>OU696533.1:51173915-61173915 GCA_916048285.2 Bellardia pandia | reverse complement strand
GTAATTAAATCAATTAAAAATGGTGAAAATTAGACAAAATTTCAAAATATTTATCATAAATTATGTTGGTCGTAAAATTGTCTTTCAAGCAATATATCAAGTACTAATAAAATTTGCACTAAGACTGAATAGAAAACACAGAATAAGGATATTCTAGTCCTATAACCAGTGCAGTTTTGTATTTCTTATTACGTTTAGGTGGAGGGTATTTAAGATTCGGCACAGCCGAATATAGCACTTTTACTTGTTTAATTTGTGTTTTTGTATTTTTAACACGCATATCGTTAGTAGAAATTCCAAAAAACGTAACTAATATTTTAATAATGCCTAACTTAAGCCAAAAATACGTACTACAAAAAATGTGTGTGAAGATAAATATGCCTAGTTAAATATGTTTTTGAAAAAATATAGCATGCGATAAAAAAGTATGTAATACACAAATTAGGCACATTTTCGCTGAAATTTCATACTTTTAATAAAATTTTCCAACAAAATAGATTATTTGTATTAATTTTTAAATTTTAACTGTAATTAAATATGAAATAAATGTGCTGATAAAATTTTACTGATTTAAAAACATATAAGGTTGGTATATTATCGAAGAAAATATATTACTCTGAGCAAATCTTAACATATCGGGAAATAAAACCAAGTGGGGAATAAACATAACCAATAGTGCTATTGACCGGCATAAAGCGTTTTTCCGAATTGTATTTGTGAAAAATTATATTCATATCAAGAATATAACAAAGTCAATATTCTTATATATAAGTGCTCTGAGGGATGTGGTCACTATGACCAAATCCTACTATGTCAATGAATGAAACCTAGTGGGAAATGAAGGCCATCAATAGTGCTATTGATGGATGTAAAGGGTTTTTCCTAATTGTATTTGTGAAAATTTATATGTAGTCCTAAAAATGTGAAAATTTATAAAATTCTCATATATAAGTGCTCTGAGGGATGTGGTCACTATGGCCAAATCCTACTATGTCAATGAATGAAACCTAGTGGGAAATGAAGGCCATCAATAGTGCTATTGATGGATGTAAAGGGTTTTTCCTAATTGTATTTGTGAAAATTTATATTCAGTCCTAAAAATGTGAAAATTTATAAAATTCTCATATATAAGTGCTCTGAGGGATGTGGTCACTATGGCCAAATCCTACTATGTCAATGAATGAAACCTAGTGGGAAATGAAGGCCATCAATAGTGCTATTGATGGATGTAAAGGGTTTTTCCTAATTGTATTTGTGAAAATTTATATGTAGTCCTAAAAATGTGAAAATTTATAAAATTCTCATATATAAGTGCTCTGAGGGATGTGGTCACTATGACCAAATCCTACTATGTCAATGAATGAAACCTAGTGGGAAATGAAGGCCATCAATAGTGCTATTGATGGATGTAAAGGGTTTTTCCTAATTGTATTTGTGAAAATTTATATGTAGTCCTAAAAATGTGAAAATTTATAAAATTCTCATATATAAGTGCTCTGAGGGATGTGGTCACTATGGCCAAATCCTACTATGTCAATGAATGAAACCTAGTGGGAAATGAAGGCCATCAATAGTGCTATTGATGGATGTAAAGGGTTTTTCCTAATTGTATTTGTGAAAATTTATATTCAGTCCTAAAAATGTGAAAATTTATAAAATTCTCATATATAAGTGCTCTGAGGGATGTGGTCACTATGGCCAAATCCTACTATGTCAATGAATGAAACCTAGTGGGAAATGAAGGCCATCAATAGTGCTATTGATGGATGTAAAGGGTTTTTCCTAATTGTATTTGTGAAAATTTATATTCAGTCCTGAAAATGTGAAAATTTATAAAATTCTCATATATAAGTGCTCTGAGGGATGTGGTCACTATGGCCAAATCCTACTATGTCAATGAATGAAACGTAGTGGGAAATGAAGGCCATCAATAGTGCTATTAACAGGTGTATAGGATTTTTCCTAATTGTATTTGTGAAAATTTATATTCAGTCCTGAAAATGTGAAAATTTATAAAATTCTCATATATAAGTGCTCTCAATGAATGAAACGTAGTGGGAAATGAAGGCCATTAATAGTGCTATTAATACGTGTAAAGGGTTTTTCCAAATTGTATTTGTGAAAATTTATATTCAGTCCTGAAAATGTGAAAATGTACTTATGTTTATACATATACTCATTAGTTTTTAATAACAATCAAAAATAGCACATAAATGATATAGTGGTTTGATTGACCTAAAATAAATGTTATCTATCAGATTACATTTTTCTCACAACACTTAAGCAGCTATGATCATGATAAAAAATATTAAATGGATTATTCTTTGATATTACCGCTAATAAATTATGAAATTAGACTGAGTCACAAAAAAATAAATGATGTTTCCAAATTATTTGTCATACTGGACTCCTCCCTCAGAGAAGTCTAAATTTAAAATTTTGAAAAACCACTTATTTAAATCTATTGATGTATTTGGAATTTTTGTAAACTTAAAGTAATAAAATATGATAGAATTTTTTATTAATTAAAAAAATATATAAATATTAATGAAAAATATTATTAAAAAAAAATATTGTATCGAAACAATATTGAACTCGAACTCACCGTGTACTAGTCAAAAACACATCCACCATGCTACCGCATGTGACAACAATCATTTGTTTTAAACCATTTATACACCAAAATATGTTCAACTAATACTTACAAATCTATATTTTGTAACGACTTTTTGAGCATCCAATTATGGAAAGTAAATAAAATTTTCCCAAATGTTTCACACGATTTTATTTAAGTTGCAACCAAAAACTATTTTTTCTGCATTTTGCCACTACTCAAAAATACAGTGGCTAACAAAAATATTATATCAAACTGGTATAGCAATTAGTTTGTAAAAATCCCTCATAGAAGTCCAAAATTGTTTAAATGAATTTTTAAAAGTTTGTAAAAAATTTCACAAATTCAATTCTGGAATTCCAAAAACAGCATCTGATAGCTACTGCTAGTGCGCACATATCCTATATAGTGGTTATGCATGCCTTTGGTTCATTTGCCCACTTTTGCAAAAATTATTCATATGTGATCATATTTATTTAAAAAAAAAATTTTTTAAGTGAAAATCTAGTTTAACAGTGTGTGGAACGTGTTTAACATATATGTGGGATGTATTTAACTGACGAATTTATCTTCACACCCTTTAATATATTTATTATTATTATTATAAAATTAAGTAACAACAAAAACAAGTCTTCTTGATTAGAAAAAAAAGTTAAATAAAAAGTTTATATAATATTATAATTTAAAAAAATAAATTTGGTTTTATAAACAGTCTTCTTGACTAAGGCTAACAAAAAAAAAAATAGAAAAAACCTTTCAATAGCACTATTGATGGCCTTCATTTCCCACTAGGTTTCATTCATTGACATAGTAGGGTTTGGCCATAGTGACCACATCCCTCAGAGCACTTATATATGAGAATTTTATAAATTTTCACATTTTTAGGACTGAATATAAATTTTCACAAATACAATTTGGAAAAACCCTTTACACGTATTAATAGCACTATTAATGGCCTTCATTTCCCACTAGGTTTCATTCATTGACATAGTAGGATTTGGCCATAGTGACCACATCCCTCAGAGCACTTATATATGAGAATTTTATAAATTTTCACATTTTCAGGACTGAATATAAATTTTCACAAATACAAATAGGAAAAATCCTATACACCTGTTAATAGCACTATTGATGGTCTTCATTTCCCACTAGGTTTCATTCATTGACATAGTAGGATTTGGTCATAGTGACCACATCCCTCAGAGCACTTATATATGAGAATTTTGTAAATTTTCACATTTTCAGGACTGAATATAAATTTTCACAAATACAATTAGGAAAAACCCTTTACATCCATCAATAGCACTATTCATGGCCTTCATTTCCCACTAGGTTTCATTCATTGACATAGTAGGATTTGGCCATAGTGACCACATCCCTCAGAGCACTTATATATGAGAATTTTATAAATTTTCACATTTTTAGGACTGAATATAAATTTTCACAAATACAATTAGGAAAAACCCTTTACATCCATCAATAGCACTATTCATGGCCTTCATTTCCCACTAGGTTTCATTCATTGACATAGTAGGATTTGGCCATAGTGACCACATCCCTCAGAGCACTTATATATGAGAATTTTATAAATTTTCACATTTTAAGGACTGAATATAAATTTTCACAAATACAATTAGGAAAAACCCTATACACCTGTTAATAGCACTATTGATGGTCTTCATTTCCCACTAGGTTTCATTCATTGACATAGTTGGATTTGGCCATAGTGACCACATCCCTCAGAGCACTTATATATGAGAATTTTATAAATTTTCACATTTTTAGGACTGAATATAAAGTTTCACAAATACAATTAGGAAAAACCCTTTACATCCATCAATAGCACTATTGATGGCCTTCATTTCCCACTAGGTTTCATTCATTGACATAGTAGGATTTGGTCATAGTGACCACATCCCTCAGAGCACTTATATATGAGAATATTGACTTTGTTATATTCTTGATATGAATATAATTTTTCACAAATACAATTCGGAAAAACGCTTTATGCCGGTCAATAGCATTATTGGTTATGTTTATTCCCCACTTGGTTTTATTTCCCGATATGTTAAGATTTGCTCAGAGTAATATATTTTCTTCGATAATATACCAACCTTATATGTTTTTAAATCAGTAAAATTTTATCAGCACATTTATTTCATATTTAATTACAGTTAAAATTTAAAAATTAATACAAATAATCTATTTTGTTGGAAAATTTTATTAAAAGTATGAAATTTCAGCGAAAATGTGCCTAATTTGTGTATTACATACTTTTTTATCGGATGCTATATTTTTTCAAAAACATATTTAACTAGGCATATTTATCTTCACACATCTACAAAAATGTCTATGTAAAAGCTGCAGTTTTTATTATTTCCGATGAAAACACAAAGACATTTTAATTAATAATAATATTGGGATTTAATTCTGTAATTCTATTTTAATATGCAGCATTACATATTTTGCATTTCAACTAACGATATGCTTTTGGTTTTTAGTCTTTTTCTTCTCCTTTTCTTTTCCAATTTCATACAAATAAAATAAACTTGCAAGATACTCGAATATTTCAATAAGTAGTTTAAGAACTGCCTCTCCAAACACGTGCATATTCGTATTCTTTAACACTTATTGTATTTATCAAGAATGATAAAATACAATCATACCATGCGCATGATTTCCCGTTATGTGACGTAGAAGTTCCATTCTAAGGGTTACCAAGAATGTTTCATGTGTTAGAATTAAATTTTTTTTTGCGAAAAATGTATGTTTTATGTGATATAAAATATAAACATGAATAGTGCAGTGAGCAAATGCAAGCAAAACATGAGTAAAAAAAAACAAGTGAGAAAAAATTAGCCAATAGAAACATATAATGTGTGACGTCAAAGTTCCAAAATGCGCAAACCATTTTAAAATTTTACTCGCGTTGGCGTAATCTTTATTTTATCATTCTTGGTATTTATTTAGTACAAAGACAATATTTATTGTGTTTGTATTTTCTAAGAGAAAGAGCATTTTACTTTATAAATAGAAGATCGAATAAAGCAAGTAAACGAAAAAAAGTAAATATATTCACATGATGTGCTCTATTGTCTCTGGCTCCTCTGTATCCCCACACACTCTACAGAAATCCTGTGGGTCGTTATCCCATTTGCCTCTGAAGGCCCCAATCGAACAATGCCCGGTTATCACTCCTACTAGAATCCTTAGACTATGCCTGTCCAATTCTATCAGCGTTTCGGTCGCGTTTGCATTTAGTCTTGGCCATAAGGACCTGGACACTATACAACCCGACCTACTGCCCCAGAATTGGTCTGCACAGTCACGGAATCTTTCCTGAATCAGCCTGTAGAAGTGACAAATAGGTGGCTTGACCTCACTTTCTCTAGTATCATGGTCTAAACCAGAACCATGTCTAGCCAGGTCATCTGCCACCTCATTTCCCTGTATGTCACAGTGCCCTGGTACCCAACACAATCTCACTTGGTAGAGTACCAATATCTCCTCTAGAGCTCTCCTACAGTCCTGCACTAGGTTGGAGTGTATTTGATTACTCTCCAGAGCCTTTAGTGCCGCCTGACTGTCCACATAAATAGTCACTGTAGTCCCCCTCTCGACGTGTGCTTCAATCAGCTCCGTGGCTTTCCAGATCGCATAGATCTCCGCCTGGAACACGCTGCACTCGTTTGGGAGTCTATAAGAGCGCTTGATTTCATTTTCAACCAATTAAACCCCGGCCCCTGTACCAGAGTCCATTTTGGATCCGTCGGTGAAAACTGCGCACCCCTCAAACAGTTGATCGGATCCAACCCAGGCAACCCTACTGGGGAACTCTACCGACGGTGATATACCGAAGTAATAGGTCGCGACCTTATAGTCAAATCCCAGATGGATTAATGTCCTGACCCATAAGGCCTGCCTTATACAATATCCTAGTGTGACCAACCCGCAGGGGTTTTGCCAAAGAAGACTCTGATAGCCTGAGTAGATTCCTTGCTGCCACACTCTCCACATAATGCTCTATGGGTAGTAGGTTTAGGATTATATCCAAAGCCGCGTGCGGGGTGCTGCCTAAGACACCTGTGATACCTAGACAAGCACACCTTTGGGCTTTATTAAGTATAGTCCTATAACTACGTTTTCTCATTGCCTCCCACCACACTGTGCAACCAAAGGTTATGATAGGTCTAACATCAGACGTGTAGATCCATTTAACCATGCCTGGTCGCAAGCCCCAATTTCTGCCTATTGAGTTCCTGCATGCATAGTAGGCATTGAGGCACTTCCTTAATCTCTCCTGCGTATTTAACTTCCAAGACAATTTCTTGTCGAGGAAGGTGCATAAATATTTGGCTCCTTCTGATAAGTTCAGTTCCACGCCATCCAGTTTCGGCAGTTTGAAGCTATCCACCTTATACTTTCTGCTGAATAACACTAATTCCGTCTTTGATGGGTTTACACCTAGCCCGTTAGTTTTCGCCCAGCACGAGAGATCACCAAGCGAATCCTGCATGATATCACTGATAGTTGAAAGAAACTTTCCCCTAATCAGTATCACCACGTCATCCGCATAGGCGACTATCTTCCTACCCTTGGATTCGAAGGTTTTAAGAATAGAGTTAACCGCCAGTACCCACAGAAAAGGATAAAGAACTCCACCTTGTGGTGTACCCCTGGTAACCCTTCTTCTTATCACTTCGTCCCCTAGGGTTAAGTTGATAATCCTGCTTTCCAGCATTACGATAATCCAACTCACCAGGAAGTCGTCGACCCCATGTTTACTAACGAGCCCCTAATTGCCTTAGTTCTAATATTGTTGAAGGCGCCCTCTATATCCAGAAACGCCGCTAAAGTATATTCCCTATGCTCCAGACTGTGCTCTATGCAACCAACCACCTCATGAAGCGCACTCTCAACAGACTTACCTCTGAGATAGGCATGCTGAGCGTTGCTAATGAAGTGAGTATCTATCTTGCTCCTTAGATGTAGATCTATCAGTCGTTCTAAAGTCTTGAGAAGAAAAGACGATAGGCTGATAGGCCTAAAATCCTTCGGTTTGGAGTGGCAGGCCCTACCAGCCTTGGGTATAAAGACAACCCTTACCTCCCTCCACCCATGTGGTAGATACCTATTCCTGAGACAACTCTTGAAGATATCCTCCAAAAGAAATAGCGCTATATCCGGGATATTACATAGCATGACTGGGAATACTCCATCCGGACCCGGTGATTTAAACGGATCGAAAGTTTTACCGCCCAGGCTAGTGTATCCTTCGTGACTACTTCATCAACCTGTCCAGAGTCTTGACCAATACACTCAAGCATATTGCCCCATTGGTCCTCAGCCTCCATTCCTGTACCTTCACAACCGGGAAAGTTCACCTCAACAAGCAGTGAAAGAGTTTCCGAGCTGGATTCCGTCCATGAGTTGGCATCTCTTTGAATATATCCTATGTCCTTTGGGTCATTGGATAGGATTCGCCGAAACCTTGACAACTCATTGACGCCATCCACGGATTCACAATAATTCCTCCATGAAATCCGCTTTGCTCTTTTTAGGTCTCCCTTGTACCTATTGAAACACACCTTGTAATTGTTCCAGTCTCCCTGAAGTCCAGTAAGCTTTGCCCTGTTAAACAATTTCCTGAACTTGAAGTTCCTTGGTCCACCATCTAGGCTGTTTGCGCCTACCTGGAAACTTTAAAGGGCCTTCATTTCCCACTAGGTTTCATTCATTGACATAGTAGGATTTGGTCATAGTGACCACATCCCTCAGAGCACTTATATATGAGAATATTGACTTTGTTATATTCTTGATATGAATATAATTTTTCACAAACACAATTCGGAAAAACGCTTTGTGCCGGTCAATAGCACAATTGGTTATGTTTATTCCCCACTTGGTTTTATTTTCCGATATGTTAAGATTTGCTCAGAGTAATATATTTTCTTCGATAATATACCAACCTTATATGTTTTTAAATCAGTAAAATTTTATCAGCACATTTATTTCATATTTAATTACAGTTAAAATTTAAAAATTAATACAAATAATGTATTTTCTTGTAAAATTTTATTAAAAGTATTAAATTTCCGCGAAAATGTGCCTAATTTGTGTATTACATACTTTTTTATCGCATGCTATATTTTTTCAAAAACATATTTAACTAGGCATATGTATCTTCACACACATTCCATTTGATGTATTTCTAAATCCATTTTCGCAGATAATGCAGACAGCAATCTCACTGAGGTTGAACGAACTACTGGGGAATAGGTATCAGAAAAATCCTCCTTTGGACGCTGTGAGCACCCCTTTGCTACTAGTCGAACTTTTTACTACCATCTTCCTTTGTACGAAAAACGAAACGATTACCAGTTACCTTTCTGCTGTTCGGGCGTCCCAGGTATTATTAAGCATTTGTGCTACATATTCATCTTCGATAGCTGTAACCCACGATTTATCACCATCTTGCATCACTTCAGCAATTGTCGTAGGACTTTCGCAAATTGCCAGGTTACAGTCTACAAAACCTTCGAAATCAGAATCGTCGTCACTCATTTCTTTTACTTCTAAGCGTTGTGGCACATTATCAAGCGAAATTTCCAATTCATTTATATCATGACTTTCGTCATTGGAAATATCTTCATATTTACTTTCAAAATACATTTTATTTAAAATTTTGACGTCACGGCTTATTATGATACATCTCTTACGTGGACACCATAAACGATAAGCCTTCGCCTCATTGGAATATCCTACCAACACACAGGCTTCAGATCTCGATTCAAATTTACCTTTTGAATTACTTTTATTTAAAACGTACGCCTTCGAACCAAAAACATTTATGTATTTAACTGTGAGTGTTTTACCTGACCAGATTTTATACGGAATCTCCCCATTCAATGATTTTGTCGGACATCGGTTCCTGATATAACAGGCAGTATTGACTGCTTCTGCCCAAAACTTAGGTGGAGCTCCTGCATGCTTCAACATGCACCGGGCCATTTCAATAAGCGTTCTGTTTTTGCGTTCAGATACGCCATTTTGTTGTGGTGTGTGTGGAGCACTTAGGCGCTTACGAATTCCACATTCTTCCAAATATTTATCCAAATCGCGATTACAATATTCACCACCATTATCCGATTGTAACATTTTTATTCTTTTACCAGTAAACGTTTCTGCTGCATTTTTAAACTTTTTAAAAGCATTCAAAACATCCGATTTTTGTTTGATTACAAAAACTTCACCATAGCGCGAGTAGTCATCAGTAAATGTTACAACATATTTAGCACCCGAGTGTGATGCCAGTCTCATTGGCCCACAGACGTCACTATGGACAATCTCCAAAACATATTTCGTGCGATGACCACTGCTTTTTGGAAACGATTTACGTACTTGTTTTTTACTTATACATATTTCACAAGGCGACATCTTTTCTGTGGAGTCAACTTTCATACCGTGTACTAAATTATTTTTCACCATATTCTTTAAATCACGTTCAATTAGATGTCCCATTTTATAATGCCACATATCGATATTATGTACTAACTTTGTTGTTTTTATCATTTACAGCTCCTGCAAAATTTGTAGAATTTTGCAAATAGTACAAATTACCAATACGATTTGCTGTGTACAGAATTTTATTATTTTCTTATAAAAAGAAACTTCATAACCTTTATCGGTTATTTTTGAAATTGACAGCAAGTTTGCTCTTAAATCTTCTACGTAAAAAACTTCTTCGATATTTACACGCTCTTCTTGACCTTTCTCATTTAAACATAATTTGACGTTACCAACACCGGTTATTTTTGTTGTGTTCTCGTTCGCTAAATTTAACGTCTTTTCTATTTGTTTGAAATTTAAAATCTTCTTCTTTTCTGCACTCATATGCGCCGTACTACCACTTTCAAGGCACCAATAACCGCTCTCAAACGATGATACCATTGCATTTTCCATTGTGTTATGCATCGCTCTCTCTTCAATGTTACACGCACTTGCCTGCTTTGATTTGCAATTTCTTGCAAAATGTCCGACTTTACCGCATTTAAAACATGTGAATTTTTTCTTTTCGTTTGTATGTGTGTTTGTATCATTTGTCAAAAGGACTGAATTAAACGATTGATTTGATAATTACAAAAATAATTCTTTATTTATTAAAAGTTCAAGTTTTACACGTCTTTCTTTTATCGAATGTTGTGTTCAGGGTGACGTCGTAGTTTTTACTATCATCCGTTGAGTTTAAAATCAAACAGCGTTGTTGTTATGCATGGTTGCATATCTACTACCTATTGTTACGTTGACAGCTCGGCCAATCCTGGCTCCAAGTCGTCCTCGACTTCCTTACCGTCATCTATATCGAGCTCAGGATTACTGCTGCACCATCTTTTCATTTTATCGGAACTATACACAGAGCAAAACTTGCGGTTTGTTATCTGAAGACCGGGTATGTCCTCAATTAAATATCGATCATTCCCAAGGGCTTTGGTGACGGTATACGGTCCGCGAAATTTGGGCTCCAATTTGCGTGAATCGCCCGTGGACTGAGGTTCATTTTCCAGCAGTATTAGATCATCCTCTTTATACGTAGTGGGTCGAGAATGTTTGCCATCAAAACGTTGCTACCAGCGTTCTCGTTCTGGTTGGATGTTTTTAGCAGCCAAGGCACGCTTTTCACCGATTGCCATTTTGTCCTCGGGTATTACGCCGTCTTGTATAGCTGCCAGCAATCCAATGGTGTCAATTCACACGATCTTGGTGACCAATTGACAGGTCCATTCCGCGAAATTATGCGCTCATCGAATGTTTCCTTCAATAAATCGATTGTGGCATGTAGCGCCGTCTTGTTGGAACCACAACTCATCCACATTCATGCCATCCAATTCGGGAACAAAATAGTCGGTTATCATGGCTCTATACCGGTCACGGTGGCGAATCGATTCATTTTCTCTACAGCGGCAATTGTTTCTTCGGTGCGCACTGTTCGACGTCTCTGCGGATGCGTATTATCACATAGAGTAAACGTAGTGCGAAAACGATCCATGGTTAACCGAATTAGTTGCTCTGATTATGTCGACCATAAAATGGACGGAGCTTGCGGTAAACTTCGCGAACTGAACCGTTATTTTCGAAATAAATTTGCACGATTTGCAAGCGTTGTTCTTTTGTCAACCTGTTCATGATGAAATGGCAAACCAAACTGAACATAAATGACATTAAAGTTGCCAGATTTGACCACAAAATGCCAGTTTTATCTCTTTTCGAAAAACAAACCTGTAAAGAAAACACCCTTTAGTACGTAGATAATTCAAAATATTCTGGTTTAGTCGTTCAACTTTACCGTTCGCCCTGGGTATCCTAACTGCAGTTTTTGTGTGTTGGATATTATTAACGGTGCAATATTCCTCAAAGATGTTAGATGTAAATGCTGTGCCACGGTCAGTTATTATACGTTTTGGTAAACCAAAATAACTAGAAAGCTCATTCAAGATAGTGATTACCGGCGCTGACTTGGTATTACGCACTGCTTTCACGACGGCAAATTTTGTAAACGCATCGGATATCGCTAGAACATGGGTGTGACCACTTCTGCTTTTGACGAATGGTCCTACATGATCAATATGTATTAACCGAAATGGTAGAGGGTCTTGGACACCATAACGTAATTCACCCTCGCGTTTTCCACCCTTTGCTTTATTGTAGCAGCACTCGGTGCATGCGGCGATATATTCCTTGAGGTACTTTCTGATACGTGGGTACCAAAACGATCGTTGAACTCTTTCTACTGTCTTGTCAAGGCCAAAATGACCCACATCATCATGGCAGTGTTTCGCTACACGCCATCGTACCGCTTGCGGTATTACCAATCTTAATCCATTCGGTGTTTTACGACAAAGTCGTTGGTTTTGTAGACTAAAATCCATTTTCAATTGACGCCACTGATCAGACTTTACATCACCACGTAAAATGCTTATTATGTTGTACTTCTCATTTTTTATTTGTATAGAGAAAATCCAGTCATTACTTTCAACGGTTATGTTCATAACAAAACCTGCTGTTTCTGGCTCACTGGCTGGTAAATCAGGGGATCGACTAAGGGCATCGACATTGGACATACGAGAACCTTCACGGTGAACGAATTCGCAGTCAAATTCAAGAAGTTTCATTAGCCATCTGGCAACCTTTGGCAGTAATTCCTTGCTTGTTCTAGCCCGAGTGATTGACGCACAATCCGTCACCACACGAAACGGTTTACCCAATAGGTAAATTCGAAAACGTTCCACTACTGCCAGTACCTCCAGCCCATAGCTATGGTACTTCGCCTCCGTATCTGAACAATGCCGACTAAAATACATTACTGGTTGCCACTTACCATCATCATTACTCTGCAATAATACACCAGCGAGACCCGAACTGCTGGCATCGGTGTGTACTTCGTGCTCGGCAGCCATATCATACGTTACCAGTACAGGCTTTTTACAAAGGATGTCAATTAGTTCGCAAAATGATTTATGTTGTGATTCATCCCAATGAAAATTGTTCTCCTCACTTTTCCGTAGTGGTCTTGCTATGAGTGAATAATTTTCCACGAATTTCCTGAAAAACCCAGTTAAACCAAGAAACCGTCGGACTTCGGTGATACTTTCCGGTACCTTAAAGTTACGAATAGCACTTATCTTTTCATCACCAGGTGTAATGCCCTTTGCCGAAACGTTGTGACCCAAATAAATAATGTTTTCCGCCAGGAAGTTGCATTTATCTCTGCGCAAAGTAAGACCGCTTTCCTCCAAAATTTTCAGGAATCGATCTAAACGTTCGATGCCTTCAGCCAAGGTTTTACTGGGTATTATTACGTCATCCAGATAGGTCAACACTTCACCAGGCATCATTTTCTCAGTGATGCGGTTCATTACCGCCTGAAATACAGCCGGAGCATTTACGAGTCCAAAAGGCATTCTGTTATACTCGTAATGACCCTCGGACGTTACGAATGCTGTAAACTTTTTCGAGTCCTCGGCGATTTCTATCTGGTGGTACCCCATTCGTAAATCAAGGGTTGCGAAATAGCGATTTCCCGACAATTTTGCAAATTGTTCCTCCATTACAGGCATTGGATACAGAATCTTCGTGGTGATTTTATTCAATTGTCGATAGTCGACGCATAACCTGTGTTCATCATTTTTCTTTTCCACAAGTACAACACCAGATGCATAGGGTGAATTTGATTTTCGTATTATATTGTAATCAAGTAATTCCTTAACGATGTTGAAAACGAATGACCGTTTGGCAAAAGGTATTTTATACGGCTTTTTACAAAGGATGTCAATTAGTTCGCAAAATGATTTATGTTGTGATTCATCCCAATGAAAACACATACTGGTTGTGGTGTGGTAACTTGAATGTCCATGTTTACTAGATTGCATCTTCCTAGCTCGCTGACATTTTCGGCAAAACAGGTCTTACGGTTGATAAGCAATGACGCCAGTTGTTTATCGAAATCTTGTGTCGTAGTTTCATTCGTGTCCTTTACATCTATATTTTGGATCCAACAATCACCTCCCTCTATAACGGTTCTCTTGCCACTTTGGCAAAGTACATCACGGCCCAAATAGATATCGTGGGACAACAGCTTATCGTCCACCACCATTAACCCAACTTCAGATTGTATGCTATCTATTTGCATAGTCACTATCACCTTTTCATCACTAGAAAATTCTCCTCCTGCAAAGCCTCTTAACGTTGCACTGCACTCAAATCTGTTCGTGAAATTATTTGAAAATGTTTTGCGAATAAGACTGTAATCACTGCCGGAGTCAATAAAAGCTTCTGTTTCAACGCCGTTTATTTTAACTGCTTTGGTAAGTTCTCCTGTCAGCTTCGAAGTACTATTAACAACTATGTTCACCTTCATATTCTCGTTCTGTACTACTCTGCAGTCAGCTGTTTTGTGCGATGTTCGATTACATTTTCCACAACGGATCTTCTTCTGTGGTTCCGGGCACTTGGCGGAGTAGTGTCCATACTTGGAACAATTATATCACTTGACTTTATCGAGTACCCTCTTACCCTCACTCTTGTCTGACTCGGGTTTCGTGATGTCGTCAATATTTTTCCTTACCTTACTGTTGGCTGTATTTGGTGTTCTAACCTCATTGTAACTACAGTAACTTTTGATATCACGAAGCAGTTGGTTGCACGTTATGTATTCTTTGGAGATTCTCCTTTTCAAGTCAACGTCGTTGATGCCATTTACAATATGACATGTAATAGCACATTCTGTCAAACCACCCTTCTTTCCAAGGCCAAGCATTTTATAATAATACTCCTGTGGAGTTTCATTAAAACGACGAATCATTTTCGACATCTTGATGTGAATGTCGGCTGCATTTTCGGTACATGGGAAATCTGAAAGAAAATGATCAGTAAATTGAGGCCATGTCAGAAATACCTCCTGCATCGAATCAACCCAATGCTTCGCAGGGCCACTCATTTTCTGTTGTACTGCAAAGATAACCGATTGATCATCCCAACCGTATGCAGCTTTTAACGTCCCCACACGTTTAACAAATTGTACGGCATTCAGTGATTCGTTCAATGTTGGATTAAAATCAGGTAAAAGGTTTATCATTTCCCTTATATTCGTGTAGTTATACCCAGTATTGTAGACGTTCTGCAGACAAGGTTGTGTCGAAGTGGACAGTTGTGGCATGGCGTTCTGATAACTACAAGTTGGTTGTCGCACGTAGGTCGATGTTAGCGTCTGTGGACCGTTCGTGTTTGGTGGTATCTGTTGAGCGTAACTTCTGGGGAAAAACATATTTGAATGTGTAACTATCGGTACGTTATTCATAGGCGTGTTGTATGATGATACATTCGGTTGTGTTATCATCGGCGTTGTGATAGAGCACGGAGCAGCAATCACCTGATTTTCAACGTGGTTAGTATAACGATCGCCATATACTGGTCGTGGTGACGCAAATGTTACATGATACGGATTTATTTGCGGCACGCTTGTTAACGGCGGTGTTGATGAGGCTGTTGTAAAACCGTTAAATGAAGCACTATTCGTGTGTGGGCCAGAATCGTTTTGCAAGGGCGATGACGCAATGTCTGGAACAAAACCTACTGGTTCGTTGACATTAACGTGTGCTCGCATACTCGAAATCAGCTCTTCCAATTGAAAAACTCGTTGTGTCAGATCATCGTCTCTGATGCAATCACGTGCCTCAACATTGTTCGATTCAAGACGTTCAATTAGTACGGCCTTTTTGCCGGAAGATGAAAAACCCTTTTCCCTGCATTTCGCTTGCAGTTGCTTCACGGTCAAGCTGTGTAGATTTTCCATATCGTAAATTAGGAATTCAGATCCCACTTCTGAAATTGTCAAAAGGACTGAATTAAACGACTTGATTTGATAATTACAAAAATAATTCTTTATTTATTAAAAGTTCAAGTTTTACACGTCTTTCTTTTATCGAATGTTGTGTTCAGGGCGACGTCGTAGTTTTTACTACCATCCGTTGAGTTTAAAATCAAACAGCGTTGTTGTTATACATGGTTGCATATCTACTACCTTTTGTTAGTCCCCTTTTACAACTGAGAAATTGAAAGACAGACAGACGAAGTTTGTAGGCGATAGGAAGAGTGTGCAGTAGACCTCTACTGTACTGAACCAAGGCATATTTATTATAATCAAGGCATATTTATTATAATCAATATGCCTTGGTCCAGTACAGTAGAGGTCTACCGCACACTCTTCCTATCGCCTACAAACTTCGTCTGTCTGTCTTTCAATTTCTCAATATGCCTTGGTTCAGTACAGTAGAGGTCTACCGCATACTCTTCCTCTTCAATACATCGCCTACAAACTTCGTCTGTCTGTCTTTCAATTTCTCAACTGTAAAAGGGGACTTACGTTGACACATTATTGTTGTTTTTGTTGTAATTATTCTTTTTTTTTTTGTTTAACATATAAGGCGTTTTGTTCATCTCGATCCTTCCTCTACTATCTTTACCCTTAAAATTGCTGGGGTTGGCAGCTCATCTCTTGTTTGTTAGCAACAGCATCAAATAAATCATTTAAATGATCCCTTACATTTTCCCCTTCCTTCATGCGTGCCAATGCCACTCTCTTTAAAAGGGTGGCTTTTCGGGCTGGCCTCTTTGATTGAAATGTTGCCTCCAATTTTTTCCACATATCAGATGATGTGCTGCATTCTGAAATGTGCCCTTATTCTGACGGCGTCACGGACAGCATTATGTCGGCACTGGCTTTTTCGTCCAGCTCTTGGCATTTAGCAGCTTTCAAGTATCATAATTGTCCGCGTTTAGCGGCTGTATAGGTATGATGGCATTAGATATTTTTGCTTTTTTCCTTTACACGACACGATATTCGCGACAACAATTTTAATTTCTATTAATTCGACCGTATCTCTAGTGTTCCAATTTACTTTTTTTTTTTTAATAAGTTCATTCGCGTTAGGCTCCCTGGCCCCATAACCTTTTAGAATAAAACGGGTTTTTTTGAACACTCTTTATATTTCTTGATTAATTTCAATTGCGCATTGCTGGCTTTATTCAGTAGTGTTCACTTAAGACTAAAAAACAGTTAAACAGTTACAAAAAAGAAAAAAGCAAAGTCAATTCAAAAAATACATTGTAATAAAAAAACATAAAAGACAATAGGATAAACGTCAAAAAAAATACATAATACTAAAAATAACATTGTTGCCATCAATCGAAATACTTCGTTTATCCCAACATTATCGTCATTTTGACGATTTTTTGTTACAAAAATAGCAAAGTGACGATTTGACGATTTTTTCATTGAAAATGACGATTTTGTGAATTATTAAAATTTTCTATCATTTGTTTGTTTTATTAATGTTTTTGTTAGCAAATTCTCTCTTTTTTGGAGATAACAACTATTTTTCTCAATTAATATCATAAATATTAAGCTAAGTATAGACGATATGTTGAATCAGCATATTTATGCTGAAAAATTTGTGACAAGTGCTTACATATCGTGTAAACGCAAAATTTTTTCAGCATACGTATGTTTAACAACATTTGCTAACACTTTGTTAACAATGCCAACAAACGTATGTTGGTAATTTTAGCATATCGTGTAAACAGCATATTATTAGTGTTTGACAAATTTCCTGCGTATGTTGACAGATATGTTATTTGTTGAAAAGCGTATGCAAGCTTTTCAGCATATGGCAAATTCATATGCGATCAGAGTTGTATTTTCTAATAAAGCTGATAAGAAAACAACAATGTCGGCTTCATTGATTTAAATCACAAATTACAATCTAAAGGACAGACGACGTTTAACATTTTTTAATTGTTTGTATAGTTTATACAATTTATTATATTCACATATAACAAAATAATTGAACACAAATATTAATTTAAATGGCGGAAAACTGCGTTTGTTGACATTAGCAAAACATATGTTTTTGCATCTTTTTTGTGTAATAGTGTGGCACCTATGACATACTTTGTTGCGATTTTTTTTGAGTGTGATAGAAATCGGTCAGATTTTCCTCTGAATGAATCGTACGATTGTGTACGATAGTGTATCACGACCTTTAAGACTACCTGCCGATAGTTTTTTTTATGTAAATACAATTCTTGTTGCATATGTACCTACACACATACACACACAAGAACACAAAACGCAATATAATGGCTGGCGGCATTGTTCAAATTAATCGACAAATTACCGCATTGGTGATCGAATGAGCTAACGTATCGAAAAATGATTTCGATATCGAAATTATGATAAAATATACTAAATTTCAAATAAGAAAATTACGATAAATTTTACTCGATGTCGAATGCGATAATTTGGCCCCAGGTCTCTAGAAATAAATAATAACCCCCTTATTCAAAAACGATTATTAAATTTAACAAACGTTTATTAAGACAGATTTGCATATAAAAATTTGCTTAAAAACGCAATAGCTAGATCAATTTACTCCCACGTCATCATTTATGTTTTTTTTTATTGATATTTTTATTATTTACTTTTATTTCAAAAATTTCACATAAAATACAGAAGTTGAATAATAATTGAAAAATGTTGTTAAACTGACTAATTTCACAAACAAATGTTTATACGACTCAGCATATGTAGCACCACATAAAATTCAACATATCGTATAAACACAAAAATCGTATGCTAACTCATATGTTGACATTTCATTTGCTGACATATGCTGACATCAAAAAATTTGCTACTTTCAACATATCGTATAAACGTCTAACATATGACATAGGAATTTGCTGCTAATTGTAATCATATGGCTGTCAGCATATATATGCTGATTCAACATATCGTCTAAACTTACCTTTAAGAAGAGTATTTCAAAAACAAAACTAACTAATAGTCATATTTTCTTAATTAATGACAATTGTTAAGTTTAAGTATAATAATTCTAAATAATATTGAGTCAGGATAGTTCAAATTATTTATTTATCTGTAAACATAAAAAGCAATTTTAAATGCTGAATTCCATTTTTAGAGGAAACAATTTCTGAATTTCAACGTGAAAATTCTACAAAAACTTTTTCTATTTTAACAAAACGTCGAAAGAATATTCAGCCAAATAAATTTAAATAACAAAAATACGGAATTCTTTGAAAATAAGTAAGATGGAAGAATTGGATTCCATACTTAAAATGTTATTTAAAACTTAACAAACTAAATTGTTGTGACATTGCAATTTAAGCTGAATTAATAAAATATGCTAAATGCGGATATTTATTTATAAAATACTGTAAGTCTTGTTTCACACTCTTCAGTTTGACCTAACCAATTCAATTCAATTTTCGTTGCTTTTAATGCAAATCAACATGCATGAAAGAAAAAAACAAAGAGAAATCAGAAAATTGTGTAGTACCGTCAAGTTTGTACCCTCTTTTCCCTTCTCATCCAAAAATACTTGCCTTGACGAGTAAGAATTGAAGAGTGTGAAAGCGGACTAAGATATTATAAAAATATTAAACAAGTTGTTTTGTGATTTCTCATTTAAAAAGTTAAAATTTATGTATTTTAATATGTATTGTACAAGAGACTATATAAATTTGAATTTTTTTTGTTATCGTTTAAATAAATATTTAAAACTACACTAATATCCCGATTTGCGTCGACCCGATTTGCGTTGATTCGATTTGCGTCATCAAAATAAAAGTTGCGTGGCTTCGAATTGCGTCGTTGATGTTTCGTTTTGCGTCGAAAAAATACATAATTGTGGCTTCGAATTGCGTCGTTAATGTTTCGTTTTGCGTCGTTTTCTATTACATTTTGTGCATAGAAAGAGGATTTCCCTTTTTACTTGTTTTGGTCAAACACAAATATATGTTTATGTTGATGTTTTACATGTATGAATTGACTTTAATTTATTTTTTTTACTTTAATTTATCTTTTTGTTGCACTAAATTTTAAAAAATATACCTATGTATACATTTATTTATAGTACAAATTTTCAACTTTTCTAAAAATTTTCTTCTGGAACGAATTAACGAAAAATCCATACAAATATATGGAGAAAAGTGATTCGATTTGCGTTGTTTCGCATTGCGTCCCGTTTGGTCGGTCCCAATTAACGACGCAAGTCGGGGTATTAGTGTACTATGAGAAATCGAGACTTTATTTTCCCGATTTTTTTGACGATTTTTAAAATTCGAAATGACGATTATTTTCTTTTTATCGGGATGTTGGTGATGACGATCAACTATGCAACGAATCATTGCTTCAGAGGTCGAAATTCTGACGTTAAAATGTCGACGATATGCTCTTTGCGTTAAAATAATTGATCTTGGTTTAAATAATAAAATTCTATTGTTCTGGTTCTCTGTTCAGTTGTGAACCTCTCCATTATAAATTCTCCAAGTGTTGTCTATATAATCTGAAAGAAAAAATTAAAAAAAATTAATAAACGAAAAAGTTATTAAACTTTTACAGCCCTTGGTTTCTTTTGGCCCACCCTGTAGCTTATTAAAATTAATACCAAGGTATTTAAATTTATCTTTGAAATGTATTTCAACTAAACACGTGCACAGTTCTATCTGTTAGTACCAGTTTCTCTTAGTTTGCTACTTCTGGTATGTATTGGTAAATATTTTCTTGTTTCTGGTATTGGTAAGTATTGTTATTGTACAAACTACTTACTGTGTGAGTAGATAAAGAGAGAATGAGAATAACATATTTACTTTTATTTGTTTTCATAAAACAGATATGAACAAATACTGATGTTAATAACATGGTTATTTGTGATACTCGAGCAAATTGTTATAACATGATAAGCAAAAAAATAATTCTTTTTGTAAAATAAGTGTGCATTTTTATACCCTTCACCTTCATGAGAAGGGTATATATAAGTTTGTCATTCCGTGTGAAATTTCCACAATATAATTTTCCGACCCTATTAAGTATATATACTCTGGATCTTTATAGATAGCGAAGTCGATTAAGCCATGTCCGTCTGTCTGTCTGTCTGGATCTTGAAATCAGTTTTTTGAAGCCCCAAGATATGTTCGGGATCCAAACCTTCAATAATTCTGTCAGAAGTGCTTTCGAGAAGTTTGCTATTTAAAATCAGCAAAATCGGTTTAGGTCAACCAGAGTTATGAACCAATATATGAGACCACCTCCATAAAAATTTGATATTTTTCGTCCATTTTATTGCAATATTTTGAAATATATTGCAGATAATACGATGAAATTTTGTATACGTTGTTTTTATGATAAAAGAGGAAAGTGTGCGGAAAATAGTAAGAATCGGTACATGATTTCTCATAGCCCCCATACAAATATATATATTCCCGAAATATGGCTTAATGATAAATAAATGCCTATAAAATTGGAATATCTAGACAAAAGTCAGCTAAAATAAGTTTTATACAAAAAGCAATCGCAAAACGAAATTTTTTTTAGTTCGGTCCATTTTTGACCATATGCCCCATATAAAGTCCACTTACAAAATTCACTTAAATACGTATAAAACAGATATAAATAATGTTAAACGGCTAAAATTTGACATAAATACTCTTTAAAGGCAAATAAATTGTTGTAATAAATTTTATGGTGGTCGGCCCAGAACTGGTCATAGCTCCCATACAAGGACCACATCTGAAAAAGACATTTTTTCCTATATATATTGTATAAATATCGGTGCCGACTCAAAACTTTGCACAGATCATTTTAATATATACAAAAATCATCGCACAAAATTTTGTGAATTTCGGTCTATTTTTAACCGTATGCCCCATATAAAGCCCTCTTTCGAAAATCACTTTAATACTCATAAATCTCTTATAAATAAGGGTACCAATCCAAAATTTTACACGGATCATTTACATACATGCCTAAATCAAACTGCTGGATTTTGAGAAGATCGGTCTATATTTGACTATATCCTCCACATAAGGTCCACTACCGAAATCCACGTTAATACTAATATATATCTTGAATATACCGTTATTATGTTGAAATTCGACGTGAAATATCCTCATATGCATGAAAATAACTGTTCCAAAATTTAAGAAGATCGGCCCATAATTTGTCATAGCTGCCATATAAGAACCATTTCCAAAAAAACAAATAAATTCGGGTCAAAAAATATTCTTTTCGGATTTAACCCTTATTCGGTCCATATTTTATAATCATGATATTACAAATTATCAGACACCCAGTAGTTCCAGAGATATAGGCCTATATATTTTAAACTTTACGGGCCCGCCCCCTCGATAATAGACGTGACCGCCAACAAATTTTTTTTGCTGGCATCTCTAAAAGCCTTATTTGATTTTTTTTAACAAAATCACTAAAACCGAATTGTACCCCTTTTTTATACTCCGTTTGTTAAGTTACACTCAAGATAATTATGAACATCAGACAAACTCTATAAATTATGGTAAGAATTGGTAATTAAATCGATTAAAAATAGTGAAAATTAGACAAAATTTTAAAATATTTAACATAAATTATGTTGGTCATAAAATTGTCTTTCAAACAAAATACTAATACTAATAAAATTTTCACTAAGGCCGAAAAGAAAACACAGAATAAGGATATGCTAGTCCTATAACCAGTGTTTATTTTTGTATTTCTTATTGCGGTTCGGTGGAGGGTATTTAAAATTCGGCACAGCCGAATATAGCACTCTTACTTGTTTTCACTAATTTTATAATAACACTGTGCTAGTTGGAAAATGTGACAAACGGGGCATCTGGCGGGTTAATCTAATTCGGGTACGCTGAATCCAGTGGTGCTAACCGTTTTTTTAGGTTAGCTCGTTTTTTCGAAATATACCGTTATTTCGAAAATGGAGGAGGTTGCACAACATATATTCGCGTAACTCAAAAACGGTTGAGTTTATTGAATAAACTAAAAAAACCGAAATTCCGCAATGAAATTTTCTTTAAGTAAGGTTAAACTTTTTTCCAATATGCGCAGTCGTTGTAGAAACATAATTTTTTTTTGACCAAAAAAAATAGTTTTTTTTAGCAAAATTTCAAAATTTTGTTTTTAAAACGGCATAAAAAATTGGAAAACGCAGCTGTGCTTCTACTTGATGTATTTGCTATACCTGGACAGGTAGAAACAGATATCGTCCCGTCTTTGTGTTTTTTACAAATTATGTTCATGAAGGTATTGACAGGTACTTTGATAAAAAAAAATTACAGTATAAATAAGAGTTCCTCAACCCCTTCAATGTCATATGGAAAAGATTTTGTTGCCTCCACTCCACAATAAACTGGGTATTGTAAAAAATTTTATAAAAGCATTGAACCCAGATGGAATTAAGCGGCATGAAAGTAAAAGAAGGTATGAACTCTAGCTACTTTATTAAATTAGATTTATATTTCATATCATAATGTTTTTATTTTACAGGAATTCTTAATGGACCGGACATTCGTCGTCTAATGAAGGACCAACAATTTGAACATGCATTGAATGATATTATTTTTTAACTTAATAATTAACAAACACAAACTGCGAAGCTTTTTTTGGCTTGTCTGCAGAAAACACCCAGAGTCTTTGGCGGGAATCGAACCCGCAACCCTCTGACTGATAGTTCGGCACATTATCGCCTAGTCTATATGGAGCTATTGGGCTGGAATTCTGTGAAATCAGTAATAGAAAATGTATTAGGAAATCATCGGTCTGAAAATTGGCGAATTTTAATTGGAGATATGCTAACCGCATTTAAAAACTTAAACGTCAAAATGTCATTGAAAATACATGTTTTGCATTGTCATGCAGAAAAATTTAATGAACAATCACCAGCCGAGTCTGATGAACATGGCGAGAGATTTCACCAAGTAACAGCCAGACTCGAACACTGGTATAGTGGCAAACAACTTGATTCGCTATTAGGGGATATTTGTTGGAATCTGCAGAAGGAAGAAGAATACATTTTTAAATAAAAACTTAAACTTTAATTAACAACAAAAATAAATGTTTTAATTTTTGAAGTTTCGTCTGGTTATTACATATTTCATCTTTTGTGAATAAAATCAAAAGTTGTAGACAGATTTTAATTATTTATGTCTTGTTTTGTTTGGAAATCTGTTTGCTATACCTGCAGAAAAAATTAAAAGCACAGCTGCGTTTTCCAATTTTTTATGCCGTTTAAAAAAACAAAATTTTTGAAATTTTGCTAAAAAAAACTATTTTTTTTGGTCAAAAAAAAAATTATGTTTCTACAACGACTGCGCATATTGGAAAAAAGTTTAACCTTACTTAAAGAAAATTTCATTGCGGAATTTCGGTTTTTTTAGTTTATTCAATAAACTCAACTGTTTTTGAGTTACGCGAATATATGTTGTGCAACCTCCTCCATTTTCGAAATAACGGTATATGTATTTCGAAAAAACGAGCTAACCTAAAAAACGGTTAGCACCACTGGATTCAGCGTACCCAAATTAGTTTAACCCGCCAGGTGCCCCGTTTGTCACATTTTCCAACTAGCACAGTGTAATATGTTTACTATGTTTAGAATAATAATTAATTATTCGTCCTGAAGCTGTTGGTTTCTGATACCAATCTATTACTATATTCTTTCCTCTGCTTATCAATAATGTATCTAAATATAAAAGTTTCGAATTATATTCTTTTTCTATTGAAATAATATTGAAATAAAAATTTTAATATTTTACAAAAAAGACCTAAATCTTTGATGATTACCGAAATCTTGAAAAAATGGAAATTATTAATGTGTTCAAAAAAGATAAATTGTCTGTTCGTGAATTGCAAATACATATTTAACAAATTTCAATCGGTTGCAAAATTTATTCGTGAAAAAATGCTTCATGTGCTTATGGAATACGCGTTTCCATGGCGACCAGTACAATACACGGGATTGGGCTATACGTGAGGAAAGCAGATTGCATAGCAATAATATTATTGAATTACCACTTGTGCCGATGGAAAAGATTTTGCTGCCTCCACTCCACATCAAACTGGGTATTGTGAAAAATTTTATAAAAGCATTGAACCCAGATGGAATTGCTTTTACCGAATTGCGCCGAATTTTTCCACGATTAAGCGGCATGAAAGTAAAAGAAGGTATGAACTCTAGCTACTTTATTAAATTAGATTTATATTTCATATCATAATGTTTTTATTTTACAGGAATTCTTAATGGACCGGACATTCGTCGTCTAATGAAGGACCAACAATTTAAACTTGCATTGAATGATATGGAGCTATTGGGCTGGAATTCTGTGAAATCAGTAATAGAAAATGTATTAGGAAATCATCGGTCTGAAAATTGGCGAATTTTAATTGGAGATATGCTAACCGCATTTAAAAACTTAAACGTCAAAATTGAAAATACATTTTTTGCATTGTCATGCAGAAAAATTTAATGAACAATCACCAGCCGAGTCTGATGAACATGGCGAGAGATTTCACCAAGTAACAGCCAGACTCGAACACTGGTATAGTGGCAAACAACTTGATTCGCTATTAGGGGATATTTGTTGGAATCTGCAGGAGGAAGAAGAATATATTTGTAAATAAAAACTTAAACTTTAATTAACAACAAAAATAAATGTTTTAATTTTTGAAGTTTCGTCTGGTTATTATATATTTCATCTTTTGTGAATAAAATCAAAAGTTGTAAACAGATTTTAATTATTTATGTCTTGTTTTGTTTGGAACTTTGTTTGCTATACCTGCAGAAAAAATTAGAAGCCCAGCTGCGTTTTCCAATTTTTATGTCGTTTTAAAAAACAAAATTTTTGAAATTTTGCTAAAAAAAAAACAATTTTTTTGGTCAAAAAAAATTATGTTTCTACAACGACTGCGCATATTGGAAAAAAGTTTAACCTTACTTGCGGAATTTCAGTTTTTTTAGTTTATTCAATAAACTCAATCTATTTTGAGTTACGCGAATATATGTTGTGCAACCTCCTCCATTTTCGAAATAACAGTATATTTCGAAAAAACGAGCTAACCTAAAAAAACGGTTAGCACCACTGGATTCAGCGTACCCGAATTAGGTTAACCCGCCAGGTGCCCCATTTGTCACAAAAAAAAGTGTCAAATTCTAGCACAGTGTTATTATTAATACAGCTAAAAATTTAATTGAAAGAATATTTATTTATTTATTTATTTAATAATTTATAATCATAATAAATTATGAATACAAACAATATTTACATAGGTACTAACAACTAAGGATTTTGACCTAATATTTGTTAAATAAGATTGTATATATTACAGTATTTTAATAGTAACATTACAGTCTTTATGTTTTGTATATTTACAGTTTTTAGGAGATCTACTAGGCAAATTTTATCGAAAAGATTTATTTGAGCTTGCTTTATAAAATTACATGAGAAAATTAGATGTTCTGTGTTTAGAGTTGTTGTTGTATTACAAAGTTGGCAATGATTTTGGTTAGTGTTATTAAACAAATGTTGTACAGTTAAGCGGGTATGTCCTAATCTTAATCTAATATATTTTTGAAGATCACTTCTTTTTGCTTCATTGGGATATATTGGTGGAGTTTCATCTGGGTTGAATGTTTTGTATATGTGTTGGTAGTTGGCCCATTCTTCAATATCAGCTTTTTTAATTGATGTTGAAATTGCTCTTTTGATATCGCACTTATTAGATGAGGCATATGAAAAGATTGGTGCAGAAGAAGCAAATTTTGCTGCTTCGTCCGCTAATGTGTTTCCTTTAATACCAGAGTGACCCGGAATCCACATTATTTTAAATTTGGTGGGGTATTTTATTAAGATATCTCTTATTTTTGAGATAGTTGTATTTTTATTTTTTATATTTTGGGTGGCAGTTATTGTAGATTTTGAGTCTGAACAAATAATATATTTACCACGGAGATTTTTATATTTATTGAGGTGTAATAGATAGCGGTTGATTCTGCAGTAAAAATTGAACGTTCACTATTTAAGCTAGCAAGGAATTCTATTTTTAATGTTTTATCTATTACTGCAAATGTTGTAGAATAGTTTGTTTTTGAGCCATCTGTATATAAGAAGTTCCAATTTTTGTATGCTAAAAGAATTTCTTTAAAGAGGGAAATGTATATATGATTGGATGTAGATTCTTTGGGTAGGTTAATAAGATCCGAAATAAAACTATCCTTTTTCAATTTCCATGGAGGTTCAGTAGGTGTATAAGCTTTTTGCTGTTTTAAGTTCAAATCCATATCGGAGGCGAATTTAAGTGAGTTGTAGATCGTTGAAGGATTGCGCATTGGGGCTTGTGATAGCAGGTTTGGTAATCGATGAATAAGATGTTGGTCTGATGGGAACATAATTTTAATTATTAAATTTGTAGTAAGCGTTCTATACCTTTGTTCAATTGTGGGTATTCCGGCTTCAGCAAATAAATTTCTAATTGGAGTAGTTTTTAGAGCGCCAAGGGCAATTCTAATGGATTGGTGATAAATTGGAGCAATTTTTTTTAATTGTGTGTTTGGGGCTTTTCCATATATGGTTAGGCCATATTCTATAGTTGACAGGATGACACTGCGAACAATATTTAACGATGTTTTGGGATGGGAGTTACCATTTTTACTAGTTATGCATTTTAATATATTAATACGTTTTGATAGACTTTTTTTAATATGATCTAAATGCGAAGACCAGGTGAAATTGCTGTTGAAAATTAAGCCAAGAATTTTTAATGATTCTGTCTTACTAATTTGTTTTCCTTGGATAACAATATTAGTAGTATTACATGATCTTTTCTTGCTTATGTGTAAATATTTAGTTTTATCGAATGCGATTTTTGCACCAGTTGTGTTGCACCACTCACTTATAGGAGTGAATAAGGTGTTTATTTCCTGTTGAAAATTCGAGTTAGACTTATGTTTGTATATTATGTATAAATCATCCGCATATATAATATGTTTGAAAAATTTGTTATTGCATATAATTTTGTTTAGTTGTTTAGTGGCAATTTGAAAAAGTATTACAGATAATGGAGACCCTTGAGGAATACCATTATAGAGGTTTTCTGTAGATGAAAAGCAGTTATTTACTTTAACTTTTATCTTTCTATTAGATAGAAAAGTGTACACAAAATTGATAACTTTTTCCCCAAGTTTCCATTCTTTGAGCTGTGAAATAATCGAATGAATTCCAATACGGTCAAAAGCTTTTTCAAAATCGACTGATATGATGGATATGTGACTATGATGTGTAAACGCGGAGGCTGTTAAATGGTCAATATAAGTTAAAGCATCGATAGTTCCTTTATTTGGCTTAAATGCGACTTGATGAGTGCTGAGAAGTTTATTTTTTTGAAGGAACCATGTAATTCTAGTTGCAACTATTTTTTCGAGTAATTTCGATACGCAAGGTATAAGCGAGATTGGCCTGTATCCTTCAATTTTTGTAATATCTTTGTTGGGTTTCATAATGGGGATTATTATTGCTGTTTTCCAACTTTGCGGAATTTCATAAGAAGAACAATGAAAAGATAATGAATATATTAGAAGGCAATAATTTCCCAGTTCAGCTAATTTATAAATTAATAAAGCTATGTGTCCACGATCGTCAGATATTACAACGTTGTCGAAAAATGTTCAGAAAATGTCTAACAATCGTGTAAACTTAAAATTTTTGCCTTCCTTCCAACATTTTGATGTTGGCGGGTATGTAAACAAGCAAAATTGTCGCATTTGGGGCACAGAAAACCCGCACACATACATTGAAAAGCCGATGCACCCAAAACGAGTCACTGTTTGGTGCGAATTTTGGTCCAGAGCCATAATTGGGCCATTTCGAAAATGAGCAAGGGGGAGGATATTGACAACATTTGGTGTCAACAACTCTGTTGCCGTGTAGTGTATTTAATGGTCATCAAGGACGTTGCGGAGCTTCATGAAATTTATTTAAAATTTTTTAAGAATTTAAATTTTTTTTTTAGGAATTTTAATTTTTTTTTTTTAAGAATTTTAATTTTTTTTTTTTTAAGAATTTTAATTTTTTTTTACAAAAATACGCCTACTTTTACCCCCACCTCCCATACAACTTAATATAAAATGTGGCATAACTTCCGTGATTTTAAATATATCAACTCAATTTTCATAAAACATTAATATTATCAGGGGTGTCATAGAAACCAATATTGTCAGAATTGGTTTTAAAACCGACAAGAAAAAATGTTTTGGTGTCATAGAGCACTGCTACCTACACGTTCTATAAATATCGTGATACTAGAAATATATTGATATTTATTGAACGCGTAGCAGTGCCCTATGACACCAACGCATTTTTTCTTGTCGGTTTTAAAACCAATTCTGACAATATTGGTTTCTATGACACCTCTGTATAATTGTAGAATGAGCTTCTGAAAATATGAACTTAATCCGCCCATTTTTACGCCCATCTCCTATACAAATGTAGCTCTGGTTTCCTCAGTGGAAATAGAGTTAATGCTTTAGAATCGTACTAACTCTTTCACAGTTCTATGCTGTGATCTTGCGATTGCACGTATATGTACAAATAATCAAAAACGTCTTAAGGGTTTCAAATGCAAAGGTACAATGATTTATTAAAATAAACTTAAACACTAATAATGTTCCAATAAAAAAAAAATGAAAAGGAAAATGCCAAGGAAGAGAAATGAGTGAATTTAATTCAATTGTTTGTAGAGTTACTCAAAGCAAATTCAATAATAAGTACACTTACAAAAAAAATTAAATAAATTGAGAATTAATAAAAAATATAAAATATAAAAAATAAACTTGTTGAACTGGGTTCAACATATTCCCCCCGCAGGATGGCAGGTACACCCCTTCCAATCATCGGATATTATCCATTCCATCTTGGATAGTTGAACTCGCGGCAAGTTTTTTTGTTGCACATAAGTGGGCTTCATGAATTTAGAAACAATTTCTTGATTAAGGATGCCATCAATCTCTCGCCAAGTGTTGAAGAATGGATGAGCCAATGGTGTATATTTTTTAAAGTGTGCCATTAAACTGAGGTCTTCTATTGATTTAGGGGCCTTTATGGGTGGACAGGACTTTAGTGTACATTTTTTGGCCTTCATAATTCAGGTTAATGCGTACAATAGGTGGAATTGTTAAAGAAAGCTCGAGAAAACTCAATTTATCCCAATCATTCGTTTCATGTTGATAAGTCGGAAATAATAACTGGGAAGTCTTCTTATTAGGAGTTTGTGTGGCTTGGCTTAAAAATGATTTTCTTCTTGGAGAAGTTTGAGTACTCTTATGTACTAAAACAAGATCCGGACAAGTTTGCGTCTCTGCCGTGTTCACGGGAATTTCTCTAGTAGAGTGATTGCTGGCCTCATCAAGGCTAGAATTATTGGAAAATGGGAGTGTGGTGGTGCTTTCTACTGGTGCTGCTATTGTAAGGTAAGGGCGAAATGTTGGTACGAATTCTTCTTCATCGCTTTGAATACCAATCTCATTTTCAGCTTCATTACTAGTATCACAATTTTCTTGGTGTAGGAGAGTATGATGTTTGGCGTTGCAAAACATTCTCACGATATTTAAAATTACATCTCCTGTTCGACGTACACCATGAACGCTCGTGATCATAGGCTAGGCAATTAAGGCAATAGCGTTTATTCTAAAGGGTCCGGCGTCGTTTTTCCACACTCCATTCTTTAAATTGAGGGCAATATTTAAGTGGATGGTTTTTTCTACAAACGTAACAGCGGGGTTTGTTCATATATTGAAAGTAGAGTAGAGTAGAGTAAAGAGGGGAAAAAAACCAAGGGAATGAAATATATACAATGTAAATAAATGTTATGCGCAATGAAATGTAATATATATTTTTTTGAAGTTATAAATTTGGGTGGGGTTTTTCTTTTTATTTTACTCAATTATTAGATAATTGATTGTGTTGGATTGCGGGTTTCATCTGAAGACGATCATTTGTGAGTAGTAAGCATAATTTTACAACATGTCTCTTGATTATTCCAATATATGTTTTTATTTCTGCGACTCTTAATCTGTTGTCTTGACCTCGTATAACTTTGGTTATACGTCCTAATCGCCATTCAACGGGTGGAAGTAAGTCTTCTTTAATTAAGACTATATCATCAGTTTTTAAATTCTCTTTTTCTTGTTGCCATTTTAATCGTCTTTGAAGTTCGGTTATATATTCGCTTTTCCATCTTTTAGCAAATCGGTGCTGAAGAACTTTTAATCTCTCCCATCGTTTTAAAAAGGAAATATTTTGTAGTGGGAATTCAGCAGGTGCTTTTGTTCTTGCAGTGATAGGTGCTCCGCGTAACAAATGACCCGGAGTTAAAGACAAAATTTCGTTTGGATTTTCAGTAAGGCGCGTTAGTGGCCTGGAATTCAAGACTGTTTCGATTCTCACAAGTAGAGTGGTAAATTCCTCAAAGGTGAATGTTAGGCGATTAGTTATTTCTTTAAGTGGGATTTCATACTTTTAACTGCTGCCTCCCAGAGGCCACCCATGTGGGGGGCATATGGTGGTATGAAAGACCAAGTAAATCCCCATGTTGCATAATTTTGCACAAGGGCCTCTTCCGTGGATTTGAGGAAGTTGTTATGACTTTTAAGGAGAGCATAATTTGCGCCAAGGAAGTTTCGTCCATTGTCGGAAAATAATGTTTTAGGAAGTCCTCGGCGTTCAATAAACCTGTGAAAACAGGCCAGTAACGCATCAGTTGAGAGATCTGAGCATACCTCAAGATGGACTGCTTTAGTAGCAAAACACACAAATACAGCTGCATATCCTTTAAGTAGCTTAGCATTACTCAGAGTAGACGATTTAATGCTAAAAGGGCCAGCAAAATCGACGCCTGTGTATGTGAATGGAAGGGAAAAATTAACTCGTTCTGGGGGAAGGGATGCCATGATTTGCTGCTGGAATTTGTGCTTGTATATGGTGCACGACTTGCAATTCCTAATGCATTTTCTAATTAAGTTCTTTAGCCTTGGTATATAGAACCCTTGTCTTATAGCTCGGAGCATAATATGATGCTCTGAATGGAGAAGAACTCGATGTGTAAAATCAATTAGAAGAGTAGAAAACCTTGATTTTTCCGGTATAATGATTGGATGACGTTCTTCATAGCTTAAACCTGAGTTAGTAAGCCGTCCACCAACACGTAGAATATTGTCCTTATCTAGAAAAGGACTCAAAGAAAGCAGTCGACTTCTACTTAAAGGCCTTTTCCCTTTAATGCATTTATACTCTTTGAAAAAATGCTGCCTTTGAGCCAAAATCATAATTTTTGCTAAATTTATTTCTTCAGCTGTGATCATCCCTTTAGAGACATCAGAGTGCCGTCGTGTGTATTTTATAAAGCGGAGCATATAACATATAACTCGAAGAGCTCGATCCAAAGATGAGAAGTTTTCTAGTACATCTATTTTGTTAGTTTCCTCGATCAATGATGTATTATCATTTGTTAAATGGAAATTATAACACCTTTTAGTTTCTAAATCTGTAGGATCAAAAATTCGAGGCGTTGGCCATAATGTTGTAGGCTCATTTAGCCAGGGTGGTCCATTCCATCAGAGTTGACTTTTGCAAAGTTCTTGAGGCGAGCATCCACGTGTTCCTAAATCTTCCGGGTTATGTTCTGTTTTAATATGTCTCCACGTAGAAGCACAGGTGACACTTAAAATTTGTGTCGTCCGGTTTGCTACGAACGTTTTTAGAGTATTAGGAGGTTTCGAACCATAAATAGAGTTCGTATTGGAAATTAAATTTTCATACTAGATTTTTTATTAGCTTAGTAAGCAATAAAGCACCACATAATTTCAGCTTTGGAATGGTAGTCATCTTAATTGGCGCCACTTTAGTCTTTGCTACTAGTAAATGGGTTTTAATATTTCCTTCTGTATTCTCTGTTCTAATGTAAACTGTTCCGCAATACGCCTTCTCTGAGGCATCACAAAACCCGTGAATTTGTATTCTTCTGGTGAAAAATTGACCCATCTTGGAATTTTCAAAGTAGAAATATACGGCAGATTTATTAAAAAGGCATTCCATTTAGTGAGTGTGAGCGGTGAGACCCTTTCATCCCATTCATACTGTGACTTCCATAACTCTTGCATAAGAAGTTTTGGTATTATCATAACAGCGCCTAGCCATCCTAGCGGGTCAAACAATCTTGCTATAACTGATAAAATTATTCTCTTCGTAGCAGAATTCAATATCTCAAACGGTTCAACGATGTAATAAAAGTAGTCAGAAATTGTATTCCAACAAATGCCCAGGGTTTTCGTAGTACTAGACTCTACAAAGTCATAAAATTCTTCGTTTAGAAGATCCTCCCGCGCCAAATTCTCAAGTAGGGAGCGATGATTTGCCGTTATCTTTTTTTAAGGAAATCTAGCAGATTCTAATGGCATCTTTACTTGTTGCAGTTTATCCTTTGCTTCATTGAGTGTATGACCTCCTAAAAGGATATCATCTACATATATTTCATTATTCAATATTGTAGATGCTTCTGGACAATCTTGGCTTAATTGTAAAAGCGTTCTGATTGACAAAAACGGTGCACAGTTTATACCGAAGGTTACGGTTTTTAATTGAAATGTACTTACGTCACTTTCCGACTAAAATTTGTCTGTACATTTTTTTATGTCTCTAGTAAATACATACTTATAGTTACGCCATCTCAATATAATTTGCATTAAATCTGATTGAAGCATGGGGCCTTGGTATAACACATCATTAAGAGAGAATCCTGAATTTGTCTTCTTTGATGCGTTAAACACCACGCGAACCTTTGTGAATTTAATAATCGCAGAAAGAAAGAATCAATTTTTTCTTCTTTGTTCTCATGATTTATGATCTCTTCCACGTGATTTAAATTCAAATATTCTAGTAGAACCTCATTGTACATTTTGTTTAGTTCTGGTGTTTTGCTAAAAGTCTTTTCCATTCTATGGTATTGGGCGAGAGCCACATTTTTTGATGGGCCCAAAAATATTTCTGTTGGAAACTGCTTTTTAAATGGTAATCGGACTTTATATCGACCTTCTTCATCCCGACTTGTTGTTTCCGTGAACAGCTTTTCACAAAATGAGTCTCCTTCGCTTTCTTCTGTATTTCTTTCTGCTTCTTCAATCTCCAAAAAATTTTTTAATTGCTCATTCAAAAAAAAAAAAAAAAAAACATCAGAAGATGAAACAATCGTTGAAAAAGAAGTTATTTGCTGCGGTAACTCCGTCCCCATTAAATACCATCCGAATCGAGATTCTCTTGGTTCGAGGCTATTAGCATTAAAAAATTTAACCCTATCTAAATTTATAAAGGGTAGGTAATTGCTTCCAATAACTATATCAATTGGTGCTGGTTTGTCGAAAAAAAGGGTCTGCCAGATCTAAACCTTTTATCACTTCTACATTCCGTACTTTTATTGGCCTAGCTGGCAAAAAATGTGATAATTTCGACAAAACAATAGCTTTGATTTCAATTCTAAAATCTGATTTTTTTGAACGCAGAATGGCGATGCATCTTCAATTCGAATTTGCAACAACTGTTTCACCAAGCCCTGAAATTTTAGTTTTATATGCTTCTAGCGGAAGTGAGAGCTTTTGTTGAATACGCTTTGATATAAAGCTTTTCTCCGACCCAGAGTCTAGTAATGCTCTGACATTAAATAATTCGCCTAAATGTTCTATCTGAATATAAGCTGTTGGTAAAATAGTACTTCCTTCATGTTGTGAAAAATGAGCCTGAACCGTATTGAATTACAAAACACTAGCAGTTGTATCATTTATTTGATTATGCACACTTGTTACTGCGCTTTGAATGTTTGACCTAGAGGATTCCTCATTTGCTTCTTGTATTGGCACATTTGTATTAGAATTGGGACTATTCTCTGTCTTATTCGATTTTTCAAAGTGTAGCATAGTATAATGCTTTCTGTTGCACTTTAGGCATGCACATGTACTCTTGCAGTCCGATTTAAAATGGTTTGGCGACAAACAATTTGCACAATATTTATAACTATAGAGCAATTCCATATGAAAGCGATCACCTTTTGGACGACCCCTCTCCGATTTTAAAATAAATAGTCTCAATCGATTGCCCAGCAAAAAATAATGTACCTACATATTTTTTTTTTTTTTTTATAGTGACTGGTTTAGTGGTGGTGTACACCACTGAAAGTTGTTTTAAAAAAAAACTACTAAAGCGATCGCAACGAGTGATAGCTCGTTGGAAAGGTATTGAATTGGCTTTAATTGAAAAATAAAATTTTCCTAATTTTTCTTAGAAATTTACCTTTAAATTTTCCCATGAAAATTAAATTTTCCGATTTTCCACAGAAGCTCCTAAATTTTCCGGCTAATTTTTTTTTTTTTGGATTCCTCATAATTTTTGCTTTAAGAATCAGCAATAAAAAAATGGGCCCCGACTCCTTGTTTGGACAGGAGAAGAGCATTTAAGAGACCACCTTGTTAAAAATACATTTTAAAAATTATTTTACAGTTAAAAATACATTTATGAAGAAAAAATCTTTCTTATTTTGCTGCTTATACTTAATTACAATATTTATTAAAAATTTCAATTGTCTTGGCATCATTATAAAATTAAAGTAACTTTAAATTTAGCACGTCGGCAGACGAAGAGTACCGCTTTACATTAATACAAATATTTGGTATGAAGCAATGAAACTTTTGCGTTCCAGTTATAGTTTTGACATTATTATATCTGTTTTGAATTCGTCGCTCCATGGCATCGTGTTCTTTTTGAGTGCATAAAACTGTGTTAATGGCAATTTCCTTGCTTTGAATCCACGAAAACAAATGTTGTACATTTAAGATCCTTTGCAAACTTGCCTTAGTCGCCATGCGTTTTAGGGTTCCCCCTAACGCATCGCATGGGCCCTTACCGTGGGACGTCGCGAAAAAGTGCCACTCGACCTTGCAGTTTTGTTCTTCTTCAATTATGCAAAGATTGTAAACATTTTTTTATTCTTGTACTGAGAAGCCGCGCCGTCTGAGAAAAACGTTACTTTGTCGATTGCATCGAATTTTGATCTTAAGAATTCAAACAGTTTCATTTGAAATAAATAAACGGACACATAATTATGAGCTAAACTCTCCGCGATAACAACAAGGCTTACGGTCTGTAGTTCGTTATGTTCGTTTTTGAAATAAATGCAAAAAGGATGCACCGTGGTCGTTTGCCCAGTGATAAGCCTGAATTTCATCCTGAACGAGTAAAGTGTAATTCTCGGCAAAGTCGCTTATCACAATAAATTCATTTTGGGCTAATTTCTCCTTACTTTCCTTTAGAAATTTCGATTGCATCTCGGATATGAAATGGTGCGCCTTCAGTTCATTCAACTTTTTTTTTTGCTTTTAATTATTTATTGAATCTTCATATAAGAAATAACAATAAGTATTCAAATCTTAATACTAAAAAGAAAATAATATGCCCAGCCAGTGCTAGACAAAAATTTTTATGATACTAAAAAATTTCACATCAACTGATCCAGTCATCTGTTTTGCGCTTGAGTTAAAGCAAGGGTATCCCTCCTTCTCAACCGATTGTGGCCACTAAAGTTAAGGATGTCTCGTGCAAGTGGGTTTGGATGGTGTTCAAGTTTGCTGACATACTTTGACGCATATTTTGTAAATTCGACTTTTACTAATGGCACGCCTAGATCTTTGTGGATTCGAGAATTTTTAACATACCATGGAGCTGCAGTAATTATACGTAGAATTTTATTTTGACCCCTTTGAATTTTTTCAATGTTGGATGCTGAGGCAGTACCCCATAATTGAATTCCATAGCACCAGATTGGCTTTAGTATTGCATTGTACAACAAAAGTTTGCAATCCAATTTCAATGTAGAGTTTCTGCCGATTAGCCAATTAAGCTGCACTGCTTTTAATCTCATTTGTGTAAGTTTCGCTTCAATATGAGACTTCCAAGTTAAACGGCGGTCGAGGTGAATGCCGAGGTATTTGACTTCATTGTGTTGCGGGATAATTTGATTATTTATTCTGATGAACGAGCAGGTATCTTTTCGCAATGTGAAAGTTATATGAATACATTTCTGTTCGTTAACCCTGATTTTCCAAAGCTCTAGCCAATTCTCTGGTTTATAAACATAATTCTGCAAATTCTGTGATGCAACTTGGTGGTCCTTATGGACGCTGATAAAGGCTGTATCGTCTGCAAAAGTTGACGTATGGATTTTGGGGTCTGACGGCATGTCGGAGGCATAAATCAAATATAAAGTAGGACCCAGTATGCTACCCTGTGGCACACCAGATTCAATTGGCTGAGCGGTACTTAAAAAATCGCCTTCTTTGATTTTAAATTTGCGACCGTATAAATAACTTTCCATGAGTTTATGGGTGTTAGCAGGCAGAGTTAATTTTATTTTGTGCATTAAACCGTCATGCCAAACTTTGTCGAACGCTTGCGACACATCAATGAAAAGGGCGGAGCAGTATTTTTTGTCTTCAAACGACCCTCTTATCACATTTACCAATCTGTGTGTTTGTTCGATGGTGCTGTGTTTAGCCCTGAAGCCGAATTGATGATTAGGAATACATTCAGTGTCATTCAGAATTGGAGTCAACTTAGTCATTAACAATTTTTCAAACAGTTTTGAAATTGTCGGCAGTAGACTAATTGGCCTATATGACTCCACTTTGGTGTGGTCCTTCCCTGGCTTAGGAATCATAGTGATCATAGACACCTTCCAATCTGCAGGATAATATTCTAGGCGTAAAATAGCGTTGAAGATAAAGAGGATAATTCTTCTTGCTACACGAGGTAACTCCACAAGCATTTTATTGCTGATTTTATCCATACCTGGAGCCTTTCTAAGGTTCAGAGTACCAATAGCGTTTTGGACATCACGAAAGTTTAGTCTTAGAGGTACAGGAGGCCTTATAACAAGTGGTGGCAAATCAGATTCGTTTTTATTTGAGTTGTTTATAGTAAACACATTTCTCAAATGGTTAACAAATAATGTCCCTTTCTCGGAATCATTTCTAGCCCAGTCACCAGTCGGATTTCGCAAAGGAGGTTTTCCTCTTACTGGTCTTTTTAAACCTCTTGCCGCCCTCCATAACGAGTAGTCAGATTGTGGGGTACTATCAAGACCTTCCAAGTAAGATATAAGTAAGGCCGTTCTTTGGGTTTCTAAGAAATGTCTTAGTATATCTCTGCATTCCCGTAGTCTAGCTTTCAGTTCAGGAGACCTGTGAATTTGCCACTCTCTTCTCATTCTTCTTTTTTCTGATAGGAGATGCTCGAGTTCAGAGAAATAAGTTCTGTTTGTCCTATTTCTACATTCAACGTGATAAGTGGAAGCGTGATGCACAGCTCGTTGAAGGTCCTCGGTAAAGTTGCCAATCGACTCATCAATATCGTCGGTAGTTCTCAACACAACATTTTCCGTGCAATGAGAACTTAAATACTTTTTGTATTTTATCCAACTTACTCGGGTCTTAGTTATGTTCATAAATGGAGAACCACACACTTGAGGGAAATGCATTGAAATGATAGTAGGAGAGTGTTCTGAGGACAAGTCCAGTGAAGGATCCACTTGCATCCATTCTACAGGGATATTTTCACTACTCTAAAGTCAATAACATCGGGAAACTTCCGTCGGTCCGTCGGTCAATAGGTGGGATGTCCACTTGAGAGTACATCTAAGCCCATTTTAGCAATGGTGTTGAAGAGTACGCGACCCTTTGGGGTTACCAGACGTGAACCCCAAAATGTGTGTTTGGCGTTAAAGTCACCAGCAACTAAAAATCTAGCTCCAAGGGATTTAAAGAAGTTATGGTATTGGTGTTCTTTTATTGAAAATCGAGGCGGAGAATAAATCGATGATAAAACAAATTTGTATTGACAGAATTCAATGCAAATGTTTGTTGCTTGGAGGTAATCCTCACTTATGTTATTCATTAGATAATGCTTTATTCTGTTCTTTATAAGAATTGCCGAACCTCCACAAGCTCTTCCGCGGGGGTCTTTAGTATCGTAGAACTCGTAGCCATTAATTTTGAAGTACCCTGTCGACGTCAAGTGAGTTTCAGCAATCATCATAACATCAATCTGCTTATCCATCAGGAAGTATTCCAGTTCATTTTTATGTTGGCGGAGGCCGTTCGCGTTCCAGAAACAAATTTTTAAATAAATCATTTCTTTAAAATGGCTTGCAAGATAGTGGATTGCATTTTCAGCATTTCCTGCATCATGGATGTCATGGTGGTCGTGAAAGTGTTCATAGTTTGGACAAGTGTCTGCAATGTTGTCTCTAGATTGTTGATATGCGGCTCAGAATATTGGGTTTTAGGTTCCTGCTCCAGACCTGGCATATTAGATTTAACGACGTTTGCGTAAGAAACTTGTCTAGAACTAGGCGCCTTTACATGACTAGTGGACCGTAATAATTGAGGGAAATTGTCACTCGATGCTAAATTTGGCTCTTGAGGATGTTTAGGCAATACTGACGTCTTGTTGGTTCTTATGCCTTTCAAATGAGTGTAAATTGGACAACCTCTATAATTTGCGGTATGATTACCTCCGCAGTTACTGCATTTTTTGATTTTTGAGTCAGTTCTCGACTTATCGCATTGAGCAGTTGCATGTAGCTCCCCACACGCAACACAAACTGTCGGCAATTTACAATACGCCTTGGTGTGACCAAATTCTCGACAGTTGAGACACTGGACGGGTCCCTGACGCTTATGTGGTTCTTCCACGGTGATTATACGATGCAGAAGGTACATCAGATTGTAGATGGGATGGGACTCGTTTTTCTTTAAGACAACATCTCCAGGTTCCAATTCTATCCTGAACATGGGCTGAGGGATCTTTTCACGGTTTCTAATATTCACTACGCTCTTGATTTTGAACCCTTTGTCCATTAAACCGGTTTTTATCTCCGCGGGATCAACACATGGGTCTATACCCTTTAGAACGACTTGGAGTCCTTTTGCGCTTTTGAGCTGGTAGGTATAGAAATCTCTAGTCTCCCTTTCCAGCTGGTTGGACAATTTTCGAAAATCATCTTCCCTATTCACTTGTATCTTTGTCTCGCAGATATTTCCATGTTTCATTGAGGTTACGCTAAACATGTTTTCACCTATTACAGCAACAATTCCTTGTACCAATTTACTGGAAGTCGGCTCTCTCAGATAAATTGGTGGGGGCTTAAACGTCTTCTTCGGAAGTTCTGGCTCATCCGTCTGGAGGAGAGCAAACCTATTTTGATCATTACTCACGGTCTTAGGAGCTTTTGCATTTGATGACACTTGAGCAGACTTCGGGCTCCTCTGTCGCTTGAGAACGGTTATGTACTTATCCATACCTACTTGTTTTTTGGGTTTGACTGCACTATTTGATGAAGATGATGTTTTTTCATCTGTTGAAATCACTATATTGGGCGAACAGGAACGACGCCGTTCTACGGCTCTTATAGTGAGAAAATTTTCCAGAGATTTTTTTATGGATTCTTCCTCAGAGAGCCATTTAGTTTTTCTAGACGAGCTAAGCTCTTTCTCAGAATTACATCTGAGAGGAACACTCATACAGTTTTTATACGATTTTTTTGATGTTTTTTTTTTTTTTATATTTTAACCTATTACGATTTTTTTTTTCACTTTTTTGTTTAATTTCAACTTTTTACACTTTTTCACCTATTACGATTTTTTCACCGAAAATTCAGCCGCACTAAAAGTAACACGTCCGAACAGTTCGATGAGACGACACTATATGTTCATTCAACTTGAATCCGAATTCCTCGATGAATTCCGGATTCTGCTTTACCACGGTCTCAAGGGAACATCTGCTGCTGCTAATTATCCACTGTTTAAAATGCACCTCCTGAATTAACAGCTGTTCAAACTTTTCCGCCAAATATTGCTCTAGCTCGTCAATCTTCGGACAATTGTCGCATTTGGACAGATGACAATTTTCCGTGGGGTATGCGCACAACGACTTCGACAGGAGGTCCCTATATGTTTCAATTTCACCGTGAAATACTTTCAATTTCTTGCATGGACAGAAAATTAATTTGATGTTTTGATGAAACGTGCAAACGCAGACTGAATGCGTTCCGTGTCTGTCTAATGCCAGCACGCATTCTTTTGGTCGTAGGATGGCAAACTTAGAAAATCCCACTTTTTCTGCTGGGTATTTCTCATTGAACTGATGGTATGCTTCGGATAGATTACATAATAATAATCTGCGCTGCTTGTGTACTTTTTCTCCATCTTCACGTGTGATAACATAGTCACGTGTACCTGGGCAGGCGCGGCTGTTGTCATCATTGCAGTAAAAATCTTGAATCAATTTCACCGTTGCTTCGCTGAGGGTCCTTGAGCCAAATTTCTTGATGGGAGTCGCCAATATGCCCTTCTGTCGAACTAATTCTTTGCTTCTTCTCGCGATGTAAAAAGATGTTTGAAACTGTTCAGAAATCTTGCGTATAGACCATGATTGAGGCAGCACAGATAAAATGAGATATTTCTCCGGAAAAGTGGTCGCTAAATTGAATTTTCTTTTCAACTGTTCAATCATTTGTTTGCCGTCATCAACGTCATCTGCTTGACTGCATTCGTTATCAGAGCCTTCATCAAATATTGTCGCGATTGCACTCATAACTTCGCCACTTTCTTTTTCTAATAGGCGTTTCACCTAAAGTGGTAATAGCCTCATTCAAAGGACTCAAAGACATATTCACCATCGGAATGTCTGCCTCACTATCAGATGAAACATTTTGTTCACTTGTCATTTCACTCTCGGATTGTGGCTGCATTTGTTTCAATGCATTTGCTTGTTGAGACAAATCGATTTTACACTTGGGGCAAATGAATTCTGCTTCTTCACCGTATTGTATATTTAATTCATTCATGTATCGCTTCGAAACACCAGTTAATTTTAATACTTTTATCTTTTTCGAACGATGTCCACTCTTGTTAAACGGATTGCAGCAAAATTTATTCATTTTACTTTAAATTGTCTTTACAGCACTCAACTTGGGGCTCTTAAAAAAAATTGATTTTTTCTTCATAAATGTATTTTTAACTGTAAAATAATTTTTAAAACGTATTTTTAACAAGGTGGTCTCTTAAATGCTCTTCTCCTGTCCAAACAAGGAGTCGGGCCCATTTTTTTATTGCTGATTCTTAAAGCAAAAATTATGAGGAATCCAAAAAAAAAATTAGCCGGAAAATTTAGGAGCTTCTGTGGAAAATCGGAAAATTTAATTTTCATGGGAAAATTTAAAGGTAAATTTCTAAGAAAAATTAGGAAAATTTTATTTTTCAATTAAAGCCTGATTCAATACCTTTCCAACGAGCTATCACTCGTTGCGATCGCTTTAGTAGTTTTTTTTTTAAACAACTTATGAAGACTTCGTCAATTTTGTCACAGACAGTGGTGTACACCACCACTAAACCAGTTACTATAAAAAAAAAATATGTAGGTACATTATTTTTTGCTGGGCAATCGATTGAGACTATTTATTTTAAAATCGGAGAGGGGTCGTCCAAAAATTTGCCAATTTTGTTCGTTTTCATATGGAATTGCTCTATATACAAATTTACTTCTGTTGTTAGGAGTAAGGGACTTAAAATAACTGCAAGATTTAAGCGGATGATTTTTTTTTGCATTTTCTACAGCTGAATTTTACTGTTTCAGGATTGGATTGTAAATGAAACGATTGAATTTTTTGAACTTGATTCTCTTTTGGTACGGGCTTACGCAAATTCTGAAGAGCCTCTAGCATTTCTATTCTATTTGTTAGAAAATCACTCATTTGTTCCCAAGTAGGTAGAATCTTGTGATTTGTTAATGACGTTTCCCATGCACGAACTGTTTCATCTGGCAACTTAGAATAGCATAAATAAATCAAAAAAGGGTGACAATTTGCTACATCAACCTTATATGATTGTAATATTGATATACTATCGTTAACTAAGCTTTGCATATATCTCAGTGCTTTTGCATTTTCCTGGGGTATGGAAGACATTCCAAACAATTGTTTCATTGTTTGATGAACTAACACTCGTACGTTTTCATATCTTGATTTTAGGGTTTCCCATGCCAAAAAATAATTTTTATCCAATAAACCTAAACGTTTAATGGCTTGAAATGCTTCTCCTCTTAATTTACTACGTAAGTAAAACAACTTTTCAGCAGGGGCTAAATCCGTTCTGTTTGCACAGACCGCCTGGAATATATCTCTAAATGCGGGCCATTTTCAAACATCACCATCAAAGTTTTAAATGTCACAGGGTGGCAACTTAAATCTCGGAGTATTTTTTTTCTGCAACAATTGCACTAGTTTCTATCAAATTCTCCTTTAAACGTTTCATAATTTTCGCTTTCGTTTCATCATATTTTATATTAGCCTCCGCATAGCGAATTGAAATATCATCTTTAAAATTCTCAGTTGCTCCCTTATCCAATGACACTTTTGTTTACAAGTGTCCAATTGCACTTTGGCTGGCACAATTTCTGTGAATTGATTTCAGTCGCTTTGTAAACATAAATACTGACTCAGACAATTCTGCTGACGAGAATGCCATGAATAAAGAATATTGGAAGAACAGTACACTGAAGAGCAAATTTGGAGGTACACTACACTACCGTGTAAAGATTTTACTGTATTTGCTTGCATTAAATTTTTGCTTTTGAACTTTTTTACAGTTTTCTCTTTTTTTTTCGAAAATATTAAAAGTAATTTTAACCTTCTATATATTTTTAGATTTTGTGACTCTCCAACAGAAGATTTAGATGCTCGCACTTCTAAAGGTCGTGGAAAACGAGGACGCGCAGCAATTACGCCCGACTTAAGTAATTTTACAGAAACGAGAAGTTCGGTAGGTTTATTATTATTTTCGAATTACACCTTTGGAACCATTGATACCATATAGTAAAGAATTGTAAAATTAGCATAAAAAATATTTTATTAGACAAAACTCATAATTGGAATAATGGTCGCTAATTTATATGAAAAAATAGTTATAAAAAATAAAACAAAAAGTTAAAAATTAACAAAATTAAAAAAGATAAATATTAAATATAGGTACATAGTTGCATAAAAACACGTTCACCTATTCCAAAATCTACGAAATAAATATGTAATAGTGATCGAAGGCCTAAGGTTGTGCGGTGATTCAAGGCTCATATTTGATATTTTTCATCAAATATTTCATTGCTTAAACAAACTTATTTGCTGGCATACAAAATATTTGCCTAACGTGACCATAGTGTGACCACTAGCTACCGTGACTCTCAGCTTATTTCAACCAACTAGAATTAAAATATTTAACTGGCTTCAACTTCTATGCAAACAAAAAAAATCTGAACTTTTTCAATTTTGATTTGTAGGTATCCTAAATTAAAATGTATAAAACAAATGTTCAAATTTAGACAATGGGACGACGTACTACAATAGAACAAATAAAAATTGCTGATATAGTTTGCATAAGTGATTCAACAGTGCAAAGCATAATATTTCGGTTCGTACACGACTGGGATTCAAAATTGGCTACGCTATTTAAAAATAAGCTTAACAAAACATGTAGTGCTGAAACTATTCGTTGTGTACTTCGAAACCATGTTTTAATGGTAGAGGAGACCGGAAAATCCCTTTATTAACAACAATCAACAAGGGCAACTAAAATTTGCTAAATAGCACGTTACCAAAGACCTAAACTTTTGGAAACATGTTAAGTTTTGTGGGGTACTATCAACACCTTCCAAGTAAGATCTAAGTGAGGCCGTTCTTTGGGTTTCTAAGAAATGTCTAAGTATATCTCTGCATTCCCGTAGCCTAGCTTTCAGTTCAGGAGACCTGTGAATTTGCCACTCTCTTCTCATTCTTCTTTTTTCTGATAGGAGATGTTCGAGTTCAGAGAAATAAGTTCTGTTTGTCCTATTTCTACATTCAACGTGATAAGTGGAAGCGTGATGCACAGCTCGTCGAAGGTCCTCGGTAAAGTTGCCAATCGACTTATCAATATCGTCGGTAGTTCTCAACACAACATTTTCCGTGCAATGAGAACTTAAATACTTTTGTATTTTATCCAACTTACTCGGGTCTTAGTCATGTTCATAAATGGAGAACCACACACTTGAGGGAAATGCATTGAAATGATAGTAGGAGAGTGATCTGAGGACAAGTCCAGTGAAGGATCCACTTGCATCCATTCTACAGGGATATTTTTTACTACTCCAAAGTCAATAACATCGGGAATCTTCCGTCGGTCCGTCGGCCAATAGGTGGGATGTCCACTTGAGAGTACATCTAAGCCCATTTTAGCAATGGTGTTTAAGAATACGCGACCCTTTGGGGTTACCAGACGTGAACCCCAAAATGTGTGTTTGGCGTTAAAGTCACCAGCAACTAAAAGTCTAGCTCCAAGGGATTTAAAGAAGTTATGGTATTGGTGTTCTTTTATTGAAAATCGAGGCGGAGAATAAATCGATGATAAAACAAATTTGTATTGACAGAATTCAATGCAAATGTTTGTTGCTTGGAGGTAATCCTCACTTATGTTATTCATTAGATAATGCTTTATTCTGTTCTTTATAAGAATTGCCGAACCTCCACAAGCACTTCCGCGGGGGTCTTTAGTATCGTAGGACACGTAGCCATTAATTTTGAAGTACCCTGTCGAAGTCAAGTGAGTTTCAGCAATCATCATAACATCAATCTGCTTATCCATCAGGAAGTATTCCAGTTCATTTTTATGTTGGCGGAGGCCGTTCGCGTTCCAGAAACAAATTTTTAAATAAATCATTTCTTTAACATGGCTTGCAAGATAGTGGATTGCATTTTTAGCATTTCCTGCATCATGAATGTCATGGTGGTCGTAAAAGTGTTCATAGTTTGGACAAGTGTCTGCAATGTTGTCTCTAGAATTTTGATATGCGGCTCAGAATATTGGGGTTTAGGTTCCTGCTCCAGACCTGGCATATTAGATTTAACCACGTTTGTGTAAGAACCTTGTCTAGAATTAGGAGCGTTTTCGTGAGTAGTTGGTCGTACAATTTGAGGAAAATTCATACTCGATATGAAATTAGGTAGTTGATGATGATCAGGTAATACTGTAGACTTATTGGTCCATATTCCATTCAAGTAAGTATAAACAGGACAACCTCTACAATTTGCGGTATGATTTCCTCCGCAGTTACTACATTTTTTTATTTTTACGTCAGTTTTGGACTTATTACATTGAGCAGTTGCATGTAGTTCCCCACACGCAACACAAACAGACGGCAATTTACAATACGCTTTGGTGTGGTCAAATTCTTGACAATTAAGGCATTGGACGGGTCCATTACGCTTATGCGGTTCCTCCACGGTAATTCTACGATGCAGAAGATAAATGAGATTGTAGTTTGGATGGGACTCGTTTTTCTTTAAGACAACATCTCCAGGTTCCAATTCTACCCTGAACATGGGCTGAGGGATCTTTTCACGGTTTCTAATATTCACTACGCTCTTGATTTTGAACCCTTTGTCCATTAAACCGGTCTTTATCTCCGCAGGATTAACACATGGGTCTATACCCTTTAGAACGACTTGGAGTCCTTTTGCGCTTTTGAGCTGGTAGGTATAGAAATCCCTAGTCTCCCTCTCCAACTGGTTGGACAATTTTCGAAAATCATCTTCCCTCTTCACTTGGTCTCGCAGATATTTCCATGTTTAATTGAGGTTACGCTAAACATGTTTTCACCTATTACAACAACAATTCCTTGTATCAGTTTATGGGAAGTGGGCTCTCTCAGGTAAATTTGTGGGGGCTTAAATGTCTTTTTCGGTGTTTCGGGGTCATCCGTCTGAAGTAGAGAAAATCTGTTTTGGTCATTTGGTTTATCACTATTGACGGTCTTAGGAACTTTTGAGTTGGAAGACATTTGAGCAGATGTCGGGCTCCTCTGTCGCTTGAGAAAGGTGATGTACCATACCATACCTACTTGTTTTTTGGGTTTGACTGCACTATGTGATGAAGATGATGTTTTTTCATCTGTTGAAAACACTATATTGGGCGAACAGGAACGACGCCGTTCTACGGCTCTTGTAGTGAGAAAATTCTCCACAGATTTTTTTAAGGAATCTTCCTCAGAGACCCGTTTAGTTTTTCTAGTCGAGCTAAGCTCTCTCAGAATTACATCTGAGAGGAACACTCATACAGTTTTTATGCGATTTTTAATGTTTTTGTTTAATTACCGTAGTTTTTTTTTATACCTATTACGAGTTATTTTTCACTTTTTTGTTTTATTTCACTTATTACACTTTTTCGCCTATTACGATTTTTTCACCGAAAATTCAGCCGCACTAAAAATAACACGTCCGAACAGTTCGATGAGACAGCCGATGTCTCCTCAAAATCATTAATCCAAATATCAATTGGTATAGAGCCACTTCCATCAAATGGTTTAATTGAATCCTCTATATCACGGAAATTAATTGAAAATCTTGGCATGTTAAACGATGATACGTTACACTGTTCTACTGTGCATATTTTGTTTTGATTTTTCTGGTCACCGTCGTTTGCATTGACTTCTTTTTTCTTGTATGGATTTGTTTCACATATTTTGTTGTTTATTCCATTAACATTGCCGCCGTCGTTACCATTTGTTTGTTTATATGCTACTTCTCTTTCACATTTAGCAACTGCATTGCCGCTGTCAACTTCATCTTCTAACTCGTTGTGAATATTAACTATTGTATGTTCACCGTCGTCGTCAGCCTCAGCTTCATCGTCGTTCTCATCTTCTTCGTCATTATTGTTCATCTCATTCGAACTCATCAAATTGTTTTTTTTTTGCATGTTCTTGAATATGTGCAAAAACAAATCGTCGGCGTTGTAATCCAAAGACAAAATGTTACAAATTGAGACCAAATCTGCGGTACTCAAATTCTGTCCAACGTATTTGGTTTTTTCCTGAAACTTCTCGCCGTCTACGTCGTAGTCAAAACCAACGAATTCTCTCAATCTCTGTCTGTTCTGACGATCACCCTCATTTTCAAACACCAGCTTGTGTAAGGCTACAACAACAGCACGTTTAGCCGTTGACAAGTTATTTCGAATAATAACAAAATCACCTAAAGCGTACATGTTCTTATTGTCCCGTTTTAACAGTTTTTTTTCTTTTTCTCTTTCCTCTCTGACAGAAGTTTCTTTCCTCTTCTTCTTGTTTTTTTAAGTTTTCTGACAGAAACACACACACACGACAAACAATTGTGGTTGAGCCCCCAAATTTATGGTATTTTATATTATTATTTATTAAAAAAAAAAGAAAATACATTAATATTTCTGTTAAAATTAATATTTGAGAATTATTAATAATGTTAAAAAAAAGTAAAATGAGTTCAATGAAAATAATAGATCAAAAGCTCCGTCGTACGTCTTGATCTCGCGGCGTCTTCTTTTAAGCTAACTCACTCGTTAGTATTGTATACTTCTCGCAAATTCAATCCCACATTACGTTTTGTGTTTATTTTCGTAACAATAGAATATTTTTTTAACATATGATCAAATTTGAAGCACTTTTTTTTATTAAGTCCCCCTAGATTGGCAAAATCTTACACTGTGCGACGTAGTCTTGACAGCTCTTCTTTGCATTGCCTGATGTTGTAGTGTGGGATTTGAGTGACTTGAGTGCCGCCTGACTGTTGACAAAAATGGCTGTTCTGCCGCGAATAACTTCTGCATGCTTCCCTAATTGCTAGTATCTCAGCCTGAAATAAACTAGATTTGTCTGGGAGGCGTACCGAGAGTTTTAAACCGAGTTCATCTCAAAAGATCTCATGAGAGTAACCACTTCTTCTGGCGGAGTAGATCTATCATAAGTCATGTAGCAGGGGGTAATGAAGAAGCTTCTCTGGGTCAGTTCGACCTTTGCGACTGTAAGGTCCGGTGAACTAAGATGAGAGCAATAAAAGATGTTGATGTATTTTTTTAGCTACAAGGCAGCTAAAGCAGTGGTTGAAAACCACTTGACCTCTGAGTTTGCCACCTAGGGTTCTGTACCATACAGATGCCCAAGTCCTCCTGAGCTATAAGAATCCGTAAATTATCTGGAACACATTTCAAATGCTGCAGATTAATTTGGTCGATCAGGAGGTTTTGTGGGGGCTCGGAATATTTCATTCCTGGAGGACATTCCTATTATATATCCATTAAAAATCAAAAATATACAAAGTTGACTTTCGCCTTCACGATTTAACGGTTAATGTTGTCCGTTTTGAGTAAAACTTTCGGAAAGTGTTTAACAATATCTAAACTATTTTGGGTTTTATTTAAAAATTCATAACACGAAAGATATTAAGCTTACTTAGCAAAATACGGCAAAAAATAGTTTTTCCCGAAATCCGCCACATTAACATCGCGGGTACGGAAAAACTGCGGGAGTTATTGAGATAATTTTTATTATATTTTTGTTCCCTTATAAATCTCAAAGAGATATTTCAAAAATTCAAAATAAAAGTTTTGTTAGTAATTGTTAATTCACCAGGTGTGTGTTTAAATGGTTTTGTTGGACCTGCAAATTTGCTAACCAAGTTTCAAAACAACTTGATTTTCGTTAATAAAAAGAAGATTATTGTTAAATTAGACAGATTCAGCTTTTATTGAAAATGAAAGACTTTCCTTTTTTCAATAATAGAGATGTACAAACTTTATAGTTTTATTTATAAATTCAAGAATGACGGGCTCGATATAAACTCAAAAAAAAAAAAAAATTACTATAAAAAATTACTAAATTCCTTGAGATCTAGACAACGAATAAAAAATAACAAAATGGCTCGAAAATCTAACATAATGTTAAAATAAAATTTAACGAAAACAAACTTAAAGCTAAATATATATATAATAGCAGAGATGGGAACACCAATACCATCCTTCAGACATGAACATTACGGCGCCCTTGCTGTACAGCAACTCAAAAACCAGTTGTAGAAAACCTAAAGCTAATAAAATAGAAAAAAGAGCAAACAAAAACTTCAAAAAATTCAAAAAACTTTTTTATATTACTTCTTTATTTAGCAATTTTTATCTAGTAAAATTGATTGACAATGAATTTTGGCCCTTTGCGCTTAGACAAAATTCACGAACTTTATTTGCTTTAAGTTTAGTATTGCTCCATTATTGCTAATTTATTTTATGTAGTGGTAAATATGTTCCTTTTTTAACATAAATATTTTTAGAATTTAATTTCGTATTAAATATATTATTTAAAAACAATAAAATAAAAAATTTTCCGAATACCGAACAAAAATTCTTTTAATACACTATTTTTGTTTTGTTTATTTATATGTATGTATATACAAAAAGTAAAACTATCAAGTATTGACAGCTGCCATACGAAGACAGTGTTGTTGAGCTAAAAACAGTACGACAGTGTTGGTTAAAATACTGGGTAAATTTTAGCCAATACACAAACCATTGAATGATAATGCAGATCAAAACACTACATTACCTTAATGATGTGTTGCTAACAAAATAAATGTTTTTGGTAGAATTTTTTTTTTATTCTAACCAAAATTAAAACAATAAATTAAAATCACCTTTTATTAATTATCTGCAAAATTTTTCCCACCAAAGAATCCGGTTCGAAGGACCAAATGTTAATTCACCAAGTGTGTGTTTAAATGGTTTTGTGGGACCTGCAAATTTGCTAACCAAGTTTCAAAACAACTTGATTTGCGTTAATAAAAAGAAGATTGTTGTTAAATTAGACAGATTCAGCTTTTATTGAAAATGAAAGACTTTCCTTTTTTCAATAATAGAGATGTACAAACTTTATAGTTTTATTTATAAATTCAAGAATGACGGGCTCGATATAAACTCAAAAAATGACTATAAAAAAAATACTAAATTCCTTGAGATCTAGACAACGAATAAAAAATAACAAAATGGCTCGAAAATCTAACATAATGTTAAAATAAAATTTAACGAAAACAAACTTAAAGCTAAATATATATATAATAGCAGCGCTCTATCTTTCTTCATATTGTTGATGGTAACATCATCTCCCAACAGGACAGAGATGGGAACACCAATACCATCCTTCAGACATGAACAGTAATGTTTTTTTGTATTGTACAAACTTTGTACACTATAAAAAACACAAGCAGCTACTTCGAAAATAAAACCTGCTTAACGCCAGCATTGAAAGAGTTTCCACAGCATTGCTTTTGCTGTGGAAACATTTACCCCCTTATACATAAAACTTGTCAAAGGTTTATAACAGGCTTATAAAGCAAATTTTGTATGGATATTTGCTTTATATGCCTGTTATAAACTCTTGATAAGTTTTTATGAATTAGACCGTTACTGTTTATAGTTCAGCTGCAGCATAAAAGAAAAAATCAAAAACTGTATGCTGTAAACTGCAGCCAATTTTTTGCAATTGGCGTCTGGCTGCGTCGGTAAATAAGATCACATAGTAAAAATACAGCAAATACTTCTATTTTTATACCCACCACCAAAAAGATACGGGTATATTACGTTTGTCATTCCGTTTGTAACACATCGAAATAATGGTCGTAGAGCCAAAAAGTCTATATATTCGGTGTTTTTTTTTACAGGTTTGTTTTTCGAAAAGAGATAAAACTGGCATTTTGTGGTCAAATCTGGCAACTCTAATGTCATTTATGTTCAGTATGGTTTGCCATTTCATCATGAACAGGTTGACAAAAGAACAACGCTTGCAAATCGTGCAAATTTATTTCGAAAATAACGGTTCAGTTCGCGAAGTTTACCGCAAGCTCCGTCCATTTTATGGTCGACATAATCGTCCATCAGAGCAATTAATTCGGTTAACCATGGATCGTTTTCGCACTACGTTTACTCTATGTGATAATACGCATCCGCAGAGACGTCGAACAGTGCGCACCGAAGAAACAATTGCCGCTGTAGAGCAAAGTGTTGAAGAGGACCCGAATGAATCGATTCGCCACCGTGCACAGCAATTGGAGCTTTGTCCATCAACTTTATGGAAGATTTTGCGCAAAGATCTTGGCTTGCGACCTTACAAGATCCAGCTTATGCAAGAATTAAAGCCGCGAGACCATGCAATGCGTCGTGATTTTGGTGTATGTGCCGAAAATGAGATTGATCTCGATGCTGATTTTCATCGCAAAATTTTGTTCAGTGATGAGGCTCATTTTTGGTTGAATGGCTACGTCAACAAGCAAAATTGCCGCATTTGGAGTGAAGAGAATCCACATGAGACCCTTGAGACGCCATTACATCCACAAAAACTGACTGTTTGGTGTGCTCTATGGGCTGGTGGAGTCATTGGGCCATACTTCTTCCGAAATAATGCTGGAGAGGCAGTTACCGTTAATGGAGACCGGTATAGAGCCATGATAACCGACTATTTTGTTCCCAAATTGGATGGCATGAATGTGGATGAGTTGTGGTTCTACATGCCACACAGCGCACGCCACAATCGATTTATTGAAGGAAACATTCGATGAGCGCATAATTTCGCGGAATGGACCTGTCAATTGGCCACCAAGATCGTGTGATTTGACACCATTGGATTATTTTCTTTGGGGATATGTGAAGTCGCTCGTCTACGCCAACAAACCAGAAACGTTAGGGGAATTGGAAGCCAACATTCGTGGCGTTATTGCCGACATACGGCCCCATATGCTCGAAAAAGTGGTTGAAAATTGGACCTGTAGAATTGGCTTTATTCGAGCCAGCCGCGGCGACCACATACCTGAAATCATATTTAAACATTAATGGCATAAAATTATCCTTCCAATAAAGCCAAATTGATGGTCGTTAAAACGATTTTCTTGTGTTTTATTTCAATTCGAAGTTCTATACCTCTAAAAAAAAAAACATTGTATAGAGAGTTCTTTACATTTAGAAATAAACTACTACTACGCTAATGTCAATAATAATGTCAACATGGAGCCAAACAATCATACCCCATCTTTTAAATTTAGCCGGCTCGAGGCTACAGTAGAAAACTTTGTAGAGTCGTTCAATAATTTCACGAATTCTATGAGTAACATGATGCAGGAAAACTTTGTAGAGTCGTTCAATAATTTCACGAATTCTATGAGTAACATGAGCAGGAAATGCTTAAAATGCAATCCATGCTATTGCAAGCTGCACTCAATTCATGCCTATTGAGTACAGATTACAGCTTCTTTGAATATGTTTCTGGAACGCAAACCGCACTCGCCAAAATAAAAACAAATTCGAATATTTCCTAAGAAATCACCAAATAGATGTGATGCTAATTTTGGTAACACATTTGAAGTCTATAAGTTTATTTCGTATAAATGGATATATCATTGATGATACTAAGGACCCTAGAGGCAGGGCATGTGGAGGCACTGAAATTTTAATAAAAAGTCAAATTAAACACTCCTTAATAAGTGATCTTTGTGAAGATTATCTTTAAGCCACTATGATTTGTATTGAAGATTGTTATCAAAGTATAGTGATTTCGTCCATATATTTACCCCCTAGATTTCAGATTACGGGAAGTCAATACAATAATTTTTTTAAGTCACTATCCCCCATTTTCTGGCAGCTGACGACTACGAGTAAAACGCTAAGCACACATTCAGTGTTTTGTTTGATACAATTTCTAAAATAGGATTGAATGTGATTTCGAATGCTAAACCTACTTACTGGCCTACTGATTCACAGAAGATACCAGATGTAGTTGACTTTGGAGTGCTAAAAAATATCCCAAGAGAAATCGAAGTTAAATCTTAGTTGGAATTACAATCAGTTCACTCATCCACAATTGTTACTATATGTAGCTCTCGAGAAATTGTATCCCAGACTGGTAATTTAGCGATGAGAGACACAAGTATAAATTGGATTAAACATGGAAAATATCTATGTACACTAGGGTGGGTCGGCTTGTATATGGAAAAAAATAAAAGTTAATTAATAAAGTTCTAATAGTAATATTTTGCTGCCTTAGACTTAAAAAGGTAATACTTGAAAAAAATATTCAATCAAGTGATATCGTGAATAAAAACTCCACATGAAATTTGTTCCCTTTTATTTTTCATTTCACAAAGTGTTGCTTAAACTGGTCGGACGTGTTATTTTTAGTGCGGCTGAATTTTCGTAATAGGTGAAAAAAAAAAAATATATACAGATATTGTAATAGGTGGAAAAAAATATCTATAGTAGTTTTTCGGTAATTTAAAAATCGCATAACAACTGCATGAGTGTTGCTCTCAGATGTAATTCTGAGAAAGAGCTAAACTACAGTAGGAAAAATCTATTTATCTATGAGGAAGAATCCTTAAGAAAATCCGTCGAGTCTCTTCTTACTACAAGAGCCAAAATACGGCGCCGTTCCTGTTCGCCCAATATAGTTATCTCATCCGATGAGAAACCATCATCTTCATCAAATAGTGCAGTCAAACCCAAAAAACAAGTAGGTATGGATAAGTACATCACCGTTCTCAAGCGACAGAGGAGCCCGACATCTGCTCAAATGTCTTCCAACTCAAAAGTTCCTAAGACCGTCAATAGTGATAAGCCAAATGATCAAAACAGATTTGCTCTACTTCAGACGGATGACCCAGAAACACCGAAAAAGACATTTAAGCCCCCACCAATTTACCTGAGAGAGCCCACTTCCAATAAACTGATACAAGGAATTGTTGCTGTAATAGGTGAGAACATGTTTAGCGTAACCTCAATTAAACATGGAAATATCTGCGAGACAAAGATCCAAGTGAATAGGGAAGATGATTTTCGAAAATTGTCCAACCAGTTGGAGAGGGAGACTAGGGATTTCTATACCTACCAGCTCAAAAGCGCAAAAGAACTCCAAGTCGTTCTAAAGGGTATAGACCCATGTGTTGATCCTGCGGAGATAAAGACCGGTTTAATGGACAAAGGGTTCAAAATCAAGAGCGTAGTGAATATCAGAAACCGTGAAAAGATCCCTCAGCCCATGTTCAGGGTAGAATTGGAACCTGATGATGTTGTCTTAAAGAAAAACGAGTCCCATCCCATCTACAATCTGATTTACCTTCTGCATCGTAGAATCACCGTGGAAGAACCACATAGAATTTGGTCACACCAAGGCGTATTGTAAATTGCCGTCAGTTTGTGTTGCGTGTGGGGAGCTACATGCAACTGCTCAATGTGATAAGTCGAAAACTGATTCAAAAATCAAAAAATGCAGTAACTGCGGAGGTAATCATACCGCAAATTATAGAGGTTGTCCAATTTACACTCATTTGAAAGGCATAATAACCAATAAGACGTCAGTATTACCTGACCATCCTCAACAGCCTATTTTTGCATCGAGTGACAATTTCCCTCAATTGTTACCGTCCACTAGTCATGTAAACGCGCCTAGTTCTAGACAAGTTTCTTACGCAAACGTGGTTAAATCTAATAGGCCAGGTTTGGAGCAGAAACCGAAATCACAATATTACGAGCCTAATATTAACACTCTAGAGACTACATTGCAGACACTTGTCCAAACTATGAACACTTTTACGACCACTATGACATCCATGATGCAGGAAATGCTGAAAATGCAATCCACTATCTTACAAGCCATTTTAAAGAAATGATTTGTTTAAAAATTTGTTTTTGGAATGCGAACGGCCTCCGACATAAAAACTAACTTGAACACTTTCTGATGGATAAGCAGATTGGTGGCATGATGATTGCTGAAACTCACTTGACGGCGACAGGGTACTTCAAAATTAATGGCTAAGTGTTGTATGATACTAAAGATCCCCGCGGAACAGCTTGTGGAGGTTCGGCAATTCTTATAAAGAACAGAATAAAACATTATTTAATGAACAACATATGTGAGAATTACCTACAAGCAACAAACATTTGTATTGAATTCTGTCAATACAATTTTGTTTTATCATCAATTTATTCGCCGCCTCGATTTTCAATAAAAGAACACCAATACTACAGCTTCTTTAAATCCCTTGGAGCTAGATTTTTAGTTGCTGGCGACTTTAATGCCAAACACACATTTTGGGGTTCACGTCTGGTAACTCCAAAGGGTCGCGTACTCTTCAACACCATTGCTAAAATGGGCTTATATGTACTCTCAAGTGGACATCCCACCTACTGGCCGACGGACCAACGGAAGATTCCCGATGTTATTGACTTCGGAGTAGTGAAAAATATCCCTGTAGAATCGATACAAGTGGAGCCTTCATTAGACTTGTCTTCAGATCACTCTCCTTCTATTATTTCAATGCGTTTCCTTCAAGGGATTGGCTCTCCATTTCGGGACATATCTAAAACCAGAGTAAGTTGGATAAAGTATTAAAAGTATTTAAGTTCCCACTGCACGGAAAATGTAGTGTTGAGAACTACCGAGGATATTGACGGGTCGATTGGCAAGTTTACTGAGGACATACGAAGAGCTGTACATCACACCTCCACATATGACGTTGAGTGCAGAAGTGGGACAAACAGAACTTATTTCGCCGAACTCGATCATCTCCTGTCAGAAAAAAGAAGAGTTAGAAGAGAGTGGCAAATTCACAGGTCTCCTGAACTGAAAGCTAGGCTACGGGTATGCAGAGATATACTAAGAAATTTCTTAGAAACCCAAAGAATGGCTTCGCATAAATCTTACTTGGAGGGTCTTGATAGTACCCCACAATCTGACTATTCGTTATGGAAGGCGGCACGAGGTATAAAAAGACCATTTAGAGGAAAGCCTCCTCTGCGAAATCCGACTGGTGACTGGGCTAGAAATGATTCCGAGAAGGGGATTTTATTTGTTAACCATTTGAGAAATGTGTTTACTATAAACAACTCAAATAATGCATTTGAGTTGCCTCCACTCGTTATTAGACCTCCTGTACGTCTAAGACTTAGCTTTAATGATGTTCAAAGCGCTATTGGTACTCTGAATCTTAAAAAAGCTCCAGGCATGGATAAAATCAGCAACAAAATGCTTGTGGAGTTACCTCGTGTAGCTAGAAGAATTATCCTCTTTATTTTCAATGCTATTTTACGCCTAGAATACTATCCTGCAGATTGGAAGGTATCTATGATTACCATGACTCCTAAGCCAGGGAAGGAACCCACTAAAGTAGAGTCATATAGGCCAATTAGTCTACTGCCGACAATTTCAAAACTGTTTGAAAAATTGTTATTGGCTAAGTTGATTCCAATTCTGAACGACACTCAATGTATCCCAAATCACCAATTCGGGTTCAGAGCTAAACACAGTACCATCGAACAAACACACAGATTGGTAAATGTGGTAAGACGGTCGTTTGAAGAGAAAAAAATACTGTTACGCGCTTTTCATTGATGTTTCCCAAGCGTTCGACAAAGTCTGGCATGAAGGTTTATTGCATAAAATTAAATTAACTCTGCCTGCTAACACCCACAAACTTATGAAAAGTTATTTATATGGTCGCAAATTTACAATCAAAGAACGCGATTTTTTAAGCCCCGCTCAGCCAATTGAAGCAGGAGTACCCCAGGATAGCATACTGGGTCCAACTTTATATTTGATTTATGCATCCGATATACCGTCAGACCCCATAATACATACTTCAACTTTTGCAGACGATACAGCCTTTATTAGCGTTCATAAGGACCATCAAATAGCATCACAGAATTTGCAGAAATATGTTTATAAACGAGAGAATTGGCTTGAGCATTGGAAAATCAGGGTTAACGAACAGAAATGTATTCATATAACTTTCACATTGCAAAAAGATACCTGCTCGTTCATCAGAATAAATAATCAAATTATCCCGCAACACAATGAAGTCAAATACCTCGGAATCCACCTCAATCGTCGTTTCACTTGGAAGTCTCATATCGACGCAAAACTTACTCAGATGAGATTAAAAGCAGTGCAACTTAATTGGCTAATCGGCAGAAATTCTACATTAAAGTTGGATTGCAAACTTTTGTTGTACAATGCAATTCTAAAGCCAATCTGGTGCTATGGAATTCAATTATGGGGTACGGCCTCAGCATCAAACATTGAAAAAATTCAAAGGGGTCAAAATAAAATTCTACGTATAATTACTGATGCTGATACTAGAGAAAGTGAGGTCAAGCCACCTATTTGTTACTTCTACAGGCTGATTCAGGAAAGATTCCGTGACTGTGCAGGCCAATCCTGGGGCAGTAGTAAAGTTCATAAAATTAATGAGATCCAAAATGGAAAAACGTAAATGTGTAAATGCTAGAGATTTTGCAAAAAAATATATTTCCAAAACGACTGTACGGATTAAAAAAATTTTAGTCCTACTTAAAGATAATTTTGTTGCCGAACTTCGTTTTTTTATATTTCATTCAATAAACTAAACAGTTTTTGATTTACGCGAATATATATTGCACAACCTCCTCTATTTTTCATAGCGTAGACAGACGACACAGTTAATTTGCATTAGCAGTCTTAATTCAAATTAACTCGTGAATTATCCCCATCCTAGACGTAAATGCACAAAATCAGAGTGAATTGCATTTAGCTATTTCAATATGGCAACATCGTCGATAATCAATAATATGTTATCAAATTGTTTACTATTCTAAAAGAAGAAGACAATTGTAAAATTAAAATAATAAAAATAGATTTCCACAATTGCCTTTCTCTTATTTCATAGTGTCCCACTGCGGTCCCCACATGTAGCAACCCGTTCAGGTTGAAGTTTGCTAGTGCATGAACAATTTTTGCATTATGGAACAGTTTCAGCAAAAGTAATTTCAGCTTTTATTCAAATAAATACTGATTTTTCTCCAAATGCCAAACAAATTTTTTGATAATTAAACAGTTGTTTACAAACAAACAGCTGTTTAAAGAATGCAGAAACTGTCGTCTGTCACGGTAAAATCTTAATTCACATTAGTGAAATTTTAATGAACATTAACGCTGTCGTCTGTCTACGCTATAACCTTAAAAACGGTTAGCACCATTGGATTTAGCGTACTCGATTTAGCTTTACCCACTGGACACACCGCTTATCTGTTTTTTCAACTAGCACCGTATTATTTTGCGAACGCAAAATATAACCTCCAAACAAATACCTTTTAGAAAATGAGCCAAATACAAAAATGCCTTGAATACGCGTGTGTCTCTTCTCTGATATCTTATTCTCTCATCAATACACACAACGAAGTTATTGTTGTTGGCATCTTCATATACCCGCCCATACCTAATAGTGGAAGGCCAATGTAAGCGGCAACAGTTTTACCAGTGAATAAAAGTTTTGTTTCTTTACTTTTGTAATTCAATACAAAAATTTTCAAGTATCGCCATTTACTTAATCTGGCAATGCTGTGAGAAGCGACAAAGTAGAATTTATATTTATAAATAAAAATAAAATGAAAATCGACGACGAAAAATTAATTTCCGATATAAAAAAATACAAATTTTTATATGAAAAAACTTCAGTACAATAAAGGAACAAATTTAAAAAGGCAATGTCTTGGGCTGAAGTAAACGCAGCAATGAAACTAAATGGTAAGATTTAAAATACTTTTTACATTATGCACACACTAAACAAACATTTATTTAAGAATTTATTACGTAAAAAACAAATAAATTTAATTTTTTGACATTTGCCGTTTTAAATACAAAAGTATAAGCGACAATAAAAATGCCAATTGCCGCCCGCGACCGCATGCCGCTTACATTGGCCTTCCACTATAAAATGTTTTATTACAGTATTAACTGTATTTGTTTTTCGCGAATATACTTCATTAAAGGCTTTGAAAAATTCTCTATGGCTTTGATTGTGCGATCAAACCCAGCAAGCCATATGAGTCCGAAAAGAGTATTTTCTGACACCTTTTCAGAGCGTTAACGCTCTTTATGAGCCCAAAAAACAATCATAATTGCTCCGAAAACCTTCAGAAAAGAGAGTCATTACACAGAGAAAACAGTACCTAATAAAAACATAGTAAAATAGAACAACATTTATAAGATTTCTCTATGGTTTTTACTCAAGAAGAAATTCTTATTAATTTTATAAGGAAAACCTTTTTCAAAAAATCAAGAAGAAAACTTACGATTTTTACTAGGCTTTCTTATTGTTTTTTTCAAAAAGATTTTCTTCTTGATTTTACTAGGCTTTCTTATTATTTTTTTTCAAAAAGATTTTCTTCTTGATTCTATAAAGCTATCTCTTTGTTTATTTAAATAATACTTCTTGATTCTGTTTGATATTATAATTTAATTTTTATTCATATGTATATTTACTTATTCATATTTTTACTTAGAAACTTAAAAATAAAAATTAAGTATTATTATTTTAAAATAAAAATTTAATAATTTAAGATTTATAAATTTAAAATTTATAGAGATTAAGATTTTCTATTTTTTTTAAATTTTATTCACTATTTACACTAGAGAATGGCTTAGAAAATACATTGATGGCTTCGACTAGCAAAGAATTCGCTTCATCGATTTCAAGTAATGTTGTTATGAATTTATAAACTGGTGTTTTGATACACTGTGTAACAGAATTTTGAATATCAATTATGTCTTTACGGAAAATTTTTTTGTTAGAGTGAAGCTTTAATAGAAATGATATTATTGATTGATGAAGAAGTAAAGTTTTGTACAAGTTGCATTTGATTGTCAGAAAATGTATTAGATTCAGAATTAGTCAAAGCTGGTTCATTTGGTAAAAGTTGTAGTTGTTTTTTAGAAATTGCTTTAGTTTCACAACTCGAAAGTGACAAGTTAACAAATTGTTTACTGTGTTTTTTTAAATGGTTCTGAAAGTACCTGGTCCCTTGGACTGCAATTATACTGCAGCCAGCACTTTTGCTAGAAATATTTATCTTTGAGAGAGAAAGATAGATGTTTAAAGATGTACATATGTATATTACTTTAAGAAATTTTATATATCCATACCGTTATCAAAATCTTTAAAAGCTTCCTCCGCAGTGCTGCCACTATAGTCATCAAATTTTCCTTTTTCAACATTAGTCCAACGAGAAAATAATTTTCCTGTTGGAATTTTCTTCCCGTCTTTCTGTTTCAAAAAGTATGTTTCCTAGAATAACCAAAACTGTTAATAAAAATATATGTAAATAAAATTTTGTTTGGATTTCTTACCGGTTTTTCTTTAGGAAATACATCACAGATAGCATAAGACCATTGCTGCATTTCTGCGTATGTCAATTTGGATTACTGAGTTTCTCAGAAATTTTTTCCAACCAATCCAATATCCTACTATTTGCCGATAAAGTTTCTATTTCACATATGAACGGTAGGTTCTGAAAAGATGTCTAAATTAAAATATTTTTTTTATGAACATTATTTTGCACGAACAATATTTCTTCTCCATTCCCTTAGGCCTGCCTTAAATTTTATCAACTCCCCAGTATATTTTTTGTCCAGTTTCTTGAATAAATTTTCAACGTCTTCAATTTTCATTTTTTTTAATATGGTTGTCGATGTAATTCCAAAACTTAAAAGAATGTCACACGTTTCATCACATAGTTCCCAGGATTTATAAATTGGAGAAATGTCTATATTTTCAGTTAAGCTATTGTGATCTCCCATTATTCAAAATATTATTGTTTATGTTTTTTATGTTTTTTTGTTGACATTACATTCAAATGTAATTTTAATTTTATTACTTTTTTCACTTCTTTACTTGTCACTTGTTCACTTTCAACTAAAAGTTGTTCGCCGCAACACATGTACAAACACGCAAACAATTATAAGAGTACAAAAACTAAAAATTCATAAAAAATTGTATTTGTGTTGATGTGTATGCATTCATGAAATAACAAGCCAAGCTAATATAATCAAGAAGATATTCTTATTAACAAATTCAATAAGATGATTTACACATGATCCAATAGAAACCTAATAAAATCAGTAAGGAATACCTAATAAAAACAACAGCGTAATAAGTAGCCTAATGAAATCTATAAGAAGTCCTTTTTGAAAAAAATTATTAGGTAGACTAATGAAATTAATAAGAAATTCTTTTTTTATGCAATTCATAAGAAAACCTAATAGAATCAAAAAGCTGTTCTCTATGGATTGTGTTTTTGGTGCCAAAAATAACGGAATTTGTGTAAAAACATGGTAAATAACAAGCTTTTCTTTTTAATTTTATGTGTTTTACTTATTGAAAAAATTAAAAAGATTTATACCATGAAAATAATAAGGAATCTCTTTAAAAAAATCTTCGTTTCTTTCTGCCGGAATACTCCTCACCCCAAAAGCGTTTCATAGAGAAAATCTTCTTAATTCTATTAGGCAGTTTTCGCTCTGTGTACATTTGAAAATTGTCCGTCAGAAAGAGCTCTTAGATAATGTCAGAAAATAGTCTTTTATGAGGGGTTTTTTGGGCTCTGAAAGAGCTCTTAGATAATGTCAGAAAATAGTCTTTTATAAGGGATTTTTTGGGCTCTAAAAGAGCTCTTAGATACTGTCAGAAAAGAGTCTTTTATGAGTTTTTTTTGGGCTCTGTGTAATCTTGTTTTTATCATTCTTGTGTGGTGCAGCTATGTTTTTTGTTGTTCAAAGCACAAATAACAGGACAACAACGCTTTAGTTATACTGCGTGCCGACTCAGGACAGTAACAAGCAAATTTTTTTTCGCTCCGAAAATGCTCTTTTTTGTTGGACTCTTTTCTGACTCCTTTTTTCAGAACGCTCCGAAAATGCTCTTTTGTGACTCCATTTTCGGAGCGCTCCTAGAAACCAACAATAAATTGTCTTTGTAAAATTCGAGAGCCAAATTATATGAGAGCGGTTCGTAATGATACAACCCGCCATAAGAAATTTTCCTTATACATTATGCGCATTCTATTTATATTCTTTGATCATATGCTATTTCTGGGGATTATGTTTATTATTATGTTTTTTTTTTCAGTAATCAACTCGTTCATAAAATGTCTTAATATTAAGTATGTGGTGCTGACAACCAATATATTGTGGAAGAGGAATACATGTTCAATTATAATAATTTTTTAAATGGGCAGCAACACCATTTGTTATTCATGTATCAACACTTGTAGGGTCGCAGATAACAATTTTAATATTTTGCCATAAATTAAATTTTATTAGGACTTTCTTCAGTGCATTAAAATTGTTAACACTTTTCCGTTATCCAAAACAAGTACTGCTACTTACTTCAGTTTTTAATACTTCAACTTGGAATTATTTTTTTTATCAATTTTTTGCCATCTAAAGGTAGGCACCAATTTTCACTTTTTAAAGTAGCTTTCAGAAACTCTTCTTTTAAGACGGCTGAACACTTAATTAAAGCCTTGTAAATAGCTGCTTGTAATGGCGTTGAACTGTTAACTCCCGCCTCTGCTAATTTTATACATATTTTTTCCGATTTGCCGATGATAAACTTAGCGTTAGTAAAGGTACGGTCATGCTTGGCAAATACTTGCCGAAAAAGACGTAACCAAATAAAAGATATTTGAACTCGTTTATTTACTTAAAAAAACTTTTTATTTAGGACAGGTAACAACAAAAAATTTTTAGTTTTATTTTATTTGATGCCGTTTGATCTTGCAAAACTCTTGTAAGAGTAAACAACGTCAAACAAATTTGTTAAAAAAGAAGTGGTTATGATTGTTGGAGTAAATATTTGCCAATGTAGGCCGTACCTGAAAGCTATCTTGAAATTTGTTCAAAAACTTTGACCAGACTTTAGAATTTTTTGGACATTTAAACCACGTTTCGTGAAAGATCTTTTATTAACCCTCCGATGAGTGAGACGGTACCTAGGGACCTTTTTGCCTTTTCAAACTGAAATTACTCCTACTTCGGCCACTACATGAGAACAAGTAAATTATGTGTTGAAACAATAAAAAAAAAATTATAATGATGATGAAGTAATCCCTAAATGTCTTTGAGTTCAGGTAGACGTACGAAAGAGTATAAAAGAAGTTGTAGTTTCGTAAACCAAATCAGCCAAAGTTTAGACAGCGAAGAGTAAAATCGTGTGTGATAGAAACAAAAATATAAATATGGCAGATGCAAGTAATTTGGACGTTGCTCAAATGGTTGTACGTCGTAGTACACGTTACCAGCAAATGACTGCGGATGAAAGGCGTGCAGCTGATAGTAGATTTGCTGATTTTATGGACGAAGACATGGATGAAGAAATTGATATTGCTGCAATTGATAATTATGAAGTTGAGGATGATGAAGATCGCACACACCAACCTGCTGAAGAGTCAGATGCCGAAACTGAAGGATACGTCGAGCTAAATGAAGATACTGATGACGACGATGATGAAGAGGAAGAAAATGATGGACAGGAAACGAATGAAAGTTACTATATTGGTAAAGATGGCACCCAATGGAGTAAATAAGCACCACCAATATCACGCACTCGTATTCATAACGTGGTCGACTTAACAAGAAAGAAACCAGGACCAACAGGAAATATACCCGACCCCTATACAATAAAGCGTTCAATCATGACACAGGAAATAATACACTTAGTGCTACGTGAAACAAATCGTAAAGGCAGGGAGGTTACAGCTGCATGGAATTTGGCGAATCCCACGAAGAAAAAGGAGTGGAAGCCAGTGACAGTGAAATAGTTTGACGCCTTTGTAGCTATTCTTTTGTATGCTGGACTCACAAGATCAAACAATGAACCACCTATGGAATTATGGGGCGCGACGCGTTGCCCAATATACAAAGCTGCGTTGTCGTACAATCACTTCATGTGTATAAAGCAATTTATTCGATTCGACAATGGAAATACTCGACAACAGCGACTCATCAACAGCAAAACTGCGGCTATTGACGATATTTGGCAAATGTTGCAACATAACTTGGTAGCAGCTTACACTCCTCATGAAGCACTAGCAGTTGTTCCCTTACAGAGGCCGCACCCGCTTCACGCAATATATTCCGTCAAAGCCAGCTAAGTATGGTTTGAAAGTATGTTAGTTATGCGACTCACAGAGTTATTATCCTGTGAAGGGAATGATATATTCTGGAAAACTGCCAAACCAACAACAGGCGATAAACCAAGGGCAGAACGTAGTGCTGGATCTAGTGGAAAAATATTTAGATGCTGGCCGTACTATATACGCGGATAATTTCTTTACCACTCTTGACTTGCCGCGTATTTTGATGAGGAGGAAGACCGCATATTATTAGTACATTATTTGGGTTCAACGAAGGGGATATAGCGTTATGCTCATACGTGCCGAAAAAAAACAAAGTGGCAAACGTGCTCTCCACAATGCACTACACCTGCCGCGTTGACGAGCAAACCGAGAAGCGGAAGCCCTATGCCATATTAGATTACAACGCCAACAAATGCGGCGTTGATACCATGGATCAAATGCTAGGCACTTACAGCTACAAAAGAGCAACACAACGATGGCCGTTGGCCATGTTTTATAATATGCTGGACGTCGCTGCATTGGCTGCTTTTACGATTTACAACGAAATGAAGCCTATAAAAAGGAGTGACAGACGTCGGTCGTTCTTGTTACTGCTAACGAAACAATTGGCCACAACAAATATCGAAGAACGTGCCGTGAACAACCATATAACCTCATATCCAAGTATACGCAATGCGATGGAAGCATTCGATGTCAGAGTAAGAAACAGTGTTGCCATTTTAGCACTTTCAGTGCTAGATTTGGCAGTTTGTTTCTCGAAAATGCATTGAAATTTTTAAAAATTATGCTAAATGCTTTTAGCATAATTTGTTTGATAAAAAAAATTTTTTTTCTCGAAAATTTTTTTCTATTTTACTCCAAAAAATACTTTTGGAGAAATAAAAAATAATTTTTTTAATATTTCAACTAAATTTCTTTCGGTGTGGAAAGTTAATGAACACGGAAATTTTTGAATTAATATATAAAATGTAATCTATTAAAACAAGTCAACAATTATTATGAAATTAGAAAAAACTATAATTTATATTTGTAAAGCTATGTGTCCACGATGGTCAGATATTACAACGTTGTCATATCTACCAATGTGCTATCAATGTACTGGCATTGAAAAATTTTTAGCAAAAGGTAAATTGTCAGTTTATACGACTGAAAGAAAACTAACAATTTCATTTGCACACAATTGTTACACAATGAATTTATCTGTCAACCGAAATTGTCAGTTTACACGGTTGTCAGATTGTTGTGTGGCATTGTCAAATTCGTTTGCAGCTCTGTGTGTGTGTTTAAAAATTTTATTAATGCAAACTTTAATTTAATTCTTTAATTTTCTTCCACTTTTTTCAAAAATTTTATTAATGCACACTTTAATTTAATTCTTTAATTTTCTTCAACTTTTTTCAAAAATTTTATTAATGCACACTTGTTTGTTTATTATTTATGTATATACAGAGTTGCATTTAGAAATAATTTCTATGACAATGCTGCCATTGGCAGATGCATAAACTTTGCACATATGACAATGAAAAGTGTTTGTCAATTTTCTTAAAACAATGGCAATGACAAAATTGTGTGTTTACACGATTGTTAGATGTCTGACAATATTTTTGTCTTCCAATGTACTGAAAATGCTTTTTCGTACAACGTTGGAAGGCAAACATTTTAAGTTTCCACGGTTGTTAGACATTTTCTGAAAATTTTTCGGACAACGTTGTAATATCTGACGATCGTGGACACATAGCTTAACATTTGAAATAGAAATTGTATCGTTACATTGAAAAAATTTAGCACTTATTTTTTCTTCTGTAGAACATTTTAGCACTTAGTTTTTCAAGTTTTAGCATATTTTGAAATTCAATTTCTGGCAACACTGGTAAGAAAAACATCTTCAAATTCAAGAATAGAATATATATTTATTTGTTTTTTATTTTTCTTTTCATTTCAGGTATTACCGAGACCAATGGAAGGCAATGCATCGTCGTTTGCGGCTAGGTCTAGTAGACCGTCATGTCGCCTTTGCCGTTCTGAGTACGGGCGGCAGCGGTAAACGCGGGCATACTGCTTCGGCTGCGGCAACGCTGTTTGCAGAGAACATATCACACTTTTACATCGCTGCAACACTTGCGCACAGGGCGGGGGACAGAAGTACACGCTCAACAACAATAATTTTTAAACTTTTTTATAATAGTCTTAAGAAAATTCAAGCAAAAAAAAAAAAAATTTAAATTTAAAAAATTATTTTTGTATGTAGAATTTAGTTATAAACAATAAAAACAGAAAAATCAAAAAAAAAATTTATATGAAAAAAACATGATTTACAAAAAAGGTCCGTAGGGACCTTTTCACACGACCGTGAAGTTCAGAACTGTTACTCATCGGAGGGTTAATTCAAACAAACAACAAAATGTAATAATATATAAATACGCAACAATTCCCATGCTTTCTAAATTATGTAAATAAAAGTTTTTAAAATAAACAGTTTTACAACTTTTTCGTTTATTTTGTGGTTTGTTTTTAATTTTGCATGACTTTCGATTGGCATTGGTGTATTTTTGAAAACTCCTTTAAAAGATCATAATTTAGAAATTTAGCTTATATTTTTATATCGCTTTAAACATAAGGTATTTTACTCATGTTTTCACATATAACGAATTTTGAACCGCGTTGAATTGTAAATCTAAAGCAGTGAATAAAATCCAAAATAGCATATATGGAAGTGATACGTATAGGAAAACATAGAAATATCAGGGGGGTTACTCTCTATTGCGATGCGAAAGCAAATGCGATGCGATAATCGTACAATTTGTATGCTTCGCATCGCAATAGAGAGTACCCCACACCCCCCAGGTGTAAAAGGTTATAGCCCTATTGAACACATGATAATGTTTTGTTTATAACAGCTGATTCTTACGTTGTTATTAATACAACTGTTTGAAATTGTGTGTTTTGTAAAACGCAATAATCTTCATCATCCGAAGAAGAAGACATACCCATATTTGCGATAAAATTTTTATACTCCTTAATATCTTTGTTTTATAGTTATTTGCTTTAAAAGCTTTTTTCTTTACAATTTGAAATATTTTCTTGATCAATAACCAAACGAAATTATTGAACAGCTCAAAGGTTTGTAGCATTGCCAATGCAAAATAAGTGTAGCTTTATGTACATACATAGAGGGTGTCCCAACTAGAACGCAATTTTTAAATTTGGCGCCATTCGAAGTGTCATTGTTTGACATTTGAACAATTGTTATTGTTTGCTAGTAGAAGGTACGAGGTTAGTAAAAATTGAGCGCTACACGAATGAACAACGCATTCTCATTGTGAAATTGTTTTACCAAAATGGTGAAAGTTTTGCGGCTAAAGTTCGCAAATTGCGATCAATTTGGGGTCACAATAATGCTACAAGAGTCAACTGTAAAGAGATTAAAGAATAAATTTGCCGAAACTGGGTCTGTTAGTGATGTAAAGACAACAACGCGCCTTCGACCAGGCCGATCGACCGAAAATGTCGCAGCTGTACGTGATGATGTCGCTCAAACTCCATCCACCTCAATTCGACACCGAGCACAGCAAATTGGTGTCTCCAAATCCATTATGCGGCGAATTTTGACGAAAGATTTGCATCTTCATGCATACAAAGTTCAATTGACTCAGGAACTGAAGCCAGCTGACCATGGACAGCGAAGGGAATTCGTTAATTGGGTATTGGAGAGACAACATGAAAATTCTGATTTTGCCGATAAAATCATCTTCAGTGACGAGGCCCATTTCCATCTTGATGGCTTCGTCAATAGGCAGAATTATCGCATTCGTCACGCAACGTGTCACTGTGTGGTGTGGTTTTTGGGCTGGAGGAATCATTGGACCTTTTTTTATGAAAATCAGGCAGGTCAAGCGCAAACAGTCAATGGTGTTCGGTATCGTGAAATGATAACCAGTTTTTTCTTACTTGAATTGAAGAAATGAATGCGGAGGGCATGTGGTTTCAACAAAACGGCGCCACATGGCATACAGCCAGAGAAACAATTCAATTGCTGTGTTATTTCACTTTTTGAAGACCAGAATTGGCCGCCTAGATCGTGCGATTTAACACCTTTAGATTTTTTCTTTGGGGTTTTTTGAAGTCGATGGTTTACGCGAATAAGCCGACGACAACTCAAGCCTTAAAAGAGGAAATTGGAAGCTGCAATCCAATTGGAAGAATTGATACCGCAGCATTTATGCAAAGAGGTCATTGAAAATTTCACTAAAAGATCGCGTGTGTGCCAGCAAAGCCGCGGCGGCCATCTTCACGATATCTTGTTCCATACATAACCTCATTCTGTCTACTTTACGATATAATAAAGTTTCACGATTTTTTTTAAATATCTGTTGGGACACCCTTTACATTTTTATTTTAAATTTTAGTATCAACATTTACAATGGCAACATTAACGACGCAATGATTTAACAGTATTGTAACAACGTTTGCAAAATTTCATATTTTTAATGATGTGTTTGCAAGAGCGTAGGTTATGCGTTGAACACAAGTGATTTACAAAATTAGGACCTTAAATTTCAAGATGTTATATTTTTAGACCGAAATAACTCTCACGTCAGAATGTTTATTGTTATTATTTACAATAGACAATATGCGTTAAAACTTCATTGAAATTGATATGATAATTGAAATTGCTTGCTATTAAATAATTTTTTTTTATTTTGCTCTTTTATACAAAGATATATTTCTCGCACTCGCACGTACACTCTAAACTTAGAAATGGTTCAACAAAAGGAGGTCGAGGAACTTCTCGCACAAGTAGCGTACCATCTACGGATAAAAGTAATAGTGGTTCATCTCATTCATCAGGAAATAGTGGTTCAACACCAAGTACTTCACCAACAGCATTTCTTCCGCCGCGTGCAGAAAAAAGAAAGTCTAAGGATGAATCTCCACCGCCAGTAAGTGGTGATAACGAGGCTGTAAGCAGTGTCATGGTAAATGCAAGTGGTATTCCTATTTCTTCAAGCAGTATTTGCGGTTTAACAAGTCAACCACAGAGTTTAATTAATCCTGTGACAGGTCTTAACGTTCAAATAAGCACAAAAAAATGTAAAACTGCTTCGCCATGTGCAATATCACCTGTTTTGCTTGAGTGTCCGGAACAAGATTGTAGTAAGAAGTATAAACATGTCAACGGTTTACGTTATCACCAATCTCATGCTCATGGTAGTGCAACTATACTTGACGAAGATTCAATGGCTGAAACCGAAGAACATATAACACCTCAACCTAGTCCACAATCGTCAACACCAACACCTTCTATGACACCAAACCCCTCCGATTTAATATCAAATACTCAAGCGGAAATATCTTCGCAATCATCAATAGCACAGCTATCTATTGCTGATGAATCGAATAAAAAAAAATTGGAAGAAGATTTATCGCAGCAACTGGAAAATTCCGAAAAAAATTCTATTCCCGAAGCAGCCACTTCATTGCCATGCGGAGGCATATTAACATCAACGGAGTCTAACAGTACAACAACAACTCCAACTGTTCCATCAGCGGGTGGTAGTATTACTGCTGGAACATCTCACCATGATCAACAAAAACAATTTCTTGACTTGGTTGAAAACACGAAGATAAATACGAATACACTCATTTCTCTGGAATCAAATACCCAAGGAATACAACATAGTCCAACAGGTGAGTGATTAAAATGTCTACATAATATTTTTTATCATTAAATACCCGGCAAGAACAAACAGCATATTACATAGAAACAGTAAAATTTCTGAATTAATTAACAAATTCGGTAAATCAAAAATAATGGCATGTTTCTAAATAACGAGTGACTCAAATTTTTCGCCCAGATGAGTACAAAAATTAGTTTTGGGGTTCTATAACACTAGTGTCAATTCTCTTGAGTAAAAACGTAAGACTATCTTTTTTTATGGTTTCTACATTGAAATTTCAATTGTCCTACTGTCAAAAACAGACGAGTAGAAATAAGTGCTTGTGTGCATCACAAAACAATATTTTATATATGTACATATATATTTTATATATTTTTACAGCATAAACTGTTGTACACTACGTTAACTTTCAATTTCAATGTTAATTGCGATAAATTGAAACATTTTTCATTCAATTTATTACAAAATAAAAAATTTCATATCAATTTCAATTCACATAAATTATTTTTGTATTGTAAATAAAACACAGCTGTTTTTAGTTTGGTTTCTAGGGTTGCCTCTAAAATATTAAAATATTGAATAATAACATGGAAAAAAGTAAACAAAATATCTAATTAAATAATTTGGCAATAATGCAATATAACAACTCAATATTACCAAGGTAACTAACGTGAGTCGTAATTCAGCTCTGGGTGGAGAAAGAACTCGCGCGTCATTGTCATTATCGCTTAAGGGCAATCAGGCCGTCCTTTTTTCGCTGCTTTCGAGAGAGTTGCGTCTCACTTTTGCATTCGTAATGCTTGGCGTCGTCTAACTGTACCGCATTACGGTTTTTCGAAGTTGTGCATTAGTCACATGCAAAATTTTTTGTTTTAATAAAAGATTCAAGCGTCCCAGCTTCCTATATGAAGGTATAGGTCGACTTGGGACTCACTTGAATCGATCGTGGGATAACCTGACAATTTGAGGGATTAATTCTCCGCCAACCTAATTTATATCAAGAAAAAAAAGGTAACTAACGTAAGTCAGACGAGTGTACTATAGAAACTCATTTGTTTACGTACTCGCCCGTGTACCACACGTTCGCCTGAGAATACACTCGTTATACAGAACTATGCTATAATTTTCTTTCATAAGAATAAAATGCTCAATTCAAACACAAGTTCAAACACAAACATTTTATTAAAAAAAGCTATTGATTAAAAATACTACCCCAATTCAGTCAACAAATTATTCAATCAGCGATAAGAGTATATGAGAGAATTTCAACTAAAATTATGAACAAGCTTTATTGAGTGGATACAGAACTGAATTTGAAATATTTTTAAAATGTAATATCGTCGTTCATAAATTATTGTGTTCTATACCGCAAAATTAAAAAAAAAAACAAGTAAGAGTGCTATATTCGGCTGTGCCGAATCTTAAATACCCTCCACCTAAACGTAATAAGAAATACAAAAACTACACTGGTTATAGGACTAGCATATCCTAATTCTGTGTTTTCTATTCAGTCTTAGTGCAAATTTTATTAGAATTTGATATATTGTTTGAAAGACAATTTTACGACCAACATAATTTATGTTAAATATTTTGAAATTTTGTCTAATTTTCACCATTTTTAATTGATTTAATTACCAATTCTTACCATAATTTACAGAGTTTGTCTGATGTTCATAATAATCTTCAGTGTAATTTAACAGAGTATAAAAAAGGGATACAATTCGGTTTTAGTGATTTTGCTCAAAAAAAAAAAAAAAATCAAATAGGGCTTTTAGTGGAGATACCAGCAAAAAAAATTTGTTGGCGGTCACGCCTATTTTCGAGGGGGCGAACCCTTAAAGTTGAAAATATATAGGCCTATATCTCGGGAACTACTGGGTGTCTGATAATTTGTAATACATTAAATAAAAGGTATTAAAAATACCTTTCCAACGATATATATCATGATTATAAAATATGGACCGAATATAGGTTAAATCGGAAAAGAATATTTTTTGACCCGAATTTATTTGTTTTTTGGAAATGCTTCTATATGGCAGGTATGAAAAATTATGGGCCGATCTTCTTAAATTTTGGAACAGTTATTTTCATGCATATGAGGATATTTCACGTCGAATTTCAACATAGTAACGGTATATTTAAGATATATATTAGTATTAACGTGGATTTCGGTAGTGGACCTTATGTGGGGGATATAGTCAAATATGGACCGATATTCTCAAAATCCAGCAGTTAGATTTAGGCATGTATGTAAATGATCCGTGTAAAATTTTGGATTGGTACCCTTATTTATAAGCGATTTATGAGTATTAAAGGGATTTTCCGAAGAGGGCTTTATATGGGGCATACGGTTAAAAATATACTGAAATTAACAAAATTTTGTGGAATGATTTTTGTATATATGTAAATGATCTGTACAAAGTTTTGAGTCGGTAACGATATTTATACAATATATATAGGGGAAAATGTCTTTTTCAGATGTGGTCCTTGTATGGAAGCTATGACCAGTTCTGGGCCGACCACCATAAAATTTAGTAAAGCAATTTATTTGCCTATAAAGAGTATTTATGTCAAATTTTAGCCGTTTAACATTATTTATATCTGTTGTATACGTATTTAAGTGAATTTTGGAAGTGGACTTTATATGGGGTCTATGGTTAAACATGGACCGAACTAAAAAAAAAATCGTTTTGCGATTTCTTTTTGCATAAAACTTATTTTTGCTGAATTTCGTCTTGATATTCCAATTTTATAGGCATTTATGTATAATTGAGCAATATTTCGGGAAGATTTTTGTATGGGGGCTATGACCATTTCTGGGCCGACCACCATAAAATTTGTTACAATAATTTATTTGCCTATAAAGAGTATTTATGTCAAATTTTAGCCGTTTAACATTATTTATATCTGTTTTATATGTATTTAAGTGAATTTTGTAAGTGGACTTTATATAAGGTCTATGGTCAAATATGGACCGAACTAAAAAAAATTTCGGTTTGCGATTTATTTGTGTATAAAACATATTTTTGCTGAATTTTGTCTTGATAATCCAATTTTATAGGCATTTATTTATTATTAAGCCATATTTCGGGAATATATATATTTGTATGGGGGCTATGAGAAATCATATACCGATTCTTACTATTTTCCGCACACTTCTTTTATAGTACAAACAACGTATACAATATTTCATGGTATTATCTGCAATACATATATTTCAAAATATTGCAATAAAATGGACGAAAAATATCAAATTTTTATGGAGGTGGTCTTACATATTGGTTTATAGCTCTGGTTGACCTAAACCGATTTTGCTGATTTTAAATAGCAAACTTCTCGAAAGCACTTATGACAGAATTATTGAAGATTTGGATCCCGAATATATCTTGGGACTTCAAAAAACTGATTTCAACATCCAGACAGACAGACGGACATGGCTTAATCGACTCCGCTATCTATATGGATCCAGAATATATATACTTCATGAAGGTAAAGGGTATAATTAGATACGGGCGGTTTCATGATAAAGTTTTGGAGATCATCCGATATGTGTAATCGATTGTCTGATATCATTAATAGTTTTCGAGATACGAGGCATCAACTTTATTCTATACAACATTTAACTGATACGGTTCGTAAGTTATTATGTTCCATGTTCAAAAAATTGTGCATATAGAACAGTGGTCCTCACTAGTATTGTTCAGAATACGAAGATTTTCGGCTATTTACATGTACACAACACGATCAGTGTTGCCACGAAAAAAAATTTTTTGTAACCAACATTTATGAAAAAAATAACCAAATTTAAAAAAAAATAACCAAATTTAAATGCATGTACTATTTATTTATTTTTTGTAATTTTAACTATAATTTGTACTTTAAGGTAACAAAAAAAAACATAAAACAACGTATTTTACAACACAACTCCTAATACTAAAAATTTTTTTTAAAAAACTAAGCGTCATATTTTGCAAAAAGTAATGCAAAGAAACATAAGCTAATGCTACAATTTGTAAAATTTAAAATTCCAATACTTTACATTAAGTTTTGCAAGTCTAGTTATTAATTTTTAATGTCTTAAACAAAAATAAAAAGTATATAATAAAAACAAAAAATTTTTCATTGGCAATAAAATAAGGAACTAGAAAGTTACTCTCTTAAATACTAAAAAACATGTAATTATATTACAATAAATATGGAGATCACTTTTACTTAAAATGTCACAGCTTGAGTTTTAAAATTTGTCTTTGGCAGACCAAACAAAATGGGCATTTTGTTGATTTTTGCACAATTCTTTTGCTTGCAATATATTACTAATTGTCTTAAAATCTAAATATTTTCAGTAAAAAAAATAACCAAAACAGAAAAAATCTACACATGTACACATTGAGAAAAAAAATAACCAATTTTGGTTAGAAATAACCAAAAACGGCAACGCTGAACACGATCGCAAACAATACTCACAACAAGAGCGTAAAAATACTAATATTTCATTCAGTTGTTAGTCAACATTCAACAAAGCAGGTCTATGCCGCATGTTTGTTCTTTTTCAGCTTTTATTTATTTCTCAGTACAAGAGCGTAGAAAAATACAAATATTTCATTCAGTTGTATGACAGCATTGAACAAAGTAGGACTGTTGCGCATGTTTTTTCTTTTTCAGCTAATTTTTGTTGTTGTTTTCAGTACACTGAGAAGCAGCGATCACATAAATGTATACATTTTTTTATATACTTTTTACAGAAATTTTGTTGCATTAAATAATATTATTTTGATATTTTCAAAAGAATTTACTATTTTTTTTATGTTTTTTATACATACATACATATGTACATAAAATAACATAAGATGAATTTATACAAAATAACAAATTAATTTTTAATTGAGGTTTATTTAAAACATTACATGTTATTTCTTTCTGTGTAGTGTCACCCATACATATGTAATTACCAAATCCTCTCTTTTTGAGGACCACTGATATAGAACAAAAACGAAGGAAAAATACTTAATAAAAAAAATTGCTTATAATGTTCTATATGCAATAAATTTCATTTTATTTAATTGTAATGTTCTTTACTATGTTCTTATTTTTCATTCCTTATAAAAATGTAATGCTTTTGCATTTCTTGCTTTTGATCTTTTTGTTTTTCAACTAATAGCCCTTGTATTTATTTTAATTTATCGTTAATAGAAATAAGTAAACGTTTGTAGTATACCTAATAAACAAAAATAATTTTAAGTTGAAATCAGTTAAAGTGACTGTGAATTAAGAAATTTTACTGCGTTAAACTTTAACATTAACGCTTTCGAGGCATTATAAAATTCTATTTTTGTATCAAAAAGCTTCTATGGGTAAGCATAAAAAATCAAGTTTATGTAAGAATAATTTTTTAATTTAATGCAGATTTTGATTCTGTGTAGCTCCATCTCATGGGATGAGTCCGATAGTTTTTTTTTTTAAATTGTTTTTTTATTATTGAATATTTCTTTTTGAAATTTACAATATGTATTCAAATCTTAATTCTACTTGTTGTTTATTAGTTGTTACCAACTGTTACTAACTGTTGTGTTAAAATTTTGAAAATGTCTTCTAGTTAGGCTCAAAGTATCGGTTCTTTTTAGCCTCTGGTGACCATCGAACTTAAGCAGACCCTGAGCGAGGTAGTTAGGGTGGGCCATTCGTTTATCGATGTAGCTAATTGAATATTTTTTAATTTCCTCCTGGATAGTGGGGACGTTGAGATCTCTATGGATAATATCATTACGTATATACCATGGGGCGCAGACAATTTGTCGTAATATTCTAGACTGTCTTCTTGTCTTTGATATTAGATGCGCATGCAGTACCCATAATTGGATGCCATATGTCCATATTGTTTTTATGATGGACTTGTATAAGAGAATTTTGTTGTCTAAAGACAAGTTTGAGTTTCGACCGAGAAACCAATGTAGTTGAGCTGCTTTAAGTTTCATAGCCGTTATTTTCGCTTCAATATGACGAGACCAGGTCAAGCGTCTGTCTATATGAATTCCCAAGTACTTAACATGGGTTTCTACCGGAACAGTGATGTTATTTATTTTTACAGCTGGGCACGTTTGTCTTCTGAGCGTGAAAGTTAAGTGAACACATTTAGCCGGGTTAACCTTTATTCTCCATTTTTCTAGCCAGGCCTCTAGTTCATTGATGTGGGACTGCAAATTTTGCGATGCGCCTTTTGGGTCATGGTTAACGCTAATAAATGCTGTGTCGTCTGCAAATGTAGAGGTATGCGTGTTCAGGTTTGTTGGCATATCCGCTGTGTATATTATATATAGAAGCGGTCCTAATATGCTGCCTTGGGGGACACCAGCAGTAATTTCTTGAGGGGGGAGTATTTATCTTGCGACCTTACCATAAATGTTCTACCTGTTAGATAGCTATCCAGAAGCTTGTGAGTGTTTTGAGGAAGCATTCGTGTTATTTTGATGAGTATCCCATCATGCCAAACTTTGTCAAATGCTTGGGAAATGTCTATAAACAGGGCTGAGCAGTGTTGCTTTTTCTCAAACGCCGATCTAATTAGGGTGACAATTCTATGCACTTGTTCTATTGTACCATGTTTCGCTCTGAATCCAAACTGGTGATCCGGGATGATGTCGTATTCATTTAGATGAGAAGTTATACTTAAAACGAATATTTTTACGAAAATCTTCGATAGGATTGATAATAAGCTTATCGGTCTGTACGACGCAACCTGGCTACCATGTTTTCCTGGCTTGGGAATCATAATAATTATAGACTTCTTCTATGAGGATGGGAAGTATCCGACTCTTAATATGGCGTTAAAAATGAGCAGCAAGATTCTAGAAGCAGACGATGGTAAGTTTCTTATCATTGACCCTGTGATGCGATCAGATCCCGGAGATTGTTTAATATTCACTTTTTCTATTACAGATTTTACTTGAGTTATGTTAAATTTTATTGGATGGTTTACCTTATCAGGAATGATTGGACGACAGGAACGTGTATGTGCATCATGTGGCGTGAAAACTTTCTCAAAGTGGCCCGCGAAAGCGTTTAATTTTTCATTTATGTTTTTGACCCAAGTGCGGTTTTCCAGTCTTAATGGAGATTCTTGGGTTATAGGCCATTTCATATGCCGTACAGCCTTCCATAAGCTGTAATTGGAGTTTTTTGTGGCATCTAGGCTGTTTAGATAGCCTTTTATTGCAGACTCGTGGTTCTGTCGCAATTTGTTGCGAAGAGTTGTCAGGCATAATTGTAGTTGGGTCTTATTGGTTGGGGAACGACTGTTTTGCCATTGTCTTCTTAACTTCCTTTTTTCTCTGATAAGGGTCTCTATATCCGTCGATGTATTGTAAGGAGCACGTGTAATTGTTCGCGTGATTGGGGTTGCATTTCTTGCTGCAGAATCCTAGACTTCTGTAAATCGGTCGACAGCTATTTGGATGTCAGATGAATTTTTTAGGGGAATGCACTGTGATAGGTGAGAGCTTACATGCATTTTATTCTTTAACCAATTTGTGTTTCAGTTTGAATAGGAAATAAAGTTCGAAGCTGCGGCGTCAGAGTTGCCTCTTAAAAGGAGGATTGAAGGTGAATGATCAGACGATAGATCATAAGAGGAACTAACTAGTACCTGATCAATCAATGTTTTTAATTACAGCAAAGTCAATAAGGTCTGGTAGCTTATTGAAGTCAGTTGGCCAATAGGTAGGCTCACCACTCGATACAACATCAAAATTATTTGCAGTTACGGTATTGTATAGCTGATTACCTCTAGAATTAATAAGTCTGGAGCCCCAATATGTATGTTTAGCGTTGTTATCGCCGGCAGCAATGAATTTCTGGCCCAATGTGCAGAAGATGTTGAGAAATTTTTCGTGTACAATTTTGTGCCTCGGGGGCAATAAACGGCTGACAAAGTAAGTTTGAAATCAGTAAGATTTATAGATGTGGCCTAGATACAATCTTATTCGAACTCTGGCAATGGTAAGTGTCTGATGTGTTTGTGCACAATTATGGCCGTGCCACCACAAGCCCGTCCGCTGGGATGTTTTGTGTCATACGTAAGGTATCCATTTACCCTAAAGCAGTTTTTATGAGTAAAGTGTGTTTCAGAGACAAGAAGTACGTCGATTTCATGCGTATGAAGAAAGTTTCCAACTTCGTGTTTATGTTGTGATAACCCGTTGGCATTCCAGAAACATATTTTTAACTGGTTCATTTGTTGTTGAGTAGAACTTGTAGAAGCATGTTCTGGTTTCGCATCATTTCCTGAATCAGATAGTGACTTATATCAATTACCCTTAAAGTTGCGAAACAGTAAATCAAACAAATCATCAGAGGAACCTCATATGCACTCGTGTGAACTTTCCCGTAAAAGAAAAAATATTGCTAAGCCATCGAAACAATATTTGCGTAAAATGCGTAGGAAACATGGTGAAGAGTATGTTTCAACAAAAGGATTATTTCAAAAACAGAAAGAAATAAAACCTGCTTGCACGCGTAACTGTTACTTTTCATGTAGTGAATTATTTTCAGAAAAAAATATTTTTAAAGAATTCTGGTCGCTTACGGATAGCCAAAATAATACTTTTTATAGTAAATTTGTTTCAGTTGTGTTCCCCAAAATAAAAATCAAATTTTTCAACAGCTCTTCTACAGTTTATGAATAACCAAACAAAAATTATTTCAATCGCACAAAAATTTTTTGAACCAGGTTATTCTCAAATCCAATAAGTGCATAGGGCCATTGACCGTCATTTGAAATTACGGGAAATTCACGGGCCTTTAGATTTAGTTGAAAACTTATAAATCACCAAAAGTGATTCTTATAGTGCTGGAAATGACACGTAGAGATTTTTGCATGTATTCAAAAAAAAATCAAAATTACTTAACTTCAAGAACGGAACTTTTGTGCAGATTAAATCATTGCAGTATCAAAAAAGTAATATATTTGCAATATGTATATCATAAAACGTCTTTATCGCAAAAAGAATACATGAAAACTGATATTAAGAAAAAAAGGTCGAAAAAATGTTTTTTCGACACCAGTAGATTATTTAAGGAAACACCACAAAATTCACATCCCAAAAAAATATCATCGGAGAAAGTTGATGATATAAAAAGTTTATATAACATTCTATTATTAGATGCAGTGGCGTATTATAATGATTTGTTTCGAATTAATTAATATATAGTACATGTATGTACATTGTTTTCTTATTGAATTAATTAACCTAGAAGTTCCTTTTTTGAGTTTAAAGTTATCTTGTTTTAATAAATTTAAAACATAATTATAATATTAACCGTAAAACTTAATATGAAATAAAGATTTTGTTAATCTATATATATAAAAATGGTGTAAAAAATGTATAGTAATTCATCAAATGAGAACGGCTGGGCCGATTTCTATAAAATTTTTTGTCAGTTGTTCGTATTTTCGAGGAGAAGGTTCTTACGGAAGAAAATTTTGGAAAATCCCTCCGGAAAAGTCGGAAAATTGGAAAAATGGAGTTTTTGACTTAATGGCTTTCCAACTAAAAAAATAGAAATTTCTTAGTGTAAATCATGAAAAATGCGAAATGTGAAACGCGGAAAATTGGAAAATCTCTTCGCAAAAGTCGGAAAATGGGAAAAATTGGAAAATTGAATTTTTTGTACGAAATTTTATGTGAAATTATTCCTGTTGTATTATATTATTACTCTAAAGTTTGTCTGAAGGCCTAAAATTGGGGCGAGGCAAAGTTCGCCGGGTCCGCTAGTATAATATAATATCGCTTACATATCTATGTCCATTAGGGTGGCCGTTATTTTTTTTTTCGTATTTTCACTTGGCAAAGATGGATTCCAAATTAGAAAAAAAATATATATTAGGTGTTTTTTTTACAGGTTTGTTTTTCGAAAAGAGATAAAACTGGCATTTTGTGGTCAAATCTGGCAACTCTAATGTCATTTATGTTCAGTTTGGTTTGCCATTTCATCATGAACAGGTTGACAAAAGAACAACGCTTGCAAATCGTGCAAATTTATTTCGAAAATAACGGTTCAGTTCGCGAAGTTTACCGCAAGCTCCGTCCATTTTATGGTCGACATAATCGTCCATCAAAGCAATTAATTCGGTTAACCATGGATCGTTTTCGCACTACGTTTACTCTATGTGATAATACGCATCCGCAGAGACGTCGAACAGTGCGCACCGAAGAAACAATAACCGCTGTAGAGCAAAGTGTTGAAGAGGACCCGAATGAATCGATTCGCCACCGTGACCGGTATAGAGCCATGATAACCGACTATTTTGTTCCCGAATTGGATGGCATGAATGTGGATGAGTTGTGGTTCCAACAATACGGCGCTACACAGCGCACGCCACAATCGATTTATTGAAGGAAACATTCGATGAGCGCATAATTTCGCGGAATGGACCTGTCAATTGGCCACCAAGATCGTGTGATTTGACACCATTGGATTATTTTCTTTGGGGATATGTGAAGTCGCTCGTCTACGCCAACAAACCAGAAACGTTAGGGGAATTGGAAGCCAACATTCGTGGCGTTATTGCCGACATACGGCCCCATATGCTCGAAAAAGTGGTTGAAAATTGGACCTGTAGAATTGGCTTTATTTGAGCCAGCCGCGGCGGCCACATGCCTGAAATCATATTTAAACATTAATGGCATAAAATTATCCTTCCAATAAAGCCAAATTGATGGTCATTAAAACGATTTTCTTGTGTTTTATTTCAATTCGAAGTTCTATACCTCTATACCTCTCGTTTGCATTATTATTACACACATGAAAAAACTAAAAACATTCACACCACTCGTCCAGTATTCGTTGCTTTCAGTGAATGAAAACATAAAGAAAGAGCAAAAACAATACAAAACCTAATGAGAAAATAAATATTTTTTGGTTGTTGCTTTATGTGCGATTTGTTGACAGTAAACTAGTAAAGTTTGATATTTTTTGTTAGTATGTACAACTTATACAATCAGCATTGAAACCATTCATACCAATCGTTAACCATTCGTATCAATCGTTAAGTATTCGTTGCTTTTGGGAGTATACGTTTACATTTGTACAAGGCATGCAATGCAAGCATAATTTTTCGTTACACTCCGTTTTGTGAATAATGACATGTATTGCTTTACGGAATTGATTAATGTTGTCAACATGAGCTTCGTTTTTTGTGATTGCATTCAAAATCTAAAATTAACCAATCAATCCGTCATCTTGTACACTATAAAAAAACACAAACAGTACAACGAAAATAAGACTTGCTTAACTTCAGCACTACAAACATTCACAGTTTTTAGCTCAGCAAAAGCATTGAAGAAAAATTCAAAAACTGTAAGTTTTAAGCAGCAGCAAATTTTTTAAACTGAATTGCTGTGGCTACACAGTCAGCAAATAAAATCACATAGTTAAGCTACAGTCAATAGTTTTATTTTTGTTTTTTGACTTTGTGCTCTGCTTTTGCTTGTGTATTTTCTTCTAGTTAAAGTTAAGCACATACGTAGTGCTTGAAAATAGTTAAGCATTTTTAAACCCTGATGCAAGGGAAAAAATACGAGCAGCACAGTTCAAAAATATAAAAGAACGTTTCAACACGAGCGAACTTGGTGCAATTTGTTTGCACTGTGACGAAAAGTTGTTACCAGCTCTTACTGGAAATCAAAAAGTTGACAGATTTCCAGTCATAATTTCATGCGGAACTACTTGAAGTGCCCGCGCTTAAAAGTGGAACTGGCAGAGAGCAGGCGTCTGCTGTTTGTAAAGCTATATTTGAATGGGGACTTCAAGATCATATAAAAGCCTTGGTGTTCGATACAACTGCCGTAAATACAGGCCGTTTTAATGCAACCTGTACGACTATTGAACACAGTCTTCAAAAGCAGCTTCTTTGGCTACCTTGCCGTCACCACATTTTGGAACTCGCTGTCCACCACGCGAGATGGATGGCAAAAGCTATATACTGCTTAAAAATATTTTTATTTCGGCGTGAATTTGATTTGGCAGTAAAATATAGGAAATCTTTACGTAATATATGTATTTTTATTGTTTCAATATATGTTGAGATGTGGTTCTCTGCCTCTTCTGCTGCTCAAGCGCCATACAAAGATTTCCAGCTTTTGAAAAAACTGGATTCTTTTAATAAAAATTGATGCTGATATATCTCAAGTTGCATTACAGAAATTTAAAAACACTTATGGTACTTGAGTACTGAGTGTGTGGCTTTAGCATTTTTTGATAACGTGTTTCTTTTCACTCAAAAAAAGAGATGATGAAGGCATTGAATCGTGAGGCTTTAGATGAAGACATAAAACGCGCCTCCATTCAAAATTTAAATGTTGTGCATGTTATCGAAGGCGGAATGGATCAGTTCATTTCTTCTGAGACAAACAACTTTTTTCTTCGATTTAATATCAATACAGCATTTTTGAAAAATAATCCAACTTCATGGCCTGCGGATAATAATTTTAAAACTGCTCTTCAAATTGTTAATGGCATTACGTGGTAAACGATATAACTGAACGAGCGGTGAAATTGATGCAAGACTACAACCCAATGCTCACAAAATACGTGGAAAAAAAACGATATATATTGCAAGTAGTCAAAAACTATCAAAAACAATTTCTTATGAGCACGAAGGAGATTTTATTACAAAACTTTTTATAATTACACCATTTAATAAAATAAATAATCACCAGGTAAAGAATGCGAAGATATGTGATAACTTCGCTGTTATTTTTTAATTTCGTTTTTTCTATATTAAATATAATTGTTAAAGAAAACTAATACAGAGCAACATTGTTCATCAGATATAGCCCTAGAATATTTGTGAATACGGTTTTTCTCTAAAATAAATATTACTGAAGTTATGAACAATTAAGGCGAGCCATAGTGAGAAAAATAGCATTTTTAGCAAACTTTGTGGGCTCAAGGCCCGCCTAATAATTATGCAAACGATCTAAAAATTTTTATATATACACTAATGTACATACATATAGATGGTCTCATGTAGAAAGGCCCTAACTCGCATATTTGAAACTTTACAGGAGAAGGTAAAAACATAATAGAAACTGTAATATTCAACATGTAACTTTTTGTACAACTGCTTATTTTTTTTTTTTGCATATTCTTTTTTATTGTATCTTCTTTTAAATGAACTAACAATAGGTATTCAAATCCTAAAACTAAAGTTAATTAAGATAAGTCCAGCCAATGCTAGACAAATTCTAGTTTTCAAATTCGATAGGATATAATGAGCAACTTGTATTTATTCATCTGAGAGCGGTGGTGTCCCTCCTTCTCAAACGGCTATGACCGGGATGTTGTAAGATGTCTCGAGCGAGGGGATTTGGATGAGTTTCCAGCTTACCCAAATAAAGGGCCACGTGTTTAGTTATTTCCCATTTGACAAGTGGAACATCAAGATCGTTGTGTATGTTGTTGTTTTTAATATACCAAGGAGCGGTAGTTATCATTCGTAGAATTTTGTTTTGACGGCGTTGAATTTTCTCAATATTGGAGTTGGAGGCAGTGCCCCATAACTGGATACCATAGCACCAAATTGGCTTTAAGATTGAGTTGTAGAGTAGAAGCTTACAATCGAGCCGAAGGACGGAGTTTCTGCCGATGAGCCAATGAATTTGGGCTGCTTTCAGTTTCATTTGAGTCAGCTTAGCATCTATATGTGGTTTCCATGTGAGGCGACGGTCCAGATGAATACCAAGATATTTCACGTGTGAGTTTTGAGGCACTATATGGTCATTAATAAGAAAAGGGGGACATGATTCCCTACGTAGAGTAAATGTTACGTGGGTGCATTTCTATTCATTTATTTTTATTCCCCATTTCTCCACTTGCGTTACGTGGTGTTATAATTGAATCGAGGCATCTTTTGGATCTTTGTGAGTACTGAAAAATGCCGTATCATCAGCAAATGTTGACGTGTGAATTTCATTGTTTGTTGGCATGTCTGCTGTGTACAGCAAGTATAGAATTGGTCCTAAGATACTACCTTGAGGGACGCCAGCACCTATAGGTTGAGGACGGCTTAAATAATCACCTTCTTTAATTATAAACTGACGGTCGATTAAGTATTTCCATAGTAGGTGTTGAAAATTCACCGGCAAGTTCTGCTTTAATTTAGATATCAGGCCTTCATGCCATACTTTGTCGAAAGCTTGAGAGACGTCAATAAAGAGTGCCGAACAGTATCTCTTTTCCTCAAAGGTTTTTCTTATGACTTGTACCAATCTATGTGTTTGTTCTATTGTACTGTGTTGACGTCTGAAGCCAAACTGGTGATTGGGAATGCAGTTGTTTTCATTCAAAATCGGAGTAAGCTTGGTTATAAGCAATTTCTCGAATAATTTGGACATAGTTGGTAATAGACTTATTGGCCTATACGACTCAACTTTGCAAGGATCTTTTCCCGGCTTAGGAATCATCTTTACTAAAGCGATTTTCCAAACCGGAGGGTAGTACTCAAGCCGTAAGATGGCATTAAAAATAAAGAGGATTAATCTTTTTGCAATGCGAGGCAGCTCAAAAATCATTTTATTGCTGATTTTATCAAACCCAGGTGCTTTTTTAACATTTAAATTATCAATAGCCTCAACAACCTCCAGATATTGAAATCTTATTTGTACAGGTGGTCTGGCAACAACAGGCGGTAGTTCGCTAATGTCAGTATCCGTATTGGGAGTGAATACATTTTTTAAATGACTTACGAAAAGGTTGCCTTTTTCTTCGTTATTTCGTGCCCAAGATCCGTTCAAAGTACGCAGTGGAGGTTTTGCGATTACGGGTTTTCTCAGATTTCGGACTGCACGCCATAATGAATAATTTGACTGGGAAGTTGCGTCTAGACCTTCCAGATGTTGTTTGAGAGACGCTGCTTTTTGCGCTTCTAGCAAGATCCTAAGGTTTTTGGTACATTCTCTCAACCTAGTTTTAAGTTGGGGCGAACTGTGTTGTTGCCACTCTCTTCGGACTCTCCTTTTTTCAGACAATAGTTGCTCAACATCTGCAGAAAAAACTCTGTTGTACCTATTCGGGCGGTAAGTGGAAGAAGCATGTTCTACGGCTTTCTCGACATGTTCATTAAGACTTTTTATACAGGCATCGATGTCTTCAGCAGTTTTTAACGGGAGTTTCTCTGTGCAGTGAGTGCTGATGTATTTTTTGTATTTTAGCCAATTCAGACGTTTGACAAGAAGTAAGGCATCAGTTACGATTTGCTGAGGACTTCTGATGGTGATTACAGTGGGTGAGTGATCTGAAGAAAGATCCAGTGAAGCCTCGACTTCAATGAGTTCCGGGGATACCCCTTTCGCCACGCCGAAATCGATAACGTCAGGAATTTTTTGCTGGTCAGTTGGCCAATAAGTTGGTTGACCAGTTGAAATCACATTCAGTCCCATTTCAGACAGGGAGTCGTACAAGATACGACCTTTAGGGCTAACGAGTCGTGAGCCCCAGATTTTTTTTTTTTTTTTTTTTTTTTTTTTTTATACATTTAATTTATTTATTGAATCTTCAGAAATGAAATGACAATAAGTTTTCGAATCTTAATACTCAAAGAAAATAATAAGTCCAGCCAGTGATAGACAAAATATTATGATACTACAAAAAATTTATATCCACTGATCCAGTCATCTGTTTTGCGCTTGAGTTAACGCAAGGGTATCCCTCCTTCTCAACCGTACATGGCCAGTAAAGTTAAGGATGTCTCGTGCAAGTGGGTTTGGATGGTGTTCAAGTTTGCTGACATATTTTGAGGCGTGTTTTGTAAATTCGACTTTCACCAAAGGAATGCCTAGATCTTTGTGGATTCGAGAATTTTTAACATACCATGGAGCTGCAGTAATTGTACGTAGAATCTTATTTTGACCCCTTTGAATTTTTTCAATGTTGGATGCTGAGGCAGTACCCCATAATTGAATTCCATAACACCAGATTGGCTTTAGAATTGCATTGTATAACAAAAGTTTGCAATCCAACTTTAATGTAGAATTTCTGCCGATTAGCCAATTAAGTTGCACTGCTTTTAATCTCATCTGAGTAAGTTTTGCGTCGATATGATACTTCCAAGTTAAACGGCGGTCGAGGTGAATGCCGAGGTATTTGACTTCATTATGTTGAGGAATAATTTGATTATTTATTCTGATGAACGAGCATGTATCTTTTCGCAATGTGAAAGTGATATGAATACATTTTTGTTCATTTACCCTGATTTTCCAAAGCTCTAGCCAATTCTCTAGTTTATAAACATAATTCTGCAAATTCTGTGATGCAACTTGGTGGTCCTTATGGACGCTGACAAAGGCTGTATCGTCTGCAAAAGTTGACGTGTGGATTTTGGGGTCTGACGGCATGTCGGAGGCATAAATCAAATATAAAGTAGGGCCCAGTATGCTACCCTGTGGCACACCTGATTCAATTGGATGAGCGGTACTTAAAAAATTTCCTTCTTTGATTTTAAATTTGCGACCGTATAAATAACTTTCCATGAGTTTATGGGTGTTAGCAGGCAGAGTTAATTTAATTTTGTGCATTGTCGAACGCTTGGGATACATCAATGAAAAGGGCGGAGCAGTATTTTTTATCTTCAAACGACCCTCTTATCACATTTACCAATCTGTGAGTTGGTTCGATGGTACTGTGTTTAGCTCTGAATCCGAATTGATGATTTGGAATACATTCAGTGTCATTCAGAATTGGAGTCAACTTAGTCATTAACAATTTTTCGAACAGTTTAGAAATTGTCGGCAGTAGGCTAATTGGCCTATATGACTCCACTTTGGTGTGGTCCTTCCCTGACTTAGGAATCATAGTGATCATAGACACCTTCCAATCTGCAGGATAGTATTCTAGGCGTAATATAGCATTGAAAATAAAGAGGATAATTCTTCTTGCTACACGAGGTAACTCCACAAGCATTTTGTTGCTGATTTTATCCATACCTGGAGCTTTTTTAAGATTCAGAGTACCAATAGCGCTTTGAACATCATTAAAGCTAAGTCTTAGAGGTACAGGAGGTCTAATAACGAGTGGAGGCAAATCAGATGCATTATTTGAGTTGTTTATAGTAAACACTTTTCTCAAATGATTAACAAATAAAGTCCCCTTCTCAGAATCATTTCTAGCCCAGTCACCAGTCGGATTTCGCAGAGGAGGCTTTCCTCTAACTGGTCTTTTTAAACCTCGTGCCGCCTTCCATAACGAATAGTCAGATTGTGGGGTACTATCAAGACCCTCCAAGTAAGATTTAAGTGAAGCCATTCTTTGGGTTTCTAAGAAATTTCTTAGTATATCTCTGCATACCCGTAGCCTAGCTTTCAGTTCAGGAGACCTGTGAATTTGCCACTCTCTTCTAACTCTTCTTTTTTCTGACAGGAGATGATCGAGTTCAGCGAAATAAGTTCTATTTGTCCCACTTCTGCACTCAACGTCGTATGTGGAGGCGTGATGTACAGCTCTTCGTATGTCCTCAGTAAACTTGCCAATCGACCCATCAATATCCTCGGTAGTTCTCAACACTACATTTTCCGTGCAGTGGGAACTTAAATACTTTTTATACTTTATCCAACTTACTCTGGTTTTAGATATGTCCCGAAATGGAGAGCCATTCCCTTGAAGGAAACGCATTGAAATAATAGAAGGAGAGTGATCTGAAGACAAGTCTAATGAAGGCTCCACTTGTATCGATTCTACAGGGATATTTTTTACTACTCCGAAGTCAATAACATCGGGAATCTTCCGTCGGCCAGTAGGTGGGATGCCCGCTTGAGAGTACATCTAATCCCATTTTGGCAATGGTGTTGAAGAGTTCACGACCCTTCGGGGTCACCAGACGTGAACCCCAAAAAGTGTGTTTGGCGTTAAAGTCACCAGCAACTAAAAATCTAGCTCCAAGGGAATTGAAGTATTGGTGTTCTTTTATTGAAAATCGAGGCGGCGAATAAATTGATGATAAAACAAAATTGTATTGACAGAATTCAATACAAATGTTTGTTGCTTGTAGGTAATCCTCACATATGTTGTTCATTAAATAATGTTTTATTCTGTTCTTTATAAGAATTGCCGAACCTCCACATGCTCTTCCGCGGGGATCTTTAGTATCATACAACACGTAGCCATTAATTTTGAAGTACGCTGTCGCCGTCAAGTGAGTTTCAGCAATCATCATGACATCAATCTGCTTATCCATCAGGAAGTGTTCCAGTTCGTTTTTATGTTGGCGGAGGCCGTTCGCATTCCAAAAACAAATTTTTAAACAAATCATTTCTTTAAAATGGCTTGTAAGATAGTGGATTGCATTTTCAGCATTTCCTGCATCATGGATGTCATAGTGGTCGTAAAAGTGTTCATTGTTTGGACAAGTGTCTGCAATGTAGTCTCTAGAGTGTTAATATTAGGCTCGTAATATTGTGATTTAGGTGCCTGCTCCAAACCTGGCATATTAGATTTAACCACGTTAGCGTAAGAAACTTGTCTAGAACTAGGCGCGTTTACATGACTAGTGGACCGTAACAATTGCGGGAAATTGTCACTCGATGCCAAAATAGGCTGTTGACGATGATCAGGTAATACTGACGTCTTGTTGGTGCTTATGCCTTTCAAATGAGTGTAAATTGGACAACCTCTATAATTTGCGGTATGATTACCTCCGCAGTTACTGCATTTTTTGATTTTTGAATCAGTTTTCGACTTATCACATTGAGCAGTTGCATGTAGCTCCCCACACGCAACACAAACTGTCGGCAATTTACAATACGCCTTGGTGTGACCAAATTCTTGACAGTTGGGACACTGGACGGGTCCCTGACGCTTATGTGGTTCTTCCACGGTGATTCTACGATGCAGAAGGTACATCAGATTGTAGATGGGATGGAACTCGTTTTTCTTTAATACGACATCTCCAGGTTCCAATTCCACCCTGAACATAGGCTGTGGAGTCTTTTCACGGTTTCTAATATTCGTTATGCTCTTAATTTTGAAGCCTTTTTCCATTAAGCTAGTCTTTATCTCGGCAGGATCAACATCTGGGTCTATACCCTTTAGAACGACTTGGAGTCCTTTTGCGCTTTTCAGCTGGTAGGTATAGAAATCCCTACTTTCCCTCTCCAACTGGTTGGACAATTTACGAAAATCATCCTCCTTTTTCACTTGTATTTTGGTTTCGCTGATATTTCCATGTTTAATTGATGTTACGCTAAACATATTTGCACCTATTACCGAAACAATTCCTTGTACCAATTTACTGGAAGTGGGCTCTCTCAGATAAATTGGTGGGGGCTTAAACGTCTTCTTAGGAAGTTCTGGCTCATCCGTCTGGAGGAGAGCAAACCTATTTTGATCATTACTCACAGTCTTAGAAGCTTTTGCATTTGATGACACTTGAGCAGACTTCGGGCTCCTCTGTCGCTTGAGAACGGTGATGTACTTATCCATACCTTCTTGTTTTTTGGGTTTGACTGCACTATTTGGTGAAGATGATGTTTTCTCATCTGTTGAAATCACTATATTGGGCGAACAGGAACGACGCCGTTCTACGGCTCTTGTAGTGAGAAAATTCTCCAGAGATTTTTTTATGGATTCTTCCTTAGAGAGCCATTTAGTTTTTCTCGACGAGCTAAGCTCTTTCTCAGAATTACATCTGAGAGGAACACTCATACAGTTTTTATACGATTTTTAATGTTTTTTTTTTTTTTTTTATATATATATTTTAACCTATTACGAGTTATTTTTTTCACTTTTTTGTTTAATTTCAACCTATTACAATTTTTCACCTATTACGATTTTTTCACCGAAAATTCAGCCGAACTAAAATTAACACGTCCGAACAGTTCGATGAGACGAGACTGCATATGCCCCAGAATGTATGCTTAGCATTGTAGTCGCCAGCCGCTATGAAACGGCTACCTAGTGATTTGTAAAAATCTCTATACTGATCTTTTGTTATTGAAAATCTGGGCGGACAGTAAACTGACGAAATCACGAGGTTTTGACAAAAGTTCTCAATACAGATGTTTGTTTCTTGAAGATAACACTCTGAAAGACCACCCAATGAATGGTGTTTGATGCGCGATTTGACCAATATTGCCGAGCCACCACATGATCTATCTCTGGGGTCCTTGGTGTCGTAGAATGTATAACCACTTATTTTAAAAATGCTTCTCGACATCATATGAGTCTCGGAAATCAGCATTACATCAATTTTCTTATTAAAAAGAAAATATTCAAGTTCATTTTTGTGTTGGCGTATGCCGTTTGCGTTCCAGAAACATATTTTGAGACAGTTCATGGTCTATTAAGTATGGCCTGCAGTAGCGTGGACTGCATTTTTTGCATCTCCTGCATCATACTTGTCATGCTTGTCATGAAATGGTTCATGGATTGCACCAGATTCTCCATTATACCTTCAAGACGGCTAAAATTGTGGCTGTTTGTATCATTTATTGGTGATTCATTTTGCAGTGTTGGTTGGTTAGATCTTAGCACGTTGGCATATGAAAATTGGCTAGTGGATGCTTGTGCTACGGGGGGAATAATTGTAATAGGTACTTTTGTCGTCTGAGTAGGGGTAGAAGCGGATTTGTTGATCAAGGAGCGTTTAACGACCTCGAAAACAGGGCAACCCCTGTAGTTGGCAGTGTGGTTTCCACCGCAATTGCTGCATCTTTTTACCCTGGAATCATCCTTAGGTTTATCGCACTTTGAGGTGTCATGAAGATCCCCACAAACAACACAAACAGTAGGCAACTTACAATAAGATTTAGTGTGACTATATTCTTGGCAGTTCGAACACTGTACTGGGCCAGATCGCTTATGAGGTTCTTCCACTGTAACTCTTCGGTGCATTATGAATTTCAAGTCATATATAGGATGTGTTTCATTTTTCCTCAGCTTAACATCACCAGGTTCTAACTCCACTCTAAATAATGGTTGAGGGATCCTATCTCTGTTTCTTATATTTGATACTGCCTTGATTTTAAAGCCTTTGTCGGCCAAACTGCTCTTGATCTCCTTTTTACACTATTGCAATAAATTTTTGTGGGGAGGTGTATTTGCGTTGGAATCGCAAAAAAACTAATTTCGGAAAAATAGCAAGTTAGGGACTTTCTACATGAGACCAACGATATATATGTATGTTATTGAATTTTTATTCCTTGCAATATTTTCTAACATTTTGTTCTATATGCTAAGAAATGAGAGTAATGTCGTAAATAAAGCACTTTATTTTAAAACGCTAGTTGCTTCTAGCCACTCTTCCTAAAACAAACAAATACATTATAAAATGAAATACCAAGTTTTTACCTTTTCCCAGTAAGAATATCATGGTATTGATTTCGGCTCAGTTTTTTGTAATTGACATCTAAACTTTAACATCGATTTTCTCAAAACAGATTTTTGGCACATACGCTCATAATATTATTACAGTAACGGACTGTAGTTTATTTAGGAAGTATTCCGTGCAGTTGTTTTTAACTAAATAAACATTTAAAATTGTAAAAAAATTTATTTTTAACTGAATCTAACATTTATTCAAAAAACTAAGTGCACATTAATACGGATTTTCAGTTGCATTTGATATTGACAGTTGTTTACGTCAAATTATTTTGTATGTAAAATTAAATGAAATTGTAAATTAAATTAACTGAAAATTTACTTAAAAACCGATCTACTTATTTTCATTTCATTTTAACAAAAAGTTCATTTAATTTTAAATGTTGTTAATTCACCAAGTGTGTGTGTAGATGGTTTTGTGGGACCTGTAAATTTGATAACCAAGTTTCCAAACAACTTGGCTTGTGTTAATAAAAAAAGGCAATTGTTAAATTAGACAGAGTCGGCTTTTAGTGAAAATAAAAGACTTTCCTTTTTTTCAATAATATAGTTGTACAAAATTGATATTTTATTTGACGAATTCAAAATGAAGGCTCGATACAAATCAAAAGAAATTACTCAAAAAAATTACTGAATTCCTTGAAATCTAAACAACGAATAGATAATAATAACAAAATGGCTCGAAATCTAACATAATGTTAAAATAAAATTTAACGAAAACTAACTTAAGCTAAAGTATATATAATAGCAGCGCTCTATGTTTTGTCGTTATATTGCTGATGGTAACATCATCTCCCAACAGGACAGAGACGGAAACACCAATACCATCCTTCAGACATGAACAAATGTTAAAATAGCTGACTTAACTATCAAAAGAAAAAGTCACGACTTCCGTGAAAATAAAAGATTTTTCCTTTGTTTATGCTATTTTTACTATCAAAAATTAAACTGTGAATTCCGTAAAAACAAATGAATTTTCAGTCATTTTATATATGTAATTTAACTACCAAAAATTGTTGCGTGTTCCTATGTTAAAATTCACATAATAATAATAATTCCCTATTCTATGTTGTAATTCTCAAACAGTCAATGTGAATTTTAATACAAGATATGTATAGATATTTTACGGAAGCTATGATATGATATAGACCGACCCTTAGAAAATTAGTTCAAGTTATTTTCAGTTATTTTATGTATTTTACATATCAAAAAACTAACCACAAATTCCGTAAAATGAAAGGAATTTTTTAGTTAAAATACATAAAATAACTAACTAGTTAAATACATAAAATAACTAAAATACATTAAATAACTGAAAATTCTGTTGATTTTACGGAATTTGTGGTTAGTTTTTTGATAGGTAAAATATATAAAATAACTGAAAATTCTTTTGATTTTACGGAATTTGTGGTTAGTTTTTTATTACTTAAGTAAAAAAGAAATCACTGAAAAATCAGTTATATCTGCGGATTTTGGGGTAAATTTTTCGATAGTAAAAATAGTAGAAACAAAGAAAAAATCATTTATTTTTACAGGTTAGATCAGTTAATTTTTTAACATTAAAAATTAACTGAACCTTTCATGTAATTTAAATGAAAAATGAGTTGACCGGTTTTTAAATGAATGTTCATTTATTTTAAATAACATTTTCAGTTAATTTTACCTACAAAATATTTTGAGTGTAGAACACAATAATTTACGAACGACGATATAAATTAATGTAATATGGTTTCACATATGCATTTTTAATTGAGTCAATTATTGGTTAATTAAAAAGTGTTAACATATGCTCAATATTGAACTTGAATGTGATTGGTCAACTCCTCTAATTGTAATGAGCAAGGTTCGGATTTTTATGCAAATGCATATTTGTTGTCGTCAGTCTGAGATCAACATAAACTAAATATCTTTGCGAATCAAGAAATTTTCAGTAAAATGGCATCGATTTGTTTGTGCATAGTTTTGCATATTTTGTTTTAAATGCTTAATTTTGCATATTTTGCTTTGAATGCATATTTATGTTGCATATTTTGAAAAAAAGTGTTCTATTTGCTTTAATGTCAAAAACACAAAAGCTTAGTAGACAAAAATGCGGAGAAGTTATCTCAAACTCTATTGTCTAACCATGAAAGTAAGTGAAATCAGTTTAACATGGATCTATGTCAAGCTTTTATTTGTGCTTTTATAAACTTAATAATCCAGAACTTAAAAATTTTTTCAAAAAATATATAAAGGAGAGCATTCCCAACGAAGCGACTCTTCGGAAATATTGTGTTGATAAGTTATGCACTGCGCAACAAAGTGAAATAAAAGCGAAAATAACTTAAAATTTTCTGTGGATATCTATTGATGAAACGACAGACATCTTTTTTTTTTTTTTTTTTTTTTTTTTTTTTAATACATTTTATTTATTTATTGAATCTTCAGAAATGAAATGACAATAAGTTTTCGAATCTTAATACTAAAAGAAAATAATAAGTCCAGCCAGTGCTAGACAAAATATTATGATACTACAACAAATTTACATCCACTGATACAATCATCTGTTTTGCGCTTGAGTTAAAGCAAGGGTATCCCTCCTTCTCAACCGAACATGGCCACTAAAGTTAAGGATGTCTCGTGCAAGTGGGTTTGGATGGTGTTCAAGTTTGCTGACATATTTTGAGGCGTATTTTGTAAGTTCGACTTTCACCAAAGGAATGCCTAGATCTTTGTGAATTCTAGAATTTTTAACGTACCATGGAGCTGCAGTAATTGTACGTAGAATCTTATTTTGACCCCTTTGAATTTTTTCAATGTTGGATGTTGAGGCAGAACCCCATAATTGAATTCCATAACACCAGATTGGCTTTAGAATTGCATTGTACAACAAAAGTTTGCAATCCAACTTTAATGTAGAATTTCTGCCGATTAGCCAATTAATTTGCACTGCTTTTAATCTCATCTGGGTAAGCTTTGCGTCGATATGAGACTTCCAAGTTAAACGACGATCGAGGTGGATTCCGAGGTATTTGACTTCATTGTGTTGCGGGATAATTTGATTATTTATTCTGATGAACGAGCATGTATCTTTTCGCAATGTGAAAGTTATATGAATACATTTCTGTTCGTTAACCCTGATTTTCCAAAGCTCAAGCCAATTCTCTAGTTTATAAACATATTTCTGCAAGTTCTGTGATGCTATTTGATGGTCCTTATGAACGCTAATAAAGGCTGTATCGTCTGCAAAAGTTGAAGTATGTATTATGGGGTCTAACGGCATATCGGATGCATAAATCAAATATAAAGTTGGACCCAGTATGCTACCCTGGGGTACTCCTGCTTTAATTGGCTGAGCGGGACTTAAAAAATCGCCTTCTTTGATTGTAAATTTGCGACCGTATAAATAACTTTCCATGAGTTTATGGGTGTTAGCAGGCAGAGTTAATTTTATTTTGTGCATTAAACCGTCATGCCAAACTTTTGCGAACGCTTGCGACACATCAATGAAAAGGGCGGAGCAGTATTTTTTCTCTTCAAACGACCGTCTTATCACATTTACCAATCTGTGTGTTTGTTCGATGGTACTGTGTTTAGCTCTGAACCCGAATTGGTGATTTGGGATACATTGAGTGTCGTTCAGAATTGGAATCAACTTAGCCAATAACAATTTTTCAAACAGTTTTGAAATTGTCGGCAGTAGACTAATTGGCCTATATGACTCTACCTTAGTGGGATCCTTCCCTGGCTTAGGAATCATGGTAATCATAGATACCTTCCAATCTGCAGGATAGTATTCTAGGCGTAAAATAGCATTGAAAATAAATAGGATAATTTTTCTAGCAACACGAGGTAACTCCACAAGCATTTTGTTGCTGATTTTATCCATACCTGGAGCTTTTTTAAGATTCAGAGTACCAATAGCGCTTTGAACATCATTAAAGCTAAGTCTTAGAGGCACAGGAGGTCTAATAACGAGTGGAGGCAAATCAGATGCATTATTTGAGTTGTTTATAGTAAACACATTTCTCAAATGGTTAACAAATAAAGTCCCCTTCTCAGAATCATTTCTAGCCCAGTCACCAGTCGGATTTCGCAGAGGAGGCTTTCCTCTAACCGGTCTTTTTAAACCTCGTGCCGCCTTCCATAACGAATAGTCAGACTGTGGGGTACTATCAAGACCCTCCAAGTAAGATTTAAGTGAAGCCATTCTTTGGGTTTCTAAGAAATTTCTTAGTATATCTCTGCATACCCGTAGCCTAGATTTCAGTTCAGGAGACCTGTGGATTTGCCACTCTCTTCTAACTCTTCTTTTTTCTGACAGGAGATGCTCGAGTTCAGCGAAATAAGTTCTATTTGTCCCACTTCTGCACTCAACGTCGTATGTGGAGGCGTGATGTACAGCTCTTCGTATGTCCTCAGTAAACTTGCCAATCGACCCATCAATGTTCTCGGTAGTTCTCAACACTACATTTTCCGTGCAGTGGGAACTTAAATACTTTTTATACTTTATCCAACTTACTCTGGTTTTAGATATGTCCCGAAATGGAGAGCCATTCCCTTGAAGGAAACGCATTGAAATAATAGAAGGAGAGTGATCTGAAGACAAGTCTAATGAAGGCTCCACTTGTATCGATTCTACAGGGATATTTTTCACTACTCCGAAGTCAATAACATCGGGAATCTTCCGTCGGTCCGTCGGCCAGTAGGTGGGATGCCCGCTTGAGAGTACATCTAATCCCATTTTGGCAATGGTGTTGAAGAGTTCACGACCCTTCGGGGTCACCAGACGTGAACCCCAAAAAGTGTGTTTGGCGTTAAAGTCACCAGCAACTAAAAATCTAGCTCCAAGGGAATTGAAGAAGCTGTAGTATTGGTGTTCTTTTATTGAAAATCGAGGCGGCGAATAAATTGATGATAAAACAAAATTGTATTGACAGAATTCAATACAAATGTTTGTTGCTTGTAGGTAATCCTCACATATGTTGTTCATTAAATAATGTTTTATTCTGTTCTTTATAAGAATTGCCGATCCTCCACATGCTCTTCCGCGGTGATCTTTAGTATCATACAACACGTAGCCATTAATTTTGAAGTACGCTGTCGCCGTCAAGTGAGTTTCAGCAATCATCATGACATCAATCTGCTTATCCATCAGGAAGTGTTCTAGTTCGTTTTTATGTTGGCGGAGGCCGTTCGCATTCCAAAAACAAATTTTTAAACAAATCATTTCTTTAAAATGGCTTGTAAGATAGTGGATTGCATTTTCAGCATTTCCTGCATCATGGATGTCATAGTGGTCGTAAAAGTGTTCATGGTTTGGACAAGTGTCTGCAATGTAGTCTCTAGAGTGTTAATATTAGGCTCGTAATATTGTGATTTAGGTGCCTGCTCCAAACCTGGCATATTAGATTTAACCACGTTAGCGTAAGAAACTTGTCTAGAACTAGGCGCGTTTACATGACTAGTGGACCGTAACAATTGCGGGAAATTGTCACTCGATGCCAAAATAGGCTGTTGACGATGATCAGGTAATACTGACGTCTTGTTGGTACTTATGGCTTTCAAATGAGTGTAAATTGGACAACCTCTATAATTTGCGGTATGATTACCTCCGCAGTTACTGCATTTTTTGATTTTTGAATCAGTTTTCGGCTTATCACATTGAGCAGTTGCATGTAGCTCCCCACACGCAACACAAACTGTCGGCAATTTACAATACGCCTTGGTGTGACCAAATTCTTGACAGTTGAGACACTGGACGGGTCCCTGACGCTTATGTGGTTCTTCCACGGTGATTCTACGATGCAGAAGGTACATCAGATTGTAGATGGGATGGGACTCGTTTTTCTTTAAGACAACATCTCCAGGTTCCAATTCTACCCTGAACATGGGCTGAGGGATCTTTTCACGGTTTCTAATATTCACTACGCTCTTGATCTTGAACCCTTTGTCCATTAAACCGGTTTTTATCTCCGCGGGATCAACACATGGGTCTATACCCTTTAGAACGACTTGAAGTCCTTTTGCGCTTTTGAGCTGGTAGGTATAGAAATCCCTAGTCTCCCTTTCCAGCTGGTTGGACAATTTTCGAAAATCATCTTCCCTATTCACTTGTATCTTTGTCTCGCATATATTTCCATGTTTCATTGAGGTTACGCTAAACATGTTTTCACCTATTACAGCAACAATTCCTTGTACCAATTTACTGGAAGTCGGCTCTCTCAGATAAATTGGTGGGGGCTTAAACGTCTTCTTCGGAATTTCTGGCTCATCCGTCTGGAGGAGAGCAAACCTATTTTGATCATTACTCACGGTCTTAGGAGCTTTTGCATTTGATGACACTTGAGCAGACTTCGGGCTCCTCTGTCGCTTGAGAACGGTTATGTACTTATCCATACCTACTTGTTTTTTGGGTTTCACTGCACTATTTGATGAAGATGATGTTTTCTCATCTGTTGAAATCACTATATTGGGCGAACAGGAACGACGCCGTTCCACGGCTCTTGCAGTGAGAAGATTCTCCAGAGATTTTTTTTATGGATTCTTCCTCAGAGACCCATTTAGTTTTTCTAGTTGAGCGAAGCTCTTTCTCAGAATTACATCTGAGAGGAACACTCATACAGTTTTTATACGATTTTTAATGTTTTTTTTTTTTTTTTTTTTATATATTTTAACCTATTACGATTTTTTTTTTCACTTTTTTGTTTAATTTCAACTTTTTACACTTTTTCACCTATTACGATTTTTTTCACCGAAAATTCAGCCGCACTAAAAAAAAACACGTCCGAACAGTTCGATGAGATGAGACTAAGACAGACATCTAAGGGCGTTATGTTGCCAATGTTATTGCAGGAATTTTGGATGAGGGCGAAGCGAAAAGCAAACAAAAATTATTAATTAATACGGTTGAGTTGGAAAAAGCAAACCACGAAACAATTGCTCGTGTTTTTAATGACTATAGCTTTATTAGGTGAAAATTTCAATAAAAACCAAATACTGCTGTATGTGACTGATGCTGCGCCATATATGTATGGTTAAGTCTGGAAAGGGTTTGAAAGTATTTTATCCAAAAATGATTCAACTTACATGTTTAGCCCATGCGATGCACCCTGTTGCAGAAGAGATAAGAGACAACTTCATTGATATTGATTTCTTATGGGAAAAACCTTTTTTAAGGCACCTTCGCGTGTTGCCATATATAAAGAAAGTACTCCGATTTATGTCTTCCTCCACAGCCTATAACAACTAGATGGGGAACGTGGTTGACAGCAGTTATGTATTATGCTAAAAACTTTGACCAATTTAAGAATGTAGTGGAAGGATTCAGCGATGATGATGCAGTCTCAATAAAACGAATTAAAAAAATTTTATTGATTTGTTTAGAAAATTCTAAATCGGGCTTATTAAGGTCATGTATTCTATGCAAATAAAAGATTATTTCATAATTTATTTTTCCGATATTTTATTAGATCTGGCAACATAAAAATAAATACACAATTGAAAAATAATAGTTTAATAACAACAACGATAACTTAGTTTTACAGAAATAATATTACTCACATATAATCTTTCGTCAATAGTTCTGCATTTAGAATATTTAACATACATTCTGTTTTACATAAACACAAAATAAAACATAAATTTAATTAAACAAAACAATTGCAAAAATATAAATAAAAATTAAAAATCTTTCTATTTTATTAGTTCGGCTTGAGGTCCCTTTTATTAAAAATATAAAAACTCTTGTTCGTTTTTAATTTTTATTTATTTCCAATATTTCGACCAACTTTGTTGATCATCTTCAGGGAAGAAATATAATCTAAAAAAACATAATTATTATAATTGTAACAATTTTCTTAAAATTATATTAACAAACAATTTACTTAATGTTTAATACAGTGTTGTCCGATGTTAATATCTTAAGTTTCTTTCACTGACTGTTAGCTTTTTTGTTTATTATTATTTTTGTATTTGTTTATTGTATGTCTATATATGTGAGCGCAATTATCAGTGTCTGTTTTGTAGTGCATTCTCTTTTCAATTGGAGTATTAATTATATGTAACATCTCTTGCATATATCGTTTACTAGTATTATTCTCTTCCACAATTACTCTTACATTATCAAAGTTTGGTCGATGTCCAGTTGTTGCACAATGGGCAGCAACTGCTGTTTTTTGTGAAAGTGGTTTGTCATTTGATTTTAGGTCCGATTTATGTGATGACAATCTAGTTTTTAATTTTGTCTTCGTTGTACCTACGTATATTTTTGGACATATATCAGTATCGTCGCCGTCACATTTAATTTGGTATACTAGATTTGATTTTTCTAGTTTGTCCAATTTAGATTTCATGTTGTTGAATAATTTTGCTGTCGTATTACCCGTTCTCATTGCTAATATGTATTTTTCCTTGTCATATATATCAGAGTACTTCATCCTTTCTGATAATCCAGGTATATATTCAATAGATTTGTAAATTTTTGGTGGTTTCGTTTCCATCGAATTGTTGTCAGATTTTTCCTTATTTAATGTATATTTCATCAAATTGTCTATTGTTATATATGGAAAGTCATTCTTGTGTAAAATATGTCTAATTATTCCTTTATTTTCCTCGTGAAATTCGGTATTGCTCGTACTTAGAACTCTGGTGATAAAGTTTGTAGCAGTGTTGATTATTATTCTTCTGGGATGTTTTGAATAATAACACTGTGCTAGTTGGAAAATGTGACAAACGGGGCACCTGGCGGGTTAACCTAATTCGGGTACGCTGAATCCAGTGGTGCTAACCGTTTTTTTTAGGTTAGCTCGTTTTTTCGAAATATACCGTTATTTCGAAAATGGAGGAGGTTGCACAACATATATTCGCGTAACTCAAAAACGGTTGAGTTTATTGAATAAACTAAAAAAACCGAAATTCCGCAATGAAATTTTCTTTAAGTAAGGTTAAACTTTTTTCCAATATGCGCAGTCGTTGTAGAAACATAATTTTTTTTTGACCAAAAAAAATAGTTTTTTTTAGCAAAATTTCAAAAATTTGGTTTTTTAAAACGGCATAAAAAATTGGAAAACACAGCTGGGCTTCTAATTTTTTCTGCAGGTATAGCAAACAAAGTTCCAAACAAAACAACACATAAATAATTAAAATCTGTCTACATCTTTTGATTTTATTCACAAAAGATGAAATATGTAATAACCAGACGAAACTTCAAAAATTAAAACATTTATTTTTGTTGTTAATTAAAGTTTAAGTTTTTATTTACAAATTTATTCTTCTTCCTCCTGCAGATTCCAACAAATATCCCCTAATAGCGAATCAAGTTGTTTGCCACTATACCAGTGTTCGAGTCTGGCTATTACTTGGTGAAATCTCTCGCTATGTTCATCAGACTCGGCTGGTGATTGTTCATTAAATTTTTCTGCATGACAATGCAAAACATGTATTTTCAATGACATTTTGACGTTTAAGTTTTTAAATGCGGTTAGCATATCTCCAATTAAAATTCGCCAATTTTCAGACCGATGATTTCCTAATACATTTTCTATTACTGATTTTACAGAATTCCAGCCCAATAGCTCCATATCATTCAATGCAAGTTCAAATTGTTGGTCCTTCATTAGACGACGAATGTCCGGTCTATTAAGAATTCCTGTAAAATAAAAACATTATGATATGAAATATAAATCTAATTTAATAAAGTAGCTAGAGTTCATACCTTATTTTACTTTCATGCCGCTTAATCGTGGAAAAATTCGCCGCAATTCGGTAAAAGCAATTCCATCTGGGTTCAATGCTTTTATAAAATTTTTTACAATACCCAGTTTGATGTGGAGTGGAGGAAGCAAAATCTTTTCCATATGACATTCAAGGGGTTAAGGAACTCTTATTTATACTGTAATTTTTTTATCAAAGTACCTGTTAAGACCTTCAGGAACATAATTTGTAAAAAAACCAAAGCCGGGACGATTTCTGTTTCTACCTGTTCCAGGTATACCAAGAGAATACCAGGCAAAAATATCTAAATATTTTGATATTTTCTGGTTGCATTGATGTTGGGTGCATAGTGTGTAGTCGTGTTTTATGGCATGGTAATGCAGAAACGAGTTGCGTAGTGTGTACCTAGCATTAGAATTAAAAAATAAAGTCATAAATTTTTACATATTTGTATTTTCTTGTGCGGACAAAAACCGCACAAATCGGTCTTGTAAAAAACTTAAGTAACGTATTCTATTGTTATACCTGGAACAGGTAGAAACAGAAATCGTCCCGGCTTTGGGTTTTTTACAAATTATGTTCATGAAGGTCTTGACAGGTACTTTGATAAAAAAATTACAGTATAAATAAGAGTTCCTCAACCCCTTCAATGTCATATGGCGAGTGCTTGCGAAAGTGAATAGTGAAGTTTAAAGTCTTTGACAGCCTTGAGTCTAATCATTTATATTGAAATATCGAAGATGGAAGCGTGTATCAAGTTTCATAACTTTTGTTATGTGTGTGGGAAATATACAAATATGCCAAGTCGCCGTAAAATGACTACTGAAACAATTAACTTGTATGAAACATATTTTTCTTTAAGTGTCATATGTGGCAAGAGTTGGTCACCATCAATAGTGTGTACAAAGTGCATTTACCATTTAAATAAGTGGAAAAAAATGGAGCTGCCATGCCAATTGGTGTTCCAATGATTTGGAGAGATCCCATACTCCATGTTGAAGATGAGTGTTATGCGTGCATAAATCATACAGCCGGCATGAACAGAAGAAAAAGTGGTTCTATATCTTACACTGCAACAATATATGCTCAATTTCCGATGCCACATTCTGACGAAATTCCTGTTGCGGATAGCCAAATACCAACAGAAGATATTCCCTCAATAATTCAATCTGTTGAAACCTGTGGAGCAGCTGCATCGATGTATCAACCGTCATACATCACGTTTTCATGTAACCACAACGAAATCACGCAAAATCGTCTGGATATAATGGTACGACGCCTAAAATTGTCTCAAAGACAGAGCATTCTCTTAACAAAAGAGCTAATATTTTAGCACCAGACGTACAAATATACGGTGCTATCAATCGCCATCGTCGATTTACGACTTTTTTAAATCTATTGAGAATAATTCTCTCGCGTATTGTACTGACATTCGCGGCTTGGTTTTAACAATGCAACATGAATATAATCCTGAAGATTGGCGCTTATTCATCGATTCGTCCAAAAGTAGCATAAAAGCAGTTTTGCTACATGTCACTAATTTAAAAAGTCCTATTCCGATAGCACTAAGCACAAATACTAAAGAGACATACGCATCAATGAAAAAAATAATAGAGTTAATTAAATATGAAGACCACAAGTGGAAAATATGCGCAGATTTAAAAGTGGTGGCTCTTTTAAGAGGCATGCAATTGGGCTATACTAAAAATATGTGCTTCATGTGCTTATGGAATACGCGTTTCCATGGCGACCAGTACAATACACGGGATTGGGCTATACGTGAGGAAAGCAGATTGCATAGAAATAATATTATTGAATTACCACTTGTGCCGATGGAAAAGATTTTGCTGCCTCCACTGCACATCAAACTGGGTATTGTGAAAAATTTTATAAAAGCATTGAACCCAGATGGAATTGCTTTTACCGAATTGCGCCGAATTTTTCCACGATTAAGCGGCATGAAAGTAAAAGAAGGTATGAACTCTAGCTACTTTATTAAATTAGATTTATATTTCATATCATAATGTTTTTATTTTGCAAGAATTCTTAATGGACCGGGCATTCGTCGTCTAATGAAGGACCAACAATTTGAACTTGCATTGCATGATATGGAGCTATTGGGCTGGAATTCTGTGAAATCAGTAATAGAAAATGTATTAGGAAATCATCGGTCTGAAAATTGGCGAATTTTAATTGGAGATATGCTAATCGCATTTAAAAACTTAAACGTCAAAATGTCATTGAAAATACATGTTTTGCATTGTCATGCAGAAAAATTTAATGAACAATCACCAGCCGAGTCTGATGAACATAGCGAGAGATTTCACCAAGTAATAGCCAGACTCGAACACTGGTATAGTGGCAAACAACTTGATTCGCTATTAGGGGATATTTGTTGGAATCTGCAGGAGGAAGAAGAATAAATTTGTAAATAAAAACTTAAACTTTAATCAACAACAAAAATAAATGTTTTAATTTTTGAAGTTTCGTCTGGTTATTACATATTTCATCTTTTGTGAATAAAATCAAAAGTTGTAGACAGATTTTAATTATTTATGTCTTGTTTTGTTTGGAAATCTGTTTGCTATACCTGCAGAAAAAATTAAAAGCACAGCTGCGTTTTCCAATTTTTTATGCCGTTTAAAAAAACAAAATTTTTGAAATTTTGCTAAAAAAAACTATTTTTTTTGGTCAAAAAAAAATTATGTTTCTACAACGACTGCGCATATTGGAAAAAAGTTTAACCTTACTTAAAGAAAATTTCATTGCGGAATTTCGGTTTTTTTAGTTTATTAAATAAACGCAACCGTTTTTGAGTTACGCGAATATATGTATATTCGGTATATTTCGAAAAAACGAGCTAACCTAAAAAAAACGGTTAGCACCACTGGATTCAGCGTACCCGAATTAGTTTAACCCGCCAGGTGCCCCGTTTGTCACAAAAAAAGTGTCAAATTCTAGCACAGTGTAATTAATAAGTCTGCCAGAAGATATAGGTTTTTGGTACCAGTTTATCTTAATAATATTACCATCCCTGATGACTAGGGAATCTAAATATGGTAATTTGTTATCCATTTCTCTCTCTAATGTAAACTGTATCTGTCTGTAAAATGAGTTCAATGTCTTTAAAGTATTCTCAACTTGGTTCGTTTTTAAAATTCCAAATAGGTCGTCATCATTCTTGGTCTCATCTCCATTTTATTAAGAGTTGTGTCTAATAATTCTTCCATAACAATGTCCGCAATAATTGGAGAAATGGGAGATCCCATCGGCATACCTTTATTCTGTGTGTAGAAATTGTCCTTAGATTTGAAATATCTACAATCTATTATGCAGAACTTTAAAATATCCAAAAACAAATCTTTAGGTATTTTGGTATGTTCTTCTAACATAAACCATTTTTTCTCAATAATCTGAAAAGCCAGGTTAACGGGAATGCTGGAAAAAAAAAATAAATAATTGCGATACCCCCAAGGATATATGGTCTTCCAAAAATTCATAAAGACGACATGCCATTACGATCAATATGCCCATCGATTAACTCACCATCTTACGGACTAAGCAAATATATAATTGACATTTTAAAGAACTTGACAAACAATTCTACATACAATGTAAAAGACGTGATACAATTTAAAAATAAGATGTATAATACATTAATAGACAACGATGAAATACTAGTATCATTTGATGTGATTTCACTATTTCCCAGCATTCCCGTTAACCTGGCTGTTCAGATTATTGAGAAAAAATGGTTTATGTTAGAAGAACATACCAAAATACCTAAAGATTTGTTTTTGGATATTTTAAAGTTCAAATAAAATCCAAGGTATATAAAAAATTACAATTTCAGTCTTTATTATTACGACGCTACGACCTTTCCGGCTTCCTGACAAAATATAGTTGCCTTTGGCAATTTCTTCGGAAATAAATTCTGGAGACTGTTCCATTTGAAACTTTAAAGAAATTCAAAGTTAATTTAAAGATCACTAAATTTCACAAAAAACTTTTTATAACACTTCTCTCGGTGTCGACACTGTCGAGTATAAAATTACTTTTGCTACTGAATAACACACTTGTTCCGCTAACAACACGTTGGCTTTAATGTAAAATGAGCTTCATACATTTAACGACACAGTCAGAACATTCATGTTCGCACAAAACAACAAATGAATAAAACACTTGTTCGGCTAACAACACGTTGGCTTTGATGTAAAATGAGCTTCATACATTCAACGACACAGTCAGAATATTCATGTTCGCAAAAAACAACAAGTGAATAAAACTGAATGATTGAAACGAACGGTTGCGTAGACGAGTGTTTTGTGCATTTGAACAAAAACGATTAAATCATAAAAATCAATGTGCATGATTAAGTATACTCGAAAATTTAGTACTCGTTGCAGGTCTCTGGTGCATATAATGAGAAACATACTACAAATTTTGCAAAAAAATTTATTTATTTAAAAACAAATCAATATTTTGTTGCAAATCCATTGTTATCGATAACAGCTTGACATCTGCGAGGCATTGAGGTCACCAAATTTTTACATACCCTACTTCGAGTGACTTCCCAAGATTGCTTATTTTTACAGAGCTTACTTTGGTTACAACTTACAACTTGCCATAAGTTCTCACTCGGGTTGAGATCAGGACTGCATGAAGGCCGGGTCAAGAACAGTAACCGAATTGTTAAAAAACCATTGCATGACGTGATGAGCCGTATGCTTTGGTATCTTGCTGTCGATTGAATTCTTGTCGCTTAGAATTCTTGCTTACTGGAACTTATCCATATTTATTTATTTAATTAAGTCTATGGATACAATCCTTACATACTAAATATTAATTAACAATTTTCTTAATATAACTCAAATTACACATTCAAACTTAATATAATATTGCGTTTAATAACATCAATATTTAAAGAAAAATCTATAAAGTTAAACATTTCATTAAAACAACAACATAATTTCCTAAACGGATCTGCCATCTCATAGTTTGTTCGAAAAGTTTTAACATATAGTGGGTTATTGAATCGTAATGTGCGTTGAGGAACATTCAATGATATTTTACTTAATAGAAAATTTGCTGAAACATTACCATTTAAAAGATTTACAAGAAATGAAACGTTAAGCATAATTCTTAATTGGTAGTCGAATTAAAGCAAGTCATGATGAATATGATGGAAGCGCAGAGTATCCTCGATAAACATCTCTTAAACAAAAAATTAAAAACTGTTTCTGAACAGATTCGATAAGATTAATGTGAACGTTATAGTAGGGGTTCCATACAATTGAGCCATACTCTAAAATCGGTCTTACAAGTGACGTGAATAATCTTTTAGTGATAAAGGGGTCCTTAAATTCTTTTGCCCGTCGTTTGATGACATCCCAGATACCTCGAGATTTATTAACAGCCATCGTAATATGTTGTACAAAGTTTAATTTCCCGTCCAACAAAACACCAAGATCCATAATAACGCTTACTGACTCCAGTTTATGACCACTGATATAATAGTGACCAACAGCGTCACGCCTTCTCGAAAAAGTCATGTGCTTGCATTTTTTTAAAATTAAGTTCCATTAAATTAATGTAACACCAATTATAAAAATTATCCAAGTCCTTTTGGAGATAACTGTGATCTGGTAAATGCTTGAAGCTTACAAATATTTTAACATCGTCTGCGAACATCAGTATATTAGAATAATTTATTGCCTCAGGCAAATCGTTGATGAAAAGTAAAAATAAAATTGGGCCCAGGTGACTTCCCTGCGGAAAGCCGGATTTTACCAAAATATTTCTAGAATTTGCAGATTTAAATTTAACGGACAGTGTTCTGCATAACAGATATGACTTTAACCAGCTTAAATAAGTATTATCGAAACCCATTTTATCCAATTTTTTAAGTAGAAGTTTGTGATTAACTTTATCAAAGGCTTTACTGAAGTCAGTATAAATGACATCCGTTTGTTGACCACTAGTAAATCCTTCATTAACCAAAGTAGTTAATTGTAGAATGTTAGGCATAGCTGAAGATCCTTTACGAAAACCGTGTTGACATGGCGTAAGTAAGGGAGATACTTGATGAACGAGAAAGTCAGTAATACATTTTTCTAATAGCTTTGGAATAGCGTTCAATTTAGCTATGCCTCTATAATTTATTATATTTGACTTATTGCCAGATTTGAATAAAGGAATGAGAAACGATTCTTTCCAAATTTTAGGGAAATAACCATATTTTAATGAAGTATTAAATATAATTACTAAAGGTGTTGCAATAGCTAGTGCACAATTTTTCAAAAGACAACTAGGTATGCCATGTGGACCACACGACATTGAGTATTTGAAGTTTTTTAAACATTTTATTATGTGAGTATTTCCCGTAATCATATGCATGGCCATATTTCTTGTATTTTTTATAATATTTATTTTAGTTTGAGAACGTGGTGAAATTTTTGGGATATATTCATCCATATATTGGTACATGGTTTCATGAAAAATTTTAATCATTTTATCAACAGAATTTGGCAAAGTTTTTATTTGATTCTATAATGGCTGTGTCATCAGCATATGCAAATGTATTAGACTCCTTAAGTATTTGCAACATTTCGTTTGCATATATGGTCCAAGTTTTGACCCTTGTGGAACACCACTATTGGTTTGAGCTTCGTTACTTACTGTTTCACATATTTTAACACGGTAAGTTCTGAGCTCTAAGTAGTTTTCGAACCATTTCAAACATTGACCTCTTATGCCGTTTCGTTCTAACATGTCTATTAAATTAGAGTGTGAGAGTGTGTCAAAAGCCTTACTAAAATCAATAAAAAGGGCTAGACAGTGTAAGTTTTCTCCTAAACATGTATTTATATGGTTTGAGAAATCTCCAAGTAATTAGTTTATGTTTTTTCCCTTTTGGAATCCATATTGGTTTGGATTTATAATTTTGAATTTTCTCAGGAATTCGTTAAGTATTCGCACAAATATTTCTTCCAGAACTTTTTCTATCGCTGGTAGTATTGAAATAGGTCTATAATTATTATAATCATTTTTTGAACCGTTTTTGTATATTGGGCGTATTATTGAGGTCTTTAGTATGTTCGGTATAGTTGCATTGTCTATACTGGAATTAATAAATGTTGTAATTGCAGATGTAAAGATAGAAGAGTTATTTTTTAAATCTTTTAGTGTGATTCCATCAGCTCCTGCGCCTTTATTTGTTTTTAATTTTCTTAATATAGAATTTACCTCTTCATAGGTGGTGAGAGACAGAAACATTGAGTTTTGAACTGTTGCTGGTTGGTTTTGGCAAGTTTTAATATCACATTTATGTAGAATTTTTTGAACATTATCATTAAAGTTGTACGCGAATTTATTTGCAATTTGTAATAGATTGTCGCTTTTGAAATTTTTGATTATAAAAGAGTCTATGTTGTTTGTTTTTTCCCCGGTGATTTCATTAATAAGTTGCCACGTAACTCTAATGTTACTTCTATTTTCTACGAATTTTCTTTTAAAGTAATTGTTTGTTTCGTAATTAAGTTTTTTGTTGTTTATCCCGAACGTCACAATACTTCACTAATTCTTCGGTCATCCACGGATTAACTTTTCTATGTTTTTTATTATTTTTGTTATTTGATTTTTCATAAATAATTTCAAATTTTTCATAAATTTTATTAAATTCATTCATTCCAATTTTCATCTTTAATATTTTTGTTGCCTTTAAAATTATTAAGTTTAGGGCCCTGAAAAAGTATATTTTCCGCACCCTGGTTTACATCTTTATTTTGTTCATCTTGTATACAACAAAAGAGCGAGTAGTGATCAGGGGCCAAATTACCGCATTCGATATCGAGAAAAATTTATCGTAATTTTCTTATTTGAGATTATGGCATACGATATCGAGCAAGAAATTTAGTACCAAAGACTATAAATATATAAAGATGTTGCACTGCCATACATTGTACTGCCAGTGCCAAATTTGTCGATGGCAGTACGGCTACTGCCACTTATTGTACTCAGATAACTTATTATATTCAGAGAACGTATTATTTTCCATTCAGTCGTCGTTGAGCAAGCGATGTGAACACATGCGGATGGTTATTGTCATTTTTTTTTTTTCAGAAATTTATTAAGCATTGCTGTTGCTTCTTGTTGGACGAAGCATAGCAAACACACGCGATTCAATTACAATTGAACACAAAAAATAAAAAACTGTTTTAGATGGACTTATTTTTGTTTTTTCTGAAAATAACTGTTCTAAAATTGTTTTTTGATATTGATAATTGTTATTTATGGTCCCTGATATTTTTTCTTAAGGTGTTGATATCTGGCTAAAAGTCCCCTTTTAAAGTTGAGAAATTGAAAGACAGACATTTTTCTCATTCCGCTTTGAACTTGCCTAAACCTTTTAGAGTTGTGAAATAGACAGACAGAAATTTTTTGTTTATTTTTTCGTTCTTCTTCTTTGTTGATTGTTGTGGAAATTTTTATTATAAAAACGCATTGAAAATAAAAGAAATTAAAAAACATATTCAAACAACCGTTAATTATAAAGTTTTTGTTATCAATAAATCTATTTGGTTAACAAATTTAATTATTTTTGCAATACGCGCGTTAAAGTGAGAAAAATGATGTGAAACAACAACATGAAAAATGTGAAGAGTGGAAACTGTAAACGAAAAATGTCTTAAAATGTCCAGTACAGTAGAGGTCTACCGCAAACTCTTTATCTTCAATACATCGCCAACAAACTTCGTCTGTCTGTCTTTCAATTTCTCAACTGTAAAAGGGGACAAACTCTTTCTTTTTTTCTTATTTTAAGCGTTTGACAATATGTTTGCTGGGAAAATTCTCTTACCAACACATCTTCATTTTTGAGTACCACTGATACCACATACATAAGTATGTATACCCTGCCAACATTTTCTATTGCGGAAGTGACTCAGAAGTGACGCTAAGAAGTTGAAACTCATCTTCTGCGATACCATTTTCTGATCGTAGAAGTGTCTTCCGTATTGAGAAGTTGTACCCCCCGGAAGTAACTTCAAGAAGTCACTTCAGCGTAACTTCAAGAAGTCACTTCTGCTTAACTTCAAGAAGCCGCCTCTCTTTTGCTTTTGATTTTTTTTTTGCCTTTACAGATAATACACTCATATTGACTATGGGATAACAAATATGTAAAAACTACAACAATAACAAAACAAAACCACACTTTACCACTGACCGACCACAGCAAATGACAAAATAAAACTAATTTCGATGGTGTCGAAAACTTCTTTTTTGCATTCTTTTCATTTATTTTATAACGGGGCATGTCATTTTTGGCTGGTGTTGTAAACAACAAACAATCTTCCAAACGTCGTCTGGATGATTAAAAGACGACTGCAATGTAAATTGTTATTGTTATCTTCCAATTAACGTCTGGAATTGAGTAAGACGTAACGTCTTTGACGATGGACGATGAAAGAAACTTCCAATTGCTGGCAGGGTACATACATATATTGCCGAATCAAAATGCGTACAAACGAAAAGAAGTCTTGTTTTCACAAAATGTATTTGCAAATAACCTGTGGAAAACTAAATGTTAATGTTTGTGTTATTGTAGGGTAAGAATACGTGTTTTATTGTTGTAGAAATGAAACTATATCGATTCGCACCGACATAAAAAACCTTTATTATATAAATATTTAGAATTACATATTTAGAGACAAATAAAACTAGCAAATTATGAAAATAATCACTTAATTATTACATACATTATTTAAATACCATAATTAAATTCAAATTTACTTTGCATTTTAATGAGCCATTTTAACCAAGATCTTTTAAAAAAGTTGTTTTCATATATACGTGCCAAAGGTGGACACTGAAAAAATCCATCGGTTCATGAATTTAATTTGGCAGTAGCTAAGTTATTATCTTTAAAAATGACTCAGTTTAGCACCTCATCAAATTGTGCAAACGACGATGCAATGTTTTTACCTATTGAGTTTCAAACAATTTTAGAAGATACTATAAGGACTGGAAGTATATCATATAAGTATAGTATATAAAATATAGAATATTTTAATGAAGACGCCGATTGTTTTACATCCAACAATGTGCCAATAGAATTAATATCAAGTCGATATTTTGTTGGTTACATATATATATAGCTCAACGAATATCTTGCGTTAAATGTCCTTTAGATTTAATAAACCAGCGCAAATTTTGTCATATCCTTCAGAAATGTTTGTTCATGCAAAAAATTATACAAATGATTCCAAGCAATGCGTCAGTTGCACCAAAAATACAATTTATTCTTTATGGTTTGATGAGAATAACGAATGTTATAAATACAGAATGAAGATTCTTAATTACTAGTTCTTATTTTACTACGGAAGCATTCCACATGGGAAACATACAAATACAAATTATCAAGTACATATAGAAAAAGTTAAAATTTTGAAACACTGATAAATAAATTTAATAAATACTAAACAAAAAAAAAAACATTCGAGTTATTACAACTTCATTCTATACAAAAATAGAGACAGAAGTTCATAATTGAACTGTCTATAAAATTATATATGACTAGTTTTTTCCTAACACTGGAAATATATATTTTTTAATTAGTATATTTATTTTTAAAAAACATAAGTTTATATTTGTTATTAAATTAGAGGTATTACCTTTAAGTAAAATCTCAAATAATGTAATTATTAAACAAAAAATTTTAATTGATGATGATAGAATAACATATTAAAAAAAAATTATATATGATAAGTACATACATACCAGAGACCTGCAACGAGTACAAAACTTTCGGGTATACTTAATCATGCACATTGATTTTTATGATTTAATCGTTTTTGTTCAAATGCACAAAACGCTCGTTTACGCAACCGTTCGTTTCAAACATTCAGTTTTATTCACTGGTTGTTTTTTGCGAACATGAATATTCTGACTGTGTCGTTAAATGTATGAAGCTCGTTTTACATCAAAGCCAACGTGTTGTTAGCCGAACATGTGTTTTATTCATTTGTTGTTTTGTGCGAACATGAATGTTCGACTGTGTCGTTAAATGTATGAAGCAGCTCATTTTGCATTTTTTCTTTAATTTTTTTTGCTGTGCAAAGATATATTTGACAAACTATACATATTACAAATTTTATCATTGCTTTGTCAAATAAGTTTTCTTTTCGACGAAATAATGTTAAATAGGTAGTAAATGCACATTTTTTATGTTTTCATATTTTTCTGTGTGTTTTTAATTCAATTCCAATCAGATCATGCACAACAAAGCCGACATGCAAAAAACAAACTGTGTATAAACAAGAATTTTTGTTTTCAAACATTGCAGTTCGAACCAAGTGTTGGAAATGATTTATACTCGTTGCTGAATTTTCTGTGTGTGCATAAAAAGTGAATAAGCATAAAATTGAATCATACTTTTTTGTATTGTTCTTAAAATTCAACGTTAGTGAATAAGTCGGCTCGTTCATACTTGTTGCAGGTCTCTGATACATACATACATAATTGAATAGTCTAAAAAATAGCATTATAATTCGGTGCGAATCGATATAGTTTTGTCTGTACAACAATAAAACACATACTTTTACCCTACAATTACACAATCGGTCACATTATTGACGAAAGTTATTTGCACAAAAATTGTAAGAAACAAAAATTCTTTTGTTAGGTTTTTATTTTATTTTTACATTTTTAATGCAATGTACAACACACACATGCATACACATGCACACAAACAATGATAAATGAGAATTAAAAGATCTTATACCATAGGTCGGCACAGGGTTGTCAGATTTTTTTGAGCTTCGTCGCCAAAACGGATGTAAAAAATCACCAAAATCCGATTTTGTTCAGTTTTTAATTTTTTTTATTATTTAAAAGAAATAAATTTTGTTTACACAAAAAAACCTAGTTCAATTTTTAAGTCAAAAATCGCCAAAAATTGAGAAAAAACCAAAAAAATCGCCAAAAATATTTTTTTTTTTAGTTTTTGTTATATTTTTTTTATTTAATTCATTAAACAATATTTTAGTAAAACATATACACATTTATATCCGTTTTTGTATTTTTTACTATTTAAAAAATTTTAAAACTTTGTTAAAAGAGAGTTTTAAATTACATAAAAATGGAGATCATAAAGTTCGTAAACTTCATCCTCAGCGATTTCATTACTAGAGTCTTGACTTTTATACATAGTTGAGTTGAACTTTTTTATCATTTCATTAGTCGGTGTAAACGAATTGCAGCATAATTTGTTTACGTTCATATGATTAATTATTCTCAATAGAGCGTCTAAAAGCTCATATTGAATATTATTACTTAGTCGAGTTTTTGTACAATTCATTATTGAAAAGACCCTTTCAACGCAGACATTACTAGTTGGAACTATCAATATATTAAGAACGGCCAAAGATATTTCCTTAAAATGCTACGTACCTGCTGTATCGTGATAATCAAACACTTTTGGCCAAAATTGAAGTAAATTTGTTGGAATTTTGTTATTAAATAATTATTTCAATTTATGAACGGAAGTTTTCCCCATTGAGTTTCATACACGCCTATTGCTACATTTGGATCCATAAATGGTCTTAATGTTTCTTGAACAACGCCAAATTTAGTTTGAGATAATGTATTCGCACACTTTGAAATAGAAAATTGTCCAAAAGATTTAAAAAATTTCATATTTTCTGGTAATCTGCTTATCATCTCTTTTAAAAGTTTTTTTAAATACCCAAAACAGTTTTCTTTAAGTACGATTATTTCTATTTCGCTCAATTTCGCATTTCCTAATTCTATTTCAAACTCTGCTCCAAAATCAATTGCATTTAGAGGCAAAAATTAATTTGAAGAATCAATAGCTGCATGTAAATCATTGAAAAATGTTTCATTGTTTTCAGTATTATATAAAACAGAAGGCTTGAAAACATAAGAAGTGTACAATACATTTTTTCATGCATGATTCCTGCATCCATGCTGTCCGATTGAAATTCCAAATTCAGATGATTCATTTCGTTGACAATTGGATTTATAAAAACCAAAAAAAGACGATTTTTTTCATCACATAATTCATTATAGATGTTTTGGTGAAAATCGCCAAGAAAATCGCCAGTGATATCAAAAATCGCCATGTCGCCAAACGGAAAATCTCGACGCCAAACACGTTTCAAAATCGCCACGTTTGGCGAGAAATCGCCATATCTGACAGCCCTGGGTCGGCATCCTATAGCACAATAGTGCAGAGAGCACTTCACACATACACTTAATCTCTTTCATTCAGTCGTCATTGAGACAGCAATGTGTGCACATTAGGGTGCCAGTTATTTTTCAAAGTTGGAATTTGTTTCACGGCACCCCCCAGATTGGTTCGAATTGCTAAAAAAAATACTCCCTTGAAAATTTGAGCTCAATCGGATAAGGGGAAAAGGTGCCCCTGAGCCGCCCAAAATTGCAAAATACCTGATTTTTTACTTTAATTGTCAATAACTTCTTTAATATCTATTTTACAAAAAAAATTTGTTAGTGAAAGTTATAGACAAAGCTCAGAGGAACAACCTTTGCTCACAAATTTTTTTCGTATCTCCAATATCTACTGAATTAAGAAAAAAATAAACGAAAAACCATGGATTTATACATATGTTTATATGGGTGATTTTATTTACCTAAGTGTAGGCATTACATGAAAAAAAAACTTGAAGCATTGATATTTTAATTTTATTTGTAGCAAGTATTTTTTGTGGTTTTGTTTTTTGTTTTAATTTATATAGTTACAAAAGGTTTCCTTATTGCAATTTGGAAAACGTAAACGGTAATCCTTAACAATTTGTAAAATCAGTTGTTTTTGTTCTTCGCTTCTTGATAAAATATTATTATAATCCTGCATTAATTTGACTCCCCTTTCAGCGGTATCGTTCACTACTTTTAAGCCTGAAAGAGTTTTTTTTTAGCTTCAATAAACTTTTTGTTACTCGGCCATTTTGTGGGAGTTGTTTTTAAAAACTCTTCAGATAATTCAAAACGCTTAAAAATGGCTATAGTGTTTATATTCACAAACTGTGCAATACCTTTTTTGATAACATCATCTACGTTCAAAGTGTTTATTAGGGCCTTTTTGCTATTTACATCAGATTCATTCTTCAAAGCTTTTACCATTTTTTTTTTTTGGTTTTGACTGGTACATTTTCATCAAAAAATGCCAAAGCAACGCTTTGTGTCCCTATATACCACAGGTGACTGTAAAATTTAGCAAAAGCGACGGTAGCAATTTCACTTTCAACACTTTGATATTGACTTAATACTGTAATAAGCATAAAATCGTGATACGGAGCTTTTATAGGTGATGGAGCGCAAAACCAAGCATCAACGTACACTTTGACAATAAAAATGGAAACATCACAAAGAGCATTTAGTTTAACCTCTGTTAAATCGAACTCGTCTCTAAACAAAAATATTTTTAAGGTATATATTGCCTTTGACATCCATCTTGCGTGATGCATAGTGCCTGGGGCTCGGAATTTTATACATGATCGGGTTGGTGTTTTTCCGAGAAATATTAGAGCAAGTTCTATAAATTCCCTATAGTCATCTCGCGGTTGTTTTTCCTGCAGAACATTATTAAGAAAATTTGTAATTCGCTCTACATCACATAAACTAATAGCGTTTTTAACTTTCTCATTTTCGATACCGATCCTGAAATTATCAATGTTTATTGACTTGAGCACTTCTGAAATCGTTGAAATATTTGAACATTAGGAACTGTCTTGCAAAATTTAATATCAAAAACGCTTTTAAGAATAAGTTCAAAGATGTGATGCCTACAAGCAAAATATAGTAGATCCCTATCTTGTGTATTTTCAATTATGGAACAAGTTCCATTGAATCGTCCAGTATTAACTGCTGTTGTATCGAAAACTAAAGCTTTTACATAATCTTGTAGACCCCATTCAAAAAGCGATTTGCAAATAGCATGTGCTTGTGCTCTTCCAGTACCACTACCAAGAGAATTTTATACATGATCGGGTTGGTGTTTTTCCGAGAAATATTAGAGCAAGTTCTATAAATTCCCTATAGTCATCTCGCGGTTGTTTTTCCTGCAGAACATTATTAAGAAAATTTGTAATTCGCTCTACATCACATAAACTAATAGCGTTTTTAACTTTCTCATTTTCGATACCGATCCTGAAATTATCAATGTTTATTGACTTGAGCACTTCTGAAATCGTTGAAATATTTGAACATTAGGAACTGTCTTGCAAAATTTAATATCAAAAACGCTTTTAAGAATAAGTTCAAAGATGTGATGCCTACAAGCAAAATATAGTAGATCCCTATCTTGTGTATTTTCAATTATGGAACAAGTTCCATTGAATCGTCCAGTATTAACTGCTGTTGTATCGAAAACTAAAGCTTTTACATAATCTTGTAGACCCCATTCAAAAAGCGATTTGCAAATAGCATGTGCTTGTGCTCTTCCAGTACCACTACCAAGAGAAACACATATTTTTTTCATACAGAAATGAAGAGCGGGTATTCCCCTTTTTTCTTATCGTTAAATCATGATTTTTAACTGTGGATCAATTGATGGGAATTCCCGAGATGACGAGAATCATTATCATTACGTACAACGCAGGTGTGGTTATAATTGCAACTCTATCTTTGAACAAAGAATAACACAAATTAGCTGTAGCAGCTAAAAAACTTGTTTGAATATTAGCTGGAATTCCCGTCATTAGTTTAATTAAAGACAAGTGAATAACAAGAATTCCCGCATAAAAGTCGAAAGGGTTAATATTAACCTGTGCGGCTTAAATTCGGCAACTCCCGTCATATCTTTAATATAATCCCTTACCTGAAAATCTTAATTCATCATATTCTTATTGGAAAAATTTACTTTAAATCAAAGTATATATCATTTTAAACAATAAAAAATATAAAAAAAAAACAAAAAAATACTTGCTACAAATAAAATTAAAATATCAATGCTTTAAGTTTTTTTTTTTTCATGTAATGCCTACACTTAAGTAAATAAAATCACCCATATAAACATATGTATAAATCCATGGTTTTTCGTTTATTTTTTTGCTTAATTCAGTAGATATTGGAGATACGAAAAAAATTTGTGAGCAAAGGTTGTTCCTCTGAGTTTTGTCTATAACTTTCACTAACAAATTTTTTTGTAAAATAGATATTAAAGAAGTTATTGACAATTAAAGTCAAAAATCAGGTATTTTGCAAATTTTGGGCGGCTCAGGGGCGCCTTTTCCTCTTATCCGATTGAGCTCAAATTTTCAAGGGAGTATTTTTTTTAGCAATTCGAACCAATCTGGGGGGTGCCGTGAAAGAAATTCAATCCCATGCGGCGGATGCTTTTATATTTTTTTCAGAAATACTTCCCAACAAACATTTAAAATTAATAATGAACTACGAACAATTTTTTATAATTGATAATGCATTTGGTAACATGCATGTAATCAGCTTTTGAAGTATTAGAAGTTCCGTTTGTATATCAATCTCGTTGTTAACTTCTTATATGTTACGGAAAATATATTCTGAGTGTATGTTTCCTATCTAAGTTTTTTTGATTAATTTATATAATTATGTTTATGTTTGCTGGGTAGTTCGCTCACACACACAATCTCATTTTACGCTTTGCCTACCTCTGTCTTATACACAACAAGAGAACGACAGATTGTTACGCTCTTTCTTTGTGCTTCTTTCCCTTTTGTCTTCCCTCCCGCATCATAAAGAAGCACACAATTTTGCCAATTTTAAATACACTGCGTGCAACATCTTTATATATTTATAGTCTTTGTTAGTAATGGGTGTTTTTTTGAGAGGTATAGAACTTCGAATTGAAATAAAACACAAGAAAATCGTTTTAATGACCATCAATTTGGCTTTATTGGAAGGATAATTTTATGCCATTAATGTTTAATTCAGTCTCGTCTCATCGAACTGTTCGGACGTGTTATTTTTAGTGCGGCTGAATTTTCGGTGAAAAAATCGTAATAGGTGAAAAAGTGTAATAGGTTGAAATAAAACAAAAAAGTGAAAAAATCGTAATAGGTTAAAAAAATCTACGGTAATATCGGTAATTAAAAAAAACACTATAAATCGCATAAAAATTGTATGAGTGTTCCTCTCAGATGTAATTCTGAGAAAGAGCTTAGCTCGAGTAGAAAAACTAGATGGGTCTCTGAGGAAGAATCCTTAAAAAAATCTCTGGAGAATTTTCTCGCTACAAGAGCCGTAGAACGGCGTCGTTCCTGTTCGCCCAATATTGTGATTTCAACAGATGAAAAAACATCATCTTAATCAAATAGTGCAGTCAAACCAAAAAAACAAGTAGGTATGGATAAGTACATCACCGTTCTCAAGCGACAGAGGAGCCCGACGTCTGCTCAAGTGTCATCAAAACCAAAAGCTCCTAAGACCGTGAGTAATAATCAAAATAGGTTTGCTCTCCTCCAGACTGATGAGCCAGAACTTCCTAAGAAGACGTTTAAGCCCCCACCAATTTATCTGAGAGAGCCGACTTCCAGTAAATTGGTACAAGGAATTGTTTCGGTAATAGGTGAAAACATGTTTAGCGTAACATCAATTAAACATGGAAATATCTGCGAGACAAAGATCCAAGTGAATAGGGAAGATGATTTTCGAAAATTGTCCAACCAGTTGGAGAGGGAGACTAGGGACTTCTATTCAACTGCTCAATGTAATAAGTCCAAAACTGACGTAAAAATAAAAAAATGCAGTAACTGCGGAGGTAATCATACCGCAAATTATAGAGGTTGTCCAATTTACACTCATTTGAAAGCCATAAGTACCAACAAGACGTCAGTATTACCTGATCATCGTCAACAGCCTATTTTGGCATCGAGTGACAATTTCCCGCAATTGTTACGGTCCACTAGTCATGTAAACGCGCCTAGTTCTAGACAAGTTTCTTACGCTAACGTGGTTAAATCTAATATGCCAGGTTTGGAGCAGGCACCTAAATCACAATATTACGAGCCTAATATTAACACTCTAGAGACTACATTGCAGACACTTGTCCAAACCATGAACACTTTTACGACCACTATGACATCCATGATGCAGGAAATGCTGAAAATGCAATCCACTATCTTACAAGCCATTTTAAAGAAATGATTTATTTAAAAATTTGTTTTTGGAATGCGAACGGCCTCCGCCAACATAAAAACGAACTGGAACACTTCCTGATGGATAAGCAGATTGATGTCATGATGATTGCTGAAACTCACTTGACGGCGACAGCGTACTTCAAAATTAATGGCTACGTGTTGTATGATACTAAAGATCCCCGCGGAAGAGCATGTGGAGGATCGGCAATTCTTATAAAGAACAGAATAAAACATTATTTAATGAACAACATATGTGAGGATTACCTACAAGCAACAAACATTTGTATTGAATTCTGTCAATACAATTTTGTTTTATCATCAATTTATTCGCCGCCTCGATTTTCAATAAAAGAACACCAATACTACAGCTTCTTCAATTCCCTTGGAGCTAGATTTTTAGTTGCTGGTGACTTTAACGCCAAACACACTTTTTGGGGTTCACGTCTGGTGACCCCGAAGGGTCGTGAACTCTTCAACACCATTGCCAAAATGGGATTAGATGTACTCTCAAGCGGGCATCCCACCTACTGGCCGACGGACCGACGGAAGATTCCCAATGTTATTGACTTCGGAGTAGTGAAAAATATCCCTGTAGAATCGATCACTCTCCTTCTATTATTTCAATGCGTTTCCTTCAAGGGAATGGCTCTCCATTTCGGGACATATCTAAAACCAGAGTAAGTTGGATAAAGTATAAAAAGTATTTAAGTTCCCACTGCACGGAAAATGTAGTGTTGAGAACTACCGAGGATATTGATGGGTCGATTGGCAAGTTTACTGAGGACATACGAAGAGCTGTACATCACGCCTCCACATACGACGTTGAGTGCAGAAGTGGGACAAATAGAACTTATTTCGCTGAACTCGATCATCTCCTGTCAGAAAAAAGAAGAGTTAGAAGAGAGTGGCAAATTCACAGGTCTCCTGAACTGAAAGCTAGGCTACGGGTATGCAGAGATATACTAAGAAATTTCTTAGAAACCCAAAGAATGGCTTCACTTAAATCTTACTTGGAGGGTCTTGATAGTACCCCACAATCTGACTATTCGTTATGGAAGGCGGCACGAGGTTTAAAAAGACCAGTTAGAGGAAAGCCTCCTCTGCGAAATCCGACTGGTGACTGGGCTAGAAATGATTCTGAGAAGGGGACTTTATTTGTTAATCATTTGAGGAAAGTGTTTACTATAAACAACTCAAATAATGCATCTGATTTGCCTCCACTCGTTATTAGACCTCCTGTACCTCTAAGACTTAGCTTTAATGATGTTCAAAGCGCTATTGGTACTCTGAATCTTAAAAAAGCTCCAGGTATGGATAAAATCAGCAACAAATGCTTGTGGAGTTACCTCGTGTAGCAAGAAGAATTATCCTCTTTATTTTCAATGCTATATTACGCCTAGAATACTATCCTGCAGATTGGAAGGTGTCTATGATCACTATGATTCCTAAGTCAGGGAAGGACCACACCAAAGTGGAGTCATATAGGCCAATTAGCCTACTGCCGACAATTTCTAAACTGTTCGAAAAATTGTTAATGACTAAGTTGACTCCAATTCTGAATGACACTGAATGTATTCCAAATCATCAATTCGGATTCAGAGCTAAACACAGTACCATCGAACAAACTCACAGATTGGTAAATGTGATAAGAGGGTCGTTTGAAGATAAAAAATACTGCTCCGCCCTTTTCATTGATGTATCCCAAGCGTTCGACAAAGTTTGGCATGACGGTTTAATGCACAAAATTAAATTAACTCTGCCTGCTAACACCCATAAACTCATGGAAAGTTATTTATACGGTCGCAAATTTAAAATCAAAGAAGGCAATTTTTTAAGTACCGCTCATCCAATTGAATCAGGTGTGCCACAGGGTAGCATACTGGGCCCTACTTTATATTTGATTTATGCCTCCGACATGCCGTCAGACCCCAAAATCCACACGTCAACTTTTGCAGACGATACAGCCTTTGTCAGCGTCCATAAGGACCACCAAGTTGCATCACAGAATTTGCAGAATTATGTTTATAAACTAGAGAATTGGCTAGAGCTTTGGAAAATCAGGGTAAATGAACAAAAATGTATTCATATCACTTTCACATTGCGAAAAGATACCTGCTCGTCCATCAGAATAAATAATCAAATTATTCCTCAACATAATGAAGTCAAATACCTCGGCATTCACCTCGACCGCCGTTTAACTTGGAAGTATCATATCGACGCAAAACTTACTCAGATGAGATTAAAAGCAGTGCAACTTAATTGGCTAATCGGCAGAAATTCTACATTAAAGTTGGATTGCAAACTTTTGTTGTACAATGCAATTCTAAAGCCAATCTGGTGCTATGGAATTCAATTATGGGGTACTGCCTCAGCATCAAACATTGAAAAAATTCAAAGGGGTCAAAATAAAATTCTACGTATAATTACTGCAGCTCCATGGTATGTTAAAAATTCTCAAATCCACAAAGATCTAGGCGTGTCATTAGTAAAAGTCGAATTTACAAAATATGCGTCAAAGTACGTCAGCAAACTTGAATACCATCCAAACCCACTTGCACGAGACATCCTTAACTTTAGTGGCAAAACAGATGACTGGATCAGTTGATGTGAAATTTTTTTAGTATCATAAAAATTTTTGTCTAGCACTGGCTGGGCTTATTATTTTCTTTTTAGTATTAAGATTTGAATACTTATTGTCATTTCAAATCTGAAGATTCAATAAATAATTAAATGCAAAAAAAAAAAAAAAATTAAATATGATTTCAGGCATGTGGCCGCCGCGGCTGGCTCGAATAAAGCCAATTCTACATTCTCTATACCGGTCTCCATTAATTCGGGTCCTCTTCAACACTTTGCTCTACAGCGGCAATTGTTTCTTCGGTGCGCACTGTTCGACGTCTCTGCGGATGCGTATTATCACATAGAGTAAACGTAGTGCGAAAACGATCCATGGTTAACCGAATTAATTGCTCTGATGGACGATTATGTCGACCATAAAATGGACGCAGCTTGCGGTAAACTTCGCGAACTGAACCGTTATTTTCGAAATAAATTTGCACGATTTGCAAGCGTTGTTCTTTTTTCAACCTGTTCATGATGAAATGGCAAACCAAACTGAACATAAATGGCATTAGAGTTGCCAGATTTGACCACAAAATGCCAGGTTTATCTCTTTTCGAAAAACAAACCTGTAAAAAAAAATTCCCTATACATTTGATCTTAATTTCGATATCGAAATCATTTTTTGATACGATAGCTCATTCGATCACGAATGCGGTAATTTGGCCCCAGATATGTTTGTTCTCACTACTGCTGTCTGTGTTTGTAGTAGTTGGCATTCGAATTCATCCCAGAATGTTTCTACTAATCTAATTCTAATCTCTTTGTAATCTAATTCTCTCTTTGTAATAGGCTGCAGTTTTTCTGTTTTTGCAGCATTTTTTTTTTATAATTAACAAACACAAACACGTCACACATTCTGTGTTTCTATTGGCTAATTTTTTCTCACTTGTTTTTTTTTTTACTCATGTTCAGCGTTGCCGTTTTTGGTTATTTCTAACCAAAATTGGTTATTTTTTTTCTCAATGTGTACATGTGTAGATTTTTTCTGTTTTGGTTATTTTTTTTACTGAAAATATTTAGATTTTAAGACAATTAGTAATATATTGCAAGCAAAAGAATTGTGCAAAAATCAACAAAATGCCCATTTTGTTTGGTCTGCCAAAGACAAATTTTAAAACTCAAGCTGTGACATTTTAAGTAAAAGTGATCTCCATATTTATTGTAATATAATTACATGTTTTTTAGTATTTAAGAGAGTAACTTTCTAGTTCCTTATTTTATTGCCAATGAAAAATTTTTTGTTTTTATTATATACTTTTTATTTTTGTTTAAGACATTAAAAATTAATAACTAGACTTGCAAAACTTAATGTAAAGTATTGGAATTTTAAATTTTACAAATTGTAGCATTAGCTTATGTTTCTTTGCATTACTTTTTGCAAAATATGACGCTTAGTTTTTAAAAAAAAATTTTTAGTATTAGGAGTTGTGTTGTAAAATACGTTGTTTTATGTTTTTTTTTGTTACCTTAAAGTACAAATTATAGTTAAAATTACAAAAAATAAATAAATAGTACATGCATTTAAATTTGGTTATTTTTTTTTAAATTTGGTTATTTTTTTCATAAATGTTGGTTACAAAAAATTTTTTTTCGTGGCAACACTGCTCATGTTTTGTTTGCATTTGCTCACTGCTCTCTTCATGTTTATATTTTTTGTTGTTTTTTTTTTTTTTGTTTGTTTTTCTTTTTTAAACAGATTTTGTTTTAGAACTCTTAGAGATTTCAATTGCAAGGTTGCCAACTATCACATAAAACATACATTTTTCGCAAGAAATTTTAATTCTAACACATGAAACATTCTTGGTAATCCTTAGAATGGAACTTCCACATCAGAGACCTGCAACGAGTACTAAATTTTCGGGTATACTTAATCATGCACATTGATTTTTATGATTTAATCGTTTTTGTTCAAATGCACAAAACGCTCGTTTACGCAACCGTTCGTTTCAAACATTCAGTTTTATTCACTGGTTTTTTTTTGCGAACATGAATATTCTGACTGTGTCGTTAAATGTATGAAGCTCGTTTTACATCAAAGCCAACGTGTTGTTAGCCGAACATGTGTTTTATTCATTTGTTGTTTTGTGCGAACATGAATGTTCGGCTGTGTCGTTAAATGTATGAAGCAGCTCATTTTACATTTTTTCTTTAATTTTTTTTGCTGTGCAAAGATATATTTGACAAACTGTACATATTACAAATTTTATCATTGCTTTGTCAAATAAGTTTTCTTTTCGACGAAATAATGTTAAATAGGTAGTAAATGCACATTTTTTATGTTTTCATATTTTTCTGCCAGCCGCTTTTTACTTATAAGTGGCTCGTGTGTTTTTAGTTCAATTCCAATCAGATCATGCACAACAAAGCCGACATGCAAAAAACAAACTGTGTATAAACAAGAATTTTTGTTTTCAAACATTGCAGTTCGAACCAAGTGTTGGAAATGATTTATACTCGTTGCTGAATTTTCTGTGTGTGCATAAAAAGTGAATAAGCATAAAATTGAATCATACTTTTTTGTATTGTTCTTAAAATTCAACGTTAGTGAATAAGTCGGCTCGTTCATACTTGTTGCAGGTCTCTGTTCCACATCACATAACGGGAAATCATGCGCATGGCGTAATCTTTATTTTATCATTCTTGCTCTGTATAAATTATTCTGTGACTCTCTGAGAGTTGGTTAGCTGATCCATCGTTGTCATCCAGTTGCTCTCAGAAATTTATCGATCACGTCGGGGTCACCAGATGTTTAATTCAGTATCGCACTGAATTAGGCTTCACTAGTTTGTTAAGCCCTTTATAATCTTGATATATTTTTAACCCTTATGTGAGTGACAAAAAAAACACCTTTAACAGAGTGACAGGGTACCCGGGTACCACATACGATATATACGAAAGTTTCATATTATAGTACAATATATATAAAGATTAATGCTACGAAATGTAAAATATACGTTTTTTCAAAGTCTAACATCAACACTAATCTGGGGATTTCCCTCTGGATTTGTGCTTGATCGACAAATTCAGTTACTTGCTACTGTCATTCATACATAACTAAGTACATAATAAGATCGGTAAGCGCGAGATGGTAAAGTGTTATACAATGGCTTCTTGTTCTCAAAAAGCTCGTTTAAACTCAACCGATATAAATGAAATATTAAACGAATGTGGGAGTAATGATGGAGAATTTATATCAGATGAACATTTGCTGAATATTTGCAACATAATATCTGAAGCATCCGATGCAGAAAAAATGGGATATATGTATGTATAGAGGCTAACGACGATTCATATGATTCTGACGAGAGTGAAGCATTTTAAGAAACAACTGAACTCTGTGGAAAGGATGGTACGCGTTGGCGGCTTGATCCCTATCCAGAATACCAATTGTATTCCACTAACTTTGCTTTTAGCCAGGATGGGACATTGTGTTTGTATGTTCAAAAAAAAAGAAAGCAGTTGTTATGTTTTCTGCTATGCATACAAAGCCTGACACGGAAACTACATTAGCTGCTAAACCTACAATTTTCACTTATTGCAACCAAACTAAAGGAGGATAATACGGATAAGCTTTTAGGTCAATACACAACAAAAAGAAGAACAAGTCGATGGCCGCTAGCATTATTTTTTAATGCTATTGATGTAGCTGCTTTGGTAAGTTATATTATACATGCCGAATATAATCCAGAACGTAAATCAATAGATCGGCGACGACAATTTTTAAAGGATTTAAGTTTTCAATTGTGTAAAGCAAATATAGAACAACGTATGACCAACCCAAAAATAATTGCAAAACCTTTCACCTTTCTGCCCTACATCAAGTTCTTGGAATATCATTCATTCCTGGTGGACAAAAAGATAATTCAATTTCCAAAAATAGAGATGAAAGTGGCCGTATCAGAGTTGTCAGCAGCTGCTCTATTTGCAAAACTAATAAAAGAAATAGAAAAACTCGGAAAGCGTACGCAAATTGTTGTATTCCGATTTGTGTACGAACATTCAATTAACCGTCCTCTGTGTGAAACCTGTTTCCAAGGAACTAAGTAAACTTTTTTTTTTTGCTTTTCTGATTTTTTATATAGTAAAGTGTATCTTATTTCTAATTTTTTTGTACTTTACTCAAGTCTTTTGCTTGAATAAATAAAAAACGAAATACACAAAATAACGGACACTGTCTTTTATTTTTCATTTTCATTAATGTCAAAAATAAGAAAATATTCCAACAGAAATAAACCAACATGATTTTAAACTCATTTTCATTAAAATAAATCAAAATAATACTAATAAAAAAATGTTATGTTAAAAATTTCCATTAAGGTACCCGGGTACCCTGTCACTCCGTTAAGGGTGAAAAATGTAAATTGACCCACAGCACCCTCTCAAGTTAAGAAACTAAGCTAATGTTTATCCAAATATATCTTAAACACAATAATAAGAGTTCTCAAGAGGTTCCACTCCGTCAAGAAACTTGAAACCAAAAAAAAACGCAATTAAAGTTTAAAAAGTTACCCGGGTACCCTGTCACTCACATAAGGGTTAAATAAGAATAGCGTTTGTTTTTTTCACACTTTTCCTTAAATCCTAACTTCTTGCTATGTCATCAATTAATTTACAAACAAAAAATAGGTATATAAAATATAGGTTTGCCATACGTCCTCTTTTTCCCCGGACACCGTCCTCTTTTTTAGGGCGTCCGGGGTAGTCCTTTTTTTGCAAGTGTCCTGGGTTTGTCCTACTTTTAAAACTTTAATCTATAATTTCGTTTTATTGCATCGAAAGTATTGTTGGCATTGATGTATACATTTTTTTAAATACACACGATATCATGACATGATTTTTTGTGTAAACAAATTGTGTTTGATGCTTTTTGGCCGCTATATGCGCCTTCACAATTTTAAACGGCTTTGGCCTTTGTCTACGTGTCTTATGCCCGTAAATTTAACAAATAGATAACTACTAGAGTTTATACCAATTACTTTTCCTTACCTAACCGGTAAAAAGAATTTGGTAATTTTAACGTTTTTTTTACCTACGTGTAACTACCGACTGCATTCGGTGAAAAATGTGGTAACATTGGTGTTTGACGTTTAGAGTTGCATCAATTAATTGCCAAATTTAATTGTTTGCAACGACTTTTTTAGTTTTATCCAGAAATGTCTGGAAAAGGTGCCAAAAGAAGTGCTAGTTTATTGGAGGGGGAAAAACAGCTGATGCACTTTTCTTTGAAAGACGAAATCTTCTTATAAATTCCAAATTCCCCGAATGTGTGTGTTAACCTTTGGGAATTTTGTTTTATGATATTTCTCAAAGTTCTTAGTTCTAGAAGTTCTGAATTCAGTGGAAACAAATTAAACACAGAAACTATTTCTGATATTATTAAAGTCAAATATAATTTTGATATGAATTGTCAAGTGTTTTATGAATATTTAAAAAAATGCGATAATAATATATTGGTTCAAATTGAAAGCGCTGAAAAATATACATGAAACTTGACAACTTCTACTAAAAATTAATATATAATACATGTGAAGTTTTAAAATAAATTTGTTAATTTTTATGTTTTTATGTTGTAGTAGTTATGAGATCAGACTGATAAAATATCATTTTTTTAATATTTTGTTTAAGTTTTGTTTTGTTGTTATCAGCCCAATCATGAATAAAAATTCCGCGAAAGTTTTTTTCCCTTTTTATTTTTTTAACATTGTATTTGAATAGGAAAAATGGGAAAAGGAAAAAAAAACTCCCGCGGAATTTTTCTTCATGATTGGGCTGTATATGTAAATAGAATTTTAAATTTGTTTTGTATATTTTAAGGCGTTTTTTTTTGCTACAGAGTATTGTCCTCTTTTTAAGGGTAAATGTCCGGCTTTTTTTTGGTCGACATCCTCTTCTTCTCATGATGAATATGGTAACCCTATATGCATATAAAAAATCTCTCCTATTAAAAAATGCTGATTTTAAAACTGCATATTTTGTTTGTCTGTTTGATTTGCTTTTTTCCGTTTTAGTTAATGCACGCGGTCATAAACTCTTACGGAAACAAGAGACACACAGGCATAGCCAAGCGTAGATTTGACAAATTAACAAATTAAAATCTAGTGTACTAGAGCCGTAATTTAAGGTTTTTCATGAATACATTTAATTAAAAATAAAATAAATGCAGCTATCAGCAATTAAAGATGGAAGCTCAAAATACAATACAAAAAAAAAACAAGTCTGTGCCGAACCTTAAATACCCTCCACCTAACCGTAATAAAAAATACAAAAACTACACTGGTTATAGGACTAGAATATCCTTATTCTGTATTTTCTATTCAGTCTTAGTGCAAATTTTATAAGAATTTGATATATTGTTTGAAAGACAATTTTACGACCAACATAATTTATGTTAAATATTTTTAAATTTTGTCTAATTTTCACCATTTTTAATTGATTTTTGTTCATAATAATCTTCAGTGTAATTTAACAAACTGAATATAAACAAGTAAGAGTGCTATATTCGGCTGTGCCGAATCTTAAATACCCTTCACCTAAGCGTAATAAGAAATACAGAAACTACACTAGACTAGAATATCCTAATTCTGTGTTTTCTATTCAGTCTTAGTGCAAATTTTATTAGTATGTATTTGATATATTGTTTGAAAGACAATTTTACGACCAACATAATTTATGTTAAATATTTTGAAATGTTGTCTAATTTTTACCATTTTTAATTGATTTAATTACCAATTCTTACCATAATTTACAGAGTCTGTCTGATGTTCATAATAATCTTGAGTGTAATTTAACAAACAGAGTATAAAAAAGGGGTACAATTCGGTTTTAGTGATTTTGCTAAAAAAAAAAAAAAAAAAACAAAATCAAATAGGGCTTTTAGAGGAGATACCAGCAAAAAAAAAATTTGTTGCCGGTCACGCCTATTTTCGAGGGGGGCGGGCCCTTAAAGTTGAAAATACATAGGCCTATATCTCGGGAACTACTGGGTGTCTGATAATTTATAATACATTAAATAAAAGGTATTAAAAATACCTTTCCAACGATATATATCATGATTATAAAATATGGACCGAATATGGGTTAAATCCGAAAAGAATATTTTTTGACCCGAATTTATTTGTTTTTTGGAAATGGTTCTATATCATAGATGTGCAGCTAGTACTCTTTTGAGTCATCGTGTTTTCACACCGATAGTAGCTTGATCGTTTTTTCACACCAACATGTCCGAAAGCTTGCTGCTTGTTTACCGATTCAAAGTCAGTTGCTATTCTGCATTTGACAAAGAAACACCGTATCGCTCTGCAAGCAAAATTATTTGTAATAAAAAACACTACACTAAAAAAAAAAATTTTAATTGCCATGGACGAATATAAAGAAATTTTTATGTTTGTAAATGGCAAAAATAATGCCCAATTGGAGATGTTGATATTTGATTTTTTTTTTAAGATTTAGTTTTAATTTTTAATTTTTTTAATTTTAATTTTTTACTCAGTGTACTACTTTTGTTTTCTCTGCTTTTGTTCTGCTTGCTCCGTTCAACTTAACACAGTCGCAAAATTCGTAAAACTGATTTGAAATGCGTTTGTGTCAGTTTGCACATGTCTGTTCTATATGGCAGGTATGACAAATTATGGGCCGATCTTCTTAAATTTTGGAACAGTTATTTTCATGCATATGAGGATATTTCACGTCGAATTTCAACATAATAACGGTATATATACGATATATATTAGTATTAACGTGGATTTTGAGAGTGGACCTTATGTGGGGGATATAGTCAAATATGGACCGATATTCTCAAAATCCAGCAGTTAGATTTAGGCATGTATATAAATGATCCGTGTAAAATTTTGGATTGGTACCCTTATTTATAAGCGATTTATGAGTATTAAAGTGATTTTCGGAAGAGGGCTTTATATGGGGCATACGGTTAAAAATAGACCGAAATTCACAAAATTTTGTGGGATGATTTTTGTATATATTAAAATGATCTGTGCAAGGTTTTGAGTCGGTACCGATATTTATACAATATATATAGGGAAAAATCTCTTTTTCAGATGTGGTCCTTGTATGGGAGCTATGACCAGTTCTGGGCCGACCACCATAAAATTTAGTACAGCAATTTGTTTGCCTATAAAGAATATTTATGTCAAATTTTAGCCGTTTAACATTATTTATATCTCTTTTATACGTATTTAAGTGAATTTTGGAAGTGGACTTTATATGGGGTCTATGGTCAAACATGGACCGAATTAAAAAAAATTTCGTTTTGCGATTTCTTTTTGTATAAAACTTATTTTTGCTGAATTTTGTCTTGATATTCCAATTTTATAGGCATTTATTTATCATTAAGCCATATTTCGGGAAGATTTTTGTATGGGGGCTATGACCAATTCTGGGCCGACTACCATAAAATTTAGTACAACAATTTATTTGCCTATAAAGAGTATTTATGTCAAATTTTAGCCGTTTAACATTATTTATATCTTTTTTATACGTATTTAAGTGAGTTTTGGAAGTGGACTTTATATGGGGTCTATGGTCAAACATGGACCGAATTAAAAAAAATTTCGTTTTGCGATTTCTTTTTGTATAAAACTTATTTTTGCTGAATTTTGTCTTGATATTCCAATTTTATAGGCATTTATTTATCATTAAGCCATATTTCGGGAATATATATATTTGTATGGGGGCTATAAGAAATCATGGACCGATTATTACTATTTTCCGCACACTTTCTTCTTTTATAGTACAAACAACGTATACAAAATTTCATGGTATTATCTGCAATAGTTTTCAAAATATTGCAATAAAATGGATGAAAAATATCAAATTTTTATGGAGGTGGTCTCACATATAGGTTCATAACTCTGGTTAACCTAAACCGATTTTGCTGATTTTAAATAGCAAACTTCTCGAAAGCACTTCTGACAGAATTATTGAAGGTTGGGATCCCGAGTATATCTGGGGACTTCAAAAAACTGATTTCAACAGACAGACAGACAGACGGACATGGCTTAATCGACTTCGCTATCTATAAGGATCCAGAATATATATACTTTATAGGGTCGGAAAATTTTTTTGTGGAAATTACACACGGAATGACAAACTTATATATACCCTTCTCACGATGGTGAAGGGTATAAAAAGGGGCACAATTCGGTTTTAGTGACTTTGCTCAAAAGAAAAAAAAACAATATCAAATAGGGCTTTTAGGGAAGATGCCAGCAAAAACGAAATTTTGTTCGCGGTCCCGTCTATTTTCGAGGGGGCGGGCCCTTAAAGTTGAAAATATATAGGCCTATATCTCGGGAACTACTGGTTGTCTGATAATTTGTAATACATCAAATAAAAGGTATTAAAAATACCTTTTCAACGATTTATATCATGATTATAAAATATGGACCGAATATGGGTTAAATCCGAAAATAATATTTTTTGACCCGAATTTATTTGTTTTTTGGAAATGGTTCTTATATGGCAGCTATGACAAATTATGGGCCGATCTTCTTAAATTTTGGAACAGTTATTTTCATGCATATGAGGATATTTCACGTAGAATTTCAACATAATAACGCTATTTATACGATATATATTAGTATTAACGTGGATTTCGAGAGTGGACCTTATGTGGGGGATATAGTCAAATATGGACCGATATTCTCAAAATCCAGCAGTTAGATTTAGGCATGTATGTAAATGATCCGTGTAAAATTTTGGATTGGTACCCTTATTTATAAGCGATTTATGAGTATTAAAGTGATTTTCGGAAGAGGGCTTTATATGGGGCATACGGTTAAAAATAGACCGAAATTCACAAAATTTTGTGGATGATTTTTGTATATATGTAAATGATCTGTGTTTTTGAGTCGATACCGATTATTATACAATATATATAGGGAAAAATGTCTTTTTCAGATGTGGTCCTTGTATGGGAGCTATGACCAGTTCTGGGCCGACCACCATAAAATTTAGTACAACAATTTATTTGCCTATAAAGAGTATTTATGTCAAATGTTAGCCGTTTAGCATGATTTATATCTGTTTTATACGTATTTAAGTGAATCTTGTAAGTGGACTTTATATGGGGTCTATGGTCAAACATGCACCGAACTGAAAAAAATTTCGTTTTGCGATTTCTTTTTCCACAAAACTTATTTTTGCTGAATTTCGTCTTGATATTCCAATTTTATAGGCATTTATGTATAATTGAGCAATATTTCGGGAAGATTTTTGTATGGGGGCTATGATCAATTTTGGGCCGACCACCATAAAATTTGGTACAATAATTTATTTGCCTATAAAGAGTATTTATGTCAAATGTTAGCCGTTTAACATTATTTATATCTGTTTTATACGTATTTAAGTGAATTTTGTAATTGGTCTATGATCAAACATGGCCGAACTAAAAAAAAATTCGTTTTGCGATTTCTTTTTGTATAAAACTTATTTTTGCTGAATTTTGTCTTGATATTCCAATTTTATAGGCATTTATTTATCATTAAGCCATATTTCGGGATTATATATATTTGTATGGGGGCTATGAGAAATCATGGACCGATTCTTACTATTTTCCGCACACTTTCTTTTTTTATCATACAAACAACGTATACAAAATTTCATGGTATTATCTGCAATATATTTCAAAATATTGCAATAAAATGGACAAAAAATATCAAATTTGTATGGAGGTTGTCACATATTGGTCCATAACTCTGGTTGACCTAAACCGATTTTGCTGATTTTATGGTGTTTTCTTTTCTGAAATAAAATGTTACACCTTTATTAAAAAATTAAAAGAGGTGCGAAATGGGAAAAACGTGTAACATTTTTGCCAGAAAATAAAACGCCATTAAATAGCAAACTTCTCGAAAGCATTTCTGACAGAATTATTGAAGATTTGGATTCCGAATATATCTGGGGACTTAAAAAACTGATTTCAACACTCAGACAGACAGACAGACAGACGGACATGGCTTAATCGACTCCGCTATTTATAGGGTCGGAAAATTATATTGTGGAAATTTCACACGGAATGACAAACTTATATATGTATACCCTTCTCATGATGGTGAAGGGTATAATAATAAAAATAATGCAGTGAAGTTATAGGTATTGGTAGATACATTCATACATATGTATGTATCAATAATTAATAATTATCAATTAAATTGTTTTATCAATTAAACAATATAGAACTAGAAGCACACTTTCTAAAAAAACATAAAATATAAGAATTATAAAAAATTAGAATATATGAAAATATGTTCAAGTGATATGAACACATACTCCTAGGTTCTATATTCCATTACGAAGTGCAACTGAAATCGTTTTATAATACGTTGAATCAAACTGGAAATTATATTTTATTTTTAAAATCAGTTTTACTAAAATTAGAAGACAAACTTAATGAAAATTTCACTTCATTTTACAAATGTAGGACCCGGGTGATAGAGGAGAGCTACATGTGTTTTATTGTTGCAAGCGTTAGTTTTTGATGGAGAACTTAGGTTTTTTTTTATTAATTTTAACATTTCTATGTATACTTATTCTTTATTATGTTTGTATTGTGTTAACTAGCTAATTAAAACAAATATTTAATAATTTTAGGAAAATCTGGAGTTCTTCGTTTTGGACAGGGCGATTCTAAAAATAATAGTTCCGTCTTGATTCCAACTAGTCTTCCGGATGAAAATTTGACTCCAATTGAATCACTTGAATCTGTAAGTAATCCTTCCGGTTCGCCTGAAAAATGTATACCCGGCCAACAAGATTCTAACAATGATACATATTGTGGTGGTGAGTCTTTGGAAAAAACAACTCAATTGCACCCAAATCAACAAAGTATTGCTACTATTAAAAGTGCATTAGCAACTTCAGCTGTAGCAAAGCCCAAGAAAGGACGGAAATCTCCAACTCCTAATGATTATGATACTGTTGAATTAAATACGAGTAATATATCATCTAGAGAAGATGTCCAAAGTCCAGCATATAGTGATATATCAGATGACTCAACGCCGATAAACGATCAAGATCATATAGACAAAGTAAATATATCAAAAAACTCGGATATAAATAAAAAACCTCAAGATATAGGATTATCTTCAACAAGCTGTCCTTCAGGTCAAAATAACATATCTTCTACACTTGGTAATTATGGAGTATATCAATTTTATCAGCAACAGCAATTTATTGTACCAACAGCTGCTGAGCAACAGCAACCTACTAAAAATAACTTAAACACAAACATTGTACCAACGATAATTCCATCTTCGTTGACTCAGCCTCAGAGTGTTTCGGAACTTACAACTAAAAAAGAGCCTGCATTGGACTTAATGTCAAAGGCAAATTCAAATCAACTTCATTCGAATCAGCACTGCCAAGAAATTAATAAAGATTCTACGCGTCCAATGTGTGTAACTGGCAGTCAAGGCAATAATGAATTATCAAACGTACCATCAATTGGATCTAGTGCCTTAACTTCCACGGTTCCTTCTAAATCTGTATCTCATTTTTATGCATTTAAGTAAGTACTAAAAAAATATTCAAAAATTATTTAAAGAGGTATTTACAGAAGTAAACGCAGCAACATTCACGGTTTTAGTTTCTATAATAAATATCAAAAAAAAACTTATTTCTCTAAAGGTTTATTTATTATATTGTATGCTTTGTTATATGGTGTTCACACATGCATTTTTAATTTCAATTTTTTAATTAACGCCTAATTGAATTCAATTATCCATACAAAATTTCAGTTAAGATAATTGCTTCATTAAGAGTTAATTGTTCTAATAATTGTTAAAATTAAAATTACAACCCTGTGATAAGTATTAACTAAAAAATGTAGTTGATTCGCTTTTAAATTAATAGAGAATATTTTTAGGCTGAAAATTATAATATTACAACCAAATACAGTGCACTAGGGAAAACGTCAACTAATTAAAACCGCGGGTGTTGACGTTTAAAGGTGTGTTCACATTGTGTGTATTTGTCATATGGAATGTCACTTTTCTATCCACATGTGTTTTCATGTGTATGTCAAAATTTGAGTTTCACATACGGTTTATAATTTACATGTTCAAATGTTGGTATGTTAAGTACATTTGACATAACCTATCAAAAACAAAAAAAAATCTTAAAACAGCTGATTGCTGTATGTGTATAATAAAAATTAAATTTATAATTAAATAAAACTGTATTTTAAAATGGTATGAGAGATTTTTGTTTTACTATAAATTATATTTATTAAAATTTCAATTAATTTTTGCCGCCACAAAATTTTTGTTATAAAAAACAGCTGATGTCAGATGGTTTGTCACAAGAAAATAGAACTAGTTCTAAATAAAAAATGTCATGTGTATTGCACACATAGAAATAACACATGCTATTGTTTGAAGATGTTCAGACTATATGTACAAATTTGACATGCGAAAAAGTGACATTCCATATGACAAATACACACAATGTGAACACACCTTAAAAAATTAAAAAAATCTGTTATTTTTTTCTGCTGTTTTTTTCTTTCCAACACTTGGAAGAGAGCCTTCTCTCGCTATTTATTTCATAAAATTTTAGAGGTAATGTAAAAAAGGATTGACGTTTTGAGTTGTTGACGTAAACGAGCGTTGACGTTTTCCCGAGTGCACTGTAATTGTAATCTTTTTTTGTCAGCTGCTGTCAAACCAAAGACTATAAATATATAAAGATGTTGCACGCAGTGTATTTAAAATTGACAAAATTTTGTGCATCTTTATGATGCGAGAGGGAAGACAAAAGGGAAAGAAGCACAAAGAAAGAGCGTAACAATCTATCGTTCTCTTGTTGTGTATGGGATCTTTTAATTCTCATTTAAGTTAAGTCTTACTCACTTCCAGACGTTAATTGGAAGATAACAATAACAATTTACATTGCAGTCGTCTTTTAATCATCCAGACGACGTTTGGAAGATTGTTTGTTGTTTACAACACCAGCCGAAAATGACATGTCCCGTTATAAAAGAAATGAAAAGAATGCCAAAAAGAAGTTTTCGACATCATCGAAATTAGTTTTATTTTGTCATTTGCTGTGGTCGGTTAGTGGTAAAGTGTGGTTTCGATTTGTTATTGTTATTGTTGTAGTTTTTACATATTTGTTATCCCATAATCAATATGAGTGTATTATCTGTAAAGGCAAACAAAAATCAAAAGTAAAAGAGAGGCGAAGAAAATAACTTCTGGAAGTTACGCTGAAGTGACTTCTTCCGGGGGGTACAACTTCTCAATACGGAAGACGCTTCTATGATCAGAAAATGGTATCGCAGAAGATGAGTTTCAACTTCTTAGCGTCACTTCTGAGTCACTTCCGCAATAGAAAATGTTGGCAGGGTATATGCATGTGTGTATGTGTGTTGTACATTGCATTAAAAATGTAAAAATAAAAACCCAACCAGTCCTTATAGTATCTTCTAAAATTGTTTGAAACTCAATAGGTAAAAACATTGCATCGTCGTTTGCACAATTTGATGAGGTGCTAAACTGAGTCATTTTTAAAGATAATAACTTAGCTACTGCCAAATTAAATTCATGAACCGATGGATTTTTGCAGTGTCCACCTTTGGCACGTATATATGAAAACAAGTTTTCTATAGGATCTTGGTTAAAATGGCTCGTTAAAATGCAAAGTAAATTTGAATTTTCTTCAAACAGTTCTTTCGCAAAAATATAATAGCACTCGTTGTTTGAACTAGCCCGGTGATTGAAAATATTTTATTACCGTCATATTCAACCTGTTTCATGTAGGTAATCAGCTCTTGAAGTACTTGCCAAGTTGTACTATTAAACTTTAAGTCACGTTTTAGGGGGTTGGAGTTGTTGAAGTGCCTGCTGTTTAAACAGTCAAAGTAACTGTCGAGCTTTTTTATAAATGCACATGTTGAAGTGGCTACCGCTGATGAACTTCGTGTAAACTGGCGATTTTCATTAACAGATTGGATTGCAGCTGCAACTGAATTGCTAAGAGTTTGGACAGCTATGCCAACACGCATCTTTTGAAAACTATTTGGATTTATGTGCACTGTTGTTAATTTTGTCATTTTTGTTGCTTTTCCATGCTCTAACTCGAAAATTTCTCTAACAACATCGATCCGCGCTACTCCATCTGGTGTTTTAAAATCGCCCTTGATCAAAGCATTTCTGATCGACTTAAAAATATGGGGAATATCGTACATTAAGTATATTTTATCATTTTTGTAAAGAAAATAAGGTTTATCAGTGGATCCGCCCAACATCTTGTAACATTTTCTGTTGTTAGGACCTTGGTCACACGTTAGTCCACGCACATTTAATCCCATTTCCTTTAAAATATCCAAATTTATTAGCACAAGTTTTTTTAATATATCAGCTTTTATCGAAGTAGCAGTAACAACATAATTTAAAACAAGCTTCCAATTGTTTATAAGTCCTCTTATCATAAACACGCAAACTTGGGAACCAATTTCATTCATTCGCTCATATCCAAGATCTACAAATCATCTATAACATCTGCACAATTATTATATGTGAAATTTTTTCTGATGGATACTTCATCAAAAATTAAAATGCATTCTCTCTCAAAAGGCTGCAGCTTTTGAACTGTCGCTTTGAGTGCATTATATATGCATAAATTGTTGCCTGGCTGCAAATTCTTTATAATGATCCATCTACTTAGAGACGAAGGACTTGGAAAGTTTAATTTTAATATGTTTCGTTTGAATTAATGTTTAATTTGTCAACTTCGGCTTCAATAGATTTTGTGTTCATTACTTTTTTTTCTAATGTTTTGACAGTTCTTTTTAAACTTTCGTTTTTTTTTCATTAAATTTTTATTTTTTTGCGTCTCAGCTTTAAGTTTTTTAAACATATTAAAATATTTCTTTCGATAAAATTCTTCATTTTTACAACTTTTTTGACAATTTGTGCATAATGATGGTGATTCCGATCTCTTACGTTTACGTGGTGAAGATTTATATAAATAAAAGTCAACATCCTCACTTTCGAAATTGTTTCCTTTTTCTATACCTGTTTCCTCGTTTTTGCCGGTTAAGTTCAAGGTTGGCACGGCACCTCGCTTCAAATATTTCTTTCCAATACAGTCTGGCGAAAAATGTCTTTCACATATGTATAAAGTCCGTGATCTTTCTAGAAAACATTAGTCAAAATTGCAATTTTCTTATTAAACGTGTTATTAGAGCGATGCACTACAATTTTATGAACACTTTTAAATGTAAAGTTTACATAAGTAATCAAATCTTCATTTTCAATGCACAATTGTGCTGCAAAAACAATAAAACAAACTCACACCGACGCTTGTTCTCAGTTGTTTACATTATAAACACAAAATGTGATGAGTAAAAATAACGGTAAAGCAAAAACTGTATGTATTTTTTTTATATTTTTACCATAGTAACCAAATGTAAATATAATTTGCAGCAAAATTTGTTTTAAAATAATGCTTCAAAATTACTAATAAATTTTAAAATTTAATTATGGTATTAATTAATGTATGTAATAATTAAGAGATTATTTTTATAATTTGCTAGTTTTGTTTCTCTCTAAATATGTAATTCTAAATATTTATATAATAAAGGTTTTTTATTTCGGTGCGAATAGATATAGTTTCATTTCTACAACAATAAAATACGTATTCTTACCCTACAATAACACAAACGGTAACATTTACTTTTCCACAGGTTATTTGCACATACATTTTGTGAAAAACAAGACTTCTTTTCGTTTGTATGTATTTTGATTCGGCAATATATGTATGTACATTAGAGTGCCAATTAACTATATGGGAAAATTTTTTTGAAGGAATTTGTTACACGGCACCCCCCAGATTGGTTCGAATTGCTAAAAAAATACTCCCTTGAAAATTTGAGCTCAATCGGATAAGCGGAAAAGGTGCCCCTGAGCCGCCCAAAATTTCCATAATACCTGATTTTTGACTTTAATTGTCAATAACTTCTTTAATATCTATTTTACAAAAAAAATTTGTTAGTAAAAGTTATAGACAAAACTCAGAGGAACAACCTTTGCTCAGAAATTTTTTTCGTATCCAATATCTACTGAATTAAGAAAAAAAAAATAAACGAAAAACCATGGATTTATACATATGTTTATATGGGTGATTTTATTTACTTAAGTGTAGGCATTACATGAAAAAAAAAAACTTGAAGCCCAATCATGAATAAAAAATTCGCGGGAGTTTTTTCCCTTTTTATTTTTTTAACATTGAATTTGAATAGGAAAAATGAGAAAAGGGAAAAATACTCCCGCGGGATTTTTATTCATGATTGGGCTGATTTTAATTTTATTTGTAGCAAGTATTTTTTGTGGCTTTGTTTTTTGTTTTAATTTATATAGTTACAAAAGGTTTCCTTATTGCAATTTGGAAAACGTAAACGGTAATCCTTAACAATTTGTAAAATATATTGTTTTTGTTCTTCGCATAGTTACAAAAGGTTTCCTTATTGCAATTTGGAAAACGTAAACGGTAATCCTTAACAATTTGTAAAATATATTGTTTTTGTTCTTCGCTTCTTGATAAAATATTATTATAATCCTGCATTATGCCCTTTCAGCGGTATCGTTCACTACTTTTAAACTTAAAAGAGTTTTTTTTAGCTTCAATAAACTTTTTGTTACTCGGCCATTTTGTGGGAGTTGTTTTTAAAAACTCTTCAGATAATTCAAAACGCTTAAAAATGGCTATAGTGTTTATATTCACAAACTGTGCAATACCTTTTTTGATAACATCATCTACGTTCAAAGTGTTTATTAGGGCCTTTTTGCTATTTACATCAGATTCATTCTTCAAAGCTTTTACCATTTTTTTTTTTTTGGTTTCGACTGGTACATTTTCATCAAAAAATGCCAAAGCAACGCTTTGTGTTCCTAGATACCACAGGTGCTGCAAAATTTTGCAAAAGCGACGGTAGCAATTTCACTTTCAACACTTTGATATTGACTTAATACTGTAATAAGCATAAAATCGTGATACGGAGCTTTTATAGGTGATGTAGCGCAATTAACCTCTGTTAAATCGAACTCGTCTCTAAACAAAAATATTTTTAAGGTATATATTGCCTTTGACATCCATCTTGCGTGATGCATAGCGCCTGGGGCTCGGAATTTTATACATGATCGGGTTGGTGTTTTTCCGAGAAATATTAGAGCAAGTTCTATAAATTCCCTATAGTCATCTCGCGGGTGTTTTTCCTGCAGAACATTATTAAGAAAATTTGTAATTCGCTCTACATCACATAAACTAATAGCGTTTTTAACTTTCTCATATTCGATACCGATCCTGCAATTATCAATGTTTATTGATGGCCAGCACTTCTGAGATCGTTGAAATATTTGAACATTAGGAACTGTCTTGCAAAATTTAATATCAAAAACGCTTTTAAGAATAAGTTCAAAGATGTGATGCCTACAAGCCAAATATAGCAGATCCCTATCTTGTGTATTTTCAATTATGGAACAAGTTCCATTGAATCGTCCAGTATTAACTGCTGTTGTATCGAAAACTAAAGCTTTTACATAATCTTGTAGACCCCATTCAAAAAGCGATTTGCAAATAGCATGTGCTTGTGCTCTTCCAGTACCACTACCAAGAGAAACACATATTTTTTTCATACAGAAATGAAGAGCGGGTATTCCCCTTTTTTCTTATCGTTAAATCATGATTTTTAACTGTGGATCAATTGATGGGAATTCCCGAGATGACGAGAATCATTATCATTACGTACAACGCAGGTGTGGTTATAATAGCAACTCTAACTTTGAACAAAGAATAACACAAATTAGCTGTAGCAGCTAAAAAACTTGTTTGAATATTAGCGGGAATTCCCGTCATTAGTTTAATTAAAGACAAGTGAATAACAGGAAATCCCGCATTAAAGTCGAAAGGGTTAATATTAACCTGTGCGGCTTAAATTCGGCAACTCCCGTCATTTCTTTAATATAGTCCCAAAATCCTTACCTGAAAATCTTAATTCATCATATTCATATTGCAAAAATTTACTTTAAATCAAAGTAGATATCTTTTTAAACAATAAAAAATATAAAAAAAAAACAAAAAATACTTGCTACAAATAAAATTAAAATATCAATGCTTCAAGTTTTTTTTTCATGTAATGCCTACACTTAGGTAAATAAAATCACCCATATAAACATATGTATAAATCCATGGTTTTTCGTTTATTTTTTTTCTTAATTCAGTAGATATTGGAGATATGAAAAAAATTTGTGAGCAAAGGTTGTTCCTCTGAGTTTTGTCTATAACTTTTACTAACAATTTTTTTTTTGTAAAATAGATATTAAAGAAGTTATTGACAATTAAAGTCAAAATTCAGGTATTTTGCAAATTTTGGGCGGCTCAGGGGCACCTTTTCCCCTTATTCGATTGAGCTCAAATTTTCAAGGGAGTATTTTTTTAGCAATTCGAACCAATCTGGGGGTGCCGTGAAACAAATTCCAACTTTGAAAAATAACTGGCACCCTAATGTACATACATATGTATGTATATCAGTGGTACTCAAAAATGAAGATGTATTGGTGAGAGAATTTTCCCAGCAAACATATTGTCAAACTCTTAAAATAAGAAAAAAAGAAACAGTTTTAGCCAGATATAAACACCTTAAGAAAAAATATCAGGGACCATAAATAACAATTATCAATATCAAAAAACAATTTTAGAACAGTTATTTTCAGAAAAACAAAAATTTGTCTATCTAAAACAGTTTTTTATTTTTTGTGTTCAATTGTAATTGAATCGCGTGTGTTTGCTATGCTTCGTCCAACAAGAAGCAACAACAATGCTTAATAAATTTCTGAAAAAAAAATGACAATAACCATCCGCATGTGTTCACATCGCTTGCTCAACGACGACTGAATGTAAAATAATACGTTCTCTGAGTATAATAAGTTCTCTGAGTACAATAAGTGGCAGTAGCCGTACTGCCATCGACAAATTTGGCACTGACAGTACAATGTATGGCAGTGCAACATCTTTATATATTTATAGTCTTTGGTCAAACGCAAATTGAATTAGCAATATGGAGCATATGTGAACACTTTTTAATTAACCAATAATTGACTCAATTAAAATACATGTCTGAACACCATATTAACCATAAAATATTATTTTTAAATTTCTATTTAAGTTTCATTAAAATATAACACTAAGAGAAGTATCAAATAGTGAAGTACTCAAAAAAATTGGAAAAACATTTTTTTGGAAAAGCCAAACAATATATCTCTCATTTGAATAAAATTGGAATTGAAAACGGCACGAAAACAGGAATAAAAAATAGCGTACAAAACTAAAGATATGTACAGAAGGTTGTCAGATTTGGCAATGTGCTAGCAATGTACTGGCTTTGAAAAATTGTTAGCAAAAGGTAAATTTTCAGTTCAGACCACTGTAAGAAAACCTTCCAATTTCATTACCACACAATAAATTTATCTGTCAACAGAAATTCTCAGTTCACACGGTTGTTCAGATTGTTGTATGTCAAAAATTTTCAAATTCTTTGTCAGGCATTGCCAGAATTATGTGTATGTTGTAAGGAACCTCCTGTTACTCCGGGTTTGAAGCTGGGGTAATGCTCAGTCCGGCCAGGATCTTTTACATACCATTTTTAAATGACCTTATTTTTATTTCCACAGGTTTATTTTATTTACGTCATTCTTATGTTTTTTTCTTTTGTCGTGAGCTAATGGCGGCTTGTACCAGTGCCCTACTCCTCCTGTTCCCTAGCTCCTACTCTTTTAATATTCTAGGATGTAATCCTGGAATCAAATCTTGTCCCTTTCCGAGTGTTAACTTCCAAGAAAAATATCTTTCACTTATGCCCGGAGCCAGTGCCATATGATCCTCCCTCAACGGATGTAAATCTGTTTTGGGTAAGGTAGGATGTAATCCTCAGCGCTTACTGATTGTCAACCAGCGCACAGTGGAAAATCGTAGAGTAAAACCAGCCCATAATTCATTTTGAATAAGGTTCGAATTACACCATAATTTTTTTTTATCGAAAAGTTAAGATGTCGAACTTAATAATTTGAGGAAAATATTTGATGTTTGGAGGTGTCCTGCATATTTCACTATTGGAATCTTCTTTTACTCGACAAGCCCTACAAGAAAAATAATATCAGGTCCCAGGTTTTTGGGACTGTTGCACCGTGTAATATACAAAAGGGAAATTTTTTAACACTAAGTATGAACCGTTTTCAACTTCGCACTGATGGTTTTTTTTTAGAGCATTTTCCATAACATCTTTCAAAACTTGTGGCTGTAGCGTTCGAATTTCTGCAACAATGTTGGCCTTGATTTCAAGAATTGTCTCTGGCTTGTTCACATACACTCGCTCCTTCAAATAACCCCAAAGAAAATAGTCGGGTGCTGTCAAATCTGGCGATCGCGCTGGCCAAATAATTTTCGAATTTGTGGAAATTATTCGCCCTACAAAACTTTGACTTAAAAGTGCCATTGTGTCTCGGGCAGTATGAGCAGTGGCTCCGTCCAGGTCCGTTTTCAATAGCAGGCCGTAAAAAATTTTCTATCATAAACCGATACCGCTACGGTTACAGCACTTCCATCTTCATTCTCGAAGAAGTAAGGCACAATGACATTTTCAGATGTGATCCCACACCATACTGTACACCTGATGGGGTGCAATTGGCGTTGATGAATGGCTCTTGGATTTTGGGAACCCCAGAACCTACAGTTCTGCTTATTAACAAAGCCATTCAAATGAAAATGAGCTTCATCACTCATAATCAAATTTTTAATAAAGTTGATTTCATTTCTGGCCAACTCTTGAAATTTAACTGCAAAATTTAGACGTTGCCGATGATCTGCGGGTTTTAATTCTTGCACCAATTGCACCTTATATATACCCATATAAATTTTTTTTAAATGCGCCGTAGTGACGTACGAGACATTCCTAGCCTCCTGGCAGATGTTTCTGGTGCTTCGTTAACACTTTGCTGTACTCGTTTAATATTTTCCGCAGTGCGGCTTAAACGTGGTCTACCGGTTCGAGGCAAATCTGTTACGCTGCCATGTTGGTGATGACGATCAACTAAGCAACGAATCATTGCTTCAGAGGGCGAAATTCTGACGTTAAAATGTCGACGATATGCTCTTTGCGTTAAAATAATTGATCTCTGGTTTAAATAATAAAATTCTATTGTTCTGGTTCTCTGTTCAGTTGTAAACGTCTCCATTATAAATTCTCCAAGTGTTGTCTATATAATCTGAAAGAAAAAATAAATAAAAATAATAAACGAAAAAGTTATTAAATTTTTACTTCCCTTGGGTTCTTTTGGCCCACCCTGTATTAATAAAATACTATAAAAATATTAGCTGCATATTCGTGCCTAAACAGAAGTTACATTATTAACATTATTACATATTAATAGTTATTTATTTATTTAATAGTTATTAAATAAATAAATTTTGAAGAATTTTTGCTGTTTACACGAGTTTGAAGAGCAATTTTGAAGAAAATGTAAAATATATAGTGAATAATATAAAAAAACCTGTCATACCAAGTTTTAATAATCGGTGGAAGAAATCAAACAGATCATTAAAAATATATAAAAAAACAAGTAAGAGTGCTATATTCGGCTGTGCCGAATCTTAAATACCCTTTACCTAAGCGTAATAAGAAATACAGAAACTACACTAGACTAGCATATCCTAATTCTGTGTTTTCTATTCAGTCTTAGTGCAAATTTTATTAGTATTTGATATATTGTTAGAAAGACAATTTTACGACCAATATAATTTATGTTAAATATTTTAAAATTTTATTTAATTTTCACCATTTTTAATTGATTTAATTACCAATTGTTACCATAATTTACAGAGTTTGTCTGATGTTCATAATAATCTTGAGGGTAACTTAACAAACAGAGTATAAAAAAGGGGTACAATTCGGTTTTAGTGATTTTGCTCAAAAAAAAAAAAAAAACCAAAATCAAATAGGGCTTTTAGAGGAGATACCAGCAAAAAAAAATTGTTGGCGGCCACGCCTTTTTCGAGGGGGCGGGCCCTTAAAGTTGAAAATATATAGGCCTATATCTCGGGAACTACTAGGTGTCTGATAATTTGTAATACATTAAATAAAAGGTATTAAAAATACCTTTCCAACGATATATATCATGATTATAAAATATGGACCGAATATGGGTTAAATCCGAAAAGAATATTTTTTGACCCGAATTTATTTGTTTTTTGGAAATGCTTCTATATGGCAGGTATGACAAATTATGGGCCGATCTTCTTAAATTTTGGAACAGTTATTTTCATGCATATGGGGATATTTCACGTAGAATTTCAACGTAATAACGGTATATTTAAGATATATATTAGTATTAACGTGGATTTCGGTAGTGGACCTTATGTGGGGGATATAGTCAAATATGGACCGATATTCTCAAAATCCAGCAGTTAGATTTAGGCATGTATGTAAATGATCCGTGTAAAATTTTGGATTGGTACCCTTATTTATAAGCGATTTATGAGTATTAAAGGGATTTTCCGAAGAGGGCTTTATATGGGGCATACGGTTAAAAATAGACCGAAATTAACAAAATTGTGTGGAATGATGTTTGTATATATTTAAATGATCTGTACAAAGTTTTGAGTCGGTAACGATATTTATACAATATATATAGGGAAAAATGTCTTTTTCAGATGTGGTCCTTGTATGGGAGCTATGACCAGTTGTGGGCCGACCACCATAAAATTTAGTACAACAATTTATTTGCCTATAAAGAGTATTTATGTCAAAGTTTAGCCGTTTAACATTATTTATATCTGTTTTATGCGTATTTAAGTGAATTTCGGAAGTGGACTTTATATGGGGTCTATCGTCAAACATGGACCGAACTAAAAAAAATTTCGTTTTGCGATTTCTTTTTGCACAAAACTTAGTTTTGCTGAATTTTGTCTTGATATTCCAATTTTATAGGCATTTATGTATAATTGAGCAATATTTCGGGAAGATTTTTGTATGGGGGCTATGACCATTTCTGGGCCGACCACCATAAAATTTGGTACAATAATTTATTTGCCTATAAAGAGTATTTATGTCAAATTTTAGCCGTTTAACATTATTTATATCTGTTTTATGCGTATTTAAGTGAATTTTGTAAGTGGACTTTATATGGGGTCTATGGTCAAATATGGACCGAACTAAAAAAAATTTCGGTTTGTGATTTCTTTTTGTATAAAACTTATTTTTGCTGAATTTTGTCTTGATACTCCAATTTTATAAGCATTTATTTATCATTAAGCCATATTTCGGGAATATATATATTTGTATGGGGGCTATGAGAAATCATGGACCGATTTTTACTATTTTCCGCACACTTTCTTCTTTTATAGTACAAACAACGTATACAAAATTTCATGGTATTATCTGCAATATATTTCAAAATATTGCAATAAAATGGACGAAAAATATCAAATTTTTATGGAGGTGGTCTCACATATTGGTTCATTACTCTGGTTAACCTAAACCGATTTTGCTGATTTTAAATAGCGAACTTCTCGAAAGCACTTCTGACAGAATTATTGAAGGTTTGGATCCCGAACATATCTTGGGACTTCAAAAAACTGATTTCAACATCCAGACAGACAGACGGACATGACTTAATCGACTTCGCTATCTATAAGGATCCAGAATATATATACTTTATAGGGTCGGAAAATTATATTGTGGAAATTTCACACGGAATGACAAACTTATATATATACCCTTCTCACGATGGTGAAGGGTATAAAAATGTTGAGTGGTTAAATGGGGACTTTTGCACAACTTTGCCAGTAATAGTGAAACCTTCAAAATCATGTACCATATGCAAAGCGACACCTAATCAAATGAATAACTTAGAGAAAGTAGCTGCAAGACCAGAAAATGAAAATGCTTTTAAGTATGGTTTATCGACCATCCACGCGTGGATAAGATGTATGAAAATGATTTTGCATATTGGTTATAATAGTGAATTCCAAAAATGGTCAGCGTTAACTGAAAATTATAAAGCAATAAAGAAGCTTAAAAAAGCTAATATGTATACAAAAACGTTTTCGTGAAGAGTTGGGATTAATTATTGATTAGCCAAGGTATGGAAGTGGTAACAGCAATGATGGTAATACCGCTAGAAGATTTTTTTTTTAATTTTTCGCGATCTGCTAATATAACTGGAGTAGATGAAGAATTAATTAAAAGGTTTCACATCATTCTTCAAGCTTATCGTCTGTTTTAATAATAGACCCTGGAAAATTTGGCGAATATGCAATGGAAACAGCAAGATTGTATATAAAAAAAAATACAACTAGTATCATATGCATCTGTCCATAAAATATTGATACATGGGAAAAGCATTATAAAACATATTGCAGAGTTGCCTATTGGTCAGCTGTCCGAAGACGCACAAGAGTCGCGCAATAAAGACTACAAAAATTATCGTTTACAACAGATGTTTTCAACAGACTTCTTTACACCTCTGATCCATATGTAACAAGTATAAGAAAACCATCTGCCAAACTTGCAAAAAGTTTGGATGAAGATACGTTTAAACTGATGAAGTAACCACAAAATAGCGATTTTTAAGAAGAAAATGTCACGGTTAAAGTATTATGTAAATATTTAAAGTTACACTATACCTAACAGAATGTTATTGTACCAAATACATGTACAAGTCATCTCTATATGCAAAAAATAAACTTCTTACTATTATTCTGAAATAAGTTCTAGTTTAATTTGGCTCTATATTTATAGAATAATAGCAAATACATTTAAGATTATACGTGCAAAATTTCAGAACTCAATTTCTAAGAACAAAAAAGTTACAGATTTTTGATCCGATAAGGACAATTTCTGCCCAATCCAGACCTTGGTTTACGGAGGTAATTAAATCGGCGATAAAAGAGCGAGATTTAGCATATTACAAATGGAGACGCTTTAAAACCCCTTCTCTTTATGACACTTTTCGTTCAGCACGAAGGGATGTTAATATGAGAATAAGAGTCGCAAAATTAAAATATTTCACGAGGCGTTTCGGTTCTGCCCTGGGGTCACAACAAAAGTGGAAAGTGATCCGTGACATTGGGGTGGGAAATGGCTCTGTTCTTGTTAACTGTGAGATTGATGCGAACGAACTTAACAGAAATTTCTTAGATGTGCCAAGAGTTGACATCGACACTGATTTCTACGATTTCGAGAATATCTTAACATTTGGTAGCGGTCGCAGTACTTTTGAATTCTGTTGTGTAACTGAGTCTGATGTTTTAGCAGCTATTACTCATGTTAAGTCCAATGCAGTAGGAGTTGACAATATGGACCCTCGCTTCGTGAGAATACTTCTACCATACATTTTACCTTACTTAACTTACCTTTTTAATTCAATAAAAACTCGTAGTGTTTTTCCTCAGATCTGGAAGCAATCGAAAATAACGAGCCATTACCGCCAAAATAATGTATCCCACACCATAATCGATTGTTGTTTTTTTTTTATCGAAATCAATAGTTCAACATCATTTAAAATTATTAAAATTAAATGTATTACACAAAACAATATTTACATTATAAATTTTAAAATAATGGCTTTATTCAAACTGATTTTATTTAAAAAAAAACCTTCCCCTGTAAAATTTTGAGTTTGTGGGATACATTTTTTCGGCGGTTATGGCTCGATAATACCAATACCCAAATCCATAACTGAATATCGCCCCATTGCAATACTTTGCTTCTTATCTAAGGTTTTGGAAAAGTTATTGCACAGACAAATTACGGAGAATGTACAAATTTGTTCCCTAATGACAGCAAAACGCCCGACTTAATCACAGTTGCATTACTGCGTTGGCTGAAGTATCAGAAAATATTCGACAAAACTTAGATGATGGTAATGTCTTGTTCCTTGTTCTTCTGGACCATTCTAAGGTTTTGACTCCGTCGAATATAATATTATATGTTCTAAACTCACAAAACTATTTAATTTCTCCTCTTCCGCTATTTCGTTGCTTAACTCGTATCTTATTGGGCGTGCACAGGCTGTTTTCTCAAACAACTCCATTTCAGAGGTTCTCCCTGTATTAAGAGGTGTACCATTATATATTAATACCTCCCTTTGCAGTTATCGCATTGTAATATCCATGATGACGTGCAATTGATACTCGGATTTCCCCTTAACGATTTTTTTTTTTTTTTTAAATAATTAACAAACACAAACTGCGAAGCTTTTGGCTTATCTGCAGAAAACACCCAGAGTCTTTGGCGGGAATCGAACCCGCAACCCTTTGACTGATAGTCCGGCACTCTATCACCTGGTCTATCGGGGCACTCAAACTTTAACTGTATATGTGACCAAATTGAATAGCGATCTGTCAAGAATACATTGCTGGGCAACGGCAAATGGGCTTTGTCTCAAGCCAAAAAAATCTAAATGTTTGCTAATACAAAAGAGACGTTCTGCACAGATTTGCGAACTCAACATACTTCTGAATAACGTACCTATAGAAATTGTGTCACACTCAAAAAACCTTGGGATAGTTTTCAATGATAGGTTGACTTGGTCAAATCATGTTAATGCTATTGTAGGTCAAACGTAGTCTAAACGTTTTGATCACGTGTCGAATTTTTTCCGCTCACTTTATGGCGTTACATTCGAAAACCTTATTAATGTTAGAACTCTTGTGCTCCTTCATAAAATTATTTATACTGGTAAGCCCTTCTATCTTTATCAGAAAATTAACTTTAATAGAAGCAACAGGGGAAAGAAAATTGTACCATTAAGGCGTTGCAGTCTTGTTTCCGAGTGGCAATTCCTTATACATGCTGTTCGTCTTTGGAATTTGCTCCCTCATAACATTCAGCTCCTTAGTAATGCATACGCATTTAAGAAAAATCTTTTTGAGCTCTTTAAGTGATTTTTAAATTATTTTGTTTAACCCATTAAGGCCCTGCGTTGCGTTTTCGCAACGCTCACTTTAACCACCTGTCAGACCTCTTCAGATTACTTTATATTTAAACAAACTACAAAGAAATAAAATTTAGTCTCATATCTAATTGGCATATTTCAGGATTTGTGGCATACATAAGTTTTTCTTATAATTTTTTTTAAAATAAATTTTTAATATTTCGGCCTTTTTGGGAGTTTTTATAAAAAACTGAAAAAAATGTAATAATATATGATGTACCAATCGGTTACTTTTGACAGAGATACCTAACACTTGCATATTATAATACCTACTGTATAATCCAAATTTTTTTTCCATTGACTAGATTTTTAATTACTAATAACATGTGTGATGCGAAAACGCAACACTGGGCTTTAAAAATATAAAAATTCATGTACTTGTCAAATACATACAGCATAATAAAGAATATAGTTTTTAGTAAGTACCTTTTTAAGAACAGAGCAAACAACCTCATAAAGAGTACTGCTGATTTCTGTTATGTATGCATGTATGTATGATCTTATTTTAGTTAAAAAGCAGAGAAATAATGATTTAAAACTTTATGCAATTTGGAGCTTTTCGCACCAATTGCCAATCGATGAGTAAATGCTAGCATATTATAGTAGACATTCATGCAAGATGTTTATAAAAGGAAAGCCCATTAGATTTGGATATGTTGGAATATCAGCCAAACAGCCTGGTTTTGGTTTGGGGGAAAATGTTGTCATGCAGTTGCTGAAACATGTCGACAAACCAAATCAACATACAATCACTTTTGATAATTTCTGTGAACTAATGTCTAATTTGAAAAATTCATGATACTTCGCAACAGGTAGATTCTATAATGCAAATAATTTTTTTTATACAAAATAAGTAATTTCCTTTAACAGGTACAGTTAGAGAAAACAGGACCAGTAATGCAAAATTATTGCCTTCTAAAATTTTTAAGAAAAAAAAAGTGGAACTTACAACTACTGTTACGACCCACTAAATGAAATAATTGCTGTACGTTGGAATGACAACTCTGTGGTCACTGTCTTGTCGAATTGAACCAATAGAATCAACAGAACCATTGAAACAAGCTAAGCGATATGACCGTAAAAATAAAAAAATGGTAGTACTTACCATGCCAAACGCTATATATGAGTATAATAAGACTATGGGTGGAGTTGATTTATATGACAACACTATGAATAACTACCGTATTCAAATAAGAAAAAAAAATGATACTGGCCACTTTTCACTAATGCTCTAGACGCAGCTATGGAAATTACATTGTCTACTAAGAAAACAGCAAAAACAAGCCACAATGTCTCAGATGAATTTTAGAATATTTATTATAGAATGTATGTTAAGAACCGAAAATATTCAGAGAATAAGAGCTTCCTGCACTAGTGTCTCATCCGCTATTTCAGTTATTTGAACTGATCGAATAGAACACAAAATTTTTCGACAAGACAAACGACTGCGATGTAGGCAATGTAGCAGTCAAACAATTAATCTATATATATAAAAATAAGTGTACATTTTGATTGTCACTCCATAACTCGAGAACGGCTCGACCGATTGCCATAAAATTTTTAGGGAAGGTACAGGGAGGAGTGATGATGGTTAGTTGATTTTGAAATCCAAAATCGGTCTATCCATTCTCCAGTTATGATTTTTTCCTGAAAAATTTCAACATTTGAAAAAAAAGTCCGCTAAAGTATGCTGTACAAATTTGCAAATAAATAAGAGCAGGCAGGTTGTGAATACATCTTATTCTATGAAATACAAATCAATAGTAAATACCGAGCGAAGCCGGGGCGGTCAGCTAGTAAATGTATAAAATGTGATGTTGCAGTTCATCCATAATGCTTTGTTGCTTACCATAATTAAAAATGCATTACACATACATATTACATATACATACGTTGTAGTTCTGTTTAAGACTTGAATAGAAATTTTAATAGAAAACTTTACAAATGTGTTAAATTTTTATATCGGTAAAGCCCAGCGTTGCGTTTTCGCAACGTGGGATATCTGGGCTCCCACCGATCCGATTTACTTAAAATTTGTTTTCTTTTGTGTCTAGGCAAATATTATAATAATTGCAAAGTTTCATAATCCTAGCTTAACTGGATCACAGCTCGGGCCTTAATGGGTTAAAAAACTTCCTAACTTTGATTTTTATATGGGTACTTGTACAAACAACTTCATAACACTTTAATTTAATTTTATTTCCATTTTACTACTGTTTTCATTTTTTTATTGATATTTTTTTTCTTCTTTTTTTAACCTTTCATATTTTTTATTATGTACTAATTGTTTCAATCGTAATATTATACCTATCGTACAATTATTTTTTACTTATTTTCGTACTTTGTCTTCTTTATTTGTATTCATAACTTTAATTCAATTAACTTTAACTTTAAAATCTAAAATTCCTGTACTATAATTATAAGATTTAATCTTGTTGTTCAGGATAAGCACATTAAATAAAATAAATAAATAAGGACTACAAAAAAAAAATGTGCAGCGCACAGTGGTATTTTTTTTTTTGGCAAAAAGTCTATATTTTTACAGTTATTTTTTAGAAATCTAATGATGGAATTCTGTAGAGAAATGTTTCATTAGTAGAAAACCATGATTTGTTTTCGAAAAAAATAAAGTTTTGCATAAAAAAAGTGTGGTGAAGTTATCTAAATATTATACAACGAAAACTGATGAAAATTTTACTACATTTCAGTTGTTTATGCAATAAATATGGTTCAACTACCAATAGTTTTAGAGCATTTTTATTAAAATATAGTATTTTAAATTTAATAGGAAAGAAAAAATATTTAAATTACATATATAGTTTAAGAGATCTGAGCAAATCAAAATGACTCCAACAAATTTAGCATTTTCAGTTTTCATTAGAAAAGAAAAAAGTTAGCTCGGTCTACCTCCGTGTTAGTACTACTTCTAAATGAAAGTTTGGAATATTTTCTTTCATTTTATGTAAAAAAAATCTGCGACTTTTTGCGATCGCTGAACAAACTTATAAATTTTGTGATAAAACTCACGTATTTTTTAGGAATATTTATAATAAATTGCAATGCATATTTACAATAAAAGGTTTTGTATACTTTTAGGCTTTTACTTTTACTTTTTAATAATTGATTGACAGCAATATCGAAAAAGGTCATAACAAAAAAAGAAAAACAAAATCATATGATTAATTAAACCGTTATTTAAAATAATATTATTTGCAAAAAAAAGTGTAAGAAAATTATTAAACGTAACTAATTTTTAAAATGAATTGATTTTGTGTTTCATATAGTGAATTGTGCAAGGAACTTATAAATTGCAATAGTAATGTGGATTTATTAACTGATCTCATAAAAACTAAAAACATGGTGCTTACTATTAATGAAATTCAAATTGTGAAAAAATCAGTTTAGAAGCGATTTCTTAGTCACTTTTTAAAACGTTGGGCCGAATGTCACAGAAACAAATCATATTTTTTAAGAAAAATTATGCTTGGCTAAGAAGTAGGTTTCAAAACAAAAATTTATAAAATAATTAGTTTTGGTAAAGAAACAAAAAGTTGTGGGAAAAAATATAGTATGGGTTATATGGGCGTAAGTTGGGGCGTTAATTGAGCTAACCAAAAGCTCTGTGCCAAATTTCAAAAACTTTGGACCAAAAATAAATTTTCGGTTCTATGGGCGGTGGGTAGTGGGCGTGGCCAATTTTGATGAAACTTTATATTTTTCTTATTTGAGCTAACCAAAAGCTCTGTGCCAAATTTCAAAAACTTTGGACCAAAAATAAATTTTTGGTTCTATGGGCGGTGGTAGAGGGCGTGGCCAATTTTGATGAAACTTTATATTTTTCTTAATTAAGCCAACCAAAGGCTCTGTGCCAAATTTCAACATTCTACGAGCACTCCTTATATTTTTTTCCAAACATTGTATGAGCAAATACCACTGTGCAGCGCCCTGTTCTAAAAAAACAAAGATTGGTGTTAGCAACCTAATCAGTGCTGCCAGTATTTTTTTAGAGCTTATTTGGATACCAAAATTTTTGAAAGAGTTATGATCTTTAATATGTAATATATATTCGAAAGTGGGTCTTATATGGAAGTTACGTCGAATTATGAACCGATCACAATAAAATGGTAGCGTATTGTTTGAATACATATCAGACATATTTGTGTTAAAAGGATGGTTACTCATGCACTCAAAGAGACCATGGTCACTCTACTATAACGGGACATTGTGAGAACGCTCATAGAAATGTTGACTACTGCATACCAAAACCATCTTTCGATCTGCTATTCTCCACATGCATCCCGAATAGGACCTCATGGGTAGACGGGCTCTATACCCCCAATGAAGCAATAATAACACTGTGCTAGAATTTGACACTTTTTTTATGACAAACGGGGCACCTGGCGGTTTAACCTATTTCGGGTACGCTGAATCCAGTGGTGCTAACCGTTTTTTTAGGTTAGCTCGTTTTTTCGAAATACATATACCGTTATTTCGAAAATGGAGGAGGTTGCACAACATATATTCGCGTAACTCAAAAACGGTTGAGTTTATTGAATAAACTAAAAAACCGAGATTCCGCAATGAAATTTGCTTTAAGTAAGGTAAAATTTTTTTCCAATATGCGCAGTCGTTGTAGAAACATAATTTTTTTTTTTTTGACCAAAAAAATAGTTTTTTTTTAGCAAAATTTCAAAAATTTTGTTTTTTAAAACGGCATAAAAAATTGGAAAACGCAGCTGTGCTTCTAATTTTTTTGCAGGTATAGCAAACAAAGTTCCAAACAAAACAAGACATAAATAATTAAAATCTGTCTACAACTTTTGATTTTATTCACAAAAGATGAAATATATAATAACCAGACGAAACTTCAAAAATTAAAACATTTATTTTTGTTGTTAATTAAAGTTTAAGTTTTTATTTACAAATTTATTCTTCTTCCTCCTGCAGATTCCAACAAATATCCCCTAAGCGAATCAAGTTGTTTGCCACTATACCAGTGTTCGAGTCTGGCTGTTACTTGGTGAAATCTCTCGCCATGTTCATCAGACTCGACTGGTGATTGTTCATTAAATTTTTCTGCATGACAATGCAAAAAATGTATTTTCAATGACATTTTGACGTTTAAGTTTTTAAATGCGGTTAGCATATCTCTAATTAAAATTCGCCAATTTTCAGACCGATGATTTCCTAATACCTTTTCTATTACTGATTTAACAGAATTCCAGCCCAATAGCTCCATATCATTCAATGCAAGTTCAAATTATTGGTCCTTCATTAGACGACGAATGTCCGGTCCATTAAGAATTCCTGTAAAATAAAAACATTATGATATGAAATATAAATCTAATTTAATAAAGTAGCTAGAGTGCATACCTTCTTTTACTTTCATGCCGCTTAATCGTGGAAAAATTCGGCGCAATTCGGTAAAAGCAATTCCATCTGGGTTCAATGCTTTTATAAAATTTTTCACAATACCCAGTTTGATGTGGAGTGGAGGCAGCAAAATCTTTTCCATCGGCACAAGTGGTAATTCAATAATATTATTTCTATGCAATCTGCTTTCCTCACGTATAGCCCAATCCCGTGTATTGTACTGGTCGCCATGGAAACGTCAGGTGCCCCGTTTGTCACATTTTCCAACTAGCACAGTGTAATTTATACCGACGGTTCCAAAAGGGGAAATAGAGTTGGAGGTGGATTCTACATCGAAGAATTTGGAATCAGATCCTCTTTTAGGCTTCCTGATTTCTGCTCTGTCCTTCAAGCAGAGATCTCTGCCATTAAGCGAGCTGCAAACTGGCTGAAGTATTATCAAGTATCTGGAGATATATGCATATTTACCGACAGCAAAGCCGTCGTAAGTAACATAGCAGGTGTCTATGTGACATCGAGGTTAACCGCAGAATGCCGGATATCTCTGAATGAGATAGCGGAACATTCTAGGATAGCGCTGATAAGGGTCCCTGGACACAGCTCGATTCAGGGTAACTATATTGCTGATGATTTAGCCAAGAAAGGTACAATGCAGGCTGATGAGGAGATTGTCTGAAAAGTCTGAAATCACTCATTCAGGATGAAATGTTCAGACTTGCTCAGGTAAGGTGGACGAACGAGATCGCCTGCTCTATGGCTAGGTCCACTTGGCCCTTATTTGATACGGGAAGGACGAAATCTTTACTTAGTTTTCGTCGCGACCTAATTAGGCTTATTGTCTCTCTACTTAGAGGTCACTGTACTTTTGGGACACACGCCAGAAGACTTGGTCTACAATATAATGACTTTTGTAGAAGCTGTCATAACGAGGAGGAGGAGGAGACAGTCATCCACTTCCTCTGCGAATGCCCGGCCCTATCGATGAAGAGGGAACTATCCAGGGTTAATCCAAAATGCATCAGCACCTTTGCTAAGGAGTCTGGATGGTTGGACAGGGAAGCAACCGATACGGTTTGAAATCGATAGGTCGCCCACCAACGGGTATCACAATGGGGCCAATATAGTGGACCCAAGTGAGCTGTTTCAGAAAGCGGCTGCCCATATAACCTAACCTATTTGTGTTAAATATTATTTGGATACCGACATTTTTGAGTGAGTTATGCTCTTTAAAGTGATTTTCGGAAGTGGGCTTTATATGGGAGCTACGACTAATTATGGATCGATCTGCACGAAATTTTTAGATGTGATTTGGCTTCATTTACCATTTGTGATGGAATTTGTTTGAATACTTGCATAATTCAAACATTTATGATCGGTGTCGCTTAATGGCTCATAGAGCTGTATACATTTATTGTTATTTTATTTGTTTGATTTAATTTATTTGATTTGTATTTATTTAATGTAATAACAGTCTGTGAATTGCCTAAATGTTATTTGTCTCTTGATCATTTATGTATTTGTTTTCCCTTTTGTGTCTAGTTGTTTACATGTAAATGATCAAATTCATTTTATATACATTCTTCTGCAGTGCTTTGTTTCGTTAAGTTGGCCCGTTATTTAACATGTTTTATATACGTACATAAATATTTGTGGCTCAACATAAACATTTTAAGAAATTTAATTTAGTTCGTGAGGAAAAGCACTGCGGTAAGTACATGAAGTACATTTATATTTTATATTTTAATTTTATGTTTTTTTATATAGAAATAAACGCTATTAATCAATGTTAAGAAATTGGGTCTTTTCATTTGGTTAGTTAAATTCGCTCCTTACGAACAACCATCGCCGCCAGCGATAACAAATTTTATTTCGCAGCTTTGTGCGGAAATTATTGTGGTTCCTTGCCTGCCGGAACAATTGGTTCTCTGCCTAGGAGATAATTTATTGTGGTTCCTTGCCTGCCGGAACAATTGGTTCTCCGCCTATGAGAAACATTTTTGTGGTTCCAACCTGCCGGAACATTTGTAGTTTGAAAAAAGTAATTTATTGTGGTTCCTTGCCTGCCGGAACAATTGGTTCTCTGCCTATGAGAAAAGTTATTGTGGTTCCAACCTGCCGGAACATTTGTGGTTTTTAAAAAGAAGAAGACTAATTTTATTGTGGTTCCTTGCCTGCCGGAACAATTGGTTCTCTGTCTATGAGAAAAATTTTTGTGGTTCCAACCTGCCGGAACATTTGTGGTTTTTTAAAAAAAAGAAAAAAAACTAAATTTATTGTGGTTCCTTGCCTGCCGGAACAATTGGTTCTCTGCCTAAGAGAAAAGAAATTTTTTGGTGAAGAAGTCCTTGCCTGTCGGAACAATATATTTGCTGCCAGCTGAATAATAAAAATATATTTGGAAAATTCATAATAGTGCTTCAAAATGCTGCAACGCTCGCCTGTAAGAAGAAGCCCTCGTTTGCATTCAACTGAAAATCTAAATAATAATGGTTCTCCATCTGCTGGAACAAATTTTCTGCAACAACAAATGGCTCCCCTTGCCGATGGAGCTTCTGTGTTACCCACCAGTTCCATTGCCGCCGGAACATCAGTCTTGATTCCAGCAGTAACTTCTGCTCCTGGTTACTCCAACACAACCGTAAGTCAACAAAATATAGCCGCCTCTGCCGCTGCGATATTGTCGACAGGTTCCACCGCTAGAACCTCAGGTGTCGTAGCCACCACGTCGATTGCCGCGCCCATCGTGTCTGCCGCCACTATTCAACATAACCAACAAAATTTTTGTGGTCCAAATGGACAGCAGCAATTGCCTCAGCTGAATCCTGGCGTTAAGTTAGAAGAGCTGCAAAACCAAATCAATCTGCTCCAAGTTCAGTTGCTAACAGCCCAGAAAGTCTTGTCAGTCGCTCTAAATGGAAACTCGACATCATCCTCAGTCGTGCCCCAGTCATTCAATATGGCGTCATCAGCTGCCGGTACAAGTGCTGCCAACGCTGGCAGCTCTGCTTCAGCCAACGTCGACTGCGCTGATCGTCGTACGCCATTTTCCTGTGTAAGCTGCAACGCAAACAATACAGGTTTTTATGCAAGCCAACCACCGTTAGGACAAATGTCGCCGTCTAATAATCTTGTGTGTCAAAATGGTGGTTCGATGGCAGTGCATAGAAAAATTTATGACTTACCAGAATTTAGTGGCAAACCTGATGACTGGCCCATGTTTTCAGCAGCCTTTGATAACTCAACTGCGGTCTACAATTACAACAATTTTGAAAACTGTGTTCGCCTCCAAAAGGCATTAAAGGGTGATGCTCGTGAGAGTGTTAAATCATTGTTGATACATCCAGATAATGTGTGTGTTGTAATGGAACAGTTGCGTTTTAGATACGGTCGTCCAGAGATGCTCATCCGTAGCCAACTCCAACAAGTGAAAGAAATTCAGTCCATTAGTGAGAGTGCTATTGATCGTCTTGTGCCTTTTGCTGTTAAGGTGCAGAACCTTGCCGCCTTTTTGGAATCTGCTAATGGACGACAGCATTTGGCCAATCCTACACTGATGGATGAGTTAGTCGGTAAGCTTCCCTTGAGTAAACGAATGGAGTGGGCCCGCTATGCCTCAACAATTAAACCATATCCAACAGTTATGGATTTCAACAAATGGCTCAAGGACGTTGCGGATTTGGTGCAAACTATTCAAGGGGTGAGTGATAATCGAAATTATAGTGAAGCTAAAAGAAAAGTTGTCCTCCATGCCGTTGATGGTCAACGCAAACAAGAATGCCCTATGTGTAATAAATTGATTGAGTGTAAACAATTTAGTTCATTGAGTGTGCCTGACAGATGGACTAATGTGAAAAAATTGAGGTTATGTTTTTCGTGTCTTGGTTCGGGCCATCCTAGTAGAAGTTGCCGTAATCGAAAGGAGTGTCCCATTGATGGTTGCCTGAAAAAACATAACAAATTATTACATGATGGTGGAAATAATTCTGGGTCAAGTGAGTCGACAGCCACGGGTGGTTCAGAAAATGGTAGTGCATCCGTCCTAAGTTGTATGTCCCGTGCTGTAGATAACAGTGTGTTGCTGTTTCGAGTTGTGCCTATTATACTTTATGGTCCTAGTAACAAGATTGAAACTTATGCCTTGTTGGATGAAGGTTCTTCAGTTACTATGGTGGACAGGTCTTTGGTGAGGCAACTGGGCCTCCGGGGCCAACAAAGTAAATTAAATTTACACTGGTACGCTGGAAAGGCATCTGAGGAAATAGCATCTGTGGTTGATCTACAAGTAAGTGGGGTTGGTAAGCAAAGGAAATATGCTCTAAAAAATGTTTATGGTGTCTCAAATCTTAAACTGCCGACTCAAAGTTTTAATATGGACTTAAGCTCTCATCCTGGTTTACCTATTAAGTTGTACAATAGTGTTGCCCCTAAGGTCTTAATTGGATTGGATCACTGCCACCTTGGTCTTCCTGATGAAATTGTGCCTTTGGAAGAAAATGGTCCTTATGCAGCCAGCACCCCATTAGGCTGGGTGGTTTTTGGTTCAATGAAGGGTAAGCTATCACATTCTCATTCATGTTTGTTGACAGTTCAGCCAGAACAGAAGGTATATGACTTGGTGGCAAGTTACTTTGAAACGGAAAATTTTGGAGTGAACGTTTTGCCGGTCATAGAGTCCAAGGAGGTGGTACGAGCTCGTCAAATCTTGAAAGGTGAAAGGGAGGTTCCAAACTCGACTCTTGTGGCGCACTGATGATGTTATTTTGCTTGATAGTTACTCCATGGCTCAAAATAGACTCAATGGTATTGAGAGGAAGATGATGAGGTTTCCTGAATTTGGAGATGCTTATAAGGTCATCATGAAGGATTATGTATCAAAGGGGTATGTACGTAAACTGTCGCCTAATGAAGCTTCTGGTGTTTGCTCTAGGACTTGGTATCTTCCCCACTTTGGAGTGGTCAACCCTAATAAGCCTGGAAAGCTCCGTCTAGTTTTTGACGCTGCCGCAACTGTTGAAGGTGTCTCATTGATCTCCAAGCTATTGAAAGGGCCTACGGAATATAAGCCTTTGCCATCAAATTTGTTCAATTTGCGAGTTGGAGCTGCCGCAGTTTGTGGGGACATTAAAGAAATGTTTCACCAGGTCCTTGTGGCTCCTGAAGACAGATGCTCCCAACGGTTCCTTTGGCGCGAAGATCATACAAGGCCACCCGATACTTATGAGATGCTTGTGATGACATTTGGAGCTGCTTGTTCGCCCTGCGTAGGCCACTATGTCAAAGATACCAACGCTTTAAGCTATCGTGAAGAATATCCTCGCGCAGTTAAGTCTATAGTGGATCATCATTATGTGGATGATTTTGTCGACAGCTTTCCAACCCCTGAAAGAGCCATTGAGGTTGCCCAACAAGTTCGTGACATCCATAAGGTTGCTGGGTTCGAACTACGGAACCCAGTTTATTTCAGCAGATTTTCTTCTTATTTGAAACTAAAACGTACGGTTGCCTGGATGCTACGTTTTATAAATCGATGCCAAAAGAAAATGAGCGCTGAAGAAATTATTGCTTTAACCGTTGCTGAACTAAAAAACGCTGAAATATTTATTTGCCGCCAAATACAGAAGGAAAAATATAATATTGAAATAGAAATTTTAAGAAATGAAAGAAGCTTGCCGAAAAGTAGTAAACTGTTTACGTTGGCTCCATATTTGAATGAAAATTCACTACTTCGAGTTTATGGCCGCGTGGACTCAGCTAGTTGGTTGCCAATGGAAATAAAACGTCCGATTATATTGCCGTCGGCTCATGCCGTTACTGAGTTGTTTGTGGCCCATGTACACGAAAAGATGAAGCACCAGATTTTCGAAGCAACGATATGTGAAATCAGAAGATCATCTTGGATCCCCTGCCTTAGAAAAAATTTACGTAAGTGTGTTTCTAAGTGTTTTATCTGCAGATTTCGCCGTACATTGCCGGTGCCACCTCTCATGGGTTCTTTGCCAGAAGACAGACTGACGCCATATATTCGGCCCTTTACCTACACTGGTTTGGATTATTTTGGGCCACTAACCATAACTGTTGGTCGACGCCATGAAAAAAGATGGGTTGCTCTATTTACATGCCTAACCGTGAGAGCTATCCACTTGGAAGTTGCCTTTGACTTGTCCACAGACGCGTGTATACTTGCCATACGCAATTTTATAAACCGACGTGGTACGCCTACAAGACTCAGAAGCGACAATGGAAAAAATTTTGTTGGTGCTGACCAAGTCGCTAAAAGGTTTAATGAGGTGTTTGATGTGGTCCGAATTGAAGATGAGCTGTCATCGAAAGGTATTGACTGGCAGTTCAATTGTCCATATAATCCTGCAGAAGGTGGTATATGGGAACGTATGGTCCAGTGCGTCAAAGGTGTGCTACAGTCAACTTTGAAAGAGTCTGCCCCTCGTGAACATATACAAGAGAGTTTCCTGATTGAAGCTGAAAATATTGTCAATTCTCGTCCGTTATTCGTCGTGATGATGTCCGCACTAGCACTGGTGTCATAATGCGTCTAGTTTCAAAACTTGCCGTCCTAGATCTGGAGTAGTGAATCGTGGCCGATCCACGGGGGTGGGGATGTCGCTTAATGGCTCATAGAGCTGTATACATTTATTGTTATTTTATTTGTTTGATTTAATTTATTTGATTTGTATTTATTTAATGTAATAACAGTCTATGAATTGCCTAAATGTTATTTGTCTCTTGATCATTTATGTATTTGTTTTCCCTTTTGTGTCTATTTGTTTACATGTAAATGATCACATTCATTTTATATACATTCTACTGCAGTGCTTTGTTTCGTTAAGTTGGCCCGTTATTTAACATGTTTTATATACGTACATAAATATTTGTGGCTCAACATAAACATTTTAAGAAATTTAATTTAGTTCGTGAGGAAAAGCACTGCGGTAAGTACATGAAGTACATTTATATTTTATATTTTAATTTTATGTTTTTTTATATAGAAATAAACGCTATTAATCAATGTTAAGAAATTGGGTCTTTTCATTTGGTTAGTTAAATTCGCTCCTTACGAACAACCATCGCCGCCAGCGATAACAATCGGTAAACCTCAATTTCGGGTGGACATTTGTATGGAGACCAGGCGATTTCCACCATCTTCAATCCCATCCGTCCTTGGGCCAAAAAAATATCACGTACCAAATTTTAGTGAAATATCTTCAAAATTGCGACCGGTATGCGTTGGACCAATATTTATGGGCGTTACAAATATCAGCACAAATCCAATATACCTTCCCCACTATGGTGGTGTAGGGTATAAAAGAGGTCTAAATGAATCACCCTAAACATAATAGCAACACAACAAACCAAATTTAAATTGCTGCTGGAAATAATTGTCAGCACAACAAAATAAATTAAATGACGCGAAAAATTAATGTGTGTAACTTTCCTTTTATACAAGAAATTTTAAATATTTCATAATTTGCTACCATTTTTCTAAATTTGCGATTTTTCGTTTATGAAACAGTTTTAAAGAAATTATCGCCCATTTTCTGAAAAACGCAAAACGCTTCAAATTGGCGTTTTCAAATACAAATTCATATTGATTGGATTTCTTTCTCAAATCCAATGCCAAACGTTTATAGACAGCAAATGTATAAACGCCTATTTGATAATACATATTAACATCTCATCAGGTGATTGCGGTGTTCAGATTTTAAAATGGAGCAAAATCTTAAAACTAAGTTACAAAAAAGAAAAACACAACATTATAATATCAATAACTGAAAATCTTTGCAGAGGGAATCAGCTTTATATGAAGGAAGTACGATCAGAAAATAAGAAATCGCATGTACGATGACTTATTAAATGCATTAGTTATTTTCTATTACGAACTTAGAAAATTTATTTTACTTCTACAAAATATAATTTATTCTTTAGTAACAAATGATCTCAAATCCGTTGAAGCGTTGTTTTTTTTAATAAAATGTTTCATTTCCGTTTCCCGGGAAAAAATAGTTTGGTAAATCCCAAACCCTAGTGTTAACTAAACGATTCTAAAAAGTTTTAATTCAATGATTTTTAGCAGAAATTTTAATTATGTACTTGTGAAAAATCTTTGATCTGTTTTTTTTATAAAGAGAAGTAACACTCAGGCAATTAATATGCCTATATATTAATTAAGAATATATGGTGAAAAAAGATAACACTGTAATAGCGTGATGTTTATTAGTAGTACAGTATTGCAGCGCCTCTGGTGGTGAGTAGGCGCATTGATCAAGCTTGATTTATACCCATTATTTAATTATTTTACTTCGGTGGCGGTTAAACGATATACCAAATATTAGTTAGGATAGAAAAACCAATAACTATCAGAAACTGATGTTGTTTTGAGTGGCAGCGGCTGTCAATCGAATCCAGGCCACAAATACAAACTCATGCTTAATGATCAAACGCGCTAATCAAGCTACAGCACCCTCATTGAGACTAAGGCAGTTATTTTAAAAACAAAAAGAGGTCATAGCGGTAGTTTCGCAGTTTGTGTTTGTTAATTATAAAAAAAAAATATTGAAATAAACTTAGGCTTTGAACGTATTCTAGAGTCCTTTAGGACATTTGATGTAATACTTCACGCAATGGGTAAATAATGTTCGGACTTTAATTGATATAAAATTAACTTTTTTGCAATGCGTGTGCATTAGGGTGCCAGTTATTTTTCAAAGTTGGAATTTGTTTCACGGCACCCCCCAGATTGGTTCGAATTGCTCAAAAAATACTCCCTCGAAAATTTGAGCTTAATCGGATAAGGGGAAAAGGTGCCCCTGAGCCGCCCAAAATTTGAAAAATACCTGATTTTTGACTTTAATTGTCAATAACTTCTTTAATATCTATTTTACAAAAAAAATTTGTTAGTGAAAGTTATAGACAAAACTCAGAGGAACAACCTTTGCTCACAAATTTTTTTCGTATCTCCAATATCTACTGAATTAAGAAAAAAATAAACGAAAAACCATGGATTTATACATATGTTTATTTACTTAAGTGTAGGCATTACATGGAAAAAATATTTAAAGCATCGATATTTTAGTTTTATTTGTAGCAAATATTTTTTGTGGTTTTGTTTTAATTTATATAGTTACAAAAGGTTTCCTTATTGCAATTTGGAAAACGTAAACGGTAATCCTTAACAATTTGTAAAATATATTGTTTTTATTATTCGCTTCTTGATAAAATATTATTATAATCCTGCATTAATTTGACTCCCCTTTCAGCGGTATCGTTCACTACTTTTAAACCTGAAATAGTTTTTTTTAGCTTCAATAAACTTTTTGTTACTCGGCCATTTTATGGGAGTTGTTTTTAAAAACTCTTCAGATAATTCAAAACGCTTTATATTCACAAACTGTGCAATACCTTTTTTGATAACATCATCTGTTTATTAGGGCCTTTTTGCTATTTACATCAGATTCATTCTTCAAAGCTTTTACCATTTTTTTTTTGGTTTCGACTGGTACATTTTCATCAAAAAATGCCAAAGCAACGCTTTGTGTCCCTAGATATCACAGGTGACTGCAAAATTTTGCAAAAGCGACGGTAGCAATTTCACTTTTAACACTTTGATATTGACCTAATACTGTAAGAAGCATAAAATCGTGATACGGAGCTTTTATAGGTGATGGAGCGCAAAACCAAGCCTCAACGTACACTTTGACAATAAAAATGGAAACATCGCAAAGAGCATTTAGTTCAACCTCTGTTAAATCGAACTCGTCTCTAAACAAAAATATTTTTAAGGTATATATTGCCTTTGACATCCATCTTGCGTGATGCATAGTGCCTGGGGCTCGGAATTTTATACATGATCGGGTTGGTATTTTTCCGAGAAATATTAGAACAAGTTCTATAAATTCCCTATAGTCATCTCGCGGTTGTTTTTCCTGCAGAACATTATTAAGAAAATTTGTAATTCGCTCTACATCACATAAACTAATAGCGTTTTTAACTTTCTAATTTTCGATACCGATCCTGAAATTATCAATGTTTATTGATGGCCAGCACTTCTGAAATCGTTGAAATATTTGAACATTAGGAACTGTGTTGCAAAATTTAATATCAAAAAACGCTTTTAAGAATAAGTTCAAAGATGTAATGCCTACAAGCCAAATATAGCAGATCCCTATCTAGTGTATTTTCAATTATGGAACAAGTTCCATTGAATCGTCCAGTATTAACTGCTGTTGTATCGAAAACTAAAGCTATTACATAATCTTGTAGACCCCATTCAAAAAGCGATTTGCAAATATCATGTGCTTGTGCTCTTCCAGTACCACTACCAAGAGAAACACATATTTTTTCATACAGAAATGAAGAGCGGGTATTCCCCTTTTTTCTTATCGTTAAATCATGATTTTTAACTGTGGATCAATTGATGGGAATTCCCGAGATGACGAGAATCATTATCATTACGTACAACGCAGGTGTGGTTATAATAACAACTCTAACTTTGAACAAAGAATAACACAAATTAGCTGTAGCAGCTAAAAAACTTGTTTGAATATTAGCTGGAATTCCCGTCATTAGTTTAATTAAAGACAAGTGAATAACAGGAATTCCCGCATAAAAGTCGAAAGGGTTAATATTAACCTGTGCGGCTTAAATTCGGCAACTCCCGTCATTTCTTTAATATAATCCCAAAATCCTTACCTGAAAATCTTAATTCATCATATTCTTATTGGAAAAATTTACTTTAAATCAAAGTATATATCATTTTAAACAATAAAAAATATAAAAAAAACAAAAAAATACTTGCTACAAATAAAATTAAAATATTAATGCTTTAAGTTTTTTCCATGTAATGCCTACACTTAGGTAAATAAAATCACCCATATTAACATACATATGTATAAATCCATGGTTTTTCGTTTATTTTTTTTTTCTTAATTCAGTAGATATTGGAGATACGAAAAAAATTTGTGAGCAAAGGTTGTTCCTCTGAGTTTTGTCTATAACTTTCACTAACAATTTTTTTTGTAAAATAGATATTAAAGAAGTTATTGACAATTAAAGTCAAAAATCAGGTATTTTTCAAATTTTGGGCGGCTCAGGGGCACCTTTTCCCCTTATCCGATTGAGCTCAAATTTTCGAGGGAGTATTTTTTTGAGCAATTCGAACCAATCTGGGGGGTGCCGTGAAACAAATTCCTTCAAAAAAATTTTCCGTATAGTTAATTGGCACTCTAGTGTGCATACTTAGTTTGTCAATTTATTTTTTCTAATGTGTTTGTAAATTAATATAAAATATATTGAGATGTATTCAATTTTATTATGATTTTTAGTTATATGCCGTCTAACTATCCTTTTAATGTTGATCCGAATTATGGATCCGCTGTTCCTATTACCACAGTGGAGGATAATACCAAACCCAATAGACTTGTAGGAATACCAAGTCCTAATGATCAGTCGCAACAGCATCATACTCCAGTTTTGTATAAAGAAGATCGATCAAAAGAAGATATAAGCCCCACGGACAACGTGAAATCTTCAAATTCACAGGTAATTAAGGTAACATTTTTAAATACATATTCTAATTTATTAAGTTTTAGATCTCGTCAAAACCATCAATAAAATCCGATTCATTGGTTAAATCTGAGTGTATTAAGCAAGAAACAGCATGCATGCCATTATCACAAATTCCTCACCATATGCAGATTCAGACTAAAGATCATCAAGGAATAGGTGTTTACACAAATATGTATCAACGTCATCCTTTGCAATTACCATCACAGCAGATATCCCGCGAAGAAGAGCTCCGAAGGTTTGTAAAAATTTATGCTCATATTTGCTGTCCTTGATATAGTGTTCCAATACGGTATTGTCAAATTACAAGTCCATAAAATAGAATTTGTCAAGCTAAATTTTCAGCTAAATACACAACTAATTTTTTTTCAAATGTCCATTTTTTCATGGGTTCATATTTCTGGTACTTATCCATGTTACTTCAGATAATTTTTATTGAATAATATTTATGCGGAGTTAGTTTCTTATTCATGATTTTAGCTTGAAGTTGTAAATTTTGTGTTTTTTTCTTAAAATTGTGTATATCGTCTGAAACAAAATTAAAGAAGCAGTTGACAATGTGGTATTACTTTGATTATATTAATAAATAAGTTTTAGAAGTCTAAATATAAGACTCGCTGATCGCTCAATAGCAATAAAAACCAAAAATTAAATTAACCCCCTGGCCCACGATGTCGAACGATAACGTTCGCTTACATAAGACTTAAGACACAAACTTGATTGTGGAATAAGCAAACTTGATTGAGAAAAAAAATAGATACAATAAAAAGTTTGTGTTTTAAGTCTTATCTAAGCGAACGTTATCGTTCGACATCGTGTGCCAGGGAGTAAATAAATGTATACCCTACGAAGTAGCGAAATGTCGAAAATTAAAATATTTTATTAAAAAAGACCTTAAGTTTAAACAATTGTTAAAATAAAAAGGGTAAAATAAACTATAAGAATAGATAATTGTTACATGCAAAATCTGTACTTTCTTATTAAATATAACTTATGAATTCAAACATGAATTCAATGACATGTAAAAAAGTTTTAAATAAAAAAGTGGTATAATGCATTTTTTCGCAGTAAAAATAATTTGTACATATATGTTTTAGTGTAGACTAATTTCCATTTAGATGTACATTATTTGAAAATCTTATACTTATATAGTATGATTTAATATAGGTCCTAGCACGAATTCGCAGTGGTTCTTATATGGGAACTATGGCTAGACCGGTCTTTATAAAATTCAGTCAGGAATACTGCAATTTAAGTGAGTTGTAAGTAAGTGGTAAGTTGTGGTCAACGGTTCGGTCTTTCTCTAACCCGACAAAGAAGGATTACAGCGTCTATTACGTTTACATACATATACCACCCTGAACGGTGCTCGCGTACATTCTGCCCACTATTTTAGAACATCCTAAGAGAGATAAAGAGAATAAGTGTTGTTCGCAAACTACACAATCAATGCAGCCAAGCCAATCAAGGCGATTGGCCCAGATGGTATATTGTATTAAAAACAATTATACTTTTATTTGGAACAGCCGCTTATGCGACTGTTCATTTGTAAGGTTTATTGTTTATTGTATTATTCTTATTAATCTACTTAAAACGAACTTACGAACTATGCAATATGCACTTATACATACATAACCACATAACGTGGGAATATGCTGAGACAGCATAACACACGCTGTCCCATATTTATGCAGTGTGTACAATAATATCAACAAAGTGTTGATATTAAGTTACATACAGAAGGTTACCATCGACTAGTCAAACACACTACACCTCCCTTTTTACCAAAAAGAACAATCAAAAGAAAGTTTGATTTCTTTGTTCAAAAGAAAGTTTGATTGTTCTTTTAGAAATAATACAACGAAGGTTAATTTTACAATTATTTCTTATATCTTAGGATTTATAGAATATTTAGTTAACTACCTATGAACAAAGGGGTGGTGTTGTGGGGAGTATTTGTGGGACCAACCCCTTTTGTATCTCAATGAAGGGCTTCTTTCTTTTTTGTATTTAGGGCAACAATCTTTATATAAATTTATATTTAAACTAAGTTTTATTATTTAGGGCAACAAATCTTTATTTAAATTTATAATATAAATTAAATTGTGGGTTCCTTGTATGTTGGTTGGATTTAGATGAATTTTATTTAATTGTTGTAGAGTAGGTTGCGACCGTTTGCTTTGCGATTGAAAAGAATGTCAGTGCTTTGGTGGTTGAGAAGCAAGTTACAGCTTTGATGGTTGACAAGCAAGTGCCAAAAAATGGCAAAGATAAAAGGCAAGAAGTCGCGCGTTGCTTATGTTTTCGTTAAGTTATAAAAGTGAATTGACATTTGACATGTACTAAAAAAAGTTTTGACATGTAGTGATTTCTACTTAATGTAGTGTACAAACTTCGTTTGGACAACCTAAAATAAAGTTAGTGGTATTTACATTAAAAGTCCATTAAAGGACGAAATATATGTAGGAAAAAAAACGTAAATTGTCTAAATATTCAGAAGGATATAGAAGGATTTTGGGAATGATCCCTTCCCCCTTTTGGTAGTCCTTTGAATTATTAAAAGTAAAAAATTTCTATTTCTAAAAGAAAAGTTTTATTATGTAATTTTGAGTAACAAAACACAACAAAGAAAAATTAATAATATTGGGTAAAAACTAAATATATATGTAATTATATATGTAAAGGTCAGTCACCGACTTACTCTCAACATAAGTAGACGTGTTAAAGAATCGAAGTAATCGTTGTTTATTAAAAAAAAAGCTACGTACAAGTACGACTTTCGCCGAGTTTCTCTGTTTATTTCTTCGTCAATAACAAAAAATCTACACTAGTGAAACAAACAAAAATAATAATAAAATGCACACAGGGCCCCCCAACCTTGGGGACAACAGATTTGCAGTTTTAGCAAAATCTAGTAGTCCCAAAAGAAAAAAAGCAAAAACTAAAGATTTTACTCCTTTTCCGCAACTTCCACAACTCCAACCTCCAAACCCAAAATATATAGTGATGGAATCTAGTGATTCAAACAAACCTCTATCAAGCTACTCATGTTTCGCGGTACATCGGGCGATTCAAAATATCAGCAAAAAATTCACAAATATATCCCAACTACGAGATGGAAATCTTCTCATACTCTCTAATAACCAGCAAGCAGCAAACAAATTCTTAAATTCAAAAGAATTAATTGGACTTTGTGGTATAAAATGTAAACTTCACAAAGGTTTAAACTACTCCAAAGGAACAATTTACGCACCTTATTTGAATGATATCCCTGAAGAAGAAATAATAAAAGAACTCTCCGATCAAGGTGTCGTGGAAGTATTTAGATTCCAAAAATTGGAAGAAAATTCATTAAAAAAATCTGGAGTTCTATTACTAACATTTGATCGCTATAACCTACCATCCAAAATAAAAATTTCATGGAATTTGGTTAATATTCGGGAATATTATCCAAACCCTATGAGATGTAAAATATGCCAGAAACTTGGCCATACAAAAAATCACTGCAAAAACACACCAATTTGCTCCCAATGTAACCTTCCTCCCCATACCCCAAATGAATGCACCCGTGTACAATGTGCAAATTGTCTGGACGAGCATCCATCCTCATCAAACAAGTGCACAAAATTTACACAGCAAAAAGAACTTTTAAAAATAAAAATTAAAAACAAATGCACAATCAACGAAGCTTGGCGTATTTTAAGAAATAATATAGGCTCAATTTCTACAAATACAACATATTCTGCCGTTATTTCTGGCAAAACTAACTCAAACAACAAACAACATTCCAAAGAAAACACACAAGAACCAACCTTAACAAATAATATTATAAATAATAACACACAAAACATACAAACTACTGCATCAACATCAAATTCTTCTATCACTCTAAGCCTTACTGATAAAAAGAATACAAATATCACAACATCACAAAGTACCCCAAACTTTAACAGCAACAACAACCTTTTGAACGAATTAAAGACATTTATTAACACAAGCAAAACAACAGAAAAATCAAAAGCAAAAAACAACACTGATTACGATGACGTAATTAGTGATGAAGAGTAAAATTATAATACCTATCTCTACAAAAATAATCACTCTCTTAAATATTAACAATGATCAATATAATACAATGGAATATGAATGGATACAATAACAATTTTGACGAGTTATCTCTTCTTATTAATGAATATAACCCAGACTTAATTGCAATACAAGAAACTCACATACCACACAACAAAGCAAACATAATTACTCATAAACAATACGAGGGTTATTTCTATAATTTACCGAATAACCTTTATGCCAAACAAGGGATTGGTTTTCTTGTTAAAAATCATATACCCCACAAAATAATATTCCGCAATACAACTATTGCATCTTTGGAAATTATTATTAATATCAACCCAGTAATTTCCATCATAAACTGTTACATACCCCCTAACCAGATTTTCGGAATAAAAGATTTGAAAGATATAGCAATTTCAAGGCAGCAAAAATGTATTATATTAGGTGATTTCAATGCTTGGAGTAATATATGGGGATCCCACTATACAAATGAAAGGGGAAAAATTATCGAAAATTTAATTCACAGCGAAAACCTCATCATTTTAAACGATGGTAGCAGTACACATCTTTCAACACACAATTCTTTTACAAATGTAGACATATCCATGTGCAGTTCCCAATTAGCACCACTTGCCTCATGGAATATTATCAATTCGCTATATGGAAGCGACCACTTCCCTATACTTATAAAAATAGGATGCAACTATAACAAAAGTAAATCGAAACCAACTCCCAAATTTAAGACAGATATAGCTGACTGGAACAAATTTCAATCATACTGTGTTGAACAAAATAAATCCAACATTTCCACAAACATTAATTCCGAGGCTGCCAAAATACAAAGAATTATTCGTTTTGCCGCCAACCAATCCATTCCACAAACAAAACAAACTTTCCAAAAAAAGCGTGTTCCATGGTGGAATAACTCATTGAATACACTCAGAAATGATAAACAACAAAAATGGCATACCTACAATCGGAACAGATCAGATATTAATCTTTTAGCCTACAAAAAAGCAAATGCTATTTTTAAAAGAGCTTTAAAAACATCAAAAGCCGAATCGCTAAATCAATTTACTTCATCGATTAACCCAAAAACCAGTACAAAGAAAGTTTGGCACGATATAAAAACTCTTGTTGGTAACAAAACCTATAACTCATATAAATTTATTAAATTAGACCAACAATATTTTACTACATCTTCCGACATAGCTAATAACTTCGGCAAATATTGGTCTGACTTATCCCAGGATAGTCAATTTCACCCATCGTTTGTTTCCAAAAAATCCAACCTACTAAATTTGAACTACAATAACCCGATCCTATCATCAACAGCAAAACACATTGACAATCGAATTAACCTCAACGAATATGAAAAATATTATCCTATGCTAAAGGGAAAACACCCGGATATGATAGAATATTATACCCAATTCTAAAAAATCTGCCTACCTGCTTAAAAGAAAGAATATTAAACCTTTTTAATAATATTTTTGATAGCGGCATTTATCCCCAAAACTGGCGTAATGCTACTATAACCCCTATACACAAACCAAACAAACCAGTGGAAAATATAAGCAGCTACAGACCAATATCCTTACTTCCTTGTATGGGTAAAGTCTTGGAAAAAATTATTTCCCAGCGATTAATGTGGTTTGCCTCCAAAAACGACCTTATTAACCCCAAACAAGTTGCCTTTAAAGCTAAACAGAGTACCCTAGATGCACTTTTACACATAAGCAATTTTATTTCCCAAGCTCTCTCACACAAATGTCATATATCTATTTTATCAACTGATTTCGAACGTGCTTTCGATCGTATTGGAATACACATGGTCCTCCAAGAATTAATAAATTGGAAAGTAGGGGAAAAAATCTACAATTTTATAAAATCATTCCTGACTAACCGAAAAATTCGAATACGTATAAATTCTACTTTATCCGATACCTACTCTCTAGACAACGGGATACCACAAGGATCACCACTCTCAGTTACACTATTTTTAATCGCATTCAATGGCATCAGCAAAATCGCAAACAATTACAAAATTATTGACCACTCCCTATACGCTGACGACGCAATTTTCTTCTCAAAAAACAACTCACCTACAAGAGTAAAAACCGCATTTTCAAATCTCCTCAAAGATATAAAAGAATGGTCAAACATTTCCGGCTCGACTCTATCATTAGACAAATGCAAAATCTTACATATTTGCAACAAAAGGAATTGTAGTTCCCTAACTCTTAACTATAATAACACTACCATTAAAAACGTTGCTGATTTAAAAATTCTGGGTATTACTTTCGACGATAAATTTAATTTTAAACAACACTGCCTCAAACTAAGGAAAGACCTCACGGTACGTCTGAATATAATAAAATTTCTGTCATCAAAAAAATGCTCAATACATTCCAACACTCTGTTAAATACTACCAAAGCTCTTCTCCTTTCCAAAATCGGATATGGTCTCCAAATATATGGACACTGTGCCAAATCTTATATAAAACTCTTAAATGCCCCCTACCATTCCGCCATCCGGTACGCTCTCGGAGCATTTCAAACATCTAATACAAAAAACATGTTAACTGAGGCAGGATTTCCTACTATTCTCGAATACATATATGCTACTGATTTGAATCTTATCCCAAAAATATTCAACTCCAATAACAAAAATTTGCTGAAGCTGTTAAATAATGCCTTGAAACAAAAGATACCATGTAGAATACAATCCCCAATTCATAGATGCATTAATAACGCCGGAAATTTATTGCCAACGCTGATACCTAAACATAAAAGTTTCCACAGAAGAGCCTTGGTGGCATTTGAAATCAACATCGTTTATTCTCGATCTTTTAGAATACGAAAAAACCACAACTTTACCATCAATTTACTATCAATTGTTCACAACAATTCAACATTCTTCCTCCTGCAATGGCTGGAAGTTTTTATTTACTGATGGATCAAAATCAGACATTCATACTTCTTTCGCGGTTATAGATGGAAACCTTTCCATTATCTACAATGGACTATTACAAAATCACTGCAGCATTTTTACAGCGGAAGCTTTCGCTATAAAATTAGCAGTAGAATACGCTTTTAAACTTAAGGGCAAATTTATAATCTGCACAGATAGTAAATCAGCAATATCCGCAATCCTAAATATAAAATATACCGATCAGATAGTGCTCGACATCCGGAACCACCTAATAAAATCTCCCAATAAAATTCGAATAATGTGGGTACCCGCCCACTCAGGCATTATAGGAAACGAAGTAGCTGATAAAGCAGCAGAAGAAGCTAAACTTGCTCCTTTACTACTCTTTCGCACACAAACAAATAAAGACATAAAATCGGAAATACAAAAACATCTTGCCTCTAGTAAACTTAACGATTGGAATACCTATAACCACCAATATAAACAAATAAATCCCAAAGGAGAAAGAATTATTTACCCAACAACTACTACTCGGCACGAAGCAAAACTATTTTCCCGATTAAGACTTGGTCATACCCTAACTACACATCAATACTTGTTGTCAAAAGAAGATAAACCCACCTGCAGCTTATGTAATACGCCCCAGTCTGTAGTCCACATCCTAGACTCCTGCCTACTATACACTCAGGAAAGACTATCAACTTTTGGATCAAACCCACCCAGTCTACTGCTTTGTTTACCATCTCAACAAAATATTAACAAACTACTTTCTTTTATTAAAAAATGCAATCTTGTAAATTCTATATAACTCTATATTAATCTAATCTAACACCGGAAACATATATTTAATATTATTTAATTAACCTCGGAGTTGAAGGCCAAGTTGCTCATACTCGTACTATAGTTCATTATATAATTCCATTTATTGTATTATATAATCATTAATAATAATAATAATAATATATGTAAAGGTAGTAGTAAATTTACACTAAAATAGGCGAAAAAGAATTAAAAAAAAAGGTTTCAAAAAGACAAAATCAAATATTATTCTGGGAAAAAATATATTTTTGTGGCAAGTTCCTTGAAATCAGGGAAGTTATGACGCACTCACCTTTTTTATTCTATTTTTATGTACCTTGAAGATACTATTGCCTTTATCAAGAAGCTCGACATAGTTTTGGTCATCGAGACTTATCACTTGATAAGGTTCTTTATAGGTGGCGTCTAACTTGTGTCCAGCCTCATTACGGACCATAACGAGATCATTAACGGATATATTTTGGGTGGTAGCCCCCTCATTGGAAATTTGTTGATTGTTCTATGAGGCTTGCTGATCTGCGTTGTGCAACTTGAAGTCTGAACTTAACTTCTTTTTCATATGAATCAGCATTATATAAAGGTTCAGCTTTGTTTTCCTTCAAGAAGTCTAGTGATGGTGGTATTTTCCCATAGACTAGTTCAAAAGGACAGTATCCGTGGGCTGTTGACGGTGTGGTATTGTAGCAATATGTAAAATATTTTATCCACAGGTCCCAATCGGATTTGTTTGAGGAAACGTATGCTCTTAGATATTCGTTGAACGTTCTGTGGGATCTTTCTACTGTTCCCACAGTTTCATGATGATATGGTGTAGAATTGAGTTTTTCTATCTTCATGAGTGAGCATAATTCTTTTAAAGTCTGATTCATATACTCTGTACCCATATCAGTAACTATTTTCACCATTGATCCATAGATTAGGATGAAGTTTTCTAAGATGGCTTTAGCTACGATTTTTGTTGATTTGCTAGGTACAGGTATAGTAACTAAATATTTAGTTAAATCGCACATAATTGTCACTGCGTATTCGTTTTGTGACTCATATCTTGGTAGCGGACCGATAGTGTCAATAATAACAATATCAAACGCTTTCGCAGGTGTAGGTGTAAGAACAAGAGGTTCTTTCCCATTGACAACAGTTTTATTCATTTTGCATGCTTGGCATTTTTTTACGTATTTTGTTATATCTCTAGTCATGCCTTTCCAATGGTATTGATGTCTAATTTTCTTTATCATGCGAGTTATGCCTGGATGTCCTCCTGTAATAGAATCATTGTGATATTTTTGCATAATTCGCAGTTTTCAGAATCACTCGAAACTTTCGTTAGTTTCGGTACGAGCACAATTGTTAAATTGGAATCTTGCAAGATTTCATTACCTGTTGCTCGTTTATATAAAAAGACCGGCAAAAATAAACACAAAAACAATCTTGTTGACAATAGGCACTGTTTATTCTCTATATTTAAAGTAAAGTATTAATTAATATATATATATAAGGTAATATTAAAGTTAAATTAAAATGGCTTACTCGGTCGGACTTTACAGTTTGGCTTATAAACGAGAACAAAGACGCGACAAATCTGACTTTAAAAATGGACGTTAAAATATGTATCTATTATTCTCATTATTCATATTATTATTATTCTCCCCTTTGAACCCATACATAGATATTATAATTTCGAAGTAAAGTAGATGCCACCTTATATTAATTAATATTTGATTATACAGAATTGCCAGCAGCAACATTACCTTTACATTTGGAGGTTTCAAAATTAGTTCCTAAGTAAATAAGCATACTGTCATCTAGTGAGAGTAGCAACGTATCAGGACCAATATTATTAGCTATTTTTTTAAGCTTTAGAAAGAGGTAACCTACGTCGACATTTCTATTAATAACAAAGTCCTTCAAACCAAAATTGAAAAGTACTTGCTTTCCTTTATGGATAATTACTTTATCCTTAGTAAAATACAATCGAGGTATTTTACGGTGCTCATGGGCATTTATAGCCTCATATGCATTAAATTTATTAGATTCTGTATGCGGTGTAGAGATATTATTCTTACTTATCCCGCTTGTTTTAGACGGAAGTCTGGTTGTTACCTTCAGTACGTTATTGACTTCAATATTTTTTATATCCTGCGTGACAGCGCGTCTGCCACTGTATTTTCCTGACCCCTAATGTACTCGACTACAAAGTCGTATTCCTCCAAGCTCATGAGTATTCCTCATACGGATTCTTTAAAGGAAATAGGTAGGTAAGTGGTCTATGATCACTTTGAATTATAAACTTTGTGCCGTAAATGCATGGTCTAAAATGTTTTATTGCCCAGTGAATTGCAGTTAATTCCTGCTCTATAGTAGATTTATTACTTTCACCTATAGTGAAAGATCTAGAGGCGTATGAAATTGGCATTAGTATACCTTGTTTTTCTTGGCTAAGCACAGCTCCACAAGCGTGTTTGCTTGCGTCTGTTGTTTAATAAATAGTTTTAGAAAAATCAGGGTATTGTAAAATTTTTGGGCTTAGTAATTGGGTTTTTAAATACTGGAAGGATTTTTCACAATCTTGGTTCCAGTCAAAAGGTATATTTTTTCTAGACAACCTTGTTATGTGTCTTGACGATTCAGCAAACTTTGGTATGAACCTTCGATAATAATTACAAAAGGCTACAAAGCGATGGATAGTTTTGTACTATAGAAAATTTGCTATCATCAGGCAATATACCTTGATCGGTACATTTGTGGCCTAAAAATGTAACTTGGGTGCAGAAGAATGAACATTTATCTGGGTGTAATTTCAGATTATATTTTCTGCATAATTCAAATACGTTTTTTAAATTACGTAACATATGTTCCTTAGAACAACCAATTACTACTAGATCGTCCATATACACGAATGCTTGTGCTGGAGACAGACGTGAAAATGCTAATGACATCATACGTTGGAAAGAGTTAGGGAATATTTTAATACCATACGGCAATCTTTTGAATCTGAACGATCCTTCCTCCGTTAAAAAGGATATCTCTAGATTCTTCTTCAAGTTCTATTTGGTGAAAACCTGACATCAGATCAAGACAAGAGAAGAATTTAGCTCTACCTAATTGATCAAGAATATCGTCTATACGAGGTAATGGGAATTTATCAGCCACTAAATTTTTGTTGATGGTTCAACAATATCGTCTTTAATTAGCTTATCAACCTGTTTGTTTACTTCTTCCTTTTGAGAATGAGGATTTCTATAGTTTTTTATGTAAACTGGTTGAGTGTTATTGATTCTAAGCTTTTGTTTATAAAAATTGTTGACCGATATGTGTTCAGATTCTAACGCAAAGATATATATAAATTCCTTACATAACACTTTCAGATCTTTTTCTACAAATGATGGAAAGTTTTTTGAAAGCCTTTCCAATTTCTCTTTGGATTTGGTCGCTATAAAGTTCTCAGTTTTTTAGTTTGCTAGTGTTTCTGTAACGAGTTAGACATCGTGAATTATTAAATCATTTTCAGTGGTATTGACTATCTTGACTAAAGGGTTTGATGTGGAAGTTATGGTGTTGGCGACGTAAACGCCGTTTTGGATTGTTTAATATGGTACCAAAACATTTTGTTCGGAGGATTTTATGGGTATTGATCTCATTACTTCAGATCTCGCAGGTATGGATATGGAATTCATTGTCGGGCCATTTCTAATTAGTATTCCTATGTCATGATCAAGTTCATCTGATCGAATAATTAGTTAGTCTCTTTCATTGGAATAGTCTAGTATACAATTATATTTTCGTATGAAATCCATTCCAATAATTCCATCTGGTTGAATTTTAAAATCATCAGTAACCACGTGAATTGTATGTTTTATAAGGTATCTATCTATTTTTAATTCACATTTGACACTACCTAGTGTTGAAATTATACCTTGGCCTATTCCATTAAGATTTTTTCTGTTATATACATGTATAGACTGATTTAAAACTTGATTGTGCTTGATAATTGAAATATCAGCGCCTGTATCTATTAAAAGAACTGAAGTTAATTCATTGAGGGTAGTACTATAGCGTAAGTAGCTACATAAATTCAGATTGATATTGTAGGTTTTTATTGAGTACTTAGGGGTCCTTGCCCGTTTCCCGAGTCATTTTCTGTAATGGTAGTAACGTTTCTATTTTGGTAATTATTACGGTTTCTGTTACCATTATTATTACGGTATGAACCATTATTATTATTATTGTTGTTGTTGTAGTTATTGTTACGACTATTATTCCTATTTTGGTTCCTATTTTGGTTCCTATTTTGATTTAAATTTCTATTTTGGTTTAAATTTTGGTTAAAGTTTCTATTTTGGTTTCTATTCTGGTTAAAATTTCTATTTTGGTTCCTGACTTGGTTGCTGTTGTTGTAACCTTGGTTTCTGTTACCATATGTAAGAATTGAATTTTCTTGACCATATGCTTCGGTACAACTAGTTATGAATTTAGTCAAAACTTCATTCATATTTGTAAAGGTCGCTGTTTCCATGATCAGTTTGACTCTTTCGTTTGAACTATTTTTGGTAATGGCTGTAACAGCCGAACGTGTCGCATACTTGTTGGCTATTTCATGAGGTAATCCATCTCTGAGGTAGGCGGTCTCAAGTTTTTTCGTTAATTCCTCCATATCTTTGGCATAGGAATTAACGTTTTTGCCACTTTGTTTAACACTCATTAATTTTGCTGTTAGAACATCTACAGATTCTCCTTTAACTGAGGTCTTTAATTTTAGGACTATTTCTTCTAGACTAGACTCTGAGGAAATTAAATTCCTAGCGGTTCCTTTCAGTTTGGTCTTTATTAGATTTACCGCTACTAATTCATGATTCTCCTTTATTGAATTCACTAAGTTGATAGCGTCGATGAAACTTTGCAAATTTTCTGCGGTTCCATCAAACTCAGGGATTTGCCTGGAGGCTGTATTTAAGAACTCTACAAGTGATTGAGGCATGGTTATAGCCGGAGTTTGGATAGGACGAGTGGAAGGATGAGATAATGAAATTTCGATCTCAGTACCTGGTTTATATTCAACCTTTATTTGTTCGTGTATAGAACTCGGTATTGAGACTTCGATACCTTTCCTATTAAAAACTAGAATCGCTTTTTCTCTTAAGTCCGAGAAAAATGCGTCTGCGGCTGCTTGATGTGATCTTAAGAGTCTAGAGTAATTTGCGTTAAAGAGGACTCGTACACTTTCGAGTATTTGCAATAAAGTGGAAGTATGTTTGCTTATCGTCTCGGGTTTCGTATCCCGGTCAATATTTAAGCATTTATTAGATCTCAAAAATAGTTCTCTTTGATTTCGTGCTTTCTGTAAAATATACTCCCATTCCATGAACAAATTGTAGGATATATGGGGCTTTAAAATAAATATTTTTAATAGTTATACCAAAGACTATAAATATATAAAGATGTTGCACTGCCATACATTGTACTGCCAGTGCCAAATTTGTCGATGGCAGTACGGCTACTGCCACTTATTGTACTCAGATAACTTATTATATTCAGAGAACGTATTATTTTCCATTCAGTCGTCGTTGAGCAAGCGATGTGAACACATGCGGATGGTTATTGTCATTTTTTTTTTTTTCAGAAATTTATTAAGCATTGTTGTTGCTTCTTGTTGGACGAAGCATAGCAAACACACGCGATTCAATTACAATTGAACACAAAAAATAAAAAACTATTTTAAATGGACTTATTTTTGTTTTTTCTGAAAATAACTGTTCTAAAATTGTTTTTTGATATTGATAATTGTTATTTATGGTCCCTGATATTTTTTCTTAAGGTGTTGATATCTGGCTAAAACTCTTTCTTTTTCTCTTATCTTAAGCGTTTGACAATATGTTTGCTGGGAAAATTCTCTCACCAACACATCTTCATTTTTGAGTACCACTGATATACATTCTAATGTATGTTAAAAACTACAACAATAACAAATCGTAACCACACTTTACCACTGACCGACCACAGCAAATGACAAAATAAAACTAATTTCGATGATGTCGAAAACTTCTTTTTTGCATTCTTTTCATTTATTTTATAACGGGGCATGTCATTTTTGGCTGGTGTTGTAAACAACAAACAATCTTCCAAACGTCGTCTGGATGATTAAAAGACGACTGCAATGTAAATTGTTATTGTTATCTTCCAATTAACGTCTGGAAGTGAGTAAGACGTAACGTCTTTGACGATGGACGATGAAAGAAACTTCCAATTGCTGGCAGGGTACATACATATATTGCCGAATCAAAATGCGTACAAACGAAAAGAAGTCTTGTTTTCACAAAATGTATTTGCAAATAACCTGTGGAAAACTAAATGTTAATGTTTGTGTTATTGTAGGGTAAGAATACGTGTTTTATTGTTGTAGAAATGAAACTATATCGATTCGCACCGACATAAAAAACCTTTATTATATAAATATTTAGAATTACATATTTAGAGACAAATAAAACTAGCAAATTATGAAAATAATCACTTAATTATTACATACATTATTTAAATACCATAATTAAATTCAAATTTACTTTGCATTTTAATGAGCCATTTTAACCAAGATCTTTTAAAAAAGTTGTTTTCATATATACGTGCCAAAGGTGGACACTGAAAAAATCCATCGGTTCATGAATTTAATTTGGCAGTAGCTAAGTTATTATCTTTAAAAATGACTCAGTTTAGCACCTCATCAAATTGTGCAAACGACGATGCAATGTTTTTACCTATTGAGTTTCAAACAATTTTAGAAGATACTATAAGGACTGGAAGTATATCATATAAGTATAGTATATAAAATATAGAATATTTTAATGAAGACGCCGATTGTTTTACATCCAACAATGTGCCAATAGAATTAATATCAAGTCGATATTTTGTTGGTTACATATATATATAGCTCAACGAATATCTTGCGTTAAATGTCGTTTAGATTTAATAAACCAGCGCAAATTTTGTCATATCCTTCAGAAATGTTTGTTCATGCAAAAAATTATACAAATGATTCCAAGCAATGCGTCAGTTGCACCAAAAATACAATTTATTCTTTATGGTTTGATGAGAATAACGAATGTTATAAATACAGAATGAAGATTCTTAATTACTAGTTCTTATTTTACTACGGAAGCATTCCACATGGGAAACATACAAATACAAATTATCAAGTACATATAGAAAAAGTTAAAATTTTGAAACACTGATAAATAAATTTAATAAATACTAAACAAAAAAAAAACATTCGAGTTATTACAACTTCATTCTATACAAAAATAGAGACAGAAGTTCATAATTGAACTGTCTATAAAATTATATATGACTAGTTTTTTCCTAACACTGGAAATATATATTTTTTAATTAGTATATTTATTTTTAAAAACATAAGTTTATATTTGTTATTAAATTAAAGGTATTACCTTTAAGTAAAATCTCAAATAATGTAATTATTAAACAAAAAATTTTAATTGATGATGATAGAATAACATATTAAAAAAAAATTATATATAATAAGTACATACATACATACATAATTGAATAGTCTAAAAAATAGCATTATATTTCGGTGCGAATCGATATAGTTTTGTCTGTACAACAATAAAACACATACTTTTACCCTACAATTACACAATCTGTCACGAAAGTTATTTGCACAAAAATTGCAAGAAGCAAAAATTCTTTTGTTAGGTTTTTATTTTATTTTTACATTTTTAATGCAATGTACAACACACACATGCATACACATGCACACAAACAATGAGAAGTGAGAATTAAAAGATCTTATACTCAACAAGAGAACGACAGATTGTTACGCTCTTTCTTTGTGCTTCTTTCCCTTTTGTCTTCCCTCCCGCATCATAAGGAAGCACACAATTTTGTCAATTTTAAATACACTGCGTGCAACATCTTTATATATTTATAGTCTTTGGTTATACCTTATCTATACCCTGTCAGCAACTCAGTTAGCTTTAAATGTATTTTAAACTAACTTTTTCGCAATTAGTTGTGGTTGATGTCTGGATTACTTTTAATGTATTTAACTGACTATTTTAACATGGCGATGTCCTACGAAGTAGTCATTTGACCGACTCTGCATTACTTTTCAACTAACTTAAAGTTAGTTACTTTAAAGTCAACTAGAAATCATCTAAAATTCAGCTAACTTAAAGTTAGTGTTTTTGAAATTAGCTTAAAGTTTACTAATGTATAGGTAACTATAAATTAACTACTTTTCAAGTAGCTATAAGCTGTCTTTATTAAGGTAACTATAAATTAACTTGTTTTCAGTTGACTATAAGTTACCTTGTTCATAGCTTGCTATAAAGGAGCTGGTTTTATGTTAGCGCCTAGTTAGTTTTTATTTAGTTAAATTTTCATTATATAAAGTAATGAGTCACTTATCATCATTATGGCACAACGCTGAACCTGATATACAAACAATAAAGTTATATATTAGGATCAATGTAATTTTTAGTAAATTAGTTTCATCAACAATAAAATATAAATAAAAAACCTTTAAAAATTATTTTGTTTATTATTTATTATTATTAAATTAAATTTAGTACAAAGGCACTTTGAAATTCAGAAATACTAACAAAATTCAAACAAAAAAAAAAAAAAAAACAAAAACAAACTAAAAACATACCTCTAGTATTAACAAAAAAAAATTCATTAAAAGTCCACTCTAATTTTGCCTGTGTTGGCTTATGTCACAGTTTTTTTTTTAATTTTATTTTTTATGCATTCGGAAAGGATACGACGCTTCTTTATAACTTTTAGCGCATTCCTTATATCTTTTTCCACATCATTTGAATCAAGAGATTGACAGGAATCTGCATAAAAGATTTGTATGATGTATAATAGGTATATAAGTTTTTAATTATATTTTACCTTTTAAGGCTGAAAAAAATTCCTTAAAATCTTTAAGTCGCATTTTGCCATGTATCCCTTCTAGATTAATTTCCATACAAACATTTACAGCAATAACATCTGTAAAAGTTTTTGTTAGACGACCTTTCAAAAGTTTATTCATAGTTTTTACCTATAAAGAGTTTAAGTTACGTTAAATAAAATATTAGAAAAATATGTTTGTGTATAAAGCAACATGAATTTGAATTATTTATCTTATTTTACCTGATATTTCATACGTGGAACCAATTCCCTCGTTATGTATGGATATTCTATCTTTTTTTACGCAGTTTTTTTAAGCGAGTTTTCGAGGAACGTATCTATCGCGTAAAAACAGAATTAGGCGTATTTAATTTTGAGCTTGATTTCTCTTCATTTATTTTAAGTCTATTGATTCTGTTGATTTTAAAAAAGTTAAATCAAGAAGAAGATACAAAACGGAGTATCGAAATTAACAAACTTAAAATATAAAAAGAGATCTCAAGCTCAAAACCAAATTCACAATATATAGGAAAACAATTTTTAAATAATCAACAAACACTTAACACTATTACGTTTTCTTATTTAATTTATCTTTTAATTTATCACTTTAATTCAGCTTTTAATTAATCACTTTTAATTTTCTACTTGTTTTTACAACTTCGCAAACATTTTATGAACGTCAACTGATACTGTTCTGTGTTCGGAGCCAGTTAAGCAACATCAACGGCGTCGGCTGCATAAAGCCGCCTTAAGTTAATTTTTTTTAACTAGTTTGCTAATATAAAACTAGCTAATATGTAACTAATATAATATTTGTGCTGCAACAGTTAAGTTGAAGTTTTTTGTAGAATAACATTTTGTACTTGTAATTCAGAAACTTTTTCATTTACAATTCAATTCTGTAATTGTAATAAAAAAAAATTTAATTTCAATTACATTTTTGCAATTGTAATTAAAAAATTAGAGTTAGATATAAATTTACTTGAAGAAAAACTAAATTAATTTGTCCAAGTGTAATAAATCTAAATAAAAGTATAAATGTTAATATACAAATAATACTAATATTTACTTTAATATATCAAGAATAACTTCAGCCGTCGAATAAAAATTTGTCGACGACTTCAAATCGTCTTATTAAGTAACACGCGAAAACAAGAAAAAAGTAAAAAAAAAAAATTACAAAAAGTAACCAAAAAATAAAACCAAAACAAAAAAATACTGCAATAAAATCTAACAAAATTAGTCAACAACAAAAACATAACTACAGAAAGAGTAAAATTTTGATTTTGGGTCAACTCAGCATTACTTTGTAGTTAGCTTATAGTCACCCAATCAAAAGTGCATCATAAGTTAATTTTTTTTGTAGTCGATTACCAAACTGCCTGCAGGGTATTGTCTACAGATGCTAACCTTCTGGCATAGCTCTTCTTTATAGAGCGTTTATGCAATTGATATAGGCTGATTAGTATCTGCAGTGCCATTAAAGCAATAAAGATAATCAAGTAGAGGTTAGGGTTTTCTACCTTTACTATAATGTCATTAACCACGTTAGCGTTAGGGTTCTCTATTTTTGATTCCCTTCCTTGAACTTTATGAATGGGGAAGCTAATGCAAAAAATTCAGTTGTTGACAAAGTTCAACAATAAGGAATATATATTGGAATTCGAAAAATAACTTCACGAATACAGGGTAGTTTAGGCATACAATTCGAAGCACTACCTACGTAAAACGAATAGCGCTTGATTTTGCTGTTGTGCTGCCCGTATTCTATCATTTACCACGAGGATTGACGGTGAACATGAAAATCAGGGTAAATTGATACTGGCAAGGATGTGAAGGATTCTTTAAAAAGTAAAGAATTTGGAGAGATAATTTCTGATGGAGACACTAATAAAAGGATGGTGAAACAAAAATCTTCAACCGGTCAAAGCAATGATGTTAAAAACAATTCTGGAGAAAAAATCTGTTATTAAATAGTGCAAAGATTAATACAACAGAATAAAAACAACATGTTTTTATTTTCCATACAATTTCAATTAAAATGTGTAAGTAAAGGAATAAAAGCTCGCTTAATCAGAATAAGCAATCACTATTTTCTCATGTTAATATAAAAATGAAATGAAAGTATTAATTTTACTTGAATAAGACTAATTACGCATTAATGGCCGAATTCTCAGTCATTAGTTAACCATTGGTAAACTAATATACTAACTGTTCTTTAACTAATACTTGTTATTCTTATGGCAAACTAAGTATTGCGAATAAAGAATCATTAGTTAAACCTTTGTCATTAGCTAACTAAAAACTGTGAATTCGGCCATAAGTCGACTTTAGCGGATGAGTATTTGAAATGGTTTGCAAAACGGTATATAACAAGGGGACTTTAGGTCAAATAACCGCTGTTATATACGCTGCATAACATGTCAAAGCAATAAAACTACTGTCCGAAGAGAAAAGTTCAGAATCAAAGAAGGCAAAGGAAAGCCTATGATTCTAATGGATGTAACAAAGATACTTTATGTCACAATTTTAAATTAAATAACTCCAAAGGAATTAACAATCAACGTAATCCTTTGTAGCAACCATCGAGTTCTCCCCAAATAATTATTACGTGTTTAATTTTATTACATGGAAAGTTCTTTCTCTATATGGATAAGATATTTTTATTAAATAATGGAAACTCTTATATTATTTGTAATAATTAGACGTTTATTTGTCTGTTGCTTTAATACGACTGACTTTTATTACTTTTATTTCATTCTCTATTTACATACTACACTAATACTAATACATTTTACATTTGCAAATTATTGCATTTTATGTGTGAATATGACACTTCTCTCCCCTCTAAATATAAGTTTAATTCAAGTTATTTATTTTATAAAAATAAAGGGTATTTGATTCTAAAAGTATTTATATTAATTAATAAACATTTCATTCAATTATACCATGGATAATTACTTTAAAAATCAAAGTTTGCAATTAACATTAAATTCAAAAGAATAAAAATACTATAATAGAATATTTAATCCAATAGCTTCGCTGGTTTCTTCCTATTTCTATTAGATCGACGTAAAGGTTCACCAACAACTTCATTTTGAATAGTAGCTGGAGACACTGGCACATTATTAGCTTCTGGTGTAGCCGATGATTCATTAGGTACACCTTCCGTGTTTTCGGATGGTGGATCGTTGATTACCACCGTTGGTTGTTGTACTGGTTCTTGCATTACGGTTGATTGATGAGTATCATTGTTTGATATATTCGGAACAGGTATATCTCTTTGTGGTGTATCGTTTGCAGTATTGGGCAAATTTGTGTTTTCCGGAACTTGCAAATAATTAAGCAATTCTCCAACTTTACGCATTTGGTCTATATGCCTCTTCCATATTCTTCCGTCATCTAGCTTTATGTTGTAATGTAGTTCTCCGAACTTTTCATCTATTACGCCAAAACGCCATTTGATTTTATCATTATAATCACATACAGCAACCCTTTCACCCACAGAAAATTTTTTTATTGTTGATGAAACATAATTGTAGTTATTATTTTGTGGTAAAAGAAGATCTAAACGAGAATTTATTTGACGACCAAACATCGCCATTGATGGGGATTTCCCTGTAGCTGGATGTATTGAGCGCCTGTAGGCTAACAGTATTTTTGATAATTCAGAATTTAATGTATTTGAATTGCATTTTGTGGCTAACAATTTATTTTTAATTGTTTGTACGTAACGTTCGGCTTGGCCGTTGGTAGCGGGGTGATACGGTGCACCCTGCTTGTGTATGACACCATTTACTGTAGGAAATTGTTTAAAATCAGTTGAGTCGAATTGTCGGCCGTGATCACTCACAAACACGTTCGGGATGCCAAATGTAGAAAATATTTCCCTGTATTTTTGAATGGTCGTTTCTGTTGTCATATTCGATACTATATGTACTTCCGGCCATTTAGTGTAGGCGTCGACAAGCACAAATAAATATTTACCCATAACAGGACCGGCATAATCCGCATGTACTCTTTCAAAAGGTTTACTTGGCCCCTTCCCCATTCACGTATTGGCATCACTTTTTTAGGATCAGGTCGAGTTGATTGACAAGCAAAACAATTAGACACCAAATTTTCGATATCTTTATCAATATGGTTCCACCATACATATGCTCTTGCGAGACTCTTCATTCTAGATATACCAAAATGAGCAGTATGTAACTCATCTAATACTTTTCCTCGTAAGGCCCTCGGTATATAAACACGTAACCCTCGTAGTAGACAACCATCATGCAAACTGAATTCCGTTTGTGGAATACCGAAACGATCTTTACCATTACATTCACGACCATACTTTAAACATTCTAATAACTTTTTTTACATCCACATCAGATTTGGTACCCAATTTAAGTTCATTTGCTGTAACAGGTAAATTATTTATAGCCTCCTCTTCTATGACATAAACCTCTTCAGTCTATTTGTACGTTTCAATATTTGGTAACCGGGACATAGCGTCAGCGTTACTATTTTCTTTTGATTTCTTACATTTGATTTCATAATCAAATTGTTCCAAAAACAGAGCGTAATGCTGCATGCGCGTAGACGAAAGAGTTAACAACCCCTTACTTGGAGAAAATATTTGCTATATCGCACGATTATCTGTAACGAGAATAAATTTTCTCCCATATAAATATTGATAAAACTTACGTATACCAAAAATGACTGCATACGCCTCTTTATCAATTTGCGAATAACGTTGTTGTACCCTATTAAGCGTCTGTGATGCACACTGTACCGGCTTTTCAGAACCATCATCAAAAACATGGCTCAAAACGGCCCCCACACCAATAGGGCTCGCATCTACCGCTAATACCAAAGGTCGTTTCGGATCGTAATGGTTTCCGACTGCATTTGGTTTTTAATTTCATTAAAAGCTGTATTACAATTTGCGTCGAATTCGAACGGCACATCGTTTTGTAGTAAACGGTTTAAAGGATAAACTATATCACTTAGATTTTTAACAAATCGGCCATAATAATTGACCAGACCCATGAATGCACGAATGTCCTCTTTGCTGTCAGGTGTTTTCATATTCTGAATTGCATCGATTTTGCTTTGCATTCGTTGGATGCCATGCTTATTAATTACATACCCACAGTAAGTAATGCACTCTTTTAAAAATTCGGATTTCTCCAGATTCACCCTCATGTTGTATTTTTCTAATCGTTTTAACACTTCGTCGATTCTACGTAAATGGCTTGCATCATCAGGTGCTGTGATTTTTATGTCGTCTAAAAAGACCGAAACTCCTGGTATATCACACAATAACTGTTCCATTAAACGCTGCCACTTCGCTGGTGCACTGGCTACTCCGAACATTAACCGAGTCGGTTGGTAAAGTCCCTTGTGGGTACTTAACGTTAACAGGTGCCTATCACTTGGATGCACTTCTAATTGTAAATAGGCCTTCGAGAGATCAATTTTAGAAAATTTTGTACCACCAGCCATTTTGCTGAACAATTCATCGATGGTTGGCAAAGGATGTTCGTCTACAAGTAGTGCTGGATTTAATGTGACCTTGTAGTCACCACAGATACGAACATCACCACACTTTTTTGGCACCACCACAATTGGCGTCGCCCATTCGCTGGTATCCACCTTTACGAGCAACCCTTCAGCTACCTGCTTCTCAAGCTGCTTTTCAACCGCCTCCATCAAAGGAAATGGCACTCTTCGTGATTTAACAAATTTTGGTGTAGCATTTTGTTTCACATATATTCGAGCTTGTAAATCTTTAATCTTTCCCACGGATGATGAAAATACTACGGGATATTTTTCTTTTAAATCTTCCACACGAAATGGTTCAATTTTATTTACACAGCAATTTTGATTTGCTTTATTAAAAATTGTGTTCCAATCGATTCGTATTTGTTGTAGCCACTCCCTGCCACAGAGTGGTCTACGGTCAGATTTTACCACATAAAGCTTCAAATTTGCCCTTGTGTCATTAATATTTACATTCACACACACGTACCCCACGCATTCGATTGCAGTTCCACAGTAGCTTACCAATTCCATTTCAGGTTTGTAAACTTTCAAGTTAGGCACGTACTTTTTAGCATCAGACACATTTATTATTGAAACCGGTGATCCCGTGTCTATTTCAAACTCTATACTTTTTCCATTTACCAAAAATTCGTGTAACCACTTTGATCGTATATTTACTATCCCATGCTCTTCTATTTTAAGAAGATCTTCTACGGTACCACAAGAATTTTCTTCAATTTGATGTAATTGTTTTTTTTCTTTGAAACACATACTACGAAGATGTCCAACTTTTTTGCAAAAATGACATTTAGCTCCTTTTTATTGACATTGATCCGCCATATGAGTAGTATTGCCACATCGAAAACATTTTGATTTGTTTTTGTTATTGTTATTTTCACCAGCATGAGTTTTAGTTTTCTTAGTATTTCTTTTGTTCTTCTCGAACATTTTATTAACATTTACTCTTTCTGTGTTTCTTTGATGTAGCTCCTCCCCTCCTTTTTCAGCTAATTCATATGCGGTCGCCATTTTAGTTGCTTCATCTAACGTTAACGTTTTTTTCTCTAACAGCCTATGCTGAATTTTTTTGTCCAGCAGACCAAACACCAATTGATTCCTCAAAGCCACATTTAAGTACTCACCAAAATTACAACCCACAGCCAACCTACGCAACGCCACAACAAAATCTGCCACTGATTCCTCTGGTTTTTGCTTACGCAAAATGAATCGAAAATTTTCCATTAACTCATTAGGTTTTGGATCGTAGTGTTCTTCCAGTGTATTGACAATTTCATTGAAAGTCAAATCTTCAGGCACTTTTGGAAGTATTTTGTCACTTAACATGTTATATGTTTGTGCTCCTACAAAATGAAGAAGCAAACGTTGCTGTTTAGCCTCCTCACATTCATACAATGCTGTTTTGAAACGTTTAACCCAACGCGACCATGTTGTACTTGTTGCATCAAAAGGATCAAAGTTGAAAAAGGAAACTTGCTTTGGAGACACACCCACGTTATTAATCATTTTTATATTTATTTTCCTTTACAGACGATAATTCTTGTACTGTAAAAAGTTTACCACCTTTCTGCCAAAAAAAATATAAAAATTCACACACACGTGCTTCCTTTATCTCGTCGCCAAAATCTGTAATAATTAGACGTTTATTTGTCTGTTGCTTTAATACGACTAATACTAATACATTTTACATTTGCAAATTATTGCATTTTATGTGTGAATATGACATCATTATTAATATATATTAGCAAAAACAAAAACAAATATCTCCAAGTTGAAATGAATTGCAATAACAAAAAAATATGCAAAAGGAGCAATAATTATGAAGAAAGATGATTAATACATCAATTAAATGATGGTGAAGTTAAATCTTACACCGATCAAAAAATATGAAATTCATAAATTTTTATAGGGAAAAACTACTAATTTTATTAAAAAGTTTTATAAGAAGCTAAGCCGCTTAACCGTTTACATTAACAAAAGGCAAGTTTACAATGTATTACTTAGACTAAGTTTATACGGTAAGCCCCTTGTTAGCAATAGTCTTATTGTATTAGGGCGTATTAGTTATTCAAAGGAGCTCATGTCATTGCAATCGCCACCATGTTTTTGCAGGGTGGATAATGGCAATGGCATGCGCCGGTCATCACCAATTGATGATCGAAAAAGGTGGAATACTTTTGTTTTATACCAATGCAGGGACACGTATGTATGCACCGGTTATTTAGTTTTTAGTAAATATTTATTTATTTATAATTTTTAATTTGATTATACAGTACTTTTCGCTTATAGTCACATCGCTTAGTTGCACGCAATGTTGTGACTATATCGCTAATGTGATTATAAGCCCAATTTTCGGATATAAACCATTTATGTGATTATAAAAAAGAAAACAGATTTATTTCATATATGTATGTATGCATACGTATTGTATACGTTATAGACAAATACATAAATAAAGGGTGTTTTTTTGAGAGGTATAGAACTTCGAATTTAAATAAAACACAAGAAAATCGTTTTAATGACCATCAATTTGGCTTTATTGGAAGGATAATTTTATGCCATTAATGTTTAAATATGATTTCAGGCATGTGGCCGCCGCGGCTGGCTCGAATAAAGCCAATTCTACAGGTCCAATTTTCAACCACTTTTTCGAGCATATGGGGCCGTATGTCGGCAATAACGCCACGAATGTTGGCTTCCAATTCCCCTAACGTTTCTGGTTTGTTGGCGTAGACGAGCGACTTCACATATCCCCAAAGAAAATAATCCAATGGTGTCAAATCACACGATCTTGGTGGCCAATTGACAGGTCCATTCCGCGAAATTATGCGCTCATCGAATGTTTCCTTCAATAAATCGATTGTGGCGTGCGCTGTGTGACATGTAGCGCCGTCTTGTTGGAACCACAACTCATGCACATTCATGCCATCCAATTCGGGAACAAAATAGTCGGTTATCATGGCTCTATACCGGTCTCCATTAATTCGGGTCCTCTTCAACACTTTGCTCTACAGCGGCAATTGTTTCTTCGGTGCGCACTGTTCGACGTCTCTGCGGATGCGTATTATCACATAGAGTAAACGTAGTGCGAAAACGATCCATGGTTAACCGAATTAATTGCTCTGATGGACGATTATGTCGACCATAAAATGGACGCAGCTTGCGGTAAACTTCGCGAACTGAACCGTTATTTTCGAAATAAATTTGCACGATTTGCAAGTGTTGTTCTTTTGTCAACCTGTTCATGATGAAATGGCAAACCAAACTGAACATAAATGACATTAGAGTTGCCAGATTTGACCACAAAATGCCAGTTTTATCTCTTTTCGAAAAACAAACCTGTAAAAAAAACACCCTCTACTAACATACTTTATGTCACAATTTTAAATTAAATAACTCCAAAGGAATTAACAATCAACGTAATCCTTTGTAGCAACCGAAAACTAAATAAATTCCTTTCATCTATCTATCTATATATATAAAATTCAATGTATGTATGTATGTATGTATGTATGTATGTAACGTATAGACTCCAAAACGGCTGAGCCGATTTTGATGAAATTTTCACAGCATGTTACTGTGACTCTGGAAGGAATAATAGGGTACTTTTTTTTACCACGCCCAATTTTACGCCCACTTTTTTCAAATATTGTAATTGGAGACCAAACCTCTGGACTGATATTTTTGAAATTTTCACAGCATTTAACTGGGACTTTGGTATGATTAATAGGGTACTTTTTTGACCACGCCTATTTTTACGCCCACTTTTTAAAAATTATGTAATTGCTCCCATATAGTTTTTAACAGATTTACTTCAAATTGTATACACATTATATACTCCAGGCGAGGTAAAAATAAAGATTTCTTAAGCCTTTCACGCCCCTTTTCACGCCAAATTTTTGAAAGTTTTATACTTTTTGTTCTCTATACAAATTTGTTCATTCCAACGTATTTTTTTTATTTGGTAGTATATTGCTCTTAATACTGTTAACGTCGCCATATAACTATGAACCACTCCTACTTCATCGCCCTCTTTTTTTAATTCAGATACTTATACCACTAACAATGTTTGCTATACAAAATACTTTTTTTGTAATATGTATTTACCTAAAGTTTTATATACTTTTTAACTACATACATTTTTTTATTACCAAATCCCCATTTTTCGCCCCATTTCACCTTAAATTATATTGCTTTTAATCTATATATATATATCTATATATATAAAATTAAGTGGCAAAACTTCCTGTTCGCATACTCCTCCTAGACGGTTTGCCCGATTTCAATGAAATTTTCAGGGGTGATTGGGGTCTGTGTAGAGGGTGCACATAAGAAATTTAATGTGTATATCTTTGCACGTTTTGCGAGGGGGTGTCTGTATGTTTGTGCTTAATAGGAGGCCAAACCCTTGGACCAATCTGCCTGAAATTTTTACAGCATGTTACTGTGACTCTGGAAGGAATAATGGGCTTTATGAAGTTTTGATTGTACAAACGGGGGTGGCACCGCCCATATAACCCACAAATTTAACCCGCCATATTTTGGGCATTTTTTGACGTACGTCGATGATATTTGGTACATATGGTATTGGCATAATTAGGAATACGTACCAGGAGAAAAGTGAGTGGGACCTTTTTTAGGAAAATTAAACATCGTAATATAGTCTTAACTACTGGACCGATCGTCATTAAATTTTCACAACAGGATATTCTTACGAAATAATAAATTCTTGACTATGTAAGTGGACAAAGGGGCATGGTCTCGCCTAAAGCATTGCAATAAATACATTAAAATTAAATAAATAAATGTTTGTAAATATATAAATACGTTTTATTTTATTTTACGACGAGGGGGGGGGGGGTAGCAAAGCACACCGGGTTTAGCTAGTATTATAAAAAACAAAAGCAAATATCTCCAAATTGAAATGAATTGCAATAACAAAAAAATATGCAAAAAGGAGCAATAATTTTGAAGATAGGTGATTAATACATCAATTAAATGATGGTGAAGTTAAATCTTACACCGATCAAAAATATGAAATTCATAAATTTTTATAGGGAAAAACTAATAATTTTATTGAAAAGTGGTATAAGAAGCTAAGCTTTTTAGAACTGTTTTTTTTTGTCCGTCAGTAGCTTAACCGTTTACATTAACAAATGGCAAGTTTACAATGTATTACTTAGACTAAGTTTATACGGTAAGCCACTTGTTAGTAATAGTCTTATTGTATTAGGGCGTATTAGTTATTCAATGGAGCTCATGTCATTGCAATCACCACCATGTTTTGCAGGGTGGATAATGGCAATGGCATGCGCCGGTCATCACCAATTGATGAACGAAACGGTTGTATACTTTTGTTTTATACCAAATGCAGGGACACGTATGTATGCACCGGTTATTTAGTTTTTAGTAAATATTTTTATTAAATAATTTTTAAGCTTGAGGTCACTTTTTTGTTTTTTATATAAAAGTTTTTTTAATTCTTATATATATATAATTCACTCAATATTTCGATTTCCTTTGGAAATCTTCTTCTTTTTTTTTAATTAATTAATTAAGATTTTGGTGATTATTAAAACTTAAGGTCCATTTTTTTTATAGAATGTTTAAATAATATTTTGATATTTCGCCATTTTAATATTAAAAATAAGAGTATGTAAAATTTTATTATCTTGTCTTTTTTTATATCTGGGTCGTTGTCCCGTAGTCCATTAGGTATTCTCCAAGTTTATATTGATGATTATTGTGCGTTCTTAAATTGTTGCTGTTATTGTTACTATTATGGATGCCTTTGAAAGTTGTTTAATTGTTGAGTTTAGGAGCTTTGGCCTCTCCGATTTCTTCCTTCTTTTGATTTTTATTGTTGTTTTCAAACTTTTAATTATAAGTTTAATTTAATGTTTGTTGTTGTTGATGGTGCCTTGGCCGCATCAGCATCTTCTTTCCGGTAACTCGGCGTGTTACCAATTACTTTTCACAAATTATTAAAAACTAAGAAATTTTGTTTGTATTACAATACAAACAATTTATAAACACATTGCTACGACGTTTTTTTTTTTTTGTTGATTTCATTTAGTTTTTATTTTAGTTTAAGGGGATTTAATTAAGATATATTAAGCGTTTTGTTTGCTTTTGTTAAGTTTCAGATATTTAACGTTTATATTTTATTTAGTTGTGATTTAAAATTAAAATTTTAACATATTGAATATTATATTATCCAATATGATGGAAATTATTAAATTGTTTATTATCATTTAGACACTGGATAAATTTCACTATTTAGAACTTCCTAATAAGGCAGGATCGCCATGTATTAAAAACAATTATACTTTTATTTGGAACAGCCGCTTATGCGACTGTTCATTTGTAAGGTTTATTGTTTATTGTATTATTCTTATTAATCTACTTAAAACGAACTTACAAACTATGCAATATGTACTTATACATACATAACCACATAACGTGGGAATATGCTGCGACAGCATAACACACGCTGTCCCACATTTATGCAGTATGGTCAATAATATCAACAAAGTGTTGATATTAAGTTACATATGGTAACTTCGACTAGTCAAACACACTACAATATCCTGATGTTAAAACACCTTTACAAGCGGAGAGTCGAGTACCGGGCGGGGTCCTGTCACCACTTTTGTTTAACTACTACATCTTTAAGCTCCCTACACCTCCACAGGGAGTGGAAGTGATCTCATACGCGGGTGACTCCACATTAATGCGACGGCCCACAATTTTGATGACCTATGCTGTCTAATGAATAGTGAAATACACGATTTCTGGACTGCAAGGAACCCGCCACTATAACCAACGAAATCTGAGCAACACACTTCACCACCTGAACGAAGTAGGTGAAAATTAATCTTGGCATCGCATTCGTCCGCCCACAAATTCCAACTGTGAACCACCCAAACATTTTGGAAGTCACCTTTGATAGCTTATTTACCTCCTCATGTCATGCCCATGCACAAATTGCGAAGTAGATAGGGCATGGGCAGAGAAACCTTCTTGTCTACCTATATGATGATTGATCGGTCAGTAGCGAAATACGTATGGTCATCTTCGTTGAGTGATACCCAGTATAGAAACATACAAAGCTGCCAAAATTTTGTTTTACGTACAATTAAAGGCTTCATGGAAATTACCATGGAACACCACCTGGTTAAGGAAACGAAGGATTTCCCTGTAATGGAAAATAACGACATGCAGACACAAAACTTGCTCCTGGTAATGTCATCGGAGGAGTCATACAGGCTTCAGCATCACAAATCTGGAGTCTCCCCCGAGACATGTCAGGAAGAACGTTCGCGTATAGGAGGAAAAAGTAAGAATGTTCGTACAGGATACATTAGATCAAAAGCTGCTACAACAACTTTTAACGACATTCGCAGAGATATCGCAGTCGCCGGATACCGCCTGAGTGTTGTACTTGGAGAAACATAACAGAAAAACAAGAGTAGTTCTGGCACAACTGAGGTCGGTATGGAGCAACAGACTAAATGCCTATTGATCCCGCATAGACCGTGCAGTCCAAACTTAAGCCCAGCATTTGGCCAGGATCCCCATGATACTCCCACATCTTTAACAGCCAATCCTACTTGTATTAGGGGAACAACCCAATAGAAGTAGCACAATTCCATGTCCTGAACCTCACTGCAGCACCCCCAGATTATCAAATTTTATACTGTTTAGCTTTTACAAAAAAAAAAAAAAAAAAAACGAAATATAGAAACTTCATATAACGATTCATATCATTTAAACAAAGCATCCAAAGATATGAAAAACGTTGTTCGGACTTATCACACATATATACATATGTATGTGTATGTAAGTACATACATACATATTAGGATAACCAAATTATTCGATTTTTCTTTTGTTCAAATAAAACGAATAATTAAAATAGGAGATTTTAACTTGTTCGAATAATTCAAAAAAAAATTAAATAAAGTTCATTAAGTCGTTCCGTTTAGTAATACATATATATACTGTGCACAACCATGGTCCAGGATTTATTTCACGATTTGGAGCAACAATGCCGGAAGATGTTGCTCCGATTTTAAAAATACATACTTGTTACTGATGTTGACAGCCCTTGGCCGAATAAATTTGGGTCATTCTGTCGTGGGAATGGTTCTGCACAGTATGCCATGTAACGTCACTGATCTACTAAATACACATTTTCTTTTGTCGCATTGGGTTCTAATCTGTTGTATTTAGAATGTACATATTAATCTGTAAGCTTATAAGTACATACACATGTGTATGTACATATATAAATTGATCATATATCATGATAAATAAACAATGGTTCAGTTGCAAACTAAACGTCAGTCTATTAATAACACATGGCGCAGTCGGTAGGATATGTTTACAAGAAGTAAGACTAAAGATCAAGAAGACCAGATAAAAGTAGACAGAGATTCCGAGGGAGAATTGTATGCAGATCCTATTGAGATGATAACAACCATGAGTAGTTTTGATGTACATAAACCAGAGCCCCTTAAGTTAGATGGCAATTTAGCTGAAAATTGGCGCTGCGGACAGAGATTACTATTCTCGTTTTTTGGACATTATTCCACTTAATACCAAAACCGCCAGCGAATGTATTAATAAATTAAAAGTGTGTTTTTCAATTCATGGCATACCACTAAACATTGTGTCTGACAATATGCCATTCAATTCATTACAGTTCAAAATGTTTTGTAAAATATATGATATCAATTTGATAACAACAAGTCCCGGATATTCACAGGCTAATGGTTTTGCAGAAAAAGCTGTAGGAATAGCGAAAAACTTAATTAAAAAGACTTTGGAAAGTAAGCAAGAATTATGGCTTGCACTGTTAGAATATCGAAATACACCATTAAAAGAAATTGATGCTTCACCTGTAGAGTTATTAATGAGTCGTAAAACCCGAACGCTTCTCCCATGCAAAATCAACCAATTTCATCCACATTGTATTCCAAATATTATGCAAAACATAAAAAACAAAAACACATATTCGAAAATGAACTACGATAAAAATGCCAAAGCTAAATTGCCGTTTAAAAAGGGGGATAATATATGGTATAATCATGGGCTGAATACTTGGATAAAAGCTACTATTGAAAACATACACCCTTCACCACGATCTTATTGGATACGCTTGGAAGATGGCACAGTACTTAGAAGGAACTCAAAGTGGATTCGTAAACGTACTTTGTAACCACGCTGATGTAGACTCATATATAGTATATTATTAATTGAATTAAATAACATTTTAAGATATTTTAAGATATAATATTAAGATATTATTCAATGAATTATTTAATATTTGTAGAAAGAGGGAGATGTTGTATTTAGAATGTACATATTAATCTGTAAGCTTATAAGTACATACACATGTGTATGTACATATATAAATTGATCATATATCATGATAAATAAACAATGGTTCAGTTGCAAACTAAACGTCAGTCTATTAATAACACATAATCAGTGATCAGCGTTGTCAACTTGGTGCGTTTCGCACCATTTTTGGTGCGAAAAATTCTTTAGTTGGTGTGCCGTGCGCTTTTTTTTTAAATTTTGGTGCGCTTTTTAATTTTTGGTGGCACCAAAGCAAATTCAACACAACTTTTTGTTTCAGTGTGAGAAAAAATCAATCTACAACAAAATACACCTGTTTGAGTACCATTTCATTCAACACTGCAAAAAAATTTTGTGTATTTTTTTAATTTTTTCGAAAATGTGATGAAATCTTTATTTTTACTAATTTTTAATTGCAGTTTTTTAATAATTCATAACTCATGAAATCTATACGATGAAAAAAATTATTTTAAATACGAATGTATGATAAATGAAATCAAATTTTTCAAAAAATCTTTGTTTGAAAATGAAATTAACATTTTGGTTTGGTCTACTGAACTGTAGACGAACAACCAGGATTAGAGTACCAGTGAATCCTATCAAATTTTATTGGAAAAAATCAAATATAAGTACTTTAACTAGAAAACAAAAATATATATAAAAAAAATGATCACATATGTACTGAAATTAGCTTTTTTACCAACTAGTACTTTAGTTCCAAATATGTATCATATTGCGAGTTAAATTTTGAGTGGTTAAATGCGTATTTTATCTTTATTAGCTCATTTATTAAAAGAAGGCTTTTACTATTATTACTTTTACTAATAATCGTTGATAAAAAGTTGTTTATAGAATTTATGATATTACAAAATTTCAAATTAATTCAATAAATATTTGAAACAAAACCGAAATTCTTAACTTGGTGCCTTTTTTTGTAAATGGTGCGCTTTTTCTCCATTTTGGTGCGTTTTGATATTTCAAAGTTGACAACGCTGTCAGTGATATACAATTTCGAATTGAATATTTGGTTGAGCTAGATGTTATTAGCCCTAAGCCATATCCCGACCCTGTATTAATATATTAATACACCATAATTGTATTCTTGGCAAATTTAAAATACAAACCCAATCTAATTCATTTATTTTGCTACAATATTAATCCATCTATCACTTCATCCACAACTCAAATAAAAAAATTTAGCAAGTCATTATTTTCTTTAAATTAAACTAATGTCAACATTTATTAAAAGTAAAATAGAGTTAATTAATACAACAGTTAAAGAAATAAATCTTTCAGTGTTATTTCTAATCATAAATTTAATAACCACAGTGAACCAAAAAAAAAATAAAGAAAAATTAAAGGAAATCATAAGATATAAATTAAAAAACTTACTTATTTACATTCACGGATATGTACATATCAGCAGCATTTAGTAATATAAAATTATGGTATAACAATATTTATAAACAAAACAAAAAAATTTAATTTTAATTAACACTACACTTAAATATTTTTTTTTATATTAGCTTTTATTTATTTATTGAATCTTCATATATTGAAATAACAATAAGTTTTCAAATCTTAATACTAAAAAGAAAATAATAAGCCCAGCCAGTGCTAGACAAAAATTTTTATGATACTACAAAAATTTCATATCAACTGCTCAAGTCATCTGTTTTGCGCTTGAGTTAAAGCAAGGGTATCCCTCCTTCTCAACCGATTGTGGCCACTAAAGTTAAGGATGTCTCGTGCAAGTGGGTTTGGATGGTGTTCAAGTTTGCTGACGTACTTTGACGCATATTTTGTAAATTCGACGTTTACTAATGGCACGCCTAGATCTTTGTGGATTCGAGAATTTTTAACATACCATGGAGCTGCAGTAATAATACGTAGAATTTTATTTTGACCCCTTTGAATTTTTTCAATGTTTGATGCTGAGGCAGTACCCCATAATTGAATTCCATAACACCAGATTGGCTTTAGAATTGCATTGTACAACAAAAGTTTGCAATCCAACTTTAATGTAGAATTTCTGCCGATTAGCCAATTAAGTTGCACTGCTTTTAATCTCATCTGAGTAAGTTTTGCGTCGATATGATACTTCCAAGTTAAACGGCGGTCGAGGTGAATGCCGAGGTATTTGACTTCATTATGTTGAGGAATAATTTGATTATTTATTCTGATGGACGAGCAGGTATCTTTTCGCAATGTGAAAGTGATATGAATACATTTTTGTTCATTTACCCTGATTTTCCAAAGCTCTAGCCAATTCTCTAGTTTATAAACATAATTCTGCAAATTCTGTGATGCAACTTGGTGGTCCTTATGGACGCTGATAAAGGCTGTATTGTCTGCAAAAGTTGTGTGGATTTTGGGGTCTGACGGCATGTCGGAGGCATAAATCAAATATAAAGTAGGACCCAGTATGCTACCCTGTGGCACACCTGATTCAATTGGCCGAGCGGTACTTAAAAAATTGCCTTCTTTGATTTTAAATTTGCGACCGTATAAATAACTTTCCATGAGTTTATGGGTGTTAGCAGGCAGAGTTAATTTAATTTTGTGCATTAAACCGTCATGCCAAACTTTGTCGAACGCTTGGGACACATCAATGAAAAGGGCGGAGCAGTATTTTTTGTCTTTAAACGACCCTCTTATCACAGTTACCAATCTGTGTGTTTGTTCGATGGTACTGTGTTTAGCTCTGAATCCGAATTGATGATTAGGAATACATTCAGTGTCATTCAGAATTGGAGTCAACTTAGTCATTAACAATTTTTCGAACAGTTTAGAAATTGTCGGCAGTAGTTTAATTGGCCTATATGACTCCACTTTGGTGTGGTCCTTCCCTGACTTAGGAATCATAGTGATCATAGACACCTTCCAATCTGCAGGATAGTATTCTAGGCGTAAAATAGCGTTGAAGATAAGCATTTTATTGCTGATTTTATCCATACCTGGAGCCTTTCTAAGGTTCAGAGTACCAATAGCGTTTTGGACATCACGAAAGTTTAGTCTTAGAGGTACAGGAGGTCTTATAACAAGTGGTGGCAAATCAGATTCGTTATTATTTGAGTTGTTTATAGTAAACACATTTCTCAAATGGTTAACAAATAATGTCCCTTTCTCGGAATCATTTCTAGCCCAGTCACCAGTCGGATTTCGCAAAGGAGGTTTTCCTCTCACTGGTCTTTTTAAACCTCTTGCCGCCCTCCATAACGAGTAGTCAGATTGTGGGGTACTATCAAGACTTTCCAAGTAAGATCTAAGTGAGGCCGTTCTTTGGGTTTCTAAGAAATGTCTTAGTATATCTCTGCATTCCCTTAGCCTAGCTTTCAGTTCAGGAGACCTGTGAATTTGCCACTCTCTTCTCATTCTTTTTTTTCTGATAGGAGATGTTCGAGTTCAGAGAAATAAGTTCTGTTTGTCCTATTTCTACATTCAACGTGATAAGTGGAAGCGTGATGCACAGCTGGTCGAACGTCCTCGGTAAAGTTGCCAATCGACTTATCAATATCGTCGGTAGTTCTCAACACAACATTTTCCGTGCAATGAGAACTTAAATACTTTTTGTATTTTATCCAACTTACTCGGGTCTTAGTCATGTTCATAAATGGAGAACCACACACTTGAGGGAAATGCATTGAAATGATAGTAGGAGAGTGATCTGAGGACAAGTCCAGTGAAGGATCCACTTGCATCCATTCTACAGGGATATTTTTCACTACTCCAAAGTCAATAACATCGGGAATCTTCCGTCGGTCCGTCGGCCAATAGGTGGGATGTCCACTTGAGAGTACATCTAAGCTCATTTTAGCAATGGTGTTGAAGAGTACGCGACCCTTTGGGGTTACCAGACGTGAACCCCAAAATGTGTGTTTGGCGTTAAAGTCACCAGCAACTAAAAATCTAGCTCCAAGGGATTTAAAGAAGTTATGGTATTGGTGTTCTTTTATTGAAAATCGAGGCGGAGAATAAATCGATGATAAAACAAATTTGTATTGACAGAATTCAATGCAAATGTTTGTTGTTTGGAGGTAATCCTCACTTATGTTATTCATTAGATAATGCTTTATTCTGTTCTTTATAAGAATTGCCGAACCTCCACAAGCACTTCCGCGGGGGTCTTTAGTATCGTAGAACACGTAGCCATTAATTTTGAAGTACCCTGTCGAAGTCAAGTGAGTTTCAGCAATCATCATAACATCAATCTGCTTATCCATCAGGAAGTATTCCAGTTCATTTTTATGTTGGCGGAGGCCGTTCGCGTTCCAAAAACAAATTTTTAAATAAATCATTTCTTTAACATGGCTTGCAAGATAGTGGATTGCATTTTTAGCATTTCCTGCATCATGAATGTCATGGTGGTCGTAAAAGTGTTCATAGTTTGGACAAGTGTCTGCAATGTTGTCTCTAGATTGTTGATATGCGGCTCAGAATATTGGGGTTTAGGTTCCTGCTCCAGACCTGGCATATTAGATTTAACCACGTTTGTGTAAGAACCTTGTCTAGAATTAGGAGCGTTTTCGTGAGTAGTTGGTCGTACAATTTGAGGAAAATTCATACTCGATATGAAATTAGGTAGTTGATGATGATCAGGTAATACTGTAGACTTATTGGTCCATATTCCATTCAAGTAAGTATAAACAGGACAACCTCTACAATTTGCGGTATGATTTCCTCCGCAGTTACTACATTTTTTTATTTTTACGTCAGTTTTGGACTTATTACATTGAGCAGTTGCATGTAGTTCCCCACACGCAACACAAACAGACGGCAATTTACAATACGCTTTGGTGTGGTCAAATTCTTGACAATTAAGGCACTGGACGGGTCCATTATGCTTATGAGGTTCCTCCACGGTAATTCTACGATGCAGAAGATGAATGAGATTGTAGTTTGGATGGGACTCGTTTTTCTTTAAGACAACATCTCCAGGTTCCAATTCTACCCTGAACATGGGCTGAGGGATCTTTTCACGGTTTCTAATATTCACTACGCTCTTGATTTTGAACCCTTTGTCCATTAAACCGGTCTTTATCTCCGCAGGATTAACACATGGGTCTATACCCTTTAGAACGACTTGGAGTCCTTTTGCGCTTTTGAGCTGGTAGGTATAGAAATCCCTAGTCTCCCTCTCCAACTGGTTGGACAATTTTCGAAAATCATCTTCCCTCTTCACTTGGATCTTTGTCTCGCAGATATTTCCATGTTTAATTGAGGTTACGCTAAACATGTTTTCACCTATTACAACAACAATTCCTTGTATCAGTTTATTGGAAGTGGGCTCTCTCAGGTAAATTTGTGGGGGCTTAAATGTCTTTTTCGGTATTTCTGGGTCACCCGTCTGAAGTAGAAAAAATCTGTTTTGGTCATTTGGTTTATCACTATTGACGGTCTTAGGAACTTTTGAGTTGGAAGACATTTGAGCAGATGTCGGGCTCCTCTGTCGCTTGAGAAAGGTGATGTACCATACCATACCTACTTGTTTTTTGGGTTTGACTGCACTATTTGATGAAGATGATGGTTTCTCATCGGATGAGATAACTATATTGGGCGAACAGGAACGGCGCCGTATTTTGGCTCTTGTAGTAAGAAGAGACTCGACGGATTTTCTTAAGGATTCTTCCTCATAGATAAATAGATTTTTCCTACTGTAGTTTAGCTCTTTCTCAGAATTACATCTGAGAGCAACACTCATGCAGTTGTTATGCGATTTTTAAATTACCGAAAAACTACTATAGATATTTTTTTCCACCTATTACAATATCTGTATATATATTTTTTTTTCACCTATTACGAAAATTCAGCCGCACTAAAAATAACACGTCCGACCAGTTTAAGCAACACTTTGTGAAATGAATGTATGTATATAAAATAATATACATACATTTACATATATACAATATACAAAAATTTTAAAAAATATAAAAAGTGGAAGATTTTAATACAGAAGAAGTAATTGAAAATGTTCTTGCGCATTAATTTTTATAACGCACACTTCAAAGTCAGAATAAGAATAAAACAAAATTAGTAAAACACAAACGATGGTAAAAGGAAATGTCAAAAAATTGTATGACAAACGAAGTCGTGCAACTTTTTCTACCCCTCTTGCTTCTCTCACCCGTTTGCCGACAAACATCAGTTGCATGCAATTAATTGCATACAAAATTGCATCGTCTAAATGGCCTCTAACTTTTAACTTTGACATCATATTTAATGACCAATTATTATTACATATATAAACCAGAATAAAAAAGGGGAATCACAATTTAGATTTTGTCTATGAACATCTCATCAAATTACATACATAAAACAATAACTCGGGGAATTACCGCACTACGCAATGTTAATCTGATTAAGTTTAAAAATACACACTCAATAAAGACAAATGTAATTTCTTTCTTTAAATCTGTTTTCTTTGCGCATAGAATGAAAAGGGTATGAACCAAAATACAAAAATTTGCTCAGCTTTGCCTTTAGTAATATATGTATATGTGTCCCTCTAATGGAGATGTTTTTGAAAAAACAGGTGTCCGCGTCCGTTTAAGGGAGCGTTCGTCCAGGGGAGATGAATTTGTTCTAAAAATACGACCTAATTCACGGGACCTAGAAAATCGTCCGTCTAGCAGCCTATTAGAGCTGTCCGCCAGTGGAGCTTTTACTGTATACATCTAAGAAAACTTGAGAAATTTGGGTGTTATTGTCGAGATAATTGTGTTATAGCAAATTCTGTTATTGCTCGACAATAATACCTAAATTTCTCAAGTTTTTTTAGATAAATTATATATCATACGAAAGATCTCAGTTTCTTCTTTCCAAATCTCGTAAGAAATTGAAAATCGGGTCATTATCAACAAAATTACAGGCTTATAAGTGCACAAAGGTACAAAAGCCGGTTTTTTAATCGTAAAACCGGATTTTGGAGGTGTCCGGCATATTTCACTATTGGAATCTTCTTTTACTCGACAAGCCCTACAAGAAAAATAATATCGGGTCCCAGGTTTTTTGGACTGTCGCACCGTGTTATGTATGTATATATATGTATAAGTTTTTTAAATCATAATTTTTCTTCAGCCTGACAGGGACAGGCTTTGTGACTAGTATATCTTATAAATATCGGTATTGACTCAAAACTTTACACAGATCATATACATATATGATCATATACATATACAAAAAAAATCATACTAATGAAATTTGTTAATGCGGTCTATGGTCAAATACCATATTCACCATATGAAGCGCTCTTCCGAAAATCACTTCATTACCGAAATTCACGTTAATACTTATACGAATCTTAAATGTACTGTAATTATTATATTGAAATTCAACGTGGGATATGATATCTCGGATATCCTCAAATATATAAAATTGTCTGTTCTAAAATTTAAGAAGATCGGTCCATGTTTTGTAATTGCTCACATATACGTACCACTTCCGAAAAACAAGTTAACCCTCAATAATGTCTAATAAATATCGATATCGAATCAACATTTTATACAGATCAGAAATTGTAATCCAGAAATCATACTAAAATCGTTTATACGGCAATTATGCTACTGAATTTTGTAGCTATCAGAGCAATAGCTCCCAAATTAAGTTCGCTTCCGAGTATAACCGACTCTTGTAAATAACATTATTGAGATGAATTTCAACCAAATCGCATTACTGGATACTGTATTTAGAATCTATTATTCCATAATTGGTCCGTTTCTGCTATGCCACCCATATACATAACTCTTGTAAATAAAGTTATTTGAATCAAATTAAACCAAAAGAACACCTCACCATATAATCTTACCATTTTTTATACTCTGTGTCTTAACTTGTGGTTAATAATGAAAAATGCTCTTTTAGTTTTATAAATTGTTAAATTACACTTAATATTGCTATGAATATCAGAATATGAGAATTGGTAATTACATCAATTTTAAATGGTCAAAGTTAGATATAATTTCTAAGCATTTGAAATGAATTATCTTGTTCGTAAAATTGCCTTTCAAACAATATATAAAATGCTAAGCTATTAGTTGAAAAAACAATGAATAAAGATATGCTAGTCCTGTAACCAGTGTAGTTTTTGTATTTCTTGTTACGTTTAGGTGGAGAATATTTAAGATTAAGATTACACGTTAATTTGTTTTTCATAAAATTAATCGAATTATTCAATATTCGAAAAAGGTAATTTTGAAATTCGTCGAATAATTACACTGTCCAACAAATTAAGAGTTTTTGAATGGAACAGAATAGCGGATTATTTTTGTGGAAGATCTTAACCCTCTAACTGGTCTCTTTATGGGTCAATTTGACCTTTTTTTCGATAAAATCAAAAAATATCCTTTAAAAAAGGACATTTAAGGATTAAAATATTCTACGAAAATGTTTGGCGGAAAATTTCAGTGGGGGTCGCCAAAGACACCATTGTTGTAAATAAAGCTCTTTACGATTAATTGGCAAAATTACACGCCAACACATACAAAGCAGGTGAAAACATCGTCAAGTTCGGCCGGGCCAAACACTGAGTTCTCGCGTCTAGTCAACTGTGACTTACAAATCAGCTTACAAATCGTAAAGAGCTTTATTTACAACAATGGTGTCTTTGGCGGCCCCCACTGAAATTTTCCGCCAAACATTTTCGTAGAATATTTTAATCCTTAAATGTCCTTTTTTAAAGGATATTTTTTGATTTTATCGAAAAAAAGGTCAAATTGACCCATAAAGAGACCAGTTAGAGGGTTAAGATCTTCCACAAAAATAATCCTCATACAATTCCACAATACAACTCTGACCATAAGAATTCTGTCAGACAATAACTTACAACATTTTATTCATATAGTATAATGCTCCCTTCGACCAAAAAATGAAAACTTTGACCCACTGTAAAAAAAAACTCAGACGTGCTGGACCATAAGTTTGTTCTACAAAAATGATCTACTCAACATACCCTTTCAGAATTATAGGGTCGCTATTCTGTTCCAAAAATGGTGTTGGACAGTGTTATTCATAAGAAATTGTTCGAATATTTTACTTGCGATAGCATTTAGATGTATGGATCGATAATCTAAGTGAAATTTACCACTAAATATGATTCGGCACAAACGAATTCATGCTCTTAATTGTTTTGTTTTCTGAAAATATCTAAATTTTACTTTTCTCTTTAAATAAAAACTTTTACAATTGATGCAAGTTACAGAATTTGTTTTGACAACTTGTGATTCCATGGTTAATGTTTTGAATTATATTTCATTTTTTCGGTTATAATAATTTGATTTTAATTATAGAAACTATTATATACATTTTGCAGGTACTACATATTTTCCGATCAACAACGTCGACAAAACAATTCTTCGCAAAGTGCTATCAATCAGCAGGTACAAAGTGCATCCCCTCAATCTATAAATCCACAATGCAAAGATGATTCAACATCTTCACAACAACAGCACACAATTCAGAATCAACATCAACAGCAAATAAAAATTAAATCGAATACGTCTGTAAATATAAGTAAATCTGCAAATTCTGTAACAGCGTCTAAGGAATCACCAAAGCACAAACAGGAAGAAGAATTAAAAGTTGTAAAACAAGAAGGTCAAAAACCAACTATGGAAACTCAAGGCCCTCCTCCACCACCAACATCACAATATTTTTTACATCCGTCATATATAACATCAACTCCTTTTGGATTTGATCCAAGCCACCCCATGTACAGAAATGTTCTTATGCCAGCATCGTCGCCGTACAATACCCCACCATATCATTTACCAATGCCACGTTATCATGCTCCAGAAGATCTTTCCAGAAATACTGGAACAAAAGCGCTAGACGCACTTCATCACGCGGCAAGTCAATACTACACAACTCATAAAATTCACGAACTTAGTGAAAGAGCGTTAAAATCTCCTAACAACTCTAATCCGAGTAATGTATCTGGATCATTTAAATTAAGTGGTTCTAGTCCAAATATTAATGCGGCTCAACATTCTAATATAGGTTCAAATATTATTGGTCACCACTCTGTACAAAATCAGTCTGCGAATGTCAGTCAGCTACCGCACAATTTAGCGTCACAAACTATTGGAATTTCTAACAAACAAGAAGTAACCGGTCAAAAACCACATGGAAATGGGCCTAGTGTTACCGGTACTTCGCTCAATGAACCTCAAAAATCACAAACAGTGGTTAACTCTTCTGCTGCATCTAGTTGCGGTAGCGCAAATTCCACCAGCAGTAGTGGTAACAACATCAGTAGCGGTGGTACCTCAGATTCACGAAGTCCTCCACCTCAAAGACACGTACACACACATCATCATACACACGTTGGTCTAGGCTATCCCATGTATCCTGCGCCCTACGGAGGTAAGTGTCCACATTAAGTAATCTTTGCTATAACAGGCACAATTACAGCATGACCAATTTTCATATGTTAAAAAACACATATGTATATGTACATATGTATATGTACATACATATAAAACAGTAGAGAATAAACCCAACCCAAAAATAAGAGTCGACAAACAAATTTCATTTATTTATTATAAGTTATAAAATTATTAACTATACATACCAGATAACAGAAAGAGACCATTCACATTTGCTAACCATTCGCAAATTCATTGTTTTTGCATTGCTTTTACTCGACAATAATCAAAATGTGCATTGTTGTTTCTTTACTAATTCCTTATTACTGCTATTTTACATTCCCTTTTTATTATGCCGTTATACATCAAGCAACGAAATAATTCAATGCCACATGAAAAAACTAAAAACATTCACACTATTCGTTGCTTTCAGTGAATGAACATACACATGAAAACACATGTGGATAGAAAAGTGACATTCCACATGACAAATACACACAATGTGAACACAGCTTTAATTTACAGTGGCATTGTATTTTGCCTACACATTTTTAGTAGAAATTGGGTTTTTATTCATACATAAAATTGTAAAAATCAAGTAAAAAAAAATCAAAAAAAAAATTGATAAATATTATGTAGAATAGGAAACCCCAAAAAAATTTTAAAAATGTTCATATTTCTTTTGTTTTTGTTGCATTTTATTAATTTGCATCACAATTTGCATTTTATGTTTAAAAATTAATCGGAATATATAATTTGCGAAGTACTAGAGAGTTCTTAGCTATTGTCTTGGCTACAATTTTTATCATAGTATTGGATCGAAAATCTCAATGGTTTGGTTGTTATAGGCCAAAATATCAAAAAAAAAAAAAACGTGACAAAAAGTGATACATTTTCTACATATTTTACTTTTAGACCATGAAAACGAAGTTTCTTCTAAATAATATTTGCAGAGAAATTGTAACCCGAGACAACAGCTACAACTTTACCGTTGAAAATTAGTCAAAATTTCTAATAGTTTACGAAATATGAGCCCAAGAAAATTTGTAAATTTTCCAAAAAAAATAAAGTCAGAGAAAAAATTTCAAGTTAAATCGGGAGGCTCGATTTTCACCGTAGACATATGGTCTAGTAAACTTTTTTGCTCAGTACAATCCCAAGAATCAGAAACGCAATTCGCCCATTAAGATGTCCAAATCGCCCCACCCTAATGTACATACATACATATGTATATCAATAGCTTTTTTATATATGTACATAATTATGAGCGTTGTGTGAAAATAAAAATTAATGCGACATTGTTTTTAATAAAAAATTTTATTTTGTTTACATTTTAGCTGCTGTTCTTGCCAGTCAACAAGCGGCTGCTGTAGCTGTGATAAATCCCTTTCCACCTGGACCAAATAAATAAATAAGGATTAAAAACTTAGTTGAATGGAGTTCAAAGTTAATAAACAAATAAAATTAAATATCATAAGAATTATAATTACACTGAATATTTGTACGTACACACATATATATATAGAATAGAATCGCTTTGTTTTTACATACCGTTTCCAATATGAACTAAAATAATTATTGGATTAATACTTACAAAATTTTATGACACGAGACTAAAGGTATGATAATACACGGCAAATATTTACTTAAAAATACGTTACCACTGTCTTAGCTCACATTTGTGTAACGATATTTAATCTTACTTGAGTTTTGTAAGAGCAAAAAGCGTCATATAAAATAAAACTAAACTTCTATTTGTCATTTGTAAAAGCAGTTTTCAAAATAAACCAAAGAATTGGAACAAATTTTATTTAGTGGTTACGTCTTTTTCGCCAATTATTTGCCATGTGTGACCATACCTTAAGTGATAGGTCGTGCGTATAAATACATACGATTACTTGTAATATAACCTGTAACTGTAAGAGGTTAAAAATAAATGGTATTTCGATTATTTATATGCATTATGTTTAATTTCTGGCATAAACGTACATACATACATATTTATACTATAATTCCTTAGAATAAAAAGAATTCATACAAATAGTTATTATTTTATATTACTTTGAAAAATAATATTTAAGCAATAGTAATAGAAGAAGTAGTTTTAAATTTTACTCTTATTTTTTAAGAATAATCTTGAATATTCATTGAATTCAACATTGCATTCGTATTTCATTATAATTATAAGTATGAATGTATATTATAAGTTTATATTAATTATTCTTATTATATTTTTAACATAAATTTATTTTAATTCTTTTCATAAAATTATGTATCTGTAATTAGAGTTCACTAAATGTACATACCTTTTAATTTACCTCATAGGACCGTTGTTTATTTTTCGCACAAAAGTCATATTTTATAAATTCAATTCATAAAAGTATCCTACTGATTTTGTACAGTCAAATATTTTAATGTTGAAATGTATTTAGTATCAAAAAAAGAAAAAAAAAAAACAAGCCGTAGCAAACACATAACCAGTTTTACACGTTCCAGAGGTTACCTCGTAAAACTAATCATTGAGAAATACCACTATGAACTATGCGATCGATGATTGGTTTCAAACCTTTAACTTATACTAATAACAATTTAATTTAATAAAACTAAATATGTTTTTCAATAAAGCTTTCAAACTTATGTCATTGTTTTATTTGCAAATTTACATTTGTATAAGATTTAAAAAGTCGTAAGTGTTATTTTTACTTACGACAAAAACATACATATCAAAAATTTTCAGTTTTTATAGATTTGATGAAATATGTGTCAACGTAACAAAAGGTAGTAGACAAGGTGAATTTTTACTAGGTGACAGCATAGCGCCAGCTGATTATTTTTTGCTCTATTCGTGGTGAAATTGAAAATATCAAAAAGTTGTTTACAAATAGTCAGAGTTTATATAAAAACGTTACAAAATTATTTTGTATTTGAAAAATTGAGTTTTTGTCGCCGTTTTATCCGCGTAAAATAGTTTAAAATTATATTAAATAGTGTGTTTGTTTTTTGAGTTGTTTTGCGGAAATTCGTTGTTTGTTAATGCCTAACGCTATGCCAAAGTGCAGCAGCAAAACAAAACAACAATGCATAGTGGTGTGCCTTTAGGGTTATCATACCCAACAGAATTTCGAATGCCATCCGAAGTTAATCCATCAGGGAACCCTTCACATGGTTTACATTTATTTTCCATAGAAGAATTTTCGAATACTGCAGCTTCAAAGTGTTATGGGCAAATTCAGAGAGAAAAATAATCTCAAACTGAGTAAGTGATTAAAATTACCAATAATGTCCTTAATGTACTTATTTATTTTTTGTGCCTTTTATCTTAATATACATAAGTACATGCCTTGGAATACATAGCAGGCTATATTATTCGAAAGCTCAAGCTAGTGGAATACGAATGCCATCAAAATATCAAAAAAAACGTGACAAAAATTAGTAAATTTTCTACATTTTTTCTTTTAGATCATGAAAACGAAGTTTTTTCTAAATAATATTTGCAGAGAAATTGTAACCAGAGACAACAGCTACAACTTTACCGTTGAAAATTAGTCAAAATTTCTAATAGTTTACGAAATATGAGCCCAAGAAAATTTGCAAATTTTTCAAAAAAAATAAAGTCAGAGAAAAAATTTCAAGTGAAAAATCAAGAACTGAAAAGTCAATTAATGACTTTTTTTTATTTTAAAACGTTCTTTATGTTTATTTAATTATTTAAAAATCGAGACCTGAAAAGTCAATGAAGGACTTATTTTTTGATTTAATAAAATTAATATTTTCAAAAATAATAAAAAATTATTTTTAGAAAGTTTGTCGGTGTCAAGCACTTACTATAATAAATAAACGACTAATAAACTTTGGGTTTGAATGTTTTTTTTTTTTAACTTGCCACGCCGCACAGAGGGTTGAAATGTACCAAAAGTGAGGATTAATTCAAAAGCTGAACTTTATCCTACACATTCGTGTGTGGTACTGGGTGAAAGGTAATTAAATTCTACATCACTATTTGCCAAAACTTTTGTTTTGAGTAAATTACTTTATCGACTGTGAGCTGTCAAAGTCAAATAATTTTTCAAAATTTTTCGTGCCGTGCCTAAAACTGAAAATTGAGATATTTTGGGTGCTGATAATTCTTATTAAGCGTTCTAAAAGTAATTTTATTAAAATGGAACCATCAACTTCAGGTATTTGGCTACATAATTGCATTAATGTTTTTTAGATAAATGTTTTGCAAATATTTTTAATATTTTTTTAAAAATTGCTCCATATTTGGGGTATTTTCGATATATACACAGAGTTTCAACAAATTTCTTGTTGCGATCCAGCAAATTTTATTAAGTGATATTTTAATATAGTATTTTAGCTTATATATTCCACACCAACCTTTTGCAGAGGCACCGCGTTTTTGTACTTATTAAAATTTTTGTGAAAGAACTCCAGTTGCTAAATACTTAATCTGAAAAAACAAACAACAAATCAACTTGTTTGTTTTTAACTCTCTTTTGTCTTTATTTTCGGTATTAAAGTTATTGTTATAAATAAGTTTGGTTTCTATCAGAGATGGTTGCGTGAGTTAATTTTGACTCACGCTCACTTACAAAAAATAATTTCTGTTTAATTTTTGCATACGTTCGTGCTTTTATTAAATTTAAAATTAACACACGAGCTCGAAATGATCACGAAAACACTTAATGTTCGAACAATTAAAATTATATGTAACTCACGAACACTGCATTTAAAAAATATCGTGTCACGCTTCCATCTCTTTTAATTGTTATAGTTCATTTTACCCTACATAAAAAAGTTGGGCACAAGCATGTGAAGATACATAGAAGTGTGGTTTTCATTTGCACTTTAATAGAACAAGTAAAGATTCCTACTATAAATTGGGAAATTTCAACATATTCTAAATAATTTCTAACATAAGCTAAGTAAATTTTAAGAAATTTCATGTAAAATTACAGAATTTGTTGAAATTTACCTAATTTATAGTGGGTATTTTTTTTAATTTTACCACAATAATACCCAAAATGGATTTAAATGCATATATATGTACATATAATTTGTATCTTCTTTTTTAAATAAAAAAATATTTTCTACCAGTTTTTTTCATAAACCTTATTTTTTCACTAAATAATGTACACTTTGCTCGCAAATGCAGCCGAGAAAAGTCGAATGGAGATATTCTAAATAGATTTTTTTCTCAGTTCAGTATAAATCTAGTATAAATAAACAAAATGAGCGGAAAGAAAAGCAACAATTATCAAATTCCGAACTACAGCTTTTGCTATTGTCTATTATTTCTCAAGAAACACATGATAGTAATATATAATTTTTTTCTTAAATACAAACAAAATGCATAAAAAAATTAAAATATTGTTTTTTATTAACATATTATACAAATTTTAGAATTCATGAAATTTTGTCGTAAGGACAAATAGGAGTTTAAATCAATTATGTTGAAATATTTATATATGTATATATTATTTTTTATTTGTCTTTTTAATAATATATTCAATATATTTTAATTTTAAATTTTATTTAATCACTAGCTAAACCCGGTGTGCTTCGCTACCCCCTCGCAAAACGCGCAAAGATATACACATTAAATTTCTTATGTGCACCCTCCACACAGACCCCAATCACCCCTGAAAATTTCATTGAAATCGGGCAAACCGTCTAGGAGGAGTATGCGAACAGGAAGTTTTGCCACTTAATTTTATATATATAGATTTATAGCTTTCTATTTTAAATTTACAATAAAATTTGTACATTAAGCCCATTTTCCACAAAATTGAAAAAACGTTCCCAAACAGACAAAAATTTATTTTTTTTAATTTTTTTTTGTTTAATATGGTTTCTTTTTAAGTGTATGACAATTATTGATAAACAAAAAAATTATAAAAATTTATTTCGTTACTTTTTTAAAAAATTTGTAAAATTCTCGAAATCCTTCAATACCCAAATTCAGACTTTAAGGCCCCGATTACCGTTTACAACACTAAAATGTTGTGTTGTTTTAGCTACAACACAACACCTAATTTGTTTTCGATTATGGTTTACAACATCTAAGTGTTGTGTATGTCACAGGGTTGCATTTTATATTAGTGCACATTATCCGTAAAATTACATCCCTGCGTATGGAAAAAAAGTTTAAATAATATTCTAATACGCGCAATATTGTTTCAATTAAAAGTAATATGTAATGGATATAAACACCGAATTAGAAATAATTTAATGCTTGCTGTTTTAAATGAATAAGAAATTTTTTTTTAACATATTTATTGCTTTAATTCACTTGATTTAAAAAAAGAATACAAAAAAAAGAAAAACTTAAAAACTTATTCATATGTTAAAAAATATCACCAAAAAATTCACAGATTCTTAAAACTAAAACTAAAGTTATTTAATATACATATATACATACATATGTAAGTACATATGTATGTATATGATTATCACAACTCCTGAATTCTTTGTTAATTTAAGTTTGGCTGCTACATATCAATTTCATTTGTAGTTCAGCCTTCTTTTTTTAATTCATAAATTTTTTATTTATTTGGTAATTTTTATATGAATTACTTCCTATCTTTTCAATGTCTCTAATATCTTCTCTTGATTTTTGGCTTGCGTTTTTAATATTTGTAAAGGTTCGTCCTCCAACTTGTTCTTTCTGCGATGTTTTGGTAATGGTGTTTCAGTAGATGCAACAGTCTGTGAAGGCTCCTCAGGTATAAATGTTAATTCCGCCCCATCGGAATCTTGATTTGCCAAACCCATTGCAGAACCATTTGGATTAACTTGGGTTACATTGAGACAAGCTCCATAGTGTTCTGTTCTAGTGAACTCAAGATTATTTCTGGAGATTTGCCTTATAGTGAGTCCATACCTATGATAAAATACAAATTATTTTTAAGTAATATATTATAAATTATATAGTAGCGGTCACAAACTATTTAATTGATCCGTAAATGTATCCCATGTGCTCCTAACTTGCATTTTGTTACATCCAAATGGTAACTACATCGGCCAATATCTGGATGAATTTTCATAAGCTCAACCATATTTTCCAGTTGTTTTTTTATTTGTAATTTTGCTAAGAAATATTTATAATTAAGTATTTTTTACAGTTATGCATGTATGTTTTGCAATAAAATTGTATATGAATACTTACAAATTTGTTTCCAATTTTCGTTTTTCAACTTATAACGTTCATAACAACACCAAATAAGCAGTTGTATATTTTTGACAGTGCTAACAACACATAAAAACACATGTTGTAAACGATAATCGATGTTACAGAACACAGACAACTCCAAAAACAACAGTGCTGACAACAGTTGTAAATCATGACCGCATTTAAAAAAATACAACATTAAAATAACAACTGTTGTAAACGGTAATCGGGGCCTAAATTAAACTTATGTTCATATTTATGCAAAATATATATTTATTTTTTTATTTTTTAGCAAGAAGACAATATAAGCTTTCGTTTGCTTCTCATTTTTAAAAAAAATTACTTTCCATTTTAAAATTACGGCGTAAATTCTGAAACAAACTATAATTTTCCGAAAAATAAAAATGTCTATAAAATCGTAAAAAAAATTTTTTTTCAGTGTATCTTTTTTTCAGAATATGCCTTTTTATGTATGTTTAACGATTTAAAAAAAAATTTCAAAAAAATTTAAATTACGGCTCCCATGAATTAATCGCCACTTTCGGTGTCATCGAACCCACTGTGCGCCGTCGAAAAAAATAGATCTGGACACCCTACCAACACCCAACTTGTCATGCAACGACGTCGACTCCGACACGATGCGAAATTTCATCAATGTTTGGTTTGCCAAAGGTATCACCCCTTGAAATTCTGCAAGAGGTTTCTGTCAATGGAAGTAGAAAAACGTAAAGAACTAGTGGAGCGCCATAAATATTGTTCTAATTGCTTGGCACGGAGTCATACAATACGTTCCTAATCTTCGTGGGAAACCGGTAAGAGGTGTGATAAATTACACCAAACGTTGTTGGACCTGCCCCGGTTTGAAGTTCAGAAAGTAACTATCAACAACCGCAAAACAAAACAAAATCAACCGCAAGCAAAAGTGGTAACGCCAAACACCAAATTACTATCTGAGGCTATCAAAAGGCCCAACTATAATGTGCATATGCTAGCTTAAGCCAACGTGCGAACACATATAAATTGTATGTGGCAAACTATAATGTACTTAACGAAACTTTTCGTTAAGTTTTTCAACTGTCATTTGCTTAAGCAAAAAGCGAAACTGATCGCACATTCTGTACGGAATCAGCTGTTTGTTGTTGTTTGTTTGTGTTTTGAACAAAATGGAAGCAAATATATTTATTTTAAATTTAATAGAAAATGCGGAAAAAATAAGTGCCTTTACAATAAAAGAGACCCTTTTTATTTTAACAAAAATGTCTTTCTGTCGCGGTTTATTTCTCTGACAGAACAAGAGCGTCTTCTTCTTTTACAGTGTAGTTCACTTATTTTTTTTAATGTGCACAACCCTTCAAGCGCTAACTTTAATATTTTTATATTATTAAAATTTTTAAGTTTTTTCTCCATTTTTGCAAACACAATACGAAAATTAACAAAACATATGTAAACGTTTATTATTATTTACAATGTAGTGCTGCCACAGCTGTACATTTTAGTACTTTTGCCGATAAATTGAAAAAAAGGAAAAATTATGCGTTTCGGGTACGAAGTTTTCTTTTAATTATAAAATAATATAATAATATTTATAAAATATAGTCATTTAATGGCTTTTTGTTAAAATAAAAACATTTTTTTAAACATAAATGAGCAACTGTGGACAAAAAGTTTCAAAGTCATTGTAGCCACCTGAAAGTTAACTCTGAACTGGTTATGCATTAGACAGCCTTTTCGTTAACTTTTGCAATTTGCTTAAGCTTGCTTATGCATATTATAGTTGGGCCTAAAGCCCTAGCAGAAGTTCTGTGCGTATCCAGCAAATCTACATCTGTTGCATGTCTGCAAGACCGGCGCCATGTCCAAACACGGTATTGCCAATATTATTGAAGTGTTTAATTAAACGTCAAACAAATATCCCTTTGCTATAACAAAAAAGGTATATTTAAAGTTAGCTGGACTAACATGAAAATTTTCTTTTTTTTACTTCACTTGTTTTATCTTCAACGCTATTTTACGCCTTGAATACTATCCTGCAGATTGGAAGGTGTCTATGATCACTATGATTCCTAAGTCAGGGAAGGACCACACCAAAGTGGAGTCATATAGGCCAATTAGCCTACTGCCGACAATTTCTAAACTGTTCGAAAAATTGTTAATGACTAAGTTGACTACAATTCTGAATGACACTGAATGTATTCCAAATCATCAATTCGGATTCAGAGCTAAACACAGTACCATCGAACAAACTCACAGATTGGTAAATGTGATAAGAGGGTCGTTTGAAGATAAAAAATACTGCTCCGCCCTTTTCATTGATGTGTCCCAAGCGTTCAACAAAGTTTGGCATGACGGTTTAATGCACAAAATTAAATTAACTCTGCCTGCTAACACCCATAAACTCATGGAAAGTTATTTATACGGTCGCAAATTTAAAATCAAAGAAGGCCATTTTTTAAGTACCGCTCAGCCAATTGAATCAGGTGTGCCACAGGGTAGCATACTGGGCCCTACTTTATATTTGATTTATGCCTCCGACATGCCGTCAGACCCCAAAATCCACACGTCAACTTTTGCAGACGATACAGCCTTTGTCAGCGTCCATAAGGACCACCAAGTTGCATCACAGAATTTGCAAAATTATGTTTATAAACTAGAGAATTGGCTAGAGCTTTGGAAAATCAGGGTAAATGAACAAAAATGTATTCATATCACTTTCACATTGCGAAAAGATACCTGCTCGTCCATCAGAATAAATAATCAAATTATTCCTCAACATAATGAAGTCAAATACCTCGGCATTCACCTCGACCGCCGTTTAACTTGGAAGTCTCATATTGAAGCGAAACTTGCACAAATGAGATTAAAAGCAGTGCAACTTAATTGGTTAATCGGCAGAAACTCTACATTGAAATTGGATTGCAAACTTTTGTTGTACAATGCAATTCTAAAGCCAATCTGGTGTTATGGAATTCAATTATGGGGTACTGCTTCAGCATCAAACATTGAAAAAATTCAAAGGGGTCAAAATAAAATTCTACGCATAATTACTGCAGCTCCATGGTATGTTAAAAATTCTCGAATCCACAAAGATCTAGGCGTGCCATTAGTAAAAGTCGAATTTACAAAATATGCGTCAAAGTATGTCAGCAAACTTGAACACCATTTAAACCCACTTGCACGAGACATCCTTAACTTTAGTGGCCACAATCGCTTGAGAAGGAGGGATACCCTTGCTTTAACTCAAGCGCAAAACAGATAACTGGATCAGTTGAAGTGATTTTTTTTTTAGTATCATAAAAATTTTTGTCTAGCACTGGCTGGGCTTATTATTTTCTTTTTAGTATTAAGATTTGAATACTTATTGTCATTTCAAATATGAAGATTCAATAAATAATTAAATGCAAAAAAAAAAAAAAAAAAAAAAAAAAAAAAAAAAAAAACTTGTTTTATAATCATCAACCATAACTTGAATAAACAATATTATATTGAATTCCCACCAAACAATTCATTGTTGTTTTTCTTTCTAAAATTTATATTTCTGTGGAGCAATTATTCTTCTCCACAACCCAAACCAGACGTCAGCTGCTTAACCCTGGTCCTAAGTTCTACATCCACACTGACGACTACTGATATAGACGAATCCAAGTCAGTTTTTAGCAAAACTCCCACTGTTTTGTTCAACATATTTCAACTTCGTATGTTTGCCAGTTATCATTTCAACCAATATTTCAATTTTAGACCATATGTTCTATAATTCTAAAGCTGGGATTACAAAACGGAAAGCAGTTTTAAAAACCTTCATGTGTTACTTATTTATTCTTAAAGTATTTTACCAGAGTCATTACAAATGTAGACCTTACAAGCAAAATTAAAAAAAAACCTTTTTTTGATAATTAAGAATGACAAATTTAATCTACTAAAATTTCATTGCATTATGCTAAAAAATAAAAAATTTATTGCATGTTTGTTAATGACAAAAGCCTTAACAAACTTTGTCACAAATCCAGTGACTTAGTTTTTGATCCTCCCTAATATCAATTAATATATATAAATGCTAATAGTCACAAGATAGATAGTTATTGCGATAACTATCTATCTCTTTTCCTTTTTTCGCTTCAATCAAAATGTCAAATTGGTCTAAAGGTAGGGTTACCATATTCATTTTGAGAAAAAGAGGACGTCGACCAAAAAAAAAAGCCGGACATTTACTCTTAAAAAGAGGACAACACTCTGTAGCAAAATATTAAAAAACAACGCCTTAAAATACACAAAACAAATTTAAAATTCTATTTACATATAACAACAAAACAAAACTTAAACAAAATATTAAAAAAATGATATTTTATCAGTCTGATCTCATAACTACTACAAGATAAAAACATAACAATTAACAAATTCATTTTAAAACTTCACATGTACTACATATACATATATGCATTTTTAGTAGAAGTTGTCAAGTTTCATGTATATTTTTCAGCGCTTTCAATTTGAACCAATATATTATTATGGCATTTTTTTAAATATTCATAAAACTCTTGACAATTCATATCAAAATTATATTTGACTCTAATAATATCAGAAATAGTTTCTGTGTTTAATTTGTTTCTTTCTGGTGTCCACTGAATTCAGAACTTCTAGAACTAAGAACTTTGAGAAATCTTATAAAACAAAATTCCCAAAGGTTAACACACACATTCAGGGAAAGAATTGACCATTTTAAAATTTGGAATGATTTATAAGAAGATTTCGTCTTTCTAAGTAAAGTGCATCAGCTGTTTTCCCCCTCCAATAAATTAGCACTTCTTTTGGCACCTTTTCCAGACATTTCTGGACAAAACTAAAAACGTCGTTGCAAACAATTAAATTTTGCAATTAATTGGTGTAGGTCTAAACGTCAAACACCAAGTTACTACATTTTTCACCGAATTCGGTAGTACGTGTAGTACTTAGGTAAAAAAAAATTAAAATTACCAAATTCTTTTTACCGGTTAGGTAAGGAAAAGTAATTGGTATAAACTCTAGTAGTTATCTATTTATTAAAATTACGTGCATAAGACAGGTAGACAAAGACCAAAAGCCGTTTAAAATTGTGACGGCGCATACTTATATGGCGGCCAAAAAGCATCAAACACAATGTGTTTACACAAAAAAGCATGTCATGACATCGTGTGTATTTAAAAATAATAATACATCAATGCCAATAATACTTTCGATGCAATAAAACGAAATTATATATTAAACTTTTAAAAGTAGGACAAACCCAGGACACTTGCAAAAAAAGAAGTAGGACTACCCCGGACGCCCTAAAAAAGAGGACGGTGTCCGGAGAAAAGAGGACGTATGGCAACCCTATCTAAAGGTCTAAGCTGCTGTTTCCGGCTTTCACTTCAAAAAAAAAAAAAAACATTTCAGTCTCGTCTCATCGAACTGTTCGGAGGTGTTACTTTTAGTGCGGCTGAATTTTCGGTGAAAAAATCGTATTAGGTGAAAAAGTGTAATAGGTTGAAATTAAAAATATAAAAAAAACATTAAAAATCGCATAAAAATTGTATGAGTGTTCCTCTCAGATGTAATTCTGAATAAGAGCTTAGCTCGTCTAGAAAAACTAAATGGGTCTCTGAGGAAGAATACTTAAAAAAATCTCTGGAGAATTTTCTCACTACAAGAGCCGTAGAACGGCGTCGTTCCTGTTCGCCCAATATAGTGATAGATGAAAAAACATCATCTTCATCAAATAGTGAGGTCAAACCCAAAAAACAAGTAGGTATGGATAAGTACATAACCGTTCTCAAGCGACAGAGAAGCCCGACATCTGCTCAAATGTCTTCCAACTCAAAAGTTCCTAAGACCGTCAATAGTGGTAAACCAAATGACGAAAACAGATTTTCTCTACTTCAGACGGATGATCCAGAAATACCGAAAAAGACATTTAAGCCCCCACCAATTTACCTGAGAGAGCCCATTTCCAACAAACTGATACAAGGAATTGTTGCTGTAATAGATGAAAACATGTTTAGCGTAACCTCAATTAAACATTTCCTTTCTTTCTTTCTTCTTTCACCACCTTTACTTCTTCAACTATCCCCTTTCCAAATAAAGTAACGCAATTATATATAGGCATATTAATTGCCTGAGTGTTACTTCTCTTTAAAAAAAAAAAAAAAAAAAAAAAAACATGGAAATATCTGCGAGACAAAGATCCAAGTGAATAGGGAAGATGATTTTCGAAAATTGTCCAACCAGTTGGAGAGGGAGACTAGGGATTTCTATACCTACCAGCTCAAAAGCGCAAAAGGACTCCAAGTCGTTCTAAAGGGTATAGACCCATGTGTTAATCCTGCGGAGATAAAGACCGGTTTAATGGACAAAGGGTTCAAAATCAAGAGCGTAGTGAATATTAGAAACCGTGAAAAGATCCCTCAGCCCATGTTCAGGGTAGAATTGGAACCTGGAGATGTTGTCTTAAAGAAAAACGAGCCCATCCAATCTACAATCTCATTTATCTTCTGCATCGTAGAATTACCGTGGAGGAACCGCATAAGCGCATTGGACCCGTCCAGTGTGTAAATTGTCAGGAATTTGGCCACACCAAAGCGTACTGTAAATTGCCGTCTGTTTGTGTTGCGTATGGGGAACTACATCCAACTGCTCAATGTAATAAGTCCAAAACTGACGTAAAAATAAAAAAATGCAGTAACTGCGGAGGTAATCATACCGCAAATTATAGAGGTTGTCCAATTTACACTCATTTGAAAGCCATAAGTACCAACAAGACGTCAGTATTACCTGATCATCGTCAACAGCCTATTTTGGCATCGAGTGACAATTTCCCGCAATTGTTACGGTCCACTAGTCATGTAAACGCGCCTAGTTCTAGACAAGTTTCTTACGCTAACGTGGTTAAATCTAATATGCCAGGTTTGGAGCAGGCACCTAAATCACAATATTACGAGCCTAATATTAACACTCTAGAGACTACATTGCAGACACTTGTCCAAACCATGAACACTTTTACGACCACTATGACATCCATGATGCAGGAAATGCTGAAAATGCAATCCACTATCTTACAAGCCATTTTAAAGAAATGATTTGTTTAAAAATTTGTTTTTGGAATGCGAACGGCCTCCGCCAACATAAAAACGAACTGGAACACTTCCTGATGGATAAGCAGATTGATGTCATGATGATTGCTGAAACTCACTTGACGGCGACAGCGTACTTCAAAATTAATGGCTACGTGTTATATGATACTAAAGATCCCCGCGGAAGAGCATGTGGAGGTTCGGCAATTCTTATAAAGAACAGAATAAAACATTATTTAATGAACAACATATGCGAGGATTACCTACAAGCAACAAACATTTGTATTCAATTCTGTCAATACAATTTTGTTTTATCATCAATTTATTCGCCGCCTCGATTTTCAATAAAAGAACACCAATACTACAGCTTCTTCAATTCCCTTGGAGCTAGATTTTTAGTTGCTGGTGACTTTAACGCCAAACACACATTTTGGGGTTCACGTCTGGTGACCCCGAAGGGTCGTGAGCTCTTCAACACCATTGCCAAAATGGGCTTAGATGTACTCTCAAGCGGGCATCCTACTTACTGGCCAACGGGCCGACGGAAGATTCCCGATGTTATTGACTTCGGAGTAGTGAAAAATATCCCTGTAGAATCGATACAAGTGAAACCTTCATTAGACTTGTCTTCAGATCACTCTCCTTCTATTATTTCAATGCGTTTCCTTCAAGGGAATGGCTCTCCATTTCGGGACATATCTAAAACCAGAGTAAGTTGGATAAAGTATAAAAAGTATTTAAGTTCCCACTGCACGGAAAATGTTGTGTTGAGAACTACCGAGGATATTGATGGGTCGATTGGCAAGTTTACTGAGGACATACGAAGAGCTGTACATCACGCCTCCACATATGACGTTGAGTGCAGAAGTGGGACAAACAGAACTTATTTCGCAGAACTCGATCATCTCTTGACAGAAAAAAGAAGAGTTAGAAGAGAGTGGCAAATTCACAGGTCTCCTCAACTGAAAGCTAGGCTACGAGAATGCAGAGATATACTAAGACATTTCTTAGAAATCCAAAGAACGCCCTCACTTAGATCTTACTTGGAGGGTATTGATAGTACCCAACAATGTGACTATTCGTTATGGAAGGCGGCACGAGGTTTTAAAAGACCAGTTAGAGGAAAGCCTCCTCTGCGAAATCCGACTGGAGACTGGGCTAGAAATGATTCCGAGAAGGGGACTTTATTTGTTAACCATTTGAGAAATGTGTTTACTATAAACAACTCAAATAATGCATCTGATTTACCTCCACTCGTTATTAGACCTCCTGTACCTCTGAGACTTACCTTTAATGATGTTCAAAGCGCTGTTGGTACTCTGAATCTTAAAAAAGCTCCAGGTATGGATAAAATCAGCAACAAAATGCTTGTGGAGTTACCTCGTGTAGCTAGAAGAGTTATCCTTTTTATTTTCAATGCTATTTTACACCTAGAATACTATCCTGCAGATTGGAAGGTATCTATGATTACCATGATTCCTAAGCCAGGAAAGGACCCCACTAAAGTAGAGTCATATAGGCCAATTAGTCTACTGCCGACAATTTCAAAACTGTTTGAAAAATTGTTAATGGCTAAGTTGATTCCAATTCTGAACGACACTCAATGTATCCCAAATCACCAATTCGGGTTCAGAGCTAAACACATTACCATCGAACAAACACACAGATTGGTAAATGTGATAAGACGGTCGTTTGAAGAGAAAAAATACTGTTCCGCGCTTTTCATTGATGTTTCCCAAGCGTTTGACAAAGTCTGGCATGAAGGTTTAACGCATAAAATAAAATTAGCTCTGCCTGCTAACACCCACAAACTTATGAAAAGTTATTTATATGGTCGCAAATTTATAATCAAAGAAGGCGATTTTTTAAGCCCCGCTCAGCCAATTGAAGCAGGAGTACCCCAGGGTAGCATACTGGGTCCAACTTTATATTTGATTTATGCATCCGATACAGCCTTTATTAGGGTTCATAAGGACCATCAAATAGCATCACAGAATTTGCAGAAATGTGTTTATAAACTAGAGAATTGGCTTGAGCTTTGGAAAATCAGGGTTAACGAACAGAAATGTATTCATATAACTTTCACATTGCGAAAAAATACCTGCTCGTTCATCAGAATAAATAATCAAATTATCCCGCAACACAATGAAGTCAAATACCTCGCAATCCACCTCGATCGTCGTTTACCTTGGAAGTCTCATATTGAAGCGAAACTTACACAGATGAGATTAAAAGCAGTGCAACTTAATTGGCAAATTGGCAGAAATTCTTCACTAAAGTTGGATTGCAAACTATTGTTGTACAATGCAATACTAAAGCCAATCTGGTGCTATGGAATTCAATTATGGGGTACTGCCTCACCATCAAACATTAAAAAAATTCAAAGGGGTCAAAATAAAATTCTACGTATAATTACTGCAGCTCCATGGTACGTTAAAAATTCTCGAATCCACAAAGATCTAGGCGTGCCATTAGTAAACGTCGAATTTACAAAATATGCGTCAAAGTACGTCAGCAAACTTGAACACCATCCAAACCCACTTGCACGAGACATCCTTAACTTTAGTGGCCACAGTTGGTTGAGAAGGAGGGATACCCTTGCTTTAACTCAAGCGCAAAACAGAAGACTTGATCAGTTGATATGAAATGTTTGTAGTATCATAAACATTTTTGTCTAGCACTGGCTGGGCTTATTATTTTCTTTTTAGTATTAAGATTTGAAAACTTATTGTTAGTTCAAGATATGAAGATTCAATAAATAACTAAAAGCTAAAAAAAAAAAAAAGATTCCTTATTGTCTTTTATACAGGCGAACCAAGAGGTAACAAAAAATCCATTTTCCTAAAATAAAAATTTCCTTTTTTCCTAATTCCAAAAATCCAATTCTTTGTGTTTTATTTCTTTATTTTTTCATTTCCTATTGGTGCCTTTTTATGCTCAATACGAGAAAAACAAAATAATATTAATTATTTTGTTTAACTGGTACTGAGACTACATTTGTCCACTTTCCCACCAGCATTCTATTCCTCACCGCAACATGTTTGTAGAATCTCTACAAAATTTTGACAAATTTGAAAATATCGGGAACAATTTAACTAATATTTTTCATGGACTTAATTGTTTTTTTTTTTTTTAAATAAAACAATTTTCAATCGCAACCAAAGGGACTCAAGCCAAAAGCTCGATTAGATTAAAAAATATACCACTATAAAGCTTTAAAACTAATGCGCATTTGAACATATTTGTATAAAAGATAGCCGACTATATAAATTGCAAATCTGAATTCTATTTAACGTTTTTCCCATACTTGAAACAAAAAGTTAAAATTTTTGTGCATCTTTATTTTACTAACTTCATTACTAATTTCTCATAACATATTAGGTTTTAACTGCATTATTTAACCCCATTTCACTAAGGATTTTTAAAGCATTCTTTGCAGCATCTTCTTGAGATTCGTTTGCATTAATTCCGACTCCATGGCAAATTTGTGGAGGATTAGTTGATAGCATTACAATTGTAAGGAATTCGTTGTGATTCCCCTTTGGATAATCCGAAAAGTCGACCTGAAATTAAAAGCTGTTGGTAAATATGTTTAATATACGTTTATAGGTACATTTCTAATCGTACTTTAAACCCTAAGAGTTTTGCCAAATACAGTAACTGGTCTTTCATATGGAGATTTTGAGCTTTTGACGATATATTAATGAGACTTGAAGACTTTGAACTGTCCTTCGAAACTGCAGCATCAAATGAACTATTAACGTTTTTATAATCTGATAAATTTGAGCTGGAAGCCCCTTTTGTCTCATTTTCCTGCATCCGATATGTTTCCGTGTTGTGTACCATATTGTTCGCAACTGAAAATAGCAATAATAATATAATTGTATTAAAAAATCATCAAATTATTTGCAAATAAAATATTAATAATAATTTGAGGTAGCACCGGATCTTATATACTACATACATATGTATGTAAATAGTATGAATATTACCTCTACATCCTCTAATATAAAAAATTAGTTGAAGACGATTTCTTATTTTATTTTTATAAACTGAGTCGCCATTTAATGGATATCGTTTATCATTATTATACCCTTCACCATCATGAGAAGGGTATATATAAGTTTGTCATTCCGTGTGTAATTTCCACAATATAATTTTCCGACCCTATAAAGTATATATATTCTGGATCCTTATAGATAGCAGATAGTAAGCCATTTCCGTCTGTCTGTCTGTCTGGATGTTAAAATCTGTTTTCTGAAGTCCCCAAATATCTTCGGGATCCAAATCTTCAATAATTCTGTCAGATATGCTTTCGAGAAGTTTGCTATTTAAAATCAGCAAAATCGGTTTAGGCCAACCAGAGTTATGGACCAATATGTGAGACAACCTCCATAAAAATTTGATATTTTTTGTCCATTTTATTGCAATATTTTGAAATATATTGCAGATAATACCATGAAATTTTGTATACGTTGTTTGTATGATAAAAGAAGAAAGTGTGCGGAAAAGAGTAAGAATCCGTCCATGATTTCTCATAGCCCCCATACAAAAATCTTCCCGAAATATTGCTCAATTATACATAAATGCCTATAAAATTGGAATATCAAGACAAAATTCAGCAAAAATAAGTTTTATGCAAAAAGAAATCGCAACACGAAATTTTTTTTGTTCGGACAATGGACCCTATATAAAGTCCACTTTCAAAATTCACTTAAATACGTATAAAACGGATATAAATAATGTAAAACGGCTAAAATTTGACATAAATACTCTTTATAGGCAAATAAATTGTTGTACTAAATTTTATGGTGGTCGGCCCAGAAATGGTCATAGCTCCACATCTGAAAAAGACATTTTTACCTATATATATTGTATAAATATCGGTACCGACTCAAAAATTTGCACAGATCATTTACATATGTACACGAATCATACCACAAAATTTTGTGAATTTCGGTCTATTTTTAACCGTATGCCCCATATAAAGCCCTCTTCCGAAAATCACTTTAATGCTCATAAATCTCTTATAAATAAGGGTAAAGGTACGCCTGGGTAACGATCTTGACGCGATGCGAGGGCTCATATATACACTCTGTGGTCTGAAGCTCCACTGTGATTGTGAATGCGTTGACACTTTCGCAGGGGAGTCATGACTTTGAGGGTGTATTAACTAAAGGTTACTCATCTTGTCAAGATATCGGGGCGATAGTGGAATACTTTAGCTGTTGCGTCGAATATTAAGACATATATTTACACTTTTAAGGTCAAGGTGAGTGGTAGCAGTGCCGAGGACCTGCATGGCTGGTTAGTGTTTTTAAATAAACCAGCAGATAACAGCTCCCCTCAGTGTCAATACACTGTTGTAATTAGTTGCCTAGTCCGCGTATGCCGTCACTGCGCGGATGGTCCGGTTCTTACGAGCATACTCGTGGGAACAAAATTGAGTATATAAATTTTAAAAACAAAAATGATGTGAAGGAGCTTCCGTTTTCAGGGATACTGTGGATTCGGAAGGGAGGGTTTCGGATGATACCCTAACGGGGGAACTAACCCTGACGGAAATTCATGCCAGAATTCTGGAGCATTAACAACAGATCTCACAATTTGATGTGAATGGTCTTCTGGAAATGTCGAGAGACTCTTCTGCTGAAACTTGCGTCACTCAGGAGTTGGAGGAGCTGACTCTGCTATCTGATGATGAACATGAAATCACTGTGATTTCTGCTCAAAAACAGATGGGGGAGACATCCCCCGCCGCGGGGGACAGGAGAACCCAGGGGGGTCACTTGACAGAAGATGGTCCACATGGTAAGGCCAAATTTGTTAGGCAGGTAGAAGTGGAGGAGCCGCTTAATGCCACTTCACGTGTTGTTGACACATCAAGCCGAACGAAGGAGGTGTCTAAATTAGCACAAAGGCATTCCCAACTCTGACAGCGAATTGCAAGCTACAACGCTGAACATACAACACTGACGAAACAAGTCACAGCAGACATACAATTAAAACCAACATTCTCTTTTCAATCAGGCGAACAAGTGGTAGCAAAACGCAAACAACCTTTTTCTTTCGATCAACATAGTTTTGTTCTTTAAAAATCATTGTTAACTTAGCGCTAAACTCTATGGCAAAATAATTAATTTTATCTTAAATTTCTTATCTAAAATCTAAAGTGAAAGTTAAACTAAATAAAAGTGAACCGAAAGACTTAAAGCTAAATTAAAATTATAATTATCTCGAAAAAATCTAAAAAATTTAAATCTAAACTAATTCTCACTTATGTACAAATAAAATTAAACTATAAAACTAAATCTTTGTGAATCCCTACTTAAACCTAAAGTGAAGTCAAAACTAATATGTGAATTTGTTAAATCTTACTTAAATTACTTAAAATAAAATTATAATTATCTCTAAAAAATCTAAAATTGTTCTACTTATGAACTACATTTAAATCTACCATTATATCTACATAAACCTTTTCTTTATATTTGTGAATTAAACTAAACCTATTGTTTTACAACCTAAATAAATCATTTAAAATACACCTAATGATTAAACCTAAGAATTGTGAATGTGAATTACATAAAATTATAAATTTAAATTGAACTCCACAAAGAACTTTAAAAATTCTAATAAATAAAAACAAAATTCATTAAAATTCTAACCGTATTGGCATTCTTCATCTTATTGGAAAATCGTTCAATTGCATTTGGAAATTAGACGTTCCCCTTTACACAATTTGGTCGACTTAGGAACAACCCAGCTATTCCCCATAGGTCCCAACTTTGTTCATGGTCCTTCTCCGACGTTAAACCAGAAGAAATTGGAAATACTACATCCTTACATATATAAAAATGGTAACACCAAACAGAAATAACATTATACACTCACACACTTTAATAAGTTCATACACACGCTAATTTAAAAAACAAATTCAATCAGAGTCGAACATAAAAAATATACAAAGCTCTTTAGAATTGAAAACAAACCCACCCTAAAAATTGTAGTTAAACTCGGACAATAAACACTCACAAAATTACAAACACAATAATAATTCTCTTAACACGTGTACCCAACACACATCTCCAACAAAAAAAAAAAAAAAAAAAAAAAAAAAATAATAAAAATTTATTCTCATACATACATGCACACGCATACAAAACAAATAGAAACTGGTGTCTCCTAAAAAATAAAACACAAGCAAACACAACATTCAATCATTCAAATTAAATGCATGCTCTTAATAAATACCAATTTATATAAAAAGATCTCTCTTAACTCCACATACATTTCATTTAAGTTCAACACAAATACAAAATTAACACTAATATCTCTTAAAGAAAAAATAAACAAAAAGGAAAACAACATTAAACAAGAACACAACTCTAATTAGAAAACAAACACAGTGGGGCACTTATAAGAAAATTTTAAGTAAATTAAATTTGTTTTAACAAGAAATTTATTTAACAATTATCTTATTAATGATCTATTAAAAAGAAAATTGGTTGTTAAAGAGCACAGTTACTTATTGTCTTATATCGTTGATACCCATAGAACAGTGGGTGCAAACAATAAAACATATGAAAATAAATTCGGAAAATTTTTTTTTGTTAACAATTAAAAAATACAGTCCACTAATAAATATTACAGTCCACTAATAAATATTACATTCCACTAATAAATATAAAAATTACATAATCTCTCTCTTAAATAAAAGGCTTTGCGAATAAAATCCAAGCCTATTCCCGTTTATACTATTTTAAATTAAAAGGCTATGCGAATAAATCCAAGCCTATTCCCGGTTTATACTATTTTAAATAAAAGGCTATGAGAATAAATCCAAGCCGCCTATTCCCGTTTATACTATTTTAAATAAAAGGCTATGCGAATAAATCCAAGCCTATTCCCGGTTTATACTATTTTAAATAAAAGGCTATGCGAATAAATCCAAGCCTATTCCCGCTTTATACTATTTTAAATAAAAGGCTATGCGAATAAATCCAAGCCTATTCCCGCTTTATACTAATTTTAAATAAAAGGCTTTGCGAATAAAAATCCGAGCCTATTCCCGCTTATACTATTTTAATCAAAGCTTGTGCGAATTAAAATTCCAAGCTTATTTAATCTCATCTCACTAAGAAGCTTGTGCGAATTAAAATTCCAAGCATATATAATCTCACCCAAACAAAAGCTTGTGCGAATTAAAATTCCAAGCAGTTAATCTCATTCTACTCAAAATTATCATTTAATCTCACCCAAACAAAAGCTTGTGCGAATTGAAATTCCAAGCTCATTTAATCTCATCCCAAACAAAGCTTGTGCGAATTAAAATCCCAAGCTCATTTAATCACATTCCGATAAAAGCATACGTAAATTCAAACTCCAAACTTAGCTTATCGAAGCTTAAACAAAAGTCTTTCTCTCAAAATTACAATTGCTTTGCGAATTCACATTCCTCGCCAACTGCACCTTAAAATAATAAATCTCAGAAAATTTCGGTACATTATTAATAAAGGAAATTACAGATAGTTCCAAATATCTTAATTACAAAACCTAAATTAAAAGAAAATATATCGAAATGGCAAACAGTAGATTTGCTTTCGACACGGAGAATTTGCTCAGATTCTGTAAAAGGGACGACATATTGGATGTCTCAGGGCAATCCGAGGCTCTGTTAGATATTAAAATGAAAGATCTAGACTGTCGCTGGCTAAAAGTAGAAAAATCCTATGAGGATATAATGCTCTCTGATCTAAATGAAGAGATAAAAAACAAAATACGTATACAATACGACGCGTGTGTCGAGCAATATTATACGACCACAGCACGAATTCTCGAGATCATTGCACCCAGCCGACAGAGTTTAGACGCCCGCAACTCGTCCAGAGTTGTAAACATATCAGAACCGACAAATCCCACCTATCTCAAATTACCCCCTTGCGACACTCAAACTTTCTCAGAAAGTTATGAAGAATGGCCTGCTTTTCGTGACATGTTCACAGCAGTTTACATCAATCACCCAAGATTGACATGTGCGGAAAAATTGTACCATCTACGAAATAAAACAACTGAAACAGCAGGACAAATTGTAAATCGATTTCCTCTCACGGAAGACAATTTTAATCTCGCCTGGCAAGCTCTTAAGTCTCGATACGAGAACATTAGGGTTTTAGTGGATAATCAAATCCAGAATCTATTTAATATTCCAAAGGCGGATTTCGAAGACAGTGAGTCCCTTCAGATAATACATAGTTCGGTAACAGATTGCCTAGCTATGTTAGAATCTCTCGGAGTCTCAGCAAAAGGTTGGGATCCTATATTGGTAAATTTAACTTACTCCAAATTGCCCCAAGAAACCCTAGCCCAATGGGAACAATCCCTAAATGCCAGCAGAGATTTGCCAAAGTGGTCACAACTTAGTGATTTTCTGATTAAACGGTGTGAAGTAGTTGAAAGAATCACTACAATGAAACTCACAAAAAATCCATTTCCCAGTCCTTCAAACTCTAAAAACCGCATTCACACTTATACTTCCCAAGAAAAACTCAATACTAATTGTAAAATATGTGATGAACAACATTGTTTACGATTATGTCCACAGTTCCGCAAATTTTCAATACAAGAACGAGTCGATTTTGTTTTTAAAAATAAAATTTGTAACAATTGCTTATCGGTTTCACACATCAAAAGCAATTGTAAGAGCAAAAACACTTGTTTAAATTGTGGCAAAACACACCATACTTTGCTTCACATGCGTTCAAATAATAACTTGAGAAAAAACTCTAACACTTCTCAGAATAACAATAATTCTCACGCTCAGAATTTAGCTTCTCAAGCTCAAACACCACAAGCTCAAGCCCCACAAAATCAAGTCCTACAAAATCAAGTTTCACAAAATCAATTCCCACTATCGACGCAGCCTTCAACCTCAAGAGCTGCAGCATATCAGCAAGTTCATTCCAATTATGCCGCAAACAATACAAATATTCTTTTGCGAACAGCCCTAGTTAGAATTGAAAGTAGAGGAGAGCTATTCACAATACGAGCTCTAATTGATCCCGGATCCGAAAGAACTTTCCTTTCAGAAGGGATACGCTCGCGGTTAAACCTGCCATTTAGAAAATCAAGTTTTCAAATAATTGGTATTGGTGGAAAAAGTCAAACAGCTGAAAAGGAATGCGACATAACTCTAGTGTCAAAGCAAAATGATTTCAGGCTGCAAATATCAGCAATAGTTCTACCAAAGGTAACTAACAAAATCCCATCCACTTCATTCAAAATAATTCAAACATCAGGGCTATCGGATATAGAGCTAGCTGATCCCTACTTCAACATTTCATCATCAATAGATTTGATTTTAGGCAATGACAGTGAACGCCATATAAATCTCGATGGTATTAAAAAAGATATATGTGGCACTGCCTCAGCATACAAAACAATATTTGGTTGGGTTCTAAGCGGACCAATTCCAACACAACCAATATTCTCATTTTCTACTAATGTAATGCCAACCGAATCTTCAAATCTAAACGATTTATTACGCCAATTCTGGGAGCAAGAAGAAATTCCAACTGCCCAACTAAGCTCTTCCGAAGATCAGTATTGTGAGGAATTTTACGCAAAAACGACAAAACGTCTTCCGGACGGTCGGTATATGGTTCGCTTACCCTTCAAAAAAGAATTTCCGGAAGAAAAATATCTCGGCACATCAAGGTTTATAGCTCTAAGCCAATACGCGAGTATGGAAAAAACTCTAACTAAAAATCCCCAACTCCAAGCGCAATATCACGACGTGCTTAGCGAATATATAACCCTTAATCACATGGAACCAACCACCTCTATAGAATACCTCTCAGATAACAAATGCAACTCCTTTTATCTCCCACACCATGCTGTCGTCCGCCCAGACAGCAAAACGACTAAAGTTCGCATTGTTTTTAACGCATCCCGCAAAACAAAATCTGGCTTCTCGCTAAATGACATTCTCTACACCGGCCCAACATTACAAGCGGATTTGGTGAATGTTATACTAAATTGGCGATTCTACAGATATGTCTTCAGTGGAGATATTCAAAAAATGTACAGACAAATCCTTGTCGATCCACTGGACAGACCATTTCAAAGAATTTTATTTCAAAATTCCCCCCGGGAGGCTGTCAAAGACTATCAAATGAAAACAGTAACCTTCGGAATTAATTGCGCTCCCTTTTTAGCAATCCGAACTTTGTTACAGCTCTCCTCAGATATTCAAGAGCTTTTCCCAAAAGCATCTCACATTCTGAAAACCGAAACTTATGTAGATGACATTCTAGCGGGAGGTCACTCTATAACCGATGCTCTAGATTCTCAATCACAGCTGATTCAATCCCTTGCATCAGCAGGTTTTCCCCTAAAGAAAATTACCTCTAACGACTCTCGATTGTTAGAGCCAATCCCGAAAGAAGATCTGTACGATTGTAATTTCCTCAAATTTCATAATGCTAGTGCCACGAAAACTCTCGGTATTCGTTGGAATGCACTCACAGATCATTTTACGTATACATTTGAACCTTTCCCAGAGGTTACGACAGCTACAAAACGCCAGGTTTTGTCTTCTGTGGCAAAACTGTTCGATCCAGCAGGCTGGATTTCTCCGGTCATTATACGGGGAAAAATTCTTATTCAACAACTTTGGTTAGAAAAAATCGACTGGGATGAACCTATAAGTCAAGAATCTCTCCAAATTTGGAACGAACTTATAAAAGATCTGATGCTGGTTGAGAAAATTCAAATCCCTCGCTGGTTGCAGTTCACACCAGTTGACCAAGTTCAAATACACGGTTTCTGCGACGCCTCAAAACTGGCATATTGTGCAGCCCTTTATATTCGTATTAACACCTCTACCTCTGTTTTTTCCAATTTACTGGTTTCAAAAACTAAAGTCGCCCCCCTAGCAGCCATAACTTTGCCAAGGCTTGAGTTATCGGGAGCTCTATTGTTGTCCAAACTCGCACATCATATAGTCTCTTCACTAAATTTATCAAATCATGAAATTTATCTTTGGTGCGATTCCTCCATTGTGCTTGGATGGTTAGCAAAACCTCCAGCCACATGGAAGGAAGTTTATGTGTCTAATCGTGTTTCACAAATACACAAATTATTACCCAATGCTAAGTGGCGTCACGTACCAACCCAGTCTAATCCTGCCGACTTAGGGTCTAGAGGTTGTAAACCTCAGGATTTAGCTATCAACAGCCTTTGGTGGAACGGACCATCATGGCTCACAAAATCTCCGTCCTATTGGCCCAAACCCAACGAATTTACACATAACAACGTTACTTTACCGGGAGCTTCTGACTTTATAAATGAAACACCATCCACTTCAATATTGTCTCATACTACGAATGTTACCATAACCAGTTTACCCGCTAAGCAGAACTCTATCGACATCCTGGATAAATTTTCTTCATACACTCGTGCGCTACGTGTGTTAGCTTATGTTTTCCGATTCATCCGAAAATTTTGCCCAACTTTTGCCAACCCTACATTTTCTTTAAAATTTGGAAACTCTAATCTTAGTCACTCAGAAATCAGCTCCGTCAAAACACGGCTAATATTACTTGCCCAAAGGCAATATTTCGAAAATGAATATAATTTACTGTCAAAATCCGAACCCATATTGGGAAATAGCTCTTTATTCACACTCAATCCCTTTATTGATGAAAATAAGATCTTACGTGTTAATGGCAGATTGGCAAATTCCACATTACCTTATAAGGAAAGATTTCCTATAATTATACCAAACCAGTCTAGATTTTGCAATTTATATCTATCCCACTTACACCAATTTCTGATGCATGGCGAATGTCAATTAATGTGTCGTATGTCACAAACTGAATTTTATATACCTCGTCTCAAACTGCGTGTTCGAAAAATCATTCGATATTGCAAAATCTGTGTAATTTACAAGCGAAAATCTTGCTCTCAAATCATGGCAGCACTGCCAGCCGAGCGTTGTAGCTTGTCATTACCATTCCACACCACTGGAATAGACTTTGCGGGACCGTTTGAGCTAAAAGTTTCCAATCACAGAAACTCATCCACAGTTAAGGCATATGTATGCGTATTCATTTGCTTCGCCACCAGAGCAATTCATCTCGAGCCTTGTTCCAGTCTCTCCACTATTGCCTTTCAAGCAACCTTCGCTAGGTTTGTTGGCCGAAGAGGACTTCCCCATAAAGTTTGCTCAGATAATGGCCGCAATTTCGTAGGAGCAAGCCGCGCCTTCCGGAAAGAAATTTCTCTTTTTCTTACAAGCGTATCTCATGATATCGCACAAAAATATATCACCAATAATTTTCATTGGTCCTTCATTCCCCCACACGCACCTCATATGGGCGGTTTGTGGGAAGCGGCTGTCAAAAGCTTCAAGTTTCATTTGAAACGAGTGGCAGGCTCTTATCGGTTCAATTTTGAAGAATTCACTACTCTATTAGCTAGGATCGAAGGCGTCTTAAATTCCCGACCAATCTCCCCTCTGTCTGAAAATCCCTCAGACTTCACCGCGTTGACTCCAGGACACTTCTTAAGAGGCGGTCCCATCATGGCACTTCCTGAGCCAGCTGTGGAAAATCTCCCTTTGCTCAATCGATGGGAGAAACTTAAAGCTTTCCATCACCAATTTGCCATACAATGGAAAGCAGATTATTTACAATCACTGCATAAACGCTATAAATGGAGATTATCTGTCCCTAACTTACAAATAGGCGACTTTGTAATAGTGATCGACGATCTATTACCCCCGAATGAGTGGCGACTGGGTAGAGTCGAAAAGGTTTACCAGGGAAAGGATCAAAAGGTTCGAGTAGTCGACGTGCGCACTGCTGCCGGTACGCTAAATCGCCCAATCACCAACTTATGTTATTTACCCTATAACGAAAATCAAAATTGTCCCGATTAACTTAATGTTCTCTACACAATCTTATAATTACATATACATTTGTATCCTTGACCGCCCGGACTATTGCCATAAATGTGGGACATCACATCATACCCTTCTCCACCATTTCCAACCTCCCACATATTATTTCACCACATCATATTTATCATTTAAATTCACCTTCCCAAAGAAATTTACTGACAAAATTTTTATTCCTGTTTAGTTTACGATCTCAAACTCCAAGGGATCCTGCTATACACCAGTGCCAACTGTGCCATCGATATCATGCGTTGCGATTTTGCCGACGTTTTATTGATATGGATTCTCAGGAACGCAACAGAGTAGTCCGCAGACATCACTATTGTGTAAACTGCCTAGCTCGCACCCACACCGTATACAGTTGTGACAGCCCTGATGGATGCATGTATTGTGGACAGTTACACCATACTCTGTTGCACCAACGATACCCACGCAGAGAAAGAAGCAGAGTTTTCGAACGTCTTGGTACCCAACGACGCAACACCACCAGTACCAGCCTAATGCGTCAAACGACCGCTAGTCCCAGCCGACGGAATGTTGCCCGACCAACACACAACCCATCTCGAAGCCGATCCATTCAGCGTCCTACGCATAGCACATCTCGCAGCCGCTCGATACAACGTTCTCTCCAAAGAAACCATGCCACCCGAGCAAGCCAGCCTGGTACTTCCCGAATCGACCAGTTAAGACGGCGTCAGCGACCTACAGACCACCGAATCAACCAGCTAAGACGGCGTCAGCGACCCACAGACCACCAAAGAGAATTGTCTGAAGCCATCCTCTCGATCGCTACAGTATTGTGCTCGTCTGACTAACTTTCTCTTGCATTCATGCAAGGAGGGGCGGCATGTCTAAATTAGCACAAAGGCATTCCCAACTCTGACAGCGAATTGCAAGCTACAACGCTGAACATACAACACTGACGAAACAAGTCACAGCAGACATACAATTAAAACCAACATTCTCTTTTCAATCAGGCGAACAAGTGGTAGCAAAACGCAAACAACCTTTTTCTTTCGATCAACATAGTTTTGTTCTTTAAAAATCATTGTTAACTTAGCGCTAAACTCTATGGCAAAATAATTAATTTTATCTTAAATTTCTTATCTAAAATCTAAAGTGAAAGTTAAACTAAATAAAAGTGAACCGAAAGACTTAAAGCTAAATTAAAATTATAATTATCTCGAAAAAATCTAAAAAATTTAAATCTAAACTAAATCTCACTTATGTACAAATAAAATTAAACTATAAAACTAAATCTTTGTGAATCCCTACTTAAACCTAAAGTGAAGTCAAAACTAATATGTGAATTTGTTAAATCTTACTTAAATTACTTAAAATAAAATTATAATTATCTCTAAAAAATCTAAAATTGTTCTACTTATGAACTACATTTAAATCTACCATTATATCTACATAAACCTTTTCTTTATATTTGTGAATTAAACTAAACCTATTGTTTTACAACCTAAATAAATCATTTCAAAATACACCTAATGATTAAACCTAAGAATTGTGAATGTGAATTACATAAAATTATAAATTTAAATTGAACTCCACAAAGAACTTTAAAAATTCTAATAAATAAAAACAAAATTCATTAAAATTCTAACCGTATTGGCATTCTTCATCTTATTGGAAAATCGTTCAATTGCATTTGGAAATTAGACGTTCCCCTTTACACAATTTGGTCGACTTAGGAACAACCCAGCTATTCCCCATAGGTCCCAACTTTGTTCAGGAGGATAGGGCCAAAAACGGCACCAGGAATTCGCTAATCTTTCTAAGAAAGATGGGGAAAAGAGCCCCTGGGTCGTTAACCGCAAAGGAGAAGTACCTTCTCAAGAAACACAGGCAGTACGTCGCTAAATTTGAAAGAATTTACGGCCCCGTGGGTGTTCTCTTGGGAGAGTCCTATCCTGGGGAGCGGAAAGTGGGAGGGGCTGTGGATCTGGATAAAACCCATAAGGGTAATAGGTCGACAGTTTCTACCACTAGCGGCAGACCACATATCAAGGCTTCGGCCAGAGATGTGGATGGTACGAAGAAATCACCCATGAAGATGTCAGGGGCGAAGGGGGCAAAGAGCCCTCCGACTGATTCCCTTAAGGGGGCCCGTAAGGGTAACATTAAGGGAAATGGATACGATGGATCTCAACCCTCGTTAGCCAAGACATCTGCGAATAAGAGGACGGCGGGTAAGGCAGTGGTAACCCCGTCTGGCACTTCTAATGGTACCCAAAAGGAGACTATTAAGAGAGCCAGATCCGGTGATGACCAACCCACCCCGTCCACAAAAAAAGCGAAAAGGTCCCTGAGTCAGGATGTATACTTCCAGGCGGCTATTATTGATCGGAATGATCAGGATGGGAAGATCAGTACCGAACAATGGCAGCTACTTGAAGGTAGACTCTTGGATGAGACCGCCTTTTACGATGAGAGCTCCGAGGACGTATCCTTCAAAGGTGCAAACTGGGCTAGGGGAGTCAAAGTAATAAACTGCGGAAACAAAAATTCGTTTGAATTTTTAAGAACCGCAGTTGGGAAACTTGGCGACCTTAATCCGGCCTTAAAACATGAAGTGGTGCGTGCTTCGGTGTTACCATTGGAAGGCTGTAACCTCGATTGTCGATTTGCAGTGGATCGTAAATCCCTAGAATGGCTGGATAAGGTGAAGGGGATTGCCAGCTTTGGCTTTGGCACTGTCATGTTTCGGTACTCAAAACATGACACTACCAAAGAGGCTGCTAGTGGTGCAGATAAACCTGCATCATTGTGAAGCGGCCTCGACAGAGCTGGTAAGCTTCATCACCAAATCAAAAACTGATGTGGCCCTAATCCAAGAACCTTGGATAAATAAGAATAAGGTTTGTGGATTGGGGATAGCGGGGTACACGTTGTTTATCCCGTCCACTGGTGGCAAGGTGAGAACGTGTATCCTGGCAAAGAGAAAACTAAAGCTAATAATTTGTGGTGAACCACATTAATATTGACTTGTTTAATTTAATAACACTGTGCTAGAATTTGACACTTTTTTTGTGACAAACGGGGCACCTGGCGGGTTAACCTAATTCGGGTACGCTGAATCCAGTGGTGCTAACCGTTCTTTTAGGTTAGCTCGTTTTTTCGAAATATACCGTTATTTCGAAAATGGAGGAGGTTGCACAACATATATCCGCGTAACTCAAAAACGGTTTAGTTTATTGAATAAACTAAAAAAACCGAAATTCCGCAATGAAATTTTCTTTAAGTAAGGTTAAACTTTTTTCCAATATGCGCAGTCGTTGTAGAAACATAATTTTTTTTGACCAAAAAAAATAGTTTTTTTTAGCAAAATTTCAAAAATTTTGTTTTTTAAAACGGCATAAAAAATTGAAAAACGCAGCTGTGCTTCTAATTTTTTCTGCAGGTATAGCAAACAAAGTTCCAAACAAAACAAGACATAAATAATTAAAATCTGTCTACAACTTTTGATTTTATTCACAAAAGATGAAATATATAATAACCAGACGAAACTTCAAAAATTAAAACATTTATTTTTGTTGTTAATTAAAGTTTAAGTTTTTATTTACAAATTTATTCTTCTTCCTCCTGCAGATTCCAACAAATATCCCCTAATAGCGAATCAAGTTGTTTGCCACTATACCAGTGTTCGAGTCTGCCTGTTACTTGGTGAAATCTCTCGCCATGTTCATCAGACTCGGCTGGTGATTGTTCATTAAATTGTTCTGCATGACAATGCAAAACATGTATTTTCAATGACATTTTGACGTTTAAGTTTTTAAATGCGGTTAGCATATCTCCAATTAAAATTCGCCAATTTTCAGACCGATGATTTCCTAATACATTTTCTATTACTGATTTTACAGAATTCCAGCCCAATAGCTCCATATCATTCAATGCAAGTTCAAATTGTTGGTCCTTCATTAGACGACGAATGTCCGGTCTATTAAGAATTCCTGTAAAATAAAAACATTATGATATGAAATATAAATCTAATTTAATAAAGTAGCCTTCTTTTACCTTCTTTTACTTTCATGCCGCTTAATCGTGGAAAAATTCGGCGCAATTCGGTAGAAGCAATTCCATCTGGGTTCAATGCTTTTATAAAATTTTTTACAATACCCAGTTTGATGTGGAGTGGATGAAGCAAAATCTTTTCCATCGGCACAAGTGGTAATTCAATAATATTATTTCTATGCAATCTGCTTTCCTCACGTATAGCCCAATCCCGTGTATTGTACTGGTCGCCATGGAAACGCGTATTCCATAAGCACATGAAGCACATATTTTTAGTATAGCCCAATTGCATGCCTCTTAAAAGAGCCACCACTTTTAAATCTGCGCATATTTTCCACTTGTGGTCTTCATATTTAATTAACTCTATTATTTTTTTCATTGATGCGTATGTCTCTTTAGTATTTGTGCTTAGTGCTATCGGAATAGGACTTTTTAAATTAGTGACATGTAGCAAAACTGCTTTTATGCTACTTTTGGACGAATCGATGAATAAGCGCCAATCTTCAGGATTATATTCATGTTGCATTGTTAAAACCAAGCCGCGAATGTCAGTACAATACGCGAGAGAATTATTCTCAATAGATTTAAAAAAAGTCGTAAATCGACGATGGCGATTGATAGCCCCGTATATTTGTACGTCTGGTGCTAAAATATTATCTCTTTTGTTAAGAGAATGCTCTGTCTTTGAGACAATTTTAGGCGTCGTACCATTATATCCAGACGATTTTGCGTGATTTCGTTGTGGTTACATGGAAACGTGATGTATGACGGTTGATACATCGATGCAGCTGCTCCACAGGTTTCAACAGATTGAATTATTGAGGGAATATCTTCTGTTGGTATTTGGCTATCCGGAACAGGAATTTCGTCAGAATGTGGCATCGGAAATTGAGCATATATTGTTGCAGTGTAAGATATAGAACCACTTTTTCTTCTGTTCATGCCGGCTGTATGATTTATGCACGCATAACACTCATCTTCAACATGGAGTATGGGATCTCTCCAAATCATTGGAACACCAATTGGCATGGCAGCTCCATTTTTTTGTACTTATTTAAATGGTAAATGCACTTTGTACACACTATTGATGGTGACCAACTCTTGCCACATATGACACTTAAAGAAAAATATGTTTCATACAAGTTAATTTTTTCAGTAGTCATTTTACGGCGACTTGGCATATTTGTATATTTCCCACACACATAACAAAAGTTATGAAACTTGTTACACGCTTCCATTTTAGATATTTCAATATAAATGATTAGACTCAAGACTGTCAAAGACTTTAAACTTCACTATTCACTTTCGCAAGCACTCGCCATATGACCTTGAAGGGGTTGAGAAACTCTTATTTATACTGTAATTTTTTTATCATGAACATAATTCGTAAAAAACCCAAAGCCGGGACGATTTCTGTTTCTACCTGTTCCAGGTATAACAATAGAATACGTTACTTAAGTTTTTTACAAGAAAATACAAATATGTAAAAATTTATGACTTTATTTTTTAATTCTAATGCTAGGTACACACTACGCAACTCGTTTCTGCATTACCATGCCATAAAACACGACTACACACTATGCACCCAACATCAATGCAACTAGAAAATATCAAAATATTTAGATATTTTTGCTTGGTATTCTATTGGTACACCTGAAAGAGGTAGAAACAGAAATCGTCCCGGCTTTGGTTTTTTTTACAAATTATGTTCATGAAGGTCTTGACAGGTACTTTGATAAAAAAATTACAGTATAAATAAGAGTTCCTCAACCCCTTTAATGGCATATGGAAAAGATTTTGCTTCCTCCACTCCACATCAAACTGGGTATTATAAAAAATTTTATAAAAGCATTGAAGCCAGATGGAATTGCTTTTACCGAATTGCGCCGAATTTTTCCACGATTAAGCGGCATGAAAGTAAAAGAAGGTATGAACTCTAGCTACTTTATTAAATTAGATTTATATTTCACATCATTTGCCTCCACTCGTTATTAGACCTCCTGTACCTCTAATACTTAGCTTTAATGATGTTCAAAGCGCTGTTGGTACTCTGAATCTTAAAAAAGCTCCAGGTATGGATAAAATCAGCAACAAAATGCTTGTGGAGTTACCTCGTGTAGCTAAAAGAATTATCCTATTTATTTTTAATGCTATTTTACGCCTAGAATACTATCCTGCAGATTGGAAGGTATCTATGATTACCATGATTCCTAAGCCAGGGAAGGACCCCACTAAAGTAGAGTCATATAGGCCAATTAGTCTACTGCCGACAATTTCAAAACTGTTTGAAAAATTGTTATTGGCTAAGTTGATTCCAATTCTGAACGACACTCAATGTATCCCAAATCACCAATTCGGGTTCAGAGCTAAACACAGTACCATCGAACAAACACACAGATTGGTAAATGTGATAAGACAGTCGTTTGAAGAGAAAAAATACTGCTCCGCCCTTTTCATTGATGTGTCGCAAGCGTTCGACAAAGTCTGGCATGAAGGTTTAATGCATAAAATTAAATTAACTCTGCCTGCTAACACCCACAAACTTATGAAAAGTTATTTATATGGTCGCAAATTTACAATCAAAGAAGGCGATTTTTTAAGCCCCGCTCAGCCAATTGAAGCAGGAGTACCCCAGGGTAGCATACTGGGTCCAACTTTATATTTGATTTATGCATCCGATATGCCGTTAGACCCCATAATACATACTTCAACTTTTGCAGACGATACAGCCTTTATTAGCGTCCATCAGGACCATCAAATAGCATCACAGAACTTGCAGAAATATGTTTATAAACTACAGAATTGGCTTGAGCTTTGGAAAATCAGGGTTAACGAACAGAAATGTATTCATATAACTTTCACATTGCGAAAAGATACATGCTCGTTCATCAGAATAAATAATCAAATTATCTCGCAACACAATGAAGTCAAATACCTCGGAATCCACCTCGATCGTCGTTTAACTTGGAAGTCTCATATCGACGCAAAACTTACCCAGATGAGATTAAAAGCAGTGCAAATTAATTGGCTAATCGGCAGAAATTCTACATTAAAGTTGGATTGCAAACTTTTGTTGTACAATGCAATTCTAAAGCCAATCTGGTGTTATGGAATTCAATTATGGGGTACTGCCTCAGCATCCAACATTGAAAAAATTCAAAGGGGTCAAAATAAGATTCTACGTACAATTACTGCAGCTCCATGGTATGTTAAAAATTCTCGAATCCACAAAGATCTAGGCATTCCTTTGGTGAAAGTCGAATTTACAAAACACGCCTCAAAATATGTCAGCAAACTTGAACACCATCCAAACCCACTTGCACGAGACATCCTTAACTTTACTGGCCATGTTCGGTTGAGAAGGAGGGATACCCTTGCTTTAACTCAAGCGCAAAACAGATGACTGGATCAGTGGATATAAATTTTTTGTAGTATCATAATATTTTGTCTAGCACTGGCTGGACTTATTATTTTCTTTTAGTATTAAGATTCGAAAACTTATTGTCATTTCATTTCTGAAGATTCAATAAATAAATTAAATGTATAAAAAAAAAAAAAAAAAAAAAATATATTTCACATCATAATGTTTTTATTTTGCAGGAATTCTTAATGGACCGGACATTCGTCGTCTAATGAAGGGCCAACAATTTGAACTTGCATTGAATGATATGGAGCTATTGGGCTGGAATTCTGTGAAATCAGTAATAGAAAATGTATTAGGAAATCATCGGTCTGAAAATTGGCGAATTTTAATTGGAGATATGCTAACCGCATTTAAAAACTTAAACGTCAAAATGTCATTGAAAATACATTTTTTGCATTGTCATGCAGAAAAATTTAATGAACAATCACCAGCCGAGTCTGATGAACATGGCGAGAGATTTCACCAAGTAACAGCCAGACTCGAACACTGGTATAGTGGCAAACAACTTGATTCGCTATTAGGGGATATTTGTTGTTATCTGCAAGAGGAAGAAGAATAAATTTGTAAATAAAAACTTAAACTTTAACAACAAAAATAATTTTTTTTTTTTTTTTTTTTTGCATATTCTTTTTTATTGTATCTTCATTTAAAATGAACTAACAATAGGTATTCAAATCCTAAAACTAAAGTTAATTAAGATAAGTCCAGCCAATGCTAGACAAAATCTAGTTTTCAAATTCGATAGGATATAATGAGCAACTTGTATTTATTCATCTGAGAGCGGTGGTGTCCCTCCTTCTCAAACGGCTATGACCGGGATGTTGTAAGATGTCTCGAGCGAGGGGATTTGGATGAGTTTCCAGCTTACCCAAATAATGGGCCACGTGTTTAGTTATTTCCCATTTGACAAGTGGAACATCAAGATCGTTGTGTATGTTGTTGTTTTTAATATACCAAGGAGCGGTAGTTATCATTCGTAGAATTTTGTTTTGACGGCGTTGAATTTTCTCAATATTGGAGTTGGAGGCAGTGCCCCATAACTGGATACCATAGCACCAAATTGGCTTTAAGATTGAGTTGTAGAGTAGAAGCTTACAGTCGAGCCGAAGGACGGAGTTTCTGCCGATGAGCCAATGAATTTGGGCTGCTTTCAGTTTCATTTGAGTCAGCTTAGCATCTATATGTGGTTTCCATGTGAGGCGACGGTCCAGATGAATACCAAGATATTTCACGTGTGAGTTTTGAGGCACTATATGGTCATTAATACGAATAGGGGGACATGATTCCCTACGTAGAGTAAATGTTACGTGGGTGCATTTCTGTTCATTTATTTGTATTCCCCATTGTCTTGCCCATTTCTCCACTTGCGTTACGTGGTGCTGTAATTGAATCGAGGCATCTTTTGGATCTTTGTGAGTACTGAAAAATGCCGTATCATCAGCAAATGTTGACGTGTGAATTTCATTGTTTGTTGGCATGTCTGCTGTGTACAGCAAGTAGAGAATTGGTCCTAAGATACTACCTTGAGGGACGCCAGCACCTATAGGTTGAGGATGGCTTAAATAATCACCTTCTTTAATCATAAACTGACGGTCGATTAAGTATTTCCATAGTAGGTGTTGAAGATTCACCGGCAAGTTCTGCTTTAATTTAGATATCAGGCCTTCATGCCATACTTTGTCGAAAGCTTGAGAGACGTCAATAAAGAGTGCCGAACAGTATCTCTTTTCCTCAAAGGTTTTTCTTATGACTTGTACCAATCTATGTGTTTGTTCTATTGTACTGTGTTGACGTCTGAAGCCAAACTGGTGATTGGGAATGCAGTTGTTTTCATTCAAAATCGGAGTCAGCTTGGTTATAAGCAATTTCTCGAATAATTTGGACATAGTTGGTAATAGACTTATTGGCCTATACGACTCAACTTTGCAAGGATCTTTTCCCGGCTTAGGAATCATCTTTACTAAAGCGATTTTCCAAACCGGAGGGTAGTACTCAAGCCGTAAGATGGCATTAAAAATAAAGCGGATTAATCTTTTTGCAATGCGAGGCAGCTCAAAAATAATTTTATTGCTGATTTTATCAAACCCAGGTGCTTTTTTAACATTTAAATTATCAATAGCCTCAACAACCTCCAGATATTGAAATCTTATTTGTACAGGTGGTCTGGCAACAACAGGCGGTAGTTCGCTAATGTCAGTATCCGTATTGGGAGTGAATACATTTTTTAAATGACTTACGAAAAGGTTGCCTTTTTCTTCGTTATTTCGTGCCCAAGATCCGTTCAAAGTACGCAGTGGAGGTTTTGCGATTACGGGTTTTCTTAGATTTCGGACTGCACGCCATAATGAATAATTTGACTGGGAAGTTGCGTCTAGACCTTCCAGATGTTGTTTGAGAGACTCTGCTTTTTGCGCTTCTAGCAAGATCCTAAGATTTTTGGTACATTCTCTCAACCTAGTTTTAAGTTGGGGCGATCTGTGTTGTTGCCACTCTCTTCGGACTCTCCTTTTTTCAGACAATAGTTGCTCAACATCTGCAGAAAAAACTCTGTTGTACCTATTCGGGCGGTAAGTGGAAGAAGCATGTTCTGGGGCTTTCTCGACATGTTCATTAAGACTTTTTATACAGGCATCGATGTCTTCAGCAGTTTTTAACGGGAGTTTCTCTGTGCAGTGAGTGCTGATGTATTTTTTGTATTTTAGCCAATTCAGACGTTTGACAAGAAGTAAGGCATCAGTTACGATTTGCTGAGGACTTCTGATGGTGATTACAGTGGGTGAGTGATCTGAAGAAAGATCCAGTGAAGCCTCGACTTCAATGAGTTCCGGGGATACCCCTTTCGCCACGCCGAAATCGATAACGTCAGGAATTTTTTGCTGGTCAGTTGGCCATAAGTTGGTTGACCAGTTGAAATCACATTCAGTCCCATTTCAGACAGGGAGTCGTACCACTTATTTTAAAAATGCTTCTCGACGTCATATGAGTCTCGGAAATCAGCATTACATCAATTTTCTTATTAAAAAGTAAATATTCAAGTTCATTTTTGTGTTGGCGTATGCCGTTTGCGTTCCAGAAACATATTTTGAGACAGTTCATGGTCTATTAAGTATGGCCTGCAGTAGCGTGGACTGCATTTTTTGCATCTCCTGCATCATACTTGTCATGCTTGTCATGAAATGGTTCATGGATTGCACCAGATTCTCCATTATACCTTCAAGACGGCTAAAATTGTGGCTGTTTGTATCATTTATTGGTGATTCATTTTGCACTGTTGGTTGGTTAGATCTTAGCACGTTGGCATATGAAAATTGGCTAGTGGATGCTTGTGCTACGGGGGGAATAATTGTAATAGGTACTTTTGTCGTCTGAGTAGGGTTAGAAGCGGGTTTGTTGATCAAGGAGCGTTTAACGACCTCGAAAACAGGGCAACCCCTGTAGTTGGCAGTGTGGTTTCCACCGCAATTGCTGCATCTTTTTACCCTGGAATCATCCTTAGGTTTATCGCACTTTGAGGTGTCATGAAGATCCCCACAAACAACACAAACAGTAGGCAACTTACAATAAGATTTAGTGTGACTATATTCTTGGCAGTTCGAACACTGTACTGGGCCAGATCGCTTATGAGGTTCTTCCACTGTAACTCTTCGGTGCATTATGAATTTCAAGTCATGTATAGGATGTGTTTCATTTTTCTTCAGCTTAACATCACCAGGTTCTAACTCCACTCTAAATAATGGTTGAGGGATCCTATCTCTGTTTCTTATATTTGATACGGCCTTGATTTTAAAGCCTTTGTCGGCCAAACTGCTCTTGATCTCGTCAGGATCAACAAAAGAATCAATTCCCTTAATTACGACTTGCAGACCTTTTGCGCTTTTAAGTTGATACGTGTAAAAATTCTTTTTGCGTTTTTCAAATTCCGAAACTATTCTCCGATAGTCTTTTTCATTATTAACCTGAATCTTTGTTTCATTAATATTGCCACGCTTAATTGGAGTCACATAAAAAGAATTTTCACCAATTAATGAAACTAATATTTTTATAAGTTCGTTTGAGTTTTTTTCTCTTAAATATATTGGAGGTGGTTTTACTGGCTTATTCACAGCGTTAGGGACATCATTTTTGTCTTGGAGGATGGCAAAACGATTTTGCGAGCGTGGCTCTTCAGCATTCTTTGATAATTTTGCGGCTGGTGTAATTTCGGCAGATTTTGGGCTTCTGCCTCTCTTCGATACTGTTATATAACGGTCCATTCCTACCTGTGTTTTTTGTTTTTCTTCAACAGCAACTATAGGAGCGGTCTTATTTGTAGGACTTAATGTGCCTTTTGCAGCTGTTGACGTCTCTCCAATATTTGATAACGAGGACCGTGAAGAAGACGGTCCTTCAGTGAATTTTCTATTTAAATTAAATATGCTTTGGGCTAAGTTTGTGCCTTGTTCAACACATTTATTCAAGTTTGGTGCACTTGCACTTAAATTCAGATTTGTGCTTATTTTTGGTTTCACAGTTAAGTAGTTTTTATTAAATTCGGGATTTTTAATGTTCTCATTACTAACACTTGCCGAGCTCAACACGAAATAAGCATTTCGGCTCTGAGGTCCACTCGCACTGTTAGAATTGTTACTCATTCACTGTCTCACTGTATTTAATTTTCTAGTTTTCAAATAATTAAAAATAAATTATTACAAAAATAAATGTTTTAATTTTTGAAGTTTCATCTGGTTATTATATATTTCATCTTTTGTGAATAAAATCAAAAGTGTAGACAGATTTTAATTATTTATGTCTTGTTTTGTTTGGAACTTTGTTTGCTATACCTGCAGAAAAAATTAGGAGCACAGCTGCGTTTTCCAATTTTTTATGCCGTTTTAAAAAACAAAATTTTTTAAATTTTGCTAAAAAAAACTATTTTTTTGGTAAAAAAAAAAATATGTTTCTACAACGACTGCGCATATTGGAAAAAAATTTAACCTTACTTAAAGCAAATTTCATTGCGGAATTTCGGTTTTTTTAGTTAATTCGATAAACTAAACCGTTTTTGAGTTACGCGGATATATGTTGTGTAACCTCCTCCATTTTCGAAATAACGGTATATTTCGAAAAAACGAGCTAACCTAAAAAAACGGTTAGCACCACTAGATTCAGCGTACCCGAATTAGGTTAACCCGCCAGGTACCCCGTTTGTCACATTTTCGAACTAGCACAGTGTAATTATTTATTTTAACTTTGTTAACTTTGATTTTATTGTTAAACTAGCTAAACCCGGTGTGCTTTGCTACCCCCCCCTCGTCATAAAATAAAATAAAACGTATTTATATATTTACAAACATTTATTTATTTAATTTTAATGTATTTGTTGCAATACTTTAGGCGAGACCATGCCCCTTTGTCCACTTACATAGTCAAGAATTTATTATTTCGTAAGAATATCCTATTGTGAAAATTTAGTGACGATCGGTCCAGTAGTTAAGACTATATTACGATTTTTAATTTTCTTAAAAAGGGGCGTGGTCCCACCCACTTTTCTCCTGGTACGTATTCCTAATTATGCCAATTCCATATGTACCAAATATCACCGACGTACGTCAAAAAATGCCCAAAATATGGCGGGTTAAATTTGTGGGTTATATGGGCGGTGCCACCCCCGTTTGTACAATCAAAACTTCATATAGCCTATTATTCCTTCCAGAGTCACAGTAACATGCTGTGAAAATTTCATCAAAATCGTGACACAAACGACTTCCACTGACCAAATCTCAAATGAACAAAAACACATAAGTTATAAAAACAAAGAAAACATTTATTCAGGTTGATATTATTTAAAGAAAAAGATATTATTAATAAAAAAACAATTTAGGATGACGATTTAAAAAAACACGACTGCACTCGTCTACTGCCACTTGTATATCTCCTTATGTTGTTTTAACAGCTTCAACATATTCATTGTTAATGCAGTGTTGCATTCAGGGGATGTGAGCTGACAGTTCGGCCAATCCTGACCTGGAATTGTCCTCGATTCCATCGAGTTCATCATTTTCTAAGTCTAACTCGGGTGAGCTATAACACCAGGGCTTCATTTTATCCGACGAAAATACGGAGCAGAACTGTCTTGAGGTAACGGTCATACCAGGAACATCCTCGATGAGGTATCTGTCTTTGTCCAGTACTCGAGCAACAACATATGGGCCCTTATATTTTGGTTCTAGTTTTCTAGACTCACCCGTTGCTGGAACTTCATTTTGTATCACTACCAGATCACCTTCTTTATATGTCTTCGGCTCCGCGTGCTTTTGATCGAATCGTGTTTTCCATTTTTGCTTCTCGTTGGCTATATTTACACAGGCTATCTCTCTCTTATCAGCACTAGAAACACGAGCTTCGTTGTCGATTATGTCATTGTGTATGGCGGCGATTATATGATTCTGTACAACATCAATTAATTTGAAGTCAAATACCAATTCATTAGGGCTAAAGCCTGATGTTGCATTCATCTGGGAATTTACGCTCCATTGAAGATCTCTTAAAGAAAGATCCCAGTCACTCTTATCCTTCGTGTCAGTTCGCAAAAACGATAATATTATTCCGTTGGCTCGTTCAACTTGTCCGTTTGCTCTCGGTGTACGTACGGCATTTTTCACGTGTCTGATAAAATTTTGTTCACAATAATGTTGAAAAGCTTTGGATGTGAAAGCGGTACCACGGTCTGTGATGATTACCTTAGGAAGACCAAAATAACCTGTCATCTCGTTCAACGCTGTTATTACTGGCTGAGTTTTCGTTGACTTTACAGGTTTCACTACTAAAAATTTGCTGAAGGCATCAGATATGGCTAAAACGTGAGTATTTCCCCGCTTACTACGAATAAATGGGCCCAAGTGGTCGATATGGAGCTGACGAAAAGGTATGGGCTCAGGCTCGCTCACATATAGTTGACCTTCAACCTTGCCTGTTTTAGCCCGATGGTAACAACAATTTAAACATGACGCAATGTAGTCTTTGACGTATTTCCTCATTCTGGGAAACCAAAAGTTTTTATTCAGACGTTGTATAGTTTTCTCTAGACCGAAATGTCCCAGGTCGTCGTGACAAGATTTAACGATTCTCCAACGTACTGATTTTGGAACTACAAATTTCAGTTTACCTTCATCAATACGATATAAGCGTTTGTTCACAATACTGTATTCTTGTCTCATTTGTACCTTTTGCGGCGATGACTTTTGATCCCTTAGAATACCAACAATATTTAACAAATCTGGATCCTGAATTTGCATAGTTAACAACCAATCTTCCTCGGCTATATTTATACTCATTATGCGATCAAGTTCTTCCATTTCCGGGGGGTTTGGGTCTGGAGCACGGCTCATTGCGTCAACATGGCACATACGGGAACCTTGTCGATGGATTATTTCGTAGTCATAATCAAGAATTTTCATCCACCAGCGTGCAATTTTAGGTATCATTTCCTTATTTTGCTTTGCCGTTGCAATAGCGGAACAATCAGTAACTAAACGAAAGTGCTTACCTAATACGTATACTCGAAATCTTTCAAGCGATTCGACCACCGCTAACAATTCAAGCTCGTAGCTATGACATTTTGATTCTGCTGGGGTGCAATGACGACTATAATAAAATACAGGTTTCCAGGATTTTCCATCTGCAGACTGAAGTAGAACACCAGCAATACCAACTGAGCTAGCATCTGTATGTATTTCATGAACGGCATTGTAGTCATAAAGGCATAACACTGGGCGACTGCATAATATATTAATCAATTTTTCAAAAGCGTCCTGTTGACTATCCTCCCAAATGAATTGTGTGTCCTTATGTAACAAACTAGTTAGTGGCTTAGAAATTATGGAATAATTCCCGACAAATTTTCTGAAAAATCCTGTAAGTCCCAGGAAACGTCGGACTTCAGTTATATTTGTGGGCGGAGTGAAATTTTGTATTGCACTAATTTTCGCATCACCAGGAGTCACACCATCTTCATTCACCTTGTGGCCTAAATATGAAATTTCATTACACAGAAACTTACATTTGTCAAGCCTTAGAGTCAATCCGACTTCGTCCAGAATATTCAGGAAATCATTTAGGCGTTGTATACCCTCTTCGACTGTTCGGCTTGGAATGACCACATCATCCAAATAGGCTAACACTTCCCCCGAGTTCATCTTGGCTATTAAATCATTCATGACTCGCTGGAACATAGCTGGTGCATTCACTAAACCAAATGGCATTCTATTATACTCGTAGTGACCTTGCGTTGTCACAAAAGCTGTATACTGTTTCGAAGATTCTTCCATTTTTATTTGGTGGTAGCCCATTCGCAAGTCCAATACCGTAAAGTATCTGTTGCCGGCCAGCTGTGCGAATTGTTCCTCTAAATTAGGCATTGGAAAAGGTGTTTTAACAGTAATACGATTCAAGGCACGATAATCGACACATAAACGGTGTTCATTATTCTTCTTCTCAGCTAAAACGATGCCTGAAGCATAAGGGGAATTCGAAGGACGTATTATATCGGCATCCAGAAGTTCCTTTATCAATTTTTCGATGATAGGGCGTTTAGAGAATGGAATACGGTATGGTTTAACGTTTATAGGTACCTCAGATGTTAATTTAATATCCATATTAAAAACTTTACATTCTCCCAGGTCCTTAGAGCAGTTAGCAAAAGTTCGCTGATGTTGGTTTAATACGAGTTGAAGTTTATTGCGTTCGTTGCTACTCATTTCCTCGATTGTAGATATCGACATAACTTTTTCCAAATGACAGGTAGCACCTTCGATCACTAAGCGGTTACCCTGTTGACATAAGGCATCTATACCAAGCAATACGTTCTCACATATAAGATTATCCATCACCACCAGCAAATCGACTTCATGGGATATTTCATCAATTTTAATATTCAGTTTTATCTTACCGGTACACTCATATTTACTGTTGGCAAAACCTTCCAAAGTAATTAAGTAGGGCTCAATAGGGCCTAAACTTTCCGCAAAACCTTTTCGAATGAGTGAACATTTACTTCCAGGATCGATAAAGGCATTTGTCGTTATACCATTAACTTCTATTGGCTTTACTATAACCTTCGACTTTGTCTCATGTTGGTTGACTAGGTTGACATTTGAACGACGTTCTCCCTGTTCTCTTTTATCAGTACAATTTTCCGTAAGATGACTGGTACGATTGCATTTTGCACATCTTTGTTTACGTGGGGGTTCTGGACAATTTTTCGAATAATGTCCCATTTTGTGGCAATTAAAACATTTAATATTAGTGTTATTTCGTTTTTCATCCGAATGGTCTTTATAATTCGATGATGTAGTAGTAGACGATTTTGTTTTCGGCTGATTTGGTGCTTGTCTTACCTGGTTATGCATACAATAGCTAACAATATCTCGTAACAACTTACTACATTCGTTGTAGTTATTTGATATTTTAATTTTCAAATCGGGGTCATTTATTCCATTAATAATATGACGTGTTATGGCAGATTCTGACAATCCTCCTCGTCTACCTTGAGCCAACATTCGATAGTAGTAATCTTGTGGAGTTTCATCTCCATTACGTTTGCTTCGTGACATCCTAACGTGTATGTCTGCCTCATTTTCCACATTCGGAAAATCATTTAGAAATTTTCGCACAAAATCTGGCCAAGATATGAACACCATATCTAACGAATCGATCCAGTACTTAGCAGCACCTTGTAACTTCTGTTGAACGGCGAAAATCAACACTTCATCATTCCAAGAATATGCGTTCCTTAGAATCTCAATACGGTTTATAAATTGTTTCGCGTTTAACGACACCACCGACGTAGGGTTGAATTCCGGTAACAACGATACCACCTCCCGTATGTTCAAATAATTATTTACATTGTTTCCCGACTCCTTAATTCGCTGTGAGTTAATTTCGTTAACCACTGGAGCAATTGGAATAGAAAACGTAGGCATAGAATTATTGTTATTTAGTCCATTCATGTTATTAGGATAATAAATTCCGTTCAAAGAATATTGTTGCGAACCTTGTTGTTCGTTACCTTGTTGATATATATTATTACCCGTTATATTTTCAACAAATTCCCGTCTGTCATTATTTACGTTCTGTCTATGCATGCCGCCGTCAGAATAATAACATTTACTAGTGTTCGTTGTGTATGCATTCATATTCTGTCTTTGCATGCTTTCTTGTAGAAAACAATTTTGTGTATTATCGTTCACCATCCGACTCGTTGTCAACATGTTTCTAGTATTCGTTGAGATCGCATCATTTCTCTCTACAACATAAGGCAGAGTATTATATGCATTTTGTGACGACGTACTTTGCATTGGAAACATGTTCTGTGTTGGCTCAACAGCTTGCGGTCGAAATTCAAAGTAACGGTTGCTTGTTGTAGCTTGTGTATGTGGTATATACACATTTGCTGTTGCCGTATTACGCCCGTTAGTAACATTTTGTTGATTGCTTGCTTCCATGAAAAAATTTTGAGACGTAGATTTCTGCAAATTATGTAACGGGGAATTACTGTGTAGTTGTTGTTGATTGTTGGTGTTTTCAAATTCGTTCTGTTTTGATGAAACGTTGTATGTGTTTCGTTGATTATTCGGCGTATGTACAGACGTAGCACATATTGGACGTGTTGCATATGTCATTATATTCGGCGAGACATTTGTTGGCAGAGACACGGTGTGCAGTATTTGCAATACGTTTTGTTCTATGGTCGTGGAAATCGTATGTGTTAGTGCCGTAGGGGACGATATGCGTGATGACTCAAAATTACATGTAACGAATGCATTTTTTTCAGAGTTTTCTTCCAAACGTTCAATCAAATCGTTCCGGCTTCCTGTCGTCGGCAAACCAGCAGCTTTACACTTTTTGCGTAGTGTATTGATTTTCATATTATTAAAACTAGGCATCTTTCCATTCAAAATTTTTTTTAGCACGGAGTAATCTCACTTCTGAAGTTGACACAAACGACTTCCACTGACCAAATCTCAAATGAACAAAAACACATAAGTTATAAAAACAAAGAAAACATTTATTCAGGTTGATATTATTTAAAGAAAAAGATATTATTAATAAAAAAACAATTTAGGATGACGATTTAAAAAAACACGACTGCACTCGTCTACTGCCACTTGTATATCTCCTTATGTTGTTTTAACAGCTTCAACATATTCATTGTTAATGCAGTGTTGCATTCAGGGGATGTGAGCTGACAATCGGTTCAGCCGTTTTGGATATATAAAACACATAAATATATTTTTAATTTAAAATTAACATAAGATTTCCATATTGGTGACCCCGGAATAAAATGAAGTCCACAGCAGATTTAAACACTGAAGAAATTTCATATCTTCTCAAGAAATGGAACCTAGCTCTTAGTGGACGTAAATGCAAACAATTTTAAGAATTTAAACATACTTAATGGAAATCTTACATATTGATGACCCTAGCCGTTATGATCTTTCAACCGAACTTCAGGATTTGGAAAGTACACCATCGCCAATGCCTTCTTATCCTGATGTAGCTATCATTGCTGAAAAGATGGAACAATTTATATTATATATGGAATCGCGTTTTAATAAATTTTTGCAGACGAATGTATCGTTCCCAAGTTTGCCAACAACAAGTTCCAACAATATGCAAGATCCATCTCAAACTTCAGATAGTGAGTACAAAAGAGCTAACAATTTAGTTCTCCCTCAATTTTGGACTCAAAATCCCGACCTTTGGTTTATAACTGCTGAAGAAAAATCCAAAAATTTTTCAATAATTTGCGACAATATTAAATATTCAAAAGTTCTAGATTCCCTAGATTTAATAATAATAGAAAAAATTTCTAGCATCATAAAACATCCTCCATATGTTGAAAAATATAATAGTTTGAAACTGAAACTTATCAAAGATAAACCGGTTATTCGAGGAACTTTATCTAGGAAATAATAAACCCAGTTGTCTTTTCAATGAGATGAAAGAATTGGCTTGTAATCAAATTACAGATGAGGTACTCTTTTCACTTTGGTTAAAGAAGCTTCCAAACGATGTAGAACAATCTCTAAGAGGGTTAAGTAAAATAACATCGTTAGATAAATTATTAGATATATCTGATAATATAATAGGTTGCCAAAGAAACAATATTTCTAAGGTAAGCAATGCAGATAGTGATGTCAACACCTTTTCTAATATCTATATATATAAAAGAGAGTGACGTTAGTTACTAGCTTTATAACTAAAGAACGCCAGGACCGATTGCAACGATTCGCACGAATTCAGGCTGGTCTCACGCCAGAGAAGAAGAATACCCGGAAAAAGTTCAGAAATTGACCACGCCTACTTTTTTTTAATTAATGTTTTTATGTGTGAGTGTGTGTATGTACTTTATAGAATCGTAAATGATCATGTGATGATCTTCGGCAAAGTTGTTGTGCATGAGCCCGGAAAGGTTTGTAAGTTGGTACGACCACGCCCACTCTAACGCCTACTTTTTTATTTAATTCTAAATGGGTTTTTACAGATTTACTTCAAATTGTATATACATCTTACTGTAGGCGAGGTAGAAATAAAAATTTTATGTGGCACGCCCACTTTCACGCCCCATCACATGCAAGACACTTGCCAGGTAAGCCAGACCGCTGGAGCGATCTGCCTGAAATTTTCACATCACACCACTAAGTATTTATAGAATACTTCTTTTTTGCGACCACGCCTACTTTAACGCCTTCTTTTTTAAATTGTGTAATTGATTCTACTCTAATTTTAACATATTCACTTTACTCTAGGCGAGATCAAAAATTAAGATTCATACTCCACGCCTCCTTTCACGTCCCATCTCTAGCGATCTTTTTTGGCCGCCTACTTTTTTTTAAATTGATGCCCTAGCATCGCCCGCAGTGTACAGCCGAATTCGACCACGCCTGCTTTAAAATTGTGTAATCGATTCTACAAGGGTTTTAAAAGACTTACTTCAAATTGTATACACCCATTACTTTTAATTATTATCTTCTAAAATCAAAAAATCAAATGTCGTTCTTTTGTATATCACAATATTTACGACAATTGTTTTTCCACCTAATTTGATTGAAAACTTTTTTTGTTCATTTGTTTTTTACAAAAACAAATTCTGGTTCTGTTATTGCCAGTAGATGGCGTTGTGTGCATAAACTTTTGACACCTGATTTATTTTTGTAGTATTTAAAAATTGTCAACCTTTTTTAAAAGTGATTTCAAAAGGTAAGTTCCCTAAATGATTTTGTGACATTAATTTCTCAGTGTTATTCATAATGCCGCGACCCAGAAGATCTGATCTTTCGCACCGAACCCGTAATGCAATTACAAATCGGAATATTACCAATCGATTAAATACGGATGAACAAGAAATCGCACGAGATCAGCGCCGTGTTAGTATGGCCCGACTTCGCGTAACGCAAACACAAGAAGAAAGACAGGCGACAAATGAAACGGGTCGATTAGCAATGGGAAATCATGGATTAAATCAAGCAATTCAACAACGTGAAAATCTAAATCAACGCGTAAGAAGAAAAGCTTCAAGTGTTGATTTGAATCGAGTAACGTTTCATTACGATTGCACTTTTGACTACAGCTCGCATCCTTCCGTTCAAATTGGCCCAATGGAGATTTTGTGCAACCATTGCGGTGCCTTAAAGTTCACCGGAGAATCGCCTGGGTTGTGCTATCTCAGTGGTAAGGTCAAATTACCACCATTGCCTTCACCATTGGTACGACCACGCCTACTCTAACGCCCACTTTGTTTAATTGATTAATTGCTTCTGCATGGGTTTTTATAGATTTACTTCATACAGATTGTATCCACATCTTACTGAAGGCGAGGTAAAAATAAAAAAATTAATAAGAGATGGAAATTGAACTAATATTTCTTAATTTTTAAGAGAAAAGTTTTTATTCAGGCTACTAGTTCTAATAATTAAGAATACTATTGTAAAGTACTGGAACAATCGGCAAATTGGAATGCATTTTCTACCCGGCCAAGGGCGTCTTCAGCAATCTTCATTGTCCACTATCACTCTGTAAATATCATCTATTTAACTCACCGTTTTTTGAGAAATAGAGTTCACGAATTATGATATTTCTTTTTAACGTGTTCTGAGTTAGAACGAAATTTACGTACATTTACAATGTGTGTGTATTCTTTATTATTGTTTATGAAATTTGTATTATTACAAATTTGTTTTTGCTTTTCTGTCTGCGTCTACCTTTTTTGTAGATCAATAACAGCAATTGCATGTATGTTTTTGTTGTCATTTCTCCTCCTTTTTTGGTTGATTGAGTTATTTTTTGTAACTACGAAAACCGGAGATGGGATGATGACTACATACTTTGATACACCGCGCCATGGTGTTTATTATGTTAATAATTAGAGATGGAAATTGAACTAATATTTCTTAATTTTTAAGAGAAAAGTTTTTATTCAGGCTACTAGTTCTAATAATTAAGAATACTATTGTAAAGTACTGCTGAAGACGCCCTTGGCCGGGTAGAAAATGCATTCCAATTTGCCGATTGTTCCAGTACTTTACAATAGTATTCTTAATTATTAGAACTAGTAGCCTGAATAAAAACTTTTCTCTTAAAAATTAAGAAATATTAGTTCAATTTCCATCTCTAATTATTAACATAATAAACACCATGGCGCGGTGTATCAAAGTATGTAGTCATCATCCCATCTCCGGTTTTCGTAGTTACAAAAAATAACTCAATCAACCAAAAAAGGAGGAGAAATGACAACAAAAACATACATACAATTGCTGTTATTGATCTACAAAAAAGGTAGACGCAGCAAGAAAAGCAAAAACAAATTTGTAATAATACAAATTTCATAAACAATAATAAAGAATACACACACATTGTAAATGTACGTAAATTTCGTTCTAACTCAGAACACGTTAAAAAGAAATATCATAATTCGTGAACTCTATTTCTCAAAAAACGGTGAGTTAAATAGATGATATTTACAGAGTGATAGTGGACAATGAAGATTGCTGAAGACGCCCTTGGCCGGGTAGAAAATGCATTCCAATTTGCCGATTGTTCCAGTACTTTACAATAGTATTCTTAATTATTAGAACTAGTAGCCTGAATAAAAACTTTTCTCTTAAAAAAAAAAATTAATGTTTGCATGGTTTTTCAGTCTGCGGGCGCAGGGGCGTGGCAAAATCCAATTTTCATATTTCATCACCAATGACATACGAGCATACATACATATATTTTGTTTTTTTTTATTTTATTTCATTTTTTCCAAAGCCGTTGTCATGTTTTTCAAAACGAGATATCAAACTCTTAAATCGGTTATATAGTTCCGAAGATATTTGCAAAAAACTTATGTTATTAACGATCCAATATCAAAATTTAAAACTTTCGAAATGTTGCATTCAAAAATTCGAGTTTTCGGTTTATTTACAAAATATTTACATCATTCGATAACAGAAGATATTCTGCGCTTACTAAGGTACAACATTATACAATAAGTTAAAAATAATATTATACATCAATCGATGATAAAAAACTTTATGTACCCTTGCATTTAAGATACCAACATTTTGTGCACATTTGTGAGTTTTTTTCAAACGCTGATAAAAAATAACGGTACATTCAATCAAATTGCTCGAAGCGCTTGATCGGACTCTACGTGATTTTCGAGGATACTACAAACCGATGGGAGGCGCTCTTATTCTTTTTGTTGGTGATTTTGTCAAACTTTGTCCGTTATCAATGACCGCAGATGAGCTGAACGCATGCTTGAAAGCTTCATATCTTTGGAACCGAGTCGAGAAAATCACGCTATCGACGAACATGCGTGTGCATTTGTTGCAAGACCCGTCTGTCCAAACATTCTCAGAACAACTTTTTGACATCGGAAATGGAAAAATTCCAATTAATCGCGCCACGAACGAGATTTCGTTCCCGCCTAACTTCTGTCGAATGCAAATGAATATTCAAGCCGTTGTCGACAAGGTTTTCCCAAGTCTAACAATATTTTACAAAAAATCGGATTGGCTGTGGGAACGTGCAATTTTGGCACCAACAAATTACGATGCCAACAAGCTCAATGAGCAAATTCAATTGAAACTGGCCGGCAAATTAATCAAATACAAATCGATCAATACAGTAATGGATGAAGAACAAGCTGTCAATTATCCCACTGAATTTTTAAATTCATTGGAACCACCCGGAATGCCAGCGCATGTGCTAACATTAAACGTTGGATCACCGGTATTTCTTATTCAAAACTTAAACGCACCAAAGTTATGCAACGGAACCACATTGACCATCAAAAACTGCTCACCAAATTTAATCGAGGCAACAATCATCGGTGGCAGATTCAAAGGCGAAGATGTACTTATTCCACGAATTCGGATGATTTCCAACGCTTTACCATTTCAATTCAAGCGGCTCCAATTCCCTTTGCGTCTTACCTGTACTATTGCCATCAATAAAGCAAGAGTCACATCATTAACTTATTGCAAATTTGTTACTACCACCGTCGGTTTAAAGAAAAAGCAACTCGTTGTATTTCTCCGTGTAATTTTCTTTCTCAGAATAACTCGGGAAACTCGGCAGCCGATCACTAAAGACGACGAGTGATATAGGTGCTATTGAAATAAGTCGTCGATTATTTATATAAGATCCCGTTTCAAAATTAAATTTTTTAATAGACTCTGGGGCTGATGTGTCCGTAATACCTAACAATTACAAAACAGCTATTCTATCAGATCGAGGTATGGTTCAAAGATAAATACTTTTGGTGAAAAAGTGTTGCAATTCCCTTTAAACTTAAATAAAGTATTTAAATGGAAATTTATTATTGCAGATGTAGACGTACCTATTTTGGGTTAAAAAATGCTGCGCAAACCTGCCAACGATTTATTCACCAAATAGTTGATGGCTTAAACTTTGTTTTTCCATACATAGACGATTTCTTAATTGCATCTACTACAGAAGAAGAACATTTAGAGCATCTACGAGTAATATTTCAACGCCTTAGTAATTTCGGTATAGTTTTAAATCCAAAAAAAATGCGAGTTTGGCAAGTCAGAAATCACATTCTTAGGTTACTTTATTACTTCAGATGGTATTAAACCCTCGCCTGAAAAAGTCGATGCAATTCTCCATTATCCAAAGCCAGATAATATAACATCTCTACGCAGGTTTCTTGGTATGATTAATTACTATAGATCATCTATTTCACATGCTGCAGAGTTAAAAGCTCCACTTAATAAATTCCAAAAAGGTAATCCAAAAAAGAATACAAAACTGGTATGGTCAGACGCCCAATCTGCTTCATTTGATAAATTGAAAAATGCTCTAGCTAAATGCACGCTTCTTGCTCATCCATCAGTATCAGCACCGCTCTCATTGTACGTTGATGCATCAAATACATGCATTGGTGCCGTTTTGTAACAGTTTGATAATAATGCCAAATGCCAAGTACCTCTTGCTTTCTTTTCTAAAAAACTATCTAAGGCGCAAATGAAATATAGCGCATATGACAGGGAGCTACTTGCAATCTATGAAAGCATAAAACATTTTCGTTGTTTAGTTGAAGGACGCAACTTCAAAATCTACACAGATCATAAGCCTCTCATTTACTCATGCACTAAGAAGTTTAATTCATGTACTCCAAGACAGTTCTGATATCTTGACTTTATAAGTCAATTTTATACGGATTGCCGATGCCTTATCCAGGATTTCAGCAATAGAATTGCCATTTCCAATAACAGCAGAACAAATCAAAGAACATCAAGATAATGATGATGAATTAACTGGTCTAGTCCAAAATCCAACGGTACTTAACCTTGTCAAGTGTGAAGTCCCTAACACATCAGTTGAAATTTATTGTGATAATTCCCATGGCTTAATTCGTCCTTACGGCAACACATTTTTAATAATCTACATGGTTTATCACACCCAGGTATAAGAGCTTCTATTAAATTAATAACAAACCGTTTTGTGTGGCCCGGTATTAACAAAGATATACAGATATGGACCAAAAATTGTGTAGACTGTCAAAGATCTAAAATTACGAAACACTGCAAGAGCCCAATTGGTAGTTATGTTTGCCCAGATTCTCGCTTTGAACATATCAATATTGTTATTGTTGGGCCACTTCCCCCATCTAATGGATTCCAATATTGTTTAACATGCATAGATAGGTTTAGCAGATGGCCTGAAGTATTTTTTTTAAAAACATTACAGCCGTAACTGTAGCTAAAGCATTCTATGAGCAATGGATATGTAGATTTGGTGTACCTTTAAGGATAACAACTGATCAAGGACGGCAGTTTGAGTCGGAGTTATTCAATGAATTATCAAAATTCCTTGGAGCAAAACACATAAGAACTACAGCTTATCACCCTAGCTGTAATGGCTTAATTGAGAGATTTCACAGAACACATAAGTCTGCTATAAAATGTCACAAAAATGAAAACTGACTGATGTAATTCCAACGATACTGCTAGGATTAAGATCGTCAATTAAAGAGGATATTGGTTTTTGTAGCGCAGAATTAGTATATGGAACTCCTATTCGTTTACCGGCTGAAATATTTAGCAGAACACACATATTAACAAGTCATTCAGATTTTAATAAAAAACTTCAACAAATTTTTTTAAATATAAAGGCTGTTTCTGGGACAAATCACAGCAGTGATAAAACTTTTATATATAAAGACTTGGAAACTTGTACACATGTGTTTATAAAAGTCGATGGTGTTAAAGCTCCTCTTCAAACCCCTTATTCTGGTCCGTTTGAAGTCATTGAAAAAATAGAAAGTTCTACAAAATTAATATAAATGGAAAAGAAAAAAATATTTCTATAGATAGAATTAAACCAGCTTTTTTGGCAAATGAAAATATCAATAGTAAAAGAGTTCGTTTTCAAACTAATGTTTGAACTTAGGAAGGGGGTATTGTGGTGAACCACATTAATATTGACTTGTTTAATTTAATAATTATTTATTTTAACTTTGTTAACTTTGATTTTATTGTTAAATTAATTTTCCTATTTTGAGTTTTGTTTTAAAAAAATAAATTTCATTAATTTTTATTATCTTACTAGCTAAACCCGGTGTGCTTTGCTACCCCCCCCCCTCGTCGTAAAATAAATTAAAACGTATTTATATATTTACAAACATTTATTTATTTAATTTTAATGTATTTATTGCAATGCCTTAGGCGAGACCACGCCCCTTTGTCCACTTACATGCTGTAAAAATTTCAGGCAGATTTGTCCAAGGGTTTGGCCTCCTATTAAGCACAAACATACAGACACACATTCATTTATATATATATAGATAGATTAAAAGCAATATAATTTAAGGTGAAATGGGGATTTGGTAATAAAAAAATGTATGTAAAAAGTATATAAAACTTTAGGTAAATACATATTACAAAAAAAGTATTTTGTATAGCAAACATTGTTAGTGGTATAAGTAAGTATCTGAATTAAAAAAAGGGGGCGATGAAGTAGGCGTGGTTCATAGTTATATGGCGACGTTAACAGTATTAAGAGCAATATACTACCAAATAAAAAAAATACGTTGGAATGAACAAATTTGTATAGAGAACAAAAAGTATAAAACTTTCAAAAATTTGGCGTGAAAAGCGGCGTGAAAAGGGCGTGGCTTAAGAAATCTTTATTTTTACCTCGCCTGGAGTATATAATGTGTATACAATTTGAAGTAAATCTGTTAAAAACTATATGGGAGCAATTACATAATTTTTAAAAAGTGGACGTAAAAATGGGCGTGGTTAAAAAAAAAGTACCCTATTAATCATACCAGAGTCCCAGTTAAATGCTGTGAAAATTTCAAAAATATCGGTCCAGAGGTTTGGTCTTCAATTACAATATTTTAAAAAAGTGGGCGTAAAAGTGGGCGTAGTAAAAAAAAGTACCCTATTATTCCTTCCAGAGTCACAGTAACATGCTGTGAAAATTTCATCAAAATCGGCTCAGCCGTTTTGGAGTCTATACGTTACATACATACATACATACATACATACATACATACATACATTGAATTTTATATAGATAGATATAAAACACATAAATATATTTTTAATTTAAAATTAACTTAAGATTTCCATAAATTTCTCATTCTTTCAGAAGTGGTGACATCGCCGTAGTTAATAGAGAAACCAAGGGTGAGCGGACGCTGACACTGGTTTCGGTGTATATGCCGTATGAAGTAGCAGAACCACCTGGAAATGAGGTGGTGGAGCTAACGGCACAAGCAAAAAGGAGAGGTGCTATCCTGGTCATGGGCTGTGATGCAAATGCTCACCACAGACAATGGGGTAGTGCGAACATAAACAAAAGAGGTGAGTGCGTTTTTGATTTTATAATCGTCAATGATCTGGTTATGCCCACGTTCAGGAATAGGGATAGGCAGACGGTTATAGACATGACATTGACGAACCACAAGGATAATATCGTTAGAGATTGGATGGTATCCGCGGACTGCTCCTTTTCGGATCACAGCAGGATTACATTCACCCTGGACTTCCGGTCACCGGCAGGGGTACCTTTTAGGAATCCTAGGCGGATTGGGGAACCTTTTATGATAGGGTTCGCTTGGGGATGGAACACCCCATTTCATGTGGTCCGTTACCATCCAATTTGGAATATACGGTGAACAATTTCACTCGTTTACTCAAAGAGAGCTACGAAGCATCATGTCCTTTAAAGTTTCAAGGTAGGCGCAAACATCCTAGATGGTGGATCAAGGAACTTCAAGTTCAGGATAAATTAATTATCTGAGTACAAGTTGAATGATGAAGTTATTAATGGATATGTAGACTTAGGTCACCTCTTTCCAAAGCTTCAAAAAATAGCTGTAACATTGATCTTACAACCTTAAGACTTTCACAAGCTGATCGTCCTTTTAATATCCCGGGAATAGATATGAATAAATAATGAAACCTTTAAAAATAAAGGTAATGGTCTCTTAAAAAGATTGACCTTAGTGCTCCTAACATGTTTGTTTTATTTTAAAAATTTTATTATTTCATGTGTTGTAAAAAAAAAAGAAAATACCAAATCAATAAGCCAGACTAAAGAAAAATATTTATTCACAATAATTTAAAATTTTTGGCAAGTATATGAATTTTTTTTAATCTATATTTGACTTTTTGTACCACTGTTTGAATTTGATAATTTATCATAAATATTTTGTGTGCACCGTAAGGAATTTTAACGATAAAATAATTTTATTCGTATTTTTTTAGAACTATTGTAATTTCGTACATTTGTTTGGGCATGAATGTGAGGTTTTTATTGTATCATGTTATAGTTGTATAAGGATTTTTACTATATCATAATATTAAATTTTTGTAATGTTAACTATTCTAATTTTGCAATCCCTTTAGTCCATTTTGTATAAGTTTACTTATTTACTTATTAAATATTTTAAATATTTTGTTGCTCATTCATAATATAATAAATATAAAATAAATAAAAACTAATTATTAAAACAAATACTGTGAAAAATATACATACGAAACCAAACAGCCTGATCAACTGATTTGATTTCATATTATATTTTTTTGCAGAAATTTCAAAATTTTTATTTGATATAATAATAGAAAATAATAACGATATATAATTAAATTATAATAAAAAAAATAGATAATTTTTATAAACAATATTATATTTGATATTTTTTTATAATTAAATAATTAATATGTAATAAAATTGTAATGTTCAAACATGCAATTAGAAAAATCAATTTAAAGCATTGATTATTCTTCCAAATGGGGAGGTGTAGGTGTCTAACTATCGACCCTTACCTATACTACATATGTAGGTACTAGGCGTCAAATAGCAGACACACTCAGGCAACATAACCATGAGAAATGCTTATCTAAGCATTCTCCCATGTATGCATATGTTGCCACTGTATGTTTGAACAAAGAGGGTATCAAGTGACAAGCACTTGACGACCCTCTGCTAGCTTAAGTAATTTTAAGTCTTTTAGTTTTTAAGAATAATAAATAATTAATGAATAAAGAACTACTCAAAGGGACAGTCGCACAAGCGGCTGTCCCCAAATAATAAAATCGTTTCTTCTTTTATTACAGTGGCGATACTGATTAGGGGAAAGTTTCTTTCAACTATCAGTGATATCATGCAGGATTCGCTTGGTGATCTCTCGTCCTGGGCGAAAACTAACGGGCTAGGTGTAAACCCATCAAAGACGGAATTAGTGTTATTCACCAGAAAGTATAAGGTGGATAGCTTCAAACTGCCGAGACTGGATGGCGTGGAACTGAACTTATCAGAAGGAGCCAAATATTTAGGCACCTTCCTTGACAAAAAATTGTCTTGGAAGTTAAATACGCAGGAGAGATTAAGGAAGGGCCTTAATGCCTACTATGCATGCAGAAATTGGGGCTTGCGACCAGGCATGGTTAAATGGATCTACACGTCTGATGTTAGACCTATTATAACATTTGGTTGCACAGTGTGATGGGACTATACTTAATAAAGCCCAAAGGTGTGCTTGTCTAGGTATCACAGGTGCCTTAGGCAGTACCCCGCAGGCGGCTTTGGATATTATCCTAAACCTACTACCCATAGAGCATTATGTGGAGAGTGTGGCAGCAAGGATTCTACTCAGGTTATCAGAGTCTTCTTTGGCAAAACCCCTGCGGGTTGGTCACACTAGGATATTGTATAAGGCAGGCCTTATGGTCAGGACATTAATCCATCTCGGATCTCTGACTATAAGGTCGCGACCTATTACTTCGGCATATCCCCCTCAGTAGAGTTCCCCAGTAGGGTTGATTGGGTTGGATCCGATCAACTGTTTGAGGGGTGCGGGGTTTACTTGGTAGAAAATGAAATCAAGCGCTCTTATAGACTCCCAAACGAGTGCAGCGTGTTCCAGGCGGAGATCTATGCGATCTGGAAAGCCACGGAGTTGATAGAAGCACACATCGAGAGGGGGTCTACAGTGACTATCTACGTGGACAGTCAGGCGGCACTAAAGGCTCTGGAGAGTAATCAAATACACTCTAACCTAGTGCAGTAATGTAGTAGAGGAGCTATTGGTACTCTACCAAGTGAGATTGTGTTGGGTACCACGGCACTGTGACATACAGGGAAATGAGGTGGCAGATGACCTGGGTAGACATGGTTCTGGTTTGGACCATGATGCTAGAGAAAGTGAAGGCAATCCACCTATATGTCACTTCTACAGGCTGATTTTGCTGGCTGCAAACCGAGTAACATCCTGGGTTTCATTAGGGGAATAGGGTGGCTATTTAAGGGATATTCTACGGCGACTCCAAATCTGTAAGGGAATTTTTCACTCTTTCCTTTTTTTCTTCTTTCTCCCCTTATCAGACGGTTTTGGTTGTCCTTATTCTACATCTATCCTTCTATCTTTCTATTTTCTATTTATTCTTCTTACTGAGGGGAACCACAATGGACCACAGGGTCTTCGAGTGGAAGTGCACTTAGTGTACTGGCCTTCCTATCCTATCCCAAGGGTACCAATACAAAATTTTACACGGATCATTTACATACATGCCTAAATCAAACTGCTGGATTTTGAGAATATCGGTCCATATATTTGACTATACCCCCACATAAGGTCCACTACCGAAATCCACGTTAATACTAAAAATATACCGTTATTATGTTGAAATTCGACGTGAAATATCCTCATATGCATGAAAATAACTCTTCCAAAATTTAAGAAGATCGGCCCATAATTTGTCATAGCTGCCATATAAGAACCATTTCCAAAAAACAAATAAATTCGGGTCAAAAAATATTCTTTTCGGATTTAACCCATATTCGGTCCATATTTTATAATCATGATATATATCGTTGGAAAGGTATTTTTAATACCTTTTTTTTAATGTATTACAAATTACCAGACACCCCGTAGTTCCCGAGATATAGGCCTATATTTTTTCAACTTTAAGGGCCCGCCCCCTCGAAAATAGGCGTGACCGCCAACAATTTTTTTTTGCTGGCATCTCCTCTAAAATCCCTATTTGATGAAGTTTTTTTAGAGCAAAATCACTAAACCCGAATTATTCCCCTTTTTTATACTCTGTTAAATTACACTCAAGATTATTATGAACATCAGACAAACTCTGTAAATTATGGTAAGAATTGGTAATTAAATCAATTAAAAATGGTGAAAATTAGAAATATTTATTTCGGAATATTTAACATAAATTATGTTGGTCGTAAAATTGTCTTTCAAACAATTGACATATTGATACTAATAAAATTTGCACTAAGACTGAATAGAAAACACAGAATTAGGATATATGTATTAGTCCTATAACCAGTGTAGTTTCTGTATTTCTTATTACGTTTAGGTGGACGGTATTTAAGATTCGGCACAGGATTGATATGACAACAAATTTTGCATGCGTTTAAATGTCTGTATTTTTGCATGTTTGAGATGCCCTACTTTGAAACCATGCAGCCATGCTCCTGAAGGGTCCGACATCACTTTGTATTGTCTTGTAAGAAAATACAAATATTTCTGAGGTTTTACGCAAAATTAACTCAAGATTTGAATTTGACAGTTTAGGGTAAGTGTAATGTACATAATGAATAGTTGGTAACCCTTCTTTATAATCTGTCATTTCTCAATTCTTTATATATTTATCCTTCTTAATTTTATGTATCAGCTATTCAATCATTGTCTAGCGTGCATTCAATCATCTACATACTTTATATACCAAATGAATTAATAAATCTTTTATAATTAGTTATATTTTAAATAGTAACTAAAGAGCGTTTTATTTCAATAATACACAACAGTAAGTAATAATGGTACAAATATACGAGTATTTATTTTATTTCTATACCAACATATTTTATAGAAAATATAGAATTTTGCTATATGCGTTCAGCGAAGATGACAATAATTAATTACTATAAAATGGTAATTCTAAACGGACCCAATTGTACCTAACCCCAATATTTTTTCGTTAATATAGTTCAAATATTTTAGTTAAATCAATGATTTACCTTGTTGGTAAAAGTACTTTCCACATTGTTCTTTAAGAAACCGTAGTTGTCAAGAATTTGGATATAAGATAAATTGTTTTATCTTGCGTACAATATGTGTTGCATGTATCGAGACCTCTATTCTTCATCACAATGTGATATAATTCTAAAGGGACTCAAAAATAAATGTGGAAACCGTGTTTTATCACAGTTGCTCAATTTATAAATAATTATTAAAAATATTGAGACCAACAGCTGAAAAGAGGTTAACATTGATATTAAAATAAACCGGAAAATTTTATAATTCAAACAAATGGAAATTTAAATTCTATGTAAAGGAATCCTAATTTCCCACAAGTGAATACAGTTAAATATGAAACCAGTTCTTAGGGTGGGATAGAAAACCTGTTACAAGCATGTGGTGACTATTTTGCAAAACATACATACATACTGGGGTGCACCTTTAGTAAGTTCTAGTTGACAGTAAGAATAGCTTGATTGTCATATCCCCTGGTAAACCAACATAATGGTCTGCGGATCCTAGTAAAATTCCTGGCCTTTACCATACCAAAAAATGTAAATCGGAACACAATATCTAAGAATAATCTTTTGATTTATATTCGATCCATTCGTCTATAATAGTTAATTATTATAGGAAAAAATATACCAAAATCTTACACAAATATTCCGTTCGTCATTAATTAATTCGGCACTGGATCATTCAAGGATCCAAATCCCTACAAAACCAAAAATTGCTTCTCGGAAAGAGATTCGAGAGTTTGACGAATACTCAACATACTGTCGAACATCATGAGCAACGAATTTAAGAAAAATTCACCCAAGAATAATTTTGTAATTGAAAATTCTGCCAAATGTTGGGCAAATTTATTTTTTGTAGGGATTTTTTAGAAAAACTTAAGCTGTAATCAAAAAGAACAGAATTCTTCATTTTTCTTCATACTGACTTGTAGGGATTTTTGAAATCTATTATTTTACTATTATAAGATGAAACAAAAATTTGCGTAAAAACTATAAAATTATTTCATAACATATTTTTTATTTGGAAAAAGTTTGTTTTTTTTTTCTTTTTTTAAATTCTAATTGGAAACTGCGTAACTGAAAGTTGTAAAAGGTTCGCACAGTTTAAATAATTTCAGGATATAATGAACAACAGTTAAAAGATAGTTATCAAACTATATCCCATAAAAAATGAGATAGTATTAAGTGAAGAGTTTAAGTTAGTGCTGAGCCAGGAGAAAATAAAATCTTTTGACAATATTTTAATCGAACTAAAAATTTATATATATGTATATGTATATAGATTTTATTCATAAGTGGGAAAATATAATAAGTATAATAAATTTTCTTTAGAATTATTTATAAATATTTCTTCGTATCTACATTATCTACGATGCATAGATCCCATCGTAGCATGTTTAGGGGGACATTGAATTGTGAGGTCCAATCCATAACTAGGATGAGTTTGCATGTTTGCTTGGGATCATTTTCCTGTTTGAATTTACACATTAGGGTCATTTTTTCTCTAGCATAGAGTAGTATTTGCTTTTGTATTTTTTTTTACATAACTCACACTTTATACTTTTCTATGAATGATACCTCAAATATAAAATTGAAAATGCCGTTCTTATTATTTTTTGCCAGCAACATTTCTATAAAATTTTGAAAATTAACCATAAGTAAAAATTAAAAATGTTATTAGTTTTTAAGTTTTTCTTTTGCGAATAGTTTAAAATGTAGAAAGTTCCTATTATTTTGTCCAAAACTGTATATATTTTGTAGTAAATTGAAACTGGTTAGATTTTATATGAAAGTCATGTAAAATTATACAATAATCTCGTTGATAACATTAGAACTAAAACTGATGGGCATAGATGAGGATATTATGTGAAGTAATTTATCGCTATTTATAACCGATATTCTGGTCGAAAGTAGTATGGAAGTTGTTTTCGTGCCATGAAGATGAAAAAATTTTTTGGTGCAATGAAGATGAAAAATTTTTTGTTTTGTAGACAAGAAGAATTTTTCGTTGCTTTGTTTTGTTAAATTGGTTTCGTTTTTTTTTATTTGCTTTAGTTGCAGTTTTGTGTTTTTTCGTTGTTTTGTTTGTTGAATTAATTTGATTTTTTATTGCTTTAGTTGCATTTTTTTTTGTGTAGTAATTTGTAATGCAGTTATAATAGGGAGGTTAATATTATTTCATTTAGTCTGCATTAGGAGGACTAAAATTTTGTAAACTTTGAGTATTAGTAGAGAAAATTAAATTTTTTCTGAATATTTGAGTAAAACTCAAAATTAAAAATTTTTCTTATTCAAAAATTTATATAAAAAGTCATTCTGTAGATTATTTTTTTTTTTTTTGTCATTAATCTGTAAAGATATAAATACCAAGTACAAAAATAAGAATTCAATTAGATATTCGTTTTTATAAAGTGCATAAAAATGAGTTCCGCAAAAGTTACTAGTGCTGAAATTGTTGCAGCTTTTTATAAATTGAAGACAAAACCTTATCTATCTACTAAAGATTTACCATCAAAGCCACATAAAGTTTTATGCATGTTTCGTCAAAAGACCAAATATGGAAACGTTGTAATTGCAGAACTAGAAGACGCTTTGCTATACCTCCCAAAACAATACAACAATTTGAATGATAATGTGATTGAAGGAATTGCTAATGAAAAATTTATACTAACGAAGAAGTTGGAAAATAAAAATTATGTCCTAGAATTGGAAGAGTCAATCCCGATCGTTGAGACTGACAACGATGTTGATGATAGCTTTTTCATCCCTAATTCACAACCTTTTTTTAGTTGGGAAAGACCAAAAGTATCTAGAATTAATTAATGTGTATAACTATAAATGTATATGTGTATAAGTTTAAATAAAAATTGTATATAAATGTTAAAATTTTAAAAAATATCTCTGTGGAGTTTTGACAAAATAACCTAACTCGAGATCGGACAATTTTCCACTTTTTGAACCATATGTATAAGTTTTAAAAACGCATCTTTCTGTCTTTTCAGTGTGTTTCTAGATAGTGTAGATCGGAAGATATAGAAGCCCCCAAATCAACCTATCTCGCAATTTTTACAATCTGCTTTTGACAAAAGACCCCATATCGAAATATGCTGCAGGGCACAAAGAAAAATATCATAACGTAATTTCGACAAAAGAATCTATTTGAATATGGGGTTCCAATAATTTACAAAAATTATTTTGACAAAACAACCTATTTAAACTCATGTTCTTTCATCAAATGCATAAACGAAAATAACACGTTCCCTTCTAAAGTTAAGTTCTTTTAATAGCCATTTGATCATAAGCATTCATTGTGACAAAACAACCTATGTTAACATGAGTGCTTTAGTGTAGTGGGAATTAACGAAATAAGAGCAACTTATATCAAATCAAGTGCTTTTGTCATGTGCATGTGTAACAAATTAAGACGTTTTTAATGAAAATATGTTGTTTCCTAATATAGAAAAACATAAACTATGCACAGAGGAAGACAATAAAAAAACAAAGGTTCCAAAGTTTTGGAGGAACATTGACTCCCTCGTAAGTGAATACATTGACTACAAGAATTATAGATATACAAGATTACGACAATTATCAGCTGTTTTGAAGGTACCTACGTCACGGCTCCAAAGAGTTTGTCAATTTGTATGTAATTTTCAATGATTTTAGAATTTTCGACTTTTCTAGAGGGTACCGTGTTTGTGCACCTTTGTTCAACTGCCGATATTTAGAAGATCATTATACTATAGAATTAATTGATTACAAGTTTCTGGTTGTTGGACACACGCATATGGAACGTGACACGGTTCATTCCCAAATAGAAAAAAATAAGAAAAAAATGTGTGAACTCCATACATCACCCACATGACTGGGCTACTTTAATAGCAACTACAAATCACAAATACAATGCAATCGAGATGGTTCAACATCAATACTTTGACTTTGGTAGTATATTAAAGAACAAATACACGTGGAGAAATACTAATACATTAGGTGCGTGTAACACTACTTATGTTTGTATATTTTTAGTATAATTTTTATCTGTTGTTTTGTAAAGGTGAGAAATTGTAAAGGTGACAAGATGCAATATGAGAAATCTAAGTCTGAAATTTTACAGTACAAGCTATCTTTACAGCCGGACGAGGACTTCAAGGAACTAGACATAACACAGCGACGACGGAAAATTACAAATTTAAAATTTAATAAATCTTATTCTGATCTTTTGCCAATATCTTCTAATAAAAACGTGATTTACAGTCCGTTCTGTCTTTTATAAATGCAGAGTTACTTTCACGTTGAAGGTGAAGTACAATTGGAAGATGATTAGGATATTGACGAATATGATTAGCTGTAGACTGAATTATTCTTTATTTTTTCTGAATTATAAAAATTAAAGCAATTTAATATAAATGTCAACTACAATATATTATAATATATTAACTATTTCTTATTTGTATTTTTAATTCAATTAATTTCAACTTTTCTTTTTCATATCTAAAAATGCATGTAATTGGTCTAATAGAAAGCATAACTTTTTATAATATTCGTTAAAAAAAAACTGAATTCTATTTCAGAAAATAACATATGCCACTGAATTTTTCTTATTTCATTTTAATAAAAGCACTAGTCCCGACAAAGGTTGCGAAATATTTGTTACTTTTCAGTATGAAAAAAGAGTTTATCTAGAGAAGGGTTGATTTTTCGATCAAAAATTATTTTGCCAAAACAACACATCTCGGTTTTTGGACATTTTCTCGGCAACAGTTGTATCTGGAAGAAAGATGCTTATTATAAAATAAAGGTATTTAAATTCTACACCATAAAACGAAGTTACATTTACTTAGATATGTTCTGGGACGATTCTGTGACCCTATAAATGTGTTTTTTGGTCCTCCTGTAAAATTCAGTTTTTCGACATTGGTTGGTTTGTCATAATTCCACAGATATTCATTCAATCTAAAAATTATTATTAGTAATTAGTTGTGTCTACTTCAAAAAATGTTTCAAAAATTGTTTATTTTTTTAAATGATTTTGATGACTATATTTTTCCTGAACATAAACAATTGATAGAATGTTTTTTAAAAATGGATAAAAGATCAAATCACGATGAGATAACTAATTCTATTCATGGTGTACATTATACAAGTTGTCCATGGTCGAGGAATGATGCCACTGAGGGTCCAGATAACTGCAGTTGTATGATATATGATAAACTAAAATGCAATATAGATGATATAATAAACAAATATTATTTATTGTCAAAACGTCTATAATACTTTAAGAAAAATTATTAAATAGTTTATAAATTTATGATAATATTGAAAAACTAAATGTTTTGAAAATAAATGTTGTATGTATATAAAACTGTTAAACTTTGTTTTATTTTCCTTATATTTTTATTTTGTTTTAAAACTAAAACTAAATATAAATTCAACTACGAATATTTTTAAAGCATTAATAAGTTAGCATTTTTTAGAGTTTATTGACTTTATAGAAAAAACTTTACTGACTTTTCTTTGTAAAATTTAATTAATATGTAAATAAATTATTACTAATTTTTCAAGCTTAAGGTCTTTTTTTTATATATAAAAAATAAAAATACATATTAATATGTAAATATAACATTTTCAAAAAAATGTTGAATAAGCAATTTTAGGTAAAGCATTATTTTATTATTTTCATTAGTCTATTGACATATTTGCAAGTGACAAAACCGTTGAAAAAGAAAATTTAAAAAATGATGTTTGAGTGCAAATTTTGTAAATCGCTTTTTACTGAAAAGGAAATGTTAAATGAACACGAAGTCCTTCACTGTTCGGAATGTGGAAAATGGTTTTCTAACCGAAGTCATTTGCAGGAGCATAAGAGATCTCATGCTTCTGTATCCACCAACAATAAAATTGGAAGGTTAATTAATGATCCTTCAGGTTTGAAGCAATTTAAATGCTTCAAATCGGCATTTAAAGGAAGAATACAAGGATAAACAAGAGGATATACTTCATCCCAAAGAATTTTTCGATGTCATAAATGAGGAGCTAAAAATTATAATAATAAGTTCATTAAAGACATATATAACATTCAAGTTTAATATGGAACTTGAATGTCAATATGTTAAAATTAAAGAAGACAACCTAGAACTGTGTTCCATCACTCATCGCTCAAAAATGTCTTTGATCACATTGAGCGACAATAGTGAAGAATCCCTAAAGTTGCATTATGATCATATAAGCAACAAAATGAGTGAATTTCAGGAAAGGGATAGTGGATGGTCACTAATTTGGATGAAGCAGCTTGAAATTAATATTAATATGGCTTCATTTACACGTGGATCGAAGTTCATCCCATTGCCGATGTGGGTGAAGAAAAAGCAAGCATGCTTTAATGTGAATAATGAAGACAATTATTGTTTCAAGTGGAGTGTAATAGCCGCATTCGTAAATAATAAATCCAAATTGACTGAAATTAATATAAATGACGCTACAATAATTATAGAAGAAGAGGAAATAAATTTTAAGAATTTGGAATTTCCGTTAAAATTAAAAGATATAAGAATTTTTGAAGAAAATAACCACAATATTAGTATAAACGTTTTTGGTTGTGAGAACAATAATATTGTTGGTCCATACTACCTCACCAGCAAAGTAAAAGAGCGGCATATAAATCTTCTTTTATTAACGGATGAGGAATGGTTCCACTATGTCTTAATTACAGACATTTCAAGGTAATTTAAACATAACCTTAACAATTTTTGTTAAATATATTCATTTTTACTTTAATTTTCTAAAAAATAATTTTTAGGCTAATAAGGAATAGTTTAACTTTTCATAAAGCAAGAGTATACCTATGTAATGCCTGTCAGTACTCTCAAAATTAAAAGTTAATTCGGGATCATGAATATAGCTGCAGAAAAGTAGTGTCGAAGATGCCAAAGGAAGATGAATGCATACTACACTTTAAAAATTACCAAAAGCAGCTAGACGTACCATTCGTTGTGTATGCGGATTTTGAGGCATATTTGGAAAAAATAGTTAACTGCGACATATCTGGTAATATACAAAAACATATAGCATGTGCCTTTAGTTGTTATATAAAGTGTAGTTATGATGATAATTTGGATAGGTTTAATATTTATTTTGGTAATGATGCACCTACTAAATTTATAGATAATTTAATAAGAGATACAAAAGAAATTTATGAAAATTATTTAGCTAAAAATATATCTATGACCGGACTTACAAATGACGAACAAATTCTACATGATCAATATGTCATATATGTGAGAAAAGCTTAGGAGATGACAAAGTATGCGACCACTGTCACTTGACTGGTAAATATAGAGGTGCAGCCCATAACTCTTGTAATCTTCTTTATAGAACAGCTAATTTTATACCAGTATTCTTTCATAACTTTTCTTCTTATGACTGTCACCTATTCATGAAAGAACTCTCAAACTTTGAAGGTGATATAAACGTAATTCCGCTTAACAAAGAATTATATACATATATCTTTATCAAAGTATATACCAATCAATGAAAAGGAGTGTTTTGAAATTCGCTTTTTAGATTTTTGTAGATTTATGGCTTCTAGTTTAGAATCACTTGCGAATAATTTAAATGATGATGATTACCATATTCTCAAAAAAGTTTTCATACAAAAGCAAGATTTTAATCTGATTAGAAGAAAAGGAGTGTTTCCATATTCTTACATTGATTCAATGGAGCGTTTTAATGAACAAAGTCTTCCCACTAGAGATAAATTTTATAATATATTGAATAACTCTGAATGTACAATTGAAGACTATGAGCATGCCCAAACTGTTTGGAAAACGTTTAAATGCAATAACATGTTGGATTACACAAAATTATATTTAAAAACAGATGTTCTGCTTTTAACTGACATTTTTCAAAATTTTAGAAAAATTTGCAAAAATATTTATAAACTCGATCCATGTCAGTATTATACTGTACCAGGATTATCATGGGATGCTATGCTAAAAACGACAAAAATCGAGTTAGAACTACTTACTGATATAAATATGTATAATTTTATACAAAATGGCATCAGGGGTGGTTTGGTGCAATGCTCTAAAAGATATTCGAAAGCAAATAATAAATATTTGGAAGATTTTGATAATAGTAAACCATCGGAATTTTTAATGTACCTAGATGCCAATAACTTATACGGTTGGGCAATGTCTGAATATCTCCCATATGGAGAATTTGAATGGATTTATGATGAGGAATCATTAAATTATCTAGATGTAACTAATATATCAGATACATCATCTATTGGTTATTTTTTGGAGGTAGATTTAGAGTATCCTCAACACTTACATGAATCACACAACGATCTTCCGTTTTGTCCAGAAAACAAAATTGTTGGTGATTCCAAATGTAGGAAGCTTATTGCAGACTTGACATGTAAATTAAAATATCAAATCCATTACAGAGTTTTAAACAATGTTTGAAGAATGGTTTATTATTAAAAAAAATCCATAGGGCATTAAAATTTAAACAATCACCATGGTTAAAAGAGTACATAGACCTAAACACTTACCATAGAACACAGGCAAAAAATTCCTTCGAAAAAGATTTTTTTAAACTGCTCAATAATTCCGTTTATGGAAAAACCATGGAAAATGTGCATAAACGCAAAGATGTAAAAATTGTTACAAATTGGGAAACAACAAGATGCAATCATTTAGGAGCTAGAGCACTAATATCTAAACCAAATTTCTCAAGTATCATTCAATTTTCTGAAAATATGTTTGCAGTTCAGCTAAAAGTTGTGCAAATAACTTGCAATAAACCCATTTATTTAGGTTTTGCTGTTCTAGAACTATCTAAATGGAAAATGTATGATTTCCATTATCAATATATGAAACCAAAATTTCAATCTAATTTAGCACTTAATTATATGGACACTGATTCATTTATATATACCATAAAAACGGAAGATTTTTATAGTGATATTCGTGAAGATATTGCATTAAGATTTGATACATCTGAGTATCAGCATAATAACAAGTTTAATCTCCCAATATTAAACAAAAAAGTTCTTGGTATGATGAAGGATGAGAATCATGAAAAAATGAGTTTGTGGGACTTCGATCAAAAATGTATTCATATAAAACAGTTGATATGAATGAAGTAAAAAAATCAAAAGGTGTAAAAAAATCTTGTATAAAAAATTTTTCTCTTATAGATTATAAAAAATCATTGTTTGAAAGAAAAATTATTTCTGATTCAATGAATACATTTAGATCAAAGTTTCATCAGTTTTATACACACAAGTTGTATAAAGTTGTCTTGAGTTATGCGGATGATAAAAGAATTATTGCATCCGATCAAGTAAATACATATGCTCGTGGACATTACAAACTGAAATCTGACTATGAAAACTTTTTTATGGATGAAGACGATGATATATTTTTAGATATTGATGATGATTATACAAATTTTTTAAAACATTCATCTGATGATGAATATTTAATGAACATAGATGTTTAATTCATATATTTAATAAAAGTGCTGTACATATTTATATATAGAGCAATTCCATATGAAAGCGATCAAAATTGGCAAATTTTTGGACGACCCCTCTCCGATTTTAAAATCGATTGCCCAGCAAAAAATAATGTACCTACATATTTTTTTTTTATAGTGACTGGTTTAGTGGTGGTGTACACCACTGTCATGTGACAAAATTGAAGAATTCTTCATAAGGGACCTCATTGAAAGTTGTTAAAAAAAAAAACTACTAAAGCGATCGCAACGAGTGATAGCTCGTTGGAAAGGTATTGAATCAGGCTTTAATTGAAAAATAAAATTTTCCTAATTTTTCTTAGAAATTTACCTTTAAATTTTCATATGAAAATTAAATTTTCCGATTTTCCACAGAAGCTCCTAAATTTTCCGGCTAATTTTTGTTTTTTTGGATTCCTCATAATTTTTGCTTTAAGAATCAGCAATAAAAAAATGGGCCCCGACTCCTTGTTTGGACAGGAGAAGAGCATTTAAGAGACCACCTTGTTAAAAATACATTTTAAAAATTATTTTACAGTTAGAAATACATTTGTGAAGAAAAAATCTTTCTTATTTTGCTGCTTATGCTTAATTACAATATTTATTAAAAATTTCAATTGTCTTGGCATCATTATAAAATTAAAGTAACTTTAAATTTAGCACGTCGGCAGACGAAGAGTACCGCTTTACATTAATACAAATATTTGGTATGAAGCAATGAAACTTTTGCGTTCCAGTTATAGTTTTGACATTATTATATCTGTTTTGAATCCGTCGCTCCATGGCATCGTGTTCTTTTTGAGTGCATAAAACTGTGTTAATGGCAATTTCCTTGCTTTGAATCCACGAAAACAAATGTTGTACATTTAAGATCTGGTCAGTATATGGCCTTTGCAAACTTGCCTTAGTCGCCATGCGTTTTAGGGTTCCCCCTAACGCATCGCATGGGCCCTTACCGTGGGACGCCGCAAAAAAGTGCCACTCGACCTTGCAGTTTTGTTCTTCTTCAATTATGCAAAGATTGTAAAAATTTTTGTTTATTCTTGTACTGAGAAACAATAACAAGTCCCCAAAAAATATCCATTCTGATCAAGGAAAAGAATTTTATAATACAAATTTCAAAACTCTTATGAAAGAACTTAACATTAATCATTATCATACTTTTTCAAATATGAAGGCTTCAATAATTGAACGATTTAATAGAACACTAAAAAATAAAATGTGGAAAAAATTTAGTATGCAAGGAAATTATAAATGGATAAATATATTAGATAAAATATTACTAGAATATAATTCATCTTATCATTATACTATAAAAATGGCTCCTAAATCTGTTAACCAAAAAAATGAGAAAAAGCTTCTAAATAGTGTGTACAACAACTTAAAACTTTTCAAAAAAGGAAAATATAATTTAAATGATTTTGTACGAATAAGCAAATATAAAAATGTTTTCGAGAAAGGTTATACACCAAATTGGTCTGCAGAAGTTTTTAAAATAAATAAAATTTATGTTACAAATCCTATAACATATCAGCTTGTTGATCTAAATGGAAATATAATAAAAGGAGGATTTTATGACGAAGAATTATTAAAAACTAAAGTTCCTAACATTTTTTTGGTTGAAAAGGTCTTAAAGCGCCGTGGGGATAAACTATTTGTAAAATGGTTAGGTTTCGGGAAGGAGTACAATTCGTGGATTAATCAAAATGACATTACTTCATAACTTAAACATATATGATTGTAGTCAACAAATTATTTCATCATTTCCTCTAAAGATGTCTTCAAGTATAGAAGAAAATGATATTTATGTTACTTTATTAAGTAATGATTCATCGGATATTTATAAGAACTCTCCGAGTACATTTACAAACTTGTTAAAACAATCATTGAACTTAAATAATGAATGGATGGTTGGATTATCAGATATTTCATTTTCATTGATGAATAAACAGAACATAATTAATAAAAATACTATAAATCGTAAAAGACGTAATATTTCAAATTTGGACAATAAATCTTCAAATTATCAAATAACTAAAATATCAGAGCTGAATACCAATACAGAACATGATAATATGAAATTAAAATTTTAGGAGCATATTTCAAATTTAAAAAAAAAAAATCTTTAAATCATCAAATAACTAAAACATCAACGCCTAATACCAATACAGAGCACGACAATATCAAATTAAAATTTAAGGAACTAATGGATATATCAAATGAGCATGAAGAAATAAATTCAAATATTAATAATATAACTTCGAAACATTTAACTAACTGAAATAACATTACTCCAGAAAATATTATATCGTTTAAAGAAAAAAACAACAGAAATATAAATAGAGTAACCGCTGAACTTAGTACCAAGGAAACGGAGAATAATAAAAAGGATTCCAAGTTAATTCAAGAATTAGAAAATGATAGAGAAGATTCTATTTTATCGTCAACAAATTATATTTTGGAAAGATCCAAATAATGTTTCTCATTATTTTAATAAAGGTGAATCACCAGATGTAAACGAAAATATATTTATTTACACAGATATAATTAAACCTCGACATGTGGGGAGTAAAAAAACAAAATGTTTGAAAATATTTTCTATATCATCATTAAAAAACTATATACATTTTAATAGAATTGATTATTTTCCTATTAAAACTTTTAATATCAATGATATTTCTATAATGATTCGAAATGACGAAGGAAAAAATATTGATTTAGAGGAATATATTCCCGTTTATTGTACTTTACACTTCAAAAAATATATATAAAAGGATGATACATTAAAAAGATAACTCAAATTTTATATATTTTTTTATATATAAAATATATATATATATAAGTCTCGTCTCATCGAACTGTTTGGACGTGTTACTTTTAGTGCGGCTGAATTTTCGGTGAAAAAATCGTAATAGGTGAAAAAGTGTAAAAAGTTGAAATTAAACAAAAAAGTGAAAAAAAAATCGTAATAGGTTAAAATATATAAAAAAAAATAAACATTAAACACCACATAAAAACTGTATGAGTGTTCCTCTCAGATGTAATTCTGAGAAAGAGCTTAGCTCGACTAGAAAAACTAGATGGATCTCTGAGCAAGAATCCATAAAAAAATCTTTGGAGAATTTTCTCACTGCAAGAGCCGTGGAACGGCGTCGTTCCTGTTCACCCAATATTGTGATTTCAACAGATGAAAAAACATCATCTTCATCAAATAGTGCAGTCAAACCCAAAAAACAAGTAGGTATGGATAAGTACATAACCGTTCTCAAGCGACAGAGGAGCCCGAAGTCTGCTCAAGTGTCATCAAATGCAAAAGCTCCTAAGACCGTGAGTAATGATCAAAATAGGTTTGCTCTCCTCCAGACGGATGAGCCAGAACTTCCGAAGAAGACGTTTAAGCCCCCACCAATTTATCTGAGAGAGCCGACTTCCAGTAAATTGGTACAAGGAATTGTTGCTGTAATAGGTGAAAACATGTTTAGCGTAACCTCAATGAAACATGGAAATATCTGCGAGACAAAGATACAAGTGAATAGGGAAGATGATTTTCGAAAATTGTCCAACCAGCTGGAAAGGGAGACTAGGGATTTCTATACCTACCAGCTCAAAAGCGCAAAAGGACTCCAAGTCGTTCTAAAGGGTATAGACCCATGTGTTGATTCCGCGGAGATAAAAACCGGTTTAATGGACAAAGGGTTCAAAATTAAGAGCGTAGTGAATATTAGAAACCGTGAAAAGATCCCTCAGCCCATGTTCAGGGTAGAATTGGAACCTGGAGATTTTGTCTTAAAGAAAAACGAGTCCCATCCCATCTACAATCTGATGTACCTTCTGCATCGTAGAATCACCGTGGAAGAACCACATAAGCGTAAGGGACCCGTACAGTGTCTCAACTGTCAAGAATTTGGTCACACCAAGGCGTATTGTAAATTGCCGACAGTTTGTGTTGCGTGTGGGGAGCTACATGCAACTGCTCAATGCGATAAGTCGAGAACTGACTCAAAAATCAAAAAATGCAGTAACTGCGGAGGTAATCATACCGCAAATTATAGAGGTTGTCCAATTTACACTCATTTGAAAGGCATAAGAACCAACAAGACGTCAGTATTGCCTAATCGCCCTCAACAGCCAAATTTAGCATCGAGTGACAATTTCCCTCAATTATTACGGTCCACTAGTCATGTAAACGCGCCTAGTTCTAGACAAGTTTCTTACGCAAACGTCGTTAAATCTAATATGCCAGGTCTGGAGCAGGAACCTAAACCCCAATATTCTGAGCCGCATATCAACAATCTAGAGACAACATTGCAGACACTTGTCCAAACTATGAACACTTTCACGACCACCATGACATCCATGATGCAGGAAATGCTGAAAATGCAATCCACTATCTTGCAAGCCATTTTAAAGAAATGATTTATTTAAAAATTTGTTTCTGGAACGCGAACGGCCTCCGCCAACATAAAAATGAACTGGAATACTTCCTGATGGATAAGCAGATTGATGTTATGATGATTGCTGAAACTCACTTGACGTCGACAGGGTACTTCAAAATTAATGGCTACAAGTTCTACGATACTAAAGACCCCCGCGGAAGAGCTTGTGGAGGTTCGGCAATTCTTATAAAGAACAGAATAAAGCATTATCTAATGAATAACATAAGTGAGGATTACCTCCAAGCAACAAACATTTGCATTGAATTCTGTCAATACAAATTTGTTTTATCATCGATTTATTCTCCGCCTAGATTTTCAATAAAAGAACACCAATACCATAACTTCTTTAAATCCCTTGGAGCTAGATTTTTAGTTGCTGGTGACTTTAACGCCAAACACACATTTTGGGGTTCACGTCTGGTAACCCCAAAGGGTCGCGTACTCTTCAACACCATTGCTAAAATGGGCTTAGATGTACTCTCAAGTGGACATCCCACATATTGGCCGACGGACCGACGGAAGATTCCCGATGTTATTGACTTTGGGGTAATGAAAAATATCCCTGTAGAATGGATGCAAGTGGATCCTTCACTGACTTGTCCTCAGATCACTCTCCTACTATCATTTCAATGCATTTCCCTCAAGTGTGTGGTTCTCCATTTATGAACATGACTAAGACCCGAGTAAGTTGGATAAAATACAAAAAGTATTTAAGTTCTCATTGCACGGAAAATGTTGTGTTGAGAACTACCGATGATATTGATGAGTCGATTGGCAACTTTACCGAGGACCTTCGACGAGCTGTGCATCACGCTTCCACTTATCACGTTGAATGTAGAAATAGGACAAACAGAACTTATTTCTCTGAACTCGAACATCTCCTATCAGAAAAAAGAAGAATGAGAAGAGAGTGGCAAATTTACAGGTCTTCTGAACTGAAAGCTAGGCTACGGGAATGCAGAGATATACTAAGACATTTCTTAGAAACCCAAAGAACGGCCTCACTTAGATCTTACTTGGAAGGTCTTGATAGTACCCCACAATCTGACTACTCGTTATGGAGGGCGGCAAGAGGTTTAAAAAGACCAGTAAGAGGAAAACCTCCTTTGCGAAATCCGACTGGTGACTGGGCTAGAAATGATTCCGAAAAAGGGGCATTATTTGTTAACCATTTGAGAAATGTGTTTACTATAAACAACTCAAATAATAACGAATCTGATTTGCCACCACTTGTTATAAGGCCTCCTGTACCTCTAAGACTAAACTTTCGTGATGTCCAAAACGCTATTGGTACTCTGAACCTTAGAAAGGCTCCAGGTATGGATAAAATCAGCAATAAAATGCTTGTGGAGTTACCTCGTGTAGCAAGAAGAATTATCCTCTTTATCTTCAACGCTATTTTACGCCTATAATACTATCCTGCAGATTGGAAGGTGTCTATGATCACTATGATTCCTAAGCCAGGGAAGGACCACACCAAAGTGGAGTCATATAGGCCAATTAGTCTACTGCCGACAATTTCAAAACTGTTTGAAAAATTGTTAATGACTAAGTTGACTCCAATTCTGAATGACACTGAATGTATTCCTAATCATCAATTCGGCTTCAGGGCTAAACACAGCACCATCGAGCAAACGCACAGATTGGTAAATGTGATAAGAGGGTCGTTTGAAGACAAAAAATACTGCTCCGCCCTTTTCATTGATGTGTCCCAAGCGTTCGACAAAGTTTGGCATGACGGTTTAATGCACAAAATAAAATTAACTCTGCCTGCTAACACCCATAAACTCATGGAAAGTTATTTATACGGTCGCAAATTTAAAATCAAAGAAGGTGATTTTTTAAGTACCGCTCAGCCAATTGAATCAGGTGTGCCACAGGGTAGCATACTGGGTCCCACTTTATATTTGATATATGCCTCCGACATGCCGTCAGACCCTAAAATCCATACGTCAACTTTTGCAGACGATACAGCCTTTATCAGCGTCCATCAGGACCACCAAGTTGCATCACAGAATTTGCAGAATTATGTTTATAAACTAGAGAATTGGCTAAAGCTTTGGAAAATCAGGGTTAACGAACAGAAATGTATTCATATAACTTTCACATTGCGAAAAGATACCTGCCCGTTCATCAGAATAAATAATCAAATTATCCCGCAACACAATGAAGTCAAATACCTCGGCATTCACCTCGACCGCCGTTTAACTTGGAAGTCTCATATCGACGCAAAACTTACCCAGATGAGACTAAAAGCAGTGCAAATTAATTGGCTAATCGGCAGAAATTCTACATTAAAGTTGGATTGCAAACTTTTGTTGTACAATGCAATTCTAAAGCCAATCTGGTGTTATGGAATTCAATTATGGGGTACTGCCTCAGCATCAAACATTGAAAAAATTCAAAGGGGTCAAAATAAAATTCTACGTATAATTACTGCAGCTCCATGGTATGTTAAAAATTCTCGAACCCACAAAGATCTAGGCGTGCCATTAGTAAAAGTCGAATTTACAAAATATGCGTCAAAGTATGTCAGCAAACTTGAACACCATCCAAACCCACTTGCACGAGACATCCTTAACTTTAGTGGCCACAATCGGTTGAGAAGGAGGGATACCCTTGCTTTAACTCAAGCGCAAAACAGATGACTGGATTAGTTGATGTAAAATTTTTTAGTATCATAAAAATTTTTGTCTAGCACTGGCTGGGCATATTATTTTCTTTTTAGTATTAAGATTTGAATACTTATTGTTATTTCATATATGAAGATTCAATAAATAATTAAAAGCAAAAAAAAAAAAAAAAAAAATATTTTATATAACCATGGATGTGTTGTATACAAATTACTACAATAATCAGTCTGGACGTAATGTACAAAACATTGGTGAAATATATCATACACCAAGATTTGTACAACATGGACGTGGTATTGGATCACTTTTTTCGTCATTATTCTCACATCTAAAAAATAAATCATTAGATATTGGAAAGGAAATGTTAGAGGAAATTGGGACAAAACCTGTAAAAGAAATTTTATTAAATCAAGGACGAAAAGTCATAAACAATATTAAAGAAGCTACTATTGATAAAATAAAAACATTACAAAAGGCCAAAGGCAAACGTATAAAACTTAAACGTTTAAAGCAAAGACATCAGATTAAATCAAAACGTTGTAGAAGAAAGAAATGTCTGGATTTATAGAATTTATGAAAAGTGAATTAGATTTATTTGAGTCTCCCCCAATTCAAACGAGTATCATTAAAACAGAAGAAATATGTTACAATCCAATCGCATCATTGGATAACTCTAGTACTATTGAATTTGTTTCATTGGGAAATAGCGAAACATATAGAGATCTCAATAGTATTTACCTAAGACTAGTGGTTGAATTTAAAGGAAATGGAGGTGTTGTTAATAACCTACTGCATTCCTTATTTAGAAATTGTACAGTCCATATTAACAATAAAAATGTATGTCAGCCAGACAATAACTATAATTATAGAGCATATATGGAAACATTGTTAAATTATGGAAATGATGCTAGATCTACACATCTCGAATCATGTGGTTGGGCTACTGATACGAATAAAATCAATTCATTAATTGAAAAAGATAACCCCGGATTAGACAAAAGAAAAAAAATATTCAAAGATGGAAAAAAGTAGAGCTTTTTGGAAAACTACATGTAGATGTATTTAATCAACAAAAATATTTACTTAATAATGTAGATCTTAAAGTGACATTAAATTTAGAGAAGGCAGACTTCTATATTTTAGAAGGAGATAAAAATGAATCTCAAATAAAAATACACGAAGCTAATTTAAGGTGTGTTCACATTGTGTGTATTTGTCATATGGAATGTCACTTTTTCGCATGTCAAATTTGTACATATAGTCTGAACACCTTCAAACAATAGCATGTGTTATTTCTATGTGTGCAATACACATGACATTTTTTATTTAGAACGAGTTCTATTTTCTTGTGACAAACCATCTGACATCAGCTGTTTTTTATAACAAAAATTTTTTGGCGGCAAAAATTAATTGAAATTTTAATAAATATAATTTATAGTAAAACAAAAATCTCTCATTCCATTTTAAAATACAGTTTTATTTAATTATAAATTTAATTTTTATTATACACATACATACATACAATCAGCTGTTTTAAGATTTTTTTTTGTTTTTGATAGGTTATGTCAAATGTACTTAACATACCAACATTTGAACATGTAAATTATAAACCGTATGTGAAACTCAAATTTTGACATACACATGAAAACACATGTGGATAGAAAAGTGACATTCCATATGACAAATACACACAATGTGAACACACCTTTATACATTAATCACCTTGCTATTAATAATAATATATTAATGGCTCATCATAATGTATTACAATCAAAAAATGCTATTTATCCATATAAAAGAATTGAAATGAAAACATTCACTATACATCCTGGAAATCATTCATTATCTCTGGATAATGTTGTACTTGGGCAATTACCAAATTTTTTAATTTTTGGTATGGTTTCTAACAAAGCATATACTGGAGATAAAAAAGAAAATCCATTTAACTTTCAACATTTTAACTTACAAAGATTTAACTTGGTTGTTAATGGTGTACAATTTCCCGCACAGCCGATTGAATTTAACTATAATAATGGTGGAATAATAAGCACTCGTGGTTATCAAACACTATTTAAAGGAACTGGAATTCATCATTTTGTTAAAGGTCATCAAATAACAAAAGAATTATTTGATAGCGGATATTTTTTGTTATCTTTTGATTTAACGCCAGATCATAATAACAATTCAAATTGTGGCAATTTAATTAACCAAGGAACAATTCGCATTGAAGGACGTTTTGGAAAACCAATTTCTGAAGCAATTACCTGTTTAGTATATTGCGAATTTGATAGTATAATAGAAATAAATAAATCTCGGAATATTATTCAAACGCTATGAATTCAACAAAAATTATACACACTTTAAATTCAAATTCTACAACACAAAATAAATTTAAAGGTGTTTTTCCATGTAATAAATTACCAACAAAAGCAGTTATCAAGCCATCATTTTATATTGCTAATACTGATCCTTCTTATAAACCTGGACAGCACTGGGTTGCTTTTTACTTCCCTGAAAATAAACCAGCTGAATTCTTTTGCTCTGCTGGTCAACCGCCAATTAAAACTTTCATTTCGTTTTTAAGTAGAAATTCCAAAACTTTCATATGTAATAAAATACGTATCCAAAGCGAATCTTCAATTTTATGTGGAGTCTATTGCTGTATTTTTATTTATTTAAGATGCAAAAAAATAAGTTTCAAACAAATTTTAACTTTATTCAATTATTTTAATTTGTATCAAAATGATATATTAGTTGTAAATTTATTTAAGAATATTTTCCAGTAATTTTAAAAAATAAATAAAACAAATAAATTAGGATATATTCATTATATTTTATTTTAAGACTATTTTTAATAGTTACAAAAATAAACAATAATATTAATTAAATTAATAAATTATGGTCTTTTATTTTTTCCCGAGTTCCTTTTCAACTTGAAGTAAAACATCCAAAAGTAATTGATCCTTGCCATCATATAATGATAGAAAAAGTGACATATCGAGGGGTGGTAGGATGAGTACCTCCTTTATTTCCAATAATTCCTTTTTGGGATCTGTTTCCTTTTTTCTGTTCAAATCCATTTTGTTTAATTTGTTTAACAGTTGATTTAACAATATATGATTTTACTTTACATTTATGTTTTTATTAATATAGTTTTCAACTGTTTTCTGATATTACATTTATGTTTTTATTAATATAGTTTTTGATACAATGTGCTATTCAAACATAAAAAAATTGCTAACTATATACATATATATTTTTTGTCTATGTATGTAAAAAATTATGAAATATAAATTTAATTGATTAAGCAAAATATCTTTATGAAATTACATATTATCAAGGTTAAATGCAAAGTAAGTTAAAATTGTGCTTTTCAAAGAATTTTAAAAGTTTAAGGTGTTGTAATAAATATTTGTTAAGACAAATTTTATTTAAAACATGAATTCCCTAAAGTGCGAGTTCTGCGCCTACGTTACCTTTTCCAACATAGCTAACAAAAGGCGACATTTCCTAGCCAAACATAATTTTGCTTTTTACAAAGCAAAATCATACATACCAGATGGAGGGCTGGAAATACCAGCGGAGAGAACAACAGCCGAAATATCAACTAAAGAAGATGATGACATCTACAAAAAGTTTATGGAAGAGGACGATGAGTTTTTATTAAATATTAAGTTGTAATTAATAACTATAAATATATTTGTTTAACAAAAATAAAAAAATTATACAAATTTATAACAATTAAAAAAAATGTGTTTTATTTATTTAGTTTTTTGTAAAATTTAATTCAAATATTGCAGGACCATTTAATGATTGACGACCTTTATAAATAATTGTCCACTTTACATCATTCATTTTAGTTAAATATGGATCCTCTTTATTTAAATATTTGGTAATTTTTTGTGGAAGATAAAACCATTTATTGTTTTCCAAATATGCAACGGTTTTTGATCCATATTGTGATTCTTTCCATTCAAAACTTAAGATTTTGTAGGGCTGGTTTAAAGGGATGTCATCGATTCTTGTGTACTCTGGCTTAATACCCAATGCTATGTTAATAATTTGTTCAAACATCTGAAAATTTGTTGTTAATTTAGTACAATGAAAATATTCTGAGTCAGAACATACTTACCATTATTTTAAGTATTCTCGAATATAATAATACGATTAATGACAAACAACAATCTACAGAATGAGTTTTTATATCAATTTTTGAATAAGAAAAATTTTTAATTTTGAGTTTTACTCAAATATTTTCAGAAAAAAATAAATTTTCTCTACTAACACTCAAAGTTTACAAAATGTTATTGCTCCTAATGCAGACTAAATCACCAAAAAAAAAATTTGATCTTAATTGTACCAAAAAATTTTTTTTTCATCTTCATGCCACGAAAAGAACTGTGGAGGCAGTTTGCCTCCTTGAGTTTTACTCAAATATTTTCAGAAAAAAATTAATTTTCTCTACTAATACTCAAAGTTTACAAAGTGTTATTGCTCCTAATGCAGACTAAATGAAATAATATTAACCTTCCTATTATAACTGCATTACAAATTACTACACAAAAAAAAAAAATTCAACTAAAGCAATAAAAAATCAAATTAATTCAACAAACAAAACAACGAAAAAACACAAAACTGCAACTAAAGCAAATAAAAAAAAAACGAAACCAATTTAACAAAACAAAGCAACGAAAAATTCTTCTTGTCTACAAAACAAAAAATTTTTTATCTTCATTGCACCAAAAATTTTTTTCATCTTCATGGCACGAAAACAACTGGGGAGGCAGTTGGCCTCCCCAGTTCCATACTACTGTCGAATATTTAAAATTACACAGAAGATTTTTAGTTGGTGTAACGACAATATGTAGATATGTACTTACATATGTATATAAGTATGTTTTTATTATATTTACCTTCTTTCCGGTTTTGAGCTTCTGAATATGTTTCTGATACTGGAACCAAGGGATTATTTTCACTCTTTGATATATTATCACTTTCTGAGATTTCTAAAGAATCTTTATCACTTTTACTAACTGCGATCAACAAGTCTGCAAAATATAAAACAAATAAATCATTACATAATGTTTATCGCAAAAACAAGGTGTGAGTAATTATGTATTAAACAAGTTTTTTTTATCACTATTAATTTACACAAAAGCAAATGACACAAATTTTTAACAGAATTATTGAATATACATCCGTATCATCATGTATTTAGCTAACTCGCTCTTTTATTCCAATCGATATAATCGACTTGCAAACAACAACGCTGCATTGTTTTAAAGTTCGAAGCTTATTTCTGGTTGAATGATTAAGAAAACAAGCAAGAGGATGCTGTAGCTTAATTGATTAGCGCGTTTGATCATTAAGCATGAGTTGGTATTTGTGGCCTGGGTTCGATTCCCAGCCTCTGCCACTTAAAATAACATCAGTTTCTGATAATTATTAGTTTTTCTATCCTATCATAACTAATATTTATCACAGCGCCCTCCTTCGGTGGTATAGCATTTAAACGCCACCGAAGTAAAATAATTAAATAATGGCTATAAATCAAGCTTTGACCAATGCGCCTACTCACCACCAGAGGCGCTGTAATACTGTACTACTAATAAACATAACGCACAATTACAGTGTTGTCATATGAAAAGCGTTTCTCTACTTCCAGCATCTATTCTTCTCCTACCAAAGAAAGTAACACAATTAATTAATTAATATATAGGCATATTTATTGCCTGAGTATTACTTCTTTTTAAAAAAATTGTCGTATTTGATGTGTAGAGCCGCCAGAAGCATTGCAAGAACTGCCAATGCATCTTGAAAATGCACTTTTTTGTATGGTTCGGTGGCAACATTAGACCGTACTTTTCAAAAACGATGAAGGCGAAGACATTACTATGAATGGCGAGCTTTACCGTGCGATGATTACAATTTTTTTTTAGCTAACATGTGGTTTCAACAAGGCACAAGAAACAATGGTACAATTGAGAGCTAAGTTCGGTGAACAGTTTATTTCACGCTTGAGGCCGGTTAATTGGCCGGCTATAGGGATAAACTCGTCACGGTTGAATGGAAACTAATATTAAAGAATATTTTCGTGAGATACCGGCCGATATCACTCCAACATATCGGACCCAGCGTTCTAACCTTTTATCTGTAAACAATTGATTATACAAATACATACATATCTGTGGAGTTTTGACAAAATAACCTAACTCGAGATCGGACAATTTTCCACTTTTTGAACCATATTTATAAGTTTTAAAAACGCATCTTTCTGTCTTTTCAGCGTGTTTCTAGATAGTGTAGATCGGAAGATAAAGAAGCCCCAAATCAACCTATCTCGCAATTTTTACAATCTGCTTTTGACAAAAGAACCCATATCGAAATATGCTGCAGGGCACAAAGAAAAATATCATAACGTAATTTCGACAAAAGAATCTATTTGAATATGGGGTTCCAATAATTTACAAAAATTATTTTGACAAAACAACCTATTTAAACTCATGTTCTTTTATCAAATGCATAAACGAAAATAACACGTTCCCTTCTAAAGTTAAGTTCTTTTAATAGCCATTTGATCATAAGCATTCATTGTGACAAAACAACCTATGTTAACATGAGTGCTTTAGTGTAGTGGGAATTAACGAAATAAGAGCAACTTATATCAAATCAAGTGCTTTTGTCATGTGCATGTGTAACAAATTAAGACGTTTTTAATGAAAATATGTTGTTTCCTAATATAGAAAAACATAAACTATGCACAGAGGAAGACAATAAAAAAACAAAGGTTCCAAAGTTTTGGAGGAACATTGACTCCCTCGTAAGTGAATACATTGACTACAAGAATTATAGATATACAAGATTACGACAATTATCAGCTGTTTTGAAGGTACCTACGTCACGGCTCCAAAGAGTTTATCAATTTGTATGTAATTTTCAATGATTTTAGAATTTTCGACTTTTCTAGAGGGTACCGTGTTTGTGCACCTTTGTTCAACTGCCGATATTTAGAAGATCATTATACTATAGAATTAATTGATTACAAGTTTCTGGTTGTTGGACACACGCATATGGAACGTGACACGGTTCATTCCCAAATAGAAAAAAAATAAGAAAAAAATGTGTGAATTCCATACATCACCCACATGACTGGGCTACTTTAATAGCAACTACAAATCACAAATACAATGCAATCGAGATGGTTCAACATCAATATTTTGACTTTGGTAGTATATTAAAGAACAAATACACGTGGAGAAATACTAATACATTAGGTGCGTGTAACACTACTTATGTTTGTATATTTTTAGTATAATTTTTATCTGTTGTTTTGTAAAGGTAAGAAATTGTAAAGGTGACAAGATGCGATATGAGAAATCTAAGTCTGAAATTTTACAGTACAAGCTATCTTTACAGCCGGACGAGGACTTCAAGGAACTAGACATAACACAGCGACGACGGAAAATTACAAATTTAAAATTCAATAAATCTTATTCTGATCTTTTGCCAATATCTTCTAATAAAAACGTGATTTACAGTCCGTTCTGTCTTTTATAAATGCAGAGTTACTTTCACGTTGAAGGTGAAGTACAATTGGAAGATGATTAGGATATTGACGAATATGATTAGCTGTAGACTGAATTATTCTTTATTTTTTCTGAATTATAAAAATTAAAGCAATTTAATATAAATGTCAACTACAATATATTATAATATATTAACTATTTCTTATTTGTATTTTTAATTCAATTAATTTCAACTTTTCTTTTTCATATCTAAAAATGCATGTAATTGGTCTAATAGAAAGCATAACTTTTTATAATATTCGTTAAAAAAAAACTGAATTCTATTTCAGAAAATAACATATGCCACTGAATTTTTCTTATTTCATTTTAATAAAAGCACTAGTCCCGACAAAGGTTGCGAAATATTTGTTACTTTTCAGTATGAAAAAAGAGTTTATCTAGAGAAGGGTTGATTTTTCGATCAAAAATTATTTTGCCAAAACAACACATCTCGGTTTTTGGACATTTTCTCGGCAACAGTTCTATCTGGAAGAAAGATGCTTATTATAAAATAAAGGTATTTAAATTCTACACCATAAAACGAAGTTACATTTACTTAGATATGTTCTGGGACGATTCTGTGACCCTATAAATGTGTTTTTTGGTCCTCCTGTAAAATTCAGTTTTTCGACATTGGTTGGTTTGTCATAATTCCACAGATATTCTTTCAATCTAAAAATTATTATTAGTAATTAGTTGTGTCTACTTCAAAAAATGTTTCAAAAATTGTTTATTTTTTTAAATGATTTTGATGACTATATTTTTCCTGAACATAAACAATTGATAGAATGTTTTTTAAAAATGGATAAAAGATCAAATCACGATGAGATAACTAATTCTATTCATGGTGTACATTATACAAGTTGTCCATGGTCGAGGAATGATGCCACTGAGGGTCCAGATAACTGCAGTTGTATGATATATGATAAACTAAAATGCAATATAGATGATATAATAAACAAATATTATTTATTGTCAAAACGTCTATAATACTTTAAGAAAAATTATTAAATAGTTTATAAATTTATGGTAATATTGAAAAACTAAATGTTTTGAAAATAAATGTTGTATGTATATAAAACTGTTAAACTTTGTTTTATTTTCCTTATATTTTTATTTTGTTTTAAAACTAAAACTAAATATAAATTCAACTACGAATATTTTTAAAGCATTAATAAGTTAGCACTTTTTTAGAGTTTATTGACTTTATAGAAAAAACTTTACTGACTTTTCTTTGTAAAATTTAATTAATATGTAAATAAATTATTACTAATTTTTCAAGCTTAAGGTCTTTTTTTTATATATAAAAAATAAAAATACATATTAATATGTAAATATAACATTTTCAAAAAAATGTTGAATAAGCAATTTTAGGTACAGCATTATTTTATTATTTTCATTAGTCTATTGACATATTTGCAAGTGACAAAACCGTTGAAAAAGAAAATTTAAAAAATGATGTTTGAGTGCAAATTTTGTAAATCGCTTTTTACTGAAAAGGAAATGTTAAATGAACACGAAGTCCTTCACTGTTCGGAATGTGGAAAATGGTTTTCTAACCGAAGTCATTTGCAGGAGCATAAGAGATCTCATGCTTCTGTATCCACCAACAATAAAATTGGAAGGTTAATTAATGATCCTTCAGGTTTGAAGCAATTTAAATGCTTCAAATCGGCATTTAAAGGAAGAATACAAGGATAAACAAGAGGATATACTTCATCCCAAAGAATTTTTCGATGTCATAAATGAGGAGCTAAAAATTATAATAATAAGTTCATTAAAGACATATATAACATTCAAGTTTAATATGGAACTTGAATGTCAATATGTTAAAATTAAAGAAGACAACCTAGAACTGTGTTCCATCACTCATCGCTCAAAAATGTCTTTGATCACATTGAGCGACAATAGTGAAGAATCCCTAAAGTTGCATTATGATCATATAAGCAACAAAATGAGTGAATTTCAGGAAAGGGATAGTGGATGGTCACTAATTTGGATGAAGCAGCTTGAAATTAATATTAATATGGCTTCATTTACACGTGGATCGAAGTTCATCCCATTGCCGATGTGGGTGAAGAAAAAGCAAGCATGCTTTAATGTGAATAATGTAGACAATTACTGCCGTATTCATAAAAAATAAAGTAGGTTTGAAGTGTGCTTTTAGACAACATTTTCATACAAAATTTTCTTAAAGTACATTTGAAGTCTACTTTAATTTTTTATGAATAAGGGCATTATTGTTTCAAACTCGTCACGGTTGAATGGAAACTAATATTAAAGAATATTTTCGTGAGATACCGGCCGATATCACTCCAACATATCGGACCCAGCGTACTAACCTTTTATCTGTAAACAATTGATTGTACAAATACATACATATCTGTGGAATTATGACAAACCAACCAATGTCGAAAAACTGAATTTTACAGGAGGACCAAAAAACACATTTATAGGGTCACAGAATCGTCCCAGAACATATCTAAGTAAATGTAACTTCGTTTTATGGTGTAGAATTTAAATACCTTTATTTTATAATAAGCATCTTTCTTCCAGATACAACTGTTGCCGAGAAAATGTCCAAAAACCGAGATGTGTTGTTTTGGCAAAATAATTTTTGATCGAAAAATCAACCCTTCTCTAGATAAACTCTTTTTTCATACTGAAAAGTAACAAATATTTCGCAACCTTTGTCGGGACTAGTGCTTTTATTAAAATGAAATAAGAAAAATTCAGTGGCATATGTTATTTTCTGAAATAGAATTCAGTTTTTTTTTAACGAATATTATAAAAAGTTATGCTTTCTATTAGACCAATTACATGCATTTTTAGATATGAAAAAGAAAAGTTGAAATTAATTGAATTAAAAATACAAATAAGAAATAGTTAATATATTATAATATATTGTAGTTGACATTTATATTAAATTGCTTTAATTTTTATAATTCAGAAAAAATAAAGAATAATTCAGTCTACAGCTAATCATATTCGTCAATATCCTAATCATCTTCCAATTGTACTTCACCTTCAACGTGAAAGTAACTCTGCATTTATAAAAGACAGAACGGACTGTAAATCACGTTTTTATTAGAAGATATTGGCAAAAGATCAGAATAAGATTTATTGAATTTTAAATTTGTAATTTTCCGTCGTCGCTGTGTTATGTCTAGTTCCTTGAAGTCCTCGTCCGGCTGTAAAGATAGCTTGTACTGTAAAATTTCAGACTTAGATTTCTCATATCGCATCTTGTCACCTTTACAAAACAACAGATAAAAATTATACTAAAAATATACAAACATAAGTAGTGTTACACGCACCTAATGTATTAGTATTTCTCCACGTGTATTTGTTCTTTAATATACTACCAAAGTCAAAATATTGATGTTGAACCATCTCGATTGCATTGTATTTGTGATTTGTAGTTGCTATTAAAGTAGCCCAGTCATGTGGGTGATGTATGGAATTCACACATTTTTTTCTTATTTTTTTCTATTTGGGAATGAACCGTGTCACGTTCCATATGCGTGTGTCCAACAACCAGAAACTTGTAATCAATTAATTCTATAGTATAATGATCTTCTAAATATCGGCAGTTGAACAAAGGTGCACAAACACGGTACCCTCTAGAAAAGTCGAAAATTCTAAAATCATTGAAAATTACATACAAATTGACAAACTCTTTGGAGCCGTGACGTAGGTACCTTCAAAACAGCTGATAATTGTCGTAATCTTGTATATCTATAATTCTTGTAGTCAATGTATTCACTTACGAGGGAGTCAATGTTCCTCCAAAACTTTGGAACCTTTGTTTTTTTATTGTCTTCCTCTGTGCATAGTTTATGTTTTTCTATATTAGGAAACAACATATTTTCATTAAAAACGTCTTAATTTGTTACACATGCACATGACAAAAGCACTTGATTTGATATAAGTTGCTCTTATTTCGTTAATTCCCACTACACTAAAGCACTCATGTTAACATAGGTTGTTTTGTCACAATGAATGCTTATGATCAAATGGCTATTAAAAGAACTTAACTTTAGAAGGGAACGTGTTATTTTCGTTTATGCATTTGATAAAAGAACATGAGTTTAAATAGGTTGTTTTGTCAAAATAATTTTTGTAAATTATTGGAACCCCATATTCAAATAGATTCTTTTGTCGAAATTACGTTATGATATTTTTCTTTGTGCCCTGCAGCATATTTCGATATGGGTTCTTTTGTCAAAAGCAGATTGTAAAAATTGCGAGATAGGTTGATTTGGGGCTTCTTTATCTTCCGATCTACACTATCTAGAAACACGCTGAAAAGACAGAAAGATGCGCTTTTAAAACTTATACATATGGTTCAAAATGTGGAAAATTGTCCGATCTCGAGTTAGGTTATTTTGTCAAAACTCCACAGATATGTATATGATATTAAATATTTACTTTGCATGGGATCTGACACGCCCACTGATCCGATCACGCACATTTTTCCCATGACTATTCACATTAACAAATAATCAACATGGACAAATTTCTAAGACTATGGCTATTATAGTACTGTAGATATATGATATTAAATATTTACTTTGTGTGGAAGCTGCTGCTCCCACCGGTCCGATCCCGCCCATTTCTTCCTGATTTATTCAAATCAGTAACATATGGTATACTGCAATGTTTAAAAACTCTTGTTGTTGCAATAGTCAAGATATATGATGTTATTCAATTTATGTGGGAGGGGCCACGCCCACTTGAAATATATATAGCCGTAAACCTACTTGGGACTATAACCTTTCAAATGAAACCGGTTTGGGCCAAATGGGTTGGATAGTTTTAGAGTCTATAGAGAACAAACATACAAACATTGTATTTTATTTTTTATTTTTTTTTTCTATTCAAAATAAAGTAAACAATGGCGGAAGAAAAGAATATTTTATTGCAATATTTTTTGTTCTGTGCGGCCATGGAAACTCCAAATTCCAAGCTGCTGCAAAAATAATCAAAAAAAAAAGAAACGAAATTGCTTTTTCTTCACAGATATAACCAGATTCGTCAAAACTGACGTTTACAAAAGTGGTTCAAGTGTAAAAACAGGTTCGGTTCAACTGGAATCACATTGTTATTTAAGGCTGGAATTACACTGTAAATGTACTGTAATTCAATGGTTAATTTTGCTGGATTCGCTATTGAATTCAACTGTGTTTCAACTGTAATTAAACACTGGAATTTGGAAAGTGTGACTGGATTTCAAATGTAATTTCACTTGAATTCCAGCCAAAATGCTTATTGCAGATTGTACATATGAAATAACGAATTGTGATATTCTTAATTTAAATACTGTTTTTTCCTTTCATGAAATGAATTTTGTTTAATAAAAAAAACAATTTCTTCGAATACATCTTCCACAAGAAAATAATTGCATTCTCTATTATTAACATTGTAGGAATTCGAAATATTGTGAAGTGTCGTGGCTCATACTTTTTTTTTTTTTTTTTTTTTTTAAAAACAAACACAAACTGCGAAGCTTTTGGCTTGTCTGCAGAAAACACCCAGAGTCTTTGGCGGGAATCGAACCCGCAACCCTCTGACTGATAGTCCGGCATACTATTGCCTAGTCTATCGGGGCACGACATCGTATCAAGCAGATATCTGAATCTGCTTTTTAAAACTCCAATTACGTGATCCACAATGTTTCTAGCTGATGCATGTTTTTTGTTGAAGTTATGCTCTGGTGTATTTATTTCTGGACATAAATATAAGGTGTGAGTAAAAATGGCTCCAATGAATAGCCCACATCACCCAAAAGCCATGACCTGCTAGCGCCATTGTTGTAATTTGCCATCAGGTGCTGTCTTTCATCACTGAGTTTTTAAATGAATGCTTGTCATGCTCCAGGATGACATCCGTTTACTGCATTGGTGATCATTAAATGATCACATATCTAAAAATAAAATTTCACAGTGTTTTCACATAAATTGATGGCTATCCTTGGCTGGTGCATTAATTTTGACATGAGCGCCATCTACACAACCAATGATACCAGGCAATTGGAACTTGTTATAAAAGTGCCTTTTTGATTTTAAAAGGTCTTCATTGCACCTTTCAAATTTAATCCATTTTGGACATAGTGTGGATTCCAAAACGTTAAACATAGAAGGAAACTGTACTTCGTCCTAAAGCCAAATTCGAGTCCCTCCCAATCATTTGTTGGGCACTACCTTGGCCGAAGTAACGAAGTGCAGTGGCCAACTTCAAAATTGTTCGAATGCTGGTCTCGTTGGCGATGTGGGATATTTCTTCTAAAACGATTTTAAATGCATCTTTATTAAGTGTGTAATACGCTATAAATCTAAAATATTAAGCAATTTTAGATAGATCACAGATTTGTTAAAAACGTTTATGGCAAAATATTTACTTACGATTGTTCCGGCAATTCCAATGGATTTGAACAGTCCCGACGTCTCTTTCACTTATTCTTTTCGCTTTATTTTTTCCTTTTCAATAACGACAGAAATTATAAACACACCACTCATTTTAATTTTTATACCCTTCACCATCGTGAGAAGGGTATATATAAGTTTGTCATTCCGTGTGAAATTTCCACAATATAATTTTCCGACCCTATAAAGTATATATATTCTGGATCCTTATAGATAGCGAAGTCGATTAAGCCATGTCCGTCTGTCTGTCTGTCTGTCTGGATGTTGAAATCAGTTTTTTGAAGTCCCAAGATATGTTCGGGATCCAAACCTTCAATAATTCTGTCAGAAGTGCTTTCGAGAAGTTTGCTATTTAAAATCAGCAAAATCGGTTTAGGTTAACCAGAGTTATGAACCAATATGTGAGACCACCTCCATAAAAATTTGATATTTTTCGTCCATTTTATTGCAATATTTTGAAATATATTGCAGATAATACCATGAAAATTTGTATACGTTGTTTGTACTATAAAAGAAGAAAGTGTGCGGAAAATAGTAAAAATCGGTCCATGATTTCTCATAGCCCCCATACAAATATATATATTCCCGAAATATGGCTTAATGATAAATAAATGCCTATAAAATTGGAATATCAAGACAAAATTCAGCAAAAATAAGTTTTATACAAAAAGAAATCACAAACCGAATTTTTTTTTAGTTCGGTCCATATTTGACCATAGACCCCATATAAAGTCCACTTACAAAATTCACTTAAATACGCATAAAACAGATATAAATAATGTTAAACGGCTAAAATTTGACATAAATACTCTTTATAGGCAAATAAATTGTTGTACCAAATTTTATGGTGATCGGCCCACAACTGGTCATAGCTCCCATACAAGGACCACATCTGAAAAAGACATTTTTCCCTATATATATTGTCTAAATATCGTTACCGACTCAAAACTTTGTACAGATCATGTACATATATACAAAAATCATTCCACACAATTTTGTTAATTTCGGTCTATTTTTAACCGTATGCCCCATATAAAGCCCTCTTCGGAAAATCCCTTTAATACTCATAAATCGCTTATAAATAAGGGTACCAATCCAAAATTTTACACGGATCATTTACATACATGCCTAAATCTAACTGCTGGATTTTGAGAATATCGGTCCATATTTGACTATATCCCCCACATAAGGTCCACTACCGAAATCCACGTTAATGCTAATATATATCTTAAATATACCGTTATTACGTTGAAATTCTACGTGAAATATCCCCATATGCATGAAAATAACTGTTCCAAAATTTAAGAAGATCGGCCCATAATTTGTCATACCTGCCATATAGAAGCATTTCCAAAAACAAATAAATTCGGGTCAAAAAATATTCTTTTCGGATTTAACCCATATTCGGTCCATATTTTATAATCATGATATATATCGTTGGAAAGCTATTTTTAATACCTCTTATTTAATGTATTACAAATTATCAGACACCCAGTAGTTCCCGAGATATAGGCCTATATATTTTCAACTTTAAGGGCCCGCCCCCTCGAAAATAGGCGTGGCCGCCAAAAAAAAATTTTTTTGCTGGTATCCCTTCTAAAATCCCTATTTGTTTTTTTTTTTTTTAACAAAATCACTAAAACCGAATTGTACCCCTTTTTTATACTCTGTTTGTTAAATTACACTGAATATTATTATGAACATCAGACAAACTCTGTAAATTATGGTAAGAATTGGTAATTAAATCAATTAAAAATGGTAAAAATTAGACACCATTTGAAAATATTTTACATAAATTATGTTGGTCGTAACATTGTCTTTCAAACAATATATCAAATACTAATAGTTAAAATTTACACTAAGACTGAATAAAAAACACAGAATAAGGATATTCTAGTGCTATAATCAGTGTAGTTTCTGTATTTCTTATTACGCTTAGGTGAAGGGTATTTAAGATTCGGCACAGCCGAATATAGCACTCTTACTTGTTTAATATAAAAATTATTTTTTATTTAGTTTTTTTTTTTAATTTTTTTTAGTGACATAAAAAGTTGTCTTTAACCGTCGAGTATTCGGTTTACAAAAATTATTTTTCAACACTTTTTGTACGTATTCCCACTTAATTTGATAACTTCTTAGCAAATATATGTACATAATAGCCTGAAAGTGTTTTTCATATTTTGTACATTAAAAAATGCAATGTTAAAGACATATTTAAACATTGTGTGAGTATTTTGATAATATCGGGTAGTCAGGTGCATTGATAATTTGTGTCACTAATTTCAATTAAAATGTTAACCAATCACTTTAGCATAACAATTTTTGTTTTTACTCATATTTCTTTAAATAGTTATTTGAAACAAAATAAAAATGAAATCGTCATGAAAATAAAGTTTCATTACTTTTTAAGAACACAGTGATTTTGTAAATGTGAAATTAAAAAGTTTTTCACTTTCATTTTGTAGTGGAATATAGAATACAGGCGATAGGCTTTTTTATGGCTTTTATCTCCTCTAAAAGCCCTATTTTTTTTGAACAATGTCGCTAAAACCGACTTGTTCCAGAAATCTATCTTTTACCAGAGGATTTCGCGGCGGCTCTGTTCCCAACAATTTTAAAGATTAGTGGGGAAGTGTAACTAACAACACGATCAATAACAAGAGTGAATGTTCAATTCCATATATAAATTTGAGTTCTTCATTTCCATGAAAAGTTAGTGAGCAAAAGTTAGGGTTACAGATAGGGCTATCAATTTGATAAGTATGATAGCATGACTGGGAGGGTAGAGAATGGGGAAGTAATACCAACTTCTTCCCTAGTTCAAATTTCAAACCGAGTGTTAATTTTTAGATTGTTTTTAGTTCCGGTTGACATTGGTTTAGTTTAGTACCTTTTTATATTTAGTTTTTGAACGGTTATTAACAAATTTCAGAGGAAACAAGAACACCAACCCAATAACCCTGAACACGGTCAGTTTTAAAGGTAGCAGAGGTTTCCCAAAAGATAGGAGCATGGAAATTTTGGACCGTTACAGTTATCAATTATACAAAATTTCAAAATACGTAATATTTGTATGTTCTTCAAATATAAAGCCGATTGTTCGGCAAAGCTAAAGATAGGATACATAAGTAAGAAATGTCAAACCTAGTTTATAAAAATACAGAGTATTAAAGTGGCAATTGAAAAAACCAAAACCAATTCAACAAACAAAACAAAGAAAAAACACAAAAATGCAACTAAAGAAAATAAAAAAAAAACATAAAAATGTAAATAAAGCAAATGAAAAAACCAAACCGATTCAACAAACAAAACAATGAAAAATTGGTCTTGTCTACAAAACAAGAAATTGTTCCTTATTGAAGGTAATGAGTTTATGAAGATGAACAATTTCAATAAGGTAATGTCAGATTAATAAGTTAAAAATTTTACAATCAAATTTGCCAGTATTCAAGGAAAAGATCGGCCTTAAAATAACTATCATAAATACCAGGACAATGATCGGTGAAATAAGGCATATCACAGACTCTCTACGTCAATCCTATCCCATTTCATGAAAATCAGAGCTAAAGCGAATTGTTGCAAAGAAGGGGAAAATTTTCTTGTAAAGTTATGATAAGTATGTACGTCTACAGCAATTTATCAAAGGTTATCAAAGTAAAGGTCTTCTTATGATCTGCTGTTATTGACAGAAGCAATAATGATGGATATATATCTCAATCCAATTAGAATATGGCTAAACAAAAACTGGTGGGTGTGTTCTGGAAGGTTTTCAAAGAAAACCCTCCTCAATACGATGACGCTGGTTGCCACCAGGGTCACGTCAAACTTATGTCTTGTGCAGACGACCGCTCAGCGTCGCTACTCGAGACTGCCATTACATTGCTAGGGGAGGTATGACCGGGATCTAGGCTGAAGGTGGTATCGAAGGCCTAGATCTATAGCTAATATTATAGCTGAGCCATCCAAACCTGACGACATCTTAGAGATAATTCAGTGATGTAACCCTCAACTGCCCACCAGTGACTGGAAAGTAGTGAAGGTTACATAGGCTGAAGGATCTTCGAGAAAGGCAATCGTTGTCCTGAACAAGGACTCTTTGGAATCGCTTAGGAAAACACAAGGGAAGGTGTACTATGGTTTTGGTACCATTATCCTTCGTGTCTATCGAAGCGACGACAAGGACGATGCCGCTTCTATCAGCGATGTCAAACCCATGTCTACTGAGGACATGGAATGCAACGCTACCACTGTTCCAGACGAAACTGACGAGTGTGACAGAGTGGGTGCCTTCTTTGAACATCTGGACGAGGTGGTTGACGAGGACGCCCTTCTGAACTCTGATCAGGAGGACGTCAACGTCACTGTTGTTTATTTATTTATTTATTTATAAGTCTACGGATAAAAATCCTTACAGACCAATACAATACAATATAATTACACTGTGCTAGTTGAAAAATGTGACAAACGGGGCACCTGGCGGGTTAACCTAATTCGGGTACGCTGAATCCAGTGGTGCTAACCGTTTTTTAGGTTAGCTCGTTTTTTCGAAATATACCGTTATTTCGAAAATGGAGGAGGTTGCACAACATATATTCGCGTAACTCAAAAACGGTTTAGTTTATTGAATAAACTAAAAAAACCGAAATTCCGCAATGAAATTTTCTTTCAGTAAGGTTAAACTTTTTTATGCGCAGTCGTTGTAGAAACATAATTTTTTTTTTACCAAAAAAAATAGTTGTTTTTAGCAAAATTTCAAAAATTTTGTTTTTGAAACCGGCATAAAATATTGGAAAACGCAGCTGTGCTTCTAATTTTTTCTGCAGGTATAGCAAACGAAGTTCCAAACAAAACAAGACATAAATAATTAAAATCTGTCTACAACTTTTGATTTTATTCACAAAAGATGAAATATGTAATAACCAGACGAAACTTCAAAAATTAAAACATTTATTTTTGTTGTTAATTAAAGTTTAAGTTTTTATTTACAAATTTATTCTTCTTCCTCCTGCAGATTCCAACAAATATCCCCTAATAGCGAATCAAGTTGTTTGCCACTATACCAGTGTTCGAGTCTGGCTATTACTTGGTGAAATCTCTCGCTATGTTCATCAGACTCGGCTGGTGATTGTTCATTAAATTGTTCTGCATGACAATGCAAAACATGTATTTTCAATGACATTTTGACGTTTAAGTTTTTAAATGCGGTTAGCATATCTCCAATTAAAATTCGCCAATTTTCAGACCGATGATTTCCTAATACATTTTCTATTACTGATTTCACAGAATTCCAGCGCAATAGCTCCATATCATGCAATGCAAGTTCAAATTGTTAACTTTAATGGCCACAATCGGTTGAGAAGGAGGGATACCCTTGCTTTAACTCAAGCGCAAAATAGATGACTGGATCAGTTGATGTGAAATTTTTTTAGTATCATAAAAATTTTTGTCTAGCACTGGCTGGGCTTATTATTTTATTTTTAGTATTAAGATTTGAATACTTATTGTCATTTCAAATATGAAGATTCAGTAAATAATTAAATGCAAAAAAAAAAAAAAAAAAAAAAATTGTTGGTCCTTCATTAGACGACGAATGTCCGGTCCATTAAGAATTCTTGCAAAATAAAAACATTATGATATGAAATATAAATCTAATTTAATAAAGTAGCTAGAGTTCATACCTTATTTTACTTTCATGCCGCTTAATCGTGGAAAAATTCGCCGCAAACGAGTTGCGTAGTGTGTACCTAGCATTAGAATTAAAAAATAAAGTCATAAATTTTTACATATTTGTATTTTCTTGTGCGGACAAAAACCGCACAAATCGGTCTTGTAAAAACTTAAGTAACGTATTCTATTGTTATACCTGGAACAGGTAGAAACAGAAATCGTCCCGGCTTTGGGTTTTTTACAAATTATGTTCATGAAGGTCTTGACAGGTACTTTGATAAAAAAATTACAGTATAAATAAGAGTTCCTCGACCCCTTCAATGTCATATGGCGAGTGCTTGCGAAAGTGAATAGTGAAGTTTAAAGTCTTTGACAGTTTTGAGTCTAATCATTTATATTGAAATATCTAAGATGGAAGCGTGTAACAAGTTTCATAACTTTTGTTATGTGTGTGGGAAATATACTAATATGCCAAGTCGCCGTAAAATGACTACTGAAACAATTAACTTGTATGAAACATATTTTTCTTTAAGTGTCATATGTGGCAAGAGTTGGTCACCATCAATAGTGTGTACAAAGTGCATTTACCATTTAAATAAGTACAAAAAAATGGAGCTGCCATGCCAATTGGTGTTCCAATGATTTGGAGAGATCCCATACTCCATGTTGAAGATGAGTGTTATGCGTGCATAAATCATACAGCCGGCATGAACAGAAGAAAAAGTGGTTCTATATCTTACACTGCAACAATATATGCTCAATTTCCGATGCCACATTCTGACGAAATTCCTGTTCCGGATAGCCAAATACCAACAGAAGATATTCCCTCAATAATTCAATCTGTTGAAACCTGTGGAGCAGCTGCATCGATGTATCAACCGTCATACATCACGTTTTCATGTAACCACAACGAAATCACGCAAAATCGACTGGATATAATGGTACGACGCCTAAAATTGTCTCAAAGACAGAGCATTCTCTTAACAAAAGAGCTAATATTTTAGCACCAGACGTACAAATATACGGTGCTATCAATCGCCATCGTCGATTTACGACTTTTTTAAATCTATTGAGAATAATTCTCTCGCGTATTGTACTGACATTCGCGGCTTGGTTTTAACAATGCAACATGAATATAATCCTGAAGATTGGCGCTTATTCATCGATTCGTCCAAAAGTAGCATAAAAGCAGTTTTGCTACATGTCACTAATTTAAAAAGTCCTATTCCGATAGCACTAAGCACAAATACTAAAGAGACATACGCATCAATGAAAAAAATAATAGAGTTAATTAAATATGAAGACCACAAGTGGAAAATATGCGCAGATTTAAAAGTGGTGGCTCTTTTAAGAGGCATGCAATTGGGCTATACTAAAAATATGTGCTTCATGTGCTTATGGAATACGCGTTTCCATGGCGACCAGTACAATACACGGGATTGGGCTATACGTGAGGAAAGCAGATTGCATAGAAATAATATTATTGAATTACCACTTGTGCCGATGGAAAAGATTTTGCTGCCTCCACTCCACATCAAACTGGGTATTGTGAAAAATTTTATAAAAGCATTGAACCCAGATGGAATTGCTTCTACCGAATTGCGCCGAATTTTTCCACGATTAAGCGGCATGAAAGTAAAAGAAGGTAAAAGAAGGCTACTTTATTAAATTAGATTTATATTTCATATCATAATTGTAATGTGGTGTTTCTCTAACAAATAAATTTTTTTTGTTGTAAAATTCAATTAAATTAATTCGCATACATTCTTCCTATAGTTTATGGATTTTTTTTATGGTAAAATCATTAATGAAATTATACGATAGAAAACACTCCTTTAAAGTCATGATTATTAAGTAATTGCCACGACTGTATTTTGATGTTTGATCATACGCGCTCACGCCGATCAACAAAAAAAACTTGTACAGCTAAACACAGCTTTTTTCTAGAATAAGTTTTGTTTGGTTTTCACTTACCAACACTGAAAATAGCGGATTTTACCCAAGCTAGGTTGTGGCGTGATTTTTGAAGTTCTTTTCTATTTCAACCTGCATCGAGGCTAGATCACTTTCATCTACCAGTTTTTAAGGACAAATCTAGTGATAAAAGATTATTTGAAACAGTGGTAAAATTTCATCCAGAGTCTTCTAAGGCCTATTATTTCTGGCAAGATATAATTCTTTTGCTTTCAATTGCGATACTCAAAGAAGTATCAATACACCAAACTAAGCTTGGATAACGAGATATCATCCATTCTCCAACTACTACTAAAATTTCCAATCATCAAAGTTGACACTTTTAATTTGCCACTACAGTGTCTTCTTTTTATTACTTTTATTGATACTGCTTTCCAATTCGCTGTTTACCTACATACGTTATTGTTGAAGTAATAACATTGTAAAACCGTTGGCAGCAAAAGAAAAGAAATAAAAGCATAAACATCCAAAGAAGAATTGTTACAACAACTGAAGTATAAAAAACGTGTTGATCGAGAGAAACCAATAATAAAGTGTTTTATTAAATTACTTTATCAGTGATTGATATTTGGAGGAAAATTATCACGGTTCTTTATAAATTCAACCCAAAAATCTGTACACGTCATCATTGAGTGCCATAAGAGTCTGTGACTTTCATCCAGGAAACACCTGCTGAAACATCCATATCATCTCCTGAATTACTGGTTATATTTGGTAAAGTCTTTATTCAATATTTTATTACCCACCTACCAAAAAGTTGTTACATTTGCCAAATTTTGTAAAATTTCCTTTAAAAGAAACGTTGATAAGCTAAAATCATAAGTATCAAAAAATCAAAAAAAAAACATATTTTATTCGAAAAATAATGCTTGGTAGGCTTAAAATATTGAATAGGGAATATGATAAATGCAATTTTTATATAAAATTCTAATTTAAAACTAATTAAAATATTATATTCTTTATATAGTCATAAGCACCTAAATTTAAGGGAACACCCTTAATATACTTGCAAAGCCAAAAGATACAATTTAATTCTAAAACTCTAACAGCAAAACTCTAAAGCAGCAGATGATGAGGCCTCAACATTCCGCAGCGGCAGAACTTTTAATTTTGGTGAGTCAATTCTTTTAAAAATTTTGTTTTTTTTCTTTTATCTTTTTGCTTCAAATATATTAAAAATGTGTTCTTAAGAGTAATTATTGAAGAGAAGAACCTAGTTGTAATATTAACCGAGTTTATACTCTTATTTTATTTTCTATATGATTACAAAGAACAAGAATAAGAATAAGAACAATTTCGTTTAATAATTTGCATTTCAAGGGATTATTAGCTCTTAATAATTAATTATATTTGATTTTTTTTGTAATTACAACAACACAACTCAACCTTTGGTTTATTTTTTTTTGTTCCTTTTTACTTATTTCTTTTACTTATTATTTTGCTTCAATGAAATTCATAAAGAGAGAGTATCACTGATATTTACTCAATATCATTTAAAAATAGAAAACAAAAACTGTATTTTATATAAATTTGGAAGTACATTGTTCTTTTTCTTTAGTAATATATATACCCTATAGTAGATTAAGTCAGCTTAATGAACTTTTTATCGGTTATATAAATTTTGTAAAATTTCTTATGTTAATATATAACACGTATTTTTTTTCTAAATAATCATGTAGGCACTATAGTATAAATAAAATGTGTGAATTTATCAGAATGAATTTTTAACTTGCTTATTCCTTACATAATGTGATCTGATAGGTAAAAAACAATGTTAAGTTAGGGATCTTAGTGTAATTTTTATACGTCCTAAGATCATTGGCAGGGCGGGTTTAGAGACGTAATCCCTGTTACCATCTTGGGGATTCAACATTAAAACTTTTATGGTTGATCCAGTAGTTTCTGTAATTATAGTTGATTGAATAGGGGGTTAAAAACACCAATAACTTTAAAGAAAAATCAACTACCAGTCCTGTATTGTAGTATTTACGTTTGATTTAGGGAGTCTACAATAATTATTTATGTTCGAACATTTGTTTCTGGAGAGAAATAGGAGTAGACAAGAACCTCCCCACCCGGCTGATCGCTAGCATCATCAATGGCTCCCGCTCGTCACTCTCTATTTATTTTAACGTTTTCTTACCTCAAGAAACAAGGGTACTACTTAGGAGTATAGTTTCGACTTTACCTTTAGCAGCATCTTAAACAAAAATTTGTTATGTTTGTTCATTACATAAATTGGCGCCCAACGTGGGGCAAGAAAACTGGAGGTTATTGCATTATAACAACAACTGATAGTTTTCCTGCTCTAATTCATATTAATTGTTATTAGATTTCATTATTCATAAATTGTTAAAGAATCTCATTTATTTTCTAATGTGGTTTTGAATAAATGTTAGTTTCCTTCTGGAATTTTCGTCTGTTGATTATTTAGTCGATTGCACGACCGAGGACAAACGCAATATTTCTTTCATAAGCTATATTGGATGTAAATGTGAGTTTTTTCAGTTTATGTTTGTTTTCCAAAGAGTAATTATTTCATAGACTGTAATTGTTAAATATTTCCTGGTTTGGCTTGGATTTTTACAATATAATTGCACAATTGCGATTTATTGTCCAGTCATATTCAGTAGTCAAAATTAAAAGAGAAGTTAGAATAACGCCATCGGTGTATATAGAAACTGCGATATAATTGCTATTTGGAGAATTCCATAGACAAAACTTTGTTATCCTTGATCAACCATTTCATGTTTTTATCTATTTGTATCACATTTATATGTAAGGATTTTCTTGTTTAATTTTTTTAATATATTTATTTAAAAACCTGTTCTATAAAGGAACATAAAAAAATTTATAGTTTTTACTTAATTATTTTAAGGTTTATTTTTTTTTGCTTCAATTTTTTTTGATATTTTCTTAACCTTTTTTAATTTTTTTGATTTTTTTTTGATTTTTTTTTTCACGTCATTGAGTAAATCTAAATCATAATTTTTTTTAATATTTGTAAATAATAGTAGTTATAACTTGTTTGCCAAATAACTTTGTATTGATTAGCCTATTAAATACTTGAATTTAAGACGACAAATTTTTAGAAGTTTTTAAATTTTAATAGAAGATTTGCGCTTCAAAGATCTTTTGTACATTTAAGAAAATCAATAACATTTTCTCGCTTATTGAAAGGTGATTTGTTTTACGTTTTTTTTTATTGTTTGAGATTTGAAGAAATTATATAAATATTAGTATGGAGCATTCACCTCAAGCTGTAGGTCTTCCCCCAGCTGTGCGGGCAAGTAATGATAATCAGAAGTGTAAAATTTGTAAAGAGGAATTGTCTGAAGAGCAAGACTGTATGATTATTGCTCAATGCAATCATGTTTTCCATACCCACTGTATAGAATCACATCTTTCCAATTCATCAGAATGCCCCGACTGTAAAAGACCATGTGCCTTATCTGATTTGAAAAAGATTAATATTCAAAGTAAAATTCCGTCATTTGACAGAGCAAAATTAGCCCGTAGTAAACCTCGAGGTGCGATGGCAAAACACCCAAACACTAGAAGCCATGTTAAAAACTTGTTTACTGATTCTTCTCAAAATACGTCAATGGATATCATTATGAACCCAGAAAAGGAATCCGAAACTTCTGTCTGTAATCAATCTCCAACAAATTTTAGTCAAAGTAACGCTAAAAATATGTGTGGTGGCAGACCGCAAAATGTTCAGCAGTTTATTGATTATTCACAAATCAATCAAATGATTGAGAATAGTATATCTCGTCTCTTGAATAATTTAAATTTAAGACCCGATAACTCGCATAATGCCAGTCCTTCAACTCAGATTCAACAAAACCCCATTCAATTTGAAGCATCATCACAACCACACCCAACTAGTCAAACATATAATAGGTACTCTAGACCTTGTACTCATCAGCCATCTAATTCAATGAATTCTCAAAGTAATATTAATAGTTCCGTTGAAGAAAATTTTTTTGTCAGATCAGATAGAATTACAAACGTTATTCAGAACTGGAATATTAAATTCGATGGGTCTCAGCAAGGAATCAGCGTAGATGAATTCTTATATCGAGTGAGAGTTTTAACTCGAGAACATTTTAATAATAATTTTTCGTTAGTTTGTAAAAATTTACATGTACTTTTAAGTGGTCGTGCTAAGGAATGGTATTGGAGATATCACAAGCAAGTGGAAAATCTTAGCTGGAATGACTTTTGTGAGGCTCTAAAATATCAATATAAAGATTTCAAATCTAGTTTTGATATCTACGAAGAGTTGCGCAATAGAAAAATGAAATGTCATGAATCCTTTGAAATGTTTTATGATTCCATCTCGACTATTTTAGACCGTCTCGAAAGACCCATTCCTGAATCAGAACTGGTAGAAATCATATCCCGAAACCTTCGTCCGGAAATCCGGCAGGAACTACTTTACGTTCCAATTTACTCGATAGCCCACCTACGAAAATTAGTGCAGATGAGGGAAAACCTCTTAAATGACGACAATTTTCGCAAAAATCTTCCTCCTAAAAACGTGCCTTGTACGGGAATACGAAGGCAAGTAGCGGAATTAGATTATTCAGATGAAAAGGCTACTGTAGATTTACCTATACCTCCAGAAAGTTCAATAGAGGCATTACAACATTCTGTTAAATGTTGGAATTGCGATCAAATAGGCCATTATTGGGATGATTGCTTGGAAGGAAGAAAAGTGTTTTGCTATGGATGTGGCGAAAAAAATATTTATAAACCACAATGTACAAAATGCGCATCCAAAAGACTTATGTCAAAAAACTTTCAAAATCCCAATATAATACAAAAAACTCCCTAGCACTTACTTTTAACTCCTTTAAGACTAGTACTGCTCAGGAAAACCATGATTTGACCTATAAAGATTCTGATTTGAAATGTTTGAAACCTGATAATAATTCTTTGAGAATTAATTTTACGCAATTGACCCCGGATTTGAATTCTATAAACTCTGATAGGACACGTGTGAACCCTGATAATAGTATTTCAAGTGGCAAAATTACTCTGTTAGACAGAGAAAATATAACCATAACTTCTAAGGAAAAACGTTTGCCCAAATTACACCCTATTATGCCATTTCATAAAAAATGGGAAAATTATTTAAAGAAAAGAAACGAAATTTTTAACGTATCTATACTAACTAAAACCATTTCGGAGAAACCAAAACGTTCGACTCGTCGCATACGTGCATATTATAAAAACAAAAAAATTACTTCTAAATTTGTCTTATCCTCTATTGTGAGTAATAATAACGATAACCGTTATTATGCATCTATTCGATTTTTATCTTTTAATGAGTTAGGCTTGTTAGATACGGGAGCCAATGTTTCGTGCATAGGTTCAGATTTGGCTAAGTATGACTTCTCAAATCTAAAAGAATTTTGTAGACTGAACTCGTATGTAAAGACGGCTGACGGGAAAATGCAAAAAGTTCTAGGCTATATACATGTAGATATTTCTTTTAAAGATCAGACTCGAAAACTTAGAATATTAATAGTACCATCTATTAGACAAAAATTAATTCTTGGCCTAGATTTTTGGAAAGCATTTAACCTAGCTCCCGACGTTTTTGGTGAAGTTCTGATGGCACCTGTTAGTGAAACTCCCGTTCAAATATTATCTGAACTGACCACTTTTAGTAATCTTTCTAAAAATATAACGGATTTGTCTAGCCCGTTATTAGATGCAAAAGTTTCTACAGAATATCCTTTAAGCTCTAGACAACGTAGGCAATTGGAAACCGTAGTGGAATTATTTCCAAATTTTGACAAACAGGGATTAGGTAGAACAGATCTTATTAAACATGATATTATTGTTGATAGTCCGGCCCCCGTCAAACAAAGATTCTACCCCGTTTCTCCGGCGGTAGAAAAACTCATGTTTAAAGAGATAGACAGAATGCTTGAGTTAGGAGTTATTGAGCCTTCAAATTCGTCGTGGAGTTCACCCATGCGCCTAGTATTGAAACCGAATAAAGTACGATTATGCCTTGATGCAAGAAAATTGAACCAGGTCACAAAGAAGGATGCCTATCCATTGCCCAACATAGAAGGTATTTTTTCTAGATTGCCAAAGGCAAATTTGATATCAAAACTAGACCTAAAGGACGCATATTGGCAAGTTGCTCTTTCGGAGAAAGCAAAACCTTTAACAGCATTTGTAGTCCCCGGCCGTCCTCTTTATCAATTTGTTGTCATGCCCTTTGGCCTCTGCAACGCTCCTTCCACCATGTGTAGATTAATGGATCAATTAATTCCACCAGATCTACGCAACTGTGTATTTAGTTATTTAGATGATTTAATTATCGTATCCGAAGACTTCCAAACGCATTTATCTGTTCTGGTAAGAATTGCAGAACAGTTTAAAAAAGCCAATTTGACCATTAATGTGTCAAAGTCAAAATTCTGCGTAACTGAAGTAAATTATTTAGGGTATATTATTGGTAATGGTGGCATTAAAACGGACGAGGAAAAAGTTATTGCAATACGTAATTGGCCAAAACCTAAAAATATCAAGCAGGTACGAGGGTTTCTTGGGTTAGCAGGTTGGTACCGCCGATTCATTGCAAATTTTTCAACGGTTGTATATCCTATAACCGAAGTTTTGTCCACCAAACGTAAGTTTAATTGGACACAGGAAGCTCAAGTAGCATTTGAAAAAATTAAAAACCTTCTTACTTCAGCCCCTGTTCTCGTAAATCCGGACTTCAACAGAAAATTTTACTTACACTGCGACGCAAGCGATTTCGGCATCGGCGCTGTATTAGTACAGTTTGACCAAGATAATAATGAACGGCCGATTGCATTTATGTCCAAAAAATTAACTACTGCTCAACGCAACTACAGCGTTACTGAACGTGAATGCTTAGCCGCGATTGAAGCTATCAAAAAGTTTCGCTGTTATCTTGAGCTGCAAGATTTCGAAATTATTACCGATCACGCCTCGTTAGTATGGTTAATGAAACAACCTGATTTATCTGGACGTCTTGCTAGATGGGTTTTTAAACTTCAGAGTTACAAGTTTACAATAAGTCACAGGAAGGGAAAAGAAAACATAGTACCTGATGCCCTTTCTAGAATACCCTTTGAGGAAATTGCCAGTATTACTTTGTCTGAGCCTGAAATCGATCTGAGTTCTATCCATTTTAATGATACTGATTATGTAGAATTAAGAAACCAAATTGAGCAAAATAACTCTAAATATCCGGATATCAAAATTATAGACCAATTTGTCTATATTCGTACCAATCACTACGATGGTGATGAAGTCCGAGAAAACGAATGTTGGAAGCTATGGGTTCCGCTTAAATTACGTGAGTCCGTTATTCACAGATTTCACGATATCCCTATTACTGCTCACGGTGGTACAGCAAAAACTTTGGAACTTATACGTCGACATTTCTTTTGGCCAGGAATGGTACGAGACGTGCGTGAGTATATTCGATTATGTGCAATATGTAAGACCACAAAAGCACCAAATTTTATAACAAAACCGGAAATGGGTAAACCTGTAATAACATCAAGACCATTTCAGCTTCTGTATGTGGACATTCTGGGACCTTATCCCCGAAGTAAGCAAGGCCATATTGGGTTACTTATTGTATTGGATCACATGACTAAGTTTCACTGGCTGTTTCCTTTAAAAAAATTTACCTCCTTAGCCATACAAAATTTTTTACTTAACCATATTTTTCACATTTTTGGTGTGCCCGAAAGTTTAGTGAGTGACAATGGATCTCAATTTCGGGCTAATGACTTTAACGCTTTTCTTACAGCCTTAGGAATTACTCATACATACACAGCTGTGTATTCCCCTCAATCAAATTCATCCGAGAGGGTAAATCGCTCAATTTTAGCGGGTATAAGAATGTACTTAAAACAGGACCAAAGCCTGTGGGATCAGAATTTAAGCTCGATAAGTTGTTCTTTACGAAACTCATTACATCAATCCATTCAATGCTCTCCCTATAAAGCAGTTTTTGGGTTTGAGATGATCACCCACGGTAGTTCCTATGCCTTATTAAAGAAATTACAAGTGATTGATGAACCAGATATCAAACTTGATAATAAGGACAATCAATATCTGATACGCAAAGCTATCAAAAACCACATTGCTAAAGCATATGAAACAAATAGTAAACAATATAACTTGCGAACTAGACCCATCACGTATAAAATTGGTCAAATTGTCTATCGCCGGAATTTTGCTCAAAGCAGTTTTGAAAAAAAATTTAATGCGAAACTAGCTCCTCTTTTTTTAAAATCTGTTGTTAAGGAAAAAGTAGGTAACAATTATTACATATTGCAAGACCAAAGTGGGAGACTGTTAGGTACTTATCATGCGAAAGATCTTCGTCCATAGATTGAATTATTTCCCCATAATACTGTAGCATAATATGCCAGTATTACGTGGTTTGTAATGTGGTGTTTCTCTAACAAATAAATTTTTTTTGTTGTAAAATTCAATTAAATTAATTCGCATACATTCTTCCTATAGTTTATGGATTTTTTTTATGGTAAAATCATTAATGAAATTATACGATAGAAAACACTCCTTTAAAGTCATGATTATTAAGTAATTGCCACGACTGTATTTTGATGTTTGATCATACGCGCTCACGCCGATCAACAAAAAAAACTTGTACAGCTAAACACAGCTTTTTTCTAGAATAAGTTTTGTTTGGTTTTCACTTACCAACACTGAAAATAGCGGATTTTACCCAAGCTAGGTTGTGGCGTGATTTTTGAAGTTCTTTTCTATTTCAACCTGCATCGAGGCTAGATCACTTTCATCTACCAGTTTTTAAGGACAAATCTAGTGATAAAAGATTATTTGAAACAGTGGTAAAATTTCATCCAGAGTCTTCTAAGGCCTATTATTTCTGGCAAGATATAATTCTTTTGCTTTCAATTGCGATACTCAAAGAAGTATCAATACACCAAACTAAGCTTGGATAACGAGATATCATCCATTCTCCAACTACTACTAAAATTTCCAATCATCAAAGTTGACACTTTTAATTTGCCACTACAGTGTCTTCTTTTTATTACTTTTATTGATACTGCTTTCCAATTCGCTGTTTACCTACATACGTTATTGTTGAAGTAATAACATTGTAAAACCGTTGGCAGCAAAAGAAAAGAAATAAAAGCATAAACATCCAAAGAAGAATTGTTACAACAACTGAAGTATAAAAAACGTGTTGATCGAGAGAAACCAATAATAAAGTGTTTTATTAAATTACTTTATCAGTGATTGATATTTGGAGGAAAATTATCACGGTTCTTTATAAATTCAACCCAAAAATCTGTACACGTCATCATTGAGTGCCATAAGAGTCTGTGACTTTCATCCAGGAAACACCTGCTGAAACATCCATATCATCTCCTGAATTACTGGTTATATTTGGTAAAGTCTTTATTCAATATTTTATTACCCACCTACCAAAAAGTTGTTACATTTGCCAAATTTTGTAAAATTTCCTTTAAAAGAAACGTTGATAAGCTAAAATCATAAGTATCAAAAAATCAAAAAAAAAACATATTTTATTCGAAAAATAATGCTTGGTAGGCTTAAAATATTGAATAGGGAATATGATAAATGCAATTTTTACATAAAATTCTAATTTAAAACTAATTAAAATATTATATTCTTTATATAGTCATAAGCACCTAAATTTAAGTGAACACCCTTAATATACTTGCAAAGCCAAAAGATACAATTTAATTCTAAAACTCTAACAGCAAAACTCTAAAGCAGCAGATGATGAGGCCTCAACATTCCGCAGCGGCAGAACTTTTAATTTTGGTGAGTCAATTCTTTTAAAAATTTTGTTTTTTTTCTTTTATCTTTTTGCTTCAAATATATTAAAAATGTGTTCTTAAGAGTAATTATTGAAGAGAAGAACCTAGTTGTAATATTAACCGAGTTTATACTCTTATTTTATTTTCTATATGATTACAAAGAACAAGAATAAGAATAAGAACAATTTCGTTTAATAATTTGCATTTCAAGGGATTATTAGCTCTTAATAATTAATTATATTTGATTTTTTTTGTAATTACAACAACACAACTCAACCTTTGGTTTATTTTTTTTTGTTCCTTTTTACTTATTTCTTTTACTTATTATTTTGCTTCAATGAAATTCATAAAGAGAGAGTATCACTGATATTTACTCAATATCATTTAAAAATAGAAAACAAAAACTGTATTTTATATAAATTTGGAAGTACATTGTTCTTTTTCTTTAGTAATATATATACCCTATAGTAGATTAAGTCAGCTTAATGAACTTTTTATCGGTTATATAAATTTTGTAAAATTTCTTATGTTAATATATAACACGTATTTTTTTTCTAAATAATCATGTAGGCACTATAGTATAAATAAAATGTGTGAATTTATCAGAATGAATTTTTAACTTGCTTATTCCTTACATAATGTGATCTGATAGGTAAAAACAATGTTAAGTTAGGGATCTTAGTGTAATTTTTATACGTCCTAAGATCATTGGCAGGGCGGGTTTATAGACGTAATCCCTGTTACCATCTTGGGGATTCAACATTAAAACTTTTATGGTTGATCCAGTAGTTTCTGTAATTATAGTTGATTGAATAGGGGGTTAAAAACACCAATAACTTTAAAGAAAAATCAACTACCAGTCCTGTATTGTAGTATTTACGTTTGATTTAGGGAGTCTACAATAATTATTTATGTTCGAACATTTGTTTCTGGAGAGAAATAGGAGTAGACAAGAACCTCCCCACCCGGCTGATCGCTAGCATCATCAATGGCTCCCGCTCGTCACTCTCTATTTATTTTAACGTTTTCTTACCTCAAGAAACAAGGGTACTACTTAGGAGTATAGTTTCGACTTTACCTTTAGCAGCATCTTAAACAAAAATTTGTTATGTTTGTTCATTACATAATGTTTTTATTTTACAGGAATTCTTAATAGACCGGACATTCGTCGTCTAATGAAGGACCAACAATTTGAACTTGCATTGAATGACATGGAGCTATTGGGCTGGAATTCTGTAAAATCAGTAATAGAAAATGTATTAGGAAATCATCGGTCTGAAAATTGGCGAATTTTAATTGGAGATATGCTAACCGCATTTAAAAACTTAAACGTCAAAATGTCATTGAAAATACATGTTTTGCATTGTCATGCAGAAAAATTTAATGATGAACATAGCGAGAGATTTCTCCAAGTAATAGCCAGACTCGAACACTGGTATAGTGGCAAACAACTTGATTCGCTATTAGGGGATATTTGTTGGAATCTGCAGGAGGAAGAAGAATAAATTTGTAAATAAAAACTTAAACTTTAATTAACAACAAAAATAAATGTTTTAATTTTTGAAGTTTCGTCTGGTTATTATATATTTCATCTTTTGTGAATAAAATCAAAAGTTGTAGACAGATTTTAATTATTTATGTCTTGTTTTGTTTGGAACTTCGTTTGCTATACCTGCAGAAAAAATTAGAAGCACAGCTGCGTTTTCCAATATTTTATGCCGGTTTCAAAAACAAAATTTTTGAAATTTTGCTAAAAAAAACTATTTTGTTTGGTAAAAAAAAAATTATGTTTCTACAACGACTGCGCATAAAAAAGTTTAACCTTACTTAAAGAAAATTTCATTGCGGAATTTCGGTTTTTTTAGTTTATTCAATAAACTAAACCGTTTTTGAGTTACGCGAATATATGTTGTGCAACCTCCTCCATTTTCGAAATAACGGTATATTTCGAAAAAACGAGCTAACCTAAAAAAACGGTTAGCACCACTGGATTCAGCGTACCCGAATTAGGTTAACCCGCCAGGTGCCCCGTTTGTCACAAAAAAAAGTGTCAAATTCTAGCACAGTGTTATTAATGAGTATTAAGGTACAATATAATATTACGTTTTATAATACTGACATCAACAGAAAAATCAATAAGAAAATAAAATTCATTATAAACTCTACATAATCTTCTTAATGAATCAGCATTGGCATAATTGGATTGAAAAACTTGCAGATATAATGGTATAAAATAGCGAGTTGATCGTTGTGGAACATTAAAATTTATATTGTTTAGCAAAAAATCAGAGTAGATATCACCATTAATTAAATTAAATAAAAACGATACATTAAGCATGACTCTTCTGCTTTCCAAGGTTGGTAATTTTACTATTGACAGTCTTGAAGAATAGGGTGGAAGAATAACATCAGGATTCCAAGTTGAGTTGCCCAGACAAAAGAGAAGAAACTGCTTTTGGACCGATTCAATCATATTTATATCACAATATACATCAAATGACAGATCCATATTCCAAAATTGGTCTTACCAAAGAAGTGTATAACCGTTTAGTGATCGTGAGCTCCGTAAATTCTTTCGCCCATCGTTTTATAAAAGCTAGCACACTGATGAGGAGATTGATTCCTTCATTGGCATTAACATGAAAAGTCTGAAATTACTCATTCAAGATGAAATGTTCAGACTTGCTCAGGTAAGTTGGACGAACGAGATTACCTGCTGTATTGCAAGGTCCACATGACTCTTATTTGATGCCGGAAGGACGAATTCACTGTACTTTTGGGACACACGCCAGAAGACTTGGTCTACAATATAATGACTTTTGTAGAAGCTGTCACAACGAGAAGGAAGAGAAAACAGTCATCCACTTTCTCTGCGAATGCCCGGCCCTATCGCTGAAAAGGGAAAGGATTCTAGGGCACCATTTATTCCATGTTTGGGTGAACTATCAAGGATAAATCCAAGATGCATCAGTACCTTTGCCAAGGAATCTGGATGGTTCGTTAGGGAAGCAACCAATGCGGAGTGAAACCGAAGCACAGCTGCGTTTTCCAATATTTTATGCCGGTTTCAAAAACAAAATTTTTGAAATTTTGCTAAAAAAAACTATTTTTTTTGGTAAAAAAAAAATTATGTTTCTACAACGACTGCGCATATTGGAAAAAAGTTTAACCTTACTTAAAGAAAATTTCATTGCGGAATTTCGGTTTTTTTTAGTTTATTCAATAAACTAAACCGTTTGTGAGTTACGCGAATATATGTTGTGCAACCTCCTCCATTTTCGAAATAACGGTATATTTCGAAAAAACGAGCTAACCTAAAAAAACGGTTAGCACCACTGGATTCAGCGTACCCGAATTAGGTTAACCCGCCAGGTGCCCCGTTTGTCACAAAAAAAAGTGTCAAATTTTAGCACAGTGTTATTAATGAGTATTAAGGTACAATATAATATTACGTTTGAAAAGTCTGAAATTACTCATTCAAGATGAAATGTTCAGACTTGCTCAGGTAAGTTGGACGAACGAGATCACCTGCTGTATTGCAAGGTCCACATGACTCTTATTTGATGCGGGAAGGACGAATTCACTGTACTTTTGGGACACACGCCAGAAGACTTGGTCTACAATATGACTTTTGTAGAAGCTGTCACAACGAGAAGGAAGAGAAAACAGTCATCCACTTTCTCTGCGAATGCCCGGCCCTATCGCTGAAAAGGGAAAGGATTCTAGGGCACCATTTATTCCATGTTTGGGTGAACTATCAAGGATAAATCCAAGATGCATCAGTACCTTTGCCAAGGAATCTGGATGGTTCGTTAGAAAAGCAACCAATGCGGAGTGAAACCGATAGGTTGTCCACCAACGGGTATCACAATGGGATCAACACGATGGACCCAAGTGAGCTGTTTTCGAGAACTGCTGCCCACGTAACCTAACCTAACGGTTTGTTGGCGCTTGAGCTTTTTTTTTGCTGTTTCTCTGATGACCTACTGATAACGAAGATGAAATGCTTTAATGACGAGGATTTTTTTTGTATTTTGTTTTGCATTTTCGTAAATTTTTCATATGGTTCTATACCACCATTGTGGGGAGGTATATTGGATTTGTGCTGATGTTTGTAACGCCCAGAAATATTGGTCCAACACGCACCTTAAAGTATACCGATCAACTCAGAATCACTTTCTGAGTCGATTTAACGATGTCCGTCCGTCCGTCTGGCTGGCTGGCTGTCCATGTAAAGCTTGTGCGCAGAGTACAGAGTACATTTTGAAGATCTTTCGATACAATTTGGTACGTGAAATTTTTTCGACCCAAGGACGAATGGGATTGAAATTGGTGAAAATCTGTCGTCGGTTATTTCACCTCGCCCCCATACAAATGTTCTCCATAAATTGGGGTTTACCGATCATAAATGTTTGAATTATGCAAGTACCCAAACGAATTTCATCAGCAATGAGTGGAAAATAAAGCCAAACACATCTACAAATTTTGTGCAGATCGGTCCATAATTTATCATAGCTCCCATATAAGGCCCACTCCCGAAAATCACTTTAAAGAGCATAACTCGTTTAAAAATGTCGGTATCCAAATAATATTAAATACAAATATATTTCATATACATATATACAAATAATACGGTACAATTTAATGATGATCGGTCCATAATTAGTCATAGTACCCATATAAGGCCCACTTCCGAAAATAACTTTAACGACCACAAATTTCTTAAAAATGTTCAAATGTCTGACTAGTTTACATATGTCTGACTGGTCTATATGTGTCTGACTCGTCTACATATGTCTGACTGGACTATATATGTCTGACTGGTCTACAAATGTGTGACTTATCTCAATATGTCTGACTGGTCTACATACGTCTGACTAGTATACCCAGAGTCTTTGGCGGGAATCGAACCCGCAACCCTTTGACTGATAGTCCGGCACTCTATCGCCTAGTCTGTCGGGGCACCCATAATTCTTTTAACAGTATTTACATCGAGATAAAGTTTAACACATATAATATTTATATTCACAGAAATCATGGAACTAAATTTTTGGATGATTGGTCCATAATAGCTCATATCTCCCATATAGCGCACATTTCTGAAAATTAACTATTACGGACAATTTTAGCTTAATCGACAAGCCGCTGTCACACAAAATATAAACAAACTATCAATATGCGCTTAAGCTAAAATTGTTTTTGCTATAAATTCGTAACGGTACATTGTATGACAATGCAATTTAAAGAGATGATGCGAGTGATGCCAATGAACAAATATATAGAAAAAAACGTTTTTTGAAAATTGTGTCGCTATTATTAAAAGTGTTCGAGTTTGGCTTTGACGAAATTTTTGTGTTGCAATTTCATTTCCGTTAACTGCATATAATGGCATGGGTTTTAAGTTAATTTGCTATTTGATTCAAATAAAGTACTTATTTCGCTATTAATCCCACAAATTAACTTTAGATCTAACTATTGAGTTTATGCTCCAAATATGAGAAATATAGAAAAAATCTTATTATATATTATAAGAATTAAAGTAAAGCAATACATACTGTGCGCTGCATCTCGTTTGGCCAATTTTTTACTACTACCTACTCCACGAGCAACAGCCAGACTCGATGTAACTTCCATCACAAATTGTCGTCTACGAGAGTTTTCTTTTCCAGATTCACTAATCAATTTAAAGATAGGCTCTTTTTCTTTTTTATTATGATGCCATTCTAATAATTTGGTTATGGGATTAGGAGGATCTGTCTTGGTGGTTAGTTTTGTATTTTTTTTCCATTGGTTTTCGGTTTCATCGTTACACTCAACTATATTTATAATTTTAGGTTGTGCACTTCCGAATTTTTTTGTTGGAACTTTTAATTTGACTCGTTTTATTGGAGATGAAACTGGCGTTAAGGGTGGCAGTTTGTTTAACTCTTCAAGCATTTTTTGAGCAGCCTTCTTTTTTGATACTTTTTTCCCAGTTCCTTCGGCTTCTGTCATTATGTCTCCAACTATACAAGCTGTAATAAAAGTGCGCATATGTGCTGGACCCTCCTCTCGGAGCACTTTAAAATCAACGGGTAAATTTCTTTTTATACCAATTTCGAAGACAAGAGATATGGGCGATTTGTTATCAATGTCGTCCAAACTTTCATTTTCAATATGTTCATTATTTATTTCTTCTTTTATCACTTGCAATGCACTGGAAGCGGCATTGTGCTTGGCTTGTTGTAGTGTTCTTCCAACTCCCACAAATTTTTTACTGCCAACTATAAGAGTAATTTTACAAGGAGATGCTGAGGGGAAGTATGTGGAAACTATAGAATTCGTCGACTGCTGAAATTGTGAAAATCGAACTGGACATTTGGACAAAAACTGGCGTCTTTGATTCACGTTTTGAACTTGTTTAGCACCGTTTGCCAAGCTTGTAGCAAATGTACACTTATCAACTTGTTTAGCATCGCTTGCCAAGTTTGTAGCAATTGTACCACCACACTTATCACTCATGATGCCTGATTGTTGCGCCGTTCTACGTGAATCAAAAGGTTGTGTTGTACATCTATAATTTGTCTTAAGGGTTTCATTCGGTGCAAAATTATTTTCAGTCAAAGCCATTTGTCTGGGATCAAAAATATAATACGTTTGTTGACCAAGTTTCATAGCTAGCGCGTTTAATTCAACTGTGGGCGTAATATTCGATTTGAAGACATTGTTGTCATCATTTCGACGACTTGTTTTAGGTGTAGGGTGTTTGTATTTAGTTTTTTCTATTGCTTCCTTTGCAGCTAAATGTTGAGCTTTTTTTATTTTAAATCCTTCCGCTGTATATTCCTCGTTTCCTAATTTGAGAGTCACCGTAAAACGTTTGCAATGTGCTGGCCCATTTTCACTGGTAAGACGATACTGAAATGATATCTAAAGAAGAATTTATTTGTAAGAAACAGGACAACCAAAATTATGTTATAAAAACCTTTGTTTTAAATTCAAAGTTTTATTCAAACATATATCTGTGGAGTTTTGACAAAAGAACCTAACTCGAGATCGGACAATTTTCCACTTTTTGAACCATATGTATAAGTTTTAAAAGCGCATCTTTTTGTCTTTTCAGCGTGTTTAGGTACTCAAAACATGACACTACCAAAGAGGCTGCTAGTGGTGCAGATAAACCTGCATCATTGTGAAGCGGCCTCGACAGAGCTGGTAAGCTTCATCACCAAATCCAAAACTGATGAGGCCCTAATCCAAGAACCTTGGATAAATAAGAATAAGGTTTGTGCATTGGGGATAGCGGGTACACGTTGTTTGCCCCGTCCACTGGTGACAAGGTGAGAACGTGTATCCTGGCAAAGAGAGAACTAAAGCTAATAATTTCTCATTCTTTCAGAAGTGGTGACATCACCGTAGTTAATAGAGAAACCAAGGGTGAGCGGACGCTGACACTGGCTTCGGTGTATATGCCGTATGAAGTAGCAGAATCACCTGGAAATGAGGTGGTGGAGCTAACGGCACAAGCAAAAAGGAGAGGTGCTATCCTGGTCATGGGCTGTGATGCAAATGCTCACCACAGCCAATGGGGTAGTGTAGACATAAACAAAAGAGGTGAGTGCGTTTTTGATTTTATAACTGTCAATGATCTGGTTATTTTTAACAGGGGCAATATGCCCACGTTCAGGAATAGGGATAGGCAGACGGTTATAGACATGACATTGACGAACCACAAATATAATCTCGTTAGAGATTCGAGGGTATCCGCAGACTGCACCTTTTCGGATCATAGCAGAATTACATTCACCATGGACTTCCGGTCACCGGCAGGTGTACCTTTTAGGAATCCTAGGCTGACGGATTGGGGAACCTTTTATGATAAGGTTCGCTTGGGGATGGAACAGCCAAATTCATGTGGTCCGTTACCATCCAATTTGGAAAATACGGTGAACAATTTCACTTGTTTACTCAAAGAGAGCTACGAAGCATCATGTTCTTTAAAGTTTCCAGGTAGGCGCAAACAGCCTAGATGGTGGACCAAGGAACTTCAAGTTCAGAGGTCGACGGTTAGGAAATTGTTTAACAGGGTTGCCATTCGTAATCGACCCATTAGTGTAAATTTTATTAGTATTTGATATATTGTTTAAAACACAATTTTACGACCAGCATAATTTATGTTAAATATTTTGAAATTTTGTTTAATTTGCACTATTTTTTAATTGATTTAATTACCAATTCTTACCATAATTTACAGAGTCTGTCTGATGTTCATAATAATCTTCAGTGTAATTTGACAAACAGAGTATAAACAAGTAAGAGTGCTATATTCGGCTGTGCCGAATCTTAAATACCCTTCACCTAAGCGTAATAAGAAATACAGAAACTACACTAGACTAGAATATCCTAATTCTGTGTTTTCTATTCAGTGTTAGTGCAAATTTTATTAGTATTTAATATATTGTTTGAAACACAATTTTACGACCAACATAATTTATGTTAAATATTTTGAAATGTTGTCTAATTTTTACCATTTTTAATTGATTTAATTACCAATTCCTACCATAACTTACAGAGTCTGTCTGATGTTCATAATAATCTTCAGTGTAATTTAACAAACAGAGTATAAAAAACAAACAGAGTATAAAAAAGGGGTACAATTCGATTTTAGTGATTTTGCTCCAAAAAAAAAAAAAAAAAAAAAAAAAAATGAAATAGGGCTTTTAGAGGAGATACCAGCAAAAAAAAATTTGTTGGCGGTCACGCCTAATTTCGAAGGGGCGGGCCCGTAAAGTTGAAAATATATAGGCCTATATCTCGGGAACTACTGGGTGCTTGATAATTTGTCACACACTAAATAAAAGGTATTAAAAATACCTTTCCAATGATATATATCATGATTATAAAATATAGACCGAATATGCGTTAAATCCGAAAAAAATATTTTTTGACCCGAATTTATTTGTTTTTTGGAAATGGTTCTTATATGGCAGCTATGACAAATTATGGGCCGATCTTCTTAAATTTTGGAACAGTTATTTTCATGCATATGAGGATATTTCACGTCGAATTTCAACATAATAACGCTATATATACGATATATATTAGTATTAACGTGGATTTCGAGAGTGGACCTTATGTGGGGGATATAGTCAAATATGGACCGATATTCTCAAAATCCAGCAGTTAGATTTAGGCACGTATGTAAATGATCCGTGTAAAATTTTGGATTGGTGCCCTTATTTATAAGCGATTTATGAGTATTAAAGTGATTTTCCGAAGAGGGCTTTATATGGGGCATACGGTTAAAAATAGACCGAAATTAACAAAATTTTGTGGAATGATTTTTGTATATATTAAAATGATCTGTGCAAAGTTTTGAGTCGGTACCGATATTTATACAATATATATAGAGAAAAATGTCTTTTTCAGATGTGGTCCTTGTAGGGGAGCTATGACCAGTTCTGGGCCGACTACCATAAAATTTAGTACAACAATTTATTTGCCTATAAAGAGTATTTATATCAAATTTTAGCCGTTTAACATTATTTATATCTGTTATATGCGTATTTAAATGAATTTTGGAAGTGGACTTTATATGGGGTCTATGGTCAAACATGGACCGAACTAAAAAAATTTCGTTTTACGATTTCTTTTTGCATAAAACTTATTTTTGCTGAATTTTGTCTTGATATTCGAATTTTATAGGCATTTATTTATCATTAAGCAATATTTCGGGAATATATATATTTGTATGGGGGCTATAAGAAATCATGGACCGATTCTTACTATTTTCCGCACACTTTCTTCTTTTATCATAAAAACAATGTATACAAAATTTCATGGTATTATCTGCAATATATTTCAAAATATTGCAATAAAATATACAAACAATATCAAATTTTTATGGAGGTGGTCTCACATATTGGTTCATAACTCTGGATGACCTACACCAATTTTGCTGATTTTAAATAGCAAACTTCTAGAAAGCATTTCTGACAAAATTATTGAAGGTTTGGATCCCGAGTATATCTGGGGACTTCAAAAAACTGAATTCAACAGACAGACAGACAGACGGACATGTCTTAATCGACTCCGGATTCAGAATATATGTATATACTTTATATGGTCGGAAAATTTTTTTGCGGAAATTACACACGGAATGACAAACTTATATATACCCTTCTCACGATGGTGAAGGGTATAGAAATGAAGAGTTCAAAGAAAGTGGCAATCGCACTAAAAGACCTCTTGGAATATTAAAAAGTTGAATAACTAAATAAATATTTAAAAATCTGGAAGCAACTCTGCAATCGGATGACTCATTATGAGCCACTAAAAGACTTAAAAGTTCTGTCTATATAAGACCCCTTGCAAAATTTAAGTGTAGATAAGGCAAGAAATGATATTGAAAAAGGGAATCTAAGCTTTTTGCTAATCATTTAAAAAATGTATTTACCCCAAACACATCAAATGAAACAATTGACTTGCCACAGTTTGCACACCATTTTAGAGCAGCTGTACCCCAACGTTTTGAGATTCGAAAGATCTAAAATGCTATTGTTGATTTAAACTCCAAGAAAGCACCTGGTGTAGACAAAATCAGTAACAAGATTATTATGGAGCTATCCTTATTTTTAACGCCTGGAATATTCATCCAGAAGGTTTCACTGGTTGCCATGATACCAAAGCCGGGGAAAAATCACACAAAAGTAGAATCCTATAGACCCCTATTGTCGAATATTCAAAGCTATTTGAGAAGATAAGAACAAGTTGTTCCCGATTTAAATTGTAAACAAATGTATTCCTAATCTTCAATTAGGATTCAGAAGAAAACACAGTAGTATCGAACAAACTCTTGTTAATATCGTATATATAAACATTTGAAGGAAAAAAATATTGTTCTGCTCTTTTCATTGACATTCCTCAAGCGTTTGTTAATGTTTGTCATGATTATTTAATAAACAAATTGAAACTTAATTTACCTCAAACACACATAAGTTAGTGGAAAGCTATTTAACTGATGGAACATTTAAGCCTAAGGAAGCAGACTTTTAAAGTTCTGTACAACCTTTTAAAGCAGGAGTACCCAAAAGGAAGTATTCTGGGACACTTCTTATACTTGATATATAAGTACATCTGATTTGTCAACAAACAATTGTACTCACACATCAACATTTACTGATGATACTGCTATTCTAAGCAATCATGAAAACCCTCAAGAAGCATCTCGCTACCTAAAAAAATCATCACTCCTACGTGAATAAAAATTCCACATGAAATTTGTTCGCTTTTATTTTTTTAACATTGAATTTAAATAGGAAAAATGTGAAAGGGAACAAATTTCATGTTTTTTTTTTTTTTTTTTTTTTTTTTTTTTTTTTTTTTTTATACATTTAATTTATTTATTGAATCTTCAGAAATGAAATGACAATAAGTTTTCGAATCTTAATACTAAAAGAAAATAATAAGTCCAGCCAGTGCTAGACAAAATATTATGATACTACAAAAAATTTATATCCACTGATCCAGTCATCTGTTTTGCGCTTGAGTTAAAGCAAGGGTATCCCTCCTTCTCAACCGAACATGGCCATTAAAGTTAAGGATGTCTCGTGCAAGTGGGTTTGGATGGTGTTCAAGTTTGCTGACATATTTTGAGGCGTGTTTTGTAAATTCGACTTTCACCAAAGGAATGCCTAGATCTTTGTGGATTCGAGAATTTTTAACATACCATGGAGCTGCAGTAATTGTACGTAGAATCTTATTTTGACCCCTTTGAATTTTTTCAATGTTGGATGCTGAGGCAGTACCCCATAATTGAATTCCATAACACCAGATTGGCTTTAGAATTGCATTGTACAACAAAAGTTTACAATCCAACTTTAATGTAGAATTTCTGCCGATTAGCCAATTAATTTGCACTGCTTTTAATCTCATCTGGGTAAGTTTTGCGTCGATATGAGACTTCCAAGTTAAACGACGATCGAGGTGGATTCCGAGGTATTTGACTTCATTGTGTTGCGGGATAATTTGATTATTTATTCTGATGAACGAGCATGTATCTTTTCGCAATGTGAAAGTTATATGAATACATTTCTGTTCGTTAACCCTGATTTTCCAAAGCTCAAGCCAATTCTCTAGTTTATAAACATATTTCTGCAAGTTCTGTGATGCTATTTGATGGTCCTTATGAACGCTAATAAAGGCTGTATCGTCTGCAAAAGTTGAAGTATGTATTATGGGGTCGAACGGCATATCGGATGCATAAATCAAATATAAAGTTGGACCCAGTATGCTACCCTGGGGTACTCCTGCTTCAATTGGCTGAGCGGGGCTTAAAAAATCGCCTTCTTTGATTGTAAATTTGCGACCATATAAATAACTTTTCATAAGTTTGTGGGTGTTAGCAGGCAGAGTTAATTTAATTTTATGCATTAAACCTTCATGCCAGACTTTGTCGAACGCTTGCGACACATCAATGAAAAGGGCGGAGCAGTATTTTTTCTCTTCAAACGACTGTCTTATCACATTTACCAATCTGTGTGTTTGTTCGATGGTACTGTGTTTAGCTCTGAACCCGAATTGGTGATTTGGGATACATTGAGAGTCGTTCAGAATTGGAATCAACTTAGCCAATAACAATATTTCAAACAGTTTTGAAATTGTCGGCAGAAATTTCATGTGGAATTTTTATTCACGATAGGGGTACATATATTTGAAATAGAACAAGTTAGAGTGCAATATGCGGATGTGCAGAATCTTAAATACCCTACACTTAAATATAATGAGAAATACAAAAACTACACTGGTTATAGGTTTGCAGTGTTTTTATTCAGTCTTAGTGCAAATTTTATTATTATTTGATATATTGTTTGAAAAACAATTTTACGACCAACAAAGTTTAGTTTAAATGTTTTGAAACTTTATATAATTATCCCCGTTTATAATTGATGTAATTACCAATTCCCACCATAATTTACAGAGCTTGTCTGATTTTCATAACAATCTTCAGTGTAAATTAACAATTTATTTTTTTTTTTGTACCTTTTATTTATTTATTAAATCTTCATATCATGAAATGACAATAAGTTTTCAAATCTTACTACTAAAAAGAAAATAATAAGCCCAGCCAGTGCTGGACAAAAAATTTTATGATACTAAACAAATTTCACATCAACTGATCCAGTCATCTGTTTTGCGCTTGAGTTAAAGCAAGGGTATCCCTCCTTCTCAACCGATTGTGTCCACTACAGTTAAGGATGTCTCGTGCAAGTGGGTTTGGATGGTGTTCAAGTTTGCTGACGTACTTTGACGCATATTTTGTAAATTCGACTTTTACTAATGGCACGCCTAGATCTTTGTGGATTCGCGAATTTTTAACATACCATGGAGCTGCAGTAATTATACGTAGAATTTTATTTTGACCCCTTTGAATTTTTTCAATGTTTGATGCTGAGGCAGTACCCCATAATTGAATTCCATAACACCAGATTGGCTTTAGAATTGCATTGTACAACAAAAGTTTGCAATCCAACTTTAATGTAGAATTTCTGCCGATTAGCCAATTAAGTTGCACTGCTTTTAATCTCATCTGAGTAAGTTTTGCGTCGATATGAGACTTCCAGGTTAAACGACGATCGAGGTGGATTCCGAGGTATTTCATTGTGTTGCGGGATAATTTGATTATTTATTCTGATGAACGAGCAGGTATCTTTTCGCAATGTGAAAGTTATATGAACACATTTCTGTTCGTTAACCCTGCTTTTCCAAAGCTCAAGCCAATTCTCTAGTTTATAAACATATTTCTGCAAATTCTGTGATGCTATTTGATGGTCCTTATGAACGCTGTATCGTCTGCAAAAGTTGTATGTATGTATTATGGGGTCTGACGGCATATCGGATGCATAAATCAAATATAAAGTTGGACCCAGTATGCTACCCAGGGGTACTCCTGCTTCAATTGGCTGAGCGGGGCTTAAAAAATCGCCTTCTTTGATTATAAATTTGCGACCATATAAATAACTTTTCATAAGTTTGTGGGTGTTAGCAGACTAATTTTATTTTATGCATTAAACCTTCATGCCAGACTTTGTCGAACGCTTGGGAAACATCAATGAAAAGCGCGGAACAGTATTTTTTCTCTTCAAACGACCGTCTTATCACATTTACCAATCTGTGTGTTTGTTCGATGGTACTGTGTTTAGCTCTGAACCCGAATTGGTGATTTGGGATACATTGAGTGTCGTTCAGAATTGAAATCAACTTAGCCATTAACAATTTTTCAAACAGTTTTGAAATTGTCGGCAGTAGACTAATTGGCCTATATGACTCTACTTTAGTGGGTTCCTTCCCTGGCTTAGGAGTCATGGTAATCATAGATACCTTCCAATCTGCAGGATAGTATTCTAGGCGTAAAATAGCATTGAAAATAAAGAGGATAATTCTTCTAGCTACACGAGGTAACTCCACAAGCATTTTGTTGCTGATTTTATCCATGCCTGGAGCTTTTTTAAGATTCAGAGTACCAATAGCGCTTTGAACATCATTAAAGCTAAGTCTTAGACGTACAGGAGGTCTAATAACGAGTGGAGGCAAATCAAATGCATTATTTGAGTTGTTTATAGTAAACACATTTCTCAAATGGTTAACAAATAAAGTCCCCTTCTCGGAATCATTTCTAGCTCAGTCTCCAGTCGGATTTCGCAGAGGAGGCTTTCCTCTAACTGGTCTTTTAAAACCTCGTGCCGCCTTCCATAACGAATAGTCAGATTGTGGGGTACTATCAAGGCCCTCCAAGTAAGATCTAAGTGAGGCTGTTCTTTGGATTTCTAAGAAATTTCTTAGTATATCTCTGCATTCTCGTAGCCTAGCTTTCAGTTCAGGAGACCTGTGAATTTACCACTCTCTTCTAACTCTTCTTTTTTCTGTCAGGAGATGATCGAGTTCAGCGAAATAAGTTCTGTTTGTCCCACTTCTGCACTCAACGTCATATGTGGAGGCGTGATGTATAGCTCTTCGTATGTCCTCAGTAAACGTGCCAATCGACCCATCAATATCCTCGGTAGTTCTCAACACTACATTTTCCGTGCAGTGGGAACTTAAATACTTTTTATACTTTATCCAACTTACTCTGGTTTTAGATATGTCCCGAAATGGAGAGCCATTCCCTTGAAGGAAACGCATTGAAATAATAGAAGAGGAGTGATCTGAGGACAAGTCCAGTGAAGGATCCACTTGCATCCATTCTACAGGGATATTTTTCACTACTCCAAAGTCAATAACATCGGGAATCTTCCGTTGGTCCGTCGGCCAGTAAGTGGGATGCCCGCTTGAGAGTACATCTAAGCCCATTTTGGCAATGGTGTTGAAGAGTTCACGACCCTTCGGGGTCACCAGACGTGAACCCCAAAATGTGTGTTTGGCGTTAAAGTCACCAGCAACTAAAAATCTAGCTCCAAGGGAATTGAAGAAGCTGTAGTATTGGTGTTCTTTTATTGAAAATCGAGGCGGCGAATAAATTGATGATAAAACAAAATTTTATTGACAGAATTCAATACAAATGTTTGTTGCTTGTAGGTAATCCTCACATATGTTGTTCATTAAATAATGTTTTATTCTGTTCTTTATAAGAATTGCCGATCCTCCACATGGTCTTCCGCGGGGATCTTTAGTATCATACAACACGTAGCCATTAATTTTGAAGTACGCTGTCGCCGTCAAGTGAGTTTCAGAAATCATCATGACATCAATCTGCTTATCCATCAGGAAGTGTTCCAGTTCGTTTTTATGTTGGCGGAGGCCGTTCGCATTCCAAAAACAAATTTTTAAACAAATCATTTCTTTAAAATGGCTTGTAAGATAGTGGATTGCATTTTCAGCATTTCCTGCATCATGGATGTCATAGTGGTCGTAAAAGTGTTCATAGTTTGGACAAGTGTCTGCAATGTAGTCTCTAAAGTGTTAATATTAGGCTCGTAATATTGGGGTTTAGGTTCCTGCTCCAGACCTGGCATATTAGATTTAACCACGTTTGTGTAAGAACCTTGTCTAGAATTAGGAGCGTTTTCGTGAGTAGTTGGTCGTACAATTTGAGGGAAATTGCCACTCGATGCAAAAATAGGCTGTTGAGGATGATCAGGTAATACTGACGTCTTGTTGGTTCTTATGCCTTTCAAATGAGTGTAAATTGGACAACCTCTATAATTTGCGGTATGATTACCTCCGCAGTTACTGCATTTTTTGATTTTTGAGTCAGTTTTCGACTTATCGCATTGAGCAGTTGCATGTAGCTCCCCACACGCAACACAAACTGACGGCAATTTACAATACGCCTTGGTGTGACCAAATTCTTGACAGTTAAGACACTGAACGGGTCCCTGACGCTTATGCGGTTCTTCCACGGTGATTCTACGATGCAGAAGGTAAATCAGATTGTAGATGGGATGGGACTCGTTTTTCTTTAATACGACATCTCCAGGTTCCAATTACACCCTGAACATAGGCTGTGGAATCTTTTCACGGTTTCACGCTTAATTTTGAACCCTTTGTCCATTAATCCGGTCTTTATCTCCGCAGGATCAACACATGGGTCTATACCCTTTAGAACGACTTGGAGTTCTTTTGAGCTGATAGGTATAGAAATTCCTAGTCTCCCTCTCCAACTGGTTGGACAATTTTCGAAAATCATCTTCCTTTTTCACTTGAATTTTGGTTTCGCTGATATTTCCATGTTTAATTGATGTTACGCTAAACATATTTTCACCTATTACCGAAAAAATTCCTTGTACCAATTTACTGCAAGTGGGCTCTCTCAGATAAATTGGTCTTCTTAGGAAGTTCTGGCTCATCCGTCTGGAGGAGAGCAAACTTATTTTGATTATTACTCACGGTCTTAGGAGCTTTTGAATTTGATGACACTTGAACAGATGTCGGGCTCCTCTGTCGCTTAAGAACTGTGACGTATTTATCCATACCTACTTGTTTTCTAGGTTTGACTGCACTATTTGATGTAGAAGGTGTTGATGTTCCTTCATCTGTTGAAATCACTATATTGGGCGAACAGGAACGACGCCGTTCCACGGCTCTTGCAGTGAGAAGATTCTCCACAGATTTTTTTAAGGATTCTTCCTCAGAGACGCATATAGTTTTTCTAGTCGAGCTAAGCTCTTTCTCAGAATCACATCTGAAAGGAACACTCGTACAGTTTTTATTCGATTTTTAATGTTTTTTTTTTATATTTTTACCTATTACGAGTTATTTTTTCACTTTTTTGTTTAATTTCAACTTTTTACACTTTTTCACCTATTACGATTTTTTCACCGAAAATTCAGCCGCACTAAAAAAACACGTCCGAATAGTTCGATGAGACGAGACTGAATCACTTTTTAAACATTTTATACTTACATTTTTATTTATTTATTTACCTATTCATTTATTTGTAATATTAAGCCTTCTCGGCCAAAATAAAAATATATTACATAGTAATAAAAAACTACCTGAAATTTTAATTAAATTAAACACTTTTTAAGTTTATAAAAAGAGCAATCGAAAACATTCCGTTGCTAAAATATAAGCGTAGAAAAACGTAACTACGATCGTAATTCAGAATACCTACAATCGAAAGAAACGTAGCGGAATCGAAACTCTGAATACCAAATTTGCCAAACGGAGAAAATTTCGATTCGAATCGAAAGTCAGAATAGGGGTGAATATTACCTATTGGTCGTAATTCAATAATGTGATTTTATTTTGAATGTTTTGAAATTATTTCTAATTCTTAAGGTACGGTCACATTTGACAAATATTTCCTCAAAAAAGCGTAACCACTTGTTTTAGCACAAATTTGTTTGACGTTGTTTGCTCTTACAAGAGTTTTGCAAGATCAAACAGCATCAAATAAATTAAAACTAAATATTTGTTGTGCTTTGGCCTAAATAAGAAAAGTTTTTTTAAGTAAACAAATGAGTTCAAATAAATGTTATTTAGTGGTACGTCATTTTCGGCAAATATTTGCCAAATGTGACCGTACCTTTACTGTATTTTATAGAGTTTGTCTGATTTTCATAATAATCCTGAGTGTAATTTAACAATTTATAAAATTAAAAGAACATTTTTCCATATTCACAACAAATTAAAAAATAGAGTATAAAACAGTGCTCTTTCAGCCGCCGTTAATTTTGTCGTTTTACTCTTGAAAATTAAAAAATAAAATCAAAATTAAGCATTTTAAGCTATGAAACAAAATATATCAAAAGTAATGCTCATGAAATGTTTGCCTATTTTGTTTTTTTTTTTTGTAGGCAATTTATTTCTCAAATTCACAAATTATAAAAAAAAAGTTGAATCCATGTAATCAATGATTGTCAACATCAATTTTTTACATTTAATATATTCACTTTTAAAAAAATTTGCGTGACACTCATGAAATTTTATCGCGCCCTTACCATGGTGTTCACAAAAACTACGCAAATGCACACTTTTTTTAATAGATTTTTTTTCGCTTTTTCACTTTTGTAATAATTAAATTTTATACTTTCCTTACGTTATTTACTTTATTTAAATGCAAATTGAAAACTATGTAGTAATTTAACTGATTTATAAAAAAGTGATGCTCAATGCAAATTGTGGGGACAACCTTTCTTTGCAACGCCAAAATCAAAACACAAGAAAGAAACGCAATAATTCGAAAACTGTTATTAAATGTTGCATATTTACTTTTTTCTTGATTTTATTTTATTTTGTTTACTAAAAATTCTATGTGTCCCCCACATGCTTTTGTATGGAAGCAGTCAGAGGGAGAAACAAAACACCATTCTGAATAAACAAAGAAACAAACATACAAATTTGAGAATTACGTTTTTTTGTTACATATTCCTCGCTGATCACTCTCACATTTTTTTTTTTTTTTTTTTTTTTTTTTTTTTTGTTTTTGTTATTTTTACCTAAAATAGTAGTGTAAAGTGCGGGTACACAAAAATTGCGTTTTTTTTTTTTAAATTGACCCATATGTACATATACTTTTAGTGTAATCAATGCATACTTGAAAGTAATTTCTGTTTTATTTCGTGTCGATAACGATATTTATGAGAACTATTTTGTTTTTTTCTCCTTATATGGGACGATCGTCATAAAATATTTTACAGTATTTGAGTGAATTTCATTCACTAACGATAAATTTTAGTTTTGTTGGGTATTCCAGTTATTCTTGGAAATTCACCTTATATAAGAGCTAAGGAGAATTATTGATTAGCCTTCAGAAAATCCAATAGTAAAATGTTTACTAACATATACCTAATCTGCGTAAAATTTCAGTTTGATATATATATTTATAAGATATGTAAGTTGGTTAAGTTAACCCTACATTGCATAATGGTGGAAATTTCCATCCATTTAATGCTCTCTTTTATTTCAATTTAGTACTAACATTGCATGATGATGGAAATTTCCATCATATTGTTTGTTGATAAATTTATACCATAAATATATAATAATTTTCCTTTAATTTTGAACATGAATTATATCACTTTGGTTTATTTCACCAATAAAGGAAAAATCACGCAAGGATGGGTTAATGTGTTTTTAGGATGTGCTCTCTATATGGGAGCATGACCACGTAGTGCCGATCACCATAAAGTTCGTTGCGATAATTTATAAATATATGTATGTCGATTTATCTTGTCGTGTTACGTAAAAGTCAGTGAGTTGAAGCTAATATTCGGAATACAATGATACTGTGGTCAAGTCAAATACATACTTAGAAAAAAATATAAATTTGATCAATAAAATTAAAAACATTACTTACTTTGTTAAACCTCGCTAAATCATTGATGAGACACATTGGTGTTTTTTCACGGGCATTTTTTAGAGGGTTTTGGTTGATATCATCAAAATTAGCTTCATCAGATTGTGCATTATAGGTATCTGCTGAAAGAGAAAACAATACAATACCGTGACAATATTTTCAAAAATTATGTTAACTTGGGGTTAATATTTTTAAACACTCTATAAGTGATGAATAAAGATATATATATATGTACATATATACATACTACTCCCTCTATCCACCCTCCCATAACCTATTTCCAACACAATGCATTGCATGAGTAGGGGTCGTCCCCTGAGTGCTGGTCCAAGCAAAAAAAAAAAATTAAAAAGAATTAATTTGACAAAGGCATTAAGCGTTGTGAAATTTAATTTATATTTACAAATCTTTAAGTTGTCGAGGTTTTGTGTGCATTAATTTTATCTTCGTATGTATATGTGTGCAATTTCATTGATATGTTAAGAAAACACTGTATACGTAAAAAACAAAATTGGTATATTTTATGGATATTATACAGGGTGGGCCAACTTGGACTGACTGATTTGAAATGCTTATAACTTTTGCATTTTTAATTTTTTTTAATTTTTTTTTTTTTTGCAGATAATACAGAATTTTATAAAATTTCATAATGTCATCATACTCAGTGGAAGAACGTGTAAAAATTGTTGAATTTTATTATGCTTCCGGACGATCAATTGTTACAACACAAAGAAAATACCGTCAGCATTTTAATACTGCAGAGGCTCCCAGTGTAAACATGATAAGAAGCTTAATGACCCGTTTTGAGAATTTGGGTTCAGTGGGTAATGAACCACGAAGAAATGTTGTTCGTCCTGTTCGCACTGAACAAGCTATAGAAGCTGTACGAGAAAGTGTTCACACGGATGCAACTGTGTCTACTCGTCGACGAGCTACTCAATTGAACATCTCCAGAACATCGCTACGACGTATTCTAAAAGTTGATCTGAAGATGTTTCCATATAAAATTCAATTGGCCCAAGAATATTATATTAAAAACACAAAAGTTATAAGCAGTTCAAATCATTCAGTCAAACTTGGCCCACCCTGTACATACCCTCCATCACCATAAGTGGTGAATGAGGGTATATATAAGGTGTTCATTCCGTGTGTACCACTGAGATATATTCATCTGAGACCCAACAAAGTATATATATTCTTGATCCTTATGGAATTCTAAGTCGATTGTCTTTCCGTGTAAACCACTCTCACGTCCAAAAGACACAACCAAAATCAACACAGTTTACAAAAACCCGTTAACAATTCTACTTAAGAGTTTGGTATTGAAAATCAGCAAAATCGGTATAGTAAAATCAGAGTTATAGACACAAATGTGAGACAACCTCCATAAAAATTTGATATTTTTAAACATTTTTCTTCCATTTTTTTTAAATCTATTGCAGTTATTACCATGAAACTTTGTACACGTTATTTTTATGATAAAAGAAAAAAGTGTGAGGGAAATAGTAAAAATCGGTCCATGATTTCTCATATCCCCCAAACAAATATCTTCCCGAAATATGGCTTAATGATAATTGCCTGTAAAATTGGAATATTTCTAGAAAATTAGGCAAAAATAAGTGTCATGTAAAAAGAAATCGCAAAACGAAATTTTGCTTTGTTCGGTCTATGTTTGACAGAAGACCCCATATAAAGTTGACATCTAAAATTCACTTAAATATGTATAAATCTGGTACAAATACAGTTATCTGGTTAAAATTCGACATAAATATTTCTTATAGATATTTAAGTTGATGCACTAAATTTTATGATGGTCGGTCCCTACTTGGTCATAGCTCCCATATAAATACCACATCCGAAAAAGTTATTAATCTTTATATATATCTTATAAATATCGCTACCGACTCAAAACTTTATTTATATCAATTAAATATAGACTAAAATCATTCCACAAAATTTTGTGCATTTCGGTCCATATTTGACCGTATCCCGCATTAAAGCCCTCTTCCGAAAATCACTTCAATACTCATAAATCTAAAACCGATCTAAAATTTTACACGTTTACACGTGTATGTAGCCAAAATCAAACCGCCGGATTTTGAGAATATCGTCCACTTCCACTTAAGTGAATTTCGTCCCACTTCCGAAATTCACTTTAATACTAATATGTATCTTAAATATACCGTTATTATGCTGAAAGTCGACGTGAAATATCCTCATATGCATAAAATTCACTGTTTCGATATTTGGCCTATGATTTGTCATAGCTGCCATATAAGGACCATTTCCGAAAAACAAATAAATCCACAAAAATATCTAATAAATATTGATATTCAACCAACTTTTATATGGATCAGAAGTTTTAATTCAGAAATCATATTAATATCAGTTATACGGCAATTATGCTACTAGACTTTTAAGCTGTCACCCCCGAATTAAGTCCACTTCCGAGTATAACACCCAGCCATATAAATCTTGTAAATAAAGCTATTGAAATGAAATTCAACCAAAAGAAGCCTAAAATACATAATACATTTAGAAGCTATCAGTCAGTAGTCCACTTTTACTATGCCGCCCATAAATCTCTTGTAAATAATATTATTGAGATCAAATTCAACCATAAAAGCCTCACCTTATATCTTACCCTTTTTATACCCTTCACCTTCATGAGAAGGGTATATATAAGTTTGTCATTCCGTGTGTAATTTCCACAATATAATTTTCCGACCCTATAAAGTATATATATTCTGGATCCTTATAGATAGCGGAGTCGATTAAACCTTGTCCGTCTGTCTGTCTGTCTGAGTGTTGAAATCAGTTTTTTGAAGTCCCCAGATATATTCGGGATCCGCTTTCGAGAAGTTTGCTATTTAAAATCAGCAAAATCGGTTTAGGTCAACCCGAGTTATGGACCAATATGTGAGACAACCTCCATAAATATTTGATATTTTTTGTCCATTTTATTGCAATATTTTGAAATATATTGCATATAATACCATGAAATTTTGTATACGTTGTTTTTATGATAAAAAAAGAAAGTGTGCGGAAAATAGTAAGAATCGGTCCATGATTTCTCATAGCCCCCATACAAATATATATATTCCCGAAATATGGCTTAATGATAAATAAATGCCTATAAAATTGGAATAACAAGACAAAATTCAGCAAAAATAAGTTTTATACAAAAAGAAATCGCAAAACGAAATTTTTTTTAGTTCGGTCCATATTTGACCATAGACCCCATATAAAGTCCACTTCCAAAATTCACTTAAATACGTATAGATATAAATAATACTGCACGGCTAAAATTTGACATAAATACTCTTTATAGACAAATAAATTGTTGTACGAAATTTTATGGTGGTCGGCCCAGAATTGGTCATAGCTCCCATACAAGGACAAAATCTGAAAAAGACATTTTTCCCTATATATATTGTATAAATATCGGAACCCACTCAAAACTTTGCACAGATGATTTAAATATATACAAAAATCATCCCACAAAATTTTGTGAATTTCGGTCTATTTTTAACCGTATGCCCCATATAAAGCCCTCTTCCGAAAATCACTTTAATACTCATAAATCTCTTATAAATAAGGGTACCAATCCAAAATTTTACACGGATCATTTACATACATGCCTAAATCAAACTGCTGGATTTTGAGAATATTGGTTCATATTTGACTATATCCCCCACATAAGGACCACTACCGAAATCCACGTTAATACTAATATATATTTTAAATATACCGCGGAAGAGCTTGTGGAGGTTCGGAAATTCTTATAAAGAACAGAATAGAGCATTATCTAATGAATAACATAAGTGAGGATTACCTCCAAGCAACAAACATTTGCATTGAATTCTGTCAATACAAATTTGTTTTATCATCGATTTATTCTCCGCCTCGATTTTCAATAAAAGAACACCAATACTACAGCTTCTTCAATTCCCTTGCAGCTAGATTTTTAGTTGCTGGTGACTTTAACGCCAAACACGCGTACTCTTCAACACCATTGCTAAAATGGGCTTAGATGTACTCTCAAGTGGACATCCCACCTATTGGCCGACGGAAGATTCCCGATGTTATTGACTTTGGAGTAGTGAAAAATATCCCTGTAGAATGGATGCAAGTGGATCCTTCACTGGACTTGTCCTCAGATCACTCTCCTACTATCATTTCAATGCATTTCCCTCACGTGTGTGGTTCTCCATTTATGAACATGACTAAGACCCGAGTAAGTTGGATAAAATACAAAAAGTATTTATATTGTCATTGCACGGAAAATGTTGTGTTGAGAACTACCGACGATATTGATGAGTCGATTGGCAACTTTACCGAGGACCTTCGACGAGCTGTGCATCACGCTTCCACTTATCACGTTGAATGTAGAAATAGGACAAACAGAACTTATTTCTCTGAACTCGAACATCTCCTATCAGAAAAAAGAAGAATGAGAAGAGAGTGGCAAATTCACAGGTCTCCTGAACTGAAAGCTAGGCTACGGGAATGCAGAGATATACTAAGACATTTCTTAGAAACTAGACCGATTTTGGATTTCAAAATCAACTAACCATCATCACTCCTCCCTGTACCTTCCCTAAAAATTTTATTGCAATCGGTCGAGCCGTTCTCGAGTTATGGAGTGACAATCAAAATGTACACTTATTTTTATATATATAGATTTGGGATTTACTCTTATATTGTTTTTAATACGATAAATATAGTCATTGTATGCAAGTTTATTAGTAGTCTTGTATTCAGATCTTGCTAGCATATTTACGAAAATCAACCAGTGCACCAGTTCTCAAATATTTAGCAAAACATTTATTTTTCTTATTTTTAGCATTTCGTAAGTGTTGATTATTCATGGCGGCCCATTATTATTGTAGGATTTACTTTTTGGAACTGTGATACTAATGAAATTATGCAAAATATTATAAAAGCTTGATACATTATTATCTAAGTTATCATCAGCAAGTACATAATCCCAATTGATATTAGATAGCAAACTGTTATGCACAGTATAGTTAGTGCGAGTAAAACAGTAAGATTGCAATGGTATAACATTTTGTTTTCTAGTCATAAATTGTTCATTATCCGGCAATGATAAACCAATTTCAAAAGGAGGATGGCGAAGGTCAACGGGATACGACACAGGCAATGTATCAGGAAGACAAAATTCCATAGGATAATTAACGAAAGCAAGATCAAGAATATTTCCGGATTCATTTGTTATATGGTTTAATTGGAAAAATCCGCATCCATGCAGGGAGTTTAAAAAATCGGACATAATTGTTGGTAGCAAATAATTACAATCAAAGGATTGAACCCATTTTAGATTTGGAATATTAAAATTACCAAGTAGAAGTACTATATCGGATGTGTTTGATTGATTCAGAACGAATTTAATAGCGGAAAAATGTTTATTATATATTAAAAGAGAGGAGTTAGGTGGTATATAAGAACACGTGACAAATAATTGTCTATGACCAACACGAATTTTAACCGCAATAAACTCAATTTCATCATTGTCATCAATTAAAACATTTTCTATAATCTCACATAGCAAAACATCAAGGACAGCAATAAGTACTCCACCACCAAGTTTTCGCATACGATCATATCTAAATATTTGATATTTGGAACATAGAATTTCATTGTTATGAATACATTTTTTATCATTCAGCCAGGTTTCGGTAAATACAATAATGTGGTATGAAAAATCAAAACTGTTTGCAAAAAGATTAGTTAATTTAGTATAGAGACCCCGTACATTTTGGTAAATAATATTAATGAGATTATCTATCGATAGTTGAGTTAGTTTTTTGAAGATGATTGCGGTAGATGAACAATGCCAGATGTTGAAGTATTTTTATACTCGTATTCACGAATAAGAGCATTTGGCGGCCAAAAATCTAGATTCACAATTGTATTAAAGTACTCTTGAGGGACGATTATTTTTTTTTTGCTTTTAATTATTTATTGAATCTTCATATATGAAATGACAATAAGTATTCAAATCTTAATACTAAAAAGAAAATAATAAGCCCAGCCAGTGCTAGACAAAAATTTTTATGATACTAAAAAATTTCACATCAACTGATCCAGTCATCTGTTTTGCGCTTGAGTTAAAGCAAGGGTATCCCTCCTTCTCAACCGATTTTGGCCACTAAAGTTAAGGATGTCTCGTGCAAGTGGGTTTGGATGGTGTTCAAGTTTGCTGACATACTTTGACGCATATTTTGTAAATTCGACATTTACTAATGGCACGCCTAGATCTTTGTGGATTCGAGAATTTTTAACATACCATGGTGCTGCAGTAATTATACGTAGAATTTTATTTTGACCCCTTTAAATTTTTTCAATGTTGGATGCTGAGGCAGTACCCCATAATTGAATTCCATAGCACCAGATTGGCTTTAGTATTGCATTGTACAACAAAAGTTTGCAATCCAATTTCAATGTAGAGTTTCTGCCGATTAGCCAATTAAGTTGCACTGCTTTTAATCTCATTTGTGTAAGTTTTGCTTCACTATGAGACTTCCAAGTTAAACGGCGGTCGAGGTGAATGCCGAGGTATTTGACTTCATTGTGTTGCGGGATAATTTGATTATTTATTCTGATGAACGAGCAGGTATCTTTTCGCAATGTGAAAGTTATATGAATACATTTTTGTTCGTTAACCCTGATTTTCCAAAGCTCTAGCCAATTCTCTAGCTTATAAACATAATTCTGCAAATTCTGTGATGCAACTTGGTGGTCCTTATAGACGCCGATAAAGGCTGTATCGTCTGCAAAAGTTGACGTATGGATTTTGGGGTGTGACGGCATGTCGGAGGCATATATCAAATATAAAGTAGGACCCAGTATGCTACCCTGGCACACCTGATTCAATTGGCTGAGCGGTACTTAAAAAATCACCTTCTTTGATTTTAAATTTGCGACCGTATAAATAACTTTCCATGAGTTTATGGGTGTTAGCAGGCAGAGTTAATTTTATTTTGTGCATTAAACCGTCATGCCAAACTTTGTCGAACGCTTGCGAAACATCAATGAAAAGGGCGGAGCAGTATTTTTTGTCTTCAAACGACCCTCTTATCACATTTACCAATCTGTGTGTTTGTTCGATGGTGCTGTGTATAGCTCTGAAGCCGAATTTATGATTAGGAATACATTCAGTGTCATTCAGAATTGGAGTCAACTTAGTCATTAACAATTTTTCGAACAGTTTAGAAATTGTCGGCAGTAGACTAATTGGCCTATATGACTCCACTTTGGTGTGGTCCTTCCCTGACTTAGGAATCATAGTGATCATAGACACCTTCCAATCTGCAGGATAGTATTCTAGGCGTAAAATAGCGTTGAAGATAAAGAGGATAATTCTTCTTGCTACACGAGGTAACTCCACACGCATTTTATTGCTGATTTTATCCATACCTGGAGCCTTTCTAAGGTTCAGAGTACCAATAGCGTTTTGGACATTACGAAAGTTTAGTCTTAGAGGTACAGGAGGTCTTATAACAAGTGGTGGCAAATCAGATTCGTTATTATTTGAGTTGTTTATAGTAATCATTCTCCAGTTATGATTTTTTTCCTGAAAAAATTCAACATTTGAAAAAAAAGTCCCCTAAAGTATGCTGTACAAATTTGCAAATAAATAAGAGCAGGCAGGTTGTGAATACATCTTATTCTATGAAATACAAATCAATAGTAAATACCGAGCGAAGCCGGGGCGGTCAGCTAGTCTTTCTATAAATTCGTAAACTCCAAGCGTCGCTCTTCATGTTATCCAAAGCAATTGAAGTATGGCTCCTTGACTGCTGATGACGATGTTTCAATAAGCAATATATTTGCTGACTTCTTTTCAACAACTTATTCTACCAAGTCCTATTCTAACACAACAAAATATCCTTATACTAGGACTCATTCATGTGGGATTTACTTTCCATTTATAAATATTGATACTGTGCTTTCGAACTTAAAGTCGCTGAAGAACTTGTTTAGTCCAGGTCCTGATGGTATTCCAAGCAGTATCCTTAAAAACTGTGCAGCATCACTGTCCGCGCCTCTTACTGCATTATTTAACAAATCTGTTGTAGCGTGTTATTTGTCATCAGTGTGGAAAACATCATATATAATTCATTTATTCAAGAATGACAGTCATTCAGTCTCGTCTCATCGAACTGTTCGGACGTGTTACTTTTAGTGCGGCTGAATTTTCGGTGAAAAAATCGTAATAGGTGAAAAAGTGTAATAGGTTGAAATAACACAAAAAGTGAAAAAATAACTCGTAATAGGTTAAAAAAAATCTACGGTAATATCAGTATTTAAAAAAAACACTAAAAATCGCATAAAAATTGTATGAGCGTTCCTCTCAGATGTAATTCTGAGAAAGACCTTAGCTCGTCTAGAAAAACTAAATGGGTATCTGAGGAAGAATCCATAAAAAAATCTACGGAGAATTTTCTCACTACAAGAGCCGCAGAACGGCGTCGTTCCTGTTCGCCCAATATAGTGATTTCAACAGATGAAAAAACATCATCTTCAACAAATAGTGCAGTCAAACCAAAAAAACAAGTAGGTATGGATAAGTACATCACCGTTCTCAAGCGACAGAGGAGCCCGACGTCTGCTCAAGTGTCATCAAATTCAAAAGCTCCTAAGACCGTGAGTAATAATCAAAATAGGTTTGCTCTCCTCCAGACGGATGAGCCAGAACTTACTAAGAAGACGTTTAAGCCCCCACCAATTTATCTGAGAGAGCCGACTTCCAGTAAATTGGTACAAGGAATTATTTCGGTAATAGGTGAAAACATGTTTAGCGTAACCTCAATTAAACATGGAAATATCTGCGAGACAAAGATCCAAGTGAATAGGGAAGATGATTTTCGAAAATTGTCCAACCAGTTGGAGAGGGAGACTAGGGACTTCTATACCTACCAGCTCAAAAGCGCAAAAGGACTCCAAGTCGTTCTAAAGGGTATAGACCCATGTGTTGATCCCGCGGAGATAAAAACCGGTTTAATGGACAAAGGGTTCAAAATCAAGAGCGTAGTGAATATCAGAAACCGTGAAAAGATCCCTCAGCCCATGTTCAGGGTAGAATTGGAACCTGGAGATGTTGTCTTAAAGAAAAACGAGTCCCATCCAATCTACAATCTCATTTATCTTCTGCATCGTAGAATTACCGTGGAGGAACCGCATAAGCGCATTGGACCCGTCCAGTGTGTTAATTGTCAAGAATTTGGCCACACCAAAGCGTACTGTAAATTGCCGTCTGTTTGTGTTGCGTGTGGGGAACTACATCCAACTGCTCTATGTAATAAGTCCAAAACTGACGTAAAAATAAAAAAATGCAGTAACTGCGGAGGTAATCATACCGCAAATTATAGAGGTTGTCCAATTTACACGCATTTGAAAGCCATAAGTACCAACAAGACGTCAGTATTACCTGATCATCATCAACAGCCTATTTTGGCATCGAGTGACAATTTCCCGCAATTGTTACGGTCCACTAGTCATGTAAACGCGCCTAGTTCTAGACAAGTTTCTTACGCTAACGTGGTTAAATCTAATATGCCAGGTTTGGAGCAGGCACCTAAATCACAATATTACGAGCCTAATATTAACACTCTAGAGACTACATTGCAGACACTTGTCCAAACCATGAACACTTTTACGACCACTATGACATCCATGATGCAGGAAATGCTGAAAATGCAATCCACTATCTTACAAGCCATTTTAAAAAAATGATTTGTTTAAAAATTTGTTTTTGGAATGCGAACGGCCTCCGCCAACATAAAAACGAACTGGAACACTTCCTGATGGATAAGCAGATTGATGTCATGATGATTGCTGAAACTCACTTGACGGCGACAGCGTACTTCAAAATTAATGGCTACGTGTTGTATGATACTAAAGATCCCCGCGGAAGAGCATGTGGAGGATCGGCAATTCTTATAAAGAACAGAATAAAACATTATTTAATGAACAACATATGTGAGGATTACCTACAAGCAACAAACATTTGTATTGAATTCTGTCAATACAATTTTGTTTTATCATCAATTTATTCGCCGCCTCGATTTTCAATAAAAGAACACCAATACTACAGCTTCTTCAATTCCCTTGGAGCTAGATTTTTAGTTGCTGGTGACTTTAACGCCAAACACACTTTTTGGGGTTCACGTCTGGTGACCCCGAAGGGTCGTGAACTCTTCAACACCATTGCCAAAATGGGATTAGATGTACTCTCAAGCGGGCATCCCACCTACTGGCCGACGGACCGACGGAAGATTCCCGATGTTATTGACTTTGGAGTAGTGAAAAATATCCCTGTAGAATGGATGCAAGTGGATCCTTCATTAGACTTGTCTTCAGATCACTCTCCTTCTATTATTTCAATGCGTTTCCTTCAAGGGAATGGCTCTCCATTTCGGGACATATCTAAAACCAGAGTAAGTTGGATAAAGTATAAAAAGTATTTAAGTTCCCACTGCACGGAAAATGTAGTGTTGAGAACTACCGAGGATATTGATGGGTCGATTGGCAAGTTTACTGAGGACATACGAAGAGCTGTACATCACGCCTCCACATACGACGTTGAGTGCAGAAGTGGGACAAATAGAACTTATTTCGCTGAACTCGATCATCTCCTGTCAGAAAAAAGAAGAGTTAGAAGAGAGTGGCAAATCCACAGGTCTCCTGAACTGAAAGCTAGGCTACGGGTATGCAGAGATATACTAAGAAATTTCTTAGAAACCCAAAGAATGGCTTCACTTAAATCTTACTTGGAGGGTCTTGATAGTACCCCACAATCTGACTATTCGTTATGGAAGGCGGCACGAGGTTTAAAAAGACCAGTTAGAGGAAAGCCTCCTCTGCGAAATCCGACTGGTGACTGGGCTAGAAATGATTCCGAGAAGGGGACTTTATTTGTTAATCATTTGAGAAAAGTGTTTACTATAAACAACTCAAATAATGCATCTGATTTGCCTCCACTCGTTATTAGACCTCCTGTACCTCTAAGACTAAACTTTCGTGATGTCCAAAACGCTATTGGTACTCTGAACCTTAGAAAGGCTCCAGGTATGGATGAAATCAGCAATAAAATGCTTGTGGAGTTACCTCGTGTAGCAAGAAAGATTATCCTCTTTATCTTCAACGCTATTTTACGCCTAGAATACTATCCTGCAGATTGGAAGGTGTCTATGATCACTATGATTCCTAAGTCAGGGAAGGACCACACCAAAGTGGAGTCATATAGGCCAATTAGCCTACTGCCGACAATTTCTAAACTGTTCGAAAAATTGTTAATGACCAAATTGACTCCAATTCTGAATGACACTGAATGTATTCCAAATCATCAATTCGGATTCAGAGCTAAACACAGTACCATCGAACAAACTCACAGATTGGTAAATGTGATAAGAGGGTCGTTTGAAGATAAAAAATACTGCTCCGCCCTTTTCATTGATGTGTCCCAAGCGTTTGACAAAGTTTGGCATGACGGTTTAATGCACAAAATAAAATCAACTCTGCCTGCTAACACCCATAAACTCATGGAAAGTTATTTATACGGTCGCAAATTTAAAATCAAAGAAGGTGATTTTTTAAGTACCGCTCAGCCAATTGAATCAGGTGTGCCACAGGGTAGCATACTGGGCCCTACTTTATATTTGATTTATGCCTCCGACATGCCGTCAGACCCCAAAATCCACACGTCAACTTTTGCAGACGATACAGCCTTTGTCAGCGTCCATAAGGACCACCAAGTTGCATCACGGAATTTGCAGAATTATGTTTATAAACTAGAGAATTGGCTAGAGCTTTGGAAAATCAGGGTAAATGAACAAAAATGTATTCATATCACTTTCACATTGCGAAAAGATACCTGCTCGTCCATCAGAATAAATAATCAAATTATTCCTCAACATAATGAAGTCAAATACCTCGGCATTCACCTCGACCGCCGTTTAACTTGGAAGTCTCATATTGAAGCGAAACTTACACAAATGAGATTAAAAGCAGTGCAACTTAATTGGTTAATCGGCAGAAACTCTACATTGAAATTGGATTGCAAACTTTTGTTGTACAATGCAATTCTAAAGCCAATCTGGTGTTATGGAATTCAATTATGGGGTACTGCCTCAGCATCAAACATTGAAAAAATTCAAAGGGGTCAAAATAAAATTCTACGTATAATTACTGCAGCACCATGGTATGTTAAAAATTCTCGAATCCACAAAGATCTAGGCGTGCCATTAGTAAAAGTCGAATTTACAAAATATGCGTCAAAGTATGTCAGCAAACTCGAACACCATCCAAACCCACTTGCACGAGACATCCTTAACTTTAGTGGCCACAATCGGTTGAGAAGGAGGGATACCCTTGCTTTAACTCAAGCGCAAAATAGATGACTGGATCAGCTGATGTGAAATTTTTTTAGTATCATAAAAATTTTTGTCTAGCACTGGCTGGGCTTATTATTTTCTTTTTAGTATTAAGATTTGAATACTTATTGTCATTTCAAATATGAAGATTCAATAAATAATTAACTGCAAAAAAAAAAAAAAAAAAAGAATGACAGTAAAAATGATGTATCTAACTACAGAGGTATCGCTAAAATTAATGCAATTCCAAAACTCCTTGAAAAAATTCTTACAGATTACTTATATCATCAAATTTCTTCCCTTCTATCACCATGTCAACATGGGTTTCGTAAGTCGCGTTCAACTACAACTAATGTTTTGGAACTCACACCTTCACTCAATGAAGGTTTTACAAATAAAATGCAAACTGATGTGATATACACGGATTTTAGTAAGGCGTTTGATAAAGTTAACCACAATCTTCTATTACACAAATTATCACTTATGGGCTTTAGTTTCTCAGCTATAAAATGGTTAAACTCTTATCCATCACAAAGAACTCAACAAGTCAAATTTGGGAATGTTATATCAAAAATCATTTAAGTACATTCTGGTGTTCCTCAAGGTAGCCACCTGGGTCCAATTTTGTTCACCCTATTCATCAATGAACTTCCTACTGTTATTTTGCATTCTAATGTACTGATGTATGCCGATGATGTTAAACTTTTTAACTCTTTTAATGATACAAATGGACATAGTTTACTAAGTGCCGACTTTTACAATTTTTCTCAATGGTGCAGATTTAATTTATTGGAGTTAAATATTAAGAAATGCAAACACATGTCAGTTTTTAGACACAATCCGATTGAGACTTATTATATTGATACTGTTATTTTAAATAAAGTTCAAACCATATGGGATCTTGGCATACTGTTGGATCATAGACTTGATTTTCGTGATCACATCTCTATAATGGTAAATAAAGCCTATGGGGTACTTGGATTCATGAAGCGCTGGTCTAAGGAATTTTTAGATCCTTATATTACAAAACTTTTATATACTTCTCTTGTTCGACCAATTCTTGAGTATGGATCAATTGTTTGGGATCCTTGTTATTCAATTCATATCAATATTATTGAATCGGTACAAAAGCAATTTTTAATTTTCTGTCTCCGTGGTTTTGGTTGGAATTCTTATGTCTTGCCACCGTATCAAAGTAGACATGCTTTGATAAAATTGCCAAAGTCGACGATTGATGCTGAGCGCTTTATTTGTTCGGGACATAATTTGTGGTGATGTTGATTCGGAGTCAACTAAACTTCAATGTTCCTGTTAGACCAACCCGCAATTTTGAACTCTTAGCATTAAAATACTACCGTTCTGTATATGCTAATAACGATTCTTTTCGTCGTGCATGTGTTAACTTCAATAAATGCTATCACCTTATGGACATATCTGAAAGTAATGACGTACTGAAGAGAAAAATTACTTTATATCTAAATTGTTGAACTAATTATTTATATATATTACTGCTTTGTCATTTATATGTAGTCAGTAAGGATGTAAAATCTATTGACCTAAATAAATAAAAAATATTTCAAAAGACACACTTGTGCAAAATTGAGTAACTTCCCGATAATTATTATTTTCCATTTTGTATTGTATATTAGTTGGTTTAGCATTTAACCTAAAATAAATGACAAAAAACATTTTTAAATTTTCTTTATTAGTTTTAGAAAGTGCACAAGACACATTTGTTTAGTAAATTTATTTGTCCGCAATTATTGTCTATTAATCAACTTATTTACACAGAGCATGCTTCGTTAATTAAATCAGTAGTATCACTATCTGCATCAGGTGATTCTATTCTTGTTTTTGGTGATTTTAACTTACCAAATGTATCATGGAAATTTTTATCTGACTTATATATGTTTACTCCTATAAAAGCCGCTGACTGGGTGTTTGAATTTTTGAACAGCTTATACGATTTATGTCTTTTTCAAATAAATGGAGTTTACAATTCGTATGGTAAATTATTAGATCTTGTTTTTGTAAATGAACCAGCTGATTGTTCCTTGCAGCGCGCAGATCCAATTACAACACCTGAGGATCGCTATCATCCTACGCTAGATATCAGCCTTAGTGTTCCTTTCAAAAGTAACTCTGACTCAACAAATCAACATGAAAAGGTTTTCTGTTTCAAAAAAAGTAACTACGATGACTTAAATCATCTTTTATATAATACGAATTGGCATGATTTACTATCAATTTATTGCTATACTCCAGCAGCTATTGATTCAATAATTGCAAAATTTTATGAAAAATTATCAAACTTTTTTAACGAATGTGTTCCTAAATTAGCAATGGTCCCCCGTGGTGCACAAAAGAATTATCCAGACTTAAAAACATAAAAAATAAACGCTTTAAAAAATATAAAACAACTAGCTTTCTGTTTGATTATAGCAGAAAACTATATATCTAATATGAAACATAATTTTAACAGCGATCCGAAATCTTTTTATAAATTTGTTAATTCCAAAAAGAAATCTGGTGGCTTCCCAAAAACAATGAAGTACGGTGCTAACGAATCCAGTGACGATCATATAATAAGCAACTTGTTTGCTGATTTTTTTTCCTCCACTTACTCTGATTTCCAATATGATTTACATGAATACCCACATCCAATTGCGGCCCATCAAACGATACACTTTTCTCCAATCCACACAAATCAGATTTTAGACTCCTTAAAATCTGTTAAGTCTTCATACCATATGGGTCCTGATGGTGTTCCTAGTTGTGTTCTGAAGAATTGCGCACATGCAATAGCTACTCCATTAAGCATAATATTTAATATATCCTTAAAATATGGTTATTTTCCTCAGTCGTGGAAAGATTCCTTTATTATTCCGCTATTTAAATCTGGCAGTAAGTCATGTGGCACAAACTATAGAGGCATAGCTAAGTTAAGTGCAATCCCTAAACTTTTTGAAAAGTGTGTTACCGACAATCTCCTTCATCAAATTTCGTCCCTACCCTCTTTCTGTCAGCACGGTTTTAGTAAAGGTCGTTCAACAGTAACTAATCTCATGCAACTGACCAATATAGTAAATCGTGGATTTATTAAAAGGAAATTTACAGATTGTATTTACACGGATTTTAGTAAAGCTTTTGATAAAGTCAATCATAAATTACTTCTGATGAAGCTTCATGCTATGGGACTTACACACGGGAGCTTAAATTGGATTAAATCATATTTAACAAACCGAAAACAAAATGTTGTTTACAATAATACTACATCAAAAAATATTATTGTAAGTTCTGGAGTGCCCCAAGGCAGTCACATTGGTCCAATTTTATTTTCTTTATTCATCAATGACTTGCCGTGCGTAATTAAATATTGTAACGTCTTAATGTATGCCGATGATGTGAAGATATTTCATAGCTATAACAATAACATTGAAAAAAATTTGCTGCAACATGATTTAGATGAACTATTTCAATGGTGCGTGCTTAATTTAATGGAACTGAATCTGAAAAAATGCAAACATATGCGTTTTTCAAGAAATGATAATGCTTTATTTAACTTTACATTGGGCGGACATCAACTTGATTTGGTTACGGAATTTTCAGATCTTGGAGTACTTTTGGATCCTAAATTAAATTTCAAAAAACACATATACATGATGGTAAACAAAGCTCGTGGTGTGTTGGCTTTTATAAAACGTTGGGCTAAGGAGTTTACTGAACCAATCATTACTAAACGGTTATACACATCTTTAGTCAGACCAATCTTGGAATATGGATCTGTTATTTGGGATCCGGATGCGGATTATCTTAAAAACATAATAGAATCAGTGCAAAAACAGTTTCTTCTTTTTTGTTTGGGTAATTCAACATGGAATCCTAACGTCATTATTCCTCTTTATACTACAAGGCTTGCATTAATAAAATTACCAACGTTGGAGAGCAGAAGAACTATGCTTAGCGTTTCATTTTTATTTAACCTAATAAATGGTGCAGTCTGTTCTGACTTCCTACTCAGCAACATAAAATTTAATGTTCCTCATCGATTAACTCGTTTCTACATTCCAATTTATATTCAAATTAATCAAACAAACTATGCTAATTCTGATTCTCTTAGAAAATTGTGTAAACATTATAATTATTTTTATTTCCTAATTGATTTTTCTGTTAATGTTAATGTAATTAAACGTAATATCACTTTGTACCTTAATCAGTGTAATTAAATGGTTGTCTAATTTTTTTATTATTTTGTATATTATATAAATTTTTTATAATTGGTATGTAAGGATTTATTCCGTATACCTAAAATAAAATAAATAATAAAAAAAAGAACTTTGCATCAAATATCATATGGTCAAAAAATTATTTTGGAATTTATCAAAAACGTATTTTTAATATACATAATGTATTTATTAATGATTGTGATCTTTTCCAAACCAAAACTTTGTTCATTTACAATATTATTTGTTCAATTTAAACAGAGATATGTATCTATTATACTTTTCCCCGAAATATTGAGTCTAAAAAGCAGTTTGGAGCAAATAACAATAAATATATAGTTACAATAACAAAAATTTTGAATTTACACTAAAACTGAAATAGGTAGATGTTATATAATTTATATTATATTGTATGTTATAATAAATTTATTACATTATATTTACCTTGTTCCATATTCTGTTCCTCCTCAATTTCAATGCAATCTCCGACAATAGAATTTTCATTATCTTTTTTAATTCCACTATGTTTAGCAAATGGGTTCTTGGAACTAATTGTATCATCCTCAGTTCTTCCTTCTTCATTATTACATTTGTTTAACGACAATTTTCTAGACTTTGTTTGCATTTTTTGATAACATAAATTTGATTTACTTTCCAAAACTCTATCATTTGAAGACTTGACGCTATTGCTTTTTGAATCTTGTGGGTGTTGCTGATTTAGCACTATTTTCATATGGTTGGCATTGGAAGCTAAAGTATCTTTACAATCATGTTCAACATTTTTCTGTATTTGCGTTGAATTTGGTAAAAATTTAGCAGGATTTTCTTGATCTCTGTTTATTTTTCTTTGCAGAGGATGATTAACATGTCGTTTTTGTAGCAAATTTGAATTCAAATGGTTTTGTTGATATTGTGGAGTTTTAAAAACAAATTGTTGCGGTTGGTGCCTTACGTTTTGAAAATGGTTTACGTCTTCATTATTATTTCTAATTTGCAAATTGGAAGTTCTAAAATAGTAAGAATTAATAATTATTAATTTTTATAGCTTCGTATTGTTATACAGTATTTTATTTTTCAAATTTTTTTGTGTAACTACTAGACATCTGCATGAATGCAAAAAAAAAATCTCCTATGAGACACACACAAAAATTAATGACACATATTCATTCAATTCATTTTCAATGAGCAACAATCAGTGAGTGCAAAAGAAACTTGAGTTGTTTAAAGTATGAAAACATCGAACTCGTTCAATTTGCAGCATTCACACAACCCACGATTCACACTCGGCACAACTCGGTAAGCATTGAATATGGTTGTTTCGGTATGAATCAGCGATGCCAACTTAAGAAAAAAGAAAATTGGCCCTAAACTACAAAACGCGTAAGTCTAGCACGTTTTACAATTATCTTTTAGTCCGTTATTACTTTTTGCTTGATATGGCTACATTTTAGTTTTTTCGTACTTTTTCTTCCTTTAATCCAATAATATCGAGATAACTGTCCAGGTTTGCCAAGCACATATTGACATATCCGTACTCAAACGCAGAAGTTGAGAGGAGTTTTAGTGTCATGAATTTATTCAAAAAATTTTTATATTTCTCTAGTTAGGCTTTGAGTTCATTAAATTATTTTTACTGAAGTAGGAATTGTTTTACAACTTGAAAAAATTTTTATTTTTGATAATTATTATTATTTTTGATAATTTTTTCAAGTTGTAAAACAATTCCTACTTCAGTAAAAATAATTATCTAAAATAAAATTTTTTTCAAGTTGTAAAACAATTCCTACTTCAGTAAAAATAATTTAATAAAAATTAAATTTAATGAACTCAAAGCCTAACTAAAGAAATATCAAAAATTAAATATTAACAGTTCAACTAAAAACAATAGCGGTATTCACACCGAGCTTGTTAGTTTGTTAGTCGGTAGTTTGTTAATTTGTTAAAGTTACCAACTGTGAACGACCCCCTTTTTAAAACTTTGTTAGTCTGATAACTTTCGTAGTAAAACAGCTGATTTATTGTTTTGACACAATTTATTATTCTGGAAAAAATAAAACATGCCACGAAAAAGTGTAAAAAAAAACAATTGTAAACCATTTAATTACTCATTTTTTCTTTTGGTTATCCACAGTTTATGATTTATTAAAATAAAATAAAAAATCATTTATTTAACATACTTACTCTCAATGTACACAAATATTTTTTTAGAAATGTATCACAAATGATTTTTTAAATATATTTATTTAGAAATTGCAACAGCTGATTGTGAGTTACCAACTAACAACTATTTTATCAGGGGTGCCGTGTCGTTAATTTGTTAAATGTTTATCCGTTAGCGCGTTAAATATACAAAAACAAAATGCGTGTAAAAAAGTAACGATTAACGACTAACAAACTAACAAGCTCGGTGTGAATACCGCTAATAATTATTCTATTCAAAAATAAAATTAGAAACAAAATGTCATTAAATAAGTGTAACAGTTTAATGCACATTAAATATAGCCTAAAAAGAGATAATGTATGTTGTTCAAACTACAAAATACCTGACGAAGTGTGCACAAAATTAATTCGAATGAAACATATAAAAAATCTTAATATTTTATTGATAGTGTCTTATGGACAGAAAATGACTTTGTTCAGTAACGACAAAATTTTAAATGTATACTATTTAATACTATCTATTTAATCTACGTATGTACCTTATTTATTAAAATGTAATTGAAATATTAATTTTTAGAGAATACTATGTTTGAACTTTTTATATTTATTATTAGGGAAAATTTTTCATTTGGTTTGAGTTCATTTTTTTAATTAATATCTCTAAGAATACCATTGTATATTTTTCTAGACAAATGGCACACTGAAATGCATTTTCTACCCTGCCAAGGGCGTCATCAGCAATGTTTATTGTCCAAGATCTACTTGTAAATATCATCTATTTAACTCACCATATATTGAGAAATAGAGTTCGAGAATTAAACATGTTATAAGTTAGACGAAATTTACTTATGTTTTTTATAATGTGTGTGTATTCTTCTTTGTTATTATTATTACTACAAATTGTTGTATTGCTACAAATTTGTTATTACTAATTCACAATAAATGGTGAGTTAAATAGTTAAATAGGTTATACTATTAATATTATTGTAAACAAAGCAAATTATTTTCTTGTTGCTGGAAGTAAAGAAAGTAAATACGTACGTACGTATGTATGTTTCAAATAAGCTAACTAATTTTCACTCAATTTTTTTGTCCATTAAAAAAAATATTTACCACAAATTGTAAATTCTGTTTTTTTTTTATTCTGTTTGTTTATTAAAAACAACTGTCAAATCGAATCAAGTATTTTGGTCATGTAAACAGCATGATTCATAAACATGATTCAGACAGTGAAGCAGGTGATTCAAGTCGTCGTGAAAACATAGTATTACACTTTGAGTATTTTTGAAAAAACCTGTATACATACGACGCAATATAAATCCAACGTATTTTTAATAACAACACCCTGCCAACATTTTCTATTGCGGAAGTGACTCAGAAGTGACGCTAAGAAGTTAAAACTCATCTTCTGCGATACCATTTTCTGATCGTAGAAGCGTCTACCGTATTGAGAAGTTTTACCCCCCGTAAGTAACTTCCAGAAGTCACTTCAGAGTAACTTCAAGAAGTCACTTCAGCGTAACTTCCAGAAGTTATTTTATTCGCCTCTCTTTTGCTTTTTGTTTGCCTTTACAGATAATACACTCATATTGACTATGGGATAACAAATATGTAAAAACTACAACAATAACAAAACGAAACCACACTTTACCACTGACCGACCACAGCAAATGACAAAATAAAACTAATTTCGATGATGTCGAAAACTTCTTTTTTGCATTATTTCGGCTGGTGTTGTAAACAACAAACAATCTTCCAAACGTCGTCTGGATGATTAAAAGACGACTGCAATGTAAATTGTTATTGTTATCTTCCAATTAACGTCTGGAAGTGAGTAAGACGTAACGCCTTTGACGATGGACGATGAAAGAAACTTTCAATTGCTGGCAGGGCAGCTACAATACCTACAACTATACGTTGTTGTTGAGTGAGCAGTTATCTATACTTTTTTTCGCAGTACACACAGTTGCAAGTAAAGTTGTATCGAGTATCAGACATGTCCGTACTTAAAAGTATGAGATGCGTATACGTACATATATACTCAGGATACTCATGCTATTTTGAAAACAAAAGAAAGAAAAAAATATTAAACCGCTATGCAGCAGAAAAATATATTTTGACTTTGCATATAGGAATTTTTTTCATATTTATTTTGTTTCTAAACTAAAATAATAATTAAATATGTATGTAAATATGAAACAAAAACACAACAACAAGTGATCTGACTGCATAAGCTCATCGATGCAATCAACTGTTATTTTGTTCAGGGGTAGAAGCAAGCTAACCTGATGGAATCCCGATATAGCGCATGGAAGATGTACATGTCGTAAATTGTTTAATGGGGTAAAACGGCTCGATTCATTATTCTTCATTAAATCATTTTAAGAACCTAATAAGGAATGCGAAGAGGAAAGCTTTGAGAGATTTCTGTAGCGGCGTGGAAGGCTCATGTAAAACAAACAGACATCGTAAGATATTAGCAACATCACCGGTTCTACCAAGCTAGATTCAGAAACGGTAGTTGGTAGTTGAGTAGTAAGGAGACCCTCGAGGTGCTATTTGATACTCATTTCTCAGACTGTGTTCAACTCAACAACTTTGACTTGGAAGTAACCGGTAATAACATATTCATATGAACTGTTCCGATTATTAATGAGGGAATACGATGGGCGTATAATAGCTTCGGTCCGAACAAATCACCAGGACCAGATTGCATTATTCCAGCAGATCTTCAGAAAAATGAAGACATTGTCATCCCTTGGCTCATTAATATATACAAAGCTTGCATTAAAAGACATTTAAATATATGGTCCTGTCTTTATTTTCAATTAGTCTAGTCTAGCGTCCTTTTTGCTAAAGACTCTGGAAAGGCTTAGTGACATACACCTGAGAATGAATGATTATCCAACTAATCTAATCTCAAGCATGCTGTGAGGCATCGGTTGTTGGTTGACCACTACTCTTTATAAATTTAAATCTTCATCATCATCAAATAATGCAGTCAAACCCAAAAAACAAGTAGGTATGGATAAGTATATCACCGTTCTCAAGCGACAGATGTCAAATGTCTTCCAACTCAAAAGTTCCTAAGACCGTCAATAGTGATAAGCCAAATGATCAAAACAGATTTCCTTTACTTCAGACGGATGACCCAGAAATACCGAAAAAGACATTTAAGCCCCCACCAATTTACATGAGAGAGCCCACTTCCAATAAACTGATACAAAGAATTGTTGCTGTAATAGGTGAGAACATGTTTAGCGTAACCTCAATTAAACTTGGAAATATCTGCGAGACAAAGATCCAAGTGAATAGGGAAGATGATTTTCGAAAATTGTCCAACCAATTGGAGAGGGAGACTAGGGATTTCTATACCTACCAGTTCAAAAGTGCAAAAGGACTCCAAATCGTTCTAAAGGGTATATACCCATGTGTTGATCCTGCGGATATAAAGACCGGTTTAATGGACAAAGGGTTCAAAATCAAGAGCGTAGTGAATATTAGAAACCGTGAAAAGATCCCTCAGCCCATGTTCAGGGTAGAATTGGAACCTGGAGATGTTGTCTTAAAGAAAAACGAGTCCCATCCAATCTACAATCTCATTTATCTTCTGCATCGTAGAATTACCGTGGAGGAACCGCATAAGCGTATTGGACCCGTCCAGTGTCTTGTCAAGAATTTGGCCACACCAAAGCGTGTAAATTGCCGTCTGTTTGTGTTGCGTGTGGGGAACTACATGCAACTGCTCAATGTAATAAGTCCAAAACTGACGTAAATATAAACAAAAAAATGTATTAACTGCGGAGGAAATCATAAAGCAAATTATAGAGGTCGTCCAGTTTATACGTACTTGAAGGGCATAAGGACCAATAAGTCGGCAGTATTACCTGATCATCATCAAGTACCTAATTTCATGTCGAGTATGAATTTTCCTCACATTGTACGACCAACTACTCACGAAAACGCTCCTAATTCTAGACAAGTTTCTTACGCAAACGTGGTTAAATCTAATATGTCAGGTCTGGAGCAGGAACCTAAACCCCAATATTCTGAGCCGCATATCAACAATCTAGAGACAACATTGCAGACAATTGTCCAAACTATGAACACCTTTACGACCACCATGACATCCATGATGCAGGAAATGCTGAAAATGCAATCCACTATCTTGTAAGCCATGTTAAAGAAATGATTTATTTAAAAATTTGTTTCTGGAACGCGATCGGCCTCCGCCAACATAAAAATGAACTGGAATACTTCCTGATGGATCAGCAGATCGAAGTTATGATGATTGGTGAAACTCACTTGACGTCGACAGGGTACTTCAAAATTAATGGCTACGTGTTGTACGATACTAAAGACCCCCGCGGAAGAGCTTGTGGAGGTTCGACAATTCTTATAAAGAACAGAATAAATCATTATCTAATGAATAACATAAGTGAGGATTACCTCCAAACAACAAACATTTGCATTGAATTCTGTCAATACAAATTTGTTTTATCATCGATTTATTCTCCGCTCGATTTTCAATAAAAGAACACCAATACCATAACTTCTTTAACTCCCTTGGAGCTAGATTTTTTGTTGCTGGCGACTTTAACGCCAAACACACATTTTGGGGTTCACGTCTGGTAACCCAATCAGATTATATGTCAAAGACTCTGGTGTTAAATAGAAGGTTTAACGTCCTTATACCTAAAAGGGATGAATGGTTAAATCAGACATGGTGGCAGACTAATGCTGATCAAGTGTGGTTTACCGATGGTTCCAAACAGGCTAATGGTGACACTGGGGCTGGCATATATGGGCCCAACTTTCAAAGGGGAATCCCAATGGGTACATTCCCATCTATATTTCAGGCGGAAATTTATGCCATCCTTATATGCTCTAACGAATGTCTGAGACGCAGAGTTAGGCACAATAGGATTTTTATTATGTCTGATAGCCAAGCTGCTCTCAGAGCCTTATTTTCATATGAAATAAGGTCTAGGGTAGTTATGGACTGCTGGACATCATTGAATGAACTCGGCACGCATAATGAACTTACCTTGTGCTGGGTACCAGGTCATGAAGGCCATGCTGGTAATGAACGTGCTGATTGCTTGGCCAATCAGAATTTGATGTGTACAGCAAAATGAGTATGATTTTTAATCATCATTGAATTTTTCTTTATTCTTTAAAATGAACAAAAATTTTTGTGCTGAATAAAATCAAGAAAAATCGTGATTTTGAAGTTCTCTGCTTGGAAGGTCTTGATAGTACCCCACAATCTGACTACTCGTTATGGAGGGCGGCAAGAGGTTTAAAAAGACCAGTGAGAGGAAAACCTCCTTTGCGGAATCCGACTGGTGACTGGGCTAGAAATGATTCCGAGAAAGGGACATTATTTGTTAACCATTTGAGAAATGTGATTACTATAAACAACTCAAATAATAACGAATCTGATTTGCCACCACTTGTTATAAGACCTCCTGTACCTCTAAGACTAAACTTTCGTAATGTCCAAAACGCTATTGGTACTCTGAACCTTAGAAAGGCTCCAGGTATGGATAAAATCAGCAATAAAATGCTTGTGGAGTTACCTCGTGTAGCAAGAAGAATTATCCTCTTTATCTTCAACGCTATTTTACGCCTAGAATACTATCCTGCAGATTGGAAGGTGTCTATGATCACTATGATTCCTAAGTCAGGGAAGGACCACACCAAAGTGGAGTCATATAGGCCAATTAGTCTACTGCCGACAATTTCTAAACTGTTCGAAAAATTGTTAATGACTAAGTTGACTAAAATTCTGAATGACACTGAATGTATTCCTAATCATAAATTCGGCTTCAGAGCTATACACAGCACCATCGAACAAACACACAGATTGGTAAATGTGATAAGAGGGTCGTTTGAAGACAAAAAATACTGCTCCGCCCTTTTCATTGATGTTTCGCAAGCGTTCGACAAAGTTTGGCATGACGGTTTAATGCACAAATAAACTCATGGAAAGTTATTTATACGGTCGCAAATTTAAAATCAAAGAAGGTGATTTTTTAAGTACCGCTCAGCCAATTGAATCAGGTGTGCCAGGGTAGCATACTGGGTCCTACTTTATATTTGATATATTTGATATATGCCTCCGACATGCCGTCACACCCCAAAATCCATACGTCAACTTTTGCAGACGATACAGCCTTTATCAGGGTTAACGAACAAAAATGTATTCATATAACTTTCACATTGCGAAAAGATACCTGCTCGTTCATCAGAATAAATAATCAAATTATCCCGCAACACAATGAAGTCAAATACCTCGGCATTCACCTCGACCGCCGTTTAACTTGGAAGTCTCATATTGAAGCGAAACTTACACAAATGAGATTAAAAGCAGTGCAACTTAATTGGCTAATCGGCAGAAACTCTACATTGAAATTGGATTGCAAACTTTTGTTGTACAATGCAATACTAAAGCCAATCTGGTGCTATGGAATTCAATTATGGGGTACTGCCTCAGCATCCAACATTGATCCAACATATTCCGACAAAATAACAAAATAATAACAGATTGGTATATGAAACCAATTGCTTCTGGACGCTTGATGAATTTTCACTCAACACAACCCATGAAACAGAAGATAAATACGGCAATGAATCTAATTGACAAAGTTATAAAAATAAGCGACGTAAAATTTAAATATAAAAATATGACAAGAATAAAGGATATATTAATGAAGAACAATTTTCCAAATGGGTTGATTAATTCATTACTGACCAAAGTTAAAAATAATATTTCTTCAGGGGAAAGAAACAAAAAAGACACATCTGGCAACACCAAATACTATAGCCTGCCGTTTATTCCAAGACTAACTGAGAACAAAAAACTAAGAGAGATAATAAACGACGAACAAATAATATTCGCGCATAAATCAAACAATACAAAACATAATTTATTTACACAAACAAAAACAAAGATTGAGTGTAGGGATCAAAGTGATGTTGTTTACCAAATTGAATGTGATGGCGATGATAATGAGGAGTGTGGAAAAATCTACATTGGTACAACGAAGAGAAATTTAGGCGTGAGATTAGACGAACATAAAGCTGACATAAAAAGAGGAAAACAATCGACTGCACTTGCACAACACTGCATTGAAAACGGACACAAACCAAACTTTGAAAAAGTGAAAATTTTAGATAAAGAGAAAAGGGAAAATAAGAGATACACGTTGGAGAGCTTGAGAATACAACAAAAATCGACAATTGCAATAAACACAAATGAAGACAAAGACAATACAAATGCAAACTACACCATTGCAATACTTTAGTACTAATAACAACTGTGACCAAGAAAAAACGACAAATTTTCTGTGATATATGTATATTTTAATTTACATTCATTTTTTAAAAATTTTTTAAATATTTTAAGTTTTGTGTTGTGTTGTCCACATATACAAAAAAACTACTGTGATATAAATCATAAATTGATGTAAAGACTGACAAAAAAGATTATTGTAAGTTAATTTGTCAAAAATTAAGCTTGTAATTATTGTTATTATTGACTAAATGTTTCTTTTGTATTTTTACAATGTTACCAGATTTTAATAAAAAACTCAAATCCCTGAAGAAGTTGGAAAGAATACCAACGAAACGTCGGATTTAATTGAAAATGAAACAACTAATCTTTTATTTACATTAAATTAATGACCTTGAAAGCCTGCATATAGGAAACTATATAAACTATTAATATATGACTAGGTTTTTCCTATCTTTTTTTTCTAACACTGGAAATATATATTTTTTAATTAGTATATCTATTTTTAAAAACATAAGTTTATATTTGTTGTAATACCTTTAAGTAAAATATCATCTGGCATCTCTGCTTTAAAATATAAACATCGTGTTTTTCTGCGCTTAAAAGAAAATTGGAATTTTAATAATAAAAGTATAGTAAACTATTAAATTTTTTAATTTTCTGGTTGATGGCAATGTTTGCTCAAAAAAGAAGAAAACATTGGGGCAATAACCCCAAATTTAAGGTGCCCAAAACATTAGATGAACCTAGTACCAGTTCAAATAGATTTCAACTACTGTCTGATGATGAAGAAGAAGAGGTAACTTCAAAAGAAGTGGATTCTACTCACAGTTTCTCATCTGTTTTTGGAATGATTGGCGGAAAATTTACGTTTAAGAAAATGTCGGTTGGAACGAAGATAATGTCAAAGTCATTGGCCCATTATGAAGAAGCACTCAAGGCACTTAAGGACAAGAAGTTTAATTTCTATACACATGAAATCAAAGACTCGAAAAGTTTTAAAATGGTGTTATTTGGCCTTCCCCAGTTTGATATTAGTGTTATCAATGACGAATTTATCAACTCTCATAACATTAGGCCTTTAAATATCAAAGAAGTAATGACAAAAAGGTCTAATGCAGATGATGCGCTTTATATGGTTGAGTTCGACCGGCAACAGGTGTCAAAAGGAGATATCTTGAAAATAAGATATTTTTGTAATATTGCGGTACATTGGAAAAGACCACTTAAAGGTAGCAAGGGCCCAACTCAATGTTTGAAATGCTCAATGTTTGGACATGGGGCTAAAAACTGTAACAGAATAACAGTGTGTGCAGCCTGTGCGGGTAATCATGATTACTCAGACTGTACTTTAAATAAAGGCAATCAGGAAGGCAGTATAGTTTTTAAATGTTATAATTGCATAAGAAAAAATCTTAGAAATGCAAATCACAGGGCCGACGACCCCAAATGTCCTTGCCGACAGGAATATTTGGAACTTCGCCAAAGAATTACAAACAAATCTAGAGAGGTTAGTAAAACAACAAATTCTTCATTTCTTAACACGAACAATAATAACTTTCCTCAACTACCAACTCGTGAATATCAAGGTACTTCAAATAATATGAGTTTTAATAATAACAAGCTTTTCTCAGAAGCTACAAAAAATAAAAATTATGCTAAACCTAATGACGATGATATCTCCAACGAACAACTAATGGAAATATTTTTTAATGCTGTCGACGCACTTCAAAGGTGTCAAAACAAGTACGATAAGCTAAGAGTCTTAGGTATGATGCTTCAACATGTCATATAATTCAACAGTTTTTCAAGATGTTCATGTTATGCACTGGAATGCCCAGGGCATAACGACTGAGACAGCAGCTTCACAATTAGAACAAGTTCTGCAAAACAAAAATATAGATATTCTTCTTCTTAACGAAACCTTTTTGAAACCATACCACAAATTTAAACTTGGAGGCTATAAGATATATAGGGAGGATAGACCTACACACGGTGGAGGAGTGCTCGTCGCAATAAAATTTAACTTAGAACACCAGTTATTACCAAAGACAGAAACACGAGTAATGGAAAATATATCCATACAAGTAAAAATAAATAATCGTCCTGTGGTTTTTACTGCTGCCTATAATCCGTATTACTCTGTTAATTTTAAAGTGGATTTAGATTTATTAACTTCCACTTCAAGGGACTTTTTCATATTTGGGGATTTAAATGCACAACATATCCATTGGAACTGTGCATCTAACAATACAGCGGGAAATGAACTATACAGTCATTGCATCCAATCAAATTACTATATCTATTATACTTCTGATTATACTCGGTTTGGACAAAATATATCCCCCATACAACCGTCAACAGTGGATATTCTTCTGTCAAACTCCTGTCTTCCTTTCTCAACTTTAGAGTCACTACCAAACTTATTGCAGTCTGACCACGTTCCAATTTCCTGTCACATCTTCGGACAAGTTCACAATTTAGTAAAATCGATTCCTTTGTATAGTCGTGCAGATTGGCCAGCAATTAGAAATTGGGTTGAAGAAGAAATTTGTTTCCGAAACATTGACATAACAGTAACTACCTCTGATATCCTTGATTCATCGTTAAATAAATTAATAGCCATTGTAAAGGAGGCTAATAACAAAATACCAGTTGCCTGTAAGAACTCATGGCACAGAGAAATTTCCGATACAAGTAGAATGCTAATTACTCAAAGGAACAAATGTAGGCGGAAATTTCAAAGATGCTACGATCAGAACCAGCGAACTCAATTAAGCTGTATTTTAAAACTGTTAAATCGATTAATCGATTTTCACCTTAAGAAAGACAGAAATGACTCTTGGTCAAAATTTCTTTCTAAGCTGCCGCCTGGCTCTAAAAAATTTTGGAAACTAACTAAAATGTTTAAAGGAAAGAATTCTACTATTAGTGATCTTCAGGTAAATGACAAGGTTCTGAAAACGTCTGATGAAAAAGCAAATGCCATTGCTGATGTTTTTGGTGAAGCACATGAAATTACTATCAATAACCCATCTCAATATCAATCTAATGTTACTAACTTCATTAACAGTCTCAATAATGAAACTGGTGTTGGCAGTTCATCTGTTACTCTTACGGATATTGAAGAGGTGAAATCACTCGTACTCTCATTAAAAAATAACAAATCACCCGGCTTGGATGAAATAAATAGTATAATACTAAAAAAATGCCAAACTTTTTTTTTGAAACTTTGAGTAAGTTGTTTAATTTTTGTCTTAATAATGGATACTTTCCATCTACTTTTAAAAAGGCTAAAGTCATTCCTATTAACAAGCCTGAAAAAGATGTCAAACTGCCCTCGAGCTACAGGCCAATCAGTATTCTAAGCTTATTAGATAAGGTTTTTGAAAAAATAATTCTTAAAAGAATTTTAGATTTTTCAACCCAGAATAATATTATTAATCACCAGCAGTACGGATTCCGAAAGGAGCACTCCACTGTACACCAGTTGATGAGAGTAGTTAACTTTATTGAAAATAACAAACGAAATCGTATGAGTACTGGAGTAGTGTTTCTTGATATCGAAAAAGCTTTCGATTCCATATGGCATGATGGCTTAGTATTTAAACTAAACAATTTTGGATTTCCAACATATCTGCAAAAAATTATAAAAAGCTTTTTAAGTCGCCGTTCGTTTGTCGTATGCGTTGACAACATATTCTCTAGTGAGAGACAAATACCAGCAGGACTACCGCAAGGTTCTTACTATCTCCTACTCTCTACTCAATATACACCTCTGATATTATTATTCGAAGGAACCATGAAGCAGCGTTCTACGCTGACGACAGTGCTTTTATCTGTTGTGGCAAAGTCTCTAATGCAATAATCAAAAGAATGCAGGATAACCTTAACTTAACCCAAAAATTTGTCGATAACTGGAAAATTAAAGTTAACAATAGTAAAACTCAAGCTATTATATTCCCGTTCAACAAATCGCCTAAAAGTGTACCCACAATAAAATTATGGTCTAGAGGAATAGACATTCCTATAAAAAATGAAATAAAATATCTAGGAGTGCTGTTAGATAAAAAGCTTACGTTTAGACAACACATTAATTACATCTGTAAAAAAGCAATAAGATGCGGTTGCGCTCTTTATCCCCTATTAAACAGAAGATCGAAACTAAATCTGAAAAACAAGGGACTTATTTATAATATGTGTATTCGACCGATTATGACATATGCCTGCCAAGTCTGGTTTCAAAAAGCTGCAAAAACTTACAAGAAGAAACTACAAATCATTCAAAATATACATCTGAAGATAATCCATAACTTACCTCCAAGATATCCAACCGACCGGCTACATAGCAATTTTAATTATAAATTACTTAGCACATTCTCTAAGGAACTGACTCTGACATTTAAGGAAAAATGCAGAGCATCTGATTTTGATTCAATAAGAATTTTGTTAAACAACCACTAGTGAATCTTTCATAAAGTAAGATTTTGATAGTGTTTGTTGTTAAGAATTCTTATATATATTAAAGGGTTTTTATGAACTATTTTCCCTAAATCCTGTGATATTAATTATTAGTATGTTTATTCAATTATTTAGATGTGTAATTGTTGTAATACTTTTAAGTAAAATCTCATAACTCTGTACATAAAACATAATAACCTGAACTTGAATAAAATTTTCTTAACCCATTAAAAACCAAGACCATTAGCAAGTAAAAATTTTTTAATTCATTTATTTATTTAAACTATAGTATACTCAAATAACATGAAAAATATAAAAAAATTAAAAAAAAAATTCAGGAACTTTGTTTTTGGACCTGTACCCAAACGGGTACAATGGCGTAATGAGGGTGCTTAATTTTGTAATGTGTGAAATTTTTTAAAGCATTATTTTTCAACACAAAGTGCAACATCGCATTGCTCACACATCCATCTGATTCGACTATGACATTTTCGGCAACGTAAAGGATTTTTTATCTTTGTTTCTTTTTAAATAGGGCATTAGACTCTAGTGGACATTTTTTTGTTCTAGTATCACGTACAGTTCCAATAGCTCGAAATCCTTTTTCTTTTAACTTAACGAGTAGATCAAATGAAGTAAAAAAATTGTCGCTAAATACAATATGATCTAAGGAGTTTGGAACATTTTCTAAAAAATCAAGTACAATCCTTGATCCAAGTGGGATTTTTGATTTTTCTGAAGTAACACCTTTAGCTCCGCAGTAGGTATCAAATTGATATAAATAACCACAGCTACTTGTTAGCATCCAATTTTTAAAACCAAATCTTACTGGCTTGCCTCTTATAAATTGTTTGGATGAGTGGCTACCAAAATATCATTGATTCATCAACCGATAGTTTTTCCTGCATATACCCATACTTACAAAAATTGGATGAAAGTAGTTGTGACAGAGGTCTTACTTTAGCCATTTTGTCGGTTACGTCCAAATGGCTATTATCAGCTAAATGAATAAACCTTTTAATTTCTTTGAATCTATTTCGCGACATATTTTCGGCAACAATCGGAGATCGAGTGTCCTCGCAAAGCTGCCAATACATATCTTCTCTTGGCATAGAGTGATATCCACTGTAGAGTAAAATCGCCAAGAATATTTTAAGAAACGTTAAACGAAAAATTGTGCTCGTTAGCTTACGATGCATAAATGCAGGTTTGGTCAACGATTAAATTAACCACTTCCTCATCAAACAGTATTTCAAAACTCTCTACTGGTGATTTTCCATTTAGATCCAAGATCATATTTCGTTCATTGACCAAATAATAATTGGTTTTGCACATTTCAATATCGCATTGACGTTTTGTCCATTTGGGATTTTTTTTGGTCAGATTTAGAACGTATTATGGAATGTCGCAGCTGCTCAAGTAGTATATCATCTTCGCTATCGCTGCCACAAAATACTTCCACATTCCCTGGAAGATCATTTGGCATACGATCACCAATAATGTCTTCTGCCACACCTTCCTCTTTATCCGTGTTACAATCGGGATCTGGGGGAATAATCGCAATATCAAATTGATGGTGATCTTCATCATTTTCCAAAAAATTTATTGCACTATTTAAGTTTTTAAAACATTTGCCTTAAAAAGCAGACATTTTGCTTGTTTGATGTTCCATTCGATCGTAGGTAAAAATCTAAAGAAAATGCATACCTTATAAGCCATTGTACTCAATTGGGTACACCGAGTTTGCAACTCACCTAACGTTGTTCAATATAAATGTTTTTTATTGAAAGTTTCTAAAATATACACACACAATTGTAAGCTTTACAAAACTATAAAAATTAGCTTCTTGAATAATATATATTTTATACTACGCAGCTAAACTAATACTGACTTTGCAAATTTGCACACAACTGGTGCAGTAGTACGAATTCTTAACAAAAAATAAAGTAACGGTACTATTTTTTTACACTTTGCTTACAAGTGTTTTTTTAACACAGTATGCTTAATTCAAAACCAAAATAAACTTTGCCTAATTTCTTTTCGTTTAAAATTTATGCGCATTTGATTATTGCCTTTTTTCTGTACTCAAGCAGGTACAATGGCTGGGAATGGGTATAAAAAAAAAAAAAAAAAAAGTAAAATATCAAATAATGTAATTATTAAACAAAAAATTTTAATTGATGATGATAGAATAAAATATTTAAAAAAAAAATTATATATGGTAAGTAGATACAAACATAATTGAATAGTCTAAAAAATAGCATTATACCTAATTCGGTGCGAATCGATATAGTTTTGTCTGTACAACAATAAAACACATACTCTTACCCTACAATTACACAATCGGTCACATTATTGATGAAAGTTATTTGCACAAAAATTGTAAGAAACAAAAATTCTTTTGTTAGGTTTTTATTTTATTTTTACATTTTTAATGCAATGTACAACACACACATGCATACACATGCACACAAACAATGATAAATGAGAATTAAAAGATCTTATACACAACAAGAGAACGACAGATTGTTACGCTCTTTCTTTGTGCTTCTTTCCCTTTTGTCTTCCCTCCCGCATCATAAAGAAGCACACAATTTTGTCAATTTTAAATACACTGCGTGCAACATCTTTATATATTTATAGTCTTTGATCAAATGATTCATAAAAGCTCAGATTGCATCCCAGCTAGCATTTTTTGAAATTTTTAATCAAATATGAATCTTCTTTGACCCCCCACGCGATTAAAATAAGCACTTATGCTCTCGCTTTTGAGTCGAATATGAATGTTTTGTCGGGAGAAAATTGTACCCTAGCCGCGATTTTTCTGAAAGAGTCTTTTATGACTCGGTTTTCTGAACTCTTACGACACCTTTTTGCCACTTTCCTGCAATCATTTGGGACTCATGAATCTTTTTAAAGTTATTTTATGATCATATGCGCAATCGCTTTCTCATCTATTTTGATTCCTTTTCGAGTCATCTAGCACTCATATTACTAATCATATGGGAGTCTTCCTCAAATTGTTATTGTATCTGGTTTTACTTACTTTTCTTATGTTCTTATTATACAAATTCAAGAAGTTTTTTGAATTTTTATTGTATTTTATTATAAAAGTAATTAAAAACAAGTAAGAGTGCTATATTCGGCTGTGCCGAATCTTAAATACCCTTCACCTAAGCGTAGTAAGAAATACAGAAACTACACTAGACTAGAATATCCTAATTCTGTGTTTCCTATTCAGTCTTAGTGCAAATTTTATTAGTATTTGATATATTGTTAGAAAGACAATTTTACGACCAACATAATTTATGTTAAATATTTTCAAATGTTGTCTAATTTTTACCATTTTTAATTGATTTAATTAATAATTCTTACCATAATTTACAGAGTCTGTCTTCAGTGTAATTTAACAAACAGAGTATAAACAAGTAAGAGTGCTATATTCGGCTGTGCCGAATCTTAAATACCCTTCACCTAAGCGTAGTAAGAAATACAGAAACTACACTAGACTATAATGTCCTAATTCTGTGTTTTCTATTCAGTCTTAGTGCAAATTTTATTAGTATTTGATATATTGTTTGAAAAACAATTTTACGACCAACATAATTTATGTTAAATATTTTCAAATGTTGTCTAATTTTTACCATTTTTAATTGATTTAATTAATAATTCTTACCATAATTTACAGAGTCTGTCTTCAGTGTAATTTAACAAACAGAGTATAAAAAAGTGTTTTAGTGATTTTGTTAAAAAAAAAAAACAAATAGGGATTTTAGAAGAGATACCAGCAAAAAAAAAAAAAAATTTTGGCGGCCACGCCTATTTTCGAGGGGGCGGGCCCTTAAAGTTGAAAATATATAGGCCTATATCTCGGGAACTACTGGGTGTCTGATAATTTGTAATACATTATATAAAAGGTATTAAAAATAGCTTTCCAACGATATATATCATGATTATAAAATATGGACCGAATATGGGTTAAATCCGAAAAGAATATTTTTTGACCCGAATTTATTTGTTTTTGGAAATGCTTCTATATGACAGGTATGACAAATTATGGGCCGATCTTTTTAAATTTTGGAACAGTTATTTTCATGCATATGGGGATATTTCACGTAGAATTTCAACGTAATAACGGTATATTTAAGATATATATTAGTATTAACGTGGATTTCGGTAGTGGACCTTAAGTGGGGGATATAGTTAAATGTGGACAGTTCTTCTTAAAATAAAGCAGTTTAATTTTGGCTTGTATGTCAATGATCCGTGTAAAATTTTGGATTGGTACCCTTATTTATAAGCGATTTATGAGTGTTAAAGTGATTTTCGGAAGAGGGCTTTATATGGGGCATACGGTTAAAAATAGACCGAAATTAACAAAATTGTGTGGAATGATGTTTGCATATATGTAAATGATCTGTACAAAGTTTTGAGTCGGTAACGATATTTATACAATATATATAGGGAAAAATGTCTTTTTCAGATGTGGTCCTTGTATGGGAGCTATGACCAGTTGTGGGCCGATCACCATAAAATTTAGTACAATAATTTATTTGCCTATAAAGAGTATTTATGTAAAATTTGACCCGTTTAACATTATTTATATCTGTTTTATATGTATTTAAGTGAATTTTGGAAGTGGACTTTATATGGGGTCTATGGTCAAACATGGACCGAACTAAAAAAAATTTCGTTTTGCGATTTATTTTTGCACAAAACTTAGTTTTGCTGAATTTTGTCCTGATATTCCAATTTTATAGGCATTTATGTATAATTGAGCAATATTTCGGGAAGATTTTTGTATGGGGGCTATGACCATTTCTGGGCCGACCACCATAAAATTTGGTACAATAATTTATTTGCCTATAAGGAGTATTTATGTCAAATTTTAGCCGTTTAACATTATTTATATCTGTTTTATATGTATTTAAGTGAATTTTGTAAGTGGAATTTTGTAGTTTGACTATGGTCAAATATGGACCGAACTAAAAAAAAATTTCGGTTTGTGATTTCTTTTTGTATAAAACTTATTTTTGCTGAATTTTGTCTTGATATTCCAATTTTATAGGCATTTATTTATCATTAAGCCATATTTCGGGAATATATATATTTGTATGGGGGCTATGAGAAATCATGGACCGATTTTTACTATTTTCCGCACACTTTCTTCTTTTATAGTACAAACAACGTATACAAAATTTCATGGTATTATCTGCAATATATTTCAAAATATTGCAATAAAATGGACGAAAAATATCAAATTTTTATAGAGGTGGTCTCACATATTGGTTCATAACTCTGGTTGACCTACACCGATTTTGCTGATTTTAAATAGCAAACTTCTCGAAAGCACTTCTGACAGAATTATTGAAGGTTTGGATCCCGAACATATCTTGGGACTTCAAAAAACTGATTTCAACATCCAGACAGACAGACAGATAGACAGACGGACATGGCTTAATCGACTTCGCTATCTATAAGGATCCAGAATATATATACTTTATAGGGTCGGAAAATTATATTGTGGAAATTTCACACGGAATGACAAACTTATATATACCCTTCTCACGATGGTGAAGGGTATAAAAAGAAAAACAAATTCATGGCATTCATACATACATATATTACGTATAAAATTAAAAATTAACTTAAAATAATTTGGCTTAGTGCTGGCGCCCTTCCAACTAAACAGGGTAGCTAGTTCGTCCTAAAACACTTTTCGCACTGCGGCTCTTATGAATTGCGTCGGACCCATGCCGCCACTTTGTGCTAGTAAATTTTTCAGAAATTTTAAATAGTACGAAATTGATTGCCGACTTATATGCAAACATACATATGTATATGGTATTTTATATTATTATTTATTTAAAAAAAAGAAAATACATTCATATTTCTGTTAAAATTAATATTTGAGAATTATTAATAATGTTTAAAAAAAAAGTAAAATGAGTTCAATGAAAATAGTAGATCAAAAGCTCCGTCGTACGTCTTGATCTCGCGGCGTCTTCTTTTAAACTAAACTCACTCGTTAGTATTGTATTCTTCTCGCAAATTCAATCCCACATCTCGGCCATCCTGCGTGTTAAGTTCATCTGTATTTTTGGCAACTTCATCACATTCGTCCGGCTCTTCATCAGCTCCGTCTGGCCATGGCTTCATAAATTCGGCACATGTTGTTGTACATTTGGGACCTTCACCTTCATTGGATTTGATAACATCATAGGTATTGTTTTGTTTAACCTTCACTATTTGGTATGGGCCTAAATACTTCGGCTTGAGTTTGAGGCCTCCACCTAGTTGTGTCCTTTTAATGGCAACCATATCATTTATTTTGTAGTGTTTGGGCGGCTTACGTCGGAGGTCATATCTTCTCTTATTCTCGGCTTGAACCTCTAGAATTTGTTGTTTAGCTGTCTGTCTGATTTCGTTTCTCCGTTCATCGTAATTGGCTGCTAACTCCTGCTGTACTAATTCCTTCAGTTGGATATCTTCTTTGGTTTTCATCCTAGTGCCAACAAGCACTTCAAATGGGGTAGTGCCAATACTTCTATGATACGTTGAATTAATAATTTGCTGCACTTTTCCAACGAATTTGTACCACTTAGAGGGGTCATCAATACTCAACTTCGACAATACTGAAATAATAACGCTATTCAGTCTTTCAACTTGTCCATTCGCACGAGGAAGACTCGTAAAAGCTGAACCACGATCTGAGATAATTTGGAGTGGGTTTCCAAATATAGCATTTTGCGTCTGTAGTCGGGAAATAGCATCTTTTGCGGATGTCGTCTTTGTTGGGTACAGCCAACAAAATTTGGTGAATGAGTCAATTACAGCAAAAATATGATTGTACATCTTGCTTGTCGATTCGAGCGGACCAAGATAGTCAATATGATACGTATGCAATGGCGTAGCTTCTTTGTTCAACGGATGTAATTCTCCTTCTTGTTTACCTCGTTTCCTGTTAATTATGATGCATGGGATGCAATTAGAGATGAGCTTCTGTATCTTCTCTTCTAACTTTGGTATGAAATATTCTTTGCATATCAGTTCCTTCACAGTAAAATAAATAAATAAAGGCTACAAAATCAAGCTTTAACATTAATGCGCCTACACACCACCAGAGGCGCTGCAATTCTGCACTAAAAACAAACATAATGCGCAATTACAGAGTTGTGATATAAAAAAGCTTTCTTCTTTCACCACCTTTACTTCTTCAACTATCCCCTTTCCAAAGAAAGTAACGCAATTATATATAGGCATATTAATTGCCTGTGTTACTTCTCTTTTTAAAAAAAAAAAAAAAAAATACAGGCGAATGGAACCACATGGAAAGTTAAATCGTACACTTCACTTTCAATTACAACATTGGCCTTAAAATTTCCAATCGGTTTAATCTTTCCATCACTAGAAGTATTTCCGAATCCAATCAAATAAAAATCTGATTTACGAAGCTCTGGTTTATTCAACGAATCGTACACCTTTTCAGTCATCACATTAAATTTGCTGCCAGTATCAAATAAAGCCATCCAACTTTGGTTCGAGAATTTAACATTTACTCTCATAATATTGTCAACAGCTTTCAATTGCCTGACATTCGCTTTTTCGACTTTGGTTGGGCATTCCTTCGAAATATGACCAAATCTGTTACAGCTGAAGCATTTGATTCCTTTTTCTTTATCCTTGCAATTCTTGGATGTATGACCTTTATCGCCGCAGTTATAACAAACTATAGTCTTCTCATTTTTAACACCAGGCTTGTTGTTGTTTGTTGTTCTAGCATCAACTTTTTGTTTAGAAGATCTTTCCTGCATAATTTCATAACATTTGAGTTTCTCTTAAAATCTTTTAAATCACGCGCACCGTACAATATGGTCTTATTAATCGTCAAATCTCTTATGCCATCGATAACGTATTGCATCAAAGCACCTTCTTCTATGTTACCGCGCGAAGCCATTTCCTTCATCTTCAAAAAATATTCATGCACATTCTCATCCTTGTTCATTTTCCGTTCCGTTAGCATTTTATGAAGTTGAGCACTATTGGCTGTAGTTTTATATTCATTAATTAAAACTTGCTTCAATTTAATCCACGTTGTTATTCCTCTTTCACTAGCGATAAACAATTTAGCCAAGCCTCGAAGAGATTTCTTAGCGAATATAAATTTCTGAAATTCATCCCAATACATTACAGCCGATGTCTCCTCAAAATCATTAATCCAAATATCAATTGGTATAGAGCCACTTCCATCAAATGGTTTAATTGAATCCTCTATATCACGGAAATTAATTGAAAATCTTGGCATGTTAAACGATGATACGTTACACTGTTCTACTGTGCATATTTTGTTTTGATTTTTCTGGTCACCGTCGTTTGCATTGACTTCTTTCTTCTTGTATGGGTTTGTTTCACATATTTTGTTGTTTATTCCATTAACATTGCCGCCGTCGTTACCATTTGTTTGTTTATATGCTACTTCTCTTTCACATTTAGCAACTGCATTGCCGCTGTCAGCTTCATCTTCTAACTCGTTGTGAATATTAACTATTGTATGTTCACCGTCGTCGTCAGCCTCAGCTTCATCGTCGTTCTCATCTTCATCGTCATTATTGTTCATCTCATTCGAACTCATCAAATTGTTTTTTTGCATGTTCTTGAATATGTGCAAAAACAAATCGTCGGCGTCGTAATCCAAAGACAAAATGTTACAAATTGAGACCAAATCTGCGGTACTCAAATTCTGTTCAACGTATTTGGTTTTTTCCTGAAACTTCTCGTCGTCTACGTCGTAGTCAAAACCAACGAATTCTCTCAATCTCTGTCTGTTCTGACGATCACCCTCATTTTCAAACACCAGCTTGTGTAAGGCTACAACAACAGCACGTTTAGCCGTTGACAAGTTATTTCGAATAATAACAAAATCACCTAAAGCGTACATGTTCTTATTGTCCCGTTTTAACAGTTTTTTTTTTCTTTTTCTCTTTCCTCTCTGACACAAGTTTCTTTCCTCTTCTTCTTGTTTTTTTTTTTTTTTTTTTAAGTTTTCTGACAGAAACACACACACACGACAAACAATTGTGGTTGAGCGCCCAAATTTATGGTATTTTATATTATTATTTATTTAAAAAAAAGAAAATACATTCATATTTCTGTTAAAATTAATATTTGAGAATTATTAATAATGTTTAAAAAAAAAAGTAAAATGAGTTCAATGAAAATAGTAGATCAAAAGCTCCGTCGTACGTCTTGATCTCGCGGCGTCTTCTTTTAAACTAAACTCACTCGTTAGTATTGTATTCTTCTCGCAAATTCAATCCCACATGTATGTAAGAAAATATTAATGCAAAGTATTTTTACTTACGATTTATTGATATATTAATATTCTGATATTGAAATTCGGCAGAATTAAAACTATTTGTTTTCGAAATCTTCAAGCAGAGGTGTAAAAAAGTAGCTGTGATCTACGGAATCGCGTAAGCAAATGACTTTTTTTATTTGTTTTAAAGACAATTTGATTACTAAAGTTAATGTCATTAAAATTGCTGGAATCGATTGGCAGGGAAAATAGTGCAGTAAAATTTTTAATTTCTTCTCCGACAAAACTGGGAACATTGTTATCGATATTTATTCCAATAATTTTTACAAGCTTTTGATCAATAAACAGAAATTGTCGGGTTCACGTAGCGAAAAGTGAAACTTATTGGCATTTAAATATGAAATTTTTCCATTAAATTCTTCTTCCTTTTTTTTGGCTGACACATTGCCTTATCGTGTTTTTTTCACTTTTTTAATTTTTAACACTTTTTTATTATATTTTAATGTATTGAGGAGAGTACTAGTTCTTGGTCATCACCAGTAACTGCAGTCATTAAACCGAATAAGACGAGAATTTGCCTAGATAGTCGTGAACTGAATAAAGTTACGGTCAAAGATGGCCTGGCTAGCTCAGTCGGTAGAGCATGAGACTCTTAATCTCAGGGTCGTGGGTTCGTGCCCCACGTTGGGCGCCATTTGTAACGTCATTGCTATACGAATTTTTCATTCCTTGGGTTCTGATCAATGAGTTACTATTATTGGAATTATCTGAATACTTGCTAGGGTTTAGATGTTAATACCCCTGTTAAATGCCCACCTTTTTCTTTTTGTAAAATATACCACCGGGACAATGTACCACTTAGACCAATATCTGCCTCCATGAAGGTACCCTGCTATGAACTGGCTAAACATATTGGGAAAATTTTAAAGAACATTGTTACTACGACATATAATGTGAATAATGCAATGGAAATAAAACACAGACTAATAGGAGCTAAAATAGATGACAATGAAATCATGGTTTCATTTGACGTAGAACTGATAAGAGACAACATTGACAAGGGGATGGAGGTCACTATATATGTGGACAGCCAAGCGGCTCTTAGAGCGGTAGGGGGTTGTTATGTGACCTCCAGGTTGGTCGATGATTGTAGAAGAGCTCTAGGAGAAACCTCAGGCGAATACGTGCTGAGACTTTGCTGCGTACCCGGTCATTCCAACATCAGTGGAAATGAAATGGCTGATGAGTTGGCGAGACTCGGAAAATGGGTTCTAGGCAAGACAAATAGGGCCTGGGGAAACCGAACTGACTGCCGAGTATCAAGGACGATATGGCTTGTGCTCAGGAAGTCCGACTCGGAATCGTTACTGGGCGAGAGCAAGGTCTGCGTAAGAACCATGATAGGTGTTATCAAGGGCCATTGTATGATAGGTAGACTGGCAACAATAATGGGATCTGACTTGTCTGACATATGCTGGTTATGCGAGGACCCAGAGGAGCTGGAGACGATCGAGCACATTCTGTGCCATTGTCCCAGATTACAAGTTAGCAGGTTGAGGTGGCTAGGCAGTAGATTCATAAGTGAATTAGGGGTTGTCTCGAGTTGTAGGCTCGGGGATCTCAAAGGATTCGTAATGAATATGGCCTGGCTGCGCAAATGGGAAAGGGGCTCTGTGAGGGCTTAGGCGTTTCGCTTTTGGAACGTACTAAGTGTCTCAATTCATTTCCGAAAGGCATCACAATGGACCGTATTGGTCTCTGGGTGATGGTGTGGGGACAACCTCACACCGGCCTTCTAACCTAACCTTCATTTGACGTTTTTCACCAACATACCGATCCATCTGGCGATAAGGAACATACTTGACAAATGGCAACACATAAAAGAACACACTAAAATAGAGAAACCGACGTTTTTAAAAATATTGATTATATAATTAGTAATACAAAAAGTGGCGAACAAAGCTGGAAGTCATTAAAATAAGGAATGTAAGTAAAGTTTTGTTCAATTAAAAAAATATATTTCTCTACAAAATGATAATTTTTAAATTAACTAATTTTAAATAATTAAACTATTTATTACCTATGATATTGCAATACTGAAACTTCATTTATATTGCCAATGTTATTTGCGTATTTTCGATTGATTTGTACTCCTGAATGTGAAGTTGATAAAAAATGAATGCCACTATTATACGGGAACAGTATTTGGTTATTTCTATTCTTGGCTTTATTCAATCGAGGTGGTTTTGTTGATAGGTGCATGTTGATGTTTTTTTTAGTCTGAAAAATAGATAGAAAATCTGGTTAATATTTCAAATAAAGTACAGTTAATAGATAATTTGAAATATGTGAGAGAAATTTGGCTCAGACTCTCTGTATACAATTAGAACATATTAAGAGCTAGTTTCTGGGATAAAGATAATCTACATTTTTCGCTTAAACCTAGATTAAACTAAAAACTGTGTTTCTCAGTTATTATTTATTTGATATATAATCTAGGTTTAACTGAGCATCATTGGTGAGTTAAACCTAGATATAAAATGTCAAAATAGAAACAGCTGAAAAAAAAAATAAACAATTCAACAATTGAAAAGATATTTACGACATTTTAACAAAAATTAAAAAAAAAATGGATTATTCTAGTGATGATAAGGATTTAAGTGATTCAAACACATATAATAACTTAAATATGTCAATTGTTAGAAAGATACGAACAATAAGGACACGTCCAAATCATTTCTGCATTTATACCGACGCACAGTGGCTGAAAATCGTTTTTCATTGGCCAAAAGTCGATTTTTTTTTGTCACCGATTTTTAAAATTTTTACACCTTTTTGGAGCTAATATATCCATATTAAGGTAGCCAAAAAATTAGGTTAAACTATTAATAATTGTGGGCGTGGCATGCTGTCAAACTCAACTATTTTTTTAATTTCAGAAAAAGGTGTTTTTTATTTGTTTTTTGTCAAAAATAAATGGTTACTACTCGCAAGCTATCATCGATAATGGCCTGCGGTCTTTTTTATAATGTTGGTAGGATTATAGTCTTTAGTTGTTGTAAGTGGTTACCGCGCTAGCGTTTAATATTAGGGGCGTTCTGAAATATTTATGAAACTACTATATTTTTCTGAAATTTAAACTTTAGTGGAATAGAACTTCTAGGGAACAAAAGGGAACAAGAAACGTGTACCACCCGAAGAAAGGTGAAAGTGTCTTCTTTAACCCTATATATACTTTTGCACCCGCCACGACCCGCCGGTAGAACACTTTTTTTAATTTTAATGAAATTACTCTAAAAAAATTCAAATTACGATAATTTCAACAGCCTTATAGTTACAGTAAACATATGCTCTCTTTCTAATATACCTGTTATCAACTGTTAGGGTCAACCAAAGTCATAAACAATTTTATAAAAATAATCGCGACATTAAACCACTAAAGAAAAAAAACCCAATATTGGCGAGATACTAATTAGTTTTACCTGATATTAACCCTTTCGGCCGCACTTGAATTTAGCTGTGACTACCAAGAGCATCACATATTTTTTCATGACTTTTTACTGGGGATCAAATGACGACTTATGGAACATATACTAAAAATCAGTTATGATTTGGATTTCGTGTCTTCAGGATCCATAAGAAAAAATGGAACCAACAAAGAGTTGATAATGATAACTGCTGATCTCAATTCAAATGATAACTGCTGATCTCAATTACTACCGGAACCATAGTGATATCTTTCGAAATCATTTCTCTTTTGCCTGTGTTAACCAATGTGATGTTCTATCAAGCTGTCTATCTATTACTTCCAATGCTGTTGGCGCAGATGGTATTCATCCCAAATTTCTTAAAATTATTTTACCAAAACTGCTTCCTCACCTGACATTTATTTTCAATAAAATTCTTACTACAAGTTCTTACCCTACATGCTGGAAAACTGCAGAAATTATTCCAATACCCAAATCAAATTCTGAATATAGACCCATAGCAATTTTACCATTTTTTTCGAAAGTTCTAGAAAAACTAATTCAAACCCAAATAATAGACTTTATTGATAATAATAATTTATTAACTGATAAACAGTCTGGCTTTCGAAAAAAGAATAGTTGCATAACTGCTCTGGTGGATGTTGCTGAAGACATAAGGAAAGATGTTGACGGTGGACATGTTACATTCCTAGTTCTACTTGATCACTCAAAGGCATTTGACACTGTAGATCACAATGTTTTATGTTACAAATTGAGGAATATGTTTGGGTTTTCAACAACGGCCACGAATTTAATTCAATCCTATCTTAGTAACAGGACTCAGTATGTTAAAGCTCTCAACACGAATGGTAAGCCCTTGCCAATAAGAAGAGGTATTCCTCAAGGCTCAATCCTAGGCCCTCTTTTGTTTTCACTGTATTCCAACGACTTACAAACTAAACTACAAGAATGTAAAATTCGAATGTATGCGGATGATATTCAGCTTTACATTAGCTGCAAAGTTACCTCATTTGAATTATGTGTTAAAAGATTGAACAAAGAATTAAAGGATATCTATTTGTGGGCAACAGCAAATGGACTGAGTATTAATCCTAAGAAATCTAAATGTATAATTATTGGAAAAAACTTAAAAACCAACTATTTAACATCTAATGTTAATATAACTATAAACAATCAAGCAATTGAAATTGTAAACAATGTTAAGAATCTTGGTATTATGTTTAACAACACTCTGACGTGGTCAGATCATATTAATTACGTTTGTGGGCGCACATTCTCCATGCTCCGGTCTCTTTGGCACACTCAACACTGTACTCCGCTAAATATTCGTATTATGCTTGCTAAAACGTACCTAACGCCAATACTTCTGTATGGTTGTGAGCTTTTTGCCAGTAGTGACTCACGAAGTATAAGAAAACTCAACATAACATTTAATAATATTGTTCGCTATGTGTACGGATTAAAAAGATACGACCACATCTCAGCATTTTCGCATAAATTATATGGAATTAGTTTTGATAACTTACTTAAAACACGAGTACTGATTTTCCTTCATAAAATAATATATACGCGACAACCTAACCACCTTTATGAACGGCTACTATTTTGCAGATCAAACAGAGGAAAAAGATTAATTGTATTTAAATCTCGTAGTCTTATCTCTAAATGGTAATTCTTTACATATGCAATACCTCTCTGGAACTCACTCCCCCACAGTTCTCAAACCATCAGCAACGTGTTTAAATTTAAAAGAAACATTATTAAATTATTTTCAAATTAAAAACCAAATCTGCTAAAAGTAATGTGATTGTATGTACAAATGTAATGTTCAGTTATTATTATTGTATTTTTATGTTATATTGTAATATTCTTTTTTAGTTATATATTTATATTCTCCCAATTTTTGGTCTATATGATTTATTTTGTGAAAATTAAATTCAGTTAAATAAGGCAATATTTTTTATAATGTGTTTAACAAAATAATCAGTTCTGTACTGGAATATAAGACTTCTAAGTCTTTTGTATAGAACAACAAACTAATAAATAAATAAATAAATAAATTAAATTTATTTCTGTTTTGCGAAAAAAAAAAAAAAAAAAAAGAGTTAAGAAGTTCAAAAAAGAAACATGTTCAAGATGAATATCGCAAATTTTACCGCACGAAGATTCTTTTCAGATCCAGAAACAGCATCTGAAATAACAGGAATGGATTTAAACCTTATTTTCAGATTTAAAATAATCCTAGAAGTACTTGCGAGCAATGAAGAAATTGACGCTAGACAATTTGGAGATTATGCTAAGGAAACTGCAAAAATATATACAACCAACTACCCATGGAGAAATATGTCTGCAAGAGTCCACAAAATCCTTTATCATGGAGAAGATATCATTAAATATCATTTGGTGCCACTTGGAGAGCTATCAGAGGAGGCTCAGGAAAAAAGGAACAAGGATTACAGATTTGATAGAGAGCACAATACTAGAAAAATTTCACGAAATTCCACAAATGAAGATCTATTTAATATAATTTTGGCAACATCAGATCCGTTCATATCCAATATTCGAAATCAATGGAAAGTGGAACATCGGGATTTAGATGAAGAAGCCAAAAAACTACTAAAGAACAGAAATAGCGCAGAACAAAATATAGAATATTTGCAATCAATATTTGTTTCAAATGAATAATAATTATAATTGCCTTAATTGTTATTTAAGTACGAAAAACATAGTATTAGTAAATAATTCTTTAAAAAAAACCGACTTCAAAATTTCGGCCAAATAAAATGTTGGATTAATTTTCAAAAATGTTTAATATAACTAATGTTGTTGCACTTTTTTGATTGAAAGAAAGAATTTTGAAAATCTTGTTAATCTTCTAAAAAATCGGTTTATGCTAAATCTATAATGTTTTCCCATTAACAGAGCTAAATTTTGAAAAACTTAAAAACCCGATTAAATGTGAGTCTGCTATTCGTTGTAGCGATGGTAATTGGGCTAGGTCCCACAAAGACAAAGCTGAAGTTTTTGCCGAGTACCTCGAAAAAGTGTTTACGCCTAATAATTCTAGCTCCGACATAACCCTACCAGCTATTGAAGACTGTGTTGTTTCCCCAATGAAAATTCGTTTCGCTTCCTTAACCACAGAAATCAAAAAAATTAAAACAAATAAATCCCCTGGTATGGACAAAATTTCAGGAAAAATGATTCGTGAACTACCAACAGCGGCCCTTAAGCTAATTTTATTAATTTTCAATTCCATTCTGCGAACTGGTTTCTTTCCTAAATCATGGAAAATATCAGAAATAATTATGATACCTAAGCCAGGTAAGGACGCTTCTCAAGTGTCATCTTATCGCCCGATAAGCTTACTTTCAATATTTTCAAAGCTCTTCGAGAAAGTATTTTTGAATGCGCTGACTCCGTATCTAAACGACCACCATATCATTCCCGTTCATCAGTTTGGATTCCGAAAGAATCATGGCACTATAGAACAGGTTCATCGCATAGTAACTCTTATTAGAAAGGCTTTTGAGGATAAACACTATTGCTCATCTCTCTTCATAGATATTTCCCAAGCCTTTGACAAAGTCTGGCATGATGGGCTTTTATATAAAATATGCTCTTTGTTACCCCAAAACACCCACAAGCTGATGCGAAACTATCTATTAGATCGTTCGTTTGTAGTAAAGTATAAAGACCACAATTCAGACTCAAGAAAAATCGCAGCAGGAGTTCCACAAGGTAGTATACTTGGTCCTCTAATGTATATACTTCATACTTCAGATATGCCCACAAATAACCTAATACACACGTCAACATTTGCAGACGATACAGCGTTTATAAGCATACATGAAAATCCAGTTATTGCTTCTAGTTGTCTACAGGCTCATATCAAAACACTCGAAAAATGGCTTGACAAATGGAAAATAAAAGTAAATACAGCAAAGAGTGCACATGTTACTTTCACCTTGAGAAGGGGAAATTGTCCCAAACTGAAGATAAATAACATCGATATCCCCGAGCAAAATGACATAAAATATCTTGGTATACACCTCGATCGCCGCCTTACCTGGTCTCAACATATTGATTCCAAATTCACGCAACTCAAAATTAAAACACTACAGCTGCAATGGCTCCTTTGTTCCCATTCTGCTCTAAATCTAAACTGCAAAGTTCTACTCTATAAATCTATTATTAAGCCAATATGGACCTATGGTATCCAATTATGGGTTGTTGTTGTTGTAACAGCAGTAATTGCTGAGTTGACAGCCCTTGGCCGAGTGATTTCGGGTCATTCCGGTGCGTAGATCCGGCTGTCGTGGGAATTATGGGGAACAGCTTCTGCTTCTAATATAGAGAAATTACAAAGACGACAAAATAAAATATGGCGACAAATTACCGGTGACCCGTGGTATATTAGTAACGCGAATATTCATAAGGACCTTAATATTGCATTTGTTCGCGACGAAATAAAAACCTTCTGCTCCAAATATGTACGAAAACTGGCAACGCATCCAAATCCTCTTGCACAGGATCTACTGTATTATAATGGACATACTCGCCTAAAGAGGGTAGACACATTGGCTCTCGCTGCACTGCAAGATAGATGAACAGTTTCCGCAACCAGAAATGGAGTTTCTATTGCAATGGCAATAGACCCAGAAATGATTAATTAATTTTAAGATTTTAATACTTATTGTAAATTTCTTTTGTAAAGAAAGATCCAATAATTAAATTAAAAGTAATAAAAAAAAAATCCGCATCGTGTATATTATTCGGTTTTTCAAAAGATTGCTCAAAAAATATTACATCACGAGCAATAACAATTTGTCTTGTCCGGGGATTGTATAAACGATACCCTTTTGTATAAAGTTGATAGCCAACAAATTTAACTTTATCACCTTTAGGTACAAACTTATTACCTTTAGGTTTAGGACCTTTTTTCAGCATAACAACATCACAACCAAACGTTTTGAAATGGGCAACACCACCTCTCATAAGGAGTAACATTTTCAAGAACTTTTGTTGGAGCACGATTTCTTATATATGTTGCTGTATTTATGGCTTCACCCCATAAACTTTGTGGTAATCCAGACGATTCTAGCAAACACCTTGCCATTTCAACAAGGGTTCTATTTGTCCTTTCGGCAACGCCATTCTGTTGTGGTGAGTAACCAACTGTGGTCTGATGAACAATACCTTTTTCGGAAAAATGTTGTTTAAATTTAGAATTTACAAATTCTTTACCATTATCGCTGCGAACGATTTTTATTTTGCGGCCTGTCTGCGTCTCCGCGAGCCCAGAAAAATTAATGAAAGCATCAAAAGCATCACTTTTATTTTTTAAAAAATATGAAAAAATATAACGCGAATAGTCGTCTATAAAAGTCATAAAATACGACGATCCACCAACAGACTTCACACCAATAGGTCCACATAAGTCCGTATGCACCAATTCTAAAACATCTTTGGTTTGCACATTGGCATAATTTTTGTACGAACTAGCAGAAATTTTATTAACAGCACAGGTAACACAATCAATAGTTTTTGGCAATTTCACATTCAAACCTTTCACCATATTTTTTGTATTTAATTTATTCAGGTCATTTACATTTATGTGACCATATCTTTAATGCCATTTTTTTACAACTTTATCATCAATAGCAGCATTTATTTTTTCACTAATTTCAAACTTTTCTAAATTCGCATTTGTTAAATCAGCTGTCAAAATATTTTCATTTTGTTTACTTTTCATTACAGCTTTATTCGCAGCGGATTGGACAATATGTCCAGCTTTAACAATATTGTTTATTGACAAAAAATTTAAGTGCAGTTGTTGTACATACCAGAGACCTGCAACGAGTACTAAATTTTCGAGTATACTTAATCATGCACATTGATTTTTATGATTTAATCGTTTTTGTTCAAATGCACAAAACGCTCGTTTACGCAACCGTTCGTTTCACTCATTCAGTTTTATTCACTTGTTGTTTTTTGCGAACATGAATATTCTGACTGTGTCGTTAAATGTATGAAGCTCATTTTACATCAAAGCCAACGTGTTGTTAGCCGAACAAGTGTTTTATTCATTTGTTGTTTTGTGCGAACATGAATGTTCGACTGTGTCGTTAAATGTATGAAGCTCATTTTACATTAAAGCCAACGTGTTGTTAGTGGAACAAGTGTTTTATTCAGTAGCAAAAGTAATTTTATACTCGACAGTGTCGACACCGAGAGAAGTGCTATAAAAAGTATAGTTGCTAAAGGCAACTATATTTTGTCAGGCAGCCGGAAAGGTCGTAGTGTCGTAATAATAAAGACTGAAATTGTAACTTTTTATATACCTTGGATTTCATTCTTAACATTTGAGGGGGGAAGAAGTTATAACAATATTTTTGAAATATTAAAATTTGTAAGGTTTTTCGAAAAAATACATACATTTAATGAAACTACGTATGTATTTAAAATATAAAAATATATGACATATTACAAATTTTATCATTGCTTTGTAAAATAAGTTTTCTTTTCGACGAAATAAAAAAATGCTAACATGTTAAATAGGTAGTAAATGCACATTTTTTATGTTTTCATATTTTTCTGCCAGCCGCTTTTTACTTATAAGTGGCTCGTGTGTTTTTAGTTCAATTCCAATCAGATCATGCACAACAAAGCCGACATGCAAAAAACAAACTGTGTATAAACAAGAATTTTTGTTTTCAAACATTGCAGTTCGAACCAAGTGTTGGAAATGATTTATACTCGTTGCTGAATTTTCTGTGTGTGCATAAAAAGTGAATAAGCATAAAATTGAATCATACTTGTTTGTATTGTTCTTAAAATTCAACGTTAGTGAATAAGTCGGCTCGTTCATACTTGTTGCAGGTCTCTGCATAAAAAGCGAATAAGCATAAAATTGAATAATACTTGTTTGTATTGTTCTTAAAATTCAACGTTAGTGAATAAGTCGGCTCGTTCATACTTGTTGCAGGTCTCTGGTACATACCATACATTATGTAAAGTGAGATTGCAAACGTTTGTTTTTATTTTAACATTTCCAATACCTTCAGCATAGATGCTCTCACCAGATGCTAAAACAATTTTCTGTTTTGATTCTGCCAACGTTTCAAAATACTCCTTCGTTCTGCACATGTGTGACGTCGCGCCGCTGTCAAGTACCCACAACTCATTTAAATTAACTTTGTTTTCATTTAATGAACAAGTAAAGTCATCTTTTTTCTCATTCTCTTTGCATTGTGTTCGTATGTGGCCCCCCTTTTTTCCACAACGATAACATTTAATATTGTTGTTGTTGCTGTATACATTACCAGCTGTGTTTTTCTTTTCACTCTGCTGATTGAATTTAGGCTGCATATTCTTTTGTTGCCGCTGTTATTAAAATTCTTTTTAAATAATTTCTTGAATTCGCTGCGAAAACAGTTTCATGTTGTATATTTTTTTTGTTACCTTGTCGCATTTCTTCTTCTAAAATCTTGGAAATTAAATTCTCATAAGTTGGTAAATTATCTCGGCTTTCTATGGCCACAACAAAAGATTCCAAATCATCGGGAAGACTGCACAATAGCAAAATTGACAACAAATCATCGTTTAAAGTGATTCCAATTTCTTTCAATTCATCCACATTACAACAAAATTCATTTATTTGTGGTGAAAATTTTTCATTTGAATTTAATTTAAACCGAACCAATTTTTTAAACAAATTTACCTTCCTGGATGCAGTATTTGCCTGGTATAAGGAACTTAAAACATCCCAGGCACTTTTAGCTGAAACACAATTCTTTATGTGAATCAATTCAGTGGTTTTCACACTTAACGTTATGGTGGCCAGAGCCTTTCTGTCATCTGTAACCCATTTTGTATTGTCACCAGCAAGAGTACTTTCAACAAGGGTATGATACAGATCCAACGTGATAAGCAAGCTCTTCATTTGTATGCACCATGTTGCATAATTATCACCATTTAATTTTTCAATACTTGCAAGAGCACTCGCCATTTTTGAAACAAAAACAGTGAAACCAAAAACGACACAATCCAAATAGGTATATCACACTTTTCCAAACGGTAAGTTTAAAAATTTATAAAGATTATTTTAAAACTGGATTCTGGATTCCCTGGTTGTTTCTGGGCCCATAACCTTTGTTAGCAAATTTGTTGTGCAATGGAATTTGCTTGGATTCCAAAATAAAAAACTAAACTTCCGCTCAAAAGAAACACCGTGTCGTTCAATTCAAGAAGGTTTATTTGCAAGTGATTAAAAAAGTAAAGTTATGTATACTTAGGGTTAACATATTCATTTTGAGAAAAAGAGGATGTTGACTAAAAAATAGCCGGACATTAACCCTTAAAAAGAGGACAATACTCTGTAGCAAAATATTAAAAAAAACAACGCCTTAAAATACACAAAACAAATTTAACAAATTCATTTTAAAACTTCACATGTATTATATATAAATTTTTAGTAGAAGTTGTCAAGTTTCATGTATATTTTTCAGCGCTTTCAATTTGAACCAATATATTATTATCGCATTTTTTTAAATATTCATAAAACACTTAACAATTCATATCAAAATTATATTTGACTTTAATAATATCAGAAATAGTTTCTGTGTTTAATTTGTTTCTTTCTGGTGTCCACTGAATTCAGAACTTCTAGAATTAAGAACTTTGAGAAGTATTATAAAACAAAATTTCCAAAGGTTAACACACACATTCAGAGAATTTGGAATGATTTAGAATTTATAAGAAGATTTCGTCTTTCAAAGAAAAGTGCATCAGCTGTTTTTTCCCCCCTCCAATAAACTAGCAGTTCTTTTGGCACCTTTTCCAGACATTTCTGGACAAAACTAAAAAAGTCGTTGCAAACAATTAAATTTGGCAATTAATTGATGTAACTGTAAACGTCAAACAACAATGTTACCAAATTTTTCACCGAATGCAGTCGGTAGTTACACGTAGGTAAAAAAAACGTTAAAATTACGAAATTCTTTTTACCGGTTAGGTAAGGAAAAGTAATTGGTATAAACTCTAGTAGTTATCTATTTGTTAAAATTACGGGCATAAGACACGTAGACAGAGGCCAAAAGCCAAAGCCGTTTAAAATTGTGAAGGCGCATATGGCGGCCAAAAAGCATCAAACACAATTTGTTTACACAAAAAAGCATGTCATGACATCGTGTGTATTTAAAAAAATGTATACATCAATGCCAACAATACTTACGATGCAATAAAACGAAATTATAGACTAATGTTTTAAAAGTAGGACAAACCCAGGACACTTGCAAAAAAAAAGAAGTAGGACTACCCCGGACGCCCTAAAAAAGAGGACGGTGTCCGGGGAAAAGAGGACGTATGGCAACCCTATATATACTTATAATCAAAAAGAACAGAAGGTTCAATTTTTAACGAAAGCAAAAAGGATAATATAAAAAAATATAGAATTAGAGCATTACTAGAACAGGGTTGTTAGCATTTGAATTGTACTAAGGTTGTAACGTTTTTTTTTTCAACAAGATTTAATTGCATTAAAAGCGTTAACTACATCACATGCGGCTAGGCATTGAAAATTAAATTCACTACATGAAATCAAAGGTAAACCTTCTTCATAAAAACTATACTGAACAGTCGGATAATCAATTTTAGTAAAATTTACATTAAGCGAGTTAACATCAATTTCCAATGAACGGTCAACTGAGCCATTAATGCCAATCTCTCGTATATACTTCCATTTACTTCTACAATCAACTGCCGTGTTGAATTTATTATAATAATATAAAGATTTATCATGTCTTATTCTCGAAACAACCCTATTCCTTGCCAAACGATACTCACATTGTAGTTCAGGTGTCCTGTACCTTCTCCACATGTGGTATATACGGTCACGTTGTTCTATTAACAATTTAGTTTCATTTCCAAACCATGGCCTAATTCTATTCTTGATTATCCTATTTTTTATTGGTACGTGATTGTTATAAATGTGCAGTATTGAGTTATTAAGAAAAGTAAGCTTCTCATCCACTGATGGCAATTAAAAATTTTTTTCCCAATCAACGTTATCAAGATCACGCTGCAAATTTATTGGACTTATACTATTGAAATCTCTGAAACTGTACATTTGAATTCCCTTTTCCATTCTAAATTCATAGCATATAAAAATCAAATCGTGCTTTGAAAATCATGCAGCTAACTGATCATAGAGTAATAATTTTTGCTCGTTACTTACAAAAACAAGGTCAAGTAATGTGCTGTTTGTGGTTGAAAAATGTGTTGGCCTGGAAGTGTTTACAGCAGATAAATTAAAAGAATACATAATGTTGGTCAGTTTCATTTCTAAGCAGATTGCAATTAAAATCACCAGTTAAAATAACCTCCGAGTACGCTACAGAAAAATGTTCCAATTTGTCAATAAGTGTGTCCAATTTCATATACCTATCCGGTCTATAAACACAGCCAAGGAGCATTTTCTCACCATGAAAATTTACGTCAATAAAAATTAATTCAATATCACCGGGTTCATTATGTGAACAGATAAGTTTACATGAGATATTATTCCTAATGTAAATAGCTACGTCTCCACCATTACATTGCCTATCTGATCGAAAGATACGATAACCATCTACTTTATAAATACTGTCGTTTATTTCCGGTATATACCATGTTTCAGAAACACATATAGCATCAATACCTGAACTCTCAAATAGATAACGAAATTCATCAAGTTTCGGCAGAAGGCTTTGGGCGTTTATATGACATATGTTAAAGCCCCGATGCCGAGTAGCCAAAATACGAATCATGTTATAATTACTGTCTCTAGAACCAACTTGATCAAAAGACAAATTTGTCATATTTACTGAATGCAACGCAATAAGATTCATAAATACATATATTTTTTTTTTTTTTTTTTTTTTTTTTGCATATTCTTTTTTATTGTATCTTCATTTAAAATGAACTAACAATAGGTATTCAAATCCTAAAACTAAAGTTAATTAAGATAAGTCCAGCCAATGCTAGACAAAATCTAGTTTTCAAATTCGATAGGATATAATGAGCAACTTGTATTTATTCATCTGAGAGCGGTGGTGTCCCTCCTTCTCAAACGGCTATGACCGGGATGTTGTAAGATGTCTCGAGCGAGGGGATTTGGATGAGTTTCCAGCTTACCCAAATAATGGGCCACGTGTTTAGTTATTTCCCATTTGACAAGTGGAACATCAAGATCGTTGTGTATGTTGTTGTTTTTAATATACCAAGGAGCGGTAGTTATCATTCGTAGAATTTTTTTTTGACGGCGTTGAATTTTCTCAATATTGGAGTTGGAGGCAGTGCCCCATAACTGGATACCATAGCACCAAATTGGCTTTAAGATTGAGTTGTAGAGTAGAAGCTTACAGTCGAGCCGAAGGACGGAGTTTCTGCCGATGAGCCAATGAATTTGGGCTGCTTTCAGTTTCATTTGAGTCAGCTTAGCATCTATATGTGGTTTCCATGTGAGGCGACGGTCCAGATGAATACCAAGATATTTCACGTGTGAGTTTTGAGGCACTATATGGTCATTAATACGAATAGGGGGACATGATTCCCTACGTAGAGTAAATGTTACGTGGGTGCATTTCTGTTCATTTATTTTTATTCCCCATTGTCTTGCCCATTTCTCCACTTGCGTTACGTGGTGCTGTAATTGAATCGAGGCATCTTTTGGATCTTTGTGAGTACTGAAAAATGCCGTATCATCAGCAAATGTTGACGTGTGAATTTCATTGTTTGTTGGCATGTCTGCTGTGTACAGCAAGTAGAGAATTGGTCCTAAGATACTACCTTGAGGGACGCCAGCACCTATAGGTTGAGGATGGCTTAAATAATCACCTTCTTTAATCATAAACTGACGGTCGATTAAGTATTTCCATAGTAGGTGTTGAAGATTCACCGGCAAGTTCTGCTTTAATTTAGATATCAGGCCTTCATGCCATACTTTGTCGAAAGCTTGAGAGACGTCAATAAAGAGTGCCGAACAGTATCTCTTTTCCTCAAAGGTTTTTCTTATGACTTGTACCAATCTATGTGTTTGTTCTATTGTACTGTGTTGACGTCTGAAGCCAAACTGGTGATTGGGAATGCAGTTGTTTTCATTCAAAATCGGAGTCAGCTTGGTTATAAGCAATTTCTCGAATAATTTGGACATAGTTGGTAATAGACTTATTGGCCTATACGACTCAACTTTGCAAGGATCTTTTCCCGGCTTACATATATGAAGGAAAAAGTATATTAAATTTTATAATGCAATTTTGACAGCGATAATAAAATGAGGGATAATATTTAAATTGAAGAGTTAATTGATAATCATCAAATCAAATTGTAATACATAATATAATAGCAAAAAACAAAAAAATACTAAACAATTTACTAATTTAAAATAATAAGTTTCCAGTTGAGAACATTTTGTATCACAGCAAAATTTTGCAATGGATTTCAATAGATAATTTTTTTCAAATGGAGAACATAATTTTGCAACTATTACTTCATCTGTAGGATTATGTTATGTTTCTATAAATTTTTTTCAGTCTATATATATTTTCTAACTGTGGCATATTTATTTTTAAACTGTTTTGCCACTACAATGTTTTCTTGTTTTAACATTTTTCTTTTCATTTCTGTAATTTCTTTCTTCAAAAACTCAACTTCAGTGTTCTTTAATTCTAAGCTTTTTACCCTCTCAGTTATAGCACTCAGATCATTTTTTATGTTTTTTTCAATAACAGAGAGTATTTTTTCCTCACTTTCCTTTATTAGATTTTTCATATAATCAAACTGTTTTTCTTCACTTTCTCTTATTGAAGTTTGAATAACTTCACCCAAGAATGATAAAATAAAGATTACGCCAACGCGCGTAAAATTTTAAAATGTTCTGCGCATTTAGGCCCTGTGACGTCACACATTCTGTGTTTATATTTTTTGTTGTTTTTTTTTTTTTTTTTGTTTGTTTTTCTTTTTTAAACAGATTTTATTTTAGAACTCTCAGAGATTTCAATTGCAAGGTTGCCAACTATCACATAAAACATAAATTTTTCGCAAGAAATTTTAATTCTAAAGGCCCAACTATAATATGCATATGCTAGCTTAAGCAAACGTGTGAACACATATAAATTGTATGTGGCAAACTATAATGTACTTAACGAAACTTTTCGTTTTTCATCTGTCATTTTCTTAAGCAAAAAGCGAAACTGATCGCACATTCTGTACGGAATCAGCTGTTTGTTGTTGTTTGTTTGTGTTTTGAACAAAATGGAGGAAAATATATTTATTTTAAATTTAATAGAAAATGCGGAAAAAATAAGTGCTTTTACAATAAAAGGGACCCTTTTTATTTTAACAAAAATGTCTTTCTGTCGCGGTTTATTTCTCTGACAGAACAAGAGCGTCTTCTTCTTTTACAGTGTAGTTCACTTATTTCTTTTAATGTGCACAGACCTTCAAGCGCTAACTTTAATATTTTTATATAATTTAAATTTTTAAGTTTTTTCTCCATTTTTGCAAACACAATACGAAAATTAAAAAAATATATGTAAACGTAGTGCTGCCACAGCTGTACATTTTAGTACTTTTGCCGATAAATTAAAAAAAAAGGAAAAATTATGCGTTTCGGGTACGAAATTTTCTTTTAATTATAAAATAATATAATCTATATATATAAAAGAGAGTGACGTTAGTTACTAGCTTTATAACTAAAGAACGCCAGGACCGATTGCAACGATTCGCACGAATTCAGGCTGGCCTCAGGCCAGAGAAGAAGAATACCCGGAAAAAAATTCAGAAATTGACCACACCTACTTTTTTTAAATTAATGTTTTTATGTGTGAGTGTGTGTATGTACTTTATAGAATCGTAAATGATCATGTGATGATCTTCGGCAAAGTTGTTGTGCATGAGCCCGGGAAGGTTTGTAAGTTGGTACGACCACGCCTACTCTAACGCCTACTTTTTTTATTTAATTCTAAATGGGTTTTTACAAATTTACTTCAAATTGTATATACATCTTACTGTAGGCGAGGTAGAAATAAAAATTTTATGTGCCACGCCCACTTTCACGCCCCATCACATGCAAGACGCTTGACAGGTAAGCCAGACCGCTGCAGCGATCTGCCTGAAATTTTCACATCACACCACTAAGTATTTACAGAATATTTTTTTTTGCGACCACGCCTACTTTAACGCCTTCTTTTTTAAATTGTGTAATTGATTCTACTCTAATTTTAACATACTCACTTTACTCTAGGCGAGATCAAAAATTAAGATTCATACTCCACGCCTCCTTTCACGTCCCACCTCTAGCGATCTTTTTTGACCGCCTACTTTTTTTTAAATTGATGCCGTAGCAACGCCCGCAGTGTACAGCCGAATTCGACCACGCCTGCTTTAAAATTGTGTAATCGATTCTACAAGGGTTTTAAAAGACTTACTTCAAATTGTATACACCCATTACTTTTAATTATTATCTTCTAAAATCCAAAAATCAAATGTCGTTCTTTTGTATATCACAATTTTTACGACAATTGTTTTTCCACCTAATTTGATTGAAAACTTTTTTTGTTCATTTTTTTTACAAAAACAAATTCTGGTTCTGCTATTGCCAGTAGATGGCGTTATGTGCATTTGACACCTGATTTATTTTTGTAGTATTTAAAAATTTTCAACCTTTTTTAAAAGTGATTTCAAAAGGTAAGTTCCCTAAATGATTTTGTGATATTAATTTCTCAGTGTTATTCATAATGCCGTGACCCAGAAGATCTGATCTTTCGCACCGTACCCGTAATGCAATTAAAAATCGGAATATTACCAATCGATTGAATACGGATGAACAAGAAATCGCACGAGATCAGCGCCGTGTTAGTATGGCCCGACTTCGCGTAACGCAAACACAAGAAGAAAGACAGGCGACAAATGAAACGGGGCGATTAGCAATGAGAAATCATGGATTAAATCAAGCAATTCAACAACGTGAAAATCTAAATCAACGCGTAAGAAGAAGAGCTTCAAGTGTTGATTTGAATCGAGTAGCGTTTCATTACGATTGCACTTTTGACTACAGCTCGCATCCTTCCGTTCAAATTGGCCCAATGGAGATTGTGTGCAACCATTGCGGTGCATTCAAGTTCACCCGAGAATCGCCTGGGTTGTGCTATCTCAGTGGTAAGGTCAAATTACCACCATTGCCTTCACCATTGGTACGACCACACCTACTCTAACGCCCACTTTTTTTAATTTATTAATTGCTTCTGCATGGGTTTTTACAGATTTACTTCATACAAATTGTATCCACATCTTACTGAAGGCGAGGTAAAAATAAAAAAATTAATGTTTGCAGGGTTTTTCAGTCTGCGGGCGCAGGGGCGTGGCAAAATCCAATTTCAATGACATACGAGCTTACATACATATATTTTGCTTTTTTTTATTTTATTTCATTTTTTCAAAACCGTTGTCATGTTTTTCAAAACGAGATATCAAACTCTTAAATCGGTTATATAGTTCCGAAGATATTTGCAAAAAACTAATGTTATTAACGATCCAATATCAAAATTTTAAAACTTTCGAAATGTTGCATTCAAAAATCAGAGTTTTCGGTTTATTTACAAAATATTTACATCATTCGATAACAGAAGATATTCTGCGCTTACTAAGGTACAACATTATACAATAAGTTAAAAATAATATTATACATCAATCGATGATAAAAAACTTTATGTACCCTTGCATTTAAGATACCAACATTTTGTGCACATTTGTGAGTTTTTTTCAAACGCTGATAAAAAATAACGGTACATTCAATCAAATTGCTCGAAGCGCTTGATCGGACTCTACGTGATTTTTGAGGATACTACAAACCGATGGGAGGCGCTCTTATTCTTTTTGTTGGTGATTTTGTCAAACTTTGTCCGTTATCAATGACCGCAGATGAGCTGAACGCATGCTTGAAAGCTTCATATCTTTGGAACCGAGTCGAGAAAATCACGCTATCGACGAACATGCGTGTGCATTTGTTGCAAGACCCGTCTGTCCAAACATTCTCAGAACAACTTTTTGACATCGGAAATGGAAAAATTCCAATTAATCGCGCCACGAACGAGATTTCGTTCCCGCCTAACTTCTGTCGAATGCAAATGAATATTCAAGCCGTTGTCGACAAGGTTTTCCCAAGTCTAACAATATTTTACAAAAAATCGGATTGGCTGTGGGAACGTGCAATTTTGGCACCAACAAATTACGATGCCAACAAGCTCAATGAGCAAATTCAATTGAAACTGGCCGGCAAATTAATCAAATACAAATCAATCAATACAGTAATGGATGAAGAACAAGCTGTCAATTATCCCAGTGAATTTTTAAATTCATTGGAACCACCCGGAATGCCAGCGCATGTGCTAACATTAAACGTTGGATCACCGGTATTTCTTATTCAAAACTTAAACGCACCAAAGTTATGCAACGGAACCACATTGACCATCAAAAACTGCTCACCAAATTTAATCGAGGCAACAATCATCGGTGGCAGATTCAAAGGCGAAGATGTACTTATTCCACGAATTCGGATGATTTCCAACGCTTTACCATTTCAAATCAAGCGGCTCCAATTCCCTTTGCGTCTTACCTGTACTATTGCCATCAATAAAGCAAGAGTCACATCATTAACTATTGCTGGCTTAATTTTGGAAAATTTATGTTTTCCACACGGCACGCCAAAAAACAAAAAACATTGAATATCCGCTGGCCCCAAGATGAAGTAATAAATAAATATAATTTCCAATTTGCCTTAAATAAATGCGTTTCTTTTTTGATTGAGCCCATACCTAGAACATATGTAGTTATTCTGTAACAAATCTTTATGATAGATATTCCATAAATTTATTTAAAGGCCGTACATTTCTTTAAAAGCTTAATTTAAATCGTGTGGTAATACAACACTAATGTTTGCTTAGGGCCAGCAACGCGGACCGGGTCAGCTAGCAATATTTATAAAATATAGTCATTTAATGGCTTTTTGTTAAAATAAAAACATTTTTTTTAAACATAAATGAGCAACTGTGGACAAAAAGTTGCAGTCATTGTAGCCACCTAAAAGTTAACTCTGAACTGGTTATGCATTTGACAGCCTTTTCGTTAACTTTTGCAATTTGCTTAAGCTTGTTAATGCATATTATAGTTGGGCCTTAACACATGAAACATTATTGGTAACCCTCAGAATGGCCTTCTACGTCACATAACGGGAAATCATGCGCATGGCGTAATCTTTATCATTCTTGACTTCACCCATGATATATTCACTCTCTTTTATTAAATCTCTTAAGAAATTTTTGTCCTGATGTGATAAACGCGGTGTTTTTGCATAATTTTCAACCGAAGAGACTTGTTGATCTCTGGCTCTCTTAGCTGACGATTCGCTTCTTGTTTCCATATTTCTTGTTTAAACTGTTTTTGTTGTTATAAAAATAATTACTTTTGTTTTTAATTTCTATTTTTGTACTTGTTCGTAAATTTATGTATACTTTAGAAAGAGTTTTCAGTATAATTATGTTGTTTTTTGATTTAATTATTTGTTTAATACTGATGTGCTGTTTTGTAAGTTTTTTTTCAATGTTTGTTGTTGATGTTTTAATTTAATGTAAGCACAAGAATTATCGCCTGTGTTCTATATTCCACTATAAAATGAAAGTGAAAAACTTTTTAATTTCACATTTACAAAATCACTGTGTTCTTAAAAAGTAATGAAACTTTATTTTCATGACGATTTCATTTTTATTTTGTTTCAAATAACTATTTAAAGAAATATGAGTAAAAACAAAAATTGTTATGCTAAAGTGATTGGTTAACATTTTAATTGAAATTAGTGACACAAATTATCAATGCACCTGACTACCCGATATTATCAAAATACTCACACAATGTTTAAATATGTCTTTAACATTGCATTTTTTAATGTACAAAATATGAAAAACACTTTCAGGCTATTATGTACATATATTTGCTAAGAAGTTATCAAATTAAGTGGGAATACGTACAAAAAGTGTTGAAAAATAATTTTTGTAAACCGAATACTCGATGCTACAACTACTCATTGTCGATAAAGAAAACTTTCTATGTCACTTAAAAATTAAACAAACAAAATAAAACAAACTAAATAAAAAATAAATTTTATATTAAAAAATTAAAATGAGTGGTGTGTTTTTAATTTCCGTCTTTATTGAAAAAGAAAAAATTAAAGCGGAAAGAATATGTAGAAAGAGACTTCGGGACTGTTCAAATCCATTGGAATTGCCGGAACAATCGTAAGTAAATACATATTTTGCCAGAAACGTTTTTAACCAATCTGTGATCTATCTAAAATTGATTAATATATATTTTAGATTTATAGCGTATTACAGACTTAATAAAGATGCATTTAAAATGGTTTTAGAAGAAATATACCACATCGCCAACGAGACCAGCATTCCAACAATTTTGAAGTTGGACACTGCACTTCGTTACTTCGGCCAAGGTAGTGCCCAACAAATGATTGGGAAGGACTCGAATTTGGCTTTAGGACGAAGTGCAGTTTGCAAAGTCATAACATGTATGTGTAACGTTTTGGAATCCACACTATGCCCAAAATGGATAAAATTTGAAAGGAGCAATGAAGACATTTTAAAATCAAAAAAGCACTTTTACAACAAGTTCCAATTGCCTGGTATCATTGGTTGTGTAGATGGCACTCATGTCAAAATTAAAGCACCAGCCAAGGATAGCCATCTATTTTACAATAGAAAGGGATATTTTAATTTAAACGTAATGACTGTAAGTAGAAAAAAAACAATTTATATAACACTGAGAAATTTAATTTTTAGATATGTGATCATTTAATGAACATCATTGCAGTAAACGCATGTCATCCTGGAGCTTGTCATGACGCATTCATTTGGAAACTCAGTCCTGAAAGACAGCATCTGATGGCAAATTACAACAGTGGCGCTAGAAGGTCATGGCTTTTGGGTGATGGGGGCTATTCATTGGAACCATTTTTACTCACACCTTATAGATGTCCAGAAATAAATACACCAGAGCATAACTTCAACAAAAAACATGCATCAGCAGAAACATTGTGGAGCGCGTAATTGGAGTTTTAAAAAGCCGATTAAGATGTCTGCTTGATACGATGTCGTATGAGCCACGAAAAGTAGTACAAATTGTTAATATTTGCTGCGCACTTCACAATATTTGTAATTCCTACAATGTCAATAATGGAGAATGCAATGATTTTGTTGTGGAAAATGTATTCGAACAAACTGCACCGGAGGACAGCGAAGTCAATGATGTAAGACTACTAAATGAAGCTCTTAGAATTCGAAATGAAATTTCTAGGAATATTATTTAAAATATGTTTTTTTATTAAACAAAATTCATTTCATGAAAGGAATAAAGAGTTATTTAAAATAAAAATATCACAATTCGTTATTTTATAAGACATTAATACATATGAATAAGGTACATACTTCAATTCACTAAATATACATATGTATGTACATATTTAGATAAAAAAATAAAAATATCGCAGTTTATAAAAAAGTTCAGTTAAAGTAAAATGCAAAAATTGTAGTAGTAATTTAAAAAAAATACTTTTTCAAAAAACTGTTTCTTTCGAATTCAAGTTCCAACTCTTGAATTTCAATTTCATTCTTTTTTTTCAAGCATTTTTCAACTTCATAATGATTGCGTTTTATCTCCATCATTTTTTCATTATGGTAAAGATGTTCTTCCTCTTTTTTTTTCTTTTATAACCTCTGTAAAAGTTTCCAAAGCTTTTCTCATTTTGTAAATATTTTTAGATATGTCCCATGTAAAGCGGTACTCTTCGTCTGCCGACGTGCTAAATTTAAAGTTAGTTTAATTTTATAATGATGCCAAGACAATTGAAATTTTTAATAAATATTGTAATTAAGCATAAGCAGCAAAATAAGAAAGATTTTTTCTTCACAAATGTATTTTTAACTGTAAAATAATTTTTAAAATGTATTTTTAACAAGGCGTCAGTATTACTTGATCATCGTCAACAGCCTATTTTGGCATCGAGTGACAATTTCCCGCAATTGTTACGGTCCACTAGTCATGTAAACGCGCCTAGTTCTAGACAAGTTTCTTACGCTAACGTGGTTAAATCTAATATGCCAGGTTTGGAGCAGGCACCTAAATCACAATATTACGAGCCTAATAGTAACACTCTAGAGACTACATTGCAGACACTTGTCCAAACCATGAACACTTTTACGACCACTATGACATCCATGATGCAGGAAATGCTGAAAATGCAATCCACTATCTTACAAGCCATTTTAAAGAAATGATTTGTTTAAAAATTTGTTTTTGGAATGCGAACGGCCTCCGCCAACATAAAAACGAACTGGAACACTTCCTGATGGATAAGCAGATTGATGTCATGATGATTGCTGAAACTCACTTGACGGCGACAGCGTACTTCAAAATTAATGGCTACGTGTTATATGATACTAAAGATCCCCGCGGAAGAGCATGTGGAGGTTCGGCAATTCTTATAAAGAACAGAATAAAACATTATTTAATGAACAACATATGCGAGGATTACCTACAAGCAACAAACATTTGTATTCAATTCTGTCAATACAATTTTGTTTTATCATCAATTTATTCGCCGCCTCGATTTTCAATAAAAGAACACCAATACTACAGCTTCTTCAATTCCCTTGGAGCTAGATTTTTAGTTGCTGGTGACTTTAACGCCAAACACACATTTTGGGGTTCACGTCTGGTGACCCCGAAGGGTCGTGAACTCTTCAACACCATTGCCAAAATGGGATTAGATGTACTCTCAAGCGGGCATCCCACCTACTGGCCGACGGACCGACGGAAGATTCCCGATGTTATTGACTTCGGAGTAGTAAAAAATATCCCTGTAGAATCGATACAAGTGGAGCCTTCATTAGACTTGTCTTCAGATCACTCTCCTTCTATTATTTCAATGCGTTTCCTTCAAGGGAATGGCTCTCCATTTCGGGACATATCTAAAACCAGAGTAAGTTGGATAAAGTATAAAAAGTATTTAAGTTCCCACTGCACGGAAAATCTAGTGTTGAGAACTACCGAGGATATTGATGGGTCGATTGGCAAGTTTACTGAGGACATACGAAGAGCTGTACATCACGCCTCCACATACGACGTTGAGTGCAGAAGTGGGACAAATAGAACTTATTTCGCTGAACTCGATCATCTCCTGTCAGAAAAAAGAAGAGTTAGAAGAGAGTGGCAAATCCACAGGTCTCCTGAACTGAAAGCTAGGCTACGGGTATGCAGAGATATACTAAGAAATTTCTTAGAAACCCAAAGAATGGCTTCACTTAAATCTTACTTGGAGGGTCTTGATAGTACCCCACAATCTGACTATTCGTTATGGAAGGCGGCACGAGGTTTAAAAAGACCAGTTAGAGGAAAACCTCCTCTGCGAAATCCGACTGGTGACTGGGCTAGAAATGATTTCGAGAAGGGGACTTTATTTGTTAATCATTTGAGAAAAGTGTTTACTATAAACAACTCAAATAATGCATCTGATTTGCCTCCACTCGTTATTAGACCTCCTGTACCTCTAAGACTTAGCTTTAATGATGTTCAAAGCGCTATTGGTACTCTGAATCTTAAAAAAGCTCCAGGTATGGATAAAATCAGCAACAAAATGCTTGTGGAGTTACCTCGTGTAGCTAAAAGAATTATCCTATTTATTTTCAATGCTATTTTACGCCTAGAATACTATCCTGCAGATTGGTAGGTATCTATGATTACCATGATTCCTAAGCCAGGGAAGGACCCCACTAAAGTAGAGTCATATAGGCCAATTAGTCTACTGCCGACAATTTCAAAACTGTTTGAAAAATTGTTATTGGCTAAGTTGATTCCAATTCTAAACGACACTCAATGTATCCCAAATCACCAATTCGGGTTCAGAGCTAAACACAGTACCATCGAACAAACACACAGATTGGTAAATGTGATAAGACAGTCGTTTGAAGAGAAAAAATACTGCTCCGCCCTTTTCATTGATGTGTCGCAAGCGTTCGACAAAGTCTGGCATGAAGGTTTAATGCATAAAATTAAATTAACTCTGCCTGCTAACACCCACAAACTTATGAAAAGTTATTTATATGGTCGCAAATTTACAATCAAAGAAGGCGATTTTTTAAGCCCCGCTCAGCCAATTGAAGCAGGAGTACCCCAGGGTAGCATACTGGGTCCAACTTTATATTTGATTTATGCATCCGATATGCCGTTAGACCCCATAATACATACTTCAACTTTTGCAGACGATACAGCCTTTATTAGCGTTCATAAGGACCATCAAATAGCATCACAGAACTTGCAGAAATATGTTTATAAACTAGAGAATTGGCTTGAGCTTTGGAAAATCAGGGTTAACGAACAGAAATGTATTCATATAACTTTCACATTGCGAAAAGATACCTGCTCGTTCATCAGAATAAATAATCAAATTATCCCGCAACACAATGAAGTCAAATACCTCGGAATCCACCTCGATCGTCGATTAACTTGGAAGTCTCATATCGACGCAAAACTTACCCAGATGAGATTAAAAGCAGTGCAAATTAATTGGCTAATCGGCAGAAATTCTACATTAAAGTTGGATTGCACACTTTTGTTGTACAATGCAATTCTAAAGCCAATCTGGTGTTATGGAATTCAATTATGGGGTACTGCCTCAGCATCCAACATTGAAAAAATTCAAAGGGGTCAAAATAAGATTCTACGTACAATTACTGCAGCTCCATGGTATGTTAAAAATTCTCGAATCCACAAAGATCTAGGCATTCCTTTGGTGAAAGTCGAATTTACAAAACACGCCTCAAAATATGTCAGCAAACTTGAACACCATCCAAACCCACTTGCACGAGACATCCTTAACTTTACTGGCCATGTTCGGTTGAGAAGGAGGGATACCCTTGCTTGAACTCAAGCGCAAAACAGATGACTGGATCAGTGGATATAAATTTTTTGTAGTATCATTATATTTTGTCTAGCACTGGCTGGACTTATTATTTTCTTTTAGTATTAAGATTCGAAAACTTATTGTCATTTCATTTCTGAAGATTCAATAAATAAATTAAATGTATAAAAAAAAAAAAAAAAAAAAAAAAAAAAAAAAAACAAGGTGGTCTCTTAAATGCTCTTCTCCTGTCCAAACAAGGAGTCGGGGCCCATTTTTTATTGCTGATTCTTAAAGCAAAAATTATGAGGAATCCAAAAAAAAAAAAAATAGCCGGAAAATTTAGGAGCTTCTGTGGAAAATCGGAAAATTTAATTTTCATGGGAAAATTTAAAGGTAAATTTCTAAGAAAAATTAGGAAAATTTTATGTTTGAATTAAAGCCTGATTCAATACCTTTCCAACGAGCTATCACTCGTTGCGATCACTTTAGTAGTTTTTTTTTAAAACAATTTTCAATGAGGTCCATTCAGTCTCGTCTCATCGAACTGTTCGGACGTGTTACTTTTAGTGCGGCTGAATTTTCGGTGAAAAAATCGTAATAGGTGAAAAAGTGTAAAAAGTTGAAATTAAACAAAAAGTGAAAAAAAATCGTAATAGGTTAAAATATATAAAAAAAAAAAAAAATAAACATTAAACATCACATAAAAACTGTATGAGTGTTCCTCTCAGATGTAATTCTGAGAAAGAGCTTAGCTCGACTAGAAAAACTAGATGCATCTCTGAGGAAGAATCCATAAAAAAATCTTTGGAGAATTTTCTCACTGCAAGAGCCGTGGAACGGCGTCGTTCCTGTTCGCCCAATATTGTGATTTCAACAGATGTAAAAACATCATCTTCATCAAATAGTGCAGTCAAACCCAAAAAACAAGTAGGTATGGATAAGTACATAACCGTTCTCAAGCGACAGAGGAGCCCGAAGTCTGCTCAAGTGTCATCAAATGCAAAAGCTCCTAAGACCGTGAGTAATGATCAAAATAGGTTTGCTCTCCTCCAGACGGATGAGCCAGAACTTCCGAAGAAGACGTTTAAGCCCCCACCAATTTATCTGAGAGAGCCGACTTCCAGTAAATTGGTACAAGGAATTGTTGCTGTAATAGGTGAAAACATGTTTAGCGTAACCTCAATGAAACATGGAAATATCTGCGAGACAAAGATTCAAGTGAATAGGGAAGATGATTTTCGAAAATTGTCCAACCAGCTGGAAAGGGAGACTAGGGATTTCTATACCTACCAGCTCAAAAGCGCAAAAGGACTCCAAGTCGTTCTAAAGGGTATAGACCCATGTGTTGATCCCGCGGAGATAAAAACCGGTTTAATGGACAAAGGGTTCAAAATCAAGAGCGTAGTGAATATTAGAAACCGTGAAAAGATCCCTCAGCCCATGTTCAGGGTAGAATTGGAACCTGGAGATGTTGTCTTAAAGAAAAATGAGTCCCATCCCATCTACAATCTGATGTACCTTCTGCATCGTAGAATCACCGTGGAAGAACCACATAAGCGTCAGGGACCCGTCCAGTGTCTCAACTGTCAAGAATTTGGTCACACGAAGGCGTATTGTAAATTGCCGACAGTTTGTGTTGCGTGTGGGGAGCTACATGCAACTGCTCAATGCGATAAGTCGAGAACTGACTCAAAAATCAAAAAATGCAGTAACTGCGGAGGTAATCATACCGCAAATTATAGAGGTTGTCCAATTTACACTCATTTGAAAGGCATAAGAACCAACAAGACGTCAGTATTGCCTAATCGCCCTCAACAGCCAAATTTAGCATCGAGTGACAATTTCCCTCAAGTATTACGATCCACTAGTCATGTAAACGCGCCAAGTTCTAGACAAGTTTCTTACGCAAACGTCGTTAAATGTAATATGCCAGGTCTGGAGCAGGAACCTAAACCCCAATATTCTGAGCCGCATATCAACAATCTAGAGACAACATTGCAGACACTTGTCCAAACTATGAACACTTTCACGACCACCATGACATCCATGATGCAGGAAATGCTGAAAATGCAATCCACTATCTTGCAAGCCATTTTAAAGAAATGATTTATTTAAAAATTTGTTTCTGGAACGCGAACGGCCTCCGCCAACATAAAAATGAACTGGAATACTTCCTGATGGATAAGCAGATTGATGTTATGATGATTGCTGAAACTCACTTGACGTCGACAGGGTACTTCAAAATTAATGGCTACGAGTTCTACGATACTAAAGACCCCCGCGGTAGAGCTTGTGGAGGTTCGGCAATTCTTATAAAGAACAGAATAAAGCATTATCTAATGAATAACATAAGTGAGGATTACCTCCAAGCAACAAACATTTGCATTGAATTCTGTCAATACAAATTTGTTTTATCATCGATTTATTCTCCGCCTCGATTTTCAATAAAAGAACACCAATACCATAACTTCTTTAAATCCCTTGGAGCTAGATTTTTAGTTGCTGGTGACTTTAACGCCAAACACACATTTTGGGGTTCACGTCTGGTAACCCCAAAGGGTCGCGTACTCTTCAACACCATTGCTAAAATGGGCTTAGATGTACTCTCAAGTGGACATCCCACCTATTGGCCGACGGACCGACGGAAGATTCCCGATGTTATTGACTTTGGGGTAATGAAAAATATCCCTGTAGAATGGATGCAAGTGGATCCTTCACTGGACTTGTCCTCAGATCACTCTCCTACTATCATTTCAATGCATTTCCCTCAAGTGTGTGGTTCTCCATTTATGAACATGACTAAGACCCGAGTAAGTTGGATAAAATACAAAAAGTATTTAAGTTCTCATTGCACGGAAAATGTTGTGTTGAGAACTACCGACGATATTGATGAGTCGATTGGCAACTTTACCGAGGACCTTCGACGAGCTGTGCATCACGCTTCCACTTATCACGATGAATGTAGAAATAGGACAAACAGAACTTATTTCTCTGAACTCGAACATCTCCTATCAGAAAAAAGAAGAATGAGAAGAGAGTGGCAAATTCACAGGTCTCCTGAACTGAAAGCTAGGCTACGGGAATGCAGAGATATACTAAGACATTTCTTAGAAACCCAAAGAACGGCCTCACTTAGATCTTACTTGGAAGGTCTTGATAGTACCCCACAATCTGACTACTCGTTATGGAGGGCGGCAAGAGGTTTAAAAAGACCAGTAAGAGGAAAACCTCCTTTGCGAAATCCGACTGGTGACTGGGCTAGAAATGATTCCGAGAAGGGGACTTTATTTGTTAACCATTTGAGAAATGTGTTTACTATAAACAACTCAAATAATAACGAATCTGATTTGCCACCACTTGTTATAAGGCCTCCTGTACCTCTAAGACTAAACTTTCGTGATGTCCAAAACGCTATTGGTACTCTGAACCTTAGAAAGGCTCCAGGTATGGATAAAATCAGCAATAAAATGCTTGTGGAGTTACCTCGTGTAGCAAGAAGAATTATCCTCTTTATCTTCAACGCTATTTTACGCCTAGAATACTATCCTGCAGATTGGAAGGTGTCTATGATCACTATGATTCCTAAGCCAGGGAAGGACCATACCAAAGTGGAGTCATATAGGCCAATTAGTCTACTGCCGACAATTTCAAAACTGTTTGAAAAATTGTTAATGACTAAATTGACTCCAATTCTGAATGACACTGAATGTATTCCTAATCATCAATTCGGCTTCAGAGCTAAACACAGCACCATCGAGCAAACACACAGATTGGTAAATGTGATAAGAGGGTCGTTTGAAGACAAAAAATACTGCTCCGCCCTTTTCATTGATGTGTCGCAAGCGTTCGACAAAGTTTGGCATGACGGTTTAATGCACAAAATAAAATTAACTCTGCCTGCTAACACCCATAAACTCATGGAAAGTTATTTATACGGTCGCAAATTTAAAATCAAAGAAGGTGATTTTTTAAGTACCGCTCAGCCAATTGAATCAGGTGTGCCACAGGGTAGCATACTGGGTCCTACTTTATATTTGATATATGCCTCCGACATGCCGTCAGACCCTAAAATCCATACGTCAACTTTTGCAGACGATACAGCCTTTATCAGCGTCCATGAGGACCACCAAGTTGCATCACAGAATTTGCAGAATTATGTTTATAAACTAGAGAATTGGCTAGAGCTTTGGAAAATCAGGGTTAACGAACAGAAATGTATTCATATAACTTTCACATTGCGAAAAGATACCTGCTCGTTCATCAGAATAAATAATCAAATTATCCCGCAACACAATGAAGTCAAATACCTTGGCATTCACCTCGACCGCCGTTTAACTTGGAAGTCTCATATTGAAGCGAAACTTACACAAATGAGATTAAAAGCAGTGCAACTTAATTGGCTAATCGGCAGAAACTCTACATTGAAATTGGATTGCAAACTTTTGTTGTACAATGCAATACTAAAGCCAATCTGGTGCTATGGAATTCAATTATGGGGTACTGCCTCAGCATCCAACATTGAAAAAATTCAAAGGGGTCAAAATAAAATTCTACGTATAATTACTGCAGCACCATGGTATGTTAAAAATTCTCGAATCCACAAAGATCTAGGCGTGCCATTAGTAAAAGTCGAATTTACAAAATATGCGTCAAAGTATGTCAGCAAACTTGAACACCATCCAAACCCCCTTGCACGAGACATCCTTAACTTTAGTGGCCACAATCGGTTGAGAAGGAGGGATACCCTTGCTTTAACTCAAGCGCAAAATAGATGACTGGATCAGTTGATGTGAAATTTTTTTAGTATCATAAAAATTTTTGTCTAGCACTGGCTGGGCTTATTATTTTCTTTTTAGTATTAAGATTTGAATACTTATTGTCATTTCATTTTGAAGATTCAATAAATAATTAAATGCAAAAAAAAAAAAAAAAAAAAAAAAAAAAAAAAAAAAAAAAAAATGAGGTCCCTTATGAAGAATTCTTGAATTTTGTCACAGACAGTGGTGTACACCACCACTAAACCAGTCACTATAAAAAAAAAAAATGTAGGTACATTATTTTTTGCTGGGCAATCGATTGAGACTATTTATTTTAAAATCGGAGAGGGGTCGTCCAAAAGGTGATCGTTTTCATATGGAATTGCTCCATAATATAGTTTTCATGGCTTAAAATATATTAAATTTCATTCATAAACTTATATATGTAGTTCATATTAATATGACAAATTTAAATTATATGCGTCGGACACTGCGAAACTGTTCGTACAAAAATATAGTTGGTTTTATATGCCTGTTACTGTGCTGCACAAAGTACTAATGCATGGTAAGAATATAATTGATGCTGCCGTATTACTAATAGGAATGCTTTCAGAGGAAGCCAGAAACAAAGATTACAAGAAGTATCGATGTTTTCGAGAAAGTGTGATCGAATTTCCACAAATACTGATGTATTCAACAGACTTCTTATAACTTCGGATCCTTACATAAGTAGCATAAGGCGTCATTCGAACAAAATTTCCTTCGAACTAGATCCCATTGTTAAAGATATGGTGCTTAAATAATATTACAAATAAAAACTAACACAATTTTTCGCCTGTTACATATTCAATTAAAACATTGTATATTATATTGGATTTTTATCAAGCTGAAAGGTATAAATAACCTCATTTGGCGTCTCAATATTGGCAACACCATTTTTTTTTCATTAAAAGGCATTAAAAAGGGTTCATAACTGTATTTTATATCAATTTGTTTCAATGACTTAGGTTTTACACACTTTAACTTGGCATATACTTGACTAGAAAAGCGGCATGCATTTGTGCGATATTTTCGGTGTATTTGAAGGCTAATATCTTTCGAGGAGGGTTTTTAGGGATATTCTCTTCTTTTGTATGGAGACAACAGATGTTTAACGTTTGAATAAAAATTAATATTTTTTAACTTATATTAAATTTTCATATGATTCTAGACAGGGAAGAAAAACACCTAAAATCTACAACTTTCAGTGGGCGTAAAATCTAAAGTAGGCGTGGCATCCCGAATATGTTTAATTTTTTTTTCATAAGGAGAACTCAATTAAGAAGTGTCCCGAATTTCAAGTCCCTAGGTCCAAAAATAAAAATTTTGACAAGTGCAGTTATATGGGAGGTGGGTGTGGCAGTGGGCGGTTTTCCAAGATTTTTTCAAAATTTCTTAATTTAGCCCAAAGAAGTGTTTTTGCAAAATTTCATTGCTGTACGACCACTCCTTGAGGAATAATTTGATTATTTATTCTGATGGACGAGCAGGTATCTTTTCGCAATGTGAAAGTGATATGAATACATTTTTGTTCATTTACCCTGATTTTCCAAAGCTCTAGCCAATTCTCTAGTTTATAAACATAATTCTGCAAATTCTGTGATGCAACTTGGTGGTCCTTATGGACGCTGATAAAGGCTGTATCGTCTGCAAAAGTTGACGTGTGGATTTTGGGGTCTGACGGCATGTCGGAGGCATAAATCAAATATAAAGTAGGGCCCAGTATGCTACCCTGTGGCACACCTGATTCAATTGGCTGAGCGGTACTTAAAAAATTGCTTTCTTTGATTTTAAATTTGCGACCGTATAAATAACTTTCCATGAGTTTATGGGTGTTAGCAGGCAGAGTTAATTTTATTTTGTGCATTAAACCGTCATGCCAAACTTTGTCGAACGCTTGGGACACATCAATGAAAAGGGCGGAGCAGTATTTTTTGTCTTCAAACGACCCTCTTATCACATTTACCAATCTGTGTGTTTGTTCGATGGTACTGTGTTTAGCTCTGAATCCGAATTGATGATTAGGAATACATTCAGTGTCATTCAGAATTGGAGTCAACTTAGTCATTAACAATTTTTCGAACAGTTTAGAAATTGTCGGCAGTAGGCTAATTGGCCTATATGACTCCACTTTGGTGTGGTCCTTCCCTGACTTAGGAATCATAGTGATCATAGACACCTTCCAATCTGCAGGATAGTATTATAGGCGTAAAATAGCGTTGAAGATAAAGAGGATAATTCTTCTTGCTACACGAGGTAACTCCACAAGCATTTTATTGCTGATTTTATCCATACCTGGAGCCTTTCTAAGGTTCAGAGTACCAATAGCGTTTTGGACATCACGAAAGTTTAGTCTTAGAGGTACAGGAGGCCTTATAACAAGTGGTGGCAAATCAGATTCGTTATTATTTGAGTTGTTTATAGTAAACACATTTCTCAAATGGTTAACAAATAATGTCCCTTTCTCGGAATCATTTCTAGCCCAGTCACCAGTCGGATTTCGCAAAGGAGGTTTTCCTCTCACTGGTCTTTTTAAACCTCTTGCCGCCCTCCATAACGAGTAGTCAGATTGTGGGGTACTATCAAGACCTTCCAAGTAAGATCTAAGTGAGGCCGTTCTTTATGTTTCTAAGAAATGTCTTAGTATATCTCTGCATTCCCGTAGCCTAGCTTTCAGTTCAGGAGACCTGTGAATTTGCCACTCTCTTCTCATTCTTCTTTTTTCTGATAGGAGATGTTCGAGTTCAGAGAAATAAGTTCTGTTTGTCCTATTTCTACATTCAACGTGATAAGTGGAAGCGTGATCGTTCGTCGAAGGTCCTCGGTAAAGTTGCCAATCGACTTATCAATATCGTCGGTAGTTCTCAACACAACATTTTCCGTGCAATGAGAACTTAAATACTTTTTGTATTTTATCCAACTTACTCGGGTCTTAGTCATGTTCATAAATGGAGAACCACACACTTGAGGGAAATGCATTGAAATGATAGTAGGAGAGTGATCTGAGGACAAGTCCGGTGAAGGATCCACTTGCATCCATTCTACAGGGATATTTTTTAGTACTCCAAAGTCAATAACATCGGGAATCTTCCGTCGGTCCGTCGGCCAATAGGTGGGATGTCCACTTGAGAGTACATCTAAGCCCATTTTAGCAATGGTGTTGAAGAGTACGCGACCCTTTGGGGTTACAAGACGTGAACCCCAAAATGTGTGTTTGGCGTTAAAGTCACCAGCAACTAAAAATCTAGCTCCAAGGGAATTGAAATATTATATTTTATATATATATTAATATTTTATATATTTTTTATATATATTTATATTTTTTATATATATTTTATATATATATTAATATTTTATAAATATTATTATATTATTTTATAATTAAAAGAAAACTTCGTACCAGAAACGCATAATTTTTCCTTTTTTTTTAATTTATCGGCAAAAGTACTAAAATGTACAGCACTACATTGTAAATAATAATAAACGTTTACATATGTTTTGTTAATTTTCGTATTGTGTTTGCAAAAATGGAGAAAAAACTTAAAAATTTAAATAATATAAAAATATTAAAGTTAGCGCTTGAAGGCCTGTGCACATTAAAATAAATAAGTGAACTACACTGTAAAAGAAGAAGACGCTCTTGTTCTGTCAGAGAAATAAACCGCGACAGAAAGACATTTTTTGTTAAAATAAAAAGGGCCTCTTATTTTTTTCCACATTTTCTATTAAATTTAAAATAAATGTATTTTCTTCTTTCTCCATTTTGTTAAAAACACAAACAAACAACAAACAGCTGATTCCGTACGGAATATGCGATCAGTTTCGCTTTTTGCTTAAGCAAATGACAGTTGAAAAACTTAACGAAAAGTTTCGTTAAGTACATTATAGTTTGCCACATACAATTTATATGTGTTCGCACGTTTGCTTAAGCTAGCATATGCACATTATAGTTGGGCCTTTACTCTTAACAAGTTTTTCTCTCGTTATATTAGCGACAAAAATTTTAGTTGTGTTTATTTTATCGATAAAGTGTATTTATTATACAAAATGTGTATATTTTGTGTTTATTTATTATATAAAGTGTGTATATAAGTTTATTTATTTTGTGTTTAAAATGGCTTTTGAGTATTTGGCATACGAATTAGCAAGGGATGACCAAATTTTTGACGTTCCAGCAGTTAATCGTCGTATTCTTCGGGATTTGGACAATCCTTTTGAGTTGACAGCGAAGGAATTTCAAAAATTATACCGACTCACTCCGGACTTGGCTAAAAATTTAATTTTTGAGTTAGATGATCAACTAAGAGGATCTAGAATAACATCTATATCGACAGAAAAGCAGGTAAGACATGCCAGCTTCAAGTTAAAATGAAATTTAAATATTTTATTTTGCTAGGTGCTTTCGTCTTTACGTTTTTATGCAACTGGATGCTATCAGCGGCTCCTTTTAGAATTTGAATTGGTCGCCATTCTCTTAAATGCACTTAAAATGTATGTATATAAATGTAAATAAAATAACAAAATAAAAAGATAATTAAATCATACATTTTTTTACTTACCTTACTTAAGTCAAAATTTACAAAAATAAACCAAACTCCCAAATTATGCACATTTCTATTTGTTTTTTTCCATTCTCTTTTGTGCTTTTCGCTTATTTTGACACTTTGTACACAGAGGTGCCACATTTTATTAAATTAAATGAGTACAAAAAAACAGCTGTATACTATCGTTAAAAAAAAGTTATAGAATCACACAATCGTTACTGCAAACGACTATTTATGTCGACAAATGTTACGATTGTCGGATCGTTAAAAGTTAGTGAATCGCAGTACTGGCATATTAGATTTAACCACGTTTGCGTAAGAAACTTGTCTAGAATTAGAGCGTTTTCGTGAGTAGTTGGTCGTACATTTTGAGGAAAATTCATACTCGACGTGAAATTAGGTAGTTGATGATGATCAGGTAATACTGCCGACTTATTGGTCCGTATGCCCTTCAAGTAAGTATAAACTGGACAACCTATATAATTTGCGGTATGATTTCTTCCGCAGTTACTACATTTTTTTATTTTTACGTCAGTTTTGGACTTATTACATTGAGCAGTTTCATGTAGTTCCCCACACGCAACACAAACAGACGGCAATTTACAGTACGCTTTGGTGTGGCCAAATTCTTGACAATTAACACACTGGACGGGTCCAATACGCTTATGCGGTTCCTCCACGGTAATTCTACGATGCAGAAGATAAATGAGATTGTAGATTGGATGGGACTAGTTTTTCTTTAAGACAACATCTCCAGGTTCCAATTCTACCCTGAACATGGGCTGAGGGATCTTTTCACGGTTTCTGATATTCACTACGCTCTTGATTTTGAACCCTTTGTCCATTAAACCGGTCTTTATCTCCGCAGGATCAACACATGGGTCTATACCCTTTAGAACGACTTGGAGTCCTTTTGCGCTTTTGAGCTGGTAGGTATAGAAATCCCTAGTCTCCCTTTCCAACTGGTTGGACAATTTTCGAAAATCATCTTCCCTATTCACTTGGATCTTTGTCTCGCAGATATTTCCATGTTTAATTGAGGTTACGCTAAACATGTTTTCACCTATTACCGAAACAATTCCTTGTACCAATTTACTGGAAGTCGGCTCTCTCAGATAAATTGGTGGGGGCTTAAACGTCTTCTTAGAAAGTTCTGGCTCATCTGTCTGGAGGAGAGCAAACCTATTTTGATCATTACTCACGGTCTTAGGAGCTTTTGAATTTGATGACTCTTGAGCAGACGTCGGGCTCCTCTGTCGCTTGAGAACGGTGATGTACTTATCCATACCTACTTGTTTTTTGGGTTTGACTGCACTATTTGATGAAGATGATGTTTTCTCATCTGTTGAAATCACTATATTGGGCGAACAGGAACGACGCCCATCTAGTTTTTCTAGTCGAGCTAAGCTCTTTCTCAGAATTACATCTGAGGGGAACACTCATACAATTTTTATGCGATTGTTAGTGTTTTTTTTAATTACCGATATTACCGTAGATTTTTTTAACCTATTACGAGTTATTTTTTCACTTTTTTGTTTTATTTCAACCTATTACACTTTTTCACCTATTACGATTTTTTCACCGAAAATTCAGCCGCACTAAAAATAATACGTCCAAACAGTTCGATGAGACGAGACTGAATGAATCATATTAGTGATACGATTAAGTTTAGGTAAATTATAAGATAGAGTACCAGATATAACTTCCAGTCCATACATCACATGAGTCATTAAAACTGCATGTGCAATAGCATACTTAATACGACAAGGCAGATAAACACCAACTGAATGAAGCCTTCGTATTATACCAATAACTTTGTAGCTCAATTGATCAATATGATAATCAAAACATAAGCGCCTGTCCATATAAATTCCTAAACACTTTATTTTGTCAGAAAAACCAATACTCGTATTGCCAACAACAATTCTCAAAGGAAAATCAATAGTGCTAAATAAAATTGCTTTAGTTTTAGAATTGTTGACAGCCAAATATTTATCAGCAGACCATTGTAGGAATCGATCAATATAATAGTCAATATTGCATTGGAGCACATCACCATTATCAGAACCACAACGAAAAGCATGATGTCATCAGCAAACAAAAATGATTTGCAAACAGACGTATCAACAACATTAGGAAGATCATTAATGTATAGTATAAAAAGAAGAGGACCTAATACAGAACCTTGCGGAACACCAGACGAAAGAGAAAGAATGCTAGAATAAGTACCATTAATATAAACAAATTGAGACCTATCACATAAGTAGGAGAAAATAAGCTTACAAGCCGATTTAGAAAAGCAAAATAATTCTTTCAACTTCCTAATCAAGGCACAAAAATTTACAGAATTAAAAGCCTTAGCCAAATCTAAAGACACCATTGCCGCAAAATCGCCGCTATTCAATGAATTACGAACATCATCTGTTAAGTTAAGAAGTAGTAGAGAAGAACTATGTCCACGGCGAAAAGCATACTGGGAGGCAGAAATCTGGTTCTGGACGAAGGAAAGTATCTGATTCTTCATTAAATGCTCAACAACTTTCGACAAAGAAGGAAGAATAGAAATAGGTCTTAAGCAGTGGTGATATTCGAAACAATTAACAACCGGTTCGCTTAAAAAAATTATATTTTTGCCAAATTTTGATAAAAATAGCGAAAATTTTAAAGTCGCATCCCTGTAACAGACCACAAGCCTCTTGAAGGAAATGATATAAACTTTTGTTTAATAAAAAAATAGTTTTGATTTTGCAAAATAAAAGTCAAAAAAATTGCTTTATTTTTTTCTCAAAAGATTGAAGAAAACGCTATCGAAAACATCATCATCCAAGAATCCAATGTATGACCAAAATAAAATCATTTGTTTGTACGTTTGGACAATGAACAACTGAACAATATTGTGTTTGTTGCCGAGACTAATCACCTTGATAAATACACATTTTATAAAACCGTTAAAACGAAAAACATAATCACCCCAACAAATTTCATATGGAATTTTTATTCACGAGAAGGGTGAGTATGCAACAACCGGTTCGCAAAATTTTTAAAATTTTAACAACCGGTTCGAACGAACCGGTCCGAACCGGCTGAATATCAGCACTGGTCTTAAGTCATTAAGACCATGTATAATCCTAGACTTTGGAATTGGTACTACCCGAGCAATTTTCCAGGTGGAAGGAAATGTTGACGATGTTAAAATGAAATTAATATGATGCATAAGAATATGCGACACATGAGGATAAATTATCTTAAGAAACCGTATAGGTATTCCATCAGTGCCAATAGATTTCGACCTTATTCGATTCATAGCATCAAATATTTCCATTTCCGTCACACAAGAGAAAGAAAAGGATTCAGAAGCATCAATAAAAGTATTAAAGTCAACTATATCACTAAAACCTGAATTAGTAGCATTAACAAAATAATCATTAACATCATCAATATTAAAATCGGAGGTGTACCCAATATCACCACAAACACCATGACCCTTTAAAATTCTCCACATTCCAGAGGAGTTCAGACCAGAAAATAATTTTGAGTAATACCTCCTTCTAACGCTACGAATAACACTTTTTGCTTTATTCCTATATCTACAATATATAAGCCAAGAGGCAGAAGATCTAGTGGAACGAAATACTTTATATGCAAGATCCCTAAGAGATGTTGCCAATTGGATTTCTCTTGACTTCATCCAAGATGTGTCATTACTCCAAACCATCTTCCTAACCTTTGGAACAAAGCAGTATAAAGAATCAACCAAGGAATTAATTAAAGAACTTTGAATCTCAATATTACCAGAGTTGTAAAAGTATGCCAAATCAAACATTTCAATACAAGAAAAAAGACCATTCCAATCAATTCTGTTAAAATTCCTATATTCTAAACATGTATATGGACATCCTACAGCAAAATTAAAAATAGCAAATATAAACGCATGGTGAGATATTGCAGGATACTGTGCCTGATTAGAATACGTCATACACGAATAATTGCTCACTAACCAAATATCCAACAAGGAAGTTATGCCATGAGCCACATCAAGATAAGTAGGTATATTATTATGAGAAACACATAAATTGCATCTAATACACATAGTCCTCAATCTACAAGCTTTAACAATTTCAAACATATTGCAGTTAAACAACAATAATAATATTTGTATATCTCGATAACAGTTCATAATGGGAAGATTCAAACAAATCTAAGTCACCATAGGGTAGATAAACAACACCAAACAAGACCCTGATGTCACCTAGACTAAGTACAATAAATATTGATTCACAGGCAGGACGGGAGACTTTAGAAACAACCGAAAACCGTATTCTATCAGATACATAAATAGCTACACCTCCACCTCTAGCATGTAAACGATCATTCCTAATGAGCCTATATCCTCGAATGTTAAGAGATCCACATGATACATGTGGAGGAAGCCACGTTTCCAAAATACCCACTAAGTCAAAATTTCTATCAATAATATTTTTAAATTCATCAAATTTGCAGTTAATTAAAGAAGGTCGAATACTTTGACAGTTAATATGAGATATTTTAAGCTGATCGCCAAAGTTCCTCAGACTGGATCTAAGAAAATCGCTACCACTTAAAATGGGACCAATATTATTACTACTCATAGACATTAAAAAAGAATATAAAAAACATGGCGGGGAACCAAATAGATAGAAGAACCGAAGTAAAAATCATACAAAAAAATCAAATAAAAAAAAACTAATTCTTAAATACACTATCATTAAAATAGAGAATAAACTAGAAAATTTTTAAAAATACAAAATACAATCATAATAAAGGATAATCTATTTGGAATTACAAAAGAACTAGAGAAATAAAATCTGTATAACATATGTATATTGAAAAACAATATTAATTTGAATTAGCAACTGTTAATTTCAATATTCATAACGGGCACAATGTTAATTCAAATTAATAAAGGATATAAGTTATAAATAAAGTGCAAAATAAGGTATTCAAAATACCACGCATGGAAATAATATATAAGAAAACATATATTCAGGTGGCCTCAATTGTAAAATGTATCAATATCAAAATAAGTATTAAGATATACTAAATTGAAAAGAAAATGTAAATTAATTTTTGAAAAATATATGTGAGGTAAAATAAGACACAAATTTAGGTCAATAAATCCCTGTTAATATATTCCATGCATGATAAATTAAACATTTGATTTAATAACACATGGAAAATAAGTATATAAAAATAGTAATTAGGAAATTCCATTGTTATTAAATCAAGTGATTATAATTTAAATTAATAATAATAAAATAGAAAAATCAAAAAAAGTGTAACTATTAGAATTAGCATTGAAGAGTTCAGCACATTCCGCCATCCTGTATTCCACATCCTTTCCATCACTAAGAGTAAGTCTTGCTTTCAAAAGATCCGCATTAACAATCCTATACTTCAAAATGATTTTTTTTATGCAGCATTTTCCGGCAGAGAGTATTCAAATTAGAAGCAGCTGGGGAATAGTGGTCGTTAATATACACACGACTCTCAATCTCACCTCCAATAACATCTATCACAGTAAGGGAACGTTGCTTAAAATATTCCTTCATTATTTTGTCTCTCATACCAACATTATTGAGTTTCACCAAAATAAGTCTCCTATTGTGCATATAACATACAAAAGAAAGAACTCAGGGAGATGACAGCAGAATCCAAATCATTAAGACCAGAAGGCAATCCACTGATTACAAAGTCACCACGATTGAGTCTTCTGTGGAGAATATTATTTTCAGATTCCAACGCAGAAATTTTCATATTTGTAGATGAATCAACATGATTAATTAGTTTCCTGCAATCCATTATGTCGGATTTAATATCTTTCACTACAGTTGAAACTTCGTTTTTAAAGTCTGATAAAATCTGGGCCATGGAATCTTTAAACGCATCATGGTCACTATGACTCTTAACAGCAAAGCACTCAAAACTATTTTTCATAGCTAACATTTCGAGACGAAATGAACTATCATCAACGTCAGTATTAGTACAGGCGGCACATTTGAAGAAAAAAGACGCTGGTTTATCTTTGAGCAAACCAAGGTGTTTTTCAGCAACATCAGCGCATTTTAAATGAAGACACAATTTACAAGATGTACATTGAATAGAACCTTGAGTTTTGGAAAGTCCATCGGAGCATTTACCACATTTAATATTTCTGGTGGCAGGCATATTGACAATAATAAGACAAAATGGCAGCAAAAAATATATGTATAAAGGACCAGGTTGTTAAAATTAACCAAAGATTAAAAGCAATCCAGTAATTATTGTTAATATCCGAATAATTAATAATAAAATTCTCAATTATGTTATAGTTAAGAGTTTATTTTCTATTTTCAATGACAGCTAATATTCACACACTTCTATTCAGGCATAGCGTTGCCAGATTTCATTTAAGAACACACTTATAGTTTTCGAACACTTTGTTTGATCAACGCCTTCTCTTGATGAACAATGTTAATACACTAAGTATTTTTGATGAAATTTTCAGAGGTTGTCTCGTATTTTTGCTCAAATCTCCGTTATTTATGGACGGATTTTGCTGATTTTAAATAGCAAACTTCTCGAAAGCATGTCTGACAGAATTATTGAAGATTTGGATCCCGACGATATCTGTAGCTTAATTGCCGTATAACCGATACTAATATGATTTCAGGATTAAAATTTCTGATCCATATAAAAGTTGGTTCGATATCGATATTTATTAGACATTTTTGTGGGTTTATTTGTTTTTTTGGAAATAGTTCTTATATGGCAGCTATGACAAATTATGGGCCGATCTTCTCAAATTTTGGAACAGTTATTTTCATGCATATGAGGATATTTCACGACGAATTTCAACATAATAACGATATATTTAAGATATATATTAGTATTAACGTGGATTTCGGTAGTGGACCTTATGTGGGGGATATAGTCAAATATGGACCGATGTTCTCAAAATCCAGCAGTTTGATTTAGGCATGCATGTAAATGATCCGTGTAAAATTTTGAATTGGTATCCTTATTTATAAGAGATTTATGAGTATTAACGTGATTTTCGGAAGAGGGCTTTATATGGGGCATACGGTTAAAAATAGACCGAAATTCATAAAATTTTGTTGGATGATTTTCGTATATATGTATGTAAATGATCTGTGCAAAGTTTTGAGTCGGTACCGGTATTTATACAATATATATAGGGAAAAATGTCTTTTTCAGATGTGGTCCTTGTACAACAATTTATTTGCCTATAAAGATTATTTATGTCAATTTTTAGCCGTTTACCATTATTTATATCTGTTTTATACGTATTTAAGTGAATTTTGGAAGTGGACTTTATATGGGGTCTATGGTCAAACATGGACCGAACAAAAAAAATTTCGTTTTGCGATTTCTTTTTTAATCAAACTTATTTTTGCTGAATTTTGTCTTGATATTCTAATTTTAGAGGCATTTATGTATAATTGAGCAATATTTCGGGAAGATTCTACTATGGGGGCTATGACAAATCATGGACCGATTCTTACTATTTTCCGCACACTTTTTTCTTTTATCATCATACAAACATACATACATCTGCAATATATTTCAAAATATTGCAATAAAATGGACAAAAAATATCAAATTTTTATGGAGGTTGTCTCACATATTGGACCATAACTCTGGTTGGCCTAAACCGATTTTGCTGATTTTAAATAAGAAACTTCTCGAAAGCATATCTGACAGAATTATTGAAGATTTGGATCCCGAAGATATCTGGGGACTTCAGAAAATTGATTTCAACATCCAGACAGACAGACGGACATGGCTTAATCGACTCCGCTATCTATAAGGATCCAGAATATATATTCTTTATAGGGTCGAAAATTATATTGTGGAAATTACAAACGGAATGACAAACTTATATATACCCTTCTCATGAAGGTACAGGGTATAAAAATGGCTGATGCAACGAATGAGTAAGTATAAAGAATGTGATTTTTTATTATTTATTTTTGATTATTTTACTTTTTAAACATTTTTAGCCTCATTTCTTTCATATTTGACAAATATTTGTTGACAATTTCACAAATTAAATTTATAATAATTTTTTCCATTTTTGCGCAGTGTTCGTAAATGGAAACAATAAAATAAGCAAAAAGAAGCATCAGCAACATATGATTTGCAGTGGCAGCGCAAAGTAATCATATTGTGCAGCGCAGTGATGCATTTACGAACAGGCCCCCGATCTCAATCCCATTCAGCATTTATGTGATTTACTGGAGCGCAGAATCCGCCAATATAAAATAACCTCAAAGGAAATGTCATAATGGATGAGTGGGCCAAAATAAGCACCATTATACTTCAAAATTGGTTAAGTTAATGCCAAATCGGCTTGCAGAAGTCCTAAGGCTTAAGGGATATCCGATAAGTTACTAACTTTAGCAATTTTTCATTTAATTTATTTTTTTTACATAGTAAATATTTCAAGTATACGAATACTTTTTCTAAGAAATTTTAAAAATGTTTTATTGTTTTATTTTTTATAAAGCTATAAACCTTATTTAAAACTAGCTAACAAATTACTTTATACTTAAGTAAACAAATATTTGTTTAACAATTTTTTATTTTATTAGGGTGTAAACTTTTTATTTTAAAGTGTACGAATAGTTTTTCTAAGCTGATAGCTTTAGTTGCTAGTGCTCTAGTTCTTAAGATTTATTGTAATTTTAATTATAGTAAATAAAAATAAGAGCCAATAGGCAACGCAACTGACATGCAAGTTGTTATTATGTAACACTATGTTTCCACGGCACATGCTTCGCTCTCTATTCATGCTTCACACCCCAATCATGAGTGAAACAACTTGCTTCACCATACAAAATTTTAAGAGCGAATCAAGTAGATTCATATTGAATCAACTTGCGAAGCACGAAAAATTGCACTCTTCTCTAATTTTTATCGCAAGTTTATCTGCACTAGCTGTAAAAATTTAATATTATTGTAAACAAAGCAAATTATTTTCTTGTTGCTGGAAGTAAAGAAAGTAAATACGTACGATGTATGTTTTTTTTTTCAAATAAGCTAACTAATTTCCACTCACTTTTTTTGTCCATTAAAAAAAATATTTTCCACAAATTGTAAATTCTGCTTTTTTTTATTCTGTTTGTTTATTAAAAACAACTGTCAAATCGAATCAAGTTTTTTGGTCATGTAAATAGCATGATTCATAAACATGATTCAGAGAGCGAAGCAGGTGATTCAAGTCGCAATCAATGATAGGGTCAACTGCGATGATAATGTAAAGCCCGTTACTTGTTCTTAATGGCAGAAATTCATAAAAAAAACTGCCCAGAGATAAACAACCTGAAAGTTCCTCGCTCTATCTAATACAGCCCAGACTATAACGTGGAAATAGACGGTTTTAATTATGCTTCAGAAAAGGCCTATTCAGCCACTCTACGTTAGAGTATAGTCCGAAGAGTCCATATTTACCGGCTTCTAAATCCCGCGTTGCCCCAATAAAAAATATATCGCTACCTAGCAAAAAAAATGGAAAGAAATTTCTCAAGATGTGTTACAAAAATTAATAAACTGTGGCATAGAGCATTTAGAAAATAATTTTAAAACGTTTATCACATAAATATTGGACTATTAAAGAGAATCTTAAAACAAAAATTTTTTAATTATATTTCTAAATGCTATTATGAACTCTATGTCCCCTTTTAGAGTTGAGAAATTGAAAGACAGACATTTTTCTCATTCCGCTTTGAACTTGCCTAAACCTTTTAGAGTTGCGAAATTAATAGACAGACAGAAATTTTTTGTTTATTTTTTCGTTCTTCTTCTTTGTTGATTGTTGTGGAAATTTTTATTATAAAAACGCATTGAAAATAAAAGAAATTAAAAAACATATTCAAACAACAGTTAATTATAAAGTTTTTGTTATCAATAAATCTATTTGGTTAATAAATTTAATTATATTTGCAATACGCGCGTTAAAGTGAGAAAAATTATGTGAAGCAACAACATGAAAAATGCGAAGGGTGGAAACTGTAAACGAAAAATGTCTTAAAATGTCCAGTACAGTAGAGGTCTACCGCACACTCTTCCTCTTCAATACATCGCCTACAAACTTCGTCTGTCTGTCTTTCAATTTCTCAACTGTAAAAGGGGACTATGCAATGAAATGTTGCATTGCATACTGCGTTTATGAAAACAGCCAACAGCCAAAAAATTTATTCAGTGACATACACACATACAGTAGAATTATATAAATAAAGAAGATTTGTAAGGGAGGTATCACGCATCTTTATCAAATCCCGCCCATATTTGCAGCAGCACTTAAAAAATGCACACCAAACCGACGTACAAATTTTTGTTCAAATGCCGTTATCAGGAGCAGAAATAATAGATTTTTAATTTGTGGTTTGTATGGGAGGTACCACGCCCCTTTGTCCAATTGGACCGAATTGGAAATCCAAACTAATCGGGGCGCCACCCAAACGCATACAAAAAAATTGATGCAAATCGGTCCAGCCATTTAGGAGGAGTTCAGTCACGACACACGTACAGTAGAATTAAATATATAAAGATATTGGCGCATATTCAGAAATGATATCTAAGTTTAAACTTTTTTAAGCACCAACTTAAGTTATTCTTAGTTGATTACTTTCAGCACGAAAAGTCACAACTTAATTATGGGTAAAGCTGTAACTAATGGCGTTTTCTTTTCTGGCAAAAATGTTACACGTTTTTCCCATTTCGCATCTTTTTTAATTTTTTTGTGTTCTTTTCTGAAAAAATGTCAACACTGCTAAAGTGTAGTGTGTTCTTTTCTATAAATGTCACACTATAAATTTAAAAAATGGTGCACCTTTCACACTCTGTATTTTTAGAGGGGGAGAATCGCACGATAAAACAGTTGACCAGTGATGCCAACTTTTGAGACTCAAAACGCGTAAACATTTTTAAAAAAAGGGCTAAATGGAAAAAAATCCATATAAAACCACATCCAATTTTCTTTCTTTTTTTTTGCGTTTTGAGTGACTAAAATCCGGCTAAATCTAGCCCGAAAAGGGCTAAGTTGGCATCGCTGCAACTGACATTTGTTTTGTTTATGAATGTGTATTTGTGTTAAGAAACAAAAAAAAAATATATACAAAATGGAAAATATTACTATGTACTTTTTTATGTGCTAAAAAAATTTTGGATGACTTGTTGGATTTATCTTCATCATCTGATGATGATAAAATATTTTATATGATTATGATTTTTATAGTTTAAGAAGAATTTGCGAATTAGTCGGGAAGGTGCCATTGGTCTTTTTGATAAATATTTATTATCTTATTTCAAGCGATCTTACCAGGGAGTTATCTGCTTCTTCTTTTTTAACAAAAAAAAAACAAAAACAGCTGGACATGAAAAAAAGTGTTACAGTGTTGTAATTTTATGTTCTATTCTGACCATTAAAAATGCGACATCTTTAAAATGTGGGGTAAACATTATAAAAATGTACATAATAAAGGTGTAACATTTTATTTCAGAAAAGAAAACACCATAAATGTCAACTAATAAATACATTTAAAGAACAGCTGATTGATTTTATTTCTTGTCGTCGATGATGTTAACATATTTGGCCACCAATTATTTAAATGTAGTTTTTTCATCTGGCGATCAATTTGAGTCTCTCTAAAATACACAAAGCAATAAATACATATTTTTCTCTAACAATAATAATAAACTTACCTTATTTTCTTTGCTAATTGTGTACATTTTGACCAAAAAAAAATCACAAAAAAAAAAGAAAACAAACTAGAGATGTGTTTTTCGTTAACAAAAATCTACTAAATGCAGTGTTGCATTTCTTTTAACAGCTGAAAGCAGTTGCTAAGTTAAGGTGTGTTCACATTGTGTGTATTTGTCATATGGAATGTCACTTTTTCGCATGTCAAATTTGTACATATAGTCTGAACACCTTCAAACAATAGCATGTGTTATTTCTATGTGTGCAATACACATGACATTTTTTATTTAGAACGAGTTCTATTTTCTTGTGACAAACCATCTGACATCAGCTGTTTTTTATAACAAAAATTTTGTGGCGGCAAAAATTAATTGAAATTTTAATAAATATAATTTATAGTAAAACAAAAATCTCTCATACCATTTTAAAATACAGTTTTATTTAATTATAAATTTAATTTTTATTATACACATACAGCAATCAGCTGTTTTAAGATTTTTTTTTGTTTTTGATAGGTTATGTCAAATGTACTTAACATACCAACATTTGAACATGTAAATTATAAACCGTACGTGAAACTCAAATTTTGACATACACATGAAAACACATGTGGATAGAAAAGTGACATTCCATATGACAAATACACACAATGTGAACACACCTTTAGTTATGATTTGTTAATAAGATCTTTAACTATTTGTGAACTATTTGTTAGTTTCTGTTTAATAAGTTTCGACTACCTAACCTACGGTGCAAAAACACAAAAAAAACTAAATATTGCGCCATCTGTCGGACAAACTTTAAACTACACAGAAACACTACTCATGGCCCATAGAGATTTAACTTTTTCAAGTTTCGTTTTATAAAGGGTCCGCCAAATAACTTCTTTTTTTTAAACTACTGAATATTGTATCAAATTTCTTTTTTTATTTGAAAGTACAATCCTTCCGGTTAATAATAAAAAATAATTTCATTCAAATGGCTGCCTCGGCTGGCCATGCAGTAGCCTACACGATCGGTCCAATTTTTAAGCACATTATCGATTGTGTGCAGCTGTATTTCGCCAATGGCTTCACGAATATTGTCCTTTAAAGCGTCAATTGGCTCTGGCTTGTCGGCGTAACACTTATCTTTGACGGCACCCCACAAATAATAGTCCAACGGTGTCAAATCGCAGCTCCGAGGTGGCCAAACGACATCAGCTCTGCGACTGATAATGCGATCTTCAAAAACAGGGCGCAAAACATCGAGTGTAGCTGTTGAAACCAAATGTTGCCAATATCCTCCTCTTCAATTTTTGTGAACAAAAATTCGTTCAACATGGCCCGATAACGATCGCCATTGACTGTAACGGCCACTCCTTGTTTATTTTCGAAAAAAAATGACCCGCACCAAACAGTGACTAGTTTTGGGTGCATCGGCTTTTCAATGTATGCGTGCAGATATTCTGTGCCCCCAATGCGACAATTTTGCTTGTTTACAAACCCGCCAAGATCAAAATGAGCTTCATCTGAAAAGATGATTTTTTTTGGCAAATTCGGCATCTTCTGTAAGTCGATCGCAGGCCCACTTAGCGAAGCGATTGGATTGTCAGTTGACTTCAACTCTGGAACCAATTGGACTTTGTATGGTGTCATACCATGATCTTTATACAAAATTCGTCTCAATGATGTCTCCGAAATGTTCAATTGTTGAGAACGACGGTGAATTGATGTAGATGGCGCTTCATGCACACTTTCTGCCACATCAGCAATATTCTCGGATGTACGCACTGTTTTTGGCTTTTCACGCTTTGCTTTATCGATGAGGATGCCAGTTTCTTTCACTTTTTTCACAAGATAACGAACATACGGAGCTTACGGTGCTTCTCTTCTTCCAAAATCCGCACGCAATTTTCGCACACATTCTGCAACATTACCATGATTTTCAAAGTAATGTCGCAATATTTCCCAGCGTTGTTCAAGCGTATACACAACCATATTCGTTCAGTGGAAGGATAAAACTAATTATCTGTCAAATCAGATATGAGCTAAGTGTTACCATGTGATTGATCATTCTTTTATTGAAAAGGGAGGTGTAGCGTGTTTTTATTATCACCATGTTACCTTACCATCCGTAAGCTATACGACACTTATCATAAACACACGCTACATAGCACTAGTTGAAAAAAAAACGTTAGATGGTGGACCCGTTACATATGTACATATGTATATAGTTTCGTTATATACTATATAATATATAGTCACAACATTGCGTGAAAGCTATGTGACTATAAGGAAAAGTATTCACCCCTATCGTGAAAAAAATTCCACATGAAATTTGTTCCTTTTTCACACTTTTCCTATTAAAATTCAATGTTAAAAAAATAAAAGGAAACAAATTTCATGTGGATTTTTATTCACTATGGGGGTAACTATGTATGTATGTTTATTGATATTATTATTATATTACCATATTGCAAAAGAAAAATTTGCTCAGATGTTTACAAAGGCGGCTTTTTTTAAGCCGATAAATGTTTCGGCAAGTTTCTGATACGAAGATATTTTATTTATTTATTTATTTCATTCAATCAATAATACAAAAAGCCCTTGTGGCCAAAAACTGTATTACATAGTAATAATAATAATCCTGAGTAAGAATATAAAAAAGTAATAAAATATACTAATAATATCATATACTATAAAATAATGTTTGTACACTCATTATCCTAACATATTGGCATATTGTATGTTGTCTTTTCAAAATAGATTACACGAAATAAGCTGTGAGCCACTGTATAATGACTTTAAAGTCCTATAACTCTTAACCCTTTGACGACCAGAGGCAAACATACTTGCCCAAGGGTTTTTGCATCATAAAATTGTCCACGTAAAAGATAGGACAAATATGTTCAAAACTGATTTGTGGAGGAGGGTTGGGGCAACAAAAATGTGGTAGGTGGTAGGTTCCTATATGGCCCAATTTTCCCGCTAGGGGGTCGCAAAGTTGGTCAAAAAGTCACCTTACTTCAAGGGGGTGCAGTGGGGAGAGCGTAAGGCGAATATGGCTAAGACTTGGGTATATTTTCGGGGCACCTCTTACCTTTTAAAAAACATACGGTGGAAGTTTGTGTAAGTTTTAACCTGCCCATAATTACCCCGAAGATGTTTGGCAAGTATGTTTGCTTGTGGTTTAAAACGGAAAAAAACGCACCTAAAAAAAATCTTAATATAATTGTGTAATGACCTACAGCTTTCTTTCTGTGTCTTATAAATTAATATTATAAGAAATGTGCTTAATAATAGTGGAGCAGTCCAACCTATATGCCATGCAAAAAGGTCGCGTTTTCACTCTGACCGTTCAAAGCTTATATGGGTCTAATCGTACGTATGAGCCTAGTAAAACTACCCAGCATTCGGATGTATTGGTCTACAGATCCAACGTTTCATCAAGCTCAAATCGCAGATATCATGACGCGGCCCCGATTTGAGGAAATTACTTCCAATCTGCACTTTTGTGACAATGATCAGGCTGATGTCAACGACCGAGGATACAAAATCCGAGAAATTATAAAGCATACACTTATTCAAAAAAACTATCAATTGACGAACATATGGTGAAGTTCAAGGGTCATAACGCCATGAAGCAATATATGAAGAACAAGCCCATGTCATGGGGCTTCAAACTTTGGTGTTTGTGTGAGTCGCAAACCGGATACCTGTATAAATTGGACATATACACCAGAAAAAAAAACGTCTGTGGAGCATGGTCTTGGTGAATCTGTGATTTTGCAATTATGTAAGCCACTACCAAAAAAAGGAGTTGAAGTTTACTGCGACAACTTTTTTACTAGCATAAGTTTGCTGGAAATTTTACAGAAAAATTACATCATGGCATGCGGAACAATTCGCAGTAATAGAAAGCACATGCCAAAGCAGTTTCCGGCTGATAAAAATATGAAGCGTGGGGACATAAGCTATTTTACATCTGACAGCATATCCGTAGTCAAATGGATGGACAATCGCGCTGTTTACCTGGCTTCAAATTTTATTGATCCAACTGCGGTATATAAGGTAAAGCGGCCTGTTGCAGGAAAAAAAGGTAAAATTGATATAGATTGCCCGTTGGTTTTTCAGCATCACAACAAGGGAATGGGAGGTACTGACCTCATGGACCAAAAAAAGGTTTACTATGAGTATGATCGCAGAAGCAAATGGCGGTTTTATATTCGATTATTCTTTGATCTCTTCGAAATATGCGTCTATAATAGCTACGTGATATACAGCAAACTCATTTTGGCTAACAGCTTTGCGACAAACGTGACCTCGATTGATTTTCGGGCAGCTTTAGCAAAGGAATTAATTAATGACTTCTGTTCAAGATCACGCAGATTCCCGGACGCAACTAGAACTGAAGGATTTCTCTAAAAAAGCCGAAGTCTTTCCATAAAATTGAAAAACGTGAACATTGGAAACGATGAGTTCGCTGTGCCAGCTATGGCAAATATAGCCGCACAAATGTATTTTGTACTATATGCAATGTATTCCTTTGCTTTATATCATCACGTGACTGTTTTGGCGAATACCACATATAGGACCTTAAATTGTTAAAATTATTTATAAATTACTTTTTAAATAGTTTGAATAAATAAAAAATATATAAAAGATTATACTTTTCAATTAAATTTTTTTGATAAAAAGTTCGCTTTTAGCCCACAGGCAACTATATTTGCCAAAGAAAAATAATATTTTTCGGGTAAAAATTACCTTTCAACCCAGAGGCAACTATATTTACCAAGCAAAATGATGGGCAAGGAGAGGACCAGGGGAGCCTATTTTTTTGACGTAACTATTATTAGGCCATATATTATGAAAATAAAAAAAAAACAAAAATCGCTTAAGCAGAAAAAGTCCAGTCCTCAAAGGATTAAAACACAAACAAATTATTAAACACACAAAAAAATCGTATACAGCTAAAATTATAAACTTATACTACATACATATGTTTATATACATGTGCATACATAAATTGCATATATTACATACATATCCATGAGTGTTTTATTTACATAGAAAATAATTTGCAAAATGTTTAAAATGTATGAATGCACAAAGAATAAAAAAATCGAATAAACATTTATTTATTTAAAAAAAAAATCCGTCATTTTTTACATTTAACCTCACCTCGAATATTAATTATTAATATTAAGCCTTCAAATATTTTATAAATTGTACACTTTTCACTTAATAATTTTATTATTTTATAAATACTGTAACACATATAAATGCACATGAAATAACAACATCAAAAGTGTTTTCTTTTATTGATACCAAAAAACCAGTACATACTTAACAACAAAATAAATTCCAGTCGTTACCAGATCAGTTTGCAATTAAATAATTACATTAGTGTGGTGCAAGGCATATAATAATCGGTTATCAATATGCCTTGGTGTGGTGTATCCATGGTGAAATCCCTCTACAAGGTGGTGTTGAAACGCCAGCTGTTTTTTTTTTAGTCATGTTCGTTATATCAATTTTTGTTATGTTTGTATATATACAGGGGCTAGCACACATGGCAGATGTTTTATAACTACGACTTAAAAACCGAATAAACTCTTAAATTTTTAAAAATAATAAGGGTTTTTATTTAAAATGTTAAATAAATAGAACAAAAATGAAAATAAATTTAAATTCATTAATTATTAAAGCGAATGTGGAGTTTAGGGTAAATTTATGTGAAATGGCAACGTATCCACTTTTACACGTTAAAGTTCGTTTAATCTGGCATCAAGAAAAATGGACAGTTGCAGCGAATTTATGTACATAAGCACCGGTATTTGATATTTATAAAAATATCAAAGCAACAGTAAATGTAATTTCTCAAATTGTTCATAATTTTTTTTTTTGCAAATCTTTAGCTTATGGCGTGCTTTTAATAAAAATGAGAAAAATTTCAGACTTTTTAGAAAACCAAGTGATGGGTATTGCAAATAATAATTACTTAGCCCGCAAAATTGCTAAGAAGTGGAGAATCTGTCATTTGTTATAGCAGCTGCAGCCTGTTTGGGTGTTTTTCCCTATCTGGAGGATAATAATCGCTAAATTGTCCTGGTCTCGTACCGACAGCAGACAAGGTGACATTCCTGGATTTTGATAGCCCTAGTTGGGGGCTATAGAAAACCGCTTTCAAAATGCGTACCGCTCAATTTGAAAAAGTTATTCAACAACAACTTTTTTGAAATATTTTACTTTGATATGGAATGCCCCATAATCGGCTATTTTCTGGAAAGTGACATTCCTGGATTTTAATAGCCCTAGATGGGGGCTATAGAAATCCGCTTTCAAAATGCGTGAACCGCTCAATTTGAAATATTTACAGAACAACAACCTTTTTTAATTTTTGTTTACTCTAAAAACGCCTAATTTTTCGAAAGTGACAGTTGTGAATTACAATAGCTCTAGTTACAGGCTATTGAAATCCGTTTTCAAAATTCAAAAACCGCTTAAATATCTGGAAATATTCAAATGAAACTTGATATTTTAGTTTTGATTTGAAACCTTATTTTTTTTAAATACTAAAATTTATAACGTGGGCACCACGTGAATTCTCTGTCCGTGGTTCTATAAAATTTTAAAATTCGCTAAAAATTGACTTGTTGGTAATGAACGAAACTTTGCTATATTTTTGTCCTTGTTTTGTTTACATTTTTTGTTGTGGTATTACATGCTCGTGTATTTTTTATATGATTCCAACAATAACATATATACATGCACTTGGCATATGAAAAAAATGTTACTGTTGCGGTTGATTTTGCAGTGGTTATTTCTTCACATACGCAATTAAAGTGTACATTAATAAAATTATTGAAAAAAGTGGAACAAAATTAAAGAACTAAATTAAAGTGTGCATTAATAAAATTTTTAACGCGCGTGAACAAATCAAACTCAACAATTTTATAATAAACCGTAACAATCGCTGTGAACAAAACAAACTGGGATTTGTAACAAATCGCCGTGAACAAAACAAACTCTGGGATTTGCGTATGTGAAGAAATAAACAGTGCAAAATCAACCGCAACAGCAACATTTTTTTCTTTTACGCACGTGTTTACCATGTGCACAATAAAAACAAACAAAAAATGTAAACAAAACAAAGACAAAAATATAGCAAAGTTTCGCTTATTACCAACAAGTCAATTTTTAACGAATTTTAAAATTTTAAAGAACCACGGACAGAGAATCCACTCAGAAACCTAATTTTGTGGTAACCACGTTATAAATTTTAATATTTTTTAAAAAAATAAGGTTTTAAATCAAACCTAAAATATCGAGTTTCATTTGAATATTTCCAGTTATTTTAGCGGTTTTTGAATTTTGAAAACGGATTTCAATAGCCTGTAACTAGGGCTATTGTAATTCACAACTGTCACTTTCGAAAAATTCGGCGTTTATAGGGTATTCCATTTTAGAGTAATAAAAATTTAAAAAAGGTTGTTACTCTGTAAATATTTCAAATTGAGCGGTTTACGTATTTTGAAAGCGGATTTCAATAGCCCCCATCTAGGGCTATTAAAATCCAGGAATGTCACTTTCGAGAAATTAGCCGATTATGGGGCATTGCATATCAAAATAAATTTTTTTTTTAAATTTTGCAAAAAGGTTGTTGCTCTGTAAATATTTCAAATTGAGCGGTTTACGCATTTTGAAAGCGGATTTCAATAGCCCCCATCTAGGGCTATTAAAATCCAGGAATGTCACTTTCGAGAAAACAGCCGCTTATGGGGCATTCCATATCAAAGTAAAAAAATTCAAAAAAGTTGTTGTTGAATAACTCTTTCAAATTGAGCGGTTTACGTATTTTGAAAGCGGATTTTAATAGCCCCCAACTAGGGCTATTAAAATTTAGGAATGTCACTTTCGAGAAATTAGCCGATTATGGGGCATTGCATATCAAAATAAATTTTTTTTTAAATTTTGCAAAAAGGTTGTTGTTCTGTAAATATTTCAAATTGAGCGGTTTACGCATTTTGAAAGCGGATTTCAATAGCCCCCAACTAGGGCTATTAAAATCCAGGAATGCCACTTTCGAGAAATTAGCCGATTATGGGGCATTCCATATCAAAGCAAAAAAATTCAAAAAAGTTGTTGTTGAATAACTCTTTCAAATTGAGCGGTTTACGTATTTTGAAAGCGGATTTTAATAGCCCCAAACTAGGGCTATTAAAATTTAGGAATGTCACTTTCGAGAAATTAGCCGATTATGGGGCATTGCATATCAAAATAAATTTTTTTTTAAATTTTGCAAAAAGGTTGTTGTTCTGTAAATATTTCAAATTGAGCGGTTTACGCATTTTGAAAGCGGATTTCAATAGCCCCCAACTAGGGCTATTAAAATCCAGGAATGCCACTTTCGAGAAATTAGCCGATTATGGGGCATTCCATATCAAAGCAAAAAAATTCAAAAAAGTTGTTGTTGAATAACTCTTTCAAATTGAGCGGTTTACGTATTTTGAAAGCGGATTTTAATAGCCCCCAACTAGGGCTATTAAAATTTAGGAATGTCACTTTCGAGAAATTAGCCGATTATGGGGCATTGCATATCAAAATAAATTTTTTTTTTAAATTTTGCAAAAAGGTTGTTGCTCTGTAAATATTTCAAATTGAGCGGTTTACGCATTTTGAAAGCGGATTTCAATAGCCCCCATCTAGGGCTATTAAAATCCAGGAATGTCACTTTCGAGAAAACAGCCGATTATGGGGCATTCCATATCAAAGTAAAAAAATTCAAAAAAGTTGTTGTTGAATAACTCTTTCAAATTGAGCGGTTTACGCATTTTGAAAGCGGATTTCAATAGCCCCCATCTAGGGCTATTAAAATCCAGGAATGTCACTTTCGAGAAAACAGCCGCTTATGGGGCATTCCATATCAAAGTAAAAAAAATCAAAAAAGTTGTTGTTGAATAACTCTTTCAAATTGAGCGGTTTACGTATTTTGAAAGAGTTATTCAACAACAACTTTTTTGAATTTTTTTACTTTGATATGGAATGCCCCATAATCGGCTGTTTTCTCGAAAGTGACATTCCTGGATTTTAATAGCCCTAGATGGGGGCTATTGAAATCCGCTTTCAAAATGCGTAAACCGCTCAATTTGAAAGAGTTATTCAACAACAACTTTTTTTTACTTTGATATGGAATGCCCCATAATCGGCTGTTTTCTCGAAAGTGACATTCCTGGATTTTAATAGCCCTAGTTGGGGGCTATTGAAATCCGCTTTCAAAATGCGTAAACCGCTCAATTTGAAATATTTACAGAGCAACAACCTTTTTGCAAAATTTAAAAAAAAAAATTTATTTTGATATGCAATGCCCCATAATCGGCTAATTTCTCGAAAGTGACATTCCTAAATTTTAATAGCCCTAGTTGGGGGCTATTAAAATCCGCTTTCAAAATACGTAAACCCCTCAATTTGAAAGAGTTATTCAACAACAACTTTTTTGAATTTTTTTACTTTGATATGGAATGCCCCATAATCGGCTAATTTCTCGAAAGTGACATTCCTGGATTTTAATAGCCCTAGATGGGGGCTATTGAAATCCGCTTTCAAAATGCGTAAACCGCTCAATTTGAAAGAGTTATTCAACAACAACTTTTTTGAATTTTTTTACTTTGATATTGAATGCCCCATAATCGGCTGTTTTCTCGAAAGTGACATTCCTGGATTTTAATAGCCCTAGATGGGGGCTATTGAAATCCGCTTTCAAAATGCGTAAACCGCTCAATTTGAAAGAGTTATTCAACAACAACTTTTTTGAATTTTTTTACTTTGATATGGAATGCCCCATAATCGGCTAATTTCTCGAAAGTGGCATTCCTGGATTTTAATAGCCCTAGTTGGGGGCTATTGAAATCCGCTTTCAAAATGCGTAAACCGCTCAATTTGAAATATTTACAGAGCAACAACCTTTTTGCAAAATTTAAAAAAAAATTTATTTTGATCTGCAATGCCCCATAATCGGCTAATTTCTCGAAAGTGACATTCCTAAATTTTAATAGCCTGTGGCACCATCACACATATACAACCGTGTATATTTTTCTTTAAAGTACCTTTAACACTCACATTTATTACAACTCTGTTTTATTTAAATTTAAGTTTCAGTTGATTGTTTTTCCATGAATTGTTAACACGCCTTTTCTGAAGATTAATTAATAAGTTTGTTTTTTAGTAATAGCATTTAATATTGATTAATAAAATAAAGCCAAAGTGGTGACCCCGTGTTCTAAGAACATTTTTCAACGAAAATGATTAACGAAGATGATAAAGCCGGAGGGTCAGGTGCTGCAGTCAATGTAGGCGCTGCAGGCGTCGCACCACCAGTACCAACTGAAAGGGTGGTAAATCGTGTGTCCGTAAAAGTTCCACCGTTTTGGTCTGAACGACCTGAAATATGGTTTGCACAGGTTGAAGCGCAATTTGGAATTGCCGGAATTACCACCGATCTAATGCAATTCAATACCGTCGTGGCCGCAATCGACTCTAATGTTTTGTCACAAATTGCTGACGCAATACTTGATCCACCCAAAGATGGTAAATACGAGAATCTCAAAAATGCTATGATCGAACGTTTTTGTGACAGCGAGCAGAAAAAGACGCAAAAGTTACTCTCCGATATTGATTTAGGTGATCGGCGACCGACCCAGCTGCTCAGCGAGTTGAGTAATTTAGGCAAGGGTAAGGTAAGCGAGGATTTTTTAAAATCCTTATGGCTAAAACGTCTGCCGCCGAATGTAAGAGCGATTCTTCAGACAACAAATGTAAGTTTAACCGAACAGGCAAAACTTGCCGACAAAATCATCGAGGTGGGCGATTTTCAGCAGGTGTGTTCTGTTGCCACCGCACAACCAAGTGCCTCAATTGCGGAAATCAATCAGCGTATGGCACGTTTAGAAGATAATTTTCAACAACTTTTTAGAAACCAACGTGGTCGTTCATCCTCCAGACACTCTGTTCGCGGAAATAGTCGATCGAATACACCTAAAAACAATTCTGATCAGGATATATGTTGGTTTCACCGAAAATTTGGGGATAAATCCCGCAACTGCCGAAAACCATGTAAATTCAAATCGGATTCAAAAAACTAAATACGGCGTCTGACTCTTCACCGAATAGGTCAGACGTGCCTTACAAAAGCATATTCCGTTTAATGATTTTCGACAATAACACGAACTCCAAATTTTTAATCGACACCGGGGCGGACATTTCTGCTCTTCCACCACGTAATATTGACAAACGCAAACAACCTCATTCTACAAAATTATTCGCAGCAAATGGATCGTCAATAAAAACATATGGTGAACGGCGAATAAAATTATCATTAGGTCTACGGCGTGTGTTCGAATGGAATTTCATAATCGCGGACGTCACGGCACCAATAATTGGTATTGATTTTCTGCAAAAATTCGATTTGCTAGTGGATGTTAAACGCAAGCTACTGGTAGATCGTAAAACGTTATTAGAAGTTAAATGCGACTCTCTTCAATCGGATATTTCTTCGATTCTGTCATACGACGTAAATGGTAAATTTTCTAATCTTTTGTCTGAATATAAAGACTTGGCAACATTCAATTCTAAGCAGAACCCAGTACGTACAAATGTTACTCACCATATAGTAACAAATGGTAATCCCGTTTTTGCACGACCACGGAAATTGACGGGGGCAAAACTACAAGCAGCAAAGGCAGAGTTTCAGTATATGATCGAAAACGACATCTGCCAGCCTTCGCATAGCTGTTGGTCAAGTCCGTTACATCTGGTCAGAAAATCGAATGGGGATTGGAGACCCTGCGGGGACTACCGCGCATTGAACACGATTACGGTCCCGGATCGTTACCCAATACCATTTATACAGGACATAAGATCAATTTTGTATGGTAAGAACGTATTCTCCGTTGTCGATTTACAGCGTGCATACCACCAAATACCTATAGAACCAGACGACATTCCTAAAACCGCGATTGTGACTCCCTTCGGTCTCTTTGAATTTAAGCGAATGACGTTTGGCCTACGGAATGCTGCCCAAACGTTCCAGCGGCACATGAACGACATTTTTAGAGATTTCGACTGTGTATTTATATACATCGATGATATCCTCATTGTTTCTAAAGATGAAATTGAGCACGAGATGCATTTACGTAAAATTTTTGATCGACTCCGTCTACACAATTTGTCCGTAAATTTTTCCAAATGTCAACTTGGTCAATTTGAAGTAGATTTTTTGGGACACACGATTTCTTCAGAGGGACTTAAACCAACGCAACGGAAAGTTCAAGCCGTAAGTGACTTCGCGACACCCAAAACGGCCAACGAGTTAAAAAGGTTTCTTGGAATGATAAACTTTTATCGTTCTTTTATCCCTCATGCTGTATGTAGTCAAAAGGAACTACAGAAGCTAATTTCGGGAAATAAGAAAAACGATACCACACCAATAAATTGGACCGATGTAGCACTTAACGCATTTCAATCGTGTAAAGATGAGCTAGTAAACGCAACTTTGTTGAACCACTACGTAAATGACGCCCCATTGACAATCACGGCGGATGCGTCAAACGAAGCCGTGGGAGCTGTCGTTCATCAAATTGTTGGGACAGAAAGCCAGCCATTGGGTTTTTATTCAAAAAAGCTGACTCCAACTCAACAAAAATACAGTACGTACGACAGAGAGCTGCTTGCCATCTATCAGGGAATACAACATTTCCAACATCTACTAGAGGGAAGAGAGTTTGTAATTTTTACAGACCATAAGCCCCTGACTTACGCCTTTCTGCAAAATAAGGACAAAACATCACCTCGAAGAATCCGCCAACTGGATTACATAAGCCAATTTTCCACAGATATACGCTACTTAGAAGGCGTTAACAACAATGTAGCCGACTTACTCTCTCGAATCAGCGTAATCGATAAAGCTGTTTGTTTTGATGATTTGGCGACGGAACAAGAAGACGACCCGGAACTGCAGTCACTTTTAAATGATGCTAACAAACATTCATTATCTTTAAAAAAACTTTCCATTCCAGATTCTACAAGCTCACTTTATTGTGATGTAAGTCATGGCATGTTGCGTCCTTTTGTGCCAGAACGATACCGACAACAAATTATCAGCAAATTACATTGTCTATCACACCCTGGAAACATGGCGACAAAATCATTGGTATCGAAGCGTTTTGTGTGGCCATCGATGTCCAAGGACATTTCAAATTTCGTTCGCACGTGTGTAGTATGTCAGAAGAGTAAAATTAATCGTCACACAAAAGCCCCTCTTGGTAATTTTGGACCCGCGGACTACCGCTTTGATCAAGTTCATATCGATATTATCGGCCCACTTCCACAATCTCGTGGCCAACGCTATTGCCTTACATGCATCGACCGTTTTTCCAGGTGGCCCGTCGCAATTCCAATACCGGACATAACGACTGAGACTATCGCCTTCGCTTTAATAAACGGCTGGATAGCCCTGTTTGGTGTACCGATACGGATTACGAGCGATTTAGGTAGGCAATTTGAGTCCCAAATTTTCAAAGAGCTAATGCAAATGCTTGGAGTGCATCATTTAAAGACAACAGCGTACCACCCACAAGCAAACGGCATGGTGGAAAGGTGGCACCGTACGCTTAAAGCTGCCATAAAATGCCATGAAACTAACGACTGGACTTTCATACTGCCTTTTGTTCTGCTGGGGCTGCGTACTACAGTAAAAGAGGATATGAATGCTAGCCCAGCCGAAATGCTATTCGGGTCGCAACTTCGTATACCAGGTGAATTTTTTAAACAAACAGAAATTCATCACAGCAACACAGAATTTATCAAAGATCTTCGTCATAAAATGCAATCTTTAAAACCAACATCTGCTTCTAATCACGCCAACAACAAAATTTTCATACAACCTGGTCTCAAAGATTGTCAATATGTTTTCGTCCGAGTTGATCATGTTCGTGCTCCTCTTGAGGCACCCTACGAGGGGCCTTTTGAAGTACTCAACAAGGAGGAAAAGTTTTTTAAATTGAAAATGCGTCATCGTATTGTAAATGTTTCTATCGACCGTCTCAAGCCTGCGTTTCTGCCTAACGACAACATCGCACACACAAACCGCCATAGTCTAGAAGACCTTGATGACTTTCCAGATCATCATGATACGCCATTGACATCATCTGATCAACCTGACGACCCATTAGAGGAAAATTTGCAAGTCGACTTGAACCGACAAATTGATCAACCAATAAATAACACCACCCGGTCGGGGCGGCAGGTCCGTTTTCCAGCTCGCTACTTGTAGCTCATCATTAGGGGCGGAGCCCTGTGGCACCATCACACATATACAACCGTGTATATTTTTCTTTAAAGTACCTTTAACACTCACATTTATTACAACTCTGTTTTATTTAAATTTAAGTTTCAGTTGATTGTTTTTCCATGAATTGTTAACACGCCTTTTCTGAAGATTAATTAATAAGTTTGTTTTTTAGTAATAGCATTTAATATTGATTAATAAAATAAAGCCAAAAGCCCTAGTTGGGGGCTATTAAAATCCGCTTTCAAAATACGTAAACCGCTCAATTTGAAAGAGTTATTCAACAACAACTTTTTTGAATTTTTTTACTTTGATATGGAATGCCCCATAATCGGCTAATTTCTCGAAAGTGACATTCCTGGATTTTAATAGCCCTAGATGGGGGCTATTGAAATCCGCTTTCAAAATGCGTAAACCGCTCAATTTGAAAGAGTTATTCAACAACAACTTTTTTGAATTTTTTTACTTTGATATGGAATGCCCCATAATCGGCTGTTTTCTCGAAAGTGACATTCCTGGATTTTAATAGCCCTAGATGGGGGCTATTGAAATCCGCTTTCAAAATGCGTAAACCGCTCAATTTGAAATATTTACAGAGCAACAACCTTTTTGCAAAATTTAAAAAAAAAATTATTTTGATATGCAATGCCCCATAATCGGCTAATTTCTCGAAAGTGACATTCCTAAATTTTAATAGCCCTAGTTGGGGGCTATTAAAATCCGCTTTCAAAATACGTAAACCGCTCAATTTGAAAGAGTTATTCAACAACAACTTTTTTGAATTTTTTTACTTTGATATGGAATGCCCCATAAGCGGCTGTTTTCTCGAAAGTGACATTCCTGGATTTTAATAGCCCTAGATGGGGGCTATTGAAATCCGCTTTCAAAATGCGTAAAGCGCTCAATTTGAAATATTTACAGAGCAACAACCTTTTTGCAAAATTTAAAAAAAAAAATTTATTTTGATATGCAATGCCCCATAATCGGCTAATTTCTCGAAAGTGACATTCCTAAATTTTAATAGCCCTAGTTGGGGGCTATTAAAATCCGCTTTCAAAATACGTAAACCGCTCAATTTGAAAGAGGTATTCAACAACAACTTTTTTGAATTTTTTTACTTTGATATGGAATGCCCCATAATCGGCTAATTTCTCGAAAGTGACATTCCTGGATTTTAATAGCCCTAGATGGGGGCTATTGAAATCCGCTTTCAAAATACGTAAACCGCTCAATTTGAAATATTTACAGAGTAACAACCTTTTTTAAATTTTTTTTACTCTAAAATGGAATACCCTATAAACGCCGAATTTTTCGAAAGTGACAGTTGTGAATTACAATAGCCCTAGTTACAGGCTATTGAAATCCGTTTTCAAAATTCAAAAACCGCTAAAATAACTGGAAATATTCAAATGAAACTCGATATTTTAGGTTTGATTTAAAACCTTATTTTTTTAAAAAATATTAAAATTTATAACGTGGTTACCACAAAATTAGGTTCCTGAGTGGATTCTCTGTCCGTGGTTCTTTAAAATTTTAAAATTCGTTAAAAATTGACTTGTTGGTAATAAGCGAAACTTTGCTATATTTTTGTCTTTGTTTTGTTTACATTTCTTGTTTGTTTTTATTGTGCACATGGTAACCACGTGCGTAAAAGAAAAAAATGTTGTTGGAGTGCGGATGATAATAGTTGTTTTCTTCATGTCGATCTGGGATTTGTAACAAACCATAACAAACTATTGTGAATGGTGTGTGGTGAGTTTTTTTTATAAAAGTCGCTGATCAGTGTTGTCAAATACGTAATTTTTTTAAACGCTTTAAATTCAGTTAAATTTTAAACAGCGTTGCCAAATGTGCAGATTTATCTGTTTTTTGCACTTTTTTAAAGTGCAAAACAGGTTTGCAGATTTTTACTCTAAAAAACAATTTTTTTAAATCAATGCAGATTTTTAAATTTTATTCGAATAAAACAAATTAATTTTATTCCCACTCTATGTGGAATATTGCGTTAAGTCTTTCTTTATACATATTTCATTTTGTATAAAGTTGCAATTTAATAGTGATTTATTTTTAGTTGTGTCATATAATAAAAATTTTGAATTGAGTCACTTTTGAAGAATTTGTACGATATTATTTAATTTTGTTTTGAAGGTGCAGATTTTTTTCGAAAAAAAATGATTTTTTTGGGGAATTGTCAGATTTTGTAAAAAAATATGACAACACTGATTGTAAATGACGTCAGGAACAAATGGGCATTAAACAAAATGTATCATTGTGTAGATTTGTTAGAGTAAATGCGGTTTGTTAAAAACGCGCGTGAACAAATCAAACTCAACTATTTTATAACAAACCGTAACAGCTGATTTATCAAAACAAATTTTTTTTTTGAGTGGTGAAAATTGTTTGTTGTTGTTTATGTATCATTGTGTAGATTTGTTATACTAGGTTTCCACGACGACTTGAATCACCTGCTTCGCTCTGTGAACCATGTTTATGAATCATGCTGTTTACATGACCAAACAACTTGATTCGATTTGACAGTTGTCTTTAATAAACAAACAGAATAAAAAAAACAGAATTTACAATTTGTGGAAAATAATTTTTTTTAATGGACAAACAAAAGTGAGTGGAAATTAGTTAGCTTATTCGAAAAAAAACATACATTCGTACGTATTTACTTTCTTTACTTCCAGCAACAAGAAAATAATTGGCTTTGTTTACAATAATATTAAATTTTTACAGCTAGTGCAGATAAACTTGCGATAAAAATTAGAGAAGAGTGCAATTTTTCGTGCTTCGCAAGTTGATTCAATATGAATCTACTTGATTCGCTCTTAAAATTTTGTATGGTGAAGCAAGTTGTTTCGCACATGATTGGGGTGTGAAGCATGAATAGAGAGCGAAGCATGTACCGTGGAAACGTAGTATTAGTGTAAATGCGGTTTGTTAAAAAGTCAATTCTTTCGTTTCTAATTTGTAAACTAACAAACCCAAACATAACCTAAAATACATTGAACAAACTTATGTGTTTTATAAACAATTGCTAATGTCGATGCAAATTTTTTTTAGAAATCAATAAATCAATAATAACTAAAACACATTTAATCAAAATAAAATTAATTTGTGAATTTTGTGGATTATTAGAATTTTGTGGATTATTTATTAGAATTTTTGTGCATTATAAGCAATAATTGTTTTATAAATTTCCCTACAAAATCTAAACGGGATATTTGGTACATATGGTATTGGCATAATTAGGAATACGTACCAGGAGAAAAGTGAGTGGGACCTTTTTTAGGAAAATTAAACATCGTAATATAGTCTTAACTACTGGACCGATCGTCATTAAATTTTCACAACAGGATATTCTTACGAAATAATAAATTCTTGACTATGTAAGTGGACAAAGGGGCATGGTCTCGCCTAAAGCATTGCAATAAATACATTAAAATTAAATAAATAAATGTTTGTAAATATATAAATACGTTTTATTTTATTTTACGACGAGGGGGGGGGGGGTAGCAAAGCACACCGGGTTTAGCTAGTATATATATATAAATGAATGTGTGTCTGTATGTTTGTGCTTAAAAGGAGGCCAAACCCTTGGACCAATCTGCCTGAAATTTTTACAGCATGTTACTGTGACTCTGGTAGGAATAATAAGCTATATGAAGTTTTGATTGTACAAACAGGGGTGGCACCGCCCATATAACCCACAAATTTAACCCGCCATATTTTTGGCATTTTTTGACGTACGTCGGTGATATTTGGTACATATGGTATTGTCATAATTAGGAATACATACCAGGAGAAAAGTGAGTGGGACCACGCCCCTTTTTAGGAAAATTAAACATCGTAATATAGTCTTAACTACTGGACCGATCGTCATTAAATTTTCACAACAGGATTTTCTTACGAAATAATAAATTCTTGACTATGTAAATGGACAAAGGGGCATGGTCTCGCCTAAAGCATTGCAATAAATACATTAAAATTAAATAAATAAATGTTTGTAAATATATAAATACGTTTTATTTTATTTTATTACGAGGGGGGACGGGGGGTAGCAAAGCACACCGGGTTTAGCTAGTAAATTATATTTATTAAAATTTTAATTAATTTTTGCCGCCACAAAATTTTTTTTATAAAAAACAGCTGATGTCAGATGGTTTGTCACTTGAAAATAGAACTCGTTCTAAATAAAAAATGTCATGTGAATTGCACACTTAGAAATAACACATGATATTGTTTGAAGGTGTTCAGACTATATGTACAAATTTGACATGCGAAAAAGTGACAGTCCACATGACAAATACACATAATGTGAACACACCTTTAGTTTTTCAAGTTTTAGCATATTTTGGAATTCATTTTCTGGCAACACTGGGTTTGTTAAGAATAGGGTTTAGAAATTACTAGTGGCATCTCTAAAGGCACAAATTGTTTCAACCGCCAACATTAAACAATACATTTTATGCGTATAATTTAAAATCAAAAAGATAGATTTCAATCTAACGCACGATGTATATAAAGTCTGTGGTAATAGATGGCTTCAAATCTTATGGCAGGCGAACGGAAATTCATGGATTCGATCCAGAATTCACAGCAATAACTGGGTTAAATGGAACTGGAAAATCAAATATATTAGACTCCATATGTTTTGTTTTGGGCATTATGAACTTGGGCCAAGTGAGAGCAACATCTCTTCAAGATTTGGTGTATAAGAGTGGACAAGCTGGTATAACCAAGGCTACAGTTACATTAATATTCGATAACACCAATCCAAACCAATGCCCATTGGGATATGAAAAATGTAGAGAAATATCTGTGACAAGACAAATTGTAGTTGGGGGAAAGAATAAATACTTGATAAATGGAAAATTAGTTCAAAATAAAAAGGTTGCTGACTTTTTTTGTTCGGTGCAGTTAAATGTGAACAATCCAAATTTCCTAATAATGCAGGGGCGCATCACTAAAGTTTTGAACATGAAGCCACAAGAGGTAAGTTTTTTTTGCAATGATTTTTTTGTATACATATGTAGGTATGTACTGTAAGCGCCATATTAAAGTAAACCTCCGAAAATTATTTAAAACAAACTTTTATTATATACTAGCTGTACCCTGCGCGTGTTGCTACGCTACCAATTAATATAAATTTGAAAGAAAGACTACACAAATATTGAATTAATTTTGTGTAATTTTGGCTTAAATCTAGTTTACCGACGCAGCTCCAAATGAAAAAACAGGTAGGGTGATAGAAAATTGAAAAATAAGAAGAAAAAAATAAAATAAAAATATTGGTGCAAACGCTTAGTTTTCGAGTTATGGACGTTTTTAGTTTTCATAGAAATATGTGATTTGGCTGTAGTTCAGCTTAAAGAGCAACTCAAATTAAAGGAATTTGCTCACGATTGCAAATATGTATTTTGTTTTTTTTTTGTATTCGCATATTACTTTCCTCTTTAGGTTAATTTAAGCATAGAAGAAAAAATCCTTGCGCCCGGTCGATGGCCGGCTATGCAGAAAAACTTTAGTTATCGAAGCCGGTGTTTGTTATACCATAGAGGAGAAAATCCTTTCACCCGGCCGAAGGCCGGCTATGCAGAGAAACTTTAGTTAGCGAAGCCGGTTTTTATTATACCATAGAGGAAAAAATCCTTGCGCTCGGCCAAAGGCCGGCTGTGATGTGAAGCTTTAGTTAGTGGAAATTTACATATTTCTATGAAAACTAAAAACGCTCATAACTCGAAAACTAAGCGTTTGCGCTAATATTTTTATTTTAGCTTTTTTCTTATTTTTCAATTTTTCAATTATTTGGAGCTGCGTCATGCGGGGCAGTTTTTTGGTTCCAGGGGCCTCCACGGGCCTCAGCCCCCTTAAATTTTAATTTTGTTTTTTTCTTTTTTTATTCTGAATTAGGTAACATGTTTATATTTTTTTCGTTGCCATTTAAGCTGAACTTCAGCCAAATCACAAATTTCTATGAAAACTAAAAACGTCCATAACTCGAAAACTAAGCGTTTGCGCCAATATTTATACCCTACACCACCATAGTGGGGAGGGTAATTGGATTTGTGCATATGTTTGTAACGCCCAGAAATATTGGTCCAACACCCACCTTAAAGTATACCGATTTGCTCAGAATCACTTTCTGGGTCGATTAACCGATGTCCGTCCGTCCGGATGGCTGGCTGTCCATGTAAAGCTTGTGCGCAGAGTACAGGTCGCAATTATGAAGATATTTTGATAAAATTTGGTACTTGATATTTTTTTTGGCTCAAGGATGGATGGGATTGAAACTGGTGGAAATCGGGCAATTATTTCACCTGGCCCCCATACAAATGTCCTCTCGAAATTGGGGTTTACCGGTCATAAATCTTTGAATTATGCAAGTATGCACACAAAATTCACCAAAAATGAGTAATAAATGAAGATCGGTCCATAATTAGTCGTAGCTCCCATATAAGGCCCACTTCCGAAAATCACTTTAAAGAGCATAACTCGCTCAAAAATGTTGGTATCCAAATAATATTTAACACAAATATATATTATATGTATACAAACTATACGGTACAATTTTATTGTAATTGATCCATAATTAGTTGTAGCTCCCATATAAGGCCCACTTCCTATAATCACTTTAAAGAGCATAACTCATTCAAAAATGAAGGTATCCCAATAATATTTAACACAAATATATATTATATGTATACGAACAATACCGTACAATTTTAATGTGATCGGTCCATAATTAGTCGTAGCTCCCATATAAGGCCCACTTCCGAAAATCACTTTAAAGAGCATAATTCTCTCAAAAATGTTGGTATCCAAATAATACAAACATATCTCATATGTATACAAACAATACGGTACACCGAAAACCACTTAAACGATCATAAATTTTTTAAGAATGTTGGTAATCAAATAAAAGTCAAGACAAATAATATACAGAAATGATGACACCTAATTTTATAATGGTCGGTCTGTAATTAGTCGAAACTCCCATATAAGACCCTCCCCGTAATCAACTTTAACCTTCATAAATCTTTTAAAAGTATTTATATCGAGATAAAGTTTAACATACATAATATTTATATTCACAGAAATCATGACACTAAATTTTTGGATGATCGGTCCATAATAGGTCATATCTCCCATATAGCCCACATTTCTGATTAACTGTTTTATACATATAGTCGGGCTTGATCGACTATACTTTCTTACTTGTTTTATTTTATTTTTCTTATTTTTAAATTTTCTATCACCCTACATACTTTTTTTATTTGGAGCTGCGTCCGTAAACTAGATTTGTTCCCTTAGTTATATTCCGTAAAATTTTTGGTAAGATCGGTCTAGCCGTCCCGGCAGGCGTTGTCCTGCAAGATATGTGGCGTGAAAGGGGGCGTGGAGTATGAATCTTAATTTTTACCTCACCTAGAGTAACGTGTATATTCGATTTGAAGTAAATATGTTAAAATCCGAGTAGAATCAATTACACAATTTAAAAAAGTAGGAGTGGTCGAAATAAATAAGAAGCTTTGGCACATACAATTTTTATTTTTACCTCGTCTTCCTTTGTTGTCTTATATGTTGCTTGTTTACTTTCTTCAATAGCTTTCAATAATACAATTAATTTACTTTCACTAACACCTTGGGTTAATTTATTGAAATGCATGTAATGTATGTAATATTTAATTTAAATAAATTTAACTTCAATTGAATAATTTTTTTTCCTTTGACTCCCACGCACTTTTCATAAATAGAGGTTATGTATGAGTCGGTGTCGGGATACTTAACGCCGCCACACGCCGATTAAGCACATAACATAGGGTTATCGCGTTATTTTATTGAGTTACGGTGCAAAAACACAAAAAAACTAAATATTGCGCCATCTGTCGGACGAACTTCAAACTACACAGAAACACTACTCATGGCCCATAGAGTATGCATATAAAACTTGGTCAAAATCGGTCTAGTAGTTTTTGAGTTTAGCGATCACGAACAAACACGTAATTTATATACATATATAGATATAACTGAAAAGCGCTATTTAAAAAAAATATTGAGAAATTCATTGGTAAAGACAAATTAAATTTATTGAAATAAGAATCTAAAATAAAGACACTAAAAAAATATTTCACTTTTTATTAAAAAATCCCGATCAACGTAAACAGTAATCGTATAATAATGATGTTTATTCTGAATATTTTGTTTGTCGTCCTTTTGACTTTATTACGGCTTCTATTTTTTGAGGCATTGAGTGAACAACTTTTTGTGTGAAATCAGGCGAAATTTTACTCCACTCATCCTGCATTGCCACCTTTAGGTCATATTTGCAAGAAATGCTTCTTTCTCTCACTTTTTTTTCGAGTTGCTCCCCACAGGTGCTCAATGGAATTAAGGTCTGGAGACTGTGGTGGATGGTCAAGTGTTTTGGGGGTAAGATAGAGCAACCAATCCCTCACAATTTTTGAGGTATATTTAGAATCGTTGTCGCGTTGAATTATCCAGTTTTGTGGTAAGCTCAATTTCTCCACACTAGAGTCAACATTGTGTCTAAGAATGTTGAGGTAATCTTCCTTTCTATACACTTGACCTTCATGAGAAGGGTATACATATATAAGTTTGTCATTCTGTTTGTAATTTCCACAATATAATTTTCCGACCCTAAAAAGTATATATATTCTGGATCCTTATAGATAGCGGAGTCTATTAAGCCATGCCCGTCTATCTGTCTGTCTGTTGAAATCAATTTTCTGAAGTCCCCAGATATCTTCGGGATCCCAATCTTCAATAAGTCTGTCAGACATGCTTTCGAGAAGTTTGCTATTTAAAATCAGCAAAATCCGTCCATAAATAACGGACATATGAGCAAAAATCCGAGACAACATCTAAAAATGTCCTCAAATAACTATCAACGTGTATTAATATAATATATCGTCGGTTAATAGGTAAAACTCACTAAGTGCAGATTTGAGCCAAAATGACTTAATATCACAAAATATTTTTTTTGTTGTATTCTATTGGTTATAAAAATCATTATGTTCATTGAGTGACCCTATGCCCCAATTCTCGATTTTTTGTTTTCATTAACTACAATTTCGTACGTCTTTACGGCAGAAAAAAATCACAAACGTAACTTGTCAATGTTTTATGCAATGCAAAATATGACCATGCTTCTAATTCAGACAAAAAAGAACTGCAAGAAGAATATACAATGCATCTTATGAGAAAAAATCAGTGTAATGAAGCCAAAGAAAATGATAAGGTCAGATGCAAAACTGGTCCTTCATTCATTACATGCACTTTTGATTTGCAAAGTGTCATTCAATTGTCCTATTCCAGTGTGTCATTGTTTTATTACTCCAGAAAAATATGCGTTTACAATTTAACTATCTATGTAGGAAGCGGAGAAATAGCCCACTGTTACACTTGGAACAAATTGAATGGAAAGCGGGGGAGCAATGAAATAGGATAAATTTTATTGAAATTTCTCGAAACTTTACCGTTAACCGTGACAGATGTTTCACTATTCTGTGACACTTGTGGTGGGCAGAATAGAAACCAACAAGTAGCAGCCACTTGAACAGAGTTGAACTTAAATTTTTAGAGTCAGGACATTCACACGTGGAGTGTGACTCGATGCATTCTGCAATAGAGTCGGCTAAGAAAAATAAGAGTGCCTACACAATGACTGTTTAAATTCGAATCTTTCAATCGAATAGATCGATTAATTAAAAAACATTAAAATTCTTCGACTTCCGACAAAGTATCATGGCTAAAAATAAAATGCCTAAAATTCGAAAAACAATTCCCGGCAACCTTTTTTTTATAGATACGATCATACATCTGATTATAAGAAAGTAAATGTTGCTGGAAGAGGAAGTCCAAAGAAAAGCGCCACACTGAAGTCAGCTTACAATAATTTTGTTAATTTTCGTATTTTGTTTGCGAAAATGGAGAAAAAACTTAAAAATTTAAATAATATAAAAATATTAAAGTTAGCGCTTGAAGGCCTGTGCACATTAAAAGAAATAAGTGAACTACACTGTAAAAGAAGAAGACGCTCTTGTTCTGTCAGAGAAATAACAGCGACAGAAAGACATTTTTGTTAAAATAAAAAGGGTCGCTTTTATTGTAAAGGCACTTATTTTATTTCGCATTTTCTATTAAATTTAAAATAAATATATTTTCTTCCATTTTGTTCAAAACACAAACAAACAGCTGATTCCGTACAGAATGTGCGATCAGTTTCGCTTTTTGCTTAAGCAAATGACAGTTGAAAAACTTAACGAAAAGTTTCGTTAAGTACATTATAGTTTGCCACATACAATTTATATGTATTCGCAGGGTTGCTTAAGCTAGCATATGCACATTATAGTTGGGCCTTTATACAACAAAAGCTACGGTTTGGTGCGTCGACAGCGGTGCAACCGCACATATGTGCTGCGACAGAGAGATGTTTGAAAATTTGCAACCACATAATGAAACAATTTCGTTGGCAGGCGAACACAAAATTTTAGCTCAAGCAAAAGGTGACGTACAAATTAAAAATGGTAACGGTCTACAAATTAAATTTCAGAAAGTTCTTTATTCACCAGAATTGCAAATGAGTTTCTTATCGGTTTTTTGTTTTTGGTAAATAGTGAAACTAAAAAACTCTTTACGTTAACCGCGTCAGATCGGATGTGGCATGATCGATTCGGCCACGTTAACTACGGATCTTTAAGGCAGTTGTCAGAAAACTCAATGGTGGTCGGTATGAAATTAAATGATGACAAATCGATTTTGGAAAAGTGTAGAACATGTATGGTTAGTAAAATTCACATAGCTTCATTTCCAAGAGAGTCGAATACAAGAACTAAATCGCTATTGGAAATAATACATAGCGATGTGTGTGGCCCCTTCAATATCAGCTCGCTAGGTGGCTCAAGATATTTTGTCACATTTATTGACGACTTCTCTAGAAGAATATTCGTTTATTTTCTGAAAGCGAAAAATGAAGTTTTTGCAAAATTCAGAATATTTAAACAAATGGTGGAGAAACAGACTGGCCACAAAATTAAGACCATCAGGAGTGACAACGGCCGTGAATTTATAAATAAGGAATTTAATGATTTCCTAGAAATCGAGGGCATTACACGACAGCTTACAGTACCACACACGCCCCAACAGAATGGCGTCGCCGAACGAGCCAACCTTGGTAGAAATGGCCCGGTCGATGATGGTACACGCTAACATTCAACAAAATTTATAGGCCGAAGCGATTAACACAGCGGCATATCTACGTAATAGATGTGCAACTTGGTTTGACCGGAAACCAAACGTGAAACATCTGAGAATTTTTGTATCTCATGCAGTGGCCCTTAATAAGGCTGGTACTCGTAAATTTAAAGCCAAAGGCGAACATTTCATCATGGTCGGTTACTCTGAAATAGCTAAAGCTTACCGTCTATATGATGAAAACGACAGGAAGATAATAGAGCGATGTGATGTTCTTTTCGACGAAAATAACTTCGGAGTTTTTTTATTTTTATTTATTTAATAGATATTTATATTTCATGTTTACAATCTTGAGATTAAATAATACTATATTATCTATATTTGGCATAACAAGATAGTTGTGAGCCAGATTGGCATATATAAATCTATGAGTAATTTCATTTATTTTGTTACGGATTTAAGAAATTAAATGTTTTTACCCTAATCCAATGCCTCGTACCATTTAACGGTACGGCACAATTGCGCATCGCTATGCCTTTAACATACATATGTGTGTATATTTTTTTCCTTTGGCATTCTTTAAATTCCTCCGTTTTGTTTGCAACAACAACTCTCATTCTCGTTGTTAGGGATTTTTTTTTCTTTCCACAACAGAGTAAACAAAAGAACATTCTAGAAAGGAGGGGAAAAAAATGTAACGGATTGCGCGCATCTACATGTTGTTTGTTATTTACGTACTAACAATAAAGCAAACAAAAGAACATTCTAGAAAGGAGGGGAAAAAATGTAACGGACTGTCGTGTGTATTTATAGGTTGCTTATCTCTTTCTTCCTCCCTCACTCAAAAACATAAACTCTCGTAATTGCGTGGCATACTTAACACACACAACTGACCAGCTTGTGTAGAGATTTTTTTTTTACAATAACTTATGTTTATGCACACACACATACATACTATTATGCGCATGTATATCTCGCTCACAAGAACAACATAAAGAATGCCAAATATGTTAGGAATGCGGGAAACAGTTATGTTTTTCGTTTTTAGCTTTTCTGTGAAGTTGTACAGGCAGAAGAAGTTTGACAAAAGTCAGTTGCTGAAAATTAGTGGTGCGGTAAAGTCATCAGGCGGTGAAATAAGAGTTAAATTAAAAAGTTGGTGAAATAAAAAGTTAAATTAAAAAGTTGATAGAAAACCATTGCGCAGGCCGGTACAGTTTGGTCGAAAAATCTAAACCTCAACTACTTAAACATTTGAACAATTTCAAGGATATTGTAATCGTGGCAATACTAAAATGTTTGTTAATTTTGTGCTAAATGAAAGGAAAAAAAAAAAGGACGAAACATAAAAATTTTAAAATCTATACAAAAAGTGATGTGCGAAAAGTGCTTATAAAATAATGGTTAATACTGTAGACATACCTCCTTCTTTTATATTCCGAACATAATATATATATAAATACATATACCTACATCTAAGAAACACAAACAAAAAAAATTAAATTGTAAAAACTAAACTAAGGCAAAAACTACTTGTTATTACATTTCCAAATTATCATTAAACTACCAATGCTAATTAATAGAACAACTTTGTAATAAACCAACAACAAAAGTTAATAAGAAACCAATTAATTAAGAAAGAAAAGGTTTAACACTAAAGAATCAGCACACAAAAGTATTTTGAAATTTAATGCATTCAGCTAAAAACAACGTGTGACATGTGAAGCCTAAGCGGCGAGATCAGAAAGTTTTAATAAATTTTGAAAAAGAAACGAAAAATTAAACAAAAAGTGATAACTATGTAAAAACCAACAAGTTCATTAATAATTAAATTGTTAACATGTCCTTTTTTTTTTATACATACATACATATGTTTTTTCTCTACAAAATTTAAAAAAAATATATATAACAAAATATTAAAAACATATTAGCCATGTCATAAAACATTGAAAGTAAAAAGTTAAAAGTAAAGTCAAATCTGAATTTTTAAAAAAAAGGACTAACAAACTTATTGCAACAAACCACACATATATTAACACCTAAACAAAGCTCTTAAAAACTCAATTAACTTTCAACAATCACCACGACATGAGCTACAACAACACCAACATGAATTAGCAACAACCACAACAAAACAGCAAACGTGAATTTAACAACAACCACCTCCCCGTCGTCAACAGCGCCAAACAGCCTAGAGGAAGAAGCTGACAAACACGACGTGAAGTACAACCACTCAACATCAACCGGGTAACAAACGTAATGTACATTTAAGATAAGGTAATATCAAATAATTGTAAACTTATTGCTTTTTTTGTTAAGTAATAGTTATCATGCAAAATAGAGAAGTTTTTTTTTTAATTATATATAAATGCTACACTTTACAATAAATATTAATTAAAATAAAATAAGTAAATTGAAAATTAAAATTAGGCTTAAATATAAGGGATTTTTTTGTTAAGGAATTTACACATAAACACTAAATTTAAAACAAAATTAAATGTTAAAATTAAATTTAAATACAAAAAAAAAATTAAAAAATTAAATAAAAAAAAAATTACATTGAATTAAAATTAGGACTAAATTAGATAATAAGATATTTTTTTTGTTTGTTAAGGAAATAATTAAATCTAAATAAATATTAATAACAATGAAATTATAAAACCCAATTTAAAAATGATTTGCTAAACATTTATTGAATGGATGCTAGGAAGAAAGGCATGGTAAGCGCAATGTAATTTGTCGGTTGTTTGTAAAAGGGACAGGTTAGGAATTTAGGGTATTTTGCCTGTCAAAGGTTGGGGATTGGGACAATTGTACCCCTATATGGCAACCACCTGGCCATATCATCACTTAAGTGATGCCCAATGTAGCGATTTCTCCTTTCTTTTAGCAGTGATGCTTTGGTTCCCTCTTCTCGTGGTTTTTTTTTACTTTTGTATGAATTTACGAAATTTTATAAGCATGCTTCCAGGGGTGTGAAGCATGTAATATGTTTACGCGTCAAAACCCTGGTTTGAGACAAATTTGCTTACTGAGCTAGCGGGCCAGCTATATACCCCCTCAATCGGTTTTGAACTGTCATTTATTTTTTTTTTAAGAATAATTGATCGGCGCGTAACATATATGGCGCCCAACGATAAAGCCACCCGTAGGGTGACAATAATTCTCTTTTAATAAAAACAAGTGAAAAGCTACTAAAAGGAAGAGGAAATGGCTATATTTTTTTTTTATAAATTCGTAATATTTTTTTTGTAAACATTTGACTAGTGCTATTGGTTGTATGAGTCGTGAATTCTGGAATTGCACAGTCTGGTTTCAATTGCCATACAACTCTTGTGATGTGCTGAATACTTTTAATTTAAATTTAATTAAAATTAAAATAATTAAATGAAAATTAAATTTTCTTACTGTGTTTTTCTATCTAAATTTTGCTTTTGGATTATAGCAATTATTGCAAGTCTGGAACTGATTCTACACAGAGGTCAGTACTATTGCGGCAATAATACTATATCCATTGGACAAAATGTTGCTCGAACCTAAATTATCTAAGTCCTTGCCTGACTATCTACTTTTACAAATGGTAGGCATGTTGCGGGATAATTCAGGTTCAAAATCATATATTTTCACAACACAGTTTTTGCAAATGTTTACAGAAAAGGAAAATTTTAGTCAGGGATGATCGTTGAGACATCATATTCTGTCTTAAAACAGATTTGATTAGCCAACGGAGTAAGAAGAGACATGACATCTAAGAGTATCATAGCCTTCTTAAACATATTTCTAATTTTTTTCCAATATTACGAACAAGTTAAAATTTTTTTTATATATTACAAAACAATCGTAGCATGTACCACCGCCAGTTCTTTCTAGCATCCAAAATTTTATGAACTATTACACACACAGAAAACATCAATCAATTTGAATTTTAATTATATAAAAAAGGTAAATTTTTTTTATTATTATTATTAACATTTTTTCAAAAGGAAAAAGGAAAAACTTGGAAAAGAACAAACTTTTAAACAAAGTACATTTTCCAAATTTCTCCTATTTTCTTTCAAACAATTTTTCCAAGCACTTTTATAACACTTCACATTTTAACACTTTTTACAATTTTTAAATTTGAGCTGTCCTTTTAATTTCATTGAACTCGGTAAATTCGGGTTACATTTAATTAATTTTAAAACACCGCGCATAATTTTTTTTTTAGCTTCCGCATGTCCTGTACAACTTCAACACTCTGAGCATTTTGTTTAAAAAAATTTTTTTTTGTCCTTTTCTTTCCTAATTCGGTTCGCACCTCTCGTGATTCAAACACCGCAAACATTTGCCTCCTGTCTATTTTTCTCTTTGGTTTGGAAATTCATTTGTCTAAGTAGCCGCGATTGTTTTTTTCTTTCTGTAGTTGCTTGGTGCATTATGCACAGGCCCAACACACGACAAAGCACATCTAAAAATTTGTCGCGTAGAATTTCAGGCCCAGATTCAGCTGTCTTACCGTCAAGAGTTAAGACAAAATCGGTAGCTAGTAGTTCGTCTCTGTCCAGAGGTAGAGGAAGAGGTTCGACTCCATTAGGTAGAAAACCGTCTGAGGATTCGCAGAGTAGCATAAAAGCATATAGAGGCTCGTCTGTATCACGATCACTTGCTTCCGACTACTCAGAAGAATCAGCTTCTGCTGATACCACTCCTAAACCTCTTAGCACATCTCTTCCGAGCATAAATATAGCCCCGATCGAGACGGTAACACCTGACACACTAGATAAAGAACCCAGTAGAATGGCGACACAAGAGACAGACCGTGAAGGCAATCCACAACCTTCAAATGAAAATTTAATGGAAAGTTTGATGACGTACTTCCAAGAAGCCCTGAGGAACACGCAAGATGAGTTCCGAAGAGAGCTTAGCTCATTGAGAGAGTCAGTAGGTCGTAGTGACAGAGAAATACCCGGCTCACCAGGGACTAGTGCTAGACCGCCAACGCAGGCAAATTCGTACTCATATGCGTCCTCACTTCCAAATTTTAAATTAAAAGACTGGAATGTATCATACAGCGGCGAGAGTAGTATTTCTGATTTTCTGTTCAAAGTAGACACGTTGACTGAGCGATCTCAGTGCCCCCATGACCACCTAATGTCCAATTTCCATTTATTTTTGAAGGGCAAGGCCGAAACATTTTATTGGGATTATATTAAACAAAACCAAAGGGCTACGTACCCAATGTTGAAGGCAGCGCTAACTAGCGAGTTCGGAACACTAGAAAGCGATCATGAAATCCTACTCAAGATTTCTTCTCGGAAACAGCTCCCAAAAGAGAGCTACGACGACTTCCATTCGTTCATAGTTAGGTTAAATTTGCGTTTATCAACTCCCTTGCCAGACACATCGCTAATTGAGATATTGAAGAAAAACGTACACGCTGACCTCAAGGTTATGCTATTTATCTCTAACCCAAGAGAGTTAGGAACCCTTCGTGATTTGGCTAGGAAGGCGGAAAAGGTTCTCGCGGAGAACAAATCAGTCCCGTTTAATAGACAGCGCCAAGTTAATGAAATTTCGGTGGAAGAAGACTCGGTAGATCCAATTGTGGAATCCGATCCCCAAATTGAGGCCCTCAGAATAGGTAGGACCTGGGTAAAAGGCGATTATTCCAAAATCAAGTGTTGGAATTGCCTACAATTCGGTCATAGCTACATATATTGTCCTGATGAGACTCGGCATGTTTTCTGCTTTAAGTGCGGACAAAGAGGGGTAACCACTCCTAAATGTAAGGGTCCCCACGCGGAAAACAGGCAACGGAGCGAGTGGGCAACCGGGGATGCTCGTTCCAAAAACTAAATCCCGAGTTTCTATCCAGCGTTGAGAGTAAGCCGTCACAGATGGACTTACCTCGCAAGCTGTCTGAACCTGACATTCAATCAATACCCAGACTTTCCAATAATACCTGTAATTCACCACCCAGATTTTCAAATCGTGTCAATTACTTATTACCTAGACTTTCAAATTGCGAAATTTCTCGGCAAATCCTTAAATGCAGGGAGCGTTACCAGAAAAGAAGAATGTATAAAAAACTGATTGAAACCACACATCTGCCTGAACTTCATGATGATAGACCCTTTGCAATGATAAAAATTTTCGATGAGAATTTGCTAGGTCTTCTAGACTCAGGAGCGAATGTAACAGTTTTAGGGAAAGGAAGCGAAGAGTTCTTGTCTAAGTATAACGTGCAGTACAGAAAAATTCGATCAAGCATATCCACTGCAAACGGTACGAGAAACCAAGTTCTAGGACATTGCACACTTCCGGTAACTTATAAAGGAGTTACTAAATCTATTGTTTTTTATATTGTACCGACTTTATCACAGATAGCTTATCTTGGCGTCGATTTTTGGAAAACTTTCGCAATTGCTCCTCAGATATTTCCCTCAATTAACTGCTTAGAGGTAGATCAGAAGACAGACTCAATCTTTCACGAACTTTCTCCTGAACAAAAACTAAAACTTGAGGACACTATATTCAGATTTCCGTCGTATGAAAAACTTGGTCTCGGTAGTACCCACCTCTTGAAACACCATATAGACACAGGTGATGCCTTACCGGTTAAGCAAAAACATTATCCTCTCTCTCCCCCTAGGCAAGAAGAAATTTATAACGAACTCGACAGATTGTTGGCACTCGGTGTCATAGAGGAATCTAATTCTCCTTGGTGTAGTCCCATAGTATCCGTTCGCAAGCCCGGTAAAGTCAGACTTTGCTTGGACTGTAGAAAATTAAATTCCTTAACCAAGAAGGACTCATATCCCCTTCCACATATAAATGGGCTCCTAAGTCGTTTGAAAGATACTCACTTCATAAGTGGCATCGATTTGAAGGACGCGTTTTTCCAGATCAAATTGTCTGAAGAATCAAAAGAAAAGACCGCTTTTGCTGTACCGGGTAGATCTTTGTATCAATACCGAGTAATGCCTTTTGGCGTTTGCAACGGTCCCCAGACAATGAGCCGTCTGATGGACAAGGTAATCCCAGCCAAGTTAAGAGAAAATGTCTTCATTTATCTAGACGATCTTCTTGTTTGTAGCCACAATTTCGACACCCATTTAAATTTGCTTTCAGAGGTTGCGAATTGCTTAAAAACTGCTGGTCTCACCATCAATGTGGGCAAGAGCAAATTTTGCCAACGCGAAATAAAGTATCTCGGTTATCTCATAGGCGGTGGGAATTTAAAAGTTGACCCAAGTAAAGTTGAGGCGATCACCCAGTTCCCCATTCCCAAAACACCTCGTCAGGTAAGACGTTTTATTGGCATGGCAAATTGGTATCGTGCGTTTATCAACAATTTTTCTGACCTAGCAGGCCCAATGACAGATTGTCTTCGTAAAACAAATAAACCCTTTCGCTTGTCACCCGAAGCTATTAGCTCTTTTGAAAATCTGAAATCTGCCCTATCAAACGCCCCAGTGCTGGCCCAACCGGACTTCAGCAAAGAATTTGTGATTCAGTGCGATGCTTCACGCATCGGAGTAGGTGGCGTTCTGTGCCAAACAGATGACCAAGGGGGTGAACGACCAATCGCGTTTGTTTCGCAGAAACTGAATAAGGCCCAGCGAAACTACACCGTAACGGAGTTAGAATGTTTAGCGGCCATTATTTGCGTCAAAAGGTTTAGGCAATACATTGAGGGACTTCCTTTTAAAATTGTAACTGACCACTCCAGCCTTCGCTGGCTCATGAGCCAAAAAGACCTAAACGGTAGACTCGCCCGCTGGAGTTTGAAACTTCAACATTATGATTTTGTAATGGAACACCGAAAAGGTTCCCTGAATATTGTCCCCGACACGCTCTCAAGATTTGATGTTGACGAAATAGAATTGAACTGCAACCCGCCCGAAATTGACCTTTCCTCACCAGAATTTGATAGCCCCGAATATAACGAACTAAAAGAGCAAATCCGTCAAAATGATGATGCACTTCCAGACCTGTGTCTTAACGACAATCTCGTTTATAAGAGAGTTAACTTTAGGAACGGCGTAGATGACGGAAATTTGTGGAGGTTATGGTTACCCAAAAACTTAACCAGGGACACCATTAGATTAGCCCACGAGGAAGGATGCCACGGCGGCTTTAACAAAACGCTTTTCCGAATCAGGCAAAAATACTTTTGGCCACAGATGGCACGTGAGGTAAAGTTTTACGTCCAAAATTGCGACGACTGCAAAATCATAAAACCGGTGAATCGGACTCTACGTCCCCCCCTGGGAAATCAGTTCCAAACAAACCGTCCTTTCCAAAGGTTGTATTGCGACTTTTTGGGACCTTACCCTTGCTCTAAGTCCAAAAACTGCCAGCTGTTCATAGCAATAGACCACATGACCAAATTTTTATTTTTGAAGCCAATGAAAACAGCAACTACCATTAACGTAGTCGATTTCTTCCAGAACGAAGTTTTCTGTGCATTCGGTGTACCTCAGTTCATACACACCGACAACGCTAAGCAATTCACCTCGAAAGAGATGAAAGAATTCTTTGAGTTGTATGGCATAACCCACATCACCACGGGATTTTATTCGCCACAGGCAAATGCGTCGGAGAGGGCAAATCGTGAGGTAATATCTAAAATTCGCTATTTTTTAAAGGAACATTCAGACCATACCAACTGGGATAGGGGCATACCAAAGATTTTGCAAATTATGAGAAGTGACTTCCATGAGGCAATAGGGTGTTCACCCTACTATGCGGTTTTCGGCCAGAATATGATTTTAAATGGAACAAGTTACAGAATTTTAGACCATTTGAATTTGCTTCGTGACGACACACCGGTCGAGAGCAGTGATAGGCTTCAACTTATCCGGGACAAAATTAATATAAACCTGGACAGAGCCCATGAGAAGGCGTGTAGGACGTACAATTTGAGAACCAAGTCGGTAAGCTTCTCTGTCGGTCAGGAAGTTTTCAGGAAAAACCATTCCCAGAGCGATTTCAAGAAGGGCCTTAACTCAAAATTCAACCCCAAGTTCATCAAATGTAGGATTAGGAGCAAAATTGGAAACTCCCTCTATGAAATCGAAGACCTTCAGGGGAAGTACGTTGGAAAATTCCACGCTTCAGATATACGCCCTTAGTACTAAATAGTTGCATGTACATAAATATTGCCCGGCTTCGTGGGTCGAGCCACACGTTGAACATATCGTTATTTTCTGCAGACAAATTCGTACGCGCCTAAATCCTGCCTGTTCAAAATCTTCATCAATGATCTTGATTTGAAGCAGGTTTGTTACGGATTTAAGAAATTAAATGTTTTTACCCTAATCCAATGCCTCGTACCATTTAACGGTACGGCACAATTGCGCATCGCTATGCCTTTAACATACATATGTGTGTATATTTTTTTCCTTTGGCATTCTTTAAATTCCTCCGTTTTGTTTGCAACAACAACTCTCATTCTCGTTGTTAGGGATTTTTTTTTCTTTCCACAACAGAGTAAACAAAAGAACATTCTAGAAAGGAGGGGAAAAAAATGTAACGGATTGCGCGCATCTACATGTTGTTTGTTATTTACGTACTAACAATAAAGCAAACAAAAGAACATTCTAGAAAGGAGGGGAAAAAATGTAACGGACTGTCGTGTGTATTTATAGGTTGCTTATCTCTTTCTTCCTCCCTCACTCAAAAACATAAACTCTCGTAATTGCGTGGCATACTTAACACACACAACTGACCAGCTTGTGTAGAGATTTTTTTTTTACAATAACTTATGTTTATGCACACACACATACATACTATTATGCGCATGTATATCTCGCTCACAAGAACAACATAAAGAATGCCAAATATGTTAGGAATGCGGGAAACAGTTATGTTTTTCGTTTTTAGCTTTTCTGTGAAGTTGTACAGGCAGAAGAAGTTTGACAAAAGTCAGTTGCTGAAAATTAGTGGTGCGGTAAAGTCATCAGGCGGTGAAATAAGAGTTAAATTAAAAAGTTGGTGAAATAAAAAGTTAAATTAAAAAGTTGATAGAAAACCATTGCGCAGGCCGGTACAGTTTGGTCGAAAAATCTAAACCTCAACTACTTAAACATTTGAACAATTTCAAGGATATTGTAATCGTGGCAATACTAAAATGTTTGTTAATTTTGTGCTAAATGAAAGGAAAAAAAAAAGGACGAAACATAAAAATTTTAAAATCTATACAAAAAGTGATGTGCGAAAAGTGCTTATAAAATAATGGTTAATACTGTAGACATACCTCCTTCTTTTATATTCCGAACATAATATATATATAAATACATATACCTACATCTAAGAAACACAAACAAAAAAAATTAAATTGTAAAAACTAAACTAAGGCAAAAACTACTTGTTATTACATTTCCAAATTATCATTAAACTACCAATGCTAATTAATAGAACAACTTTGTAATAAACCAACAACAAAAGTTAATAAGAAACCAATTAATTAAGAAAGAAAAGGTTTAACACTAAAGAATCAGCACACAAAAGTATTTTGAAATTTAATGCATTCAGCTAAAAACAACGTGTGACATGTGAAGCCTAAGCGGCGAGATCAGAAAGTTTTAATAAATTTTGAAAAAGAAACGAAAAATTAAACAAAAAGTGATAACTATGTAAAAACCAACAAGTTCATTAATAATTAAATTGTTAACATGTCCTTTTTTTTTTATACATACATACATATGTTTTTTCTCTACAAAATTTAAAAAAAATATATATAACAAAATATTAAAAACATATTAGCCATGTCATAAAACATTGAAAGTAAAAAGTTAAAAGTAAAGTCAAATCTGAATTTTTAAAAAAAAGGACTAACAAACTTATTGCAACAAACCACACATATATTAACACCTAAACAAAGCTCTTAAAAACTCAATTAACTTTCAACAATCACCACGACATGAGCTACAACAACACCAACATGAATTAGCAACAACCACAACAAAACAGCAAACGTGAATTTAACAACAACCACCTCCCCGTCGTCAACAGCGCCAAACAGCCTAGAGGAAGAAGCTGACAAACACGACGTGAAGTACAACCACTCAACATCAACCGGGTAACAAACGTAATGTACATTTAAGATAAGGTAATATCAAATAATTGTAAACTTATTGCTTTTTTTGTTAAGTAATAGTTATCATGCAAAATAGAGAAGTTTTTTTTTTAATTATATATAAATGCTACACTTTACAATAAATATTAATTAAAATAAAATAAGTAAATTGAAAATTAAAATTAGGCTTAAATATAAGGGATTTTTTTGTTAAGGAATTTACACATAAACACTAAATTTAAAACAAAATTAAATGTTAAAATTAAATTTAAATACAAAAAAAAAATTAAAAAATTAAATAAAAAAAAAATTACATTGAATTAAAATTAGGACTAAATTAGATAATAAGATATTTTTTTTGTTTGTTAAGGAAATAATTAAATCTAAATAAATATTAATAACAATGAAATTATAAAACCCAATTTAAAAATGATTTGCTAAACATTTATTGAATGGATGCTAGGAAGAAAGGCATGGTAAGCGCAATGTAATTTGTCGGTTGTTTGTAAAAGGGACAGGTTAGGAATTTAGGGTATTTTGCCTGTCAAAGGTTGGGGATTGGGACAATTGTACCCCTATATGGCAACCACCTGGCCATATCATCACTTAAGTGATGCCCAATGTAGCGATTTCTCCTTTCTTTTAGCAGTGATGCTTTGGTTCCCTCTTCTCGTGGTTTTTTTTTACTTTTGTATGAATTTACGAAATTTTATAAGCATGCTTCCAGGGGTGTGAAGCATGTAATATGTTTACGCGTCAAAACCCTGGTTTGAGACAAATTTGCTTACTGAGCTAGCGGGCCAGCTATATACCCCCTCAATCGGTTTTGAACTGTCATTTATTTTTTTTTTAAGAATAATTGATCGGCGCGTAACAATTTACGTTGTAGTTTCTAAATATACATACAAAATATACAGAGTTTTTTCAAATTCATTTAATATTAGTTTACAATGTAAAGTAATCAAATTCAAAACCATTTAATATATTCAGAACTTCATTCAAATCTAAAGTAGTTTTTTCAAAATATTTTAATCACCTATACGTGCATTCAAATCACCAACTATGCAAAAATTTGTAGGAGAAAGTGCTATTAAAAAATTTTCAAACGATTCAAAATCTACGTTCCAATTAGTGCAGTTTAAATAGCGGGGTATAAAATAAAACAAATTACTATCAAGAATAGCTGTTAGTAAAACGTTATTATTTGCATGAATCGAAAATTTTAATTTAAAAGCTTTTTGTATTTCCTTTCTGAAGCCATACAGGCATCCACCGCTAGCACGACCAGCATTATGGGTTTTCTTTGCATCAATCCAATATAATTTATATTTTTGAAAGTATGAAGTAAAAAGTTGTCGTTTTTCAGCTATGACATGAGTTTCAAAAAGGAAGAAAATATCAAATTTATTTATAAAAGTTACAAAATTTCCTAAACTAAGAGAACTGGCAAGGTTTGCTACATTATAGGAGACTAAACGGCATGTGTTGTATTGCTATTGAGCATTTGTTGAGGTTGCAGCAACATCTACAACATTATTGTTCATATTTCGAACTGTGACATCTATAGAGGAGTTGGCTTTCGACAATAAATTTCCTAAAAACTCAGCATCAACATTACAATTAGCAACCTGATCCTGACCTTCAAATTATTTTGAGGATTTGTGACAGCTTTATTTATTTGCCTTAAATTATATCTCACATTTTGTTCTTCATTGGTATAATCCTTCTGAATGAAAATCGAACCATCCTTCAAGTTACCCTTGGCAGCTATTACATTGGTAGCTTGCGTATTTGTATTCAGTGTAAATAAAAATGTATTTTTCGATGGCAATTTACGCGCATTTATAACATGTATGTTAACCTTAAGTACGTTGGTGCATAATTTAGTAAATTCATTTTTAGCTTCGTTGTTATTATTGCTATTTAAGCCACTAACAACAATATTTGCTGAACGAGTCCTTCGGTCAATATATTCAAGGCGAGTTGTAAGTTTGTTGATGTCATTTCTTAGTTTAACGTTTTCTTCTCTAAGTTCCTCAATTTCTGTTTTGATTGATACAAGGTCTTCCTTTCTGGTGACATCTTTCAATTTCGCATCTAAAAGGTTGCAGAGCTTATCCCAAGAAAATACATCAGGAGTAGTTTGATTATCCATAATATTAGTCGTTAATTGCTTCTTGTTATTATTATTGATTAATTGTTCTGGTGATGACAAATTTCTGTGGCGCTTAAAACTCATTAGTTTTTTGTTTTTTAGTCTACAGTCTTTTCGTAATTTTGATTTACTATGGAAGTAGCTTTTTTAAACCCTGGTTATTATTTTAGCCTTTTTAAACACTGGTTATTATTGTATATAAAAACAAAAGTGAGGGCATACTTTTAGGCATACAGTGATATAAATTTAATACGAGTCATCTTTAAGCAATAACAAGAACAGCTGATATTTACAATAAAAAGAACAAGTTACAGCAATATCACCAAATACTTATACCAAATCCAGTTGAAAAAATTTCATCAAAAATGTTGAATAATGGCTGTATTTGTACTGTACTCCAACAAACTCGTATGCAGAATTCACTGATAGAGTATATTTCAGTGGTTTAGAACGTGTAACAATCAATTTAACTTGGAAAAATCATAACTTCGGAGTTGAACTTCATGAAGAAACAACCAAACCCGATAATGATTATCTTACGATTGAAGTCTCGAATCCTGGTATACAAAAAGTAAATAATAATATTGATTTTTTGTTAGATGAAGAATCTGAATTGGACGATGGCGAGCACAAAGAAGATTTGATTTCAGGTGATTCTGATTTTGCTGGTTTTACGACCGCCGCACAGTGGCTGAAAATCGTTTTTCATTGGCCAAAATTCTGTAACTTTTGAACCGATAAAAATATTGAAGTAATTTTTTTTTAATGGATAGATATTTAGTTCAGCTTGGCTCAGTTTTAATTACATTAAAATTGATTGATGACTTTTTAAGGACTTCTAGGTCAAAGTTGAACTTTTGATTTTTTTTAACTTTTGGAGTGAAATATGGGTTTATTTTTTTATTTACATATTAAAAAATTTAATATTTGGAACTTAATAATAATTATAATTATTTTTTGTGATAATGGAATTTTTCTAATGTTACACTCAAAAATATTTTTACACTCAAAAAAATGTTTACAGTAAAAAAATAGTAAAATTCACTGGAGATTTTGCTGTTACTACAGAAAAATGTATTCTTTTTTGCTGTCAGATTTGATAATTTTAAAAAACATTTTAAAAATAAAAACTGCAATAGATTTTATTAGCATTTGTAACAATAGTAGGTTCTATTTATTATTATTTTTAACCAACTTCAAAAAGGAGGAGGTTATCAATTCGAATGGTATGTGGCTTTTTTATGTTTGTTCTTTTTTTGTTTGAAAGGGTTTGCTTGCAGGTGGGTCCCATTTAATTTTTATGAAGATCGGACGGACATACGGTTTTTTATTTACCGTTATCTATATTTTTTCTGTGCTTCTCTTATAAATTGATGAAAAACTTCGTGATTTATGAATCAATTTTAAAAATAATTTTTTTATTTGGAAGATATGGCTTGCAGAAAAATATATTTAAGGTAAAAAAAATTAAAATTTCAGAAATTGATTGAGATATATCGGGGATATATAGCATAAACCGATTTTTAAGAATATATCGAATATGGGTGTCAAAATTTAGCTCTGTTAATGGGAAAACATTATAGATTTAGCATAAACCGATTTTTTAGAAGATTAACAAGATTTTCAAAATTCTTTCTTTCAATCAAAAAAGTGCAACAACATTAGTTATATTAAACATTTTTGAAAATTAATCCAACATTTTATTTGGCCGAAATTTTGAAGTCGGTTTTTTTTAAAGAATTATTAACTAATACTATGTTTTTCATACTTAAATAACAATGAAGGCAATTATAATTATTATTCATTTGAAACAAATATTGATTGCAAATATTCTATATTTTGTTCTGCCCTATTTCTGTTCTTTAGTAGTTTTTTGGCTTCTTCATCTAAATCCCGATGTTCCACTTTCCATTGATTTCGAATATTGGATATGAACGGATCTGATGTTGCCAATAATATATTAAATAGATCTTCATTTGTGGAATTTCGTGAAATTTTTCTAGTATTGTGCTCTCTATAAAATCTGTAATCCTTGTTCCTTTTTTTCTGAGCCTCCTCTGATAGATCTCCAAGTGGCACCAAATGATATTTAATGATATCTTCTCCATGATAAAGGATTTTGTGAACTGTTGCAGACATATTTCTCCATGAGTAGTTGGTTGTATATATTTTTGCAGTTTCCTTAGCATAATCTCCAAATTGTCTAGCGTCAATTTCTTCATTGCACGCAAGTACTTCTAGGATTATTTTAAATCTGAAAATAAGGTTTAAATCCACTCCTGTTATTTCAGATGCTGTTTCTGGATCTGAAAAGAATCTTCGTGCGGTATTGTCATCATTTGTATTGCCTGACCCTTGTTTTGGCTGATCTATAATTAATCCAAATTTGCGATATTCATCATGAACATGTTTCTTTTTTGAACTTCTTAACTCTTTGTTGGTTCCATTGTTTCTTATGGATCCTGAAGACCCGAAATCCAAATCATAACTGATTTTTAGTATATGTTCCATAAGTCGTCATTTAATCCACAGTAAAAAGTCATGAAAAAATATGTGATGCTCTTGGTAGTCACAGTTAAATTCAAGTGCGGCCGAAAGGGTTAATATCAGGTAAAACTAATTAGTATCTAGCCAATATTGGGGTTTTTTTTTTCTTTAGTGGTTTAATGTCGCGATTATTATTATAAAATTGTTTATGACTTTGGTTGACCCTAACAGTTGATAACAGGTATATTAGAAGGAGATCATATGTTTACTGTAGAACCTATTGTGATATTTTTATGACTTATTTTTTTGCTAATCAAAACAAAGCCATAAAACCCTTTCGCAGGTATTATATTTAATTATTTTAGTTTTACGTAGTCTAAAGTAAAAAAACATAAACCTTTAGGCGAAAAAGTGAAAATTTAATACACCATTGTATACGAGTAACTATAGGGCTGTTTAAATTATCGTAATTTGAATTTTTTTAGAGTAATTTCATTAAAATTAAAAAAGTGTTCTACCGGCGGGTCGTGGCGGGTGCAAAAGTATATATAGGGTTAAAGAAGACACTTTCACCTTTCTTTGGGTGGTATACGTTTCTTGTTCCCTTTTGTTCCCTAGAAGTTCTATTCCACTAAAGTTTAAATTTCAGAAAAATATAGTAGTTTCATAAATATTTCAGAACGCCCCTAATATTAAACGCTAGAGCGGTAACCACTCACAACGACTAAAGACTATAATCCTACCAACATTATAAAAAAGACCGCAGGCCATTATCGATGATAGCTTGCGAGTAGTAACCATTTATTTTTGACAAAAAACAAATAAAAAACGCCTTTTTCTGAAATTAAAAAAACAGTTGAGTTTGACAGCATGCCACGCCCACAATTATTAATAGTTTAACCTAATTTTTAGGCTACCTTAATATAGATATATTAGCTCCAAAAAGGTGTAAAAATTTTAAAAATCGGTGACAAAAAAAATTCGACTTTTGGCCAATGAAAAACGATTTTCAGCCACTGTGCGCCGATGAAGCTGAATCTGGCACAGAGGATTGTATTCAGAAGGAGCAAATTGGTGCAGTTACGCGTAGTAAATCAAAAATCAATAAATCTGATAAGCCTGGTAGACCACCAAAGCGTTGTTCCGAACTAAACAACATTGTTACGGAATATGTACCAACAACTGTAGAGGAAGCTATAAGTAGTGCACACAGTGATAACTGGCGCCAAGCTATGCACTCGGAGATGTCTTCATTGTATAACAATGGAACTTGGTCGTTAGTGGACTTGCCAAAAGATGCCAAAGCAATTAATTCAAAATGGGTATTTTCTTTAAAGAAAAAACGAGCGCGGTCAAATTGAACGCTTTAAGGCTAGGCTAGTGACAAAAGGTTGCAACCAAAAATTTGGTATAGACTACAATGAAACTTTTTCTCCTGTAGTCAGATACTCTACTATCCGTTTGGTTATGGCTTTGGCAGTACATTTAAAAATGCATTTACACCAAATTGACGTAAGCTCAGCGTATTTAAATAGCGAAGTGCACCACGAAATATATATGAGACAACCTAAAATGTTTGTAGACTCCAACCAACCAAACAAAGTACTTAGACTACATAAGGCAATATACGGTTTAAAGCAATCTGGTAAAGAATGGTACGACAAATTGGACAGTGTACTTAAAGAAATTGGTTTTGACCAGTGTAAACATGAACCCTGTTTATATAAGATGACAACTAAGGGTGATTTGGTACTACTAGCAGTATACATACGTAGATGACATCCTTATCGGTTGTAAAAATGTATCAACAGTTTCTGAAATAAAGAATTTACTGGCAAAAAGATTTCCAGTCACTGAAAAGGGCAAGTTACATTATTATCTTGGCATTGAGATAGAACGTGAAGGAGACATCGGCACAATAACTATATGTCAGACACAATACATTAAAGAATTGCTTCAGGAGTATGGAATGGAGAACTGCAAGCCTGTGTCAACGCCATTAGAGGTAAACTATCAGGTAACCTGTAACAAGGAAAATTGTGAAACAATTAATCACCAAGAATATCAGTCGGCAATAGGTGCTCTTATGTACCTTGCTATAACCAGTAGACCTGATATCCTCCATTCAGTCGCTAAATTAGCTCAGCGGAACGCCAGTCCACAAGTCGAGCATATGCAGGCAGTAAAACGTATCTTGCGATACCTTCGTGGCACAATTGACAAGAAGATCATTTACAAGGATGGCGAAAAATCAGTAAGTGGGTTTGTCGACGCAGATTGGGGTGGCAATGCTTTGGACCGAAAATCCTATACTGGATTTATCTTTTATGTTGGCGGATGTCCAGTTTCATGGGAATCCAGAAAACAATCATGTGTTGCCTTAAGCTCAACAGAGGCAGAATATATGGCCTTGTCCGACGCAGCAAAGGAGGCGATATTTCTAAGACAATTACTTTTAGAAGTTGGTTTTTCATCTGGTGAAGCTGTTTTGTTGAATATTGACAATCAAGGCGCAGAAAAACTGGCAACGAACCCTGTGTATCACAAAAGGACTAAGCACATCGACATACGGTTCCATCATGTGCGAGAAGTGGTAAAGCGAGGGGAGATAACATTGACATGTTCAATGGCAAATTTATATCTTTTTTCAATATTTAGTGTGGAGAGCAGAGGTTTTTCCTGGCGACTCTTGAAAAGTATTTGTGGCTCTGAAGCACATTTCGAACAGTCTGATGGGAGATACTTACATCACATTCACAATTGATCTCAAGTGCAATTCCTCTAGTGCTGGAATGTGGATTGTCGTCAATAGTTTTCAAAATTTTCCTTTCAATGCGCCGATTTACTTTTTTTGGTCTGCCTGGAGTTGGTTTTGGTTCAAGCCTTCCTTCTTTTTCTGCACGGTTAATAACATTATATACTCTCCTTAGGTTAAGGGAGAACATTTATGCAATTTCTTTGTGAGTCTTTCCCTTATAATAACACTGTGCTAGAATTTGGCATTTTTTTTGTGACAAACGGGGCACCTGGCGGGTTAACCTAATTCGGGTACGCTGAATCCAGTGGTGCTAACCGTTTTTTAGGTTAGCTCGTTTTTTCGAAATATACCGTTATTTCGAAAATGGAGGAGGTTGCACAACATATATTCGCCTAACTCAAAAACGGTTCAGTTTATTGAATAAACTAAAAAAAACCGAAATTCCGCAATGAAATTTTCTTTAAGTAAGGTTAAACTTTTTTCCAATATGCGCAGTCGTTGTAAAAACATATTTTTTTTTTTGACCAAAAAAAATAGTTTTTTTTTTTAGCAAAATTTCAAAAATTTTGTTTTTTAAAACGGCATAAAAAATTGGAAAACGCAGCTGTGCTTCTAATTTTTTCTGCAGGTATAGCAAACAAAGTTCCAAACAAAACAAGACATAAATAATTAAAATCTGTCTACAACTAATTTCCACAATGGCCAAAAATCCTCTCCAGATTTATTTTTGCACAAAACTCAAATTATCTGGACTCCCAAAATTATTTCAGATATCCCACTATTACAGTTGTATAAAGTGACCATAGGAACAACTTTTCCATATAGTGTCATACCCGAGCCCTTTTCCAAATTTGCACATTGGCCAAAAATCTTCTCCAGATTTATTTTTGCATAAAACTCAAATTATCTGGAATCCCAAAATTATTTCAGATATCCCACTATTACAGTTGTATAAAGTGCCCATAGGACCAACTTTTCCATATAAGGTCATACCCGAGCCCTTTTCCAAATTTCCACAATGGCCAAAAATCCTCTAAGTATGATTGCTGTTTAGTGAATAACAGTGCTCTGTTAAGTGCGAAATGGGCTTGTCTAAAAATTGCGGTTTTTGTCTGTGCCAGTTAAATTTAAATTTATCTTCAAACACATCAATTAATTATATAAAAGTCAGGTGGGAGTATCAAAAACCAAACAGATCTAAAATAACACAGTGTTACAACTGCCAGATGTTTGGCCATGGTTCTAGCAGATGCAACGTTAAAACCTATTGTGCAAATTGTGCTGGTCATCACAAGACTACAGAATGCAAATCGAATGTCATTCAATGCGCAAACTGTAAAGGTTTCCATAAGGCTATGTCACCAGAATGTCCAAACAGAGCAACATATATTGGAGTCAAACAGCGCTCTCCGCCAAAAAGGGTTCCCAGACCTGTAAATAACCATTCATATAATAGTAGCACAGAATATACTACTAATTTTCCAAATACACTAAATCAAAATGTAACGACCAACCCAAATCCCTTGGGAAATACGTTACCACCAACCCAGAATAATAATGAAAATCTTTTTTCTCTGGAGGAATTAAAAACTTTAACTATTGAGCTCATTAACAATTTGAGCAAATGCAAATCCCGAGCTGACCAATTTGAGGTAATAACTAGTCTCGCATTTAAATTTCTCTCACGATGAACAACAATGTATTGAAAATGGCTCTATGGAATGCTCGTGGTGTCCGTTTAAAAAAGGTTGAACTCTTCCAGTTCATAAATAAAAACAAAATTGATATCTGTCTTCTTTGTGAAACTTGGCTTAATGATAAAATATCTATTAAACACAACAACTTCTACTGTTACAGATATGACCGTAAACAAGGTAGAGAAGGAGGAGTAGCTTTGATGATAAAGAAAAATATACCACATGAGTTATTACCACTTAAAAACACAAAACTAATTGAGCATATAGGAGTTAAAATCTTTTTTGGAAACGAATGTTTACATCTATACTCATGTTATTTCCCTGGAGGTTTAAGGGTAAATCCCAACAGTAAACAAATGTTGATTTCTGACCTGCGTATGTTAACAAATGTAAACAGCAAATATATTATTGGAGGTGATCTTAATTGCAGAAATCGTTTTTGGGGCTGTCATAAAAATAATTGTTGGGGTAATATCCTTTATGAAAAAATTCAACCAAATCATCTGGAAATCGTATATCCCTTTGAAAATACATATATACCAGCTGATCCAAGAAGGCGACCATCTACATTAGACTTTTTCATAACAAATAACCCACAAATAATATCCACAATAAAGGTGTTAAACGACTTAAGCTCCGACCACCTCCCAGTAGTAGGAAATATAAATCTGAATATAAATTTAATTGAAAATACAGCATATAATTTTAATAAAGCAAATTAGGCTAAGTATGCTCAATACATAAATAGAAATCTTCCTCTTCGACCAAATTTTACAGAAGAATTAAGTACTTCTGAAATTGATGATTATATCTTGTATTTCAACAGCACAATATCTGCAGCAATAGATCACAGTATACCAAAAAGCAAAAAATTTATACAAGACAAAAAATTGCCAAACGATATAAAAAGTTTAATCCAACATAGAAACATGTACAGAAGGAATTGGAAAAGATATAGGGATTTAAATGATCATCAGCAAATGACTAGGCTAAACAAAGTTATTACAAATGAAATTATTAAATATAATAACAAATCGTGGAATAGCATGCTATCTACATTAGATAAATATTCTGCACCGTTCTGGAATTTATCAAAAATATTAAAAAGAAAACACAAAAATATTCCTTTGCTCAAAGAAAATTCTAGAATATACAGTACACTAGAGGATAAATGCAATGTATTAGCAGACACTTTTTATTTAAACAACAATTTTTCAAATCATCTTAGTGATGAGGAAACTATATTCGATGTTAATAATGTTGTAAATAGTATAAAACACACTGAAATAAATAACATACCACAGAGTCATTATATATCTGCCGAAAAAACATCTAAATTCATTAAGATGTTGAAAAATAAAAAATCACCTGTTATAGATGAAATTAATAACAGATGTTTAAAAAATCTGCCAAAAAAGGAATCAAATATATTACAAATATATTCAATGCATGCTTAAAGCTATGCTACTTTCCTAAAGAATGGAAAAAGTCAAAAACAATAGCTATACCTAAACCTAACAAACCTGCCGAATCTCCGGGGTCATACAGACCTAGTAGTCTTTTACCAACAACTAGCAAAATATTTGGAAAGATAATTAAAGAGAAAATATTGAACTTTGTTGATTCACATGATATCCTTCCTACAAATCAATTTGGTTTTAGAAGACAACACAAAACATCCCATCCATTACTTAAAATTAAAAAACTTGTTAAAAATAATTCCGAAAGTGGAAAATCAACTGGAATAGTTCTTCTTGACATTAAATTAGCCTTTGACTCTGTGTGGCATAATGGCCTTATTTACAAGTTAAAATCGTTTAATTTCCCACTCGAAACAATCAAAATCATATTAAGTTTTCTAACTGATAGATCTTTTCGTGTGTATATTGGGAAAACAAATTCACGTGAGGTTCATATAAATGCTGGATGTCCTCAAGGTTCCTGTTTATCGCCAATCTTATATAATATTTACATTGCCGATATACCATCGTTCTCCTATTGCACAACAACAATTTTTGTAGATGACACATCTATACTAAGCTCTGACCTATATGCTGTAAATATAAAACACAACCTAGAATTAGCCTTAGTTGAAATTAATAAATATTTTACAAAATGGAAAATTTTAATAAATCCGGAAAAAACAAAAGCCATATACTTTACGAGGAAGCGTAAATCTTGCTTTACACCTCAAAATCCGTTACATTTTTATAACCACAACATCAACTGGGAAGAAAATGTTAGATATCTAGGTGTTATCCTTGATACCAGACTAAACTTTAAAAAACACATTTCGTATATTGTGGACAAAATAAACAGGGTCACACATATGTTATACCCCTTAATAAACAGAAAATCCGATCTTTCAATTGCTAACAAAAAAATTTTAATTAAATCCATTTTCCACCCCATAATGTTTTATTGCACACCTGTCTGGTCTTCGTCAGCAAATTGCCACAGTCTCGTCTCATCGAACTGTTCGGACGTGTTACTTTTAGTGCGGCTGAATTTTCGGTGAAAAAATCGTAATAGGTGAAAAAGTGTAAAAAGTTGAAATTAAACAAAAAAGTGAAAAAAATCGTAATAGGTTAAAATATATAATTTATTTATTTATTTATTTATTAGTAGTATTTAAAATACTTTTATATAACATTTCATGTTCGTTTTACAGTTTAAATCTATAAACTCTGGTTTAAATTAAATATTTCTTATAAAAAATACAGTTTTTCTTCTAAATACATTTGGATTTATTTCATTTTTAATATTATTAGGCATCATGTTGTAGAGATTTAATCCCTTATAAAAGAGAGATCTTTTCATCGTGTTGTTATCTGCTCGCTGTAATCTGAAATCTTGAGCGTTCCTTAGGCTATATGGTTGAACCTCTCCTATGTACCTTATTTGTTCAATTAAATAATCAGGTGCATCTCCCATTTTCATTTTTTGAATAAAATTAATTGTGTTTAGCTCTAGTCTTTGTTGTATATTAAGCCATTTAAGTGTATCTAACATATGTTCTATTGGGGTAAATCGATTATATTTAAGTATAGAGCGCATGGCTTTATTCTGCAGCTTTTGTAATCTTGTTATTTGCTGTTCTGTGCAGCATGTATACAACACAGTTGATCCAAATTCAAAATGCGGTTTGATCATTACATTATAAATATTTATTGCCGTTATAACTGATATTTTATTTCTTATACGTTTGAAAAAACCGATTTTTTTTCCAATTTTTTTACATATATATTCAATATGTTCTTTTAATTTTAAGTCTTTGTCTATTAGAAAACCCAGATATTTTATATTATTTACTTTTTCTATTGTTACATAATTTATTTTAAACATTAAGTTAGTGTTCATATTTATTTCCATTATTTTAGTCTTATTTTCGTTTAATTTTAATTTGTTCATTTTTAACCATTTATTTATATTGTCCATATCATTCGTTAAGTTATTATAACATATTTCTTCCGTTGCCGCTTCTGTGAAAATCAGCGTATCGTCTGCATATAAAACAATTTCGCATTTTTCCAAAACTTTTTCCATATCATTAATATATATAATAAATAAAAGCGCACCTAGAATTGAGCCCTGTGGTACTCCAAAATTATTTTCGGTAGCATTTGATAATTTCCCATTAACCCTTGTATATTGCCTGCGATTAGTTAGATATGACTCAAACCATTTTAACTCATTGTCCTGAATTCCGTATTTATATAGTTTTTGTAATAGAATGTCCCTGTCTATTGTTTCGAATGCTCTTTAAAAAAAAAAAAAAACATTAAAAATCGTATAAAAACTGTATGAGTGTTCCTCTCAGATGTAATTCTGAGAAAGAGCTTAGCTCGACTAGAAAAACTAGATGCATCTCTGAGGAAGAATCCATAAAAAAATCTTTGGAGAATTTTCTCACTACAAGAGCCGTGGAACGGCGTAATTCCTGTTCGCCCAATATTGTGATTTCAACAGATGAAAAAACATCATCTTCATCAAATAGTGCAGTCAAACCCAAAAAACAAGTAGGTATGGATAAGTACATAACCGTTCTCAAGCGACAGAGGAGCCCGAAGTCTGCTCAAGTGTCATCAAATGCCAAAGCTCCTAAGACCGTGAGTAATGATCAAAATAGGTTTGCTCTCCTCCAGACGGATGAGCCAGAACTTCCGAAGAAGACGTTTAAGCCCCCACCAATTTATCTGAGAGAGCCGACTTCCAGTAAATTGGTACAAGGAATTGTTGCTGTAATAGGTAAAAACATGTTTAGCGTAACCTCAATGAAACATGGAAATATCTGCGAGACAAAGATACAAGTGAATAGGGAAGATGATTTTCGAAAATTGTCCAACCAGCTGGAAAGGGAGACTAGGGATTTCTATACCTACCAGCTCAAAAGCGCAAAAGGACTCCAAGTCGTTCTAAAGGGTATAGACCCATGTGTTGATCCCGCGGAGATAAAAACCGGTTTAATGGACAAAGGGTTCAAAATCAAGAGCGTAGTGAATATTAGAAACCGTGAAAAGATCCCTCAGCCCATGTTCAGGGTAGAATTGGAACCTGGAGATGTTGTCTTAAAGAAAAATGAGTCCCATCCCATCTACAATCTGATGTACCTTCTGCATCGTAGAATCACCGTGGAAGAACCACATAAGCGTCAGGGACCCGTACAGTGTCTCAACTGTCAAGAATTTGGTCACACCAAGGCGTATTGTAAATTGCCGACAGTTTGTGTTGCGTGTGGGTAGCTACATGCAACTGCTCAATGCGATAAGTCGAGAACTGACTCAAAAATCAAAAAATGCAGTAACTGTGGAGGTAATCATACCGCAAATTATAGAGGTTGTCCAATTTACACTCATTTGAAAGGCATAAGAACCAACAAGACGTCAGTATTGCCTAATCGCCCTCAACAGCCAAATTTAGCATCGAGTGACAATTTCCCTCAATTATTACGGTCCACTAGTCATGTAAACGCGCCTAGTTCTAGACAAGTTTCTTACGCAAACGTCGTTAAATCTAATATGCCAGGTCTGGAGCAGGAACCTAAACCCCAATATTCTGAGCCGCATATCAACAATCTAGAGGCAACATTGCAGACACTTGTCCAAACTATGAACACTTTCACGACCACCATGACATCCATGATGCAGGAAATGCTGAAAATGCAATCCACTATCTTGCAAGCCATTTTAAAGAAATGATTTATTTAAAAATTTGTTTCTGGAACGCGAACGGCCTCCGCCAACATAAAAATGAACTGGAATACTTCCTGATGGATAAGCAGATTGATGTTATGATGATTGCTGAAACTCACTTGACGTCGACAGGGTACTTCAAAATTAATGGCTACGAGTTCTACGATACTAAAGACCCCCGCGGAAGAGCTTGTGGAGGTTCGGCAATTCTTATAAAGAACAGAATAAAGCATTATCTAATGAATAACATAAGTGAGGATTACCTCCAAGCAACAAACATTTGCATTGAATTCTGTCAATACAAATTTGTTTTATCATCGATTTATTCTCCGCCTCGATTTTCAATAAAAGAACACCAATACCATAACTTCTTTAAATCCCTTGGAGCTAGATTTTTAGTTGCTGGTGACTTTAACGCCAAACACACATTTTGGGGTTCACGTCTGGTAACCCCAAAGGGTCGCGTACTCTTCAACACCATTGCTAAAATGGGCTTAGATGTACTCTCAAGTGGACATCCCACCTATTGGCCGACGGAAGATTCCCGATGTTATTGACTTTGGAGTAGTGAAAAATATCCCTGTAGAATGGATGCAAGTGGATCCTTCACTGGACTTGTCCTCAGATCACTCTCCTACTATCATTTCAATGCATTTCCCTCACGTGTGTGGTTCTCCATTTATGAACATGACTAAGACCCGAGTAAGTTGGATAAAATACAAAAAGTATTTATATTGTCATTGCACGGAAAATGTTGTGTTGAGAACTACCGATGATATTGATGAGTCGATTGGCAACTTTACCGAGGACCTTCGACGAGCTGTGCATCACGCTTCCACTTATCACGTTGAATGTAGAAATAGGACAAACAGAACTTATTTCTCTGAACTCGAACATCTCCTATCAGAAAAAAGAAGAATGAGAAGAGAGTGGCAAATTCACAGGTCTCCTGAACTGAAAGCTAGGCTACGGGAATGCAGAGATATACTAAGACAAAAACCCAAAGAACGGCCTCACTTAGATCTTACTTGGAAGGTCTTGATAGTACCCCACAATCTGACTACTCGTTATGGAGGGCGGCAAGAGGTTTAAAAAGACCAGTAAGAGGAAAACCTCCTTTGCGAAATCCGACTGGTGACTGGGCTAGAAATGATTCCGAGAAGGGGACTTTATTTGTTAACCATTTGAGAAATGTGTTTACTATAAACAACTCAAATAATAACGAATCTGATTTGCCACCACTTGTTATAAGGCCTCCTGTACCTCTAAGACTAAACTTTCGTGATGTCCAAAACGCTATTGGTACTCTGAACCTTAGAAAGGCTCCAGGTATGGATAAAATCAACAATAAAATGCTTGTGGAGTTACCTCGTGTAGCAAGAAGAATTATCCTCTTTATCTTCAACGCTATTTTACGCCTAGAATACTATCCTGTAGATTGGAAGGTGTCTATGATCACTATGATTCCTAAGCCAGGGAAGGACCATACCAAAGTGGAGTCATATAGGCCAATTAGTCTACGGCCGACAATTTCAAAACTGTTTGAAAAATTGTTAATGACTAAATTGACTCCAATTCTGAATGACACTGAATGTATTCCTAATCATCAATTCGGCTTCAGGGCTAAACACAGCACCATCGAGAAAACACACAGATTGGTAAATGTGATAAGAGGGTCGTTTGAAGACAAAAAATACTGCTCCGCCCTTTTCATTGATGTGTCGCAAGCGTTCGACAAAGTTTGGCATGACGGTTTAATGCACAAAATAAAATTAACTCTGCCTGCTAACACCCATAAGCTCATGGAAAGTTATTTATACGGTCGCAAATTTAAAATCAAAGAAGGTGATTTTTTAAGTACCGCTCAGCCAATTGAATCAGGTGTGCCACAGGGTAGCATACTGGGCCCTACTTTATATTTGATATATGCCTCCGACATGCCGTCAGACCCTAAAATCCATACGTCAACTTTTGCAGACGATACAGCCTTTATCAGCGTCCATCAGGACCACCAAGTTGCATCACAGAATTTGCAGAATTATGTTTATAAACTAGAGAATTGGCTAGAGCTTTGGAAAATCAGGGTTAACGAACAGAAATGTATTCATATAACTTTCACATTGCGAAAAGATACCTGCTCGTTCATCAGAATAAATAATCAAATTATCCCGCAACACAATGAAGTCAAATACCTCGGCATTCACCTCGACCGCCGTTTAACTTGGAAGTCTCATATTGAAGCGAAACTTACTCAAATGAGATTAAAAGCAGTGCAACTTAATTGGCTAATCGGCAGAAACTCTACATTGAAATTGGATTGCAAACTTTTGTTGTACAATGCAATACTAAAGCCAATCTGGTGCTATGGAATTCAATTATGGGGTACTGCCTCAGCATCCAACATTGAAAAAATTCAAAGGGGTCAAAATAAAATTCTACGTATAATTACTGCAGCACCATGGTATGTTAAAAATTCTCGAATCCACAAAGATCTAGGCGTGCCATTAGTAAAAGTCGAATTTACAAAATATGCGTCAAAGTATGTCAGCAAACTTGAACACCATCCAAACCCCCTTGCACGAGACATCCTTAACTTTAGTGGCCACAATCGGTTGAGAAGGAGGGATACCCTTGCTTTAACTCAAGCGCAAAATAGATGACTGGATCAGTTGATGTGAAATTTTTTTAGTATCATAAAAATTTTTGCCTAGCACTGGCTGGGCTTATTATTTTCTTTTTAGTATTAAGATTTGAATACTTATTGTAATTTCAAATATGAAGATTCAATAAATAATTAAATGCAAAAAAAAAAAAAAAAAAAATTTAAACTTCTCTGGCACTACTCAACGCGTAGACTCCACACACTCGCTGATTTTCCTACCACCAATGTTAAATTAAACTATTTAACAGAAAACTTTGTCAGAAGATGTGAACACTCAGAATTCCAGCACATTAACGAGCTAAGCTCATCATAAATTTTACCCTTTTTAACATAGTTTTAGTTTTTTAGTATATAGAAATTGATTCAAAAGGGTTTTTTATAAATTTTTCGCCCAAAAACAAATAACACATAAACTTATTATCAATATTACAACAAAACAAAATGTTTAAGTAGAAAAGGAATATATTTATTGCTAACCTCTTTAAGAAATAAGGTAAAATGTAAACAAATAAATATTAAAAACAAGTAAGAGTGCTATATTCGGCTGTGCCGAATCTTAAATACCCTTCACCTAAGCGTAATAAGAAATACAGAAACTACACTAGACTAGAATATCCTAATTCTGTGTTTTCTATTCAGTCTTAGTGCAAATTTTATTAGTATTTGATATATTGTTTGAAATACAATTTTACGACCAACATAATTTATGTTAAATATTTTGAAATCTTGTCTAATTTTTACCATTTTAATTGATTTAATTATCAATTCTTACCACAATTTACAGAGTCTGTCTGATGTTCCTAATAATCTTCAGTGTAATTTAACAGAGTATAAAAAGGGGTACAATTCGGTTTTAGTGATTTTGCTCAAAAAAAAAAATGAAATAGGGCTTTTAGAGGAGATACCAGCAAAAAAAAAAAATTTGTTGGCGGTCACGCCTATTTTCGAGGGGGCGGGCCTGTAAATTTGAAAATATATAGGCCTATATCTCGGGAACTACTAGGTGCTTGATAATTTGTAATACACTAAATAAAATGTATTAAAAATACCTTTCCAACGATATATATCATGATTATAAAATGTGGACCGAATATGGGTTAAATCCGAAAAGAATATTTTTTGACCCGAATTTATTTGTTTTTTGGAAATGGTTCTATATGGCAGCTATGAAAAATTGGAACAGTTATTTTCATGCATATGAGGATATTTCACCTCGAATTTCAACATAATAACGGTATATTTAAGATATATATTAGTATTAACGTGGATTTCGGTAGTGGACCTTATGTGGGGGACATAGTCAAATATGGACCGATATTCTCAAAATCCAGCAGTTTGATTTAGGCATGTATGTAAATGATCCGTGTAAAATTTTGGATTGGTACCCTTATTTATGAGTATTAAAGTGATTTTCGGAAGAGGGCTTTATATGGGGCATACGGGTAAAAATAGACCAAAATTCACAAAATTTTGTGGGATGATTTTTGTATATATTTAAATGATCTGTGCAAAGTTTTGAGTCGGTAACGATATTTATACAATATATATAGGGAAAAATGTCTTTTTCAAATGTGGTCCTTGTATGGGAGCTATGACCAATTTTGGGCCGACCACCATAAAATTTAGTATAACAATTTATTTGCCTATAAGGAGTATTTATGTCAAATTTTAGCCGTTTAACATTATTTATATCTGTTTTATACGTATTTCAGTGAATTTTGGAAGTGAACTTTATATGGGGTCTATGGTCAAATATGGACCGAACTAAAAAAAATTTCGGTTTGTGATTTATTTTTGCACAGAACTTAGTTTTGCTGAATTTTGTCTTGATGTTCCAATTTTATAGGCATTTATGTATAATTGAGCAATATTTCGGGAAGATTTTTGTATGGGGGCCGACCACCATAAAATTTGGTACAATAATTTATTTGCCTATAAAGAGTATTTATGTCAAATTTTAGCCGTTTAACATTATTTATGTCTGTTTTATGCGTATTTAAGTGAATTTTGTAAGTGGACTTTATATGGGGTCTATGGTCAAATATGGACCGAACTAAGAAAAATTTCGGTTTGTGATTTCTTTTTGTATAAAACTTATTTTTGCTGAATTTTGTCTTGATATTCCAATTTTATAGGCATTTATTTATCATTAAGCCATATTTCGGGAATATATATATTTGTATGGGGGCTATGAGAAATCATAGACCGATTCTTACTATTTTCCGCACACTTTCTTCTGTTATAGTACAAACAACGTATACAAAATTTCATGGTATTATCTGCAATATATTTCAAAATATTGCAATAAAATGGACGAAAAATATCAAATTTTTGTAGAGGTGGTCTCACATATTGGTTCATAACTCTGGTTGACCTACACCGATTTTGCTGATTTTAAATAGCAAACTTCTCGAAAGCACTTCTGACAGAATTATTGAAGGTTTGGATCCCGAACATATCTTGGGACTTCAAAAAACTGATTTCAACATCCAGACAGACAGACAGACGGACATGGCTAAATCGACTTCGCTATCTATAAGGATCCAGAATATATATACTTTATAGGGTCGGAAAATTATATTGTGGAAATTTCACACGGAATGACAAACTTATATATACCCTTCTCACGATGGTGAAGGGTATAATAAACACAATGAATGAATGAATGAATGAATATTTTTTTAATAAAAAAGTAAGTGCTATATTTTCACTAAAAAATAAAACAAAAGCCATAGCTATAAACTTACACACAAAATAAGTCCTTTATTTGGACAATAATTTTAATCTAATTTCATTGAATAAATTTCCGTTGACTTCAGTTAGTTTTTTTAACTACAAAATTTCACTTTTCACAAAAAACCTTGTTGAATTTTTCTTATCCAAATATTTCTTTACAAAACCAAACCATTCAAATTTTAAAATTGGAAAGTTGAAAAACCCTTGAAAAACAAAATGCCACTGTGCGGCGTATCCGCAAACATACGCTGTTATTGATAACAATGGACTTGCAACAAAATATTGATTTATTTTTTAATAAATACTTTTTTTTGTAAAATTTGTGCTATGTCCTTAATTATATGCACGACTGATATCAATCTTATTCGAAAATACATATGATTCACAGATTCATAAATAATAATTAATTTTTAATTGACTAAACTACAAATTTTGAGAATATCATACAACTTTCGAGCTCACATGTTAGTGCCGTGTCCTTAATTAATTGCACGTAGCTGTATGTACAAATACCATTTCTTTTTAATCTAGATACTGTCGATGATAGAGGAAGCTGCGGGTACGAGCATGTATGAGACTAAGCGCGAAGCCACTACAAAACTTATCGAGAAAAAGGATGCGAAGGTTAGAGAAACAAACACACTTTTGCAAGAAGAAGTTGAACCAAAATTAGAGAAATTACGACGTGAAAGAGCTGCGCATCTAGAATTTCAAAAAATCTGTCGTGATATAGAATATCTTACCAGAATTCATGTGTCTTTCCGGTGGCTTAAGCAAAGTCAATCATTAAAAACAATTGAGGAAAACATTTTGCGACTGACAAAGCGAATAGATGAAGCTAAAGAGAATATTGTCCAAAATAATAATGAAAGTGAACGTATCAAGGAACAGGTAGATATTTTGCAAACAGAAATTGAATACGAAAGCAGTAGCACTCTTAAAGTAATGGCCGAAGAACTAGACGTGGTTCTAAAAGAAGAGGCCAAATTATCCGGTAAACTAAAAGCTAACCAAGAAGAATTAAATCAAGACGAGAAGAAACTAAATATTTTATTAACTAATATAAGCGAAGATGAAATAACACTGAAGTCTAAAGAACTAGAAATGGCCAATCGAAAAAATGTATTTCAAGATCTTAAAGAATCCGAAAAACGTGATATACTAGCGTACGAGGCTGCTCAGAAGAATTTTGAAGCAGTTACCCAAGGCTTATCGACAAATGACGATGGGCAAGCATCTTCTCTTCAGGACCAGTTGATTAGTAAGTATTTTATTTATGTTTATTTAGTACTATAATTCGGTAATAAAATCCATTCAGGCCAAAATAAAAATATTAGATTTCAATAACATTAAAATTTCATTGCTTCCCAGTCGTATTAGAGTAAAACAATAGGAAACAAAAAATAAACCTAATAGTTTCCAATAAGGGATAGTAGAACCATAACAACGGATTCGGAAAAATAATAGGTCACACACATCTGATTATGTAGGATGTTGGAGTATTACAACAACAATATATTTCTACGATATTGCAGACACTAATAAAATGGTTTTGAATGTGATGACGCTAATAAACATACATACATACTGGAAAAAAGTTTTAAGAAAAAACGTGTTTCGCGTGTGGGTTTAATACATAGATTACGAGCCCCGACCACTATTAATTCGTACGGCAAGCTTTTTTACCCGTACTCAATGTTTAACAGATGATATTTTCAATACTAAAGTAGAAAACACATGCAAACCTATTTTTTGCTGAAAGATCATTTTATTCTCTTAATTTTAGAAAAAAAATTGTTGTACGCACACCGGAATGGCCAAGGGCTGTCAACTCAGCAATTACTGCTGTTACAACAACAACAACAACATTTATTTCTTTGAATGCTTTGCTTTCGTACGGTGCGTAAAAAATATTAAATATTTACTATTTTATAAAACATATAATTTTTTTTTAAATATTAATATTGGGTAACATCACTTGATAGTGAAGATGTCCAAACTTGCGTTTCACTATACCAAATTTCCAAGTGGGTTTATTTTCGTGGAACCACCGCACTTGTACTCTATCTTCCACGCCAAATTGACGCACTACGGGGGTCGATATTGTTGATTCTACTTGCGTTAACTGCCGCATAGCATCTAGTTTAATTCTCAATTCACGTCCCAAGTACATCCATGCTGGGGTTTGGCCATTTGCCAATGGAGTTGCCCTATAGCGAAACAGGATTTCCCATACCATAATATTCAAGGGTAACCCTTCGTTATTCATCTTATCGTATTAATTTTCTCTTCAAAGTTTGGACGTATCTCTCCGCCAATCCATTGGTCGCTGGATGTCCCGGCGCTATAAACTTCTGGATAATTCCATTTTCAAAATAATATTCCAGAAACATTGCACTTTGGAATATCGTTGCATTGTCCGATACTATGATTTGCGGTAAACCATGTGTTTCACAAATATCCCGTAGTAACGATATTGTCTTTTCAGATGTTGGAGCATCTCTTATCATCCTAGTCTCAGGCCATTTCGATTTCGCATCGACCAGTACGAAAAAATAATGGTTTAGAAATGGTCCAGCATAGTCAATGTGGACTCTTTCGAAATTGTCGCTCGGCTCTCCCCAATGATGAGTTGTAATTTTCGGTGGACCTTTCCTTCTGCACAATTAATACAAGATTTCACCAATCGCTCTATATCAGAGTCAATGCCCTTCCAAAAGTAGTACTTTCTCGCAAGCTGCTTCATTTTTACTACACCTAAGTGTGTGTAATGTAATTCTCTTAAAATTTCTGCACGTAAACTCATTGGTATCATAACACGCTCACCTTTTTACACCATCTTGAATTGAATAATCAGGATCGTAATTTTTTCCATTCAATAAATCCTTTTTTAGTTTAAAGAGTTCTTCGTCGCGTTCTGTTTCGTTTGTAATTGTTGTAGCATTGATAGAAAGTGTTGATATTTGATTAATCTTCTGGTCCTGCACATTACGCACCTCTTCATCCAAAAAATGTTTAAACGGCTGCGTTTCGTTCACTGGTGTCCTTGATAAACAATCCGCGTTTACATTTTGTTCCGCTTTACGATGTTGTATTTGGTAATCGAATCCTTGTAGGAAAGAAGCATAACGAAGTAGTCTTGCTGATGTCATAGCAGGCGTTTTTGCATTCTGGTAGAAATTTCTGGACAGAGGACGATTGTCCGTCAATAATGTGAATTTGCTCCCATGTAGATACATATAAAATTTATCGACAGCAAAAATTATTGCTACCGCTTCCCTGTCGAGCTGGCTGTAATTCAGTTCTGCTCTCGTCAATGCTCTTGAAATAAACGCGACAGGACGCTCCTCTCCCTCCACAATATGAGATAATATCGCAGCTATGCCCGTTGGACTTGCGTCACACGCTAACGTCACTGGCAATGATTCATTAAAACCCTGTCTTTAAGTATTTCCTGCTTGAGATTTTTAAATGCTTCTTCACATTTTTCTGTCCAAATAAATTTTCAATTTTTCTCTAAAAGTTGACGTAACGGTAATAATAGGTAATCATCCCTAGGAATCTTCGTATTTCTCCTATATTCTGTGGTTTTGGCATATTTACGATCGCCTGCACTTTATCTTGACATTTCGATAATTTGTTATGGCTTACCACGTAACCAAGGTATTTTATTTCATCTTTAAAATATTCGCATTTTTTCTTGTTGATATGCAATTGATATTTATTCAATCTCTCAAAACATTTGATGAGTCGTTCTTCACATTCTTTCAACGTTGTGCCATGGATGATTATATCGTCAAAGTACGAAATCGTACCCTCGAGGTCTTGTAGAATTTGGTCTAGAATACGGTTAAACTCACTGGGAGCAGTTTTAATTCCAAAAGATAATCGATTCATTTGATACGTACCTCTGTGTGTTTAAATAGTTTGCACTGCTTTACTGTCATCATCCACACGTACATGAAGATATGCTTTGTAAAGATCCAACTTGCAGAAATACTTGGAGTTCTTTAGACTGTTGAAAATCTCATCAATTCTTTTGATTGGATAATGAGCGGCTTCTAGTTGAGGGTTAACGGCTACCTTATAGTCCACGCACAGTCGAACATTACCATCAGGTTTTGGTATCACCACCAAAGGCGAACCTCAATTGCTGGTATTAACTCTTGTAATTATACCGTCTCGTTCTAGCTGATCCAGTTCATGCTCCACCTTCTCACGTAGCGCGAAAGGTACTTGCCTTTCCTTTAAAAACACAGGTTTTGCTCCCTGTTGTAACTTTAGACTACAGACCAAATCTGGAATGCATCCAACTCTTTCCTCAAATATTTCCGGAAATTGTCGCTCAATTTCTGATACCGAATTTATGTTGTCGCTAGTGTTGATTTTAGCACTGTCTTCATCGATTTCATTTAGATTAATTTTCAAATGACGTATCCACACACGTCCCAATAACGCCGTACGTTTTGATGATACAATGTACAAATCTTCTTTCGATTTTACATTTTTGTACATTACGTCTACACTTACGACTCCAATCGGCACAAAAACATCATCCGTATAGACACGAAAAGCAATATTTGTTTTTCTAAGCGGTGTTTTGATATTTAATTTCAAAAATTGATTTTCCGGCAGTAAAGTGTAGCCGGCACCTGAGTCGACTTCGAATTTTTGTTTTTTTCCATTAATGAAAACATCTGTATAAAATTTCTCTGCATCTATAGATGATATATGCACACCACTATTATCATAAATATCGATAATTTGATTTACGCCAAACTATTCATCATCTTCTGTTGTATACGATTCAATTGCATATGATGTAGCTGTATTGTTGTTCACATTCCTTGATTTCTTTTGTTTCATTCTATCCTGAATACAAACTTTTTGTACATGACCAGTCTTGCCACATGAATTACATTTTAACATGTTTTTATCTACTCTGCACTCTTTCGATAAATGATTACTTCTGTCACATCTTAGACACAAACCTTCTATGCCCAATTCTCTGTAGTTAACCTTTGTCGATGATTTTAAATTTCTACCTATGGAAAAACTTCGATTTTGATTTTTACCACGAGCACGATAATTATGATTATCAACATGTTGACGAACTTGATGAATATCTGCCGATGAACCTGTTGCGTTGTTTGCTATTATGTATTTTGTTGTTTATTTTAGCAGCTTCAAGTGTTGTTGCTTTTTCGATTACTGTTTCATTGTTGATTCTGGGTCCTGTAGTAGTTGTTCTCGAATATGCACATCACGTATTCCTCTGATTAGTTGCGACCTTAGAAATATATCTGCGACCGACTTTCCACATTCACATACAAAACCACAGTCCTTTGCCCTTATCTGTAAAACAGCTACAAAGTCTGCCAAAGATTGTTCGCTATTTTGAATTTCAGAAAGAAATTTATGTTCTACTAAAACGTTCTTTGTGGGACAAAAATGTGCTTCTAATAGTGTTATTATCTCATCATATTTCAATTCATTTATGTTTTTGGGCGATGCCAATGTTGATAACTGGGAGTACGTCGGTGAACCAATATATTGTAAAAGCAATTTTGCACACATCTCTTTGTCCCCAAAGATTTTCTTAATATTGAAATGATTTTCAAGGCGTTCCTTATATGCTTTGAATGACTCTATCTTCGGGTCAAATGCCTCGAAGTTTGAAATTATATTTACGCTGGTGCTGCTCGTTTGTTGGTTCCGTAGCATTTGTTGTTGTTGTTGTTGTTGTTGTTGTTGTAACAGCAGTAATTGCTGAGTTGACAGCCCTTGGCCGAGTGATATCGGGTCATTCCGGTGCGTAGAACCGGCTGTCGTGGGAATGTTGTTGTTGTTGTTGCATCGTTGTTGTCATGGCCGTTATTGCCTGTAGCAACTGCTGCACTTGAGCATCCATTTTATTTTGAGGTTTTATACTTTTTTTTTTCTTCGTTTCCATTTAAGTCTGCACTTTTTATTAAATTCTTTATTTTCTATTTTTCGATTTCAATTCTCGTCGCCATTATTTGTTGTCTTTAGATGGAAAATAATACAATTAACAGTTATATTTCAATAGGAATTCAATCTTTATTTTCATAAAACAAAAAAGGGTTGCCAAATGTCTATAACTACATTGCAATTCCCCACATATTCTCGATTGGGCTTTGGTCCGGATTATTTGATAGCCAATCTAAGCCCAAATTTCTTTAGACTGCAGCCATGATTTGGTTCGCTTGGCAGTATGAGATGATGCTCCATCCTGTTGAAACGTGTATTCACCACAGTTAGCCGGTTTTGGTATTGATGGCAGCAAACTTACTTCTAGTATGTTAATGTATTTTTCAGCGTTGACCATCCCATCAATAAAGTTCAGTTGTCCTACCCCTTTGGCAGATATACAACCCCACACCATTATTATTGCTGGGAACTTAACTGTCCTTTTAAGGCAGTCTTTATGGTACGCTTCAGTTTTGTTACGGATAACTCTCCTTCGCGCATGATCGACACTCACATCAAATTTAGATTCATCGCTAAATATGATGGAGTTCCATTGCCTCTGAGTCCAAGACATCCGTTCCCGACACCATTGTAAACGCTTCTTCTTTTGGCGAAGCGTAAGCATAAAGACTGCCTTAAAAGGACAGTTAAGTTCCCAGCAAGCATAATGGTGTGGGGTTGTATATCTGCCAAAGGGGTAGCGTCTACAATTATTACCCGATTTTAATAAAAAAACCTCTTATTTTCTTCGTAATATGCCACACTTCAACACTAAATAGAAAAAAAAATAAAAAATAATAGCGTGTGATATGACCCTTAATTGCGTTAATCGCAATTAACGCCATTATTGAGCTCAATATTCCATATAAAATCTCAATTAATTATTGAGCAATAAGTACGAAATTGTTATAATATTGAGTAAGATTTCGAATGCAACACTGTTCGCAACTGTGTTTAGTGAACAAAATTGTATAAAATGCAAATGTCAACATAAGAAATCATTAAAAAATCAATGTGAAGGTAAGTTTGTTTACGTAAAAACACAACAACCATATAGAGTATTTTGTGTATTGTTTTCCAACTGTCAAATGATTTTACATAGAAACACAACAACCATATAGAGTATTTTGTGTATTGTTTTCCAACTGTCGAATGTCCTGAACACTTATAATAATATTGTCAATTAACCGAATATTGACTCAATTAAGTTTCATATTTGAACACAGTATAAGACTAAAGGCCCAACTATAATGTGCATATGCTAGCTTAAGCAACCCTGCGAATACATATAAATTGTATGTGGCAAACTATAATGTACTTAACGAAACTTTTCGTTAAGTTTTTCAACTGTCATTTGCTTAAGCAAAAAGCGAAACTGATCGCATATTCCGTACGGAATCAGCTGTCTGTTGTTTGTTTGTGTTTTTAACAAAATGGAGAAAGAAGAAAATACATTTATTTTAAATTTAATAGAAAATGTGGAAAAAATAAGTGCCTTTATAATAAGAGGGACAGACCCTTTTTATTTTAACAAAAATGTCTTTCTGTATAAGTGTTGATCGACCTTTTTTTGTTTGCTATTAATAGTTTATATAGTTTCCTATATGCAGGCTTTCAAGGTCATTAATTTAATGCAAATAAAAGATTATTTATTTCATTTTCAATTAAATCCGACGTTTCGTTGGTATTCTTTCCAACTTCTTCAGGGATTTGAGTTTTTTATTAAAATCTGGTAACATTGTAAAAATACAAAAGAAATATTTAGTCAATAATAACAATAATTACAAGCTTAATTTTTGACAAATTAACTTACAATAATCTTTTTGTCGTGTCTTTCTGTCGTGGTTTATTTCTCTGACAGAACAAGAACGTCTTCTTCTTTTACAGTGTAGTTCACTTATTTCTTTTAATGTGCACAGGCCTGTAAGCGCTAACTTTAATATTTTTATATTATTTAAATTTTTAAGTTTTTTCTCCATTTTGCAAACACAATACGAAAATTAACAAAACATATGTAAACGTTTATTATTTATTATGTAGTGCTGCCACAGCTGTACATTTTAGTACTTTTGACGATAAATTAAAAAAAAGGAAAAATTATGCGTTTCGGGTACGAAGTTTTCTTTTAATTATAAAATAATATAATAATATTTATAAAATATAGTCATTTAATGGCTTTTTGTTAAAATAAAAACATTTTTTTTAAACATAAATGAGCAACTGTGAACAAAAAGTTTCAAAGTCATTGTAGCCACCTGAAAGTTAACTCTGAACTAGTTATGCATTTGACAGCCTTTTCGTTAACTTTTGCAATTTGCTTAAGCTTGCTTATGCATATTATAGTTGGGCCTTAATGCCGTAGACAGACGTCAGAGTTAATGCGCATTAAAATCTCACTAATTTGAATTAAGATTTTACCGTGACAGACGACAGTTTCTGCATTTAAACTGCATTTAGGTAACAGCTGTTTGTATGTAAACAACTATTTATTATGAAAAAATTTGTTTGGCATTTGCTCAAAAAACAGTAGTTCTTTGAAAAAAGCTGAAATTACTTTTGCTGAAACTGTTTCATAATGCAAAACTTGTTCATGCACTAGCAACCATCAACCTGAACGTGTTGCTACATGTGGGGACCGCAGTGGGACACTCTGAAATAAGAGAAAGGAAATTGTGGAAATTATTTATTATTTTAATTTTACAATTGTCTTCTTCTTCTTTTAGAATAGTAAACAATTTGATAACATATTATTGATTTTCGAAGATGTTGCCATATTGAAATAGCTAAATGCAGTATAAAGTCAGTTTGATTTTGTGTATATTTACGTCTAACTTAATGCGCATTAAGATAGGATAATTCACGAGATAATTTGAATTAAGACTGTTAATGCAAATTAACTGTGTCGTCTGTCTACACTATAATATAATGAAGTTTAATACTGAATTTACTTTTTTGTTTTCTTTTTCGTAAAAATTCAAGCAAAATTGTTGACATATTACAAAATATCTTCGAAGCTGACAATCGGATTATGAAATGTTGTATAGAGAGTTGATAAAGCATTTTAAAACCTTTAATTTAAAGGAAAAAAGTAGAAATTAACCGTTTTGGTTCAATTCAATTTAGGTGCAACCACTACTTTTTTTTTTTTTTTTTTATTTTTTTTTATTTATTTATTTATTTCGATATTATTCAATTTATATACATTTGTCTTAGAAGGTAAAGAGTTTAGGGCTAATGCTCCTTTTCTACTTAATAATGAGCTATGAATTCTAATATATACATATATACAGATGAATTATTATTAAAATTGAAGGAGAAAAATGTTCAAAAACCTATTTGAAACAAATAGAAATTAAAAAAAAATAAAAAAAAAATAAAACTATACTACTGCTAAAATTACATTGAATGAAGTTCATTGATGTGTGGGTGCTGAGAAGTTGAGCATCTGCTATTGAAGTTTGTGGTCAATTTGACTAGTCTATCTTGGACAAGTTCGAAGCCAGCAAGATCATGTAGACGACGAGTGGAATAATGCCGTAGTAGATTGAATACCATCTTAAGTAATTTGTTTTGTGCTACTTGAAGCTTACTTATATGACATTTAGCGGACGAGAATCAGACTGGTGCACAGTAAAACATAACGGGGTGAAATGTGGATTTAATAATTAGTTTCTTGTTGTCAATATTTAGTTGAGATTTTCTATTTATTAGAGGGTACAAAACTCTTATCAATTTATTGATTTTATTAACAATGTATGGTATATGGTTATTGAAATTAACTTTAGTATCAAGTATAACACCCAAATATTTGACATTGCTGTCCCATGGTATGTCAAAGTTTAAAAAACGTAACGAACTTTGGGGAATAAAACATGTTTTCCGTTTTCTCGTAAAATAAATAGCTTTTGTTTTTCCGGGATTTATCATAATTTTCCATTTTTTTAAATAATTCTTCAAGCTATTGAGAGCAACCTGTAAATTATGAATTATATCCACTGAATGAATGTTGGAGCAGAGAATTGATGTATCGTCAGCAAATATTGACATTGTGCAATTTGATAGTTCAGGAACATCAGCTGTAAAAATGTTGTGACAGACATGACCCTTGAGTTTTACCCAAGAAAACATTAAAGGATCTGTTGTCAAGGAAATTTTGTAAAATTTTTATAGTTTCTATATGAAAGTTAAATTTTTTCAATTTGAAGACCATACCAGTTGATTTACCAATATTGAAATTATTTTTGATCATTTTCCTGATTTTTAGTAATGGTTGTGAAGTATTATGTTCACTTCTGAATCCAAATTGTTGAGGGGGTAGAATATTATTTGCATCGATGTATAGAATAATCTTTTCCTTTAAAATTTTTTCCAAAATTTTGCTTAACGATGAGAGTAAGCTTATAGGTCTATATGAAAGAGGGGAGTCAGGAGACTTGTTTGGTTTGAGAATTGGAATAGTTTTAGAGATTTTCCAAGCAGTAGGAAAATAACATAGATTTAGGCAAGCATTTATAATTGTTGTAAGATAATTTAGACCTTTACTTGGTAATTTTTTTAAACATTTGTTATTTATACCATCTGCACCTGGTGATTTATTGTTTTTTAATTTTTTTATGATGGCAGCCACTTTTCCACGAGAAGTAAAGTGTGAATTGGGTGGAGTGACGTCTGTATTTCTGACTTGGGTTGCGGCATCATTAACCTCAGAAACAGTTATGTTGTCGCTTAGATGTGCTGAAGAGCAATGGTTCAAATTAAAAGTTTCAGCCATTATTTCAGCTTTTTCTAACTGGGTGTAGTAAACATTATTGTTGGATTTTAAAATTGGTATATTAGTAGATTTTTTCCTTAAAAGTTTAGATACTTTCCAAAAAGGGGGGGAGGCCATATCCATTTTTGACAAGGTGGAGTTCCAAGAATGGTTTCTGAATTTTATTATTTCTTCTTTAATATTTTTGTTTAAACGACACATTGCTTCATGTTCACTTCTGTCTCTAAACCTTTTCCAGTTTCTTCTAAAAATATTCCTCATTTGCATCATAGTTATAATGTTTTTAGGTAATGGTCTAGTCGTTGGTTATATATGTTGTTTTGGAACTGATTTCTCTATTGCAGTTTTTACAACATTGCTTAAAACATTAATCATAACGTCAATTTCATTGGGATCTGTTATTGTTCTGTGATCCTCTATATTCGGGAGATTTCTACTTATAAATTTGGTAAAACGTGTCCAATTTGCCTTATTGAACGCATAGACTAAATTGTCTCTCGACTTGTAGATTAAATTTATATTACACATAATATGTAAGTGATCCGAACTTAGGTCGTTAATAACTTTAACAGCTGAAATGTTTGTTAACATATTGGTTAATATGAGATCTAATGTTGATGGTTGTTTGTTTGGATCCGCTGGAATATATGTATTTTCATGGGGAAAAGCAATTTGGAATTTGTTTAGTTGTATATTTTCATATAGAATGTTACCCCAGGTGTTATTTCTTGAACATCCCCAATAGTTGTGCCTGCAGTTTAAATCTCCGCCTAAAATGTATTTATTATTTGTATCTGTTAATTTACGAAGGTCAGATTTAAATTTGAGTTTCTTGGAAAAGTCTGATCCTACTGTGCCTCCTGGAAAATAACAGGAATAAATGTCTATAAGTTCGCTCCCACAATTAACTCTAACTCCGATATTTTCTATAATTTCAGTTGTTTTTGGTGGTAACAATTGATGTTGAATGTTTTTTTTTTATTAAAACAGCTACTCCTCCTCCAGTACCAGTTTGTCGATCATATCTGTAACAGTAGTAACTATTATGTCTAATTGATATTCAACCAGGTTTCACAAATTAGACATATATCAACATTATATTTATCTAAGAAATTAAATAGTTCTTCTTTTTTTGTACGAATACTACGTGCGTTCCATGATGTCAGCTTAATATTATTGTTCATTGATACAAAAATTTACATGCTAGGTTTGTAACAACCTGAAATTGCTCTTCTCGAGATTTACAACTTTTAAGATTTGGTATTAATTCAAATGTAAGATTTTTTAGTTCTTCAAATGAGAACAGATTGTTGTTGTTGTTAGCATTATTATTTGCAGCAATGCTAGATTGAATGAATGGATGACTCATTGGAGGCGTATATGGAAGATATCCACTCTGATTTAGAGAGTTTGGGAAATTATTATTATAATTAGACCTGCTATTATAGCCTTGCTTGGTTTGTCTATTGCTCTTTGGTTGAGCGCGTTGTCTGATTTGTTTGTACACTTCCCTGCTAGGGCAATCTGGAGACATAGCCTTATGGGGACCTTTACAATTGGCACACTTAATGACCGTTGTAGAACATTCTTCCGTTTTATGATTTCCAGCACAATTAGCACAAAATGGTTTCACATTGCACCTACTGGAACCATGCCCATATAGTTGGCAGTTGTAACATTGCGTCAGTTTAGATTTGTTAGGTTTTTGGTATTCCCACCTGACCTTTATATAATTAATTACGGAATATTTTTGCCTCAGTTCCTTTAGAGTGATTAATTTTCTTTCAAAGTATACTATGAAAATAATATGTTCTCTGCTATTGTCCATAGACCTAGTAACAATTTTGACATTAGTGAATTTAAGACCCAATTTTAGCAGTCGAGTCTTCACAACAGATGGGTCGGTTTTGTCCAGTCCCAAAAGGACGGCCTTATAGGGCTTTTAATTTTTTTGGACATAAGTAAAATACTCCAAATTAAATTTATTAGTAAGGGCATCACATACTTTGTCATATTCATCTTTATTGGTGCAAAATAATTTCAAACCAATTGAAATTTTACGTATAGAGTAGTTTTTTACGTTTAATATTCTACACATTTCATGTATTTGCTCAATTTGACATTTTAAGATTGCTATAGGTGGTATGGTAACCTTAACAGCTTTTTCGATAACAACTTCATCATTATCATCATCGAGAGTTTGTAGTGGTGTATAATAATTATGGTTTGTAGTTCTCTGAGAGCTACTTTCCGTTGCTTGTCTCTTACTCATGTTGTGCCCATGCGAGGCAACAATAACATCTTCAACGTTTCTGCGCTTAATTTTGTTTTTATTTTTTATTTATTTGAAGTGATAAACAAAACACGGGGGTATAAAAAAAATACTGTACACTTTTTGTCTGTAGATCAAAAGTAACAAGAATAATATGACTTAACACATCAGTTGATAGTGCAAGACTATCGAGTGACTATATCTCAAAAACTGTCTATTTTAGTAATTTTAGACTTCATTTTTAGATTCAGCGCGCGATTTTACATGAAAAACGAATGCCAAATGTGGATCGCAAAATTTTTCCAAATTTGTTGACCAGTGCAATCAACGTAAGGCTGAAGAAGACATTTTTGAAGATTTTTATTTTTCAAAAGTAAATAAAAATCAGCTGTTGATATACAGTGGCACAGTAAAGTATACATATCCCCTTGAAAATGCAATAAAAAAACTACTGAATATTTTCTCAAATTTCTTTTTTTATTTGAAAGTACAATCATTCCGGTTAATAATGAAAACTAATTTCATTTAAATGGCTGCCTCGGCTGGCCATACAGTAGCCTACACGATCGGTCCAATTTTTAAGCACATTTTCGATTGTGTGCAGCTGTATTTTACCAATGGCTTCACAAATATTGTCCTTTAAAGTGTCAATTGTCTCTGGCTTGTCGGCGTAACACTTATCTTTGACGGCATCCCACAAATAATAGCCCAACGGTGTCAAATCGCAGCTCCGAGGTGGCTAAATGACATCAGCTCTGCGGCTGATAATGCGATCTTTAAAAACAAGGCGTAAAACATCGAGTGTAGCTTCGGCTGTGTGGCACGTAGCGCCGTTCTGTTCAAACCAAATGTTGCCAATATCTTCAATTTTTGTGAACAAAAATTCGTACAACATGGCCTGATAAAGATCGCCATTGACTGTAACGGCCACTCCTTGCTCATTTTCGAAGAAAAATGGCCCAATTATGTCTCTGGACCAAAATCCGCACCAAACAGTGACTCGTTTTGGGTGCATCGGCTTTTCAATGTATGCGTGCGGGTTTTCTGTGCCCCAAATGCTACAATTTTGCTTGTACATACTCGCCAACATTAAAATGAGCTTCATCTGAAAAGATGATTTTTTTTTGGTAAAATCGGCATCTTCTGAAAGTTGATCGCAGGTCCACTTAGCGAAGCGAAGACAAGCGTAAACACAACCATATTCATTCAGCGGAAGGATAGGATAGAAGGGTAGTGCATAAAGTGCACTTCCACCCGGAGACCTTGTGGTCCATTGTGGTTCCCCTCAGTAGAGAGAATAAAAAGAGAAAATAAAGATAGGATAGGTATAGAAATAAGGACAACCAAAACCGCTTGATAAGGGGGAGAAAGAAGAAAGAAAGAAAGAGTGAAAAATCCCCTTACGGATTTGGAGTCGCCGTAGAATATCCCTTAAATAGCCACCATATTCCCCTAATGAAACCCAGAATGTTACTCGGTTTGCATCACTGAGTTCGTTCAGGAATCTATTTCCTAGCCACTTAAGTCTACGACTCTGCAACCTAGGACAATGGCACATGATGTGCTCTATTGTCTCTGGCTGCTCTGCATCCCCACACACTCTACAGAAATCCTGTGTGTCGTTATCCCATTTGCCTCTGAAGGCACCAATCAAACAATGCCCGGTTATCACTCCTACTAGAAGTCTTAGACTATGCCTGTCCAATTCCATCAGCGTTTCGGTCGCGTTTGCATTTAGTCCTGGCCATAAGGACCTGGACACTATACAATCCGACCTACTGCCCCAGGATTGGTCTGCACAGTCACGGAATCTTTCCTGAATCAGCCTGTAGAAGTGACAAGTAGGTGGCTTGACCTCACTTTCTCTAGTATCATGGTCCAAACCAGAACCATGTCTAGCCAGCTCATCTGCCACCTCATTTCCCTGTATGTCACAGTGCCCTGGTACCCAACACAATCTAACTTGGTAGAGTACCAATAGCTCCTTTAGAGCTCTCTTACAGTCCTGCACTAGGTTGGAGTGTATTTGATTACACTCCAAAGCCTTTAGTGCCGCCTGACTGTCCACATAAATAGTCACTGTATACCCCCTCTCGACGTGTGCCTCTATCAGCTCCGTTGCTTTCCAGATCGCATAGATCTCCGCCTGGAACACGCTGCACTCGTTTGGGAGTCTATAAGAGCGCTTGATTCCATTTTCAACCAAATAAGCCCCTGTTCCAGAGTCCATTTTAGATCCGTCGGTGAAAACTGCGCACCCCTCAAACAGTTGATCGGATCCAACCCAGTCAACCCTACTGGGGAACTCTACCGAGGGTGATATACCGAAGTAATAGGTCGCGACCTTATAGTCAGAGAACCCAGATGGATTAATGTCGTGATCCATAAGGCCTGCCTTATACAATATCCTAGTGTGACCAACCCGCAGGGGTTTTGCCAAAGAAGACTCTGATAGCCTGAGTAGATTCCTTGCTGCCACACTCTACACATAATGCTCTATGGGTAGCAGGTTTAGGATTAAATCCAAAGCCGCCTGCGGGGTACTGCCTAAGGCACCTGTGATACCTAGACAACCACACCTTTGGGCTTTATTAAGTATAGTCCTATAACTGCGTTTCCTCATTGCCTCCCACCACACTGTGCAACCATAGGTTATAATAGGTCTAACAACAGACGTGTAGATCCATTTAACCATGCCTGGTCGCAAGCGCCAATTTCTGCCTATTGAGTTCCTGCATGCATAGTAGGCATTGAGGCCCTTCCTTAATCTCTCCTGCGTATTTAACTTCCAAGACAATTTCTTGTCAAGGAAGGTGCCTAAATATTTGGCTCCTTCTGATAGATTCAGTTCCACACCATCCAGTTTCGGCAGTTTGAAGTTATCCACCTTATACTTCCTGGTGAATAACACTAATTCCGTCTTTGATGGGTTTACACCTAGCCCGTTAGTTTTCGCCCAGGACGAGAGATTACCAAGCGAATCCTGCATGATATCACTGATTGTTGAAAGAAACTTTCCCCTAATCAGTATCACCACGTCATCCGCATAGGCGACTATCTTTCTACCCTAGGATTCAAAGGTTTTAAGAATAGAGTTAACCGCTAGTACCCACAGAAAAGGAGAAAGAACTCCACCTTGTGATGTACCTCTGGTAACCCTTCTTCTTATCACTTCGTCCCCTAGGGTTGAGTTGATAATCCTGCTTTCCAGCATTACGATAATCCAACTCACCAGAAAGTCGTCGACCCCATGTTCTACTAACGAGTCCCTAATTGCCTTAGTTCTAATATTGTTAAAGGCGCCCTCTATATCCAGAAACGCAGCTAAAATATATTCCCTATACTCCAGACTGTGCTCTATGCAACTAACCACCTCATGAAGCGCACTCTCAACAGACTCTGAGATAGGCATGCTGAGCGTTGCTAATGAAGTGAGTAGTGGCTCCTTAGATGTAGATCTATCAGTCGTTCTAAAGTCTTCAGAAGAAAAGACAATAGGCTGATAGGTCTAAAATCCTTCGGTTTCGAGTGGCAGGCCCTACCGGCCTTGGGTATAAAGACAACCTTTACCTCCCTCCACCCATGTGGTAGATACCTATTCCTGAGACAACTCTTGTAGATATTCTCCAGAAGAAATAGCTCTATATCCGGGATATTACATAGCATGGCTGGGAATTCTCTATCCGGACCCGGTGATTTATACGGGTCGAAAGTTTTCACCGCCCAGGCTAGTTTATCCTTCGTGACTATTTCATCAACCTGTCCAGAGTCTTGACCAATACCCTCAAGCATATTGCCCCATTGGTCCTCAGCCGCCGTTCCTATACCTTCGCAACCGGGAAAGTGCGCCTCATTCAGCGGATGGATAAAACGAAAGTGTTAAATGGCGGGCCCGTTATTTGATTAATTTTGTATGAATGTAAATGATCCGTGTAAAATTTTGGATCGGTTTTAGATTTATGAGTATTGAGGTGATTTTCGGAGAGGATAAGGTCAAATATGGACCGAAATTCACAAAATTTTGTGGAATGATTTTTGTGTATATTTAAATGATATATATATAACGTTTTGAGTCGGTACCGATATTTATAAGATATATATAAATATTAATAACTTTTTCGGATGTGGTCTTTATATGGGAGTTATGAAATTTAGTACATCAATTTATATATCTATAAGAAATATTTGTTTAGCCTGGTAACTATATTTGTACCAGATTTATACATACATATTTAAGTGAATTTTCGATGTAGACTCTATGGTCAAACATGGACCGAACAAAGTTTCGTTTTGTGATTTCTTTTTACATGACATTTATTTCTGCGGAATTTTGTATTAATATTCCAATTTTACAGGCATTTATTTATCATTAAGCCATATTTCGGTAAGATATTTGTATGGGGGCTATGAGAAATCATGGACCGATTTTTACTATTTTCCTCACACTTTTTTCTTTTATCATAAAAATAACGTGTACAAAAATTCATGCCAGTATCTCCAATAGATTTAAAAAAATTGGAAGAAAAATGTTTAAATATATCAAATTTTTATGGAGGTTGTCTCACATTTTGATCTATAACTCTAGTTCTACTTACCAATTTTGCTGATTTTCAATATCAAACTGCTTAGGAGAATTACACTGGTTTACAAATTTTTAATTTGGAAAAATACCAAGAACGCCACTTGCCTAGATAAGTTAATTGGGACCTCCTGAACACGAAAAACGCTGTATTTTTTTTTTTCTAAGTACCGTTTTTTAGATAACGGTACTTTTGTGTTTTTCGGTGTATGGTCCCATTCAAACCCTTGTGGAGCCCAACCGAAGAGCCCGATCGAGATGAGTGGCATATCGTTGGAAAGGTAATCGAATGCCTTTTCCGCTGATATGCTGCAAATTTCTATCTGATAAGAAATAGCTGAGTTATGGCACCTCAAAGTTCGAAATTTGCCTATTTTTTACGTTTTTTCCAAAATTTTTCTTTTTTATTTAATTTTTTTTCTACGTTACAGTTAATATCTGGAATGTTTTATTTTTTATCCAAATAGTTTATTTAATTACCAACATTTTAAGCGTAATTTGAAAAAAATCGGATGAAAAATATAGTTTTTATTAAGGATTTTGTGTAACGACAATATTTTCATCTTCATTGCTTACACACTATATTCGGCGTAAATTCAAAAAATTTAAATTAAAATGGCAAGCGACTTGAACTCTTACGTTTTTTTCGGATGGATCTTCGCGAATGAGGAACCAACAATAGTCCGCCATCATTTGTTCGTCCCACCAGCCTTTGTAACGTCTCTCGATTTCTTCCATTTCTTGCTGAAATCTTTCACCTTGTTCATCACTTTCGGAGCCCAAGTTGGTGGGGAAAATATCCAAATGACTGAATAAGAAGTGTAATTTAGGTGTCATATTTAAACCTAAAGGTTAAAAAGAATAAATTTTAAATCATAACGGCCTTTTTGATATACATGTTTTCACTCAACGCTTACCAATGGCATTGAATTTTTGCAGTAATGTATTGATCTTCTCTGCGTAATCAGAACTTCTGTAGTTTCCCAAAAAGTTGTGAACGATGTCCTGGAATGCTTCCCATGCCTCCAAATGAGCTGGACCTTAACACTCATTAAATGCTTGGTCACCGTACAGAGCGCGAATTTGAGGGCCATCAAATATACCAGCTTCAATTTTGCTCGCTGTGGCTCTCGGAAATTTTTGTTTAAGGTAATTCATGGCAAGACTGTCATTTGGCAACGTTTTCACAATCTTTGTAAATAACCCAAGCTTAATATGTAATGGAGGAAGTATTATCTTCTCCAGAGGAATGAGTGGGTCATTTTTGATATTGTACACTCCCTGCGTACGTTCACTTCGCTCGGGCCAAACTTTTCGGGTGTAGTGATTCTGACGGTCACGGCTGTCCCATAGACATAGAAAACAGGGAAACTTCGTATTGCCCCCTTGCAATCCAGATAGTATGGCAACTAATTTAAAATCAGAGCAAACTTTCCATTGATGTTGGTCATAATGTATGAGATCGAGAAGTTCTTTCATTGTTTCATATCTTTCCTTTATGTATTTTCCATATCCGATTGGAATTGATGGTTTCGTATTCCAAATTCGGGCTCTGTACGGTGACCAAGCATTTAATGAGTGTTAAGGTCCAGCTCATTTGGAGGCATGGGAAGCATTCCAGGACATCGTTCACAACTTTTTGGGAAACTACAGAAGTCCTGATTACGCAGAGAAGATCAATACATTACTGCAAAAATTCAATGCCATTGGTAAGCGTTGAGTGAAAACATGTATATCAAAAAGGCCGTTATGATTTAAAATTTATTCTTTTTAACCTTTAGGTTCAAATATGACACCTAAATTACACTTCTTATTCAGTCATTTGGATATTTTCCCCACCAACTTGGGCTCCGAAAGTGATGAACAAGGTGAAAGATTTCAGCAAGAAATGGAAGAAATCGAGAGACGTTACAAAGGCTGGTGGGACGAACAAATGATGGCGGACTATTGTTGGTTCCTCATTCGCGAAGATCCATCCGAAAAAAACGTAAGAGCTCAAGTCGCTCGCCATTTTAATTTAAATTTTTTGAATTTACGCCGAATATAGTGTGTAAGCAATGAAGATGAAAATATTGTCGTTACACAAAATCCTTAATAAAAACTATATTTTTCATCCGATTTTTTTCAAATTACGCTTAAAATGTTGGTAATTAAATAAACTATTTGGATAAAAAATAAAACATTCCAGATATTAACTGTAACGTAGAAAAAAAATTAAATAAAAAAGAAAAATTTTGGAAAAAAACGTAAAAAATAGGCAAATTTCGAACTTTGAGGTGCCATAACTCAGCTATTTCTTATCAGATAGAAATTTGCAGCATATCGGCGGAAAAGGCATTCGATTACCTTTCCAACGATATGCCACTCATCTCGATCGGGCTCTTCGGTTGGGCTCCACAAGGGTTTGAATGGGACCATACACCGAAAAACACAAAAGTACCGTTATCTAAAAAACGGTACTTAGAAAAAAAAAATTACAGCGTTTTTCGTGTTCAGGAGGTCCCAATTAACTTATCTAGATAAGTGGCGTTCTTGGTATTTTTTGGCTGTAAACCAGTGTTATAAACGGTTTTTTGTCAACTCTACTGATTTTGGTTTTGTCTTTTGGACGTGAGAGTGTTTTACACAGGCAGACAGACAGACATACAGGCAGACATAGCTCAATCGACTTAGAATTTCATAAGAATAAAGAATATATATACTTTGTTGGGTCTCAGGTGAATATTTCTCAGTATTACACACGGAACTACAAACTCATTCACCACGTATGGTGGGGGAGGGTATAAAAATCAATTAAATTTAAAAAAACGAAAAGGGTGCATCAGACATAAGAAATAAAAAAAGGATCAAAAATATTCTAGTAGTTTTAACTTGGGAACATTTTTGTAATTTGTTTCGATTAAAACATACAATTTTATAATAATGATATGATAAACTATTGTTATCTTAGAGGCCAACCAAAGTACAAGTGAGGCGCAAACAATTATTAAAACATCTGAAATGGAATTGCGGCACTGCCAAAAAGTATTTCAGGAAAAAGAGAGCGAGACGCAAAATAATGATGCAGCCTATAATAAAGATAAGAAATTGTTTGATAATCTTTCCACTGAAATTCAAAATCTATGCCAAAAAATGGAGAGTATCGAATATGAGGATGGTGAATTTGAGATATTGCAGGACAATAAAAGACAGATTCAGAATGAAGTTAAAAAACTACAACTTCATTTAGAGCGTCTTAATTCTTATCGTTACGAGTTACAATATCGAGACCCGGAGCCTGGATTCAATAGATCAAAAGTACATGGAATGGTTGGTAAATTATTTAACGTAATAGATGAGCGTCACTGTTTAGCATTAATGATTACTGCAGGAGGAAATGTAAGTATATATATACAAATGTCTATGTGTATAAATTAATTAAATTAATAATAAAATTAATAGCTTTATAGCCATGTTACGGATGACGATATCACAAGCAAAAAAATATTGCAAAAAGGACAATTGCAACATCGTGTAACCATTATTCCAATAAATAAAATTTCGTCCCATTCTATCAATGGCACTACTGTGAATTTTGCTAAAAATTTAGTTGGTAAAGAAAACGTTGACTCGGCCCTATCATTAATAGAAAATGAAGCATACTTTGATCCGGTTATGAAATTTGTTTTTGGTCACACACTGATATGTAAAGATTTAAACATTGCTAAACAGGTAAAGTTACATGTATAATAATTTTGAAAACTATTGATTTTGTTTAACGTCGACGAAAGTTGCTTTGTATGGCTGTTAAAACTTAGAGGCCCTTTACACGATGCAATTAATTGCATGCAATTTTTTCCATTCTCTTTTAAAATGTTGTGCACTTATACGATGCAATTTTACGTGCAACAAATCATGAAATTTTTTGACGTTTAATTACACATTCCTCTTTTAGTTTTTCATTCGCAACAAAGAAAACAAAATTTTAAAAACAATTATTATTTTTATTTGAACTGTAAATTTTAAAAAATATGTAAATTCAACCAACAACCCAGGTTCGAATCCTAAGTCAAGAAAAATTATCAATGAATTTTAATAATAATTTTCATGTAACAATTCCTACCTTCAGTAAAAATAATTTAATGAAAATTAGATTTAATGAACTCGAGCCGAAATAAAAGAAATATCAAAGATTCAAAATTTTAAAATATACATATGTTATTATATTTACCCAGTAAACCAAAACCGTTTAGAAAAATATTATAATAAAGCTTGCGAGCATAAGCCTTAAGCTTTAAAAAGACTTGAGAAACTATAGAAAAACACTTTTAAATTATTGTAGAAGGATCAAAAAGGAACCCTCGTGATAATAGTACTGAAATAATTATTTAATAATAAGCTTATATTCTCAATTTTAGGAAAAACTTCTCCAAATAATAATTTATTATACTAAATAAAGATAAGCTTAATCCTACAATTGTAGAATAAGCTTATTCCAATAATTGTAGATTTAGCTTATGCCTACAATTGTAGAATAAGCTTATTTCAACAATTGTAGAATTTGGTTATGCTTGCAAATAAGAAATTCAAATTTTCGGGAATTCGATGTGATTTGAAAACAACATTAAAAAGCTTCCGCCAAAAATTTTTTTTTACAAAACTCGGAACTTTGGCTACCGACGACAAGTCTTTCTCCTTAAAAAAATAATTAAAAAAACCTTTAATGGCATTCATAGTTAAAAAAAGGAAAAGGTTAAAATTTTTCAAAAAAAAAAATCAAAACTTTTCGGATAAACAAAACATTTTTAGAAATATAATTTTTTATTTTCAATCAAAATTAACAATGATAAAATATAACAAGCATGTTTAATATATATTTATTGTATACTATTTATTATATACTATGTTTAAAAACATATTGTGAAGGATAATAGTTTCTCAAACATGATTAAAAAAAACTTTAGTATTTTTTTTAAAAAAGCTTCTTCTAAAGTACTATTATACTTTACTTATTTTTTGGTCTGTTGGGATACAAAAAATATATGTACATTAGATATGACATAGTGATATATGAAAATTTTTGCAACAAGATTTTGAAGTGCTACCGCCTTTTATTTTGTTAGGCTTGGAAAAAAAATAGACGGGACAAAAAATGGGGGACTTTGGTTGAGGATAAATGGCGCCTCATCGAGGTCAAAGTTCAAGGTAAGAGTGAAAAAATTAATAAAATGTCCAATAACTGCCGCGGAGTCGCCCCTAGAGTAGTAAAATGTCAGACTGACCCCCATTAATTTTTCCTCCCCAACATTTTTGTAGAACATACTTACACCCTATCTTCGCTCCTTAAGGGACTTGCCCTACAAAAGTTAGAGTTTTATAAATTTTACCCCCATCGATCTAACAAGTTTCAGGGCGCCTCTGGAGAATTCAAATGTATGACAAACCCCCAATAATTTTTCCTCCCCAACATTTTTGTAGAACATACTTGTACCATATCTCTGCTCCTTAGGGTACTTTCCCTTCAAATACTGATTTATAATTTTGCCCTCTGACCTAACTATTTTAATTGCGCCTCTGGAGGATTCAAATGTATGACCAACCCCCATTGATTTTTCCTCCCCAACATTTTTGTAGAACATACTTATACCCTATCTCTGCTCCTTAGGGTACTTTCCCTTCAAATACTGATTTATAATTTTGCCCACTCGACCTAACTATTTTAATTGCACCTTTGGAGGAGTCAATTGATTTTTCTCCCGCAACATTTTTGTGAAAGACACCCACCTTCTATATCTGGTTCTTAGAATACTTCCCTTCAAATAAGGTTTTATAAATTTGCCTCCTCGTCCTAACTACTTTCAGGGTGCCTCTGAAGGAGTCAAATGTATATTCCAAACCTCTTTCTCTGCTCTTTAAGGTACCTCAAATATACAAATTTTTTTTATATAAATTTTGTCCCTATTGTTCTAAGTGGTTCCAATACAAAAAACCAGTTTTATGTATCTTTGATATTTGTATTAAATTGAGTTCAATTAAAAGTTTGAGTGCGATATGTATGTATGTAAGTATTTTATTTTAATTTATTAAATAATTTTTGTAATAATTTTTCTACTTGCAGTAGAAATATTTTTTCTTCCTCGTTGCGGCACAAAATATTGTTGTAGTCCTCTATTATTTTTACGCCTCTTTCAAGAAAATCTTTTGACAATCCAAGGCTCAATTAAACGAAAAACAACCCAGAGGCGACTACAAGGAATTTTTAGAAATCGTTTTGCTGTTCCTTGGTGTAAACATTCCCAACCATAATTTTAGCCCACCAGGACCTACCAGTCATGCTCGATGAATGGCCAAAGGCATATACTCTGTAAAAATGTTTTTATTCCGCAAATTTCTCGACTTAAGCGAAAATTAATTAAACGGACTTCGCAATGTTACTATTTTCATAGTAACTCTTTATCTTAAAGCTTGGTTTAGTGCTACCAAAGCAGGAGAAGCCCCAAATAATGACTAATAATAACTTTCTAAAAGCGATTATTCATTATGCTTCAATTGATGAGACAGTTTAATGTCAGTAGGTTAAGAGATTCTGTGGACATCTCTGGTATCTTAGTTGGGAAGCTGTTGCTTTTGCATTATTTGATCAGAATGTACCCTTTGATACAAAGTGAAAAATGGCAGATGCAATTCGTACATTTGAGAAGGATGAAGAGAAATTCGCTGAAGAACTGTCGGGCAATGACATGGAGGAATATTATGATGAAGATAGCGAGGCAGAAGAGGATGGAGTAAATGTTTCTCGAGTATATTTTTGTGACTTCAAAAGTGTTAAAAGAATTTCATTGACACCAAAAGAAGTATAAGAAAAATTAATGGAGAAAAATTTGAGTCATTATGTTACATCAGACACAGGAACAATTTTTCTTCGCCTCGGATTGTCAAAAGATTTTCTTGATAGTGATCCAGAAACTTGGGAAAAGCATGAAGACTACCAACAAGCACTACAAACACTGCAAAAATTGCATGTTGTCAACGATTCTGCCGAAAGAGGCGTAAAAATAATAGAGGACTACAACAATATTTTGTGCCGCAACGAGGAAGAAAAAATATTTCTACTGCAAGTCGTTGCCGAAAATAGGAAAAATATCCTCTTTATTACAAAAATTATTTAATAAATTAAAATAAAATACTTACATACATACATATCGCACTCAAACTTTTAATTGAACTCAATTTAATACAAATATCAAAGATACATAAAACTTATATAAAAAAAATTTGTATATTTGAGGTACCTTAAAGAGCAGAGAAAGAGGTTTGGAATATACATTTGACTCCTTCAGAAGCACCCTGAAAGTAGTTAGGACGAGGAGGCAAATTTATAAAACCTTATTTGAAGGGAAGTATTCTAAGAACCAGATATAGAAGGTGGGTGTCTTTCACAAAAATGTTGCGGGAGAAAAATCAATTGACTCCTCCAAAGGTGCAATTAAAATAGTTAGGTCGAGTGGGCAAAATTATAAATCAGTATTTGAAGGGAAAGTACCCTAAGGAGCAGAGATAGGGTATAAGTATGTTCTACAAAAATGTTGGGGAGGAAAAATCAATGGGGGTTGGTCATACATTTGAATCCTCCAGAGGCGCAATTAAAATAGTTAGGTCAGAGGGCAAAATTATAAATCAGTATTTGAAGGGAAAGTACCCTAAGGAGCAGAGATATGGTACAAGTATGTTCTACAAAAATGTTGGGGAGGAAAAATTATTGGGGGTTTGTCATACATTTGAATTCTCCAGAGGCGCCCTGAAACTTGTTAGGTCGATGGGGGTAAAATTTATAAAACTCTAACTTTTGTAGGGCAAGTCCCTTAAGGAGCGAAGATAGGGTGTAAGTATGTTCTACAAAAATGTTGGGGAGGAAAAATTAATGGGGGTCAGTCTGACATTTTACTACTCTAGGGGCGACTCCGCGGCAGTTATTGGACATTTTATTAATTTTTTCACTCTTACCTTGAACTTTGACCTCGATGAGGCGCCATTTATCCTCAACCAAAGTCCCCCATTTTTTGTTCCGTCCATTTTTTTCCCAAGCCTAACAAAATAAAAGGCGGTAGCGATTCGAAATCGAAAAATCGTTCACTATGTCATACCTAATGTACATATGTATGTATATAAAATGATATGCATATACATGAATACAATAACAAAAATTTTAAAAAACATAAAAATGGAAGTTAATGATAATGTTCTTGCACATTAGTTTTTATAACGTACACTTCGAAGTCAGAATAAGAATAAAACAAAATAAGTAAAACACAAACGATGGTAAAAGAAAATGTCAAAAAATTGCATGACAAACAAAAGTCGTACAACTTTTTCTACCCCTCTTGCTTCTCTTCCCCGTTCGCCAACAAACATCAATTGTATGCAATTAATTGCATCGTGTAAAGGGCCTCTTAATGTTGCCATACTGTGTGTTGATAACAGCATTGTAGAGTCGACAATGTCGAAATAATTTGAACACCAAAGGTTTCCTTTGGAGTTCAGATTTTTTTTTTGCTTAGCCTAGGTAGAAACACCTTATGCTAAAATGTATTAAATTGAGCCTTAGTAGAAACACTAAGACCGTGAAGCAGTGACAAAAGCTAATCTTTGTTTACCTTAATGTGTTTATTTTGGTTGGCTTTTTATACAATTAATTGCTTACGTCTAACTTAAAATTAATAATAACAATATTAAAATATCCAATTTCAATAGGTATAAAAAATGCCTTTAATTGCATTATTGCAGTATTGCATAAAGTAGAATGAATGATGTGAATGACTTTTAGTTTTATTATTGTAACATTAAACGATTGTAGAGGCAATGACTGCAATAAACAAGTTCAAGGGAAAATTATTAAATATTGTCGTATATGCATTTTGTAATCTAGTAAATATGTAAAATCATTTATTTAGCTTTTATTATGGTTAACATTCTCCGTCACGCTGAGCGTATAGCGAAAATTAAACTATGTAAAAAAAACTAAAGAATTAATAATATAAGAGTTAAAAGATATTGGTTGTTTTTATACCTCAGAGTTTTGCTGGCGTGGTGTTGGTTGTGGAGCTGAATTTTTAGCATCATTGGGGACAAGTTGATTGAGGCTTCTTTGTAGCATTTAATTTTCCGGCCTATTAAGATGACTATTATCAATATTGACAACGCCAACGAGCCGATATGCGGATGATGAAGTACCGGATACTTTACTTCCTTTGGAAGATCTTTGATGTCTGATAGCTGTCTTTGGATAGTGCTGAGCTCATCTAATTTGGTATCTAAGTCGATGTCTGGTGCTAGTAGCCTCTTAACCTCGGAGGGTTTGCCAATTGCCGTAATATTGCCAAACATGGCATATGAAGTATGAAGAGTAGTAATACTAGTGTCATGCCCATGGATAGTTATTAACTTTCCCTTGATGATACAAGTTGGTTTCATGGACAGGAGACCAGATCTGTTGATGGTAAATTGTATGGTTTCAGAGTCGCACACTGCAGTTAGTTCTAATGGATTTGGTGTTACATAAAGCCAACGATTGATAGTATTTAGTGCGATAAAGGAAACCTTGTTCTGTATGTTCACGAAACTACATTGTGGGGATGTCTTGTTGTTAAACAGAGCAATTTCGCAGGAATAGCTGCTTGAATCTTGAGTAACGCTGACTTGTAATGTAGTGCAAAGATTTATGTCGCTCCTTGCCACAATACATTTATTGAATTGAAGTGTATTTAGTGTCAAATATTCATCTCGGTGGCTGTTTACAGCGAGATATTCAATATTAGTTGTTATAGCAATAGTCGTGTTGATTATCTTGGTGGGCATAGGGATGACCTTGAAGAGCTCAAAATGTTTCTGGTTCACTAACGGTAGTTCAATCATGAAGACACTCTTCTGTGTTACTGTGCCCTTGACGCTCATGATTTTGTACAATTCCAGCAAGTCAGTATCTTCAACTGGTAACGAACGACCAATGGGAAGGTTGCCTTTTATTTTAGCTATCTATGTTCTTAACTGTTTTGGTGTGAGGAGAAGTGGACTTATTTTACCGTGATTTGAGTGCGTGAGGGCAGCGACAAGCTCTGTCTCAATTCTTTGTAATTCTGCCGCAAGTGTATTTAATTGAATCGCCAGGGACATTCGATTTTGGGCGTGTCGTAAATTTGAGTTCTCGTCTCTAACTGCATTCAAATCATTATAGATGCTTGTTTTGAGCTGATTCTTGAATGAGATTGTCCCAAGTGTGCTGAAGTTCGAGGTAGAGCATTTTACATGATTCAGTAGTTATTGATTGTTCGCAGAATTTTGAAAATGTTGTTATTCCGGCTTCCAGAACCTTGTTCCTCTCCCAAGTTGGTGTGACATCGTAATATATAATGAATTTCCAGGTAGCAGTTACCAATTTTGTCGACCCTACGCCGTCGAAGTACAATCCTGGGTTGGAGGAAAATTCCGTGACATTGACCGGAGAGGCTAGTATTATCGGCAGTAGAAGGAGCGAAATAAAAATTGTACTGAAGATTCCTTGCGAAGCATATGATACTACCTTCCGTTTTGGCTGTATAGTATAGCGTTGTAGGCTTGTCATATTCGGGGTGTTCTATGTGAAAATCGTTGAACAGGGGCGCCAATCTATGAATTGGCCTCTTGAAAGTTCCCTTAGCTGTTTTGACGTCGCAGACCCTAATAAGTCCATCATCTCCCTTGTAAATTCGGCTGATTTTTCCAGTGGCCATTGTAGTACAGGAGTATTATCTTCTTGGTGAATAATAAGCATGCCTTCAATGACGTTCGGTGAAGGAGACTTCCATTTTCCTCTTTGTTGTAGTTCATGTAAATAATTTTGTGTCCATTCCTTCCAGAATTTGTGTTTAATTTCTGAAGTTATTTTCCACCTTGCATCTAAAAGTAATTTTGGAGATTAGGCATTTACATCCACGGCAGATGTTAATGGCTCACCTACTAGAAAATGGCCTGGTGTAAGAGCTTGAAGATCTTCGGAATCTGAAGAGAGCAGAATTAAAGGTCGCGAGTTTAGTATGGCTTCTATTTCAACCACTACTGTTTCCAATTCCTCATATGTACGTGATGCAGCGGACACACTTCTCAGCAGCAGATGTTTGGCTGATTTAACTGCCGCTTCCCAAAGGCCACCGAAATGAGGGGCTCTTGGTGGAATAAATTTAAAAGTAATTGATTGATTGCTACATACTCGTAATTTTTTCTTGTGATGTGTGGTGTAATGTTATATTGTTTTGATTTTTGTGTGATCCTGTGCCAAGTTACAGGATCGTCGGATCACCAATTGTAGATTTTGGTGGGTTGTTGAACGTTGCGTGTAGCGTTGTTTTTGGTATTAAAAGTCCCTTACCGCTGGTGGGGGGAAACTAATAACATTCAAAACTTTGTTTTTTTTTTTTTGATGTAGTCCTGTGCCAGATTGCAGGACAGTTGAATCACCAAATGTTGATTGGTGTGTTGTTGTATGATCCTGTGCCAAGTTACAGGACCGTCGGATCACCAAATGTTGATTGGTGTATTTTTGTATGATCCTGTGCCGAGTTACAGTACAACTGTGTCACCAAATTTTGATTGGGTCGGGGTCACCAAATGTAGAGTGGACGATGTCGAAATAATTTGAAGACCAAAGGTTTCCTTTGGAGTTCAGATTTTTTTTTTGGTTAGCCTAGGTAGAAACACCTTATGCTAAAATGTATTAAATTGAGCCTTAGTAGAAACACTAAGACCGTGAAGCAGTGACAAAAGCTAATCTTTGTTTACCTTAATGTGTTTATTTTGGTTGGCTTTTATACAATTTAATTGCTTACGTCTAACTTAAATAATAATAACAATATTAAAATAACATTAAACGATTGTAGAGGCAATGACTGCAATAAACAAGTTCAAGGGAAAATTATTAAATATTGTCGTATATACATTTTGTAATCTAGTAAATATGTAAAATCATTTATTTAGCTTTTATTATGGTTAATAAGCGTGTTATCAACAATGTTTGTAAATAGAAACTTCAGGCCCAACTATAGCATATGCTAGCTTAAGCAAACCTGCTAATACATATAAATTGTATGTGGCAAACTATAATGTACTTAACGAAACTTTGCGTTAAGTTTTTCAACTGTCATTTGCTTAAGCTAAAAGCGAAACTGATCGCATATTCCGTAAGGAATCAGCTGTTTGTTGTTTGTTTGTGTTTTTAACAAAATGGAGGAAGAAGAAAATACATTTATTTTAAATTTAATAGAAAATGTGGAAAAAATAAGTGCCGTCTTCTTCTTTTACAATCTAGTTCACTTATTTCTTTTAATGTGCACAGGCCTTCAAGCGCTAATATATTATTTAGCGCAAAAGGACTCCAAGTCGTTCTAAAGGGTGACCCATGTGTTGATCCTACGGAGATAAAGACCGGTTTAATGGACAAAGGGTTCAAAATCAAGAGCGTAGTGAATATTAGAAACCGTGAAAAGATCCCTCAGCCCATGTTCAGGGTAGAATTGGAACCTGGAGATGTTGTCTTAAAGAAAAACAAGTCCCATCCCATCTACAATCTGATGTACCTTCTGCATCGTAGAATCACCGTGGAAGAACCACATAAGCGTCAGGGACCCGTCCAGTGTCTCAACTGCCAAGAATTTGGTCACACCAAGGCGTACTGTAAATTGCTGTCAGTTTGTGTTGCGTGTGGGGAGCTACATGCAACTGCTCAATGTGATAAGTCGAAAACTGCGGAGGTAATCATACCGCAAATTATAGAGGTTGTCTAATTTACACTCATTTGAAAGGCATAAGTACCAACAAGACGTCAGTATTACCTGATCATCGTCAACAGCCTATTTTGGCATCGAGTGACAATTTCCCGCAATTGTTACGGTCCACTAGTCATGTAAACGCGCCTAGTTCTAGACAAGTTTCTTACGCTAACGTGGTTAAATCTAATATGCCAGGTTTGGAGCAGGCACCTAAATCACAATATTACGAGCCTAATATTAACACTCTAGAGACTACATTGCAGACACTTGTCCAAACCATGAACACTTTTACGACCACTATGACATCCATGATGCAGGAAATGCTGAAAATGCAATCCACTATCTTACAAGCCATTTTAAAGAAATGATTTGTTTAAAAATTTGTTTTTGGAATGCGAACGGCCTCCGCCAACATAAAAACGAACTGGAGCACTTCCTGATGGAGAAGCAGATTGATGTCATGATGATTGCTGAAACTCACTTGACGGCGACAGCTTACTTCAAAATTAATGGCTACGTGTTGTATGATACTAAAGATCCCCGCGGAAGAGCATGTGGAGGATCGGCAATTCTTATAAAGAACAGAATAAAACATTATTTAATGAACAACATATGTGAGGATTACCTACAAGCAACAAACATTTGTATTGAATTCTGTGAATACAATTTTGTTTTATCATCAATTTATTCGCCGCCTCGATTTTCAATAAAAGAACACCAATACTACAGCTTCTTCAATTCCCTTGGAGCTAGATTTTTAGTTGCTGGTGACTTTAACGCCAAACACACTTTTTGGGGTTCACGTCTGGTGACCCCGAAGGATCGTGAACTCTTCAACACCATTGCCAAAATGGGATTAGATGTACTCTCAAGCGGGCATCCCACCTACTGGCCGACGGACCGACGGAAGATTCCCGATGTTATTGACTTCGGAGTAGTGAAAAATATCCCTGTAGAATCGATACAAATGGAGCCTTCATTAGACTTGTCTTCAGATCACTCTTCTACTATTATTTCAATGCGTTTCCTTCAAGGGAATGGCTCTCCATTTCGGGTCATATCTAAAACCAGAGTAAGTTGGATAAAGTATAAAAAGTATTTAAGTTCCCACTGCACGGAAAATGTAGTGTTGAGCACTACCGAGGATATTGATGTGTCGATTGGCAAGTTTACTGAGGACATACGAAGAGCTGTACATCACGCCTCCACATACGACGTTGAGTGCAGAAGTGGGACAAATAGAACTTATTTCGCTGAACTCGATCATCTCCTGTCAGAAAAAAGAAGAGTTAGAAGAGAGTGGCAAATTCACAGGTCTCCTGAACTGAAAGCTAGGCTACGGGTATGCAGAGATATACTAAGAAATTTCTTAGAAACCCAAAGAATGGCTTCACTTAAATCTTACTTGGAGGGTCTTGATAGTACCCCACAATCTGACTATTCGTTATGGAAGGCGGCACGAGGTTTAAAAAGACCAGTTAGAGGAAAGCCTCCTCTGCGAAATCCGACTGGTGACTGGGCTAGAAATGATTCCGAGAAGGGGACTTTATTTGTTAACCATTTGAGAAATGTGTTTACTATAAACAACTCAAATAATGCATTTGATTTGCCTCCACTCGTTATTAGACCTCCTGTACGTCTAAGACTTAGCTTTAATGATGTTCAAAGCGCTATTGGTACTCTGAATCTTAAAAAAGCTCCAGGCATGGATAAAATCAGCAACAAAATGCTTGTGGAGTTACCTCGTGTAGCTAGAAGAATTATCCTCTTTATTTTCAATGCTATTTTACGCCTAGAATACTATCCTGCAGATTGGAAGGTATCTATGATTACCATGACTCCTAAGCCAGGGAAGGAACCCACTAAAGTAGAGTCATATAGGCCAATTAGTCTACTGCCGACAATTTCAAAACTGTTTGAAAAATTGTTAATGGCTAAGTTGATTTCAATTCTGAACGACACTCAATGTATCCCAAATCACCAATTCGGGTTCAGAGCTAAACACAGTACCATCGAACAAACACACAGATTGGTAAATGTGATAAGACGGTCGTTTGAAGAGAAAAAATACTGTTCCGCGCTTTTCATTGATGTTTCCCAAGCGTTCGACAAAGTCTGGCATGAAGGTTTAATGCATAAAATAAAATTAGTCTGCTAACACCCACAAACTTATGAAAAGTTATTTATACGGTCGCAAATTTACAATCAAAGAAGGCGATTTTTTAAGCCCCGCTCAGCCAATTGAAGCAGGAGTACCCCAGGGTAGCATACTGGGTCCAACTTTATATTTGATTTATGCATCCGATATGCCGTTAGACCCCATAATACACACTTTAACTTTTGCAGACGATACAGCCTTTATTAGCGTTCATAAGGACCATCAAATAGCATCACAGAACTTGCAGAAATATGTTTATAAGCTAGAGAATTGGCTTGAGCTTTGGAAAATCAGGGTTAACGAACAGAAATGTATTCATATAACTTTCACATTGCGAAAAGATACCTGCTCGTTCATCAGAATACATAATCAAATTATCCCGCAACACAATGAAGTCAAATACCTCGGCATTCACCTCGATCGTCGTTTAACTTGGAAGTCTCATATCGACGCAAAACTTACCCAGATGAGATTAAAAGCAGTGCAAATTAATTGGCTAATCGGCAGAAATTCTACATTAAAGTTGGATTGCAAACTTTTGTTGTACAATGCAATTCTAAAGCCAATCTGGTGTTATGGAATTCAATTCTGGGGTTCTGCCTCAACATCTAACATTGAAAAAATTCAAAGGGGTCAAAATAAGATTCTACGTACAACTACTGCAGCTCCATGGTACGTTAAAAATTCTAGAATTCACAAAGATCTAGGCATTCCTTTGGTGAAAGTCGAACTTACAAAATACGCCTCAAAATATGTCAGCAAACTTGAACACCATCCAAACCCACTTGCACGAGACATCATTAACTTTAGTGGCCATGTTCGGTTGAGAAGGAGGGATACCCTTGCTTTAACTCAAGCGCAAAACAGATGACTGGATCAGTGGATATACATTTTTTGTAGTATCATATTATTTTGTCTAGCACTGGCTGGACTTATTATTTTCTTTTAGTATTAAGATTCGAAAACTTATTGTCATTTCATTTCTGAAGATTCAATAAATAAATGAAATGTATTAAAAAAAAAAAAAAAAAAAAATATTATTTAAATTTTTAAGTTTTTTCTCCATTGTTGCAAACACAATACGAAAATTAACAAAACATATGTAAACGTTTATTATTATTTACAATTTAGTGCTCACACAGCTGTACATTTTAGTACTTTTGGCGATAAATTAAAAAATTATGCGTTTCGGGTACGAAGTTTTCTTTTAATTATAAAATAATATAATAATATTTATAAAATATAGTCATTTAATGGCTTTTTGTTAATATAAAAACATTTTGAGCAACTATGGACAAAAAATTTCAAAGTCACGTAAGTACATTGTAGCCACCTGAAAGATAACTCTGAATTGTTTATGCATTTGATAGCCTTTTCGTTAACTTTTGCAAGTTGCTTAAGCTTGCTTATGCATATTATAGTTGGGCATGAAAGGCATGCTGTATGTTGATAAACATGCTGTATGTTGATGCCAACCGTTTAATTTAAATTGAAATACAATTTCGTAACAATAAACTTATAGCGTTTTCTTTTCTGGCAAAAATGTTACACTTTTTCCCCATTTCGCACCTTTATTAATTTTTTGTGTTCTTTTCTGAAAAAATGTCAACACTGCTAAAGTGTAGTGTGTTCTTTTCTATAAATGTCACACTATAAATTAAAAAAATGGTGCACCTTTCACTCTGTATTTTTAGAGGGGGAGAATCGCACGATAAAACAGCTGACATTTGTTTTGTTTATGAATGTGTATTTGTGTTAAGAAACGAAAAAAAAATATATATATACAAAATGGAAAATATTACTACTTTATGTGCTGAAAAATTTTTGGATGACTTGTTGGATTCTTCTTTATCATCTGCTGATGATGAAATATTTGATATGATTATAGAAAGAAATCCACAACCGCGAGTGAAAGGCTTTGTAGAGAACGTAATTAATGAATACTCTGAAGTTGATGTATGTCAAATTTCATAGGACAATATCTCCTACTTCTTATATATGTAATGTATGTTTATATACATATGTATATAATTTTTATAGTTTAAGAAGAAGGATTTGCGTATTAGTCGGGAAGGTGCCATTGGTCTTTTTGAGAGATATTCATTGTCTTAATTCAAGCGATCTTACCAGGAAGCTATCTGCTTTCTCTTTTTAACAAAAAAAAAAACAAAAACAGCTTTACATGAAAAAAAGTATTACACTGTTGTAATTTTTTGTTCTATTCTGACCATTAAAAATGCGACATCTTTAAAATGAGGGGTAAACATTATAAAAATGTACATAATAAAGGTGTAACATTTTATTTAAGAAAAGAAAACACCATTAAAAGGAAATAGCAAACATTGTTTAAAAATGAGGGATAATTTTAGAACCAGTCCATCGAAGATATTCAATTCTAGTCATTGTAACAAATATAATATATGGTTAATAAAACCTACTAATTATATAACAGAAAGAAAAAAAAATATATACGTATTTATAAATTTGAAGTAATATACATAAATACAGTACAGCTTTGAATACTTATTGTTAGGCCTAAGGAAATAATAAAAAAAAAGTAAAAAATAAATAATAATCTTCAAACAAGCCCTATCGTTGACATCGTCGAGTTGTAATATCTGACGATCGTGGACACATAGCTTTAGTTTCATTTAAATTTATTTTCATACGCTAATTACTTTTTGGTCTCTGTGTTTGGTGTCTTTTTAAGGACAGCAACATGGTGAAATCACTACAAGGTGACATCAAGATTAGAACAATACAAAAGAAGTGGAGAATCTGTCATTTGTTATAGCAGCTGCAGCCTGTTTGGGTGTTTATTTTCCTATCTGGAAGATAATAATCGCTAAATTGTCCTGGCGTCTTGTACCGACAGCAGACAAGGTCGTGATTTTTTTTAGAGTTTATGGACTATTTTTTATTTATTTTATGACTTGTAGCAAAAAAAAATTATGAACAATTTGAAAAATTACATTTACTGTTGCTTTGATATTTTTTATATTTATCAAAAAACGGTGCTTATGTACATAAATTCGCTCTAACCGTCCATTTATTCTTGCTGCCAGATAAAACGAACTTTAACGTGCAAAAGTGGATACATTGCCATTTCACATAAATTTACCCTAAACTCCACATTCGTTTTAATCTATATATATAAAATTGAATGTGTGTTTGTTTGTATGTACCTTATAGGAGACCAAACCTCTGGACCGATATTTTTGAAATTTTCACAGAATTTAACTGGGACTCTGGTGTGATTAATAGCGTACTTTTTTTTGACCACGCCTACATTTACGCCCACTTCTTTAAAATATTGTAATTGGAGACCAAATCTCTGGACCGATATTTTAGAATTTTCACAGCATTTAACTGGGACTCTGGTGTGATTAACAGGGTACTTTTTTTTGACCACACCCACATTTACGCCTGCTTTTTTAAAATATTGTAATTGGAGGCCAAACCCTTGTACCGATCTGCCTAAATTTTCACAGCATGTTACTGTGACTCTGGAAGGAATAATGGGCTATATGAAGTTTTGATTGTATAAACGGGGGTGGCACCGCCCATATAACCCAAAAATTTAAATCGCCATATTTTGGGAATTTTTTGACCTACATACGTCAATGATATGTGGTACATATGGTATTGGCATAATTAGGAATACGTACCAGGAGAAAAGTGGGTGGGCCCACGCCCCTTTTTAGGAAAATTAAAAATCATAATATAGTCTTAACTACTGGACCGATCGTCATTAAATTTTCACAATAGGATATTCTTACGAAATAACGAAATAATAAATTCATGACTATGTAAGTGGACAAAGGGGCATGGCCTCGCCTACTGAAATGCATCGCTTATATGACGCGCTTCAGTATCCTATTATTTTTCCATATGGATATCACTTTAAAATGCATCAAATCAATCAAGCAACCCGTAGGGCCGTTAATTATCCTGTTGAGTTCTTAAATTCGCTCTATGTGCCAGGCTTTCCACCACATGTGCTACAACTTAAAATTGGAGTGCCAATTATTTTACTGCGAATATCGATCACCACGGCTTTCAATGGCTCTCGACTTGCAGAAATAATTTAATAGAAGCGACCATTATAACAGGAAAATATAAAGGTACAGATGTACTTTTGCTACGCATTCCAATGCTACCAACAGATTTACCATTCGATTTAAAATTTTTTTTCCTGTTCGATTAGCGTTTAAAATGACTGTTAACAAAGCTCAAGGTTGACATCCCGTGTATATGTGTTTGCTACTGACAAACTAAAAATATTCAGGTCTATTCGGGAAGTCACTTTCACCACAAATACGTGTTTCATTCACTTTTTGTTATTCTAAAATACGTTAGCGATGTGAGTACCAGAAAACAAAAGATGTGCAAACAGAAAGCATATGTTTTTGTTCACTTTGTATGCATTCTAAAATACTTGTTCACCACACATCTACATAATTTTCGTTCGACGCTTGATTTAGCGCGTAAAAAGAAAATATGTACCTACATAACTGAAAAATAAATAACAAGCGTATGCTTCAAATATAAGTAAATATATGTATGTACATGTATAAAAAACATACAATAAAAGTTAATTCTGTTTCTTTGTCCAGGTCTAAAAAAAAACATCACCGCAACAGTTCAGAGCCATGGTGGTCATCAATAGCTATGGTTACGCCTGGTATCGACGATTTTCGAAAGAAGTACATTCGGGCTTCTTCTTTTGTCTACTCATCCATTTTGATACTTATCCATTTATGGCATAATTTCTCTTCAATTGCAACTAATACTTCAGACAGAAGTTTTGAAAAAGTTGACTGGGAAATATTAAGATGCCAATCCTTGCCAACTCCATGTTGGTAATTTCCATCAGCGAAGAAACAAAGGGCTGCTACCAGCTAGTCAACAGGCCTTAAGCATCCAAGCCGTGATTGCTGTTAGATTTCGTCTTCCAATTCAGATAAAATATATTTAAATGTCTCTTTGTTGATTCTAAAATTTTTTCCTAATACTTCTTTTGGTATTAGAAGAGGGATTTTAAATTTTTAATAAACATACCTACCTGGCATCATTCATTTTAAATATATCCGGCGTTTTATTTCTTAAATTTTTATTTACTCCTCTAAGATATTCAGATTGTGCATTAATTAAAAATGCAATCGAATACATCTCAATTTTTATTTTTAAATTATATTTTTGTTTTAAAATTTTTCTGTGTATTAATTAGACAGCTGTTTTTAATGTTTATGTTTTTCATAAGAGATTACAAAAAATCGATTACTGCAAACGATAATTCTTCACTCGTATTTTAGAATATGTCGAAGATGAAATGTTGAAAGTGAACGTTCGACGACGAAGAAGTGAAGCGCGTATTCCCGAATAGACCTGATTGTATATCTAAAGCATTGCAAAAAAAAAAACATTAAAGCTAAATAAATAAATGTTAGTAAATATATAAATACGTTTTATTTTATAACGAGCGAAGCACACCGAGTTTAGCTAGTAATTAATGAATTTCAATTTATCTTCATTTTTGTTCTATTTATTTAACATTTTAAATAAAAACCATTATTGTTTTTAAAAATTTAAGAGTTTATTCGGCTGGCGTTTCAACACCACCTTGTAGAGTGATTTCACCATGGACAGCAACAATATTTCAAAGCGTTTTTATTAAACAAATACGGAACTGCTGAATGGCAGTACATGTTTTACCAGCACTATGTATGTACATATGTATGTATGTATGTTTAAAATTTTCTTGTTGGAACAGCAGTGGTTGCTGAGTTGACAGAACTTGGCGACTGATCTCGTGGTGTGCCCCGATAAACTAGGCGATAGAGTGCTGGACTATTAGTCAAAGGATTGCGGGTTTGATTCCCGCCAAAGACGGTGTTTTCTGCAGACAAGCCAAAAGCTTCGCAGTTTGTGTTTGTTTTAAAAAAAAAAAAAAAAGATAAGCCAAAACCTTCGCAGTTTTTGTTTGTTAAAAAAAAAAAAAAAAAATCTGGTGCGTAGAACCGGCTGTCGTGGGAATGATTTTTAATTTTGCAAATTTTGTTGTTGTTGTAACAGCTAGAACTAATTAATTTTTAATTTTTTTAATCCGGGGGTTCTGCAGTAAGGTCCATACCAAGAAACTGGGCAACTTCTACTGGATTGGTCCATAAATCCATTGGACAAAGTGAAGTGTGGTTGGCTGGGCAATTGAAAATGTGGTTGGTGTCGTGAGGACCCTGGCCACATGCAGGGCATAGGTTGGGGACGGCACGGTCTATGCGGTACCAAAAGGCGTTAAGTCTATTGCTCCATCCCGATCTCAGTTGTGCCAGAACTACTCTTGTATTTCGTGGCAGTTGTTGTTCGGTATCTGCAATGGGCGGTGGGCGGCCTCCAAGTACGACATTCATGCGGTATCCTGCGACCATGGAATGGATGGCATCTCTGTGAATGTCGTTCAAAGCTGCTACATACGAGTTTTGATCTAGTGGATCCTGTGTATATCTTCGTATGTTTTGCTCGTTTATTCGAATTTTGTAATTTATACCAGTGAATTTTGTATATCGATGTAGTTTATATTGTATATTCTTTAAAATTTAAGATATTAATAAATTCAATGTTTTGTTAACGTTTTGTATTTAATATGTGATTTCTATTTTTATACAGGTAACATATCACCGTAATATTCATTGTCGGACAGTAACACTTGAAGGTGACGTTGTGGACCCAGATGGTACATTATCTGGTGGGTCAAAGCCAAAAGGCGGAAATATTCTTCAGGAATTATCTGAAATCAAACGTTTAGAAAAGGAAATAGAAAAATATAAAATTTCTGTATTTGATATCGATAAGCAGTTATCGGGTTTAGAAATCAAAGCAAGTACACACAACAAACTTAAGGAAACGCTCGAATTACGACGCCATGAGTTGAATGCGTGTAAACAACGTTTAGGTCAGACCAGCTTCCACCAGCATCAAGAAGAATTATTATCGCTAAAGGAACGCATTAAAACCTTAGATGATGAACTGAATAAGGCTAGAGAACTTCAAAAGAGATCACAGGCTAAAGCTAAGGAAATTGAATCAAAATTGACCGATGCCAAAGGATTTCGGGAGCGAGAATTGAAGTCAGCAACTGAAGTTATGAGACTAGCAAAAATTAAAGCGGAAAAGTCAAGCAACAATTGGAAGAAACATGAGCAAGAGTACGAGACTTTGCAGCTGGAAATCGAGTCCTTAACTAAAGACATTACAAGCTCCAAAATTAGTCAAGTTACATTAGAAGAACAAATCGCTAATAAGAAAATCAACTTGGATAAAATGCGCTCAACAAATAAAGTTACTGGAGATCAAGTGGCAAATTTAAGAAAACAAATCAAAGAGCAAAAGGACAAGATTTCATCACAAAATAAAGGACTTAAAAATTTGTTGATCAAATCTGAAAAAATAAAAACTCACAATGAGGATATAATACTAGAAATAAAAAAAAAAGAAAATGAAGTAAACAAAGTACGATCTGATAATAAGGAAACATTGAAAAAGTTGGAAAATCTAGAAAACAAATATCCCTGGATTAATGAAGAAAAAGAATTTTTCGGCATTAAAAACACACGTTATGACTACTCAAAGGAAAATCCTGTTGATGCTGGAGAAAAACTAAATACCATGATACAACAAAAAGAAAAAATGGAGCGTAACATAAATCTTAAGGCTATGGTTTTACTGGAGCGTGAAGAGGAGCAGTACCATGAAACGATGCGGAGAAAAAAAATTGTAGAGCAAGATAAAGAAAAGATTGAACATATAATATGCAAAATGGATGAGAAAAAGCGTGAAAAGGTGGAAAAAGCTTGGAAAGTTGTAGACGATAACTTCAGTAGTATATTTAGTTCGTTGTTACAAGGAGCTCAAGCACGCCTAAATCCTGTCAAGATAAATAACCAATTAATTGGACTTGAAATCAAAGTAGGTTTTAATGGTGTATGGAAGGAGTCATTAGGTGAATTGTCAGGTGGTCAGCGTTCTCTTGTAGCACTATCATTAGTATTGGCCATGTTAAAATTTTCACCTGCTCCTCTTTATATACTTGATGAGGTAGATGCAGCTCTGGATATGTCTCATACACAGAACATTGGAAATATGCTAAAAGCTCATTTTACATCATCACAATTTATAATAGTTTCTCTTAAGGATGGAATGTTCAACAATGCCAATGTTCTATTCCGCACTAAATTTGAAGAAGGTGTGTCAGCTGTTACACGTACAGTAAATTCAAAAATATCAAGTCGCAAATAAATTTGATATTTGTTTCTTAAATTAATAATAAAATTTATTTTTAAATTGCATGAATGTATAATGTTTTTATTTACCAAAGGCACAGAGTATAGGTTAGGTTCCGTGGGCAGCTGTTCTTGAAAGCAGCTCACTTGGGTCCATCGTGTTGATCCCATTATGCTACCCTTTGGTGAACAACCTATCGGTTTAACTCCGCATTGGTTGCTTCCCTAACGAACCATCCAGATTCCCTGGCAAAGGTGTTGAAGCATCTTGTATTTATCCTTGATAGTTCGCCCAAACATGAAAGAAAGGGTGCCCCGAGTATCCGTTCCCTTTTCATCGATATGGCAGAGGAAGTGGATGACTGTTTCCTCTTCCTTTTCATCGATAGAGCCGAGCATTCGCAGAGGAAGTGGATGACTGTTTCCTCTTCCTCCTCGTGTTAATCTCAATAACCATACATACGACTTCGAATATTAGGAAAAATTTAACAAGATGTTACGGATTTAGAAGGGCAATTTTCTTGTCGTCGCAAAACCTTGCAACTTTCGCCCCAACCAACATAGCAGAACATATAACTGTACCACTTATGTATGCCCACCTACTACGTTTTGTTTTTACATTACATACCCATTGCATTTACGCCACAACATTCTTGGAATTCCTCAGTTTTGTTAGTAACAACAACTCTCATTCTCGTTGTTAGGGATTTTTTTTATTCACAACAGATTAAAAAGAAGAACGTTCTAGAAAGGAGGGGAAAAAATGTAACGGATTGTCGTGCGCATCTATATGTTGTTTGTTATTTACGTACTAACAATAGAGTAAACAAAAGAACGTTCTAGAAAGGAGGGGAATAAATGTAACGGATTGTCGTGTGCATTTATAGGTTGCTTCTCTCTTTCCTCAAAAACATAAACTCTCGTAATTGCGTGGCATACTTAAAGCACGATGGCCACGTATCAAACTGATTTGACAATCTCAGTTTTTTTTGATTGTGTTAGTGAAAAAAATCTCACACGTATATGTTGATGTGAGTTTGACGAAAATCAAAACAATTTCCCTGCAAATAACGCGACTAGTCCATACATGCATGTAAAGACTAGTCCAAAGAGGAGTAGGAGTACTCCAAAACTACTCCAAATATATGAAAAAAAAAGGTGGTCCATTTAACATTGCGATGTCCTAGGACTGGACCATATAACCCATCGGCGTAGTCCCAAAACTACTCCATGGAGTACTCACGAGGGTTAGTTTTAAACAACAACAACAACTCAATATGCAATCGTGTTAACACGAAACCATGTCGTTTAACTACAAACTCTTGTTTAACTATGACATGGTCCATGACTGCATTACATTGGACCATGTTGTGAGTAGTCCATATCATCTAAAATGGATCACGTAGTCCAATATTATTTGCAGGGTTAGATTTCACTGCCGCCGCTACTACAAACTAAATATTACCAATACATAGTACATACCCTGCAGGAAATGTCAATAGTGAAACAGTACTGAATTGCTATTGACACAGTCACCAGTACTAGTGACTTAGTATACCCCAGACAATGCTAATTACTATAGACATTTAACATGTGCGTGTCATTGAAAATCCACTACTGACATAGTTACTATTGACAAGGTAGTTCTTTTGGGACCACATTGTCTACACTTTTGGTACTTTTCTGAAATAGAAAATAAAAATGCATTTTTTTTGCTAATTTTTGGAGTTTTATTAAAAAAAAAATAAAATACTAAAAAATATTCAAAAAAAAATAAATTCGAATACACCCAGAGTCTTTGGCGGGAATCGAACCCGCAACCCTCTGAATGATAGTCTGGCACACTATCGCCTAGTCTATCGGGGCTCACAATTGAAAAAAGATAATTGTATAATAATAACCATTGTGACAATGCTGCTGACAATGTCGCAAAACCGTCACCAAAATAGTAGACAAAAGTGGTGACTTGGAGACACTTGTCCCCAGGTTTCCTTCAGGGTATTATTTGTCAAATCAGTTTGATATGTGGCCATCGTGCTTAACATACACAACTGACCAGCTTGTGTAGAGATTTTTTTTACCATAACTTCCCTGAAGGAAACCTGGGGTCAAGTGTCTCCAAGTCACCACTTTCGTCTACTATTTTGGTAACGGTTTGGCGATATTGTCAACAGCATTGTCACAATGGTTATTATTACACAATTACTTTTTTTCAATTGTGAGCCGCGATAGACTACGCAGTAGTGTGCCGGACTATCGTTCAGAGGGTTGCGAGTTTGATTCCCGCCAAAGACTCTGTGCGTTTTCGAATTTATTTTCAATTAAATATTTTTTTGTATTTTATTTTTTTTTTTTTTTAATAAAACTCCAAACATTAGCAACAAAAATGCATTTTTATTTTCTATTTCAGAAAAGTACCAAAGTGTAGGCAATGTGGTCCCAAAAGAACTACTTAGTAAGTATTGACGCAGTCTACTGGTAGATTTCGTAAGACAAGCCTGTGCTAAATGTCAAAAGTAGATAGCATTAGTAAGGGTGTAATTCGTCAATAGGTAATGGTGACATCGTCAATAGGTAATCAGTATAATTTTACTATTGACATTTCCTGCAGGGTTATGTTTATGCACACACACATACATACAATTATGCGCGTGTATCATCTCGCTCGCAAGAACAACATAAGGAATGCGGAAACAGTTATGTTTTTCGTTTCGGCTTTTCTGTGAAGTTGTACAGACAGCAAGAAGTTTTAAAAAGTTAGTTGGTTAAAGACAGTCAAACAGTGCAGTTGAGTTGCTGAAAAATAGTTAATGTGTGAAGTAGTCGTGCGGGAAATTAATTTTTTTTTTTTTTTTTAATACATTTCATTTATTTATTAAATCTTCAGAAATGAAATGACAATAAGTTTTCGAATCTTAATACTAAAAGAAAATAATAAGTCCAGCCAGTGCTAGACAAAATATTATGATACTACAACAAATTTACATCCACTGATCAAGTCATCTGTTTTGCGCTTGAGTTAAAGCAAGGGTATCCCTCCTTCTCAACCGAACATGGCCACTAAAGTTAAGGATGTCTCGTGCAAGTGGGTTTGGATGGTGTTCAAGTTTGCTGACATATTTTGAGGCGTATTTTGTAAGTTCGACTTTCACCAAAGGAATGCCTAGATCTTTGTGAATTCTAAAATTTTTAACGTACCATGGAGCTGCAGTAATTGTACGTAGAATCTTATTTTGACCCCTTTGAATTTTTTCAATGTTGGATGCTGAGGCAGTACCCCATAATTGAATTCCATAACACCAGATTGGCTTTAGAATTGCCTTGTACAACAAAAGTTTGCAATCCAACTTTAATGTAGAATTTCTGCCGATTAGCCAATTAATTTGCACTGCTTTTAATCTCATCTGGGTAAGTTTTGCGTCGATATGAGACTTCCAAGTTAAACGACGATCGAGGTGGATTCCGAGGTATTTGACTTCATTGTGTTGCGGGATAATTTGATTATTTATTCTGATGAACGAGCAGGTATCTTTTCGCAATGTGAAAGTTATATGAATACATTTCTGTTCGTTAACCCTGATTTTCCAAAGCTCAAGCCAATTCTCTAGTTTATAAACATATTTCTGCAAGTTCTGTGATGCTATTTGATGGTCCTTATGAACGCTAATAAAGGCTGTATCATCTGCAAAAGTTGAAGTATGTATTATGGGGTCTGATGGTATATCGGATGCATAAATCAAATATAAAGTTGGACCCAGTATGCTACCCTGGGGTACTCCTGCTTCAATTGGCTGAGCGGGGCTTAAAAAATCGCCTTCTTTGATTGTAAATTTGCGACCATATAAATAACTTTTCATAAGTTTGTGGGTGTTAGCAGGCAGAGTTAATTTAATTTTATGCATTAAACCTTCATGCCAGACTGTCGAACGCTTGGGAAACATCAATGAACAGTATTTTTTCTCTTCAAACGACCGTCTTATCACATTTACCAATCTGTGTGTTTGTTCGATGGTACTGTGTTTAGCTCTGAACCCGAATTGGTGATTTGGGATACATTGAGTGTCGTTCAGAATTGGAATCAACTTAGCCAATAACAATTTTTCAAACAGTTTTGAAATTGTCGGCAGTAGACTAATTGGCCTATATGACTCTACTTTAGTGGGGTCCTTCCCTGGCTTAGGAATCATGGTAATCATAGATACCTTCCAATCTGCAGGATAGTATTCTAGGCGTAAAATAGCATTGAAAATAAATAGGATAATTTTTCTAGCTACACGAGGTAACTCCACAAGCATTTTGTTGCTGATTTTATCCATACCTGGAGCTTTTTTAAGATTCAGAGTACCAATAGCGCTTTGAACATCATTAAAGCTAAGTCTTAGAGGTACAGGAGGTCTAATAACGAGTGGAGGCAAATCAGATGCATTATTTGAGTTGTTTATAGTAAACACATTTCTCAAATGGTTAACAAATAAAGTCCCCTTCTCGGAATCATTTCTAGCCCAGTCACCAGTCGGATTTCGCAGAGGAGGCTTTCCTCTAACTGGTCTTTTAAACCTCGTGCCGCCTTCCATAACGAATAGTCAGATTGTGGGGTACTATCAAGACCCTCCAAGTAAGATTTAAGTGAAGCCATTCTTTGGGTTTCTAAGAAATTTCTTAGTATATCTCTGCATACCCGTAGCCTAGCTTCCAGTTTAGGAGACCTGTGAATTTGCCACTCTCTTCTAACTCTTCTTTTTTCTGACAGGAGATGATCGAGTTCAGCGAAATAAGTTCTATTTGTCCCACTTCTGCACTCAACGTCGTATGTGGAGGCGTGATGTACAGCTCTTCGTATGTCCTCAGTAAACTTGCCAATCGACCCATCAATATCCTCGGTAGTTCTCAACACTACATTTTCCGTGCAGTGGGAACTTAAATACTTTTTATACTTTATCCAACTTACTCTGGTTTTAGATATGTCCCGAAATGGAGAGCCATTCCCTTGAAGGAAACGCATTGAAATAATAGAAGGAGAGTGATCTGAAGAAAAGTCTAATGAAGGCTCCACTTGTATCGATTCTACAGGGATATTTTTCACTACTCCGAAGTCAATAACATCGGGAATCTTCCGTCGGTCCGTCGGCCAGTAGGTGGGATGCCCGCTTGAGAGTACATCTAATCCCATTTTTGCAATGGTGTTGAAGAGTAAAAATCTAGCTCCAAGGGAATTGAAGAAGCTGTAGTATTGGTGTTCTTTTATTGAAAATCGAGGCGGCGAATAAATTGATGATAAAACAAAATTGTATTGACAGAATTCAATACAAATGTTTGTTGCTTGTAGGTAATCCTCACATGTGTTGTTCATTAAATAATGTTTTATTCTGTTCTTTATAAGAATTGCCGATCCTCCACATGCTCTTCCGCGGGGATCTTTAGTATCATACAACACGTAGCCATTAATTTTGAAGTACCCTGTCGCCGTCAAGTGAGTTTCAGCAATCATCATGACATCAATCTGCTTATCCATCAGGAAGTGTTCAAGTTCGTTTTTATGTTGGCGGAGGCCGTTCGCATTCCAAAAACAAATTTTTAAACAAATCATTTCTTTAAAATGGCTTGTAAGATAGTGGATTGCATTTTCAGCATTTCCTGCATCATGGATGTTATAGTGGTCGTAAAAGTGTTCATGGTTTGGACAAGTGTCTGCAATGTAGTCTCTAGAGTGTTAATATTAGGCTCGTAATATTGTGATTTAGGTGCCTGCTCCAAACCTGGCATATTAGATTTAACCACGTTAGCGTAAGAAACTTGTCTAGAACTAGGGCGTTTACATGACTAGTGGACCGTAACAATTGCGGGAAATTGTCACTCGATGCCAAAATAGGCTGTTGACGATGATCAGGTAATACTGACGTCTTGTTGGTACTTATGCCTTTCAAATGAGTGTAAATTGGACAACCTCTGTAATTTGCGGTATGATTACCTCCGCAGTTACTGCATTTTTTTTATTTTTGAATCAGTTTTGGACTTATTACATTGAGCAGTCGGATGTAGTTGCCCACACGCAACACAAACAGATGGCAATTTACAGTACGCTTTGGTGTGGCCAAATTCTTGACAATTAACACACTGGACGGGTCCAATGCGCTTATGCGGTTCCTCCACGGTAATTCTACGATGCAGAAGATAAATGAGATTGTAGATTGGATGGGACTCGTTTTTCTTTAAGACAACATCTCCAGGTTCCAATTCCACCCTAAACATAGGCTGTGGAATCTTTTCACGGTTTCTAATATTCACAACACTCTTAATTTTGAACCCTTTGTCCATTAAGCCGGTCTTTATCTCCGCAGGATCAACACATGGGTCTATACCCTTTAGAACGACTTGGAGTCCTTTTGCGCTTTTCAGCTGGTAGGTATAGAAATCCCTAGCCTCCCTCTCCAACTGGTTGGACAATTTTCGAAAATCATCTTCCCTATTCACTTGAATTTTGGTTTCGCTGATATTTCCATGTTTAATTGATGTTACGCTAAAACATATTTTCACCTATTACTGAAACAATTCTTTGTACCAATTTACTGGAAGTGGGCTCTCTCAGATAAATTGGTGGGGGCTTAAACGTCTTCTTAGGAAGTTCTGGCTCATCCGTCTGGAGGAGAGCAAACCTATTTTGATCATTACTCACGGTCTTAGGAGCTTTTGAATTTGATGACACTTGAGCAGATGTTGGGCTCCTCTGTCGCTTAAGAACTGTGACGTATTTATCCATACCTACTTGTTTTCTAGGTTTGACTGCACTATTTGATGTAGAAGATGTTGATGTTTTTTCATCGGATGAGATAACTATATTGGGCGAACAGAAACGACGCCGTTCTACGGCTCTTGTAGTGAGAGAATTCTCCACAGATTTTTTAAGGATTCTTCCTCAGAGACCCATATAGTTTTTCTAGTCGAGCTAAGCTCTTTCACAGAATTACATCTGAGAGGAACACTCATACAGTTTTTATGCGATTTTTAATATATTGTTTTGTAGATATTTTTACCTATTACGAGTTATTTTTTCACTTTTTTTATTTCAACCTATTACACTTTTTCACCTATTACGATTTTTTCACCGAAAATTCAGCCGCACTAAAAAAACACGTCCGAACAGTTCAATGAGACGAGACTGAATGGAAATTAAAAATAAAGTTATAATTAGCACAAATTTTACTAAGTTTACAAAATTGTAAAAAAATAAAATGAAAATTAAACAAAAAGTGTGAAAAAGCATGTTTTTAAACAAAAAAATACGATACATTTAATAAACAAATAATAAGTAATAAATAAACTTAATTGTAAAACATTTATATAGAACATTAGAAATACATGAAAAATAACAATTTATGTTATTTGTATATGCAACAAAAGTAATTTGTAAATGCATCTAAATTATTGACAAAAAACAATGCAACGCAACGTGCTTTTAAAACAAATAATTCAAAATAATTGGTGACTTTTTTTGGCAGTTTTAGTTGAATATTATTAACAAAATGTTAGTTAAGTTTGGAGGTGAATGTGTTGAGTGTTGGCATGTGTTAAATTTTGTCTAAACTATACAAAATATTACAAAACTAAATTACATGTTAACGAAATGTTATGGGTGTTAAATGTTGTAAAATTTGGAAGAAAAGTTCATGGATTTTAGCAAGAGAAAAAAAAACCCACAAACAAAAAAACTTGCCTCTGATCCCAAAGAGTTATTTTTCCAAAACTGTGTTTTTTTTAATTTCAAAATAGTTAATAATAAAACATCAAGGCATAGGTTAATTCTAGATAAAATAATGAACAAAACACACACACACCTAAAGAATACGCTTAAAACAACGCAGAGATAATTGTTAACTCAACATAAAACCAAAAAAATTTTATTAAAAACTAAAAATAGCATATTAAATAAAATCAAGGCGGGGTAATACAAATATTTAATAAATATTAACAAACAAACAAAAAAAAAAAAAAAAAGAATGTACCCGTAAACAATTTAAATTAAAGCAACCAAGAACGAAATAAATGTGTACATTATAAGAAAATCTTATTAATTATTTAGTAAAAAGGAAAAATATTAACAAAAAAAGAAAGTGTAAAATAACAATTAAACAAAAAAAAGGTGTTTAAGAAAATAACTGCATACATACTAAAATTATTATTATAAATAACTGAGATGCAAAAAGCCAGTTATAACAACAACAAGAATTACGACAAGTATGACCACAGCCAAGAATGATAAAATAAAGATTACGCCAACGCGCGTAAAATTTTAAAATGTTCTGCGCATTTTGGCCCTGTGACGTCACACATTCTGTGTTTCTATTGGCTAATTTTTTCTCACTTGTTTTTTTTACTCATGTTTTGCTTGCATTTGCTCACTGCACTCTTCATGTTTATATTTCTTGTTGTTTTTTTTTTTGTTTGCTTTTCTTTTTTAAACAGATTTTATATTAGAACTCTCAGAGATTTCAATTGCAAGGTTGCCAACTATCACATAAAACATATATTTTTCGCAAGAAATTTTAATTCTAAAATTCTTAGTAACCCTTAGAATGGACCTTCTACGTCACATAACGGGAAATGATGCGCATGGCGTAATCTTTATTTTATCATTCTTGACCACAGCAACAAACTAAAGGCCCAACTATAATATGCATAAGCAAGCTTAAGCAAATTGCAAAAGTTAACGAAAAGGCTGTCAAATGCATAACCAGTTCAGAGTTAACTTTTAGGTGGCTACAATGACTTTGAAATTTTTTGTCCACAGTTGCTCAAAATGTTTTTATATTAACAAAAAGCCATTAAATGACTATATTTTATAAATATTATTATATTATTTTATAATTAAAAGAAAACTTCGTACCAGAAACGCATAATTTTTCCTTTTTCTTAATTTATCGGCAAAAGTACTAAAATGTACAGCTGTGGCAGCACTACATTGTAAATAATAATAAACGTTTACATATGTTTTGTTAATTTTCGTATTGTGTTTGCAAAAATGGAGAAAAAACTTAAACATTTAAATAATATAAAAATGTTAAAGTTAGCGCTTGAAGGCCTGTGCACATTAAAAGAAATAAGTGAACTATGTATACTGTAAAAGAAGAAGACGCTCTTGTTCTGTCAGAGAAATAAACCACGACAGAAAGACATTTTTGTTAAAATAAAAAGAGTATGTCCCTCTTATTATAAAGGCACTTATTATACCCTTCACCATCGTGAGAAGGATATATATAAGTTTGTCATTCCGTGTGAAATTTCCACAATATAATTTTCCGACCCTATAAAGTATATATATTCTGGATCCTTATAGATAGCGAAGTCGATTAAGCCATGTCCGTCTGTCTGTCTGTCTGTCTGGATGTTGAAATCAGTTTTGTGAAGTCCCAAGATATGTTCGGGATCCAAACCTTCAATAATTCTGTCAGAAGTGCTTTCGAGAAGTTTGCTATTTAAAATCAGCAAAATCGGTTTAGGTTAACCAGAGTTATGAACCAATATGTGAGACCACCTCCATAAAAATTTGATATTTTTCGTCCATTTTATTGCAATATTTTGAAATATATTGCAGATAATACCATGAAATTTTGTATACGTTGTTTGTACTATAAAAGAAGAAAGTGTGCGGAAAAAAGTAAAAAGCGGTCCATGATTTCTCATAGCCCCCATACAAATATATATATTCCCGAAATATGGCTTAATGATAAATAAATGCCTATAAAATTGGAATATCAAGACAAAATTCAGCAAAAATAAGTTTTATACAAAAAGAAATCACAAACCGAAATTTTTTTTTAGTTCGGTCCATATTTGACCATAGACCCCATATAAAGTCCACTTACAAAATTCACTTAAATACGCATAAAACAGATATAAATAATGTTAAACGGCTAAAATTTGACATAAATACTCTTTATAGGCAAATAAATTATTGTACCAAATTTTATGGTGATCGGCCCAGAAATGGTCATAGCCCCCATACAAAAATCTTCCCGAAATATTGCTCAATTATACATAAATGCCTATAAAATTGGAATATCAAGACAAAATTCAGCAAAACTAAGTTTTGTGCAAAAAGAAATCGCAAAACGAAATTTTTTTTAGTTCGGTCCATATTTGACCATAGACCCCATATAAAGTCCACTTCCGAAATTCACTTAAATACGCATAAAACAGATATAAATAATGTTAAACGGCTAAAATTTTACATAAATACTCTTTATAGGCAAATAAATTGTTGTACTAAATTTTATGGTGGTCGGCCCACAACTGGTAATAGCTCCCATACAAGGACCACATCTGAAAAAGACATTTTTCCCTATATATATTGTATACATATCGTTACCGACTCAAAACTTTGTACAGATCATGTACATATATACAAAAATCATTCCACACAATTTTGTTAATTTCGGTCTATTTTTAACCGTATGCCCCATATAAAGCCCTCTTCGGAAAATCCCTTTAATACTCATAAATCGCTTATAAATAAGGGTACCAATCCAAAATTTTACACGGATCATTTACATACATGCCTAAATCTAACTGCTGGATTTTGAGAATATCGGTCCATATTTGACTATATACCCCACATAAGGTCCACTACCGAAATCCACGTTAATACTAATATATATCTTAAATATACCGTTATTACCATGGTGAAATTAAATACCAGGTGACCGCATTGCTACAACAATTACAACAAGGCAAGAACAACAGACATTTTTCTATATGAAAAACTTTCGTCACTGTCAAAAAGTTTTTTTTTTATATAACTTTTTGGCATTTTCAAATTCACCATGAATAATCAGCTGGCGCTACGCTATCACCTAGTATTTAAATTCACCTTGGTTATTACGTTGAAATTCTACGTGAAATATCCCCATATGCATGAAAATAACTGTTCCAAAATTTAAGAAGATCGGCCCATAATTTGTCATACCTGCCATATAGAAGCATTTCCAAAAACAAATAAATTCGGGTCAAAAAATATTCTTTTCGGATTTAACCCATATTCGGTCCATATTTTATAATCATGATATATATCGTTGGAAAGCTATTTTTAATACCTTTTATTTAATGTATTACAAATTATCAGACACCCAGTAGTTCCCGAGATATAGGGTTATATATTTTCAACTTTAAGGGCCCGCCCCCTCGAAAATAGGCGTGGCCGCCAAAAAAATTTTTTTTTGCTGGTATCTCTTCTAAAATCCCTATTTGTTTTTTTTTTTTTTTTTTTAACAAAATCACTAAAACCGAATTGTACCCCTTTTTTATACTCTGTTTGTTAAATTACACTGAGATTATTATGAACATCAGACAGACTCTGTAAATTATGGTAAGAATTGGTAATTAAATCAATTAAAAATGGTGAAAATTAGACAAAATTTCAAAATATTTAACATAAATTATGTTGGTCGTAAAATTGTCTTTCAAACAATATATCAAATACTAATCAAATTTGAATTAAGACTGAATAGAAAACACAGAATTAGGATATTCTAGTCTAGTGTAGTTTCTGTATTTCTTATTACGCTTAGGTGAAGGGTATTTAAGATTCGGCAAAGCCGAATATAGCACTCTTACTTGTTTTTTCCACATTTTCTATTAAATTTAAAATAAATGTATTTTCTTCTTTCTCCATTTTGTTAAAAACAAACAAACAACAGACAGCTGATTCCGTACGGAATATGCGATCAGTTTCGCTTTTTGCTTAAGCAAATGACAGTTGAAAAACTTAACGAAAAGTTTCGTTAAGTACATTATAGTTTGCCACATACAATTTATATGTATTCGCAGGGTTGCTTAAGCTAGCATATGCACATTATAGTTGGGCCTTAAATCAGTGATGTTCAGCCCATACAACAATTGTTTGAAAAATTTACACACATTTGTTATGCTCTTTTAAAAACATTCATTCAGTCGTCGTTGAACAAGCGATGATAACACATGCGACGGATTATCGTCATTTTTTTCAGAAATTTGTTAAGCATTGTTGTTGCTTCTTGTTGATCGAAGCATAGCAAACACACGCGATTCAATTACAATTGAAGACGAAAAATAAAAAACTGTTTTAGATAGACTTATTTTTGTTTTTTTTTTATCAAAATAACTGTTCTAAAATTGGTTTTCGATATTGATAATTGTTATTTACGGTCCTTGATATTGTTTTATAAGGTGTTTATATTTATAAAAAATTCTTTATTTTTTTCTGATTTTAAGCGTTTGACAATATGTTTGCTGTGCAAAATCTCTCACAAATACATCTACATTTTATTTTTGAACATCACTGAACTAAATCAACAAATATAACAACATGAGCTACGACAACAAGCGCTACAACAACCTGAACAACAACAACATGAATTTGCAACAACCTCATCACAACCAGTAACTACACCCTGTCGGCAACTCAGTTAGCTTTAAATGTATTTTAAACTAACTTTTTCGCAATTAGTTGTGGTTGATGTCTGGATCACAGAGTATAACAGAGGGGACAACTTTGACAGTTCAAAATCGCTACAATCAGCTGACACAGTAGGTATATTAAAAAGAGAAAGAAAATATTTTCTGTTAGTAAATTTGTAATGTGAAAAAGCAAAGCACTATATAAAAGACGAAATTTGTGAACAAAGCAAAATAAACAAAACAATTTTGTGTCAAAGCAAAATCTGTGGCAAAATAAATCAAACAATTAATTTGTGTTGTGTTAAATTATTTAATTTTCAGTGATTCCTTTAAATATAATTAATTATAATCTGTGCTTTGTATATTTTACGGTTAAGTACGTTGTGTTTTGTATAATCTGCAAAAATAATAATAATAGAAATACATGCACTTAACTTTTCCACCAAAATTGAATTTTATTTGAGTCAGAAATAAAGAAAAATAGTAACATAAAGAAACCGACAAGGCAGTTCTCAAAGAAAGAGACAAGAAAAAACCTACACTATCTTTGCTCTTCTGTCACCTCTGTTATACTCTGTGGTCTGGATTACTTTTAATGTATTTAACTGACTATTTTAACATGGCGATGTCCTACGAAGTAGTCATTTGACCGACTCTGCATTACTTTTCAACTAACTTAAAGTTAGTTACTTTAAAGTCAACTAGAAATCATCTAAAATTCAGCTAACTTCAAGTCAGTGTGTTTGAAATTAGCTTAAAGTTTACTATTGTATAGGTAACTATAAATTAATTACTTTTCAAGTAGCTATAAGCTGTCTTTATTAAGGTAACTATAAATTAACTTGTTTTCAGTTGACTATAAGTTACCTTGTTCATAGCTAGCTATAAAGGAGCTGGTTTTATGTTAGCGCCTAGTTAGTTTTTATTTAGTTAAATTTTCATTATATAAAGTAATGAGTCACTTATCATCATTATCATATTAGGATCATGTAATATATAATAACAAAAATATTTATTTTTAAGTTTTATGGTTTTTTGTAATTACTTTTCTAAATAAACTTTTTTTCTATTGGTTTTGTTTAAATAAAATATGTTTGTGTATAAAGCAACATTAATTTGTTGTATGGAGGATACTCTATCTTTTTTTTACGCAGTTTTTTTTACGCGAGTTTTCGAGGAACGTATCTATCGCGTAAAAACAGAATTAGGTGTATTTAATTTTGAGCTTGATTTCTCTTCATTTATTTTAAGTCTATTGATTCTGTTGATTTTAAAAAAAGTTAAATCAAGAAGAAGATACACAACGGAGTATCGAAATTAACAAACTTAAAATATAAAAAGAGATCTCAAGCTCAAAACCAAATTCACAATATATACAGTGGGGAGCAGAGGTGAGTATATGTTTGTATTTTCTGCATTGTAAACATCATAAAAATGGTAATAATGGAGCGATCTTTAAATTTATTTTTCTATTTTAATTCTTATTTAGTTCTTTACATAATTCTTAATAAGAGAAATAAAAGCCCAATAAAACAAGATTGTAATTTAAATAACAACAAAACAACTTGTATGTACTCAGTTTTGCTCACACTTGTTATCAACCAAATAATTGAAACATTTATTAATTTACCGTTATTTGAAATTAAGTTTTTAAATTTTTTGCTACAATCTTTAATTTTGTCAGTATGAATTTTAGTTTTAAATAATAATTGAATAACTCCGTGTTCCAAAAACGTCGTTTTTTTAATTTAAAAAAGTAAAAGTTAATAGTTTTTGAAAAAATGAAGAAACTATCGATAGCCGTGGAAAATTTGATAATAAATAAAACAAAGGATGACTCCTCGTCACGTATGACAGCAAAAGAGCTTAATATAAGCCAATCAGTAGTTGTTAGAGTGTTTTTTTTTTTTTTTTTTAACTTCCCTTTATTATTACACCTGTCAACAAGATGACAATAAGTAATTTAATTTACAGAGGTGGGATGATAATTATCTTAAATCAGTACCTAAGATAACTTAAATCGAATTATTGAATGATAAGTAATATATAAATTTTTTAGTATCGCTCAGCTAGATCTGAAGGTGTAAACCGTTTAAGTCTTCTAGGTGCCAGGATTTCGTTTGCCGGCAACTGTCTGAGTTCCATGTTGGAATGTTGTGTTAAACGAGTTGTATGTTTAATGCTGCTGATACGGATAATTTCTTTTATTGTTTTGACGTTTAGATCTCGATGTATGTCCTCATCTCTAATATACCATTCTGCGTTGACAATAGTTCGCAATATTTTAGATTGAACTCGTTGAATAATTTTTAAGTTTGTTGTGCTAGCTGTACCCCATATTTCTACCCCGTACTTCCAAATTGGCGCTATAATTGTGTTGTATATAAGTAGTTTGCTTTGAGTTGTTAGTTTAGATTCTCTTCCTAACAGCCAAAATAATTGTCTAAACCTGTTGTTTATTTCTTATTTCTTTTGAGTGATGTGATCTTTCCAGTTAAGTTTTGAGTCAATTATAATGCCAAGATACTTCGCCTTTGTATCCATAAGAATTGGTAGAGTATTTATTTGAATAGGTTGAAAGTTTGTTATCTTTCTATTAGTGTAGATTACTTGAATTGTTTTATCACTGTTTGCTTGAATTCCCCAACTACGGAACCAATTCATTGTATTATTGAGCAGTTGTTGTAAGTTTTGCATAGCCCATTTGATGTTTGCGTGTGATGATAGTAGAACAGTGTCGTCAGCAAATGTTGCTATCATATTGTTATTTGTTGTAGGAGTTGGAATATCTGATGTAAACAGGAGGTAAAGCATTGGTCCGAGGACACTACCTTGAGGTACTCCAGCTTTTATAGAAAGTATTTTTGAATACTCGTCTTTATATTTAACATAGAATCTTCGGTTTTGTAGGTAGTTTTGTAGTATTAAGAAGAATTCTTTTGGCAATTGATTTTTTAGTTTATGAAGAAGACCTTTGTGCCATACGCTATCAAACGCCTTTGCAACGTCGAGGTATGTTGCAACGCAAAAGTTTTTTTTGTCAATATCAGACGATATTTTATTTGTTACTCTATGAATTTGTTGTATAGTAGAGAACTTTCGCCTAAATCCAAATTGGTGTTTGGGGATGAGTTGTCTTTCTAGAAGAATTGGTTCAATACGTTCATAGAAGAGTTTTTCGAAGATCTTTGACAGCAGTGGCAGAAGGCTAATTGGCCTGTAAGATGTTGTTTTTGAGGCATCTTTGTTTGGTTTAGGAATAGCGATTATCTCAGCGACTTTCCATACTTTTGGGAAATATTTAATATCTATAACTGAATTAAATAAATTTCTTAAATAGACTAGGGCCTTATTCGGCAATTCTTTTAGTAGTTTTCCGGTGATCTGATCATAACCAGGAGATTTATTATCTTTTGTTGTTTTTATAATTTTTTTAATTTCATTAATTGAAATTCTTCTGATATGAGAGTTGGAAGAGCTGTTTGGAAAACTTTGAAGAGTTATATCCTTTTCGTCCATTGGATTTGTAAAGGTTTTAGAAAAATGATCTGCAAGAACATTAGCTTTTTCTTCATTTGTGCGGGCCCATGTGAGATCAGGTTTTGTTTTGTCCTGAATTGACCTTGTAGTTTGCCATCTTTTTCTTAATCTTCGTTTGGCTTTTATTTTCTCTTGGATGTGAGGTGGGATACTGAATTTATCTACTGTGTGTGTTCTGGATGGAGTAGAATCACTAACCGCGTTTATAAGCGTATCATTGAAAAAAGTTATAGAATTATCCAATTCTTCTTCGGTTTTTAGCGATATATTTGTCTCGAGTTTTGTCTCTAAGATTTCTCTGAAACAATCCCAGTCGGTTTTCTTGTTGTATATAAATTTATTTTGATTGGATAGAAGTACATCGGTTTGGTATATAAGTACCACTGGAGAGTGGTCAGAAGATAATTCAAAGCATGATTTTATATTTAGATAATCATGTCTTATATTCTTGGTAATAAAAAAGTCTAAGAGATCTGGTTTTTTGTGAATGTTTGTAGGCCAGTAAGTAGGCTCTCCAGTACTTATAAATTTGCATTTGAATTCATTTATTGCCTCTAGCAAATTTTTTCCTTTCGATAGTGTTAATCGAGATCCCCAAACTGTATTTTTGGAGTTAAAATCACCACCCACTATAAACCGATTCCCAAGATATTTAAGGAGTTCAAGATATTCAATTTTTGTGTTATTATGTTTCGGCGGGCAGTAGACTGCAGATAATACAAATGGACCGTGTATATCTTCTATTAAAATGGAAGTAGCTTGAATATAATCTTTTCTAAAATTCTGTAATTCAGTACATTTAATGGATTTTCGTATTATTATTGCTGTACCCCCATGCGCTGTGTTGTCAGGATGATTTGTATAAAAGATTGAGTAGTTTGGTATGGCTATAAAGCTTTTTTGCGTGAAGTGGGTTTCAGAGACAAGTAGCACGTCTACTGAAGAGCGATTTAAAAATAATTTTAGTTCTAGTGTGTGTTGGATAAGCCCGTTCGCGTTCCATTGTACTATATTAAGTTTACTTAGTCTGTCCATCGAGCTTAGTTAGAAGTACTGTGATAATGTTCATCATGTTAGATACTTGAGAAATCAGTTGCTTCATCATATCTTTAAGGTCTTGCATATCATTACTTATTTGCGGTGTAGTGGAACTGAATAAAGAATTACTAATAATGGACATTTCCTCAGTATTAGGGTTTTGACTCTGTGCTGTTGCTTGAGCGTAAGTCACTGTTGGATTTATTCTACTGTTTGTTGTAGGTACGTTTCGAGAATTATCAGCTTGTTGTGTTTGGTGTTCTTGGACGGTTATTTTTTCTTTGTTTCTTAGTGGTGGAAATTGCTTAATTTTGAGGGATTTGTATACCATACATCCTTTATAATTTGCGGTATGGTTTTCACCGCATAACGCGCATTTAATATGTTCGCTTTTCTGTTTGATTGGGCAAAGCATAGTTTTGTGATCTCCAGCACATTTAACGCAAACGGGGATTTTGTTGCAAAAGTTTTTGGTGTGGCCATATTTTTGGCAGTTTGTACATTGAGGTAAAGTTCTTTTTGAACGTGGAGGTTCAAAACTAATTTTACAGTGTAAAAGGTGGGTTAAAGAATATATTTCCTTATTATTTTGACTTGATTTAAGTTCAATAGAAAACAGAGATAGTGGTTTTTTTGTACCAGTTTGTAGGATATTTTGGATATGTGTTACTTCGTGTCCTAGTTCACATAGTTCTTTTTTTATTTCCTCTTTATCGGTTGAATAATGCATATTACGCAAGAAAACCTTGAAACCTTTTTGTTCTTTGGGTTTATAAGTGTAGTATTGGGTGTTTTTAGCTCTTAATAGGTTTACTATTTGGGTGTAGTGAATAGATTCTAAAGGTTGAATTTTTATTTCATTTTCTTTAAGAACACGTATTTCGTAATGACAATTTGGTAAGGAGTTTAAAGCATTATTGAGGTTATCTATGAATTGCACGTTTTGAACATATATTGGTGGGGGCTTTGTAGGTTTATTTTTTTCTGGTTGTTTGTGGGGAACACCATCATTTTGAATTTGGTCTTCTTTATTTTCATTATCATCAATAGATAATATTTCAAACCTATTTGGGGTTGAAGGTTGGCTTAACCAGTATGATTTTAGTGTTTTTTGTGGCTGCTCTTTAGTTTTAACTTTTTTATTGCTGTTTGTGTTTTCAATAAGTTTTGTGGGTGAGTTACGAGGCCTCTTTGATATGTTACTGTTTTTTAATTTCTCTTTATTTAAGGGAGTATGAATTTCATGTAACTTACTTGTTGTCATTATTGGTAAGTATGAGAAGGCTGTTGATGTTACTGTTGTTGTTGCTAAAGCTAGAGTTGTTATTGCTGAGTACGATGGTGTGGTAGTTGTAGTTGTTGGTGCGAGAGTAGTAACCAAAGAGTAAGGAGTTGTGTTATTAGTTGTAAGTGTGGGGGTTGTTGAAATAAATTGGAATGTAGTTGCAGTTATTTGAGTATCAGTTGTTGGAGTAGTACATTGAGAGCTCCAAGAGAGGGGTTTCAATTGCGATTGCGCAGTGAGACTAGGATATTTTTGGTGATCATTCGGATTGTAATCTGATGCAGATGCATAAGTATTTTGAGCGGGAAGAGAGTTTGAGCTTATTGATGGTGCTTGACCATTCGCACTTATAACACATAAGCTATTTACTGTAGTAAGGTTTGACTGAGACAGATGTTTATCACTTTTTTTATTGTTAGGGGAGCGGCACCTCTCCGGCGGGGGAGAGCGCTCAATGGGCATTTTTATATTTTCTATGCTTATTTATATTTTAAACTTTTGTTTATTATTTAGTATGTAGCATCATTAACAGCGGATAATGATAGCTGATTTATTTTAATTTTGTTTATATATATTTTTTTTTTTTTTTAGCGTCTTTTCGCAATATTTTTATATGCTTTTTATATACTTTTTGTACTTAAAAGATGATTTTATACGGAGCGAGAAAAAAAAAACACGTCCGCACGTTAGATGTACTATTTTAAAACGGCGAAATGTAGCTCCTAAAGACAGGTTTTTCAGTCGCCAACGATTATTATCTGATGGAGACGCACGCCCTATAATGAGAAAAATGAGAGCAGACACGTCTTTACTCCTAAAAGAAGCTTCCTTAGCAATAAATAAAAATGTTAGCCGATGTACAGCAAGAAGAGCGCTACACAATATTGGATACATCTCAGCTGTAAAAAAACCTAAACCAGCACTGTCAGATAAAAATGTTTCAGCACGTTTAAAATTCGACAGACTACACAAAGACTGGAAACGCGTAATATGGTCAGAAAAATCCAAGTTTAACCGATATCAATCTGACGGTAAAAAGTATTATTGGCGTCGACAGCGGGAGAGTATACAACGACACCATGTTAAACAGATTGTAAAGCATCATCATGGTTTGGGGTTACTTTACATTGTGGCATGTTGGTAGATTACAAAAAATTTATGAAATCATGAGAAAAGAAGACTATTTAAAAATATTGCAGATTCAACTTCCCGATTTTGTAGATCTGAGCGCATACCCTGAGTAAGAAGTTGTGTTTCAACAGGATGGAGACCCAAAACACACCTCGAAAATCGTTAAGGAATGGTTGAATGGGCAAACATTTCAATTGATGCAGTGGCCTCCGCAAAGTCCCGACTTCAATCCAATTGAAAATTTGTGGTAAATTGTGAAAAGACGGTTGGGACAGTATCGAACAGCTCCGTCGAACTTCGCTGAGTTGTGGCAACGTGTGGAGCAGGAGTGGCAGAGAATTCCACATGAAATTATCCAAAAGTTGGTTGAAAGTATGCCCAATCGCATAAATAGTGTATTAAAAAATAAAGGGCTGTGGACTAAGTACTAAAATTTTAAAAGTCTTTGTTTGTTTCCTGAAAGTGCAAAACTGAGTACATAAGATTTAATTTTATTTAATTTAGTTTGTTCCCTGAATACGTAGTTTTTTTGTTTTGTTTTAAGATCATTATTGTAATCCACTAATTAATAAATAAAATAAAAAAGTAATAATTTAAATCGCTTTGTTATTACCATTTTTATGCACCTGCAAATGCAGAAAATAAGAAGTAGGAAAACAAATTTTAAATAATCAACAAACACTTAACACTATTACTTTTTCTTATTTAATTTATCACTTTAATTCAATTTTTAATTAATCACTTTTAATTTTCTACTTGTTTTTACAACTTCGCAAACAATTTATGAACCTCAACTGATACTTAAGTTAATTTTTTTTAACTAGTTTGCTAATATAATACTAGCTAATATGTAACTAATATAATATTTGTGCTGCAACAGTTAAGTTGAAGTTTTTTGTAGAATAACATTTTGTAGTTGTAATTCAAAAACTTTTTCATTTACAATTCAATTTTGTAATTGTAATTAAAAAAATTTTAATTGCAATTACATTTTTGCAATTGTAATTAAAAAATTAGAGTTAGATATAAATTTACTTGAAGAAAAACTAAATTAATTTGTCCAAGTGTAATAAATCTAAATAAAAGTATTATAAATGTTAATATACAAATAATACTAATATTTACTTTAATATATCAAGAATAACTTCAGCCGTCGAATAAAAATTTGTCGAAGACTTCAAATCGTCTTATTAAGTAACACGCGAAAACAAGAAAAAAATAAGAAACAAAATTACAAAAAGTAACCAAAAAATAAAACCAAAACAAAAAAATACTGCAATAAAATCAAACAAAATTAGTCAACAACAAAAACATAACTACAGAAATAGTAAAAATTTTGATTTTGGGTCAACTCTGCATTACTTTGTAGTTAGCTAATAGTCACCCAATCAAAAGTGCATAATAAGTTAATTTTTTTTTTAGTCGACTACCAAACTGCCTGCAGGGCAACGACACGTAAATTAAGTATTTTGTAAAGTAAGTTAATATTAAGTTACTTATAAGATCCTTCTTTTCCTTTTATTTTTCCTTTATACTACTTTAGATATAAACTAACCAAATTACATGTAAACACTAACATTTATAAAATTTAGAAAAAAAAAAACAAACAAAACAATGAAATTAAATAAAAAGATGAGAATTGAATTACATAACAAAAAATTTTAAAAAAATGACTTGCTAAATTTTTTTTATATTTGGATGCTAGGAAGAAACAGGCTATGGTAAGCAAGATTTAGTGTAAATGTTGTTTTGTATACGGGACAGGTTAAATTCCGGGTACTTCGCCAGTCATAGGTTGGGGAAGGGACAAGTGTACCCCTATATGGCAACCATCTGGCCATATTATCACTCAGGTGATATAACTATAATCATTTCCTTCCCTAAGTGTTTGTTTTCTTCTTTCTTCGATATTTTTGAACATACTTCCTGGGGTGTGAAGTATGTTATATGCTTACGTGCCAAACCCTGGTTGAGATGAATTTTGCTTAATGGGCCAGCTTTTATACCCCCTTAACCGGTAATTTGGATCGTTATTTTATTTTTTGAAATTATTTAACGGCGCGTAACAAAGGGAACGGAAAAATTAAACATGCTCTTACTATTAATCCGACATCAACTGTCAGTGAAAGAGTCTTCTATATCAACATAATAAAAACCAAAATTACTTTAAGAAAATTTTGTATGAAAATTTTGTCTAACAGCACACTTCAAACCTATTTTATATTTTATGTATACGGCAGTAAGTTTTTATAAATTTCTTTTAGTCAATATTTTTGTTTTCACAAAGTACAAATTTTGTGTAACAAATGCTATTTTTTAAGTTATTTTTGTTGTTTTTTAAATGAAAATGAATTGTGTTTTACGTTTAATTTATTTTATTATTTCATGGAGGGGTAACCGATTAACCGGGTTTTTCGAGTTCGGATAACCGAAAAACCGGTTTTTTGAAAACACTAAGACAGTCTTTTGGCATGTGTCCTAAAAGTACAGCGACGAAAGCTAAGTAGTGAATTCGTCCTTCCCACATCAAATAAGTCAGCGTTGTACATTTCTTGGCTAGATCATCAGCATTATAGTTACCCGGAATTGTGCTATGTAAAGGGACCCATATTAGCGTTATCCTAGAATGTTCCGCTATCTCGTTCAGAGATACCCGGCATTCTGTGGTTAACCTAGATGTCATGTAGACACCTGCTATATTACTTACGGCGGCTTTGCTGTTGGTAAATATACATATATCCCCAGATACTGGATAATACTTCAGCCAGTTTACAGCCCGATTTATGGCAAAGATCTCTGCTTGAAGGACAGAACAAAAATCAGGAAGCCTACAATTGGATCTGATCCCAAACTCTTCGATGTATAATCCACCTTCAACTCTATTTCCTCTTTTGGAGCAGTCAGTAAAAATCCTTATTGCTTCATTGGGGGTATAGAGCCCATCTACCTATGAGATCCTATTCGGGATACTTGTGGAGAATAGCAGATCAAAAGATGGTTTCGGTATGCAGTAGTCGACGTTGCCATGAGCATCCTAATAGTGTATCGTTATAACAGAGTGACCATGGTCTCTTTGAATCCATGAGTAGCCAGCTTTAAGCCTCACAGCCAGCGTTGCCAAATGTGCAGATTTATCTGTTTTTTGAAGCGCAAAACAGGCTTGCAGATTTTTACTCCAAAAAACAGTTTTTTTTAAATCAATGCAGATTTTTTAATTTTATTCGAATAAAACAAAGAAGCAATCAATATTATTATTCCCACACTATGTGGAATTTTGCGGACCAATGATTTCAAAAAAAATTTCAATTGCAAAAATTGTGTAGAAACAAAAGAAATGGAAACTAAATTTAATAAGAATATGTACAACTAATACATACAAAAGTATGTCTAATTAATTTTCTATGATCTCTATACATATGTATGTGATAATTTAAATGAAATACTATACGTTATGTTTTTACTGTTAATTTTATATACATACAGTCAGAGACTAAAGTTTAAATACACCTCAAAAATTGATTGTTTAAAGAAAAGTAAACGTTTCAGGAAAACTTAAAGTATACAGTTTTATTTAGTTTTATAAATAAAAAAATACAATAACAAAAAATAAAGACTTCATTACTAACATAACCGTAATTCTTAAAAATACGATAAAATTCACTAGACAAAAGTTTAAATACTTCTTGCAAAACAAAGAACTCTCTTTCATTTCTCAAAAACAAAGTACAATTATATTTTATGGTTCGGTGAAATTATGTTCTTACAAGCCAGAACTTGTTATTAGTACTCTTTTTATTGACAGCATTGCAAGTTTTGTCGAAAATTATGGACAAAGGTAAATAAATTGAGTCCAGCATTAAACATTTAATAATAAAACGTTTCAACGAAGGAAAATCCTATCAGGAAATAGGAAAATTATTAAATGTATCATTTAAAAGTATCCAAAATATAATTAGAAAATATAAGGAAAATGGCTCCGTAGCAAATATTCCAAGAAGCGGTCGTTCACAAAAACTTACCAATCGTGATATTAACCACACCGTAAAAGAAGTGAAAAAGAATCCAAGAATAAGTGCACCAAAACTTGCAGATGATATCGCTAATAACTATAACAAAAATGTTCATCCAAGAACTGTTCGAAGAGCATTGCGAGAAAATGGATATAAAAGCCGAGTTCCCCGAAAAAGACCACTAATACGTGAAAAAACAGAAAACTTAGACTGGAGTTTGGACATAAGTACAGAAACAAAAACGCTGAGTTTTGGAAAAGAGTTCTTTTTACAGACGAGAGCAAATTTAATTTATTTGGAAGCGATGGCCGTGCAAAGGTCTGGCGCAAGCCAAACACTGCCCTTCAAACCCAAAATTTGGTTCCTACGGTAAAACACGGTGGTGCCAATGTAATAGTTTGGCGAGCGATTGGAGCAGCGTGGGTTGAAAATTTGGAGTTTATTGATGGGATCATGAATCAACATACTTAAAAGAGTATATTGGAAAGCAATTTGCAAGCATCCGTCGACATCTTTGGCCTTGGATCTCGTTTGATCTTTCAACAGGATAACGATACCAAGCACACCGCACTTTCTGTGAAAGAGTGGTTGCTTTATTCTGATCCCAGACAGCTCCATAGCCAACGTCAATGGCCAGACTTAAACCCAATTGAGCACGTTTGGGATATAATGAAGCGCAAATTATTGGCAACTTCAATAACGAGCAAAAAGTCGCTTAAAGAAGCTCTTAAAAGAATCTGTGGCCATGTTCTGTAACTTCTGCGTCGAGAAACTTTTCGATTAAAATGTGTGGAATAAAACAGAAATGCCATAAATTGAAACAAACAGCTGTTTTTCTTGCAAAACTATGTCTGTAACTTTTTTTGGCGAGTAATCGCTGTTACGTAAGAAAATTACTCGCCAGCTTACCGAAAAAGTGTGTTTGTAAAATTTTTGTGAGAGTGGTTCCCGCTTTAAACTGTCAAATATACTCACAAATAAAAACGCGGCGGGATACAATTTTAAAAAGAAAAAATATTAAAATCGCAATGAATAACAACACGGAAAAGGTAAGTAATATGTTCTTAATTGTTTTTTTTTTATTTATAAATTATTTTGTTTATAATTTTAGAAAAATATGCGAATTTCTAAGCAACAAAAAGAAAAATTAGTGGATTATATGTGTAAAAACTTAGAATTCGCCAGAAGGCAATTTGATGGCATTAACTCTAATGCAAACTCTAAGGAGCAATGGGAAATGCTGAAAAACTCCTTAAATTCCCTTGGTGGCAGTGGCAAGTCTGTAGATCAGTGGAAAAAGGTATGTATAATTCATATATCAAAACTCCAATACTTGTTGATTAGTGAATTCAAGTTTTGAGAATCGGATGCTGTTCTTTTACCACTAATGTCTCCTTTATGTTTTTAGTGTTGGACAGACTTAAAGGCAGGTGTGAGGAAGCAAGTAAATTCAAGACGCTCTTTTATTAACAAGACCGGAGGCGGAAGCCGAACTGACATACCTCGTGATTTAAATCATCTTGAGGAACAAATTTTGAGTGTAATAACCACTGATGCTGTTGATGGTGATTCACGAACTCCAGAGTCTGGTGTTGCAGATGTACCGTGTGAGGTAACTACATATAGTGTGTTTCAAATGTTTAATTTTATGTGGCGATTGACTCATTTTTTAAACCTTAATATGTTTTTTAAACCTTAATATGTATAAGCCGCCCCACCTGGATAACCATCTTGTCGTGATGTGGTGGCTTAAATGCTGGCTGTAGTGTATGTCTTGTAACTTGAATCGGTTAATTTTAGCCGGAACAAGTTAGAAGGCATAAGCTTTAAAGCCAACATGACCAAGGGTTATCCCCACTTTTAAGGTCAAGGTGGATGATAGCAGTGCCGAAGACCTGAATGGCTAGTTAGTGGTTAAAGAAACTAGTCGTGAACAGCTTCCCTCCGACGCCAGGGCACGGGTCGGCTGTAATGAGTATTTTGCCTAGTCCATGTACGCCGTCACTGCATGGATGGTCCATCCCCTTACGTGCCTACTCGTGGGACCAAAAATGAATTTAAATAAAGAAAACACAAAAAACAACAAAAACAACAAAAACTCCCTGAAGAGCGCCGATGATCTCGGTTCTTCTTCAGAAGGCGACCTACTGGCTTCTAGCCAAGAGACCTTGGTTGCAATGGAGGACAGCGTGGGTGACCGACACAGCACTCTGCTGACCACCACAATAAACGTGACGAAAGCTCCTCTTCAAGTGGATGCCAAGGCTGGCGATCAATTGAAGAAGAAACGAAAGAAGAGGAAGAGTCAGAAAGACATCCTCAAGTCTCGCTACACCAAGGCGATTTTCATTCTTGATAAGATTGACAAGAATGCTGCCAGCGGTGCTCCTCATGAGCGTGATGAAGCTGATCGCGCCAAATACCAGGTTGTGGTAGATGAATATCAAAAGTCTTTAGATTCGGTACCCAGCACATCAAAGGCAGCAGCCCTAACAACAGAAAGGGTCAAGCGAGATCGCTCTCAAACAGAGGGTGAAAAGTCGCCTAAACGGAGAAAGGTTTCCGATAAAAAAGCCGCTCCGGGACCCACATCTACCACGACCACATCCGCCAGACGACCCTTTAACGAGGTGGTTAAAGACCATCTCATAATGGCTCTGGCGACTGAGAAAGACGGTGCCATCAATCCTGTAATAACAGAATGGGATGCTATCGAGTCCAAATTAGCTGAGCTCGTTATGGAATACCTGATCGCTAATAGGACTGGTACGGCACCTCGCTTTGACTCTGGTGAAATTCACCGGGGATACAGGGTGATCAAATGCATGGACGTGTTCTCAAAGGAATTTCTTAGCAAATGCATCGCTAATATTAGTGGCGCATGGGAGGGTTTAAGCCTTAAACTGATCCCCGCTCAAGATATTCCGATGAGACCGCGTGCACGCATTTGGTTACCAAAGATGGCAACCGAAGCACATAAGATGTTGGACTGCCTGAAGCTGCAGAACCCCAACATCCACATGGATGACTGGTCCATCATCCGTACTGAGCAAGGCGAAGGCCACACATGCCTTATCCTCGCCATCACAGAATCTGGCTCAGTGGAGCTTGAGAAGGCGGGTTTCAAGCTGTTCTTCGGAGTGAGGGACGCTAAGGTCAGGGTGTTTCGGCTCAAAGGAACAGGTAGCGGTGAGGCGGATGAGGTTGAAGTGGCAAGCTCTCTGCTCACAGATATGAAGCTATCGAAACCCCCCCAGATACTAACAATGGCACTTAAGGTGGTGCAGATAAATCTGCAGCACTCGAAATGTGCTACAGATAACCTTCGGGTACTCTTAGCCGAAGAGGACCTGGACATTGGGCTGGTGCAAGAACCCTGGGTTTCAAACCTGGACGTGAAGGGTCTCCCGGCCTCAGCATATAATATACTCTATGCAAGAAACAATAGTAGACCAAGATCATGTATTATTGCCAAGAAATCTATTAACATTTTTCTCTGTACGCAGCTTAGTTCAGAGGACCTTACAGCAGCAAGGGTCGAGCTACCGGGCAACAGTAGCCTCTTGATTGCCTCCAGCTATATGGCACACGACAAAACAGCTCCTCCAGTCGAGGTGAGTACTCTGATGACATCTGTTGGAGCATCGGACATTATCCTGGGCTGCGATGCTAATGCAAGGCATTCAATCTGGGGCAGCAAGGAAACAAATGAAAGGGGTGAGTCTTTACTTGATTTCATTAATTCCAGCAAACTAAGTATATGTAATTCTGGTAACACGCCTACATTCATTTTTCCGAGTTCGGACAACTATAATGGATGGGAGGAAGTATTAGATATTACACTCATTAATGATAGGTCTAAGGTATCAGTAGATAGGTGGAGAGTATCTAGTGAAAGGTCATTCTCTGATCATAACTGGATTCTTTTCGAAATTAGACTTCAGAACTCGACAGAAAAAATACAATTTAGGAACCCAAGAAGGACTGATTGGTTCAAATTTAATGGGATCCTTAAACATAAACTTAGGAATATGCCAGTTGTAGAAGATTCAATCACTGGTCTTGAAAGATTGGAGGAAAACTTTAGTAAAACTGTAGTTAAAGCTTTTGAAGTTTCCTGTCCAGTCACTAAGGCTAAGAAAAGCTTCCCTCCATGGTGGAATTCGGAGCTATCTAAACTACGCAGAGAAACTCGTAGGGCCTTTAACATTAGCTATAATAGTAAATCATGGCAACCATATCGTGATCTATTGAAAGCTTACAAGAAAGCTATAGTAATCGCAAAAAGAAACTCGTGGAGACGCTTCTGCGAATCTATAGATAACACAAGAGACTCTGCAAGACTTAGCAGAATTCTGGCCAAGGGGCAATCCAATCCCACTTATATCAAGGGGAATGATGACTCCTGGTCCGAATCCTCAGCAGAGTCACTTAATATTCTACTGAATACGCATTTTCCAGGCTGTAAGGATGTTACTATGGATACGGTTATTGAGAATGTAGGCATGACTCTATCCAATATTGATAGTAACATCATCTCCTATGACAGGATATCATGGGCGATTGACAGTTTTGCACCATTCAAGTCACCTGGGCCGGATGGTATCTTGCCAAAGATGCTACAAAGTGCAAAAAGGCATATCATTCCCTGGCTTCATAGAATTTTTACGCTCTGTCTATCCCTCAACCATGTTCCGGTTAACTGGAGAAGAATCAGGGTCGTTTTTATTCCCAAAATTGGCAAAAGAAGTCATGAGAAGGCGAAGGATTTCCGTCCAATTAGTCTTTCATCTTTTCAACTTAAGACGTTGGAAAGACTCATTGATGCTCACATTAGGCAGCGCCTTGAGGGTTCGACATGGCTCTCAAGTAGTCAGCATACCTACCTTAAGGGTCGCTCTACAGATACAGCTCTGCATGAGGTTGTAAGGGTTATACAATGGCAGCCTTTCTAGACATAGAGGGTGCTTTCAATAATGTGACTACTCTTGCAATTCAGCAAGCTCTGACTAACCTAGATGTTGAAGAATATATCAATAACTGGATAGTTACCATGTTGAATTCAAGAATAGTCACAGCAAATCTTGGTAATACCGTTAAGTCTAAGCAAGTTGAGAGAGGCACTCCACAGGGAGGAGTAATCTCTCCACTACTATGGCTTATCGTTATTAACTCGATTCTTATTGATCTAGACAGTAGGGGTATAAAAGTTGTTGCTTATGCGGACGATGTGGTGATACTCGTACCAGGTCTGTTTCCGGACGTGATCAGCGAGATTATGTCCACCGCTTTGAGGTTGCTCGACAACTGGGCCACAGTTAACGGCCTTGGGGTAAACCCGAGCAAAACGGAACTTGTACTTTTCACGACGAAGACCAAGATTCCAAGCTTCAGACTTCCAATGTTGAGAAACTGCGAAATTCCCCTTTCAAACAATGCAAAATATCTAGGCATTATACTGGACTCTAAATTGTCATGGAAGCTAAATACTCAACACAGGGTAAAGAAGGCAACGGTGGCCTATTACACCTGTCGTAGGATGTTTGGTAGGAAATGGGGACTTAGTCCCAGCATAGTTAAATGGATGTATACGGCTATAGTACGTCCAATTCTTACTTACGGATCTCTTGTATGGTGGACTGCAACTAGAAGGAAGTATGTCGTAGACCAACTATACAAAGTTCAGAGATCAGCCTGCATAGGCATAACGGGTGCACTAAGGACTAGTCCTTCAGAGGCACTGAATACTATATTGCACCTTATGCCAATTGACCTTCACATAATGTCCACTTCTGCCTGCAGCGCAGCGAGGCCACGCGGGGATTCTTGACCAGTTGCCTTCAAACGTTCTCCAACCATCTGACTACATTACTCCATACACGGACTTTGATAAGATATTCAAGGTCTTAATTCCCTCTAAGAGTGAGTGGAATAGGGGCAATCTCGTGCACAAATACGACACTAGGATATACACAGACGGTTCTAAGATGAGCTGCGGTGTGGGTTCTGGGGTCTTCTGTGACGAACCTGGGGTAGGCACCTCGTATCGTCTTCCGAATGAGTGTAGTGTTTTCCAGGCGGAAATTTTTGCAATCATGGCAGCTTGTAATACATTACACGATCATAACATTAGAGGCAATATAGGTATTTTTGTCGACAGTCAGGCGGCACTCCTCTCACTTAATGCCTACACAATATCATCTTCACTAGTCAGACAATGCAGGAATTCTCTGTCAAGGCTAGGTCGTCTATCTGACATTACCTTGGTCTGGGTGCCTGCGGCAATGAACGGGCAGACGAATTAGCCAGAACGGGATCTGCCTTAGATATCTCCAATGCGGTCTCAGTAGCGATTCCACTGGGGACCATCAAAGGTATCATCCTCAGACATTTTCTTGCAAAGGCTGAGTATAGATGGCGAAATTTAGACACATGTAGGATAGCCAAGTTGATGTGGCCATCTTTCAACGAGAAACGTACTATGCAACTGATAACTCGAAATAGGAAGGATATATCAAGATTGCTGGCAGTATTAACGGGACACTGGACGTTAGGCAAGCATGCAAATCGCCTGGGACTCCCTTTTAACGACCATTGTCGTAGCTGTAAGGATAGAGAAAAGGAGGAAACGATTTTTCACCTTCTCTGCGAATGCCCAGCCCTGTATGTCAGGAGACATAAATTCATGGGGAACTACACACTGAACGACCTTGGTGAGGTAGCCGGGTCAAGACTTAATGACCTGCTGAGATATCTCACAGCTACAGGTTGGGTCTAAAGAGACACGACTTTTTTGCACACACATATTAGCTACGGTATGTTGTACAAGACATTAAATCTGACGAGTGGTGTGGTCTTTTAAAACGGGGTCCCTTCGACCCTACTTAAGTGTTCGCACGTAGTGAACTACCACGTAAACCAACCAACCAATGTATAAGCCGTTGTAAAAATCTACCAATTATTCTAGGAATCAATGCTTTCAATTGAAATTTTAGAGGAAGACAATTTGCCTACGCCAGCAAAAAAAGTTAAAACTTCAGTTAATACTTCTAAGTATAAAGAGTCATTGGAAGAAGCCAGAGAAATGACAAACAAAGTGCTTCAAAAACTAGAAGTTATAGAAAATCAAATTGAAGTAATTTTGAACAAAATTGAATGGATTGAGACGCACTTTTCTAATCCTGCTCTCGTAGCAGATATAACAGGTATTAGTGAAGAACTAATAGATCGCTTCCGAATTATTCTCCAAATAATTACATGTGGGCACAAAACTGATACGTTCGTAAATACAATTGGTATTTCATGCCAGCTACTGTCCATAAAATATTGATACATGGAAAGGACATAATTGAAGCAGTAGTGCTCCCTATAGGCATGCTCTCCGAGGAAGCGGAAGAAGCACGTAATAAGGATTACAGAAATTATAGATTAATGTTTTCCAGAAAATGTAGTAGAACTGCAACAAATACTGGTGTTTTGCATCGTTTGCTTGCATCATCTGATCCCTATACAAGTAGTATAAAGGCTGGAACAGAATAGACGCTGTAGTACAACGTAACGAGTAGCGCTGCAAGCTGTCAAAAGTTAATAACAGCAGTTTCAAAGTAGTCTCAACAGAATGTGTAGTTGTAGCTGTAGTTGTAGTTGAGGTTGAAGCGCAGTTTTTAAATTTTTAAACTTTGTTGCGCGACAGTGCTTTGACAGCTGATTGTCAAATGTACAAATGTACATAACTATGACAACTAGGGTTACCATGCTTTTAATAAAGGATTACATCAAATATATGAAATGTCGAATTTAATGTTGATGTAGAGCAATATGTAGTTGAATATGCATTTATTATACAACTTGATACATATTTTGTTAAAAAATTTACATATTATTTATGCATAATTCGTTTTTTAAAATAAGTGTTTTAAAACAGGTTATTTGGCAACCATATAGAAAGCTTCAATATTCTGTTCGCATCTTTTCAAGCTACACTACTCATTACGTCGTCAGCTGCATCTACTACTACTACAGCGTCCATTCTGTTCCAGCCTTTATAACGTAACGACGTAATCGCTTTTGTTAGTTTTCGACATAAGTTACAGACACATTTTTTTATCACTATTCGAGAAACGATGAAATATTTTGTTTCACATCTTTTCAACGCGAGAAGTTTTCACTAAAGTTACAGAACATGGGCACAGTTATCTCATTTGTTGTTGTTGTTTTGAAGTGATGAGTAAAGGCGCTAAGTCCAATTTATCACATCTTTGTGTAATATCTTACTTCTTCCAATGTTAACATATCAACTGTTTCGCGCGAAATAGTCTGGTTGGACTCTACCAATTGACATATTATTTCTCATTGACTACACTCTCGTTGTTTTGAGCAGCGTTGAATTTGCTGACTATGAATTAGCAAAAACACACAATATCTGCTTAGCTTACACTAACCCTGCCTTTACACATGCAAGTGCCGTGTACGTATTATATACGAAAACATATTCGAAAAACTCGACTAGCTCTGCAAGTGAAAAAATGTGAGTGTATTAGTAAAAAAGTGTGAATGTATTCACTTTTTCGAACTTGCTCTTGCATGTGTAAATGCCGGGTAAAAACTTTGTTAGTGAGCAAGCAACAGCGCAGCGCAAGCCAAACAAAATTAAAACTATTGACTGTAGCTTAACTATTGCCCCTATTGCGGTTCACAACTTTTTTAATAATTTGGTCGTCTTTCATAAATCGGTATTGCCATTCACAACTTAAATGTAGTAGAGTTAATGTAGAGTTAAAGTCGGGTTGACTGACAGACGACCAAACTTAGTTGAGTTGAGAACGGCAATAGGGGCATATGTGATTTTATTTACTGACACAGTCAGCCACAGCAATTCTCTTTAAAAAATTTGCTGCTGCTTAAAATTTACAGTTTTTGAATTTTTCGTTAACCCTTTGACGACTAAACATTTTTGGCTAAGTCGATTTATTTTTTTGTTATATTTTCGCGACTTATGGTTCCCTCCTGGGAACCCTCGAAGTCCCCCATTTTGCTTGGCAAATATAGTTGCCTATGGGTTGAAACGAAATTTTTTATCCCAAATTTTTTAATTGCAGAAACAATTTAAAAATCAGTTTTTATTTAAAAAGTAAAGAAAAATACAAGAGATCACAAAATTTTTTTATAATTAGTGTTGTTCGTGATAGATTCCAAAGCAATCACTCGACGTAGTCAAGCAAAAGAACACATCACATTGATCGCAAAAAGCATTTGTGCGACTATACTTATTATTGGAAGCACAATGAGAACACTAACCTTCACGTTTTTCCATTTTGTGGAGATATTTGGGGTTGCTTATAAAATGGGTTCCACATTTGGTTGCGGGTGAAAAGGCACGCTTCCTTGAATTGAAGCTACCTATCAACTTTTTGGCTAAAGCTGCCCGAAATTCAATGGAGGTCAAATTGATTGAGGAACTGTTGGCCAATATGAGTTTTTTATATATTATCCTTTGTTATAGTGATAGTGCTGTATAATCAGGGGGCAAGCAATATATATTTTACCAGCTTGACCAGCTACACGTCGCTTGACCTTGAATACCGCTGTTGGGCCAATAAAATTTGAGGCGAGGTAGACACCACGATTATTCATCCATTTGAATACGGAAATGCTATCCGACATGAAGTAAATTATGTCCCCTCTTTTCATATATTTATCCGCCGGAAAATTTTGCGGTATGTGTTTTCTATTACATCGGATGGTTCCACACGCCATTATATCATTTTTCTGGAGAATGTGCATTAAGTTCAGGCTTGTAAAAAAATTGTCGAAGTAAACTTCAACCCCATTTTTTGCCAGTGGCTCGCATAACTGCAAAACAACAGCCTCGTCAACACCGTGCTCAACAAATGGTTTCTTTCCGGTGAAAATGTTAATATTATATAAGTACCCGGTTTCTGCCTCACATAAACACCAAAGTTTGAATTCCCACGAAATAGGTTTGTCCTTCATGTACTGTTTCATAGCATTATGTCCCTTAAACTTTACCATATGTTCATCGATTGACAGCTTCTTTGAATAAGTATACGCATCCGGCATAGCCTTGTTAATATGATCTAAAATTGGCCGAATTTTATACCCACGGTCACTAACATCAGCTTTATTGTTGTCGCAAAAGTGAAGATTAGCTGTAATTTCCTCAAATCGGAGCCGTGGCATGCTGTTTCAGTGTTTAACATTATCTAATTAATTTAATTTGTAAAGTTTTTTAGAAACGTTTATTTTCGTTTCAACCCATAGGCAAACATAATTGCCAAACATAATTTGATTAGTTGTAGACAGCTTGGAGTTTACGAAAACTTGTCCATTATATTTTTTGATAGATTAAGGTTGAATCCAAAACATAATTGACTCTTATCCCCATGCGCCCTATTTTCGCCCCTTGGCAGCCTTCGTCATAAATACTTTTTTGGCCAAATTTGGAGCCTCGTAGGGAACAAGCGAGGCCCGATAGAGACTCGTACTTAACCACATTCTTGTTGCCCCAATCCTCTTCTATAAAACAGTCTTTGACAAATTTGCTGTATCTGTTACCTGGAGAAATATATAATCTAAAGAACCCCGGGCAAGCATACTTGCCTATGGTCGTCAAAGGGTTAATGCTTTTGCTGAGCTAACCCACCGTTGCCACATGCAAGTAATTACTTGCAAGTTGAGTATACATATTATCTACGAAAAATACCGAAAAACAACAATATTTGTTTGAGTGGCTACACTAGCAAGTGCAAGTTCATTTTTGAAATGTCGTCAGCAAAGAAACTGTTAATTTTCAAGCTCATAAGGATCCAGTATTGCCGTATTGCCAAGAGAAAAAAATACGGAAAAAAATTTTGTAATTTACAATTTTTTTAATAAATGCATGAAATTAATATTTAAAAATACTATTAAGATGTGTTGTGTAATAGTTTTCTTTCTTTTTTCTTAATAATTTTTTGTAAAACCCCGAAAATTTGTTATAAACATAACTTTTATTTTAACACTGGTAGCACTGTTTATTTATTTGTCATTCTACTTACGGCAAGTGCCCAGCAAACCAAATGCAACGAAATCGTTCAGAGTTCATAACGACTTTCTGCACAAGTTGCCGATTTCGGGACTGATTTCGTCTCGAAGTCGACACGAAAAATATATGAAGTGGTTGACACGAGTTCTGTAAGAATTGTTGTGGGAAATTCCCTTAACTTCACAGATAGATCTGTCTGATATCTGAACGATGTCTGATGTTATTTCCAAGGGAAATTCTGGATTTCCTTCCGATATTTCCAATCAATGTCTGACAGAAATCGTACTTGTAGTCGTTTAAAATTCGCATAGTTTTTGGGACAGTTTGTACAGATACATGCCAGAAATCTGACAATAAATCGTTTTTATTTCTGAAATGATTGCCGACAAATCGTGCAGTTTTGTGGAAGAAATCTAGACAAAAATCGTTGAAAACTCATAAGCTTTTGACGATTTATCGTAGAAAAGTCTGGAAAAATCTAAATTTTACACTGAAAAATTCTCCACGGCTCTGGGATCAAAGAAAACCTGGGATATTGTAAAAGAAATTGGTGTTGGTAAATCTAGAAATTATGACCCTGTTTTTATTGTACCAGATGTTCTTAATGAAAAATTTTTGAATATTCCTTTTGTAGAAGCTGATATTAGTTTTTACAATCATAGCCATAACAATCGTGAACCTCATTATAACTTCTCTTTCGATTGCGTAGATCAGTTCGATGTTATAAGGAACTGTATGTTAATAAAATCGAATGCAGTTGGCGTCGACGAAATTCACCCAAGATTCTTTAAAATAATTCTTCCAATAATATTGCCCTATGTTACACATATATTCAACAATATAATTACCACTAGTCATTTTCCCTCAAATTGGAAAAAATCTAAAATTATACCAATACCTAAAACTAAATCAGAATATAGGCCAATCGCTATTTTACCCTTTATGTCCAAAATATTTGAGAGGATAATACATAGTCAGATATCTAATTTCGTAAATGATCATAATTTGCTTAATGATAAGCAATCTGGGTTTCGGCAAAAACACAGTTGCATAACTGCTCTTGTAGATGTTGCGGAAGATATAAGAAGTGAGATAGATGAACGAAAAACCAATATTTTAGTACTTTTAGACCATTCGAAAGCTTTTGATACAGTCGATCATAACGTCCTATGTTATAAACTACAGCACATGTTTATGTTTTCTACAGTCGCTACGCAACTAGTATTTACATATCTTACCAACAGGCATCAGTATGTTCAAAGTGGTAACGATAAATCAAATTTACTACCTGTTATGAGAGGTGTACCGCAGGGGTCAATTATTGGGCCTCTACTATTCTCGCTTTATGCTAATGACCTGCCGAGTCAACTTACGCACAGTAAAATCAGAATGTATGCTGACGATATACAAATTTACATCAGTTGTGATTTATCTAAAATTGAACAGTGTGTCTTAACTCTAAATACCGAGTTAAAACATATTTATAAATGGGCTACTGCTAATGGTCTTAGTATCAATCCAAAAAAGTCTAAATATCTTCTAATCCAAAAACGGACTACTATAAGTGATCATATATTAATTATGCATGTGGCCGTACGTATTCCATGCTTAGAACTCTCTGGCAAACGCAGTATTGCACACCTGTCAAAATAAGAGTACTTCTTGCAAAAACCTATTTATTGCCAGTTCTGATGTATGGATGCGAATTATTTGCCAAATGCGATACCGCAAGTACAGGAAAACTAAACTCAGTTTACAAAAGTATTGTGCGCTATGTTTATGGCGTGAAAAGGTTTGATTCTGTTTCGCCTTTTACGGCAAAACTATATGGTATTCAGTTTGATGCCATACTCAAAACAAGAGTACTCCTGTTCATGCACAAAATCGTGTATACCCAACAACCACAACATCTCTATAACCGCTTAACCCTATTGAGTTCTAATAGAGGAAAGCGAATCTTATTGTTTAGACATCATTGTTTAACTTCTGATTGGCAATTTTTTCTTAATGCAATCCGGCTTTGGAATCTACTCCCGCACAACATACAAATAATAAGTAACGCATTGAGATTTAAAAAATGCATTATTAATTTTTTTACATGTTAATTTGTTAACTAAACACTTTTCTTTTTCTTTTTTGTTTTCTTTTATAAATTTATAAATTAATTAGTTTAAACACTTTCAGTCTTATTCAGAAAGAGTTAATTTAGGTTTACTATCCACTATTAAGCAAAATTTCTTAAAGTATTATTCACAAACGATTATTAGCCTAATTTGCAGACTTTAACGCCACATTAAAAGTTGAAATTTTAAAGTACGTCGACCCCTACTTTAAACCTAAACTAAAATGACATTTCTGTGTTTATTTACATGTTCATATAAACATTTAAAAGAATTTTTGAAAAAATAATAAATTTTTGTGGTTTATTGTGTAAAATATGGAAACAATAAATTTTATTGGAAGAATTGCTAAGATAATTTATTTATTTATTTTTATTTTTTTTATTTCTACTGTTGAATTTAAACAGAATACATCATTGAAATTTCGAACTCCAGTCGTCAGAGAATATATAAGGAAAAAGTCAACCCATTCTCTCTTCCTGATACGGAATTTAAAAAAAATATCGTTTCAACAAAGAAACTGTGAAAAAAATTAGAAAAACCCTTACTCAACAGTCTTTTTTTGTATCAAAATAGTGATGTGCAGAAAACATAAACAAATGAAAAGAAGGTTACCGAGTTTTTTTCGTCTCTGGTTTTTCTTAGTGCATAAATGTACATGTTTATGTTTATTTTTGCAAAAAAATTAATATTTCATTTTTAAAAATCTTTTACTAAAAGACTATTGCAAAATATTTTCTTATTTAAAAACATTTCATATTTATTTAAAAGCAAAACAACTGACGAGTTGCGGTTACTGATAAAAAAAGTATTCAACCCTGTTTCATCATTAGAACTTAAGTGACATTCAAATAAAATAGTTGTCTAAACTTGCGTTTAGACAATAATTAAATAAAACGAGTAACATTAATAAAAGAAAATGAATTAATTAATAAATGAATTAAACTCAAATTTTAAATTAAATACCGATTTATTTATGTTTTATTATTATATTAATTAACTATTGTGAATAAGATTATGAAATGAAATGAATAACTATTGTGAATAAAATTATGAATTGTAACGAATAATTATGGTAAAAAACAATAATGAAATCTGTTATAAATTTATCCAAATTGAATTGTTTTTGTAAAATTTAATATCTGTTAAGTTTCATTTTTCATCTTATAAATAAGAAAAAACACTTTTTATTCAACCATCAACTTATAAACATCAAAATTGTACATACAATAATTATATTTTAAAACCAAAAGGTTTACATACACAAAATTTAATAAACCTTAATTTAAATTGAAATCTGAAAACAATAACACTATCATTATTAACCTAATACAAACTCAGCATACACAGCATACACACAAGGTGAGCTCCCATCCCACACTCAAACCAAACATACCCCTTATATACTCGCATAATTATAAATTTTCTTATAATTAAATTTCTTTTATTTATTCAACCCCCAAACTCGTATAATTTCTCATGACGGTGAGAAATTATACCTTATAAGAAATTTGGTGTTTTTTCCCAACCAGGTAACAGTCCAAACCCAAAATCCCCAAAACCACCAAATATCTGCATGGTCCTTCACCCGCTAAAATAAAATCCAGTTGACATCACTTTTCCATATTGAAGTTCTCACCACAAAAATGAGGTAAATAATAAAAATTGTATTTTAAAGAGGAAGCACATAAGAACAAATTATTAAAACTAAAAGGAACAAACAACATATACCTAAAACGTGTGATTGAAAATGTGAACAAATGTGGCTAAATTAAGCAGTAAAATACATATGTAAAATAAAAAGAAAAATTTATGTGAAAAAACAAAAGAAAAAGAATCCGCAAAGTCCAGGTAATTTAAAAATAACAAAAAGGAACTTGCCATTAATTAAAGTGTAGGATTTAGTATATGTGAATGTTTTGAGTGACAATTATGGCCGAATTCTCAGTCATTAGTTAGCTAATGACAAAGGCTTAACTAATGATTCTTTATTCGCAATGCTTAGTTTGCCATTAGTTAAACCCCCAAACGTCGTTGGTTAACTATTAGTCAAATAACAGCTGTTGCTATGAAAATAAAGTTTACAATTGTTTTCAACAATTCTAAATACAAATTCTAAATATGTCTAACGAATTTGAAAATGTTGAGTCCGATATTGAGAGTGAAGCTGATATTGACGATATTTGGCACATTGTTGTTGATCGCCGCCAACATATTATAAGAAATCGACCGAATTTCTTTCAACGATACGACTCCAAAGACTTTCGGGACCGATTTCGTCTGAGTAAGGAAGTCGCGTGGCAAGTGTTGGAATGTATACGCCCAAGAATTCAGAGAAAAACAACTTGGTAAAAAGCGAAAACATTGAATATCAAAGGTTTTAATTAATAAATTTTTAGGAATAACGCTGTGTTGCCTGAACAGATGCTTCTGCTGACTCTACGGTACTATGCCACGGGTTGCATGCAAAGAATGAACGGAGATCTTTTTGGTGTCTCACAACCTACAGCATCTAGGGTTATTACATTAGTCTCACATTATATAGCTCTTCTAAGGGATGAATATATAAAATTTCCTAAGAATAGCGATGAGTTAAATAATGTAAAAGCAAAATTTTTAAAACTGGCAAAATTTCCTGTTGTTATTGCAGCTATGGACTGCACTCATATAAAAATACATTCTCCTGGTATGCTTTTATATCAAAATATTGAAACCGTTTTCTTTTAACATGCCGAATGATTTAGGTGGTGACAATGCGGAGTTGTATCGCAACAGGAAAGGGTTTTTCTCAATAAATGTCCAAACATTGTGTGATAGTGAGCTTAAAATTCTAGATATTGTGGCACGCTGGCCAGGCTCCACTCATGATGCCACAATTTTCCGTAACTCACGCATTTGTTACCGTTTGGAGTCTAAGGAATTTGGGAAAAGTCTTGTGGTTGCAGACAGTGGCTACGAAAATTCAAATTTTGTAATAACACCCTTACTAAGAACTAGTACACCATCTGAAAACCTTTTTAACGAATCCCTCATAAGGACAAGAAACTGCGTTGAGCGTTCTTACGGCGTGTGGAAGCGAAGATTTCCTGTGTTATCACTAGGAATTCGCATGAATTTGGAAAAGGTTCAAAGCATTATAGTTGCAACAGGAGTATTACACAATATTTGTTGTCTGAATAGAGAAATGGAAGCACCAATACTTCCACCATACATGGACGAAGCTATAAATGAAGTTTTAAGTGTGCCTCACAATCGAAACAGTAGAGTAGAAACTATCAACACCACAAGAAAAAATCTCATACAGAAGTATTTTGCTTCAATGTAATTAAAATGTTTTAATATATTTAATTAAAAGAACCAAATGATATTTACAAATAAAAATAATTAAAATTAATTCATATATGTACATGTAGGTATGTTATACATACATAAATAAAGTATTATACTACTAATATAGGACTATACATTTTGTTCTACTGTAGAGATCACCTTAGGTTTTACAAACAATGTTTAAACAGCTGTATTTTCTTTTTCCATTTCTTTTTCATGTTTTTCCTGCAACATCTTCATTCGCAATTCGAATTCTTTCTTCTCCAACAACTTTTTCTCTTCCCAATAAGCTAGGCGTGACTTATACTCTTCTTCCATAAGTTCTATTTCTCTCTTTGATTTTTCTTCACACCACTTTGCTTTTACTTCGGCTAGCTTCGACCAAGATGTGACTTTTTTTGGTTTGCTGTATGGATTTATTTGATGATTTAGTTTTTGGTTGATTGGCTTTTTTAACATGCCGGGATTATATTTCTGCCAGCTGCATGACGGTCCTTCCAATTCTTCAATTTCAACGTCTACACAAAAATTGTCTTTTTTTTCGGCGTTCTCGTCGCCTTCAGAATTCAAGGAAATACTATGTAGCGTATTACCTAAAAAATACATATGTACATATTTTTTTAAATAAACTTAATTTAATCCTGTTCAAACTTACTACTTTCATTGATGAAGTCGCAATCGTACACTGCATCCAAGCCTGAGATCTGAGCATCATGCAAAATAGATTTTAGTTTAAGGTCGCTTTGAGACATACATTCCTTCATAGGTGGCCCTCCGCCGGTGGCGTAAGAGCTCCTCTTTTCTTCAGCAGCTCGTTTCTTCATATTTTTTTTAGATTGTAGTATTTTGTCCGCAACACTTTTGCAGTCCGCTGTGATCCACTTTGCCTATTAAAGGATTCACACAACCGCAGCCATGCATCTTCTTTTTGTTTGCTAGTAACATTGTCTGTTTTTTTATTTTCAATCACGTTTTTGTTTTCCTCCACTAATTTTAATAACAATTTAATATCTTCTTCAGTAAAATTAGCTGTCCGCCCGTTTATTTTATCCATTTTAACTATTTTAGATGACAAATATAAACAACTATTTTATTTCAACTATTTTGGATGACAAATATAAACAGAAAACATATGTTTTAGCAGTGCTGGCAAAAGTAAAATACAATAATTTGGTAGGGATGCCAAAGGTTTTGGTTCTTAAGATCATTAGTTAAATGCTACACTGAGAATACCAAGTAATAGTTAAACAATAGTTAGTATTTTAGTTTACCAATGGTTAACTAATGACCGAGAATTCGGCCATTAAAGAAATTGTGTTTGTTTAATTTAATAAAAATAAAAATTTACATACAAACATACCTAAGTACTATGTAATTAGAATAAAGAATTAAAAATTACATAGAAGTGAAAATAATAAAGAATTAAAAAATTACATAGAAGTGAAATTCAAAAAAGGTAATACAATTAGAACAAAGAATCAAAAATTACATAAAAGTAAAAGTCCAAAAAAGTAATACAAAAAAGAATAAAGAATTAAAAAATTACTTAGAAGTGAAATTCAAAAAAGGTAATCCCGTTAAAATAAAGAAACGAAATATTACATAAAAATAGAATTCAAAAAGAAAAAGGGTAATCCCGTTAAAATACAAAAAAGAAAAAAAAAATTTATAGGTATATAAAATTATACCGGTAATAGTGAAATTCCAAAGGCAATTCCGTTAAGAAACATTTAAAGAAACCAAGAAGGAAGAACATAGAAAAATAAACGGAATCTATATACAAGTACAGATGGTATGTAAATAATTATTTATGTGATTATATCCCTTAAATGAAAATAAACCAACGAACAATTTTAAACAAATAAAATTTCATATCACAAAACAATATTTTCAAACACAATTTAATACATACACATATACACATACATATATGAACACAATTATTCCACACACAACATTTAATCTACATACATATAAAGAAAAAAAATATAAATATATTCAAAAAGCAAACGAAAATTGAAAAAGTAATAACAAGTGTTTGTTGGGTGAACATATAAGAACTAGAATATAAAGAAAAGAAAACATTTTATCAAAGAAACCCAACAAACAGTTTATATCGAAAAACTTATTTAATTTTCACAACACAATTTACATATAAAAAATAAATACACATAAATTAAACACAATTTTTAAATAAACAACAAATTTACATAAAAATTTCCATATCAAATACAAAATTTTCACACATCTAAAAATATATAAATTTAAAGAACAATACAATTGCAAAATTCATTACACATACAATACTCACTATATACAATTTATATATACAAATTTTCACATAAAACTCGCACATATTTAGATATCACAAACAAATATTTCACACAGATAAATACATGAAATTAAATATTAACATATAAACTCAAGAATAAATGTTTGGTGGGTAGGATAATTTAAATGAGAAGAGAAAATTTCCCAATGAGTTATTGTTACACAAATTGAGAACATAAAACATACCAACCAAGGCATATTGAATACGGTAGTGTTGAAGACACAGCTGATTTTTTTTTTTTGGTAGTTTTCTTATGTCAAACGTCGTTTATGTTTACAAGTTTCTAATTGTCAAAATTTGTTTATTTATTGTGTTTGTTGTAATCTTAACACTACCTGTTATCAATATGCCTTGATACCAACAAACATTATATAAATAAAACTCAAATAATTATACAACAACATATATAAATACACAAAAAATTGAGAACGTGAAAATTCAAAAAAAAAAAAAAAAAATTATTCTGGTTACTCTTATCGAATTTCTTAAGTTTTGCAAACACTGTGTTATTTACTCTTTGGTTGTACTTGCATATCAATGCAATACAAGGAAAGCGAAAATAACAAAGAAGAGAAAATTAAGAAATAGAAACACATACGGTACACTACACTTGGGATTGTAGGTATGTACGATTCGATTAAAGATAAAGTTTAATACTGTGTAGTTATTGCGACAGTGGTTCTTATTTTATATAAAAAAAAAATAAGATTAAAAGTAAGTGTATATAATACATTTACAGCCACAAGAACACACAGCTTATTAAAATTCAAGAATAATCACAATTAAAATTCTAGGCTAATAAAAAATTTAAAACTTTTTCGAACATTTATATAATAATTCGCTACGGGACAGAATTGAAATACTGTGTGTTGCTTGCGATAGTGGTTCTTATTTTATTTAAAATAAAATAAGATTAAAAGTAAGTGTATGTAATACATTTACAGCCACACATACACACAGCCGATTTCAAATTTAGGAATAATTGCATTGAAAAATTATTATTAGCTCTTTTTTGTCATTTTAATTAACAATAACAATAAAACTCTCACCGACTAACAATTAAACACTCAAATACAATTAAAAATATTATACTCTTAATATTCTTATCCACTAAAAGCTAATCTCACTAATACATGAAAATTTATAGTCACTCAATACAAGATCGCGAGTACCGGTGGTAAAAATAATTGCGTTCGCCTTAATCTTAAACGTTTAGCAAAAATTATCTTATTTAAGAAAAAAAAAAAATTTAATATAGTTACTCTTATAGTTTATTAGCCATACAACTTAAGAGAAAATAAACACAACAGCTGTTCGTGTTTATTTTTTGGTCACTACGTGTACCCTACGATTTTAAGCGAAGTAATATTGATCGGAAGATTCATATAACAAAAAATGCAATTGATGTTTAAATTCAAATACGGTTTAATGAAACGCATTTTCTTTCTGGGAATGAAATATTTAAAAATCCAAAATTTCTTTAATTAGATACAAAAGAGCTGCTTTTGTAACAAACACACCATTGAAACTAGATAATAAAAATCTAGTGCGATTTCCCAATTAGCCCCAATTATCAAAAATTAAATAGATAACATACGGTTTAATGAAACGCATTTTCTTTCTGGGAATGAAATATTTAAAAATCCAAAATTTCTTTAATTAGATACAAAAGAGCTGCTTTTGTAACAAACACACCATTGAAACTAGATAATAAAAATCTAGTGCGATTTCCCAATTAGCCCCAATTATCAAAAATTAAATAGATAACATAATCTATTGCTATTTTCAAATAGCCCCAACTATAAAAACAAAATTGAAACTAGATATTACAAATCTAGTGCTATTTATATAATAGCCCCAACTATATAAATAAAGTTACAACTAGATAACCATATCTAGTAAAATCTCTAATTCACTCTACTTTTTTACCAAACTTAAGCAAACATTATATCATTTTATACTAGATGACAGATATCTAGTGCTATATTCCTATAGCCCCTAAACTCAAATTAATGCTAATTTATTATTGCTATCTTCATATAGCATCAAAACTATAATCACTCACTTTTTGTTTAACCAAACTTAAGCTAGCGTCTCATACCTATTGCTAAGGTTCTATTGGTTAAATATTTGATTAGATCAACATATCTGATAAAATACCAGAAAAATCTTAAAATTTTAAAACTAATTGGCAAGTTGACCAAGAAAACTCAATAACTTTCCTTATCACCCATATCCCTTAAATTTACCTTCAAAATGCCTTCCCTAACTGAAGCATCTGCCTCAGCTTTCAATTCGCTATATAAAGAACAGTTTCTGTTTGATTGTGGTCATTTGCTTGAGATCTGTGACACCTTCAACAGTAATACTTTGGAAGAGCACAATGAATCTATTCTTGAGGTGAAAATAAAAGAACTAGACTCAGAATGGGTAAATTTAAAAGATTCGTATCGCAAGGTAATGATATCACAGGACGGATCAGTTGATACTGAATTTAAAACAAAGGCTAAAGAGGATTACATGGTTTGCTCAGGAGCTTATTACCACTGCCATTCTCAAATTAGTGATATGCTAAAAGTAAGCAGAGTAGATACGTCTCCTATTCCAGTCCTCCAATCAACATCTCGTTATCCGGTCTCAAATCCCACTTTTGTCACTGACAACACTAGCAATTGCGTTATAAAGTTACCTCCTTGTGATACAGAAAATTTTCATGGCAGTTACGAACAATGGCCATCATTTCGTGATATGTTTACGGCTCTGTATATTAATCATACAAGACTTTCACCTGTAACCAAACTGTATCATCTTCGTAACAAAACTAGAGGAGAAGCAGGTGCAATAGTTAAAAGATATAATCTATCAAATGAGAACTTTGATCTGGCATGGAATGCTCTCAAAACTCGTTATGAAAATAAACGCGTTCTTGTAGATAATCAGCTAAAAATACTTTTTGATATCCCTTCAGCTACAAATGAAGATAGTGAATCTATAAGGATAATTCAGTCCTCGGTAAATGACTGCTTAGCTACTCTTAAAACCCTTGAAGTTGATGTCAAAAGTTGGGACCCCATTCTAATTCGTTTAATTTCCACTAAATTGCCAGATACAACCCTTTCTCTTTGGGAACAGTCACTCGCATCTCCACGTGAACTTCCGAAATGGTCCCAAATGTCACAGTTTCTCGTTGATAGATATGAAGCAGTAGAACGCCTCGCAAATATTAGAGTCTCAAAAGATAGTTTTAATCTGTCCAATACTAGAAACAACTCAAATGTTCAAACATATGTGTCGCAAGAAAATATAAAAATTGTATGTAAATTATGCTCTGAAAATCATAATATCAGAAATTGTCCCAAATTTCGAACATTTACGGTACAACAAAGAGTTGACTTTGTCTTTAAGAACAAAATTTGCAATAATTGTTTGGGTACTTCTCACATAAAATCAAATTGCAAAAGCAAAAACACTTGCTTACACTGCAAAAAAACTCATCACTCTCTTTTACATATGAAAAGATTCACAAATGCTCAACAAATTAATGAAAACACACAGCAAGAAGATAATTCAAATATAAGAGTCAAAAATATTCCAAATTCTGCTTCAAACGTTACACAAATATCACAAAATGAAGATCAAAATGAACGTCCTCACACGTCAAAGCAAATTCAAGCTAACTGTTCCACCAGCAACGAAAATATTCTGTTGCGAACTTCGTTAATGCAGATAGAATTTAAAGGGGAATATTTTACAATTCGAGCATTGATAGATCCCGGGTCTCAAAGAACATTTTTGACCGAAAGGATAAGAAATCGTCTACAATTGCCATACCAAAAATCCCAATTTGAAATTGTTGGCATTGGTGGCCAAAAACAAGAGGCTAACAAAGAGTGCGAGCTAGTTTTATATGCAAAAAGGTATGATCTAAGAATTCCCATTAAAGCTATAGTTCTGCCAAAGGTCACAAAGCAACTCCCTTCTTGCACCTTTTCAATCCCAAAGTCACCCGAACTTGAAAAACTTGATCTAGCAGATCCAACGTTTAATAAATCCTCTCAAATAGATCTCATTCTTGGCAATGACTACGAGCATTTTATAAATCTCGATGGTATCAAGAAAAACATTTGTGGCCGCACATCGGCTTATAATACAGTCTTTGGATTGGTACTTAGTGGTCCTATGACAACGCAAACAATTCAAACTTTTTCAACCTCGGTTCTCTCATCCGATACATCCCAACTAAATAATCTCTTAAAAATGTTTTGGGAACAAGAGGAAATTCCAGCAGCTCGCCTAAGCTCAAAGGATGACGAAATCTGTGAAAGTTTTTACTCACAAACAACTACTCGGCAAGAAAATGGCAGATACATGGTAAGATTACCTTTCAAAGAAGAATACCCCGAGAAAGTCTTCCTTGGCTCTTCTCGTTTCATTGCCTTAGCTCAGTACTCTAGAATGGAGAAAACATTAGCTAAAGATCCCGAGCTACAGTCTCAATATAAAACAGTTTTGAATGAATATCTAACACTCGATCACATGGAAGAAACTCTATCCCATGAGATCATTTCCAAAGGTAAATATGAGTCTTTTTACTTGCCACACCACGCTGTTGTACGCCCAGACCACAAAACCACAAAATTAAGAGTCGTATTCAACGCGTCAAGAAAAACAAAATCCCAGTTTTCACTCAACGATGTGCTTTATACCGGCCCCACTCTACAAAACGATTTAATAACAATAATATTGAATTGGAGAAAATATAAGTATGTTTTTAGTGGCGACATACAAAAAATGTATCGTCAAATCTTAGTACATCCTGCGGATAGACCATACCAAAAAATTCTATTTCAAAGCGAAAATAATAGTCCTATTAAAGATTACCAGTTAAAAACAGTAACTTTTGGAGTTAATTGCGCCCCTTATCTCGCGATTCGCACTTTATTTCAGCTCGCATCTGATTCTGAAAATAAATATCCTAAAGCTGCTTCAATTCTACGCAACGAAACGTATGTGGACGATATACTTTCTGGCGGATTCTCAATTGAAGAAACACTTATAGCGCAAAAACAACTCATTAAAACCTTAAATTCTGCTGGATTGCCTCTTAGAAAGATAACTGCAAATGAATCACAATTACTTTCTCATATCCAAAAAGACGATTTATATGATCAAGATTTCCTTCGATTTCACGAAGCAAGTTCCACTAAAACCCTAGGTATAAGATGGAATGCACTCAAAGACACATTTTCATATAGCTTCTCACCAATCGACCAATCAATCAAAATTACAAAACGTCAAATATTATCCTCAGTAGCAAAACTTTTTGATCCTGCTGGATGGCTAGCACCAATAGTCATCAGAGGGAAAATACTTATGCAACAACTCTGGTTAGAAGGGTTAGATTGGGATGAAGAAGTTTCACAAGAATCACTTCAAAATTGGAATAATCTCGTTTTAGATTTATCCCAAATAGAAACAATCTCGATTCCTCGCTGGCTACAATACATTCCTACAGATTTGATTCAAATTCATGGATTCGCTGATGCCTCGAAATCAGCATATTGTGCCACTGTATATATTCGATGCCAGACCGAAACACACAATACATTTTCAAATCTATTAGTGGCAAAATCCAAAGTAGCTCCTATACAAACTGTTTGTCTACCTCGACTAGAACTCAGTGGAGCTGTTCTATTAGCAAATCTCGTAAGCTACGTTTTAACATCTTTAAAATTTTCTAATGCAGAAATACACTTGTGGACCGATTCATCGATAGTTCTTGGTTGGCTGTCGAAAACCCCGTCTACGTGGGAAACTTACGTCGCAAATCGTATAGCTCAAATACATCGCTTGATACCAGATGTTATATGGAGACACGTTCCAACACACGATAACCCAGCAGATCTAGGAACACGAGGATGTAAACCACAAGAGCTTGCCATCAATAATCTATGGTGGCATGGACCATCATGGTTAAATAGACCATCTACTGAATGGCCTAAAAGAAATCCCTTGAAAATGGACAAACCACCTATTGAAACACAAGTTTTGCATTCAAAAATCGAAAATGAAGATATATTGAAAAGATTTTCATCATATAATAAAGCTCTACGAGTCGTAGGTTTTATTTACAGATTTGTTAACAACTCCTCTAAAAATATTCGTTCATGTAATGAAAACAATTTAAATCAAACCGAAATAGCATTTGTGAAAACCAGGCTTATACTTTTAGCACAGAAACAATTCTACTCTGAAGAATATGAATGTTTATCTAACAGCCGTTGTATTCCCAATAAAAGTACAATAATTTCTCTAAATCCATTTCTAGATACAAACTCACTGCTTAGAGTGAATGGGCGATTATCGTTGTCATCGCTTTCCTATAATGAGCGATACCCCATAATATTACCAGGCAACTCTCGAATTTGCCACCTTTACCTAAAAAATTTACACCAGATACTATTTCATGCTGAAAGCTCATTAATGTGTAGAATGATTCAAACTGAATTTTATATTTCTCGACTCAAACCAAGAGTAAAAAGTATAATTTATCGTTGCAAACAATGTATTATTTACAAACAAAAATCATGTTCCCAGATAATGGCTCCTTTACCACCAGAAAGATGTAATTTATCTCTACCATTTCAGATCACCGGTATTGATTTCGCTGGCCCATTCGATCTCAAAACGTCGTCTTTACGAAAATCTTCGACCGTAAAAGCATATGTTAGCGTCTTTGTTTGTTTCAGCACAAAAGCTGTTCACTTAGAACTCTGTTCCGATCTGACATCATCCGCATTCCAAGCCGCATTCGCTCGTTTCGTTGGGAGGCGGGGGCTCCCCCAAAGGGTAGTAACCGACAATGGTAGAAATTTTCTAGGCGCAAGTAGAATACTTAAACGTGAATTTACTTCATTCGTAAAAAATACTGCCAAGGATGTATCTCAAAAATATGTTACACACGGGTTTGAGTGGAAATTCATCCCTCCTCATGCTCCTCACATGGGCGGATTATGGGAAGCCGCCGTGAAAAGTTTCAAATTCCACTTGAAACGAATAGCAGGTGCTCAAAAATTCACTTTTGAAGAGTTTTCAACACTTCTGACTCGTATAGAAGGTATACTAAATTCTCGTCCAATTTCTGCTCTTTCCGAAGACCCATCAGATATGTCTGCCCTTACTCCAGGTCACTTTTTACGTGGTGCTCCTTTAATGGCTCTCCCAGAACAAAATTTACAAAACATATCTCTAATAAATAGATGGGAAAAACTGAAAGCCCTTCACCATCAATTCTCTATTCGATGGAAAGAAGATTATTTAAAGTCATTGCATAAAAGATACAAGTGGCGTAATTCAATTCCTAATTTACAAATAGGAGATCTTGTCGTAGTGATCGATGATTTACAACCACCTTATGAATGGAGATTAGGAAGAGTAGAAAAAGTCTATCCCGGTTCAGACTCGAATGTTCGAACAGTAGACGTCAAAATCTCTTCAGGAATTATTACTCGACCTATCGTAAAATTATGTTATCTTCCTTTCCTAAATGAAGAAACCCCTGATTAAAATTCAATTATATACTTTCTAAATTAACACATTTACTGAACATTAATACCCATTAACAGCTATATTAACTCCATAAAACTATAACATTCATTCATATTACCACATATCTCTAAAATCCTCATACTTATAACGATTATAAATTCTCCAGCAGGTCAAATCGAAGACTAACCGCTACTAGAGTGCCTGACTCTAACAATAGCCGTAGCCAAAATGTTAGCGACCACCACCCCCCAAGAGATTTGGAAGTATATTACTGCCTACTATGTAGTGGGTATCATGGCTTACGGTTCTGCCGGAAATTCAGAAGGATGTCCGTAGAGAAGAGAAGGGAGATTGTAAGCAATTTAGGCTACTGCATGAATTGCCTAGCCAGAAGCCACAACATGCGGTCCTGCACGTCTATGGAGACTTGCAGAGAATGTGACCATTATCATCATACCTTGTTGCATGTGTCCCACTCAACGCCCAGAACAAGAGAACAACCCCATCGCCTCAGAATACATCAGCAGAGACAACATCATCAACTTCAACGAAATCAACGTCATCATCATCATCAAATTCAACGTCAGCAACATGATCGGCAGCAACATCAACATTGTCAACCAAACCAACAACCTACACCACAACCATCTGTAGCATCAACAACGCAACCAGCTGTCATATTACCAACACAACCAGATTCACTAATTCTGGCCCAAGCAATTAAATCGTTGGCTGACGTTTTGTGTGCCAGTAAAAATACCCCATCTGTTGGCTAAGCCAAGGCCGGCGCCATGTCTAAACTTGCGTTTAGACAATAATTAAATAAAACGAGTAACATTAATAAAAGAAAATGAATTAATTAATAAATGAATTAAACTCAAATTTTAAATTAAATACCGATTTATTTATGTTTTATTATTATATTAATTAACTATTGTGAATAAGATTATGAAATGAAATGAATAACTATTGTGAATAAAATTATGAATTGTAACGAATAATTATGGTAAAAAACAATAATGAAATCTGTTATAAATTTATCCAAATTGAATTGTTTTTGTAAAATTTAATATCTGTTAAGTTTCATTTTTCATCTTATAAATAAGAAAAAACACTTTTTATTCAACCATCAACTTATAAACATCAAAATTGTACATACAATAATTATATTTTAAAACCAAAAGGTTTACATACACAAAATTTAATAAACCTTAATTTAAATTGAAATCTGAAAACAATAACACTATCATTATTAACCTAATACAAACTCAGCATACACAGCATACACACAAGGTGAGCTCCCATCCCACACTCAAACCAAACATACCCCTTATATACTCGCATAATTATAAATTTTCTTATAATTAAATTTCTTTTATTTATTCAACCCCCAAACTCGTATAATTTCTCATGACGGTGAGAAATTATACCTTATAAGAAATTTGGTGTTTTTTCCCAACCAGGTAACAGTCCAAACCCAAAATCCCCAAAACCACCAAATATCTGCAATAGTATTGCCAGTCTTAAATGAAAATTACTCTTAAATTACAAATTAGTTAATAAGCGTTTTTTGAATAAGAAATTTTAATAACCATTTATTAAGCGAAAATCTCAAATTTACTAATTTGCAGATTATATCGATATTAAATTTTTTTTCTGAATAAGACTGTTTATCTTTAAGAATTATAATTTTTTTTTTTCTTTTTAATGTTTCTGCTAAAACAATGTTCTATACTGCAATAAGAGACTTTAAGTCTTGTGTATAGAATTGGAAATAAATAAATAAATAAATAAAAAAAAAAAAAAAAAAAAAAAATCTGACTTAAATCTTCAAATTGAATAAATCAGATTTTTGTCTATACGAAAACAATTTTTATATGAATTTTATATGAATATATTTATATTTCTGAAAAGAATTATTTCATTTGCTGCACAAATGTATTTTTTAATCTTATCCAATAATAAGAAAAAATAAAAAATTGTATCCATCGAAAAGAGTGTGTGTTGTCAGTCTCGTCTCATCGAACTGTTCGGACGTGTTCGGCTGAATTTTCGGTGAAAAAATCGTAATAGGTGAAAAAGTGTAATAGGTTGAAATAAAAAAAAGTGAAAAAATAACTCGTAATAGGTAAAAATATCTACAAAACAATATATTAAAAATCGCATAAAAACTGTATGAGTGTTCCTCTCAGATGTAATTCTGTGAAAGAGCTTAGCTCGACTAGAAAAACTATATGGGTCTCTGAGGAAGAATCCTTAAAAAATCTGTGGAGAATTCTCTCACTACAAGAGCCGTAGAACGGCGTCGTTTCTGTTCGCCCAATATAGTTATCTCATCCGATGAAAAAACATCAACATCTTCCACATCAAATAGTGCAGTCAAACCTAGAAAACAAGTTGGTATGGATAAATACGTCACAGTTCTTAAGCGACAGAGGAGCCCAACATCTGCTCAAGTGTCATCAAATTCAAAAGCTCCAAAGACCGTGAGTATTGATAATCCAAATAGGTTTGCTCTCCTCCAGACGGATGAGCCAGAACTTCCTAAGAAGACGTTTAAGCCCCCACCAATTTATCTGAGAGAGCCCACTTCCAGTAAATTGGTATAAGGAATTGTTTCGGTAATAGGTGAAAATATGTTTAGCGTAACATCAATTAAACATGGAAATATCAGCGAAACAAAAATTCAAGTGAAAAAGGAAGATGATTTTCGAAAATTGTTTAACCAGTTGGAGAGGGAGAGTAGGGATTTCTATACCTACCAGCTGAAAAGCACAAAAGGACACCAAGTCGTTCTAAAGGGTATAGACCCAGATGTTGATCCTGCCGAGATAAAGACTAGCTTAATGGAAAAAGGCTTCAAAATTAAGAGCATAACGAATATTAGAAACCGTGAAAAGATTCCACAGCCTATGTTCAGGGTGGAATTGGAACCTGGAGATGTCGTATTAAAGAAAAACGAGTCCCATTCCATCTACAATATGATTTTCCTTCTGCATCGTAGAATCACCGTGGAAGAACCGCATAAGCGTCACGGACCCGTTCAGTGTCTTAACTGTCAAGAATTTGGTCACACCAAGGCGTATTGCAAATTGCCGTCAGTTTGTGTTGCGTGTGGGGAGCTACATGCAACTGCTCAATGCGATAAGTCGAAAACTGACTCAAAAATCAAAAAATGCAGTAACTGCGGAGGTAATCATACCGCAAATTATAGAGGTTATCCAATTTACACTCATTTGAAAATCATAAGAACCAACAAGACGTCAGTATTACCTGATCATCCTCAACAGCAAACGTGGTTAAATTTAATATGCCAGGTTTGGAACAGGAACCTAAATCACAATATTACGAGCCTAATATTAACACTCTAGAGACTGCATTGCAGACACTTGTCCAAACTATGAAAACCTTTACGACCACTATGACATTCGTGATGCAGGAAATTCTGAAAATGCAATCTACTATCTTACAAGCCAGTTTAAAGAAATGATTTGTTTAAAAATTTGTTTTTGGAATGCGAACGGCCTCCGCCAACATAAAAACGAACTGGAACACTTCCTGATGGATGAGCAGATTGATGTCATGATGACTGCTGAAATTCACTTGACAGCGACAGGGTACTTCAAAATTAATGGCTACGTGTTGTCTGATACTAAAGATCCCCGCGGAAGAGCATGTGGAGGTTCGGCAATTCTTATAAAGAACAGAATAAAACATTATTTAATGAACAACATATGTGAGATTACCTACAAGCAGCAAACATTTGTATTGAATTCTGTCAATACAATTTTGTTTTATCATCAATTTATTCGCCGCCTCGATTTTCAATAAAAGAACACCAATACTACAGCTTCTTCAATTCCGTTGGACCTAGATTTTTAGTTGCTGGTGACTTTAACGCCAACCACACATTTTGGGGTTCACGTCTATTGACCCCGAATGGTCGTGAACTCTTCAACACCATTGCAAAAATAGGCTTAGATGTACTCTCAAGTGGGTATCCCACCTACTGGCCGACGGAAGATTCCCGATGTTATTGACTTCGGAGAAGTGAAAAATATCCCTGTATAATCGACACAAGTAGAGCCTTCATTAGACTTGTCTTCAGATCACTCTCCTTCTATTATTTCAATGCGTTTCCTTGAAGGAAATGGCTCTCTATTTCGGGACATATCTAAAACCAGAGTAAGTTAGATAAAGTATAAAAAGTATTTAAGTTCCCACTGCACGGAAAATGTAGTGTTGAGATCTACCGAGGATATTGATGGGTCGATTGGCAAGTTTACTGAGGACATACGAAGAGCTGTACATCACGCCTCCACATATGACGTTGAGTGCATGTCAGAAAAAAGAAGAGTTAGAAGAGAGTGGCAAATTCACAGGTCTCCTCAACTGAAGCTAGGCTACGAGAATGCAGAGATATACTAAGAAATTTCTTAGAAATCCAAAGAACGTCCTCACTTAGATCTTACTTGGAGGGTCTTGATAGTACGCCACAATCTGACTATTCGTTATGGAAGGCGGCACGAGGTTTAAAAAGACCAGTTAGAGGAAAGCCTCCTCTGCGAAATCCGACTGGAGACTGTGCTAGAAGTGATTCCGAGAAGGGGACTTTATTTGAGAAATGTGTTTACTATAAACAACTCAAATAATGTATCTGATTTGCCACCACTTGTTATAAGACCTCCTGTACCTCTAAGACTAAACTTTCGTGATGTCGAAAGCGCTATTGGTACTCTGAACCTTCGAAAGGCTCCAGGTATGGATAAAATCAGCAATAAAATGCTTGTGGAGGTACCTCGTTTAGTCCGTGTGGAGTTTAGTCAGTCTCCCATCGGACGCGTCCCCAGGTGGCGGATAGGGGAAGCTTTCATCGCGACTGTGATACATTTTTAAACAAATGGTCACTAGTGGCGCTGAAAGCTTAAGCGATGCAAACATGTCTAAGATACATTTTCTAACAAATGGTCTTAGACATTCTTTGCATTGCTAGGTTGTGATTAGGGGGAGAGCCGGTTTGTTACGCCTTTGTGTCACATCTGAAACGAATGGTAGCAAGGGGGAACAAACTGGTGATATAGGAGCAATGTTAAGGCTAGTGACACACTGGACCATAGTGGTCACTAGTTGTAACACTATCCTTCCCCAAATCTAATCTAATGTGCAACCCGCGGACCAAAACTGACTCCACTTGTAAGGTTAGCGTGGTTGGTAGCAGTGCCAAGAACCTGAATGGCTAGTTAGTGGTAAAAGAAGACTAGTCGCTAACAGCTCCCCTCCGACGCCAAGGCACGGGTCGGTTGTAAAGCAGTATTTTGCCTAGTCCATGTACGCCGTCACTACATGGATGGTCTATCCCCTTACTGGCATACTCGTGGGACCAAAAATGAATACGAATAACACAAAAACAAAACAAAAAACAACAATAACGAAAGGTCAGCCAGGGATATCCAAGCTAGCCGATCGTAAAAAACACACACAAACCATCAAAGCTTCTGATGGTTTGCATCCCTGCAGCGAAGTCACTCTGGATATCAAACCAAGTACTTCTAAAGCTGCACAAGCCCTCGCTGATAAGTCAGCACAACCCCCTGTACTGAACGCTGCGGACCCTGCAGCTGTTCCTGCGATTTTGGAGCAAGAAGGATCGTCGACCTTGACGTCGGGTCCATCAACTGCTCCACTCCCCGCCCATACGGCAAATAAAAATCCCCCAAATCGCAAAGATCCATCCAGAAGGGCTTTTGTACAAAGGCGTGCCGCCTTAAGAATCGTTGACCGACTCGGAACGAAATCGGTCAGCACCCTTACCAGCGACGAAAAATCGCACTTAAAATGGGCCAGGAACCTTTTGGCCCAACCAGATGGCTCCAATCCCTCAACCAGCACAGGATCAGCGGACCAAGCTGACTCTGCTGCGCCCAAAAGGCAAAGGTCAGAGGAGGAGCCAATTTCACAACAGGGTCAGCAGCCAAGGACTAAACGTCCGAAGCAGACCCACACAGTCAACATGCCTTATAGTGAGGCTGCCAAGAACCATCTGATGAGGGCGATTGTTGACAAAAGTAACAGCGACGGAGCTATCTCTCAGGATAACTGGATGATAGTTTATCGTAAAATGTTGGAGGTGTACTGGAAAATCCTTAAGGACAATCCAGGACCATCTCCTCAAAACGTAGATGCTGGCTGGTACCAAGGCCATGTCAAATTGGTTGCGTGCTCAACAGAACGCTCAGCAAACTTGCTAAAATTAGCAATTGCGTCCCTAGGGGAAGTGTGGCCTGGCGCGAAGTTGGAGGTGATACCGGTCAGTGAGATTCCTCGCCGACCGAGATCAGTTGCAATTATTCCGGTAGAACCACATAACCCTGAGGAGATACTGGCGCTCATTCAGAGCGGAAACCCAGATCTACCTTCCCATAACTGGAAAGTAATAAAGGTCTCCGCTCCTGAAGGAACGACTAGGAAGGCGGTCGTACTCCTGAATAAGGAATCCTTGGAGCCACTACGTAAAAGGCAAAACAACCTATACTACGGATTCTGTAGTATAAAGTTGCGCATTTATCGTGGTGACGACAAGATCGACCCCGAAACTTCCGGCGCAAATCTGGAAGCTCCGCAGGAAATGGACTGCAAACAGATCCAAGATGACCCCACTAATTCAGAAAATGAAATGGATACCCAATCAAACTCCGGTATGGTAGGTGACCTATTTCATTATCTGGATGTAGTGGAGAACGAGGACGCACTTCTGAACTCCGATTCAGAAGACGTAGACGTTACCGTTATCCATGATCCGAACAATGATGAAGGTGATACAGGTGAACCTTCACCACTCTAAGGCAGCATCTGCTGCACTGCTCCTCCACATGGCAGATCATGGGGAGGACATAGCGTTAGTCCAGGAGCCATGGATCAACAATGGCGATATACGTGGACTCAATGCAAAAGGGTACAAATTATTGTACAAAAAAGACGCAGGTAAAATAAGATCATGCATTCTGGCCAAAGACCATATTAATATCTTCATTCTATCTAAGTATAGCGATGGAGACATAGTAACAGCTGCGTGGGAATCAAAGACATCAAAGATGTGGATGATCTCATGCTACATGGCACATGATCAAGTGGAGCCACCACCAGGAAACCTGATGAGAACTGCGGTGCAAACTGCCAACGCAAAGATGACTCCCGTTATTATAGGAGCGGATGTCAATGCTCACCACACTATCTGGGGAAGTACAGATATAAATGAAAGAGGTGAGTGCATTTTAGACTTTATTTTAGATTCGGATCTAATGATAGTCAACAGAGGTTCAGAACCTACCTTTGTAGTTGAAAATAGACAGGAGGTTCTTGATATAACGCTCGCTAGTGCGAGTCATGAACAGTTCATAGGGGACTGGAAAGTCTCTGATGACTGCTCTTTCTCAGATCATAGATATCTGACATTTACGATAAAGACGAAATCGGAAAGGAAAATACCCTACCTAAACAGGAGGAAAACCAATTGGTCTGAACATAATAAGATCATAAAGGAAATTCTGCCACAACCCCCTACAATAGGGAACATAATTGATATTGAGGAAGCTGTGGACATGCTCACAGGCTCCATAAACGAGGCAACGGCTCGAACATGCTTACCCTCAGTATATAGAGGAAAGGAAAGACCACCATGGTGGTCAACAGAGATAGCGAAATCTAGACAGATTTGTCGCAAACTTTTCAACGAAGCTAAAAGAACAGGTAACTGGTCTTTATATAAGTCATCGTTGAACAAATTCAAAAACCAGATTAGGAGTGCAAAGCGCTCGTCTTGGAGAAGTTTTTGTAGTGGCGTGGAGAGCTCTTCTGAGACCAATCGCTTAAGAAAGATTCTATCGAAAACACCAACGACCCACGGTTATATCCAAAAACCAGATGGCAGTTGGACTAGTGATGGTCTAGAGACACTTGAAGTGCTCATGGACACTCACTTTCCGGGTAATATGTCGCACTCTGCGGATATTACACCACAACAATACCTTCGGACAACAGCCTCAATTGACATTAACGAGGAGAGGTTAAAATGGGCGATAGGAAGCTTCAGTCCATTTAAATCTCCGGGTCCGGATGGTATCATACCGGCTGATCTGCAATATAACATTGATTCAGTCATTCCCTGGCTTATTAACATTTATAAAGCCTGTTTGTCATGGTCATACCTACCCATGCGTTGGACCGAATACAATATAACATTCATTCCAAAGGGAGGAAAAATCTCTCACACCAAGGCAAAGGACTTTAGGCCAATTAGTCTATCATCATTCCTTTTGAAAACCTTGGAAAGAATCATAGATATCCACATCAGGAATTCTATTGATCAAAGACTTATATCGCCATCTCAACATGCCTACATGAAAGGCAAATCTGTGGAGACGGCACTTCACTCGATAGTTAGCTATATTGAGAAATCGCTAGAATTTGACAATTTTACGATGATAGCCTTTCTGGACATAGAAGGAGCTTTCAATAACGTAAAACCTGAAGTCATAATAACAGCCCTACGGGACTTAGGTCTCGACGAATCAATCACTAGGTTCGTAACGAATCTATTGAGTAAAAGAACCATACGTTCAAAATTTGGCACGACATGCATCACAAGATTGGCCACTAGGGGCACTCCCCAAGGAGGCGTCCTATCTCCACTATTGTGGAACTTGGCCATGAACGATATGCTCAAGAAAATGGATAATACGGGACATAAAACTGTAGCTTACGCGGATGACGTGGCAGTGGCTGTCTCGGGTTTCCACTTGGGCACAATATCGCAGAGAATCGAGGATGCACTTAAAACACTTAGTAGGTGGAGCTATGAAAGTGGGTTAAGTGTCAATCCTAGCAAGACGGAACTCGTATTATTCACTAGAAAGTACAAGATTCCAACCTTTACGCTTCCTAGATTGAATGGTACAGAACTGGCAATCTCGGAAAAGGCAAAATTCTTAGGTGTTGTTCTTGATAATAAGCTATCATGGAAACCCAACACACTAGCAAGAGCATCTAAGGCTATGTCAACCCTGTATATCTGCAAGAAGACCATAGGCAAGAAATGGGGTATTAACCCTAGATGCATGAACTGGCTCTTTGAGACAGTTATTAAACCAATTTTATTTTATGGAGTCTCGGTCTGGTGGAAGGCACTTGACAAGACTTCAAATTGTGTCATCTTGAATAAGATACTAAGAAGGACTGCGATCCTGATAACTGGAGCATTAAGCACTACTTCTACTAAGTCGCTTTTTGCGATACTAAACTGGATTCCAGTTGATCTAATGGCCAAGAATATGGCCATGAATACTGCCGTTAGACTAAGTGTAACGGGCGTCTGGAAGCATAGTCATTATGGACATGCTAGTATCATGGAAAATATACAATGTCTTCCTGAATTAATCGACTATCGCACTCCTAGACCCTCCTTCTTACGAAGCTTCGGCTTCATAATTCATGACGACATGGAATTGTTGGAGGGCCTACTCCTAAATACTACGAGCCTGTCTATATACACGGATGGCTCCAAAAAAGGGGAGAGAGTCGGCGGTGGGGTCTACATTCAGGAATTCGGAATTAGGATGTCTTTCAGAATTCCAAACGGATGTAGCATCCTTCAGTCTGAAATATCAGCAATAAAACGAGCGGCTAATTGGATCAGTTATTACAGTATATCGGGAAGAGATATACGTATATACACTGACAGTCAAGCTGCAATAAAGTCTCTAACAGGTGTACATACTACATCAATCTTAGTCCATGAATGCCGGACATCCTTAAACAGGATGGCGAGACATTCGACAGTTACACTCATATGGGTGCGCGGACATGGGGACATAATAGGTAATTGTATCGCAGATGACTTGGCAAAGAAAGGTGCCATGTTACCTGACGACAACATTGACCATCTTTGCGGCATTCCGCTATCGAAATGTAAGCAAATAGTCAGCAATTTCCATTGTGAGCTAGCTCAAACCAGGTGGGAAAATGAACAAACCAGTACAGTCACACGACTGATTTGGCCTACACTAAATAGGAAACGCACGCTGTATTTACTGAAATTACAGCGACCACAACTTAGCAATTTGGTGTCAGTAATCACAGGACACTGCAAATTTGGCAATCATGCAAGACGACTGGGTCTACCCTATAACGATTTTTGTAGGAGTTGCAATAATGAAGAGGAGGAAGAAACGGTTTCTCATCTTCTATGTCAATGCCCAGCAATGAGTGGATCTCGCACCATTCTTCTGGGGCAACCATTCTTCGACGACTTATCTGAATTTTCAGCTTTGAAGTTGGAGGATATTGACGCTTTTATCAGAAGCAGTAATTGGCTGCAGTAGCCTTATCTATCCATCTAGGTATTCTGCGCTCTTTTTAGGTTTTGGTCTGCACGTTCTTCCTTTCAAATCTTTCATATCTTTCACTCTCCTACTACTACCCTGCTCACTCTTTCACTCTTTCTCTTTTCTCTATAAGCCTCTATCCAAACAGGTATCACAATGGGACCAATGATATGGACCTAAGTGGGCCGTTTCACATGGCCGCCTGCTAACCTAACCTAACCTACCTCGTTTAGGTAGAAGATTTATCCTTTTTATCTTCAATGTTATTTTACGCCTAGAATACTATCCTGCAGATTGGAAGGTGTCTATGATCACTATGATTCCTAAGTCAGGAAAGGACCACACCAAAGTGGAGTCATATAGGCCAATTAGTCTACTGCGGACAATTTCTAAACTGTTCGAAAAATTGTTAATGACTAAGTTGACTCCAATTCTGAATGACACTGAATGTATTCCTAATCATCAATTCGGATTCAGAGCTAAACACAGTACCATCGAACAAACACACAGATTGGTAAATGTGATAAGAGGGTTGTTTGAAGACAAAAAATACTGCTCCGCCCCTTTTATTGATGTGTCCCAAGCGTTCGACAAAGTTTGGCATGACGGTTTAATGCACATAATTAAATTAACTCTGCCTGCTAACACCCATAAACTCATGGGAAGTTATTTATACGGTCGCAAATTTAAAATCAAAGAAGACAATTTTTTAAGTACCGCTCAGCCAATTGAATCAGGTGTGCCACAGGGTAGCATACTGGGTCCTACTTTATATTTGATTTATGCCTCCGACATGCCGTCAGACCCCAAAACCCACACGTCAACTTTTGCAGACGATACAGCCTTTTTCAGCGTCCATAAGGACCACCAAGTTGCATCACAGAATTTGCAGAATTATGTTTATAAACTAGAGAATTGGCTAGAGCTTTGGAAAATCAGGGTAAATGAACAGAAATGTATTCATATCACTTTCACATTAAAGAAACTTGTTCGTTCATCAAAATAAATAATCAAATTATTCCTTAACATAATGAAGTCAAATACCTCGGCATTCACCTCGACCGCCGTTTAACTTGGAAGTCTCATATTGAAGCGAAACTTACACAGATGAGATTAAAAGCAGTGCAACTTAATTGGCTAATTGGCAGAAATTCTTCTTATTTAGTCCTATTAAAACTTCAGGTACAGCATTTTTATAATTTTCAATAGGTAAGCCCTTTAAATGTGGAAACATTTGACTTATATTTTTGTAATCTATACTTTGGGATGGTAAAGATAAATATTTTACAGAACGAACTTCTACAAAATGATTCTTTTTGTTTGGCCCTGACAACTTAATCGACAATTTTTTGGAAGAATCTTCATTTCTTTGCATATTGTTAGTCCATTTCAAACAAAGGGGTTCTGATTCACCATCTAAGTTCAATTCGTTTATTAGCTTTTCATTAATAAGGCTCACAGAAGAACCTTCATCTATGAAAGCAAAAGTTTTAATACATTTATTGTTCTGCCCAAATATTGTGACTGGTAAAATTTTAAAAAGTACTTGACTGAACATACTACGATGTGTATTGACATTGTGAGTTTGACTAACTGTGTTTGTGTTATGATTTGAAGTAGATTCATCTGTTAACATTTCTTCATTTTTATGCAAAAGAGAATTGTGTTTTATACGACAATTATTGATACCACAAATAATATTGCTTTGGCAAAGCTCATAGTGTTTTTTCAAGCACAATTTACAGAGGTTAAATTCTCTTACCATGTTCTCTCCCATTTCGATCTGCTGACAGAAATCTCTCACAATTAGAAACAGATTTACAGTCGCCGTCACATACTAAACATTTGTTTTGATTTTGATCAGAATGTGTATGAATGTTTCTTGCTTCACCTCGTGAGAACGGTTGTGTTGATGTGGAGGCTGCGCTGCTTTCGGTTATGTTAATGCTACTAGCAGATACGCCGACGTTAAAAAGCCAGTCAGCAAATGCAGAAAGATTTGTTTTCTTGTTTTCTTTTAACAACTGCATTTTAAACGTACCCCACATCAATTGCAAATCTGGTGACATTTTAGTTATTAAATCTTGTAAAAGCGATGAATTATTTAATTCTTCATATAAACCACAGGCCTCTATTATTGTTTTGAAGCCTTTTACCTCCACAGCAAAACAGGTAATTGATTCCAGTCTATTACTACATGCAGGAGAAATTAATTTTATTTTATTTCTTATAGCATTCAATATTTTTTCCGGCTGTCCAAATAGAAGTTTGAGAGTTGAAATCGCTTCAGGCACACAGGTGGGATGGATCAGAATATGTTGAACGGATCGCAATGCATCCCCACATAGAGTTCTTTGAAGTCTAACTAAGTTTTCGGCGTCCGTCAAACCGCATACAGAAGTGGACCAGTCGTACGTGGAAATAAACAGAGGCCATTCTTCCGGATTGCCCGAAAATTTAGGAAGCTCCTTTGGCACAGTTTGTCTGGCATTAATTTGTTGTGATGTAAGATTTATTTGGGTGCTATTGGCGAAATGGCCGTTAATAAATGTTTGTGTTGAGTTAAATGCCTGAGAGTTTTAATAATTGAAATTGAACAAAAATTTAAAGACTTAAAATGTGAGATTATAAATGAAGTGAAAGGCGAATTAAAAGAATTAAATGATAGAATAAATAAATTAGAGACGGTCAATACGGAAATTGATCAATTAAAATCTGACGTTGAAAATTTAAAAATTAAATGTTTAAATCATGAAAATTCTATGGTGGCGTCTGAAGTACGCATAACTGGCATACCTTTTTATAACAATGAAGACTTAAATAAAATTTATGAAAATATATGCAACTCTCTAAACACTACTATGCCTGTGATTAAATCTATTTTTCGTGTAAAACACTACAACAACCAAGGAAGAGTTATTAATCCACCCATTGTTATAAAATTTAACACGCCGTATGAGAAAAACTATTTTCTGAGAACTGTTGCAGCTCATCGTCGTAAATTTAAATCGCCGCTACGATTGTCCGATGCCGGTTTCCAAAGTGATAAGAGTTTTTACATCAATGAAAACCTTACCCCGCACAATTATGGTATATTTAAAACAGCGATTGGACTAAAAAAGGATAAGCTATTGAAATCAGTTTATACTCTGAGGGGAACTGTCTACATTAAGCAACATGAGAATGATGAACCCAACAAAATTATTTTTCCAGAGCAATTGAGGCAGTTTTTTCGCTGCACTACACAAGTTTTTTAATGACCTTATGATAATGACTCTATATTTGTTTGTTGCTTTACTAATTGTTTTGAAAATTGTTTTGAATTTCTTTAATAATTACATGACTTTATTATTTTATCTGACTTCAACATTTAATTTAATTTTACTATTTCAACACATGACTTTATTATTTTATCTGACTTCAACATTTAATTTAGTTTTACATTTTCAATACTTTGTTATTTTTGCTTCAATTACAATGATTCAATTTCTTAATTTAATATTATCTTTATATTATATAATTTCTGATTTTATTAGCATTACACACATTATTATGCACTTTTATGACTTTTAACAGTGATGATCGTGGAAGGTCCAAAGACTTAACAATGAATATGGTTAGAATTTTGGCTAACTATAAAAGAGGTTTTAAAATTGTACACATAAATGCACAAAGTTTAAATAATAAATTGGATGAATTTAAAATTGTTTTTGAGAACTCTGGTATTGATGTTATTTGTGTTTCGGAAACATGGCTGTTAACATCAACCCCAGATAATAATATATGTCCCAATGGGTACAAGGTATTTAGAGATGATAGAGGAAGTCATGGTGGCGGTGTGGCCATTTTTACAAAGAATAGCATTTCTTGCAAAATATGCAACAAATCATCTTTGACATACAGTACAACTGAACAAGCGGTTGAGTTTATATTTATCGAAATTTCTTCATTTGGCAAAAAGATGCTGGTAGGTTGTGTTTATAGGCCAAATAAGAGAATACCATTAACTGTTTTGTATTCAACACTAGAAACTCTCGCCACAGTGTATAATGATATAGTCATTACTGGTGATTTTAACTCAAACGTATTAGTGGAGACAACGCTCCATGATAATATGTTATCGCTTGGTCTTTTTCCAGTCAACATGATTAATCCAACGCACCATACATCCACAGCAAGCACGCTGATTGATCTTTTCTTTGTGTCCAATACTACGAATATAGTTCTGTATGATCAAATATCTGCTCCGTGTTTTTCTAAACATGATCTAATATTCCTAACTTATAACTTTCAAATCCAACAAATTGAACAGTGTTTCAGTTATCGTGACTTTAAGAATCTAGATTTTAATATTTTATATGAATATTGTTCCCATATTGCCTGGAATGATATCTATTTTATGTACACCGTTGATGAACAATCTTCATTTCTGGAACACAATATTCAATATCTTTTCGATCAAACAGTACCACTAAAATATAAAAAAACAGTACATACTCAAAAACCATGGTTTTCAAATCCTGTTAAGAATGCAATACAATTGAGGGACTTAGCATATGCCAGGTGGAAAAGATTTAAAACTCCTGAACTAAAATTACAATATTCCAATGCCAGGAAAAATGTAAATAAACATATTAAACAGGCAAAAACTGAATATTATTCCAACCGCTTTGACTCAGCAATCAATTCTCAACAAACTTGGAATATCATTCGCGAAATAGGAATTGGCAATACTAATAATCGTACAGATTGTAATGTGGATGCAAACATGCTTAACAGAACTTTCACTGACATACCTGTAGTACAGGCAAATCCCACTTTTTTTAATTTTTCCTCATGCTCGCCAAATACAAATACTGGAATAATTAGTGAACATTTCCAATTTTCGTGCGTTACTCAATATGACGTTATTTCAACAAGCTCTTTGATTAAATCAAATGCAGTAGGAGTTGACGACATACACCCGAAGTTTATAAGATTACTTTTACCCATGATTCTACCGTATGTTACTTATCTATTTAATACTATTATAATGTCAAGTACGTATCCGTTAAACTGGAAACACGCAAAAATTCTACCATTACCTAAATCGAATGGAGAATATAGACCGATAGCTATCTTGTGTTTTCTATCGAAGGTTTTAGAGAAGCTCTTGTATAAACAAATGATGGAATATATTGATACTCATAGTTTACTTTCCAGCACGCAATCGGGGTTTCGTCAGAATCACAGCTGCGTTACGGCTCTTGTGGAGGTTAGCGAAAATATACGTCAAGGATTAGATAAAGGTAGTATGAATTTTTTAGTACTTCTAGACCATTCTAAGGCGTTCGATACGGTAGACCATGACATACTCATTAAAAAACTGTACCACTTTTTTCGGTTTAGCGACACTTCTACTAAACTTATATATTCGTATCTTACGAACCGCACACAATCGGTGTTTGTGAACAATACATGGTCAGATAGCGTATCTCTTAATAGAGGAGTACCTCAAGGCTCTATTTTAGGACCACTCTTATTTTCATTATATATAAATGATTTGCCAAACCAACTCTCTAAATGCAACATCCATTTATACGCAGATGACGTGCAACTTACTCTAAGTAGCTCTGTTCAAAATATAGCCTCAGGAATATCATCTCTAAATGAGGATTTAAACAAAATTTACCTCTGGGCTTGTGCAAATGGACTCTGTTTGAATCCACACAAATCTAAATGCATTGTGATATGTAAAAGGAGCTTAAATCGTTACATTTCTGAAGATATTGTTTTAAATGGTGAAAAAATCGAAATTGTTAATTCAGCGAAAAATCTCGGTATAATCTTCAATAGCAATCTGACATGGACTGATCATATAAACTCACTGGTTGGTCAAACATACATAAAGTTACGAGCTCTCTGGTCTACACAATATTTTACACCAATAAGAATAAGAACCTTACTAGCCAAGACGTATCTGATTCCTTCTCTAATATATGGGTGCGAGTTGTTTGGAAGCTGTGATTCAAGTAGTAAAAGTAAGCTTAATATATTGTTTAACAACATAATAAGATATGTGTATGGATTGAGAAGGTTTGATCATGTTTCTGCTGTTTCCAATAAACTTTACGGAGTTTCACTTGATAGCCTATTAAAAATTCGTATTCTTGTATTCTTGCACAAAATAATAAATACTCAAACACCCAAATATATATTTGAAAAAATACGTTTCTTCCAATCGTCTCGAAATCGAAATATTATAATACCTCGACATCAATACCTAGTGTCTGAATGGCACTTTTATGTACATGCCGCTCGTCTTTGGAACAATCTTCCACGAAATCAACAAATAAATAGTAATGCTAATAGTTTCAGAAATTTTTTATATAACTTTTTCACGTAAGATGTTATCAATATAGGTTTTTCTGTATCTAATTTGTTTATGCTCATAATAAAATTGTTTATAACGTAATGCGTTCCTGTACTATAAATATAAGACTTAGTCTTGTTGTACAGGAAATGAAAAAATTCAATAAATAAATAAATAAATAAATAAATAAATGCCTGTTGACTAGGTAAACTCTGGGGATACTGTTTTGTATTTGAACAACTTGCGATTTGAGGGCCGGTGGTGTAACCAGTGGGGCAAGCGGATGGATTATTGAGTTTATAATTGCTAGTTGTGGGATTTTCTGTTGGCAAATAATTCGGTGGTTGATGAAAAGTGTTGTTTTTATTACAAGATGAAGAACTTGTTGCTACTATTGTTGAGGTTATGTTATCATTGACGGTAGTGACTGGCATACATTGATTTGATTGTTGCGGTAAGGCAAATGTTGTGGCACCTACGCTTTCAATGTTGTTATTTAGGGTGGTGTTTGGTGCTGTTATTATTGCGTTAGGTAAATTTTGTTCTGTTAATGGCTGGTGTACAGATTTCTCTAATGCAATTGTAATGTACTCGTCATCTTGCGATTGCTCTAATATTTCATATTTCTTGCGCAAGTATTCCCTTTCAAGAAGCATTTCTTCTTCTAGTCGCCGTAATTTCAATTGTTTCTTAGCGTTAACAATTGCTGAAGAATCTGAAGCATGGCTGTCTCGACTGCAGACTGAAGCAGGTGATATTGGTGGGGCATTTATTGTACAGTCTCTGCAATACCAAATTTCACTGTCGCGTGTTATTTTAGCGCATTCAAGGTGGAATGGTGAGTGGCAGTTTCTGCATTTGATAATATGGTTAGATGCATGCTGGTGACAAATTTGGCAAATTTCCGAATTGCTTACGGCGGCAGTGTTATTTTCGTTAATGTGTGGTGGTTGACCCTGTGAAATTGAAGAATCCATATTAGCGGACTTACGTGTGTGATAGGAACTTGATCAAAATTTTCAGATTTGAGCGTTTAATTCAAAGAACATTCGATGAAATTAAAAAAGAATTTCAATGTTACTAGGCGAAGCAACCCAAGCACCCTGTTCCAATAGATTCTTAACATCAATTTAGAAGTTTTCAAGTTAAATTTTATTTATAGCTATATAAGTAGTTGCTGATGTTGAAATTCCTACAAATTAGGGTTTACATAAATAATAATAAAATAATCTATATATATAAAATTCAATGTATGTATGTATGTATGTATGTAACGTATAGACTCCAAAACGGCTGAGCCGATTTTGATGAAATTTTCACAGCATGTTACTGTGACCCTGGAAGGAATAATAGGGTACTTTTTTTTGCCACGCCCACTTTTACGCCCACTTTTTTAAAATATTGTAATTGGAGACCAAACCTCTGGACCGATATTTTTGAAATTTTCACAGCATTTAACTAGGACTCTGGTATGATTAATAGGGTACTTTTTTTACCACGCCCACTTTTATGCCCACTTTTTTAAAATATTGTAATTGGTGACCAAACCTCTGGACCAATATTTTTGAAATTTTCACAGCATGTTACTGTGACTCTGGAAGGAAAAATAGGGTACTTTTTTACCACGCCCACTTTTACGCCTACTTTTTTAAAATATTGTAATTGGAGACCAAACCTCTGGACCGATATTCTTGAAATTTTCACAGCATGTTACTGTGACTCTGGAAGGAAAAATAGGGTACTTTTTTTACCACGCCCACTTTTACGCCCACTTTTTTAAAATATTGTAATTGGAGACCAAACCTCTGGACCGATATTCTTGAAATTTTCACAGCATATTACTGTGACTCTGGAAGGAATAATAGGGTACTTTTTTTTACCACGCCCACTTTTTTAAAATATTGTAATTGGAGACCAAACCTCTGGACCGATATTCTTGAAATTTTCACAGCATTTAACTGGGACTCTGGTATGATTAATAGTTTACTTTTTTGACCACGCCCATTTTTACGCCCACTTTTTAAAAATTATGTAATTGCTCCCATATAGTTTTTAACAGATTTACTTCAAATTGTATACACATTATATACTCCAGGCGAGGTAAAAATAAAGATTTCTTAAGCCACGCCCCTTTCACGCCCATTTTCACGCCAAATTTTTGAAAGTTTTATACTTTATTAAATTTTCACAATAGGATATTCTTACGAAATAATAAATTCTTGACTATGTAAGTGGACAAAGGGGCATGGCCTCGCCTAAAGCATTGCAATAAATACATTAAAATTAAATAAATAAATGTTTGTAAATATATAAATACGTTTTATTTTATTTTATGACGAGGGGGGGGGTAGCAAAGCACACCGGGTTTAGCTATCTATATATATAAAATTCAATGTATGTATGTATGTATGTAACGTATAGACTCCAAAACGGCTGAGCCGATTTTGATGAAATTTTCACAGCATGTTACTGTGACTCTGGAAGGAATAATAGGGTACTTTTTTTTACCACGCCCACTTTTACGCCCACTTTTTTAAAATATTGTAATTGGAGACCAAACCTCTGGACCGATATTTTTGAAATTTTCACAGCATTTAACTGGGACTCTGGTATGATTAATAGGGTACTTTTTTTTAACACGCCCATTTTTACGCCCACTTTTTAAAAATTATGTAATTGCTCCCATATAGTTTTTAACAGATTTACTTCAAATTGTATACACATTATATACTCCAGGCGAGGTAAAAATAAAGATTTCTTAAGCCACGCCCCTTTCACGCCCCTTTTCACGCCAAATTTTTTAAAGTTTTATACTTTTTGTTCTCTATACAAATTTGTTCATTCCAACGTATTTTTTTATTTGGTAGTATATTGCTCTTAATACTGTTTACGTCGCCATATAACTATGAACCACGCCTACTTCATCGCCCCCTTTTTTTAATTCAGATACTTACTTATACCACTAACAATGTTTGCTATACAAAATACTTTTTTTGTAATATGTATTTACCTAAAGTTTTATATACTTTTTAACTACATACATTTTTTTATTACCAAATCCCCATTTTTCGCCCCATTTCACCTTAAATTATATTGCTTTTATATTGCTTTTAATCTATATATATATAAATGAATGTGTGTCTGTATGTTTGTGCTTAATAGGAGGCCAAACCCTTGGACCAATCTGCCTGAAATTTTTACAGCATGTTACTGTGACTCTGGAAGGAATAATAGGCTATATGAAGTTTTGATTGTACAAACGGGGGTGGCACCGCCCATATAACCCACAAATTTAACCCGCCATATTTTGGGCATTTTTTGACGTACGTCGGTGATATTTGGTACATATGGTATTGGCATAATTAGGAATACGTACCAGGAGAAAAGTGAGTGGGACCTCGCCCCTTTTTAGGAAAATTAAACATCGTAATATAGTCTTAACTACTGGACCGATCGTCATTAAATTTTCACAACAGGATATTCTTACGAAATAATAAATTCTTGACTATGTAAGTGGACAAAGGGGCATGGTCTCGCCTAAAGCATTGCAATAAATACATTAAAATTAAATAAATAAATGTTTGTAAATATATAACTACGTTTTATTTTATTTTATGACGAGGGGGGGGGGGGGGTAGCAAAGCACACCGGGTTTAGCTAGTAATAAATAAAATAATACGAACTTTTTTAGTTTGGAATGGGAGCAAGCTTCAGTGACTATTCACGCACAAGTTATTTGTACTAACACCATTTTATATTTCAGTAGCCATACGTTTTCTTAAAATGTGCGCCTGGAAAAATATCAGTTTTGGTTTTATGTAAAGTAAATAGACAGATTCAGATTGACATTAGCATAAAGCTCATCCCTATAGCCAATTACTATCGATAAATACAGAGAGAAAAATAATTGATATTAAGATTAACAAAACTGCTTAACAAGTGGCGATAACACTTTTTTTTTTTTTTTTTTTTTTTTTTTTTTTTTTTTTTAATTTATTTATTGAATCTTCAGAAATGAAATGAAAATAAGTTATCGAATCTTAATACTAAAAGAAAATAATAAGTCCAGCCAGTGCTAGACAAAATATTATGATACTACAAAAAATTTATATCCACTGATCCAGTCATCTGTTTTGCGCTTGAGTTAAAGCAAGGGTATCCCTCCTTCTCAACCGAACATGGCCAGTAAAGTTAAGGATGTCTCGTGCAAGTGGGTTTGGATGGTGTTCAAGTTTGCTGACATATTTTGAGGCGTGTTTTGTAAATTCGACTTTCACCAAAGGAATGCCTAGATCTTTATGGATTCGAGAATTTTTAACATACCATGGAGCTGCAGTAATTGTACGTAGAATCTTATTTTGACCCCTTTGAATTTTTTCAATGTTGGATGCTGAGGCAGAACCCCATAATTGAATTCCATAACACCAGATTGGCTTTAGAATTGCATTGTACAACAAAAGTTTGCAATCCAACTTTAATGTAGAATTTCTGCCGATTAGCCAATTAATTTGCACTGTTTTTAATCTCATCTGGGTAAGTTTTGCGTCGATATGAGACTTCCAAGTTAAACGACGATCGAGGTGGATTCCGAGGTATTTGACTTCATTGTGTTGCGGGATAATTTGATTATTTATTCTGATGAACGAGCATGTATCTTTTCGCAATGTGAAAGTTATATGAATACATTTCTGTTCGTTAACCCTGATTTTCCAAAGCTCAAGCCAATTCTCTAGTTTATAAACATATTTCTGCAAGTTCTGTGATGCTATTTGATGGTCCTTATGAACGCTAATAAAGGCTGTATCGTCTGCAAAAGTTGAAGTATGTATTATGGGGTCTAACGGCATATCGGATGCATAAATCAAATATAAAGTTGGACCCAGTATGCTACCCTGGGGTACTCCTGCTTCAATTGGCTGAGCGGGGCTTAAAAAATCGCCTTCTTTGATTGTAAATTTGCGACCATATAAATAACTTTTCATAAGTTTGTGGGTGTTAGCAGGCAGAGTTAATTTAATTTTATGCATTAAACCTTCATGCCAGACTTTGTCGAACGCTTGCGACACATCAATGAAAAGGGCGGAGCAGTATTTTTTCTCTTCAAACGACTGTCTTATCACATTTACCAATCTGTGTGTTTGTTCGATGGTACTGTGTTTAGCTCTGAACCCGAATTGGTGATTTGGGATACATTGAGTGTCGTTCAGAATTGGAATCAACTTAGCCAATAACAATTTTTCAAACAGTTTTGAAATTGTCGGCAGTAGACTAATTGGCCTATATGACTCTACTTTAGTGGGGTCCTTCCCTGGCTTAGGAATCATGGTAATCATAGATACCTTCCAATCTGCAGGATAGTATTCTAGGCGTAAAATAGCATTAAAAATAAATAGGATAATTCTTTTAGCTACACGAGGTAACTCCACAAGCATTTTGTTGCTGATTTTATCCATACCTGGAGCTTTTTTAAGATTCAGAGTACCAATAGCGCTTTGAACATCATTAAAGCTAAGTCTTAGAGGTACAGGAGGTCTAATAACGAGTGGAGGCAAATCAGATGCATTATTTGAGTTGTTTATAGTAAACACTTTTCTCAAATGATTAACAAATAAAGTCCCCTTCTCGGAATCATTTCTAGCCCAGTCACCAGTCGGATTTCGCAGAGGAGGTTTTCCTCTAACTGGTCTTTTTAAACCTCGTGCCGCCTTCCATAACGAATAGTCAGATTGTGGGGTACTATCAAGACCCTCCAAGTAAGATTTAAGTGAAGCCATTCTTTGGGTTTCTAAGAAATTTCTTAGTATATCTCTGCATACCCGTAGCCTAGCTTTCTGTTCAGGAGACCTGTGGATTTGCCACTCTCTTCTAACTCTTCTTTTTTCTGACAGGAGATGATCGAGTTCAGCGAAATAAGTTCTATTTGTCCCACTTCTGCACTCAACGTCGTATGTGGAGGCGTGATGTACAGCTCTTCGTATGTCCTCAGTAAACTTGCCAATCGACCCATCAATATCCTCGGTAGTTCTCAACACTACATTCTCCGTGCAGTGGGAACTTAAATACTTTTTATACTTTATCCAACTTACTCTGGTTTTAGATATGTCCCGAAATGGAGAGCCATTCCCTTGAAGGAAACGCATTGAAATAATAGAAGGAGAGTGATCTGAAGACAAGTCTAATGAAGGCTCCACTTGTATCGATTCTACAGGGATATTTTTTACTACTCCGAAGTCAATAACATCGGGAATCTTCCGTCGGTCCGTCGGCCAGTAGGTGGGATGCCCGCTTGAGAGTACATCTAATCCCATTTTGGCAATGGTGTTGAAGAGTTCACGACCCTTCGGGGTCACCAGACGTGAACCCCAAAAAGTGTGTTTGGCGTTAAAGTCACCAGCAACTAAAAATCTAGCTCCAAGGGAATTGAAGAAGCTGTAGTATTGGTGTTCTTTTATTGAAAATCGAGGCGGCGAATAAATTGATGATAAAACAAAATTGTATTGACAGAATTCAATACAAATGTTTGTTGCTTGTAGGTAATCCTCACATATGTTGTTCATTAAATAATGTTTTATTCTGTTCTTTATAAGAATTGCCGATCCTCCACATGCTCTTCCGCGGGGATCTTTAGTATCATACAACACGTAGCCATTAATTTTGAAGTAAGCTGTCGCCGTCAAGTGAGTTTCAGCAATCATCATGACATCAATCTGCTTCTCCATCAGGAAGTGCTCCGGTTCGTTTTTATGTTGGCGGAGGCCGTTCGCATTCCAAAAACAAATTTTTAAACAAATCATTTCTTTAAAATGGCTTGTAAGATAGTGGATTGCATTTTCAGCATTTCCTGCATCATGGATGTCATAGTGGTCGTAAAAGTGTTCATGGTTTGGACAAGTGTCTGCAATGTAGTCTCTAGAGTGTTAATATTAGGCTCGTAATATTGTGATTTAGGTGCCTGCTCCAAACCTGGCATATTAGATTTAACCACGTTAGCGTAAGAAACTTGTCTAGAACTAGGCGCGTTTACATGACTAGTGGACCGTAACAATTGCGGGAAATTGTCACTCGATGCCAAAATAGGCTGTTGACGATGATCAGGTAATACTGACGTCTTGTTGGTACTTATGGCTTTCAAATGAGTGTAGATTGGACAACCTCTATAATTTGCAGTATGATTACCGCCGCAGTTACTGCATTTTTTTATTTTTACGTCAGTTTTGGACTTATTACATTGAGCAGTTGGATGTAGTTCCCCACACGCAACACAAACAGATGGCAATTTACAGTACGCTTTGGTGTGGCCAAATTCTTGACAATTAACACACTGGACGGGTCCAATGCGCTTATGCGGTTCCTCCACGGTAATTCTACGATGCAGAAGATAAATGAGATTGTAGATTGGATGGGACTCGTTTTTCTTTAAGACAACATCTCCAGGTTCCAATTCCACCCTAAACATAGGCTGTGGAATCTTTTCACGGTTTCTAATATTCACAACACTCTTAATTTTGAACCCTTTGTCCATTAAGCCGGTCTTTATCTCCGCAGGATCAACACATGGGTCTATACCCTTTAGAACGACTTGGAGTCCTTTTGCGCTTTTCAGCTGGTAGGTATAGAAATCCCTACTCTCCCTCTCCAACTGGTTAAACAATTTTCGAAAATCATCTTCCTTTTTCACTTGAATTTTTGTTTCGCTGATATTTCCATGTTTAATTGATGTTACGCTAAACATATTTTCACCTATTACCGAAACAATTCCTTATACCAATTTACTGGAAGTGGGCTCTCTCAGACAAATTGGTGGGGGCTTAAACGTCTTCTTAGGAAGTTCTGGCTCATCCGTCTGGAGGAGTGTAAACCTATTTTGATCATTACTCACGGTCTTAGGAGCTTTTGCATTTGATGACACTTGAGCAGACGTCGGGCTCCTCTGTCGCTTGAGAACGGTGATGTACTTATCCATACCTACTTGTTTTTTGGGTTTGACTGCACTATTTGATGAAGATGATGTTTTCTCATCTGTTGAAATCACTATATTGGGCGAACAGGAACGACGCCGTTCTGCGGCTCTTGTAGTGAGAAGATTGTCCACAGATTTTTTTATGGATTCTTCCTCAGAGACCCATATAGTTTTTCTAGACGAGCTAAGCTCTTTCTCAGAATTACATCTGAGAGGAACACTCATACAATTTTTATGCGATTTTTAGTGTTTTTTTTAATTACCGATATTACCGTAGATTTTTTTTAACCTATTACGAGTTATTTTTTCACTTTTTTGTTTTATTTCAACCTATTGCACTTTTTCACCTATTACGATTTTTTCACCGAAAATTCAGCCGCACTAAAAGTAACACGTCCGAACAGTTCGATGAGACGAGACTTAAGTTGGATTGCAAACTATTGTTGTACAATGCAATACTAAAGCCAATCTGGTGGTATGGAATTCAATTATGGGGTACGGCCTCAGCATCAAATATTGAAAAAATTCAAAGGCGTCAAAATAAAATTCTACGTATAATTACTGTAGCTCCATGGTATGTCACAAATTCTCGAATCCACAACGATCTAGGCGTGCCATTAGTAAAAGTCGAGTTTACAAAATATGCGTAAAAGTACGGCAGCAAACTTGAACGCCATCCGAACCCACTTGCACGAGACATCCTTAACTTTAGTGGCCACAATCGGTTGAGAAGGAGGGATACCCTTGCTTTAACTCAAGCGCAAAACAGATGACTGGATCAGTTGAAGTGAAATTTTTTTTTAGTATCATAAACATTTTTGTCTAGCACTGGCTGGGCTTATTATTTTCTTTTTAGTATTAAGATTTGAATACTTATTGTCATTTCAATATATGAAGATTCAATAAATAAATAAAGGTAAAACAAAAAAAAAAAATAAATAAAAGGTATTAAGAATACCTTTCCAACGATATATATCATGATTATAAAATATGGACCGAATATGGGTTAAATCCGAAAAGAATATTTTTTGACCCGAATTTATTTGTTTTTTGGAAATGGTTTTTATATGGCAGCTATGACAAATTATGGGCCGATCTTCTTAAATTTTGGAACAGTTATTTTCATGCATATGAGGATATTTCACGTCGAATTTTAACATAATAACGGTATATTTAAGATATATATTAGTATTAACGTGGATTTCGGTAGTGGACCTTATGTGAGGGATATAGTCAAATATGGACCGATATTCTCAAAATACAGCAGTTTGATTTAGGCATGTATGTAAATGATCCATGTCAAATTTTGGATTGGTACCCTTATTTATAAGCGATTTATGAGTATTGAAGTGATTTTCGGAAGAGGGCTTTATATGGAGCATACGGTTAAAAATAGACCGAAATTAACAAAATTTTGTGGGATGATTTTTATATATGTAAATGATCTGTGCAAAGTTTTGAGTCGGTACCGATTTTTATACAATATATATAGGGAAAAATGACTAGTTCTGGGCCGACCACCATAAAATTTAGTACAACAATTTATTTGTCAAATTTTAGCCGTTTAACATTATTTATATCTGTTTTATACGTCAAACATGGACCGAACTAAAAAAAAATTTCGTTTTGTGATTTCTTTTTGTATAAAACTTATTTTTCTCATGAAGGTGAAGGGTATAAGAAGGACAAATGTATTTAGTCTGCCTATACATTTAGAGGCTTAGTTTATGTCAAGCGTGTTCCCACGGATGAACCAATTCGTATTGTCCACTTAAACGCCTTGGATAAGTTTCGTTAATTATGAACTTAATCTGGAATACAGGTCATTTAACCATAAATATTTTGTAGTTAGGTTCACTCCTCTCCAATCGTTCATTTTTGTTAGTTTTCATAATGTGTATTTTATGTTATCTTTTCGTATGTACAAGTTCGTAGTTAGTTCAAGAATCACTTTCCATGCGTGCCATTCTATTTCCATTACGGAGCATGTTTTTATTGTAATCTTTTTATACTTTTTTCCGCTATGACCTTTTCACCTAATCCGTATTCATCTTCCATAGATGCAACATTCAGCATGTTAAGAGTATTGTCAAAACAACGGAAAGGACTGAAAATATGCCATATTAATGCTGAGAGTCTCAATAACAAAATCGACGAGTTTAGACTCACATTTGAAAACAGTGGAGTTGATGTCATCTGTGTTTCGGAGACTTGGCTTAGGGAGTCTACAAATGACGCCTTGATAACTCTTAATGGTTACACTACGTACAGGGCTGATAGGTTGTTACGCTCGGGCTATTACAATTTTTTTTTTCAGGATTGATGGAAAATACAAAAACTGGGCGTAAGGCATATAAAGTTTAAATAGGCTAGCTCTGCCAGAGGTGATATGGTTCTTGACCCTAGTCTTCGACGCGTACATAAAAAAACAAATTGCCTTAAAATCACCACAAAAAAATTACTATGCAAACAAAAAAAATTACCAATATTAGCTGTCAGAAAATGAGCAAAAATGAAATGACTTGATAATGTCATTTTGGGTACCATATTTCCCTCCCAAAATTCCGCAGGAGTACTCCATTGGCAACATAGGTACCATATGTCTCATGTTACCCCATGAAACTTTCACTGCGTTTTACCTACCAAATCTACGCTTAGCCTGTCTCTCTCAAATTAATGAATTTACACATTCATTTCAATATTCATTATAAAATTCAATTTAATAAATGTTAGTAAGGCCTACAATACAATATATAAGGATGGTATAATATTGAAATATAATATATAAATTTATACATATATATATTTAAAAAAAACCTAGATGTTGCAGAAATGATGATGATAAGGGTGCCAATGATGACGACACGAATGTGACGCTAATGATGAGAATAATTTGTTGCTAATGATATGAGGATGACCATAATGATAGCATGACAATGATGAGGATGTGAGGATGACAATGATGATGATGGACGATGACAATGATGATGATGGACGATGACAATGATGATGATACGATGCTGATGAAGTGAGGATGACGATGATGAGTATGTGAGGATGACAATGAGGATGATGACATGGAGGTGAGGCCAATGATGTGAGGATGACAATGATGATGAATTTGCCAATGGATGTTTTATCTGGGAGTAAGTGTTGTTGGTGATGGAGCTTTTGGCGGTTGTAGTTGTTGTAGATGTTTAGGTCTTTCTTTAAGATAACTTTGTGTCCACACAAAATGATTGCCAAAATATAGGCAACGTTAGGAAGAGATCTTACACAATTTAAAATTTGTTAATGTTTCTTTTGGTGTTTTTGATTAACTAATAGGAATTTATTTTAAACCGATTTTTCTTTCTTTTGTTTTAGTTTATTATATGTTTGTTTCTTTTTGAAATTTTAGAACCGCTTTGTTTTTTTAATGTTAATTTTGCAGAACTTTTTTGTTTAAACTTTAATTAATTTTTTTTATACATATGTATATGTAAATTATTGTACACTTTTCTAATGTTTGTATTAATACGCCACTTGTTTAGCACTTATTGTCATCAACCGTCCTACTTAACAACTTTTTCACTACTTAATGTTAAACGTAATTTTCTGTCGCCCTCTTTAGTTACTAACTACGTGACGAAATACTTCTAGAATATTTCATCATTCAACTGGAATGTAACGGTAACTTTCCAATCGTATGATCCATAAAAATGTTTTTCTCCTTTTTTTGAGGATGAGTTAACAAAAGGAAAGCAAAATAATAAAAGGAGGGAAAAGTTATGGTGTAGAAACGTCAAACAAAATATTTTAGGGTTACCGACTGTGCGTAAAATCTGATATACAAGGGAATTGGGTAGTACGAGAAATAAGCGCAATTGTTTTAATGAAAAGATTCCGAACAAAACTGCTTCGTTAGGCGAGTGTCTCATCGATTAACGAACAGGCAAAGGATATTTTCATGAACTGGTTTATAGGCCTAAACGTGTGGTACCACCCACGACCCTAAGTCATAAGAATAGATAGCCGGGCGAAGCAACGTTGTAAATTTCCCCGTAAAAAGTATTAACTGATTTAAATTTGTGGCTTAGGTTTACTGCCTCAAATCTGCAGCATGGTATCTACCTATTAATTTAACCTGTAGATCCTCAACATCGTAAAGGCCTTTACCCACTATGGCGCGAATTAGACATTTGATATATTTAGGATTAAATTTGGAGTTGATTCCCTTTTGAAAATTACTGAGACTGTGATTTCTCCTGTAAACTTCCTGTCCTACGCTGAATTTTACTAACCTTGCCCTAGTATTGTATACCCTAGTAGCTTTATCATGACCTATCTCTAAGTTCCGTGAAATTTTTTCTCGAATGGTAGACAGTTTGTCTGTTCTCTTGACTATAGTGTCATCAACCAACATATTTAATTTATCTAAAAGTGGAAAAGCTGAACCATGCATACACATGTTCTGACCAAACATGGCATAGTATGGGCTACATTGGATTGAAGTGTGGTAATCACTTTTTAGGGTGGCAAGGATACGAGGGATACATAGGTCCCAGTTTAGATGATGAGGCTCGGTTTTCAAATAGAACCGTATTTTGGAAATAATCTCACGATTAGCTCTTTCCGAGGAATTTGCCTGTGGCGAGTAAAGACCAGTTCGTATATGGGTAATGTCATACAAATTGAAAAATTCTTGTATTTCACGAGAAATAAATTGTTTGGCATTGTCGCTGTGAATAAACTGCGGTACGCCGAAAGTATTAAAAACCTGGTTTTCAAAGAAATCAATAACATTTATAGAAGTAGCTGACTTTAAAGGCTTTAAGAATAGAAACTTCGTAAAATGATCAATAGCAATAAATAGGTGCGAGTTTTTCGATTTAGAACACGGATACGGACCAAGAAAATCACAATAGAGACGCTGCATAGGACGAACAGTGATAAATGCATCACCCATAGGTGGGCGCTGAATTTGGTTGGGGCTTTTGGTAGTTTTGCAAACGCCACATTTAGCAACCATTGATTTAACATCTCTTGCCATGAATGGCCAATAATATTTTTGGCGTACTCTTGAGAGTGTTTTAAAGTAACCACCGTGACAACTAGCATCGTGAACTGATTGAATCACCTTTCCCTTAGAGCGGCTGGAAGCCATACCCTCCACAGACTTTCTTCCTTGTTGTCAATGCCCTGACGAAACTTTACTCTTTTTAAAATGACTTTATCAGACAGACGAACGTCAGGTAAAGCTTCGCTGTTTTTTTTTCGACAGTATTCATGAGAGATTTATAATCAGGACAATCAAATTCAGAAGAAGTTAAATCTATTTCAGGAAAACTGTTATTAACCTCCATAGCGTCTACATCAAACCTCGATAAGGCGTCAGGGACAACGTTAAGCGAACCCTTTCTATGTTCCATCTGGAAATTAAAACCTTGTAATTTCAGGCTCCAGCGAGCCACTTTAAACTTGAGTGGTCGGTAATTATTCTGAATGGAAGTCTCTCTACATAGGCCCTAAATTTTTTTACACTTATGACAGCCGCTAAACACTCCAACTCCGTAACCGTATAGTTACGCTGAGCCCGATTAAGCTTTTGCGACACGAAAGCTACAGGCCTATCTCTACCTTCATCATCTACCTGATATAAGACTCCACCAACGCCTACTTTCGAAGCGTCGCACTGGATAACAAATTCCCGGGCGAAGTCTGGTTGGGCAACAACAGGGGCAGAGCTTAAGGCTCTTTTAATTTTTTCAAAACTCTCAATGGCCTCATCAGTCAGGTAAAATTTTCCCCTATCGCTTTTTAATGAGTCTGTGAGGGGGCCAGCAATATCAGCAAAATTATTGACAAAAGCACGATACCAATTTGCCATACCGACGAAACGGCGAACTTGGCGAGGAGTTTTCGGTATCGGAAAATCCATTATTGCTGAAACCTTATCCGAGTCAACTTTTATGCACCCTTGCCCAATGAGATATCCCAAATATTTTATTTCAGCCTAACAAAACTTGCTCTTCGGGATGTTAATTACACTAGCCAACAAGGTTTTTGACTGGAGCAACCAAATACATTTCCCAGTGTAATTTGGTGCGCTTAATTCGAATCTGTAAATGGGTTTTCTCTATCACGTCAGGTTTTCGAGATATAAAAAAAATCTTTTATTAGATTTTTCCATAAAAAGTTATTAGTTTATTTAAAAATCAATGAGTTTTCAAAAGTGAATGGCGTTATATGATTGTCGTTTGTATTTCGTTGGTTCGGTTTCACGTATTAGAGTCCAACAATAGTCTCCCAGCATACTTTTATCCCAAAATCCTTGATAGTTTCTTTCAATTTTCATTAAATCTTGATGGGCGCGTTCCCCTTGTTCGTCGCTAACAGCACCTAGGTTTTGTGGGAAAAAATCTAAATGCGAATGGAGAAAATGTATTTTGAGTGACATTCGTGCACCCAATTCATGATAACTTTTCAATAATTCAGCAACAATTTATCTGTAGTTTTCACTCTTATTGTTTCCAAGAAAACTTTTCACGATGCACTTAAAAGACTCCCAGGCTGTATATTCTTTCTCCGATAAACACTGCGAAAAATTATGATCATTGATAAGCTTCCTGATCTGAGGGCCAACAAATATCCCTTCTTTTATTTTAGCATATGAAATTTTAGGAAAAACTTTTAACAAATATTTAAATGCTGCACCATCTTTGTCGAGAGCATTCACAAAGTTCTTAAAAAGGCCCAATTTTATGTGCAGCGGTGGAAGAAGAACATCATTTGGATCAATTAATGGTTTATTTGAAATGTTTTGTTTTCCTGGTGAATATTCAGTCCTTTTTGGCCACTCTGTTCTGAGGTAATGATGAAGTGTGGCGCGACTATCCCATAGACACAGGAAACAGCAATATTTTGTGAAACCTCCTTGCATACCAGTCAACAAACCAATGACCTGAAACAGATTTAAAAATAAAAACTGTTATTTACGATCATCTATGTATAGGTATATTACATATGTAAAGAAATTTAAATCACATACCTTAAGATCACCACAGATCTTCCATTTATTATCATTGTATTTAAGTAATGTCAAAATTTCAGTCATTGACTCATAATTTTCCTTCATATTAATGGCATGAGCAATTGGTATGGATGGTTTTTTATTGCCTTTATGTAAAAGAAGTGCCTTTAAACTGTACTTAGAGCCATCAATTATTAATCTCCATTCAGTTTTGTCATATGGCTGGTTCATTTTTCGAAATAAACCATTAACATCAGTGCAGTACAGAATAGAGCCTTTCTTTTCAAAATATGCAGTCAATTCCAAACCTCTTTTTCTATAGATTGTTACTTTCGTCCCAGTTGCAAGGTTGCTTCGTTAAATGCAAGTCCCGAATTAGATCACTCAGCTCAGCTTGAGTCACTAAATGGCGCTCACTATCAGACTCATACAAACTACAACTGCTGCCGAAAGATATTTCGGACTCACTGCTCGTAGCACCGGGAATGACTGGTAGTGGATCAGTTGATAGACGTTGAACTGGTTTGGAAACTGATAGGACATTAGGGTAGGTAATACTTTTTCGATTTTTCATATTGAATCCAGTAACTTTTGTTAAACAGAAATAACAATCAGTTTGGTGGTTACTTGACTCTCTCCAAAGTACTGGAATTGAAAAATCTAAATAGATTTTCTCGCCATTTGACCACTTGTATAAAATAGTTCTGCAACGATTGCAAAACATTGTCGGTGTCCACGGTTTGTCCAAGTTTCCGACAGCAAAACCAAAGTAATGTAGATATGCATATTTTAGTGATTCTGATATTGCATATCCTTTTTTTCCAATCAGATATTCACCAGAGACCTGCAACGAGTACTAAATTTTCGGGTATACTTAATCATGCACATTGATTTTTATGATTTAATCGTTTTTGTTCAAATGCACAAAACGCTCGTTTACGCAACCGTTCGTTTCAAACATTCAGTTTTATTCACTGGTTGTTTTTTGCGAACATGAATATTCTGACTGTGTCGTTAAATGTATGAAGCTCGTTTTACATCAAAGCCAACGTGTTGTTAGCCGAACATGTGTTTTATTCATTTGTTGTTTTGTGCGAACATGAATGTTCGACTGTGTCGTTAAATGTATGAAGCAGCTCATTTTACATTTTTTCTTTAATTTTTTTTGCTGTGCAAAGATATATTTGACAAACTGTACATATTACAAATTTTATCATTGCTTTGTCAAATAAGTTTTCTTTTCGACGAAATAATGTTAAATAGGTAGTAAATGCACATTTTTTATGTTTTCATATTTTTCTGCCAGCCGCTTTTTACTTATAAGTGGCTCGTGTGTTTTTAGTTCAATTCCAATCAGATCATGCACAACAAAGACGACATGCAAAAAACAAACTGTGTATAAACAAGAATTTTTGTTTTCAAACATTGCAGTTCGAACCAAGTGTTGGAAATGATTTATACTCGTTGCTGAATTTTCTGTGTGTGCATAAAAAGTGAATAAGCATAAAATTGAATCATACTTTTTTGTATTGTTCTTAAAATTCAACGTTAGTGAATAAGTCGGCTCGTTCATACTTGTTGCAGGTCTCTGATATTCACCACACACAAAGCAAAAATAGCTCGGATTAGTAACACACGATCTCACTGACATGCTTAAACTCTACCTTTATACAAATTTATAATGAATGTAGGCTTTTGTCAAATTAATAACTGTGAAATTGTAGCGTCAGTATTAACTATTTTACAGTATTGCCAGCATGCGATAAAAAACGAACTGGACGTGATAGCCCAACTTTGTTGCCAGATTCGAATTCAGCGCAGCCAGATTAGCTAAAAAACATACTTCGTTTCCCCAGTCAAAATTTTTTGCCTAATTTGTTGGCCAGTGTTATCAATCCAGCGGTTCTTAAACATTTTGATATATCGCGTAAAATTTTAATGTGGTCTTCAAAAGTTGCACTGCATACCAGTAAGTCGTCTAAATAAACAAAGACATTTTCTCTCAGTCGAGAGGGTATACATTTGTCCATTAGCCTACTCATCGTTTGGGGACCATCACATAGCCCGAATGGCATAACACGATACTGGTATAGAGGCCTACCTGGTACCGCGAAGGCTGTCTTTTCTTTTGAAGATTCTGTCAATGGGATTTGGAAAAATGCATCCTTCAAGTTAATTCCACCTATAAAGTGTGTATCCTGTAATCGACTTAAAAGGCCGTTAATATGGGGTAAATGATATGAATCTTTCTTAGTGACGGCGTTTAGTTTCCTCGAGTCTAAGCATAGGCGAACTTTTCCTGGTTTTCTCACATTTACTACCGGAAAACACCAAGGTGAGTTCGACTCTTCTATAACCCCCATCTCTAACAGACGATCTAATTCTTTATACACCTCTGCTTGTCTGGGAGGAGAAAGTGGATAGTGCTTGCACTTTATAGGTACTGAGTCACCTGTGTCAATATCGTGACTTACAAGCCAAGTTTTTCAAAAGCAGGAAATTCGGAAATGACAGAATCAAGAAGTAATTGTCTCTCAGCACTAAGTGTGTGAAAGGAAATGTCTTTGGTATCCCTAGTACCTAAATCGAGTGAGTTTACACACAGAACAAATTATGGCCAAAAAATATTTAGACAAATTGATTATTGAATATATTTTTACTTTTTATAATTTTTATATTTGATTCTATTAAATTTTTTGTTTGGTTTTCACGTTTTTAACATAGCAATGTTGTAAACCTTAAATATAAAATAAAACAGCTAATTTAGTATCCAGTTTAGTATATTTTCGTATGAAATTTTAAAAACGTTCTTAAATTAGCGTTTTATATATGTTGTATTTTAAGTTGTATGCAACATTCTTTCGTTTACGAATAAAACAATACAGTATAAAAAACATTGATTCTTACAATTCACTCAATTATAAAAGAAACTATTAATTTCATATATAAAATTTGCCAACATTATTTGCAGGAATAAGTCTATTTCATACTGTAGACCAGTGATGTTCAGCCCATACAACTATTGTTTGAAAAATTTACACACATTTGTTATGCTCTTTTAAAAACATTCATTCAGTCGTCGTTGAGCAAGCGATGAGAACACATGCGACGGTCTATCGTCATTTTTTCAGAAATTTGTTAAGCATTGTTGTTGCTTCTTGTTGGTCGAAGCACAGCAAACAGACGCGATTCAATTACAATTGAATACGAAAAATAAAAAACTGTTTAAGATGGAGTTATTTTTGTTTTTTCTCAAAATAACTGTTCCAAAATTGGTTTTCGATATTGATAATTGTTATTTACGGTCTCTGATATTGTTTCATAAGGTGTTTATATTTGGAAAAAATTCTTTACTTTTTTCTGATTTTAAGCGTTTGACAATATGTTTGCTGTGCAAAATCTCTCACAAATACATCTACATTTTATTTTTGAACATCACTGCTGTAGACCAAGAGTAAAGGGCTGCTGTAAACTTAAAGAGAATCTTAAGAAAAATAGAGAGAAGTTTTGAGAACAGTACTCATGAGCAGTGTTGCCAGAAAAATTGCACTTAGAATCCCCAGTTTTGGTTACTTTGTCTCGAAAAAATTTAACGCCGTATTTTAATAGGCGTTAGATAGAAAAATTTATTTAACAAAAATAAACGTTACAATAATATATAATGCATTTTTCAATTTTTTTTTCAAAGTATTTTTGGCGGCGTGATGCGTTCAGTATAAGCAAAATGAAATTAGGGGAAACAAGTCAGAGTGTTATATTCGGCTGTGCCGAATCTTAGTTATTAAGAGTTGAAAAATTTTTGCCAATTTATATATATGTCATTTATAGTATGTATAATTTTAAAAAATTTCAGATTTTTTAATTTTTTAAAAAATTTCTATTTTTTAAAATTTAAAAGTTTTTAAAAATTTCTAATTTTTATTTCAAATTTTTTAAAAATTTCTAGTTTTTTAAAAATTTCTAATTTTTTAAAAATTTTAAATTTTTTTTAAATTCTAATTTTTGAAAAATTTCTAATTTTCTAAAAATTTTATGTAAATTTCCCCCCTTGAAAGTCTGTCACCAAATAAATAGAAGCAGAAATTCCTAATTTGGAAACAAATCCCCATATCTGGCTACACTCCTCATGAGATCTAACAGAAACAAACATGTTACAATCAGCGTTGCCACGACCAAAAAAATTTTGTAACCAAAATGTAAAAAAAAAGTAACCAAAAGCAAAAAAAAGTAACCAAAATTTTTATATATTTAAAATTTTATTTTATTTATACTTCAGCTAAAAAATATATATGTAAAATATAAATTAACCATTGCATTTCAGTTTCTAGTTTAGTCTTATAATTAGGTACAATTGAAAGAAAAAAATAATTCAGCAATAACAATATTAATAAAAACCAAATGTAATTAATTTCATTAGATTTGTTACAAAACACTAGTAGATAAAGTTTAAGTAGATGAGGCTAAAAATCTGTCTTGAATGTTCTTAGATGATTTATCCATATAGCGAACGACTAGAACTAGTGATTTCTTTGTGGATACGTATGTTGTTTCGTCTACTATTAACGAAAACTTTCCTAACATTTCTGTTAATTGAGTTGCTTTACCTGCCACATTTAATGTGTTTCGCAATTTTGAGAGTCGGGACAGCGCTCCTCTAATAAGCCTGGTAGATAGTCCATTAATAAAAAAAGGCAAATTGTGGGTAATAAGAAACCTTACTAATGTTAGCTCTGTTTGGTGCACTTGCTTATTAAGAGTTTCTTTTTGAGAACTTGCAAATGTTGTTTTTATTTTCCACATTTTGCTTATGACACTTTTTTTGTGTGCTTTCGTAAATAACTTACGTGATTTGGAATTTTTTTTCACAGGCAGCGCAGAAACAACATCGATCTTTGTTTCTTAGCCACGGAAACTCATCCAACCACAATACACGGAATTTTCTTTTCGTGCTGTTTTTAATATCACTAAACAACAAAATATTATTTAAAAAAAGTTATTGAAATTGAATGCAAATATGCCTATTCTCATCATCACTTCCAGAAGATAACTCGACATTATTAGTTTTACTTTGAGCAGCCTTTTTAAATAAAAATCTAACAAAAATAAAAATTGTGCTTAAAACCAATATTATTATTTTTTAATTCGAAGTACATACAAACTTATCCATTTTTTACGAAAGAAACCCAATCTTAACTATTTAAAAAACTCTTTATTAATTAAAAATTAAATAGCACGCTAATTTGTAAAAAGCTTTTTTTGGTTTTCTGATAAAAAACATAATTTATGAATGTTTATTAAGGTCCGTTCATATCTAAAACAAAAGAATAATTAACTTGCTCCGATGTCAAACATCAATATGAAAATGCATTTAGTAGCATGTTTTTAGATGGTTTTTGTGAAGAACCTTTTACTCGTTCAACAATACAATGATTGTGTTTGTTATGTTTGGAGACAGGCATGTATTTTTTTGTAATCTTGTGTTTAGTGTTTTATTTTTAAAACACTTAAAATGTGGTAGTTTAGTTTATCACCAAAATTAGTGGTAAAAATTAAGTCAAAGTAAAAACAATGTAAAAAATGGTTACTTTTGTGTTAAAAAAAAGTAACCAAAACGGAAAAAAAGTACACAAGTACACATTGGAAAAAAAAGTAACCAATTTTGGTTAAAAGTAACCAAAACGGCAACGCTGGTTACAATCGCAATTTTAATATTGTAATTGACGCCACAGACGAAATTTGTCTTACGCTTGACACTATCAATGTTAATGTTTTAAAGTCTGTAGTCAGCGTCGTTCATTGTGATCATGATTTTGTTTTCTCTGGAATAGAGAAATATATAACGGTAATAATTTCTGTGTCATTTAAAGTATGCAAAGAAATCATTTAAAGTGTGGAAAAAATCATTTAAAGTGCGGAAGTAGTATTAAAAAGACAGGATTTTAAAAAATATAAAATATAAGCAGTTTTCAAGATTAATTAAAATAAATGATCTATTAAATACATGGAATTTAAGTCATTTGTATGATAAATTAAAAGGCAAGTAGAAAAAGAAATACATTTCATTCAAATACATATCTAATTGTTATTTTTTTTTAGATGAAGGCATAACCATCGATAGTACTGCAGAAATTTTTAATCTATGGCCAGAATATGAAAATCCTTCAGGTTTTCATTTGGTAAGTCATATAGTGTTATACACTAATGTAGGATTAAATATTGAAACCCCAAAGCCAAACGCCTGTTTTATACAAAAATCAAATTATTTATTCAAAATATTAAAACTGAATTCAATGACAACTGAAAACTCAATACCCTAGATTATTCATAATAAAATTAACAACAACTGATAATAACAGAGAACTTGATTAACAATATTGCTACCAAGTTATAAGTAGTACAGTGAACTTAGCACTACCACACTCGGCCATCCTACACGTCATCCGTCTCGGATACCTAGACTATCATACCAATCAATCCTTGTTTGTATCAAACAGCACTTTTTCCACTTAATTTTCAAGTTGTAATCTTCCGCAGTACATAAAACAAGTTTCAATCGACGAACTGCTTCTTCTTCGTTTTCTGCCAGAATAATTAAATCATCCATATAAATCAAGGCAATGCCTTTGAGCAAGAGTGGATTGAATATGGTATTAATGAATCGTTGAAAAATTGCTGGGCTGGTACATAATCCAAACGGGACCTTCATAAATTCATATTGACCCGCTGTTGTTACAAACGATGTGTACTTACGACTTTCCTCATCTACTGAAACATGAAAAAATCCGTTTTCCAAATCAAGTGTGCTAAAAACTTTATTATTCTGCAACATATCTATTTGGTCCTCTATGACTGGCATCGGGTATTTATCTTTAATAATTTTTTGATTAAGGCGCCGATAGTCTACACATAATCGTTTTGTTCCATCTTTTTTATTTACTAGAACTATTGGACTTGCATAGTCGGAGGTACTTGGTCGAATAATTCCGTCTGCTTGCCAAGAACTTATTTGCTTTTCTACTTCCGCCTTTTCAACTTGAGGTAAACGACGCGGACGCTGAGCCACTGGAACGTCATCAAAAAGTACTATTTTCATAGTTACAGGGGAGCTTTTAGCTGGTCTAGGTTTGTACCCGGTAATTATCTTCTTCACCTCAGATCGTATTGATTCGCTTTGAATGTGCTTTATGTCTGGTAGCAAACTCTCCTCGTAGGAAATAAACCAACAGTTTGATTGATTTGATATTTCAATTGACATTTCGTCATTCGTTGATATTACTTTTTTACTCATTTTTACGCCATCTGGTGAAAAGCTTACAATTGCCTGATTCGTCAGATTTGTACCTATAATTACATCGATACTCACACATTCGTTTGGTAAAACATGACATTGTCCCACGAGTTTGCACTCATCCGCTATTACTTGGACATTAAACACACCAATTGCAGCTGTATAAGTTGATCCAACACCACATACTGTCATATCTGTTTTTGAATATTTGCCAAAACCTTTGTTAAAAAATGCATCTTCCCGAATTGTAGTTATTTGACTTCCGCTGTCTATTAATGCCTCCACTTCAATACCGTTTATGTTGACAACTTTAAGCGATGTTCTGTTTTCCACTACGTGAACATTTGTCTTGGGCATACGCTTTTCAGACTTCCTACAACTGTTAGCTTTATGACCAAACTCGTTACATTGGAAACATTTTGGTCCTTTACCTTTGTTTGGGCATTTGTCTGATACATGAGACTTTTCGCCACAGCTAAAGCAGTATCTTTCCGATTTGTCACTTTCTGGTTTTGAAACAATTCTAGCTTGAATTTGATCATACGTCTGCAACCTTTCCTTCAATTCGCCAATTGTTTTCGATTCATACAAGAACGCTTTGTTGTATGGCGAGCCTTTTATACCATCGACAATGTAACTGATGATAGAGCTTGTATCGATTCTTGCTTGAGAAGCAATATCCATCATCGTATACACATATTGGCGATACGATTCGTTTGTTTTCTTTTTCCGCTCACATAGCATTCGGTGTACAGTAGCACTATTAACCATTAATTTAAATTCTTCTTTAAGTCCAGCCACTAACGCATCATATGATTTTGCTTTGCATTCATGCTCCATAAAAAGCTTTGCAGTACCTGTTAGCAGTCTTTTTGCGTAGATGAGTTTTTGAAAATTCGTCCATCCTAGCAAACAAGCGTTCTGTTCAAAATCAACCACCCATTCATTTATGCCACGACCACCTTCGCCAGAAAACTTTTGCATTGATTCTTCGACATCTCGCAACGTAACTGCTACTGAGTCACTTGATTGTAGTTCCATATCTCTCAGCCGTCGTAGTTCTATTGTGACCATCTCTTCAAATCGTTTTTCATCTTCTTCATCTTTCCTTCTTTCAGCTTCTCGTCTTACTTTTTCATCAAAAGTTTGTGGTTCATCTTTTCCTCTTCTTTCGGCTTTAGTTATTGATTCAGTACGCTGTTCATTGTTTTCATCTTCGATTCCAATTTCATGCCCAGCTTTTAATATTCTTTCTTCTTCTTTCTTTCTTCATATAGCTTCAATCTGAATTCGTTCTTCCTCTTCTGACTTCCGTTTTTCTGCTCGGTTTTTCTCGAAAAGTTTGATACGTCTTATCAATGTGCTTCTGTCACCATCATCCGATAATTTGTATTCCTGGCAAGCATCCTTCAGGTCCTGATCCAATGCGCTGGCCCACTCCATTTCCTTTAAATGAATACTCCGATTTATGGTACGGTTGAGCCTCCAAATGTAGGATTAAATATTGAAACCCCAAAGCCAAACGCCTGTTTTATACAAAAATCAAAATATTTATTGAAAATATTAAAATATTAAAACTGAATTCAATGACAACTCAAAACTCAATACCCTAGATTATTCATAATAAAATTAACAACAACTGATGATAACAGAGAACTTGATTAACAATATTGCTACCAAGTTATAAGTAGTACAGTGAACTTAGCACTACCACACTAATATAAATATTTAACCATTCGGGGACAATAGTGTAATTGAAAACGCATATTTACAAGTTGTAATCGAAGCATTAACAACGCTTTGTAGCAACTTGCAAACGCCTGTTTTTAACTTAAAAACTATTGTCTTGCAATAATAACTTTTATAAAAAAAATTTATATGTCGTAATATTATCTGTAGAAAAATGTTTATATCGAAAAATTTTCTATAAAATATTAAACTTTATAGTGAAAATTTTCGGACGTTAAAATTTTTACAGAACATTTTTGAGACATTAAAGTTTAATAAAAAATTTGTATTATTAGTATGAAATCAGTAAAAGGTATATACGATTTGGCATATCCGAATTTACAGCGGTTAGTTATTCCTTCTTTCCTTCCTGTTTTGTAAAGTTATTTCATGATTTCTTATATATTTATATTTTTTGATATTTGTAGATCAATATTGACTTCTCATTGAAATTTCCTTTGGCAAAAAGTATACATGACAAGTGGACACGACATAAGGAACAAATTTTGATTACAATAAAATCAAAAATTCAAAATGCGCATATTTCCAGGCAACTTCTAGAATTGGAAAATAATAATACTGGTAAAATGCATCATCACAAAAATACATACATACATATTTATATTAATAATAATATTAATTCTATGTTTTTGTAGAGTTGCAAAGTTTCATCATTTTTTGGTCGCTTCACCACGTTTTTCCACCACACCAAAAAGCTTCAACCGAGCCAAGCGGATCAAAAATTCGCAAAAAACACACTATTTCTGATTCCCAAGAAGGTTTTGTAACAATGGCCTCATCAAAGGAAGAACTTGAAATGAAATTAAAGTTATTGAAATTACAATGCCGCAACATACAACCAAAATTGCTACTAATTGGTGACTTGGGTAATATTCAATTAATTTTTGTCTACATCGATGATGTAAAATATCCATTTTTAACTTTTCTACATGCTGTTGACACTTTATTTAAAACTTTCTTTCTTTCCAATCTAAAATATCCAGAAGAATCGGAAATATTTTATAGTTTTGTACAATAATTTTTTACGAAATATCTACATCCACAAATTTTTAATATTATAAATATTGATCTCATGTATAGATTTTCTTGTAAATATTAATAAAAAACAATTTATAGAACTGAATAATACATTTGTTTGATATTGGGACAAAATTTTTATAGAATTGAATAAAATTTTATTTGAAATTTGGACAAAATTTTTATAGAACTGAATAATACATTTGTTTGATATTGGGACAAAATTTTTATAGAATTAAATAATATTTTATTTGAAGTTTGGACAAAATTTTTATAGAATTGGATAATATATTTGTTTGAAATATTAACAATATTTTTATAGAATTGAATAAGTTTTTTGGCTGAAATTTGGACAACATTTTTATATATTTAATAATATATTTGTTTGAAGTTTGGACAACAGTTTTATAGTATTAAATAACATTTTTAATAGAATTTATTTTTCATTTTAAATTGCAAAATACTTTACCAAATTTACGAATTTCGTTATAGGTCCCTTTTAAAGCAAAAATTTGTTTGTTTGTGCGAATTTCGTTATTGAAATCGACTTTCAGTTTTTTCTGTGCAGATGGTATGATGTTTGGGGCTATAGCAAATTTTCGCCAAAAATCTAGACCCAAATAGACTTCTTTGCTAAGAGAAGGGACCACATAAAATCGATATTGCGCGTTACGCCTTTATAAAAAATGGGTAAATTACAATGACCTAAAACATCGTTTTTCGAACCATCAGCGGTAGAAATAAAAGGTTTTAACTGAATTCCATTTCTTTCTATAAAAGTTAAACTATTTTTACCTAAGACTGAAACACTTGCCCCAGAGTCAAGCAATCCATAAAAATGTTCATTTAAAATATTCACATTAGCAAAAGGCCGATCATCTAAAGAGCTACATAAAAGTGAAGATTCTATTTGTTTTCTATAATATTTCCGTTTCTTAAATCGCTCACGGTCTTTACGAGTTTTGATCAAATTGGTACAATCAGGTTTTAGGTTTTTAGACAAATCAGGTGAAAAGTGTGTCCCGAGAATAGGGACCTGGATTCATCTCCCTGTGGGAGACTTATCCTTGGGTCTGATAGATACTCGGGGTTTGAGGCAAAGAACGAGAGTCCCCGGTGTCCATCTCGCTCCGCTTCCGATTTCCCGAATGAGAATTTCGACAATCAGGGGTGGCATCTCCACGTTCTCCACATTTAAAACAGAAAAGAAACCTGGTTTTATCAGGACAATAAATGTACGAATGTCCTAGTGCCAAACAGTTCCAACATTTTATGCGCGAATAATCCGGTTTAATTGGACGGCGCGAAATCTGCATGGCCTCAATTTGGGGATCAGATTCGAAGTCATGTTCCTCTTCCTGAACGGAGTCAATTTCTAAGGCGCTAACCTGGCGAATGGAACTTTTTGAAGCTGTTTTGTCTTCCTTAAGTACCTTTTCTGCCTCTCGAGCAATATCCCTTAGATCATAAAGGTTTTTTGGGGTGGAGCTAAATAACATACATCGCAATTCGGGTTTAAGATTTTTCCGGATAGTTTGCATAAGTCTATTTTCTGACAATGACTCAGACATGCGAGAGTTTAGAGATACCATAACCGAATGAAATTCATCGTAAGACTCTTTTTGATTTTGTTTTCTTAAGTTTAGTTTCACCAAAATGTCATCGTCATTCTCGAGAGTAGTAAATTCTTTAGAAATAGCATTTTTTAAAAGGCGATATGGAGGGTCATTTTTGGTTTTTATAAAATCCCAATACCATGTTTCCGCTCTCCCAGATAAAAAAGTTTGAAAATTCGTTTCTAATTGTTCCACTGGACAACGAGTCCTTTCAACCAGAATGTCTATTTTAAAAAGAAAATCCTCAACACTACCTCAAACTTTAGTTTCCACTTTTCCAAATCAAATTTGGTACTTCGAATTTCCGATAAGTTATGACCAGGCTCATTTAAATGTCGTTGTCTTGAACCTGATGAAATTATTTGATCCCCTGCGGGATTTGAACTCGCCCTGATTTCTGATGTTTGCGACAAATTGGAAACGGTGGCTCTTAAAGAACATAACTCCCCATTAATTTTGGCTTGTTCTTGTTGCATACCCCGTAAGGCTTTTAAAATTTCATTCAGTGCAGGGTTTTCTGCACCTGTGTAAGAATTCGCCATTCTATTTGAAGTTTGACTAGAATCCTGATTAGTTGGAAAACCACGTAAGGTTGAAGTTCCAAGTCCCTTGGAGTGCTTCAATACACAGAGCACCCAAAAAACAGGACAAATTCAAAATTCCTTGGAGTGCTTTAACAAAAAGATCACCTTATTCTATATTCTTCGAACTTTTTAATGATTTTTATTAAATAATTTTTAAGCTTGAGGTCACTTTTCTGTTTTTTAAAAAAGATTTTTTAATTCTTATATATAATTAACTCAATATTTCGATTTCCTTTGGAAATCTTCTTCAGGAGTTATTTAAATATTATAACAAATTTTCTATGTGTAAAAATTTTTTGATAAAGAATTTTTTTCAAACTTATATCAAAAAATTTTTACACATAGAAAATTTGTTATAATATTTAAATAACTCCTGAAGAAGATTTCCAAAGGAAATCGAAATATTGAGTTAATTATATATAAGAATTAAAAAATCTTTTACAAAAAACAAAAAAGTGACCTCAAGCTTAAAAATTATTTAATACAAATAGAGCACCCATAAAAAGGATGAAATAAATTAAATTTTTTGAAAATACTGTCAGTCCAGCCAATAACGGCCTGACAAAAGAGAAGAGAAGGAAGAAAACACCTGGCCAAGAGGTGCATGGATTCCAAAGCAGTCGTCATTCGTTTCAAATTGGCCCGGCCTCGATTACTTCCTGTTTCATTCACATACATTCATGTTACAAATATACAGTTGTTAAGTTGATATGCACTGCGATATTTCCGTGATTTGCGTTACGGATTGAAGGAGATGGTTCGTCGTGGCATATCGGTGCAATGCGAAAACAGAGCAGTCGACAATAATTAATAGCAGTCGACGAATTAATACAACAAAAAAAACTACAGTGCACTAGATGCACGTATAGGTCGGTAGGCGTTAACCGCCGTTGACAAACATTAATTTTTTTTTTCTCAACAAATTTTTCTTTTTTAATTTTAAACAATGTGTAAATCGCAGACTACCTTTGATCATCCACGAGCAAACGTAGTAAATGAAGTAGATATAAAAGAAGAAAACATCAATACTTTTAAAATAGAAATATTCTTACTTATAATAACTTTAATATTAATCATAAATTTTTTTTTCTCGCATATATCAAATGCACCATCAAAATTTAAAGAAAAGATATCAAAATAGAAATAATGCCTCAAATACAATATAAATAAAAGGAAGAAAGAAGAAAATTTGTATATGGATTAGAAAAGCATTCTTCAAAGATGCAGAAACATTAAAGTAGAAATAGAGAAATCCTATAAATGTCTGAATTTAGACAGACCAATAAAAGACGATACTTTACATAAACATTTGAAAATACTAATTAATAGTTTGGAAGAAATTAGAACCTTTTAAATGTAAATTACGAAAGACTTACAAAAAATCATAAGATAGCTGCTGAAGCCTTTTACCAAGACACAAGAGACAAAGTACTAAGAATTTCGATATAAATATATCAAATAATATCCATGAAAGGATACAAATCGAAAAAAAATTTTTCCAATGATAAATAAAATAGAAGCAACAATGTCTCAAACAGTGGTAGAATTTTTTAACACCGCCTCTAAATTAATTCCTGAGTTTGACGGAAAGGCAGAAAATTTACGATCATTTTTAGATGCAATAGCCTTAGTAGACTTAATCAAAGGTTCACATGAAATTATAGCAGTATCTTTAATAAAAACAAAATTAAAAGGAAATACCAGAAATATTATAAATAATGAAAATACCATAGCAGATATAGTAAACAAATTAGAAAATACAATTAAAGGCGAGTCAGTCGAGGTCTTGACAGCAAAAGTGATGAATATTAGACAAAATAATGAAACTGCTAATACATATTGTAGTGAAATAGAAGCTATTACTAAGTCATTAGAAAATGCGTACATAGCTGATGGAGTAACAAACGAAATCGCAAATAAATAAGCAACACAGACAGCAGTAAAAGAACTGTACCAATGATAAAGTAAAACTTATTATGGAAGCCGGACAGTTTAGTAATATGAATGAAGCAATCAGCAAGTTTGTCAACAGTTGTACAGAAGCAACTGGACAACAAAATACATAATGGAAAACATTTCTTAGTACGATCTGATCATAAACCATTATCTTATTTATTTTCTATGAAGAATCCAAGTTCCAAACTAATAAGAATGAGACTCGACCTAGAAGAATATGACTTTACTATTGAATATCTTAGGGGAAAAGATAATTACGTTGCGGACGCGTTATCAAGGATAACCATTAACGACTTAAAAGAAATGAATAATTCTATACTAAAAGTCACAACCAGATCTATGACCAATAAACATGCAAATAATGATAATAATACAGTAGTTCAACAGCAGAAAATTGATGAAAATAAAAATAATAAGCCCAGTATATATGAACCTTTAAATAACACTGACGTCAGGAAATACCATAAACTAAAGATTTCCCCTGGAAGATGCTACATCAAAGGAGGAAAATCTATAGTAACATATATACAAATAAATGATTTGTTTACTAACGGAAATCTTGAAATCTTTTTCCCTAGGCTCGAAAAAGTGGCCGGTGAGCATAATATTTATAATTTACAAGTGGCATCTAGTAAAAAAATTTTTGAATTTATCTCTTAATGATTTTAAAATAATAGGCAATAAGGTATTAAAGAAAATTAAAGTAGCGCTACTAAAACAGGTGACCCAAATCAATAATAAGAATGCCAAGGCAATTCTTGAAATACTGCAGAAATATCACGATGATCCAATAGAAGGAGGACATTGTGGAATATATATAGGGTTACCATATTCATTTTGAGAAAAAGAGGATGTCGACCATAAAAAAGCCGGACATTTACCCTTAAAAAGAGGACAATACTCTGTAGCAAAATATTAAAAAAAAACAACGCCTTAAAATACACAAAACAAATTTAACAAATTCATTTTAAAACTTCACATGTATTATATATAAATTTTTAGTAGAAGTTGTCAAGTTTCATGTATATTTTTCAGCGCTTTCAATTTGAACCAATATATTATTATCGCATTTTTTTAAATATTCATAAAACACTTGACAATTCATATCAAAATTATATTTGACTTTAATAATATCAGAAATAGTTGCTGTGTTTAATTTGTTTCTTTCTGGTGTTCACTGAATTCAGAACTTCTAGAACTAAGAACTTTGAGAAATATCATAAAACAAAATTCCCAAAGGTTAACACACACATTCAGGGAATTTGGAATGATTTGGAATTTATAAGAAGATTTCGTCTTTTAAAGAAAAGTGCATCAGCTGTTTTTCCCCCTCCAATAAACTAGCACTTCTTTTGGCACCTTTTCTGGACAAAATTAAAAAAGTCGTTGCAAACAATTAAATTTGGTAATTAATTGATGTAACTCTAAACGCCAAACACCAATGTTACCACATTTTTCACCGAATGCAGTCGGACGCCCTAAAAAAGAGGACGGTGTCCGGGGAAAAGAGGACGTATGGCAACCCTAAATATATAGAAATACACAAAAGATACGAAGATATTATTATTGGAAAAATATGTCAAACAATATATCTAATTATGTAAAAGCATGTCACAAATGCCAGATAGCAAAAACAACGAAGCATATAAAATGTCCTATGACCATAACAGAAACACCGGATAAACCATTTGGCATAGTATATGTTGATACAGTAGGAGCATTTCCGAGATCAATTCAAGGAAATGAGTATGCAATAACGCTAATATGCGACTTAACTAAGTACTTAGTAACAATACCAATACAAGACAAGAGCGCTAAAACAATAGCAAAAGCTATATTTGAGAACTTTATACTTACCTATGGTCCAATGAAGACGTTCATATTAGACATGGGAACAGAGTATAAAAATTCTATCTTATCAGAAATATGTAAATTATTAAAAATTGAAAAACTAATCTCAACCGCCCACCACCATCAAACATTAGGAACGATCGAAAGATGGCATAGAACTTTTAACGAATACGTATGTTCTTATATTTCAGTAGACAAGACGGACTGGGACATATGGATAAAATATTTTACTTACTGTTTTAATACCACCCCTTCAACAGTGCATAATTACTGTCCATATGAATTAGTTTTCTCCAAACTTCCAAATTCATTTACACAATTTGATACTATAGATAGAATTTTTCCATTGTATAATATAGATGATTATGCCAAAGAAGCAAAATTTAGAATAGAAGTAGCTCATAAGAGAGCCCATTATTATTAAATAAAAATAAAATTAATTCAAAAGAGATTTATAATAAGAACACTATAAATTGTAATTTAAAAATAGGTGATTTAGTTTTATTAAGAAATGAATCAGGACATAAAATAGAACCAAATTACAAAGGTCCTTTTCAAATTGTAAATATAGATCTAAGAAATAATATAACCATAGTGGATAAGAAAACAAATAAAGAGCAAATAGTATATAAGAAAAGACTTAAAATTTATCACGATAAGTAAAAGAATTGTAAGGGCCCCATTACTAATTCAAATACCCCATTACTAATTCATATAGCATTAGTAATTCATATACCATTATAAACTCACAATAATATTATCTAAATATAAATAGTTTGTAAAAGAATGTCCATACAACAGAAAAAAAATGTTATATGAACATTCTTATTAAGAAAGGAGGTGTAGCATTATTACATGAATGCATTGTTTTAAGTAACTGAACAAAATAAGTGTCCTCTTACAGTAAACAAAACAAACAGATATACATAAGGTGCATGCCCATTAGCGGCTTGGTGTAAATAGACACTGTAGTAAACGCCGGGGTTGCAATGCACTTGAAATGGACACACGCATTCAGCTACGACTATATGTATGGGAATACTTTAAGTCAAATCAAATTACCCAAAATATTCCCATCAGCGTTGCCAAATGTGCAGATTTATCTGTTTTTTGCAGTTTTTTGAAGTACAAAACAGACTTGCAGATTTTTACTCCAAAAAACTGTTTTTTTTTTAAATCAATGCAGATTTTTCAATTTTATTCGAATAAAACAAAGAAGCAATCAATATTATTATTCCCACTCTATGTGGAATTTTGCGGACCAAAGATTTAAAAAAAATTCAATTGCACAAATTTTGTACAAACAGAAGAAATGGAAACTAAATTTAATAAGAATATGTACAACTATGATCTCTATACATATGTATGTGATAATTTAAATGAAGTATTTTACGTTATGTTTTTACTGTTAATTTTATATACATATAATTTTATATATATATGTATATTTTATATCAAATATAAAAATTAAATTTTGTTTTCTTTTTTTTCTTCAATAAATTAAACATATATAAATATCATTTTATTACATACCGCACACATTCTTCAAAAGTGACTCAATTCAAAATTTTAATTTTTCGGGTTTTTATGCTTAAACAACACACTTGTTTATCTATAAGAAAAAGGTCAAAGCATTTTGTTACAGTTAACAAGTTCTAAAAAGCAGTTGTCTTTCTTTATATTTCATTTGGTATAAAGTTGCAATTTAATAGTGATTTATTTTTAGTTGTGTCATATAATAAAAATTTTGAATTGAGTCACTTTTGAAGATTGTGTTCGATATTATTATTAATTTATTTATTATTATTAATTTTGTTTTGAAGGTGAAGATTTTTTTCGAAAAAAACAGATTTTTTTTTGGGAATTGTCAGATTTTGTAAAAAAGAATATGGCAACACTGATTCTCATACATTAGTTTAAGAATTAGTCGTCTAGTATATTATCATAAGTAGTATATAAGTAGAATGTATTTAGTAATAAAATTTAATTCTGATAATAAAGTCAAAGCGACAACTAGTTGCTCTAATAATACAAACTGACTTTCATTTATCACAAAGGGACCCTGAAGAATTACTGGAAACGTCAACAGTCTCAGTTATAATAGAAGGAATAGACTCTATTGGTAATTGTTCTAGATTAGGTGCGGACTCTATATTGAAGGCGTCCGTATTTTCACTAATATTCGATTCTTCACAACAAATGGTAGGCTCACTGAAGCGACGAACAGGACTATGAATAACTAAAGGCCGACTTGGCGGTGTTGTAATATCAATATTTTCTAATGAATTACTTGGAGATGAGCATATACTTTTACCACGCCCTCTTACCGAACTTAAAACTTTAGGATCGTTTGTCTTGCTGCGCAATGACATATCATGCCTTCCCGTCATGAAAATGTATAATCTCTCGATGTTCCCTATCTATCGTAACTAGCAAAACTTTTTCGAGTCCGTTAATTCAAACTAGAGTGAACAAGTAGTGTTACAAAATAATGATGAGATAATTGTTAATTAACACAAAATCAACAAATTTTATAAAAAAAATTAATTAAATTTTCAAGAAAAAATTTTTTTTGATAAAAAGATTTGGATTATAGAGTATAAACAAATATTTAGTATATATTGGTAGTATAATATGTATTGGTAATTTCAATTTTGGTAGTAAATAATTATTATCCTATGAGAGATTCAGGCAAAGCATAATTAGCAGTTATAACGCAGTTACTTATTTGTTTGAACAGACAAAAGAATATAAAAGTTCACTATAATTTATATAGTCTTGTCCAAACTTCCACACAATGACATTTATTTCATATAATAACATCTTAAAATAAAGTCTATTGTACCTTAGGTTAGAATCTGCAAATCCTTTACACAAAATTTTCAAAGCGTTTGTACTGAGTTCACTAAATATTTTATCGTAACAAATCTGTCCAATTATGTGATTCGACCCGAGATTCGAACTTATAAAATTAATAGCAAACTTAATTCAACTTGTTGTATCGGAACATTTGCCGCGCAATGAGCTAGATTATAGATCTTTACAAATTTCACTCACAAATCCCCACCACAACAAAATTGAATTGAGATTTTAAATGAAATAAAGGATTTGTGGAACTTTTCATTCCTTTGAAGTGCCACTGTTACTATTCTACTACTAGAGATCACAACAAAAGAAGAAACATTTTTGCAAATTTTCGGTTTTATCAGCATTACTCAGTTTATCAAGGTTCATTGGAAATTATTTGGTTAAAACTTTGGAATTATTTTCAACCGACTTATTAATAACTCAAATAAAACCAATGAAACAGGATTACATTGATCAAAAAAAAATGTTGAATGCTATTGGCCTTTAGCCTTGGCGCCATTTATATTACGGCGACCATGTTGGCCTTTTACGTTAGACTTTTACGTTGGTTAATTTTTTTTTTGGCTTACGTTGGCCATTACGTTGGCCTTTTCGTTGGGCGCCATTTTATGTTACGCTCGGGGGGCTATTACAATTTTTTTTTTCAGGATTGATGGAAAATACAAAAACTGGGCTTAAGGCATATAAAGTTTAAATAGGCTAGCTCTGCCAGAGGTGATATGGTTCTTGACCCTAGTCTTCGACGCGTACATAAAAAAACAAATTGCCTTAAAATCACCACAAAAAATTACTATGCAAACAAAAAAAATTACCAATATTAGCTGTCCGAAAATGAGCAAAAATGAAATGACTTGATGATAATGTCATTTTGGGATCCATATTTCCCTCCCAAAATTCCGCAGGAGTACTCCATTGGCAACATGGGTACCATATGTCTCATGTTACCCCATGAAACTTTCACTGCGTTTTACCTACCAAATCTACGCTTAGCCTGTCTCTCTCAAATTAATGAATTTACACCAGTGGTCCTCAAAAAGAGAGGATTTGGTAATTACATATGTATGGGTGACACTACACAGAAAGAAATAACATGTAATGTTTTAAATAAACCTCAATTAAAAATTAATTTGTTATTTTGTACAAATTCATCTTATGTTATTTTATGTACATATGTATGTATGTATAAAAAAGATAAAAAAATAGTAAATTCTTTTGAAAATATCAAAATAATATTATTTAATGCAACAAAATTTCTGTAAAAAGTATATAAAAAATGTATACATTTATGTGATCACTGCTTCTCAGTGTACTGAAAACAACAACAAAAATTAGCTGAAAAAGAAAAAACATGCGCAACAGTCCTACTTTGTTCAATGCTGTCATACAACTGAATGAAATATTTGTATTTTTCTACGCTCTTGTACTGAGAAATAAATAAATAAAAGCTGAAAAAAGAACAAACATGCGGCATAGACCTGCTTTGTTGAATGTTGACTAACAACTAAATGTAAAGGCCCAACTATAATATGCATATGCTAGCTCAAGCAAACGTGCGAACACATATCAATTGTATGTGGCAAACTATAATGTACTTAACGAAACTTTTCGTTAAGTTTTTCAACTGTCATTTGCTTAAGCAAAAAGCGAAACTGATCGCATATTCTGTACGGAATCAGCTGTTTGTTGTTTGTTTGTGTTTTTAACAAAATGGAGAAAGAAGAAAATACATTTATTTTAAATTTAATAGAAAATGTGGAAAAAATAGGTGCCTATATAATAAAAGGGCCCTTTTTATTTTAACAAAAATATCTCTGTCGCGGTTTATTTCTCTGACAGAACAAGAGCGTCTTCTTCTTTTACAGTGTAGTTCACTTATTTCTTTTAATGTGCACATGCCTTCAAGCGCTAACTTTAATATTTTTATATTATTTAAATTTTTAAGTTTTTTCTCCATTTTTGCAAACACAATGCGAAAATTAACAAAACATATGTAAACGTTTATTATTATTTACAATGTAGTGCTGCCACAGCTGTACATTTTAGTACTTTTGCCGATAAATTAAAAAAAAGGAAAAATTATGCGTTTCTGGTACGAAGTTTTCTTTTAATTATAAAATAATATAATAATATTTATAAAATATAGTCATTTAATGGGTTTTTGTTAAAATAAAAACATTTTTTTAAACATAAATGAGCAACTGTGGACAAAAAGTTTCAAAGTCATTGTAGCCACCTAAAAGTTAACTCTGAACTGGTTATGCATTTGACAGCCTTTTCGTTAACTTTTGCAATTTGCTTAATCTTGCTTATGCATATTATAGTTGGGCCTTAATATTAGTATTTTTACGCTTTTGTTGTGAGTATTGTTTGCGATCGTGTTGTGTATATGTGAATAGCCGAAAATCTTCGTATTCTGAACAATACTAGTGAGGACCACTGATTTACACATTCATTTCAATATTCATTATAAAATTCAATTTAATAAATGTTAGTAAGGCCTACAATCTATATATATAAAAATAAGTGTACATTTTGATTGTCACTCCATAACTCGAGAACGGCTCGACCGATTGCCATAACATTTTTAGGGAAGGTACAGGGAGGAGTGATGATGGTTAGTTGATTTTGAAATCCAAAATCGGTCTAGCCATTCTCCAGTTATGATTTTTTTCCTGAAAAAATTCAAAATTTGAAAAAAAAGTCCCCTAAAGTATACTGTACAAATTTGCAAATAAATAAGAGCAGGCAGGTTGTGAATACATCTTATTCTATGAAATACAAATCAATAGTAAATACCGAGCGAAGCCGGGGCGGTCAGCTAGTACAATATATAAGGATGGTATAATATTAAAATATAATATATAAATTTATACATATATATATTAAAAAAAACCTAGATGTTGCAGAAATGATGATGATAAGGGTGCCAATGATGACGACACGAATGTGACGCTAATGATTTGTTGATAATGATGTGAGGATGACCATAATGATAGCATGACAATGATGAGGATGACAATGGTGATGATGGACGATGACAATGATGATGATACGATGCTGATGAAGTGAGGATGACGATGATGAGTATGTGAGGATGACAATGAGGATGATGACATGGAGGTGAGGCCAATGATGTGAGGATGACAATGATGATGAATTTGCCAATGGATGTTTTATCTGGGAGTTAGTGTTGTTGGTGATGGAGCTTTTGGCGGTTGTAGTTGTTGTAGATGTTTAGGTCTTTCTTTAAGATAACTTTGTGTCCACACAAAATGATTGCCAAAATATAGGCAACGTTAGGAAGAGATCTTACACAATTTAAATTTTGTTAATGTTTCTTTTGGTGGTTGTTATTTATTTAAATGCACTTTATTACTTTTTCTTTACAGGAAAATTGTATGATGAGTGTTTGTGTGTATGAGCTTTACAACTATAAGTTTTACTAATGCAGTTTTTGATTAACTAATAGGAATTTATTTTAAACCGATTTTTCTTTCTTTTGTTTTAGTTTTTTATATGTTTGTTTCTTTTTGAAATTTTAGAACCGCTTTGTTTTTTTTAATGTTAATTTTGCAGAACTTTTTTGTTTAAACTTTAAATAATTTTTTTTATACATATGTATATGTAAATTATTGTACACTTTTCTAATGTTTGTATTAATACGCCACTTGTTTAGCACTTATTGTCATCAACCGTCCTACTTAACAACTTCTTCACTACTTAATGTTAAACGTAATTTTCTGTCGCCCCCTTTAGTTACTAACTACGTGACGAAATACTTCTAGAATATTTCATCATTCAACTGGAATGTAACGGTAACTTTCCAATCGTATGATCCATAAAAATGCTTTTCTCCTTTTTTTGAGGATGAGTTAACAAAAGGAAAGCAAAATAATAAAAGGAGGGAAAAGTTATGGTGTAGAAACGTCAAACAAAATATTTTAGGTTTACCGACTGTGTGTAAAATCTGATATACAAGGGAATTGGGTAGTACGAGAAATAAGCGCAATTGTTTTAATGAAAAGATTCCCAACAAGGTTACGTAACGGTGGAGGTGTAGCTATTTTTGTGAGATCAAATATTAAATCAAAATTATCTTTGAAGTCTGGCGTTGACGACCAAGTAGAATATAGCCTCCCTTTATAGCGCAACTGTTCCTCTGAAGACGAGAATAATTTCTGCCCAATCCAGACCTTGGTTTACGGAGGTAATTAAATCGGCGATAAAAGAGCGAGATTTAGCATATTACAGATGGAGACGCTTTAAAACTTCTTCTCTTTATGACACTTTTCGTTTAGCACGAAGGGATGTTAATATGAGAATAAGAGTCGCAAAATTAAAATATTTCACGAGGCGTTTCGGTTGTGCCCTGGGGTCACAACAAAAGTGGAAAGTGATCCGTGACATTGGGGTGGGAAATGGCTCTGTTCTTGTTAACTGTGAGATTGACGCGAAGGAACTTAACAGAAATTTCTTAGATGTGCCAAGAGTTGACATCAACACTGATTTCTACGATTTCGAGAATATTTCACCATTTGGTAGCGGTGGCAGTACTTTTGAATTCTGTTGTGTAACTGAGTCTGATGTTTTAGCAGCTATTTCTCATGTTAAGTCCAATGCAGTACGAGTTGACAATATGGATCCTCGCTTCGTGAGAATACTTCTACCATACATTTTACCTTACTTAACTTACCTTTTTAATTCAATAAAAACTCGTAGTGTTTTTCCTCAGATCTGGAAGCAATCGAAAATAATACCAATACCCAAATTTAGAACTGAATATCGCCCCATTGCAATACTTTGCTTCTTATTTAAGGTTTTGGAAAAGTTATTGCACAGACAAATTTCGGAGAATGTACAAATTTGTTCCCTAATGACAGCAAAACAATCGGGCTTCCAACCTAATCACAGTTGCATTACTGCGTTGGCTGAAGTATCCGAAAATATTCGACAAAACTTAGATGATGTTAATGTCTCGTTCCTTTTTCTTCTGGACCATTCTAAGGCTTTCGACTCCGTGGAATATAATATTCTATGTTCTAAACTCACAAAACTATCTTATTGGGCGTGCACAGGCTGTTTTCTCAAACAACTCCATTTCAGATATTCTCCCAGTATTAAGAGGTGTACCACAGGGTTCTATCCTGGGTCCTCTGTTATTTTCATTATATAATAATACCTCCCTTTGCAGTTATCGCATTGTAATATCCATGATGACGTGCAATTGATACTCGGATTTCCCCTTAACGATTTTTTTTTTTTTTTTTAAATAATTAACAAACACAAACTGCGAAGCTTTTGGCTTATCTGCAGAAAACACCCAGAGTCTTTGGCGGGAATCGAACCCGCAACCCTTTGACTGATAGTCCGGCACTCTATCACCTGGTCTATCGGGGCACTCAAACTTTAACTGAATATGTGACCAAATTGAATAGCGATCTGTCAAGAATACATTGCTGGGCAACGGCAAATGGGCTTTGTCTCAACCCAAAAAAATCTAAATGTTTGCTAATACAAAAGAGACGTTCTGCACAGATTTGCGAACTTAACATACTTCTGAATAACGTACCTATAGAAATTGTGTCACACTCAAAAAACCTTGGGATAGTTTTCAATGATAGGTTGACTTGGTCAAATCATGTTAATGCTATTGTAGGTCAAACGTATGCTAAACTATGTAGTAACGTGTATAGTCTAAACGTTTTGATCACGTGTCGAATTTTTCCCGCTCACTTTATGGTGTTTCATTCGAAAACCTTATAAATATCAGAACTCTTGTGCTTCTTTATAAAATTATTTATACTGGTAAGCCTTTTTATCTTTATCAGAAAATTAACTTTAATAGAAGCAACAGGGGAAAGAAAATTGTATCATTAAGGCGTTGCAGTCTTGTTTCCGAGTGGCAATTCTTTATACATGCTGTTCGTCTTTGGAATATGCTCCCTCATAACATTCAGCTCCTTAGTAATGCAAACGCATTTAAGAAAAATCTTTTTAAAATCTTTAAGTGATTTTTAAATTGTTTTGTTTAAAAAACTTCCTAACTTTGATTGTATGTACTTGTACATACAACTTCATAACACTTTAATTTAATTTTATTTCCATTTTACTACTGTTTTCATTTTTTATTGATATTTTTTTTCTTCTTTTTTTTAACCTTTCACATTTTTTTTTATATCGTACAATTATTGTTTACTTATTTTCGTACTTTGTCTTCTTTATTTGTATTCATAACTTTAATTCAATTAACTTTAAAATTAACTTTAACTTTAAAATTAATTTCTACACATCTAAAATTCCTGTACTATAATTATAAGATTTAATCTTGTTGTTCAGGATAAGCACATTAAATAAATAAATAAATAAATAGAAATTAAAGAATGAATTCAATGTTATGATGGAGTTTTCATATTAAATCCGGTTAAAGTAACAGACAAAGCTCTTTGTGGAAATGATATGAATCTCTGTTGGTGTTGGTGAAATCTCTCCTTAAAAGAAACCAAAAAAGAAGGATGATTTACTCAAACTTAAATTTTTGAAAAAACCTAAAATTGAAGAGTGAATTTGATAATGAGATAGAAATGTTTGTTATTAGAAATGAATTAAAAACGTTGATTGCGGAACGAATGAAATAATGAATGTAATTAAAATATGTAAAAGCCCCCCACAACACCTAATGCCGTGTTCAGATATGCAACTTTATTGCGATAATCGCAATAAACGCCATTATTGAGCTCAATATTCCATATAAAATCACAATTAATTATTGCGCAATAAGTACGAAATTGTTATAATATTGAGTAAGATTTCGAATGCAACACTGTTCACAACTGTGTTTAGTGAACAAAATTGTATAAAATGCCAACTGTCAACAAAAGAAAACAAAAAAAAAATCATTAAAAAATCAATTTGAAGGTAAGTTTGCATAGAAACACAACAACCTTTTAAAGTATTTTTGTATTGTTTTCCAGCTGTCAAATGATTATTGAGTAAGCTGAAAATTGCGTATGCCTGAACACTTAAAATAATATTGTCAATTAACCGAATATTGACTCAATAAAGTTGCATATCTGAATACAATATAACAATGTATGTAATAATATAGAATAAAATATTGAATAAGAATTATTTGTTTGGGAGGATGAGAAAGAATTGTTCATGTAATCAGAATACAAGAATTTGCTAACAATTTTGTCTACAACCGATATTAACGATGTTTTTCGTCAGCTTCATATATTTAAATCAAGATTCTCTTTACTATAGATACCTTAATATTTTTTTAAGAAGTTTTATCGATCGATAATATTCTGTTGCTTTTAACCCTGATTCCGCTCATAAAATTAAGCAATGTTAAAAACACTTAAAAAAAAATATCTGCATCTAAAATTTTAAAAAAAGTGTTTTTTCAGCCTGGGGATTGAAAAAATTGTAGCTGTAGACGGGCTCGGGTCGTCAGAACTCAAAAAATATGTATAAGCAATTCAATTCAAATATTATTATATTGAGCATAAATTAACGGAATTCAATGAAAACAAATGAAATATAATAAAAAATTTAGGTACAAACATGAAATTTCATAAAACAAGATTTTGATGTAGAATTACAAAGGAGCACTTTGTGCAGTACGATTGCGTTTCCTTGGGAGTTACTCTCTATTGCGATGCGAAAGCAAATTCAATGCGTACGCTTATCGCATCGAATTTGCTTTCGCATCGCAATAGAGAGTAACCCCCCTGTTCTGTCAGTAAATATACACCAATGGTCAATATTGTCATATCTTACGTCATCCGGAGGGATGTAACACTTCTTTGGTTTAGTCTATGAATTGGTTTAGGTTTTTAGGTTTAGGCTGAGAATTGGTACCAACAGCACATAGTGATTCAGCCACTTCTGTACGAAATTTCGGCAACTGAGTTCCTCGTTCTCCCTTATGCAAGCGATGGAAAAACGATGCATTCATCATTGCTATATCCATGATATTAAAAGAAACGCGATTGGTCCACTTTCTAGGTTTTATGCGAATGTGATAACGGCCTATCAGCCTGTCCATAAGGTCAACTCCTCCCATATGTTGGTTGTATTCCTTAATTACAAATGGACAGTCAATCTCCGTCTGTAGTTGTGCTTTTCTGTCCCATCTTATTGCCTTAAGGTGTTATGAGACTTGCTATTTTTTGTATTTTTCAATATTGGAGAACAGTACAAATATATTTGTATAGGAAAACTGACTAAGGCCCAATAAAACAGTGCGTATTTAAGTGTCATTTATTTTTAAAGTGCATTTAAGTACAAAATTTTGTTTTTCACTGAAAAATTAAATGAAACTTAAATGGCCAACGATGTTTATTTAAGTGCAACTTAAGTTGTAAACATTGAACATATGGTTTTGACATTTGTTTTTGGTTTTTTTCTTTTCAATCACGCTGCTGTATTTCTTAACAGCTTCCAACAAGAAGTCAATCTCTATTAAGGTAATGTTGGGACTTCTTTTATCCATATTTATGCCACCAAATTTAATATAAAAAACACACAAAACAATAAAACACACAAAACAATACAACAAGTAAACACAAAAACCGAAACACAAAATTGTTGGCAAATTTTATTCAAAACAATCACATGTTTTCTGAAATATATTGATAATTTTGTTGACATTTCAAAGTGCTACCATATCTTTACCACATAATCATAATAGCAATTAAGTATGACTGAAAAAATGAATCTGTATTTAAATGCAACTTAAGATTTTATGAAAATTAACTAAAACTACATTTAAATACGCACTGTTTTATTGGGCATAAGCGTAAAGAGTATGAGTATATCATAAAAAATCTTGAAATGGTAAACCAATATACGTGTGTTATCGATAAATAATCCCAGACTGTCAAAAAAAATACAAAAATGTTTAACTTAAAATTGACATTTCGAGATGAAATGTAAGCACTGTTGCCTATTTTTTTAGTTTTTGATCGAAAGTAGCGGTTTTAATTTTTTTTTTGCTTTTTTGACGGGTTTTTGTGGGAATAAAACGTGGGCAATATTGTTTGTTTTGTTTACATTTTATTTTATTGTATTTCTTATTCTTTCTCGCATTTGTTATTTCATTCAATCAATCCTAAAAAAATCCAATACAAAAAATAGCAAGTGTCATAACACCTTTAATAGGTTGTTGTACAATGTTCCGGGACGTAAATGGTTTGACACCTGCGTAAGTGGATAGCACACGCACAGTTTTAGTGTCCCGCCACAAAACATTGCTTATATCAATTCCGTACACATTCGCGACATATTCCTCAATTCTTCAATTTCGACCTCTGACATGCTGACAGTTTAAAAAATTTTTTACTAACTAAAAGTAACGAATATTGCAAAAAATAACAATTAATAAATATACTAGATAAAGACTTATGCTGAAATACACTACACAAAAAATTTCACTTAGCTGCCCAACCCCGCCTATAGACGGCCTCACAAAATCGTACAATTTGTGCTTCCAAATATACTTCAGACAATAAGTTTCAACACTAAACAATAAAGAATAGTTTATTTTACTCACCGATAATTTTTACAACTCTATACGATCCCAAATAGATTTGATATTAATTTTCTAATATTTACTTTTTGAACGAAAAATTAAAAGCGTTTTATTTCGACAAAATCCAACTTTAAATTGATGTAACTGCTAAAAAGAACGTGCGACAATAACGGCAAGCATATCAGCAGACACATACATCCATAACAACAAATTGCAATAGCATTTACTGAATAATAATATTAACCTGTGTAAAGGCCCAACTATAATATGCATAAGCAAGCTTAAGCAAATTGCAAAAGTTAACGAAAAGGCTGTCAAATGCATAACCAGTTCAGAATTAAAGGCCCAACTATAATATGCATAAGCAAGATTAAGCAAATTGCAAAAGTTAACGAAAAGGCTGTCAAATGCATAACCAGTTCAGAGTTAACTTTTAGATGGCTACAATGACTTTGAAACTTTTTGTCCACAGTTGCTCATTTATGTTTAAAAAAAATGTTTTTATTTTAACAAAAACTCATTAAATGACTATATTTTATAAATATTATTATATTATTTTATAATTAAAAGAAAACTTCGTACCAGAAACGCATAATTTTTCCTTTTTTTTTAATTTATCGGCAAAAGTACTAAAATGTACACCTGTGGCAGCACTACATTGTAAATAATAATAAACGTTTACATATGTTTTGTTAATTTTCGTATTGTGTTTGCAAAAATGGATAAAAAACTTAAAAATTTAAATAATATTAAAATATTAAAGTTAGCGCTTGAAGGCCTGTGCACATTAAAAGAAATAAGTCAACTACACTGTAAAAGAAGAAGACGCTCTTGTTCTGTCAGAGAAATAAACAGCGACAGAAAGACATTTTTGTTAAAATAAAAAGGGTCGCTTTTATTGTAAAGGCACTTATTTTTTTCCGCATTTTCTATTAAATTTAAAATAAATACATTTTCTTCCATTTTGTTCAAAACACAAACAAATAACAACAAACAGCTGATTCCGTACAGAATGTGCGATCAGTTTCGCTTTTTACTTAAGCAAATGACAGTTGAAAAACTTAACGAAAAGTTTCGTTAAGTACATTATAGTTTGCCACATACAATTTATATGTGTTCGCACGTTTGCTTAAGCTAGCATATGCACATTATAGTTGGGCCTTAACTTTCAGGTGGCTACAATGACTTTGAAACTTTTTGTCCACAGTTGCTCATTTATGTTTAAAAAAAATGTTTTTATTTTAACAAAAAGCCATTAAATGACTATATTATTATATTATTTGTTACGCGTCTTTGTTGCGGGATGTTATACACCATGCATCCCCATGTATCTATGGTTATGATGCCAACCAGCTCAGCCAAGCATATTCAACAGGGTAGGTCCCAACAAGGTGAATTTAAATACTAGGTGACAGCGTAGCGCCAGCTGATTATTCATGGTGAATTTGAAAATGTCAAAAAGTTATATAAAAAAAAAACTTTTTGACAGTGACGAAAGTTTTTCATATAGAAAAATGCCTGTTGTTCTTGCCTTGTTGTAATTGTTGTAGCAATGCTGTCACCTGGTATTTAATTTCACCATGGGTCCCAACCCAACCATAGAATACTGACACGAACAAATAAAAACTTAAAAAGGTACACTAACAAAAAAAAACGATTACTGTGTGCAAATTCGACGTGGAAACACTTATGAGGGAGAACGAGATGAATTTTGTCCTCCAATTGCCCTCCCAACCTTGGACACAATTTTTCTCATTCCTAAAAATTAAATTGTTTTGTGTCCCCTAAACGCTCACACACTCACATACACTTACCTCACATTTTACCAAATCCGAGCACTAAATATTTAACGACCAAACATTCTTTTGTTTAAACAATTAAAAATGATTCACATATTTATTAAAAAAAACTTATTAGAATTAAAAAGAAACTATTAAATACGATATATATAGGTAAGTATAGAAGAATTAATTTATACAAAAAAAAAACTATTTTTAACATTATAATTAACAATTTATGTGGCTATAATGTTTCGCCTAAATTTAATAAACAAAAACTAAATTACACTCTAAAACAAATGCCTTAAAAAAACTAATTTTTATACCCTTTTATATTTTTTTTGGAATCTGTGTGGTTATATATATGTATGGATCAAATTTTCATGGTTCAAAATTTATCTTATTTCCCTACCTAAAAGAGCTCACTTAGGTAGACAATATGCCCTTATTCAAAACTAAGGACAAAACACAAACAATTATTTAACACTACTACACAAATTCCCTAACTGAAGGATATAGAAATTTTTTAGGCTAATCACTCTAACAAATTAATATTCACAAAACAAATTTAGGCTTAAACACTATACCCTAGCATTGACGTCTTAAAAAAAAATATAATTACTTAACGCTAACGATATACATATATACGACAAACCTACATAAGACTATAAATTGTTACGTAAATAGACTAACCTTATCCTATCTTAAAACTATTGTTTTATTCACAAAAAAAAATATCTTTTCTCAGCTTTTGTTCCTTCTATTTATATAATGTAGTGTGGAATCTTAATCTAGGGTGTAATTTATGGGCTTCTAAAAAAATGTCCTATCTAGCCGAAGAAATATGGCCGTTTTTTTTTATAAGTGTAAAGTCAATCGACGTTATTGTAATTCATATAATATGGCGGTTACCTGGTTACCTGATACTTATTTTTGGGCGGTTTTGTTGGTGTCGGTGCTTTCCTTTGATTCCTACACTTAGTCCGGAACAGTCCCTTTGAGAATGGCCCTTGATCATTAGCCGTTGGGCCTCCCTCCACTTTTCTCTTATAACGGCTTTTGTTCCTATTAAAGAAATTTTTCTTTTTATAAAAGAAATGTTTCCTTTCTATAAACAAAAAAAAATTATCTTTTACCTCCTTGGTGTTATTATTTTTGTATCTTTGAGAACACTTAGTAATATCAACCACTGCACTTTCAATTATTATAAATGGACGTTACTATATATACTATTCAAATTAAAAGAAATCTTTATTGATTTTCGCACCCGTTCTGCTTGCTTGTCCACACGCAAATGGCGATTCTGGCTTAATCTTCCATATTCTGTATTTAACATTTTTTTTTTGTATCTACACTGATCCCCATTTTTGGATTTCAATTTCCAACAGAATCCTTTTTTTTTCTAATTAAAATTTTCAGGGATTTTTTTTTTCAGAGATACCAGATTATCCTATCGCTGACATTATTGCCACTTGGGCTTTCATTCACAATAATATTATATACTAATAACAATCCAATTGGCAATATCATACATTTTCTTATTTCTTGTGCACACAACTGCTGCCACACATTAACCACAAAAATATAAAAATTTATTTATTATATTGGAACTTCGGTGCAACTTGGTTCCTTTATATTCTATAAATGTGCCTGGTTTAGTTGTGTACAGAACTGCCGCAACAAACCACCAGGGCTACTAAGTGTACGCCAGGAGTACTGGTGTGCGGGCAGATTTGAGCCTAATACTTATGCGAAGCAAAGACGCACACGTGGGGAACTCCCACGCCCTGAGAAAGAGTCCTCAGCCGGGCAAAACGAGGTAGGTCGTGTCAGTATCATTAACTTCTTTCCTATTTACACGTTTTCTTTCAGGCAACCATATGCTCAACGTTCATATCCCAAAAGGTATTTTTAAACACATTTTCTTTTTCGAGTCATCAAAAAAAAGAACTAATATTCATTATTTGTCATTCTATTCATTTGGACTTAGAGTAGACTTAGAGTAGTATTTTTGAAATACATATATTGCGGGTTAGGTTGACGTTTGTCAAGAAAAAAAAACTAGTATCTAATATGTGTAGAATTGCAGGTATAAAAAAAAAATAAATTAATGGTGTGTATAATCACAAAACAATGGGTATATAATTAGATATAAAATGTAAACGGGACGAGCACAAACACAGAAACTTATTTCTAATATTGCACTCGCTACCCTATAACTAAATTCAAACCATAATTGCACTGCCCAAAAATAAATATCACAGAAGAAATATATTGCACTTATCACATTTTAATGTCTTTAGCATGCCAATAGGTTTGCCCTGCAACGATTCTATTTCATACATATTGTTGCCTATTGGTTTCGTTATGCGACATTTAATGTACTTGCGACAAAATTTTGAATTAATATTGCTCTTAAAATTTGACAGTACATAATTCCTTCTATAGACTTCTTGTCCTGGACTGAAATTAATCATTCTCGCCTTTCTGTTATATCTTTCCGCGCTTTTCACGTATGCATCATTTAGGTTTTGTTTGATTTTCTCCCGCAGGATCATCATTCTGTCACGGTTTTCTAAATTGTCGATCTCATGGTCAGACATGGAATTTAATTTTCTCGCTAATTTATAATCGGTTCCATTTAAGAATATATGGTGCCCGAAAAGAGCGAAAAAAGGTGAAAACCCCGTGGCTGAATGGACGGAAGTTCTTAAGGCACACTCTATCTCGGGAAGATATAAATCCCAGTCTCTATGGTCTGTTTCTAGGTAGGCTCTAATGGCTGCTAAGACAGATTGATTAACCCTTTCTGCCGCATTCGATTGTGGGGAATAAAAAGCTGTTTTTAAATGGGTAATTTTATATGTACCTATCATTTCTTCAAATTGCTTTGAGACAAACTGTTGTCCATTGTCACTATGAAGGACGTCTGGAACTCCAAATTTCTGGAATACTTCCTGTACAAGAAATTGGACAACATTCTTTGAGGTAGCCTCCTTCATTGCCTTTAAAAATACAAATTTGGTGAAGTGATCCACCACAATAAAAATGTAGGCATTACCGTTCTTCGATCGTGGATATTTCCCCAGAAAATCTACATATATTTTCTGAAAAGGTCGGTTCGTTTGGACCTTACCCCCTATCGTTGGCATTGTATGGCAGTTCACAGATTTTGTCTCTTTACAAATTTGACATTGTCGGACATATGGTTGTATTTGAAGCACCATTCGCGGCCAATAATATAATCTTCTAACCCTTTCTAGAGTCTTTTTAACCCCTCCATGGGCTGCTGTGACGTCATGGTGGGCCTTTTCAATTAATATATGTGTAATATCTTGCGGAATCCACAATTTCCATACATTTGTATTTACACAGTCTACATTTTCAAACGTAATTCTCTTATAAATTTTCCCATTTTCTACACGTAGGTCAGGTAATTTGCTTTTATTTTCTTCAACATGTTTTATTAATTGTAAATACTCTTCACTCTCAAAAGCAGTTGTTTCAAAATCAAAAAAATCGTCATCGACTTGTATTTCTTCAACCGGCATACGCGACAACATATCCCCAACAACATTTTCTGAACCTCGCCGATGTTGGATGTCGAAATCGTAGGCTTGCAGTTGAAGTGACCACCTTGCTAACCGGCCACTGAGGTCCTTAAGAGACATCAGCCATTTCAGGCTAGCGTGATCGGTTATCACGGTGAATTTCATCATTTCGACATATGGCCTGAAACGTTTAACCGCCAGCACTGCTGCCAGGCACTCCTTTTCTGTCACAGAATAGTTTCTCTGGCAGTTGTTTAATTTCTGTGAGTAGAAAGCGATAGGGTTTTCCTCATGTCCAAATTTCTGGAAGAGCACCGCTCCCACGCCATACTCCGAGGCGTCGCATTGTATAAAGAATGGCCTACTAAAGTCAGGGTGACGTAAAACTGGCGCAGTTGTGAGTGAGGTTTTTAAAATTTCAAATGCTTCTATTGCCTGTGGAGTCATATTAAACTTTTTACCTTTCCTCAGTGTATCTGTTATAGGTGCTGAAATACTGGCAAAATCTTTAATAAAGCGCCTATACCACCCAGCGGTTCCTAGGAAACTTCTAACCTCTCTTGGCGTTTTTGGTAACGAAATCTTTTGCATGGCTTTAACCTCTTCCGGGTCCGTTTTTAGCATGCCACCGCCTATAATAAATCCCAAGTATCTTAGCTCTTTAAAACAAAATAATGATTTTTTTAAACCTATGGTCAAGTTTGCCTGTTTTAAACACTCAGCAACTTCTTCTAAAAGTTTCAAATGGGTTGAAAATTGATCCGATATTATGAGTAGATCATCCAGATAAATAAATACGTTCTGTTTTAATCTCGCTGGTATCACCCTATCCATTAAACGGCATAGACGCTGAGCCGCATTGCATAGACCAAACGGCATTACACGAAACTGGTACAGCGGTCGACCTGGAATTGTGAAGGCTGTATATGGTTTCGCCTCCTCCTCCAGCTCAATTTGCCAAAAGGCATATTTCAGGTCGACGCTGCTTATATAATGTGTTTGATCTATGCGGCTTAAAATACCGTCTATGTTTTGTAGGGGATACGCGTCCTTTACCGTAACTGCATTTAGTTTGCGGGCATCTAAACAGAACCTATTCTTCCCTGGCTTTCTTACTATGGTTGTCCTGTTCGACCAAGGACTATTGCTTTCCTCTATTACTTTCAGTCTCAACATGTTATCTATTTCAGCATAGACTATGGCCTGAACAGCAGGGGAAAGAGGATAATGTTTATCTTTTATTGGATTCGTATCCTCCATTAACTTTATCTCATGCTTCTCAAGATTTGTACACCCCAAACCATTTTCTTCAAATGAGGGGAATTTTCTTATTATTTCTTCCAACTGTTTTTGTTGTTGCTGTGTTAATAAATGTTTATTTAGGTTATCGGGTAAATCTTCACCCTTAATTTTTTCTATCAATCCTGGGCCTATTTCTGACACAGGTATAATTTGTGGGGCTATTTTGAACGCCTGCCAAAAATCTATCCCTAAGTACATTTTCTGTTCCAAATCAGGACACAGGTAAAACATAATATTTTGCCTATTGCCATTATATTCGACTTCCAATTGGCATTTCCCTAAAATTCTATGTTTTTGCCCACTAGCCGTGCTTACCTCGCTAAAGTTATTAACTATTTCTGCCCCCAGATCTAAAATAACCTCGCGACAGCCCTTCCCCAACAGACTGACTGACGCGCCTGAATCTAGCAGACCAGAAAACTTCCTACCTTGAATAACTATCTCAGCATATGGTCTCGCATCTATTTCCTTACTACTTCGGCTAATGGCATCAATAAGAAGTCGTCGCCTATGTTTCCTGTTTACAAAATCACTCCTAAGTTTGCGAATATATTCATACCTTTTTAAATCTATTTGTTTTTTATTTCTGCTATGACTATTTTCTTTCCGGTTTCGTATATCACTATTTGTCACGCCTGATTCTTTTGAGTTGCTAAATATCCGGTTTCTCACTCTTGCATAATTTTCCTCTCGTTCGGCCAAAGTCCTAATATGACGGGTTTTTAAAAAATGTGGTGTTAATTTTGAAGTTGTCTCGGGGCAAGTTCCGACGAACGTGGCAACCCCATTACACCCACGCTCCTCCGCGAGTTTCCCTGAGCACTACTACAATTCGGGCACTTGGGCGTGATCGTGTCTGGTCTTCCGCATTTATAACAGAACAGATTTCTCTGCCTGGACAGACATTCTTTAAAAACATGACCATCTTGCTGACAGTTCCAACAGACTATTGTCCTGTCAACAGCTTCCACTTCCTGTACAGACTGTTCCTGCTCTTCTTCATACACTTCGTTTACGTAACGTTGTTGGCGTGGTGGTGGTATTACATTTCTACTATCTCTCCTCGGAAAATTTCTTTCTGCCTCATGGCATTCGACTCTAAGTTGTTCCACTGATGATACAGGTATTGGGTAAACAATTCTCCCTAAGCTTTCCCTCACATTTCTCTTCATAATTTTAATCATATCGTACTCAGGAATTGGTTGAACTAACCTTGAACGAATCTGATTCATATTATGAAAAAAACTATCGGTTGATTCATTTGCCTGCTGTTTCCTCTCTACCAGATCCCTCATTATTTCAAAATTGGACCGAGTAGACTGGAATTGACTTAACAACGCATGCCGGAGGCCAGGCCAATCCATGCATCCCTGCGTTTTCACCAGCAGCCAATACCATTCTCTTGCTGCACCACTAAGTAGGAGATGGAAATCACGAATAATTTCGGACCACGTTAAACCATACTGCCTTTGAAGGTGTTCCAAACGGAATATGAAATCCTCCACGCTCGTCTGAGTTGATGACCCAGTGAACTCTACCCCTAACTTATCAATCCGAATCCGGTTTTGTTCGAAGTGGCTTACGATCGGCTGAGGTACTCTCTCTCTTACGTCTTGAGAGTTATTGCTAGAACTGCCTGTAGGAACACTATTGTTAGAAAACTGGTCCACAGGATTTTGTGTACTTATTAAGCGATTCTCATTTATTGGGCCACTTGCAACACTGGTCCCATTCTGGCCTGATGTGTTGCCCTGATACATCCCCATTAGACTAGCCATTGAATTGGCCAAATCGCTCATCTTTTTCCTCATTTCTGACATTTCATCCTGAATCATCATTTTGACCTTTTCCTCTAATGATCTCTGTACCACCATAGCCTCATCCACTACAATTTCCCTAAATTCAGGAGTTATATTACCATCATACATTGAGGTAGGTTGCACGACTGCACCACCATCATTTGGTCTTCCCCCTACACTTTGAGTCCCAGCGTTTATAGTTTGCGATAAATCGACAAACGTAGGAGTATTTACGTTATCCTTATTGGCATTCATTTCTACTGTTTGGTGTTGTGTTTTTCTTTCTTTCTGTTGGCGATGAGGAATTGTTCTATTAATATCGAACAGTGGTTCCCTAACTCTTTTCCTCTGTTTAGATCTTTCTAAATTTTCCTTTCCTTCAACCCTATTATTTTCAGCCATACAACTTTTATTAACAAAAATGCGTATACCAACGGAAATATAATTATATATAGAATTGAAACTAACTAAATTACCAAAAAAAATAAAAAAAAAAAATTCATACAATATATATATATAAACTAAATAAAAAAAATAAAATAAAATTACTAACAGAAAAAAAATCTAACTTTAATCCCTATTATTTTCACACTTCTGTTGTCTTACTAACAAATAACAAAAAACGTGAATATAATTATTTATATATATGTATATCTACTACCAAAACAAAAAAAAAATATAAATAATAAACAATATAAAAAAATTTAATTAGCTTTTAAATAAATTGATTACACCACAAAACTGACTAAGTTTCATATAATTTTCGGATTTGATAAATTTTTAGTGAGCATCCAGTGTATTGAGTGTGACAAACAAAATTTCAAAGATTTTCAAATAAACAAAAAAAAATACATACATATATTTATATCTTAACGTCTCATTTAGTGTTTCCTTACGACTAGTATTGCACAAAAAAAATGTATTATCCTAATATTTTCCACATACTAAAGACCATTACTGTACATCATGCCACGATGCTGATTCATGTCATCATCGGTCACCATTTCACAACAATAGGCTTAGGCGTAGACAAAAAAAAAACTAATTTCCTCACCTACAATACAACTGACCTCTACATCTATATGAGCGGTTATCATAGGCTTATTTGGGGAGATATAACAAAAAAACAAAAAAATATATGAATGAACGTGTTGATAACACTATCAGACCTCTAATATTATTAAGAGCGGCTGTTACCAAACGTTGATTCAAACATTATAAAAAAAACTTAAACTGAAACTACAATTGATTACATTCTCGATAATTTTATTATCCAATGGGATGTTTTATACCTATAAACTCCCACGCTACAATAATAAAACTACCCTTTGCACTATTCCAATCGAATATTTGGAAGCGTAATCCCTACCGCTAAGCTTAGTTCGACAAAGCTACTAAGTTATAGGCACTCTGCGGCTCATACACTAAGTTTATGAGTTAACTCTGCTGTGCTAGTATAAACTTCACTTCCTCATAACGACCTATGGGCTATTTTCATACCTTTATATACCTAGATGTAACGTATATTCAAAACTCATTTTGATTTATATTGGATTGGGCGCCATTTTATTGTTACGCGTCTTTGTTGCGGGATGTTATACACCATGCATCCCCATGTATCTATGGTTATGATGCCAACCAGCTCAGCCAAGCATATTCAACAGGGTAGGTCCCAACCCAACCATAGAATACTGACACGAACAAATAAAAACTTAAAAAGGTACACTAACAAACAAAAACGATTACTGTGTGCAAATTCGACGTGGAAACACTTATGAGGGAGAACGAGATGAATTTTGTCCTCCAATTGACCTCCCAACCTTGGACACAATTTTTCTCATTCCTAAAAATTAAATTGTTTTGTGTCCCCTAAACGCTCACACACTCACATACACTTACCTCACATTTTACCAAATCCGAGCACTAAATATTTAACGACCAAACATTCTTTTGTTTAAACAATTAAAAATGATTCACATATTTATTAAAAAACACTTATTAGAATTAAAAAGAAACTATTAAATACGATATATATAGGTAAGTATAGAAGAATTAATTTATACAAAAAAAACTATTTTTAACATTATAATTAACAATTTATGTGGCTATAATGTTTCGCCTAAATTTAATAAACAAAAACTAAATTACACTCTAAAACAAATGCCTTAAAAAAACTAATTTTTATACCCTTTTATATTTTTTTTGGAATCTGTGTGGTTATATATATGTATGGATCAAATTTTCATGGTTCAAAATTTATCTTATTTCCCTACCTAAAAGAGCTCACTTAGGTAGACAATATGCCCTTATTCAAAACTAAGGACAAAACACAAACAATTATTTAACACTACTACACAAATTCCCTAACTGAAGGATATAGAAATTTTTTAGGCTAATCACTCTAACAAATTAATATTCACAAAAAAAATTTAGGCTTAAACACTATACCCTAACATTGACGTCTTAAAAAAAAATATAATTACTTAACGCTAACGATATACATATATACGACAAACCTACATAAGACTATAAATTGTTACGTAAATAGACTAACCTTATCCTATCTTAAAACTATTGTTTTATTCACAAAAAAAATATCTTTTCTCAGCTTTTGTTCCTTCTATTTATATAATGTAGTGTGGAATCTTAATCTAGGGTGTAATTTATGGACTTCTAAAAAAATGTCCTATCTAACCGAAGAAATATGGCCGTTTTTTTTTATAAGTGTAAAGTCAATCGACGTTATTGTAATTCATATAATATGGCGGTTACCTGGTTGCCTGATACTTATTTTTGGGCGGTTTTGTTGGTGTCGGTGCTTTCCTTTGATTCCTACACTTAGTCCGGAACAGTCCCTTTGAGAATGGCCCTTGATCATTAGCCGTTGGGCCTCCCTCCACTTTTCTCTTATAACGGCTTTTGTTCCTATTAAAGAAATTTTTCTTTTTATAAAAGAAATGTTTCCTTTCTATAAACAAAAAAAAATTATCTTTTACCTCCTTGGTGTTATTATTTTTGTATCTTTGAGAACACTTAGTAATATCAACCACTGCACTTTCAATTATTATAAATGGACGTTACTAACGGGTTTTCTAATAGCTACTTGACAACTCTGAATTTAAATTGTAAACGCACTATTTCACTGATCATCTAATTGTTGCTTTCTTTTTTTTTCAGTAAACTTAAAATTTTCGTTATGGTAAAGTACACGAAGGAACAACGTTTGGAAATTATAAAAATGTACTACCGAAATTCGGAGTCGGTGACCGCAACTTTAAGAGCGTTAACTCCAATTTTCGGTCGTAATTCTCGCCCTAGTAGACAAGCAATAACAAGTTTAGTGCAAAAATTTGAGTCTACGTATTCATTGTGTGATGCTGTCGTGCCAGTGAGACAACGGCCTGGTCGAAGTTCCGAAAATATCGCTGCCGTTCAGGCGTCCGCAGCAAACGATTCAAATCAGTCGATTCCGCGGCGTTCTCAAGAACTGGGCATCCCCAAGACCACTTTATGGCGAATTTTGCGTAAGGATCTGGGTTTACACCCATACAAGATTAAGCTGACTCAAGAATTGAAGCCGATGGACCATTTGAGTCGACGTACGTTCTCCGATTGGGCTCTGGAGAAGATGCACCAAGATGATGAATTTCATAGCAAAATCATCTTCAGTGACGAAGCTCATTTTTGGCTCAATGGGTTCGTCACTAAGCAAAATATGCGTTATTAATCTGCTGAAAATCCACATGTGCTTCACGAATCACCACTTCATCCACAAAAAATTACTGTTTGGTGCGCTTTGCATGCCGGCGGCGTCATTGGGCCATATTTTTTCGTCGACAATAACGATCGTCACGTTACTGTGAATGGCGATCGTTATCGCGCAATGATTAGCGATTATTTTTGGCCCGAATTGGAACACATGGACTTGGATGACATGTGGTTTCAACAAGACGGTGCCACAAGCCACACAGCACACGTTACAATCGATTTAAAAAAAGTTGTCAAGTCCTTATTGGAAAACCCGATATATATACTATTCAAATTAAAAGAAATCTTTATTGATTTTCGCACCCGTTCTGCTTGCTTGTCCACACGCAAATGGCGATTCTGGCTTAATCTTCCATATTCTGTATTTAACATTTTTTTTGTGTATCTACACTGATCCCCATTTTTGGATTTCAATTTCCAACAGAATCCTTTTTTTTCTAATTAAAATTTTCAGGGATTTTTTTTTTCAGAGATACCAGATTATCCTATCGCTGACATTATTGCCACTTGGGCTTTCATTCACAATAATATTATATACTAATAACAATCCAATTGGCAATATCATACATTTTCTTATTTCTTGTGCACACAACTGCTGCAACACATTAACCACAAAAATATAAAAATTTATTTATTATATTGGAACTTCGGTGCAACTTGGTTCCTTTATATTCTATAAATGTGCCTGGTTTAGTTGTGTACAGAACTGCCGCAACATATTTTATAATTAAAAGAAAACTTCATACCCGAAACGCATAATTTTTCCTTTTTTTTTTTAATTTATCGCCAAAAGTACTAAAATGTACAGCTGTGTCAGCACTACATTGTAAATAATAATAAACGTTTACATATGTTTTGTTAATTTTCGTATTGTGGTTGCAAAAATGGAGAAAAAACTTAAAAATTAAATAATATAAACATATTAAAGGTAGCGATTGAAGGCCTGTGCACATTAAAAGAAATAAGTGAACTACACTGTAAAAGAAGACGACGCTCTTGTTCTGTCAGAGAAATAAACCGCGACAGAAAGACATTTTTGTTAAAATAAAAAGGGTCCCTTTTATTGTAAAGGCACTTATTTTTTTCCGCATTTTCTATTAAATTTAAAATAAATATATTTTCTTCTTTCTCCATTTTGTTCAAAACACAAACAAACAGCTGATTCCGTACAGAATGTGCGATCAGTTTCGCTTTTTGCTTAAGCAAATGACAGTTGAAAAACTTAACGAAAAGTTTCGTTAAGTACATTATAGTTTGCCACATACAATTTATATGTGTTCGCACGTTTGCTTAAGCTAGCATATGCATATTATAGTTGGGCCTTAAGGTTTAGCTCATTAGGTTAAGCCCGTCTAGAGGCGACCTTAGGAGTTAGAGGGTTAAATTCATATAGAAATTAATTAAAGGCGAAATTGTATATAATTTTTATCATTTCAATATAGTGTTATGTTTTTTATTTATTATAAACTTTTAAACAATTTAAGTAACTTTTTTGAAATAAATTGTTATTATTTATAAACCAATTTGTTTTAAAATGAAAGAAAAATCCCGGGATTCCGAGATTTGCATTTATGAAATCCCGAATCTCGGGATTTGAAAAACCAGTCCCGTTTGGCTTCCCTAATACATACATACATATGTATGTAAAAGGGCCTATCCCTTTTAGGATTTGCTGACTTTATTTCCCATCATATTGAAGAAATTGTACGATTTTTTAAAGTAATATTTGGAACCTATGTATATGAGAGAGATTAAAATACTTTTTAACTACATAATTGTAATCAAATGTGTTTGTCATAAAACTATTTTTTCATACAAATTTATGAAAATTATGAAATCGTATCATATGCATATATGTACATACATACATACATACATACATACCTAAATACGAGTATTCTCATTGTATTTGTTGTTTAGCCTAATTTGCATATTGCTTAATTCGTGCAAGAGATACATAAATTAATTTCTTGTTTTTAATTTGTTGCTGTAGGTCAGAAATGTGTATTCATATGATAATGATGATGTGCTTTCTTGACATGATTAACGAAAAACTTTCAGTTTCTTAGTTCAGTTCTTCGGAGTATGTTAACGGTAAAATTTTAAACGGTAATCAATAAAATAACTACATACATACGTTCATAACGGATTAAACCCCAATATTACTTGCCTCTTTTCAAATAAAAAAGAAAAACATAAGGTACATTGTAATTTTATGCTTTTGCTAATTTCAATTTGTATTTTTTGTATTCCAAAAAAAAAAAAACATATAAAAAGTGTGAAAATTTGATTTGCATTCGAATACAAAGTTAAATTTAAATAAACAAATGAAGTGAGCGATTTTTTTAAATGTTTGCTTGTCTAAGAATTGTGGCTATTTTGTGGTAAAGGCCAGTTCGCACTTTAAAAGGAATTTTAATTTCTCGTTACATAAACTAAACTAACAGAATTTCATGGTAGTAAATTGGTCAGACAATAAAAAAGAATTTTTAATAAAAATTGTAAAAAATATAATAATCTGCAAATGCAGTGGCTGAAATCAGGACTGCCAGATGAAATTCGGAAAAAATCGTCAATATCCCGATTAAAAACAAATAAATCGTCATTTAAAATTTTAAAAATCGTCCAAAAATCGGAAAATTTAAAAGCCAATGGCGCATATTCAGAAATGATAACTAAGTTTAAACTTTTTTAAATACCAACTTAAGTTATTCTTAGTTGATTACTTTCAGCACGAAAAGTTACAACTTAATTATGGGTAAAGCTGTAACTAAATTTCAACTAACAAATACATTTAAAGAACAGCTGACTGATTTTATTTCTTGTCGTCGATGATGTTAACATATTTGGCCACCAATTCTTTAAATGTAGTTTTTTCATCTGGCGACCAATTTAAGTCGCTAAAATACACAAAGCAATAAATACATATTTTTTTCTAACAATAATAATAAACTTACCTTATTTTCTTTGCTAATTGTGTACATTTTGACAAAAAAAAATCACAAAAAAAGGAAACAAACTAGAGATGTGTGTTTCGTCAACAAAAATCTACTAAATGCAGTGTTGCATTTCTTTTAACATTTGAAAGCAGTTGCTAAGTTAGTTATGATTTGTGATACTATTGGCGTTTTCTTTTCTGGCAAAAATGTTACACGTTTTTCCCATTTCGCATCTTTTTTAATTTTTTTGTGTTCTTTTCTGAAAAAATGTCAACACTGCTAAAGTGTAGTGTGTTCTTTTCTATAAATGTCACACTATAAATTTAAAAAATGGTACACCTTTCACACTCTGTATTTTTAGAGGAAGAGAATCGCACGATAAAACAACTGACCAGTGATGCCAACTTTTGAGACTCAAACGCGTAAACATTTTTGAAAAAAGGGCTAAATGGAAAAAAATCCATATAAAACCACATCCAATTTTCTTTTTTTTCGCGTTTTGAGTGACTAAAATCCTGCTAAATCTAGCCCGAAAAGGGCTAAGTTGGCATTGATGCAGCTGACATTTGTTTTGTTTATGAATGTGTATTTGTGTTAAGAAACAAAAAAAAAATATACAAAATGGAAAATATTTTTTATGTGCTAAAAAATTTTGGATGACTTGTTGGATTCATCTTCATCATCAGATGATGATAAAATATTTTATATGATTATGGAAAGAAATCCACAACCGTGAGTGAAAGGCTTGGTAAAGAACGTAATTAATGAATACTCTGAAGTTGATGTATGTCAAATTTCATAGGACAATATCTCCTACTTCTTATATATGTAATGTATGTTTATATACATATATAATTTTTATATTTGAGAAGAATTTTCGTATTAGTCGGGAAAGTGCCATAGGTCATTTTGATAGATATTCATTGTGTTATTTCAAGCGATCTTACCAGGGAGCTATCTGCTTCTTCTTTTTTAGCAAAAAAACAAAAACAGCTGTACATGAAAAAAAATGTTACACTGTTGTAATTTTATGTTCTATTCTGACCATTAAAAATGCCACATCTTTAAAATGTGGGGTAAACATTATAAAAATGTACATAATAAAGGTGTAACATTTTATTTCAGAAAAGAAAACACCATATGTTTCCACGACGACTTGAATCACCTGCTTCGCCTTCTGAATCATGTTTATGAATCATGCGGTTTACATGAATAATAAACTTGATTCGATTTGACAGTTGTCTTTAATAAACAAACGGAATAAAAAACAGAATTCACAATTTGTGGAAAATAATTTTTTTTAATGGACAAACAAAAGTGAGTGGAAATTAGTTAGCTTATTTGAAAAAAAAAACACACATTCGTACGTATTTACTTTCTTTACTTCCAGCAACAAGAAAATAATTTGCTTTGTTTACAATAATATTAAATTTTTACAGCTAGTGCAGATAAACTTGCGATAAAAATTAGAGAAGAGTGCAATTTTTCGTGCTTCGCAAGTAGATTCGCTCTTAAAATTTTGTATGGTGAAGCAAGTTGTTTCGCACATGATTGGGGTGTAAAGCATGAATAGAGAGCGAAGCATGTACCGTGGAAACATAGTATGAATAAGATCTTTAACTATTTGTGAACTATTTTTTAGTTTCTGTTTAATAAGTTTCGATTTTAGTTACGATTTCTGAATATGAGCCAATATTTTTAATACTAAATAGTTTTACATTTTTATTTCAAAAGTAAACGAAAGCAAAAAAATCAAATTTATATATACTATACAAATAATAATGCAATTACATTTTAAAACGTTTATGAATGCTAATACTGCTCTTCGTATGTTTTTTTCGGGTATTTTATAAAAATTATGTTAAATTTTAACTTACGTTCATATGTTCGTCATTTGAATTGTTAAGAAATCATAAAGTATCACAAATAAAAACACTGCACAAATTTGACAACTGTTGCGCATTCAAAAGCGTTGTCATACATTAATGAATTTACGGCATTGTCAAAAATAAGACAATGACGTTTATGAACTATATGCAATGTAGTGTTGTATTGCATACTGTGTTTATGGAAACAGCCTGTATTTGAAAAAATTTTATTTTATAAAAAAAAATTTCCAAAAAATTCTGATGAGAGAAAGTGGTGTTTCTCGAAACATATGCAAATTCAACCATCAACCCAGGTTCGAATCCCAAGCCAAGAAAAATTATCAATAAATTTTAATAATAATTTTCATGTAACAATTCCTACCTTCAGTAAAAATAATTTAATGTAAATTAAATTTAATGAACTCGAGCCTAAGTAAAGAAATATCAAAGAAGTAAAAGTTTACATTAGAAGCGATTCTAAATTATTACATACGAGTACATATATTGTTTAAGATCCGTTTTAAATTGTGATATTCTGTTTACAATACAAACCATTACAAAGCATGTATTGGCAAGACGATTTTACACTTATCAGAATAAAGATATATGTCCCATTTTAAGGTGTGTTCACATTGTGTATATTTCTCATATGGAATGTCACTTTTTCGCATGTCAAATTTGTACATATAGTCTGAACACCTTCAAACATTAGCATGTGTTATTTCTATGTGTGCAATACACATGACATTTTTTATTTAGAACGAGTTCTATTTTCTTGTGACAAACCATCTGACATCAGCTGTTTTTTATAACAAAAATTTTGTGGCGGCAAAAATTAATTGAAATTTTAATAAATATAATTTATAGTAAAACAAAAATCTCTCATTCCATTTTAAAATACAGTTTTTTTAATTATAAATTTAATTTTTATTATACACATACAGCAATCAGCTGTTTTAAGATTTTTTTTTTTTTTTTGATAGGTTATGTCAAATGTACTTAACATACCAACATTTGAACATGTAAATTATAAACCGTATGTGAAACTCAAATTTTGACATACACATGAAAACACATGTGGATAGAAAAGTGACATTCCATATGACAAATACACACAATGTGAACACACCTTTACAGTTGAGAAATTGAAAGACAGACAGACGAAGTTTGTTGGCGATGTATTGAAGAGGAAGAGTGTGCGGTAGACCTCTACTGTACTGGTCATTTTAAGACATTTTTCGTTTACAGTTTCCACTTTTCGCATTTTTCATGTTGTTGCTTCACATCATTTTTCTCACTTTAACGCGCGTATTGCAAAAATAATTAAATTTATTAACCAAATAGATTTATTGATAACAAAAACTTTATAATTAACAGTTGTTTGAATATGTTTTTTAATTTCTTTTATTTTCAATGTGTTTTTATAATAAAAATTTCCACAACAATCAACATAGAAGAAGAACGAAAAAAGAAACAAAAAATTTCTGTCTGTCTATTAATTTCGCAACTCTAAAAGGTTTTGGCAAGTTCAAAGCGGAATGAGAAAAATGTCTGCCTTTCAATTTCTCAACTGTAAAAGGGGACTATGGTTGAATATGTTGTTGGTAACATGCTTTGTTTTGCATGACTTGTAGCTTTTTAGCACGTTAGTATTTTTGCATCCATATCAGCGTTGCCGTTTTGGTTATTTTTAACCAAAAATGGTTATTATACCCTTCACCATCGTGAGAAGGGTATATATAAGTTTGTCATTCCGTGTGTAATTTCCACAAAAAAATTTTCCGACCCTATAAAGTATATACATATATTCTGGATCCTTATAGATAGCGAAGTCGATTAATCCATGTCCGTCTGTCTGTCTGTTGAAATCAGTTTTTTGAAGTCCCCAGATATACTCGGGATCCAAACCTTCAATAATTCTGTCAGAAGTGCTTTCGAGAAGTTTGCTATTTAAAATCAGCAAAATCGGTTTAGGTCAACCAGAGTTATGAACCAATATGTGAGACCACCTCCATAAAAATTTGATATTTTTCGTCCATTTTATTGCAATATTTTGAAATATATTGCAGATAATACGATGAAATTTTGTATACGTTCTTTTTATGATAAAAGAGGAAAGTGTGCGGAAAATAGTAAGAATCGGTACATGATTTCTTATAGCTCTCATACAAATATATATATTCCCGAAATATGGCTTAATGATAAATAAATGCCTATAAAATTGGAATATCTGGACAAAATTCAGCAAGAATAAGTCTTATACAAAAAGAAATCGCAAAACGAAATTTTTTTTAGTTTGGTCCATGTTTGACCATAGACCCCATATAAAGTCCACTTCCAAAATTCACTTAAATACGTATAAAAGAGATATAAATTATGTTAAACGGCTAAAATTTGACATAAATACTCTTTATAGGCAAATAAATTGTTGTACTAAATTTTATGGTAGTCGGCCCAGAAATGGTCATAGCTCCCATACAAGGACCACATCTGAAAAATACATTTTTCCCCATATATATTGTATAAATATATATATACAAAATCATCACAAAAATCATCCCACAAAATTTTTTGAATTTTGGTCTGTTTTTAACCGTATGCCCCATATAAAGCCCTCTTCCGAAAATCACTTTAATACTCATAAATCGCTTATAAATAAGGGTACCAATCCAAAATTTTACACGGATCATTTACATACATGCCTAAATCTGACTGCTGGATTTTGAGAATATCGGTCCATATTTGACTATATCCCCCATATAAGGTCCACTCTCGAAATCCACGTTAATACTATTATATATCGTATATATAGCGTTATTATGTTGAAATTCGACGTGAAGTATCCTCATATGCATGAAAATAACTGTTCCAAAATTTAAGAAGATCGGCCCATAATTTGTCATAGCTGCCATATAAGAAACATTTCCAAAAAACAAATAAATTCGGGTCAAAAAATATTCTTTTCGGATATAACCCATATTCGGTCCATATTTTATAATCATGATATATATCGTTGGAAAGGTATTTGTAATACCTTTTATTTAATGTATTACAAATTATCAAGCACCCAGTAGTTCCCGAGATATAGGCCTATACATTTTCAACTTTACGGGCCGGCCCCCCGTTTTGGTTATTTTTAACCAAAAATGGTTATTATACCCTTCACCATCGTGAGAAGGGTATATATAAGTTTGTCATTCCGTGTGTAATTTCCACAAAAAAATTTTCCGACCCTATAAAGTATATACATATATTCTGGATCCTTATAGATAGCGAAGTCGATTAAGCCATGTCCGTCTGTCTGTCTTTTGAAATCAGTTTTTTGAAGTCCCCAGATATACTCGGGATCCAAACTTTCAATAATTCTGTCAGAAGTGCTTTCGAGAAGTTTGCTATTTAAAATCAGCAAAATCGGTTTAGGTCAACCAGAGTTATGAACCAATATGTGAGACTACCTCTATAAAAACTTGATATTTTTCGTCCATTTTATTGCAATATTTTGAAATATATTGCAGATAATACTATGAAATTTTGTATACGTTGTTTGTATGACAAAAGACGAAAGTGTGCGGAAAATAGTAAGAATCGGTCCATGATTTCTCATAGCCCCCATACAAATATATATATTAATGGTAAATAAATGCCTACAAAATTGGGATATTAAGACAAAATTCAGCTAAAATAAGTTTTACACAAAAACAAATCGCAAAACGAAATTTTTTTTAGTTCGGTCCATGTTTGACCATAGACCCCATATAAAGTCCACTTCCAAAATTCATTTAAATACGTATAAAACAGATATGAATAATGCTAAACGGCTAAAATTTAACATAAAGACTCTTTATAGACAAATAAATTGTTGTACTAAATTTTATGGTGGTCGGCCCAAAATTGGTCATAGCCCCCATACAAAAATCTTCCCGAAATATTGCTCAACTATACATAAATGCCTATAGAATTGGAATATCACGACAAAATTCAGCAAAAATAAGTTTTATGCAAAAAGAAATCGCAAAACGAATTTTTTTTTAGTTCGGTCCATCTTTGACCATAGACCCCATATAAAGTCCACTGCCAAAATTTATTTAAAAAAACAGATATAAATAACGTTAAACGGCTAAAATTTGACATAAATACTCTTTATAGTGTAGCGTGTGGTTTGACAGTAAGTACTATACCAGTCAAAACATGTACTACCTTAGTTAGTTAAGAGAATTTATCACTATCTATTCACATGTTCTCTTATAAATTTGCCAGGCGAGCACACAGTGGTCATCGTGGGTCAGTGAATAGATAAAGAAAACAGACATTTTAAGAGCACATCACATTTTTATCAAGGGATTTTCACTATAATCTCTCTCGTGCACAGTGTAACAAATTTGTCCACTTCGGCCCTAATTACTAAAATTTAGCAATTCATTATGTAAATTTCAAACATTATAAACTGTTTATTAATTACTATTTCTTATACAATAAAACTTAAGAGTAGATATAATTCTGGTTAATTAGCTTTCTCTCTTAAAACATACATTTTAATTTTGTTTAAATTCATTATTTCTTATTTTTACATTACATGCACTTACTCATTAGTTGATTGTTTTCTTTTTTTTGTTGAATTAAAAAAAAATGCAGAATATAGCAATCATGAATATAGAAAAAATATCCCATCGGTGCCCTGCAGTTTCAATATATATGCAAATATACCTTTTTTTCATTTGTGTCCACCACCCTTGATTAGATCTGTTGAGTTTAGGTGACTAGAACTAACGATATCTATTAATATCTGTAATCAACACCGAGTTTCCTGTTAAAAAAATTAAATATTGCAATTGAATTTCTACCATAAATATCACTTTTATTACCTCGGCGATGATTTATCAAACTTGTACAATTATAAGTAATTAATGAAGATCTTCTCTATGAGACAATAACTTATTGTAATAATATTTAATAATTTACTAATTATTTCACTTAAGCACAGTTTTTTTCTTTACAAGCCTAGCGTAGGTATTTAACGTGATCTCTTCAAGTTTTTATTTGCAATTGTTCTCACAAACTTTTTTTTTGTTTTGTTATTTCAACATTATAATTCCTGCACTAGAAGAATAACGGAACAAAATATTTTAAATATTTCTTATAAGATCACATTATATATCTTTATACTAGGTAATAATGATCTTCTCAATATGTAAATATATAAATATATGTGGATGAGTGGAGAGCGGTAACAATTATAACAATTAGTACACCACAAGAAATATGAATACGGAAAGTTTGAAATAAAATTACACTACAATAGGCAAATAAATTGTTGTACTAAATTTTATGGTAGTCGGCCCAGAACTGGTCATAGCTCCCATACAAGGACTACATCTGAAAAAGACATTTTTCCTTATATATATTGTATAAATATCGGTACCGACTCAAAACTTTGCACAGATAATTTTAATATATACAACAATCATCCCACAAAATTTTGTGAATTTTGGTATATTTTTAACCGTATGCCCCATATAAAGCCCTCTTCCAAAAATCACTTTAATACTCATAAATCGCCTATAAATAAGGGTACCAATCCAAAATTTTACACGGATCATTTACATACATGCCTAAATCTAACTGCTGGATTTTGAGAATATCGGTCCATATTTGACTATATCCCCCATATAAGGTCCACTACCGAAATCCACGTTAATACTAATATATATCTTAAATATACCATTATTATGTTGAAATTCGACGTGAAATATCCTCATATGCATGAAAATAACTGTTCCAAAATTTAAGAAGATCGGCCCATAATTTGTCATACCTGCCATATAGAACCATTTCCAAAAAACAAATAAATTCGGGTCAAAAAATATTCTTTTCGGATTTAACCCATATTCGGTCCATATTTTATAATCATGATATATATCGTTGGAAAGGTATTTTTAATACCTTTTATTTAGTGTATTAGAAATTATCAAGCACCCAGTAGTTCCCGAGATATAGGCCTATATATTTTCAACTTTACGGGCCCGCCCCCTCGAAAATAGGCGTGACTGCCAACAAATTTATTTTTGCTGATATCTTCTCTAAAAGCCCTATTTGATTTTGTGTTTTTTTTTTTTTTGAGCAAAATCACTAAAACCGAATTGTACCCCTTTTTTATACTCTGTTTGTTAAATTACACTGAAGATTATTATGAACATCAGACAAACTCTGTAAATTATGGTAAGAATTGGTAATTAAATCAATTAAAAATGGTGAAAATTAAACAAAATTTTAAAATATTTAACATAAATTATGTTGGTCGTAAAATTGTCTTTCAAACAATATATTAAATACTAATAAAATTTGCACTAAGACTGAATAGAAAACACAGAATTAGGATATTCTAGTCTAGTGTAGTTTCTGTATTTCTTATTACGCTTAGGTGAAGGGTATTTAAGATTCGGTACAGCCGAATATAGCACTCTTCCTTGTTTTTTTCTGCAATGTGGAGATGTGAACTTTTTTTTCATTTTGGTAACTTTATGGGGAATTAAAAATATAAATGTTTTGTTGTCTATTTAATTTGATAAATTTGCTTATTTTTTTTTTTTTGCTTTTTAATATTATTTAAAAATCAACGTTGTTATAAACACGTTTTTTACGTTAAAATTTGTATGTAAACATTTCTTTGAATTGTCAAACACGAAAAAAACGCGCATTAAATTATTTTAAACAAATGCGAAATGGATAAGAAGTATTTTTATTTTTTCATGTTTGAATCTATTTAAATTCAATAATATTTTTTAATTTCGGTTTAGGTTTTTATTGAACAAGATGAAACCGAAGAATTATCATCTGAAAAATAAAAGGTCAATAAACAAACTAAATAATTATAAAAAAAATATGGTTATTTTTTTTCTCATTTGGTAACTTTTTGGTTACACAATTTTTTTGGTAGTGGCAACACTGATCCATATACAAGGTGACACAAAAGTAATCTTCCTATCAGAAAATGCTATAAATTTTGCAATTGGCCCCTAATGTCAGTTCTGTTTTGACATTTGTGTAGTAAACACATGCGAAATACACGTTAATAAACAATGTCACGCTACACTGCTCCAGAACGCGGAATATTGCTGACTATTTATTTGACCAATAATCGGTAGATTTTTTCATCAAAAATAATCATGAGTGATGAGGCCCATTTCCATCATAGCGGGTACGTAAATAAGCAAAATTTACGCTTCTGGGGCACTGAAAATCCGCGTGTAACCCACGAAGAGCCATTACACCCGCTCAAAGTCACTGTATGGTGGGCTGTTTTCGCGAGTTCTTTTTGCCGCAACTTGATGAATTGGGATTGGAAAACATGTGGTTCCAACAGGACGGTGCAACGGCACAAACTGCACATGCCACAACCGATATGCTGAAGGCTGCATTTCCCGGGCGCCTAATCTCCCGTTTTGGTGATTTGCACTGGCAAGCAAGATCGCCTGATTTGACCGCTCCAGACTTATTTTTGTGGGGCTTTTTGAAGTCGCGGGTTTATGTCAACAAGCCTTAGACTCTTGCAGCTCTTAAAGACAATATCCGTCAAGAATGTGAGGACCTATCGCCGGAAGTTTTAGCCAAAGTGATGGAAAATGCCACAAAAAGGACTCAAATGACAATTAACTGTGGCGGCGCACAGTGGCACCATCCCATAGATTTCTTGGAAAAAAATAGAAGGAGTGGTCGTACAGCAATGAAATTTTGCAAAAACACTTCTTTGGGCTAAATTAAGAAATTTTGAAAAAATCTTGGAAAACCGCCCACTGCCACACCCACCTCCCATATAGCTGCACTTGTCAAAATTTTTATTTTTGGACCTAGGGACTTGAAATTCGGGACACTTCTTAATTGAGTTCTCCTTATGAAAACAAATTAAACATATTGGGGATGCCACGCCTCTTTAGATTTTACGCCCACTGAAAGTTGTAGATTTTAGGTGTTTTTCTTCCCTGTCTAGAATCATATGAAAATTTAATACAAGTTAAAAAAAATTAATTTTTATTCAAACGTTAAACATCTGTTGTCTACATACAAAAGAATAGAATATCCCCAACAACCCTCCTCGAAAGATATTAGCCTTCAAATACACCGAAAATATCGCACAAATGCATGCCGCTTTTCTAGTCAAGTATATGCCAAGTTAAAGTGTGTAAAACCTAAGTCATTGAAACAAATTAATATAAAATACAGTTATGAACCTTTTTTAATGCCTTTTAATGAAAAAAAAGGTGTTGCCAATATTGAGACGCCAAATAAGGTTATTTATACCTTTCAGCATGATAAAAATCCAATATAATATGTTTTAATTGAATATGTAACAGGCGAAAAATTGTGTTAGTTTTTATTTGTAATATTATTCAAGCACCATATCTTTAACAATGGGATCTAGTTCGAATGACGCCTTATGCTACTTATGTAAGGATCCGAAGTTATAAGAAATCTGTTGAATACATCAGTATTTGTGGAAATTCGATCACACTTTCTCGAAAACATCAATCGATACTTCCTGTAATCTTTGTTTCTGGCTTCCTCTGAAAGCATTCATATTGGTAATACGGCAGCATCAATTATATCCATACGATGCATTAGTACTTTGTGCACAGTAACTGGCATATAAAACCAAATATATTTTTGTACGAACAGTTTCGCAGTGTCCGACGCATATAATTTAAATTTGTCATATTAATATGAACTATATAAGTTTATGATTGAAATTCAATATATTTTAGGCCGTGAAAACTATATTATGTTTTTATTTCGATTGAAATGTCATTCAATTTCATTACGCTTACATATTCGTAAACAAAAATAATGTTTTACTTATAAATCGTTTCAAGCTTTAATTCCCGACAGCCTGTCTTATTGACCATTTTTATGAAATATTGGAAGTGACTTTTGAAATTAAAATCGATGTTACTAAAAGGGACGGTAATTGGCGGTAGTTTTTGTTTTCTTAATTGAAAGTACAGACTCGGACCTTTCATTTTTTTATAGTTAGAGGGCTAAGCAAGGCAAAGGCACATAAAGTTTTTTTCCATCAAAAAGTGAAAAGTTGATATTTTTAGTATAATTTTTGATAAATTATAATAATTAGTTTACTTTTCCAATTTCAATAATTCTTTTTGTATTTCCTTATTGAGCTAATACGGCCTATAATCTTTTATGTAATTAAAAACACAATTTTAATACATTTTTTTCCCGACGCGTCGCGACGTTTCGTCAATTTTTTTGTCGACTTCTTCTGGGGATCGTATTTTTTAAATATTATAAATATTATTACATTAAAGAGCCATTTTAAAAACAAGAATTTCCATTTAACATATATAATACAAAAAACAAAAAAACAAAAAACATAGAATTATTATTAAACACATAATACTTAAATATTTTAACTTAGTTTATTTGATGGCTACCCTATAACTCTTTTTTAATTCTTTTTTTTATAAACAAGTAAGTGCTATATTTTCACTAAAAAATAAAACAAAAGCCATAGCTATAAACTTACACACAAAAAAAGTTCTTTATTTGGGCAGTAATTTTAATCTAATTTCATTGAATAAATTTCCGTTGACTTCTGTTAGTTTTTTTAACTACAAAATTTCAATTTTCATAAAAAACCTTGTTGAATTTTTCTTATCCAAATACTTCTTTACAAAACCAAATCATTAAAATTTTAAAATTGAAAAACCCTATTTTTTCCGAAAAAGTGCCACTGTGCGGCGGCCATTTACATGACATCATATTCTCGACTTGATGTAATAAAAAAAATTAAAAGACCAAATAAAAATAATCCAGAAGAAGAATCAAAGTTTTTCATTTTTTTTTAATTACAGCCAAAAAACATCGGAAGTTTACTTTTGCGCCACCTTGTATGTATGTAAGCTATGATGCCAACTTAGCTATTTTAAAAAAAGAGCTAACTCGGGCTCGAGTTACTTTTAGTGCGGCTGAATTTTCGGTGTTACTTTTAGTGCGGCTGAATTTTCGGTGAAAAAATCGTAATAGGTGCAAAAGTATAAAAAGTTAAATTAAATAAAAAAGTGGAAAAAATTCGTAATAGGTGAAAAACTTTACAAAGTCAAATAATTGCACTAGGTGCAATAAAAAATTAATAAATTGTAATAATTTATTTTTAATTATTTGAAAACTAGAAAATTAAATACAGTGAGACAGTGAATGAGTAACAATTCTAACAGTGCGAGTGGGCCTCAGAGCCGAAATGCTTATTTCGTGTTGAGCTCGGCAAGTGTTAGTAATGAGAACATTAAAAATCCCGAATTTAATAAAAACTACTTAACTGTGAAACCAAAAATAAGCACAAATCTGAATTTAAGTGCAAGTGCACCAAACTTGAATAAATGTGTTGAACAGGGCACAAACTTAGCCCAAAGCATATTTAATTTAAATAGAAAAATCACTGAAGGACCGTCTTCTTCAAGGTCCTCGTTATCAAATATTGGAGAGACGTCAACAGCTGCAAAAGGCACATTAAGTCCTACAAATAAGGCCGCTCCTATAGTTGCTGCTGAAGAAAAACAAAAAACACAGGTAGGAATGGACCGTTATATAACAGTATCGAAGAGAGGCAGAAGCCCAAAATCTGCCGAAATTACACCAGCCGCAAAATTATCAAAGAATGCTGAAGAGCCACGCTCGCAAAATCGTTTTGCCATCCTCCAAGAGAAAAATGATGTCCCTAACGCTGTGAATAAGCCAGTAAAACCACCTCCAATATATTTAAGAGAAAAAAATTCAAACGAACTTATAAAAATATTAGTTTCATTAATTGGTGAAAATTCTTTTTATGTGACTCCAATTAAGCGTGGCAATATTAATGAAACAAAGATTCAGGTTAATAATGAAAACGACTATCGGAGAATAGTTTCGGAATTTGAAAAACGCAAAAAGAATTTTTACACGTATCAACTTAAAAGCGCAAAAGGTCTACAAGTCGTAATTAAGGGAATTGATTCTTTTGTTGATCCTGAGGAGATCAAGAGCAGTTTGGCCGACAAAGGCTTTAAAATCAAGGCAGTATCAAATATAAGAAACAGAGATAGGATCCCTCAACCATTATTTAGAGTGGAGTTAGAACCTGGTGATGTTAAGCTGAAGAAAAATGAAACACATCCTATATATGACTTGAAATTCATAATGCACCGAAGAGTTACAGTGGAAGAACCTCATAAGCGATCTGGCCCAGTACAGTGTTCGAACTGCCAAGAATATAGTCACACAAAATCTTATTGTAAGTTGCCTACTGTTTGTGTTGTTTGTGGGGATCTTCATGACACCTCAAAGTGCGATAAACCTAAGGATGATTCCAGGGTAAAAAGATGCAGCAATTGCGGTGGAAACCACACTGCCAACTACAGGGGTTGCCCTGTTTTCGAGGTCGTTAAACGTTCCTTGATCAACAAACCAGCTTCTACCCCTACCCAGACGACAAAAGTACCTATTACAATTATTCCCCCCGTAGTACAAGCATCCACTAGCCAATTTTCATATGCCAACGTGCTAAGATCTAACCAACCAACACTGCAAAATGAGTCACCAATAAATGATACAAACAGCCACAATTTTAGCCGTCTTGAAGGTATAATGGAGAATCTGGCGCAATCCATGAACCATTTCATGACAAGCATGACAAGTATGATGCAGGAGATGCAAAAAATGCAGTCCACGCTACTGCAGGCCATACTTAATAGACCATGAACTGTCTCAAAATATGTTTCTGGAACGCAAACGGCATACGCCAACACAAAAATGAACTTGAATATTTTCTTTTTAATAAGAAAATTGATGTAATGCTGATTTCCGAGACTCATATGACGTCGAGAAGCATTTTTAAAATAAGTGGTTATACATTCTACGACACCAAGGACCCCAAAGATAGATCATGTGGTGGCTCGGCAATATTGGTCAAATCGCGAATCAAACACAATTCATTGGGTGGTCTTTCAGAGTGCTATCTTCAAGCAACAAACATCTGTATTGAAAACTTTTGTCAAAACCTCGTGATTTCGTCAGTTTACTGTCCGCCCAGATTTTCAATAACAAAAGATCAGTATAGAGATTTTTACAAATCACTAGGTAGCCGTTTCATAGCGGCTGGCGACTACAATGCTAAGCATACGTTCTGGGGCTCACGACTCGTTAGCCCTAAAGGTCGTATCTTGTACGACTCCCTGTCTGAAATGGGACTGAATGTGATTTCAACTGGTCAACCAACTTATTGGCCAACTGACCAGCAAAAAATTCCTGACGTTATCGATTTCGGCGTGGCGAAAGGGGTATCCCCGGAACTCATTGAAGTCGAGGCTTCACTGGATCTTTCTTCAGATCACTCACCCACTGTAATCACCATCAGAAGTCCTCAGCAAATCGTAACTGATGCCTTACTTCTTGTCAAACGTCTGAATTGGTTAAAATACAAAAAATACATCAGCACTCACTGCACAGAGAAACTCCCGTTAAAAACTGCTGAAGACATCGATGCCTGTATAAAAAGTCTTAATGAACATGTCGAGAAAGCCGCAGAACATGCTTCTTCCACTTACCGCCCGAATAGGTACAACAGAGTTTTTTCTGCAGATGTTGAGCAACTATTGTCTGAAAAAAGGAGAGTCCGAAGAGAGTGGCAACAACACAGATCGCCCCAACTTAAAACTAGGTTGAGAGAATGTACCAAAAATCTTAGGATCTTGCTAGAAGCGCAAAAAGCAGAGTCTCTCAAACAACATCTGGAAGGTCTAGACGCAACTTCCCAGTCAAATTATTCATTATGGCGTGCAGTCCGAAATCTAAGAAAACCCGTAATCGCAAAACCTCCACTGCGTACTTTGAACGGATCTTGGGCACGAAATAACGAAGAAAAAGGCAACCTTTTCGTAAGTCATTTAAAAAATGTATTCACTCCCAATACGGATACTGACATTAGCGAACTACCGCCTGTTGTTGCCAGACCACCTGTACAAATAAGATTTCAATATCTGGAGGTTGTTGAGGCTATTGATAATTTAAATGTTAAAAAAGCACCTGGGTTTGATAAAATCAGCAATAAAATGATTTTTGAGCTGCCTCGCATTGCAAAAAGATTAATCCTCTTTCTTTTTAATGCCATCTTACGGCTTGAGTACTACCCTCCGGTTTGGAAAATTGCACTAGTAAAGATGATTCCTAAGCCGGGAAAAGATCCTTGCAAAGTTGAGTCGTATAGGCCAATAAGTCTATTACCAACTATGTCCAAATTATTCGAGAAATTGCTTATAACCAAGCTGACTCCGATTTTGAATGAAAACAACTGCATTCCCAATCACCAGTTTGGCTTCAGACGTCAACACAGTACAATAGAACAAACACATAGATTGGTACAAGTCATAAGAAAAACCTTTGAGGAAAAGAGATACTGTTCGGCACTCTTTATTGACGTCTCTCAAGCTTTCGACAAAGTATGGCATGAAGGCCTGATATCTAAATTAAAGCAGAACTTGCCGGTGAATCTTCAACACCTACTATGGAAATACTTAATCGACCGTCAGTTTATGATTAAAGAAGGTGATTATTTAAGCCGTCCTCAACCTATAGGTGCTGGCGTCCCTCAAGGTAGTATCTTAGGACCAATTCTATACTTGCTGTACACAGCAGACATGCCAACAAACAATGAAATTCACACGTCAACATTTGCTGATGATACGGCATTTTTCAGTACTCACAAAGATCCAAAAGATGCCTCGATTAAATTACAGCACCACGTAACGCAAGTGGAGAAATGGGCAAGACAATGGGGAATAAAAATAAATGAACAGAAATGCACCCACGTAACATTTACTCTACGTAGGGAATCATGTCCCCCTATTCGTATTAATGACCATATAGTGCCTCAAAACTCACACGTGAAATATCTTGGTATTCATCTGGACCGTCGCCTCACATGGAAACCACATATAGATGCTAAGCTGACTCAAATGAAACTGAAAGCAGCCCAAATTCATTGGCTCATCGGCAGAAACTCCGTCCTTCGGCTCGATTGTAAGCTTCTACTCTACAACTCAATCTTAAAGCCAATTTGGTGCTATGGTATCCAGTTATGGGGCACTGCCTCCAACTCCAATATTGAGAAAATTCAACGCCGTCAAAACAAAATTCTACGAATGATAACTACCGCTCCTTGGTATATTAAAAACAACAACATACACAACGATCTTGATGTTCCACTTGTCAAATGGGAAATAACTAAACACGTGGCCCTTTATTTGGGTAAGCTGGAAACTCATCCAAATCCCCTCGCTCGAGACATCTTACAACATCCCGGTCATAGCCGTTTGAGAAGGAGGGACACCACCGCTCTCAGATGAATAAATACAAGTTGCTCATTATATCCTATCGAATTTGAAAACTAGATTTTGCCTAGCATTGGCTGGACTTATCTTAATTAACTTTAGTTTTAAGATTTGAATACCTATTGTTAGTTCATTTAAAATGAAGATACAATAAAAAAGAATATGAAAAAAAAAAAAAAAAACTCGGGCTCTTTTCAAACTTGATATTGGCACGTTTAACACTTTTTGCATGTATCAGTAACTACTACCGTCTTTGGTTCATTATAAAGATTCATTTGTACACATTTTTTGCACCAATGTTTTTTGCAAATATATATACATATATAAAGTTTTGAGAAGGCTTGTGATGATTCTCATATAAGTGAATCAGATAAATATATAATTAAACAGAATTTTATACAGTTCGTAAAAAGTCTCATTTATGAAATTAGGGCAAAACTTCCAACAAAATTTAAGTTGTTAAAAAAAATTTCGGCATTTAGTGGAAAATTCTTTAAAAATTTAAGATTGTAACAGTGGCAAAATTTAGATAGATCAATTTTGGAACGAGGTGCATCAATTCAAGAATTCGGTTAATGAGAATCCTTTTCAAAAATTGTCATTGTTTGTCTTAAAATTATTATCATATCCATACTCCAATGCTGAAGTAGAAAGAGCATTGAATTTTTTCAAGAGTAAAATTAGCTTAATTCATATAAAATATGGCTTACAAAGCTATAGCGCATGCTGTTCAAGTTAAGATTTGCCAGCAAGTGTGCTTGTAAAAACAAATTCAATTGAAACATATAAAAGATCAAAATATTATATAAAAAACAAACATATCGTGCCTTAACCGCGGAAATAGCTTGAGCGCCAGAAATTAAATTTTACAGGAGAAGGTTTTTTTGTTTATATCTTGTTTAAACCAAGTTAATGAAACCAAATTTTGAAGTTTTAGCCAATGCATGAAATGAATCAATTTTGTTTTCAAAAAATCAGTGAAAATAACGGTTTGTTGGCGCTTAAGCTTTCTTTGCTGTTTCTCTGATGACCTACTGATAACGAATATGTCGCTTGAGATAAAATACTTTATTGACGAGGGATTTTTTTGTATTTTGCTATTTAAAATTTTTTTGCATTTGCATAAATTTTTTATATGGTTCTATATTTATACCCTACACCACCATAGTGGGGTCACTTTCTGCGTCGATTTAACGATGTCCGTCCGTCTGGCTGGCTATCGATGTAAAGCTTGTGCGCAGAGTACAGGTCGCAATTTTGAAAATATTTCGATAAAATTTGGTACGTGATATTTTTTTCGGCACAAGGACGGATGGGATTGAAATTGATTGAAATTGGTTCATTATTTCACCTCGCCCTCATACAAATGCCCTCCCGAAGTTGGGGTTTACCGATCATAAATATTTGAATATGCAAGTATGCACACAAAATTCACCAAAAATGAGTAATAAATGAAGCTAAATCACATCTACAAATTTCGTAAAGATCGGTCCATAATTAGTCGTAGCTCCCATATAAGGCCCACTGCCGAAAATCAGTATAAAGAGCATAACTCACTCAAAAATGTTGGTATCCAAAAAATATTTAACACAAATATATCTCATATGTACAATTTTATTATGATCGGTCCATAATTAGTCGTAGCTCCCATATAAGGCCCACTTCCGAAAATCACTTTAACGACCATATATTTTTTAAAAATGTTGGTATCTAAATAAAATTCAACACAAATAAGTTTGATATATACAGAAATGATGGCACCTAATTTTATAATGGTCGGTCCGTAATTAGTCGAATCTCCCATATAAGACCCTCCCCGTAATCAACTTAAACTCCATAAATCTTTTAAAAGTATTTATGTCGAGATAAAGTTTAACATTTGTATTCATATTTATATTCACAGAAATCATGACACTAAATTTTTGGATGATCGGTCCATAACAGGTTATACCTCCCATATAGCGCCCATTTCTTTTTATACATATACTAGGTGTAGGGCTTGACCACCTATACTTTTTTAGCTTAACCCGGGGTATACACATGCAAGTGCAAGTTCGAAAAAGTCAATACATTCACACTTTTTTTACTAACCCAATCGCACATGCAGGCACTTGAAGCTCACGTGCAAGTAAATTTAGCTGGACAGTGATTTTTTGACACTTTCAGCAATAAAGTGACAGAAATAAAAAAATTCATAATAAATTTAATGGATTGTGGTAAAATAATTAATAAATATATTTTTTTTCAAATATGAAAATAGAAGTGTATTGATGTTATTTTAGAGCATTAAATAATAATTAAAATAATAAAATTAAATTGTAATAATTATTAACCTACAATTATACTCATGTGAAGGCCATGGCAATTCTTGGTAAACAAATACAAACTTTGTGCGCCATTTGTTAATTTTAAAAATTATTTTATAAGAAATCTGACTTTTTAGAAAAAAAGTATTAAAAAAATTTATAGAAAATATTTTTACATAGAATTTATAGTTTTTGCTGGAAAAAAATGTGAGTAGAAATGGTAAAAAATTTGGTTATGGAATTTATGAATTTGTTTTTTTATAGTTTTACTGGAACTAAAACGTTCAAAATGGATCCAAAATTAAATCTGCAAAATACCTTTTAAACCTTTTTCATACATTTTTCATTTTCATTTAATAACTCTTTTAATTTTAACAAAAAACTAATTTTTTGAAGTTTACGCTTTGACAACATTTTGAAAATGAACTTTCACTATCCTGTGTAAACAGTAATACTATGTTTCCACGGTACATGCTTCGCTCTCTATTCATGCTTCACACCCCAATCTTTAGTGAAACAACTTGCTTCACCATACAAAATTTTAAGAGCGACTCAAGTAGATTCATATTGAATCAACTTGAGAAGCACGAATAATTGCACTCTTCTCTAATTTTTATCGAAAGTTTATCTGCACTAGCTGTAAAAATTTAATATTATTGTAAACAAAGCAAATTTTTTTCTTGTTGCTGGAAGTAAAGAAAGTAAATACGTACGAATGTATGTTTTTTTTCAAATAAGCTAACTAATTTCCACTCACTTTTGTATGTCCATTAAAAAAAATTATTTTCCACAAATTGTAAACTCTGTTTTTTTTATTCTGTTTGTTTATTAAAAACAACTGTCAAATCGAATCAAGTTTTTCAGTCGTGTAAACACCATTTTTCATAAACATGATTCAGAAGGCGAAGCAGGTGATTCAAGTCTTCGTGGAAACATAGTATTAAAGAGATAATGCGAGTGATGCCAATGAACAAATATATAGAAAAAAAGTTTTTTGAAAATTGTATCGCTTTAAAGGCCTTATGACACTACATTTTTAATGCATTGTTCAAGTTTTGGTGAACAGTACAAATATAATGTAATAGAAAAATTTACTAAGTGCAAAGAGTTCAGCAGTATTAACATAAATGGCAAACTGTCAAACATTTTACTAAAGTTATCGATAAAAAATGAAGTTATGTCAAAAAAAATGTAAAATTGTTCAACTTAAAATTGACATTTCAAGCTTGAAATATTAAAAGTGTTGCTGAATCAGCGGTTTATGGGCAAATTTGGCGATTAACCGTTTTTTTGTTCGTTTTGTTTTTATGTTTCTCATAATGAATAAATAATAAAAAAAACAAAAAGGCTTTTTTGTTTACATTTTTTATAGTTTGCTTTTTCTAACATTTTCTGTTTCTTTCTATCAATTCTATATCAATTCAATGAACAAAAAATGTAGTGTCATAAGGGCTTAAAGGCCCAACTATAATATGCATATGCTAGCTTAAGCAAACGTGCGAACACATATAAATTGTATGTGGTAAACTATAATGTACTTAACGAAACTTTTCGTTAAGTTTTTCAACTGTCATTTGCTTAAGCAAAAAGCGAAACTGATCGCATATTCCGTACGGAATCAGCTGTTTGTTGTTTGCTTGTGTTTTTAACAAAATGGAGAAAGAAGAAAATACATTTATTTTAAATTTAATAGAAAATGTGGAAAAAATAAGTGCCTTTATAATAAAAGGGCCCTTTTTATTTTAACAAAAATGTTTCTGTCGTGGTTTATTTCTCTGACAGAACAAGAGTGTCTTCTTCTTTTACAGTGTAGTTCACTTATTTCTTTTAATGTGAACAGGCCTTCAAGCGCTAACTTTAATATTTTTATATTATTTAAATTTTTAAGTTTTTTCTCCATTTTTACAAACACAATACGAAAATTAACAAAACATATGTAAACGTTTATTATTATTTACAATTTAGTGCTGCCACAGCTGTACATTTTAGTACTTTTGCCGAAAAATTAAAAAAATGAAAAATTATGCGTTTCGGGTACGAAGTTTTTCTTTTAATTATAAAATAATATAATAATATTTATAAAATATAGTCATTTAATGGGTTTTTGTTAAAATAAAAACATTTTTTTTAAACATAAATGAGCAACTGTGGACAAAAAGTTGCAAAGTCATTGTAGCCACCTGAAAGTTAACTCTGAACTAGTTATGCATTTGACAGCCTTTTCGTTAACTTTTGCAATTTGCTTATGCATATTATAGTTGGGCCTTTAAGCTTGGTATTCTGTTCGTCATTTCGTGCGAAAAACTATCAAAAGTCCATATAAAAAAAGGCCAACTCAAGGCGACCTACACAATTTCATTAGCCTTAGCTAAAAAAGGTCGACCTTTTGAGGATGGGGAATTATGGAAAGAAATTTGTATTTCAGTTTTTCCATTTTGGGATGTTGGGAAAAAAATGAAAAATATTGTGAATGAAATGGCTTTGTCCCGCAACACTATTATGCGTCGAACAGAAAAAATAGTGTTATTTATACAATCCGAAACAAATGAGCGGATTACAAATGCTAAATTCGTTTCGGTTTGTTTCGACGAAAGTCTTGACAATAATAACACCAGCCAAATGATCATTTGTATTCGCACAATAGACGATAATTTTAATTCTTTTGAAGAAATATTAAAACTTGAATCCTTCTATGGAAACGTTAATGGTGAGACGATTTATTCATCTTTTGAGCGGAATGTTTTGTCCTTAATAAACAGAAATAAGTTGTCTGCTGTCTGTACGGACGGTGCAGCCGTTTTAGTTGGGCGAAAGCAGGGCTTTGTAGGGCGCTTATTAAAAGCAGGAATAAATATTCCAACATTTCACTGCATCACACATCAACAAGCCCTATTCGCTAAATCTCTTGGCTTTGCTGATACAATGAAAACAGCCATTAAAATAATAAATCGTTTAAGAGGTGGTCATAATGCTGTTATGCATAGGAAGTTGGTAGCATTTTTGGAGGAAGTAAATACGGAGTATGCAGACGTCCTTTTGTTCACGGAAGTGAGATGGCTAAGTCGAGGGAAAAGCTTATAGCGACTCTTTAGCCTAAGAGGAAAGAACTTACGTACCATAAACATAATTGGGGGATTCACAAGGTGTCATAAAGTCATATGTCTTAAAATAATAACATGAAAAAATACGACTGCTGTGAACAACCCCTCATAATTCAGTGTGCTATTTTGAATTTAAATCAGCTGATTTAAAACAAATATAAAAATTAATATTGTTTTCCACAATGCCAAAAATAAGTGAAAAAACTAAAATAATAGCCAGTTTGTGCGAAAAATACATTTTAGATGTTGTGATGGCAAACTCAAGTAAATAAACAAAAAATTTTTATTTGTATTTGTATAAAATCATATTTTCTTAGTTACGACAGCACAATAAACATAGCAAGCAAAGTTCTATTAATTTAAGACACTTTTTGTTTACAAAGCAACAACAATATTTTTAAACCATTTTGAAATGTTAGAACATTATGACAATATAACATGATAGCACACCTTGTGAATACCCCAAATAAGTTAACATTTATCATATAACATATAAGCAAAAATAGTAAAACAATCCAACAACGCAAACAAAAGAAAACAAATGCATTTCTCCATGCGTATATTTACCAATACACTCTCACTTTTGTTAAACACAACTAAACATTCTCATTTCTCTTTTTGGCCACCACTGCTTTAAAGCATTGGTGTCCAAAAAAATTTGTTTGTCCATATGAAATGAATACAATAACAATTGTTTCATGAAATGGACATCATTGCTCTAAAGGCATTTATAACCATTAAACATTGTAGATAAACATGAAAAATATTAAAAAAACAAATTGGATTTCATAAATATATCGTTGTTTATACAACGTATTTAAATACATTTTTCGAAAAGCTGATTGCACATTTAATTTTAAAGTAGTCATGTTAAGATAAAATGTTACTTGGATTTTTTTCAATAAATGATACTTCTTGATTTTTAAATAATAAATTTCTACACCATGTAAATTGGAACAGCATTAAGCTAGATTTACACGATTGAAATTTTCTTCACAATTGCTCTTGAAAATGCTTCAAACTCGTGTAAACAGCAAAAATTCTTCAAAGTTTATTTATTTAATAGTGACACGTTAAGGATGCATTTGCTTCTCGTGAATCACTCGAGGATTTTCCTCACCCCAAATGCTACAATTCTGTCTATTGAAGCCATCAAGATGGAAATGGGCCTCGTCACTGGAGATGATTATATCGCCAAAAATCAGCATTTTCATGTTGTCTCTCCAATACCCAATTAACGAACTCCCATTGCTGTCCATGGTCCGCTGGCTTCAGTTCCTGAGTCAATTGAACTTTGTATGCATGAAGATTTTTTTTTTTTTGTAGCTTTTATTTATTTATTGAATCTTCATATCATGAAATGACAATAAGTTTTTAAATCTTAATACTAAAAAGAAAATAATAAGCCCAGCCAGTGCTAGACAAAAATTTTTATGATACTAAAAAAATTTCACATCAACTGATCCAGTCATCTGTTTTGCGCTTGAGTTAAAGCAAGGGTATCCCTCCTTCTCAACCGATTGTGTCCACTAAAGTTAAGGATGTCTCGTGCAAATGGGTTTGGATGGTGTTCAAGTTTGCTGACGTACTTTGACGCATATTTTGTAAATTCGACTTTTACTAATGGCACGCCTAGATCTTTGTGGATTCGAGAATTTTTAACATACCATGGAGCTGCAGTAATTATACGTAGAATTTTATTTTGACCCCTTTGAATTTTTTCAATGTTTGATTCTGAGGCAGTACCCCATAATTGAATTCCATAACACCAGATTGGCTTTAGAATTGCATTGTACAACAAAAGTTTGCAATCCAATTTCAATGTAGAGTTTCTGCCGATTAACCAATTAAGTTGCACTGCTTTTAATCTCATTTGTGTAAGTTTCGCTTCAATATAAGTTTCGCGGTCGAGGTGAATGCCGAGTTATTTGACTTCATTGTGTTGCGGGATAATTTGATTATTTATTCTGATGAACGAGCAGGTATCTTTTCGCAATGTGAAAGTTATATGAATACATTTTTTTTTTTTTTTTTTGCATTTAATTATTTATTGAATCTTCATATTTGAAATGACAATAAGTATTCAAATCTTAATACTAAAAAGAAAATAATAAGCCCAGCCAGTGCTAGACAAGAATTTTTATGATACTAAAAAAATTTCACATCAACTGATCCAGTCATCTATTTTGCGCTTCAGTTAAAGCAAGGGTATCCCTCCTTCTCAACCGATTGTGGCCACTAAAGTTAAGGATGTCTCGTGCAAATGGGTTTGGATGGTGTTCAAGTTTGCTGACGTACTTTGACGCATATTTTGTAAATTCGACTTTTACTAATGGCACGCCTAGATCTTTGTGGATTCGAGAATTTTTAACATACCATGGTGCTGCAGTAATTATACGTAGAATTTTATTTTGACCCCTTTGAATTTTTTCAATGTTGGATGCTGAGGCAGTACCCCATAATTGAATTCCATAACACCAGATTGGCTTTAGAATTGCATTGTACAACAAAAGTTTGCAATCCAATTTCAATGTAGAGTTTCTGCCGATTAACCAATTAAGTTGCACTGCTTTTAATCTTCCAAGTTAAACGGCGGTCGAGGTGAATGCCGAGGTATTTGACTTCATTATGTTGAGGAATAATTTGATTATTTATTCTGATGGACGAGCAGGTATCTTTTCGCAATGTGAAAGTGATATGAATACATTTTTGTTCAATTACCCTGATTTTCCAAAGCTCTAGCCAATTCTCTAGTTTATAAACATAATTCTGCAAATTCTGTGATGCAACTTGGTGGTCCTTATGGACGCTGACAAAGGCTGTATCGTCTGCAAAAGTTGACGTGTGGATTTTGGGGTCTGACGGCATGTCGGAGGCATAAATCAAATATAAAGTACGGCCCAGTATGCTACCCTGTGGCACACCTGATTCAATTGGCTGAGCGATTCTTAAAAAACTGCCTTCTTTGATTTTAAATTTGCGACCGTATAAATAACTTTCCATGAGTTTATGGGTGTTAGCAGGCAGAGTTACTTTAATTTTGTGCATTAAACCGTCATGCCAAACTTTGTCGAACGCTTGGGACACATCAATGAAAAGGGCGGAGCAGTATTTTTTATCTTCAAACGACCCTCTTATCACATTTACCAATCTGTGAGTTTGTTCGATGGTACTGTGTTTAGCTCTGAATCCGAATTGATGATTTGGAATACATTCAGTGTCATTCAGAATTGGAGTCAACTTAGTCATTAACAATTTTTCGAACAGTTTAGAAATTGTCGGCAGTAGGCTAATTGGCCTATATGACTCCACTTTGGTGTGGTCCTTCCCTGACTTAGGAATCATAGTGATCATAGACACCTTCCAATCTGCAGGATAGTATTCTAGGCGTAAAATAGCGTTGAAGATAAACCCAAAATGTGTGTTTGGCGTTAAAGTCACCAGCAACTAAAAATCTAGCTCCAAGGGAGTTGAAGAAGCTGTAGTATTGGTGTTCTTTTATTGAAAATCGAGGCGGCGAATAAATTGATGATAAAACAAAATTTTATTGACAGAATTCAATACAAATGTTTGTTGCTTGTAGGTAATCCTCACATATGTTGTTCATTAAAAAATGTTTTATTCTGTTCTTTATAAGAATTGCCGAACCTCCACATGCTCTTCCGCGGGGATCTTTAGTATCATACAACACGAAGTACCCTGTCGCCGTCAAGTGAGTTTCAACAAGCATCATGACATCAATCTGCTTATCCATCAGGAAGTGTTCCAGTTCGTTTTTATGTTGGCGGAGGCCGTTCGCATTCCAAAAACAAATTTTTAAACAAATCATTTCTTTAAACTGGCTTGTAAGATAGTGGATTGCATTTTCAGCATTTCCTGCATCATGGATGTCATAGTGGTCGTAAAGGTTTTCATAGTTTGGACAAGTGTCTGCAATGTAGTCTCTAGAGTGTTAATATTAGGCTCGTAATATTGTGATTTAGGTTCCTGCTGCAAACCTGGCATATAAAATTTAACCACGTTTGCGTAAGAAACTTGTCTAGAACTAGGCGCGTTTATATGACTAGTTGAGGATAATCAGGTAATACTGACGTCTTGTTGGTTCTTATGCTTTTCAAATGAGTGTAGATTGGACAACCTCTATAATTTGCGGTATGATTACCTCCGCAGTTACTGCATTTTTTTATTTTTGATTCAGTTTTCGACTTATCGCATTGAGCAGTTGCATGTGCTCCCTACACGCAACACAAACTATCGGCAATTTACAATACGATTTGGTATGACCAAATTCTTGACAGTTAAGACACTGAACGGGTCCCTGACGCTTATGAGGTTCTTCCACGGTGATTCTACGATGCAGAAGGTAAATCATTTTGTAGATGGGATGGGACTCGTTTTTCTTTAATACGACATCTCTAGGTTCCAATTCCACCCTGAACATAGGCTGTGGAATCTTTTCACGGTTTCTAATATTCGTTATGCTTTTAATTTTGAAGCCTTTTTCCATTAAGCTAGTCTTTATCTCGGCAGGATCAACATCTGGGTCCATACCCTTTAGAACGACTTGGAGTCCTTTTGTGCTTTTCAGCTGGTCGGTATAGAAATCCCTACTCTCCCTCTCCAACTGGTTGGCAAATTTTCGAATATCATCTTCCTTTTTCACTTGAATTTTTGTTTCGCTGATATTTCCATGTTTAATTGATGTTACGCTAAACATATTTTCACCTATTACCGAAACAATTCCTTGTACCAATTTACTGGAAGTGGGCTCTCTCAGATAAATTTGTGGGGGCTTAAACGTCTTCTTAGGAAGTTCTGGCTCATCCGTCTGGAGGAGAGCAAACCTATTTTGAACATTACTCACGGTCTTAGGAGCATTTGAATTTAATGACACTTGAGCAGATGTCGGGCTCCTCTGTCGCTTAAGAACTGTGACGTATTTATCCATACCTACTTGTTTTCTAGGTTTGACTGCAATATTTGATGTAGAAGGTGTTGATGTTCCTTCATCTGTTGAAATCACTATATTGGGCAAACAGGAACGACGCCGTTCCACGGCTCTTGCAGTGAGAAGATTCTCCACAGATTTTTTTTAAGGATTCTTCCTCAGAGACCCATATAGTTTTTCTAGTCGAGCTAAGCTCTTTCTCAGAATTACATCTGAGAGGAACACTCATACAGTTTTTATGCGATTTTTAATGTTTTTTTTTTATATTTTTACCTATTACGATTTATTTTTTCACTTTTTTTGTTTAATTTCAACTTTTTATATTTTTCACCTATTACGATTTTTTCACGGAAAATTCAGCCGCACTAAAAATAACACGTCCGAACAGTTCGATGAGACGAGACTAAGTGATGCAGAAGCAAATCTTTCGTCAAAATTCGCTGCATAGTGGTTTGGAGAGACCATTTTGCTGAGCTCGGTGTCGAATTGAGGTGGATGGAGTTTGAGCGACATCATCACGTTCAGCTGCGGCATTTTCGATCGATCGACCAGGTCGAAGGCGCGTTGTTGTCTTCACATTATTAACAGACCCAGTTTCGGCAAATTTATCTATTAATCTCTTTACAGTTGACTCTTTTGGAGCATTATTTTGACCCCAACTTTTACCATTTTGGTAAAACAATTTTACAATGAGAATGCGTTGTTCATTCGTGTAGCGCTCCATTTTTACTAACCTCGTACCATCTACTAGTAAACAATAACAATTGTTCAAATGTCAAACAATGACGCTTCGAATGGCGCCAAATTTAAAAATTGTGTTCTAGTTGGGACAACCTTTATATTATGGCGACAGTTGGAGCTCTTTTATTTCTTATCTCATCTTTGTAAATCTATTCCCAAGTACATACATACTTTACATATGTATTGTATGTATCTGCCTTCCATCAACTAAAATACGGGTGTTCTAATTTAGCCCCCTCACTCTCAGAATCGACCAAACTTTTGCTAACCTGAATTTGCTCTACAGTGCACATATGTATAAAGAAACCATGATACCTAATTATACCCTACACCACCATAGTGGAAAGGGTATATTGGATTTGTGCTGATGTTTGTAACGCCCAGAAATATTGGTCCAAAGTATACCGATCGACTCAGAATCACTTTCTGAGTCGATTTAACGATGTCCTTCTGGCTGTCCATGTAAAGCTTGTGCGCAGAGTACAGGTCACAATTTTGAAGATATTTCGATAAAATTTGGTACATAATATTTTTTCGACCCAAGGATGGTGGGATTGAAACTGGTGGAACTTGCCCCCATACAAATGTCCTCCTGAAATTGGGGTTTACCGATCATAAATGTTTGAATTATTTAAGTATCCACACAAATTTCATCAAAAATTAGTGGTAAATAAAGCCAAATCATATCTACAAATTGTGTGCAGATTGGTCCATAATTACTCGTAGCTCCCATATAAAGCCGCTTTCCGAAAATCCCTTTAAAGAGCATAACTCTCTCAAAAATGTTGGTATCCAATTAATATTGAACGCAAATATATTTCATATGTATGCAAATAATACGGTACAATTTTATAATGGTCGGTCCATAACACAGTACAACAGCCAATCTGGGGGGTGAGAAATTCCAAGTCAGGGTGATGGTACTAGGTCAGTATAGTAAAACCCTCAAAGGGTTTGGCGTTCGTATGTGTCAGTTTTTTTTATGACCTTTTAAATTTTTTCCTTGATGTTTTTCGCTTAGTTGTAACATTTTGGCAAAAACGTAGTTTAACATAACTCGAGAACCACTTGTCCGATTTTGATGAAACAAATTTAGAAAAATTAAGAAGTTATTTATTTATTTATTTATTTATTTATTTACAATTAAGTGAGATACATTTTTGTTTTTATTCAAAAAAGTGTCATTTATCGCCTTTTTTATAAATTTTCGCCAATAACTCCAGACTTCTGGCCATAAACTACTAAAAAAATTAAGTAAACATTTTTATAATTTTCTATTTTTATTTTATTTATTTATTTTTATTTATTTTAATAATTTAGGAAAAAGTCTAGGCAATATTTATTAAAATAAATAAAAATAAATAAATAAAATAAAAATAGAAAATTATAAAAATGTTTACTTAATTTTTTTAGCAAAATGTATTAAATCAATATTCAAAAATTTTATTGAATAAAAATAAGAAACCACAAAATTTAATAAATTGCTTTTTAAAACTTTTTAAAGAAATTATGTAATTGATTTAATTTTTCTATTTTCCTTTAATTATTTGAAAGATTTAGAATTATATATATTTTTTTAATTTATTTAGCTTTTTGAGAATTCTTAAAATATTTTAATAAAAAATGTATATAAATTTAAATGTTTGCTTTAAAAGTAAATTTACCTTACTCGAAGCACAAATTAGTTTGGTTTTAACTAGGTTGAGTTACTAGTTATAGTTACATATATAAGTTATACCATATAATTCAACCTGGGAAAAACGCTAAAAAACGCTAAAGCGCTGTAAAAAACTCCAGATTTCACGCTAACAGCCAAAAAGCATTTTTCTCGCAATTGTCATTGCAAAAACGTCAGATTTGACGGGGAAAACGTCAAATTGGCAACAATGGTCATAAGTGGAGGGTATAAAATAGCTTTATCATGAAAACTAGAGCTGATAGAAACATACTGATTACAGATTTGAATTCAGCGCACCCAAATTAACTAAAATCAGGTGCTAAATTCAAAGAAGCAAATTGAGTGTTGGCCTGTGTAATGTTAGATGTTTTATTCGTTTAAACAGTGTACATTTTCTTTAACTTACACAATTGAGAATTCTTTTTTGTATTTATAGTTTTGCAACGCAGTGTATTATTTTTGTTTATATTATCCATTTGGAAAATATTAAATAAATAAGTGGTACACATGAAAAATGTCGACGAAAGTGGACAAAAAACATAATAAAACAAATGTATTCAGGTTTTCAAGACAAAGTCTTGACAGAAAGAATACGAAAGAGCTGAAGAAAACGGAAAAGCATCATGTAAATAAATTGAAAAATGATAATTACAGCAAAATTTCCAACCACCGGTAACACTGGTTAAAGACTGATGTTTGACTGTTGGCTAGCAGGCACCGCAGTGGTTAGAACTCAAAAGAATTCTGATGAAAGAATGTGGTGATTCTTGAAACATGTAAATTCAACCCAGGGGTTAAATTACCGCATTCGTGATCGATTGAGCTATCGTATCGAAATGTAATAAATTTCTTACTCGATATCGTATGCCATAATCTCAAATAAGAAAATTACGATCAATTTTACTCGATATCTAATGCGGTAATTTGCCCCAGGTTCGATCCCCAGCTTAGCCAAGAAAAATTATCAATCAAAATTTTAATAAGATTTCATGTTGTAAAAACAATTCCTACCTTCAGTAATAATAATAATTTAATGAAAATTAAATTTAATGAACTCAAGCCTAACTAAAAATGATCAAAAATCGAAAAATTAACAGTTCAACTAAAAATAATAATGTTCTTAAAAAATAACTAAATAATTTATTATAATTTATTTATTTCCAGATATTTAATCATAATAATGGGAATAATAGCCGGTAAGTCGCATATTATTATATTTTAATTTTGTATAGCTATGTATTCGAATAATGATAGTTCGAATAATCAAACAACTTCTAGCGCATAATTATTCGAAGTTTTTTAAAATTTACATATTCGATTAACGAATAATTTTAAGAAGATTAATCGAATAAAACTATTAAATATTTTTGTGTTAATTTATTGTTTCTTTTTCGAATTTTTCATAGTTTTATAGTCAACAACTTAGAATGCAATATTTGGCTGTGCCGAATCTTAAATACCCTCCACCTAAATATAATGAGAAATACAAAAACAACACTGGTTGCAGGACTAGAATATCCTTATTCAGTTTTCTAATGCTAATAGCTTAGCATTTTATACATATGTACATACGAGTATGAATTTTTTTTGATCTCAATAACTTTATTTACAAGAGATATGTGGGTGGAATAGTAGAAACGGACCAATTACGGACTTAAAGTTTCTAAATTCAGTATCCAGTAATATGAATTGGTTGAAATTCATCTCAATAACATTATTTACAAGAGTTGTGTTGTTGGTTGCTATACTCGAAAGTCGACTAAATTTGGGAGCTATTGCCAAATATGGACTGACTGCTACAAAATTCAGTAGGATAATTGTCGTATAACTAGTGTGACCACCTCAATTTTGAGCGAAACCGGGACATTTTTCGAAAAAAGTACTAAAATCCGGAACATTCAAACTTAAAACCGGACCATTTTTTATGGGAAAAAAACTTTATTATTTAAGTTAAATTTAGACAATTATAATGTTATAAGTAATTTTAAGTTAATTTTCTGTCGTTTTTTGTTAAAAATCGTATTTATCCTTTGATGAAATTTGCTTCAGCAATGTTGGGGATTCTTTGAAAAAATTTTAAAATTCACCGTATTCGTACTTTAAATTATATTTGAGAAACAGCATATGTTTCAAAGTATCTAGCATAAGTTTTGATTTTTCTTTTGTCCATAATTTTGTGATCTACACTTGCAGATGTTCCCGGCAAACAAAATATAAATTCAATGATTCGCGCGAAGCGAGTCTACGGTACATTGTTACTTTGAAAATGTTTGAATCATTCCACCCAACGTTGATGTGGTTTACTAGGAGGATTATTTTTATTCCATTCGCTAATTTTCTCTGGGGTGATAAATTTCAATATGTAACCAAACTCGTCAAACAATTCTACATTATTGTCTTCAGGTTTTAACCAATTCTTTTCAACCATAAATTTGATCGTTGTTTCTACATCTTTCCAATTCAGTGCAGCAGCGAGTCCTTTTTTGTTTAAGTAAAAACCATAAAAAAAATAATAAATGCGACATTTGACATGATGTAAGAGCTCTTTCAGAGCCCAAAAACCCCCTCATAAAATACTTTTTTCTGACATTATATAAGAGCTCTTTCTGACGGACCATTTTTGAATGTAATGACCCTCTTTTCTGAAGGTTTTCGTAGCAATAATGATTGTTTTTTGGGCTCATATAGAGCATTAAAGCTCCAGAAAAAGTGTCAGAAAAGACTCTTTTCGGACTCATATGGCTTGCTGGGGATATGCATAGACACATGATTTTAAAATGAATCATTCAAAAGAATTAATTTGCATTAAAATATGATGCGATTGTGCCAAATTTCAATGAAATAGACTGTTTTGTTGTTCAAGTCCACATATATTTTATTTAAATAAATTCAAAACAAAAATCCAGGCCATCCGGGGGATGTCACCGGGACACCAGGACATTGGTTTCAAAACCGGGCCATGTCCTGGATTTTCCGGGCCAGTTGGTCGCACTACGTATAACCGATATTAGTATGATTTGTGGATTACAATTCCTGATCTGTATACAATGTTGATTCTATATCGATATTTATTTGCATTATTGAGGGTTAATTTGTTTTTCGTAAGTGGTCCGTTTATGTGAGCAATAACAAAACATGGGTCGATCTTCTTAAATTTCGGAACAGAGAATTTTATACATATGAGAGTATCCTACGATAACTTTCAATATAACAATAGTACACTAAAAAAAATGAGTAATCCGTACTTACATCAATCCGTAGCGGTGTCAATAGTAGGGTAAGTACGGATTTTCTTATAGCGAGTACAAAATACTTGATTCAAGTACGGATTCATCAAGTCAAAAAATCTTAATTATAGCTCTCCTTAAGAATGGCTGAGATTGAATTAATCCCTAAATAAGTTTATTCAAGAATTATAAACTAGATTTAAGCACGAATTCGTACTTGATGTAATCCAAAAATCAGACTGATTTAAGAATGTCCGAGTTTGAATTAATCCCAAAATGAGCTTGGTTCAAGAATTTTGAACTCGATTTAAGCTCTAATTCATATTTGATGTAATCCTAAAATCGGATTGATTTAAGAATGCCCGAGATATAATTAATTCCAAAATGAGCTAAATAATACGATATAAATACTTCGTATCTCGGTCGGCTAACTACTGCTACAATATTATGAAGTAAGAACCAAGGCCTCGTTTTGTTCGTTCGGAACAGATTATAACTGGATTGGTACTCCTATTCTTACTTGCTTTATTGTGATATTCTTATATATCTTATCTTAAAATTCTAATCTAATCTTAAAATTAAAATAGATTATTTGAGAATTATAATAGTGAACTTTAACGTAGGAAGTGTGTGTTTTGTAACAACACGTTATATTAGCATGAGGGTTGTTTTTGTAACTACACGTTACAATATTGAGAGCAACTGAGAGAGTAAATTTTATTGCTCCAATTTTTTCTCAAAATATAAGTTTTCTTGTCTTAATTCAAGTAAAAATCAGCGTTACCGTTGGAAAATTTGAGAAAGTCGCACAAAAAGGGGATTTATTAAAAAAAAGGGGCACCACTCTTAAAAAGATGGAAAATAAACAAAACAAAAATAAAAATCCTATTTTTTTCATTTAAATGTTGTATATGATGTATGTTTACATATGCATATAATAAAAAAATTAATAAAAAAAACTAATATGTATCAAGTAAAACAAAAAAAAGGTACACAAAAAGTGGCAAGGCATCTGTAAAAGGGTCAAATTGCCACTTTAGTCGCATCAACGGTAACGCTGGTAAAAATAAGTCTTAATTTTCGCTTTAAGAGTTATCTTCTTGATTTAAGAGCAAATTGGACTTAAAGTAAGAATTTCTTACTCAATAAATTATAAAAAATGATTTTGAGAGCTTATGAGAGAGTAAGTTTAACTTCGCTCATTTCTTCTCTGGGATTGATTTAAGATTTTTGTTCTTAATTTAAGTAAAATAAGTCTTAGTTTCCGTTTTAAGATTTATCTTCTTGATTTAAGAACAAATTGGACTTAATTTAAGAGTTTTTTACTTAAATCAAGAACACTATTCTTGTTTTAAGAAAATCTGCGCTTGATTTGTCAAATCAAACCCGATTTTTACTTATTTTAAGTATGAACTACTAAAAACGTACTTGAAAATTTCAGGCTAAAACTGAGAAAAATTAACTTAATTTTAGAATGCCATTTTTCTTTCTGTGTACATTTAAGATATACATACATATATTAGTGAATTTTGGAAGTGGACCTTATATGGAGGATATGGTAATTTGATTTTGCATGTATGTAAATGCTCCGGTATCGTTATTTATACGAGATTTATGATTGTTGAATTGATATTCGGATGAGCGCTATATATGGTGAATATAGTAAAATAATGACCGAAATTCACAAATTTTTGTAGTCTGATTTTCGTGTATATGTAAAAGATCTATGTAAGGTTTTGAGTCGATACCGATATTTATAGGATATATGTATATAGAGATAAATGACTTTTTCGGATGTGGTCCTTATATGGGAGCTATGACCAATTATGGACCGACCATCATACAATTTAGTACACCAATTTATATATCTAAATGAATTATTTGTGTGAAATTTTAACCAGGTAACTATATTTGTTCCAGATTTATACGTATTTAAGTGAATTTTAGATGTGGACTTTATATGGGGTCTATGGTCAAAGATGGACCGAGCAAAAATAAATTGTTTTCCGATTTATTTTTGCACGACAATTAATTTTTGCCGAATTTTGTATTAATATTCCATTTTTACAGGCATTTATATATCATTAAGCCGTATTTTGGGAAGATATTTGTATGGGGGCTATGAGAAATCACACTTTCTTCGATTATCATAAAAATAAGGTGTTCAAAATTTCATGACAATATCTGCAATACATTTCAAAAAATTACAAGAAAAACTTTAAAAAATAATAAAATGGAGGTTGTCTCACATTTTGGTCCATAACTCTGGCTATATACCGAATACCAAACTGCTTAGGAGAATTATAAACTGTTGATTTTGGCTGTGTCTTTTGGTTGTGAGAGTGTTTTACACAGACAGACAGACGGACATAGCTCATATTTTGTTGGGTCTCAGATGAATATTTGTCAGTGTTACACACGGAATGACAAACTTATATATACCCACATTCACCACTTATGGTGGTGGAGGGTATAAAAATAGAATAAGATATTCTAGTCCTAAAATCACACAGAAAAAATTGAAAACGCGCTTCATTTACGAAATTCATTCAGTTGAGTAAAAAAAATGTTTAGATTTCAGCCTATGAAAATATTCGCAAATTCAAGTATTTCTTTTATTGGAAATTTTAAGAAATATTTCCAATTAAAATAATAATAAATTAACAAACAATTTAATTGAAAAATTTTAAAATTATCAAAGAAACTAATAATTGTTTCAAATAAAATATTGGGTGGAAATAAAATTTTAATTCAATAAATATTTAATTTAATTTGATAATCATCGTGATTAAAACTTCTATATATAACCAATTAATATTTTTGTTTTAGTAAATAAATTAATTAGATTTTGTAAAAAAAGGTAAAACTATTTTTAATTGATTTAAATAATATTTTACTTAGTTTTACCCCCATAAAAATACTTGGATTTTTAATTTTTACTACAAAAAATTAATATATTATATACAATTATACATATAATTTATATTTAATTCAATTGATTTACATATATGTACATATTTACATACATACATATGGGCAAATTCGTGTCAAGTTAACCAATTTTTTAAATCGATGTCTTCCGATTTGGATCAAATTTGCACCAAGGTTAGTACTATTGGATAGTAGGCCAGACACATTTTAAAGTCAAGTGTCATAAAATTTTAGCGAATGGCTTTCCACTTGATTCAAAATGGTCTTAGGGGTACCTGTTACTTTGATAATAAAAATTTCATTCAATATTACGTGCGCTCTAAACTACCTATAGAATTGCCAAAAAAAGCCTAAATAAAAAGATGTGTGACTTAGAAAATCGCAGGTAGAAATTAATAGCGGTTGGTCTCACACAGAACCATTTCACTAGGCTGTTGTTGGAGTTTTTACTTTTATGATTTTAATAAAACTTACACACAAATAGGAAAAAAAATGAAAATAGTGCATATGGTAAAAATTGAAACACTTTATTCTTTGAGTTGCGAATTTTTTTTTATTGATACTCCACTTTCATACCATTCAGTTACCACAAAGCTCTTAAAGGAAAAAACTAAGCTTTCTTTGAGCAAAAAAAAAAAAAAAAACAAAAAACATCCATTAAGAAAAAAGAAAAAAAAATTTTTGTGCATATGGTAAAATTCAAAAACTTTATTTTTTTAGTTAAAATATTTTTTTATAGATATGCCTCTTGCTACTAAGTAACCACAAAGCTAATGGTAATGGTCTAAAGTTTCCTCTGAGGGAAAATAAAAAAAAATCCATTTTGAAAAAAAAATAAAAAAATGGGGGAAAATGAAAATGTGCGAAATATTGAAAAATCCTATTTTTGAGTTAAAAAATATTTTTTTTGATAGATATCCCACTCGCATCCCATTAAGCGATTATAAAGGTCTTAAAGGAAATTGTATAAGCTTTCTTTTGAAGAAAAAGGGCCCAAATTTAAAAAAAATAAAAAAAAAAAAATTTTATAAATTAAAAAAAAAAATATTTTTGGAATGATTGAAGAAATAGCTATCCAAAGTCCTTTGAACAATTTTTGCTAAACCATGTATGACCAAAATGTCCATGTATGACCAATAGAGCTGAAAATCTGTGTCTACTATACAATAGTACTAACCTTGGTGCAAATTTCATCCAAATCAGACGACGTCGATTTTAAAAGTTGGGTCACTTGACATGAAAATGCCCATATGTATGTATGGCAAGAGTAATAAAGATTTGATACAATAAATCAATTATAAGAATTATCTTTAAGTTTTAGAATTTTATGCTTTTTCTGAGGTAGGTCTGTCATAAAAAAAATCTTGAATAAAATAATAAAATATTTCAGATTCCTCGGAAAACTGAAGATTAAACACAAAAAATATTTTAAAAAGTAAGTCAAATGCTTTTACAATACTCAAAAATGGATACTTTATGCCATCAAAATTAACAGTTATAGATTTAATATCCTCCAAACAACCAGAAATTAATAATTTCGACTGGATATTGCGCCCTTGAAGCACAAGAAGTTTTAATTTTATATCGATTTCTTCTTCGGATTCTGCCAGAATTGCAAAACTTTTCTGGGAATCTAGTACAGAAAACTTTTTGCGTATTTTTGCCACACTCATGTCCGAGGTGACTTTTTGTGTTGGAGGAAATAAATGATCCAAAGTGCTATTAAAATTACTGATTCTGAGAAGATATATGTAAAAAAATGATTAAAAAGTAGAACTCTTTAACAAAAATAAAAGTGCATTTTTTTCGAAATAGCATTGCTCATTGCATTGTACTGTCCTGTATTTACAAAAAAATCTCAAGGGACAGCATGTTAAAAAACAGGACTGTTCTGTAAAATACAGGACGGATGGTCACCGTACCTATCATTGAAAACTATCCCAAGGTTTTTTTTTAATGTGACACGATTTCTATAGGTATGTACGTTATTCAGAAGTGTGTTAAGTTCGCAAATCTGTACAGAACGTCTGTTTTGTATTAGCAAGCATTTAAATGTTTTGGGTTGAGACAATTTGGCCATTTATTCAGTTAAGTCATTAAGGGGAAATCCGATTGTCAATTGCACGTCATCAGCATACATATGTATATTACAATGCGATAACTGCAAAGGGAGGTCATTAATATATAATGAAAATAACAGAGGACCCACGATGGAAACCTGTGGTACACCTCTAAATACTAGAAGAACCTCTGAAGTAGAGTTGTGTGAGAAAACAGCCGTGCAAGCCCAATAAGATACGAGTTAAGCAACGAAATAGCAGAAGAGGAGAAATTAAAAAGTATTGTGAGTTTAGAACATAGAATATTATATTCAACGGAGTCAAAAGCCAGAAGAAAAAGAAACGAGACATTACCATCATCTAACTTTTGTCGAATATTCTCTGATTCTTCAGCCAAAGCAGTAATACAGCTGTGATTAGGTTGGAAGCCCGATTGTTTTGCTGTCATTAGAGAAGAAATTTGTACATTCTCCGAAATTTGTCTGTGCAATAAATTTTCCAAAACCTTAAATAAGAAGCAAAGTATTGCAATGGGGCGATATTCAGTTCTAAATTTGGGTATTGGTATTATTTTCGATTGCTTTCAGATCTGAGGAAAAACATTACGAGTTATTATTGAATTAAAAAGGTAAGTTAGGTACGGTAAAATATATGGTAGAAGTATTGTCACGAAACGAGGGTCCATATTGTTAACTCCTACGGCATTGGACTTAACATGAGAAATAGCTGCTAAAACATCGGACTCAGTTACACAACAGAATTCAAAAGTACTGCCACCGCTACCAAATGGTGAAATATTCTCGAAATCGTAGAAATCAGTGTTGATGTCAACTCTTGGCACATCTAAAAAGTTTCTGTTAAGTTCGCTTGCGTCAATCTCACAGTTAACAAGAACCGAGCCATTTCCCACCCCAATGTTACGGATCACTTTCCACTTTTGTTGTGACCCCACGGCAGAACTGAAACACCTCGTGATATATTCCAATTTTGCGACTGTTATTTTCATATTAACATCCCTTCGTGCTGAACGAAAAGTGTCATAAAGCGAAGGAGTTTTAAAGCGTTTCCATCTGGAATATGCTGAATCTCGCTCTTTTATCGCCGATTTAATTACCTCCGTAAACCAAGGTCTGGATTGGGCAGAAATTGCTCTCGTCTTCAGAGGAACAGTTGCGCTATAAAACATGATCATCCACAGAAGTAAGATTAAATATTAAGTTCCAATCCACTTCGGAGAGACTGGACTCAAGAAGGTTGTAGTTTAAATTCTTAAAATTTCTGTATATTATTTTCTGATCAATATACATCCCAAGAAAGTCATACACCATGAAGATCAAATCATGTCATTAACGAAGAAGATATCAAGTAATGAATGCGAAGAATGGGTAAAATGTGTAGGTGTTGAGGTATTTGTGGGTGTTAGACCTAACGATGATATAAAATCAGTTAAAGATGATTCTGATAGGATGTCCGAATTAAAATCACCTGAAATTATGATATCAGAGAATGAAACTGTTAAGGTTTACAGCAAATTGAACCAGAAGGCTTTTTGTATTCAGGCCACATCTGAAAAAAATCGGCAGTTTCTGAAATCTGTTTAAAACGGTAACGGGCACATTTGCGCCAGTAAAGGTCAAACTCGTCCGCTGTAATTGTAGGTAGCCTTAAATACTTCTGGTTCTAATTGGAAGTAGAAAAAGAGAATCATTTAATTATGAAAGAACAATTTATCTTCTTCCGGTGGAGATTTTTCTTTAAAAATGTCTTTGGAAAGCCTTTTTAAATTTGATAATTTATTATAGATTTTGCCACGTTTACCATTAGAGTAAAAATTCTGAAAATATAAATTTTGTATTATTTTTAGCTTTAAACTGGTATGTAAATATTAAAATAAACTTACAAGTTGTTCTGACGCGAAAATTTTGCATATTTGGTTTTCTATATCAGCACAATCCGAAATAGTATACGGTATCCTATTCGCTTCTAGTTATGTATATATTTAGCTATATGTAGGGTTTCCATACGTCCTCTTTTCCCCGGACACCGTCCTCTTTTTTAGGGCGTCCGGGGTAGTCCTACTTCTTATTTTGCAAGTGTTCTGGGTTTGTCCTACTTTTAATACTTTAATCTATAATTTCGTTTTATTGCATCGAAAGTATTGTTGGCATTGATGTATATATTTTTTTTAAATACACACGATGTCATGAAATGCTTTTTTGTGTAAAAAAATTGTGTTTGATGCTTTTTGGCCGCCATATGCGCCTTCACAACTTTAAACGGCTTTGGCTTTTGGCCTTTGTCTACCTGTCTTATGCCCGTAATTTTAACAAATAGATAACTACTAGAGTTTATACCAATTAGTTTACCTTACCTAACCGGTAAAAAGAATTTGGTAATTTTAACGTTTTTTTTACCTACGTGTAACTACCGACTGCATTCGGTGAAAAATGTGGTAACATTGGTGTTTGACGTTTAGAGTTGCATCAATTAATTACCAAATTTAATTGTTTGCAACGACTTTTTTAGTTTTATCCAGAAATGTCTGGAAAAGGTGCCAAAAGAAGTGCTAGTTTATTGGAGGGGGAAAAAAACAGCTGATGCACTTTTCTTTGAAAGACGAAATCTTCTTATAAATTCCAAATTCCCCGAATGTGTGTGTTAACCTTTGGGAATTTTGTTTTATGATATTTCTCAAAGTTCTTAGTTCTAGAAGTTCTGAATTCAGTGGACACCAGAAAGAAACAAATTAAACACAGAAACTATTTCTGATATTATTAAAGTAAAATATAATTTTGATATGAATTGTCAAGTGTTTTATGAATATTTAAAAAAATGCGATAATAATATATTGGTTCAAATTGAAAGCGCTGAAAAATATACATGAAACTTGACAACTTCTACTAAAAATTTATATATAATACATGTGAAGTTTTAAAATGAATTTGTTAATTGTTATGTTTTTATGTTGTAGTAGTTATGAGATCAGACTGATAAAATATAATTTTTTTAATATTTTGTTTAAGTTTTGTTGTTATATGTAAATAGAATTTTAAATTTGTTTTGTGTATTTTAAGGAGTTGTTTTTTTTAATATTTTGCTACAGAGTATTGTCCTCTTTTTAAGGGTAAATGTCCGGCTTTTTTTTTGGTCGACATCCTCTTTTTCTCAAAATGAATATGGTAACCCTAGCTACATATATGTAGTTGATATAAGTATAGTTGTTGTTTAAATTTTTTAGCACTTATAAACACACACATTCAGCCTCGTCTCATCGAACTGTTCGGATGTGTTATTTTTAGTGCGGCTGAATTTTCGGTGAAAAAATCGTAATAGGTGAAAAAGTGTAATAGGTTGAAATAAAAAAAAGTGAAAAAATAACTCGTAATAGGTAAAAATATAAAAAAAAACATTAAAAATCGCATAAAAACTGTATGAGTCTTCCTCTCAGATGTAATTCTGTGAAAGAGCTTAGCTCGACTAGAAAAACTATATGGGTCTCTGAGGAAGAATCCTTAAAAAAATCTGTGGAGAATCTTCTCACTACAAGAGCTGTAGAACGGCGTCGTTCCTGTTCGCCCAATATTGTGATTTCAACACATGAAAAAACATCATCTTCATCAAATAGCGCAGTCAAACCCAAAAAACAAGTAGGTATGGATAAGTACATCACCGTTCTCAACCGACAGAGGAGCCCGACATCTGCGCAAATGTCTTCCAACTCAAAAGTTCCTAAGACCGTCAATAGTGATAAACTAAATGACCAAAACAGATTTTCTCTACTTCAGACGGATGACCCAGAAATACCGAAAAAGACATTTAAGCCCCCACCAATTTACCTGAGAGAGCCCACTTCCAATAAACTGATACAAGGAATTGTTGCTGTAATAGGTGAAAACATGTTTAGCGTAACCTCAATGAAACATGGAAATATCTGCGAGACATAGATACAAGTGAATAGGGAAGATGATTTTCGAAAATTGTCCAACCAGCTGGAGAGGGAGACTAGGGATTTCTATACCTACCAGCTCAAAAGCGCAAAAGGACTCCAAGTCGTTCTAAAGGGTATAGACCCATGTGTTGATCCTGCGGAGATAAAGACCGGTTTAATGGACAAAGAGTTCAAAATCAAGAGCGTAGTGAATATTAGAAACCGTGAAAAGATTCCACAGCCTATGTTCAGGGTGGAATTGGAACCTGGAGATGTCGTATTAAAGAAAAACGAGTCCCATCCCATCTACAATATGATTTACCTTCTGCATCGTAGAATAACCGTGGAAGAACCGCATAAGCGTCAGGGACCCGTTCAGTGTCTTAACTGTCAAGAATTTGGTCATACCAAAGCGTATTGTAAATTGCCGATAGTTTGTGTTGCGTGTAGGGAGCACATGCAACTGCTCAATGCGATAAGTCGAAAACTGAATCAAAAATAAAAAAATGCAGTAACTGCGGAGGTAATCATACCGCAAATTATAGAGGTTGTCCAATTTACACTCATTTTAAAGGCATAAGAACCAACAAGACGTCAGTATTGCCTAATCATCCTCAACAGCCAAATTTAGCATCGAGTGACAATTTCCCTCAATTATTACGGTCATTAAACGCGCCTAGTTCTAGACAAGTTTCTTACGCAAACGTCGTTAAATCTAATATGCCAGGTCTGGAGCGGGAACCTAAACCCCAATATTCTGAGCCGCATATCAACAATCTAGAGACAACATTGCAGACACTTGTCCAAACTATGAACACCTTTACGACCACCATGACATCCATGATGCAGGAAATGCTGAAAATGCAATCCACTATCTTGCAAGCCATGTTAAAGAAATGATTTGTTTAAAAATTTGTTTTTGGAACGCGAACGGCCTCCGCCAACATAAAAACGAACTGGAACACTTCCTGATGGATAAGCAGATTGATGTCATGATGCTTGTTGAAACTCACTTGACGGCGACAGGGTACTCCGTGTTGTATGATACTAAAGATCCCCGCGGAAGAGCATGTGGAGGTTCGGCAATTCTTATAAAGAACAGAATAAAACATTTTTTAATGAACAACATATGTGAGGATTACCTACAAGCAACAAACATTTGTATTGAATTCTGTCAATAAAATTTTGTTTTATCATCAATTTATTCGCCGCCTCGATTTTCAATAAAAGAACACCAATACTACAGCTTCTTCAACTCCCTTGGAGCTAGATTTTTAGTTGCTGGTGACTTTAACGCCAAACACACTTTTTGGGGTTCACGTCTGGTGACCCCGAAGAGTCGTGAACTCTTCAACACCATTGCCAAAATGGGATTATATGTACTCTCAAGCGGGCATCCTACTTACTGGCCAACGGACCGACGGAAGATTCCCGATGTTATTGACTTCGGAGTAGTGAAAAATATCCCTGTAGAATCGATACAAGTGAAACCTTCATTAGACTTGTCTTCAGATCACTCTCCTTCTATTATTTCAATGCGTTTCCTTCAAGGGAATGGCTCTTCATTTCGGGACATATCTAAAACCAGAGTAAGTTGGATAAAGTATAAAAAGTATTTAAGTTCCCACTGCACGGAAAATGTAGTGTTGAAAACTACCGAGGATATTGATGGGTCGATTGGCAAGTTTACTGAGGACATACGAAGAGCTGTACATCACGCGTCCACATATGACGTTGAGTGCAGAAGTGGGACAAACAGAACATATTTCGCTGAACTCGATCATCTCCTGTCAGAAAAAAGAAGAGTTAGAAGAGAGTGGCAAATTCACAGGTCTCCTGAACTGGAAGCTAGGCTACGGGTATGCAGAGATATACTAAGAAATTTCTTAGAAACCCAAATAATGGCTTCACTTAAATCTTACTTGGAGGGTCTTGATAGTACGCCACAATCTGACTATTCGTTATGGAAGGCGGCACGAGGTTTAAAAAGACCAGTTAGAGGAAAGCCTCCTCTGCGAAATCCGACTGAAGACTGGGCTAGAAATGATTCCGAGAAGGGGACTTTATTTGAGAAATGTGTTTACTATAAACAACTCAAATAACGCATCTGATTTACCTCCACTCGTTATTAGACCTCCTGTATCTCTAAGACTTACCTTTAATGATGTTCAAAGCGCTGTTGGTACTCTGAATCTTAAAAAAGCTCCAGGTATGGATAAAATCAGCAACAAAATGCTTGTGGAGTTACCTCGTGTAGCTAGAAAAATTATCCTATTTATTTTCAATGCTATTTTACGCCTAGACTACTATCCTGCAGATTGGAAGGTATCTATGATTACCATGATTCCTAAGCCAGGAAAGGACCCCACTAAAGTAGAGTCATATAGGCCAATTAGTCTACTGCCGACAATTTCAAAACTGTTTGAAAAATTGTTAATGGCTAAGTTGATTCCAATTCTGAACGACACTCAATGTATCCCAAATCACCAATTCGGGTTCAGAGCTAAACACATTACCATCGAACAAACACACAGATTGGTAAATGTGATAAGACGGTCGTTTGAAGAGAAAAAATACTGTTCCGCGCTTTTCATTGATGTTTCCCAAGCGTTCAACAAAGTCTGGCATGAAGGTTTAATGCATTAAATAAAATTAGCTCTGCCTGCTAACACCCACAAACTTATGAAAAGTTATTTATATAGTCGCAAATTTATAATCAAAGAAGGCGATTTTTTAAGCCCCGCTCAGCCAATTGAAGCAGGAGTACCCCAGGGTAGCATACTGGGTCCAACTTTATATTTGATTTATGCATCCGATACAGCCTTTATTAGCGTTCATTAGGACCATCAAATAGCATCACAGAATTTGCAGAAATATGTTTATAAAATAGAGAATTGCCTTGAGCTTTGGAAAATCAGGGTTAACGAACAGAAATGCATTCATATAACTTTCACATTGCGAAAAAATACCTGCTCGTTCATCAGAATAAATAATCAAATTATCCCGCAACACAATGAAGTCAAATACCTCGGAATCCACCTCGATCGTCGTTTACCTTGGAAGTCTCATATTGAAGCGAAACTTACACAGATGAGATTAAAAGCAGTGCAACTTAATTGGCAAATTGGCAGAAATTCTTCACTAAAGTTGGATTGCAAACTATTGTTGTACAATGCAATACTAAAGCCAATCTGGTGCTATGGAATTCAAAGGGGTCAAAATAAAATTCTACAAAGATCTAGGCGTGCCATTAGTAAACGTCGAATTTTCAAAATATGCGTCAAAGTACGTCAGCAAACTTGAACACCATCCAAACCCACTTGCACGAGACATCCTTAACTTTAGTGGCCACAGTTGGTTGAGAAGGAGGGATACCCTTGCTTTAAGTCAAGCGCAAAACAGATGACTTGATCAGTTGATATGAAATGTTTGTAGTATCATAAACATTTTTGTCTAGCACTGGCTGGGCTTATAATTTTCTTTTTAGTATTAAGATTTGAAAACTTATTGTTAGTTCAAGATATGAAGATTCAATAAATAACTAAAAGCTAAAAAAAAAAAAAAAAAAAAAGATTCCTTATTGTCTTTTATACAGGCGAACCAAGAGGTAACAAAAAATCCATTTTCCTAAAATAAAAATTTCCTTTTTTCCTAATTCCAAAATTCTAATTCTTTGTGTTTTATTTCTTTATTTTTTCATTTCCTATTGGTGCCTTTTTATGCTCAATACGAGAAAAACAAAATAATATTAATTATTTTGTTTAACTGGTACTGAGACTACATTTGTCCACTTTCCCACCAGCATTCTATTCCTCACCGCAACATGTTTGTAGAATCTCTACAAAATTTTGACAAATTTGAAAATATCGGGAACAATTTAACTTATATTTTTCATGGACTTAATTGTTTTTTTTTTTTTTTTTAAATAAAACAATTTTCAATCGCAACCAAAGGGACTCAAGCCAAAAGCTCGATTAAATTAAAAAATATACCACTATAAAGCTTTAAAACTAATGCGCATTTGAACATATTTGTATAAAAGATAGCCGACTATATAAATTGCAAATCTGAATTCTATTTAACGTTTTTCCCATACTTGAAACAAAAAGTTAAAATTTTTGTGCATCTTTATTTTACTAACTTCATTACTAATTTCTCATAACATATTAGGTTTTAACTGCATTATTTAACCCCATTTCACTAAGGATTTTTAAAGCATTCTTTGCAGCATCTTCTTGAGATTCGTTTGCATTAATTCCGACTTCATGGCAAATTTGTGGAGGATTAGTTGATAGCATTACAATTGTAAGGAATTCGTTGTGATTCCCCTTTGGATAATCCGAAAAGTCGACCTGAAATTAAAAGCTGTTGGTAAATATGTTTAATATACGTTTATAGGTACATTTCTAATCGTACTTTAAACCCTAAGAGTTTTGCCAAATACAGTAACTGGTCTTTCATATGGAGATTTTGAGCTTTTGACGATATATTAATGAGACTTGAAGACTTTGAACTGTCCTTCGAAACTGCAGCATCAAATGAACTATTAACGTTTTTATAATCTGATAAATTTGAGCTGGGAGCCCCTTTTGTCTCATTTTCCTGCATCCGATATGTTTCCGTGTTGTGTACCATATTGTTCGCAACTGAAAATAGCAATAATAATATAATTGTATTAAAAAATCATCAAATTATTTGCAAATAAAATATTAATAATAATTTGAGGTAGCACCGGATCTTATATACTACATACATATGTATGTAAATAGTATGAATATTACCTCTACATCCTCTAATATAAAAAATTAGTTGAAGACGATTTCTTATTTTATTTTTATAAACTGAGTCGCCATTTAATGGATATCGTTTATCATTATTATACCCTTCACCATCATGAGAAGGGTATATATAAGTTTGTCATTCCGTGTGTAATTTCCACAATATAATTTTCCGACCCTATAAAGTATATATATACTGGATCCTTATAGATAGCAGAGTGATTAAGCCATGTCCGTCTGTCTGTCTGTCTGGATGTTAAAATCTGTTTTCTGAAGTCCCCAAATCCCTTCGGGATCCAAATCTTCAATAATTCTGTCAGATATGCTTTCGAGAAGTTTGCTATTTAAAATCAGCAAAATCGGTTTAGGCCAACCAGAGTTATGGAACAATATGTGAGACAACCTCCATAAAAATTTTTTGTCCATTTTATTGCAATATTTTGAAATATATTGCAGATAATACCATGAAATTTTGTATACGTTGTTTGTATGATAAAAGAAGAAAGTGTGCGGAAAAGAGTAAGAATCCGTCCATGATTTCTCATAGCCCCCATACAAAAATCTTCCCGAAATATTGCTCAATTATACATAAATGCCTATAAAATTGGAATATCAAGACAAAATTCAGCAAAAATAAGTTTTATGCAAAAAGAAATCGCAACACGAAATTTTGTTTTGTTCGGACAATAGACCCTATATAAAGTCCACTTTCAAAATTCACTTAAATACGTATAAAACGGATATAAATAATGTAAAACGGCTAAAGTTTGACATAAATACTCTTTATAGACAAATAAATTGTTGTACTAAATTTTATGGTGGTCGGCCCAGAATTGGTCATAGCTCCCATACAAGGACCACATCTGAAAAAGACATATTTACCTATATATATTGTATAAATATCGGTACCGACTCAAAAATTTGCACAGATCATTTACATATATACAAGAATCATACCACAAAATTTTGTGAATTTCGGTCTATTTTTAACCGCATGCCCCATATAAAGCCCTCTTCCGAAAATCACTTTAATACTCATAAATCTCTTATAAATAAGGGTAAAGGTACGCCTGGGTAACGATCTTGACGCGATGCGAGGGCTTATATATACACTCAGTGGTCTGAAGCTCCACTGTGATTGTGAATGCGTTGACACTTTCGCAGGGGAGTCATGACTTTGAGGGTGTATTAACTAAAGGTTACTCATCTTGTCAAGATATCGGGGCGATAGTGGAATACTTTAGCTGTTGCGTCGAATATTAAGACATATATTTACACTTTTAAGGTCAAGGTGAGTGGTAGCAGTGCCGAGGACCTGCATGGCTGGTTAGTGTTTTTAAATAAACCAGCAGATAACAGCTCCCCTCAGTGTCAATACACTGTTGTAATTAGTTGCCTAGTCCGCGTATGCCGTCACTGAGCGGATGGTCCGGTTCTTACGAGCATACTCGTGGGAACAAAATTGAGTATATAAATTTTAAAAACAAAAATGATGTGAAGGAGCTTCCGTTTTCAGGGATACTGTGGATTCGGAAGGGAGGGTTTCGGATGATACCCTAACGGGGGAACTAATCCTGACGGAAATTCAGGCCAGAATTCTGGAGCATGAACAACAGATCTCACAATTGGATGTGAATGGTCTTCTGGAAATGTCGAGAGACTCTTCTGCTGAAACTTGCGTCACTCAGGAGTTGGAGGAGCTGACGCTGCTATCTGATGATGAACATGAAATCACTGTGATTTCTGCTCAAAAACAGATGGGGGATACATCCCCCGCTGCGGGAGCAGCCAGGGGGGTCACTTGACAGAGGACGGTACACATGGTAAGGCCAAATTTGTTAGGCAGGTAGAAGTGGAAGACCCGCTTAATGCCACTTCACGTGTTGTTGACACATCAAGCCGAACGAAGGAGGATAGGGCCAAAAACGGCACTAGGAATTCGCTAATCTTTCTAAGAAAGATGGGGAAAAGAGACCCTGGGTCGTTAACCGCAGAGGAGAAGTACCTTCTCAAGAAACACAGGCAGTACGTCGCTAAATTTGAAAGAATTTACGGCCCCGTGGGTGTTCTCTTGGGAGAGTCCTATCCTGGGGAGCGGAAAGTGGGAGGGGCTGTGGATCTGGATAAAACCCATAAGGGTAATAGGTCGACAGTTTTTACCACTAGCGGCAAGACAATATTAATTGAGAGCGGTTTTTCTACCAGACCACATATCAAGGCTTCGGCCAGAGATGTGGATGGTACGAAGAAATCACCCATGAAGATGTCAGGGGCGAAGGGGGCAAAGAGCCCTCCGACTAATTTCCTTAAGGGGGCCCGTAAGGGTAACATTAAGGGAAATGGATACGATGGATCTCAACCCTCGTTAGCCAAGACATCTGTGAATAAGAGGACGGCGGGTAAGGCGGTGGTAACCCCGTCTGGCACTTCTAATGGTACCCAAAAGGAGACTATTAAGAGAGCCAGATCCGGTGATGACCAACCCACCCCGTCCACAAAAAAGGCGAAAAGGTCCCTGAGTCAGGATATATATTTCCAGGCGGCTATTATTGATCGGAATGATCAGGATGGGAAGATCAGTACCGAACAATGGCAGCTACTTGAAGGTAGACTCTTGGATGAGACCGCCTTTTACGATGAGAGCTCCGAGGACGTATCCTTCAAAGGTGGAAACTGGGCTAGGGGAGTCAAAGTAATAAACTGCGGAAACAAAAATTCATTTGAATTTTTAAGAACCGCAGTTGGGAAACTTGGCGACCTTAATCCGGCCTTAAAACATGAAGTGGTGCGTGCTTCGGTGTTACCATTGGAAGGCTGTAACCTCGATGGTCGATTCGCAGTGGATCGTAAATCCCTAGAATGGCTGGATAAGGTGAAGGGGATTGCCAGCTTTGGCTTTGGCACTGTCAGGTTTCGGTACTCAAAACATGACACTACCAAAGAGGCTGCTAGTGGTGCAGATAAACCTGCATCATTGTGAAGCGGCCTCGACAGAGCTGGTAAAAATCCAAAACTGATGTGGCCCTAATCCAAGAACCTTGGATAAATAAGAATAAGGTTTGTGGATTGGGGATAGCGGGGTACACGTTGTTTGTCCCGTCCACTGGTGACAAGGTGAGAACGTGTATCCTGGCAAAGAGAAAGCTAAAGCTAATAATTTGTGGTGAACCACATTAATATTGACTTGTTTAATTTAATAATTATTTATTTTAACTTTGTTAACTTTGATTTTATTGTTAAATTAATTTTCCTATTTTGAGTTTTGTTTTAAAAAAATAAATTTCATTCATTATTATTACCTTATATAAAACACATAAATATATTTTTAATTTAAAATTAACATAAGATTTCCATATTGGTGACCCCGGAATAAAATGAAGTCCACAGCAGATTTAAACACTGAAGAAATTTCATATCTTCTCAAGAAATGGAACCTAGCTCTTAGTGGACGTAAATGCAAAAAATTTTAAGAATTAAAACATACTTAATGGAAATCTTACATATTGATGACCCTAGCCGTTATGATCTTTCAATCGAACTTCAGGATTTGGAAAGTACACCATCGCCAATACCTTCTAATCCTGATGTAGCTATCATTGCTGAAAAGATGGAACAATTTATATTATATATGGAATCGCGTTTTAATAAATTTTTGCAGACGAATGTATCGTCCCCAAGTTTGCCAACAACAAGTTCCAACAATATGCAAGATCCATCTCAAACTTCAGATAGTGAGTACAAAAGAGCTAACAATTTAGTTCTCCCTCAATTTTGGACTCAAAATCCCGACCTTTGGTTTATAACTGCTGAAGAAAAATTCAAAAATTTTTCAATAATTTGCGACAATATTAAATATTCAAAAGTTCTAGATTCCCTAGATTTAATAATAATAGAAAAAATTTCTAGCATCATAAAACATCCTCCATATGTTGAAAAATAAAATAGTTTGAAACTGAAACTTATTAATTTATTTGGTGAGTCTCAAGAATCAAAGATAAACCGGTTATTCGAGGAACTTTATCTAGGAAATAATAAACCCAGTTGTCTTTTCAATGAGATGAAAGAATTGGCTTGTAATCAAATTACAGATGAGGTACTCTTTTCACTTTGGTTAAAGAAGCTTCCAAACGATGTAGAACAATCTCTAAGAGGGTTAAGTAAAATAACATCGATAGATAAATTATAAATTGATAATATAATAGGTTGCCAAAGAACCAATATTTCTAAGGTAAGCAATGCAGATAGTGATGGCAACACCTTTTCTAATATCTATATATATAAAAGAGAGTGACGTTAGTTACTAGCTTTATAACTAAAGAACGCCAGAACCGATTGCAACGATTCGCACGAATTCAGGCTGGTCTCATGCCAGAGAAGAAGAATACCCGGAAAAAGTTCAGAAATTGACCACGCCTACTTTTTTTATTTAATGTTTTTATGTGTGAGTGTGTGTATGTACTTTATAGAATCGTAAATGATCATGTGATCTTCGGCAAAGTTGTTGTGCATGAGCCCGGAAAGGTTTGTAAGTTGGTACGACCACGCCCACTCTAACGCCTACTTTTTTATTTAATTCTAAATGGGTTTTTACAGATTTACTTCAAATTGTATATACATCTTACTGTAGGCGAGGTAGAAATAAAAATTTTATGTGCCACGCCCACTTTCACGCCCCATCACATGCAAGACACTTGCCAGGTAAGCCAGACCGCTGGAGCGATCTGCCTGAAATTTTCACATCACACCACTAAGTATTTATAGAATACTTCTTTTTTGCGACCACGCCTACTTTAACGCCTTCTTTTTTAAATTGTGTAATTGATTCTATTCTAATTTTAACATATTGACTTTACTCTAGGCGAGATCAAAAATTAAGATTCATACTCCACGCCTCCTTTCACGTCCCATCTCTAGCGATCTTTTTTGACCGCCTACTTTTTTTTAAATTGATGCCGTAGCAACGCCCGCAGTGTACAGCCGAATTCGACCACGCCTGCTTTAAAATTGTGTAATCGATTCTACAAGGGTTTTAAAAGACTTACTTCAAATTGTATACACCCATTACTTTTAATTATTATCTTCTAAAATCCAAAAATCAAATGTCGTTCTTTTGTATATCACAATTTTTACGACAATTGTTTTTCCACCTAATTTGATTGAAAACTTTTTTTGTTCATTTGTTTTTTACAAAAACAAATTCTGGTTCTGTTATTGCCAGTAGATGGCGTTGTGTGCATAAACTTTTGACACCTGATTTATTTTTGTAGTATTTAAAAATTGTCAACCTTTTTTAAAAGTGATTTCAAAAGGTAAGTTCCCTAAATGATTTTGTGACATTAATTTCTCAGTGTTATTCATAATGCCGCGACCCAGAAGATCTGATCTTTCGCACCGAACCCGTAATGCAATTACAAATCGGAATATTACCAATCGATTAAATACGGATGAACAAGAAATCGCACGAGATCAACGCCGTGTTAGTATGGCCCGACTTCGCGTAACGCAAACACAAGAAGAAAGACAGGCGACAAATGAAACGGGTCGATTAGCAATGAGAAATCATGGATTAAATCAAGCTATTCAACAACGTGAAAATCTAAATCAACGCGTAAGAAGAAAAGCTTCAAGTGTTGATTTGAATCGCGTAACGTATCATTACGATTGCACTTTTGACTACAGCTCGCAATCTTCCGTTCAAATTGGCCCAATGGAGATTTTGTGCAACCATTGCGGTGCATTAAAGTTCACCGGAGAATCGCCTGGGTTGTGCTATCTCAGTGGTAAGGTCAAATTACCACCATTGCCTTCACCATTGGTACGACCACGCCTACTCTAACGCCCACTTTGTTTAATTGATTAATTGCTTCTGCATGGGTTTTTACAGATTTACTTCATACAGATTGTATCCACATCTTACTGAAGGCGAGCTAAAAATAAAAAAATTAATGTTTGCATTGTTTTTCAGTCTGCGGGCGCAGGGGCGTGGCAAAATCCAATTTTCATATTGCATCACCAATGACATACGAGCATACATACATATATTTTGCTTTTTTTACTTTATTTCATTTTTTCAAAGCCGTTGTCATGTTTTTCAAAACGAGATATCAAACTCTTAAATCGGTTATGTAGTTCCGAAGATATTTGCAAAAAACTTATGTTATTAACGATCCAATATCAAAATTTAAAACTTTCGAAATGTTGCATTCAAAAATCCGAGTTTTCGGTTTATTTACAAAATATTTACATCATTCGATAACAGAAAATATTCCGCGCTTACTAAGGTGCAACATTATACAATAAGTTAAAAATAATATTATATATCAATCGATGATAAAAAACTTTATGTACCCTTGCATTTAAGATACCAACATTTTGTGCACATTTGTGAGTTTTTTCAAACGCTGATAAAAAATAACGGTACATTCAATCAAATTGCTCGAAGCGCTTGATCGGACTCTACGTGATTTTCGAGGATACTACAAACCGATGGGAGGCGCTCTTATTCTTTTTGTTGGTGATTTTCGTCAAACTTTACCCGTTATCAATGACCGCAGATGAGCTGAACGCATGCTTGAAAGCTTCATATCTTTGGAACCAAGTCGAGAAAATCACGCTATCGACGAACATACGTGTGCATTTGTTGCAAGACCCGTCTGTCCAAACATTCTCAGAACAATTTTTTGACATCGGAAATGGAAAAATTCCAATTAATCGCGCCACGAACGAGATTTCGTTCCCGCCTAACTTCTGTCGAATGCAAATGAATATTCAAGCCGTTGTCGACAAGGTTTTCCCACGTCTAACAATCTTCTACAAAAAATCGGATTGGCTGTGGGAACGTGCAATTTTGGCACCAACAAATTACGATGCCAACAAGCTCAAGGAGCAAATTCAATTGAAACTGCCCGGCAAATTAAACAAATACAAATCGATCGATACAGTAATGGATGAAGAACAAGCCGTCAATTATTCCACTGAATTTTTAAATTCATTGGAACCACCCGGAATTCCACCGCATGTGCTAATATTAAACGTTGGATCACCGGTAATTTTTATTCGCAACTTAAACGCACCAAAGTTATGCAACGGAAGCACATTGACCATCAAAAACTGCTCACCAAATTTAATCGAGGCAACAATCATCGGTGGCAGATTCAAAGGCGAAGATGTACTTATTCCACGAATTCGGATGATTTCCAACGATTTACCATTCCAATTCAAGCGGCTCCAATTCCCTTTGCGTCTTACCTGTACTATTGCCATCAATAAAGCAAGAGTCACATCATTAACTATTGCTGGTTTAATTTTGGAAAATTTATTTTTTCCACACGGCACGCCAAAACACAAAAAACATTGTATATCCGCTGGCCCCAAGATGAAGTAATAAATAAATATAATTTCGAATTTGCCTTAAATAAATGCGTTTCTTTTTTGATTGAGCCCAGACCCAGACCATATGTAAGTTATTCTGTAACAAATCTTTATGATAGATATTCCATAAATTTATTTAAAGGCCGTACATTTCTTTAAAAGCTTAATTTAAATCGTGTGGTAATACAACACTAATGTTTGCTTAGGGCCAGCAACGCGGACCGGGTCAGCTAGTAAAAAAATATATCAGAAATTTAAGTACTTATCAAACTGTATGTTTGAAAGCTTAATTTAAAATTTGAACCTTACAGTTCCCTACAAGAAATGAATAACCGAAACTAATACAGCCAACCTTTTTTTTTACTAACACACTTGCAACAATTTAATATAGAATTTTGCTACCGACGCACAGTGGCACCATCCCATACATTTCTTGGAAACAAATAGAAGGAGTGGTCGTACAGCAATGAAATTTTGCAAAAACACTTCTTTGGGCTAAATTAAGAAATTTTGAAAAAATCTTGGGAAACCGCCCACTGCCACACCCACCTCCCATATAACTGCACTTCCCAAAATTTTTATTTTTGGACCTAGGGACTTTAAATTCGGGACACTTCTTAATTGAGTTCTCCTTATGAAAAAAAATTAAACATATTAGGGATGCCACGCCTACTTTAGATTTTACGCCCATTGAAAGTTGTAGATTTTAGGTCTAGAATCCCCTAGAATTCCCTGTCTAGAATTATATGAAAATTTCATATAAGTTAAAAAATGTTAATTTTTATTCAAAAGTTAAACATGCGTTGTCTTCATACAAGAACCCTCCGCGAAAGATATTAGCCTTCAAATACACCGAAAATATCGCACAAATGCATGCCGCTTTTCTAGTCAAGTATGCCAAGTTAAAGTGTGTAACACCTAAGTCATTGAAACAAATTGATATAAAGTACAGTTATGAACCCTTTTTAATGAAAAAAAATGGTGTTGCTAATATTGAGACACCAAATGAGGTTATTTATACCTTTCAGCTTGATACAAATCCAATATAATATAGGTACAATGTTTTAATTGAATATGTAACAGGCGAAAAATTGTGTTAGTTTTTATTTGTAATATTATTCAAGCACCATATCTTTAACAATGGGATCTAGTTCCGATCCGATGTTAAAAGAAGTCTGTTGAATACATCAGTATTTGTGGAAATTCGATCACACTTTCTCGAAAACATCAATCGATACTTCCTTTAATCTTTGTTTCTGGCTTCCTCTGAAAGCATTCCTATTAGTAATACGGCAGCATCAATTATATTCTTACCATGCATTAGTACTTTGTGCAGCACAGTAACAGGCATATAAAACCAACTATATTTTTGTACGAACAGTTTCGCAGTATCCGACGCATATAATTTAAATTTGTCACTATCAATTTTTTTCGTCACATGTAATTATATGTAGAATTATCCTGAATCGATCAATAAGTTCTTCACTGACGCCAGTAATATCCGCAACAATTTGTGGGTTTGAAAAAAAGCCTTGGTGTGTTCCCGTCGTTAGAAGTTCCTGTACCTTGTTGAACAAATCAACTCGCAACCGCATTTTATCTTTAAAGGCCGCCTGTATTTTTAATTTATTTTGTCTTTTAATTTCTTTGGAGAATGCATTCCATAAATTTTATTCTAGCATGTAAGTATGAAATTCCCAATTCACATGCCTCAGGTTTAATTGTTTTCATTGAAACTAACTCTAAGTTGTTCATTTCAGTAGGTTTCGCTCCACAAGTGTAACATACTTCTGCTGCAGTAGTATGTGTCACTATCTGAGCGGTTTTACCATCCAGCATTGTAAAAAGGAGCTTGTGTAATACATTAATTTCTTTGCCCATTACAACAACTTTTGTACTATTCAATGCAGAAATATCTGACTTCATATTTTCGTTAACTTCCATTACTTTCTCTTTTGTTTCCCTTGCAAATTCAAATGAAATTGGTCGACAATATCTAGTTGAAGAAGGTCTGGAATTACGCCAATACTCAATATTGTTATCTGATTGCAGCATTAATGGGACCATAGAGAGTAAATACATACTGCCATCATTCACATCTTTGGGTAAATTTTTGACCCATCGCAGCCCCACTTACTTGTAAGAGTGTAGTTGCACGGCGACAGCGACTCCAATGTTTCTGTTGAAAAAGTTTCAAAAATTCGGTTTGTTGTGTGGTCCAGCAAACTTTGAAGATTAACTGAAGCGCTTGTTTCCGTTACATTAATGTTTTCTGGATAACATTTTTCTTTTTCAGTCGATAGCTTGTTATAAGGTGGAAGAATATTATACCCTTCAGATTGCAAAACGTTTCTTATGGTATTGTATTGCATCTTTGTTAAATCAGCATCCATTAATAATGCTAATACAATTGAAGAATCAATATAGGGCTGCGGGGTTTTTTCTTTTTCAATAATTTCACTTGCCAGTGAAAGTTGTTGTTGTGGGTACTGTGACACCAAGGCTGCAGCTTTATACCGTTTCGCGCGATCACTACATTCCTCAAAAGCTTTTGTTTTTCTCCCCTTCGCTATACTTTTGTTACTCGAAAACTTACTTGTAAGCCAAAATGAATTGCTTGCAAAAAAACGAGCAATGTTTTGAGATGCGGCAAACCACCTTTTATTAAATAAAGGTAAAAACCGCTGCGATATATTTCTTTTCACATATGCAACATCTTCATCAGTTACACCTGAATTTCTCGATTTTATATATTCAGTCAATGAATCAACATTGCGAGCACTGTTAATAAGCTCCTCGCTTAATTCTTTGTATAAAAACGAAAAAGTACTCATATTAATACGAACTATATAAGTATATAAATAAAATTTAATATATTTTAAGCCGTGAAAACTATATGTTTTTATTTCGACTGAAATGTCATTCAATTTAGTTACGCCTACATATTCGTAAACAAAAATAATGTTTCACTTATAAATCGTTTAAAGCTTTAATTCCCAAAAGCCTAAAAGTATACCCAATTTTTTGTCTTATTGACCATTTGTATGAAATATTGGAAGTGACTTTTGAAATTAAAATCGATGTTACTAAAAGGGACGGTAATTGGCGGTAGTTTTTTTTTAATTGAAAGTACAGACTCAGACCTTTCATTTTTTTATAGTTAGAGGGCTAAGCAAGGCAAAGCACATAAAGTTTTTTCCATCAAAAAGTGAAAAGTTGATATTTTTTAGTATAATTTTTGATAAATTATAATAATTAGTTTGCTTTTCCAATTTCAATAATTCTTTTTTTTTTATAAAAAAGTAAGTGCTATATTTTCACTAAAAAATAAAACAAAAGCCATAGCTATAAACTTACATACAAAAAAAGTTCTTTATTTGGGCAGTAATTTTAATCTAATTTCATTGAATAAATTTCCGTTGACTTCTGTTGGTTTTTTTAACTACAAAATTTCACTTTTCATAAAAAACCTTGTTGAATTTTTCTTATCCAAATACTTCTTTACAAAACCAAATCATTAAAATTTTAAAATTGAAAAGTTGAAAAACCCTATTTTTTCCGCAAAAGTGCCACTCCGCTTTTCATTTATTTATTTTAAATGTAATTATATTTTTTTGTGCTTGAAATGTGCTTGTGTAATTTTGTGCAATATATTTTTGTATTTTTATATAGAACCCCTGAAGATGGTCAACAAAGTTGACCGAAATATTGGGAAATAAAATAGAATTTTTAAAAGGAAATACCTATGTTTATATTTTTAATTTAAAAATTTGTTTACCTTATGACCTTATGCCGAACAAAATTTGCAAACAACAAAACTAAAGGTCAACAATTTACAACTTTATACAATCTGTGTTTTATTTAAAATTTAAAAATTGCGTTCCAGTTAGGACACCATTTATTATATTATAATAATAATATTTTATTATAATTCAAAAATATTATTATTATTTTATTATAATTCAAAAATTTGTTATTATCCCTGAAGAAGCTATCAATTGTGATAGTGAAATATTGGATATAAAAATAAATATATAGAACATCTTTGTTCTTTATTTAGGCTCGAGTTCATTAAATTTAATTTACATTAAATTATTTTTACTGAAGGTAGGAATTGTTACATGAAAATTATTATTAAAATTTATTGATAATTTTTCTTGGCTTAGGATTGGAACCTGGGTTGTTGGTTGAATTTGCATATGTTTCGAGAAACACCACTTTCTCTCATCAGAATTCTTTTCGTTCTGACCCTTTGCACCATTGCGTGGCCGCTAGCCTACAGTCAAACATCAATCCTTTAACCAGTGTCACTGGTGGTTCGAAATTAGCCGTAATTATCATTATTTTCATTTATTTTACACGTTGCCTCCTGTTTCTTCAGTTGCTTGAAAAAAAGAAATTATAGAATATTGAAGAAAGGTCGAATAAAAGAACTAAATATTTTAAATAACTATACTAAAATTTTAACGGCTTTGGAAATAACTTTTTCACACACTCAAACCGTTTATTGAGTCGTCAGAAAGTCTATTTCTGATTTTATTTACAAATTGCCCGCTTTACTGAAAAAAATCGTTCACACTCTACCGAAGTTGGACGAATAGTTAAAAGTGCATTAAACAAGAATTCAATATTTTATATGGGAATATATGGGAGCTATGGCCAGTTCTGGGCCGACCACCATAAAATGTAGTACAACAATTTATTTGCCTATAAAGAGTATTTATGTCAAGTTTTAGCCGTTTAACATTATTTATATCTGTTTTATACGTATTTAAATGAATTTTGGAAATGGACTTTATATGAGGTCTAAAAAAAATTTCGTTTTGCGATTTCTTTTTGCATAAAACTTATTTTTGCTGAATTTTGTCTTGATATTCCAATTTTATAGGCATGTATTTATCAGTATTCTTTTATCATACAAACAACGTATACAAAATTTCATGGTATTATCTGCAATATATTTTAAAATATTGCAATAAAATGGACAAAAAATATCAAATTTTTATGGAGGTTGTCTCATATATTGGTCCATAACTCTGGTTGGCCTAAACCGATTTTGCTGATTTTAAATAGCAAACTTTTCGAAAGTATGTCTGACAGAATTATTGAAGATTTGGATCCCGAAGATATCTGGGGACTTCAGAAAACTGATTTCAACAGCCAGACAGACGGACATGGCTTAATCGACTCCGCTATCTATAAGGATCTAGAATATATATACTTTAGTGGGTTGGAAAATTATATTGCGGAAATTATACACGGAATGACAAACTTATATATACCCTTCTCATGAAGGTGAAGGGTATAATTATCGAATCAATTAAAAAATTAATCAAAATTGAATTTTTTAACAATTATCCATTTAATAGAAAAAAATTGGCAAACATTATTTCTGTGCAGTGTAGTTTTTGTATATCTTATTAAGTTTAGGTGGAGGGTATTTAAGATTCGGCACATCCGAATATTGCACTCTAACAGGTTTTAGTTTAGATGGAAAAATTGGATTCTATTTTGGCTTGTTCCTTTGTAAAGTTTGTACAAAAGATATAAATCAATGATGTTAAGATTAAAAGAATCAACTCATTATTCCACAACTGTAAAAACGGCTTCCTTCAAAAATTTTCAGCATCTAATTTCTGTTATACATTCTTGTTTAATGCAACAATACTTTAAAAAAATAGAAGTCTCCACTAATAGTAACGTTAATAAAAAATATTATAAATGTTAAAAGTAGCCTTTACAATCCGTTAAAATCAAATTGATAATAAATTTCAAAAAATATATACTTACATGCTTATTACGCCCGTATCGGGAAAGAAAGTGAAAATCCCTAAATTCCTAAAATAATAATTTATTTACTCTTTTAAAATTATCTCATATCTTTTTTATAGGTTTCGTTTGCATTTTACTAAGTTCGATGATCATTAATGCTGTAAATGCTTCCATTATTTACAACTCGTCAAATATACAACAGTAAGTAATACGCTAAACAATGGAACAACTATTTAAATCAAGGGTAATGTATACAAGATGCTGTTAGTTCAAAAGTAAAAGGTTTGTGCTGATAGAAATAATATTGTTACGTTTTTACCATCTTAAATCGGTGCACAGTGGGTTCGATGACACCGAAAGTGGCGATTAATTCATGGGAGCCGTAATTTAAATTTTTTTGAATTTTTTTTCAAATCGTTAAATATACATAAAAAGGCATATTCTGAAAAAAGATACACTGAAAATTTTTTTTTACGATTTTATAGACATTTTTATTTTTCGGAAAATTTTAATTTGTTTCAGAATTTTCGCCGTAATTTTAAAATGGAAAGTGATTTTTTTAAAAAATGAGAAGCAAACCAAAGCTTATATTGTCTTTTTTCTAAAAAATAAAAAAATAAATATATATTTTGCATTAATATGAACTTAAGTTTAATTTAAAGTCTGAATTTGGGTAACGAAATAAATTTTTATATTTTTTTTTTGTTTATCAATAATTGTCATACTAAACAAACCACAATAAATAATGATGGCACACTGAAGGGAGCTATTCCAAAAAAAAAAAAACATAAATACATCAAAATCACCAGTAATACAAGGTATGCTTAGATATATAAGTATTAATAAAAGAAATTTAAGTCCCCAAAATAATGGAAAGGCTGTCAAGAAACAGAAGATAGCTGAGAATCCATTGATAGGCAATCGATTCGCACTCTTGAGTGAGGAAGATAATATGTAATGTTGCGGCTGCAACTAACTTATTAAAGGTAGGAGGTTTGCTTAAAACATGTAGTGTATGTTGGTATAACAATGACAATGTTTATTTCTGAAATTTTTAATAAATAATTACAAACAAATATAAATCACAAATAGAATATATCCGCAGTTTTGCACCTCCTTCTTTAACGATGGCTAAGGTTTAATTAAATATTATAGACAATTTGAGTTCTTTCGTCAAAATGATTTACGAACAATCAGAAAAAAAGGTAAAGAGCAAAGTGCAATAATGCGGCTCACAAAAAAACATTAAACTAAACATTCACAATAATAAACACAGATGTTCAAGTAGAACAGTTTATTTTGAACATAACAGGGTGTTCTGGAACACTCCCACCCCCGTGAAGCGATCAGCTTCACTATCATCCAAATCCAGAACAGCCAGTTTTGACACAGCCCGTAACAATTCACCACTTCCAGTTTCCTGATAATTCCATCAGACCCGGTGTAGAAACGTTTACTATTTCTTGCGAGCAACTTATCGTGTCGCTCAAACAAGTGTTGTTTTTATTCTGTATTGTTTATACAAATATTTGAGCTTATACACTTATGAAAATAATGATTAGCCAAATATTAATAATACTTATTAACTAACGCATGGGAACCGTTAACGCAATATGATCCTTGTATACTAATAGGTGGTTCCCATACAATATAAATATTTACAGTATGCCGATTAAACAATGCACGCTTGCAAAAGTGCCCACGCTGCACATTAGTTTATTGTGAGGAACTGACCAACGACAATATGTGTCAGTTTCAAGTGTTTATGTGCAGGTCTCTAAAATAATGCAAACATGAGTTTAATCGTACTACACCTCCATTTTCACAAGAATGTTCATATAATTTTTTTTTATGAACATTCTTTTACTTAAATTAACAATTTAATATTATTTTTATTATAATTTACAAATTTTAGTTTTATTCAATATGATATTTTTTAACTTATCAATTATTGTAACATTGTTCCTTAAATCTATTTTTATTATTTTATATGGCCCTTTATAATTTGGTTCAAGTTTATGGCCTGTTTCATTTTTAAGTAATACTAAATCTTTAATTCTTAAATTATATTCTAATGTTTTCTTATCATAGTTAAGTTTTTGCTTATGTTTATAATTTTCTAAAAGTATTTGAGCTCTCTTATATGCTACTTCTAGCCTAAATTTTGGCTCTTTTGCATAGTCATCTATGTTGTATAGAGGTGAAATTCTATCAATGTTGACTTCCTGTTCAAACTTATTTGGACACTTTGAAAAAATAAGCAGTAATTATGAATTGTAGAGGGTGTAGTGTTAAAACAGTATGTGAAATACTGTCTACAGAAATGTAAGATCGTACGTATTCGTTAAATGTTCTGTGACTTCTTTATATTGTCCCTAATGTTTGATGGTGATGGCTGTTGAAGTTATTTTTTCAATATTCAGTAGTTTACACAGTTCTGTCAAAATAGAATTTTTATATTCCGTGCCCATATCCGATACGAAAGTTCACATTGGACCGTAGGTAAGTACGGAATTGTTACCAAGTATTTGGTTAAATCACATATTAGTGTGCCCTTCTAACGATCTTGGAAATGGTCCTATTGTATCTACATAAACTATGTCAAAGGGTTTCCTAGGTGTCTCTGTCATAGTCATAGGACATTTATATTATTAATAATTTTTGCTGTTTGGCATTTGTGACAGGACTTAATATATTTATATATGTCCTTGGGCATATTTTTCCAGTAGTAATTCTTTTTTATTTTCTTTGTTGTTCTATAGATTCCACAATGTCCACCTTCTACCGAATCATCGTGATACTTCAACAAAATATCAAGAATAGCCTTGGCATTTCTTTTATCAATTTGGGTCACCTCATTTAATAGCGCTATTTTAATTTTACTTAATATCTTATTGCCCATTACTTTAAAATCATTAATGGAGATAAATTCGAAAATTTACTCACTAGGTGCCACTTTTTGTCCGTAGTCAAAATTCCCATTAGTAAACAAATCATTAATATGTATATATGTTACTATAGATTTTCCCTTTTTGATGTAACATCGTCTGGGAGAAATCTTTAGTTTCTAGTATTTTCTGACGCCAGTGTTATTTAATGGTACATATGGACTGGGCTCTTTAGTTTTGTTCATATTTTGTTGAATATTGCTATTTACTGGCTTCTTCTGATGTTCCTTCCTTTGTTTATTACACCTTTCACCTTCATGAGAAGGGTATATATAAGTTTTTCATTACGTGGGAAATTTCCACAATAAAATTTTCCGACCCTATAAAGTATATATATTCTGGGTCCTTATAGATAGCGGAGTCGATTAAGCCATGTCCGTCTGTCTGGATGTTGAAATCAGTTTTCTGAAGTCCCAAGATATATTCAGGATCCAAATCTTCAATAATTCTGTCAGAAATGCTTTCGAGAAGATTGCTATTTAAAATCAGCAAAATCGGTTTAGGTCAACCCGAGTTATGGACCAATATGTGAGACAACCTCCATAAAAATTTGATATTTTTTGTCCATTTTATTGCAATATTTTAAAATATATTGCAGATAATACCATGCATTTTTGTATATGTTGTTTATATGATAAAAGAAGAAAGTGTGCGGAAAATAGTAAGAATCGGTCCATGATTTCTCATAGCCCCCATACAAATATATATATTTCCGAAATATGGCTTAATGATAAATAAATGCCTATAAAATTGAAATATTAAGACAAAATTCAGCAACAATAAGTTTTGTGCAAAAAGAAATCGCAAAACGAAATTTTTTTAGTTCAGTCCATGTTTGACCATAGACCCCATATAAAGTCCATTTCCAAAATTCATTTTAATACGTATAAAACAGATATAAATAATGTTAAACGGCTAAAATTTGACATAAATACTCGTTATCGACAAATAAATTGTTGTACAAGGACCACATCTGAAAAAGACATTTTTCCCTATATATATTGTATAAATATCGTTACCGACTCCATACTTTGCACAGATTATTTACATATATACAAAAATCAGTCCACAAAATTTTGTTAATTTCGGTCTATTTTTAACCGCATGCCCCGTATAAAGCCCTCTTCCGAAAATCACTTTAATATTCATAAATCTCTTATAAATAAGGGTACCAATCCAAAATTTTACACGGATCATTTACATACATGCCTATATCTAACTGCTGGATTTTGAGAATATCGGTCCATATTTGACTATATCCCCCACATAAGGTCCACTCTCGAAATCCACGTTAATGCTAATATACAACAGTAACACCAACATCAACACAAATCATATCAATACCACCCCATACATAAACACGAGTAGCAACTTTATAACACCAAACATCAACATGACCAACAATAACACCAATGTCAACGCTACAAACCTCACCAGCACAACTTCTAACTGCACACATATCCACAACACTGCAAATGTAAGCATTAACACTATTACCAACAACTCAATATATAGCGACAGAACTATCATCCACACCAACAACAGAGCCAATACAACAAACAATATAGCTACCAAGCTACAAATTCTAAATATCAAAAGTTTATACAGCACCATCCTGATAAACGAATTCTACAATGATCCTAGATTTCTCAAACCAATCGATCACCCTCACAACACAAGACGTCGAGCAGAAGGAAGGTACAAAGTAGAACGCCACAAGAATACCTACGGAAAAAATTCACTAAATATTGCAATACCAAATATATTTAATAATGTACCCATTAGTATCTTAAACATTTCAAATACTTATAGAAGAAAAAAAATATTAAAACAATACTTCATAAATTCGCAATGAAGAAAAAATGTTATAACCTATTTACTATTTTCTAAATATTATATCCTGCAGACAAGCCAAAGGCTTCGCGGGATTAGAATTAAGAAAAATGTAAACCCATAACAATTTAATAATAATAAAGAAGTCTTAACTACTGAAAAAAAAAAAAAAAAATATATCGTATATATAGCGTTATTATGTTAAAATTCGACGTGAAGTATCCTCATATGCATGAAAATAACTGTTCCAAAATTTAAGAAGATCGGCCCATAATTTTTCATAGCTGCCATATAAGAACCATTTCCAAAAAACAAATAAATTCGGGTCAAAAAATATTCTTTTCGGATTTAACCCATATTCGGTCCACATTTTATAATCATGATATATATCGTTGGAAAGGTATTTTTAATACCTTTTATTTATTGTATTACAAATTATCATGCACCCAGTAGTTCCCGAGATATAGGCCTATATATTTTCAACTTTACGGGCCCGCCCCCTCGAAAATAGGCGTGACCGCCAACAAATTTTTTTTTGCTGGAATCTCCTTTAAAAGCCCTATTTGATTTTTTTTTTTTTTTTTTGAGCAAAATCACTAAGACCGAATTGTACCCCTTTTTCAAGATTATTATGAACATCAGACAGACTCTGTAAATTATGTTAAGAATTGGTAATTAAATCAATTAAAAATGGTGAAAATTAGACAACATTTCAAAATATTTAACATAAATTCTGTTGGTCGTAAAATTGTCTTTCAAATAATATATCAAATACTAATAAAATTTGCCCTAAGACTGAATAGAAAACACAGAATTAGGATATGCTAGTCCTATAACCAGTGTAGTTTTTGTACAAGATTTCAAAATATTTAACATAAATTATGTTGGTCGTAAAATTGTCTTTCAAACAATTGATATATACTAATAAAATTTGCACTAAGACTGAATAGAAAACACAGAATTAGGATATTCTAGTCTAGTGTAGTTTCTGTATTTCTTATTACGCTTAGGTGAAGGGTATTTAAGATTCGGCACAGCCGAATATAGCACTCTTAAATGTTTTTATTCTGTTTGTTTATTAAAAACAACTGTCAAATCGAATCAAGTTTATTAGTCATGTAAACAGCATGATTCATAAACATGATTCAGAAGGCGAAGCAGGTGTTTCAAGTCGTCGTGGAAACATAGTATTAACACTTTTTCTTTAGTCTCCTTAGCGAATTCGAAAGAAATTGGACGACAATATCTTGGTGATGATGGACTACTGTTACGCCAGTATTCCTCTTCAGAGGTTGCTCGTAAACTTAAAGGCACCATCGATACTAATAGCAGGTTCTTGTCAGTAACATCAGGTGCTAAACTTTGATTGCACTGAATGTCCAGAAGAGCCCCACTTCGACATAAGAGGGCAATTCAAATTTATCATATTATTAATATTTTCGTGTGAAAAACTTTCAAATAAACGCTTAGTGGTGTGATCCATTAAACTTTGCAAATTTACAGAGGCTTCTTTTTCTGATATTTTAACTTCACTGGGATAACACCTTTTCTTCTCAACTAGTACCTTAGCATACGGAGGTAAAATATTATATCCCTCTTTATGCAAAACATATTTTATAGTTTCGTACTGATGCTTTGTTAACTCTGCATTCAGTAACAACGAAAGCGAAGTTGAGGGAGGAATATATGATTGCGATTTTAAATTTGAGCCTGCTAATGCACTTGCCATTTCTAAATGTTGTTTGCTATACTGGGACGCTAAATCAGCAGCTTTGTACCTTTTACTACGATCAGCGCAATCGCCGAATTCCTTAGCTGGCCTTCCCATTTTTGTTGAACAACTAGGTTGCTCATCAGCAAGTGATATTTCAAATATATCTAAAAATTTTCAATTATATTCAAAGTACACATTAATTATTTTGTTTTGAAACCTACTTCTTAGCCAAGCATAATTTTTCTTAAAAAAATATGATTTGTTTCTGTGACATTCGGCCCAACGTTTTAAAAAGTGACTAAGAAATCGCTTCTGACTTGATTTTTTCACTGAATTTCATTAATAGTAAGCACCATGTTTTTAGTTTTTATGAAATCAGTTAATAAATCCACATTACTATTGCAATTTATAAGTTTCTTGCACAATTCACTATAGAAACACAAAATGAATTCATTTTAAAAATTAGTTACGTTTAATAATTTTCTTAGACTTTTTTTTGCAAATATTATTATTTTAAATAACGGTTTAATTAATCATATGGTTTTGTTTTTCTTTTTTTGTTATGCACTTTTTCGATATTGCTGTCAATCAATTATTAAAAAGCAAAAGCCTAAAAGTATACAAAACATTTTATTGTAAATATGCATTGCAATTTATTGTAAATATTCATAAAAAATACGTGAGTTTTATCACAAAATTTATAAGTTTGTTCAGCGATCGCAGAAAGTCGCAGAATTTTTTTACATAAAATGAAAGAAAATATTCCAATAGACCGAGCGAACTTATTTCTTTTCTAATGAAAACTGAAAATGCTAAATTTTTTGGAGTCATTTTGATTTGCTCAGATCTCTTAAACTATATATGTAATTTAAATTATTTTTCTTTCCTATTAAATTTAAAATACTATATTTTAATAAAAATGCTCTAAAACTATTGGTAGTTGAACCATATTTATTGTATAAACAACTGAAATGTAGTAAAATTTGCATCAGTTTTCGTTGTATAATATTTAAGATGTTATGACACTTGCTATTTTTTGTATTGGATTTTTTTAGGATTGATTGAATGAAACAACAAATGCGAGAAAGAATAAGAAATACAATAAAATAAAATGCAAACAAAACAAACAATATTGCCCACGTTTTGTTCCCACAAAAACCCGTCAAAAAAAGTAAAAAAGCTAAAAATCGCAAAAAAAATAATTAAAACCGCTACTTTCGATCAAAAAATAAAAAAATAGGCAACAGTGCTAACATTTAATCTCAAAATGTCAATTTTATACTATGTTTCCACGGTACATGCTTCGTTCTCTATTTATGCTTCACACCCCAATCATGTGCGAAACACGTGGCCCATTATTTGGGTAAGCTGGAAACTCATCCAAATCCCCTCGCTCGAGACATCTTACAACAACCCGGTCATAGCCGTTTGAGAAGGAGGGACACCACCGCTCTCAGATGAATAAATACAAGTTGCTCATTATATCCTATCGAATTTTAAAACTAGATTTTGTTTTTGAATACCTATTGTTAGTTCATTTAAAATGAAGATACAATAAAAAAGTATATGCAAAAAAAAAAAAAAAAAAAAAAAAAAATGTGCGAAACAACTGGCTTCACCATACAAAATTTTAAGAACGAATCAAGTAGATTCATATTGAATCTACTTGCGAAGCACGAAAAATTGCACTCTTCTCTAATTTTTATCGCAAGTTTATCTGCACTAGCTGTAAAAATTTAATATTATTGTAAACAAAGCAAATTATTTTTTTGTTGCTGGAAGTAAAGAAAGTAAATACGTACGAATGTATGTTTTTTTTCAAATAAGCTAACTAATTTCCACTCACTTTTGTTTGTCCATTAAAAAAAATTATTTTCCACAAATTGTAAATTCTGTTTTTTTTTTATTCTGTTTGTTTGTTAAAGACAACTGTCAAATCGAATCAAGTTTATTAGTCATGTAAACAGCATGATTCATAAACATGATTCAGAAGGCGAAGCAGGTGATTCAAGTCGTCGTGGAAACATAGTAGACAGTCTTGGATTATTTATCGATAACACACGTATATTTGTTTACCATTTCGAGATTTTTTATGATATATTCATACTCTTTACACTTAGTCAGTTTTCCTATACAAATATATTTGTACTGTTCTCCAATATTGGAAAAATACAAAAAATAGCAAGTGTCATAACACCTTTAGATAACTTCACCACACTTTTCTTATAAAAAATTTTATTTTTTTCGAAAACAAATCATGGTTATCTACTAATGAAACATTTCTCTACAGAATTGCATCATTAGATTTCTAAAAAATAACTGTAAAAAAATAGACTTTTTGCCAAAAAAAAAAATACCACTGTGTGCCGTAGTAAAAGATTCTAGCATTACCACTAAACTACGGGTTGTATTTGATGGCTCTAGTAAGACTACCAATGGAAAATCTTTAAATGACAACCTACTAAAAGGACCAGGGTTACAGCAGGATCTAATAGCTGTAATCTTACGGTATAGATGTGTGAAATATTGCTTCTCGGCAGACATAAAACAAATGTTTCGTATGATTAGTGTCCAAAAGTGTGATCAAGATTATCAAAGAATTTTATGGAGAGAAAATCCAGCTGATGAAATATTACACTATAGGCTTACTATCAGAACACTTTTAAAATTAAGCGACGATGAGAGTGATCGTTTTCCTTTAGCTAGCAAGGTCTTGAAAAATAATTTCTATGTCGATGTCGAGTTGCTTATGGCTGGCGGGTTTCAATTACGAAAATGGGCAGCAAATGAAAGCAGCGTTTTAAGAAACATCCCTGAAGAGGATATAACTGAAAACATCGTAACAATTCCAACTGATATCACCATCTATTTACTGGATGTAATTTGGAATCCTGTTACTGACAGTTTTTCCTACAAAGTTAAAGAGAGGACGTGTTGTACTGATACGAAACGAAAATTGTTATCGGAGATCTCAAAAATCTTTGACCCATTAGGATGGATCTCACCTGTGATAGTTGCTGTTAAGATTTTAATTCAGAAGCTTTGGATACCAAAAATAGACTGGGACGAATTGCTTCCTAATGATATTGAATCTTTAGCTAATAACTTATTCTCTGAGTTTAATGTATTAAATAGTATTCAAATTCCTATGATTATTTTCTCCACAGAATCCACCATCTCTTATCATGGCTTTTGTGACGCCTCCAAGGACGCTTATGCTGCTGTGGTGTATTGTCGTAAGATTTCAGCAAATAGTAATATATCGACAAATATTGTAATGGCAAAATCTAAGGTGACTCCTATAACTGTGGTATCAATTCCCCGGCTGGAACTTTGCGGCGCATATCTTTTGACTCAACTCTTTGAATATTTAGTTCCTATACTGAATATTAATAAAGAAGATATTTATTGCTGGTCCGATAGTAAAACGGTGTTGGCCTGGCTGTCATCTCACACAAGTAAGTGGAAGACTTTTGTGGCCCACAGAACTAGTTATATATTACAAACACTGCCTGACGTAAAATGGAGATATATACCCACTAAATTAAACCCTGCTGATTCTGCTAGTCGAGGTATCAAGTCTAGTCTCCTGCTTAACAATAATCTGTGGTTCGAAGGACCTCCTTTCCTGCTGAAAGAATCTGACGAGTGGCCGACAAATGCTAAAGATCTTAATACTGTAGAGGAATTGCAGAATGAGAAAATACATGTTCTACAAACAGTCGTATCTATAGATGTGTTTGCATATTTGAATAAGAGAATTTAAAACTTTCCTCGTATGGTACGCGTACTAGCATATTGTAACCGAGCTATACGGCTGTTCAAATCTAAATCAGGACCAACTATACCGCTACAAGTAGATGAGATACGAGCTGCAGAATATGCTTTCTATAAGTATTATCAAGCATTGGATTTTACGGAAGTAACGAATAATCTTGAGACAAGTGTTCCTATAACTGGTAAAAAATTGAGGAAATTAGCACCGTTTCTAGATGAACAGGGTATATTGCGAGTTGGAGGCAGACTATCTAAAGCCGATCTGCCCTACGATAGCCAACACCAGATAATTTTGTCTAAGGACGCCCCTATTGTGTATAAAATTGTCCATGACTGTCATCTGCGAAATTTGCATGCTGGTGTTACACTAATGATTGCTACTCTACGGCAGAAATATTGGATTATAGGAGCTCGAGAAATTGTTAAGCGTGTCTATCGTAACTGTACTGTATGTCATCGCTACAAACCTAAACCTAACGAGCAGTTAATGGGAGATTTGCCTAAGTTTAGTGTAAACGCATGCTGGTGTTACACTAATGATTGCTACTCTACGGCAGAAATATTGGATTATAGGAGCTCGAGAAATTGTTAAGCGTGTCTATCGTAACTGTACTGTATGTCATCGCTACAAACCTAAACCTAACGAGCAGTTAATGGGAGATTTGCCTAAGTTTAGTGTAAACGCTGCCTACCCTTTTTATGAAGTTGGTTGCGACTACGCAGGTCCCTTTATGTATAGACAACATAATGGGAGAAAATCACCATTTGTAAAGTGTTATGTCGCTGTTTTTATTTGCTTAGTCACAAAAGCAATTCACTTAGAGCTGGTGTCTAATCTGAGCACTGACGCATTCCTTGCAGCCTTAGATAGATTCGTAGCTAGAAGAGGACACTGCGGTCACATCCATAGTGACAATGGTACTAATTTTCAGGGAGCTGCAAAAAAATTAAGCGAAGTCTACAATTTGGTAAAACGATTTGATTTCAATATGTACTAATGTTTCAAAATTGGCACTTTATTCCACCTGCGGCACCTCATTTTGGTGGTGTCTGGGAGTCCGCGATTAAAGCTATGAAGTATCATCTCCGAAGAACTATTGGACAAACAACTCTAAACTATGAAGAGCTAACTACGCTGTTAGCAAGGATTGAAGCTATCTTAAACTCACGATCTTTGATCCAAGCTGACTCTGATGATTTGCCGTACCTAACCCCAGGTCATTTTCTGATCGGAAGACCACTAAATGCACTCCCTGAAGCGGATGTTACGCATTTAAAACCATCTACTCTGACTAAATGGCGCCTTATTCAACAGCTCACGCAGTATTTCTGGTCTCGTTGGTCCAATGACTATCTACTGTTCCTACAACCAAGAACAAAATGGCAAAGTGAAAAACCCAATCTGTCAAAAGACGATATTGTGTTATTGAGAGAAGATAATCTACCTCCCGCATGCTGGAGGCTTGGTCGAGTCATTGAAACCCATGCTGGCCCAGATGGACTTATAAGAGTGGCTACTATAAAAACTGATACTTCAACCTTTCGAAGACCGATAACCAAGCTGTATCCATTGCCAAAGGAAAATTGAACTTCTATAATTCCGTTCAAGGCTGGCGGAATGTTTATGAACTTTGAATATAATATTGCTTTGTGCATTTGACTAAAAATTAATAGATTATTTTCTTTGTATTTATGAACCGCCTTAATGTTGTTCTTTAAATCAAGTAACGGCATTATGGTGTGAGTTATTTTTAACCTATGTATGTAATTTTGCTTCTTTGATTTACAAGTAGTTGACTTCGTGTTAATAAAATTTAGTCTTATAAAAGCAACCACACATTAAACACGCATTCTTTAAATTATTTTGCATACAGTATACGTTTTGAAAAGCATAAAATTGCAACAATTTTTTTCCTTTGTCAAAATAATAAAAAAGGTATACAATTTTTACAAAAACAGCGCAAGAACACACATACATATATCCTGAATTTTAAATTAACTACTACCAAACAAATAATAAAAGCATGATGGAAAAAGTTTTTATAAATAAACTAGCTAAACCCGGTGTGCTTCGCTACCCCCCCCCCATCGTTATAAAATAAAACGTATTTATATATTTACAAACATTTATTTATTTAATTTTAATGTATTTAGTGGGCGAGGCCATGCCCCTTTATCCACTTACGTAGTCAAGGATTTATTATTTCTTAAGAATATCCTATTGTGAAAATTTAATGACGATCGGTCCAGTAGTTAAGACTATATTACGATTTTTCATTTTCCTAAAAAGGGGCGTGGTCCCACCCACTTTTCTCCTGGCGATTTAAATTTTTGGGTTATATGGGCGGTGCCACCCCCGTTTGTACAATCAAAACTTCATATAGCCTATTATTCCTTCCAGAGTCACAGTAATATGCTGTGAAAATTTCATCAAAATCGGTTCAGCCGTTTTGGAGTCCATACGTTACATACATACATTCAATTTTATAGATATAGATCAGAGGTGATAATTTCATAGAGCAAATACTTATTGGCCCAACCCACTACTTTGTTATGCTCTTTTAATTCAGTTGCCTTTCACATGGCAAATGGTACACATGCTTAGCGGATGCTTTGCTTGTTTTTTTAAAACAGTACGTAAAAAAATTATGGTACCATTACGAAAATTTTTCGCAATAAAAAATGCATTTGTTAATTCTCAATGCCTTTTGTGTCATAAAACATTTAAAGGTCACTGGGAAACCCTTTCTTTAATTTTCAAGATAGGTTTACAGATTTTGATTTTCAAGATAGGTTTAAAGATTTTGATGCCCTTGAACCCTTTCTTGATCTTTTTAAAGCCCCCTTTAAAGTTGAAGTTACAAAATATGAGTTAAAAATACAAACGGAACTCAATATTTTGCGAAGCGAAATAATTTCTTATTATTTTTTATACCGAAACAATTTTATACGTTTACTATTTTATAAAAATCGATCGTTTACTTTTTCGTTTTACTGTACCTTTAAATTTGGTTAACGTGGGTAGTAAGTTGAAGGACATTTGATATGGTAAAGCAACCTTTCCGAAATCCATGTTGAGAAGATGACAGAATTGATGATAATTTATGACACATGTAATCAGTGATACAGTGTTCAAAAATCTTAGGTATTATACTAAACTTAGCAATACCTCTGTAATTTAACAAGAAATACAGAAACTACACTAGACTAGAATATCCTAATTCTGTGTTTTCTGTTCAGTCTTAGTGCAAATTTTATTAGTATTTGATATATTGTTTGAAAGACAATTTTACGACCAACATAATTTATGTTAAATATTTTGAAATTTTGTCTAATTTTTACCATTTTTAATTGATTTAATTACCAATTCTTACCATAATTTACAGAGTCTGTCTGATGTTCATAATAATCTTCAGTGTAATTTAACAAACAGAGTATAAAACAAGTAAGAGTGCTATATTCGGCTGTGCCGAATCTTAAATACCCTTCACCTAAGCGTAATAAGAAATACAGAAACTACACTAGACTAGAATATCCTAATTCTGTGTTTTCTATTCAGTTTTAGTGCAAATTTTATTAGTATTTGATATATTGTTTGAAAGACAATTTTACGACCAACATAATTTATGTTAAACTAGCTGACCCGGTCCGCGTTGCTGGCCCTAAGCAAACATTAGTGTTGTATTACCACACGATTTAAATTAAGCTTTTAAAGAAATGTACGGCCTTTAAATAAATTTATGGAATATCTATCATAAAGATTTGTTACAGAATAACTTACATATGGTCTGGGTCTGGGCTCAATCAAAAAAGAAACGCATTTATTTAAGGCAAATTCGAAATTATATTTATTTATTACTTCATCTTGGGGCCAGCGGATATACAATGTTTTTTGTGTTTTGGCGTGCCGTGTGGAAAAAATAAATTTTCCAAAATTAAACCAGCAATAGTTAATGATGTGACTCTTGCTTTATTGATGGCAATAGTACAGGTAAGACGCAAAGGGAATTGGAGCCGCTTGAATTGGAATGGTAAATCGTTGGAAATCATCCGAATTCGTGGAATAAGTACATCTTCGCCTTTGAATCTGCCACCGATGATTGTTGCCTCGATTAAATTTGGTGAGCAGTTTTTGATGGTCAATGTGCTTCCGTTGCATAACTTTGGTGCGTTTAAGTTGCGAATAAAAATTACCGGTGATCCAACGTTTAATGTTAGCACATGCGGTGGAATTCCGGGTGGTTCCAATGAATTTAAAAATTCAGTGGAATAATTGACGGCTTGTTCTTCATCCATTACTGTATCGATCGATTTGTATTTGATTAATTTGCCGGGCAGTTTCAATTGAATTTGCTCATTGAGCTTGTTGGCATCGTAATTTGTTGGTGCCAAAATTGCACGTTCCCACAGCCAATCCGATTTTTTGTAGAAGATTGTTAGACGTGGGAAAACCTTGTCGACAACGGCTTGAATATTCATTTGCATTCGACAGAAGTTAGGCGGGAACGAAATCTCGTTCGTGGCGCGATTAATTGGAATTTTTCCATTTCCGATGTCAAAAAATTGTTCTGAGAATGTTTGGACAGACGGGTCTTGCAACAAATGCACACGTATGTTCGTCGATAGCGTGATTTTCTCGACTCGGTTCCAAAGATATGATGCTTTCAAGCATGCGTTCAGCTCATCTGCGGTCATTGATAACGGGTAAAGTTTGACGAAAATCACCAACAAAAAGAATAAGAGCGCCTCCCATCGGTTTGTAGTATCCTCGAAAATCACGTAGAGTCCGATCAAGCGCTTCAAGCAATTTGATTGAATGTACCGTTATTTTTTATCAGCGTTTGAAAAAAACTCACAAATGTGCACAAAATGTTGGTATCTTAAATGCAAGGGTACATAAAGTTTTTTATCATCGATTGATGTATAATATTATTTTTAACTTATTGTATAATGTTGCACCTTAGTAAGCGCGGAATATTTTCTGTTATCGAATGATGTAAATATTTTGTAAATAAACCGAAAACTCGGATTTTTGAATGCAACATTTCGAAAGTTTTAAATTTTGATATTGGATCGTTAATAACATAAGTTTTTTGCAAATATCTTCGGAACTACATAACCGATTTAAGAGTTTGATATCTCGTTTTGAAAAACATGACAACGGCTTTGGAAAAAATGAAATAAAATAAAAAAAGCAAAATATATGTATGTATGCTCGTATGTCATTGGTGATGCAATATGAAAATTGGATTTTGCCACGCCCCTGCGCCCGCAGACTGAAAAACCATGCAAACATTAATTTTTTTAATAATTAGAGATGGAGATTGAACTAATATTTCTTAATTTTTAAGAGAAAAGTTTTTATTCAGGCTACTAGTTCTAATAATTAAGAATACTATTGTAAAGTACTGGAACAATCGGCAAATTGGAATGCATTTTCTACCCGGCCAAGGGCGTCTTCAGCAATCTTCATTGCCCTTGGCCGGGTAGAAAATGCATTTCTTAAAAATTAAGAAATATTAGTTCAATCTCCATCTCTAATTATTAACATAATAAACACCATGGCGCGGTGTATCAAAGTATGTAGTCATCATCCCATCTCCGGTTTTCGTAGTTACAAAAAATAACTCAATCAACCAAAAAAGGAGGAGAAATGACAACAAAAACATACATACAATTGCTGTTATTGATCTACAAAAAAGGTAGACGCAGCAAGAAAAGCAAAAACAAATTTGTAATAATACAAATTTCATAAACAATAATAAAGAATACACACACATTGTAAATGTACGTAAATTTCGTTCTAACTCAGAACACGTTAAAAAGAAATATCATAATTCGTGAACTCTATTTCTCAAAAAACGGTGAGTTAAATAGATGATATTTACAGAGTGATAGTGGACAATGAAGATTGCTGAAGACGCCCTTGGCCGGGTAGAAAATGCATTCCAATTTGCCGATTGTTCCAGTACTTTACAATAGTATTCTTAATTATTAGAACTAGTAGCCTGAATAAAAACTTTTCTCTTAAAAATTAAGAAATATTAGTTCAATCTCCATCTCTAATTATTAACATAATAAACACCATGGCGCGGTGTATCAAAGTATGTAGTCATCATCCCATCTCCGGTTTTCGTAGTTACAAAAAATAACTCAATCAACCAAAAAAAGGAGGAGAAATGACAACAAAAACATACATACAATTGCTGTTATTGATCTACAAAAAAGGTAGACGCAGCAAGAAAAGCAAAAACAAATTTGTAATAATACAAATTTCATAAACAATAATAAAGAATACACACACATTGTAAATGTACGTAAATTTCGTTCTAACTCAGAACACGTTAAAAAGAAATATCATAATTCGTGAACTCTATTTCTCAAAAAACGGTGAGTTAAATAGATGATATTTACAGAGTGATAGTGGACAATGAAGATTGCTGAAGACGCCCTTGGCCGGGTAGAAAATGCATTCCAATTTGCCGATTGTTCCAGTACTTTACAATAGTATTCTTAATTATTAGAACTAGTAGCTTGAATAAAAACTTTTCTCTTAAAAATTAATTTTTTTATTTTTACCTCGCCTTCAGTAAGATGTGGATACAATCTGTATGAAGTAAATCTGTAAAAACCCATGCAGAAGCAATTAATCAATTAAACAAAGTGGGCGTTAGAGTAGGCGTGGTCATACCAATGGTGAAGGCAATGGTGGTAATTTGACCTTACCACTGAGATAGCACAACCCAGGCGATTCTCCGGTGAACTTTAATGCACCGCAATGGTTGCACAAAATCTCCATTGGGCCAATTTGAACGGAAGATTGCGAGTCAAAAGTGCAATCGTAATGAAACGTTACTCAATTCAAATCAACACTTGAAGCTTTTCTTCTTACGCGTTGATTTAGATTTTCACGTTGTTGAATAGCTTGATTTAATCCATGATTTCTCATTGCTAATCGACCCGTTTCATTTGTCGCCTGTCTTTCTTCTTGTGTTTGCGTTACGCGAAGTCGGGCCATACTAACACGGCGCTGATCTCGTGCGATTTCTTGTTCATCCGTATTTAATCGATTGGTAATATTCCGATTTGTAATTGCATTACGGGTTCGGTGCGAAAGATCAGATCTTCTGGGTCGCGGCATTATGAATAACACTGAGAAATTAATGTCACAAAATCATTTAGGGAACTTACCTTTTGAAATCACTTTTAAAAAAGGTTGACAATTTTTAAATACTACAAAAATAAATCAGGTGTCAAAAGTTTATGCACACAACGCCATCTACTGGCAATAACAGAACCATAATTTGTTTTTGTAAAAAACAAATGAACAAAAAAAGTTTTCAATCAAATTAGGTGGAAAAACAATTGTCGTAAAAATTGTGATATACAAAAGAACGACATTTGATCTTTGGATTTTAGAAGATAATAATTAAAAGTAATGGGTGTATACAATTTGAAGTAAGTCTTTTAAAACCCTTGTAGAATCGATTACACAATTTTAAAGCAGGCGTGGTCGAATTCGGCTGTACACTGCGGGCGTTGCTACGGCATCAATTTAAAAAAAAGTAGGCAGTCAAAAAAGATCGCTAGAGATGGGACGTGAAAGGAGGCGTGGAGTATGAATCTTAATTTTTGATCTCGCCTAGAGTAAAGTGAATATGTTAAAATTAGAGTAGAATCAATTACACAATTTAAAAAAGAAGGCGTTAAAGTAGGCGTGGTCGCAAAAAAGAAGTATTCTATAAATACTTAGTGGTGTGATGTGAAAATTTCAGGCAGATCGCTCCAGCGGTCTGGCTTACCTGGCAAGTGTCTTGCATGTGATGGGGCGTGAAAGTGGGCGTGGCACATAAAATTTTTATTTCTACCTCGCCTACAGTAAGATGTATATACAATTTGAAGTAAATCTGTAAAAACCCATTTAGAATTAAATAAAAAAGTAGGCGTTAGAGTGGGCGTGGTCGTACCAACTTACAAACCTTTCCGGGCTCATGCACAACAACTTTGCCGAAGATCATCACATGATCATTTACGATTCTATAAAGTACATACACACACTCACACATAAAAACATTAATTAAAAAAAAGTAGGCGTGGTCAATTTCTGAACTTTTTCCGGGTATTCTTCTTCTCTGGCCTGAGACCAGACTAAATTCGTGCGAATCGTTGCAATCGGTCCTGGCGTTCTTTAGTTATAAAGCTAGTAACTAACGTCACTCTCTTTTATATATATAGATATTTTAAAATTTTGTCTAATTTTTACCATTTTTAATTGATTTAATTACCAATTCTTACCATAATTTACAGAGTCTGTCTGATGTTCATAATAATCTTCAGTGTAATTTAGCAAACAGAGTATAAAAAAGGGGTATAATTCGGTTTTAGTGATTTTGCTAAAAAAAAAACAAAATCAAATAGGGCTTTTAGAGGAGATACCAGCAAAAAAAAATTGGTTGGCGGTCACACCTATTTTCGAGGGGGCGGGCCCTTAAAGTTGAACATATATAGGCCTATATGTCGGGAACTACTGGGTGTCTGATAATTTGTAATACATTAAATAAAAGGTATTAAAAATACCTTTCCAACGATATATATCGTGATTATAAAATATGGACCGAATATGGGTTAAATCCGAAAAGAATATTTTTTGACCCGAATTTATTTGTTTTTTAGAAATGATTCTATATGGCAGGTATGACAAATTATGGGCCGATCTTCTTAAATTTTGGAACAGTTATTTTCATGCAAATGAGGATATTTCACGTCGAATTTCAACATAATAATGGTATATTTAAGATATATATTAGTATTAACGTTGATTTCGAGAGTGGACCTTATGTGGGGGATATAGTCAAATATGGACCGATATTCTCAAAATCCAGCAGTTAGATATAGGCATGTATGTAAATGATCCGTGTAAAATTTTGGATTGGTACCCTTATTTATAAGAGATTTATGAGTATTAAAGTGATTTTCGGAACAGGGCTTTATACGGGGCATACGGTAAAAAATAGACCGAAATTAACAAAACTTTGTGGACTGATTTTTGTATATATGTAAATAATCTGTGCAAAGTATGGAGTCGGTAACGATATTTATACAATATATATAGGGAAAAATGTCTTTTTCAGATGTGGTCCTTGTACAACAATTTATTTGTCGATAACGAGTATTTATGTCAAATTTTAGCCGTTTAACATTATTTATATCTGTATATGCGTATTTAAGTGAATTTTGGAAGTGGACTTTATATGGGGTCTATGGTCAAACATGGACCGAACTAAAAAAAATTTCGGTTTGTGATTTCTTTTTGTATAAAACAGATTTTTGCTGAATTTTGTCTTGATATTCCAATTTTATAGGCATTTATTTATCATTAAGCCATCAGAAATCATGGACCGATTCTTAAAGTTTTAAATTTTGATATTGGATCGTTAATAACATAAGTTTTTTGCAAATATCTTCGGAACTACATAACCGATTTAAGAGTTTGATATCTCGTTTTGAAAAACATGACAACGGCTTTGGAAAAAATGAAATAAAATAAAAAAAGCAAAATATATGTATGTATGCTCGTATGTCATTGGTGATGCAATATGAAAATTGGATTTTGCCACGCCCCTGCGCCCGCAGACTGAAAAACCATGCAAACATTAATTTTTTTAATAATTAGAGATGGAGATTGAACTAATATTTCTTAATTTTTAAGAGAAAAGTTTTTATTCAGGCTACTAGTTCTAATAATTAAGAATACTATTGTAAAGTACTGGAACAATCGGCAAATTGGAATGCATTTTCTACCCGGCCAAGGGCGTCTTCAGCAATCTTCATTGCCCTTGGCCGGGTAGAAAATGCATTTCTTAAAAATTAAGAAATATTAGTTCAATCTCCATCTCTAATTATTAACATAATAAACACCATGGCGCGGTGTATCAAAGTATGTAGTCATCATCCCATCTCCGGTTTTCGTAGTTACAAAAAATAACTCAATCAACCAAAAAAGGAGGAGAAATGACAACAAAAACATACATACAATTGCTGTTATTGATCTACAAAAAAGGTAGACGCAGCAAGAAAAGCAAAAACAAATTTGTAATAATACAAATTTCATAAACAATAATAAAGAATACACACACATTGTAAATGTACGTAAATTTCGTTCTAACTCAGAACACGTTAAAAAGAAATATCATAATTCGTGAACTCTATTTCTCAAAAAACGGTGAGTTAAATAGATGATATTTACAGAGTGATAGTGGACAATGAAGATTGCTGAAGACGCCCTTGGCCGGGTAGAAAATGCATTCCAATTTGCCGATTGTTCCAGTACTTTACAATAGTATTCTTAATTATTAGAACTAGTAGCCTGAATAAAAACTTTTCTCTTAAAAATTAAGAAATATTAGTTCAATCTCCATCTCTAATTATTAACATAATAAACACCATGGCGCGGTGTATCAAAGTATGTAGTCATCATCCCATCTCCGGTTTTCGTAGTTACAAAAAATAACTCAATCAACCAAAAAAAGGAGGAGAAATGACAACAAAAACATACATACAATTGCTGTTATTGATCTACAAAAAAGGTAGACGCAGCAAGAAAAGCAAAAACAAATTTGTAATAATACAAATTTCATAAACAATAATAAAGAATACACACACATTGTAAATGTACGTAAATTTCGTTCTAACTCAGAACACGTTAAAAAGAAATATCATAATTCGTGAACTCTATTTCTCAAAAAACGGTGAGTTAAATAGATGATATTTACAGAGTGATAGTGGACAATGAAGATTGCTGAAGACGCCCTTGGCCGGGTAGAAAATGCATTCCAATTTGCCGATTGTTCCAGTACTTTACAATAGTATTCTTAATTATTAGAACTAGTAGCTTGAATAAAAACTTTTCTCTTAAAAATTAATTTTTTTATTTTTACCTCGCCTTCAGTAAGATGTGGATACAATCTGTATGAAGTAAATCTGTAAAAACCCATGCAGAAGCAATTAATCAATTAAACAAAGTGGGCGTTAGAGTAGGCGTGGTCATACCAATGGTGAAGGCAATGGTGGTAATTTGACCTTACCACTGAGATAGCACAACCCAGGCGATTCTCCGGTGAACTTTAATGCACCGCAATGGTTGCACAAAATCTCCATTGGGCCAATTTGAACGGAAGATTGCGAGTCAAAAGTGCAATCGTAATGAAACGTTACTCAATTCAAATCAACACTTGAAGCTTTTCTTCTTACGCGTTGATTTAGATTTTCACGTTGTTGAATAGCTTGATTTAATCCATGATTTCTCATTGCTAATCGACCCGTTTCATTTGTCGCCTGTCTTTCTTCTTGTGTTTGCGTTACGCGAAGTCGGGCCATACTAACACGGCGCTGATCTCGTGCGATTTCTTGTTCATCCGTATTTAATCGATTGGTAATATTCCGATTTGTAATTGCATTACGGGTTCGGTGCGAAAGATCAGATCTTCTGGGTCGCGGCATTATGAATAACACTGAGAAATTAATGTCACAAAATCATTTAGGGAACTTACCTTTTGAAATCACTTTTAAAAAAGGTTGACAATTTTTAAATACTACAAAAATAAATCAGGTGTCAAAAGTTTATGCACACAACGCCATCTACTGGCAATAACAGAACCATAATTTGTTTTTGTAAAAAACAAATGAACAAAAAAAGTTTTCAATCAAATTAGGTGGAAAAACAATTGTCGTAAAAATTGTGATATACAAAAGAACGACATTTGATCTTTGGATTTTAGAAGATAATAATTAAAAGTAATGGGTGTATACAATTTGAAGTAAGTCTTTTAAAACCCTTGTAGAATCGATTACACAATTTTAAAGCAGGCGTGGTCGAATTCGGCTGTACACTGCGGGCGTTGCTACGGCATCAATTTAAAAAAAAGTAGGCAGTCAAAAAAGATCGCTAGAGATGGGACGTGAAAGGAGGCGTGGAGTATGAATCTTAATTTTTGATCTCGCCTAGAGTAAAGTGAATATGTTAAAATTAGAGTAGAATCAATTACACAATTTAAAAAAGAAGGCGTTAAAGTAGGCGTGGTCGCAAAAAAGAAGTATTCTATAAATACTTAGTGGTGTGATGTGAAAATTTCAGGCAGATCGCTCCAGCGGTCTGGCTTACCTGGCAAGTGTCTTGCATGTGATGGGGCGTGAAAGTGGGCGTGGCACATAAAATTTTTATTTCTACCTCGCCTACAGTAAGATGTATATACAATTTGAAGTAAATCTGTAAAAACCCATTTAGAATTAAATAAAAAAGTAGGCGTTAGAGTGGGCGTGGTCGTACCAACTTACAAACCTTTCCGGGCTCATGCACAACAACTTTGCCGAAGATCATCACATGATCATTTACGATTCTATAAAGTACATACACACACTCACACATAAAAACATTAATTAAAAAAAAGTAGGCGTGGTCAATTTCTGAACTTTTTCCGGGTATTCTTCTTCTCTGGCCTGAGACCAGACTAAATTCGTGCGAATCGTTGCAATCGGTCCTGGCGTTCTTTAGTTATAAAGCTAGTAACTAACGTCACTCTCTTTTATATATATAGATATTTTAAAATTTTGTCTAATTTTTACCATTTTTAATTGATTTAATTACCAATTCTTACCATAATTTACAGAGTCTGTCTGATGTTCATAATAATCTTCAGTGTAATTTAGCAAACAGAGTATAAAAAAGGGGTATAATTCGGTTTTAGTGATTTTGCTAAAAAAAAAACAAAATCAAATAGGGCTTTTAGAGGAGATACCAGCAAAAAAAAATTGGTTGGCGGTCACACCTATTTTCGAGGGGGCGGGCCCTTAAAGTTGAACATATATAGGCCTATATGTCGGGAACTACTGGGTGTCTGATAATTTGTAATACATTAAATAAAAGGTATTAAAAATACCTTTCCAACGATATATATCGTGATTATAAAATATGGACCGAATATGGGTTAAATCCGAAAAGAATATTTTTTGACCCGAATTTATTTGTTTTTTAGAAATGATTCTATATGGCAGGTATGACAAATTATGGGCCGATCTTCTTAAATTTTGGAACAGTTATTTTCATGCAAATGAGGATATTTCACGTCGAATTTCAACATAATAATGGTATATTTAAGATATATATTAGTATTAACGTTGATTTCGAGAGTGGACCTTATGTGGGGGATATAGTCAAATATGGACCGATATTCTCAAAATCCAGCAGTTAGATATAGGCATGTATGTAAATGATCCGTGTAAAATTTTGGATTGGTACCCTTATTTATAAGAGATTTATGAGTATTAAAGTGATTTTCGGAACAGGGCTTTATACGGGGCATACGGTTAAAAATAGACCGAAATTAACAAAACTTTGTGGACTGATTTTTGTATATATGTAAATAATCTGTGCAAAGTATGGAGTCGGTAACGATATTTATACAATATATATAGGGAAAAATGTCTTTTTCAGATGTGGTCCTTGTACAACAATTTATTTGTCGATAACGAGTATTTATGTCAAATTTTAGCCGTTTAACATTATTTATATCTGTATATGCGTATTTAAGTGAATTTTGGAAGTGGACTTTATATGGGGTCTATGGTCAAACATGGACCGAACTAAAAAAAATTTCGGTTTGTGATTTCTTTTTGTATAAAACTTATTTTTGCTGAATTTTGTCTTGATATTCCAATTTTATAGGCATTTATTTATCATTAAGCCATCAGAAATCATGGACCGATTCTTACTATTTTCCGCACACTTTCCTCTTTTATCATAAAAACTACGTATACAAAATTTCATGGTATTATCTGCAATATATTTCAAAATATTGCAATAAAATGGACGAAAAATATCAAATTCTTATGAAGGTGGTCTCACATATTGGTTCATAACTCTGGTTGACCTAAACCGATATTGCTGATTTTAAATATCAGACTTCTCGAAAGCATTTCTGACGGAATTATTGAAGATTTAGATCCCGAATGTATCTTGGGACTTTAAAAAAGCTGATTTCAACATCCAGACAGACAGACAGACGGACATGGCTTAATCGACTTCGCTATCTATAAGGATCCAGAATATATATACTTTATAGGGTCGGAAAATTTTTTTGTGGAAATTACACACGGAATGACAAACTTATATATACCCTTTTCACGATAGTGAAGGGTATAACAAACAGCGGATAAAACTTCTTGTATATGGTATAAAAGTGCATTATATAGGCGTTAATATTTATTTATTTTTTTATAGTTGTCATCAAAATGGGCAACTTCTGTTTTTTCCCCCTAATAGGCACTTAAAAAAATAAAAAATCAATTAACACTATTTTTTTAAATTTTTTTAAAATTTAAGAAATTTTTGTAATTTCAACAAAAAATGTATGTAATTCTCGACTTGTAAACAAAAAAGTGTTTTTAGCTATTTTTTTTTTTAATTTTGAATGCTTACCTATTTTCAAGTATTTTTGAAAAAAAATAACAAATTAATAAAAAAACACAAAAGTTATGGCCTTTTCCGCAAACCATTTAATGTAAAATTACCAAACCATGATTTTAGACCTTTCTAAAAAAAAATAAAAAAAATTGGTGTAGGTAAAATGGGCAAGTTCTGGTTAAAGATTCTAAAAGCAAAAACTTATAAGCTTTAAAATAAAAAATATTACGAAAATCCGTTAATACTATTTTTTGAGAACTCCACCAAACTTTTTGATTTTTAAGCTAACAACACAAATAAAACTAATATTTCAAAGTTTTACAAAGTACATATAATCGAAATTATTAACCTCAATAATATTTTTTCCTTATTGGAAATGTTTTGAGTAATTAAACAAAATAAAAATGTTATTGATATCTCAAAAAATTAATTTTTGACAACTATTTTTGTAAACCTACAACATTTTTTTTTGTTTTATTTATATTGAAAAATACTTGACTTTAGCGACACCTAGTGACGAGAAAAGATGTTATATCAGCATGGTCGTTCTTATACGAATGAGTTAACTAATGGCGTTTTCTTTTCTGGCAAAAATGTTACACGTTTTTCCCATTTCTCATCTTTTTTAATTTTTTTGTGTTCTTTTCTGAAAAAATGTCAACACTGCTAAAGTGTAGTGTGTTCTTTTTTATAAATGTCACACTATAAATTTAAAAAATGGTGCACCTTTCACACTCTGTATTTTTAGAGGGGGAGAATCGCACGATAAAACAACTGACCAGTGATGCCAACTTTTGAGACTCAAAACGCATAAACATTTTTGAAAAAAGGGCTAAATGGAAAAAAATCCATATAAAACCACATCCAATTTTCTTTTTTTTCGCGTTTTGAGTGACTAAAATCCGGCTAAATCTAGCCCGAAAAGGGCCAAGTTGGCATTGATGCAGCTGACATTTGTTTTGTTTATGAATGTGTATTTGTGTTAAGAAACAAAAAAAAAATATACAAAATGGAAAATATTTTTTATGTGCTAAAAAATTTTGGATGACTTGTTGGATTCATCTTCATCATCAGATGATGATAAAATATTTTATATGATTATGGAAAGAAATCCACAACCGCGAGTGAACGTAATTAATGAATACTCTGAAGTTGATGTATGTCAAATTTCATAGGACAATATCTCCTACTTCTTATATATGTAATGTATGTTTATATACATATATAATTTTTATATTTGAGAAGAATTTTCGTATTAGTCGGGAAAGTGCCATAGGTCATTTTGATAAATATTCATTGTGTTATTTCAAGCGATCTTACCAGGGAGCTATCTGCTTCTTCTTTTGTAGCAAAAAAACAAAAACAGCTGTACATGAAAAAAAATGTTACACTGTTGTAATTTTATGTTCTATTCTGACCATTAAAAATGCCACATCTTTAAAATGTGGGGTAAACATTATAAAAATGTACATAATAAAGGTGTAACATTTTATTTCAGAAAAGAAAACACCATAAGTACCTTTAAAAAAATACTAATTTCATTTACAATGGTGATAACTTTTTTTTTTTTGATTTTTGTGTATTGGACAAGGTACTGTGCAACATTCAGATATGGATGTTGATAAATTTATTTTATTTTTTTTAGGTACTCATACAAAATTTGAAGAACTCAACAACTTACGCTTGAAATATGTATAAGTATGTAGATTTTTTCATATTGTTACTCATACGAAATTAGAAGATTTTTCCTATTGTTTAAGATACTAATCGAATTTAATTTATATGTGAAGTGCCATGCCCAATATTTTTGGCCCGACTATATTCGTCCTAAATATGGACGCTTAAGTTATAGCACAAAATTTAAAGAATCTAGATGTTATTTTTTCAGATTTTTAGCATTTACATTATGGCCTAACATTCATTATTTGTAACCCACTGATTTTCTATTTTGAGGATTTTAGCTGTAGCAGTTTTCGAAATATGTATGTGCATCATACAGGAATACACTGTGAAAATTTCAAGAATTACAAACAAACACACATTAATTTTTTTTATATGTATATAGAAGATAAAAGTAGATTTTATGTTATCAATAGTATTGAAATCGGGTATGACTCAATCTGTAGATATCTAAAGGGTGTCCCAACTAGAACGCAGTTTTTAAATTTTAAATAAAACACAGATATTTAAAAAAAGAATCGTAAAACTTTATTATATCATAAATAAGACAGAATGAGGTTATGTATGTAATAATATATCGTGCAGATGGCCGCCGCGGCTTTGCTGGCACACACGCGATCTTTTAATGAAATTTTCAATGACCTTTTTACATAAATGCTGCGGTGTTTTATAAATGCAGCGTCCAATTTCCTCTTTTAAGGCTTGAGTCGTCGTCGGCTTATTCGCGTAAACCATCGATTTCAAAATTCCCAAAGAAAAAAATCTACAGATGTTAAATCGCATGATCTAGGCGGCCAATTCTGGTCTCCAAAACGAGCAATTGAATTGTTTCTCTGGCTGTATGACAAGTGGCGCCGTCTTGTTGAAACCACATGCCCTCCACATTCATTTCTTCAATTCTAGGCAAGAAAAAACTGGTTATCATTTCACGATACCGAACACCATTGACTGTTTGCGCTTGACCTGCCTCATTTTCATAAAAAGGTCCAATGATTCCTCTAGCCCAAAAACCACACCACACAGTGACACTTTTAGGATGCATTTGTTTCTCGTGAATCACTCGAGGATTTTCCTCACCCCAAATGCGACAATTCTGCCTATTGACGAAGCCATCAAGATGGAAATGGGCCTCGTCATTAAAGATGATTTTATCGGCAAAATCAGCATTTACATGTTGTCTGTAGCCGCAAAACTTTCACCATTTTAATAAAACAATTTCACAATGAGAATGCGTTCTTCATTCGAATGGCGCCAAATTTAAAAATTGCGTTCTAGTTGGGACACCCTTTACATTCTTACTTTAAAAAGTACAAAATGTGACAAAATTTATAAGCTTCGCCATTAGAATTCGAAAACAAGTAATAAATAAATTCCTAATTTCCTAATTTAAATTTGTGAACAAATTCTATTTAAAACATTTAAATAGAAGTATTTACATAAAATAGAAAACAAAATGTATGTGTACTAATCTTAACTCTTTCTTATTAGTTATTACTTAAGAACCGAATGCCATTTTTTGAGTAAAATTTTGAGTGGTTAAATTAATACATTTTTCTATATTAGTTCGTTAATTTTAATCAAGAATGATAAAATAAAGATTACGCCAACGCGCGTAAAATTTTAAAATGTTCTGCGCATTTAGGCCCTGTGACGTCACACATTCTGTGTTTCTATTGGCTAATTTTTTCTCACTTGTTTTTTTTTACTCATGCTTTGCTTGCATTTGCTCACTGAACTCTTCATGTTTATATTTTTTGTTGTTTTTTTTTTGTTTGTTTTTCTTTTTTAAACAGATTTTATTTTAGAACTCTCAGAGATTTCAATTGCAAGGTTGCCAACTATCACATAAAACATAAATTTTTCGCAAGAAATTTTAATTTTAACACATGAAACATTATTGGTAACCCTTAGAATGGCCATTCTACGTCACATAACGGGAAATCATGCGCATGGCGTAATCTTTATTTTATCATTCTTGATTTTAATAAACAATAAAAAAAGTTTTTACTTTTTTTTTGCTGTTCATTGTTTTTAGACAAGTGCATTAAAAATTACATTTCTACGTTTTTTTATTTAGAAGATATAAAACAGGGGGTTTTCAGGTAGCGTTTTTACCCGTTTAGATCATCTAAAACTTCGAGTTTCCAAAAAGTATCAGACACCTATTATATCTTTTTTTAATTAAAAGCAGACCAACTTAAAATTTTTATTCTAGCTTTCTTAGATTTGGCTACCAAATAGTTTTCGAAAATATTCGTATTAATTCTTAGTTATACGTACTGTTAAAAATATTATTTTATGCAAATTTATTAAAAAAAAAAATTAATTTTATAGAAAAGTACCAAGAAATCATTATTGGGCATTAAGAATTCGAGCTTCAAAAGGTACTAAATGACTTCTTCTCATTATTATTTAAGCCGGATGAGTGTTCATTTTTATTTCTATGGTTTTTTATATAGCACAAAAGGTACCATAGGTTTTTTGAATATCAATTTTACCCGTTCAGCATCTGTTTTATCCGTTGGGTAGAAATAATTTTGGAAAATTGTTATTGTAAGTACATATTTTTAAGAACTGGAATTAGTGAATAATATTTCTAGATCCTTTTATTGCCTTATGCATTTTAAATTTTATTTTTATGTTTATTTGTTTCGGGTACCATTTTTACCCGTTTTAATCGTCTAGAATTTCGAATTTCTAAAAAGTACCGGACACCTGTCATCTCTTGATTAAAGGCAGACAAACTTCAAATTTGTATTCTATCTTTATTAGTTTTGGAGATACAGAGTTTCAATTTGTGCCCGTTTAATCCGCCTTAACGGCTGAATTTCCTAAAATGCCTTCTTAGTGGATATATACTCTGCAAAAGGAACCTAGCAACTGAATTACAAGTTTCTAGCTTTAGCGGTTTGGGCTAGCAAATGATGAATGAATCACTCAATCAGTAACAGTACTCTTTATGTTGTACTAGCTAAAACCTGGTGTGCTTCGCTACCCGTATCGTAATGAAATAAAAAGTTTAAAGTTAAACAAATATACCGTATTTGCCGGACGATAAGACGCATTGATTTTAGGTAAAATTTTCAGAGTAAAAAGGTGCGTCTTATCGTCCGGCAAATACGGTATTTATTAAGTTATTAAAACCTACAGTTTTCCTTTTAAGTAAAATCTTATTACATTATCTTATTATAATTTACATTATACAAACAAACAAACACACATTCACTTTTATATGTATATAGATAAGGGTATAAAATGTATACAAATTTTAACATTTACTTAATATTGTTGCTAGTCAGCGCATTGGTGTCCTAAATATTAATATTGATAGCTGATATAGCTTTCCTTATATATAATTTGTCATCATATCTATGGGAGGTGACACGCCCACTATTGATAGTCCGCCCATTCTTGTCCTAAATATTAATATTGATGGTAGAATAACCGTACCATATATCTTATTGTACCCCATACATTTGATATTTTTTTTAATTATCATCATATGGGAGGTGCCACGACCCCTGTCGCTACTACTCCCATTTTTTGCGCAAATATTTAAATAAACAATGGAATTGCTCATGCAAAATTTGAGTACTATAGCTATTATAGTTTCCCAAGTATTTGATTTTTAAAATTAACTTTGTATGGGAGGTACCACGCCCACTTAAAATTTAAAAAAAAGTAGCCTATAGCCAGTGGTGATATTCGAAACAATTAACAACCGGTTCGCTTAAAAAAAATATATTTTTGCCAAATTTTGATAAAAATAGCGAAAATTTTAAAGTCGCATCCCAGTAACAGACCTCTTGAAGGAAATGATATAAACTTTTGTTTAATAAAAAAATAGTTTTGATTTTACAAAATACATAAAAGTAAAAAAAAATGCTTTATTTTTTTCTCTAAAGATTAAAGAAAACGCTATCGAAAACATCATCATCCAAGAATCCAATGTATAACCAAAATAAAATTCATTTGTTTGTACGTTTGGACAATGAACAACTGTCCAATGCCGAGACTAATCACCTTGATAAATACACATTATATAAAACCGTTAAAACAAAAAACATAATCACCCCAACAAATTTCATATGGAATTTTTATTCACGAGAAGGGTGAATATGCAACAACCGGTTCGCAAAATTTTTAAAATTTTAACAACCGGTTCGAGCGAACCGGTCCGAACCGGCTGAATATCAGCACTGCCTATAGCTCCTTCCAGACATACAGAAATATAATGTGAAAATTTCAAGCAAATCGGTTCAGCCGTTTAGCCGTCTATAGATCCCAAACTAATAATAATAAACATACAATCACTTTTATATATATAGATATAGATAAATATAATTATGCTTTTCTTTTTATAACTTTATTTTTATGCTCACAGTATTTAATAATCGTTAAAACATGATACTCTATTGTCTACTACACAATAGATTTTTTGAAATAAAAATTGTTTATATAAATCGGTCCTTTTGCTCAATTAATTATAATTTATGTGGAATGAAATTGATTAAATATATTTTCTTTTATACAGAACTCACAAAACAATTCTGGCCGATATTAATAACAAACTTCAATTGAATCGTACAGTTCATGGCAAACCTGATCGAGATTATCCTATCTATAATACTGTTCCTTCAACAACTTTTTCATGTGGCGATAAACCAGAAGGATACTACTCCGATACCCAAAGTAGATGTCAAGCATTTCGAATCTGCGCAAATACCGCGACCTCCACTCAAGGTTTTGGATTCTTATGTCCTAATGGGACTCTGTTCAGTCAAAAATATTTAGTCTGTGATTGGTACAGAAATGTGAAGTGCAACCATTCGGAGTTATATTACAACAACAATATTAAATTGGGAACTGAAATTGATGTAATAAATACGATTCGCTTCATTATGGAATATCCTATTCAAATGTTTAAAGGAGATTATACTCATATACAGAATTTTGAAAAGTCATATGCTACAATGAAAAACGCTACAAAGCAAGAAATCTATATTAAAGATTTGTACGATTATGAAAGTCCAAATCAAAATAACAAAAGCAGCTTGTTAATAAATAACTTGGGAGAATTGTCACCTGATAGCACAATCAGTTATGAAGATACAGATAATACTATCGGAACAAATCGGAACAGTACGATAACCGACGTTAATCTTGCTATAAATATAAATAACTTGGCAGAAACAGTGCTTATCAATAGAACGGTTTACAATGATTCAGATAGCAGTAATAAACAGGCTTTCCGATTTTTAAGTCACGAATTCTCTAATCCAAAAAATCAAAATAAAGCAACACATAATAATGAGAAAATTCCAAAACTAACCGAGGTAAGTTTTAATCTATGTACATTACAATATTTTTAAAGAATTTCGGAGAGTTGAGTAGCATTGCTAATTTAATATACAAGTACATATCGTCACCTTAAAGACCAAACAACCTAACAGCAAAAATTTCAAAATTGAGTTTTTTTTTATTAAAAATCATTCCCTATATAATAGCGCATATGTACGCAAAATTTTGAACATCTAATATTACAAATAACCAAACTATTACGAAATTACCAAATACCCTATCAGCAAGTGTACAATTTTCTGAAACCAAATAACTTATCAGCACTCATACTAAAGAAGAAATCAGAGTAACTATTTATTTGAATTTTTTCTTCTTGAAAAACAGTTACCTAAAGTAAACATGAGTCGGGTTTTGGCGTATGACCCAATAGCATATATATACATACATATATATATTACAAAGTCAATAGTAAAGACGATTATCAGCTTTTACCACAAAAATCTGCTACACGTTTTGAAATTCGTCGTCCTAAGTTATTACATCTCCAAAGGTTAAAAATTTCCAAAAAGAAATGGCAACATTTACAGGATTTAAAAACTTTGCTTCCAGCAGACTGTCATTACTTTAATGATAACCAAGGTTCGGATTTTTATGCAAATGCATATTTGTTGTCGTCAGTCTGAGATCAACATAAACTAAATATCTTTGCGAATCAAGAAATTTTCAGTAAAATGACATCGATTTGTTTGTGCATAGTTTTACATATTTTGTTTTAAATGCTTAATTTTGCATATTTTGCTTTGAATGCATATTTATGTTGCATATTTTGGAAAAAAGTGTTCTATTTGCTTTAATGTCAAAAAGTAGACAAAAAATGCGGAGAAGTTATCTCAACCTCTATTGTCTAACCATGAAAATAAGTCCAATCAGTTTAACATGGATCTATGTCAAGCTTTTATTTGTGCGGATATTCCACTCTATAAACTTAATAATCCAGAACTTAACAATTTTTTAAAAAAATATATAAATGAGAGCGTTCCCAACGAAACGACTCTTCAGAAATATTGTGTTGAAGTTAGTAAAAAAATTCAAATTTTCTGTGGATATCTATTGATGAAACGACAGACATCGAAGGGCGTTATGTTGCCAATGTTATTGCAGGAATTTTGGGTGAGGACGAAAAGAAAAGAAAAATTCTTAATTAATACGGTTGAGTTGGAAAAAGCAAACCACGAAACAATTGCTCGTGTTTTTAATGACTCTATAGCTTTATTAGGTGAAAATTTCAATAAAAACCAAATACTGCTGTATGTGACTGATGCTGCGTCATATATGGTTAAGTCTGGTATTTTATCCAACAATTATTCATCTTACATGTTTAGCAAATGCCATGCACCGCACAGTGGTATGTGTTCATACAATGTTTGGCAAAAAAATATAAGGAGTGCTCGTAGAATGTTGAAATTTGGCACAGAGCCTTTGGTTAGCTCAAATAAGAAAAATATAAAGTTTCATCAAAATTAACCACGCCCACTACCCACCGCCCATAGAACCGAACATTTATTTTTGGTCCAAAGTTTTTGAAATTTGGCACAGAGCTTTTGGTTAGCTCACTTACTGCCCATATAACCCATACTATATTTTTTCCCACAACTTTTTGTTTCTTTACCAAAACTAATTATTTTATAAATAAATTTCAATACATGCTTTTAAATATAGACTTTTATTCATCATCTATCATTTCTTTTACTACATCATCTAGTTCCAAAATATGTTTACGTGGTTGACGTCTTATACTACTTGTATAGGGATCAGATGATGCAAGCAAACGATGCAAAACACCAGTATTTGTTGCAGTTCTACTACATTTTCTGGAAAACATTAATCTATAATTTCTGTAATCCTTATTACGTGCTTCTTCCACTTCCTCGGAGAGCATGCCTATAGGGAGCACTACTGCTTCAATTATGTCCTTTCCATGTATCAATATTTTATGGACAGTAGCTGGCATGAAATACCAATTGTATTTACGAACGTATCAATTTTGTGCCCACATGTAATTATTTGGAGAATAATTCGGAAGCGATCTATTAGTTCTTCACTAATACCTGTTATATCTGCTACGAGAGCAGGATTAGAAAAGAAACGCCTTGAAGTATTTCCGTCATTCGACGACCCAGTTCTTTGTTGTACAGTATCCACTCGCAAGTTCATGCCTTCTTTAAATGCCTGTTGAATGCGCTGTTTGTTTTCTTGTTTTAATATCTTATTTTTTGAATCAATTGCAGACCACTTTTGAAAAGGCATATTATAAGATATATGCACTCCATAAATTTTATTCGAGCGTGTAATGATGAAATACCAAATTTAAAAGCTTCACTATCAATGGTTTTTGTTGATATTATATCCAAATGTATCTAAAAATTTTTAATTATATTCAAAGTACACATTAATTATTTTGTTTTGAAACCTACTTCTTAGCCAAGCATAATTTTTCTTAAAAAAATATGATTTGTTTCTGTGACATTCGGCCCAACGTTTTAAAAAATGACTAAGAAAACGCTTCTGAACTGATTTTTTCACAATTTGAATTTCATTAATAGTAAGCATCATGTTTTTACTTTTTATGAAATCAGTTAATAAATCCACATTACTATTGCAATTTTTAAGTTCCTTGCACAATTCACTATAGAAACACAAAATGAATTCATTTTAAAAATTAGTTACGTTTAATAATTTTCTTAGACTTTTTTTTACAAATATTATTATTTTAAATAACGGTTTAATTAATCATATGGTTTTTTTTTTCTTTTTTTGTTATGCACTTTTTCGATATTGCTGTCCATCAATTATTAAAAAGTAAAAACCTAAAAGTATACAAAACATTTTATTGTAAATATGCATTGCAATTTATTGTAAATATTCATAAAAAATACGTGAGTTTTATCACAAAATTTATAAGTTTGTTCAGCGATCGCAAAAAGTCGCAGAATTTTTTTACATAAAATGAAAGAAAATATTCCAATAGACCGAGCGAACTTATTTCTTTTCTAATGAAAACTGAAAATGCTAAATTTTTTGGAGTCATTTTGATTTGCTCAGATCTCTTAAACTATATATGTAATTTAAATTATTTTTCTTTCCTATTAAATTTAAAATACTATATTTTAATAAAAATGCTCTAAAACTATTGGTAGCTGAACCATATTTATTGTATAAACAACTGAAATGTAGTAAAATTTGCATCAGTTTTCGTTGTATAATATTTAGATAGCTTCACCACACTTTTTTTATACAAAATTTTATTTTTTTCGAAAACAAATAGTGGTTTTCTACTAATGAAACATTTCTCTATAGAATTGCATCATTAGATTTCTAAAAAATAACTGTAAAAAAATAGACTTTTTGGCAAAAAAAAAAATACCATTGTGCACCGTGTTGCAGAAGAGATAAGAAACAACTTCGATGATATTGATTTCTTATGAAAAAAAAATCTTTTGTAAGACACCTTCGCGTGTTGCCATATATAAAGAGAAGTACTCCGATTTATGTCTTCCTCAACAGCCTATAACAACTAGATGGGGAACGTGGTTGGCAGCAGTTATGAATTATGCTAAAAACTTTGATCAATTTAAGAACGTAGTGGAAGGATTCAGCGATGATGATGCAGTCTCAATAAAACGAATTAAAAAAAATTTAAATTTACCAAATATAAAAACTGAATTAGGGTTTGTGTCTTCCAATTATGGTTTTATCTCTGAGACTATTGTTAAACTAGAGGAATCTAATCCATTGAGTAAGCAAATTAAATTAATTGTTGATGCCATAAATAAAATCTATGCTGTGGGGGGTAGTAACTTAAGTAAAAATATTCGTATCAAACTTGATAAAGTTTAAAAAAAATGAAGGATTAAAAAAAATAAACCAAATTGCTGATATATTTAAATTCAATTTTAATGAAAACAATGAAGTGGAAAACGAATATTCCACAAAGGAACTATCAGCATTTAAGCATGCACTAATCACTTCTGTCGACGTTGAACGGTCATTTTCCATGTTTAAAAGCTTTTTAAGGCCAAACAGGCTTAACTTTATTTTTGAAACAAAATTTTTCTTATTCTTAATTCATTTTATATGTAGGTTCAAATATGTATGTATGTATGTATGTATCTGACAAGTGGCTTAATTTAAGTGATTGTTTTACTTTTGGTTTAACTTTGCACTTTTGTATTTTAATTTAGTTTAACTTGTGCTTTTGGGTTTATTGTACTTTACTTACGTTTATGAGACTGAATTGTTACTTTTTGATTTTATTGTTATTTTGATGTTTTTTTTATCATTAATAAATCATTCAGTCTCGTCTCATCGAACTGTTCGGACGTATTATTTTTAGTGCGGCTGAATTTTCGGTGAAAAAATCGTAATAGGTGAAAAAGTGTAATAGGTTGAAATAAAACAAAAAGTTAAAAAATAACTCGTAAAAAATCTACGGTAATTAAAAAAAACACTAAAAATCGCATAAAAATTGTATGAGTGTTCCTCTCAGATGTAATTCTGAGAAAGAGCTTAGCTCGACTAGAAAAACTAGATGGGTCTCTGAGGAAGAATACGTAAAAAAATCTCTGGAGAATTTTCTCACTACAAGAGCCGTAGAACGACGTCGTTCCTGTTCGCCCAATATAGTGATTTCAACAGATGAGAAAACATCATCTTCATCAAATAGTGCAGTCAAACCCAAAAAACAAGTAGGTATGGATAAGTACATCACCGTTCTCAAGCGACAGAGGAGCCCGACGTCTGCTCAAGTGTCATCAAATTCAAAAACTCCTAAGACCGTGAGTAATGATCAAAATAGGTTTGCTCTCCCCCAGACGGATGAGCCAGAACTTCCTAAGAAGACGTTTAAGCCCCCACCAATTTATCTGAGACAGCCGACTTCCAGTAAATTTGTACAAGGAATTGTTTCGGTAATAGGTGAAAACATGTTTAGCGTAACCTCAATTAAACATGGAAATATCTGCGAGACAAAGATCCAAGTGAATAGGGAAGATGATTTTCGAAAATTGTCCAACCAGTTGGAGAGGGAGACTAGGGATTTCTATACCTACCAGCTCAAAAGCGTAAAAGGACTCCAAGTCGTTCTAAAGGGTATAGACCCATGTGTTAATCCTGCGGAGATAAAGACCGGTTTAATGGACAAAGGGTTCAAAATCAAGAGCGTAGTGAATATCAGAAACCGTGAAAAGATCCCTCAGCCCATGTTCAGGGTAGAATTGGAACCTGGAGATGTTGTCTTAAAGAAAAACGAGTCCCATCCAATCTACAATCTCATTTATCTTCTGCATCGTAGAATTACCGTGGAGGAACCGCATAAGCGTATTGGACCCGTCCAGTGTCTTAATTGTCAAGAATTTGGCCACACCAAAGCGTACTGTAAATTGCCGTCTGTTTGTGTTGCGTGTGGGGAACTACATGCACCTGTTCAATGTAATAAGTCCAAAACTGACGTAAAAATAAAAAAATGTAGTAACTGCGGAGGAAATCATACCGCAAATTATAGAGGTTGTCCAGTTTATACTTACTTGAAGGGCACACGGACCAATAAGTCGGCAGTATTACCTGATCATCATCAACTACCTAATTTCATGTCGAGTATGAATTTTCCTTAAATTGTACGACCAACTACTCACGAAAACGCTCCTAATTCTAGACAAGTTTCTTACGCAAACGTCGTTAAATCTAATATGCCAGCTCTGAAGCAGGAACTTAAACCCCAATATTCTGAGCCACATATCAACAATCTAGAAACAACATTGCAGACACTTGTCCAAACTATGAACACCTTTACGACCACCATGACATCCATGATGCAGGAAATGCTGAAAATGCAATCCACTATCTTGCAAGCCATGTTAAAGAAATGATTTATTTAAAAATTTGTTTCTGGAACGCGATCGGCCTCCGCCAACATAAAAATGAACTGGAATACTTCCTGATGGATAAGCAGATTGATGTCATGATGATTGCTGAAACTCACTTGACGTCGACAGGGTACTTCAAAATTAATGGCTACGTGTTCTACGATACTAAAGACCCCCGCGGAAGAGCTTGTGGAGGTTCGGCAATTCTTATAAAGAACAGAATAAAGCATTATCTAATGAATAACATAAGTGAGGATTACCTCCAAGCAACAAACATTTGCATTGAATTCTGTCAATACAAATTTGTTTTATCATCGATTTATTCTCCGCCTCGATTTTCAATAAAAGAACACCAATACCATATACTTCTTTAAATCCCTTGGAGCTAGATTTTTAGTTGCTGGTGACTTTAACGCCAAACACACATTTTGGGGTTCACGTCTGGTAACCCCAAAGTGTCGCGTACTCTACAACACCATTGCTAAAATGGGCTTAGATGTACTCTCAAGTGGACATCCCACCTATTGACCGACGGACCGACGGAAGATTCGCGATGTTATTGACTTTGAAGTAGTGAAAAATATCCCTGTAGAATGGATGCAAGTGGAGCCTTCATTAGACTTGTCTTCAGATCACTCTCCTACTATCATTTCAATGCATTTCCCTCAAGTGTGTGGTTCTCCATTTATGAACATGACTAAGACCCGAGTAAATTGGATAAATTACAAAAAGTATTTAAGTTCTCATTGCACGGAAAATGTTGTGTTGAGAACTACCGACGATATTGATGAGTCGATTAGCAACTTTACCGAGGACCTTCGACGAGCTGTGCATCACGCTTCCACTTATCACGTTGAATGTAGAAATAGGACAAACAGAACTTATTTCTCTGAACTCGAACATCTCCTATCAGAAAAAAGAAGAATGAGAAGAGATTGGCAAATTCACAGGTCTCCTGAACTGAAAGCTAGGCTACGGGAATGCAGATATATACTAAGACATTTCTTAGAAACCCAAAGAACGGCCTCACTTAGATCTTACTTGGAAGGTCTTGATAGTACCCCACAATCTGACTACTCGTTATGGAGGGCGGCAAGAGGTTTAAAAAGACCAGTGAGAGGAAAACCTCCTTTGCGAAATCCGACTGGTGACTGGGCTAGAAATGATTCCGAGAAAGGGACATTATTTGTTAACCATTTGAGAAATGTGTTTACTATAAACAACTCAAATAATAACGAATCTGATTTGCCACCACTTGTTATAAGACCTCCTGTACCTCTAAGACTAAACTTTCGTGATGTCCAAAACGCTATTGGTACTCTGAACCTTATAAAGGCTCCAGGTATGGATAAAATCAGCAATAAAATGCTTGTAGAGTTACCTCATGTAGCTCGAAGAATTATCCTCTTTATCTTCAACGCTATTTTACGCCTAGAATACTATCCTGCAGATTGGAAGGTGTCTATGATCACTATGATTCCTAAGTCAGGGAAGGACCACACCAAAGTGCAGTCATATAGGCCAATTAGCCTACTGCCGACAATTTCTAAACTGTTCGAAAAATTGTTAATGACTAAGTTGACTCCAATTCTGAATGACACTGAATGTATTCCTATTCATAAATTCGGCTTCAGAGCTAAACACAGCACCATCGAACAAACACACAGATTGGTAAATGTGATAAGAGGGTCGTTTGAAGACAAAAAATACTGCTCCGCCCTTTTCATTGATGTGTCCCAAGCGTTCGACAAAGTTTGGCATGACGGTTTAATGCACAAAATTAAATTAACTCTGTCTGCTAACACCCATAAACTCATGGAAAGTTATTTATACGGTCGCAAATTTAAAATCAAAGAAGGCAGTTTGTTAAGAATCGCTCAGCCAATTGAATCAGGAGTGCCACAGGGTAGCATACTGGGCCCTACTTTATATTTGATTTGTGCCTCCGACATGCCGTCAGACCCCAAAATCCATACGTCAACTTTTGCAGACGATACAGCCTTTATCAGCGTCTATAAGGACCACCAAGTTGCATCACAGAATTTGCAGAATTATGTTTATAAGCTAGAGAATTGGCTAGAGCTTTGGAAAATCAGGGTTAACGAACAAAAATGTATTCACATAACTTTCACATTGCGAAAAGATACCTGCTCGTCCATCAGAATAAATAATTAAATTATTCCTCAACATAATGAAGTCAAATACCTCGGCATTCACCTCGACCGCCGTTTAACTTGGAAGTCTCATATCGACGCAAAACTTACTCAGATGAGATTAAAAGCAGTGCAACTTAATTGGCTAATCGCAGAAATTCGACATTAAAGTTGGATTGCAAACTTTTGTTGTACAATGCAATTCTAAAGTGTTATGGAATACAATTATCAAACATTGAAAAAATTCAGCTCCATGGTATGTTAAAAATTCTCGAATCCACAAAGATTAGTAAAAGTCGAATTTACAAAATATGCGTCAAAGTATGTCAGCAAACTTGAACACCATCCAAACCCCCTTGCACGAGACATCCTTAACTTTAGTGGACACAATCGGTTGAGAAGGAGGGATACCCTTGCTTTAACTCAAGCGCAAAACAGATGACTGGATCAGTTGATGTGAAATTTTTTTAGTATCATAAAAATTTTTGTCTAGCACTGGCTGGGCTTATTATTTTATTTTTAGTATTAAGATTTGAAAACTTATTGTCATTGCAAAATATGAAGATTCAATAAATAAATAAAAGCTAAAAAAAAAATAATGTAAACCGGGACAAACTTGCAGTTTATTGAAAGTACGATGGACAAAAATATGTACCTTGACATTATAAAGCCCAATTTGCTGCAAAGAGCTTATAAACGTGGTATTAGGGAGCAATTCCGGTTCTATCATGACAACGAAACATAAATCAGGTATTGCGCAATCATGGCTAATTTGGAATTGTCCTCACTTGATACAACCGCCGGTACAGTCACATGATTTGAATGTTATTGAGAACTTATGGGCTATTTTAGATCAAAATGTCCGCAAGCACCAGATTTCCAATGACCTTAAAACTGTGCTAAAGGAGAAATGGGAAAAAGTAACTCCTCAAACTACACCAAAGTTAGCGGAATCTATGCAAGAAATGCTAAAAGCTGTAATTGATCAAAAAGGAGGCCATACTAAGTTTTATATTAAATTATTTTTCCAAATTAAGTGTTTTTTTATATAACTAGTTGAAATAAGCTTGGAAGTTTTTACAAGTGTAACTTGAAACTGAATAAGAAACCTATTTTTGATTGTTAATATTTAGCTTTATTTCGAAATTATACGCACTTAATACTCTTGACAAAAGCTAGTTGAAATAAGCTGTGAGCCACTGTTAAAACTTTATACACATAATAAACCAAGACATTGCTTTGATTCTAGCTCTCATCTAAAATAAATTATTGTCAGCCATACTAAACACAATTGAATATTTTTTTGGTTTCAATAGTTATTTGTTAAATTAAAAATATGTATAATTGTTTATTGAATATTTATTTTAAATGGCCTGAGGCACAATGGCGCATATTCAGAAATGATAACTAAGTTTAAACTTTTTTAAGTACCAACTTAAGTTATTCTTAGTTGATTACTTTCAGCACGAAAAGTTACAACTTAATTATGGGTAAAGCTGTAACTAAATGTCAACTAACAAATACATTTAAAGAACAGCTGATTGATTTTATTTCTTGTCGTCGATGATGTTAACATATTTGGCCACCAATTCTTTAAATGTAGTTTTTTCATCTGGCGACCAATTTGAGTCTCTAAAATACACAAAGCAATAAATATATTTTTTTTCTAACAATAATAATAAACTTACCTTATTTTCTTTGCTAATTGTGTCCATTTTGACCAAAAAGTTACAAAAGAAAAGAAAACAAACTAGAGATGTGTTTTTCGTCAACAAAAATCTACTAAATGCAGTGTTGCATTTCTTTTAACAGCTGAAAGCAGTTGCTAATGGCGTTTTCTTTTCTGGCAAAAATGTTACACGTTTTTCCCATTTCGCATCTTTTTTAATTTTTTTGTGTTCTTTTCTGAAAAAATGTCAACACTGCTAAAGTGTAGTGTGTTCTTTTTTATAAATGTCACACTATAAATTTAAAAAATGGTGCACCTTTCACACTCTGTATTTTTAGAGGGGGAGAATCGCACGATAAAACAACTGACCAGTGATGCCAACTTTTGAGACTCAAAACGCGTAAACATTTTTGAAAAAAGGGCTAAATGGAAAAAAATCCATATAAAACCACATCCAATTTTCTTTTTTTTCGCGTTTTGAGTGACTAAAATCCGGCTAAATGCTAAAAAATTTTGGATGACTTGTTGGATTCATCTTCATCATCAGATGATGATAAAATATTTTATATGATTATGTTAAGAAATCCACAACCGTGATTGAAAGGCTTGGTAAAGAACGTAATTAATGAATACTCTGAAGTTGATGTATGTCAAATTTCATAGGACAATATCTCCTACTTCTTATATATGTAATGTATGTTTATATACATATATAATTTTTATATTTGAGAAGAATTTTCGTATTAGTCGGGAAAGTTCCATAGGTCATTTTGATAAATATTCATTGTGTTATTTCAAGCGATCTTACCAGGGAGCTATCTGCTTCTTCTTTTTTAGCAAAAAAACAAAAACAGCTGTACATGAAAAAAAATGTTACACTGTTGTAATTTTATGTTCTATTCTGACCATTAAAAATGCCACATCTTTAAAATGTGGGGTAAACATTATAAAAATGTACATTAGGGTGGCACTTATTTTGAAAAATGTCAAATTTTGAGAACTGCGCCCCCGTAATTTTTTACGTTTGGTCTAATATATATGTGGTGAAAATTTGAGTCAAATTGGTAATTCTAAACCGCGGCGCACAGAGGTTAAAGTTCAAATTTTGGCAAATTTGCGTTTTTTAAGCAAACGTGTATAGCTTTGGTTATTATTTTCACAAATATTGTAATGAAACACAGACAATTAATACACTATTACCTAATATTCATTAATATTTTTTTTTTGCACAAAATCGTTAACCCATTTTAGCCTTGGGGTCATTAATGATCCATTTATTATAATACTCACTGTAAGTATATTTTGAGAATGTTTGTATAAGCAAATATATGAATGTAAATCGTTGCATTAATTAATGTAAAGCTTATGAATCAAATTTGATTGACAAATCCTTTAAAGTCGCGTCTTTGGGGTATTGCTGTATATAATGTTGAACAATTTTAAACAAAAAAATATATACATAGGTATTAAGAAGTATACATATATTACGATATTAAATATATGTTCAATACCTTGAACAAAGACTGTCTCTGAGCCTCATCTTTAGTAACTTTTTGATGGTAATCTTGCACTAGCTTTATTCCTCTTTCTGCACAGTCGTTGACAATTTTTATTTTTTCTACTATAAGCTCTCCGCTTCTGTTTTGGGGTCTTCTTTAAGGAAATTGGTACAAATGTTAAAGCGGCTGAATAATTTAATTGTATTTCCGGAACACAATTCTGTCTAAATACTTGCATCGTATCTGCAAATAAAACGTTTTACTTCTCCTTGTCTTAACTGTAGCTTTTTGGGAGGTGGATCAATTTCTTCCAATATGTCGTCGGAAATTTTATTTTTATTAATATTTTCAACAAGTTTAGCCTTAGTTTCCACAGATATTCTAGGATCAAATAAGGCGAATCCCACTTTTTCGCTTAAGTAGTATAAGTGATTTATAATTTTCGAAATAGCTTTTTCTGCAACATTTTCTTTTACTTGCCTGTATTCTTCCAATTTACGTATACACATTATGTCATTTATAGGAGCCAATTGAGATTTTGCTGCATCAAACCAAAATGTCATGTAACATTTTATAATAAAGCCTGCCAGCTCTATTAAGCCTTTAGTCTCACCTTCTAACCTTTAGACATTTCTTTAAATTGGTTTCTAAATAGTAAAATTTTAAGGCAGTATATACACTTTGACATCCACCTAGCTAAATGAAATGCTCCAGGTAATATAATGCTATACCGCGCGATGGAGTTCCTCCTAAAAATATAACAATTAACTTCAAAAATTCTTTGTAGTCATTTCTCGGATATTCTTTTATTACTTTTTTGTTTGCAAAAGCTATAATTTTGTCGCACTCATCACCTATTATTTTTTTAAATCGAGGATCCAGGCTCGTAGTTTTCTTGGCGAATTTCAAGCCAAACTTTTCTACATTTTTTAAATATAACTATGTCAGGCCCTTCGGTATGTATTCCGTTATTGGTCTCAGAAAATACTGCGGCCAATACTATTTCATATATATGATGTCGGCAACCTATACATAGTATATCATGTCCAATCCTTTTTTCCAATAGAGCAGAGGCACCTTTAAACCTTCCGGTATTTGACGCTCTTGTGTCGAAAACGAATGCCTGTGTTCTGTCCAAATTATCAAACTCCTTCAAAGTACTATCATATACAGCAGAAGATATTTCAAGGCCTGTTCCGGATAGAATGTCAGGAATATTGAAAATTTGTTCAGTAGTAGGAGCCGCGGCTAATATGGCTAGACGATCCTCCGATTTTCCCGTAATATTATTCAAAAGTTTTGTGTCCCAGGGCTGGTCTAAACATTTAAATCTTTGAACAACGTTCTTGCTGATGTTTTTCCTCAAAATATCTTTTTGCTTGCGCACAGACGTACGGTTAATAACATAATTATTAGGATTTATTCCCAATGCTTCTAAAAATGCAACCAATATATGAACAGTATCTCTAATACTTAACTTTACCTATCAAATACTGCAGCAACCCTCGGTGTTAATATATCTTTACGAGCTATTTTTGGTTCAGCCGGTGACAAGTTCTCAATTTTCTCTTCACTATTATTCGATTCGCATTCCGAATCAGAGACACAATGTAAAATATCACGGAGGAGTCTAAAATTATTTGCAACGTATTGCAGAGTATATTTCACAGCGAACACGAGAATAACTTAAATTACCTGTTAAATCTCAGGAAGATTCCGTATGTTTTTTCTTTTTGGCTTCTTTAGCCTCGATTCTTTTTTTAATTCTCTCATTTTTCCTGCATAACTGTATATCTACTCCAAGCATGCATCCAGGCCGACCTTTTAACCTTTGGTTAATTAAAAACTGTTTGTCTTCTTCTACTTTTGTAAGACGGAGAGGTTTATAACAGGCTTATAAAGCAAATATCCATACAAAATTTGCTTTATAAGCCTGTTTTAGACCTTTAACAAGTTTTATGAATAAGGAAGTTAAAATATGCATACATATATTTCAATACGATTATTTTACTTTTTTTTAGATGTTTTTAAAACAAATTTTAATAAAGCACGTAGCAAAATATTATAATTAATATTATGTTGACAATTCATATAAAAATTTAAAATTTTTATGAAATGGATCATTAATGACCCCAAGGCTAAAATGGGTTAACGATTTTGTGCAAAAAAAAAAATATTAATGAATATTAGGTAATAGTGTATTAATTGTCTGTGTTTCATTACAATATTTGTGAAAATAATAACCAAAGCTATACACGTTTGCTTAAAAAACGCAAATTTCCCAAAATTTGAACTTTAACCTCTGTGCGCCGCGGTTTAGAATTATCCAATTTGACTCAAATTTTCACCACATATATACTAGACCAAACGTAAAAAATTAGGGGGGCGCAGTTCTCAAAATTTGACATTTTTCAAAATAAGTGCCACCCTAATGTACATACTAAAGGTGTAACATTTTATTTCAGAAAAGAGAACACCATAAGTTAGTTATGATTTGTGAATAAGATCTTTAACTATTTGTGAACTATTTTTTAGTTTCTGTTTAATAAGTTTCGACTTTAGTTACGATTTCTGAATATGCGCCAATGTGATCAGAAGAATTTTAAATAACTCGAAGATGTTCCAAACGATATATCTTGTTAGAAAAATAATTCAATGTATCAGAGTTTATTATTAAAGTCAAAAATTAATATATGTACATATCGTCACATTAAAGACCAAACAACCTATCAACATTTTTCAAAAGTTTACAGGAGAGAGAAAAAACTTTATAAAATTGGAACTATTTGCAATATTGAAACGAAAATTATATATTCTGATCAGGGCTGCCAGATGAATTTCGGAAAAAATCGTCAAAATCCTGATAAAAAAGAAAAAAATCGTCATTTCGAATTTTAAAAATCGTCAAAAAAATCGGAAAAATAAAAAGTCACTATTTCTAATAGTATTTTGAAATCTTTATTAAAACGAAAACATAAAAATTCAATTTTATATAGCCTCTTGTACAATACATATCAAAATACGTAAATTTTAACTTTTTACATAACAAATCACAAAAAATTTTATGTTAAACACAACTTGTGTAATATTTAATATCTTAGTCCGTTTTCACTTCTATAATTCTCACTCGTCAAGGCAAGTATTTTTGGAAGAGAAGGGAAATAAGAACAAAAGGGGTACAAACTTGACGGTACTGTCAATTTTCTTATTTCCTTTTGTTTTTTTTTCATGCATGTTGATTTACATTAAAAAGTACGAAAATTGAATTGACATGTTTGATGAAATGGCAAGTTCAAAAGAGAATTGAACAAAAACTGGTCTGCTAAAACTGAATAGTGTAAAACAGTATTTTATAAATAAATTGTTGAATTCAGCATATTTTATTAATTCAGGTTAAATTACAATGTCAAAACAATTTATTTTATTAAGTTTTAAATAACATTTTGAGTATAGAATTCAACATATTTTCAAAGAATTCCGTATTTTTGTTATTTAAATTTATTCGGCTGAATATGCTTTCGACGTTTTGTTAAAATAGGAGAAGTTTTTGTAGAAGAATTTCCCCGTGGAAATTCAGAAATTGTTTCCTCTTAAAATTTTAGTTCATGGAATTCAGTATTTAAAATTGATTTTTATGTTTACACATAAATAAGTAATTTCGACTATCCTGTCTCAATATTATTTGGAATTATTTTACTTGAACTTAACAACAATAATTAAGAAAACACTACTTACTATCACTTAGTTTTGTTTTTGAAATAGTTGTTGTCTCAAAAAAGAGAGAATTTGGTAACAAAAACATTAATAAAACTAACAATTTATAGAAAATTTTAATAATTCAGGAAATCGTCATTTTCAATGAAAAAATCGTCAAATCGTCATTTTGCTATTTTTGAAACCAAAAACCGTCAAAATGACGATAAATCGTCAAATCTGGCAGCTATGATTCTGATTAAAATTAAACCCGAAGTATATATTGGTTGTGAAAGCATTGTTTTTCTAAACACAGCTTATGATATGGCGCTTAGGTTATTTGGAAATTGTAAAAATCTGAAACCAAACAACCTATCAGCAATACTAATTAGTATAAATAATCAAGCATTCCATTAAACACATGAATATTATTTACATTAAATTTTTGTATATTTCTTTAGTCAGGCTCGAGTTCACAGTTCGACTAAAAATAATAATTGTATTTACATTAAATAATTACTTGTTTAAACAAAAAAGTGCTTAATGTTTGCCTAAATTACACTATGCAACAAAATTAAAATTTTATCATGATTTTTGATGAATTATTTTCTTCTTTTTTTAGTACGTCACGGCCTTCTAAAGTATAAATTCTTAATTTTTTTAAATAAAGTTATAGGTGTTTTTACAAAAAATCTATTTTTTAATTATTGTAATGTTTATAAATAAATAAAAATTAAATTAAAAAAAAAAACACTTCTTTGAATAAAACTACCACAAAAAATTACTCAAAAGATATGTTATCATCAGGGACCGGACTTTTATGCAGTTAAAATCGCGTTTTATGCGCATAAAACATGTACTAAAAATAGAAAAATATGCGCTTAAAATTAAAAAATATGCCATAAAGTTTTTCTTATAACATTTATTTTTTTTGCATTTAATTATTTATTGAATCTTCATACATATATGAAATAACAATAAGTATTCAAATCTTAATACTAACAAGTAAGAGTGCTATATTCGGCTGTGCCGAATCTTAAATACCCTTCACCTAAGCGTAATAAGAAATACAGAAACTACACTAGACTAGAAATCCTAATTCTGTGTTTTCTATTCAGTCTTAGTGCAAATTTTATTAGTATTTAATATATTGTTTGAAAGACAATTTTACGACCAACATAATTTATGTTAAATATTTTAAAATTTTGTCTAATTTTCACCATTTTTAATTGATTTAATTACCAATTCTTACCATAATTTACAGAGTTTGTCTGATGTTCATAATAATCTTGACTGTAACTTAACAAACAGAGTATAAAAAAGGGGTACAATTCGGTTTTAGTGATTTTGCTAAAAAAAAACAAAATGAAATAGGGATTTTAGAGGAGATACCAGCAAAAAAAAATTTGTTGGCGGTCACGCCTATTTTCGAGAGGGCGGGCCCTTAAAGTTGGAAATATATAGGCCTATATCTCGGGAACTACTGGGTGTCTGATAATTTGTAATACATTAAATAAAAGGTATTAAAAATACCTTTCCAACAATATATATCATGATTATAAAATATGGACCGAATATGGGTTAAATCCGAAAAGAATATTTTTTGACCCGAATTTATTTGTTTTTTGGAAATGGTTCTATATGGCAGGTATGACAAATTATGGGCCGATCTTCTTAAATTTTGGAACAGTTATTTTCATGCATATGAGGATATTTCACGTCGAATTTCAACATAATAATGGTATATTTAAGATATATATTAGTATTAACGTGGATTTCGGTAGTGGACCTTATATGGGGGATATAGTCAAATATGGACCGATATTCTCAAAATCCAGCAGTTAGATTTAGGCATGTATGTAAATGATCCGTGTAAAATTTTGGATTGGTACCCTTATTTATAAGCGATTTATGAGTATTAAAGTGATTTTCGGAAGAGGGCTTTATACGGGGCATACGGTTAAAAATAGACCAAAATTTACAAAATTTTGTGGGATGATTTTTGTATATATTAAAATGATCTGTGCAAAGTTTTGAGTCGGTACCGATATTTATACAATATATATAGGGAAAAATGTATTTTTCAGATGTGGTCCTTGTATGGGAGCTATGACCAGTTCTGGGCCGACTACCATAAAATTTAGTACAACAATTTATTTGCCTATAAAGAGCATTTATGTCAAATTTTAGCCGTTTAACATTATTTATATCTGTTTTATACGTATTTAAATGAATTTCGGTAGTGGACTTTATATGGGGTCTATGGTCAAACACGGATCGAACTAAAAAAAAATTTCGTGTTGCGATTTCTTTTTGCCTAAAACTTATTTTTGCTGAATTTTGTCTTGATATTCCAATTTTATAGGCATTTATGTATAATTGAGCAATATTTCGGGAAGATTTTTGTATGGGGGCTATGACCAATTCTGGGCCGACCACCATAAAATTTAGTACAACAATTTATTTGCGTATAAAGAGTATTTATGTCAAATTGTAGCCGTTTAACATTATTTATATTTGTTTTATACGTATTTAAGTGAATTTTGTAAGTGGACTTTATATGGGGTCTATGGTCAAACATGGACCGAACTAAAAAACATTCCGTTTTGCGATTTCTTTTTGTATAAAACTTATTTTTGCTGAATTTTGTCTAGATATTCCAATTTTATAGGCATTTATTTATCATTAAGCCATATTTAGGGAATATATATATTTGTATAGGGGCTATGAGAAATCATGGACCGATTTTTACTATTTTCCGCACACTTTCTTCTTTTATTATACAAACAACGTATACAAAATTTCATGGTATTATCTGCAATATATTTCAAAATATTGCATTAAAATGGACGAAAAATATCAAATTTTTATGGAGGTGGTCTCACATATTGGTTCATAACTCTGGTTGACCTAAACCGATTTTGCTGATTTTAAATTGCAAACTTCTTGAAAGCATTTCTGACAGAATTTTTGAAGATTTGGATCCCGAATATATCTTGGGACTTCAAAAAACTGATTTCAACATCCAGACACACAGACATACAGACGGACAAGGCTTAATCGACTCCGCTATCTATAAGGATCCAGGATATATATACTTTATAGGGTCGGAAAATTATATTGTGGAAATTTCACACGGAATGACTCATGAACTCTTTTCATGAAGGTGAAGGGTATAAAAAGGGGTACAATTCGGTTTTAGTGATTGTGCTCAAAAAAAAAAAAAAACAATTAAAATAGGGCTTTTAGAGCAGATGCCAGCAAAAAAAAATTTGTTGGCGGTCACGCCTATTTGCGAGGAGGTGGGCCCGTAAAGTTGAAAATATATAGGCCGATATCTCGGGAACTACTGGGTGCTTCATAATTTGTAATACATTAAATAAAAGGTATTAAAATACCTTTCCAACGATATATATCATGATTATAAAATATGGAACGAATATGGGTTAACTCCGAAAAGAATATTTTTTGACCCGAATTTTTGTACCCTTATTTATAAGAGATTTATGAGTATTAAAGTGATTTTCGGAAGAGGGCTTTATATGGGGCATACGGGTAAAAATAGACCGAAATTCACAAAATTTTGTGGGATGATTTTTGTATATATTTAAATGATCTGTGCAAAGTTTTGAGTCGGTACCGATATTTATACAATATATATAGGGAAAAATGTATTTTTCAGATGTGGTCCTTGTATGGGAGCTATGACCAATTTTGGGCCGACCACCATAAAATTTAGTACAACAATTTATTTGCCTATAAGGAGTATTTATGTCAAATTTTAGCCGTTTACCATTATTTATATCTGTTTTATACGTATTTAAATGAATTTTGGAAGTGGACTTTATATGGGGTCTATGGTCAAACACGGACCGAACTAAAAAAAATTTCGTGTTGCGATTTCTTTTTGTATAAAACTTATTTTTGCTGAATTTTGTCTTGATATTCCAATTTTATAGGCATTTATTTATCATTAAGCCATATTTCGGGAATATATATACATATATATATGTATGGGGGCTATGAGAAATCATGGACCGATTCTTACTATTTTCCGCACACTTCTTCTTTTATCATACAAACAACGTATACAAAATTCCATGGTATTATCTGCAATATATTTCAAAATATTACAATAAAATGAACGAAAAATATCAAATTTTTATGGAGGTTGTCTCACTTATTGGCCCATAACTCTGGTTGACCTAAACCGATTTTGCTGATTTTAAATAGCAAACTTCTCGAAAGCATTTCTGACAGAATTATTGAAGATTTGGATCCCAGGCAGCTACAAAGCAAACAGCTGATCCCAAGTTTGACGTTTTATAATAAAACTTTTATTATACCTTTCACCTTAATGAGAAGGGTATATATAAGTTTGTCATTCCATGTGAAATTTTCACAATATAATTTTCCGACCCTATAAAGTATATATATTCTGGATCCTTATAGATAGCGGAGTCGATTAAGACATGTCCGTCTGTCTGTCTGGATGTTGAAATCCGTTTTTTTAAGTCCCCAGATATATTCGGGATCCAAATCTTCAATAATTCTGTCAGAAATGCTTTTGAGAAGTTTGCTATTTAAAATCAGCAAAAGCGGTTTAGGTCAACCAGAGTTATGGACCAATATGTGAGAGAAGCTCTATAAAAATTTTATATTTTTTGTCCATTTTATTGAAATATTTTGCAGATAATACAATGAAACTTTGTGTACGTTGTTTTTATGAATAAATAAATAGGCAAATAAATTGTTGTACTAAATTTTATGGTGATCGGCCCAGAATTGGTCATAGCCCCCATACAAAAATCTTCCTGAAATGTCTATAAAATTGGAATATCAAGACAAAATTCTTTATTAGTATTTAAAACTTGTATTATTACAAATTTCCAATTTGCCAATTATTCCAGTACTTTACAATAGTATTCTTGATTATTCGAACTATAAGCCTAAATAAAACTTTTCTCTTAAAATTAAAATATTAGTTCATTTTCCTTCTCTAAATAATAAAAATAACAGACACCATGGCGCGGTGTATTAAAGTATGTAGTCATCATCCCATCTCCGGTGTTTCGTAGTTAAAAAAAAACATAATCCATCAAAAGGAGAAAATAAAAGGAGAAATGTCAATGCTGTTATTGATCTACAAAAACAGTAGAAAAGCAAAAACAAATTTGTAATAATACAAGTTTTAAAATTTAAATACTAATAAAGAATACACACACATTGTAAACGTACGTAAATTTCGTTCTAACTCACAACACGTTAAAAGGAAATATGATAATTCTCATATTCTATTTCTCAAAAACGGTGAGATGATATTTACAGAGTGTAATACTATGTTTCCACGGTACATGCTTCGCTCTCTATTCATGCTTCACACCCCAATCATGTGCGAAACAACTTGCTTCACCATACAAAATTTTAAGAGCGAATCAAGTAGATTCATATTGAATCTACTTGCGAAGCACGAAAAATTGCTCTCTTCTCTAATTTTTATCGCAAGTTTATCAGCACTAGTTGTAAAAATTTAATATTATTGTAAACAAAGCAAATTATTTTCTTCTTGCTAGAAGTAAAGAAAGTAAATACGTACGAATGTATGTTTTTTTTCAAATAAGCTAACTAATTTGCACTCACTTATTTTTGTCCATTAAAAAAAAATATTTTCCACAAATTGTAAATTCTGTTTTTTTTATTCTGTTTGTTTATTAAAAACAACTGTCAAATCGAATCAAGTTTATTAGTTATGTAAACAGCATGGTTCATAAACATGATTCAGAAGGCGAAGCAGGTGATTCAAGTCGTCGTGGAAACATAGTATAATATATTTAAATATTAGTTATGTCTATTATTAGCAGGGGTGCCAGATAATTTTGAAGGAAAATCGGCAACTTTGTCAAAAAAAAATCGGCTTTTATCGGCATTTGGATTTAAAAAATCGGCAAATTATCGGCAAATAAAAAAATACTTGTTATAAATGTATAAAATCAAAAATTTTTATTAAAAAAATATATATCAAAACAAAAGAAATCAATTCAGCAATCAACGTATTAATGTTATGTTATACAAAGACAAAATTTTATGTCTGAATTTATTATTTTTAATTTTTATTTATACATATGTACATACATATATAGTAAATATATACTTTAATTAATATGAGATAAGTTCAAGTTTTTTAGTTAAATATTTAAGTAAAAATAATGATGAAATGAAAATTGGTTTTAAATTTTTAAGAATACATGCTTGAGTTTGTCAAGCTTAAAATATCTTTCTTAATATCTATATCAAAACAATTTGAATTGTTATATTTTAAAAAATCTTTAGAATAAAGAATACCTTCTAAAGATTCGTTTACAAGGGAACATCGAAATTTAGTTTTATTAAGATTGACCTGACTAAAAATACGTTCAACATTCGCAGAAGAATGTGGAAGTATCATTATTTGTTGAATAAATTTTTCTATCAATGGGAAAGCAGATGTTTTATCGCCACGCTTTTTTCCACAAACTGTTTTCCAAAAAGTTGGTAAATTAATTTCAAAATCATCAAAAATGTCCTTAAAATTCATTCATATACAGTTGTTTTTAATTTTTTTGAATTTCGCATTTATTAATTTTCGTTTTTGAAATTAAATCACTTGCGTGAAGACCCAAATAAACTTGATCGTAATCCAAAATCATAAAATCAGTTAAATAAATTGCATCAGTATTTATATTAGAATGTTTTATAAAATTACTTAAAATTATTTTTACAAGCCTTAACATTTGGCCATATAAATTGTGAATCTCTGTAGATTCGCTTTGAAAAACTTTATTTTATTTATAATTTCTAAAATATATTTCAAAAATGCCAAATAAATTTCATTTGAATCATTTATATTTTGTAAAATATCTATTTGAAGCGAAGAAAACAAATTTTTTAACGGTTCATATAAATTCAAAATTCTTACCACTACTGCTTCAAGGGATAGCCATCTTGTTTGACTTGGATGCAATAATTTCTTTGGTTTTATTTCTAACAATTGTTGAATGGCTTGAAATTGATCTAATCTTTTCGGGCTATTTGATACGTAATTATAAATGTTTCTCGTCAGGGTTTCGACTTCCGAAGGCAACTGCAGACAAGCGTAAGATGAACATAAAGCGAGTGAGTGGCAAACACATTTTATTACATACAAATGGGATATATCATCTTTTAACAACTTTGCAACGGAATTATTTTTGCCAGTCATAACAGCTGCGCCATCAGCAGCAAAGCCCACCATATTCACCTTGTAGTCTATGTTATTTTGCTTAAAATGGTCTATGATCAATTTATACAAGCTTTTAGCATCGCACTCCTGAACTTTTAGCAATCCAAAGAATAAATCTTGTAACTTAAAATCTGAGCATACTCGTACGACCAAACATAATGACTTAGTATTGGATAAATCAATGGATTCATCCGCGCATAAAGAAAGTTTATTGTTTCTAAGAAGCTAACAAACAGTTAAAAATTGTTTCTTTCCAACTACATTTTTAATAATGGCGTTAACTGTTGTGTGTCCCGATTGTGGCAATATGCGAGTCGGAAAATGAACTTTGACACACGTTTACCAAATGATCCGCCACCATAAATGGCAGGTTATGCTCTACAATAAATAAAGCCATATTTATTTCAGCCTTTTTAGAAGAGTGTTTATTTTCATTGAAAACTTCGTCTATCTTTTTTTGTGCTGAAATAGCATTAGAAGCTGCTAAATGTTTGTTTGTCTGTGCATGAGCAAAAAAATCAGTTTTTCCTGACGACGCTTTAAGCGTAACGTTGCACAACTTGCAAAAAAAAGATGCATTCCTTTTTTCCGCCCAACATTTTATATTAGAATCTATCCACTCTTCCTTCAGCTTTCGTTTTTTCTTATTGCCCACCTAATGGATAAATTTTGTGAAAAAATTTTAATATTTATCAGTTTAAAATACTTACTGATGATTCTTTACTAGATGTACCAGCATCTTCCACATCTGTATTGTTTTCTATAAAAATTAATGATTTATATAATTATTTTAAATATGTATGTATATAGTCTCAATATTTACTTACCTTTACTTTTTTCTAAATATCTAAGCATTTTGTTAAAAATAATATTGTTTTTGCATTAAAACACACGATTTTATCACTGAATATATCTTCACATGAAAAATTTTTATTTCAGTTAAAAAGAACCGTTAGGTTTGTTTTACATTTTTGTTTTGTTTTGCTACCTTTATTCTTCATAGTTGGATATTTTGAAAGCAAAAAAGTAGTAAAGTATATGTAAAGAACTGTAATTCTAAATGATTATATACCCATCCTTTTCACTCTTTAACAAAATAACATACATATTTTGCAAATCAATTCAGTCTCGTCTCATCGAACTGTTCGGACGTGTTACTTTTAGTGCGGCTGAATTTTCGGTGAAAAAATCGTAATAGGTGAAAAAGTGTAAAAAGTTGAAATTAAACAAAAAAGTGAAAAAAAAATCGTCATAGGTTAAAATATATAAAAAAAAAAAAAAACATCAAAAAAATCGTATAAAAACTGTATGAGTGTTCCTCTCAGATGTAATTCTGAGAAAGAGCTTAGCTCGTCTAGAACAATTAAATGGCTCTCTGAGGAAGAATCCATAAAAAAATCTCTGGAAAATTTTCTCACTACAAGAGCCGTAGAACGGCGTCGTTCCTGTTCGCCCACTATAGTGATTTCAACAGATGAAAAAACATCAACATCTTCTACATCAAATAGTGCAGTCAAACCTAGAAAACAAATTCAAAAGCTCCTAAGACCGTGAGTATTGATAATCCAAATGATAAAAATAGGTTTGCTCTCCTCCAGACGGATGAGCCAGAACTTCCTGAGTAGACGTTTAAGCCCCCACCAATTTATCTGAGAGAGCCCACTTCCAGTAAATTGGTACAAGGAATTGTTTCGGTAATAGGTGAAAATATGTTTAGCGTAACATCAATTAAATATGGAAATATTAATATGTTCAGGGTGGAATTGGAACCTGGAGATGTGGTATTAAAGAAAAACGAGTCCCATCCCATCTACAATCTGATGTACCTTCTGCATCGTAGACCCGTCCAGTGTCTCAACTGTCAAGAATTTGGTCACACCAAGGCGTATTCTAAATTGCCGACAGTTTGTGTTGCGTGTGGGGAACTACATCCAACTGCTCAATGTAATAAGTCCAAAACTGACGTAAAAATAAAAAAATGCAGTAACTGCGGCGGTAATCATACTGCAAATTATAGAGGTTGTCCAATCTACACTCATTTGAAAGCCATAAGTACCAACAAGACGTCAGTATTACCTGATCATCGTCAACAGCCTATTTTGGCATCGAGTGACAATTTCCCGCAATTGTTACGGTCCACTAGTCATGTAAACGCGCCTAGTTCTAGACAAGTTTCTTACGCTAACGTGGTTAAATCTAATATGCCAGGTTTGGAGCAGGCACCTAAATCACAATATTACGAGCCTAATATTAACACTCTAGAGACTACATTGCAGACACTTGTCCAAACCATGAACACTTTTACGACCACTATGACATCCATGATGCAGGAAATGCTGAAAATGCAATCCACTATCTTACAAGCCATTTTAAAGAAATGATTTGTTTAAAAATTTGTTTTTGGAATGCGAACGGCCTCCGCCAACATAAAAACGAACCGGAGCACTTCCTGATGGAGAAGCAGATTGATGTCATGATGATTGCTGAAACTCACTTGACGGCGACAGCTTACTTCAAAATTAATGGCTACGTGTTGTATGATACTAAAGATCCCCGCGGAAGAGCATGTGGAGGATCGGCAATTCTTATAAAGAACAGAATAAAACATTATTTAATGAACAACATATGTGAGGATTACCTACAAGCAACAAACATTTGTATTGAATTCTGTCAATACAATTTTGTTTTATCATCAATTTATTCGCCGCCTCGATTTTCAATAAAAGAACACCAATACTACAGCTTCTTCAATTCCCTTGGAGCTAGATTTTTAGTTGCTGGTGACTTTAACGCCAAACACACTTTTTGGGGTTCACGTCTGGTGACCCCGAAGGGTCGTGAACTCTTCAACACCATTGCCAAAATGGGATTAGATGTACTCTCAAGCGGGCATCCCACCTACTGGCCGACGGACCGACGGAAGATTCCCGATGTTATTGACTTCGGAGTAGTGAAAAATATCCCTGTAGAATCGATACAAGTGGAGCCTTCATTAGACTTGTCTTCAGATCACTCTCCTTCTATTATTTCAATGCGTTTCCTTCAAGGGAATGGCTCTCCATTTCGGGACATATCTAAAACCAGAGTAAGTTGGATAAAGTATAAAAAGTATTTAAGTTCCCACTGCACGGAAAATGTAGTGTTGAGAACTACCGAGGATATTGATGGGTCGATTGGCAAGTTTACTGAGGACATACGAAGAGCTGTACATCACGCCTCCACATACGACGTTGAGTGCAGAAGTGGGACAAATAGAACTTATTTCGCTGAACTCGATCATCTCCTGTCAGAAAAAAGAAGAGTTAGAAGAGAGTGGCAAATCCACAGGTCTCCTTAACTGAAAGCTAGGCTACGGGTATGCAGAGATATACTAAGAAATTTCTTAGAAACCCAAAGAATGGCTTCACTTAAATCTTACTTGGAGGGTCTTGATAGTACCCCACAATCTGACTATTCGTTATGGAAGGCGGCACGAGGTTTAAAAAGACCAGTTAGAGGAAAGCTTCCTCTGCGAAATCCGACTGGTGACTGGGCTAGAAATGATTCCGAGAAGGGGACTTTATTTGTTAATCATTTGAGAAAAGTGTTTACTATAAACAACTCAAATAATGCATCTGATTTGCTTCCACTCGTTATTAGACCTCCTGTACCTCTAAGACTAAGCTTTCGTGATGTCCAAAACGCTATTGGTACTCTGAACCTTAGAAAGGCTCCAGGTATGGATGAAATCAGCAATAAAATGCTTGTGGAGTTACCTCGTGTAGCAAGAAAGATTATCCTCTTTATCTTCAACGCTATTTTACGCCTAGAATACTATCCTGCAGATTGGAAGGTGTCTATGATCACTATGATTCCTAAGTCAGGGAAGGACCACACCAAAGTGGAGTCATATAGGCCAATTAGCCTACTGCCGACAATTTCTAAACTGTTCGAAAAATTGTTAATGACTAAATTGACTCCAATTCTGAATGACACTGAATGTATTCCAAATCATCAATTCGGATTCAGAGCTAAACACAGTACCATCGAACAAACTCACAGATTGGTAAATGTGATAAGACGGTCGTTTGAAGATAAAAAATACTGCTCCGCCCTTTTCATTGATGTGTCCCAAGCGTTTGACAAAGTTTGGCATGACGGTTTAATGCACAAAATAAAATCAACTCTGCCTGCTAACACCCATAAACTCATGGAAAGTTATTTATACGGTCGCAAATTTAAAATCAAAGAAGGTGATTTTTTAAGTACCGCTCAGCCAATTGAATCAGGTGTGCCACAGGGTAGCATACTGGGCCCTACTTTATATTTGATTTATGCCTCCGACATGCCGTCAGACCCCAAAATCCATACGTCAACTTTTGCAGACGATACAGCCTTTATCAGCGTCTATAAGGACCACCAAGTTGCATCACGGAATTTGCAGAATTATGTTTATAAACTAGAGAATTGGCTAGAGCTTTGGAAAATCAGGGTAAATGAACAAAAATGTATTCATATCACTTTCACATTGCGAAAAGATACCTGCTCGTCCATCAGAATAAATAATCAAATTATTCCTCAACATAATGAAGTCAAATACCTCGGCATTCACCTCGACCGCCGTTTAACTTGGAAGTCTCATATTGAAGCGAAACTTACACAAATGAGATTAAAAGCAGTGCAACTTAATTGGTTAATCGGCAGAAACTCTACATTGAAATTGGATTGCAAACTTTTGTTGTACAATGCAATTCTAAAGCCAATCTGGTGTTATGGAATTCAATTATGGGATACTGCCTCAGCATCAAACATTGAAAAAATTCAAAGGGGTCAAAATAAAATTCTACGTATAATTACTGCAGCACCATGGTATGTTAAAAATTCTCGAATCCACAAAGATCTAGGCGTGCCATTAGTAAAAGTCGAATTTACAAAATATGCGTCAAAGTATGTCAGCAAACTCGAACACCATCCAAACCCACTTGCACGAGACATCCTTAACTTTAGTGGCCACAATCGGTTGAGAAGGAGGGATACCCTTGCTTTAACTCAAGCGCAAAATAGATGACTGGATCAGCTGATGTGAAATTTTTTTAGTATCATAAAAATTTTTGTCTAGCACTGGCTGGGCTTATTATTTTCTTTTTAGTATTAAGATTTTATATTATTAAAATTTTCAAGTTTTTTCTCCATTTTTGCAAACACAATACGAAAATTAACAAAACATATGTAAACGTTTATTATTACATATTTACAATGTAGTGCTGCCACAGCTGTACATTTTAGTACTTTTGCCGAAAAATTAAAAAAAAAAGGAAAAATTATGCGTTTCGGGTACGAAGTTTTCTTTTAATTATAAAATAATATAATAATATTTATAAAATATAGTCATTTAATGGCTTTTTGTTAAAATAAAAACATTTTTTTTAAACATAAATGAGCAACTGTGGACAAAAAGTTTCAAAGTCATTGTAGCCACATGAAAGTTACCTCTGAACTAGTTATGCATTTGACAGCCTTTTCGTTAACTTTTGCAATTTGCTTAAGCTTGCTTATGCATATTATAGTTGGGCCTTTACTACAGATTCACCCTCAAGAGCTAGCAGTCACTGGGCCTTATATACGACCACATTTGTGAACAAATCAAAGCCGAGCGTAGTGGTGTTCACGGAGTTTTACTACGGTTCAACCACTGCGGGCTACACTAGGGGAGTGTTTCCGGAGTTTTACTACAGATTCACCCTCAAGTGCTAGTTTACTGGGCATGATTTGAGCGTAGTGGTGTCCTCGGAGTTTTACTACGGTTCACCGCTGTGCGCTACACTGGAGTAGTGTTTCCGGAGTTTTACTACAGATTCACTCTCCAGTACTAGCTTCACTGGGCCTTATCTACGACCACATTTGTGAACAAATCCAAGCCGAGCGTAGTGGTGTTCACGGAGTTTTACTACGGTTCCACCACTGCGGGCTACACTAGGGGAGTGTTTCCGGAGTTTTACTACAGATTCACCCCCAAGTGCTAGTTTTACTGGGCATGATTTGAGCATAGTGGTGTTCTCGGAGTTTTACTACGGGTTCACTATTTTTCACGTGGCATTATCTGAGGTTATGTTACTGCCAACTACCACTACGTTCGTAATATTACACGACAGTTGAGACAAATAACGGCGTTTATCATAGGGATATTGTAGTATAATTTATTCAGTGTGGTCTAAGATAGAAATTCATGTGAATAAGATAGAAAATAAAAATTATAAAAATCGAAGAGCAAACCGTGTTTTACTTTAAGAGGTCACTAATAAATGAAAGAAATGTTATTGTGACAGAACGTTGGACAACCGCGAGTTATACCCCAGCAAGAAAGGATCGTTACATTACTCTTTTCATCTATATATATAAAAGTGATTGTGTGTTTGTATATATGTTTATTATTATTAGTTTGGGACGTATAGACGGCTAAACGGCTGAACCGATTTGCTTAAAATTTTCACAGTATATTTCTGTATGTCTGGAAGGAGCTATAGGCTACTTTTTTTTTTTGAAATTTTAAGTGGGCGTGGTACCTCCCATGCAAAGTTAATTTTAAAAATCAAATATTTGGGAAACTATAATAGCTATAGTAATTCCATTGTTTGTTTAAATATTTGCGGAAAAAATGTGAGTAGTAGCGACAGGGGGCGTGGCACCTCTCATATGATGATAATTTAAAAAAATCAAATATATGGTATACAATGAGATATATGATACGGTTATTCTACCATCAATATTAATATTTAGGACAATAATGGGCGTGGCACCTCCCATAGATATGATGACAATTTATATATAGGGAAAGCTATATCAGCTATCAATATTAATATTTAGGACACCAATGCGCTGACTAGCAACAATATTAAGTAAATGTTAAAATTGTTATACATTTGAAACCCTTATCTATATATAAAAGTGAATGTGTGTTCGTTTGTTTGTATATTGTAAATCATGATAAGATAATATAATAAGATTTAATTTAAAAGGAAAACTGTAGGTTTTAATAACTTAATAATTATATTTATTAAACTCTAAACTTTTTATTTCATTACGATACGGGTAGCGAAGCACACCGGGTTTTAGCTAGCCATTGTATAAATAACGTATACGAAATACATATGTACATACGTAAGTATATGTATGGTATTATCTGCAATATATTTAAACAAAATAGCAAAAACTATTTAAAAATATCGTACTTTAATGGAGGTTGCTGGATTTCGATGATTTTCAATACCAAAATGCTTAGGAGATTTGTAAACGGCTTATTGTAAACTTTGCTGATTTTGGTTACATATTTTGTGTGTTTTACAGAGACAGATATATGGACATAGCTCATAAGGATTCAATAAGGATCAAGAATATATAGGGGGACCATATTAATTTTGAGAAAAAGAGGATGTCGACCAAAAAAGAGCCGGACATTTACCCTTAAAAAGAGGACAATACTCTGTAGCAAAATATTAAAAAAAACAACGCCTTAAAATACACAAAACAAATTTAAAATTCTATTTACATATAACAAAAAAACAAAACTTAAACAAAATAATAAAAAAATTATATTTTATCAGTCTGATCTCATAGCTACTACAACATAAAAACATAACAATTAACAAATTCATTTTAAAACTTCACATGTATTATATATAAATTTTTAGTAGAAGTTGTAAAGTTTCATTTATATTTTTCAGCACTTTCAATTTGAACTAATACATATATTATTATCGCATTTTTTTAAATATTCATGAAACACTTGACAATTCATATCAAAATTATATTTGACTTAATAATATCAGGAATAGTTTCTGTGTTTAATTTGTTTCTTTCTGGTGTCCACTGAATTCAGAACTTCTACAAATAAGAAATATCATAAAACAAAATTCCCAAAGGTTAACACACACATTCAGGGAAAGAATTGACCATTTTGAAATTTGAAATGATTTGGAATTTATAAGAATATTTCGTCTTTCAAAGAAAAGTGCATCAGCTGTTTTTCCCCCCTCCAATAAACTAGCACTTCTTTTGACACCTTTTCCAGATATTTCTGGACAAAACTAAAAAAGTCGTTGCAAACTATACTAGGTTTGATTTTTCTAGTGTGTCCAATTTAGATTTCATGTTGATGAATAATTTTTAGTTTATCTTAAAGTTTTTAATGTTCTTTAGTTTTGAAAACATTTTTTTTACAAACTGTATGTATCTACATTGTACATACCTAGGGTTACCATATTCATTTTGAGAAAAAGAGGATGTCGACCAAAAAAAAGCCGGACATTTACCCTAAAAAAGAGGACAATACTCTGTAGCAAAATATTAAAAAAAAACAACGCCTTAAAATACACAAAACAAATTTAAAATTCTATTTACATATAACAACAAAACAAAACTTAAACAAAATATTAAAAAAATGATATTTTATCAGTCTGATCTCATAACTACTACAACATAAAAACATAAAAATTAACAAATTAATTTTAAAACTTATATATAAATTTTTAGTAGAAGTTGTCAAGTTTCATGTATATTTTTCAGCGCTTTCAATTTGAACCAATATATTATTATCGCATTTTTTTAAATATTCATAAAACACTTGACAATTCATATCAAAATTATATTTGACTTTAATAATATCAGAAATAGTTTCATTGTTTAATTTGTTTCTTTCTGGTGTCCACTGAAATCAGAACTTCTAGAACTAAGAACTTTGAGAAATATCATAAAACAAAATTCCCAAAGGTTAACACACACATTCAGGGAAAGACTTGAGCATTTTAAAATTTGGAATGATTTGGAATTTATAAGAAGATTTCGTTTTTCAAAGAAAAGTGCATCAGCTGTTTTTCCCCCTCCAATAAACTAGCACTTCTTTTGGCACCATTTCCAGACATTGCTGGACAAAACTAAAAAAGTCGTTGCAAACAATTAAATTTGGCAATTAATTGATGTAATTCTAAACGTCAAACACCAATGTTACCACATTTTTCACCGAATGCAGTCGGTAGTTACACGTAGGTAAAAAAACGTTAAAATTACCAAATTCTTTTTACCGGTTAGGTAAGGTAAACTAATTGGTATAAACTCTAGTAGTTATCTATTTGTTAAAATTACGGGCATAAGACAGGTAGACAAAGGCCAAAAGCCAAAGCCGCTTAAAATTGTGAAGGCGCATATGGCGGCCAAAAAGCATCAAACAGAATTTGTTTACACAAAAAAGCATGTCATGACATCGTGTGTACATATTTAAAAAAAAGTCTACATCAATGCCAACAATACTTTCTATGCAATAAAACGAAATTATAGGTTAAAGTTTTAAAAGTAGGACAAACCCAAGGCACTTGCAAAAAAAGAAGTAGGACTACCCCGGACGACCTAAAAAAGAGGACGGTGCGACAGTCATTCTGAAATGATTGAAGAAATAGCTATCAAAGTCCTTTGGACAATTTCTGCTAGGACTAATAGGTGAAAAGTTACACTCATTTAAAAAAAAAAACCCTGTATGACTAAAATGTCCAACTTTGATCCCCTCTAACTCCGGCACTTCTGGAGTGATAGAGCTGAAAATTTGTGTTTGGCCTACTATCCAATAGTACTAACCTTGGTGCAAATTTCATCCAAATCGGAAGACATCGATTTTAAAATTGGGTCACTTGACGTGAAATTCACCATATACATATATATATTCACCACTTGTGGAGGTGGAAGGTACACAAATATAATATAATAATATAATTAATTGTAAAAAATTTTTTAAAAAAATTTTATTTATTCGAAGGTTTACTTCAAAGTTAAATATAAAAATTTTTATTTGAAATTTATTTTTGTATACCTCTGTTATATGTTCTACATAGCTTTCCGTTGGAAAACGTAAATGCAAAAACATACAGAAATATACAAAGAGACACTAGCAAAATGTAATGCATTTTCTGGCCTGCTAAAGCCTTCGTCAGCATTCTTTGTGTCTATTGGTGTTCATTTTCAAATTTCTTATATTTAACTTTTCAAATTGACTATTTGAGAATTTTTCCTCTTGCGAGTATTATTATATTGTAAAAAATTTTTTAAAAAAATTTTATTTATTCGAAGGTTTACTTCAAAGTTAAATATAAAAATTTTATTTGAAATTTATTTTTGTATACCTCTGAGGAAAAATTCTCAAATAGTCAATTTGAAAAGTTAAATATAAGAAATTTGAAAATGAACACCAATAGACACAAAGAATGCTGACGAAGGCTTTAGCAGGCCAGAAAATGCATTACATTTTGCTAGTGTCTCTTTGTAAATTTCTGTATGTTTTTGCATTTACGTTTTCCAACGGAAAGCTATGTAGAACATATAACAGAGGTATACAAAAATAAATTTCAAATAAAATTTTTATATTTAACTTTGAAGTAAACCTTCGAATAAATAAAATTTTTTTAAAAAATTTTTTACAATATAATAATACTCGCAAGAGGAAAAATTCTCAAATAGTCAATTTGAAAAGTTAAATATAAGAAATTTGAAAATGAACACCAATAGACACAAAGAATGCTGACGAAGGCTTTAGCAGGCCAGAAAATGCATTACATTTTGCTAGTGTCTCTTTGTATATTTCTGTATGTTTTTGCATTTACGTTTTCCAACGGAAAGCTATGTAGAACATATAACAGAGGTATACAAAAATAAATTTCAAATAAAATTTTTATATTTAACTTTGAAGTAAACCTTCGAATAAATAAAATTTTTTTAAAAAATTTTTTACAATATAATAATACTCGCAAGAGGAAAAATTCTCAAATATATAATATAATTAATTTACATATGTATGTAACTTCTATAAGTCTATATTTAATAATATTATATATTTTATTTTTTAGGCGAATTCATTACACGACAACAATCAAATCAATATTTCTAATTTAAATAAGAGTAGACCAGATAGCTCAACAAATGTTGCTGTTATCGGCAGAAACTCTTCAACAAGTAATGATGATAGTCACAAATTAGGTTCCGAATATGATAGCAACATAATCAACGAACTTCGAAAAATTGGTGGGAATAAAAATTCTTCTATTGATGCCGCGAAATTTGTAGAACTAAATGGAACTTCGGAATATGTAAAGAAGTATTCTACTAACCTATTAATATCCGGTATAATACAAACTTCTATAGAACCTAAAATATTCGAATATAATACAACAATGAAACCTAAAAAAAAAATTAAAAAATTTTTTAATAAACGAAATTTGCAACAAACTTTTCTTACAACTACCAAGTTATCCCCAACTACAACAACCAAAAATCCACGAGTTTATTTTAAACAAATTGTTGCAAATCCTTTAATTACACAGATATCGTCCACCCATAAAGGTCATACACTAGCAAATTCGCCCATTTTAAACACTGAAAAAAAAAATTCAATGCGCAATATTGTCAAAGAAACTGCTAATTTTGAAAATCCTCGTTCTATAAATAATAATACAAATCATGGTTCTTCAGCCTCAGCATTTCAAACTACTTGGGAAACTGTTCGAAAAAATTTAATGCGTTATGAAGTTCCAAAAGCTAATTTATTTCAAAAAGATCGACACTCATCAAATCTTAATAATCACCATCACAGTCCATTGTTGCAACTAATCAGGAAGAACAAATTTTGACTTTTGAGAACAATACGAAGGCAAAACCTTAGTAAAAATAAAATTTATACATATGTAATATATGAGGAGCTCAAGAGCAATCTGTTTGCAGTATATTTAATAAAAAAAAACAACTCAATTCAACTCACTTAGCTCATTAGTCAAAACATATTTTTGTCAACTGGTGATTTATAGTTAATAATAGCGATATGTATGTATTTAATAGCTTTTTTTATTAATTCATTTGTAAAATTTATTTCTAAAATTATAGAATAAACACATAATTTATAGAGTTTTAGATATGCATATGTATGTAGTATATGTATTAACATTTTATCTTAAAAATAATGTATTAATTTAATACAAGTAATTTTAAATTATTTTTCAAGTGAAAATAAATTACAAAAACTCTCATTTATTACATTAATTAGTAAGACTTGAATTTACTTTTAATTATAATTTATAAAAGTCTGCTTTCACACTCAAGGCAAGTATTTTTGGATGAGAAGGGAAAAGAGAATAAAAAGTACAAACTTGACGGTACTAGTCAATTTTCTTATTTCCTTTTTTTTATTTTTTCTTTCATAATTGTTGATTTGCATTAACCCTCCGATGAGTAAGAAGGTCTCTAGGGACCTTTTTGCCTTTTCAAACTGAAATTACTCCTACTTCGGCTACTACAACCCCCCCTCCCTTCAAAGTTACTCTGTATTCCAAGAGTATTTTGTTGCGCATCTTTTGGAGAATTTAGTGAGAATAGTACGCGGACGTGTGAATAGGTACGTATGGACCTTGTACTGAATTTCACTAATAAATGCATGTTGTTGGGCATCATTATAATTTTTTTATTGTTTCAACACATAATTTACTTGTTCTGAACACAAAGACCTAAACTCAAAGACATTAGGGATGATGATAAAAACAAAAAATTCTAAGAAAAATTCGAACACATGAACTTTATACTATGTTTCCACGACGACTTGAATCACCTGCTGTCTGAATCATGTTTATGAATCATGCTGTTTACATGACCAAAAAACTTGTTTCGATTTGACAGTTGTTTTTAATAAACAAACAGAATAAAGAAAAACAGAATTTACAATTTGTGAAAAATATTTTTTTTAATGGACAAAAGAAGTGAATGCAAATTAGTTAGCTTATTTGAATAAAACATACATTCGTACGTCTTTACTTCCAGCAAAAAGAAAATAATTTGCTTTGTTTACAATAATATTAAATTTGTACAGCTAGTGCAGATAAACTTGCGATAAAAATTAGAGAAGAGAGCAATTTTTCGTGCTTCGCAAGTAGATTCAATATGAATCTACTTGATTCGCTCTTAAAATTTTGTATAGTGAAGCAAGTTGTTTAGCTCATGATTGGGTTGTGAAGCATGAATAGAGAGCGAAGCATGTACCGTGGAAACATAGTATTATTGCTTTCAAGGAAAGGCACAATATTCTAATTTTATACTACTAGCAATAAACCAGTTCTTCGAATTTTTTCTTTTTATCATCATCCCTCATCATGTCTTTGAGTTCAGGTCTTTGTGTTCTGAACAACTAAATTATGTGTTGAAACAATAAAAAATTATAATGATGAAGTAATCCCTAAATGTCTTTGAGTTCAGGTAGACGTACGAAAGAGTATAAAAGAAGTTGTAGTTTCGTAAACCAAATCAGTCAAAGTTTAGACAGCGAAGAGTAAAATCGTATGTGATAGAAACAAAAATATAAATATGGCAGATGCAAGTAATTTGGACGTTGCTCAAATGGTTGTACGCCGTAGTACACGTTACCAGCAAATGACTGCGGATGAAAGGCGTGCAGCTGATAGTAGATTTCCTGATTTTATGGACGAAGACATGGATGAAAAAATTGATATTGCTGCAATTGATTATTATGAAGTTGAGGATGATGAAGATCGCACATACCAACCTGCTGAAGAGTAAGATGCCGAAACTGAAGGATACGTCGAGCTAAATGAAGATACTGATGACGACGATGATGAAGAGGAAGAAAATGATGGACAGAAAACGAATGAAAGTTACTATATTGGTAAAGATGGCACCCAATGGAGTAAAGAAGCACCACCAACATCACGCACTCGTAATCATAACGTGGTCGACTTCACAAGAAAGAAACCAGGACCAACAGGAAATATACACGACCCCTATACAATAATGCGTTCAATCATGACACAGGAAATAATACACTTAGTGCTACGTGAAACAAATCGTAAGGTTACAGCTGCATGGAATTTGGCGAATCCCACGAAGAAAAAGGAGTGGAAGCCAGTGAAAGAGTTTTACGCCTTTGTTGCTATTTTTTTGTATGTTGGACTCACAAGATCAAACCAGGAACTAGCTATGAAATTATAGGGCGCGACGCGTTGCCCAATATACAAAGCTGCGTTGTCGTACGATCGCTTCATGTGTATAAAGCAATTTATTCGATTCGACAATGGAAATACTCTACTACAGCGACTCATCAACAGCAAAACTGCGGCTATTGACGATATTTGGCAAATGTTGCAACATAACTTGGCAGCAGCTTACACTCCTCATGAAGCACTAACAGTTGATGAGCAGTTGTTCCCTTACAGAGGCCGCACCCGCTTCACGCAATATATTCCGTCAATGCCAGCTAAGTATGGTTTGAAAGTATGGTGTTTATGCGACTCACAGAGTTATTATCCTGTGAAGGGAATGATATATTCTGGAAAACTGTCAAACCAACAACGGGAGATAAACCAAGGGCACAGCGTAGTGCTGTATCTTGTGGAAATATATTTAGATGCTGGCCGTACTATATACGCGGATAATTTCTTTACCACTCTTGACTTGGCGCGTATTTTGATGAGGAGGAAGACCGCTGTAACGATTTTTTCATCCGATTTTTGCAAATACCACGTGGAAAGGAGATAATTGTACTCAAATATTCCAAATATTTAATACCGTTAGATTTGACTACAAGTTACGCATTGCTTTAAGTTATTTTCATAAGAGATAAATCGTTTGAAGACCATAAGGTAAAGATCAAATGAAAGGCGAATGATCTACCAATTATAATAAGTGATCAAGTTTTGTTTGAAAGTTAAATGTATTCTTCTGTACGACGCCAAGAGAACAAAAGAAATAGAAAAAAAACAATTAAGAAAAATTAAAGTAAACGGTGTTCTTTCTTTTGTGTAATAAATCCTCGAACAAGAAATCAGAAACATATATTGTTCCAAGACACGTGGTGTCAAATTCTACCCAAGCAAGACACAAAGGGAGAAAGCCACCAACAGTTGTTTTACCAAACTGTATTAATACAGCTCAAATTTACAAAACCAACACCAAATTAGAAATATACAAAAATAAGCCGGTGGACCTATTTTGATTATATAACAAGCGCAAACATTCCTGGAATATACCATTTTTGAAGCTACCTACTCATTTTGCCCAACGGTGCTGCTCATTTTCCTGGCTGTAATAGTCAGAGGACCAAATATTATTAGCAACAGCTCGTGGAGCTCATTTCCAAGGACACATAAGCCGAGCAAAATTGCTTTAATTCTATGGAGTCGATTAGTTTCATGGGACTAGCGGATTCTGCTCCAGGCTATTTGAATGGAACTATTTAAAATCTACAAAGCCTTATGAATAACATATAAGTATACAATTTAAACTATATACATACATAAAATATTAACACAAAAACTTAAATATTTCATAAAAAGTACAATTTAAAAGTATGTATATATAATGTAAATTATAATAATTATATAATTATAATTATAATATAATTTTCTAAATTTTCTTAAATACCAACAAAATATAAATATAATTAATCTATTCTAATATTAATATAATATACTTAAATTATAAATATCTAATTTACTAAATCAAACCACTTTATATATATAATTTCTTTTATTATTAATCAATATTTTATTAGTATGGCTAACCCTATATAAGTATTATTTTTTTTTCTTCTCTTTTTTTTTGTATCTTAAGTGTAGAGCAATTAATTATTATTATGATTTTTCTTTAAGCTAGTTTCTTCCGAATCAGTCAACTTATTCCTCTTCATTCCTTGATGGGCCCATCATCGGAAACATTATTGAATCGAAACGACAAGAGGTACATTTATTAAATTACAACAAAAATGATTGTAAGTAAAAAAAAATCATAATAATTACTCTCACTCTTAAATCTTGCTTTATATTATATTTCATTTCATTCTAAAATTGTTCAGAGTGCAATGAAACTTTGTCTATTTTTTTATTGTTTAATCATAGTTATTATTATTTTATAATATCTCATAAATATAGAGAGAAAAGGAAGAAAAACGCGTATAAAAGAATGAATTCTAATAAAATTTTTTTTTGTTATTAATAAAATTTGGTTGAATTATTTCAATTAATAATAATAATGATTTGCTAAATTTATTTTCAAATGGGAATGACAAATGATTTCAAATCTATATAGTGTAGGACAGTTTAAGCTCTCATAGGGACATTCGTGGAATATTTAGGGTGTAAAGAATGTCATTGGTCTTTACGATAGAGTAAAGGGTAGGGAAAAGTGCACCCCTTATGGCTAACATCTTGCCTAACTATTTATTTTATTTCTTTATATTATTTAGTTATACTTATTGGCATATAAAGTATAATTGTATGTATACGCGGCAAAAAAAAATTGGGTTGAGAATAGGGTAGCCAGATTTGAAATACGGAAAAACAGTACATCTTATACAAAAAAACAGTACAATTCAAAAAAAACAGTACATTTTATTTTTTAACGAATACATAACTCTTTATTCATGTAATAACATTTTTGTAATATTAATTTAATAAGCAACAAAAAAATTTTAAAAATACTTAAAAACATGAGATCAGAACATATATTATGAACGTTTTTGAAGAAGGTACATAGAAAATACAATTTAAATGACATATTGTATCTTTTATATCATCGAAATCCTTTTAGATTACAATATTTTTGCTTTGCTTGTAATACAAAATTTTAAATTTATTAGTTTTTGTAAATCAATCTGTATATGTATTAATTTACATTACAAAAGTGAACTTTAAATTTAATGTCAACTCAATTTTACTCATTTTTCAATATTTTTTATTAAGAATAATGTTGTTCCAATTTACATGGTGTAGAAATTTATTATTTAAAAATCAAGAAGTATCATTTATTGAAAAAAAAAATCCAAGTAACATTTTATCTTAACCCCCTATAACATGACTACTTTAAAATTAAATGTGCCATCAGCTTTTCGAAAAATGTATTTAAATACGTTGTATAAACAACGATATATTTATGAAATCCAATTTGTTTTTTTAATATTCTTCATGTTAATCTACATTGTTTAATAGTTAGAAATGTCTTTAGAGCAATGATGTCCATTTCATGAAACAATTGTTGTTGTATTCATTTCATATGGACAAACAAATTTTTTTGGACACCAATGCTTTAGAGCAGTGGTCCTCAAAAAGAGAGGATTTGGTAATTACATATGTATGGGTGACACTACACAGAAAGAAATAACATGTAATGTTTAAATAAACCTCAATTAAACATTCGTTTGTTATTTTGTATCTATTTGTATTTAATGTATACATTTATGTGATCGCTGCTTCTCAGTGTACTGAAAACAACAACAAAAATGAACTGAAAAAGAGAAAACATGAATGAAATATTTGTATTTTTACGCTCTTGTTGTGAGTTTTGTTTGCGATCGTGTTGTGTACATGTAAATAGCCGAACATCTTCGTATTCTGAACAATACTAGTGAGGACCACTGCTTTAGAGCCATTACCACTGATCTCCTAATCAACTTTAAAGTAGATTAAACCCTGATGAATAAATCCTTTTTTTAATAAAGCAATACACTGAACAAAAATTTTTTTTATCAATATGTTTTTCAATTTTAATATAAATAAGCTTTTAACGAAAAAACAGTACAAAAAACAGTACAACGAGTAAAAAACAGTACATTTGCGTACTGTTTTGAGTCTTGTGCATAAAACAGTATATTTGAAAAAAAACAGTACGTGTACTGCTAAAAACAGTACGTCTGGCACCCCTAGTTGAGAACCACACAACCACTTCCTTTAGATAGCTGGAAATTTACCATCACTTATGCCTCATAACTTTAATTTTAATAGGGATTTTCTGAGATTCTTCTCCAGACAAATTTTGAAGATCTAGCCCCGCGTAATATAATGGCGCCCAACGTAAAACTGCCCAAATCTTGGTCAGTCCAAATTGCATATGACATCAAAGGAATAATTCTAAAATAATTGTGAGGCAAAATTTTAACATTAGAAAAATTTAGATAATAACACCAATTGCAATAGTTTTAGATTTGTATAAGTCCTACGTATTTAAATTATAAATTTGTTTATGTAGAAGCGATACTCTGAATTTTTGCATATATTTATTTAGCCTATTTTTATCTAAGTTCCTTGTGAAAGTCCAAAATACTGGAAGTAGATTTCGGGTTTTGATGCTTCAGAGTCTTCTTGGATATAGCTTTGATTCTAGTGTAAAGTCCTTATTTTTACTTTTATTTCAAATAAAAGCTGCGGATTAACGAAGTGTCAAAACCACTCAAACATATTATTTTAGATTAGATGTCATCTTTTGTTTAAAATTTAGCTAAGATTGTTTAACCTTCACTTGAGATTTGTCATTCCCAGAATCTTAATTAATTATAAATTATAACTATATTTCCATTATTTGGAAAAAAATGCTCTATACGTTATTTGATATTTTTTTTACCTTTTATTGCGATTTTCTTGAATAATATTACATATTTTAAAGAATTTCGAAATCAAATATTTTAATGGGAAAAACAAAAAAATTTCGGTTCATTATCAGTTTGTGAATTTCGTTCGTAATGAACACCCGTGCACAAGGTAGTACTAAGTCTAGAGGTCGTAGAAGAAGCTCTTCAAATTCAAGTAACAATATTTCTATTGAGATAAAAGATCGACCAAGTACTTCTAAGCCTCGCGTTGTTCATTCACCTGCGGTGAAAAACACACCTAAAGCTACTCATCAAAAACCTCGCACTCAAAGTTGTAGTAATTTAGAAATCCAAAATATATCGATAATGAATAGCCCCAATTCGTTACCGACCTCATTTGTTCCTGTAGAAGGACAAAATCTTAATAATATACCAAATACTGATAGTATAAATCAACCCATATTAAATACCAATGCTTCTACTTCTAACTCAGCTACACCTTTTGATACTTTGATATCACTAATGGAACAAAGTATGCAAAACACTAGGGAGGAATTTAGAAGGGAACTATCTTCTATTAGAGATAGCATTTCCCAGATAGGTAATGCGAGTAGTACTAGTTCTCAACGGCAACCTATAACTCCACCGTGTACCAGCTATTACAATGCACCAAATTTAAATTTTAACAGACCTAATATGAACACAGCATGTAGCGATTCGACTATTAAATTAGAGAAATGGAAAATTTCATACGATGGAGCAGGTTCTGTGTCCGAATTTTTATTTAAGGTAGAGACACTTAGTAATCGTTCAGGATGTTCCGTTGAACATCTTTTATCTAATTTTCACGTGCTATTAGAAGGAAAGGCCGAACAGTGGTATTGGCTGTTCATGAAGCAGAATCGCAGTGTGACATATTCAACTCTTCGTCATGCTCTTACAAGGGAATTTGGATATTTAGAATCAAAGCATGATATATTACTAAAAATATCGTTGCGTAAGCAACTACACAAAGAATCGTATGACGATTTTCATACAGCAATTGTGTCAATGAACTCTAGATTACAAAGCCCCTTACCAGAATTAACAATACTGGATATAATTAAACATAATTTACAAGCAAATTTAAGATTCTTGTTGTTCAGTTCTGAATCTAAAACTCTGAACGATTTCAGAGATATGGCTCGAAAAGCGGAGAAGGTGCTTCGTGATAATAAATATGTTACGCCAAACACTGGACCATTACGCAATGTGAGTGAGCTTGATTCACTTAAAACTGATACAGATGACTCTGATATGTTTGATACGCAACTCGATGCCTTGCAAATTTCAAAAAAGAATATAAAATACGATTATTCCAATATAAAGTGCTGGAATTGTTTGTCCTACGGACATTCATATATATATTGTGGCAAAGGAATTACTGACCAGTTTTGTTTCAAGTACGGAAAAAAGGGGGTATTAACGCCTTCATGTCCAAATAGGCATGTTTATCCGGGAAACAAGAATATGGGCGAAATGGCTACCGGGGACTTTCGTCCATCCCACAAAACCCCGAGTTCAAATTAGAACCAAAGTTGGAAAAATCAAACAACAGTTTCAATTCCAATAATCCACACACAAACACCCAACATTTTCAAATCCAGAAATCCATTTCACTTTATAAAGATATGTCAACACAAACAGAATCCATTGTCATTACAGGCAATAAACAATAAATTAATACATACAGATTATAGACCACTCATTTTTTTTAAGAAAAGCCCATCTGTTAGAATAAAGAAATGCCGGCAGCGGTTTAAGAAACGTAAGTTCTATAGAAAATTGCTAGAGTCAACCATTTTACATGGCTTGGATGATCGGTCATTCGTAAAAGTAAGAATTTTTAATGACACTATGGTAGGTTTGCTTGACTCAGGAGCTAACGTTTCAGTTTTAGGTAATAACTGCATAGAGTTTTTGGAGCGTAATAATTTAACTTATAGTCCAATAAAATCGGCATTATCAATTGCAAATTTATTATATTTATTAATAGATTATATAATATTTTAATATACAAATTCAGTCTTTTTCTTCTTTTTATACAAATTCAGTCTTAAATATTATTTTTAATCTATATATGGCCAAACATATTTGTTGTGAGCCAGATTGGCATAAAATGTGATTTTTATATTTTATTATATGTATGTATATAAAATATGTGACTAGGAAAACTCATTTAATATTAGCTTACGGTACTTTAAACATAGTTCAATATATTTATATAAAGTAGAAAAATTATAACCATTCAGAATACTGATAACATCATTTACAGACAGATTTATTTTATTAAAACAGGCTCTACGTATTTCATTATAAATTAGACAGACTCCCAAAAAGAGAAATGTATTTTCTACTTCATTAGTATTACATATTGTACAACAAGTTTATGCAGCATTAATAAAAGATCTGCCATTCAGTTCTAATAATCCACCTCTAGTTTTAATAAGAAGACAGGTGACACGTGTCGAGTAATTTAATAATGGTACAGGCATAAAGTTATGATTAAGTTGTGGGTACATATCATGATTTTGAGAATTCTTTGCTCTTAACACGTTTACTTCTTTTGTAGCTCTTTTTTAAATCCAAAATGACATCCACCACTTGCACGACCAGCTCTGTGTATTTTCTTTGCAGGAATCCATTTTAGAAAATAATTTTGAAAATAAGAATTAAGACGATATTGATTCTCACTAAGAACGTGGGTTTCGAATAAAAAAATAGATCAAATTGATTTACATAGCAACTAAGCAACTGTCAAAAAAGTAGAATCAATGTAGTTGTATATTTTAAGTTAAGCTGGAGGTCCACAACTTGCGTTTTGGCGTCAACGCGTTTTAAGCTTTCTAAACGTTTTAAACGTCAAGTATTTCAAGTTACATGCGAAGATTTTTCGCGTCAATCATTTGTGTTTTATATAGCCAAAATTTATTGAATTTGCCAAATTTGCAACATTGTATGATAGTAATTTAAATGTACTATATTGGTATTACGAGATCGAAGTATTAGGAAGATTCTCCATAGGTTGGTTCACGTTTATGACATTAATTTCAGTAGCATAATCAGTACTTGCAAGCAATTTACGAAGATATATTGCATCACTATTTGAAGTAGTTTCAATTTTATCAGACTTGTAGGTATATTTTTTATTATCAACGTAAATACAAAATTCGCCAAGCCTTACTTTGACTGTCTTATTGCATTTGGTGATACTTTTGCTCAGCTTTCGTAAATTATAACGCACATTTTGTTCATCCACGGTATAATCTTTATTAATAAAGATATTTTTGCCTTTTAATTTCTTTTTCATTGCTGTTACATTATAAGCTTGAAAACTAGACGCCAGTGTCAAGCAAAATGATTTTCCACCAGCAATCATACGTGTAGACATAATATTCGCACTTACTTTGAGGACGTTGTTACATAGGTTTTCAACTTCTTGTTTAGCTGTATTATTGTTTTTACTATTAAGTCCAGATACTACAATATTAGACGAACGAGAACGACGATCAATAGATTCCAACCTGGATGTTAGTTTATTCACATCCTTTTTTAGTTTAGCATTTTCTTGTTTCAGCTCATCTATTTCAGCTTTTAGTTCATTTAGATCAGACTTCCTAGTAACATCACTAAGTTTTTCATCTAATAGCTCACATAACTTATGCCACGAGAAAACATCACTCGAGTTGTTTTGATTTGAAGATTGCATGTTGAAAGAAGTTAGATATCTTTTACTTTCTGTTCTCTCAGTGTACTCTGTTGATGTTGTATGTAATAATCGTTTAGTACTCATTAAAATCACAGCATACCTTCAGGCATACCAGAAAATATACAATATAGGGGTAGAACTTGGCACTACTGTTTGTAATAAACAGCTGTACAATATTTATGTATGTACTTATGTAAATTCAGAAGCAAAAACAACAATGGTAAACTGCTTAGAATACTAAAATTATAATTTATAAGATCCCACCTCGTTTAAATCGCAATATATTTGCATAAAAGATACAGATGATCACTCACACCCACCACAGATAAATATAGTTCTTCCGCTTGAGAAAATAAATGCTGCAACAACAGTGAGACTCCAACAGCCGGACGCCAACCAGAAACAAAAACAACAGTAACGACTACAGTAAGTCAATAAGTTTTTGTGTTTGGGCTACAACACCAGGTAAAACTCGGGCAAAACTGCGATCAGCGACGGAAATGTGTTTGTGGAACTCTTAACAAATATGTTGAGAATCAGAAGCGATAATTTTACATTTAATTTTTTATTTATTTATTTTGCAGAACAATATTTTTCTTTTCTACTTCTTGACAGCTCAAAGGCAGGGTTACCAATCAAAAATTGCAAATGGTGTAAAACAAAAAATACTGGGTTTTTGTAAATTATCTATTAATTTTAAGGGTGTTACAAAGGATATTTTGTTTTATTTAGTTCCCTCTCTCACCCAAGAAGCTTATTTTGGAACAAATTTCTGGCGTAAGTTTGCTCTCGCACCTGAAATTATTCCTACCATTTCTTCATTACAAATTGAATATACACTAAGTGCCAAGAGAGACACCAAATTTCATGATCTCACTCCAGAACAGAAACTAATTTTAGAGAAAACAGTCTTAGAGTTTCCTGCGTATGAGAAACTTGGGTTGGGGTGTACAGACCTTCTGGAGCACAATATAGATACTGGGGACGCAGTGCCTATAAAATCCAGGCACTATCCTTTATCTCCGCCTCGCCAGGAGGAAGCATTCAGGGAAATAGACCGTCTCTTAAGCATGGGGGTAATCGAGGAGTCAAATTCGCCTTGGTGTTCTCCGGTAGTGTTAGTGCGAAAACCGGGCAAAGTCCGTCTTTGCATTGATTCCCGAAAGGTAACGAAGAAAGATCCGTACCCGCTTCCCCACATTAATGGGTTATTAAGCAGGTTAAAAGATACCTTTTACATTACCGGAATTGATTTAAAAGATGCTTTTTTACAAATACGACTGACATAAACTTCTAAGGAAAAGTCGGGTAAGCCCTTATTCCATTATAAATATATACCATTTGGTTTGTGCAATGGTCCTCAAACTATGAGTAGGCTAATGGATAAAGTTATACCTTCACGTTTACGTGAAAATGTATTCATCTATTTAGATGATTTGCTCATATGTAGTTCTAATTTTGAACCCCACATGGCACTTTTGAGTGAAGTGGCTGGCTGCCTTAAAGCTGCGAAGCTTACAATAAATGTCGAAAAAAGTAAATTTTGCCAAAGGGAGATTCGTTATTTAGGCTACATAGTGGGTAATGGAACATTGAAGATGGATCCTGAAAAAGTGGAATCAATCCGAAACTTTAGCATACCCAAAACACCTAGACAAGTTCGCAGATTTGTTGGAATGGCCAATTGGTACAGGGGGTTTATAAACAACTTCGCTAATCTTAGCGGTCCACTTACAGATTGTTTAAAGAAAACCTGTAAACCATTTGCTTTTGAGAACTTAAAAGATGCGTTGTCATCAGCTCCGGTATTGGCTCAACCTAAATTCGATCGCCAATTTATAATTCAATGCGACGCATCAAGAGTTGGAGTTGGTGGTGTCTTATTCCAATATGACGATAGTGGCTGTGAGCATCCAATTGCGTTTGTTTCTCAAAAGCTTAACAAGTCTCAGAAAAACTACACAGTCACTGAGCTTGAATGCATGGCCGCAATCGTTTGCGTTAACCGATTCAGACCTTATATCGAGGGCTTGCCATTTAAAATAATAACAGATCACTCTTCCTTAAAATGGCTTATGTCCCAAAAGGATTTAAGTGGCAGATTAGCGCGATGGAGCCTGAAATTTCAAAGATATGACTTTGAAATCGAGCACAGAAAAGGCTCATTAAATATTGTGCCCGATTGCCTTTCACGTATGGAAGTGGAAGAATTATCTTTATCTGATAGACCTGTTGAAATTGACATTGGCTCCGCTGATTTTGATAGCGAGGAATATCGAAAACTTAGGGAAGTAGTTTCTGAAAAAAGTGAGTCATTGCCTGATTTAATAACATCGGATAACTTAGTCTACAAACGCGTTAAATTCAGGCAAGGTGATGAGAACGAGGAGGAAAAATTATGGAAATTGTGGGTGCCTAATTCATTATCTGGAAGTATAATAAAGGGAACACATGACTCGATTAATTCTTGTCATGGTGGCTATACTAAAACATTAGCCAGAATTAGACAAAAGTATTATTGGCCCACTATGACAACTGACGTCAAATCATATGTCGGCAATTGCGAGAAATGCAAGTCAATTAAATCGTCTAACCAAATTTCAAGGCCACTTATGGGCAAACAATTTGTCACAAATAGACCTTTCGAGAGACTATATTGTGACTTCTTAGGCCCATATCCGTTAACAAAGAAAAAACACACTGTTCTTTTCATTTGTTTAGACCACTTAACAAAATTTTTATTTTTAAAACCATTAAAGGCAGCAACATCTGCCAACGTAATTTTGTGTTTGCAATCTGACGATTTTCCCACATTTGGTGTACCCAGATTTTTACACAGTGATAACGCTAAACAATTCGTTTCCAACGAAATGAAGGAATTTTTAAAATTAAATTAGATTGAACACATAAAAACGGGATTTTACGCTCCTCAACCAAATGCATCGGAACGTGTAAACAGGGACATTATCACTAAAATCAGATATTTTTTGGAAAATCATAAAGATTATAGTGATTGGGACCGATATATACCTCAAATATTATCAATACTTCGAAGTGACTATTACTCTTCCATTAAATGTTCCCCATATTATGCCGCATTTGGGCAAAATATGGTGCAGCATGGCTCTGCCTATAAAATTCTGGAAAAATTAGGATGCTTAACTGGCGAAGACACACACATTTTAACTAATGTTGACAAATTACAGAAATTTAGATGCAAAATTAGAGACAATTTAAGACAAGCTCACGAAAGGTCAAGTAAAGCTTATAATTTACGAGCACGCCCAATTCAGTTTCGGAAAGGTCAAGTAATTTTTAGGAAAAATCATACATTAAGCAATATGTCAAAAGCCATTAACCGAAAATTTTTGCCAAAGTATCTAAAATGTAGAATTCGCAATAAAATTGGAAGTAATTTATACGACATAGAAGATCTAAACGGAGGCTACATTGGTAGATACCAAACATCAGGCCTAAAACCATGATTATTTTATTGACTCCAAAAATATTCAATTATTCGAGAACTTAATGTTACTAATTAATTTACCCGGCTTATCGTGGGTGGAGCCACACATTTAGTGATCTTCAAAATTTACTTTCAAGTTCTAACTAACATCTATTCAAAAATCTTTTCCTATTCGTCATTTGATATAAAATCAAAGGACGAATCAGTTTTGTAAAGATTTTTTCATCCGATTTTTGCAAATACCAGGAAATTTTATTAAATAGTTATAATTGTTATATGAGTTCGCTTATGTACTGGAAACCCTTACTTTACTAGCTTAAAAATTTCTCATGCTAGAATTTATCTTTTTTTTACACACTCTGAGTACATACGTATAATTGCTCATTAATTGTACGTGGAAAGGAGATAATTGTACTCAAATATTCCAAATATTTAAAATATTTAATACCGTTAGATTTGACTACAAGTTACGCATTGCTTTAAGTTATTTTCATAAGAGATAAATCGTTTGAAGACCATAAGGTAAATATCAAATGAAAGGCGAATGATCTACCAATTATAATAAGTGATCAAGTTTTGTTTGAAAGTTAAATGTATTCTTCTGTACGACGCCAAGAAAACAAAAGAAATAGAAAAAAAACAATTAAGAAAAATTAAAGTAAACGGTGTTCTTTCTTTTGTGTAATAAATCCTCGAACAAGAAATCAGAAACATATATTGTTCCAAGACACGTGGTGTCAAATTCTACCCAAGCAAGACACAAAGGGAGAAAGCCACCAACAGTTGTTTTACCAAACTGTATTAATACAGCTCAAATTTACAAAACCAACACCAAATTAGAAATATACAAAAATAAGCCGGTGGACCTATTTTGATTATATAACAAGCGCAAACATTCCTGGAATATACCATTTTTGAAGCTACCTACTCATTTTGCCCAACGGTGCTGCTCATTTTCCTGGCTGTAATAGTCAGAGGACCAAATATTATTAGCAACAGCTCGTGGAGCTCATTTCCAAGGACACATAAGCCGAGCAAAATTGCTTTAATTCTATGGAGTCGATTAGTTTCATGGGACTAGCGGATTCTGCTCCAGGCTATTTGAATGGAACTATTTAAAATCTACAAAGCCTTATGAATAACATATAAGTATACAATTTAAACTATATACATACATAAAATATTAACACAAAAACTTAAATATTTCATAAAAAGTACAATTTAAAAGTATGTATATATAATGTAAATTATAATAATTATATAATTATAATTATAATATAATTTTCTAAATTTTCTTAAATACCAACAAAATATAAATATAATTAATCTATTCTAATATTAATATAATATACTTAAATTATAAATATCTAATTTACTAAATCAAACCACTTTATATATATAATTTCTTTTATTATTAATCAATATTTTATTAGTATGGCTAACCCTATATAAGTATTATTTTTTTTTCTTCTCTTTTTTTTTGTATCTTAAGTGTAGAGCAATTAATTATTATTATGATTTTTCTTTAAGCTAGTTTCTTCCGAATCAGTCAACTTATTCCTCTTCATTCCTTGATGGGCCCATCATCGGAAACATTATTGAATCGAAACGACAAGAGGTACATTTATTAAATTACAACAAAAATGATTGTAAGTAAAAAAAAATCATAATAATTACTCTCACTCTTAAATCTTGCTTTATATTATATTTCATTTCATTCTAAAATTGTTCAGAGTGCAATGAAACTTTGTCTATTTTTTTATTGTTTAATCATAGTTATTATTATTTTATAATATCTCATAAATATAGAGAAAAAAGGAAGAAAAACGCGTCTAAAAGAATGAATTCTAATAAAATTTTTTTTGTTATTAATAAAATTTGGTTGAATTATTTGAATTAATAATAATAATGATTTGCTAAATTTATTTTCAAATGGGAATGACAAATGATTTCAAATCTATATAGTGTAGGACAGTTTAAGCTCTCATAGGGACATTCGTGGAATATTTAGGGTGTAAAGAATGTCATTGGTCTTTTACGATAGAGTAAAAGGTAGGGAAAAGTGCACCCCTTATGGCTAACATCTTGCCTAACTATTTATTTTATTTCTTTATATTATTTAGTTATACTTATTGGCATATAAAGTATAATTGTATGTATACGCGGCAAAAAAAATTGGGTTAAGAGCCACACAACCACTTCCTTTAGATAGCTGGAAATTTACCATCACTTATGCCTCATAACTTTAATTTTAATAGGGATTTTCTGAGATTCTTCTCCAGACAAATTTTGAAGATCTAGCCCCGCGTAACACCGCATATGTTGGTACAGTGTGCTACAACAAAACACTCATGCCACAGGAGTTCATAGGTGCTGAAAAAAATAAAGTGGTGAACGTGCTCTCCACAATGCACTACACCTACCGCGTTGACGAGCAAACCGAGAAGCGGAAGCCCTATGCCATATTAGATTACAACGCCAACAAATGCGGCGTTGATACCATGGATCAAATGCTAGGCACTTACAGCTGCAAAAGAGCAACACAACGATGGCCGTTGGCCATGTTTTATAATATGCTAGACGTCGCTGCATTGACTGCTTTTACCATTTACAACGAAAGGAAGCCTGTAAAAAGGAGTGACAGACGGTGGTCGTTCTTGTTACTGCTAACGATACAATTGGTTACACCAAATATCGAAGAACGTGCCCTGAACAACCATATAGCCTCATATCCAAGGATACGCAATGCGATGGAAGCATTCGATGTCAAGGTAAGAAAAACATCTTCAAATTCAAGAATAGAATTTATATTTATTTGTTTTTTTATTTTTCATTTCAGGTATTACCAAGACCGATGGAAGGCAATGCACCGTCGTTTGCGGCTAGGTCAAGTAGATCGTCATGTCGGCTTTGCCGTTCTGAGTACGGGCGGCAGCGGAAAACGCGGGCATACTGCTTCGGCTGCGGCAACGCTGTTTGCGGAGAACATAGCACACTTTTACATCGCTGATTATCATTAGAATTGTAGTGCTGGCAAAGTATTGAGTAATGGGTACCGAGTATCGAGTATTTGCCCTTTTTTTTGGATACTCAATACTCAAAAGTAGTTACTCGATACTTTCTGAGTTGTATTTTAAAGCAAGTTGAGTGGGTAAAAAGTGGAATTGATAAGCTTAAACATTTCAGGTGTTGGAATTAAATCTTGACATTTATTGGTTAACTTGACTCTAAAAATACTTGTTGAAATATTCATTCTGTTGCGCAGCTTAATTTTTACCACATTAAACATATAGAAAGCTCTTTCCTAGTTCACTAATTCTGCAAAATTTTGGGTTATTGCCAGCATCCCTTTTTTGTCCAACTTCATATCACTCCACGATATAAAGTGCAAGTTGTTCCACTCACTAAGAGTTGCATCGATATCTTCACAAATATTTTTGAAATGAACAACGATACTGGTAATGTCTGGTTTTTTAGTTTTCTGTGCATTTTCGATCGAAAACAGTCTTAATTTTTCTATAAGATCAATACTATCTGGGAATGTTTTTTTTTATTTGGAAACATGTTGCCAAAGTAAAAGTTTTGCAATTTTCGTTAATGAGCATAATGTCTTCTATTTGCATCGAAAAATGTTTTAATATTTGTAGTTGCCATATTACTTTCTAAAATTTAGAATCTAAATCGTCATTTCGTTACAATATCTTCAATATGCTCAGTTGTTAAATTATGTACTATACCAAACTATAAATTCTAAAATCCCCTAAATAAAATTTTCTTACCCCTAAATATTCCCTTTGTAACGAACTAAAGGCATTGTCATGCCCCACTCCAGGGTTACCACGGGTTTGCACACCTAGCAATGCTACGGTCTTAGCTCAGGGAAAATGGGCGTAGGCTGTGGTCCCATTGCGGTGGGGTGTTGTCACATTAATTAAAGATAGAAATGTGTGCAAGCATAAACAAACATTGAAATACAATAGAAGTCTTGACCGGAGTTTAGTTTACCTACAGGTTGCTACTGGTTTGTGGAGGAAAAAGGTGGTATCCCCACGGTCTATTACCCGCCCATCCTGCTGCAGACCATATGTCTTTCAGCCCACTTACTCTTACTTACTATGTACTCTACTTTTCTTCAACCAAAAAACGCAATCATTTATTCTTCCATGTTAGGTACTATTGTATTTATTACACAATTCAATTCTCTATACACGATAGTATATAAATACATATTCCTTACAATTCATTTATTCATTAATCTTAACATTAAATTTCCTTATTCGTCTAGGTATAGGTAAGATATATTTTAACATTTCTTAGTTCTAAGTGATAAATTTAAACGGGTTAGATTAGTTGGGGTTACTTCATCACAATATTTATTTCTTGTAGTGAAACCAAAGGCAAAAGATATACCCAAATAGAAAAAAACAAAAAAAAATATAAGTACAGCAGACTTATTATTGCGCACAGATGAGATATACATATATTAGTGAGAGGGGGTGTTATTAAAATTCACAACAATTAATTAAGAGATTTCATAGACATCAGTACCTGCCTCTGACAAACAAACATTATCCAGTCTATGTTTTTATCATTACCATGCCTATATATATTTACTCGCGTACAATTACTCTTTATCACATACGTTGGTCACTCTTAAGTTAAGAGTCTTAACTGATATAAATTATAAATATAGAGTTCAATTCAATTCATTAATATATCTCTGATCATAATTAACGAGAATACCCCAAAGAGATCAAACGAAACTGATGGTTAAGAGTGATTATTCATCGGTGGATATCATTCAGTTCAGCCCGATGAACTAAGAAAGCTCATATATTTTTTTTTTTTTTTTTTAACTTCCCTTTATTATTACACCTGTCAACAAGATGACAATAAGTAATTTAATTTACAGAGGTGGGATGATAATTATCTTAAATCAGTACCTAAGATAACTTAAATCGAATTATTGAATGATAAGTAATATATAAATTTTTTAGTATCGCTCAGCTAGATCTGAAGGTGTATACCGTTTAAGTCTTCTAGGTGCCAGGATTTCGTTTGCCGGCAACTGTCTGAGTTCCATGTTGGAATGTTGTGTTAAACGATTTGTATGTTTAATGCTGCTGATACGGATAATTTCTTTTATTGTTTTGACGTTTAGATCTCGATGTATGTCCTCATCTCTAATATACCATTCTGCGTTGACAATAGTTCGCAATATTTTAGATTGAACTCGTTGAATAATTTTTAAGTTTGTTGTGCTAGCTGTACCCCATATTTCTACCCCGTACTTCCAAATTGGCGCTATAATTGTGTTGTATATAAGTAGTTTGCTTTGAGTTGTTAGTTTAGATTCTCTCCCTAACAGCCAAAATAATTGTCTAAACCTGTTGTTTATTTCTTATTTCTTTTGAGTGATGTGATCTTTCCAGTTAAGTTTTGAGTCAATTATAATGCCAAGATACTTCGCCTTTGTATCCATAAGAATTGGTAGAGTATTTATTTGAATAGGTTGAAAGTTTGTTATCTTTCTATTAGTGTAGATTACTTGAATTGTTTTATCACTGTTTGCTTGAATTCCCCAACTACGGAACCAATTCATTGTATTATTGAGCAGTTGTTGTAAGTTTTGCATAGCCCATTTGATGTTTGCGTGTGATGATAGTAGAACAGTGTCGTCAGCAAATGTTGCTATCATATTGTTATTTGTTGTAGGAGTTGGAATATCTGATGTAAACAGGAGGTAAAGCATTGGTCCGAGGACACTACCTTGAGGTACTCCAGCTTTTATAGAAAGTATTTTTGAATACTCGTCTTTATATTTAACATAGAATCTTCGGTTTTGTAGGTAGTTTTGTAGTATTAAGAAGAATTCTTTTGGCAATTGATTTTTTAGTTTATGAAGAAGACCTTTGTGCCATACGCTATCAAACGCCTTTGCAACGTCGAGGTATGTTGCAACGCAAAAGTTTTTTTTGTCAATATCAGACGATATTTTATTTGTTACTCTATGAATTTGTTGTATAGTAGAGAACTTTCGCCTAAATCCAAATTGGTGTTTGGGGATGAGTTGTCTTTCTAGAAGAATTGGTTCAATACGTTCATAGAAGAGTTTTTCGCAGATCTTTGACAGCAGTGGCAGAAGGCTAATTGGCCTGTAAGATGTTGTTTTTGAGGCATCTTTGTTTGGTTTAGGAATAGCGATTATCTCAGCGACTTTCCATACTTTTGGGAAATATTTAATATCTATAACTGAATTAAATAAATTTCTTAAATAGACTAGGGCCTTATTCGGCAATTCTTTTAGTAGTTTTCCGGTGATCTGATCATAACCAGGAGATTTATTATCTTTTGTTGTTTTTATAATTTTTTTAATTTCATTAATTGAAATTCTTCTGATATGAGAGTTGGAAGAGCTGTTTGGAAAACTTTAAAGAGTTATATCCTTTTCGTCCATTGGATTTGTAAAGGTTTTAGAAAAATGATCTGCAAGAACATTAGCTTTTTCTTCATTTGTGCGGGCCCATGTGAGATCAGGTTTTTGGATCGGCGGCTGATGTAAAATTCCATTATTTATTTTTTTGGTTGCTTTCCAGAGCGAGTAATTTGTTGTAGCTGATGAGCCAAGGTTAGTAAGATATCTTTGTAGTTTATCTTCTTTGTCCTTCTTTAGCAAGTTTTTGAGATCTTTTGTGAGCCTATTAAGGTGGGTTTTGTCCTGAATTGACCTTGTAGTTTGCCATCTTTTTCTTAATCTTCGTTTGGCTTTTATTTTCTCTTGGATGTGAGGTGGGATACTGAATTTATCTACTGTGTGTGTTCTGGTTGGAGTAGAATCACTAACCGCGTTTATAAGCGTATCATTGAAAAAAGTTATAGAATTATCCAATTCTTCTTCGGTTTTTAGCGATATATTTGTCTCGAGTTTTGTCTCTAAGATTTCCCTGAAACAATCCCAGTCGGTTTTCTTGTTGTATATAAATTTATTTTGATTGGATAGAAGTACATCGGTTTGGTATATAAGTACCACTGGAGAGTGGTCAGAAGATAATTCAAAGCATGATTTTATATTTAGATAATCATGTCTTATATTCTTGGTAATAAAAAAGTCTAAGAGATCTGGTTTTTTGTGAATGTTTGTAGGCCAGTAAGTAGGCTCTCCAGTACTTATAAATTTGCATTTGAATTCATTTATTGCCTCTAGAAAATTTTTTCCTTTCGATAGTGTTAATCGAGATCCCCAAACTGTATTTTTGGAGTTAAAATCACCACCCACTATAAACCGATTCCCAAGAGATTTAAGGAGTTCAAGATATTCAATTTTTGTGTTATTATATTTCGGCGGGCAGTAGACTGCAGATAATACAAATGGACCGTGTATATCTTCTATTAAAATGGAAGTAGCTTGAATATAATCTTTTCTAAAATTCTGTAATTCAGTACATTTAATGGATTTTCGTATTATTATTGCTGTACCCCCATGCGCTGTGTTGTCAGGATGATTTGTATAAAAGATTGAGTAGTTTGGTATGGCTATAAAGCTTTTTTGTGTGAAGTGGGTTTCAGAGACAAGTAGCACGTCTACTGAAGAGCGATTTAAAAATAATTTTAGTTCGAGTGTGTGTTGGATAAGCCCGTTCGCGTTCCATTGTACTATATTAAGTTTACTTAGTCTGTCCATCGAGCTTAGTTAGAAGTACTGTGATAATGTTCATCATGTTAGATACTTGAGAAATCAGTTGCTTCATCATATCTTTAAGGTCTTGCATATCATTACTTATTTGCGGTGTAGTGGAACTGAATAAAGAATTACTAATAATGGACATTTCCTCAGTATTAGGGTTTTGACTCTGTGCTGTTGCTTGAGCGTAAGTCACTGTTGGATTTATTCTACTGTTTGTTGTAGGTACGTTTCGAGAATTATCAGCTTGTTGTGTTTGGTGTTCTTGGACGGTTATTTTTTCTTTGTTTCTTAGTGGTGGAAATTGCTTAATTTTGAGGGATTTGTATACCATACATCCTTTATAATTTGCGGTATGGTTTTCACCGCATAACGCGCATTTAATATGTTCGCTTTTCTGTTTGATTGGGCAAAGCATAGTTTTGTGATCTCCAGCACATTTAACGCAAACGGGGATTTTGTTGCAAAAGTTTTTGGTGTGGCCATATTTTTGGCAGTTTGTACATTGAGGTAAAGTTCTTTTTGAAATTGGAGGTTCAAAACTAATTTTACAGTGTAAAAGGTGGGTTAAAGAATATATTTCCTTATTATTTTGACTTGATTTAAGTTCAATAGAAAACAGAGATAGTGGTTTTTTTGTACCAGTGTTGCATCAAACATAAAAATAAATCAACAGAGATTGCCAAACTGTTTTAGTGAAAAGACACACTTAAGTACTTTTAAAGTTAATAAAATAATAAAAAGAACCAATTGGAACAATCTAATAAATCAAAACGATATAAATGATTTCTATAACAATATTAATAAAAAATTTAATGAAATTTACGAAAAATCAAAAGTGAACAAAAAAACAATAAAAAAAAGATCTACTAATCCATGGATTAATGATGATTTAGTTAAATGCTGCGAATATCGGGATAAACTTTTTAAAAAATGGAAAAACCATAAAAGAAACAAAAATTATGAAAAAGAATATAAACAATATAGAAATAAATTAAATAAAAAAATTTTATACTCAAAAAATAATTATTATCGCCTAAAATTTATAGAAAATCGAAATAACCCTCGCGTGACTTGGCAACTAATTAACGAAATTAAGGGTAAAACAGTCCAAAATATTGATGAAAGAATTTTAAAAAACTTCAAAAATCAAAATGTTGAAATTATATTAAAAAAGTTTGCTTTAAATATTAATGTAAATGTTTTAAAACTAATCCACACCTGTAACGTAGAAACAATAAATTTTAATCGTGAAGTAATATTACCAAATTCAATGTATATTGAACTTGCAACGCAAGAAGAAATATTCAACATATTAACAAAACTTAATGTAAGAAAAAGTGCAGGTTATGATGGGATCAGACCCATAGACATAAAAAATAATGCTTCAATTTTTACACCAATAATAACTTCTTTAATAAATCAAAGTATCTTTTCATCAACTATACCAAAACAATTAAAAACATCCTTAATAAGACCAATATACAAAAGCAAAGAAAAAGATAATGTAAATAACTATAGACCTATATCAATTTTACCGGTCATCGAAAAGGTTTTAGAGGAGATTATTGTCATGAGACTGAATAATTTTCTTAAAAAATACAACATAATAAACATTAATCAATACGGTTTTCAAAAAGATAAAAACATTAACCAATTATTAGGAAAATTCGCAAACACCATAAATACTGCAATAAGTAAGGTTGAACATTGCCTAGTTTTATTCATAGATTTTAGTAAGGCATTCGACACCTTGTCACATTCTAAACTTCTTGAAATTCTTGAAAGAAATGGTATCAGAGGACATGTTTTGTTATGGTTCAAAGATTATCTTAATCTCAGAAAATACAGAGTCAAACTCAATAACAAAATTAGTGAAGAAGTCGAAAACAATCAAGGAGTTCCACAAGGATCTAAACTCGGACCGCTGTTATATCTTATGTATGCAAACGAAATGCTGAACACTCTCAACGATTGTCATTCCTACGCATATGCTGATGATACAGCAATCATTGTGACCAACAAAAACATTGAAATCGCCACCAAAACAATGCAAAACCAACTCGATACAATATGTAAATGGTGCCATGATAATGGATTAGTGATAAACGCCTCGAAAACTAAAGTTATGCATATCAGACAACCAAACATGAGTAAATCTAATATTAAATTAAAATATCATAATATAGAGTGCATACATAACAAAACAAATGATGATATCAACGATGATTGTAGCACCACAATTGAACTAGTGAATCGCCACGAGTACTTAGGGGTACATATAGACGATACCTTCAAGTGGAAAACACACATAATCGAACTACAAAAGAAACTACGAAAAGCTGCCTTTTCTTTATACCACTTGAGCTACTCCACACCGTACAGTGTACTCCGACAAGGCATACTATGCGTTAGCGGAATCGTACATAAGGCATGGAATATCGGCTTGGGGAAACTCATCCCACTGTAAAATGCTACAACAAACACAAAACCGTGTCCTAAGAATCTTATGGATAAATCAAAATCATAGGCATTACAACAACAATGAATTAAATAACAGCAACAACATTATCATCACCAACAACAACAACACTGATTCAAACAACATCATCAATAATAACATAAACAACAATACAAACAACAACATCGTCACCAACAATAATAACATAAACAACAACACCAGCATAATCAACAACATTACCAACAATAATAGCAACAACAACAGTATCAACAACAACAGCACAAATGAATCAAATAACAGCAACAACTATATCATCACCAACAACAACAACACTAATTCAAACATCATCAATAATAACATAAACAACAACAACAATACAAACAACAACATCATCACCAACAACAATAACACAAACAACAACACCAGCATAAACAACAACATTACCAATAATAATAGCAACAACAACAGTATCACCAACAACAACAGCACCAATGAATCATATAACAGAAACAACAATATCATCACCAACAACAACACTGATTCTAACAACATCATCAGCAATAACATTAACAACAACAACACAAACAACAACACTAGCATAAACAACAACATTAACAACAATAATAGAAACAACAACAGCACCAACAACAATACCACAAATCAAAACATCACTAATTACAACAGCATTAACAACAACAACACTAACATCAATGTTACCAACGACAACAGCACCAACACGATCAACTCAAACAACAGTAGCAGAAACAACAACCATACTACTAACAACAACACCGGAAATATTACCAACCAACAATTAAGGAATCTACCATATGATCTGAAAATACTAAATATAAAAAGCATATATCGATTAACAGTACTAACGGAACTAAAAAACTACAGTTCTCTTGAAAGAATCGATCATTCTTACAACACCAGACTACGCTCAGAGGGAAGATTTAAGATAAAACTAACAAAAAATAGCTATGGAGATCGAACTTTAGACGTCATATTACCCACAATCCTCAATGAATTGCCAATCAACCTGATAAATATCACAAATGAGGCGAAAAGAAAGAGAATCTATAAAAATTATTTATTAAATTCGCAATGAAGCATATTTATTTATTTATTTATTTAGTTATTTATTTATTTATTTATTTATTTATTAAAACACTTTTTATTAATATCAACTACCTGCAGACAAGCCTTGTGGCTTAGCAAGTTTTTAGAGTTAAGAATGAAGTATCCTTTTAAAAAAAAAATAAATAATAAAAATCATAGATTGAAGTTTCCAAAACAAAAAAAAAAAAAAAAAAAAAAAAAAAAAAAAAAAGTTTGTAGGATATTTTGGATATGTGTTACTTCGTGTCCTAGTTCACATAGTTCTTTTTTTATTTCCTCTTTGTCGGTTGAATAATGCATATTACGCAAGAAAACCTTGAAACCTTTTTGTTCTTTAGGTTTATAAGTGTAGTATTGGGTGTTTTTAGCTCTTAATAGGTTTACTATTTGGGTGTAGTGAATAGATTCTAAAGGTTGAATTTTTATTTCATTTTCTTTAAGAACACGTATTTCGTAATGACAATTTGGTAAGGAGTTTAAAGCATTATTGAGGTTATCTATGAATTGCACGTTTTGAACATATATTGGTGGGGGCTTTGTAGGTTTATTTTTTTCTGGTTGTTTGTGGGGAACACCATCATTTTGAATTTGGTCTTCTTTATTTTCATTACCATCAATAGATAATATTTCAAACCTATTTGGGGTTGAAGGTTGGCTTAACCAGTATGATTTTAGTGTTTTTTGTGGCTGCTCTTTAGTTTTAACTTTTTTATTGCTGTTTGTGTTTTCAATAAGTTTTGTGGGTGAGTTACGAGGCCTCTTTGATATGTTACTGTTTTTTAATTTCTCTTTATTTAAGGGAGTATGAATTTCATGTAACTTACTTGTTGTCATTATTGGTAAGTATGAGAAGGCTGTTGATGTTACTGTTGTTGTTGCTAAAGCTAGAGTTGTTATTGCTGAGTACGATGTTGTGGTAGTTGTAGTTGTTGGTGCGAGAGTAGTAACCAAAGAGTAAGGAGTTGTGCTATTAGTTGTAAGTGTGGGGGTTGTTGAAATAAATTGGAATGTAGTTGCAGTTATTTGAGTATCAGTTGCTGGAGTAGTACATTGAGAGCTCCAAGAGAGGGGTTTCAATTGCGATTGCGCAGTGAGACTAGGATATTTTTGGTGATCATTCGGATTGTAATCTGATGCAGATGCATAAGTATTTTGAGCGGGAAGAGAGTTTGAGCTTATTGATGGTGCTTGACCATTCGCACTTATAACACATAAGCTATTTACTGTAGTAAGGTTTGACTGAGACAGATGTTTATCACTTTTTTTATTGTTAGGGGAGCGGCACCTCTCCGGCGGGGGAGAGCGCTCAATGGGCATTTTTATATTTTCTATGCTTATTTATATTTTAAACTTTTGATTATTATTTAGTATGTAGCATCATTAACAGCGGATAATGATAGCTGATTTATTTTAATTTTGTTTATTTTTTTTTAGCGTCTTTTCGCAATATTTTTATATGCTTTTTATATACTTTTTGTACTTAAAAAATGATTTTATACGGAGCGAGGAAAAAAACACGTCCGCACTGCACGAAATTAATGTCTAAAGCTCATATATGACAGGCATTTGGAACAACCAACAATACCACAAGAATAATGTATGTTTGTTAACAGGTATGATCTCTTGATAATATTGATAAAGTAATCTGTGCTTTGATCAAAAACGAAAACAAATATATGCCATCTCTTTGAGGTATATCTATGTATGTACACATGTACATATATAACTATGTTAATATTTTATATATACATATATACATACATATATATATATATATATATATTATTTTTTTTTTCTGTCAAAACTTAAAAAGAAATATATGTATGTAGATAAAACTTGCTTTTTGTCCACTTACCGCATATTTATCCCACGAAGTCATGCAGGCCTGATGAGTTGGTGGAGGGGTTTGTTGAGTGGTTGCAATTCTCTTTAAGTTTTGGTTTTTATTCTTGTTTAGTTTTTATGAAATATTAAATTTTGTAAGTTAGTAATTCGGCGCTTTGGTTGCACTTATATTTGACATGAAGAGAGTAGAGAAATATTGTTAATAGAAACAATTATAATAACTATGAGCAGGTAGGTTAATATCTATGTATAGTTATGGGGGTATACTATGATGAAATACAGATAGGTTAGTGGGTTGGGGAAAGAGTTAGGCATACATATCTGACATTGTTAGCTTAATGCTAAATTCAGTAATAATATTGTAGTATATTTTTATTATTATATCTTTTAATGTATATGAATCAGACCAGTCATTATTCAGTTCAGCTCATATAATTTCATGTTAGAGGTAGTTGGCTTTAAATATTCATATACGGTTAAAAGTTATCTTAAGTTTATCTTGTATTACATATCCGTTATAGGGTTAATTGGATTGTTTTGCGTTAGATTTGATTTGCGCCCAATCGAATTGCTATTCATTTAATTTTAAGTAACCACAATTTAAATGTCGATTATGGTTTGATGCAATTTACTAACAGGGTAAATCAAATTTAAGGAAAATTCAATAGCAGTTAATGCCAGCTCTATTGTGCATAAGAAGTGTAATCCTAACCTAGATATCCATTAAGTCTTATTTGTGTTAATGACAATATAGAATAAGTTATGTTAGTTTAGGTATACTCGGGATTAGGCAAAAGTGTGATAGAAATAGGAAAGTAAATAATAGTTCTACACAGGTTACGTTAAATTACGATACAGCATGACGTGTACCCACTGATTCGGTTGAGTTATTGTATAAATGATATAGTTTAGATTAAGTTCTATTTATAACTAAACTAAATTTCACGTTAGGCCTTTAGGTTATTTTAAGTTTAGTTTAAGGTTGGTTCAAGGTTAATTCCTCCCAAAGTTGAACTTATGGCCATTAAGGTCACTAGGCCACAGTTGATAGTTGAGGATAATTCTGGTTCTGCACACTTTCAGAGGTGAGTTTGGAGGTGAATCACCGTATGAGCACTTCATTTAAAAACCTTTCAATTATATCCTCTCTGGTATCATGTCCCAGGAATCTCTACCAGAGACCTAGAGGGTCGTCGATAACTTTGTGGTATAGCCAAAGGTGCTTCTGGCGCACCATAAATTCAATAAACTGACAAACAGGAGGTTTCTTCTTTATGCTGATTACTACTACCCCATGTAATATTTTCTGATCCAAGCCGTTTGGGAGCAATGGAATAGTCCTCGGATTAAGAAAAATCACGTGAATGAATTCAATTCCAATTACTTGCACTTTTCTTGAAATTTGCCTCTACAATGTGCTTTTGTTTGCCGCTGTGGTTTCTGTTCTTTTTTTTTTTTCTTTTCATATCTTTTTTTCTATAGGTAACAAATCATACGATAATGCTCTCATTTCCAATGATTTAAACCCGTTAATATTAAAATGAGCTATTATTACTGAAAAATACTCAATATAGTGATAAGTACCTTACACAGAGATATGTCTCTATGAGAATTTACCTAGCGGTATAAACAAATAAAATACAGCGAACAATTGTTAACAACTTATCTCACACGCAGATTATAGGGAAAGAATCCCGATGTGTATTTTCCATTTATGAGAAAACATTACCCTGCTAAATTGATAGGTAGGATTTTAGTTTTACCCATCACAAAACAGATATTAATTAAGGGTACTGACAAGTAATAGCTGAAAATATATACATAAGTTCATTAGCAGTAACCAGTTTTCACCAAATATCCTTCAAGTGGTAGGTGGCAGTTTTATTACCGTCTAAATCCTGTAAAATGTAATTGGAGTTCCCTAGTTTTTCCACGACGCGAGATCTTATACCTACGGGAGCTAATTTCGAGTTAAAGTGGTTAAGTAGATTACTTTGGGCAAAGTTCCTGCGTGTCACTATTTGGCCAATGTGGAGATTTCTTGACTTAGACCTTAAGTTATAAGAATGAGCATTCTTGGCGTACGAAATTTGCATTCGATCCTTGATCATATCCCTTATGACTTGAAATTCATCCACTCGTTTCACTTCTGAAATCGGTTCCGACAACAGTCGAAGGTTTCTGAGAAGGGTGTAATCCTTGCCGTGGGTTATCATGTGTTGCCCAAAGACCACAAAGTAAGGGGAATAGCCCAAGCTCTGATGCAAACTATTGCGAAGGGAGCAGTTAATACTGCTTAGAAAGATGTCCCAGTTACGTTGATCATCACGAATGTAAGAGCGTAGGGCTTCATTCACACACCTATTTACCCTCTCGCTGGCATTTGCCTGTGGCGAATACACAGCGGTACAAAAGTGTTTTATGCCAAACCTGGCCAAAAATTCAATGAAATCTTTGCTCTTAAATTGGCTACCGTTGTCTGATATTATAGTCTCTGGGACCCCAAAGCAGTCAAAAATATTCTCCTTAAGATATGAAATTATCAATTTGGTGTTTAATTTCTTTAAGGGCTTTAAAAAGGAAAATTTACTGAAATGGTCTAAAACGATAAACACCCCGATGTTGCCATTCTTACTTCGTGGGAGGGGGCCGATGAAATCCACGTACAGGCGTTGAAATGGCCTATCCGATGTTGCCATTTCCCCCATCGGAGGCCGTAACGTAACGTTAGGTGTTTTTGAGGTAGTACATAACTCGCAGTCATTAACATATTTTTTGACGTCTGTAACCATCCCAGGCCAATAAAAATATCTTCGAATTCTATCGAGGGTTTTCGCCATTCCCCCATGCGATGCTGAGGGTTGGTCATGGGTGGCGACCAAAATCTCTCTTCGCAATTCTCTGGGTACTAATAATTTCCATACAAGCGTTTCACTTTCTATACCGTTTTCAAAATTTCTTTTATGGTAAATATATTTATCAGATATTCTAAAGTGTGGTAACTCTGCCTTCCCCAGTTTTTCTCGAAGTTCCGCATATTCTTCGGACTCAAACGCTTTTGAAGAGAGGTCTATTATAGGCAACGTATCTACTTCTAAAGCTTCTACTTCTATCTTCTCCTCAAATGTGCGAGACAGGGCATCCGCCACGACATTTTCACACCCCCTACGGTGCTCTATCGAAAAGTGAAAGCCCTGTAATTTGAGTGCCCACCGTGCCAACCTTCCACTCAAGTCCTTTTGTCTCATGAGCCACTTGAGGCTGGCATGGTCAGTTACGACCTTGAATTGGTGACCCTCAATATATGAGCGAAATTTTCTGATGGCCATGACTACGGCCAGACATTCGAGCTCCGCAACAGAGTAATTTCGTTGGGCTCTGTTTAACTTGTGCGACATGTACGCAATTGGCCGTTCGTCCCCATTATCATCGCATTGAGCCAAGACTCCCCCCACTCCAAAATTACTAGCGTCGCATTGAACTATGAATGGTCTGTTGTAGTCCGGGTGAGACAATAAGGGAGCGGTGGTTAGACACGTTTTTAAAGTTTCGAAGGCTCTCTGGGCCTCTGTAGTCCATTCGAATTTATTTTTCTTTTTCGACAAAAGCTCCGTAAGAGGATAAGTTATACCCGCATAGTTAGACACAAACCGACGGTACCATCCCGCAAGTCCTAAAAATTGTCGCAGCTGCCTAACAGTTTTTGGAACAGGGTACTCAGTGATGGCCACTATTTTATCCGGATCTACCATAAGACTACCATTTCCTACCACATATCCCAAATATTTCACACTTTTAAGCCCAAAAGTACTCTTTGCCACATTAATAGTGAGTCCCGCTTTCCTAAGGTGTGATGCCACCTGAAGTAGGTGTACTATGTGCTCATCCAGTGAGTGTGATACCACAAGCAGATCATCCAGATAAACAAAAACATGGCTTTTCATATCATAGGGTATCACCATGTCCATTCACCGACACATTGTCTGTGGAGCATTGCAAAGCCCAAAAGGCATGCGAACAAACTGGTATAATGGACGGTTAGGGACAGTGAAAGCAGTTTTTGGGCGAGATTCCTTTGACAGGTTAATCTGCCAAAAGGCATCCTTCAGATCTATTTTTGATATCACATTCACTGGAGGCAATCGGGATATTAGCCCATCAATATTTGGAATCGGATATGCGTCTTTGGTGGTTACTTCGTTTAACTTCCGGGACTCCAAACAAAATCTAACTTTTCCGGGTTTTACTAATAAGACCCCGGGAGATGACCAAGCCGTATTCTCTGCCACCTCTATTACTCCTAACTGTAGCATACGATCTATTTCCTGGCATAATAACTTCTCTCTAGCAGGTGATATAGGGTAATAACGTTGTTTTATTGGTGGGGCGGTTCCTGTATCGATCACGTGTTCTATCAACGAAGTTTGACCTAAGCCTTCTTTTTCGAATGAAGGAAAAGAGGAAATAGCGGCGTTAAGCTTTCGCTGGTCATTGGGGTTTAACAGAAGTCGGTTATCATCGCATTCTACGCTCACCTCATTAATAGATGGCAAAGAAATTTCAATGCCAAACCTTTCCCAGAAATCCACGCCACATATTATATCCTGTTTAAGACTTGGTACTATAAAAAAATTCATATTTTTAGTGAGCTTATTATAACCAACAGTAAGAGCAATCGAACCCACGACCTGCTGGCGTTGCCCGTCTGCTGTTTTCACATTTCCTTTAAATTTAGTGAACAGACTAGTAGGATCTGACACAATTTCTTTTGCCAAACTTCCGCCTATACAAGATTTATTGGCCCCACTGTCCAACAATGCCAGGATTGATTTATTTAGGATATGTAAATTAATATAAGGTCGGGAATCTAATCCATTTTTAACAACACTAGAAATGACAACGGTCCTAAGAAGGTTTCTGCGTAGCCAATAATTTTTCATACGAAGTCTAGATCGGAGTTGCTTCTTAGAACAAGAAGGTTCGGAAAATATTCTATCTCGGGTTTTCAAATACTGTTCTACTCGTTCATGATACGGTAAAAATCTAAGAGGTAGTCGTAGAGGTTGAGGTACATTTTCGGTAATCACGGTAGATTGTGGTAAGCTCAAGTTGTGGGTTAATTTCGGAATTGTTTCTGGGGATGTCCGACAATTTTTGGGCGAACATCCTGAGGAAAGTTTTCCGACTTCTTCAGGCAGTTGGGGCAGGTCGGCTTGTAGGCAGCTATTGTTCCACAACCATAGCAAAATACACGCCTAGGGGCAATGCAATCGTGATAACGATGACCTACCTCATCACAATTCCAACATTTGGTAAGAGATTGACTTAGGACATTAACTTCATCAAAGACTTCCGCACCTGGCAATTCCAGGGAATTTTCGGGAATCTCCCGAACTAATTCAGAGGCTATCGGACGAGCATATCTTTGCTTTTGAGAATTAATCCCCCCCAAGTCCTCGAAAAACTTCTCATGTCTTCTCACTTCCCTCCGAAGACTAGACAAACCAGTGATATTTAGATGAAGCAATTCATGTCGTAATTCGGTTTTCAAATTCCGAATAATAATCTCCACTAATTCTGGTTCCCCAATGGGTATTCTAAGTCCATCACTCATATTCATCATCGCCTCCAAGAATGAGTCAAAATTCTCATTATTCCTTTGTTTTCGACGCCTCATATCGTCCTTTATGTCATAATCAGTGGTTAGGTCTTTAAATTGTCTCCTCAGAGCATCGCAAATATCAAACCAAACTAGTATAGAATCCACCTGACGATGGTACCTCCAAAACCATTTGAGTGCTTTACCCTCAAATAAAGAGTGAACATGTTGACAAAGTAAACCAAAGTTACCATTCAAATGAATTGACGTGAGAGTGTTTATTCTATAGATAAATTCATCCACCGAAATACCCTCATTCGTGCCACTATACCTCACATGCCAATTGTATATCAGATTAGCAATCTTATGAGTATCAGTTGTGATACTACCAGAGCGCAAAGGGTGGAAATCACCTCTTCTATGAGAGGTACTTGGTATATTATTGAGACTGTCCCCAGTGGGATAGTCTTCCGGCCAATCAGGTTGTATTTCTAAGGATATATTAGGTAGAGGATGTCGTTCGGTGTTTACTGAATTGCGAACTTGTTCCCTCGAATGTGTTCCATTTGCCTGATTAGAATTGAGATTTAAGTTTTGGATCATGGAGCGCAACTCGGTGGTAATAGCCCCAGAAAATTCATTTCGAAAGGCGGTCAAAGAGTCGGTTACTATATCCCGAACTCTTTGTTCAGAGAATTGAGTATTTACCAAATCGGTATCACGAGCTCCCAATAATCCCCGTTGCTGTTGGGCATACAATCTAGTGTTCGGCCTATCCCGAGGAACTGCACCTTTGGATTGAGATGTCGTATTCCCGGGTCCGGACGGGTTCGAACGGAAGGGACCTATTTCTAAAGAGCTACACGTTTGCCTACAAATTGGACAAGTTTGGCTATTTTCAAGCCACTTTTCCAGACAAGTGGAGTGAAAGTTATGATTACACGGTGTGGTGATTGTCGCTTCTGATTCCAGATTGTCATTACAAATAGTGCAAAGCAGTAACTCGGACTCAGCTACTGCTAACCCTGCACCTTGAATATCAGGGCTACGACTAACTGGCATTATAAAAAAATAAAAAAAAATAAAATGAAAACAAACAATACAAATTGCAGTAAATATGAATTCCAATATGCTTGTTCCGCAAGGATTTAATATTAAAGCTCAAGAAATTTCCTAACCGAATTTATGACAATAAAATCCAAACCCCAGAAAGGCAAAGAGAAAACTCCCACAAATTTCGATGAAGAAAATATAACAATTAACGTGCAAAGACTGGCCAAAAGTTACTCAACCACTCTTTCATGATCAAAAGCAAAAGAAATTAGTTCCACAGATCTTCAATTTGATCCACGGTAAATATATAAATAAAAGTCAAATATACTATTGAAAGCGAAATATAAACAAAAGAATAAAAAAAAATATAATATTAATAATAGTTACGATTTGGTTGTTTACTCGGTAGAGATAGTAGGTGAGTTATATTTAAAAAAAATAATAATAGAGTTAAATAACCGGTAAGCACCTGTAAGCACACTTTAAGAAAAAGTAGAAAAATAGAAAGATCCTCAAGTATCTTATTGTAGAATTGCGTTATTTCCTTCGAGGAAGAAAGTGAATAATTCACAATTAACAATAATCTGTATGATATAACAAGCTATGTCAAAATCTCCTAAAACAAATGGTATGTAAGTGCACGATGCATATAACAAAAGTCCTATAAGTTTTTGAAATTTTAAACATAGAATGGGCAGATAGAAAAAAATTTAGAAATCTGCTTCAACACTTCTACACACATAGGAGGCAAACGCAAGATGCATTTAGCCACTGTCCTAAATATGTAAAAATGGTAAACACAGAATCTCATAATAGGATTAGAAGAACGGAGGTAGAAACTGAACTAAAATTTTGAAACAAATGGTATGTATACGCAAGATGCATTTAACAAAATTCCTAAAAGAGCCAAAATCTCAATTACAGGATTTCCCAAGAAGACAAAACAAATTACAAGAACAGATTTGGTGAGTTGGTAAATCAGACGTGAGAACTGAATCTACATTTTATTTCCAACCAAACCAATAAGTGAAAAAAAAAGTTTGTGGTGACGCCTCCAAGTATTTTCAAAAATGTTAAAATTAAGTTTTAGTTGTTGGATAACTTATACGTTTGGGAGGGCCCCACGTTGGGCGCCATTAATTATCTGTAACGAACAAAAGGCATTGTCATGCCCCACTCCAGGGTTACCACGGGTTTGCACACCTAGCAATGCTACGGTCTTAGCTCAGGGAAAATGGGCGTAGGCTGTGGTTCCATTGCGGAGGGGTGTTGTCACATTAATTAAAGATAGAAATGTGTGCAAGCATAAACAAACATTGAAATACAATAGAAGTCTTGACCGGAGTTTAGTTTACCTACAGGTTGCTACTGGTTTGTGGAGGAAAAAGGTGGTATATTCCCCACGGTCTATTACCCGCCCATCCTGCTGCAGACCATATGTCTTTCAGCCCACTTACTCTTACTTACTATGTACTCTACTTTTCTTCAACCAAAAAACGCAATCATTTATTCTTCCATGTTAGGTACTATTGTATTTTTTACACAATTCAATTCTCTATACACGATAGTATATAAATACATATTCCTTACAATTCATTTATTCATTAATCTTAACATTAAATTTCCTTATTCGTCTAGGTATAGGTAAGATATATTTTAACATTTCTTAGTTCTAAGTGATAAATTTAAACGGGTTAGATTAGTTGGGGTTACTTCATCCCAATATTTATTTCTTGTAGTGAAACCAAAGGCAAAAGATATACCCAAATAGAAAAAAACAAAAAAAAAATATAAGTACAGCAGACTTATTATTGCGCACAGATGAGATATACATATATTAGTGAGAGGGGGTGTTATTAAAATTCACAACAATTAATTAAGAGATTTCATAGACATCAGTACCTGCCTCTGACAAACAAACATTATCCAGTCTATGTTTTTATCATTACCATGCCTATATATATTTACTCGCGTACAATTACTCTTTATCACATACGTTGGTCACTCTTAAGTTAAGAGTCTTAACTGATATAAATTATAAATATAGAGTTCAATTCAATTCATTAATATATCTCTGATCATAATTAACGAGAATACCCCAAAGAGATCAAACGAAACTGATGGTTAAGAGTGATTATTCATCGGTGGATATCATTCAGTTCAGCCCGATGAACTAAGAAAGCTCATATATGACAGGCATTTGGAACAACCAACAATACCACAAGAATAATGTATGTTTGTTAACAGGTATGATCTCTTGATAATATTGATAAAGTAATCTGTGCTTTGATCAAAAACGAAAACAAATATATGCCATCTCTTTGAGGTATATCTATGTATGTACACATGTACATATATAACTATGTTAATATTTTATATATACATATATACATACATATATATATATATATATATATTATTTTTTTTTTCTGTCAAAACTTAAAAAGAAATATATGTATGTAGATAAAACTTGCTTTTTGTCCACTTACCGCATATTTATCCCACGAAGTCATGCAGGCCTGATGAGTTGGTGGAGGGGTTTGTTGAGTGGTTGCAATTCTCTTTAAGTTTTGGTTTTTATTCTTGTTTAGTTTTTATGAAATCTTAAATTTTGTAAGTTAGTAATTCGGCGCTTTGGTTGCACTTATATTTGACATGAAGAGAGTAGAGAAATATTGTTAATAGAAACAATTATAATAACTATGAGCAGGTAGGTTAATATCTATGTATAGTTATGGGGATATACTATGATGAAATACAGATAGGTTAGTGGGTTGGGGAAAGAGTTAGGCATACATATCTGACATTGTTAGCTTAATGCTAAATTCAGTAATAATATTGTAGTATATTTTTATTATTATATCTTTTAATGTATATGAATCAGACCAGTCATTATTCAGTTCAGCTCATATAATTTCATGTTAGAGGTAGTTGGCTTTAAATATTCATATACGGTTAAAAGTTATCTTAAGTTTATCTTGTATTACATATCCGTTAGAGGGTTAATTGGATTGTTTTGCGTTAGATTTGATTTGCGCCCAATCGAATTGCTATTCATTTAATTTTAAGTAACCACAATTTAAATGTCGATTATGGTTTGATGCAATTTACTAACAGGGTAAATCAAATTTAAGGAAAATTCAATAGCAGTTAATGCCAGCTCTATTGTGCATAAGAAGTGTAATCCTAACCTAGATATCCATTAAGTCTTATTTGTGTTAATGACAATATAGAATAAGTTATGTTAGTTTAGGTATACTCGGGATTAGGCAAAAGTGTGATAGAAATAGGAAAGTAAATAATAGTTCTACACAGGTTACGTTAAATTACGATACAGCATGACGTGTACCCACTGATTCGGTTGAGTTATTGTATAAATGATATAGTTTAGATTAAGTTCTATTTATAACTAAACTAAATTTCACGTTAGGCCTTTAGGTTATTTTAAGTTTAGTTTAAGGTTGGTTCAAGGTTAATTCCTCCCAAAGTTGAACTTATGGCCATTAAGGTCACCAGGCCACAGTTGATAGTTGAGGATAATTCTGGTTCTGCACACTTTCAGAGGTGAGTTTGGAGGTGAATCACCGTATGAGCACTTCATTTAAAAACCTTTCAATTATATCCTCTCTGGTATTATGTCCCAGGAATCTCTACCAGAGACCTAGAGGGTCGTCGATAACTTTGTGGTATAGCCAAAGGTGCTTCTGGCGCACCATAAATTCAATAAACTGACAAACAGGAGGTTTCTTCTTTATGCTGATTACTACTACCCCATGTAATATTTTCTGATCCAAGCCGTTTGGGAGCAATGGAATAGTCCTCGGATTAAGAAAAACCACGTGAATGAATTCAATTCCAATTACTTGCACTTTATTATTTGCTTTTATAACTAGGTTCGACTTCTTTACTTGAAATTTGCCTCTACAATGTGCTTTTGTTTGCCGCTGTGGTTTCTGTTCTTTTTTTTTTTTCTTTTCATATCTTCTTTTCTATAGGTAACAAATCATACGATAATGCTCTCATTTCCAATGATTTAAACCCGTTAATATTAAAATGAGCTATTATTACTGAAAAATACTCAATATAGTGATAAGTACCTTACACAGAGATATGTCTCTATGAGAATTTACCTAGCGGTATAAACAAATAAAATACAGCGAACAATTGTTAACAACTTATCTCACACGCAGATTATAGGGAAAGAATCCCGATGTGTATTTTCCATTTATGAGAAAACATTACCCTGCTAAATTGATAGGTAGGATTTTAGTTTTACCCATCACACCTTAAATATTATTAACCCCTAAATCTGCCCTTAAATAGAAACAAAAACTCTAAATCTAGGGGGAAACCCTTAATCTGACAACACTGACCACCACCCAAACCACAGAGGGCATAACGCAGCTACGTACACTCATAACAACAACAACTACTCCAATTTCATTTATTTAGATCAGGAGTGCCCAAAAGATGCTTATGTAAGAGCAAACACCAATACATTTAAATAAAAACTAATTTGTATTCAGTATTTTTTGTTGTAAAAGCCAATACATAAATACAAAGAAACAACACACGTTTTTAAACAGTATTATACGTTAAACAAAAACAAAATCTACATTGACGATCGCAGTCACCAATGTTTACCAGTAGAGCATACGAAAGTATTGTTGCTTTCAGTGTTGTCAGAAAATGAATTTCAAAATATGCTAAAATTTGGAAAACTAAAGGTGCTACCACACGGGATGTATTTTACATATGTACTGTCAGTTTTCTTACCCATATGTAATTCCGTATGTATGTCAAAATTTCTATTTTACATACGATTCATAATTTTTGCTATCACACCTGCTTATGTTTTTCCGTATGACATAACCTATAAATGTAAACAAAAGCTGCCTTTTTAACGTTTATAAATTTCAAGAACTGCTTCTTTTGGCCAATCTAACTGCAATAAATATAATAAACATAATTTAATTTATTAAAAATCGAAAAATCCATTTTCTTTAATTTTTCTTTCCAATATATTCTTTCAAACAATTTTGTTTCAAAACAAATCAGCTGTTTTGTTTATGTTTGTCACAGGAAAATAGAGCGTGTTCTAATCGGAAAAATTACATACATATGTATTTCCACATATGTATCACACGATGTGTACAACTATTACAGATGGAAAATTTGACAGTACATATATATGTAAAATACATCCCGTCTGATAGCAGAAGAAAAAAGTGCTAAAATTTTCCAATGTAACAATACAGTTTTTATTTCATATGTTACAAATATAAATTATAGTTTTTTCTAATTTTGTTCATAACAATTGTTGACTTGTTTTAATAGATTACATTTCATATATTAATTAAAAAATTTCCGTGTTCATTTACTTACCACACCGAGAGAAATTTAGTTGAAATATTAATAAAAGTTATTTTTATACCCTTCACCTTCATGAGAAGGGTATATGTAACTTTGTCATTCCGTTTGTAATTTCCACAATATAATTTTCCGACCCTATAAAGTATATATATTGTGGATCCTTATAGATAGCGGAGTGTATTAAGCCATGTCCGTCTCTTAAAATCAATTTTCTGAAGTCCCCAGATATCTTCGGGATCCAAATCTTCAATTATTCTGTCAGACATGCTTTCGAGAAGTTTGCTATTTAAAATCAGCAAAATCCGTCCATAAATAACGGAGATATGAGCAAAAATCTGAGACAACCTCTTAAAATTTCATCAAAAAAACTATCAAAGTGTTACGAACAACTTTATCAACAGATGGCGTGTGTATCGACATACAACTTGTTTAGCTTTTGTAGTAGTTTTGATTTATAAACATTATTGTTATAAACTGTTATCAATATAGCAATATGGCAACATTGAGTTTTAACGACTTTAGGTGAATATTCTAGACTTGCAGTCACGAACATTCTACTATCTTAGTTTCGAACCTTCCAGAAATTATGATTGCTGTATAAAAAGACTAACACGGCCAAGCAAATGAATCAGTTAATTGTGAGTCATTGTTGTGTAAACATCAAAGTGTTCGAAAACTTTAGGTATGTTTTTAAAACGTAATATACTAAGTGTGTAAAAAGACAGTGTGTTCATTTTTAATTGTGTTTGTGTACATTTAAATAAATAAATAGACTCGTTATATTTTCTTCAAACTACTTGAGGCTTTTATTTTGCAATTTAAAGGAAATAAACCACCGTTTTTAAAAGGTAAACACGTAACAATATAATATATATACATATGCATCCACAACAATGGTGCACGGTATATAAGATTCGGTATAGCCGAATATTTAGTAAAACAAAAAAAATTCGAGAAGAAAAAATTTTTATGAAGCAAATTATGCTAAAAAGCATTTAGCATAATTTTTAAAAATTTCAATGCATTTTTGAGAAACAAAATGCTAAATCTAGCACTGAAACAAAACAAATAAGGCAAAGTTGTTTGTGTATTTCGTATTGCTAGTGCTGTAATGAGTATACAAAACACATAGCCTATAGCTAAGAGTTTTTACAAATACAAAAGAGCACCAAGAGTATAGGGCTTGGGCACTCCTGTTTTACAAGCATTATGCATTTGTTGCAAAGTTCAGCGAGATCTGTAGTTTCTTTTATTGTTTTTTTTAGTGTATTATTTAGAAAATTATTTATACAAAATATATGATTACTTGAACGGAAATCCGAAATCATATTGAAGCCTCTATCTTCACTTTACTTAACTTAATTCGCAACAAAAGTTTTCTAAAGTCTTGATGACCTTCAATTTTATGTTTTCACCTGTAAAAATTGCAGACATACTCGTATTTGCATGTGTTTTCATTAAGATGTCTATTTAAGTTTAGTATTAGTCAATTTTCTTACCAGTCGATTCCAAGTTTCTTACCAGATTCCAACGTCACATTTTCACCATATTTCACACCAAAAGATATCAAGAAGACGAAGCCTCGATCGTTTTAAATTATCGACAGTTTTTGACTACCCATTCTGTCACAATGCATACACTTTTCTTTTTTGTTTTTTCATTTAATTCGATTTCTATTTCGCTTTCATTTAAAATTCCTGCGAATACCACCCACACTTTATTTTTCCGTTTTTATTAAAACTTGTATATTCGCCATTTAATAGCTTAGTATTTACACCCTGAATTGGTACTAAGGCATTTGATGACTTCATATTACAAAAAATTAGGTATACATATATCTACATACATACATCGTACACCCCGTTAGTTAAAAAATGCAAATAAAAAACAATAAAGATTTAATAATAGAATAATAGAATAGTTTTCAATAATTTAAGAAATAACAATTTTAAAATAAGCTTAAATCAATAAATAACTAAATATATTTTAAACTTGCCTCATTTACTTCTGTAGGGTATATACTGTATCGCAGAGATCAAACTATTTATTTACTCTTAAAATGAGTAAAGCTTATAAAAAGCTTTTGCCAAGAGTTTGTATTTATACAGTTATTAACAACAACAACAGTAAATGGATTACTGGAAACCTTTTGCTGTCTTCTTGCTTATTGTAGATTATCTTTTAAGTCATTCCCTTTTTATACAGCAACTGAATTACTTCTTAAACCTACAGAATATTAAATAAATAAATTTACTAATTAAAATTAATATAAACTCCACTTGTTTCATTTTATCGGTGCCCCGATAGACTAGGCGATAGTGTGCCGAACTATCAGTCAGAGGGTTGCAGGTTCGATTCCCGCCAAAGACTCTGGGTGTTTTCTGCAGACAAGCCAAAAAGCTTCGCAGTTTATGTTTGTTAATTATATAAATTAATAAAGTTCTAATAGTAATAGTAACGTTGAGTTTATTACAGAGGCGACGAGGACAAAACAAGATTAAAAATTCTAATGAAAGTGAACGTGTGCAGCAGAAAGAAGTTTTAAAATTTTTTTTTTGAAAAAAAAGCAAAGATAGCTACCCAAAATGCACAAATCATTGGCAGAGTTCCAAGTTCCAAGCAAAACAATTGGCTGATTTTTGAAAATCAAATGGAACAATTTCTGGTGACGAATGACATAGATAATATGGTTAAAAGAAAGGCAATTTTATTGACATCATTAGAGGAAACATCATTGTTGCGGCAGCAACTTTAGTCCAAATGTTACGACGGTAACACGAGTCTGGACAGAAATAATAAGAACCTAAAATGACGATATTTAGTCAAGTCAATGAAAACATTTATTTTGGGGTTGGTGTGTGTTGGGGTTCGTTTTATTATCTATGAAATAAATTAACAATTCAATTTGAATTAAAACTAAGTTCACATCGAATTCTTATAAATAAAAACTTACTTACTTTACTCGAAATATATGTATAATATTAGTTGACTAGTTACGTTTCCACACGAATCCAAGATGTATTCTCAAATGACTGAATATTAGCCATTTCATATATCGTAACATAAATAATACGAACATTAAAACGAGATCAACACAGGGTTGACATAACTTTACTCAAACAAAACGATAACAACATAAATTTACACTTCAGACGTCAATTAGTATGGCAATATTAAAATAGATTAAAAAACACAAACGTACAGTTAAATTCAAATATTAAAATTTACGAAACGGTTTAAACAATTCAAATTATTATAATTTAATCTGCAACATGCCGCCGCCCGTGAGTCGATCTGGGAGACTCACTTCTAACATCGAGAACAGGTAATTTCGGCGCAGGTCTTTTCAATCTGCCAATATGTCTTAACCACCGCCGAACGAACTTGCCCATCAAGTGCCAGGAACACTTCTTCAACTACTCCTTTCTTCCACTGCCCACGAGCTTCACTATCGTCACATATTACAACCACATCGCCCACTTTGACTGGTTCCACGAACTGATGCCATTTTGTACGACGCGTCAATTCTGGGAGGTATTCTAACACCCATCTCTTCCAGAATGTCTGTTTAAATTGTTACAATATATGCCACTGTTTTCTAAGGCAGACCATTTCAGGCACAGCCTGTGTCTGTACCATGTTTGCACTTCCAAGCAAAAAATGATTTGGTGTAAGAGGCTCTTGATCAGAATTGTCTATTGATACATGTGTCAATGGTCGTGAATTAACCAAATTTTCGGCTTCTATTAGTAGACTAACAAAAGTATCAATCTGAGGAGATTTTTCCTTTAGCGTAAAAGCTAACACTCTTTTGACGGCACGAACCATCCGCTCCCATGCGCCTCCAGCTGACGGATTGGCGGGAGTGTTGAATTAACATTCAGTGCCGTGCCGACTGCACTCATCCGCTATTTTCGTTTCTGCAAATATCCAATCCTCTTTACTCGCCCCGAAGAAGTTAGTGCCTCTATCGCTACGCATACGAACCGGCAGGCCTCTGCGGTTTATAAAATTCCTTAAACATAGTATTACTGCATCCGTAGATAAATCCTTGGCGACTTTCAAGTGGATTGCCCTTACGGTTAAGCAGGTGAAAAGGGCCACCCAACGCTTTTCACTTCTTCGCCCCATCGATACCAGAAACGGGCCCATGTAACGCCTGTGTACGAAAATTGTCTTACATACGGAGAAAGCCGATCAATTGGAAGTTGGCCCATTAAAGGGGGTTTTGGAGCTGCGCTCATGTTCTTACATAGTTGACATTTCGCCTTAGCGGATCTTACCAAGCGCCTTAGGCCCGGAATCCAAAATTTCAAACGAATTGCTGCGCAAACTGATTCCTGATTCTGGTGCTTGAAATCTTCGTGGTACTGCTTTATAATCAGGTTTGTTAGTTTGTGCCCCTTGGGTAGAATTATAGGCTCTCTGGTACACTTCGAAACACAATTAGCGTTGCTAATACGTCCAGAAGGTCTAATCAAACCGTCGTCATTTAAATACGCAATTTTTCGTATTCGTCATTTTGCATAAAACTAATTCTGATTACTGGCGTTCCGCAACACACAAATATGACTTAAATTTTGGTATGGAACTTTTCTTTGCGCGTGTTTTGAAAAGCTTTATTGTGCGTATGACCCAGCTCATAACTCTCACTAGTCTGTTATAACTTGAAAACTTCCCAAATTTAATAATGGAGACATCATTTAATGTGACTATAAATTTAGATCGTCTCTCTGATTTACAGTCGTATTCTGTTACATCATCTGGTAATTTCGGCCATTGTTCAGCGTTCGATTTTAAGAACTTGGGTCCGGTCAGCCAACACGATATTATTGGTTTTCTTAGTCTCGTTGCTTCATCCGCGGGATTTTGTGAACCTGGAACCCATCGCCATTGATCCATATCAGAGAATTTCATTATTTCGGAAATACGATGAGCCACAATTGTTTATAGATCCTAGAATCTGATCGTATCCATTTAATGACAGTCTTGGAGTCTGACCAAAAAATTACATTCCTTAGCTCAATATCATGACTTGATATTATCATTCTATATAGCCTTGTACCAAGTACTGCGGCTTGAAGCTCAAAGGTTTGCAGTGCTTATTCGCCAATAAGCCACATCGGCAAAAGCAACTTCGCCGGCATCTACAAAAACATGCAAGTCATCGATAGTGTGGGGATCGCAAAATGTAGGACCATAGCACCTAGGGATTGTAATGTGTTCTACCATTATAACCATTTTTCATATACCACCTCAGGAATTGGTGAACTCCAGTCTATTTTGTACCTCCACAATTCTTGCAGTAACACCTTCGATACTATCTCAATAGTTGCCAAAAATCCAAAAGGATCAAATATGGACATGGTAAGACTTAATATTTCTCGTTTTGTTGGCTTCCGCTTGTCGTGTAAAACTGCCTCCGGCACTTTGTTAAATTTTAAAATAAAGCAAAATTTGTCATCTGACGGTAACCAAAACATTCCTAGAGTCTTTTCTGATGATGTTTCACCACTGCCTAAATTCGTCGAATATAATTCATTTGCTTTAGGTACAGCGTCATTTATTACAACGCAATATTTGTTTGCATTTGACACAAATCCTCGCAGCTCAAAATTAGCTTGCTGATAAATAGTAACTATATCCTTACTCACAGCAATCGCCTTGTCAACATTATCAAAGGAATCTACGTAATCATCGACATAATGACAATCCACAATAGCCTTAGTTACACAAGGATGTGTACTTTCATATTGTTTTGCGTTAAAATTTTTTACGTATTGAGCTGAGCAAGGAGAACAGACTGAACCAAAAATCATCACATTCATCACGTACACGTCTGGCGGCCGTGTGGTATCGCCTTTACGCCACACAGTGGCACTTTTGCGGAAAAATAGGGTTTTTCAATTTTAAAATTTTAATGATTTGGATAAGAAAAATTCAACAAGGTTTTTTATGAAAAGTGAAATTTTGTAGTTAAAAAAACTAACAGAAGTCAACGGAAATTTATTCAATGAAATTCGATTAAAATTGCTGCCCAAATAAAGAACTTTTTTTGTGTGTAAGTTTATAGCTATGGCTTTTGTTTTATTTTTTAGTGAAAATATAGCACTTACTTTTTTATAAAACAAAGAATTATTGAAATTGGAAAAGTAAACTAATTATTATAATTTATCAAAAACTATACTTTTTGATGGAAAAAAACTTTATGTGCTTTGCCTTGCTTAGCCCTCTAACTATAAAAAAATGAAAGGTCTGAGTCTGTACTTTCAATTAAGAAAAAAAACTACCGCCAATTACCGTCCCTTTTAGTAACATCGATTTTAATTTCAAAAGTCACTTCCAATATTTCATACAAATGGTCAATAAGACCATTTGGTATACTTTTAGGCTTTTGGGAATTAAAGCTTGAAACGATTTATAAGTGAAACATTATTTTTGTTTACGAATATGTAGGCGTAACTAAATTGAATGACATTTCAGTCGAAATAAAAACATATAGTTTTCACGGCTTAAAATATATTAAATTTTATTTATATACTTATATAGTTCATATTAATATGAGTACTTTTTCGTTTTTATACAAAGAATTAAGCGAAGAGCTTATTAACAGTACTAGCAATGTTGATTCATTGACTGAATATATAAAATCGAGAAATTCAGGTGTAACTGATGAAGATGTTGCATATGTGAAAAGAAATATATCGCACCTTTAGAAATATATATACCTTTATTTAATAAAAGGTGGTTTGCCGCATCTCAAAACATTGCTCGTTTTTTTTGCAAGCAATTCACTTTGGCTTACAAGTAAGTTTTCGAGTAACAAAAGTATAGCGAAGGGGAGACAAACAAAAGCTTTTGAGGAATGTAGTGATCGCGCGAAACGGTATAAAGCTGCAGCCTTGGTGTCACAGTACCCACAACAACAACTTTCACTGGCAAGTGAAATTATTGAAAAAGAAAAAACCTCGCAGCCCTATATTGATTCTTCAATTGTATTAGCATTATTAATGAATGCTGATTTAACAAAGATGCAATACAATACCATAAGAAACGTTTTGCAATCTGAAGGGTATAATATTCTTCCACCTTATAACAAGCTATCGACTGAAAAAGAAAAATGTTATCCAGAAAACATTAATGTAACGGAAACAAGCGCTTTAGTTAATCTTCAAAGTTTGCTGGACCACACAACAAACCGAATTTTTGAAACTTTTTCAACAGAAACATTGGAGTCGCTGCCGTCGTGCAACTACACTCTTACAAGTAAGTGGGGCTGCGATGGGTCATTTGGGCATGCAGAATACAAACAAAATTTACCCAAAGATGTGAATCATGGCAGTATGTATTTACTCTCTATGGTCCCATTAATGCTGCAATCAGATAACAATATTGATTATTGGCGTAATTCCAGACCTTCTTCAACTAGATATTGTCGACCAATTTCATTTGAATTTGCAAGGGAAACAAAAGAGAGAGTAATGGAATTTAACGAAAATATGAAGTCAGATATTGCTGCATTGAATTGTACAAAAGTTGTTGTAATGGGCAAAGAAATTAATGTATTACGCAAGCTCCTTTTTACAATGCTGGATGGTAAAACCGCTCAGATAGTGACACATACTACTGCAGCAGAAGTATGTTACACTTGTGGAGCGAAACCTACTGAAATGAACAACTTAGAGTTAGTTTCAATGAAAACAATTAAACCTGAGGCATGTGAATTGGGAATTTCATACTTACATGCTAGAATAAAATTTATGGAATGCATTCTCCAAAGAAATTAAAAGACAAAATAAATTAAAAATACAGGCGGCCTTTAAAGATAAAATGCGGTTGCGAGTTGATTCTGTTCAACAAGATACAGGAACTTCTAACGACGGGAACACATCAAGGCTTTTTTTCAAACCCACAATTTGTTGCGGATATTACTGGCGTCAGTGAAGAACTTATTGATCAATTCAGGATAATTCTACAAATAATTACATGTGACGAAAAAATTGATAGTGACAAATTTAAATTATATGCGTCGGACACTGCGAAACTGTTCGTACAAAAATATAGTTGGTTTTATGTGCTTGTTTCTGTGCTCCACAAAGTACTAATGCATGGTAAGAATATAATTGATGCTGCCGTATTACTAATAGGAATGCTTTCCGAGGAAGCCAGAAACAAAGATTACAGGAAGTATCGATTGATGTTTTCCAGAAAGTGTGATCGAATTTCCACAAATACTGATGTATTCAACAGACTTCTTTTAACATCGGATCCTTACATAAGTAGCATAAGGCTTCATTCGAACAAAATTTCCTTAGATCTAGATCCCATTGTTAAAGATGTGGTGCTTGAATAATATTACAAATAAAAACTAACACAATTTTTCGCCTGTTACATATTCAATTAACCCAGTGGTGGATAAGACGGTATATGCCGTCAAATTTAGTTCAAAATTATGGGACAGGACGGCATCTACCGTCACCAATTTTTTGTCTCATTATGACAAGACGGTATGTCCCGCAGTAAATTTAATGTTAAATTATACTACTACTCCTGTGTCTCTAAAATTTAATTTTCGAGACGTCGAATATGCTATTTGTAACCTAAAACTCAAAAAATCACGAGGTATTGATAAAATAAGTAACAAAATGCTTATGCAGTTACCTAGAGTAGCTAGAAAAATTACGCTTTTTATTTTCAACGCTATTTTACGCCTGGAGTATTTTCCTGCAGAATGGAAATTGTCTACGATTACAATGATACCAAAACCCGGGAAGGATCCCACCAAAGTAGAATCCTATAGGCCAATAAGTTTACTGCCAACTATTTCTAAATTGTTTGAGAAATTGCTGATGATGAAGCTGACTCCCGTACTAAATGCTGTAGGATGTATTCCCAACCATCAATTCGGTTTTAAGGCTAAGCACAACACCGTTGAACAAACTCACAGATTAGTCAATGTCATAAGAAAGTCTTTTGAAGACAAAACATATTGCTCAGCTCTGTTCATTGACGTTTCTCAAGCTTTTGACAAAGTGTGGCACGACGGCTTACTTCATAAAATAAAGCTAAATTTGCCTACAAACACCCACAAACTTCTGGAAAGTTACTTATATGGTCGCCAATTTATCATCAGAGAAGGTGATTTTACAAGCCCCCCTCAGCCAATTGAAGCAGGTGTCCCGCAAGGCAGTATATTGGGTCCTACTTTGTATTTAATTTACGCGTCTGACATGCCAACAGGATCTCGAATCCCCACTTCAACGTTTGCAGATGATACAGCATTTCTTAGCGTCCACGAAAATCATCAATTAGCCTCGCGAAATTTGCAGGAACATATTGAAAATTTAGAGAAATGGCTAAAACTCTGGAAAATCAAGGTAAATGAACAGAAATGTACTCATGTAACATTCACACTACACAGGGGAACATGCTCGCCGATCAAAATCAACAATCAAGTAATTCCGCACCACAATGAAGTCAAGTACCTTGGTATTCACCTCGACCGTCGGCTAACGTGGAACGCTCATATTGATGCAAAACTAACTCAGATGAAATTAAAAGCAGTGCAACTGAATTGGCTTATCGGCAGAAATTCTACCTTGAAATTGGATTGCAAACTCTTGTTGTACAAAGCGATTTTAAAACCAATCTGGTGCTATGGAATTCAACTATGGGGTACCGCCTCGGCATCAAATATTGAAAAAATTCAAAAGCAACAAAACAAAATTCTCCGTATGATTACAGCAGCTCCATGGTATGTTAAAAACTCCCGTATTCACGAAGATCTAAGCGTGCCTTTGGTAAAAGCAGAATTCGCCAGGTACGCAATAAAGTATATCAACAAACTTGAAACACACCCAAACCCACTCGCACGTAACATCCTTAATTTTGGCGGTCATGCTCGGTTGAGAAGGAGGGACACCGTTGATATCATCCAAGCTCAAAACAGATGAATTTACAGATATAGTACGGTTGAAACACAATTTTGTTGTCTAGCATTGGCTAGCCTCAAATAAACTTTTTTTTTTCTTTTTAGTATTAAGATTCGTATACTTATTGTTAGTTCATATTTTGAAGATTCAATAAATAAATATATGTAATAAAAAAAAAAAAAAAAATTATACTTTGTTTGAATGAATATCCCAAAAAATTTTATATTGTGTGCCATAGTACAAACAGTAACGGCAATTATAACTTATTAACACATGTTGTGATTAAACACATATCAGCAACAGCAAGACGGTGATTCCCGTTCATATTTTTGTTTGTGTCCAGTTGCATTTCTTGTATTTCTACAACTAGAAGCAAATAAATTTGCATATAAAGGTGAGTCAAGTTTATTGTGCAAAAACAAATTCAGACACCTTTTAAATTAATTTTTTGCTCCTATATATATATATAACTAAAGAGTTTTGTTATTTGTGTAGAGATATTTTGCAGAAAAAATGGATGATTACAGAAAAGAGAGATGTAAAATTTTAAAATTGTTTCAAGAAATTGATTCTGGCGAAGAATCTGTAACTGATCCATTCAGTGATGACGGAGAGTATGGCAGCGATGCAGATTATGAGCCAAATGACGAAAATTGCAACGATGTCCAAGACAAAGAAAAAAAAACGTACTCAGTCTCAGTACTCAGAAATACTACCGGAAGATATAGTACACAAATTAATTGATTGTAGTGATGCTGACTCTGATAATAGTTCAGATTCAGAAGAACAGGAGTTGCCTCGTCTTGAAATAGATTTTGAAGAGGATTGGTTCGAAAACACAATAGAAGTACCTCAGTTCAATTTCAATTCAACAAACTGCGGAATTAAAGTTGATGTTGGTAAAGATTGTACTCCAAGAAGTATTTTTGATGCGATTTTTACGCCAAATATACTAACGAAATTAGTAAGCTCAACTAATATATATGGGCCCAACCACTGCTCCAATAGTCGACCACATACTCGAAACGCACGTTTTGCTAATTTTGGAGATACATACAATGAAGAAATGTTATAGTTTCTGGGCTTCTGCTTGCTCCAAAGACAAATCAAAGCACCCAAAATTCGCGATATGTTTTCAAGTGATCTACTGTATTATCATCCAGTATTTCGTAATACAATGACTGGTCGTAGATTTGAACAGCTACTACGCTAAAAAAAAAGCAAGCCATTATTGGACTTTTTTATAAAAAGTTTTCAAGAAGCGTACTATCCTTTAGAGTACCTCGCATTAGATGAATCCCTTTTACTACACCGTGGACGTCTCCAATTCCGGCAATATATGAAAGTTAAAAAACCCAACTATGGAATTAAATTGTATGAGCTAACAGCAATCGATGGATATGTTTTGAATATAGAATTATGCCAAGGAGCACTAGAAAAAAATCAGAAATCCAAAGTTGGATATTGTTCATCGTTTGAATTTAAGAAAAATAAATTCCTTAGTCTGCATTAATACAGCTTTTAAGTAATAACGGCATATCCCGTTCTGTCACATCAGGTCCATTTAGAATAACCCCAATATGTTTAATTTTTTTTCATAAGGAGAACTCAATTAAGAAGTGTCCCGAATTTAAAGTCCCTAGGTCCAAAAATAAAAATTTTGGGAAGTGCAGTTATATGGAAAGTGGGTGTGGCAGTGGGCGGTTTTCCAAGATTTTTTCAAAATTTCTTAATTTAATTTAATTTTCCAAAATTTCATTGCTGTACGACCACTCCTTCTATTTTTTTCCAAGAAATGTATGGGATGGTGCCACTGTGCGTCGTCGACTTCACCAATTGCCCTTGGAAGAAAATCTTTGCGTGGACGAGCAAATAATTTCATTCAAAGGAAAATTTACCGGCCTGCAATAAACTGTTCTTTTTGTGCGGTAAAAGTGGATTGCCCTATGAGTTCATTGTCTACCAAGGTTCTACAACACCACTCAACGAAATATTAGTCAAGACCGTAGGAAATGGATCAGCAGTCGTATTAGAATTAGCAAAGCGTGTTCCAATGCAATCTAAAGATCATAAATTATACTTTGATAATTATTTCCCTTCTTTTCAATTATTTGAAATTCTGCTGGACAGAGGTGCAGCAGGAACTGTTAGAAGCAATCGATTTAGCAATCCACCTTTGCCGGATCAAAAAGTTTTAAGTAAGCGTGGAAGAGGTTCTGCTTCAGAATGCTGTAGTGAAAATGGAAAAGTGATTTTTACAAGGTAGGTTTTAAGTTTCATCCTCATATTTATTTCTGAACGAGTTTATAATTTTTGATTAGGTGGTTTGACAACAAAGTAGTAAACTTAGCTTCGAACTATGTAGGAGTCGGTATATCAGATATGGCGAAGAGATGGGACAAAAAACATTAAAATACGTGGAGGTTAGTCGTCCTGAAGTTGTTCGTTTATACAATGAAAATATGGGTGGAGTGGACCTCCTAGATCAAATGCTACAGTACTATCGAATCAACATTCGTACTTCAAAATAGACCGTACGTGTTTTAATGCATTTTGTTGATTTGGCGCTTACAGCTTCGTGGATGAAGTATAAGAAAGCATGTGACGTGAATGGAGTTCCTCAAAAAGATATTTTGGATTCTTTGAATTTTCGAGCTGATGTAGCAAATGTGTTATTAAAATTGCAGAAAACAGATAATGACATTGATACACCGCGTAGAGGCAGACCATCTCGAACTTCTACATGTCCGGCAGAAACAACACCAAAAAGCTCCATATCAACCATTGATACTGAACCGTTACAAAAACCACTGAAGCGCAAAAGAACAAACCAAAGTGCTCCTGCTAAAGAAGTTCAGCACGATGGTCACAACCACTTACCAGAATTTTTGGAAAGTACAAACTCTGGTCGCTGTAAAATGGTCGGTTGTTCAAAAAAGTCATTTATTATTTGCAAAAAATGTAATGTTTATCTTTGTGTAAAACGTGAAAGCAATTGCTTATCATACAAAATAAATGTTTTTATTACTTTTGTCTCATTTAATTACATGTATTGTCTGAAAGTTTGCTTAGGAGAAATATATCTACCGAGTAATTTTGTCCAATATATTGGACAACAACTTGCGGACAGGTGAGATTACTTACCTGTAATCTGACTTCAGATTTGGAATCAGCACCCTCAAATTAGCTTATACTGAAAATTTCAGATTTTTATCTCAACTGGTTCTATTTAATGTCTGAAAGGGTTAAGTTACGATATATGAAATGGCTAATATTCAGTCATTTGAGAAGACATCTTGGATTCGTGTGGAAACGTAACTAGTCAACTAATATTATACATATATTTCGAGTAAAGTAAGTAAGTCTTTATTTATAAGAATTCGATGTGTTTTAGTTGTAGTTTTAATTCAAATTGAATTGTTAATTTATTTCATAGATAATAAAACGAACCCCAACACACACCAATCCCAAAATAAATGTTTTCATTGACTTGACTAAATATCGTCATTTTAGGTTCTTATTATTTCTGGCCAGACTCGTGTTACCGTCGTAACATTTGGACTAAAGTTGCTGCCGCAACATTTTTTATTATTTAATTGGGTGCTGCCGTTCACATCTACACGAGTTTGTCTGCCGCCATATTGATGTCTAGACGAAGCGAACGGTTATTGGAAAAGAAAATGTCTGATAACGAAGATAATTGTACCGTCCCAAAGAATAGAGCCGAATCGTCGGAAAGCTGTAGTGAGGGTGAAAAGACGATGGTAGAACAGCCATCTACTGCGGAACAAAGGGAAGAAATACGGGAACTGAAGGAATCTTTGAAAATTCTAATGGAGAAGTACCAGAACACAGATTTACACACGCATGTGCAACAGCCAACTGTGTCGTATATATTGCCTGATGCCACAGCTACACCGCCTGCCGTAGCGAACTGCCAAATGAACATGCCACCGATAATGCCAGCATCAACGCCGCCGATGCAACAACAATTTAATTCAAGTAAGTATAAAATGCCATACACATACTATTTGCCAAATACTGCCGCACAACAATCAGTGCAACCCACAATTGCTTTGCCACCTTTGCCGTCACAATCAATCACTTTTTTACAACAACAATCTACACAAATGTTTACAAACACAGCCCCGCGAATGACATCAGCAGTTTCATCTGGTTATTTGCCGTCATGTTCGCAAAATATCGCCATGCCCATTTCTACACCACAGGCTACAGAGACAAGTATATCGCGAACTACGTAAACTTCATGATTTACCTGAATTCACTGGCCAGCCAGAATGTTGGCCTATGTTTAGTGTTGCGTATAATGAGACAACAAGAAATTATAATTACACAAATTTAGAAAATTTAATGAGACTTCAAAAAGCTTTAAAGGGAGATGCCAGAACAAAAGTTGAAACCTTTTTGATTCACCCGGACAGCGTGAGCCAGGTGATGAATATGTTGGAGTCCCATTATGGGCGCCCACAAGTGCTTATACGTAGCCAAATCGCCAAAGTCCGTGCTCTTCCACCCATATCTGGGAGAAAAATGCATGAGTTGGTTATTTTCAGCACGATGGTGTCGAATCTAACAGTTTTTTTTAGAGAACGCACGTTCAACTCCTCATTTATCGAATCCTACTCTGATTGACGAATTAGTCAGCAAATTGCCGCCATCTAATAAAGAGGAATGGATGAGATATTCTGTGCAAAATCTAGGCCAATACCCCAGTGACGGCAATTCAGTACATGGTTGCAGGAAGTTGCTACTTACATAGCTCTGGTTGCTGAGACGGAAAAAACTGATGTGTACTGTAATATAAAGGACAAAATCATTTACAATAACTACGGAACATCGTCTTACTAAATGCTTATTATGTCAGCAGACTCACAAGTTGCACCAATGCAACAATTTTAAAGAAATGACAACAGCTGACAGATGGAAGTTTGTAAAATGTAAAAATCATTGTTTTTGTTGTCTACTATCCGGACACAATTTAGTTAACTGCTAAACAAAACGACAGTGTGGTTTGTCCAAATGTAATAAATACCACAACAGATTGCTTCACGAATATGCTAAAGTTGACAATGGTAAGAATGTAAACAAAAATAAAAATTATGACAATAACAATGAAATACTAGTTAGAGATGATACAAAGGCGCTAAACGTAGAAAATGAGAGCAGTGCTGTTAACGCAATCGCTGATAATTCTTTTAATAATGAAACTTTATTTAAATTTTTGCCTGTTCAATTAAGAGGTCCAAAAGGTTCTATGAATGTTGTAGCTTTTATAGACGAAGGTTCGAAGATATCACTTCTAGAAGAAGAAGTCGCAATACAAATTGATCTGAACGGTTTATCAAGCAACTTGTGCCTCGGGTGGATTGGAGGCAAAACAACAAATGAAGTATCTAAAAAGGTAAATTTGGAAATAAGTGGCGTTGATAAAAATAATACAGGTTTTAATATGAGAAATGTATGGACTACTTGGAACATGAAGTTGCCGCCACAGAGTTTACCTTTGGAAAATTTTAAGAATAAATTTCCTATTTAAATAAAATAAAAATAGAGGGTTATTCTAACGCCACACCAAAATTATTGATTGGATTGCCACATACAAAACTCGTGAGACCGTTTGACGTGGTTAATTTGGACGAAAGTTTTGCGGTACACCAGACTAGTTTGGGTAATATCTTATTTGGTTCAAATGAAGATGCAATAGGGCAACTGTATGCAAGATTGATGTAGAATGTTTAGATGAAATTCATCAACAAATTGCCGATTATTTTACTATTGAGAATTTCGGTGTACAGAATTTGCAGTTGGTGATTTCACATGATGATGAGAAAGCAGAGGAAATCCTTCAGCGTACAACGCAAAAAATCGGTAATCAGTATGAGACTGGCCTTATATGGTGGCAAGATGAATTTGAACTTGTAGATATCTACGCTGTTGCTTTGAAACGTTTGAAGGGTTTGGAGTCCAAGATGAGTAAAGACGAAGATATGGCCAATTGGTATAAATCCAAAATAGAAGATTATGTTTTAAAATCATATGCCAGAAAATTGTCACCCGAGGAAGTATCTAGTAATGACCATCGTATATGGTACTTGCCGCATTTCGCAATAACCAATGTTAACAAAGGTAACAAACGACGTCTGGTGTTCGATGCAGCCGCATCTATAAATAATGTATCTTTTAATTCAAGGTTAATGAAAGGCCCTTGCAGATACCAGCCTAAATCGTTATTAGCCATACTTTTTAAGTTTCGTCAACGAAGAATCGGAGTTTGTGCGGATATAAAGGAAATGTTCCACCGCGTGAAAATACGGGTGCGAGATCAGGTAGCACAACGATTCCTATGGCGCACAGTGGCACCATCCCATACATTTCTTGGAAAAAAATAGAAGGAGTAGTCGTACAGCAATGAAATTTTGCAAAAACACTTCTTTGGGCTAAATTAAGAAATTTTGAAAAAATCGTGGAAAACCGCCCACTGCCACACCCACCTCCCATATAACTGCACTTCCCAAAATTTTTATTTTTGGACCTAGGGACTTTAAATTCGGGACACTTCTTAATTGAGTTCTCCTTATGAAAAAAAATTAAACAGATTGGGAATCATATGAAAATTTCATATAAGTTAAAAAATGTTAATTTTTTATTCAAAAGTTAAACATGTGTTGTCTTCATACAAAAAGAGAGAATATCTCCAAGAACCCTCCGCGAAAGATATTAGCCTTCAAATACACCGAAAATATCGCACAAATGCATGCCGCTTTTCTAGTCAAGTATGCCAAGTTAAAGTGTGTAACACCTAAGTCATTGAAACAAATTGATATAAAGTACAGTTATGAACCCTTTTTAATGAAAAAAAAAAATGGTGTTGCTAATATTGAGACACCAAATGAGGTTATTTATACCTTTCAGCTTGATAAAAATCCAATATAATATAGGTACAATATTTTAATTTAATATGTAACAGGCGAAAAATTGTGTTAGTTTTTATTTGTAATATTATTCAAGCACCATATCTTTAACAATGGGATCTAGATCTAAGGAAATTTTGTTCGAATGACGCCTTATGCTACTTATGTAAGGATCCGATGTTAAAAGAAGTCTGTTGAATACATCAGTATTTGTGGAAATTCGATCACACTTTCTGGAAAACATCAATCGATACTTCCTGTAATCTTTGTTTCTGTCTTCCTCGGCTTCCTCTGAAAGCATTCCTATTGGTAATACGGCAGCATCAATTATATTCTTACCATGCATTAGTACTTTGTGGAGCACAGTAACAGGCATATAAAACCAACTATATTTTTGTACGAACAGTTTCGCAGTGTCCGACGCATATAATTTAAATTTGTCACTATCAATTTTTTCGTCACATGTAATTATTTGTAGAATTATCCTGAATCGATCAATAAGTTCTTCACTGACGCCAGTAATATCCGCAACAATTTGTGGGTTTGAAAAAAAGCCTTGATGTGTTCCCGTCGTTAGAAGTTCCTGTATCTTGTTGAACAGAATCAACTCGCAACCGCATTTTATCTTTAAAGGCCGCCTGTATTTTTAATTTATTTTGTCTTTTAATTTCTTTGGAGAATGCATTCCATAAATTTTATTCTAGCATGTAAGTATGAAATTCCCAATTCACATGCCTCAGGTTTAATTGTTTGCATTGAAACTAACTCTAAGTTGTTCATTTCAGTAGGTTTCGCTCCACAAGTGTAACATACTGCTGCTGCAGTAGTATGTGACACTATCTGAGCGGTTTTACCATCCAGCATTGTAAAAAGGAGCTTGCGTAATACATTAATTTCTTTGCCCATTACAACAACTTTTGTACAATTCAATGCAGCAATATCTGACTTCATATTTTCGTTAAATTCCATTACTCTCTCTTTTGTTTCCCTTGCAAATTCAAATGAAATTGGTCGACAATATCTAGTTGAAGAAGGTCTGGAATTACGCCAATACTCAATATTGTTATCTGATTGCAGCATTAATGGGACCATAGAGAGTAAATACATACTGCCATGATTCACATCTTTGGGTAAATTTTGTTTGTATTCTGCATGCCCAAATGACCCATCGCAGCCCCACTTACTTGTAAGAGTGTAGTTGCACGACGGCAGCGACTCCAATGTTTCTGTTGAAAAAGTTTCAAAAATTCGGTTTGTTGTGTGGTCCAGCAAACTTTGAAGATTAACTAAAGCGCTTGTTTCCGTTACATTAATGTTTTCTGGATAACATTTTTCTTTTTCAGTCGATAGCTTGTTATAAGGTGGAAGAATATTATACCCTTCAGATTGCAAAACGTTTCTTATGGTATTGTATTGCATCTTTGTTAAATCAGCATTCATTAATAATGCTAATACAATTGAAGAATCAATATAGGGCTGCGAGGTTTCTTCTTTTTCAATAATTTCACTTGCCAGTGAAAGTTGTTGTTGTGGGTACTGTGACACCAAGGCTGCAGCTTTATACCGTTTCGCGCGATCACTACATTCCTCAAAAGCTTTTGTTTGTCTCCCCTTCGCTATACTTTTGTTACTCGAAAACTTACTTGTAAGCCAAAGTGAATTGCTTGCAAAAAAAACGAGCAATGTTTTGAGATGCGGCAAACCACCTTTTATTAAATAAAGGTATATATATTTCTAAAGGTGCGATATATTTCTTTTCACATATGCAACATCTTCATCAGTTACACCTGAATTTCTCGATTTTATATATTCAGTCAATGAATCAACATTGCTAGTACTGTTAATAAGCTCTTCGCTTAATTCTTTGTATAAAAACGAAAAAGTACTCATATTAATATGAACTATATAAGTATATAAATGAAATTTAATATATTTTAAGCCGTGAAAACTATGTTTTTATTTCGACTGAAATGTCATTCAATTTAGTTACGCCTACATATTCGTAAACAAAAATAATGTTTCACTTATAAATCGTTTCAAGCTTTAATTCCCAAAAGCCTAAAAGTATACCCAATTTTTTGTCTTATTGACCATTTGTATGAAATATTGGAAGTGACTTTTGAAATTAAAATCAATGTTACTAAAAGAGACGGTAATTGGCGGTAGTTTTTTTTTCTTAATTGAAAGTACAGACTCGGACCTTTCATTTTTTTTATAGTTAGAGGGCTAAGCAAGGCAAAGCACATAAAGTTTTTTCCATTAAAAAGTGAAAAGTTGGTATTTTTTAGTATAATTTTTGATAAATTATAATAATTCCAATTTCAATAATTCTTTTTTTTTATAAAAAGTAAGTGCTATATTTTCACTAAAAAATAAAACAAAAGTCATAGCTATAAACTTACACACAAAAAAAGTTCTTTATTTGGGCAGTAATTTTAATCTAATTTCATTGAATAAATTTCCGTTGACTTCTGTTGGTTTTTTTAACTTCAAAATTTCACTTTTCATAAAAAACCTTGTTGAATTTTTCTTATCCAAATACTTCTTTACAAAAACAAATCATTAAAATTTTAAAGTTGAAAAACCCTATTTTTCCGCAAAAGTGCCACTGTGCGACGCACCTGTTCAATTACTGGTCTTATTTTGTACATTCTATCCTGACATTGTTTTGGCCGAACTAAAATATCTGTTACATGAAGATAGTTGCGTAATTAAAAAAAACGATTGACCGTCATATTTTCATAGAACATAGGCATTCCCCAACGCTTATCAAAGTACATACGCACTCGAGGAAACTTTAAACAACTGAAGACCAAAGAATATACGCATTTGATCATCGTTGGATTGTTTAAAAGACGACTTGCCTTGCTGTACGGCATATAAATTTCTGCAATATGCGGCGTTTTCAAAAAATTCATCATCGGAATATTTTTGGAAATGTTGAAATGGAGTTTCTAAAATAATGTTATCATTTGGCGGAACAAATGCGACAAGTTCTTGATTTCGCAAGAGCCTATTTTTCCATACAATATTCTTTTTTTAGTTAATTGGATTTTGGTGCTTTCAGAATTTTCGAAAGAGTTTTGTGGTACTAAATCCACCAAGTGGGGCAGTTCAATTCCCAGAGCCGTAAATTCAGTTTCCGAAAGAGTGGGCACCTCAATTTCTTCTAAGACTTCGTCATCTTCAATTTCTTCCGGCAATGTTTCATGGTCTTCAACTTGACCCACTTTATCAGGCAACTTACTAAGAGGAAACTGATGGTCAACCTCATCATATTCTCCTGCATCGCTTACGTCAGAAGATTCTTCTAACAGTTTTAAGATCTCTTCTTCACTTAGTAGTCGTTTCATAAAAAAACACCAGTATTGGCAAAAAATAAATGTTCTCGCAAATTCAAAAAACTGCAACCACAAAGTAAATTTGTCCAATATAAGTAGGGTTACCATATGCATTTTGAGAAAAAGAGGACGTCGACCAAAAAAAAAAAGCCGGACATTTACCCTTAAAAAGAGGACAACTACAGATAATAATAATAATAAAACAATAATAATAAAACAACGCCTTAAAATACACAAAACAAATTTAAAATTCTATTTACATATAACAACAACACAAAACTTACACAAAATATTAAAAAAAAATTATATTTTATCAGTCTGATCTCATAACTACTACAACATAAAAACATAACAATTAACAAATTCATTTTAAAACTTCACATGTACTACATATATATACATTTTTAGTAGAAGTTGTCAAGTTTCATGTATATTTTTCAGCGCTTTCAATTTGTACCAATATATTATTATGGCATTTTTTTAAATATTCATAAAACACTTGACAATTCATATCAAAATTATATTTGACTTTAATAATATCAGAAACAGTTTCTGTGTTTAATTTGTTTCTTTCTGCTGTCCACTGAATTCAGAACTTCTAGAACTAAGAACTTTGAGAAATATTATAAAACAAAATTCCCAAAGGTTAGCACATACATTCAGGGAAAGAATTGACCATTTTAAAATTTGGAATGATTTGGAATTTATAAGAAGATTTCGTCTTTCAAAGAAAAGTGCATCAGCTGTTTTTCCCCTCCAATAAATTAGCACTTCTTTTGGCACCTTTTCCAGACATTTCTGGACAAAACTAAAAACGTCGTTGCAAACAATTAAATTTTGCAATTAATTGGTGCTAAACGTCAAACACCAATGTTACCACATTTTTCACCGAATGCAGTAGGTAAAATTACCAAATTCTTTTTACCGGTTAGGAAAACTAATAGGTATAAACAGTGGTGATATTCGAAACAATTAACAACCGGTTCGCTTAAAAAAATTATATTTTTGCCATATTTTGATAAAAATAGCGAAAATTTTAAAGTCGCATCCCAGTAACAGACCACAAGCCTCTTAAAAAAAAAATAGTTTTGATTTTGCAAAATAAAAGTAAAAAAAAATTGCTTTATTTTTTTCTCAAAAGATTAAAGAAAACGCTATCAAACACATCATCATCCAAGAATCCAATGTATGACCAAAATAAAATTCATTTGTTTGTACGTTTGTACAATGAACAACTGAACAATATTGTGTTTGTTGTCGACACTAATCACCTTGATAAATACACATTATATAAAACCGTTAAAACAAAAAACATAATCACCCCAAAAATTTCATATGGAATTTACGCCCGTGAACAAATCAAACTCAACGAAACTTTATAACAAACCGTAACAGCTGATTTATCAAAACAAACATTTTTTTCTTGAGTGGTGAAAATTGTTTGTTGTTGTTTATGTATCATTGTGTAGATTTGTTAATCGCCGTGAACAAAACAAACTCTGGGATTTGTAACAAACCATAACAAACTATTGTTGTTGTTGTGTGGTGAGTTTTTTTTATAAAAGTCGCTGATCAGTGTTGTCAAATACGTAATTTTTTTAAACGCTTTAAATTCAGTTAAATTTTAAACAGCGTTGCCAAATGTGCAGATTTATCTGTTTTTTGCAGTTTTTTAAAGTGCAAAACAGGCTTGCAGATTTTTAATCTAAAAAACAATTTTTTTAAATCAATGCAGATTTTTAAATTTTATTCGAATAAAACAAATTAATTTTATTCCCACTCTATGTGGAATTTTGCGGACCAAAGATTTAAAAAAAAAATTCAATTGCACAAATTTTGTACAAACAAAAGAAATGGAAACTAAATTTAATAAGAATATGTAGTTGTACATATACATACAAAAGTATGTCTAAGTTCTAAAAAACAGTTAAGTCTTTCTTTATACATATTTCATTTTGTATAAAATTGCAATTTAATAGTGATTTATTTTTAGTTGTGTCATATAATAAAAATTTTGAATTGAGCCACTTTTGAAGAATTTGTACGATATTATTTAATTTTGTTTTGAAGGTGCAGATTTTTTTCGAAAAAAAAAATGATTTTTTTGGGGAATTGTCAGATTTTGTAAAAAAATATGACAACACTGATTGTAAATGACGTCAGGAACAAATGGACATTAAACAAAATGTATCATTGTGTAGATTTGTTAGTGTAAATGCGGTTTGTTAAAAAGTCCATTCCATTCGTTTCTAATTTGTCAACTAACAAACCCAAACATAACCTAAAATACATTGAACAACCTTATGTGTTTTATAAACAATAATTGCTAATGTCGATGCAAATAAGTAAATGATGAAATTTTTTTAGAAATCAAAAATAACTAAAACACATTTAATCAAAATAAAATTAATTTGTGAATTTTGTGGATTATTTATTAGAATTTTTGTGCATTACAAGCAATAATTGTTTTATAAATTTCCAAACAAAATCTAAACGGGAGCTTGTGCATTGTTTTAGATAAAATGTAAAAAAACAGCACATTAGAAATTTCTCTATAAATTCCAAACGGGAGCTTGTGCATCATATCGGACAACAGGAATTAATAGCTAATAAATGTAGAAATCAAGTTCCGTATAGATTTTTCCACAAAAAAATGGAACATAGGGGGTATGCCCTATCAAACTTTCATGTTTTAGATAAAATGTTAAAAAAAACAGCACATTATAAATTTCTCTACAAATTCCAAACGGGAGCTTGTGCATCATATCGGAAAACAGCAATTAATAGCTTTTAAATGTAGAAATCAAATACCGGAAAGATTTGTCCACAAAAAAATGGAACATAGGGGGTATGCCCTATCAAACTTTCATGTTTTAGATAAAATGTAAAAAAAACAGCACATTAGAAATTTCTCTATAAATTCCAAACGGGAGCTTGTGCATCATATCGGACAACAGGAATTAATAGCTAATAAATGTAGAAATCAAATTCCGTATAGATTTTTCCACAAAAAAATGGAACATAGGGGATATGACCTATCAAACTTAGTTGTTTTAAAAAAAGTGTAAAAAAACAGCTCATTAGAAATTTCTCTATAAATTCCAAACGGGAGCTGGTGCATCATATCGGACAACAGGAACTAATAGCTAATAAATGTAGAAATCAAATTCCGTATAGATTTTTCCACAAAACAATGGAACATGGGGATATGACCTATCAAACTTAGTTGTTTTAAAAAAAGTGTAAAAAAACAGCTCATTAGAAATTTCTCTATAAATTCCAAACGGGAGCTTGTGCATCATATCGGACAACAGGAATTAATAGCTAATAAATGTAGAAATCAAATTCCGTATAGATTTTTCCACAAAAAAATGGAACATAGGGGGTATGACCTATCAAACTTTCATGTTTTAGATAAAATGTTAAAAAAACAGCACATTAGAAATTTCTCTATAAATTCCAAACGGGAGCTTGTGCATCATATCGGAAATTAGCAGTTAATAGCTATTAAACGTAGAAATCAAATAACGTATAGATTTTCCACAAAAAAATGGAACATAGGGGGTATGCCCTAAAAAACTTTGGTGTTTTAAGTAAAATATAAAAAAACAGCACATTATAAATTTCTCTATAAATTCCAAACGGGAGCTTGTGCATCATATCGGAAAACAGCAATTAATAGCTATTAAATGTAGAAATCAAATTCCGTATAGATTTTTCCACAAAAAAATGGAACATAGGGGGTATGCCCTATCAAACTTTCATGTTTTAGATAAAATGTTAAAAAAACAGCACATTATAAATTTCTCTTTCAATTCCAAACGGGAGCTTGTGCATCATATCGGAAAACAGCAATTAATAGCTATTAAATGTGGAAATCAAATAACGTATAGATTTTTCCACAAAAAAATGGAACATAGGGGGTATGCCCTAAAAAACTTTGTTGTTTTAAGTAAAATATAAAAAAACAGCACATTATAAATTTCTCTATAAATTCCAAACGGGAGCTTGTGCATCATATCGGAAAACAGCAATTAATAGCTATTAAATGTAGAAATCAAATTCCGTATAGATTTTTCCACAAAAAAAATGGAACATAGGGGGTATGCCCTAAAAAACTTTGTTGTTTTAAGTAAAATATAAAAAAACAGCACATTATAAATTTCTCTATAAATTCCAAACGGGAGCTTGTGCATCATATCGGAAAACAGCAATTAATAGCTTTAAATGTAGAAATCCAATTCCGTATAGATTTTTCCACAAAAAAAATGGAACATAGGGGGTATGCCCTATCAAACTTTCATGTTTTAGATAAAATGTTAAAAAAACAGCACATTATAAATTTCTCTATAAATTCCAAACGGGAGCTTGTGCATCATATCGGAAACAGCAATTAATAGCTATTAAATGTAGAAATCAAATTCCGTATAGATTTTTCCACAAAAAAATGGAACATAGGGGGTATGCCCTATCAAACTTTCATGTTTTAGATTAAATGTTAAAAAAAACAGCACATTATAAATTTCTCTATAAATTCCAAACGGGAGCTTGTGCATCATATCGGAAAACAGCAATTAATAGCTATTAAATGTAGAAATCAAATTCCGTATAGATTTTTCCACAAAAAAATGGAACATAGGGGGTATGCCCTATCAAACTTTCATGTTTTAGATAAAATGTAAAAAAAACAGCACATTATAAATTTCTCTATAAATTCCAAACGGGAGCTTGTGCATCATATCGGAAAACAGCAATTATTAGCTATTAAATGTAGAAATCAAATTCCGTACAGATTTTTCCACAAAAAAATGGAACATAGGGGGTATGCCCCAAAAAACTTTTATGTTTTAGATAAAATGTAAAAAAAACAGCACATTATAAATTTCTCTATAAATTCCAAACGGGAGCTTGTGCATCATATCGGAAAACAGCAATTAATAGCTATTAAATGTAGAAATCAAGTTCCGTATAGATTTTTCCACAAAAAAATGGAACATAGGGGGTATGCCCTAAAAAACTTTCCTGTTTTAGATAAAATGTAAAAAAAACAGCACATTATAAATTTCTCTATAAATTCCAAACGGGAGCTTGTGCATCATATCGGAAAACAGCAATTAATAGCTATTAAATGTAGAAATAAAATTCTGTATAGATTTTTCCACAAAAAAATGGAACATAGGGGGTATGCCCTATCAAACTTTCATGTTTTAGATAAAATGTTAAAAAAAACAGCACATTATAAATTTCTCTATAAATTCCAAACGGGAGCTTGTGCATCATATCGGAAAACAGCAATTAATAGCTATTAAATGTAGAAATCAAATTCCGTATAGTTTTTTCCACAAGAAAATGGAACATAGGGGGTATGCCCTATCAAACTTTCATGTTTTAGATAAAATGTTAAAAAAACAGCACATTATAAATTTCTCTATAAATTCCAAACGGGAGCTTGTGCATCATACCGAAAAACAGGAATTAATAGCTAATAAGTGTAGAAATCAAATTACGTATAGAGTTTTCCACAAAAAAAATGGAATATAGGGGGTATGCCCTAACAAACTTAGTTGTTTTAAGTAACATGTAAAAAAACAGCACATTAGAAATTTCTATATAAATTCCAAACGGGAGCTTGTACATCATACCGAAAAGCAGGAATTAATAGCTAATAAGTGTAGAAATCAAATTCCGTATAGATTTTTCCACAAAAAAAATGGAACATAACAGCACTTTAGTAATTTCTGTACTTAAAATATTTAAGTTTGTTAGGTACGTCACCCGATTGCTACATTTACAAGCTAATAGTTTTCGCATTCCAATATGATGCACAAGATCCTGTTCAGGATTTATAGATTATTGCACTGGAATTTTTCATATACTTATTGCTAATAAATTATAATGCACACAATTCTTCTAATGCACAAAATTCATTATTAAATTTTATGATTTTATTAGATGTATTTTAATTTTTTATTTGCATCATTATTTATTAATTTATTTGCATCATTATTTATTAATTGATTTGCATTAAAATTATTATTGTTTTAAAAAAAGCACATGATTTGTTCTATGTGATTTATCAAACCGCATTTTCAATAACAAACCTACAAGATGCTGCATGAAAAACAACAAACAATTTTCACCACTCTAGAAAAAAAGTTTGTTTTGATAAAACAGCTGTTACAATTTCATAAAGTTTCTTTGAGTTTGTTTTGTTCACAGGCGTGAGATACATCACATTTTTAATAGCATAATATGGCAACACTGTTTTTTAGATTGTGTTGTTAACGCCGATGGTACTGCAGCATATTTTTTTATCAATCGCCGCAATATTTTGTTTGACTCCGGACACCGAAAGTAAATTTAAAATATTTGGTGACAACAATAAGAAGACTGCTAATTAATATATCATCAGTCTATAGTAAATTAATATTTATAATCAAGCTACAGATATATGTAAATAATGTGTGATAAATGTGTTTATTCGAAGTTCCATTATTGTGGGTCGGTATATTGTAACAACAAATGTGAAAATTTGTTATATACAGAATGTAAATTAAGCAAAAATGTTTAATTTTGTTTTGGGAAATTTTTTAGAATCCTAAGTGTAGACAAAAATTATGGTATAAGTGAAAATCACTGAAAAACAAAACTAAAAAATTTGGGGCTTATGCCGGTTTTAGTGACATTTTTAAATCATTTCCAAAATTTTATACTAGTAGTTTTAAATTTTGAGTAAAATAAAAAAAAAATTTGTCGGCCACACATTTTTCGAAAGGGCGGGACTCCAAAGTTTGTAATATATTTAGCTATAACTTAACAACTACATATCTTTCAAGCGGATTATTTAGATTTTTAAAAAAATATCGGATCAAAAAATATTTTTTCCGAAATTGACCTATAGATGGTACATATAAGTAGGCCATAAGACCGTTGGGAAGGTCTTTAAAATACATATTATTTAATAACAATATCGTCTAGGAAGGAAATACACTTTCCAAAATATAGCTAAACAAACATATTTTGGGGCGCCGCACAATTGAAGGTGTGACCGGCAAACATTTCTTTATTTTACTCAGAATTTGAAATTGCGTAATAAGTGAAGTGATAAAATTTTGAAAGTGATATGTCACTAAATTCGACTTAAGCCAAAATTTGTTGCTCACTACAATACATGGTGGTATTGCATACTTAGGTTTCGATATACATAGTACATAATTTTTTCTTTCTTTTAAAGGATTTACAATTTTAAAGTTTTAGATTTTTCATTAGAAGCAATAAATCATTCGACCTCTTCGTCTGGCCAAACCACGGATCGGTAATAGATAAGATTTTAATATAATGTATCCTAATTTGATTGTAATTTATTTATATAGATATGTCACACATATTTATAGAAAGTATATCCTAATAGTTATTTTAGTGACCACAAAAAAGTTTAAAATCTGAAGATGTAATTTAAAAAAAAAATATTTATTTATTAGTGTTATATGCAGAAATTATGTTATGCGTTATATATTACAAATCAGTTGTAATTAAGCTCTGGGTAGAGGAAGACCTCGAGCGACAAAATCACAATCAGGCAGTTATTTTTCCCCGCCTTCGAAAGATTTAGGGCTCATTCTTGCATTGATTAATGCTTGGTGTCGTCTAACTGTACTGCGTAGCCTATAAATTATATTAATTCAAGATTTAAGCGTTCCAGCTCCCTATTTGAAAGTATAGGTCACTTGGGACTTACTTAAATCGACGTGGGATAATTTTTTAAAACTTATTCTAAAAAAATTAATAGTAAAGACATCTTAATGGAACACTACATTCTCACATCAGTTATGGCTTTATTTATTTTGTATCCGACAACATGGTTGATAATAAAAAAATATATTTAACAAATCCATTTAATTCTACTATTTTGCTTGGAAATCATTGCAAATATAAGATTTGACTACTTTACCTATTGCATATGCAAATAGCGTTTCCGCATTTTCCACAGCGAAAACGGGTTTTACGGTTAGTTGCACTTTACTCACAAATAACGATAATTACTTGACGATGCTGGAAATTTACTATTTCCAACTGTTGTTTGTTGTTATTGTAACAGTAATTGCTGAGTTGACTGCCCTTGGCCGAGTGATCTCGGGTCATTCCGTTGCGTAGAACCGGCTGGCGTGGGAATGCCAACTGTTGTTTGGCTTGTTGTGTTGTTCTCGGCTAGAGAAAATTGAAATAAGTCTAAAATAATGATCTTTAAGTTACACTTAATGCTTGAGTATACTTTAAATTTCGCCGTGTTTGAATGGTGATATCACCGAATGGTTTCCTAATTAATTTATATTATTATACCTTACACCACAATAGAGGGGAATGTATATTGGATTATTGCTGATGTTTGTAACGCCCATAAATATTGGTCAAACACCCACCTTAAATTATACCAATCGACGCAGAATCACTCCCTGAGTCGATTTAACGACGTGCGTCCGTCCGTCTTACTGGATTTCCATGTAAAGCTTTCAATAAAATTTGGTACGTGATATTTGTCGGCTCAGGGCCGGATGGGATTGAAACTAATGGAAATCGGTCCATTATTTCACCTGGCCCCATACAAATGTCATGCCGAAATAGGAGTTTAATGATCATAAATGTTTGAATATTGCAAGTATCCAAACAAATTTCACCACAAATGAGTATTAATGAAGCCAAATCACATCTACAAATTTTGTGAAGATCGGTCCATAATTGATCATAGCTCCCTTATAAGCCCCACTTCCGAAAATTACTTTAAGGTGCATAACTCTCTTAAAATAATATTGAACACAAATATGTTTCGTATTTATAAAAATAAATACCACTTCCGAAAATCACTTTAAAGAGCATAACTCTTTTAAAAATGTTGTTATCTAAATATATAAAAGTATTTATATCGAGATAAAGTATAACATAAATAATATTAATTATGATCGGTACATAATAGGAAATATCTCCCATATAGCGCCCATTTCTGAAAAACTGTTTTATACAAAACATCTCAATTGAGCACTACATTCTCACATCACTTATGGCTATTTATTTTGTATACAATTTTTAAAATATTTAAAACTGAAAATTGTTATTTACACTAATCTAACCTGCTAACAACATGAAGTATTGTATGAATTTCCATATCAAAGTCTCTTATACACGTGAAGCAGAAAACTATGTATATAGCTTTTTATATTAGAGAAAAATTTTAATTAGGCTTGAGTTCATTTTTAATTAATAACTCGAAGAATACCATTGTTTACAGAAGAAATTTGTTTTATATTTAAATACTAGCTAAACCCGGTGTGCTTCTCTACACCCCCTCGTTATAAAAAATAAAAGGTATTTATATATTTACAAAAATTTATTTATTTGATTTTAATTTATTTATTGCAATGCTTTAGGATATCGTCGGCTAAGGGTGCAAAGGTCCTAAGTCCATTTTTACAAATTGTTCAGGAGAGACAAAAAACACTCTAAATAATATTTCTGTTGATATTTTTCCAAACTGTATAATACAATGTCTTGTTATTGTTATAACTGATAAACCAAATACAATTTTAAATTGAAGTACGCATGTTATGCTTGTTTATGCCAATTTTATGGACTTAGATCTTTTTCTATAACCAGTTTTTTTTTTTTTTGGACTTAGCGCTTTTTATTTTTTTTTAGCATTTTTTTACCTTTTCTTGGACTGAAATAAATAGAACCATAATTTGCATTTAATGCCCATAGGAACTTTTATTTTCATGTTGTATTTCACATTTTAACATTTTTTTATAATAAAGCAAAAAAAATAAAAAAAAATAAAAAATCATTTCGTTGCTGTTAACTTTTTACTACAAAATAAAAAATAGTTCATAATAAAAATAAAAAATCACATTCGTGTTACTTATATCAAAATCATAAAAACTAATCATTATTATTATTAAAATCAAAATCAGTCATGACGTAACTCATCATAAAATTGATGATAATCTCTGGGCAATGTTGCTTTAAAAGCTTGCAAATCTTCATACTTCCGTTTTGAGATCGGTCTTTTTTCATTGTAAAGCTGATCCAGGTTAGACCACTTTACTGGGGCGACATGCACATTTTTGCGCTGAGGAAGAATGTTCCATTCATTTGGATATCTTAATTTATAAAATATTTCTCCGTCCAGTGTATACTTCAGTGCTCGAATGTCCGTCACTTTCGAATCACCTGTATCACGACCAAGACGTATGGTTTTAAAAAATTTTACTTTTTTAAAAGATTTAAAAAATGTATGATCTATATAGACAACATCATAAGGTTCTGGCTTCTTCCGCGCATCCTTACACAAACCAATATAATCGGCCGGTACATAAATGGTTTTATTTTTTAATGCTCGTTCAATTACGGAATGTACGCTATCCGCTTCCATCTGCGTATGTCCTATTTCAAGTATTTTTTGCTCAATATAAATTTTATTATTAATTGCTGTATTGAGCAAAGCGTTAGCCATAGTACTATTCCGGTTTTGGTAAGTACACCCGTCAGTGTAGAAAATAATTTTAACGGGGTTGGTTTTGTTTTCCAAATTGGCTAAAATCTTTTTTTCAATAAAATAAATCCATATACTTGCGAATTCATCGGCCGTTAATCCGCCTTCCACCTCGTGCCATAAAAAGCAGTACGCTTTTTGATTTTTCAAATTATAAAATACTAAGTTATGCACTTGCCATCAACACAGCTTGAAGATCAACCGTAAATACGAAGTCCTCTTCATTTTTGTCTTTTGTTTTTTCTTCTCTCGCTTCTTTTTTCTTTTCCTGATGCAACGAGTAATCTGCCTCTGAAATATTTTCAACAAGATAGCGCGCGCAAATATCGCACTGATCTTTTCTCGGAGCATACAATGAAAGATTTTTTTTTCAAACATTTCATTAAAAACTGTCATAGAAAGGGGTGGTTTTTCCCGTTCAGCACACCAATTATTTGCATAAAAATCGTAAAGCCTTGCTTTAGAATGCCATTCTGCTAATAGATATTTTTTTGTGGTTGTAGCTCGACAGTAATGAGATTCTGTGGCTGGAAGACTATCGAAAAATAAAGTTAGCTCTTGCTGCTGTGCACTTTGTGTAGATTTTTCTTGTGGGTGTTGATGTGAATCGGCTGTAGAGTGAGGCGTTTCCAACCATTTCATCACAGATTTTCCGCTAATGTCCAATGTGTTGAGAAAAAGAATGCGACATACACGCAACATACTAGAATTTACTTTAAGATGGTACTGCAGCGTTTGACTCCTCTTAGATACGTTTTCTATGCGACGATTTCGTGGCCTCTTAGGTTGAATACATACTATCAATGTTTTGACATACACTTTCTTTTGTGACCAAGACATTTGCCAAAATTTCCTGAATATTTGTTGCCTATCTGATTCCGACAGTTGTCCGCATTTCATAATTGAAGCATTACCTTTGTCCACACAATTACATCGATTTTTGAGAGTTCTAGCATTTTTCAGGTTATTGTACTGCCATACGTCACCTACCTTTTTTTTGCCAAGGTATTTCTTACCACTCTGGCGAAGGATTTTATTTTTTTCAGAAAACGAAGAACTGTGCTTTGTTTTAGGTTTTCGTGTACGTTTCTTACTTTTGGTTGGAAGATCAAAGGAATCGTCTGAACTGCTGTTGAATTCATAAGGCACTAAACCTAGAACACCATCGTCTTCTTCATTACCGAACTCAGTGTTCAGTTGGTTGTTATTATTTTCGTCAGCAGACATTAAGTATTCTAATAAGTATAACAATATATAAAATATACAATAATAAATAATAATACTTTCAATATTAACATAAAAAACAATTAAATATGCAACCTGTTCTTATATTTTCCGCCACTTTTTGTTAATATTGAAATGAAACAGCTAATGTATTTTTGTACGTTCAGTGGACTTAGCGCGCGCTTTTTGACAACTATGGACTTATGACTTTTGCTTACCAACACTATACAACCTCAAAAAAAAACAAAAAAAATATGTCGCTAATTTTCAAAGATGTATTTTTTATTTATCTACCAAACTGCATCAAAATCTCATTTTTGAAAAAAATGGACTTAGGACCTTTGCACCCTTAGCCGACGATATACAATATTTTTAGTTTGCCCATTTCGCTCTATTAAACTACTAGCTAAACTCGTTACCCCCCCACCCTCAATTTAAAAAAATGTATTTATATATTTACAAACATTTTTTTATTTAATTTTAATGTATTTATTGCAATGCTTTAGAATATACAATATTTTTAGTTTGCCAATCAGGAGCATACACATATACACGGGATATTAACCTTGAGCTTTGTTAACAGTCATCGCAAACGCTAACAGAACAGAAAAAATTGTTTAAAATCGAATGGTAAATATGTTGGTAGCATTGGAATGCGCAGCAAAAGTACATCTGCACCTTTATATTTTGCTGTTATAATGGTCGCTTCTATAAAATTATTTCTCAGTTTTTTACTGCAAGTCGAGTGCCATTACAAAGCCGTGGTGATCGATATTACGCAGTAAAGTAATTGACACTCCAATTTTAAGCACATGCGGTGGAAAGCCTGGCACATCGAGTGAATTTAAGAACTCAACAGGATAATTGACGGCTTTATAGGTTGCTTGATTGATTTGACGCATTTCAAAGTGATATCCATCTTCTCCATATGGAAAAATAATAGGATGCTAAAGAGCGTCATATGAGCGATGCATTTCAGTGGTCATGCCCCTTTGTCCACTTACAACTTTATTTAGTCAACAATTTACAATTTCGTAAGAATATCCTATTGTGAAAATTTAATGACGATCGGTCCAGTAGTTAAGACTATACATATTACGATTTTTAGTAATATTTTTTTTACAAAAAAAGTTAAGGTTTGTGTCTGTACTATTGAAATTTTCAACACCATTAGAATTCAAATAATAGGAATAGGGTGAAATAAATGCGGTGAAAAACTATACATATTTTAAAATGAAAATAGTATTCTAAACATGAAAATGAACATTCTGGTGTAGGCTAAGGGTTTAGACTAATGAACTGTAGCCGAACTACATGGTATCGAATCTCAGTGGAGGCAAAACAATTTTATTGAAAAAAATAAAACTACTTAAAATTTAATAGATTAGCAGATAGAAATGAATTTCAAAAAAATACCAATATAAGTGTACTGAAATTTGGCCCTTTTTACACCTTTATATTTGAGTTCCGAACAATGTTGTCAGATTAGATTAGATTTAGAGGTTTTTTCTATTTAGTGACAGATTTAGGGGTTAATATTATTTAGGGGGAAATTTGGGGGTAAGAAAATTGTATTTAGGGGATTTCGAATTTATAGTTTGGTATATTACATAGTTTAAAAAATGAGCATTACCATAAAATTGATTTTTTATATTAATTTTAACTTTGATAACTCATAAGTAGGCCCCTACAAAGCGTAGCACCCTTTCCAAACGCTCATTTCATAGGCTGAACAGTTATCTATCATATGCTGTTTAAACTGTTCAATTATCTTATTCAAACGAAATGATTTTTGCAACGAAAAAACGCAAATTGCGCCAATGTGCGACATACAATTTCTGCAACCATGTCTTTTTAACCTTTTTACCTCTAGAAGCCAAACGGGCACGTACGGGAGATAGGTTAGGTTAGGTTAGCAGGCGGCCATGTAAAACGCCCCACTTAGGTCCATATTATTGGTCCCATTGTTTGGATAGAAGATTATAGAGAGAAGAGAAAGAGTGAACAGGGTAGTAGTAGGATGAGTGCAGTGGAAGAGGGTGAAAAGTATGAAAGATTTGAAAGGATGAACGTGCAGACCAAAACCTAAAAGAGCGCAGAATACCTAGATGGATAGATAAGGCTACTGCTTCTGATAAAAGCGTCAATATCCTCCAACTTCAAAGCTGAAAATTCAGATAAGTCGTCGAAGAATGGTTGCCCCAGAAGAATGGTGCGAGATCCACTCATTGCTGGGCATTATGAGAGACCGTTTCTTCCTCCTCTTCATTATTGCAACTCCTACAAAAATCGTTATAGGGTAGACCCAGTCGTCTTGCATGATTGCCAAATTTGCAGTGTCCTGTGATCACTGACACCAAATTGCTAAGTTGTGGTCGCTGTAATTTCAATAAATACAGCGTGCGTTTCCTGTTTAGTATAGGCCAAATCAGTCGTGTGACTGTACTGGTTTGTTCATTTTCCCACCTGGTTTGAGCTAGCTCACAATGGAAGTTGCTGACTATTTGCTTGCATTTCGATAGCGGAATGCCGCAAATATGGTCAATGTTGTCGTCAGGTAACATGGCACCTTTCTTTGCCAAGTCATCTGCGATACAATTACCCGTTATGTCTCCATGTCCGCGCACCCATATGAGTGTAACTGTCGAATGTCTCGCCATCCTGTTTAAGGATGTCCGGCATTCATGTACCAAGATTGATGTAGTATGTACACCTGTTAGAGACTTTATTGCAGCTTGACTGTCAGTGTATATACGTATATCTCTTCCCGATATACTGTAATAACTGATTCAATTAGCCGCTCGTTTTATTGCTGATATTTCAGACTGAAGGATGTTACATCCGTTTGGAATTCTGAAAGACATCCTGATTCCGAATTCCTGAATGTAGACCCCACCGCCGACTCTCTCCCCTTTTTTGGAGCCATCCGTGTATATAGACAAGCTCGTAGTATTAAGGAGTAGGCCCTCCAACAGTTCCATGTCGTCATGAATTATGAAGCCGAAGCTTCGTAAGAAGGAGGGTTTAGGAGTGCGATAGTCGATTAGTTCAGGAAGACATTGTATATTTTCCATGATACTAGCATGTCCATAATGACTATGCTTCCAGACGCCCGTTACACTTAGTCTAACGGCAGTATTCATGGCCATATTCTTGGCCATTAGATCAACTGGAATCCAGTTTAGTATCGCAAAAAGCGACTTAGTAGAAGTAGTGCTTAATGCTCCAGTTATCATGATCGCAGTCCTTCTTAGTATCTTATTCAAGATGACACAATTTGAAGTCTTGTCAAGTGCTTTCCACCAGACCGAGACTCCGTAAAATAAAATTGGTTTAATAACTGTCTCAAAGAGCCAGTTCATGCATCTAGGGTTAATACCCCAGTTCTTGCCTATAGTCTTCTTGCAGATACACAAGGTTGACATAGCCTTAGATGCTCTTGCTAATGTGTTGGGTTTCCATGATAGCTTATTATCAAGAACAACACCTAAGAATTTTGCCTTTTCCGAGATTGCCAGTTCTGTACCATTCAATCTAGGAAGCGTAAAGGTTGGAATCTTGTACTTTCTAGTGAATATTACGAGTTCCGTCTTGCTAGGATTGACACTTAACCCACTTTCATAGCTCCACCTACTAAGTGTTTTAAGTGCATCCTCGATTCTCTGCGATATTGTGCCCAAGTGGAAACCCGAGACAGCCACTGCCACGTCATTCGCGTAAGCTACAGTTTTATGTCCCGTATTATCCATTTTCTTGAGCATATCGTTCATGGCCAAGTTCCACAATAGTGGAGATAGGACGCCTCCTTGGGGAGTGCCCCTAGTGGCCAATCTGGTGATGCATGTCGTGCCAAATTTGGAACGTATGGTTCCGCAGGGCTGATATTATGACTTCAGGTTTTACGTTATTGAAAGCTCCTTCTATGTCCAGAAAGGCTATCATCGTAAAGTTGTCAAATTCTAGCGATTTCTCAATATAGCTAACTATCGAGTGAAGCGCCGTCTCCACAGATTTGCCTTTCATGTAGGCATGTTGAGATGGCGATATACGTCTTTGATCAATAGAATTCCTGATTTGGATATCTATGATTCTTTCCAAGGTTTTCAAAAGGAATGAGATAGACTAATTGGCCTAAAGTCCTTTGCCTTGGTGTGAGAGATTTTTCCTCCCTTTGGAATGAATGTTATATTGTATTCAGTCCAACGCATGGGTAGGTATGACCATGACAAACAGGCTTTATAAATGTTAATAAGCCAGGGAATGACTGAATCTAAGTTATATTGCAGATCAGCCGGTATGATACCATCCGGACCCGGAGATTTAAATGAACTGAAGCTTCCTATCGCCCATTTTAACCTCTCCTCGTTAATGTCAATTGAGGTTGTTGTCCGAAGGTATTGTTGTGGTGTAATATCCGCAGAGTGCGACATATTACCCGGAAAGTGAGTGTCCATGAGCACTTCAAGTGTCTCTAGACCATCACTAGTCCAACTGCCATCTGGTTTTTGGATATAACCGTGGGTCGTTGGTGTTTTTGATAGAATCTTTCTTAAGCGATTGGTCTCAGAAGAGCTTTCCACGCCACTACAAAAACTTCTCCAAGACGAGCGCTTTGCACTCCTAATCTGGTTTTTGAATTTGTTCAACGATGACTTATATAAAGACCAGTTACCTGTTCTTTTAGCTTCGTTGAAAAGTTTGCGACAAATCTGTCTAGATTTCGCTATCTCTGTTGACCACCATGGTGGTCTTTCCTTTCCTCTATATACTGAGGGTAAGCATGTTCGAGCCGTTGCTTCGTTTATGGAGCCTGTGAGCATGTCCACAGCTTCCTCAATATCAATTATGTTCCCTATTGTAGGGGGTTGTGGCAGAATTTCCTTTATGATCTTATTATGTTCAGACCAATTGGTTTTCCTCCTGTTTAGGTAAGGTATTTTCTTTCCTGGTTTCGTATTTATCGTAAATGTCATTTATCTATGATCTGAGAAAGAGCAGTCATCAGAGACTTTCCAGTCCCCTATCAACTGTTCATGACTCGCACTAGCGAGCGTTATATCAAGAACCTCCTTTCTATTTTCAACTACAAAGGTCGGTTCTGAAGCTCTGTTGACTATCATTAGATCCGAATCTAAAATAAAGTCTAAAATGCACTCGTACGGGAGATAAAACCTTTTGAATTATGTAAAGAAATAATCAAAGAACAGGTTTTGCAAATATGGCAAATATACTTTTACTAATGGCACGCCTAGATATTTGTAGATTCGAGAATTTTTAACATACCATGGAGCCGCGGTAATTATACGTAGAATTTTATTTTGACCCCTTTGAATTTTTTCAATGTTCCATTCTGAGGCATAATTGAATTCCATAGCACCAGATTGGCTTTAGAATTGCATTGTATAACAATAATTTGCAATCCAATTTTAGTGAAGATTTCTGCTAATTAAGTTGCACTGCTTTTAATCTCATTTGTGTAAGTTTCGCTTCAATATGAGACTTGCAAGTTAAACGGCGGTCGAGGTGAATGCCGAGGTATTTGACTTCATTGTGTTGCGGGATAATTTGATTATTTATTCTTATGAACGAACAGATATCTTTTCGCAATGTGAAAGTTATATGAATACATTTTTGTTCGTTAACCCTGATTTTCCAAAGCTCTAGTTTATAAACATAATTCTGCAAATTCTGTGATGCAACTTGGTGGTCCTTATGGACGCTGATAAAGGCTGTATCGTCTGCAAAAGTTGACGTATGGATTTTGGGGTCTGACGGCATGTCGGAGGCATATATCAAATATAAAGTAGGACCCAGTATGCTACCCTGTGGCACACCTGATTCAATTGGCTGAGCGGTACTTAAAAAATCACCTTCTTTGATTTTAAATTTGCGACCGTATAAATAACTTTCCATGAGTTTATGGGTATATACGAGTCCCATCCCATCTACAAGCTGATGTACCTTCTGCATCGTAGAATCACCGTGGAAGAACCACATAAGCGTCAGGGACCCGTCCAGAGCCTCAACTGTCAAGAATTTGGTCACACCAAGGCGTATTGTAAATTGCCGACAGTTTGTGTTGCGTGTGGGGAGCTACATGCAATTGCTCAATGCGATAAGTCGAGAACTGACTCAAAAATCAAAAAATGCAGTAACTGCGGAGGTAATCATACCGCAAATTATAGAGGTTGTCCAATTTACACTCATTTGAAAGGCATAAGAACCAACAAGACGTCAGTATTGCCTAATCATCCTCAACAGCCAAATTTAGCATCGAGTGACAATTTCCCTCAATTATTACGGTCCACTAGTCATGTAAACGCGCCTAGTTCTAGACAAGTTTCTTACGCAAACGTCGTTAAATCTAATATGCCAGGTCTGGAGCAGGAACCTAAACCCCAATATTCTGAGCCGCATATCAACAATCTAGAGACAACATTGCAGACACTTGTCCAAACTATGAACACTTTTACGACCACTATGACATCCATGATGCAGGAAATGCTGAAAATGCAATCCACTATCTTACAAGCCATTTTAAAGAAATGATTTATTTAAAAATTTGTTTCTGGAATGCGAACGGCCTCCGCCAACATAAAAACGGACTTGAACACTTCCTGATGGATAAGCAGATTGATGTTATGATGATTGCTGAAACTCACTTGACGTCGACAGGGTACTTCAAAATTAATGGCTACGAGTTCTACGATACTAAAGACCCCCGCGGAAGAGCTGTGGAGGTTCGGCAATTCTTATAAAGAACAGAATAAAGCATTATCTAATGAATAACATAAGTGAGGATTACCTCCAAGCAACAAACATTTGCATTGAATTCTGTCAATACAAATTTGTTTTATCATCGATTTATTCTCTGCCTCGATTTTCAATAAAAGAACACCAATATCATAACTTCTTTAAATCCCTTGGAGCTAGATTTTTAGTTGCTGGTGACTTTAACGCTAAACACACATTTTGGGGTTCACGTCTGGTAACCCCAAAGGGTCGCGTACTCTTCAACACCATTGCTAAAATGGGCTTAGATGTACTCTCAAGTGGACATCCCACCTATTGGCCGACGGACCGACGGAAGATTCCCGATGTTATTGACTTTGGAGTAGTGAAAAATATCCCTGTAGAATGGATGCAAGTGGATCCTTCACTGGACTTGTCCTCAGATCACTCTCCTACTATCATTTCAATGCATTTCCCTCAAGTGTGTGGTTCTCCATTTATGAACATGACTAAGACCCGAGTAAGTTGGATAAAATACAAAAAGTATTTAAGTTCTCATTGCACGGAAAATGTTGTGTTGAGAACTACCGACGATATTGATGAGTCGATTGGCAACTTTACCGAGGACCTTCGACGAGCTGTGCATCACGCTTCCACTTATCACGTTGAATGTAGAAATAGGACAAACAGAACTTATTTCTCTGAACTCGAACATCTCCTATCAGAAAAAAGAAGAATGAGAAGAGAGTGGCAAATTCACAGGTCTCCTGAACTGAAAGCTAGGCTACGGGAATGCAGAGATATACTAAGAAATTTCTTAGAAACCCAAAGAACGGTCTCACTTAGATCTTACTTGGAAGGTCTTGATAGTACTCCACAATCTGACTACTCGTTATGGAGGGCGGCAAGAGGTTTAAAAAGGCCAGTGAGAGGAAAACCTCCTTTGCGAAATCCGACTGGTGACTGGGCTAGAAATGATTCCGAGAAAGTGACATTATTTGTTAACCATTTGAGAAATGTGTTTACTATAAACAACTCAAATAATAACGAATCTGATTTGCCACCACTTGTTATAAGACCTCCTGTACCTCTAAGACTAAACTTTCGTGATGTCCAAAACGCTATTGGTACTCTGAACCTTAGAAAGGCTCCAGGTATGGATAAAATCAGCAATAAAATGCTTGTGGAGTTACCTCGTGTAGCAAGAAGAATTATCCTCTTTATCTTCAACGCTATTTTACGCCTAGAATACTATCCTGCAGATTGGAAGGTGTCTATGATCACTATGATTCCTAAGCCAGGGAAGGACCACACCAAAGTGGAGTCATATAGGCCAATTAGTCTACTGCCGACAATTTCAAAACTGTTTGAAAAATTTTTAATGACTAAGTTGACTCCAATTCTGAATGACACTGAATGTATTCCTAAACATCAATTCGGCTTCAGAGCTAAACACAGCACCATCGAACAAACACACAGATTGGTAAATGTGATAAGAGGGTCGTTTGAAGACAAAAAATACTGCTCCGCCCTTTTCATTGATGTGTCGCAAGCGTTCGACAAAGTTTGGCATGACGGTTTAATGCACAAAATAAAATTAACTCTGCCTGCTAACACCCATAAACTCATGGAAAGTTATTTATACGGTCGCAAATTTAAAATCAAAGAAGGTGATTTTTAAAGTACCGCTCAGCCAATTGAATCAGGTGTGCCACAGGGTAGCATACTGGGTCCTACTTTATATTTGATATATGCCTCCGACATGCCGTCAGACCCCAAAATCCATACGTCAACTTTTGCAGACGATACAGCCTTTATCAGCGTCCATAAGGACCACCAAGTTGCATCACAGAATTTGCAGAATTATGTTTATAAGCTAGAGAATTGGCTAGAGCTTTGGAAAATCAGGGTTAACGAACAAAAATATATTCATATAACTTTCACATTTCGAAAAGATACCTGCTCGTTCATCAGAATAAATAATCAAATTATCCCGCAACACAATGAAGTCAAATACCTCGGCATTCACCTCGACCGCCGTTTAACTTGGAAGTCTCATATTGAAGCGAAACTTACACAAATGAGATTAAAAGCAGTGCAACTTAATTGGCTAATCGGCAGAAACTCTACATTGAAATTGGATTGCAAACTTTTGCTGTACAATGCAATACTAAAGCCAATCTGGTGCTATGGAATTCAATTATGGGGTACTGCCTCAGCATCCAACATTGAAAAAATTCAAAGGGGTCAAAATAAAATTCTACGTATAATTACTGCAGCACCATGGTATGTTAAAAATTCTCGAATCCACAAAGATCTAAAAAAAGTCGAATTTACAAAATATGCGTCAAAGTATGTCAGCAAACTTGAACACCATCCAAACCCACTTGCAAGAGACATCCTTAACTTTAGTGGCCACAATCGGTTGAGAAGGAGGGATACCCTTGCTTTAACTCAAGCGCAAAACAGATGACTGGATCAGTTGATGTGAAATTTTTTAGTATCATAAAAATTTTTGTCTAGCACTGGCTGGGCTTATTATTTTCTTTTTAGTATTAAGATTTGAATACTTATTGTCATTTCATATATGAAGATTCAATAAATAATTAAAAGCAAAAAAAAAAAAAAAATTAACCTATTACGAGTTATTTTTTTCACTTTTTTGTTTAATTTCAACTTTTTACACTTTTTCACCTATTACGATTTTTTCACCGAAAATTCAGCCGCACTAAAAGTAACACGTCCGAACAGTTCGATGAGACGAGACTGAATAAAAAATATAAATTTTTTTTTATTTTCCGTCAAAGTTGAAAAATAATGAAAAAACGGATAGTTTTAAAATAGTGATTTACCAGGATAAACACAAAACAAACAGGTAATTTTTTTTATCATATATTTAATAAATACATCAATCAATACAAAGAAAAAATATGGCGATTCGTTACCTATTTTTCGTGATATTACACCTGAAATCGCAACAAATTAACTAAAAATTGTGTGTTTTTTTTTTTTTGAAAACCGAAAGTCGGTCAACTTTGAACGGTTATATCTTCTAAACTAAAAATGTGATATTATTAAGAGTGGCATATTTGAAATCGTTGAAAAGTTTCAACGAATGAATAAACATGGGTTTATTCAAAACTTCGTCGGCGCTCATTGCATCGTTATTGTAAACAAAATGATGCTGAAAACAATCAATCTAAACGTGAAGAAGAAAAAATAGTTGTTAATAACACATAGTGGAGAATTAAAAGAAGTTTTATTTAGAGCTAGTTTCTGGGATAAAGATAATCTACATTTTTCGCTTAAACCTAGATTAAACTAAAAATTGTGTTTCTCAGTTATTATTTATTTGATATATAATCTAGGTTTAAATGAGCATCATTGGTGAGTTAAACCTAGATATAAAATGTCAAAATACAAACAGCTGAAAAATAAAATAAACAATTCAACAATTGAAAAGAAATTTACGACATTTTAACAAAAATTAAAAAAATGGATTATTCTAGTGATGATGAGGATTTAAGTGATTCAAACACATACAATAACTTAAATATGTCAATTGTTAGAAAGATACGAACAATAAGGACCCAATACAATAAGGTCCAAATCATTTGTGCCGAATTCTTTCAAAGATTTCGCTTAACAAAACAATCCGCATATAATGTTTTAGAACTAATTGGACCACACATTAAACCCATTTTTTTAATTTTTTTTTCAAAGTTAAAGTTTTCAAATATTGTTATTGACGCGGTTGCTTTTTTGCGAAAATTTAAGATATTGCCATATTTATATAAAAAATTAGGAGGAATGCCATATGTATTTTGACTGAACAGTACGGCAATGCTAACAAAATTGACAGGATGTAATCCACTACTGAGAAACACAATTAGTAGTTAAATCCCGGCAAAATATATTTGAGGTTTAATATAACAGTGTGTTAAGCTGAGTTTAACTGACAAGTAAAAAACTATCTCTTAAAGTAATTCATATTAAAATTGATGGAAATAATAAAGAAATAAATACGTTCGCCTTCATCGACGAAGGGGCGTCAATCAGTTTAATGGATGAGCCATTGGCAAGAGAATTAGACCTTAGTGGAGTCTCAAATCCCTTATGTTTGCGGTGGACAGGAGGTATGGAACGAAATGAGGAAAATTCAAAAAAAAGATTAAAAATTTATATTTCAGGAGGAAATAACAAACGCATAACAATTAATGTCTTTACCGTCCAATCATTAAATTTACCTGTACAATCAATGAACTATGAGAAATTATCTCAACAATATCGGCATTGGCGAAACCTGCCAGTTAAAAGTTATGAAAATGCTGTGCCACAAATATTAATAGGCTTGAATCATTTTGATATTGGTGTTTCAAATACCAATATTAGATCAGTTGGTTAGGAATTTTTATTCTCTTGAAAACGTGATTGGAAAAAACAAGGTAGAATCAAAATCCTTTCTGGAGTCTGATAACGATAAAAGGGCATTAGAATTATTAAATAAATTTACAAAACAAAAGATTAGTGGGCATTATGGGGTTCCACTATTATGGAAATTCGATTTAATAGAGATGCCACCTAGTTATTAAATGGCCTTGAAAAGGTTAATTTGTTTGGAAAGAAAATTAAAATTGAATTCAGATCTCCTTAACATTTTTAAAGAAACGATATCCAAATATCTTTCTAAAGGCTACATACGCCAATTGACTCCCCATGAAATTGATTGTGTTCATAAAAAGGTGTGGTATCTCCCCATTTTTGCCGTATTTAATAAAAATAAAACGGGTAGATCCCGTGTTGTATGGGAGGCTGCTGCCAAATCTAATGAAGTGTCTTTAAATTCATATTTACTAAAGGGACCTGATTATTTGGCCTCTTTGCCATCAATTCTTTTCAAATTTCGTGAAAAATTTGTGACTGTTTGTGGAGACATCAAGGAGATGTTCCACCAGGTGCATATCAGACCAGAGGATCGTAATGTTCAACGATTTCTTTGACGTGAATGTGAGCAAAATAGATCGCCTGACATATACATAATGGATGTAATGATTTTCTGCGCCTCATGTGCTCCTAGCATTTCTCAATACATCAAAAATTTTAATGCTACTAAATTCGAAAACGAGTTTCCCAGGGCTGTTAAAGCAATTAAAGAAAATCACTACTTTGATGATTTCCTTGATTCCGTTGACAATATAGAAGAAGCATCAAAACTTATATCTGATGTTAGCTATATTCATCGTCAAGCTGGTTTTAATATCAGAAATTGGATTTGTAATGATAAACTAGCATTAGAATCTACGCCTCCAGCTAAAAAAGTGGGCGCAAAATGCATAAATATAAAAGAAGAAAAACAAATTGAAAAAATTTTAGGCGTTTTTTTGGGAACATCAAGAAGATGTAATAACATTAAAAAAATCACCATGGCTATTACAAAGTGATATATTTTCTGGTGAAAAAATTCCAACAAAACGGGAAATGTTAGGGCTGGTTATGTCAATATATGACCCCCTTGGTTTAATCGGATATATTATAATGTATGTCAAGATTCTGCTGCAAGATGTATGGCGATCGAAAATAGATTATGATGATCAAATTCCCCTTTAATTATTTAATAAATGGTCTAAATGGGTTAGCATTTTGCCTGATATTGGTAAAATCAAAATCCCACGTTGCTATTTAAAATCTTTGATATTTAGGCTCGAGTTCATTAAATTTAATTTACATTAAATTATTTTTACTCTAGGTAGGAATTGTTACATGAAAATTATTATTAAAATTTTTATTGATAATTTTTCTTGGCTTAGGATTCGAACCTGGGTTGTTGGTTGAATTTACATATGTTTCTAGAAACACCACTTTCTCTCATCAGAATTCTTTACGTTCTGACCCTCTGCACCACTGCGGCGTCCGCTAGCCCACAGTCAAACATCAATCCTTTAACCAGTGTTAACCAGGATGCTCAAATTAGTCACTTTCCAATGCCGGAATATAAAACTGATCACATTCAAGCCTCATCAATATGCCTCTCGGCCACAAACATCACCATATCTTCTATATATTGTCCCCCAAGACACAAAATAACTGAAGAACAATTCATTACTTTTTACAAAACGCTAGGCAATAAATTTATAGCGGCAGGTGATTACAATGCAAAGCACACGTTCTGGGGCTTACGGCTCATTACTCCGAAGGGCAGACAGCTATTAAAAGCTATTTCATCTCTTAAACTTTATGTTATATCTGATGGACAACCCACTTATTAGCCCACAGATCTGCATAAAGTTCCTGGTTTAATAGATTTTGCAGGCATTAAGCTTTCTACAGTCTCTTTGTACGACCTGTCCTCAGACCACTCCCTCACTATTATATCAATGTTAAATTGGCAAAACATCGAAACAACTTTTTGTTTCCCTAATAGACATACTAACTGGCTCAAATATAGAAAGTATATAATCTCCCACGTACCGCAAAATACTTCACTTAAATCCGATAATGAAATACAAGATGCTATATACGTATTTACTGACATATTATCAACCGCAACAAAAGTAGCTACACCTCATAAACGCTACAACAGCACTAAAAATAAATGCTCAACAACTATTCTAAACCTTATAAAGGAAAAGAGAAACATTAGAAGACAATGGCAAATACATCGCTCACCTACCTTGAAAAGTCAACTAAACCAATGTCAAAGAGCCCTTCATAGCGCTCTCTTAGAGGACAAACGATCAGATCTAAGTGCATATTTAGAAGGTCTAGACCCAACAAAATCCACGGATTACAGTCTTTGGAAAGCCACCAAAAAACTTAACCCGATTAAATGTGAGTCTGCTCATTATCAAAGTCGGCGGGACCTCTGTTGGTAGCTTTGGGCCATTCATCTTCACCATGATAAAGGAAACTAGGGCCCTTAAACCAGGTGGACAGCCATCTCCAATTTGTTGGGCTAGTACAATCTAGAATCTCTGTACTCCGATGATCAACAAAAGGCTTGTATCTACGGTTTTCTGAACCGATCCAATTGATTACTGTCGTCGAATCGCTCCAACAAATGGTTCGGGACACCTTCATGGAATGCTCCTTCAAAATAGTATTCATCAATCTAGTGCCCAAAACTGCAGCCTGAAGTTCGAGCCTTGGAATACTCATCGTTTTTAAAGGGGCACATCTTGTTTTTGCTGCTACGAATGACACTTCAATTTTTCCATCAGCATTAATGGACCTCCAATATGACACGGCACCAAATGTGTCCTCACTAGCGTCGACAAAAACATGTAGCTCCAGGCGATTAGGAACACCATTTCCAAAATAATAAGGAGGCACCTTCTCATTAATAACGTTTTTGAGCTCTTGACGCCAATTGTTCCACACTTCATATATTTCATCGGGCAAGGCGTCATCCCATCGGATATCGTGCCTCCATACTTCACGCATCAACAATTCAGCCGTAATTATGAAGTTGATTAAAAAACCAAGTGGGTCAAATACAGACATGACCACACTAAAGCTGTGTTCACATTGTGTGTATTTGTCATGTGGAATGTCACTTTTCTATCCACATGTGTTTTCATGTGTATGTCAAAATTTGAGTTTCACATACGGTTTATAATTTACATGTTCAAATGTTGGTATGTCAATTACATTTGACATAACCTATAAAGAAAAAAATCTTAAAACAGCTTATATGGTAAAACTTATTCCGCGGGTTATACAAGCATTCCTTCTCTTGCCACATTTCGATCAACTGTAGAACCGCTTCTTTGCACCAGTCAAACTGGAACAAAATAAAAATAACTATAAAAATTGCAATAAAAAATACATATGTACTTACTTTTGTTAACTCCATTTTCAATAATAAATTTGTATAGTTTTTTTTGTATTTTTGTTTTACTATTTATAAATTATATTTATTAAAATTTCAATTAATTTTTGCCGCCACAAAATTTTTGTTATAAAAAACAGCTGATGTCAGATGGTTTGTCACTTGAAAATAGAACTCGTTCTAAATAAAAAATGTCATGTGTATTGCACACAGAGAAATAACACATGATACTGTTTGAAGGTGTTCAGACTATATGTACAAATTTGACATGCGAAAAAGTGACAGTCCACATGACAAATACACATAATGTGAACACACCTTAAGCAACTCTCGCTTTGTAGGGAACCTCAAACCTTCTATGACGTCAGCATTCACGTTGTGGAACTTAAGCTCGAACCTGAAAGTATAGGACTTTTTCTGATTGCAGCTCGTTGATATCGCTGGAAAAGTTCACCGGTTTCTTCACTGTATCTTTAAGGGCCACAATTACCTCAGAAGAATTTGATGAAAAGCTCCGTAGTTCGAACCCAGCAGACTTATGGATGTCACGAACTTGTTGGCCAACCTCAATGGCTCTTTCAGGAGTTGGAAAGCTGTCGACAAAATCATCCACAATATGATGATCCACTATAGACTTAACTGCGCGAGGATATTCTTCACGATAGCTTAGAGCGTTGGTGTCTATGATATAGTGGGCTACGCAGGGTGAACAAGCAGCTCCAAATGTCATCACCGCAGTTGAGTTATCAAAGCCTGCTGAAAACGTGGGCCAGTCATCAGGTTTGCCACCAAATTCTGGTAAGTCATACATTTTTCTATGCACTGCCATCGAACCACCATTTTGAGACACAAGATTATTAGACGGCGACATTTGTCCTAACGGTGGTTGGCTTGCACTTGTACCGGCAGCTGATGACGCCATATTGAATGACTGGGGCACGACTGAGGATGACGTCGAGTTTCCATTTAGAACGACTGACAAGACTTTCTGCGCTGTCAGCAACTGAACTTGGAGCAGATTGATTTGGTTTTGCAGCTCTTCTAACTTAACGCCATGATTCAGCTGAGGCAATTGCTGCTGTCCATTTGGATCACAAAAATTTTGTTGGTTATGTTGAATAGTGGCGGCAGACACGATGGGCGCGGCAATCGACGTGGTGGCTACGACACCTGAGGTTCCAGCGGCAGTGGAACCTGTCGACATTATCGCAGCGGCAGAGGCGGCTATATTTTGTTGACTGGCATTGGCAGTACTTACTTACTTACTTACATTACTGCTGCAATCAAGACTGATGTTCCGGCGGCAATGGAACTGATGGGCAACAAAGAAGCTCCAGCGGCAAGGGGCACCATTTGTTGTTGCAGAAAATTTGTTCCAGCAGATGGAGACCATTATTATTCCTTTCCGATAGGCAGATAACCAATTGTTCCGGCAGGCAAGGAACCACAATAAAATTAGTTTTTTCCTTTTTAAAAACCACAAATGTTCCGGCAGGTTTGAACCACAATAAATTTTCTCTTAGGCAGAGAACCAATTGTTCCGGCAGGCAAGGAACAACAATAAATAAGTTTTTTCAAACTACAAATGTTCCGGCAGGTTGGAACCACAAGAAATTTCCGCACAAAGCTGCGAAATAAAATTTGCTATCGCTGGCGGCGATGGTTGTTCGTAAGCAGCGAATCAAATGAAAATACCCAATTTCTTTAACATTGATTAATAGCGTTTATTTCTTTATAAAAACATAAAATTAAAAAATAAAATATAAATGTACTTCATGTACTTACCGCAGTGCTTTTCCTCACGAACTAAATTAAATTTCTTAAAATGTTTAAGTTGAGCCACATATAAAACATGTTAAATAACGGGCCAACTTAACGAAACAAAGCACTGCAGTAGAATGTATATAAAAGGAATTTGATCATTTAAGCATTAAACTCATTCGAGACAGCAGGCTACACGAGTGCAAATGTCGCTGGGTACTTATGCCGCCCTTTAGCCAGCTACTTAATTATTTTGAAAACGACAGCTACATACTCTTCAGCTGATACCGAAATCTGACGTTTTAATAAAAAATAAATTTGTTCTTCGAATTTTTTAAATAACATATTGGCTGAAGAGAATTTTGTTGATTTTATAGAAGCTATTACTAAAATACAACAAAAAAGTAAAAAAAATTCACCACAAAAAATGAAGATAAACCCGAAATACACAGTCTAAAACACATATCAGAAAAACTTCTCATAGAAAAATTCTCCGGAAAAAATGCAAATGTTTTACAATGGATAGATCTTTTTGAAAGTGAATGCTTAAGAATGGAAGTAAATAAAGATATACATAAAATTGAAATATTAAGATTATTTCTTGAAGGATCTTGCATTGATTGGTACAATTCAATGCTTATCAAATATACGATAAATTCTGAATGGAGCCAATGGAAAAAAGTTTTTTGTGATAGTTTTGCAGACAAAGGATGGACTCCAGTAAGATATGCTATTGAATATAAATACATAAACGGTTGTTTGCTAGATTATGCCCTTAAAAAAGAAAGAATGTTATTGGAGGTAAATAAATCAGTAGGAAAACAAATTCTAATAGATCTAATTGCAGTTGGACTTCTTAACTACGTATGTGATAAAATAGATAGAAAAAATTTAAAAGATACTGAAGACTTATTCAATGAATTAAGAGGTTTAGAACATTTTTTTTTTTTTTTTTTTAATACATTTCTTTTATTTTTTGAATCTTCAGAAATGAAATGACAATAAGTTTTCGAATCTTAATACTAAAAGAAAATAATAAGTCCAGCCAGTGCTAGACAAAATATTATGATACTACAAAAAATTTATATCCATTGATCCAGTCATCTGTTTTGCGCTTGAGTTAAAGCAAGGGTATCCCTCCTTCTCAACCGAACATGGCCACTAAAGTTAAGGATGTCTCGTGCAAGTGGGTTTGGATGGTGTTCAAGTTTGCTGACATATTTTGACGCATATTTTGTAAATTCGACTTTTACTAATGGCACGCCTAGATCTTTGTGGATTCGAGAATTTTTAACATACCATGGAGCTGCAGTAATTGTACGTAGAATCTTATTTTGACCCCTTTGAATTTTTTTAATGTTGGATGCTGAGGCAGAACCCCATAATTGAATTCCATAACACCAGATTGGCTTTAGAATTGCATTGTACAACAAAAGTTTGCAATCTAACTTTAATGTAGAATTTCTGTCGATTACCCAATTAATTTGCACTGCTTTTAATCTCATCTGGGTAAGTTTTGCGTCGATATGAGACTTCCAAGTTAAACGACGATCGAGGTGGATTCCGAGGTATTTGACTTCATTGTGTTGCGGGATAATTTGATTATTTATTCTGATGAACGAGCAGGTATCTTTTCGCAATGTGAAAGTTATATGAATACATTTCTGTTCGTTAACCCTGATTTTCCAAAGCTCAGGCCAATTCTCTAGCTTATAAACATATTTCTGCAAGTTCTGTGATGCTATTTGATGGTCCTTATGAACGCTGATAAAGGCTGTATCGTCTGCAAAAGTTGAAGTATGTATTATGGGGTCTAACGGCATATCGGATGCATAAATCAAATATAAAGTTGGACCCAGTATGCTACCCTGGGGTACTCCTGCTTCAATTGGCTGAGTGGGGCTTAAAAAATCACCTTTGATTGTAAATTTGCGACCATATAAATAACTTTCCATAAGTTTGTGGGTGTTAGCAGGCAGAGTTAATTTAATTTTATGCTTTAAACCTTCATGCCAGACTTTGTCGAACGCTTGGGAAACATCAATGAAAAGCGCGGAACAGTATTTTTTCTCTTCAAACGACCGTCTTATCACATTTACCAATCTGTGTGTTTGTTCGATGGTACTGTGTTTAGCTCTGAACCCGAATTGATGATTTGGGATACATTGAGTGTCGTTCAGAATTGGAATCAACTTAGCCAATAACAATTTTTCAAACAGATTTGAAATTGTCGGCAGTAGTCTAATTGGCCTATATGACTCTACTTTAGTGGGGTCCTTCCCTGGCTTAGGAATCATGGTAATCATAGATACCTTCCAATCTGCAGGATAGTATTCTAGGCGTAAAATAGCATTGAAAATAAATAGGATAATTTTTCTAGCTACACGAGGTAACTCCACAAGCATTTTGTTGCTGATTTTATCCATACCTGGAGCTTTTTTAAGATTCAGAGTACCAATAGCGCTTTGAACATCATTAAAGCTAAGTCTTAGAGGTACAGGAGGTCTAATAACAAGTGGAGGCAAATCAGATGCATTATTTGAGTTGTTTATAGTAAACACTTTTCTCAAATGATTAACAAATAAAGTCCCCTTCTCGGAATCATTTCTACCCCAGTCACCAGTCTGATTTCGCAGAGGAGGCTTTCCTCTCACTGGTCAGATTGTGGAGTACTATCAAGACCTTCCAAGTGAGATCTAAGTGAGGCCGTTCTTTGGGTTTCTAAGAAATGTCTTAGTATATCTCTGCATTCCCGTAGCCTAGCTTTCAGTTCAGGAGAACTGCCACTCTCTTCTCATTCTTCTTTTTTCTGATAGGAGATGTTCGAGTTCAGAGAAATAAGTTCTGTTTGTCCTATTTCTACATTCAACGTGATAAGTGAAAGCGTGATGCACAGCTCGTCGAAGGTCCTCGGTAAAGTTGCCAATCGACTCATCAATATCGTCGGTAGTTCTCAACACAACATTTTTCGTGCAATGAGAACTTAAATACTTTTTGTATTTTATCCAACTTTCTCGGGTCTTAGTCATGTTCATAAATGGAGAACCACACACTTGAGGGAAATGCATTGAAATGATATTAGGAGAGTGATCTGAGGACAAGTCCAGTGAAGGATCCACTTGCATCCATTCTACAGGGATATTTTTCACTACTCCAAAGTCAATAACATCGGGAATCTTCCGTCGGTCCGTCGGCCAATAGGTGGGATGTCCACTTGAGAGTACATCTAAGCCCATTTTAGCAATGGTGTTGAAGAGGTTACCAGACGTGAACCCCAAAATGTGTGTTTAGCGTTAAAGTCACCAGCAACTAAAAATCTAGCTCCAAGGGATTTAAAGAAGTTATGATATTGGTGTTCTTTTATTGAAAATCGAGGCAGAGAATAAATCGATGATAAAACAAATTTGTATTGACAGAATTCAATGCAAATGTTTGTTGCTTGGAGGTAATCCTCACTTATGTTATTCATTAGATAATGCTTTATTCTGTTCTTTATAAGAATTGCCGAACCTCCACAAGCTCTTCCGCGGGGGTCTTTAGTATCGTAGAACTCGTAGCCATTAATTTTGAAGTACCCTGTCGACGTCAAGTGAGTTTCAGCAATCATCATAACATCAATCTGCTTATCCATCAGGAAGTGTTCAAGTCCGTTTTTATGTTGGCGGAGGCCGTTCGCATTCCAGAAACAAATTTTTAAATAAATCATTTCTTTAAAATGGCTTGTAAGATAGTGGATTGCATTTTCAGCATTTCCTGCATCATGGATGTCATAGTGGTCGTAAAAGTGTTCATAGTTTGGACAAGTGTCTGCAATGTTGTCTCTAGATTGTTGATATGCGGCTCAGAATATTGGGGTTTAGGTTCCTGCTCCAGACCTGGCATATTAGATTTAACGACGTTTGCGTAAGAAACTTGTCTAGAACTAGGCGCGTTTACATGACTAGTGGACCGTAATAATTGAGGGAAATTGTCACTCGATGCTAAATTTGGCTGTTGAGGATGATTAGGCAATACTGACGTCTTGTTGGTTCTTATGCCTTTCAAATGAGTGTAAATTGGACAACCTCTATAATTTGCGGTATGATTACCTCCGCAGTTACTGCATTTTTTGATTTTTGAGTCAGTTCTCGACTTATCGCATTGAGCAATTGCATGTAGCTCCCCACACGCAACACAAACTGTCGGCAATTTACAATACGCCTTGGTGTGACCAAATTCTTGACAGTTGAGGCACTGGACGGGTCCCTGACGCTTATGTGGTTCTTCTACGGTGATTCTACGATGCAGAAGGTACATCAGATTGTAGATGGGATGGGACTCGTATATACCCATAAACTCATGGAAAGTTATTTATACGGTCGCAAATTTAAAATCAAAGAAGGTGATTTTTTAAGTACCGCTCAGCCAATTGAATCAGGTGTGCCACAGGGTAGCATACTGGGTCCTACTTTATATTTGATATATGCCTCCGACATGCCGTCAGACCCCAAAATCCATACGTCAACTTTTGCAGACGATACAGCCTTTATCAGCGTCCATAAGGACCACCAAGTTGCATCACAGAATTTGCAGAATTATGTTTATAAGCTAGAGAATTGGCTAGAGCTTTGGAAAATCAGGGTTAACGAACAAAAATATATTCATATAACTTTCACATTTCGAAAAGATACCTGCTCGTTCATCAGAATAATTGAACCCTTTGTCCATTAAACCGGTCTTTATCTCCGCAGGATCAACACATGGGTCTATACCCTTTAGAACGACTTGGAGTCCTTTTGCGCTTTTGAGCTGGTAGGTATAGAAATCCCTAGTCTCCCTTTCCAGCTGGTTGGACAATTTTCGAAAACCATCTTCCCTATTCACTTGTATCTTTGTCTCGCAGATATTTCCATGTTTCATTGAGGTTACGCTAAACATGTTTTCACCTATTACAGCAACAATTCCTTGTACTAATTTACTGGAAGTCGGCGCTCTCAGATAAATTGGTGGGGGCTTAAACGTCTTCTTCGGAAGTTCTGGCTCATGCGTCTGGAGGAGAGCAAACCTATTTTGATCATTACTCACGGTCTTAGGAGCTTTTGCATTTGATGACACTTGAGCAGACTTCGGGCTCCTCTGTCCCTTGAGAACGGTTATGTACTTATCCATACCTACTTGTTTTTTGGGTTTGACTGCACTATTTGATGAAGATGATATATTGGGCGAACAGGAACGACGCCGTTCTACGGCTCTTGTAGTGAGAAAATTCTCCAGAGATTTTTTTATGGATTCTTCCTCAGAGACCCATTTAGTTTTTCTAGACGAGCTAAGCTCTTTCTCAGAATTACATCTGAGAGGAACACTCATACAGTTTTTATACGATTTTTAATATTTTTTTTTTATATATATTTTAACCTATTACAAGTTATTTTTTTCACTTTTTTGTTTAATTTCAACTTTTTACACTTTTTTTTTAAATTAAAAATTAGTGCTCATATGTACAGAGTCGTATTAAAATTATCAAATAAACAAATTACAGAGTTGCATCAGTTAAATTCAAAAATAAACGTTGAAAGATAGATTTAAATAATAATTTAAAGGAAATGAAGTTAATAGGTAGAATCCATATTCAAAGATAACAAAATAAAATAAATAATAAATAATGAACTGTTTCAGTCACCCCCTTTGATGCTGAAAGCGTCCCGATGCGTCTAGGACGGCCTCTATTTCGAAGTCTTCGTACTGGTTGAACAGGTTGATCTGTTGACCCTATCACAGATGTTAGGGCAGAAGCATGATAGGTTCCTAGTGGCATATTTAAGTCATCTTCATAAGCTATCACATAAGAGGTAGTGCCCTTTTTCCCTATAATAACATATGGGCCATCTCGTTTTGGAACAAATTTGGAAGTAACGCCCTTACTGGTGTTGCTTAAAACGTGTGTTGTTACCAAAACTTTTGAACCAATTTCTAATGGCGGCTGATTACGTCTATGGTTGTTGCTATTCTGCTTGTTGTGGTCCTGTTGTTTATAAACATTTTCCTTAACATTCCTGAAAATATTTACCATATTCTTTAGATACGGCGTAATCTCGGACAAAAAGTTTTCGGATTGAATTACTGATCTCAAATCATGTTGTAAGTCATCTACGGTTCCGAGTTGACGACCAAATGTCAGATATGCAGGTGTGTACTCTGTGCTCTGACATAATGTTGTGTTCATCGCAAACCGAATACTAGGCAACTTCTCGTCCCAGGATTGATGATCGTTTCCAACTAAAATAGCAAGTTGAGATTTCATGTCCCGATTTTTACGTTCGACCGGATTAGCCTCAGGGTGATAAACTGGAGTTAGTATGTGGTTGATGTTTAAACAGTAAACCACTATCTGCATAACAGCCGAAATAAACTGATGATTTTCCTGGGCATCTCGTAACGTAGGAAAACTTCATCTATTCATGTTTTGGCGCATACTTCAGCTGAAGCGATTTCCAAGGGGAAAAGTTCAACCCATCTGCTGGCTATATCTTCTATTATATATCCATTGATATCCTTTTTGGGTGACAGGCAATGGGCCAAAGAGATCGATGGCAATAACTTCAAATCTCTGATTGGATGATACTGTTTGGTATAGTCCTCCAGGCTTTAGATTTGTGCCTTTGTATCTCTGGCATTCTATACATTCTTTAACATGTTTTCTAATATCCTTTCGAATTCCAGGCCAATAATACTTCGAGGTGATTTTGGATGTTGTCCCCTCAATACCATAGTGACCGGCAGTCTCATCATTGTGGTAACTTTCAAGGATGTGTTGTCTCTCTTCACTGGGTATAACAAGTTGAGCATCTTCAGCATCATCATCATTATAGCAGTATAAAACTCCATTATTCAAAATGTAACCTCTTTTTGACCAATAGGCTTGATCATCTGTGTGTTCTCAAGGCATTCAATAATTGTCTGAAGGTGTTGATCATTTAGTTGACCTTCTCTGATTTCCCCAGCATTTCTTCTTGGCATCTCGATGGAGAATGAGCAAATTTCACAGGGATTTGTAACATCATGGTCATCTTCGCATGGTGGTCTAGACAGTGTATCGGCAATCACATTTGTCTTACCTGGCCTATATTCAATTTGGATATCAAATTGTTGCAATTGTAGAGCCCAACGGGCTAGACGTCCAGTTGGTGTTTTGATCTTCATCAACCATTTTAAGGGCTGATGGTCAGTAATAAGTTTAATTGGGGCACCTTCAATATAGCCACGATATTTACTCACGGCCCAAACTATTGCAAGTGCCTCACGTTCTATTGTGGAATAGTTGCGTTCTGCATCTTATAAGAGTCTGCTTGCGTACTTAATAGGATATTCATTTTGACCCTCCCCCTGGAGCAAAACTGCTCCTAAAGCATAACCGCTTGCATCAGTTTTTAAAACAAAAGGCTCACCATCGACAGCTTGTTTCAAGATTGGAGTTGATGTTAATAGTTTCTTCAAATAGTCAAAAGATTTTTGTTGTTCGGGACCCCAACACCATTTAGCATTCTTCTTTGATAGGGCTGATAACGACTTGGATACATCAGCGAAGGATGGTATGAACCGGCAGTACCATGAACATGCTTGTAGAAACGATAAGACTTTCTTAACGTTTCGCGGTCGTTTTCGATTTTGCAGTGCAGATGCTTTTTCAGGATCAGTCATAATTCCCCTTGGGGTAAGCACATGACCCAGGTACCTTACTTCATTGCAGGCAAATCAACATTTCGAGAGATTGACTTTAAGACCAAATTCTTGTAGTCGTTGAAAAATGTTCCGCAGATCTCGAATGTGTTCCTCAAAACTGGGGGAACAAGAAATTATGTCATCCAAGTATGCCAATAGAGTTGTATCCCCCAGAGATGCTTTCAACCGATCAATTAATCGTTGAAATGTTGCAGGAGCATTTCGTAATCCGAATGGCATACGTGTGAATTTATACATACCAAAAGGAGTTACGAAAGCTGTTTTATCTCGATCCAAAGGATGAACTGCAATTTGCCAGTAACCACTTTTAAGATCCATTGTTGACATGTAGTTTGTGGCTTTGGCTTCATGTAATATGTCCTCCACTCTTGGCAAAGGGTAACGATCAGGTTTCGTTATCGAATTAAGTTCGCGATAATCAATGCACACACGAATTCCACCAGTCTTTTTAGGAACAATAACTACTGGAGCAGCCTATGGAGATTGACACTCAACAATCACTCCAGAATCAAGCATTTTGGTAATTTCTGTTTTCAAAGCAGCTTTCCTAGCTGAAGATAAACGATAGGGAGGTATTTCTATGGGATCATGGTCCTCGGTGTGAATACGATGGACATTATAAGGTGTGGCACCAGTAGAATCCCCAAATATTGTCTGGTTTAATACAAGGATTTCTTCCAACTCATTTCGCTGGTTAGGGGTAAGACCAATTCCATCAGATTCCTTCAAAATTTTCAAGTCCAAGGAAAATAAGGGTGTAAAATAGTCATCTGTGTTCCCATTTTGTTGAATTTTTCGTGTTTTTGTAAGTGGTATGTTCACATTGGGAGAACCATTCTCCTCAATAGGTGCCACCGAATTCCTAAATATAGATTGGATGTACTTTGGAGAGTAAACGTTCCCAGATATTCGCATAGGAGACAAAAATTGATCGGGAAATTCTTGGTGTGAACGTAAACTTTCAACGAATAATTTTTCCTCTAATACTTTTCCAATTAAACAAGGCGAATTATGTTGATCTAAAAATGAAGGTGTTTTGGGCAAAGGTGTCTCATTACCCATTGCCTTAGTAGGTTCCGGCGTTCTCGGTATAGGTGATCATACATTTTTACATTCAACGAACTTTATAAAAGGGGACATCTCCTTAATGATTTTCGTGCATGGAGAGGTATCATCTCTGATTTGTAACGAACAAATTCTCATATCCAACAAATTGGCAAATGAAAACTTTTGTCTGGGTTGATCCTCGAAATACCAGAACTTCTGGGCCATGTTGAGAACTATTCCTGCTTGTTCCAAGAAGTCGGCGCCAAGAAGTGTTCTATTTTTAATAGCATTCAGCAGGTAAATGAGTCTAATTTTCCGTATTTTGTTGTCAATAATGATATTGCAAATGGTAGACATAACTTTCCCCGTAGAAACGGAGCCATCTGCTAGTGTAATTTCCGCTCGAACATCCTGGAAAACGCATTTATTCGCAGTGAGGATTTTTACTAGCTCCAAACTGACAACACTGGTCTTTGCGCCACTATCAAAGATAGCCTCACCTTTAAGGCCAAAAAATTCCACCTGAGTCGTTGGCAATGTATGTCCAATAACAGTGGATGATATGGAGTTAAAGGCCAACTGTTGGGGACTGTCCTTACCGCTTGTACTGCATGTAGTGCAATTTGACCTATATACTCCAGGGGCACCACATCCATAGCAGAAAAATTTTGGTTTTCGTATTACATCTGGTTGTTGTCGTGGGAGATGTTTGTGGAATATTCTGCCGCTCATCGCGTTTATTCTTCTTGAAACACGATTCTATCGTATGACCTTTAAGTCGACAAAAACTGCAGCGAATTACAGCAGGAGCATCCTTCTTCAGTTCAGAAACAGTTGTTTCACCCGGTTTGGCTTCTAAAAAAAACATCTCTGCTTCATGGCTGGCAGAAATTAGTTGCTCAAATGTATTGATATTATCACGTCGAACACGTTCTCTTATACTAATGTTGAGAAGGCCGTATAGCATGTTGATTTGAATTGTCTCAGTAGGGGGGTACCTTTAGCTGGGACAAAAGCAGCCGTTTCTTACATATAAAAACGTCAGTCGGCTCATTTTGTTGTTGTTTTGTTTCGAAAAAAATACGCCAATCAGGAACAGGAGGGTTGAACGTGGTCCGAATGAGTTAAATCGCCCGCTCTAATGTACACACGTTGTTTCACGCCAATCCACCATGACGCAGCATAGTCCTCCAAAAGTAATGACATTCCTCTCAAGGCATCAATATCGGATATTTTCTCTATATCCTTATATGTATACAGAAATAGCAGATAAAAATTCCTCGACGGCTGCTGGATCTCGTTGTCCTCTAAAACGGGCTGTACACTTAGAAAAGGAGCCATTTCTCGCATTACCAGTCATCGCAATTAATATTTGTTGAAACTGCTCATCAGAAAAAGTAGCCATCTCTTTGGTTTTTCTGGTACACAAATCGTTGATTTCAATTTTCTCTTCCTTCGGTGTTGGTTTTACTACGTCAGCTTCGTTGTCTGATTTTGTTGTATTTTTAGTGGTTTTATTGGTTGGGCGCCAATGAAGAAATCTTATTTCTAAGATTATAATTCATAAGCTGGCGTAAGAAAAAAAACACTGAACACTTTCTATATTTTTAACTACTTTTACTTAAATGTTTTCAATTTGTTTGCATCCCGTCCGGTATATTAAAAAACTAGACAAAGATGTTTACTCATTGAAGGCAGAAAGCAAAGTGATTTTATTCATGCTGCTTTTATACTGTTTCCAATACATTGTTGTAAATAAATACTACATAACAAGGCTGTATAAAAATGCAATATCATAGAACTGCATCTGATAAAATCAGGTAATTTCAAAAAGTATACGTTAAAATTAAAAATTAGTGCTCATATGTACAGAGTCGTATTAAAATTATCAAATAAACAAATTACAGAGTTGCATCAGTTAAATTCAAAAATAAACGTTAAAAGATAGATTTAAATAATAATTTGAAGGAAATGAAGTTAATAAGTAGAATCCATATTCAAAGATAATAAAATAAATAATAAATAATGAACTGCTTCAAGGTTTAAAATAATGATCTGAAATTAAATCATCAGAGTCTTAAATATCCAACAAATGACTGGGAAGTCTAGCGAAAACAGCACTTGGACAGTGGATATTTGAATATTTGTGACGGATTAGAGTTTTATACAGCTCATTTCCTTTTGGATTTGCGAGCCTGGAACCCCACCCAGCTGTTTACGCTGGACTTTCCAGTCATTTGTTGGATATTTAAGACTGATGATTTAGGTAGGTAGGTAGGTAGGTAGGTAGGAAGGCCGGTGTGAGTTGCCTCACACCTTCACCCAGAGACCAATACGGTCCATTGCGATGCCTTAGGAAGAAACTTTTAGTATATAGAGTGAAATGAAAGCTATAGTAAAGACAGGAAAGTGACGTTATATTATAGAGTGAGAAAAGAAAATATAAGATAGAAAGGAGAAGAAAGAAAGAAACGTAACCAACTCCCTACTCGGACATATGACCTCCATTTGTGCGACTCGCACCCAGTCGTCTAACGCGTAGCCAGGCCATTCCCATTACGAATCCTATTAGACTCTCCAGCCCACAGCTAGAGACATCCCCTAATTCGCCTAAGAATCTATTGCCCAGCCATCTCATCCTACTGCCCTGCAGCCTGGGACAGTGGCATAAAATGTGCTCCACTGTCTCCAGCTCATCCGGGTTCTCGCATAATCTGCATATATCCGACAATTCGGATCCCATTCTCACCGCCATCCTGCCAATCATGCAGTGGCCCGTGATAATGCCTATCATGGTCCTAACGCAGATCCTATTCCTGCCCAGCAGCAATTCCGAATCAGACTTTCCAAGCACCGGCCACAGTGTCCGTGACACTTGCCAGTCCGTCCGGTTACCCCAGGCTTGATTGGTTGCATTTAGTACCCACTCCTTAATTCTTCCATAATAGAAGCCTATTGGAAGCCCTACTGCCTCCATACGGTTATTACATTCCGTGCCTGCGCCCATTCTTGCCAACTCATCAGCCACCTCATTGCCGGCAATATCTGAGTGACCTGGTACCCAGCACAATCTAACCGTATACCGCCCTAAGGCTCCCTCTAGAGCCCTCCTACAACTGTCAACTAGCTTAGAGTTCACATAACAGCCCCTTATGGCCAGAAGGGCCGCCTGGCTGTCCACATATATCGTGACCTCCGAGCCCCTGTCAATGTTGTCCCTCATCAGTTCTATGGCCCTCAATATCCCTAGAACTTCCGCTTGAAAAACACTACAGTCGTCAGGAAGCCTATATGACAATCTGATGTCCAGATCCTCGATGTAGACCCCCGCGCCTGTACCATTCATCTTCGAGCCGTCCGTGAAGATAGCAAATCCATCATGTAATCTGCCCCTTCCCAACCAGCTCTCCCTGGACGGTACTATCACCTCCGGCAACCGCCTCCCTTTTCACTCTTCTAATTTCCTTCTTATACTTATTGTAACACAATCTGAAGTTACTCCAATCCTCTTCCCTACGCGTATATTTCGCCCTGTTAAACAACCTTCTTACAGTGGACCTTTGAGCCCTCAGCTCCTCCGTCCACCATCGCGGTTGTTCGCGTCTGCCCGGGAAGTTCAGCGGACAGGATCTCTCATAACTACTGGTTAGTGCCTCCGTAAAGGTACCCACCAGTCGCTCCACTCCGGTCGAAGTCGACCTCCACTGATGATTTAAGTTCAGATCATTCTCCGTCAATTGTAAATTATGACTTGTATAAGTACAAACAAGAATTATACAGGCATGTGATGGACATCGAAAACGAATCAGTTTTGGAAATACATTTTAATGCATTTATAATCTAATTTTTTAAATTTTTGTTTTAAGATTCTCTTTAGTAGCCCAATATAGTTATATTTTATGTGATAAAAGTTTTTCAATAGAAAAATATTACGAAAAAATTGACTTCTAAAACTCCTTCGTTTTCGATTTCCATCCCCTCGAACTAAAGTAGACTTCTTTAATTGTTGGATTAAGCAAAATATTGATCTAAAAATAATTTTAAAAAAAATTCAGATATCGACAACGCGGACGAACACTTAGCAAACCTCATTCAAAAAGTATTTTCCCCTCGAACTAAAGTAGACTTCTTTAATTGTTGTATTAAGCAAAATATTGATCTAAAAATAATGTTAAAAAAAGTTCAGATATCGACAGCGCGGTCGAACACTTAGCAAACCTCATTCATAAAGCAGCCTATATTTCTACTCCAATTGAAGCTCCCACAAGTCATCGAAACACAGTAACAATTTCTTCCGAAATTCAAGATCTTATAAGAAATAAAAGACTGTTAGGGAGGATTTAGAAAATAACGCGAAATGCACATGATAAATCAAACCTTAATAGAACATCCAATGAACAAAATGTCGGCTGATTGAACATAATAATTGAAAAGTTAGTGATTATTTAAAAAGTATAAATAGCCACCAACATCCTAAGCAGAAATTATATAATGCCATTAAGTATTTGAAAAGACCCATAAAAAGATAAATTCCGATCAGAGATCAAAATAATGCCTGCTGTAAATTAGATTTAAAAAAGAAACAAAATTTGCAATCTATATTTCAGCCTTTAACTTTAAATAATACTAATGACCAAAACACGGTTTGCGATTAGATAGATAGATACACCTTCCTATCAAACACATCACCCCAAATGAGGTAAAACAAGAAATTTTAATATTAAATGCTAAGAAAACACCAGATTTCGATTAAATTATGCCAAAGTAATGAAAGTTCTACCAAAGAAAGCCATTATTCTGCTTACGCTCATTTATAATGCAATACTAAAGGTGCGTTCAGATTGGTGAAATATTTTATAAAAAACATGAAATATTTCTCCAACGTAGTCTGAACACAAAATAATGTGGAGGGTTTAACAAAACAAAAGCTGTTTTTGAGCAAATAAAATTATTTGTTTTCATACAAATATTTGTCCAATGTGAACAAAATGTGAACACAAAAGAAAAAATATTTTGCTTATTTTTGAGCAAACAATTATTTTTTCTTCCAAAAAAATTGTAAGAAGAAACAACGACAAATAACAGCTGAGTTCTTTACAAATGATTGTATATGAAAATTGATAAAAGAGCACTAATTTATTATATAAATTGTGTAAATGTTTAAAAATCCAATATGGTTAACAAGAATATGCATATCCCGATAAATGTGCAAAAAAAAAAAAGAAAAACTCGGATATACACAATAAAAAAAATATTGGCAAACACAAAAATTTTAGCTTGAGCTTTTTTCCACATTTTAAGCGAATTTCGCGATATGCGTATTTTTGATTAGCCTATTGCTTTTTAACTTCATGTAACTTATTTATACATATATTTTTTATGTAGAAATCACTTTTATCTTCGGCCATTTGTTCCTACGGCGATGTATAAAAATTTGTATGCATCAGAAATAGCCATCAGCACAATACTATGTGAACCTACAAAAACATTCAATATAAATAAAAAGAAATTGAATTTAGGAACTACTGTATCTTTATAGTTATAGTATATGCTACCAGAATGTGGTGGTGCGTTCATCATGACATGTTTCCCATCTATCGACCCGATACAGTTCGGAAAGTTCCATATGTCTGAAAACTTTTGAGACACTGCTTTCCATTCCGCTTCAGTGGATGCCACCTAAGTTTAAACAATTAAAACCCAAGCAATATTTCTTATTAATTTTACCTTTAAGTACTCCGGCTGCAACACCTTATAAATTGCATCGCAAACTTCTGGAACAATAACTGAAATAGTATTAAATGGAATACGAAAAACGTATTTAAGTGATCTGAAGCTTTCGCTTGTTGCCAAGAAACGAAGAGTGACAGCTAAACGTTCTGAGGCAGAAATTGGTTCGCGAAGCACTGTTGTTCTTCTGGTTATAATAGGTGATACTAATTTGAGCTACAGATAAATGACAAAAATAGAAAAATAAAATAATAAATAAAAAGTTGTACTTACCAAAAAATTGAACTCCTTTGAATTCATGCGCAAAAAGTTTTTATAGAGTGCAGGTGTGGGTCTCTTACTCCAGTTCTTTTAACAATTTTGCGCAACAACCGTTTTCTTTGCATCTACGTATCCAATTCCGTACACATTGTCTTCCCGTTTTTTTTTTATAGTCTCCTCCTCCAATACCACCAGAGATGCGGCTCCACAACACAAAACAAATAAATCCTTTTCGTTTGTTTGCATTTCTTTTATTTATATAATGTAATATTTTGTGGTAAACAAAATTATATTTTTTGACACTTTTATCAAATAAATATTTAATCCAAATATTTATTTCAGTCTGAACACACAAAAGACAATTTTTTTTTTATTTTATTTCACACTATTTTTAGGCTGTTTCAACAAACAAAAGTTATGAAATATTTGTGCTTAGTTTGAACATAAAACAAAATAGATTTTATTTAACATAATTTGAAGCAAATATAATAACAAATATTTTCTTCAAATATTTCATCAATCTGAACGTACCTTAAGACTTAGCCATTATCCGGAACAATGGAAATGTGCCAAAATTCTAATAATTTTAATGCTGCAAAAACCAGAAAATTCAGTAACGTCGTACAGACCAATAAGTCTTCTATGTATTCTTTCAAAACTTTTTGAAAAGTTGTTTCTAAAAAGATTACAACCAATTCTGGATCATGAAAACATAATTCCAGAATATCAATTTAGATTTCGCAACAAGCACGATACGCTTGAACAATGTCATCGAATTGTGAATGTTATACAGAATACTTTGGAGAATAAGTCTTCGTTATTCCTGGACGTTAAGCAAGCTTTCGATAGAGTATGCCATCATGGTCTGCTATTCAAATAAAAGAAAACACTACCTGCACCGTTTAACTTGCTGCTTAGATCGTATTTATACAATCCACATTTAAAGTTAACAATGAAAATTCGAACTTGTGTGAGATTCAAGCCGGGATACCGCAAGGCAGTGTACTTGGCCCAGTTCTCTACACTATCAGCCCAATCATGAATAAAAATTCCGCGGGAGTTTTTTCCCTTTTCCTATTTTTCCTATTCAAATTAAATGTTAAAAAAATAAAACTTTCGCTGATTTTTTTTTGTGATTGGGCCGTATATATAGTACATCTGATATGTCTCTATCAAACAATGTTACAATTGCCACTTACGCAGACGATACAGCATTAAACACATTCACCACAGCAGGCTTCCGACTACAATGTGTCAAGAATAAAATATACATGTTTATATGAAAACGATTATTTTCACAACGGCAAGGCAACATGACTGCATATCTTTATCTTTATCATTATCTCTTTTAATGAAAATGCGTTATCACCGACAAAATAGTACGGAAAATTGATAGAAGTTCCAGGCAAGTTGGCATTGCGAGGAACTTTCAAAGTGTTTGTTAACAATTTCCTTTCAAATTCACTTCGAGCCAGTATACCACCATCATTCTGGCTTCCTAAAGCTCCGACGTCAACGTATGTGAACACGTAGTTAGCATCACAAGCTCCCAATAAAACGATGCTAAACGTTTTTTTTTTTATAGTTGTAATATAACGAACCATTAGTCATTGTCATTCGTGTTGCCTTAAAAAAATTTTCTTCGTCCTTGTTTTTTAATTGTTGAACACATGTTCTGTGAAAACCTTCGTCATCTCGAGTAAGATTCACCGGGGGAATCCACCATCTTCAGTTACTTTTTTTTTTTTCTTTTTTTTTGGATCAGCACTCAGGGGATGACCCCTACTTATGCAATGCATTGTGTTGGAACTAGGAAAATAGGTTATGGGAGGGAGGATAGCGGGAGTAGATGATTTTAATATTTAATAAAAGTTTTATTATAAAACGTTAAACTTGGGATCAGCTGTCTTCTTTGTAGCTGCCGTCATCAAAATAATTCAGTAGTTCAGCAGCTAGCAGCATTTGCAGTCGTGTGTTCGTGTAGCCTGCTGTGGTGAATGTGTTTAATGCATCAGTCCTCAAACCTTATTCATAAACATTTAAATAATATTGCTATATATGGCTAAACAAATGGAATATGTGTTAACGCCGACAAATCGATTCATACTACATTCACCCTCTAGAAAAGGAGACTGTCCGCCAATTTTTTTAATGGAGAACAAATTCCACAATCCAATTGTGTCAAATATCTTGGAAGGCACCTGAATAGAAGACTGACTTGGAAAGATCACATCGAAGCCAAAAAAGATCACCTTAATATCAAGACATAAAATATGTATTGGTTACTCGGTAGAAATTCTCAAATAAATTAAAACAATGTTCTTTCTTTTTAATATTTTTCAAGACTGAAAAATATTTTTTTATTTTTTTTTTTTATATATTTTTTACAAAAAGTTCAAAGAAACTATTTTTATATTTTATTTTTCTAAAACAAGTATTTTATGGTAGAGTAGTAGTTGCTACATATACTCCCCCACCAGAGAGTTTGTTATTTAACTCTCGAAAATTTGACTCTTTTTGAAATTCTTGATTTATTTGTAGTCGGCGCTGTTGGATTCATATTGGAAGTTTGTGTTCGTCTTAGTTGAATGGTAACAGACTTTGGCTCTTCGATTATTTCAGAATTAAACATAAATGCTGGCTTTAGACGATCTATGGATATGACTTTACTGCATCCATTTATGTCTAAGGTAAAAAATTTGTCCGCCTTCTTTAAAACTCGAAAGGACCATCATAAGGCTGTTGAAGAGGTTTCTTTATAGCATCGTTACGAACAAAAACGAAAGCACAACTTTCTAAATTCTTGTGAATAAATACTGATTTATTAGATTTATGCTTTACATCCACTGGTTTAATCATGTTCATTTGAGTTCTAAGATTTTGAACAAAATCATTATTTGGTGAAAATTCTGTAGAATTTTGAAGTAGGTCGCATGGTAGACGAATAGTTTTACCATATACAAGTTCTGCAGGTATTGCATTTACATCTTCTCTAATACTTGAACGAAGACCCATAAGTACAGTAGGAAGTACTTCTAGCCAATTTTTGTTATTATGACACATTAGGGAAGCTTTTAGGGAACGATGCCATCGTTCTACCATGCCATTGGACGATGGATGGTAAGTTGTTGTTCTTATTCTTTTACTACCAAGGATAAGTGCGAGTTCTTTAAACAAATTGGACTCGAACTGACGACCTTGATCAGTGGTTATATTAGTAGGGACACCAAAACGAGATATTCAACCATTGTATAAAGCTTCAGCAACTTTTCGTGCTGTCATATTCTCTAATGGTATGGCCTCAGGCCATCTAGTAAATCTGTCGATGCAAGTTAACAAGTACGAATAACCATTGACAGAAGGTAATTGGCCAACCAAATCTATATAGATATGGGAAAAACGTTCAGAAGTTGTGGGATATGTACCGACCTGACTATGTGTGTGTCGATTTACTTTGCAACGCTGACACTATACAATTTTGGGTCCAAGTGTGTATGTCTTTCTTCATATTCGGCCAAACAAAACGATCTTGTATTAGTTTTGTAGTTACTTTAATGCCACCATGTGACAAGCCATGAAGTGAATTGAATATGCTTTTGCGAAAATTTGACGTCACAAACGGTCTTGCTTTATTTGTTGAAATGTCGCAAATGACTGCTGGTTTATCCTGTATAATTATTATGGACTTTAAAATAAGGGAAGTTGAATTATCTTTTAAGACCGATTGAAGTTCTGTATCATCTTCTTGACTCTTGCTTAATTGTTCGTAATCAATAGATGTTGGGACATCGATAGTAGAAATCCGTGAAAGTGTATTTGCAATTGTGTTTGTATGACCACTAATATGACGAATGTCTGTTGAAAACTGTGATATAAAATCGAGTTGACGAAACTGTCGGGGAGAAGCTTTCTCAGGATTTTGCTTAAATGCAAACGTTAGGGGCTTGTGATCCGTGAATATGATGAAATGACGGCCTTCCAGCATATGTCGAAAATATCTAACTACAGTGTAGATAGCCAAAAGCTCTCTATCATAGGTGCTGTATTTTCTTTGGGTTTCTGTGAGCTTTCTAAAAAAAAAAAAACTAAGGGGAAGCCAGCCATTTTCGGATTGTTGTTGTAATACACAACCAATAGCATGATCGGATGCGTCGACCATTACACAAATTGGTTTGTTATCCATTGGATGTGAAAGAAATGTAGCATTCGCTAATTCCGCTTTACATTTGTTAAAAGCGTTTTCAGCTTCGGGAGTCCAAACTACTGGAGTTTTGTCATTTTTCTTATTGCCTTTTTGGTATTCAAGAAGAGGTATTTGAGTTTCAGCAGCATGATGAATAAATCTACGATAAAAGTTTATCATAGCAACAAAACGACGAACTTCTTTTACATTTGTGGGCTTCGGGTAATTCATAATCGCGACAACTTTATCAGGCAGCGGATATATACCGTCTTTGTTAACCATGTGGCCAAGGAATTGAATTTCTGATTGGCCAAAATTACATTTTGATAGATTAATCAAAACAATCACCATATTCGTTAAATCGTTGAAATACTAATTCTAGGTGATGGTAATGTTCTTCATCTGATTTGGATGCGATTAGAACATCATCCAAATAGCTAAAGCAAAAGTCGAGTCCACGCAAAATTCATGAATCAAAATGTATGAATCTTTGAAAGGTTTGGCCTGCATTACATAACCCGAATGTCATGTAATGAAATTCAAGCAGTCCAAAGGGTGTTATTATGGCAGTTTTTGGAATGTCTTCTGGAGTCACAGGAATTTGATTGTAGGCACGTACTAGGTCTATTGTAGAAAAATTTTCTTACCATTCAATCCAAATCCGAAATCGTGGATATGTGGCAGCGGATATTTATCAGGAACTGTTATGGCATTTAGTCTTCGATAATCTTCACATGGTCGCCATTGGCCATTCTTTTTCGGAACCATATGTAATGGACTGGACCAACTGCTTTTGGTTGGAGAACACAGACCTTGTTCCATCATAAACGCAAATTCACGTTTTGCTATTTATAATTGTTCTGGAGCTAGGCGTCGTGCTTTTGATATTACAGGTTGTCCTTTCACTTCAATATGTTGTACATTGTGCTTTTGTTTGACAGATGTTGTTGAAGGATTTGTAATATCTGGAAGACGAGCAATCAAATCATGATATGGAATCTTGGTGTTAAGGGTTTTAATTTCGATATGATTTGTCTTTTTAACGATAAAAGATGTATGAAGTCCTGTGGAGTTGTCAATTAATTTCTTCTTTTTAAGATCTACAAGCAAACCGTAATGTCGTAAGAAGTCTGCCCCAATTATTGGATGATTTACGTCGACGATAATAAATTTCCAGGAGAAATTTCTTCTTAAACCAAGTGTTGGGGATAGGATATCATCTCCATACGTATTGATTGGTGTTCCATTAGCGGCGAATAATTTATAATTTTCTGGACGTTTCTTAAAATTTTGGTTTGACAAAGGTAAAACTGATATGTCAGCTCCAGTGTCAATCAAAAAACGTTTTTAAAGTTTTTTTAGTAATCACATCTAACGTGCGGACGTGTTTTTTTTCGTCGCTCCGTATAAAATCATCTTTTAAGTACAAAAAGTATATAAAAAACATATAAAAATATTGCGAAAAGACGCTAAAAAAAAAATAAACAAAATTAAAATAAATCAGCTATCATTATCCGCTGTTAATGATGCTACATACTAAATAATAAACAAAAGTTTAAAATATAAATAAGCATAGAAAATATAAAAATGCCCATTGAGCGCTCTCCCCCGCCGGAGAGGTGCCGCTCCCCTAACAATAAAAAAAGTGATAAACATCTGTCTCAGTCAAACCTTACTACAGTAAATAGCTTATGTGTTATAAGTGCGAATGGTCAAGCACCATCAATAAGCTCAAACTCTCTTCCCGCTCAAAATACTAATGCATCTGCATCAGATTACAATCCGAATGATCACCAAAAATATCCTAGTCTCACTGCGCAATCGCAATTGAAACCCCTCTCTTGGAGCTCTCAATGTACTACTCCAACAACTGATACTCAAATAACTGCAACTACATTCCAATTTATTTCAACAACCCCCACACTTACAACTAATAACACAACTCCTTACTCTTTGGTTACTACTCTCGCACCAACAACTACAACTACCACAACATCGTACTCAGCAATAACAACTCTAGCTTTAGCAACAACAACAGTAACATCAACAGCCTTCTCATACTTACCAATAATGACAACAAGTAAGTTACATGAAATTCATACTCCCTTAAATAAAGAGAAATTAAAAAACAGTAACATATCAAAGAGGCCTCGTAACTCACCCACAAAACTTATTGAAAACACAAACAGCAATAAAAAAGTTAAAACTAAAGAGCAGCCACAAAAAACACTAAAATCATACTGGTTAAGCCAACCTTCAACCCCAAATAGGTTTGAAATATTATCTATTGATGATAATGAAAATAAAGAAGACCAAATTCAAAATGATGGTGTTCCCCACAAACAACCAGAAAAAAATAAACCTACAAAGCCCCCACCAATATATGTTCAAAACGTGCAATTCATAGATAACCTCAATAATGCTTTAAACTCCTTACCAAATTGTCATTACGAAATACGTGTTCTTAAAGAAAATGAAATAAAAATTCAACCTTTAGAATCTATTCACTACACCCAAATAGTAAACCTATTAAGAGCTAAAAACACCCAATACTACACTTATAAACCCAAAGAACAAAAAGGTTTCAAGGTTTTCTTGCGTAATATGCATTATTCAACCGATAAAGAGGAAATAAAAAAAGAACTATGTGAACTAGGACACGAAGTAACACATATCCAAAATATCCTACAAACTGGTACAAAAAAACCACTATCTCTGTTTTCTATTGAACTTAAATCAAGTCAAAATAATAAGGAAATATATTCTTTAACCCACCTTTTACACTGTAAAATTAGTTTTGAACCTCCACGTTCAAAAAGAACTTTACCTCAATGTACAAACTGCCAAAAATATGGCCACACCAAAAACTTTTGCAACAAAATCCCCGTTTGCGTTAAATGTGCTGGAGATCACAAAACTATGCTTTGCCCAATCAAACAGAAAAGCGAACATATTAAATGCGCGTTATGCGGTGAAAACCATACCGCAAATTATAAAGGATGTATGGTATACAAATCCCTCAAAATTAAGCAATTTCCACCACTAAGAAACAAAGAAAAAATAACCGTCCAAGAACACCAAACACAACAAGCTGATAATTCTCGAAACGTACCTACAACAAACAGTAGAATAAATCCAACAGTGACTTACGCTCAAGCAACAGCACAGAGTCAAAACCCTAATACTGAGGAAATGTCCATTATTAGTAATTCTTTACTCAGTTCCACTACACCGCAAAAAAGTAATGATATGCAAGACCTTAAAGATATGATGAAGCAACTGATTTCTCAAGTATCTAACATGATGAACATTATCACAGTACTTCTAACTAAGCTCGATGGACAGACTAAGTAAACTTAATATAGTACAATGGAACGCGAACGGGCTTATCCAACACACACTCGAACTAAAATTATTTTTAAATCGCTCTTCAGTAGACGTGCTACTTGTCTCTGAAACCCACTTCACGCAAAAAAGCTTTATAGCCATACCAAACTACTCAATCTTTTATACAAATCATCCTGACAACACAGCGCATGGGGGTACAGCAATAATAATACGAAAATCCATTAAATGTACTGAATTACAAAATTTTAGAAAAGATTATATTCAAGCTACTTCCATTTTAATAGAAGATATACACGGTCCATTTGTATTATCTGCAGTCTACTGCCCGCCGAAACATAATAACACAAAAATTGAATATCTTGAACTCCTTAAATCTCTTGGGAATCGGTTTATAGTGGGTGGTGATTTTAACTCCAAAAATACAGTTTGGGGATCTCGATTAACACTATCGAAAGGAAAAAATTTGCTAGAGGCAATAAATGAATTCAAATGCAAATTTATAAGTACTGGAGAGCCTACTTACTGGCCTACAAACATTCACAAAAAACCAGATCTCTTAGACTTTTTTATTACCAAGAATATAAGACATGATTATCTAAATATAAAATCATGCTTTGAATTATCTTCTGACCACTCTCCAGTGGTACTTATATACCAAACCGATGTACTTCTATCCAATCAAAATAAATTTATATACAACAAGAAAACCGACTGGGATTGTTTCAGAGAAATCTTAGAGACAAAACTCGAGACAAATATATCGCTAAAAACCGAAGAAGAATTGGATAATTCTATAACTTTTTTCAATGATACGCTTATAAACGCGGTTAGTGATTCTACTCCATCCAGAACACACACAGTAGATAAATTCAGTATCCCACCTCACATCCAAGAGAAAATAAAAGCCAAACGAAGATTAAGAAAAAGATGGCAAACTACAAGGTCAATTCAGGACAAAACCCACCTTAATAGGCTCACAAAAGATCTCAAAAACTTGCTAAAGAAGGACAAAGAAGATAAACTACAAAGATATCTTACTAACCTTGACTCATCAGCTACAACAAATTACTCGCTCTGGAAAGCAACCAAAAAAATAAATAATGGAATTTTACATCAGCCGCCGATCCAAAAACCTGATCTCACATGGGCCCGCACAAATGAAGAAAAAGCTAATGTTCTTGCAGATCATTTTTCTAAAACCTTTACAAATCCAATGGACGAAAAGGATATAACTCTTCAAAGTTTTCCAAACAGCTCTTCCAACTCTCATATCAGAAGAATTTCAATTAATGAAATTAAAAAAATTATAAAAACAACAAAAGATAATAAATCTCCTGGTTATGATCAGATCACCGGAAAACTACTAAAAGAATTGCCGAATAAGGCCCTAGTCTATTTAAGAAATTTATTTAATTCAGTTATAGATATTAAATATTTCCCAAAAGTATGGAAAGTCGCTGAGATAATCGCTATTCCTAAACCAAACAAAGATGCCTCAAAAACAACATCTTACAGGCCAATTAGCCTTCTGCCACTGCTGTCAAAGATCTTCGAAAAACTCTTCTATGAACGTATTGAACCAATTCTTCTAGAAAGACAACTCATCCCCAAACACCAATTTGGATTTAGGCGAAAGTTCTCTACTATACAACAAATTCATAGAGTAACAAATAAAATATCGTCTGATATTGACAAAAAAAACTTTTGCGTTGCAACATACCTCGACGTTGCAAAGGCGTTTGATAGCGTATGGCACAAAGGTCTTCTTCATAAACTAAAAAATCAATTGCCAAAAGAATTCTTCTTAATACTACAAAACCGAAGATTCTATGTTAAATATAAAGACGAGTATTCAAAAATTCTTTCTATAAAAGCTGGAGTACCTCAAGGTAGTGTCCTCGGACCAATGCTTTACCTCCTGTTTACATCAGATATTCCAACTCCTACAACAAATAACAATATGATAGCAACATTTGCTGACGACACTGTTCTACTATCATCACACGCAAACATCAAATGGGCTATGCAAAACTTACAACAACTGCTCAATAATACAATGAATTGGTTCCGTAGTTGGGGAATTCAAGTAAACAGTGATAAAACAATTCAAGTAATCTACACTAATAGAAAGATAACAAACTTTCAACCTATCCAAATAAATACTCTACCAATTCTTATGGATACAAAGGCGAAGTATCTTGGCATTATAATTGACTCAAAACTTAACTGGAAAGATCACATCACTCAAAAGAAAAAAGAAATAAACAACAGGTTTAGACAATTATTTTGGCTGTTAGGGAGAGAATCTAAACTAACAACTCAAAGCAAACTACTTATATACAACACAATTATAGCGCCAATTTGGAAGTACGGGGTAGAAATATGGGGTACAGCTAGCACAACAAACTTAAAAATTATTCAACGAGTTCAATCTAAAATATTGCGAACTATTGTCAACGCAGAATGGTATATTAGAGATGAGGACATACATCGAGATCTAAACGTCAAAACAATAAAAGAAATTATCCGTATCAGCAGCATTAAACATACAACTCGTTTAACACAACATTCCAACATGGAACTCAGACAGTTGCCGGCAAACGAAATCCTGGCACCTAGAAGACTTAAACGGTTTACACCTTTAGATCTAGCTGAGCGATACTAAAAAATTTATATATTACTTATCATTCAATAATTCGATTTAAGTTATCTTAGGTACTGATTTAAGATAATTATCATCCCACCTCTGTAAATTAAATTACTTATTGTCATCTTGTTGACAGGTGTAATAATAAAGGGAAGTTAAAAAAAAAAAAAAAAAGTTGGGAGTCGAAAATAAATAGACAATTTGTTGCTTGGCTTCTGTCACTAGTTGTATTTAGTGACCGCCTTGGGAGTTTTCCGAATGTGTACTGTACGAACATGGTTCGCGACAACATCTAGCATTGTTTCCAAACTTACGATGATAATAGCATATCTGTTCTGATGAACTAGGAGATCTTCGTGATCTATTACGGGAATTAGAGCGTGTTGAACGACGGTTTCGAGAAGTTTGAAGATTTTTTACTGCGTTCGTTAGGGCCGAAATTTGTTCACGTAACTCGCCAATTTCATTTGTTTCTTGAATGGTAGCAATATTGTTTGAGGATGAACAAGAAATATCTCCAATTTTGTCGGCCATAGTAGCTAAATTGTCCAAAGGTTCTGAGGAAGTTGCTAAAATTGCTTGAGTTTGAGGATGTAAACGCTTAAGCCACATAGTGCGGAGAAACTCGTCTTTGACACCACCGTTGGCTAGACTACGCATTTCGCGTAGTAAAAAACTTGGTTTCTTGTCACCAATTGGTAATTCATTTAACAGAGTTTTTATGCGCTTCTCTTCAGAAATGGAGAAATGGTCAATGAGGCGCTGTTTTATTTTTGTGTAGGCATCGTTTGGGCGTTCTATAATTATGTTACTGACTTGGCAAAGGACTTCTGGATCTAGTTCCGGTAAAACTGCAAAATATTTCGAGTTTTCATTGCTTATGTTATGGTTCTCAAATTGTGCCTCCAACTGAGCAAACCAAATTGCTGGATTTTCTTTCCAAAATCGTGGAATACGAAGTGTTACCGTTGATGTAGTTACAACAGGTTCTGCTGCGGAATCTTGAGCATGTCTGGGCATTTTGCGTGAAGAAGTCGGGGTCACCAATTTAAAACAATGTTTTTTCTTTTTAATATTTTTCAAGACTGAAAAATATTTTTTTATTTTTTTTTTTTATATATATTTTTTACAAAAAGTTCAAAGAAACTATTTTTATATTTCATTTTTCTAAAACAAGTATTTTATGGTAGAGTAGTAGTTGCTAAAAAATATTGAAAACAAAGTAATGCTATACAAAGTCATCCTTAAATCAATATGGACATATGGGATTCAACTATGGGTAAACTGCGAAGAAATTCAAACATTAAAATATTGCAGCGATACCAATTACAACCGCTCCTTGATACATGACCAATGATAACATTCGTCGAGACTTAAAACTACCCTCTGTCAAAGACGGAATTAGTAGGTTCAGCAAATTATACGTCGGCAGGCTCAGTAATCATAGTAACGTCTTGGCTATTGCGTTATTAGATGACAGTGTGGAAATTATGAGGTTGAAAAAGGTTTCATGTTTCAGACTTGCCTTTTAGAAAGAACTGATTTGATAATACAGTTCAACCTTGGTATAACGATTCTTAAGGGGATTATAAAAAAAACGTTATATCGAATAATTCGTTACAATGAGGTTCGTTATATCGGGGTGAAGTTGCACTTCTATTCGTTATAACGAGGTAATAAAAAATTTTGTATGTATATTAATCATCATCTGCTTACCATGTTGAAGGAAAACACTGTGTTTTGTAGTTTTAAAATTCAAAAATAGATTACATTTATAAAATAATAAGTCTGAGCCAGTGATTAACTAGTTAGATTGCAACAACAACAGCTGCAACAGCGTACAAGCTCTTGGAAACAATAAATATTTCTTCGAATATTTCAGCCGTTATTCTAATGCATGCTGATGTCGGCTACGAATGTAGGTTTGCTGGAGACGTTGTCGTTGCAAACACAAATTATTTGGGTGGATCTGTTTCATATAATTTGGATTAATTGATGGAAATTGTTATGAAAAGGTTGTAAGTTGACAAAATTCATTAAATAGAGGTAAATAATTCTTTCTATTTCGTTAGTCTGCAGTAAATGAAAATTCGTTATAACGAGGCTATTGACAAATGTATTCGTAATAGAGTTTTTTTATATTAAATCTTATGGAGCGTTGTAGGGGATTTCAAAAAATTCTTTATAATGAGGGTCGTTATATCGAGGTTTGACTGTATATAAGTTTTATTTTTTAATTATTATTAGACATGAAAATATGGCTGTTTTCATAAACGCAGTATGCAATGCAACAATTCATTGCATAGAGTTCATAATAGCATTTAGAAATATAATTTAATCATTTTTGTTTAAAGATTATCTTTAATAGTCCAATATCTTTATATTTTATGTGATAAAAGTTTTTAAATTATAATCTAAATGCTATTATAACTCTATGCATCGCTGGCTTAACATGTAAAGGCTCTAAGTCCTTTTTTTGAATAAACATTTTTGAAATCTGTAAATGCAATTTGTTTTTGTATTTTTCTTTGTTTTTATTTGCGTAAAAGCAAAATGAAAAAATAAGTATTTGCCAAAATAAAAGTTTTTTTTGGACTTTCTGTTGCTTAGTTTGTATGTTTTCATGGACTTAGATCTTTTTCTTAAAACTTGTCTCTACTTATATTTCTTACTTACAACAATGAAAGTGTACTTTTGTTGCTTTATATAAAATGCTAATAATATAATAAAATTGTAAAAAAAGAAACAGAATTTATTCAGAAATATGATTAACATTATTATTGTAATTTCAATTTCGATATTTGTATATACTTGTACATAATGAAAACAAAAATTATTCAGTATTATTTCATTGCTGTTATAAAAAAGTAATATTAATTTAAATTTTTAATGGCTTTAAAAGTAAGATAACTGGCGACGACTATTTTTATTCGTATGGCAAATCGTCATAAAATTTATGGTGTTTTGTAGGCAAAGTGGATTTTAGATATTGTAAGTCTTCGAACTTTCTAGTCTTTAGTTTTCTTCTTTCTTGATGAGGTTGGTGTAAATCCGACCACTCCAGTACGACTACATTTTCATTTATTTTTTGGTGGAGATTTTTCCATTCATTAGGAAATCTAAGTTTGAAATTAATTTCACCATTTGCTGTGTATTGTATTCCTCGAATATCCGTCACTTTGGAATCGCTTTTTCCACGGCCAGGGCGAATTTTTTTTACAAAATTGTAATTTGTTAAATTTTATAAAAAACTAATGATCCAAATAAGTAACATCATGACGATTAATGTCATGACTGTCAATGGTGTTGATACTCAAAACCAGGGTTTAAAAGTGCTTATCAATTTTCAAGCACTACGTATGTGCTTAACTTTAACTAGAAGAAAATACACAAGCAAAAGCAGAGCACAAAGTCAAAAAATAAAAATAAAACTATTGACTGTAGCTTAACTATGTGATTTTATTTGCTGACACAGTCAGCCACAGCAATTCACTTTAAAAAATTTGCTGCTGCCTAATACTATGTTTCCACTAGGAATGCCAATCGGGAATGGTTTTAAAAAATCCCGGAATCCCGATTTCGGGATCCCGGGATTTTCGGGATTTCTAAATCCCGAACAAAAATTCCGGAAATTTCTCACTTTTAACACAAAAACAGAATTTTTTCTTATATAATGTTTATTTAAAAGTTTTTTTTATGTGAAAAATACTTAAAACAAATAACATATTTCACTTTTATTAACAAAAATTTATTATTTTTAAGTAAAATTTCATCTTATGTTTGGAGAACTACATAAATATTATGTAAAAAACGACAAATAATGTAATATTACATTAGTATTAACATAAATTTTTCAATTAAAATTAAAAAATCATAAATCACATTTGGAGATCTACATCAAAATAATGTAAAAAATAAAGCAAATATTTTAATATATGTTAGTGAAAATTAAAAAAGTATTAATAAAAAATAATTATTTCAAATAAAAATTCAAATTTCATAAAACACATTGGAGATCTACATAAATATTAAGTAAAAATTAAAGAAAAAATAAAGTACATATTATTTTTTTAAATAATTTCTTAAAAAAATCAAAGCGTTTAGCGTTTCGTCAGACAATCTGGAAAGTATTTTGTTTCCTACGTAGGCCGCTGTAGAAAAGCACCTTTCGCACTCTACGCTGGTTGGTAAAATAGTCTGCAAGTATTGGTATCTAAAATTTGTCCCCTTATACCTTCAGATACGAACATTTCGATTTCGTTATTTAGCTTTGAATTGAACTCATCCTCATCAGACTTCCTAATTTGTCTTATGGGGCTTCTGCATTGATCAATAGCATTTTGCAATTTTTGCGCTATCGACACATTATCATCTTCTAATTCTTCGTCCGATGCAATATTTATTTCATTCCCTGCAGTCGAATAATTAGAATTTTGATTTAAACGTAAGTTTAATTTGTTTATGTCATATTTTATTTTGGTGATATCCACATTTTTGTCAAGGATGGACTTCATGTTTGGGGTTTGTAGGAAGTTTAGAATTGTGGAATATACAGAACGTCTTTCGTCGATTCTTTTTCGAAGGGATATACATAAATCATCGCCCATATCACACTTCATTGCTGAGATTTCATTCAACATGAATGTCAATGTAGCGTCAGCTTTACACAGCGTCATGTGACTGCGACATAATGCCTCTAGAGTGATTTTTATTGGGTTTAAAACATTAACAATTTTTTCAATTGAACGAAATTCGTCGTCAGTAAATTGTTCACACTTTAAATCTATGAAGGTTTTTTTAAAGGAATTTCTAATTCTGAAAATCGCTGGCACATTTCGAATAAAGTATTCCATCTTGTTCTGCAATCAATTAATAATTTTAGTTCCTTTCCCTTGTCGTCTTTCACATATTTTTGTAGAATATCATTTTTTGTAGGCGATTTTCTAAACATTTTTACCGTTTTTCTTATTTTTTCAATTAATGGCTTAACACGAAAATTGTCAGTAATGTTATTTTCTACTTGATATGAACATTAGCTATGACATAGTGATATATGAAAATTTTTGCAACAAGATTTTGAAGTGCTACCGCCTTTTATTTTGTTAGGCTTGGAAAAAATAGACGGTACGAAAAATGGGGGACTTTGGTTGAGGATAAATGGCGCCTCATCGAGGTCAAAGTTCAAAGTAAGAGTGAAAAAATTAATAAAATGTCCAATAACTGCCGCGGAGTCGCCCCTAGAGTAGTAAAATGTCAGACTGACCCCCATTAATTTTTCCTCCCCAACATTTTTGTAGAACATACTTACGCCCTATCTTCGCTCCTTAAGGGACTTGCCCTACAAAAGTTAGAGTTTTATAAATTTTACCCCCATCGACCTAACAAGTTTCAGGGCGCCTCTGGAGAATTCAAATGTATGACCAACCCCCAATAATTTTTCCTCCCCAACATTTTTGTGGAACATTTTTATACCATATCTCTGTTTCTTAGGGTACTTTCCCTTCAAATAAAGATTTATAATTTTGCCCTTTGACCTAACTATTTTAATTGCGCCTCTGGAGGATTCAAATGTATGACCAACCCCCATTGATTTTTCCTCCCCAACATTTTTGTAGAACATTTTTATACCCTATCTCTGCTCCTTAGGGTACTTTCCCTTCAAATACTGATTTATAATTTTGCCCTCTGACCTAACTATTTTAATTGCACCTTTGGAGGAGTCAATTGATTTTTCTCACACAACATTTTTGTGAAAGACACCCATCTTCTATATCTGGTTCTTAGATACTTCCCTTCAAATAAGGTTTTATAAATTTGCCTCCTCGTCCTAACTACTTTTAGGGTGCCTCTGAAGGAGTCAAGTGTATATTCCAAACCTCTTTCTCTGCTCTTTAAGGTACCTCAAATATACAAATTTTGTTTATATAAATTTTGTCCCTATTGTTCTAAGTGGTTCCAATACAAAAAAACAGTTTTATGTTTCTTTGATATTTGTATTAAATTGAGTTCAATTACAAGTTTGAGTGCGATATGTATGTATGTAAGTATTTTATTTTAGTTTATTAAATAATTTTTGTAATAAAGAGGATATTTTTTCCTATTTTCGGCAACGACTTGCAATAGAAATATTTTTTCTTCCTCGTTGCGGCACAAAATATTGTTGTAGTCCTCTATTATTTTTACGCCTCTTTCAAGAAAATCTTTTGACAATCCGAGGCTCAATTAAATGAAAAACAACCCAGAGGCGACTACAAGGAAGTTTTAGAAATCGCTTTGCTGTTCCTTGGTGTAAATATTCCCAACCATACGTTTAGCCCACCAGGACCTACCAGTCATGCTCGATGGATGACCAAAGGCATATACTCTGTAAAAATGTTTTTATTCCGCAAATTTCTCGACTTAAGCGAAAATTAATTAAACGGACTTCGCGATGTTACTATTTTAATAGTAACTCTTCATATTAAAGCTTGGTTTAGTGCTACCAAAGCAGTAGAAGCCCCAAATAATAACTTGAACTTTCTAAAAGCGATTATTTATAATGCTTCAATTGATGAGACATTACATGAGACAATGTCAGTTGGTTAAGAGATTCTGTGGACATCTCTGGTATCTTAGTGGGGAAGCATTTGCTTTTGCATTATTTGATCAGAATGTACCCTTTGATACAAAGCGAAAAGTGGCAGATGCAAATCGTACATTTGAGAGGGATGAAGAGAAATTCGCTAAAGAACTGTCGGGCAATGACATGGAGGAATGTTATGATGAAGATAGCGAGGCAGAAGAGGATAGAGTAAATGTTTCTCCAGTATATTTTTGTAACTTCAAAAGTGTTAAAAGAATTTCATTGACACCAAAAGAAGTATACGAAAAATTAATGGAGAAAAATTTGAGTCATTATGTTACATCAGACACAGGACAAATTTAAAATACTTACATACATACATATCGCACTCAAACTTGTAATTGAACTCAATTTAATACAAATATCAAAGATACATAAAACTGGTTTTTTGTATTGGAACCACTTAGAACAATAGGGACAAAATTTATATAAACAAAATTTGTATATTTGAGGTACCTTAAAGAGCAGAGAAAGAGGTTTGGAATATACATTTGACTCCTTCAGAGGCACCCTGAAAGTAGTTAGGACGAGGAGGCAAATTTATAAAACCTTATTTGAAGGGAAGTATTCTAAGAACCAGATATAGAAGGTGGGTGTCTTTCAAAAAAATGTTGTTTGAGAAAAATCAATTGACTCCTCCAAAGGTGCAATTAAAATAGTTAGGTCGAGAGGGCAAAATTATAAATCTGTATTTGAAGGGAAAGTACCCTAAGGAGCAGAGATAGGAGATAGGGTATAAGTATGTTCTACAAAAATGTTGGGGAGGAATAATCAATGGGGGTTGGTCATACATTTGAATCCTCCAGAGGCGCAATTAAAATAGTTAGGTCAAAGGGCAAAATTATAAATCTGTATTTGAAGGGAAAGTACCCTAAGAAACAGAGATATGGTATAAAAATGTTCTATAAAAATGTTGGGGAGGAAAAATTATTGGGGGTTGGTCATACATTTGAATTCTCCAGAGGCGCCTTGAAACTTGTTAGGTCGATGGGGGTAAAATTTATAAAACTCTAACTTTTGTAGGGCAAGTCCCTTAAGGAGCGAAGATAGGGTGTAAGTATGTTCTACAAAAATGTTGGGGAGGAAAAATTAATGGGGGTCAGTCTGACATTTTACTACTCTAGGGGCGACTCCGCGCCAGTTATTGGACATTTTATTCATTTTTTCACTCTTACCTTGAACTTTGACGTCGATGAGGCGCCATTTATCCTCAACCAAAGTCCCCCATTTTTCGTCCCGTCTATTTTTTTTTCCAAGCCTAACAAAATAAAAGGCGGTAGCGATTCGAAATCGAAAAATCGTTCACTATGTCATACCTAATGAACATACTTTAAAAATATCTTCCGGATTAACAACTTCCAATTCAACAGCATCCTCATCAGATGAGAATTCTTCTTCTGGAAATATAATTGCAGTTTTTTTTATAAATAACATCTATTAACGCCAAATGCAAACCGTGGGCAAAACAAAGTTGTTGTTTTGGAGCTATAAGCTTCCCAATTTTCTGCATGGTAGATGCACCATCAGTGGTAAAAGCGACCACGTCGGATGACAGGGAAATTTCAAATTCATTAAGTTTATTAATTATACAATTTATGCAATTAACAGCTGTACCGGAGTTCTTTAATCTAACCAAACCCAGATTAAGAAGTTGTCCATTTGTGTGTGCAATGATATTAATGTACCGTTTATTTGAAATGGACGTCCACTCATCAAAAGTAATACTAAACTTATTATCTTCAGTTTTTATTTTACAAATTTCTTCTTTCATATTTTCCTTGCACTTGGAATAGAATTCCATGAATTTGCTTTTGATGGTTTCTTTAGATTTTGGGACATCAAACCCACGAGCTTGTAGTGATTTACGCAGCTCTTTAGATGTTATAAATAAGGAAAACGGTAGACCATCAAGTGCGACCAACCGACTTATAACCGCAGGAAAAGTGTCCTCATGCTGTAAAATCCAAAATCTGTAATTTTTTTAATCTTTCGCTGTGGTTCATCACAAACTGTTTCTTGAAGTTTAATTAAATGAACCTAAAAATATATATGTATATTATTATTATTTTTATTCCAATGATTTGTTCGCCATATTCTTACACAGGTTATGTGTTTTAAAAGACCTTTTGTTGGTTTTTAAGATTTTGTGGCATAATTTGCACTTGGCATTCGGAGAGCCATTACAGTCAATCAAAAAGTGATGCCAAACCGAACCCTTGTCACCATTTTTGCTTTTATGTTCCACAAAATTCATATTTCTTGTTATTTTTATAAATTAAATTTTATTTTCTCTTTTTGTTAAGTTTTAAATTTGCATTTATAGACAACAGTGTAATAAAGTTGCTTTTTAACATGTTCTTAACAAGCTGTACCAAAAATTTTTAATTTTTTACAGAGTGTACAAAAACAATATTAGTATTGAGAAAATAAATTAAAAGAAAACGGAATTATCAAATCCCGAAAATCCCCGGGATTTAAAATTAAAAAGTCTCGGGTTTCGGATTTTTAAACTCTTCTCTAATTTTTATGGCAAGTTTATCTGCACTAGCTGTAAAAATTTAATATTATTGTAAACAAAGCAAATTATTTTCTTGTTGCTGGAAGTAAAGAAAGTAAATACGTACGAATGTATGTTTTTTTCAAATAAGCTAACTAATTTCCACTCACTTTTTTTTGTCCATTAAAAAAAATTGTTTTCCACAAATTGTAAATTCTGTTTTTTTATTCTGTTTTTTTTTTATTATAGACAACTGTCAAATCGAATCAAGTTTATTAGTCATGTAAACAGCATGATTCATAAACATGATTCAGAAGGCGAAGCAGGTGATTCAAGTCGTCGTGGAAACATAGTATAAAGTTTATAGTTTTTGAATTTTTCTTTAATGCTTTTGCTGAGCTGAAAACTGTGAACGTTTGTAGTGCTGAAGTCTTATTTTCGTTGTAGTGCTTGTGTTTTTTTATAGTGTGCACAATATAAAAAAACACAAATAAAAAAACACATACATACATGTGGGATTGCCATATTTTTGACAATACGGATAGTTTAAAATTAACGGACGAACACTGATATTGGTAGCACTGAAAGATAATTTTAAGATAAGTATACGACATGATAGAATTGAGAAGTTGAGTAGAAGTTAAGTTGTAGTTTGACCGTCGAAAAGTAAAGTCATAAGTGCGGCATTAATTTTATTAATTTTAAGTTTTCTTTCATGGATAATCCTAAGTTTAAATAAATGAATTATTACACCGAAAAACAACTGTGTTTAATTCATGGAATAAATAAATTCCTACAGTTTGGGGGCTCAACCGGGATTGGCCCACGGAAAGAAAACCAAATTAAGTGTGTTTGTGACGTGCTCTAATTAATTCGAAAAAAAAACTTGTGATTGAAGAATAAAATATGTACAAAAAGAAAGAAAAGTTCTAGAAGAAAAAACGCTCATTAATGTGTATAAGAGGATTGTGATTTAAGAAGAAACTATATGTACACACATACATAAGTACATACAATTGAAATCGAAATTTCTAGAAGAAAAAAGACGTATTAATGGCTTAGTGTGTGTGTGTAAGAGGAGAAAAAAAACATTGCAAAAAATTCTACACATTTATGGACATGCATTGACTTGACATAAAGTGTATGAAAAAAAAGCCGTTACAAAAATTGAACAATGTTTTGCTGCTTGACTTAAACATTACTACATAGTGAGAGAGAGTGTGAGACGTAAAAGAAAAAGACGTTAAAAAAAAATATATAAACTGTGAACAAAAAACTGATCTCGTGGTTACAACAACAAAACTACAATTCAGTGAGAGCATAAGATAAGAACAAATAACAAAACTCATCATCTTTACAAAAACAACAAAGTAGTGTTTATTTAAAAACAACCCCAATTCTGTTGCACAAGAAGAAAAAGCCACAGAACAACGAGTGCCGAAATTGAAGATGAGCAGAGACTAAATAAGCTGTTGTTGCTATTGTTGAGAAAATAAAGCTAAGTGGATGAAGAAGAACCTGTTTTCTGTAATTGTTCGAGTGAAAGATGACCAGTAACCAGTGAGAGCAGAGGAGAAGTTGCAGACTTGATGTTTATTGCTGCCAGCGAAGGCGAGTGTAAATATTTGATGGACCTTATACTTTGAGTATTTTGATAATTTTATATTATTTTGTGACGTAGAAGTATTGATGATTTTTGATGTTAAGAGTATTTTAGATGAACGTACTCACTTAGATGTATAGACGATTTTTGATATTAAGAGTATTTTAGATGAACGTACTTACTTAGATGTATAGACGATTTTTGATGTTAAGAGTATTTTAGACGAACGTACTCACTTAAGGCCCAACTATAATATGCATATGCTAGCTTAAGCAAACGTGCGAACACATATAAATTGTATGTGGCAAACTATAATGTACTTAACGAAACTTTTCGTTAAGTTTTTCAACTGTCATTTGCTTAAGCAAAAAGCGAAACTGATCGCACATTCTGTACGGAATCAGCTGTTTGTTGTTGTTTGTTTGTGTTTTGAACAAAATGGAGAAAGAAGAAAATATATTTATTTAAAATTTAATAGAAAATGCGGAAAAAATAAGTGCCTTTACAATAAAAGGGACCCTTTTTATTTTAACAAAAATGTCTTTCTGTCGCAGTTTATTTCTCTGACAGAACAAGAGCGTCTTCTTCTTTTACAGTGTAGTTCACATATTTCTTTTAATGTGCGCAGGCCTTCAAGCGCTAACTTTAACATTTTTATATTATTTAAATTTTTAAGTTTTTTCTCCATTTTTGCAAACACAATACGAAAATTAACAAAACATATGTAAACGTTTATTATTATTTACAATGTAGTGCTGCCACAGCTGTACATTTTAGTACTTTTGCCGATAAATTAAGAAAAAGGAAAAATTATGCGTTTCTGGTACGAAGTTTTCTTTTAATTATAAAATAATATAATAATATTTATAAAATATAGTCATTTAATGGCTTTTTGTTAAAATAAAAACATTTTTTTTAACATAAATGAGCAACTGTGGACAAAAAGTTTCAAAGTCATTGTAGCCACCTAAAAGTTAACTCTGAACTGGTTATGCATTTGACAGTCTTTTCGTTAACTTTTGCAATTTGCTTAAGCTTGCTTATGCATATTATAGTTGGGCCTTTAGATGTATAAATGATTTTTGATGTTAAGAGTATTTTAGACGAACATACTCACTTAAGGCCCAACTATAATGTGCATATGCTAGCTTAAGCAAACGTGCGAACACATATAAATTGTATGTGGCAAACTATAATGTACTTAACGAAACTTTTCGTTAAGTTTTTCAACTGTCATTTGCTTAAGCAAAAAGCGAAACTGATCGCACATTCTGTACGGAATCAGCTGTTTGTTGTTGTTTGTTTGTGTTTTGAACAAAATGGAAGAAAATATATTTATTTTAAATTTAATAGAAAATGCGGGAAAAATAAGTGCCTTTACAATAAAAGGGACCCTTTTTATTTTAACAAAAATGTCTTTCTGTCGCGGTTATTTCTATGACAGAACAAGAGCGTCTTCTTCTTTTACAGTGTACTTCACTTATTTCTTTTAATGTGCACAGGCCTTCACGCGCTAACTTTAATATTTTTATATTATTTAAATTTTTAAGTTTTTTCTCCACTTTTGCAAACACAATACGAAAATTAACAAAACATATGTAAACGTTTATTATTATTTACAATGTAGTGCTGCCACAGCTGTACATTTTAGTACTTTTGCCGATAAATTAAAAAAAAGGAAAAATTATGCGTTTCGGGTACGAAGTTTTCTTTTAATTATAAAATAATATAATAATATTTATAAAATATAGTCATTTAATGGCTTTTTGTTAAAATAAAAACATTTTTTTAAACATAAATGAGCTCCTGTGGACAAAAAGTTTTAAAGTCATTGTAGCCACCTAAAAGTTAACTCTGAACTGGTTATGCATTTGACAGCCTTTTCGTTAACTTTTGCAATTTGCTTAAGCTTGCTTATGCATATTATAGTTGGGCCTTTAGACGTATAGACGATTTTTGATGCTATAAGAGTGTTTGAGACGAACGCACTCATTTAGATGTATAGACGATTTTAGATGTTAAGAGTGTTTTAGATGAATACACTCATTTAGATGTATAGATTTTTGATGTTATGATTGTTTCGATGAAGACATTCATTTTGGACGTATAGAAGAATTAATATTTGTGAACTTGAGTAAAAACTCATATTAAATTTAACGTACTTTGTGTACAGAGTTAGACGATAGTTGATGTTATTTGAGAATAATCTTTGAGAGTTTTGACTAGTGAATTAACTTGTGATTTATATTGATTTTATTTACATTGATTTATATTATTAATATAATTTGTAATATTTTGAATAATTTTATATTGTATCTTAAATATTTACATATTTAATAACTATATTATATTTGATTATTTTAAATAATTTTGTGAGCCGCTGACGAACAAGATGGACAGAAACGAAATTTTGGGATTAAATGTTGATGGTTTGAGGGTGAAATTAGATGAATTGGGACTTGCGAGAACGGGTAGTAAAAGTGTTTTACAGGGAAGACTATTAGATCATTTTGGGTTAGAACAAGCGGATGATACTTCGGAACATGGTAAAGCTTTTTCTGTAGTTGCCGGTGATGTTGCGACATTACCCCATAGTAGTTTTACTTTAAGGGACGTTCAAGATTCGGTTTCAGCTTTCTCGGGAGATGGTTTGCCTGAAATTGGGCAATGGATAGAAGAATTCGAGGATTGCTCATGTGCTGTTAGATGGAACGATCTTCAGAAATATATATATGCGAAACAGTTGTTGACGGGTGCTGCTAAAACTTTTGCTAGAAGCGAATCTGGTATAAGAGATTGGTGTTCCTTGAAACAAGCTTTGATGAGAGAATTTGGAAGAAGATTATCATCGCTAGAGATTCACAGAATGTTGAGAAATCGGAAAAAGAAGTCTGGTGAGACATTACGCGAGTACCTTTATAGCCTGCGAGAGATTGGAAACCCTATTGGATTGGATGATCAAAGTTTGATCGAATATTTTATAGATGGAATAGGTGATTATAAATCCAATAAATCCATGAAATTTAGACGAATTAAAGGACAAGATTGGGATATACGAAAAGATTTGTATACCGGACTCATCTAACTCGAAAGGAGCGCGACAAAAAAGTTTTGTGAAGAATGTGACGGAAACCAAGGATGAAAGACGTTGTTACAAGTGTGGTGACAAGGGACATATATCTAGTGCGTGTACAAGTACCCAGGTAAAATGCTTCAAGTGTCATGGCTTCGGACACAGATCATTTGAGTGTAAAGCGGATATAAAGAAAGAGAAGCAGGGAGAGAAGAATGGTAGTGGCAGTAGTGGCGGAGCAGGTGGTAAGAGCAGTGGTAATGTTCATACGTTGTCTGATGATATAGTTATTCCATCAAGAAGAATATTTAAAGACATCTTGATTTTAGGAAAAACAGTTTCTGCTTTCGTCGATACTGGTAGCGATATTTGTGCTGTTCGTTACGATACATTGTTTCTATTAGGTGATTTTGATCTTAGACCGGAAGTTAAGACTTTAGTTGGAATAGGTGGGAAAGAGATTACTACGATGGGTAATTTTACGGTGAAGGTCGAAGTGGATGAGGTCGAATTAGAGGTAACATTTCATGTTTGCGGAGAAGGTGACATTTTGTATTCCGTTGTGTTAGGAAATGACATTTTCGACCATTTTCGGAAGGAGCGAAATTTCGATATAAGGAAAAATCTGTGGTGATCGAGAAGGAAAAGGATCTCAGTTTGATAGTGGACCTGCAGAGCGAGTTTGAGGAAATAGTTCATTCTGTATCTTTGGATCATGTATGTGACGACCAAATGAATGTACAACACTTGGAGAGAAATATTCGGATCGAATTGGAGAATTTGATTGAGACGTATAAACCGAATAGACCAGATGATTACCCTGTGAAGATGAAGATAATTTTGAATGACGAAGTTCCCGTGATACATAGACCCAGAAGAATGCCATACACCGATCAACTTTTAGTGGATGAACAAGTGAGAGAGTGGCTTAAAGAGGGTATAATAAGGCCGAGTTGCTCAGAATATGCTGCACCGGTGGTATTAGCTGCTAAAAAAGACGGAACCAAACGACTTTGCTGCGATTACCGTAAACTCAACGAGAAGATAGTACGGGACAATTTTCCAATGGCTGTAATAGATGATGTTATTCAACGGCTGCAGAGTGCAAAGGTGTTTACCACGTTGGATCTTAGAAATGGATTCTTTCATGTACCCATGGAACCGGATTCGCGGAAATTTACAGCATTTGTGACGCATAATGGAGTTTATGAATTTTTGTTTGTACCTTTTGGAATATCAAATTCCCCGGCGGTGTTTTGTAGATATATTTCATCGGTATTTAGGGAACTGATGAATGACGGGACGATGGTAATTTATATGGACGACATTGTTATTCCCTCGGAGAGTGAAGAGGAAGGTATTCAGAAGTTACGAAGAGTATTGAAAGTCGCGGAGGCAAACGGACTGGATATAAAATGGAAAAAGTGTCAGTTTTTAAGGAAGAAAATTACTTTTTTGGGTTATATTATAGAGGAAGACTAAGGCCGTGTCAAATTTTCCTTTGCCACGAAATCAAAAAGCAATTCAGAGATTTTTGGGACTTACGTCGTATTTTAGGCGGTTTATTCCTGAATATGCTGTGAAGGCAAAATCGTTGTCAGATCTTTTGCGAAAAGACGTGAAGTTTAAGATGGAGGAAAATGAAATAGTTGCGTTTAATCAGTTGAGGAATTCATTGGTGACTGCACCTGTACTTAAGTTGTTTAACCCAAAGGCGGTAACGGAAATTCATACTGACGCCAGCATGTATGGATATGGAGCTGTTTTGCTACAACGAGACGAAGATGATTTACAGTTACACCCAGTCGAATATATGAGCCGTAAGACAAAGCCAGCCGAGCAGAAATATCACTCTTATGAGTTAGAAGTTTTGGCAGTGATAGAGGCATTGAGAAAATGGAGAATTTACGTGTTGGGCTTGAAGTTTAAGGTGATAACAGATTGTAACGCATTCGCATTAACGATGAGGAAACAAGATGTTCCCCCAAGAGTATCTATATGGGCGTTATTTTTGCAGGAATTTGACTATAGTATTGAACATAGGTCTGGTTCAAAGATGAAGCATGTAGACGCTTTGAGTAGGGTATCTTGCTTGATGATGGAGGACTCTTTGAGACACCGTATAAGAGAGGCACAACTTCAGGATGATTGGATAAGGGCAGTCCGCACAATTTTAGAGAATGGTGCATATGAGGACTATTATTTGAAGTTTGATATAATGTACAAGGACCCGAACAAGGAGTTAATAGTCGTACCAAGAATTATGGAGCAGGAGATTATACAAATTGCGCACCGTCAAGGCCATTTTGCATCTCGTAGGACGCAGGATCTAGTGGAGAAATCATTTTTCATACCGGATTTGAAGGGAAAGGTAGATAGAGTAGTAAATGGTTGTGTTGAATGTATTGTTTCGGAGGCGAAGAAGGGTCATAAAGAGGGATACCTGAATCCAATAGATAAGGCCGATAGACCTTTAGTAACATATTATTTGGACCACGTTGGCCCAATGGAATCTACGCATAAACAATATAATCACATTTTGGTGATTGTGGATGGATTTTCGAAGTTCGTGTGGTTGTATCCTACAAAGAGCACCGGAACTAATGAAGTAGTGGATCGACTTAGAAGACAATCTGCTGTGTTTGGTAATCCAGCGAGAGTGATAACGGATAGAGGAACAGCGTTTACATCGAACCAATTCAGGGAGTATTGTGAATCGGAAAATGTGCAACATCTTCTAATTGCAACCGGAGTGCCACGAGGAAATGGACAAGTCGAGAGGATGCACCGTATAATAGTTCCCATGTTGACGAAGCTTTGTGCAGAAAAGCCAGATAATTGGTACAGATATGTTGAGCGTGTGCAACGAATAATGAATAATACGGCACCGAGAAGTACAGGAATTGCTCCATTCAAGTTGCTGACGGGCATGGATATGAGAATTGCCGATGATCCAGATATTAGAAGTTTGTTCGAGGAATTATTTTTGCGAGAGTTTGATGAAGAGCGGAATTTGTTGAGAGATGAGGCTAGGACGAATATATTGCGGATTCAACAGGAGAACAGGAAAACTTTTGATAAGAAGAGAGTACCGGAGACGGCATATGAGGTCAACGAATTAGTCGCCATTAAGCGCACACAATTTGGTGCTGGAATGAAATTGGGACCGAAGTTTCTTGGTCCCTATAGGGTAGTGAAGAAGCTTGACCATGGTCGGTACGAAGTAGAAAAGTTAGGCAGTTCTGAGGGAAGTATGAAATGTACGACAGTGACGGAGTACATGAAGAGGTGGGAACCACATTCGGGACGAATGTAAGGTCAGGAGGCCGAATGTGGGATTGCCATATTTTTGACAATACGGATAGTTTAAAATTAACGGACGAACACTGATATTGGTAGCACTGAAAGATAATTTTAAGATAAGTATACGACATGATAGAATTGAGAAGTTGAGTAGAAGTTAAGTTGTAGTTTGACCGTCGAAAAGTAAACTCATAAGTGCGGCATTAATTTTAAGTTTTCTTTCATGGATAATCCTAAGTTTAAATAAATGAATTATTACACCGAAAAACAACTGTGTTTAATTCATGGAATAAATAAATTCCTACATACATACATACAGTGGGGAGCAGAGGTGAGTACATGTTCTTATTTTCTGCATTTGCAGGTGAATAAAAGTGGTAATAACAAAGCGATTTAAATTATTACTTTTTTATTTTATTTATTAATTAGTGGATTACAATAATGATCTTAAAACAAAACAAAAAACTACGTATTCAGGGAACAAACTAAATTAAATAAAATTAAATCTTATGTACTCAGTTTTGCACTTTCATAAACCAAAAAAAAAACTTTTAAATTTTTAGTACTTAGTCCACAGCCCTTTATTTTTTAATACACTATTTATGCGATTGGGCATACTTTCAACCAACTTTTGGATAATTTCATGTGGAATTCTCTGCCACTCCAGCTCTACACGTTGCCACAACTCAGCGAAGTTCGACGGAGCTGTTCGATACTGTCCCAACCGTCTTTTCACAATTTACCACAAATTTTCAATTGGATTGAAGTCGGGACTTTGCGGAGGCCACTGCATCAATTGAAATGTTTGCCCATTCAACCATTCCTTAACGATTTTCAATGTGTGTTTTGGGTCTCCATCCTGTTGAAACACAACTTCTTACTCAGGGTATGCGCTCAGATCTACAAAATCGGGAAGTTGAATCTGCAATATTTTTAAATAGTCTTCTTTTCTCATGATTTCATAAATTTTTTGTAATCTACCAACATGCCACAATGTAAAGTAACCCCAAACCATGATGATGCTTTACAATCTGTTTAACATGGTGTCGTTGTATACTCTCCCGCTGTCGACGCCAATAATACTTTTTACCGTCAGATTGATATCGGTTAAACTTGGATTTATCTGACCATATTACGCGTTTCCAGTCATTAACAGTCCAATCTCTGTGTAGTCTGTCGAATTTTAAACGTGCTGAAACATTTTTATCTGACAGTGCTGGTTTAGGTTTTTTACAGCTGAGATGTATCCAATATTGTGTAGCGCTCTTCTTGCTGTACATCGGCTAACATTTTTATTTATTGCTCAGGAAGCTTCTTTTAGGACTAAAGACGTGTCTGCTCTCATTTTTCTCATTATAGGGCGTGTGTCTCCATTAGATAATAATCATTGGCGACTGAAAGCCTGTCTTTAGAAGCTACATTTCGCCGTTTTAACACTCTAACAACTACTGATTGGCTTATATTAAGCTCTTTTGCTATCATACGTGACGAGGAGTCATCCTTTGTTTTATTTATTATCAAATTTTCCACGGCTATCGATAGTTTCTTCATTTTTCAAAAAATTTTTAATTTAAAAAAAAACGACGTTTTTGGAACACGGAGTTATTCAATTATGATTTAAACCTAAAATTCATATTGACAAAACTAAAGATTGCAGCAACAAATTTCAAAACTTAATTTCAAATAACGGTAAATTAATAAATGTTTCAATTATGTGGTTGATAACAAGTGTGAGCAAAACTGAGTACCTACAAGTGGTTTTGTTGTTATTTAAATTACAATCTTGTTTTATTGGGCTTTTATTTCTCTTATTAAGAATTATGTAAAGAACTAAATAAGAATTAAAATAGAAAAAGAAATTTTAAAATCGCTCCATTATTACCATTTTTAAGATCTTTACAATGCAGAAAATACAAACATGTACTCACCTCTGCTCCCCACTGTACATATATACGACACAACAAAGAGAACTGTAACACTAGCAAGCACTACAACGAAAATAAAACTACCAAAGACTATAAATTTATTATTTATTATTATTTATTAATCTATATATATAAAATTCAATGTATGTATGTATGTATGTATGCAACGTATAGACTCCAAAACGGCTGAGCCGATTTTGATGAAATTTTCACAGCATGTTACTGTGACTCTGGAAGGAATAATAGGGTACTTTTTTTTACCACGCCCACTTTTACGCCCACTTTTTTAAAATATTGTAATTGAAGACCAAACCTTTGGACCGATATTTTTGAAATTTTCACAGCATTTAACTGGGACTCTGGTATGATTAATAGGGTACTTTTTTTTGACCACGCCCATTTTTACGCCCACTTTTTAAAAATTATGTAATTGCTCCCATATAGTTTTTAACAGATTTACTTCACATTGTATACACATTATATACTCCAGGCGAGGTAAAAATAAAGATTTCTTAAGCCACGCCCCTTTCACGCCCCTTTTCACGCCAAATTTTTGAAAGTTTTATACTTTTTGTTCTCTATACAAATTTGTTCATTCCAACGTATTTTTTTTATTTGGTAGTATATTGCTCTTAATACTGTTTACGTCGCCATATAACTACGAACCACGCCTACTTCATCGCCCCCTTTTTTAATTCAGATACTTACGTATACCACTAACAATGTTTGCTATACAAAATACTTTTTTTGTAATATGTATTTACCTAAAGTTGTATATACTTTTTAACTACATACATTTTTTTATTACCAAATCCCCATTTTTCGCCCCATTTCACCTTAAATTATATTGCTTTTAATCTATATATATATATAAATGAATGTGTGTCTGTATGTTTGTGCTTAATAGGAGGCCAAACCCTTGGACCAATCTGCCTGAAATTTTTACAGCATGTTACTGTGACTCTGGAAGGAATAATAGGCTATATGAAGTTTTGATTGTACAAACGGGGGTGGCACCGCCCATATAACCCACAAATTTAACCCGCCATATTTTGGGCATTTTTTGACGTACGTCGGTGATATTTGGTACATATGGTATTGGCATAATTAGGAATACGTACCAGGAGAAAAGTGAGTGGGACCACACCCCTTTTTAGGAAAATTAAACATCGTAATATAGTCTTAACTACTGGACCGATCGTCATTAAATTTTCACAACAGGATATTCTTACGAAATAATAAATTCTTGACTATGTAAGTGGACAAAGGGGCATGGTCTCGCCTAAAGCATTGCAATAATTACATTAAAATTAAATAAATAAACGTTTGTAAATATATAAATACGTTTTATTTTATTTTATGACGAGGGGGGGGGGGGGTAGCAAAGCACACCGGGTTTAGCTAGTAGATTATATAATATTTTAATATACAAATTCAGTTTTTTTTTATACAAATTCAGTCTTAAATATTATTTTTAATCTATATATGGCCAAACATATTTGTTGTGAGCCAGATTGGCATAAAATGTGATTTTTATATTTTATTATATGTATATAAAATATGTGACTAGGAAAACTCATTTAATATTAGCTTACGGTACTTCAAACATAGTTCAATATATTTATATAAAGTAGAAAAATTATAACCATTCAGAATACTGATAACATCATTTACAGAAAGATTTATTTTATTAAAACAGGTTCTACGTATTTCATTATAAATTGGACAGACTCCCAAAAAGAGAAATGTATTTTCTACTTCATTAGTATTACATATTGTACAACAAGTTTATGCAGTATTAATAAAAGATCTGCCATTCAGTTCTAATAATCCACCTCTAGTTTTAATAAGAAGACAGGTGACACGTGTCGAGTAATTTAATAATGGTACAGGCATAAAGTTATGATTAAGTTGTGGGTACATATCATGATTTTGGGAATTCTTTGCTCTTAACATGTTTTCTTCTTTTGTAGCTCTTTTTTAAATCCAAAAAGACATCCACCACTTGCACGACCAGCTCTGTGTGTTTTCTTTGCAGGAATCCATTTTAGAAAATAATTTTGAAAATAAGAATACAGACGATATTGATTCTCACTAAGAACGTGGGTTTCGAATAAAAAAAAATAGATCAAATTGATTTACATAGGTTAAGAAATAGCCAAAATTTATTGAATTTGCCAAATTTGCAACATTGTATGATAGTATTTTAAATGTACTATATTGGTATTACGTGATCGAAGTATTAGGAAGATTCTCAATAGGTTGGTTCACGTTTATGACATTAATTTCAGTAGCATAATCAGTATTTGCAAGCAATTTACGAAGATATCGAGCCATAACCGCCAAAAAATGTATCCCACAAACTCAAAATATTACAGGGGAAGGTTTTTTTTAAATAAAATCAGTTTGAATAAAGCCATTATTTTAAAATTTATAATGTAAATATTGTTTTGTGTAATACATTTAATTTTAATAATTTTAAATGATGTTGAACTATCGATTTCGATAAAAAAACAACAATCGATTATGGTGTGGGATACATTATTTTGGCGGTAATGGCTCGATATATTGCATCACTATTTGAAGTAGTTTCAATTTTATCAGACTTGTAGGTATATTTTTTATTATCAACGTAAATACAAAATTCGCCAAGCCTTACTTTGACTGTCTTTTTGCATTTGGTGATACTTTTGCTCAGCTTTCGTAAATTATAACGCACATTTTGTTCATCCACGGTATAATCTTTATTAATAAAGATATTTTTGCCTTTTAATTTCTTTTTCATTGCTGTTACATTATAAGCTTGAAAACTAGACGCCAGTGTCAAGCAAAATGATTTTCCACCAGCAATCATACGTGTAGACATAATATTCGCATTTACTTTGAGGACGTTGTTACATAGGTTTTCAACTTCTTGTTTAGCTGTATTATTGTTTTTACTATTAAGTCCAGAGACTACAATATTAGACGAACGAGAACGACGATCAATAAATTCCAACCTGGATGTTAGTTTATTCACATCCTTTTTTAGTTTAGCATTTTCTTGTTTCAGCTCATCTATTTCAGCTTTTAGTTCATTTAGATCAGACTTCCTAGTAACATCACTAAGTTTTTCATCTAATAGCTTACATAACTTATCCCACGAGAAAACATCACTCGAGTTGTTGTGATTTGAAGATTGCATGTTTAAAGAAGTTAGATATCTTTTACTTTTTGTTCTCTTAGTGTACTCTGTTGATGTTGTATGTAATAATCGTTTATTACTCATTAAAATCACAGCATACCTTCAGGCATATCAGAAAATATACAATATAGGGGTAGAACTTGGCACTACTGTTTGTAATAAACAGCTGTACAATATTTATGTATGTACTTATGTAAATTCAGAAGCAAAAACAACAATGGTAAACTGCTTAGAATACTAAAATTATAATTTATAAGATCCCACCTCGTTTAAATCGCAATATATTTGCCTAGAAGATACAGACTATAAATATATAAAGATGTTGCACTGCCATACATTGTTTTGCCACTGCTAAATTATTGATGGGATTTTGCGAAAATCCCCTTGTCAGGGTTGTCAGATTTTTTTGAGCTTCATCGCCAAAACGGATGTAAAAAATCGCCAAAATTCGCCAAAATCCGATTTTGTTCAGTTTTTATTTTTTTTATTATTTAAAAGAAATAAATTTTGTTTACACAAAAAAACCTAGTTCAATTTTTAAGTCAAAACTCGCCAAAAATTGAGAAAAAACCAAAAAAATCGCCAAAAATATTTTTTTTTTAGTTTTTGTTACATTTTTTTTATTTAATTCATTAATTGTTACTTATTAAACAATATTTTAGTAAAACATATACACATTTATTTATTATTTAAAAAATTTTAAAACTTTGTTAAAAGAGAGTTTTAAATTACATAAAAATGGAGATCATATTTAAAAAAAAAGTAAAATTAAGTAGATAAGTCTAAGAGTTCGTAAACTTCATCCTCAGCGATTTCATTACTAGAGTCTTGACTTTCATACATAGTTGAGTTTAATTTTTTTATCATTTCATTAGTCGGTGTAAACGAATTGCAGCATAATTTGTTTACGTTCATATGATTAATTATTCTCAATAGAGCGTCTAAAAGCGCATATTGAATTTTATTACTTAGTCGAGTTTTTGTACAATTCATTATTAAAAAGACCCTTTCAACGCACACATTACTGGTTCGAACTATCAATATAGTAAGAACGGTCAAAGATATTTTCTTAAAATGGTACGTACCTGCTGTATCGTGATAATCAAACACTTTTGGCCAAAATTCAAGTAAATTTGTTGGAATTTCGTTATTAAAATAATTATTTCAATTTATGAACGGAAGTTTTCCCTATTGAGTTTCATACACGCCTATTGCTACATTTGGATCCATAAATGGTCTTAATGTTTCTTGAACAACGCCAAATTTAGTTTGAGATAATGTATTCGCACACTTTGAAATAGAAAATTGTCCAAAAGCTTTAAAAAAGTTCATATTTTCTGGTAATCTGCCTATCATCTATTTTAAAAGTTTTTTTAAATACACAAAACAGTTTTCTTTAAGTACGATTATTTCTACTTCGCTCAATTTCGCATTTCTTAATTCTGTTTCAAACTCTGCTCCAAAATCAATTGCATCTAGAGGCAAAAATGAATTTGAAGAATCAATAGCTGCATGTAAATCATTGAAAAATTTTTAATTGTTTTCAGTATTATATAAAATAGAAGGTTTGAAAACTTTTGTTGAAAACATAAGAAGTGTACAATACATTTTTTCATGCATGCTTCCTGCATCCATGCTGTAAGATTGAAATTCCAAATTCAGATGATTCATTTCGTTGACAATTGGATTTATAAAAACCAAAAAAAGACGATTTTTTTCATCACATAATTTATTATAGATGTTTTGGTGAAAATCGCCAAGAAAATCGCCAGTGATATCAAAAATCTGAACAAAAAAAAAAAACATTCGTGTTATTTCAACTTCATTCTATACAAAAATAGAGACAGAAGTTCATAATTGAACTGTCTATAAAATTATATATAGTAAGTACATACATACACACATAATTGAATAGTCTAAAAAATAGCATTATTATTCGGTGCGAATCGATATAGTTTTGTATGTACAACAATAAAACACATACTCTTACCCTACAATTACACAATCGGTCACATTATTAACAAAAGTTCTTTGCACAAAAATTGCAAGAACCAAAAATTCTTTTGTTAGGTTTTTATTTTATTTTTACATTTTTAATGCAATGTACAACACACACACATGCACATAAACAATGATAAATGAGAATTAAAAGATCTTATACACAACAAGAGAACGAGAGATTGTTACGCTCTTTGTGCTTTATTCCCTTTTGTCTTCCCTCCCGCATCATGAGGAAGCACAAAATTTTGTCAATTTTAAATACACTGCGTGCAACATCTTTATATATTTATAGTCTTTGATACTACCCTGCCAACATTTTCTATTGCGGAAGTGACTCAGAAGTGACGCTAAGAAGTTGAAACTCATATTCTGCGATACCATTTTCTGATCGTAGAAGTGTGTTCCGTATTGAGAAGTTGTACCCCCCGGAAGTAACTTCAAGCGTAACTTCAAGAAGTCACTTCTGCTTAACTTCAAGAAGCCGCCTCTCTTTTGCTTTTGATTTTTTTGCCTCTACAGATAATACACTCATATTGACTATGGGATAACAAATATGTAAAAACTATAACAATAACAAAACAAAACCACACTTTACCACTGACCGACCACAGCAAATGACAAAATAAAACTAATTTCCATGATGTCGAAAACTTCTTTTTGGCATTTCTTTTATAACGGGGCATGTCATTTTCGGCTGGTGTTGTAAACAACAAACAATCTTCCAAACGTCGCCTGGATGATTAAAAGACGACTGCAATGTAAATTGTTATTGTTATTTTCCAATTAACGTCTGGAAGTGAGTAAGACGTAACGCCTTTGACGATGGACGATGAAAGAAACTTCCAATTGCTGGCAGGGTATGTTTCCACGGTACATGCTTCGCTCTCTATTCATGCTTCACACCCCAATCATGTGCGAAACAAATTGCTTCACCATACAAAATTTTAAGAGCGAATCAAGTAGATTCATATTTAATCAACTTGCGAAGCACGAAAAATTGCACTCTTCTCTAATTTTTATCGCAAGTTTATCTGCACTAGCTGTAAAAATTTAATATTATTGTAAACAAAGCAAATTATTTTCTTGTTGCTGGAAGTAAAGAAAGTAAATACGTACGAATGTGTTTTTTTTTTCAAATAAGCTAACTAATTTCCACTCACTTTTGTTTGTCCATTAAAAAAATTATTTTCCACAAATTGTAAATTCTGTTTTTTTATTCTGTTTGTTTATTAAAGACAACTGTCAAATCGAATCAAGTTTATTAGTCATGTAAACAGCATGATTCATAAACATGATTCAGAAGGCGAAGCAGGTGATTCAAGTCGTCGTGGAAACTGTTGATAACGCAGTATTGTAAAAAACTTGTAACAACCTGTTACATTTGCATCTCTGTTTTCTATGTTAAAATGTCTGTCTAGCGCCAAAATTATTTGTATCATGTTGTGAGCCATCTTTCAATTTATATATAGTTTGTCGTCATTAGAGTGAAGTCGTCTAGCAATAAGTAAGTTGTAATTGTAATATTGTCTTTGGCATTAATGTTCATACTTTTCCTCAGATAATAATGCCCCTATTGCGGTTCACAACTTTTTTAATAATTTGGTCGTCTTTCATAAATCGGTATTGCCATTCACAACTTATATGTAGTAGAGTTAATGTAGAGTTAAAGTCGGGTTGACTGACAGACGACCAAACTTAGTTGAGTTGAGAACGGCAATAGGGGCATAAATATTGTTTCATGTTGTTTCCTGATTGTTCCCTTTTATACTCATGTAAATAAATGTTAATTGGAAATACACCAACATATTCATTCTTTCACTCGACGACATCTTAATTCTTTATTGACGCATATTGGAATATTTGATCGAAGCTTTCCCTTGGTCCTCGTCTTCAGTGTATGTTATAGTTTATGGTCAAATTATTGTTAGCTGTTGTAACAAGAAGATATGACAGAGGAGCCCACAAGAACAAGTGTAAGAACAAATAAAGGTGTACCACCAAAACGATTCGACATGGATCCTCCCGGAGGACAAAATGTAGCCGCAGGTCAATCGTCGCCGTCTATTCAACAACGTCTCTCAACACCCACTAATCAGACTGGTAAGACATCCCAACAAAATGCACAACAGGCAGACATTTTACGTGTATTATCCGATATGCACAAGGAAATGATGAAACAAATAAACTCAGTTAAAGTTAATTTAAACAACGTGATTGCCTCACAACGGGATGAAACAAGTGCCAGTATTACATCATTGCAACAAGAAATCAAATTGATTTCCCAACAAGTAGCCGACAGCAGACAAAATGGAGCCATAGAAGTATCTAGCAATGGGAATAATTCAGCAAATGATGCTAGTCAAGCAAATACTGTGTATACTGTTAATACGAACCATGTACAGGAATTGCCACATAATAGAGGTGAGTTCTTTACCAATAATTCTTCCCTTAGTCAGGTTTCCGCGACCGCAAAAGCCAAAAAATTATATCCCCTTCCCAAATTTAGTGGTTTGCCAGAAGAATGGCCTACATTTATCGAAGACTTCGAGCAAACTACTGCTGAAATCGAATATAGCCCCTTACAAAATATTATCCGCATTCGAGAAGCTTGGGATGGTCCGGCAAAGGAAACCGTAGAATCCCTTTTGGCAAGTTCAAAAAATGTTCGTGCAATAATAACTGTATTAGCAGAAACTTATGGCCGCCCGAGCAGTTAATACGGTCCCAGATTGAAAAAATTAAAACCCTGTCTTACGTTCCTGAAGGAAAACTTGATGTTTTAATTAAATTCTCAACAAAAGTAAGCAATATGGTACGTTTCTTAAAGACAGCAAATGGTAAACATCACTTGAATAATCCGACCTTGTTAAGTGAATTGATCTCGAAGTTACCACCACCGAAACAAATGCAGTGGGCTGAAAAATGTTTTGCACTCGGCAGACCCACCGATTTGTCCGACTTTAGTGAATGGCTCGATGGTGTAAGAAAAATAGCAAATATGGTTTCAGACGTCTTGCCATCATCTTCTGTTGAGAATAGTGAAGACCACCACCTAGAAACAAATTTGCATTAACAACTAGCCTTTCGAAACAGTGTATGGTATGTTTAAAAAATTGTAACTCACTTCCGGATTGTCTAGCATCTGTTGACGAAAGATGGAAAAAGACACGAGAATTTCGATTGTGTTTTTCATGTTTAAAAGGAAACCATCAAGTTGGTAAATGTTACAAAAAATCGCGCTGTGGAATAAACAACTGTCAAAAACAACATAATCAGTTATTGCATACCAGTGAACAAACGGAGAGTGATGCCACTGTTTCGGAAAACAGTCAGCGAATTCATACGAGTCATCAGAACAGCCAACAGTCAAACAGTGTTGCCACAGGTCTACAAGAAAATCCCAGAACATCGATTAATCTACATGCATTTATAGACGACGGCGCTGACGCCACCATGCTAGAATGGGATATGGGTAAATTGGACTGGAAGGTAAAAAGGTAGATTTGAAATTGCAATGGTTAAATGGGTACTCTAGAAGTCAACAAACAGAAACGGTCGACCTGTATATTAGTGGTTCTCAAGCAGAAAATTAAAAATATAAAATTTCTGAAGTTTATTTGATTAAAAATTTAGAATTGTCAACTCAATCGCTTTCGTTAAATGACATCAATAGAAATTACAAATTATCTGAATTGCCAATTGATAAATATGATAAGATTAGACCACAAATGATGATAAGTTTAACGCATGCCTTTTTGACGGTCCCAACGGAAATACCAATATGTCCAAATGAGTATGGTCCCATAGGTGTGAAAACAAAACTCGGATGGGTGGTATTTGGTCCGACTGGTGAGGAAAGCAGCATGTAGTAAAGAATATATTTCATGCAAAGCGGCAAGATGAAGAGGAGGATATGTCCATGGAACAGATGATGAATAAATAGTTCGAAATTGAGTCATGTTTGGTAAAACTAGACGCCAAACCTGTAGTACCGAAAGATGATGAAAGAGCCTTGAATATTTTAAATGCAACTACGAAATTAAAAAATGGTCGTTATGAATGCGGACTTCTTTCGAAAAATGACAGTCGGTCTTTCCCAGATAGCTATGCCCAATCTTTAAGACGTTTACAATTGGTGGAAAAGAAATTTGTTGTAAACCCTAAATTTGAAATCGCATATAGAGCAAAAATGAGACATCTCTTAAACGAAGGTTATGCCAGACGACTTAGCGGTGAAGAAGAAAAACGCTCGTCATCAACATTCTATTTACCACACTTTGCTATTTTTAACCCGAACAAGGATAGTTTACGAGCCATCTTCGGAGCCACATGTTCTCCTACGATAGCCCAATATGTTAAAAACGCAGAAAAATTTTTGAGGAGGCATTAACTGTAGTCTCAGACGTGATTAAAATACACGGCGAAGTCAGATTTGAAATGCATAAGATTACGTCCAACTCGGAAAAAATAAATCAACACTTTGGCAACTCTGCAACCGAAAATATAAACATGACATCTAGTAACATTGAAAAAATTTTAGGAATGCAATGGTCAGCTGTTAAAGATGAATTCAATTTTGACATTAAAAAACCTACCAAAAGAATTGTTTTGCGTTTAATAATGTCTGTCTTTGATCCATTCGGCCTTTTGAGTGACTTCACTATATCTGGTAAGATTTTTATGCAGCTGTTGTGGAAGGATGGCTTGGATTGGGATGAAGAAATACCGGAGGCTTTGCGCGATCGTTGGATTTCCTGGACTAATGGGTTGAAACAGGTAAGTAACTTTCGTATTCCAAGATGTTATTTTTCTAATTTATCTAACAAGAAGATAACCTTACACGTATTTTGTGATGCCAGTGAAGTGGCGATGGCGACTGTGGCATACTGGCGATATCAATCTGAAAATGGAATAAAATTATCTTTTGTGGCAAAAAGGCAAACGAACTGAGGTTCGGTTGCCATTCGTAATCGACCCATTAGTGTAAATTTTATTAGTATTTGATATATTGTTTAAAAAACAATTTTACGACCAATATAATTTGTGTTAAATATTTTGAAATTTTGTCTAATTTTCACAATTTTTAATTGATTGAATTACCAATTCTTACCATAATTTACAAAGTTTGTCTGATGTTCATAATAATCTTTAGTGTAATTTAACAGAGTATAAAAAAGGAGTACAATTCGGTTTTAGTGATTTTGCTCAAAAAAAAAAAAAAAAAAAAAAAACTAAATGAAATAGGGCTTTTAGAGGAGATACCAGCAAAAAAAAATTTGTTGACGGTCACGCCTATTTTTGAGGGGGCGGGCCCGTAAAGTTGAAAATATATAGGCCTATATCTCGGGAACTACTGGGTGCTTGATAATTTGTAATATACTAAATAAAAGGTATTAAAAATACCTTTCCAACGATATATATCATGATTATAAAATATGGACCCAATATGGGTTAAATCCGAAAATAAATGTTTTTTTGAAATGGTTCCTATATGGCAGCTATGACAAATTATGGGCCGATCTTCTTAAAATTTGGAACAGTTATTTTCATGCATATGAGGATATTTCACGTCGAATTTCAACATAATAACGCTATATATTCGATATATATTAGTATTAACGTGGATTTCGAGAGTGGACCTTATGTGGGGGATATAGTCAAATATGGACTGATATTCTCAAAATCCAGCAGTTTGATTTAGGCATGTATGTAAATGATCCTTGTAAAATTTTGGATTGGTACCCTTATTTATAAGAGATTCATGAGTATTAAAGTGATTTTCGGAACAGGGCTTTATATGGGGCATACGGTTAAAAATAGACCGAAATTGACAAAATTTTGTGGAATGATTTTTGTATATATGTAAATGATCTGTGCAAAGTTTTGAGTCGGTAACGATATTTATACAATATATGTATATAGGGAAAAATGTCTTTTTCAGATGTGGTCCTTATATGGGAGCTATGACCAGTTCTTGGCCGACCACCATAAAATTTAGTACAACAATTTATTTGCCTATAAAGAGTATTTATGTCAAATTTTAGCCGTTTAACATTATATATATCTGTTTTATACGTATTTAAGTGAATTTTGGAAGTGGACTTTATATGGGGTCTATGGTCAAACATGGACCGAAAAAAAAATTCGTTTTGCGATTTTTTTTGTATAAAACTTATTTTTGCCTAATTATGTCTTGATATTCCAATTTTATAGGCATTTATTTATCATAAAGGCATATTTCGGGAATATATATATATGTATAGGGGCTAATATCATGTTCACACTTGAGTTTTTAAACGCGTTTAAGCACCTTAAACGTGATTAAGCTCTAATCACTTCAAAATTGAGATGATTAACCATACATTGCATTTTAATAATTTCATTAATCACATAGAATCATCTGAACATACCTGAAACTGATTAGGATGTAGCATCGGCCATAGTGAACACACCTTATAGGTGTACTACCGATAAATAATTTTTGACAGAACGTGAACATTTAAAAAAATTAAAAAAATGGATGTTCACCATTCCATCATTAATTACTTTAAAATAATCTGATGAAAACTTTATTAAAGAATTTGTTTCCATTTTTAATATTTAAAACAAAATTTGTGTGTTGTTTATTTATAACCTGTCTAGAACTGCCAACTTAATCATCTCAAATGTAATGTGAACGTCTTTGATTAACTTAATCAACATTTTGCTTAATCGCGTTTAAAAACTCAAGTGTGAACATGGTATAAGAGAAATAGACCGATTCTTACTATTTTCCGCACACTTTCTTCTTTTATCATACAAACAACGTATACACAATTTCATGGTATTATCTGCAAAATCTTTCAAAATATTGCAATAAAATGGACGAAAAATATAAAATTTTTATGGAGGTGGTCTCACATATTGGTTCATAACTCTGGTTGACCTAAACCGATTTTGCTGATTTTAAATAGCAAACTTCTCGAAAGCACTTCTGACAGAATTATTGAAGATTTGGATCCCGAATATATCTGGGGACATCAAAAAACTGATTTCAACACTCAGACAGACAGACAGACGGGCATGGCTTAATCGAATCCGCTATCTATAAGGATCCAGAATATATATACTTTATAGGATCGGAAAATTATATTGTGGAAATTACACACGGAATGACAAACTTATATATACCCTTCTCATGAAAGTGAAGGGTATGAAAAGGATTTATTTCTGAAAAATATTTTAACGGAATCTATTAAATTAGTTTGATAATTAATTATTAGTAAACATTCGATTTGTTAAAATGCCTTTCTTTCCTTTTTAGTATTAATTAAGGTTTATTTTCAATGTTTTGTTCTTTTGTTTTAGGCTTAGTATAACTTTACTGTTATTGCATTTACTCAGTATTGAATTGTAAAAATATTAGAGTAATCGCATATGGCCCATGGGCTCGACTAACTATTTATCACAATACCTTTAAGTTAAAAGTTCTTGAGGATAATTACAAACAAAAAACATAAGTGCAACAATATTTAACGAAATATTATACAGCGTAATTATAGCGTTATACAACGTTATTATAATTATATTAAGAGAAATTATTAACTTTATAAATATCTATTTTCAGATTATTCTCGTAAAATATGAACTCTGAGTGTATTGTCCAGCTAAATATATATAGTAATTGAAAAAGAATTCTAAACATAATGGATTTTAGCAAAACAACTTTGCAGGATCTAGACACCAAGAAAACTGATAAATCGGTCTGTGAAAGTCAGAATCAAGATACTTTTGTTAATAATCCCTGTGCTAATCGAATAAGTCCTGAATTAAGAGAAGACCAACGTTGTAAATATGAATTAACTAATAACTTTAACACGGAATCAAAATATCATCATATGGAATCATGTGATGATAAGCAAAACGCAGTGAATTTAAAATATAAACAACTGGAACCATGTGAAGTCCAGAAACGTTATAGCAGCAACGATATCACGTCAGTACATAGGATTGGCGTGTCGTCAGATATCAGTGATTTGACAGATATAAAAAATACTGATTTAAATCTCTTAAACTATGGATTTGCTAATAAAACGAATGCCCAATCAGTTGACCAGGATTCAAAATTTGAAAAAATAAGTACATTAGAAGATGTATTAAATAAGTCATCACCTATATCAAACTTATGCAACAAAAAAATAATTGTGAAACAATTAAATAATGATAATATGTAAGAATTTTAATTTCATATACATTTGCAATACATACTATTAGTTATTATATATTTCAGATTGACAAGTCCCGATGCATCTGTTTTTTTACAAGAAACAAACACAAATGCTGCAAAAACGATAGAGTTTCAAAAAGAACTCAAAAGCGATGAAATGCTAGATGATGCTGAAACGATAGAAAAAATTGCAGAAATGATAGCAATAAGTAGCAAAAATTCGAATGAAAATAATCCTAAAACAAAAAAACGGCTTCAGATGATGATGTCTCGAAACTGTACTGAGGAAGGTTGGAATAGCAGTGTTGAAAATATTGAAAGTAATAGTCGTAGTGATTCAACTATTAGTCCCCTGAAAATAAATGCAGATGAAAGCGATCCTAACAAAAACAAAGCTTTAACTGATCCAATACACAGAAAAAGAAAATTCGTTGTTGATTCACAGATTGGTTCAGGAAATGCTACAGGAAAAATAGAAAATAATGAGACATCTGAAGAAAACTTTTTAGTGAAAAGTCGATTTGAAGAGGTATGTAATATTATATTTTGTTTAACTTTAATCTCTAATTATTAAATTTGTTTAATTTATATTTTTATTATATTTCGATGTTAGACATTCTGTTAGACTCGATAAATATCACGACCACTTTTTTTGTAACATCATTTTTTGATCCGAATTTTGCGGACAAGAACTGCCAAATCTAAACATAATCTCCATACCTTATATTAGTTTTAAGCAAATCCATATCACTACAGAATGTAATTTCTCGGTTCAAACTCTTAATATTTTTTTTAGCGTATTGGTCGAATTTTTCTTGCATTCTCTTTGACAATTTATGCCAATATATAATATAATATTGTTATGAAATTGTATTTCAATTTAAATTTAACGGTTGGTAACAATACAAGATACAGCCTGTTTATCAACATACAACATTTTTATCAACAGATGGCGTGTTTTGATTTATAAAAATTATTGAGAACATCCTGTTATAAACATAGCTGAGCAATATGGCAACATTAAGTTTTAACAACTTTGGCTGAATATTATAGACACGAACATTCTAGACTTGCAGTCATGAACATTCTAGTATCTTAGCTCTGAACCTTCCTGAAATTATGATTGGGGTATAATTACACTAACAGGGCCAATCAAGTAATTCAGTTTATTGTTGTAATAAAAACAATTATATTTTTGTTTGGAACAGCCGCTTGTGCGACTGTTCATTTCTAGTCTTTATTAATGATTAATTTAATTCTTAGTAAGCTACTTAAAACGAACTTACAATTATACAATATTCACTTATACATACTTAATACCTAACGTGGGAATATGCTGAGACAGCATAACACACGCTGTCCCACATTTATGCAGTGTGGACAATAATATCAACAAAGTGTTGATATTAAGTTACATACAGAAGGTATGGTAACTTCGACTAGTCAAACACACTACACCTCCCTTTTTACCAAAAAGAACAATCAATAGAAAGTTTCGATTGTTCTTTAGAATATATTACAACGAAGGTTAATTTTACAATTATTTCTTATATCTTAGGATTTATAGAATGTATAGTTAACTACCTAAAATAAAGTTAGTGGTATTTACATTAACAGTCCATCAAAGGACGAAAGATATGTAGGAACAAAAATAAATATTCAGAAGGATATAGAAGGATTTTGGGAATGATCCCTTCCTCCTTTTGGTAGTCCTTTGAATTATTAAAAGTAAAAATTTTCTATTTCTAATAGAAAATTAATTTCATTTATTATGAAATTTTGCTTAACAAAAAACAACAAAGACTTAACATATATGTAATATATATATATATATATGTAAAAACTAAATATATATGTAATTATATATATAAATGTAGTAGTAAATTTACATTAAAAAAGGTTAAAAAGAATTAGAGAGAAAAAAAAGTTTTCAAAAAGACAAAATCAAATATTATTTTGGGAGAAAAAAAATATATTTTAGTGGCAAGTTCATTGAAATCAGGGAAGTTATGACGCACTCACCTTTTTTATTCTATTTTTATGTACCTTGAAGGTACTATTGCCTTTATCAAGGAGCTCGACATTGTTTTAGTCATCGAGAGTTATCACTTGATAAGGTCCTTTATAGGTGGCGTCTAACTTGTGTCCAGCCTCATTGCGGACCATAACGAGATCATTAACGGATATATTTTGGGTGTTAGCCCCCTCATTGGAAATTTGTTGTCTTTGCAGCTTAGATTGTTCTATGAGACTTGCTGCTCTGCGTTGTGCAACTTGAAGTCTGAACTTAACTTCTTTTTCATATGAATCAGGATTATATAAAGGTTCAACTTTGTTTTCCTTCAAGAAGTCTAGTGATGGTGGTATTTTCCGATAGACTAGTTCAAAAGGACAGTATCCGTGGGCGGTTGACGGTGTGGTATTGTAGCAATATGTAAAATATTTTATCCACAGGTCCCAATCGGATTTGTCTGAGGAAACGTATGCTCTTAGGTATTCGTTGAACGTTCTGTGGGATCTTTCTACGGTTCCCACAGTTTCATGATGATATGGTGTAGAATTGATTTTTTCTATCTTCATGAGTGAGCATAATTCTTTTAAAGTCTGATTCATATACTCTGTACCCATATCAGTAACTATTTTCGCCATTGATCCATAGATTAGGATGAAGTTTTCTAAGATGGCTTTAGCTACGATTTTAGCAGATTTGTTAGGTACAGGTATAGTAATTAAATATTTAGTTAAATCGCACAGATCTTGGTAGCGGACCGATAGTGTCAATAATGACAATATCAAACGCTTTCGCAGGTGTAGGTGTAAGAACAAGAGGTTCTTTCCCTTTGACAACAGTTTTATTCATTTTGCATGCTTGACATTTTTTGACGTATTTTGTTATGTCTCTAGTCATGCCTTTCCAATGGTATTGAAGTCTAATTTTCTTTATTTAATTTTAATTCCTAGGTAAATAAGCATACTGTCATCTAGTGAGAGTAGCAATGTATCGAGACCAATATTATTAGCTATTTTTTCAAGCTTTAGAAAGAGGTGACCTAGGTCGACATTTCTATTAATAACAAAGTCCTTCAACTCAAAATCGGAAAGTACTTGCTTTCCTTTATGGATAATTACTTTATCCTTAGTAAAATACAATCGAGGTATTTTACGGTGCTCATGGGCATTTATAGCCTCATATACATTAAATTTATTAGATTCTGTATGCGGTGTAGAGATATTATTCTTACTTATTCCGCTTGTTTTAGACTGAAGTCTGGTTGTTACCTTCAGTACGTTATTGACTTCAATATTTTTTATATCCTGAAACTCTATTCGTGACAGCGCGTCTGCCACTGAATTTTCCTGACCCCTAATGTATTCGACTACAAAGTCGTATTCCTCGAGGTCAAGTCTCATACGCATGAGCTTTGAGGACAGATTCTTTAAAGAAAATAGGTAGGTAAGTGGTCTGTGATCACTTTGAATTATATACTTTGTGCCATAAATGTATGGTCTAAAATGTTTTATTGCCTAGTGAATTGCAGTTAATTCCTGCTCTATAGTAGATTTATTACTTTCACCTTTAGTGAAAGATCTAGAGGCGTATGAAATTGGCGTTAGTATACCTTGTTTTTCTTGGCTAAGCACAGCTCCACAAGCGTGTTTGCTTGCGTCTGTTGTTATATACAATTTTTTAGAAAAATCAGGGTATTGTAAAATTTTAGGGCTTAGTAATTGGGTTTTTAAATACTGGAAAGAATTTTCACAATCCTGGTTCCATTCAAAAGGTACATTTTTTCTAGACAATCTGGTTATGTGTCTTGATGATTCAGCAAAATTTGGTATGAACCTTCGATAATAATTACAAAAGGCTACAAAGCGTTTAGCTTCATCACCATTCTTTGGCGTTGGATAGTTTTGTACTATAGAAAATTTGCTATCATCAGGCAATATACCTTGATCGGTACATTTGTGGCCTAAAAATGTAACTTGAGTGCAGAAGAATGAACATTTATCTGGGTGTAATTTCAGATTATATTTTCTGCATAATTCAAATACGTTTTTTAAATTACGTAACATATGTTCCTTAGAAGAACCAATCACTACTAGGTCGTCCATATACACGAATGCTTGTGCTGGAGACAGACCTGAAAATGCTAAGGACATCATACGTTGGAAAGAGTTAGGGGCTATTTTAATACCATACGGCAATCTTTTGAATCTGAAAGATCCTTTATCCGTTGAAAAGGATGTTATATCTCTAGATTCTTCTTCAAGTTCTATTTGGTGAAAGCCTGACATCAAGTCAAGACAAGAGAAGAATTTAGCTCTACCTAATTGATCAAGAATATCGTCTATACGAGGTAATGGGAATTTATCAGCCACTAAATTTTTGTTAACCGCTCTGTAGTCTACTACTAATCTCCATCTCTTCTGAGTGGTACCGGGTAGGGGTTTCTTTGGTACTAAGAGAATTGGGCTATTGTGATCTGAAATAGATGGTTCAACAATATCGTCTTTAATTAGCTTATCAACCTGTTTGTTTACTTCTTCCTTTTTTTTTTTTTTTTTTTTTTTTTTTTTTTTTTATACATTTAATTTATTTATTGAATCTTCAGAAATGAAATGACAATAAGTTTTCGAATCTTAATACTAAAAGAAAATAAGAAGTCCAGCCAGTGCTAGACAAAATATTATGATACTACAAAAAATTTATATCCACTGATCCAGTCATCTGTTTTGCGCTTGAGTTAAAGCAAGGGTATCCCTCCTTCTCAACCGAACATGGCCAGTAAAGTTAAGGATGTCTCGTGCAAGTGGGTTTGGATGGTGTTCAAGTTTGCTGACATATTTTGAGGCGTTTTTTGTAAATTCGACTTTCACCAAAGGAATGCCTAGATCTTTGTGGATTCGAGAATTTTTAACATACCATGGAGCTGCAGTAATTGTACGTAGAATCTTATTTTGACCCCTTTGAATTTTTTCAATGTTGGATGCTGAGGCAGTACCCCATAATTGAATTCCATAACACCAGATTGGCTTTAGAATTGCATTGTACAACAAAAGTTTGCAATCCAACTTTAATGTAGAATTTCTGCCGATTAGCCAATTAATTTGCACTGCTTTTAATCTCATCTGGGTAAGTTTTGCGTCGATATGAGGCTTCCAAGTTAAACGACGATCGAGGTGGATTCCGAGGTATTTGACTTCATTGTGTTGCGGGATAATTTGATTATTTATTCTGATGAACGAGCATGTATCTTTTCGCAATGTGAAAGTTATATGAATACATTTCTGTTCGTTAACCCTGATTTTCCAAAGCTCAAGCCAATTCTCTAGTTTATAAACATATTTCTGCAAGTTCTGTGATGCTATTTGATGGTCCTTATGAACGCTAATAAAGGCTGTATCGTCTGCAAAAGTTGAAGTATGTATTATGGGGTCTAACGGCATATCGGATGCATAAATCAAATATAAAGTTGGACCCAGTATGCTACCCTGGGGTACTCCTGCTTCAATTGGCTGAGCGGGGCTTAAAAAATCGCCTTCTTTGATTGTAAATTTGCGACCATATAAATAACTTTTCATAAGTTTGTGGGTGTTAGCAGGCAGAGTTAATTTAATTTTATGCATTAAACCTTCATGCCAGACTTTGTCGAACGCTTGCGACACATCAATGAAAAGGGCGGAGCAGTATTTTTTCTCTTCAAACGACTGTCTTATCACATTTACCAATCTGTGTGTTTGTTCGATGGTACTGTGTTTAGCTCTGAACCCGAATTGGTGATTTGGGATACATCGTGCCGCCTTCCATAACGAATAGTCAGATTGTGGGGTACTATCAAGACCCTCCAAGTAAGATTTAAGTGAAGTCATTCTTTGGGTTTCTAAGAAATTTCTTAGTATATCTCTGCATACCCGTAGCCTAGCTTTCAGTTCAGGAGACCTGTGGATTTGCCACTCTCTTCTAACTCTTCTTTTTTCTGACAGGAGATGATCGAGTTCAGCGAAATAAGTTCTATTTGTCCCACTTCTGCACTCAACGTCGTATGTGGAGGCGTGATGTACAGCTCTTCGTATGTCCTCAGTAAACTTGCCAATCGACCCATCAATATCCTCGGTAGTTCTCAACACTACATTTTCCGTGCAGTGGGAACTTAAATACTTTTTATACTTTATCCAACTTACTCTGGTTTTAGATATGTCCCGAAATGGAGAGCCCTTGAAGGAAACGCATTGAAATAATAGAAGGAGAGTGATCTGAAGACAAGTCTAATGAAGGCTCCACTTGTATCGATTCTACAGGGATATTTTTCACTACTCCGAAGTCAATAACATCGGGAATCTTCTGTCGGTCCGTCGGCCAGTAGGTGGGGTGCCCGCTTGAGAGTACATCTAATCCCATTTTGGCAATGGTGTTGAAGAGTTCACGACCCTTCGGGGTCACCAGACGTGAACCCCAAAAAGTGTGTTTGGCGTTAAAGTCACTAGCAACTAAAAATCTAGCTCCAAGGGAATTGAAGAAGCTGTAGTATTGGTGTTCTTTTATTGAAAATCGAGGTGGCGAATAAATTGATGATAAAACAAAATTGTATTGACAGAATTCAATGCAAATGTTTGTTGCTTGTAGGTAATCCTCACATATGTTGTTCATTAAATAATGTTTTATTCTGTTCTTTATAAGAATTGCCGATCCTCCACATGCTCTTCCGCGGGGATCTTTAGTGTCATACAACACGTAGCCATTAATTTTGAAGTACGCTGTCGCCGTCAAGTGAGTTTCAGCAATCATCATGACATCAATCTGCTTATCCATCAGGAAGTGCTCCAGTTCGTTTTTATGTTGGCGGAGGCCGTTCGCATTCCAAAAACAAGTTTTTAAACAAATCATTTCTTTAAAATGGCTTGTAAGATAGTGGATTGCATTTTCAGCATTTCCTGCATCATGGATGTCATAGTGGTCGTAAAAGTGTTCATGGTTTGGACAAGTGTCTGCAATGTAGTCTCTAGAGTGTTAATATTAGGCTCGTAATATTGTGATTTAGGTGCCTGCTCCAAACCTGGCATATTTGATTTAACCACGTTAGCGTAAGAAACGTGTCTAGAACTAGGCGCGTTTACATGACTAGTGGACCGTAACAATTGCGGGAAATTGTCACTCGATGCCAAAATAGGCTGTTGAAGATGATCAGGTAATACTGACGTCTTGTTGGTGCTTATGCCTTTCAAATGAGTGTAAATTGGACAACCTCTATAATTTGCGGTATGATTACCTCCGCAGTTACTGCATTTTTTGATTTTTGAATCAGTTTTCGACTTATCACATTGAGCAGTTGCATGTAGCTCCCCACACGCAACACAAACTGTTGGCAATTTACAATACGCCTTGGTGTGACCAAATTCTTGACAGTTGAGACACTGGACGGGTCCCTGACGCTTATGTGGTTCTTCCACGGTGATTCTACGATGCAGAAGGTACATCAGATTGTAGAGGGGATGGGACTCGTTTTTCTTTAATACGACATCTCCAGGTTCCAATTCCACCCTGAACATAGGCTGTGGAGTCTTTTCACGGTTTCTAATATTCGTTATGTTCTTAATTTTGAAGCCTTTTTCCATTAAGCTAGTCTTTATCTCGGCAGGATCAACATCTGGGTCTATACCCTTTAGAACGACTTGGAGTCCTTTTGCGCTTTTCAGCTGGTAGGTATAGAAATCCCTACTTTCCCTCTCCAACTGGTTGGACAATTTACGAAAATCATCCTCCTTTTTCACTTGTATTTTGGTTTCGCTGATATTTCCATGTTTAATTGATGTTACGCTAAATATATTTGCACCTATTACCGAAACAATTCCTTGTACCAATTTACTGGAAGTGGGCTCTCTCAGATAAATTGGTGGGGGCTTAAACGTCTTCTTAGGAAGTTCTGGCTCATCCGTCTGGAGGAGAGCAAACCTATTTTGATCATTACTCACAGTCTTAGAAGCTTTTGCATTTGATGACACTTGAGCAGACTTCGGGCTCCTCTGTCGCTTGAGAACGGTGATGTACTTATCCATACCTACTTGTTTTTTGGGTTTCACTGCACTATTTGATGAAGATGATGTTTTCTCATCTGTTGAAATCACTATATGGGGAGAACAGGAACGACGCCGTTCTACGGCTCTTGTAGTGAGAAAATTCTCCAGAGATTTTTTTATGGATTCTTCCTCAGAGAGCCAATTAGTTTTTCTCGACGAGCTAAGCTCTTTCTCAGAATTACATCTGAGAGGAACACTCATACAGTTTTTATACGATTTTTAATGTTTTTTTTTTTTTTATATATTTTAACCTATTACGAGTTATTTTTTCACTTTTTTGTTTAATTTCAACCTATTACAATTTTTCACCTATTACGATTTTTTCACCGAAAATTCAGCCGCACTAAAATTAACACGTCCGAACAGTTCGATGAGACGAGACTGAATTGTTGCTAGTTATGAATTTAGTCAAAACTTCATTCATATTTGTAAAGGTCGCTGATTCCATGATCAGTTTGACTCTTTCGTTTGAACTATTTTTGGTAATGGCTGTAACAGCCGAACGTGTCGCATACTTGTTGGCTACCTCATGAGGTAATCCATCTCTGATGTAGGCAGTCTCGAGTTTTTTAGTTAACTCCTCCATTTCCTTGGCATAAGAATTAACATTTTTGCCACTTTGCCTGACGCTCATTAATTTGGCGGTCAGAACGTCTACGGACTCTCCTTTTACTGAGCTTTTTAGTTTTGATGCTATTTCTTCCAAGCTTGATTCTGAGGAAATTAAATTCCTAGCGGTACCTTTTAATTTTGTTTTTATTAGGTTTACCGCTACTGATTCATGATTTTCTTTTATTGAATCAACTAGGTTTATAGCGTTTGTAAATTCTTAGAGGTTCCATCAAATTCTGGGAGTAGCCTGGAGGCAGTATTTAAAAACTCAACAAGTGTTTGCGGCATGATTGTGGATATTGTTTTAGAATGACTTTTAGAAGCTTGAGGTACTGAAATATCGATCTCGGTACTAGGTTTGTATTCAAAAGTTATTTGTTCATGTATTGAAATCGGAATTGAAACGTCGATTCCCTTTTTACTACAAACCAGAATAGCTTTTTCTCTTAAACCCAAGAAAAAAGCGTCCGCAGCCACCTGGTGCGTCTTTAATAGTCTAGAATAGTTCGCATTAAAGAGAACTCTTACACTTTCGAGTGTTTTTAGTAAGTTAGACGTATGTTTCCTGATCGTCTCGGGCTTCGTGTCCCGATCGATATTTAAACATTTATGGATTTTCAAAAATGATTCCTTATAGTTTCGGGCCTTTTGCAAAATATACTCCCATTCCATGAAGAAATTTGTAGAATGTCTGGGGCTTTAAAATGAATATTTTTGATAGTTATACCTTATCTATATTGTCTACAGATGCTAATCTTCTGGCATAGCTCTTCTTTATAGAGCGTTTATGCAATTGATATAGACTGATTAGTATCTGCAGTGCCATTAAAGCAATAAGGATAATCAAGTAGTTGTTAGGGCTTTCTACCTTTACTATAATGCCATTAACCACGTTAGCGTTAGGATTCTCTATTTTTGATTCCTTTCCGCCCATGGTGGGAAATAATGTAAATTGTAATAACAAAAAAATATATGAAACGAGCAATAAGATAGATGATTAATACATCAATTAAATTATGGTGAAGTTAAATCTTACACCGATCAAAAATATGAAATTCATAATCTTTTATAGGGAATAACTAATAATTTTATTGAAAAGTGTTATAAAAAGCTAAGCTTTTTAGAACTGTCTTTTGTCCGTCAGTGACTTAACCGTTTACATTAACAAATGGCAAGTTTACAACATATTACTTAGACTAAGTTTAAGACGGTAAGCCACTTGTTAGTAATGGTCTTATTGTATTAGGGCGTATTAGTTATGTAATGGAACTCATGTCATTGCAATCGCCACCATGTTTTGCAGGGTGGATAATGGCAATGGCATGCGCCGGTCATCACCAATTGATGAACGAAACGGTTGTATACTTTTGTTTTATACCAAATGCAGGGACACGTATGTATGCACTGGTTATTTAGTTTTTAGTAAATATTTATTTATAATTTTTTAGGTGATTATACCATTTTCCTTGATGGTGGTTTATTAATTAATTTTTCATATTTATTAGTGTTAGTTATTAATATTTATATATAATAAATCATTGGTTTAAAAATAAAATATAAATTATAATTATGATATTTAAGTTATTTTAATATTTTTATTTATTCACTATATAGAAGTGTATTATTTTTAATAATGTAAGTAAAAAATATTTTCTTATTTTTATTTGAAAAAAAAAAATTAATTAATTAATTAAGATTTTGATGATTATTAAATCATAAGGTCTATTTTTTTTTTTGAATATTTAGATAATATTTTTATATTTCACCATTTTAATATTGGAACCATTTTAATATCAAAACTTAAACATAAAATGTTAAAAATAAAAATATACATAATTTTATTGACTTATCTTTTATGTCGCTGTCCAGTAGGCCATTAGAAATATTGATGGTTATTGTGAGGTGAGTGATTGAAGTCGGGATCGTAAGGCACAAATATACATGCTTCATGCTGTAGGCTCTCTCTGACCTTGGTACAATTCAAACGACCTTGATGCATTTGGCATTCGATCACATTGTGTTTAGTTGCATTATTCTTTTGCGACTTTTTATCTCTATGCCATTGGCATTTATAGTGTTTGATAGGCTAAAGTTTATGTTGTTATTGTGGATGGTGCTTTGGCCGCACCATCATCTTCTTCCGGGTAACTCGGCGTGTTACCCTTGTGTTTTAATTTTAATTTAATTAATATAATTTTTCAATTATATACTTGCTTGTTTTAATTTTACTTAAATGTTGTTTTATATTCACATATATATAATAAAGTGTTTAATGTTCTTTTTTTTGTTCATCTCGGTTTTATTGTTTTAAAACTCTTCAATAATTTTATTTGTTTAGTTTTTTTTTCACTGTTTTAATTTTTCTTTATTTTGCTTGTTTTTTGTTTGTTTGTTTGTTTTAGTTAAATTTACCAGTATTTTTGAAATTTAATTGTGATTAGCTCGATTTGAACCAGCACTGGCAGGATCGCCATGTAATAAAAACAATTATATTTTTGTTATTAATTAGAGATGGAAAATGAACTAATATTTCTTAATTTTTAAGAGAAAAGTTTTTATTCAGGCTACTAGTTCAAATAATTAAGAATACTAACTGGAACAATTGGCAAATTGGAAACGGTGAGTTAAATAGATGATATTTACAGAGTGATAGTGGACAATGAAGATTGCTAAAGACGCCCTTGGCCGGGTAGAAAATGCATTCCAATATTCCAATTGTTCCAGTACTTTACAATAGTATTCTTAATTATTTGAACTAGTAGCCTGAATAAAAACTTTTCTCTTAAAAATTATATTTTTGTTTGGAACAGCCGCTTGTGCGACTGTTCATTTCTAGTCTTTATTAATGATTAATTTAATTCTTAGTAAGCTACTTAAAACGAACTTACAATTATACAATATTCACTTATACATACTTAATACCTAACGTGGGAATATGCTGAGACAGCATAACACACGCTGTCCCACATTTATGCAGTGTGGACATTAATATCAACAAAGTGTTGATATTAAGTTACATACAGAAGGTATGGTAACTTCGACTAGTCAAACACACTACATTGTGAGTCATTGTTGTGTAAATATCAAAGTGTTCTAAGACCTTAAGTGTGTCCTTAAACCGTAATATAAGTGTGCAAAAAGTCGTGTGTTCATTTTTAATTGTACACAAAGTACATTTAAATAAATAAAGACTCGTTACCCTTCAAATAATACTGGACTACGTGATCCATTTTAGATGAAATAGACTACTTACAACATGGTCCAATGTAATGCATGGACCATGTCATAGTTAAACAAGAGTTTGTAGTTAAACGACATGATTTCGTGTTAACACGATTGCATATTGAGTTGTTGTTGTTTAAAACTAACCCTCTTGAGTACTCCATGGAGTAGTTTTGGGACTACTCCGATTGGTTATATGGTCCAATCCTAGGACATCGCAATGTTAAATGGACCACCTTTTTTCATATATTTGGAGTAGTTTTGGAGTACTCCTACTCCTCTTTGGACTAGTCTTTACATGCATGTATGGACTAGTCGCATTATTTGCAGGGAATATTTATATATATGTGCATACATATTTATTTTTCCACATTTAAGCTGTGTTCACATTGTGTGTATTTGTCATGTGGAATGTCACTTTTCTATCTACATGTGTTTTCATGTGTATGTCAAAATTTGAGTTTCACATACGGTTTATAATTTACATGTTCAAATGTTGGTATGTCAATTACATTTGACATAACCTATAAAAAAAATCTTAAAACAGCTGATATGGTAAAACTTATTCCGCGGGTTATACAAGCATTCCTGGGGGCTAATTCTGGCAGTCATATACGATCGAATACTTACTCGTGAGTTCGAGTTTTTTAACTTTTGGGATTCTATTAGTCGTTATCGAATAATATGTATCGAAATTTCTAATGACAGCAGTCGATAGCGAGCGAGCGTTCGAATGCAACCTTGCGAGTTTTTAATCGTAAGCAATAAACCTATCGAGTAACAATTTCGATCACGACTGCCAGAATTAGCCCCCTGCTCTTGTCACATTTCGATCAACTGTAGAACCGCTTCTTTGCACCAGTCAAACTGGAACAACATAAAAATAACTATAAAAATTGCAATAAAAAAATACATATGTACTTACTTTTGTTAACTCCTTTTCAATTTTTCCCTCCATTTTCAATAATAAATTTGTATAGTTTTTTTTTTGTATTTTTGTTTTACTATTTATAAATTATATTTATTAAAATTTCAATTAATTTTTGCCGCCACAAAATTTTTGATATAAAAAACAGCTGCTGTCAGATGGTTTGTAACTTGAAAATAGAACTCGTTCTAAATAAAAAGTGTCATGTGTATTGCACACAGTGAAATAACACATGATATTGTTTGTAGGTGTTCAGACTATATGTACAAATTTGACATGCGAAAAAGTGACAGTCCACATGACAAATACACATAATGTGAACACACCTTTATTGTTCCAAAATCAACAATAACAAATGGCGTATCTTTTGTACGCGACTTTTCAAGTTAGTAACTTAATGTAATTTTTGAAGAGTACGATTGTGAAATTTGAGAAATCCATAATTTTAAGTCATAACTAAGACAGACAAGGGAAATAAAACAGTTTTAATGTACAAAAAGGATTATGACGATGGAATGAACAAATAGCTGGAGGATAAACACACATACAAACGTATTTTGAATGATTCAACACAAAAATTACAACCCAGCATACCATTCTAGAAGCGCTCAGAAAAAGGAGTCAGAAAAGAGTCCAACAAAAGAGCATTTTCGGAGCGCTCCGAAAAAAGGAGTCAGAAAAGAGTCCAACTAAAGTGCATTTTCGGAGCGAAAGAAAAATTTGCTTGTTACTGTCCTGAGTCGACACGCAGTATGACTCAGAAATTCCACTTAATTATGTGTGTACCAAAGCGTTGTTGTCTTGTTATTTGTGCTTTGAACAAAAAAAAACAGCTGTACCACACAAGAATGATAAAAACAAGATTACACAGAGCCCAAGAAAAACCTCATAAAAGACTCTTTTCTGGCATTATCTAAGAGCTCTTTAAGAGCCCAAAAAACCCCTTATAAAAGACTGTTTTCTGACATTATCTAAGAGCTCTTTCTGACGGACCATTTTCGAATGTAATGACCCTGAAGGTTTTCGGAGCAATTATGATTGTTTTTTGGGTCATAAAGAGCGTAAACGCTCCGAAAAAGGTGTCAGAAAAGACTCTTTTCTGACTCATATGGCTTGCTGGGTCCACTTAATTATGTGTGTACCAAAGCGTTGTTCTCCTGCTATTTGTGCTTTGAACAAAAAAAAAAAAAAAAAAAACATAGCCCCAGCTAGCAATTGGAAGATTGTTTTTGATAATATCAGCAAAATGAGTCTTTTATGACTGCCTTAGATGACCAAAAACTGATTAATCAGTTTGGCGATAAAAAAAAGACTAAAAATAGACTCATATAAATGTTTCGAAAGCGACTAATTTGAAAAACAAAAACAAAATCTGCTGAATGTGCGGAATCATAATTTAATCACACAGGTGCTCATAATATGACTGTTTTTATGCTGTGTTTTTTAACGGGATTTGTTATTTTAAATTTTATAACGGGACATTTGTGATTTGAAAGGCAGTAAGTAGATTTTGTGATTTGTATTATTTCTTAGTTTATCTCGTGCTGTCCTCGCGTGTGAATTAAAATAAGTATAATACAAAAGTGTTAAAAATTAAAAAAGTGAAAAAAACGATAAGGTAATGTCAGCCAAAAAAATCAAAAGAGTGGCTAAAAACGAAGCCCAAAAATTATTAAATTTTAGCAACAAAAATACTTGTTCTTATCAAGGAAGTTATCAAAAAGAACAAGACGTTGACGAAACAGGCAGTGAAAATAGTTTTTCTGAAAATGCAAGCGATGTTTTCATTAGTAGTGAAAGTGATATTTCCGATAATATTGCAAATGAAGAATCACCTGACTTATGTGAAGAATTGGCTAAATGGGTCATCAAATTTAATATTAGTTTTATTGCAGCTAATGCGCTTTTAGGAATATTACTGAAATGCAATATGAAAGTGCTGAAAGATGCTAGAACTCTATTTTTCGAGACTAAATTAAAAAAGTACAAACTTCATAAAAATAATAAAATTATTTTAAGTTCATTTTTAATTTTATATGTATGTATATATGAATCCCATGAATTTGTTTTTCTTCTTTTTTATTACTTTTATAATAAAATACAATAAAAATTTAAAAAACTGCTTTAATTTGTTTAATAAAGAACATTAGAAAAGTAAGTAAAACCATATGCAATAACAATTTGAGGAAGACTCCCATATGATTAGTAATATGAGTGCTAGATGACTCGAAAAGGAATCAAAATAGATGAGAAAGCGACTGCGCATATGATCATAAAATAACTTTAAAAAGATTCATAACTGAGTCCCAAATGATTGCAGGAAAGTGACAAAAAGGTGTCGTAAGAGTTCAGAAAACCGAGATATAAAAGATTCTTTCAGAAGAGTCGCGGCTAGGGTACCATTTTCTCCCGACAAAACATTCATTTTCGACTCAAAAGCGAGAGCATAAGTGATTATTTTAATCGCGTGGGGGGGTCAAAGAAGATTCATATTTGATTAAAAATTTCAAAAAATGCTAGCTGGGGTGTACTACACAAGAATGATAAAAACAAGATTACACAGAGCCCAAGAAAAACCTCATAAAAGACTCTTTTCTGGCATTATCTGAGAGCTCTTTAAGAGCCCTAAAAAACCCTCATAAAAGACTCTTTTCTGACATTATCTAAGAGCTCTTTCTGACGGACCATTTTCGAATGTAATGACCCTCTTTTCTGAAGGTTTTCGGAGCAATTATGATTGTTTTTTGGGCTCATAAAGAGCGTTAACGCTCCGAAAAAGGTGTCAGAAAAGACTCTTTTCGGACTCATATGGCTTGCTGGGAAAGGACAAACAACAATATTATTATGGACTTATATAAAAAGGAATATATAAGTGGATATGACAGAAAAATATTGACATCAAATGCCGCAACGGCACTGAATTGTATGACAACCAATGTGATGTATACATTTAAAAACATAAAGTAAAAGCTACATTTTGTATATACCATATATTGGCAAAACTGCATCAAAATTTTTACTATATAATAATAATGTTGAGTGCCTAATTGCCTAGTTTGAGGGCTTTATTTTGCATCTGTTGAAGTGATTGCAGCTCGGTACTTTTCTTCCACCCATACAATATGGGCAAGTAGTTAAAATGACTTTGAATTAAGGCATTATATATTAGCAATTTAGTACTACGATCAAATTTGTTTTTAAATTTATACAAAAATCCAACAGCTTGTGCAGTTTTTGATTTCAAATATTGTATATGTCGACTCCAAGACAAATTATTTTGCAAAAATATTCCCAAATACTTTATAAAGTTAACTTCCATGATTTCTCTGCCATCAACAAAAATACTGAAGTTTACGTTGCTAGTACAATACGGTTTAAATCTAATTAATTTTGTTTTATTGGCATTGAATATAAGTTTATTTATTTTCATAAATTCGGATGTATGCTTTTGCAACGGTTTCGTGTCTGTATGGGTAAAATAGGCAAATATCATCAGCGTAAATAAAAAGTTGGCCTGATAGACCAAGGTTTTTTATATTATTTAGGTAGAGTGTAAGCAATAAAGGCCCCAGAACACTACCTTGTGGTACTCCATATTCAACTGAACCATACGAACTCTTGTCACCGTTAATTTGAATAAATTGTCTTCGATTTCTTAAATAACTTCTTATAAGCAATAATTCTCTCCCACATATTCCATAATAGCCAAGTTTTTGAACAAGAATTTCATGAGCAATAAGGTCAAAAGCTTTGGTGAAATCATAGAAGATACCAGCTACACCATTACATCCTCCATCCAATCCCTTACAGATGAAATTAAAAGTCCTTATCAATGATACATAAAACTGCTATTGGTCTAAACATATCAACTCTACACGCAGTCTTTTCTTTGGGGATTGGAACCACCTTATGTATTTTCAAAACATCTGGATATATACTTCTAGTGACCATATTATTAAAAATTTTGACCAAATATGGTATTAAAACATTGCATTTTATCGTGATATGTTATCATGTCCACAACTCTTATTTGAATTAAAGTTTTTAATAATACTGTGTACTTCATCAGATGATGTATGATTTAAATGAAATGTATTTCTATGCTGAATTAAGGTTCTTAAAGAATTCCAGGAATCAGTTGAAGATTGATCAATTTGTTCTCTTAAATCTTTTACAGATTGTAGGAAATGTTTATTAAAAGCTTCAGCTTTTTCAAAATCATTTAAAATTTCTTCACCACTAGCGTTTTTTAAATTAATTGTTCTGTTTTGGATCATGCTGAGTTTTGAAAAGATTGTTCTTATAAAAATTGTTCATCACCTCTCTACTTGCTTTTTTAATTACATTGCTAATGCCTCTTATTCTACTCTCTATATCACAAATTCCAGGTCTCCGTCCTCTCATTTTTAACAGCTTTTTCTTGTAATTTATTGATTTTGCCAAATTTCCTTTTATCCAAGGCGTAATTCCATGGCGAATTTCTCTTCTTTGACGTTTTTCAAATGTAGAATTTTGCAGAGCATTATCAACATACACAATTAACGATGATGTATCTAATGAAGTGTTATGATCGAGTGGATTACTTCCCCAAGTGTCGATATGGCATCACCGGTGTTACATAATTACCATTCTCTTTTCTTCTTCCCATTCTTGATATACCTAAATAATTGTTCACTTCTTAATTTACCATTAACTAGATCGGACATCTTTTCTTAACACCTGTCATCCTTTCCATTATTTAAATTAGAATAAATTAAAATAAACTTGGTACCTCTTCTTCGAGTGCAGCCCCGGTCAACAGCAACATTATCAACACGGCATTGGTTCCTAACTTCGAAGCATTTGATCCGGCCAAGGAGACGTATCGCAATTATATACAGCGTTTTAATAATTATATAAACATGAAGAGCGTAGATGGTAACAAAGAGTATTGTACAAAGCTGCTCTTAAATTCAATTGGTGCTAAACATTTTGATAGAGTGACATCACTAGCAGCACCAAAATTAGCAACAGAACTACCGTACGAGGACTTGTTAAAGCTGTTGGAGAATTATTTAGCGCCAAAAAGAAATGTGCTGGTGGCGCAACACAGATTTTTATCAAAATACCAGAGTGAAGGACAGTCAGTGGCAGATTTTGTAGCAGCACTCCGCACTGATATTACAGATTGTGAATTTGTGTCAGAGTGCAATTGTAAAAGTTCGATTGCTGATGTATTTTTGAGGGCACAATTTATCCGTGGCATTAGTGATAATGGAATGCGTGAACAGTTACTTCAATCTGAATATTCAAAATATGAAGAAATTGTTTCAAAAGCGTTGGCCATCGAGGCAGCGAAGTTTGATTCGAAGGAATTGTCACATGCTGCGACAAACTCATCCAGTACAACGATAAATAAAATTTTTAATAAGAAAACAAATTACAAATCGTCCGAAATTTCAACAAAACAAATGTACACGTAAAATTAACTATGAGAAATTGGGTATTGCTGGATTATGTTTACGATGTGGTAAAAACGACCATTTTGCAAAGGAATGTCGTTCAAGCTCAAAACTAAAATGCAATTTGTGTGCAAAGCAAGGTCATGTAGCAAAAGTCTGCATTGCTTCTCTTTTGGCAGATAGTCCTAAAGCCGGACCTAAAAATAAATCCAATACACGGAGTGTGTCAACATATCAAGTACGAAATGATAATTCTGATTATGGAATTTATAAAATTGTTGATGTTTACAGCAGTGATTACACAAATACAAATTCTGATCTTTACTTTGCAGAGATTTCAATAGAAGGAAAAATCATAAAATTTGAAGTAGACTCTGGTTCCGGATATTCATTTTTGCCTCGTTCTTTATTTAAATCATTAAAGTTAGCTAACAAAATAACCCCTACAAATATAGTTTTTCGTTCCTACACACAAAATACATTTACTGCAGACGGGAAAGTACAACAATGTTTCAATTTTTGATAACATTTATATTGTACCGGACGGGTGTGCGGCTTTAATAGGCAGAACCTGGATACGTCGCTTAGGCATTAGCTTAAATGAATTAGATCAAACTAATTCGAACATGACTATGACCAATTCTATTAATAATTCAAATCCAATCGAAGAGTTAATGACTGAATTTGCATCTGTTTTTGAACAAAAAATTGGATGTATCCCTAACTACAAGGTTCCATTACAGCTACGTGAAAACGTCAAACCTACTTACACAAAAGAACGTCAAATTCCTTATGCGTTGGCAGAGCGGAGGAATCATCACAAAAGTAGCCAACAGTGACTGGGGTTCACCTTTAGTAGTTATACCTATAGCAGACGGTGTAGTCCGACTTTGCGTCGACTATAAGGTAGGTGTAAACCAAAGATTGGTAGATGCACACTACCCTATACGAAAAATTTATCAAATTTTTAATAGCCTGAAAGCTTCAGAATACTATTGCCGCCACGATCTATACAAAGCGTATTTACACGACCCCGTTGATAATTTTTCATCGGAAATACAAACAATTTCAACGCATCGAGGTGCCTTTCGTATGAACCGCCTGTCTTTCGGTATTAAAACTGCACCAGCTGAGTTTAACAGAATCGTGGACCAAATATTGCGTGAAATTCCAAAGACAGAATTATATTTTGATGATATTGTGGTGCATGGTAAGTCATTAGCCGAGTGCAAAGCTAATTTGAAATCCTGCTTGTCTCAATTACAAAAGTACGACCTTCACTTGAATCTGTCAAAGTGTTTGTTCTATCAAAAACAAATTGAATTTTTGGGTCACACCGTGGAGTACAACAAAATTCGAAAGTCCGCTTCTAAGATAAAGGCCATTGTTGAGATGCCTCAACCAAAATGTGTGGAAGATGTCCGCCGATTTCTCGGTATGGTCACATACTACTCCAGGTTTATACCCAATGCTTCCACACTAACTACCCCGTTACGTTTAATGTTACAAAAAAGCCATTTTTAAATGGAGCTGTCAAAAAGCATTCAATGATTTAAAAAAAGAAATTGGCAGCGATCGAGTTCTAATACCGTTCAATCCGGAGTTGAAGGTTCAACTTGCGTGTGATGCTAGTCCCACAAAGGTGTTTTGTCTCACATAATTGTGGGCGAAGAGAGGCGGAGCAAAATTATTCGCAGCTTGACCGAGAGGCTTTTGCAATTGTGTATTCTGTGCAACACTTTCACGAATATGTCTATGGTAGACTTTTCAGACTCGTTACGGACAACCAACCATTGGCCCGGATTTTTCACCAAAATTCAAAATTACCACAAATGACATTGTCCAGACTACAAAGGTATGCAGCTTTTCTGGCCGGATACAATTATGAGGTTATTACAAAAAAGCGAGGAAAATGTTAATGCTGATTGCTTGTCAAGAGCCCCTTCAACCACAGGTATGAGTTATATAAATGTTATGGACGAAGAAATGCACACGCTTTGTGATTCGAGTTTGCTACAAATAAATTCAATAACCTTAAACTACAATTCAATTCGAAATGCCACAAAAAGAGATGACAAACTTTCAAAAATTATAGCGGAACTACTACGTAGCCGATGCGGAATATACCATTGATTCAGATATTTTGTTCCGAGGAAAAAGCTGTACTCAACGAACTTCATTACACCCATATTGGCATAACAAAAATGAAACAGCTGGCAAGAAGGTATGTTTTCTGGTTTTCGATAGACAAAGACATAGAGAATTATGTTCGTTCGTGTGCTGCTTGTGCATCTGTCCAAAATAATCCTCCAAAAGTTATTTTACATCCCTGGGATGAACCACAACAGAATTGGCAACGTATTCATATTGACTACGCAGGACCATATCAAGGATATCAATTTCTGGTAGTTATCGATTCTAAGTTCAAGTGGGCAGAAGTGGGTGTATGCTCTTCTGCACCAACATCATCTTCAACCATAGAAATGTTATCTAATATATTCGCCAGAAATGGATATCCAGATGTTATGGTGTCTGATAACGCAACCATTTTCAAAAGTGACGAGTTTATACAATTTTGCCGCAACTCTGGCATATTTCAAAAATTTATTGCTCCTGGTCATCCGGCTACAAACGGATTGGCTGAAAGGAATGTAGACATTAAAGAAACGCTTAAGAGCTATGGCAGATGACATGACACCTATACCTAAAAAGGTTCGCGAAATACTTTTCCGATACAGGGCAACCCCGCTACGTAATGGAAAATCGCCATCTGAACAGTACCTTGGTAGACAAATTAGAATTCACCTAGATGCTTTGAAACCAACAAAAAGTTTTAAAAATACTGTTCCCGATATAATATAATATCTCTGCATTCCCGTAGCCTAGCTTTCAGTTGTGGAGTCCTGTGAATTTGCCACTCTCTTCTAACTCTTCTTTTTTCTGACAGGAAATGATCGAGTTCAGCGAAATAAGTTCTGTTTGTCCCACTTCTGCACTCAACGTCATATGTGGAGGCGTGATGTACAGCTCTTCGTATGTCCTCAGTAAACTTGCCAATCGACCCATCAATATCCTCGGTAGTTCTCAACACTACATTTTCTGTGCAGTGGGAACTTAAATACTTTTTATACTTTATCCAACTTACTCTGGTTTTAAATATGTCCCGAAATGGAGAGCCATTCCCTTGAATGAAACGCATTGAAATAATAGAAGGAGAGTGATCTGAAGACAAGTATAATGAAGGCTCCACTTGTATCGATTCTACAGGGATATTTTTCACTACTCCGAAGTCAATAACATCGGGAATCTTCCGTTGGTCCGTCGGCCAGTAAGTGGGATGCCCGCTTGAGAGTACATCTAAGCCCATTTTGGCAATGGTGTTGAAGAGTTCACGTCCCTTTGGGGTCACCAGACGTGAACCCCAAAATGTGTGTTTGGCGTTAAAGTCACCAGCAACTAAAAATCTAGCTCCAAGGGAATTGAAGAAGCTGTAGTATTGGTGTTCTTTTATTGAAAATCGAGGCGGCGAATAAATTGATGATAAAACAAAATTGTATTGACTGAATTCAATGCAAATGTTTGTTGCTTGTAGGTAATCCGCACATATGTTGTTCATTAAATAATGTTTTATTCTGTTCTTTATAAGAATTGCCGAACCTCCACATGCTCTTCCGCGTGGATCTTTAGTATCATACAACACGTAGCCATTAATTTTGAAGTACCCTGTCGCCGTCAAGTGAGTTTCAGCAATCATCATGACATCAATCTGCTTATCCATCAGGAAGTGTTCCAGTTCGTTTTTATGTTGGCGGAGGCCGTTCGCGTTCCAAAACAAATTTTTAAACAAATCATTTCTTTAAAATGGCTTGTAAGATAGTAGATTGAATTTTCAGCATTTCCTGCATCATAGATGTCAAAGTGGTCGTAAAAGTGTTCATAGTTTGGACAAGTGTCTGCAATGTAGTCTCTAGAGTGTTAATATTAGGCTCATAATATTGTGATTTAGGTTCCTACTCCAAACCTGGCATATTAGATTTAACCACGTTTGCGTAAGAAACTTGTCTAGAACTAGGCGCGTTTACATGACTAGTGGACCGTAACAATTGAGGGAAATTGTCACTCGATGCAAAATTAGGCTGTTGAGGATGATCAGGTAATATTGACGTCTTGTTGGTTCTTATGCCTTTCAAATGAGTGTAAATTGGACAACCTCTATAATTTGCGGTATGATTACCTCCGCAGTTACTGCATTTTTTTATTTTTGAATCAGTTTTCGACTTATCACATTGAGCAGTTGCATGTAGCTCCCCACACGCAACACAAACTGACGGCAATTTACAATACGCCTTGGTGTGACCAAATTCTTGACAGTTGAGACACTGGACGGGTCCCTGACGCTTATGTGGTTCTTCCACGGTGATTCTACGATGCAGAAGGTACATCAGATTGTAGATGGGATGGGACTCGTTTTTCTTTAATACCACATCTCCAGGTTCCAATTCCACCCTGAACATATTAATATTTCCATATTTAATTGATGTTACGCTAAACATATTTTCACCTATTACCGAAACAATTCCTTGTACCAATTTACTGGAAGTGGGCTCTCTCAGATAATTTGGTGGGGGCTTAAACGTCTACTCAGGAAGTTCTGGCTCATCCGTCTGGAGGAGAGCAAACCTATTTTTATCATTTGGATTATCAATACTCACGGTCTTAGGAGCTTTTGAATTTGTTTTCTAGGTTTGACTGCACTATTTGATGTAGAAGATGTTGATGTTTTTTCATCTGTTGAAATCACTATATTGGGCGAACAGGAACGACGCCGTTCTACGGCTCTTGTAGTGAGAAGATTCTCCACAGATTTTTTTAAGGATTCTTCCTCAGAGATCCATATAGTTTTTCTAGTCGAGCTAAGCTCTTTCTCAGAATTACATCTGAGAGGAGCGCTCATACAGTTTGTATGCGATTTTTAAAGTTTTTTGTAATTACGGAGATATTACCATATATATTTTTACCTATTACGAGTTATTTTTTCACTTTTTTCTTTTATTTCAACCTATTGCACTTTTTCACCTATTACGATTTTTTCACCGAAAATTCAGCCGCACTAAAAATAACACGTCCGAACAGTTCGATGAGACGAGACTGAATCTAATTTTTAAAATTTTTGTTTTAAGGTTATCTTTAGTAGCCCAATATCTTTATATTTTATGTGATAAAAGTTTTTCAATACAATTACGAAAAACTTGACTTCTAAAACTCATTCGTTTTCGATATCGATTTCCATCACATGCCTGATTATATTCCAAATTTTCAGGAGATGGTTTGTAAAAAAAAAACAAGTAAGAAAATATAGTCGGTCAAGCCCGACCATACACCCAGTATATGTATAAAACAGTTTTTCAGAAATGAGCGTTATATGGGAGATATAACCTATTATGAACCGCTCATCCAAAAATTTAGTGTCATGATGTCTGTGAATATAAATATTATATGTGTTAAACTTTATCTAGATATAAATACTTTTAAAAGATTTATGGAGCTTAAATTGAATTTCGGAGAGGGGGTTATATGGAAGTTTCGAATAATTATGGACCGACCATTATAAAATTAGGTGTCGTTATTTCTGTATATAAGAAACTTATTTGTGTCAAATTTTATTTGGATACCAACATTTTTTAGAAATTTATGATCGTTAAATTGAATTTCGAAAGTGGGCCTTATATGGGAGCTACGACTAATTATGGACCGATCATAATAACACCGTACCGTATTATTTGTATACATATGAAATATATTTGGGTTCAATATTATTTGGATACAAACATTTTTGAGTGAGTTATGCTCTTTAAAGTGATTTTCGGAAGTGGGCCTTATATGGGAGCTACGAGTAATTATGGACCGATCGGCACAAATGTGATAGATGTGATTTGGCTTCATTTACCACTCATTTATGATGAAATTTCTTTGGATACTTGCATAATTCAAACATTTATTATCGGTAAACCCCAATTTCCGGGAGACATTTGTATGGGGGCCAGGTGAAATAATGGACCGATTTCCACCAGTTGCAATTCCATCCATTCTTGGGCCGAAAAATTTCGAAATATCTTCAAAATTGCGACCTGTACTCTGCGCACAAGCTATACATGGACAGCCAGCCAGACGGACGGACATCGTTAAATCGACTCAGAAAGTGATTCTGAGTCGATCGGCATACTTTAAGGACCAATATTTCTGGGCGTTACAAACATCAGCACAAATCCAATATACCCTCCCCACAAAATTAAAAAATTCCTGGTAAAACTCTGAAATTTTAAGTTTTTAATATATTGCCTCCTTTTCACTTCTCATTTTTCTTTATAAGCGACATTTTTTTAAAAAACTTGAAGAACTGGTACCAAAGCCTCCTTTTCACTTCTCATTTTTTTTAAAGTATGAGACAATTTTATGAAAACTAAAAGAACTAAATTTTACTGCCTCATTTTCACTTCTCGTTTTTCTTAATAAGAAATATTTTTTGAAGAACTGACACCAAAGCCTCCTTTCCACTTCTCATTTTTTAAGTATAAAAATGTTATAAAATAAAATAAAACGTGTTTATATATTTACAAACATTTATTTATTTAATTTTAATGTATATATTGCAATGCTTTAGGTTTAGTTTGCCTTAAAAAATGCTGGTACATATTTGTATAAATATAATAAAAAAGTATCTAATATTGAACTAAATTGGAATTGTTTATAATTTATTTTTAGATTGAAGACAAATTAGAAGAAATGTTTGCTGGCATTGAAGACGAGCAATTGGTTAACACAACAACGGACGATAAAAATGTATCTAAAAAACCTATACTGGACTCAACAAATACATGTATCAATGCAAATTGTACTGATAACAATACAAATAAAAAAAGAGAAATATTTGTTGATAACTGTTTGAAATATGAAACGTTTATATCAAATAAATCACCACATCCAACAAAAGCTGCTAAAAAGTCTACCACTTCATTCTCTAGCAATGAAAATAATAAACAAGATAATACACTATTAATTGATGAAAATAATCCAACAATTACTAAATCTATGTTGTATTTAAAAACGATGCCACCACGTAGAAGACTTTCGATTGGAATGAATGTGGAATTATTAAAATTTTCAGTTGCTACCAATAATGAAATAAATGAAAAGAAAACTACCCAAATTGTATTAAATAAAGAAGAAGATATGACACCAAATCCACTGAACGTACAAAAACATAAAGAAGTAAAAAACGTGAGAAAAGATAACGGAAAAAGTAAAATTAAAAACAACAATAAGAACGGTTCAAAATATAAAAAGGAAATTAGCTACATTAAATCTAATAATCAAAATAACAAAAAAAAAGTTCTTAAAACTGAAGCTTCGATTAAAACAAAACAAAGTCGACAAAAAATAAATCAGCGTCGAATACAACGTTTATTGTCTTCTGATAATGATAATGCGACCGAAGAGAAAACATTGCAAACTCGAGATATTGAAACTAAACACCGATCTCCGTTTATACTAGTAAAAAATAATGGCAGTATTACAGTTGTAAATACCGTGACAGCTGACGACCCCAACGAAAAATGGACCAGATCGAAAAAAACTAGTAATTATACATACGAACGAAAAACTGTGAAAGGATGTCATTCGTCTACATTAAGTAATAGGTATGATGCGGACACAGCAGATTCATCTTGGATATGTGTATTTTGCAAAAAAGGTCCTCATAAGAAAGGGTTGGGCGATTTATTTGGCCCTTACATTATATCAAGCGATTGCGATGAATATCGATGTAATAAAGATTCTATGGAAAATTTCCAAAAGAATAGACGCATTGGTGTACCATATATAAACCTTTCGAAAAAATCGGTAATTATAAATATTTATCAAGATATTCTCATTTAGCATATTTATTGCATGTATCTTTAATATCACAATTTATATTAAGCTATATTAAGTTTGTCATTTCGTTTGTAACACATCTAAAAATATTTGTCGTAGAACCCAAAAGTATATATTCTGGGTGCTTAAAAAATTCTATCACGAATTAGTAATACCAAATTCTGCTAAGTACATGTAACTTAGTAAAAGTAATTAGAAAACAAAATTTTTTAAATCGGTTTATATTTCTCCATTTAAAGTCCACCTCCGAAAATCAATTAGTTTTGTTTAGTTAAGCAGACCGCCGATTATAAATACAGCACACTTGGGTTCATGTGTTTAGTTCGTTTGTGTTGCCTAAATACATAATTAAACGAGAGATAGTATAGAAAGAGAAAAGAGTATAGAAAGAGGTGGAGATAGTTTGACAGTGAGATATGGGGAAAAAGTGCTCCGGTTCAGCGTCTGTAATGTCATTTCTATAAAAATGGCAACCCTTTTCATCATTTGACATTCCTTTTTATATATTCATCCTTAATTGTATGTATCCTATCATTCAGATAACCTTTTACAACACGCGTGCTTTTAACCCGAATTTTTTGTAAAAGACATAACATATTTATACCATATTAAATTTATAGTTATTATTAATAAAACACATTATTAATAGTAGCAAAGACAACAGCGTCGTAGTCCCAGCAGATAAGCTGTGTGTTCTGAATTTAATCTAGGCCAAATTAGTCAAGTATTGGTGGGTTTACGTTCCCACCTTGATTGAACAATGTCATTGTTAAAGTTAACAATTCGCTGTTTTCAAACTGTTTACAAACATCTAACTTGGTCCGGCATTCCTGTTCTGTTCTTTATATCTTAGCCAATTTACTGCTCGTTCGATAGCTGATATTTCAGATTGAATAATACTACATCCATTTGGTATTTTTAAGGTCATCATAATTCGAAATTCGTGGATGAAGACACCTCCGCCAACTCGTTCCCCCTTTTAGAGAAATCCGCAAAGACAAATATACACGTTGTATCAAGGGACAACAGACCCTACGTTAATTGCGTTTTATTAGGAATGTAGAAACTAAAGTTTCTCGAAAAGAAGGGTCGGGTCTGGGAGTGCAGTAGTCAATGTTTCCAATAACACTGCCATTTTCATATGATTCATGCCTCCAGTCGCCAATAGCATCAAGTCTTAAGGCCGTATTTAGAGCTATTTTCTTGACTATTTACTGGAATCCAATTTAATAGGGTAAATAGTGATTTTGTTGGAGTCCAAAATCACTTAAATATGTATTTATAAATCTGTTATTAAAATAATTATCAGTTTAAAATTTGAGACAAACAATCCTAATATGCGTTCGAATTTTATGCCGCTCTCCATAAATGGAAAAAAATCATTGCCGCAATTCACTGTCATGAAAACACATGTAATTAGTTGGGCTTATAAACAACAACTGACTCTTTAGTAGATATAGTATAGTACATCAATATATCGATAACATATTCATGGTTAGATATGACATCTTTCCCCTCTTCATATTGAAGCAAGGGTATAGGTAATCAAATGGATATACTAAATATTAATATAAAATACATGGTATAAATAAATGAAAATATGTATAACAGGTTAATATAAAATTCAATGTATGAAATTCTACTCAAAACCAGTTACTCCTCCAACTCATAGTCCAGTAGACGTCTGGGAAGATTACGGTTGCGTGTAGGCCTATTTCCCGGCTGGGTTTCGCCTGATGTTGATTCTGGGCACTCGCCTCTAGGGGCATCTTCTATGTTTACAGATGAGTTGGGTGAATTTGTAGATGTTTCAAAACGATCTTCGTTGGCAGTGGGGGTTTCGATCACGATATTTGAAGGTTCATAATTGCTGTTTGCTGAGTTATTTGTTGTGCTGTTTGTCTGGATTTGATCTTCAGTCTGAACTACTTCAGCTTGTCCGACCTTGCGTATCTGGTCGACGTGTCGACGCCATACTCTTCTGTCCTCCAACTTGACCGTGTAGTGTAAATCGCCGTCTTTATCTAGCACAGTTCCAAACTTCCATTTCTTTACCCATGTATTGTCGTACCGACACTTTATCTCCCACCCCAAATTCTTTAGCAGTTCTCTGACGTAGTGGATCGCGGATTATGTTGCTTGGCAGAATAAGGTCAAGTCTGACTGGATTTGTCTGTTGAAGATCACCATGGTTGGTGATTTACCAGTGGCTGGGTGGATCGAGCGGCGGTATGAAACCAATATTTGATCCAGATTTTTTTTGTAAATCCTTATGGTTGCAATTCATTATCTTGAGTTTATTCTTAAATGTTTGTATAAAGCGTTCGGCCTGTCCGTTTGAAGCCGGGTGATACGGAGCACCGAGTTTGTGTATTATGCCATTTCTATTCAAAAATTTACCGAATTCCGCCGACTTGAATGGCGTACCGTGATCGCTCACGAAAACGTTGGGTATACCAAAAGTAGCAAAAATGTTCCTACACACCTTTATAGTGGTCCCGGTTGTAATATCGGATACGATCCGAACTGTGTGCGAAGCTGTGTGCATCAACTAGAACGAAAAAATATTTACTAAGGAAAGGCCCAGCGTAGTCCACGTGAACCCTTTCAAATACCTTTTTTGGAGGTAACCAACAATGCACCGGTTCAGACGCGGGATTAGGCCTGGAGCTTTGACAAGCACGACAATTAGAAACTAATTGTTCGATGTTTTGATCTAAACTTTTCCACCAGCAATAAGCTCGGGCTAACGCCTTCATTTTCGTCATTCCGAAATGACCCGTATGTAGCTCCTGGAGTACTTTAGTTCTTAACGTTGGTGGCACATATGCTCTTATTCCCCTCAGAAGGCAACCTTGTTGTAATGAAAATTCATTTTTGTCTATGCCGAAACGACAGTTTGAATCACATTTCCTATCATACTTAAGACACTCAATTAAGTTTTTGATTTTCTTATCCTATTTGGTTGCTGCTTTGAGTTCCTTTGCGGTTACCGGTAAGTTTTCAATTGCATCCACCTCTATCTGATCGACTTCTCCCACTTTTATGTTGTTCGAGTTGTTGTTTGTGTTGATTGGTATAGGTAAACGAGAAAGTGCATCCGCATTACTGTTTTCCTTAGAGGTGCGGAAACGGATTTTATAATTAAATGATTCCAAGTATACTGCATAGTGCTGCATTCTCGTTGCCGACAATACTGGCAACCCTTTGTTTTCTGAAAATATTTGAGAAATAGCTTTATTGTCAGTAATAAGAGTAAATTTCCTGCCATAAATATATTGGTAAAATTTCTGAACGCCGAATATAATGGCATAGGCATCTTTGTCAACTTGACTATAACGTTGTTGAGTTTTGTTTAACGTCCGTGACGCAAACTGTATTGGTCGTTCCTCGCCATTATCATATTCGTGGCTGAGTACTGCACTTACGCAAGTTGGGCTTGCATCAACTGCCAGCGTCACCGGAATTTTCGGGTCATATTGCACGAGTATATTATCTGATTGAATTAGTTTTTTCACTTCGTTAAATGCGGCTTCACATTTACTATCAAAATCAAATTTTACGTCATTGTGTAACAACCTGTTAAGTGGATAAACTATCGAACTTACTCCAGAAAGGAGCGAATCTCGTCCTTCTTGGTCGGCCGTTTCATGTTCTGTATAGCCTTTACTTTAGACGGCATTTTCCGTATACCATTTTCATTTATAAGATACCCGCAGTATTCAATGCTGTCACGTAAAAATTGTGATTTTTCCAAATTCACTCGCATGTTGTGTGCCTCCAGCCTGCGTAAGACCTCCTCAAGGCGTTGGAGGTGTAACGTGTCATTACTAGCCGTAACTTTTATATCGTCCAAGAAAACTTTTACGCCCGGTGATGGTGCACATGCTATTCCATACATTAATCTCGTCGGTTTGTACAAACCTTTGTGTGTGTTTACCGTCAGCAGATGTTGGTCTTCCGGGTGTACCTCCAATTGCAAATACGCTTTAGCCAGGTCAATTTTTGAAAATTTCCTGCCTCCGGCCATTGTGCTAAATAGTTCATCTATTGTAGGGAGAGGATGTTCATCCACAAGCAATTCAGGATTAATTGTTACTTTATAATCCCCGCACAGGCACGACTACGATGGGTGTAGCCCACTCACGTGTGTCTACTTTCACCAGGAGTCCTTGTTCCACCTGGCTTTCCAATTCATCTTCAACCGCCTGTATGAGTGGAAACGGGACTCGCCTGGCCTTTAGGAATCGTGGAGCCGCATTGTGCTTCAAATGTAGACGAGCCTTATATCCAGTAATTTGACCTGACGTAGCTTAAAATAAAGTAGGATATTTTTCTAAAACATTTCTCAACTTGTTGAATAGATTCATGTATCTGATTCACGACTAGAGATGATTTAAATTTGTTTTTCAACATCAAAGTCCAGTCGAACTGGACCGTACGCAACCATTCCCTGCCTAGTAGGGGTTTACGATTCGCATTCACAATGTACATTTTCACCTTTGCAGTAGCTGTAAAGCTCCAAGTCCGGGTGGTGTACGTTGATGTTTTTACCAAAATACTTCCTAGCATCTGCCACGCACATTATTGTTACTGGTGCCCCAGTGTCAATTTCAAATTTTATTCTCTTGCTGTTTACCAGTAGTTCACATAAAATTTTATCACGTAACCCTTGCTGCTTGTTATCCTCAATCTGCAATAGATCACCTTCATCGGTAGAACTTTCATCTGTGTCATCCTCTTTATCATCGATACGACCCAACATCTTTTTGGCCTTAAAACACACTCTTCGTAAATGGCCTTTCTTTTTGCAATAATTGCAAACCGTATCAATATGTTTACATTTATTTTTAAATATTCGCATATACGGTGGCTATCACGAAAATATTTACTTTCGCGTATATTAGAACAATGGGAGCCACTCGAGTACTATTTTACATTAAATGATTTTGAAGCAAATTCCTAAAATTCTAGAACAAATTTTATTTTACAAGGTTTTTCTAATCTATATATCTATATATATATAAAAGAGAGTGACGTTAGTTACTAGCTTTATAACTAAACAACGCCTGGACCGATTGCAACGATTCGCACGAATTCAGGCTGGTCTCAGGCTAGAGAAGAAGAATCCCCAGAAAAAATTCAGAAATTGACCACGCCTACTTTTTTTTTAAATTAATGTTTTTATGTGTGAGTGTGTGTATGCACTTTATAGAATCGTAAACTATGCATTTGATCATGTGATGATCTTTGGCAAAGTTGTTGTGCATGAGCCCGGGAAGGTTTGTAAGTTGGTATGACCACGCCCACTCTAACGCCTACTTTTTTTTAATTATTTCTACATGTGTTTTTACAGATTTACTTTAAATTGTATATACATCTTACTGTAGGTGAGGTAGAAATAAAAATTGTATGTGCCACGCCCACTCACGCAAGACCCTTGCCAGGTAAGCCAGACCGCTGAAGCGATCTGCCAGAAATTTTCACATCACCCCACTAAAGCTCCGGTATGTTTTATAGAATACTTCTTTTTGCGACCACGCCTACTTTAACGCCTTATTTTTTAAATTGTGTAATTGATTCAACTCTTATTTTAACATATTCACTTTAAATTGAATATCTTACTCTAGGCGAGATCAAAAATTAAGATTCATACTCCACGCCTTCTTTCACGTCCCACCTCTAGCGATCTTTTCTTTTTTTTTTTTTTAATACCATTTATTTATTTATTGAATCTTCAAATGCTGAACTGACAATAAGTTTTCGAATCTTAATACTAAAAGAAAATAATAAGTGCAGCCAGTGCTAGAAAAAATATTATGATACTACAAAAAAATTTACATCCACTGATCCAGTCATCTGTTTTGCGCTTGAGTTAAAGCAAGGGTATCCCTCCTCAACCGATTGTGGCCACTAAAGTTAAGGATGTCTCGTGCAAGTGGGTTTGGATGGTGTTCAAGTTTGCTGACGTACTTTGACGCATATTTTGTAAATACGACTTTTACTCTTGGCACGCCTAGATATTTGTGGATTCGAGAATTTTTAACATACCATGGTGCTGCTGTAATTATACGTAGAATTTTATTTTGGCCCCTTTGAATTTTTTCAATATTTGATAATTGTATTCCATAACACCAGATTGGCTTTAGAATTGCATTGTACAACAATAGTTTGCAATCCAACTTTAGTGAAGAATTTCTGCCAATTAGCCAATTAAGTTGCACTGCTTTTAATCTCATCTGAGTAAGTTTCGCTTCAATATGAGACTTCAAGTTAAACGGCGGTCGAGGTGAATGCCGATGTATTTGACTTCATTATGTTGAGGAATAATTTGATTATTTATTTTGATGAACGAGCAAGTTTCTTTTCGCAATGTGAAAGTGATATGAATACATTTCTGTTCATTTACCCTGATTTTCCAAAGCTCTAGCCAATTCTCTTGTTTATAAACATAATTCTGCAAATTATGTGATGCAACTTGGTGGTCCTTATGGACGCTGATAAAGGCTGTATCGTCTGCAAAAGTTAACGTGTGGATTTTGGGGTCTGACGGCATGTCGGAGGCATAAATCAAATATAAAGTAGGACCCAGTATGCTACCCTGGGGTAAATCCTGCTTCAATTGGCTGAGCGGGGCTTAAAAAATCGCCTTCTTTGATTGTAAATTTGCGATCATATAAATAACTTTTCATAAGTTTGTGGGTGTTAGCAGGCAGAGCTAATTTTATTTTATGCATTAAACCGTCATGCCAAACTTTGTCGAACGCTTGGGACACATCAATAAAAAGGGCGGAGCTGTATTTTTTGTCTTCAAACGACCCTCTTATCACATTTACCAATCTGTGTGTTTGTTCGATGGTGCTGTGTTTCGCTCTGAAGCCGAATTGATGATTAGGAATACATTCAGTGTCATTCAGAATTGGAGTCAACTTAGTCATTAACGATTGAAACAGTTTTGAAATTGTCGGCAGTAGACTAATTGGCCTATATGACTCCACTTTGGTGTGGTCCTTCCCTGACTTAGGAATCATAGTGATCATAGACACCTTCCAATCTGCAGGATAGTATTCTAGGCGTAAAATAGCATTGAAGATAAAGAGGATAATTCTTCTAGCTACACGAGGTAACTCCACAAGCATTTTGTTGCTGATTTTATCCATACCTGGAGCTTTTTTAAGATTCAGAGTATCAATAGCGTTTTGAACATCATTAAAGCTAAGTCTTAAGGTAGAATTAGCCGAACGTCTACGTCCCGTACTGTACTGTAACGAAACAGCTGATCCCGTTTTGTTATTTGAAATCAATGCAAATGCTGACCGAATATTAATATCACGTTGACGGAACGTCTCAACCTGTATAAAATAGAATTTCCTAACGTTCTTACGTGACATATGTATAGCAGTGATGGACTGTTTGCATGCTAAATTGTATTGGAGTAAATTCGCCCTATTTTTTGGTACTTTTTTTAATAATCTTTATTGAAATTGAGCAACACGATTTAATATAATACATATCTACATGCATATATGAATATGTTTATACATATGTATAAAATAAAAAAAATCACATACAATATAAATATTTATAAATATTGTAAATTATAAATATATATTATTATAAATATTGCAAATTCAATAAATATTGAAATAAATTATAGTAAAATATATTACATAACTATCAAAGTGCTAGATTATGTATGTAAATGCACACACACACAGAATTTTGCTACTACATATTAAAATAACTTTAAAATGGCTTTTGGTACATTTTTAAGCATGTATGCACAAAAAGAAACTTTTCAATGTCCATCACTGTTTCGAACAGCTGATTGTTTATTTATTGTGTTTTGTTTTTTTTTCTTGAAAATATTTAGTAATTTTAAAAACATTAAATAAGTAAATAAATCCTCCGAATCCATTATAATTGAGAATAGTTGAGTTTAAAAATACATATATAATTTGAACTGAAGTGGAAAACAAACAATTAAACACAAACACAATATCGGTGTACTATGTGTTTTTTACTTTTTTGTTTAACGTATGGCACGTTTTTAAATTTTCTATAAGTACACAAACGTGCTTACAGTACGGTACGTTACAGTACGGATACGTGGACGTTCAGCTAATTCTACCTTTAGATGTATAGGAGGTCTTATAACGAGTGGAGGAAAATCAGATGCATTATTTGAGTTGTTGATAGTAAACACATTTCTCAAATGGTTAACAAATAAAGTCCCCTTCTCGGAATCATTTCTAGCCCAGTCACCAGTTGGATTTCGCAGAGGAGGCTTTCCTCTAACTGGTCTTCTTAAACCTCGTGCCGCCTTCCATAACGAATAGTCTGATTGTGGGGTACTATCAAGACCCTCCAAGTAAGATCTAAATGAGGCCGTTCTTTGGATTTCTAAGAAATTTCTTAGAATATCTCTGCATTCCCGTAGCCTAGCTTTCAGTTGAGGAGACCTGTGAATTTGCCACTCTCTTCTAACTCTTCTTTTTTCTGACAGGAAATGATCGACTTCAGCGAAATAAGTTCTGTTTGTCCCACTTCTGCACTCAACGTCATATGTGGAGGCGTGATGTACAGCTCTTCGTATGTCCTCAGTAAACTTGCCAATCGACCCATCAATATCCTCGGTAGTTCTCAACACTACATTTTCTGTGCAGTGGGAACTTAAATACTTTTTATACTTTATCCAACTTACTCTGGTTTTAGATATGTCCCGAAATGGAGAGCCATACCCTTGAATGAAACGCATTGAAATAATAGAAGGAGAGTGATCTGAAGACAAGTCTAATGAAGGCTCCACTTGTATCGATTCTACAGGGATATTTTTCACTACTCCGAAGTCAATAACATCGGGAATCTTCCGTTGGTCCGTCGGCCAGTAAGTGGGATGTCCACTTGAGAGTACATACAAGCCCATTTTAGCAATGGTGTTGAAGAGTACGCGACCCTTTGGGGTTACTAGACGTGAACCCCAAAATGTGTGTTTGGCATTAAAGTCGCCAGCAACTAAAAATCTAGCTCCAAGGTAATTGAAGAAGCTGTAGTATTGGTGTTCTTTTATTGAAAATCGAGGCGGCGAATAAATTGATGATAAAACAAAATTGTATTGACAGAATTCAATACAAATGTTTGTTGGTAGGTAATCCTCACATGTGTTGTTCATTAAATTATGTTTTATTCTGTTCTTTATAAGAATTGCCGATCCTCCACATGCTCTTCCGCGGGGATCTTTAGTATCATACAACACGTAGCCATTAATTTTGAAGTACGCTGTCGCCGTCAAGTGAGTTTCAGAAATCATCATGACATCAATCTGCTTATCCATCAGGAAGTGTTCTAGTTCGTTTTTATGTTGGCGGAGGCCGTTCGCTTTCCAACAACAAATTTTTAAACAGATCATTTCTTTAAAATGGCTTGTAAGATAGTGGATTGCATTTTCAGCATTTCCTGCATCATGGATGTCATAGTAGTCGTAAAAGTGTTCATAGTTTGGACAAGTGTCTGCAATGTAGTCTCTAGAGTGTTAATATTAGGCTCATAATATTGTGAAATAGGTTCCTGCTCCAAACCTGGCATATTAGATTTAACCACGTTTGTGTAAGAAACTTGTCTAGAACTAGGCGCGTTTACATGACTAGTGGACCGTAACAATTGAGGGAAATTGTCACTCGACGCAAAATTAGGCTGTTGAGGATGATCAGGTAATACTGACGTCTTGTTGGTTCTTATGCCTTTCAAATGAGTGTAAATTGGACAACCTCTATAATTTGCGGTATGATTACCTCCGCAGTTACTGCATTTTTTGATTTTTGAATCAGTTTTCGACTTATCACATTGAGCAGTTGCATATAGCTCCCCACACGCAACACAAACTGACGGCAATTTACAATACGCCTTGGTGTGACCAAATTCTTGATAGTTGAGACACTGGACGGGTGCCTGACGCTTATGCGGTTCTTTCACGGTGATTCTACGATGCAGAAGGTAAATCAAATTGTAGAGGGGATGGGACTCGTTTTTCTTTAATACTCCAGGTTCCAATTCCACCCTGAACATAGGCTGTGGAATCTTTTCACGGTTTCTAATACTCGTTATGCTCTTAATTTTGAAGCCATTTTTTATTAAACTAGTCTTTATCTCGACAGGATCAACATCTGGGTCTATACCCTTTAGAACGACTTGGAGTCCTTTTGCGCTTTTCAGCTGGTAGGTATAGAAATCCCTACTTCCCCTCTCCAACTGGTTGGACAATTTTCGAAAACCATCTTCCTTTTTCACTTGAATTTTGGTTTCGCTGATATTTCCATGTTTAATTGATGTTACGCTAAACATATTTTCACCTATTACCGCAACAATTCCTTGTACCAATTTACTGGAAGTGGGCTCTCTCAGATAAATTGGAGGGGGCTTAAACGTCTTCTTAGGAAGTTCTGGCTCATCCGTCTTGAGGAGACCAAACCTATTTTGATCATTACTCACGGTCTTAGGAGCTTTTGAATTTGATGACACTTGAGCAGATGTCGGGCTCTTCTGTCGCTTAAGAACTGTGACGTATTTATCCATACCAACTTGTTTTCTAGGTTTGACTGCACTATTTGATGTAGAAGGTGTTGATGTTCCTTCATCTGTTGAAATCACTATATTGGGCGAACAGGAACGACGCCGTTCCACGGCTCTTGCAGTGAGAAGATTCTCCACAGATTTTTTTAAGGATTCTTCCTCAGAGACCCATATAGTTTTTCTAGTTGAGCTAAGCTCTTTCTCAGAATTACATCTGAGAGGAACACTCATACAGTTTTTATGCGATTTTTAATGTTTTTTTATATATATTTTAACCTATTACGAGTTATTTTTTCACTTTTTTGTTTAATTTTAACTTTTTACACTTTTTCACCTATAACGATTTTTTCACCGAAAATTCAGCCGCACTAAAAATAACACGTCCGAACAGTTCGCTGAGACGAGATTAAGCTATCTTTTTTGACCACCTACTTTTTTTTAAATTGATACCGTAGCAACGCCCGCAGTGTACAGCCGAAGTCGACCACGCCTGCTTTAAAATTGTGTAATCGATTCTACAAGGGTTTTAAAAGACTTACTTCAAATTGTATCAGCCATTACTTTTAATTATTATCTTCTAAAATCCAAAAATCAAATGTCGTTCTTTTGTATATCACAATTTTTACGACAATTGTTTTTCCACCTAATTTGATTGAAAACTTTTTTTGTTAATTTTTTTTTTTTTCACAAAAACAAATTCTGGTTCTGCCATTGCCAATAGATGGCGTTGTGTGAATAAACTTTTGACACCTGATTTATTTTTGTAGTATTTAAAAATTTTCAACCTTTTTTAAAAGTGATTTCAAAAGGTAAGTTCCCTAATTGATTTTGTGACATTAATTTGTCAGTGTTATTCATAATGCCGCGACCCAGAAGATCTGATCTTTCGCATCGAACCCGTAATGCAATTACAAATCGGAATATTACCAATCGATTGAATACGGATGAACAAGAAATCGCACGAGATCAGCGCCGTGTTAGTATGGCCCGACTTCGCATTAACGCAAACACAAGAAGAAAGACAGGCGACAAATGAAACGGCTCGGAGAAATCGTCGATTAAATCAAGCAATTCAACAACGTGAAAATCTAAATCAACGCGTAAGAAGAAGAGCTTCAAGTGTTGATTTGAATCGAGTAGCGTTTCATTACGATTGCACTTTTGACTACAGCTCGCATCCTTCCGTTCAAATTGGCCCAATGGAGATTGTGTGCAACCATTGCGGTGCATTAAAGTTCACCGGAGAATCGCCTGGGTGGTGCTGTCTCAGTGGTAAGGTCAAATTACCACCATTGCCTTCACCATTAGTACGACCACGCCTACTCTAACGCCCACTTTTTTTAATTGATTAATTGCTTCTGCATGGGTTTTTACAGATTTACTTCATACAGATTGTATCCCCATCTCACTGCAGGCGATGTAAAAATAAAAAAAATTATGTGCCACACCCACCTTCACGCCCCACCACAAAAAATTTATGTTTACATGGATTTTCAGTCTGCGGGCGGAGGGGCGTGGCAAAATCCAATTTTCATATTGCACCACCAATGACATACGAGCATACATACATATATTTTGCTTTTTTTATTTTATTTTATTTTTTTGAAAGCCGTTCTCATGTTTTTCAAAACGAGATATCAAACTCTTAAATCGGTTATTCGGTAGTTCCGAAGATATTTGCAAAAAACTTATGTTATTTATTAACGATCCAATATCAAAATTTTAAAACTTTCGAAATGTTGCATTGAAAAATCCGAGTTTTCGGTTTATTTACAAAATATTTACATCATTCGATAACAGAAGATATTCCGCACTTACTAAGGTGCAACATTATACAATAAGTTAAAAATAATATTATATCATCAATCGATGATAAAAAAAACTTTATGCACTCTTGCATTTAAGATACCTACATTTTGTGCACATTGTTTTTTTCAAACGCTGATAAAAAATAACGGTACATTCCAACAAATTGCTCGAAGCGCTCTACGTGATTTTCGAGGAAACTACAAACCGATGGGAGGCGCTCTTATTCGACGAACATACGTGTGCATTTGTTGCAAGACCCAAACATTCTCAGAACAACTTTTTGACATCGGAAATGGAAAAATTCCAATTAATCGCGCCACGAACGAGATTTCGTTTCCGCCTAACTTCTGTCGAATGCAAATGAATATTCAAGCCGTTGTCGACAAGGTATGCCCAAGTCAAACAATCTTCTACAAAATTTCGGATTGGCTGTGGGAACGTGCAATTTTGGCACCAACAAATTACGATGCCAACAACCTCAATGAGCAAATTCAATTGAAACTGCCCGGCAAATTAATCAAATACAAATCGATCGATATAGTAATAGATGAAGAACAAGCCGTCAATAATCCCACTGAATTTTTAAATTCATTGGAACCACCCGGAATGCCACCGCATGTGCTAACATTAAACGTTGGATCACCGGTAATTCTTATTCGCAACTTAAACGCACCAAAGTTATGCAACGGAACCACATTGACCATCAAAAATTGCTCACCAAATTTAATCGAGGCAACAATCATCGGTGGCAGATTCAAAGGCGAAGACGTACTTATTCCACGAATTCCGATGATTTCCAACGATTTACCATTCCAATTCAAGCGGCTCCAATTCCCTTTGCGTCTTACCTTTACTATTGCCATCAAGAAAGCACAAGTCAAATCATTGACTATTGCTAGCTTAATTTTGGAAAATTTATGTTTTCCACACGGCCAGTTGTATGTGGCTTGCTCCCGAGTAGGCACGCCAAAAAACAAAAAACATTGTATATCCGCTGGCCCCAAGATGAAGTAATAAATAAATATAATTTCCAATTTGCCTTAAATAAATGCGTTCCTTTTTTGATTGAGCCCATACCTACACCATATGTAAGTTATTCTGTAATACTATGTTTCCACGACGACTTGAATCACCTGCTTCGCCTTCTGAATTATGTTTATGAATCATGCTGTTTACATGACTAATAAACTTGATTCGATTTGACAGTTGTCTTTAATAAGCAAACAGAATAAAAAAACAGAATTTACAATTTGTGGAAAATAATTTTTTTTAATGGACAAACAAAAGTGAGTGGAAATTAGTTAGCTTATTTGAAAAAAAAAACATACATTCGTACGTATTTACTTTCTTTACTTCCAACAACATGAAAATAATTTGCTTTGTTTACAATAATATTAAATTTTTACAGCTAGTGCAGATAAACTTGCGATAAAAATTAGAGAAGAGTGCAATTGTTCGTGCTTCGCAAGTAGATTCAATATGAATCTACATGATTCGCTCTTAAAATTTTGTATGGTGAAGCAAGTTGTTTCGCACATGATTGGGGTGTGAAGCATGAATAGAGAGCGAAGCATGTACCGTGGAAACATAGTATAAAGGTGGCTATACACCATAGGTCGGCAAAGCGTAAAATTAGGTTGTGTGTGTGAGCAAACTACCCAGCAAACATAAACATAATTATATAAATTATACAAAACAACTTAGATAGGAAACATACACTCACAATATATTTTCCGTAACATATAAGAAATTAACAACGAGATTGCTATATAAATGGAACTTCTAATACTTCAAAAGCTGATTACATGCATGTTACCAAATTCATTATCAATCATAAAATATTTTTCGTAATTCATCATTAATTTAAAATGTTTGTTGGGAAGTATTTCTGAAAAAAATATAAAAGCATCCGCCGCATGTGCACACATTGCTGTCGCAATGACGACTGAATGAAAGAGATTAAGCGTATGTGTGAAGTGCTCTCTGCACTATTGTGCTATAGGATGCCGACCTCTGCTATACACTACGTGTTTTTGCTATGTATTTTTAAGTTTACAACCCACATGTTTTTCTTTATGTCTGTCAAAATTGGTTATTTTACATAAGGGTTTTAATTTTTGGTCACCAACTTGTATGTAAAATTACACGTGACATCGCCATGATTATTTACACATAAATTTCCATGTCGTTTCTTTAAAAAATGCGTTAAAGCCGCTGGAAAAATTTTTGGTGGCGTCACTAAAATGCCGACGTCAAAAATATTGATTTAAGGTTTTTCGTCTTTTAATATACAATGTGTGAAGCTTGTATCAAAAATATTTAAATAATTTATATCATTGTTATTAAATTAACAAAATGCGATAAAAAAATATTAAATTTATCACTTATGCAAATTCTTCATAAGGCCGGCTAATGATAGCGCAGATATTCAACCGTCGACAAATCTTTTCGCATGGCATATACATTTGAAAACATGTGTTTGAACATAAGAAAATAGAGCGTGTGCTAATCGAAAAAATTACATATGTATTTCCACATGTATTTTACACAAGCAAAGTTTATGAGGTCACCAACTACATGTTTTTACTCTGTTATGTAAAATTTGACATATACAATGTAAAAAACACGTAGTGTATAGCCACCTTAACAAAACTTTATGATAGATATTCCATAAATTTATTTAAAGGCCGTACATTTCGTTAAAAGCTTAATTTAAATCGTGTGGTAATACAACACTAATGTTTGCTTAGGGCCAGCAACGCGGACCGGGTCAGCTAGTCCTATATATAAAATGATATTAATATTTTTTGGAATATATTGGCCTATTTCACGATGTCGAAAGATAACGTTCGCTTAGATAAGACTTAAGACACGAACTTTTTATCGTATCTATTTTTTACTCAATCAAATTTGTTTATTCCACAATCAAGTTTGTGTCTTAAGTCTTATCTAAGCGAACGTTATCTTTCGACATCGTGAAACAGGGGGTATGTATACTAAAAATAGTGGATGATATAAACATGGCAAGATGCAGGAATTCATGTACTTTTAGAGCGTTTGAAATTCCTTTTTAGACAATTATGCCATAATTTTTTTAAAAAGGATATTTCAGATAGCAAAATTTCTGAAATAAATATCTACGAAAATCAAATTCCTTTAGAAGAAATATATGGCGGAACCGAAATCGACATAGTGAGTGATATTAGAAGTTGAAACCTTAACTCATTTCAAAGAAATTGCCAAAAAGTTTTATGTAAAATTTTGTGAAGAATTAAAGACTAAAGTTAATTTTGATAACGAAATGTTTTTTTGGTTTAATAAATTTACTCCAGAGAATGTTGTTTCAGGAAATACACCCCAGTATTGTACCCTTATTAGTAAAAATGTTCCCAAGGGAAAATAAGCATTTTAATTCTATTAACACACAGTTTAGAGCTCTTGCTGACGTAGAACACCTCAAAACTTTTAGAAACGATAATATTACAACTTTTTCGTATAAAGTTTCAGAACTAAAAAATGAGCTTGGTGAATTTATGTTTCCAGATATAACTAGAATTGTGAGAGGTATATTGCCAATTTCACATTCGTCGGCGAACGTGGAGCGAATTTTTTCTTATCAAAATATGATAAAAACCAAAGAGAGAAATCGACTTCATAACAATACTCTTTCAAGCCTAATTCAAACAAAAGATTTTCTGAAATCTAGTAAATCATCTTGTTTTGATTTCAAGTTTACGAAAAACTTGTATAAAAATTTACAAAAAAGTTAAACTTAGTTTCAATTACAGTTTGTCAATAAGTTCTTTTCAAATTGACATATGTATGTCTATATTAGGGATGGACACTGTAAAAAAAACATCGATGTTTTTTTCGATGCGATGCATCAGAAACATACATCGATGTTACATCGATGTTTTTTATACATTGATTATTTTTTTTAATTATTTATTATTATATTTTCGAAAAATTTTAAATTTATTTTACATCTCTCAATACTTTTTTTCAATACTGTTTAGAAATAAAACTTTACCAAGTCTTTCACTACTCAATCTGTTTTTGGAGATGTATATTTTTGATTACACTGTCCAACACTATTTTTGGAACAGAATAGCGACCCTATAATTCTGAAAGGGTATGTTGAGTAGATCATTTTTGTAGAACAAGCTTATGGTACAGCACGTCTGAGTTTTTTTTTTACAGTGGGTCAAAGTTTTCATTTTTTGGTCGAAGGGAGCATTATACTATATGAATAAAATGTTGTAAGTTAATGTCTGAGAGAATTCTTATGGTCAGAGTTGTATTGTGGAATTGTATGAGGATTATTTTTGTGGAAGATCTTAACCCTCTAACTGGCCTCTTTATGGGTCAATTTGACCCTTTTTTCGATAAAATCAAAAAATATCCTTTAAAAAAGGACATTTAAGGATTAAAATATTCTATAAAAAAGTTTGGCGGAAAATTTCAGTGGGCGTCGCCAAAGACACCATTGTTGTAAATAAAGCTCTTTACGGTTTGTAAGCTGATTTGTAAGTCACAGCTGACTTGACGCCAGAACTCAGTGTTTGGCCCGGCCGAACTTGACGATGTTTTCACCTGCTTTGTATGTGTTTTCTGTTCCATTCAAAAACTCTTAATTTGTTAGACAGTGTTATTAAATATTCCACAAATTCTTTTTTTTTTTATAAAATTTATTTAAATAATTTGTATGTGCCAGCCAATATGATTACAAAGACTAGTTTTATTTTTTAAGAAATTTTGACAACAAAAAAATTAAAAAAACAAAAATGAAATATTGATTTGTAAGTAGTAATTAAATCACTACACTACCCCTTTTCCAGCGAAAGCGATACTTTTACGAATGGAGTTATTGGATGTAGTCAAAAAATGTTCAATATTATTTAAGTTTTCATTTTCAATGTAAGCTGGCTTTAGACGATCAATAGTAACTGTATCTTCTTTGTTGTTAAGAAGTATTTTAAAATATTTTTCTTTTCGATCGAGCACTTTAAAAGGTCCGTTATATTTGCATGAAAGTGACGGATGAGTTGCATCATTTCTTATCCAAACATAATCAGATGTTGACAAGTCCTTATTATAAATGGTTTTTGAAGATTATGGTTTGAAGCTTTTTGAGGTTTGAAATTACCAACAATTTGTTTTAATTTATACAAGAAATCATTATAGGTTTCTTATTGATTTGTTTAGAAAATTCTAAATTGGGCTTATTAAGGTCATGTATTCTATGCAAATAAAAGATTATTTCATAATTTATTTTCCCGACGTTTCGTTGGAGATTCCCAACATCATCAGGGATATTTTATTAGATCTGGCAACATAGAAATAAATACACAATTGAAAAATAATAGTTTAATAACAACAACGATAACTTTTTTTTTTTTTTTTTTTTTTTTTTAAATTCCCTTTATTATTAAACCTGTCAACAAGATGACAATAAGTAATTTAATTTACAGAGGTGGGATGAAAATTATCTTAAATCAGTACCTAAGATAACTTAAATCGAATTATTGAATGATAAGTAATATATAAATTTTTTAGTATCGCTCAGCTAGATCTGAATGTGTATACCGTTTTTTTTTTTTTTTATTGTTTTGACGTTTAGATCTCGATGTATGTCCTCATCTCTAATATACCATTCTGCGTTGACAATAGTTCGCAATATTTTAGATTGAACTCGTTGAATAATTTTTAAGTTTGTTGTGCTAGCTGTACCCCATATTTCTACCCCGTACTTCCAAATTGGCGCTATAATTGTGTTGTATATAAGTAGTTTGCTTTGAGTTGTTAGTTTAGATTCTCTCCCTAACAGCCAAAATAATTGTCTAAACCTGTTGTTTATTTCTTTTTTCTTTTGAGTGATGTGATCTTTCCAGTTAAGTTTTGAGTCAATTATAATGCCAAGATACTTCGCCTTTGTATCCATAAGAATTGGTAGAGTATTTATTTGGATAGGTTGAAAGTTTGTTATCTTTCTATTAGTGTAGATTACTTGAATTGTTTTATCACTGTTTACTTGAATTCCCCAACTACGGAACCAATTCATTGTATTATTGAGCAGTTGTTGTAAGTTTTGCATAGCCCATTTGATGTTTGCGTGTGATGATAGTAGAACAGTGTCATCAGCAAATGTTGCTATCATATTGTTATTTGTTGTAGGAGTTGGAATATCTGATGTAAACAGGAGGTAAAGCATTGGTCCGAGGACACTACCTTGAGGTACTCCAGCTTTAATAGAAAGTATTTTTGAGTACTCGTCTTTATATTTAACATAGAATCTTCGGTTTTGTAGGTAGTTTTGTAGTATTAAGAAGAATTCTTTTGGCAATTGATTTTTTAGTTTATGAAGAAGACCTTTGTGCCATACGCTATCAAACGCCTTTGCAACGTCGAGGTATGTTGCAACGCAAAAGTTTTTTTTGTCAATATCAGACGATATTTTATTTGTTACTCTATGAATTTCTTGTATAGTAGAGAACTTTCGCCTAAATCCAAATTGGTGTTTGGGGATGAGTTGTCTTTCTAGAAGAATTGGTTCAATACGTTCATAGAAGAGTTTTTCGAAGATCTTTGACAGCAGTGGCAGAAGGCTAATTGGCCTGTAAGATGTTGTTTTTGAGGCATCTTTGTTTGGTTTACGAATAGCGATTATCTCAGCGACTTTCCATACTTTTGGGAAATAGTTAATATCTATAACTGAATTAAATAAATTTCTTAAATAGACTAGGGCCTTATTCGGCAATTCTTTTAGTAGTTTTCCGGTGATCTGATCATAACCAGGAGATTTATTATCTTTTGTTGTTTTTATAATTTTTTTAATTTCATTAATTGAAATTCTTCTGATATGAGAGTTGGAAGAGCTGTTTGGAAAACTTTGAAGAGTTATATCCTTTTCGTCCATTGGATTTGTAAAGGTTTTAGAAAAATGATCTGCAAGAACATTAGCTTTTTCTTCATTTGTGCGGGCCCATGTGAGATCAGGTTTTTGGATCGGCGGCTGATGTAAAATTCCATTATTTATTTTTTTGGTTGCTTTCCAGAGCGAGTAATTTATTGTAGCTGATGAGCCAAGGTTAGTAAGATATCTTTGTAGTTTATCTTCTTTGTCCTTCTTTAGCAAGTTTTTGAGATCTTTTGTGAGCCTATTAAGGTGGGTTTTGTCCTGAATTGACCTTGTAGTTTGCCATCTTTTTCTTAATCTTCGTTTGGCTTTTATTTTCTCTTGGATGTGAGGTGGGATACTGAATTTATCTACTGTGTGTGTTCTGGATGGAGTAGAATCACTAACCGCGTTTATAAGCGTATCATTGAAAAAAGTTATAGAATTATCCAGTTATCTGCTTTGCTGTTTGCAACGAGATTGCAAAACTACCTCTCATGTACCATGTGCACGCGAATTCAACTGGTTGCTGGACGAATCAAGGTTTTGGGCATATTGTAACAAGCATGTCGTAAATAAATTTTAATTTCATAAAATAAACAAATATATGATGGCCAACAGAAAAAAACTTAGGCCCCGATTACCGTTCACAACACTAAATATTTTGATATTGCATGTTGTAAACTGCGATTACCATTTACAACACTTAAAGGCTTAATCGTATGAAAAATGCATGTTGTATTGTAGTCGAGACAACATAACATTTTAGTGTTGTGAACGATAATCGGGCCCTTAATTTTGTGTCTTAATTTTATTACTTTATGACTTGAACATGAACACAAATATTCACCCCTATTCTTAGTTTCAATTACGTCTCCACATTCAGTTACGCTACGATCGAAAATTGGTATTCCAAACAAAAACTGAATCGAACGAACAAGTCTTCTTCTTGTTCAACAATGTTTACAAAACCAATTTGTTACTATGAAATGTGGAATAGAAACAAAGAAATGAGCAAGTTTGTTACTATTTTAATAAACAAAAGTCACAACAAACAATAAATATAGGAAAATAAAAAAATTTGTGCGATTAATAAAGAGAAATAATAAAAATAAAATAACTTGTGAATTAATAATAATAAAAATGCAATCATTTTTGCTTGCAAAATATTTAAGTGCTAAGAATCCTGTCAAGCCGGAGGTGGTATTTTTAATTTTTGTATCTGAAGGAGAAATTGCTTTATTGGTGGAAGAGGAGAACAACGTGACTAAGAATACTCTGTAGCAAAATATTAAAAAAAAAACAACGCCTTAAAATACACAAAACAAATTTAAAATTCTATTTACATATAACAACAAAACAAAACTTAAACAAAATATTAAAAAAATGATATTTTATCAGTCTGATCTCATAACTACTACAACATAAAAATTAACAAATTAATTTTAAAACTTATATATAAATTTTTAGTAGAAGTTGTCAAGTTTCATGTATATTTTTCAGCGCTTTCAATTTGAACCAATATATTATTATCGCATTTTTTTAAATATTCATAAAACACTTGACAATTCATATCAAAATTATATTTGACTTTAATAATATCAGAAATAGTTTCTTTGTTTAATTTGTTTCTTTCTGGTGTCCACTGAAATCAGAACTTCTAGAACTAAGAACTTTGAGAAATATCATAAAACAAAATTCCCAAAGGTTAACACACACATTCAGGGAAAGACTTGAGCATTTTAAAATTTGGAATGATTTGGAATTTATAAGAAGATTTCGTTTTTCAAAGAAAAGTGCATCAGCTGTTTTTCCCCCTCCAATAAACTAGCACTTCTTTTGGCACCATTTCCAGACATTGCTGGACAAAACTAAAAAAGTCGTTGCAAACAATTAAATTTGGCAATTAATTGGTGTAACTTTAAACGCCAACACCAATGTTACCACATTTTTCACCAAATGCAGTCGGTAGTTACACGTAGGTAAAAAAAACGGGCAAAATTTCAGTTTATGGGGGACACCCCTGGGGAAAAAAAAAAAATGCCACGCCCCCTTAAATGACCCCAGGAGTGCGAAAATCATAATGAATAAGGGGGCTCACGCCCCCTATGGGCGTGGCAGTCGAAAAACGACCCGGCGCACCTACGTAGACAATATGGGTATCAAATGAAAGCTAATGTCTTCACGATTCCAAAAATATCCGTAGTTGCCAGATCGGGCGATTTTTGTAGCCGATATGGCCATTTTGGCAAAATTTGGGGTGGGGGAAATTTTTTTTTTTTTTTTTTTGCGTGACCGGCCTACGGCCGGGCTTAGGGGTTTTTAACTCCAGTATGTCTTAATTCTAGACGGCGGGGATCTCGAGTGCTCGGCCTCTGGCCGAGCTAAAAAGAAATAAACAAAAAAAGTCCTTCCCCCATTTTATAAAAATTAACATATCTTCCTCAAATTCTGGACGATCTGGCAACTACGGGTATTTTTGGAATCGTGAAGACATTTCCTTTCATTTGATACCAATATTGCCTAAGTAGGTGGCATGGGTCGTTTTTCACCCCCGCCCCTATTTAACAAAAATGGCCGTATCGGCTGCAAAAACCGCCCGATCTGGCAACTATGGCTATTTTTGGAATCGTGAAGACATTATCTTTCATTTGATACCCATATTGTCTACGTAGGTGGGCCGGGTCGTTTTTCGACTGCCACGCCCATAGGGGGCGTGAGCCCCCTTTTTCATTATGATTTTCGTACTCCTGGGAACATTCTGAAGGGGATGGCATATTTAGATTTTTTCTCTAGGGGTGTCCCCCATAAACTGAAATTCAGCCAAAAAACGTTAAAAATTACCAAATTGTTTTTACTGGTTAGGTAAGGGAAACTAATTGGTATAAACTCTAGTAGTTATCTATTTGTTAAAATTACGGGCATAAGACAGGTAGACAAAGGCCAAAAGCCAAAGCCTTTTAAAATTGTGAAGGCGCATATGGCTGCCAAAAAGCATCAAACACATTTTGTTTACACAAAAAAGCATGTCATGACATCGTGTGTATTTAAAAAAATGCCAACAATACTTTCGTTGCAATTAAACGAAATTATAGATTAAAGTTTTAAAAGTAGGACAAACCCAGGACACTTGCAAAAAAAGAAGTAGGTCTACCCCGGACGCCCTAAAAAAGAGGACGGTGTCCGGGGAAAAGAGGACGTATGGCAACCCTATACATACCTAATTTACAATTGTGTGGCAAAAACAACAAAAACATTTTTTTCTTTAAGAAAGTAAAACAATTTTTGTGTCGAATTTTTCATCACTTGCTTTATGTAAGTAAATTAAATGAGCGATTAATTCTTTTAAATTCAATTAGCAAAAGAAAGAAATTTTTAATTCTTATATATACATTTTTTCGCGAATTTTATTTATAAATATCGCGACGAATTTGCATATAAAATTCGACTGAATTAAATTTGTTCGCGAAAGAAGTAAATTCGAGCTTTCTCGGTATTTAACAAATTTCAGAAATATTTGAAAACATTTAATTTTAAAATTAAAATTTTAGTATAATTATTATAACAAAAATTTAATCTTAGAATAGGCTCTTATGTACGATATCAAAATTATTTGCTTTTAATTTAATCACACAGTATTAAACATAATCATAATAATTTTCGTAATTCACATTTTTAGGTTAAAACTATCAACGATTCATTAATATCGGATAATCAAAACATTTCCGAATGTAATGAGGATCATCCCTCCAATAGCTATATGTTAGGAATGTCTCAAATTTCAGATGAATGTTTTGAGATTTGGATTCATGAAGAATGTGCTATTTGGGCTCCAAACATATTTGTAATCGGTTCACGACTTGCTGGACTGGAAGATGCCACGTGGAACAGTATACGATACGAATGTGTATATTGCTTAAAACAGGGTGCTCTGCTTTGCTGTTTGCAACGAGATTGCAAAACTACCTCTCATGTACCATGTGCACGCGAATTCAACTGGTTGCTGGACGAATCAAGGTTTTGGGCATATTGTAACAAGCATGTCGTAAATAAATTTTAATTTCATAAAATAAACAAATATATGATGGCCAACAGAAAAAAACTTAGGCCCCGATTACCGTTCACAACACTAAGTATTTTGATATTGCATGTTGTAAACTGCGATTACCATTTACAACACTTAAAGGCTTAATCGTATGAAAAATGCATGTTGTATTGTAGTCGAGACAACATAACATTTTAGTGTTGTGAACGATAATCGGGCCCTTAATTTTGTGTCTTAATTTTATTACTTTATGACTTGAACATGAACACAAATATTCACCCCTCTTCTGAGTTTCAATTACGTCTCCACATTCAGTTACGCTACGATCGAAAATTGGTATTCCAAACAAAAACTGAATCGAAAGAACAAGAAGACAACAATGTTTACAAAACCAATTTGTTACTATGAAATGTGGAATAGAAACAAAGAAATGAGCAAGTTTGTTACTATTTTAATAAACAAAAGTCACAACAAACAATAAATATAGGAAAATAAAAAAATTTGTGCGATTAATAAAAAGAAATAATAAAAATAAAATAACTTGTGAATTAATAATAATAAAAATGCAATCATTTTTGCTTGCAAAATATTTAAGTGCTAAGAATCCTGTCAAGCCGGAGGTGCTATTTTTAATTTTTGTATCTGAAGGAGAAATTGCTTTATTGGTGGAAGAGGAGAACAACGTGACTAAGAACACAAAGGTAAGGCTTAAAAAGAAAATACCTGAACTTCCTTCTTAGATCGTTTATGGTAGCCGCAAGCAATATCCTGTTTTGTTGACATTAAACTTGCCAGCTTTTCATATTTCTCTGATGTCGTTGTTTTTGACCTGGAAAAATAAATAAATAGACTGCTTTTCTATTTGTAGTGACAGTAATTCAAAACTCCTTCGTTCTACCTGTAATAAAAGAAGAAACGATTTTATTATTTGGGGACAGCCGCTTGTGCGACTGTCCCTTTGTGTAGTTCTTTATTAATTAATTATTTATTATTCTTAAAAACTAAAAGACTTTAAATTACTTAAGCTAGCAGAGGGTCGTCAAGTGCTTGTCACTTGATACCCTCTTTGTTCAAACATACAGTGGCAACATATGCATACATGGGAGAATGCTTAGATAAGCATTTCTCATGGTTATGTTGCCTGAGTGTGTCTGCTATTTGAAGCCTAGTACCTACATATGTAGTATAGGTAAGGGTCGATAGTTAGACACACTACATACCATTACACATTTATTTAACCGTGTTCTTTGTTGCTGCATATCACCTCTTGATTGGCCGTACAACAAAAACTTATATAAATCACTTTTTAAACATTTTATACTTACATTTTTAATTATTTATTATACTGCTCCGCCCTTTTCATTGATGTGTCCCAAGCGTTTGACAAAGTTTGGCATGACGGTTTAATACACAAAATTAAATTAACTCTGCCTGCTAACACCCATAAACTCATGGAAAGTTATTTATACGGTCGCAAATTTAAAATTAAAGAAGGCAATTTTTTAAGTACCGCTCAGCCAATTGAATCAGGTGTGCCACAGGGTAGCATACTGGGTCCTACTTTATATTTGATTTATGCCTCCGACATGCCGTCAGACCCCAAAATCCACACGTCAACTTTTGCAGACGATACAGCCTTTATCAGCGTCCATAAGGACCACCAAGTTGCATCACAGAATTTGCAGAATTATGTTTATAAACTAGAGATTTGGAAAATCAGGGTAAATGAACAAAAATGTATTTATATCACTTTCACATTGCGACGAGCAGGTAGTCCATCAGAATAAATAATCAAATTATTCCTCAACATAATGAAGTCTAATACCTCGGCATTCACCTCGACCGCCGTTTAACTTGGAAGTCTCATATTGAAGCGAAATTTACACAAATGAGATTAAAAGCAGTGCAACTTAATTAACAGAAATCTTCACTAAAGTTGGATTGCAAATTATTGTTATACAATGCAATTCTAAAGCCAATCTGGTGCTATGGAATTCAATTATGCCTCAGAATGGAACATTGAAAAAATTCAAAGGGGTCAAAATAAAATTCTACGTATAATTACTGCGGCTCCATGGTATGTTAAAAATTCTCGAATCTACAAATATCTAGGCGTGCCATTAGTAAAAGTCGAATTTACAAAATATGTGTCAAAGTATGTCAGCAAACTTTAACACCATCCAAACCCACTTGCACGAGACATTCTTAACTTTAGTGGCCACAATCGGTTGAGAAGTAGGGATACCCTTGCTTTAACTCAAGCGCAAAACAGATGACTGGATCAGTTGATGTAAAAATTTTTAGTATCATAAAAATTTTTGTCTAGCACTGGCTGGGCTTATTATTTTTTTTAGTATTAAGATTTGAATACTTATTGTCATTTCATTATATGAAGATTCAATAAATAATTAAAGGCAAAAAAAAAATTTTTTAAATAACAGCAATATAACGAAGTTATAACAAAATAAAAGCACTTGTGGTATCTATGTGTGCAAACATCTAAATAGATGTTGCCAAAACTATATATATATAAAATTTTAGAAATATTTCCAATTCGCATTATTATTCAATAATTTTTGATGAAACTACCAATCTATCTGGTAAAAGTCAAATTTCTTTGGTACTAAGATATTTAAATGTTGAGAAAAATATAGTAGAAGAAAAATTTGTTGGTTTTATAGATGTGTTTAAGGAAGCATCAACATTTTGCACAGATGATTCTGAAATTTATATTAATGCCTCAGTACTAGCCAATATAATTATAAAAGCTGTTCAAAGCTTAAACTTGGACTTAAAGAATTGCGTGGCTATAGGCACAGATGGCTGTCCACTTATGTTAGCAAAAAAAGGTACAGTCAAAAAAATTTAGCAATTAGCCATAAACGCAAAGCAAACCCCATGTTTTTCACACAAACAACAACTCTATATCCAAAAGTACGAAGGTGCCTATAATACAAAAAGCTTCGTCAATTGTGAAGGAGACAACATTATTTTTCAAAACCCACAATTCAAAACGAAATGTAGTAGGATTGTGAAAACTTTTACCGCATATATGCTTACATTCCACTATTAGACAGAGTATTGGATGATTTAAATGTTCGACTTTCTAAAGGCATTTTAAATATTTTTGATATACCTAAGCTACTGTCAGCAAATGTAAAAAAGCTTTCTTATGATGACATAAAAAGTGCAACTGATATGCTTATAAATGAATTTGGAAACTTCTTTTCAATACAAAAAGAAATTCTAAAGTCAAACCTGGAGTCTGAACTGTGTAAATGTGTAGAGAATATTCCAAATGAAACCATAAGTGCACTAATTAATTGTGATCAAGATATATATCCCAATCTCCACAAAATACTAAAAATATTTATCACAATGCCAGTTAGTAACGCTACAGCAGAAAAGTCATTTTCAACACTTCGCCGCATAAAAACATATTTAAGATCAACAATGTCGGAAGAAAGAATTAACGAGTTAACAATGATGAATATTCATCATAAATGCTTCTTTAAAACTACAATATGTTGTACATTACTATTAAGCCTTTAAGTACAAATTTTAAATTAAAAATTTTTATGTTAATTTTTTTTAAGTAGAATTTTAAACTATGGATTTTTTGTTTTTTAATACATATTAGTTTAAGTATATTAAATATTAACATTTAGTTCTTTAAACTTTTAAATAAAAACTGTATACAAATATTAATAAAATAATTTGTAAAAGATTTGTTGAGATAATTTTGGTTTTTAATAATTTAAACTTAATTTAAGAGGTTAATAGTAGGACATATATAAATTAAGGTTTCAATACAAAGAATGTTTATATTTAAACAAAATTTGTAAAATTCCACCCCCAAACCATTGGTTGGATCCGCGCCTGCACATTATATGAAAAGACAAAAATACTAATGAAAATAGAAATAAACAATTAATCCGTTTGTGCACATATTTCAGTTTCTAATTCATCCTTTGGAGTATTATAATGCAAAAAAATAATTTCATTTACAAAGAACGATAGGGAAAATTATTAAATAGGGGAAACCCCAATTTTAACAAACCAAGAAACACACGAATGATTAGTGATTTTTAACTTCACTCAGGTTGTTTTTATTGTAAAGCTATGTATAGACGGTTGTCAGATATATGTACATATCTTAAGATGTATGAATTTGAGTTCATCAAGCAATACACTATAATTAAGACGCACACACAATTAGTGTTATGGTGTTTTCTTTTCTGAAGTAAAATGTTACACATTTATTATGTACATTTTTATAATGTTTACCCCACATTTTTTTTCATGTAGAGCTCTTTTTATTAACAAAGAAGAAGCAGATAGCTCCCTGGTAAGATCGCTTGAAATAAGACAATGAATATCTCTCAAAAACTTCAATGGCACCTTCCCGACTAATACGCAAATACTTCTTAAACTATAAAAATTATATACATATATAAACATTCATTACATATATACAGACATAGTCATATATATTTACACAAATTAAAAATTTTAGTATGCTTAGAAATAAAACAAAATTTTGCTGCTTTATGAATAAATTTGCTACAAGAAAACTTCCGTATTGTAATCTTCAAAATGTATAGATTAAGCTAGTTTGAAAATTTTAACAATAAACTGGACAGTTGTTGATTTAAATTACAAAAGAAGACTACGCCTTATCTTTCAAAAGTATTTACACACTTATTTTGTCTGTCAAAAGTATTTACACATTCGTGAAATTAAGTTAAAAACGCTGCAATCTTTAAAAAAACCTCATTTGTTTTGATAGTTTGCAAATTTCTATTGCACAAAAATAAATATTTATAGAAAAGTCGCTAAAAAAATCTTTTAAAATGGTGAAAATAAAGGAAATTCCCATCGAAACGCGAGTTGAGATCGCAACGAAGTTTGGAATGGGTTCCTCGGCATCAGACTTGGGAAAAGAGTACGGAATATGTCGGAAAACAGTCTACAATTTAGTAAAGAAAAAAGAAAGCGTACAAAATAGGGTCAGAACTGGTCGGAAATATGTGACAAACAAAATAGAAGATCGTTCTATTCTTAAAATATTCGCAGAAAATCCAGTCGCAAGTCCGGTTAAAGTTGCTGCAGAGGCAGAAAACATCATTGGAAAACCTGTAAGTGAATCCACAATTCGGAGAAGATTAAGGACGTATGATATAAAGACCTATGTCGTGTGAAAAGTAATAGACATATCTGAAAAAAACAAAAAAAAAACGCCTAGAGTTTGCCATGGAGTATATCCATAAGCCAGTGGAGTTCTGGCATAATGTATTATGGACGGATGAGTTCTCTTTTCAATTTGAAGGGTCATTTGGAAAAGCTTATATGCACCTTTCCAAAGGATCCAAGCATAAAGCAGTACAACCTCTTAATCGTTTCGGTGGGGGTTCAGTAATGTTTTGGGGATGTGTCTCATACCATGGATTTGGAGATCTAGTACCAATACAAAACACTCTAAACCAGGCAGGATATCTAGATATTTTGAATTACCATGTTTTTTCTTCGGCTCAAAGATTATTTCCTGATGAAAATTGGATTTTGCAGCATGATAATGCTCCATGTCACAAAGCATGGTTACCAACAACGTTTTTAAATCGAGTTGGACAAGATGTTCTTCCATGGCCAGCCCAGAGTCCAGATCTAAACATAATAGAGAATGTATGGGCAGCTTAGAAAAGGAGTTTGTACGCAATTTGATTGCATCTATTCCAGCTAGACTACAATCTGTCATAGATGCTGAAGGAAATTTATCTGGCTAATAATTATTTTTGTTCTTTTTTTTCGTGTTTTATAATCCTTTTTCTATTGTGTAAATACTTTTGAATGTAAATAAATTTGTGTAAATACTTTTGAAATATGAGGCGCAGACTTCTTTTGTAATTTAAATCAACAACTGTCCAGTTTATTGTTAAAATTTTTAAACTAGCTTAATCTATACATTTTGAAGATTACAATACGGAAGTTTTCTTGTAGCAAATTTATTCATAAAGCAGCAAAATTTTGTTTTATTTCTACGCATACTAAAATTTTTAATTTGTGTAAATATATATGACTATGTCTGTAAGAAGTAGGAGATATTGTCCTATGAAATTTGACATACTTCAATTTGCTTTCTTCAATTTTAGTTTCTTTCCTTTTTTCACTCATTTTTTTTAAACTAACCGAAGTACCGTTATAACATCGTGCCAGATCAGTGTTGTAGTAGCCATGGTACAGAAAATTTGATAAAAACGTTTTTAGAAGCAAAATCGCTACAATTTTTATTAATATTTAGCAAATTAAGATGTAGTGACGGTGACTTTTGTCCACAAGAAATACATATATACTAAAAATAAAAATATTTGTTTTTCTAAATAAGGCTAGTAAAAAAATATAGTTTTAACTACAAAAAATTTTAAATAAATTATAGTTTATGTAGAGTTAAACATTTGTTTTATTTAAATTATTTTTTGAGCACTGGAGCTCTCCAAACATTCAAGAAGGCAAATGACGGTGACTTTTGTCCATCTGTGTACATCAACTTCAGAGTATTATTACGTTCTCTACAAAGCCTTTCCCTCGCGGTTGTGGATTTCTTTCCATAATCATATAAAATATTTCATCATTATCAGATGATGAAAATGAATCCAACAAGTCATCAAAGATTTTTTTAGCACATATAAAAGGAGTAATATTTTCTATTTTGTATATTTTTTTTGTTTCTTAACACAAATACACATTCATAAACAAAACAAACGTCAGCTGTTTTATCGTGCGATTCTCCCCCTCTAAAAATACATAGTGTGAAAGGTGCAACACTTTTTATTTTATATTGTGACATTTATAGAAAAGAACACACTACACTTTAGCAGTGTTGACATTTTTTCAGAAAAGAACACAACAAATTTAAAAAAGGTGCGAAACGTGTAACATTTTTGCCAAAAAAGAAAACGCCATTACTCTATGTGGCTTCCCAGCATACCATTCTATGAGCGCTCCGAAAAAAAGTCCAACTAAAGAGCATTTTCGGAGCTCTTCGAAAAAGGAGTCAGAAAAGAGTCCAACTAAAAAGCATTTTCGGAGCGAAAGAAAAATTTGCTTAAAAAATTTATTTTTTTTCCATTTTTATATATTTTATTTAAATGAATTCCATCAATCACTTGATACATCGAACTGTTCGGACGTGTTAGTTTTAGTGCGGCTGAATTTTCGGTGAAAAAATCGTAATAGGTGAAAAAGTATAAAAAGTTAAATTAAATAAAAAAGTGAAAAAAAAACTCGTAATAGGTGAAAAACTTTACAAAGTCAAATAATTGCACTAGGTGCAATAAAAATTAATAAATTGTAATAATTTATTTTTAATTATTTGAAAACTAGAAAATTAAATACAGTGAGACAGTGAATGAGTAACAATTCTAACAGTGCGAGTGGGCCTCAGAGCCGAAATGCTTATTTCGTGTTGAGCTCGGCAAGTGTTAGTAATGAGAACATTAAAAATCCCGAATTTAATAAAAACTACTTAACTGTGAAACCAAAAATAAGCACAAATCTGAATTTAAGTGCAAGTGCACCAAACTTGAATAAATGTGTTGAACAGGGCACAAACTTAGCCCAAAGCATATTTAATTTAAATAGAAAACTCACTGAAGGACCGTCTTCTTCACGGTCCTCGTTATCAAATATTGGAGAGACGTCAACAGCTGCAAAAGGCACATTAAGTCCTACAAATAACACCGCTCCTATAGTTGCTGTTGAAGAAAAACAAAAAACACAGGTAGGAATGGACCGTTATATAACAGTATCGAAGAGAGGCAGAAGCCCAAAATCTGCCGAAATTACACCAGCCGCAAAATTATCAAAGAATGCTGAAGAGCCACGCTCGCAAAATCGTTTTGCCATCCTCCAAGACAAAAATGATGTCCCTAACGCTGTGAATAAGCCAGTAAAACCACCTCCAATATATTTAAGAGAAAAAAACTCAAACGAACTTATAAAAATATTAGTTTCATTAATTGGTGAAAATTCTTTTTATGTGACTCCAATTAAGCGTGGCAATATTAATGAAACAAAGATTCAGGTTAATAATGAAAACGACTATCGGAGAATAGTTTCGGAATTTGAAAAACGCAAAAAGAATTTTTACACGTATCAACTTAAAAGCGCAAAAGGTCTACAAGTCGTAATTAAGGGAATTGATTCTTTTGTTGATCCTGAGGAGATCAAGAGCAGTTTGGCCGACAAAGGCTTTAAAATCAAGGCCGTATCAAATATAAGAAACAGAGATAGGATCCCTCAACCATTATTTAGAGTGGAGTTAGAACCTGGTGATGTTAAGCTGAAGAAAAATGAAACACATCCTATATATGACTTGAAATTCATAATGCACCGAAGAGTTACAGTGGAAGAACCTCATAAGCGATCCGGCGCAGTACAGTGTTCGAACTGCCAAGAATATAGTCACACTAAATCTTATTGTAAGTTGCCTACTGTTTGTGTTGTTTGTGGGGATCTTCATGACACCTCAAAGTGCGATAAACCTAAGGATGATTCCAGGGTAAAAAGATGCAGCAATTGCGGTGGAAACCACACTGCCAACTACAGGGGTTGCCCTGTTTTCGAGGTCGTTAAACGCTCCTTGATCAACAAACCCGCTTCTACCCCTACTCAGACGACAAAAGTACCTATTACAATTATTCCCCCCGTAGCACAAGCATCCACTAGCCAATTTTCATATGCCAACGTGCTAAGATCTAACCAACCAACACTGCAAAATGAATCACCAATAAATGATACAAACAGCCACAATTTTAGCCGTCTTGAAGGTATAATGGAGAATCTGGTGCAATCCATGAACCATTTCATGACAAGTATGATGCAGGAGATGCAAAAAATGCAGTCCACGCTACTGCAGGCCATACTTAATAGACCATGAACTGTCTCAAAATATGTTTCTGGAACGCAAACGGCATACGCCAACACAAAAATGAACTTGAATATTTTCTTTTTAATAAGAAAATTGATGTAATGCTGATTTCCGAGACTCATATGACGTCGAGAAGCATTTTTAAAATAAGTGGTTATACATTCTACGACACCAAGGACCCCAGAGATAGATTATGTGGTGGCTCGGCAATATTGGTCAAATCGCGAATCAAACACCATTCATTGGGTGGTCTTTCAGAGTGTTATCTTCAAGCAACAAACATCTGTATTGAGAACTTTTGTCAAAACCTCGTGATTTCGTCAGTTTACTGTCCGCCCAGATTTTCAATAACAAAAGATCAGTATAGAGATTTTTACAAATCACTAGGTAGCCGTTTCATAGCGGCTGGCGACTACAATGCTAAGCATACATTCTGGGGCTCACGACTCGTTAGCCCTAAAGGTCGTATCTTGTACGACTCCCTGTCTGAAATGGGACTGAATGTGATTTCAACTGGTCAACCAACTTATTGGCCAACTGACCAGCAAAAAATTCCTGACGTTATCGATTTCGGCGTGGCGAAAGGGGTATCCCCGGAACTCATTGAAGTCGAGGCTTCACTGGATCTTTCTTCAGATCACTCACCCACTGTAATCACCATCAGAAGTCCTCAGCAAATCGTAACTGATGCCTTACTTCTTGTCAAACGTCTGAATTGGCTAAAATACAAAAAATACATCAGCACTCACTGCACAGAGAAACTCCCGTTAAAAACTGCTGAAGACATCGATGCCTGTATAAAAAGTCTTAATGAACATGTCGAGAAAGCCGCAGAACATGCTTCTTCCACTTACCGCCCGAATAGGTACAACAGAGTTTTTTCTGCAGATGTTGAGCAACTATTGTCTGAAAAAAGGAGAGTCCGAAGAGAGTGGCAACAACACAGATCGCCCCAACTTAAAACTAGGTTGAGAGAATGTACCAAAAATCTTAGGATCTTGCTAGAAGCGCAAAAAGCAGAGTCTCTCAAACAACATCTGGAAGGTCTAGACGCAACTTCCAGTCCGAAATCTAAGAAAACCCGTAATCGCAAAACCTCCACTGCGTACTTTGAACGGATCTTGGGCACGAAATAACGAAGAAAAAGGCAACCTTTTCGTAAGTCATTTAAAAAATGTATTCACTCCCAATACGGATACTGACATTAGCGAACTACAGCCTGTTGTTGCCAGACCACCTGTACAAATAAGATTTCAATATCTGGAGGTTGTTGAGGCTATTGATAATTTAAATGTTAAAAAAGCACCTGGGTTTGATAAAATCAGCAATAAAAAGATTTTTGAGCTGCCTCGCATTGCAAAAAGATTAATCCTCTTTATTTTTAATGCCATCTTACGGCTTGAGTACTACCCTCCGGTTTGGAAAATCGCTTTAGTAAAGATGATTCCTAAGCCGGGAAAAGATCCTTGCAAAGTTGAGTCGTATAGGCCAATAAGTCTATTACCAACTATGTCCAAATTATTCGAGAAATTGCTTATAACCAAGCTGACTCCGATTTTGAATGAAAACAACTGCATTCCCAATCACCAGTTTGGCTTCAGACGTCAACACAGTACAATAGAACAAACACATAGATTGGTACAAGTCATAAGAAAAACCTTTGAGGAAAAGAGATACTGTTCGGCACTCTTTATTGACGTCTCTCAAGCTTTCGACAAAGTATGGCATGAAGGCCTGATATCTAAATTAAAGCAGAACTTGCCGGTGAATCTTCAACACCTACTATGGAAATACTTAATCGACCGTCAGTTTATGATTAAAGAAGGTGATTATTTAAGCCATCCTCAACCTGGCGTCCCTCAAGGTAGTATCTTAGGACCAATTCTCTACTTGCTGTACACAGCAGACATGCCAACAAACAATGAAATTCACACGTCAACATTTGCTGATGATACGGCATTTTTCAGTACTCACAAAGATCCAAAAGATGCCTCGATTCAATTACAGCACCACGTAACGCAAGTGGAGAAATGGGCAAGACAATGGGGAATAAAAATAAATGAACATAAATGCACCCACGTAACATTTACTCTACGTAGGGAATCATGTCCCCCTATTCGTATTAATGACCATATAGTGCCTCAAAACTCACACGTGAAATATCTTGGTATTCATCTGGACCGTCGCCTCACATGGAAACCACATATAGATGCTAAGCTGACTCAAATGAAACTGAAAGCAGCCCAAATTCATTGGCTCATCGGCAGAAACTCCGTCCTTCGGCTCGACTGTAAGCTTCTACTCTACAACTCAATCTTAAAGCCAATTTGGTGCTATGGTATCCAGTTATGGGGCACTGCCTCCAACTCCAATATTGAGAAAATTCAACGCCGTCAAAACAAAATTCTACGAAAGATAACTACCGCTCCTTGGTATATTAAAAACAACAACATACACAACGATCTTGATGTTCCACTCGTCAAATGGGAAATAACTAAACACGTGGCCCATTATTTGGGTAAGCTGGAAACTCATCCAAATCCCCTCGCTCGAGACATCTTACAACATCCCGGTCATAGCCGTTTGAGAAGGAGGGACACCACCGCTCTCAGATGAATAAATACAAGTTGCTCATTATATCCTATCGAATTTGAAAACTAGATTTTGTCTAGCATTGGCTGGACTTATCTTAATTAACTTTAGTTTTAGGATTTGAATACCTATTGTTAGTTCATTTTAAATGAAGATACAATAAAAAAGAATATGCAAAAAAAAAAAAAAAAATATAACAATACAATTTGTTCTGTGGAAAAAATTTTGTTTATCTTTTTCTACCCATTCACGTCAAATTGTGGTGGCCCGGCACTATTCAGTGAATCAGCTCTTCCCACAGCACCACTGTTGGTTTGTCGCGCTTCGTGAAGCCTTTAGCTAAATCCGGATATTATTCCATGAATTTCATGATTATGGTATTTTGTGTACTGTTTTTATGTTTTCCCCTAGAAAATAAAAAGGTCAATGCAAAAATTAAGCTTTTTATAAAGCAAATATTAAATTACTTACATTTCTAAAAAATATCCCGCTGCAAAAAAATAAAAACTAAAAAAGCGCGCAAAAATGAAAACTGACAGCTGTTAGCTGCTTGGTTTAATTCCAATAAAAACCGATAACATTGGTTTCTGTGACACCTAAAACCGAAACAAATTCTAGTTCGAACATAAAACCAATAATATTGGTTTCTATGACACCAAAGCATTTTTTCTTGTCGGTTTTAAAACCAATTCTGACAATATTGGTTTCTATGACACCCCTGAGAGAGTAAATGTGGCAGGTAGGTGAGGAAAATGTCGAGAGAAGAAGAAGTTGTCGGGTCCGGAAGGTTCAGAGGAAAATATGGAGTAAATACTCCAAGCCGCTTAATGGCCAGTAGTTTCACTGTAAGTGAAGGAATTGGGTCTGAGATCATGATAGCAAGGTACACATTGCTGTATAGTAACAAAGAAAATGGGTGATTGTTTCCTCCTCTTCTTCATCTTTACAACTCATTATAGGGAAGACCTAATCTTCTGGCATGATTGCCGAATTTACAGTGTCCAGTAATTACTGACACTAAGTCACTTAGTTGTGATCGTTGTAATTTTAGCACTTACAACGTCCGTTCCCTATTTAGCCTAGGCCAGATAAGTCGTGTTATTACACAGGTGTGTTCATTTGCCCGCCTGGTCTGAGCAAGCTCATAGTAAAATTTGCTAATTCGTTGCTTGCATGCTGTTAGTGAAATACCGCATAGATGATAAATATCATCATCAGGTAGCATGGAACCTGTAACCGACAAATACTTAATTATCGATCCTACCTTATTTTGCAACAAAATATTTCTTAAGCCTCCTTGATACGACGGTGTAATTCTTTGCTATATTTCCTTTTTTTTTTTTTCTTAAATTTATCTATCACAAATTTAATAAATTTTTCGCCATTATTCTATTGGTAACCAGGAGCTTCATAAATATTTTGAAATATTTATAAAATTTTGCTTTCAGAATTTTAAAGCAATAAAAGCTATTAAAAGTTGGTTTTTTATTTAACAATGATCTTTAAAATTCTTATCAACATAAGAATATGTCGCAGGAAAACCCGACTCTAACTGCCAACTGCATTTTATGCACTGACCCAAACGATGGAACCATGGTAACCTGCTCGAAGTGCCTTCATTGCTTTCATAGCAGCTGCTGTTACATTGACGATGATGCCGACGTCTTTAAGTGGATTTGTCAAGAATGTATTTCAGGGACAAATGAACAAAAGGCTTCACAAAACCCTACATTGCGAGACTTAACTAATAATTCTTCCATTGAATTCATTGAGACTCCCAGATGTCATGCACCAATAACAGGCACCGATGCCCGAGAACAAGCAACGAGTTACAACATGCTGAAACTGAAGAATGTCATCAACCAGACAATTTTATACGACCGGTGGTAAATAAAATTAATAAAAGTATGGATGTACCACCGCGTGTACATAATTGTCAAAATGACAAAAAACAGCAGATTTCAGCTGCAGTCAATATTAATACTTGAAGACAACAGCGCCGTTACACGGCGCACAGTGTTTTTTTTTTTTTTTTTTGGCAAAAAGTCTATTTTTTACAGTTATTTTTTAGAAATCTAATGATGCAATTCTGTAGAGAAATGTTTAATTAGTAGAAAACCATGATTTGTTTTCGAAAAAAATAAAATTTTGTATAAAAAAGTGTGGTGAAGTTATCTAAATATTATACAACGAAAACTGATGAAAATTTTACTACATTTCAGTTGTACAATAAATATGGTTCAACTACCAATAGTTTTAGAGCATTTTTATTAAAATATAGTATTTTAAATTTAATAGGAAAGAAAAAATATTTAAATTATATATATATATAGTTTAAGAGATCTGAGCAAATCAAAATGACTCCAAAAAATTTAGCATTTTCAGTTTTCATTAGAAAAGAAATAAGTTAGCTCGGTCTACTACTTCTAAATGAAAGTTTGGAATATTTTCTTTCATTTTATATAAAAAAATTCTGCGACTTTTTGCGATCGCTGAACAAACTTATAAATTTTGTGATAAAACTCACATATTATTTATGAATATTTACAATAAATTGCAATACATATTTACAATAAAAGGTTTTGTATACTTTTAGGCTTTTACTTTTTAAAAATTGATTGACAGCAATATCGAAAAAGTGCATAACAAAAAAAGAAAATCAAAACCATATGATTAATTAAACCGTTATTTAAAATAATAATATTTGCAAAAAAAAAGTCTAAGAAAATTATTAAACGTAACTAATTTTTAAAATGAATTCATTTTGTGTTTCATATAGTGAATTGTGCAAGGAACTTATAAATTGCAATAGTAATGTGGATTTATTAACTGATTTCATAAAAACTAAAAACATGGTGCTTACTATTAATGCAATTCAAATTGTGAAAAAATCAAGTCAGAAGCGATTTCTTAGTCACTTTTTAAAACGTTGGGCCGAATGTCACAGAAACAAATCATATTTTTTTAAGAAAAATTATGCTTGGCTAAGAAGTAGGTTTCAAAACAAAATAATTAATGTGTACTTTGAATATAATTGAAAATTTTTAGATATATTTGAAATATCACTTGCTGATGAGCAACCTAGTTGTTCAACAAAAATGGGAAGGCCAGCTAAGGAATTCGGCAATTGCGCTGATCGTAGTAAAAGGTACAAAGCTGCTGATTTAGCGTCCCCGTATAGCAAACAACATTTAGAAATGGGAAGTGCATTAGCAGGCTCAAATTTAAAATCGCAATCATATATTCCTCCCTCAACTGCGCTTTCGTTGTTACTGAATGCAGAGTTAACAAATTATCAGTACGAAACTATAAAATATGTTTTGCATAAAGAGGGATACAATATTTTACCTCCGTATGCTAAGGTACTAGTTGAGAAGAAAAAGTGTTATCCCAGTGAAGTTAAAATATCAGAAAAAGAAGCCTCAGTCAATTTGCAAAGTTTAATGGATCACACCACTAAGCGTTTATTTGAAAGTTTTTCACACGAAAATATTAATAATATGATAAATTTAAATTACACTCTTATGTCGAAGTGGGGTTGTGATGGCTCTTCTGGACATTCAATCAATCAGTACAATCAAAGTTTAGCACCTGATGTTACTGACAAGAACCTGCTATTAGTATCGATGGTGCTTTTAAGTTTACGAGCAACCTCTGAAGAGGAATACTGGCGTAACAGTAGTCCATCATCAACAAGATATTGTCGTCCAATTTCTTTCGAATTCGCTAAGGAGACTAAAGAAAAAGTCTTAACAGTTGTTGAGAAAATAAAGTCCGAAATTACCGCTTTAGGAAATACGACTGTTATAGTATGCGGCAAACAATTCAATGTAATACACAATTTAGTGTTCACGATGCTAGATGGCAAAACGGCTCAGACAGTTACAAATACCGCTTCAGCAGCCGTATGCTATATTTGTAAAGCGAAGCCCTCTGAAATGAACCATTTGGATATAATATCAACAAAAACCATTGATAGTGAAGCTTTTAACTTATGTATTTCATCATTACACGCTCGAATAAAATTTATGGAGTGCATATCTTATAATATGCCTTTTCAAAAGTGGTCTGCAATTGATTCAAAAAATAAGATATTAAAACAAGAAAACAAACAGCGCATTCAACAAGCATTTAAAGAACGCATGAACTTGCGAGTGGATACTGTACAATAAAGAACTGGGTCGTCGAATGACGGAAATACTTCAAGGCGTTTCTTTTCTAATCCTGCTCTTGTAGCAGATATAACAGGTATTGGTGAAGAACTAATAGATCGCTTCCGAATTATTTTCCAAATAATTACATGTGGGCACAAAATTGATACGGGGAAGTTTAAGAAATTTTCGTGGGATACTGCTGAGCTATTCGTTCGTAAATACAATTGGTACTTCATGCCAGCTACTGTCTATATAGTATTGATACATGGAAATGACATAATTGAAGCAGCAGTGCTCCCTATAGGCATGCTCTCCGAGGAAGCGGAAGAAGCACGTAATAAGGATTACAGAAATTATAGATTAATGTTTTCCAGAAAATGTAGTAGAACTTCAACCAATACTGATGTTTTGCATCGTTTGCTTGCATCATCTGATTCCTATATAAGTAGTATAAGACGTCAACCACGTAAACATATTTTGGAACTAGATGATGTAGTAAAAGAAATGATAGATGATGAATAAAAGTCTATATTTAAATGCATGTATTGAAATTTATTTATAAAATAATTAGTTTTGGTAAAGAAACAAAAAGTTGTGGGAAAAAATATAGTATGGGTTATATGGGCAGTAAGTGAGCTAACCAAAAGCTCTGTGCCAAATTTCAAAAACTTTGGACCAAAAATAAATGTTCGGTGCTATGGGCGGTGGGTAGTGGGCGTGGCCAATTTTGATGAAACTTTATATTTTTCTTATTTGAGCTAACCAAAGGCTCTGTGCCAAATTTTAAGAGCGAATCAAGTAGATTCATATTGAATCTACTTGCGAAACACGAAAAATTGCACTCTTCTCTAATTTTTATCGCAAGTTTATCTGCACTAGCTGTAAAAATTTAATATTATTGTAAACAAAGCAAATTATTTTCTTGTTGCTAGAAGTAAAGAAAGTAAATACGTACGAATGTAAGTTTTTTTTCAAATAAGCTAACAAATTTCCACTCACTTTTGTTTGTCCATTAAAATAAATTATTTTCCACAAATTGTAAATTCTGTTTTTTTTATTCTGTTTCTTTATTAAAAACAACTGTCAAATCGAATCAAGTTTTTAGGCATGTAAACAGCATGATTCATAAACATGATTCAGAAGGCGAAGCAGGTGATTCAAGTCGTCGTGGAAACATAGTATAAAATTTTGTATGGTGAAGCAAGTTGTTTCACTCATGATTGGGGTGTGAAGCAAGTTTTTTTGACAAGTTTTAAGGAAAATTTGAATACATTATGTATATATACATATATATATAGTTTTTCTTGTTTGTGTATCTAAATTCGATAATTTGAATTGAATTCAAATTTCTTGACAACAAAAGTATGTACATATTTACATTCATTATTCTATATTATCATATGACAATTTATCATGAAAGTATTTTTGTTAACAGTGTTTCAAAAATGTTATCATTATTGCTTTATATTAGTGCTGGCAAAGTATTGAGTAACGGGTACCGAGTATCGAGTATTTGCCCCTTTTTTTGGATACTCAAAAGTAGTTACTCAATACTTTCTGAGTTGTATTTTTAAGCAAGTTGAGTGGGTAAAATAGTGCAGAAAAATACATCACTGTATAAAAAGACAACAATGTGTAATACCGTGTTCACATATGAAATTTAATTGAGTCAATATTCGGTTAATTGACAATATTATTTTAAGTGTTCAGGCATACGTAATTTTCAGCTTGCTCAATAATCATTTGACACTTGGAAAACAATACAAAAAATACTCTAAATGGTTGTTGTGTTTCTATGTAAACAAACTTACCTTCACATTGACTTTTCAATGATTTCTTTTTTTTTTCTTTTGTTGACATTTGCCATTTTATACAATTTTGTTCACTAAACACAGTTTTGAACAGTGTTGCATTAGAAATCTTACTCAATATTATAACAATTTCGTACTTATTGCGCAATAATTAATTGAGATTTTATATGGAATATTGAGCTCAATAATGGCGTTAATTGCGATTATCGCAATTAAGGTTCATATCTGACCACGCTATAAGCAACAAAATTAAACCAACCGCCGAAATAAAGCTGTCTATTATCTCTTAAGTTGTTGTTAATGTTGAATTAAAAGTTAGCTTTACATTTATTTTTGATTTAATAATAACAGACATACAAAACCAATAATAGTTGAAGATCTATTTTTATTTTTTGAAGAAACTACTTCAATTTGCAGATAAAAACTATGCGTTACAATTTCAAAAAATCCGTTAAAAGTATCGAGTAGTATTGAGTACCCAAATGAAAAGTATTGAATATTATTGAGTAATGGAAAGTAGTAGAATTTGCCAGCACTACTTTATATTACTATCATTCAAAAATGAATGTATATACTTTTGTCTGACATAAATACATTTAACTGAAATCAAATAAAAAAATCACTTACATACAAATTGGGCAGGACTCCGGGGGAAAGATCTTTCTCCTTGTTCCTCGTGTTGGTAGTTAGCTGGTAAATGTTATTGGTTTGATAAAAATTACAATAATAGTTCACTTGCTTCATTTATGTTAAGTATTTTTAATGACCGGCCGAATTCACTTATGTATATATGTATATATATATAGTATATATATATTTTTTTATAAACTAATGCATACTACATAAACTAATGTAACTATTAGATCACATATTAATATTTGTTCAGTATACATTATCATTATCACATATATATTTAACATACTATTAAAATTTCAATAAAATTTTGTTTTCTTCTTTTTCTTGTTTGACTTAAGCATTCATTTAATTTGTTTTCTTCTTTCTTTTGACTTAAGTATTTATTTAATTTGATTTCTTCTTTCTTTTGATTTAAGTATTTATTTAATTTGATTTCTTCTTTCTTTTGACTTAAGTATTTATTTAATTTGTTTTCTTCTTTCTTTTGACTTAAGTATTTATTTAATTTGTTTTGGCTAGTTATATTCAATATGTTTGCACATGTTCACACTTTTGACATTCAAAATACTAGCAAAGTAGATTTTTGCCCACAACAAAATTTTAAAAAGAGGTAATAACAAAAAAAATACATATTTTACTACAATTAAATAAATTGTTGAAATCACTTCCAAAACCAAAAATAAACTTCACGATTTGTAAGGGTTGAATATGGATGTAGCATTCAGTGACAAAACATTTCGTAAGTTTATATTTGAAGTACTTTTTATTCATTAAAATCCAAAATTTTTCTTTCTTCTTTTAGTTTTTTTGGTTTTCACTCTTTGGTGATAAACTCAGGTGATATAGATTTAGGACTTTAAGCAAATTAAGGCTAGATGCCTCAAATTCGGACACACGTTTTTTTTACATTTATTTTATGATCTACATCACTTTAATTTTAAGTTTGTTATTTATATTTAATCTATGTAATTCTTTTTAAGCCATGTGTACTGTGATATATATTTATTAATTTATTTTGAACTGTGAGATATATTTTCTTTTTTTTTTCAAACTGTGATATATTTATAAGATTTGCATTTGTTCACTTTTTAACGTTAACGTTAATATTCACATGTATATATTTAAGCTTAATTTTTTTCTGGTTTAACTTTTGGGTATTTTAATTGTTTAATAGAATAATTAGTATTTTTAGTTGAACTGTTAATATTTAATTTTTGAAATTTCTTTAGTTAAGCTTTGAGTTCATTAAATTAATTTTCATTAAATTATTTTTACTGAAGTATGAATTGTTGTTTTTTTATTTTTGATAATTTTTCCTGACTGGGATCCGAACCTGGGTTGTTGGTTAAATTTACATATGTTTCGAGAAACACCACTTTCTCTCATCAGAATTCTTTTTGCGTTCTAACCTTTTTGCACCACTACGGTGCCTGCTAGTCAACAGACAACATTTAACCAGTGACTGGTGGTTCGAAGTTTTCTGTAATTATCATTTTTATTAATTTATATTTATAGTTGTTTTTCCTTTTCTTCAGATTTTTCTTTCGTATTCATGTCAAGACTTCGTGTCGAAAACCTGAATACATTTGTTTATTAAGGCCCAACTATAATATGCATATGCTAGCTTAAGCAAACGTGCGAACACATATAAATTGTATGTGGCAAACTATAATGTACTTAACGAAACTTTTCGTTAAGTTTTTCAACTGTCATTTGCTTAAGCAAAAAGCGAAACTGATCGCACATTCTGTACGGAATCAGCTGTTTGTTGTTGTTTGTTTGTGTTTTGAACAAAATGGAAGAAAATATATTTATTTTAAATTTAATAGAAAATGCGGAAACAAATAAGTGCCTTTACAATAAAAGAGGTCCTTTTTATTTTAACAAAAATGTCTTTCTGTCGCGGTTTATTTCTCTGACAGAACAAGAGCGTCTTCTTCTTTTACAGTGTAGTTCACTTATTTATTTTAATGTGCACAGGCCTTCAAGCGCTAACTTTAATATTTTTATATTATTTAAATTTTTAAGTTTTTTCTCCACTTTTGCAAACACAATACGAAAATTAACAAAACATATGTAAACGTTTATTATTATTTACAATGTAGTGCTGCCACAGCTGTACATTTTAGTACTTTTGCCGATAAATTAAAAAAAAAGGAAAATTTATGCGTTTCTGGTACGAAGTTTCCTTTTAATTATAAAATAATATAATAATATTTATAAAATATAGTCATTTTATGGGTTTTTGTTAAAATAAAAACATTTTTTTTAAACATAAATGAGCAACTGTGGACAAAAAGTTTCAAAGTCATTGTAGCCACCTAAAAGTTAACTCTGAACTGGTTATGCATTTGACAGCCTTTTCGTTAACTTTTGCAATTTGCTTAAGCTAGCATATGCATATTATAGTTGGGCCTTTATGTTTGTTGTCCACTTTCGTACACATGTAAACATTATGGCTTGTGCCTTAGCTATTTATAGAATAATTAGTATTTTTAGTTGAACTGTTAATATTTAATTTTTGATATTTCTTTAGTTAAGCTTTGAGTTCATTAAATTTAATTTTCATTAAATTATTTTTACTGAAGTAGGAATTGTTTTACAACTTGAAAACATTTTTATTTTTGATAATTTTTCCTAACTGGGATTCGAACCTGGGTTGTTGGTTGAATTTACATATGTTTCGAGAAACACCACTTTCTCTCATCAGAATTCTTTTTGCGTTCTGACCCCTTTGCACCACTACGGTGCTTGCTAGTCAACAGACAACATCAATCCTTTAACCAGTGACTGGTGGTTCGAAGTTTTCTGTAATTATCATTTTTATTAATTTCTATTTATAGTTGTTTTTCCTTTTCTTCAGTTTTTTCTTTCGTATTCATGTCAAGACGTCGTCTCGAAAACCTGAATACATTTGTTTATTATCTTTGTTGTCCACTTTCGTACACATGTAAACATTATGACTTGTGCCTTAGCTATTGTGCTATGTCAAGACATTGCCAAGGCACGGTGTTTATGGTAAGACATGAGTAAGTAACGAGTTATTTACAGAAATAAAAACAAAATACGACAATGCAGTAGAGTCGCATTTTGGTTGACAGACGTGCGAAGATATGGCAACACGAGCTAAAATGTCGACTTCCGTTGAAGAAACGCTGATTCAGTCTTTTTGAATTTGAGAACTAGACGAGCAGGTCACAGACGGAAAACTTTGGGGATCGGTACTTGACCAGTGACTAACACAACAATAGCCTTGTTCCCAACAACGTGTTAGCAAGGTCGACAACAACCAGCACAACGAGGTCACAAACTTGGGGCATCTTTAGCAACTGGGACAGAACTGCACAGAATAAAAGCAAAAGGGCAATCGCAAACGCTGCACCAACACCTACTGGCTCCTCGTCACTATATTCCTCAAGTTCCATGAGAAATTTTACACCCGGCGAACAGATTAGTCCAGCCAAGTCTGTGTTTCAAACAGGTCACATTTAGGGAAAGACATCACTCGAAAGCCCCAATGCTCCCAAGTCTACAGTAAATGAACCACCACCATTGCCGACACCACATTACATCCACCCAATTGCTGTCAATAGCGTGGGCGACAATGCTAAGTTTCGGCCAAGCAATTATAGCGAAAGGCGTCTAGGTCACCAATTGTTAGCATCCGAGGCAGATAGCCACAAACAACATCTCATTCTACAAGAATCATCTCATTCTAGAGGGTGTTTTTTTGAGAGGTATAGAACTTCGAATTGAAATAAAACACAAGAAAATCGTTTTAATGACCATCAATTTGGCTTTATTGGAAGGATAATTTTATGCCATTAATGTTTAAATATGATTTCAGGCATGTGGCCGCCGCGGCTGGCTCGAATAAAGCCAATTCTACAGGTCCAATTTTCAACCACTTTTTCGAGCATATGGGGCCGTATGTCGGCAATAACGCCACGAATGTTGGCTTCCAATTCCCCTAACGTTTCTGGTTTGTTGGCGTAGACGAGCGACTTCACATATCCCCAAAGAAAATAATTCAATGGTGTCAAATCACACGATCTTGGTGGCCAATTGACATGTCCATTCCGCGAAATTATGCGCTCATCGAATGTTTCCTTCAATAAATCGATTGTGGCGGGCGCTGTGTGGCATGTAGCGCCGTCTTGTTGGAACCACATCTCATCCACATTCATGCCATCCAATTCGGGAACAAAATAGTCGGTTATCACGGCTCTATACCGGTCTCCATTAATTCGGGTCCTCTTCAACACTTTGCTCTACAGCGGCAATTGTTTCTTCGGTGCGCACTGTTCGACGTCTCTGCGGATGCGTATTATCACATAGAGTAAACGTAGTGCGAAAACGATCCATGGTTAACCGCATTAATTGCTCTGATGGACGATTATGTCGACCATAAAATGGACGGAGCTTGCGGTAAACTTCGCGAACTGAACTGTTATTTTCGAAATAAATTTGCACGATTTGCAAGCGTTGTTCTTTTGTCAACCTGTTCATGATGAAATGGCAAACCAAACTGAACATAAATGACATTAGAGTTGCCAGATTTGACCACAAAATGCCAGTTTTATCTCTTTTCGAAAAACAAACCTGTAAAAAAAACACCCTATACAAGACTCATCCTCATTCTACAAGAATCATCTCATTGTACAAGACACATCTCATTCTACAAGACTCATCCGCATTCTACAAGAGTCATCCTCATTCTACAAGAGTCAGCACATTCTACAAGAATCATCTCATTCTACAAGAGTCATCCTCATTCTACAAGACTCCTCTCATTCTACAAGACGCATCTCATTCTACAAGACTCATCCTCATTCTACAAGAATCATCTCATTCTACAAGACTCATCTCATTCTACAAGACTCATCCGCATTCTACAAGAGTCATCCTCATTCTACAAGAATCATCTCATTCTACAAGAGTCATCATATTCTACAATAATCTTCACATTCTACAAGAGTCATCATATTGTACAAGAATCATCACATTCTACAAAAGTCATCATATTCTACAAGAATCAGCCTATTCTACGAGGTCACTATCAGGATAACAGATAATTAACATACTTAGTAATTGAATTAGCAATTTCATGTTTTGTCAGGAAATAGAAGTATAGATCTGGGATTCAAAAAAGAAAAAAAAAGTAGGATAGAGGGAAAATGTAATAAAACCGAACAGTCCAAATTGTAAAAATTAAATAAGGTAAAATAAATTTTAAATTAAAGAAAAAATTTTAAAAAATTAAAATAAAATTTTAAATTAAAATAAAATTTGAAATTAAAATAAAATTTTAAATTAAAATAAAATTTTAAATTAAAATAAAATTTTAAATTAAAATAAAATTTTAAATTAAAATAAAATATTAAATTAAAATAAAACTTCAAATTAAAATCAAAGTTAAAATTTAAAATAAAAATTGAAAATTTAAAAATTAAAATAAAAATTTAAAATTTAAAAAAAAAAAATAACAATTTAAAATTCAAATAAAATTTTAAATTAAAATAGAATTTAAAATTAAAAATGGAATTTAAAATTAAAATAGAATTTAAAATTAAAAATAGAATTTAAAATTAAAATAGAATTTAAAATTAAAAATAGAATTTAAAATTAAAATAAGAAGAAAGAGAAATGAAAAAAATAAAAGCAAGAGAAAGGAGGTGTATTTTGCCGGATTTTGAAGTTTGGAACTACTGAGTTTCTTTTAGATATCGCATTATTTTTTTTAGTAAATGAATTTTAGGCCTTTGCCTACAACTGTTGAGTCCCAAAAGGGGAAATAATCTAGCGAATCAAAATTGAGGCAAAGTCTCCGCCCTTATCTTTATTTTTATTGCTCATTTATATTTCAAACTGATAATTTAAGCTATCGTTTTAGTATTGTACTTTAAGAGAGATATAGTCGTGTAGAATATATAATATTTTAAGAAATGTTAATTGTAATAAAATAATAGTGGTATTAAGCTAAGATAATTGAAATCGAAAATTTTGAGTAATGTTAAATTAATAATGGAGGTATAGAAGGGTAAGGTAGGTATTTGAGTGGTGAGAATACTGTATAGGGGTAGCTAAAAATTGACGCTACTATGCTACCATGGTCGAGCATCAGGATGGATGCTGAGGGAGGGCCAGCCAGGGATTTAATTTCATCATCATCCCAGTATAAAGGTATAGTATCTCTTGTGTGGTTCATTCGCGTTTCGGTTTCGGTTTATTGTTACGCCCCATTTTATATTTGTATTTAGGCAATGCACTGGTACATTAAAATAATGTTCCATGCCCATCCATTAGCAACGAACACCCGCCCATGCCCGACGAGTCATAGCCCGGCTGAAAATTGGTTAGTTACCAGTGTGACTAATGGATGAGCACACGAATCGTGCAATTGGCAGTGGCCATTAGCAGTTATGAATCGTGACATATATTTTATGGCGCCCAACGTGGGCCCGACCAATAGATCGTTTTTATTTTTTTTTATCTTGAGCGTTTGTAAAGTTTGAAAATTTTAGTAAAAGCACTTGTGATTGTCTGGCGTTACGTAATCGATTTTTCGTAAGTCATGACTGATGGCACATCGGTTCATTCGCGACGATGAGTTCGGTTAGGGAAGTTTGGCGATGACTATGTTGCGGGCAATTGTTCGCAGCAGGAATAATTCTGCAAAAACATGGAGAAGGAATGAATCAGAACTATAGACAGACTGTGTTCCACATGATAGGGTCGAGTTCATCCATCCTTGTGTGATGCCCACCACGTCTAGTCATTGTCATTATTTTTGTTGTGTATAGTTTTTTTTTTTTTGTACGCTCAATAATACATAGTACAAAATTCTATTTATTTAACATTTGTTTTGTCCAGGTGCTGGCATATAGTAAAAAAAAATTTAGAGTGTTTTTATTGGTAACCTAGGACAAATTTTATAGATTTTTATTTATTCTAATGTTTATTTAGTAAAGTGACTCTATTTCGATTATAATTCTTTTGTTTTTCTTCGTGTTGACATTTGTACCGGGTGACGCATACAAAACAAAAAAAAAAAAGGAAAAGGGTATGATAAGTTGTTGGTAACGCAGATATGATATTATTAATTAGGATGATTGGAAAAACCTATCTATGGACGCACAAAAGAAGGGGAAAACAGGGAAAGAAACAGTAAGCGTTATAAAAGGATGACGGGGTGATTAAGTAGAGAGGAAAAGAAAGGACAACAACATTGAATGACGTGATCTATATGCGAGTGAACAGATTACATAAGGATAACGGTAGGAAAATACCAAAGCAGACTGTCACGTTAGGAGGGGAAAAACGATACATAAGGATGTATGATAATGTAGATGTTGAATTAAATAAGAAGAGGAACCGCTAGGATTAGTAAATAGGGAAAAGGAAGAAGAAGAAGGTTATTTAAATTAAACAAGTGCTTGATACATCGAACTGTTCGGACGTGTTACTTTTAGTGCGGCTGAATTTTCGGTGAAAAAATCGTAATAGGTGAAAAAGTATAAAAAGTTAAATTAAATAAAAAAGTGAAAAAAAACTCGTAATAGGTGAAAAACTTTACAAAGTCAAATAATTGCACTAGGTGCAATAAAAAATTAATAAATTGTAATAATTTATTTTTAATTATTTGAAAACTAGAAAATTAAATACAGTGAGACAGTGAATGAGTAACAATTCTAACAGTGCGAGTGGGCCTCAGAGCCGAAATGCTTATTTCGTGTTGAGCTCGGCAAGTGTTAGTAATGAGAACATTAAAAATCCCGAATTTAATAAAAACTACTTAACTGTGAAACCAAAAATAAGCACAAATCTGAATTTAAGTGCAAGTGCACCAAACTTGAATAAATGTGTTGAACAAGGCACAAACTTAGCCCAAAGCATATTTAATTTAAATAGAAAAATCACTGAATGACCGTCTTCTTCACGGTCCTCGTTATCAAATATTGGAGAGACGTCAACAGCTGCAAAAGGCACATTAAGTCCTACAAATAAGACCGCTCCTATAGTTGCTGTTGAAGAAAAACAAAAAACACAGGTAGGAATGGACCGTTATATAACAGTATCGAAGAGAGGCAGAAGCCCAAAATCTGCCGAAATTACACCAGCCGCAAAATTATCAAAGAATGCTGAAGAGCCACGCTCGCAAAATCGTTTTGCCATCCTCCAAGACAAAAATGATGTCCCTAACGCTGTGAATAAGCCAGTAAAACCACCTCCAATATATTTAAGAGAAAAAAACTCAAACGAACTTATAAAAATATTAGTTTCATTAATTGGTGAAAATTCTTTTTATGTGACTCCAATTAAGCGTGGCAATATTAATGAAACAAAGATTCAGGTTAATAATGAAAACGACTATCGGAGAATAGTTTCGGAATTTGAAAAACGCAAAAAGAATTTTTACACGTATCAACTTAAAAGCGCAAAAGGTCTACAAGTCGTAATTAAGGGAATTGATTCTTTTGTTGATCCTGAGGAGATCAAGAGCAGTTTGGCCGACAAAGGTTTTAAAATCAAGGCCGTATCAAATATAAGAAACGAAACAGAGATAGGATCCCTCAACCATTATTTAGAGTGGAGTTAGAACCTGGTGATGTTAAGCTGAAGAAAAATGAAACACATCCTATATATGACTTGAAATTCATAATGCACCGAAGAGTTACAGTGGAAGAACCTCATAAGCGATCTGGCCCAGTACAGTGTTCGAACTGCCAAGAATATAGTCACACTAAATCTTATTGTAAGTTGCCTACTGTTTGTGTTGTTTGTGGGGATATTCATGACACCTCAAAGTGCGATAAACCTAAGGATGATTCCAGGGTAAAAAGATGCAGCAATTGCGGTGGAAACCACACTGCCAACTACAGGGGTTGCCCTGTTTTCGAGGTCGTTAAACGCTCCTTGATCAACAAACCCGCTTCTACCCCTACTCAGACGACAAAAGTACCTATTACAATTATTCCCCCCGTAGCACAAGCATCCACTAGCCAATTTTCATATGCCAACGTGCTAAGATCTAACCAACCAACACTGCAAAATGAATCACCAATAAATGATACAAACAGCCACAATTTTAGCCGTCTTGAAGGTATAATGGAGAATCTGGTGCAATCCATGAACCATTTCATGACAAGTATGATGCAGGAGATGCAAAAAATGCAGTCCACGCTACTGCAGGCCATACTTAATAGACCATGAACTGTCTCAAAATATGTTTCTGGAACGCAAACGGCATACGCCAACACAAAAATGAACTTGAATATTTTCTTTTTAATAAGAAAATTGATGTAATGCTGATTTTCGAGACTCATATGACGTCGAGAAGCATTTTTAAAATAAGTGGTTATACATTCTACGACACCAAGGACCCCAGAGATAGATCATGTGGTGGCTCGGCAATATTGGTCAAATCGCGAATCAAACACCATTCATTGGGTAGTCTTTCAGAGTGTTATCTTCAAGCAACAAACATCTGTATTGAGAACTTTTGTCAAAACCTCGTGATTTCGTCAGTTTACTGTCCGCCCAGATTTTCAATAACAAAAGATCAGTATAGAGATTTTTACAAATCATTAGGTAGCCGTTTCATAGCGGCTGGCGACTACAATGCTAAGCATACATTCTGGGGCTCACGACTCATTAGCCCTAAAGGTCATATCTTGTACGACTCTCTGTCTGAAATGGGACTGAATGTGATTTCAACTGGTCAACCAACTTATTGGCCAACTGACCAGCAAAAAATTCCTGACGTTATCGATTTCGGCGTGGCGAAAGGGGTATCCCCGGAACTCATTGAAGTCGAGGCTTCACTGGATCTTTCTTCAGATCACTCACCCACTGTAATCACCATCAGAAGTCCTCAGCAAAGCGTAACTGATGCCTTACTTCTTGTCAAACGTCTGAATTGGTTAAAATACAAAAAATACATCAGCACTCACTGCACAGAGAAACTCCCGTTAAAAACTGCTGAAGACATCGATGCCTGTATAAAAAGTCTTAATGAACATGTCGTGAAAGCCGCAGAACATGCTTCTTCCATTTACCGCCCGAATAGGTACAACAGAGTTTTTTCTGCAGATGTTGAGCAACTATTGTCTGAAAAAAGAAGAGTCCGAAGAGAGTGGCAACAACACAGATCGCCCCAACTTAAAACTAGGTTGAGAGAATGTACCAAAAATCTTAGGATCTTGCTAGAAGCGCAAAAAGCAGAGTCTCTCAAACAACATCTGGAAGGTCTAGACGCAACTTCCCAGTCAAATTATTCATTATGGCGTGCAGTCCGAAATCTAAGAAAACCCGTAATCGCAAAACCTCCACTGCGTACTTTGAACGGATCTTGGGCACGAAATAACGAAGAAAAAGGCAACCTTTTCGTAAGTCATTTAAAAAATGTATTCACTCCCAATATGGATACTGACATTAGCCAACTACCGCCTGTTGTTGCCAGACCACCTGTACAAATAAGATTTCAATATCTGGAGGTTGTTGAGGCTATTGATAATTTAAATGTTAAAAAAAGCACCTGGGTTTGATAAAATCAGCAATAAAATTATTTTTGAGCTGCCTCGCATTGCAAAAAGATTAATCCTCTTTCTTTTTAATGCCATCTTACGGCTTGAGTACTACCCTCCGGTTTGGAAAATTGCACTAGTAAAGATGATTCCTAAGCCGGGAAAAGATCCTTGCAAAGTTGAGTCGTATAGGCCAATATGTCTATTACCAACTATGTCCAAATTATTCGAGAAATTGCTTATAACCAAGCTGACTCCGATTTTGAATGAAAACAACTGCATTCCCAATCACCAGTTTGGCTTCAGACGTCAACACAGTACAATAGAACAAACACATAGATTGGTACAAGTCATAAGAAAAACCTTTGAGGAAAAGAGATACTGTTCGGCACTCTTTATTGACGTCTCTCAAGCTTTCGACAAAGTATGGCATGAAGGCCTGATATCTAAATTAAAGCAGAACTTGCCGGTGAATCTTCAACACCTACTATGGAAATACTTAATCGACCGTCAGTTTATGATTAAAGAAGGTGATTATTTAAGCCATCCTCAACCTATAGGTGCTGGCGTCCCTCAAGGTAGTATCTTAGGACCAATTCTCTACTTGCTGAACACAGCAGACATGCCAACAAACAATGAAATTCACACGTCAACATTTGCTGATGATACGGCATTTCTCAGTACTCACAAAGATCCAAGATCCACGTAACGCAAGTGGAGAAATGGGCAAGACAATGGGGAATAAAAATAAATGAACAGAAATGCACCCACGTAACATTTACTCTACGTAGGGAATCATGTCCCCCTATTCGTATTAATGACCATATAGTGCCTCAAAACTCACACGTGAAATATCTTGGTATTCATCTGGACCGTCGCCTCACATGGAAACCACATATAGATGCTAAGCTGACTCAAATGAAACTGAAAGCAGCCCAAATTCATTGGCTCATCGGCAGAAACTCCGTCCTTCGGCTCGATTGTAAGCTTCTACTCTACAACTCAATCTTAAAGCCAATTTAGTGCTATGGTATCCAGTTATGGGGCACTGCCTCCAACTCCAATATTGAGAAAATTCAACGTCGTCAAAACAAAATTCTACGAATGATAACTATCGCTCCTTGGTATATTAAAAACAACAACATACACAACGATCTTGATGTTCCACTTGTCAAATGGGAAATAACTAAACACGTGGCCCTTTATTTGGGTAAGCTGGAAACTCATCCAAATCCCCTCGCTCGAGACATCTTACAACATCCCGGTCATAGCCGTTTGAGAAGGAGGGACACCACCGCTCTCAGATGAATAAATACAAGTTGCACATTATATCCTATCGAATTTGAAAACTAGATTTTGTCTAGCATTGGCTGGACTTATCTTAATTAACTTTAGTTTTAGGATTTGAATACCTATTGTTAGTTCATTTAAAATGAAGATACAATAAAAAGAATATGCAAAAAAAAAAAAAAAAAAAAAAAAAAAAACAATGCAAGTTATAGGGACATTTGCTTTAGCAAACTGGAGAGTGAAGCTTCCCGTGAAAAAAATAAATAAAAGTTGAGCCTTTTTTTAAGAAAATTAGGTTTAAAATAAGGAAAGTCGAAGGAAGTGCAGTCATAAAAGCCAATCCTAGAAGAGGAAGTTATAGAGTGTTGAAAAAAAAAGAAAGAGGAGTGAGACGTAAGTGTTGTGAATATGGTCGATTATAGTGAGGATTGATTCTAAAATGTTTGTTGTAAATGTATTTCTTGTAGCTGGCTAATTGATTTGGAAGGCAGATAGTGATTGAGGAATACTGGCCTCCCATGAGAAGCTACATAATTAGCCAGGTAATCTTTTTTTCTTATATTCTATATATTTTATTATCAAACCAATATATAAACGGTGATTATTGGGAAAGTCTAATCTTTATGACGAAAGACCTACCGAGTTAGCTGAAAAAGCAAGGAAGAAGGAGTATTGATACGTACAAGTTTAGTGTTCGTGTTTTAACATAACTATTTCTACACGCATCTTTGGGCACCTGCAGAAAAAGAAAAAGTAACAAAATCAACAGGTAGAAGAACGAATACATAATCAGTGCTTGCCAAACCGGGGGAAACAAAAGAAAAACATAGAGAGGAAAGGGATATTCCCGAAAATTGTGAACTAAACATTTTTTTGAATACTATAAATTAAGTGTGCCTAATAGTGGTGTTATTCGTGAAGCAAGAATTGTGTGATATCGTGAATGTTTAGTGTATGTATATAAATCTCTAAAAATAGAAATATATGTGTAGGGGAAACGGAAATAGAATCGAAAAAGCCGCAGATTTAGGAAAATTTATGAATTATGATTGACGGGGAAAAGGGGGATAAATAAATACATATATCTGGAAATCAGTGCTCGAGAAAAGAAAACGCGATAGAGGCAAGGGAAAGATTATTTTTGTAAAAGATATAAAGAATTATATCTCAGGGAGCTCCTTTAGAGTATCTTAGTTGAACCGAGGTCCTAAATTGGAAGAAATAAATACTTAAGCCCTGATAGGAAAATATACAAAAGATATATATAGGTATTTACAAAAAAAAAAATATTTGGCGTTTTTTTTTGCGGTAAAATAAATAAAATATGCATGTATAAAAGAAAAACAAATAATTAAGAAAAGAATTTGTAATATTAACATTTGGATTTTTTATTGATAGAATTAGGTGAATATGCTGGAATTATCTTTTTATGTAGTGATAGTCATTATTATTAAATATTAGTATTTGTATAATTATCATTAAGTAACAAAAAAAAAAAAGGAACATTTTACCTGTAATAAATAATGTGAAATTTTTGTAAGATTGAAACGAAGATGAATCAAGTGTAAAAGTATAGATATGGCAATGATGAACAGGTAAGTGAGTGATCGGAGTCGAGCGGATATGGGTCGTAGGCGACTTTGAGTAGGGTACATCACTGCGACATGGTTGGGTGGGCTAGGTAGACTAACATCTGTCTCCATAAAAGTGGGTATTGTGATATGTGGATGTTAGGGGTTTTTGTTTTTTTTTTTATAAATTTTTTTGTTGTTCGGAAGCGCAGCTGGCGAGAGGGTTGGGACCTGCCCGGAGGAGATGTATAGAGAGCTAGCTGGAAACCTCGCCAAGCGAAACTGGGTGTGACGCTAACAAAGACGACGCCGCACCATAGCGGAACTTAACGCGTTAACACTAAAGACCTTCCCACAACAGAAATGGCGCCCAAACAAATGCGGCTACTTAAGTAGCTTTCTCAATCCTTGAGAGGTAACTTGAGGTGTACGTAATAACATGTGTGACACCTAAACATGTAAATGTGGGGTATATTGAATTTCTTTTTTTTTGACCGAATAGCGGGCGTGAAGCATATTGCAGGTGTTGATTTGCATAGCCACTCTAGTATGATAGGGAGTGTTGTATGTAGGTCTACTTGGATATGTGGATCGGTAAAGCAGTACAAATATGGAAATGATGACTGTAGCTTGAGAGTGACCCAGAGTGTCCCCAATGGTAGTGTGTTCATTCCAATTTTGTTGATAAAGTTAGATTTTTATTTATCGTGTTTAGTGTCGAGGTAATGTAATCTCCGATAGCCTGTCGTATCATGTGTATATCGAAGCGTGTAGTATCGGAAGTGCAGGCGTATACTCGTCCTGAATGTGATTTTTTTTTGTGAGTTCGAATGTGAGGAAGTGTTTATCAGTGGAGATGCCCTTATGATTATTGATAGCCTGTCATGAGCATAAGCATGTAAATCATGAAGAGTGTTGTATCAATGAGGTAGGGGTTTTTGATTTTTTTTGATGATTTTGTTTTATTTGATTTAGAATGTTGTGACTATGGATAATACGATGTGAGATAGCCTTCCTAATATGGGATGAGAATGTTGTATCTTATATCGTAGGTATCTTGTCGAATCTCGATCGATGTTGTGTCATGAGCGAAGTACGACAAAACATAGTTGGGGAATTTAAGTCCATTTTTTTTGTTTGTTTTTAAAATTTCCACATATCAGGTATTTACGAAAATAGAAACCGCTGCGATGATCACCTCCGTCTATCATTGCCAGAACTAAAATAAGAAAAAGAACACATTAAAATCTAAAGATTTATAACATATTTTAAATAATTGTTATAGATATGTATGTGATTTCGCTGGTATAAGTTTTCATTGTTTTTTTTTTAGCCTTGAAGATATATACATATGTGTTTATATGAAGTGATTCTGTTTACGTATTGATTTGTTATATCTGAGTATCAAATGAATTTTTGGTGTTGAACATTGAATGAGTGAAGTCGTATTTTTATTATTAGAATTTTGTTTAAATAAGCGATTATTGTATTTGAATTATTTTTATATTATTATTTAGTCGTAGTAATTGTCTTTATTTATTCTTATATTTTTATTATCTTATTATATATTTTTTTTACAAATTAGTTATTTTACCTTTTTTTATTATTATTATTTAAACTTTGATTACTTTCTTCTTAGATATTATTTATTTTTTTTATTATATACTTTTATTATTTTTTTTTTAGATATTATTTATTTTTTTTTTATTATTTACTTTTATTTATTATTTTTGATTTATTTTATTATTTTTTTTTGTATTTTTATTATCGTTTTTTTTATATATTATTTTCTATTTTAATTTGTTTCCATATTTATTTTAAATTTCTTTTTGTGTGCGTATAGTATTTAATTTTTGTATTATCATTCTAACTCAGTGGGGTATGAATGCAAATACTCAGTCACAAGTGAATAATAGGAAAAGAAATAGACAACCTCAATTTGATTTGAATAGATCGATTCCACTCGCGTTACCGAAAGTCCGGAAGACTAGTAATATTAATAAAATAATGCCAAATCCCATAGAACCTAACAGAACTCAATTTATAGATTTGTCTCAGACAATAAATACCGCCAATCAGGCAATGAATATAAATCCCAGTAGTTCTAGTAGTACAGGCAATAATGCAGGGATGGAGAACATAACTCCGGAAGTCAGGGAGATGGTCACTGACGAAGCTATGGCGGTGCAGAGGTCTTTAGAAGACAAAGTAAGAAAAATGGTTCACTACTTACATGTAAAGGCAATCACTCCAAATGTCACCAATAAGGCCAATCATGATGGTAAATAGACTAGTCCCGGCTAGATTAAGATGAGACTCATGTCGAGGTGTGGGAGTTCCCCACGTTGTATTAATGTTCATAGGAAAACATACCCGCACACCGTTTCCTTTTGTGTCCACTCAACGAAAACGGAGTTTTGTTGGGGGCAATTGTTCGCAGCAGGAATAATTCTGCAAAAACATGGAGAAGGAATGAATCAGAACTATAGACAGAGTATTCACTTACCTGTGTTCCACATGATAGGGTCGAGTTCATCCATCCTTGTGTGATGCCCACCACGTCTAGTCATTGTCATTATTTTTGTTGTGTATAGATTTTTTTTTTGTACGCTCAATAATACATTGTACAAAATTCTATTTATTTAAATTTTTTTTTGTCCAGGTGCTGGCATATAGCAAAAAAAAATTTAGAGTGTTTTTATTGGTAACCTAGGACAAATTTAATAGATTTTTATTTATTCTAATGTTTATTTAGTAAAGTGACTCTATTTCGATTATAATTCTTTTGTTTTTCTTCGTGTTGACATTTGTACCGGGTGACGCATACAAAACAAAAAAAAAAGGAAAAGGGTATGATAAGTTGTTGGTAACGCAGATATGATATTATTAATTAGGATGATTGGAAAAACCTATCTATGGACGCACAAAAGAAGGGGAAAACAGGGAAAGAAACAGTAAGGGTTATAAAAGGATGACGGGGTGATTAAGTAGAGAGGAAAACAAAGGACAACAACATGGAATGACGTGATCTATATGCGAGTGAACAGATTACATAAGGATAACGGTAGGAAAATACCAAAGCAGACTGTCACGTTAGAAGAGGAAAAACGATACATAAGGATGTATGATAATGTAGATGTTGAATTAAATAAGAAGAGGAACCGCTAGGATTAGTAAATGGGGAAAAGGAAGAAGAAGAAGGTTATTTAAATTAAACAATGCAAGTTATAGGGACATTTACTTTAGCAACCTGGAGAGTGAAGCTTCCCGTGAAAAAAAATAAATAAAAGTTGAGCCTTTTTTTAAGAAAATTAGGTTTAAAATAAGGAAAGTCGAAGGAAGTGCAGTCATAAAAGCCAATCCTAGAAGAGGAAGTTATAGAGTGTTGAAAAAAAAAGAAAGAGGAGTGAGACGTAAGTGTTGTGAATATGGTCGATTATAGTGAGGATTGATTCTAAAATGTTTGTTGTAAATGTATTTCTTGTAGCTGGCTAATTGATTTGGAAGGCAGATAGTGATTGAGGAATACTGGCCTCCCATGAGAAGCTACATAATTAGCCAGGTAATCTTTTTTTCTTATATTCTATATATTTTATTATCAAACCAATATATAAACGGTGATTATTGGGAAAGTCTAATCTTTATGACGAAAGACCTACCGAGTTAGCTGAAAAAGCAAGGAAGAAGGAGTATTGATACGTACAAGTTTAGTGTTCGTGTTTTAACATAACTATTTCTACACGCATCTTTGGGCACCTGCAGAAAAAGAAAAAGTAACAAAATCAACAGGTAGAAGAACGAATACATAATCAGTGCTTGCCAAACCGGGGGAAACAAAAGAAAAACATAGAGAGGAAAGGGATATTCCCGAAAATTGTGAACTAAACATTTTTTTGAATACTATAAATTAAGTGTGCCTAATAGTGGTGTTATTCGTGAAGCAAGAATTGTGTGATATCGTGAATGTTTAGTGTATGTATATAAATCTCTAAAAATAGAAATATATGTGTAGGGGAAACGGAAATAGAATCGAAAAAGCCGCAGATTTAGGAAAATTTATGAATTATGATTGACGGGGAAAAGGGGGATAAATAAATATATATATCTGGAAATCAGTGCTCGAGAAAAGAAAACGCGATAGAGGCAAGGGAAAGATTATTTTTGTAAAAGATATAAAGAATTACATCTCAGGGAGCTCCTTTAGAGTATCTTAGTTGAACCGAGGTCCTAAATTGGAAGAAATAAATACTTAAGCCCTGATAGGAAAATATACAAAAGATATATATAGGTATTTACAAAAAAAAAAAAAAAAATATTTGGGGTTTTTTTTTGCGGTAAAATAAATAAAATATGCATGTATAAAAGAAAAACAAATAATTAAGAAAAGAATTTGTAATATTAACATTTGAATTTTTTATTGATAGAATTAGGTGAATATGCTGGAATTATCTTTTTATGTAGTGATAGTCATTATTATTAAATATTAGTATTTGTATAATTATCATTAAGTAACAAAAAAAAAAAAGGAACATTTTACCTGTAATAAATAATGTGAAATTTTTGTAAGATTGAAACGAAGATGAATCAAGTGTAAAAGTATAGATATGGCAATGATGAACAGGTAAGTGAGTGATCGGAGTCGAGCGGATATGGGTCGTAGGCGACTTTGAGTAGGGTACATCACTGCGACATGGTTGGGTGGGCTAGGTAGACTAACATCTGTCTCCATAAAAGTGGGTATTGTGATATGTGGATGTTAGGGGTTTTTGTTTTTTTTTTATAAATTTTTTTGTTGTTCGGAAGCGCAGCTGGCGAGAGGGTTGGGACCTGCCCGGAGGAGATGTATAGAAAGCTAGCTGGAAACCTCGCCAAGCGAAACTGGGTGTGACGCTAACAAAGACGACGCCGCACCATAGCGGAACTTAACGCGCTAACACTAAAGACCTTCCCGCAACAACTATAAGTCATAGTAATTGGGATCCGTCCGTGATTACTATTCGCGATAAGATTCGGAAACTTTGGCCAGGGAGGAAAGTAGCGTTTGCCCGTGTGTTTGTGCTACAATACCGCGCTGCGACGTTAACTTTCACTCATGACGGCAATCAGGCAGAACTAACATTCGCAAATATCGAAAATAGAACCAAGAGAAACAATACCTTTATTTTTTTTACTGAAAATTTTCACCATCCAAATACCAACCCAACACTGAAGTTTAATATTTTAAGTGTTTCTTTTAGATTTGTGTTTTTTTTTTATTTTAATTTTTAGTATATAGATTAAGAGCTAATTATTAACTGATCACATACCATTATTATTATCAATATTATTTTATTACCACTCGTAGTTTTAGAAAATTTTTGTTCAATATTATTATTTTATTTTAACTCTTATTTCATAAATGCACATGAATAATATTTTGTTTAGATGGTTGGCAAACATTTGCACGCGAATAATTTTGTCGTTTTGATATCAACGGCATAACTTTAATGGATTGATATTCCTTTAACCGAAATTGCATTGGTCAATACTGTTCTATCCAATTGTAATTTTGTGTGTAAATAGGTTTGGCTTAAAAGTTTTCAATTTTCAGTGTTCGATGTATCGGCATAACTTTAATTGAGGAAGATATTTCGAACTAATAAGAATTTTATATTATTGTAGAGAGTGTTTTTGTCGGATAAATTACACAGTAGAGGAAAGTTTTCAGGCAATAGCGGATAAATTGTCGGAGATACGTATTTCGAAACGTGGTAGAGTCATTTTCGAAAAGGAAAAAATTTGTTTTTTTGATTTAGAGATTAGTAGTGGGGAGGGGGTTTTAGAACTCTTGAGAACCTAAGTCGTATTTAATGGTAAGGACCCGAAGTGGATTAAATACTGTCAACAAAATGGGACCAAGCGATACTGCAGAGGGAATTACGACCACCACCACTTCGTCAGCGATTTCGTCAGCGAACACGATAACCACCTCGGCTATGGTTCACTCACAGTCAGCACACCAACTGATGACACCAGTTATTGGTTTAGGAATGGGGGAAGCTGGACAAAACATCTCGGTTGTACCTGAAGAAAACGAGCAGAACACATCCATGGCTAACTCGCCACTGAACAGCTCAATAACCTCTCCTGAGTATAGCAGCATTACAGCCATCGGAGTCCAAAGGGAGTTCAGAGCAGCGAACAACCCTACAAGAACAATGACAGTCATTTGATGCATCATCTGATGGGCATTGCTGATGGGTTTATACATCAGTAGTTTCTATCATTTTATTAAGGGCAATGTGAAAAACCTGATGTAAACATTCGTGTACGTGTGATTCTTTTTCTCTTTCCAACTTGTGAATTTCGTGAACTAGTAAAACATATATCTGAACTGCTCACTCCACAATATTTTACTAATCAGTACTGATGTAAATATCGTCAGAGCTGACTAATCAGTGCTGATGTAAACATCGTCAGAGCTGACTAATCAGCACTGATGTAAACATCGTCAGAGCTGACTAATCACTGCCATAGCTGACTGGTACAACATTTATAAAAACAGGCTTTTTTTAAATTAATTTATTTAAATAAAAATTAATTTATTTTTTTTTGTAATACAATAAATTAATAATTAAAATTGTTATTTTTGGCATATATTTTTTGTTTTTGCCTGTGGTGGCTTTTGTCCACAGCTTTCCTCAAACCCCTCTCAAAATCTATGGAAGATTGCTTGGGAAAGACATCTGAAATTTAAAAAGTAAAATTAAACAAGTGTGTACATAATAATTCATAGATAGGCCAAAATAATTACCTACCTCTTAAAAGCTTATTGAAGAGTGTCAAATTCCCAAGCGCTTTCTTCTCCCACCGCCCTTCCCAATTAAACTTGTCAAGAAGTTCATCCGTCATAAGACTACGGATGACTTCGTTGACGTCTTCTGCCATTCCCTTTTTTAAAATATAAACGTTTTCTGTAAGAAATTTTAATTTTTAGTTTTAATCTTTTGTTTTTCTTTATTATTATATTTAGTTTAAAGTTTTTTGTCTTTTTAAAGTTTTTTGTTTCTTTTTTGTTTAAATTTGTCTTTTTCTTTTGTTAAATTTTTATAATTTTTCCACTTTTTCACAATCAAACTAGCACCATAAATGAAAATTTGACATTTCATTCCACTATGAGGGGATTTACATGTTAAACGGCAAAAATGCAACCCTGCACTACGCAAATTAACATGCAGTTGTCTTTCTCATACTTATTAATTTTTAGCCTGTATTAATCAGCGTTGCCGTTTCGTAACATTTTTTATTAATTGTTTAAAAATTTGTTTTTGGAATGCGAACGGCCTCCGCCAACATAAAAACGAACTGGAGCTCTTCCTGATGGATAAGCAGATTGATGTCATGATGATTGCTGAAACTCACTTGACGGCGACAGCGTACTTCAAAATTAATGGCTACGTGTTGTATGATACTAAAGATCCCCGCGGAAGAGCATGTGGAGGATCGGCAATTCTTATAAAGAACAGAATAAAACATTATTTAATGAACAACATATGTGAGGATTACCTACAAGCAACAAACATTTGTATTGAATTCTGTCAATACAATTTTGTTTTATCATCAATTTATTCGCCGCCTCGATTTTCAATAAAAGAACACCAATACTACAGCTTCTTCAATTCCCTTGGAGCTAGATTTTTAGTTGCTGGTGACTTTAACGCCAAACACACTTTTTGGGGTTCACGTCTGGTGACCCCGAAGGGTCGTGAACTCTTCAACACCATTGCCAAAATGGGATTAGATGTACTCTCAAGCGGGCATCCCACCTACTGGCCGACGGACCGACGGAAGATTCCCGATGTTATTGACTTCGGAGTAGTGAAAAATATCCCTGTAGAATCGATACAAGTGGAGCCTTCGTTAGACTTGTCTTCAGATCACTCTCCTTCTATTATTTCAATGCGTTTCCTTCAAGGGAATGGCTCTCCATTTCGGGACATATCTAAAACCAGAGTAAGTTGGATAAAATATAAAAAGTATTTAAGTTCCCACTGCACGGAAAATGTAGTGTTGAGAACTACCGAGGATATTGATGGGTCGATTGGCAAGTTTACTGAGGACATACGAAGAGCTGTACATCACGCCTCCACATACGACGTTGAGTGCAGAAGTGGGACAAATAGAACTTATTTCGCTGAACTCGATCATCTCCTGTCAGAAAAAAGAAGAGTTAGAAGAGAGTGGCAAATTCACAGGTCTCCTGAACTGAAAGCTAGGCTACGGGTATGCAGAGATATACTAAGACAATTCTTAGAAACCCAAAGAACGGCCTCACTTAGATCTTACTTGGAAGGTCTTGATAGTACCCCACAATCTGACTACTCGTTATGGAGGGCGGCAAGAGGTTTAAAAAGACCAGTGAGAGGAAAACCTCCTTTGCGAAATCCGACTGGTGACTGGGCTAGAAATGATTCCGAGAAAGGGACATTATTTGTTAACCATTTGAGAAATGTGTTTACTATAAACAACTCAAATAATAACGAATCTGATTTGCCACCACTTGTTATAAGGCCTCCTGTACCCCTACGACTAAACTTTCGTGATGTCCAAAACGCTATTGGTACTCTGAACCTTAGAAAGGCTCCAGGTATGGATAAAATCAGCAATAAAATGCTTGTGGAGTTACCTCGTGTAGCAAGAAGAATTATCCTCTTTATCTTCAACGCTATTTTACGCCTAGAATACTATCCTGCAGATTGGAAAGTGTCTATGATCACTATGATTCCTAAGTCAGGGAAGGACCACACCAAAGTGGAGTCATATAGGCCAATTAGCCTACTGCCGACAATTTCTAAACTGTTCGAAAAATTGTTAATGACTAAGTTGACTCCAATTCTGAATGACACTGAATGTATTCCAAATCATCAATTCGGATTCAGAGCTAAACACAGTACCATCGAACAAACTCACAGATTGGTAAATGTGATAAGAGGGTCGTTTGAAGATAAAAAATACTGCTCCGCCCTTTTCATTGATGTGTCCCAAGCGTTCGACAAAGTTTGGCATGACGGTTTAATGCACAAAATTAAATTAACTCTGCCTGCTAACACCCATAAACTCATGGAAAGTTATTTATACGGTCGCAAATTTAAAATCAAAGAAGGCAATTTTTTAAGTACCGCTCAGCCAATTGAATCAGGTGTGCCACAGGGTAGCATACTGGGCCCTACTTTATATTTGATTTATGCCTCCGACATGCCGTCAGACCCCAAAATCCACACGTCAACTTTTGCAGACGATACAGCCTTTGTCAGCGTCCATAAGGACCAACAAGTTGCATCGCAGAATTTGCAGAATTATGTTTATAAACTAGAGAATTGGCTAGAGCTTTGGAAAATCAGGGTAAATGAACAAAAATGTATTCATATCACTTTCACATTGCGAAAAGATACCTGCTCGTCCATCAGAATAAATAATCAAATTATTCCTCAACATAATGAAGTCAAATACCTCGGCATTCACCTCGACCGCCGTTTAACTTGGAAGTCTCATATTGAAGCGAAACTTACACAAATGAGATTAAAAGCAGTGCAACTTAATTGGTTAATCGGCAGAAACTCTACATTGAAATTGGATTGCAAACTTTTGTTGTACAATGCAATTCTAAAGCCAATCTGGTGTTATGGAATTCAATTATGGGGTACTGCCTCAGCATCAAACATTGAAAAAATTCAAAGGGGTCAAAATAAAATTCTACGTATAATTACTGCAGCTCCATGGTATGTTAAAAATTCTCGAATCCACAAAGATCTAGGCGTGCCATTAGTAAAAGTCGAATTTACAAAATATGCGTCAAAGTATGTCAGCAAACTTGAACACCATCCAAACCCACTTGCACGAGACATCCTTAACTTTAGTGGCCACAATCGGTTGAGAAGGAGGGATACCCTTGCTTTAACTCAAGCGCAAAATAGATGACTGGATCAGTTGATGTGAAATTTTTTTAGTATCATAAAAATTTTTGTCTAGCACTGGCTGGGCTTATTATTTTCTTTTTAGTATTAAGATTTGAATACTTATTGTCATTTAAAATATGAAGATTCAATAAATAATTAAATGCAAAAAAAAAAAAAAAATTTTTATTAACAAGGTCTTGTTTCAAAAATCCCCACAATTCCATAATATATAAAATCAAAATATTAGCATGAAATTTATTTAAAAAAAGTACAAAAAAACTAAAACTTTTGAAAAGAGTATTTCTATGATCAAATACGTATATAAAAATGATGCCGACGCAAAATTAGGTATAAGAGGAAATTTAACAAATATTTATTAACATTTGGTAAGAAAACCCCCACTGTGGCAACGCCAACAGCAACAATTTAATATAAAATTGCTGCAAGTGTGTTAGTTTATAAGTTTTGTATGTGTTAGTTTCCATCAGCAATTTCTTGTAGGGAATATTCAACAGAGACCAAGTAGGTTGGGAGAGACGCTCAGAGCCACTGAAGGATTGAGGCAATTAGAAATTCGTAGGTCAGTAGATGCGAGGGTAGAAGAGTTGATACCAGCTTTAGTACAGGCGACAGTGAGCGCAATGTCACAGGCAAGCGGATCGTGAGGAGCCCAAGTAAATCAAAACATTGATCAACAGCGGTTAGGTAACTTGAGGCAGTCGCATATGCATCGTCAACCACCACCAAGAAGAAATTCGGTGAACCACTACCAAGCGAGTATACCCCAATCACAGCGTCCTAATTACCAAGACATCGGACATATAGCACCACCTTACGGCCACAGGAATAATTTTTCAGTTGCTGATAATCATCAAGCACCACCTTACAGCCACAGGAATAATTTTTCAGTTGCTGATAATCATCAAGCACCACCTTACGGCCACAGGAATAATTTTTCAGCTGCTGATAATCATCAAGCACCACATTACGGTCACAGGAATTTTTCAGCTGCTGATAATCATCAAGCACATTATGCTGATATACCACCACCAAGGCATGCACCACGGGATCACCGGAATAATTATGGGGAGGCATGGAGCCGAATTGATAAGTGGGGATTACAATTCGACGGGACGACAAAGACACCGAGCGTCGAAGATTTCGTGTTTAGGGTAGAGACACTTCAGTCAGATTATGGTTGCTCTTGGACAGAAGTAATTCGAAGTTTTCACCATTTATTAAGTGGACCAGCATTAGATTGGTTATGGGATTATAGGCGTATGAATACGACGCTAAGTGACTAGCCAACACTTAAGAGCGCTTTAATTAGATATTTTCACCGCTACGAAAGCGATTTCGATATTCAACGGAAGATTCTGGACCGGAGACAACAGCCATTGGAGTCAGTTGATGATTTCTGCAACGCAGTGATTCGACAGAGAAACCAACAAACTAACCCAATGGGCGAACAGGATTTAGTAGAAATTTTGAAAAGTAATCTAAGACCAGCCTTATCACAACTTTTGTTTGCCATACGACCGTTAGGATTGAGTCAGTTTAGAACTGAAGGAAGAAGAGCCGAGAGCCTGTTGAACAGTCAACGAGTAAGCAATCAGAAATACCTAGGGAAGCATATTAATCAACTAGATATGGAGGAAGAATTATTAGATAATGAGATTTCAGTTAGTGCATTGACAAATCCGGTTCGCAAACTGGTGTGCTGGAATTGTAAAGTCGAAGGCCATATGTTTATGGATTGCCCATCGGAGCGTAGAAAGCTATTTTGTTTCAAGTGTGGTTACGATAATACGGTAACTCCTAAATGTCCAGTCTGTCAGGGAAACAAGGGGGCGAACAATCCTCGTACTGGGATGGAGGGTCGTTCGAGAAATGTAGGAACCCAGGTTCAGCAAACACCGACTACACCACCAACGAATCAGTCGAACCTCAACTTGTAATAGAATTACCACCAACAGATTACGCAACCGAATCGCCCGCCGATCAACATACAGAGTTCCACAGAAGACTTTACAACCACACAACCGATTGAAATTTTGATGAATGAACAACAGAAATTATCCGAACACACTAATGAAGTTTAATTTAATATTAGAAAGCCGTACCACGTATGATTAAAAGAATATGAAGCTGCTAGAGAGAGAATTTTCGGAACACCATCAAGAAGAATTATTAAGACCAGACAGCGTTATAAAGAAAGGAAACAGACACGGAAAGAAATAGCTTCAGCCACACTAATTGTAAAGTCGGATAGAAGGATTTATACCACCATCACTGTTAATGGAGTAGAAATACAAGGGCTGCTTGACAGCGGGGCCACAGTCTCTTGCCTAGGTGAAGGATTCCTTGATCTCGTAGAAGAAGCAAAGCTGGTGATACATCCGTATATTTCGAAGATTTTTAAAGCTGATGGCAGAGCCAACCAAATTATAGGACGCGTAAGGGCGTTGATAGATTTTAATGGGCGTTCAGAATACGTGACTTTCTACCTTGTCCCTTCTTTAAAACAGAAACTATTTTTAGGCGTAGATTTCTTGATAATATTTAACGTTTTTCGCTTTGAGATCAATAGTATATCGACTGAGGAGTCGCTAGCCGATTTTCCGAGTAGACACACTTTAACACCTGCACAAGAACAAATGTTGGACAAAGCCATACGCGAATTTCCTTCATTCGCACAAAAAGGACTTGGGAAAATGTCGTTGCAAACACATTTTATAGACACCGGAGCGGCTATTCCATTCAAAGAAAAATACTATCCAATTTCACCGGCACACAGTGGCTGAAAATCGTTTTTCATTGGCCAAAAGTCGAATTTTTTTTTGTCACCGATTTTTAAAATTTTTACACCTTTTTGGAGCTAATATATCCATATTAAGGTAGCCAAAAAATTAGGTTAAACTATTAATAATTGTGGGCGTGGCATGCTGTCAAACTCAACAGTTTTTTTTAATTTCAGAAAAAGGTGTTTTTTATTTGTTTTTTGTCAAAAATAAATGGTTACTACTCGCAAGCTATCATCGATAATGGCCTGCGGTCTTTTTTATAATGTTGGTAGGATTATAGTCTTTAGTTGTTGTAAGTGGTTACCGCTCTAGCGTTTAATATTAGGGGCGTTCTGAAATATTTATGAATCTACTATATTTTTCTGAAATTTAAACTTTAGTGGAATAGAACTTCTAGGGAACAAAAGGGAACAAGAAACGTATACCACACGAAGAAAGGTGAAAGTGTCTTCTTTAACCCTATATATACTTTTGCACCCGCCACGACCCGCCGGTAGAACACTTTTTTAATTTTAATTAAATTACTCTAAAAAAAAATCAAATTACGATAATTTAACAGCCCTATAGTTACTCGTATACAATGGTGTATTAAATTTTCACTTTTTCGCCTAAAGGTTTATGTTTTTTTACTTTAGACTACGTAAAACTAAAATAATTAAATATAATACCTGCGAAAGGGTTTTATGGCTTTGTTTTGATTAGCAAAAAAATAAGTCATACAAATATCACAATAGGTTCTACAGTAAATATGATCTCTTTCTAATATACCTGTTATCAACTGTTAGGGTCAACCAAAGTCAGAAACAATTTTGTAATAATAATCACGACATTAAACCACTAAAGAAAAAAAAAACCCAATATTGGCGAGATACTAATTAGTTTTACCTGATATTAACCCTTTCGGCCGCACTTGAATTTAGCTGTAACTACCAAGAGCATCACATATTTTTTCATGACTTTTTACTGTGGATCAAATGACGACTTATGGAACATATACTAAAAATCAGTTATGATTTGGATTTCGGGTCTTCAGGATCCATAAGAAACAATGGAACCAACAAAGAGTTAAGAAGTTCAAAAAAGAAACATGTTCAAGATGAATATCGCAAATTTGGATTAATTATAGATCAGCCAAAACAAGGGTCAGGCAATACAAATGATGACAATACCGCACGAAGATTCTTTTCAGATCCAGAAACAGCATCTGAAATAACAGGAGTGGATTTAAACCTTATTTTCAGATTAAAATAATCCTAGAAGTACTTGCGTGCAATGAAGAAATTGAGAGATTATGCTAAGGAAACTGCAAAAATATATACAACCAATTACCCATGGAGAAATATGTCTGCAACAGTTCACAAAATCCTTTATCATGGAGAAGATATCATTAAATATCATTTGGTGCCACTTGGAGATCTATCAGAGGAGGCTCAGGAAAAAAGGAACAAGGATTACAGATGTTATAGAGAGCACAATACTAGAAAAATTTCACGAAATTCCACAAATGAAGATATATTTAATATATTATTGGCAACATCAGATCCGTTCATATCCAATATTCGAAATCAATGGAAAGTGGAACATCGGGATTTAGATGAAGAAGCCAAAAACTACTAAAGAACAGAAATAGCGCAAAACAAAATGAATAATCATTATAATTGCCTTCATTGTTATTTAAGTACGAAAAACATAGTATTAGTAAATAATTCTTTAAAAAAAAACCGACTTCAAAATTTCGGCCAAATAAAATGTTGGATTAATTTTCAAAAATGTTTAATATAACTAATGTTGTTGCACTTTTTTGATTGAAAGAAAGAATTTTGAAAATCTTGTTAATCTTCTAATAAATCGGTTTATGCTGAATCTATAATGTTTTCCCATTAACAGAGCTAAATTTCGACACCCATATTCGATATATTCTTAAAAATCGGTTTATGCTATATATCCCCGATATATCTCAATCAATTTCTGAAATTTAAATTTTTTTACCTTAAATATATTTTTCTGCAAGCCATATCTTCCAAATAAAAAAATTATTTTTAAAATTGATCATAAATCACGAAGTTATTCAACAATTTATAAGAGAAGCACAGAAAAAATATAGATAACGGTAAATAAAAAACCTTATGTCCGTCCGATCTTCATAAAAATTAAATGGGACCCACCTGCAAGCAAACTCTTTCAAACAAAAAAAGAATTTTTAAAATTGGTTCAGAAATGGTTATCGTGGAACAAACATAAAAAAGCAACATATCATTCCAATTGATAACCTCCTCCTTTTTGAAGTCGGTTAAAAATAATAATAAATAGAACCTACTATTGTTAGAAATGCTAATAAAATCTATTGCAGTTTTTATTTTTAAAATGTTTTTTAAAATTATCAAATCTGACAGCAAAAAAGAATAAATTTTTCTGTAGTAACAGCAAAATCTCCAGTGAATTTTACTATTTTTTTTAGTGTAAACATTTTTTTGAGTGTAAAATTTTTTTTGAGTGTAACATTAAAAAAATTCCATTATCACAAAAAATAATTATAATTATTATTAAGTTCCAAATATTAAATTTTTTAATATGTAAATAAAAAAATAAACCCATATTTCACTCCAAAAGTTAAAAAAAATCAAAAGTTCAACTTTGACCTAGAAGTCCTTAAAAAGTCATCACACAATTTTAATGTAATTAAAACTGAGCCAAGCTGAACTAAATATCTATCCATTAAAAAAAAATTACTTCAATATTTGGATCGGTTCAAAAGTTACAGAATTTTGGCCAATGAAAAACGATTTTCAGCCACTGTGCGGCGGTGCAGCAACTCATGTATGCTGAGCTAGACTGTATGATTTCTCTGGGTGTAATAGAGGCAAGTGAAAGTCCGTGGAATAATAGGGTCACATTCGTCCAAAAAGGTGAAAAAGTACGAATATGTCTAGATGCACGAAGGTTGAATGCAGTCACTACAAAGGATGCATATCCACTGCCCATTATTGATGGATTACTAAGCAGACTGGGAGATACACATTTCATCTCCAGTGTTGATTTGAAGGACGCGTTTTGGCAGATACCGCTAGCAGTCTCCAGTAGAGAAAAGACGGCGTTCACGGTACCTGGAAGGCCTTTGTATCATTTTACGGTAATGCCGTTTGGGTTGTGTAATGCAACTCAGCGGTTATGCCGCTTAATGGACAAAGTCATTCCCTCGCGCCTTCGCGAGCGTGTTTTCGTATTCTTTGATGATCTACTAGTTGTATCTGCTACCTTCGCGGAACACCTCGAGCTCTTAAGAGAAGTGGCAATTTGTTTGTCTAGCGCCGGGTTAACCATCAATGTAGAAAAGTCCAAATTTTGTTGCAAAGAGCTTAAATATTTACGATATGTCGTGGGAGGAGGAATTCTTAGACCTGACCCAGACAAGATAGCAGCAATACAGAATTTTAGCTATACAACTACACCCAAGCAAGTAAGGAGTTTTATGGGAACCACCGGATGGTATCGACGATTCATAAATGATTATGCTACTATCACAGCGCCGATTTCAGAAACTCTTAAAAAAACAAAAAAAAAAAAAATTGAATTTACGGAAGAAGCAAAACTAGCGTTCGACAAATTGATACAGTGTCTTAGTACAAGTCCAGTTTTAACCCACCCGGACTTTACGAAACCTTTTTTTGTACAGTGCGATGCGTCTGACGTTGGAATCTACGCAGTCATATTTCAAGATGGCACTGAAGGAGGCGACCATCGAATCGCATATTATTCTAGAAAATTAACAACAGCTCAGAGAACCTACTCGCTAACTGAACGGGAATGCTTAGCGGTAGTGTCAGCAATAAAAAGATTCCGTCCATATGTCCAGTTAATGCAGTTCGTAGTGATCACGGATCATTATAGCCTTAAATGGCTCATGTCGCAGAAAGACCTTAGCGGCAGACTGGCGCGATGGAGTTTACAACTACAGACATTTGGCTTTCAAATTCAACACAGGAAAGGTTCACAGAATGTCGCACCTGACGCGTTATCGCGGTACACTGTAGACGCGGTAGATGATTTTGGTTTATTCTTGGTTGACTTAGAAATGCCAGAGTTTAGCTCTGACGATTATAAAGAGTTAGCGCGTGTAGTTCAGGAAGAGAAATCGAGCCTACCAGATGTCAAAGTAGTTGACAATTTTGTGTACAAGAGAACAAATATGTACAATGGCGATATTTTGCTAGAAGATCATGCTTGGAAGTTGTGGGTGCCTGCATCGTTAACCGAAGGCATAATTGAAAAAGCTCATAGCCCGCCCAGTATGGGTCATGGGGGCATTGCAAAGACGATTCGGAGAATTAGAGAATATTTTTATTGACCTCATTTAAACATCCAAGTTCGAAATTTCGTTAATCGTTGTGACCTTTGCAAGGAATGCAAACCAGCCAATACCATACTCAAACCACCTATGGGAAAAGAAGCTGACGCAACCAGACCTTTTCAGCGTATTTATATAGATTTTTTGGGGCCGTACGTTCGTTCGAAGCGTGGTAATTGTTTTATTTTTATTGTATTGAATTATGTAACCAAGTTTGTGTTGTTGAAGGCAATGTCTAGAGCAAATGCCCGGAATGTTGTGGATTTTCTAGTTAAAGAAGTTTTTTATAAGTTTGGTTGCCCAGAAACTATAGTTTCTGACAACGGATCACAATTTGTGGGAAAAGAGTTTGCTGATTTGATGAAGACCTTCGGGATAAATCACTGCAAGACAGGAGTATATGCACCTCAAGCTAACGCGTCAGAGCGCGTTAATCAATCAATTTTATCAGCTGTTCGTTCTTATTTGGGATAAAACCACAATGAATGGGATCTACATCTCTGCGAAGTTGAATGCGCACTTCGGTCAGCAGTACACTCAGCCATGGGCATGACTCCATACTTCGCTTTATTTGGCACAAACATGATTACCCACGCATCGGCATACAAGATAGCCAGAAAATTAAATATTGTTGATGAACCTGATATCATATTTGAGAACCGAAATGATTTTATGGAAATAGTAAGAGAGAAACTAAAAGAAGGGCTACACAAAAGCTATGAAGCTAATGCTAGAAGATACAACATACGTGCCAGGATTGGTAAGTTTAAAGTAGGACAGGAAGTGTTCCGTCGAAATTTCCAGTTGTCTGTTTTCGCTGAGCAAATATCTGCAAAACTGTGTCGGAAATTCCTCAAGTGTAGAATTGTCCGAGTGGTTGGAAACAGCCTGTATGAGGTAGAGACTCTACAGGGAAAACCATTGGGTGTCTTTCATGCTAAAGACCTGAAAGCATAGTTTAGTAGTTCCCTTTTATCGCAATGTGGAGGCGAATATGATAAAACTGATCAACACCAGGAAGGTGTGTAGTGTGCCATGTCCAGACATTGCCAAGGCACGGTGTTTATGGTAAGACATGAGTAACTAACGAGTTATTTACAGAAATAAAAACAAAATACGAAAATGCAGTAGAGTCGCATTTTGGTTGACAGACGCGCGAAGATATGGCAACACGAGCTAAAATGTCGACTTCCGTTGAAGAAACGCTGATTCAGCCTTTTTGAATTTGAGAACTAGACGAGCAGGTCACAGACGGAAAACTTTGGGGATCGGTACTTGACCAGTGACTAACACAACAATAGCCTTGTTCCCAACAACGTGTTAGCAAGGTCGACAACAACCAGCACAACGAGGTCACAAACTTGGGGACATCTTTAGCAACTGGGACAGAACTGCACATAATAAAAGCAAAAGGGCAATCGCAAACGCTGCACCAACACCTACTGGCTCCTCGTCACTAAATTCCTCAAGTTCAATGACAAATTTTACACACGGCGAACAGATTAGTCCAGCCAAGTCTGTGTTTCAAACAGCTCACATTTAGGGAAAGACATCACTCGAAAGCCCGAATGCTCCCAAGTCTACAGTGAATGAACCACCACCATTGCCGACACCACATTACATCCACCCAATTGCTGTCAATAGCGTGGGCGAAAATGCTAAGTTTCGGCCAAGCAATTATAGCGAAAGGCGTCACCAATTGTTAGCATCCGAGGCAGATAGTGTTAGTATGTGATACGTATATTTAGAATAACAGTCAAAAAGTGAAAATTTATTTTCTAATTTCTAAAAACATTGTACAATAAAAAACAAACTATATTGATTCAATTTACAATATATAAAACAAGTTATAATATTAACAAAGTTCATTCTCATTCTTCAACACCCCCACTAGAATGAACGCCAAGATTCATCAGGTCACAGCAATGAAAATGTTTCACACTTGATAGGGATTTTGTTAAGATGTCAGCTGCCATATTCTCGGTACTGAGATAGTTAATAATGATCCTTTTATTATTAACTAGTTCTCTTAAAAAGTGATGTCTTATGTCAATATGCTTTGAACGAGCATGATAAGTGTTGTTGTGAGACAAATTTATAGCACTTTTGTTATCACATTTTATTACAATTGATGATGGTCTTCCAAGTTCATTAAACAAAGATTGTAACCACAACGCCTCTTGACCAGCTGCTGCCAATGCCATATATTCCGCTTCTGTTGTGGATAACGCTGTTGTTTGCTGCTTCTTAGAGTTGCATGAAATACAGCCACCTTGAAGCTTAAAAACATAACCCGATGTTGATTTTCTTTCATCTACATCTCCAGCCCAATCTGCATCTGAGAATCCTTCGATGAATTCATTTTCATCCTTAGAAAATTGTAGTTTGTATTTTATAGTTCCTTTAAGATACCTCATGATACGCTTTACAGCTTGCCAGTGTGCCTTTCCTGGGTTATTATTAAATCTGGCTAAAGCCCCCACTGCAAATGAAATATCTGGACGACTTACTTGAGCTGCATACATAATACTTCCAATTGCTTCTTGATATGGTATCTTTTTCATTTCTTCAACTTCTTCTTCAGATTGTGGGCTCATCTCTTTGGTAACCGTTTTATTTATGTCTAAGGGAGTTGAGATAGGTTTGCAATCATCCATATTAAATTTTTTTAAAACCTTAGATATATATTGTTCTTGGTCAAGCCATAATTTTCTGTTTAATCGATCTCTTGTAATTTTCATACCCAGAATATAATTTGCTTCTCCGATATCTTTCATTTTAAAAATATTTGTAAGGCTTTTCTTTATATTAGACTTACTTTCAAAATTATTTGTAAAGATCAAAATATCATCAACATAAATTGCAACGTATGTTATTTCATTACTATTTACTTTATAATATATACAATTTTCAGTATTGGATTGAAATAGTCCTATATTTTTTAAAGTTTGGTCTAACTTTTTGTTCCACACTCTACTTGCTTGTTTGAGACCATATAATGACTTTTTAAGTTTACATACCAAATCCTTGTTTTCATTTAAACCTTCGGGAATATTTATATAAATTTCCTCATCTAATTCACTTTGTAAAAATGCTGTTACTACGTCCATTTGATCGATATCCAAATCATGTTGAACAGCCAAACTTAAAAGTAATCTGATTGAAGAATATCTAACAACAGGTGAAAAAGTTTCCTCGTAGTCGATTCCATAACGTTGAGAATAACCTTTAATGACTAATCTAGCTTTATAACGTTCAATCTCACCTTCTGAATTTCTTTTGATTTTATAACACCATTTGCTATCAATAGGTTTCTTGCCTTTTGGTAATTTTACAATATCCCACGTTCCATTTTCTATTAATGCGTTTAGTTCTTCATTCATTGCCTGTTGCCATTTTTGTTTATTAGGACTTTCTAGTGCCTGTTTCATTGTTTTGGGTTCTTCATCAACTTGAATCACATTAAAACCATACCTTTGTACTTGTTTTGGAACTCTTGATGACTTCCTTGTATTTTCTAGAGATGTGATTCTTCTCGTCGATGGTCTAGGTGCCCAAGAAATACTTTGATCTTCTAATTCTCTCAATGATGTGTCATCAGTTCCTGAAAAATATTGTTCTTCTAAACTACTTTCTTCAACAATATTTGAAATATCTTCAGAATTTGTAATTGTTTCATCAGAACTTAATTCTATAGGCTTCATTTGAACATCTACATCCCCCACTGAATCACATCCAGGAAATATATAAAATTTTGAGTCATCACTAGGCATTGTAGAATAGAACTTGTCTTCAAAAAATTTAGCATCTCTACTTAATTCGACTTGGTTCCGATTTACATCATAAAAACGATAAGTTTTTGAATGAGTACAGTATCCAACAAAAATGCTTTCTTTTGCCTTAGCATCAAGCTTTTTTCTTTTCTCTTTCGGAATATGTATCACAGCTTTACATCCAAACACTTTTAGATGTTTTAAATTTGGTTTTCTTCCAGACCATACCTCTTCCGGACTGACATCATTCAATGATTTGCAAGGAGTACGATTTATTAAATATACTGCAGTATTTGCAGCTTCAGCCCAGAACTTTTTTGTTAAACTGGCATCAATTAGTAGACATCTAGTTTTCTCTACAATTGTCCGATTCATTCTCTCTGACATACCGTTTTGTTGCGGCGTATATGGGACTGTCGTTTGATGCTCAATACCACATTCTAAAAAAATTTTCTTCATTTTGCTATTACAATATTCAGTTCCATTATCACTTCTAAAAGCTTTTATCCTTTTTCCAGTTTGATTTTCCACAAATTTTTTAAATTCGGAAAATTTGGAACTAACTTCATCTTTTGTTTTAATAAAATAGGCAAAAACTTTTTTACTAAAGTCATAAATAAATATTAACATGTACCTTGAGCCATTTATTGACTTCTTTTCCATAGGTCCACAAAGATCTGAATGTATTACGCTTAGAATTTCAGTTGACCTTGTTTCGGAATTCTTAAATGGATATCTTGAAAATTTACCTTTTAAGCAAGTAATACAATTTTGTTTATTTATCTCGTATTTGACACCAACAACTGCACCAGAATTCATATTCTTTAAAGTTTCATCATTTACATGACCAACACGTTTATGCCACATGTTGTATTCTTGAGTTTTTACTTCTGAAATAAGTATTTTGTTGCTTGTTATATTTAATTTAAACATACCGTCTATCATATCTCCCGTTGCTATAATGCTGCCAGTGTTGTCTATAACTTTACAACCTTTTTTGTTAAATACGACTTCATAACCACTGTCAACTATTTTTGAAACGGACAATAGATTGACATACAAGTTTGGTATATAGAGAACTTCACGGAACATAACATTTTCTTCTTTATTCTTTCCAATCTTAGCAGTCATATTAACTTGACCTTTACCCTTTACTTGCATTGTTTCATTATTGGCAATGGTAACTACAGCATTTTCTTCTTGAAAATTATCAGCAAAAAATTTCGAATTTGAGCACATGTGTGCAGTTGCTCCAGAATCGAAATACCATTCATTTTTATTTAAATCTCGTGCAGAAAAACAACCCAACATCGCATTTACATTTTTCTTAAATTTTGATTTCGTACCTTTATTAGGACATTTTGCAGCAATGTGTCCATATTGATTACAATTAAAGCATTTAGGTCCTTTATTTTTAAATACCTTCTTTTGGCCAGCTAAAGCAACGTCTGATGATTCCTTTTTAACATCTTGTAATAATTTTAATTTGATAGCATCACCAGTTATTTTAATACCTGAGCTTTGAATTCCCATTATCATTGGATTATATTCTTCTGGTAATCCAGCTAACAACATTGAACCTACCCATTCTTCGTCGACATTGAGGCAAGCTGCTCTTAGTTTTTGGGCTGTCGTTATAATTTCGTTAACATATTCTTCAATGTTTGCACAATTTTGTAATTTTGTAGAACAAAATTTTTGAATTAATCCCACTCTTCTTACCAGTCCGCTATCTTCAAAAATAGTTTTTAGTGTATTCCACATCTCTAGTGCATTACTGCAATCACGAATGTGGGGATACACCTTCTTATCCATCAACAGTACTAATTCAGATTTTGCTTGAATCTTTTTATCCTCCATTGTTTCAGTACCAAGGACAACATTCCAAAGACCTTTCATTTGGAAATATGCCTCAACCGTAAATTTCCAATCTTCATAATTCTCGCTTCCACGAAGCTTCTCAATGTGATTGTTGGTTGCCATTTGGAATCTTGAAATATCTTGAGTCTTAAAATATCTTGAATCTTGAGTCTTGAAATATCTTGAATCTTGAGTTTTCTTAAATCTTGATTCTTCTTGAACTCACTTTTATATTCACGCACTATAATTTAACTCTTATTTCGCGGAGGGGCCCATAACCTGTTAGTATGTGATACGTATATTTAGAATAACAGTCAAAAAGTGAAAATTTATTTTCTAATTTCTAAAAACATTGTACAATAAAAAACAAACTATATTGATTCAATTTACAATATATAAAACAAGTTATAATATTAACAAAGTTCATTCTCATTCTTCAACAGATAGCCACAACCAACATCTCATTCTACAAGACTCATCCGCATTCTACAAGAATCATCTCATTCTACAAGTGTCAGCACATTCTACAAGAATCATCTCATTCTACAAGAGTCATCCTCATTCTACAAGACTGTAATGGTCGTTTTAAATATAATGCATTTCATTATTGAGCAATTCCATATGAAAACGATCAAAATTGGCAAATTTTTGGACGACCCCTCTCCGATTTTAAAATAAATAGTCTCAATCGATTGCCCAACAAAAAATAATGTACCTACATATTTTTTTTTTTTTATAGTGACTGGTTTAGTGGTGGTGTACACCACTGTCTGTGACAAAATTGAAGAATTCTTCATAAGGGACCTCATTGAAAGTTTTTTAAAAAAAAAACTACTAAAGCGATCGCAACGAGTGATAGCTCGTTGGAAAGGTATTGAATCAGGCTTTAATTGAAAAATAAAATTTTCCGATTTTCCACAGAAGCTCCTAAATTTTCCGTCTAATTTTTTTTTTGGATTCCTCATACTTTTTACTTTAAGAACCAGCAATAAAAAAATGGGCCCCGACTACTTGTTTGGACAGGAGAAGAGCATTTAAGAGACCACCTTGTTAAAAATACATTTTAAAAATTATTTTACAGTTAAAAATACATTTATGAAGAAAAAATCTTTCTTATTTTGCTGCTTATACTTAATTACAATATTTATTAAAACTTTCAATTGTCTTGGCATCATTATAAAATTAAAGTAACTTTAAATTTAGTACGTCGGCAGACGAAGAGTACCGCTTTACATTAATTGACATATCAGAAATATTTGGTATGAAGCAATGAAACTTTTGCGTTCCAGTTATAGTTTTGACATTATTATATCTGTTTTGAATTCGTCGCTCCATGGCATCGTGTTCTTTTTGAGTGCATAAAACTGTGTTAATGGCAATTTCCTTGCTTTGAATCCACGAAAACAAATGTTGTACATTTAAGATCTGTTCAGTATATGGCCTTTGCAAACTTGCCTTAGTCGCCATGCGTTTTAGGGTTCCCCCTAACGCATCGCATGGGCCCTTACCGTGGGACGTCGCGAAAAAGTGCCACTCGACCTTGCAGTTTTGTTCTTCTTCAATTATGCAAAGATTGTAAAATTTTTTTTTTATTCTTGTACTGAGAAGCCGCGCCGTCTGAGAAAAACGTTACTTTGTCGATTGCATCGAATTTTGATCTTAAGAACTCAAACAGTTTCATTTGAAATAAATAAACGGACACATAATTATGAGCTAAACTCTCCGCGACAACAACAAGGCTTACGGTCTGTAGTTCGTTATGTTCGTTTTTGAAATAAATGCAAAAAGGATGCACCGTGCACTGGTCGTTTGCCCAGTGATAAGCCTGAATTTCATCCTGAACGAGAAAAGTGTAATTCTCGGCAAAGTCGCTTATCACAATGAATTCATTTTGGGTTAATTTCTCCTTACTTTCCTTTAGAAATTTCGATTGCATCTCGGATATGAAATGGTGCGCCTTCAGTTCATTCAACTTGAATCCGAATTCCTCGATGAATTCCGGAATCTGCTTTACCACGGTCTCAAGGGAACATCTGCCGCTGCTAATTATCCACTGTTTGAAATGCACCTCCTGCATTAACAGCTGTTCAAACTTTTCCGCCAAATATTGCTCTAGCTCGTCAATCTTCGGACAATTGTCGCATTTGGACAGATGACAATTTTCCGTGGGGTATGCACACAACGACTTCGACAGGAGGTCCCTATATGTTTCAATTTCACCGTGAAATACTTTCAATTTCTTGCATGGAAAGAAAATTAATTTGATGTTTTGATGAAACATGCAAACGCAGACTGAATGCGTTCCGTGCCTGTCTAATGCCAGCACGCATTCTTTTGGTCGTAGGATGGCAAACTTTTTCTGCTGGGTATTTCTCATTGAACTGATGGTATGCTTCGGATAGATTACATAATAATCTGCGCTGCTTGTGTACTTTTTCTCCATCTTCACGTGTGATAACATAGTCACGTGTACCTGGGCAGGCGCGGCTGTTGTCATCATTGCAGTAAAAATCTTGAATCAATTTCACCGTTGCTTCGCTGAGGGTCCTTGAGCCAAATTTCTTGGTGGGAGTCGCCAATATGCCCTTCTGTCGAACTAATTCTTTGCTTCTTCTCGCGATGTAAAAATATGTTTGAAACTGTTCAGAAATCTTGCGTATAGACCATGATTGAGGCAGCACAGATAAAATGAGATATTTCTCCGGAAAAGTGGTCGCTAAATTGAATTTTCTTTTCAACTGCTCCATCATTTGTTTGCCGTCATCAACGTCATCTGCTTGACTGCATTCGTTATCAGAGCCTTCATCAAATATTGTCGCGATTGCACTCATAACCTTGCCTTTTTTCTCTTTCCTGTATGTTTCACTTCGCAACTTTCTTTTTCTAATAGGCGTTTCACCTAAAGTGGTAATATCCTCATTCAAAGGACTCAAAGACATATTGACCATCGGAATGTCTGCCTCACTATCAGATGAAACATTTTGTTCACTTGTCATTTCACTCTCGGATTGTGGCTGCATTTGTTTCAATGCATTTGCTTGTTGAGACAAATCGATTTTACACTTGGGGCAAATGAATTCTGCTTCTTCACCGTATTGTATATTTAATTCATTCATGTATCGCTTCGAAACACCAGTTAATTTTAATACTTTTATCTTTTTCGAACGATGTCCACTCTTGTTAAACGGATTGCAGCAAAATTTATTAATTTTACTTTAAATTGTCTTTACAGCTTCCCTCTTTACTTTACAAAAAAAAACACTTTAACACTTTCACGTTTAGTATTCAACTGAAATTTGACTCAGAGTGTGTGAAGTATTTATATTTATTTTTTGTTAAAAAATAGATAAAAAAATAAGCGATATTTGCTTTTCTTTAATAGGAAAATTTGCGTGAACTACTGGTCATAAAATGTTTTTTAAAGAGGGACTTAATTGGTTACTGCCAATAAGCCGACCACAGGTCATAAAATGTTTTGTAAATTTTTTAAATTACCAGGTAATAAATATTTCCCCATATTTATGGAAAATCCGTGTTTTATGACTTGTTTCTGCACGTGTCATTTTAGGCGAAATATTTATTACCTGGTAATTTAAAAAATTTACAAAACATTTTATGACCTATAGCTTCAGTCGGGTTTGGTGTGCCATTACATGCCACTGCTGCTATTATCCATGGATTTATAGCCGATCTTGTGAAGGCAGGCAGACCGTATTCACTACACACTCAACTTGGGGCTCTTAAAAAAAATTGATTTTTTCTTCATAAATGTATTTTTAACTGTAAAATAATTTTTAAAACGTATTTTTAACAAGGTGGTCTCTTAAATGCTCTTCTCCTGTCCAAACAAGGAGTCGGGCCGATTTTTTTATTGCTGATTCTTAAAGCAAAAAGTATGAGGAATCCAAAAAAAAAAAAAATAGCCGGAAAATTTAGGAGCTTCTGTGGAAAATCGGAAAATTTAATTTTCATGGGAAAATTTAAAGGTAAATTTCTATAAAAATTAGGAAAATTATTTTTTCAATTAAAGCCTGATTCACCTTTCCAACGAGCTATCACTCGTTGCGATCGCTTTAGTAGTTTTTTTTTAAAACAACTTTCAATGAGGTCCCTAATGAAGAATTCTTCAATTTTGTCACAGACAGTCACCACCACTAAACCAGTCACTATAAAAAACAAAAAAAATATGTAGGTACATTATTTTTTGCTGGGCAATCAATTGAGACTATTTATTTTAAAATCGGAGAGGGGTCGTCCAAAAGGTGATCGCTTTCATATGGAATTGCTCTATTATACTACATACACGAAAAATAGTTGCTCACCCTTATATAAAAAGAAAATATAAACTGAACAATTGCATATAAATTCTTTTTAATTATAAATTAATTTTATGATATATGTATGAGTATATATTATTTTATATATTATATGACATCTAGTAAAATTCTGTATTGAGTTCGTGAAATATAGTTTGGCAATTTACCCACTAGAAAAGAAAACAATTCGAATAAACGTTTATACATAATTCTTAGCAAATGAACCACTTATCTATAATCTGACTGGAAAGGAATAATTAGAAAGATTTGGGAGTAACACAACAACATACTTTGTTCCCAAGCAAATCATCCAGCAAGGCTGATATCTAGAACTGCAGAATCAAATCAAACAAAAAGTTAATGATCATTATCACTTGAAATATTAAATTTAACTTACCTATTTCTACACCAACAATTCTCTTATACACGTATATATATATGGCTCAATCATTACCTTAAATAATTGAGTCAGATTCGAACTTTATTAATCAAAGTTCAATTGTGTCCCACAATTTTGTTTTTATTAAATTAGTTTTAAATAAATTGCTACAGCTGACAAGTTAATTTTGTTTGTTTACTTGCTTCTCATTCACTGAGCGGATTACATAGTTGTAAATATCAAAGAAGTATGATACTACTAATTACTAATAAAGGTGTGTGGCTGAACTAAAACAAAAGAAACAAAAAAAAATCGCTTAAATAATTCTTGAGATAAATAATACCCACAACACCAAGTATTTTTTTTTTTTGTAATTATAATTCTTTTAATAATCAAAAAAAATATAGTTCGTAATAAATTTCACAATGGTACGTTAAGGGCAATGTTTTATTACATATATCATATAGTAATGATCATATTAGTGATATAAGTTTACCAACACTAAATTACACCTACTACTCTACTACTTTTTATTACACCGTTTTCTTTTGGTAACTTCTGTTTTGCAAGTGTGGTTTTTATACATAACGAGGTGTAATGGTCACGAAACTAGAAGCTAGGATTTCTTTTTCTTATACACATCTGAACCATACATATCATTAAATTGGAAAATATCTTAAACTTTAAAATTAACATAAAGAAAACAAGGTTAAGTGTAGTATTTAACAAATTGGCGGCAAAACTGTGCAGAAACATTAAACTTTATTTACTACAGAAAAAAAATATATATTATCTACCTATTTGGAAACCTTTCACACGAGTTATACGGCATCGTCCGGAAGTCACGTGGGCCGTATAACAGAACTATTCAGAAGACATCTTTAATTTTTTATAAGCAAATGCATTAATGCCATAATATTTGCGATTAAATCTACCTAATTTCATTATCTGAATCATTGGAAATTGGAACAATGCCACAGCTTAAATTCCATTAAACATCAGCGATGTAGATTTCACCCAATTTAACAATTTTCCACATCCAAATTCTCAACATGAAACGCAAATTTTCGACATAACCTTGCAAAATGCCACTTAAAATTTATGCCAATTTAAAATTTAATTAAAAGCCTAATGAAAACTTAATTAAAACCATGATCTAAAACCGATATAAGGAACACAATATCACTAACATTACAATCTGAATTCAACTAATTATATATCTAATTTTTTTTGTTAAAGCAAAATTAGCTACTTAACCTAAGAATATAACCTAGAATGTTACATAATCAAAACTTAATCTAATCTATCTAATATCTACTACTATGTTTCCTACAATAATTTTTTTTGTTAAAATATAAAAATTAAAATCTAATATAAAATAATTATAATTTGAAATGATGCAATATATAAGTTTTTTGAAACAAAAATTTCCTTGAATTTTAAAATATTAAAACACCATATAACTATATCTTGTATCATGATTAAAAATATTCATCAAATCTAATTAAACTTAAAAAAAAGAAAAACTAATTTTAAAACTAATCTAAAATTATAATGTAATTTATTTAAACTTACTTACTACATACAAAAATTAAAATGCCTAATTAGCTATTTAACACTTATACTTAACTTATATACATATCGAGCCATTACCGCCAAAATAATGTATCCCACACCATAATCGATTAATGTTTTTTATCGAAATCGATAGCTCAACATCATTTAAAATTATTAAAATTAAATGTATTACACAAAACAATATTTACATTATAAATTTTAAAATAATGGCTTTATTCAAACTGATTTTATTTAAAAAAAACCTTCCCCTGTAAAATTTTGAGTTTGTGGGATACATTTTTTCGGCGGTTATGGCTCGATATATACTTATAAAACTATACACTAACATTGGCAAAAATGCAAGAATAATTTAACCACCATTTTCATCACCTACAATACCTACATCATCAAGTTCCTGTTGGAGGCCTTTATCGGACACGCATGATGCGGTAAGTTTGATCACAACTTTTATTCAAACCTAATTCTTGCATCAACATTTTCAATTATAAAAGAAGCAACAACCAAATAAAAATTAAATGACCAACATGTCTATAAAATCATGTTAAATCATTTACAATGATAAGTTAACAGCATATGTTAATGGTTTACCTACTTAACATGCTAAGTAATATTATATAGATAATGCTAATTTGCTCTTAAATATTTGTTTCACATTGATTTTTCTCTTATCTCAGTATCAGTAAAAACAAATTATGATATTTAACATTCTAGGAATGAAAGAGTGATAATGTACTGGTCTTGTTCTTTTACCTAAAGTTTTTTTTGCATTTTATAAAACTTTTCATGAAATATGCTTTGATAAATATTTCTCGGGTTTTTGCTTCTCTTATACATAATTTAACTTTTCTTAATTGCCAAATACTTAATCTATCTTATGTTTATTATTAACCCATTTCTATATAATTTGATATTATGATATTATTTTTCAATTCGTTCAGTAAAATAATGGTTAAGATATTTACGTGAATAATGAATATCGTTACAATTTTAACACAAAATTATTATAAAGTTTGAATATAGTTAAATAAATTTATTTGTTAAGCATTATGAATTGCTGATTAGAAAATTATAAGGGTGTTTTCCTTCAACATGAATAAGGGAATGGTGTAAGACATTTATTTACTTTTTACTGTGGGGTTTCAATAATAATTAAGACTTGAAACTATGGTAGGTGAGGGTAATGAGGCTGAGTCTCTCTGGAACATCTAAGAGAGATAATATTAAGGAGTTCAAACTGACACCATTAGAATTAACAAATTTTTTTTTCTCATTTATAATATTGACTAGATTGGGGCAACATCATATATAAAGATTCTAGTCATTCTGGCCTTAACACCGTAACATTTAAAAATAGGGAGTCTAAAATAAAGATTTTGTAACACAACTGTGAGTATATAGGTTAGGACCGAACCCCCCCACACCACTGAAGCTAGCATTCAAAGGCTCCCGCAGTCCTATCCCTGTTACTTTCTTGCTAATACGAATTACTACGAGACTTTTGAGTTTCATGTATCAGTTCCAACAGAATCGAGTGTTAGTTCTTCTAGCACTTGAGAGTGTATTTTACACTGTGTTCGTTACAAGACTCATCCTCATTATACAAGAATCATCTCATTCTACAAGACTCATCCGCATTCTACAAGAGTCATCCTCATTCTACAAGAGTCAGCACATTCTACAAGAATCATCTCATTCTACAAGAGTCATCCTCATTCTACAAGACTCATCTCATTCTACAAGACTCATCCTCATTCTACCAGACGCATCTCATTCTACAAGACTCATCCTCATTCTACAAGAATCATCTCATTCTACAAGAGTCATCATATTCTACAATAATCATCACATTCTACAAGAGTCATCATATTATACAAGAATCATAACATTCTACAAGAGTCATCATATTCTACAAGAATCAGCCTATTCTACGAGGTCACTATCAGGATAACAGATAAGTAACATACTTAACAATTTTGATCAACCCATAATTAGTTTTACCGTTAGGGCACCGATGTTTAGAAACTTCATTTCATTAGGGTATACCGAGTGGGTGTCGGGAAGAAGGACAAACAAGTAATTGAATTAGCAATTTCATGTTTTGTCAGGAAATAGAAGTATAGATCTGGGATTCAAAAAAGAAAAAAAAAAGTAGGATAGAGGGAAAATGTAATAAAACCGAACAGTCCAAATTGTAAAAATTAAATAAGGTAAAATAAATTTTAAATTAAAGAAAAAAATTTAAAAAATTAAAATAAAATTTTAAATTAAAATAAAATTTGAAATTAAAATAAAATTTTAAATTAAAATAAAATTTGAAATTAAAATAAAATTTGAAATTAAAATAAAACTTGAAATTAAAATCAAAGTTAAAATTTAAAATAAAAATTGAAAATTTAAAAATTAAAATAAAAATTTAAAATTTAAAAAAATAAAAATAACAATTTAAAATTCAAATAAAATTTTAAATTAAAATAGAATTTAAAATTAAATATAGAATTTAAAATTAAAATAAGATGAAAGAGAAATGAAAAAATAAAAGGAAGAGAAAGGAGGTGTATTTTGCCGGATTTTGAAGTTTGGAACTACTGAGTTTCTTTTAGATATCGCATTATTTTTTTTAGTAAATGAATTTTAGGCCTTTGCCTACAACTGTTGAGTCCCAAAAAGGGGAAATAATCTAGCGAATCAAAATTGAGGCAAAGTCTCCGCTCTTATCTTTATTTTCATTGCTGCGAGTGACAATTTCCCTCTATTATTACGGTCCACTAGTCATGTAAAGGCGCCTAGTTCTAGACAAGTTTCTTACGCAAACGTCGTTAAATCTAATATGCCAGGTCTGGAGCAGGAACCTAAAACCCAATATTCTGAGCCGCATATCAACAATCTAGAGACAACATTGCAGACACTTGTCCAAACTATGAACACTTTCACGACCACCATGACATCCATGATGCAGGAAATGCTGAAAATGCAATCCACTATCTTGCAAGCCATTTTAAAGAAATGATTTATTTAAAAATTTGTTTCTGGAACGCGAACGGCCTCCGCCAACATAAAAATGAACTGGAATACTTTCTGATGGATAAGCAGATTGATGTTATGATGATTGCTGAAACTCACTTGACGGCGACAGGGTACTTCAAAATTAATGGCTACATGTTGTATGATACTAAAGATCCCCGCGGAAGAGCATGTGGAGGTTCGGCAATTCTTATAAAGAACAGAATAAAACATTATTTAATGAACAACATATGTGAGGATTACCTCCAAGCAACAAACATTTGCATTGAATTCTGTCAATACAAATTTGTTTTATCATCGATTTATTCTCCGCCTCGATTTTCAATAAAAGAACACCAATACTACAGCTTCTTCAATTACCTTGGAGCTAGATTTTTAGTTGCTGGCGACTTTAATGCCAAACACACATTTTGGGGTTCACGTCTAGTAACCCCAAAGGGTCGCGTACTCTTCAACACCATTGCTAAAATGGGCTTGTATGTACTCTCAAGTGGACATCCCACTTACTGGCCGACGGACCAACGGAAGATTCCCGATGTTATTGACTTCGGAGTAGTGAAAAATATCCCTGTAGAATCGATACAAGTGGAGCCTTCATTAGACTTGTCTTCAGATCACTCTCCTACTATCATTACAATGCATTTCCCTCAAGTGTGTGGTTCTCCATTTATGAACATGACTAAGACCCGAGTAAGTTGGATAAAATACAAAAAGTATTTAAGTTCTCATTGCACGGAAAATGTTGTGTTGAGAACAACCGACGATATTGATGAGTCGATTGGCAACTTTACCGATGACCTTCGACGAGCTGTGCATCACGCTTCCACTTATCACGTTGAATGTAGAAATAGGACAAACAGAACTTATTTCTCTGAACTCGAACATCTCCTATCAGAAAAAAGAAGAATGAGAAGAGAGTGCAAATTCACAGGTCTCCTGAACTGAAAGCTAGGCTACGGGAATGCAGAGATATACTAAGACATTTCTTAGAAACCCAAAGAACGGCCTCACTTAGATCTTACTTGGAAGGTCTTGATAGTACCCCACAATCTGACTACTCGTTATGGAGGGCGGCAAGAGGTTTAAAAAGACCAGTAAGAGGAAAACCTCCTTTGCGAAATCCGACTGGTGAAAGGGACATTATTTGTTAACCATTTGAGAAATGTGTTTACTATAAACAACTCAAATAATAACGAATCTGATTTGCCACCACTTGTTATAAGGCCTCCTGTACCTCTAAGACTAAACTTTCGTGATGTCCAAAACACTATTGGTACTCTGAACCTTAGAAAGGCTCCAGGTATGGATAAAATCAGCAATAAAATGCTTGTGGAGTTACCTCGTGTAGCAAGAAGAATTATCCTCTTTATCTTCAACGCTATTTTACGCCTAGAATACTATCCTGGCGATTGGAAGGTGTCTATGATCACTATGATTCCTAAGCCAGGGAAGGACCACACCAAAGTGGAGTCATATAGGCCAATTAGTCTACTGCCGACAATTTCAAAACTGTTTGAAAAATTGTTAATGACTAAGTTGACTCCAATTCTGAATGACACTGAATGTATTCCTAATCATCAATTCGGCTTCAGGGCTAAACACAGCACCATAGAACAAACACACAGATTGGTAAATGTGATAAGAGGGTCGTTTGAAGACAAAAAATACTGCTCCGCCCTTTTCATTGATGTGTCGCAAGCGTTCGACAAAGTTTGGCATGACGGTTTAATGCACAAAATAAAATTAACTCTGCCTGCTAACACCCATAAACTCATGGAAAGTTATTTATACGGTCACAAATTTAAAATCAAAGAAGGTGATTTTTTAAGTACCGCTCAGCCAATTGAATCAGGTGTGCCACAGGGTAGCATACTGGGTCCTACTTTATATTTGATATATGCCTCCGACATGCCGTCAGACCCCAAAATCCAGACGTCAACTTTTGCAGACGATACAGCCTTTATCAGCGTCCATAAGGACCACCAAGTTGCATCACAGAATTTGCAGAATTATGTTTATAAACTAGAGAATTGGCTTGAGCTTTGGAAAATCAGGGTTAACGAACAGAAATGTATTCATATAACTTTCACATTGCGAAAAGATACATGCTCGTTCATCGGAATAAATAATCAAATTATCCCGCAACACAATGAAGTCAAATACCTCGGAATCCACCTCGATCGTCGTTTAACTTGGAAGTCTCATATCGACGCAAAACTTACCCAGATGAGATCAAAAGCAGTGCAACTTAATTGGCTAATCGGCAGAAATTCTACATTAAAGTTGGATTGCAAACTTTTGTTGCACAATGCAATTCTAAAGCCAATCTGGTGTTATGGAATTCAATTATGGGTACGGTGACCATTTTTGGGAAAGGAAAATACAGGACAAATACAAAATTATGTTAAAAGTGAAAAGAAAAACAGAAAAAATAATCATATAATATATTTATTATTATTGTTATAAAATTAAGTAACAACAAAAACAATTCTTCTTGATTAGAATAAAAAGTTAAATAAAAAGTTTTTATAATATTATAATTTAAAAAAATAAATTTGGTTTTATAAACAGTCTCCTTGACTAAGGCTAACAAAAAAAAATAGAAAAAAACTACATAAATGATAAATTTAGTTATGAAGTTTGATATTTTTCCACAGAATGGATTTTTTTGTTAAACATCTGGATTGTTAATTAAAAATCCTTTAAATTTTGAGCAATTCATTTTAAAATTGCATTTTGTAATTAATAGTGATCTTAAAGTATTTACTTTTAATTGCGATTTTTCGGTGGTGCAAATATTATTCATTATTGCAAACACTCTCTCGGTAGCAGCATTTGAAGCAGGTAGACATAGATAAAATTCAACAAGTATCAATATATTTTTATTTGCAATCACATTTGTCTTAAAGTGATTAAAAATTTCAATCCATCTTTCATCTACTGATATATTTTTTACCCTCCAGTCTTCTATTTTTTCATTATTTGCAAAATTTTTCACGCATCAAATAAATCTTCATTTATTTTTAAATCATTTCTAAATTCATTTAGATAGGATAAAGTTTTTTCAATCTTGTCCCAAGATAACATATTTCGTAACAATATCCAGTCTAAAATTTCTACATCTCTAAAAGCTTTATCCCACTGATTTAGGTAATCAATGCATGTTTGGTAAAAATTTGTTATATGTTCTTTAGTTATTGTTTCATCATAATCATTACTTTTCTGTAATTGGAGAATAATATTTTTGACGGTAAGGGGTAAAAACAGTTCCTTTTTCCGTTCGACCAATTTTTTTTTTTTTGCATATTCTTTTTTATTGTATCTTCATTTAAAATGAACTAACAATAGGTATTCAAATCCTAAAACTAAAGTTAATTAAGATAAGTCCAGCCAATGCTAGACAAAATCTAGTTTTCAAATTCGATAGGATATAATGAGCAACTTGTATTTATTCATCTGAGAGCGGTGGTGTACCTCCTTCTCAAACGGCTATGACCGGGATGTTGTAAGATGTCTCGAGCGAGGGGATTTGGATGAGTTTCCAGCTTACCCAAATAATGGGCCACGTGTTTAGTTATTTCCCATTTGACAAGTGGAACATCAAGATCGTTGTGTATGTTGTTGTTTTTAATATACCAAGGAGCGGTAGTTATCATTCGTAGAATTTTGTTTTGACGGCGTTGAATTTTCTCAATATTGGAGTTGGAGGCAGTGCCCCATAACTGGATACCATAGCACCAAATTGGCTTTAAGATTGAGTTGTAGAGTAGAAGCTTACAGTGAAGCCGAAGGACGGAGTTTCTGCCGATGAGCCAATGAATTTGGGCTGCTTTCAGTTTCATTTGAGTCAGCTTAGCATCTATATGTGGTTTCCATGTGAGGCGACGGTCCAGATGAATACCAAGATATTTCACGTGTGAGTTTTGAGGCACTATATGGTCATTTATACGAATAGGGGGACATGATTCCCTACGTAGAGTAAATGTTACGTGGGTGCATTTCTGTTCATTTATTTTTATTCCCCATTGTCTTGCCCATTTCTCCACTTGCGTTACGTGGTGCTGTAATTGAATCGAGGCATCTTTTGGATCTTTGTGAGTACTGAAAAATGCCGTATCATCAGCAAATGTTGACGTGTGAATTTCATTGTTTGTTGGCATGTCTGCTGTGTACAGCAAGTAGAGAATTGGTCCTAAGATACTACCTTGAGGGACGCCAGCACCTATAGGTTGAGGATGGCTTAAATAATCACCTTCTTTAATCATAAACTGACGGTCGATTAAGTATTTCCATAGTAGGTGTTGAAGATTCACCGGCAAGTTCTGCTTTAATTTAGATATCAGGCCTTCATGCCATACTTTGTCGAAAGCTTGAGAGACGTCAATAAAGAGTGCCGAACAGTATCTCTTTTCCTCAAAGGTTTTTCTTATGACTTGTACCAATCTATGTGTTTGTTCTATTGTACTGTGTTGACGTCTGAAGCCAAACTGGTGATTGGGAATGCAGTTGTTTTCATTCAAAATCGGAGTCAGCTTGGTTATAAGCAATTTCTCGAATAATTTGGACATAGTTGGTAATAGACTTATTGGCCTATACGACTCAACTTTGCAAGGATCTTTTCCCGGCTTAGGAATCATCTTTACTAGTGCAATTTTCCAAACCGGAGGGTAGTACTCAAGCCGTAAGATGGCATTAAAAAGAAAGAGGATTAATCTTTTTGCAATGCGAGGCAGCTCAAAAATCATTTTATTGCTGATTTTATCAAACCCAGGTGCTTTTTTAACATTTAAATTATCAATAGCCTCAACAACCTCCAGATATTGAAATCTTATTTGTACAGGTGGTCTGGCAACAACAGGCGGTAGTTGGCTAATGTCAGTATCCATATTGGGAGTGAATACATTTTTTAAATGACTTACGAAAAGGTTGCCTTTTTCTTCGTTATTTCGTGCCCAAGATCCGTTCAAAGTACGCAGTGGAGGTTTTGCGATTACGGGTTTTCTTAGATTTCGGACTGGAAGTTGCGTCTAGACCTTCCAGATGTTGTTTGAGAGACTCTGCTTTTTGCGCTTCTAGCAAGATCCTAAGATTTTTGGTACATTCTCTCAACCTAGTTTTAAGTTGGGGCGATCTGTGTTGTTGCCACTCTCTTCGGACTCTCCTTTTTTCAGACAATAGTTGCTCAACATCTGCAGAAAAAACTCTGTTGTACCTATTCGGGCGGTAAGTGGAAGAAGCATGTTCTGCGGCTTTCTCGACATGTTCATTAAGACTTTTTATACAGGCATCGATGTCTTCAGCAGTTTTTAACGGGAGTTTCTCTGTGCAGTGAGTGCTGATGTATTTTTTGTATTTTAGCCAATTCAGACGTTTGACAAGAAGTAAGGCATCAGTTACGATTTGCTGAGGACTTCTGATGGTGATTACAGTGGGTGAGTGATCTGAAGAAAGATCCAGTGAAGCCTCGACTTCAATGAGTTCCGGGGATACCCCTTTCGCCACGCCGAAATCGATAACGTCAGGAATTTTTTGCTGGTCAGTTGGCCAATAAGTTGGTTGACCAGTTGAAATCACATTCAGTCCCATTTCAGACAGGGAGTCGTGCAAGATACGACCTTTAGGGCTAACGAGTCGTGAGCCCCAGAATGTATGCTTAGCATTGTAGTCGCCAGCCGCTATGAAACGGCTACCTAGTGATTTGTAAAAATCTCTATACTGATCTTTTGTTATTGAAAATCTGGGCGGACAGTAAACTGACGAAATCACGAGGTTTTGACAAAAGTTCTCAATACAGATGTTTGTTGCTTGAAGATAACACTCTGAAAGACCACCCAATGAATGGTGTTTGATTCGCGATTTGACCAATATTGCCGAGCCACCACATGATCTATCTCTGGGGTCCTTGGTGTCGTAGAATGTATAACCACTTATTTTAAAAATGCTTCTCGACGTCATATGAGTCTCGGAAATCAGCATTACATCAATTTTCTTATTAAAAAGAAAATATTCAAGTTCATTTTTGTGTTGGCGTATGCCGTTTGCGTTCCAGAAACATATTTTGAGACAGTTCATGGTCTATTAAGTATGGCCTGCAGTAGCGTGGACTGCATTTTTTGCATCTCCTGCATCATACTTGTCATGAAATGGTTCATGGATTGCACCAGATTCTCCATTATACCTTCAAGACGGCTAAAATTGTGGCTGTTTGTATCATTTATTGGTGATTCATTTTGCAGTGTGGGTTGGTTAGATCTTAGCACGTTGGCATATGAAAATTGGCTAGTGGATGCTTGTGCTACGGGGGGAATAATTGTAATAGGTACTTTTGTCGTCTGAGTAGGGGTAGAAGCGGGTTTGTTGATCAAGGAGCGTTTAACGACCTCGAAAACAGGGCAACCCCTGTAGTTGGCAGTGTGGTTTCCACCGCAATTGCTGCATCTTTTTACCCTGGAATCATCCTTAGGTTTATCGCACTTTGAGGTGTCATGAAGATCCCCACAAACAACACAAACAGTAGGCAACTTACAATAAGATTTAGTGTGACTATATTCTTGGCAGTTCGAACACTGTACTGGGCCAGATCGCTTATGAGGTTCTTCCACTGTAACTCTTCGGTGCATTATGAATTTCAAGTCATATATAGGATGTGTTTCATTTTTCTTCAGCTTAACATCACCAGGTTCTAACTCCACTCTAAATAATGGTTGAGGGATCCTATCTCTGTTTCGTTTCTTATATTTGATACGGCCTTGATTTTAAAGCCTTTGTCGGCCAAACTGCTCTTGATCTCCTCAGGATCAACAAAAGAATCAATTCCCTTAATTACGACTTGTAGACCTTTTGCGCTTTTAAGTTGATACGTGTAAAAATTCTTTTTGCGTTTTTCAAATTCCGAAACTATTCTCCGATAGTCGTTTTCATTATTAACCTGAATCTTTGTTTCATTAATATTGCCACGCTTAATTGGAGTCACATAAAAAGAATTTTCACCAATTAATGAAACTAATATTTTTATAAGTTCGTTTGAGTTTTTTTCTCTTAAATATATTGGAGGTGGTTTTACTGGCTTATTCACAGCGTTAGGGACATCATTTTTGTCTTGGAGGATGGCAAAACGATTTTGCGAGCGTGGCTCTTCAGCATTCTTTGATAATTTTGCGGCTGGTGTAATTTCGGCAGATTTTGGGCTTCTGCCTCTCTTCGATACTGTTATATAACGGTCCATTCCTACCTGTGTTTTTTGTTTTTCTTCAACAGCAACTATAGGAGCGGTCTTATTTGTAGGACTTAATGTGCCTTTTGCAGCTGTTGACGTCTCTCCAATATTTGATAACGAGGACCGTGAAGAAGACGGTCATTCAGTGATTTTTCTATTTAAATTAAATATGCTTTGGGCTAAGTTTGTGCCTTGTTCAACACATTTATTCAAGTTTGGTGCACTTGCACTTAAATTCAGATTTGTGCTTATTTTTGGTTTCACAGTTAAGTAGTTTTTATTAAATTCGGGATTTTTAATGTTCTCATTACTAACACTTGCCGAGCTCAACACGAAATAAGCATTTCGGCTCTGAGGCCCACTCGCACTGTTAGAATTGTTACTCATTCACTGTCTCACTGTATTTAATTTTCTAGTTTTCAAATAATTAAAAATAAATTATTACAATTTATTAATTTTTATTGCACCTAGTGCAATTATTTGACTTTGTAAAGTTTTTCACCTATTACGAGTTTTTTTCACTTTTTTATTTAATTTAACTTTTTATACTTTTTCACCTATTACGATTTTTTCACCGAAAATTCAGCCGCACTAAAAGTAACACGTCCGAACAGTTCGATGTATCAAGCACAACTATCATCTATTTTGCGCTTGAGTTAAAGCAAGGGTATCCCTCCTTCTCAACCGATTGTGGCCACTAAAGTTAAGGATGTCTCGTGCAAGTGGGTTTGGATGGTGTTCAAGTTTGCTGACATACTCTGACGCATATTTTGTAAATTCGACTTTTACTAATGGCACGCCTAGATCTTTGTGGATTCGAGAATTTTTAACATACCATGGAGCTGCAGTAATTATACGTAGACTTTTATTTTGACCCCTTTGAATTTTTTCAATGTTTGATGCTGAGGCAGTACCCCATAATTGAATTCCATAACACCAGATTGGCTTTAGAAATACATTGTACAACAAAAGTTTGCAATCCAATTTCAATGTAGAGTTTCTGCCGATTAACCAATTAAGTTGCACTGCTTTTAATCTCATTTGTGTAAGTTTCGCTTCAATATGAGACTTCCAAGTTAAACGGCGGTCGAGGTGAATGCCGAGGTATTTGACTTCATTATGTTGAGGAATAATTTGATTATTTATTCTGATGGACGAGCAGGTATCTTTTCGCAATGTGAAAGTGATATGAATACATTTTTGTTCATTTACCCTGATTTTCCAAAGCTCTAGCCAATTCTCTAGTTTATAAACATAATTCTGCAAATTCTGTGATGCAACTTGGTGGTCCTTATGGACGCTGACAAAGGCTGTATCGTCTGCAAAATTTGACGTGTGGATTTTGGGGTCTGACGGCATGTCGGAGGCATAAATCAAATATAAAGTAGGGCCCAGTATGCTACCCTGTGGCACACCTGATTCAATTGGCTGAGCGGTACTTACAAAATTACCTTCTTTGATTTTAAATTTGCGACCGTATAAATAACTTTCCATGAGTTTATGGGTGTTAGCAGGCAGAGTTAATTTAATTTTGTGCATTAAACCGTCATGCCAAACTTTGTCGAACGCTTGGGATACATCAATGAAAAGGCCGGAGCAGTATTTTTTATCTTCAAACGACCCTCTTATCACATTTACCAATCTGTGAGTTTGTTCGATGGTACTGTGTTTAACTCTGAATCCGAATTGATGATTTGGAATACATTCAGTGTCATTCAGAATTGGAGTCAACTTAGTCATTAACAATTTTTCGAACAGTTTAGAAATTGTCGGCAGTAGGCTAATTGGCCTATATGACTCCACTTTGGTGTGGTCCTTCCCTGACTTAGGAATCATAGTGATCATAGACACCTTCCAATCTGCAGGATAGTATTCTAGGCGTAAAATAGCGTTGAAGATAAAGAGGATAATCTTTCTTGCTACACGAGGTAACTCCACAAGCATTTTATTGCTGATTTTATCCATACCTGGAGCCTTTCTAAGGTTCAGAGTACCAATAGCGTTTTGGACATCACGAAAGTTTAGTCTTAGAGGTACAGGAGGTCTAATAACGAGTGGTGGCAAATCAGATGCATTATTTGAGTTGTTTATATTAAACACTTTTCTCAAATGATTAACAAATAAAGTCCCCTTCTCGGAATCATTTCTAGCCGAGTCACCAGTCGGATTTCGCAGAGGAGGCTTTCCTCTAACTGGTCTTTTTAAACCTCGTGCCGCCTTCCATAACGAATAGTCAGATTGTGGGGTACTATCAAGACCCTCCAAGTAAGATTTAAGTGAAGCCATTCTTTGGGTTTCTAAGAAATTTCTTAGTATATCTCTGCATACCCGTAGCCTAGCTTTCAGTTCAGGAGATCTGTGAATTTGCCACTCTCTTCTAACTCTTCTTTTTTCTGACAGGAGATGATCGAGTTCAGCGAAATAAGTTCTAATTGTCCCACTTCTGCACTCAACGTCGTATGTGGAGGCGTGATGTACAGCTCTTCGTATGTCCTCAGTAAACTTGCCAATCGATCCATCAATATCCTCGGTAGTTCTCAACACTACATTTTCCGTGCAGTGGGAACTTAAATACTTTTTATACTTTATCGAACTTACTCTGGTTTTAGATATGTCCCGAAATGGAGAGCCATTCCCTTGAAGGAAACGCATTGAAATAATAGAAGGAGAGTGATCTGAAGACAAGTCTAATGAAGGCGCCACTTGTATCGATTCTACAGGGATATTTTTCACTACTCCGAAGTCAATATCATCGGGAATCTTCCGTCGGTCCGTCGGCCAGTAGGTGGGATGCCCGCTTGAGAGTACATATAATCCCATTTTGGCAATGGTGTTGAAGAGTTCACGACCCTTCGGGGTCACCAGACGTGAACCCCAAAAAGTGTGTTTGGCGTTAAAGTCACCAGCAACTAAAAATCTAGCTCCAAGGGAATTGAAGAAGCTGTAGTATTGGTGTTCTTTTATTGAAAATCGAGGCGGCGAATAAATTGATGATAAAACAAAATTGTATTGACAGAATTCAATACAAATGTTTGTTGCTTGTAGGTAATCCTCACATATGTTGTTCATTAAATAATGTTTTCTTCTGTTCTTTATAAAAATTGCCGATCCTCCACATGCTCTTCCGCGGGGATCTTTAGTATCATACAACACGTAGCCATTAATTTTGAAGTACGCTGTCGCCGTCAAGTGAGTTTCAGCAATCATCATGACATCAATCTGCTTATCTATCAGGAAGTGTTCTAGTTCGTTTTTATGTTGGCGGAGGCCGTTCGCATTCCAAAAACAAATTCATTTCTTTAAAATGGCTTGTAAGATAGTGGATTGCATTTTCAGCATTTCCTGCATCATGGATGTCATAGTGGTCGTAAAAGTGTTCATAGTTTGGACAAGTGTCTGCAATGTAGTCTCTAGAGTGTTAATATTAGGCTCGTAATATTGGGTTTTAGGTTCCTGCTCCAGACCTGGCATATTAGATTTAACGACGTTTGCGTAAGAAACTTGTCTAGAACTAGGCGCGTTTACATGACTAGTGGACCGTAACAATTGCGGGAAATTGTCACTCGATGCCAAAATAGGCTGTTGACGATGATCAGGTAATACTGACGTCTTGTTGGTACTTATGGCTTTCAAATGAGTGTAAATTGGACAACCTCTATAATTTGCGGTATGATTACCTCCGCAGTTACTGCATTTTTTTATTTTTACGTCAGTTTTGGACTTATTACATTGAGCAGTTGGATGTAGTTCCCCACACGCAACACAAACAGACGGCAATTTACAGTACGCTTTGGTGTGGCCAAATTCTTGACAATTAACACACTGGACGGGTCCAATGCGCTTATGCGGTTCCTCCACGGTAATTCTACGATGCAAAAGATAAATGAGATTGTAGATTGGATGGGACTCGTTTTTCTTTAAGACAACATCTCCAGGTTCCAATTCTACCCTGAACATGGGCTGAGGGATCTTTTCACGGTTTCTGATATTCACTACGCTCTTGATTTTGAACCCTTTGTCCATTAAACCGGTCTTTATCTCCGCAGGATCAACACATGGGTCTATACCCTTTAGAACGACTTGGAATCCTTTTGCGCTTTTGAGCTGGTAGGTATAGAAGTCCCTAGTCTCCCTCTCCAACTGGTTGGACAATTTTCGAAAATCATCTTCCCTATTCACTTGGATCTTTGTCTCGCAGATATTTCCATGTTTAATTGAGGTTACGCTAAACATGTTTTCACCTATTACCGAAACAATTCCTTGTACCAATTTACTGGAAGTCGGCTCTCTCAGATAAATTGGTGGGGGCTTAAACGTCTTCTTAGGAAGTTCTGGCTCATCCGTCTGGAGGAGAGCAAACCTATTTTGATTATTACTCACGGTCTTAGGAGCTTTTGTATTTGATGACACTTGAGCAAACGTCGGGCTCCTCTGTCGCTTGAGAACGGTGATGTACTTATCCATACCTACTTGTTTTTTTTGTTTGACTGCACTATTTGATGAAGATGATGTTTTTTCATCTGTTGAAATCACAATATTGGGCGAACAATAACGACGCCGTTCTGCGGCTCTTGTAGTGAGAAAATTCTCCAGAGATTTTTTTAAGGATTCTTCCTCAGAGACCCATCTAGTTTTTCTACTCGAGCTAAGCTCTTTCTCAGAATTACATCTGAGAGGAACACTCATACAATTTTTATGCGATTTATAGTGTTTTTTTTAATTACCGATATTACCGTAGATTTTTTTAACCTATTACGATTTTTTCACTTTTTTGTTTTATTTCAACCTATTACACTTTTTCACCTATTACGATTTTTTCACCGAAAATTCGATGAGACATAAATAAAAATAAGTATGTACCGATTGTAATTTGACAAGCGCAAAGGACCAACTGTATCAATTGATACTACTTCAAAACTTGTACCTGGTGTGTCTGTATGAATCATGTTTTCTTTTGTATGTTTAGTTTGTTTATTTATTTTACACTGCTTGCAGTTTACAATGTATTGTTTTATCATCTTGCTCATATTCTTCCATATGTAGCGCTGCTTTAATTTCAAATCTGTCTTTCTGATACCTAAGTGTCCTCCATGAGTAGAATTGTGGTATTCATCCATAAGTTTCATCTGAGTTTCTTTGCAAATTATTCTTTTTGGTTTCTCATATAATAATATTTTTAAATTTGTTTTTGATTTTAATTGTAACCTGTTGTATACATTTTTAAATTTTTCCATGGCCATGGTTTTAAATATTTCATCATTCTTGCTCAAAGCTAGCTCCTTGATTTCTTCTTCATGCATTTTTGAAAACAGTTTCTCCAATGTCAACCTCGTGCTCAATGGATTATCGCTGCATCTTGCTATGATTTCATTTTTATTTATTTCTATTAAATTATCTTTAAAATTTTTATGTATTTGAAACTTAAGTTTTATTGTTTTGTGTAAGTCTGATATTGATGTACAGTCCCAGACGAAAAGTTGATCAGGCCTTTACCCGGAAATGCACTGTGTATTATTTGTCTTGTCAGGGTTATTCGTATTTATATAACGCATCTGCATTCGTATTCATTTTCCCTTTTTTATATTGTATTTTAAAATTATACTCGGATAAATCCATTCTAATTCGTGTCATTTTTGACGACGGATTTCTGTGTGAAAACAGAGAAACTAAAGGCCTGTGGTCTTTGACCACGAAAAAGTCTCTGCCATATAGGTAAGGTCTAAAAAAATTAATTCCCCAATGAATAGCTAATAACTCTTTCTCTATTGTTGGTTTGTTTGTGTTATGATTTGACAAAGATTTGCTTGCATATGAAATTGGTAAATCTGAACCAATTTCACCTTGCGATAAAACTGCACCAAGAGCATAATTTGACGCATCTGTTGTCAAAATAAACGGTTTCTCAAAATCTGGGTATTGAAGTATTGGTGGGTTCATAAGTTTTTCTTTTAGCGTTTCGAATGACTTTTGGCATTCATTATCCCATTGAAAAGGTTTGTTTTTCTTTAATAACGCATTTAAATGTTTGGCTATGTCTGCAAATTTAGGTATAAACCGTCTGTAGTAATTGCAGAAAGCAACAAATCTTCTTACTTCATCTGCATTTGTAGGAACCGGATAGTTTTTTATTACATCCTCCTTAGCCGGATCTGTTCTAATTCCCTTATTTGTTATGAGGTGCCCAAGATATACCACTTCTGGTTTCAAAAAACTACACTTGCCTGCATTTAATTTAAGGTTGTACTTTCTCAATCTTTGAAAAACGTTTTTTAAATTCTCATTGTGGTGCTTTAGACTGCATCCAAATACAATAATGTCATCGACATACAGAAAAGCTTCGGCATCTAAGCCGCTTAGCGCAATTGTTAACATCCGCTGAAAACTGTTTGAAGATATTTTCAAACCGAAAGGCAATCTTTTAAATTGGTAATGACCATTTCCTGTGGAAAATGCCGTCAACGGGCGAGAATTTTCATGCAATTTTATCTGGTGGAATGAACTTGTCATATCAAGCGTTGAAAAATATTTGGCTCTGCCAAGCTTGTCGAGTACATCCTCTATTCTGGTTAGTGGAAATTTGTCGTTGACAATCTTTTCATTTAGCTTTCGAAAATCTACTACGAGACGCCATTTTTTTTTATCATCTGCTGATTTTTTTGGTACGACTAGCAGAGGTGAATTGTATGGGCTAACTGAATTTTCTATTATGTTATCGGCTAATAATTGATCAACCTGCTTATTAATCTCCTCCATTTGCGTTTGTGGAAGTCTATAATTTTTTATATATACCGGTGTTGAATCTGTTATTTGTATTTGTTGTGTATAAAAATTATTAACACTAAGCTCTTCACATGGAAGATGAAAAACATCTTGAAATTCCTTAAAAATTTTAATTAAAGATTTCCCAGTATGTGGGACATTACTACCAACATCTAAACTTTCTAAAAGTGTAACTAGCCTGTCACTATCTTGTTGACTCTCTTTTCTTGTAAAATATACATTGTAGTTCTTTAACGGTTTTATTTTGCAATTTTCACTTTTAAAAATTACGCTCTTATCAGTAGTATTCAGTACTTTAACATGTGCTACACCTTTCGCGGGTATTATAGAATTTCCTAGAAATACTCCTTCAGCTAATTCTTCACTCAGCACAATGCTCTCTTCACTCACTTTTACATTAATAGGAACTATTGCCTCTGACCTTGATGGTACAATTACGTTTGTCTGATGAATTATCCTTGAATTCATTGGCATGATAATGTCATATTCATTTACAATAAACGTAATCGTGTATGTTTCAAAATCTATTTTACTCATGTATTCTCATATCCGATTATTCCATCGGTTTGGATTGGAAAATTATTCTCTACAATGTGAAAATTATGTTGAATAGTTGCCGTTGCAACTTTTAAATTTAAAATTTTTGTACCTATACTATCTATATTCCACTACAAAATGAAAGTAAAAAACTTTTTAATTTCACATTTACAAAATCACTGTGTTCTTAAAAAGTAATGAAACTTTATTTTCATGACGATTTCAGTTTTATTTTGTTTCAAATAACTATTTAAAGAAATATGAGAAAAAACAAAAATTGTCATGCTAAAGTGAAGGGTTAAAATTTTAATTACAATTAGTGACACAAATTATCAATGTATCTGACTACCCGATATTATCAAAATACTCACACAATGTTTATATATGTCTTTAACATTGCATTTTTCAATGTACAAAATATGAAAAATACTTTCGGGCTATTATATTTGCTAAGAAGTTTTCAAATTAAGTGGGAATACATACAAAAACTGTTGAAGAATAATTTTTGTAAACCGAATACTCGATGCTACAACTACTCATTGTCGATAAAGAAAACTTTCTATGTCACTTAAAAATTAAACAAACAAAATAAAACAAACTAAATAAAAAATAAATTTTATATTAAAAAATTAAAATGAGTGGTGTGTTTTTAATTTCCGTCTTTATTGAAAAAGAAAAAATTAAAGCGGAAAGAATATGTAGAAAGAGACTTCGGGACTGTTCAAATCCATTGGAATTGCCGGAACAATCGTAAGTAAATACATATTTTGCCAGAAACGTTTTTAAACAATCTGTGATCTATCTAAAATTGATTAATATATATTTTAGATTTATAGCGTATTACAGACTTAATAAAGATGCATTTAAAATGGTTTTAGAAGAAATATCCCACATCGCCAACGAGACCAGCATTCCAACAATTTTGAAGTTGGCCACTGCACTTCGTTACTTCGGCCAAGGTAGTGCCCAACAAATGATTGGGAAGGACTCGAATTTGGCTTTAGGACGAAGTACAGTTTCCAAAGTCATAACATGTATGTGTAACGTTTTGGAATCCACACTATGCCCAAAATGGATTAAATTTGAAAGGAGCAATGAAGACATTTTAAAATCACAAAGGCACTTTTACAACAAGTTCCAATTGCCTGGTATCATTGGTTGTGTAGATGGCACTCATGTCAAAATTAAAGCACCAGCCAAGGATAGCCATCTATTTTACAATAGAAAGGGATATTTTAGTTTAAACGTAATGACTGTAAGTAATACAAGTAAGAGTGCTATATTCGGCTGTGCCGAATCTTAAATACCCTTCACCTAAGCGCAATAAGAAATACAGAAACTACACTAGACTAGAATATCCTAATTCTGTGTTTTCTATTCAGTCTTAGTGCAAATTTTATTAGTATTTGATATATTGTTTGAAAGACAATTTTACGACCAACATAATTTATGTAAAATATTTTCAAATGTTGTCTAATTTTTACAATTGTTAATTGATTCAATTACCAATTCTTACCATAATTTACAGAGTCTGTCTGATGTTCATAATAATCTTCAGTGTAATTTAACAAACAGAGTATAAACAAGTAAGAGTGCTATATTCGGCTGTGCCGAATCTTAAATACCCTTCACCTAAGCGTAATAAGAAATACAGAAACTACACTAGACTAGAATATCCTAATTCTGTGTTTTCTATTCAGTGTTAGTGCAAATTTTATTAGTATTTGATATATTGTTTGAAACACAATTTTACGATCAACATAATTTATGTTAAATATTTTGAAATGTTATCTAATTTTTACCATTTTTAATTGATTTAATTACCAATTCTTACCATAACTTTCAGAGTCTGTCTGATGTTCATAATAATCTGCAGTGTAATTTAACAAACAGAGTATAAAAAAAACAAACAGAGTATAAAAAAGGGGTACAATTCGATTTTAGTGATTTTGCTCAAAAAAAAAAACAAAAAAAAAACAAAATGAAATAGGGCTTTTAGAGGAGATACCAGCAAAAAAAAAATTTATTGGCGGTCACGCCTATTTTCGAAGGGGCGGGCCCGTAAAGTTGAAAATATATAGGCCTATATCTCGGGAACTACTGGGTGCATGATAATTTGTAATACACTAAATGAAAGGTATTAAAAATACCTTTCCAACGATATATATCATGATTATAAAATATAGACCGAATATGGGTTAAATCCGAAAAAAATATTTTTTGACCCGAATTTATTTGTTTTTTGGAAATGGTTCTTATATGGCAGCTATGACAAATTATGGGCCGATCTTCTTAAATTTTGGAACAGTTATTTTCATGCATATGAGGATATTTCACGTCGAATTTCAACATAATAACGCTATATTTAAGATATATATTAGTATTAAAGTGGATTTCGAGAGTGGATCTTATGTGGGGGATATAGTCAAATATGGACCGATATTCTCAAAATCCAGCAGTTAGATTTAGGCATGTATGTAAATGATCCGTGTAAAATTTTGGATTGGTACCCTTATTTATAAGCGATTTATGAGTATTAAAGTGATTTTCCGAAGAGGGCTTTATATGGGGCATACAGTTAAAAATAGACCGAAATTAACAAAATTTTGTGAAATGATTTTTGTATATATTAAAATGATCTGTGCAAAGTTTTGAGTCGGTACCGATATTTATACAATATATATAGGGAAAAATGTCTTTTTCAGATGTGGTCCTTGTATAGGAGCTATGACCAGTTCTGGGCCGACTACCATAAAATTTAGTACAACAATTTATTTGCCTATAAAGAGTATTTATGTCAAATTTTAGCCGTTTAACATTATTTATATCTGTTTTATACGTATTTAAATGAATTTTGGAAGTGGACTTTATATGGGGTCTATGGTCAAACATGGACCGAACTAAAAAAAATTTCGTTTTGCGATTTCTTTTTGCATAAAACTTATTTTTGCTGAATTTTGTCGTGATATTCCAATTTTATAGGCATTTATGTATAATTGAGCAATATTTCGGGAAGGTTTTTGTATGGGGGCTATGACCAATTTTGGGCCGACCACCATAAAATTTAGTACAACAATTTATTTGTCTATAAAGAGTCTTTATGTCAAATTTTAGCCGTTTAGCATTATTCATATCTGTTTTATACGTATTTAAATGAATTTTGGAAGTGGACTTTATATGGGGTCTATGGTCAAACATGGACCGAACTAAAAAAAATTTCGTTTTGCGATTTCTGTTTGTGTAAAACTTATTTTAGCTGAATTTTGTCTTGATATCCCTATTTTATAGGCATTTATTTATCATTAAGCCATATTTCGGGAATATATATATTTGTATGGGGGCTATGAGAAATCATGGACGGATTCTTACTATTTTCCGCACACTTTCTTCTTTTGTCATACAAACAACGTATACAAAATTTCATAGTATTATGTCCAATATATTTCAAAATATTGCAATAAAATGGACGAAAAATATCAAATTTTTATAGAGGTGGTCTCACATATTGGTTCATAACTCTGGTTGACCTAAACCGATTTTGCTGATTTTAAATAGCAAACTTCTCGAAAGCACTTCTGACAGAATTATTGAAGGTTTGGATCCCGAGAATATCTGGGGACTTCAAAAAACTGATTTCAACAGACAGACAGACAGACAGACAGACAGACGGACATCGCTTAATCGACTTCGCTATCTATAAGGATCCAGAATATATATACTTTATAGGGTCGGAAAATTTTTTTGTGGAAATTACACACGGAATGACAAACTTATATATACCCTTCTCACGATGGTGAAGGGTATAAAAAGGGGTACAATTCGATTTTAGTGATTTTGCTCAAAAAAAAAAAAAAAAAAAACAAAATGAAATAGGGCTTTTAGAGGAGATACCAGCAAAAAAAAAATTTATTGGCGGTCACGCCTATTTTCGAAGGGGCGGGCCCGTAAAGTTGAAAATATATAGGCCTATATCTCGGGAACTACTGGGTGCATGATAATTTGTAATACACTAAATGAAAGGTATTAAAAATACCTTTCCAACGATATATATCATGATTATAAAATATAGACCGAATATGGGTTAAATCCGAAAAGAATATTTTTTGACCCGAATTTATTTGTTTTTGGAAATGCTTCTATATGGCAGGTATGACAAATTATGGGCCGATCTTCTTAAATTTTGGAACAGTTATTTTCATGCATATGGGGATATTTCACGTAGAATTTCAACGTAATAACGGTATATTTAAGATATATATTAGTATTAACGTGGATTTCGGTAGTGGACCTTATGTGGGGGATATAGTCAAATATGGACCGATATTCTCAAAATCCAGCAGTTAGATTTAGGCATGTATGTAAATGATCCGTGTAAAATTTTGGATTGGTACCCTTATTTATAAGCGATTTATGAGTATTAAAGGGATTTTCCGAAGAGGGCTTTATATGGGGCATACAGTTAAAAATAGACCGAAATTAACAAAATTTTGTGAAATGATTTTTGTATATATTAAAATGATCTGTGCAAAGTTTTGAGTCGGTACCGATATTTATACAATATATATAGGGAAAAATGTCTTTTTCAGATGTGGTCCTTGTATAGGAGCTATGACCAGTTCTGGGCCGACTACCATAAAATTTAGTACAACAATTTATTTGCCTATAAAGAGTATTTATGTCAAATTTTAGCCGTTTAACATTATTTATATCTGTTTTATACGTATTTAAATGAATTTTGGAAGTGGACTTTATATGGGGTCTATGGTCAAACATGGACCGAACTAAAAAAAATTTCGTTTTGCGATTTCTTTTTGTATAAAACTTATTTTTGCTGAATTTTGTCTTGATATTCCAATTTTATAGGCATTTATTTATCATTAAGCCATATTTCGGGAATATATATATTTGTATGGGGGCTATAAGAAATCATGGACCGATTCTTACTATTTTCCGCACACTTTCTTCTTTTATAGTACAAACAACGTATACAAAATTTCATGGTATTATCTGCAATAGTTTTCAAAATATTGCAATAAAATGGACGAAAAATATCAAATTTTTATAGAGGTGGTCTCAAATATTGGTTCATAACTCTGGTTGACCTAAACCGATTTTGCTGATTTTAAATAGCAAACTTCTCGAAAGCACTTCTGACAGAATTATTGAAGGTTTGGATCCCGAACATATCTTGGGACTTCAAAAAACTGATTTCAACATCCAGACAGACAGACAGACAGACAGACGGACATGGCTTAATCGACTTCGCTATCTATAAGGATCCAGAATATATATACTTTATAGGGTCGGAAAATTATATTGTGGAAATTTCACACGGAATGACAAACTTATATATACCCTTCTCACGATGGTGAAGGGTATAAAAAGGGGTACAATTCGGTTTTAGTGATTTTGTTAAAAAAAAAAAAAAAACAAATAGGGATTTTAGAAGAGATACCAGCAAAAAAAAATTTTTTTGGCGGCCACGCCTATTTTCGAGGGGGCGGGCCCTTAAAGTTGAAAATATATAGGCCTATATCTCGGGAACTACTGGGTGTCTGATAATTTGTAATACATTAAATAAAAGGTATTAAAAATAGCTTTCCAACGATATATATCATTAATATTTTTTAGCTTTTATTTAGTGTTGCCTCTTTAAATCCGATAAATAAAAAAAAAAACCTATTTCATTTTTTTTTTTGGAAATGCTTCTATATGGCAGGTATGACAAATTATGGGCCGATCTTCTTAAATTTTGGAACAGTTATTTTCATGCATATGGGGATATTTCACGTAGAATTTCAACGTAATAACGGTATATTTAAGATATATATTAGTATTAACGTGGATTTCAATCAATTCAGGTAATTTTTCAATTTTTGTTCAATTTTTATAAAAATTATATGTATTATAAATAAAAAATAAAAAAATAAAAATAAAAAACTTATTATTGTATTTAAAAAATTTTATAGATCCTGAAGATGAACAGAAGATGTTCGAAATATATTGATCTAATTTGTTAAAAAATACAATAATGTTTTTTATTTATCGGATTTAAAGAGGCAACACTAAATAAAAGCTAAAAAATATTAATCCATAAAATCAATCCAGCAATACAAAATATTAATCCATGATATATATCATGATTATAAAATATGGACCGAATATGGGTTAAATCCGAAAAGAATATTTTTTGACCCGAATTTATTTGTTTTTGGAAATGCTTCTATATGGCAGGTATGACAAATTATGGGCCGATCTTCTTAAATTTTGGAACAGTTATTTTCATGCATATGGGGATATTTCACGTAGAATTTCAACGTAATAACGGTATATTTAAGATATATATTAGTATTAACGTGGATTTCGGTAGTGGACCTTATGTGGGGGATATAGTCAAATATGGACCGATATTCTCAAAATCCAGCAGTTAGATTTAGGCATGTATGTAAATGATCCGTGTAAAATTTTGGATTGGTACCCTTATTTATAAGCGATTCATGAGTATTAAAGGGATTTTCCGAAGAGGGCTTTATATGGGGCATACGGTTAAAAATAGACCGAAATTAACAAAATTGTGTGGAATGATTTTTGTATATATGTACATGATCTGTACAAAGTTTTGAGTCGGTAACGATATGTATACAATATATATAGGGAAAAATGTCTTTTTCAGATGTGGTCCTTGTATGGGAGCTATGACCAGTTGTCGGCCGACCACCATAAAATTTAGTACAACAATTTATTTGCCTATAAAGAGTATTAATGTAAAATTTTAGCCGTTTAACATTATTTATGTCTGTTTTATGCGTATTTAAGTGAATTTCGGAAGTGGACTTTATATAAGGTCTATGGTCAAATATGGACCGAACTAAAAAAAAATTTCGGTTTGTGATTTCTTTTTGTATAAAACTTATTTTTGCTGAATTTTGTCTTGATATTCCAATTTTATAGTCATTTATTTATCATTAAGCCATATTTCGGGAATATATATATTTGTATGGGGGCTATGAGAAATCATGGACCGATTTTTACTTTTTTCCGCACACTTTCTTCTTTTATAGTACAAACAACGTATACAAAATTTCATGGTATTATCTGCAATATATTTCAAAATATTGCAATAAAATGGACGAAAAATATCAATTTTTTATGGAGGTGGTCTCACATATTGGTTCATAACTCTGGTTAACCTAAACCGATTTTGCTGATTTTAAATAGCAAACTTCTCGAAAGCACTTCTGACAGAATTATTGAAGGTTTGGATCCCGAACATATCTTGGGACTTCACAAAACTGATTTCAACATCCAGACAGACAGACAGACAGACGGACATGGCTTAATCGACTTCGCTATCTATAAGGATCCAGAATATATATACTTTATAGGGTCGGAAAATTATATTGTGGAAATTTCACACGGAATGACAAACTTATATATACCCTTCTCACGATGGTGAAGGGTATAAAAAGGGGTACAATTCGGTTTTAGTGATTTTGTAAAAAAAAAAAAAAAAACAAATAGAAATTTTAGAAGAGATACCAGCAAAAAAAATTTTTTTGGCGGCCACGCCTATTTTCGAGGGGGCGGGCCCTTAAAGTTGAAAATATATAGGCCTATATCTCGGGAACTACTGGGTGTCCGATAATTTGTAATACATTAAATAAAAGGTATTAAAAATAGCTTTCCAACGATATATATCATGATTATAAAATATGGACCGAATATGGGTTAAATCCGAAAAGAATATTTTTTGACCCGAATTTATTTGTTTTTGGAAATGCTTCTATATGGCAGGTATGACAAATTATGGGCCGATCTTCTTAAATTTTGGAACAGTTATTTTCATGCATATGGGGATATTTCACGTAGAATTTCAACGTAATAACGGTATATTTAAGATATATATTAGTATTAACGTGGATTTCGGTAGTGGACCTTATGTGGGGGATATAGTCAAATTTGGACCGATATTCTCAAAATCCAGCAGTTAGATTTAGGCATGTATGTAAATGATCCGTGTAAAATTTTGGATTGGTACCCTTATTTATAAGCGATTTATGAGTATTAAAGGGATTTTCCGAAGAGGGCTTTATATGGGGCATACGGTTAAAAATAGACCGACATTAACAAAATTGTGTGGAATGATTTTTGTATATATGTACATGATCTGTACAAAGTTTTGAGTCGGTAACGATATGTATACAATATATATAGGGAAAAATGTCTTTTTCAGATGTGGTCCTTGTATGGGAGCTATGACCAGTTGTGGGCCGACCACCATAAAATTTAGTACAACAATTTATTTGCCTATAAAGAGTATTTATGTAAAATTTTAGCCGTTTAACATTATTTATGTCTGTTTTATGCGTATTTAAGTGAATTTCGGAAGTGGACTTTATATGGGGTCTATGGTCAAATATGGACCGAACTAAAAAAAATTTCGTTTTGCGATTTCTTTTTGCACAAAACTTAGTTTTGCTGAATTTTGTCTTGATATTCCAATTTTATAGGCATTTATGTATAATTGAGCAATATTTCGGGAAGATTTTTGTATGGGGGCTATGACCATTTCTGGGCCGATCACCATAAAATTTGGTACAATAATTTATTTGCCTATAAAGAGTATTTATGTCAAATTTTAGCCGTTTAACATTATTTATATCTGTTTTATGCGTATTTAAGTGAATTTTGTAAGTTAACTTTATATGGGGTCTATGGTCAAATATGGACCGAACTAAAAAAAAATTTCGGTTTGTGATTTCTTTTTGTATAAAACTTATTTTTGCTGAATTTTGTCTTGATATTCCAATTTTATAGGCATTTATTTATCATTAAGCCATATTTCGGGAATATATATATTTGTATGGGGGCTATGAGAAATCATGGACCGATTTTTACTTTTTTCCGCACACTTTCTTCTTTTATAGTACAAACAACGTATACAAAATTTCATGGTATTATCTGCAATATATTTCAAAATATTGCAATAAAATGGACGAAAAATATCAATTTTTTATGGAGGTGGTCTCACATATTGGTTCATAACTCTGGTTAACCTAAACCGATTTTGCTGATTTTAAATAGCAAACTTCTCGAAAGCACTTCTGACAGAATTATTGAAGGTTTGGATCCCGAACATATATTGGGACTTCACAAAACTGATTTCAACATCCAGACAGACAGACAGACAGACAGACAGACAGACAGACGGACATGGCTTAATCGACTTCGCTATCTATAAGGATCCAGAATATATATACTTTATAGGGTCGGAAAATTATATTGTGGAAATTTCACACGGAATGACAAACTTATATATACCCTTCTCACGATGGTGAAGGGTATAAAAAAACAATTTATATAACACTGAGAAATTTATTTTTAGATATGTGATCATTTAATGAACATCATTGCAGTAAACGCATGTCATCCTGGAGCTTGTCATGACGCATTCATTTGTAAACTCAGTGATGAAAGACAGCATCTGATGGCAAATTACAACAGTGGCTCTAGAAGGTCATGGCTTTTGGGTGATGGGGGCTATTCATTGGAACCATTTTTACCTTATAGATGTCCAGAAATAAATACACCAGAGCATAACTTCAACAAAAAACATGCATCAGCTAGAAACATTGTGGAGCGCGTAATTGGAGTTTTAAAAAGCCGATTCAGATGTCTGCTTGATACGATGTCGTATGAGCCACGAAAAGTAGTACAAATTGTTAATATTTGCTGCGCACTTCACAATATTTGTAATTCCTACAATGTCAATAATGGAGAATGCAATGATTTTGTTGTGGAAAATGTATTCGAAGAAACTGCACCGGAGGACAGCGAAGTCAATGATGTAAGACTACTAAATGAAGCTCTTAGAATTCGAAATGAAATTTCTAGGAATATTATTTAAAACATGTTTTTTTTATTAAACAAAATTCATTTCATGAAATGAATAAAGAGTTATTTAAAATAAAAATATCACAATTCGTTATTTTATAAGGCATTAATACATATGTATAAGGTAAATACATACTTCAATTCACTAAATATACATATGTATGTACATATTTATATAAAAAAAATAAAAATATCGCAGTTTATCTTTTCTAGATATACCGAATGATTTTACACCTTTTATACCTTCGACAGCTGTGTAGAGACCGCAAAGCTTAGCAATTGCATCTTCTTTGGAGGATATGTGCTGCATATTGTTAGGACCTCCACCAGTTGCAGTTGTTTCCGCTCTGACCTCGGACAATTTTTTGCGAATGCAGGCTTTCCAATCAGCCCAAGCCTTTTTCCAACCTGATGCATCTTTTTCTGGAGGACCTATGGAGTTAAGTTCTCTTGCTAGGTCCTTCCACAGTTGATCACTCACCGTTCTATCACCTTTATAAAATCCCTTAGCTAATCCGGTGTGTTTTTCCATGAATTTTAGCATTGACTGCTCTTGTTCCGCATTTTTGTGCTTACTCCTTTAAAACAGAAGTAAACTTACAATACAGAAAATTATGTATAAATTTTAAGTTATTTACTTACATTTTGCTATTTTCGCAACAAATATTCAAAAAATTATATTAAAAATTATTTTTTTTACCAAAAAGTTTTTTTTCATGCGTCTATTTGCTTTCGGTTTCAAATTACTTTTTTTGTGGTGAAAATGATTTGTAGAACACATCAATTTCTCTTGAAACAAACTGGAAATGAAATTTTCATTTTTATTTCACTTTTACGAATTCAAGAACACAAACTGAATGGAATTTTCACTTTCATTTCATATTACGAATATAGAACACAGGCGTATATCAGAAATTTTTTTTATTTTACATATTGAAATATCCGCTCCCGTATCTATTAAAAATTTTAAATTCTCATTACTATTACAGCACTCTAAAATTATGTATGCGCTCACGTTATTTGCTTCTTTGTAAATTCTTATCTTTTGCGCCATTGGGCAACTTCTTTCGTTACCCGGCCTTCCTAGTTTCCCTCTTCGGCATTATTATGGTAAGACCTATACGTGTTATTGTTGTTATTCCGTCCTCTACCATTTGAATTATTTCTATTACCTTGGTTACTATAGAAGTTCCTACTCCCATTATAATTACCACTATTATTTCTAAAAATATTACCGCTCCTGTTCGTGTTGTTGTAATTGTTGTTTGCAAAATTGCCATTACTATTTCCATACTTATTGTTGAAACTCCTGTTACCTCTGTAATTGTCGTTTGCAACATTGGTGTTTCCATAATTGTTGCTCGCACCACTGTTGTTTTTGTAATTATTGTTTGAACTATTGTTAACTCTGTAATTGTTGTTTGGATCATTGTTGTTTCTGTAAGTGTTGTTAGAACGATTATTTACGTGAAACAAGTTTCTTCGCTCTAACCCTAAATGTTTTTCTGTAGTCATGCATCTTTCTACTGCCTCATTCAGTGTTTTCGGCATATCTATATATATAAAATTGAATGTATGTATGTATGTATGTATGTATGTATGTAACGTATAGACTCCAAAACGGCTGAGCCAATTTTGATGAAATTTTCACAGCATGTTACTGTGACTCTAGAAGGAATAATAGGCTATATGAAATTTCGATTGTACAAACGGGGGTGGCACCGCCCATATAACCCAAAAATTTAAATCGCCATATTTTGGGTATTTTTTGACCTACGTCAATGATACATATGGTATTGGCATAATTAGGAAAACGTACTAGGAGAAAAGTGGGTGGAACCACGCCCCTTTTTAGGAAAATTAAAAATCGTAATATAGTCTTAACTACTGGACCGATCGTCATTAAATTTTCACAATAGGATATTCTTACGAAATAATAAATTCTTGACTATGTAAGTGGACAAAGGGGCAAGGCCTCGCCTATAGCATTGCAATAAATACATTAAAATTAAATAAATAAATGTTTGTTAATATATAAATACGTTTTATTTTATTTTATGACGAGGGGGGGGGGGGTAGCGAAGCACACCGGGTTTAGCTAGTCTATATATATAAAATTCAATGTATGTATGTATGTAACGTATAGACTCCAAAACGGCTGAGCCGATTTTGATGAAATTTTCACAGCATGTTACTGTGACTCTGGAAGGAATAATAGGGTACTTTTTTCACCACGCCCACTTTTACGCCCACTTTTTTTAAATATTGTAATTGGAGACCAAACCTCTGGACCGCTATTTTTGAAATTTTCACAGCATTTAACTGGGACTCTGGTATGATTAATAGGGTACTTTTTTTTGACCACGCCCATTTTTACGCCCACTTTTTAAAAATTATGTAATTGCTCCCATATAGTTTTTAACAGATTTACTTCAAATTGTATACACATTATATACTCCAGGCGAGGTAAAAACAAAGATTTCTTAAGCCACGCCCCTTTCACGCCCCTTTTCACGCCAAATTTTTGAAAGTTTTATTCTCTATACAAATTTGTTCATTCCAACGTATTTTTTTTATTTGGTAGTATATTGCTCTTAATATTGTTAACGTCGCCATATAACTATGAACTACGCCTTTTTTTAATTCAGATACTTACTTATACCACTAACAATGTTTGCTATACAAAATACTTTTTTTGTAATATGTATTTACCTAAAGTTTTATATACTTTTTAACTACATACATTTTTTTATTACCAAATCCCCATTTTTCGCCCCATTTCACCTTAAATTATATTGCTTTTAATCTATATATATATAAATGAATGTGTGTCTGTATGTTTGTGCTTAATAGGAGGCCAAACCCTTGGACCAATCTGCCTGAAATTTTTACAGCATGTTACTGTGAGTCTGGAAGGAATAATAGGCTATATGAAGTTTTGATTGTACAAACGGGGGTGGCACCGCCCATATAACCCACAAATTTAACCCGCCATATTTTGGGCATTTTTTGACGTACGTCGGTGATATTTGGTACATATGGTATTGGCATAATTAGGAATACGTACCAGGAGAAAAGTGAGTGGGACCACGCCCCTTTTTAGGAAAATTAAACATCGTAATATAGTCTTAACTACTGGACCGATCGTCATTAAATTTTCACAACAGGATATTCTTACGAAATATTAAATTCTTCACTATGTAAGTGGACAAAGGGGCATGGTCTCGCCTGAAGCATTGCAATAAATACATTAAAATTAAATAAATAAATGTTTGTAAATATATAAATACGTTTTATTTTATTTTATGACGAGGGGGGGGGGGTAGCAAAGCACACCGGGTTTAGCTAGTTTGCTAATAAAATAGATTGGTATTCAACATGTACTCCTTTCATAAATACATTCAGTGCCATACTATCACTCAATTTATAGACAGCATCTTTAGCCTCTTGGGTGGGGTTTTGTAAATTTTTAAATTCAAAATTACTCATGTGATCTGAAAGTTCGGCAATTTTTTTTCTAAAATCAGATATACTACTGTTATTCTGCTTTACTGTACCCAACTCTGTCAGAACCTGCTGAAGCGTTTTCGGGTTAGGAAAAGCGCTTTCCAAAGCTTTTTTAAAATCATCAAAAGTTATCGGTCGATTTGAACGACCTAAAATACTTCGCACCTGTGGCGTTTAATTTAAAATTATAGACGTACTTAACGAATATTTCTCTGTCTTCTTCTCTTAGCAAATCATGCAACAATTCAGATTGAGTAATAAAATCTTCCAGGCATTCATACGAACCTTAAAAAACTTGTAGGTTTTTACCTACCATGCCCATATCGGAACTAGCAATTTTCGGTAAATTGCCTTCTTCTAACTCAACACCCTTCTACTTTACTCTTAAATTCTCAATTATTAAAACCAATTCGCTATGCAAATTCTCAAATTCAATTACCAATGTATTATCTTCCTTATCTTCACTTCCCTTAGTGAATTCTTCCACTCTGCTTCAAAAATGCTAATCTTTCTAATTTAATTTCCTTATATTTTTCCTCATAAATCCTATTCTTACTTTTTTTTATATTTAATTTAAGCTTTTTTAACTCCTTAATCCATTCATTCAGAGATTCCATTTACAAAATTAAAATAAATAATTTTTTTTTAGTGTACCAAATTACAAAAATACATTAATTAATAATTGCTTTGTTCAATAAGAATTTTTATAAAAATTTCATGCTTTGTTACAATAATTTTTCTTAGTGTACTAGTTGCCAAAAATTCAAACTGGCAATGCCCTACATTAATATAATATAATGCAACTCTATAATATGTGACATTTATTCATCAGCTGATCGTGACCATATTTTTTTTTGTGGTTATAGTATTTTTTGTTTTTAATAATGTTTTGTGAAAATTTATTTATATTACTTATTCTTCTTGGCCTTCAACTCTTCCGTCAAGGCATCAATTTGCTGCCAAATTTCCGTGGCCCTTTCCCAAGAAGGTGGATTTTCGGCTGTAACCATTCGTTTCAAATCAGCCAATCTTTTTCGCAGCCTCACAATTCTGCCAGCTCTTCTTCTTTTAGGCTTAGCTGTATGTGGTATTGCTGTTAATTTGTCTTCTACTCTGCGCTGCTGCCGCTGCAGATACTGTTCAATAGTAATTGGGTGTGGTTGTTGTTTAGGTAGAGCGTTCTCTGCTACCGCAGTAGTTTTTGTTGTAGACATTAAATTGGGATTTGGCAGGATCGCCATGTAATGTACGCACTGCACCTTTTATACAATTCCCTACCTAAGGGTTGTTAGCCGGCGTTTTGTAACGCCACTGGCTTCTAAATTATTTTTAGCCGGCACTAAAGAATGCCAAGGCAAAGCACTTTAAGGCGCTTATAATTTAAAGTTTTTTTTAAATAAAAACAAGAGCCAATTACTCGGCTGAGTTATGATTCTGAATCCTTTTTATTTTAAATTTCGTCCTCTTATAAACTAAAATAACGGTACTTACATCTAACTTATTCTATTTTCTATGTTTACTTCGTCTTCTCCTATGTTTACAATTATGTCTAAATCAGCTGTTGTAATTCACAATAAGAAAATATACTATTAGAGATGTGAGTGATTATCGATCCACTACAGGCTCTTCGTGGGTTGCACGCGGATTTGCAGTGCCCCAGAAGCGTAAATTTTGCTTATTTACGTACCCGCTATGATGGAAATGGGCCTCTTGGTTGGTTGGTTTACGTGGTAGTTCACTACGTGCGAACACTTAAGTAGAATCGAAGGGACCCCGTTTTAAAAGACCACACCACTCGTCAGATTTAATGTCTTGTACAACATACTGTAGCTAATATGTGTGTGCAAAAAAAAAAAAAATGTCGTGTCTTGCTAAACCCAACCTGTAGCTGTTAGATATATCAGCAGGTCATTAAGTTTTGACCCGGCTACCTCACTAAGGTCGTTCAGTGTGTAGTTCCCCATGAATTTATGTCTCCTGACACACAGGGCTGGGCATTCGCAGAGTAGGTGAAAAATCGTTTCCTCTTTTTCTCTATCCTTACAGCTACGACAATGGTCGTTAAAAGGGAGTCCCAGGAGTTCCTATTTCGAGTTATCAGTTGCATAGTACGTTTCTCGTTGAAAGATGGCCACATCAACTTGGATATTCTACATGTATCTAAATTACGCCATCTATACTCAGCCTTTGCAAGAAAATGTCTGAGGATGATACCTTTGATGGTCCCCAGTGGAATCGCTACTGAGACCGTATTGGAGATATCTAAGGCAGATCCCGTTCTGACTAATTCGTCTGCCCGTTCATTGCCGTAGTGGTTTCTATGCGCAGGCACCCAGACCAAGGTAATGTCAGATAGACGACCTAGACTTGACAGAGAATTCCTGCATTGCCTGACTAGTGAAGATGAAATTGTGTAGGCATTAAGTGAGAGGAGTGCCGCCTGACTGTCGACAAAAATACCTATATTGCCTCTAATGATATGATCGTGTAATGTATAACAAGCTGCCATGATTGCAAAAGTTTCCGCCTGGAAAACACTACACTCATTCGGAAGACGATACGAGATGTCTACCCCAGGTTCGTCACAAAAGACCCCAGAACCAACACCGCAGCTCTTCTTAGAACCGTCTGTGTATATCCTAGTGTCGTATTTGTGCACGAGATTACCCCTATTCCACTCACTCCTGGAGGGAATTATGACCTTGAATATCCTATCAAAATCCGTGTATGGAGTAATATAGTCAGATGGTTGGAGAACGTTTGAAGGCAACTGGCCAAGAATCCCCGCGTGGCCATATATTCTCGATTTCCAACAACCGGACGCTTGAAGCCTCGCTGCGCTGCAGGCAGAAGTGGCCATTATGTGAAGGTCAATTGGCATAAGGTGCAATATAGTGTTCAGTGCCTCTGAAGGACTAGTCCTTAGTGCACCTGTTATGCCTATGCAGGCTGATCTCTGAACTTTGTATAGTTGGTCTACGACATACTTCCTTCTAGTTGCAGTCCACCGTACAAGAGATCCGTAAGTGAGAATTGAACGTACTATGTATAGCCGTGTACTGTAGTGTGTTTGACGAGTCGCATACTAGTTACATACCTTTTGTATGTAACTAAACACTCACTCTTTGTTGTGTGTATTTCTGTCCACGCTGCACATAGCTGACAAGCATGTATTATGCTTGCTCAGCATACTCCCATAGTGAGTAAGAACATTGTTTTATACTAGCATTAAGATAGACTTAACAATAAACAATCAATCAATAAAGAATAATCAGTCCCCAAATAATATTGTGTTTTCTTTCTTTACATGGCGATCCTGCCAGTGCTAATTAAATTTAAAAAATACTGGTAAATTTAACTAAAACAAACAAACAAACAAAATATATAAATAAACAAGTGCACATAAAAAAAAGAGACAGCTAGTGAAAAAAAAAGTGTACATAATTTAATAACACTAATATCTATTGTTATTGAAATAAAAACCAAAATTTTACGAAAAAAAAAAAACTTATAACGTAAAACGATGATAAATGCATGGAATTCATTAACTAAAAACTTACATATAAAATAAATAAAATCTTTATAAACTAACATAAATCTAGACATTTCCTCAAGTGACCAACAAAATCAACAACATTAAAAATTATTATTAAAATATCAAAATTATAAAATACAAAAAAAAAAAAGGGTAACATTCCGAGTTACCGGGAAGGAAGATGCTGGTGCGGCCAAAGCACCATCCACAATAACAACATAAACTTTAGCCTATCAAACATTATAAATGCCAATGGCATAGAGATATCAAAAAGCTACAACAAACAATAGCAACAGCAAACAACAGGATCAGCAGCAACAACATCAAATTGATAAACCGAAAACGTTTTAGTAAGTCAAACGTTAATGTTTTTTTTTATATAGAGATTTGTAACTCTTAAAATAATTTTTTAAAGATTCTGTTTTAATATTTAAAAAAAAAATATATACTAAAAATTCTTAATACTACAAAATATGAAATTTATAAAATTTTAACCATGAAAAAATATCGAAATAGTGAATAAATAAAAATATTAAAATAACTTAAATATCATAATTATAATTTATATTTTATTTTATTTAAACTAATGATTAATAACTAACACTAATAAATATAAAAAAAAAATTAATTAATAAACCACCAAGGAAAATGGTATAATCTCATTAAAAATTATAAATAAATAAATATTTACTAAAAATTAAATAACCGGTGCATACATACGTGTCCCTGCATTTGGTATAAAACAAAAGTAAAAAAAAAGTGTTTTCTTTACATGATTATAAGAACGTAATTTATGTGAAAACAAGAATTTTTCAAATAAGAAAGGAAAGAAAGACTTTTTTTTACTAATTTAAAAATAAGAATTTTTTTATTGATTTAAAAACAAGAATTTTTGTAATTGTAATTTTGTAATTAATACTTATTAACTGATTCCTATTAACTAAATAAATTACTGCGAAACTTACGAGTCCCTCCAGTAGCATAAATATATTATAAAATCAATGCGATACTTACGAGTCCCTCCATTGGTTACAAACTAATTATTATAAATATTTCAATGATTTTTGGAGCATTGTCTTTAAAATTTTTAAAATTTCCTGTAGTCGGCTTGATTCTAACACTCAAAATTTACGGTCAAGTTGTTAATGGAAATGTAGACTTAGGTCACCTCTTTCCAAAACTTGATATATGAGCACCGTAAAATACCTCGATAGTATTTTACTAAGGATAAGGTAATTATCCATAAAGGAAAGCAAGTACTTTCCGACTTTAAGTTGAAGGACTTTGTTATTAATAGAAATGTCGACCTAGGTCACCTCTTTCTAAAGCTTGAAAAAATAGCTAATAATATTGATCTTGATACATTGCTACTCTCACTAGATGACAGTATGCTTATAAACCTAGGAATTAATTTGGAAACCTTTAAAAATAAAGGTAATGGTCTCTTAAAAAGATTGACCTTAGTGCTCCTAACATTTTTTGTTTTATTTTAAATTTTGAATTTATTATTTCAAGTGTTGTAAAAAAAAAAAATATATAAAAATACCAAATCAATAAGCCAGACTAAAGAAAAGTATTTTTTTTTGAACTATTGTAATTTCGTACATTTGTTTAGTCATGAATGTAAGGTGTTTTGAATTATTAGGTATATTTTATTTTGTTTATTAGTTGTATTATTTTATACAATTTAAGATCCATTAAATTAGATAATTAATTTTTAAAACTTACAAGTTATACAACATTCATATATTTATATATATATATATTAGGACATAAATAATAATAAAATTGTAATATTCAAACGTACAATTAAAAAAAAAAAAAAAAAAAATCAAAAGAAATCAAACAGCCTGATCAACTGATTTGATTTCGCAGAAAATTTTAAATTTTTATAATAAAAATAATAATAAATATTATAATAAATAATAATAATAAAAACTAATTTAATTTCCATTTTTATTATTGTAAGAATGATCAACCTTTGCGTAGTGATCATTCTTTCTAAAAACAGGGAGGTGTAGTGTGTTTGACGAGTCGCATACTAGTTACATACCTTTTGTATGTAACTAAACACTCACTCTTTGTTGTGTGTATTTCTGTCCACGCTGCACATAGCTGACAAGCATGTATTATGCTTGCTCAGCATACTCCCATAGTGAGTAAGAACATTGTTTTATACTAGCATTAAGATAGACTTAACAATAAACAATCAATCAATAAAGAATAATCAAACGGGACAGTCGCACAAGCGGCTGTCCCCAAATAATATTGTGTTTTCTTTCTTTACAGTACATCCATTTAACTATGGTGGGACTAAGTCCCCATTTTCTACCAAACATCTTACGACAGGTTGCTTTTTTTACGCTATGTTGAGTATTTAGCTTCCATGACAATTTAGAGTCTAGTATGATACCTGCATTATTTGAAAGGGGGATTTCGCAGTTTTTCAACCTTGAAGTTTGAAGCTTGGAATATTGGTCTTCGTCGTGAAACAAGTTCCGCTTTGCTTGGGTTCACCTCAAGACCATAAACAGTGGCCCAGTTGTCGAGCAACCCTAAAGCAGTGGACATAATAATACTGATCACGTTCGGAAACAGACCTGCCTAGATCAATGAGAATCGAGTTAATAACGATAAGCCACAGTAGTGGAGAGATTACCCCACCCTGTGGAAAGCCTCTCCCAACTTGGTTGGCCAATTTATTTAGGTCGGGACTTTTTACAGACAACTGCATCAAAGTAAAATTCTGCTCGCTATGCCAATTGTGGAATCACTCGTAGTAAACGGACGTGTTTTAAAGATTTGCTCTTCGAATATATGTTTTATATCAGAGGTAGGCACATCGTAAAATGAGGTTGTGTGTATGAGCGAACTACCCAGCAAACATAAACATAATTGTATAAATTATACAAAAAAAAACTTAGATAGGAAACATACACTCACAATATATTTTCCGTAACATATAAGAAATGAACAACGAGATTGATATATAAACGGAACTTCTAATACTTCAAAAGCTGATTACATGCATGTTACCAAATGCATTATCAATCATGAAATATTTTTCGTAGTTCATTATTAATTTGAAATGTTTGTTAGGAAGTATTTCTGAAAAAAATCTAAAAGCATCCGCCGCATGTGCACACATGGCTGTCTCAATGACGACTGAATGAAAGAGATTAAGTGTATGTGTGAAGTGCTCTCTGCACTATTGTGCTATAGGATGCCGACCTATGCATTAAATGCTTAAAGTGTGGTAATAGACTTCATTACTCTCCATGCGCTAAACTTTCTGAGTCGACATATAATGGTATGACAAATGATAGGAAATCTGCATGGAAATGTCACATATGCAGAGGTGAGCGTAACAGAAGCATAACCTTTACCAGGAAATTACTTATGAAGAATCAGCAGAAGATAATTTAAGACAAAACCAAAATAATAATGCAAACCAGGAACAACAAAAGAAACATAACAAACGACAAAGATTGAATACTGAAATAGATAATAACCCTACTTATTCTAACAAGGAAAATCATAACATATCGGATATCAAGTCTGATTTATTGATGTTTAAATTTTACAACCAACTTAAATGATATAAATACCAGTATACAGCAAGTCAAGAATAACATCATATCGATGAATAATTCCTTAAAAGACCAACTCCGAGGCAATGTCAAGCATCGCGCTACAGGTCAATGACCTCATTAAGGAAAATAGAGAAAAAGAGATTCACCTAGAACAAAAATTTATAAGCAAAAACATAAAGATAAACAAGTAAGAGTGCTATATTCGGCTGTGCCGAATCTTAAATACCGTTCACCTAAGCGTAATAAGAAATACAGAAACTACACTAGACTAGAATATCCTAATTCTGTGTTTTCTATTCAGTCTTAGTGTAAATTTTATTAGTATTTGATATATTGTTTGAAAGACAATTTTACGACCAAAATCTTACGACAGGTGTAATAGGCCACCGTTGCCTTCTTTACCCTGTGTTGAGTATTTAGCTTCCATGACAATTTAGAGTCCAGTATAATGCTTAGATATTTTGCATTGTTTGAAAGGGGGATTTCGCAGTTTCTCAACATTGGATGTTTGAAGCTTGGAATCTTGATCTTCGTCGTGAAACGTACAAATTCCGTTTTGCTCGGGTTTACCCCAAGACCGTTAACTGTGGCCCAGAGCAACCTCAAAGCAGTGGACATAATCTCACTGATCACGTCCGGAAACAGACCTGGTACGAGTATCACCACATCGTCCGCATAAGCAACAACTTTTATACCCCTACTGTCTAGATCAATGAGAATCGAGTTAATAACGATAAGCCACAGTAGTGGAGATATTACTCCTCCCTGCGGAGTGCCTCTCTCAACTTGCTTAGACTTAACGGTATTACCAAGATTTACTGTGACTATTCTTGAATTTAACATGGTAACTATCCAGTTATTGATATATTCTTCAACATCTAGGTTAGTAAGAGCTTGCTGAATTGCAAGAGTAGTCACATTATTGAAAGCACCCTCTATGTCTAGAAAGGCTGCCATTGTATATTGTTTAAATTCGAGAGATCTCTCTATAACCCTTAAGGTAGGCATGCTGACTGTTTGCGAGCCATGTCGAACCCTTAAGGCGCTGCCTAATGTGAGCGTCAATGAGTCTTTCCAATATCTTAAGTTGAAGAGATGAAAGACTAATTGGACGGAAGTCCTTCGCCTTCTCATGACTTCTTTTGCCAATTTTGGGAATAAAAACGACCCTGACTCTCCTCCAGTTAACCGGAACATGGTTGAGGGAGATACAGAGCGTAAAAATTCTATGAAGCCAGGGAATGATATGCCTTTTTGCACTTTGGAGCATCTTTGGCAAGATACCATCCGGCCCAGGTGACTTGATTGGTGCAAAATTGTCAATCGCCCATGATATCCTGTCATAGGAGATGATGTTACTATCAATATTGGATAGAGTCATGTGGCCTTCGCCTTGCTCAATGCGGATGATGGACCAGTCATCCATGTGTTGGGGTTCTGCAGCTTCAGACAGTCCAACATCTTGTGTGCATCGGTTGCCATCTTTGGTAACCAAATACGTACACGCGGTCTCATCGGAATATCCTCAGCAGGGATCAGTTTAAGGCTTAAACCCTCCCATGCGCCACTAATATTAGCGATGCATTTGCTAAGAAAGTCCTTTGAGAACCCGTCCATGCGCTTGATAACCCTGTATCCCTGGTGAATTTTACCAGAATCAAATCGAAGTGCCGTACCAGTCCTATTAGCGATCAGGTATTCCATAACGAGCTCAGCTAATTTGGACTCGATATCACCCCATTCTGTTACTACAGGATTGATGGCACCGTCTTTCTCTGTCGTCAGAGCCATTATGAGATGGTCTTTAACCACCTCATTAAAGGGTCGTCTGGCGGATGTGGTCGTGGTAGATGTGGGTCCCGGAGCGGCTTTTTTATCGGCAACCTTTCTCCGTTTATTCGATTTTTCACCCTCTGTTTGAGAGCGATTTCGCTTGACCCTTTCTGTTGCTAAGGCTGCTGCCTTTGATGTGCTGGGTACTGAATCTAAAAACTTTCGGTACTCATCTACCATAGCCTGGTATTTGGCGCGATCAGCTTCATCACGCTCATGAGGAGCACCGCTGGCAGCATTCTTGTCAATCTTATGTGCTGCAGATTTATCTGCATTACCTTAAGCGCCATTGTTAGTATCTGGGGGGGGGGGGGGGGGTTTCGATAGCGTCATATCTGTGAGCAGAGAGCTTGCAACTTAAACCTCATCCGCCTCACCGCTACCTGTTCCTTTGAGCCGAAACACCCTGACCTTAGCGTCCCTCACTCCGAATAACAGCTTAAAACCCGCCTTCTTAAGCTCCACTGAGCCAGATTCGGTGATGGCGAGGATAAGGCATGTGTGGCCTTCGCCTTGCTCAATGCGGATGATGGACCAGTCATCCATGTGGATGTTGGGGTTCTGCAGCTTCAGACAGTCCAACATCTTGTGTGCATCGGTTGCCATCTTTGGTAACCAAATACGTGCACGCGGTCTCATCGGAATATCCTGAGCAGAAATCAGTTTAAGGCTTAAACCCTCCCATGCGCCACTAATATTAGTGATGCATTTGCTAAGAAAGTCCTTTGAGAACCCGTCCATGCACTTGATCACCCTGTATCCCCGGTGAATTTCACCAGAGTCAAATCGAGGTGCCGTACCAGTCCTATTAGCGATCAGGTATTCCATAACGAGCTCAGCTAATTTGGACTCGATATCACCCATTCTGTTACTACAGGATTGATGGCACCGTCTTTCTCTGTCGCCAGAGCCATTATGAGATGGTCTTTAACCACCTCATTAAAGGGTCGTCTGGCGGATGTGGTCGTGGTAGATGTGGGTCCCAGAGCGGCTTTTTCATCGGCAACCTTTCTCCGTTTAGGCGATTTTTCACCCTCTGTTTGAGAGCGATTTCGCTTGACCCTTTCTGTTGCTAAGGCTGCTGCCTTTGATGTGCTGGGTACTGAATCTAAAAACTTTCGGTATTCATCTACCACAGCCTGGTATTTGGCGCGATCAGCTTCATCACGCTCATGAGGAGCACCGCTGGCAGCATTCTTGTCAATCTTATCTAGAATGAATAGCGCCTTGGTGTAGCGAGACTTGAGGATGTCTTTCTGACTCTTCCTCTTCTTTCTGTTCTTCTTCAATTGATCGCCAGCCTTGGCATCCACTTGAAGAGGAGCTTTTGTCAAGTTTATTGTTGTGGTCAGCAGAGTGCTGTGTCGGTCACCCACGCTGTTCTCCATTGCAACCAAGGTCTCTGGGCTAGAAGCCAGTAGGTCGCCTTCTGAAGAGGAACCGAGATCATCGGCGCTCTTCAGGGAGTTTTTGTTGTTTTTTGTGTTTTTATTAATTCCATTCATTTTTGGTCTAACGAGTAGGCCCGTAAGGGGATGGACCATCCATGCAGTGACGGCGTACATGGACTAGGCAAAATACTCAAAATACTCTTCGGCACTGCTATCATCCACCTTGACCTTAAAAGTGGGGATAACCCTTGGTCATGTTGGCTTTAAAGCTTATGCCTTCTAACTTGTTCCGGCTAAAATTAACCGATTCAAGTTACAAAACATACACTACAGCCAGCATTTAACACACCACATCACGACAAGATGGTTATCCAGGTGGGGAATGGGCCTCATCACTCATGATTATTTTTGATGAAAAAACCGACCGATTATTGGTCAAATAAATAGTCAGAAATATTCCGCGTTCTGGAGCAGTGTAGCGTAACATTGTTTATTAACGTGTATTTCGCATGTGTTTACTACACAAATGTCAAAACAGAACTGACATTAGGGGCCAATTGCAAAATTTATAGCATTTTCTGATAGGAACATTACTTTTGCGCCACCTTGTAGTAGCAATCAAAAGAATGTTTCTCATGCCATTGGTGGTATATATACCCACATTCTTGTTGGAATAGATACGCTATTTCAGCACATATTTTCCTTCCAATAATACATTGGTAAATCAAGACTATATAAAAAAAATCTACACACAACTGTTATACTTCAAAATTTTCGCACCAACACATATAAAATTTATCGTTACCAAAATTATCAACCCAATGAGAACAGCGTAGCATCTTATGACAAATAAGCAGGTTATCAATAAGATGTTTGCTAAATTTGAACATGAAATGAAAATTTATTTAAGCTGTGTTCACATTGTGTGTATTTGTCATGTGAAATGTCACTTTTCTATCCACATGTGTTTTCATGTGTATGTCAAAAATTGAGTTTCACATACGGTTTATAATTTACATGTTCAAATGTTGGTATGTCAATTACATTTGACATAACCTATCAAAAAAATCTTAAAACAGCTAATATGGTAAAACTTATTCCGCGGGTTATACAAGTATTCCTTCTCTTGTCACATTTCGATCAACTGTAGAACCGCTTCTTTGCACCAGTCATACGTTAACAACATAAAAATAACTATAAAAATTGCAATAAAAAATACATATGTACTTACTTTTGTTAACTACTTTTCAATTTTTCCCTCCATTTTCAATAATAAATTTGTATAGTTTTTTTTGTATTTTTGTTTTACTATTTATAAATTATATTTATTAAAATTTCAATTAATCTTAATAAATAAATAAAAAGAGAAAATTAAATAAATTCATTCCAAGATTTCTATGTATTTTGTGCTAAATAGGAATATACAACCATATATGTTATATTATGGGCAATTTAGTGATTGCTGTCAGTATCACATTGAACACTATTAAAATAAGAACCCACCCATCAATCGCTCAGATACACCAGTGTTCAAATAACGTATTGCTTTGTATCTTCCCATAAATAAGTTACGATATTTAACTTACTATCCAATTATTTAACATTACCGTCAACATTCCCCAAATGATTCTCTTACACAAACTTGTTCATTCTTACAATTCTACTTTATTCAATACTATCTTATGTATGTTCCCGAAATTCATTATTAAATTTGCTATAATTACTTGCATTAAACAAAATATTAGAAAATACAAAATGATTAAAAAGGCTTACTTTCCTAAATGATAAGTTTTGTTTTAATTAATTAAACTAATATATATGTAGACATATATATGTATGTATAAAAAAAATTGCATGGTTTAATAAATTATTGTATATCAAAACTTACGATTTTACCCAATTTTTGAATTTATTTTTTTTTTAGTTGTCATCGACGATTTGAGCTCAAATACATCATCCACTTTATGTATAATCTGTAATTCAGAGTTTGATTAATATATTTTGCAGAGAGGGAAAATAATATACAATAATTTATAAATGCTAACTTAAATCTATCTATACTATTTTCTTTTACAAATTAATTTAAAAAAAATTTATTCAAAATATTTAAGTTAAATTTACAATTTAAAATTGTACCAGAATTTTACAATATGTTGTAAAAAAATTACATGTAACTAATGCAATTGTTGACTAATTCATTATGTTTGTAAAATTCTAGTATCACAAAAAAAATATAAGAAGTTTAAGAGAAGCTAAGATAAAGAGAGAGTTAGAGATAAAATTTCCTTTTTGTTATTGAGGTTAATTTTTACATACTGTTAAATATAAATATTTCATTTAATGTTATGTTAGTAATGATGGTACTTAGTGTTTAATTTCCAATATCATTATTGATGACGTCACAGGTTTATTTGGATTTCACGTTGTTGTCTCATCTACAGTGTGACACTTCGGAAAATGAACAAGCATCAAAATAATTTGTGGGTTGGTTTTTGTTGAGTTATTAAAATGTTTGTGATATTAAATTTGATGAAGATATTCACTAGGTTGATGGTATGATCTTAAATTATTGTACTCAACACTGCAGCCAAAAATGTGGTGTTGAAGTGGCATTTCCATTTAAGAAATTGAGGTTATAATTTCAAATCATTCATCCCGTTATTGTGGACATCAACAGGCTATTAGGGCAATTATTGTTGAATTATACTTCTTCAAATTTCACTTCAATTATTCATGCCAATTTATTGAATTATTTAATTGATTTTAGCACAATATTGATTTTTTTTATGTTAGGTTATATGCAACCACAATGGAATTTATCAAGTTAATTTTAATTTTTATATTCTTAAGTGATCTTAACAGTATCAAAGTCTGAGCAGAAAAAGAAAGATCAAAATACACATCATTACATTTTAGCTTCATTCTACTAGTCACTCTCTATACGTATGAAAAAAAAGTAATGAAACGAAATTGAATGAAACATACGTGTGAGGCTGTAATTATTTTACAATAGCGGCAATAAAATGTTTCTGTAATACCATAATTTTTATTTCAATGTTTGCTGACATAAATATTTAGAAAATATTAGTATTTATTCATAAAATTGAATTCGATGCTAGTTAAATGCTCATTTATGTAAAGTAGCATGCAATATTTATGCTTCCAGTATAAAATATTTGGAAGATTGGAAATTTAGTACTATTTTATATATAAAAAAATAACACAATTTACAGAGAACAATTCTTGTATATAAACGACTATAAATATGTCTTCTAATTATAAGTTCACATTTATTTAAAGATTACATATTTAATAATTTCCATAACCAGAAATGTAGTTAATTTTCAATTTGTGAAAGTTTAATTTTTTTTTTTTTTTTTATTATGATGAGGTAGTTTTGTCATGAAATATTTTAAGTAAATCTTTTGAAATTATGTAAACATTCGATTTCAGTTAAATTGAAAATTTGTTGTTTTTGTTTTGATTAAGAAAATCTGCAACAAACCTTCTTTGTAGACCAGTACATAAAGTCGAAAATAAGGAAAACAGATTTTCTTTTACTTTTGTGGGACTCGACCACACCCTGAGACACTATTAGCCGGGCAATAGAACATTGTCAAAATGGTTTCAAATCCTTAGCATGATATAAGCCTATATATTTTCCGTTTAACGTTTCCAACTCATAACATGATGAACCTACCTTTTTTCTAATTCTACATTTTACGTAAGGTGGTAACAATTTAGCGTTTATTCCCTTCTTCAAATCGGATTGCTGAAAACTTTTCCTAAATATTTCCTGTCCAACTCTATACTGTATGTCCTTGCTCGTTGTGTTGTATGTTTTCGTGGCTCTTTGATGAGCGAGCGCTAAATTTTCTTTTACATTTGCATGAATATTGGACATTTTAGTGTCATGATGCACAACATTAAATTGGCCTTCTGTCAGACATTCAAATTTTTGTAAAATTGGATACGTTGATCCATGATGTACCATATTATATCCAAAAAGAGCAAAATAAGGGGAGCTTTTTAAAGCGTTATGGTAATCGCTTCTAAGTATGCTGGCAATTTTTGATACATGGATATCCCATTTGTCCTGTCTTTCTTTCAATAAAATTCTTAATTTAACTAGAAATTCTCTGTTTGTCCTTTCCGAGGCATTTGCCTGAGGAGAATATAATGCCGTTTTAATATGTATGACACCATAACTACTTAAAAAATCTGCCATTTGTGAGGACACAAATTGTTTTCCGTTATCGGAGTGAATGTACTGGGGTGTACCGAATTGGTGAAAAATATTTTCTTCTATAAAATGTATAATTGCTGCGCTATTGGCCTTACTTAGAGGTTTTAAGAAAATGTACTTTGTGAAGTGGTCAATTGCCACAAATACCATTGAATTACCTAATTTAGATCGTGGATATGGTCCTAAAAGATCCATATACACTCTTTGAAATGGACGTTCTGTGATCATAGCTTGCCCCATTGGAGGTCGAAGAATTTGATTAGTAGGTTTAACGGCTTTGCATATTTCACAATTTTTTATAAATTCCTTGATATTTTGTGACATTCTCGGCCAAAAATATTTCTCTCTTATACGGTTCAGTGTTTTTGCGAAACCACCATGACATGAAACTAAGGTATGATTGTTGACAATTATCTGTTCTCTCAAACCACTAGGTATCCACAGCTTCCATAAGGAATCTTCATCTAGGTATTCTCCTTTCCTAAACTTAACTCTTTGGTACACATACCCATCCGAAACAATAGTATCCGGAAATTTTTCTGAGTTTTTTGATATTTCGGATTTAAGTTTAATATATTCCTCAGATTGAAAACATTCTGAATTTAAATCAATTTCAACTGCAATAGGAGGAATTGTAACAGAAAGTTCATCCACATCCAACCTCGACAGGGCATCTGGCACTACATTAGCAGATCCTTTTCTGTATTCAATGTCAAAATCAAAAGCCTGAAGTTTTAAACTCCAGCGCCCTAAGCGTCCACTCAAATCTTTCTGAGTCATTAACCAACGCAAACTTGAATGATCAGTTATAATTTTGAATGATAAACCTTCTACAAACGGACGGAATTTCTTAAGGCAAACGATTGCTGCTAGACACTCTAGCTCCGTTACGGTATAGTTTTTCTGATTTTTATTTAATTTTTGGGACACATAAGCTATCGGATGTTCTTTACCTTCTTCGTCAGTCTGTGTCAAAACTCCTCCCACACCTACTCTTGACGCTTCACACTGAATAGTAAAAGGTCTGTTGAAGTTAGGTTGAACTAAAACTGGAGCTGTTGTTAACGCTTCTTTGAGTTTTTGAACTGACAATTCCGCTTCCGGAGTAAGTTTGAATACTTTAGACTTCTTTAGACAGTCAGTCAAAGGAGCTGCTAAAATTGCAAAATTTGGGATAAACTGACGATACCATCCGGTCATTCCTATGTAACGTCTAACTTGTCTAGCACTTTTTGGTAAAGGAAAATTTTCTATGGCTTTAATTTTCGATAAGTCAGTCTTAAGGCAACCTTGTCCGACAATATAACCTAAATATTTTATTTCCTTTTGACAAAATCGACTTTTTTCAACATTTATTGTAAGGTTTGCCGACCTCAAACATTTAGCAACTTCCCGCAATATGTCCATATTGCCCTTAAATTCCGAAGTACATATCAATAAGTCGTCTAAATAAATGAATACGTTTTCACGGAGTCGTCTGGGAATTACCTTATCCATTAAACGACTCATTCGCTGTGCAGCGTTACAGAGCCCGAAAGGCATAACTGTAAAGTGATACAGTGGCCGACCAGGTACTGCAAATGCCGTCTTTTCTTTTGAGGACTCATCTAGAGGTATTTGCCAGAAGGCATCTTTAAGATCTATACCTGTAATAAAATGAGTGTCCTGTAGTCTGCTTAGAAGTCCATTAATATGTGGCAATGGGTACGCGTCTTTTTTTGTTAGGGTATTTAATTTACGTGAGTCTAAACATAGTCTAATCTTTCCAGGCTTACGTACTAGAACTATTGGACTGCAATATGGACTGTTGCTCTCTTCAATCACTCCTAAACTAAGCATCCTATCAAGTTCACTATAAGCCTCTTGTTGTCTAGGGGGAGATAATGGATAATGCTTAATTTTAAATGGTACGGAATTTCCAGTGTCTATCGTATGAGTTACAACTGTGGTTCGACCAAGTCCCAGTTTGCTAAATTTTTTTTTTTTTTTTTTTTTTTTTTTTTTTTGCATTTAATTATTTATTGAATCTTCAAAATGAAATGACAATAAGTATTCAAATCTTAATACTAAAAAGAAAATAATAAGCCCAGCCAGTGCTAGACAAAAATTTTTATGATACTAAAAAAATTTCACATCAACTGATCCAGTCATCTATTTTGCGCTTGAGTTAAAGCAAGGGTATCCCTCCTTCTCAACCGATTGTGGCCACTAAAGTTAAGGATGTCTCGTGCAAGGGGGTTTGGATGGTGTTCAAGTTTGCTGACATACTTTGACGCATATTTTGTAAATTCGACTTTTACTAATGGCACGCCTAGATCTTTGTGGATTCGAGAATTTTTAACATACCATGGTGCTGCAGTAATTATACGTAGAATTTTATTTTGACCCCTTTGAATTTTTTCAATGTTGGATGCTGAGGCAGTACCCCATAATTGAATTCCATAGCACCAGATTGGCTTTAGTATTGCATTGTACAACAAAAGTTTGCAATCCAATTTCAATGTAGAGTTTCTGCCGATTAGCCAATTAAGTTGCACTGCTTTTAATCTCATTTGTGTAAGTTTCGCTTCAATATGAGACTTCCAAGTTAAACGGCGGTCGAGGTGAATGCCGAGGTATTTGACTTCATTGTGTTGCGGGATAATTTGATTATTTATTCTGATGAACGAGCAGGTATCTTTTCGCAATGTGAAAGTTATATGAATACATTTCTGTTCGTTAACCCTGATTTTCCAAAGCTCTAGCCAATTCTCTAGTTTATAAACATAATTCTGCAAATTCTGTGATGCAACTTGGTGGTCCTGATGGACGCTGATAAAGGCTGTATCGTCTGCAAAAGTTGACGTATGGATTTTAGGGTCTGACGGCATGTCGGAGGCATATATCAAATATAAAGTAGGACCCAGTATGCTACCCTGTGGCACACCTGATTCAATTGGCTGAGCGGTACTTAAAAAATCACCTTCTTTGATTTTAAATTTGCGACCGTATAAATAACTTTCCATGAGTTTATGGGTGTTAGCAGGCAGAGTTAATTTTATTTTGTGCATTAAACCGTCATGCCAAACTTTGTCGAACGCTTGCGACACATCAATGAAAAGGGCGGAGCAGTATTTTTTGTCTTCAAACGACCCTCTTATCACATTTACCAATCTGTGTGTTTGCTCGATGGTGCTGTGTTTAGCTCTGAAGCCGAATTGATGATTAGGAATACATTCAGTGTCATTCAGAATTGGAGTCAATTTAGTCATTAACAATTTTTCAAACAGTTTTGAAATTGTCGGCAGTAGACTAATTGGCCTATATGACTCCACTTTGGTATGGTCCTTCCCTGGCTTAGGAATCATAGTGATCATAGACACCTTCCAATCTGCAGGATAGTATTCTAGGCGTAAAATAGCGTTGAAGATAAAGAGGATAATTCTTCTTGCTACACGAGGTAACTCCACAAGCATTTTATTGCTGATTTTATCCATACCTGGAGCCTTTCTAAGGTTCAGAGTACCAATAGCGTTTTGGACATCACGAAAGTTTAGTCTTAGAGGTACAGGAGGCCTTATAACAAGTGGTGGCAAATCAGATTCGTTATTATTTGAGTTGTTTATAGTAAACACATTTCTCAAATGGTTAACAAATAAAGTCCCCTTCTCGGAATCATTTCTAGCCCAGTCACCAGTCGGATTTCGCAAAGGAGGTTTTCCTCTTACTGGTCTTTTTAAACCTCTTGCCGCCCTCCATAACGAGTAGTCAGATTGTGGGGTACTATCAAGACCTTCCAAGTAAGATCTAAGTGAGGCCGTTCTTTGGGTTTCTAAGAAATGTCTTAGTATATCTCTGCATTCCCGTAGCCTAGCTTTCAGTTCAGGAGACCTGTGAATTTGCCACTCTCTTCTCATTCTTCTTTTTTCTGATAGGAGATGTTCGAGTTCAGAGAAATAAGTTCTGTTTGTCCTATTTCTACATTCAACGTGATAAGTGGAAGCGTGATGCACAGCTCGTCGAAGGTCCTCGGTAAAGTTGCCAATCGACTCATCAATATCGTCGGTAGTTCTCAACACAACATTTTCCGTGCAATGAGAACTTAAATACTTTTTGTATTTTATCCAACTTACTCGGGTCTTAGTCATGTTCATAAATGGAGAACCACACACTTGAGGGAAATGCATTGAAATGATAGTAGGAGAGTGATCTGAGGACAAGTCCAGTGAAGGATCCACTTGCATCCATTCTACAGGGATATTTTTCATTACCCCAAAGTCAATAACATCGGGAATCTTCCGTCGGTCCGTCGGCCAATAGGTGGGATGTCCACTTGAGAGTACATCTAAGCCCATTTTAGCAATGGTGTTGAAGAGTACGCGACCCTTTGGGGTTACCAGACGTGAACCCCAAAATGTGTGTTTGGCGTTAAAGTCACCAGCAACTAAAAATCTAGCTCCAAGGGATTTAAAGAAGTTATGGTATTGGTGTTCTTTTATTGAAAATCGAGGCGGAGAATAAATCGATGATAAACCAAATTTGTATTGACAGAATTCAATGCAAATGTTTGTTGCTTGGAGGTAATCCTCACTTATGTTATTCATTAGATAATGCTTTATTCTGTTCTTTATAAGAATTGCCGAACCTCCACAAGCTCTACCGCGGGGGTCTTTAGTATCGTAGAACTCGTAGCCATTAATTTTGAAGTACCCTGTCGACGTCAAGTGAGTTTCAGCAATCATCATAACATCAATCTGCTTATCCATCAGGAAGTATTCCAGTTCATTTTTATGTTGGCGGAGGCCGTTCGCGTTCCAGAAACAAATTTTTAAATAAATCATTTCTTTAAAATGGCTTGCAAGATAGTGGATTGCATTTTCAGCATTTCCTGCATCATGGATGTCATGGTGGTCGTGAAAGTGTTCATAGTTTGGACAAGTGTCTGCAATGTTGTCTCTAGATTGTTGATATGCGGCTCAGAATATTGGGGTTTAGGTTCCTGCTCCAGACCTGGCATATTACATTTAACGACGTTTGCGTAAGAAACTTGTCTAGAACTTGGCGCGTTTACATGACTAGTGGACCGTAATACTTGAGGGAAATTGTCACTCGATGCTAAATTTGGCTGTTGAGGGCGATTAGGCAATACTGACGTCTTGTTGGTTCTTATGCCTTTCAAATGAGTGTAAATTGGACAACCTCTATAATTTGCGGTATGATTACCTCCGCAGTTACTGCATTTTTTGATTTTTGAGTCAGTTCTCGACTTATCGCATTGAGCAGTTGCATGTAGCTCCCCACACGCAACACAAACTGTCGGCAATTTACAATACGCCTTCGTGTGACCAAATTCTTGACAGTTGAGACACTGCTAAATGAAGGAAATTGTCCAATAACACTCCTTAATTCGCCTAATTGAATATCGTTCAGATTATGAATGTTGCTACTAATATCTATGGGAAATGTTTCACTGTCAAGTAACATTTCTGAAATAAACAGGTGTGGGGCAATTTCAAAATCTTTCCAAAAATTAATGCCTAGATAAACAGTTTGTCTTAATTTTGGTGACAAATAAAATAACACATTTTTCTTAATATTTCTGTATGTTACTACAATTTCCGCAAAACCGATTACTTCCTGACCAACACCATCTGCTGTTTTCAAAGAACTTTTTATTGGTGTATATTTTACTTGAAGTTTGCTAAGAGTGTCTAAACAGTCCTTACCCAAAACATTTATGGATGCTCCCGAATCTAATAATCCAAATACTTCTATATTTCCTAAACATATCTTTGCATATGGTCTATTATCATTTACATCATCAATAATAGTTGATTCTATAATTTTATAAAAAATTTTTCTTTTATTAAACCTCTCTCTACACTTTTTTATTCTCTTTGATACATTAAATTTGTTAAATTTCATCAGCCTTTCACTATCATTCTTCAAAATTTTCTTATGCAACGACACATTTTGGTTACATTTACTTACATATTCATTATTATTGTAAACCTTATCTTCTAACTTGACATATAATTCATTAATTTCCGTTTTATCAGAAGAAAAATCATCTTCATCAATTCTTTCTGACTCGATTGAGGAATTTTCATCATGGAACGAGTTACCCTCATTTACTCGCCCATGACTTGGTTTTTCGAGTGGTTACCACATTGTGGGGTTGAAACGTTTTTCTCGCCGCATTTAAAGCAAAAAAGTGTCCTTTTGTCAGAAGGACAATCATAGAATGAGTGGCCAATTTGGTCACAGTTCCAGCATTTAAATTTACTGGTATCTATTTCCTTTCTAAACTTCCTTCTGAATTGCCCATGTTGTAGTGCAGCTACCTCATTCATTTCAATATCTATTTCTTCAGTCTCATTACGATCATCTATTTCTGAAACGAATCTCCTATGGTTTCTAATCTCTTGTTGTTTAGACAAGAATTGTTCTGCTTTTCTTGCAGCATCTCTGAGGTGTTCCAAGCTAAACAAGTCACATGAAAATAATAGAGATGCGAGTGACTCCTTCGCATTATTTTTAATGAGATCAATCATTTTTATATCACTCATAGGTTGGGAAAGTCTAGAATTCATATTTATCATTTCTGTGAAGTAATCATCGAAAGTTTCTTTAGGCGTCTGTCGCCTCTCTATCAACCTTACAATCCTATCACAATCATTTTCTCTTTTGCCAAACTGTCTTATAAAAGCTAATTTTAACTGACTATAAGATGTATTTTTATTCAATTTTAAATACGACCAAAACCAAGTTTCAGCTTTTCCTTTTAAAAAAGTATGAAATCCTACAACAACTTGCTCCTCTGTACAGTTATATTGCTCCTTAAGAGTATCAACTTTGAATAGGAAATCATTTATATCTTGCGTTCCATCATAAAATATATTCCATTTATCAATACGTATATATGTATTGGAAGAGGAACTTCTGCCGGAATCAGGATTTAAACTACGGTTTTGAAAAGATTCATTTTCAGTTCTTTGATTATTACTTGGCGATGGATGAGCATTGTTTGAAGTACCATTTGAATGATTACTACCTCTATTTAGATTCTCGTCTAAAGTCTGTCTTAAACTAGATAGTTCGTTCATGAAAACATTATGGTTTAAGGTCAAAACACGCTCTAATCGTGAAGTCAAATCATCCAATTTATTTCCATCTACAGTACGCAGAACACTTGCATCTGCTTGTGAAGGGTTGGATGGTAATTTACAATTATTATCTTCCATATTGTCTACGGATTTTCTAAACTTAGATGCTAATGTACGGGATCTCGTCAATATTGGACTCTTTTCTATACGAGATCTAGAAGAAAATGGATTTATTGCTTCGTTATCAATAGTGTAGTTAATCTGTGAATCACTATTTGTTGCGTCGTCGTCCTCTACAATGTCAACTTTCTTTCGTCTAGTTGACATATCCCAAAAAAAATATATTATCTTAAATTTTAATACGTTTCAAAAAAAAAAATGTTCTTATAATTTAGGGAATGTTGACATAAGCATGAAAACACGAATAATAATTAAAATCTCTTAGCCCACAATACCCATATATGTATAATATGTACAAATTAAAATTAGTTTTTGTATGGCAAATAAGAGATACCAATCTATAAGTAAAATTCTTATGACTCACACATACTAAAATCAATTAAAAAATATCAAATTAAAGTAGCAAATTCAAATCGTGATTGAAACACTTAGTTGAATGACTTACTTTGATAATGATATATCAAATCCTATTCGCTCATAAACATATATATAACCTGATATTATCTCAAAATTAGTTTTTTTGAACATATATTTTGTATTAGGTTAACACAAAAAAATAAATTGCTAGCTTAACTGAAAATACTACTGTCCATCAGTTAAGGACTAATTTACAGAATTTAAAGTTTTGCGATGATGGCAATTTGCCAATCGCGTTGGGCGCCATTCTTTTTGTTGCATATTTTATACTTTAGAAGCCTATGACAAATTAGTAATTCTATTGTAACGACATGATCATACTTGGAATGCTTGCAAGGCTCAGCTCGCCGGAATAGGGAGGGTTTTTTGATCATTCATAACGTTACTTGCAACAAAAGAGAAAATTAAATAAATTCATTCCAAGATTTCTATGTATTTTGTGCTAAATAGGAATATACAACCATATATGTTATATTATGGGCAATTTAGTGATTGCTGTCAGTATCACATTGAACACTATTAAAATAAGAACCCACCCATCAATCGCTCAGATACACCAGTGTTCAAATAACGTATTGCTTTGTATCTTCCCATAAATAAGTTAAGATATTTAACTTACTATCCGATTATTTAACATTACCGTCAACATTCCCCAAATGATTCTCTTACACAAACTTGTTCATTCTTACAATTCTACTTTATTCAATACTATCTTATGTATGTTCCCGAAATTCATTATTAAATTTGCTATAATTACTTGAATTAAACAAAATATTAGAAAATACAAAATGATTAAAAAGGCTTACTTTCCTAAATGATAAGTTTTGTTTTAATTAATTAAACTAATATATATGTAGATATATATATGTATGTATAAAAAAAATTGCATGGTTTAATAAATTATTGTATATCAAAACTTACGATTTTACCCAATTTTTGAATTTATTTTTTTTTTAGTTGTCATCGACGATTTGAGCTCAAATACATCATCCACTTTATGTATAATCTGTAATTCAGAGTTTGATTAATATATTTTGCAGAGAGGGAAAATAATATACAATAATTTATAAATGCTACCTTAAATCTATCTATACTATTTTCTTTTACAAATTAATTTAAAAAAAAAATTTATTCAAAATATTTAAGTTAAATTTACAATTTAAAATTGTACCAGAATTTTACAATATGTTGTAAAAAAATTACATGTAACTAATGCAATTGTTGACTAATTCATTATGTTTGTAAAATTCTAGTATCACAAAAATATAATAAATATATAAGAAGTTTAAGAGAAGCTAAGATAAAGAGAGAGTTAGAGATAAAATTTCCTTTTTGTTATGGAGGTTAATTTTTACATACTGTTAAATATAAATATTTCATTTAATGTTATGTTAGTAATGATGGTACTTAGTGTTTAATTTCCAATATCATTATTGATGACGTCACAGGTTTATTTGGATTTCACGTTGTTGTCTCATCTACAGTGTGACACTTCGGAAAATGAACAAGCATCAAAATAATTTGTGGGTTGGTTTTTGTTGAGTTATTAAAATGTTTGTGATATTAAATTTGATGAAGATATTGACTAGGTTGATGGCATGATCTTAAATTATTGTACTCAACACTGCAGCCAAAAATGTGGTGTTCATTGAAACAGTTAAGTGGCATTTCCATTTAAGAAATTGAGGTTATAATTTCAAATCATTCATCCCGTTATTGTGGACATCAACAGGCTATTAGGGCAATTATTGTTGAATTATACTTCTTCAAATTTCACTTCAATTATTCATGCCAATTTATTGAATTATTTAATTGATTTTAGCACAATATTGATTTTTTTTATGTTAGGTTATATGCAACCACAATGGAATTTATCAAGTTAATTTTAATTTTTATATTCTTAAGTGATCTTAACAGTATCAAAGTCTGAGCAGAAAAAGAAAGATCAAAATACACATCATTACATTTTAGCTTCATTCTACTAGTCACTCTCTATACGTATGAAAAAAAAGTAATGAAACGAAATTGAATGAAACATACGTGTGAGGCTGTAATTATTTTACAATAGCGGCAATAAAATGTTTCTGTAATACCATAATTTTTATTTCAATGTTTGCTGACATAAATATTTAGAAAATATTAGTATTTATTCATAAAATTGAATTCGATGCTAGTTAAATGCTCATTTATGTAAAGTAGCATGCAATATTTATGCTTCCAGTATAAAATATTTGGAAGATTGGAAATTTAGTACTATTTTATATATAAAAAAATAACACAATTTACAGAGAACAATTCTTGTATATAAACGACTATAAATATGTCTTCTAATTATAAGTTCACATTTAATAAGACCATTTATTTAAAGATTACATATTTAATAATTTCCATAACCAGAAATGTAGTTAATTTTCAATTTGTGAAAGTTTAATTTTTTTTTTTTTTTTTATTATGATGAGGTAGTTTTGTCATGAAATATTTTAAGTAAATCTTTTGAAATTATGTAAACATTCGATTTCAGTTAAATTGAAAATTTGTTGTTTTTGTTTTGATTAAGAAAATCTGCAACAAACCTTCTTTGTAGACCAGTACATAAAGTCGAAAATAAGGAAAACAGATTTTCTTTTACTTTTGTGGGACTCGACCACACCCTGAGACACTATTAGCCGGGCAATAGAACATTGTCAAAATGGTTTCAAATCCTTAGCATGATATAAGCCTATATATTTTCCGTTTAACGTTTCCAACTCATAACATGATGAACCTACCTTTTTTCTAATTCTACATTTTACGTAAGGTGGTAACAATTTAGCGTTTATTCCCTTCTTCAAATCGGATTGCTGAAAACTTTTCCTAAATATTTCCTGTCCAACTCTATACTGAATGTCCTTGCTCGTTGTGTTGTATGTTTTCGTGGCTCTTTGATGAGCGAGCGCTAAATTTTCTTTTACATTTGCATGAATATTGGACATTTTAGTGTCATGATGCACAACATTAAATTGGCCTTCTGTCAGACATTCAAATTTTTGTAAAATTGGATACGTTGATCCATGATGTACCATATTATATCCAAAAAGAGCAAAATAAGGGGAGCTTTTTAAAGCGTTATGGTAATCGCTTCTAAGTATGCTGGCAATTTTTGATACATGGATATCCCATTTGTCCTGTCTTTCTTTCAATAAAATTCTTAATTTAACTAGAAATTCTCTGTTTGTCCTTTCCGAGGCATTTGCCTGAGGAGAATATAATGCCGTTTTAATATGTATGACACCATAACTACTTAAAAAATCTGCCATTTGTGAGGACACAAATTGTTTTCCGTTATCGGAGTGAATGTACTGGGGTGTACCGAATTGGTGAAAAATATTTTCTTCTATAAAATGTATAATTGCTGCGCTATTGGCCTTACTTAGAGGTTTTAAGAAAATGTACTTTGTGAAGTGGTCAATTGCCACAAATACCATTGAATTACCTAATTTAGATCGTGGATATGGTCCTAAAAGATCCATATACACTCTTTGAAATGGACGTTCTGTGATCATAGCTTGCCCCATTGGAGGTCGAAGAATTTGATTAGTAGGTTTAACGGCTTTGCATATTTCACAATTTTTTATAAATTCCTTGATATTTTGTGACATTCTCGGCCAAAAATATTTCTCTCTTATACGGTTCAGTGTTTTTGCGAAACCACCATGACATGAAACTAAGGTATGATTGTTGACAATTATCTGTTCTCTCAAACCACTAGGTATCCACAGCTTCCATAAGGAATCTTCATCTAGGTATTCTCCTTTCCTAAACTTAACTCTTTGGTACACATACCCATCCGAAACAATAGTATCCGGAAATTTTTCTGAGTTTTTTGATATTTCGGATTTAAGTTTAATATATTCCTCAGATTGAAAACATTCTGAATTTAAATCAATTTCAACTGCAATAGGAGGAATTGTAACAGAAAGTTCATCCACATCCAACCTCGACAGGGCATCTGGCACTACATTAGCAGATCCTTTTCTGTATTCAATGTCAAAATCAAAAGCCTGAAGTTTTAAACTCCAGCGCCCTAAGCGTCCACTCAAATCTTTCTGAGTCATTAACCAACGCAAACTTGAATGATCAGTTATAATTTTGAATGATAAACCTTCTACAAACGGACGGAATTTCTTAAGGCAAACGATTGCTGCTAGACACTCTAGCTCCGTTACGGTATAGTTTTTCTGATTTTTATTTAATTTTTGGGACACATAAGCTATCGGATGTTCTTTACCTTCTTCGTCAGTCTGTGTCAAAACTCCTCCCACACCTACTCTTGACGCTTCACACTGAATAGTAAAAGGTCTGTTGAAGTTAGGTTGAACTAAAACTGGAGCTGTTGTTAACGCTTCTTTGAGTTTTTGAACTGACAATTCCGCTTCCGGAGTAAGTTTGAATACTTTAGACTTCTTTAGACAGTCAGTCAAAGGAGCTGCTAAAATTGCAAAATTTGGGATAAACTGACGATACCATCCGGTCATTCCTATGTAACGTCTAACTTGTCTAGCACTTTTTGGTAAAGGAAAATTTTCTATGGCTTTAATTTTCGATAAGTCAGTCTTAAGGCAACCTTGTCCGACAATATAACCTAAATATTTTATTTCCTTTTGACAAAATCGACTTTTTTCAACATTTATTGTAAGGTTTGCCGACCTCAAACATTTAGCAACTTCCCGCAATATGTCCATATTGCCCTTAAATTCCGAAGTACATATCAATAAGTCGTCTAAATAAATGAATACGTTTTCACGGAGTCGGCTGGGAATTACCTTATCCATTAAACGACTCATTCGCTGTGCAGCGTTACAGAGCCCGAAAGGCATAACTGTAAAGTGATACAGTGGCCGACCAGGTACTGCAAATGCCGTCTTTTCTTTTGAGGACTCATCTAGAGGTATTTGCCAGAAGGCATCTTTAAGATCTATACCTGTAATAAAATGAGTGTCCTGTAGTCTGCTTAGAAGTCCATTAATATGTGGCAATGGGTACGCGTCTTTTTTTGTTAGGGTATTTAATTTACGTGAGTCTAAACATAGTCTAATCTTTCCAGGCTTACGTACTAGAACTATTGGACTGCAATATGGACTGTTGCTCTCTTCAATCACTCCTAAACTAAGCATCCTATCAAGTTCACTATAAGCCTCTTGTTGTCTAGGGGGAGATAATGGATAATGCTTAATTTTAAATGGTACGGAATTTCCAGTGTCTATCGTATGAGTTACAACTGTGGTTCGACCAAGTCCCAGTTTGCTAAATGAAGGAAATTGTCCAATAACACTCCTTAATTCGCCTAATTGAATATCGTTCAGATTATGAATGTTGCTACTAATATCTATGGGAAATGTTTCACTGTCAAGTAACATTTCTGAAATAAACAGGTGTGGGGCAATTTCAAAATCTTTCCAAAAATTAATGCCTAGATAAACAGTTTGTCTTAATTTTGGTGACAAATAAAATAACACATTTTTCTTAATATTTCTGTATGTTACTACAATTTCCGCAAAACCGATTACTTCCTGACCAACACCATCTGCTGTTTTCAAAGAACTTTTTATTGGTGTATATTTTACTTGAAGTTTGCTAAGAGTGTCTAAACAGTCCTTACCCAAAACACTTATGGATGCTCCCGAATCTAATAATCCAAATACTTCTATATTTCCTAAACATATCTTTGCATATGGTCTATTATCATTTACATCATCAATAATAGTTGATTCTATAATTTTATAAAAATTTTTTCTTTTATTAAACCTCTCTCTACACTTTTTTATTCTCTTTGATACATTAAATTTGTTAAATTTCATCAGCCTTTCACTATCATTCTTCAAAATTTTCTTATGCAACGACACATTTTGGTTACATTTACTTACATATTCATTATTATTGTAAACCTTCTCTTCTAACTTGACATATAATTCATTAATTTCCGTTTTATCAGAAGAAAAATCATCTTCATCAATTCTTTCTGACTCGATTGAGGAATTTTCATCATGGAACGAGTTACCCTCATTTACTCGCCCATGACTTGGTTTTTCGAGTGGTTACCACATTGTGGGGTTGAAACGTTTTTCTCGCCGCATTTAAAGCAAAAAAGTGTCCTTTTGTCAGAAGGACAATCATAGAATGAGTGGCCAATTTGGTCACAGTTCCAGCATTTAAATTTACTGGTATCTATTTCCTTTCTAAACTTCCTTCTGAATTGCCCATGTTGTAGTGCAGCTACCTCATTCATTTCAATATCTATTTCTTCAGTCTCATTACGATCATCTATTTCTGAAACGAATCTCCTATGGTTTCTAATCTCTTGTTGTTTAGACAAGAATTGTTCTGCTTTTCTTGCAGCATCTCTGAGGTGTTCCAAGCTAAACAAGTCACATGAAAATAATAGAGATGCGAGTGACTCCTTCGCATTATTTTTAATGAGATCAATCATTTTTATATCACTCATAGGTTGGGAAAGTCTAGAATTCATATTTATCATTTCTGTGAAGTAATCATCGAAAGTTTCTTTAGGCGTCTGTCACCTCTCTATCAACCTTACAATCCTATCACAATCATTTTCTCTTTTGCCAAACTGTCTTATAAAAGCTAATTTTAACTGACTATAAGATGTATTTTTATTCAATTTTAAATACGACCAAAACCAAGTTTCAGCTTTTCCTTTTAAAAAAGTATGAAATCCTACAACAACTTGCTCCTCTGTACAGTTATATTGCTCCTTAAGAGTATCAACTTTGAATAGGAAATCATTTATATCTTGCGTTCCATCATAAAATATATTCCATTTATCAATACGTATATATGTATTGGAAGAGGAACTTCTGCCGGAATCAGGATTTAAACTACGGTTTTGAAAAGATTCATTTTCAGTTCTTTGATTATTACTTGGCGATGGATGAGCATTGTTTGAAGTACCATTTGAATGATTACTACCTCTATTTAGATTCTCGTCTAAAGTCTGTCTTAAACTAGATAGTTCGTTCATGAAAACATTATGGTTTAAGGTCAAAACACGCTCTAATCGTGAAGTCAAATCATCCAATTTATTTCCATCTACAGTACGCAGAACACTTGCATCTGCTTGTGAAGGGTTGGATGGTAATTTACAATTATTATCTTCCATATTGTCTACGGATTTTCTAAACTTAGATGCTAATGTACGGGATCTCGTCAATATTGGACTCTTTTCTATACGAGATCTAGAAGAAAATGGATTTATTGCTTCGTTATCAATAGTGTAGTTAATCTGTGAATCACTATTTGTTGCGTCGTCGTCCTCTACAATGTCAACTTTCTTTCGTCTAGTTGACATATCCCAAAAAAAATATATTATCTTAAATTTTAATACGTTTCAAAAAAAAAAATGTTCTTATAATTTAGGGAATGTTGACATAAGCATGAAAACACGAATAATAATTAAAATCTCTTAGCCCACAATACCCATATATGTATAATATGTACAAATTAAAATTAGTTTTTGTATGGCAAATAAGAGATACCAATCTATAAGTAAAATTCTTATGACTCACACATACTAAAATCAATTAAAAAATATCAAATTAAAGTAGCAAATTCAAATCGTGATTGAAACACTTAGTTGAATGACTTACTTTGATAATGATATATCAAATCCTATTCGCTCATAAACATATATATAACCTGATATTATCTCAAAATTTGTTTTTTTGAACATATATTTTGTATTAGGTTAACACAAAAAAATAAATTGCTAGCTTAACTGAAAATACTACTGTCCATCAGTTAAGGACTAATTTACAGAATTTAAAGTTTTGCGATGATGGCAATTTGCCAATCGCGTTGGGCGCCATTCTTTTTGTTGCATATTTTATACTTTAGAAGCCTATGACAAATTAGTAATTCTATTGTAACGACATGATCATACTTGGAATGCTTGCAAGGCTCAGCTCGCCGGAATAGGGAGGGTTTTTTGATCATTCATAACGTTACTTGCAACAAAAGAGAAAATTAAATAAATTCATTCCAAGATTTCTATGTATTTTGTGCTAAATAGGAATATACAACCATATATGTTATATTATGGGCAATTTAGTGATTGCTGTCAGTCTCACATTGAACACTATTAAAATAAGAACCCACCCATCAATCGCTCAGATACACCAGTGTTCAAATAACGTATTGCTTTGTATCTTCCCATAAATAAGTTAAGATATTTAACTTACTATCCGATTATTTAACATTACCGTCAACATTCCCCAAATGATTCTCTTACACAAACTTGTTCATTCTTACAATTCTACTTTATTCAATACTATCTTATGTATGTTCCCGAAATTCATTATTAAATTTGCTATAATTACTTGAATTAAACAAAATATTAGAAAATACAAAATGATTAAAAAGGCTTACTTTCCTAAATGATAAGTTTTGTTTTAATTAATTAAACTAATATATATGTAGATATATATATGTATGTATAAAAAAAATTGCATGGTTTAATAAATTATTGTATATCAAAACTTACGATTTTACCCAATTTTTGAATTTATTTTTTTTTTAGTTGTCATCGACGATTTGAGCTCAAATACATCATCCACTTTATGTATAATCTGTAATTCAGAGTTTGATTAATATATTTTGCAGAGAGGGAAAATAATATACAATAATTTATAAATGCTACCTTAAATCTATCTATACTATTTTCTTTTACAAATTAATTTAAAAAAAAAATTTATTCAAAATATTTAAGTTAAATTTACAATTTAAAATTGTACCAGAATTTTACAATATGTTGTAAAAAAATTACATGTAACTAATGCAATTGTTGACTAATTCATTATGTTTGTAAAATTCTAGTATCACAAAAAAAATATAAGAAGTTTAAGAGAAGCTAAGATAAAGAGAGAGTTAGAGATAAAATTTCCTTTTTGTTATGGAGGTTAATTTTTACATACTGTTAAATATAAATATTTCATTTAATGTTATGTTAGTAATGATGGTACTTAGTGTTTAATTTCCAATATCATTATTGATGACGTCACAGGTTTATTTGGATTTCACGTTGTTGTCTCATCTACAGTGTGACACTTCGGAAAATGAACAAGCATCAAAATAATTTGTGGGTTGGTTTTTGTTGAGTTATTAAAATGTTTGTGATATTAAATTTGATGAAGATATTCACTAGGTTGATGGTATGATCTTAAATTATTGTACTCAACACTGCAGCCAAAAATGTGGTGTTGAAGTGGCATTTCCATTTAAGAAATTGAGGTTATAATTTCAAATCATTCATCCCGTTATTGTGGACATCAACAGGCTATTAGGGCAATTATTGTTGAATTATACTTCTTCAAATTTCACTTCAATTATTCATGCCAATTTATTGAATTATTTAATTGATTTTAGCACAATATTGATTTTTTTTATGTTAGGTTATATGCAACCACAATGGAATTTATCAAGTTAATTTTAATTTTTATATTCTTAAGTGATCTTAACAGTATCAAAGTCTGAGCAGAAAAAGAAAGATCAAAATACACATCATTACATTTTAGCTTCATTCTACTAGTCACTCTCTATACGTATGAAAAAAAAGTAATGAAACGAAATTGAATGAAACATACGTGTGAGGCTGTAATTATTTTACAATAGCGGCAATAAAATGTTTCTGTAATACCATAATTTTTATTTCAATGTTTGCTGACATAAATATTTAGAAAATATTAGTATTTATTCATAAAATTGAATTCGATGCTAGTTAAATGCTCATTTATGTAAAGTAGCATGCAATATTTATGCTTCCAGTATAAAATATTTGGAAGATTGGAAATTTAGTACTATTTTATATATAAAAAAATAACACAATTTACAGAGAGCAATTCTTGTATATAAACGACTATAAATATGTCTTCTAATTATAAGTTCACATTTAATAAGACCATTTATTTAAAGATTACATATTTAATAATTTCCATAACCAGAAATGTAGTTAATTTTCAATTTGTGAAAGTTTAATTTTTTTTTTTTTTTATTATGATGAGGTAGTTTTGTCATGAAATATTTTAAGTAAATCTTTTGAAATTATGTAAACATTCGATTTCAGTTAAATTGAAAATTTGTTGTTTTTGTTTTGATTAAGAAAATCTGCAACACTTTGGCGCCACAAAATTTTTTTATAAAAAACAGCTGATGTCAGATGGTTTGTCACTTGAAAATAGAACTCGTTCTAAATAAAAAATGTCATGTGTATTGCACACAGAGAAATAACACATGATATTGTTTGAAGGTGTTCAGACTATATGTACAAATTTGACATGCGAAAAAGTGACAGTCCACATGACAAATACACAAGACAAAAATGATGTCCCTAACGCTGTGAATAAGCCAGTAAAACCACCTCCAATATATTTAAGAGAAAAAAACTCAAACGAACTTATAAAAATATTAGTTTCATTAATTGGTGAAAATTCTTTTTATGTGACTCCAATTAAGCGTGGCAATATTAATGAAACAAAGATTCAGGTTAATAATGAAAACGACTATCGGAGAATAGTTTCGGAATTTGAAAAACGCAAAAAGAATTTTTACACGTATCAACTTAAAAGCGCAAAAGGTCTACAAGTCGTAATTAAGGGAATTGATTCTTTTGTTGATCCTGACGAGATCAAGAGCAGTTTGGCCGCCAAAGGCTTTAAAATCAAGGCCGTATCAAATATAAGAAACAGAGATAGGATCCCTCAACCATTATTTAGAGTGGAGTTAGAACCTGGTGATGTTAAGCTGAAGAAAAATGAAACACATCCTATATATGACTTGAAATTCATAATGCACCGGAGAGTTACAGTGGAAGAACCTCATAAGCGATCTGGCCCAGTACAGTGTTCGAACTGCCAAGAATATAGTCACACTAAATCTTATTGTAAGTTGCCTACTGTTTGTGTTGTTTGTGGGGATCTTCATGACACCTCAAAGTGCGATAAACCTAAGGATGATTCCAGGGTAAAAAGATGCAGCAATTGCGGTGGAAACCACACTGCCAACTACAGGGGTTGCCCTGTTTTCGAGATCGTTAAACGCTCCTTGATCAACAAACCCGCTTCTAACCCTACTCAGACGACAAAAGTACCTATTACAATTATTCCCCCCGTAGCACAAGCATCCACTAGCCAATTTTCATATGCCAACGTGCTAAGATCTAACCAACCAACAGTGCAAAATGAATCACCAATAAATGATACAAACAGCCACAATTTTAGCCGTCTTGAAGGTATAATGGAGAATCTGGTGCAATCCATGAACCATTTCATGACAAGCATGACAAGTATGATGCAGGAGATGCAAAAATTGCAGTCCACGCTACTGCAGGCCATACTTAATAGACCATGAACTGTCTCAAAATATGTTTCTGGAACGCAAACGGCATACGCCAACACAAAAATGAACTTGAATATTTTCTTTTTAATAAGAAAATTGATGTAATGCTGATTTCCGAGACTCATATGACGTCGAGAAGCATTTTTAAAATAAGTGGTTATACATTCTACGACACCAAGGACCCCAGAGATAGATCATGTGGTGGCTCGGCAATATTGGTCAAATCGCGAATCAAACACCATTCATTGGGTGGTCTTTCAGAGTGTTATCTTCAAGCAACAAACATCTGTATTGAGAACTTTTGTCAAAACCTCGTGATTTCGTCAGTTTACTGTCCGCCCAGATTTTCAATAACAAAAGATCAGTATAGAGATTTTTACAAATCACTAGGTAGCCGTTTCATAGCGGCTGGCGACTACAATGCTAAGCATACATTCTGGGGCTCACGACTCGTTAGCCCTAAAGGTCGTATCTTGTACGACTCCTTGTCTGACATGGGACTGAATGTGATTTCAACTGGTCAACCAACTTATTGGCCAACTGACCAGCAAAAAATTCCTGACGTTATCGATTTCGGCGTGGCGAAAGGGGTATCCCCGGAACTCATTGAAGTCGAGGCTTCACTGGATCTTTCTTCAGATCACTCACCCACTGTAATCACCATCAGAAGTCCTCAGCAATTCGTAACTGATGCCTTACTTCTTGTCAAACGTCTGAATTGGCTAAAATACAAAAAATACATCAGCACTCACTGCACAGAGAAACTCCCGTTAAAAACTGCTGAAGACATCGATGCCTGTATAAAAAGTCTTAATGAACATGTCGAGAAAGCCGCAGAACATGCTTCTTCCACTTACCGCCCGAATAGGTACAACAGAGTTTTTTCTGCAGATGTTGAGCAACTATTGTCTGAAAAAAGGAGAGTCCGAAGAGAGTGGCAACAACACAGATCGCCCCAACTTAAAACTAGGTTGAGAGAATGTACCAAAAATCTTAGGATCTTGCTAGAAGCGCAAAAAGCAGAGTCTCTCAAACAACATCTGGAAGGTCTAGACGCAACTTCCCAGTCAAATTATTCATTATGGCGTGCAGTCCGAAATCTAAGAAAACCCGTAATCGCAAAACCTCCACTGCGTACTTTGAACGGATCTTGGGCACGAAATAACGAAGAAAAAGGCAACCTTTTCGTAAGTCATTTAAAAAATGTATTCACTCCCAATACGGATACTGACATTAGCGAACTACCGCCTGTTGTTGCCAGACCACCTGTACAAATAAGATTTCAATATCTGGAGGTTGTTGAGGCTATTGATAATTTAAATGTTAAAAAAGCACCTGGGTTTGATAAAATCAACAATAAAATGATTTTTGAGCTGCCTCGCATTGCAAAAAGATTAATCCTCTTTATTTTTAATGCCATCTTACGGCTTGAGTACTACCCTCCGGTTTGGAAAATCGCTTTAGTAAAGATGATTCCTAAGCCGGGAAAAGATCCTTGCAAAGTTGAGTCGTATAGGCCAATAAGTCTATTACCAACTATGTCCAAATTATTCGAGAAATTGCTTATAACCAAGCTGACTCCGATTTTGAATGAAAACAACTGCATTCCCAATCACCAGTTTGGCTTCAGACGTCAACACAGTACAATATAACAAACACATAGATTGGTACAAGTCATAAGAAAAACCTTTGAGGAAAAGAGATACTGTTCGGCACTCTTTATTGACGTCTCTCAAGCTTTCGACAAAGTATGGCATGAAGGCCTGATATCTAAATTAAAGCAGAACTTGCCGGTGAATCTTCAACACCTACTATGGAAATACTTAATCGACCGTCAGTTTATGATTAAAGAAGGTGATTATTTAAGCCATCCTCAACCTATAGGTGCTGGCGTCCCTCAAGGTAGTATCTTAGGACCAATTCTCTACTTGCTGTACACAGCAGACATGCCAACAAACAATGAAATTCACACGTCAACATTTGCTGATGATACGGCATTTTTCAGTACTCACAAAGATCCAAAAGATGCCTCGATTCAATTACAGCACCACGTAACGCAAGTGGAGAAATGGGCAAGACAATGGGGAATAAAAATAAATGAACAGAAATGCACCCACGTAACATTTACTCTACGTAGGGAATCATGTCCCCCTATTCGTATTAATGACCATATAGTGCCTCAAAACTCACACGTGAAATATCTTGGTATTCATCTGGACCGTCGCCTCACATGGAAACCACATATAGATGCTAAGCTGACTCAAATGAAACTGAAAGCAGCCCAAATTCATTGGCTCATCGGCAGAAACTCCGTCCTTCGGCTCGATTGTAAGCTTCTACTCTACAACTCAATCTTAAAGCCAATTTGGTGCTATGGTATCCAGTTATGGGGCACTGCCTCCAACTCCAATATTGAGAAAATTCAACGCCGTCAAAACAAAATTCTACGAATGATAACTACCGCTCCTTGGTATATTAAAAACAACAACATACACAACGATCTTGATGTTCCACTTGTCAAATGGGAAATAACTAAACACGTGGCCCATTATTTGGGTAAGCTGGAAACTCATCCAAATCCCCTCGCTCGAGACATCTTACAACATCCCGGTCATAGCCGTTTGAGAAGGAGGGACACCACCGCTCTCAGATGAATAAATACAAGTTGCTCATTATATCCTATCGAATTTGAAAACTAGATTTTGTCTAGCATTGGCTGGACTTATCTTAATTAACTTTAGTTTTAGGATTTGAATACCTATTGTTAGTTCATTTTAAATGAAGATACAATAAAAAAGAATATGCAAAAAAAAAAAAAAAAAAAAAAAAAACATGACAAATACACATACTGTGAACACACCTTTAAATGTAGTTTTCATAAAACAGACTAGTGGTACTTGTGAACCATATTTGTCAGGTATAATTGGGGAAAAATAACATTGAAGATTATAGCAAAAAAAAACATTTGTCAGTACAAGCGCCCTACACCTCTTCAATATTACTTGGGAACAAAAATTGAATACGATCGTCCAAGTGGTGTTATGAAATTAAGTCAACATAAAAATATTGAACGAATACTTAAAAGATTTTCAATGAATGATTGTAACCAAGCAAAAACCCCGATGGAAAAATCTTTATGTCTTTCACACAATAGTGCAAATGAACCAACTAAGAACCCGTATCGTGAAATGTTAGGAAGTTTAATGTACTTAATGTTAAGTGTTCGTCCAGATATATGTTACCAGGTCGGCTATATGGGTAGATTTCAGAATAACCCTAGTGATAGTCATTGGACAAATTTAAAACGTATAGTTCGTTATATCAAAGGCACAAATGACTTAAAACTTATTTATTCAAGAAATCTAGATAACAATGAAATCATTGGCTTTGTAGATGCTGATTGGGCTTCAGATATTGAAGATAGAAAATCTGTTAGCGGTTATATTTTTAAAGTATTTGGTTGCCCAATATCTTGGAACAGTAAGAAACAGAAGCAGAATATATTACTCTTAGTCATGCAGTTTCAGAAGCTATTTGCATTAGAGGTCAGGGCTGTCAGATATGGCGATTTCTCGCCAAACGTGGCGATTTTGAAACGTGTTTGGCGACATGGCGATTTTTGATATCACTGGCGATTTTCTTGGCGATTTTCACCAAAACATCTATAATTAATTATGTGATGAAAAAAATCGTCTTTTTTTGGTTTTTATAAATCCAATTGTCAACGAAATGAATCATCTGAATTTGGAATTTCAATCTTACAGCATGGATGCAGGAAGCATGCTGTAACGAACCTTCTCTGGCTGGGGTATAACTCACGGCTGTCAAAAGTTCTGTCACAACGAAATTTATTTAATTTTGTGACCTCTAAATTAAAACACGGCTTCGTTACACAATTTCAATTTACTTTATTACACTTTTAGATTCGTTTTACCAGAAATAAAGCACTTTATTTTCGTCTAACCAATTATCTCTTGGCGAGTGGTGAGAGTACGAAACGACTGGGATCGTGAGGAAATGGCAGTGGTATATGGTAGCTTGAATGGCCTTCGGGGTGACCGGGTATGGTGGGGAAAAGTTGCGAGTAAGGTCACAGTGAGGCTACACCTAAATGCGAACTATGGGTATGACCCACGGAAACACTACTCAGGGGTAGTGTGTAGTTGGAATCCTGGAGTAAAACTCACTGGAACGCCAACTACACCCAAGTATGACCCCGTCAAACTACACACGAGGGTAAGCCTGGAGTAAAACTCACTGGACTCACTCCCTTATGTAGCTTGTAGCAGTGGGAATCCTGGAGTATAACCCACTGGAACGCCGACCACACTCAGTACTGACCCAGTCAAACTACACACGAGGGTAAGCCTGGAGTAAAACTCACTGGACTCACTCCCTTATGTAGCTCGCAGCGGTTGGAGTCCTGGAGTAAAACTCACTGGAACGCCAACCACACTCAAATATGGCCCAGTCAAACTACACCCGGAAGTAAGCCTGGAGTAAAACTCGCTGGACTCACTCCCTTGTGTAGCTCGTAGTGGTGCTCCTGGAGTAAAACTCACGAGAACACTACTACGCTCGGCTTTGAGCTGGGTGGAAATGCGACCACCAAATAAACCCAGTGAAGCCTACACCGGAGGGTGTGCCTGGAGTAAAACTCACTGGACACACTCCCTTGTGCGACTCGTAGTGGTGCTCCTGGAGTAAAACTCACGAGAACACTACTACGCTCGGTTACTGTGTGAATAGATTAATAGACCGGCGGTATAACCACGGGAATTGTAATCTATTAACACTATTCAACTACTACCAATATCACTCACCTATTAGCAACGAACACTCCAACTGCTCAACACACACTGATCCTTCTTACAGTCTTTTGCTCTGCTTTTATACCTTTTTCTCACTCGAGAAATTACCCAGATGGTAACATGTACTCATTCGCTCAGCTGATTCTGACAGCGCGATAATCATTGTTTTTTTAATCACCAGCCGTAGGGGCGCTAGTGTACATGTGTCGTTGTTGCCGGCGACCACTAGATGTCGCCGTAAGTAAATACTTTATATTCACCACGAACTTACTAACTAACCATACTATATATGCTACTACAATATACATTTTATAGTGTAATATTCATAAATATAATAATATAAATTTCACAATTCCATAATCATCAACTATATATATATATATATTATTTTTATAATTCTTTGTAAAAAATAATTTCATAGACTAATATTATCCAATAGCCATAAACAAAAAGAAACAAAATACAGTTCATACAAATAAATCAAAATCATTCCTATAATAATCATTCCTAATAATCTACAGAGTGGGTGGAAACGAGGGTTCCGACTTCCACCGTCACACATCCCTCCTTCTTTACGGATTGCCGACTTCCTCGGGATTCAGGACCTCGACGCTGACCTGGCCGCTTCTGTCAATCTTCACTTGGTAAGTGGTATCGCCGCTATGGTGGACAAATTTTTTTCGTCTACCTGGCTGATGGGACTGCATTGCCGCCTGTATGGTGTGCCGCACCTCTGTTGGCCAAGTCTCACACGGGATGCTTTCGTCGCCTTCACCTCTTCCGGCGTGGGCCGTGGTATCATTATCCCTCGGCTTGATGTCGATTTCCTCGGACGTCGTCACCGGTTTATATTCCGGCTCCCCCTGGGGGCTAGTGTTGACATTTCCCCGTCCGGTGTCGGGGGACCGTGTGCCCATGCTGGTGGGGCTGGACAAGTCTACCGATGCTACCGATAGGGTGGTGTAAATAGATAGGCACGGGGAAGCAGGGGTTGTTTGGCTGGATGCACTCTCCGAAAGTCGTCGTACCGGCCATCGACCTAGGATGGGTTCGTCTTGTCGTTCTTCTGGAGTGGGCCGGGTCGTAACTTCTCTCAATGAGCCCGTGCCTGAGTTTGGGGACGCATCTGTCCTGGGGCGCATATGCTCGGGGCCGTGTTGTGCCTCAGGGTTCGTTAGGGCTGACCACTGGTCGCATCTCGACCACCAGAACCGATATGTGATTGACCGTTGATAGCCGGCGTGGCCATGGAAATTGTGGCATCTTGAATCTTGCACATCAATCGTACACCATCCCTTCTCCTGCGGTGGTGAGTCGGCAACGGATGAAGAATCGGTTTCGCTATGCGGGCGCTGGGGTGTTGCCCTGGTGTCTACCGTCATGTCCAACTCCCCGAGTTCCAAACGTAATAGTTCCTCTAAGTCGGCTGAATCGATATCGCTCGCTTGGGTGAGAGCACTTATGCTAAGCTCATCTTCCGACCTCGGCTCATGGTCTGTTGTCCTACCTGGCGAGTATCTTCGGCTAGGTGGTCGGTCGGGTGTTGATGCTGCCGTCTTCTCCGAATGCGAGTAGGTCCGAGAATATGGTCCGCCTGGTGTTGTGGGTGTGCTGCACTGGGGGGAGGTTGGTACGAACCATGGTATAACCAGTTCTGGTCGCTCTGGGCTGTGCTCGACCCCCGGTTGGCGTTGGTTGGAATTTGGCACGCTCTGCCCTGGGGTTATGGGTGTATGGGTTACAGGCGGTGTTGCGCAAAACCCCGAGGTATTGTCCTCGAGCCAGTGTTGAGGTTCTTGGCTGGTAGCGGGCTTCGTCGCCTGGTTTGGTGGACTACCGTCTTCTTCGGAGCTTAGACAGATGACGTCTGGTACCACAAACACTTGTGGTCGGTGCCAGGGGCCTGGGGTTGTTTTCAGGGCAGGTTCGCTGGCGGGCTGCCGTGGTGATTTCGAATTCCCCTTGGGATTTGGGACCTCAGTTGGCTAGGTTAGCGGTGCCTTTTGATGTTGTGAGGTACTCATTCGGTAGCACGTGGTACTGGTGGCGACTCTTGGTTGCCTATTGTTATCTGTTTCCCTACCGGTTGGCGCGTCTTCTAGGAAAATCATCCGTCGTCTTTTTGCTTGTTCTTCCTCCATTCGTTCACGGAACCGTTGCCTAGTCTTCTTGAATCGTTCTTCCGTCATCTTGTCTCGGGAGTGTGGGCTATCAGGATAGAAGTAAAATATGCATTAGATGATTTAGGGGTAAAAGGGCTTTAGGTCTTTAATATGGGCGGTTCTTTCTTCTCCACTCAGAGTATGCCTAATCTTGACAATCACGGGTGACGCGAAATTTTTCACTATGTACGGGCCTCCAAACTTTGGGGCCAATTTGGCAGCAAAATTTTCCGTTGCCTTGGACAAGGGGTGTTGACGCAGTAACACCCGGTCGTTGATCCTCGGACTCCATTGTCGTCGCCTTAAGTTATAATGCCGCTTCTGATTTTGGGCTGCCTCAAGCAGGTTCCCTCGTACAATCTCAAAAATCTCCTGTAACTCTACCCTTCGTTCTTCGGGACTGAGCGACTTCGCTCCTGTACCGGGGCTGACTTCGTCATACAGGGCACCTGGGAGGCGAGGCTCTCGTCCTTGTGTGATGAAGGCCGGGGAGTATCCTGTGGTTTCGGATACACTTGAGTTGATGGCCAGCATGATTTCCGGGATCTTCTCGTCCCAAGTCTTATGTTGCTGGTCGGTAAATTGGGCTAAAATCGTCTTTATTGTCCGATTTGCACGTTCCGTCGGATTCTCCTGGGGCGTGTACGGTGATGTACATTGCTGTGCTATTCCCATTTTTTTCAGGAAGTTCTGGATGATTCGCGCAGTGAACTGGGTACTGTTGTCGGTGAGGAACATCTTCGGGACTCCATACCGGGCCAGAATACGCTCGCGTAGCACTTTGATTACTCCCTCTGCATTCGCCTTGCGCATTGGGATGGGTTCCGTCCATTTAGAAAATTTGTCGAACAACACTAGCAACATTGTGTTGCCATGTTTCGACCGAGGCAAAGGTCCCACCAAGTAAGCACATAGGACGGCCCATGGTTCATCTGGGATTTTTGTCAACATTTCGCCCGCTGGCCTTTGTTGACTCACCTTAAACTGCTGACAGGACTGGCAGTGTCTCACATGTTGCTTCACATCCCAGAACATACCCGGCCAATAATAACGGCTTGCGATGCGGAGGATCGTCTTCCGCACCCCCAGATGTCCTGCAGTTGGGCTATTGTGATTTTCCTCTAGGACACGCGCCCTATCGGGTGTAGCCACGCAAAGTTTCCAGGGAGTGCTGTCCTCGTCATTCAGTTGCCTCGGGAGGTTACGATAGAGTTGATTGTTCATTTGCGAGTAGTCGGCGTATTTAGCGGGGTTTTCGCGAACCTCCTGCTTAAGCTTGTCCAACCATATGCAATTACTGCCGGCCGTGGCCGCACATGTGGCGATATTGGCGCTTTCATACGGCTGGCGTGACAGCGCATCGGCCACGATGTTGCTACTTCCTTTACGGTATTTAATATCGTAGTTGAATTGTTGTAACTCCAAGGCCCACCGGGCCAACCTGCCGGTGGGGTTTTCCAGTGAGTTCAGCCATTTTAGTGCCAGATGATCCGTGATGATGGTAAACCGGTAGCCTTCAACATACGCACGCATCTTACGTACTCCCCACACGATTGCCAGGCACTCCTTCTCTGTGGTGGAGTAGTTTGCTTCCGCTGAGTTCAGGTGCCTGCTGGCATAGGCGATGACTCGTTCCCCTGCTTCGAATTCCTGTGTCAAGACGGCGCCCAGGCCGTAGTCGCTGGCATCGGTTTGCAGTACAAATGGCTTCGAAAAGTCAGGACAAGCTAACACTGGTGCCTCTGTGAGCCTCTTTTTGAGCGTCTCGAATGCTTCCTGCTGTTCTGGGCCCCACTTCCAGTGCTTCCCTTTTTTCAGTAGCGCGGTGAGGGGTTGTGATATAGCCGCAAATTCCGGCACGAAACGTCTATACCAGGACGCTACTCCCAAAAACTGACGGACCTGCCGTACATTGGTGGGAGGTGGTATTTGGGACACCGCAGCTATTTTATCCGGGTCTGTCCGGATACCCTGGTCACTAATCATGTGCCCCAAGTACAGGGTTTCTCTGGTGAAAAATTTACACTTGTCGACGTTTATCCGCAAATTGGCCGCCCGCAATCTCCGCAGCACCTCGCGCAGGTGGATCATATGTTCCTCCAGGCTTTCACTCACCACGATGATGTCATCCAAATAGGCGAATGCGTGGGGCTCCATTTCGGGCCCGATGACGCTATCGAGCGCCCTTTGAAACGTGGCTGGAGCGGAATGCAGGCCGCAGGGCATCACTTTCCAGTGATAGAGGCCTCGTCCTGGTACTGCAAAAGCCGTGTATTGCTTGCTCCCTTCATCCATGGGTATTTGCCAGTACCCGTTTTTTAAATCTATACTACTGATAAACCGTGCTTTACGCAATTTATTTAAAATACTATCAATTCTTGGGAGGGGATATGCATCGGGTACTGACCTGAGGTTTAATTGCCGGAAATCCATGCATGTTCGCCATGCTCCATTCTTCTTCTTGACGAGGGTGATGGGGAAACAGTAGGGGCTGTGAGAACGTTCAATGCACCCCTGGGCGATCAACTCGTTGACTTCAGCGTCTATAATGGCCTGCATGGCTGGATTCCTGGGTGCGTACCTGATTTTTATCGGCCGGTCGTCAGAGAGGGTGATTTTGTGGCTTGCGATATGGGAGACCCCGCGTACATCTTTGAATTTCGGCAGTTCTTCTTCCAGGAAAGCGGAGATAAGGGTCTGCTCGCCAGTTTCGTTTCCCGGTTGTTGTTCTTGTCCTCCCGCATTAGCCGCATAGGATGCGATCGATGGGCCGGTTGGCGGTGTGCCCCCCGTGGGCTTGGAGCAGTCTAATGTCAGGCCCGCAATAAGGATACGCGTATGAAATTCTTGTAGGAACTCCAGCCCTAGTATGATATCCTCACTCGCGGTGGGCATGACCAGGTAGCGGCATCTTTTTGACAGATTTCCCAGGGTCGTCTGAAACTCGATGGCCTGTGACACCTGACACACGGATCCGTCGGCTAGCGTGATGTCGATATCTTCACGGTGATATTCTGGAGTGGTGGTTAATCTGGGGATGAGCGCCTGATGTATGAAGTTTCGGCTGGCTCCGGTGTCGATCACGGCTTGGACTGTGCTGTTGTTTATTTTGATGCTGGCTGTCAACTGGGAACCTTCCTGTTGGAGACTGGTGGTGATGGAGTAATGGCCGTTTTCTCCACAGCGGTGGCAACGGTTCGTTGACGCATTTCCAGGTCTGCGGGTGGATGGGGTTACCTGCTCCCGCTCTGGTGTGGTGCCGTTGGGTATACCTTCTAAGTCTTCGGCCATGCTAATTAACTCGGCGAGTGAGCCAAAATCCTTCCGTCGTATGTACCATTTGTACTTGGCCTGCGCGTTCTGAAAAATGCGTTGAAGTTTCTGTTCCTCGGTTAACCCCGAGTGTCGCATCAGCGTCTGGATTTCCAGCACATAGTCCTTGAATTGCTCCTCTGGGCGTTGTAGTCGGGCCCGTATCTCATCTTCCAGCTGCTCAAAATATCGGGTGGGGAGAAAGAAGGACTGAAAGTCTGCTCTGAAGGTGGACCACTGCTCCCAATGCGCATTATTATTTCTATACCACGCCAACGCTCGTTCGGTCAGAAATTCGGGCATAAATCTGGGGAGGTGGTCTAATGTGACCCCATAAATCTCGGCCAACTCCTCCACCCGTTCGATGAACACCAGCGGCTCATGATTTCCGTTGTAGGAGAGGCCCCACTTCCGGACCTGGTCCATGAGGTTGCTTCGACTCTCCATTAACCCCGCGCCTGTGGTGGTACTTGTGCTAGCTGCGCGTCGTGGGCTTACCTGGGTTCCTTCGTTTTTAGGTTTCGACCCCGGGGCGTTCGAGGGGTTGCTACCCGGCACCGTCAATGAACTCCCTACCTCGAATCTATCTTGTAGCGCCTGTAAATGGTTGATGATTTCCACACTGTGTTCACCACCAATAAATTTAACCAGACGTTTCCTCAACTCTTCTACCGTCCCGGTGGTGTCTAACGCAAATTCCTGGAGGCACGGGATCAGTTCTTCTCGCTTCAGTGGGTATATCCACCCTGTCTTCAACATCATTGATCACCAACTATTTATTATTATTATCACTAATTATTATTTAAGCGATACTGGATTTCTGCTTCTATTAGCAACAAATTTTTTTTTCACAATTTATTTTTTTAATTTATTAAATTTATTGTTATTATTATTTGTTTTTATTATTATACCCTTCACCATCGTGAGAAGGGTATATATAAGTTTGTCATTCCGTGTGAAATTTCCACAATATAATTTTCCTACCCTATAAAGTATATATATTCTGGATCCTTATAGATAGCGAAGTCGATTAAGCCATGTCCGTCTGTCTGTCTGTCTGTCTGTTGAAATCAGTTTTTTGAAGTCCCCAGATATACTCGGGATCCAAACCTTCAATAATTCTGTCAGAAGTGCTTTCGAGAAGTTTGCTATTTAAAATCAGCAAAATCGGTTTAGGTCAACCAGAGTTATGAACCAATATGTGAGACCACCTCTATAAAAATTTGATATTTTTCGTCCATTTTATTGCAATATTTTGAAATATATTGGAGATAATACTATGAAATTTTGTATACGTTGTTTGTATGACAAAAGAAGAAAGTGTGCGGAAAATAGTAAGAATCGGTCCATGATTTCTCATAGCCCCCATACAAATATATATATTCCCGAAATATGGCTTAATGTTAAATAAATGCCTATAAAATTGGGATATCAAGACAAAATTCAGCAAAAATAAGTTTTACACAAAAAGCAATTGCAAAACGAAATTTTTTTTAGTTCGGTCCATGTTTGAACATAGACCCCATATAAAGTCCACTTCCAAAATTCACTTAAATACGTATAAAACAGATATGAATAATGCTAAACGGCTAAAATTTGGCATAAAGACTCTTTATAGACAAATAAATTGTTGTACTAAATTTCATGGTGGTCGGCCCAAAATTGGTCATAGCCCCCATACAAAAATCTTCCCGAAATATTGCTCAATTATACATAAATGCCTATAAAATTGGAATATCAAGACAAAATTCAGCAAAACTAAGTTCTGTGCAAAAAGAAATCGCAAAACGAATTTTTTTTTAGTTCGGTCCATGTTTGACCATAGACCCCATATAAAGTCCACTTCCAAAATTCACTTAAATACGCATAAAACAGATATAAATAATGTTAAACGGCTAAAATTTGACATAAATACTCTTTATAGGCAAATAAATTATTGTACTAAATTTTATGGTAGTGGGCTCAGAACTGGTCATACCTCCCATACAAGGACCACATCTGAAAAAGACATTTTTCCCTATATATATTGTATAAATATCGGTGCCGACTCAAAACTTTGCACAGATCATTTTAATATATACAAAAATCATCCCACAAAATTTTGTGAATTTCGGTCTATTTTTAACCGTATGCCCCATATAAAGCCCTCTTCCGAAAATCACTTTAATACTCATAAATCGCTTATAAATAAGGGTACCAACCCAAAATTTTACACGGATCATTTACATGCATGCCTAAATCTAACTGCTGGATTTTGAGAATATCGGTCCATATTTGACTATATCCCCCACATAAGGTCCACTACCGAAATCCACGTTAATACTAATATATATCGTATATATAGCGTTATTATGTTGAAATTCGACGTGAAGTATCCTCATATGCATGAAAATAACTGTTCCAAAATTTAAGAAGATCGGCCCATAATTTGTCATAGCTGCCATATAGAACCATTTCCAAAAAACAAATAAATTCGGGTCAAAAAATATTTTTTTCGGATTTAACCCATATTCGGTCCATATTTTATAATCATGATATATATCGTTGGAAATGTATTTTTAATACCTTTTATTTAGTGTATCACAAATTATCAAGCACCCAGTAGTTCCCGAGATATAGGCCTATATATTTTCAACTTTACGGGCCCGCCCTCTCGAAAATAGGCGTGACCGCCAACAAAATTTTTTTTTCTGGTATCTCCTCTAAAAGCCCTATTTGATTTTGTTTTTTTTTTTTTTTTTGAGCAAAATCACTAAAACCGAATTGTACCCCTTTTTATACCCTTCACCATCGTGAGAAGGGTATATATAAGTTTGTCATTCCGTGTGAAATTTCCACAATATAATTTTTCGACCCTATAAAGTATATATATTCTGGATCCTTATAGATAGCGAAGTCGATTAAGCCATGTCCGTCTGTCTGTCTGTCTGTCTGTCTGGATGTTGAAATCAGTTTTTTGAAGTCCCAAGATATGTTCGGGATCCAAACCTTCAATAATTCTGTCAGAAGTGCTTTCGAGAAGTTTGCTATTTAAAATCAGCAAAATCGGTTTAGGTCAACCAGAGTTATGAACCAATATTTGAGACCACCTCTATAAAAATTTGATATTTTTCGTCCATTTTATTGCAATATTTTGAAATATATTGCAGATAATACCATGAAATTTTGTATACGTTGTTTGTACTATAAAAGAAGAAAGTGTGCGGAAAATAGTAAGAATCGGTCCATGATTTCTCATAGCCCCCATACAAATATATATATTCCCGAAATATGGCTTAATGATAAATAAATGCCTACAAAATTGGAATATCAAGACAAAATTCAGCAAAAATAAGTTTTATGCAAAAAGAAATCGCAAAACGAAATTTTTTTTAGTTCGGTCCATGTTTGACCATAGGCCCCATATAAAGTCCACTTCCAAAATTCACTTAAATACGTATAAAACAGATATAAATAATGCTAAACGGCTAAAATTTTACATAAATACTCTTTATAGGCAAATAAATTGTTGTACTAAATTTTATGGTAGTCGGCCCAGAACTGGTCATAGCTCCCATACAAGGACCACATCTGAAAAAGACATTTTTCCCTATATATATTGTATAAATATCGGTGCCGACTCAAAACTTTGCACAGATCATTTTAATATATACAAAAATCATCCCACAAAATTTTGTGAATTTCGGTCTATTTTTAACCGTATGCCCCATATAAAGCCCTCTTCCGAAAATCACTTTAATACTCATAAATCGCTTATAAATAAGGGTAGCAATCCAAAATTTTACACGGGTCATTTACATACATGCCTAAATCTAACAGCTGGATTTTGAGAATATCGGCCCATATTTGACAATATCCCCCACATAAGGTCCACTACCGAAATCCACGTTAATACTAATATATATCTTAAATATACCGTTATTACGTTGAAATTCTACGTGAAATATCCCCATATGCATGAAAATAACTGTTCCAAAATTTAAGAAGATCGGCCCATAATTTGTCATAGCTGCCATATAGAACCATTTCCAAAAAACAAATAAATTCGGGTCAAAAAATATTCTTTTCGGATTTAACCCATATTCGGTCCATATTTTATAATCATGATATATATCGTTAGAAAGGTATTTTTAATACCTTTTATTTAATGTATTACAAATTATCAGACACCCAGTAGTTCCCGAGATATAGGCCTATGTATTTTCAACTATAAGGGCCCGCCCCCTCGAAAATAGGCGTGACCGGCAACAAATTTTTTTTGCTGGTATCTCCTCTAAAAGCCCTATTTGATTTTGTTTTTTTTTTTTTTTTTTTTTTGAGCAAAATCACTAAAACAGAATGCCCCATATAAAGCCCTCTTCGGAAAATCCCTTTAATACTCATAAATCGCTTATAAATAAGGGTACCAATCCAAAATTTTACACGGATCATTTACATACATGCCTAAATCTAACTGCTGGATTTTGAGAATATCGGTCCATATTTGACTATATCCCCCACATAAGGTCCACTACCGAAATCCACGTTAATACTAATATATATCTTAAATATACCGTTATTACGTTGAAATTCTACGTGAAATATCCCCATATGCATTAAAATAACTGTTCCAAAATTTAAGAAGATCGGCCCATAATTTGTCATACCTGCCATATAGAAGCATTTCCAAAAACAAATAAATTCGGGTCAAAAAATATTCTTTTCGGATTTAACCCATATTCGGTCCATATTTTATAATCATGATATATATCGTTGGAAAGCTATTTTTAATACCTTTTATTTAATGTATTACAAATTATCGGACACCCAGTACTTCCCGAGATATAGACCTATATATTTTCAACTTTAAGGGCCCGCCCCCTCGAAAATAGGCGTAACCGCCAAAAAAATTTTTTTTGCTGGTATCTCTTCTAAAATTTCTATTTGTTTTTTTTTTTTTTTTACAAAATCACTAAAACCGAATTGTACCCCTTTTTATACCCTTCACCATCGTGAGAAGGGTATATATAAGTTTGTCATTCCGTGTGACATTTCCACAATATAATTTTCCGACCCTATAAAGTATATATATTCTGGATCCTTATAGATAGCGAAGTCGATTAAGCCATTTCCGTCTGTCTGTCTGTCTGTCTGGATGTTGAAATCAGTTTTGTGAAGTCCCAAGATATGTTCGGGATCCAAACCTTCAATAATTCTGTCAGAAGTGCTTTCGAGAAGTTTGCTATTTAAAATCAGCAAAATCGGTTTAGGTTAACCAGAGTTATGAACCAATATGTGAGACCACCTCCATAAAAAATTGATATTTTTCGTCCATTTTATTGCAATATTTTGAAATATATTGCAGATAATACCATGAAATTTTGTATACGTTGTTTGTACTATAAAAGAAGAAAGTGTGCGGAAAATAGTAAGAATCGGTCCATGATTTCTCATAGCCCCCATACAAATATATATATTCCCGAAATATGGCTTAATGATAAATAAATGACTATAAAATTGGAATATCAAGACAAAATTCAGCAAAAATAAGTTTTATACAAAAAGAAATCACAAACTGAAATTTTTTTTTAGTTCGGTCCATATTTGACCATAGACCCCATATAAAGTCCACTTCCGAAATTCACTTAAATACGCATAAAACAGACATAAATAATGTTAAACGGCTAAAATTTTACATAAATACTCTTTATAGGCAAATAAATTGTTGTACTAAATTTTATGGTGGTCGGCCGACAACTGGTCATAGCTCCCATACAAGGACCACATCTGAAAAAGACATTTTTCCCTATATATATTGTATACATATCGTTACCGAATCAAAACTTTGTACAGATCATGTACATATATACAAAAATCATTCCACACAATTTTGTTAATTTCGGTCTATTTTTAACCGTATGCCCCATATAAAGCCCTCTTCGGAAAATCCCTTAAATACTCATAAATCGCTTATAAATAAGGGTACCAATCCAAAATTTTACACGGATCATTTACATACATGCCTAAATCTAACTGCTGGATTTTGAGAATATCGGTCCATATTTGACTATATCCCCCACATAAGGTCCACTACCGAAATCCACGTTAATACTAATATATATCTTAAATATACCGTTATTACGTTGAAATTCTACGTGAAATATCCCCATATGCATGAAAATAACTGTTCCAAAATTTAAGAAGATCGGCCCATAATTTGTCATACCTGCCATATAGAAGCATTTCCAAAAACAAATAAATTCGGGTCAAAAAATATTCTTTTCGGATTTAACCCATATTCGGTCCATATTTTATAATCATGATATATATCGTTGGAAAGCTATTTTTAATACCTTTTATTTAATGTATTACAAATTATCAGACACCCAGTAGTTCCCGAGATATAGGGCTATATATTTTCAACTTTAAGGGCCCGCCCCCTCGAAAATAGGCGTGGCCGCCAAAAAAATTTTTTTTTGCTGGTATCTCTTCTAAAATCCCTATTTGTTTTTTTTTTTTTTTTTTAACAAAATCACTAAAACCGAATTGTACCCCTTTTTTATACTCTGTTTGTTAAATTACACTGAAGATTATTATGAACATCAGACAGACTCTGTAAATTACGGTAAGAATTGGTAATTAAATCAATTAACAATTGTAAAAATTAGACAACATTTGAAAATATTTTACATAGATTATGTTGGTCGTAAAATTGTCTTTCAAACAATATATCAAATACTAATAAAATTTGCACTAAGACTGAATAGAAAACACAGAATTAGGATATTCTAGTCTAGTGTAGTTTCTGTATTTCTTATTGCGCTTAGGTGAAGGGTATTTAAGATTCGGCACAGCCGAATATAGCACTCTTACTTGTTTATACTCTGTTTGTTAAGTTACACTCAAGATTATTATGAACATCAGACAGACTCTGTAAATTATGGTAAGAATTGGTAATTAAATCAATTAAAAATGGTAAAAATTAGACAACATTTCAAAATATTTAACATAAATTATGTTGGTCGTAAAATTGTCTTTCAAACAATATATCAAATACTAATAAAATTTGCACTAAGACTGAATAGAAAACACAGAATAAGAATATTCTAGTCCTAAAACCAGTGTAGTTTCTGTATTTCTTATTACGTTTAGGTGAAGGGTATTTAAGATTCGGCACAGCCGAATATAGCACTCTTACTTGTTTTTATTTCGTTTCACGAGAGTTTTTTTTTTTTTAAATTTTTATTATAAATTTATTTTATAAATTTAGCCACTGGTGTTTTTATTAATTTAGAGGTCCCTGCTCGGGCGCCAACTGTAACGAACCTTCTCTGGCTGGGGTATAACTCACGGCTGTCCAAAGTTCTGTCACAATAAAATTTATTTAATTTTGTGACCTCTAAATTAAAACACGGCTTCGTTACACAATTTCAATTTACTTTATTACACTTTTAGATTCGTTTTACCAGAAATAAAGCACTTTATTTTCGTCTAACCAATTATCTCTTGGCGAGTGGTGAGAGTACGAAACGACTGGGATCGTGAGGAAATGGCAGTGGTATATGGTAGCTTGAATGGCCTTCGGGGTGACCGGGTATGGTGGGGAAAAGTTGCGAGTAAGGTCACAGTGAGGCTACACCTAAATGCGAACTATGGGTATGACCCACGGAAACACTACTCAGGGGTAGTGTGCAGTTGGAATCCTGGAGTAAAACTCACTGGAACGCCAACTACACCCAAGTATGACCCCGTCAAACTACACACGAGGGTAAGCCTGGAGTAAAACTCACTGGACTCACTCCCTTATGTAGCTTGTAGCAGTGGGAATCCTGGAGTATAACCCACTGGAACGCCGACCACACTCAGTACTGACCCAGTCAAACTACACACGAGGGTAAGCCTGGAGTAAAACTCACTGGACTCACTCCCTTATGTAGCTCGCAGCGGTTGGAGTCCTGGAGTAAAACTCACTGGAACGCCAACCACACTCAAATATGGCCCAGTCAAACTACACCCGGAAGTAAGCCTGGAGTAAAACTCGCTGGACTCACTCCCTTGTGTAGCTCGTAGTGGTGCTCCTGGAGTAAAACTCACGAGAACACTACTACGCTCGGCTTTGAGCTGGGTGGAAATGCGACCACCAAATAAACCCAGTGAAGCCTACACCGGAGGGTGTGCCTGGAGTAAAACTCACTGGACACACTCCCTTGTGCGACTCGTAGTGGTGCTCCTGGAGTAAAACTCACGAGAACACTACTACGCTCGGTTACTGTGTGAATAGATTAATAGACCGGCGGTATAACCACGGGAATTGTAATCTATTAACACTATTCAACTACTACCAATATCACTCACCTATTAGCAACGAACACTCCAACTGCTCAACACACACTGATCCTTCTTACAGTCTTTTGCTCTGCTTTTATACCTTTTTCTCACTCGAGAAATTACCCAGATGGTAACATGTACTCATTCGCTCAGCTGATTCTGACAGCGCGATAATCATTGTTTTTTTAATCACCAGCCGTAGGGGCGCTAGTGTACATGTGTCGTTGTTGCCGGCGACCACTAGATGTCGCCGTAAGTAAATACTTTATATTCACCACGAACTTACTAACTAACCATACTATATATGCTACTACAATATACATTTTATAGTGTAATATTCATAAATATAATAATATAAATTTCACAATTCCATAATCATCAACTATATATATATATATTATTTTTATAATTCTTTGTAAAAAATAATTTCATAGACTAATATTATCCAATAGCCATAAACAAAAAGAAACAAAATACAGTTCATACAAATAAATCAAAATCATTCCTATAATAATCATTCCTAATAATCTACAGAGTGGGTGGAAACGAGGGTTCCGACTTCCACCGTCACAATGCATGAAAAAATGTATTGTACACTTCTTATGTTTTCAACAAAAGTTTTCAAACCTTGTTTTATGTAATACTGAAAACAATGAAAAATTTTTCAATGATTTACATGCAGCTATTGATTCTTCAAATTCATTTTTGCCTCTAAATGCAATTGATTTTGGAGCAGAGTTTGAAAAAGAATTAAGAAATGCGAAATTGAGCAAAGTAGAAATAATCGTACTTAAAGAAAACTGTTTTGTGTATTTAAAAAAACTTTTAAAAGAGATGATAAGCAGATTACCAGAAAATATGAACTTTTTTAAAGCTTTTGGACAATTTTCTATTTCAAAGTGTGCGAATACATTATCTCAAACTAAATTTGGCGTTGTTCAAGAAACATTAAGACCATTTATGGATCCAAATGTAGCAATAGGCGTGTATGAAACTCAATGAGGAAAACTTCCGTTCATAAATTGAAATAATTATTTTAATAACGAAATTCCAACAAATTTACTTGAATTTTGGCCAAAAGTGTTTGATTATCACGATACAGCAGGTACGTACCATTTTAAGAAAATATCTTTGGCCGTTCTTACTATATTGATAGTTCCAACCAGTAATGTGTGCGTTGAAAGGGTCTTTTCAATAATGAATTGTACAAAAACTCGACTAAGTAATAAAATTCAATATGCGCTTTTAGACGCTCTATTGAGAATAATTAATCATATGAACGTAAACAAATTATGCTGCAATTCGTTTACACCGACTAATGAAATGATAAAAAAATTAAACTCAACTATGTATGATAGTCAAGACTCTAGTAATGAAATCGCTGAGGATGAAGTTTACGAACTCTTGGACTTATCTACTTAATTTTACTTTTTTTTTAAATATGATCTCCATTTTTATGTAATTTAAAACTCTCTTTTAACAAAGTTTTAAAATTTTTTAAATAATAAATAAATGTGTATATGTTTTACTAAAATATTGTTTAATAAGTAACAATTAATGAATTAAATAAAAAAAATGTAACAAAAACTAAAAAAAAAAATTATTTTTGGCGATTTTTTTGGTTTTTTCTCAATTTTTGGCGAGTTTTGACTTAAAAATTGAACTAGGTTTTTTTGTGTAAACAAAATTTATTTCATTTAAATAATAAAAAAAATTAAAAACTGAACAAAATCGGATTTTGGCGATTTTTTACATCCGTTTTGGCGACGAAGCTCAAAAAAATCTGACAACCCTGTTAGAGGTATATTAATAGATCTTCATATGCTTTCAGAAGACAAAGCAGTGACTATTTGTGAAGATAATAGAGGATGCATTGGAATTGCAAAGAACTCTGAAAGCAAACGGTCCAAGCATATTGATGTAAAATTCCACTTCGTGCGTGATTACGTTTCTAAAGGAATAGTTAAATTAGAACCAATTTCAACAGAATTACAACTTGCGGATTTGTTCACCAAAGCATTGGATTCAACAAAATTTACTAAATTTCGAAAAGATCTACAACTTAGTGATTGAGAGGGGGTGTTTTGTTATACTTGTTATTATAATACTTGTAATTTTATAATTGTATTTGATCACATATGTATGTTGTTATTATACACTTCACCTTCATGAGAAGGGTATATATAAGTTTGTCATTCCGTGTGTAATTTCCACAAAAAAGTTTTCCGACCCTATAAAGTATATATATTCTGGATCCTTATAACGGGTGTTTTTTTGAGAGGTATAGAACTTCGAATTGAAATAAAACACAAGAAAATCGTTTTAATGACCATCAATTTGGCTTTATTGGAAGGATAATTTTATGCCATTAATGTTTAAATATGATTTCAGGCATGTGGCCGCCGCGGCTGGCTCGAATAAAGCCAATTCTACAGGTCCAATTTTCAACCACTTTTTCGAGCATATGGGGCCGTATGTCGGCAATAACGCCACGAATGTTGGCTTCCAATTCCCCTAACGTTTCTGGTTTGTTGGCGTAGACGAGCGACTTCACATATCCCCAAAGAAAATAATCCAATGGTGTCAAATCACACGATCTTGGTGGCCAATTGACAGGTCCATTCCGCGAAATTATGCGCTCATCGAATGTTTCCTTCAATAAATCGATTGTGGCGTGCGCTGTGTGGCATGTAGCGCCGTCTTGTTGGAACCACAACTCATCCACATTCATGTCATCCAATTCGGGAACAAAATAGTCGGTTATCATGGCTCTATACCGGTCACGGTGGCGAATCGATTCATTCGGGTCCTCTTCAACACTTTGCTCTACAGCGGCAATTGTTTCTTCGGTGCGCACTGTTCGACGTCTCTGCGGATGCGTATTATCACAAAGAGTAAACGTAGTGCGAAAACGATCCATGGTTAACCGAATTAATTGCTCTGATGGACGATTATGTCGACCATAAAATGGACGGAGCTTGCGGTAAACTTCGCGAACTAAACCGTTATTTTCGAAATAAATTTGCATGATTTGCAAGCGTTGTTATTTTGTCATGATGAAATGGCAAACCAAACTGAACATAAATGACATTAGAGTTGCTAGATTTGACCACAAAATGCCAGTTTTATCTCTTTTCGAAAAATAAACCTGGAAAAAAACACCCACATCCAGATAACGGAGTCGATTAAGCCAAGTCCGTCTGTCTGTTGAAATCAGTTTTTGAAGCCCCAGGTATACTCGGGATCCAAATCTTCAATAATTCTGTCAGAAATGCTTTCGAGAAATTTGCTATTGAAAATCAGCAAAATCGGTTTAGGTCAACCAGAGGTATGGACCAATATGTGAGACCACCTCCATAAAAATTTGATATTTGTTGTATATTTTATTGCAATATTTTGAAATATATTGCAGATAATACCATGAAATTTTGTATATGTTGTTTTTATGATAAAAGAAGAAAGTGTGCGGAAAAGAGTAAGAATCGCACCATGATTTCTGATAGCCCCCAAATATATATATATTCTATATATATATATTCCCGAAATATGGCTTAATGATAAATAAATGCCTATAAAATTTGAATATTAAGACAAAATTCAGCAAAAATAATTTTTATGCAAAAAGAAATCCGAAAACGAAATTTTTTTTAGTTCGGTCCATGTTTGACCATAGACCCCATATAAAGTTCACTTCCAAAATTCACTTAAATACGTATAAAACTGGTATAAATAATGTTAAACGGCCAAAATTTGACATAAATAATCTTTATAGGCAACTAAATTGCTGTACTAAATTTTATGGTGGTCGGCCTAGAACTGTTCATAGCTCCCATACAAGGACCACATCTGAAAAAGACATTTATCCCTATATATATTGTATAATTATCGGTATCGACTCAAAACTTTGCACAGATCATTTACATATATACAAAAATCATCAAGCACCCAGTAGTTCCCGAGATATAGGCCTATATATTTTCAAATTTACGGGCCCGCCCCCTCGAAAATAGGCGTGACCGCTAACAAATTTTTTTTTGCTGGAATCTCCTTTAAAAGCCCTATTTGATTTGATTTTGTGTTTTTTTTTTGAGCAAAATCACTAAAACCGAATTGTACCCCTTTTTTTATACTGTGTTTGTTAAGTTACACTCCAGATTATTATGAACATCAGACAGACTCTGTAAATTATGGTAAGAATTGGTAATTAAATCAATTAAAAATTGTGAAAATTAGACAATATTTCAAAATATTTAACATTAATTCTGTTGGTCGTAAAATTGTCTTTCAAACAATATATCAAATATGTACTAATAAAATTTGCACTAAGACTGAATAGAAAACACAGAATTGGGATATTCCAGTCTAGTGTAGTTTCTGTATTTCTTATTACGTTTAGGTGGAGGGTATTTAAGATTCGGCACAGCCGAATATAGCACTCTTACTTGTTTTTATTATAGAAAACTCAAATATTTTCTTTAATTGATAATTACAAATATCATATTGAAAACTATATTTTTTCAATAAAACTTTATTCTTAAATAAATATCTGCGTTCTCTAAAGCTAATATATTTAAATACAACTTAAATCACTGACTACGTCCATTTAAATACAACTTAAGGTTTTCATACTACCATATGATTTTGACAATTCTGCAAATTATGAAAATTGCGCATTGAAGTTTTTTTTATTATTTGATAAAAATATTCAATAAATAAACTCGCCGCGAATAAAAACATTGTGCTTATTATTATCAATATCAACTAAAACAATGAATTTAGATGAAGAGGACATGAATGATGCATCTTTTATCCATTTAGTTTACAACAATTTGTAAACTAAATATAAAATCAGCTGTTAAATGAAGAAGTTGTTTATATTTTTTTGTCATTTAATAGTGCTACCATACTTTTATCATAATTAAATACCAAACTTAATTTGAGACTGAAAAAATGAAACCGTATTTAAATACAACTGAAATTTAAGGAAAAATTAACTAATTTCGTACTTAAATATTATTAGAAATAATACAGGGATTGTCACTACTCGGTGAAATGTCTCAGTATGGGCAGGAAAAGGAAATAATAAAAACAAATCAAAGTTACAAACAAAAGAAAATACAGAAACAATAACAAATAATTAAAGCCTAACGGAAACCAAAAACAAAAAAAAAAATTTTTGGCTTGAAATAATAAAAATTTAAAATTTGGTTGATTAGGAGAAAGAGGAGAATTCAAAATTGATGGAAAATTTACATGCAAAAATGTTTAATCCAAACCAAAGGAAACTTGACGTGTAGTGTGGGAACATAATCGATGATAAAATCAATATGTATTAATCCACAACACTAGAAAAGTCGAAATACAAAAACGCAATTTTTGTGTCCCCGCACTTTACACAAAAACAAAAATGTGAGAGTGATCAGCGAGGAATATGTAATAAAAAAACGTAATTCTCAAATTTGTATGTTTGTTTTTTTGTTTATTCAGAATGGTGTTTTGTTTCTCCCCCTGACTCTTTCCATACAAAAGCATGTGTCCCCCGTTAGAATTTTTAGCAAACAAAATAAAATATAATCAAGAAAAAAGTAAATATGCAACATTTAACAACAGTTTTCGAATTATTGCGTTTCTTTCTTGTGTTTTAATTTGTTATAGTCTTCAAACCTTAATTAGTGCGAATTTGGCGATGCAAAGAAAGGTTGTCCCCGCAATTTGCATTGAGCGCCACTTGTTTATAAATCAAGTAATATTACTAGTTTTTAATTTCAAGTTTAAATAAAGTAAATAACGTAAGGAAAGTACAAACTTTAATTATTACAAAAGTGAAAAAGCGAAAAAAAATTCAATTAAAAAAAGTGTGCATTTGCGTAGTTTTTGTGAACACTATGGTAAGGGCACCATAAAATTTCATGAGCGTCACGCTAATTTTTTTCAAAGTGAATATATTAAATGTAAAAAATTGAAGCTGACAATCATTGTTTACATGGTTTCAACTCATTTTTTTATAATTTTTTTTTATAATTTCCTAGCTTAAAATGCTTAATTTTGATTTTATTTTTTAATTTTCAAGAGTAAAACAACAAAATTACCGGCGGTTAAAAGAGCACGGAGATATCTAGAGAAAATAAAGCTCAATAAAGCGCGTAATGACGAATATAAAAGAAAGAAAGGTATAATCGTGGTATATTTGAGTTTAATTTTCATTATTACTGACTGAACTGACTCTGTTTTTGCTACAAACTTAATTCGAAATTGGTAAAAATTAATGAGAATGAAAAAAAAACAAAGCCGCTTGTCATTTCATGAAGTTTATACAGATTGAGAATAAGAATTTGAATGAAAATTTATAAATTAAATTAAGTTATTGTTTTGTATCAAATATTTACATATGTGTATAAAGGCCCAAATATAATATGCATAAGCAAGCTTAAGCAAATTGCAAAAGTTAACGAAAAGGCTGTCAAATGCATAACCAGTTCAAAGTTAACTTTCAGGAGGCTACAATGACTTTGAAACTTTTTGTCCACAGTTGCTCATTTATGTTTCAAAAAATGTTTTTATTTTAACAAAAAGCCATTAAAAGACTATATTTTATAAATATTATTATATTATTTTATAATTAAAAGAAAACTTCGTACCCGAAACGCATAATTTTTCCTTTTTTTAATTTATCGGCAAAAGTACTAAAATGTACAGCTGTGGCAGCACTAAATTGTAAATAATAATAAACGTTTACATATGTTTTGTTAATTTTCGTATTGTGTTTGCAAAAATGGAGAAAAAACTTAAAAATTTAAATAATATAAAAATATTAAAGTTAGCGCTTGAAGGCCTGTGCACATTTAAAGAAATAAGTGAACTACACTGTAAAAGAAGAAGACGCTCTTGTTCTGTCAGATAAATAAACCGCGACAGAAAGACATTTTTGTTAAAATAAAAAGGGCCCTTTTATTATAAAGGCACTTATTTTTCCCACATTTTCTATTAAATTTAAAATAAATGTATTTTCCTCTTTCTCCTTTTTGTTAAAAACACAAACAAACAACAAACAGCTGATTCCGTACGGAATATGCGACCAGTTTCGCTTTTTGCTTAAGCAAATGACAGTTGAAAAACTTAACGTAAAGTTTCGTTAAGTACATTATAGTTTGCCACATACAATTTATATGTGTTCGCACGTTTGCTTAAGCTAGCCTATGTATATTATAGTTGGGCCTTAAGTTTCTTCAAAAATTACTTCCTTTTTCCATTTTTGTTAAAGACATCAAAGAAGTTTTGTATGAAAATTTTTGTTTTTTGAAGAATTTTTGTTTTTTTTTTTAATTACTTTTTTAAAAGAATAAACTTTTTTTCGTTAAACTTTAGATTTGGCATTATTTCTTGTTTACAAAATCTCTTGATCGTCACAAAATATCTTGAGCGTCGCACTTAGTTTTTTTTTCCTTAAAACGCTTATAATTTCAGTTTATTTTTAAATACATTGTTACAATCCTATTACTATGCAAGAAACCTCTAAGTTCAAGTCTTTTTTTTTTAACAAAAATTTACATATTTTAATCTTAAAATTGTAAAATAACTAGTCACTTTAACCCTGCTACTACGTTTAGGGTCTTTTGATGACCCATTCGAATTTAACATTGCATAACTTGCAAAAAAAACGTGTTTGTCCGTCAGACTGACACACAATCACTCTAATGACGATATATTGCATTGTTCACAAGCCTTAAAAATATTTTCGAAATGTACAAATTTGAATTTTTTCAATAAAAAAATGTGGGGTCAAAATATGACCCAAACATAACATGTGTATTTTTTTCTAACATAGCAGCAGGGTTAAAAAAATGAAAAATCAAGTTGAATCGTGATTTTTTGTTTATAATCGAAAAGGTGATTTTTGCAAAAGTCAATCTTGAGAAACAAAAGAACATCGTAGTAAGCTTGAATTTCAAATATTTTTGCATTTTTTAGCGATTTTTTATACATATTTGCTGTGTGACGCTCAAGATAGAAATTATAGAAAAGCTAAAAAACCTAAAAAAAATTGATTTTTTTGAGAGCCTAAAAGTACCACCGGATTCTTTATAAATTTCTACATAAATTGACCACTCTCACAGGCGAATTGAAAAAACTTTAAAAATAAGCAAAACAAAACTCGTTGTTTACGTTTTTTTGAATTGACCCATATAAAAAAATTTCGTAGTAAAAAACCAAAAACAAAATTTAAGGAAGAAGAAAGGAGAGTGTGAGTCTAACGATAATTAAACTGATATAAACCAGATCAACATCTCAAGTTCGAACCCAAACCCTGTTTACAATTGTATTGATAGTGGAACTGAAAACCGCAAGAAAACCTAATTATCAATTAAGTCCACATCAAAAAAAATATTTAACAAAAGCAATTAAATGAAAGATAAAATAAAAGAGAAAACAGTTTCTATTGAAAATCGTCACACACAAAGGAGTTCAAGGCCCTCAGCATCTGGTTGTAATTGCATTAAAAAAATATTTTGAAGTTACGTCTACTGAGGCCCCACGCTTGCGCCAAAAATCTGATTATATGGATGGTCTAAATCGGCTGTGCTCGTCGGGTGGGGTGTGTTCAGTTCTCATTATAAATTTTGTAATAAAATTTCTGAATCGGTAGTAAAAGATTTTAAATTTAGGTAGCACGAATGCAAAAAAAACGATATCATACAGAGGGGATAGAGAAGGGAAAAAGGATCTACCAGATGAGGGTGGGGTAGCTACACCCGTCCATCATGCTGTCAAATTGTACAATTTGTTGACAGCCCAAAAAAAAAATATTTTTTTTTTTTTTTTTGTAGCTTTTATTTATTTATTAAATCTTCATATCATGAAATGACAATAAGTTTTCAAATCTTAATACTAAAAAGAAAATAATAAGCCCAGCCAGTGCTAGACAAAAATTTTTATGATACTAAAAAAATTTCACATCAACTGATCCAGTCATCTGTTTTGCGCTTGAGTTAAAGCAAGGGTATCGCTCCTTCTCAACCGAACATGGCCACTAAAGTTAAGGATGTCTCGTGCAAGTGGGTTTGGATGGTGTTCAAGTTTGCTGACGTACTTTTACGCATATTTTGTAAATTCGACTTTTACTAATGGCACGCCTAGATCTTTGTGGATTCGAGAATTTTTAACATACCATGGAGCTGCAGTAATTATACGTAGAATTTTAAGGGGTCAAACCCTTTGAATTTTTTCAATATTTGATAATTGTATTCCATAACACCAGATTGGCTTTAGAATTGCATTGTACAACAAAAGTTTGCAATCCAACTTTAATGTAGAATTTCTGCCGATTAGCCAATTAAGTTGCACTGCTTTTAATCGCATCTGAGTAAGTTTTGCGTCGATATGAGACTTCCAAGTTAAACGACGATCGAGGTGGACTCCGAGGTATTTGACTTCATTGTGTTGCGGGATAATTTGATTATTTATTCTGATGAACGAGCAGGTAGGTATCTTTTCGCAATGTGAATGTGATATGAATACATTTTTGTTCATAATTGGCTTTAGCCAATTATCTAGTTTATAAACAAAATTCTGCAAATTCTGTGAAGCAACTTGGTGGTCCTTATGGACGTTGATAAAGGCTGTATCGTCTGCAAAAGTTGACGTGTGGATTTTGGGGTCTGACGGCATGTCGGAGGCATAAATCAAATATAAAGTAGGACCCAGTATGCTACCCTGTGGCACACCTGATTCAATTGGCTGAGCGGTACTTAAAAAATTGCCTTCTTTGATTGTAAATTTGCGATCATATAAATAACTTTTCATAAGTTTGTGGGTGTTAGCAGGCACAACTAATTTTATTTTATGCATTAAACCTTCATACCAGACTTTGTCGAACGCTTGGGAAACATCAATGAAAAGCGCGGAACAGTATTTTTTCTCTTCAAACGGCCGTCTTATCACATTTACCAATCTGTGTGTTTGGTCGATGGTGCTGTGTTTAGCTCTGAAGCCGAACTGATGATTAGCAATACATTCAGTGTCATTCAGAATTGAAGTCAACTTAGTCATTAACAATTTATCGAACAGTTTAGAAATTGTCGGCAGTAGACTAATTGGCCTATATGACTCCACTTTGATGTGGTCCTTTCCTGAAAAATCATAGTGATCATAGACACCTTCCAATCTGCAGGATAGTATTCTAGGCGTAAAATAGCGTTGAAGATAAAGAGGATAATTCTTCTAGCTACACGAGGTAACTCCACAAGCATTTTGTTGCTGATTTTATCCATACCTGGAGGTTTTTTAAGATTCAGATTACCAATAGCGCTTTGAACATCTAACTGGTCTTTTTAAACCTCGTGCCGCCTTCCATAACGAATAGTCAGATTGTGGGGTACTATCAAGACACTCCAAGTAAGATCTAAGTGAGGCCGTTCTTTGGATTTCTAAGAAATTTCTTAGTATATCTCTGCATTATCGTAGCATAGCTTTCAGTTGAGGAGACCTGTGAATTTGCCACTCTCTTCTAACTCTTCTTTTTTCTGTGAGGAGATGATCGAGTTCAGCGAAATAAGTTCTGTTTGTCCCACTTCTGCATTCAACGTCATATGTTGAGGCGTGATGTACAGTTCTTCGTATGTCCTCAGTAAACTTGCCAATCGACCCTCGGTAGTTCTCAACACTACATTTTCCGTGCAGTGGAAACTTAAATAATTTATCCAATTTACTCTGGTTTTAGATATGTCCCGAAATGGAGAGCCATTCCCTTGAAGGAAACGCATTGAAATAATAGAAGGAGAGCGATCTGAAGGCAAGTCTAATGAAGGCTCCACTTGTATCGATTCTACAGGGATATTTTTCGCTATTCCAAAGTCAATAACATCGGGAATCTTCCGTCGGTCCGTCGGTCAATAGGTGTGATGTCCACTTGAGAGTACATCTAAGCCCATTTTAGCAATGGTGCTAAATACTTCCAACTTCACCTTTCGTTACAAGTAAAAACTCAACATTTAATTAATTTTTAATAACATTATAAACATAACGATTTATTAATTATTAAGTTTAAAATCTATTAAGATAACTGTTTAAATATAGTAAAAAAATACTAAAGTATGCTAAATCCCTAATTATATTACATCTAATTACCAAATTTAATTTAAAGGTCGTCACCAATATTTTGAATTTCTTTTCAACAACAAAAATCAAAATGCTCTAAACCAATGACGTTTGAGTTATATTTAATAACTACAGGAATGTAAAAATAACAAATTGGAGTGCTATATTCGGCTATGCCGAATCTTAAATACCCTCCACCCAAACGAAATAAGAAATACAAAAACTACACTGGTTATAGGACTAATACATATATCCTAATTCTGTGTTTTCTATTCAGTCTTAGTGCAAATTTAATTATTATTTTATATATTGTTTGAAAGACAATTTTAGGACCAACATAATTTATGTTAAATATTTCGAAATTTTATCTAATTTTGACCATTTATAATTGAGTAATTACCCATTCTTACTATAATTTACAGAGTTTGTCTGATTTAACAATTTATAAAGTTAAAAAATCATTTTTTCTTATTCACCACAATTTAAGAAACAGGGTCCAAAAAAGTATAAGATATAAGGTGAGGCTTTTGTGTTAGAATTGGATTTCAATAATATTATTTACAAGGGATTTGTGGGTAGCATAGTAGAAGTGGAGCAGTTATGGACTGATAGCTTCTAAATCCAGTATCCACTAATGTGGATATTACAGGCTTATTTTTGTTGAATTTCGTCTCAATAACGTTATTGTCAAGAGTTGTATGGACTTAATTCGGGAGCTATTGTCAATTATTGACTGACAGGTACAAAATCCAGTAGCATAATTGCCGTATAACCGATATTAGTATGATTTTTGGAATAAAATTACTGATCTATATAAAAGTTGGTTCGATACCACTTTTGTGGGTTAAATTATTTTTCGGAAATGGTTCTTATATGGCAGCTATGACAAATTATGGGCCGATCTTCTTAAATTTTGGAACAGTGATTTTTATTGTTATGAGGATATTTCAAGTCGAATTTTGGATCGGTACCTTTATTTATAAGAGATTTATGAGTATAAAAGTGACTTTTGGAAGAGGGCTTTATATACGGGATAGTCACAAAATTCTGCAGAATGATTTTTGTGTATATGTAAATTATATGTACAAAGTTTTGGGTCGGTACCGATATTTATAAGATATACATATAAAGATAAATGGCTTTTTCGAATGTGGTCCTTATATGGGAGCTATGACCAATTATGGGTCGACCATCATAAAATTTACTACGACAATTTATTTACCTATAAGGATTATTCATGTCAAATTTTTACCTTTTATCATTATTAATACCAGTTTTATACGTATTTCAGTGAATTTCGGAATTGGACTTTGTATGAGGCCTATGGTCAAACATGGACCGAACTAAAAAAAATTTCGTTTTGCGATTTTTTCTGTATGAGACTTATTTTTGCTGAATTTTGCATTGATATTCTAATTTTGCGTCGCATTTCCCCTGTCCCTATTAACGACGCAAATCGGGGCTCAAGTGTATAGAATATGTATATGGATGAAGATAGAATAAATAAATGGAATGTAAAAGAAAAATATTTGGGAAAAAGTTGTAGAAAACTACGATTCATTATCATTAATTGGAATGAGACTGTTCAGAAATTATTACCATTGATTTAAAATATAATCCGAATAAACATCAAAAGAATGCGAATTGTATACCAAATATTTTAAAACCAGAAGAGATAAAATATTATTAATATTTCTTTTATTGAACAAATTTTAATTAAATTGTCATAGAGATAAACGTTGTTTAATAATAAATAATTTATTTTTCTTACTTAAACATTAATAGGCAAACACAAAAACTCTTAAAATTTACGAATTATTCTTTGAATGGAATATATCCCTTCGACTTGTCTGTATTTTAACGCTTATGTGATTCGTGGTAAGCAAGTATATCGCCATAATAATGTTTTGGCCACATACACTCACATCCAGAAGGTACCACTCGTATCTCTGACTCCCAACACTCATTCGATCTAGCTTTATTTCGTCTAATTAAATGCATTGTCCGGTTTATTTGCATACAAGAAAACCCAGCTTCCGAACAAATCTATGAATACATAAAATACACATGCATACATATGTACTTATGTATATGATTACAAAAAATTTTCATATTAATACATAAGTTAACTTACCTTATTTTTATCTTCAATATTCGTGTAGGATGGTATATAGTTATGAGCACACGAAACTTCGATGTAATGAGTTGGTCTATATTCAAATTCAATTGTTTCCAGTGAAACAGATATTCGTTTAGTAGGGCACAGCGATTGATAACTTATCTGAAAAATGCAATATATAAATGCAGGCATATTTATGCACATATTTATTATAGAGGTAGTCACAAATATTTAATTACACTGTGACACAAAATCAAACTTTTGGAATCCGAATGGGATGAGACCAAATACAAATGATAGCTGACATTGTCCATAACAAAACCTTCAAGGGATTTTTTTTTATTCAGTGGTAGATTTTTTTTAACAAGCATTTGAAGTTTGTGATTTTGAAACCCTGTCTAATGAGAAAAACTCATTACAATTTTGATGAAATGATGGCTATATATTTTTACTATCCGGGAGAAATGTGATATATTTATGTTTTTGGGTCGGGGAATCCATTTTTGATATTATTTTTTACCTAAAACTAACACTAGGTGGCGCTGTCATACAATTTGCGTTATTATTTGTAGACTTTCATAGAAAAAACGGTGCATATGCTTTTTTGAGGCTGAATAATCAACTTTTGGTGCTGGATTTATTATAAATTATAATTTTAATGATTTTACAAAGTACATTTTATTATTGCCAGTACGTTTCTTTAAAAAGATGCTGTTTTCATGGAAAAAAATAGTTTTTATTGGAATTGTCTATTTTCTATTACAAAAAAATGTTTTATTAACATAAATTATAACTTATTATATCATTTTTTTTTTTTTGTAATAGGTGAAAAAGCGTTAAAAGTTGAAATTAAACAAAAAAGTGAAAAATAACTCGTAATAGGTAAAAATATAAAAAAAAAACATTAAAAATCGCATAAAAACTGTTGAGTGTTCCTCTCAGATGTAATTCTGAGAAAGAGCTTAGCTCGACTAGAAAAACTATATGGGTCTCTGAGGAAAAAATCTGTGGAGAATCTTCTTACTGCAAGAGCCGTGGAACGGCGTCGTTCCTGTTCGCCCAATATAGTGATTTCAATAGATGAAGGAACATCAACACCGTCTACATCAAATAGTGCAGACAAACCTAGAAAACAAGTAGGTATGGATAAATACGTCACAGTTCTTAAGCGACAGAGGAGCCCGACATCTGCTTAAGTGTCATCAAATTGAAAAGCTCCTAAGACCGTGAGTAATGATCAAAATAGGTTTGCTCTCCTCCAGACGGATGAGCCAGAACTTCCTAAGAAGACGTTTAAGCCCCCACCAATTTATCTGAGAGAGCCCACTTCCAGTAAATTGGTACAAAGAATTGTTTCGGTAATAGGTGAAAATATGTTTAGCGTAACATCAATTAAACATGGAAATATCAGCGAAACCAAAATTCAAGTGAATAGGGAAGATGATTTTCGAAAGTTGTTCAACCAGTTGGAGAGGGAGACTAGGGATTTCTATATCTACCAGCTGAAAAGCGCAAAAGGACTCCAAGTCGTTTTAAAGGGTATAGACCCATGTGTTGATCCTACGGAGATAAAGACCGGTTTAATGGACAAAGGGTTCAAAATCAAGAGCGTAGTGAATATTAGAAACCGTGAAAAGATCCCTCAGCCCATGTTCAGGGTGGAATTAGAACCTGGAGATGTTGTCTTAAAGAAAAACGAGTCCCATCCCATCTACAATCTGATGTACCTTCTGCATCGTAGAATCACCGTGGAAGAACCACATAAGCGTCAGGGACCCGTCCAGTGTCTCAACTGTCAAGAATTTGGTCACACCAAGGCGTACTGTAAATTGCCGTCAGTTTGTGTTGCGTGTGGGGAGCTACATGCAACTGCTCAATACGATAAGTCGAAAACTGACTCAAAAATAAAAAAATGCAGTAACTGCGGAGGTAATCATACCGCAAATTATAGAAGTTGTCCAATTTACACATTTGAAAGGCATAAGAACCAACAAGACGTCAGTATTGCCTAATCATCCTCAATTGTTACGGTCCACTAGTAATGTAAACGCGCCTAGTCTAGACAAGTTTCTTACGCAAACGTGGTTAAATCTAATATGCCAGGTTTGGAGCAGGAACCTAAATCACAATATTACAAGCCTAATATTAACACTCTAGAGACTACATTGCAGACACTTGTCCAAACTATGAACACCTTTACGACCACTATGACATCCATGATGCAGGAAATGCTGAAAATGCAATCCACTATCTTACAAGCCATTTTAAAGAAATGATTTGTTTAAAAATTTGTTTTTGAAATGCGAACGGCCTCCGCCAACATAAAAACGAACTGGAACACTTCCTGATGGATAAGCAGATTGATGTCATGATGATTTCTGAAACTCACTTGACGGCGACAGGGTACTTCAAAATTAATGGCTACGTGTTGTATGATACTAAAGATCCCCGCGGAAGAGCATATGGAGGTTCGGCAATTCTTATTAATAACAGAATAAAACATTATTTAATGAACAACATATGTGAGGATTACCTACAAGCAAAAAACATTTGTATTGAATTCTGTCAATATATTTTGTTTTATCATTAATTTATTCGCCGCCTCGATTTTCAATAAAAGAACACCAATACCACAGCTTCTTCAATTCCCTTGGAGCTAAATTTTTAGTTGCTGGTGACTTTAACGCCAAACACACATTTTGGGGTTCACGTCTGGTGACCCCGAAGGGTCGTGAGCTCTTCAACACCATTGCCAAAATGGGCTTAGATGTACTCTCAAGCGGGCATCCCACTTACTGGCCGACGGAAGATTCCCAATGTTATTGACTTTGGAGTAGTGAAAAATATCCCTGTAGAATCGATACACGTGGAGCCTTCATTAGACTTGTCTTCAGATCACTCTCCTTCTATTATTTCAATGCGTTTCCTTCAAGGGAATGACTCTCCATTTCGGGACATATCTAAAATCAGAGTAAGTTGGATAAAGTATTTAAGTTCCCACTGCACGGAAAATGTAGTGTTGAGAACTACCGCGGGTCGATTGGCAAGTTTACTGAGGACATACGAAGAACTGTACATCACGCCTCCACATATGACGTTGAATGCAGAAGTGGGACAAACAGAACTTATTTCGCTGAACTCGATCATCTCCTGACAGAAAAAAGAAGAGTTAGAAGAGAGTGGCAAATTCACAGGTCTCCTCAACTGAAAGCTATGCTATGAGAATACAGAGATATACTAAGAAATTGCTTAGAAATCCAAAGAACGGCCTCACTTAGATCTTACTTGGAGGGTCTTGATAGTACCCCACAATCTGACTATTCGTTATGGAAGGCGGCACGAGGTTTAAAAAGACCAGTTAGAGGAAAGCCTCCTCTGCGAAATGCGACTGGTGACTGGGCTAGAAATGATTCCGAGAAGGGGACTTTATTTGTTAACCATTTGAGAAATGTTTTAACTATAAACAACTCAAATAATGCATCTGATTTGCCTCCACTCCTTATTAGACCTCCTATACCTCTAAGACTTAGCTTTAATGATGTTCAAAGCGCTATTAGTACTCTGAATCTAAAAAAAGCTCCAGGTATGGATAAAATCAGCAACAAAATGCTTGTGGAGTTACCTCGTATAGCTAGAAGAATTATCCTCTTTATTTTCAATCCGATTTTACGCCTAGAATACTATCCTGCAGATTGGAAGGTATCTATGATTACTGCAGCTCCATGGTATGTTAAAAATTGTCGAATCCACAAAGATCTAGGCGTGCCATTAGTAAAAGTCGAATTTACAAAATATGCGTAAAAGTACGTCAGCAAACTTGAACACCATCCAAACCCACTTGCACGAGACATCCTTAACTTTAGTGGCCACAATCGGTTGATGAGGGATACCCTTGCTTTAACTCAAGCAAAAAACAGATGACTGGATCAGTTGATGTGAAATTTTTTTATAAAAATTTTTGTCTATCACTGGCTGGGCTTATTATTTTCTTTTTAGTATTAAGATTTGAAAACTTATTGTCATTTCATGATATGAAGATTCAATAAATAAATAAAAGCTACAAAAAAAAATATCATTTTGGATCTGCTTAGTCATCATTACTATCACTGTCAGGTTGTATTGGTTGAAGAAGTAGAGGGTTGTGGATCTGTGTATATTTCTAGTTCTTGTTCTTCGTCACTGTTGTCTTCATCTGTGGTTCTCTTTTACCACCAGCATAAATCACCTAACATAGAGTCTAATTTTTTTCCTCTATACGTGGTTTCCATTGTTAAAGCCACTTGATGAAAACGTTCACCTTGCTCATCTAATTCGGTTGAAAGTTGGTTTTCAAACCAATCCATATGTTGATGGAGAAAATGCAACTTCAAAATACGGTCAGCGATGGTTTGTCGATTATTAGTTCGTTTCAAGTTGAGGTAGCTGATAATGACCCCTTTCTTATGCATATTTGCACCTCAAAGCTCCCTGAAGAAACTTCGCGTGCGTGGGAATATTCGTTGACTAACCATAAAGAACTACCTACTTGGCAGCAACTTGACAAATTTCTGTCTAAGCGAATTGAAACTTTGGAAACTTTTACAAATTTGAGGAAGCCGCCCAGCCGAGACAACAATACTTCCAAATCTCAAGTTTTTTATTCTAATACTGAAACCGATAAAGGCGAGTTTAGCTGCAAGAAATGTCAACAGAACCATCCATTACGATTCTGCAAATATTTTAAGAGTTTGTCAGTCAGTGATAGAATAAAATATGTCTACGCGAATAAATTTTGCGCGAATTGTTTTTCACCCACTCATTTCAAGTCGAAATGTCAGAGCACCAGTAGTTGCAGCAGATGCAATAAAAGGCATCACACCATGTTGCATATCGAAGAAGATAAGACGAGAAAGGTTTCCTCTCCTAGGACGTCATCAAATCAACATTGTCGAGACGACGAAAGGCCATCAGGGTCTGGCACTGAGAACAACACAAGGGCATCCAGTTCTCAACCTGGACAATCTGCCAATTCGGATGCAAACGGGATGGAGTCAGTGCAAGTTAATTTATCCCAACACAGCGGGACTACAATTCTACCCACAGCTTTGGTTCACGTCGAGCATTTAGGCGAAAAATTCACTGTTCGCGCATTAATTGATATGGGTTCGACTAGAAGTTTTATCCTAAGGCGTGTTCAACAGAGTTTAGCGATTCCCATAGAACGCCATCATAGCGAAATATCAGGGTTTGGTGAGACGGTGGTAGGAAGTTTGAAGGGAAGGTGCTGTGTTACAATTAAATCTCGAATATCCAATTTTAAAATTAAAATACGAGCGATTGTGATACCAACATTGGCACATTTTATGCCTTCACGGCCGATTCCAATTCAAAAGGTGTAATGCACAATTCTTTTAGAAATTAAATATATACAAAATATTTTATTCATCAAATTCGGTTCTGTTAATTCGCTTTTGTTATCAACACAGTTTTTATTGTTTTACCATTGTTTTGCATAGTTTTGGCTTCTTAAATATTATAATATTAAAATTTTGTTTCTTTTAATAAATTTCTATTTAGTAGTATTATTGTTATTATACCCTTCACCATCGTGAGAAGGGTATATATAAGTTTGTCATTCCGTGTGAAATTTCCACAATATAATTTTCCGACCCTATAAAGTATATATATTCTGGATCCTTATAGATAGCGAAGTCGATTAAGCCATGTCCGTCTGTCTGTCTGGATGTTGAAATCAGTTTTGTGAAGTCCCAAGATATGTTCGGGATCCAAACCTTCAATAATTCTGTCAGAAGTGCTTTCGAGAAGTTTGCTATTTAAAATCAGCAAAATCGGTTTAGGTTAACCAGAGTTATGAACCAATATGTGAGACCACCTCCATAAAAATTTGATATTTTTCGTCCATTTTATTGCAATATTTTGAAATATATTGCAGATAATGCCATGAAATTTTGTATACGTTGTTTGTACTATAAAAGAAGAAAGTGTGCGGAAAAAAGTAAAAATCGGTCCATGATTTCTCATAGTCCCCATACAAATATATATATTCCCGAAATATGGCTTAATGATAAATAAATGCCTATAAAATTGGAATATCAAGACAAAATTCAGCAAAAATAAGTTTTATACAAAAAGAAATCACAAACTGAAATTTTTTTTTAGTTCGGTCCATATTTGACCATAGACCCCATATAAAGTCCACTTACAAAATTCACTTAAATACGCATAAAACAGACATAAATAATGTTAAACGGCTAAAATTTTACATAAATACTCTTTATAGGCAAATAAATTGTTGTACTAAATTTTATGGTGGTCGGCCCACAACTGGTCATAGCTCCCATACAAGGACCACATCTGAAAAAATTTTTTCCCTATATATATTGTATAAATATCGTTACCGACTCAAAACTTTGTACAGATCATGTACATATATACAAAAATCATTCCACACAATTTTGTTAATTTCGGTCTATTTTTAACCGTATGCCCCATATAAAGCCCTCTTCGGAAAATCCCTTTAATACTCATAAATCGCTTATAAATAAGGGTACCAATCCAAAATTTTACACGGATCATTTACATACATGCCTAAATCTAACTGCTGGATTTTGAGAATATCGGTCCATATTTGACTATATCCCCCACATAAGGTCCACTACCGAAATCCACGTTAATACTAATATATATCTTAAATATACCGTTATTACGTTGAAATTCTACGTGAAATATCCCCATATGCATGAAAATAACTGTTCCAAAATTTAAGAAGATCGGCCCATAATTTGTCATACCTACCATATAGAAGCATTTCCAAAAACAAATAAATTCGGGTCAAAAAATATTCTTTTCGGATTTAACCCATATTCGGTCCATATTTTATAATCATGATATATATCGTTGGAAAGCTATTTTTAATACCTTTTATTTAATGTATTACAAATTATCAGACACCCAGTAGTTCCCGAGATATAGGCCTATATATTTTCAACTTTAAGGGCCCGCCCCCTCGAAAATAGGCGTGGCCGCCAAACAATTTTTTTTTTGCTGGTATCTCTTCTAAAATCCCTATTTGTTTTTTTTTTTTTTTAACAAAATCACTAAAACCGAATTGTACCCCTTTTTTATACTCTGTTTGTTAAATTACACTGAAGATTATTATGAACATCAGACAGACTCTGTAAATTATGGTAAGAATTGGTAATTAAATCAATTAAAAATGGTAAAAATTAGACAACATTTGAAAATATTTTACATAAATTATGTTGGTCGTAAAATTGTCTTTCAAACAATATATCAAATACTAATAAAATTTGCACTAAGACTGCATAGAAAACACAGAATTAGGATATTCTAGTCTAGTGTAGTTTCTGTATTTCTTATTACGCTTAGGTGAAGGGTATTTAAGATTCGGCACAGCCGAATATAGCACTCTTACTTGTTTTTTTTTTTTTTTGTTTACTAATACTTAATTAAATAAATTTCAGAAATAATCTTATAGAGCAATTCCATATGAAAACGATCAAAATTGACAAATTTTTGGACGACCCCTCTCCGATTTTAAAATAAATAGTCTCAATCGATTGTGGAGCAAAAAATAATGTACCTACATTTTTTTTTATAGTGACTGGTTTAGTGGTGGTGTACACCACTGTCATGTGACAAAATTGAAGAATTCTTCATAAGGGACCTCATTGAAAGTTGTTTAAAAAAAAAACTACTAAAGCGATCGCAACGAGTGATAGCTCGTTGGAAAGGTATTGAATCAAGCTTTCATTGAAAAATAAAATTTTCCGATTTTCCACAGAAGCTCCTAAATTTTCCGTCTAATTTTTTTTTTGGATTCCTCATACTTTTTGCTTTAAGAACCAGCAATAAAAAAATGGGCCCCGACTGCTTGTTTGGACAGGAGAAGAGCATTTAAGAGACCACCTTGTTGAAAATACATTTTAAAAATTATTTTACAGTTAAAAATACATTTATGAAGAAAAAATCTTTCTTATTTTGCTGCTTATACTTAATTACAATATTTATTAAAACTTTCAATTGTCTTGGCATCATTATAAAATTAAAGTAACTTTAAATTTAGCACGTCGGCAGACGAAGAGTACCGCTTTACATTAATTGACATATCAGAAATATTTGGTATGAAGCAATGAAACTTTTGCGTTCCAGTTATAGTTTTGACATTATTATATCTGTTTTGAATTCGTCGCTTTATGGCATCGTGTTCTTTTTGAGTGCATAAAACTGTGTTAATGGCAATTTCCTTGCTTTGAATCCACGAAAACAAATGTTGTACATTTAAGATCTGTTCAGTATATGGCCTTTGCAAACTTGCCTTAGTCGCCATGCGTTTTAGGGTTCTCCCTAACGCATCGCATGGGCCCTTACCGTGGGACGTCGCGAAAAAGTGCCACTCGACCTTGCAGTTTTGTTCTTCTTCAATTATGCAAAGATTGTAAATTTTTTTTTTATTCTTGTACTGAGAAGCCGCGCCGTCTGAGAAAAACGTTACTTTTTCGATTGCATCGAAATTTGATCTTAAGAACTGAAACAGTTTCATTTGAAATAAATAAACGGACACATAATTATGAGCTAAACTCTCCGCGACAACAACAAGGCTTACGGTCTCTAGTTCGTTATTGAAATAAATGCAAAAAGGATGCACCATGCACTGGTCGTTTGCCCAGTGATAAGCCTGAATTTCATCCTGAACGAGAAAAGTGTAATTCTCGGCAAAGTCGCTTATCACAATGAATTCATTTTGGGCTAATTTCTCCTTACTTTCCTTTAGAAATTTCGATTACATCTCGGATATGAAATGGTGCGCCTTCAGTTCATTCAACTTGAATCCGAATTCCTCGATGAATTCCGGAATCTGCTTTACCACGGTCTCAAGGGAACATCTGCCGCTGCTAATTATCCACTGTTTGAAATGCACCTCCTGCATTAACAACTGTTCAAACTTTTCCGCCAAATATTGCTCTAGCTCGTCAATCTTCGGACAATTGTCGCATTTGGACAGATGACAATTTTCCGTGGGGTATGCACACAACGACTTCGACAGGAGGTCCCTATATGTTTCAATTTCACCGTGAAATACTTTCAATTTCTTGCATGGAAAGAAAATTAATTTGATGTTTTGATGAAACATGCAAACGCAGACTGAATGCGTTCCGTGCCTGTCTAATGCCAGCACGCATTCTTTTGGTCGTAGGATGGCAAACTTTTTCTGCTGGGTATTTCTCATTGAACTGATGGTATGCTTCGGATAGATTACATAATAATCTGCGCTGCTTGTGTACTTTTTCTCCATCTTCACGTGTGATAACATAGTCACGTGTACCTGGGCAGGCGCGGCTGTTGTCATCATTGCAGTAAAAATCTTGAATCAATTTCACCGTTGCTTCGCTGAGGGTCCTTGAGCCAAATTTCTTGGTGGGAGTCGCCAATATGCCCTTCGACCTAATTCTTTGCTTCTTCTCGCGATGTAAAAAGATGTTTGAAACTGTTCAGAAATCTTGCGTATAGACCATGATTGAGGCAGCACAGATAAAATGAGATATTTCTCCGGAAAAGTGGTCGCTAAATTGAATTTTCTTTTCAACTGCTCCATCATTTGTTTGCCGTCATCAACGTCATCTGCTTGACTGCATTCGTTATCAGAGCCTTCATCAAATATTGTCGCGATTGCACTCATAACCTTGCCTTTTTTCTCTTTCCTGTATGTTTCACTTCGCAACTTTCTTTTTCTAATAGGCGTTTCACCTAAAGTGGTAATATCCTCATTCAAAGGACTCAAAGAAATATTGACCATCGGAATGTCTGCCTCACTATCAGATGAAACATTTTGTTCACTTGTCATTTCACTCTCGGATTGTGGCTGCATTTGTTTCAATGCATTTGCTTGTTGAGACAAATCGATTTTACACTTGGGGCAAATGAATTCTGCTTCTTCACCGTATTGTATATTTAATTCATTCATGTATCGCTTCGAAACACCAGTTAATTTTAATACTTTTATCTTTTTCGAACGATGTCCACTCTTGTTAAACGGATTGCAGCAAAATTTATTAATTTTACTTTAAATTGTCTTTACAGCTTCACTCTTTACTTTACAAAAAAAAAAAAACACTTTAACACTTTCACGTTTAGTATTCAACTGAAATTTGACTCAGAGTGTGTGAAGTATTTATATTTATTTTTTGTTAAAAAATAGATAAAAAAAATAAGCGATATTTGCTTTTCTTTAATAGGAAAATTTGCGTGAACTACTGGTCATAAAATGTTTTTTAAAGAGGGACTTAATTGGTTACTGCCAATAAGCCGACCACAGGTCATAAAATGTTTTGTAAATTTTTTAAATTACCAGGTAATAAATATTTCCCCATATTTATGGAAAATCCGTGTTTTATGACTTGTTTCTGCACGTGTCATTTTAGGCGAAATATTTATTACCTGGTAATTTAAAAAATTTACAAAACATTTTATGACCTGTAGCCTCAGTCGGGTTTGGTGTGCCATTACATGCCACTGCTGCTATTATCCATGGATTTATGGCCGATCTTGTGAAGGCAGGCAGACCATATTCACTACACACTCAACTTGGGGCTCTTAAAAAAAATTGAATTTTTCTTTATAAATGTATTTTTAACTGTAAAATAATTTTTAAAATGTATTTTTAACAAGGTGGTCTTTTAAATGCTCTTCTCCTGTCCAAACAAGGAGTCGAGGCCCATTTTTTTATTGCTGATTCTTAAAGCAAAAATTATGAGGAATCCAAAAAAAAAATTAGCCGGAAAATTTAGGAGCTTCTGTGGAAAATCGGAAAATTTAATTTTCATGGGAAAATTAAAAGGTAAATTTCTAAGAAAAATTAGGAAAATTTTATTTTTCACTCGTTGCGATCGCTTTAGTAGTTTTTTTTTAAAACAATTTTCAATGAGATCCCTTATGAAGAATTCTTCAATTTTGTCACATGACAGTGGTGTACACCACCACTAAACCAGTCACTATTAAAAAAAAAATTATTTAGGTACATTATTTTTTGCTGGGCAATCGATTGAGACTATTTATTTTAAAATCGGAGAGGGGTCGTCCAAAAGGTGATCGCTTTCATATGGAATTGCTCTGTGTTTCTATGTAAAATCATTTGAAAGTTGGAAAACAATACAAAAAATACTCTATATGGTTGTTGTGTTTCTACGTAAACAAACTTACCTTCACATTGATTTTTTAATGATTTCTTTTGTTGACATTTGTAATTGTATACAATTTTGTTCACTAAACACAGTTGTGAACAGTGTTGCATTCGAAATCTTACTCAATATTATAACAATTTCGTACTTATTGCGCAATAATTAATTGAGTTTTTATATGGAATATTGAGCTCAATAATGGTGTTAATTGCGATTAACGCAATTAAGGGTCATATCTGAACACGCTATTATGGTTTTCCGTTATTATATAATAGAAATAAGTTATTCGTGAATAATAAAGACTGAAATTGTAACTTTTTATATACCTTGGATTTCATTCTTAACATTTGAGGGGGGAAGAAATTATAACAATGTTTTTGAAATATTAAAATTTGTAAGGTTTTTCGAAAAAATACATACATTTAATAAAACTACGTATGTATTTAAAATATAAAAATATATGACGTACTTACATACATATTAAAAATTTTATCATTGCTTTGTCAAATAAGTTTTCTTTTCGACGAAATAAGAAAAATGCTAACATGTTAAATAGGTAGTAAATTCACATTTTTTATGTTTTCATATTTTTCTGCCAGCCGCTTTTTATTTATAAGTGGCTCGTGTGTTTTTAGTTCAATTCCAATCAGATCATGTACAACAAAGCCGACATGCAAAAAACAAACTGTGTATAAACAAGAATTTTTGTTTTCAAACATTGCAGTTCGAACCAAGTGTTGGAAATGATTTATACTCGTTGCTGAATTTTCTGTGTGTGCATACAAAGCGAATAATACTATGTTTCCACGACGACTTGAATCACCTGCTTCGCCTTCTGAATCATGCTGTTTACATGACTAATAAACTTGATTCGATTTGACAGTTGTCTTTAATAAACAAACAGAATTTACAATTTGTGGAAAATAATTTTTTTTAATGGACAAACAAAAGTGAGTGGAAATTAGTTAGCTTATTTAAAAAAAACATACATTCGTACGTATTTACTTTCTTTACTTCCAGCAACAAGAAAATAATTTGCTTTGTTTACAATAATATTAAATTTTTACAGCTAGTGCAGATAAACTTGCGATAAAAATTACAGAAGAGTGCAATTTTTCGTGCTTCGCAAGTAGATTTAATATGAATCTACTTGATTCGCTCCTAAAATTTTGTATGGTGAAGCAAGTTGTTTCGCACATGATTGGGGTGTGAAGCATGAATAGAGAGCGAAGCATGTACCGTGGAAACATAGTATAAGCATACAATTGAATAATACTTGTTTGTATTGTTCTTAAAATTCAACGTTAGTGAATAAGTCGGCTCGTTCATACTTGTTGCAGGTCACTGGTACACAGCATGCGAAAAAAACACATGTGTGCATGTTTCTACAGGGTGGGCCAAGTTTGACTGAATGATTTGAACTCTATTGGCATATTGTAGCCGTTGTGGTGCATCCCTCGGCAATAATTCTTGGGCCAATTGAATTTTATATATAAAAATATCTTCAGACCAACTTTTAGAATACGTCGTAGCGATGTTCTGGAGATGTTCAATTGAGTATTAAATTAAAAATGCAAAATTTATAAGCATTTCAAATCAGTCAGTCCAAGTTGGCCCACCCTGTACAAAGCAGAATGCGCACACATGTGAATGTGTACTGCATGTGATTGTCACAAAAATTGCTATTACACGACATGTTGCCAATGCAGCTTCATGGTGACGTCAAAATTACGTCAGAGCCACATGTGATGGTTTACGAGTCGAGTTATGTGAAGATTTGGACACAAACAATTACCAAAGTTTAATTGGTGCTTTGATGTATCTGGTCGTGATTTCAAGACCTGATATCATTCATGTGGTATCGAAATTGTCCCAATTTAATTCAGATCCACATAAGGAACATCTTCTAGCTGCAAAATATGTTCTAAGATACCTGAAGAAAAATCCTGTAGGTAAAATTACTTTTTTTTACTAATTTTACAAATTTTGAATGTTTCACAGACTCAGACTGGGGTTGTGAAATTAATGATCGAAAATCATATTCTGGTCATGTGGTGTTCTTGGCTGGTTGCTGGGAGTCTCGAAAGCAACCTGTGGTGGCTCCAAGTACAATGGAGGCCGAATATATTGCTCTTTGCCAAGGTACGAAGGAAGTCGTTTTTCATCGTGGTATTTTAATGGAGATGGGTTTTGAAAATTATATCGTGCATCCTACTCCGATTTTATGTGATAACCAAGGTGCTGCTTTTTTGGTGAAGAATCCATCCGTTCATAAGAGGAGTAAACACATTGATATACGTTATCACTACATCCGAAAAAATATGATGAGAAGGTTATCGATATGCTGTACGTTACCTCTGATGAGAATGCGGCTGATATTCTTACGAAATGTTTAAATAAACAAAAACATATTTATGGTTGTAATCTTTTAAGAATTAAAATGTAAATTTTTTTTGGCATTTGACTTGAGGAGGAGATTGTTTTCTTTTTTATACCCTTCACCATCGTGAGAAGGGTATATATAAGTTTGTCATTCCGTGTGAAACTTCCACAATATAATTTTCCGACCCTATAAAGTATATATATTCTGGATCCTTATAGATAGCGAAGTCGATTAAGCCATGTCCGTCTGTCTGTCTGTCTGTCTGTCTGGATGTTGAAATCAGTTTTGTGAAGTCCCAAGATATGTTCGGGATCCAAACCTTCAATAATTCTATCAGAAGTGCCTTCGAGAAGTTTGCTATTTAAAATCAGCAAAATCGGTTTAGGTTAACCAGAGTTATGAACCAATATGTGAGACCACCTCCATAAAAATTTGATATTTTTCGTCCATTTTATTGCAATATTTTGAAATATATTGCAGATAATGCCATGAAATTTTGTATACGTTGTTTGTACTATAAAAGAAGAAAGTGTGCGGAAAAAAGTAAAAATCGGTCCATGATTTCTCATAGTCCCCATACAAATATATATATTCCCGAAATATGGCTTAATGATAAATAAATGCCTATAAAATTGGAATATCAAGACAAAATTCAGCAAACATAAGTTTTCCACAAAAAGAAATCACAAACTGACATTTTTTTTTAGTTCGGTCCATATTTGACCATAGACCCCATATAAAGTCCACTTACAAAATTCACTTAAATACGCATAAAACAGACATAAATAATGTTAAACGGCTAAAATTTGACATAAATACTCTTTATAGGCAAATAAATTATTGTACCAAATTTTATGGTGATCGGCCCAGAAATGGTCATAGCCCCCATACAAAAATCTTCCCGAAATATTGCTCAATTATACATAAATGCCTATAAAATTGGAATATCAAGACAAAATTCAGCAAAACTAAGTTTTGTGCAAAAAGAAATCGCAAAACGAAATTTTTTTTAGTTCGGTCCATATTTGACCATAGACCCCATATAAAGTCCACTTCCGAAATTCACTTAAATACGCATAAAACAGATATAAATAATGTTAAACGGCTAAAATTGTACATAAATACTCTTTATAGGCAAATAAATTGTTGTACTAAATTTTATGGTGGTCGGCCCACAACTGGTCATAGCTCCCATACAAGGACCACATCTGAAAAAAATTTTTCCCTATATATATTGTATAAATATCGTTACCGACTCAAAACTTTGTACAGATCATGTACATATATACAAAAATCATTCCACACAATTTTGTTAATTTCGGTCTATTTTTAACCGTATGCCCCATATAAAGCCCTCTTCGGAAAATCCCTTTAATACTCATAAATCGCTTATAAATAAGGGTACCAATCCAAAATTTTACACGGATCATTTACATACATGCCTAAATCTAACTGCTGGATTTTGAGAATATCGGTCCATATTTGACTATATCCCCCACATAAGGTCCACTACCGAAATCCACGTTAATACTAATATATATCTTAAATATACCGTTATTACGTTGAAATTCTACGTGAAATATCCCCATATGCATGAAAATAACTGTTCCAAAATTTAAGAAGATCGGCCCATAATTTGTCATACCTGCCATATAGAAGCATTTCCAAAAACAAATAAATTCGGGTCAAAAAATATTCTTTTCGGATTTAACCCATATTCGGTCCATATTTTATAATCATGATATATATCGTTGGAAAGCTATTTTTAATACCTTTTATTTAATGTATTACAAATTATCAGACACCCAGTAGTTCCCGAGATATAGGCCTATATATTTTCAACTTTAAGGGCCCGCCCCCTCGAAAATAGGCGTGGCCGCCAAACAATTTTTTTTTTTGCTGGTATCTCTTCTAAAATCCCTATTTGTTTTTTTTTTTTTTAACAAAATCACTAAAACCGAATTGTACCCCTTTTTTATACTCTGTTTGTTAAATTACACTGAAGATTATTATGAACATCAGACAGAATCTGTAAATTATGGTAAGAATTGGTAATTAAATCAATTAAAAATGGTAAAAATTAGACAACATTTCAAAATATTTAACATTAATTCTGTTGGTCGTAAAATTGTCTTTCAAACAATATATCAAATACTAATAAAATTTGCACTAAGACTGCATAGAAAACACAGAATTAGGATATTCTAGTCTAGTGTAGTTTCTGTATTTCTTATTACGCTTAGGTGAAGGGTATTTAAGATTCGGCACAGCCGAATATAGCACTCTTACTTGTTTTTTTTTCATACATTTCATACATATCATATCTTCAGAAATGAAATGACAATAAGTTTTCGAATCTTAATACTAAAAGAAAATAATAGGTCCAGCCAGTGCTAGACAAAAATTTTTATGATACTAAAAATTTTTACATCAACTGATCCAGTCATCTGTTTTTTGCTTGAGTTAAAGCAAGGGTATCCCTCCTTCTCAACCGACTGTGGCCACTAAAGTTAAGGATGTCTCGTGCAAGTGGGTTTGGATGGTGTTCAAGTTTGCTGACATATTTTTTTTTTAATACATTTAATTTATTTATTGAATCTTCAGAAATGAAATGACAATAAGTTTTCGAATCTTAATACTAAAAGAATATAATAAGTCCAGCCAGTGCTAGACAAAATATTATGATACTACAAAAAATTTATATCCACTGATCCAGTCATCTGTTTTGCGCTTGAGTTAAAGCAAGGGTATTCCTCCCTCTCAACCGAACATGGCCACTAAAGTTAAGGATGTCTCGTGCAAGTGGGTTTGGATGGTGTTCAAGTTTGCTGACATATTTTTTTTTTAATACATTTAATTTATTTATTGAATCTTCAGAAATGAAATGACAATAAGTTTTCGAATCTTAATACTAAAAGAATATAATAAGTCCAGCCAGTGCTAGACAAAATATTATGATACTACAACAAAATTACATCCCCTGATCCAGTCATCTGTTTTGCGCTTGAGTTAAAGCAAGGGTATCCCTCCTTCTCAACCGACTGTGGCCACTAAAGTTAAGGATGTCTCGTGCAAGTGGGTTTGGATGGTGTTCAAGTTTGCTGACATATTTTGAGTCGTGTTTTGTAAATTCGACTTTCACCAAAGGAATGCCTAGATCTTTGTGGATTCGAGAATTTATAACATACCATGGAGCTGCAGTAATTGTACGTAGAATCTTATTTTGACCCCTTTGAATTTTTTCAATGTTGGATGCTGAGGCAGTACCCCATAATTGAATTCCATAACACCAGATTAGCTTTAGAATTGCATTGTACAACAAAAGTTTGCAATCCAACTTTAATGTAGAATTTCTGCCGATTAGCCAATTAATTTGCACTGCTTTTAATCTCATCTGAGTAAGTTTTGCGTCGATATGAGACTTCCAAGTTAAACGACGATCGCGGTGGATTCCGAGGTATTTGACTTCATTGTGTTGCGGGATAATTTGATTATTTATTCTGATGAACGAGCAGTTATCTTTTCGCAATGTGGAAGTTATATGAATACATTTCTGTTCGTTAACCCTGATTTTCCAAAGATCAAGCCAATTCTTTAGTTTATAAACATATTTCTGCAAGTTCTGTGATGCTATTTGATGGTCCTTATGAACGCTAATAAAGGCTGTATCGTCTGCAAAAGTTGATGTATGTATTATGGGGTCTGACGGCATATCGGATGCATAAATTGTGATGGGTGAAACTTCTAAATCACAATATATTTAATTATAAATATTAATTATAAATATTGTATATGCACAGACATCAATCTGAATGTAACGGCTTTTATAAGTAAGCAATGCCTCATATGTTAATTATCTTGTTACGTTATTGAGAAAGTTATAGATGGTAGCACAAAGCAGAATAAGAAAACTAAATATCTTTTCTGAATTTTTTTTTCCCACGCAAATTTTATTACTGCATAGAATATTCTTGAAGAAACCAATAGAGAGAACACTTCTAGTTGCAGGTTACGTGAAGTTTAATTAATATATAAAACAAAAAAAAAACCCTAAGCTAATGATAAAATAAATACTTGAACGTGCGTTTTAATCATATTAAAAAAAAAAAAAAACTGATAACAACAACTAATTTTTGGCATTATATTAAATTGATAATTCCCAAGACGACAATTGACGGGAATCGGTCGTGACCACTCACACGTGTCTTTTACATAACTTCAATATAAACATAAAAGAGTAAGTAGAGTTAATCCATAATGCCTTAATATAGATAATTGATGTTAAATAAGCTCAATCTATTAGTTGTGTTATCAGATGATCCCCATCTAAATACGATTGATGCTGACGTAATTACTCCGGCGATCACATCCTCAAGTATATATATTGATCAAATAGTGTCAACATACACGTGTTTTGGCAATTATCATATAATCACCTAACCTTGACCACAATATCCAATTATGCTATTAAAATTAATTTACAACCTAATACAACCTAAATTCTAAATAACGATAATTTTTAATTTTTTCTAATACATAATTTTAATATTATAATCTATCTGTATTAAATTCCATATTTTTCATTTAACCAAACTAAAGTCAACTATACTAACTAATTACCATAATAATACGTCTAACTACTTATACTTCTAATACTATATTACATTTTCTTTCATCGAATTTTCTATAAATTCTATAAAACATCAACTATTAAAAGTTACAAAATTGAATAACCTATTAACTAGAAATATTTTCTAATGATATAATATTAAATAAGTAACACTAACAAAACATTATGCAAAAATTAAACTCTAACCGAACACCCTAATTATAAAACATCCTAAAGCACAAACATACATATGTATCCAACGACTCAACAGGCCTGCTGACTACGATGGAAAAAGATATGTAAGTCTCCAAATTTAATATTATTTTTTTTATATATTTTTTTTTATAATTTTGTTAAAGAGAGTATTTTACAACTGATTTGTTTTACTACTAAAATAAATTAAATGGAATATTAAAAGAAGCAAAATACTGAATGAATACCAGAAAAGAATGATAAATTAAGTTCTCTTAAAATTTGTATAGTTAAATTTCCAGTTGTAATATGCTTTCCCTTTGCTCTTAATTCAATGATGTTGTTCTTGCATTATGTTTTGTCACTTTGCATTAAGTCTCTGATCGAAGTGATCCCAATTATCTGTCTTTGATATTATTTTTTATATTTTTTTTATTGCTTTGTAGTTTAACTTATATGGGAACGAATTCATCTGATATATATATACGCGTATAATAATGAATAATTATTTATATAATGCTTATTACTGTTTTTTTTTAATTTTAAATTATCCTGAATTAATAAAAAAATATATAATAGATTTCAATAGAATTTTTCTGGTTTAATAAAATATTACAAATATGTTTTGGTAAACATATTTTGTCAGGTTGACGAAATGTAAAGAAATAAGTAGATAGGTGTACTAAACGGGCTGAAATAAAATTAAGGTCATCAGCAAGGTAGGGGGGGAAAACTGACCATGGGGATAATTAACAACTATATTTCCCCTTTCGAGCAAAATATTTCAGAATGGTTTAAGCAGTCGCTTCTTTACTATAATTTTTATCTTCTATACTGCACACAAATTAAAATTTTTTTAAATTAACGTAACCAAACCACTTGTTATCACAGCCTACGCCCGTTTCCCTGAGCTAGAACCGAAGCAAAGCTAGGTGTGCAGACCCGTGATAACTACATATGCAAAATTGGTTCGTTACAGAAATTTAATGGCGCCCAACGTGGGGCCCTCCCAAAGCATACTTTAGTTTATCAACACCTTAAACTTATTAAGATTTTAAAATTATGCTAAGGCTCTACTTAATATTTATTAAAGTGTAGTACTTTTTCTCAATAATATTTCACGCTTAAGTTAAGTAGATCGGATATTGTATTAGAGTAAATAAGTCTGATTACTACCGTTCTACAAGGCTATACAATATTGAAGTTAGAATTGAAATGTGGTTACCAAAACTTGTTTCCAATTTAAAACTTCTTAGTTTATAATTTCTATTCTATATAAAATTCTGTTAAAGTTTCTGTGTTTAAATCATTTTAATATTTGTGGAAATTTTTGCTAATGCTGTTGGCATTTGCATATCGTTATGTTAAAATATTTAACTCAAATTCTCTTGTTCATTAATATAATAATATTGAGAATTATTTTTTTTATTAACTTGAAGAAATAACTCGATTTTTTTTATATAAATGAAAAGTCTTTTCTATTATAACTACCTTAATCATTCTGAAATTATTTGCATTTAGTTTATATTGTTTTATGCTTACATTCTTTACAGAGTAATCTACCAAATTTATTTTTATTGATATTCATATATCTAGAAAGTATAGACTTATAAGTATTTTTATGCATAGGTTTATATATATATTTTGTTCTTGAAAATTTTGCTAAACAAAGATTATAATGCCTGTCAACCACAGTCCTGAAGCACGAGGTGCTGAAGGAGTAGATATGCCTGAACGGCCAATATGTACAATATGCAATGATAATTTAGATAGCAATGACACAACTACTACTTCTTGTAATCATACATTTCACATTCCTTGTCTGACAAAGTGGATGGAAACCAGTCAAACCTGTCCCATTTGTAGACAACCTTGCAATTCTTTAGCGTTTACTTCTCAATCCACAATCGCGTCGAGAAAGGGAAATTCCACATCTCGCAATAAAGGTGCTGTACCAAGGCCTAATACAAGATTGTATGCCCAACAGCATCAAAGAGGAATAGATTCTTTTGAAAATGCTCAATTGCCTATGAATAGAAGGCGAACTACAAACTTTACAAATAATCAAATTTCTGAACAAAGAGTTCAACACCTGATAGTCGAATCATTAAATGCGTTTAGAGCAGATTTTTCTGCTTCTATTACAGCTGAGTTACAGACAATGTTTCAAAATTTAAATATGGCAAATCATTTGAATACGCATAATTCGAGAGATAATGCTATTAATAACACGAACAACTCTGGATCTTCAAATATTCCAAATATACACTCCCAACCTCCGCAAGAATGGCCGGAGGATAACCCCTTTAGAGCCAATCAATCTGGTGAAGCCACAGCTCCTCATAGAAGAAATGGTCCAAATTTATTGTCCATAAACTCTGGCCATAATATCATTGATACACACAAGGTCGCAAATTTAATTAATAATTGGCATATTAGGTATACTGGTTCTGATGATAGTATTTCTGTTGATGAGTTTATCTACAGGATAAATACTCTCACTTCTATTCACTTAAATGGAAATTTCGAATTGCTCTGTGAGCATGTACACTCATTGTTTGAAGGCAAAGCCTTAAAATGGTTCTGGAGGTACCATCGTCAGGCGGATTCCTCTTTAGTCTGGTTTGATATTTGTGATGCTCTCAGAAGACAATTTAAGGATACAACCACTGACTATGATATAAAGGACGATATGAGACGTAGAAAACAGAAGAGCAATGAAAACTTTGACTTATTTTTAGAGTCAATGATGCATATGAGTGACAAGTTAAGAATTCCAATAGGAGAACATGAATTGGTAGAAATTATAATACGTAATTTAAAAGCGGACTTACGTCACGAATTGCTTCATTTGAACATATCTGATTTGTCTACCCTAAGAAAAGAGGCTAGAAAACATGAGAAGTTTTTCGAGGATTTGGTGTTAAACACTCCTCACCGACAAAAATATACTCGCCCTCAAGTATCCGAACTAATTCGGGAAATAGAACCTCAAGAGATATCGTGTGAAGAAATATCCGATAAGGTTAATGAAGTAAATGCATCCATAGCAAAATGCTGGAATTGCGATGGAGTCGGCCACCGGTATCAAGATTGTGTTGCTCCTAGACGAATCTTCTGCTATGGATGTGGTACTATTGATATGTATAGACCCTCATGTCCCAAATGCTCCAAAAGGTCGGAAAACTCTCTACTGGATGTTCGTCCAAAACTGGTCGGACATCCCCAGAAACGATTTTAAAACTAACTGATAGTACCATTGTTGAAAACCCTGACATGTCTAAATCTACCAGCATTCCTAAAATTTTATCTCTGACTGTACCTACACCACTTAAATTTTTACCCTACCATGAACGACTAGATCGATATTTAAAAGCTAGAAATATAATATTTTCCCAATCACCGTTGAATAAGAAAAAATTAAGATCAAGATTGCGTATGCGTTATTACTGGCATCGCAGAAAACAACTTAAAAGCGTTATAGTCTCCGGTATTGTTAACAGCGATGGGGATTCAAGGCCATATGTTAATGTAGTTATTATAGGTAAGACAATATCGAGCCATAACCGCCAAAATAATGTATCCCACACCATAATCGATTGTTGTATTTTTATCGAAATCGATAGTTCAACATCATTTAAAATTATTAAAATTAAATGTATTACACAAAACAATATTTACATTATAAATTTTAAAATAATGGCTTTATTCAAACTGATTTTATTTAAAAAAAACCTTCCCCTGTAAAATTTTGAGTTTGTGGGATACATTTTTTCGGCGGTTATGGCTCGATATTATCGCTTTTAGATAGCGGAGCAAATAGATCGTGCATCGGTGGTAAGTTGGCAGAAGATATTATATCTGATACGACCCTTGCCGTTGATAAATTCCGTGGAAGAGTAAAGACTGCTGATGGCCAAAGTCAACAGGTCGTGGGCTCGATTTCTCTAAACATTAAATACAACGGCATATCAGAAAATATAGAATTTTTAATAGTCCCTAGTTTAAAGCAAAATCTAATCTGTGGCATAGACTTTTGGAATAGTTTTGGCCTTCAAATTTCGTTTCCCACTATAATGGAGGTTATGACAGTAGATGACGATTCTGAGGTACTCAAACTGAACCCTAATGATTTACAAAAACTGAATGCTGCCATTGCAGCATTTCCCTCTTTTGAAAAGGAAGGATTGGGTAAAACCACACTTATAGAGCACGTAATTGATACCGGAACCGCTATGCCTATAAAGCAGCGTTATTACCCCATTTCTCCAGCAAGGGAAACGGTGCTATGTCAGGAGATTGATAGAATGCTTCAGTTGGGAGTAATAGAAATAGCAGAAAACTCACCCTGGTCGTCACCAGGTGTTTTATTAGTGAAGCCTGGAAAAGTAAGATTTTGTCTAGATTCACGTAAGTTAAACGAAGTCACCACAAAAGACGCTTACCCAATCCCAAATATCAACGGTCTGATTTCTCGGTTACCTCCTGTAAATTTCATATCCAAAATTAATTTAAAGGACGCCTTTTGGCAGATTGAACTGTCAAAAGCGTCTCGTCCAAAAACAGCGTTTACGGTCCCCAACCGACCGTTATATCAGTTTGTGCGAATGCCTTTTGGGCTATGTAACGCCCCACAAACAATGTGTCGGTTGATGGACAAAGTGATCACGTACGATCTGAAAAGCCACGTATTCGTTTATTTGGACGATCTACTTGTGGTATCACATTCACTGGAGGAGCACATTGTGCATCTTTTACAAGTGGCGTCTCTGCTGAGGAAAGCAGGGCTAACCATCAACATTGCAAAAAGTAAGTTTGGCTTGAGAAGCGTCAAATATTTGGGATATGTGGTAGGCAATGGCACTCTTATGGTAGATCCAGATAAGGTCAAAGCCATTTCCGAATATCCCACTCCGAAAACCATTTTACAATTGCGTCAGTTTTTAGGCCTAGCTGGCTGGTATCGACGCTTTGTGGCAGATTATGCGTCAATTACGTTTCCTCTAACTGAACTCCTCTCTAAAAAGAAGAACTTTATTTGGAACTCAGAAGCACAACAGTCTTTTGAAACTTTAAAAAATTGTCTAACAACTGCACCCTTTTTATCTCATCCAAATTACGATAGGCCTTTTATCGTACAATGCGATGCTAGCCAGTATGGAGTGGGAGGAGTTTTAGCACAATGTGACGACAATGGGGATGAAGGGCCAATCGATTTCATGTCCCACAAACTAAATAGGGCCCAAAGAACTATTCAGTCACAGAGCTAGAATGTCTTGCTGTTGTGATGGCTATAAAGAAGTTCCGTGCTTATATTGAGGGACACCCATTTAAAGTGGTAACAGATCATGCTAGCCTCAAATGGCTTATGGGTCAAAAAGATCTAAGTGATTGTAGAAGCAGTAGAATTGGAACCCTTACCCATCATAGACTTGTCTTCTAAGGCATTTGATTCAGCAGAATACTGTGACTTACGTGCGAAACTTGAAAAGGAAGGTTTGCCGCATTTCAAAATTGCAGATAAATTTATATATCATAAAACAGAATTTGAAAATGGACCCGAAAATGATATGGTAGTATGGAAATTATTAGTTCCAAATGAACTTAGAAATGAAGTTATAATTGCCTCCCATGATCAACCCTCAGCTTCGCATGGAGGGATTTCGAAAACTCTCGACAGGATTAGAAGGTATTTTTACTGGCCTGGGATGGTTGCCGATGTCAGGAGGTATGTCACAAATTGTGAATTGTGCACTACATCGAAAACACCTACAAAACCCTTACGTCCTCCCATGGGTCAAATGGCCAAATCAGATAGACCATTTCAACGTCTTTATGTAGATTTCATAGGTCCATTTCCTCGAAGTAAGAATGGCAATGTGGGAGTTTTCACAATTCTGGATCATTTTAGTAAATTTTCTTTTTTAAAACCATTAAGAAAAATGAACACAAAACTAATTATATCTTATCTGAAAGAAAGTATTTTTGATTGTTTCGGCGTACCAGAAATTATAATATCCGACAATGGAAGCCAGTTCGAGAGTAAAGAATTTACAGCATTTTTGGGTAAATTTGGAATTAAACATATATGTACAGCCGTATATTCGCCACAGGCGAATGCAAGCGAAAGGGTAAATAAGTCAGTAAACGAAGCCCTACGCTCATATATACGTGATGACCAACGTAATTGGGATTTATTCTTGAGTAGCATTAACTGCTCTCTCCGCAACAGCATACACCAAAGCTTGGGTTACTCCCCATATTTTGTAGTTTTTGGGCAAAACATGTTAACCCATGGGAACGACTACCAAACTCTACGAAATCTTGAACTTCTGACAGAACCGGATGCCAAATTGTCACGTTTAGATAAATTCCAATATGTTAGAGATATGATCAATGATAAAATGAAAGCTTCATATGAAAAGAATTCTCATACTTATAATTTAAGATCTAAATCGAGAAATTTCGAAGTTGGCCAAATTGTTACGCGAAGAAACTTTGCTCAAAGTAATCTTCTCAAACACTTCAATGCCAAATTGGCTCCAGTTGGCATTAAAAGTCGAGTTATTGAGAAATTGGGCAACACATACTATATTCTACAGGATTTGGAGAATGATAATAAGTCTACATACCATTTGAAAGATATTTGGTAACTCTGCGGTAGACCTGGGCTAACATCTGCTTTATGATGGGTGAAACTTCTAAATCACAATATATTTAATTATAAATATTAATTATAAATATTGTATATGCACAGACATCAATCTGAATGTAACGGCTTTTATAAGTAAGCAATGCCTCATATGTTAATTATCTTGTTACGTTATTGAGAAAGTTATAGATGGTAGCACAAAGCAGAATAAGAAAACTAAATATCTTTTCTGAATTTTTTTTCCCACGCAAATTTTATTACTGCATAGAACATTCTTGAAGAAACCAATAGAGAGAACACTTCTAGTTGCAGGTTACGTGAAGTTTAATTAATATATAAAACAAAAAAAAAACCCCTAAGCAAATGATAAAATAAATACTTGAACGTGCGTTTTAATCATATTAAAAAAAAAAAAAAAACTGATAACTACAACTAATTTTTGGCATTATATTAAATTGATAATTCCTAAGACGACAATTGTCGGGAATCGGTCGTGACCACTCACACGTGTCTTTTACATAACTTCAATATAAACATAAAAGAGTAAGTAGAGTTAATCCATAATGCCTTAATATAGATAATTGATGTTAAATAAGCTCAATCTATTAGTTGTGTTATCAGAGGGGATCATCTAAATACGATTGATGCTGACGTAATTACTCCGGCGATCACATCCTCAAGTATATGGCTAATATTGCTAGTCACTTATGCCGAGGCCAAGTTAGCACCTTAAAATCGTTACCAGGAAGTCCACCTACCTAACATTATCAGCCAATCTTCATCCAATATATTGATCAAATAGTGTCAACATACACGTGTTTTGGCAATTATCATATAATCACCTAACCTTGACCACAATATCCAATTATGCTATTAAAATTAATTTACAACCTAATACAACCTAAATTCTAAATAACGATAATTTTTAATTTTTTCTAATACATAATTTTAATATTATAATCTATCTGTATTAAATTCCATATTTTTCATTTAACCAAACTAAAATCAACTATACTAACTAATTACCATAATAATACGTCTAACTACTTATACTTCTAATACTATATTACATTTTCTTTCATCAAATTTTCTATAAATTCTATAAAACATCAACTAGTAAAAGTTACAAAATTGAATAACCTATTAACTAGAAATATTTTCTAATGATATAATATTAAATAAGTAACACTAACAAAACATTATGCAAAAATTAAACTCTAACCGAACACCCTAATTATAAAACATCCTAAAGCACAAACATACATATGTATCCAACGACTCAACAGGCCTGCTGACTACGATGGAAAAAGATATGTAAGTCTCCAAATTTAATATTATTTTTTTTATAATTTTGTTAAAGAGAGTATTTTACAACTGATTTGTTTTACTACTAAAATAAATTAAATGGAATATTAAAAGAAGCAAAATACTGAATGAATACCAGAAAAGAATGATAAATTAAGTTCTCTTAAAATTTGTATAGTTAAATTTCCAGTTGTAATATGCTTTCCCTTTGCTCTTAATTCAATGATGTTGTTCTTGCATTATGTTTTGTCACTTTGCATTAAGTCTCTGATCGAAGTGATCCCAATTATCTGTCTTTGATATTATTTTTTATATTTTTTTTATTGCTTTGTAGTTTAACTTATATGGGAACGAATTCATCTGATATATATATACGCGTATAATAATTAATAATTATTTATATAATGCTTATTACTGTTTTTTTTTAATTTTAAATTATCCTGAATTAATAAAAAAATATATAATAGATTTCAATAGAATTTTTCTGGTTTAATAAAATATTACAAATATGTTTTAGTAAACATATTTTGTCAGGTTGACGAAATGTAAAGAAATAAGTAGATAGGTGTACTAAACGGGCTGAAATAAAATTAAGGTCATCAGCAAGGTAGGGTGGGAAAACTGACCATGGGGATAATTAACAACTTTCGAGCAAAATATTTCAGAATGGTTTAAGTAGTCGCTTCTTTACTATAATTTTTATCTTCTATACTGCACACAAATTAAAATTTTTTTTAATTAACGTAACCAAACCACTTGTTATCACAGCCTACGCCCGTTTCCCTGAGCTAGAACCGAAGCAAAGCTAGGTGTGCAGACCCGTGATAACTACATATGCAAAATTGGTTCGTTACAAAATCAAATATAAAGTTGGACCCAGTATGCTACCCTGGGGTACTCCTGCTTCAATTGGCTGAGCGGGGCTTAAAAAATCGCCTTCTTTGATTGTAAATTTGCGACCATATAAATAACTTTTCATAAGTTTGTGGGTGTTAGCAGGCAGAGTTAATTTAATTTTATGCATTAAACCTTCACGCCAGACTTTGTCGAACGCTTGGGAAACATCAATGAAAAGCGCGGAACAGTATTTTTTCTCTTCAAACGACCGTCTTATCACATTTACCAATCTGTGTGGTTGTTCGATGGTACTGTGTTTAGCTCTGAACCCGAATTGGTGATTTGGAATACATTGAGAGTCGTTCAGAATTGGAATCAACTTAGCCATTAACAATTTTTCAAACAGTTTTGAAATTGTCGGCAGTAGGCTAATTGGCCTATATGACTCTACTTTGGTAGGGTGCTTCCCTGGCTTAGGAATCATGGTAATCATAGATACCTTCCAATCTGCAGGATAGTATTCTAGACGTAAAATAGCATTGATTTTTCTAGCTACACGAGGTAACTCCACAAGCATTTTGTTGCTGATTTTATCCATACCTGGAGCTTTTTTAAGATTCAGAGTACCAATAGCGTTTTGAACATCATTAAAGCTAAGTCTTAGAGGTACAGGAGGTCTAATAATGTTGTGAATAATTGAATAACCTATTTATACAAAGTAGTCAGTAAGTTATATCACTATCATATGTCATTATATAATTTGAAGTTTTTAATAAAATGGCTGTTCTTTTCTAACTCTATCTACAACAGGTTATGGGCCGCATGACGCGCAAGAATTTTATAGAACATTTTGGTTAAATTTCAAAGCGATAATTAAATTTTTAAAGTAAATTAATTAAATTTAATTGTATTGATCGTGGTTTTATTGAAATTTCTCCCGGAAATCGTTGAGTACAACAATGGCTTCAAATAATTTGTCATTTCCATTTGAAAAATTGCGTGGACGTGAAAATTTCGACGTATGGAAACGCCATGCAAAATCTTATTTGGTGCTGAAGGGTTGTTGGCAAATTGTGGTAGTTGGGGCAGCTAATCCTCCCAATGCTAATGATGTTGAGAAGGACGAACGTGCACTAGCCGAGATTACTCTGATGATAGAGCCAGCCAATTTTGCTCATATAGCGACGGCGAACACTGCAAAAGAGGCTTGGAACGCACTGTTGAATGCCTTTGAAGATACTGGTTTAACCAGAAAGGTGGAACTCCTAAAGCGATTAGTTCAACTAAAATTATCTGACTTTCAAAATGTACAGGAGTATGTAAGCGAGATAATCATGATGTCGCTTAAGGTTCAACAAACAGGCCTTAGACTCGACGATGAATTGGTGGCGTCGTTAATGCTAGCTGGATTGCCAGAGGAATTCACACCCCTTGTAATGGCAGTCGAAAATTCGAAGGCAAAATTAAGCGTAGACATGGTCAAAAATTTGCTTCTACAGGATGCAAAGTTTGATTCATCAAAGGTAGACGAAAAGGCTTTAGTTTCTAATAAGAAATTTATCACACGTAAGTCCGTAAAATGCTATGCATGCAAACAAGAGGGTCATATTGCCAAAAATTGTACACAAAAGGCAAAGTCGAATGTAACCAAGAAGAAGCATACAGTAGAGAAATCGTCGTTGGCTGCATCATTGTTTTCATCATCGTCAGCTTTACTTGCTGCAGAAAACAACATCCATGAGTGGTTCATTGACTCAGGGGCGACGTCGCACATGACAAATTCAAAAAATATTTTGCGAAACACAAAGCCAATGGTTGATAAACATGTGGTAATAGCAAACAATAAAAAAATGGCTATTGAGTGTGCAGGCGATGTTAGTGTTGTATTGCAGTCAGGCGAGAAAGAGACAAATGCATTTTTAAAAGATGTCGAATATGTTCCCGAAATGGCGGTTAATTTGCTTTCTGTACGACAAATGACATTAAAAGGCAACAAAGTAATTTTTGAAAATGATAGTTGCAAAATTTTTAATGATCGTGGTGAATTGTTAGCAACGGCTAAAGCTTTTGACAACTTATACAAATTACATTGTGTTGTGAATATAAACAAAAGCGAAAACGCAATGTTGGCTACAGGCGATTTTGAATTATGGCACAGGCGACTTGCACATATTTGTGATGGTAATATGAAGAAGGTGATGGGTGCAACAAATGGTATACGGTGTGGTGATGGTGACGTAGATGTAAAATGTGTTGTTTGTATAAAAGGTAAGCAAACACGGGCATCATTTAAGGAACCTGGTCATCGTGCAAATAGTTTGTTACATATTGTACATTCGGACGTAATGGGTCCCCTACCAACAGAATCTTTTTCTGGTAATCGTTTTCTTTTAACCTTCGTCGACGACTACTCACGTAAAGTATTTGTGGTACCAATAAAACGTAAATCTGATGTTTTCGGAGAATTTCAACGTTTTAAAATTTTTGCCGAAAAACAGTGTGATGCACAAATAAAAATTTTGCGTACCGATAATGGTACTGAATATACTGGTAATCAGTTTAAAAAGTATTTGTCAGACTGTGGTATACAGCATCAGAAAACAACGCCATACACGCCAGAACAGAATGGCGTTGCTGAACGCATCAATCGCACAATCATGGAACGAGTGAGGTGTATGCTATTGGATGCAGGCTTAGATGAAATGTATTGGGCTGAAGCGGCTATGACATCAGCATATTTAATAAATCTTGTGCCTTGCCGGGGTAATGAAAGCTGTCCAGAGGAAATATGGTCGGGCAGAAAACCCAATTTGAAACATTTACGTGTTTTCGGCAGCAAAGCGTTCGTGCATATACCGAAACAGAAACGTAATAAATTGGATGCGAAGTCAACAGAATGCATTTTGATGGGGTATAGCAGCGAAAGTAAGGCGTATAGACTACAAGATCCGATCACTCACAACATCATCATTAGCCGTGATGTCGTTTTTATTGAGAACAACAACAACAAGGTATGTGTCAATCAGAATGTTATTAACAATCGAAACTCTACCGTAGTCGACATTGGCGTTGAAGATGAAGTTGCCAATTCAGTGGAGGAAAGTGGCGTAGAATTGTCAACTGGTGAAGGAGATTTTCTTGGCTTCGACAGTGACGAGTATGAAGACGCATGCAGTAGCAACGATGATGACAACAACAACAGCGATAGCAACAGTGATGATAACATCGGCAGTGATTGCCAAATCAAAAAGGCAATTGAAAATCAAAATGGTACAACCCGCCGTTCAGAACGCATTGCGAATAAGCCTCAACGCAGATACAATTTATGTGTTCAACAAGACCAACGTGGTGGCATACAAGGTGTCCCCGAAACGTTTGATGAGGCGATTTTTTCATCACAAGCTGATTTATGGAAAGCGGCAATGATTTCTGAAATGGAATCGTTATCAGCAAACAATACCTGGTGCCTGACTGAATTGCCAAGAGGAAAAAAGGCCATCAAGTGTAAATGGGTCTACAAGACCAAAGTTGATGCAAATGGCGATGAAATATGCCATAAGGCAAGATTGGTCGTAAAGGGCTGCAGTCAACAAAAGGGCGTTGACTACGAAGAGACGTTCGCTCCTGTAGTGCGTTATACATCACTACGATTTTTATTTGCTCTGGCAGCAAAACACAGATTAATAGTACATCAACTTGATGCGGTAACAGCGTTTCTTAATGGTGAACTAGAGGAGCAGATTTTTATGGCACAACCTGAGGGTTTCGACGATGGCAGCGGTCGAGTATGTTCCTTAAAAAAATCTCTTTATGGCTTAAAGCAGTCCAGCCGGGTATGGAACAAAAAACTAAACGAAGTTCTTTTAAAGTTTGGTTTGCAACGTAGTGAAGTCGACCAATGTGTCTACTATTGCGTCAATGGTGAAGTTATACTTTATGTAGCCATTTATGTAGACGACGTTTTGGTGTTTTGCAACGACATGAATATGATCAATCAACTGAAACTTGATTTAGCCACGAACTTCAAAATGAAAGATCTAGGCGAAGCGTTTTCTGTTTTGGGCGTTAGAATCACGCGTGATGATCAAAGTGGCACAATCAAACTTGATCAGAGCAAATACATCGAGGATGTGTTAATTCGTTTTTCAATGAATGAATGCAAGCCGATATCAACACCTATGGATGCTGGTCAAAAATTAACATTGGAAATGTGTCCTACCGACGAGCATGAAAAACAAGAAATGGCGAAGGTACCCTATATGCAAGCTGTGGGATGTCTTTTGTTCGCAGCTCAAATAACTCGCCCTGATATTAGCTATGCCGTAAATTTGTTAAGTCGTTTTAACGCAAATCCTGGTAAAACCCATTGGGTCGCAGTGAAAAGAGTAATGAGGTATCTCAAGGGTACTATCAACAAGGGCCTAACGTATGTATATGAACCAAATAACTTAACTGGTTATTGTGATGCAGACTGGGCAGGGAACGTTGACGATAGGCGATCCACCACTGGTTATCTTTTTACATTGCAAAATGGTGCAATTTCATGGTGTACTAGGCGCCAACGTACTGTAGCACTGTCTTCAACTGAAGCAGAGTATATGGCAATGGTTTCAGCAATGCAAGAGTGCATATGGTTACAACGATTACAGCGTGAACTCATCCAGGGCCCTCAAGAGCCGATGATACTACACTGTGACAACAAAAGCGCAATTCTTATAGCGCAAAACAACTCGTTTTCTAATAGAACTAAACATGTTGATCTCAAAGTTAAATTTGTTAAGGAGAAGTTGGATAACAAAGAGATTCTTTTGAAATACGTGGATACCAACAACATGGTGGCTGACTTTCTCACTAAGGCTATTAGTGCCGATAAGCTTAATATGTTAGCTAGTAGATCTGGTTTAGGATGATTTTTTTATATTTAAATGTATAAATAATTTATTCAGGTGGAATGTTGTGAATAATTGAATAACCTATTTATACAAAGTAGTCAGTAAGTTATATCACTATCATATGTCATTATATAATTTGAAGTTTTTAATAAAATGGCTGTTCTTTTCTAACTCTATCTACAACAAATAACGACTGGATGCAAATCCGATGCATTATTCCGCGCTTTTCATTGATGTTTCCCAAGCGTTCGACAAAGTCTGGCATGAAGGTTTAATGCATAAAATTAAATTAACTCTGCCTGCTAACACCCACAAACTTATGAAAAGTTATTTATATGGTCGCAAATTTACAATCAAAGAAGGCGATTTTTTAAGCCCCGCTCAGCCAATTGAAGCAGGAGTACCCCAGGGTAGCATACTGGGTCCAACTTTATATTTGATATATGCATCCGATATGCCGTCAGACCCCATAATACATACTTCAACTTTTGCAGACGATACAGCCTTTATTAGCGTTAATAAGGACCATCAAATAGCATCACAGAATTTGCAGAAATATGTTTATAAACTAGAGAATTGGCTTGAGCTTTGGAAAATCAGGGTAAACGAACAGAAATGTATTCATATAACTTTCACATTGCGAAAAGATACCTGCTCGTTCATCAGAATAAATAATCAAATTATCCTGCAACACAATGAAGTCAAATACCTCGGAATCCACCTCGATCGTCGTTTAACTTAGAAGTCGCATATCAACGCAAAACTTACACAGATGAGATTAAAAGCAGTGCAACTTAATTGGCTAATCGGCAGAAACTCTACATTAAAGTTGGATTGCAAACTTTTATTCTACAATGCAATTCTAAATCCAATCTGGTGTTATGGAATTCAATTATGGGGTACTGCCTCAGCATCCAACATTGAAAAAATTCAAAGGGGTCAAAATAAAATTCTACGCATAATTACTGCAGCTCCATGGTACGTTAAAAATTCTCGAATTCACAAAGATCTAGGCATTCCTTTGGTGAAAGTCGAGTTTACAAAATATGCCTCAAAATATGTCAGCAAAGCAAATTCCATTGCACAACAAATTTGCTAACAGTTATTATAATAATTATATTTATTTAAAAAAATTATATATGTACATATGTATGTATTACAAATTATTAATTTTATTTTTTTTATTAAAACCATTATTATTATCATTGTTATTTTTATTATTTGTTTTTGCCGTTTTTATTGTTCTTATTAATGTTATTATTATTTTTGTTATTAAAATTGTTATTATTTATCAATTATTATTATTTAAATTATTACAATTCCTACTTTTATGAACCAAAATGATATCAATTCTAATGTACCGAAAATGGGTAAATGTGCCGCATTTGTATTTTATTCATATGAGTGCCAGCACTGGCTTACGACTGTCACTTAACGGTGTCGTAAAAATCTAATTTATACAGGTTGATACGATCCGGCGACGTGACAGTTAATTTTAGTAAGCTTTTACATTGTTTTGGTATACTCAAAAACGTACGTTACGTTACATTACCTTACATTACGTTCGCATAATTCTACCTTAATAGTTAAAAAGTTGACTTTTGTTAAAAGTAAATTTTACTTTAACTATAGACACGTAAAAGTATACTTTAACCGCTAAAACATACTTTTAATTTGAAACCAGCTGAAGTTGCTTTTAAATAATTTAACATCACTTTATATTGAATTGACAACTTATTGCCAACTTATTAAGCATTCTAAATGCAATCTGGTAACATTTATTTATCATAATTATATTTTTTTTTATCTTTTGTAACATCTCTGTCTCCTTTACTTCCTTTTTAAAACTTGTAAAGCACATTACAACATCACAATAAAAACTGAATTTTGTAACCATTTAAATAAAAGGCATCCTAGCGTTTTTCTATACTTTAAAATCAACCAGCTGTTTATGCAAAGAACAAAAACTGTATGTGTACAAAAATATAAAAAAGTAAAAAAAAAAATCTTATATGTATACTCAATTCGTCTCTCTTTCTCTTTGTTTTTTTTTGTTCCTGTGAAAAGTTATCAAAAAATCAGGAGACAAGCAGCAATTGACTGCAGGGCTCAGAATGCGCAATATAGCTAATCTATTGATAAAGCATAAGCCTCTTCTGTATCCGTCTATGCGCGGTGCAGAGCCGCACCCTACACGAGGTGTCTCTGTTGTAATAGCAGAACATGGCGGATCTAGAGCGGACACTCGATAAAAACCCGTAATTCCGGATGTTATCCGCACCGTGTCCATGGAATGAATGGCACCACGTTAATGTGTCTTTAAACGGTGGCCTCTGGACAAGGGCATTGTCCAGTTGTAATATGCCCATCTGCGACATGGGGCTCTGTTGCATGATTTTCTGATTTCTCCCAATTAATTGATAATCTTTTTTTACAGATGGAAAATCCTTTAAAAAACAATAATACTAACGAATCAGAACAGGTCGCTATGGACCTTACTGAACCTGTTGAAGGCTCAAACGTGCCTAACACGTCAACCGTAATATCGGCTAATACCTCAACATTGGGGGACTCCTGTGCCGAATCTACTGAGGTAGCCATCACAACGGATGAAGAAGATGCGTTATTGGAGTTAACGCCTAACACGCTACCCTCTACATCCGCCAATACCGTTGCTATGGTGCAACAGACAAAAAGTGCCAACGATAGACCAAAACTATGTGGGCTGCACGCAAACGTCTAAAGCTCTTTATGGAGCAAGGTATGAACATCGAAGAGGAAAGAACATTGTGCCTAAAACCTATGAAAGAAGTTCGTAGTGAGTTGAAAGACCTTAAAATCCCCAGAAAAAGGGGTAGGTCAGACGGATCATCTCCTGAAAAACCTAACCCCCCAAAAAGAGTAGCTAGTGCAACTGCATGTGGTATACCTGATACTAAAAGCATAGACACACCTAATCCTACTCTACCCTCGTACAGGGATATGGTTCAAATTGTGCGACTAGGGGTAATTCCATCAGATTTCCCAATAACGATATGGTCTGATGACAAGCTAAAGCTTATACAGGCGGCGGTCCTGGACAAAATAGTGGAGCTAAAAAAGGCTCAATAAAACCACAATTTGCAGGCTGCACGTTCAAACCAGGCTGGCTTGTTTTTAACTGCAAGGGAAACGATTCAGCTCAATGGATCAGAGATCATGTTCCCACACTAAAACCTTGGAGTGATGCGGCAATAAAGGTTGTATCAGAGGATGATGTTCCACGAACGGAGAAATTCGTTGGATATTTTCCCGAAGCACCTGATATACCCAACAGCAGAATTCTATCACTCATGGAAGGCCAGAATGGTGACCTAACGGTAGAATTCTGGAAGATATTGAATCGGGTCAGTAAGGGTAGTATTGCTGAAATCACCTTTGCAATTGACCCTAAATCAGCTTCTAAATTAAAAGAAAGGAATTACCACATTGGCTATGGGTATGGCACAGTGCATATGACGCCTACAAACCGCCAGCATAGAGCGAGCGACCTACCCATGAGGGTGAAAGTGAGTGACAGAACAAGTCAAATACCTTCTAGCAAAAAGGACACTAAATGTCCTAAAATACAATTAGACCTACCTTCTTGTTCTGGTACAATCACCAAGCCCGATACGCTAAAAAAGGATGTACCCTACTCAACCGGAATGGTTCGTCAAGACCGAAGGGACAATATTTCCCACAACAAGTCCACTGATGAACCAACCAGTTCGAGAAAAGGTACAGCTTCTTCAACGAAGCCAACCTCTAACAAAATGAAGAGGAATTCTGGAAACAGAATGCGGAAAGGTAAAAAAGTGGCTGCGCGGTCCAGGAAACATTCCAATGTTTCCCACCGTTAGCAAACGTATAGCCAAGAGGCACTTGAAGTGCGTGCGGGTGAACTTACACCACGCCAAGGCAGAGTCTGATTTGCTATGCCGTAAGTTCACCAATGACCTCCTGGATATCTGTTTTATCCAGGAACCATGGATAAACTCAGAGGTAATCAAGGGACTCCATTGTGATCATGGTAAGCTTATTTATGACTCAAATGCGATAAGGCCCAGAGCGGCACTGCTTGTCAGAAATGATCTAACAGTTTTGACTATCTCAGAATTCCTTTATGATGATCTTGTGGCGATACGGGTAAACATTCCATGGATAGGAGCCGAACGTGAAATGGTAATTGCCTCTGCCTATATGCCAGGGGATGATACGATGGCGCCTTCATCGGAGGTTTTTAAATTGGTAGAGTATTGCCAAAAGAAAAATCTGGGATGGATTATTTGCTGTGATGCCAATGCTCATCATACGGTCTGGGGAAGCAGTAATATCAACAAACGTGGTGAGTCCTTATTAGAATTCATTTGTAATTATAATGTATATATAGCAAACAAGGGTGATGAACCCACCTTTAGGAATATTATTAGACAAGAGGTGTTGGATCTCACATTATCTAGTAATAACCTATCATATGCCATAAGAAATTGGCACGTCTCTGATATTATTTCTATGTCGGACCATCATTACATAATGTTCGACATTGAAGGATCTTTGACGTAAGAAGCGAAATTCCGCAATCCGAAAAATACGAACTGGGAACTATTGCGCTTTCACTTAGGGAACACTGAAAATTTCAATAGGAACTTAATGGTAAATCGGAAATCGATTTGGAGACAAGTGAATTAAGTTCGAACATTCGTACTGCTTTCGAATCTAGTTCTCAGTTAAAGTCAAGGAGGCCGAAGAGGGATGTGCCCTGGTGGCACAATGGGCTTGCAAAACTGAGGACAAAGGCTAGACAGCCATTCAACAGAGCCAAACTTACAGGTGACTGGATCACCTACAAAACGGCACTCACTGAATACAATAAAGAAATCAGGAGATCAAAAAGATCAACGTGGCGTAGCTACTGCGAGGAAATTGATAATCTCCCAGAAACTATTCGGCTACAAAAGACCTTATCTCGGGATCATACCAATGGTCCCTGTATGCTGAAACGTCCAGATGGTACGTACACTGAGTCACTGGAGGAGACCTGTAAACTTCTCCTAGATACTCACTTTCCCGGTTCATTGCCTTTCAGGGAAACTGCGTCTTCTACAAGGGTTCTCTCAATATCCGATAGAAAGCGTCGGTTAGCAGGCAGGATTTTTAGTACAGAGCGGGTAAAATGGGCAATATCTAAATTTAGCCCATTAAATCCCCAGGAACAGATGGAATTTTCCCATGCCTCCTACAACAAGGAATTAACATTATCGTTCCTCAACTATCGAGAATCTTCATATCAAGTTTAATGGCTTGTCATGTGCCAATGACTTGGTGAGGATTTACCAGTTTGCCTACCAACCTGGTAAATCTACGGAGACTGGCATTCATCAATTAACGACGCAAATCGAAAGGGCCATTGGTGCCTATAATATAGCACTTTGTGCGTTTATTGACATTCAGGGGGCATTCGACAACACGTCATACAGTGCAATTGACTCATCACTATATAGAAAAGGAGTTAAGCATATTATAAGTTAATGGATTTTGGAAATGTTGTCATCCAGGGTTGTTAAGTTCGAGGGTCATCGAAAACCATAAGGGCAACCAGGTGATGTCCACAAGGTGGCGTATTATCGCCTTTATTGTGGACTCTGGTTATCGATGAACTACTGGAAGAACTTAACAACCAAGGATTCCGTACATATGGCTACGCCGATGACTTAGTAATTTATGTTACTGGGTGGGATGACGTAACGATATCGGAAAGGATGCAGACTGCTCTAAATATAACCAACAAGTGGTGCTTGGATAGAGGTTTAACCATAAACCCAGCTAAGACAATTCTGGTGCCATTTACAAAACGTAGAGTTATTAGACTCATAGAGCCTACATTGAATGGTTCATATATCGGGTTTTCTAAGGAAGTAAAATATCTTGGGGTTATACTACTTGATAGTACTCTCACTTGGAATTCTCACTTATCCAACACTATCAAAAGAGCTACTAGAGCATTATATGCCCGCCAGCGACTTTTTGGTAAAACATGGGGTTTAAGACCGAAGATGATTTACTGGTCTTTTATTACAATTATTAGACCAATAATAACATACGCTGCTTTGGCATGGTGGAAAACAGTTGAACAGCTGACTGCTAGATCGCAACTTGACAAGGTCTATCGGCTCATCTGTATTTCTATTACTGGGTCCATGAGGACCTGCCCCACTCATGCTCTGGGTGCAATCCTACATATCCCACCCCTACATTTAATGATAATGGAGGAGGCCTATAGGAGTGCATCCAGACTACCGGAGATATCCTGTCTATTGCCGGGAGATCTGTTTGGACACATGAGCATACTAGATTTCTTTGCGAAGGATCCTAGTATTGCAGTACCAGATTATATGTCAAAGACTCTGGTGTTAAATAGGAGGTTTAACGTCCTTATACCTAAAAGGGATAAATGGTCAAATCAGACATGGTGGCAAACTAATGCCGATCAAGTGTGGTTTACCGATGGTTCCAAACAGGCTAATGGTGACACTGGGGCTGGCATATGTGGGCCTAATTTTCAAAGGGGTATCCCAATGGGTACATTCCCATCTATATTTCAGGCGGAAATTTACGCCATCCTTATATGCTCTAACGAATGTCTGAGACGCAGAGTTAGGCATAATAGGATTTTTATCATGTCTGATAGCCAAGCTGCTCTCAGAGCCTTATCTTCATATGAAATAAGGTAGTTATGGACTGCTGGACATCAATGAATGAACTCGGCACGCATAATGAACTTACCTTGTGCTGGGTACCTGGGCATGAAGGCCATGTTGGTAATGAACGTGCTGATTGCTTAGCCAAAAGAGGTGCTCGACGCCCATTCATAGGCCCGGAATCATTCTTTGGCATTCCACGTGGATACACTATGGAACGAATTAGTTCTTGGGTTGAATCGGAATTTTCGCGTTTTTGGAACAATTTACCAGGACTCAGACAGTCCAGGACATGGTAGCTTTAGATATCACCAATTTATTTTAGGTAATGTTGCGAATGAACAGTGTAGGTTTTGTGAACTTGTAGCCGAAACCTCAGAACATATTCTTTGCGACTGCCCAATGCTGACAATGCGTAGAACAAGATGGTTCGGAAGGGCCTTTATGGCCCCGGGGGATGTAATTGATCTCTCATCTAACAGAATAATTGGCTTTATACACAGCCTAAATCTAACATGATGAAACTTCAAGGCTGCACAAAAGATCTTATAGGTCGTAGTGCTTGAGGCCTCACTTAATAATAACAATAATAATATCAAAAAATCGACTCCAAAATAGCCTAATTATGATACTAATCTTTATTTTATTCGCCCCTGTTGTGAAAAACGCAAAACGCTTAAAATTGGCGTTTTCAAATACAAAAATTATATTGAAAACGCCAATTTTAAGCGTTTTTCAGAACATGAGCGAATCGCCCATTTTGCCGGTTTTTTTTTCAATGACAGCTCTTTAATGCTGCCATTTGCTTATTTTTCTTTACAGTGTGTATGAAATAATTTTCTACATATGAGGTGGCACCCAGTTAAAGTCGGTTGAACTTAAAACGACCTTAAATTTTGACTATAGTTACAAAATAATTAAAAGTTTTTTTTTTTTTTTTTGCATTTAATTATTTATTGAATCTTCATATTTGAAATGACAATAAGTATTCATATCTTAATACTAAAAAGAAAATAATAAGCCCAGCCAGTGCTAGACAAAAATTTTTATGATACTAAAAAAATTTCACATCAACTGATCCAGTCATCTATTTTGCGCTTGAGTTAAAGCAAGGGTATCCCTCCTTCTCAACCGATTGTGGCCACTAAAGTTAAGGATGTCTCGTGCAAGTGGGTTTGGATGGTGTTCAAGTTTGCTGACATACTTTGACGCATATTTTGTAATTCGACTTTTACTAATGGCACGCCTAGATCTTTGTGGATTCGAGAATTTTTAACATACCATGGAGCTGCAGTAATTATACGTAGAATTTTATTTTGACCCCTTTCAATTTTTTCAATGTTTGATGCTGAGGCAGTACCCCATAATTGAATTCCATAACACCAGATTGGCTTTAGAATTGCATTGTACACACTCTTTGGTGTGGCCAAATTCTTGACAATTAACACACTGGACGGGTCCAATGCGCTTAGGCGGTTCCTTCACGGTAATTCTACGATGCAGAAGATAAATGAGATTGTAGATTGGATGGGACTCGTTTTTCTTTAAGACAACATCTCCAGGTTCCAATTCTACCCTGAACATGGGCTGAGGGATCTTTTCACGGTTTCTGATATTCACTACGCTCTTGATTTTGAACCCTTTGTCCATTAAACCGGTCTTTATCTCCGCAGGATCAACACATGGGTATATACCCTTTAGAACGACTTGGAGTCCTTTTGCGCTTTTGAGCTGGTAGGTATAGAAGTCCCTAGTCTCCCTCTCCAACTGGTTGGACAATTTTCGAAAATCATCTTCCCTATTCACTTGGATCTTTGTCTCGCAGATATTTCCATGTTTAATTGAGGTTACGCTAAACATGTTTTCACCTATTACCGAAACAATTCCTGGTACCAATTTACTGGAAGTCGGCTCTCTCAGATAAATTGGTGGGGGCTTAAACGTCTTCTTAGGAAGTTCTGGCTCATCCGTCTGGAGGAGAGCAAACCTATTTTGATTATTACTCACGGTCTTAGGAGCTTTTGAATTTAATTAATAAAGTGCACTTCCACTCGGAGAGCTAGTGGTCCATTGTGGTTCCCCTCAGTAGAGAAAAATAAAAAAGAGAAAATAAAGATAAGATAGGTATAGAAATAAGGACAACCAAAACCGCTTGATAAGGGGGAGAAAGAAGAAAGAAAGAGAGAGTGAAGAATCCCCTTACGGATTTGGAGTCGCCGTAGAATATCCCTTAAATAGCCACCATATTCCCCTAATGAAACCCAGGATGTTACTCGGTTTGCAGCCAGCAACATCACTGAGTTCGTCCAGGAATCTATTTCCTAGCCACTTAAGTCTACGACTCTGCAACCTAGGACAATGGCACATGATGTGCCCTATTGTCTCTGGCTCCTCTGCATCCCCACACACTCTACAGAAATCCTGTGTGTCGTTATTCCATTTGCCTCTGAAGGCCCCAATCAAACAGTGTCCGGTTATCACTCCTACTAGAATCCTTAGACTATGCCTGTCCAATTCCATCAGCGTTTGCATTTAGTCTTGGCCATATGGACCTCGACACTATACAATCCGACCTACTGCCCCAGGATTGGTTAGCACAGTCACGGAATCTTTCCTGAATCAGCCCGTAGAAGTGACAAATAGGTGGCTTGACCTCACTTTCTCTAGTATCATGGTCCAAACCAGAACCATGTCTAGCCAGCTCATCTGCCACCTCATTTCCCTGTATGTCACAGTGCCCTGGTACCCAACACATCCTCACTTGGTAGAGTACCAATAGCTCCTCTAGAGCTCTCCTACAGTCCTGCACTAGGTTGGAGTGTATTTGATTACTGCAGTAATTGTAATTGCAGTATTTGGAGCTGCAGTAATTATACGTAGAATTTTATTTTGACCCCTTTGAATTTTTTCAATATTTGATGCTGAGGCAGTACCCCATAATTGAATTCCATAACACCAGATTGGCTTTAGAATAAAAGTTTGCAATCCAATTTCAATGTAGAGTTTCTGCCGATTAACCAATTAAGTTGCAGTGCTTTTAATCTCATTTGTGTAAGTTTCGTTTCAATATGAGACTTCCAAGTTAAACGGCGGTCGAGGTGAATGCCGAGGTATTTGACTTCATTATGTTGAGGAATAATTTGATTATTTATTTTGATGAACGACCAAGTTTCTTTTCGCAATGTGAAAGTTATATGAATACATTTTTGTTCGTTAACCCTGATATTCCAAAGCTCTAGCCAATTCTCTAGTTTATAAACATAATTCTGCAAATTCTGTGATGCTATTTGATGGTCCTTATGGACGCTGATAAAGGCTGTATCGTCTGCAAAAGTTGACGTATGGATTTTGGGGTCTGACGGCATGTCGGAGGCACAAATCAAATATAAAGTAGGGCCCAGTATGCTACCCTGTGGCACACCTCATTCAATTGGCTGAGCGGTACTTAAAAAATTGCCTTCTTTGATTTTAAATTTGCGACCGTATAAATAACTTTCCATGAGTTTATGGGTGTTAGCAGGCAGAGTTAATTAAATTTTGTGCATTAAACCGTCATGCCAAACTTTGTCGAACGCTTGGGACACATCAATGAAAAGGGCGGAGCAGTATTTTTTGTCTTCAAACGACCCTCTTATCACATTTACCAATCTGTGTGTTTGTTCGATGGTACTGTGTTTAGCTCCGAATCCGAATTGATGATTAGGAATACATTCAGTGTCATTCAGAATTGGAGTCAACTTAGTCATTAACAATTTTTCGAACAGTTTAGGAATTGTCGGCAGTAGGCTAATTGGCCTATATGACTCCACTTTGGTGTGGTCCTTTCCTGACTTAGGAATGATAGTGATCATAGACACCTTCCAATCTGCAGGATAGTATTCTAGGCGTAAAATAGCGTTGAAGATAAAGAGGATAATTCTTCTTGCTACACGAGGTAACTCCACAAGCATTTTATTGCTGATTTTATCCATACCTGGAGCCTTTCTAAGGTTCAGAGTACCAATAGCGTTTTGGACATCACGAAAGTTTAGTCTTAGAGGTACAGGAGGTCTTATAACAAGTGGTGGCAAATCATGTTCGTTATTTGAGTTGTTTATAGTGAACACATTTCTCAAATGGTTAACAAATAATGTCCCTTTCTCGGAATCATTTCTAGCCCAGCCACCAGTCGGATTTCGCAGAGGAGGCTTTCCGCTAACTGGTCTTTTTAAACCTCGTGCCGCCTTCCATAACGAATAGTCAGATTGTGGGGTACTATCAAGACCTTCCAAGTAAGATCTAAGTGAGGCCGTTCTTTGGGTTTCTAAGAAATGTCTTAGTATATCTCTGCATTCCCGTAGCCTAGCTTTCAGTTCAGGAGACCTGTGAATTTGCCACTCTCTTCTCATTCTTCTTTTTTCTGATAGGAGATATTCGAGTTCAGAAAAATAAGTTCTGTTTGTCCTATTTCTACATTCAACGTGATAAGTGGAAGCGTGATGCACAGCTCGTCGAAGGTCCTCAGTAAAGTTGCCAATCGACTCATCAATATCGTCGGTAGTTCTCAACACAACATTTTCGTGCAATGAGAACTTAAATACTTTTTGTATTTTATCCAACTTACTCGGGTCTTAGTCATGTTCATAAATGGAGAACCACACACTTGAGGGAAATGCATTGAAATGATAGTAGGAGAGTGATCTGAGGACAAGTCCAGTGAAGGATCCACTTGCATCCATTCTACAGGGATATTTTTCATTACCCCAAAGTCAATAACATATGTACACATATGCACCCAACATCAATGCAACCAGAAAATATGAAAATATTTAGATATTTTTGCCTGGTATTCTCTTGGTATACCTGGAACAGGTAGAAAAAAAAATTTAAAAAAAATCATTAAAAATTTAATGAACAATCACCAGTCGAGTCTGATGAACATGGCGAGAGATTTCACCAAGTAATAGCCAGACTCGAACACTGGTATAGTGGCAAACAACTTGATTCGCTATTAGGGGATATTTGTTGGACTCTGCAGGAGGAAGAAGAATAAATTTGTAAATAAAAACTTAAACTTTAATTAACAACAAAAATAAATGTTTTAATTTTTGAAGTTTCGTCTGTTTATTATATATTTCATCTTTTGTGAATAAAATCAAAAGTTGTAGACAGATTTTAATTATTTATGTCTTGCTTTGTTTGGAGCTTTGTTTGCTATACCTGCAGAAAAAATTAGAAGCACAGCTGCGTTTTCCAATTTTTTATGCCGTTTTAAAAAACAAAATTTTTGAAATTTTGCTAAAAAAAAACTATTTTTTTGGTCAAAAAAAAAACTATGTTTCTACAACGACTGCGCATATTGCAAAAAATTTAACCTTACTTAAAGAAAATTTCATTGCGGAATTTCGGTTTTTTTAGTTTATTCAATAAACTCAACCGTTTTTGAGTTACGCGAATATATGTTGTGCCACCTCCTCCATTTTCGAAATAACGGTATATTTCGAAAAAACGAGCTAACCTAAAAAAACGGTTAGCACCACTGGATTCAGCGTACCCGAATTAGGTTAACCCGCCAGGTGCCCCGTTTGTCACAAAAAAAAAGTGTCAAATTCTAGCACAGTGTTATCTAACTTTGACAGCTCACTACGGATGACGTAAACAACTTAGATGGTTCAAATTTTACATAGTGATGAAGAATTTTATCTAGTTTTATTCGATACCAATCATTAATCATCACTTAATTCTAAAATTTCAATTAATCACCACTTTGGACCCATTTCAACCCAAGGTGCGTCCGTCCGTCTGGCTGGCTGTCCATGTAAAGCTTGTGCGCAGAGTCAGGGTCGCAATTTTAAAGATATTTCCATAAAATTTAGTAAGTGATATTTTTTCGGTCCAAGGACGGATGGGATTGAAACTGGTGTAAATCGGTCTATTATTTAACCTGACCCCCATACAAATGTCCTCCCCAAATTGGGGTTTACCGATCATAAATTTTTGAATTATGCAAGTATCCAAACAAATTGCATCACAAATGAGTGGCAAATGAAGCAAATTTTGTGCAGATCGGTTCATAGTTACTCGTAGCTCCCATATAAGGTCCAATTCCGAAAATCAAAAATGTTGGTATCCAAATAATATTTAACACAAATATATTTCATATGTATAAAAATAATGACACCTAATTTTATAATGGTCGGTCTATAATTAGTCGAAACTCGCATACAAGATTATCTCCGTAATTCACTTTAAGCTCCATAAATCGTTTAAAAGTATTTATATCGAGATAAAGTTTAACACATATATTCACAGACATCATGACTATAAATTTTAGGATGATCTGTTTTATGCAAATACTGGGTGTAGGGTATTATATGGTCGTTTTTGACCGACTATACTTTCTTACTTGTTATACATTGCTTTTATGTAAATAAGTACATAATTGTTTTTATACCCTACACCACCATAGTGGGGAGGGTATATTGGATTTGTGCATATGTTTGTAACGCCCAGATCGACTCAGAATCACTTTATGCGTCGATTTAACGATGTCCGTTCTTCCGCCCGTCTGGCTGGCTGGCTGTCCATGTAAAGCTTGTGCGCAGAGTACAGGTCGCAATTTTAAAGATATTTTGATGCAATTTGGTAAGTGATATTTTTTCGGCCCAAGGACGGATGGGATTGAGACTGGTGGAAATCGGTCCATTATTTCACCTGGTCACCATACAAAAGTCCTCCCGAAATTGGGGTTTACTGATCATAAATGTTTGAATTATGCAAGTATGCAAACCAATTTCACCAAAAATAAGTAATAAATGATGCTAAATCATATCTACAAATTTCGTGAAGATCGGCCCATATAGTCGTAGCTCCAAACAATACGGTATAATTTTATTGTGATCGGTCCATAATTAGTCGTAGCTCTCATATAAGGCCTACTTCCGAAAATCACTTTAACGACCATAAATTACTTAAGAATGTTGGTAATCAAATAAAATTCGACACAAATAATACATATACAGAAATGATGACACCTAATTTTATAATGAAAATCCTGACAATAAATTTTTGAATGATCGGTCCATATAGGTCATATCTCCCATATAGCGCTCATTTCTGAAAAACTGTTTTAGACATATACTGGGTTAGGGTATTGTATGATCGGGCTTGACCGACTATAATTTCTTACTTGTTTTATATTGTTTTTTAAAATTTTTCTGTTTCTTATAATGTACATATGTACATACAACGCTCCATAAGATGTAATACAAAATAAACCTCTCTATTAAGAATACATTTGTCAATAGCCCCGTTATAACGAATTTTCATTCACTGCAGATTAACGAAATAGAAACAATTATTTACCTCTATTTAACGAATTTTGTCAACTTACAACCTTTGCATAACGATTTCCATCTATTAATCCAAATTATATGAAACAGATACGCACAGAATTATTGTGTTTGCAACGACAACGTCTCCAGCAAACCTACATTAGACTAACGCACAGTGGGTTAGAATAGCCTGTTTTTCTTGGATTAATTAAAAAAAAATTAAATATCGTCAAAATTTTTTCTACCCGGTTAGAGTATATAAAATTCTACTTCACTTGTCGTTAAAATAAATGTCAAAAGTGCTCTGGTGTTTTTGTAGTGAAATTCCAAAATCAAACTTTATAGAAATTTTTGTGCAAAGAAGGCTGAAAAAAGTGAAAACTTTCCCGTTGAAAATTGTATTTATTTTAAAAAGTATTGCAAAAGTTAAAAATTGTTCAATGGAACCAGCGTTGCCATATATATTTTTAAGAAAACTTTTTATTTCTAAAAAATAACTTTTTTTTAGAAAAAAACTTTTTTAAGTACATATTAAAATTTCAAAACCCAATTTTATTGAAAACAAAACAACTTTTATTTTTACATATTTACTTGAGTACTCCTAACTGTGCAACTCCATATATATCGTCCCCTCAATATTACAATAGCGTATGTGCTCATACGCCATTATTTTTTTTATTGCATATTTAGAATCTCCATCATTGATTTTATGTCTGGTCAAAATTTTGTTAAATTCTACTTCCACTTTTACTTTCGTTGGAAAAAATAGTGTATAATTTCTTGTTCAAAATTTTCCTTCAATATGTGTGTAAGCTCGTATGCGCTATTTTACTTGAAATATCACTCCAAAGTTGTTAAAAGAATAAACTATTATAGGTACGCATTATACTCCATTTCAACCTGTAGAAAAAAATACAATTTATGAAAACTTTAACTCATAAAATAGCTTATAATAATATACACTATTGTTTGAGAATTTGTTTCATTCCGACCATTTCTATCTCCAAAATTTGTGCAAAAAGAATGTAATTCCTCGCGGCTCGCAGTCATGTTTTTTTTTTAACTTACGAGGTGGAAAGAAACGAAATTGTTTAGATGAGCCAGATGTAGCAGAGGAAGAGAAAGAAGACGAATTAATTTCTAGTTATTTATGATGGAGCAATTCCATATGAAAACGATCAAAATTGGCAAATTTTTGGACGACCCCTCTCCGATTTTAAAATAAATAGTCTCAATCGATTGCCCAGCAAAAAATAATGTACGTACATATTTTTTTTTTATAGTGACTGGTTTAGCGGTGGTGTACACCACTGTCATGTGACAAAATTGAAGAATTCTTCATAACGGACCTCATTGAAAGTTGTTTTAAAAAAACTACTAAAGCGATCGCAACGAGTGATAGCTTGTTGGAAAGGAATTGAATCAGGCTTTAATTGAAAAATAAAATTTTCCTATTTTTTCTTAGAAATTTACTTTTAATTTTCCCATGAAAATTAAATTTTCCGATTTTCCACAGAAGCTCCTAAATTTTCCGGCAAATTTTTTTTTGGATTCCTCATAATTTTTGCTTTAAGAATCAGCAATAAAAAAATGGGCCCCGACTCCTTGTTTGGACAGGAGAAGCGCATTTAAGAGACCACCTTGTTAAAAATACATTTTAAAAATTATTTTACAGTTAAAAATACATTTATGAAGAAAAATTCAATTTTTTTTAAGAGCCCCAAGTTGAGTGTGTAGTGAATATGGTCTGCCTGCCTTCACAAGATCGGCCATAAATCCATGGATAATAGCAGCAGTGGCATGTAATGGCACACCAAACCCGACTGAGGCTACAGGTCATAAAATGTTTTGTAAATTTTTTAAATTACCAGGTAAAAAATCGCGACAATATTTGATGAAGGCTCTGATAACGAATGTAGTCAAGCAGATGACGTTGACGACGGGAAACAAATGATTGAGCAGTTGAAAAGAAAATTCAATTTAGCGACCACTTTTCCGGAGAAATATCTCATTTTATCTGTGCTGCCTCAATCATGGTCTATACGCAAGATTTCTGAACAGTTTCAAACATCTTTTTACATCGCGAGAAGAAGCAAAGAATTAGGTCGAAGGGCATATTGGCGACTCCCACCAAGAAATTTGGCTCAAGGACCCTCAGCGAAGCAACGGTGAAATTGATTCAAGATTTTTTACTATGTCTTTATGACTATGTTATCACACGTGAAGATGGAGAAAAAGTACACAAGCAGTGCAGATTATTATTATGTAATCTATCCGAAGCATACCATCAGTTCAATGAGAAATACCCAGCAGAAAAAGTGGGATTTTCTAAGTTTGCCATCCTACGACCAAAAGAATGCGTGCTGGCATTAGACAGGCACGGAACGCATTCAGTCTGCGTTTGCATGTTTCATCAAAATATCAAATTAATTTTCTTTCCATGCAAGAAATTGAAAGTATTTCACGGTGAAATTGAAACATATAGGGACCTCCTGTCGAAGTCGTTGTGTGCATACCCCACGGAAAATTGTCATCTGTCCAAATGCGACAATTGTCCGAAGATTGACGAGCTAGAGCAATATTTGGCGGAAAAGTTTGAACAGTTGTTAATGCAGGAGGTGCATTTCAAACAGTGGATAATTAGCAGCGGCAGATGTTCCCTTGAGACCGTGGTAAAGCAGATTCCGGAATTCATCGAGGAATTCGGATTCAAGTTGAATGAACTGAAGGCGCACCATTTCATATCCGAGATGTAATCGAAATTTCTAAAGGAAAGTAAGGAGAAATTAGCCCAAAATGAATTCATTGTGATAAGCGACTTTGCCGAGAATTACACTTTTCTCGTTCAGGATGAAATTCAGGCTTATCACTGGGCAAACGACCAGTGCACGGTGCATCCTTTTTGCATTTATTTCAAAAACGAACATAACGAACTACAGACCGTAAGCCTTGTTGTTGTCGCGGAGAGTTTAGCTCATAATTATGTGTCCGTTTATTTATTTTAAATGAAACTGTTTGAATTCTTAAGATCAAAATTCGATGCAATCGACAAAGTAACGTTTTTCTCAGATTTTTACAATCTTTGCATAATTGAAGAAGAACAAAACTGCAAGGTCGAGTGGCACTTTTTCGCGACGTCCCACGGTAAGGGCCCATGCGATGCGTTAGGGGGAACCCTAAAACGCATGGCGACTAAGGCAAGTTTGCAAAGGCCATATACTGACCAGATCTTAAATGTACAACATTTGTTTTCGTGGATTCAAAGCAAGGAAATTGCCATTAACACAGTTTTATGCACTCAAAAAGAACACGATGCCATGGAGCGACGAATTCAAAACAGATATAATAATGTCAAAACTATAACTGGAACGCAAAAGTTTCATTGCTTCATACCAAATATTTCTGATATGTCAATTAATGTAAAGCGGTACTCTTCGTCTGCCGACGTGCTCAATTTAAAGTTACTTTAATTTTATAATGATGCCAAGACAATTGAAAGTTTTAATAAATATTGTAATTAAGTATAAGCAGCAAAATAAGAAAGATTTTTTCTTCATAAATGTATTTTTAACTGTAAAATAATTTTTAAAATGTATTTTTAACAAGGTGGTCTCTTAAATGCGCTTCTCCTGTCCAAACAAGGAGTCGGGGCCCATTTTTTTATTGCTGATTCTTAAAGCAAAAATTATGAGGAATCAAAAAAAAAAATTAGCCGGAAAATTTAGGAGCTTCTGTGGAAAATCGGAAAATTTTATTTTCATGGGAAAATTTAAAGGTAAATTTCTAAGAAAAATTAGGAAAATTTTATTTTTCAATTAAAGCCTGATTCAATACCTTTCCAACGAGCTATCACTCGTTGCGATCGCTTTAGTAGTTTTTTTTTAAACAACTTTCAATGAGGTCCCTTATGAAGAATTCTTCAATTTTGTCACATGACAGTGGTGTACACCACCACTAAACCAGTCACTATAAAAAAAAAAAATATGTAGGTACATTATTTTTTGCTGGGCAATCGATTGAGACTATTTATTTTAAAATCGGAAAGGGGTCGTCCAAAAGGTGATCGCTTTCATATTGAATTGCTCGATATAAGCAATGTACATATGTATACCTTAGTTTGTCATAATTTTTTGTTTATAATAACACAAATTGGAAAGTAATGAATATGTGCCACTTTATTAACAAAACTATGAAATAATCATTGTTTTATAATGTTACAAATTGATATTTTTGAGATCAAATATTTTAATAAAAATACCGTAAAATTATTGAATAAAACAGCGTATAACATACAAAATAAAATAGTGTATCTGATACATCTTACGAATTCCTTAAAAAATAAACTAGCCTATATGGAGGACTTGCGCTTTGAATGAGAGAATTGTGATCTTAAAGGATGCGTAGAATAAAAAAATTGGTCAATTTAAAGACAAGAAACTGTATTAGGTATTCGCCGAAAAATCCAATATGAAGAATACTGAGACATCCGAATTGACAAAAACTTTAAACTCTCCTATTGTTATATTGAGGGGACGCTATGTACTCGTATGTACATAATAAAGGAATTATTTTAGAAATATTTATATGACATTTATTGTACTCAAGACGGGGTAATACTAAATTAAACATTGTTGCAGTAAAAATGGATTAAAAAGGTATAATATCGTTAAATTACTAATGCAGTGCAGCATAGGAGAAAAGCATTGTTTTGTTAATGGTGAAAATAGTTTGTTTTATAAACTAAATTAAACTTATAAATAAGTTATAGATTTCTAAACAACTTTTTTTTTTAATAAAACTTGAAAACTTTTTCGCATCTCAAAAAACTTGCAAAAAAAGGGAAAACTTGACAAATGGCAACGCTGTACATAGCCCAAAATAGGAAAAACGTGAATTATTTTTGGCGTTTGTTTAGTTATTCATCTTACATAACCAAGATGTTGCCAAAATATTTTCACAATATCCCGTCAAATTGGGGTTTAAAAATCGCCAGAAATCGCTAAATAATTTTTTTTTACAAAACCATCAGAAACCCGTCAAATAAATGATTTAAAAAATTTGAATTTACGTTAAATAAAAAAAGCTGGTAAAATAAAATTTAAATAATTACACATATGTATTTTTAATTTAATTGTTTTTAATCATTTACAAACAAAATTAGGTATTTTCAAAAATATACAGCCCAATCATGAATAAAAATTCCTCGGGAGTTTTTTCCCTTTTTATTTTTTTAACATTGAATTTGAATAAGAAAAATGGGAAAAGGAAAAAAACTCCCACGGAATTTTTATTCATGATTGGGCTGATAGTGTCAGTCTTCAGCATTTTGTGTATAAGTGGCCATTTTACCTACTTCACTTACACAGATTTTGGAAATTCATAATCAAAACAACATTTATTCTCAAGTTTGAGACCGTATCTGTAATTAAAATTGAATTCGTTTACAAAAAATTACATTGCAAAAATGTATTAGATCAATATTCAAAAATTTTATTGAATAAAAATAAGAAACCACAAAATTTAATAAATTGCTTTTTAAAACTTTTTAAAGAAATTATGTAATTGATTTAATGTTTCCATTTTCCTTTAATTATGGGAAAGATTTAGAAATATATATATTTTTCTTAATTTATTTAGCTTTTTGGGAATTCTTGAAATATTTTAATAAAAAATGTATATAAATTTAAAGTTTGAGTTAAAAGTAAATTTACCTTACTCGAAGCACATCATGGTTATTAGCCTGTTTCGTAGTTTGGTTTTAACTAGGTTGTGTTACCAGGTAAGTTATACCATATAATTCAACCTTAGAAAAACGCTAAAGCGCTGTAAAAAACTTAGATTTCACGCTAACCGCTAAAAAGCATTTTTCCCCGCAATTAGCATAGCAAAAACGTCAAATTGGTAACAATGGATGTAACTTTCAAATTAAAAATAGTTTATTTTAAGAGCTAGAAAAGAGCTGTAGGAACATGCTCTTTTAGCCAAATTTTCATGACAGTTCCTAGATGAACGGCTATCTTCTCGTGGGTTAAATTGTTTATACCAGCTATGGGTTTATTTTTGTGATATAGAATTCCCCTGTATAATAACTATTTGAAAAATCAAATTTTTTTTCACGCTCTGTTCTACTACCAATAGTAGATACATATAGCAGCATCTACAGAATAACTTTGTAATGCTGCAAATATAGTACTAAACTGCATATCTTTAAACATTGATTCTTTACCTTTACATGTCTGAATCAGGCATGTGATGGAAATCGATATCGAAACGAATCAGTTTTGGAAATACATTTTAATGCATTTATAATCTAATTTTTAAAATTTTTATTTTTTTTTTTTTTTGTTCTCTTTAGTAGCCCAATATCTTTATATTTTATGTGATAAAAGTTTTTCAGTACAGAAATATTACGAAAAAATTGACTTCTAAGACTCATTCGTTTTCGATATCGGTTTCCATCACATGCCTGATTGCTTTGAAATATTTTGTTTATTTAACAGAGCAAATTTAAGGAAAATTCTGCCCGATATTTAAAAAACGGACCAGGGTTGGTCAAAAGTGCCCTAGTGAAACACATGTAAAATTTTATTTCGGTCGGACCAGTCATTTAGAAATACCAGATTTATTTCCAAAATATTTCGATTTAGCTCTACTGTGCATTTGTTTCAGGTCCGGGTAATTGAAGGTTTGTGATTTCGAGCTACTATAGACCAATTTTTTAAATATACGATGTCTGATCATCGTTATTTGCAAATTTCGTGAGTTATGTATGTTCGATTTTCGCATTTTTTTTCTGTTATGTTGGTACACATGTCAGTTATATATGTATGTTGGTAATATCAGCCATTTTGGATTGTCATTTTTTTTGACAGATAAAAAGGTTAGTCGTGTTTTGGTGTGATCTTTGATTTTTTACTTTTCGAAAAAATGGATCAAAGAAACTGTATTAAGTTTTGTGTAAAAAATTAAATGTGAAGGACATTTGAAATATTGACTGTAGTGTTTGGCGAGTCTACTGTGAGCAGAACACAAGTTAAATTGTGGTATAACCGGTTTAAGGAAGGCGGAGAAGATGTCAATGACGATCGGCTCATGCCAAGCAATTTTTACAGATATTTTAGGCATGAAACGTGCGGCAGCGAAGATTGTTCCAAAATTGCTAAATTTTGAGCAAAAACAACGTCGCATGAACATTGCTCAGGAGCTGTTGAACATCGTCAACGATGATCCAGATTTCCTCAAAAAGGTCATAACTGGTGACGACCCATGGATGTATGGCTATGACATTGAAACCAAAACCCAATCATACCAATGGAATAGCCAAGACTGAAAAAAACTCAAAAATGTCAACTTCGGTCCAATGTGAAGGTTGTGCTCACTGTTTTCTTCAACTGCAATGGCGAGATGCATCATGAATTCTTGTCACAACGTCGTACGGTCAATAAGGAAACGCAAACAATTGTGGAAAAACCAATCATGGATTTTGCACCATGGTAACGCACCAGCTCACACGTCGATGCTTGTCGGTGATTTTTTGGCCAAAAACAAAACAGTTATCATGCCTCAACCTCCGTATTCACCGGACTTGGCCCCGCTGACTTTTTCCTCTTCCCAAAACTGAAGACACCGATGAAAGGAAAGCGTTTTGGTACGATTGAGGAGATAAAAGAAAAATCGAAACAGAAGCTGTTGGCGATACCAAAAAGCGCGTTTCAGAAGTGTTTCGAGGATTGGAAAAAACGCTGGCATAAGTCTATTATATCTGAGGGGGATTACTTTGAAGGGGACAAAATAGTTATTGATGAATAAATAAATAAATGAAAAAATTTAAAAAAAAACGGCTATTTTTTGACCAGACCTCGTACATATATTAAACATATCACAAATACATACATACATATACTTAATTTATTTGCCCTAGAAGTAATACTGTGAAATAATTTTTCCTTGCGAAATATTAAATTATTTTCACTTCGTCCTTTTTAAAACAAGGACTTCATACCTGTGCGCAATAAGATGAAATTATTGCTAATAAAAACCTAAAAAACTATCTGGAGTTTCAAAAAGGCAACAACTTTTATGACCTGCAATTTGTGGTGCTGAACAAAAAAAATTTAATTTTTCACATTTTACACAATGCATTTACATTATGCCTATGAAATATATTAAACTAGCTGTACCCTGCGCGCGTTGCTACGTTACGAATTAAAATACATTTAAAATAAAGACATTACACAAATATTCAATTCATTTTGAGTAATTTTATAGATTTTTCTCATTTTGAAAAAAGTAGGCGGTCGAAAGAAGTATTCTTAGTCATGCCGGAGACTTAGTTATATTCCGTAAAATTTTTAGTAAGATCGGTCCGGCGGTCTGGCCTTCCCGGCAGGCGTTGTCCTGCAACAGATGGGGCGTTAAAGGGGGCGTGAAGTATGAATCTTAATTTTTACCTCACCTAGAGTAACATACAGTGGGGAGCAGAGGTGAGTACATGTTCTGATTTTCTGCATTTGCAGGTGCATAAAAATGGTAATAACAAAGCGATTTAAATTATTACTTTTTTATTTTATTTATTATTTAGTGGACTACAATAATGATCTTCAAACAAAACAAAAAACTACGTATTCAGGGAACAAACTAAATTAAATAAAATTAAATCTTATGTACTCAGTTTTGCACTTTCAGGAAACAAACAAAAACTTTAAAATTTTTAGTACTTACAGTCCTTTATTTTATAATACACTATTTATGCGATTGGGCATACTTTCAACCAACTTTTGGATAATTTCATTTGGAATTCTCTGCCACTCCAGCTCTACACGTTGCCACAACTCAGATAAGTTCGACGGAGCTGTTCGATACTGTCCAACCGTCTTTTCACAATTGACCACGAATTTTCAATTGGATTGAGGTCGGGACTTTGCGAAGGCCACTGCATCAATTGAAATTTTTGCCCATTCAACCATTCCTTAACGATTTTGGAGGTGTGTTTTGGGTCTGCATCCTGTTGAAACACAACTTCTTCCTCAGGGTATGCGCTCACATCTACAAAATCGGGAAGATGGGTCTGCAATATTTTCAAATAGTCTTCTTTTCTCATGATTCCATCAATTTTTTGTAATGGACCAGCATGCCACCATGTAAAGCAACCCCAAACCATGATGTTGCCTCCGCCGTGCTTTATACTCTGTTTAACATGGTGTCGTTGTATACTCTCCCGTTGTCGACGCCAATAATAATGTTTACTGTCATATTGATATCGGTTAAACTTGGATTCATCTGACCATATTACGCGTTTCCAGTAATCAACAGTCCAATCTTTGTGTTGTCTGGCGAATTTTAAACGTGCTGAAACATTTTTATCTGACAGTGCAGGTTTAGATTTTTTTACAGCTGAGATATATCCAATATTGTGTAGCGCTCTTCTTGCTGTCCATCGGTTAACATTTTTATTTATTGCTAAGGAAGCTTCTTTTGGGGTTAAAGACGTGTCTGCTCTCATTTTTCTCATCATAAGGCGTGCGTCTCCATCAGATAATAATCTTTGGCGACTGAAAACCTGTCTTTGTGGAGCTACATTTCGCCGTTTTAACACTCTAATCACTACTGATTGGCTTATATTAAGCTATTTTGCTATCATACGTGACGAGGAGCCATCCTTTGTTTTATTTATTATCAAATTTTCCACGGCGATCGATAGTTTCTTCATTCTTCAAAAAATATTAACTCTTACTTTTTTAATTAAAAAAACGACGTTTTTGGAACACGGAGTTATTCAATTATGATTTAAAACTAAAATTCATATTGACAAAACTAAAGATTGCAGCAACAAATTTAAAAACTTAATTTCAAATAACGGTAAATTAATAAATGTTTCAATTATTTGGTTGAGAACAAGTGTGAGCAAAACTGAGTACATACAAGTTTTTTTGTTGTTATTTAAATTACTCTCTTGTTTTATTGTTCTTTTATTTCTCTTATTTATGTTAAGAACTAAATAAGAATTAAAATAGAAAAATAAATTAAAAAATCACTCCATTATTACCATTTTTATGATCTTTACAATGCAGAAAATACAAACATGTACTCACCATTGTGCTTGATACATCGAACTGTTCGGACGTGTTACTTTTAGTGCGGCTGAATTTTCGGTGAAAAAATCGTAATAGGTGAAAAAGTATAAAAAGTTAAATTAAATATAAAATTGAAAAAAACTCGTAATAGGTGAAAAACTTTACAAAGTCAAATAATTGCACTAGGTGCAATAAAAAACTAATAAATTATAATAATTTATTTTTAATTATTTGAAAACTAGAAAATTAAATACAGTGAGACAGTGAATGAGTAACAATTCTAACAGTGCGAGTGGGCCTCAGAGCCGAAATGCTTATTTCGTGTTGAGCTCGGCAAGTGTTAGTAATGAGAACATTAAAAATCCCGAATTTAATAAAAACTACTTAACTGTGAAACCAAAAATAAGCACAAATCTGAATTTAAGTGCAAGTGCACCAAACTTGAATAAATTTGTTGAACAGGGCACAAATTTAGCCCAAAGCATATTTAATTTAAATAGAAAAATCACTGAAGGACCGTCTTCTTCACGGTCCTCGTTATCAAATATTGGAGAGACGTCAACAGCTGCAAAAGGCACATTAAGTCCTACAAATAAGACCGCTTCTATAGTTGCTATAGTTGAAAAACAAAAAACACAGGTAGGTATGGACCGTTATATAACAGTATCGAAGAGAGGCAGAAGCCCAAAATCTGCCGAAATTACACCAGCCGCAAAATTATCAAAGAATGCTGAAGAGCCACGCTCGCAAATTCGTTTTGCCATCCTCCAAGAGAAAAATGATGTCCCTAACGCTGTGAATAAGCGTTTAATGAAACAAAGATTCAGGTTAATAATGAAAACGACTATCGGAGAATAGTTTCGGAATTTGAAAAACGCAAAAAGAATTTTTACACGTATCAACTTAAAAGCGCAAAAGGTCTACAAGTCGTAATTAAGGGAATTGATTCTTTTGTTGATCCTGAGGAGATCAAGAGCAGTTTGGCCGACAAAGGCTTTAAAATCAAGGCCGTATCAAATATAAGAAACAGAGATAGGATCCCTCAACCATTATTTAGAGTGGAGTTAGAACCTGGTGATGTTAAGCTGAAGAAAAATGAAACACATCCTATATATGACTTGAAATTCATAATGCACCGAAGAGTTACAGTGGAAGAACCTCATAAGCGATCTGGCCCAGTACAGTGTTCGAACTGCCAAGAATATAGTCACACTAAATCTTATTGTAAGTTGCCTACTGTTTGTGTTGTTTGTGGGGATCTTCATGACACCTCAAAGTGCGATAAACCTAAGGATGATTCCAGGGTAAAAAGATGCAGCAATTGCGGTGGAAACCACACTGCCAACTACAGGGGTTGCCCTGTTTTCGAGGTTGTTAAACTCTCCTTGATCAACAAACCCGCTTCTACCCCTACTCAGACGACAAATTACAATTATTCCCCCCGTAGCACAAGCATCCACTAGCCAATTTTCATATGCCAACGTGCTAAGATCTAACCAACCAACACTGCAAAATTAATCACCAATAAATGATACAAACAGCCACAATTTTAGCCGTCTTGAAGATATAATGGAGAATCTGGTGCAATCCATGAACCATTTCATGACAAGCATGACAAGTATGATGCAGGAGATGCAAAAAATGCAGTCCACGCTACTGCAGGCCATACTTAATAGACCATGAACTGTCTCAAAATATGTTTCTGGAACGCAAGCGGCATACGCCAACACAAAAATGAACTTGAATATTTTCTTTTTAATAAGAAAATTGATGTAATGCTGATTTCCGAGACTCATATGACGTCGAGAAGCATTTTTAAAATAAGTGGTTATACATTCTACGACACCAAGGACCCCAGAGATAGATCATGTGGTGGCTCGGCAATATTGGTCAAATCGCGAATCAAACACCATTCATTGGGTGGTCTTTCAGAGTGCTATCTTCAAGCAACAAACATCTGTATTGAGAACTTTTGTCAAAACCTCGTGATTTCGTCAGTTTACTGTCCGCCCAGATTTTCAATAACAAAAGATCAGTATAGAGATTTTTACAAATCACTAGGTAGCCGTTTCATAGCGGCTGGCGACTACAATGCTAAGCATACATTCTGGGGCTCACGACTCGTTAGCCCTAAAGGTCGTATCTTGTACGACTCCCTGTCTGAAATGGGACTGAATGTGATTTCAACTGGTCAACCAACTTATTGGCCAACTGACCAGCAAAAAATTCCTGACGTTATCGATTTCGGCGTGGCGAAAGGGGTATCCCCGGAACTCATTGAAGTCGAGGCTTCACTGGATCTTTCTTCAGATCACTCACCCACTGTAATCACCATCAGAAGTCCTCAGCAAATCGTAACTGATGCCTTACTTCTTGTCAAACGTCTGAATTGGTTAAAATACAAAAAATACATCAGCACTCACTGCACAGAGAAACTCCCGTTAAAAACTGCTGAAGACATCGATGCCTGTATAAAAAGTCTTAATGAACATGTCGAGAAAGCCGCAGAACATGCTTCTTCCACTTACCGCCCGAATAGGTACAACAGAGTTTTTTCTGCAGATGTTGAGCAACTATTGTCTGAAAAAAGGAGAGTCCGAAGAGAGTGGCAACAACACAGATCGCCCCAACTTAAAACTAGGTTGAGATAATGTACCAAAAATCTTAGGATCTTGCTAGAAGCGCAAAAAGCAGAGTCTCTCAAACAACATCTGGAAGGTCTAGACGCAACTTCCCAGTCAAATTATTCTTTATGGCGTGCAGTCCGAAATCTAAGAAAACCCGTAATCGCAAAACCTCCACTGCGTACTTTGAACGGATCTTGGGCACGAAATAACGAAGAAAAAGGCAACCTTTTCGTAAGTCATTTAAAAAATGTATTCACTCCCAATATGGATACTGACATTAGCCAACTACCGCCTGTTGTTGCCAGACCACCTGTACAAATAAGATTTCAATATCTGGAGGTTGTTGAGGCTATTGATAATTTAAATGTTAAAAAAGCACCTGGGTTTGATAAAATCAGCAATAAAATGATTTTTGAACTGCCTCGCATTGCAAAAAGATTAATCCTCTTTCTTTTTAATGCCATCCTACGGCTTGAGTACTACCCTCCGGTTTGGAAAATTGCACTAGTAAAGATGATTCCTAAGCCGGGAAAAGATCCTTGCAAAGTTGAGTCGTATAGGCCAATAAGTCTATTACCAACTATGTCCAAATTATTCAAGAAATTGCTTATAACCAAGCTGACTCCGATTTTGAATGAAAACAACTGCATTCCCAATCACCAGTTTGGATTCAAACGTCAACACAGTACAATAGAACAAACACATAGATTGGTACAAGTCATAAGAAAAACCTTTGAGGAAAAGAGATACTGTTCGGCACTCTTTATTGACGTCTCTCAAGCTTTCGACAAAGTATGGCATGAAGGCCTGATATCTAAATTAAAGCAGAACTTGCCGGTGAATCTTCAACACCTACTATGGAAATACTTAATCGACCGTCAGTTTATGATTAAAGAAGGTGATTATTTAAGCCGTCCTCAACCTATAGGTGCTGGCGTCCCTCAAGGTAGTATCTTAGGACCAATTCTATACTTGCTGTACACAGCAGACATGCCAACAAACAATGAAATTCACACGTCAACATTTGCTGATGATACGGCATTTTTCAGTACTCACAAAGATCCAAAAGATGCCTCGATTCAATTACAGCACCACGTTACGCAAGTGGAGAAATGGGCAAGACAGTGGGGAATAAAAATAAATGAACAGAAATGCACCCACGTAACATTTACTCTACGTAGGGAATCATGTCCCCCTATTCGTATTAATGACCATATAGTGCCTCAAAACTCACACGTGAAATATCTTGGTATTCATCTGGACCGTCGCCTCACATGGAAACCACATATAGATGCTAAGCTGATTTAAATGAAACTGAAAGCAGCCCAAATTCATTGGCTCATCGGCAGAAACTCTGGCCTTCGGCTCGATTGTAAGCTTCTACTCTACAACTCAATCTTAAAGCCAATTTGGTGCTATGGTATCCAGTTATGGGGCACTGCCTCCAACTCCAATATTGAGAAAATTCAACGCCGTCAAAACAAAATTCTACGAATGATAACTACCGCTCCTTGGTATATTAAAAACAACAACATACACAACGATCTTGATGTTCCACTTGTCAAATGGGAAATAACTAAACACGTGGCCCTTTATTTGGGTAAGCTGGAAACTCATCCAAATCCCCTCGCTCGAGACATCTTACAACATCCCGGTCATAGCCGTTTGAGAAGGAGGGACACCACCGCTCTCAGATGAATAAATACAAGTTGCTCATTAAATCCTATCGAATTTGAAAACTAGATTTTGTCTAGCATTGGCTGGACTTATCTTAATTAACTATAGTTTTAGGATTTGAATACCTATTGTTCGTTCATTTAAAATGAAGATACAATAAAAAAGAATATGCACAAAAAAAAAATGTACTCACCTCTGCTCCCCACTGTATGTATTCGATTTGAAGTAAACATGTTAAAACCCGAGTAGAATCAATTACACATTTAAAAAAGTAGGAGTGGTTGAAAGAAATAAAAAGCTTTGGCACATAAAATTTTTATTTTCACCTCGCCTTCAGTAAGATGTGTATATAAATTGTTTGAAGTAAATGTGTAAAACCCATGCAGAAGAAATTAATCAATTTAAAAAAGTGGGCGTTAGTGTAGGCGTGTTTGTTTCAACTCAGAGACCTTCCCGGTCTTATGCACAACAACTTTGCCGAAGATCATCACATGATCAGATGCATAGTTTAGGAGTCTATAAAGGACATACATACAAACATTAATTTTTTGAGATGGGGCGTGAAAGTGGGCGTGGCATATAAACTTTTTATTTTTACCTCGCCTTCAGTAAGATGTGTATACAATTTGTATGAATTAAATCTGTAAAAACCCATGCAGAAGCAATTAATCAATAATATAGAACCCTAGATATTTAATATTAATCTTAATTTTTTATATGAGCTAAATATGCACTTTGTATGGGAGCTACCACGCCCATTGGTCCGATCACGCCCATTTTTCCCATGACTATTCACATTAACAAATAATCAACGTGAACAAATTTCTAAGACTCTGGCTATTGTAGAAGTATATATATATGATATTAAATATTTACTTTGCAGGGGAGCTGCCACTCCCACTGGTCCGATCCCGCCTATATTTTTCCTGATTATTCAAATCAGTAACATATGAGATACTGCAATGCTTCAAAACTCTTGCTATTACAATAGTCAAGTCCATACAAAATTTGCCATAGTCAATCGATCAACATTACACACATTATTGAATGTTTAAAAAGTTCTAATATTCATTTTCAAATGGACCTGATGGCATACCAAACTGTTTTTTAATGGAATGTGCACATGCATTTCCATTATCAATTATTTTTAATATTTCATTAATGGCTACTTTCCCAATATTTGGAATGAATCATATATTATTCCTCTATTTAAATCTGGTAAAAATCACACATAACGAATTATAGAGGCATAGCTAAACTTAGTGCAATCCCAAAACTATTTGAGATATGCATTGTCTTTCACACCAAATTTCTTCGTTACTAACACCTTTTCAACATGGTTTTCGCAACGGATCATCAGCTGTGACTAATATTTTGCAGCTAACATCTTTAGTCAATGATATCTTTGTCAACGGTCAACTTACTGACGCCATTTACACAGATTTTAGTAAAGCCTTTGACAAAGTTAACCACAATCTTCTGTTAAAAAAATTGGATGTTATGGGTTTCAACAACATTTGTTTAAACTGGTTAAAAACATAACTTTTAAATAGAACACAGTCCGTAAAATTTAATGGTGCAATTTCCAAAAAGATATTGGTAAAGTCCGGCGTCCCGCAAGGAAGTCATCTCGGCCCTATTTTGTTTTTGCTGTTTGTAAACAACATGCCTGAAGCAATCAAATACTCAAATATATTGATGTTTGCGGATGATGTGAAAATATTTTCTAGTTTTAAAAATTCAGCAGATCATATTTATCTGCAGTATGATTTGGATCATTTTAATAACTGGTGTGACCTTAATTTAATGGAACTAAACCTGAAGAAATGCAAACATATGCACTTTTCAAGAAATTATGATGCTGTTAATTTTTACATGTTAAGTAATCATAAACTTGAGTTGGTAAACTCAATTATGGATCTTGAGATTTTGTTAGATGCAAAGTTAAATTTGTCCAACTGACTGTTAATAACGCTCGTGGTATTTTAGCCGATATAAACCAATGGGCAAAAGAATTCAATGATCCCCACATCACTAAATGTTTATATACTTCTCAAGTAAGACCGATTTTAGAGTATGGTTCTGTTGTATGGGACCCGCATTATATTGTACATACTGATCATATTGAATCTGTTCAAAAACAATTCCTTCTTTTTTGTTTGAAGGATATATACCGAGGATATGCATCACTTCCATCATATTCAACAAGATTACGTTTGATAAAATTACCAACATTAAAAAGCCGTAAAATAATGTTTAACATCTCTTTATTAGTAAAACTTATAAAAGGAACTGTCTGCTCTGAATTTCTATTAAACAAATTATTATTTAGTGTTCCCCAACGTTCACTGCGCCTCTATAACAATCCACTTTATGTTAAAACTTTTCGAACAAATTTTGCTATGGCAGATCCGTGTAGAAAATTATGTTGTTGTTTTAACGAAATGTTTAATTTGATAGACTTTTCTTTAAATGTAAACACCATAACACGTAACGTTATCTTAAATCTAAAGGTGGCTATACACTACGTGTTTTTGCTTATGTATTTTTAAGTTTACAACCCACATGTTTTTCTTTATGTCTGTCAAAATTGGTTATTTTACATAAGGGTTTTAATTTTTTACAATTTTACTTGTATGTACAATTACACGTGACATCGCCATGATTATTTACATATAAATTTTAATGTCGTTTATTTGAAAAATGCGTTAAAGCCGCTGCAAAAATTTTTGGTGGCGTCACTAAAATGCCGACGTCAAAAATATTGATTTACGGTTTTTCGTCTTTTAATATACAATATGGGCTAATCCTGCGTTGCGGACGTTACGTTCGTACGCATATTTATGAATTTTTTTGCAAGCTTGTCCAGCCTCATAAATCCCATTAATAGTGCCGTCAAATTTTATGATTGGGGGAATAAAAACGTCAAGAATATTCATACAGAGTTCTTTATTAACTCTTAATATGAAGAAAGGGAAACACATAAAGGAGCGCTTTGACAAAGCGAAAATAATTTCTGGAACTCTTGGCGACCACGCATTCATTCCACAACCCAATAAAAAAATTAAAGTTCAGACAACATCATCTTCTGAGCAGTACTGTATTAAGACGATACAACGCATAACATTTATTTCTTTACTCTATTTTTTTTTGTTTTCTTTTTTACTGTAAATATTACACATGACTGAACTACGTTTTCTTTGTTTTTTGTTGTTGTTTGTATCTTGTGTTAATAAACTATCGAAAAATATATTTTTTTCTATATTCACAGAAATTTTTGTTGCTCGTGCAAAAGGTATAAGGTAAAAAAAATCGCTAAAAATAGAACGCATTATTTCACCACTTCAAAACTCACACAGCCTGTAAAAAAGACCTATAAGAACACAACCTCAAAATTTAAAAAAAAAAGATGTAATCAGTTTGAAAATCGAAATAAAAGGATAAAAATGAGACAAACTTAAAAAAATGCTATGGGGATATGTCATACCGCTTTGGCATTTTAGAAGAAATTCAAATTACCTTCAAAACAAGGTATACCACATTAATATCGGTCCAGTAGTTCAGGAGTTAGATGCGATTGAATGAACACACCTCTTTGAAAACATCGCCATTTCACCAAAGTTCAATTGGTCATAACATTTGAAAAAAAATTTTATATTTTTTTCTTGAAACACGTATAAAATATTTTTAAGAGAAGAATGCATACACAAACTGCCGAAGCAATCCAAGTTAGTGATGTAAAAAATACGTACCGTTTGACATGGAATGACTCCTCTGCACCTTTGCCATGAGAAGTAGCGAAGAAATTCCACTCAAAATGGTTAACACCAAAAAATAACACCATTCGATTTTTATTCTTAGCTTTAATTTCTTTTGAAAGCGATGCGTTGCCTTTCGTGATATCTTAAATTTTTTTCCAATAAGCTCGCTTTCTTTCAGCATCTTTTAATCTTTGCTTCCGCAAGCTATTTATATCGTTTCTTAAATTGGTTCGAAATTTGTTTGATCTTTCTGTACTTGTACTCATTTTTACCCGACTTACTAATCGCAATTTTAGCCTTTCACGCAGTTCAAATGATCTGAAACTAATATCGGATCATGTACGTCTGTCCACGTAGGTTAGCAATAACTCTTTTAGAGATCTAAAGAGAAAAATTCACCGTTTGACGGTCGACATTAGAGCCAGCAGTTGTTAAAGAAAGTAAAGATAAGAGAAATACAAAAGATGACAATTTTCTTACTGTGTTCTCAAATTATTTTTTTGTAGTTTTCTACATCATCCATCCTTACGTGTTAATAATTATTGATGTATGTGGTTTTAATTATTGATTTGTATAAACAAAACAACTTTTAGAAGAACTTCATTTTAGGACAGATCGATCCCGTTGCGGACGCTACAAAATTTGACATTAAAAAAATGAAACATACTTTTGTATATTTTAGAATTTTTTTTCCTACTTTAAAGAACAGTTTTAGTTTTGTTTGGAATATTAATGTGGTGTCAAAAAAAATTTTAGTTTCTTCGTTATATATGAAAACCTTTATTTTCCGTTGCGGACGTTACAAAGCGTGGACGTAACTTTACTCAGTTTTATTTGGTATGTTTAAATTGAGCATTTAAAGCGTTTCTTTCATAAAGTTGCAGAAAATTAATAGAAAAAAAAACTTTTTCGAAGATAGAGCAGCCGTGTTTTGGATAAAGCTTGTTTAACAGCAGGCAAAAAAACATGCATATTTTGGTCAAATATCAAAGATGTAAGGTTGCTGAAGTTTAACTCCTGATTTTTGTAATATGGATTGCCAGAAAAATATTTTATGAGTATATTTGTAAGAGCACAATATGGTCTATTATTCTGTATAATCAAGAACAATTTTTGATCAACTTTAAATTTTTTTTCTTGGTTGACATTTTTTCGGATATGCCCATATGTGGAGCTTGTATCAAAAATTTTTAAATAATTTATATCATTGTTATTAAATTAACAAAATGAGATAAAAAAATATTTAATTTATCACTTATGTATGCAAATTCTTCATACGACCGGCTAATGATAGCTCAGATATTTAACCGTCGACAAATCTTTTCGCATGGCATATACATTTGAAAACATGTGTTTCAACATAAGAAAATAGAGCGTGTTCTAATCGAAAAAATTACATATGTTTTTCCACATGTATTTTACACAAGCAAAGTGTATGAGGTCACCAACTATATGTTTTTATTCCTTATGTAAAATTTGACATATACAATGTAAAAAACACGTAGTGTATAGCCACCTTAAATAATTAATTGTACTAAGGTGTCAAAAAATATATGTATATATATGTATATAATTTTTGAAAATGGTCTGTAAGGATTTTATCCATAGACTAAATAAATAAAAAAAAGATATATGATATTATTAAATTTATGTGGGAGGGGCCACGCCCACTTGAAATATATATAGCCGTAAACCTAATTGGGACTATAACCTTTCAAATGAAACCGGTTTGGGCCAAATCGGTTGGATAGTTTTAGATACAAACATTGTATTTTATATATATAGATATACTGAAAATTCCAAAAATCGCGAAATTTTTGGCGATTGTGTTCCCAGGTTATATCAATTTATATATTTAAATATCTATTTCCCTCAGTAATATTTGACTGTAAATTATTTGAATAATAAGGTTACTTACATTTTTGTTCCGATATTCATTTGCTCGACGCATCTTACGATTTATAATGTTTTCTCTATGATGTACGTATTCATTGCTTTTAGATTTAATTTTAAATGTCTTTATTTTTGTGTTGGTTCTGCCATATATGATATTTTTAAAGTCAGTGCTGAAAAGAATTTTCAATAAGAAAAATATTTACTTATGGTAGGCTCACATATGGGCTAATCCGAAAAATTTTAAACCAAAAGGCAGAAATTTAAAGTTGCCCAAAATCCAACTGTTTGTTCATGGAATAATAGGATATATGAATATGTCAAGCTTCAAAATATATAAGCAATAAGGTTTTACGGCGGTTAGCTTGTTCTTGGCAGAGGCTAACCTAAACGTACCTCTTGCTTTCATTTGTAAAAAAGGGTATTTTCCATGATCAAAAAGTGGGCAAAACAGTCGTTTCAGTATTTAGCGTTTAGCAAAACTTTAATTTGTTTAATTTTCTTTTATTTAAGATAAAAATGATATTTGTAGGTTATCTAATATATATTAACAATTTGAACTAAAAATGGGTACACTGTTTGTAACGTCCGTAACGGAAAATAGGGATTTAACAGAATGAATTTTAATAATTTTGTTTTCCAAACTAGTTTTATAAACAAAGTTTTTTATGCACTTTAATCTGATGAAAAAAAAGAAATACCTTTATTACACTTTTTTTTTAAAATATAAATGTCAAAGTGTGTAACGTTCGTAACGGCATGAAAATACCCAAAAATTTTATTTAATATTATGCGGTGGAAGTAAGTGTTTATAATTGATTTTCACCTGCTGAATCTGAATCTGGGCTTAAAATTGCTCTAGGTTGCCGAGAATCCGAAAAACTTCACCTCAAAGTAACAAAAAGTGTGTTTAAATAACATGCGATCCCCCAATCTGCAACTTCAATTGAGATGAATTTCAAATTCTTCTGAAACCTAAAATAATTCCTGAAAATCAATATTTAGTAATTAATAACCAAGTTGTAAACCGCAATCCCCATGCCCCTATCAAATACTTGGCGGTATGCCCATGCATGCAATGTTTGCGTGCTGGATTTTCCGTTAGAAATTTTTAAGAAATTCTTGCTTTAATCTCAAAATTTTGTTAAACTTCATTTCAATTATAAACGCGCGTGGTGACAAATATATTCGTATTAATTAAATTGAGTACAAATGCAGACAGAGCAAACACATTTTTTAAGCGAAAAGATTTTCGAGTTTTCACAAATTAGCAAAAAATATAAATGGCGTTTTCCTAATTTACGTTGATAAAAATGATGTCAAAACTACAGCTGAGGAAATATCAAAAACATGGTTAAATGTAAAAATATTCCAGCTCTTAAATCATATCATTATTTTTTGGGCTTTTCCAATGACAATACTATGAAAGTAGCTTGAACAGATGGGTCTATTAAGCATAAGATACAATGTCAAACAGTTAAATAAAATAATTAGTATTTAGTTGAACTGTTAATATTTTAATTTTGATGTTTTCTTTTAGTTAGGCTTAAGTTCATTAAATTTAATTTTCATTAAATTATTTTTACTGAAGAAGGAATTGTTTTACAACAAAATTTTTATTTTTGATAATTTTTCTTGACTGGGATTCGAACCTGGGTTGTTGGTTGAATTTACATATGTTTCGAGAAACACCACTTTCTCTCATCAGAATTCTTTGCGTTCTGACCCTTGCACCACTACGGTGCCTGCTAGTCAACAGACAACATCAATCATTTAACCAGTGACTGGTGGTTCGAAGTTTTCTGTAATTATAATTTTTATTAATTTCTATTTAAGTTGTTGTTTTTCCTTTTCTTCAGTTTTTTTCTTTCGTATTCATGTCAAGACTTCGTCTCGAAAACCTGAATACATTTGTTTATTATGTTTGTTGTCCACTTTCGTACACATGTAAACATTATGGCTTGTGCCTTAGCTATTTATAGAATAATTAGTATTTAGTTGAACTGTTAATATTTTAATTTTGATATTTCTTAATATTAACAGTTCAACTAACTACTAATCTATATATATAAAATTCAATGTATGTATGTATGTATGTATGTATGTAACGTATAGACTCCAAAACGGCTGAGCCGATTTTGATGAAATTTTCACAGCATGTTACTGTGACTCTGGAAGGAATAATAGGGTACTTATTTTTTTACCACGCCCACTTTTACGCCCACTTTTTTTAAATATTGTAATTGGAGACCAAACCTCTGGACCGCTATTTTTGAAATTTTCACAGCATTTAACTGGGACTCTGGTATGATTAATAGGGTACTTTTTTTTGACCACGCCCATTTTTACGCCCACTTTTTAAAAATTATGTAATTGCTCCCATATAGTTTTTAACAGATTTACTTCAAATTGTATACACATTATATACTCCAGGCGAGGTAAAAATAAAGATTTCTTAAGCCACGCCCCTTTCACGCCCCTTTTCACGCCAAATTTTTGAAAGTTTTATACTTTTTGTTCTCTATACAAATTTGTTCATTCCAACGTATTTTTTTTATTTGGTAGTATATTGCTCTTAATACTGTTAGCGTCGCCATATAACTATGAACCACGCCTACTTCATCGCCCCCTTTTTTTAATTCAGATACTTACTTATACCACTAACAATGTTTGCTATACAAAATACTTTTTTTGTAATATGTATTTACCTAAAGTTTTATATACTTTTTAACTACATATATTTTTTTATTACCAAATCCCCATTTTTCGCCCCATTTCACCTTAAATTATATTGCTTTTAATCTATATATATATAAATGAATGTGTGTCTGTATGTTTGTGCTTAATAGGAGGCCAAACCCTTGGACCAATCTGCCTGAAATTTGTACAGCATGTTACTGTGACTCTGGAAGGAATAATAGGCTATATGAAGTTTTGAATGTACAAACGGGGGTGGCACCGCCCATATAACCCACAAATTTAACCCGCCATATTTTGGGCATTTTTTGACGTACGTCGGTGATATTTGGTACATATGGTATTGGGGCATAATTAGGAATTCGTACCAGGAGAAAAGTGAGTGGGACCACGCCCCTTTTTAGAAAAATTAAACATCGTAATATAGGCTTAACTACTGGACCGATCGTCATTAAATTTTCACAACAGAATATTCTTACGAAATAATAAATTCTTGGCTATGTAAGTGGACAAAGGGGCATGGTCTCGCCTAAAGCATTGCAATAAATACATTAAAATTAAATAAATTAATGTTTGTAAATATATAAATACGTTTTATTTTATGACGAGGGGGGGTCAAAGCACACCGGGTTTAGCTAGTTATTCGATAAATAGCTAAGGCACAAGCCTTAAAATATGACATTACTAAAATATGGTAACATATTTTTTTTACATTTAATTCATCATGTGTTTTGTACCGTTATTCTAAATGTAAACAGAGAAACCTTTTTACAACTTACAAGTTTATAGAAGGTCTAAAAAAAGTTTATTCGAGTTTATTTTTGATACTTTAATATAATATTGATACAAGTATGTACATTAAAAAAAATGGGTCTCTTTTGCAGAGCTTGGCAGAATAGTAAATTTTTTCACTTTTTCAGTGTCAAGGCAAGTGCAAATTAGGCAAATTTTCAATATTTGGCACAAACATACAACACACTCCCTAGCCCTTACGGAAATTAAAAATCATTTAGAAGATAAATTTAAGACACAATTGCAACAAAAAAGTATTGTAAGACTTAAATCAATTCTATCTAGAATAAAAAAAAGTTGGGAAAAATGCTACAGAAAGAAATCTGTGTTTGAAAACAAAAACTTTTTCTGGCTAAATTAATTTTTTGATGTGGAAGAAGTAGAAGAAGAAGTGGAAGAAGAAGAAGAAGATATATACCCAGCAAGCCATATGAGTCCTAAAAGAGTGTTTTCTGACACCTTTTTCGGAGCGTTAACGCTCTTTATGAGCCCAAAAAACAATCATAATTGCTCCGAAAACCTTCAGAAAAGAGGGTCATTACATTTGAAAATGGTCCGTCAGAAAGAGCTCTTAGATAATGCCAGAAAAGAGTCTTTTATGAGGGTTCTTTTGGCCCTTAAAGAATAGATAATGTCAGAAAAGAGTCTTTTATGAGGTTTTTCTTGGGCTCTGTGTAATCTTGTTTTTATCATTCTTGTGTGGTACAGCTATGTTCTTTTTTTGTTCAAAGCACAAATAGCAGGAGAACAACGCTTTGGTACACACATAATTAAGTGGAATTTCTGAGTCATACTGCGTACCGACTCAGGACAGTAACAAGCTCTTTCGCTCCGAAAATGCGCTTTAGTTGGACTCTTTTCTGACTCCTTTTTTCGGAGCGCTCCGAAAATGCTCTTTTGTTGGACTCTTTTCTGACTCCTTTTTCGGAGCGCTCCTAAAATGGTATGCTGGGTGCATTGTAATATCATTATGTGAATATTTATTTTTTATAATATAATAAAAAACATGTTTTTTTATTTATTAAGGGACCAAGTACAAGTAGTAAAGGAAGACCAAGAGTAGGCTTTAATGAAAGTTCTGAACGAACCAAAAGAAGGAAGGTAGATGATCTAATGAGGACTACATGCCCTGAGCAATTACGAAGAGCTGTTCAAAGAGTATCTAGCCCAACTCAAACTTCTATTTCCGTAGAAAAGGCTTTAGCATTATTAATAGATAATGATCTATCGTATAGACAATATGAAAATATGCGAACGGTTGTAAATGATGTGTACAAGAACTGTTTTCCATCATATTATAGTCTACAAAAAGCAAAGAAACAATATATTCCGGAAAATATATCAATATCAGAAACGTCAGTAAAAATACCATTACAAAATTTTCTAAATATGACAGCCAAAAGTTTATTAGATTTAAATGTTTTTGAAACCAAAAATGATGTAGTTGTGGAAATTAAATGGGGATTTGATGGTAGTTCAGGCCATAGCAATTACAAACAAAAGTTTAATGATCCAAATTCGCGGGATGAATATTTATTTGTTGCTTCATTTGTTCCATTAAGATTTTTAGACTGGGCTAAAGAAAACACTTTATGGAATAATTTAAAACATTCCTCAATAAGGTATTGTCGTCCAATATGCTATTATATGGAAAAAGAAAATTCGGATTTGGTTAAAACTACAAGGGTAATTATTGAGGAAGATATAGATAATTTGCAAACATTTGATTATGTTTCTGATAAAAAAACCTTACCGTTCATTTTGGCATGATATTAACAATGGTAGATGGAGCTGTTCTTAATGTGTTAGCTGATAACAAAAGCAGTTCTTCTTGTTTTGTTTGCGGTGCAAAACCCACTGAAATGAATTTAATTCAAGTATTTGAGAGGGACCTTAAAAAAGATAAACACGGATTATCAACATTACATGCGTGGATAAAATTCTTTGAGTGTATATTACACATAGCTAACAGGTTGCCTCTAAAAATTTGGAGAGTTTCAAAAAATGATGATAAGCAAATTTTAAATCAAAGAAATTCTAAAATTCAGGAAGATTTTAAAAAGGAGCTTGGATTAAATGTAGATAAAGTTAAAACCGGTTTTGGTACAACAAATGATGGGAATACTGCGAGACGGTTTTTCAGCAACATTGATGTCTCATCTAGCATAACGCAGGTTGATCCATCACTAATTAAAAATTTTTCTTTGATTTTAAAAACTATTTCAAGCAGTAAAACATTAAATATTATAAATGTTCAACAGCTGCTTAGAGAAACATGGAATTTATATGTTCAAAAATATTCTTGGTATTGTATGCCTGTTATTGTCCACAAAATACTAGTTCATGGAGCAGAATTTATAAAAAAAACTCCAAGATTCCAGTAGGTATGTTATCTGAGGAAGCTATGGAAGCCACTCATAAAGTTTTTAGAAAAACTCGTTTAAACCATACTCGAAAAAATAGTCGTACAAATACTAATAAACCAAAGTTATCTATACATATAAAAGAAGATAAAATAAGTAAAAGGAGTTGTGAAGAAATAAATGATTTCATTATTGAGGAAAATAATATTTATGCGGATAATCAAGAAAATTTAATAAACAAGCTTGAAGAAAGTGATTCGGATGAATAGAGTAAACAAATTCTAACATTTTCTTTTTTATTGTATTTAATAAATAAAAATTGTTCAAAACATTATTTTTTATAATTTATTTAAATAATAAAACAAGTCTAAATATTAAAAAGTAACATTTACTTTTCTTACCATTTGAATTTTTTTCATTGAATTTTTTTCGTTTGTAAAAAAATTTAATACAAGATTTAGGGGGTGGCCGGGAGTGCATGTCCTTGCTGCGAATTGGAAAAAATTTGACACACACATTTTTCTTGTAACAAGTGCTTCGTGTATGAAATTAATTTAAAAATTTTACTTTTTGTTCCCTTTTTTTACTTTTTAGAAAAAGGACATTTTTGAGATAGGCTTGTCCTTGCCCCGATTTGGATAAAATTTGGTAAGATCATTAAGGGTACCAAACTAAACGACTATTTCAAAAAGTTCGGACTTTTTTTCAATATTTTATGACGGTTTTTAATTTCAGGATATATGGGAAGGAAACGAATCCTTCCTCCAAAGTTTTTGAAATTTTAATATTTTTTTTCTTTTATGAAATCAAATACGTGTGCCAAATTTCAACTCTTTACAACCACTCCTTCTATTTATGGCCACTCGTTATATGAAATCACGACACTGTGCGTAGTGGTGCAAGGGTCAGAACGCAAAGAATTCTGATGAGAGAAAGTGGTGTTTCTTGAAACTATGTAAATTCAACCAACAACCCAGGTTCGAATCCCAGTCAAGAAAAATTATCAAAAATAAAAATTTTTCAAGTTGTAAAAGAATTCCTTCTTCAGTAAAAATAATTTAATGAAAATTAAATTTATGCCCCTATTACGGTTCACAACTTTTTTAATAATTTGGTCGTCTTTCATAAATCGGTATTGCCATTCACAACTTATATGTAGTAGAGTTAATGTAGAGTTAAAGTCGGGTTGACTGACAGACGACCAAACTTAGTTGAGTTGAGAACGGCAATAGGGGCATTAATGAACTCAAGCATAACTGAAAGAAATATCAAAATTAAAACAGTTAAATAAACAAATAAATAAATTTGCTAATATTAGAGTATTAGTTTGTAACTAATAAATTAAGAATTACAAGGATTTTTAAATACATGAATGTTTTTTATATACACAATTTGGTTTAATGGAAAAAGTGTAACGTCCGTAACAGACAAAAATTAAGATTTTTGTTTAACGGGACTACTTAGCCTTCTTTTCTAAGCTGGATTGATATGGTCATATATTCCACTTAATTTTTTGTTTATTATGCAAAATTAGCTAAAAAATATGCAAATGCACATAAGCCTCAAAGTCGACTTTCATTTTTTGTAACGTCCGTAACGGAACTTTAAGCTAGCATAACTTTTGTTTTCAAAAACAGTTACAGCCTTATGCAAAAACAAGTAAGAGGGCAATATTCGGCTGTGCCGAATCTTAAATACCCTCCACCTAAACGTAACTACACTAGACTAGAATATCCTAATTCTGTGTTTTCTATTCAGTCTTAGTGCAAATTTTATTAGTATTTGATATATTGTTTGAAAGACAATTTTACGACCAACATAATTTATGTTAAATATTTTAAAATTTTGTCTAATTTTTACCATTTTAATTGATTTAATGACCAATTCTTACCATAATTTATAGAGTCTGTCTGATGTTCATAATAATCTTCAGTGTAATTTAACAAACAGAGTATAAAAAAGGGGTACAATTCGGTTTTAGTGATTTGGCTCAAAAAAAAAAAAAAAAGAACATCAAATAGGGCTTTAAGAGGAGATACCAGCAAGAAAAAAATTTGTTGGCGGTCACGCCTATTTTCGAGGGGGCGGGCCCTTAAAGTTGAAAATACATAGGCCTATATCTCGGGAACTACTGGGTGTCTGATAATTTATAATACATTAAATAAAAGGTATTAAAAATACCTTTCCAACGATATATATCATGATTATAAAATATGGACCGAATATGGATTAAATCCGAAAAGAATATTTTTTGACCCGAATTTATTTGTTTTTTGGAAATGGTTCTATATGACAGGTATGACATATTATGGGCCGATCTTCTTAAATTTTGGAACAGTTATTTTCATGCATATGAGGATATTTCACGTCGAATTTCAACATAATAACGGTATATATACGATATATATTAGTATTAACGTGGATTTCGAGAGTGGACCTTATGTGAGGGATATAGTCAAATATAGACCGATATTCTCAAAATCCAGCAGTTAGATTTAGGCATGTATATAAATTATCCGTGTAAAATGTTGGATTGATACCCTTATTTATAAGCGATTTATGAGTATTAAAGTGATTTTCGGAAGAGGGCTTTATATGGGGCATACGGTTAAAAATAGACCGAAATTCACAAAATTTTGTGGGATGATTTTTGTATATATTAAAATGATCTGTGCAAAGTTTTGAGTCGGTACCGATATTTATACAATATATATAGGGAAAAATCTCTTTTTCAGATGTGGTCCTTGTATGGGAGCTATGACCAGTTCTGGGCCGACCACCATAAAATTTAGTACAGCAATTTATTTGCCTATAAAGAATATTTATGTCAAATTTTAGCCGTTTAACATTATTTATATCTCTTTTATACGTATTTAAGTGAATTTTGGAAGTGGACTTTATATGGGGTCTATGGTCAAACATGGACCGAATCAAAAAAAATTTCGTTTTGCGATTTCTTTTTGTATAAAACTTATTTTTGCTGAATTTTGTCTTGATATTCCAATTTTATAGGCATTTATTTATCATTAAGCCATATTTCGGGAATATATATATTTGTATGGGGGCTATAAGAAATCATGGACCGATTCTTACTATTTTCCGCACACTTTCTTCTTTTATAGTACAAACAACGTATACAAAATTTCATGGTATTATCTGCAATAGTTTTCAAAATATTGCAATAAAATGGATGAAAAATATCAAATTTTTATGGAGGTGGTCTCACATATAGGTTCATAACTCTGGTTAACCTAAACCGATTTTGCTGATTTTAAATAGCAAACTTCTCGAAAGCACTTCTGACAGAATTATTGAAAGTTTGGATCCCGAGTATATCTGGGGACTTCAAAAAACTGATTTCAACAGACAGACGGACATGGCTTAATCAACTCCGCTATCTATAAGGATCCAGAATATATATACTTTATAGGGTCGGAAAATTTTTTTCTTGAAATTACACACGGAATGACAAACTTATATATACCCTTCTCACGATGGTGAAGGGTATAAAAATTCTTATTTGAGGATTGTAGTTCACGTTAGTTAAAAGACACTTTAAGGCTAACACACCAATGTTAAAAATTCATATGCAAAAACAGTACGTTAACTATTGTATACATCAATTAATTGTATATGTTGATACTGGCAACACTATCACTCTCTTTTGTCTCTTTATAGTAAATGATGTAAAACAACGATTATTAGTTCATTCGGATAGTCGGATATCTTAAAATGTTTTGTATATTTTCAATATAAAATTAAATTTTATTCTTATTTTAATATGTCAAATAATATTTATACTGCATAAAAACATAAACTAACCACATTTATAATAATTTAAAATAATAAATACGCTTATTTGTTCCTAACGATTATTTTAAAAACGAGCTTAATTTACTTTGGTTGATTGTATGTACACAGTGCTGATATTCAGCCGGTTTGGACCGGTTCCCTCGAAACGGTTGTTAAAATTCTAAAAATTTACCGTACCGGTTGTTGCATATTCACCCTTATCGTGAATAAAAATTCCACATGAAATTTGTTCCCTTTTATTTTTTAACTTTGAATTTTAATAGGAAAAATGAGAAAAGGGAACAAATTTCATGTGAAATTTTTATTCACGATATGGGTGATTATGTTTTTTGCTTTAACGGTTTTATATAATGTGTATTTATCAAGGTGATATAGTCTCGGCAACAAACACAATATTGTTCAGTTGTTCATTGTCCAAACGTACAAACAAATGATTTTATTTTGGTCATACATTAGATTCTTGGATGATAATGTTTTCGATAGCGTTTTCTTCAATCTTTTGAGAAAAAAATAAAACAATTTTTTTTTACTTTTATTTTGCAAAAACAAAACAATTTTTTTTCCTTCAAGGGGAGTCTGTTACTGGGATGCGACTTTAAAATGTTCGCTATTTTTATCAACATTTGGCAAAAATATATTTTTTTTAAGCGAACCGGTTGTTAATTGTTTCGAATATCACCACTGTATGTACATCACTATAATTAGGGAATTCACATGGTGGCTTTAAGTCATAAGTCGTAAAGTCATATTTGAAAAAATAGTACATATGTGAGTAGCATTTTGTATTTGCTACATCATAAGTCATAAAAACGTCAAATCAACGTCAGAGCAAAAAAAAAAAAAAATATTAAAAAATGCCGACAAGAAGCGAAAAAGATAAAATTTTTACGGTTTTGTGTGAAAAGTTCGCATCCGACATACTAATGGTGGAAACAAGTAAGAATTTAAGTGTTTGTTTTTATTTTTTAAATAAAAAAGTTTATTTATAGGCGATGAAGAAGAGGAAGACGATATTTATGAAAATTTTAGGATAAACATGATCTGCTTGATGTTGAATCGAAGAAGTGTTCATCTGGGAGTGCCAAAATCTTTCCTCTGGCAGCAAAAAGTGTTGAGAAATTACGACAGCAATAGATACAACCAAATGGTTCGCGTACGCCCAGAAGAGTTTGCTTACATTTTAAATTTAATAAAAGACGACGATGGTTTTAACACAAGTCCACGTACAGCACAACTTCCAATCGAGTTGCAGCTCAAAATTGTGCTTTTTCAGAAAGATTGCAACTAATTTCAGCCACAAGCCACGAGATGCCTGGATGCGTCGGTTATATTGATGGATCTGAAGTAAGCCTAGCTGAATCGCCCACTAAACGCCATCAATTATATTGGTCCCGCAAATGCCAATACTCTGTTAAACTACAAGCTGTTTGTGACCATAAACTGCGTATAAGACAACTTACAATTGGTTACAAAGGGAGCGTCCATGATGCCAAAATTTTTTCGAATTGTCCTCTAGCTAAACATCCAGAGCGCTTTTTATCTGGGTCTCAATGGATTGCCGGCGATAGTGCTTATCCATTCAAATCATTTTTATTGACACCATTTAGAAAAAATAGTACAGAGTTTACAAAAGAGGATAGAGAAGAATTCAACAAGTATTTTTCAAAATATCGTGTAAGGATTGAAAATTGTTTTGGATTACTAAAAGAAAAATTCGGTAGCCTAAAGCAGCTTTCATTTAGAATGTTAATTAAACAAAACAAAAAGTCATGTAATGACTGGATTATGGTGTGTTCTATTCTGCATAACATTCTTCAAAGTTTAAAAGACGATGAAAGCACCACTGAAACATTCCAACCCAATTTCAATGTTACACAATCAGCTAATACTAGAAATAGTTTACTCAATTTTATACAAAATCAGAGAAACATATAATTACTTTTATGTACTTATCATAGCTGTTCAGTAATTAAAATTAAAAAAATATCGTTTTTATTTAAAATAAAACAATTTGAAATAACAAAATATTTCTATTTTTTATTTTATTAATATTGAACACTTATGCTGTTTATATGTACATATATTTATTTATACATACATTTGAAAATTTGTACATGTACATGTTGCATTTGTACATAAGTTCATTACAAAAAGAAAACTTATTCTAAAAATAAAAAAGCTTATTATATAAATCACAAAAAAGAAACTGTCAATTTTAATTCACAGGACAGGAAGTTATATAAAATAAAAAGGCACCATTAAATTTATTTATACTTCTGCTTTTCTTTGATGCTCATTTCTATTTCTTTTACAACTACTTCTCTCTCCCTAATAACCATTTCTCTTTCCTTCATTGCTAGTTCTTGATCCAATTTTTGCTTTTTTATAGCTACCATCTCTGATTGGATCTGCATGATGTCGGACACAGCGGAATAAATGCCTTTACGGCTTGTGGAAGGTAAAATTTCACAATCAATTGGTGAGCCCTCTTCCGCTATTGAGATCTCATTAGTTTCGATGTCAGTAATGTCGTAGTTCTCTGTTATATTATTCATTGTCTGTAAGGTCTCTTCAATGACATCTTCTTCAATAATTCTGCTTCCAAAAATTCTATCAAACTCGTCAAAAAAGCTGCACATTTTAAGTAGAGTATCTAAAAAGATTCGATTTGGTATCAACAAAAACATCTGCCATTAATATATTTCAAAAAACTTACTTTTCACCGTGTTCCCATCCATACTGCCAGCGCCTGTTGAACCTTCCCAAGCTTTAGCTTTATTGTAACTTACACGCATGTTCCGTACTTTTGAGCGCACAAGAGTCCACTCAATAGCAACACCTTTTTCCGCCGCGAAGCGCCTATAATATGATTGTGCCGTTGGTCTCTAAAGAGTTTATACTTTTAATGCTTTTAAGATGTTTTTTTTTTTCTAAATTCTTATACTTAAACAAACCTCTACATCAAGATTGTCCATTAAAAAGTCAACAAGCGCATTTTCTAAGCCGCTTTGGCTTCATCTGTAAGAGCAGTTAATTAAAGTTTTTCTTTTTTTTGTACACAAAAACTTACCGAAATAGATTCTTTAACTTCCATTTTATAAATTTAAATAACTTCCCTGCTTTTTTAGTATTTACTAATTAAATTAATATTAATAGTTTAGAATTTTGCAAAATTACATATTTCAAAACAGAGGAATAAAAAATACAAAACAAAAAACAGCTGACACTGAACATACTACATAGTACACATGAAAAACAGACAACATTAGTTTGTATTATCGTAAAATATTTAAACATGAAAAATACCAACAACATATTTACAACTGTGGTAAAGTTTTAGCACATACGATAAATACAACATAATAGTACACCATGTGAATTCCCTAAATGTTTTGTATGTTTGCATTATATAAATACAAATTGGAACAAGTCGGTTTCAGTGACATTGCTCAAAATAAAAAATTGCATAAAATAGGGCTTTTAGAGAAGATAAAAGTAGTATAAAAATTCTTTGTCGGTCACGCTTATTTTCGAGTTGGCGGGTCTTCAAAGTTGCAAGTATATGAGCCTATATCTCGGAAACTATTCGGTGTCTCATAACTTATGATACGTCAAATTAATGGTATAGAAAATATCTTTCCAACGAAATATACCATGATTATAAAATATGGACCCACTATGGGTTAAATTCGAGATATATATTTTTTTACAATTTTTTTTTTTAATATCTAAAAAATCTTAAAAAAAGTCTATATAAGTGTCTTTTTAGATTATTAATATAAATAGCCAAGACATTAGGCTTTAATTTAAGGTATGACATGTGTCTGTAGGTATTATAATCACAGATTTATAAGTTCTGAAAAATTAAAAAAAAAGAATTATTTTTCTTTAAATTATAATTTCCAAACTTTAGTTTTTTTTATTTTTATTTAAAAAATCTTCCTTTATTTACATTATTTTACAAAACTAAAAATGGGATCTTATCTTTAGAGATATTACAACAAATTATTGAGTTGCTCGAGCGAATTTAAAGAGTTTATTTACATAGCTGAGAATTTTAAAGGTAAAACTGGGTAAAAAAAAACCTTTATATGAATATTTAAATAATCCAAACATAATTCGAAAAGGTTCATGTGATTATGGTATGACTATTAAATTACAATAGTCTAATATAAGCACAGCCTTTACAGTTTGATAATTTATAGTTAATTTTGGTTTAATACATTACATTCTCTTATTAACAAATAAGAAGAACTTTCGTTTTTCTCAAAATATTTATTTTTTTCGTAGCCTGTTTCTTCATGGATGAGATAGGTTGGGTACCACCAGGGCTTATTGTTTATAATTTTAAGGCATTTGTTTTGGATGACTTATAAGCGTTTTAAGTGGCATTTTGCAGCAGTGCTCCAAATAGGACAAGCATATGTTAATATCGGCCTGATAACGGTTTTAAAAAGAAGATTTTTGTTTTTATGATTTAAATATGAATGCCTGTTTACCAAAGGCCATAAAGCTCTAAAAGGTTTCATTGCTTTGGAACACATTTCGTTAATATGGCGATTAAAAATCAGTTTTTTATCCAAAACTACGCCGAGATATTTAGCTTCGTTTACTATATTTATGGTGTTGTTTCCAACAGCTAGTTGGCGTCTAGGCAGTCTTTTAGGGGATTTGTTGAATGGGAAAATTATTGCTTGCGTCTTGTCTGGATGACTTTTAATTTTCCATTTTTGAAGATATTTCATGCAACTCACAAATCCTTTTTCCATCCTTTCAATCAATGCACTTGTAAGTTTGCTTAAAAAAATTAAAGCTGTGTCATCAGCATAGTATGCAATTTTGAAATTATTTGGGACCTGAAAATCAGATGTGTAAATCGCATATACAGGGTGGGCCAACTTGGACTGACTGATTTGAAATGCTTATAACTTTTGCATTTTTAATTTAATACTCAATTGAACATCTCCAGAACATCGCTACGACGTATTCTAAAAGTTGATCTGAAGATGTTTCCATATAAAATTCAATTGGCCCAAGAATTATTGCCGAGGGATGCACCACAACGGCTACAATATGCCAATAGAGTTCAAATCATTCAGTCAAACTTGGCCCACCCTGTAGCAATGGCGACAAAACTGATCCTTGGGGCAATCCTGCTGAAATAATTTTAGCAGACGAAGTTTCATTATTAACGACAACCTTAAACGTTCTAGAGTCAATGAAGTCCGTAATTAGTTTGCAAAGATACTTAGGGATGTTTGCAGCCAAGAGCTTATACATATATGAGCCCATTATGCCAGACGGTGTCAAAAGCTTTTTCTACATCCAATAAAATTAGTCCGGTAGATCTTTTATTTTTCTTATTGATTAGTATTTCGTTCTTTATCCTGTTTATTTGATGAGTCGTACTGTGTTCTTTTCTGAATCCGAATTGTTCTTTAGCAACAACTTAGTTAGTAGAGACAAATTCATTGAGACGAGCAAAAATAATTTTTTAAAAATTTTTTCCTACATTGCTTAGTAAGCTTATAGGTCTGTAACTATTGGGGTTGTTTTTTGATTTGTTTGGTTTGCATATGGCTACTACTTTAGCATTTTTAAATATTTTCGGGAAATAATTTAGTGTTATGCAACTGTTGAAAATTATTACTAGTAACTTCAAAGCTTTAATTGAAAGTTTCTGTAGTAACAAGTTGGGAACGTTATCAAACCTAGGGGATTTCGAGACTTTTAGTGATGATATTATACTTGTCACTTCATTGAACGTTGTTAATTTCACGGATTGTGAGTATACGCTTTCAGATTTAAAGTTATTAACCATTGAGTTAACTAAATTGTCTGTTGAATGTTTGTAGTTAATGGTGAGTTTATTAGCTTGGGAAAATGTGTTTGCTAGTATTTCAGCCTTTCCGTGTTCTGAAGTTACTTTGGTATTTCCAACATTCCAAACTTTAGTATAGTATACTAGCTAAACCCGGTGTGCTTTGCTACCCCCCCCCCCCCCTCGTCATAAAATAAAACGTATTTATATATTTACAAACATTAATTTATTTAATTTTAATGTATTTATTGCAATGCTTTAGGCGAGACCATGCCCCTTTGTCCACTTACATAGCCAAGAATTTATTATTTCGTAAGAATATTCTGTTGTGAAAATTTAATGACGATCGGTCCAGTAGTTAATGTTACGATGTTTAATTTTTCTAAAAAGGGGCGTGGTCCCACTCACTTTTCTCCTGGTACGTATTCCTAATTATGCCCCAATACCATATGTACCAAATATCACTGACGTACGTCAAAAAATGCCCAAAATATGGCGGGTTAAATTTGTGGGTTATATGGGCGGTGCCACCCCCGTTTGTACAATCAAAACTTCATATAGCCTATTATTCCTTCCAGAGTCACAGTAACATGCTGTAAAAATTTCAGGCAGATTGGTCCAAGGGTTTGGCCTTCTATTAAGCACAAACATACAGACACACATTCATTTATATATATATATAGATTAAAAGCAATATAATTTAAGGTGAAATGGGGCGAAAAATGGGGATTTGGTAATAAAAAAATGTATGTAGTTAAAAAGTATATAAAACTTTAGGTAAATACATATTACAAAAAAAGTATTTTGTATAGCAAACATTGTTAGTGGTATAAGTAAGTATCTGAATTAAAAAAGGGGGCGATGAAGTAGGCGTGGTTCATAGTTATATGGCGACGCTAACAGTATTAAGAGCAATATACTACCAAATAAAAAAAATACGTTGGAATGAACAAATTTGTATAGAGAACAAAAAGTATAAAACTTTCAAAAATTTGGCGTGAAAAGGGGCGTGAAAGGGGCGTGGCTTAAGAAATCTTTATTTTTACCTCGCCTGGAGTATATAATGTGTATACAATTTGAAGTAAATCTGTTAAAAACTATATGGGAGCAATTACATAATTTTTAAAAAGTGGGCGTAAAAATGGGCGTGGTAAAAAAAGTACCTTATTAATCATACCAGAGTCCCAGTTAAATGCTGTGAAAATTTTAAAAATATCGGTCCAGAGGTTTGGTCTCCAATTACAATATTTTAAAAAAGTGGGCGTAAAAGTGGGCGTGGTAAAAAAAAGTACCCTATTATTCCTTCCAGAGTCACAGTAACATGCTGTGAAAATTTCATCAAAATCGGCTCAGCCGTTTTGGAGTCTATACGTTACATACATACATACATACATACATACATACATTGAATTTTATATATATAGATACTGTAAAAATTTCAGGCAGATTGGTCCAAGGGTTTGGCCTTCTATTAAGCACAAACATACAGACACACATTCATTTATATATATATATAGATTAAAAGCAATATAATTTAAGGTGAAATGGGGCGAAAAATGGGGATTTGGTAATAAAAAAATATATGTAGTTAAAAAGTATATAAAACTTTAGGTAAATACATATTACAAAAAAAGTATTTTGTATAGCAAACATTGTTAGTGGTATAAGTAAGTATCTGAATTAAAAAAGGGGGCGATGAAGTAGGCGTGGTTCATAGTTATATGGCGACGCTAACAGTATTAAGAGCAATATACTACCAAATAAAAAAAATACGTTGGAATGAACAAATTTGTATAGAGAACAAAAAGTATAAAACTTTCAAAAATTTGGCGTGAAAAGGGGCGTGAAAGGGGCGTGGCTTAAGAAATCTTTATTTTTACCTCGCCTGGAGTATATAATGTGTATACAATTTGAAGTAAATCTGTTAAAAACTATATGGGAGCAATTACATAATTTTTAAAAAGTGGGCGTAAAAATGGGCGTGGTAAAAAAAAGTACCCTATTAATCATACCAGAGTCCCAGTTAAATGCTGTGAAAATTTCAAAAATATCGGTCCAGAGGTTTGGTCTCCAATTACAATATTTTAAAAAAGTGGGCGTAAAAGTGAGCGTGGTAAAAAAAAGTACCCTATTATTCCTTCCAGAGTCACAGTAACATGCTGTGAAAATTTCATCAAAATCGGCTCAGCCGTTTTGGAGTCTATACGTTACATACATACATACATACATACATACATACATACATACATACATTGAATTTTATATATATAGATATACATACTTTGAAATCAAATTTCATACTTTTAATATTAATGTCATATATAAGCTTTGTTTAATAAGATGTTCGTTCTGCTATATGGTTAGGTTCTTGATTTTTAAATTTTGTAATTTATATACATACTCATATATGTATTTTTTAAGATTTCTTAGAGTTTTTAAAAAATATAGGATCAAAAAATAATTTTCTCGACATTGACCTCTATATACATGGTTCATATACATATGTAAGTTGTAGTGGTAAAAGTCGAATTTACAAAATATGCGTCAAAGTATGTCAGCAAACTTGAACACCATCCAAACCCACTTGCACGAGACATCCTTAACTTTAGTGGCCACAATCGGTTGAGAAGGAGGGATACCCTTGCTTTAACTCAAGCGCAAAATAGATGACTGGATCAGTTGATGTGAAATTTTTTTAGTATCATAAAAATTTTTGTCTAGCACTGGCTGGGCTTATTATTTTCTTTTTAGTATTAAGATTTGAATACTTATTGTTATTTCAAATATGAAGATTCAATAAATAATTAAATGCAAAAAAAAAAAAAAATTACTATTGAACAGTATCTGCAGCGGCAGCAGCGCAGAGTAGAAGACAAATTAACAGCAATACCACCAACAGCTAAGCCTAAAAGAAGAAGAGCTGGCAGAATTGTGAGGCTGCGAAAAAGATTGGCTGATTTGAAACGAATGGTTACACCCGAAAATCCACCTTCTTGGAAAAGGGCCACGGAAATTTGGCAGCAAATTGATGCCTTGACGGAAGAGTTGAAGGCCAAGAAGAATAAGTAATATAAATAAATTTTCACAAAACATTATTAAAAACAAAAAATACTATCACCACAAAAAAAAATATGGTCACGATCAGCTGATGAATAAATGTCACATATGATAGAGTTGTATTATATTATAGAGTTGTATTATATTATAGAGTTGCATTATATTATATTAATGTAGGGCATTGCCAGTTTGAATTTTTGGCAACTAGTACACTAAGAAAAATTATTGTAACAAAGCATGAAATTTTTATAAAAATTCTTATTGAACAAAGCAATTATTAATTAATGTATTTTTGTAATTTGGTACACTAAAAAAAAAAATTATTTATTTTAATTTTGTAAATGGAATCTTTGAATGAATGGATTGAGGAGTGAAAAAAGCTTAAATTAAATATAAAAAAAGTAAGAATAGGATTTATGAGGAAAAATATAAGGAAATTAAATTAGAAAGATTAGCATTTTTGAAGCAGAGTGTCGAAGAATTCACTAAGGGAAGTGATGATAAGGAAGATAATACATTGGTAATTGAATTTGAGAATTTGCATAGCGAATTGGTTTTAATAATTGAGAATTTAAGAGTAAAGAAGGGTGTTGAGTTAGAAGAAGGCAATTTACCGAAAATGGCTAGTTCCAATATGGGCATGGTAGGTAAAAACCTACAAGTTTTTAAAGGTTCGTATGAATGCCTGGAAGATTTTATTACTCAATCTGAATTGTTGCATGATTTGCTAAGAGAAGAAGACAGAGAAATATTCGTTAAGTACGTCTATAATTTTAAATTAACGCCACAGGTGCGAAGTATTTTAGGTCGTTCAAATCGACCGATAACTTTTGTTGATTTTAAAAATGCTTTGGAAAGCACTTTTCCTAACCCGAAAACGCTTCAGCAGGTTCTGACAGAGTTGGGTACAGTAAAGCAGAATAACAGTAGTATATCTGATTTTAGAAAAAAAATTTCCGAACTTTCAGATCACATGAGTAGTTTTGAATTTAAAAATTTACAAAACCCCACCCAAGAGGCTAAAGATGCTGTCTATAAATTGAGTGATAGTATGGCACTGAATGTATTTATGAAAGGAGTAAATGTTGAATACCAATCTATTTTATTAGCAAATATGCCGAAAACGCTGAATGAGGCAGTAGAAAGATGCATGACTGCTGAAAAACATTTAGGGTTAGAGCGAAGAAACTTGTTTCACGTAAATAATCGTTCTAACAACACTTACAGAAACAACAATGATCCAAACAACAATTACAGAGTTAACAATAGTTCAAACAATAATTACAAAAACAACAGTGGTGCGAGCAACAATTATGGAAACACCAATGTTGCAAACGACAATTACAGAGGTAACAGGAGTTTCAACAATAAGTATGGAAATAGTAATGGCAATTTTGCAAACAACAATTACAACAACACGAACAGGAGCGGTAATATTTTTAGAAATAATAGTGGTAATTATAATGGGAGTAGGAACTTCTATAGTAACCAAGGTAATAGAAATAATTCAAATGGTAGAGGACGGAATAACAACAATAACACGTATAGGTCTTACCATAATAATGCCGAAGAGGGAAACTAGGAAGGCCGGGTAACGAAAGAAGTTGCCCAATGGCGCAAAAGATAAGAATTTACAAAGAAGCAAATAACGTGAGCGCATACATAATTTTAGAGTGCTGTAATAGTAATGAGAATTTAAAATTTTTAATAGATACGGGAGCGGATATTTCAATATGTAAAATAAAAAAATTTTCTGATATACGCCTGTGTTCGTAAAATGAAATGAAAGTGAAAATTCCATTCAGTTTGTGTTCTTGAATTCGTAAAAGTGAAATTAAAATGAAAATTTCATTTCCAGTTTGTTTCAAGAGGAATTGATATGTTCTACAAATCATTTTCACCACAAAAAAAGTAATTTGAAACCGAAAGCAAATAGACACATGAAAAAAAACTTTTTGGTAAAAAAAATAATTTTTTTTTTTTTTTTTTTTTTTTTTTAACTTCCCTTTATTATTACACCTGTCAACAAGATGACAATAAGTAATTTAATTTACAGAGGTGGGATGATAATTATCTTAAATCAGTACCTAAGATAACTTAAATCGAATTATTGAATGATAAGTAATATATAAATTTTTTAGTATCGCTCAGCTAGATCTGAAGGTGTAAACCGTTTAAGTCTTCTAGGTGCCAGGATTTCGTTTGCCGGCAACTGTCTGAGTTCCATGTTGGAATGTTGTGTTAAACGAGTTGTATGTTTAATGCTGCTGATACGGATAATTTCTTTTATTGTTTTGACGTTTAGATCTCGATGTATGTCCTCATCTCTAATATACCATTCTGCGTTGACAATAGTTCGCAATATTTTAGATTGAACTCGTTGAATAATTTTTAAGTTTGTTGTGCTAGCTGTACCCCATATTTCTACCCCGTACTTCCAAATTGGCGCTATAATTGTGTTGTATATAAGTAGTTTGCTTTGAGTTGTTAGTTTAGATTCTCTCCCTAACAGCCAAAATAATTGTCTAAACCTGTTGTTTATTTCTTTTTTCTTTTGAGTGATGTGATCTTTCCAGTTAAGTTTTGAGTCAATTATAATGCCAAGATACTTCGCCTTTGTATCCATAAGAATTGGTAGAGTATTTATTTGGATAGGTTGAAAGTTTGTTATCTTTCTATTAGTGTAGATTACTTGAATTGTTTTATCACTGTTTACTTGAATTCCCCAACTACGGAACCAATTCATTGTATTATTGAGCAGTTGTTGTAAGTTTTGCATAGCCCATTTGATGTTTGCGTGTGATGATAGTAGAACAGTGTCGTCAGCAAATGTTGCTATCATATTGTTATTTGTTGTAGGAGTTGGAATATCTGATGTAAACAGGAGGTAAAGCATTGGTCCGAGGACACTACCTTGAGGTACTCCAGCTTTTATAGAAAGTATTTTTGAATACTCGTCTTTATATTTAACATAGAATCTTCGGTTTTGTAGGTAGTTTTGTAGTATTAAGAAGAATTCTTTTGGCAATTGATTTTTTAGTTTATGAAGAAGACCTTTGTGCCATACGCTATCAAACGCCTTTGCAACGTCGAGGTATGTTGCAACGCAAAAGTTTTTTTTGTCAATATCAGACGATATTTTATTTGTTACTCTATGAATTTGTTGTATAGTAGAGAACTTTCGCCTAAATCCAAATTGGTGTTTGGGGATGAGTTGTCTTTCTAGAAGAATTGGTTCAATACGTTCATAGAAGAGTTTTTCGAAGATCTTTGACAGCAGTGGCAGAAGGCTAATTGGCCTGTAAGATGTTGTTTTTGAGGCATCTTTGTTTGGTTTAGGAATAGCGATTATCTCAGCGACTTTCCATACTTTTGGGAAATATTTAATATCTATAACTGAATTAAATAAATTTCTTAAATAGACTAGGGCCTTATTCGGCAATTCTTTTAGTAGTTTTCCGGTGATCTGATCATAAGCAGGAGATTTATTATCTTTTGTTGTTTTTATAATTTTTTTAATTTCATTAATTGAAATTCTTCTGATATGAGAGTTGGAAGAGCTGTTTGGAAAACTTTGAAGAGTTATATCCTTTTCGTCCATTGGATTTGTAAAGGTTTTAGAAAAATGATCTGCAAGAACATTAGCTTTTTCTTCATTTGTGCGGGCCCATGTGAGATCAGGTTTTTGGATCGGCGGCTGATGTAAAATTCCATTATTTATTTTTTTGGTTGCTTTCCAGAGCGAGTAATTTGTTGTAGCTGATGAGTCAAGGTTAGTAAGATATCTTTGTAGTTTATCTTCTTTGTCCTTCTTTAGCAAGTTTTTGAGATCTTTTGTGAGCCTATTAAGGTGGGTTTTGTCCTGAATTGACCTTGTAGTTTGCCATCTTTTTCTTAATCTTCGTTTGGCTTTTATTTTCTCTTGGATGTGAGGTGGGATACTGAATTTATCTACTGTGTGTGTTCTGGATGGAGTAGAATCACTAACCGCGTTTATAAGCGTATCATTGAAAAAAGTTATAGAATTATCCAATTCTTCTTCGGTTTTTAGCGATATATTTGTCTCGAGTTTTGTCTCTAAGATTTCTCTGAAACAATCCCAGTCGGTTTTCTTGTTGTATATAAATTTATTTTGATTGGATAGAAGTACATCGGTTTGGTATATAAGTACCACTGGAGAGTGGTCAGAAGATAATTCAAAGCATGATTTTATATTTAGATAATCATGTCTTATATTCTTGGTAATAAAAAAGTCTAAGAGATCTGGTTTTTTGTGAATGTTTGTAGGCCAGTAAGTAGGCTCTCCAGTACTTATAAATTTGCATTTGAATTCATTTATTGCCTCTAGTAAATTTTTTCCTTTCGATAGTGTTAATCGAGATCCCCAAACTGTATTTTTGGAGTTAAAATCACCACCCACTATAAACCGATTCCCAAGAGATTTAAGGAGTTCAAGATATTCAGTTTTTGTGTTATTATGTTTCGGCGGGCAGTAGACTGCAGATAATACAAATGGACCGTGTATATCTTCTATTAAAATGGAAGTAGCTTGAATATAATCTTTTCTAAAATTCTGTAATGCAGTACATTTAATGGATTTTCGTATTATTATTGCTGTACCCCCATGCGCTGTGTTGTCAGGATGATTTGTATAAAAGATTGAGTAGTTTGGTATGACTATAAAGCTTTTTTGTGTGAAGTGGGTTTCAGAGACAAGTAGCACGTCTACTGAAGAGCGATTTAAAAATAATTTTAGTTCGAGTGTGTGTTGGATAAGCCCGTTCGCGTTCCATTGTACTATATTAAGTTTACTTAGTCTGTCCATCGAGCTTAGTTAGAAGTACTGTGATAATGTTCATCATGTTAGATACTTGAGAAATCAGTTGCTTCATCATATCTTTAAGGTCTTGCATATCATTACTTATTTGCGGTGTAGTGGAACTGAATAAAGAATTACTAATAATGGACATTTCCTCAGTATTAGGGTTTTGACTCTGTGCTGTTGCTTGAGCGTAAGTCACTGTTGGATTTATTCTACTGTTTGTTGTAGGTACGTTTCGAGAATTATCAGCTTGTTGTGTTTGGTGTTCTTGGACGGTTATTTTTTCTTTGTTTCTTAGTGGTGGAAATTGCTTAATTTTGAGGGATTTGTATACCATACATCCTTTATAATTTGCGGTATGGTTTTCACCGCATAACGCGCATTTAATATGTTCGCTTTTCTGTTTGATTGGGCAAAGCATAGTTTTGTGATCTCCAGCACATTTAACGCAAACGGGGATTTTGTTGCAAAAGTTTTTGGTGTGGCCACATTTTTGGCAGTTTGTACATTGAGGTAAAGTTCTTTTTGAACGTGGAGGTTCAAAACTAATTTTACAGTGTAAAAGGTGGGTTAAAGAATATATTTCCTTATTATTTTGACTTGATTTAAGTTCAATAGAAAACAGAGATAGTGGTTTTTTTGTACCAGTTTGTAGGATATTTTGGATATGTGTTACTTCGTGTCCTAGTTCACATAGTTCTTTTTTTATTTCCTCTTTATCGGTTGAATAATGCATATTACGCAAGAAAACCTTGAAACCTTTTTGTTCTTTAGGTTTATAAGTGTAGTATTGGGTGTTTTTAGCTCTTAATAGGTTTACTATTTGGGTGTAGTGAATAGATTCTAAAGGTTGAATTTTTATTTCATTTTCTTTAAGAACACGTATTTCGTAATGACAATTTGGTAAGGAGTTTAAAGCATTATTGAGGTTATCTATGAATTGCACGTTTTGAACATATATTGGTGGGGGCTTTGTAGGTTTATTTTTTTCTGGTTGTTTGTGGGGAACACCATCATTTTGAATTTGGTCTTCTTTATTTTCATTATCATCAATAGATAATATTTCAAACCTATTTGGGGTTGAAGGTTGGCTTAACCAGTATGATTTTAGTGTTTTTTGTGGCTGCTCTTTAGTTTTAACTTTTTTATTGCTGTTTGTGTTTTCAATAAGTTTTGTGGGTGAGTTACGAAGCCTCTTTGATATATTACTGTTTTTTAATTTCTCTTTATTTAAGGGAGTATGAATTTCATGTAACTTACTTGTTGTCATTATTGGTAAGTATGAGAAGGCTGTTGATGTTACTGTTGTTGTTGCTAAAGCTAGAGTTGTTATTGCTGAGTACGATGTTGTGATAGTTGTAGTTGTTGGTGCGAGAGTAGTAACCAAAGAGTAAGGAGTTGTGTTATTAGTTGTAAGTGTGTGGGTTGTTGAAATAAATTGGAATGTAGTTGCAGTTATTTGAGTATCAGTTGTTGGAGTAGTACATTGAGAGCTCCAAGAGAGGGGTTTCAATTGCGATTGCGCAGTGAGACTAGGATATTTGTGGTGATCATTCGGATTGTAATCTGATGCAGATGCATAAGTATTTTGAGCGGGAAGAGAGTTTGAGCTTATTGATGGTGCTTGACCATTCGCACTTATAACACATAAGCTATTTACTGTAGTAAGGTTTGACTGAGACAGATGTTTATCACTTTTTTTATTGTTAGGGGAGCGGCACCTCTCCGGCGGGGGAGAGCGCTCAATGGGCATTTTTATATTTTCTATGCTTATTTATATATTAAACTTTTGTTTATTATTTAGTATGTAGCATCATTAACAGCGGATAATGATAGCTGATTTATTTTAATTTTGTTTATTTTTTTTTTTAGCGTCTTTTCGCAATATTTTTATATGCTTTTTATAATTTTTAATATAATTGTTTGAATATTTGTTGCGAAAATAGCAAAATGTAAGTAAATAACTTAAAATTTATACATAATTTTCTGTATTGTAAGTTTACTTCTGTTTTAAAGGGGTAAGCACAAAAATGCGGAACAAGAGCAGTCAATGCTAAAATTCATGGAAAAACACCCCGGATTAGCTAAGGGATTTTATAAAGGTGATAGAACGGTGAGTGATCAACTGTGGAAGGACCTAGCAAGAGAACTTAACTCCATAGGTCCTCCAGAAAAAGATGCATCAGGTTGGAAAAAGGCTTGGGCTGATTGGAAAGCCTGCATTCGCAAAAAATTGTCCGAGAACAGAGCGGAAACAACTGCAACTAGTGGAGGTCCTAACAATATGCAGCACATATCCTCCAAAGAAGATGCAATTGCTAAGCTTTGCGGTCTCTACACAGCTGTCGAAGGTATAAAAGGTGTAAAATCATTCGGTATATCTAGAAAAGATAAACTGCGATATTTTTATTTTTTTTATATAAATATGTACATACATATGTATATTTAGTGAATTGAAGTATGTATTTACCTTATACATATGTATTAATGCCTTATAAAATAACGAATTGTGATATTTTTATTTTAAATAACTCTTTATTCATTTCATGAAATGAATTTTGTTTAATAAAAAAAACATGTTTTAAATAATATACCTAGAAATTTCATTTCGAATTCTAAGAGCTTCATTTAGTAGTCTTACATCATTGACTTCGCTGTCCTCCGGTGCAGTTTCTTCGAATACATTTTCCACAACAAAATCATTGCATTCTCCATTATTGACATTGTAGGAATTACAAATATTGTGAAGTGCGCAGCAAATATTAACAATTTGTACTACTTTTCGTGGCTCATACGACATCGTATCAAGCAGACATCTGAATCGGCTTTTTAAAACTCCAATTACGCGCTCCACAATGTTTCTAGCTGATGCATGTTTTTTGTTGAAGTTATGCTCTGGCGTATTTATTTCTGGACATCTATAAGGTAAAAATGGTTCCAATGAATAGCCCCCATCACCCAAAAGCCATGACCTTCTAGCGCCACTGTTGTAATTTGCCATCAGATGCTGTCTTTCATCACTGAGTTTCCAAATGAATGCGTCATGACAAGCTCCAGGATGACATGCGTTTACTGCAATGATGTTCATTAAATGATCACATATCTAAAAATAAATTTCTCAGTGTTATATAAATTGTTTTTTTTTTACTTACAGTCATTGCGTTTAAACTAAAATATCCCTTTCTATTGTAAAATAGATGGCTATCCTTGGCTGGTGCTTTAATTTTGACATGAGTGGCATCTACACAACCAATGATACCAGGCAATTGGAACTTGTTGTAAAAGTGCCTTTGTGATTTTAAAATGTCTTCATTGCTCCTTTCAAATTTAATCCATTTTGGGCATAGTGTGGATTCCAAAACGTTACACATACATGTTATGACTTTGGAAACTGTACTTCGAGTCCTTCCCAATCATTTGTTGGGCACTACCTTGGCCGAAGTAACGAAGTGCAGTGGCCAACTTCAAAATTGTTGGAATGCTGGTCTCGTTGGCGATGTGGGATATTTCTTCTAAAACCATTTTAAATGCATCTTTATTAAGTCTGTAATACGCTATAAATCTAAAATATATATTAATCAATTTTAGATAGATCACAGATTGTTTAAAAACGTTTCTGGCAAAATATGTATTTACTTACGATTGTTCCGGCAATTCCAATGGATTTGAACAGTCCCGAAGTCTCTTTCTACATATTCTTTCCGCTTTAATTTTTTCTTTTTCAATAAAGACGGAAATTAAAAACACACCACTCATTTTAATTTTTTAATATAAAATTTATTTTTTATTTAGTTTGTTTTATTTTGTTTGTTTAATTTTTAAGTGACATAGAAAGTTTTCTTTATCGACAATGAGTAGTTGTAGCATCGAGTATTCGGTTTACAAAAATTATTCTTCAACACTTTTTGTATGTATTCCCACTTAATTTGAAAACTTCTTAGCAAATATAATAGCCCGAAAGTATTTTTCATATTTTGTACATTGAAAAATGCAATGTTAAAGACATATATAAACATTGTGTGAGTATTTTGATAATATCGGGTAGTCAGATACATTGATAATTTGTGTCACTAATTGTAATTAAAATGTTAACCCTTCACTTTAGCATGACAATTTTTGTTTTTTCTCATATTTCTTTAAATAGTTATTTGAAACAAAATAAAACTGAAATCGTCATGAAAATAAAGTTTCATTACTTTTTAAGAACACAGTGATTTTGTAAATGTGAAATTAAAAAGTTTTTTACTTTCATTTTGTAGTGGAATATAGATAGTATAGGTACAAAAATTTTAAATTTAAAAGTTGCAACGGCAACTATTCAACATAATTTTCACATTGTAGAGAATAATTTTCCAATCCAAACCGATGGAATAATCGGATATGAGAATACATGAGTAAAATAGATTTTGAAACATACACGATTACGTTTATTGTAAATGAATATGACATTATCATGCCAATGAATTCGAGGATAATTCATCAGACAAACGTAATTGTACCATCAAGGTCAGAGGCAATAGTTCCTATTAATGTAAAAGTGAGTGAAGAGAGCATTGTGCTGAGTGAAGAATTAGCTGAAGGAGTATTTCTAGGAAATTCTATAATACCCGCGAAAGGTGTAGCACATGTTAAAGTACTGAATACTACTGATAAGAGCGTAATTTTTAAAAGTGAAAATTGCAAAATAAAACCGTTAAAGAACTACAATGTATATTTTACAAGAAAAGAGAGTCAACAAGATAGTGACAGGCTAGTTACACTTTTAGAAAGTTTAGATGTTGGTAGTAATGTCCCACATACTGGGAAATCTTTAATTAAAATTTTTAAGGAATTTCAAGATGTTTTTCATCTTCCATGTGAAGAGCTTAGTGTTAATAATTTTTATACACAACAAATACAAATAACAGATTCAACACCGGTATATATAAAAAATTATAGACTTCCACAAACGCAAATGGAGGAGATTAATAAGCAGGTTGATCAATTATTAGCCGATAACATAATAGAAAATTCAGTTAGCCCATACAATTCACCTCTGCTAGTCGTACCAAAAAAATCAGCAGATGATAAAAAAAAATGGCGTCTCGTAGTAGATTTTCGAAAGCTAAATGAAAAGATTGTCAACGACAAATTCCACTAACCAGAATAGAGGATGTACTCGACAAGCTTGGCAGAGCCAAATATTTTTCAACGCTTGATATGACAAGTTCATTCCACCAGATAAAATTGCATGAAAATTCTCGCCCGTTGACGGAATTTTCACAGGAAATGGTCATTACCAATTTAAAAGATTGCCTTTCGGTTTGAAAATATCTTCAAACAGTTTTCAGCGAATGTTAACAATTGCGCTGAGCGGCTTAGATGCCGAAGCTTTTCTGTATGTCGATGACATTATTGTATTTGGATGCAGTCTAAAGCACCACAATGAGAATTTAAAAAACGTTTTTCAAAGATTGAGAAAGTACAACCTTAAATTAAATGCAGGCAAGTGTAGTTTTTTGAAACCAGAAGTGGTATATCTTGGGCACCTCATAACAAATAAGGGAATTAGAACAGATCCGGCTAAGGAGGATGTAATAAAAAACTATCCGGTTCCTACAAATGCAGATGAAGTAAGAAGATTTGTTGCTTTCTGCAATTACTACAGACGGTTTATACCTAAATTTGCAGACATAGCCAAACATTTAAATGCGTTATTAAAGAAAACCAAACCTTTTCAATGGGATAATGAATGCCAAAAGTCATTCGAAACGCTAAAAGAAAAACTTATGAACCCACCAATACTTCAATACCCAGATTTTGAGAAACCGTTTATTTTGACAACAGATGCGTCAAATGCAGTTTTATCGCAAGGTGAAATTGGTTCAGATTTACCAATTTCATATGCAAGCAAATCTTTGTCAAAGCATGACATAAACAAACCAACAATAGAGAAAGAGTTATTAGCTATTCATTGGGGAATTAATTTTTTTAGACCTTACCTATATGGCAGAGACTTTTTCGTGTTCACAGACCACAGGCCTTTAGTTTTCACACAGAAATCCGTCGTCAAAAATGACACGAATTAGAATGGATTTATCCGAGTATAATTTTAAAATACAATATAAAAAAGGGAAAATGAATACGAATGCAGATGCGTTATCAAGAATAATTTTAAATAGCGACGCGCTAAGGGCAATGATTCCAGATAGAGATGAAATGGATAAAAAGGTGTTGGCAATAACCAGAAACATGCAAAAACGATTAGAAAATACGAATAACCCTGACAAGACAAATAATACACAGTGCATTTCCGGGCAAAGGCCTGATCAACTTTTCGTCTGGGACTGTACATCAATATCAGACTTACACAAAACAAAAAAAACTTAAGTTTCAAATACATAAAAATTTTAAAGATAATTTAATAGAAATAAATAATAATGAAATCATAGCAAGATGCAGCGATGTTGACATTGGAGAAACTGTTTTCAAAAATGCATGAAGAAGAAATCAAGGAGCTAGCTTTGAGCAAGAATGATGAAATATTTAAAACCATGGCCATGGAAAAATTTAAAAATGTATACAACAGGTTACAATTAAAATCAAAAACAAATTTAAAAATATTATTATATGAGAAACCAAAAAGAATACTTTGCAAAGAAACTCAGATGAAACTTATTGATGAATACCATAATCCTACTCATGGAGGACACTTAGGTATCAGAAAGACAGTTTTGAAATTAAAGCAGCGCTACATATGGAAGAATATGAGCACGATGATCAAACAATACATTTTAAACTGCAAGCAGTGTAAAATAAATAAACAAACTAAACATACAAAAGAAAACATGATTCTTACAGACACACTAGGTACAAGTTTTGAAGTAGTATCAATTGATACAGTTGGTCCTTTGCGCTTGTCAAATTACAATCGGTACATACTTACGATTCAATGTGAATTAACGAAATACGTAGTAGCATGTCCAATGGAGACCAAGGAGGCGAAAACGGTAGCGAAAACATTAATAGAACAATTTATTTTGAAAAACGGTAATTTTAAAGTCTTAAAATCAGATAAAGGCACTGAATTCACAAACGAATTGATGTCAGAAATATGTAATTTATTGGATATTAAACAAATATTCAGTGCCCCTTACCATCATGAGACTATGGGCTCTATAGAACGAAATCATAGAGTACTTAACGAATTTTTATTAAATTTTTGTAAAGATAATGAATGGAGCAATTGGATTCCATATTTTACATTCGCGTACAATAGAACACCGCACGTAGATACAATTTATACGCCATATGAACTGTTTTTTGGGAAGTTGCCTTACCTACCAAATGATGAAGTTAGGAGTAATGAAAAATGTCACAATATTGAAAATTATGCAAAAGAATTAAAGCAAAGATTAAAGTTTTTTTTAGAAAGAGCAAAAGAGTATTTAGATATAGCTAAAGCTAGTAGAGTGAGAGTTCGTGAAGGCATAAAACCTCTTATACCTGAAGTAGGAGAGCTAGTGCTATTAAGACCTATCAACAGGAAAAAAAATCAGGCACCATATTACGGGCCATACAGGATAGTAAAAAGACAGGGAGTAAATTCTATTTTAGATACAGGAGGTAAATTAAGGAAATATCACAATAATATGTTAAAGAAATATAATTAAATGAATTATGTTATTTATTATTAGTTATTATAATGCAAAAATAGTTTTAGTATAAAAAAAAAATAATATATTAAAGAAATATAATTAATTGAATTATGTTATTTATTATTAGTTATTATAATGTAAAAATAGTTTTAGTATAAAAAAAATATAAAAAAAAAAAAATAATTTTTATGTATAAAAATAATTTTTTTTCAATAGAGGGTGAGGGTGTAGTAGATCGATAATCACTCACATCTCTAGTAGTATATTTTCTTATTGTGAATTACAACAGCTGATTTAGATATAATTGTAAACATAGGAGAAGAAGAAGTAAACATAGAACATAGAATAAGTTAGATGTAAGTACCGTTATTTTAGTTTATAAGAGGACGAAATTTAAAATAAAAAGAATTCAGAATCATAACTCAGCCGAGTAATTGGCTCTTGTTTTTATTTAAAAAAACTTTAAATTATCAGCGCTTTAAAGTGCTTTGCCTTGACGTTCTTTAGTGCCGGCTAAAATAATTTAGAAGCCAGTGGCGTTACAAAACGCCGGCTAACAACCCTTAGGCATGGAATTGTATAAAAGGTGCAGAGCATACATTACAAAGTAGATTATGTTATATATTGTTGGAAGGGTCTTTAAAATACCTATCATTTGATATATATATATCGTCTAGAAAACACTTTTCAAGAAAGAATCATTGAATGCTTTCAAAAAACTTTATTTTTATATTAAAAAATATATCCATGTATCCAATTTTTATGTAAAAATCTACACAAAAATTCACAAAACTTTATTTGTTAAAACAATAAAATATTTTAACTATACTTTAAAGTAGGTATCTAGCTGCTTTAAATTATTTGATGTTATCATTGCTTTACCAGACGTATGTTAAGCTAAAAGTTGTTTTTGCATGATACTTTAAGGAATTTTTCTTAACAGAGGTTTATCAGCCTGTTTTAAGTTTTTTTGCATAAGGCTGTTAATCTTTAAGTTTAAAACCAGTTTTGAAGTACTCCCAAAGAACTGCAATTTGCAAAAAATTTCATAAAAATATTCCAGCTATGTCAATTTTAACAAGCAAATTTGCGTATATGACGAAAAAGTAAGAGTTTATATTCGGCTGTGCCGAATCTTATATAACAACCACCATATCACCTATTATAGAGAATTATAAGAGATTTATGCGTATTTAAGTAATTTCTAGAAGTGGACTTTATATGGGGGTTACGGTCAAATATAAACCGACCATCATAAATCAGAGATCGACGATTTTTATATATGTATGTATTATTTGTGTTGAATTCCAATTTGTAGTAGAGGTTTTATAAGGGATCTATGCGCATGAAGGTGATTTGCGGAACTCGACTTTATACGGGGCTATGGTCAAATATGGATCGATCATCATGAAATTTGGTACGACATTTTAAATGTATATTCTAATTATGCTTCAACTTGATAGTCATTTTGATTAGAGATTTATGTGAATTTTGGAAGTGAACTTTATATTGGGGCTACGGTCAAATATGGACCGATTATTATGAAATCTAGTATGACGATTTAAATGTATACACGTATTACTTGTGAAGTATTTCGACTACTTAGTGGTTTTAATAAGAGATTTATGCAAATTTTGTTGAATTTCTGACGTAGGCTTTATATGGGGACTACGGTCAAATATAGACCGATCATCATGAAATTTGGTACTACGATTTAAATGTATTTTTTGATTATACATTAATTAATTATTAGTAAAAAAAACGTGTACATTGACTTTTTAACTTAGCGACAAATAAAATATAGTACATATGTAGGTTAGAATCAAGTGTGTAAAGAACAAAGCAAAAATACACTGAAAGCATTGCTTTTACTCGACAATAATAAAAATGTGCATTACTGTTTGTTTACTCATTCCTTCCCTTTTTGTTATACCGCTATACATCAAGCAACGAAATAATTCAATGCCACATGAAAAAACTAAAAACAATCACACCATTCGTCCAGTATTCGTTGCTTTCAGTGAAAACATAAAGAAAGAGCAAAAACAATACAAAACCTAATGAGAAAATAAATATTTTTTGGTTGTTGCTTTATGTGCGATTTGTTGACAGTAAACTAGTAAAGTTTGATATTTTTTGTTAGTATGTACAACTTATACAATCAGCATTGAAACCATTCATACCAATCGTTAAACATTCGTACCAATCGTTGTGTATTCGTTGCGTTTGGAAGTATACGTTTACATTTGTACAAGACATGCAATGCAAGCATCATTTTTCGTTACACTCCGTTTTGTGAATAATGACATGTATTGCTTTACGGAATTGATTTATGTTGTCAACTTAGGATCGTTTTTTGTGATTGTATTCAAAATCTAAAATTAACCAATCAATCCGTTCTCTGTCCCGTATACAACATTTCTTCCCCTGCTTAAGGAGAGAACAACACACGTGGTCTCCTTGGTCTGGTCGTACGTCTTGGGGTCTCTGCGGTTGGGGGCACCATGTGTTTGGACACTTGTGCATCAGTTATCTCTGTCCCCACGAAAGTTGAGCCTTCCGGTGATTTTGGGGGTGCTTGTAGCAAACTCAATATTCATGAAATGGTCATCATAATTATTTGTTGATTGAGGGTTTGTGGACGGTTCCCTGCTGTCCGGGGTATTTGTAGAGAGTTCTATGTTCGTAAAATGGTCATTATCATCATTCGTTAGCTTAGGTTTTGATAGTAGAGAGGCACCGCTCATCGTCATCATAGTAGTTTCTGTTTTTTTCAGATTCTGTCTTATAATCACCACCTTTCTTTCGTCCTATGGTGCTACCTAAACCTCGAATTTGATCAACATGTCTTTTAAAGAGTTTGCTCCGGTATTCTATTTCGTAGTGTAAGTCATCTAGGTAGGCTCTAATTACACCCGGTAACCATTTTTCCATTCTGGGGTTGCCGGATAAAAAATAGACTGTTTGATTAGGATCGAATATCGGGAAGTTGGGGTTAAAGTTGATCTTGCAGTAGACGACCAAAAAACAGTACAGATGTACTGGTAAATCGAAATGTAAAAAATTAATAGCTGATCTCATATTTAAAAATAAATACACTATTCACTACAGAGTTTTGAAACAGTGTATATTTGAAAAAGTACATAGTATGGAACTGAGGAGGCAAATTGCCTCAACAGTTGTTTTCGTGCAATGAAGATGAAAATTTTTTTTGGTGCAATGAAGATCAAAAATTTTGTTGTTTTGTTTGTTGAATTGGTTTGTTTTTTTATTTGCTTTAGTTGCAGTTTTGTGTTTTCTCGTTGTTTTGTTTGTTGAATTAATTTAATATTTTTATTGCTTTAGTTGCATTTTTTTGTGTAGTAATTTGTAATGCAGTTATAATAGGGAGGTTAATATTACATATTTCATTTAGTCTGCATTAGGAGGAATACAGTTTTGTAAACTTTGAGTATTAGTAGAGAAAATTTATTTTTTTTCCGAAAATATTTGAGTAAAACTCAAAATTAAAAATTTTAAGTTAAAAATGTAAAGATATAAATACCAAGTACAAAAATAAGAATTCAATCAGATATTCGTTTTCAAAAGTGCATAAAAAATGAGTTCCGCAAAAGTTACAAGTGCTGAAATTGTTGCAACTTTAATATATTGAACACAAAACCTTATCTATCCACTAAAGATTTACAATCATCAAAGCCACATAAAGTTTTGTCCATGTTTCGTCAAAAGACCAAATAAGGAAACGTTGTAATTGCAGAACTTGAAGAATTGCTAATAAAAATTGTGTCCTAGAATTGGAAGAGTCAATCCCGATCGTTGAGACTGACAACGATGTTGATGATAGCTTTTTCATCCCTAATTTGCAACCTTATTTAGTTGGGAAACACCAAAAGTAGCTAGAATTAATTAATGTATGTATATGTGTATAAGTTTTAAAAAAATTGTATATAAATATTAAAATTTTAAAAAATATATTCATTGAATCTAAAAAATATTATTAGTAATTAGTTGTGTCTAATTCAAAAAATGTTTCAAAAATTGTTTATGTTTTTAAATGAGATTGATGACTATATTTTTCCTGAACATAAAACGATGAGGTATCCAATTCTATTCATGATGTACATTATACAAGTTGTCCATGGTCGAGGAATGATGCTACTGAGGGTCCAGATAACTGCAGTTGTATGATATATTATAAACTAAAATCCAATATAGATGAAATAATAAACAAATATTATTTATTGTCAAAACGTCTATAATACTTTAAAAAAAATTATTAAATAGTTTATAAATTTATTGGAATATTGAAAAACTAAATGTTTTGAAAATAAATGTTGTATACAAAACTGTTAAACTCTGTTTTATTTTCTTTATAGTTTCATTTTGTTTTAATAAATCAAAGCTGCACTCTCTTATTATAAATATGAGTAAACAAGTTCTTGTTAATGAACTTCATCATCAAGCAAGAAAAAACTTTAAACGACATCGAGTTATTCAAGGAAGTATTTTAGAAACATGGCAAATCGACTTATTGGAGATGATATCATATGCAAAGTTTAATAAAGGTTTTAAATAACTGAGATTTCAAACGCATTTAAAAACATTGTAAAATTACACAATAACAAGTCCACAAAAATTTCCATTCTGTTCAAGGAAAATAATTTTATAATACAAATTTCAAAACTCTTATGAATAAAGTTAACATTAATCATTATCATACTTTTTCAAATATGAAGGCTTCAATATACTTCTAGGTTGGGAATATGAAAATTTGTTTACAGAAAACTTGATATTAGTATAACCACTTAGTTTAGTATTTAAATAGTATTCAACATCTTCAGTAGTTGTATTCCATGCCAAACGTGAAACAAATATATATCTATTGGAAGGGATAACAGTTAACGGCTTAGGATCAATTGATTCAACAGCATTTTTCATCATGCCAGAGCCCGATGGACCTCATAGGGGAGCAGCGGAATCCATCTCAGTATGAACTAAATCAGGATTGATAAAATTTAAGGAACCACTAAAAGCTGGGACGAGAACACTAGAACAGTCAATACAGTTTCAGGCTGATTCGGTGGAATTACAAGTTCGTTGATAGGTTTATTTTTATTTCTAGTCGATTTACGACGTTTTGGCGATAACTTAGGTGTTTGAAAACTTTTGAGTTGTTTGAAATCTTCAAACAAATTTCCATAAGCATTGAGTTCACAGGATAACGCATACAATTTATTTTTATACCCTACACCACCATAGTGGGGAGCGTAATTTGGATTTGTGGTGATGTTTATAACGCCCAGAAATATTGGTCCAACACTCACCTTAAAATATACCGATCGACTCACTTCTTGGGGTGTATCGATTCAGGGGCGGAGGGTCAGATCAGTAGTGCGAACCCCTTCTCTGAATCGTGCGCAGTGGAAGAGGTTAGGGAAGTGGTGAGTAATATGATCACCTTAGAGAAGGTAACGGTCAATGCTTTTGGATCCTACAAGTCGGCAGGACCAGATGGTATTTTTCCGGCAATGTTACAGAATATTCGGGGATCAACGCTTCTGTTACTAGTTGAGTTGTTCAGAGTGTGTGTGCTGAAGAGGGTGGAGAGAGATCAGGGTTATTTTCATACCCAACGCAGGGAAGGCCGGTCACTCGAAACCCAAGGACTTTAGACCAATCAGCCTATCGTCTTTTCTATTGAAGACATTAGAAAGACTGGTTGATACGTATCTGAGCATGAGAATTGACACCGGCATCATAAGGGGCTCTAAACATGCCTACCTCAAGGTAAGGATGTTTAGAGAGTGCCGTTCATGATATGGTCGGGTATATAGAGCGGGAGGGGGACGGGACGTCTAAGGAAGCTAGTGTCCAGGGAAACCCCACAGGGAGGAGTTCTCTCTCCCTTACTGTGGCTTTTGTCTGTCAATGTCATCCTAAGACATTTTGATAGAATTGAATAGGACAGAAGGTCGTGGCCTATGCAGATACATATATGATTTCAGGCAAGTGTCTGCCGACAATTAGCGAAATCATGCAGAGGGCGTTGGTCACACTGTCAGATTGGGCTACGGTTAAAGGTTTAGGGATAAATCCAGACAGAGTTAGTTCTTTTTACAAGGAGGTATAAGGTGGAAGTTTTTAGGCTACCGATACTAGGAGGTGTAGAACTTGGGCTAGCTGATAGTGCCAAGTATCTAGGAGTTTTCCTTGACAGTAAACTGTCCTGGAAGAGGGACACGCAGGAGATCATCGATAGGTAGTAGTTGGGGTCTACGGCTGTCAGTTGTTGAATGGCTTTACATTACACTTCGGTGGTTAGACCCATTCTTACGTATGGGTGCTGTGTTTGGTGGGAGACATTGCGATTGTCCAGTCATAGAAACCTTCTGTCTAAGGTTCAGAGGTGTGCTTTGATCGGCATTACAGGGGCCATGAAAAGCACTCCTCAGGCGGTGCTGAATGTTATTCTACATCTTCTGCCGATTGAGCAGTATGTGATGGGAATAGCAGCCAGAAGCCTTCTTAGGCTGAGGGAGTTGGGGCTGTTAGGTAACTTCACTCAGGGTCATACCAGGATACTGGGTGAGATTAGGGCTAACGGCTACCATCTGGGAACACCCGGCTCCACAGATTACGCGGGGACTAGGGTTGTTTTGGGCGTAGCCAGAGGTAATAATGCCACCTAGGGAGAGCTGGTCAGATAAAAGCAGATTATACACAGGATTTGCTATATTTAGTGATGGATCGAAAGTGAAGGGTACAGGGGCGGGGGTCTACATTGAGTCTACAGGCTGAGGTTCTAGGGATTTTGAAGTCCGTGGAACTAATAAGGGACAACATTGACCAAGGGCTGGAGGACACTATAGCCAAGCGGCTTTTAGAGCGGAAGGGGGCTGTTATGTGAACTCCAGGTTGGACAATGATTGTAACAGAGCTCAAGGAGAATACGTGCTGAGACTCTGCTGGGTACCGGGTCATTCTAATATCAGGGGAAATGAATTGGCTGATGAATTGGCGAGACTCGGCTCAGATTCGGAGGATCCTGATTGCCAGGCGGCGGTCAGGCCTCCAATATGTTTCTATTATGAGAAAATCAGGGAATGGGTTCTGGGCGAGACAAATAGTGCTTGGGGAAACCGAAAGGACTGCCGAGTGTCAAGGAGGATATGGTCTGTGCTTAGTAATTCCGACTCGGAATCGTTTCTGGGCGAGAGCAGGGTCTTCGTGAGAACCATGATAGGCGTTATCACGGGCCATTGTATGATAGGTAGAATGGCAAGGATAATGGGATCTGATTGTCAGACATGTTCGGGTTATGCGAGGACCCGGAGGAACTGGAGACGATCGAGCAAATTCTGTGCCATTGTCCCAAGCTGCAAGTTAGCAGTTTGAGGTGGCTAGGCAGTAGATTCATAAGCGAAATAGAGGATATCTCGGGTTGTAGGCTCGGGGATCTCAAAGGATTCGTAATGAATATGGCCTGGGCGCACAACAGGGGAAGGGGCTTTGTGAGGGCTTAGGCGTTTCGCTCTTGAAACATACTAAATGTATTCAATCAATTCCGCAAAGCATCACAATGAACCGTATTGGTCTCTGGGTGAAGGTGCGGGGACAAAATCACACCGGCCTTCTGAGCTACCTGACCTACAGAATCACATATAAGGCCCACTTCCGAAAATCACTTTAAAGAGCATAACTCACTCAAAAATGTTGGTATCCAAATAATATTTAACACAAATATATTTCATATGTATACAAACAATACGGTACAATTTTCTTGTGACCGGCCCATTATTAGTCGTAGCTCCCATATAAGGCCCACTTTCGAAATTCACTTTATTCACACAAATAAGTTTCTTTTATACAAAAATAATGACACCTAATTTAATAATGGTCGGTCCATAATTGGTCGGCATAAGTATCGCAACACAATTCAGGGTTGTACTTTATAGCAAGATTAATAGAGTTGTTCAACACAGTAGAGTTATTTATTTATACTTTTAATTTATTTATTGGATCTTTCTTTACAAAAGAAACACAGTTCGGCATACTTTAGGGTAGGTGTTGGGCCAATCTTTCCGGGCGTTACAAACATCAGCACAAATCCAGGGTATATTGGTGGTGTAGGATATAATAACACAGCAAACAAACTAGAATCAATTTACAAGGGACCATACAAAGTCATTGACGACAAAAATAATACAATAATATTAAAGTAAGCGTAAACGGAAAAAATCAGAAATTTAACAAACAAAATGTGAAAACATTTTAACAGTATATTTGTGCACTAGTTATTATATATGTATATTTTTTATTATACCCTACACCATCATAGTGGGGAGAGTATATTGGATTTGTGCTGATGTTTCTAACGCCCAGAAATATTGGTCCAACACCCACCTTAAAGTATACCTATCGACTCGGAATCACTTTCTGAGTCGATTTAACGATGTCCGTCCATCTGTCTGGCTGGCTGTCCATGTAAAGCTGTGTTCACATTGTGTGTATTCGTCATGTGGAATGTCACTTTTCTATTCACATGTGTTTTCATGTGTATGTCAAAAATTGAGTTTCACATACGGTTTATAATTTACATGTTCAACTGTTGGTATGTCAATTACATTTCACATAACCTATCAAAAAACAAAAAATCTTAAAACAGCTTATTCCGCGGGTTATACAAGCATTCCTTCTCTTGCCACATTTCGATCAACTGTAGAACCGCTTCTTTGCACCAGTCATACTTTAACAACATAAAAATAACTATAAAAATTGCAATAAAAAAAATACATATGTACTTACTTTTGTTAACTACTTTTCAATTTTTCCCTCCATTTTCATTAATAAATTTGTATAGTTTTTTTTTTTTTTGTATTTTTGTTTTACTATTTATAAATTATATTTATTAAAATTTCAATTAATTTTTGGCGCCACAAAATTTTTGTTATAAAAAACAGCTGATGTCAGATGGTTTGTAACTTGAAAATAGAACTCGTTCTAAATAAGAAATGTCATGTGTATTGCACACATAGAAATAACACATGATATTGTTTGAAGATGTTCAGACTATATGTACACATTTGACATGCGAAAAAGTGACAGTCCACATGACAAATACACATAATGTAAACACATCTTAAAGCTTGTGCGCAGACGACAGGTTGTAATTTTGCAGATATTTCGATAAAATTTGGTACGTGATATTTTAGTACTTTTCCCTTATAGTCACGTCGCTTATAGTCCATTTAGCAATATAGTCCAAAATACACGTTTTCAGTCAAATTCATACAAAATATTAACGATATAGACCATGAGCGATATAATCACATTTGACATATCGAGCCATTACCGCCAAAATAATGTATCCCACACCATAATCGATTGTTGTTTTTTATCGAAATCGATAGTTCAACATCATTTAAAATTATTAAAATTAAATGTATTACACAAAACAATATTTACATTATAAATTTTAAAATAATGGCTTTATTCAAACTGATTTTATTTAAAAAAAACCTTCCCCTGTAAAATTTTGAGTTTGTGGGATACATTTTTTCGGCGGTTATGGCTCGATATATGCCACCTATGTGTGGTTATTTAAAGCTTACTTGAATTTTTGGGGTCAATGTTTTGCAATGATCTCCATTTGGTGTATAGTTCTTCTAATTTGGCAATACAATGCCTTAATTCTCTTATTGGAATTCTAGAACGTTATAACTTCTTTTACGGTTATTTTGGAACTCTCGTGTAAATTTAGCTTTTTATTGTGAATATGAAAAAAAAGAACTTTCATCACTTCCCTATTTGTTTACGCGCATAGTGTAAATGTCCCCCAATTATTGTTCATATGATTGCTAATTGATTCGTTAAGTTAAATTGTTATTTTGTGTTGATGCTGTATGTATACTGATTTATTGTTTGTAAAACCCTCAATAAGTACGGTACGTACAAAGAAGAAAAGAAAAAACTGAAAATAAACCCTTGAATTTATATTTAAATTAAATTAACCCCGTCTTTTTATTTTCGAGGAAATATTTCAAGAAAAACACTATTAGATAGTAATTTATTGCCATTTAAATTATTAGAATAACAACCAATCAAATAAATGTGATCGCGTAATTTGACAGACACATCTTATTACTTTTTTTAATTCACATGCGTACGTCTAGTTTGAAATACTTATTCGAAATGAATTGATCTGTGACTACCAAGAGAAACACATATTGTTTTCATACAGAAATGAAGAGCGGGTATTCCATTTTTTTCTTATCGTTAAATCATGATTTTTATGTGTGTATCAATTGACGGAAATTCCCGAAATGACGGGAATCATTATCATTACGTACATCGCAGGTGTCGTTATAATAGCAACTCTCACTTTGTATAAAGAGTAACACAAATCAGCTGTAGCAGCTAAAAAACTTGTTTGAATATTAGTGGGAATCACCGTCATTAATTTAATTAAAGACAAGTGAATAACAGGAACTCCCGCATAAAAGCCGAAAGGGTTAATATTAACCTGTAGCTCGTTTCTGTATTACTCGTATCGAAAAATTTCTCACATGAAGTGTGAAACAAAAAATTTCATCGTTTCTCGATTTGTGAGAAAAAAGTGTTTCTGTACTTGAATGCGAATACAGACAACGCTGATTCTGTTTTATTGGAATATTTCCAGTAGGTAAGTGTCAAATGCAAGACAAATGTCAACGAAGAAAAAAATTTAATTCAGTCGTCGTTGAGTAAGCGACGAGAACACATGCAGATGGTTATTGTCATTTTTTTAGTAATTTATTAAGCATTGTTGTTGTTTCTTGTTGGACAAAGCATAGACTCAATTACTTATTTTCGTTTTTTCTCAAAATAGCTGTTCTAAAATTATTTTTTAATATTTTATTTACGGTTCCTGGTGTTTTCTTCTTTAGGATTTTATATTTGGCAGAAACTCTTTCTTTTTTCTTACTTTAAGCGTTTGCCAATATGTTACATATTTAAAAATATCTATGTACATATGTATGTATATATTTTGAATTGTGTGGTTTGAAATGTGAATTTTTTTGACATTTCACTTTTTCTCACATTCTTCCAATAATTGTTGGAAAACTATTTAAATTGCAGATATTTCCCGCAAAATAAAGTTACACTGTTTTTGTTACAATTCACTAATTCCATGCGAAAAATTTTACAATGCGAGTAATACAGAAACGAGCTACTGTTCGGCTTAAATTCGGCAACTCCCATCATTTCTTTAATATAGTCCCAAAATCCTTACCTGAAAATCTTAATTCATCATATTCTTAATGAAAAAATTTACTCTAAAAAAAGTAGATATTTTTTTTAACGATAAATAATATTAGAAAAAAATACTTGCTACAAATAAAATTAAAATATCAATGCTTCAATTTTTTTTCTCAAGTAATGCCTAGACTTAAGTAAATAAAATCACCCATATAAACATATGTATGTATATCCATGGTTTTTCGTTTATTATACCCTTCACCATCGTGAGAAGGGTATATATAAGTTTGTCATTCCGTGTGTAATTTCCACAAAAAAATTTTCCGACCCTATAAAGTATATATATTCTGGATCCTTATAGATAGCGAAGTCGATTAAGCCATGTCCGTCTGTCTCTTGAAATCAGTTTTTTGAAGACCCCAGATATACTCGGGATCCAAACTTTCAATCATTCTGTCAGAAGTGCTTTCGAGAAGTTTGCTATTTAAAATCAGCAAAATCGGTTTAGGTTAACCAGAGTTATGAACCAATATGTGAGACCACCTCCATAAAAATTTGATATTTTTCGTCCATTTTATTGCAATATTTTGAAAACTATTGCAGATAATACCATGAAATTTTGTATACGTTGTTTGTACTATAAAAGAAGAAAGTGTGCGGAAAATAGTAAGAATCGCTCCATGATTTCTTATAGCCCCCATACAAATATATATATTCCCGAAATATGGCTTAATGATAAATAAATGCCTATAAAATTGGAATATCAAGACAAAATTCAGCAAAAATAAGTTTTATACAAAAAGAAATCGCAAAACGAAATTTTTTTTAATTCGGTCCATGTTTGACCATAGACCCCATATAAAGTCCACTTCCAAAATTCACTTAAATACGTATAAAAGAGATATAAATAATGTTAAACGGCTAAAATTTGACATAAATATTCTTTATAGGCAAATAAATTGCTGTACTAAATTTTATGGTGGTCGGCCCAGAACTGGTCATAGCTCCCATACAAGGACAACATCTGAAAAAGAGATTTTTCCCTATATATATTGTATAAATATCGGTACCGACTCAAAACTTTGCACAGATCATTTTAATATATACAAAAATCATCCCACAAAATTTTGTGAATTTCGGTCTATTTTTAACCGTATGCCCCATATAAAGCCCTCTTCCGAAAATCACTTTAATACTCATAAATCGCTTATAAATAAGGGTACCAATCCAACATTTTACACGGATCATTTATATACATGCCTAAATCTAACTGCTGGATTTTGAGAATATCGGTCCATATTTGACTATATCCCCCACATAAGGTCCACTCTCGAAATCCACGTTAATACTAATATATATCGTATATTTACCGTTATTATGTTGAAATTCGACGTGAAATATCCTCATATGCATGAAAATAACTGTTCCAAAATTTAAGAAGATCGGCCCATAATTTGTCATACCTGCCATATAGAACCATTTCCAAAAAACAAATAAATTCGGGTCAAAAAATATTCTTTTCGGATTTAATCCATATTCGGTCCATATTTTATAATCATGATATATATCGTTGGAAAGGTATTTTTAATACCTTTTATTTAATGTATTATAAATTATCAGACACCCAGTAGTTCCCGAGATATAGGCCTATGTATTTTCAACTTTAAGGGCCCGCCCCCTCGAAAATAGGCGTGACCGGCAACAAATTTTTTTTTGCTGGTATCTCCTCTAAAAGCCCTATTTGATTTTGTTTTTTTTGAGCCAAATCACTAAAACCGAATTGTACCCCTTTTTATACCCTTCACCATCGTGAGAAGGGTATATATAAGTTTGTCATTCCGTGTGAAATTTCCACAATATAATTTTCCGACCTGGATCCTTATAGATAGCGAAGTCGATTAAGCCATGTCCGTCTGTCTGTCTGTCTGTCTGGATGTTGAAATCAGTTTTGTGAAGTCCCAAGATATGTTCGGGATCCAAACCTTCAATAATTCTGTCAGAAGTGCTTTCGAGAAGTTTGCTATTTAAAATCAGCAAAATCGGTTTAGGTTAACCAGAGTTATGAACCAATATGTGAGACCACCTCCATAAAAATTTGATATTTTTCGTCCATTTTATTGCAATATTTTGAAATATATTGCAGATAATACCATGAAATTTTGTATACGTTGTTTGTACTATAAAAGAAGAAAGTGTGCGGAAAAAAGTAAAAATCGGTCCATGATTTCTCATAGCCCCCATACAAATATATATATTCCCGAAATATGGCTTAATGATAAATAAATGCCTATAAAATTGGAATATCAAGACAAAATTCAGCAAAAATAAGTGTTATACAAAAAGAAATCACAAAACGAAATTTTTTTTAGTTCGGTCCATATTTGACCATAGACCCCATATAAAGTCCACTTCCGAAATTCACTTAAATACGCATAAAACAGACATAAATAATGTTAAACGGCTAAGATTTTACATAAATACTCTTTATAGGCAAATAAATTGTTGTACTAAATTTTATGGTGGTCGGCCCACAACTGGTCATAGCTCCCATACAAGGACCACATCTGAAAAAGGCATTTTTCCCTATATATATTGTATACATATCGTTACCGACTCAAAACTTTGTACAGATCATGTACATATATACAAAAATCATTCCACACAATTTTGTTAATTTCGGTCTATTTTTAACCGTATGCCCCATATAAAGCCCTCTTCGGAAAATCCCTTTAATACTCATAAATCGCTTATAAATAAGGGTACCAATCCAAAATTTTACACGGATCATTTACATACATGCCTAAATCTTACTGCTGGATTTTGAGAATATCGGTCCATATTTGACTATATCCACATAAGGTCCACTACCGAAATCCACGTTAATACTAATATATATCTTAAATATACCGTTATTACGTTGAAATTCTACGTGAAATATCCCCATATGCATGAAAATAACTGTTCCAAAATTTAAGAAGATCGGCCCATAATTTGTCATACCTGCCATATAGAAGCATTTCCAAAAACAAATAAATTCGGGTCAAAAAATATTCTTTTCGGATTTAACCCATATTCGGTCCATATTTTATAATCATGATATATATCGTTGGAAAGCTATTTTTAATACCTTTTATTTAATGTATTACAAATTATCAGACACCCAGTAGTTCCCGAGATATAGGCCTATATATTTTCAACTTTAAGGGCCCGCCCCCTCGAAAATAGGCGTGGCCGCCAAAAAAAAATTTGTTTGCTGGTATCTCTTCTAAAATCCCTATTTGTTTTTTTTTTTTTTAACAAAATCACTTTTATACTCTGTTTGTTAAATTACACTGAAGATTATTATGAACATCAGACAGACTCTGTAAATTATGGTAAGAATTGGTAATTAAATCAATTAAAAATGGTAAAATTAGACAACATTTGAAAATATTTTACATAAATTATGTTGGTCGTAAAATTGTCTTTCAAACAATATACCAAATACTAATAAAATTTGCACTAAGACTGAATAGAAAACCCAGAATTAGGATATTCTAGTCTAGTGTAGTTTCTGTATTTCTTATTACGCTTAGGTGAAGGGTATTTAAGATTCGGCACAGCCGAATATAGCACTCTTACTTGTTTATACTCTGTTTGTTAAATTAAACTCAAGATTATTATGAACATCAGACAGACTCTGTAAATTATGGTAAGAATTGGTAATTAAATCAATTAAAAATGGTAAAAATTAGACAACATTTCAAAATATTTAACATAAATTATGTTGGTCGTAAAATTGTCTTTCAAACAATATATCAAATACTAATAAAATTTGCACTAAGACTGAATAGAAAACACAGAATTAGGATATTCTAGTCTAGTGTAGTTTCTGTATTTCTTATTACGCTTAGGTGAAGGGTATTTAAGATTCGGCACAGCCGAAAATAGCACTCTTACTTTTTTATACTCTGTTTGTTAAATTACACTGAAGATTATTAGGAACATCAGACAGACTCTGTAAATTATGGTAAGAATTGATAATTAAATCAATTAAAATGGTAAAAATTAGACATTTCAAAATATTTAACATAAATTATGTTGGTCGTAAAATTGTCTTTCAAACAATATATCAAATACTAATAGATAAAATTTGCACTAAGACTGAATAGAAAACACAGAATTAGGATATTCTAGTCTAGTGTAGTTTCTGTATTTCTTATTATTTCTGTATTTCTTATTACGCTTAGGTGAAGGGTATTTAAGATTCGGCACAGCCGAATATAACACTCTTACTTGTTTTTTTCTTAATTCAGTAGATATTGGAGATACGAAAAAAAATTGTGAGCAAATGTTGTTCCTCTGAGTTTTGTCTATAACTTTTTGTCTATAATTTTTTTGTAAAATAGATATTAAAGAAGTTATTGACAACCAAAGTCAAAAATCAGGTATTTTGTAAATTTTGGGCGGCTCAGGGGCACTTCAAATTTCAACTTTGAAAAATAACTGCCACTCTAATACACACACATTGTAAAACGTAAGTAAATTTCGTTCTAACTCATAACATGTAATAAGAAATATGTTTAATTCCCGAATTCTATTTCTCAATAAATGGTGAGTTAAATAGATGATGTTTACAAGTAGATCTTGCACAATAAACATTGCTGATGACGCCCTTGGCAGGGTAGCAAATACATTCCAGTATGCCATTTGTCTAGAAATATTACTTTAAAATTGTATTCTTTGAATTATTAAATTAATGAACTCAAGCCAAATAAAAATGTTCTTTAATCTTCTTCTATATAAATAAAAATGAAATCTTGTGTGTTGCTATGCTAAGCGCATAACTCGAGAACGGCTTGACTGATTTCGCTAATTTTTTTTTTAATGTGTGTAATAGTATGAGAAAGTTTTGTATGGAAAGAAAAATTGGAAAAGTTGCTTGGAAAATTTAAAAATTCTGAAAAAACTAAAATTGTGTTTTCAATGTGATTTTACATTTTTTATGTTATTATACCCTTCACCATCGTGAGAAGGGTATATATAAGTTTGTCATTCCGTGTGTAATTTCCACAAAAAAATTTTCCGACCCTATAAAGTATATATATTCTGGATCCTTATAGATAGCGAAGTCGATTAAGCCATGTCCGTCTGTCTGTCTGTCTGTCTGTCTGTCTGTCTGTCTGTTGAAATCAGTTTTTTGAAGTCCCCAGATATACTCGGGATCCAAACCTTCAATAATTCTGTCAGAAGTGCTTTCGAGAAGTTTGCTATTTAAAATCAGCAAAATCGGTTTAGGTTAACCAGAGTTATGAACCTATATGTGAGACCACCTCCATAAAAATTTCATATTTTGCATCCATTTTATTGCAATATTTTGAAAACTATTGCAGATAATACCATGAAATTTTGTATACGTTATTTGTACTATAAAAGAAGAAAGTGTGCGGAAAATAGTAAGAATCGGTCCATGATTTCTTATAGCCCCCATACAAATATATATATTCCCGAAATATGGCTTAATGATAAATAAATGCCTATAAAATTGGAATATCAAGACAAAATTCAACAAAAGTAAGTTTTATACAAAAAGAAATCTCAAAACGAAATTTTTTTTAATTCGGTCCATGTTTGACCATAGACCCCATATAAAGTCCACTTACAAAATTCACTTAAATACGCATAAAACAGATATAAATAATGTTAAACGGCTAAAATTTGACATAAATACTCTTTATAGGCAAATAAATTATTGTACCAAATTTTATGGTGGTCGGCCCAGAACTGGTCATAGCTCCCATACAAAGACCACATCTGAAAAAGAGATTTTTCCCTACATATATTGTATAAATATCGGTACCGACTCAAAACTTTGCACAGATCATTTTAATATATACAAAAATCATCCCACAAAATTTTGTGAATTTCGGTCTATTTTTAACCGTATGCCCCATATAAAGCCCTCTTCCGAAAATCACTTTAATACCCATAAATCGCTTATAAATAAGGGTACCAATCCAAAATTTTACACTGATCATTTACATACATGCCTAAATCTAACTGCTGGATTTTGAGAATATCGGTCCATATTTGACTATATCCCCCACATAAGGTCCACTCTCGAAATCCACGTTAATACTAATATATATCTTAAATATACCGTTATTATGTTGAAATTCTACGTGAAATATCCTCATATGCATGAAAATAACTGTTCCAAAATTTAAGAAGATCGGCCCATAATTTGTCATACCTGCCATATAGAACCATTTCCAAAAAACAAATAAATTCGGGTCAAAAAATATTCTTTTCGGATTTAACCCATATTCGGTCCATATTTTATAATCATGATATATATCGTTGGAAAGGTATTTTTAATACCTTTTATTTAATGTATTACAAATTATCAGACACCCAGTAGTTCCCGAGATATAGGCCTATGTATTTTCAACTTTAAGGGCCCGCCCCCTCGAAAATAGGCGTGACCGCCAACAAATTTTTTTTTTTGCTGGTATCTCCTCTAAAAGCCCTATTTGATTTTGTTTTTTTTTTTTTTTTTGAGCAAAATCACTAAAACCGAATTGTACCCCTTTTTATACCCTTCACCATCGTGAGAAGGGTATATATAAGTTTGTCATTCCGTGTGTAATTTCCACAAAAAAATTTTCCGACCCTATAAAGTATATATATTCTGGATCCTTATAGATAGCGAAGTCGATTAAGCCATGTCCGTCTGTCTGTCTGTCTGTCTGTCTGTCTGTCTGTCTGTCTGTCTGTCTGTCTGTTGAAATCAGTTTTTTGAAGTCCCCAGATATACTCGGGATCCAAACCTTCAATAATTCTGTCAGAAGTGCTTTCGAGAAGTTTGCTATTTAAAATCAGCAAAATCGGTTTAGGTTAACCAGAGTTATGAACCTATATGTGAGACCACCTCCATAAAAATTTCATATTTTGCATCCATTTTATTGCAATATTTTGAAAACTATTGCAGATAATACCATGAAATTTTGTATACGTTATTTGTACTATAAAAGAAGAAAGTGTGCGGAAAATAGTAAGAATCGGTCCATGATTTCTTATAGCCCCCATACAAATATATATATTCCCGAAATATGGCTTAATGATAAATAAATGCCTATAAAATTGGAATATCAAGACAAAATTCAACAAAAGTAAGTTTTATACAAAAAGAAATCTCAAAACGAAATTTTTTTTAATTCGGTCCATGTTTGACCATAGACCCCATATAAAGTCCACTTACAAAATTCACTTAAATACGCATAAAACAGATATAAATAATGTTAAACGGCTAAAATTTGACATAAATACTCTTTATAGGCAAATAAATTATTGTACCAAATTTTATGGTGGTCGGCCCAGAACTGGTCATAGCTCCCATACAAAGACCACATCTGAAAAAGAGATTTTTCCCTACATATATTGTATAAATATCGGTACCGACTCAAAACTTTGCACAGATCATTTTAATATATACAAAAATCATCCCACAAAATTTTGTGAATTTCGGTCTATTTTTAACCGTATGCCCCATATAAAGCCCTCTTCCGAAAATCACTTTAATACCCATAAATCGCTTATAAATAAGGGTACCAATCCAAAATTTTACACTGATCATTTACATACATGCCTAAATCTAACTGCTGGATTTTGAGAATATCGGTCCATATTTGACTATATCCCCCACATAAGGTCCACTCTCGAAATCCACGTTAATACTAATATATATCTTAAATATACCGTTATTATGTTGAAATTCTACGTGAAATATCCTCATATGCATGAAAATAACTGTTCCAAAATTTAAGAAGATCGGCCCATAATTTGTCATACCTGCCATATAGAACCATTTCCAAAAAACAAATAAATTCGGGTCAAAAAATATTCTTTTCGGATTTAACCCATATTCGGTCCATATTTTATAATCATGATATATATCGTTGGAAAGGTATTTTTAATACCTTTTATTTAATGTATTACAAATTATCAGACACCCAGTAGTTCCCGAGATATAGGCCTATGTATTTTCAACTTTAAGGGCCCGCCCCCTCGAAAATAGGCGTGACCGCCAACAAATTTTTTTTTTGCTGGTATCTCCTCTAAAAGCCCTATTTGATTTTGTTTTTTTTTTTTTTTGAGCAAAATCACTAAAACCGAATTGTACCCCTTTTTTATACTCTGTTTGTTAAGTTACACTCAAGATTATTATGAACATCAGACAAACTCTGTAAATTGTGGTAAGATTGGTAATTAAATCAATTAAAAATGGTGAAAATTACACAATATTTCCAAATATTTAACATAAATTATGTTGGTCGTAAAATTGTCTTTCAAACAATATATCAAATACTAATAAAATTTGCACTAAGACTGAATAGAAAACACAGAATTAGGGTATTCTAGTCTAGTGTAGTTTCTGTATTTCTTATTACGCTTAGGTGAAGGGTATTTAAGATTCGGCACAGCCGAATATAGCACTCTTACTTGTTTTTTTATATATTCCGCTTACACTTAGTACGAATAACGATTAAGTTTGGAAAATATGCATGTTCAAGGTTAATGACCACCCCCATTGTACGTCCACTTTATCGGTATACGTAATATACGTATTATTTGTTGTTTGTTGGTCGTGAAGAAGTTTTGAATTAAGGAAATTTACAATTTTTGAATGCACTATTATAAACGTCGTTATATGTTAGAAATATTAGAAAGCAGATACAGATAATGTTGCTCAAACCTATACATAGATACATAATTTATAAAAACAAAAACCCTAAAAATTAAATTATTATTTTTCAATATTTTTTGTTTGTGTAATATTTAAAATTTTTTATTCTGACAACAATTATTGTTATTTTGAAAAATATTTTAGTTATTAATAATTGTTGTAGCGAATTATTATAATTAATAAAAAAAAATACGAAATTTTGACCTTATTCTCAATTAAAATATATTAATAACTTATTTGTTTTTACTTTTGTTTTGCTTGCGATCTGTCTAACAGATACCGTTATTTTATTAATCTTAAAAATTATTTTGCCACGTGTGCAAATGTCGTTTGACTTCTTAATGTCAATTTGTAAATAGAGATCAGTTACATAGTGAAAATTCAATTAAATTGTGATTCTATTGTGAAATATCAGAAAAATATTAAAGTGTTTCCGCAAAAGTGAATTCTTGCAACGGTGGTTACATAGTTACGACAAATCTGGTTAAATTGTGATTCTGTCGTAAAAAACATCAGACAAATATTAAAGTGCTCCCGAATAAGTGAATATTTGTAACAGTGGTTAGTTTTGCTGAATTTTCAACCCGTTGTAAGTTCATCGCAATCGCTTCAGGAAATTAAATAAATTTCATCGTTTCATCTCCAACAAATTTACAGGTTATACAGTAAGAACAAAGTGTATAGCAGCATTACAATGCCGCCAATAAGACGTTTCAATATAGGTCGCAGAACACGCAATGCTACAAACCAAATGAATTTTCAAAATAATAGAACTGCAGAACAGCGCGAAGAGCGAAATGAAACGGAAAGGAATCGGTTATCACAAGCACGTTCAGCACATACACAAGAAGAAAGAGAAAATGCAAATGAAGCTAATATGCATCGACAGATAAATCATCGTTCAATAGAAGCCAATCGCGTAGCAATAAATTTACAACAAGACAAACAAATGTTGCGTTGAGTACTTATCGATGTACATTCCGTTACGACATGACAATTGATTACAGTGCCGACCAAGCCGTTGCTATTGGATCGATGAGTGTTGTGTGCCCATATTGTAATGCACTGAAATACAAATATGAAACTCTTTGACACAAATTCAGAAATACAACAATTGCTTCCAAATGACTTCATTTGGTGCAACAAATGTAGTTCGGCACCAGTTTTTACCCACTTTCAAGGTAAATGATTGTGTTCATCTACAGTATTTATTTTTTTACATAGATAAAGTATTACAGATTCAAGGTCAAATATATCATCGAGCTGGCTCGCTATTACCACACCTAAATGCAGACTATAAATTTCTGCAGATTTATTTCATGGGAAATACAACAGAAGAAATAGATCACCACTGCGCACACAACAGTTCGCTTAAAAGACAAATTGTAGAACAACTGCAAACTTTTTTTCATCAACGCCTTGAATTGGTTACATTGTTCAAAACCGCGCTGGACCGAATGATATCTGATAACCATAAAATTGTTATCAGAGCTGATAAGACGCCTGCAGGAGAACACGCAAGACGTTTTAATGCGCCAACAATTGATGATGTCGCCATTGCCGTCGTTGGTGAAAATTTTGAATCGCGTGATATCCTTCTACATCGGCGGAACAATCAGCTGCAACGCGTTTACGAAACACACCGGTCGTATGATGCATTGCAATATCCCATTATATTTTGGCAAGGTGAAGACGGCTATGATTTCTCGATCAAGATGATAAATCCGCTTACAGGTGAATATAAAATCTTTCTCTCTTGAATAGGACTTATTCATTTCATTGACACAAAAATTAATTTACAGTCGCTGAAACGAACAAAAAAGTTAGTTCAATGAATTATTATTCATATCGTCTGATGGTTCGTGAAAATGGGGGCAATCACATCTTGAAATGTCGCCGTCTATTTCACCAATATGCTGAGGATATGTACGTAAAAGTTGAAACAGAACGATTGACATTCATCAGATTGAACCAAAAAAAACTCCGTTCCGAAGAGTATATTCACCTTCGAGATGCTATAAATGCTGACGGAAACGCACAAAATATAAGTCGAATGACGATCCTCCCAGCAACGTACGTCGGAAGTCCGCGACATATGCAGGAATATGCTCAAGATGCCATGTCGTACGTTCGCCATTACGGCACAACGGATTTGTTCATTACTTTTACGTGCAATCCGCAGTGGATAGAAGTACGACAAGAGTTATTCCCTGGTCAATCACCCATCGATCGCCATGACATCACCGCAAGAGTCTTCAAACAAAAACTGAAATCACTGATGGATTTCATCGTGAAGCATCGCGTTTTCGGCGAGACGCGTTGTTGGATGTATTCTGTGGAGTGGCAAAAACGCGGATTGCCACACGCACATATTCACATTTGGTTGATTGAGAAGATAAGACCCAATGAAATCGATGATGTTATATTGGCGGAAATTCCTAATGAAGAAGAAGATCGAGGCTTGCATAAGGTGGTTACTACTAACATGATTCATGGCCCCTGTGGATCATTAAATAGCAATTCTCCGTGCATGGTCGACGGCAAATGTTCGCAGCGTTATCCAAGGGCATTAGTTGCAGAAACAATTACCGGAAATGATGGCTATCCACTGTATCGTCGCCGATCTACTGCCGATAACGGAAGATCAACAATTGTGAAAGTGCATCAGCAGGATATTGAAGTTGATAATCGTTGGATTGTTCCGTATTCGCCATTACTCTCAAAGACTTAACGGTAACGAAGACTTAGCAGTAACGACGCAATTTGGCGCATTTTTCATTCGCCATTCATGAAAGATATCCCACTGTTGTTCATTTGGACGTACATCTGGAAAATGGTCAAAGGGTATATTTCACTGTGGACAACGCATTACAACGACCCGACCGGCCACCATCTACAACATTGACCAGTTTTTTTCAAATGTGCCAGTATGATGACTTCGCCCGAACGCTACTATACTCTGAAATACCGAGTTATTATACTTGGAATCAATCGTCAAAGAATTTTCAACGCCGTAAACAAGGAAATCCGGTTCCAGGTTATCCTAATGTATTTTCCACCAGCGCATTAGGTGGAATTTACACAGTCCATCCAAGCAACGATGAGTGCTTTTATTTGCGTTTGCTGTTAGTCAACATCTGCGAACTGTTAATGGTGAATTATGTGGCACATACAGATAAGCCTGTCAACGTTTGCGTTTGTTAGAAAATGACACTCATTGGGATTACACCCTTGGAGATGCTGCAATTTCATCAAATGCTCATCAAATACGAACATTATTTTCGATAATTATCTCAACATGCTTTCCATCCAAACCAACGGATTTGTGGACCAAATACAAAGTTTGCATGTCGGATGATATTTTGCATCAGATGTGTACTAGAACGTCAAATCCAGATTTGCAACTGAGCGAAGAAATTCACAACGAAGCATTAATATTAATTGAGGACATGTGCATGATGATGTCGAACAAGGTCTTATCTCAATTAGGCCTGACAGCGCCTAATCGTCCGATGCATGAGGCATTTAATCATGAGATGATACGCGAAAAACAATATGATTGTGATGCACTGAGATAATCTGTTCAAACGAATATTCCACTGTTGAATCGACAACAAAAATATGCGTACGACACCCTCATGGAAGTTGTGAACAATGGAACTGGAGGCATCTTCTTCTTGGACGCTTCCGGTGGAACTGGAAAAACATTTTTGATCGCATTGATTTTGGCAACGATTCGCTCTCAGAATGGAATTGCACTTGCAATTGCTTCATCGGGAATTGCAGCTACGTTGTTGGAAGGCGGTCGAACTGCACATTCAACGCCAGCCGGTAAATTTAATGCATGCTTGAAGTCGAGCTTTTTATGGAAACACGTCAAAAAACTCAAATTAAGTACCAACATGCGTGTCGAGTTGCAGAACGACCAATCTGGAGATATATTTCCAAAACAATTACTAGACATTGGTAATGGCAAAATCCCCGTTGATATTGCGACTGGCTACATTAAATTCACTGTTAACTTTTGCCAGTTCACTGAATCGAAGAGCGAACTCATCCTAAAGGTGTTCCCAAACATTGTACAGAATTACACAAACCATGTTTGGTTGAGCGAACGTGTTATATTGGCGGCAAAAAAAATTGATGTAGACGAATTTAATTTCAAGATTCAAAGTGAAATTGCTAGCGAATTGATGACGTACAAATCGGTGGATTCCATTACTAATCAAAATGATGTCATCAACTATCCAACCGAGTTTTTGAACTCGCTGGAATTACCCGGTTTGCCACCACACAATCTCCAACTGAAAGTCGGTTTAGTTATCATAATGTTAAGAAATATCAACCAACCACGTCTTTGTAATGGCACCCGGCTGGTCGTGGAAAAACTCATGAACAACGTCATCGAGGCAACAATTCTAAAGGGAAAGTATAGAGGAGAAAACGTTTTAATACCACGCATTCCAATGATTCCGACCGACCTTCCGTTTGAATTTAAACGCATGCAGTTTCCGGTGAGGCTTGCATTCGCAATGACAATAAACAAATCACAAGGACAGTCATTAAGTGTTTACGGCATTAACTTGGAAAATTCATGCTTTTCGCATGGTCAATTGTATGTAGCCTGTTCCCGTGTTGGAAAACCATTAGCATTGTTTGTTTACGCGCCAGATAACAAAACAAAAAATGTCGTGTATCATAAAGCATTGGAATGAACAAAATGGTGAAAGTGAACCAACCGAAACAAAACATTTTTTTGTTTTGGTACTCGAACGTCGTTATTGCAGTCGAAGTGTAAATAAAACACCTTTCAAATCTATGTGATCTCAGTTTAAAATAAAACATGTTCAAAATCTTATAAACATTTTTAAAACAATCCTCAATCAGAAAGGTCTTTTTTTTCTTAATTTTTACTTTGTTTACACATTTCTAATAGCTTTTTACAAATTTATAAAATTTTCACAAAAAAATTTATTTCAATTTAGACAGGACAACGTCTGTCGGGTCAGCTAGAAGGCCTCGCTTTCAAAAGAATTTAATCCACTAAACCTGTGCTGCGATTCACTAACTTTTAACGACAATCGTAACATTTGTCGACATAAATAGTCGTTTGCAGTAACGATTGTGTGATTCTGTAACTTTTTTTAACGATAGTATACAGCTGTTTTTTTGTACTCATTTAATTTAATAAAATGTGGCACCTCTGTGTACAAAGTGTCAAAATAAGCGAAAAGCACAAAAGAGAATGGGGAAAAAACAAATAGAATTGTGCATAGTTTGGGATTTTTGTTTATTTTTGTAAATTTTGACTTAAGTAAGGTAAGTTAAAAAATGTATGATTTAATTATCTTTTTATTTTGTTATTTTATTTACATTTATATACATACATTTTAAGTGCATTTAACCGAATGGCGACCAATTCAAATATTAAAAGGAGCCGCTGATAGCATCCAGTTGCATAAAAACGTAAAGACGAAAGCACCTAGCAAAATAAAATACTTAAAATTTCATTTTAACTTGAAGCTGGCATGTCTTACCTGCTTTTCTGTCGATATAGATGTTATTCTAGATCCTCTTAGTTGATCATCTAACTCAAACATTAAATTTTCAGCCAAGTCCGCAGTGAGTCGGTATAATTATTGAAATTCCTTCGCTGTACACTCAAAAGGATTGTCCAAATCCCGAAGAATACGACGATTAATTGCTGGAACGTCAAAAATTTGGTCATCCCTTGCTAATTCGTATGCCAAATACTCAAAAGCCATTTTAAACACACTTTATATAATAAATAAACACAAAATAAACTTATATACACACTTTATATAATAAATACACTTTATCGATAAAATAAACACAACTAAAATTTTTGTCGCTAATATAACGAGAGAAAAGGCCCAACTATAATATGCATACGCAAGCTTAAGCAAATTGCAAAAGTTAACGAAAAGGCTGTCAAATGCATAACCAGTTCAGAGTTAACTTTTAGGTGGCTACAATGACTTTGAAACTTTTTGTTCACAGTTGCTCATTTATGTTTAAAAAAATATTTTTATTTTAACAAAACGCCATTAAATGACTATATTTTATAAATATTATTTATTATTTTATAATTAAAAGAAAACTTCGTACCCGAAACGAATAATTTTTCCTTTTTTTAATTTATCGGCAAAAGTACTAAAATATACAGCTGTGGCAGCACTACATTGTAAATAATAATAAACGTTTACATATGTTTTGTTAATTTTCGTGTTGTGTTTGCAAAAATGGAGAAAAAACTTAAAAATTTTAATACTATAAAAATATTAAAGTTAGCGCTTGAAGGGTTGTGCACATTAAAAAAAATAAGTGAACTACACTGTAAAAGAAGAACACGCTCTTGTTCTGTCAGCGAAATAACCGCGACAGAAAGACATTTTTGTTAAAATAAAAAGGGTCCCTTTTATTGTAAAGGCACTTATTTTTTCCGCATTTTCTATTAAATTTAAAATAAATATATTTTCTTCCATTTTGTTCAAAACACAAACAAACAACAACAAACAGCTGATTCCGTACAGAATGTGAGATCAGTTTCGCTTTTTGCTTAAGCAAATGACAGTTGAAAAACTTAACGAAAAGTTTCGTTAAGTACATTATAGTTTGCCACATACAATTTATATATGTTCGCACGTTTGCTTAAGCTAGCATATGCATATTATAGTTGGGCCTAAAAACTTGTTAAGAGTAACAGCTGACTTCAGCCGACAACGAATATCGTTAAAAATGTTACTGAATTGCAAATTCGATAAATTTTCGTTATATTTATTTTAACGATACGATTATCGTTAAAAAAGTTAGTGAATCGCAGTACTGAACTAAATTCCTCTTCGGTGGTTCTCTGACATTATGGGGAATGGCCTCGCCCACTGAAATGCATTGCTCATATGACGCGCTTCAGTATCCCATTATTTTTCCATGTGGAGAACATGGATATCACTTTGAAATGCGTCAAATCAATCAAGCAACCCATAAGGCCGTTAATTATCCTGTTGAGTTCTTAAATTCACTCGATGTGCCAGGCTTTCCACCACATATAAAATTGCTAAATTATTGCAGTTTCCTGTTCGGTTAGCGTTTGCGATGACTGTTAACATCCCGTGTAGGAAAACCCACCGATGTGTATGCTCCTGATGGGCAACCTAAAAATATTGTATATCCTAAGCATTGCAATAAACAAATTAAAATCAAATTAATAACTTTTTGTAAATATATAAATACGTTTTATTTCTTTATAACGAGGGGGTAGCGAAGCACACCGGGTTTAGCTAGTAATAAATATAAAAACTTCAACCATAGTTTTAGGGTGTCCAGATCTAATTTTTTCGACGGCATGACAAGTTTCAAAAAAAACATTCAAACCTAAAGTTTATTAGTCGTTTATTTATTATAATAAGTGCTTGACACCGAAAAGCTTTCTAAAAATAATTTTTTATTTTTATTATTTTTGAAGTTATTAATTTCATTAAATCAAAAAATAAGTCATTCATTGACTTTTCAGGTCTCGATTTTTAAATAATTCAATAAACATAAACATGAAGAACGTTTTAAAATAAAAAAAAAACAAAAAGTCATTCATTGATTTTTCAATCATGTAAACACAAATAAGTCATTCTTTGACTTTTATCACGATTTTCGAATCACAAATAACTTAAAATAATAAAGGAACATTTATAATTAAACTAAAGATATTTATCACTTAATTTCACTTTTTTTAAAAGTAAAATCCCTTCTTCGGTGTTTAAATATTTTTTTAATTCAGTACAGCCATTCTGAAATTTTGTTTTATTATGAGCTCTGCTTGCACTGCTTCTAAATGCATTCGGTTTCTCTCTTTTCTCCAAGAATTCCCCATAAAACTGAAAATGTTTTCGGAAAATGCATTGGCATGTAGAATTGAATAGACAAAACTTAATACTCTTAAAATATTTTTAGATCTGGGTCCACTGGAGAGAACAGTAAACTGAAAAAGTATTTAAAAAAAAAAATGAAAAATGTTAGCTTAAGCCACCCTGCGATTACATATAAATTGTATGTGGCAAACTATAATGTACTTAACGCAACTTTTCGTTAAGTTTTTCAACTGTAATTTGCTTAAGCAAAAAGCGAAACTGATCGCATATTCCGTACGGAATCAGCTGTTTGTTGTTTGTTTGTGTTTTTAACAAAATGGAGAAAGAAGAAAATACATTTTTTTTAAATGTAATACACAATGTGGAAAAAATAATGCCCCTATTGCCGTTCTCAACTCAAATAAGTTTGGTCGTCTGTCAGTCAACCCGACTTTAACTCAACCAAATTATTTTTTGGTATTGTGTAACACAACGATTTTTAGTTGTAATTGTTATGGCGTTGCCGACATGAAATATCGATTTCATGTTGGCAACACCATGCATTTTATTTGTAAAGTGAAGAAAAAAACGCAAAAAAAAGTTTTTATAAAATAAAAAGAATGGATTTAAGTGTGGATTTATTTTTTGAAGACGAAAATCATGACGCTAATACAAATGTTCTACGTATACGTAGAAAAATACGCGATGATTCCAATCCTCTTGAACTGCGAAGTAAGAAATTTCCAAAACAAGTAACAAATATGTTAGTATAATAAGTATTATTTTTCATAGAGGCAATTTTCTTTTGCTTAATTTGTTTATTTCATAATTTTTATAACTGTTTTTCTCCAAATCCTTAATACTTTTTTAAAGTTTAGCTTGTGTCTCGCATTGTTTTCTCAGAAGTTCCAGACGCTCTTGTTCTGGTGATTTTTTGCTTTTCTCGGCTGGTGTGTTTATTATCTCAGGTTCATTTGTAACGATTTGTTCCATGTCGAGATTTTGAGGAGTTTCTAAAGCCTGACTTGTTGACGGACCAACGTTTTCAACGCCGAAAGTGTGTCCAGATGGTGCTACTTGGTCATTTAGTGATAACAGCTGGGACACGCAATCCTCAAGTACATTAAGCGGAATTTCTTGTGAAGGACCACCACCAGGTGCTTGTAGGTTTTATTTATTATTAGCAAGTTTTTTTTAATAATTGCTTTGTAATGAATCCAAACCTATATGAAGTAACAATTCTAATAAAATGTCTGTTTACAATAATTAAGATGGCATATACTTACACGTTTCCATTCGAAGGATGTTCTTGTAGGTGGGCCCAAGCTATTCAATTCTATTGTAAATCCTTCCCACGCTTCCTTACACTGAGTTTTAGTCATCTCAAATTTTTGTTTTCCTTTAGCAATTTCTGGATTTTTTTTTCCATCAGCTGCACACGTCGCTCAAATTGGGCTTTGGTTGTTATTTTGACTGTCCTGCGTATGTGTATTAATCATTTAATTAATTATATTAAGATCAAAAAACACTTATACTTACGATTTTTCCATTTTTTATCTTTTTTGTATTATTTTTTTAAAGGAAATGTATTAAAAATTTTATTTAAATCTATAACCGTCAAAGACTCAACTGCTAATAAGCAGTTGTGTATATTTATGGTTTTTGTCAACCAAACTCATACAAAATGGTGTACCGCAATACTATTAAACACAACCAAAAAATCAGCAGCACAACCAAAAAGTCAACTACATTTAAGTTGTGAATGGCAATACCGATTTATGAAAGACGACCAAATTATTAAAAAAGTTGTGAACCGCAATAGGGGCATAAGTGCCTTTATAATAAAAGGCACCCTTTTTATTTTAACAAAAATGTCTTTCTGTCGCGGTTTATTTCTCTGAAAGAACAAGAGCGTCGTCTTCTTTTACAGTGTAGTTCACTTATTTCTTTTAATGTGCACAGGCCTTCAAGCGCTAACTTTAATATTTTTATATTCAGGTCTATTCGGGAAGTCACTTTCACCACAAATACGCGTTTCATTCACTTTTTGTTATTTTAAAATACGTTAGCGATGTGAGTACCAGAAAACAAACAGAAAAGCATATGTTTTTGTTCACTTGTAGGCATTCTAAAATATGTACTTGTTCACCACACATCTACATAATTTTCGTTCGACGCTTGATTTAGCGCGTAAAAACAAAATAATACAGAAAAATAAATAACAAGCGTATGCTTCAAGTAAATATGTACAAGTATAAAAAAAGTACACTGAAAGTTAATTATGTTTTTTTGTCCAGGTCTAAGTTCAGAGCCTGTTCAACCATTTATGGCATAATTTCTCTTCGATTGAAATTTCCAACTAATATTCAGACAGAAGTTTTGAAAAAGTTGACTGGGAAATATTAAGATGCCAATTCCTGCCAACTCCATGTTGGTAATTTTCTTCATCGAAGAAACGAAGGGCTGCTGCTAGCTTGTCAACAGGCCTTAAGTATCCAAGCCGTGATTTCTGTTTGATTTTGTCTTACAATTCAGATTAAATATATTTAAATGCCTCTTTGTTGATTCTAAAATTTATCCTAAAACTTCTTTAGGTATTAGCAGAGGTGATTTTAAATTTGTAATAAACTGGCATCATTAATTTTTAAATATATACGGCGTGTTATTTCTTAAATTTTTAATTACTCCTCTAATATTTCCAGGTTGTGCATTAATTAAAAATGTAATCGAATCCATCTCAATTTTTATTTTTAAATTATATTTTTGTTTTTAAATTTTTCTGTGTATTAATTAGACATCTGTTTTCAATGTTTATGTTTTTCATAAGAGATAACAAAAAATCGATTACTGCAAACGATAATTCTTCACTCGTATTTTAGAATATGTCGAAGATGAAATGTCGAAAGTGAACGTTCGACGACGAAGAAGTGAAGCGCGTATTCCCGAATAGACCTGATTATTTAAATTTTTAACTTTTTTCTCCATTTTTGCAAACACAACACGAAAATTAACAAAACATATGTAAACGTTTATTACACTGCTTTACAAATTTTTAATTTGGAAAAAAAATACCAAGAACGCCACATGCCTAGATAAGTTAGTTGGGACCTCCTGAACACGAAAAACGCATAACTAAAAAAATTATATTTTATACTAATTGTTCATTAGGGTATTTTTTTCAAGTAGTCGAGTTTTAAATTAGCGATCAAACGAACATACCTGCGCAACAGTTTTCTATCAACTAACTTTTTTAAAACCTCTTGCTGTCTGTACAACTTCACAGAAAAGCCAAAACGACAAACATAACTGTTTCCGCATTCCTAACATATTTGGCATTCCTTATGTTGTTCTTGCGAGCGAGATGATACTCAACAAGCCATATGAGTCCGAAAAGAGTCTTTTCTGACACCTTTTTCGGAGCGTTGATCTTTATGAGCCCAAAAAACAATCATAATTGCTCCGAAAACCTTCAGAAAAGAGGGTCATTACCTAGCATACCATTTTAGGAGCGCTCCGAAAAAGGAGTCAGAAAAGAGTCCAACAAAAGAGCATTTTCGGAGCGCTCCGAAAAAAGGAGTCAGAAAAGAGTCCAACTAAAGAGCATTTTCGGAGCGAAAGAAAAATTTGCTTCCCAGCATACCATTCTAGGAGCGCTCCGAAAAAGGTGTCAGAAAAGAGTCCAACAAAAGAGCATTTTCGGAGCGCTCCGACAAAAGGAGTCAGAAAAGATTCTAACAAAAGAACATTTTCGGAGCGAAAGAAAAAATTTGCTTGTTACTGTCCTGAGTCGGCATGCAGTATGACTCAGAAATTCCACTTAATTATGTGTTTACCAAAGCGTTGTTCTCCTGCTATTTGTGCTTTGAACAAAAAAAAAAAAAACATAGCTGTACCACACAAGAATGATAAAAACAAGATTACACAGAGCCCAAGAAAAACTTCATAAAAGACTCTTTTCTGACATTATCTAAGAGCTCTTTAAGAGCCCAAAAAACCCTCATAAAAGACTCTTTTCTGACATTATCTAAGAGCTCTTTCTGACGGACCATTTTCGAATGTAATGACTCTCTTTTCTGAAGGTTTTCGGAGCAATTATGATTGTTTTTTGTGCTCATAAAGAGCGTTAACCCTCCGCAAAAGGTGTCAGAAAAGACTCTTTTCAGACTCATATGGCTTGCTGGGTTGTTACTGTCCTGAGTCGACACGCAGTATGACTCAGAAATTCCACTTAATTATGTGTGTACCAAAGCGTTGTTCTCCTGCTATTTGTGCTTTGAACAAAAAAAAACATAGCTGTACCACACAAGAATTATAAAAACAAGATTACACAGAGCCCAAGAAAAACCTCATAAAAGACTCTTTTCTGGCATTATCTAAGAGCTCTTTAAGAGCCCAAAAAAACCCTCATAAAAGACTCTTTTCTGACATTATCTAAGAGCTCTTTCTGACGGACCATTTTCGAACGTAATGACGCTCTTTTCTGAAAGTTTTCGGAGCAATTATGATTGTTTTTTGGGCTCATAAAGAACGTTAACGCTCCGAAAAAGGTGTCAGAAAAGACTCTTTTCGGACTCATATGGCTTGCTGGGTACATTCGAAAATGGTCCGTCAGAGAGAGCTCTTAGATAATGTCAGAAAAGAGTCTTTTATGAGGGTTTTTTTGGGCTCTTAAAGAGCTCTTAGATAATGTCAGAAAAGAGTCTTTTATGAGGTTTTTCTTGGGCTCTGTGTAATCTTGTTTTTATTATTCTTGTGTAGTACAGCTATGTTCTTTTTTTGTTCAAAGCACAAATAGCAGGAGAACAACGCTTTGGTACACACATAATTAAGTGGAATTTCTGAGTCATACTGCGTGCAGACTCAGGACAGTAACAAGCTAATTTTTCTTTCGCTCCGAAAATGCTCTTTAGTTGGATTCTTTTCTGACTCCTTTTTTCGGAGCGCTCCGAAAATGCTCTTTTCTTGGACTCTTTTCTGACTCCTTTTTCGGAGCGCTCCTAGAATGGTATGCTGGGATAAGTCATGGTAAAAAAAATCTCTACACAAGCTAGTCAGTTGTGTATGTTAAGTATGCCACGCAATTACGAGAGTTTATGTTTTTGAGTGAGGGAGGAAGAAAGAGAGAAGCACCTATAAATGCACATGACCAGCGTTACCGTTGATGCGACTAAAGTGGCAATTTGACCCTTTTACAGATGCCTTGCCACTTTTTGTGTACCTTTTTTTTTGTTTTACTTGATACATATTAGTTTTTTTATTAATTTTTTTATTATATGCATATGTAATCATACATCATATACAACATTTAAATGAAAAAAATACGATTTTTATTTTTGTTTTGTTTATTTTCCATCTTTTTAAAAGTGGTACCCCTTATTTTAATAAATCCCCTTTTTGTGCGACTTTCTCAAATTTGCCAACGGTAACGCTGCACACGACAATCCGTTACATTTTCTTTCCCCTCCTTTCTAGAACGTTCTTTTGTTTACTCTGTTGTTAGTACGAAAAAAATCCCTAACAACGAGAATGAGAGTTATTGTTACTAACAAAAAACTGAGGAATTCCAAGAATGTTGTGGCGAAAATGCAATGGGTATATAATGTAAAAAACAAAACGTAGTAGGGGGCATACTTAAGTGATACAGTTATATCGAGCCATTACCGCCAAAATAATGTATCCCACACCATAATCGATTGTTGTTTTTTTATCGAAATCGATAGTTCAACATCATTTAAAATTATTAAAATTAAATGTATTACACAAAACAATATTTACATTATAAATTTTAAAATAATGGCTTTATTCAAACTGATTTTATTTAAAAAAAACCTTCCACTGTAAAATTTTGAGTTTGTGGGATACATTTTTTCGGCGGTTATGGCTCGATATGTTATGCTATGTTGGTTGGGGCGAAAGTTGCAAGGTTTTGGGACGACAACACCGTTTAGAATTTATAGGGAAATTTCTAATGTGCTGTTTTTTAACATTTTACCTATAGCATGAAAGTTTGTTAGAGCATACCCCCTATGTTCCATTTTTTTGTGGAAAAATTTATACGCAATTTGATTGCTACACTTATTAGCTACTTACTCCTGTTTTCCGATATGATGCACAAGCTCCCGTTTAGAATTTATAGAAACATTTCTAATGTGCTGTTTTCTTACATATTACTTAAAACAACTAATGGCGTTTTCTTTTCTGGCAAAAATGTTACACGTTTTTCCCATTTCGCATCTTTTTGTGTTCTTTTCTGAAAAAATGTCAACACTGCTAAAGTTTTTTTTTTTTTTTTTTTTTTTTTTTTTGCATTTAATTATTTATTGAATCTTCATATTTAAAATGACAATAAGTATTCAAATCTTAATACTAAAAAGAAAATAATAAGCCCAGCCAGTGCTAGACAAAAATTTTTATGATACTAAAAAAATTTCACATCAACTGATCCAGTCATCTATTTTGCGCTTGAGTTAAAGCAAGGGTATCCCTCCTTCTCAACCGATTGTGGCCACTAAAGTTAAGGATGTCTCGTGCAAAGGGGTTTGGATGGTGTTCAAGTTTGCTGACATACTTTGACGCATATTTTGTAAATTCGACTTTTACTAATGGCACGCCTAGATCTTTGTGGATTCGAGAATTTTTAACATACCATGGAGCTGCAGTAATTATACGTAGAATTTTGTTTTGACCCCTTTGAATTTTTTCAATGTTGGATGCTGAGGCAGTACCCCATAATTGAATTCCATAACACCAGATTGGCTTTAGAATTGCATTGTACAACAAAAGTTTGCAATCCAATTTCAATGTAGAGTTTCTGCCGATTAACCAATTAAGTTGCACTGCTTTTAATCTCATTTGTGCAAGTTTCGCTTCAATATGAGACTTCCAAGTTAAACGGCGGTCGAGGTGAATGCCGAGGTATTTGACTTCATTATGTTGAGGAATAATTTGATTATTTATTCTGATGGACGAGCAGGTATCTTTTCGCAATGTGAAAGTGATATGAATACATTTTTGTTCATTTACCCTGATTTTCCAAAGCTCTAGCCAATTCTCTAGTTTATAAACATAATTTTGCAAATTCTGTGATGCAACTTGGTGGTCCTTATGGACGCTGACAAAGGCTGTATCGTCTGCAAAAGTTGACGTGTGGATTTTGGGGTCTGACGGCATGTCGGAGGCATAAATAAAATATAAAGTAGGGCCCAGTATGCTACCCTGTGGCACACCTGATTCAATTGGCTGAGCGGTACTTAAAAAATGGCCTTCTTTGATTTTAAATTTGCGACCGTATAAATAACTTTCCATGAGTTTATGGGTGTTAGCAGGCAGAGTTAATTTAATTTTGTGCATTAAACCGTCATGCCAAACTTTGTCGAACGCTTGGGACACATCAATGAAAAGGGCGGAGCAGTATTTTTTATCTTCAAACGACCCTCTTATCACATTTACCAATCTGTGAGTTTGTTCGATGGTACTGTGTTTAGCTCTGAATCCGAATTGATGATTTGGAATACATTCAGTGTCATTCAGAATTGGAGTCAACTTAGTCATTAACAATTTTTCGAACAGTTCAGAAATTGTCGGCAGTAGGCTAATTGGCCTATATGACTCCACTTTGGTGTGGTCCTTCCCTGACTTAGGAATCATAGTGATCATAGACACCTTCCAATCTGCAGGATAGTATTCTAGGCGTAAAATAGCGTTGAAGATAAAGAGGATAATTCTTCTTGCTACACGAGATAACTCCACAAGCATTTTATTGCTGACTTTATCCATACCTGGAGCCTTTCTAAGGTTCAGAGTACCAATAGCGTTTTGGACATCACGAAAGTTTAGTCTTAGGGGTACAGGAGGCCTTATAACAAGTGGTGGCAAATCAGATTCGTTATTATTTGAGTTGTTTATAGTAAACACATTTCTCAAATGGTTAACAAATAATGTCCCTTTCTCGGAATCATTTCTAGCCCAGTCACCAGTCGGATTTCGCAAAGGAGGTTTTTCTCTCACTGGTCTTTTTAAACCTCTTGCCGCCCTCCATAACGAGTAGTCAGATTGTGGGGTACTATCAAGACCTTCCAAGTAAGATCTAAGTGAGGCCGTTCTTTGGGTTTGTAAGAATTGTCTTAGTATATCTCTGCATACCCGTAGCCTAGCTTTCAGTTCAGGAGACCTGTGAATTTGCCACTCTCTTCTAACTCTTCTTTTTTCTGACAGGAGATAATCGAGTTCAGCGAAATAAGTTCTATTTGTCCCACTTCTGCACTCAACGTCGTATGTGGAGGCGTGATGTACAGCTTTTCGTATGTCCTCAGTAAACTTGCCAATCGACCCATCAATATCCTCGGTAGTTCTCAATACTACATTTTCCGTGCAGTGGGAACTTAAATACTTTTTATACTTTATCCAACTTACTCTGGTTTTAGATATGTCCCGAAATGGAGAGCCATTCCCTTGAAGGAAACGCATTGAAATAATAGAAGGAGAGTGATCTGAAGACAAGTCTAATGAAGGCTCCACTTGTATCGATTCTACAGGGATATTTTTCACTACTCCGAAGTCAATAACATCGGGAATCTTCCGTCGGTCCGTCGGCCAGTAGGTGGGATGCCCGCTTGAGAGTACATCTAATCCCATTTTGGCAATGGTGTTGAAGAGTTCACGACCCTTCGGGGTCACCAGACGTGAACCCCAAAAAGTGTGTTTGGCGTTAAAGTCACCAGCAACTAAAAATCTAGCTCCAAGGGAATTGAAGAAGCTGTAGTATTGGTGTTCTTTTATTGAAAATCGAGGCGGCGAATAAATTGATGATAAAACAAAATTGTACTGACAGAATTCTATACAAATGTTTGTTGCTTGTAGGTAATCCTCAAATATGTTGTTCATTAAATAATGTTTTCTTCTGTTCTTTATAAAAATTGCCGATCCTCCACATGCTCTTCCGCGGGGATCTTTAGTATCATACAACACGTAGCCATTAATTTTGAAGTACGCTGTCGCCGTCAAGTGAGTTTCAGCAATCATCATGACATCAATCTGCTTATCCATCAGGAAGTGTTCTAGTTCGTTTTTATGTTGGCGGAGGCCGTTCGCATTCCAAAAACAAATTCATTTCTTTAAAATGGCTTGTAAGATAGTGGATTGCATTTTCAGCATTTCCTGCATCATGGATGTCATAGTGGTCGTAAAAGTGTTCATAGTTTGGACAAGTGTCTGCAATGTAGTCTCTAGAGTGTTAACATTAGGCTCGTGATATTGTGATTTAGGTGCCTGCTCCAAACCTGGCATATTAGATTTAACCACGTTAGCGTAAGAAACTTGTCTAGAACTAGGCGCGTTTACATGACTAGTGGACCGTAACAATTGCGGGAAATTGTCACTCGATGCCAAAATAGGCTGTTGACGATGATCAGGTAATACTGACATCTTGTTGGTACTTATGGCTTTCAAATGAGTGTAAACTGGACAACCTCTATAATTTGCGGTATGATTACCTCCGCAGTTACTGCATTTTTTTATTTTTACGTCAGTTTTGGACTTATTACATTGAGCAGTTGGATGTAGTTCCCCACACGCAACACAAACAGACGGTAATTTACAGTACGCTTTGGTGTGGCCAAATTCTTGACAATTAACACACTGGACGGGTCCAATGCGCTTATGCGGTTCCTCCACGGTAATTCTACGATGCAGAAGATAAATGAGATTGTAGATTGGGTGGGACTCGTTTTTCTTTAAGACAACATCTCCAGGTTCCAATTCTACCCTGAACATGGGCTGAGGGATCTTTTCACGGTTTCTGATATTCACTACGCTCTTGATTTTGAACCCTTTGTCCATTAAACCGGTCTTTATCTCCGCAGGATCAACACATGGGTCTATACCCTTTAGAACGACTTGGGAGTCCTTTTGCGCTTTTGAGCTGGTAGGTATAGAAGTCCCTAGTCTCCCTCTCCAACTGGTTGGACAATTTTCGAAAGTCATCTTCCCTATTCACTTGGATCTTTGTCTCGCAGATATTTCCATGTTTAATTGAGGTTACGCTAAACATGTTTTCACCTATTACCGAAACAATTCCTTGTACCAATTTACTGGAAGTCGGCTCTCTCAGATAAATTGGTGGGGGCTTAAACGTCTTCTTAGGAAGTTCTGGCTCATCCGTCTGAAGGAGAGCAAACCTATTTTGATTATTACTCACGGTCTTAGGAGCTTTTGAATTTGATGACACTTGAGCAGACGTCGGGCTCCTCTGTCGCTTGAGAACGGTGATGTACTTATCCATACCTACTTGTTTTTTTGGTTTGACTGCACTATTTGATGAAGATGATGTTTTTTCATCTGTTGAAATCACAATATTGGGCGAACAGGAACGACGCCGTTCTACGGCTCTTGCAGTGAGAAGATTCTCCACAGATTTTTTTATGGATTCTTCCTCAGAGACCCATTTAGTTTTTCTACTCGAGCTAAGCTCTTTCTCAGAATTACATCTGAGAGGAACACTCATACAATTTTTATGCGATTTATAGTGTTTTTTTTTTAATTACCGATATTACCGTAGATTTTTTTAACCTATTACGATTTTTTCACTTTTTTGTTTTATTTCAACCTATTACACTTTTTCACCTATTACGATTTTTACACCGAAAATTCAGCCGCACTAAAAATAACACGTCCGAACAGTTCGATGAGACGAGACTGAATCTAAAGTGTAGTGTGTTCTTTTCTATAAATGTCACACTATAAATGAAAAAATTGTGCACCTTTCCCACTCTGTACTTTTAGAGGGGGAGAATCGCACGATAAAACAGCTGACCAGTGATGCCAACTTTTGAGACTCAAAACGCGTAAACATTTTTCCAAAAAGGGCTAAATGGAAAAAAATCCATATAAAACCACATCCAATTTTCTTTTTTTTGCGTTTTGAGTGACTAAAATCCGGCTAAATCTAGCCCGAAAAGGGCTAAGTTGACATCGCTGCAACTGACATTTGTTTTGGTTATGAATGTGTATTTCTGTTAAGAAACAAAAAAAAAAATATATACAAAATGGAAAATATTACTACTTTTTTATGTGCTAAAAAAATTTTGGATGACGTGTTGAATTCATCTTCATCATCTGATGATGATAAAATATTTTATATGATTATGGAAAAGTGAAAGGCTTTGTAGAGAACGTAATTAATGAATACTCTGAAGTTGATATATGTCAAATTTCATAGGACAATATCTCCTACTTCTTATATATGTATGTAATGTATGTCTATATATATATATATATATAATTTTTATAGTTTAAGAAGAATTTGCGTATTAGTCGGGAAGGTGTCATTGGTCATTTTGATAAATATTCACTGTCTTATTTCAAGCGATCTTACCAGGGAGCTATCTACTTCTTCTTTTTTAACAAAAAATAAAAACAGCTGTACATGAAAAAAGTTTTATGTTCTATTCTCACCATTAAAAATGCGACATCTTTAAAATGTGTGGTAAACATTATAAAAATGTACATAATAACGGTGTAACATTTTATTTCAGAAAAGAAAACACCATAAGTTTGTTAGAGCATACCCCCTATGTTCCATTTTTTTGTGGACAAATTTATACGCAATTTGATTTCTATACTTATTAGCTACTAACTCCTGTTTTCCGATATGATGCACAAGCTCCCGTTTAGAATTTATAGGGAAATTTCTAATGAGCTGCTTTTTAACATTTTACCTAAATCAGGAAAGTTTGATAGGTCATACCCCCTATGTTCCATTTTTTTGTGGAAAAATCTATACGTAGTTTGATTTCTACACTTATTAGCTACTTCCTCCTGTTTTCCGATATGATGTACAAGCTCCCATTTAGAAATTTCTAATTTGCTGTTTTTTACATTTTAAAGCATGAAAGTTTGTTAGGGCATATCCCTATGTTCCATTTTTTTATGGAAAAATCTATACGTAATTTAATTGATACACCTATTAGCTACTAACTCCTGTTTACCGATTTGATGCACAAGCTCTTGTTCAGGATGTATACAGAAATGACTACACTTAAATTTTTCCCACATTTTACTTTTAAGTTCTAATTTTAGTAGGTAATATCTTTTGGATTTTAAATTTTCTTGGGTAAAATTTGACTCCATCCGATTGCTGCGGTTAAAAATGAATAATTCCTGCATTCCGATATAATGCACAAGATAAAGTTGAAGAGGATAGGATGCAATGGATTTTTTCATACACTTATTGCTTAGAAATTATAATGCACAAAATGCTCTAATAAATTTTATTTTCATTAGATATATTTCTAAAAAAATATTTGTGATTTTCATTATTTATTGATTTATTTGCATTATTGTTTATATAAAAAACAAATTTTTCTTCTAAATACAATCACAAATCTACAAGATGATGCATAAACAAAAACAAACAATTTTTGACCACACAAAAAAAGTTTGTTTTGATAAAACAGCTGTTACGGTTTGATAAAGTTTCGTTCAGTTTGTTTTGTTCACGTAAATAAAGATTACGCCAACGCGCGTAAAATTTTAAAATGTTCTGCGCATTTTGGAACTGTGACTTCACACATTCTGTGTTTCTATTGGCTAATTTTTTCTCACTTGTTTTTTGTACTCATGTTTTGCTTGCATTTGCTCACTGCACTCTTCATGTTTATATTTTTTCTTGTTTTTTTTTTTTGGTTTTTTTTTTTTGTAACAGAACTCTCAGTGAATTCAATTGCAAGGTTGCCAACTATCACATTAAACATACGCCCATGTTCTGAAAAACGCAGCGTTTTCAAATCGCATACAGTTTTCAAAACGCAAAACGCATTTTGATCTGTTCTGAAATCGCTACGATTTGCTACCGGTTTGCCATTTTTCGCAGCTATGTTCGAACAATAAAAACATGTTTTGTCATAAAATAACGTAAACAAATAAATAAATTACAAATTAAAATGCATTACATTACTTTTCAAAGATCAAGTTGATCAGCTGTTTACACAAATCGCTAGTTAGTAAAGTAAACAATTGAAACAGACAATTGACAAACTCAAAGAAAATTTTTAAATTGCATGTTTTTAATTAAAATTGTGGAAAAATGTTACAAGCTTTAGCTTAAAGAAAAAGAAAACATTAAATTTAAATTGTGCATCATTTCATTTTGTGTTTAAAGTGCAGTTTCAATAAAATAAGCCAGATCGCTTTAGTATACACTAGCGGTTTGAAAACGCCAAATTTCTAGCGTTTTCGTTTGTTAGAACACCTCTTTGGCGTTTTCAAATCGAAATTGTATGTGGCAAACTATAATGTACTTAACGTAACTTTTCGTTAAGTTTTTCAACTGCCATTTGCTTAAGCAAAAAGCGAAACTGATCGCATATTCCGTACGGAATCAGCTGTTTGTTGTTTGCTTGTGTTTTTAACAAAATGGAGAAAGAGGAAAATACATTTATTTTAAATTTAATAGAAAATGTGGGAAAAATAAGTGCCTTTATAATAAAAGGGCCCTTTTTATTTTAACAAAAATGTCTTTCTGTCGCGGTTTATTTATCTGACAGAACAAGAGCGTCTTCTTCTTTTACAGTGTAGTTCACTTATTTCTTTTAATGTGCACAGGCCTTCAAGCGCTAGCTTTAACATTTTTATATTATTTAAATTTTTAAGTTTTTTCTCCACTTTTGCAAACACAATACGAAAATTAACAAAACATATGTAAACGTTTATTATTATTTACAATGTAGTGCTGCCACAGCTGTATATTTTAGTACTTTTGCCGATAAATTAAAAAAAGGAAAAATTATTCGTTTCGGGTACGAAGTTTTCTTTTAATTATAAAATAATAAATAATATTTATAAAATATAGTCATTTAATGGCTTTTTGTTAAAATAAAAACATTTTTTGAAACATAAATGAGCAACTGTGGACAAAAAGTTTCAAAGTCACTATAGCCACCTGAAAGTTAATTCTGAACTGGTTATGCATTTGACAGCCTTTTCGTTAACTTTTGCAATTTGCTTAATCTTGCTTACGCATATTGTAGTTGGGCCTTTAGTTTCGGTCACACATTTCTTGCAGGGGTATTTTCGTTAAATTTTTTTTTTTAATATTTTTTTGTTTATTGGTCTCTCCAGTGGGGCCAGATCTAAAAATATTTTAAGAGTATTGAGTTTTATCTTTTCAATTCCACATGCCAATGCATCTTCGGATAGAATTTTCAGTTTGATGGGGAATTCTTGGAGAAATTTGATGGGGAAAGAAACCGAATGCATTTAGAAACAGTGGAAGCAGAGCTCATAATAAAACAAAATTTCAGAATGAGATGCACTGAATTCAAAAAATATTTAGACACCGAAGAAGGGATTTCACTTTTGAAAAAAAGTGCAATTAACGGCCATTTTCACAATGTACGATTAAAAGTAGACGTGAACTTTAACCGCAAGTTAGGCTAATCTGAATTTCACAATGTACAATTAACTCTTAACTGACACTATTTAACAACAAAGTTGCTGTTAAATATAACCGAACAAACCTCGCCGGTTAGCATCTTAATTGTAAGAAATATAGTAAAAGAAAATGGAAAATCAACATTTATATTTTTGTAATATATTTAATTTTAAAAATGTAAAGCGCAGAAAAAGGAATTTGGTGCGGCGTAATCATTTTTCTTTAACTGATGAAAAATTCAGAGTCCACAGCAAAATACGTAGTTAAACTTATAGGCAGCAACATAAAAAGTGCAACAACTAGGTAAGGTGCCTCAAAAGTTTATCTAATATAATTAAATAAAAAAACATTTTATTAATCTGCTTTATAGAAATCGAGCACTATCACCTATGCAAATACTGTTGTTGACTTTAAGATTTTACGCTACATGCAGCTTCCTGATTGTAATAAGCGATTATTGTGGAGTATCTATAGCAACAGCAAGTCGCGTTGTAAAAAAAGTGTCCAAAGCAATTGCAAAACTTTCAATTAAATTTATAACTATGCCACATTCTCAGGAGAATATGAGGAAGACAGCTTTATATTTTTATGATATTTCAAAGTTTCCTAAAGTCATAGGAGCTATAGATTGTACCCACGTTAAATTACAATCTCCTGGAGGGACTGATGCAGAAATTTTTAGATGTCGTAGGTACAGGTAAGGTTTCTTTAAATTACATAATTTTCTGAGATTTAATATACATATGTATGTAAATTATTTGTAGGCTATTTGCAACTCTGACCTGGAAATAATGGATATAGTAGTCAGATGGCCTGGATCGGCCCACGACAGTTATATTTTTAATAACAGTCGTATTAAAGCTAGATTTGAAAATGGAGAGTTTGGATCCTATTTACTTTTAGGCGACGCACAGTGGCTGAAAATCGTTTTTCATTGGCCAAAATTCTGTAACTTTTGAACCGATCAAAATATTGAAGTAATTTTTTTTTTTATGGATAGATATTTAGTTCAGCTTGGCTTAGTTGTAATTACATTCAAATTGATTGATGACTTTTTAAGGACTTCTAGGTCAAAGTTGAACTTTTGATTTTTTTTAAGTTTTGGAGTGAAATATGGGTTTATTTTTTTTATTTACATATTAAAAAATTTAATATTTGGAACTTAATAATAATTATAATTATTTTTTGTGATAATGGAATTTTTTTAATGTTACACTCAAAAAAATTTTTACACTCAAAAAAATGTTTACACTAAAAAAAATAGTAAAATTCACTGGAGATTTTGCTGTTACTACAGAAAAATTTATTCTTTTTTGCTGTCAGATTTGATAATTATAAAAAACATTTTAAAAATAAAAACTGCAATAGATTTTATTAGCATTTGTAACAATAGTAGCTTCTATTTATTATTATTTTTAACCGACTTCAAAAAGGAGGAGGTTATCAATTCGAATGGTATGTTGTTTTTTTTTATGTTTGTTCCACGATAACCATTTCTGAACCAATTTTAAAAAATCTTTTTTTGTTTGAAAGGGTTTGCTTGCAGGTGGGTCCCATTTAATTTTTATGAAGATCGGACGGACATACGGTTTTTTATTTACCGTTATCTATATTTTTTCTGTGCTTCTCTTATAAATTGTTAAATAACTTCGTGATTTATGAATCAATTTTAAAAATATTTTTTTTATTTGGAAGATATGGCTTGCAGAAAAATATATTTAAGGTAAAAAAATGAAAATTTTAGAAATTGATTGAGATATATCGGGGATATATAGCATAAACCGATTTTTAAGAATATATCGAATATGGGTGTCAAAATTTAGCTCTGTTAATGGGAAAACATTATAGATTTATCATAAACCGATTTTTTAGAAGATTAACAAGATTTTCAAAATTCTTTCTTTCAATAAAAAAAGTGCAACAACATTAGTTATATTAAACATTTTTGAAAATTAATCCAACATTTTATTTGGCCGAAATTTTGAAGTCGGTTTTTTTTTAAAGAATTATTTACTAATACTATGTTTTTCGTACTTAAATAACAATGAAGGCAATTATAATTATTATTCATTTGAAACAAACATTGATTGCAAATATTCTATATTTTGTTCTGCGCTATTTCTATTCTTTAGTAATTTTTTGGCTTCTTCATCTAAATCCCGATGTTCCACTTTCCATTGATTTCGAATATTGGATATGAACGGATCTGATGTTGCCAATAATATATTAAATAGATCTTCATTTGTGGAATTTCGTGAAATTTTTTTTAGTATTGTGCTCTCTATAAAATCTGTAATCCTTGTTCCTTTTTTCCTGAGCCTCCTCTGATAGATCTCCAAGTGGCACCAAATGATATTTAATTATATCTTCTCCATGATAAAGGATTTTGTGGACTCTTGCAGACATATTTCTCCATGGGTAGTTGGTTGTATATATTTTTGCAGTTTCCTTAGCATAATCTCTAAATTGTCTAGCGTCAATTTCTTCATTGCACGCAAGTACTTCTAGGATTATTTTAAATCTGAAAGAAGGTTTAAATCCACTCCTGTTATTTCAGATGCTGTTTCTGGATCTGAAAAGAATCTTCGTGCGGTAAAATTTGCGATATTCATCTTGAACATGTTTCTTTTTTGAACTTCTTAACTCTTTGTTGGTTCCATTGTTTTTTATGGATCCTGAAGACCCGAAATCCAAATCATAACTGATTTTTAGTATATGTTCCATAAGTCGTCATTTGATCCACAGTAAAAAGTCATGAAAAAATATGTGATGCTCTTGGTAGTCACAGCTAAATTCAAGTGCGGCCGAAAGGGTTAATATCAGGTAAAACTAATTAGTATCTCGCCAATGTTGGGTTTTTTTCTTTAGTGGTTTAATGTCGCGATTATTATTATAAAATTGTTTATGACTTTGGTTGAACCTAACAGTTGATAACAGGTATATTAGAAAGAGATCATATGTTTACTGTAGAACCTATTGTGATATTTTTATGACTTATTTTTTTGCTAATCAAAACAAAGCCATAAAACCCTTTCGCAGGTATTATATTTAATTATTTTAGATTTACGTAGTCTAAAGTAAAGAAACATAAACCTTTAGGCGAAAAAGTGAAAATTTAATACACCATTGTATACGAGTAATTATAGGGCTGTTTAAATTATCGTAATTTGAATTTTTTTAGAGTAATTTCATTAAAATTAAAAAAGTGTTCTACCGGCGGGTCGTGACGGGTGCAATAGTATATATAGGGTTAAAGAAGACACTTTCACCTTTCTTCGGGTAGTACACGTTTCTTGTTCCCTAGAAGTTCTATTCCACTAAAGTTTAAATTTCAGAAAAATATAGTAGTTTCATAAATATTTCAGAACGCCCCTAATATTAAACGCTAGAACGGTAACCACTTACAACAACTAAAGACTATAATCCTACCAACATTACAAAAAAGACCGCAGGCCATTATCGATGATAGCTTGCGAGTAGTAACCATTTATTTTTGACAAAAAACAAATAAAAAACACCTTTTTCTGAAATTAAAAAAAACAGTTGAGTTTGACAGCATGCCACGCCCACAATTATTAATAGTTTAACCTAATTTTTTGGCTACCTTAATATGGATATATTAGCTCCAAAAAGGTGTTAAAATTTTAAAAATCGGTGACAAAAAAAAAATCGACTTTTGGCCAATGAAAAACGATTTTCAGCCACTGTGCGACGGTGGCTATGGTGTTACGCCATATTTGATGACACCATTAGGCAACCCAAAGACTGAGAGAGAAAAATTATACGAGTCACAAATTAGAACACGAAACGTAATAGAACGGTGTTTTGTTTTGTCCGGATTGTGGAAGATGTTTATGACTTTGATAACTATTCCATATCAAGCGATGAAGATGAAATTATCGGTGATGGATTATCGAGGACACGAAACAGACTTATTGAAAATTATTTTTCAATTTTATAAAATACTAGCTGACCCGGTCCGCGTTGCTGGCCCTAAGCAAACATTAGTGTTGTATTACCACACGATTTAAATTAAGCTTTTAACGAAATGTACGGCCTTTAAATAAATTTATGGAATATCTATCATAAAGTTTTGTTACAGAATAACTTACATATGGTGTAGGTGTGGGCTCAATCAAAAAAGAAACGCATTTATTTAAGACAAATTGGAAATTATATTTATTTATTACTTCATCTTGGGGCCAGCGGATATACAATGTTTTTTGGCGTGCCTACTCGGGAGCAAGCCACATGCAACTGGCCGCGTGGAAAACATAAATTTTCCAAAATTAAGCTAGCAATAGTCAATGACTTGACTTGTGCTTTATTGATGGCAATAGTACACGCAAGACGCAAAGGGAATTGGATCCGCTTGAATTGGAATGGTAAATCGTTGGAAATCATCGGAATTCGTGGAATAAGTATGTCTTCGCCTTTGAATCTGCCACCGATGATTGTTGCCTCGATTAAATTTGGTGAGCAGTTTTGATGATCAGTGTGGTTCCGTTGCATAACTTTGGTGCGTTTAAGTTGCGAATAAGAATTACCGGTGATCCAACGTTTAATGTTAGCACATGCGGTGGCATTCCGGGTGGTTCCAATGAATTTAAAAATTCAGTGGGATTATTGACGGCTTGTTCTTCATCCATTACTGTATCGATCGATTTGTATTTGATTAATTTGCCGGGTAGTTTCAATTGAATTTGCTCATTGAGCTTGTTGGCATCGTAATTTGTTGGCGCCAAAATTGCACGTTCCTACAGCCAATCCGATTTTTTGTAGAAGATTGTTAGACTTGAGAAAACCTTGTCGACAACGGCTTGAATATTCATTTGCATTCGACAGAAGTTAGGCGGGAACGAAATCTCGTTCGTGGCGCGATTAATTGGAATTTTACCATTTCCGATGTCAAAAAGTTGTTCTGAGAATGTTTAGGCAGACGGGTCTTGCAACAAATGCACACGTATGTTCGTCGATAGCGTGATTTTTTCGACTCGGTTCCAAAGATATGAAGCTTTCAAGTTTGACGAATATCACCAACAAAAAGAATAAGAGCGCCTCCCATCGGTTTGTAATTTCCTCGAAAATCACGTAGAGCGCTGCGAGCAATTTGTTTGAATGTACCGTTATTTTTTATCAGCGTTTGAAAAAAACTCACAAATGTGCACAAAATGTAGGGATCTTAAATGCAAGAGTACATAAAGTTTTTTTTTATCATCGATTGATGTATAATATTATTTTTAACTTATTGTGTAATGTTGCACCTTAGTAAGCGCGGAATATCTTCTGTTATCGAATGATGTAAATATTTTGTAAATAAACCGAAAACACGGATTTTTGAATGCAACATTTCGAAAGTTTTAAAATTTGGATATTGGATCGTTTTTAACATAAGGTTTTTTCAAATATCTTCGGAACTACCGAATAACCGAATTAAGAGTTTGATATCTCGTTTTGAAAAACATGACAACGGCTTTCAAAAAAATTAAATAAAATAAAAAAAGCAAAATATATATATGTATGCTCGTATGTCATTGGTGGTGCAATATGAAAATTGGATTTTGCCACGCCCCTCCGCCCGCAGACTTAAAATCCATGTAAACATAAATTGTTTGTGATGGGGCGTGAAAGTGGGCGTGTCACATAAATTTTTTTATTTTTACTTCGCCTGCAGTAAGATGTGAATACAATCTGTATGAAGTAAATCTGTAAAAAACCCATGTAGAAGCAATTAATCAATTAAAAAAGTGGGCGTTAGAGTAGGCGTGGTCGTACCAATGGTGAAGGCAATGGTGGTAATTTGACCTTACTACTGAGACAGCACAACCCAGGCGATTCTCCGATGAACTTTAATGCACCGCAATAGTTGCACACAATCTCCATTGGGCCAATTTGAACGGAAAGATGCTAGCTGTAGTCAAAAGTGCAATCGTAATGAAACGCTACTCGATTCAAATCAACACTTGAAGCTCTTCTACTTACGCGTTGATTTAGATTTTCACGTTGTTGAATTGCTTGATTTAATCCATGATTTCTCATTGCTAATCGAGCCGTTTCATTTGTCGCCTGTATTTCTTCTTGTGTTTGCGTTACGCGAAGTCGGGCCATACTAACACGCCGCTGATCTCGTGCGATTTCTTGTTCATCCGTATTCAATCGATTGGTAATATTCCGATTTGTAATTGCATTACGGGTTCGGTGCGAAAGATCAGATCTTCTGGGTCGCGGCATTATGAATAACACTGAGAAATTAATGTCACAAAATCATTTAGGGAACTTACCTTTTGAAATCACTTTTAAAAAAGGTTGAAAATTTTTAAATACTACAAAAATAAATCAGGTGTCAAAAGTTTATGCACACAACGCCATCTACTGGCAATAGCAGAACCAGAATTTGTTTTTGTAAGAAAAAATTAACAAAAAAGTTTTCAATCAAATTAGGTGGAAAAACAATTGTCGTAAAAATTGTGATATACAAAAGAACGACATTTGATTTTTGGATTTTAGAAGATAATAATTAAAAGTAATGGGTGATACAATTTGAAGTAAGTCTTTTAAAACCCTTGTAGAATCGATTACACAATTTTAAAGCAGGCGTGGTCGAATTGGGCTGTACACTGCGGACGTTGCTACGGCATCAATTTAAAAAAAAGTAGGCGGTTAAAAAAGATCGCTAGAGATGGGACGTGAAAGGAGGCGTGGAGTATGAATCTTAATTTTTGATCTCGCCTAGAGTAAAGTGAATATGTTAAAATTAGAGTAGAATCAATTACACAATTTAAAAAAGAAGGCGTTAAAGTAGACGTGGTCGCAAAAAAGAAGTATTCTATAAATACTTAGTGGTGTGATGTGAAAATTTCAGGCAGCGGTCTGGCTTACCTGGCAAGCGTCTTGCATGTGATGGGGCGTGAAAGTGGGCGTGGCACATACAATTTTTATTTCTACCTCGCCTACAGTAAGATGTATATACAATTTGAAGTAAATCTGTAAAAACCCATTTAGAATTAAATAAAAAAAAGTAGGCGTTAGAGTGGGCGTGGTCGTACCAACTTACAAACCTTCCTGGGCTCATGCACAACAACTTTGCCGAAGATCATCACATGATCATTTACGATTCTATAAAGTACATACACACACTCACACATAAAAACATTAATTTAAAAAAAGTAGGCGTAGTCAATTTCTGAACTTTTTCCGGGTATTCTTCTTCTCTGGCCTGAGACCAGCCTGAATTCGTGCGAATCATTGCAATCGGTCCTGGCGTTCTTTAGTTATAAAGCTAGTAACTAACGTCACTCTCTTTTATATATATAGATTTGTTGGTTTTAAAAGTCTTAAATAAAGAAAGTTTTTATATTAATCATCAATAACAGTATTTTTTCATAATTTGTTTAGTAGAACCCAATCATGAATAAAAATTCCGCGGGAGTTTTTTCCATTTTTTATTTTTTTTTACAGGAAAAGCAAAAAACGTTATACATCCGTTTGAATTTCTTTAATAAATTTATAATTTTTTATCGCAGGGGTCTAAAAATTTGCGTATGATAAAAATAACCATTATCAATTAAAAACTCGATTGTGAATTTTTGTGTAGTTACGTCCGTTTGCATTTAAGGTGACGATATGTATGACTATGACCAATATTTCGATTTGTATAATATAAATTAAAAATTAGATAGAAAATCGAGATTTGTTTCAGGCATTTATTTACGTAAATATTTTTCTTATAATTTAATTCATAGCCTTGAAAGGCAATTTAAGGTATTTAATTCAGTGTATCGCAAACAAACAAACTTTTTAAAAGTTTTTCTTCTTTACAAAAACGGTGACGATAAATAATAAAATAAAATAATTCAATAAAATAATTCAATAAAATAATCAGTCTTTTTTAAAATAACATAAAATTAATAATTAAACAACTAACAAAAAAGCTGAAGGTTATAGAAAATATTTAAAAAATTGAAATAGATTTGGTTATGAAAAAAAATCAAGTTGAACTATAATTCATAATTTTAAAAAAATCAAAAAATTCACTGGTGCTTACACACTTTTGAAGCTGTGTGTATGTAGGGTTACCATATTCATCTTGAGAAAAAGAGGATGTCGACCAAAAAAAAAACCGGACATTTACCCTTAAAAAGAGGACAATACTCTGTAGCGAAATATTAAAAAAAAACGCCTTAAAATACACAAAACAAAACTTAAACAAAATATTAAAAAAATTATATTTTATCAGTCTGATCTCATAACTACTAAAACATAAAAACATAAAAATTAACAAATTCATTTTAAAACTTCACATGTATTATATATTAATTTTTAGTAGAAGTTGTCAAGTTTCATGTACATATATTTTTCAGCGCTTTCAATTTGAACCAATATATTATTATCGCATTTTTTTAAATATTCATAAAACACTTGACAATTCATATCAAAATTATATTTGACTTTAATAATATCAGAAATAGTTTCTGTGTTTAATTTGTTTCTTTCTGGTGTTCACTGAATTCAGAACTTCTAGAACTAAGAACTTTGAGAAATATCATAAAACAAAATTCCCAAAGGTTAACACACACATTCGGGGAATTTGGAATTTATAAGAAGATTTCGTCTTTCAAAGAAAAGTGCATCAGCTGTTTTTTCCCCTTCAATAAACTAGCACTTCTTTTGGCACCATTTCCAGACATTTCTGGACAAAACTAAAAAAGTCGTTGCAAACAATTAAATTTGGCAATTAATTGATGCAACTCTAAACGTCAAACACCAATGTTACCACATTTTTCACCGAATGCAGTCGGTAGTTACACGTAGGTAAAAAAAACGTTAAAATTACCAAATTCTTTTTACCAGTTAGGTAAGGAATACTAATTGGTATAAACTCTAGTAGTTATCTATTTGTTAAAATTACGGGCATAAGACACGTAGACAAAGGCCAAAAGCCAAAGCCGTTTAAAATTGTGAAGGCGCATATGGCGGACAAAAAGCATCAAACACAATTTGTTTACACAAAAAATCATGTCATGACATCGTGTGTATTTAAAAAAATGTATACATCAATGCCAACAATACTTTCGATACAATAAAACGAAATTATAGATTAAAGTTTTAAAAGTATGACAAACCCAGGACACTTGCAAAAAAGAAGTAGGACTACCCCCGACGCCCTAAAAAAGAGTACAGTGTCCGGGGAAAAGAGGACGTATGGCAACCCTATGTGTATGTAAGTATGTATGTAAACATAAAAATTAACGAAAAAATAAATAGAATTTCATAATTACAAAGCAGTAGAAATTATTAATATTTATCTTTTTGCTCAAATTTCTGAATTTCTAATTTTTTAATTGTATTTCTAATTTTAATAATTTTTGTTTCAAACGAAGTTCAGTAACTTGTAGATTATGTCTCTCTTCAGCTTTTGTGTCCTCATTTTCAAAAAAAGACATTTGCTCGTCTAGCAGTTGATCGCTTTTATCGGGAACAGCGCACTTTTTAAAGTTAAGTTTTTCAGACTTCTGCTGTGTTACGCGCTGGATGCAAGTTGAATAATAAAAATTGTACTATTTCAAAATTCAATTTGTTAGACCAAAAAAATAAAATTACCGAGTAAGAGGCATGGACGAAGATTTCCTAGCTAACTACAGCACGGTAAATTTGGTTCTTAACCCATAAATTCTATTACGCGTAAACACATAGCACACTATCCATGCCAAACAAAAAATACCAATAGTGTGCAAAATTAAGAATAAAAAAACACAAAATAAACCATGACATGTTATTGCGCCATGTAGGGTACACTGATTCCCACCCACTGACTTTAGGTCAGACTCCTTGACAGAACAAATACCCGAAATTTTATAGCTGTCCCTAATATTGACATGTTTACTTATTTAGAGATCATTTTCATTAGACTATCCTTCCCTTTTTGATACGGAATTAAAATTGCATTATGTTTTTACTTTTACAAAAAAAAAATTATCAAAAGATATTTATTAACTTAAAGGCAAAACAAAATAAGAAAATCATAATAAAATAAATTCATTCATAAATGAAATAAAATAAGATGAATGAAAAATAATGTAAAGAAGAAATAAAAAAAACTACAATTTACAAACATACATAATCATTACTGAATGAGAGAATGATATGGAATCGGACTAACGATAAGAAAAAGTGTAGTTATATATGTACTAAGAGTAATATAAAAATAATTACAAAAAAATTAATTTGGTTTGAATTTTACTCACAACAAATGACGGTGTTCCATTTCTCGATGTTTCGACTGTAGGGCCCAGCAATCAATACATGATGATGGTGATGTTGTTGCTTTTAGAAGAAGAACTTTTAATTTTTTTTAATGTAATTATTTTAGATATAAATTTAGAAGAAAATAAAGATATTTAAATTACGCTCATAAAAATAAATTAGTGTATACAATATTACATAGCAATTCCAGGAAATTTAAAAGTATTAAATAATTTCATGTTTTAATTAAATTTCATTTATTTTAAATTATTCAGTTTTTAATTGTTAAATTCATTTTGTTATTGTATTTTATATTTGTTTTAAATAAAATATTTTATACTTTTAAATTTTTACATATTTTCAAAAATAGGTTAATAAGATTTTAAACTTCAGGGTATTGATTAACTTCTATTTAATACAATTATTATATCAGTAATCAGAGTTGTTAAGAAATATATTGATTAATAAAAGATTATATTTAATAATTATGACTATGATTAATTTAATGGATGTTTTCTTCCCTTTTAAACATTATAGTGAAATTTTAATTTAAGTGCACATACACAATTTTAAATTTTTACTTCTAAATATAATTACTTTTAAAATAAATTGAACATTTTGAGATTTGTTAGGTATTTGATTGGAAAAACTTAACTTTTATATCAAATGTGGTAACATGTGGACATCGTGGACATATAGTATGTATATATGTATGTACTAACTATATTGTTACATATATTTAATTATGGTAACACTTTGAGAGGTTAGAGGTACTCCACGAGTTTAATATATAGAAATGGTGTTCTATTTTTGGGATCATGTGATCCTGGCTCCTGCTTGAGTGGCTCTCAAAAATAGTGAAATATTTGGAGTGTGGAAGAATCCACGTTCTTCCAGAATTCTGTATATACACTTTGATTATTCCGATCACTTATTATTGTAGGTCTTTTTATCACTAGTATCACTATGATTATGAAATTAGTTAAGCTGGCAGAAAAATCAAAGATAAGAAATTGCGTAGTAAATATTAAATTACATAAGAGTGCAAGAGACAATTTCATATTTATGCTTATTTGTTCATTAAAGAGAAAAATGCAAAGCATGTTGCATCGTCAAATCAAATAATATTCCATATATGGTAATAATCTGATGATTTTAATGAGTGTAATTACTAGAAACTCAGTAATACAAACATAACTACATACATGCACTTACTGAGTGAGAGTATCAAAACAATTTGAAAAAAGTAAACCGATCTCTAGCATGTTACAAATAAGAGAAGTAATCCCTATTTTTATATACCAATGTATTACAAGCAAATGTTGGTAATTGTTGTTCCATATATCACAATTTGTAGAAGTAAAAAAAAAAAATTATAACAGCTGCTTTAATTTTGAGGGGTTCCATTTACTCCATGAGTTGGACTAGATAGTTAGAAAAATATTAAATTAGGTAAATATTTAGTTAGATAAGTAAATATATGGATAGATAGTTAGTTAAATAATATATAAACGATATACATACCTTGTCATCAATTTCTTTTTCTACAAATTTTAGGTCAACCTAATCCTCGTCCTCCAAAATATCTATTTCGATTATACCATCATTTTTCTGTTGGCCTGAAAAACTAATACATATGTATGTATGCATAATATGAAGCTTATAATATTAAACAAAATCTTACACATGTCGGAATCAAAGTCATTAAGCAAGCCTGTGGCAGATTTTCCTTATAATGAGGCAATTCTTTCCTCATTATTTGTCACCTGGCTATTGTACGCGCCTCCGCCGGTCTTGTATAGCTGCTTTCGGTGGACCGATATAGATGTTTTTGCCTTTCTCTTCATATTCTCATACTTATCCCTGAGATGTTTAGATGATCGGATGGAGTGGCTTTGAGATCCAAATTCTTCGGCAATTTTTTCCCAAACGTCTTTTTTTTTTGCGTTTGTTTTTTTGTTTTCTAATACATTTGCATATTTTTCTGCTAACGGTGTTAAAATGTCTTCTTCCTGAGGCGTGAAGTTGGAAGCTCTATAAAAACGTTAATAAAAAAATAAAGACGGCTTGTGTTGAGAGCTATACCACAATGACTTACCTTGCTCGCTTTGTTTTAGAAAGATCCATGCTGCCATTATCAAAGGGTGACATACGTTCAAAACTATATACCTCCATTTTGTCTCTGTTGATTAGTAAATTATTAATTTTTGTCCAGATAGCACCTGGATATTGTATTCCAGAAAAAATACAAACCAAACAACAAATGTACACTTTTCCTTTTTAGTTTTCAGTAATTGTTGCTCAGTGTGTTTCTAGCTATAAATGCGCAATATATATAATTTAAATTGTATACTTACCTTAATATTTTTGAGTTTTATAAGTTTTATATATCTATATCTATATACATATATAAAAGTGAATGTGTGTCGTTATGTTTATTATTATTAGTTTGAAGTCTATAGACGGCTAAACGGCTGAACCGATTTGCTTGAAATTTTCACAGTATATTTCTGTATGTCTGGAAGGAGCTATAGGCTACTTTTTTTTTTGGAAATTTTAAGTGGGCGTGGTACCTCCCATACAAAGTTAATTTTAAAAATCACCGATTTGCTTGAAATTTTCACAGTATATTTCTGTATGTCTGGAAGGAGCTATAGGCTACTTTTTTTTTTTGGAAATTTTAAGTGGGCGTGGTACCTCCCATACAAAGTTAATTTTAAAAATCACCGATTTGCTTGAAATTTTCACAGTATATTTCTGTATGTCTGGAAGGAGCTATAGGCTACTTTTTTTTTGGAAATTTTAAGTGGGCGTGGTACCTCCCATACAAAGTTAATTTTAAAAATCACCGATTTGCTTGAAATTTTCACAGTATATTTCTGTATGTCTGGAAGGAGCTATAGGCTACTTTTTTTTTGGAAATTTTAAGTGGGCGTGGTACCTCCCATACAAAGTTAATTTTAAAAAATACGGGTAGCGAAGCACACCGGGTTTTAGCAAGTTTATTATACAACTTAAGGTGTGTTCACATTGTGTGTATTTGTCATGTGGAAGGTCACTTTTCTATCCACATGTGTTTTCATGTGTATGTCAAAACTTGAGTTTCACATACGGTTTATAATTTACATGTTCAAATGTTGGTATGTCAATTACATTTGACATAACCTATCAAAAAACAAAAAATCTTAAAACAGCTTATTCCGCGGGTTATACAAGCATTCCTTCTCTTGCCACATTTCGATCAACTGTAGAACCGCTTCTTTGCACCAGTCATACTTTAACAACATAAAAATAACTATAAAAATTGCAATAAAAAATATATATGTACTTACTTTTGTTAACTCCTTTTCAATTTTTCGCTCCATTTTCAATAATAAATTTGTATAGTTTTTTTTTTGTATTTTTGTTTTACTTTATAAATTATATTTATTAAAATTTCAATTAATTTTTGCCGCCACAAAATCTTTGTTATAAAAAACAGCTGATGTCAGATGGTTTGTCACTTGAAAATAGAACTCGTTCTAAATAAAAAATGTTATGTGTATTGCACACATAGAAATAACACATGATATTGTTTGAAGGTGTTCAGACTATATGTACAAATTTGACATGCGAAAAAGTGACCGTCCACATGACAAAAACACTTAATGTGAACACACCTTAATTAATTTTCAGTTAAAAATAAAATAATCGTACATTGTGAAAGTGGCCGTAAGTGATAAATATCTTTAGTTTAATTATAAATGTTCCTTTATTATTTGTAATTATTTATGATTCGAAAATCGTGATAAAAGCAAATGAATGACTCATTTTTTTATTTTTAATACGCTTTTTATATTTGTGTTTACATGATTGAAAAATCAAGAACAGAAAAGTCAATGAACGACTTTTTTTGTTTTATTTTAAAACGTTCGTTATGTTTATTTATTACTAGCTAAACCCGGTGTGCTTCGCTACCCCCCTCGTTATAAAGAAATAAAACGTATTTATATATTTACAAAAAGTTATTTATTTGATTTTAATTTGTTTATTGTAATGCTTAGGATGTACAATATTTTTAGGTTGCCCATCAGGAGCATACACATATAAATCGGTGGGTTTTCCTACACGGGATGTTAACAGTCATCGCAAACGCTAACCGAACAGGAAACTGCAATAATTTAGCAATTTTATATGTGGTGGAAAGCCTGGCACATCGAGTGAATTTAAGAACTCAACAGGATAATTAACGGCCTTATGGGTTGCTTGATTGATTTGACGCATTTCAAAGTGATATCCATCTTCTCCATATGGAAAAATAATAGGATACTGAAGGCCTTCTAGCTGACCCGACAGACGTTGTCCTGTCTAAATTTAAATAAATTTTTTTGTGAAAATTTTATAAATTTGTAAAAAGCTATTGGAAATGTGTAAACAAAGTAAAAATTAAGAAAAAAAAAGACATTTCTGATTGAGGATTGTTTTAAAAATGTTTATAAGATTTTGAACATGTTTTATTTTAAACTGAGATCACATAGACTCGAAAGGTGTTTTATTTACACTTCGACTGCAATAACGACGTTCGAGTACCAAAACAAAAAAATGTTTTGTTTCGGTTGGTTCACTTTCACCATTTCGTTCATTCCAATGCTTTATGATACACGACATTTTTTGTTTTGTTGTCTGGCGCGTAAACAAACAATGCTAATGGTTTTCCAACACGGGAACAGGCTACATACAATTGACTATGCGAAAAGCTTGAATTTTCCAAGGTTATGCCGCAAACACTTAATGACTGTCCTTGTGATTTGTTTATTGTCATTGCGAATGCAAGCCTCACCGGAAACTGCATGCGTTTAAATTCAAACGGAAGGTCGGTCGGAATCATTGGAATGCGTGGTATTAAAACGTTTTCTCCTCTATGCTTTCCCTTTAGAATTGTTGCCTCGATGACGTTGTTCATGAGTTTTTCCACGGCCAGCCGGGTGCCATTACAAAGACGTGGTTGGTTGATATTTCTTAACATTATGATAACTAAACCGACTTTCAGTTGGAGATTGTGTGGTGGCAAACCGGGTAATTCCAGCGAGTTCAAAAACTCGGTTGGATAGTTGATGACATCATTTTGATTAATAATGGAATCCACCGATTTGTACGTCATCAATTCTCTAGCAATTTCACTTTGAATCTTGAAATTAAATTCGTCTACATCAATTTTTTTTTTGCCGCCAATATAACACGTTCGCTCAACCAAACATGGTTTGTGTAATTCTGTACAATGTTTGGGAACACCTTTAGGATGAGTTCGCTCTTCGATTCAGTGAACTGGCAAAAGTTAACAGTGAATTTAATGTAGCCAGTCGCAATATCAACGGGGATTTTGCCATTTCCAATGTCTAGTAATTGTTTTGAAAATATATCTCCAGATTGGTCGTTCTGCAACTCGACACGCATGTTGGTACTTAATTTGAGTTTTTTTGACGTGTTTCCATAAAAAGCTCGACTTCAAGCATTGACCGCGGAATCACTGGCAACGTTTGGCGAAAATCACCTGCCAACAAAACGGGTTTGATTGTTTCACAGATCTTGCATCGTTTGGTGTAATGCCTCCAAAGACTTCTTATGCGCCATCGTACATTCATCCCAAACGATCAATTTGCTCTGCTGCAAAACTTTGCTCATTGCAGAGTTCTTGGAAATGTTGCACGTTGGAGCTTCATTTATATGCATATTTAACGGCAACTTGAGTGCTGAATGTGCAGTTCGACCGCCTTCCAACAACGTAGCTGCAATTCCCGATGAAGCAATTGCAAGTGCAATTCCATTCTGAGAGCGAATCGTTGCCAAAATCAATGCGATCAAAAATGTTTTTCCAGTTCCACCGGAAGCGTCCAAGAAGAAGATGCCTCCAGTTCCATTGTTCACAACATCCATGAGGGTGTCGTACACATATTTTTGTTGTCGATTCAACAGTGGAATATTCGTTTGAACAGATTATCTCAGTGCATCACAATCATATTGTTTTTCGCGTATCATCTCATGATTAAATGCCTCATGCATCGGACGATTAGGCGCTGTCAGGCCTAATTGAGATAAGACCTTGTTCGACATCATCATGCACATGTCCTCAATTAATATTAATGCTTCGTTGTGAATTTCTTCGCTCAGTTGCAAATCTGGATTTGACGTTCTAGTACACATCTGATGCAAAATATCATCCGGCATGCAAACTTTGTATTTGGTCCACAAATCCGTTGGTTTGGATGGAAAGCATGTTGAGATAATTATCGAAAATAATGTTCGTATTTGATGAGCATTTGATGAAATTGCAGCATCTCCAAGGGTGTAATCCCAATGAGTGTCATTTTCTAACAATCGCAAACGTTGACAGGCTTATCTGTATGTGCCACATAATTCACCATTAACAGTTCGCAGATGTTGACTAACAGCAAACGCAAATAAAAGCACTCATCGTTGCTTGGATGGACTGTGTAAATTCCACCTAATGCGCTGGTGGAAAATACATTAGGGTAACCTGGAACCGGATTTCCTTGTTTACGGCGTTGAAAATTCTTTGACAATTGATTCCAAGTATAATAACTCGGTATTTCAGAGTATAGTAGCGTTCGGGCGAAGTCAACATACTGGCACAGTTGAAAAAAACTGGTCAATGTTGTAGATGGTGGCCGGTCGGGTCGTTGTAATGCGTTGTCCGCAGTGAAATATATGCAGATGTATTTGATGGATTTCACGGAATGGCAAGATTCGACGTTGATATGCGCTTTGAAAGTCTTTGAGAGTAATGGCGAATACGGAATAATCCAACGATTATCAACTTCAATATCCTGCTGATGCACTTTCACAATTGTTGATCTTCCGTTATCGGCAGTAGATCGGCGACGATACAGTGGATAGCCATCATTTCCGGTAAGTGTTTCTGCAACTAATGCCCTTGGATAACGCTTCGAACATTTGCCGTCGACCATGCACGGAGAATTGCTATTTAATGATCCACAGGGGCCATGAATCATGTTAGTAGTAACCACCTTATGCAAGCCTGGATCTTCTTCTTCGTTAGGAATTTCCGGCGATATAACATCATCGATTTCATTGGGTCTTATCTTCTCAATCAACCAAATGAGAATATGTGCGTGTGGCAATCCGCGTTTTTGCCACTCCACAGAATACATCCAACAACGCGTCTCGCCGAAAACGCGATGCTTCACGATGAAATCCATCAGTGATTTCAGTTTTTGTTTGAAGACTCTTGCGGTGATGTCATGGCGATCGATGGGTGATTGACCAGGGAATAACTCTTGTCGTACTTCTATCCACTGCGGATTGCACGTAAAAGTAATGAACAAATCCGGTGTGCCGTAATGGCGAACGTATGACATGGCATCTTGAGCATATTCCTGCATATGTCGCGGACTTCCGACGTACGTTGCTGGGAGGATCGTCATTCGACCTACTTTTTGTGCGTTTCCGTCAGCATTTATAGCATCTCGAAGGTGAATATACTCTTCGGAACGGAGTTTTTTTTTGTTCAATCTGATGAATGTCAATCGTTCTGTTTCAACTTTTACGTACATATCGACAGCATATTGGTGAAATAGACGGCGACATTTCAAGATGTGATTGTCCCCATTTTCACGAACCATCAGACGATATGAATAATAATTCATTGAACTAACTTTTTTGTTCGTTTCAGCGACTGTAAATTAATTTTTGTGTCAATGAAATGAATAAGTCCTATTCAAGAGAGAAAGATTTTATATTCACCTGTAAGCGGATTTATCATCTTGATCGAGAAATCATAGCCGTCTTCACCTTGCCAAAATATAATGGGATATTGCAATGCATCATACGACCGGTGTGTTTCGTAAACGCGTTGCAGCTGATTGTTCCGCCGATGTAGAAGGATATCACGCGATTCAAAATTTTCACCAACGACGGCAATGGCGACATCATCAATTGTTGGCGCATTAAAACGTCTTGCGTGTTCTCCTGCAGGCGTCTTATCAGCTCTGATAACAATTTTATGGTTATCAGATATCATTCGGTCCAGCGCGGTTTTGAACAATGTAACCAATTCAAGGCGTTGATGAAAAAAAGTTTGCAGTTGTTCTACAATTTGTCTTTTAAGCGAACTGTTGTGTGCGCAGTGGTGATCTATTTCTTCTGTTGTATTTCCCATGAAATAAATCTGCAGAAATTTATAGTCTGCATTTAGGTGTGGTAATAGCGAGCCAGCTCGATGATATATTTGACCTTGAATCTGTAATACTTTATCTATGTAAAAAAATAAATACTGTAGATGAACACAATCATTTACCTTGAAAGTGGGTAAAAACTGGTGCCGAACTACATTTGTTGCACCAAATGAAGTCATTTGGAAGCAATTGTTGTATTTCTGAATTTGTGTCAAAGAGTTTCATATTTGTATTTCAGTGCATTACAATATGGGCACACAACACTCATCGATCCAATAGCAACGGCTTGGTCGGCACTGTAATCAATTGTCATGTCGTAACGGAATGCACATCGATAAGTACTCAACGCAACATTTGTTTGTCTTGTTGTAAATTTATTGCTACGCGATTGGCTTCTATTGAACGATGATTTATCTGTCGATGCATATTAGCTTCATTTGCATTTTCTCTTTCTTCTTGTGTATGTGCTGAACGTGCTTGTGATAACCGATTCCTTTCCGTTTCATTTCGCTCTTCGCGCTGTTCTGCAGTTCTATTATTTTGAAAATTCATTTGGTTTGTAGCATTGCGTGTTCTGCGACCTATATTGAAACGTCTTATTGGCGGCATTGTAATGCTGCTATACACTTTGTTCTTACTGTATAACCTGTAAATTTGTTGGAGATGAAACGATGAAATTTATTTAATTTCCTGAAGCGATTGCGATGAACTTACAACGGGTTGAAAATTCAGCAAAACTAACCACTGTTACAAATATTCACTTATTCGGGAGCACTTTAATATTTTTCTGATGTTTTTTACGACAGAATCACAATTTAACCAGATTTGTCGTAACTATGTAACCACCGTTGCAAGAATTCACTTTTGCGGAAACACTTTAATATTTTTCTGATATTTCACAATAGAATCACAACTTAATTGAATTTTCACTATGTAACTGATCTCTATTTACAAATTGACATTAAGAAGTCAAACGACATTTGCACACGTGGCAAAATAATTTTTAAGATTAATAAAATAACGGTATCTGTTAGACAGATCGCAAGCAAAACAAAAGTAAAAACAAATAAGTTATTAATATATTTTAATTGAGAATAAGGTCAAAATTTCGTATTTTTTTTTATTAATTATAATAATTCGCTACAACAATTATTAATAACTAAAATATTTTTCAAAATAACAATAATTGTTGTCAGAATAAAAAATTTTAAATATTACACAAACAAAAAATATTGAAAAATAATAATTTAATTTTTAGGGTTTTTGTTTTTATAAATTATGTATCTATGTATAGGTTTGAGCAACATTATCTGTATCTGCTTTCTAATATTTCTAACATATAACGACGTTTATAATAGTGCATTCAAAAATTGTAAATTTCCTTAATTCAAAACTTCTTCACGACCAACAAACAACAAATAATACGTATATTACGTATACCGATAAAGTGGACGTACAATGGGGGTGGTCATTAATCTTGAACATGCATATTTTCCAAACTTAATCGTTATTCGTACTAAGTGTAAGCGGAATATATAAAAAAATAACATAAAAAATGTAAAATCACATTGAAAACACAATTTTAGTTTTTTCAGAATTTTTAAATTTTCCAAGCAACTTTTCCAATTTTTCTTTCCATACAAACCTTTCTCATACTATTACACACATTTCAAAAAAAAATTTAGCGAAATCAGTCAAGCCGTTCTCGAGTTATGCGCTTAGCATAGCAACACACAAGATTTAATTTTTATTTATATAGATTTAAAAATCTAGACCTGAAAAGTCAATGAATGACTTATTTTTTAATTTAATAAAATTAATAACTTCAAAAATAATAAAAAATAAAAAATTATTTTTAGAAAGCTTGTCGGTGCTTTTCAAACTTTAGGTTTGAATGTTTTTTTTTCAAACTTGTCACGCCGTCGGAAAAATTAGATCTGGATACCCTACTTTGGGTACTCCATGGAGTAGTACAATAGTGTACTTTAAAAAGTAGTTTATGTATGTGCTCTATGGAGTACTTTCAACAAAGTGATCCATGGAGTAGTTTTGTGTGTACACAAATGTAATGTGGTCCAACCCTAAGACATTGCAATGTAAACTGGAGCATGTTTTTTTCATACACTTTGGCTACATTTGGAGTACTCCTACTCCATTGTGAAGTAGTCCATACACGCATGTATAGAGTAGACACATTTTGTACACTCAAAATATTTCATAGGTAAAATAAACGAAAATCGTGGTTCATTTTACTAAATTTTTCGTTATTTTGACAAAACGAAATATTTCATATAATATACAAATGTTTTTCGTTCTTGTTAGGAGTTTTTATTTTCTGCATTTCACGAAATATTTGTGTATTTACCAAGATTATTTTGTTAAATTACAAAATAAATGTTTATTTAACGAAAAATTTTCGTAAATAACACTTTTAAATTTGGTCTGGTTTACAACATTAAATAAAAATAAAAAATATATTTTGTAAAAATACAAAATTATTTTGTTAATTTTAGAAATATTGCCTCCTGTTCTACGAAATTTTCTAAACTTAGGAGAAATATTTTGTAGGTATAAGAAAAATTTCATATTTTTTTCGTTTATTTTACAAAATTTTGTAAAAACACGATATATATTTTGTAAAATCACGAAAATATTTCCAAAATACACGAAAAGTTTCGTTAATACAAGAAAAGTTTCGTAAATTTATGCTAAAAATTGGTAAATTTACAAAATTTTCTAAAAATATTTCGTAAAGTTACTAAAAATTGTGTAAAAATAAAAAATTTTTTGTTTATTTTAGAAAAACTTTCATTAATTTCTCAAGAAATATTTTTTTATTACACGAAATGAATGTCATTTTACTTACTAAGCGAAATAAATAAATAAGACTATGTGTACAATATAGTGCTGGTAAATTCTTCTACTTTCCATTACTCAATAATATTCAATACTTTTCATTTGGGTACTCAATACTACTCGATACTTTTAGCGGATTTTTTGAAATTGTAACGCATAGTTTTTATCTGCAAATTGAAGTAGTTTCTTCAAAAAATAAAAATAGATCTTCAACTATTATTGGTTTTGTATGTCTTTTATTATTAAATCAAAAAGAAATGTAAAGCTAACTTTTAATTCAACGTTAACAACAACTTAAGAGATAATAGACAGCTTTATTTCGGCGGTTGGTTTAATTTTGTAGCTTATAGCGTGTTCAGATATGAACCTTAATTGCGATAATCGCAATTAACGCCATTATTGAGCTCAATATTCCATATAAAATCTCAATTAATTATTGCGCAATTAGTACGAAATTGTTATAATATTGAGTAAGATTTCAAAACTGTGCTTAGTGAACAAAATTGTATAAAATGGTAAATGTCAACAAAAGAAAAAAAAAGAAATCATTGAAAAGTCAATGTGAAGGTAAGTTTGTTTACATAGAAACACAACAACCATTTAGAGTATTTTTTGTATGCCTGAACACTTAAAATAATATTGTCAATTAACCGAATATTTACTCAATTAAATTTCATATGTGAACACGGTATTACACATTGTTGTCTATTTATACAGTGATGTATTTTTCTGCACTATTTTACCCACTCAACTTGCTTAAAAATACAACTCAGAAAGTATTGAGTAACTACTTTTGAGTATTGAGTATCCAAAAAAAGGGGCAAATACTCGGTACCCATTACGCAATACTTTGCCAGCACTAGTACAATATACATCACTCCAACATATAATTGTTGTTCTGAATAAACAAAAATAGAATTAACAAGTAAGAGTGCTATATTCGGCTGTGCCGAATCTTAAATACCCTCCACCTAACCGTACTAAGAAATACAAAAACTACACTGGTTATAGGACTAGCATATCCTAATTCTGTGTTTTCTATTCAGTCTTAGTGCAAATTTTATTAGTATTTGATATATTGTTTGAAAGACAAGTTTACGACCAACATAATTTATGTTAAATATTTTGAAATGTTGTCTAATTTTTACCATTTTAATTGATTTAATGACCAATTCTTACCATAATTTACAGAGTCTGTCTGATGTTCATAATAGTCTTCAGTGTAATTTAACAAACAGAGTATAAACAAGTAAGAGTGCTATATTCGGCTGTGCCGAATCTTAAATACCCTTCACCTAAGCGTAATAAGAAATACAGAAACTACACTAGACTAGAATATCCTAATTCTGTGTTTTCTATTCAGTCTTAGTGCAAATTTTATCAGTACAACAATATATGTTTGAAAGACAATTTTACGACCAACATAATTTATGTTAAATATTTTAAAATTTTGTCTAATTTTTACCATTTTTAATTGATTTAATTACCAATTCTTACCATAATTTACAGAGTCTGTCTGATGTATAATCTTCAGTGTAATTTAACAAACAGAGTATAAAAAAGGGGTACAATTCGGTTTTAGTGATTTTGCTAAAAAAAAAACAAAATAGGGCTTTTAGAGGAGATACCAGCAAAAAAAAATTTGTTGGCGGTCACGCCTATTTTCGAGGGGGCGGGCCCTTAAAGTTGAAAATATATAGGCCTATATGTCGGGAACTACTGGGTGTCTGAAAATTTGTAATACATTAAATAAAAGGTATTAAAAATACCTTTCCAACGATATATATCATGATTATAAAATATGGACCGAATATGGGTTAAATCCGAAAAGAATATTTTTTGACCCGAATTTATTTGTTTTTTGGAAATGATTCTATATGGCAGGTATGACAAATTATGGGCCGATCTTCTTAAATTTTGGAACAGTTATTTTCATGCATATGAGGATATTTCACGTAGAATTTCAACATAATAACGGTATATTTAAGATATATATTAGTATTAACGTGGATTTCGGGAGTGGACCTTATGTGGGGGATAAAGTCAAATATGGACCGATATTCTCAAAATCCAGCAGTTTGATTTAGGCATGTATGTAAATGATCCGTGTAAAATTTTGGATTGGTACCCTTATTTATAAGCGATTTATGAGTATTAAAGTGATTTTCGGAAGAGGGCTTTATATGGGGCATACGGTTAAAAATAGACCGAAATTAACAAAATTGTGTGGAATGATTTTTGTATATATGTAAATGATCTGTACAAAGTTTTGAGTCGGTAACGATATTTATACAATATGGGAGCTCTTGTATGGGAGCTATGACCATTTCTGGGCCGACCACCATAAAATTTGGTACAATAATTTATTTGCCTATAAAGAGTATTTATGTCAAATTTTAGCCGTTTAACATTATTTATATCTGTTTTATACGTATTTAAGTGAATTTTGGAAGTGGACTTTATATGGGGTCTATGGTCAAACATGGACCGAACTAAAAAAAAATTTCGGTTTATGATTTCTTTTTGTATAAAACTTATTTTAGCTGAATTTTGTCGTGATATTCCAATTTTATAGGCATTTATGTATCATTAAGCCATATTTCGGGAATATATATATTTGTATGGGGACTATAAGAAATCATGTACCGATTCTTACTATTTTCCGCACACTTTCTTCTTTTATCATACAAACAATGTATACAAAATTTCATGGTATTATCTGCAATATATTTCAAAATATTGCAATAAAATGGACGAAAAATATCAAATTTTTATGGCGGTGGTCTCACATATTGGTTCATAACTCTGGTTAACCTAAACCGATTTTGCTGATTTTAAATACCAAACTTTTCGAAAGCACTTCTGACAGAATTATTGAAGGTTTGGATCCCGAACATATCTTGGGACTTCAAAAAACTGATTTCAACATCCAGACAGACAGACAGACAGACGGACATGGCTTAATCGACTTCGCTATCTATAAGGATCCATAAGGGTCGGAAAATTATATTGTGGAAATTTCACACGGAATGACAAACTTATATATACCCTTCTCACGATGGTGAAGGGTATAAAAAGGGGTACAATTCGGTTTTAGTGATTTTGCTCAAAAAAAAAAAACAAAATCAAATAGGGCTTTTAGAGGAGATACCAGGAAAAAAATTTGTTGGCGGTCACGCCTATTTTTGAGGGGGCGGGCCCGTAAAGTTGAAAATATATAGGCCTATATCTATCTATACACTAAATAAAAGGTATTAAAAATACTTTTCCAACGATATATATCATGATTATAAAATGTGGACCGAATATGGGTTAAATCCGAAAAGATAATTTTTTGACCCGAATTTATTTGTTTTTTGGAAATGGTTCTTATATGGCAGCTATGACAAATTATGGGCCGATCTTCTTAAATTTTGGAACAGTTATTTTCATGCATATGAGGATATTTCATGTCGAATTTCAACATAATAACGGTATATATACGATATATATTAGTAATAACGTGGATTTCAAGAGTGGACCTTATGTGGGGGATATAGTCAAATATGGACCGATATTCTCAAAATCCAGCAGTTAGATTTAGGCATGTATGTAAATGATTTATAAGCGATTTATGAGTATTAAAGTGATTTTCGGAAGAGGGCTTTATATGGGGCATACGGTTAAAAATAGACTGAAATTCACAAAATTTTGTGGGATGATTTTTGTATATATTAAAATGATCTGTGCAAAGTTTTGAGTCGGCACCGATATTTATACAATATATATGGGGAAAATGTATTTTTCAGATGTGGTCCTTGTATGGGAGCTATGAGCAGTTCTGGGCCGACTACCATAAAATTTAGTACAACAATTTATTTGCCTATAAAGAGCATTTATGTCAAATTTTAGCCGTTTAACATTATTTATATCTCTTTTATACGTATTTAAGTGAATTTTGGAAGTGGACTTTATATGGGGTCTATGGTCAAACATGGACCGAACTAAAAAAAATTTCGTTTTGCGATTTCTTTTTGCATAAAACTTATTTTTGCTGAATTTTGTCTTGATATTCCAATTTTATAGGCATTTATGTATAATTGAGCAATATTTCGGGAAGATTTTTGTATGGGGGCTATGACCATTTCTGGGCCGACCACCATAAAATTTGGTACAATAATTTATTTGCCTATAAAGAGTATTTATGTCAAATTTTAGCCGTTTAACAGTATTTAAGTGAATTTTGGAAGTGGACTTTATATGGGGTCTAAATTTCTAAATTTCGTTTTGCGATTTCTTTTTGTATCAGACTTATTTTTGCTGAATTTTGTCTAGATATTCCAATTTTATAGGCATTTATTTATCATTAAGCCATATTTCGGGAATATATGTATTTGTAGGGGGGCTATAAGAAATCATGGACCAATTCTTACTATTTTCCGCACACTTTCCTCTTTTATCATAAAAACAACGTATACAAAATTTCATCGTATTATCTGCAATATATTTCAAAATATTGCAATAAAATGGACGAAAAATATCAAATTTTTATGGAGGTGGTCTCACATATTGGTTCATAACTCTGGTTGACCTAAACCGATTTTGCTGATTTTAAATAGCAAACTTCTCAAAAGCACTTCTGACAGAATTATTGAAGGTTTGGATCCCGAGTATATCTGGGGACTTCAAAAAACTGATTTCAACAGACAGACCGACAGACGGACATGGCTTAATCGGAAAATTTTTTTGTGGAAATTACACACGGAATGACAAACTTATATATACCCTTCTCATGAAGGTGAAGGGTATAAAAATTGTCGATTGTTACATTTATTCCACATTGTTTGTAGAAATCCACCAGATCTAGAACGATATTTTCTCCTACATTTACCTGCCGTTGACCACCTGTGTAAATGATTCCATTCAAACGATAGCTATTGGCTGTGTTACACAACCAAACTATTTTTATTCCGTATTTAGCTGGCTTTGAGGGAATATATTTAGTGAACATGGTTCTACCTCGAAATAACTGTCACATTTTTATCTGGAAAATAATTTAAACGTAAATTCTGCATCAACATATTTCAGATATCGGAGATAGGAGCAGCTTTATCTTTTTGTTTGCGTGTCGCTCTTGTGAAAGCATTGTCAAAACGTATTACACGTAGTTTTTGCTAAAATCTAACGCGACTTAACGATGCTTTGTATAAAGGATATTTTCACAAACAATTTACTGTTTCTTGTCAGTAATTTGTCAAAAGTAATCGGTTTTTCACTGGTATTGCCATATTTTAGAAAAAAATTATTTTATTTTACAAGAAAGTTTTAATAACGAAAATTTTTAAAGGTCACTTTATTCCTCACTTTTATTAAAGTTGCCTTTTACTATTAAGAACATTAGAGGCAAGTTGTAATAATGGCCCTAAGAACTTTAAATGTCCAAATAATTTTATATCTATTAATAAATAATAAATAAATAATAATAATTACCTTGAATTTCCGTTTTTAGAAGTATGTTCAATGTATTGCGGCGGGTCATATAAAACTTCTATAGGTACTTTTTGGTTCGATTTAGACTCATTATTTATCATTTCGGTAACAACAGCAGTATTAAATTGTAGTAATTTACGGACTTTTTTATTATATTTATTGTCTCCATTATTAGGAGGAAACCCGATTTTATTTATAAAATCATTTGGTGTATAATAAATTTGCAAAAGAGATGTGCTAATCTCATCATCTTCACTAAATTTTTCATATTTATTTGAATATTTTTTTTCAGATATATTTTCCTCACGCTGTGTCTGCTTGCCCCCAAATTCCAAAAGATTTGCATCAACTGCTAATTTATTTTCATGCATTTTGTCATAAGTATTTCCATTGCCATTGTATGTAACCTGCACAACAGTCGTAGCTAAACAACTTACGAAAAGCAAAACAAGGATGTGGATCTGAAATTGGGATTTTAAAATGAAAAAAGGTTAAAATTTAATATTTGTTTGATTTGTTAATAATATCCTTTTAACATAAAATGGTGTAACTATAAAAGGTGAGTGCAGTAGCACAGCTGACTGATTTCATTTACAATTTACTTATGTCAAAAGTAATACTTTCTCAAGTGTTTTTGACAGTAGTACACTATTTTATACAAACAAAATGCCAGTTGTTTCTGTTTTGTGTTTGTTGCAGATTTGCACTCAGTTACCCAGATAGTTACACCATGGTGCATACCAAAATATAAAATTCAAAAACAAAATATAAACAAGTAAGATGTCAAGATATACAGTGGGGGGCACAAGTGCGTACATGTTATTACTTTGTGCACTTGTTGTTGCATAAAAATAAAACTAATAAAGAAAATGTTTTTTTGGATTTATTTTATGTTTATATATATACAATATAATAATCCAAAGCCCATTATTTTGTAACAAATTTTTTGCACGTTTTCTCATAATCTCCACTAATTTTTCAATTAATTCATTTGAAATATTCTCCTATTCGCACTGAAGACGCTGCCAGAGCTCGTCCAAATTAACCACAAATACTCAATTTATTTGGTTGGTTAGTTTACGTGCTAGTTCACTGCGTGCGAACACTTAAGTAGAGTCGAAGGGACCCCGTTTTAATAAGACGACACCACTCGTCAGATTTAATGTCGTTTATATCATAATGTAACTAAGATGTGTACAAAAGGTCGTACTTGCTAGACCCAACCTGTAACTGTGAGATATCTCAGTAGGTCATTGAGTTTTGACACGGCTACCTCACCAAAGTTGTTCAATGTATAGTTTCCCATGAATTTATTGCCCCTATTACGGTTCACAACTTTTTTAATAATTTGGTCGTCTTTCATAAATCGGTATTGCCATTCACAACTTATATGTAGTAGAGTTAATGTAGAGTTAAAGTCGGGTTGACTGACAGACGACCAAACTTAGTTGAGTTGAGAACGGCAATAGGGGCATATGTCTCTTGACACTCAGGGCTGGGCATTCGCATAGCCGGTGGAAAATCGTTTCCTCCTTTTCCCTTACAACCTTTTTCCTTACAACTACGACAATGGTCGTTAACAGGGAGTTCCAGTCGATTTGCGTGCTTGCCTAACGTCCAGTGTCTCGTTAATACTGCCAGCAACCTTGATATATCCTTTCTATTCCGCTGCAATGCTGCACTAAAACAAACATAATGCGCAATTGCAGAGTTGTGTTATAATAGCGTGTTCACATATGCACCTTAATTGCGTTAATCGCAATTAACGCCATTATTGAGCTCAATATTCCATATAAAATCTCAATTAATTATTGCGCAATAAGTACGAAATTGTTATAATATTGAGTAAGATATCGAATACAACACTGTTTACAACTGTGTTTAGTGAACAAAATTGTATAAAATGGCAAATGTCAACAAATTAAATCATTGAAAAGTCAATGTGAAGGTAAGTTTGTTTACATAGAAACACAACAACCATTTAGAGTATTTTTGGTATTATTTTCCAACTGTCAAATGATTATTGAGTAAGCTGAAAATTGCGTATGCCTGAACATTTAAAATAATATTGTCAATTAACCGAATATTGACTCAATTAAGTTTCATATCTGAACACGTTATAAAGCTTTCTTCTACTTTCACCACCTTTACTTCTTCAATCTATCCCCTTTCCACGAAAGTAACGCAATTATATATAGGCATATTAATTGCCTGAGTGTTACTTCTCTTTAAAAAAAATTACGTCATCTATACTCAGCCTTTGTAAGAAAATGTCTGAAGATGATGCCTTTGATAGCCGCCAGTAGTAGCTGCTCTTTAGAGTAATATCAGATAGACGACCTATCCTTGACAGAGAATTCCTTCATTGCTTAACTTGTTGGTTTACGTGGTGGTTCACTGCGAACACTTAAGTAGAGTCGAAGGGACCCCGTTTTAAAAACTAGTGATGATGGAATTGTGTAGGCATTTAGTGAGAGGAGTGCCGCCTGCCTATCGACAAAAATACCTATATTGCCGCGGATAATATGATCATGTAGTGTGTTACAAGCTGCCAGTATTGCAAAAATGTCCGCCACTCATTCGGAAGACGATACGAGATGCCTACCTCAGGTTCGTCACAGAAGACCCCATAACCAACACCACAGCTCATCTTAGAACCGTCTGTATATATCCTACTGTCATATTTGTACACGAGATTACCCCTACTCCACTCACTCCTGGAGGGAATTAAGACCTCAGATGGTTGGAGAACGATCGAAGGGAACTGGCCAAGAATCCCTACGTAGCCATATATTCTCGATCTCCAACAACCAGATGCTCGAAGCGTCGCTGCGCTGCAGGCAGAAGTGGCCATTATGTGAAGGTTAATTGGTACAAGGTGCAATATAGTGTTCAGTGCCTCTGAAGTTCTAGTTCTTAGTGCGCCGGTTATGCCAATGCAGGCTGATCTCTGGACTTTGTATAGTTGGTCTACGACATACTTCCTTCTAGTTGCAGTCCACCGTACAAGAGATCCGTAAGTGAGAATTGAACGTACTATGTATAGCCGTGTACATCCATTTAACTATGGTGGGACTAAGTCCCCATTTTCTACCAAACATCTTACGACAGGTTGCTTTTTTTACCCTATGTTGAGTATTTAGCTTCCATGACAATTTAGAGTCTAGTATGATACCTGCATTATTTGAAAGGGGGATTTCGCAGTTTTTCAACCTTGAAGTTTGAAGCTTGGAATATTGGTCTTCGTCGTGAAACAAGTTCCGCTTTGCTTGGGTTCACCTCAAGACCATAAACAGTGGCCCAGTTGTCGAGCAACCCTAAAGCAGTGGACATAATAATACTGATCACGTTTGGAAACAGACCTGCCTAGATCAATGAGAATCGAGTTAATAACGATAAGCCACAGTGGTGGAGAGATTACCCCACCCTGTGGAAAGCCTCTCCCAACATGCTTCGCCAATTTATTTAGGTCGGGACTTTTTACAGACAACTGCATCAAAGTAAAATTCTGCTCGCTATGCCAATTGTGGAATCACTCGTAGTAAACGGACGTGTTTTAAAGATTTGCTCTTCGAATATATGTTTTATATCAGAGGTAGGCACATCGTAAAATGAGGTTGTGTGTATGAGCGAACTACCCAGCAAACATAAACATAATTGTATAAATTATACAAAAAAAAACTTAGATAGGAAACATACACTCACAATATATTTTCCGTAACATATAAGAAATGAACAACGAGATTGATATATAAACGGAACTTCTAATACTTCAAAAGCTGATTACATGCATGTTACCAAATGCATTATCAATCATAAAATATTTTTCGTAGTTCATTATAATTATTATATATATATAATATATATATAATTATATAAAAATTATTAATTTGAAATGTTTGTTAGGAAGTATTTCTGAAAAAAATCTAAAAGCATCCGCCGCATGTGCACACATGGCTGTCTCAATGACGACTGAATGAAAGAGATTAAGTGTATGTGTGAAGTGCTCTCTGCACTATTGTGCTATAGGATGCCGACCTATGCATTAAATGCTTAAAGTGTGGTAATAGACTTCATTACTCTCCATGCGCTAAACTTTCTGAGTCGACATATAATGGTATGACAAATGATAGGAAATCTGCATGGAAATGTCACATATGCAGAGGTGAGCGTAACAGAAGCATAACCTTTACCAGGAAATTACTTATGAAGAATCAGCAGAAGATAATTTAAGACAAAACCAAAATAATAATGCAAACCAGGAACAACAAAAGAAACATAATAAACGACAAAGATTGAATACTGAAAGAGATAATGCCCCTACTTATTCTAACAAGGAAAATCATAACATATCGGATATCAAGTCTGATTTATTGATGTTTAAATTTTACAACCAACTTAAATGATATAAATACCAGTATACAGCAAGTCAAGAATAACATCATATCGATGAATAATTCCTTAAAAGACCAACTCCGAGGCAATGTCAAGCATCGCGCTACAGGTCAATGACCTCATTAAGGAAAATAGAGAAAAAGAGATTCACCTAGAACAAAAATTTATAAGCAAAAACATAAAGATAAACAAGTAAGAGTGCTATATTCGGCTGTGCCGAATCTTAAATACCGTTCACCTAAGCGTAATAAGAAATACAGAAACTACACTAGACTAGAATATCCAAATTCTGTGTTTTCTATTCAGTCTTAGTGTAAATTTTATTAGTATTTGATATATTGTTTGAAAGACAATTTTACGACCAACATAATTTATGTTAAATATTTTGAAATTTTGTCTAATTTTCACCATTTTTAATTGATTTAATTACCAATTTTTACCATAATTTACAGAGTTTGTCTGATGTTCATAATAATCTTGAGTGTAACTTAACAGAGTATAAACAAGTAAGAGTGCTATATTCGGCTGTGCCGAATCTTAAATACCCTTCACCTAAGCGTAATAAGAAATACAGAAACTACACTAGACTAGAATATCCTAATTCTGTATTTGCTATGCAGTCTTAGTGCAAATTTTATTAGTATTTGATATATTGTTTGAAAGACAATTTTACGACCAACATAATTTATGTAAAATATTTTCAAATGTTGTCTAATTTTTACCATTTTTAATTGATTTAATTACCAATTCTTACCATAATTTACAGAGTCTGTCTGATGTATAATCTTCAGTGTAATTTAACAAACAGAGTATAAAAAAGGGGTACAATTCGGTTTTAGTGATTTTGTTAAAAAAAAAAAAAAAAACAAATAGGGATTTTAGAAGAGATACCAGCAAAAAAATTTTTTGGCGGCCACGCCTATTTTCGAGGGGGCAGGCCCTTAAAGTTGAAAATATATAGGCCTATATCTCGGGAACTACTGGGTGTCTGATAATTTGTAATACTTTAAATAAAAGGTATTAAAAATAGCTTTCCAACGATATATATCATGATTATAAAATATGGACCGAATATGGGTTAAATCCGAAAAGAATATTTTTCGACCCGAATTTATTTGTTTTTGGAAATGCTTCTATATGGCAGGTATGACAAATTATGGGCCGATCTTCTTAAATTTTGGAACAGTTATTTTCATGCATATGGGGATATTTCACGTAGAATTTCAACGTAATAACGGTATATTTAAGATATATATTAGTATTAACGTGGATTTCGGTAGTGGACCTTATGTGGGGGATATAGTCAAATATGGACCGATATTCTCAAAATCCAGCAGTTTGATTTAGGCATGTATGTAAATGATCCGTGTAAAATTTTGGATTGGTACCCTTATTTATAAGCGATTTATGAGTATTAAAGGGATTTTCCGAAGAGGGCTTTATATGGGGCATACGGTTAAAAATAGACCGAAATTAACAAAATTGTGTGGAATGATTTTTGTATATATGTACATGATCTGTACAAAGTTTTGAGTCGGTAACGATATTTATACTATATATATAGGGAAAAATGTCTTTTTCAGATGTGGTCCTTGTATGGGAGCTATGACCAGTTGTGGGCCGACCACCATAGAATTTAGTACAACAATTTATTTGCCTTTAAAGAGTATTTATGTCAAATTTTAGCCGTTTAACATTATTTATATCTGTTTTATGCGTATTTAAGTGAATTTCGGAAGTGGACTTTATATGGGGTCTATGGTCAAATATGGACCGAACTGAAAAAAATTTCGTTTTGCGATTTCTTTTTGCACAAAACTTAGTTTTGCTGAATTTTGTCTTGATATTCCAATTTTATAGGCATTTATGTATAATTGAGCAATATTTCGGGAAGATTTTTGTATGGGGGCTATGACCATTTCTGGGCCGATCACCATAAAATTTTGTACAATAATTTATTTGCCTATAAGGAGTATTTATGTCAAATTTTAGCCGTTTAACATTATTTATATCTGTTTTATGCGTATTTAAGTGAATTTTGTAAGTGGACTTTATATGGGGTCTATGGTCAAATATGGACCGAACTAAAAAAAAATTTCGGTTTGTGATTTCTTTTTGTATGAAACTTATTTTTGCTGAATTTTGTCTTGATATTCCAATTTTATAGGCATTTATTTATCATTAAGCCATATTTCGGGAATATATATATTTGTATGGGGGCTATAAGAAATCATGGACCGATTCTTACTATTTTCCGCACACTTTCCTCTTTTATCATAAAAACAACGTATACAAAATTTCATGGTATTATCTGCAATATATTTCAAAATATTGCAATAAAATGAACGAAAAGTATCAAATTTTTATGGAGGTGGTCTCACATATTGGTTCATAACTCTGGTTAACCTAAACCGATTTTGCTGATTTTAAATAGCAAACTTCTCGAAAGCACTTCTGACAGAATTATTGAAGGTTTGGATCCCGAACATATCTTGGGATTTCACAAAACTGATTTCAACATCCAGACAGACAGACAGACATACAGACAGACAGACGGACATGGCTTAATCGACTTCGCTATCTATAAGGATCCAGAATATATATACTTTATAGGGTCGGAAAATTATATTGTGGAAATTTCACACGGAATGACAAACTTATATATACCCTTCTCACGATGGTGAAGGGTATAAAAAGGGGTACAATTCGGTTTTAGTGATTTTGCTCAAAAAAAAACTTCATCAAATAGGACATTTAGAGGAGATGCCAGCAAAAAAGATATGCTGACGGTCACGCCTATTTTCGAGGGGGCGGGACCGTAAAGTTGCAAATATATAGGCCTATATCTCGGGAACTACTAGGTGCTTGATAATTTGTAATACACTAAATAAAAGGTATTAAAAATACCTTTCCAACGATATATATCATGATTATAAAATATGGACCGAATATGGGTTAAATCCGAAAAGAATATTTTTTGACCCGAATTTATTTGTTTTTGGAAATGCTTCTATATGGCAGGTATGACAAATTATGGGCCGATCTTCTTAAATTTTGGAACAGATATTTTCATGCATATGAGGATACTTGACGTCGAATTTCAACATAATAACGCTATATATACGATATATATTAGCATTAACGTGGATTTCGAGAGTGGACCTTATGTGGGGGATATAGTCAAATATGGACCGATATTCTCAAAATCCAGCAGTTTGATTTAGGCATGTATGTAAATGATCCGTGTAAAATTTTGGATTGGTACCCTTATTTATAAGCGATTTATGAGTATTAAAGTGATTTTCGGAAGAGGGCTTTATATGCGGCATACGGTTAAAAATAGACCGAAATTAACAAAATTGTGTGGAATGATTTTTGTATATATTAAAATGATCTGTGCAAAGTTTTGAGTCTGTACCAATATGTATACAATATATATGGGGAAAAATGTATTTTTCAGATGTGGTCCTTGTATGGGAGCTATGACCAGTTCTGGGCCGACTACCATAAAATTTAGTACACCAATTTATTTGCCTATAAAAAGTATTTATGTCAAATTTTAGCCGTTTAACATTATTTATATCTGTTTTATACGTATTTAAGTGAATTTTGGAAGTGGACTTTATATGGGGTCTATGGTCAAACATGGACCGAACTAAAAAAAAATTTCGTTTTGCGATTTCTTTTTGTATAAGACTTATTTTTGCTGAATTGTGTCTAGATATTCCAATTTTATAGGCATTTATTTATCATTAAGCCATATTTCGGGAATATATATATTTGTAGGGGGGCTATAAGAAATCATGGACCAATTCTTACTATTTTCCGCACACTTTCCTCTTTTATCATAAAAACAACGTATACAAAATTTCATCGTATTATCTACAATATATTTCAAAATATTGCAATAAAATGGACGAAAAATATGAACTTTTTATTGAGGTGGTCTCACATATTGGTTCATAACTATGGTTGACCTAAACCGATTTTGCTGATTTTAAATAGCAAACTTTTCGAAAGCACTTCTGACAGAATTATTGAAGGTTGGATCCCGAGTATATCTGGGGACTTCAAAAAACTGATTTCAACAGACAGACAGACCGACAGACAGACGGACATGGCTTAATCGACTTCGCTATCTATAAGGATCCAGAATATATATACTTTATAGGGTCGGAAAATTTTTTTGTGGAAATTACACACGGAATGACAAACTTATATATACCCTTCTCACGATGGTGAAGGGTATAAAAATGTTAATAATAAGAACATGACTGCTGTAGATGTAATTAAAACAATAGCAACGTCCGTTAATGTCGAAGTTAAAGAGGCTGGCATATCCAATGCATATAAAATACAAAAACATGATAAAGTGATTGTTGAGTTTAACACTTTATTAAAAAACAGGTAAAGGTTATACTATGTTTCCACGGTACATGCTTCGCTCTCTATTCATGCTTAACACCCCAATCATGTGCGAAACAACTTTCTTCACCATACAAAAAATTAAGAGCGAAATATAAAGTCCACTTCCAAAATTCACTTAAATACGAAATTAAGTACGAAAAATTGCACTCTTCTCTAATTTTTATCGCAAGTTTATCTGCACTAGCTGTAAAAAATTAATATTATTGTAAACAAAGCAAATTATTTTCTTGTTGCTGGAAGTAAAGAAAGTAAATACGTACTAATGTGTGTTTTTTTTTTCAAATAAGCTAACTAATTTCCACTCAGTTTTTTTGTCCATTAAAAAAAAAATATTTTCCACAAATTGTAAATTCTGTTTTTTTTTATTCTGTTTGTTTATTAAAAACAACTGTCAAAATCGAATCAAGTTTTTTGGTCATGTAAACAGCATGATTCATAAACATGATTCAGAGAGCGAAGCAGGTGATTCAAGTCGTCGTGGAAACATAGTATGACGTCACAGGGCCTAAATGCAGTGCTGCCAGTATTTTTTTTCGAGCTTATCCCCAATTTTTGATTTGTCATCCCCAAAAATCCCAAACTGATTTTTTTTGATTCAATTTTTTTTTTTGAAAAATTTTTATTTTATTTAAAAAATAATAATAAAAATTCATTTTTATCGATAGCTACATATATTAGTATTCAAACTAATTAGATTTGTAATTATAAATCCTGTAAAGAAAAAATTACACATAATTTAATATATAGAAGTATAAAAAATTATATACCAGAGTTTAGCATTTCAAAAACTTCAGAATCAAAATCTTCTGATTCATCAGCCTCAGAAATTTTGTTGTACATATTGCTTGTATTAAAAAGCTTTAGTATTTTAGCAGATGGATTAAATTTCTTAAAACAAATTTAATTATTTTTAAAGTATGTATGTGTTTATTCTGAGAAGTGCTTCCAATAATTCATATTGCATTTTGTTACATATTTTTGTTTTGGTAGTATTCATTATTGAAAGAACGCGTTCAACGCAAGCGTTAAGGTAGAATTAGCCGAACGTCCACGTATCCGTACTGTAACGTACCGTACTGTAAGCACGTTTGTGTACTTATAGAAAATTTAAAAACGTGCCATACGTTAAAAAAATTTAAAAAACACATAGTACAACGATATTGTGTTTGTGTTTAATTGTTTGTTTTCTACTGCAGTTCAAATTATATATGTATTTTAAAACTCAAATATTCTCAATTATAATGGATTCGGAGGATTTATTTACTTATTTAGGGCCAGAGACCTGCAACAAGTATGAACGAGCCGACTTATTCACTAACGTTGAATTTTAAGAACAATACAAAAAAGTATGATTCAATTTTATGCTTATTCACTTTTTATGCACACACAGAAAATTCAGCAACGAGTATAAATCATTTCCAACACTTGGCTCGAACTGCAATGTTTGAAAACAAAAATTCTTGTTTATACACAGTTTGTTTTTTGCATGTCGGCTTTGTTGTGCATGATCTGATTGGAATTGAACTAAAAACACACGAGCCACTTATAAGTAAAAAGCGGCTGGCAGAAAAATATGAAAACATAAAAAATGTGCATTTACTACCTATTTAACATTATTTCGTCGAAAAGAAAACTTATTTGACAAAGCAATGATAAAATTTGTAATATGTACAGTTTGTCAAATATATCTTTGCACAGCAAAAAAAATTAAAGAAAAAATGTAAAATGAGCTGCTTCATACATTTAACGACACAGTCGAACATTCATGTTCGCACAAAACAACAAATGAATAAAACACATGTTCGGCTAAGAACACGTTGGCTTTGATGTAAAACGAGCTTCATACATTTAACGACACAGTCAGAATATTCATGTTCGCAAAAAACAACCAGTGAATAAAACTGAATGTTTGAAACGAACGGTTGCGTAAACGAGCGTTTTGTGCATTTGAACAAAAACGATTAAATCATAAAAATCAATGTGCATGATTAAGTATACCCGAAAGTTTAGTACTCGTTGCAGGTCTCTGTTTAGGGCCATTATTACAACTTGCCTTTAATGTTCTTAATAATAAAAGGTAACTTTAATTACAGTGAGGAATAAAGTGACCTTTAAAATTTTTCGTTATTACAACTTCCTTGTAAAATAAAATAATTTTTTTCTAAAATATGGCAATACCATTTAAAAACCGATTACTTTTGACAAATTACTGACAAGAAACAGTAAATTTTTTGTGTTTGTGAAAATATTTGTTTGTGAAAAAAATATAAATCAAACGTCTGCTTTCCATTTTTGTTTATCAAATTATTTATTCGCAAAACAAAATTAAAACTAATTTATTTTTCATAAAGTTGTCAATTTTTCAGAACATATGGCAACTTCAAATACGTAAACCTCACTATAAAATTAAAGGCAAGATGATCTTCCCTTTAGCTTATCGGTCGGTTTAGATTAAAGTAAACTTATAATAACCAAATACTTCTTATCTGTCCGATAACATCATACCTTTAACTATTGTTAAGTTGTAATAATGGGCCTTAATGTTTTTAAAATTACTAAATATTTTCAAGAAAAAAAAAAACAAAACACAATAAATACACAATCAGCTGCTCGAAACAGTGATGGATATTGAAAAGTTTCTTTTCGTACATACATGCTTGAAAAAGTACCAAAAGCCATTTTAAAGTTATTTTAATAGTAGCAAAATTTTGTGTGTGTGTGCATTTACATACATAATCTAGCACTTTGATAGTTATGTATATTATCAATGTAATATATTTTACTATAATTTATTTCAATATTTGTTGAATTTGCAATATTTATAATACATAGTTATGCGTATGTACTCGTATGCATTTATTTTGTTATATTTATATTGTATGTGATTTTTTTTATTTTATACATACCCTGCAAATAACGCGACTAGTCCATACATGCATGTAAAGACTAGTCCAAAGAGGAGTAGGAGTACTCCAAAACTACTGCAAATATATGAAAAAAAGGTGGTCCATTTAACATTGCGATGTCCTAGGACTGGACCATATAACCCATCGGAGTAGTCCCAAAACTACTCCATGGAGTACTCACGAGGGTTAGTTTTAAACAACAACAACAACTCAATATGCAATCGTGTTAACACGAAACCATGTCGTTTAACTACAAACTCTTGTTTAACTATGACATGGTCCATGACTGCATTACATTGGACCATGTTGTGAGTAGTCCATATCATCTAAAATGGATCACGTAGTCCAATATTATTTGCAGGGTATGTATGAACATATTCATATATGTATGCAGATATGTATTATATAAAATCGTGTTGCTCAATTTCAACAAACATTATTAAAAAAAGTACCAAAAAAATAGGGCGAATTTACTCCAATACAATTTAGCATGCAAACAGTCCATCACTACTATACAAATGTCACGTAAGAACGTTAGGAAATTCTATTTTATACAGGTTGAGACGTTCCGTCAACGTGATATTAATATTCGGTAAGCATTTGCATTGATTTCAAATAACAAAACGGGATCAGCTGTTTCGTTACAGGACAGTACGGGACGTAGAAGTTCGGCTAATTCTACCTTTAACCTTTAATAATATACTCGTATATGTATATTTCAAACCTTTTGCCCAATCTTCGCGTTCCCAAGCAGCATTATGATTTTTGTTAATAAAATTAGTATTTGCAGTCATTTTAAACGGTAAAAAATATACCTTTTTTAAATATTTACATACTTCTTTTTTATTAGAAACCATACACTATAAATAATTGCCCCTATTGCGGTTCACAACTTTTTTAATAATTTGGTCGTCTTTCATAAATCGGTATTGCCATTCACAACTTAAATGTAGTAGAGTTAATGTAGAGTTAAAGTCGGGTTGACTGACAGACGACCAAACTTAGTTGAGTTGAGAACGGCAATAGGGGCAAATAACACACATTTTTAGACTTGCCAGACGCACATTTTTTAGCTCCAAAGTCATTCTTGTTACCATCACTTTAAAAAAAAAAATATCCCCAAAAATCCCTTAAAATTGTGTTGTCATCCCCAACAAATCCCTGGATCCCCAAGATGAAATTTTTATCCCAAATCACGAAAAAAATCCTCAGTTTGGGGATAAATCCCCTAAACTGACAACGCTGCCTAAATGCGCAGAACATTTTAAAATTTTACGCCCGTTGGCGTAATCTTTATTTTATCATTCTTGGTCGATGTGACTTCGACAAGTGCACATGTCTAGCGGATGCTATGTTATTTTTTTCAGGTTAACAGATGATGACACTCAAAAAATATTGTGCGGCCGAAAATGCTTTTGGTAACATACATAGCAAATTATAAAATATGTATATTACTAACATTTTTCTGCGGCTTTAAATAAATGCATTCTCTCAATTTTATTACTCTCTGGTACTCACTAATACACAACCAAAAATTTTTGGAAGCTGTAGTGTACGATTTTAATACTAATAGAATATTTATTATTAAAACCTTAATATAGATTTGTAAGATATTTTTTTTCAATATTATTATTGTTCATTATATGTTATTTCTAACTAAACATACATCATTAGATAATTATTTTATTTTTTTTTTTAAATTAACGTAAACCTTATTATATAAATGCTGTTGATAATGTTGATGAATGTCATAAAATTCGCTGTTTCGTTGTTATAACATCGTTATTACCATGACCGAAAAAAACGCATGTTTTTCATCTGCCATTTTCGTTAAATCACCGAGCTAGAGTTTAGACCATGCCTTTACGAGGTTTCCTTTCGCGATTTGTACAAATTAGAATTTCTTTTTTATCCGGAATTTGGTTAGAACACACAAAAGTTAATAAAAAAAATTTAAAATTAAATTTTGTTTAAAAGGATATGTGTTGCAACCGAAATAAATTAGCGCAAAAGAAGTTTAAGGTATGTAATTATAAGCAGCAGATTTGCTTAATATTATATTCTTTATTCCCCCCGAAAGTAATTTAATAATTTTTGTTAGATTTCTAAATTAACCTGCATAATTTTCGCCTTCTGCAACAGCCTAACCAAATCTTTAAGATTTTTAATTGGAGTTGCGTTTTTTTTCTACCACAAATTTTTTGCACAATTGCGTCAAGGTAAATTTTATAAAAAAAAAAAAAAAAAAAAAAAAAAAAAACTTATATAGGGTGTTTTTTTGAGAGGTATAGAACTTCGAATTGAAATAAAACACAAGAAACCCGATTTAATGACCATCAATTTGGCTTTATTGGAAGGATAATTTTATGCCATTAATGTTTAAATATGATTCAGGCATGTGGCCGCCGCGGCTGGCTCGAATAAAGCCAATTCTACAGGTCCAATTTTCAACCACTTTTTCGAGCATATGGGGCCGTATGTCGGCAATAACGCCACGAATGTTGGCTTCCAATTCCCCTAACGTTTCTGGTTTGTTGGCGTAGACGAGCGACTTCACATATCCCCAAAGAAAATAATCCAATGGTGTCAAATCACACGATCTTGGTGGCCAATTGACAGGTCCATTCCGCGAAATTATGCGCTTCCTTCAATAAATCGATTGTGGCGTGCGCTGTGTGGCATGTAGCGCCGTCTTGTTGGAACCACAACTCATCCACATTCATGCCATCCAATTCGGGAACAAAATAGTCGCTTATCATGGCTCTATACCGGTCTCCATTAACGGTAACTGCCTCTCCAGCATTATTTCGGAAGAAGTATGGCCCAATGACTCCACCAGCCCATAGAGCACACCAAACAGTCAGTTTTTGTGGATGTAATGGCGTCTCAAGGGTCTCATGTGGATTCTCTTCACTCCAAATGCGGCAATTTTGCTTGTTGACGTAGCCATTCAACAAAAAATGAGCCTCATCACTGAACAAAATTTTGCGATGTAAACTTCGCGAACTGAACCGTTATTTTCGAAATAAATTTGCACGATTTGCAAGCGTTGTTCTTTTGTCAACCTGTTCATGATGAAATGGCAAACCAAACTGAACATAAATGACATAGAGTTGCCAGATTTGACCACAAAATGCCAGTTTTATCTCTTTTCGAAAAACAAACCCTTAAAAAAAACACCCTATATTAAAAAGATTTTTTTGTAAGAAATATAATTTCTAAATTTCTTCGTTTACTACAGATTTTTCATTGTAGTTAACAAATTTTGTTAAAACAATTGAATCGCAAAGTGCATTTAATAAAATCGCCAGAACTATTGTCTTATTTCTTAATAATTGTTTAATAAGAAACAATAAATCGCAGCAACAATTAAAATACCTAAAAGACAAATCAAAAGCAGAAGAAGCATAAACAAATTGAGTAAGCAGAGAAATCATTTAACTTTAAAACCTCTGACGAAACATCAAAAACGAAAAGAAACACAAATTAAGAATTTATAAGAATATTATTAATGAAAGCCCTACGATATACATAAGTGAACAACTAAAATATTGGAAGAATCCTTTGTCCTTCAGCTTCAGGATATAAATTTTTGCACCAAAACTACAAAGAGTAAAAATATCCTAACATCATCAACTTTGCAACATGCAATCATCGTAATAATCAAGAAAAAACAAATGTGTCAAATTGTGTAACTATTCCGGGAATTTTAATGACTTTAATCAAATTTCAAAGTGCTTACATCAAAATTTAGGGCCATTATTACAACTTGCCTCTAATGTTCTTAATAGTAAAAGGTAACTTTAATTAAAGTGAGGAATAAAGTGACCTTTAACATTTTTCGTTATTACAACTTCCTTGTAAAATAAAATTATTTTTTTTCTAAAATATGGCAATACCAGTGAGAAACCGATTACTTTTGATAAACTACTGACAAGAAACAGTAAATTGTTTGTGTTTGTGAAAATATTTGTTTGTGAAAAAAATATAAATCAAACGTCTGCTTTCCATTTTTGTTTATCAAATTATTTATTCGCAAAACAAAATTAAAATTAATTTATTTTTCATAAAGTTGTCAATTTTTCAGAACATATGGCAACTTCAAATACGTAAACCTCACTATAAAATTAAAGGCAAGATGATCTTCCCTTTAGCTTATCGGTCGGTTTAGATTAAAGTAAACTTATAATAACCAAATACTTCTTATATGTCCGATAACATCATACCTTTAACTATTGTTAAGTTGTAATAATGGGCCTTAATCTATTAAATCCAAAATTTTAAATCGTAAAAATGTTCATATTCAAAAATTTACCCTAACTTCAGAATCAAATACTTTTTTTTGTGTCATGTAAACTAAACTACTTGAGTAAATGTAAATCATATAATGTTAAAGATAAGAAATGTTAAAAATTATATAAAATTGCCTTAAACTTATATGGCACAAATGTTAAGCTATAAAATATTGCACATTGAAGTTTAATTTTAGTCATTTTTGTTGTTTTTGTTATATTACTAAAATTATTTTTTTAAATTCATTTAGAATACATAAAATTAAGTATATATATATATGAAACACCCATATGCCCAGACAGAATCTGGACGTAGTTAACATACATATATAAGAGTAATTACGAGTAGTAATACCAGCGATGTTGCCAGCGTTTGAAGAGGCCTCTCCAGCAGCTATTTTAATCAACATTTTCTTGGTGAGTCTTATTTAAATTATTTGTTCCATAAATAAATATTTCACATGGTAATTACTCTTAAATATAAAGAAAAAAAAAGCAACAACATCATTATACGCAACATGTTTCAGAACAAATGTATATGATAATTCATTTTAGTTCTCAGTTTATGAATCTATACATTTACAATAATTTATGTTTTTGCTTTTTTTTGTGCGCTATTATTAAATATCGGATAATATGACACTAAGTCAACGATAAGAAAATATTTTTAGTTTTGATATTTATTATTATTATTTCTTTTATAGTTTTTTTTATATATACATGAATAATTTTAACTCGATTTCTTTTGTAATTGATTTTTTTTTGCGGGTACTATTAATTCAAATTTGCTATGTTTAAGCCTAAATGAAGTTTAATAAATTTTGTTAATTTTTTTATTATTTATTTTATTAGTTTTCTTACTGATGTGATAGAAATGTGGTAGTTGATTGTGGGATTTGAGCAGAACTTATTACGCCGCTCAGATCAAAGGTTGGGTGGGTTAAGAGGCGTTTCTCTCTTCATATACATCAAGAAGAGAATATAAAGTTTCAATTGTAAAGGTTATTTTTTTTTAATTCCGTCATTTCGTTGATCATAACTGGGGTCTTATTTACATCTTTTATAAATATGATCAACACCCGGTCCATTATATTATTTAGGGAGTCTATAATAATATTTATGTAACGGAAAGATTTCTTATATGGCAAAAGAGATTGATAAGAACAAGAATCCCCCACCCGGCTGACAGCTAGCAAAGTCAATGGCTCCCGTTCGTTCTTCTTTCTCTACTAGAGCACCATTAGCCAAAGGATAGAACTAGCTTGTCGAGCTGAATTATAGTCTGTTCATTACATAAATTGGCGCCCAACGTGGGGCCGAAAGGAATACTTGATTAAGTTTTTTTTGTAATTACTTACTTAGTTTCCTTGGCTCTTACTTCATTTTTTCATTTTTGTTTTAATTTTAAACTTCATTAACTCATGATACTATACATTTTAAATGTGATGAAGTCTGATATACAAATAAATTTTCTGAACTTATGGATTTTTAATTATTTAAGGAATTTAAAGTTCGAATATATTAACCAAAGATTTCAGAAAATTCCTTTTCTATACAGATAGAATTTCATATAAAATTTATAGCATTCGTGGAAGTTTAATAAACTTAATTTTTTATTTATTTTATTTTTGACTGAGATATTGACATCCTGATATTTATTCGGATTTACAATATTTTTGCTATCTGCGATTTATTGTCCAATAATATTAGTTTTTATATGTGAAAATAAGTATGTCGGTTTGTTGGAATATAAGATATTAAATAATTGGCTGTTTATTAAACTACATAGATATGTTTTGCTTTTTATACCTTGTTACAATTGAAAACGCAATAAATTTATACCCATTTCAGATCATATCAAAATAGTAAGAAAATTTGTAAATTTGTCACTGTAAAAGTAAATACTTTAACATTTTTGTTATTTTTTTGTTGCTTCTAAATTTTTTTTACCAAATATTTTTTTCCATTTTTTTAATTTTTTTTAAGAGTTTTATTTTTCAAAATAAAATATTTTTTTCTCCTTTTCTTTGAATAATAATTTTTTTTACTTCTTACTTGGTTACCCAATTGAAATCTTATATTTTGAGAAGAACTTGGTTTAAAAATTGGATTTAAATTTTTATTCGTAATAATTAAAGATTTTTTTGTTTGTTTTTTTATTTCTTTTATATATGTATATATTTTTTAATTATACAAAATATTTTATATATCATACCAACTTAAACCAATTACAAAGGAATCAAAATTTGTCATAAAATTTTTTTTATGAAATTTACAAGTGTCATTCTCTGTAAATTGTCATTTTCAAAAAAATTCCATAATCTTAGTTAGCATTGTTTAATGATACTATAAGAATTTCTAATAATAAGTAAAACTAAATTAACCTCAGTAGTGTAGTAGTATTTCGTGGTCCCTCTGTATAATGTCACTCCAATAGTCTGTATTCTATCCATTATTTTCTGTTAGTCTGCCATAGCGTTACTGTAACGTCTTTTTCATTGTCCAAACATCCAGCAGTCTGTGTGCTCTCTATACATTGTTTTCTGTTATTCTGCCATAGCGTTATTGTAACGTCTTTTTCATTATTCAAACATACAACATTCTACACACCTACATATATACTGTGCTCAACAACACTAATTTGTAACGTATATTTTCAATAGTTTTTATAAATAGCTTACCATACAAAATGTAACGTCTTTTTATTTATACAATACACCTAAATACTTATTCTCACTACCATAATATTCTGACAGCCGAACTCCTCTCTCATATAGTTCTCAATACAGGCGTAGCTCTAATGATCATACTCTCCAAATAGTTTTTAAAGTTACACACTCTCATGATGCTTGCATATGACACACACATTTACCCACTAGTATTAAGTTATGTACAATTTGTAACGTCTGTTTCTTTTTTTTGATTATGTAACAACTCATTGTTTTTCAATATACAGGGTGGGCCAAGTTTGACTGAATGATTTGAACTCTATTGGCATATTGTAGCCGTTGTGGTGCATCCCTCGGCAATAATTCTTGGGCCAATTGAATTTTATATGGAAACATCTTCAGATCAACTTTTAGAATACGTCGTAGCGTTGTTCTGGAGATGTTCAATTGAGTATTAAGTTAAAAATGCAAAAGTTATAAGCATTTCAAATCAGTCAGTCCAAGTTGGCCCACCCTGTAGTTTGAGTATAGCGTAACGATTTTTAGTTTGTCAGAATTTCTCTGTAAATATTTTAAGACTTTTAGTATATAAGGAGGATTTGAAAATAAAGTGCATTCATTCTGATTTGGTGACTGAAACCGAAGTGTTTTATTTTAAAAGCCATCCTACAAATTCAGAAGTGGGATCAGAACAAAAGTTTTATTTTTTTTAAAATAAAAAATGAGTGTTTAAAAAAAAAGAGTGTTTAGTTTAAAAATGAGTGTTTAAAAAAGAATGTTCAGTTTAAATAAAAAGGATTGTCTTCAGTGTAATTAACAAACAAATGAACAAACGCATGCTGAAAAATTAATAAGAAGTTTTCAAGTGACATTTTAATTAAATAAATTTGGTGCCAAAAATTCGATTTTTTTCCCCTCCCAAATCAAAAAAAAAAAAAATAAATTACAAAACTGATTTTTAAAGAAAAAAACTAAGACTGTGAAAAAGCATTTTAAGTAAATTTTTAAATTAAAAATTTGTAATAATAAAATAATAAGAGACAAAATAATCTAATCGCTTTGTGTTGTGGAATTTTTTGTTGACATTTTCACAATGGAAATAAGTGGCAGTGATTACTCTGTACAGGAATTGAAGGAGTGGTTAAGAAAACTTGGTCTACCAACAAGCGGAACGAAAAATACGTTGATTGCTCGCCTAAATGATATACCAGTTGAAGAAAGAGGGATATGCCCAACAGTTAATATGAATAATGAACCGGATGAGGACGAAGCCATATCCAGAGAGCTTGAATTATTAAAGCTGGAACGAGCCTTGCTTTTAAAGGAGAATGAACTCTTGAAGAAAGAAAAGGATTTGGAAAAATCCCAACCATCTAGATGCCCTGCTGATGCTAATGTCAACCATCAGTACAACCCTTTCATAAATATTATAAAGGATGTCCTTCCCGATTATGATGGTTCTGCAAATTTTGAAGTTTGGGCTGCCCAACTTGCTAATATCGCCGGCGCTTATCACATTGACGAAACCATGTATCGAGCCATATTGATAAGCAAACTTAAAGGAAAAGCACTTTCATGGTTACAATCAAGACCATGTTTAGTAACTGAGAGTCCAGGCAGTTTTCTAAAGCAGATGCATGAGTTTTTCGGCGCTAAAGAAAGTAAGTTGATTTTACGGAAAAAATTCGAGAGCCGCAAATGGGTATTTGGAGAGAAGTTCCAAGAATATTTCAACGATAAGCTTGTACTTGCAAACCAAATAAACATGGATGAAGAAGAATTGATAGATTCGATTATTGAAGGAATACCAGATCCCCAACTCAGAACGCAAGCTACCATGCAAAACTTTGGCGACAAAATGCAGCTTCAGCGGGCTCTCTCAAGAATAGAGCTAAAGGATCCAGTAAAGCCTAAAAAAGATAACGTCAGATGCTTTAATTGCAATTCGTTGGGTCATTACGCTGGTGAGTGCAAGAAGCCCAAACACCAGCTTGGTCCTGCTACGCATGTGGAAGCTCAGAACATCGTGTTGCTGCCTGCCCTGAAAGGAAAAAATCTGTTCATGTTGTGGAAGATGACAACTTCGTAAGATTGTTTACGTTTTATTTTGGTAATACTGTAAGAATTTTTAATAATTCTGTTATTTTAGAATGTCTAATAGATTCAGGAAGTCCGATTAGTTTTGTCAAAAGATCATGTGTGCCGCATAATTTGAAATTAAATAAAAATATTTACGTTTCTTATTTTGGATTAAATAAAAGTAAATTGAAGGTTATTGGAACCATATTTTGTCATATCATTATAAATAAAAATAAATATCTTTTTAATTTATATGTAGTACCAGACGAATCAATGAACATACAGGCAGTGTTAGGTAGAGACTTTATGAGAGCTTGTAAATTTAAAATTGTTTGTGAATTGGAAACTAATATTTTGGTAGATGATAATGAATCTGGAGATAATTTTGAGAATGACATAATGACTGTTGAGTGTTTTGATAGTGAGGAAGTAAGCTACAATGTGGGAAATGATATAGGGTTAGATGATAGGAGGACTTTTTATACAATTTTTAATGACCTTTACGTTAAACCGGTGCGCCCTGAAAATCCAGAGGTCAAGTGTGAGATGAAATTAACATTAGATGACTCGAAACCCTTCAACTGTCCCCCTAGACGTTTGTCTTATGCGGAGAAATCAGAGCTGCAAACACTATTAGACGAGTATTTGGCCAAGGGATACATACGGGCTAGTGATTCTGAGTTTACTTCACCTATTGTGTTAGTCAAAAAGAAAACCGGTGAGTTGAGAATGTGCATCGACTATAGGAGGTTAAATAAGGTAACTACTAAGGATAATTATCCAATCCCGCTGATAGACGACTTATTGGACCGGCTGGCTAATAAAAATCTTTTTACAAAACTGAAAAACGGATTCTTTCATGTATATATGCATGAAGAATCTATAAAGTTTACTTCGTTTGTGACACCGTTAGGACAATTTGAGTTTTTGAGGATGCCTTTCGGTCTGAGGAATTCTCCGTCAGTATTTCAAAGATTCGTCAACAAGATATTTTCAGACATGGTACGCGAAGATAAACTTATTATCTACCTTGATGATATCATGATAGCTACAGATAATGTAGAGGAACATTTGGAGATTATGCAAGAGGTTTTGAGGCGTTTGGTAAAAAATAAGTTAGAGTTAAGATTGGATAAGTGCGAGTTCCTGCAATCCAGTGTGCGGTATTTAGGATATACAATTCGTGGTGATGGGATTCGAGCAGTTGAGAAGGGACTCCAGTCAATAAAAGACTTTCCAATTCCGAAGAAACAACATGATGTCCAAAGTTTTTTAGGTCTTTGCTCATATTTCCGTAGGTTTATTAAAGACTTTTCTATCATAGCGAAGCCGTTGTATGATCTCACCCGAAAAGATTTAAAGTTTATGTTTGGTGAGGAGCACATGAAGTCTTTTGAACATCTCAAGGAAAAGTTAATGGAAGCCCCTGTTTTAGCGTTGTATGACCCCAGAGATACTACCGAACTTCATTGCGATGCCAGTTCGGTAGGTTTTGGTGCAATTCTTATGCAGAAAAAATCGGACGGTAAAATGCACCCAGTATTCTATTTTTCCAAACGCACTACTGATGTTGAGTCCAGATACCACAGCTTTGAGTTGGAAACGCTCGCAATTATCTACGCGTTGAAACGTTTTAGGATCTACCTTCAGGGAAAATCGTTCAAAATATTGACAGACTGCAATTCTCTGACACTGACATTAAGTAAAAAGGATCTAAATCCGAGAATAGCAAGATGGGCCCTGGAGTTGCAAAATTATGACTATACCCTTGAACACCGAGCTGGAAGCAGGATGCAACACGTTGATGCGTTGAGTCGTTGCAACAACATACTAGTCTTAGAGACGAACACATTTGAGGAAAATCTCGTGATATGCCAAGGAAAGGACGAAAAACTGGTTAAAGTGAAAGATATGCTGCAAAAATCGGAGGACAAGCTATATGAAATGAGAAACGGAGTGATTTACAGGAAGAAAGATAACGACTCGTTGCTGTTTTGTGTCCCTAAGGATATGGAAAACCACGTTTTATATAAGTACCATGACGAGATGGGACATATTGGTGTAGAAAAGATGACCGACATTATCTCCAAAACGTACTAGTTCCCGAGTATCCGAGAAAAGGCCAAAGAACATGTAAGTAACTGTTTGAAATGTATAGAATTTTCCCCAAGTAGTGGCAAACAAGAGGGATTTCTACATAATATTCCAAAGGGTAATATTCCATTCGAGGTAGTGCATATTGACCATTTCGGACCAGTAGATAATGGAAGGACGAGGAAACATTTATTAGTCGTCATTGATGCTTTCACTAAATTCGTCAGGCTCTATCCTACTAAAACTACGAGTACGAGAGAAGTCATCATTGCTCTGAAAAATTATTTTAGATCGTATAGTCGTCCTAGGGTCATAATATCAGATAGGGGAAGTTGTTTCACATCGAATGATTTTGATGAATTTTTAAAGGAAAATGATGTTCGGCATGTTAAGGTCGCCACGGGTTCTCCTCAGGCAAATGGACAGGTGGAGCGTGTAAACAGAACATTGAAGCCAATGATTGCGAAACTTGTTGATCCCAGCAAAGGAATTTTTTTTTTTTTTTAATTAACAAACACAAACTGCGAAGCTTTTTTTGGCTTGTCTGCAGAAAACACCCAGAGTCTTTGGCGGGAATCGAACCCGCAACCCTCTGACTGAGAGTTCGGCACATTATCGCCTAGTCTATCGGGCATATGGGATAATGTGATTGAAACGGTCGAATATAGCATAAACAACACATTACATAGGACGATCAACGAGTATCCTAGTAGAATGTTGTTTGGTCTAAACCAAAGGGGCACCGTTTTGGATTTACTAAAGGATAAACTCCAAAATATGGCGAAAGAACCGGAAAGGGCAGATATCGAGGAAATACGTAATAACGCTCAATTGAAACAGGGTAAATTGCAGAATTATAATAAGCAGTACGTTGACCGAAAAAGGCGAGAGCCAACGAAGTATGCCGAAAATGATTACGTAATGGTGAGGAACTTTGACTCACAAGCAGGTGTATCTAGGAAGTTAATACCCAAATTTAGAGGCCCCTATAGAATAGCTAAAGTGCTACGAAATGACAGGTATGTTCTGGAGGACGTTGAGGGTTTTCAACAATCAAGGATACCTTACGGGGGTGTTTGGGCTGTAGGTAATCTCAGACCATGGTTCGGAGGGCGTAGAAGTTGAATAAATTTTTATTCTTCCTACCAAGATCAGGGGATCTCGTAGTCAGGACGGCCGAGTTGTAGTAGTATTTCGTGGTCCCTCTGTATAATGTCACTCCAATAGTCTGTATTCTATCCATTATTTTCTGTTAGTCTGCCATAGCGTTCTGTAACGTCTTTTTCATTGTCCAAACATCCAGTAGTCTGTGTGCTCTCTATACATTGTTTTCTATTATTCTGCCATAGCGTTACTGTAACGTCTTTTTCATTATTCAAACATACAACATTCTACACACCTACATATATACTGTGCTCAACAACACTAATTTGTAACGTATATTTTCAATAGTTTTTATAAATAGCTTACCATACAAAATGTAACGTCTTTTTCATTGTCCAAACATACAGCAGTCTGTGTTCTCTCTATACATTGTTTTCTGTTATTCTGCCATAGCGTTACTGTAAAGTCTTTTTCATTATTCAAACATACAACATTCTACACACCTACATATATACTGTGCTCAACAACACTAATTTGTAACGTATATTTTCAATAGTTTTTATAAATAGCTTACCATACAAAATGTAACGTCTTTTTCATTGTCCAAACATACAGCAGTCTGTGTTCTCTCTATACATTGTTTTCTGTTATTCTGCCATAGCGTTACTGTAAAGTCTTTTTCATTATTCAAACATACAACATTCTACACACCTACATATATACTGGGCTCAACAACACTAATTTGTAACGTATATTTTCAATAGTTTTTATAAATAGCTTACCATACAAAATGTAACGTCTTTTTATTTATACAATACACCTAAATACTTAAGGCCCAACTATAATATGCATATGCTAGCTTAAGCAAACGTGCGAACACATAAATTGTATGTGGCAAACTATAATGTACTTAACGAAACTTTTCGTTAAGTTTTTCAACTGTCATTTGCTTATGCAAAAAGCGAAACTGATCGCACATTCTGTACGGAATCAGCTGTTTGTTGTTGTTTGTTTGTGTTTTGAGCAAAATGGAAGAAAATATATTTATTTTAAATTTAATAGAAAATGTGGAAAAAAATAAGTGCCTTTCCAATAAAAGAGACCCTTTTTATTTTAACAAAAATGTCTTTCTGTCGCGGTTTATTTGTCTGACAGAACAAGAGCGTCTTCTTCTTTTACAGTGTAGTTCACATATTTCTTTTAATGTGCACAGGCTAACTTTAATATTTTTATATTATTTAAATTTTTAAGTTTTTTCTCCATTTTTGCAAACACAATACGAAAATTAACAAAACATATGTAAACGTTTATTATTATTTACAATGTAGTGCTGCCACAGCTGTACATTTTAGTACTTTTGCCGATAAATTAAAAAAAAAAGGAAAAATTATGCGTTTCTGGTACGAAGTTTTCTTTTAATTATAAAATAATATAATAATATTTATAAAATATAGTCATTTAATGGGTTTTTGTTAAAATAAAAACATTTTTTTTAAACATAAATGAGCAACTGTGGACAAAAAGTTGCAAAGTCATTGTAGCCACCTGAAAGTTAACTCTGAACTAGTTATGCTTAATCCTGCTTATGCATATTATAGTTGGGCCTTTATTCTCACTACCATAATATTCTGACAGCCGAACTCCTCTCTCATATAGTTCTCAATACAGGCGTAGCTCTAATGATCATACTCTCCAAATAGTTTTTAAAGTTACACACACTCATGATGCTTGCATATGACACACACATTTACCCACTAGTATTAAGTTATGTACAATTTGTAACGTCTGTTTCTTTTTTTTGTTTATGTAACAACTCATTGTTTTTCAATATAGTTTGAGTATAGCGTAACGATTTTTAGTTTGTAAGAATTTCTCTGTAAATATTTTAAGACTTTTAGTATATAAGGAGGATTTGAAAATAAAGTGCATTCATTCTGATTTGGTGACTGAAACCGAAGTGTTTTATTTTAAAAGCCATCCTACAGTAGGAATATTCTTATTTTTATTATAAAATTTTTTAAACCTTATATCGGTTTGAGCTTTGAGAATCGCGATTGTTTTTTTTCCCCCTTTTTCTTGATTTTAATATTTACAATGATGGAAAGATCACCTCCGCCTACGCAAGTATCAGATCTTGTTAATATTGCTCCTATAGAAAATAATGAGCAGATTTGCCTTGTGTGCAATGAAAAAATGTCAGAAGGAGAGGAGTGCTTGCTTATTTCGGAATGCAATCACACATTTCATCGCTCTTGTATAGAAACTTATTTATGCAATTCTTCAGAATGCCCAAATTGCAAACGTCCATGCGCTCTATCAGAGCTTAGAAGAACTGACATTTCTAATCATTCCCAGACGCTAGAGAAACCCAAAGGTAATACTCGAGGTAGACCCCGTGGTGCCTCAAACGCTAATGTTAAACATTTCACTAGGAGTCAAGCTAGAAATTTATTCCAAACTTTTGCACCGGATATTAATTCCCATCCTGGTTTAGTAACTCCCCAAAGGAATCCACAAAATCCTACTTTTCATAAATCTCCTCCAGTTCGTGGTAATCATCAAGTTCAAACATCTGATCGGAATCATTTTTCTCAGAACATAGATTATGTACATATTAATTACATGATAGAGAATATAGTTTCACGTTTATTGCAAAATTTAAGCTTAATCCCGTCAGTTCCGAATGCAAATCATGCATCAGTTCAAACTCAAAATCAAAATGTTTCACCAGTTCAAGTTAGTCAAAGTACCGTACCACAAAATTCAAATCCAAATATTTTATATTCAGCCCCTCCGCTGTTACCAGGACCTCAAAACCCAAATCATCACGTTGAAAATAATCGTGTAAATTCTCGTAGTAATTCAACTTTTGATGAAAGTTTTGCCAGTAGATCTGATAAAATCACGTCCATAATACAGAACTGGAACATAAAATTTGACGGCTCGTCAAATGGTATTAGTGTAGATGAGTTTTTATATCGTGTTCGTTGTCTAACCCGTGACAACTTTAATAATGATTTTACTTTTATTTGCAAAAACTTACACGTTTTATTGACCGGTAAAGCTCGTGACTGGTACTGGCGCTATCACAAACAAGTTAATACTATTGATTGGAATGAATTATGTGTAGCACTTAAATACCAGTACAAGGAATTCAAATCTAGCTTTGATATTCAAGAGGAAATTCGGAATCGGAAGATGAAATCAAGTGAACGTTTGAATCTTTTTATGAATCTATTTCTGCTATGCTTGATAAACTTGAAACCCCGATTCCTGAATCTGATTTGATAGAAATTTTGACCCGTTATCTCCGTCCTGAAATAAGGCATGAGCTATTGTATGTTCCAATTTATTCGATTGCTCATCTGCGTAAACTAGTTCAGATGAGAGAGCATTTGCTTGGAGAAGATTATTTTCGTAAAAATACGCTACAAAAATCTTATATTGGTATGCGTCGTCAAGTTGCAGAAGTCGAGGGTTCACCGGAATTAGATTTTGTTGAAGGCGATAAAACTTCTAAATTTTCAGTTGATGCTGTTCAACAGTCCAACCTTTCTGTAAAGTGCTGGAACTGTGATCAACCAGGACACTACTGGGAAGACTGCCTAGAAACACGCAATATCTTTTGCTATGGGTGTGGTGAAAAAATACCTACAAGCCCCAATGCGAAAAATGTTCTAATAAAACACTAAATCATTCAAAAAACTTACCAGTTCAAAACTTTTCCCGCAACCGCCCTTAAATCCTCCAAAAGTAGAAAATATTAAATGTCATGAAAATAGTACCGTTGACAAATCAAAGGAAAAATTATTTAAAATGTTGCCTCAAAATGAAAATACCGATAAATGTTGCCATCCGATTATACCTTACCATATCAGGTTACAAAATTATTTACAGAAACGTAAAGCCATTTTTGAATGTGATGCATTAACTTCTACTCAATTAAGGAAACCAAAACATTCTAGTCTCCGTATACGCAAATTTTATAAAAATCAGAAAACATTTTCAAAATATATTATATCTTCCATTTTTACTAATTCAGATGATAAACGATATTATGCTGCTGTTCAATTTTTGTCATTTAGCGAATTAGGTCTTTTAGATACTGGAGCAAACATTTCCTGTATTGGTTCAGAGTTAGCTTCTAACGATTTTTCTAAATTTGAGGAATTCGTTCCCCTCAAATCATGTGTAAAAACTGCCGATGGTAGAATGCAAAAAGTTATAGGATTTTTAAACGTTGATGTTACTTTTAAGAAGCTAGTTCGGAAATTGAAAATTTTGATTGTACCAACTATAACACAAAAGCTTATACTGGGATTAGATTTCTGGAAATTGTTTAATTTAGCCCCAGAACTCTTTGGAAGTATTATATATACTTCTGAAAAGGAAAGTCCACCAAATGTTTTTAGTCTGTCTGATTTTAATTCGGTTATATCTAATACATGCCCTCAAATTGTTTGTGAATCAAAAGTTCAAAATTCTAATTTAGAATATCCCTTAACGCCAAGCCAGCGTCAGCACCTTGCTGCTATAATCGAGTTTTTTTCCTAATTTTGAAAAACAGGGATTAGGTCGTACTAGCTTAATACAACATTCAATTGATGTTAATTACTCAAAACCAGTGAAACAAAGATTTTACCCTGTGTCACCAGCCGTGGAAAAATTAATGTCGGATGAAATAGACCGAATGTTATCTTTAGGTGTCATAGAGCCTTCTTCTTCTCCCTGGAGTTCTCCAATGAGGCTGGTTTTAAAACCGAATAAAGTTCGACTGTGCCTTGATGCTAGGAAACTCAATGAACTAACTATAAAGGATGCTTACCCCTTACCAAATATAGAAGGAATTTTTTCACGCTTACCTAAGGCTAATTTAATATCAAAATTGGACTTAAAAGATGCGTATTGGCAAATAGGACTGACCGATGAAGCTAAACCCCTAACGGCATTTACCGTTCCAGGTCGACCCTTGTACCACTTTGTAGTCATGCCCTTCGGGTTATGCAACGCTACCGCTACAATGTGTCGTTTAATGGATCAATTAATACCCCCAGATTTACGCCATTGTGTGTTCGGATATTTAGATGATCTCATTATTGTAACTGAAGATTTTAGCACCCATTTGTCTGTTCTCATAAAAATCGCTGAACAATTTAAAAAAGCAAACTTAACGCTTAATATCTCTAAATCTAAGTTTTGTGTTACGGAAGTCAACTACCTTGGCTATATAATTGGAAACGGTGGTATTAAAACCGATCCAGAAAAAGTAGAATCTATTAGAAATTGGCCAATTCCTAAGAACCTTAAACAGGTTAGAGGCTTTCTAGGCTTAGCAGGTTGGTACCGACGCTTTATCAATAACTTTTCTTCTATTGTTTTCCCTATAACTGAAGTCTTGTCAACTAAAAGAAAATTTTGTTGGACCCCTGAGGCTCAAAAATCTTTTGAAGAAATTAAGAATCTTCTTACTTCAGCCCCGGTATTATCTAACCCCGACTTTAGTAAAAAATTTTACTTGCATTGTGATGCCAGCGATTTTGGCATCGGTGCTGTGCTTGTTCAGAATGATGAAAATGGTGAAGAGAAACCTATTGCCTTCATGTCCAAGAAATTGAACACTGCCCAACGTAATTATAGCGTTACTGAACGAGAATGTTTAGCCGCACTTGAAGCCATAAAAAAATTTCGTTGCTACCTTGACCTTCAAGAATTCGAGGTTATAACTGACCATTCTTCGTTAGTTAGGCAAATGAAACAACAAGACTTAACAGGACGCTTAGCTAGATGGGTTTGGAAACTACAAGGCTTTAGATTTACTATTAGCCATAGGAAGGGTAAAAATAATATCGTACCGGATGCATTGAATATGTCGAATCAGAGTTGGATTTAAACTCAACTCATTTCAACGATAATGATTATCTGGACTTAAAACATAAGATTAATGATAACCCCCTAAAATTCCCCGACGTCAAGATCATAGATAATTTTGTTTATATAAGAACATGTCATTATAGTGGGGATGCAAACGAAGACTCTGATGCATGGAAATTATGGATACCGGAAAAATTACGGCAATCACTTATTAGCAGGTTTCATGATTCCCCAATCGCAGCCCACGGAGGAATGGTAAAAACCTTAGAGCTTATTCGAAGAAAATTTTATTGGCCAGGGTTAGTATGTGATGTACGTAACTACATAAAAGCATGTGAAACATGTAAGACAACCAAAGCTCCTAATTTTATTACCAAGCCTAATATGGGAAGTCCAACTATAACATTAAGACCATTTCAACGATTATACGTTGATATATTAAGGCCCTATCCACGTAGTAAAAAAGGAAATATTGGGATACTAATTGTCCTTGATCATCTGACCAAATTTCATTGGTTATGCCCATTGAAAAAATTTACTGCCTCTGTCATTCAAGAATTCTTACTAAAGCATGTTTTTCATATTTATGGTGTGCCGGAAGTATTAGTGAGTGATAATGGCTGTGACGATGGAAGTCGGGAACCCTCGTTTCCACCAGTACACCAACATATGATAATTATCAAAGATTTATTTTATGAATTAACGGTAAAATTTGCATTTGTTTTATACCAATATGGTAATTTTATTTCATTTATTTTCATGAATTGTAGATTATAGTTTATTAGTAATAAGAATATTTTTATTGAATTTTTCCATTAATTGTAGTTGCAATTGAATTATACCTTTATATTGCAATATTACATATTGCTTTAGTATTATTAGTATTTCAGGGTTGTGTTCTATCACCATAAATTATTTTTGGTGCCATCTAGTGGCAGCAAGAACAACAGCCCATACACACTAGCGCCCCTTGCGGCGGGTAGGAATGACGACGTTTAGTGCAGTTGTCATAATCAGCTGTGTTGTTGGTAACCTGTTACCATCTAATAGAAATGCATACGACTAGAAAAGTATAAAAGCAGAACAAAAATCTGTAAGAAGGACAGTTTGTTTTCATCAGTTGTGGTGTGCGCTTCGTAATAGGTAAGTGGTAGTAAATTGGTAGTTAGTGGTATTGTAGGCAAATTGTGGTTGTATTGTAGATTCTACACTGCCAACAGCGCTAGAGAAGTGTTTCCGGAGTTTTACTACAGATTCACCCTCAAGAGCTAGCAGTCACTGGGCCTTATCTACGACCACATTTGTGAACAAATCAAAGCCGAGCGTAGTGGTGTTCACGGAGTTTTACTACGGTTCCACCACTGCGGGCTACACTAGGGGAGTGTTTCCGGAGTTTTACTACAGATTCACCCTCAAGTGCTAGTTTACTGGGCATGATTTGAGCATAGTGGTGTCCTCGGAGTTTTACTACGGTTCACCGCTGTGCGCTTCACTGGAGTAGTGTTTCCGGAGTTTTACTACAGATTCACTCTCCAGTACTAGCTTCACTGGGCCTTATCTACGACCACATTTGTGAACAAATCCAAGCCGAGCGTAGTGGTGTTCACGGAGTTTTACTACGGTTCCACCACTGCGGGCTACACTAGGGGAGTGTTTCCGGAGTTTTACTACAGATTCACCCCCAAGTGCTAGTTTCACTGGGCATGATTTGAGCATAGTGGTGTTCTCGGAGTTTTACTACGGTTCACCGCTGTGCGCTACGCTGGAGTAGTGTTTCCGGAGTTTTACTACAGATTCACCCTCCAGCATTAGCTTCACTGGGCCGTATTTACGACTGCACTGGTGACCAACTCGGTGGCCGAGCGTGGTGGTGTCCCCGGAGTTTTACTACGGGTTCACTATTTTTCACGTGGCTTTATTTGAGGTTATGTTACTACCAACTACCACTACGTTCGTAATATTACACGACGGTTGAGACCAATAACGGCGTTTATCATAAGATTATTGTAGTATATTTTATTCAGTGTGGTCTAAGATAGAAATTCATGTGAATTAGAGAGCAAATATAATTATAAAAAATCGAAGGGCAAACCGTGTTTTATTTTAAGAGGTCACTAAATAAAAGAAATGTTATTGTGACAGAACGTTGGACAACCGCGAGTTATACCCCAGCAGAAAGGATCGTTACAGTTGGCGCCCGAGCAGGGACCTCTTAAATTAAACAGAGTCATTAAAAGCTACTGTCGGAAATCGCGTACGCCGCGAGTCAAATAAAATATAATTATAAAAAATGAAGAATAAACCGTGTTTCACTTTAAGAGGTCACTAATAAATAAAAAATTTTATTGTGACAGAACGTTGGACAACCGCGAGTTATACCCCAGCAAGAAAGGATCGTTACATGGCTCACAATTTAAAGCTAATGAATTTAATTCATTCCTTACTTCCCTAGACATACAACACACATATACTGCCTTATATTCTCCGCAGTCGAACGCCTCCGAAAGGGTAAACAGGTCAATATTATCTGGAATACGTTCATACTTAAAAAAAGACCAAACACTTTGGGACGAAAATCTTAGCTTCATAAGTTGTGCCTTAAGAAATTCTTTTCATCAGGCAATACAATGTTCTCCGTACCATGCAGTATTTGGTCAAGAAATGATCACACATGCTAGTTCTTATGCATTGCTTAGAAAACTTAAAATTTTAAACGAGCCATCATTTAACCTACCAAGAGATGACCAGCTTCAAATTATTCGCAAAAATCTTCAGGCAAATATTGCTAAAGCGTATGAAATGAATAAAACCCAATATAATTTGAGAGCTCGACCAATTTCTTATAACATAGGTCAATTTGTTTTCCGTAAAAATTTTGCTCAAAGCAATTTTGAGAAAAAATTTAATGCTAAATTAGCACCATCATTTATTAAGGCTAAAATTAAAGAAAAATTAGGCAACAATTATTATATTTTAGAAGATCTGGAGGGTAAAACCATTGGCACTTATCATGCTAAAGATCTTCGACCTTGAGATTTATATGATTCCTCATAATATTGTCACCAACGGGTCAATATTACGCGGTTTGTAGTGTACGATTTTAATACTAATAGAATATTTATTATTAAAACCTTAATATAGATTTGTAAGATATTTTTTTTTCAATATTATTATTGTTTATTATATGTTATTTCTAACTAAACATACATCATTAGATAATTATTTTATTTTTTTTTAAATTGACGTAAAACTTATTAAATAAATGCTGTTGATAATGTTGATGAATGTCATAAAATTCGCTGTGTTTCATTGTCATAACATCGTTATTACCATGACCGAAAAAAAAACGCATGTTTTTCATCTGCCATTTTCGTTAAATCACCGAGCTAGAGTTTAGACCATGCCTTTACGAGGTTTCCTTTCGCGATTTGTACAAATTAGAATTTCTTTTTCATTCGGAATTTGGTTAGAACACACAAAAGTTAATAAAAAAAATTTAAAATTAAATTTTGTTTAAAAGGATATGTGTTGCAACCGAAATAAATTAGCGCAAAAGAAGTTTAAGGTATGTAATTATAAGCAGCAGATTTGCTTAATATTATATTCTTTATTCCCCCCGAAAGTAATTTAATAATTTTTGTTAGATTTCTAAATTAACCTGCATAATTTTCGCCTTCTGCAACAGCCTAACCAAATCTTTAAGATTTTTAATTGGAGTTGCGTTTTTTTTCTACCACAAATTTTTTGCACAATTGCGTCAAGGTAAATTTTATAAAAAAAAAAAAAAAAAAAACTTATATAGGGTGTTTTTTTGAGAGGTATAGAACTTCGAATTGAAATAAAACACAAGAAAACCGATTTAATGACCATCAATTTGGCTTTATTGGAAGGATAATTTTATGCCATTAATGTTTAAATATGATTCAGGCATGTGGCCGCCGCGGCTGGCTCGAATAAAGCCAATTCTACAGGTCCAATTTTCAACCACTTTTTCGAGCATATGGGGCCGTATGTCGGCAATAACGCCACGAATGTTGGCTTCCAATTCCCCTAACGTTTCTGGTTTGTTGGCGTAGACGAGCGACTTCACATATCCCCAAAGAAAATAATCCAATGGTGTCAAATCACACGATCTTGGTGGCCAATTGACAGGTCCATTCCGCGAAATTATGCGCTTCCTTCAATAAATCGATTGTGGCGTGCGCTGTGTGGCATGTAGCGCCGTCTTGTTGGAACCACAACTCATCCACATTCATGCCATCCAATTCGGGAACAAAATAGTCGCTTATCATGGCTCTATACCGGTCTCCATTAACGGTAACTGCCTCTCCAGCATTATTTCGGAAGAAGTATGGCCCAATGACTCCACCAGCCCATAGAGCACACCAAACAGTCAGTTTTTGTGGATGTAATGGCGTCTCAAGGGTCTCATGTGGATTCTCTTCACTCCAAATGCGGCAATTTTGCTTGTTGACGTAGCCATTCAACAAAAAATGAGCCTCATCACTGAACAAAATTTTGCGATGTAAACTTCGCGAACTGAACCGTTATTTTCGAAATAAATTTGCACGATTTGCAAGCGTTGTTCTTTTGTCAACCTGTTCATGATGAAATGGCAAACCAAACTGAACATAAATGACATAGAGTTGCCAGATTTGACCACAAAATGCCAGTTTTATCTCTTTTCGAAAAACAAACCCTTAAAAAAAACACCCTATATTAAAAAGATTTTTTTGTAAGAAATATAATTTCTAAATTTCTTCGTTTACTACAGATTTTTCATTGTAGTTAACAAATTTTGTTAAAACAATTGAATCGCAAAGTGCATTTAATAAAATCGCCAGAACTATTGTCTTATTTCTTAATAATTGTTTAATAAGAAACAATAAATCGCAGCAACAATTAAAATACCTAAAAGACAAATCAAAAGCAGAAGAAGCATAAACAAATTGAGTAAGCAGAGAAATCATTTAACTTTAAAACCTCTGACGAAACATCAAAAACGAAAAGAAACACAAATTAAGAATTTATAAGAATATTATTAATGAAAGCCCTACGATATACATAAGTGAACAACTAAAATATTGGAAGAATCCTTTGTCCTTCAGCTTCAGGATATAAATTTTTGCACCAAAACTACAAAGAGTAAAAATATCCTAACATCATCAACTTTGCAACATGCAATCATCGTAATAATCAAGAAAAAACAAATGTATCAAATTGTGTAACTATTCCGGGAATTTTAATGACTTTAATCAAATTTCAAAGTGCTTACATCAAAATTTAGGGCCATTATTACAACTTGCCTCTAATGTTCTTAATAGTAAAAGGTAACTTTAATTAAAGTGAGGAATAAAGTGACCTTTAACATTTTTCGTTATTACAACTTCCTTGTAAAATAAAATTATTTTTTTTCTAAAATATGGCAATACCAGTGAGAAACCGATTACTTTTGATAAACTACTGACAAGAAACAGTAAATTGTTTGTGTTTGTGAAAACATTTGTGTGTAAAAAAATATAAATCAAAAGTCTGCTTTCCATTTTTGTTTATTAAAGTATTTATTGGTAAAACAAAATTAAAATTATTTTATTTTTCATGAAGTTGACATTTTTTCCAGAACATATGGCAACTTCAAATACATACCTCACTATAAAATTTAAAGGCAAGATGATCTTCCCTTTAGCTTATCGGTCGGTTTTAGATTAAAGTAAACTTATAATAACCAAATACTTCTTATCTGTCCGATAACATCATACCTTTAACTATTGTTAAGTTGTAATAATGGGCCTTAATCTATTAAATCCAAAATTTTAAATCGTAAAAATGTTCATATTCAAAAATTTACCCTAACTTCAGAATCAAATACTTTTTTTGTGTCATGTAAACTAAACTACTTGAGTAAATGTAAATCATATAATGTTAAAGATAAGAAATGTTAAAAATTATATAAAATTGCCTTAAACTTATATGGCACAAATGTTAAGCTATAAAATATTGCACATTGAAGTTTAATTTTAGTCATTTTTGTTGTTTTTGTTATATTACTAAAATTATTTTTTTAAATTCATTTAGAATACATAAAATTAAGTATATATATATATGAAACACCCATATGCCCAGACAGAATCTGGACGTAGTTAACATACATATATAAGAGTAATTACGAGTAGTAATACCAGCGATGTTGCCAGCGTTTGAAGAGGCCTCTCCAGCAGCTATTTTAATCAACATTTTCTTGGTGAGTCTTATTTAAATTATTTGTTCCATAAATAAATATTTCACATGGTAATTACTCTTAAATATAAAGAAAAAAAAAGCAACAACATCATTATACGCAACATGTTTCAGAACAAATGTATATGATAATTCATTTTAGTTCTCAGTTTATGAATCTATACATTTACAATAATTTATGTTTTTGCTTTTTTTTGTGCGCTATAATTAAATATCGGATAATATGACACTAAGTCAACGATAAGAAAATATTTTTAGTTTTGATATTTATTATTATTATTTCTTTTATAGTTTTTTTTTTATATATACATGAATAATTTTAACTCGATTTCTTTTTTGTTTAAGCCTAAATGAAGTTTAATAAATTTTGTTAATTTTTTTATTAGCATCATGGTGTATTAAAATCTCTTAAGTTTTCTTACTGATGTGATAGAAATGTGGTAGTTGATTGTGGGATTTGAGCAGAACTTATTACGCCGCTCAAATCAAAGGTTGGGTGGGTTAAGAGGCGTTTCTCTCTTCATATACATCAAAAAGAGAATATAAAGTTTCAATTGTAAAGGTTATTTTTTTTTAATTCCGTCATTTCGTTGATCATAACTGGGGTCTTATTTACATCTTTTATAAATATGATCAACACCCGGTCCATTATATTATTTAGGGAGTCTATAATAATATTTATGTTACGGAAAGATTTCTTATATGGCAAAAGAGATTGATAAGAACAAGAATCCCCCCACCCGGCTGACAGCTAGCAAAGTCAATGGCTCCCGTTCGTTCTTCTTTCTCTACTAGAGCACCATTAGCCAAAGGATAGAACCAGCTTCTCGAGCTGAATCATAGTCTGTTCATTACAAAGCCCCTGATGTATAGTAAACATCTGCAAGAATTCATTCGTCCAATGAATGCACAACCGCATTCATGAATGATTCTTGCTATTCAGTGTGCAAAAAGACTATTGAATGAATGTTGTGTTGTACTTCGTTGAAGTTGTATTTGTACTTCGTTGTGCTTCGTCTGGGGGAATAGTCTCGTCTCATCGAACTGTTCGGACGTGTTTTTTTAGTGCGGCTGAATTTTCGGTGAAAAAATCGTAATAGGTGAAAAAGTGTAAAAAGTTGAAATTAAACAAAAAAGTGAAAAAATCGTAATAGGTAAAAATATAAAAAAAAAAAAAAAACATTAAACATCACATAAAAACTGTATGAGTGTTCCTCTCAGATGTAATTCTGAGAAAGAGCTTAGCTCGACTAGAAAAACTAGATGGGTCTCTGAGGAAGAATCCATAAAAAAATCTCTGGAGAATTTCCTCACTGCAAGAGCCGTGGAACGGCGTCGTTCCTGTTCGCCCAATATAGTAATTTCAATAGATGAAGGAACATCAACACCTTCTACATCAAATAGTGCAGTCAAACCTAGAAAACAAGTAGGTATGGATAAATACGTCACAGTTCTTAAGCGACAGAGGAGCCCGACATCTGCTCAAGTGTCATCAAATTCAAAAGCTCCTAAGACCGTGAGTAATGATCAAAATAGATTTGCTCTCCTCCAGACGGATGAGCCAGAACTTCCTAAGAAGACGTTTAAGCCCCCACTAATTTATCTGAGAGAGCCCACTTCCAGTAAATTGGTACAAAGAATTGTTTCGGTAATAGATGAAAATATGTTTAGCGTAACATCAATTAAACATGGAAATATCAGCGAAACCAAAATTCAAGTGAAAAAGGAAGATGATTTTCGAAAATTGTCCAACCAGTTGGAGAGGGAGGCTAGGGATTTATACACCTATCAGCTAAAAAGTGCAAAAGGTCTCCAAGTCGTTCTAAAGGGTATAGACCCATGTGTTGATCCTGCGGAGATAAAGACCGGCTTAATGGACAAAGGGTTCAAAATTAAGAGTGTTGTGAATATTAGAAACCGTGAAAAGATTCCACAGCCTATGTTTAGGGTGGAATTGGAACCTGGAGATGTCGTATTAAAGAAAAACGAGTCCCATCCCATCTACAATCTGATTTACCTTCTGCATCGTAGAATCACCGTGGAAGAACCGCATAAGCGTCAGGGACCCGTCCAGTGTGTTAACTGTCAAGAATTTGGTCACACCAAGGCGTATTGTAAATTGCCGTCAGTTTGTGTTGCGTGTGGGGAGCTACATGCAACTGCTCAATGCGATAAGTCGAAAACTGATTCAAAAATCAAAAAATGCAGTAACTGCGGAGGTAATCATACCGCAAATTATAGAGGTTGTCCAATTTACACTCATTTGAAAGGCATAAGAACCAACAAGACGTCAGTATTACCTGATCGTCCTCAACAGCCTAATTTTGCTTCGAGTAACAATTTCCCTCAATTGTTACGGTCCACTAGTCATGTAAACGCGCCTAGTTCTAGACAGGTTTCTTACGCAAACGTGGTTAAATCTAATATGCCAGGTTTGGAGCAGGAACCTAAATCGCAATATTTCGAGCCTAATATTAACACTCTAGAGACTACATTGCAGACTCTTGTCCAAACTATGAACACTTTTACGACCACTATGACATCCATGATGCAGGAAATGCTGAAAATGCAATCCACTATCTTACAAGCCATTTTAAAGAAATGATTTGTTTAAAAATTTGTTTTTGGAACGCGAACGGCCTCCGCCAACATAAAAACGAACTGGAACACTTCCTGATGGATAAGCAGATTGATGTCATGATGATTTCTGAAACTCACTTGACGGCGACAGCGTACTTCAAAATTAATGGCTACGTGTTATATGATACTAAAGATCCACGCGGAAGAGCATGTGGAGTTTCTGTGATTCTTATAAAGAACAGAATAAAACATTATTTAATGAACAACATATTTGAGGATTACCTACAAGCAACAAACATTTGTATTGAATTCTGTCAATACAATTTTGTTTTATCATCAATTTATTCGCCACCTCGATTTTCAATAAAAGAACACCAATACTACAGCTTCTTCAATTCCCTTGAAGCTAGATTTTTAGTTGCTGGTGACTTTAACGCCAAACACACTTTTTGGGGTTCACGTCTGGTGACCCCGAAGGGTCGTGAACTCTTCAACACCATTGCCAAAATGGGATTAGATGTACTCTCAAGCGGGCATCCCACCTACTGGCCGATGGACCGACGGAAGATTCCCGATGTTATTGACTTCGGAGTAGTGAAAAATATCCCTGTAGAATCGATACAAGTGGAGCCTTCATTAGACTTGTCTTCAGATCACTCCCCTTCTATTATTTCAATGCGTTTCCTTCAAGGGAATGGCTCTCCATTTCGGGACATATCTAAAACCAGAGTAAGTTAGATAAAGTATAAAAAGTATTTAAGTTCCCACTGCACGGAAAATGTAGTGTTGAGAACTACCGAGGATATTGATGGGTCGATTGGCAAGTTTACTGAGGACATACGAAGAGCTGTACATCACGCCTCCACATATGACGTTGAGTGCAGAAGTGGGACAAACAGAACTTATTTCACTGAACTCGATCATCTCCTGTCAGAAAAAAGAAGAGTTAGAAGAGAGTGGCAAATTCACAGGTCTCCTGAACTGAAAGCTAGGCTACGGGTATGCAGAGATATACTAAGAAATTTCTTAGAAACCCAAAGAATGGCTTCACTTAAATCTTACTTGGAGGGTCTTGATAGTACCCCACAATCTGACTATTCGTTATTTAAGGCGGCACGAGGTTTAAAAAGACCAGTTAGAGGCCAGCCTCCTCTGCGAAATCCGACTGGTGACTGGGCTAGAAATGATTCCGAGAAGGGGATTTTATTTGTTAACCATTTGAGAAATGTGTTTACTATAAACAACTCAAATAATGCATCTGATTTGCCTCCACTCGTTATTAGACCTCCTGTACCTCTTAGACTTAGCTTTAATGATGTTCAAAGCGCTATTGGTACTCTGAATCTTAAAAAAGCTCCAGGTATGGATAAAATCAGCAACAAAATGCTTGTGGAGTTACCTCGTGTAGCTAGAAGAATTATCCTATTTATTTTCAATGCTATTTTACGCCTAGAATACTATCCTGCAGATTGGAAGGTATCTATGATTACCATGATTCCTAAGCCAGGGAAGGACCCCACTAAAGTAGAGTCATATAGGCCAATTAGTCTGCTGCCGACAATTTCAAAACTGTTTGAAAAATTGTTCTTGGCTAAGTTGATTCCAATTCTGAACGACACTCAATGTATCCCAAATCACCAATTCGGGTTCAGAGCTAAACACAGTACCATCGAACAAACACACAGATTGGTAAATGTGATAAGACAGTCGTTTGAAGAGAAAAAATACTGTTCCGAGCTTTTCATTGATGTTTCCCAAGCGTTCGACAAAGTCTGGCATGAAGGTTTAATGCATAAAATTAAATTAACTCTGCCTGCTAACACCCACAAACTTATGAAAAGTTATTTATATGGTCGGAAATTTACAATCAAAGAAGGCGACTTTTTAAGCCCCGCTCAGCCAATTGAAGCAGGAGTACCCCAGGGTAGCATACTGGGTCCAACTTTATATTTGATTTATGCATCCGATATGCCGTCAGACCCCATAATACATACTTCAACTTTTGCAGACGATACAGCCTTTATTAGCGCTCATAAGGACTATCAAGTAGCATCACAGAATTTGCAGAAATATGTTTATAAACTAGGGAATTGGCTAGAGCTTTGGAAAATCAGGGTTAACGAACAGAAATGTATTCATATAACTTTCACATTGCGAAAAGATACCTGCTCGTTCATCAGAATAAATAATCAAATTATTCCGCAACACAATGAAGTCAAATACCTCGGAATCCACCTCGATCGTCGTTTAACTTGGAAGTCTCATATCGAAGCAAAACTTACCCAGATGAGATTAAAAGCAGTGCAAATTAATTGGCTAATCGGCAGAAATTCTACATTGAAATTGGATTGCAAACTTTTGTTGTACAATGCAATTCTAAAGCCAATCTGGTGTTATGGAATTCAATTATGGGGTTCTGCCTCAGCATCCAACTTTGAAAAAATTCAAAGGGGTCAAAATAAGATTCTACGTACAATTACTGCAGCTCCATGGTATGTTAAAAATTCTCGAATCCACAGAGATCTAGGCATTCCTTTGGTGAAAGTCGAATTTACAAAACACGCCTCAAAATATGTCAGCAAACTTGAACACCATCCAAACCCACTTGCACGAGACATCCTTAACTTTACTGGCCATGTTCGGTTGCGAAGGAGGGATACCCTTGCTTTAACTCAAGCGCAAAACAGATGAGTGGATCAGTGGATATAAATTTTTTGTAGTATCATAATATTTTGTCTAGCACTGGCTGGACTTATTATTTTCTTTTAGTATTAAGATTCGAAAACTTATTGTCATTTCATTTCTGAAGATTCAATAAATAAATTAAATGTATAAAAAAAAAAAAAAAAAAATATAAAGATCAAACTCGAACTCACAACATTCAATAATAGAGACAACAAAAATACAAGAGCTAGTAGCAATGAGTCCAATGCAGTGTTGCCATTTTAGAAATAAAGAAAAGCGTCAAGTGTATAGTAAAAAAGGGTAAAAAATTACAAAAAATGAGTAAAGCGCCAAAAAAAATTTAACAAAAATTTTGGTATCGTATTGTTTTGCTTTGCAAATAACACCTAAAAAAAGATTAAAATTGGCAATAAAAAACAAAATATAAAGTTTTATAGAAAAACAATTTAATTTTCACAAAACAGATTTAATGAAATATTCTGACCTTTTATAAATTTGATTTGAATTAATTTTTAAGTAAACACTTGAAGGTAATTTGTAATTGCAACAACAATCTTTTGGCTGAGTTGAAGAAAGTCGGTTTCTGATCTTTGGTTTAAAAAAATTCATTAAACTAAACGTTCTTTCGACTTCGGCATTTGGGTAAGGAAAATAACGTATACGAATAACAAAGTCAGCTAGTTCATGAAAAGGATTTTCTCCCAAATAATTTTTAAATTTGTAGACTTCAATCTAAAATTCATCAGTTCTTTCAATATTTTTCCATTTTTACAACGTTAGATTCCTTAGGGAAATTTCTATTTTATTATTATCATCAGTGAAGTTTTGTATGAAATCAATAATATCCGCTTGGCTATTTTTAAAAATATTGTCAACACTAAATAACGATATTTTTGAAGCAATATAAACTTTGAAGGAAGTCTACGTCTTAGTTCGAGTACGTGATATTTTGTAAATTCTATTAAATTGTTCAATTATTTTATAATCTCTGCAAGACTTTTCGACATGATAGCCAAGATAACAAAATTCGTTAACGCTTTCATCTAAATTACCTTCTAGATAATCAAAGTTGGTAATACTTTTAATCAGGTAATACAAATCGCTGTATAGCTTGACATGGTCCGCATTGACTGACTCGAAAGCTAGATTTACTTTTTGGACTTCTTCCAAAACTGCACCAAAAAAATAGAAAAAGCGTCAAAAAATACCCCTTTTTAAAAAAGGGTATTTGAAAAAAATAAAAGGGTAACGAGACCAAAAAACCGTCACAAAATACCCGAAAAGCGTCAAAATGGCAACACTGGTTCAATGAGTGATTAGTATTCATTTTATTGTGCATTCTCTCTATTCACGCAAGCACGTGTGTTTTCAATGAATACATATTTTTATTGTTAATTTTTGAGTTTATTACAGAGTTTCAGTATGGAAGTAAGATTTAATTTTATAAATTTTGTGATTGTATTTTTAAAATTAAAAAATACAATGTAGGGTACATCAGAATCTATGTTGTCCTAACAGTCGTCAGTGGCTGCAGCTTGTAAAATATCAGAGATTAGGGATAAGATTATAAGAGGTGAATATAAAGTAATTCTGCAAAATGGAAAAAGCAAGGTTTGGGAAATTTTTGGAAGAGTTGATAAAGGCGAAAGTTTTATAGAAAACATTGTGGCATGCCAGTGTTGCCATATTTTTTTTACAAAATCTGACAATTCCCAAAAAAAAATCTGTTTTTTCGAAAAAAATCTGCACCTTCAAAACAAAATTAAATAATATCGTACACATTCTTCAAAAGTGACTTAATTAAAAATTTTTATTATATGACACAACTAAAAATAAATCACTATTAAATTGCAACTTTATACAAAATGAAATATAAAGAAAGACTTAACTGTTTTTTAGAACTTGTTAACGGTAACAAAATGCTTTGAAGTGTGTTGTATGTTGTTTAAGGATACAAAAATTAAAAAAAAAAAAAATTAAATTTTGAATTGAGTCACTTTTGAAGCATGTGTGCGGTATGTAATAAAATGATATTTGTATATGTTTAAATTATTGAAGAAAAAAAGAAAACAAAATATAATTTTTATATTTGATATAAAATATACAAATGTATATTTCGACTATGTTGTTATGACATTTATACAAATATTAACCCCCTGGCCCACGTTGTCGAACAATAACGTTCGCTTAGATAAAACTTAAGACACAAACTTGATTGTGGAATAAACAAACTTGATTGAATAAAAAAAATAGATACGATAAAAAGTTTGTGTCTTAAGTCTTATCTAAGCGAACGTTATCGTTCGACATCGTGAGCCAGGGGGTAACAGTAAAAACATAACGAATAATACTTCATTTAAATTATCACATACATATGTATAGAGATCATAGAAAATTAATTAGACATACTTTTGTATGTATTAGTTGTACATATTCTTATACTACGTTTCCACGGTACATGCTTCGCTCTCTATTCATGCTTCACACCCCAATCATTAGTGAAACAACTTGCTTCACCATACAAAATTTTAAGAGCGAATCAAGTAGATTCATATTGAATCATAATGCGAAGCACGAAAAATTGCACTCTTCTCTAAGTTTTATCGCAAGTTTATCTGCACTAGCTGTAAAAAATTAATATTATTGTAAACAAAGCAAATTATTTTCTTGTTGCTGGAAGTAAAGAAAGTAAATACGTACTAATGTGTGTTTTTTTTTCAAATAAGCTAACTAATTTTCACTCAGTTTTTTTGTCCATTAAAAAAATATTTTCCACAAATTGTAAATTCTGTTTTTGTTTATTCTGTTTGTTTATTAAAACAACTGTCAAATCGAATCAAGTTTTTTGGCCATGTAAACAGCATGATTCATAAACATGATTCAGAGAGCGAAGCAGGTATTTAAGTCGTGGAAACATAGTATTCTTAAATTTAGTTTCCATTTCTTTTGTTTGTACAAAATTTGTGCAATTGAATTTTTTTTAAAATCTTTGATCCGAAAAATTCCACATAAAGTGGGAATAATAATAATTTGTTTTATTCGAATAAAATTGAAAAATCTGCGTTGATTTAAAAAAACTGTTTTTTAGAGTAAAAATCTGCAAGCCTGTTTTGCACTTCAAAAAACAGATAAATCTGCACATTTGGCAACGCTGTGGCATGCAAAATTTGTAGTAGTGTTCTCAAATTTGTTAACAGCACTTCTAATCTTGTAAAGCATACGTGCTTTAAGAATTTTAAGGACACTTTAGAAAATATCCCCAAGGTAGAAGTTGACCACGATACGAAGAAACAAGTAGTTCGTACAACTACTGAGTGAATGATAAAAAATTGTCGATCTTTTAAAATGATGGAAGACGAAGGTTTAAAAAATTTACAGAACTGATGTTATCACTTGGAGCTAAGTACGGACCAAATGTGGATGTAGATAAACTTTTACCACACCCCACAACTATATCCAGAAATATTGATAAAGTGTACAACACCAGTTACGACTCCATAAAATTAGAACTTAATGAACTTAGTTCCAGTGGGTATGGCCTTACTTCGGATTTGTGGACCGACAGTTATCTTAAAATGTCGAACTTATCATTAACTATTCATTTCATTAAAAATGGGAAATTAAACACTAAACTGCTTGCTTTTAAATCAATGGATATAGAGCCTTGTACCAGTAAGTATTTGTATAGGCCTAATGAATAGTATAGCTTTTAAACAAAATCCTTTTTTCAACTTTTCGTTAATTTAAAATAGACGAGAGGATTCTTCGTAAAGTGACTGTGACGTTAAGTGAATTTAATTGTAGTCTTTTTATAATCGTTACAGACAGAGGTTCGAATATGAAAGCTGAATTTAGAACAAGTGATCATATATTTTGCATTAATCATTTATTGCACAACATAGTCGAGAAATCCATTAATGAAAACGTTGAAATTAAAGAATTATCCGTAAAGTCCTCAAAGCTTGTCAAGCATTTTAAAATATCCGGCGGCAATGCGCAATTAACAACAACACTCAAAAGTTTTTCTCAAACAAGATGGAATACTATATACTATGTATATGTTACAATTAATACAAAACAACTGGATTAAAGTTGGCAACTTCTTACAAGAAAAGGAGCAACTGTATAGAAGTAGTGGTTTAAATTTAAACACTCTGACTGCAACTATTAAAGTTTTAAAACATTTTGAAGCAACGTCGAAAAAACTCGAAGCCGAGATATATCCAACTTTACATTTGGCAATAGTTCATATTTACTATTTAAAAAGAATATGGCCAAGGCCGCGAAAAAGGGGAATTCAATGAAAATTTTTTTTTTATTATCTAGTGCTTTCGTGATTGTCATTTGTTTGTTTACAGTCCAAAGTCTCACAAAACACAGAGAGTACATTTTTGAAGTATTAAAATATCAAAATTTTTGATCATTAAGTTGCAGTTTACCGTTCGCATTAGAAATGAGTGATAATATCGCACCAGTTAAAAAGGTAATACTAATTGATTAAATCAAAATTTCTTTATGAAATTTTCAATCGTTTTATGAAATAGTAATGTACTTAACTGATTTAATTTAATATTTACGTGAAAATATTATTCGGAACCATTTTCATTGGCTTGGATTTGAATCCCAAATTTTCTTGTGATGTTCCAGTTTTTTATATGAAAAAGTTTTTTTAAGCAAAGTCTAACTCATATAAACGTTGTAAAAATTAAATTTCATTGATGTGTTGTCTGATAAGAATAAGAATAAAAATAAAAAGTCGGGAAAATATTGGCAAAATTATTCTAATTATCCACCAAAATATGGTGATGTTCCAGTCTTCTTCTTTAAAAAAAAACATGTGTTACTTAAGGTACGGTCACACTTGTAAAACATTTGACAAAAAACACCAAATATTTCTCTTCCATAATGTGACCATAAAACATTTTGGAGTGCAAACATGATTTTGAGAAAACAAAATTTGTTTTGTAGCTAACAAAAATGTGTCTAATGTGAACAGAGTGTGACCACCCTATGTCAAATATTTTCCGTGTTTTTGGGCGAATAATTATTTTTTCTTGCAAAGCTATTGTAAGAACAAATAGAGGCAAATAACAGCTGGTGAAAACAGTGTCGTCATTTTTAAAAATAAATTAGGAACATTTTCATAAAAATCACCAAAACAGAAGTGTACTAATATTTGCAAAACTCCATTTTCAATGCAGAAATTAAAGGCCAGGTATTTAAATAGTAAAAATTTTTATGGAAGTGATTGTCAAATATGGACCGATTCCAATAAATTTCGGCAGGGTGATTTATTTTTTTTATGTTTTTGCAATTACATTTGTACAATGTTATAAGAAACGGCTTACGGAAAAAATGGATTAAGAGAAAAATTTATTTGTATGTTAAGAAATTTTTCTCTCACCGAAATCAAAATTTATACGTTACAAAGTAATTTTTTACTTTTGTTTACAAAAATATTTTGTCTTCTATTTTGATTTTCGCTCACCAAAATCAAAATGTAAATTAAAAATTCATTTTTTAGTCTTGTTTGAACTAATTCTTTAATTGAATGTGATATGAACTAATTATTATTTTTTTGTTTTTGTTATGAATTAGAATAAATAAACATGATTTTTTATTTAATAAAACATATTTAAAAAACTGCCGGATTTAACGAATTTTTTCGATATAACGAATGAGCCTGACAATATATAATTCGTTAAACCGGGAAACCACTGTATATATATACAATTCATTATGGTTCACATAATTCATTATACATAACTTTTAAGATAACATAAAATATCACTTGTTTAAGCCATTTTAATATACGCTTAAAAGCACAACAATTGGCAACACTGATATTCATAACAAAAACAATCAAACAGCTGTGTGATATTAATATAAGTATTTGTTGGCGAAAAATATGGAGGTAAGTTAAAATATTTTTTAAAATCAATTTTTTTTAATAAATATACTTTTAGGATAGTGAAAATTATACTGAGGTATAAAATAGTAAAAACTATTCTTACATACATATGTATGTATGTATGCACATGGTTTATAAATTTTTAGGTAATGGAAAGAAGCAGAGAGAGTAGTCCAGCTTTAAAAAGGCCAAGAAAAAGACCAAAAGTGGCCAGAGAGTGGGAAGAGGACGATATTTTTAGATTAATTTTGCTTGTTGAAGCAGAAAAGTGCTTGTGGGATGCTTCGGATGAAGCATACCACAATAAAACATCTAGAGATTCGGCATGGAGAAGTATTGAGCAAAATTTTAAGCCAAAATATACGGTGGTTGATCTCAATGCGAAATGGACCAATCTTCGCATTCAATTCCGGGGTTACGCTGGAAGAGCCAAAACGAAATCAGGACGGGGTGTTGTAGAAGTTCCTAAATGGAAATTTTACAATGCCATGAGTTTTGTTGGACGTGCTTTTGTTACGTGTTTGTTTTAAAATGTTATTTGTTTTTTAATGTGTTTTAGTACCTAGTATTTAAAATCTTTTTTTATTCTTTGAAATTAATGAATTATTTAAGTTATTGTTTTGTTAATTTTTTGTAGTGTTTTTTAAAACTAAATGAATAAAAGCATTATTTTGTTTTATTTGTTTTCTTTTTTATTATTCAAAATCAGTTGCCGTCATCCTCAAAAAGTTTTTGTAAAGATCTGGAGTTTCAGATCGTAGCTCTAACAGTAACTTTGCACAGCATCCTTCCTCTTTCCGACGTTGAATCCATTTACGCACCCATTGTCTTTTTTGCGACTTTTGGATTCGTTTTCCTTCAATAATAATAAAGACGCTGCTCCACTTAGTACAAATAATGCTTCACAATCTTCCATTTCAGTTTTTATTTGTGAAAAAACAAATTTAAATATTTTGACAGTTTGATCAAATAAATTGTTACAGAAAATATTTGTTTCAGTGTGACCGGAGGGAAAACATGTTTGCCAAAATATGTACATATTTGCCGTTGTTTGACTGCTGTTTGGTAAAATAAATTTTATCAAATATTTGCCCCTAGTGTGACCATCTAACAAAATGTGTAAACTTTTAAAGCAAATATGAGCAAACATGTTAGAGTCAAATGTTTGCTATATGTGACCGTACCTTTAATTATTAAATCCATCAACATTCTTACAGGCAAACCTGAGCAAAACTCAGAAAAATCATAATTACATAGAAAAATTAAAAGCCACTGGTAAATACGAAGAATACAAAAAGCGTAAAGCTGATAAACTGCGAGAACGACGTCAGAGGGGAAAAATACGGGACGAGAAATTACCGCTTGAGCAACGTAAACATATATTGGTTGATCGGCGTCGAGCTGGTCGTGAACACAAAAATATAGAGCAAATAAAAAAAATAAAATTGTTGATCTAAATGGAGCAAAAGAAGCCTTCAAAACGAAGTCTGCTCTTAAAAAGGCAGTAACAAAAGCAAAGAAAGCTCTTCCGCGGTCACCATTTATTTAATAATATGGAGGATCAAAGCCAATTGCTTACAAATTTAAAGCCTAGCCAAGTTCCAGTCGTATCAAATAAAAATATTGAATTGATTACCGACATTCGACAATTTTTTGAACGGGACGATGTGTCCGTAACATCGCCAAAAGTCAAGGATGTTAAGAAATATTTGTCTAGATCAGGTGAGCAAATTCTTTTGCCCACTAGACACATGACAATGACTTTAAAGGAAGCTTATGGATTATTCGATCAGGAAAGAAACAACATGGGAAAAGGTTAGTACAACTGTAACTGCAAGCACTTATCAATTGTGTTAAACATTTTTTACTTTTTCTTTGCACAGAGTCATGTGGCTTGACATTTTTTAAAGAAAACCGGCCACCAAATATTAAAATTATTGGCGATCTACCAAAGCATTTATGTTGGTGTATCTACCATGCCAATTTTAAAGAAGCAGTGTCAGCTTTGCATAAATATGTTCCAACCGTGGCTGATTACGATCAAGGTTTCGTCAACAAATTTTTGTGCATTGAATCCGAGGTTAATTGTTGGTTTGGCAAATGCTCTAATTGTTCTGGAATTACTGTTCCTACGCTAAAAAATCTGCTTGAAGTTGATTCTTCTCATTTAAATCGTGATGCAAAATGGATGGTATTGAAAAAAATTCCAACACTAACCGAATTGAAAAGCACGAAGAAAATGGTAATTTGGTAAATCTGATTGCACACTTAACATCAATTGCACCACACTTCTTGCGTCACAGCTATATCAAACGTTCACAGTCAAACACGTTTATAACTTTTGATCGGCCAAGAGCAGCAAGTACCGCCATCCAATCTGAAGCAGTGCTTCAAATCGACTTTGCCAAAAACTTTGTATGCGAAATGCAGGATGAAGTGCAAAGTGCGCCTTGGAATCAGCGGCAGCTTACCCTACTTACGAGCGCTCTTTACCATAATGAACATTTCCGATCAAAAGTATTGATATCGGATAACTTAAGCCATACAAAACTAACAATTGTGCCCTATTTATTTAAGCTATTAACAGACTTGCCAAAATCTCTGAGTATTTTAAAGATTTGGAGTGATGGTCCCTCTTCACAATTTAAGAACAAGTTTATCGCCGCTGTTATTCCAGTTCTTCAAGAAAGATTCCAAATTAAAATAATCTGGAATTACTTCGCTACTTCTCATGGTAAAGGGTGCATTGATGGGATTGGTGCGACAGTTAAAACTATCGTTCGGAAGCACATAAGAGCTCGCGACTGTATCGTAAATTATTCGTCTCAGTTTGTTCAAGCACATTATCGCAAATTATTGTCGAGGAAGTGACTGATAATGACTTCGAGACAATAAACAATGATTTAAAAATCGCTGATATTTATACTCGTGCTAAAACTATGCGTGAAATCTCGAATGCACACCAAATTCAAATCATTGATGAAAACATAATTATGTATGACACTTCTCTTGAAGGATACAATTAATTAATTATTTACCTACTCTTTTTTTTCTATTTTTATTTTCATTTCATATTTTCTTTACAGCTTACAACAACTGAGAAAATAAGTTCACTTAATATTGTTTTTGAAAGAATTTACGAACCAACTGAAGAGTATAATCAAACATGAAGTGATGTACTATATAATCAAACATAAGTATAAACAATTTATTTTATTTTTTAAGTAAATTTTAGTGATTTATTTGTTCACATTGGTCGTTTTTGCATTACTGCTAAGTAAGAGAACTTTATGTGTTGTTCCAGTCTTTTTTGGTGACGTTCCAGTCTCGCATTTTTGCATCCAAAACAACTATAAATGTAATTTTTTATATATTTTTTGTGCTTGGAGTATTCTTTGATCTTTCACCTACGATATGTTCGAGGAAAACGTGTCCAGGTTTTTGAAAACATTACGAATTTCTGCAGAATGTTGTACAAGCTCTTAGACCACTTCTCTTTTAGTGTGACGTTCCAGTTAACTTCAAATGCCTGTAGCTTTTAAGCCGCAAGAAATAGAAGCACATTTTGTTTGCGCCAAAGTTACAGCCTGAGAATATATTTAGAGTGAACATAAGTTATCGCTAGTTTTTTACTTTGTTCATCAAATACACGTCGAAAATTACGCAATCTGGTGACGTTTCAGCCTACGGCCTTGACCATATGCGAAATAAACAGTGATGATTTATACTGCATAAAAACTTTGAAACAAACACTTGGGAAATTGTTAAACGACGTGGTTATGAATAACATTACAATTTTTCACAAAATTCCACTATTCTTGTTTCCACCAACTAACAAACTTTCGCAGTTTACGAATTTTGAAAGATGCGATATAAAGGAACCTTGTCAAAAAATTATGGAAAGTTTTATAAGTGAAACCACGTAAATCAGGACGAAAGTTCCCAGTCAGAATCCTTAACAAATGAAAAAGAGCTTCTTTTCTCAGGTTTTCTCCAGCCTTTGAACTCATCTAATCAGTGCTGATATTCAGCCGGTTAGGACCGCTTCCCTCGAACCGGTTGTTAAAATTTTAAAAATTTGCCGTACCGGTTGTTGCATATTCACCCTTATCGTGAAAAAAATTCCACATGAAATTTGTTCCCTTTTATTTTTTAACATTGAATTTTAATAGGAAAAATGTGAAAAGGGAACAAATTTCATGTGAAATTTTTATTCACGATAGGGGTCATTATGTTTTTTGCTTTAACGGTTTTATATAATGTGTATTTATCAAAGTGATATAGTCTCGGCATCAAACACAATATTGTTCAATTGTTTATTGTCCAAACGTACAAACAAATGATTTTATTTTGGTCATACATTGGATTCTTGGATGATGATGATTTCGATAGCGTTTTCTTCAATCTTTTGAGAAAAAAAATAAAACAATTTTTTTTGACTTTTATTTTGCAAAATCAAAACTATTTTTTGTTAAAAGCGTAACTTTTTTTTATTAAACGAGGCTTCCTTCAAGAGGCTTGTGGTCTGTTACTGCGCTGCGACTTTAAAATTTTCGCTATTTTTACCAAAATTTGGCAAAAATATAATTTTTTTAAGCGACCCGGTTGTTAATTGTTTCGAATATCACCACTGCATCTAATACCACTGACAGAGTACAAAACGAAATCATGTTGTATGAAAATGTAAATGAATTATGCACAACAATTTTGATGTTCTTCAGTGGTGGGAGTTCAATAAATTAAAATATCCACTACTTTATAAGTTAAGCTGCAAAATATTGTTAACTCCAGCAAGTAGCGCCTCATCAGAAAGAATTTTCTCAAGTGCTGGGCACCTTCTTTCTGAAAAACGTTGCCTTATTGGGTCCAACCCTGTATCAGGAGAAAAGATGATGTTTTTACATTCAAATATGATATAACATTTACATAGACTCTTTAGTTTTTTTAATCTTTATTTGACGGTATTTGTGAATTTAATATTTATTTGTGTTATAACTTTTTTGTTTTCATTACTAAGAAATAATTAAAAACTTTAAAAAAGCAAAAATTATGTTTTTCCTTTAGATCAGGTTGGGCAGGCCTTAGTTGCTTATGTAAGAGCAAACACCAATACATTTAAATAAAAACTACTTTTTTTATTCAGTATTTATACCCTACACCACCTTAAAGTTTACCGATCGACTCACTTTCTGAGTCGATTTAAGGATTTCCGCCCGTCCGTCTGGCTGGCTGTCCATGTAAAGCTTGGGCGCAGAGTACAGGTCGCAATTTTGAAGATATTTCGATAAAATTTGGTACGTGATGGATGGATGAGAATGAAACTGGTGAAAATCGCTCCATTATTTCACCTAGCCCCCATACAAATGTCCTCCCGAAATTGGGGTTTACCGGTCATAAATCTTTGAATTATGCAAGCATCCAAACAAATTTCATCACAAATGAGTGGTAAATGAAGCCAAATCACATCTGCAAATTTTGTGCAGATCGGTCCATAATTACTCGTAGCTCCCATATAAGACCCAATTCCGAAAATCACTTTAAAGAGCATAACTCACTCAAAAATGTTGGTATCCAAATAATATTTAATACAAATATATCTCATATGTATACGGTACAATTTTATTGTGATCGGCCCATAATTAGTCGTAGCTCCCATATAAGGCCCACTTCCGAAAATCACTTTAACGACCATAAATTTCTTAAGAATGTTGGTAATCAAATAAAATTCGACACAAATAATATACAGAAATGATGACACCTAATTTTATAATGGTCGGCCCGTAATTAGTCGAACCTCCCATATAAGACCTCCCCCGTAATCAACTTTAACCTCCATAAATCTTTTAAAAGTATTTATATCGAGATAAAGTTTACCATACACAATATTATTATTCATATAGCGCTCATTTCTGAAAAACTGTTTTATACATATACTGGGTGTAGGGTCGGGCTTGACCGACTATACTTTCTTACATGTTTTTTTTTGTAAAATCCAATATCTACAGAGAAACAACACACTTTTTTAAACGGTATCATACTTTAAACAAAAACAAAATCTACATTGACGATCGCAGTCACCAAGGTTTACCAGTAGAGCATACGAAAGTGTTTTTGCTTTGCACTTGCGTGTATAGAGTGATGAAGTACGACAAAAAACAAATAAGGCAAAGTTGTTTGTGTATTTCGTATTGCTAGTGCTGAGTGCTGTAATGAGTATACAAAACACACAGCCTATAGCTAAGAGTTTTTACAAATACAAAAGAGCACCAAGAGTATAGGACTTGGGCACTCCTGCTTTAAGGCCCAACCATAATGTGCATAAGCTAGCTTAAGCAACTGTCAAAAATGAACGAAAAGTCTGTCAAATGCATAAGTAAACTTAAGAAGACTTTTAGGTAGCCATAATGTACTTACATGATGCATGTAACCCTTGTTGCATATTTGTGCAGTATTTTATGTTTTTGCGAGTATTTTAAATTCAAAAGTACCAAAAATTACAGCCCTGTATTTGTTTATTTGATATTTGATGTTTTATTTTATTGAAACAGCAATGCACATTTTTATTATTGTCTAGTAAAAGCTATGCAAAAGCAATGAATTTGCGAATGGTTAGCAAATGTGAATGGTCTCTTTCTGTTCTATGTTGCTTAACTTCAGCACTACAAACGTTCAGCTCAGCAAAAACATTTAAGAAAAATTCAAAAACTGTAAGTTTTAAGCAGCAGCAATTTTTTTAATGTGAATTGCTGTGGCTGACTGTGTCAGCAAATAAAATCAGTTAAGCTACAGTCAATAGTTTTATTATACCTTTCACCAACATGAGAAGGGTATATATAAGTTTGTCATTCCGTGTGAAATTTCCACAATATAATTTTCCGACCCTATAAAGTATATATATTCTGGATCCTTATAGATAGCGGAGTCGATTAAGCCATGTCCGTCTGTCTGTCTCTTGAAATCGGTTTTTTGAAGTCCCCAGATATACTCAAGATCCAAACCTTCAATAATTCTGTCAGAAATGCTTTCGAGAAGTTTGCTTTTTAAAATCAGCAAAATCGGTTTAGGTCAACCAGAGTTATGGACCAATATGTGAGACAACCTCCATAAAAATTTTATATTTTTTGTATATTTTATTGTAATATTTTGAAATATATTGCAGATAATACCATGACATTTTGTATACGTTGTTTTTATAATAAAAGAGTTAAGTGTGCGCAAAATAGTAAGAATCGGTCCATGATTTCTTATAGCCCCCATACAAATATATATATTCCCGAAATATGGCTTAATGATAAATAAATGCCTTAAAATTCAGCAAGAATAAGTTTTATGCAAAACGAAATCGCAAAACGAAATTTTTTTTTAGTTCGGTCCATGTTTGACCATAGACCCCATATAAAGTCCACTTCCAAAATTCACTTAAATACGTATAAAACAGATATAAATAATGTTAAACGGCTAAAATTTGACATAAATACTTTTTATAGGCAAATAAATTGGTGTACTAAATTTTATGGTAGTCGGCCCAGAACTGGTCATAGCTCCCATACAAGGACCACATCTGAAAAATACATTTTTCCCCATATATATTGTATACATATTGGTACAGACTCAAAACTTTGCACAGATCATTTTAATATATACAAAAATCATCCCACAAAATTTTGTGAATTTTGGTCTTTTTTTAACCGTATGCCCCATATAAAGCCCTATTCCGAAAATCACTTTAATACTCATAAATCTCTTATAAATAAGAGTACCAATCCAAAATTTTACACGGATCATTTACATACATGCCGAAATCAAACTGCTGGATTTTGAGAATATCGGTCCATATTTTACTATATCCCCCACATAAGGTCCACTACCGAAATCCACGTTAATACTAATATATATCTTAAATATACCGTCATTATGTTGAAATTCGACGTGAAATATCCTCATATGCATGAAAATAACTGTTCCAAAATTTAAGAAGATCGGCCCATAATTTGTCATACCTGTCATATAAGAACCATTTCCAAAAAACAAAAATTCGGGTCAAAAAATATTCTTTACGGATTTAACCCATATTCAGTCCCTATTTTATAATCATTATATATATCGTTGGAAAGGTATACTTAATACCTTTTATTTAATGTATTACAAACTATCGGACACCCAGTAGTTCCCGAGATATAGGCCTATATATTTGCAACTTTAAGGGCCGCCCCCTAGAAAATAGGCGTGACCGCCAACAAATTTTGCTGGTATCTCCTCTAAAAACCCTATTTGATTTTGTTTTTTTTTTTTGAGGAAAATCACTAAAACCGAATTGTACCCCTTTTTTATACTCTGTTTGTTAAGTTACACTCAAGATTATTAATAACATCAAGCAGACTCTATAAATTATGGTAAGAATTGGTAATTAAATCAATTAAAAATAGTGAAAATTAGACAAAATTTCAAAATATTTAACATAAATTATGTTGGTCGTAAAATTGTCTTTCAAACAATATATCAAATACTAATAAAATTTGCACTAAGACTGAATAGAAAACACAGAATTAGGATATTCTAGTCTAGTGTAGTTTCTGTATTTCTTATTTAGTTTAGGTGGAGGGTATTTAAGATTCGGCATAGCCGAATATAGCACTCTTAAAGTTATTTTGCATCAGATGCGTACTAGAACGTCAAATCCAGATTTGACACTGAGCGAAGAAATTCACAACGAAGCATTAATATTAATTGCGGACATGTGCATGATGATGTCGGACAAGGTATTATCTCAATTAGGCCTGACAGCGCCTAATCGTTTTATGCATGAAGCATTTAATCATAAGTTGAAACGCGAAAAACAATATGATTGTGATGGACTGAGGGAATCTGTTCCAACGAATATTCCACTGTTGAATCGGCAACAAAAATATGCGTACAACACCCTCATGGAAGTTGCGAACAATGGAACTGGAGGCATCTTTTTCTTGGACGCTCCTGGTGAAACTGGAAAAACTTTTTTGATCGCTTTGATTTTGGCAACGATTCGCTCTCAGAATCAGGAATTGCAGCTACGTTGTTGGAAGGCGGTCGAACTGCACAAGTTGCCCTTAAATATGCAACTAAATGAAACTCCAAAGTGCAACATTTCCAAGAACTCTGCAATGGCCAAAGTTTTGCAGCAGAGAAAATTGATCGTTTGGGATGAATGTACGATGGCGCATAAGAAGTCTTTGGAGGCATTACACCGAACGATGCAAGATCTGCGAAACAATCAAACCCGTTTTGGTGGCGCGATGTTTTTGTTGGCAGGTGATTTTCGCCAAACGTTGCCAGTGATTCCGCGGTCAACGCCAGCCGATGAATTGAATGCATGCTTAAAGTCGAGCTTTTTATGGAAACACGTCAAAAAACTCAAATTAAGTACCAACATGCGTGTCGAGTTGCAGAACGACCAATCTGGAGATATATTTTCAAAACAATTACTAGACATTGGAAATGGAAAATCCCCGTTGATATTGCGACTGGCTACATTAAATTCACTGTTAACTTTTGCCAGTTCACTGAATCGAAGAGCGAACTCATACTAAAGGTGTTCCCAAACATTGTACAAAATTACACAAACCATGTTTGGTTTTGCGAACGTGCTATATTGGCGGCGAAAAACATTGATGTAGACGAATTGAATTTCAAGATTTAAATTGCTGGCGAATTGATGACGTACAAATCGGTGGATTCCATTACTAATGAAGATGATGTCATCAACTATCAAACCGAGTTTTTGAACTCGCTGGAATTACACGGTTTGCCACCACACAATCTCCAATTGAAAGTCGGTTCAGTTATCATAATGTTGAGAAATATCAACCAACCACGTCTTTGTAATGGCACCCGGCTGGCCGTGAAAAAACTCATGAACAACGTCATCGAGGCAACAATTCTAAAGGGAGTAGAAAACGTTTTAATACTACGCATTCCAATGATTCCGACCGACTTTCCGTTTGAATTTAAACGCATGCAGTTTCCGGTTAGGCTTGCATTCGCAATGACAATAAACAAATCACAAGGCATTAACTTGGAAATTCATGCATGGCCAATTGTATGTCGCCTGCTCCCGTGTTGGAAAATCATCAGCTTTGTTTGTTGACGCGCCAGACAACAAAACAAAAAATGTCGTGTATCATAAAGCATTGGAATGAACGAAATGGTGAAAGTGAACCAACCGAAACAAAACATTTTTTTTTGTTTTGGTACTCGAACTTCGTTATTGCAGTCGAAGTGTAAATAAAACACCTTTCAAATCTATGTGATCTCAATTTAAAATAAAACATGTTCAAAATCTTATAAAAATAAAAAGTTTTAAAACAATCCTCAATCAGAAATGTCTTTTTTCCTAATTTTTACTTTGTTTACACATTTCCAATAACTTTTTACAAATTTATAAGATTTTCACAGAAAAATTTATTTAAATTTAGACAGGACAACGTCTGTCGGGTCAGTTAGTTATAAAATATTTATTAAATTACCTCCATTTTGATGAGTTTAATTTATCATATTATTATTATATATTGAATTTAAAATTTTTTAACTTTTAAAAGTGTTGGATTTTTCATGCGAGTGCAACTACTTTTGTAAGCAAAACTACAAGAATTGGTATTTTATTTATGCGAAGTATGTTTTGAAACGGATTACCATCCTATTTTTAGAAATTTGTTATATTTTTATAATTATCATATGTACGTTATCTTGCATTTAAGATAAGCCGAACAAAATAGGGAACGTCACACTAGTCGATTTATAAATATGCATGTATACACCCTGCAGGAGATTGAACTAGTATTAAAGTAGTATTGTACTAGTACAAAAATCACCAGTACTAGTTCCCAACTGTAAACTTTCCTATACTATCTTAATGCTCAAATTAACATTGGGTGTGTTAGGAAAATTACTAGTACCATTGGTAATAGATGAATACTAGGCTGATACTAGTACTATTAGTACTAGATGATAACTAGTACAATTGACTCTTAGTGAATACTAGTACAATTAGTTCTACATTAAGAACTAGTACTCTTGGTACTAGATGGGAACTAGTGCAATTGATTCTAGGTGGATTCTAGTGCCATTTCTTCTAGTCGGATACTAGTACAATTAGTTCTGCATTAAGAACTGGTTTACATATAAAAAAATCCCTAAAATTGTTGGTTTTATTAAACCCAATAAAAATTGTAAAGTCTTTTAGTTTATAAAAAAAGGAAATGGACAATTCTTTTTGTTTTGATTTTTATACATTTCAATCTGAAGTTTGAAAAAAGGAAAGAATAAAAATATAAATTTTAAAACGTGTGTGATAAAAAATGCGATACTCAAAATAGAATTAAATAGAATAGCTGAAGTAGAAGTTGCCTGTCTAGATTAGGACTAATAAAAATATTAATTTTTTATTTGATTTTTAATTATCATGTATTTTTTTGTTATAAACTTCATTTCTCCGAGGCTGATTAGACCTTTAAAAATAAAAATATTTGCACATATAAGTTATGTTTATAAAATTTGTTTGGTATAGTTATAAGACATAAGTATCTATTTCTTCTTGGAATCTTTAACTTTCTTTTCCAGTATTTGCACCTTCATTTTCTTTCTTGTTTTCCTTTTCAATACGATTTTTCTTAAAAATTCGTTTTTTTTTGAAGCTGAAAAGCTTTTCGTAGAGCAACACCTGGTTCATCCGTAAACATTCCAATGGTATCTGCAAACATATGTATTTATAAAACATTAAAATTTAGAAAAAAAAAACTGTACGATTGAGAAATATACATATGTATGAAATTTATTTACCTATCAACGCAGAAAAAACTTTTTCATATTTTTTTAAACTCCGCTTTCCATGCGTACCATCTACGTTAAATCCAAGCCTCCCTCAGGCAAAATTGACAACAAGTTTTCGGCGCCACTTCTTGTGGGGTTGTTTTGTAAAAACCATTTCTTCAACTTTTCTTTCAAAGATTGATTTGACAATTCACAATCTTTCGCCGGTTGGTTATTTTCATCACTTATTTCTTCTTCTAAGTTTAGTTGAGGTCGATTTACAATTTCTTCACAAAATCTAATTTTTTTTGGAGGATTTTCACTGCACAGAACTCTATTTTTATATACCGCAATTTGTTTTTTTAATTTTGTTTTAAAATATCTTTTAGACGTATTCATTTTAAAATGTTTTATATAATGTAATTAAGTATATTATAAATTTTGTAATATAATTTTTTTTACGTACGAGCGAATTCACTTACTTGTTTAATAACTTTAGCACAATTAAATGAAAGGGGAAAAACAAAAATAAAATGTTTCTTCTATGCATGCTTGCCATACATTTTTTATTATTTAGTCAGTTACCGTGGTTTTAAATGTATGGCAGCACTTAAAAACTAAGAAATACAAAATAAAATTAAACATTCTTTATAATAAAGTTTGAGGGCACAAATTTTGAAATTTATAATTAAATTTATTAAGCCATACCAAATTATTTTAAAATTAAAAATTATTATACAAAAATTCTATTAATCAACAACTGGTGCACTTGTACTACATCAATTACTAGTACTCATTAGCACTAGTATTTTTATTCACAAACTCTAACCTCATTTGCACTAGTGCCTTTTGTTCTAGTAATTGTACTACATAGTAGCTTTTAGGCAATTAACGCTTAATCTCCTGCAGGGCAGTAAAACGTATTCACGGTTACAACGCACTAATTATGATGTATTTTTTCATATAAACAGAAAAATTGTCTCCTCTGTATACTCTGTGGTTATTCTCGGAAGTGGCAGGTTTTTCCAATTATGGACAATCTTTCACAAAAGTCTATAGTATAACTTTTACATACTTATAACTGATCTGTTTAATATTTCGTTTTGATATGGATGTTTATGTAGGTTAATGAGTTTTCGGAAATAGTCCTCATAAGGGAACTATGACCTATTATTGGCCAATTATCATGAAATTCTGTACGATGATTTAGATTTATGAGCATATAAGTAATTTTTCGAAGTGAACTTGATACGGAGACTACAGTCAAATATGGACCGATCATCATAAAATTGGCTATGAATATTTTTATATACATATGTATGGGCCATTTGTGACGAATTTAAACTTGCTGCTGATGCTTATAAGCAGGGACCGGACTTTTATGCAGTTAAAATCGCGTTTTATGTGCATAAAACATGTAGTAAAAATAGAAAAATATGCGCTTAAAATTAAAAAATATGCATTAAAGTTTTTTATAACATTTATCTATACATATATATAAAATACAATGTTTGTATGTTTGTCCTCTATAAACTCTAAAACTATCCAACCAATTTGGGCCAAACCGGTTTCATTTGAAAGGTTATTGTAATAAGTGTAGGTATTTGTGTAAAAGTTGCCGGCGCATATACGCCACGGGCCAGGATAAGAAATTCGTATCAGCACTAGAGAGCGCTTATTAGTTTGAAATAAAAATGCCTGTTATTAAAGGCTGTTTCAAATTTTGAATGTCTTTATTTTCGGGAGCTGTGCTCCTTTTTATAAGGACTAAATGTAACGGATTTAACAATTTACTTAAAAACTATTTCTAAGCTACTTAGGACTATTTATGTATATGGCTGAATTTAATACCTCTCGCTTGCACTCACATCATATATATTTATTGTATTTTTTGTTGTTGTGTATTTTGTTTTCATAACAAATAATCAGTGATGGCAAGACAGGGATAATAATAATATAATACATTTATATATATAATTACACTAATACATTTATATATATATAATTACACTACACCCTTACCCCAAAAAAAAAAAATAATTTTTATACAATAAAAATTATTTAAAAAGTTCATTATATTTAATTACAAAATATATATATATAGTTCTGATATTCTTTCATTTCTCATCTATTCCTATACAATAAAAATAAAAAAAAAAATTCATTACATGTAGTTAATTTTTTGTTTTTTTTTTGATTATTATTTAATTATTATATTTCTTTAGCATGTTATTGTGGTATTTTTTTATTTTTCCATTTATTTCTATGTTGGAGTTTACTCCTTCAGTATTTATTATTCTATACGGTCCCTGATATGGAGATTGATGTTTTTTTCTATTCATAACTCGTAAAAGAACAAGATCTCCTACCACAAATTTAATTGGATTTGAGTATTTATCCTTAAGTATTCTTTGCAACTTCGCTTTTTCTAATAGTTCTTTTGCTTTATCGTGAGAAAATTTTAGTCTATTTTTAAGTTCCGCTATGTAATCATCGGAATTATATAATGGTTTATATGATATTAATTTATCATTCGGCAAGTAAGGAAGTTTTCCAAATACTAATTCATAGGGTGAATAACCAGTATCAACATGTGGCGTTGTCTTATACGCAAATGTGAAATATCGTATCCAAGAGTCCCAATCATTATCGTTAGAAAAATTTAATAGAAATTCATTAAGTACTCTATGATTTCTTTCCAATGAGCCTAATGTCTCATGATGTTACGGTGCACTAAAGATTTGTTTTATTCTTAATAAACTACATATTTCTGACATTAGCTGGTTTGTAAATTCCGTACCTTTATCAGATTTTAAAATTTTGAAAGTCCCATATATCAGGATAAAGTGTTCTACCAGAGCTTTCGCAACAGTGTTTGCATCTTTGCTTTCGATTGGAAATGCAACAATATATTTGGTCAAATCACATTGGATAGTGAGGAAACATTGAAAGTTTATTCGGTTTCTTGTTAACTGGGGTTTTAGTTATTTTGTCATGTTGAGGCTTCGTATTCATACTCCGTGTTATTGCTAGTATTTTTTTATCTGTTTGTCCTCTTGTTGGTATCATTGCTTTTAACATTTCACTATTTAGAGTTATTCTTGAAAGCGCATCTGCGTTAGTATTCAATTTCCCTTTTTTGTAAATAATTTCGAAATCGTAGTCGCATAAGTCCATTCGAATTCGAGTCATTTTCGACGATGGATTTTTGTGGCAGAACAAAGAGACTAATGGTCTGTGATCGGTTATTACGGTGAATTTTCTCCCATACAAATATGGTCTAAAAAAATGTATGCCCCAATGAATGGCTAAGAGCTCTTTCTCAATTATTGGTTTGTTCAAATCGTGCTTTGGCAATGATTTACTTGCATAAGATATAGGTAAGTCTGAGCCAATTTCACCTTGTGATAACACTGCTCCAAGTGCATAATTCGAGGCATCTGTTGTTAATATAAATGTTTTTTCAAAGTTTGGGTACTGTAGAATCGGTGGTTTTATTAGTTTCTCTTTTAATTTAGTAAACGAATTATGGCATTCCTCATTCCATTCGAATTTTGTATTCTTTTTTAATAGTGCATTTAGATTTTTGGCTATGTCAGCAAATCTATGTATAAAACGTCGATAATAATTGCAGAAGGTGACTAACCTTCTCACTTCATCTGCCGTAGTTGGTATTGGATAATTTTTTATGATGTCATATTTCGCTGGATCTGTTCTTATGCCCTTGTCCGTTATTAAGTGACCAAGGTATACAACTTCGGCTTTCAAAAAGTTACATTTACTTGCATTAAGTTTTAGATTACAATGTCTCAATCTTCTAAAGACTTTAAGTAAATTCTCGTTATGGTGTTTTAAACTGCACCCGAAAACAATGATGTCGTCGACATATAAAAATGCCTCAGAATCTAGGCCACTTAGTGCGATTGTCAACATTCGCTGAAAGCTATTGGATGATATCTTTAATCCGAAAGGTAGACGCTTAAACTGGTAATGGCCTTTTCCTGTTGAAAATGAAGTTAGTGGTCTGGAGTTCTCATGCAGTTCTATTTGATGGAATGAACTCGTCATATCCAATGTTGAAAAATACTTCGCTCTTCCTAATTTATCCAAGACATCTTCTATTCTAGTGAGCGGAAATTTATCGTTGACAATCTTGTCGTTCAGTTTACGGTAGTCTACTACCATTCTCCATTTCTTTTCGCCATTTGTCGATTTTTTTGGTACTACTAATAATGGTGAATTGTATGGGCTGACCGAGTGTTCAATAATATTGTCCTTTAAGAGCTGGTCGACTTGTGTCTTTATTTCTTCACTCTGTGTATGTGGTAATCTATAGTTTTTTGTGTAGACCGGTGTGAAGTCGGTTGTTCGTATTTCTTGTCTATAGAAATTGTTTACGCTCAATTCCTCTCCCTCAAGATGAAAAATATCTTGATACTCTTTGAATATTTCAAGAATCACTTCTGCTTTAGCATCTTTTGTATCAATATTTAGAGTTTTTAACAGTTTTTCAAGTCTGCCATTTTTGTTCGTGATTTCGCCTTGTTCGCTATATAGTATGTGATAATCCTCTAAAGGTTCAATTTTACAATTTATGTGCTCTAGAGTTACATCGTTGTCTCTAGTGTTGAGCAATTTAATATGAGCTATGCCATGTGCTGGTATTATGCAATTTCCCAAATATACACCTTTTTCTATTTCTTTGTTTGATACGATACTATCTTCTTTGATTTTTAAATTTATGGGGACAATAGCTTGAGATCTTGCTGGTATAGTTATCTTTGTTTGATAAACCGGTTTTGAATGCATTGGTATAACTATGTCGCGTTCATTCACATTAAACATTATAGTAAAAGTTTCGAAATCTATTTTGCACATATATTTCGTTAGCATGTCTCTTCCTATTATACCGTCAGTGGGTATAGGGAAATTGTTATCAACAATGAAAAATTTGTGATTTAGCGATGTAGATTCTATCGGCAATTCTAGATTAGCAGCGCCAACGCAATGTACTGCTTCTTCTGTTATACCTGTTAATCTTGCAGATTCATTTCTGGTTTTTGCATATTGACACGGCCGCTCCTGTATCGATTAGGAATCTTAGTGTTTGGTTTATGTTGCTGCATTTCACTTTGATAAATGCACTTGATTGGGCATAAATATTAAATACTTTTAATTTCGGCCTTCGTGGATAACGGGTTCCGTAATCCGGCCCTCATAGTTTTCCTGCTGTTCGGTGTATGGGAAAGCCCTGTAATTTGCGTTACGATTATTGTTATAGTCTTGGTTTATATGGTTGTTGTTTGATCTTCTATTGTTATACTCTTGGCTTCCGCGGTTATCATAATTGTCTTCATGATTGTACCTGTTATTATTGTAATGACTTCGTTGAGAATTGTTTCTGTTGTTGGTAAATCTTTCATTGTTTCTATTACCATTATTATATATTTGATTATTATATCTTTGATTATTATATCTTTGATTATTATATCTTTGATTATTATATCTTCTAAAATTGTTGTATCCATCTTCATTTCTGTTGTTGTTATTTGGTTCCACTGTTTTGTTCAGTGTGAACAGAGCTTTATCTTCTACGTTTAGGCTTTGCTCAGCTGTCACGCATCTTTGTGTGGCTTCATTTAGTGTTTTTGGCATATTTGATAATAAAATAGTTTTATATTCAGGATTTACTCCTTTTACGAATATATTCAGGGCCATATTGCTTGTTTTATAAATTGCCTCTTTCGTTTCCTTAGACGGGCTTTCTAAAGTGTCTATTTCGAATTTGCTTAATTGTTCAGAAAGCTCAGAAATTTTTTTTCTGAACTCTGTTATATTGAGGTTTCCTTGTTTTGTTGTGCCCAACTCTGTTAGAACCTGTTGCAGTGTAGTGGGATTCGGGTAGGCTTCTTCCAGCGTTTTTTAGGTCAGAATATGTTGTTGGTTTGTTCGAACGGCCTAAAATACTTCGAACTTGTGCTGTTAGCTTGAAATTGTAAACATACTTAATGAAAATCTCTTTATCTTCTTCCCTTAGTAAGTCATGCAGTAATTCGGTCTGCGCTATGAAATCTTCCAACGATTTGTAATCACCCTTGAATACTTGTAGGTTTTTCCCTACCAATCAAAACTAGCCATATTTTTCGAACTTCCTTCTTGTTGCTCTTCTTTAATTTTTATCTTCTTTAAAATTTTCTCAATTTCCTCTATCAATTTTTCAAACTCTAATTTTGTGGTAGCTAGATCTTTATTCTTTGTTTCCTGTTCATCAGTAACTTTATCTTGATCTCTATCTTCATCTAGTTTAGCATCCTTATTAATTATCTCTCCTACTGAACCTTTCAAGAATTCCAACCTTTCTAATTTTTCTTTAATATAATTTTTGCTAAAAGATTTGTTTATGCTTTTCTTTAAATTTACTTTAAGTTTTTCTAATTCAAAATTAAATTCTTTAATTGTTTCCATTTATTTATTAATTACTTATTCATAAGGTTGTTTTCCATAATCAAATCTACTTAAGTGTGAAATGTATATAAGTTTTAATTATGCTAGTTAACAGGGTGTTTAATATATTGACAATTTTTATACATCATATGTTCTTGCTATCATTTCACTGTGAATTTTCCTCTCCATATGACTGATCTACTTAGTAATTATTTTCATTTTGTTAAAATTAAAATATGTATAAGAATTTTCGATGTGTGAATGTTTTTAGTTTTTAAAGTGAATGTTTAACAATGTGATTTTTAAGTGTAATGATGTGTAAAATAAATATGTGTTTACAATTTATTTCATTGTGTTATGTTTATTTGTATTGAATGTATAATTGTGTTTAATTATTTGTGTTTCGTTTATGTTTCAGCAAGTCCTCAACCTTTTCTAACTCCAGCCAGAGTTGTGAAGCTCTTTCCCATGATGGTGGTGGGTCGGAATTTATCGCGTTCTTTAAATCCGCCCGTCGTCTCCTCAATTTGACAATTTTACCGCCTCTCCGGTGTTTCGGTGGTGCTACGTAGGGTATTTTTGTTAATTCTTCTTCCTTCTTTTTTTGTTGTCGCTGGAGATATTGTTGAATAGTCAAAGGTTTAGGCTGTTGGTTTATTGCTGGCGTCGTTGACTCCTTTGGTATTGAGTGGTCATCGTCGTTGGGCAGGATCGCCATGTAATAAGTGTAGGTAGTTGTGTAAAAGTTGCCGGCGCATATACGCCACGGGCCAGGATAAGAAATTCGTATCAGCACTAGAGAGCGCTTATTAGTTTGAAATAAAAATGCCTGTTATTAAAGGCTGTTTCAAATTTTGAATGTCTTTATTTTCGGGAGCTGTGCTCCTTTTTATAAGGACTAAATGTAACGGATTTAACAATTTACTTAAAAACTATTTTTAAGCTACTTAGGACTATTTATGTCTATGGCTGAATTTAATACCTCTCGCTTGCACTTACATCATATATATTTATTGTATTTTTTGTTGTTGTGTATTTTGTTTTCATAACAAATAATCAGTGATGGCAAGACAGGGATAATAATAATATAATACATTTATATATATAATTACACTAATACATTTATATATATATAATTACACTATATTAGATTTTCGGCTATATACATTTCAAGTGGGCGTGGCCCCATAAATTGAATAACATCATATATCTTGACTATTGTGATAGCAAGAGTTTTGAAACATTGCAGTATCCCATATGTTACTGATTTGAATAATCAGGGGAAAAAATGGGCGGGATCGGACCAGTGGGAGTGACAGCTCCCATACAAAGTGAATATTTAACTCATATACAAAATTAGTTAAATATCTATGCCTTTATTCATAACATTTACAACAGGTTTATAAAGCAAATTTCCATACAAAATTTGCTTTATAAACCTGTTATAAACCTGTTGTAAGTTTTTATGAATAAGGGGGCTAGGGTTCTATATTAGCTATCTAGCCTTCAAATTTTGTACGGGTCGATCAATCTGATCATGTGATGATCTTCGCAAAGTTGTTGTGCATGAGACCGGGAAGGTTTCTGAGTTGGTACGACCACGCCTACTCTAACGCCCACTATTTTAAATTGATTAGTTTCTTCTGCATGAGTTTTTACAGATTTACTTCAAACACATCTTACTGAAGGCGAGGTAAAAATAAAAATTTTATGTGCCAAAGCTCCTACTTTTTTAAATTGTGTAATTGATTCTACTCGGATATTAACATATTTACTTCAAATCGAATACACATGTTACTCTAGGTGAAGTAAAAATTAAGATGCATACGCCCCCTTTCACGCCCCATCTCTTGCAGGACAACGCCTGCCGGGAAGGCAGCTGGACCGATCTTACTAAAAATTTGACGAAATATAACTATGACTAAGAATACTTCCTTCGACCGCCTACCAAAAAATTAAATCGCCATATTTTGTGCATTTTTTTACCTACATCGATGATATTTGATACATAGTTGTGAGTGGGTAAAGGGGCGTGGCCTCGCCCATATAACCCAAAATTTAAAATCATCATATTTTGGAAATTTTTTGACCAACAGCGGCAGTATTTGCTATATATAGATTGGCATGAATAGTAATACGTACCAAAACAAAAGTGGGAGGAGCATGCCCCATTGTGTGCGATATATTGGAGACTGGACCTGTTAACCGATCTTAAATTTGCACAGCTTTGACTCAGTAATACTTATTACTACGTTCATTAACCGCTTTACCTCAAAGGGGGGTAGCGAAGCACACCGGGCTTAGCTAGTTAATGATAAAAAAAAAAACATCAAAATAATTAAATCAAAAAGTAACAATTCAGTCTCATAAACGTAAGTAAAGTACAATAAACTCAAAAGCACAAGTTAAACTAAAGTAAAATACAAAAGTACAAAGTTAAACCAAAAGTAAAACAATCACTTAAATTAAGCCACTTGTCAGATACATACATACATACATATTTGAACCTACATATAAAATGAATTAACCCAACAGACCAAAAAATAAGTAAAGTATAATAAATAGTACTTTAGAAGAAGGTTTTTAAAAAAAATACTAAAGTTTTTTTTAATCATGTTTGAGAAACTATTATCCTTCACAATATGTTTTTAAACATAGCCCCTGGCTCACGATGTCGAACGATAACGTTCGCTTAGATAAGACTTAAGACACAAACTTGATTGTGGAATAAACAAACTTGATTAAGTAAAAAATAGATACGATAAAAAGTTCTGTGTCTTAAGTCTTATCTAAGCGAATGTTATCGTTCGACATCGTGAGCCAGGGGTAACTTTTTCCTTTTTTTAACTATGAATGCCATTAAAGGTTTTTTTTATTTATTTTTTTAAGGAGAAAGCTTGTCGTCGCACAGTGGCTGAAAATCGTTTTTCATTGGCCAAAAGTCGAATTTTTTTTTTGTCACCGATTTTTAAAATTTTTACACCTTTTTGGAGCTAATATATCCATATTAAGGTAGCCAAAAAATTAGGTTAAACTCTTAATAATTGTGGGCGTGGCATGCTGTCAAACTCAACTGTTTTTTTAATTTCAGAAAAAGGTGTTTTTTATTTGATTTTTGTCAAAAATAAATGGTTACTACTCGCAAGCTATCATCGATAATGGCCTGCAGTCTTTTTTATAATGTTGGTAGAATTATAGTCTTTAGTTGTTGTAAGTGGTTACCGCTCTAGCGTTTAATATTAGGGGCGTTCTGAAATATTTATGAATCTACTATATTTTTCTGAAATTTAAACTTTAGTGGAATAGAACTTCTAGGGAACAAAAGGGAACAAGAAACGTATACCACACGAAGAAAGGTGAAAGTGTCTTCTTTAACCCTATATATACTTTTGCACCCGCCACGACCCGCCGGTAGAACACTTTTTTAATTTTAATGAAATTACTCTAAACAAATTCAAATTACGATAATTTAAACAGCCCTATAATTACTCGTATACAATGGTGTATTAAATTTTCACTTTTTCGTCTAAAGGTTTATGTTTCTTTACTTTAGACTACGTAAAACTAAAATAATTAAATTTAATACCTGGGAAAGGGTTTTATGGCTTTGTTTTGATTAGAAAAAAAAAAAATAAGTCATAAAAATATCACAATAGGTTCTACAGTAAACATATGATCTCTTTCTAATATACCTGTTATCAACTGTTAGGGTCAACCAAAGTCATAAACAATTTTATAATAATAATCGCGACATTAAACCACTAAAGAAAAAAAAACCCAATATTGGATATTAATCTTAGAAGTACTTGCGTGCAATGAAGAAATTGACGCTAGACAATTTGGAGATTATGTTAAGGAAACTGCAAAAATATATACAACCAACTACCCATAGAGAAATATGTCTGCAACAGTTCACAAAATCCTTTATCATGGAGAAGATATCATTAAATATCATTTGGTGCCCCTTGGAGATCTATCAGAGGAGGCTCAGGAAAAAAGGAACAAGGATTACAGATTTTATAGAGAGCAAAATACTAGAAAAATTTCACGAAATTACACAAATGAAGATCTATTTAATTTATTATTGGCAACATCAGATCCGTTCATATCCAATATTCGAAATCAATGGAAAGTGGAACATCGGGATTTAGATGAAGAAGCCAAAAAACTACTAAAGAACAGAAATAGCGCAGAACAAAATATAGAATATTTGCAATCAATATTTGTTTCAAATGAATAATAATTATAATTGCCTTCATTGTTATTTAAGTACGAAAAACACAGTATTAGTAAATAATTCTTTAAAAAAAACCGACTTCAAAATTTCGGCCAAATAAAATGTTGGATTAACTTTCAAAAATGTTTAATATAACTAATGTTGTTGCACTTTTTTTATTGAAAGAAAGAATTTTGAAAATCTTGTTAATCTTCTAAAAAATCGGTTTATGATAAATCTATAATGTTTTCCCATTAACCGAGCTAAATTTTGACACCCATATTCGATATATTCTTAAAAATCGGTTTATGCTATATATCCCCGATATATCTCAATCAATTTCTAAAATTTTCATTTTTTTACCTTAAATATATTTTTCTGCAAGCCATATCTTCCAAATAAAAAAAATATTTTTAAAATTGATTCATAAATCACGAAGTTATTTAACAATTTATAAGAGAAGCACAGAAAAAATATAGATAACGGTAAATAAAAAACCGTATGTCCGTCCGATCTTCATAAAAATTAAATGGGACCCACCTGCAAGCAAACCCTTTCAAACAAAAAAAGATTTTTTAAAATTGGTTCAGAAATGGTTATCGTGGAACAAACATAAAAAAAGCAACATACCATTCGAATTGATAACCTCCTCCTTTTTGAAGTCGGTTAAAAATAATAATAAATAGAACCTATTATTGTTACAAATGCTAATAATATCTATTGCAGTTTTTATTTTTAAAATGTTTTTTAAAATTATCAAATCTGACAGCAAAAAAGAATAAATTTTTCTGTAGTAACAGCAAAATCTCCAGTGAATTTTTTTTTAGTGTAAACATTTTTTTGAGTGTAAAAATTTTTTTGAGTGTAACATTAAAAAAATTCCATTTTCACAAAAAATAATAATAATTCCAAATATTAAATTTTTTAATATGTAAATAAAAAAAATAAACCCATATTTCACTCCAAAAGTTAAAAAAAATCAAAAGTTCAACTTTGACCTAGAAGTCCATAAAAAGTCATCAATCAATTTTAATGTAATTAAAACTGAGCCAAGCTGAACTAAATATCTATCCATTAAAAAAAAATTACTTCAATATTTTGATCGGTTCAAAAGTTACAGAATTTTGGCCAACGAAAAACGATTTTCAGCCACTGTGCGTCGGTAGCCAAAGCTCCGAGTTTTCTTATTTGCAAGCATAACCAAATTCTACAATTATTGGAATAAGCTTATTCTATAATTGTAGGTATAAGCTTATCTTTATTTAGTTTAATAAAATATTATTTGGAGAAGCTTTTTCTAAATAATTATTTCAGTACTATTATCACGAGGGTTCCTTTTTTGATTATTCTAAAATAATTTAAAAGTGTTTTTCTATAGTTTCTCAAGTCTTTTTAAAGCTTAAGGTTTATGCTCGCAAGCTTTATTATAATATTTTTCTAAAGGGTTTTGGTCTATTGGGAAGAATAAGAAAAAATAGATACACAAATATTTTTTAATATTTTCAAAAATAAAGTTGGTCTGTTTGGCCTTAAAAAGCTTTTAAACATGGAAAATGACCGTTCAACATCGACAGAAGTGATTGGTGCATGCTTAAATGCTGATAGTTCCTTTGTGGAATATTCGTTTTCCACTTCGTTGTTTTCGTTAAAATTTAATTTAAATATATCAGCAATTAAATAAAACATAATTAATTTTTTTTAAAACTTTATCAAGTTTGATACGAATATTTTTACTTAAGTTACCCCTCCATAGCATAGATTTTATTTATGGCATCATCAATTAATTTAATTTGCTTACTCAATGGATTAGATTCCTCTAGTTTAACAATAGTCTCAGAGATAAAACCATAATTGGAAGACACAAACACTAATTCAGCTTTTATAAATGGTAAATTTAAAATTTTTTTAATTCGTTTTATTGAGACTGCATCATCATCGCTGAATCCTTCCACTACACTCTTAAATTGGTCAAAGTTTTTAGCATAATACATAACTGCTGCCAACCACGTTCCCCAACTAGTTGTTATAGGCTGTGGAGGAAGACATAAATCTTTATATATGGCAACACGCGAAGGTGCCTTAAAAAAGATTTTTTCCATAAGAAATCAATATCATCGAAGTTGTCTCTTATCTCTTCTGCAACACGGTGCATCGCATGGGCTAAACATGTAAGATGAATCATTTTTGGATAAAATACTTTTAAAACCTTTCCAGACTTAACCATACATATATGGCGCAGCATCAGTCACATACAGCAGTATTTGGTTTTTATTGCAATTTTCACCTAATAAATGTATAGAGTCATTAAAAACACGAGCAATTGTTTCGTGGTTTGCTTTTTCCAACTCAACCGTATTAATTAAGAATTTTTGTTTGCTTTTCTCTTCGCCCTCATCCAAAATTCCTGCAATAACATTGCCAACATAACGCCCTTAGATGTCTGTCGTTTCATCAATAGATATCCACAGAAAATTTTAAGTTATTTTCGCTTTTATTTCACTTTGTTGCGCAGTGTATAATTTATCCACACAATATTTCCGAAGAGTCGCTTCGTTGGGAATGCTCTCATTTATATATTTTATGATAAAATTTTTAAGTTCTGGATTATTAAGTTTATAAAAGCACAAATAAAAGCTTGACATAGATCCATGTTAAACTGATTTGACTTACTTTCATGGTTAGACAATAGAGTTTGAGATAACTTCTCCGCAGTTTTGTCTAATAAGCTTTTGTGTTTTTGGCATTAAAGCAAATAGAACACTTTTTTTCAAAATATGCAACATAAATATGCATTCAAAGCAAAATATGCAAAATTATGCATTGAAAACAAAATATGCACGAACAAATCGATGCCATTTTACTGAAAATTTCTTGATTCGCAAAGATATTTAGTTTATGTTGATCTCAGACTGACGACAACAAATATGCATTTGCATAAAAATCCGAACCCTGCTTATAAGAGATTTATACGCATTTAACCCTAGAATGGTAAACATAATTTTTAGCTCCTTGATGGTAAACTTCGCTTGTAAGGCGACTTTTATAAAAAACGCTTATATGACTTGAAAAACAAAAAAAAAATTAATAAACCGAAAAACATATTTATTCAATGTTAAGTAACAAAAATAAACAAAAACATTTTATAAATACCTTAAGCATATACCTTAAACATGTACTTAGAATAAGCGATCAGAAAATATCGTAAAAAAAATATTGCTTCGCCTTATAGGCGATGTTTACCATTCTAGGATTAAGTTATTTCTAAAAATGGGCATATAAAGGTCAAGTATATATGGTATCCAGTTATGGGGCACTGCCTCCAACTCCAATATTGAGAAAATTCAACGCCGTCAAAACAAAATTCTACGAATGATAACTACCGCTCCTTGGTATATTAAAAACAACAACATACACAACGATCTTGACGTTCCACTTGTCAAATGGGAAATAACTAAACACGTGGCCCATTATTTGGGTAAGCTGGAAACTCATCCAAATCCCCTCGCTCGAAACATCTTACAACATCACGGTCATAGCCGTTTGAGAAGGAGGGACACCACCGCTCTCAGATGAATAAATACAAGTTGCTCATTATATCCTATCGAATTTGAAAACTAGATTTTGTCTAGCATTGGCTGGCCTTATCTTAATTAACTTTAGTTTTAGGATTTGAATACCTATTGTTAGTTCATTTAAAATGAAGATACAATAAAAAAGTATATGCAAAAAAAAAAAAAAAAATAAAGTATAGACCTATCATCATTATATTGAGAGTGACGATTTTTGTATGGACTATTTGTGTTGCATTCCAACTTAATAGTGATTTTTATAAGGGATTTATGCACATTTAAATGATTTTCGGAACTGGACTTTATATGGGGACTAGGGTCAAATATGGACCGATCATCATGGCATTTTGTACGACGGTTTAAAAGTGCATTTGGATTATTTTTGGTGAATTTCAACTTCATAGTGGTTTTTATTTAATTTAAGTGATTTTCGGAAGTGGTCTTTTTATTTATTAAGTCAATGGATAAAATCCTTACAGACTATGAAAAAGTATATTGAAAATTACAATTAATTTACAAAAGATTAATTATTTAATAAACTAATTATTTCATGCTTAACTAGCTAAACCCGGTGTGCTTAGCAGGATATTAACCTTGAGCTTTGTTAACAGTCATCGCAAACGCTAACCGAACAGGAAAAAATTGTTTAAAATCGAATGGTAATTCTGTTGGTACCTTTGGAATGCGTAGCAAAAGTACATCTGTACCTTTATATTTTCCTGTTATAATGGTCGCTTCTATTAAAATATTTCTCAGTTTTTTTTACTGCAAGTCGATTGCAAAGCCGTTGTGATCGATATTACGCAGTAAAATAATTGGCACTCCAATTTTAAGTTATAGCACATGTGGTGGAAAGCTTGGCACATCGAGTGAATTTAAGAACTCAACAGGATAATTAACGGCCTTATGGGTTGCTTGATTTATTTGACGCATTTCAAAGTGATGTCCATCTTCGCCATATGGACAAATAATAGGATACTGAAGCGCGTCATATGAGCGATGAATTTCAGTTTGCGAGGCCATGCCCCTTTGTCCACTTACATAGTCAAGAATTTATTATTTCGTAAGAATATCATATTGTGAAAAGGGGCGTAATCCCACCCACTTTTCTTCTGGGGCCAAATTAAAGCATTCGTGATCAAATGAGCTTTCGTATCGAAAAATGATTTCGATATCGGAATTATGATAAAATGTACTAAATTTCTTGGTCGATATCGAATGCCATAATCTCAAATAAGAAAATTACGATCAATTTTACTCGATATCGTATGCGGTAATTTGGCCCCTGGTACGTATTCCTAATTATGCTAAGACCATATATACCATATATCATTAACGTAGGTCAAAAAATGCGCAAAATATGACGATTTTAATTTTTTAGGTTATATGGGCGGTGCCACCCCCGTTTGTACAATCAAAACTTCATATAGCCTATTATTCCTTCCAGAGCAGAGATGATCATTTCATAGTGCAATTGCTTATTTGCCCAACCCACTACTTTGGTATGCTCTTTTAATTCAGTTGTCTTTCACATGGCAAATTGTACACATACTTAGCAGATGCTTTTATTGATTTTAAAATACAGTATGTAAAAAAATTATGGTACCATTACGAAAATTTTTCGTAATAAAAAATTCATTTGGTAATACTCAAGCCTTTAATTTTTTAACTGTAAAGTATAAGGTAAAATTTTCTGTTTTACCAAGTAACAAAATAATTTTGAACTGAATTATTAAACATATTTTTTCAACCGAAACAATTTTTTATGATTACTATTTGATAAAAATCTTTCGTTTACTTTTTCGTTTTACTGTACCTTTAAATTTATCTCATTTTCTCACCAATACATAAGCTCTTTAATTTTGATCATCATTGTTCCAGAGTCACAGTAACATGCTGTGAAAATTTCATCAAAATCGGCTCAGCCGTTTTGGAGTCCATACGTTACATACATACATTCATTTTTATAACCTACACCACCATAGTGGGGAGGGTATATTGGATTTGTGCATATGTTTGTAACGCCCAGAAATATTGGTCCAACACCCACCTTAAAGTATACCTATCGATTTAGAATCACTTTCTGAGTCGATTTAATGATGTCCGTCCGTCTGGCTGGCTGTCCATGTAAAGCTTGTGCGCAGAGTACAGGTCGCAATTTTGAAGATATTTCGATAAAATTTGGTACGTGATATTTTTTTGGCCCAAGGATGGATGGGATTGAAACAGGTGTAAATCGCTCCATTATTTATCCTTGCCCCCATACAAATGTCCTCCCGAAATTGGGGTTTACCGTAGTGCTGGCAAAGTATTGGGTACCGAGTATCGAGTATTTGCCCTTTTTTTGGATACTCAATACTCAAAAGTAGTTACTCGATACTTTCTGAGTTGTATTTTTAATCAAGTTGAGTGGGTAAAATAGTGCATAAAAATACATCACTGTATAAAAAGACAACAATATGTAAGCTACAAAATTAAACCAACTGCCGAAATAAAGCTGTCTATTATTTCTTAACTTGTTGTTAACGTTGAATTAAAAGTTTGCTTTACATTTATTTTTGATTTAATAATAAAAGACATACAAAACCAATAATAGTTGAAGATCTATTTTTATTTTTTGACTAAACTACTTCAAGTTGCAGATAAAAACTATGCGTTAAAATTTCAAAAAATCCGTTAAAAGTATCGAGTAGTATTGAGTACCCAAATGAAAAGTATTGAATATTATTGAGTAATGGAGAGTAGTAGAATTTGCCAGCACTAGTTTACCGGTCATAAATCTTTGAATTATGCAAGCATCCAAACAAATTTCACCACAAATAAGTGGTAAATGAAGCCAAATCACATCTTGTGCAGATCGGTCCATAATTACTCGTAGCTCCCATATAAGACCCAATTCCGAAAATCACTTTAAAGAGCATAACTCACTCAAAAATGTTGGTATCCAAATAATATTTAATACAAATATATCTCATATGTATGCAAACAATACGGTATTGTCACATCTTAATTTGTTAATAAATAACACTGCTTTACAAATTTTTAATTGGGAAAAATACCAAGAACGCCACTTGCCTAGATAAGTTAATTGGGACCTCCTGAAAACGAAAAACGCTGTAATTTTTTTTCTCTAAGTACCGTTTTTTAGATAACGGTACTTTTGTGTTTTTCCGTGTATTGTCCCATTCAAACCCTTGTGGAGCCCAACCGAAGAGCCTTTTCCGCCGATATGCTGCAAATTACTATCTGATAAGAAATAGCTGAGTTATGACACCTCAAAGTTCGAAATTTGCCTATTTTTTACGTTTTTTTCAAAAATTTTCTTTTTTATTTCATTTTTTTCTAAGTTCCAGTTAATATCTGGAATCTTTTATTTTTTATCCAAATAGTTTATTTAATTACCAACATTTTAAGCGTAATTTGAAAAAAATTGGATGAAAAATATAGTTTTTATTAAGGATTTTGTGGAACGACAATATTTTCATCTTCATTGCTTACACACTATATTCGGCGTCCATCAGTTTTGCAATTTGGGAATTTACATTGAAAAGACAATAAAAAAATAAAATTTGTTTTGGTTTTCAATACAAGTTCCCGGAATTACATTTTAATTTTAAAAACAGATGTGTTCAATCGATCCCAACGAATTTTGTTATGTTTGTGGTGTTCTTGTGAAAAAGAAATCACAACATTTGATGCGAAAAATTAATACAAACAATTTATCTGATATAATATATATATAAGAATTATTTCGGGTTTCGACCTGCGTCTCCCGACAAACCGTGGACACCGAATAGTGCATGTAACAACTACCGAACAATATTAAATAAAATTGGTAAGGGTCAAGAGTGTTTCTTCACATTTGGAAAATCAATGATATGGATTAAAACTAATTATTATCAATAATATTCAAACAATATCAAGAATAATATAACTTATATTAGCAATTAAAAGTAATTATTTTCAATAATATTTAAACAATATCAAGAATAATAACTTATATTAATAATTAAAACTAATTATTTTCAAACAATATCAAGAATAATATAACTTATATTAATATAACTAAATATGTTTGAATACTTTTGGCGAGTATTATAATATCTTTATTATAGATGTGTTGATGAGAAAAAGGGGGTTGACCTATAATAGGATTACAGGGGGTAATCTATAATAAAGATACAATTATAATTACTCAGAAATTGAATAATTATAATTGTGGGTTGAGAGAAATTAAGGGGTTAGATGACAAAACTCATAGGCTGGTTCGTATAGAATAAATATCACCTTTTGTTTTTGCTTTTATACAATTACAATTCAGGTTCCTTTATTTGAATTCTTCAATGTTCAATATATTAAGTATTTAATGTAAAGGCAAAGGTAAGTATATAAAAATTAAATTTCAAGTAATGTGTATATTAATTTGTAATTATTTAGTTTTAAGCATGGTGAAATTAAATACCAGGTGACCGCATTGCTACAACAATTACAACAAGGCAAGAACAACAGGCATTTTTCTATATGAAAAACTTTCGTCACTGTCAAAAAGTTTTTTTTTTATATAACTTTTTGGCATTTTCAAATTCACCATGAATAATTAGCTGGCGCTACGCTATCACCTAGTATTTAAATTCACCTTGGTTTTAAGATAAGTATAAATTTTTAGTAAGAACTGAGCTTCTTGATGGTTTTAAGGCAAGTGAGTTTTCTTTTCTTGTAAATTGTGTTAGTTAGTTATTAAATTTCCAGTACGTTAAAACTTCGTGTTTTTAACGAAAACTGGCGATTGAAAACTTAGCGCTGCCACATTTTGTGTCTTTTACGATATAACTTACACTACAAAAGCTTATATTAATTGAGTTTTAATAATTAATATAAAAATTATATAAATTTGCATTTTATAATTTTAGTGTTGAAACTAGTTTGGACATGCCGCCGGTTGGCACTAGGCAAGAATTGGACCCTCTTGGGCGCATAATACGTGAACCAGCGAACGAATCGCCTCTACCAATATTTTATTATCTGGTGTTGTTGATTTCGTTGGTGTTATAGATAGGTTAGTGACTTGTTGACTGGCTTGCTGTTGGTTGTCACGACTCTTGGGCGCATAATACGTGAGCCAGCGAACGAATCGCCTCTACCAATATTTTATTATCTGGTGTTGTTGATTTCGTTGGTGTTATAGATAGGTTAGTGACTTGTTGACTGGCTTGCTGTTGGTTGTAACGACTAACAGGTGGTTGATGTTGTTGTTGACTGTATTGGTTTGGCTGCCTACGATGACCATGTTGCTGTTGATGATGAACACGTTGACGACGTTGGTGTAACAACGTGTGATGATACTTGTCACATATCCTGCAGGTGTCCATTGATTGACAAGCTCTGATTGTGTGGCTTTTAGCCAGACAATTGATGCAATAGCGGTGGTTCTCCACCACGTTCTCTCTCTTCTTAGGGCTCATTTTTAAGAATTTGCGACAAAATCGCAGTGCGTGAAAGCTGGCACACAACGCACACTTGTAGATGTCCGGGTCGCGTCTTCTGGCACTATTGGTGGATTGGCTGCGGCGACTTGAAATAGGCCTTGTGGTTTCGTCTCGACTTATAGTGCGATGGGATGTTTGACTATGTCGACTTGAAGTCGGCCGGGTGATTTCGAGCCTTCGGTTGTTCCTATGGATATAAATTACTTTTATTAAAATAAAATAAAAACAAAAATGGATAAACGGAAATGGGGAGGTTATGTGCTGTAGAATGCAAAATTATATGTACATAATTTTACGAATATAATTGAGCAATATGTAAATGTGTGTGAAGTAAGCTAAAGTTTAAATTAAGAGATAAAGAGAATAAATGTGAATTCATATATTTTATAACAAAGGTTTTGGTTAATATTAGACAGAAATTCTGAGATTTAACAAAGAGCTTCGTCCTTGTTTGCAAAGGGAAGGAGACACAATTTAACAATTGGGCGAGTTATTGTTCCGGTAGCTATGCGTACCTCAGCTGCACATATATTGTTATCAGATCCTGGGAACGTTTTTTCAATCCTTCCCAAACGCCATTCGTGGGGTGGTAATAAATCATCTATTACAACCACTAGGGCACCAACATGAACGTTTGGAGAAGAGTTCTTCCATTTATAGCGCTTGTGTAGAGACTTGAGGTAGTCTTCTTTCCATCGTATGGAACATTGATGGTGAATTGCCTTCAATTTTTCCCATCGGTTTATAAGGGACATATTCTGGAAGTTTTGTTCTGGGAACGCTATCAAGGGAGCGCCTCTTAAAAAGTGACCTGGGGTCAATGCTGTCAAATCTGTGGGATCTTCAGATAGTGCAGATATTGGTCGAGAGTTGAGTACTCCTTCAATACGAGCTAACACAGTAGCCAATTCTTCATAAGTGAATTTATGGCACCCCGCAACTCGTTTAAAGTGGTATTTGAAGCTTTTTACGGCGGCTTCCCATAAGCCGCCCATGTGCGGAGCGTGTGGTGGTATAAATTTCCACTCGAACCCGTGAGTAATGTATTTCTGAGCTATGTCGTGAGCTGCGTGTTTAACAAAAGCTGAAAATTTGAGTTCAAATTCTCTACTGCAACCGATAAAATTTCTGCCATTATCTGTTACTACTCTTTGGGGTAGGCCTCGCCTCCCAACGAAACGACTAAATGCAGCTTCAAATGCAGCAGGGGATAGATCTGAGCAGGGTTCTAGATGTATCGCTTTCGTGCTGAAACAAACAAAAACACTGACGTAACCTTTAACTGTAAAATGTAAATGTAAAATGTCAACAAAAATGAAACAATAGTTACGAATGTCAAAAATTTGAGGCTAAGTAATTTTTAAACAATTCGTTTTTAAATTGTAAAGCGTTGTCTCTTATTTGTAAATTGTTCGGTAATGAGTTCCATAGTCGTATGGTATTAATGAAAAATTGCCAACCAGAGATTAACATTCGATATCGAGGTTGAATAAGATTATTTCCTCTATTGGATCGTGCAAATTGAAGGCGTTCAAATAAATAAGGTGGTTCCTTGGTGTATATTACTTTGTGTAGTAAGATTAATGATCTTATCCTTGGTAAGTTCTCGAGGTCAACTCCGTACAAAGACTTAGAATACATAGAAATGCCATCATATCTCTTAATGCCGTACACATAACGTAGGATCGCATTATACGCTACTAATAGTCTACCCTTACTTACTGAATCACAACAACCATATAGTAACTTCGGCATAATGAAGGTTTTTCGCAAGAAGCACACGAATGTGTAAAGGTGTAAGATGTTGTGTAGGATACAATGTTCTTAGCATTACAAATATTTTTCCAGATACAAAATTAATGTGATTGTTCCACGTGAACGTATTATTCAAAATTATTCCAAGATTACTATGTAGCTGATTCCACAATTGCAATATTTTGATTATCCAAGGATACTGGTATATCTATAGGGATGGTTTTGGTTTCTCTGAGTAATAACTAAACATTTTGATTTTTTTGGATTTAAGTAAAGTCCATTTGACGATGCCCATACAAATATTTTATTTAGATCCTCATTAAGCTTTTCAGTGCACTGAAAAAAGTATTGTTCATAAAACCAATGAACGAGGTTCATTAATTTGAATTCATTAATATTTTCCCAAAAATACGTTGAATCAATGTATTAGTTCATTGTTTCAATGAATATATTCATTGACAATCAATGTTAGCTTTTATGTACGTATGAAAAGTACATTGAAAGCATTCATTAAAGATACACACCAGCAACTTTAATGAACCTGTTACTTGACTCAATGTACCAGTGCATTGATATTTGAACTCAAACCTAATAACGCGTGAAAAATAAAAAGAAAATAAACGTATAAAAACAAATTAAGAATTAGTATCTTGATTCAATGAACTTTTTCATTAACTCAAGGTACGCATTCATTATTTTCTGACGGGAATCAAAATATAAAAAACAACTTTAATGAACTTGTTACTTGGCTCAATGTACCAGTACATTGATATAAAACTAAACAACGTGAGAATGGCAAACAAATAAGTGTATAAAAACATATTAAGATATATTATCTTGATTCAATGAACTTTTTCCTTAACTCAAGGTACTCATTCATTGTTTTATAACGGGATTAAACCAAAAATAAAACGAAAAATAAAACAACACAAACACAAGCACCAGCATAAGAAAAAACTAAAGCAACCAAAACAGATGCACAAAAATAACTTCATATTCAGTTTGTATTTGACTTTCAACTAAGAGTGTCGTGAGTGTCAACTATTCAAAGCAGTTAAATTGGTAAATAAAAATGAAATGTTTTGATTGCAAAAAAGAATTTAATAATGTACAGTTATTAATTCGTCATTTTAAACGAAATCATAATTTCCGCGTATATCGTTGTTACGTTGATGTTTGTTCCTTAGTTTTCACAAATTTGTCTCGGTTTAAAAGACATATAACACGTGCACACGATGTAACAAAGTTTAAAAATTCTCATGTCTGCGAAAATGATAAAGACATGCTGCAAGTTGAATCAAAAAATTTGTGTAATAATGTTCAAATATCAAGTAGTAATAAATCCGATAGTAATTCACAAATCCATGTAGGAAAAATTAGTGACTGTGTAGAAATCTATAAGGAATTTGAACCAGAAGTAGAACTGAAAGCAGTAAAAGAAAATGCACTTAAATTCAGTCTTAACTTGCATTCTAATGCCAATTTCTCGAGAAAAGACGTGTACCACATTCAAGAACAAGTTTCCGCATTAATTGTCTTACCTATTTTGAATATATTTGAAAAATTTGTGATGAAAAATATACAAGATTCCAGCGTAGTGAATGAATTTTTTAGCATTATTGCCAATTGTAAAAAACCTTTCGATTCGATTCGCTCTGATTACCTTTTACAAAAGATGTTAATTTGCAACGGATATATGTCAGATGCTAATGAATTTGTTATTGATTCTAAACTCAAGCCTGTATTTCGTAAAGGCGAACTAAAGTATGAGGAAAAACTTTCCAAAGGTGTGCTTTTGCCTTTGCGTTTTCAATTCCGAAAATTTTTTGAACGAGATGACTTGATTGTAAAAACGCTTCACCACATGAAAAATTTACAACTCAGCGGAAATTATACGAATTTTATTCAGGGACAGCTTTGGAAAAAAAAGATGCAAATGTACCCTAACAAAATTTTGATTCCATATTTTTTGTATGCAGATGAGTTCGAAATAAACAATCCTCTTGGGTCCCATTCAAAAACTCATTCGATTTGCAATTTTTATTATTCGTTTCCATGTCTGCCTTTAGATAACTCGAAACTCGAAAATATATTTTTAGCCTGTGTGATAAAATCGCAAGATATAAAAATATACGGAAATAAGAAATGTTTAGAAGTGTTAGTTGCTGAACTGAAGTTTCTTGAGGAGACAGGTATTGAAATAGAAGCTTCTGGTGGTACTGTATTTCATGTCCATTTCGTTTTAGGAATAATTCTGGGAGATAACCTTGGTTTGAATTCTTTATTAGGGTTTAATGCATCTTTTTCTGGTATATTTTGTCGTTTTTGTAAATTGGATAAAGAAAGTTGCAAAACTATATGTGAGGAAAGCACATGTAAACTGCGAAATTTTATAAACTATAGCATCGATATTTTGGCGCAATGTCCAAAAGAAACAGGAATTAAAAGCGAATGCTGTTTCAATTCTATTCCTTCATTTCATGCAGTAGATAATTTCTGTGTCGATGTCATGCACGATATTTTTGAGGGCGTTTGCCACTATGATATCTGCCAGATTATATTATATATGATTAATAAAAGGGAATATTTTACCCTAAAACTACTTAATGATAGAAAACAAAACTTTGAGTATGGTCCAATAGAAATTGGTAACATTTGTAATGAAATTTCAATAAATCATATCCAAAACCGACGTTTACGTATGTCTGCAAGAGAGATGTTGACTTTTGTTACCTATTTTCCCTTAATGGTAGGAGACTTAGTTCCATTTGATGACGAAGTATGGAAATAATTAATAAGGTTATTTGCTTTGAAATAACCGATGAATCTATTGCTTCTTTGTCAAATAGAATTAAAATTCATAATGAGCAATATATTTCATTGTTTAACGATAATTTAAAACCAAAGTTTCATATATTAACACACTATGCAACAATATTAAAAAAATCTGGGCCCCTAAGGCAGTTTTGGTGCTTTAAATATGAAGCAAAACATAAAAACTTTAAATTATATTCACATGCAATAACAACGAGAAAAAATATTTGCCTTACTTTGGCCAAAAAATTTCAACTTAATTTTGCCAATAGACTATTTAATTCAGAGAGTAATTTTAACAAACATTCTGTTTATGAAAAAGACGAAGTAACGTGTGGTCTATCAACAATTGTAAGCAGTGAATTAGATGTGCCTAAAAAGGAATTAAACTATTGCTCTAAAGCCGAATATAAAGGAGTTACGTATGCAAATGGATATTACATATCAACTTTTGATAATGACTTTCGTATCTTCAAAATTATAAACATTGTTAAAATTGCTGAAAAATATTTTATTTTTTCGCAGGAAATTAAAATTGTTCAGTATCACCCTCATTACACGTCATATGAAATTGATCCAAATGTTTGTGGAAAACTTGTTGTAATAAATTTTGAAGATCTTGTAGGACCACCAACAAACCTTATAAAAATGTCTAATGGCAAAAATATGATAAGAATTAAAGAGCACTACTTGCAATAAAATTGTCTAATAATAACACCAATAACAAATATTATATTAAAATTGAACCCCAGTTACAAAATAAATATCACACGAATTTTAATTTTTATTTTTTTCCTAAACAGCGTATCAAGAGCAATATGAATTCCGATATCGCAGACATAAAAGTATCTAGTATCTTGGATATGGATTCCTTTCTCGACACTAATGTACACGAAAACATATGCGCACAAAAAAACTGTAACATAAGTTTAACTACTGAATGTAAGGAACTGAGTGAATTACTCCAAAGTTGGAATTTAGAGCATTTGTTGGATTTCTTTATGTGTAAGTGAAATAAAAAATATTATTATCAATAATACTTAATAAATAAAAATATAATTTGCTTACATATAACCTGTAGCAGAAAAAATTACAGTAGCGGTATTAAAGGTTATGCAACATCACCACATTCCATTGTTATTCAAAAATCAAAAAATGGGAGATATGATTCTTTTTGAATATCACTTAAAAGAATGGACAAAATCACACTCAGTAACTATTCAAGATATAACTCTACAACCATCACAGTCCTGGTCGCAATGCTCATCCCAATTGTCACCATGCACACTTACGGAAAGTCCAAGCGGAACTAATACGCCTGATGTAACCTTGGCAGAAATTTTAAACCAAAACAAGAAGTCACAATCACTGACGGAGTATTACACTAAAAATTTACGATTACAATGTCATCGCCGCTCTATGTTAATTAACATTATTTCCCAATATTTTGAAGAACAAAATATTCATATGTCACTAGGAATGAGCTATAACCTAGAAGAAGAAATACTACAACGCTTTCCCACCGAAAAGATAGACTACTACCGTACTTCAAAAAGAGGAAAAATTTATGTAAAATATTGTAACTCTAAACTAACTCGGAAAGATTTAAAAAGAAATACAAATACGGAAGAACCTGAAAAGAGTGCTGATATTTCCGTAACTAAAGTTTTCTGTAAGTATATATTTTTAACATAATATACATATCTATATGTATACTAATTTATATAACTATGTATATTATAAGGTTCAGAAAGTAACGCAGTTGAATGTGTAAGAAGTTTAAAGTATGACGACTTAAATGCGCTGGATTTTGACATATGTTGGCAAGCATGCTGTAATTTTAGAATAAATGAAATCAACCAAGCTTTGTCTTCAGCTGAAATATTAAAAAAATGGCCTGAATATAAAAAACCTAGTGGATTTCGATATGTAAGAGTAAATTTTTTCCACACATTTTCCTATAAGTGCTTACTAAATAATTTATATTACAATGTGCATATTTTAGATTGATAAAGATTTTGGTGCTATGTTTGGTAACCGTCCAGGTGTTCTTGAAAACTGGCCAGAACATTCTTGCAAAATAAAAGACTTTCTCATAAGCAATTTGCGAGACAAAGCCATGAAAGATCTGTTGAATAATTTGGATGAATCACAATGCAATAATGGTAAGTACAATTTTAAATGTTTAAAATTTTTTTTTTAATTGTGCGCAGAATTGTTATTTATGGATCTTAAAATTTTAAATACTTTATTATTTACTGAGTTATAACAGACCAAAAGCAAACTTTTTTTAATAGTTTAATTTTTTTAACATTTATTTTTTTCTTTTACAGACGATGCTGTTAGGCTTATGTGGTGTATCCATGGTTTTTTTATTCCAACGGTTAGCGTTATAAAAGAAAATAATAAGAAGTCCTACATAAAATATACAGTGCGAAACTCACAAGATGCTTTTTTGTTCGTTGGAAGGAACACACAGCAGATCCGTGCTCATATATATAAGATATCATCTAAGCCTGGATACGTTCAACCATTTATACTAGCTGTTGGAGCAGAAGAGTTAACATCTTTTGAAAATTTTTTTGTTTATTTCGATGGAATATCTTTTCAGTTTTCTAGTTTTTTAAGAGCTTTAGATATTTGCTTTAAATGTTTCCATTTATTTCATTTAAAATATCCTCCAGCTTGTGTACAATTTTGGAGTTTTATTGAATCTTATTTTTATCAGATCAAAGTTTCTAAGGCTTCTTCAAAAGTACGTATAAAGACCGAGCAACTAAGAGATACAATTTGAACATGTGTATGTCGGCAACTAAATTTAATTTTCACTAATTTCACTTAATTTTAAAATATGAATGTATTTATAGATACTTTAATTAATAAAATAAATATGTACATATGTATATTACTTTATATATTTGTTTTTTGTTTTGTTTTATTTTTTCATTGATTCAATGTATTAGTTCATTGGGTCAACGTATAGGTTCATTAAATTCTAGGAAAAATGTTCATTGATTCAATGTATTAGTTCATTGGGTCAACGTATAGGTTCATTAAATTAAAGGAAAAATGTTCACTGATTCAATGTATTAGTTCATTGGGTCAACGTATAGGTTCATTAAATTCAAGGAAAAATGTTCACTGATTCAATGTATTAGTTCATTGGGTCAACGTATAGGTTCATTAAATTCAAGGAAAAATGTTCACTGATTCAATGTATTAGTTCATTGGGTCAACGTATAGGTTCATTAAATTCAAGGAAAAATGTTCACTGATTCAATGTATTAGTTCATTGGGTCAACGTATAGGTTCATTAAATTCAAGGAAAAGTGTTCACTGATTCAATGTATTAGTTCATTGGGTCAACGTATAGGTTCATTAAATTCAAGGAAAAAAAGTTCATTGAATCAATGAACGATTTCATTGCGGCAATGAACTTATACATTGAAGTTAAAAACTGTAAGAATTTCAATGAACTGCAGTTCATTGATTCAATGTACCTGTGTCTTAGGTCAAAATTAAGGAATAAATCCATTGAAACAATGAACTTTTTCCTTGTTTTTATGTACTTTTTTGGTTCAGTGTGCATTCACAAATTAATCCCTTCTTACAGCTAATATAAATTTGGATATCATCCGCATAAATTTGGATGTCGCAGTGTGAAAGTTGACCGGGTACGTCATTAATGTATAATGTGAACAGTAGTGGGCCAAGAACAGATCCTTGCGGCACTCCCTTAGGGACATGTAATGCAGTGGAGATTGTATTACCCAACGATACAGATTGCAAACGATTAGCAAGATATGAAGCTAGCAGCGAGACAGCAATTGAAGTAAAGCTGAATTTATTAGGGAGTTTATTGCAAATAATTCCATGACTAACAGAATCAAATGCCTTAGAGTGATCTAATAGTACCAGAAACGTAACAAATCCACTATCAAGGTTGTGTCTGATATCTTCAGATACATCAACGAGCGCTGTGACGCAACTATGCCTAAAGCCCGATTGGTTTTTAGTTAAATATTGGCTCATTTGCTCATATACCAGCCGTTCGAATACTTTGGATAAGTATGGTAGTATTGAAATAGGGCAAAATTCAGTTCCAGTTTTCTGTACTGGAATGATCTTAGCATGTTTCCAGCAATTTGGAAAGTGACTAGTGGTAAGAATGGTGTTAAAAATATGGGTGATGTAACCTAATAATTTAGGAAGAAGAAGTTTTATGAATTTCGGGTGTATCTGGTCAAACCCGACTGCATTGGACCTCACGGATAAACAACATGATAATACATCAACAGGCAAGACACATGAAAATTCAAATGCAGATTGATTTGGAAGCTGACAAGATTCTTTTATTTGATTAATTGTTGGATTTTGATCCACTGATACAGTTGAGGGGATATTTATAAATGATTCATTTAATACGTTGACATCAACATTACAAATATTAAGTTTTTTATTTCCTATTCCAATTTCCTTAATCGTTTGCCATCTCTTTTTGAAGTAAATAGCCGTTCTAAATCGGGTAGCGTAATATTGTGATTTAGCATCTCTGATGCTTTTGGTAACAATCCGACGAGCTATACGGTATTCTTCATGGAGTTCAGAGGTTCTAAATCTTTTCCACCGTGTATAAAGCTCATCACGATAATTAATTTGGCGTTTGATAGAAGAATTAAACCAACATTTCTCAGTCTTATCACCACGGTAAATACGTAAGGGAACAGTCATATCGAAGAGGTGGAGTATATGGATATTAAAAAATTGTAACTGTTCTTCAGCAGATACCATGTTGTATATGAGATTCCAGTTTGCGGTGTTAAATTGTTCTTCCAATAAATTATGATTAATGTTCCGAAAATCAGGAAAGCTAATGGGACTTACTGTTCTCATAAATTTAAAATCATAAGACATAAAAATTAGGTCGTGTTTTGAAAAACATGGCGCAGTAAGTTGATCGAACAGTAATAAATTTCAAACATTACCCACTATAAAAATATCTATTCGTGTACTACTAGTATTAGTGAAGTGTGTAGGGTGCTCGGTGTTTACAATATGTAAGCCGATAGATAACAATTGACTCTGTAAGTTTGAATCTATAAGAATATTACAGTTAAAATCGCTTGCAACAATCACATCATTGTATTTAGTAGCTAGAATTTCTAAATCACGCAAGAAAAGTTTATAATGTAATTCACGATTCGGCCGATAGATGCAACCTAACAACAGTTTTTCATCACCACTAATAATTTCAATAAATAAAAATTCAATTGCTGCGTTATTTTCCGATCGTTTTACTTCCTTATAATGTAAGTGGTTTTTGATGTAAATCGCAACCCCGCCAGCATATCCATTTCTATCATTTCTAAGTATTTTGTACCCATTGACCGCAACAAAACTATCAGGTAAAACTCTATCGATCTATGTTTCCGATACACACCTATATCCACCTTAGATTTCTCAAACAAGTAACGAAATTCATAAATTTTGGGGAGTAGACTTTGGGCATTAATATGTTATAAGACCATTACGTTGCTTAGTAAGAATTTGAATCAGATTTCTCGTACTGATCGTGGAACCCAACCACGAACTATTTGTGGATGACATAATCAATAATTAAAACGGAGAAGACAACGCTATACAATAAAAAAAGGCAAGTTTTATATTTAAGGTAGATGAAATTAAGAGTGAAACAATATATAAGAAAGGATATTTAATGATAATATTATTCTACTAAAAATAAGGTTATATGACACATTAACATAATATTTTTTGCAGTGTAAAATCAGATAAGCATATGACATCATGGTTTCATCTATTTGGGAATTCGTTTTGTATATTTTCGTTAGTTGGTGGTAAAAACTTATTTAGCTCGCTTAGATCTTCAATACGTATCGGTTCATCAGACGGATTTATTTTTATGTAAACTATTCCATGTAGAGAAAAAGCTGTGGTTAAACGCGATTTTTTACGTAAATCTATCGCTGCGTGTAGGATCTTGAAATTAGTCGAAATCAAATTTTCATTCAAGTAAACTATTTTATTATAGTGTTCCTGCGAATTAATTTTATTATTACATCTAACGTGCGGACGTGTTTTTTTCCTCGCTCCGTATAAAATCATCTTTTAAGTACAAAAAGTATATAAAAAACATATAAAAATATTGCGAAAAGACGCTAAAAAAAAAATAAACAAAATTAAAATAAATCAGCTATCATTATCCGCTGTTAATGATGCTACATACTAAATAATAAACAAAAGTTTAAAATATAAATAAGCATAGAAAATATAAAAATGCCCATTGAGCGCTCTCCCCCGCCGGAGAGGTGCCGCTCCCCTAACAATAAAAAAAGTGATAAACATCTGTCTCAGTCAAACCTTACTACAGTAAATAGCTTATGTGTTATAAGTGCGAATGGTCAAGCACCATCAATAAGCTCAAACTCTCTTCCCGCTCAAAATACTTATGCATCTGCATCAGATTACAATCCGAATGATCACCAAAAATATCCTAGTCTCACTGCGCAATCGCAATTGAAACCCCTCTCTTGGAGCTCTCAATGTACTACTCCAACAACTGATACTCAAATAACTGCAACTACATTCCAATTTATTTCAACAACCCACACACTTACAACTAATAACACAACTCCTTACTCTTTGGTTACTACTCTCGCACCAACAACTACAACTATCACAACATCGTACTCAGCAATAACAACTCTAGCTTTAGCAACAACAACAGTAACATCAACAGCCTTCTCATACTTACCAATAATGACAACAAGTAAGTTACATGAAATTCATACTCCCTTAAATAAAGAGAAATTAAAAAACAGTAATATATCAAAGAGGCTTCGTAACTCACCCACAAAACTTATTGAAAACACAAACAGCAATAAAAAAGTTAAAACTAAAGAGCAGCCACAAAAAACACTAAAATCATACTGGTTAAGCCAACCTTCAACCCCAAATAGGTTTGAAATATTATCTATTGATGATAATGAAAATAAAGAAGACCAAATTCAAAATGATGGTGTTCCCCACAAACAACCAGAAAAAAATAAACCTACAAAGCCCCCACCAATATATGTTCAAAACGTGCAATTCATAGATAACCTCAATAATGCTTTAAACTCCTTACCAAATTGTCATTACGAAATACGTGTTCTTAAAGAAAATGAAATAAAAATTCAACCTTTAGAATCTATTCACTACACCCAAATAGTAAACCTATTAAGAGCTAAAAACACCCAATACTACACTTATAAACCTAAAGAACAAAAAGGTTTCAAGGTTTTCTTGCGTAATATGCATTATTCAACCGATAAAGAGGAAATAAAAAAAGAACTATGTGAACTAGGACACGAAGTAACACATATCCAAAATATCCTACAAACTGGTACAAAAAAACCACTATCTCTGTTTTCTATTGAACTTAAATCAAGTCAAAATAATAAGGAAATATATTCTTTAACCCACCTTTTACACTGTAAAATTAGTTTTGAACCTCCACGTTCAAAAAGAACTTTACCTCAATGTACAAACTGCCAAAAATGTGGCCACACCAAAAACTTTTGCAACAAAATCCCCGTTTGCGTTAAATGTGCTGGAGATCACAAAACTATGCTTTGCCCAATCAAACAGAAAAGCGAACATATTAAATGCGCGTTATGCGGTGAAAACCATACCGCAAATTATAAAGGATGTATGGTATACAAATCCCTCAAAATTAAGCAATTTCCACCACTAAGAAACAAAGAAAAAATAACCGTCCAAGAACACCAAACACAACAAGCTGATAATTCTCGAAACGTACCTACAACAAACAGTAGAATAAATCCAACAGTGACTTACGCTCAAGCAACAGCACAGAGTCAAAACCCTAATACTGAGGAAATGTCCATTATTAGTAATTCTTTATTCAGTTCCACTACACCGCAAATAAGTAATGATATGCAAGACCTTAAAGATATGATGAAGCAACTGATTTCTCAAGTATCTAACATGATGAACATTATCACAGTACTTCTAACTAAGCTCGATGGACAGACTAAGTAAACTTAATATAGTACAATGGAACGCGAACGGGCTTATCCAACACACACTCGAACTAAAATTATTTTTAAATCGCTCTTCAGTAGACGTGCTACTTGTCTCTGAAACCCACTTCACGCAAAAAAGCTTTATAGCCATACCAAACTACTCAATCTTTTATACAAATCATCCTGACAACACAGCGCATGGGGGTACAGCAATAATAATACGAAAATCCATTAAATGTACTGAATTACAGAATTTTAGAAAAGATTATATTCAAGCTACTTCCATTTTAATAGAAGATATACACGGTCCATTTGTATTATCTGCAGTCTACTGCCCGCCGAAACATAATAACACAAAAATTGAATATCTTGAACTCCTTAAATCTCTTGGGAATCGGTTTATAGTGGGTGGTGATTTTAACTCCAAAAATACAGTTTGGGGATCTCGATTAACACTATCGAAAGGAAAAAATTTGCTAGAGGCAATAAATGAATTCAAATGCAAATTTATAAGTACTGGAGAGCCTACTTACTGGCCTACAAACATTCACAAAAAACCAGATCTCTTAGACTTTTTTATTACCAAGAATATAAGACATGATTATCTAAATATAAAATCATGCTTTGAATTATCTTCTGACCACTCTCCAGTGGTACTTATATACCAAACCGATGTACTTCTATCCAATCAAAATAAATTTATATACAACAAGAAAACCGACTGGGATTGTTTCAGAGAAATCTTAGAGACAAAACTCGAGACAAATATATCGCTAAAAACCGAAGAAGAATTGGATAATTCTATAACTTTTTTCAATGATACGCTTATAAACGCGGTTAGTGATTCTACTCCATCCAGAACACACACAGTAGATAAATTCAGTATCCCACCTCACATCCAAGAGAAAATAAAAGCCAAACGAAGATTAAGAAAAAGATGGCAAACTACAAGGTCAATTCAGGACAAAACCCACCTTAATAGGCTCACAAAAGATCTCAAAAACTTGCTAAAGAAGGACAAAGAAGATAAACTACAAAGATATCTTACTAACCTTGACTCATCAGCTACAACAAATTACTCGCTCTGAAAAGCAACCAAAAAAATAAATAATGGAATTTTACATCAGCCGCCGATCCAAAAACCTGATCTCACATGGGCCCGCACAAATGAAGAAAAAGCTAATGTTCTTGCAGATCATTTTTCTAAAACCTTTACAAATCCAATGGACGAAAAGGATATAACTCTTCAAAGTTTTCCAAACAGCTCTTCCAACTCTCATATCAGAAGAATTTCAATTAATGAAATTAAAAAAATTATAAAAATAACAAAAGATAATAAATCTCCTGGTTATGATCAGATCACCGGAAAACTACTAAAAGAATTGCCGAATAAGGCCCTAGTCTATTTAAGAAATTTATTTAATTCAGTTATAGATATTAAATATTTCCCAAAAGTATGGAAAGTCGCTGAGATAATCGCTATTCCTAAACCAAACAAAGATGCCTCAAAAACAACATCTTACAGGCCAATTAGCCTTCTGCCACTGCTGTCAAAGATCTTCGAAAAACTCTTCTATGAACGTATTGAACCAATTCTTCTAGAAAGACAACTCATCCCCAAACACCAATTTGGATTTAGGCGAAAGTTCTCTACTATACAACAAATTCATAGAGTAACAAATAAAATATCGTCTGATATTGACAAAAAAAACTTTTGCGTTGCAACATACCTCGACGTTGCAAAGGCGTTTGATAGCGTATGGCACAAAGGTCTTCTTCATAAACTAAAAAATCAATTGCCAAAAGAATTCTTCTTAATACTACAAAACTACCTACAAAACCGAAGATTCTATGTTAAATATAAAGACGAGTATTCAAAAATACTTTCTATAAAAGCTGGAGTACCTCAAGGTAGTGTCCTCGGACCAATGCTTTACCTCCTGTTTACATCAGATATTCCAACTCCTACAACAAATAACAATATGATAGCAACATTTGCTGACGACACTGTTCTACTATCATCACACGCAAACATCAAATGGGCTATGCAAAACTTACAACAACTGCTCAATAATACAATGAATTGGTTCCGTAGTTGGGGAATTCAAGTAAACAGTGATAAAACAATTCAAGTAATCTACACTAATAGAAAGATAACAAACTTTCAACCTATCCAAATAAATACTCTACCAATTCTTATGGATACAAAGGCGAAGTATCTTGGCATTATAATTGACTCAAAACTTAACTGGAAAGATCACATCACTCAAAAGAAAAAAGAAATAAACAACAGGTTTAGACAATTATTTTGGCTGTTAGGGAGAGAATCTAAACTAACAACTCAAAGCAAACTACTTATATACAACACAATTATAGCGCCAATTTGGAAGTACGGGGTAGAAATATGGGGTACAGCTAGCACAACAAACTTAAAAATTATTCAACAAGTTCAATCTAAAATATTGCGAACTATTGTCAACGCAGAATGGTATATTAGAGATGAGGACATACATCGAGATCTAAACGTCAAAACAATAAAAGAAATTATCCGTATCAGCAGCATTAAACATACAACTCGTTTAACACAACATTCCAACATGGAACTCAGACAGTTGCCGGCAAATGAAATCCTGGCACCTAGAAGACTTAAACGGTTTACACCTTCAGATCTAGCTGAGCGATACTAAAAAATTTATATATTACTTATCATTCAATAATTCGATTTAAGTTATCTTAGGTACTGATTTAAGATAATTATCATCCCACCTCTGTAAATTAAATTACTTATTGTCATCTTGTTGACAGGTGTAATAATAAAGGGAAGTTAAAAAAAAAAAAAAAACAAAAAAAAAAAAAGTGTTCCTGCAAGGTAAACCCAATGTGTTGAAGGTACAATTGGCTTTTATTGGTTTTCCTATAATAAGCTAATTATTTTAATATAAAATTCTTGTCATATGGTGAACAAAGTTTAACAAGAATAACGACATCAGGAGAGTTGGCTTCTTTATTATTTCAGTTTTGAAGCCGAAAAATAGATTTGTATGCAGGCGTAGGAATATTAAGAGCATTACAAATACCATCAAAAATTTGATTTAGATTTTCATTTTTCATAATGGTATACCATTGACACACAAATCACATGACACTGATAGATTTTCCTGATGATTTATTTGTGATTTTAAAGTATTGATTTCAGTTTTAAGTAATTTTATTTCATCGCATTGTGTTTCTAAAAACGAGACCCGATCGTTTGCATTGTGAATCTCACTCATGATATCACACATACGCATTTCATTTAATGGTCTGTTTTCAACAACATTTATTTTCTCATTCATGTGTGTTAGGATTCTATCTTTACTTTCTTTTATTTTTATACCCTTCACCATCGTGAGAAGGGTATATATAAGTTTGTCATTCCGTGTGTAATTTCCACAAAAAAATTTTCCGACCCTATAAAGTATATATATTCTGGATCCTTATAGATAGCGAAGTCGATTAAGCCATGTCCGTCTGTCTGTCTGTCTGTCTGTCTGTCTGTTGAAATCAGTTTTTTGAAGTCCTCAGATATTCTCGGGATCCAAACCTTCAATAATTCTGTCAGAAGTGCTTTCGAGAAGTTTGCTATTTAAAATCAGCAAAATCGGTTTAGGTCAACCAGAGTTATGAACCAATATGTGAGACCACCTCTATAAAAATTTGATATTTTTCGTCCATTTTATTGCAATATTTTGAAATATATTGGAGATAATACTATGAAATTTTGTATACGTTGTTTGTATGACAAAAGAAGAAAGTGTGCGGAAAATAGTAAGAATCGGTCCATGATTTCTCATAGCCCCCATACAAATATATATATTCCCGAAATATGGCTTAATGATAAATAAATGCCTATAAAATAGGGATATCAAGACAAAATTCAGCTAAAATAAGTTTTACACAAACAGAAATCGCAAAACGAAATTTTTTTTAGTTCGGTCCATGTTTGACCATAGACCCCATATAAAGTCCACTTCCAAAATTCATTTAAATACGTATAAAACAGATATGAATAATGCTAAACGGCTAAAATTTGGCATAAAGACTCTTTATAGACAAATAAATTGTTGTACTAAATTTCATGGTGGTCGGCCCAAAATTGGTCATAGCCCCCATAGAAAAATCTTCCCGAAATATTGCTCAATTATACATAAATGCCTATAAAATTGGAATATCAAGACAAAATTCAGCAAAACCAAGTTCTGTGCAAAAAGAAATCGCAAAACGAATTTTTTTTTAGTTCGGTCCATGTTTGACCATAGACCCCATATAAAGTCCACTTCCAAAATTCACTTAAATACGTATAAAAGAGATATAAATAATGTTAAACGGCTAAAATTTAACATAAATACTCTTTATAGGCAAATAAATTATTGTACTAAATTTTAAGGTAGTGGGCTCAGAACTGGTCATACCTCCCATACAAGGACCACATCTGAAAAAGACATTTTTCCCTATATATATTGTAGTTATAAATATCGGTGCCGACTCAAAACTTTGCACAGATCATTTTAATATATACAAAAATCATCCCACAAAATTTTGTGAATTTCGGTCTATTTTTAACCGTATGCCCCATATAAAGCCCTCTTCCGAAAATCACTTTAATACTCATAAATCGCTTATAAATAAGGGTACCAACCCAAAATTTTACACGGATCATTTACATGCATGCCTAAATCAAACTGTTGGATTTTGAGAATATCGGTCCATATTTGACTATATCCCCCACATAAGGTCCTTTACCGAAATCCACGTTAATACTAATATATATCTTAAATATACCGTAATTACGTTGAAATTCTACGTGAAATATCCCCATATGCATGAAAATAACTGTTTCAAAATTTAAGAAGATCGGCCTATAATTTGTCATACCTGCCATATAGAAGCATTTCCAAAAACAAATAAATTCGGGTCAAAAAATATTCTTTTCGGATTTAACCCATATTCGGTCCATATTTTATAATCATGATATATATCGTTGGAAAGCTATTTTTAATACCTTTTATTTAATGTATTACAAATTATCAGACACCCAGTAGTTCCCGAGATATAGGCCTATATATTTTCAACTTTAAGGGCCCGCCCCCTCGAAAATAGGCGTGGCCGCCAAAAAAAAATTTTTTGCTGGTATCTCTTCTAAAATCCCTATTTGTTTTTTTTTTTTTTAACAAAATCACTAAAACCGAATTGTACCCCTTTTTTATACTCTGTTTGTTAAATTACACTGAAGATTATTATGAACATCAGACAGACTCTGTAAGTTATGGTAAGAATTGGTAATTAAATCAATTAAAAATGGTAAAAATTAGACAAAATTTCAAAATATTTAACATAAATTATGTTGGTCGTAAAATTGTCTTTCAAACAATATATCAAATACTAATTCAATTTGCACTAAGACTGAATAGAAAACACAGAATTAGGATATTCTAGTCTAGTGTAGTTTCTGTATTTCTTATTACGCTTAGGTGAAGGGTATTTAAGATTCGGCACAGCCGAATATAGCACTCTTACTTGTTGTTGTTTATTTTTGTTAACAGTTCAAATTGCTTTTCGAATGTCTTATCCATAAACTCCATTAACCGAGTAGGTGAAAGAGTTAAGCATACACTCTTTGCCTCATTATTAAGCGGAGATGTGTTATCTCTCTTATTTGAATTTGATCTTAATTTCTTTTCCATGGTTATAATTATTGTTGTTATTGTAAATTATTGTTGTAATTGCAAATATAGGTTTAATTTACTTATTTATAGAAAACTGAAGAGTTGTGAGAGTATAATATGTTTTGATTTTTTTATGGTTGTGGTTTTTTTAATTTTACAATTTGCTTTTATTTAATTGTTTGGTTTTATATTTTTGTTGGTTTTTGTTTTTGTAGTTATTGTTTTCTGTTGAGATGTTTAGAGTCTTATTTTTTTATTTGTTGTTTTTCTTTTTTTATTTTTCGTTTGCTTTTCTTGTTGTTTATTTATATTCAAGTTGACTTTTTTGTGGTTTATTTATATTCAAGTTGACTTCCAGAAATTATAATTTAAACAAAACAAAAGAATCTTTTATTATTGTTTTAAGTTGTTCTTTTTATTATTTTACTTTTCAAATATAGATTTTATGCAGAATTTAATTCTGAGTATTTTAGTTTAAATTAAGTATTAATTAAACACAATATTTATTTTTAAATTTGCAAAAAAAGCAGAGCTTATTAAAAACACAACCGACTCAGACAACAAGTTATCAGACAATATTGACCCAAAGGACCATATATCCAAGGAATGCAGAACGGTTAAAGAAAAACTTGTCCCATCCCATCTACAATATGATTTACCTTCTGCATCGTAGAATCACCGTGGAAGAACCACATAAGCTTCAGGGACCCGTTCAGTGTCTTAACTGTCAAGAATTTGGTCATACCAAAGCGTATTGTAAATTGCCGTCAGTTTGTGTTGCGTCGAAGTAAGTCAAAACTGATTCAAAAATCAAAAAATGCAGTAACTGCGGAGGTAATCATACCGCAAATTATAGAGGTTGTCCAATTTACACTCATTTGAAAGGCATAAGAACCAACAAGACGTCAGTATTACCTGATCATCGTCAACAGCCTATTTTTGCATCGAGTGACAATTTCCCTCAATTGTTACGGTCCACTAGTCATGTAAACGCGCCTAGTTCTAGACAAGTTTCTTACGCTAACGTGGTTAAATCTAATATGCCAGGTTTGGAGTAGGAACCTAAATCACAATATTACGAGCCTAATATTAACACTGTAGAGACTACATTGCAGACACTTGTCCAAACTATGAACATCTTTACGACTACTATGACATCCATGATGCAGGAAACGCTGTAAATGCAATCCACTATCTTACAAGCCATTTCAAAGGAATGATTTGTTTAAAAACTTGTTTTTGGAACGCGTACGGCCTCCGCCAACATAAAAAAACGAACTGGAACACTTCCTGATAGATAAGCAGATTGATGTCATGATGATTGCTGAAACTCACTTGACGGCGACAGGGTACTTCAAAATTAATGGCTACGTGTTGTATGATACTAAAGATCCCCGCGGAAGAGCATGTGGAGGTTCGGCAATTCTTATAAAGAACAGAATAAAACATTATTTAATGAACAACATATTTGAGGATTACCTACAAGCAACAAACATTTGTATAGAATTCTGTCAGTACAATTTTGTTTTATCATCAATTTATTCGCCGCCTCGATTTTCAATAAAAGAACACCAATACTACAGCTTCTTCAATTCCCTTGGAGCTAGATTTTTAGTTGCTGGTGACTTTAACGCCAAACACACTTTTTGGGGTTCACGTCTGGTGACCCCGAAGGGTCGTAAACTCTTCAACACCATTGCCAAAATGGGATTAGATGTACTCTCAACCGGGCATCCCATCTACTGGCCGACGGACCGACGGAAGATTCCCGATGTTATTGACTTCAGAGTAGTGAAAAATATCCCTGTAGAATCGATACAAGTGGAGCCTTCATTAGACTTGTCTTCAGATCACTCTCCTACTATTTATAGTATTTAAATTCCCACTGCACGGAAAATGTAGTGTTGAGAACTACCGAGGATATTGATGGGTCGATTGGCAAGTTTACTTAGGACATACGAAGAGCTGTACATCACGCCTCCACGTACGACGTTGAGTGCAGAAGTGGGACAAATAGAACTTATTTCGCTGAACTCGATCATCTCCTGTCAGAAAAAAGAAGAGTTAAAAGAGAGTGGCAAATTTACAGGTCTCCTGAACTGAAAGCTAGGCTACGGATATGCAGAGATATACTAAGAAATTTCTTAGAAACCCAAAGAATGGCTTCACTTAAATCTTACTTGGAGGGTCTTGATAGTACCCCACAATCTGACTATTCGTTATGGAAGGCGGCACGAGGTTTAAAAAGACCAGTTAGAGGAAAGCCTCCTCTGCGAAATCCGACTGGTGACTGGGCTAGAAATGATTCCGAGAAGGGGACTTTATTTGTTAACCATTTGAGAAATGTGTTTACTATAAACAACTCAAATATTGCATCTGATTTGCCTCCACTCGTTATTAGACCTCCTGTACCTCTAAGACTTAGCTTTAATGATGTTCAAAGCGCTATTGGTACTCTGAATCTTAAAAAAGCTCCAGGTATGGATAAAATCAGCAACAAAATGCTTGTGGAGTTACCTCGTGTAGCTAGAAGAATTATCCTATTTATTTTCAATGCTATTTTACGCCTAGAATACTATCCTGCAGATTGGAAGGTATCTATGATTACCATGATTCTTAAGCCAGGGAAGGACCCCACTAAAGTAGAGTCATATAGGCCAATTAGTCTGCTGCCGACAATTTCAATACTGTTTGAAAAATTGTTATTGGCTAAGTTGATTCCAATTCTGAACGACACTCAATGTATCCCAAATCACCAATTCGGGTTCAGAGCTAAACACAGTACCATCGAACAAACACACAGATTGGTAAATGTGATAAGACAGTCGTTTGAAGAGAAAAAATACTGTTCCGAGCTTTTCATTGATGTTTCCCAAGCGTTCGACAAAGTCTGGCATGAAGGTTTAATGCATAAAATTAAATTAACTCTGCCTGCTAACACCCACAAACTTATGAAAAGTTATTTATATGGTCGCAAATTTACAATCAAAGAAGGCGATTTTTTAAGCCCCGCTCAGCCAATTGAAGCAGGAGTACCCCAGGGTAGCATACTGGGTCCAACTTTATATTTGATTTATGCATCCGATATGCCGTTAGACCCCATAATACATACTTCAACTTTTGCAGACGATACAGCGTTTATTAGCGTTCATAAGGACCATCAAATAGCATCACAGAACTTGCAAATATGTTTATAAGCTAGAGAATTGGCTTGAGCTTTGGAAAATCAGGGTTAACGAACAGAAATGTATTCATATAACTTTCACATTGCGAAAAGATACCTGCTCGTTCATCAGAATAAGTAATCAAATTATCCCGCAACACAATGAAGTCAAATACCTCGGAATCCACCTCGATCGTCGTTTAACTTGGAAGTCTCATATCGACGCAAAACTTACCCAGATGAGATTAAAAGCAGTGCAAATTAATTGGCTAATCGACAGAAATTCTACATTAAAGTTAGATTGCAAACTTTTGTTGCACAATGCAATTCTAAAACCAATCTGGTGTTATGGAATTCAATTATGGGGTACTGCCTCAGCATCAAACATTGAAAAAATTCAAAAGGGTCAAAATAAAATTCTACGTATTATTACTGCAGCTCCATGGTATGTTAAAAATTCTCGAATCCACAAAGATCTAGGCGTGCCATTAGTAAACGTCGAATTTACAAAATATGCGTCAAAGTACGTCAGCAAACTTGAACACCATCCAAACCCACTTGCAAGAGACATCCTTAACTTTAGTGGCCAAAATCGGTTGAGAAGGAGGGATACCCTTGCTTTAACTCAAGCGCAAAACAGATGACTGGATCAGTTGATGTGAAATTTTTTAGTATTATAAAAATTTTTGTCTAGCACTGGCTGGGCTTATTATTTTCTTTTTAGTATTAAGATTTGAATACTTATTGTCATTTCATATATGAAGATTCAATAAATAATTAAAAGCAAAAAAAAAATATATGAAGATTCAATAAATAATTAAAGGCAAAAAAAAATGTTGCTGTGGTTGTTGTGGTACGTGTTGCTGGCAGCAGTGTTGTCATGTGTCTCAGAGGAAGAAGGACCTTCAATGGGTTTACGATGGATCTCAAGGCGGCGTGATACACTCGACATGTTCTCTATAGGGTAAATACAAAATAAAGGAGAAAGAGAGAAAAAGAAAGAATTAGTGGGTTTCTGAACTGGGTAAGAGAACAAGCTTAACGATGGGTCGGGTAAAAACGCCGGAAGCTGTTCTCACGCCCGCTGTGCGGACCTTTGACTCATGTCCAACATGAGTCCTCTCTATTCGTCCTAGTCGGCATTCACTAGGGGGTAAATTATCTTGACGAATAATCACTAAATCACCTACTTCAAAATCTTTCTGGGGGTATTTCCATTTCACATGACGATGATCTATAAAAGGGTTCAAAGTGAGCAGGCTGCTCTTTGAAGGCACGGGCATACCTTTTGAAAGCTGAGTGTATTCCGGTATAAAGTTCCGCTGACACATAAGAACTAAGCGATCTCGGGTGAATTTCATTTCTGACTGGGTTAAAATTAAGGTATCATACGAGCATTTTTGGGTTCTCAAATACTGTAAGCACCTGAACAAATACGAAGTAATTCGCATTGCACGCGATAAATCTGAAAATCGGTGTAATATGTCATACGGGCGTTCGAGCTGAACTGAAAATGACTGAACTTCAAGATGTTGGTGGTCGATAGGGGGGTGACGCGGCCAGTACTCACGAGGTTGTCTTAACCATACAGGGCCATGCCACCAAAGATAATTATTTATTAAATCTCTAGCAAGAATTCCACGACTTGCCAAATCGGCGGGGTTGTCCTTGCAATCCACATGTGACCAATTTCCATTACCAACTTTACTCACAATCAACGCTACTCTGTTTTTAAGAAAGGTTGGCCAATGGCACAGGGTTTTTTTAAGCCAGGATAACACTATAGTAGAATCAGTCCATAGATAAACCTTTCTCCTGTCTAGAATTAATTCGGAACTTAATGATTCTACCATTTTTGCCATCAAAACCGCTCCACACGTTTCTAATCGGGGTAATATTTCAGTTTTCACGGAAGCTACCTTTGTTTTTGACGCAAGCAAATGCGTCGTGATCGATGAGGACGATACATTTCGAATGTATAGAGCAGCGCCGTACGTCTTTTCAGAGGCATCACAAAACGCATGAAGTTCCGTTTCATTTTCGGGGAGAAAATCAACCCATCTTGGAATGTTAATTTTCTCGACATTAGGGTAGTCGTTTAAAAATGCGCTCCATTGAGATAGGGTTAGGAGGTTCAAAACTTCATCCCATTCTGTCTTGTCTTTCCAAATTTGTTGCATTATGATCTTAGCCACAATGATTTTCGGTGAAACCACCCGGCTGGATCAAACAACTTCGCTATTTCTGACAGGACACCACGTTTCGTGACAATATCCTGGCGTTGCTGCGATGCAATTTTGAAAAAGAAACAATCTTTAGTCGCATCCCATCGCAAGCCTAGGGGTTTACTAGTACTGGCATCCGAAAATTTTAAGAAATCTGCATCAAGCAGATTCTCACGGGGTAAATCTTCCAAGAGTCGTAAATGATTGGCCGTCCATTTTCGCAAAACGAAACCAGCTGAGCCAAGAACATGGGTTAGTTCATTACGTCTCTTGAAAGCATCTTCTAGCTCATGAGAGCCAGCAAGCACGTCATCAACGTGCATTTGGGTTTTCAAAATTTCGGATGCCGCAGGGCTCTGGGGTTTACAATCATCAGCCAATTGTAATAGAGTACGAATCGCTAAGTACGGTGCACAGTATACTCCAAACGTGACCGTACTAAGCTCATAGTCCTTAAGTTCAGCTACAGGATCATCACGAAACAATATTTTTTGATATTGGGTTTGATTGGGATGGACAAGTATCTGGCGATACATTTTCTCAATGTCTGCATTAAAAACGTAACGGAAAAATCGCCAACGCAGCAATAAAATAGTAAGATCCGTCTGTAACCCAGGACCAGGGTATAGAGCAATATTAAGGCTTACGCCATTGGAGGAAGGGTTTGAAGCATTAAATACGACTCTGAGTTTCGTGGTAATGCTATCGGGTTTAAACACTGCGTGATGGGGTAAATAATAATTATTCGCAGTGGAAGCTGGTGTTTTGACGGCTTTCGCATGTCCCATTTCAATATATTCACGTACTACATTGTCGTATTGGGATTTTAATTCGGGGTTTTTCAACAAACGCGTTTCATTTCGCACAAACTGGGAAAAGGCGTTTTTACGAGAATCTCCTAATACCAATTCATTTGAAAATTCTCGGCGAAATGGGAGAGAGACAACGTATCGGCCATCGGGGTTTCTAAAAGTGGTGGTACGGTAAAGTTCCTCACAATATTTATCGTCTTCAGATAACTGGGTCGCTTGTGGAACTTCTTCAATTTCCGAAAAACGCGATAGTTGAGTGTTTAACTCGAGATGGGTACAAGAGTATAAGGGTCGGGGCTGAATAACTTCACCAGTAACTATCCACCCGAACACGGTTCTCTGGGTGATCAGGTTGCCATTTGGATGTATTCTGACATCCATAGTTAAAATTTTAGGATAAACATTTCCTCCAAAAAGTATATCCATACGGGTACACATGACGTCGGTCAGGGTAATGTCGGGGAAAGTAGATGTTACAATATCAGAGATATTAGACGAGGGCAACCGACCGGTAATTTTCTCAACAACGTATGCATTAATTTTAATTTTGAAACCGGGGTCGATCTGCGAACCAACCGTGATAGTGCACATTGTAGAGGTTTTGCCAGCTAAGCAATCCATCATTCCAGTGACACTTGTCGAAGGCACGGAAAATGTGGGAATATCAAGCTTCCTTTGTAACCTCCTTGAAATAAAGGTACCTTGCGAACCAGGGTCAACTAAGGCTCGAGCGGCACATCTAATGTCGTTTATGTGCACTATACACACTGCTGAGCCCAAAAGGAATGCTGAATTGGGGTTCGACTTGAGCTGTGCGGAATAAGTTTGCAAATTATAAGGCGCGGTAGAAGTTGATGGGGCAAAATTAATCGGGGGTTGAGAAGGACTGCCAGCTGGATTGGGATGAAGACATAGTCGTACCATTGGCTATAGGTAGCTGGGGTGAATTACTGGCAGACATATGTGACTTTACATCTCTATGAAGCAGGGAATGGTGCTTTTGTTTACAAAGTGAACACACATGAATACTTTTACAATTCTTGTTGTCGTGGGAGGTTGCCAAACAGTTCGAACAACACTTTAGTCGTTTCACTATTGACATTCTTTCATCAACATTTTTACTCGAAAAACTGGGGCATAGTCTAATAGGGTGAGAACCTTGACAAAGGAAACAACGACAAACATTTGGTGTTTACCCAGTTTGGGTCGCAAAACTTTGAATCTGTCTATTTTCATGTGACGATTTTTTGGCAGCATTTAAATTAGGGGTATATCGGGAACTAGCAGTTGTGGAGTTTTGTTCGAGTTTTGAACGGGGTTTGAATAGGACCGCCTTATGTCAGAAATTGACTCGAGAGTTTTAAAATGCGCTGTTAGAAAAGCGTCCATATCATCCCATTTAGGGGAATTTTTAGAAAGTCTTTTGGACTGTTCCCAGAGACTCAGTGTGTTTTTAGGTAACTTTGTAGCACAAATATACACCAGCACTACGTGGTAAAATATTTCAGGGGTTACTTCAAGTAATGACAAATTTGTAATGCAATCGTTTATCGTTCTTTGCAAATTTTTAATAGTCGATCCTGATTCTTGTGAAAGCGGTTTAATATTTAGTAGGGCTCGAAGCTGTTCGTTTATGAGGGCATCTTTGTTCTCATATGTGTCAACCAACCTTTTCCATGCGATTTCATAGCCATCGTTGGTAAGTGGCACAGTTTGTATGGTATCATGTGCATCCTTTGCAGTTTTCTGCAACAGGTAGTACAATTTTTGTACTGGGGTTAAACGGGGGTTATTACCATACAAAGCTGAGAACATATCTCGAAATGAGGGCCAACTCTTATAGTCACCATAGAATATTGGGGTGTCGCACGGAGGTAAATTAATCATTGGCGTAGACTGCGCAATTGACCTTTCGACCTGTGTCGATAATCTAAGTCGTTCTAGGTGACCTGTTATAAGAGATATCCCCCGGGTGTATGTGCCGTAAGACTGAAAATACTTGGCTTTCAGTTCGATAATCTGGGGATCTTTTAACTTTTCGGCCTCAATTAACAAGGAGTCATAAGATAGCCCAACAGCTTCCCATAACCGTTTGAGCTCTTCCTCATGACTACTTAAAGAACCGAGTTGGTGTTCCACCACGGGTATACTGGCAATATATGCCTCAAAGTCTGCCATACGGTCGGCATTGTGGATTAAAGTAGTCACATCCATTCTTGATCTCACTCGATATGGAGAAATTTTCATAAAAATTATTTACAAAACGCGAGTAAAAAATTTAAGTCCAACGTGAGGAAAAAATCAGATAAAAAATTTGCTTTTTCTAATAGATCAGAAACGATAACGAAACTGCGGGTAAAAATAGATAAATCTATCCAATTAAAAAAAGAGTAACAAATTTTTTCCGGCGAAATAAAATGTATAAAATAAATTTATAGAATAAAATTATATATATACTGGGTATAATAAATATATATTCAACAAAGCGAATTTTTGACACTCGAATTCCTTGTTCAATACAATGGGTAAATATCACGTACAATATATATATGTATATATATATATAAAATCGGGTTAAATTTGTGATATTAGGAAATAAAATCGGGTTAAGTTTCACTTAATAAGGAATTCCGTAAATGTAAAAACAACTTCGTTAAATTAAAAAACAGAAAAAATCTATTAAAAACACTTGTGCTGCTGCAAAATATTAACGGGTACCCACTATGGGTAAATCGAATATTATATATTCACTAATAAATTATTCGTTTATAGCGATTAAAAAATTTATTTAATTAATTACTTAAATTTTTAGGGCAAAAAAAATTAATAAAAAAGTAAAAAATTCACTTTTCACAATTAATTAAATAGTAACCGGGTTTTCGCATAAATAAAAATGTGCAGCACTAGTGTACGTTGTGTGTGTGTGACCATATAATAAAAAACAAAAGAAAACCAACAAAGACACAGTAAATATTCACGGTTGTGCTTTTAATAAAAAGTACAATAGATTGCACTTACTTATTTGCAGGGTTATTTTATTTATTATCTATAGGCCAGCGATTAAGTGTCAATACTTATAAACAGGGGGTCTGTGGTTCAATACTCACTTTTTAAAAAAAATTAATTATTTATTTTTTATTTAAAAAATTAATTATTTAAACAATTAATTATTTATTATTTAAAAATTAATAATTAATTCTAAGTAAAAACACACGCGAATGAAGGGGTAAAAAAATGTGGAGCAAAAATTTAAACACAAACACAAATTCACTGTAGTGTTTGCCGACGGCAAATTGATTCGCGCACTTGTTGGTTCTTTTGTTTTTTATATTATCACTTTTAACTTTTTCACTTTTAACCCATTTTTCGCCGCACATAGTTCCTGTCGAACAATTTCCATAAAACTTTATTTTTTACCTAATATAATGCTAATTAAGAAAATTAAAAACTTAAACTGCGATTTTTTTTTTAATTTTCCGGAAAATGAGTGGTGATTATAATCACCACCGGCGAAATATGTAAACAAATGAAATTTTTTTAGAAACGATAAAAAACATTTTATTTATTAATAATTTTATATATTATTATCAGTGTGGTATATTTCAAAACATTTCGTATGTAGGCGAACCTCACACATCTTACACATAAATGGTGTATGGCCGTGGCATTGCTTACATCGACGTTTTTTGCCTTCCGTCTGTCTTACAATAACGTGTTGTGACAATTTTGTACGTTTTGAATTTGGTTGTTCTGATTCTGTTCGCTGATGGACTTCATCCTCAGAAACAAGTAGAGCTCTAGCGATTTCAGACCGGAAGTCTAGTTGTGGTTTGGCTCGGGTTTTTCCAATATTACACAAAAAACAGTGCATTTTCCAGGCGTTTACAATAGCGGAATCCACAGCGTTTGAAAAGAAAGGCCACCACCACTTCTTGCCCCTTACATTTATACGGTAGTTCGATATGGCATTGTCTGCCATATCAACTCCTCCCATATGCAAGTTATAATTTTTTATCAAATTAGGTTCTTCAACACTAACATATTTATGACATTTTCGGTTATAACGTCGGGCAGTTGTTAGAGGATCGACGGCGTCAAAATTAGTCGTTAACGTAACAAAATCATGCCAAGTTACAATGAATATTTCATTTGCGCGATCAAACATAAAATCGTACTCACCTTTTTTTAAAGTTTTGTCATTTTTAATGCCCATATTGCTTGGCAATCGATTTTTGCGCACTGTACCGGTGGCTCGAAATTTTTTGTCTGACAGAAGACACATTAGATGAAAGGAAGTAAAAAAATTGTCAAAATAAAGGTAATGTCGTTCTGGATTCTTCACACATTCCAGCAAACTCAAGACCACATGAGCTCCAAGGCCGATTTCCTTACTATAGAGCTCCTGGGAACCAGCGTAGGGCATACAATTATACATATATCCATCAGATGAAGCAAGAACCCATAACTTAAAACCAAAACGAATCGGTTTATTCCTAATGTACATTTTGCTTGAATGCCTTCCAAAGTATGGCACCATTTGCTCATCGATTGATAAATGTTCACTAAAAACTCCAAATTGCAAAAACTTTTTGTTTAGTCCATCAAGTAAGGGTCTTATTTTCGCAAAGCGATCGTTTTTATCTAAAGCGTTGTTATTACATAGATGAAGATACTTTTTCATCCACCGAAATTCGAAACGTGTCAAGGCTTGCTTTACAATTGGAACCCCTAAATCTGGTTGCTGACTCCAATAATTTTCATATTGTGGAACGGTGTGGTATCCAGTAAGTATTAAAAATCCCAGGAAACGCTGCAACAATTGTACTGTGCACATGTTGTCTGGAGCATTGTTCTGACTCGCATATTCGTTGGTGTTCGACACTATTAGATTCATTATCTCATCATCAAAAAACAACTTGAACAGTTCTAATGGAGATTTTTCGCCTAAAGTAATTTACAGAAAATAAAATAAATAAAAAAACTAGTCCATGCATTACATACACAATAACTGATAGAGCTTTTCTTGATCTTTCATCAGCTCTGTAGAATCATGCGCACTGTTGGAGTAAATTGGTCGTTTTGTGTGCACCCATTTTGAAGAAGGAAATGAAGATTTTGACCTAAATTTGTTTGTTGTTTCGTGTTCGCTTGGCGCACTAATATCTTCATTTCCTCCAATAAATTCAAGCTCCAATTCTCCAGCAACTTCACCCAACGCACTATTTTCTTGAACACCAATGACCGTTTCGTCAATGTCCTCTTCATCACTCAGAATGTCAACTCTTGGCGGAATATAAACAACATTGCGAGCATTATCGCGAATCTGTGCATTAGTCGATTCATCATCCGAGTCTTCCAGCACATCAAGTATTTCTCTCATTGTTAAAGCACGCTTGACTCCAAACCCAAAACTAGATTAAGTTATTGTTTATTTTAACAATTTTCTACCTATAACACTATTACTTATATATAAATACATACGCTCCTGACATTTTTCTAAATTATCACCTCACTTCAAAAAAAAAAAAACACTTGTTAGTATATGTCCGCTTTGAAACACATTCAACACTAAACTAAAATAAAGTTCATAAATATTTTGCAATTTCTCTAAAAAACTAATATGAACCGTTTATTTACCGTTAAAAAACCAGCAGCATAGTGACTTCTGTTTTTAGTAGTATACATACAATTTTTGTATATATATTTATAAAGGACGAATTTAGGCATACCTTTTTCGCCAATGGTCATTATAATCACCACAATGTTGAATGCTCAGTTACTCGTTATAAAAAAAATTTTTTGGAAAAAAATCGATGCAGTAAGAAATCTAAATAGAAAATTTTAATGATGCATACGAAATTGTTAGAAATCCTATTATTATAGCATTTAAATCATCAAATGTTTAAATGACCTTTTTGACGACTTTTTAAAATTAGTAAAAAAATCAAATATTATGCATTCAAAAAATTCAACCTAGTTAAATAAATAGATATAAGGACTTATATAAGTAATTAAAAAAATCATACGAAATAAAAAGTGTTTTCTTAAGCAGTTACAACGTCTGAAAGTGCTGGTGATTATAATCACCGGTCGGCGAAAAATGGGTTAACAAAATTAAAAAAAACACACAACTTACCTTTTGATTAAAGTGTTAATGGAAAATGGGGGTTGTTATTAAAATGATGAGGATGATCGCAAAACGATGTTTGGGGATTGATGAAGAAAAGGAAACACTGGGGATACTGAAAATAAAAAATATTTTCTGGAAAATATTTCAAGGGGACTCGGGGGTTTAAATCCGGTTCGAAGGACCAAAATGTTTTTCATGAAATATTTCCTCGAAAATAAAAAAGACGGGGTTAATTTAATTCAAATAATCAAGGGTTTATTTTCAGTTTTTTCTTTTCTTCGTTGTACGTACCGTACTTGTTGGGGGTTTTACAAACAATAACAATAATATCAGTATACATACAGCATCAACACAAAATAACAACAATTTTAACTTAACGAAACAATTAGTATCATATGAACAATAACTGGGGGACATTTACACTATGCGCGTAAACACCCTTGGAGCTAGATTTTTAGCTGCTGGTGACTTTAACGCGAAACACACATTTTGGGGTTCACGTCTGGTGACCCCGAAGGGTCGTGAACTCTTCAACACCATTGCCAAAATGGGCTTAGATGTACTCTCAAGCGGGCATCCCACTTACTGGCCGACGGACCGACGGAAGATTCCCGATGTTATTGACTTTGGAGTAGTGAAAAATATCCCTGTAGAATCGATACAAGTGGAGCCTTCATTAGACTTGTCTTCAGATCACTCCCCTTCTATTATTTCAATGCGTTTCCTTCAAGGGAATGGCTCTCCATTTCAGGACATATCTAAAACCAGAGTAAGTTGGATAAAGTATAAAAAGTATTTAAGTTCCCACTGCACGGAAAATGTAGTGTTGAGAACTACTGAGGATATTGATGGGTCGATTGGCAAGTTTACTGAGGACATACGAAGAGCTGTACATCACGCCTCCACATATGACGTTGAGTGCAGAAGTGGGACAAACAGAACTTATTTCGCTGAACTCGATCATCTCCTGTCAGAAAAAAGAAGAGTTAGAAGAGAGTGGCAAATTCACAGGTCTCATGAACTGAAAGCTAGGCTACGGGTATGCAGAGATATACTAAGACATTTCTTAGAAACCCAAAGAACGGCCTCACTTAGATCTTACTTGGAGGGTCTGGATAAAACCCCACAATCTGAGTACTCGTTATGGAGGGCGGCAAGAGGTTTAAAAAGACCAGTGAGAGGAAAACCTCCTTTGCGAAATCCGACTGGTGACTGGGCTAGAAATGATTCCGAGAAAGGGACATTATTTGTTAACCATTTGAGAAATGTGTTTACTATAAACAACTCAAATAACGTATCTGATTTGCCTCCACTCGTTATTAGACCTCCTGTACCTCTAAGACTTACCTTTAATGATGTCCAAAGCGCTATTGGTACTCTGAATCTTAAAAAAGCTCCAGGTATGGATAAAATCAGCAACAAAATGCTTGTGGAGTTACCTCGTGTAGCTAGAGTACTATCCTGCAGATTGGAAGGTGTCTATGCTCACTATGATTCCTAAGTAAGGGAAGGACCACACCAAAGTGGAGTCATATAGGCCAATTAGCCTACTGCCGACAATTTCAAAACTGTTTGAAAAATTGTTATTGGCTAAGTTGATTCCAATTCTGAACGACACTCAATGTATCCCAAATCACCAATTCGGGTTTAGAGCTAAACACAGTACAATCGAGCAAACACACAGATTGGTAAATGTGATAAGACGGTCGTTTGAAGAGAAAAAATACTGTTCTGCGCTTTTCATTGATGTTTCCCAAGCGTTCGACAAAGTCTGGCATGAAGGTTTAATGCATAAAATTAAATTAACTCTGCCTGCTAACACCCACAAACTTATGAAAAGTTATTTATATGGTCGCAAATTTACAATCAAAGAAGGCGATTTTTTAAGCCCCGCTCAGCCAATTGAAGCAGGAGTACCCCAAGGTAGCATACTGGGTCCAACTTTATATTTGATTTATGCATCCGATATGCCGTTAGACCCCATAATACATACTTCAACTTTTGCAGACGATACAGCCTTTATTAGCGTTCATAAGGACCATCAAATAGCATCACAGAACTTGCAGAAATATGTTTATAAGCTAGAGAATTGGCTTGAGCTTTGGAAAATCAGGGTTAACGAACAGAAATGTATTCATATTACTTTCACATGGCGAAAAGATACCTGCTCGTTCATCAGAATAAATAATCAAATTATCCCGCAACACAATGAAGTCAAATACCTCGGAATCCACCTCGATCGTCGTTTAACTTGGAAGTCTCATATCGACGCAAAACTTACTCAGATGAGATTAAAAGCAGTGCAAATTAATTGGCTAATCGGCAGAAATTCTACCTTAAAGTTGGATTTCAAACTCTTGTTGTACAATGCAATTCTAAAGCCAATCTGGTGTTATGGAATTCAATTATGGGGTTCTGCCTCAGCATCCAACGTTGAAAAAATTCAAAGGGGTCAAAATAAGATTCTACGTACAATTACTGCAGCTCCATGGTACGTTAAAAATTCTAGAATTCACAAAGATCTAGGCATTCCTTTGGTGAAAGTCGAACTTACAAAATACGCCTCAAAATATGTCAGCAAACTTGAACACCATCCAAACCCACTTGCACGAGACATCCTTAACTTTAGTGGCCATGTTCGGTTCAGAAGGAGGGATACCCTTGCTTTAACTCAAGCGCAAAACAGATGAATGAATCAGTGGATATAAATTTTTTGTAGTATCATAATATTTTGTCTAGCACTGGCTGGACTTATTATTTTCTTTTAGTATTAAGATTCGAAAACTTATTGTCATTTCATTTCTGAAGATTCAATAAATAAATGAAAAGTATTAAAAAAAAAAAAAAAAAAAAAAAATACATACATGCCTAAATCAAACTGCTGGATTTTGAGAATATCGGTCCGTATTTGACTATATGCCCCACATAAGGTCCTACCGAAATCAACGTTAATACTAATATATATCGTATATATAGCGTTATTATGTTTAAATTCGACGTGAAGTATCCTCATATGCTTGAAAATAACTGTTCCAAAATTTAAGAAGATCGGCCCATAATTTGTCATACGTGCCATATAGAACCATTTCCAAAAAACAAATAAATTCGGGTCAAAAAATATTCTTTTCGGATTTAACCCATATTCGGTCCATATTATATAATCATGATATATATTGTTGGAAATGTATTTTTAATTAGAGGTGGGCGTGATTCACATATACAGTGTGTTCACGATGGAATCACGTGGAAACACACGTGAATGTGCAAAATTAAAAAATTTTACACGTGAGTGTGAGTGAATGTGCAACAGCCTCTTCGTGAGCGTGAGTGAGTGTGAAAATGTTGTTCGTGAACGTGTTCACAAGAATTCACGACAAATAAAATATTTTTTGAGCATGGAATCTATTCCCACAATTAACATGTATTTATTATGGTATGAAAGACTGATAAAACATTGTGAAGCAGATATTATCGACTCCGAATTAATGCAAGAACTGAAACTTTGTGCAAAACGTGCAATTCAAAAACGATTAAAACCGGAACTCGTGCACTATATTGCGTTGTTTTTGTATCCTCCATTTAAGGAATTGAAGTTTTGCACAGAAGATGAGAAAAATATGGTTTATTCAACTATTAAATCCATGGCGCGAGACATTCCTAAAGAAACAATTGCCGAAATAGAAAATGAACCATCACCCAGCAAAAAATTTTCCAAATTGTAATCGAGTAAGGTAATTAAACATTTTCAAAGAATTGGTTACCAATTGCATTGCCTAATCGATTCTTTTTGCAAGGCATGAGACTAAAGTAAGTTGTTCTTTGGAATCGATTATAATTTTTATTATGTAAGTAATTCCAGTTGCTTTATAAAGAATTAGTTTTATTTTTATTTTAAGAACTAGTTTTTTCATTAAAAATTTAATGTATTCCCTTCAATGTTATAAGAACCACTTCTAAATAAAATATAAGAACTATTTCTTTTTTCCTCAATTAAAACTACTTCCCGCTAAATAAAAATAATTAATTATTTTAATAATAAAAAAAACAAATATATTTATTTAATTCAGTGTATATACATTTACAATACATATGTACATATTTAAGGAAATTAATTTTGGTATTTATTTAATTAATCAATAAATACTAATGATAATGAAAAATATTAGTTTTAATACAAAAAAAAATGAATTACTTATATACATAAATAAAAATATGCAAGGAATTGAGGGTTAAATTAATTTGAGAAATCACTTTCATGTTCCAGTTTTTTGCGTTTTAAACATTCAAATTTAAAATGTTTATTTTTTACTGCTTTAACGGCTTTACGAAGTTCTGTATAAAATTTAATTTCAGTACCACCCTTGGATGACGATGTCACTGGAAATAAAAATTATTTTATAAATTTTTTATATAATAAAATGTTAATCTAGAAACTACTTACGAAATAAAATATTTATAACTTTCTTAAAGTCTAACAGCCGCTTTTTTCCTTGTATATCCCGAACATTATACTTCAGGATTATTTCCTTGGAAAATATATTTGAAATTGCTTTCTGCAATCCTTTGATACGCAAAACTCGCTTTACTGAAGATACCTTATGTAAATATATAATAAAATACATAATATGTATATACTTAAAAAATTAAATTAATAAATAAATAGGTACTTACAAATTAGCTTTTATTATCTGATTATCATCTTCTCAAAATTACTGAGTTGAAATAATCTTCTGCAACAAGAAACAGTGGGATGGTATTCCTGGACCCATAACTTAAGCTTTGCTTTTATGCTTAATTTTGTTGCTTTGTCTACCTCACTAGAACTCTTAATAAAATCTTCGCTTTCATTTATTCTATTTGTTGTTTTTTTTTACCGGCAAATTGAATAATTTTTTTAATTTTTCTTTGTTAATATTTTTATAAAATTGAGACTTGTCATATTTACTATTATTTTTAAAATATGTATCACTATTTCACAAATTTTTTACAATGAACAACACAAAAACTGTACACCACAGAGTATAACAGAGGTGACAGAAGAGCAAAGATAGTGTAGGTTTTTTCTTGTCTCTTTCTTTGAGAACTGCCTTGTCGGTTTCTTTATGTTACTATTTTTCTTTATTTCTGACTCAAATAAAATTCAATTTTGGTGGAAAAGGTAAGTGCATGTATTTCTATTATTATTATTTTTGCAGATTATACAAAACACAACGTACTTAACCGTAAAATATACAAAGCACAGATTATAATTAATTATATTTAAAGGAATCACTGAAAATTAAATAATTTAACACAACACAAATTAATTGTTTGATTTATTTTGCCACAGATTTTGCTTTGACACAAAATTGTTTTGTTTATTTTGCTTTGTTCACAAATTTCGTCTTTTATATAGTGCTTTGCTTTTTCACTTTACAAATTTACTAACAGAAAATATTTTCTTTCTCTTTTTAATATACCTACTGTGTCAGCTGATTGTAGCGATTTTGAACTGTCAAAGTTGTCCCCTCTGTTATACTCTGTGCTGTACACTGCTTTCGTCTGCACACATCAAAGAACTATTTGTTTTTGATCGTAACACAAGAAGTACACACTCTTCTTGTTTTATGATCAAACACAAAAAGTCCGTTAAAAATATACTCACATGGTAACATGCATTATTTTGTTAGTGCTAAAGCAAGACATTCAGCCTTATTACGGTTCTCGAAACTGTTGTTCGACTATAGTCGTATTGGTTCTCGAATTCTTTTCTTTGTGGTACTACGTAAAATTTTCGACTGCAATGAATTTGTAGCAGAATAACAATAAAAGGGTGATATAAAATGATAAAAATAATTAAATATTATGAGACAGCCTGCTGCAATCTGTCAAAAATAATAATAAAAATCTGTATATTGGCCGCAAACAAAAATAAAAATTTGATTTGAAAATATTGTTGTTTAATTGTTAAAAAAAAACAGAATTGAAAATGTTGAGTGTTGCGTTATATTTGTCCTCTGATGATGAAAATGTGTACATAGTGACAGAGCTGAACTCTTTGCGAAGAGAGATAAGTCGGCGCGAATACTTCATCGTTTTCATCTATTTCAAAACAAGAAATGTTTCCGATTTCTTTAGCAGTACTGACACCTATTTCTTTGCCTTCGGGACTAATAATGCTGTTCAATTGTAACAAAGCTGAAGCAGCTTCTTCTACAAGTGTTAATGTATATTGCTTGTTTGAGCCTCCACCCGTTGCACGGCATTCAGTTTTGTTGTGAAGAAGTTTTTTTTTAAATTGCACTTGTAATCAGCCCACACTTTCATCCATTCAGGCCCTGTGCGAGAAGGTGGTCCTAAACTGTTGAGCTTATGTGATATTTCCACCCATTCTGATTTTGTATCAAGTTTGTGTATTCCACTATGGTAAGATTGCGCCAATGCCGGCTTTTTTTCAAGCAACTCTACCATTTTTTCAAATTGTTGCTTTGTGGTTATTTTTACTATAAAATTATTTTTATTACATAAAAACAGTTCTAATAAAATTAATAAACACAACTACTTACTCTTTTGATGCTTTCATAATTTGGAAATTGCTGTTATTTTTTCTTCGAATGAAATAAAATACACGACTATTTTCTCAATATTTGACATTCGATTTCTAGAATGGTAGTACAAAAATTGTAAGAGAATTCTTAACAGGGTTGTATTTTTATGGTTATCGAGAACCGTGGTACCATACTATAAAATCGAGAAATAGAAATCACGAATACGAGAATCGTAATAAGGCTGATTAAATAACAGAATACAAATTTATTTTTTTTTATTTATTATTAGATTTCAACTTGAATTCTGTTTTGTAAATATGTAACCGAGTATATTAAAACGCTGCTCTTTTCGGATTACCCCAGAGCTTCTCTTTTTGCTTAAAAGAAAGGGAGTGAGAACAAAATTAAGTTAAATGCTGTATTATTTCGACTATGCATTACATAAGCAAGAATTATACATTAAATAAAACAATACAGATTTGTTTTCAAATTTAATTATTGATTCTTTTTGTATTAAAATGTAATCGAATTGACCATAACTCAACTTATTTCAAATTGACGTAAGACTAGTCTGCTAGTTAAGAAGTTTTACTTTATATTTTGATATATACAGAATTAATGTAGAAATTAGATAAATATTTTTGCAAAGTAAGTAGTTCCATTTTTATTAAAAATAATTAAGGTAGTAATCCAGAAAATATATATTAAAATTTCTTTAAAAATAATCACGCATGATGTAATATGTTGTTTGGAATGTATTCCGTTTTAAACTAGCTAGAAAGGCGTATGGAATTAATTAGATATTGAACTTATACACACATTCTTTTATTTGACTTTAAAAACTAATTATATAAATGGTTATATCTTTCGTTGTTTATTGCAATGCATTTGGCAATGCAGAAAGATTATTTGGTAACCAAAAATGTAATGCATTGAATGGCAACGAGTTCTAAATGTAATGTTCGATTTTTTGCTGGGCAACTTCCAAAAATAACCCATTTTATGAATATATGGACGTATATCAAACTACGTCAAGTCAACATAATGATATCGACCAAGAAATTAAAAATTATTTACTCAAACAAATCAAAGCAGAATGCGATATTTTAAAATTTTGGAAAGAAGCAAGTGATCTTCCTATATTGAAGAAAATAGCATTAATAATTCTCTGTATACCAACCAGTTCAGCAACGAGCGAACGAGTTTTTTCGACATCTGAAAGGATATTGGAAGAAAGACGAAGAAAATGTAGATATGCTTTTATTTCTAAATAAAAATATATAATTATTTTATATATTAAAAAACAAATCATAAAACTTTTCATATGTATATGTATTACACTTTCTTGCATAATACACAAATAAATATGTTTTTTGTTCTAACAAATTGATTTTAAGTTATATGTGTTTTACCAATTGCTCTGAAATTTCTCTAAAATTGTTATAGGTAGTTACTTAAATAACAGACTTCCGATAATTTTGCCACGTTTTGCTTTCAATAACATTATTTGTCAGTTGGAATTTTATATTTTCTGTTTTTTTTTTCTTGTCGTGAATTTTCGTGAATATTCGTGAACACGTGAATGTAAGTGAATGTGAAAAAATATCTTCGTGAGCTTTCGTGAATGTTCAAAAATGGTTCGTGATCACACGTGATTGTGAAAAATTAAAAAATTTTGACACGTGAGTGTGAGTGAATGTACAACAACATGTTCGTGAGTGTGCGTGAGTGTGCAAAAATGTATTCACGAATCCCACCTCTATTTTTAATACCTTTTATTTAGTGTATTACAAATTATCAAGCACCCAGTAGTTCCCGAGATATAGGTCTATATATTTGCAACTTTACGGGCCCGCCCCCTCGAATATAGGCGTGACCGCCAACAAATTTTTTTTTGCTGGTATCTCCTCTAAATGTCCTATTTGATGAAGTTTTTTTTTGAGCAAAATCACTAAAACCGAATTGTACCCCTTTTTTTATACTCTGTTAAGTTATACCCCTGACAGACATAGGATTTCTATACCATAATACAAATACTATGGTTTTTGATACTACATTGCCTTGACAGACATGTAGTACATATACTAGTATTTTTGTTTTTACTTTCCCAATAAACATATTGACAAGCGTTTTGTAAATTGTAATGAAACCTACACATCACTTGAAAGGCAAACTTGTTGTTATATGTATATGCACATACAAATATATTGTAAAATAAGTTATAGTCCGCAGTATGTCTTACCACACTAAATTTATAAATTAAGCTATAACTTAGAAAGTTTTTTTTTTCTCAATATTGGATAATATCTCTTAGCTACAACGAAATTTGAAAAAAAAAATTCTTAAATATAACGTTAAATTGTTTTAATTTAACTCGTCGAATTTGTATCGAACAATGGAGCCAAGTTTAGTTGCAAGTATCTACGGGGAATGTCAATCACAAAATGACATTTTATTACGAGGCAAAATTTTCAGAGCATCGAGGTAGTAATATAGAAAAAATTTTATCTTCCTTTTCCGTTCTGACTGACTTGGCATCGACAACATAATCGCAACAATTAAATTTGCTATAAGGTAATTACATTTAAAAAAAAAACACAAATTGGTGCTAATTCTATTTTTCTTGGCTGCTTACATACAAATTTCGTATTTCTTCTTCAAGAAAATTTCACTGCAATCAACACTTTGTCTTCGAAAAAATTCGCGTTAACGACGCCATTCGTGGATAGCCAGCCCGGGGAAAACATAAATTGGACATCGGATTTTTGTATTGGGCTAAGTAAGGTTGTAGTGAAAAAAATTTTTTTGGCAGATAATTCCGGGAGATCTAATGACAAATAAATGTGCTGGTATATTAGTATATGCCCAGATTTCACTATACCACCAAGGGTCAAATTAAATTGTATCTGGTGCCAATTACTTTAAATTCAAGAAATACTGCTGGAATTTGATAGTTTTTTTTATTATTTTATTAATTGATCTCATAGAAGAATAAGACCTGGAAAGGGATTAAATTAAACAAGAGGAGAATAAAAATTAATATTTTGACCTGGGAACGGCACGGAATTCAACGAAATTGGAACATAAGAACATTCTATAAAATTCTGCTTAGTACAAGTGAAAAAAAAAAAATTTTTTTTTTTTTGAAAATACTAACATTTTCATCTTGCATGTTAGCTTTATAGATTATAGATTTTAGGATTATAAAATCATTATTAAACTTTTATTAATAACTATGTAAAAATTTTGTATAACTACAAGCAAATGTCAAAAGAAAACTCCTATAATATTATTGTAATTATTATATGAAAGTTTGTTGAATAAATAAGAATGAGTGAATAAAACTTTAGTGTTGACTTTTCCTTAAAGTAAAGAAAAGATTTTCGTTTCGGGTTCTTCAGAAGATTTAGGGCAATGCAGAACAAAGGTTGCGGTGGGTGTCGAGCCCCAACGGAGTACCATCATTCCGTCGGATAGTGTTCATATAAATAATAGTTAGCGTAGATTGCATTTACCGTCATAGATAATAAATAGTGTTATAGTTTTTTTGGGGAAATTAAATATTTTTAGTTTACAGGATCGTTTTTTTTTTTAAATTTTGTGTTTGTGTTCGGGACTCTGTAATAAAATAAGGTGGCAGGGAATTTGTATGAATTGGGTCAAGAACCTCCCCCCCCCCCACTGAAGCTAGTCGATTAGAAGGGTCCCACCGACCTTAGTTCAACAAATTGTTTTGTGATCGTTTTTTTTTCATAACGGAACAACATTGGGAATAGTTTTTTTTTGTAGCTACTTTTCCCTGGCGATCACTGGCCTCCACCTGTTACAAAATGGCGCCCAACGTGGGGCATGTATATTTCGATGGGTTATGTGCGAAATGTGGATTTCATCGTCGAGATAACGTGTCTCACTTAAGGGGATTTGAACAAAATTCCGTTTAATCTCTCCTGTGTAGCAGTATTATCTATTTGCATAAATTTAATTTTATAGATATTGGTTTCATCCATAGGATTTGTAAAATTTTATTTTTTATAGATTTATAAAATTTTAATAAATTTTGAAAACCTTTCTGGAATTCGGTACCTGTCGTCGATTGTTGCGGGTATTTCCGACCGTTTGGATATTTAAAGTTACTTTATATTCTATAAATTTTGTTTGAATGAAGTTTTAAAAATACCAAGAATTATTGAATATACTAATTCAACAACATTTTATGATAAGATAGTTTTTCCTGGAATATTGGTTTGTTGCTGTATACGGCGAATTCCAATCCGAATAATGATACTTAAATTAAAATGTCGAGGAGTAGGGGATTCAATTGATTCGAATTACAATAACCCAATTTGTTTTTGTTATTTTTTGTATGAAATTTAACGAAATCTTTTCTTTACTTTGGATAAGGAAAGTCATGATAATTATTGGAGATAAATATATAATCTTATTGAAAACCATTTACATACTACAACGTTTTGTATTAATAGAATATATTTCAGATTTTACCATTCTTGAAAATACATTTTTTTGGTGTTTGCACTTTATTTGTTGTAAAATTTTTTGTGCCAACATAAGATCAAGTCTTATTAGAGCGATTTATTTTTTTGAGGTTACTTAGTTATTGGCTATTAGATTATTTGGGTTGGGTTACGAATTTAAACTTAGAGTTTATTGAAATTTCCATAAAAAGAATGGCTGTAATGCGAAGCACGGAGGATATTCTTTTAGCAACCGAAACTTCCTTAGGTATTGGCTGTTCCTTATGCGAGAAGGACATGGAGAATTTGAGCACTTGTTGTTCGACTAAATGTAAACATACCTTTCATCAGGAATGTATAACGAAATGGTTAACCGAGAACAAAGAATGTCCAAATTGTGGAAAATTATGTCATGAAAGAGATCTAATTCAGAAGGGGGCTAAACCAGTAGAAAAGCCTAAGCCAACAGTCCACGGTGGCAGAGGTCGGGGTTCTGCTGTTAAGGTTTATGACACAAGATCTAGCAGGTTACATAAAGATAATTTGACTAATGTAGCACAAAAAGTAGGAAATGTTAACATTACGGATCAGGAATCTCAGCAGGATAATAATAATTCTTTAAATGAGATCAATACTTCGCGGAATCCAAATAATACTACACCCAATATAATCGGTTGTTCAAATGGTGGAAGACAAAATCGTAATAAAAATAATCGAATGTCACAAATGATAGAGTCTACAGTGCAGCGAATGCTTACTCAGCTTAATCTAAGCCCATGGCAGTCCCAAGGCCAACAAGTTCCCCAACAAATACAATTAGAAACTCAAACCGCACAGGCACCTTCTGGACAAAACTCACAAATTAATTCAGAGTCGAATTCATCTCACGGTTTTGTTCAGGATGATCAATTACAAGGCCAACACTCAGATTCGGATTATGTTGAAAATAGATTAAAAATTAATCCGGATAAGGTAACCACAATTATACAAAGTTGGAACGTAAAGTTTGATGGCTCATTGGAGGGTCTTTCTTGTGAAGAATTTTTGTATAGAATCAAATGTTTAGTTGAGGAAACATTTAGGGGAAACTTTAACGATAGTGTAGGAAAGAATCTACATGTTTTGATGACTGGAAAAGCGAAAACATGGTATTGGAGGTATCGTAAAACAGTTACTAGAATAGTATGGGAATCTTTTTGCGCAGAATTTAAAAAACAATACAGGGACTATAGGACTACCTATGACATTCGTGAAGAACTTCACAGTCGGAAGCAAAAACCTTATGAATCTTTCGAGGTATTTTATGATGCCATCCAAGAAATTGTCGATCAGTTAGCAGTACCACTAGATGACGAAGAATTAATAGAAATAATTATTAGAAATCTAAGAACAGAAATTAGACATGAACTGTTGTATGTTAATGTAAGATCGATCGGACAATTAAAACAACTTTGCCGAAAGCGAGAGAAATTGCTTAGCGAAGAATCGTTTCGTCGAAATAATGCTAATAGATACCCTATAGTAGGTCAACAGCGTAGAGTAGCAGCAATTGAATCCAGCAAGATGTATAACGGAATCAGTAACGAATTAGGAGAAAATGAAGAATTGGAAAGTTCTGACTTGGAGGTTAATGCGATTGAAGCTAAACCTGAAAGAATAGTGAAATGTTGGAATTGTGGAGAAGACGGACATATGTGGGACATGTGTCTTAAAGATAGGCAAATTTTTTGTTACGGGTGTGGGACTAAAAATGTATATAAGCCACAGTGTATTAGGTGTTTGAAGAATACAAAAAACTATCAGGGACTTTACCACAATCGCCTAGACCCAAAATAGAAGTAAGTAATTACTTATACAATACAATTCCCAAGGAGGAGGAAAAGAAGAATGTTGATCAATCAGGAATAGGAATTAATAATAAAGAAAATATTGAATTAAACGTTGATAATTTAGAAAATGTTAGAATTATGAATAATGATACTAGGTTAAGTGTTAAGAATACAGGTATGAATTTACATAAAATTCGGCCTCTGCATGAGAGATATCGTTAGAAGAAGCGGAATTCAAATTAAAAAGGGACGACAAGTTAGCGTTGCTTCGAGATACAATATCACAAAAAATGAAGAAAGCTTATGAGATCAATGTAAAACAATATAACTTAAAAACAAGACCTATTAATTTCCAAGTAGGACAAGAGGTGTTTAGGAAAAATTTTGCTCAAAGTAAGGCAGATCAGAATTTCAATGCCAAACTAAGTCCTCTCTACATCAAGGCTAGAGTCAAAGAAAAGATGGGAAGTTCTTATTATATACTGGAGGATATGAATGGTAAAATTGTAGGAACATACCACGCGAAAGACATGAAAGCATAATACTTGTTTATAGGTATATATAACCCACGGATTTATATTTCCGTCTAATTTCTTGCGATAACCCTTAAAATTATACGGTTTTGTAATGAAACCTACACATCACTTGAAAGGCAAACTTGTTGTTATATGTATATGCACATACAAATATATTGTAAAATAAGTTATAGTCCACACTAAATTTATAAATTAAGCTATAACTTAGAAAGTTTTTTTTTTCTCAATAATGGATAATATCTCTTAGCTACAACGAAATTTGAAAAAAAAAATTCTTAAATATAACGTTAAATTGTTTTAATTTAACTCGTCGAATTTGTATCGAACAATGGAGCCAAGTTTAGTTGCAAGTATCTACGGGGAATGTCAATCACAAAATGACATTTTATTACGAGGCAAAATTTTCAGAGCATCGAGGTAGTAATATAGAAAAAATTTTATCTTCCTTTTCCGTTCTGACTGACTTGGCATCGACAACATAATCGCAACAATTAAATTTGCTATAAGGTAATTACATTTAAAAAAAAAACACAAATTGGTGCTAATTCTATTTTTTTTGGCTGCTTACATACAAATTTCGTATTTCTTCTTCAAGAAAATTTCACTGCAATCAACACTTTGTCTTCGAAAAAATTCGCGTTAACGACGCCATTCCTGGATAGCCAGCCCGGGGAAAACATAAATTGGACATCGGATTTTTGTATTGGGCTAAGTAAGGTTGTAGTGAAAAAAATTTTTTTGGCAGATAATTCCGGGAGATCTAATGACAAATAAATGTGCTGGTATATTAGTATATGCCCAGATTTCACTATACCACCAAGGGTCAAATTAAATTGTATCTGGTGCCAATTACTTTAAATTCAAGAAATACTGCTGGAATTTGATAGTTTTTTTTATTATTTTATTAATTGATCTCATAGAAGAATAAGACCTGGAAAGGGATTAAATTAAACAAGAGGAGAATAAAAATTAATATTTTGACCTGGGAACGGCACGGAATTCAACGAAATTGGAACATAAGAACATTCTATAAAATTCTGCTTAGTACAAGTGAATCAGAAGACAGCACAACTTACACATAAGTTAACTGTTGGTGCAGAATAAGAAAAAACTATAATAATATAAGAAAATCATTAAAAGAGAAAAAAAAAAACAAAATTTTAAGAAAAAACAAAATTAAATTAAAAAAAAAACAACAAAATTTTAAACATTGATAAGGTAATTTACCAATATTTGTAATAATAAATTTTAATTGTGGTTAGTGTTAGAAGCAAGAAAATTTAGTCAAATTGGTAGCCTTAAAAAAATTATACATCGAGCACAACGAATAACGTGAAAATAGAAACAAACGTATAGTTTCAATTTAAGTTTGTTTAATTCCACAATCAAATCCTCGATTTGAATAAAGTTGGAAAATACAAAAAATTTTAGAGAAAAAAAAAACCCAAAAAAAATTTTAAGTTTAAAATTCAAAAAAGCAAAAATTTTGTGGAAAATACACAAAGCAAAATTAAATTGTAAATCAAAATATATAAATATATTATATATAAATATATAATATATAAATATAACAAAATAGCAAAAAGACAAGAAAAAAACAACAGTAAATGAATAAAACTGCGAACAGAAAAAAACTAAGCAAATAACAACAACTACGATTTTAAGCAATCTCGGCATCGTTGCTCCCCACTTTTACCTCTTCTGCAGCACCATGGAAGATCTTTCAGCGGACTGCACGTAAGTACATTATTTTAAAATTGTTGTTGTTTTTATTGAAAAAGCGAAAATACTATAGTTTTTTTTAAGCTATTTTACAATTCCACTAAATATTAAGAAAATATAATACAACTAACATGTTAACAGCAATTTATAAATGATACCTGGTTGGTATATTTATTATTTCTTAATTACAAAAAAAATAAATTCTTCAATTTTAATTCAAATGTTAAAAAACCAACAAAACTATAGTATTCTCGCTCCGCATTTGTATTTTTTTTGCCCCTGTTATATATAACGTAAAATTTTGATTTACCCAATTTTTAATTGTACATAAAAAAAGTGCTCAGTGTAAAATTTTTTTTTGGTTGTTACAAGAGAAGAAAAACAATCAATCAAAGAAAAGAATTTAAAGAATAGGAAGAATTAAACCAGAGAAAAATTTAATTATTACAAGAGAGTGATTTCCATTAGATGGAAGGACAGGCAAACTTCCAGTGAGTAGTACCAATGGAAGGGGAAATTTGTTTTTATTATCATGATATTTTAGAACCAGATACTTTACGAGATTGAGGAAAGTAAATACAGTTTTTGTCAAGGATAGTTATTTTAATTAATTAAAGAATTCAAATAACCAATAAAAAAAGTATATTCGAAGTAGCAGAAAATAAGTTTTTACAATATAAAAAAAAAAAAAATTTTTTTTTTTGAAAATACTAACATTTTCATCTTGCATGTTAGCTTTATAGATTATAGATTTTAGGATTATAAAATCATTATTAAACTTTTATTAATAACTATGTAAAAATTTTGTATAACTACAAGCAAATGTCAAAAGAAAACTCCTATAATATTATTGTAATTATTATATGAAAGTTTGTTGAATAAATAAGAATGAGTGAATAAAACTTTAGTGTTGACTTTTCCTTAAAGTAAAGAAAAGATTTTCGTTTCGGGTTCTTCAGAAGATTTAGGGCAATGCAGAACAAAGGTTGCGGTGGGTGTCGAGCCCCAACGGAGTACCATCATTCCGTCGGATAGTGTTCATATAAATAATAGTTAGCGTAGATTGCATTTACCGTCATAGATAATAAATAGTGTTATAGTTTTTTTGGGGAAATTAAATATTTTTAGTTTACAGGATCGTTTTTTTTTTTTAAATTTTGTGTTTGTGTTCGGGACTCTGTAATAAAATAAGGTGGCAGGGAATTTGTATGAATTGGGTCAATAACCTCCCCCCCACTGAAGCTAGTCGATTAGAAGGGTCCCACCGACCTTAGTTCAACAAATTGTTTTGTGATCGTTTTTTTTTCATAACGGAACAACATTGGGAATAGTTTTTTTTTGTAGCTACTTTTCCCTGGCGATCACTGGCCTCCACCTGTTACAAAATTAAGATTGCAGCAAGCTTGCATAAATAAGAGTTTTGCGAATGTCGTTGACAATTTGCTTGCTAATGCAAGTGTTTCAAAAATTTAAGAAAACGTTTCATTCTCGCTGTTAAAAATTGTGCTAATAAGTTGTGTTAATAAATAATGTTAAATTGTTGCTAAAGTTATTAAATTAAGTGTGTTTGATACTTTTAATTATCATTTGCTATTAAAAAAGGTAATTATTTACTTATTTAATGTCTTTAGCAAAAAGGCAGAAAAGTGTTATGCGCAGAAACACCGAAATTGTTGAGCATATATGAAACGGTGCGGCTGCAAGTTCTGTAGTGGAAAATATAGATAAATTTCCCTTGCTTATATTTGAACACTTATTTTTTGTGTAAATGTTGGCTGGGTTTTGATCAAAAAAAAATTAAAAGAAATTAAATAAAATATAACTGTCATTAAAAGAACTGACAATCGATTTTGTGAGAGGGTTTCCCCAATGTTTATTGAACACAGCTACATTTATACCACGATTATTTTCGTAGTATTGATACCAGATATAAACCAGCTTGTTTTATGGTTTAATTGTAGTACAAGTGGACACACATGTAGTATAGTATACTAATATGGTATGTAAATCCTATGTCTGTCTAGGGTATTACACTCAAGATTATTATGAACATCAGACAAACTCTGTAAATTATGGTAAGAATTGGTAATTAAATCAATTAAAAATGGTGAAAATTAGATAAAATTTTAAAATATTTAACATAAATTACGTTGATTGTAAAATTGTCTTTCAACCAATATATCAAATACTAATAAAATTTGCACTAAGACTGAATAGAAAACACAGAATAACGATATTCTAGTCCTATAACCAGTGTAGTGTTTGTATTTCTTATTACGTTTAGGTGGGGGGTATTTAAGATTCGGCACAGCCGAATATAGCACTTTAACTTGTTTATAATAAAATATATTATTTCATGGACAAATGCACACCAAAACACTGTTCTTATAATCACACTGGTCCTTCTTGGAATTCAAAACTGTTATCTAAACTTAAGAATTTAAAGAATAAACATTATAAAAACTTCAAAAGATCTGGCTTGCTTGTGGATTATAGTAAATACTCAGTTGCTCGTGCGGAATATAATAATCTCAACAATTCCCTATATCAGTCATATTTACAAAAAATAAAAAATGATTTTAAATATAATACTAAAGCATTTTACACCTTTGTCAACTCTAAATAAAAACAAATGATCCTTCAGTAATGAAACTCACCAATTATGAATCTTCTGACGATATTAATATTAGTAATATGTTTGCGGATTTTTTTTCCAGTACATATTCGGATAAGCAATATTGCTCGGATAGTTATCCCAACACACTTTATACCAACTGTGCTATATCGTTTCCAAATATTGATGCTGAGAATTTATTGGAAAGTTTAAAAAAACTTAAAATTTCGTATAATTATGGTCCTCATGGTGTTCCTAGCAGTATTATACACAATTGTGCGCAATCCTTGGTATATCCCTTAATAGTTTTATTCAACACATCCATTAAATATGGTTATTTTCCGAGAATTTGGAGATCTTCATTCATAATCTCATTATTTAAATCTGGTAATAGGTCTGAGGTGTTAAATTACAGAGGTATTGCTAAGCTTAGTATAATACCTATGATTTTTGAACACTTTATCACTGATTACATGTGTCATCAATTATCATCAATTCTGTCATCTTCTCAACATGGATTTCGGAAAGGTTGCTCTACCATATCAAATGTTCTTCAACTTACTACCCACGTTAACCAAGGCTTTGTAGGAAAACAAACTGATGCCGTATATTGTAATGTACAATGGACTGAACAAATGAATAGCTACTTCGACAAAATTAAAATCTATATAAGAGGTGATCAAAATTTAAATGCTTATGTATTGGTGAGAAAATGAGACCAATTTAAAGGTACAGTAAAACGAAAAAGTAAACGATCGATTTTTATAAAATAGTAAACGTAAAAAATTGTTTCGGTATAAAAAATAATAAAAAATTATTTCGCTTCGCAAAATATTGAGTTCCGTTTGTATTTTTAACTCATATTTTGTAACTTCAACTTTAAAGAAGGCTTTAAAAAGATCAAGAAAGGGTTCAAGGGCATCAAAATCTTTAAACCTATCTTGAATATCAAAATCTTTAAACCTATCTTGAAAATTAAAGAAAGGGTTTCCCAGTGACCTTTAAATGTTTTATGACACAAAAGGCATTGAGAATTAACAAATGCATTTTTTATTGCGAAAAATTTTCGTAATGGTACCATAATTTTTTTACGTACTGTTTTAAAAAAACAAGCAAAGCATCCGCTAAGCATGTGTACCATTTGCCATGTGAAAGGTAACTGAATTAAAAGAGTATAACAAAGTAGTGGGTTGGGCCAATAAGCATTTGCTGTATGAAATTATCACCTCTGATCTATATCTAAAAAATTGAATGTATGTATGTAACGTATAGACTCCAAAAGGGCTGAGCCGATTTTGATGAAATTTTCACAGCATATTACTGTGACTCTGGAAGGAATAATAGGGTACTTTTTTTTACCACGCCCACTTTTACGTCCACTTTTTTAAAATATTGTAATTGGAGACCAAACCTCTGAACCGATATTTCTGAAATTTTCACAGCATATAACTGGGACTCTGGTATGATTAATAGGGTACTTTTTTGACACGCCCAACTTTTTAAAATTATATAATTGCTCTCATATAGTTTTTAACAAATTTACTTCAAATTATATACTCCAGGCGAGGTAGAAATAAACATTTCTTACGTCACGCCCCCTTTCACGCCAAATTTAGTTTGCAAGTTTTAAACTTTTTGTTTCTCTTTTTTTATTTGGTAGTATATTGATCTTAATACTGTTAACGTCTCCATATAACTATGAACCACGCCCACTTCACCGCCCCCTTTTTTTAATTGAAATACTTACTTATACCACTAATAATGTTTGCTATATAAAATACTATTTTTGTAATATGTATTTACATAAAGTTTTACATACTTTTTATCTACAGATAAGGTAGTCATAAATTTTTTTATTACCAATCCCCCTTTTTCACCAATTTTACCTTAAATTATAATTAATCCTTTAATAAAAATAAATACTATTTCACCAAACGGGAGCTATGTTTACATCCATTAAAGTTTTAACTTTGATCGCGTCTGTTTGACTAATTACAATAACGATTCTGATTGGCAGGCTAAAGAAAAAATATTATATTTTAGCAAGCGAGAGCTTTGTTGTCAAACTTATCAAAACCAAAACTTCGTAAAAAACTTATTAAAAAGTTCGTGCTTTAATTACCATCAAGTTTTTTTAATTACTATAAATTTCTGATATTAAAAGTTTTAAAAGTGATACCAAAAGTTTAGAAGTGATACATTTTGCAATCCAGAAACTATTGTTATAAATAAAATAATAATAAAAATCTTATCAAATAAAATCCCAAAGACAAAATGAAATATCTGAAGAACATAATATACGCCTTACAATTAACCGATCTCGAGCCTCAAGCTCAAGAGCTGCAGACTCTTCAGAGCAACACGATACACGTTTAGCAACTCAGCGCTCTCTAACTTCAACTTTAATAGCTGCAGAGACTTTAGAGCATTGCTGGCCAAAAAGAGAAATGAGAATGTTTAGTTGAGTTTAACAAAAGTGAGAGTGTATTGGTAAAAATACACATGGAGAAATGCATTTGTTTTCTTTTGTTTGCGTTGTTGGATTGTTTTACTATTTTTGCTTATATATGTTAAATGTTAACTTATTATGTTTTTTTTTTCTTTAAGAAAACAGGTACGTAAGTTCTTTTCACATAGTATGTTATCTTAAAAATAAGTTTAAAAATATTATAATTCATTGGTTTTCAGAGGTTTTTTGTGTTAAAATTAAGTAATGAATGATTAAAAAATTAATATTTATGAACGTAAATTTAATTCAAATGGTTTTTAAGTGTTTAAATTATGAAACTCAATTAATTTATCAATGTCAATTTCTTTGTTGTAACATTTAATTTTGAGCAAAGTTTCTACATGGTTGTCAGACAATTTATTTCGATATTTGCTTTTAATTTGAGACAACGACGAAAATGTTGCCTCGCATATATATGTTGTCGAAAACATTGAAATAAGATTCAATATAAGATCCCTACTGGCACCATATTTTTTGGGACAAATATTTTTCCAAAATGGAATACCAGTTTCCAATGGTAACGATAAATCGTTGCTCATATTGACCAGTTCTTGTTGAATATTTAATGGTACATTTTCCATTGAACATGTCAGTGGGTTGTTATAAATATTAACAACCCATTGCATGCCAAAAATATCTTTAAATCTTAGTTTAAAAGTTTCTATAAGTTTTTTAAGTTCTTCTGAAAAGAGGTTTAATTTATTAAAATTTGGAAATTTGGAATGTATTTCCGAAACTTTTTCAAAATTTAACAAATTTTGGGAAGCCATTTGATTTTGCAAAATCACTAATTTTCTGCTAAATTCAGTGATTGCATATAATGTTTCGCAAATGTTTTTATCTTTTCCCTGTAAAACTAAATTTAAATTATTCATGTGCCGGGTTATGTCAGTAAGGAATGCTAATTCCAATAAGAAGTCGGGACATTTAATGGCAGTAAGCAAGTCTGTGTCCTTTGGGGAAGCCTCAGATTGCAAGAAAGCATCAATTTCCACTCTTAGGCTAAAGAGTCGATCTAAGCTTTTCCCTCGACTTAGCCATCTCACTTCCGTGAACAAAAGGACGTCTGCATACTCCGCATTTACTTCCTCCAAAAATGCCACCAACTTCCTATGCATAACAGCATTATGACCACCTCTTAAACGATTTATTATTTTAATGGCTGTTTTCATTGTATCAGCAAAGCCAAGAGATTTAGCGAATAGGGCTTGTTGATGTATGATGCAGTGAAATGTTGGAATATTTATTCCTGCTTTTAATAAGCGCCCTACAAAGCCCTGCTTTCGCCCAACTAAAACGGCTGCACCGTCCGTACAGACAGCAGACAACTTATTTCTGTTTATTAAGGACAAAACATTCCGCTCAAAAGATGAATAAATCGTCTCACCATTAACGTTTCCATAGAAGGATTCAAGTTTTAATATTTCTTCAAAAGAATTAAAATTATCGTCTATTGTGCGAATACAAATGATCATTTGGCTGGTGTCATTATTGTCAAGACTTTCGTCGAAACAAACCGAAATGTATTTAGCATTTGTAATCCGCTCATTTGTTTCGGATTGTATAAATAACCCTATTTTTTCTGTTCGACGCATAATAGTGTTGCGGGACAAAGCCATTTCATTCACAATATTTTCCATTTTTTTCCCAACATCCCCAAAAAATGGAAAAACTGAAATACAAATTTCTTTCCATAATTCCCCATCCTCAAAAGGTCGACCTTTTTTAGCTAAGGCTAATGAAATTGTATAGGTCGCCTTGAGTGGACCACTTGTTGAGGAAATGATTTGGTCATGATTGGTATTCATGAACTGATTATATTTAATTCTTAAATCTTCTTTTAACTTGATAATTAAATTAGACCTAGCAATTCCAATAAGAGAATGCATATCTGAGTGGCGGTTATAGTGCCGCTTTAAATTGCATGCAAATTTCTCTTTAATTTTTTGGTTGCAAACAAGGCATTCTGCTTCATTAAAAATATTTAATGAAAATAAAAATGAATTTTCCCAACCAATATCCCACATACTGAATGAAAATCAAAAAATGTATTTATTAAAAATCAAAAATTTAATATATTAAATTTATATAATTTTTATTTAATTACAAATTTTAAATTATTAAAATAAATATTATTAAATAAAATCTATTTAATTTTAAATCAATTATTTAAAATTGAAATATAATATATATATAAGTTGTATTTTAATGTACTGTTTGAATATTTTACCAGTGTACCTATTTCATAAAATTTAATCACAATTTATCAAAGAAAGCGACAACAACCTGCCTTTGTTGATGCTGGTATGCAACTGAGTGAATTTTGTTTGTTTTTTCCTCTCTATTTTTTTTGTTTCGTAAACGTTCGTGCTGTGTGTGTGTGAAACCCGACCAAACTTCGTCGTTTCAACAAGAGTTGGCCGACACTGCTTTAGAGCATAGGTCGGCATCCTATAGCACAATAGTGCAGAGAGCACTTCACACATACGCTTAATCTCTTTCATTCAGTCGTCATTGAGACAGCAATGTGTGCACATGCCGCGGATGCTTTTATATTTTTTTCAGAAATACTTCCCAACAAACATTTCAAATTAATAATGAATTACGAAAAATAATTTATAATTGATAATGCATTTGGTAACATGCATGTAATCAGCTTTTAAAGTATTAGAAGTTCCGTTTGTATATCAATCTCGTTGTTAATTTCTTATATGTTACGGAAAATACATTGTGAGTGTATGTTTCCTATCTAAGTTGTTTTGTATAATTTATATAATTATGTTTATGTTTGCTGGGTAGTTTTCTCACACACACAACCTCATTTTACGCTTTGCCGACCTCTGCTTTAGAGCAACACGATGCACGCTTAGAAATTCAGCGTTTACGAACCTCAACATCAAGAGCTTCCGAGAACCCAGAGCAAAGTGATGCACGCCGTATACAAACTCGTTCTCGAATGGCGCAATTTCGCCGAAACATTACATCATATGAGCGAATTGCATTCCAATACACACCCGCAATCAATTACACTCAAGATGAATTAGTTGCAATTGGAAGTATGAATAAAGTTTGTCAATACTGCAATGCTTATAAATATCAAAACGAAGCACAAGGAATGTGCTGCGCATATGGAAAAATTGATTTGCCCGAACTTCTTCCCCACCAGAACCACTGCTATCATTACTTTCAGGTAAGATAAATCAAATATATTCAATACAATAATATTCGGCTTGACAGGAACAACACCAGATTCGCGATATTTGTTGACCAACATACAAAAATATAATTCATGTTTCCAAATGACGTCGTTTGGTGCTACTAAAGTATTTCGAGCCAACTTTATGCCAACGTTCAAGACCAAATATATCACCAAATGGCCTCAATACTCCCAATTCCAGGTGAAGATCCTAAGTTCTTACAAATTTATTTCATCGGACAAGCGGATGACAACAACCAAGTGCAACAGCGTCAACATTACAATCCAGGTACAAAACAGCAAATAGTAGCCAATTTGCAAATAATGCTTCATGCCAACAACCAGTTGGTAAGAACATTCAAACAAGCAAAATATGATCCCCGATTATCTAGATGACCACTTCATTGCAATTCATGCTGATAAAACGCCTGCTGGGCAACACCGTTACAACGCCTCTACGGTTGCTGATGTAGCAATATGATGATTGGTGATTCTGTTGCACCACGTGATATTATTATCCGCCGTCGTAATGAGAGAGCTACCAGAATATCTGAAACACATCGCTCATATGACGCACTTCAGTATCCTATTATTTTCCCATACGGTGAAGATGGGTATCACTTTCAAATACGTCAAATCAATCAAACAACACGTAAGTTACAAATAGTATTTTCTTAATAATTGTTTGCATTAACTTTTAACCATAAAGTTAATTACGATTTTCATGTACGCCAAAATTGAAATTAAACGTTTGTCATACATACGGTATAATCAATCCAAATTACGAGTAGATAATTACATTCATCTTCGTGATGCAATGAATAATCAAAACGACATAAATCCCAATGAAGTTGGGCAATCTATCATACTACCAGCAACATATACAGGCAGCCCACGTCACATGCAAGAATATTCACAAGACGAAATGACATATGTATGTGCGATCATACGGCCGGCCAGATTTGTTTATCACATTCACATGTAACCCGAAGTGGGAGGAAATCGTATCCGAATTGTGTTCTGGTCAAACATCTGTACATCGACATGTCATTACAGCACGTGTGTTTAAACAAAAATTAAAATCACTAATGGATTTCATTGCTGGATGTATTCTGTTGAATGGCAGAAACGTGGATTGCCTCATGCTCACATTCTTATATGATTGGTTGACGAAATTACGTCCGATGAAATAGATGACATTATTTCTGCAAAATACCTGAACCTAACATTGATCCACATTTACATGAAGTTGTGATTAAAAACATGATCCATGGTACATGTGGAAGTATCAATACAAATTCACCATGCATGGCCGATGGGAAATGTAGGAAAAGGTATCCAAGAGAATTACATCAAGAAACAATCACTGGTATTGATGGCTATCCGCTTTATCGTCGTAGATCAACGGATGATGGTGGACAATCAATTGCAAAGGTGCAAAACAATGAAATTGATGTCGATAATCGCTGGATAGTACCATATTGTCCATTGCTTTCAAAAACTTACAAAACGCATATTAATGTCGAGTATTGCAATTCGGTCAAATCAATTAAATATATCTGCAAATACGTAACCAAGGGATCGGATATGGCAGTGTTTTCGTTGCCAAATCCAAACGATGAAATTACACAATATCAAATGGCCCGATACATCAGCAGCAATGAAGCTGTTTGGCGAATTTTAGGATTTCCAATTCATGAACGTCATCCGACTGTTGTGCATTTATTTATTTTACAGAAGTTAATGCACAACAAAGGGCTGCAGCGGCACCAGCTTACTACCTATTAATGACGGCTGTACTCATGGAAAATTGGGGTGGTTCTTGCCCCCATCGATATAGTTTGTGACTCACTACATAATTCAAAATTTAGGTAGCTTAATAATCTAATCGACCAAGAAATAAAGAGCTCAAATGAAAAGAAAATACTAATTAACTAAACAAAAAATAGAAAGAAATATAGAAAGGGGAAAGCCTAGTGGAAGAGGTAAAGATGACAAGCTTTATTCCGATATCTCTACCCACCCAACCATACTACCTTTGTCCTAATTTCCCAGATAGCCCAAATGCGATTTACCTAATATGCCTTAACCTTTCATGAAATTTGATGTAAACAGTTCAGCAATTCATTTTGCAAATAAACATTTTATTTCCTTAAAAAGAAAACATAATTAATAATAATAATAAACAAAATATTGACTAATAATAAATTTAAGTATTTTAAATGTGTGTTATAAATTAAAAATAAAAAAAATCAATATTAAACACAAATGTTAAAAACATTACGAATTTAAAAGAGTTAAAACTTTTTACCTTCATTCTTTAACATGAAATTGTGTTAAAAGAAATTATGTTATTAATATAAAACGAATATGTTACTAACATAAAACAAACGTGCTGTTATTATATTTAGTTTATATGTTAAAATAAAAAAAATGTGTTAATAACATGAACAAAACTATGTTATCAACATAAATTTAAATGTTTATGTAATGTATTCTACTAAAATCTAATGCAAAAGACATCAAACAATACTTGTGTCAATTTTGAATTTGATTTTATTTTTATGTATGTGTCTTGGTTTTAGAGTGAAAATTTAAAAAACTCACCAATTATTTATCCAGCAATGACTCCAGGCATGTTGTCTCTCGGAAATTTGAGTTTATGCTCATGTTGAAAGTTAAATTAAATAATCACTCAATGTTGCAGTGTTATGTTATGGAGTAGTGTGTATCAGAGAATGACAAGCAGTACTCAAAATAAAAGTTACTCGTGTATTTATTCATACTTGCAGTTATTTCTATACTCAAGTATTTTACAAAAAACAGATCCCCTCTTACGTATTTGTTTTGCAAAACATACGTGTATGTACAATACATACTAGCAAGAATATTTCTGCGTATCCAACTTAATATGTAAAATAAAATAGCTTGCTTGTATGAATACTAGTGAATGTGTGTAGATTTTGTTTGGTTATCTGTCATACTCATAGCTCAGCTGTAAGTATAAGTATTTAGCCTAAGAAAAAATAACAGTTGATTGCATCGACCAGCTTATGCAGTCAGATCACTTGTTGTTGTGTTTTTGTTTCATATTTACATACATATTTAATTATTATTTTAGTTTAGAAACAAAATAAATATGAATAAAATTCCTATATGCAAAGCCAAAATATATTTTTCTGCTACATAGCGGTTTAATATTTTTTTCTTTCTTTTGTTTTCAAAATAGCCTGAGTATATACATGAGTATCCTGAGTATATACGTATACGCATCTCAAACTTTTAAGTACGGACACTGTGTATACTGTACATATTTAATGTTAATAATAAAAATAATAATAAATTTTACTGACAACAAAATTCAAAATGAACAACAAAAGAAAAACATTTAATTTGAAATTAAAAGTAAGAAAATTTATGAAAATAACATGATTAATAATTATGTAATTTATGTCACATTAAATGAAAAAAAAAATATATATATATAGGAATATATAGGTAATTTATAAAATATTTAAGTAGGGACTTTTTGGTACAATTTCCGGTGAATTTGGTCGTAGTTATTTTGCGTAGTTAAATCTTAACTACAATGACGTCTTTTGCTTGGTAAAAAAAATGGAAAATCAGTATATATTGGTCTTAATGGAGTTAATAGGCCACAAAACAGGATAGTTCGTTGAACAATTCTTTTTTATTTTTCTTATGCTTTCGGTTTCACAACTTTAAATGGATGAATTAGTACGTTGATAATCAATGTCTGTTTCATCCACGATTCACAAATCAACATAAACTCCAACTTCCAAAAGATGGTGTCCCTTTACAGAACACGGAGCCTGTGGTGGTAAATGCGAGACCGTCCAAAAATCCAGTAATAAATGACACAATATTTATATGGCACAATTCAAATATTTGTATTTTAACAAAAAATTTCTATTTTTTAAATTTTTAACACCGACTTTATTTACAGACAATTCTTCCAACAAAACTTTTTCAATTCTTTCACAAATTTTTTTTTTTTTTTTCTAAACAAATTTCAAGGCACATGTGTTAAAAAAATTTAAAGTACTGTGGTAACATTGTATACAAGTACCTAAAAATACAACACTATTATTCAACTTTTTTGTATTATATCTTTGACAGCTTTTTGAATAAAACGTTCATTCTAAAATAAACTTTCTGAAAGCAACAAGCAAGGAAAAAACGACTTTTAATTCTAGAAAGATTTAGAACATAATTGTTTGAATTATAGTGACAACCTATAATTGGTGACCCCGATAATTAAAAATAACAACATTTAGATCATTTTTAATACAAAAGACATGAGTGTTGAAAGATCGCCACCACCGAACGAACGTAAAGTGTTGGAAACACAAAACAACACAGACACAAGTGGATGCAGCAAACTAATAGACATTGATGAAAACAATTTTTTAGTTGAGGCTGTTGGAATGCATCATTTGCCAAAGTTTTTACCCGCTGATCCGGAACTGTGGTTCACTCAAGTAGATGGTTTGCTGCATGTGAATAGGATTACAGCAGATTTATCCAAATACTACACCGTCATTACTGCTTTAGATGCTGAGACCTTAATGCAAATAGCTGATGTTGCCAAGAATCCTCCAGCTACAGGCAAGTATGAAAAATTAAAAAAGGAGTTAATTACCCGTTTTGGTACTTCCAAGGAAAAGCAGCTGCTTAAACTTCTCACTGGTTTGGACCTTGGAAATAGAAAACCCAGCCATCTACTAAGAGAAATGAGGGAATTGGCAGGGACAAGCATATCCTCGGAAGCTCTAGCTGCGCTTTGGATGCAACATATGCCAAGCAATGTCAGATGCATATTATCGGCATGCACAACAGAAAACATAGAGAATTTAGCAGAAATTGCAGATCGCATTTTTGACAACTCCCCACAACCACCCTTTGTAATGGCAACAACGGCAACACCAAGAGATATTGTAGCTCACTGTGATGCACTTACGTCACAAACGAAAACGTCTGCACTAGAATCGCGTATTTTGGCTATTGAGACATCCTTAAATCAGATAATTCAAAAGCTCAGCCAACTTTCTATAGAATTTGCAACAAATAATACATACTCACAACGTCGTAGTATCAGTAAGGAAAGCGACCATGGAAGAGGTAGATCTCAATCCCGCCGCCAACAGAAAGTATGCTATTATCACATCCAATTTGGAGCAGCTTCAAAGAAGTGCAAACAACCGTGTGAATTTAACGGAAGCACACCACAGGAAAACTAATACAGCTGTCTTCGGTAGGTGCGACAGACGACAGCAGAGATAACATTAGTCGCACATTTGAAAAAAGATTACACATTTTTGATACAGAGCATAAATTAAAATTTCTTGTGGACTCTGGCTCTGTGGTGTCAGTGATACCAAGATGTTTTTTTAAAAAAATCAATACTAGATCGGATGACCTAAAATTATTTGCAGTTAATGACACATCAATTACAACGTACGGCACAAAATTCCTTGAGATGAATTTTGGCCTACGACGACGTTTTGGTTGGACGTTTATAATAGCTGATGTTAAGTCAGCAATCATTGGCGCGGATTTCTTATCCCACTATGGTTTAATAGTGGATTTAAAAGGACAACAGTTAATTGATTCTCTCACGTCACTCAAATCTTTTTGCCAAGCTAAATTTTCGGACCAACCAAGTGTATCAACAATTAACTCGTCATCCAATCTATACAATCTCGTTGTAAAATATGTGGAAATTACAAACCTAAATTCTTATCGCCTACCAACATCGTCAAATGTTCAACATCGCATCATAACAAGTTGCCAGCCAGTGGCAGAGCCCCAGAGGCGATACTCAGGTGAGAAATTAAAAGCGATCAAAGAGGAGTTTAAAAATTTACTGCAGCTGGGAATAGTTCGTCCATCTAGTAGTCCATGGTCTAGCCCCATCCACCTTGTAAAGAAGAAAACAGGTGACTGGAGAGCCTGTGGCGATTATCGCAAAGTCAACGCAAATACACAACCAGATCGGTATCCAATCCCACGAGTGGACGATATTTCTGAGAAATTACATGGAAAAAACATGTTTTCGAAAATTGATATCAACAAAGCTTATTATAATATACCAATGCATCCAGATGACATTGAAAAAACTGCCGTTAATACACCAATAGGATTGTTTGAGTTCACAGTAATGCTCTTTGGGCTAAGAAATGCTACCCAAACTTTTCAAAGGTATATGGATTCGATCTTTCGACATTTAGACTACGTTTATTGTTATCTCGATGACATCCTCATATTTTCCAAAAATGAGGAGGAGCATTTCAATCACGTGGAAAACGTTTTACAGAAATTAAAGGATGCCGGTTTGTCAATAAATGCTTCTAAATGTGAGTTTGGCGTAAGCAGTTTGGATTTTTTAGGCTACCACATATCCACAGCAGGTTTGGAACCACCCATGGATAGAGTCAATGCAATTAAAAACTACCCGAAGCCAGAGAATATCGTAGAGCTACGTCGATTCTTAGGAATTTTAAATTTCTATAGAAAATTTGTTCCTAATGCAGCAGCTATTCAAGCACCCCTTAATGGGTTATTCAGAGAATCAAGGAAAAACGACAAACGAAAAATTGAATGGACAATCGAGTTGGAACACTCTTTCGAGACTTGTAGAACAAGTTTAGCGAGGGAGACATTGCTAAATTTCTTGGATTCCGAAGCACCATTGTCATTAAAAACAGATGCATCGGATTCAGCAGTGGGTGCCCATTTAGAACAATTCGTTAGGAATCAGTGGGAACCGATTGCATTCTTTTCTGCAAAACTGAAACCCTCACAAAAGAATTATAGCACCTATGATCGGGAGTTATTAGCAATCTATTTGGCGATAAAACATTTTAAGCATCTCTTGGATGGCCGTAATTTCGTAGTGTTCACCGATCACAAGCCACTTACGTATGCTTTGCAGCAAAGGTTGGACAAAGCATCACCTCGCCAAATACGTCATTTAAACTTCATCTGTCAGTATACAACTGATATACAACACCTCTCCGGTTCGCAAAATACAGTGGCTGATGCTCTTTCACGAGTGAATGGAATAAGCATGCCTGAAACGGTAAGTCTAGAGGAAATTTTGGAACATCAACAATCTGATACACAATTAAAACAAATTTTGGACAACAGTACCTCATTACGTCTTCAGAAAATTAAATTGGACAATATTGAATTATATTGTGAGATATCAGATTCAATAGTTTGTCCGTACATCCCACTTATCTTAAGGCGGAAAATTTTCGATTTGATTCATGCAATGTCTCACCCTGGAAAAAGAGCGACATTGAAACAGATTCGTCAGAAATTCATTTGGCCATCAAGAATCGTGATGTAAGTTCTTGGGTGCGCGAATGTTTACATTGCCAACGGGCAAAAATTAATAGGCATACACATTTGGCACCAAGTCATTTTCAAGAAGCTGATCACCGTTTCGATCATGTACATATGGACCTAATAGTTTTGCCAGATTGCATGGGATATCGATACTGTCTAACAATGATTGACAGATTTTCACGCTGGCCAGAAATCGTGCCACTTAAAGAAATGTCAGCTGACACTGTTGCCAAACATTTTTTTGCATCATGGATTTCTAGATTTGGTTCACCGAAAACCATAACCACTGACCAGGGTACCCAATTTGAGTCCGCCTTATTCTCATCCCTGTCACGCCTTATTGGAGCTCAACGTATACGTACAACGCCATACCATCCATCATCTAATGGTATGATTGAGCGATGACATCGGTCTTTGAAAGCAGCACTAATGTGCAACAAGACTACTCCATGGTTGGAAATTTTACCTACGGTCCTACTTGGACTAAGAACCTGTTACAAGGAAGATTTAGGAGCCTCTGCAGCAGAAATGCTTTATGGAACTACAATTCGTATTCCAGGAGAATATTTTACAGACAGTGATGATCCAGCAAATCCCGTATTATTTTTGGATAAATATCGAGAGTATATGCGACAAACTCGTCCAACACCTGTTAATCACCACATCAGCAACACAAAAATTTTTGTTCATAAGGACCTAACATCTTGTTCTCATGTATTTGTCAGATCAGATCACGTTAAAAAACCATTGGAACCTCCTTACACAGGGCCTTTCGAAGTTTTGGAAAGAGTTTCCGACAGACTGTTTTCAGTCAAAATCAACGATAAATCGCATAACATATCCATCGAACGACTAAAACCAGCATTTATCACAAAAGATCCTGACAGTACACAGAAAAACTTGAGGACATACAGCAGGAAAAATCCAGTCGCACAACCCAAAGCTGATGAGCAGACAGAACCAGTCACACAGCCAAGTGTAGTTGGACAATCAAAATCTATCTTTGTTCCAACGGAACCTGCCGTTACACCAACACCTTTAAGGACGTACAGCCAGAAAAAAACGGTCTCTTTCATCCGGAATTGATTTCGTACTCCTACCATTATATTGGGGGGAGAGTAGCTGTGGTAACATTGTATACAAGTACCTAAAAATACAACACTATTATTCAACTTTTTTGTATTATATCTTTGACAGCTTTTTGAATAAAACGTTCATTCTAAAATAAACTTTCTGAAAGCAACAAGCAAGGAAAAAACGACTTTTAATTCTAGAAAGATTTAGAACATAATTGTTTGAATTATAGTGACAACCTATAGTACCAATATTGTACAGTTTAAAAAAAATGAAAACCAAAGCCTCCAAGCTGCAACGTTAACTTCTTTTTTCGATATATGTATGTACAAATGATTTCTTTGCTCAAACTTTGCTGTATGCTCAAATTCCAACACACTACTATACGTGGAACTCATCAACTAAAAAATTTCAACGCCGCAAGCAAGGAAAAGCAGTTGAAAGATGGCCAAATTTATATTCCACTGATGCATTACCCCCCGTTGCCACATGCAAGTGCAAGTTCGAAAAACTCAATACAATTACAGTTTTTTACTAACACAATCATATTTTTCGCACTTACAGCTCAACTTACGAGAGAATTTGGTTGTAAGCACTTGCCGTAAGTAGAATTACAAATAAATAAACAGTGCTACCAGTGTTAAAATAAAAGTTATGTTTATAACAAATTTTCAGGGTTTTACAAAAAATTATTAAGAAAAAAGAACAAAACTATTACACAACACATCTTAATAGTATTTTTAAATATTAATTTCATTAAAAAAAATTGTAAATTACAAAATTTTTTTCCGTATTTTTTTCTTTTGACAATACGGCAATACTGGATCCTTATGAGCTTGAAAATTAACAGAATTTTATGAAAAAATTTAGTTTGAAGTTTCTTTGCTGACGACATTTCAAAAATTAACTTGCACTTGCTAGTGTAGCCACTCAAACAAATATTGTTGTTTTTCGGTATTTTTCGTAGATAATATGTATACTCAACTTGCAAGTAATTACTTGCATGTGGCAACGGGGGGTTAGGTAGGCTGTATACTATTCATCCCCAGAATGCAGAATGATTTTATTTACGAATGCTTCTAATAAATGTTCGTGGACCAAATTCATTCGAAAACTTGCGTACAGTTAATGGCCGAATATGTGCAACATATCGAGAGGCAGCCCAAACACTGAATTTATTAGAAAACGATTCGCATTGGGAAACAACACTAGCAGATGCATCAATTACTAATCATCCATGTCAGCTAAAAGCAACCGAAACAACTTTGGAATATATTTAAAGCAAATATGAGTGTAACGACGAAACAATTGAGTTTTCAGACGCAATTTATAATGATGGTTTGATTCTACTAGAAGAAAAGTGCTTGCAAATAAACAACAAGACCCTCTCGCAAGTTGGTATGATTAGTCCTAATTGATCAGGTGATTATGCGTCTGACCAAGATGTACAACGAGAAAGCAATTGCAATCCACAAGAGTTAGAATTATTTATGGCTGCAAACCTACCACATTTACAGCAGGATCAACTCTCGGCATACAACACTTTAATGGCAGTAATTACTAATGAAAGTGGTGGATTGTACTTTATGAATGCACCAGGCGGAACAGGAAAAACGTTTTTGATTTCGTTGATTTTGGCTAAAGTTCGATCGCAAAATAATATTGCACTAGCCATTGCATCGTCCGCTATAGCAGCAACACTTTTGGATGGTGGCAGAACAGCGCATTCGGCACTTAAATTACCTCTCAACCCGCAATTCTCTAAGACGCACACATGCAATATTAAAAAAAACTCCTCCATGGGTAAAGTCCTGCAAACATGTAAGATTATAGTATGGGATGAATGCAGAATGGCCTACAAAAAATCTTTAGAGGTCCTTGATCGCACGTTACAGGATTTTAGAAGCAACAAAAGATTACACAACATAACAAAATAAAAAAAATTTCATATGCTTTTAAAACCACTATACAATTTTGATGTATCATGACTACCTTTGTACAAAAATGGTAAAATTTTTAAATTCTATGGATAGATTTTTTTTTTTTAATTTTTTTGTAAAATTGCATTTTTTTTTAGACGCTTTTTCACATTATTAGTGATAACTCAAAAACGGCTAATCGGATATTATTCAAATATAATCAGAAAAATTAAGATTTACATAGCCTTTAATCCGTCTATATCTTTTGCTTTAATCGGATCAACAGTTTCGGAGTTATAATAAAAAATGTAAGAAAAAAATATATTTTTTACGTAAAAATGGCAAAAAAATTTCTGTTTTAAAAAAATCATGAAAAATAGAAAACGGCAAAAAATGTTCAGATTCATTATTCTATTACAAAGCCAAAAATAATAGCAACAAAACGAGATATCGACCATAAAAATCGACTGACTATTTTCGAATTTATTCACAATTAAGTAAATTCGCTTATTTTCACAAAATTTTAGTTTTTTGCTTGATATACTTACGTATAGAGCGGTTTTTCAAATGTATGAAAAAAAATAAATTTTCCAATTTCATGTCGGATTATTATGAGATTTGGTGACAAACTTTCACCCGCAAAATTTTAGTCGAATTTGGACAAGGTTAACACGTGGCGCCCAGGCCCCAAATCTGAAATATAGTGTAAATAAGTAACAAAAAAAAAACAAGATCAATAAATGCATTGCTTAAAGATCATTAAAATTAAAAGATCTTTGAAAATAAGATGAAGGTCGCACAAAAGAAGAATAACAAAATATGTATATCATTTTATTGCTTTACTAAAATGACGGCGTTTATTGAATATTAATTAGAAAAATTTTAATTGAATAACTATATCGTTGTTGTTGTTACTTTTGACTAACAATTTAAATTGAAATATATGCAAAACAAAAAGATATAAAAAAGTTTAAAATTCACTCTGGAGCTGCTGAATGTTGAGGCCTCGACAATCCGCTACAAATTTCTTAGACAACTTATGGTGAAAGTTAAAGTTTTGTTTTGCCTGTACAAATTAATTCTATAACGGTGATTAACTCTAATTAACTTAAAAAAAACTTATTCTTATGGTGTTTTTGAACTGTGATATAATGTGCAATATATGTTAAGGTTTCGAAATCATGTTTTGTTTTAATTTATATTTTTTTTTAGAATTTTGAATAGATTTAAGATTAGTTTATAGTATTTATTGTAAAATTTTAACTTATTTATTATATTTTTTATTTATTTTGAATCCTTTTATATTTGTTGTTATTTTTAGATATTTATTGGCAAATTTTTTTAAATATCAAACTATGATTTGAAAACACTTAACTTACTTATTAATTATTATAACTTTAATTATGATTTGAAGACACTTAACTTACTTATTAATTATTATAACTTTAATTGGTTTTGTCTTAGATGGATTTGATTTTAGACAGATTTATGATCAATATGATGGATTCATTTAGGTTCAGTAATTAAATTTAAATTCATTTGATGATTCGCAGTTCTTTTTGATTGAAAATAGTTTTTTAAATGGACATTTTATCTTCTCGTTATATACATATGTATGTATATTATAATCTTAACACATGGATTTCTTTATGTACTTCTGTATTTATGGATTATTGCAAAATAAATCTGTGCTGTAGAAATTGATGTTTGCTTACTGACGATTTGTGTTTTTTTTTCTGTCTTTCTCTTTTTCCACTTGTGTACATAAAACTTATATATGTATGCAAATTTTATTTTTGTAATTTTTTTGGGTTACAATAAAAATCGTACAGTGGTGGCTTGGGTAATAAGTCCACCACTGTGTATTAAGGTTTATAAAATGTTCATGCTGGAAAATATTTTATTAGATTTTATCAAAATTAACCTTGTGAACATATTCAGCCCAATCATGAATAAAAATTCCGCGGGAGTTTTTTTTCCCTTTTCTCATTTTTCCTATTCAAATTCAATGTTAAAAAAAATAAAAAGGGAAAAAACTCCCACGGATTTTTTTATTCATGATTGGGCTGATTATCTCTTCTTTTATGTTAGATTCTCGTCAACAAATTAATCTTCCAGAACTCTATGAGTGCAAAATTTTCAAGGTGTTTAGCAATAACTAATAAAATGTGTGTTTGAGCAAAAAATAAAACTCAATTGTTTGTATGCGCTATTGGTTGTAGAAAGCATGGAAAAATTATCGTCCCTCAACTATCGAGAATCTTCATATCAAGTTTAATGGCTTGTCATGTGCCAACAACTTGGCGTGAAGTTAAAGTGATATTTATACCTAAGGCTGGGGGAAAATCTGAACAACTGCCAAAGACGTACAGACCAATTAGTCTCAGCTCGTTTTTCCTGAAAACGATGGAGAAACTACTCGATAGTTATATTAGGGATAACTATCTCTTGATGAATCCAATACATCGTTTCCAGTTTGCCTACCAACCTGGTAAATCTACGGTGACTGCCATTCATCAATTAACGACGCAAATCGAAAAGGCCATTGGTGCCAATAACATATCACTTTGTGCGTTTATTGACATTCAGGGGGCCTTCGACAACACGTCATATAGTGCTATTGATTTATCACTGTATAAAAAAGGAGTTCCGAATATTATAAGGAAATGGATTTTGGAAATGCTGTCATCCAGGGTTATTAAGTTGGACTTAGGAGGGTCATCGAAAACCATACGGGCAACCAGAGGATGCCCACAAGGTAGCGTATTATCGCCTTTATTGTGGACTCTGGTTATCGATGAACTACTGGAAAAACTTAACAACCTAGGATTCCGTACATATGGCTACGCCGATGACTTAGTAATTTCTGTTCCTGGGTGGGATGACGTAACGATATCAGAAAGGATGCAGACTGCTCTAAATATAACCAACAAATGGTGCTTGGATAAGGGTTTAACCATCAACCCAGCCAAGACAATTATTGTGCCATTCACAAAACGTAGAGCTATTAGACTTATAGAGCCTACATTGAATGGCTCATCTATTGGGTTTTCTAAGGAAGTAAAATATCTTGGGGTTACACTTGATAGTACTCTCACTTGGAATTCTCACTTATCGAACACTATCAAAAGAGCTACTAGAGCATTATATGCCTGCCAGCGACTTTTTGGTAAAACGTGGGGGTTAAGACCGAAGATGATTTACTGGTCGTTTATTACAATTATTAGGCCAATAATAACATACGCTGCTTTAGCATGGTGGAAAAAAGTTGAACAGCTGACTGCTAGATCGCAACTTGACAAGATCTATCGGCTCATCCGTATCTCTATTACTGGGTCCATGAAGACCTGCCCCACTCATGCTCTGGGTGCAATCCTACATATCCCACCCCTACATTTATTGATAATGGAGGAGGCCTATAGGAGTGCATCCAGACTAACGGAGATATCCCGTCTATTGCCGGGAGATCTGGTTGAGCATATTAGCATACTAGGTATATTTGCGAATGATCCTAGTATTGCAGTATCAGATTTATGTCAAATACTCTGGTGTTAAATAGAAGGTTTAACGTCCTTATACCTAAAAGGGATGAATGGTTAAGTCAGACATGGTGGCAGACTAATGCCGATCAAGTGTGGTTTACCGATGGTTCCAAACAGGCTAATGGTGACACTGGGGCTGGCATATATGGGCCCAACTTTCAAAGGGGAATCCCAATGGGTACATTCCCATCTATATTTCAGGCGGAAATTTATGCCATCCTTATATGCTCTAACGAATGTCTGAGACGCAGAGTTAGGCACAATAGGATTTTTATTATGTCTGATAGCCAAGCTGCTCTCAGAGCCTTACCTTCATATGAAATAAGGTCTAGGGTACTTATGGACTGCTGGACATCATTGAATGAACTCGGCACGCATAATGAACTTACCTTGTGCTAGGTACCAGGTCATGAAGGCCATCCTGGTAATAAACGTGCTGATTTCTTGGCCAATAGAGGTGCTCGACGCCCATTTATAGGCCCGGAACCATTCTTTGGCATTCCACGTGAATACACTATGGAACGAATTAGTTCTTGGGTAGAATCGGAATTTTCCCGATTTTGGAACAACCTTCCAGAACTTAGACAGTCCAAAAGGTTTATTACTCTGTCTAAACGAAGATCTCAATTATTGCTATCGCTCGGAAAGGGCGAATTGAGATTACTTACTGGATTATTCACAGGACACGGTAGCTTTAGGTATCACCAATTTACTTTAGGTAATGTTGCGAATGAACAGTGTAGGTTTTGTGAACTTGAAGCCGGAACCTCTGAACATATTCTTTGCGACTGCCCAATGCTGGCAATACGCAGAACAAGATGGCTCGGAAGGGCCTTTATGGCCCCAGGGGATGTAATTGATCTCTCATCTAACAAAATAATTGGCTTTATACATAGCCTAAATCTAACATGATGAAACTTCAAGGCTGCACAAAAGATCTCATAGGTCGTAGTGCATGAGGCCTCACTTAATAATAATGCGCTATTTGTTTAGCCAGTTTAATGATCTGAACAAGAATGCCAAGAATGCAAATTATTTGTTACAGATTAAGTCAAATGTTTTTACAAGTAAATAAGAACAGTTACAATTTATAAGAAAAAGAAGAGAGTAAAAGTGACGAATAACTAAAAACTAGAGTGGTATATAAAGGAATGAATTGTTGAGTAGTAAATAATGATAATTAAAGGAATTAATTGATTACTTGGAATTATTAATAAGAATACAATATGAATTACAAATTTAAAAATAGAAATTATGCAATTGTGACCGAACATACTCCGTCCCATTGAAAGGCCTCTTTCAATCGGTTTTGTCAAGTGGTAAGGGAGCAATTTTGTGGATGGATCTTCGAAAAATGCCTTTAGTAGTTTGAACCTCCATCACTCGGATTTTTCCGTCACGACCAGGAATTGGTTTCACAACACGAGGAGCCACTTTTTGGGAGGTACATTGTCTTCCTGAACGATGACGAGGGTTCCTTGCTCAATGTTGGCATATGAACTATACCATTTTGACTTTTGTTGTAGTGTTAGCACGTAGTCACGTACCCACTGCAACCAAAATTGTTGTTTTAAATATGTGACAAGTTGCCAACGCTTTAAATAGTTGATGTTTTTGTAATTATCTAAGTTTTCATCTGGAAGCGCGATACATATGTTTTATATGGAGGTTTTCCTCGAATCCTGTAGAATGTATAGAAAGGGCCGCAAAAGTCTACTCCAGAGACTAGAAACGGACGAGTACCATTAAGTCGGTCGGCTGGAAGGTCACCCATAATTTGATGCAAAAGTCGAGGTTTATATTTAATACAGTGGATGCAATTTCGAACCACTTGTCTTACGATGTCTCGAGCGTTGATGACCCAGATGTGCTGACGAAGGATTCCAAGAAGGGCCTGTGGTCCTGCGTGTAAATGCTTCAGATGAAGATGCTTTATGTAGAGGCTGGTAGAATGATGATTTTTTGGAAGCAGTGCTGGGAATTTGGTGTCGAGCGGTAAAGATGAATTTGCTAGCCTACCACCAACTCTTAGAATAGATAATGTTTTTTTTTTTTTTTTATATAACTAGGAACATCCTGTAGAAATGGCGATAATTTTTGCAAAGTGGAAGATAAAATATTGCCCCTTTGAATGTCATATAATTCATCTTTAAAAGACGTTTACTGAATGTCATGCCTTCCAGAAAGCCAATTGTAATTCTTCAGATGTTACATATAAATTTCTTTTTGATTTATGGAATAAGCGATGAACGTATATGATGATATGTAAAATTCGAAGATAAGATGATTGATTTGCGATGATTTCAGAAATGATTGAGGGAACGACGATTGTTGTTTTGAACGATGATTTTCTCAGTTCTGCGGGGGGCAGTTCAGTGTTAGAGATGGAACCCTGAGGCCAATGGGTTTCGTCCTTTATAAGAAAAGCACGATAAATTGTTATTTGATGAACAGTTATGCAATTTCCCACCTACTATCCACCCAAGTGTCGTATTTATTAGGCAGGGCAAACCATCACCAAGGGAAATTTTACCCTCGAGTAAAAGGTCGAAGAATATTTCAGAGCTGAGTAACAAATCAATGCGCTGTGGTAAATAAAATTTTGGATCTGCAAGTTGAAGATCACTAGGAATACGCCAGTGATTTGTATCTATATTTTCAGATGGTTGCTGGGACGTAATCGACTTTGTGACCAAAAATATAGTACTGAATTCGAAGTCCGATATGCTGGATTTGATTGTAGCCGTAATTTTATGTCTCAATTGAGTACGAATATCTGACACGCCAGAAATTTCTTGAATAGATTTGGTTTGTGGAAGACGAAGACGATTAGCAGTCTCTTGAGTAATCAAGTTGACTTCTGAGCATGAATCTAATAGTGCTCTACAGGGCTGAAATGTTCCAAAATTATCTCTTACACACACTATGGCTGTAGAAAGTATCACCCGACGATAATTACGAGTAAGAAACGATGAATTTTTTGTTAAATGAATAGCTGCTGCACTAGTAGTTGGATTTTGCGATGCTTGTTGATTGGAATTTGATTGATACGAAGACGAGTTTGAAACCATGTGACCTTTACGAATGCAATTGATGCAAAGACTAGCAGATTTTACAAAATCAAAACGGCGTGGTACAGGTAACGAGAGATATGATTGACAATTTCCGATGAAATGGTCTTTGCTTTGGCAATACTCACACAAAATGTTCGATGTGACAAGTGATAAACCTGGACGTTTGAATTTGCTTTGAAAGGTTTTGTTATGACCATGGAATGAGGTAGTTTCAGATGTTCGGCTCTCGAGAAATTGGCAGCGTCGATTTAGAATTGAATAACACTCATCCTAGGATGGCAATTTGTTGAAGTCTTGTTTATCATCATAAACAGCTTTGGATTCTGAATCGATTTTTGATAGTACAATGTGTATCATTATTGCGTTCATTACGTCGAGTTCTGAACCTAACGATAACAACGAACTTCGAAGAGCTGCAATATTGTCTAGTATTGATCGTAGACCTGTGGCGCTTGACTTGTGTAGAGACGGTATTGCAAATAAAGAATTTACATTTTCGATGAAAATTAACGATTTGTTGTCGTACCGATCTTTTAAGCAATCTATAACCTTCTGATAATTTTCCTCTACGACTTGAAATGGCTCTACTAAAGCAAGCGCTTGTCCATCAAGACCGTTTAATAAATAATTAAATTTGTCGATTGTGGGAACGCAAGCTTCATCATGAACTAGCATCTTAAATGTAGTAATAAAACGGGAATACTCGGAATATTTTCCATCAAACTTTGGCAGCTTTAATTTTGCGAGTCGATTTTGATGCGAAAAAGTTGACGTATTCAAAAAGCTCTGATCTGCATCACTAGAACGACGTTTTTTATGTAATAAATCAATCATGAAACTTTTACTTGAAATAAAAAGTTCCTTTAAATCGGTTCTCCCTTCATCATTTGTACTTATGCGCTCAATTTGCGTTTGAATGTGACTCACCTGCTTAAAATAAGACTCTAACATTTGCATACGATATTCGATTATAGTATAATCAGCAGTTGAACCTTCTTTTTCTACCTTGGCCTTTAATTTAGCAATTGTACGTCTCATTGTAGATCTTTGTGTTTTTAATGAGGACAAATCAGCCTTAAATTCAGCTCCAGTTTCGTCGTCACTAGGCATTTTTATTGATTATGTTTAATTCACGAAAGAACGTTGAAATTATCCAAAAATACGAAGAAATTAAACCGTTGAATATTCTCACAGCTTCGCCGTCAAGTACTTAAAGTATAAATGAAACGTCCGAAACTGCCCAACACTGTTGAGTTGTTAAACGTCCAACTCCGTTATGTTGTTAAAGTCCAACACTGTTAAGTTGTAGGCACAGGCATGCAATGTAATTTGATATGTATGTGTATATGAAACTTCTTGCAGAATTATATATGTTAAAAACAATAATAATAATGATGAGCTGAATTAAGAGTAAATATTTCACTTACTTACGTTTGTTGAGTAGTAGCGATGACGATGAGTGTTTGTTGTTGTTGATGTTGTAGTGGTGTACACACGATGATGGTAAGCAAGCGAAGTAAATAAGAGTTTGGTGGCTAGCAACGACTGACCAAATGCACAATTTATTCTATCGACGATTATGATGATGATAATGACCTTAGTTGAAGCGATGATTTTGATGTTGATAATTATCTTAGTTGAAAACGACAATTTTGTTGATAATAATTATCTCCCTTCAAAATTAAAACTTGTAGGCAACGATGACGAATATGAAACTTGTAGAAAACGATGACGATGATGAAAATTGTCGAAAACGATGATGAGTATACAACCTGTGCAGAAAATGTTGACGATGATGATTATGGTTGTATTCTTTTTTGTGGACCACTATTATGTCTGTATTTTATTTTATACAGAAACAATTTCGAAAATGTTTTTAGTTTCTTTGTTTTAACCTTTTAGATAGTTAAATTTATTTATTGAAACTTAATTTATTTAACTTTATTTATTGACCGAAAACAACAAAAAACTTCTTCTTATAATGTAACTATCCTGTCACGGTCGCCAAATGTTTGAGCAAAAAATAAAACTCAATTGTTTGTATGCGCTATTGGTTTAGCCAGTTTAATGATCTGAACAAGAATGCCAAGAATGCAAATTATTTGTTACAGATTAAAGGCCCAACTATAATATGCATATGCTAGCTTAATCAAACGTGCGAACACATATAAATTGTATGTGGCAAACTATAATGTACTTAACGAAACTTTTCGTTAAGTTTTTCAACTATCATTTGCTTAAGCAAAAAGCGAAACTGATCGCACATTCTGTATGGAATCAGCTGTTTGTTGTTGTTTGTTTGTGTTTTGAACAAAATGGAAGAAAATATATTTATTTTAAATGTAATAGAAAATGCGGAAAAAATAAGTGCCTTTACAATAAAAGGGACCCTTTTTATTTTAACAAAAATGTCTTTCTGTCGCGGTTATTTCCCTGACAGAACAAGAGCGTCTTCTTCTTTTACAGTGTAGTTCACTTATTTCTTTTAATGCGCACAGGCCTTCAAGCGCTAACTTTAATATTTTTATATTATTAAAATTAAGTTTTTTCTCCATTTTTGCAAACACAATACGAAAATTAACAAAACATATGTAAACGTTTATTATTATTTACAATGTAGTGCTGCCACAGCTGTACATTTTAGTACTTTTGCCGATAAATTAAAAAAAAGGAAAAATTATGCGTTTCTGGTACGAAGTTTTCTTTTAATTATAAAATAATATAATAATATTTATAAAATATAGTCATTTAATGGCTTTTTGTTAAAATAAAAACATTTTTTTAAACATAAATGAGCAACTGTGGACAAAAAGTTTCAAAGTCATTGTAGCCACCTAAAAGTTAACTCTGAACTAGTTATGCATTTGACAGCCTTTTCGTTAACTTTTGCAATTTGCTTAAGCTTGCTTATGCATATTATAGTTGGGCCTTAAGTCAAATATTTTTACAAGTAAATAAGAACAGTTACAATTTATAAGAAAAAGAAGAGAGTAAAAGTGACGAATAACTAAAAATTAGAGTAGTATATAAAGGAATGAATTGTTGAGTAGTAAATAATGATAATTAAAGGAATTAATTGATTACTTGGAATTATTAATAAGAATACAATATGAGTTACAAATTTAAAAATAGAAATTATGCAATTGTGACCGAACAATGTGATTAAATGTATAATTTAGCTAATGATCAACTGTTTTAAACGTATTTATTTAGCAAATTACCTTGAATGAATTTATCAGTTTGAATTGTAAGATAAAAGATGTAGTTAATAAATGTCTTTAAGGATATTACTGTTGTAACCCTTGTCGTGTGCACCCTGTAGAGGGTTAAGTAGAAAGATGGTTGGCAACACCAGAATTGGTAAAAAGGAAAAAGGGCCAACACTAGAGATAGAAAGAGAAAATAAAAGATGAATAAATAGAGAGATGCGAAGAGGTGATCAGGTAGCGAGGGCGAGGTTCCGTAAGTGGAAATAAGAAAATGTCGGCCAGATTTGTTTTGGCGCTAGAGCTTTGATGACGAGATAAAGGTGGAGATCGTGGCCGACGGAAGATAACCAAAGCTCATTAAATTACTGCTTAATAAAAAAAAAAAAAATTTGTTGATGTCGCGAAAGCAAATAAATAATAATACATTTTGAAGAAAATAGTCGATTAGAAATAAATAAAAAGTCATACCAAAGGAAATTACTACAGACTTTGTCAGGCCCAGCCACACCATCACGGATTCCACCCAGCGAGGGAGAAGCAGCACAGCACCACCACGCCTGGGGTGCTTTGGTATAATTGTTTCCGACCAATAAATACTTGATACTCGAACCGCGTATGACGGACAAATTCCTCCATATTTTTTTTGTTTTTCTAAAATTTTTTTTTATAAAACACAAAAGAAACATATAAGTGAAGAGGTTATATATATATATACATATATTTGCACAAACAACTAGGGAAATTAACGGTAGTATCGTTCCAGACGCGTGGACAATTTTAAACACGAGTGCGCGTCTAGTTAGGGGGAGCTCTCGCCTACGAAGAATAGTAGTTTCGGTGATTAGAACGATCCCTAGAAATATATGTAATCTCCGATAGAAAAGAAAAATTAGAAATAAAAGAAAAATTAGTAAGGAAAAGAAAAAAAAGAAGGGGAATGGTTAGGTTAGGTTAGCAGGCGGCCATGTAAAACGGCCCACTTAGGTCCATATTATAGGTCCCATTGTGATACCTGTTTGGATAGAAGATTATAGAGAGAAGAGAAAGAGTGAACAGGGTAGTAGTAGGATGAGTGTAGTGTAAGGGGGTGAAAAGTATGAAAGATTTGAAAGGATGAACGTGCAGACCAAAACCTAAAAGAGCGCAGAATACCTAGATGGATAGATAAGGCTACTGCAGCCAATTACTGCTTCTGATAAAAGCGTCAATATCCTCCAACTTCAAAGCTGAAAATTCAGATAAGTCGTCGAAGAATGGTTGCCCCAGAAGAATGGTACGAGATCCACTCATTGCTGGGCATTGACAAAGAAGATGAGAGACCGTTTCTTCCTCCTCTTCATTATTGCAACTCCAACAAAAATCGTTATAGGGTAGACCCAGTCGTCTTGCATGATTGCCAAATTTGCAGTGTCCTGTGATCACTGACACCAAATTGCTAAGTTGTGGTCGCTGTAATTTCAATAAATACAGCGTGCGTTTCCTGTTTAGTATAGGCCAAATCAGTCGTGTGACTGTACTGGTTTGTTCATTTTCCCACCTGGTTTGAGCTAGCTCACAGTGGAAATTGCTCACTATTTGCTTGCATTTCGATAGCGGAATGCCGCAAAGATGGTCAATGTTGTCGTCAGGTAACATAGCACCTTTTCTTGCCAAGTCATCTGCGATACAATTACCTGTTATGTCTCCATGTCCGCGCACCCATATGAGTGTAACTGTCGAATGTCTCGCCATCCTGTTTAAGGATGTCCGGCATTCATGGACCAAGATTGATGTAGTATGTACACCTGTTAGAGACTTTATTGCAGTTTAACTGTCAGTGTATATACGTATATCTCTTCCCGATATTCTGTAATAACTGATCCAATTAGCTGCTCGTTTTATTGCTGATATTTCAGACTGAAGGATGCTACATCCGTTTGGAATTCTGAAAGACATCCTGATTCCGAATTCCTGAATGTAGACCCCACCGCCGACTCTCTCCCCTTTTTTGGAGCCATCCGTGTATATAGACAAGCTCGTAGTATTAAGGAGTAGGCCCTCCAACAGTTCCATGTCGTCATGAATTATGAAGCCGAAGCTTCGTAAGAAGGAGGGTCTAGGAGTGCGATAGTCGATTAGTTCAGGAAGACATTGTATATTTTCCATGATACTAGCATGTCCATAATGACTATGCTTCCAGACGCCCGTTACACTTAGTCTAACGGCAGTATTCATGGCCATATCTTTGGCCATTAGATCAACTGGAATCCAGTTTAGTATCGCAAAAAGTGACTTAGTAGAAGTAGTGCTTAATGCTCCAGTTATCAGGATCGCAGTCCTTCTTAGTGTCTTATTCAAGATGACACAGAGACTCCGTAAAATAAAATTGGTTTAATAACTGTCTCAAATAGCCAGTTCATGCATCTAGGGTTAATACCCCGGTTCTTGCCTATAGTCTTCTTGCAGATATACAAGGTTGACATAGCCTTAGATGCTCTTGCTAGTGTGTTGGGTTTCCATGATAGCTTATTATCAAGAACAACACCTAAGAATTTTGCCTTTTCCGAGATTGCCAGTTCTGTACCATTCAATCTAGGAAGCGTAAAGGTTGGAATCTTATACTTTCTAGTGAATAATACGAGTTCCGTCTTGCTAGGATTGACACTTAACCCACTTTCATAGCTCCACCTACTAAGTGATTTAAGTGCATCCTCGATTCTCTGCGATATTCTGCCCAAGTGGAAACCCGAGACAGCCACTGCCACGTCATCCGCGTAAGCTACAGTTTTATGTCCCGTATTATCCATTTTCTTGAGCATATCGTTCATGGCCAAGTTCCACAATAGTGGAGATAGGACGCCTCCTTGGGGAGTGCCCCTAGTGGCCAATCTTGTGATGCATGTCGTGCCAAATTTGAAACGTATGGTTCTTTTACTCAATAGATTCGTTACGAACCTAGTGATTGATTCGTCGAGACCTAAGTCCCGCAGGGCTGATATTATGACTTCAGGTTTTACGTTATTGAAAGCTCCTTCTATGTCCAGAAAGGCTATCATCGTAAAGTTGTCAAATTATAGCGATTTCTCAATATAGCTAACTATCGAGTGAAGCGCCGTCTCCACAGATTTGCCTTTCATGTAGGCATGTTGAGATGGCGATATAAGTCTTTGATCAATAGAATTCCTGATGTGGATATCTATGATTCTTTCCAAGGTTTTCAAAAGGAATGATGATAGATTAATTGGCCTAAAGTCCTTTGCCTTGGTGTGAGAGATTTTTCCTCCCTTTGGAATGAATGTTATATTGTATTCAGTCCAACGCATGGGTAGGTATGACCATGACAAACAGGCTTTATAAATGTTAATAAGCCAGGGAATGACTGAATCTATGTTATATTGCAGATCAGCCGGTATGATACCATCCGGACCCGGAGATTTAAATGGACTGAAGCTTCCTATCGCCCATTTTAACCCCTCCTCGTTAATGTCAATTGAGGCTGTTGTCCGAAGGTATTGTTGTGGCGTAATATCCGCAGAGGGCGACATATTACCCGGAAAGTGAGTGTCCATGAGCACTTCAAGTGTCTCTAGACCATCACTAGTCCAACTGCCATCTGGTTTTTGGATATAACCGTGGGTCGTTGGTGTTTTCGGTAGAATCTTTCTTAAGCGATTGGTCTCAGAAGAGCTCTCCACGCCACTACAAAAACTTCTCCAAGACGAGCGCTTTGCACTCCTAATCTGGTTTTTGAATTTGTTCAACGATGACTTATATAAAGACCAGTTACCTGTTCTTTTAGCTTCGTTGAAAAGTTTGCGACAAATCTGTCTAGATTTCGCTATCTCTGTTGACCACCATGGTGGTCTTTCCTTTCCTCTATATACTGAGGGTAAGCATGTTCGAGCCGTTGTTTCGTTTATGGAGCCTGTGAGCATGTCCACAGCTTCCTCAATATCAATTATGTTCCCTATTGTAGGGGGTTGTGGCAGAATTTCCTTTATGATCTTATTATGTTCAGACCAATTGGTTTTCCTCCTGTTTAGGTACGGTATTTTCCTTTCCGGTTTCGTTTTTATCGTAAATGTCAGATATCTATGATCTGAGAAAGAGCAGTCATCAGAGACTTTCCAGTCCCCTATCAACTGTGCATGACTCGCACTAGCGAGCGTTATATCAAGAACCTCCTGTCTATTTTCAACTACAAAGGTAGGTTCTAAACCTCTGTTGACTATCATTAGATCCGAATCTAAAATAAAGTCTAAAATGCACTCACCTCTTTCATTTATATCTGTACTTCCCCAGATAGTGTGGTGAGCATTGACATCCGCTCCTATTATAACGGGAGTCATCTTTGCGTTGGCAGTTTGCACCGCAGTTCTCATCAGGTTTCCTGGTGGTGGCTCCACTTGATCATGTGCCATGTAGCATGAGATCATCCACATCTTTGATGTCTTTGATTCCCACGCAGCTGTTACTATGTCTCCATCGCTATACTTAGATAGAATGAAGATATTAATATGGTCTTTGGCCAGAATGCATGATCTTATTTTACCTGCGTCTTTTTTGTACAATAATTTGTACCCTTTTGCGTTGAGTTCACGTATATCGCCATTGTTGATCCATGGCTCCTGGACTAACGCTATATCCTTCCCATGATCTGCCATGTGGAGGAGCAGTGCAGCAGATGCTGCCTTAGAGTGGTGAAGGTTCACCTGTATCACCTTCATCATTGTCCGGATCATAGATAACGGTAACGTCTACGTCTTCTGAATCGGAGTCCAGAAGTGCGTCCTCGTTCTCCACTTCATCCAGATAATGAAATAGGTCACCCACCATACCGGAGTTTGATTGGGTGTCCATTTCATTTTCTGAATTAGTGGGGTCATCTTGGATCTGTTTGCAGTCCATTTCCTGCGGAGCTTCCAGATTTGCGCCGGAAGTTTCGGAGTCGATCTTGTCGTCACCACGATAAATGCGCAACTTTATATTACAGAATCCGTAGTAAAGGTTGTTTTGCCTTTTACGTAGTGGCTCCAAGGATTCCTTATTCAGGAGTACGACTGCCTTCCTAGTCGTTCCTTCAGGAGCGGAGACCTTTATTACTTTCCAGTTATGGGAAGGTAGATCTGGGTTTCCGCTCTGAATGAGCGCCAGTATCTCCTCAGAGTTATGTGGTTCTACCGGAATAATTGCAACTGATCTCGGTCGGCGAGGAATCTCACTGACCAGTATCACCTCCAATTTTGCGCCAGGCCACACTTCCCCTAGGGACGCAATTGCTAATTTTAGCAAGTTTGCTGAGCGTTCTGTTGAGCACGCAACCAATTTGACGTGGCCTTGATACCAGCCAGCATCTACGTTTTGAGGAGATGGTCCTGGATTGTCCTTAAGGATTTTCCAGTACACCTCCAACATTTTACGATAAACTATCATCCAGTTATCCTGAGAGATAGCTCCGTCGCTGTTACTTTTGTCAACAATCCCCTCATTAGATGGTTCTTGGCAGCCTCACTATAGGGCATGTTGACTGTGTGGGTCTGCTTCGGACGTTTAGTCCTTGGCTGCTGACCCTGTTGTGAAATTGGCTCCTCCTCTGACCTTTGCCTTTTGGGCGCAACAGAGTCAGCTTGGTCCGCTGATCCTGTGCTGGTTGAGGGATTGGAGCAGTCTGATTGCGCCAAAAGGTTCCTGGCCCATTTTAAGTGCGATTTTTCGTGGCTGGTAAGAGTGCTGACCGATTTCGTTCCGAGTCGGTCAACGATTCTTAAGGCGGCACGCCTTTGTACAAAAGCCCTCCTGGATGGATCTTTGCGATTAGGGGGATTTTTATTTGCCGTATGGGCGGGGAGTGGAGCAGTTGATGGACCCGACGTCAAGGTCGACGATCCTTCTTGCTCCAAAATCGCAGGAACAACTGCAGGGTCCGCAGCGTTCAATACAGGGGGTTGTGCTGACTTATCAGCGAGGGCTTGTGCAGCTTTAGAAGTACTTGTTTTGATGTCCAGATTGACTTCGCTGCAGGGATGCAAACCATCAGAAGCTTTGATGGTTTGTGTGAGTTTTTTACGATCGGCCAGCTTGGATATCCCTGGCTGACCTTTCGTTATTGTTGTTTTTTGTTTTGTTTTTGTTTTTGTGTTATTTGTGTTAATTTTTGGTCCCACGAGTATGCCAGTAAGGGGATAGACCATCCATGTAGTGACGGCGTACATGGACTAGGCAAAATACTAATTTACAACCGACCCGTGCCTTGGCGTCGGAGGGGAGCTGTTAGCGACTAGTCTTCTTTTACCACTAACTAGCCATTCAGGTTCTTGGCACTGCTACCAACCACGCTAACCTTACAAGTGGAGTCAATTTTGGTCCGCGGGTTGCACATTAGATTAGATTTAGGGAAGGATAGTGTTACAACTAGTGACCACTATGGTCCAGTGTGTCACTAGCCTTAACATTGTTCCTATATCACCAGTTTGTTCCCCCCTTGCTACCATTCGTTTCAGATGTAACACAAAGGCGTAACAAACCGGCTCTCCCCCTAATCACAGCCTAGCAATGCAAAGAATGTCTAAGACCATTTGTTAGAAAATGTATCTTAGACATATTTGCATCGCTTAAGCTTTCAGCGCCACTAGTGACCATTTGTGTAAAAATGTATCACAGTCGCGATGAAAGCTTCCCCTATCCGCCACCTGGGGACGCGTCCGATGGGAGACTGACTAAACTCCACACGGAAAGAGGAATACGTGTGGTAAAATTTAGCCAAGATAATACCCGAACTTACGCGTACGTTGGACACGTTACGTACTGACTGGAAAACCAAAAACCGTTCAGTTGCATCACTTCCAGTGCGGTCGATAGACAATAAAATTTAGTCACACATCTGTTCGAAAGGAATTCTGCAGATGAGTCAAGGAGAATACTCGAGTGAAGGAATTTTGGTATAAATGCATTTCCGAGGCAAGGAGGCTCAAACATTTTTTTATAAATCTTTAAAAAAAAATCAAATTATAAGTTATCGTTGGCGATAAAATTTAAAAATTTTTAAGAGCAAAATTTTTTTAGAAAATATTTAAAATTTTATAAGCGGCAAAATTATAACTGAAATTGCTAACAAGAATCAAAATTAGAGTTTGTATAATAGAAACAAGTAAGAAGAAAAAGTAATTATAAATGAAATAAAAGTAATAATAAATATGAAGTATTATAACGTGAAATGAAAATGATTAAAAGTGTTATCTTTTAAAAACGGGATGATAGAGTAATCTAAAATGAGCAGGCAGAAAGTAAGGGAGATATTGTTTTGCAGGTTGGATTTGGGACGTCGAGGAGGAGGACGTCATGGCGAGACGAAGATTTCGAGCGGGAGGGCAAATAATTTGTGTATAAGTATGATCGGTAGGGAAATGCGGGACTACTTTAGGCCCTTGAATTTTAAATGTTAAATCACAAACTAGCTGGTATGAATATTTTTGTTAGTGTGTGTGTATATGGTCCTGATTGCTGGCAAGAACCACCCCATCCGGCGAGCTTTAGCCGAGCTTAAACGCGGGCATACCAGCGCCGCTGGCAATCTGGCCACTATGTCCTTTCGTTTCTGTCCGTTTGTATTTTTTTATACCAACAGATGACTGTCCCACAAAAATACACCACTACAAAAATGGCGCCCAACGTGGGGCCCGAAGTAGGTCCATAGCCTAGATAATTAAATTTTAATTTTTGTTTGAGTTATATTTTGTTTGGTAGCGTATGTCCGATTAGGTTTGCCAATAAGAGTCCCTAATTTGCTGCGACGCAGCTAAATTAATAATTCAATTTTTAATTTTTATTTTACACTACGCAATAGAAGTGAATCCTTAATTCTGAGTGGCTATTATTGTACACACCTATGTAAGTCCCGGATGCAGGACAACTAGTCCGGTTTGGTAGCGACATATGGTGTGGGCAATAAGGTCAGGCCGAATTATGGATTCATCAGGCTTTCATTTCCTGACGACTTGAGGCTCTCAAAAATATTTTTGTTTACGTTTAAATGGAGATGAGATAATGCTCGGGTAGTAAGGAAATGAATGTTCCCCCCAGTCATAGTTTTTTTTATAACCCAAAAGTTTTTGTTTAGCAACTTACGTTCTATTTCACTGCGAGGCATCCAGGGAAGTCCTAAAGTGTTAGGGTAACAAGGTCCTGCCTATTAGATGCGCCCTTGAAGCCGAGCAGTGTGAGGACAAATACTTCTTTATTTTCCCCCTTCATTTTCTGGTTTTTTACTCTGCATTTCCTGAAACCAGTAGAGAATAAAAATTAGGTCATACTTATACACAAATCAGCAAATTAATTTGCGAAATCTTGCCTGCAAGCATTATTTTCCCTGAAAAAAGCCGCCCGCATATATGTACATACATTTTTTTCTTTTGGTAGTTTGCGCGAATATTTGGAGGACAGTGAGTTCTACTTCTATTTATTTTGTCATACAAGCACGGGGAAAGATTCTGTGCTACGTATATTTTAAATTTTTTTTTATTTATTTTGAGATTTTTTTTTTATTTTAGTTTTGTTTTTCTTTGAAGGAAGTTGAAGTTTAAATTTTTATTTACTTTGCCGGAAAAACGATACTGAAGATTCTGTGCTACGCATGCTTTACTTTTTATTCATTGAAATATTAAAAAATTTTTTTTATATCTTTTAAGTTGAAATTATTCTAAATAATTTTAGTTGTGTTTTTCTTTTATATTTTTTTTAGGTTGGTATAATTAAACATTTTTTTTTTACTATTTTGGGTACTGAATTTCATTCTTTTGGATTATTTTTTTTAGTTTATTTCGATATAATAGTATATTTATTTTTAATTTAATAATTTTTTTTTTGTATATATGTAGTTTTAGTTTTTTTAATGGTTTTAACTCGTCGTGCGAGTCGTTTGTTAGAACAAAATAACGCCATGGCAACCACCAGAGCCAGTGTTTCAGGTAGCACCGATACCCCTACAATCGTGTCGGTCACTACATTGAATAATCCCACCGCCAGTACCACCACCACGACAACAACTTATAGGTCACGTCTTCAGCACACGAGCGACTGACGATCTATCCGTAAGCTCCGAAAGTGCAGACCAGCCGATAGTATCCCCGCCTTTTCTTAGCGAGACAGCTCAAAACATACGCAGAGAAGTGCGCGAAAGTGTGTTCGGTCTCCATAGGACAGAATCCCCGAGGCCAACAAACGAATTACAAAATCTAGTGGAAGCGTCAGTTGGCTTGCACCAGGTACAGCTAATGAAATCAGTTGATGAGAAGATTCAACGAGCTCTAGACGAGATGAAACAGCTCATTCTGTCACAAGGCGCACGCGGCCAAACGACGGAGCCAGCGAACATAACACCTGGTAACCATGAGTTACCACGTCAGCCATCCAGAACCCCGTTGGAGGCACAAGCCTCGGTATATAGGCAACCATCAGCACATTTAGAACTGCCGGCTTATTACCACCATTAGTGCCTGCTCCCAATTATGAGCCCGTCAGTCAAAATAGAACAGAAAATGGTGGACCATATACACAACAAACGCCAGGAGTAGGGTCATATCAGCTACCACAATCGCAGCGACAGCAGCCAAGTCAGTTGCCATATTCACAACCGCTAGAACAACCGTATGGTCAGCCACAGCAAGTAATGCCACCGCAAAACCCTTTGCCGTATGTCCAACAGCCAGCTCACCCATATGGTCAACAACCGCAGGCGTGGTCACAACCGGCGCCAGGCCAGCGCCAGCAGCCCAATTACCAACGGTATAGTGGATCTCAGCCTGGATATCCACAGGAGGCCTGGTCAGTGCCAGTCGCGCAGCCGCAACAACAGCCAGGGTACAATTTGGCTATGTCTATGCCAGGGCGGCACGAGTCGCTGGACAAGTTTAAGTTGGCTAAGTGAAGAGTCAAATTTGACGGCACAAACAAAACAATGAACGTGCAAGAGTTTATTTTTAGACTGGGAGCTATGAGAAGAGACTATAGCTGTACCGACAATGAGATGTTGCGAAGTTTTCATCTTCTACTGGAGGGTCCAGCCCTTGACTGGTATTGGGACTACCGTAAGATTGTGCACATAAATACCTGGGATGAATTGGAAAAAGCTCTCTTGGCCCAGTATAGACGTTTCGAGCAAGAACACTAAATACAAGTGAAAATACTAAATCGAAGGCAGTTTCCTAATGAGTTGTTTGATGATTTCTACAACGCTGTAATTAAATTACGCAATCAACAACAGCAGCCATACGATGAAGAGCAACTGGTCGAAATTATGAGAGGCAATTTGAAACCATCGCTGGCACAGATGATGTTCTCGGTGCATGTAAAAACATTATCAGAATTTTGCCGTGAGGTGAGGAGGGCTGAAGGACTAATTGCTAACCAGCGTCAAATATACCAGCAACGTCCTACGCAAAGGGTGAGCGAATTGGTAGGTGCGGATGAGGATTTGTCGGATTTGCTGGAACTGCAAGGATTTGCTGGAACTGCAAGGTGGCCGGCCATAGTTTTGTGGACTGTCCCGAGCCCATAACTAGGCAATTTTGTTTTAGGTGTGGTAGGGAAGATGTGGTGGCAACAAAGTGTCCAAAATCTCAGGGAAACCGGCCTCGGAACCCGTCCCGGACTGGGGAGATGAGGTCAACCGAGGTTTAGACCCAATCCACCACGAACACAATAAACAATACCAGCAACAACAAAAACACCAACACCAAAAGCAACAACAAAATACAGAAAAATTTACCATTTTACAAAATACTAATAGGCCACAGCGTTGCCACGACCAAAAAAATTTTGTAACCAAAATGTAAAAAAAAAGTAACCAAAAGCAAAAAAAAGTAACCAAAATTTTTATATATTTAAAATTTTATTTTATTTATACTTCAGCTAAAAAATATATATGTAAAATATAAATTAACCATTGCATTTCAGTTTCTAGTTTAGTCTTATAATTAGGTACAATTGAAAGAAAAAAATAATTCAGCAATAACAATATTAATAAAAACCAAATGTAATTAATTTCATTAGATTTGTTACAAAACACTAGTAGATAAAGTTTAAGTAGATGAGGCTAAAAATCTGTCTTGAATGTTCTTAGATGATTTATCCATATAGCGAACGACTAGAACTAGTGATTTCTTTGTGGATACGTATGTTGTTTCGTCTACTATTAACGAAAACTTTCCTAACATTTCTGTTAATTGAGTTGCTTTACCTGCCACATTTAATGTGTTTCGCAATTTTGAGAGTCGGGACAGCGCTCCTCTAATAAGCCTGGTAGATAGTCCATTAATAAAAAAAAGGCAAATTGTGGGTAATAAGAAACATTACTAATGTTAGCTCTGTTTGGTGCACTTGCTTATTAAGAGTTTCTTTTTGAGAACTTGCAAATGTTGTTTTTATTTTCCACATTTTGCTTATGACACTTTTTTTGTGTGCTTTCGTAAATAACTTACGTGATTTGGAATTTTTTTTCACAGGCAGCGCAGAAACAACATCGATCTTTGTTTCTTAGCCACGGAAACTCATCCAACCACAATACACGGAATTTTCTTTTCGTGCTGTTTTTAATATCACTAAACAACAAAATATTATTTAAAAAAAGTTATTGAAATTGAATGCAAATATGCCTATTCTCATCATCACTTCCAGAAGATAACTCGACATTATTAGTTTTACTTTGAGCAGCCTTTTTAAATAAAAATCTAACAAAAATAAAAATTGTGCTTAAAACCAATATTATTATTTTTTAATTCGAAGTACATACAAACTTATCCATTTTTTACGAAAGAAACCCAATCTTAACTATTTAAAAAACACTTTATTAATTAAAAATTAAATAGCACGCTAATTTGTAAAAAGCTTTTTTTGGTTTTCTGATAAAAAACATAATTTATGAATGTTTATTAAGGTCCGTTCATATCTAAAACAAAAGAATAATTAACTTGCTCCGATGTCAAACATCAATATGAAAATGCATTTAGTAGCATGTTTTTAGATGGTTTTTGTGAAGAACCTTTTACTCGTTCAACAATACAATGATTGTGTTTGTTATGTTTGGAGACAGGCATGTATTTTTTTGTAATCTTGTGTTTAGTGTTTTATTTTTAAAACACTTAAAATGTGGTAGTTTAGTTTATCACCAAAATTAGTGGTAAAAATTAAGTCAAAGTAAAAACAATGTAAAAAATGGTTACTTTTGTGTTAAAAAAAAGTAACCAAAACGGAAAAAAAGTACACAAGTACACATTGGAAAAAAAAGTAACCAATTTTGGTTAAAAGTAACCAAAACGGCAACGCTGATAGGCCATTGTTAGGGATCAGTCCTGAGCCTCGGCTTAGGGAACTCCGGCCATTACACGTAAGATTAAGGGAATATAGAGAGGCTAAAGACAGAATATTTGGTAGGCCATCTAAGAGAATAGAAAAAGCCCGGGAGCGTTATAAGATCAGAAACGTTTACGTCGCGAGATTTCGTGTGCGTCGCTTTACGAGGGTGAACATTCGCGGCTTTATACAAAAATAAAGTTGGGCGGTCATGATATTGTCGGTCTCTTAGACAGCGGTGCCACAGTTACGTGTCTAGGTAAGAATTGCCTAGAGTTTGTCGCAAAAACCGGTCTAAAAATACATGATTTTCAAACGGTCATTAAAACCGCAGACGGTACGACACATCCTATAGTAGGTCGCGTCCGAGCAGAGGTGTGTTTTCGTGGTGCGGCGAATGTCATCACTTTCTATTTAGTACCTACTTTAAGTCGAGAGCTATTCTTGGGGATCGATTTTATGAAGGTTTTCAAAATGTTTGCCTGCATAGAAAGTTTAACAACCAATGGTATTAGTCTCTGCGAAGAAGCAGAGAATACTCTAGATGTCGTGACTCATAAGCTGACATTTGATCAGCGACAAAGATTAGATTTTGTCATATCGATGTTCCCCTGCTACAGTAAGAAAGGATTAGGTAAAACAAAATTAGAAACGCATTCTATAGATACGCGCGAGGCAAATCCAGTGAAAGATCGTCATTATCCTGTCTCACCGGCGGTGCAAAAGTTGATGTTTGCGGAGCTGGATAGGATGCTAGACCTTGGTGTTATTGAGCTTAGTGAAAGTCCATGGAGTCATCCAGTTACTCTGGTCCGCAAGGGTGAGAAAAACCGGTTGTGCCTGGACGCTCGCAAGCTCAATGCATTAACAGTCAAGCATGCCTATCCATTGCCGCACATCGAAGGTTTGCTCACTCGTTTGGGGGATAAAATGTTTATATCAAGTGTCGATTTAAAGGACGCTTTCTGGCAGATACCACTAGACCCGTCTAGTAGGGAGAAAACTGCATTCACTGTGCCAGGGCGACCACTTTATCATTTCACGGTCATGCCTTTTGGGCTGTGTCATGCAGCTCAAAGGTTATGTCGTCTGATGGATAAAGTGATTCCCGGAGCACTACGTGATAGAGTTTTCGTCTACTTAGGCGATCTTTTGATAGTATTTCCAGATTTCGAGACACACCTGGAATTGCTAAAACGTGTATCTATGAGTTTGATGGAAGCAGGTCTGACCATCAATGTGGCGAAATCTAAATTTTGTTTTAAAGAGTTAAAATATCTAGGGTATATAGTGGGAGACGGTAAACTAAAACCTGATCCGGCTAAGGTGGAAACTATTACTCGTTTTGCGTATCCTAAGTCAGCAAGACAGGTGCGGAGTTTCATGGGGGCAACAGGCTGGTATAGGAAATTCATATCAGAATATGCCACCATTGCAGCTCCAATCTTTGAAACGCTGAAGAAGGGTAGGCAATTTAAGTTTTCAGACTAAGCTAAGGTCGCGTTTGATCGTCTCAAGGATGCTCTAATTTCAAGTTCACTGCTTAATCACCCGGACTTCAGCAGGCATTTTTACGTTCAGTGTGATGCGTCTGATGTAGGTATTGGGGCAGTTCTCTTCCAGAAAAACGAGTCTGATGGTGAGCACCCCATAGCCTATTTCTCACACAAACTGACATCAGCGCAGAAAAATTATTCAGTGACTGAACGTGAATGCTTAGCTGTAGTCCTGGCGATTAAAAAGTTTAGGCCCTATATAGAACTGATGCCATTCACCGTCAATACTGACCATAGTAGTTTGAAGTGGCTTATGAGCCATAACGACTTAACCGGTCGTTTAGCAAGGTGGAGTCTGCATCTTCAAGCCTATGATTTTGCGATAGAACACAGGCAGGGGAAGCAAAATATAGTACCCGATACCCTGTCACGCTACGATATGGATGAAATCTCGCTAAATGTACCTATGATCGTGGATTTAAACTCAGAAGCCTTTCGGTCGGAAGATTATGTTAAATTAATTTCTACAATCAAGAACAACTCCGATCAATTGCCGGATTTGAAAGTTGTAGACGGTTTTGTCTACAAGCGTACCAGACATTACGACGGCGTCGCGCTTAATGAGGATTTCGCGTGGAAATTGTGGGTGCCCTTAGAGTTGACAGAGGGGATCGTAAAAGCATGCCATAACTCCCCGCAGGCATCTCATGGAGGCGTGGGTAAAACCTTGCATCGCGTAAAGGAATATTTCTATTGGCCAAATCAAAATGTTCAAGTAAGGAATTTCGTGTTAAATTGCAAAGAAGCAAAACCAGCGAATGTGACGCTTAGACCACCAATGGGTTCGGAAACTCGCAGCGAAAGACCTTTCCAAAGAATCTTTATAGACTTTCTCGGTCCTTACCCGAGGTCGAAAAATGGTAACATTTTTATCTTCATTGTCTTAGACCACCTAACAAAATTTGTTTTCTTAAAGGCATTGCCTAAAGCTAACACCAAAAATGTTATTAAATTTTTTGTCTGTTGATACACCGAACTGTTCGGACGTGTTACTTTTAGTGTGGCTGAATTTTCGGTGAAAAAATCGTAATAGGTGAAAAAGTATAAAAAGTTAAATTAAACAAAAAAGTGAAAAAAAAAATCTCGTAATAGGTGAAAAACTTTACAAAGTCAAATAATTGCACTAGGTGCAATAAAAAAATTAATAAATTAAAATTAAATACAGTGAGACAGTGAATGAGTAACAATTCTAACAGTGCGAGTGGGCCTCAGAGCCGAAATGCTTATTTCGTGTTGAGCTCGGCAAGTGTTAGTAATGAGAACATTAAAGATCCCGAATTTAATAAAAACTACTTAGCTGTGAAACCAAAAATAAGCACAAATCTGAATTTAAGTGCAAGTGCACCAAACTTGAATAAATGTGTTGAACAGGGCACAAACTTAGCCCAAAACATATTTAATTTAAATAGAAAAATCACTGAAGGACCGTCTTCTTCACGGTCCTCGTTATCAAATATTGGAGAGACGTCAACAGCTGCAAAAGGCACATTAAGTCCTACAAATAAGACCGCTCCTATAGTTGCTGTTGAAGAAAAACAAAAAACACAGGTAGGAATGGACCGTTATATAACAGTATCGAAGAGAGGCAGAAGCCCAAAATCTGCCGAAATTACACCAGCCGCAAAATTATCAAAGAATGCTGAAGAGCCACGCTCGCAAAATCGTTTTGCCATCCTCCAAGACAAAAATGATGTCCCTAACGCTGTGAATAAGCCAGTAAAACCACCTCCAATATATTTAAGAGAAAAAAACTCAAACGAACTTATAAAAATATTAGTTTCATTAATTGGTGAAAATTCTTTTTATGTGACTCCAATTAAGCGTGGCAATATTAATGAAACAAAGATTCAGGTTACTAATGAAAACGACTATCGGAGAATAGTTTCGGAATTTGAAAAACGCAAAAAGAATTTTTACACGTATCAACTTAAAAGCGCAAAAGGTCTACAAGTCGTAATTAAGGGAATTGATTCTTTTGTTGATCCTGAGGAGATCAAGAGCAGTTTGGCCGACAAAGGCTTTAAAATCAAGGCCGTATCAAATATAAGAAAAAGAGATAGGATCCCTCAACCATTATTTAGAGTGGAGTTAGAACCTGGTGATGTTAAGCTGAAGAAAAATGAAACACATCCTATATATGACTTGAAATTCATAATGCACCGAAGAGTTACAGTGGAAGAACCTCATAAGCGATCTGGCCCAGTACAGTGTTCGAACTGCCAAGAATATAGTCACACTAAATCTTATTGTAAGTTGCCTACTGTTTGTGTTGTTTGTGGGGATCTTCATGACACCTCAAAGTGCGATAAACCTAAGGATGATTCCAGGGTAAAAAGATGCAGCAATTGCGGTGGAAACCACACTACCAACTACAGGGGTTGCCCTGTTTTCGAGGTCGTTAAACGATCCTTGATCAACAAATCCGCTTCTACCCCTACTCAGACGACAAAAGTACCTATTACAATTATTTCCCCCGTAGCACAAGCATCCACTAGCCAATTTTCATATGCCAACGTGCTAAGATCTAACCAACCAACAGTGCAAAATTAATCACCAATAAATGATACAAACAGCCACAATTTTAGCCGTCTTGAAGGTATAATGGAGAATCTGGTGCAATCCATGAACCATTTCATGACAAGCATGACAAGTATGATGCAGGAGATGCAAAAAATGCAGTCCACGCTACTGCAGGCCATACTTAATAGACCATGAACTGTCTCAAAATATGTTTCTGGAACGCAAACGGCATACGCCAACACAAAAATGAACTTGAATATTTTCTTTTTAATAAGAAAATTGATGTAATGCTGATTTCCGAAACTCATATTACGTCGAGAAGCATTTTTAAAATAAGTGGTTATACATTCTACGACACCAAGGACCCCAGAGATAGATCATGTGGTGGCTCGGCAATATTGGTCAAATCGCGAATCAAGCACCATTCATTAAGTGGTCTTTCAGAGTGTTATCTTCAAGCAACAAACATCTGTATTGAGAACTTTTGTCAAAACCTCGTGATTTCGTCAGTTTACTGTCCGCCCAGATTTTCAATAACAAAAGATCAGTATAGAGATTTTTACAAATCACTAGGTAGCCGTTTCATAGCGGCTGGCGACTACAATGCTAAGCATACATTCTGGAGCTCACGACTCATTAGCCCTAAAGGTCGTAGCTTGTACGACTCCCTGTCTGAAATGGGACTGAATGTGATTTCAACTGGTCAACCAACTTATTGGCCAACTGACCAGCAAAAAATTCCTGACGTTATCGATTTCGGCGTGGCGAAAGGGGTATTCCCGGAACTCATTGAAGTCGAGGCTTCACTGGATCTTTCTTCAGATCACTCACCCACTGTAATCACCATCAGAAGTCCTCAGCAAATCGTAACTGATGCCTTACTTCTTATCAAACGTCTGAATTGGTTAAAATACAAAAAATACATCAGCACTCACTGCACAGCGAAACTCCCGTTAAAAACTGCTGAAGACATCGATGCCTGTATAAAAAGTCTTAATGAACATGTCGAGAAAGCCGCAGAACATGCTTCTTCCACTTACCGCCCGAATAGGTACAACAGAGTTTTTTCTGCAGATGTTGAGCAACTATTGTCTGAAAAAAGGAGAGTCCGAAGAGAGTGGCAGCAACACAGATCGCCCCAACTTAAAACTAGGTTGAGAGAATGTACCAAAAATCTTAGGATCTTGCTAGAAGCGCAAAAAGCAGAGTCTCTCAAACAACATCTGGAAGGTCTAGACGCAACTTCCCAGTCAAATTATTCATTATGGCGTGCAGTCCGAAATCTAAGAAAACCCGTAATCGCAAAACCTCCACTGCGTACTTTGAACGGATCTTGGGCACGAAATAACGAAGAAAAAGGCAACCTTTTCGTAAGTCATTTAAAAAATGTATTCACTCCCAATATGGATACTGACATTAGCGAACTACCGCCTGTTGTTGCCAGACCACCTGTACAAATGAGATTTCAATATCTGGAGGTTGTTGAGGCTATTGATAATTTAAATGTTAAAAAAGCACCTGGGTTTGATAAAATCAGCAATAAAATGATTTTTGAGCTGCCTCGCATTGCAAAAAGATTAATCCTCTTTATTTTTAATGCCATCTTAAGGTTTGAGTACTACCCTCCGGTTTGGAAAATCGCTTTAGTAAAGATGATTCCTAAGCCGGGAAAAGATCCTTGCAAAGTTGAGTCGTATAGGCCAATAAGTCTATTACCAACTATGTCCAAATTATTCGAGAAATTGCTTATAACCAAGCTGACTCCGATTTTGAATGAAAACAACTGCATTCCCAATCACCAGTTTGGCTTCAGACGTCAACACAGTACAATAGAACAAACACATAGATTGGTACAAGTCATAAGAAAAACCTTTGAGGAAAAGAGATACTGTTCGGCACTCTTTATTGACGTCTCTCAAGCTTTCGACAAAGTATGGCATGAAGGCCTGATATCTAAATTAAAGCAGAACTTGCCGGTGAATCTTCAACACCTACTATGGAAATACTTAATCGACCGTCAGTTTATGATTAAAGAAGGTGAGTATTTAAGCCGTCCTCAACCCATAGGTGCTGGCGTCCCTCAAGGTAGTATCTTAGGACCAATTCTATACTTGCTGTACACAGCAGACATGCCAACAAACAATGAAATTCACACGTCAACATTTGCTGATGATACGGCATTTTTCAGTACTCACAAAGATCCAAAAGATGCCTCGATTCAATTACAGCACCACGTAACGCAAGTAGAGAAATGGGCAAGACAATGGGGAATAAAAATAAATGAACAGAAATGCACCCCCTATTCGTATTAATAGCGATATAGTGCCTCAAAACTCACACGTGAAATATCTTGGTATTCATCTGGACCGTCGCCTCACATGGAAACCACATATAGATGCTAAGCTGACTCAAATGAAACTGAAAGCAGCCCAAATTCATTGGCTCATCGGCAGAAACTCCGTCCTTCGGCTCGATTGTAAGCTTCTACTCTACAACTCAATCTTAAAGCCAATTTGTTGCTATGGTATCCAGTTATGGGGAACTGCCTCCAACTCCAATATTGAGAAAATTCAACGCCGTGAAAACAAAATTCTACGAATGATAACTACCGCTCCTTGGTATATTAAAAACAACAACATACACAACGATCTTGATGTTCCACTTGTCCACTCATCCAAATCCCCTCGCTCGAGACATCTTACAACATCCCGGTCCTAGCCGTTTGAGAAGGAGGGACACCACCGCTCTCAGATGAATAAATACAAGTTGCTCATTATATCCTATCGAATTTGAAAACTAGATTTTGTCTAGCATTGGCTGGACTTATCTTAATTAACTTTAGTTTTAGGATTTGAATACCTATTGTTAGTTCATTTAAAATGAAGATACAATAAAAAAGTTTATGCAAAAAAAAAAAAAAAAAATTTTTAATATCAGAGGTTTTCCACAAATTTGGAACGCCTGAAACCATTGCCTCTGACAATGGAAAACAATTTGTCAGCAAGGAATTTGCCTATATGGTCCACAATTTTGGGGTTAGGCACGTTAGAACCGCAATACATGCACCACAGGCAAACGCGTCTGAGCGCGTAACGCCTTAGTTGCCTTGTTCGGCATGAATATGGTAGGTCATGGTAGCGTTTATGGTTTAGCTCGTAAACTTAAAAGTTTAAATGAGTCCGAATTGGACATTGTAAACCGGCGCGAATGGAAATGATCCGACAAAAGATAAGTGAAAACCTACACAAAGCCTACGTCCGAAATGAAAAGTCGTATAATACACGGTGTCGCCAAATTAAATTTATACCTGGACAGGAGGTTTATCGTCGCAACTTTCAGTTGAGCGATTTCAAAAATAATTTCAACGCCAAATTCACCCGAAAGTTCCTCAAATGCCGGATAGTAAAGCCTGTAGGTAGCAGTCTCTATGAAATAGAGGACATGCAGGGGAAATCGCTGGGGGTATTTCACGCCAAAGATTTAAAGCAATAACTTAAATATATTTTATTTTATATTTTAAACTAGGGCTTTAAAATCTTTGGTGGTTCTAGTTCCAGCATTTCCACCTAAAGCTATGGTCACAGCTACATGTCAACTAGTTTACGGCCTAGTATATATAGCTAAGGATTCGGAGCGAAACTTGGATTTGCACACACCTTTCAGCAATGTAAGCGGTCTGTAGATTCAGTTGCTGTTTAGAATAAAATAATATGTTAATTTGATCGACTCAAGCTTACGTTTCAAAAATTGGATACATTTGTAACCGTTATTACTCTATTGGGGCAACTCCATAGTCACCCTGGAGAACTATGCTATTAAGGGCTAAGAGTTATTAGTCCCCTAGAGCAATAACATTTTTTTGAGTCCGATCTTACAGCGAACCAAGAACAAAATTAAAGAATTTATAATTGCGTACGAACTTGCAATTGTTCATTCTGACAGCATGAATCTCACGGACTCTAACATAGATGATGGGTCGTACTGAATCGCAGTCTTGGTCAGTAAACCATTAATATCTAAACCCGACACAATTCGACCTGGAATCGGTATTGAACGTAACTAATTCTCTCGTAATGGCTACATACTATATTTAATGCGTTTTATTTTTAGGACAGAAGTTTCGCGATATTGGCCAAAAATTTTTGTTTTAAATATAACCAGATATATGCATATATGTAGTTATGCTAATATCTACTGCCAATATTTCCTTTTTTGCACACTCACCCGCTAATTTCTGCTAAGCAAGCTTCGCTTGTTGATTTTGTTGTTGCCTGAAAAAGAGTTTTCGAAAGACTTTAGTAAAAATTCTGCTTTAAGTTAAATTTTATTTTGGTGTTTTATATAAATACTCGCAAATAACCATGAATTGTTTTTTTGTTAGCCTTATTTCCATTGGTTCGTCCTATTAGGGGGCAATTGAATTCCAGAGAACCTGGAGAGAAGGAAGGTTATTTCAAATATGGAAAATTCCGTTTTAAAGCTTTTGGTCCGGCGTCAATAGTTTTATTAATTAGTTTTTTATTTTGTTTATTTCACTTTAGTACATACACTTTTTCACTCACTGTATTTTTTTTTCCTTACAAATAATGAATTTTTCTGACCTCATGTAAATTTTATTGTTCACTTACCATTATCTCGCCAGAATCTGCAGCATCCTTCGTTCCTTCCTGAAAAGAAAAATAAATGGAAGTTTCTATTAGTATTTTGTCTAGTCTCTATATTTTTATTAATAATGAAAAAACCATATAATAAATAAATAAAAATAACTTACCTCGATCAGTTATTCATCATGGAAGCGGACTTTGTGCTGAAGCACCATCGTCAGCTTCCACAACTGAAATGTTGCAGACCATATTTTCGAGGAATGGTTACCCTGAAGTTTTAGCATCGGATAACGCTTCAATTGTGATGAATTTTCAACCTTTTGTACTGATTCAGGCATTTTTCAGAAATTTATTGCTCCTGGACACCCAGCAATGGCTTAGCTGAACGGAATGACCAGACGTTAAAGAAGAGGTTAGTGGCTATGTCTAATGAAAATTTATCGATGGGGAAGAAAATTCATTTGTTTTATTGCCTTTAATTATTTATTGAATCTTCATATATGAAATGACAAGTATTCAAACCTTAATACTAAAAAGAAAATAATAAGCCCAGCCAGTGCTAGACAAAAAGTTTTATGATACTAAAACAATTTCACATCAACTGATCCATGCATCTATTTTGCGCTTGAGTTAAAGCAAGGGTATCCCTCCTTCTCAACCGATTGTGGCCACTAAAGTTAAGGATGTCTCGTGCAAGTGGGTTTGGATGGTGGTCAAGTTTGCTGACATACTTTGACGCATATTTTGTAAATTCGACTTTTACTAATGGCACGCCTAGATCTTTGTGGATTCGAGAATTTTTAACATACCATGGAGCTGCAGTAATTATACGTAGAATTTTATTTTGACCCCTTTGAATTCTTTCAATGTTTGATGCTGAGGCAGTACCCCATAATTCAATTCCATAAAACCAGATTGGCTTTAGAATTGCATTGTACAACAAAAGTTTGCAATTCAATTTCAATGTAGAGTTTCTGCCGATTAACCAATTAAGTTGCATTGCTTTTAATCTCATTTGTGTAAGTTTCGCTTCAATATGAGACTTCCAAGTTAAACGGCGGTCGAGGTATTTGACTTCATTATGTTGAGGAATAATTTGATTATTTATTTTGATGAACGAGCAAGTTTCTTTTCGCAATGTGAAAGTGATATGAATACATTTTTGTTCATTTATCCTGATTTTCCAAAGCTCTAGCCAATTCTGTAGCTTATAAACATAATTCTGCAAATTCTGTGATGCTATTTGATGGTCCTTATGGACGCTGATAAAGGCTGTATCGGCTGCAAAAGTTGACGTGTGGATTTTGGGGTCTGACGGCATGTCGGAGGCATAAATCAAATATAAAGTAGGGCCCAGTATGCTACCCTGTGGCACAACTGATTCAATTGGCTGAGCGGTACTTAAAAAATTGCCTTCTTTGATTTTAAATTTGCGACCGTATAAATAACTTTCCATGAGTTTATGGGTGTTAGCAGGCAGAGTTAATTTAATTTTGTGCATTAAACCGTCATGCCAAACTTTGTCGAACGCTTCAGTGTCATTCAGAATTGGAGTCAACTTAGTCATTAACAATTTTTCGAACAGTTTAGAAATTGTCGGCAGTAGGCTAATTGGCCTATATTACTCCACTTTGGTGTGGTCCTTCCCTGACTTAGGAATCATAGTGATCATAGACACCTTCCAATCTGCAGGATAGTATTCTAGGCGTAAAATAGCGTTGAAGGTAAAAAGGATAATTCTTCTAGCTACACGAGGTAACTCCACAAGCATTTTATTGCTGATTTTATCCATACCTGGAGCCTTTCTAAGGTTCAGAGTACCAATAGCGTTTTGGACATCACGAATGTTTAGTCTTAGAGGTACAGGAGCTCTTATAACAAGTGGTGGCAAATCAGATTCGTTATTATTTGAGTTGTTTATAGTAAACACATTTCTCAAATGGTTAACAAATAATGTCCCTTTCTCGAAATCATTTCTAGCCCAGTCACCAGTCGGATTTCGCAAAGGAGGTTTTCCTCATACTGGTCTTTTTAAACCTCTTGCCGCCCTCCATAACGAGTAGTCAGATTGTGGGGTACTATCAAGACCTTTCAAGTAAGATCTAAGTGAGGCCGTTCTTTGGGTTTCTAAGAAATTTCTTAGTATATCTCTGCATTCCCGTAGCCTAGCTTTCAGTTCAGGAGACCTGTGAATTTGCCACTCTCTTCTCATTCTTCTTTTTTCTGATAGGAGATGTTCGAGTTCAGAAAAATAAGTTCTGTTTGTCCTATTTCTACATTCAACGTGATAAGTTGAAGCGTGATGCACAGCTCGTCGAAGGTCCTCGGTAAAGTTGCCAATCGACTCATCAGTATCGTCGGTAGTTCTCAACACAACATTTTCCGTGCAATGTGAACTTAAATACTTTTTGTATTTTATCCAACTTACTCGGGTCTTAGTCATGTTCATAAATGGAGAACCACACACTTGAGGGAAATGCATTGAAATGATAGTAGGAGAGTGATCTGAGGACAAGTCCAGTGAAGGATCCACTTGCATCCATTCTACAGGGATATCTTTCACTACTCCAAAGTCAATAACATCGGGAATCTTCCGTCGGCCAATAGGTGGGATGTCCACTTGAGAGTACATCTAAGCCCATTTTAGCAATGGTGTTGAAGAGTACGCGACCCTTTGGGGTCACCAGACGTAAACCCCAAAATGTGTGTTTGGCGTTAAAGTCATCAGCAACTAAAAATCTAGCTCCAAGGGATTTAAAGAAGTTATGGTATTGGTGTTCTTTTATTGAAAATCGAGGCGGAGAATAAATCGATGATGAAAGAAAATTCATGAGATAATGTTTAAATATAGAGCTACCCCTCTACAGAATGGGAAAACACCAGCTGAACAATACTTGGGGCGACAGATAAGAATGCGCTTAGATGCATTGAAGCCCATAAAATTGAGGAAATCAACTATTACATGTACATCAGGAAGACAGTTAAGTGTAGGAGACAGAGTCCAAGCACGTTATTACACGGCAAACAAATCTCAATGGAAATTGGGTGAAGTCGTTGATAAAATGGGTCATTTACATTATATATTTTTTTTTTTTTAATAATAACAAAACTGGATGATGGTTATTTATTCAATCGTCATATTGCCCAACTACGTTCAACTAATGTGCCAAATTAGCTGACGGCAAATGAGGAAACTCAGTATAATACTCCAGGCGACGATCAACCAACAGACCAACAAACTGTAGTACCCAGACGATAATCTGCTAACCTGTTCTTCACGGTCAACAACAACGGATGTGAATCGTCCTGATGATAGTATAACACCAGAAGTGGGGGAACGAAACGTTGAGTTGCCGACAACCGAAATTCAAAATTCTGAGAACCAACACCACCCTTCGAATCGTGCAGCGACTAGGCAACGAAGACCTCCACCATATTTGCGTGATTATGTCTTGGGAGATGATGATGAAGATTCACCGTGACTTGAATTTTAAGTGCGGGAGAATTGTTGCAACCCTATTTTATATATGATAATCTGGCAACGCAACAACTACTTATGTTCTAATTAATTTTAACACGCGTTATTATATACGTTTTGTTTTACTGATCAATATTGAATTAAATATATATTATACTTGATCAAAAACTGATGTGTATAATTTCTGATAAGCTAGGAGGGTGTAGTGGTGTATTTTTGTGGGACAGTCATCTGTTGGTATAAAAAAATACAAACGGACAGAAACGAAAGGACAGAGTGGCCAGATTGCCAGCGGCGCTGGTATGCCCGCGTTTAAGCTCGGCTAAAGCTCGCCGGATGGGGTGGTTCTTGTCAGCAATCAGGACCATGGACACACACACTAACAGAAAAGTTCATACCAGCTAGTTTGTGATTTAACATTTAAAATTCAAGGGCCTAAAGTAGTCCCGCATTTCCCTACCGATCATACTTATACACAAATTATTTGCCCTACCGCTCGAGATCTTCGTCTCGCCATGACGTCCTCTTCCTCGACGTCCCAAATCCAACCTGCAAAACAATATCTCCCCTACTTACTGCCTGCTCATTTTAGATTACTCTATCATCCCGTTTTTAAAAGATAACACTTTTAATCATTTTCATTTCACGTTATAATACTTCATATTTATTATTACTTTTATTTCATTTATAATTACTTTTTCTTCTTATTTGTTTCTATTATACAAACTCTAATTTTGATTCTTGTTAGCAATTTCAGTTATAATTTTGCCGCTTATAAAATTTTAAATATTTTCTAAAAAAATTTTGCTTTTAAAAATTTTGAAATTTTATCGCCAACGATAACTTATAATTTGATTTTTTTTTTTTTAAGATTTATAAAAAAAATGTTTGAGCCTCCTTGCCTCGGAAATGCATTTATACCAAAATTCCTTCACTCGAGTATTCTCCTTGACTCATCTGCAGAATTCCTTTCGAACAGATGTGTGACTAAATTTTATTGTCTATCGACCGCACTGGAAGTGATGCAACTGAACGGTTTTTGGTTTTCCAGTCAGTACGTAACGTGTCCAACGTACGCGTAAGTTCGGGTATTATGTTGGCTAAATTTTACCACACGTATTCCCTTTCTTTTTTTTCTTTTCCTTACTAATTTTTCTTTTATTTCTAATTTTTCTAGGGATCGTTCTAATCACCGAAACTACTATTCATCGTAGGCGAGAGCTCCCCCTAACTAGACGCGCACTCGGGTTTAAAATTGTCCACGCGTCTGGAACGATACTACCGTTAATTTCCCTAGTTGTTTGTGCAAATATATGTATATATATGTCGGGTTTTCATCCATTTTAATTGATTTTATTATTTTAAATCAAACTTCAAATTATTTAAATTGATTTGATATATTATTTTATTATTTTCAAAAAATTAAACGAGGCAGTCCCAACTCGTCACTCTCGATTGCTTTTTCTTTCTCATCTATTTTTTCAGCCGTGACAGTTGATTCCACCCAAGCTTGACATAAAAGTCCACGCTTGCCGTTTTATAACAAACACATAAACAGCCAGTACTACGACACGGCCATCCTGTCAATTTGCACGTCCTCGTGCAATTAATCTGAAACAAAAAAAAAAACAAAATCCCATACAGCATCTAACTTTACCACTCGGCCAATTCTGACCAAAATAAAGCTTTCAGTAACATAACATCATTTTCTTATCAAATATCCATTACGATTTTAAATTATAAAACAGTAAAACAACCAATTGAATCAATAGATTCAAAAAAATAATCCACATTGTTCAGTTTAGTAATTTCACTCCAATTACTCATAAACAATATCACTTCTATCCAGTGACATTATAAAAACAGCAACCTCTATCCGGTTACTAATCTCAACAATCACTTCCATCCAGTGATACTGCCTCCATCCAGCACAACCAATTAATACCACCTCTATCCGGTGATACTAATTCCCAATTCACACCATTGCTTCTATCCAGCAATGCAATCACCATCAACCACAACAATGCGTATTACATTTTCACATTTTTATTTACATTAATCATACATTATCAACAGAAAACTCAACTAACTTCATCAATATTATCGTCAATATCAACAGGGACATAACCTTCTGGCATTAGCCTTATACGATCGCGAGCATACTTATACGTTCGATTACAACTTAAAGACTTAACTACATACCGGTCGCCATCCAAAACTTCCATCACTCTAAATGGACCCTTGTATTTTGGATCAAGCTTTGTCTGATTGCGCTCCTCGTTTTGTAGTAACACCAAGTCACCTACTACAAAATTGTCCAATCTAGACTTAGTTCTATCAAATCTGATCTTATCATAACAAGCATTTTTTTCTATGTTACAAATGGCCTCATTTCGAACTTCATCAAGGTTCACCAATGGTTCAATTTCATCAGACACTAGCATTTCGACAGGTCTAGCTACCTTACCTATAAGCAATTCCAATGAACTATGTTTGGTAACACGACTTTGAGAACAATTCAAGGCTAATTGAACATCAGGAAGAGCATCCTGCCAGGTGCGATTACTTGTCTCAACTGCCGTGAGCATATTCTTTAACATACTCACTACACGCTCAACTTGACCGTTTGCACGAGCAAATTAATATTGTGTGTACTACAAAATTCTTTAAACTCTCGACTCGTGAAACAACGACCTTGATCGGCAATAATTCTTATTGGAGCACCAAATAAAGAGATAGCATGTCTTAATGCTGCAATACTACTAAGTGTGTCTATGTTAATTGTATGATGTAACAGAACGTATTTCGTGAATCAATCAATCAATACGAAGACGTACTCTTTTCTATCACTTTTCCCACTCAGTTTCCCAGTCGCGTCGATGTGTAAAGTGTGCCAAGGAATAGCAATTTTAGGAATAGAATGCAACTCGGCTTGAATTTTCCCTGAGTGAGACTTGGAAATCTTACATGTCACGCAGTTATCCACAAATTTTCTCACAAATTTGGATATATTCTCGAACCAATAATTCTGGTAGACCTTCTCCAGAGTTTTCTCATAGCCCAAATGTATCAGAGACTCGTGAGTGTTATTGATAATTGACCATCTCAAAGATCTGGGAACTATTGGCAAACATAGTGACCTACCGTTACGTTGCGCTTTTCGATAAAGGACTCCTGATCGGATGTCATAAGTCTTAGATATATCATCATGAAGTTTACCTTCACTTAAATCGGACATAAGTTTTACAATTTCGTCATCACGCTGTTGCTCTGCCAAAAGCCAATTACCAGACAGTTCGGCTATATTAACAATTTTGGGCTCAACTTTCTCATACACTCTATCAGATGAAGGCAGTGGATTCCTTGAAAAGAAGTCCGCATGACACATGCTGTTCCCTTTTCTATAGACAACTTCAAAATCAAATGCCTGTAAAAAAAAGCCCACCATCTATGCACTCTAGGAGTAAGATCAAGCTTTTTACGCGAAGCTTGTAAGGAGTTACAGTCAGTAACAACAACAAATTTACGCCCGTGTAAATAGTGACGAAAAGGCTTAATCGCGTTGACGACAGCCAGGGTTTCTAATTCGTAAGAGTGGTACTTAGATTCAGCGACCGAAGTTCTCTTGCTAAAGTAGGCAATAACAAAACTCTTCACATCTTTTTTCTGCATTAAAACAGCACCATATCCAATAGCACTAGCATCCGTATGAAGTTCTATTGGACATGAAGGATCAAATATAACCAATACAGGCTCAGAAGTCAAAACTGTTATCATCTGCTGTCGTAAAACTTCATGCACGGGTTTCCAATCAATTTTACTCTTGCTAGACGTTAAAGAATACAATGGGGCCATAATCTGAGGAAATTTAGGGACAAACTTTCTAAAGTAGGATGCGAGTCCTATAAATTGCCGCAATTGAGTAACAGTCTCAGGTGGAGGCAACGCAGTCAAGGCCTCAATTTTCTTAGGGTTTGGCTTTATCTTTCCTGCACTGACTTCAAAACCGAGGTATTGTACTTTCTGCTTAAGAAAAGAACATTTTTTCAAATTCAGTGAAAATCCCTGGTCGGTAAGCACCTGGAGTACAATGCGGAGTCTTTCCAATGCTTCTTCAGCATTAGAAGCTACAATTAAAATGTCATCCATGTAGACAACAACAAACGAATTAACTAAATCACCTAAAGCATTCATTACCGCACGTTGAAAAACCGATGGTGCATTTCTAAGTCCAAATGGCATTGTCAAAAACTCATATTGACCATCAGGTGTTACAAAAGCTGTGTACTTAACCGAGTCAGAATGAATAGGTATTTGATGGAATCCTGAAGCCATGTTCAAACTCGTGAAAAAGTTAGAACCATGTAAACGATCAATTTGATCTGATATTAAAGGCAACGGAAACCTATCCGGAATGGTATTATCATTTAATTCCCGAAAATCCACACACATGCGGTCAGCACCATCTTTCTTCTTCACAAGTAGTATGGGACTGGCAAAAGGTGATGAACTAGGACGGATAATGCCACAATGTAAAAGTTCGTTAACTCTGTTTCGAACAGCACAGCGTTCCTCCATACTTAAACGATAGGGACGTCTATAAATCGTTCTGTAAGGATCTTTAAGGCCTATTTGCATCGGTGTTACATTAGCATGAGATTTAGAAAATGTCGTAACAAAATTTTCTCTAAAAGAATTTAAGGTATCTATCAATTTTGGCTTTAGATTCTGAGGAATGTCAGTGTCAATTGATTCAAAATTTATAGCCCGAGGTGTAGTTGTCTCACAAGTCAAAACAAGGTTTTCTCTACTTAAACACAACCTGTCTGACGCCATGTGTACCGTAATACCTTGATGAAGAATTTCTCGCGCAATCATTATCTTGTTATGCAAGTAGGGATCTGGCAAAACATGAAACAAAACTTCCAGAACAATTCCCTCGATTTCAATCACCGATAAAATTTGAAAAGTACTATTAACACTTGTTTGTCCAATCCCTGTCATTGTCACTACCTTAGAACAACGTTTACCCCGAAATTTATTACTTATAGACTCTTGAATGAGTGAACATTCAGAGCCTGAATCAAAAACGAAACCGAATTTCTCACCAGAATGATTTAAGGTTCCAGCAGGTACACCAACAGTACATAGCTCTACTCGTCGGTTCCTTGCAGCAATCTCATCGCTTTCACCAAACCTTTTGCGGACAATCTTGGGGCAACTTGATGCATAGTGACCAGTCTCTTGACAGTTGAAACATGTAACTGGCTTCGTTGAGTTTTTTAAAACCTTGTTGTCCATCCAATTTAAAGCATTCGAGTCTCTTCGTTTCAACCTGCATTGTGCCGCCTTATGTCCTTGTTGGCCACAGTTAAAACATTTAATGCCTTGCAATGACGCTGATACCTTGTTTTTTTTTGCATCGTGGCTGCTGACATCATTTTCTGTTGTAACTTTCCTCTTTAAGAACGACATAGCCTTTAGTTCTCTTTGTAGCAGGTTCCTGGTACGAATATCAGCCGTAAAAGACATGCGATGTACTCTTGGCTCAAACTGAGAAAGATGGGCTAATACTGTGGATACAGCTATTTCTTCAATAGACAAATTCTTCCATTTAGCCATCAAAGACGTCATCAGAGTGGCAGCATATGCGGATAAACATTCCCCGTCTTTAGGTCGGCTGCTGTTCAACCCGATTAAGAATGCAGCTGAGGTTTCAGGACAATCGAAGCGATCCAAAAAAAATCCTTGAATTCTGCCCATGTCATTCCCGGATAGGATACTTGAGCCAGCCAGATAGATGCTTGTCCTTTCAGAGCTCGACCAAGAATATTCATCAAGGATGGTTTTGGTAACTGATCCGAGACACACATGTTTGCCATTGACAACCAGGCACGAGCGTCAGCATTTCCATCATCTGGGTTAAATTCCGGTAAATACGTATCAACGCTGGAGGATGGTTTAAGCGCTTCCACAAGAGCTGAAAGTTACGATTTTGCTGCTCAAACATTGTTTGCCATTTTGCTTCTTCCGAGCCGGGAACTTGCTTTGAATTTTGTAGGCTGTTTTGAGTATATCCCACTTCTGATGTCGGGTTTTCATCCATTTTAATTGATTTTATTATTTTAAATCAAACTTCAAATTATTTAAATTGATTTGATATATTATTTTATTATTTTCAAAAAATTAAACGAGGCAGTCCCAACTCGTCACTCTCGATTGCTTTTTCTTTCTCATCTATTTTTTCAGCCGTGACAGTTGATTCCACCCAAGCTTGACATAAAAGTCCACGCTTGCCGTTTTATAACAAACACATAAACAGCCAGTACTACGACATATATATAACCTCTTCACTTATATGTTTCTTTTGTGTTTTATAAAAAAAATTTTTAGAAAAACAAAAAAAATATGGAGGAACTTGTCCGTCATACGCGGTTCGAGTATGAAGTATTTATTGGTCGGAAAACAATTATACCAAAGCACCCCAGGCGTGGTGGTGCTGTGCTGCTTCTCCCTCGCTGGGTGGAATCAGTGATGGTGTGGCTGGGCCTGACAAAGACTGTAGTAATTTCTTTTGGTATGACTTTTTATTTATTTCTAATCGACTATTTTCTTCAAAATGTATTAATATTTATTTGCTTTCGCGACATCAACAAATTTTTTTTATTAAGCAGTAATTTAATGAGCTTTGGTTATCTTCCGTCGGCCACGATCTCCACCTTTATCTCGTCATCAAAGCTCTAGCGCCAAAACAAATCTGGCCGACATTTTCTTATTTCCACTTACGGAACCTCGCCCTCGCTACCTGATCACCTCTTCGCATCTCTCAATTTATTCATCTTTTATTTTCTCTTTCTATCTCTAGTGTTGTCCCTTTTTCCTTTTTACCAATGCTGGTGTTGCCAACCATCTTTCTACTTAACCCTCTACAGGGTGCACACGACAAAGGTTACAACAGTAATATCCTTAAAGACATTTATTACCTACATCTTTTTATCTTACAATTCAAACTGATAAATTCATTCAAGGTAATTTGCTAAATAAATACGTTTAAAACAGTTGATCATTAGCTAAATTATACATTTAATCACATTGTTCGGTCACAATTGCATAATTTCTATTTTTAAATTTGTAATTCATATTGTATTCTTATTAATAATTCCAAGTAATCAATTAATTCCTTTAATTATCATTATTTACTACTCAACAATTCATTCCTTTATATACTACTCTAGTTTTTAGTTATTCGTCACTTTTACTCTCTTCTTTTTCTTATAAATTGTAACTGTTCTTATTTACTTGTAAAAACATTTGACTTAATCTGTAACAAATAATTTGCATTCTTGGCATTCTTGTTCAGATCATTAAACTGGCTAAACCAATAGCGCATACAAACAATTGAGTTTTATTTTTTCCTCAAACATTTGGCGACCGTGACAGGACAGTTACATTATAAGAAGAAGTTTTTTGTTGTTTTCGGTCAATAAATAAAGTTAAATAAATTAAGTTTAAATAAATAAATTTAACTATCTAAAAGGTTAAAACAAAGAAACTAAAAACATTTTCGAAATTGTTTCTGTATAAAATAAAATACAGACATAATAGTGGTCCACAAAAAAGAATACAACCATAATCATCATCGTCAACATTTTCTGCACAGGTTGTATACTCATCATCGTTTTCGACAATTTTCATCATCGTCATCGTTTTCTACAAGTTTCATATTCGTCATCGTTGCCTACAAGTTTTAATTTTGAAGGGAGATAATTATTATCAACAAAATTGTCGTTTTCAACTAAGATAATTATCAACATCAAAATCATCGCTTCAACTAAGGTCATTATCATCATCATAATCGTCGATAGAATAAATTGTGCATTTGGTCAGTCGTTGCTAGCCACCAAACTCTTATTTACTTCGCTTGCTTACCATCATCGTGTGTACACCACTACAACATCAACAACAACAAACACTCATCGTCATCGCTACTACTCAACAAACGTAAGTAAGTGAAATATTTACTCTTAATTCAGCTCATCATTATTATTATTGTTTTTAACATATATAATTCTGCAAGAAGTTTCATATACACATACATATCAAATTACATTGCATGCCTGTGCCTACAACTTAACAGTGTTGGACTTTAACAACATAACGGAGTTGGACGTTTAACAACTCAACAGTGTTGGGCAGTTTCGGACGTTTCATTTATACTTTAAGTACTTGACGGCGAAGCTGTGAGAATATTCAACGGTTTAATTTCTTCGTATTTTTGGATAATTTCAACGTTCTTTCGTGAATTAAACATAATCAATAAAAATGCCTAGTGACGACGAAACTGGAGCTGAATTTAAGGCTGATTTGTCCTCATTAAAAACACAAAGATCTACAATGAGACGTACAATTGCTAAATTAAAGGCCAAGGTAGAAAAAGAAGGTTCAACTGCTGATTATACTATAATCGAATATCGTATGCAAATGTTAGAGTCTTATTTTAAGCAGGTGAGTCACATTCAAACGCAAATTGAGCGCATAAGTACAAATGATGAAGGGAGAACCGATTTAAAGGAACTTTTTATTTCAAGTAAAAGTTTCATGATTGATTTATTACATAAAAAACGTCGTTCTAGTGATGCAGATCAGAGCTTTTTGAATACGTCAACTTTTTCGCATCAAAATCGACTCGCAAAATTAAAGCTGCCAAAGTTTGATGGAAAATATTCCGAGTATTCCCGTTTTATTACTACATTTAAGATGCTAGTTCATGATGAAGCTTGCGTTCCCACAATCGACAAATTTAATTATTTATTAAACGGTCTTGATGGACAAGCGCTTGCTTTAGTAGAGCCATTTCAAGTCGTAGAGGAAAATTATCAGAAGGTTATAGATTGCTTAAAAGATCGGTACGACAACAAATCGTTAATTTTCATCGAAAATGTAAATTCTTTATTTGCAATACCGTCTCTACACAAGTCAAGCGCCACAGGTCTACGATCAATACTAGACAATATTGCAGCTCTTCGAAGTTCGTTGTTATCGTTAGGTTCAGAACTCGACGTAATGAACGCAATAATGATACACATTGTACTATCAAAAATCGATTCAGAATCCAAAGCTGTTTATGATGATAAACAAGACTTCAACAAATTGCCATCCTAGGATGAGTGTTATTCAATTCTAAATCGACGCTGCCAATTTCTCGAGAGCCGAACATCTGAAACTACCTCATTCCATGGTCATAACAAAACCTTTCAAAGCAAATTCAAACGTCCAGGTTTATCACTTGTCACATCGAACATTTTGTGTGAGTATTGCCAAAGCAAAGACCATTTCATCGGAAATTGTCAATCATATCTCTCGTTACCTGTACCACGCCGTTTTGATTTTGTAAAATCTGCTAGTCTTTGCATCAATTGCATTCGTAAAGGTCACATGGTTTCAAACTCGTCTTCGTATCAATCAAATTCCAATCAACAAGCATCGCAAAATCCAACTACTAGTGCAGCAGCTATTCATTTAACAAAAAATTCATCGTTTCTTACTCGTAATTATCGTCGGGTGATACTTTCTACAGCCATAGTGTTTGTAAGAGATAATTTTGGAACATTTCAGCCCTGTAGAGCACTATTAGATTCATGCTCAGAAGTCAACTTGATTACTCAAGAGACTGCTAATCGTCTTCGTCTTCCACAAACCAAATCTATTCAAGAAATTTCTGGCGTGTCAGATATTCGTACTCAATTGAGACATAAAATTACGGCTACAATCAAATCCAGCATATCGGACTTCGAATTCAGTACTATATTTTTGGTCACAAAGTCGATTACGTCCCAGCAACCATCTGAAAATATAGATACAAATCACTGGCGTATTCCTAGTGATCTTCAACTTGCAGATCCAAAATTTTATTTACCACAGCGCATTGATTTGTTACTCAGCTCTGAAATATTCTTCGACCTTTTACTCGAGGGTAAAATTTCCCTTGGTGATGGTTTGCCCTGCCTAATAAATACGACACTTGGGTGGATAGTAGGTGGGAAATTGCATAACTGTTCATCAAATAACAATTTATCGTGCTTTTCTTATAAAGGACGAAACCCATTGGCCTCAGGGTTCCATCTCTAACACTGAACTGCCCCCCGCAGAACTGAGAAAATCATCGTTCAAAACAACAATCGTCGTTCCCTCAATCATTTCTGAAATCATCGCAAATCAATCATCTTATCTTCGAATTTTACATATCATCATATACGTTCATCGCTTATTCCATAAATCAAAAATAAATTTATATGTAACATCTGAAGAATTACAATTGGCTTTCTGGAAGGCATGACATTCAGTAAACGTCTTTTAAAGATGAATTATATGACATTCAAAGGGGCAATATTTTATCTTCCACTTTGCAAAAATTATCGCCATTTCTACAGGATGTTCCTAGTTATATAAAAAAAAAAAAAACATTATCTATTCTAAGAGTTGGTGGTAGGCTAGCAAATTCATCTTTACCGCTCGACACCAAATTCCCAGCACTGCTTCCAAAAAATCATCATTCTACCAGCCTCTACATAAAGCATCTTCATCTGAAGCATTTACACGCAGGACCACAGGCCCTTCTTGGAATCCTTCGTCAGCACATCTGGGTCATCAACGCTCGAGACATCGTAAGACAAGTGGTTCGAAATTGCATCCACTGTATTAAATATAAACCTCGACTTTTGCATCAAATTATGGGTGACCTTCCAGCCGACCGACTTAATGGTACTCGTCCGTTTCTAGTTTCTGGAGTAGACTTTTGCGGCCCTTTCTATACATTCTACAGGATTCGAGGAAAACCTCCATATAAAACATATGTATCTATTTTTGTCTGTTTTGCTTCAAAGGACATTCATATCGAGCTCGTTTCGGATTTATCGACCAATTCCTTTATTTTATGTTTAAAAAGATTTATTGGTAGACGTGGAATACCTCAGCGCTTGTATTGCGACAACGCTACAAACTTTGTTGGTGCTCAGTCAAAGCTTACCAAATTAAAGCAACGTTTCTTCGACAAAGATAACACCAAAGCTATGATGGACTACAGCGAAGTAACCGGATTCCTGTTCTCATTTATTCCCCCTCGATTCTACATTTCGGTGGCCTTTGGGAATCGGCGGTCAAATCCACAAAAACTCTTTTGATAAAAAAACATGTCAAACGCCGGTGTCACTTATGAAGAATTGCAAACTATTCTCATCGAAGTTGAAGCTATCCTGAACTCACGCCCTTTGGCTCCTAGATCTGACGACCCGAATGATGGAGAGGCGCTGACCCCAGTCCATATGCTAATTGGCACATCGTTGCTCGCGCTTCCAGATGAAAACTTAGATAATTACAAAAACATCAACTATTTAAAGCGTTGGCAACTTGTCACATATTTAAAACAACAATTTTGGTTGCAGTGGGTACGTGACTACGTGCTAACACTACAACAAAAGTCAAAATGGTATAGTTCATATGCCAACATTGAGCAAGGAACCCTCGTCATCGTTCAGGAAGACAATGTACCTCCCAAAAAGTGGCTCCTCGTGTTGTGAAACCAATTCCTGGTCGTGACGGAAAAATCCGAGTGGTGGAGGTTCAAACTACTAAAGGCATTTTTCGAAGATCCATCCACAAAATTGCTCCCTTACCACTTGACAAAACCGATTGAAAGAGGCCTTTCAATGGGACGGAGTATGTTCGGTCACAATTGCATAATTTCTATTTTTAAATTTGTAATTCATATTGTATTCTTATTAATAATTCCAAGTAATCAATTAATTCCTTTAATTATCATTATTTACTACTCAACAATTCATTCCTTTATATACTACTCTAGTTTTTAGTTATTCGTCACTTTTACTCTCTTCTTTTTCTTATAAATTGTAACTGTTCTTATTTACTTGTAAAAACATTTGACTTAATCTGTAACAAATAATTTGCATTCTTGGCATTCTTGTTCAGATCATTAAACTGGCTAAACAAATAGCGTATTATTATTAAGTGAGGCCTCATGCACTACGACCTATGAGATCTTTTGTGCAGCCTTGAAGTTTCATCATGTTAGATTTAGGCTATGTATAAAGCCAATTATTTTGTTAGATGAGAGATCAATTACATCCCCTGGGGCCATAAAGGCCCTTCCGAGCCATCTTGTTCTGCGTATTGCCAGCATTGGGCAGTCGCAAAGAATATGTTCAGAGGTTCCGGCTTCAAGTTCACAAAACCTACACTGTTCATTCGCAACATTACCTAAAGTAAATTGGTGATACCTAAAGCTACCGTGTCCTGTGAATAATCCAGTAAGTAATCTCAATTCGCCCTTTCCGAGCGATAGCAATAATTGAGATCTTCGTTTAGACAGAGTAATAAACCTTTTGGACTGTCTAAGTTCTGGAAGGTTGTTCCAAAATCGGGAAAATTCCGATTCTACCCAAGAACTAATTCGTTCCATAGTGTATTCACGTGGAATGCCAAAGAATGGTTCCGGGCCTATAAATGGGCGTCGAGCACCTCTATTGGCCAAGAAATCAGCACGTTTATTACCAGCATGGCCTTCATGACCTGGTACCTAGCACAAGGTAAGTTCATTATGCGTGCCGAGTTCATTCAATGATGTCCAGCAGTCCATAAGTACCCTAGACCTTATTTCATATGAAGGTAAGGCTCTGAGAGCAGCTTGGCTATCAGACATAATAAAAATCCTATTGTGCCTAACTCTGCGTCTCAGACATTCGTTAGAGCATATAAGGATGGCATAAATTTCCGCCTGAAATATAGATGGGAATGTACCCATTGGGATTCCCCTTTGAAAGTTGGGCCCATATATGCCAGCCCCAGTGTCACCATTAGCCTGTTTGGAACCATCGGTAAACCACACTTGATCGGCATTAGTCTGCCACCATGTCTGACTTAACCATTCATCCCTTTTAGGTATAAGGACGTTAAACCTTCTATTTAACACCAGAGTCTTTGACATAAATCTGATACTGCAATACTAGGATCATTCGCAAAGATACCTAGTATGCTAATGTGCTCAACCAGATCTCCCGGCAATAGACGGGATATCTCCGTTAGTCTGGATGCACTCCTATAGGCCTCCTCCATTATCAATAAATGTAGGGGTGGGATATGTAGGATTGCACCCAGAGCATGAGTGGGGCAGGTCTTCATGGACACAGTAATAGAGATACGGATGAGCCGATAGATCTTGTCAAGTTGCGATCTAGCAGTCAGCTGTTCAACTTTTTTCCACCATGCTAAAGCAGCGTATGTTATTATTGGCCTAATAATTGTAATAAACGACCAGTAAATCATCTTCGGTCTTAACCCCCACGTTTTACCAAAAAGTCGCTGGCAGGCATATAATGCTCTAGTAGCTCTTTTGATAGTGTTCGATAAGTGAGAATTCCAAGTGAGAGTACTATCAAGTGTAACCCCAAGATATTTTACTTCCTTAGAAAACCCAATAGATGAGCCATTCAATGTAGGCTCTATAAGTCTAATAGCTCTACGTTTTGTGAATGGCACAATAATTGTCTTGGCTGGGTTGATGGTTAAACCCTTATCCAAGCACCATTTGTTGGTTATATTTAGAGCAGTCTGCATCCTTTCCGATATCGTTACGTCATCCCACCCAGGAACAGAAATTACTAAGTCATCGGCGTAGCCATATGTACGGAATCCTAGGTTGTTAAGTTTTTCCAGTAGTTCATCGATAACCAGAGTCCACAATAAAGGCGATAATACGCTACCTTGTGGGCATCCTCTGGTTGCCCGTATGGTTTTCGATGACCCTCCTAAGTCCAACTTAATAACCCTGGATGACAGCATTTCCAAAATCCATTTCCTTATAATATTCGGAACTCCTTTTTTATACAGTGATAAATCAATAGCACTATATGACGTGTTGTCGAAGGCCCCCTGAATGTCAATAAACGCACAAAGTGATATGTTATTGGCACCAATGGCCTTTTCGATTTGCGTCGTTAATTGATGAATGACAGTCACCGTAGATTTACCAGGTTGGTAGGCAAACTGGAAACGATGTATTGGATTCATCAAGAGATAGTTATCCCTAATATAACTATCGAGTAGTTTCTCCATCGTTTTCAGGAAAAACGAGCTGAGACTAATTGGTCTGTACGTCTTTGGCAGTTGTTCAGATTTTCCCCCAGCCTTAGGTATAAATATCACTTTAACTTCACGCCAAGTTGTTGGCACATAAAAAGCCATTAAACTTGATATGAAGATTCTCGATAGTTGAGGGACGATAATTTTTCCATGCTTTCTACAACCAATAGCGCATACAAACAATTGAGTTTTATTTTTTGCTCAAACACTCATTTTATTAGTTATTGCTAAACACCTTGAAAATTTTGCACTCATAGAGTTCTGGAAGATTAATTTGTTGACGAGAATCTAACATAAAAGAAGAGATAATCAGCCCAATCATGAATAAAAAAATCCGTGGGAGTTTTTTCCCTTTTTATTTTTTTTAACATTGAATTTGAATAGGAAAAATGAGAAAAGGGAAAAAAAACTCCCGCGGAATTTTTATTCATGATTGGGCTGAATATGTTCACAAGGTTAATTTTGATAAAATCTAATAAAATATTTTCCAGCATGAACATTTTATAAACCTTAATACACAGTGGTGGACTTATTACCCAAGCCACCACTGTACGATTTTTATTGTAACCCAAAAAAATTACAAAAATAAAATTTGCATACATATATAAGTTTTATGTACACAAGTGGAAAAAGAGAAAGACAGAAAAAAAACACAAATCGTCAGTAAGCAAACATCAATTTCTACAGCACAGATTTATTTTGCAATAATCCATAAATACAGAAGTACATAAAGAAATCCATGTGTTAAGATTATAATATACATACATATGTATATAACGAGAAGATAAAATGTCCATTTAAAAAACTATTTTCAATCAAAAAGAACTGCGAATCATCAAATGAATTTAAATTTAATTACTGAACCTAAATGAATCCATCATATTGATCATAAATCTGTCTAAAATCAAATCCATCTAAGACAAAACCAATTAAAGTTATAATAATTAATAAGTAAGTTAAGTGTCTTCAAATCATAATTAAAGTTATAATAATTAATAAGTAAGTTAAGTGTTTTCAAATCATAGTTTGATATTTAAAAAAATTTGCCAATAAATATCTAAAAATAACAACAAATATAAAAGGATTCAAAATAAATAAAAAATATAATAAATAAGTTAAAATTTTACAATAAATACTATAAACTAATCTTAAATCTATTCAAAATTCTAAAAAAAAATATAAATTAAAACAAAACATGATTTCGAAACCTTAACATATATTGCACATTATATCACAGTTCAAAAACACCATAAGAATAAGTTTTTTTTAAGTTAATTAGAGTTAATCGCCGTTATAGAATTAATTTGTACAGGCAAAACAAAACTTTAACTTTCACCATAAGTTGTCTAAGAAATTTGTAGCGGATTGTCGAGGCCTCAACATTCAGCAGCTCCAGAGTGAATTTTAAACTTTTTTATATCTTTTTGTTTTGCATATATTTCAATTTAAATTGTTAGTCAAAAGTAACAACAACAACGATATAGTTATTCAATTAAAATTTTTCTAATTAATATTCAATAAACGCCGTCATTTTAGTAAAGCAATAAAATGATATACATATTTTGTTATTCTTCTTTTGTGCGACCTTCATCTTATTTTCAAAGATCTTTTAATTTTAATGATCTTTAAGCAATGCATTTATTGATCTTGTTTTTTTTTTGTTACTTATTTACACTATAATCTGGACATATTAGAACAGCCCTAAAGACTTTTACTAAATTTGTTTATATTGTTACCCATTTATTAAATTCTTTCTTTATTGCTATAAAATTTTTATTGTGAATAATTGAAATTTAATTGTTACTCTATATTAAAGTATATTCCTGAACGGATTTGGAATGAGTTTTTTTAAAAATAATTCTTTTAATTAATATGATTACACAGGGCAACAGCGAAAATATGCTCGAATAACCACTATATGCATTTGATGTATCATGGGTACCTTAGTACAAAAATGGTAAAATTTTTAAATTCTATGGGTAGATTTTTTTTTTTTAAATTTTTTTGTAAAATTGCATTTTTTTTAGACGCTTTTTCACATTATTAGTGATAACTCAAAAACGGCTAATCGGATATTATTCAAATATAATCAGAAAAATTAAGATTTACATAGCCTTTAATCCGTCTATATCTTTTGCTTTAATCGGATCAACAGTTTCGGAGTTATAATAAAAAATGTAAAAAAAATATATTTTTTACGTAAAAATTGCAAAAATTTTTGTTTTAAAAAAATCATGAAAAATAGAAAACGGCAAAAAAATGTTCAGATTCATTATTCTATTACAAAGCCAAAAATAATAGCAACAAAACGAGATATCGACCATAAAAATCGACTGACTATTTTCGAATTTATTCACAATTAAGTAAATTCGCTTATTTTCACAAAATTTTAGTTTTTTGCTTGATATACTTACGTATAGAGCGGTTTTTCAAATGTATGAAAAAAAATAAATTTTCCAATTTCATGTCGGATTATTATGAGATTTGGTGACAAACTTTCACCCGCAAAATTTTAGTCGAATTTGGACAAGGTTAACACGTGGCGCCCAGGCCCCAAATCTGAAAAATAGCGTTTGAATGGAAAAAAATTTAAAAATTTTGAGTTTTTGCAAAATTAAAGCTATTTATTCCCCCTTTTGCAAAAAAGTGGATTCTGATTCTTAGTGCAAACACAATGAGATTTGCAATAAGCTACATATCTTTAAAAATCAGTTAAACAGTTTTCCAGTTATTACAATTTGCCCTGGCCATTACATGTACTTGAGGACTTGCCGAAGACAATTTACAAAAACATTTTACTTGGTTTAAAATTTTTTACGATTTTATCTTTTTTTTTCTACTTGTAAACAATAAAATATAAAATTTCATTAAAATTGACTGATATCTTCCTATTACACAACGCAACAAAATAAAAAATAAATGCTTTTAAAACTACTATACAATATCCAAGTTCTGTTGAAGTGTTTTGGATGAATAAGAAATGTATGGCAAAAGAAGTACGCGAAATACTGTTTTGGGCAAAATATTACTGTGGAAATACAGTACTAAATGTAGAAAATTATTTGGAAAACATTTGCGATGGTCTTACCCTACGAGGTCTGCTGATGGGTTTCAACTTGCAGTTCCACATTCACAGCAAATTATGGATGCACAAGATCGGGGTCCAAGCTCTAGTCAAGTGCTTTCATCTTCACAAGGACACTCAACCTCAAGCATGTGTTCTCAATCAGGAAGTTCAGATTCAGAACTACCAACTATATCTGAAAATGACGAGTTCATCCCGCACAAAAATTTCTCGCCGAGACCATGGAATCAAGACCAGCTAAATGATGTAATTAGAGAACTTGGATTGTCAAAAGCATCTTCGGAATTACTTGCATCCCGGATGAAGGAATCGGATCTCATCACGGAGGAAACTAAAGTTTCGTATTACCGTACTCGAGAAAAAGGCTTACTTCATTATTTTGCAGAAGAGGACGATTTTGTCTACTGCACAGATATTCCTGGTTTGATGACTGCCATGGGCTTACATGGATATGGTTCAAGCGAATGGCGTTTATTTATTGACTCATCAAAACGCAGCTTGAAGTGTGTTCTTTTGCATAATGGAAATAAATTTCACTCCTTGCCAATCGCACATTCAACCAAAGTGAAAGAAGAATACTCTGTAATTGCATTGGTCATAACGAAGATAAAGTATAGTGAACATAACTGGGTAATTTGTGTTGATTTTAAGATGGTAAATTTCCTATTAGGTCAACAAAGTGGCTATACCAAATACCCTTGTTTTTTATGTTTATGGGACAGAAGAGCTAAGTCAGAACACTGGAAGAGAAAACAGTGGCCTTATAGGGAAACACTGAATCCAGGTATGCCAAATGTTATAAATGTACCTCTGGTGCCCCGAGATCGTATCATATTACCCCCTCTTCACATTAAACTTGGTCTGATAAAACAATTTGTTAAATCACTTAACAAAGATGGTAAATGTTTCAAGTATATTTCAAGGAAATTTCCAAATTTGAGTATGGAAAAGCTGAGAGCAGGAATAATTACCGGCCCACAAATTCGCAAATTGGTCAAAGATACCGATTTTCTCAGTTCAATGTCAGAAATTGAGAAAAATGCATGGGATTCGTTGTTATGGGTTATTCAAAATTTCTTAGGAAATAACAAGGATTATGATTATGTTGCGCACGTTGAAGAGATGTTAACTCACTTCCAGAATCTTGGATGCAACATGAGCGTCAAAGTACATTACCTTCACAGTCACCTAGATCGTTTTCCTGAAAATCTAGCAGACTTCAGTGAGGAACAGGGCGAACGATTTCATCAAGATATTCGGACAATGGAGGAACGATTCCAGGGTCGCTGGGATGCACACATGATGGCAGATTTTTGCTGGAGTATTCAGAGTAATACTTCGTTATTCAATAATAGAAAATCTCATAAAAGAAAATTCCACAGTTTGTAGTTTATAAAATTTATTTTCTTATTTTATATGTTGTAATAAATTTAAATATAGGTTATTCACGGTTTGTTGCTTAATTTACTTAATTGTGAATAAATTCGAAAATAATCAGTCGATTTTTATGGTCGATATCTCGTTTTGTTGCTATTATTTTTGGCTTTGTAATAGAATAATGAATCTGAACATTTTTTGCCGTTTTCTATTTTTCATGATTTTTTTAAAACAGAAATTTTTTTGCCATTTTTACGTAAAAAATATATTTTTTTCTTACATTTTTTATTATAACTCCGAAACTGTTGATCCGATTAAAGCAAAAGATATAGACGGATTAAAGGCTATGTAAATCTTAATTTTTCTGATTATATTTGAATAATATCCGATTAGCCGTTTTTGAGTTATCACTAATAATGTGAAAAAGCGTCTAAAAAAAAATGCAATTTTACAAAAAAATTAAAAAAAAAAAATCTATCCATAGAATTTAAAAATTTTACCATTTTTGTACAAAGGTAGTCATGATACATCAAAATTGTATAGTGGTTTTAAAAGCATATGAAATTTTTTTTATTTTGTTATGTTGTGTAATCTTTTGTTGCTTCTAAAATCCTGTAACGTGCGATCAAGGACCTCTAAAGATTTTTTGTAGGCCATTCTGCATTCATCCCATACTATAATCTTACATGTTTGCAGGACTTTACCCATGGAGGAGTTTTTTTTAATATTGCATGTGTGCGTCTTAGAGAATTGCGGGTTGAGAGGTAATTTAAGTGCCGAATGCGCTGTTCTGCCACCATCCAAAAGTGTTGCTGCTATAGCGGACGATGCAATGGCTAGTGCAATATTATTTTGCGATCGAACTTTAGCCAAAATCAACGAAATCAAAAACGTTTTTCCTGTTCCGCCTGGTGCATTCATAAAGTACAATCCACCACTTTCATTAGTAATTACTGCCATTAAAGTGTTGTATGCCGAGAGTTGATCCTGCTGTAAATGTGGTAGGTTTGCAGCCATAAATAATTCTAACTCTTGTGGATTGCAATTGCTTTCTCGTTGTACATCTTGGTCAGACGCATAATCACCTGATCAATTAGGACTAATCATACCAACTTGCGAGAGGGTCTTGTTGTTTATTTGCAAGCACTTTTCTTCTAGTAGAATCAAACCATCATTATAAATTGCGTCTGAAAACTCAATTGTTTCGTCGTTACACTCATATTTGCTTTAAATATATTCCAAAGTTGTTTCGGTTGCTTTTAGCTGACATGGATGATTAGTAATTGATGCATCTGCTAGTGTTGTTTCCCAATGCGAATCGTTTTCTAATAAATTCAGTGTTTGGGCTGCCTCTCGATATGTTGCACATATTCGGCCATTAACTGTACGCAAGTTTTCGAATGAATTTGGTCCACGAACATTTATTAGAAGCATTCGTAAATAAAATCATTCTGCATTCTGGGGATGAATAGTATACAGCCTACCTAACCCCCCGTTGCCACATGCAAGTAATTACTTGCAAGTTGAGTATACATATTATCTACGAAAAATACCGAAAAACAACAATATTTGTTTGAGTGGCTACACTAGCAAGTGCAAGTTAATTTTTGAAATGTCGTCAGCAAAGAAACTTCAAACTAAATTTTTTCATAAAATTCTGTTAATTTTCAAGCTCATAAGGATCCAGTATTGCCGTATTGTCAAAAGAAAAAAATACGGAAAAAAATTTTGTAATTTACAATTTTTTTTAATGAAATTAATATTTAAAAATACTATTAAGATGTGTTGTGTAATAGTTTTGTTCTTTTTTCTTAATAATTTTTTGTAAAACCCTGAAAATTTGTTATAAACATAACTTTTATTTTAACACTGGTAGCACTGTTTATTTATTTGTAATTCTACTTACGGCAAGTGCTTACAACCAAATTCTCTCGTAAGTTGAGCTGTAAGTGCGAAAAATATGATTGTGTTAGTAAAAAACTGTAATTGTATTGAGTTTTTCGAACTTGCACTTGCATGTGGCAACGGGGGGTAATGCATCAGTGGAATATAAATTTGGCCATCTTTCAACTGCTTTTCCTTGCTTGCGGCGTTGAAATTTTTTAGTTGATGAGTTCCACGTATAGTAGTGTGTTGGAATTTGAGCATACAGCAAAGTTTGAGCAAAGAAATCATTTGTACATACATATATCGAAAAAAGAAGTTAACGTTGCAGCTTGGAGGCTTTGGTTTTCATTTTTTTTAAACTGTACAATATTGGTACTATAGGTTGTCACTATAATTCAAACAATTATGTTCTAAATCTTTCTAGAATTAAAAGTCGTTTTTTCCTTGCTTGTTGCTTTCAGAAAGTTTATTTTAGAATGAACGTTTTATTCAAAAAGCTGTCAAAGATATAATACAAAAAAGTTGAATAATAGTGTTGTATTTTTAGGTACTTGTATACAATGTTACCACAGCTACTCTCCCCCCAATATAATGGTAGGAGTACGAAATCAATTCCGGATGAAAGAGACCGTTTTTTTCTGGCTGTACGTCCTTAAAGGTGTTGGTGTAACGGCAGGTTCCGTTGGAACAAAGATAGATTTTGATTGTCCAACTACACTTGGCTGTGTGACTGGTTCTGTCTGCTCATCAGCTTTGGGTTGTGCGACTGGATTTTTCCTGCTGTATGTCCTCAAGTTTTTCTGTGTACTGTCAGGATCTTTTGTGATAAATGCTGGTTTTAGTCGTTCGATGGATATGTTATGCGATTTATCGTTGATTTTGACTGAAAACAGTCTGTCGGAAACTCTTTCCAAAACTTCGAAAGGCCCTGTGTAAGGAGGTTCCAATGGTTTTTTAACGTGATCTGATCTGACAAATACATGAGAACAAGATGTTAGGTCCTTATGAACAAAAATTTTTGTGTTGCTGATGTGGTGATTAACAGGTGTTGGACGAGTTTGTCGCATATACTCTCGATATTTATCCAAAAATAATACGGGATTTGCTGGATCATCACTGTCTGTAAAATATTCTCCTGGAATACGAATTGTAGTTCCATAAAGCATTTCTGCTGCAGAGGCTCCTAAATCTTCCTTGTAACAGGTTCTTAGTCCAAGTAGGACCGTAGGTAAAATTTCCAACCATGGAGTAGTCTTGTTGCACATTAGTGCTGCTTTCAAAGACCGATGCCATCGCTCAATCATACCATTAGATGATGGATGGTATGGCGTTGTACGTATACGTTGAGCTCCAATAAGGCGTGACAGGGATGAGAATAAGGCGGACTCAAATTGGGTACCCTGGTCAGTGGTTATGGTTTTCGGTGAACCAAATCTAGAAATCCATGATGCAAAAAAATGTTTGGCAACAGTGTCAGCTGACATTTCTTTAAGTGGCACGATTTCTGGCCAGCGTGAAAATCTGTCAATCATTGTTAGACAGTATCGATATCCCATGCAATCTGGCAAAACTATTAGGTCCATATGTACATGATCGAAACGGTGATCAGCTTCTTGAAAATGACTTGGTGCCAAATGTGTATGCCTATTAATTTTTGCCCGTTGGCAATGTAAACATTCGCGCACCCAAGAACTTACATCACGATTCTTGATGGCCAAATGAATTTCTGACGAATCTGTTTCAATGTCGCTCTTTTTCCAGGGTGAGACATTGCATGAATCAAATCGAAAATTTTCCGCCTTAAGATAAGTGGGATGTACGGACAAACTATTGAATCTGATATCTCACAATATAATTCAATATTGTCCAATTTAATTTTCTGAAGACGTAATGAGGTACTGTTGTCCAAAATTTGTTTTAATTGTGTATCAGATTGTTGATGTTCCAAAATTTCCTCTAGACTTACCGTTTCAGGCATGCTTATTCCATTCACTCGTGAAAGAGCATCAGCCACTGTATTTTGCGAACCGGAGAGGTGTTGTATATCAGTTGTATACTGACAGATGAAGTTTAAATGACGTATTTGGCGAGGTGATGCTTTGTCCAACCTTTGCTGCAAAGCATACGTAAGTGGCTTGTGATCGGTGAACACTACGAAATTACGGCCATCCAAGAGATGCTTAAAATGTTTTATCGCCAAATAGATTGCTAATAACTCCCGATCATAGGTGCTATAATTCTTTTGTGAGGGTTTCAGTTTTGCAGAAAAGAATGCAATCGGTTCCCACTGATTCCTAACGAATTGTTCTAAATGGGCACCCACTGCTGAATCCGATGCATCTGTTTTTAATGACAATGGTGCTTCGGAATCCAAGAAATTTAGCAATGTCTCCCTCGCTAAACTTGTTCTACAAGTCTCGAAAGAGTGTTCCAACTCGATTGTCCATTCAATTTTTCGTTTGTCGTTTTTCCTTGATTCTCTGAATAACCCATTAAGGGGTGCTTGAATAGCTGCTGCATTAGGAACAAATTTTCTATAGAAATTTAAAATTCCTAAGAATCGACGTAGCTCTACGATATTCTCTGGCTTCGGGTAGTTTTTAATTGCATTGACTCTATCCATGGGTGGTTCCAAACCTGCTGTGGATATGTGGTAGCCTAAAAAATCCAAACTGCTTACGCCAAACTCACATTTAGAAGCATTTATTGACAAACCGGCATCCTTTAATTTCTGTAAAACGTTTTCCACGTGATTGAAATGCTCCTCCTCATTTTTGGAAAATATGAGGATGTCATCGAGATAACAATAAACGTAGTCTAAATGTCGAAAGATCGAATCCATATACCTTTGAAAAGTTTGGGTAGCATTTCTTAGCCCAAAGAGCATTACTGTGAACTCAAACAATCCTATTGGTGTATTAACGGCAGTTTTTTCAATGTCATCTGGATGCATTGGTATATTATAATAAGCTTTGTTGATATCAATTTTCGAAAACATGTTTTTTCCATGTAATTTCTCAGAAATATCGTCCACTCGTGGGATTGGATACCGATCTGGTTGTGTATTTGCGTTGACTTTGCGATAATCGCCACAGGCTCTCCAGTCACCTGTTTTCTTCTTTACAAGGTGGATGGGGCTAGACCATGGACTACTAGATGGACGAACTATTCCCAGCTGCAGTAAATTTTTAAACTCCTCTTTGATCGCTTTTAATTTCTCACCTGAGTATCGCCTCTGGGGCTCTGCCACTGGCTGGCAACTTGTTATGATGCGATGTTGAACATTTGACGATGTTGGTAGGCGATAAGAATTTAGGTTTGTAATTTCCACATATTTTACAACGAGATTGTATAGATTGGATGACGAGTTAATTGTTGATACACTTGGTTGGTCCGAAAATTTAGCTTGGCAAAAAGATTTGAGTGACGTGAGAGAATTAATTAACTGTTGTCCTTTTAAATCCACTATTAAACCATAGTGGGATAAGAAATCCGCGCCAATGATTGCTGACTTAACATCAGCTATTATAAACGTCCAACCAAAACGTCGTCGTAGGCCAAAATTCATCTCAAGGAATTTTGTGCCGTACGTTGTAATTGATGTGTCATTAACTGCAAATAATTTTAGGTCATCCGATCTAGTATTGATTTTTTTAAAAAAACATCTTGGTATCACTGACACCACAGAGCCAGAGTCCACAAGAAATTTTAATTTATGCTCTGTATCAAAAATGTGTAATCTTTTTTCAAATGTGCGACTAATGTTATCTCTGCTGTCGTCTGTCGCACCTACCGAAGACAGCTGTATTAGTTTTCCTGTGGTGTGCTTCCGTTAAATTCACACGGTTGTTTGCACTTCTTTGAAGCTGCTCCAAATTGGATGTGATAATAGCATACTTTCTGTTGGCGGCGGGATTGAGATCTACCTCTTCCATGGTCGCTTTCCTTACTGATACTACGACGTTGTGAGTATGTATTATTTGTTGCAAATTCTATAGAAAGTTGGCTGAGCTTTTGAATTATCTGATTTAAGGATGTCTCAATAGCCAAAATACGCGATTCTAGTGCAGACGTTTTCGTTTGTGACGTAAGTGCATCACAGTGAGCTACAATATCTCTTGGTGTTGCCGTTGTTGCCATTACAAAGGGTGGTTGTGGGGAGTTGTCAAAAATGCGATCTGCAATTTCTGCTAAATTCTCTATGTTTTCTGTTGTGCATGCCGATAATATGCATCTGACATTGCTTGGCATATGTTGCATCCAAAGCGCAGCTAGAGCTTCCGAGGATATGCTTGTCCCTGCCAATTCCCTCATTTCTCTTAGTAGATGGCTGGGTTTTCTATTTCCAAGGTCCAAACCAGTGAGAAGTTTAAGCAGCTGCTTTTCCTTGGAAGTACCAAAACGGGTAATTAACTCCTTTTTTAATTTTTCATACTTGCCTGTAGCTGGAGGATTCTTGGCAACATCAGCTATTTGCATTAAGGTCTCAGCATCTAAAGCAGTAATGACGGTGTAGTATTTGGATAAATCTGCTGTAATCCTATTCACATGCAGCAAACCATCTACTTGAGTGAACCACAGTTCCGGATCAGCGGGTAAAAACTTTGGCAAATGATGCATTCCAACAGCCTCAACTAAAAAATTGTTTTCATCAATGTCTATTAGTTTGCTGCATCCACTTGTGTCTGTGTTGTTTTGTGTTTCCAACACTTTACGTTCGTTCGGTGGTGGCGATCTTTCAACACTCATGTCTTTTGTATTAAAAATGATCTAAATGTTGTTATTTTTAATTATCGGGGTCACCAATTATAGGTTGTCACTATAATTCAAACAATTATGTTCTAAATCTTTCTAGAATTAAAAGTCGTTTTTTCCTTGCTTGTTGCTTTCAGAAAGTTTATTTTAGAATGAACGTTTTATTCAAAAAGCTGTCAAAGATATAATACAAAAAAGTTGAATAATAGTGTTGTATTTTTAGGTACTTGTATACAATGTTACCACAGTACTTTAAATTTTTTTAACACATGTGCCTTGAAATTTGTTTAGAAAAAAAAAAAAAAAATTTGTGAAAGAATTGAAAAAGTTTTGTTGGAAGAATTGTCTGTAAATAAAGTCGGTGTTAAAAATTTAAAAAATAGAAATTTTTTGTTAAAATACAAATATTTGAATTGTGCCATATAAATATTGTGTCATTTATTACTGGATTTTTGGACGGTCTCGCATTTACCACCACAGGCTCCGTGTTCTGTAAAGGGACACCATCTTTTGGAAGTTGGAGTTTATGTTGATTTGTGAATCGTGGATGAAACAGACATTGATTATCAACGTACTAATTCATCCATTTAAAGTTGTGAAACCGAAAGCATAAGAAAAATAAAAAAGAATTGTTCAACGAACTATCCTGTTTTGTGGCCTATTAACTCCATTAAGACCAATATATACTGATTTTCCATTTTTTTTACCAAGCAAAAGACGTCATTGTAGTTAAGATTTAACTACGCAAAATAACTACGACCAAATTCACCGGAAATTGTACCAAAAAGTCCCTACTTAAATATTTTATAAATTACCTATATATTCCTATATATATATATTTTTTTTTTCATTTAATGTGACATAAATTACATAATTATTAATCATGTTATTTTCATAAATTTTCTTACTTTTAATTTCAAATTAAATGTTTTTCTTTTGTTGTTCATTTTGAATTTTGTTGTCAGTAAAATTTATTATTATTTTTATTATTAACATTAAATATGTACAGTATACACAGTGTCCGTACTTAAAAGTTTGAGATGCGTATACGTATATACTCAGGATACTCATGTATATACTCAGGCTATTTTGAAAACAAAAGAAAGAAAAAAATATTAAACCGCTATGTAGCAGAAAAATATATTTTGGCTTTGCATATAGGAATTTTATTCATATTTATTTTGTTTCTAAACTAAAATAATAATTAAATATGTATGTAAATATGAAACAAAAACACAACAACAAGTGATCTGACTGCATAAGCTGGTCGATGCAATCAACTGTTATTTTTTCTTAGGCTAAATACTTATACTTACAGCTGAGCTATGAGTATGACAGATAACCAAACAAAATCTACACACATTCACTAGTATTCATACAAGCAAGCTATTTTATTTTACATATTAAGTTGGATACGCAGAAATATTCTTGCTAGTATGTATTGTACATACACGTATGTTTTGCAAAACAAATACGTAAGAGGGGATCTGTTTTTTGTAAAATACTTGAGTATAGAAATAACTGCAAGTATGAATAAATACACGAGTAACTTTTATTTTGAGTACTGCTTGTCATTCTCTGATACACACTACTCCATAACATAACACTGCAACATTGAGTGATTATTTAATTTAACTTTCAACATGAGCATAAACTCAAATTTCCGAGAGACAACATGCCTGGAGTCATTGCTGGATAAATAATTGGTTAGTTTTTTAAATTTTCACTCTAAAACCAAGACACATACATAAAAATAAAATCAAATTCAAAATTGACACAAGTATTGTTTGATGTCTTTTGCATTCGATTTTAGTAGAATACATTACATAAACATTTAAATTTATGTTGATAACATAGTTTTGTTCATGTTATTAACACATTTTTTTTATTTTAACATATAAACTAAATATAGTAACAGCACGTTTGTTTTATGTTAGTAACATATTCGTTTTATATTAATAACATAATTTCTTTTAACACAATTTCATGTTAAAGAATGAAGGTAAAAAGTTTTAACTCTTTTAAATTCGTAATGTTTTTAACATTTGTGTTTAATATTGATTTTTTTTATTTTTAATTTATAACACACATTTAAAATACTTAAATTTATTATTAGTCAATATTTTGTTTATTATTATTATTAATTATGTTTTCTTTTTAAGGAAATAAAATGTTTATTTGCAAAATGAATTGCTGAACTGTTTACATCAAATTTCATGAAAGGTTAAGGCATATTAGGTAAATCGCATTTGGGCTATCTGGGAAATTAGGACAAAGGTAGTATGGTTGGGTGGGTAGAGATATCGGAATAGAGCTTGTCATCTTTACCTCTTCCACTAGGCTTCCCCCTTTCTATATTTCTTTCTATTTTTTGTTTAGTTAATTAGTATTTTCTTTTCATTTGAGCTCTTTATTTCTTGGTCGATTAGATTATTAAGCTACCTAAATTTTGAATTATGTAGTGAGTCACGATGGGGGCAAGAACCACCCCAATTTTCCATGAGTACAGCCGTCATTAATAGGTAGTAAGCTGGTGCCGCTGCAGCCCTTTGTTGTGCATTAACTTCTGTAAAATAAACGCGTCGTCCATTTTCGAGGTGAACAGATAAATGCACAACAGTCGGATGACGTTCATGAATTGGAAATCCTAAAATTCGCCAAACAGCATCATTGCTGCTGATGTATCGGGCCATTTGATATTGTGTAATTTCATCGTTTGGATTTGGCAACGAAAACACTGCCATATCCGATCCCTTGGTTACGTATTTGCAGATATATTTAATTGATTTGACCGAATTGCAATACTCGACATTAATATGCGTTTTGTAAGTTTTTGAAAGCAATGGACAATATGGTACTATCCAGCGATTATCGACATCAATTTCATTGTTTTGCACCTTTGCAATTGATTGTCCACCATCATCCGTTGATCTACGACGATAAAGCGGATAGCCATCAATACCAGTGATTGTTTCTTGATGTAATTCTCTTGGATACCTTTTCCTACATTTCCCATCGGCCATGCATGGTGAATTTGTATTGATACTTCCACATGTACCATGGATCATGTTTTTAATCACAACTTCATGTAAATGTGGATCAATGTTAGGTTCAGGTATTTTGCAGAAATAATGTCATCTATTTCATCGGACGTAATTTCGTCAACCAATCATATAAGAATGTGAGCATGAGGCAATCCACGTTTCTGCCATTCGACAGAATACATCCAGCAATGAAATCCATTAGTGATTTTAATTTTTGTTTAAACACACGTGCTGTAATGACATGTCGATGTACAGATGTTTGACCAGAACACAATTCGGATACGATTTCCTCCCACTTCGGGTTACATGTGAATGTGATAAACAAATCTGGCCGGCCGTATGATCGCACATACATATGTCATTTCGTCTTGTGAATATTCTTGCATGTGACGTGGGCTGCCTGTATATGTTGCTGGTAGTATGATAGATTGCCCAACTTCATTGGGATTTATGTCGTTTTGATTATTCATTGCATCACGAAGATGAATGTAATTATCTACTCGTAATTTGGATTGATTATACCGTATGTATGACAAACGTTTAATTTCAATTTTGGCGTACATGAAAATCGTAATTAACTTTATGGTTAAAAGTTAATGCAAACAATTATTAAGAAAATACTATTTGTAACTTACGTGTTGTTTGATTGATTTGACGTATTTGAAAGTGATACCCATCTTCACCGTATGGGAAAATAATAGGATACTGAAGTGCGTCATATGAGCGATGTGTTTCAGATATTCTGGTAGCTCTCTCATTACGACGGCGGATAATAATATCACGTGGTGCAACAGAATCACCAATCATCATATTGCTACATCAGCAACCGTAGAGGCGTTGTAACGGTGTTGCCCAGCAGGCGTTTTATCAGCATGAATTGCAATGAAGTGGTCATCTAGATAATCGGGGATCATATTTTGCTTGTTTGAATGTTCTTACCAACTGGTTGTTGGCATGAAGCATTATTTGCAAATTGGCTACTATTTGCTGTTTTGTACCTGGATTGTAATGTTGACGCTGTTGCACTTGGTTGTTGTCATCCGCTTGTCCGATGAAATAAATTTGTAAGAACTTAGGATCTTCACCTGGAATTGGGAGTATTGAGGCCATTTGGTGATATATTTGGCCTTGAACTCGAAACGTTGGCATAAAGTTGGCTCGAAATACTTTAGTAGCACCAAACGACGTCATTTGGAAACATGAATTATATTTTTGTATGTTGGTCAACAAATATCGCGAATCTGGTGTTGTTCCTGTCAAGCCGAATATTATTGTATTGAATATATTTGATTTATCTTACCTGAAAGTAATGATAGCAGTGGTTCTGGTGGGGAAGAAGTTCGGGCAAATCAATTTTTCCATATGCGCAGCACATTCCTTGTGCTTCGTTTTGATATTTATAAGCATTGCAGTATTGACAAACTTTATTCATACTTCCAATTGCAACTAATTCATCTTGAGTGTAATTGATTGCGGGTGTGTATTGGAATGCAATTCGCTCATATGATGTAATGTTTCGGCGAAATTGCGCCATTCGAGAACGAGTTTGTATACGGCGTGCATCACTTTGCTCTGGGTTCTCGGAAGCTCTTGATGTTGAGGTTCGTAAATGCTGAATTTCTAAGCGTGCATCGTGTTGCTCTAAAGCAGAGGTCGGCAAAGCGTAAAATGAGGTTGTGTGTGTGAGAAAACTACCCAGCAAACATAAACATAATTATATAAATTATACAAAACAACTTAGATAGGAAACATACACTCACAATGTATTTTCCGTAACATATAAGAAATTAACAACGAGATTGATATACAAACGGAACTTCTAATACTTTAAAAGCTGATTACATGCATGTTACCAAATGCATTATCAATTATAAATTATTTTTCGTAATTCATTATTAATTTGAAATGTTTGTTGGGAAGTATTTCTGAAAAAAATATAAAAGCATCCGCGGCATGTGCACACATTGCTGTCTCAATGACGACTGAATGAAAGAGATTAAGCGTATGTGTGAAGTGCTCTCTGCACTATTGTGCTCTAGGATGCCGACCTATGCTCTAAAGTCTCTGCAGCTATTAAAGTTGAAGTTAGAGAGCGCTGAGTTGCTAAACGTGTATCGTGTTGCTCTGAAGAGTCTGCAGCTCTTGAGGTTGAGGCTCGAGATCGGTTAATTGTAAGGCGTATATTATGTTCTTCAGATATTTCATTTTGTCTTTGGGATTTTATTTGATAAGATTTTTATTATTATTTTATTTATAACAATAGTTTCTGGATTGCAAAATGTATCACTTCTAAACTTTTGGTATCACTTTTAAAACTTTTAATATCAGAAATTTATAGTAATTAAAAAAACTTGATGGTAATTAAAGCACGAACTTTTTAATAAGTTTTTTACGAAGTTTTGGTTTTGATAAGTTTGACAACAAAGCTCTCGCTTGCTAAAATATAATATTTTTTCTTTAGCCTGCCAATCAGAATCGTTATTGTAATTAGTCAAACAGACGCGATCAAAGTTAAAACTTTAATGGATGTAAACATAGCTCCCGTTTGGTGAAATAGTATTTATTTTTATTAAAGGATTAATTATAATTTAAGGTAAACTTGGTGAAAAAGGGGGATTGGTAATAAAAAAATTTATGACTACCTTATCTGTAGATAAAAAGTATGTAAAACTTTAGGTAAATACATATTACAAAAATAGTATTTTATATAGCAAACATTATTAGTGGTATAAGTAAGTATTTCAATTAAAAAAAGGGGGCGGTGAAGTGGGCGTGGTTCATAGTTATATGGAGACGTTAACAGCATTAAGATCAATATACTACCAAATAAAAAAAGAGAAACAAAAAGTTTAAAACTTGCAAACTAAATTTGGCGTAAAAAGGGGCGTGACGTAAGAAATGTTTATTTCTACCTCGCCTGGAGTATATAATTTGAAGTAAATTTGTTAAAAACTATATGGGAGCAATTATATAATTTTAAAAAGTTGGGCGTAAAAGTGGGCGTGGTCAAAAAAGTACCCTATTAATCATACCAGAGTCCCAGTTATATGCTGTGAAAATTTCAGAAATATCGGTTCAGAGGTTTGGTCTCCTATAAGGTACATACAAACAAACACACATTAAATTTTATATATGTATGTACTAGCTAAACCCGGTGTGCTTTGCTACCCCCCCCCCCTCGTCATAAAATAAAATAAAACGTATTTATATATTTACAAACATTTATTTATTTAATTTTAATGTATTTATTGCAATGCTTTAGGCGAGACCATGCCCCTTTGTCCACTTACATAGTCAAGAATTTATTATTTCATAAGAATATCCTATTGTGAAAATTTAATGACGGTCCAATAGTTAAAACTATATTACGATTTTTAATTTTCCTAAAAAGGGGCGTGGTCCCACCCACTTTTCTCCTAGTATTCCTAATTAAGCCAATACCATATGCACCTCATGTCATTGACGTAGATCAAAAAATTCCCAAAATATGGCGATTTAAATTTGTGGGTTATATGGGCGGTGCCACCCCCGTTTGTACAATCAAAACTTCATATAGCCTATTATTCCTTCCAGAGTCACAGTAACATGCTGTAAAAATTTCAGGCAGATTGGTCCAAGGGTTTGCCCTCCTATTAAGCACAAACATACAGACACACATTCATTTATTTATATATAGATTAAAAGCAATATAATTTAAGGTGAAATGGGGCGAAAAATGGGGATTTGGTAATAAAAAAATGTATGTAGTTAAAAAGTATATAAAACTTTAGGTAAATACATATTACAAAAAAAGTATTTTGTATAGCAAACATTATTAGTGGTATAAGTAAGTATTTCAATTAAAAAAAGGGGGTGGTGAAGTGGGCGTGGTTCATAGTTATATGGAGACGTTAACAGTATTAAGATCAATATACTACCAAATAAAAAAAGAGAAACAAAAAGTTTAAAACTTGCAAACTAAATTTGGCGTGAAAGGGGGCGTGACTTAAGAAATGTTTATTTCTACCTCGCCTGGAGTATATAATTTGAAGTAAATTTGTTAAAAACTATATGGGAGCAATTATATAATTTTAAAAAGTTGGGCGTGGTCAAAAAAGTACCCTATTAATCATACCAGAGTCCCAGTTAAATTCTGTGAAAATTTCAAAAATATCGGTCCAGAGGTTTGGTCTCCAATTACAATATTTTAAAAAAGTGGACGTAAAAGTGGGCGTGGTAAAAAAAAGTACCCTATTATTCCTTCCAGAGTCACAGTAATATGCTGTGAAAATTTCATCAAAATCGGCTCAGCCCTTTTGGAGTCTATACGTTACATACATACATTCAATTTTTTAGATATAGATCAGAGGTGATAATTTCATACAGCAAATGCTTATTGGCCCAACCCACTACTTTGTTATACTCTTTTAATTCAGTTGCCTTTCACATGGCAAATGGTACACATGCTTAGCGGATGCTTTGCTTGTTTTTTTAAAACAGTACGTAAAAAAATTATGGTACCATTACGAAAATTTTTCGCAATAAAAAATGCATTTGTTAATTCTCAATGCCTTTTGTGTCATAAAACATTTAAAGGTCACTGGGAAACCCTTTCTTTAATTTTCAAGATAGGTTTAAAGATTTTGATATTCAAGATAGGTTTAAAGATTTTGATGCCCTTGAACCCTTTCTTGATCTTTTTAAAGCCCCCTTTAAAGTTGAAGTTACAAAATATGAGTTAAAAATACAAACGGAACTCAATATTTTGCGAAGCGAAATAATTTTTTATTATTTTTTATACCGAAACAATTTTTTACGTTTACTATTTTATAAAAATCGATCGTTTACTTTTTCGTTTTACTGTACCTTTAAATTGGTCTCATTTTCTCACCAATACATAAGCATTTAAATTTTGATCACCTCTTATATAGATTTTAATTTTGTCGAAGTAGCTATTCATTTGTTCAGTCCATTGTACATTACAATATACGGCATCAGTTTGTTTTCCTACAAAGCCTTGGTTAACGTGGGTAGTAAGTTGAAGGACATTTGATATGGTAGAGCAACCTTTCCGAAATCCATGTTGAGAAGATGACAGAATTGATGATAATTGATGACACATGTAATCAGTGATAAAGTGTTCAAAAATCATAGGTATTATACTAAGCTTAGCAATACCTCTGTAATTTAACACCTCAGACCTATTACCAGATTTAAATAATGAGATTATGAATGAAGATCTCCAAATTCTCGGAAAATAACCATATTTAATGGATGTGTTGAATAAAACTATTAAGGGATATACCAAGGATTGCGCACAATTGTGTATAATACTGCTAGGAACACCATGAGGACCATAATTATACGAAATTTTAAGTTTTTTTAAACTTTCCAATAAATTCTCAGCATCAATATTTGGAAACGATATAGCACAGTTGGTATAAAGTGTGTTGGGATAACTATCCGAGCAATATTGCTTATCCGAATATGTACTGGAAAAAAAATCCGCAAACATATTACTAATATTAATATCGTCAGAAGATTCATAATTGGTGAGTTTCATTACTGAAGGATCATTTGTTTTTATTTAGAGTTGACAAAGGTGTAAAATGCTTTAGTATTATATTTAAAATCATTTTTTATTTTTTGTAAATATGACTGATATAGGGAATTGTTGAGATTATTATATTCCGCACGAGCAACTGAGTATTTACTATAATCCACAAGCAAGCCAGATCTTTTGAAGTTTTTATAATGTTTATTCTTTAAATTCTTAAGTTTAGATAACAGTTTTGAATTCCAAGAAGGACCAGTGTGATTATAAGAACAGTGTTTTGGTGTGCATTTGTCCATGAAATAATATATTTTATTATAAACAAGTTAAAGTGCTATATTCGGCTGTGCCGAATCTTAAATACCCCCCACCTAAACGTAATAAGAAATACAAACACTACACTGGTTATAGGACTAGAATATCGTTATTCTGTGTTTTCTATTCAGTCTTAGTGCAAATTTTATTAGTATTTGATATATTGGTTGAAAGACAATTTTACAATCAACGTAATTTATGTTAAATATTTTAAAATTTTATCTAATTTTCACCATTTTTAATTGATTTAATTACCAATTCTTACCATAATTTACAGAGTTTGTCTGATGTTCATAATAATCTTGAGTGTAATACCCTAGACAGACATAGGATTTACATACCATATTAGTATACTATACTACATGTGTGTCCACTTGTACTACAATTAAACCATAAAACAAGCTGGTTTATATCTGGTATCAATACTACGAAAATAATCGTGGTATAAATGTAGCTGTGTTCAATAAACATTGGGGAAACCCTCTCACAAAATCGATTGTCAGTTCTTTTAATGACAGTTATATTTTATTTAATTTCTTTTAATTTTTTTTTGATCAAAACCCAGCCAACATTTACACAAAAAATAAGTGTTCAAATATAAGCAAGGGAAATTTATCTATATTTTCCACTACAGAACTTGCAGCCGCACCGTTTCATATGCTCAACAATTTCGGTGCTTCTGCGCATAACACTTTTCTGCCTTTTTGCTAAAGACATTAAATAAGTAAATAATTACCTTTTTTAATAGCAAATGATAATTAAAAGTATCAAACACACTTAATTTAATAACTTTAGCAACAATTTAACATTATTTATTAACACAACTTATTAGCACAATTTTTAACAGCGAGAATGAAACGTTTTCTTAAATTTTTGAAACACTTGCATTAGCAAGCAAATTGTCAACGACATTCGCAAAACTCTTATTTATGCAAGCTTGCTGCAATCTTAATTTACAAAACGCTTGTCAATATATTTATTGGGAAAGTAAAAACAAAAATACTAGTATATGTACTACATGTCTGTCAAGGCAATGTAGTATCAAAAACCATAGTATTTGTATTATGGTATAGAAATACTATGTCTGTCAGGGGTATAACTTAACAGAGTATAAAAAAAGGGGTACAATTCGGTTTTAGTGATTTTGCTCAAAAAAAACTTCATCAAATAGGACATTTAGAGGAGATACCAGCAAAAAAAAAATTTGTTGGCGGTCACGCCTATATTCGAGGGGGCGGGCCCGTAAAGTTGCAAATATATAGACCTATATCTCGGGAACTACTGGGTGCTTGATAATTTGTAATACACTAAATAAAAGGTATTAAAAATAGAGGTGGGATTCGTGAATACATTTTTGCACACTCACGCACACTCACGAACATGTTGTTGTACATTCACTCACACTCACGTGTCAAAATTTTTTAATTTTTCACAATCACGTGTGATCACGAACCATTTTTGAACATTCACGAAAGCTCACGAAGATATTTTTTCACATTCACTTACATTCACGTGTTCACGAATATTCACGAAAATTCACGACAAGAAAAAAAAAACAGAAAATATAAAATTCCAACTGACAAATAATGTTATTGAAAGCAAAACGTGGCAAAATTATCGGAAGTCTGTTATTTAAGTAACTACCTATAACAATTTTAGAGAAATTTCAGAGCAATTGGTAAAACACATATAACTTAAAATCAATTTGTTAGAACAAAAAACATATTTATTTGTGTATTATGCAAGAAAGTGTAATACATATACATATGAAAAGTTTTATGATTTGTATTTTAATATATAAAATAATTATATATTTTTATTTAGAAATAAAAGCATATCTACATTTTCTTCGTCTTTCTTCCAATATCCTTTCAGATGTCGAAAAAACTCGTTCGCTCGTTGCTGAACTGGTTGGTATACAGAGAATTATTAATGCTATTTTCTTCAATATAGGAAGATCACTTGCTTCTTTCCAAAATTTTAAAATATCGCATTCTGCTTTGATTTGTTTGAGTAAATAATTTTTAATTTCTTGGTCGATATCATTATGTTGACTTGACGTAGTTTGATATACGTCCATATATTCATAAAATGGGTTATTTTTGGAAGTTGCCCAGCAAAAAATCGAACATTACATTTAGAACTCGTTGCCATTCAATGCATTACATTTTTGGTTACCAAATAATCTTTCTGCATTGCCAAATGCATTGCAATAAACAACGAAAGATATAACCATTTATATAATTAGTTTTTAAAGTCAAATAAAAGAATGTGTGTATAAGTTCAATATCTAATTAATTCCATACGCCTTTCTAGCTAGTTTAAAACGGAATACATTCCAAACAACATATTACATCATGCGTGATTATTTTTAAAGAAATTTTAATATATATTTTCTGGATTACTACCTTAATTATTTTTAATAAAAATGGAACTACTTACTTTGCAAAAATATTTATCTAATTTCTACATTAATTCTGTATATATCAAAATATAAAGTAAAACTTCTTAACTAGCAGACTAGTCTTACGTCAATTTGAAATAAGTTGAGTTATGGTCAATTCGATTACATTTTAATACAAAAAGAATCAATAATTAAATTTGAAAACAAATCTGTATTGTTTTATTTAATGTATAATTCTTGCTTATGTAATGCATAGTCGAAATAATACAGCATTTAACTTAATTTTGTTCTCACTCCCTTTCTTTTAAGCAAAAAGAGAAGCTCTGGGGTAATCCGAAAAGAGCAGCGTTTTAATATACTCGGTTACATATTTACAAAACAGAATTCAAGTTGAAATCTAATAATAAATAAAAAAAAATAAATTTGTATTCTGTTATTTAATCAGCCTTATTACGATTCTCGTATTCGTGATTTCTATTTCTCGATTTTATAGTATGGTACCACGGTTCTCGATAACCATAAAAATACAACCCTGTTAAGAATTCTCTTACAATTTTTGTACTACCATTCTAGAAATCGAATGTCAAATATTGAGAAAATAGTCGTGTATTTTATTTCATTCGAAGAAAAAATAACAGCAATTTCCAAATTATGAAAGCATCAAAAGAGTAAGTAGTTGTGTTTATTAATTTTATTAGAACTGTTTTTATGTAATAAAAATAATTTTATAGTAAAAATAACCACAAAGCAACAATTTGAAAAAATGGTAGAGTTGCTTGAAAAAAAGCCGGCATTGGCGCAATCTTACCATAGTGGAATACACAAACTTGATACAAAATCAGAATGGGTGGAAATATCACATAAGCTCAACAGTTTAGGACCACCTTCTCGCACAGGGCCTGAATGGATGAAAGTGTGGGCTGATTACAAGTGCAATTTAAAAAAAAAACTTCTTCACAACAAAACTGAATGCCGTGCAACGGGTGGAGGCTCAAACAAGCAATATACATTAACACTTGTAGAAGAAGCTGCTTCAGCTTTGTTACAATTGAACAGCATTATTAGTCCCGAAGGCAAAGAAATAGGTGTCAGTACTGCTAAAGAAATCGGAAACATTTCTTGTTTTGAAATAGATGAAAACGATGAAGTATTCGCGCCGACTTATCTCTCTTCGCAAAGAGTTCAGCTCTGTCACTATGTACACATTTTCATCATCAGAGGACAAATATAACGCAACACTCAACATTTTCAATTCTGTTTTTTTTTTAACAATTAAACAACAATATTTTCAAATCAAATTTTTATTTTTGTTTGCGGCCAATATACAGATTTTTATTATTATTTTTGACAGATTGCAGCAGGCTGTCTCATAATATTTAATTATTTTTATCATTTTATATCACCCTTTTATTGTTATTCTGCTACAAATTCATTGCAGTCGAAAATTTTACGTAGTACCACAAAGAAAAGAATTCGAGAACCAATACGACTATAGTCGAACAACAGTTTCGAGAACCGTAATAAGGCTGAATGTCTTGCTTTAGCACTAACAAAATAATGCATGTTACCATGTGAGAATATTTTTAACGGACTTTTTGTGTTTGATCATAAAACAAGAAGAGTGTGTACTTCTTGTGTTACGATCAAAAACAAATAGTTCTTTGATGTGTGCAGACGAAAGCAGTGTACAGCACAGAGTATAACAGAGGGGACAACTTTGACAGTTCAAAATCGCTACAATCAGCTGACACAGTAGGTATATTAAAAAGAGAAAGAAAATATTTTCTGTTAGTAAATTTGTAATGTGAAAAAGCAAAGCACTATATAAAAGACGAAATTTGTGAACAAAGCAAAATAAACAAAACAATTTTGTGTCAAAGCAAAATCTGTGGCAAAATAAATCAAACAATTAATTTGTGTTGTGTTAAAAAAAACCTTACTCGATTACAATTTGGAAAATTTTTTGCTGGGTGATGGTTCATTTTCTATTTCGGCAATTGTTTCTTTAGGAATGTCTCGCGCCATGGATTTAATAGTTGAATAAACCATATTTTTCTCATCTTCTGTGCGAAACTTCAATTCCTTAAATGGAGGATACAAAAACAACGCAATATAGTGCACGAGTTCCGGTTTTAATCGTTTTTGAATTGCACGTTTTGCACAAAGTTTCAGTTCTTGCATTAATTCGGAGTCGATAATATCTGCTTCACAATGTTTTATCAGTCTTTCATACCATAATAAATACATGTTAATTGTGGGAATAGATTCCATGCTCAAAAATTCAAAAAATATTTTATTTGTCGTGAATTCTTGTGAACACGTTCACGAACAACATTTTCACACTCACTCACGCTCACGAAGAGGCTGTTGCACATTCACTCACACTCACGTGTAAAATTTTTTAATTTTGCACATTCACGTGTGTTTCCACGTGATTCCATCGTGAACACACTGTATATGTGAATCACGCCCACCTCTAATTAAAAATACATTTCCAACAATATATATCATGATTATATAATATGGACCGAATATGGGTTAAATCCGAAAAGAATATTTTTTGACCCGAATTTATTTGTTTTTTGGAAATGGTTCTATATGGCACGTATGACAAATTATGGGCCGATCTTCTTAAATTTTGGAACAGTTATTTTCAAGCATATGAGGATACTTCACGTCGAATTTAAACATAATAACGCTATATATACGATATATATTAGTATTAACGTTGATTTCGGTAGTGGACCTTATGTGGGGCATATAGTCAAATACGGACCGATATTCTCAAAATCCAGCAGTTTGATTTAGGCATGTATGTATTTTTTTTTTTTTTTTTTTTTTTTTAATACTTTTCATTTATTTATTGAATCTTCAGAAATGAAATGACAATAAGTTTTCGAATCTTAATACTAAAAGAAAATAATAAGTCCAGCCAGTGCTAGACAAAATATTATGATACTACAAAAAATTTATATCCACTGATCCAGTCATCTGTTTTGCGCTTGAGTTAAAGCAAGGGTATCCCTCCTTCTCAACCGAACATGGCCACTAAAGTTAAGGATGTCTCGTGCAAGTGGGTTTGGATGGTGTTCAAGTTTGCTGACATATTTTGAGGCGTATTTTGTAAGTTCGACTTTCACCAAAGGAATGCCTAGATCTTTGTGAATTCTAGAATTTTTAACGTACCATGGAGCTGCAGTAATTGTACGTAGAATCTTATTTTGACCCCTTTGAATTTTTTCAACGTTGGATGCTGAGGCAGAACCCCATAATTGAATTCCATAACACCAGATTGGCTTTAGAATTGCATTGTACAACAAGAGTTTGAAATCCAACTTTAATGTAGAATTTCTGCCGATTAGCCAATTAATTTGCACTGCTTTTAATCTCATCTGAGTAAGTTTTGCGTCGATATGAGACTTCCAAGTTAAACGACGATCGAGGTGGATTCCGAGGTATTTGACTTCATTGTGTTGCGGGATAATTTGATTATTTATTCTGATGAACGAGCAGGTATCTTTTCGCCATGTGAAAGTAATATGAATACATTTCTGTTCGTTAACCCTGATTTTCCAAAGCTCAAGCCAATTCTCTAGCTTATAAACATATTTCTGCAAGTTCTGTGATGCTATTTGATGGTCCTTATGAACGCTAATAAAGGCTGTATCGTCTGCAAAAGTTGAAGTATGTATTATGGGGTCTAACGGCATATCGGATGCATAAATCAAATATAAAGTTGGACCCAGTATGCTACCTTGGGGTACTCCTGCTTCAATTGGCTGAGCGGGGCTTAAAAAATCGCCTTCTTTGATTGTAAATTTGCGACCATATAAATAACTTTTCATAAGTTTGTGGGTGTTAGCAGGCAGAGTTAATTTAATTTTATGCATTAAACCTTCATGCCAGACTTTGTCGAACGCTTGGGAAACATCAATGAAAAGCGCAGAACAGTATTTTTTCTCTTCAAACGACCGTCTTATCACATTTACCAATCTGTGTGTTTGCTCGATTGTACTGTGTTTAGCTCTAAACCCGAATTGGTGATTTGGGATACATTGAGTGTCGTTCAGAATTGGAATCAACTTAGCCAATAACAATTTTTCAAACAGTTTTAAAATTGTCGGCAGTAGGCTAATTGGCCTATATGACTCCACTTTGGTGTGGTCCTTCCCTTACTTAGGAATCATAGTGAGCATAGACACCTTCCAATCTGCAGGATAGTACTCTAGCTACACGAGGTAACTCCACAAGCATTTTGTTGCTGATTTTATCCATACCTGGAGCTTTTTTAAGATTCAGAGTACCAATAGCGCTTTGGACATCATTAAAGGTAAGTCTTAGAGGTACAGGAGGTCTAATAACGAGTGGAGGCAAATCAGATACGTTATTTGAGTTGTTTATAGTAAACACATTTCTCAAATGGTTAACAAATAATGTCCCTTTCTCGGAATCATTTCTAGCCCAGTCACCAGTCGGATTTCGCAAAGGAGGTTTTCCTCTCACTGGTCGTTTTAAACCTCTTGCCGCCCTCCCTAACGAGTACTCAGATTGTGGGGTACTATCCAGACCCTCCAAGTAAGATCTAAGTGAGGCCGTTCTTTGGGTTTCTAAGAAATGTCTTAGTATATCTCTGCATACCCGTAGCCTAGCTTTCAGTTCATGAGACCTGTGAATTTGCCACTCTCTTCTTACTCTTCTTTTTTCTGACAGGAGATGATCGAGTTCAGCGAAATAAGTTCTGTTTGTCCCACTTCTGCACTCAACGTCATATGTGGAGGCGTGATGTACAGCTCTTCGTATGTCCTCAGTAAACTTGCCAATCGACCCATCAATATCCTCAGTAGTTCTCAACACTACATTTTCCGTGCAGTGGGAACTTAAATACTTTTTATACTTTATCCAACTTACTCTGGTTTTAGATATGTCCTGAAATGGAGAGCCATTCCCTTGAAGAAAACGCATTGAAATAATAGAAGGGGAGTGATCTGAAGACAAGTCTAATGAAGGCTCCACTTGTATCGATTCTACAGGGATATTTTTCACTACTCCAAAGTCAATAACATCGGGAATCTTCCGTCGGTCCGTCGGCCAGTAAGTGGGATGCCCGCTTGAGAGTACATCTAAGCCCATTTTGGCAATGGTGTTGAAGAGTTCACGACCCTTCGGGGTCACCAGACGTGAACCCCAAAATGTGTGTTTCGCGTTAAAGTCACCAGCAGCTAAAAATCTAGCTCCAAGGGTGTTTACGCGCATAGTGTAAATGTCCCCCAATTATTGTTCATATGATACTAATTGTTTCGTTAAGTTAAAATTGTTGTTATTTTGTGTTGATGCTGTATGTATACTGATATTATTGTTATTGTTTGTAAAACCCCCAACAAGTACGGTACGTACAACGAAGAAAAGAAAAAACTGAAAATAAACCCTTAATTATTTGAATTAAATTAACCCCGTCTTTTTTATTTTCGAGGAAATATTTCCTGAAAAACATTTTGGTCCTTCGAACCGGATTTAAACCCCCGAGTCCCCTTGAAATATTTTCCAGAAAATATTTTTTATTTTCAGAATCCCCAGTGTTTCCTTTTCTTCATCAATCCCCAAACATCGTTTTGCGATCATCCTCATCATTTTAATAACAACGCCCATTTTCCATTAACACTTTAATCAAAAGGAAAGTTGTGTGTTTTTTTAATTTTGTTAAAAGTGAAAAAGTTAAAAGTGATAATATAAAAAACAAAAGAACCAACAAGTGCGCGAATCAATTTGCCGTCGGCAAACACTACAGTGAATTTGTGTTTAAATTTTTGCTCCACATTTTTTTACCCCTTCATTCGCGTGTGTTTTTACTTATAATTAATTATTAATTTTTAAATAATAAATAATTAATTGTTTAAATAATTAATTTTTTAAATAAAAAATAAATAATTAATTTTTTTTAAAAAGTGAGTATTGAACCACAGACCCCCTGTTTATAAGTATTGACACTTAATCGCTGGCCTATAGATAATAAATAAAATAACCCTGCAAATAAGTAAGTGCAATCTATTGTACTTTTTATTAAAAGCACAACCGTGAATATTTACTGTGTCTTTGTTGGTTTTCTTTTGTTTTTCATTATATGGTCACACACACACAACGTACACTAGTGCTGCACATTTTTATTTGTGCGAAAACCCGGTTACTATTTAATTAATTGTGAAGAGTGAATTTTTTACTTTTTTATTAATTTTTTTTGCCCTAAAAATTTAAGTAATTAATTAAATAAATTTTTTAATCGCTATAAACGAATAATTTATTAGTGAATATATAATATTCGATTTACCCATAGTGGGTACCCGTTAATATTTTGCAGCAGCACAAGTGTTTTTAATAGATTTTTTCTGTCTTTTTATTTTAACGAAGTTGTTTTTACACTTACGGAATTCCTTATTAAGTGAAACTTAACCCGATTTTATTTCCTAATATCACAAATTTAACCCGATTTTATATATATATATACATATATATATTGTACGTGATATTTACCCATTGTATTGAACAAGGAATTCGAGTGTCAAAAATTCGCTTTGTTGAATATATATTTATTATACCCAGTATATATATAATTTTATTCTATAAATTTATTTTATACATTTTATTTCGCCTGAAAAAATTTGTTACTCTTTTTTTAATTGGATAGATTTATCTATTTTTACCCGCAGTTTCGTTATCGTTTCTGATCTATTAGAAAAAGCAAATTTTTTATCTGATTTTTTCCTCACGTTGGACTTAAATTTTTTACTCGCGTTTTGTAAATAATTTTTATGAAAATTTCTCCATATCGAGTGAGATCAAGAATGGATGTGACTACTTTAATCCACAATGCCGACCGTATGGCAGACTTTGAGACATATATTGCCAGTATACCCGTGGTGGAACACCAACTCGGTTCTTTAAGTAGTCATGAGGAAGAGCTCAAACGGTTATGGGAAGCTGTTCGGCTATCTTATGACTCCTTGTTAATTGAGGCCGAAAAGTTAAAAGATCCCCAGATTATCGAACTGAAAGCCAAGTATTTTCAGTCTTACGGCACATACACCCGGGGGATATCTCTTATAACAGGTCACCTAGAACGACTTAGATTATCGACACAGGTCGAAAGGTCAATTGCGCAGTCTACGCCAATGATTAATTTACCTCCGTGCGACACCCCAATATTCTATGGTGACTATAAGAGTTGGCCCTCATTTCGAGATATGTTCTCAGCTTTGTATGGTAATAACCCCCGTTTAACCCCAGTACAAAAATTGTACTACCTGTTGCAGAAAACTGCAAAGGATGCACATGATACCATACAAACTGTGCCACTTACCAACGATGGCTATGAAATCGCATGGAAAAGGTTGGTTGACACATATGAGAACAAAGATGCCCTCATAAACGAACAGCTTCGAGCCCTACTAAATATTAAACCGCTTTCACAAGAATCAGGATCGACTATTAAAAATTTGCAAAGAACGATAAACGATTGCATTACAAATTTGTCATTACTTGAAGTAACCCCTGAAATATTTTACCACGTAGTGCTGGTGTATATTTGTGCTACAAAGTTACCTAAAAACACACTGAGTCTCTGGGAACAGTCCAAAAGACTTTCTAAAAATTCCCCTAAATGGGATGATATGGACGCTTTTCTAACAGCGCATTTTAAAACTCTCGAGTCAATTTCTGACATAAGGCGGTCCCATTCAAACCCCGTTCAAAACTCGAACAAAAACTCCACAACTGCTAGTTCCCGATATACCCCTAATTTAAATGCTGCCAAAAAATCGTCACATGAAAATAGACACATTCAAAGTTTTGCGACCCAAACTGGGTAAACACCAAATGTTTGTCGTTGTTTCCTTTGTCAAGGTTCTCACCCTATTAGACTATGCCCCAGTTTTTCGAGTAAAAATGTTGATGAAAGAATGTCAATAGTGAAACGACTAAAGTGTTGTTCGAACTGTTTGGCAACCTCCCACGACAACAAGAATTGTAAAAGTATTCATGTGTGTTCACTTTGTAAACAAAAGCACCATTCCCTGCTTCATAGAGATGTAAAGTCACATATGTCTGCCAGTAATTCACCCCAGCTACCTATAGCCAATGGTACGACTATGTCTTCATCCCAATCCAGCTGGCAGTCCTTCTCAACCCCCGATTAATTTTGCCCCATCAACTTCTACCGCGCCTTATAATTTGCAAACTTATTCCGCACAGCTCAAGTCGAACCCCAATTCAGCATTCCTTTTGGGCTCAGCAGTGTGTATAGTGCACATAAACGACATTAGATGTGCCGCTCGAGCCTTAGTTGACCCTGGTTCGCAAGGTACCTTTATTTCAAGGAGGTTACAAAGGAAGCTTGATATTCCCACATTTTCCGTGCCTTCGACAAGTGTCACTGGAATGATGGATTGCTTAGCTGGCAAAACCTCTACAATGTGCACTATCACGGTTGGTTCGCAGATCGACCCCGGTTTCAAAATTAAAATTAATGCATACGTTGTTGAGAAAATTACCGGTCGGTTGCCCTCGTCTAATATCTCTGATATTGTAACATCTACTTTCCCCGACATTACCCTGACCGACGTCATGTGTACCCGTATGGATATACTTTTTGGAGGAAATGTTTATCCTAAAATTTTAACTATGGATGTCAGAATACATCCAAATGGCAACCTGATCACCCAGAGAACCGTGTTCGGGTGGATAGTTACTGGTGAAGTTATTCAGCCCCGACCCTTATACTCTTGTACCCATCTCGAGTTAAACACTCAACTATCGCGTTTTTCGGAAATTGAAGAAGTTCCACAAGCGACCCAGTTATCTGAAGACGATAAATATTGTGAGGAACTTTACCGTACCACCACTTTTAGAAACCCCGATGGCCGATACGTTGTCTCTCTCCCATTTCGCCGAGAATTTTCAAATGAATTGGTATTAGGAGATTCTCGTAAAAACGCCTTTTCCCAGTTTGTGCGAAATGAAACGCGTTTGTTGAAAAACCCCGAATTAAAATCCCAATACGACAATGTAGTACGTGAATATATTGAAATGGGACATGCGAAAGCCGTCAAAACACCAGCTTCCACTGCGAATAATTATTATTTACCCCATCACGCAGTGTTTAAACCCGATAGCATTACCACGAAACTCAGAGTCGTATTTAATGCTTCAAACCCTTCCTCCAATGGCGTAAGCCTTAATATTGCTCTATACCCTGGTCCTGGTTTACAGACGGATCTTACTATTTTATTGCTGCGTTGGCGATTTTTCCGTTACGTTTTTAATGCAGACATTGAGAAAATGTATCGCCAGATACTTGTCCATCCCAATCAAACCCAATATCAAAAAATATTGTTTCGTGATGATCCTGTAGCTGAACTTAAGGACTATGAGCTTAGTACGGTCACGTTTGGAGTATACTGTGCACCGTACTTAGCGATTCGTACTCTATTACAATTGGCTGATGATTGTAAACCCCAGAGCCCTGCGGCATCCGAAATTTTGAAAACCCAAATGTACGTTGATGACGTGCTTGCTGGCTCTCATGAGCTAGAAGATGCTTTCAAGAGACGTAATGAACTAACCCATGTTCTTGGCTCAGCTGGTTTCGTTTTGCGAAAATGGACGGCCAATCATTTACGACTCTTGGAAGATTTACCCCGTGAGAATCTGCTTGATGCAGATTTCTTAAAATTTTCGGATGCCAGTACTAGTAAACCCCTAGGCTTGCGATGGGATGCGACTAAAGATTGTTTCTTTTTCAAAATTGCATCGCAGCAACGCCAGGATATTGTCACGAAACGTGGTGTCCTGTCAGAAATAGCGAAGTTGTTTGATCCAGCCGGGTGGTTTCACCGAAAATCATTGTGGCTAAGATCATAATGCAACAAATTTGGAAAGACAAGACAGAATGGGATGAAGTTTTGAACCTCCTAACCCTATCTCAATGGAGCGCATTTTTAAACGACTACCCTAATGTCGAGAAAATTAACATTCCAAGATGGGTTGATTTTCTCCCCGAAAATGAAACGGAACTTCATGCGTTTTGTGATGCCTCTGAAAAGACGTACGGCGCTGCTCTATACATTCGAAATGTATCGTCCTCATCGATCACGACGCATTTGCTTGCGTCAAAAACAAAGGTAGCTTCCGTGAAAACTGAAATATTACCCCGATTAGAAACGTGTGGAGCGGTTTTGATGGCAAAAATGGTAGAATCATTAAGTTCCGAATTAATTCTAGACAGGAGAAAGGTTTATCTATGGACTGATTCTACTATAGTGTTATCCTGGCTTAAAAAAACCCTGTGCCATTGGCCAACCTTTCTTAAAAACAGAGTAGCGTTGATTGTGAGTAAAGTTGGTAATGGAAATTGGTCACATGTGGATTGCAAGGACAACCCCGCCGATTTGGCAAGTCGTGGAATTCTTGCTAGAGATTTAATAAATAATTATCTTTGGTGGCATGGCCCTGTATGGTTAAGACAACCTCGTGAGTACTGGCCGCGTCACCCCCCTATCGACCACCAACACCTTGAAGTTCAGTCATTTTCAGTTCAGCTCGAACGCCCGTATGACATATTACACCGATTTTCAGATTTATCGCGTGCAATGCGAATTACTTCGTATTTGTTCAGGTGCTTACAGTATTTGAGAACCCAAAAATGCTCGTATGATACCTTAATTTTAACCCAGTCAGAAATGAAATTCACCCGAGATCGCTTAGTTCTTATGTGTCAGCGGAACTTTATACCGGAATACACTCAGCTTTCAAAAGGTATTGTGATAGCGACAATTTAACAATTTTGATTAATTTGAATTTTGGGATTTGTAAATTGAATTGGAAAGTATTTATTATTTTATTATCATTTTTATTTGAGTGTATTTGGTTAGTTTTCATATATATATAAACAAAAGAATATAAAATAATTTGTTTAAGTAGGTTGTGAATTTGTTTTACGTTTAAATTTCAAAAATTATAGAAAAATTGGGAGAAATAAAAATAATTTTCATCGAGAAGGTTGACTAGAAAATATAATATAGAAGATATTGAAATTTTTATAATACTAAAGATTTTTTTTTAAAATTTGCTGTAAAATTGGAATCTAAATAGTCTACTTGTGAAATTTACCATTGGAAATTATCTTTTTTCTTATTGTGGAGAATATCAAGTCTTCTTGTTAAAAGGAATATTTAATATACATCCCCTCCCAAATCCACGAACAACTACAAGTCTTCTTGTTAAAAGGAATATTTAATATATATCCCCTCCCAAATCCACGAACAACTATAGAGATCAAATCAAGATATATCGATAAATTTATTGGGTCAAGAACTGGGTCAAGACCAAATTACATCAATATCAAGATCTATACTTCTTTTACCTTAATGTGATTTACGATTTGGTGATTTATCAAGTGTATAACAATTTTGAGTGTCACATACAGTCATCACTACTTATAGATTTGATCCTGATAACGAGAGTAGTTTTAAAATTAATCAATCATTTAAAGTTCGATAACAATTAATTTCAAAGTTAATATATTTTCCGCTAAATTCATATTTTTTTTTATTAAATTAAATTATGTTTAACTTTTAATTATTGTTGTGTTTTAAAATTAAAAATAATATTATTGTCGTATGGTCACCCTGAAGAATTCGAATATTTAAAACCGCGAAAATTAATATATTATAAAGATTTAATATGTAAAATTTAATATTAATAATACTATATACTTAATTCTAATATCTATCATCAAAATTACATATTCAAACTTTACACTTACTATATACATATTTCGTGGTTGAAATCTAAATTTGAATACATTTTATTACGCAAATCATCTGTCATCGGGTACCTGCTGACATCGATGGATCCTTAATGTACGTAAGTTAAATTATTAATTTCATTTGTATTTCAACCTCCTCTTATTACTTATAAACTCTTAAATACCCTATATACTACATATTAATTGCAATGATAATTTTTAATTAAACCATTGATTGTGGTTAATATTTTGTTTAAATATTATATCTTTTCTTAATTTTCTAAAATATTCCTATTGTTTATAAGAGTGACCAATTATAAGAAACTAGTCCTAATTGTCCATTATCTTGTTATTATTTTTAGTTTATTTAATTTTTAATAATAAACATAATTTAATGTTTGTTATGTAATAATCATAATGTGTTAAATTTAGATTGTTTTTATTACAAAAGGTGAAGAAAGAAGTATGGGGTATAATAGTTAAGGTGTCCCTTAATTAATTTTGTATAGGGCTGATAAAGAAATTACAATAACTTATCAGCATGGTGGGAGGGTAAAGAAATTGTGTAATGACATACATCATAAGTTACACAACATTTTATCAGTCTAGTTATATTTTTTTTTTTTATTAAGATCGTTGTGATTTATCATCTTTTGTACTTAGCTACCTATTTTTTTAAATCTTCTGTAAATGATTCATTATATATATATTTGTTGGGAATTTGTATAAACTCACCCCTCCGACGAGCACAGCCGTTATTAAAGGTAGCTCCTTTCCCAAATACATAGAAATAACTTTTCAAAGAATCGTTACAGAGGCCCAACGTGGGGCCTCAGTGTTCGTAATTTTCAGATCTATGTGCTATTCTATCTAGATACTGAGGGCCAATGAACTTATACCTTTGGTGAGTGGCGATCTTTAATATAGACACATTTCCTTTTCTTTTCCTATTTTTTTTTTGAAATTATGTTGAATAATTTATTATTTAGGACACAATTGTTGATTGTACGCTACGATTTTCAATTCCATAAATAATATTTAGTGAGACATTTGTTTATAGGGTTTGGGTTCGAACTTGAATTGTTGCTCTGGTTATGTATTGGTCCAATTGTCGTGTGAATCCAAATCTCCTTCACATCCTAACTTTCAATTCTTTTCTTTTGGCTTATTCTATTTCTTCGAAATTAAAATTTGTCTATATTGGTTTTCTTATGTAAGGATATAATATAGTTGGTTATGATCGATTACTTTCCTACATTAGATAACCGTATACTTTTCTTTCTATACTCAATTTTTAGCTTTTGGTTATAATTTGTTTTGACATATATATGTTTCAACAATTTTCTAATAATATTGAGTTTCTTTAATATTTTTATTTTATTAACTAGACTTGATGAATAATTTTTAATTTTCTTTTTTTTTTTGTGCCCCTACTATAATTCTTCACCGAGTAGTAATAATTTGCCTTTGGAATTTTAAATATATATATATCTTTGACGTTAATATAGTACAATTTCGATTTTATAACTTTTAGATTTATACCATTTGTTAGTTTTGTGAAATGCCGTTGGTACGTAGTATGGATGATATCCCACATCAGGTAGAGCAGGAAGCTATTAACATTGATAATAGTGGTGCTGGTGGGGACGCAGATACTCCGATAAGTAGGTTAAATAGGCCAAGAACTCGTTTGCAGGCTCGTAGAGAATTAACTGAGCAAAGAAGTTCCGATAATCGCTTTCGACAATTAATTAATGATTCATTAAGGGATTTTAGGGACGAAATAGGCATAATGATTAACGACACTCTTCGAAATTTAACCTTAGGAAATTTGCGACAAAATATACAAAGTAGACAAACTGAACAGGCTGATCACGAAAACAGAGAAGAAAATGAATCTTCTACACCTAATAGACTAGTAGATCGGGAAAATAATAATATACCTAATAACATACATAATGATAACAATACGGAAAAGACATTAAACATAATTCGTAATTGGAAAATACGGTTTACTGGAGATATTTCGGAAATTTCGGTTGACGAATTTATTTACCGAGTAAACGTCTTGACGAATGCCAATTTAAGAGGTAATTTTGAACTCTTATGTAAACATGCCCATATACTCTTTGAAGGGAAGGCTTTAAAATGGTTCTGGAGATTTCATCGCAGTTGTGAAATTATGGAATGGTCAGATATGTGTGAAGCTATGAAACGTCAATATAAAGATTATCATACTGATTTTGACATAAAAGATGAAATTTTAAGACGTAAACAAAGACCGAAGGAGTCATTTGATGAATTTTACGATTCAATTATTGTACTCTGTGATCGATTACGGACACCATTATCAGATTATGAACTCTGTGAAATGATGCAGAGAAATTTAAGACCCGAAGTTAGACACGAACTATTACATTTGGATATAATTCGTGTTGCTCAGTTACGTCGTGCTGTTCGCAAACATGAAAAGTTTATTCAAGATATGACAGCACCTAATTCTATCAAACGTTCTTTTGAAAAGGGACGTATTTCGGAAGTTCTTAGTGTTAGAACTCAGGAAGAATTAGATAATAATTTAGATGAAGATGTAGAAATTTGTTTATTGGTACAGAAGGGTAAATGTTGGAATTGTGATAAATCTGGCCACAGTTTCGTAGAGTGTATGGAACCGCGATCGATATTCTGCTATGGATGTGGAACAAAGAATATCTTCAAACCTCAGTGTCCAAATTGTTCACAGAAACGGGGAAACGCATTGAGGGATGTCCGCACAAGGAAGGACGGGCATCCAGTATAACAACAAGATTCCATGATAATGGCCAAGACATAAATAAACAAATTGATGATACGAATACACCTGCTATGACAATCAAACCTGATGGAACAAATAAAACTGACTTACCGAAGATACACCCTTTGCAAAGACCTTATCACGTTCGGTTAGAACAGTACAATATTGTTAGAAACAGAATATTTAATAATCCAGGCATGGGGCAAAAGCCAAATAGATCCTCAAAAAGGATTCGTGATTATTACAGGAGGAGAAAACTTTTAGGAAAATGTATTGTTTCTTCATTGATATCAAAGACCAATGACAACAGACCCTATATTTTACTAAATGTACAAGGTGGAAATCGATTTGCATTATTAGATAGTGGTGCAAATGTTAGTGTTATAGGTGGTGAACTATGTTTGAAAATAGCTGAGGGAAGAAATTATAAACGTGGAGTTGGTAATGTTAAGACAGCCGATGGACAACAACAACGCATTATAGGTACTGTAAATTTTGATGTAAATTACAACGGTGAGACAGAATCAATAGAATTTTTATTAATTCCGACAATATCTCAAGAAATTATTTGTGGTATGGATTTTTGGCAGAAATTTGGGATACAAATTGCGACAATTAATAATATTAATGAAATATTTTTGGAGGAAGACGCAAACAAAATTTCTATGACTGCAGTTCAAAGGCAACAACTTCTGAAAATTATTGATTGCTTTCCTAATTCTGAGCGAGATGGTTTAGGATGTACATCTTTGTTAACTCACAAAATTGATACGGGTAATGCAGCTCCGATCAAACAAAGGTATTATCCCATATCTCCTGCAAGGGAAAAACTTTTATGTGATGAGATTGATAGGATGCTTAGTGTAGGTGTTATAGAACAATGTCCAGCTTCACCTTGGTCATCTCCTGGAGTTTTGATAGTGAAACCTGGTAAAATAAGATTTTGTTTGGATAGTAGAAAATTAAATTCGGTGACGACGAAAGACGCCTATCCAATTCCAAATATTGATGGCATTATTTCCAGACTTCCTCCAATTTACTTTATTTCCAAAGTGGATTTAAAGGATGCCTTTTGGCAAATAAAATTGGACGAAGATTCAAGGCAGAAGACGGCATTCACAATTCCTAATCGACCATTATATCAGTTCATACGAATGCCATTTGGATTGTGCAATGCTCCGCAGACTATGTGTAGATTGATGGACATAGTTATTCCATACCATCTAAAGACGAACGTCTTTGTATATCTAGATGATCTATTAATTATTTCTAAGGATTTTGATGAGCATTTGCGACATTTACAGGAGGTGGCTACTCAGTTTAGGAAGGCCAATTTAACTATCAACATTAAAAAGAGTTTCTTTGCTATAAAAAATGAACAGTATTTGGGATACATCTTAGGAGAAGGTTGTTTAAAAGTAGATCCGGACAAAGTTAAGGCTATTTCAGAATTTCCCATTCCTAAATCCATTCGTCAACTTCGCCAATTTCTTGGTATGGCGGGTTGGTATAGAAGATTTATTGTCGATTATGCTTCGCTTACGTTTCCTTTAACGGAATTGCTTTCAAAGAAGAAAACATTTTTATGGAATGATGAAGCTCAAAAATCTTTTGAAATTATTAAACAGAAGTTAACCTCAGCACCGGTTTTAGTTCACGCGAACTTTGATAAACCATTTCTTTTGCAATGTGATGCTAGTACGCACGGAATAGGAGCCGTTTTAGTTCAGATCGATGACGATGATAACGAGAGACCGATTGCATATATGTCACAAAAGTTAAACAAGGCACAAAGGAACTATTCTATCACAGAATTGGAATGCCTTGCAGTTGTTTTAGCTGTAAAGAAGTTCAGAGCTTATATAGAAGGTCAAGAATTCAAAGTGATAACAGATCATGCAAGTCTCAAGTGGTTGATGAGACAAAAAGATTTGAGTGGTCGCTTAGCGAGATGGGCTCTCAAACTCCAAGGTTTTGAATTCACGATTGAATACCGTAAAGATAGGGAAAATATTGTTCCTGATGCATTATCCCGAGCGTATGAAAATGAAGATAATTTAGATGAAATAGAGTTGGAAGTCCTACCCTCAATTGATCTAAATTCAAATGCATTTGGAAGTTCGGATTATGTAAATTTGCGAAATGAAATTTTGAAATCAAAATTGCCCGATTATAAAGTAATCGATAAATATATCTATAAAAGGACAAGATTTTCAACAGGAAACGAAGATGAATCTGAATCATGGAAACTCTTTGTACCACTGGAATTACGTAAAACTGTTATCCATATAGCTCATGACTTGCCCAACGTATCACATGGTGGCATTGCAAAAACAATACATCGAATCCGTCAATTCTTCTTTTGGCCAAAAATGATTATCGATATTAAAGAGTACATAATGAATTGTGTTTCGTGTAAAACGTCCAAAGCACCTTGTAAAAGTCTGAAACCACCTATGGGTGAAATGGTGAATACTGAAAGGCCATTTCAGCGTATATATATGGATCTGATTGGACCACTTCCACGAACAAAGAACGGAAATATTGGGATTCTAATTATCATGGACCATTTTACAAAATTTAGTTTTTTGAAACCATTACGAAAATTTGTTACAAAACCAATTGTTGAATATTTAGGAAACGAAATTTTTACATGTTATGGCATACCAGAAATTATAGTAACTGATAATGGCAGTCAATTTAAATCGAAAGAATTTCAAAATTTAGTGGAAAAATTCGGAATCCATCATCAATATACTGCTGTCCATAGTCCTCAGTCAAACGCTTGTGAAAGAGTCAACAGATGTATTAACGAAGCTCTACGATCGTATGTTCATAATGATCAACGTGAATGGGATGTTTTCTTACCTAGTGTAAATTGCGCGCTTCGCAACAGTGTTCATCAGACAACTGGACAAACACCATATGAACTACTTTTCGGACAAAATATGATCAATCATGGACAAGATTATAAAATTCTTCGTAACCTTAAACTTCTTGCTGAATCAGATACCCAAATCGAACGACAAGATAATTTCACGATTTTAAGAGACTCCATTCAAAAGCGAATTAGGGATGCATATGAAAGAAATTCTAAATCCTATAATTTGAGATCTAGAAAAAGGGAATTTAACATTGGACAGATTGTAATACACCGGAATTTTGCTCAGAGTTCATTAGTTAATCATTTCAATGCAAAACTTGCACCAGTTGGAGTTAGATCAGTAGTAAAAAGGAAACTTGGCAATGTTAACTACGAACTCGAAGATGTCGATGGCGGCCATATTGGTGTATACCACATGAAGGACATTTGGACCTGATTTTAACAAAACACAAATTTTGATAAGGGTGTCGCCTTTGTTTAGATTAAATTCAGCAGCAAGCTTGGTTTTTAATCTACTTTGTGATAGCGACAATTTAACAATTTTGATTAATTTGAATTTTGGGATTTGTAAATTGAATTGGAAAGTATTTATTATTTTATTATCATTTTTATTTGAGTGTATTTGGTTAGTTTTCATATATATATAAACAAAAGAATATAAAATAATTTGTTTAAGTAGGTTGTGAATTTGTTTTACGTTTAAATTTCAAAAATTATAGAAAAATTGGGAGAAATAAAAATAATTTTCATCGAGAAGGTTGACTAGAAAATATAATATAGAAGATATTGAAATTTTTATAATACTAAAGATTTTTTTTTAAAATTTGCTGTAAAATTGGAATCTAAATAGTCTACTTGTGAAATTTACCATTGGAAATTATCTTTTTTCTTATTGTGGAGAATATCAAGTCTTCTTGTTAAAAGGAATATTTAATATACATCCCCTCCCAAATCCACGAACAACTACAAGTCTTCTTGTTAAAAGGAATATTTAATATATATCCCCTCCCAAATCCACGAACAACTATAGAGATCAAATCAAGATATATCGATAAATTTATTGGGTCAAGAACTGGGTCAAGACCAAATTACATCAATATCAAGATCTATACTTCTTTTACCTTAATGTGATTTACGATTTGGTGATTTATCAAGTGTATAACAATTTTGAGTGTCACATACAGTCATCACTACTTATAGATTTGATCCTGATAACGAGAGTAGTTTTAAAATTAATCAATCATTTAAAGTTCGATAACAATTAATTTCAAAGTTAATATATTTTCCGCTAAATTCATATTTTTTTTTATTAAATTAAATTATGTTTAACTTTTAATTATTGTTGTGTTTTAAAATTAAAAATAATATTATTGTCGTATGGTCACCCTGAAGAATTCGAATATTTAAAACCGCGAAAATTAATATATTATAAAGATTTAATATGTAAAATTTAATATTAATAATACTATATACTTAATTCTAATATCTATCATCAAAATTACATATTCAAACTTTACACTTACTATATACATATTTCGTGGTTGAAATCTAAATTTGAATACATTTTATTACGCAAATCATCTGTCATCGGGTACCTGCTGACATCGATGGATCCTTAATGTACGTAAGTTAAATTATTAATTTCATTTGTATTTCAACCTCCTCTTATTACTTATAAACTCTTAAATACCCTATATACTACATATTAATTGCAATGATAATTTTTAATTAAACCATTGATTGTGGTTAATATTTTGTTTAAATATTATATCTTTTCTTAATTTTCTAAAATATTCCTATTGTTTATAAGAGTGACCAATTATAAGAAACTAGTCCTAATTGTCCATTATCTTGTTATTATTTTTAGTTTATTTAATTTTTAATAATAAACATAATTTAATGTTTGTTATGTAATAATCATAATGTGTTAAATTTAGATTGTTTTTATTACAAAAGGTGAAGAAAGAAGTATGGGGTATAATAGTTAAGGTGTCCCTTAATTAATTTTGTATAGGGCTGATAAAGAAATTACAATAACTTATCAGCATGGTGGGAGGGTAAAGAAATTGTGTAATGACATACATCATAAGTTACACAACATTTTATCAGTCTAGTTATATTTTTTTTTTTTATTAAGATCGTTGTGATTTATCATCTTTTGTACTTAGCTACCTATTTTTTTAAATCTTCTGTAAATGATTCATTATATATATATTTGTTGGGAATTTGTATAAACTCACCCCTCCGACGAGCACAGCCGTTATTAAAGGTAGCTCCTTTCCCAAATACATAGAAATAACTTTTCAAAGAATCGTTACAGTATGCCCGTGCCTTCAAAGAGCAGCCTGCTCACTTTGAACCCTTTTATAGATCATCGTCATGTAAAATGGAAATACCCCCAGAAAGATTTTGAAGTAGGTGATTTAGTGATTATTCGTCAAGATAATTTACCCCCTAGTGAATGGCGACTAGGACGAATAGAGAGGACTCATGTTGGACATGACTCAAAGGTCCGCACAGCGGGCGTGAGAACAGCTTCCGGCGTTTTTACCCGACCCATCGTTAAGCTTGTTCTCTTACCCAGTTCAGAAACCCACTAATTCTTTCTTTTCCTCTCTTTCTCCTTTATTTTGTATTTACCCTATAGAGAACATGTCGAGTGTATCACGCCGCCTGGAGATCCATCGTAAACCCATTGAAGGTCCTTCTTCCTCTGAGACACATGACAACACTGCTGCCAGCAACACGTACCACAACAACCACAGCAACATTTTTTTTTTGCCTTTAATTATTTATTGAATCTTCATATATTTTTTTTTTTTTTTGCTTTTAATTATTTATTGAATCTTCATATATGAAATGACAATAAGTATCTTAATCTTAATACTAAAAAGAAAATAATAAGCCCAGCCAGTGCTAGACAAAAATTTTTATAATACTAAAAAATTTCACATCAACTGATCCAGTCATCTGTTTTGCGCTTGAGTTAAAGCAAGGGTATCCCTCCTTCTCAACCGATTGTGGCCACTAAAGTTAAGGATGTCTCTTGCAAGTGGGTTTGGATGGTGTTCAAGTTTGCTGACGTACTTTGACGCATATTTTGTAAATTCGACGTTTACTAATGGCACGCCTAGATCTTTGTGGATTCGAGAATTTTTAACATACCATGGAGCTGCAGTAATAATACGTAGAATTTTATTTTGACCCCTTTGAATTTTTTCAATGTTTGATGCTGAGGCAGTACCCCATAATTGAATTCCATAACACCAGATTGGCTTTAGTATTGCATTGTACAACAAAAGTTTGCAATCCAACTTTAATGTAGAATTTCTGCCGATTAGTCAATTAAGTTGCACTGCTTTTAATCTCATCTGAGTAAGTTTTGCGTCGATATGAGACTTCCAAGTTAAACGACGATCGCGGTGGATTCCGAGGTATTTCACTTCATTGTGTTGCGGGATAATTTGCTTATTTATTCTGATGAACGAGCAGGTATCTTTTCGCAATGTGAAAGTTATATGAATTTCTGTTCGTTAACCCTGATTTTCCAAAGCTCAAGCCAATTCTCTAGTTTATAAAGATATTTCTGCAAGTTCTGTGATGCTATTTGATGGTCCTTATGAACGCTAATAAAGGCTGTATCGTCTGCAAAAGTTGAAGTATGTATTATGGGGTCTGACGGCATATCGGATGCATAAATCAAATATAAAGTAGGACCCAGTATGCTACCCTGGGGTACTCCTGCTTCAATTGGCTGAGCGGGGCTTAAAAAATCGCCTTTTTTGATTGTAAATTTGCGACCATATAGTTTTCATAAGTTTGTGGGTGTTAGCAGGCAGAGTTAATTTAATTTTATGCATTAAACCTTCATGCCAGACTTTGTCGAACGCTTGGGAAACATAAATGAAAAGCGCGGAACAGTATTGTTTCTTTTCAAACGAAAGTCTTATCACATTTACTAATCTGTGTGTTTGTTCGATGGTACTGTGTTTAGCTCTGAACCCGAATTGGTGATTTGGGATACATTGAGTGTCGTTCAGAATTGGAATCAACTTAGCCAATAACAATTTTTCAAACAGTTTTGAAATTGTCGGCAGTAGACTAATTGACCCATATGACTCTACTTTAATGGGGTCCTTCCCTGGCTTAGGAATCATGGTAATCATAGATACCTTCCAATCTGCAGGATAGTATTCTAGGCGTAAAATAGCATTGAAAATAAATAGGATAATTCTTCTAGCTACACGAGGTAACTCCACAAGCATTTTGTTGCTGATTTTATCCATACCTGGAGCTTTTTTAAGATTCAGAGTACCAATAGCGCTTTGGACATCATTAAAGGTAAGTCTTAGAGGTACAGGAGGTCTAATAACGAGTGGAGGCAAATCAGATACGTTATTTGAGTTGTTTATAGTAAACACATTTCTCAAATGGTTAACAAATAATGTCCCTTTCTCGGAATCATTTCTAGCCCAGTCACCAGTCGGATTTCGCAGAGGAGGCTTTCCTCTAATTTGTCTTTTTAAACCTCGTGCCGCCTTCCATAACGAGTAGTCAGATTGTGGGGTACTATCCAGACCCTCCAAGTAAGATCTAAGTGAGGCCGTTCTTTGGGTTTCTAAGAAATGTCTTAGTATATCTCTGCATACCCGTAGCCTAGCTTTCAGTTCAGGAGACCTGTGAATTTGCCACTCTTTTCTAACTCTTCTTTTTTCTGACAGGAGATGATCGAGTTCAGCGAAATAAGTTCTGTTTGTCCCACTTCTGCACTCAACGTCATATGTGGAGACGTGATGTACAGCTCTTCGTATGTCCTCAGTAAACTTGCCAATCGACCCATCAATATCCTCGGTAGTTCTCAACACTACATTTTCCGTGCAGTGGGAACTTAAATACTTTTTATACTTTATCCAACTTACTCTGGTTTTAGATATGTCCCGAAATGGAGAGCCATTCCCTTGAAGGAAACGCATTGAAATAATAGTTGGAGAGTGATCTGAAGACAAGTCTAATGAAGGCTCCACTTGTATCGATTCTACAGGAATATTTTTCACTACTCCGAAGTCAATAACATCGGGAATCTTCCGTCGGTCCGTCGGCCAGTAAGTGGGATGCCCGCTTGAGAGTACATCTAAGCCCATTTTGGCAATGGTGTTGAAGAGTTCACGACCCTTCGGAGTCACCAGCAACTAAAAATCTAGCTCCAAGGGAATTGAAGAAGCTGTAGTATTGGTGTTCTTTTATTGAAAATCGAGGCGGCGAATAAATTGATGATAAAACAAAATTGTACTGACAGAATTCAATACAAATGTTTGTTGCTTGTAGGTAATCCTCACATATGTTGTTCATTAAATAATATTTTATTCTGTTCTTTATAAGAATTGCCGAACCTCCACATGCTCTTCCGCGGGGATCTTTAGTATCATACAACACGTAGCCATTAATTTTGAAGTACGCTGTCGCCGTCAAGTGAGTTTCAGCAATCATCATGACATCATTCTGCTTATCCATCAGGAAGTGTTCAAGTTCGTTTTTATGTTGGCGGAGGCCGTTCACATTCCAAAAACAAATTTTTAAACAAATCATTTCTTAAAAATGGCTTGTAAGATAGTGGATTGAATTTTCAGCATTTCCTGCATCATGGATGTCATAGTGGTCGTAAAAGTGTTCATAGTTTGGACAAGTGTCTGCAATGTAGTCTCTAGAGTGTTAATATTAGGCTCGTAATATTGTGATTTAGGTTCCTGTTCCAAACCTGGCATTTTAGGTTTAACCACGTTAGCGTAAGAAACTTGTCTAGAACTAGGAGCGTTTACATGACTAGTGAACCGTAACAATGGAGGGAAATTGTCACTCGATGCAAAAATAGGCTGTTGACAATGATCAGGTAATACTGTCGTCTTGTTGGTTCTTATGCCTTTCAAATGAGTGTAAATTGGACAACCTCTATAATTTGCGGTATGATTACCTCCGCAGTTACTACATTTTTTGATTTTTGAATCAGTTTTCGACTTATCACATTGAGCAGTTGCATGTAGCTCCCCACACGCAACACAAACTGACGGCAATTTACAATACGCCTTGGTGTGACCAAATTCTTGACAGTTGAGACACTGGACGGGTCCCTGACGCTTATGTGGTTCTTCCACGGTGATTCTACGATGCAGAAGGTACATCAGATTGTAGATGGGATGGGACTCGTTTTTCTTTAAGACAACATCTCCAGGTTCCAATTCCACCCTGAACATGGGCTGAGGGATCTTTTCACGGTTTCTAATATTCACTACGCTCTTGATTTTGAACCCTTTGTCCATTAAACCGGTCTTTATCTCCGCAGGATCAACACATGGGTCTATACCTTTTAGAACGACTTGGAGTCCTTTTGCGCTTTTGAGCTGATAGGTATAGAAATCCCTAGTCTCCCTCTCCAACTGGTTGGACAATTTTCGAAAATCATCTTCCCTATTCACTTGGATCTTTGTCTCGCAGATATTTCCATGTTTAATTGAGGTTACGCTAAACATGTTTTCGCCTATTACAGCAACAATTCCTTGTATCAGTTTGTTGGAAGTGGGCTCTCTCAGGTAAATTGGTGGGGGCTTAAATGTCTTTTTCGGTATTTCTGGATCATCCGTCTGAAGTAGAGAAAATCTGTTTTGGTCATTTGGTTTACCACTATTGATGGTCTTAGGAACTTTGGAGTTGGAAGACATTTGAGCAGATGTCGGGCTTCTCTGTCGCTTGAGAACGGTTATGTACTTATCCATACCTACTTGTTTTTGGGTTTGACTGCACTATTTGATGAAGATGATGTTTTTTCATCTGTTGGAATCACTATATTGGGCGAACAGGAACGACGCCGTTCTACGGCTCTTGTAGTGAGAAAATTCTCCAAAGACTTTTTTATGGATTCTTTCTCAGAGACCCATTTAGGTTTTCTAGATGAGCTAAGCTCTTTCTCAGAATTACATCTGAGAGGAACACTCATACAGTTTTTATACGATTTTTAATGTTTTTTTTTATATATTTTAACCTATTACGAGTTAATTTTTTCACTTTTTTGTTTAATTTCAACTTTTTACACTTTTTCACCTATTACTATTATTATTTTTTCACCGAAAATTCAGCCGCACTAAAAGTAACACGTCCGAACAGTTCGATGAGACGAGACTGATTTTGACTAAATGTAAGTCCATTGTTTCCTTTATGAAACGCAGCACAATTGCAATGGCCAAATTTAAGCAGGCCTAGACTATTGAAAACCCACTTGGCCTGATTCAGGAAATGCCAACACGATGGAACAGTGCGTTCCAAATGATAAGACGACTTTTAGAAACGAAGGAAGCACTAAAATCTGTTTTATTATGTACATTTAAGGCTCCGGTTCCATTTTCGGCAGAGGAAATCGATACTTTGAAGGAGCTTACGGAACTTCTCGCTCCATTTTAAGATGCAACTCTGGCTATTTCTGGCAGCATAAATGCAACAATTTCTCTGGTCATTCCTCTAAGATGCGAGCTGCATCAAAAATTGCAAAACTTAAGACCTAATCTTAAAACTGCAGAAGTTGTCTGTGCCTTCGAAATGCTAAGTAGCCGTTTAAGTGATAGATTTGCACACTACGAATCAAGGACTGTTCCCCGCATAACAAATCTAATAGATCTTCGATTTAAAAAGGATGGTTGTAAGTCGGTTTCAAATGCAGATCAGGCAGTTAAGGCTTTGGAGCAGGAGATGTACACCGTTTTGTCAAGAACTCCACGGGAGCAGCCCCTTCCACCCGAATCTTCTCAAAAGCCCATTTTTCTTTTTTGCAAAACAAAATTAAGTCAAAAATAAAATCATCGCTAGCGGATGCCATTGTAATTTTGAGACAGCACCTGGAAAATATAAATGAACCAGAAGAATGCGATCCTCTTTTGTTTTGGAAGGTTAATTTAATAAATGTAATTATACTTAATAATAGCTACACCCGGTGTGCTTTGCTACCCCCCCCCCCCTCGTCATAAAATAAAACGTATTTATATATTTACAAACATTTATTTATTTAATTTTAATGTATTTATTGCAATGCTTTAGGCGAGGCCATGCTCCTTGTTACGCGCGCTTTGTCAAATCGCTTGTTACTTTAAAATAGTAGATATAAAAAAACAACTGAAGTCAATGGCATGTAAAATAATGTTTTGGCTAGCTCTGCCATCAGTGGCGTGGTTCTTGACCCGAGTGTTTTGACGCGTAATCATAGCAAAATTCATGCCATTATTAAATTGCCACACAAACAAATATATTTAAAAGAGAAATGCTTAAAATTGCTGTTAATTCAAAAGAAACGTAAAATTTGTAAATTTGTAAAAGACAAGAGGGTTCAAACGAGGACAATACCATTAAAGTGACATGGTGTTGGTCACTTGGAGTGCACTTTTTCCACCCAACTAGTCAATTATGACTACGCCTGTGGTAACATAACACTCATATTTTATCTGTTGCCCCTTATGTTTTCCTATCACTGTTCACCCTGTTACGGATTTAGAGGGACAATTTTCCTTCGCTCTAAACCTTGTCCCTTCACCCGCACCCAACATATCATACATATAACGGTACCACTTGAATATGCGCCTCATGCTCATATTTTGTTTAAATACCACGTACCCATTACATTTGCGCTATGGCATGTTTAAAATTCCATCTTTTATTTCAGTTGACAACAACTTCTTTTTTTTTCATCGTTGTTAAAAAATCTGGAAGTATTTACAACAGAAAAGAATGTTCTAGAGAAAAAGGGGAAAGAAAAATGTAACGTGATTAACATGCGCATTCATGACCCATTTTTTCTCTCTTTCTCTCTTCATAAAAAAACATTCACTCTCACATTTGCGTCTCGTGTTTAACACACACACAACAGACAAATAATTGTGTAGAGATTTTTTTTACATTACCTCTGCCCATACACAAACACATTCTTGCTGTGGAATGCCATAAATTCAAAGAATGTGTAAACAGTTATTTTTTTTCTGATTGGAATGTGCATTTCAATATATATAAACGCAAGGGAAACCAAAGAAGTCAGTGGGTGAAAAACATTTGCGCAGGGCAGTTCGCCCGAAAAGTTAAATAAAAGCAAATAGGACAGTTTTTTTAAAGTGATCGAAGAGACAAGTCAGTGAAAAACGTTGCGCAGGACAGTTCGTCCAAGAATAAAATCCAAAGTGGTGTTAGAAAAAAAAGAGACAGTCGTCGGACGGAAAAAAAAATCAAATAAAAAGAATTTTTCTTGTTGTGTCAGTTTTTTTTGTTTGTTAAAATATGTAAAATTAAAACATTTGATTTAAAAGCTTTAAAGAAAAACAAGAAGTTTAAATATACCAGAAAATAATAAAGAAATAATTTCATTATTAAAATATACGTTGTGTATAAAAATATAAAAAAAATTATCACCTGAAAAGGCAACTTAAACAATTAAAGGGAATGAAGTAAGCAAAAGCAAACAAAAATAAATTGATTTTTATACACTTTACTGACTAAAATCATCCCAAAAAACAACTTGATACTCATTTGGTTAATTAAATACAAAAATTTGCTAACGAGAAAAAATCAATACTTGGAAAATTTAAATAAAAAAAAAAGGATTTAAGAAATTAACAAAAAAAATATGAGAAAAGCATAAAGAAAAGCAGAAGAGAAAAGCAAAAAGAAAAACCAAATTAAAACCAGTAGGGTAGTGCAAAATAAATTTAAAATTATTAAAAACACAGAAAAAATGTAAAAATAAGATAAACTTAAACAAAGAAAAAAATGAAACAATATATTAACAAAAAAAAAACAAAAATTGTAAAAATAAAATGACTTTCAACAACAACAACGTGAGTTACAACAACGTCTACGTAATCATCTGTAACAACATCTACAACAACAACAACGTCTATGTAATCATCGGTAACAACATCTATCAACTCAACCAACAACAACAACGATGTCAGCACGCTGAAAGCATTTAAGTACAATATTACATTACATTATTATTATTAATATTATTAGAATTATTATAGATATTAGCACTATTATAGAATTACTATTTTTTGAATTAACATTAACTATTATTACTATTATTACCAATATTATTATTATACTTTTTTACATTTAAAATAAACAATATGCACCATATTTTTGAAATTATAAAAAAAAAGAAATTTAAAATTATAAAAAGAAAAATTGTTAGAAGCTAGGTCTAGTAAACTTAAGAAAATTAAATAAAGAAAGTTTTTATTAAAAATGGAAAAAAAATTCTAATATGTATTACTAATTTCTTTCTAAAGGAGGAATGCTAGGAACCACTATGAGAATTAAGTAAGGATCACCACACACATTTAGGGACAGAAATAGAAATTCAGGGTATACATTCTGTCAAGGCGTCTGACAGTCCAGTAGTCAGTAGGGAGGGAAAAATGTACCCAAATCGGCACAACATCTTGCCAACAACATACTTAAAAAATTTGAGCATTTGTTTTTTTTTTTCTTTTTATTAAAATTAAATACACTATGGTAGTTTAAGGCAAATAGTGTATTATATGTAAGCATCTGTGAAACCTGGTTAAGAACCATTTTGTACCACTGAGCTAGTCGAACATCATTTGTTTTGCCCTTAACCAAGCTTCCAAGAAATTAAAGCAAATCCATAAGGCGATTCTTTAACATTTTTTTTATTGTTATATTTTTCGTAGACGACGCGTTACAACCCATACCTACCAACCTGTATAACCTTCGCTCTTTTTAAGAAAAAAAAACTTTTAGTGCATTTCAAAATCCATTATAAAATTCATATTTCTTTTATTAAAAAAATTAATAGCTATAATAATAATCTTTTATAATAATAATAATACCTATAATAATACTAGTATCAATAATAATAATACTTAGGATTAATTAAAAAAATCAATACTTAAATAATAATATAATAATTTTAATAATTTTCTTAAAGCTCTAAGGTATACTTAAATGTTTTTTTCAGATGTTGACATCATTGTTGTTGCTATGATTAGCTTGTTGTTGTTGTTGTTGCATTAGTAGTTGTTGATGTTGCCCAAGTAGAATAGTTGATGTAGTTATAGTTGGTTAAATAGTCGTTGTTGGTGTTGTTGTTTAGACAGTTGTTGTTGTTATTTTAAAACATTTTAAATTTTATGTAGGTTTATAGTTGTTGATGTAGTTTATTTTAAAACATTTTAATTAATTTTACAATTGATGGTAATTTATTTTCTTTTTCATTTCAAAAGTACATTTAAGTTAACTATTTTGTTTATTACATAATAATTCTCCGTATAAAATAAAAGTATATGTTCTTGCACTTCGTTCTGTTCACCCACCTTTTGTTATTTAAATTTTTGGTTAATGTTTTAATTTTGTTTTTATATTTCTTTTCGTTTTGAAAACTCTTTTGTAACTCTTTTGGTTTTGTTCTACTATTTCTTGTATTAACTTTCTTTTTTTTTTTTTTTGTTTTAATTTACAATACAACTTTACACTTTACACATTAGTTATAATTTTGCTCCTTCCATCCGATTTTTTACATTTTTTTTCTTTTTCATTTGGCAGTCAATAAAGTAATATTTTGTTAGTTTTATTTAATACATTTATTTTAATTTATTTTATGTACATTTTAAGTTTAACTTTTAACTTGTTTTTTTTTCAATTCATGTTTTAATTTTATTTTAGGTTTAATTTATTTATGTACATTTTATAACACAATGATGTTTATTGAAAGTTCTTAAACACAATTTATGCAACAAAAAAAAACATTAGTTTCTCAAACTTTTCTTTCTTACACGACTGTGTAAGAACTGACTGTTCATGCCCAACTGACTTCTTTCTGTTTTCGCCACTTGTTATATTAAAGAATGCGCATTCCATTTAACATAACAAAAAAATGTAACGGTTTACACATTCTTTGCATACTTGTCATTCCATTTATGTTGTTGTTGTTGTGAGAGATACATACTACATACATATAATAAACAAAAACTCTACACTGCTGATGCTAGTTATTTCCTACATGTTAAATGTTCTACGCAGCTTGTAAGTATATATGTATGTATTTTGAGTGAGAAGAGAACATTAACGGAAAATATATGAATGCTCACAACAACAACGTTACATTTTTTTGTTTTCTAGAACATTCTTTTGTAAAATAAAATTCCTGACAACGAGAAAGAATTGTTACCAAAAAAAAAAAAACAGAATGGAATTTCAAATATGCCATGCAAAAGAAATTTACATACATACATACATGTTATGTATATAACGATGCGCAATTTAATAAAACCGTTAAAATGGTTCAATTTGTTAAATGAGGGTGGAAATATTTTCTAAATCCCTAACAAAACTGCTTCGTTATGAAATTGTAAATTGAATATAGAACAGGAAAAGGATTTAGAGCGCGCAGAAATAAAGAAACGTGTGGCACGACCCACGATAAGCCGGGCTAAAACGACAATTACATTCTAAGGTCTTAGATCAGAAGCATGATATATCCCAATCAAATTTCCCTGAAGATCTTCCACGTCATATAATACATTACCAATTTTGTCTCGAATACGGCATTTAATGTATTTAGGTAAAAACTTGGCATTAATACCATTCTGAAAATTACTAAGACTATGATTTTTCCGAAAAACTTCCTGGCCAACACGATAACTAACATGTTTGGTGCGTGTGTTATAAATTTTTGTGGCTTTTTCATGTGCCCTCTCAATGTTTTGGGAAATTTTCTGTCTAATTTGATTTTGCTTATCTATATGTTTTATAATTGTGTCATCTTCCATCATATTTAATTTTTCCAATAAAACGTATGAGGAACCATGCGTGCACATATTTTGGCCAAACAGTGCATAATGTGGAGAACAATTTATTGAGGAGTGGTAATCGCTCCGTAATATCGTCAAAATGTTAGGTATACAAGCGTCCCAGTTTAGATGGTTAGTTTCCTTTAAAAGATAATATCTAATCTTAGAGATGATTTCTCTGTTTGCTCTTTCAGAGGCATTCGCCTGGGGAGAGTATAATCCCGTTTTAATATGGGTTATTTCGAAAAGAGAGAAAAAATCCTGAATTTCTTTGGAAACAAACTGTTTCGCATTATCACTGTGAATGTACTGAGGAACGCCGAAGGTATTAAACAAGTAGTTTTGAAGAAAATCAATTACATTTATGAATGTCGCAGACCTTAGAGGGTGAAGGAAAAGAAATTTCGTAAAGTGATCAATGATAATGAATAAATATGTGTTTTTAGATTTGGAGGATGGATATGGTCCCAAAAAATCGCAATACAATCGCTGAAATGGACGTTTAGTTTCAAATGCATCTCCCATGGGAGGTCGAAGGGTTTGGTTTGGCGCTTTTATGACTTTACAGTCATCGCAGTTACTTACAAATATTTTTATGTCTGAACTCATTGAAGGCCAGTAATATTTCTGTCGAACCCTCGAAAGTGTTTTGAAGTAGCCACCATGACAGCTAGATTCGTGTCCTAATTTAACAGCTTTATGCGTCAATAACTCAGGGAGCCATAATCTCCACAAATTCTCTTCTTCATTATCTATACCCTGTCGAAAATTCACTCTCTTGTATACACGCTCATCGATTACGCATAAGTCAGGTAACTCATCTTTATTATCGGAAATGGTTTTAATTAATTGCTTATATTCAGGAGAATCAAAATCCTTAGAACTCAAATCCATTTCAGGAAAACTTCGGTTAATTTCTAAAGAATCTACATCAAAATGAGACAATGTGTCCGGAACCACATTTAACGAACCCTTCCTATGCTCGATCTTAAAGTCAAAGCCTTGTAACATTAAACTCCACCTTGCGAGTCTCCCACTTAGGTCTTTCTGACCCATGAGCCATTTTAGGCTTGAATGATCGGTGATAATTCGAAAAGGTGATCCTTCGACATAGGGTCTAAAACGTTTTACGCAGATTACTGCAGCTAAACACTCCAGTTCTGTGACTGTGTAATTCCGCTGAGCACCGTTTAGTTTCTGCGATACAAAAGAAATGGGTCTTTCCCTATTTTCGTCGTCTACTTGGTATAAAACACCACCTACTCCGACACGCGAAGCATCGCATTGAATAATAAATTCTTTGTTAAAGTCGGGCTGAGCAAGAACGGGAGCACTAGATAAAGCGAGTTTAAGTTTTTCGAAACTATCAATAGCTTCAGGGGTCAATGAGAATTTTCCTTCACGTTTACGTAAACAATCAGTAAGGGGACCTGACAGACTAGCAAAATTATTTATGAATGCTCGATACCAGTTCGCCAAACCAATGAATCGGCGGACTTGGCGAGGCATTTTGGGAATCGATTGCCGAAACCTTTTCTGGATCGACTTTCAAGCATCCACTACCAATACGATAACCCAAATATTTGATTTCATTTTGGCAAAATTTGCTTTTTGAGATATTGATGGTAAGTTTAGCATCGTTAAGACATTTTGCGACCTGAGAGAGTAATTCTACGTGTTCCTCAAAGGTAGCTGTGCAGATTTAAAGATCGTCCAGGTACACGAATACATTTTCCCTAAGACGAGATGGGATAGTTTTGTCCATTAGGCGGGACATCGCTTGCGGACCATTACAAAGCCCAAAGGGCATTACCCGATATTGGTAGAGGGGTCTACCAGGAACCGCAAATGCTGTCTTCTCCTTGGAGGAGTCTGTGAGCCGTATTTGGAAAAATGCATCTTTCAGATCAATTCCGCTTATATAGTGAGTATCTTTGAGTCTGCTGAGCAAACCGTTAATGTGGGGGAGTGGGTATGAGTCCTTTTTTGTAATAGTGTTCAACTTCCTTGAGTCAAGGCACAAACGTACTTTTCCCGGTTTTCTTACGTTTACTATGGGAAAGCACCACGGTTAGTTTGACTCTTCTATTACGCCCATTTGCAATAAACGGTCTAGTTCTTGGTACACTTCAGCCTGTCTAGGAGGAGAAAGAGGGTAATGTTTGCACTTAATTGGCTCTGCATCACCGGTGTCAATGTGGTGTTCTAAAAGATTTGTGCAACCAAGACCTAACTTTTCAAAAGAGGGGAACTCTGACACCACACAATCAAGTTGAAATTTTTGTTCTGAATTTAATTCATGAAAACATGGGTTAATTTTGTCTACTGGCTCCAGATCACAGGACTCAACAATTGGAATGATATCAGGTGCGATGGCAAAACTACGCCAGAAGTCTAAACCGAGGTAGGCTTCTTGGGTTAAAGTGGGTACAACGTAAAAATCAATAACTCGTGTAATGCCTTTATAAACAACAGGTATTTTGCAGTGACCCAAAACTGAATTTTTTGATCCATCTGCCGTTGATATGCAAGATCGAAAAGGTCTTAAGGTGAGATTATTTCTTTCAATGAAATTTAAGCTATTCTTGCCCAATACTGAAACACTAGCGCCGGAATATAGAAGTCCGTAAATGTGATCATTAAAAACTTGAATTTTTGCAAAAGGTCTCTCGTCTTTCTCATGACATAATATCGAAGATGCTATTAATTTACGAAACGATTTTCTTTTCTTAAAACGAAGTCTACTCTTTAAGGTTTTAGCTGTGGGTTTGAAAAATGTTGGTTTGTCATTATAAAATTTATTTTGATTGTCCGAAAATTTTGGAGAAATCTCTCCCGAGACTGTAGATCTCGATTTATCTTCCTGTGGAAGATTCCTAATCGATGGACCTAATTGTGACTCGGGGAGAAAGCTTTGGAACGAGAGTCCCCGGTGGCCATCTCGCTCCGCTTCCTGTTTCCCAGGTGCGTATTTTTGCATTTTGGAGTAGCTACTCCACGTTCACCACATTTAAAACAAAAAAGGCTCCTAGTTTCTTCTGGACAATAAATGTAGGAATGACCGAGAGCTAAACAATTCCAACACTTTATTTTTGAATAATCCGGTTTTGAGGTACGTCGAGAGAATTGAAGTGCTTCTAGTTGAGGATCAAAATCATCATCAATTTCTTTCTTTTCTACCGCATCAGCTTCAATTTCGCTAATGTGACGATGAGGTCTGTTATCAAGAAAGGACGTTTTATTTTCTTTTGGTTGCTGCTTACGTTTGTGAATATTTATCAAAATTTCGTCATCTGTTTCCAGAGTACTGAATTCACGAGAAATTGCGTATTTTAAATTAGCGTAAGAAGGATATTCATTCCGTTTCATGAAATCCCAATACCATTCATCTGCACGACCGCGTAAAAATATACAGTGGCCGACAAAAGTCTACATACGACCACAATATTGGACATATTATGAGAACATTAGTTTGGAATAAAAAAATAATGATGCAGTTTTGTTTGTAATCTATTTTTTATTGATATGTCCCAAAAAAAATTGTTATTGTAATGTAAACTTTAAAAATTATTCCTAATAAACAAACAAAAACCATTGACAAAAGTCTACATACGACCAGCATGTATGGGATTTTGTTGTTGAATTCAAACGGTAAAATGCCGTTATTTATTTTTTACTTTTTTGTTGTGTTAAGGGGTTTCTTAAAATATTATTCAGTTCAAGTTTAGGCGGATAAATAAATCTTTAATAGAATGGCTTCTCGAAAAGAAATATCAATTGATGTCCGTAATTTTGTTGTAAAGTGCAGAAATTAGGAAAAATATTTTGATGAAATGTCAAAGCTTTTTAATTTAAGTAAGTCTACGGTTCAGACAATAGTCAGTAACTTTAAAAAGACTGGTACAGTAGAAAACAAACCACGTGGAGGTCGCCCAAAGAAACTTAGTCGTAGAGACGTTAGCTTCATTTTAAAAGAAGTGGGCAAAAATCCCAAAGTAAATGCCACAAAATTAGCCGAAGATATCGCTGCATGATCTAAATTAATTGTACATCCAAGAACTTTAAATAATAATGGTTACCATAGCCGATCTACTCGCAAAAACCTCTCATAAGCGAAAAAAATCGCAAAGTTCGTTTGGAATTTGCACAAAACCATATTCAGAAGGACAAGGATTTCTGGAAGAGAGTTTTGTTCACTCATGAATCTAAATATAACATATTTGGAAGTGATGGGAGAGATAAAGTTTGGCGAAACAAAAAATACAGCGATGGAGCCGAAGAACTTAGTTGCTACTGTTAAGTATGGTGGAGGCAGCGTGATGGTTTGGGGTGCTTTCGCTACTTCTGCAGTAGGAAAGTTAGTGTTTATTGAGGGTAATATGGATCGCTATCTGTACGAAGCCATTTTGGAACAAAATTTGAAACCCTCGGTTGATATTTTAAATCTTGGTCAGAGTTAGATTTTCCAGCAAGATAACGATCCGAAGCACACGTCTCAGATTGTCAAAGATTAACTGCTCTACCATGCCCCACGACAGTTGTACACACCACCTCAAAGGCCGGACTTAAATGTTATTGAGCACGTGTGGGATATTCTACAACGAAAAATTCGCAAAACTCCTATTACTAGTGCCCCAATGCTTAAAGAGAAGCTTCAATGCTAAACATAACATCCGCAGAACTCGACAATTTAGTTGCTTCGATGCCCAGACTCTTACAAGCTGTTATAGATGCCCATGGTGGTCCAACGAAATATTAATTTTAATAAAAAGTAATAAGTTTTAATACCCAAACAAAGTTTTTTATGTTAATTTACAGCTCGTATGTAAATTTTGTCATTAAATTTTTTTAGTTTTTTGTGAATAAATGTTTAAGTTTATAATAAAATTAGATTTTTTTTGTGTTATATTATTAAAAATACATCTGAAACAAAACTGTATTATTACTTTTCTTCGTTATGGTTTCAAAATGCCCAAATTGCAAAAATATGGGTCGTATGTAGACTTTTGTCGGCCACTGTATGAAAGTTAGAGAGTAAATTTTCTTCCGAGCAACGAGTTCTTTTAACAAGGGTTTCAATTTTAAAAAGGAAATTTGATACATTACCTGTGCCATCAAAAGAAATGTTCCATTTCTCCAGTTTGACTTTATCAAATAATCCGGGACTAAAGATAGCCTCTTGAAATACGGTTGGATTATTGGCAGCAGAACTAGGGTCACGAGTCAAGTTAGTCATGTTGGTTATAGTGGCTTTTAAAGAATTGACTTCTCTTCTAAATTCTTCATGAGATAAACTAATGGCCTGTTGTACAGCTGATAACAAGTCATTATTGTTATTAACTGCAGATTGTGGAACATTGAACTCACTAGTATTGTCTATTTCTTTGGAAGTCATAGTTAAGTCAATTGTATTCTGAAATTCTATATGACGTGAAATATCCTCTAGGGAATCTTGACCGGACTTACAAGTGTCTAAAGAAATCAGTCAGTCTCGTCTCATCGAACTGTTCGGACGTGTTACTTTTAGTACGGCTGAATTTTCGGTGAAAAAATCGTAATAGGTTGAAATAAAACAAAAAAGTGAAAAAATAACTCGTAATAGGTTAAAAAAATCTACGGTAATATCGGTAATTAAAAAAAACACTAAAAATCGCATAAAAATTGTATGAGTGTTCCTCTCAGATGTAATTCTGAGAAAGAGCTTAGCTCGTCTAGAAAAATTAAATGGATCTCTGAGGAAGAATCCATAAAAAAATCTCTGGAGAATTTTCTCACTACAAGAGCCGCAGAACGGCGTCGTTCCTGTTCGCCCAATATAGTGATTTCAACAGATGAAAAACCATCATCTTTATCAAATAGTGCAGTCAAACCCAAAAAACAAGTAGGTATGGATAAGTACATCACCGTTCTCAAACGACAGAGGAGCCCGACGTCTGCTCAAGTATCATCAAATTCAAAAGCTCCTAAGACCGTGAGTAATGATCAAAATAGGTTTGCTCTCCTCCAGACGGATGAGCCAGAACTTCCTAAGAAGACGTTTAAGCCCCCACCAATTTATCTGAGAGAGCCGACTTCCAGTAAATTGGTACAAGGAATTGTTTCGGTAATAGGTGAAAACATGTTTAGCGTAACCTCAATTAAACATGGAAATATCTGTGAAACTAAAATTCAAGTGAAAAAGGAAGATGATTTTCGAAAATTGTCCAACCAGTTGGACAGGGAAGCTAGGGATTTCTATACCTACCAGCTCAAAAGCGCAAAAGGACTCCAAGTCGTTCTAAAGGGTATAGACCCATGTGTTGATCCTGCAGAGATAAAGACCGGTTTAATGGACAAAGGGTTCAAAATCAAGAGCGTAGTGAATATCAGAAACCGTGAAAAGATCCCTCAGCCCATGTTCAGGGTAGAATTGGAACCTGGAGATGTTGTCTTGAAGAAAAACGAGTCCCATCCAATCTACAATCTCATTTATCTTCTGCATCGTAGAATTACCGTGGAGGAACCGCATAAGCGTATTGGACCCGTCCAGTGTGTTAATTGTCAAGAATTTGGCCACACCAAAGCGTACTGTAAATTGCCGTCTGTTTGTGTTGCGTGTGGGGAACTACATCCAACTGCTCAATGTAATAAGTCCAAAACTGACGTAAAAATAAAAAAATGTAGTAACTGCGGAGGAAATCATACCGCAAATTATAGAGGTTGTCCAGTTTATACTTACTTGAAAGGCATAAGGACCAATAAGTCGGCAGTATTACCTGATCATCATCAACTACCTAATTTCACGTCGAGTATGAATTTTCCTCAAATTGTAGGACCAACTACTTACGAAAACGCTCCTAATTCTAGACAAGTTTCTTACGCAAACGTGGTTAAATCTAATATGCCAGGTCTGGAGCAGGAACCTAAACCCCAATATTCTGAGCCACATATCAACAATCTAGAGACAACATTGCAGACACTTGTCCAAACTATGAACACTTTTACAACCACCATGACATCCATGATGCAGGAAATGCTGAAAATGCAATCCACTATCTTACAAGCCATTTTAAAGAAATGATTTGTTTAAAAATTTGTTTTTGGAATGCGAACGGCCTCCGCCAACATAAAAACGAACTGGAACACTTCCTGATGGATAAGCAGATTGATGTCATGATGATTGCTGAAACTCACTTGACGGCGACAGCGTACTTCAAAATTAATGGCTACGAGTTCTACGATACTAAAGACCCCCGCGGAAGAGCTTGTGGAGGATCGGCAATTCTTATCAAGAACAGAATAAAACATTATTTAATGAACAACATATGTGAGGATTACCTACAAGCAACAAACATTTGTATTGAATTCTGTCAATACAAATTTATTTTATCATCGATTTATTCTCCGCCTCGATTTTCAATAAAAGAACACCAATACCATAACTTCTTTAAATCCCCTGGAGCTAGATTTTTAGTTGCTGGTGACTTTAACGCCAAACACACATTTTGGGGTTCACGTCTGGTAACCCCAAAGGTTCGCGTACTCTTCAACACCATTGCTAAAATGGGCTTAGATGTACTCTCAAGTGGACATCCCACCTATTGGCCGACGGACCGACGGAAGATTCCCGATGTTATTGACTTTGGAGTATGTAACGAACCTTTCTTGCTGGGGTATAACTCGCGGTTGTCCAACGTTCTGTCACAATAAAATTTTATTTATTAGTGACCTCTTAAAATAAAACACGGCTTGCTCTTCGAATTTTATACTTATACTTTATTTACACTGAATAAAATACACTAAAATATTTCTATTGCAAACGCAGTTTATCTATTCCAATCATCGGGTATCGTTAAGAAAGTAGTGGTAGTTGGTAGTAATATGACCTCAAATAATGCCACATGGAACTAACACTGGAGGATGAATCCGTAGTAAAACCCCGGAAACACGATTCCAGTGTAGCGCGCAGCAGTGAAACCGTAGTAAAACCCCGGAAGCACTACTCCGCTCAAATCACGCCCAGTGAAGCTAGCACTTGAGAGTGAATCCGTAGTAAAACCCCGGAAACACTTCTCTCCTGCAGCTCGCAATGGTGAAACCGTAGTAAAACCCCGGGAACACCATTACGCTCGGCTTGTGGTGACTGGTTCACAATGTGGTCATAGATAAGGCCCAGTGAAGCTAGTACTGGAGGGTGAATCCGTAGTAAAACCCCGGAAACACTACTCCAGTGTAGCGCGCAGCAGTGAAACCGTAGTAAAACCCCGGAAACACTACTCCGCTCAAATCACGCCCAGTGAAGCTAGCACTTGAGAGTGAATCCGTAGTAAAACCCCGGAAACACTTCTCTCCTGCAGCTCGCAATGGTGAAACCGTAGTAAAACCCCGGGAACACCATTACGCTCGGCTCTGATCTGTTCACAAGTGCGGTCGCAAATAAGTTCCAGTGACTACTAGCCCTTGAGAGTGAAGCCGTAGTAAAACCCCGGAAACACTTCTCTAGCGCAGTTGGCAGTATAGAACCTACTATGCAACCACAATTTGCCTACAGTACCACTAACTACCAATTTACTACCACTTACCTATTACGAAACGCACACCACAACTGATGAAAACAGACTGTCCTTCTTACAGATTTTTGTTCTGCTTTTATACTTTTCTAGTCGTATGCATTTCTATTAGATGGTAACAGGTTACCAACAACACAGCTGATTATGACAACTGCACTAAACGTTGTCATTCCTACCCGCCACAAGGGGCGCTAGTGTGTATGGGCTGTTGTTCTTGCTGCCACTAGATGGCACCAAAAATAATTTATGGTGATAGAACACAACCCTGAAATACTAATAATACTAAAGCAATATGTAATATGGCAATATAAAGGTATAATTCAATTGCAACTACAATTAATGGAAAAATTCAATAAAAATATTCTTTTTACTAATAAACTATAATCTACAATTCATGAAAATAAATGAAATAAAATTACCATATTGGTATAAAACAAATGCAAATTTTACCGTTAATTCATAAAATAAATCTTTGATAATTATCATATGTTGGTGTACTGGTGGAAACGAGGGTTCCCGACTTCCATCGTCACAAGTAGTGAAAAATATCCCTGTAGAATGGATGCAAGTGGATCCTTCACTGGACTTGTCCTCAGATCACTCTCCTACTATCATTTCAATGCATTTGCCTCAAGTGTGTGGTTCTCCATTTATTAACATGACTAAGACCCGGGTAAGTTGGATGAAATACAAAAAGTATTTAAGTTCCCATTGCACGGCAAATGTTGTGTTGAGAACTACCGACGATATTGATGAGTCGATTGGCAACCGAGGACCTTCGACGAGCTGTGCATCACGCTTCCACTTATCACGTTGAATGTAGAAATAGGACAAATAGAACTTATTTCTCTGAACTCGAACATCTCCTATCAGAAAAAAGAAGAATGAGAAGAGAGTGACAAATTCACAGGTCTCCTGAACTGAAAGCTAGGCTACGGGAATGCAGAGATATACTAAGACATTTCTTAGAAACCCAAAGAACGGCCTCACTTAGATCTTACTTGGAAGGTCTTGATAGTACCCCACAATCTGACTACTCGTTATGGAGGGCGGCAAGAGGATTAAAAAGACCAGTAAGAGGAAAACCTCCTTTGCGAAATCCGACTGGTGACTGGGCTAGAAATGATTCCGAGAAAGGGACATTATTTGTTAACCATTTGAGAAATGTGTTTACTATAAACAACTCAAATAATAACGAATCTGATTTGCCACCACTTGTTATAAGACCTCCTGTACCTCTAAGACTAAACTTTCGTGATGTCCAAAGTGCTATTGGTACTCTGAACCTTAAAAAGGCTCCAGGTATGGATAAAATCAGCAATAAAATGCTTGTGGAGTTACCTCGTGTAGCAAGAAAGATTATCCTCTTTATCTTCAACGCTATTTTACGCCTAGAATACTATCCTGCAGATTGGAAGGTGTCTATGATCACTATGATTCCTAAGTCAGGGAAGGACCACACCAAAGTGGAGTCATATAGGCCAATTAGCCTACTGCCGACAATTTCTAAACTGTTCGAAAAATTGTTAATGACTAAGTTGACTCCAATTCTGAATGACACTGAATGTATTCCTAATCATCAATTCGGCTTCAGCGCTAAGCACAGCACCATCGAACAAACACACAGATTGGTAAATGTGATAAGAGGGTCGTTTGAAGATAAAAAATACTGCTCCGCCCTTTTCATTGATGTATCCCAATCGTTCGACAAAGTTTGGCATGACGGTTTAATGCACAAAATTAAATTAACTCTGCCTGCTAACACCCATATACTCATGGAAAGTTATTTATACGGTCGCAAATTTAAAATCAAAGAAGGAAGTACCGCTCAGCCAATTGAATCAGGTGTGCCACAGGGTAGCATACTGGGCCCTACTTTATATTTGATTTATGCCTCCGACATGCCGTCAGACCCCAAAATCCACACGTCAACTTTTGCAGACGATACAGCCTTTGTCAGCGTCCATAGAACCACCAAGTTGCATCACAGAATTTGCAGAATTATGTTTATAAACTAGAGAATTGGCTAGAGCTTTGGAAAATCAGGGTAAATGAACAAAAATGTATTCATATCACTTTCACATTGCGAAAAGATACCTGCTCGTCCATCAGAATAAATAATCAAATTATTCCTCAACATAATGAAGTCAAATACCTCGGCATTCACCTCGACCGCCGTTTAACTTGGAAGTCTCATATTGAAGCGAAACTTACGCAAATGAGATTAAAAGCAGTGCAACTTAATTGGTTAATCGGCAGAAACTCTACATTGAAATTGGATTGCAAACTTTTGTTGTACAATGCAATTCTAAAGCCAATCTGGTGTTATGGAATTCAATTATGGGGTACTGCCTCAGCATCAAACATTGAAAAAATTCAAAGGGGTCAAAATAAAATTCTACGTATTGTAGAACTGGGAGTCGTACTTCTTGGAGATAATTTCCAGTTAAAAAGAAACACCAGTTCTAATTTAATTTAAGTGAGTATTTCAGCTCCTTGCTGTCGTTTATTCAAAACTTAAACTTATACTAAAAAAAAAGAAACGGTTTACAATAAGAAATGAAAAAGAAGGAAAAACTCAAATTCCAATTGAGTGGAAACAAAAGTAGTAACAAAACAAAATTAAAATATATACTTCAGTACACTGAAAAAAAAAAACAAAAACACAACAACTGTTGAATTCGCTTCAACATACTCCCGGGCACGAAGGGAAGGGCTTATGGGTTTGGTTCGGGGAGAAAATCGGATGGGGAGAGCTGCCAATAAGTCGAGCCCGACTCGTCCGAATCGCTCTGTTGACAGCCCGCTTCATCGCCAGTGAGAGAACTTGGCGGGGGGAGAAAATCGGACGGAGAAAGCCGCCAATAAGTCTTGCCCGAATCATCCGAATCGCTGTCACTCAAGTTGTACGGCATAGGATTGGGATCATCTTCAAAGCTGGAAGAAAGACCTTCTGGCGGGTCCCGGTGTAGGAGGGTGTGATGCCTGGCAGAACAAAATTTGCCGGGGGGTAGCGGGAATTGGCAGCGAGCTCGCGATGGACACCAATGCCTTATGTGGTCGAATGCCAGACAATTAAAGCAATATCCCTTATTGAGGATGGAGAGGCGTCTCATCGTAGGACTCAACGCCTTGAATTTGCGGCAGTACTTCAGCGGATGGTTAAGGCTGCAGAGGTGGCATTTTGGTTTTCCGGTAGTCTAGATGTTAAGAAAAGGAAACAGAGAAGTATATAAAGTATCAATGACATAAAGTGCAATTGAGATTTCTAGACGTAATTTAAGGCAAAAGGGAGTTTGTTGAATTATGGTGTAGTGTTAGAGGATATTTAAGTTTTAGGGTGAGTGTTTGCTGGAAGTAAGCACAATTTCACGATGGGGCGTAATATAATACCGTTTTTGGTTCGAACTTCCGCGACTCTTATTTTTCCATCTCGACCCTGGACAGTTTTAGTAACACGACCAAGAAGCCACTGAGTAGGTGGTATAAAGTCCTCTTTGACTATAACGATATCGTTCGGCTTCAAATTATCTCGTTCTTTCTTCCATTTAACACGTTTTTGGAGTTCTGTGATATACTCTGATTTCCATCTCCGTGCGAAGAGATGCTGAAGGACCTTGAGTCGTTCCCATCGTTTCAAATGAGATAAGTTTTCTACGGGAGGTTCTACAGGAGCTTCAGGGAGAGCAACAATTGGGGCACCTCTCAGTAGGTGTCCCGGGGTAAGTGGTAAAACTTCATTTGGATTCTCGGTGATAGAAGACAATGGCCTGGAGTTTAAAACAGCTTCAATTCGAACAAGAAGAGTGGAGAATTCTTCAAACGTAAATGAGAGGTTTGCAACAACCTTTTTGAGGTGAGACTTCATGCTTTTTACGGCCGCCTCCTAAAGGCCACCCATATGAGGCGCATGTGGAGGAATGAAGGACCAAGTGACTCCGCGTGAGCCATACTTTTCAACCAACGCCTTTTCTGTTGTTTTTAGAAATTCCTGATGGCTTTTCAGAAGCATGCAACTTGCTCCCAGGAAATTTCTGCCATTATCGGAAAACATGGTCCTTGGAAGGCCTCTTCTCCCAATAAATCGATCAAAACAGGCTAAAAAAAGCAGCAGTGGAGAGGTCTGAACAACTTTCTAAATGTACCGCACGCGTAGAGAAACAGACGTAAACTACTGCATATCCTTTAAGAATTTTAGCATTTCTTAAGGTTGAGGATTTTATGTTGAATGGACCAGCAAAGTCCACTCGTTCAGAAGGGAGCGCCGCCATGATTTGATTATTGACTTTGTGTTTGTAGATGGTGCATGTTCTACATTCACGAATACATTTACGTACAAGATTTTTAAGTCTGGGAATATAAAAGCCTTGTCTGATCGCTCGCAGCATAATGTGATGTTCGGCGTGCAGCAAAATCCGATGCGTAAAGTCAACCAGGAGTTTTGCAAAGGCGGATCCTTCTGGAAGTATAATCGGATGACGTTCTTCATAACTTAATCCCGCATTCGCCAGTCTGCCTCCTACTCGCATTATACCCTCTTTGTCGATAAACGGATTTAAGGTTAATAATCGGCTTTTCCGACTTATGGGTTTCTTATCTTGCATACACTGGAACTCTCGATCGTAGTAGACTCTTTGCGCCTGGGAGATTACCTTTGTTTTAATGTTAGCAATTTCACAAGATGTTATAAATTTCTCCGTCGAAAATGATTTCTTGAGAAGACGATTAATAAATCTTAGGCAATAACACAGAATTCGGAGTGCTCTTTCAAAGGAGGAGAAATTTTCCAGAAGGTCTTGATACTGAGCTTCTAGATAAAAACTTTTCACTTGTTTGGTTTCCAAGTCTGTTGGGTCAAAAGTGCGCGGTGTCGGCCAAAGATTTTTAGGACTGGTAAGCCAGGGGGGCCCATGCCACCATAATTTGTTGTCCTTCAGCTCTTGAGGAGAACAACCTCTCGTTCCTACGTCTGCAGGATTTCCATCACTTTTTATGTGTTTCCAATGATTTAGGCTAACAATGTTAGAAATCTGCGCAACTCGATTGGCGACAAATGTTTTTAAACTGTTTGGGGGTTTTTGTAACCATCCTAGCACTATGGATGAATCTGTCCACAGGAATAATTCGTAAGTGAAGTTACAATTTAAGACGACACTTCTTGTTAGTTTTGCAAGTAAAAGAGCTCCGCACAGCTCGAGCTTAGGGATTGTGGTCTTTTTTATTGGGGCAACCTTTGTTTTTGCAACTAACAGGTGACTACTTGTATGGCCTTCGGAACTCTCCGTTCTGATGTACAAGGAGCCACAATATGCCTTCTATGAGGCGTCACAGAAACCATGTAATTGTACAGTGCATTGCGGTGAAAAATCTACCCATCTTGGAATTTGTATTTTTTCAATATAAGGAATATTTTTCAAAAATGTGTTCCATTTATTAAGTATTAATGGGGTAACGCCCTCATCCCAGTCGGATTTTTCCTGCCATAATTCTTGCATGAGCAATTTCGCAATAATCACAACAGGGCCTAGCCAACCAAGGGGGTCAAACAATCTTGCAATAATTGACAAAATTTTTCTTTTTGTTGTAGAGGAAGTGATTTCAATATGTTGAGCTTCATAGTAAAACGAATCCATCTGCGCATTCCATCGAATGCCTAGAGCCTTAGTTGTGCTAGCTTTCTCCAACTTCAAAAAATCGCGATCTAAAAGATCGTCACTGGATAAGTGTTCAAGTGCAAAAATATTATTGGCTGTGATTTTCTTCAATGGAAATCCAGCAGACTTTAAAACTTTAGTAAGCTCACTTTGCTTGAGCCGAACTTCTTCAAGAGTATGGCCACCGCTAAGAATATCATCCACGTAGACTTCATCCTTTAAAATTGTTGATGCTTTAGGAAACATATCTCGAGAATCTTTGCTGAGTTCGTGTAAAGTCCTTATCGCTAAAAACGGCGCACAGTTTACTCCAAATGGCACAGTTTTTAATTGAAACGCTTTTACAGCTTCGTTCGCAATATTACGGAACAAAATCTTCTGATATGGACGATCTTCTTCATGGACCAAAATTTGACGGTACATCTTCTGGATATCTCCCGTGAACACATATTGGTAGTTTCGCCAGCGTAGGATGATGCATAAGATCTGCCTGTAGTGTAGGACCTTGGTATAAGACATCGTTCAGGGAGAAACCGCTTTCCGTCTTTTTTGAGGCATTGAAGACTACACGCACTTTTGTGGATTTACTTTCAGGTTTTACGACTGCGTGATGTGGGAGGAAAAAGGATAAATGGATTTTTTGCTTAGGTTCTATACTACCAACCGTTTCCATGTGGCCTAAATCTAAGTATTCTTGAAGAACCTTCTCGTATTCTTTCTTAAGACCTGGATTCTTCTCTAAAGTTTTTTCCATTCTATAGTACTGTGCTAATGCTATATTTCTTGAAGGGCCTAAGAACACTTCATTGGGAAAGTTTTTCTTGAAGGGGAGTCGAACTATATAACGCCCGTCAGGTTGACGACTAGTAGTCTGCTTAAAAAACTCTTCACAATACACATCTTCATCGGATTGTAAACACGTTTTTTCAGCCTCTTCTATTTCCCAGAAGTTTCGTAGTTGCTCATGTAGAGCTAAGTCCTCGGAGTCTGATACTGTTGTATGGAAAGTTTTTACCTCAGAAACTATCTCGCGTCCCGACAAGTACCACCCGAAGTGGGATTCTCTTGCCTCTAGGCTCTTGTCATTATTTGATTTTACCCCAGGTAAATTGATAAATGGCAAGTAATCACTACCGATAATCATATCCACGGCAGCTGGTTTAAAGAAATTTGGGTCAGCTAATTTCAGGGCTCTAACTTCATCGAAAGTGAAAGTTCGGAGTGTCCTGGAAGGCAAAAAATGGGTCAGATTAGGAACTACGATTGCCCTAATTTTTATCTCAAAGTTTGAGATTCGTGACCGAACCGTGACAGAGCACATGCCGGTATATTTGCCTACTATGGTGCCGCCGAGACCAGATACTTGAAAAGTTTTAGCTTCCAACGACAAGGCAAGATTTTGTTGTAGACGTTTCGAGATGAAACTTGTTTCCGATCCCGCGTGTAACAATGCTCGTATAGTAAATGATTCACCTTCATGTTGTACTTTAACTAAAGCGGTGGGTAAAATAGTTGTTCCCCTGTGTTGCGAAAAATATGTTTGCATTTGTTCGGTTACTGGACCTGAAACATTATTTATTTATTTATTTATTTATTTATTTATTTATTCTTATTTGTCTATGGAAATGAATTCCTTACAGACAGTTTACAGTTTTATTTAACATAAAGGAATAAAATACATGTAACAAATAATTATTTTTTTTTTTTTTTTTTTTTTTTTTTGCATATTCTTTTTTATTGTATCTTCATTTTAAATGAACTAACAATAGGTATTCAAATCTTAAAACTAAAGTTAATTAAGATAAGTCCAGCCAATGCTAGGCAAAATCTAGTTTTCAAATTCGATAGGATATAATGAGCAACTTGTATTTATTCATCTGAGAGCGGTGGTGTCCCTCCTTCTCAAACGGCTATGACCGGGATGTTGTAAGATGTCTCGAGCGAGGGGATTTGGATGAGTTTCCAGCTTACCCAAATAAAGGGCCACGTGTTTAGTTATTTCCCATTTGACAAGTGGAACATCAAGATCGTTGTGTATGTTGTTGTTTTTAATATACCAAGGAGCGGTAGTTATCATTCGTAGAATTTTGTTTTGACGGCGTTGAATTTTCTCAATATTGGAGTTGGAGGCAGTGCCCCATAACTGGATACCATAGCACCAAATTGGCTTTAAGATTGAGTTGTAGAGTAGAAGCTTACAATCGAGCCGAAGGACGGAGTTTCTGCCGATGAGCCAATGAATTTGGGCTGATTTCAGTTTCATTTGAGTCAGCTTAGCATCTATATGTGGTTTCCATGTGAGGCGACGGTCCAGATGAATACCAAGATATTTCACGTGTGAGTTTTGAGGCACTATATGGTCATTAATACGAATAGGGGGACATGATTCCCTACGTAGAGTAAATGTTACGTGGGTGCATTTCTGTTCATTTATTTTTATTCCCCATTGTCTTGCCCATTTCTCCACTTGCGTTACGTGGTGCTGTAATTGAATCGAGGCATCTTTTGGATCTTTGTGAGTACTGAAAAATGCCGTATCATCAGCAAATGTTGACGTGTGAACTTCATTGTTTGTTGGCATGTCTGCTGTGTACAGCAAGTATAGAATTGGTCCTAAGATACTACCTTGAGGGACGCCAGCACCTATAGGTTGAGGACGGCTTAAATAATCACCTTCTTTAATCATAAACTGACGGTCGATTAAGTATTTCCATAGTAGGTGTTGAAGATTCACCGGCAAGTTCTGCTTTAATTTAGATATCAGGCCTTCATGCCATACTTTGTCGAAAGCTTGAGAGACGTCAATAAAGAGTGCCGAACAGTATCTCTTTTCCTCAAAGGTTTTTCTTATGACTTGTACCAATCTATGTGTTTGTTCTATTGTACTGTGTTGACGTCTGAAGCCAAACTGGTGATTGGGAATGCAGTTGTTTTCATTCAAAATCGGAGTCAGCTTGGTTATAAGCAATTTCTCGAATAATTTGGACATAGTTGGTAATAGACTTATTGGCCTATACGACTCAACTTTGCAAGGATCTTTTCCCGGCTTAGGAATCATCTTTACTAGTGCAATTTTCCAAACCGGAGGGTAGTACTCAAGCCGTAAGATGGCATTAAAAAGAAAGAGGATTAATCTTTTTGCAATGCGAGGCAGCTCAAAAATCATTTTATTGCTGATTTTATCAAACCCAGGTGCTTTTTTAACATTTAAATTATCAATAGCCTCAACAACCTCCAGATATTGAAATCTTATTTGTACAGGTGGTCTGGCAACAACAGGCGGTAGTTCGCTAATGTCAGTATCCGTATTGGGAGTGAATACATTTTTTAAATGACTTACGAAAAGGTTGCCTTTTTCTTCGTTATTTCGTGCCCAAGATCCGTTCAAAGTACGCAGTGGAGGTTTTGCGATTACGGGTTTTCTTAGATTTTGGACTGCACGCCATAATGAATAATTTGACTGGGAAGTTGCGTCTAGACCTTCCAGATGTTGTTTGAGAGACTCTGCTTTTTGCGCTTCTAGCAAGATCCTAAGATTTTTGGTACATTCTCTCAACCTAGTTTTAAGTTGGGGCGATCTGTGTTGTTGCCACTCTCTTCGGACTCTCCTTTTTTCAGACAATAGTTGCTCAACATCTGCAGAAAAAACTCTGTTGTACCTATTCGGGCGGTAAGTGGAAGAAGCATGTTCTGCGGCTTTCTCGACATGTTCATTAAGACTTTTTATACAGGCATCGATGTCTTCAGCAGTTTTTAACGGGAGTTTCTCTGTGCAGTGAGTGCTGATGTATTTTTTGTATTTTAACCAATTCAGACGTTTGACAAGAAGTAAGGCATCAGTTACGATTTGCTGAGGACTTCTGATGGTGATTACAGTGGGTGAGTGATCTGAAGAAAGATCCAGTGAAGCCTCGACTTCAATGAGTTCCGGGGATACCCCTTTCGCCACGCCGAAATCGATAACGTCAGGAATTTTTTGCTGGTCAGTTGGCCAATAAGTTGGTTGACCAGTTGAAATCACATTCAGTCCCATTTCAGACAGGGAGTCGTACAAGATACGACCTTTAGGGCTAACGAGTCGTGAGCCCCAGAACGTATGCTTAGCATTGTAGTCGCCAGCCGCTATGAAACGGCTACCTAGTGATTTGTAAAAATCTCTATACTGATCTTTTGTTATTGAAAATCTGGGCGGACAGTAAACTGACGAAATCACGAGGTTTTGACAAAAGTTTTCAATACAGATGTTTGTTGCTTGAAGATAGCACTCTGAAAGACCACCCAATGAATGGTGTTTGATTCGCGATTTGACCAATATTGCCGAGCCACCACATGATCTATCTCTGGGGTCCTTGGTGTCGTAGAATGTATAACCACTTATTTTAAAAATGCTTCTCGACGTCATATGAGTCTCGGAAATCAGCATTACATCAATTTTCTTATTAAAAAGAAAATATTCAAGTTCATTTTTGTGTTGGCGTATGCCGTTTGCGTTCCAGAAACATATTTTGAGACAGTTCATGGTCTATTAAGTATGGCCTGCAGTAGCGTGGACTGCATTTTTTGCATCTCCTGCATCATACTTGTCATGCTTGTCATGAAATGGTTCATGGATTGCGCCAGATTCTCCATTATACCTTCAAGTCGGCTAAAATTGTGGCTGTTTGTATCATTTATTGGTGACTCATTTTGCAGTGTTGGTTGGTTAGATCTAAGCACGTTGGCATATGAAAATTGGCTAGTGGATGCTTGTACTACGGGGGGAATAATTGTAATAGGTACTTTTGTCGTCTGGGTAGGGGTAGAAGCTGGTTTGTTGATCAAGGAACGTTTAACGACCTCGAAAACAGGGCAACCCCTGTAGTTGGCAGTGTGGTTTCCACCGCAATTGCTGCATCTTTTTACCCTGGAATCATCCTTAGGTTTATCGCACTTTGAGGTGTCATGAAGATCCCCACAAACAACACAAACAGTAGGCAACTTACAATAAGATTTTGTGTGACTATACTCTTGGCAGTTCGAACACTGTACTGGGCCAGATCGCTTATGAGGTTCTTCCACTGTAACTCTTCGGTGCATTATGAATTTCAAGTCATATATAGGATGTGTTTCATTTTTCTTCAGCTTAACATCACCAGGTTCTAACTCCACTCTAAATAATGGTTGAGGGATCCTATCTCTGTTTCTTATATTTGATACTGCCTTGATTTTAAAGCCTTTGTCGGCCAAACTGCTCTTGATCTCCTCAGGATCAACAAAAGAATCAATTCCCTTAATTACGACTTGTAGACCTTTTGCGCTTTTAAGTTGATACGTGTAAAAATTCTTTTTGCGTTTTTCAAATTCCGAAACTATTCTCCGATAGTCGTTTTCATTATTAACCTGAATCTTTGTTTCATTAATATTGCCACGCTTAATTGGAGTCACATAAAAAGAATTTTCACCAATTAATGAAACTAATATTTTTATAAGTTCGTTTGAATTTTTTTCTCTTAAATATATTGGAGGTGGTTTTACTGGCTTAATCACAGCGTTAGGGACATCATTTTTCTCTTGGAGGATGGCAAAACGATTTTGCGAGCGTGGCTCTTCAGCATTCTTTGATAATTTTGCGGCTGGTGTAATTTCGGCAGATTTTGGGCTTCTGCCTCTCTTCGATACTGTTATATAACGGTCCATTCCTACCTGTGTTTTTTTTTCTTCAACAGCAACTATAGGAGCGGTCTTATTTGTAGGACTTAATGTGCCTTTTGCAGCTGTTGACGTCTCTCCAATATTTGATAACGAGGACCGTGAAGAAGACGGTCCTTCAGTGATTTTTCTATTTAAATTAAATATGCTTTGGGCTAAGTTTGTGCCCTGTTCAACACATTTATTCAAGTTTGGTGCACTTGCACTTAAATTCAGATTTGTGCTTATTTTTGGTTTCACAGTTAAGTAGTTTTTATTAAATTCGGGATTTTTAATGTTCTCATTACTAACACTTGCCGAGCTCAACACGAAATAAGCATTTCGGCTCTGAGGCCCACTCGCACTGTTAGAATTGTTACTCATTCACTGTCTCACTGTATTTAATTTTCTAGTTTTCAAATAATTAAAAATAAATTATTACAATTTATTAATTTTTTATTGCACCTAGTGCAATTATTTGACTTTGTAAAGTTTTTCACCTATTACGAGTTTTTTTCCACTTTTTTATTTAATTTAACTTTTTATACTTTTGCACCTATTACGATTTTTTCACCGAAAATTCAGCCGCACTAAAAGTAACACGTCCGAACAGTTCGATGTATCAAAACATCAAAACAAATAATTATGAGTTTAAGAAAACAATTACTAATTTTTTTATGACATTAACATTTAACGAAAAATCAATAAATCTGTACAACTGGTTAAACTGATTACACATTCTTCTTAGGGGATCAGCGTCAGAATAATTGGCTCTATAAAATTTCACAGATAGAGGTACAAAATTACGGGATAAACGTTGCGGAATGTTGAAAGAGATTTCGTTGATTAGAAAACCAGAGCATATATCACCATTAATAACATTCAGGATAAATGATATATTCAGCATAGTTCTACGACTTTTTAATGTAGGAAGCTTAATAAGAGCAAGTCTAGCAGTATATGATGGTAAATTTAATGGGTTGAAATGGAGTCCACGTAAGCAAAATATCAGGAATTGTTTTTGCACAGATTCAATTGTATTGCTGTGAGTAATGAAAATCGGGTCCCATATTATTGAACCGTATTCCAGTATCGGTCGAACAAGTGAAGTAAATAAAGTTTTGGCAATATATGGATCATTAAATTCTTTTGCCCATCGTTTAATAAAGCCTAGAGTACATCTTGCTTTATTTATTATCGTAGAAATATGTGGAACGAAGCTCAGTTTAGGGTCGAATAAAATGCCTAGGTCTAGAAAATTTTGAACCATTTCCACTTTGTAGTTTCCCAGAAAAAAATTTGTTGAAATAGGATTGTGCCTTGTAAAGCGCATCACTTTACATTTCTTTAAGTTAAGTTCCATCAAGTTAAGCTTGCACCATTCATAAAAAGAATCCAAGTCGGTTTGGAGACGTAAGTAATCATAAGGTTGGTTATAGGCCAAGAAAATTTTTACGTCGTCTGCATACATTAAAACATTAGAGAATTTAATTACTTTAGGTAAATCGTTAATAAAAAGAGAGAAAAACAGCGGCCCAAGGTGACTCCCTTGTGGTACTCCAGAACAAACGTTAATTTTATATGAAGACGTATTATTAAAACGAACGGTTTGTGTTCTATTCGACAGATAAGATTGTATCCACTTTACACTAAGTTCTGTAAATCCCAATTTTTGCAGTTTCCGTACGAGAAGTAAATGATTTATTTTGTCAAATGCTTTACTGAAATCAGTATATATAACATCAGTTTGCATCCTTTGAATAAAGCCGCGATTGATGACTGTTGTTAGATGCAGAAGATTTGTAGTAGTAGAGCAAGATTTTTGAAAACCATGTTGAAATGAAGATATTAAATTTGATACTTGATAGTGTAAATGATCGGTTATTAATTTTTCAAAAAGTTTCGGTATAATACTTAGTTTTGCAATACCTCGATAATTTTCGACATCAGATTTTCTGCCCGATTTAAATAATGGAACAAAATATGATTCCTTCCAGATTGATGGAAAGTATCCATTAATAATAGAAGTGTTAAACAGAAGTGTTAATGGAGGAGCTAAGACTTTGGCGCACTTGATTAATATGTTACTGGGGATATTGTCAGGACCGGAACTATATGAGAACTTAAGCTTTTTAATGCCATTTAGGACTGTAGAAACATCAAGAGACGGTAAGGATATGGATTGATTTTCATCTAATATATATGGGTACTTGACTGTATCATCGTAATTTTTATTAGAGTAGGTGGTCGAAAAAAAGTCCGCAAACATATTACATATAACTTTAACATTATCAGATTCATTTTGTTGATACGACATTACAGCAGGGTAACCTCTTGTCTTTTTCTTTGTGTTAACGAATTTGTAGAATGACTTTGGATCACGTTTCAAGTTATGTTTTATTTTAATTAAATACTGTGAGTAACACACATTATTTAATTGTGTATATTTAGCCCGGCTAACAGTGTAGTTCAAATAATCAGAAGAAGATCCCGAACACTTAAATTTTTTATAAAGTTTATTTTTCTTATTCTTTGCAATAGCCAGCTGTTTGTTATTCCACGGTGGTCCAGAAAATGAAATAAATGTTTGTTTTGGAATACATAAGTTCATAAAATAATGAAGTTTATTATAGAAAATTTCAAATATTTTGTATTTACTTGTTGTTGGATATGCGGGAAGTGTTAAAATGTTAGTCCAGTTTGTATTACCAATAAGTTCATTTAACATGTTGTAGTTAGTTCGTTTGAAACAAAAAACCTTTTCACTAATGACTGACTTTGACGGAATATTTCGAGGTTGCATAAACATAACTACTTCCATAGTAGGATGATACCGGTCTTCAGGTGTTGTTAGTGGAGGAAAACGTTTAATAGAACAGTCATCTTTATCATTTACAAATATTAAGTCCAGAATTTTTGAAAAATCATTCATTATACCGTTAATTTGAAAAAGACCTATGTCATATAATATATTAAAAAACTCTCTCAAGTTTTCGTGGCAATGTGTTTGAACGTAGTACATTCCGTCTGGTAAAAATTCCCAAAAAATAGAGGGTAAGTTAAAGTCGCCCATGACTATGACAGTATCATTCACCTCTGCGGTTTTAGTAACTAATTTAATAGATTCGCTATGTTGATAATATAAAGATGGAGGGGACGAGGGTGGGATATATGAACACGTTAATATTATCCGTTTGTATTTCAATTTAATGATAACTGAAATAAATTCGATATCAAGCGACGAGTTGTGCTCAAAAACTTCAGAATGTAGATTACTCGAAACTGCAATCAGAACTCCACCACCATGAGTACCTCGATCACGACGAAAAATATTATATTTGTTACAGAGAATTTCAGTATTAAGAATAGTGTCATTAAGCCATGTTTCAGTAAATACAATGATGTCATGATTAACGGTAAAACTTTCTAAGTATAAATCAGATAATTTTGTTCTTAGGCCACGAACATTCTGGTAGATTAACGATAATGAGTCAGCACTGTAATTGTTCAGTTTTTTGATTGAACTAATTGATGTTGCGGAAGAACAGCAACATTATTCACTCTCGGATTTCCATTGTAAATATATTCTCTCACCAAGGTATTTTCTGGCCAGAAACTAGGATCGATAAAAGTTTCGAAGAGGTCTGCATCAACAGTTATTTTAAAGGAAGTAATTGATCTCGGTTGGGAAAATTTGAATTGGTGTAACGAAATACTAACATTACGACCAAGCTTGGAGTTTATATAATATTGGACATCGTCAACAGATGTGACACTTGCCAAACGGGATATAAAAACAGATTTTTTCGGCGGAATAGCTCGTAGTGGCATACGATTATGATCAATCGGTGTAGTTGTCGGCAATATTGAATTAAGGGGTCTATTACTCGTACCAGCGGCTGGAGAAGGAGCGTTAAATTGTTGTAGTGGAATAGAATTTGGGGACGGAGATAGGTCTGCTACAGCATCATTATTTTTGCCAGAATTTAGATTAGTGGATATTAAAGAACATGTGATTTCAGGTATAGCCGGAGACTTATTTGCCGTTTTCCTCCTTTTTGGTTGGGATGGATCTTGCATTTCAGTAAATTTATCCAAACTTTGGAATTTAGTAAATAGTTCGCCAAATTTTAAAAGCTTGTTTTGCACCGATAAGAAGTCTTTATTTAGTTGTTCGAATTCATCCTTGTAGGTTTTAAAAAACTTATAAAAATCGATATTAATTTTTTTGCAGTGATGGCAGGTCCATTGCAAAGATTTTGCGGGGTCAGCAATCGCGTCAGCGTCACGTGCTTTCAGTCCAGTACATTTTAAATGGTAGTTACCCAAGCATAACCAACATGATACCATTCGATCAGCTCCGGTAATATTACAATTATTGTTTAAACAATCCATATCCGAAAATTAAAAGTTTAAACAAATTGAGGTCCAATGTAAATTGTTTGTTGGGAAAGAATTTTAAAATTCACAAGTAGATGGCGCCAACGGTACGTTATCATATACACAAACCTAATTGGTTGTATATAAGAGTCTGAATATTCAAGTTGTAAAAATTAATAATTAAATGTCGCAGCTGTTTATTAGTTGTAGTTAGTGGTAGTAATCCAAAACAATCATCAGATGAAAATAAAACAAAACAAAAACAAATTTTGTTTTTTGCAGATACAATAAAGTTAATTGAGTACTCGACAAAGATACACAAATTAACTTATACTTTATACCACGGTCACAGATCAACAGAATTTTGACACTTTACGACAGTTTTATGAATAAACAACACGATGAGAAACCAATTATTTAGAATTATTACAGAGCGACGGACAATGCGTATGTTTTCTTCTTCAAAGTTGCCATTACGTGAAGGTTGTGTGTCTGAAATATGTTGAGTGCCAGAACCAGATGGCCTTTCATCATCTCGTTGATGAGGTTGCGAGGGAGTAATTGTAGGAGGACCACTTTCACCCCTTTCCGTTTTATCCAAATGTAACAAGGAATGATGCCTTTGGTTGCACTGAGAGCAATTCCTTGTACTTGGGCATTTTGATTTAAAATGACTGTTCGATAAACAGTTTGCACAATATTTGTTAGCATATACAAATTTTATACGCTCTTGTACTGGCAACGACTTAAAATGTTTACAGAATTTAAGCGGATGATTCTGTTTGCAACTTTTACAACTTCAGTCAGTCTCGTCTCATCGAACTGTTCGGACGTGTTACTTTTAGTGCGGCTGAATTTTCGGTGAAAAAATCGTAATAGGTGAAAAAGTGTAAAAAGTTGAAATTAAACAAAAAAGTGAAAAAAAAATCGTAATAGGTTAAAATATATAAAAAAATAAAAACATTAAAAATCGTATAAAAACTGTATGAGTGTTCCTCTCAGATGTAATTCTGAGAAAGAGCTTAGCTCAACTAGAAAAACTAAATGGGTCTCTGAGGAAGAATCCATAAAAAAAATCTGTGGAGAATCTTCTCACTGCAAGAGCCGTGGAACGGCGTCGTTCCTGTTCGCCCAATATAGTAATTTCAATAGATGAAGGAACATCAACACCTTCTACATCAAATAGTGCAATGAAACCTAGAAAACAAGTAGGTATGGATAAATACGTCACAGTTCTTAAGCGACAGAGGAGCCCAACATCTGCTCAAGTATCATCAAATTCAAAAGCTCCTAAGACCGTGAGTAATGATCAAAATAGGTTTGCTCTCCTCCAGACGGATGAGCCAGAACTTCCGAAGAAGACGTTTAAGCCCCCACCAATTTATCTGAGAGAGCCGACTTCCAGTAAATTGGTACAAGGAATTGTTGCTGTAATAGGTGAAAACATGTTTAGCGTAACCTTAATGAAACATAGAAATATCTGCGAGACAAAGATACAAGTGAATAGGGAAGATGATTTTCGAAAATTGTCCAACCAGCTGGAAAGGGAGACTAGGGATTTCTATACCTACCAGCTCAAAAGCGCAAAAGGACTCCCAAGTCGTTCTAAAGGGTATAGACCCATGTGTTGATCCCGCGGAGACAAAAACTGGTTTAATGGACAAAGGGTTCAAAATCAAGAGCGTAGTGAATATTAGAAACCGTGAAAAGATCCCTCAGCCCATGTTCAGGGTAGAATTGGAACCTGGAGATGTTGTCTTAAAGAAAAACGAGTCCCATCCCATCTACAATCTGATGTACCTTCTGCATCGTAGAATCACCGTGGAAGAACCACATAAGCGTCAGGGACCCGTCCAGTGTCTCAACTGTCAAGAATTTGGTCACATCAAGGCGTATTGTAAATTGCCGACAGTTTGTGTTGCGTGTGGGGAGCTACATGCAACTGCTCAATGCGATAAGTCGAGAACTGACTCAAAAATCAAAAAATGCAGTAACTGCGGAGGTAATCATACCGCAAATTATAGAGGTTGTCCAGTTTATACTTACTTGAAGGGCATACGGACCAATAAGTCGGCAGTATTACCTGATCATCATCAACTACCTAATATCACGTCGAGTATGAATTTTCCTCAAATTGTACCGCCCAACTACTCACGAAAACGCTCCTAATTATAGACAAGTTTCTTACGCAAACGTAGTTAAATCTAATATGCCAGGTCTGTAGCAGGAACCTAAACTCCAATATTCTGAGCCACATATCAACAATCTAGAGACAACATTGCAGACACTTGTCCAAACTATGAACACTTTTACGACCACCATGACATCCATGATGCAGGAAATGCAGGAAAGAAATGATTTATTTAAAAATTTGTTTCTGGAACGCGAACGGCCTCCGCCAACATAAAAATGAACTGGAATACTTCCTGATGGATAAGCAGATTGATGTCATGATGATTGCTGAAACTCACTTGACGTCGACAGAGTACTTCAAAATTAATGGCTACGAGTTCTACGATACTAAAGACCCATGCGGAAGAGCTTGTGGAGGTTCGGCAGTTCTTATAAAGAACAGAATAAAGCATTATCTAATGAATAACATAAGTGAGGATTACCTCCAAGCAACAAACATTTGCATTGAATTCTGTCAATACAAATTTGTTTTATCATCGATTTATTCTCCGCCTCGATTTTCAATAAAAGAACACCAATACCATAACTTCTTTAAATCCCTTGGAGCTAGATTTTTAGTTGCTGGCGACTTTAACGCCAAACACACATTTTGGGGTTCACGTCTGGTAACCCCAAAGGGTCGCGTACTCTTCAACACCATTGCTAAAATGGGCTTAGATGTACTCTCAAGTGGACATCCCACCTATTGGCCGACGGACCGACGGAAGATTCCCGATGTTATTGACTTTGGGGTAGTGAAAAATATCCCTGTAGAATGGATGCAAGTGGATCCTTCACTGGACTCCTCTATCTCTCTACTCTCCTACTATCATTTCAATGCATTTCCCTCAAGTGTGTGGTTCTCCATTTATGAACATGACTAAGACCCGAGTAAGTTGGATAAAATACAAAAAGTATTTAAGTTCTCATTGCACGGAAAATGTTGTGTTGAGAACAACCGACGATATTGATGAGTCGATTGGCAACTTTACCGAGGACCTTCGACGAGCTGTGCATCACGCTTCCACTTATCACGTTGAATGTAGAAATAGGGCAAACAGAACTTATTTCTCTGAACTCGAACATCTCCTATCAGAAAAAAGAAGAATGAGAAGAGAGTGGCAAATTCACAGGTCTCCTGAACTGAAAGCTAGGCTACGGGAATGCAGAGATATACTAAGACATTTCTTAGAAACCCAAAGAACGGCCTCACTTAGATCTTACTTGGAAGGTCTTGATAGTACCCCACAATCTGACTACTCGTTATGGAGGGCGGCAAGAGGTTTAAAAAGACCAGTAAGAGGAAAACCTCCTTTGCGAAATCCGACTGGTGACTGGGCTAGAAATGATTCCGAGAAAGGGACATTATTTGTTAACCATTTGAGAAATGTGTTTACTATAAACAACTCAAATAATAACGAATCTGATTTGCCACCACTTGTTATAAGGCCTCCTGTACCTCTAAGACTAAACTTTCGTGATGTCCAAAACGCTATTGGTACTCTGAACCTTAGAAAGGCTCCAGGTATGGATAAAATAAGCAAGAAATTGCTTGTGGAGTTACCTCGTGTAGCAAGAAGAATTATCCTCTTTATCTTCAACGCTATTTTACGCCTAGAATACTATCCTGCAGATTGGAAGGTGTCTATGATCACTATGATTCCTAAGCCAGGGAAGGACCACACCAAAGTGGAGTCATATAGGCCAATTAGTCTACTGCCGACAATTTCAAAACTGTTTGAAAAATTGTTAATGACTAAGTTGACTCCAATTCTGAATGGCACTGAATGTATTCCTAATCATCAATTCGGCTTCAGGGCTAAACACAGCACCATCGAACAAACACACAGATTGGTAAATGTGATAAGAGGGTCGTTTGAAGACAAAAAATACTGCTCCGCCCTTTTCATTGATGTGTCGCAAGCGTTCGACAAAGTTTGGCATGACGGTTTAATGCACAAAATAAAATTAACTCTGCCTGCTAACACCCATAAACTCATGGAAAGTTATTTATACGGTCGCAAATTTAAAATCAAAGAAGGTGATTTTTTAAGTACCGCTCAGCCAATTGAATCAGGTGTGCCACAGGGTAGCATACTGGGCCCGACTTTATATTTGATATATGCCTCCGACATGCCGTCAGACCCCAAAATCCATACGTCAACTTTTGCAGACGATACAGCCTTTATCAGCGTCCATAAGGACCACCAAGTTGCATCACAGAATTTGCAGAATTATGTTTATAAACTAGAGAATTGGCTTGAGCTTTGGAAAATCAGGGTTTACGAACAGAAATGTATTCATATAACTTTTACATTGCGAAAAGATACATGCTCGTCCATCAGAATAAATAATCAAATTATCCCGCAACACAATGAAGTCAAATACCTCGGAATCCACCTCGATCGTCGTTTAACTTGGAAGTCTTATATCGACGCAAAACTTACCCAGATGAGATTAAAAGCAGTGCAAATTAATTGGCTAATCGGCAGAAATTCTACATTAAAGTTGGATTGCAAACTTTTGTTGTACAATGCAATTCTAAAGCCAATCTGGTGTTATGGAATTCAATTATGGGGTGCTGCCTCAGCATCCAACATTGAAAAAATTCAAAGGGGTCAAAATAAGATTCTACGTACAATTACTGCAGCTCCATGGTATGTTAAAAATTGTCGAATCCACAAAGATCTAGGCATTCCTTTGGTGAAAGTCGAATTTACAAAACACGCCTCAAAATATGTCGGCAAACTTGAACACCATCCAAACCCACTTGCACGAGACATCCTTAACTTTACTGGCCATGTTCGGTTGAGAAGGAGGGATACCCTTGCTTTAACTCAAGCGCAAAACAGATGACTGGATCAGTGGATATAAATTTTTTGTAGTATCATAATATTTTGTCTAGCACTGGCTGGACTTATTATTTTCTTTTAGTATTAAGATTCGAAAACTTATTGTCATTTCATTTCTGAAGATCCAATAAATAAATTAAATGTATTTAAAAAAAAAAAAAAAAAAAAAAAAAAAAAACTTTTACAACTAAAATTATTTTGACTAGCTTTATCTTGTGTAAGAAAACTTTGCGATTTAGAGGTACCAGCTTCTTTGGTAGTCGGTTTACGTAGATTAGTAAATGTTTCTAAAGTCTCAATTCTTTCATTTAGAAACTGGCTAAGTTGATCCCAAGTAGGTAATTCCTTGTGATTACTCAAAGATACTTCCCAAGCACGTGACGTTTCTTCTGGTAGTTTTGAAGTGCAGATGTGCATTAGAAACGGGTCATTACTAGAAAGTTCTACCTCAAATGATCTCATTATAGTCAGCCCATCACTTACGGTATTCTTAAGTGACCTCAAAAATTTCAAAGACTCAGTTGGAGGGCACTGAAGGCCATAAATCTTCTTGATTTGGTTATTTATCAAAATTCTTTTATTTTCGTATTTATTCTTTAACGCCTTCCATGCTAATTCAAAATTAGAATCTACTAACTCATAGTCTTTTATGAGTTGGTAGGCCTCCCCCCTCGTCTTGCTGTGCAAGTAGTACAATTTATGGGCTGGGGCTACTGAAGGCTCATTTCCGACGACTGCCATAAACATGTCTCGAAACGCTGGCCATTCATTAAATCCCCCTTCAAAAGTTTGTATTTCCACCGGTGGTAGCTCTATCGATGATTGCTGAGAAACTGATTTTTTATTTTTAGGCGTGTTAGCCTTGACCATGTCTAATATTTTTGCTTTTAAAACTTGGCACTGTTCCCTAACCTCCTCATATTTAAGCGAAACCTCATCTTGAAGATCTTCCTCTTCCTTTATTTTATCATCATTTATTATGAATTCCTCATATGTCTCGATCATTCTCAACCACCTTCTGTCTAATTCTGTCAGCTTGACTTCCAATAATGAAATAGTTAAATTTTCTATCGGTATTTTGTCAAAATTGTTGCAAAAACTAGCAAGTTGTTGAATATCATACTTGCATTTTCTCTTGGAGGCCATTTTGATGTTTAATAATTTAATTTCTAAACCACAACGAATAAATATTAGAAATTCCTCAGCAAGTATTGAATTCACAGAAGAATTGTCACCTTTTTCAATAATAAATATTTATTAAAATCTTTTTTACAACAATTTTTTATTTTGTTACCGCCTTAATGTTTTTTATTTTCTGTACTTGTTTGCTTGGTAATTTATTTACGTTTACCAACACTACTCCCTTTAGAAAAAATTTACTCTAAATCACTTTATACACACACACACACAATCAACACAATTATTTAATATTTCAATATAAATAAAAAATTTGTTTAACTTACAGTTTTCTTCTCTTCAAAATTAAATTCTTGCTTTCTTATGCCTGCCATTGTAGAACACTTTATACACTTTCTTTTTTTTTAATTTATTTTCCGAATTCTATGCGCGTTTCGTTCACTTTAAAAAAATGTTTTTTGATTAATGCAAATTCTCTTCTTTGCTTAATTTTCGTTATAGTATGTGGGTATACTGTTTTCCTTTTTTAATTCATGCTAATGGAGTAAGGGGAACGATTGAAACCAAAACAAAGTAATTGGCGCAAAATAACTATTCAATATGCAGGTTGCTTATTGTTTTTTTTTTGTAAGTTTGTGTGTGTGTATAATTAAATGTAATCAGTGTTGATACAGTGGGGTATTTTTTACCAGTGATGGTACGATAGCGAGTATTTAATAAATTTGAGGTTATGTTGAACTAAATTGGTGGATGATCAAGTAAATATTTCTTCTCGAAATTACACTGCCTTTTTTTTCGTAGATATTCTCACAATTGCACTAAATGTAATATAATACTGTACATACCCAATAATTTACTTTTGTTTTTTACCGTATTGTGTTGTATGCCAAATAGATTCCTATGAAGAATTAACTGCTTTATTGTTGTAGGATACCCTTAATAATTGAGGTAGATGTCTTCTTCTAAAGCACTGCTGACTGATGATTTTACCAACAGACCTCCTGCCTGTTGAACAAATTACTATCCTGGTGCACTTGTAGCGTTAGGGATTCGCTATCCTTCATTGATCGGGGCGTCAATGGAAACTTTTACAGACCTCGTTGTCTGTCAAATAAATTGTAGGTTATGTTGTTACGGTTGAACAAATAACGCAGCCAAAAGTAGTGGACAAATTCCACCAGATATCCAGTCCTAGCTCCTCTAGGACTTCTCGAAGGACCAAATGTAGAACTGAGAGTCGTACTTCTTGGAGATAATTTCCAGTTAAAAAGAAACACCAGTTCTAATTTAATTTAAGTGAGTATTTCAGCTTCTTGCTGTCGTTTATTCAAAACTTAAACTTATACTAAAAAAAAAGAAACGGTTTACAATAAGAAATGAAAAAGAAGGAAAAACTCAAATTCCAATTGAGTGGAAACAAAAGTAGTAACAAAACAAAATTAAAATATATACTTCAGTACACTGAAAAAAAAAAACAAAAACACAACAACTGTTGAATTCGCTTCAACACGTATAATTACTGCAGCTCCATGGTATGTTAAAAATTCTCGAATCCACAAAGATCTAGGCGTGCCATTAGTAAAAGTCGAATTTACAAAATATGCGTCAAAGTATGTCAGCAAACTTGAACACCATCCAAACCCACTTGCACGAGACATCCTTAACTTTAGTGGCCACAATCGGTTGAGAAGGAGGGATACCCTTGCTTTAACTCAAGCGCAAAATAGATGACTGGATCAGTTGATGTGAAATTTTTTTAGTATCATAAAAATTTTTGTCTAGCACTGGCTGGGCTTATTATTTTCTTTTTAGTATTAAGATTTGAATACTTATTGTCATTTCAAATATGAAGATTCAATAAATAATTAAATGCAAAAAAAAAAAAAAAAAAATCTTTGGGTCTATCAGATTAAGATTACTCTGAATGTTTTTTTCAAGTGGTGGAGAATGAACAACACGGGATCTTGACGTAGACGTACTTGGTAAGTCTTCTAATGATTGGGTAGTATCTAAAATGTTTTTTCCTCTACCTCTACTTAAATTCAAGTTACTTTTCGAAACCTTGCCAGAACTACGAGTGTTCATAGCAATAAAAAAACGGACAAAAATCAAAAAAAATCAGTTGAGCTTACAAAAAAAATCAGTTATTATGTGCCAATTGAGAAAACAATTGCTTTTCAAAATCAATATTGTTTACAAAAAAATATTATGGATTACAAAGAAACTCCAGTTAACAAATTGGTGGATGAATGAACAGTGATATTTTTCATTTGTGTCAAAAACATGTCTTGTAATATTCGATTCTTTATATCAGAATTTTACCGCTAATGATTTTATTTAACACAACATTGATCATATGTTTCATAAAATATAAAACAAAGTCTAATGTTTAAAAAAAAATATATAAAAGAATTTTAAAAAAATAGTTAAGTTTGAGTATATGTATATGTAGAAACTTCTGCATCCATAGTATTTATCAATTAATTTTTTAATCGTAATAAAGTTTATTTCATATTGAAATTTGTTTATCAAACTGATATAAAAAAAGTTGAAAAAAAACCATGAATGCATCAGCATACATATATTCAAGGTTTTCTTTAAATTTAATGCAATTAATAAATTTCAATTTAAAAAATGAAATTTAAAGTCTCTTAAATTTTCAGAAAGCCTCCACTCCATGAAAAATTCCAAAAAACATAACGCAAAAAATGTAAGAGAGTTCAATTCAATCCCTTAACATTTGACTTTTATGCTATTGAAACTCTTCAAAAGATATTGCTGAAAAAAATTGACGTTAACTATTTAATTTTTTTTTAATGGTATTTATTTTTCCTCTTTGAACAAGCAACTTCATATAACATTACCCTGACTTACTTCAAATATATTTGGATTTTTACAATATTAGTTTTTCAAAAATAGCATTTAAGATTAACCACTTTTATATTATATCCAAGTATATTTAAAATTCATCGTCTAATAAAATAAATGACAAAATTCGTTATATGAAATTACTTTACATTGTCTTTTAAATTTCAAATTTTACGTTGGCCTTTTCGTTAAGCTTTCGTTGGGCGCCATCTATGTTACGCGCGCTTTGTCAAATCGCTTGTTACTTTAAAATAGTAGATATAAAAAAACAACTGAAGTCAATGGCATGTAAAATAATGTTTTGGCTAGCTCTGCCATCAGTGGCGTGGTTCTTGACCCGAGTGTTTTGACGCGTAATCATAGCAAAATTCATGCCATTATTAAATTGCCACACAAACAAATATATTTAAAAGAGAAATGCTTAAAATTGCTGTTAATTCAAAAGAAACGTAAAATTTGTAAAAGACAAAAGGGTTCAAACGAGGACAATACCATTAAAGTGACATGGTGTTGGTCACTTGGAGTGCACTTTTCCCACCCAACTAGTCAATTATGACTACGCCTGTCTTAACATAACACTCATATTTTTTCTGTTACCCCTTATGTTTTCCTATCACTGTTCACCCATACCTACCAACCTGTATAACCTTCGCTCTTTTTAAGAAAAAAACTTTTTAGTGCATTTCAAATTCCATTATAAAATTCATATTTCTTTTATTAAAAAAATTAATAGCTATAATAATATTAATACCTATAATAATACTAGTATCAATAATAATAATACTTAGGATTACTTAAAAAAATCAATACTTAAATAATAATATAATAATTTTAATAATTTTCTTAAAGCTCTAAGGTATACTTAAATGTTTTTTTTCAGATGTTGACATCATTGTTGTTGCTATGATTAGCTTGTTGTTGTTGTTGTTGCATTAGTAGTTGTTGATGTTGCCCAAGTAGAATAGTTGATGTAGTTATAGTTGGTTAAAAAGTCGTTGTTGGTGTTGTTGTTTAGACAGTTGTTGTTGTTATTTTAAAACATTTTAAATTTTATGTAGGTTTATAGTTGTTGATGTAGTTTATTTTAAAACATTTTAATTAATTTTACAATTGATGGTAATTTATTTTCTTTTTCATTTCAAAAGTACATTTAAGTTAACTATTTTGTTTATTACATAATAATTCTCCGTATAAAATAAAAGTATATGTTCTTGCACTTCGTTCTGTTCACCCACCTTTTGTTATTTAAAGTTTTGGTTAATGTTTTAATTTTGTTTTTATATTTCTTTTCGTTTTGAAAACTCTTTTGTAACTCTTTTGGTTTTGTTCTACTATTTCTTGTATTAACTTTCTTTTTTTTTTTTTTGTTTTAATTTACAATACAACTTAACACTTTACACATTAGTTATAATTTTGCTCCTTCCATCCGATTTTTTACATTTTTTTTCTTTTTCATTTGGCAGTCAATAAAGTAATATTTTGTTAGTTTTATTTAATACATTTATTTTAATTTATTTTATGTACATTTCAAGTTTAACTTTTAACTTGTTTTTTTTTTCAATTCATGTTTTAATTTTATTTTAGGTTTAATTTATTTATGTACATTTTAAGTTTAACTTTTAACTTGTTTTTTTTTAATTCATGTTTTAATTTTATTTTAGGTTTAATTTATTTATGTACATTTTATAACACAATGATGTTTATTGAAAGTTCTTAAACACAATTTATGCAACAAAAAAAAACATTAGTTTCTCAAACTTTTCTTTCTTACACGACTGTGTAAGAACTGACTGTTCATGCCCAACTGACTTCTTTCTGTTTTCGCCACTTGTTATATTAAAGAATGCGCATTCCATTTAACATAACAAAAAAAATGTAACGGTTTACACATTCTTTGCATACTTGTCATTCCATTTATGTTGTTGTTGTTGTGAGAGATACATACTACAGACATATAATAAACAAAAACTCTACACTGCTGATGCTAGTTATTTCCTACATGTTAAATGTTCTACGCAGCTTGTAAGTATATATGTATGTATTTTGAGTGAGAAGAGAACATTAACGGAAAATATATGAATGCTCACAACAACAACGTTACATTTTTTGTTTTCTAGAACATTCTTTTGTAAAATAAAATTCCTGACAACGAGAAAGAATTGTTACCAAAAAAAAAAAACAGAATGGAATTTCAAATATGCCATGCAAAAAAAATTTACATACATACATACATGTTATGTATATAACGATGCGCAATTTAATAAAACCGTTAAAATGGTTCAATTTGTTAAATGAGGGTGGAAATATTTTCTAAATCCCTAACACCCTTTGTCCACTTACATAGTCAAGAATTTATTATTTCATAAAAATATGCTATTGTGAAAATTTAATGACGATCGGTCCAGTAGTTAAAACTATATTACGATTTTTAATTTTCCTAAAAAGGGACGTGGTCCCACCCACTTTTCTCCTGGTATTCCTAATTATGTCAGTACCATATGTACCTCATATCATTGACGTAGATCAAAAAATTTCCAAAATATGGCGATTTAAATTTGTGAGTTATATGGGCGGTGCCACCCCCGTTTGTACAATCAAAACTTCATATAGCCTATTATTCCTTCCAGAGTCACAGTAACATGCTGTAAAAATTTCAGGCAGATTGGTCCAAGGGTTTGGCCTCCTATTAAGCACAAACCTACAGACACACATTCATTTATTTATATATAGATTAAAAGCAATATAATTTAAAGTGAAATGGGGCGAAAAATGGGGATTTGGTAATAAAAAAATGTATGTAGTTAAAAAGTATATAAAACTTTAGGTAAATACATATTACAAAAAAAGTATTTTGTATAGCAAACATTGTTAGTGGTATAAGTAAGTATCTGAATTAAAAAAAGGGGGCGATGAAGTAGGCGTGGTTCTTAGTTATATGGCGACGTTAACAGTATTGAGAGCAATATACTACCAAATAAAAAAAAAAAAATACGTTGGAATGAACAAATTTGTATAGAGAACAAAAAGTATAAAACTTTCAAAAATTTGGCGTGAAAAGGGCCGTGGCTTAAGAAATCTTTATTTTTACCTCGCCTGGAGTATATAATGTGTATACAATTTGAAGTAAATCTGTTAAAAACTATATGGGAGCAATTACATAATTTTTAAAAAGTGGGCGTAAAAATGGGCGTGGTCAAAAAAAGTACCCTATTAATCATACCAGAGTCCCAGTTAAATGCTGTGAAAATTTCAAAAATATCGGTCCAGAGGTTTGGTCTCCAATTACAATATTTTAAAAAAGTGGGTGTAAAAGTGGGCGTGGTAAAAAAAGTACCCTATTAATCATACCAGAGTCCCAGTTAAATGCTGTGAAAATTTCAAAAATATCGGTCCAGAGGTTTGGTCTCCAATTACAATATTTTAAAAAAGTTGGCGTAAAAGTGGGCGTGGTAAAAAAAGTACCCTATTATTCCTTCCAGAGTCACAGTAATATGCTGTGAAAATTTCATCAAAATCGGCTCAGCCCTTTTGGAGTCTATACGTTACATACATACATTCAATTTTATAGATATAGATCAGAGGTGATAATTTCATACAGCAAATGCTTATTGGCCCAACCCACTACTTTGTTATGGTCTTTTAATTCAGTTGCCTTTCACATGGCAAATGGTACACATGCTTAGCGGATGCTTTGCTTGTTTTTTTAAAACAGTACGTAAAAAAATTATGGTACCATTACGAAAATTTTTCGCAATAAAAAATGCATTTGTTAATTCTCAATGCCTTTTGTGTCATAAAACATTTAAAGGTCACTGGGAAACCCTTTCTTTAATTTTCAAGATAGGTTTAAAGATTTTGATTTTCAAGATAGGTTTAAAGATTTTGATGCCCTTGAACCCTTTCTTGATCTTTTTAAAGCCCCCTTTAAAGTTGAAGTTACAAAATATGAGTTAAAAATACAAACGGAACTCAATATTTTGCGAAGCGAAATAATTTTTTATTATTTTTTATACCGAAACAATTTTTTACGTTTACTATTTTATAAAAATCGATCGTTTACTTTTTCGTTTTACTGTACCTTTAAATTTGTCTCATTTTCTCACCAATACATAAGCATTTAAATTTTGATCACCTCTTAAGCTAAGTATAGACGATATGTTGAATCAGCATATTTATGCTGAAAAATTTGTGACAAGTGCTTACATATCGTGTAAACGCAAAATTTTTTCAGCATACGTATGTTTAACAACATTTGCTAACACTTTGTTAACAATGCCAACAAACGTATGTTGGTAATTTTAGCATATCGTGTAAACAGCATATTATTAGTGTTTGACAAATTTCCTGCGTATGTTGACAGATATGTTATTTGTTGAAAAGCGTATGCAAGCTTTTCAGCATATGGTAAATTCATATGCGATCAGAGTTGTATTTTCTAATAAAGCTGATAAGAAAACAACAATGTCGGCTTCATTGATTTAAATCACAAATTATAATCTAAAGGACAGACGACGTTTAACATTTTTTAATTGTTTGTATAGTTTATACAATTTATTATATTCACATATAACAAAATAATTGAACACAAATATTAATTTAAATGGCGGAAAACTGCGTTTGTTGACATTAGCAAAAACATATGTTTTTGCATCTTTTTTGTGTAATAGTGTGGCACCTATGACATACTTTGTTGCGATTTTTTTTGAGTGTGATAGAAATCGGTCAGATTTTCCACTGAATGAATCGTACGATTGTGTACGATAGTGTATCACGACCTTTAAGACTACCTGCCGATAGTTTTTTTTATGTAAATACAATTCTTGTTGCATATGTACCTACACACATACACACACAAGAACACAAAACGCAATATAATGGCCGGCGGCATTGTTCAAATTAATCGAAAAATTACCGCATTGGTGATCGAATGAGCTAACGTATCGAAAAATGATTTCGATATCGAAATTATGATAAAATATACTAAATTTCTTGCTCGATATCGTATGCCATAATCTCAAATAAGAAAATTACGATAAATTTTACTCGATGTCGAATGCGATAATTTGGCCCCAGGTCTCTAGAAATAAATAATAACCCCCTTATTCAAAAACGATTATTAAATTTAACAAACGTTTATTAAGACAGATTTGCATATAAAAATTTGCTTAAAAACGCAATAGCTAGATCAATTTCCTCCCACGTCATCATTTATGTTTTTTTTTTTTTTTTATTTTTATTATTTACAGTTTTTTATTTTTATTATTTACAGTTGTGCTTGATACATCGAACTGTTCGGCCGTGTTACTTTTAGTGCGGCTGAATTTTCGGTGAAAAAATCGTAATAGGTGAAAAACTATAAAAAGTTAAATTAAATAAAAAAGTGAAAAAAACTCGTAATAGGTGAAAAACTTTACAAAGTCAAATAATTGCACTAGGTGCAATAAAAATTAATAAATTGTAATAATTTATTTTTAATTATTTGAAAACTAGAAAATTAAATACAGTGAGACAGTGAATGAGTAACAATTCTAACAGTGCGAGTGGACCTCAGAGCCGAAATGCTTATTTCGTGTTGAGCTCGGCAAGTGTTAGTAATGAGAACATTAAAAATCCCGAATTTAATAAAAACTACTTAACTGTGAAACCAAAAATAAGCACAAATCTGAAAGTGCACCAAACTTGAATAAATGTGTTGAACAAGGCACAAACTTAGCCCAAAGCATATTTAATTTAAATACAAAAATCACTGAAGGACCGTCTTCTTCACGGTCCTCGTTATCAAATATTGGAGAGACGTCAACAGCTGCAAAAGGCACATTAAGTCCTACAAATAAGACCGCTCCTATAGTTGCTGTTGAAGAAAAACAAAAAACAGTGTTTGGGGCTCACTGATGTATGGAGTAGTCTGTCCGTCCGCTGGCGACCCTTTGATGATGCAGATTCCAATTGGGTTGTTGGGAATCGAAATGAAACACTTTATTTTCTATAGATTTAGTGTCTTTTTTCACTTTATTAAATGTTTTCCTTTTTTGTTGTTTTAGTTTTTATATTTCTTTTAATTTTGATATATTTTACTTTAAATACTTTTAACTTTTTTTTTTATTAACAATGTGTTGCTTCTGCTGTTTTAAAATGCAATGGCGCAAGCTAAGTGACAGATAGAACCAAGGAGTCTGTCAATCACAATAGCACACGCAACATATATACTTGCTAATGTGAGTAACAATGCTGGTTGAAATCAACCGCACGTGATGTTGGCAATAAGTACAGTGTGACCTCAACATACCGCCCACCTTGCGGCAGTAGCGCAACAAATCATAGAGCCAACACCAATGAGCCATGAAACAAATAAAGTTATTAAAGATTAAATAAAATATAAATTTAATTAATGAAATTTACAAAGGTACAATAAAATTCGCAAAGGTACATATTTTAATTCATTTTTCTTAAGGAAAGGGGTTTAAGGTTTAAAAATAATATTAATTCATAATTAAATAAAAATTTTATATGGTGATGATCAAAAGTGATGAATGATACAGCAGACATTCATTTTAGTTTGGCTCCAGGCCCTCTACTGCTCACACTTGATGCCTTCCCCGAAGAAAGCCTCTCCGAACAGGGTCTTTTGGCAATATATTTTGCCTGGTCTTCCATCTGCAGGCCCTTCTAACAATTTGGCGGTTACATCGGCCCCCAGAACAATATAGGCTGGTGCTGAGCGGAACCAGTCAGGGTCGGCTAGGACAACACCTCGTTTTCTACGGCTAATCCACTCTGGATTTATATCGACCGACGGCGTGGTAAGGAAAATGTGTTCTTCAACAACGCATTGGACCACAATTTTTTTATGGCTGTATAAGCGATGGGCCACGGTTATCCAAGCTCGATTTTGGAGAATGTTGCAGCCTGCGGAAATGGCAAACATTTTGTGGATTGAGCTGCGGGCTGAGTTTGGATTTAATCTTGCTCGAACTTCCACATATCGTGAGGACCCCTGATGCGGATATAGTTTCATCTCAACCGTCATCGGGAACCACACATTGGCAGGGTCTACGGGATGCAGCAGAGTGTTATGTTGCCGATGGCATCTTTTGCAACGGTCGAGACTCTTACAGTCGCGCAGCTCGTGCGATTGGGCCAAGCAACTTTTGCATAACCCATAGCTAATGACGGTTCGTCGCTTCAATTCCACTCTCATGGTCAGGAATTTTGAGCACTGCCGAATAGCATGGAGGCGATTGCATAACGGGCAGCCGTAGTTAGTGTTGAACCACGCGTCTGTCATGTTGCACTGTAAGAAATGAAAGTATTAAGAAATCGAATTAAGGCGAATGTTAATCAATTGGACCAAACTAAATGAATACGTGTATCAAGCGATGAATTTTATTGCTCAGCGGAGTTGGATAAAAGGACCTATTTATGAATGGGCCTATTAATAACACCATTTTGCGTTTTTATATCAACTACCCGCACTTTTCCATCCCTACCTGGGTAAATTTTTACAATACGGCCTAAACGCCACTCAGTAGGGCAAACGGGTTCATTTCTAAGGACTACTAAATCATTTTCTTTAAGATTAGGTTGCGGCGATTTCCATTTATAACGCTTATACAATTCCGTCAGATATTCTGCCTTCCATCGGCGACATATGTCGTGCTGCATAGCTTTGACTTTTCTCCAGCGATTTATCACGCTCAAGGCAGAGCTAAGTTCTTCAGGTTCAGCTGGAGTCAACATCGCAGAGCCAATTAGAAAATGACCAGGCGTAAGCGCAGTGAGATCCTCAATGTTATCAGATAAAGGTCCTAAAGGTCTGGAGTTGAGACATGCTTCTATGGTGGCCAGAAGCGTGGAAAACTCCTCAAATGTATATTTTACCTGACCAGCTACCTTTTTAAAGTGCGTCTTAAAACTCTTAACTCCTGCCTCCCACAGTCCTCCCATATGAGGCGCTGCAGCGGGAATAAAGTGCCATTTTAAGTGTTGATGTCCATATTTATCTAGCGCGGCATCTCGGATAGTGGCCAAATGTTTGTCGAAATTAGCAGCTATTTCTTTGGCCGCGCCAACGAAATTACGGCCATTATCTGAATATACGCAATCTGGGCAACCTCGACGCGCAATAAAACGGGCCAACGCAGCTAAGAAACCAGAGGTGGTTAGGTCACTAACAGCTTCAAGATGAATGGCTTTCGTCGTGAAGCAGACGAAGAGGCAAACATAACCCTTTGTAATTCGACAATATCGGCCAGTAAAGCTTTTAATTTCAAAAGGGCCAGCAAAGTCCACTCCCGTATTTGTAAAGGGCCTACTCAAGGTCGTTCTTTCTATGGGCAACGCTGCCATAATCTGCCCTTGGTGCACTTTTCGGTGTAAAACACAATCTTTGCAGTTATTGATGCAGACCTTTATTAAATTCTTAGCTTTAAGTATCCAACATTCATGTCGAACCACGCTGTGAACTAACTTTAAACCTCCATGATGTGTCATTTTATGTATAAACTCAACATACAAACGAGCCAATCTACTTTTATAAGCTAATATTATTGGATGGCGTTCACTATAGGACAAATTCATAGATGCACTGAGGCGGCCGTTAGCTCGAATAATTTTATGTTCATCAAGAAATGGCGTGAGAGTCAGCAACGGGCTACTTTTCTCAAGTTGTCCCTTGGTAAGCAGTTTCTGGTAGTCATTGACAAAATATATCTCCTGGAAGAGCAAAAACAGGCGATTTCTTACAAAGGTTAACTCTTCAGCCGTTACAATCAAAGAGATATGACGTGCCTTTTTCGTGGAGTCAGATTTAACCGCGAAAAAGAAACGAAAGATGTAGGCAATAACGTGTATAGCTCTGGGCAAACTTGAAAACCGTTCTAAAACATCCTCCTTAACAGCAGATCTAGCAACATGTACCTGAACAGTCGTTTCAAATTCTGCTGGTAATGAAGGCCACGAACTTTTCTCTAATGTGAGCCAATGTGGACCATTCCACCACAGCCTACAGTTCTTTAACTCCACAGGAGTCAGCCCCCGGGTTGCTAGATCTGCAGGATTTTCTTGGGAAACTACATGATTCCAGTTTTTATTGCCCACTTTTTCTAAAATGGTTGCTACCCTGTTGGCCACAAAAGTTTTCCAGCTGCATGGTGGTTTTTTTTAACCAAGCCAGCACTATGGTTGAATCGGACCATAAATACAACGCATAATTTTTTATTGAAAATTGGGGCGCAACACTATTTACTAACTTTGCTAATAACACTGCTCCACATAACTCTAACCGTGGTATTGCAGGTTTTTTAACTGGAGCCACTTTTGATTTTGCAACCAATAAGTTAGAATATATATTATCCCCCGTTTTAACTCTGACATACAAAGCCGCTGCATAAGCTAACTCTGAAGAATCACAGAAGCCATGAAATTCTATAATTGAGCCAGGCGTGTACATAATCCACCGTGGAACCGTGATTTCATTGATATCGTTATATCTACTAATAAAAGCTTGCCAACTTTGAAAGGTTATGGGTTTAATATTGTCGTCCCAATCGATCTTATCGAGCCACATCTGCTGCATTAAGATCTTCGCTATGATTATTACAGGAGCGAGCCAACCCGCTGGATCAAAGAGCCTAGCAATCACGGATAACACTTCCCTCTTGGTATAGGTAGATTTAAGTGGAATTTTTTCCGTTGTAAAATAAAAATAATCAGCTGAAGCATTCCATCGAACACCTAGAGTCTTTGCATTACTTTTATCGTCAAACCGTAAAAAATCCTGATTTATTAAATACTCAGAGGGCAGCCCTTCTAATACTTCTTTATTGTTCGAGGTCCACTTTCTTAAATCAAAACCACCAGACTTCAATATTGCTATTAACTGATTTCGGGCCTCTAAAATATCGGGTAAACTGTGTGCACCCACCAGAGCGTCATCTACATACATAAAGTTCCGCAATATTTCTGCCCCTAATGGGTAATAACGTTCCTCGTCACTTGCCAGTTGTAACAGTGTTCTAAGTGCCAAATATGGAGCACAATTGATCCCAAAGGTGACAGTTTTTAATTTGTAATCTGTTATCTCTTCATCTGGAGAACCACGATGAACTATCTGTTGAAAACGAGCATGCTCAGGGTTAACTAGAATCTGCCTGTACATTTTTGTTATATCCGCGTTAAACACCAGCTTATAAAACCTCCATTTAAGAATCAAAGACACTAAATCTATAGAAAATAAAGTGTTTCATTTCGATTCCCAACAACCCAATTGGAATCTGCATCATCAAAGGGTCGCCAGCGGACGGACAGACTACTCCATACATCAGTGAGCCCCAAACATTCTCAGAATTTCTCCTAAATGTTGATCTAAATATTTCTTCACATAACTTGTCTCCTTCTGAGACTACTGGTTTCTGAGAAATTTCCTCAAGCTCCCAAAATTTTGCTAATTGCTCATCAATTGAAACTTTGGTTAAATAAGACCTTCTTACTGTACGCTGTGGATTCGTTGGACCTGTTACCACCCAACCAAATATGGTTTCTTGAGCCACTAGGGAATCAAAAATACTATGCTTCACACCACCTCGTAGTATTGAGGGATAAACATCACCTCCTAACAATATATCTACAGATATTTGGTGGTTTTGGGGATTTTGGGTTTGGACTGTTACCTGGTTAGGAAAAAACACCAAATTTCTTATAAAGTATAATTTCTCACCGTCATGAGAAATTATACGAGTTTGGGGTTTGAATAAATAAAAGAAATTTAATTATAAGAAAATTTATAATTATGCGAGTATATAAGGGGTATGTTTGGTTTGAGTTAATATGTGTGGGATGGGAGCTCACCTTGTGTGTATGCTGTGTATGCTGAGTTTGTATTAGGTTAAAAAATGCTAGTGTTATTGTGTTTAGATTTTAAATTTAAATTATGGTTTATTGAAATTTGTGTATTTAAACCTTTTGGTTTTAATATATAAATATTGTATGTACAAATTTGATGTTTATAAGTTGATGGTTGAATAAAGAGTGTTTTTTCTTATTTATAAGATGAAAAATGAAACTTAACATATATTAAATTTTACAAAAACAATTCAATTTGGATAAATTTATAACAGATTTCATTATTGTTTTTTACCATAATTATTCGTTACAATTCATAATTTTATTCACAATAGTTATTCATTTCATTTCATAATCTTATTCACAATAGTTAATTAATATAATAATAAAACATAAATAAATCGGTATTTAATTTAAAATTTGAGTTTAATTCATTTATTAATTAATTCATTTTCTTTTATTAATGTTACTCGTTTTATTGAATTATTGTCTAAACGCAAGTTTAGACAGCCACTATTATAAAACGTTGGATCTGCAAACTCTAACCCTGGCAGCATAATATTTTTATCAGGGCTAAAGGAATGTGTTGGAACATCTCCAGTTACTTGGGATACTACTAAAGCTGTAACTTTTAGTGACAAGTTCGGATTGATCAACGAAGTTACAGTAAACGAAGCCATTTTATCAACATGGCTTATTATTTCACCGCCCAAACCTGCTATTTCAGCCGATGTCGGTAATGTAGCCAGATTTAATAATCTACACATTTTTTCAGAAATAAAGCTCTCATCTGAGCACGGATCAATTAACGCTCTTACTTTATAACTTGAGCCATTATTAATTTCTATATTTATCCATGCAGTAGCTAATAAAACCCTTTTCGAAGCCGAGTGATGATGATTCTGAACTACATTAGAAGATGAAGCAACTGGTACAGACTGAGTGGACGTCTGTTTCTTATTTTGGGCCTCAACAATTGTGCTATTACCCGTAACTGGTTTTGGGACAAAATCCCTATGTAAAAGATTGTGATGTTTTCTTTTACATTTAGAGCAACCATTGTTATTAGGACAATCGCCAAACATATGCCCTACTTTCAAACAGTTAAAACAATATTTAAATTTTCGCAAAGTGGAAATACGACTCTTGTAGTCCATGTTCAAAAATTTACCACATTGACTTATTTCATGTGGTTGCTTGCATAATTTGCATTGGGCCATATTAGCTTTAGTGTGATGTGTTTTAAATTGTTTAGGCTTATTTTGGTTTTGGGTATTATTGAAAATAGTTTGAGAACCACTGGCACGAATGTTGGAAACGCTTTCTAGCGCCCGAAATCTGTCGGTCAAAAAATCATTAATTTCTTTCCACTTTGGAATTTCTGATTTATTTTTTACAGATTGTTCCCATAAATTCAGTGTTTGCTCAGGTAATCTAATTGAGCAATGGAAAACAAAAAGTGGTTCCCAAGCCTCCACATCAACTTTATACAGTTTTAAAGTCGATATGCAATTATTTATTTCCCTCTGGAGCCTTTTAATTTCAGCAGATGATTCCCCTTGACACGGAGACAAATTGTATAACAAATTCATCTGACTATTAAATAATACCCTTTTATTCTCATAGGTTGCTTTTAAATTTTCCCAGGCAACCTCAAAATTATCAGCAGTCACGGTAATATTTCTATTTACTTCCCTTGCGTCCCCTTCTGTTTTTTGATAAAGGTAACACAATTTTTCAACAGGGCCTAAACGATCATTATTTATATAAATTGTGGTAAATAAATCTCTAAATGTGGGCCATGAAGCATAATCACCACGAAAAACTTCTACATCGCATGCTTGGATTGGTATAGAAGTACCCTGTTTGGGAGCCACTGACTTAGATGAGGATGTATCTTCTTTTAGTAACCTACGTTTTGCTCTAGCCAATACGTTAATACATTTCACATGAATCTTGTGGGTTTGGCTGTGCTTTGCGTGAATGGGTATAAGCTCTTTCTTTTTCTCTCCTAACTCCCCTACGCAAGTTTCATAACCATTCTTAAATTTCGTCCACAATTCATTAAGCTCCGCCCTTTCAAATTCCAAAGCATCACTTGTATATACCGAAAAATCTTCTTCCTTGAGCCTTGCTTCAAATCTTACAATTTCTTCTGCTATTTCATTGAATTTGTCCAAAAGAGCCATTTTGTAACAAATCAAATTTTTATTTTAATGATAAAACGAAATTGTAAATTTTTTGAGCCAAAAAGATTTTTCACAATAATATACAAATAGTAAATATTTCGAACCAAAAGTTATTTCCACAATCAAAATTATTTACCAAAAAAGTTAGGTTAGTTTTTACAACAAATCGTATTTAAAAAAAGATGGCTTCAAAATAAAAAATGTCCACAGTTATAAAAAGTACAACAAAAAGGCGCTTTTGCCGGCAGCGGCGTAGCAGAGGACCATAAAAAACGAGCCAAAAAAAAATTTATAACGGGCAACCAAAAATGGCGACAACGAGCAACAAAACAAATTCCTTTTAAATTCTTTGGGACACACTTGCTGACTTTTAATGTAAATTCAATGTGTACATACCTCGAAGTTGCCAAATTTGTTGTTAATTTTTGTGTTTTATTTACCGGAGAAGGACCAATGTTTGGGGCTCACTGATGTATGGAGTAGTCTGTCCGTCCGCTGGCGACCCTTTGATGATGCAGATTCCAATTGGGTTGTTGGGAATCGAAATGAAACACTTTATTTTCTATAGATTTAGTGTCTTTTTTCACTTTATTAAATGTTTTCCTTTTTTGTTGTTTTAGTTTTTATATTTCTTTTAATTTTGATATATTTTACTTTAAATACTTTTAACTTTTTTTTTATTAACAATGTGTTGCTTCTGCTGTTTTAAAATGCAATGGCGCAAGCTAAGTGACAGATAGAACCAACGAGTCTGTCAATCACAATAGCACACGCAACATATATACTTGCTAATGTGAGTAACAATGCTGGTTGAAATCAACCGCACGTGATGTTGGCAATAAGTACAGTGTGACCTCAACACACAGGTAGGAATGGACCGTTATATAACAGTATCGAAGAGAGGCAGAAGCCCAAAATCTGCCGAAATTACACCAGCCGCAAAATTATCAAAGAATGCTGAAGAGCCACGCTCGCAAAATCGTTTTGCCATCCTCCAAGACAAAAATGATGTCCCTAACGCTGTGAATAAGCCAGTAAAACCACCTCCAATATATTTAAGAGAAAAATACTCAAACGAACTTATAAAAATATTAGTTTCATTAATTGGTGAAAATTCTTTTTATGTGACTCCAATTAAGCGTGGCAATATTAATGAAACAAAGATTCAGGTTAATAATGAAAACGACTATCGGAGAATAGTTTCGGAATTTGAAAAACGCAAAAAGAATTTTTACACGTATCAACTAAAAGCGCAAAAGGTCTACAAGTCGTAATTAAGGGAATTGATTCTTTTGTTGATCCTGACGAGATCAAGACCAGTTTGGCCGACAAAGGCTTTAAAATCAAGGCCGTATCAAATATAAGAAACAGAGATAGGATCCCTCAACCATTATTTAGAGTGGAGTTAGAACCTGGTGATGTTAAGCTGAAGAAAAATGAAACACATCCTATATATGACTTGAAATTCATAATGCACCGAAGAGTTACAGTGGAAGAACCTCATAAGCGATCTGGCCCAGTACAGTGTTCGAACTGCCAAGAATATAGTCACACTAAATCTTATTGTAAGTTGCCTACTGTTTGTGTTGTTTGTGGGGATCTTCATGACACCTCAAAGTGCGATAAACCTAAGGATGATTCCAGGGTAAAAAGATGCAGCAATTGCGGTGGAAACCACACTGCCAACTACAGGGGTTGCCCTGTTTTCGAGGTCGTTAAACGCTCCTTGATCAACAAACCCGCTTCTACCCCTACTCAGACGACAAAAGTACCTATTACAATTATTGCCCCCGTAGCACAAGCATCCACTAGCCAATTTTCATATGCCAACGTGCTAAGATCTAACCAACCAACAGTGCAAAATGAATCACCAATAAATGATACAAACAGCCACAATTTTAGCCGTCTTGAAGGTATAATGGAGAATCTGGTGCAATCCATGAACCATTTCATGACAAGCATGACAAGTATGATGCAGGAGATGCAAAAAATGCAGTCCACGCTACTGCAGGCCATACTTAATAGACCATGAACTGTCTCAAAATATGTTTCTGGAACGCAAACGGCATACGCCAACACAAAAATGAACTTGAATATTTTCTTTTTAATAAGAAAATTGATGTAATGCTGATTTCCGAGACTCATATTACGTCGAGAAGCATTTTTAAAATAAGTGGTTATACATTCTACGACACCAAGGACCCCAGAGATAGATCATGTGGTGGCTCGGCAATATTGGTCAAATCGCGAATCAAACACCATTCATTGGGTGGTCTTTCTTTCAGAGTGTTATCTTCAAGCAACAAACATCTGTATTGAGAACTTTTGTCAAAACCTCGTGATTTCGTCAGTTTACTGTCCGCCCAGATTTTCAATAACAAAAGATCAGTATAGAGATTTTTACAAATCACTAGGTAGCCGTTTCATAGCGGCTGGCGACTACAATGCTAAGCATACATTCTGGGGCTCACGACTCGTTAGCCCTAAAGGTCGTATCTTCTACGACTCCCTGTCTGAAATGGGACTGAATGTGATTTCAACTGGTCAACCAACTTATTGGCCAACTGACCAGCAAAAAATTCCTGACGTTATCGATTTCGGCGTGGCGAAAGGGGTATCCCCGGAACTCATTGAAGTCGAGGCTTCACTGGATCTTTCTTCAGATCACTCACCTACTGTAATCACCATCAGAAGTCCTCAGCAAATCGTAACTGATGCCTTACTTCTTGTCAAACGTCTGAATTGGCTAAAATACAAAAAATACATCAGCACTCACTGCACAGAGAAACTCCCGTTAAAAACTGCTGAAGACATCGATGCCTGTATAAAAAGTCTTAATGAACATGTCGAGAAAGCCGCAGAACATGCTTCTTCCACTTACCGCCCGAATAGGTACAACAGAGTTTTCTCTGCAGATGTTGAGCAACTATTGTCTGAAAAAAGGAGAGTCCGAAGAGAGTGGCAACAACACAGATCGCCCCAACTTAAAACTAGGTTGAGAGAATGTACCAAAAATCTTAGGATCTTGCTAGAAGCGCAAAAAGCAGAGTCTCTCAAACAACATCTGGAAGGTCTAGACGCAACTTCCCAGTCAAATTATTCATTATGGCGTGCAGTCCGAAATCTAAGAAAACCCGTAATCGCAAAACCTCCACTGCGTACTTTGAACGGATCTTGGGCACGAAATAACGAAGAAAAAGGCAACCTTTTCGTAAGTCATTTAAAAAATGTATTCACTCCCAATACGGATACTGACATTAGCGAACCGCCTGTTGTTGCCAGACCACCTGTACAAATAAGATTTCAATATCTGGAGGTTGTTGAGGCTATTGATAATTTAAATGTTAAAAAAGCACCTGGGTTTGATAAAATCAGCAATAAAATGATTTTTGAGCTGCCTCGCATTGCAAAAAGATTAATCCTCTTTATTTTTAATGCCATCTTACGGCTTGAGTACTACCCTCCGGTTTGGAAAATCGCTTTAGTAAAGATGATTCCTAAGCCGGGAAAAGATCCTTGCAAAGTTGAGTCGTATAGGCCAATAAGTCTATTACCAACTATGTCCAAATTATTCGAGAAATTGCTTATAACCAAGCTGACTCCGATTTTGAATGAAAACAACTGCATTCCCAATCACCAGTTTGGCTTCAGACGTCAACACAGTACAATAGAACAAACACATAGATTGGTACAAGTCATAAGAAAAACCTTTGAGGAAAAGAGATACTGTTCGGCACTCTTTATTGACGTCTCTCAAGCTTTCGACAAAGTATGGCATGAAGGCCTGATATCTAAATTAAAGCAGAACTTGCCGGTGAATCTTCAACACCTACTATGGAAATACTTAATCGACCGTCAGTTTATGATTAAAGAAGGTGATTATTTAAGCCATCCTCAACCTATAGGTGCTGGCGTCCCTCAAGGTAGTATCTTAGGACCAATTCTCTACTTGCTGTACACAGCAGACATGCCAACAAACAATGAAATTTACACGTCAACATTTGCTGATGATACGGCATTTTTCAGTACTCACAAAGATCCAAAAGATGCCTCGATTCAATTACAGCACCACGTAACGCAAGTGGAGAAATGGGCAAGACAATGGGGAATAAAAATAAATGAACAGAAATGCACCCACGTAACATTTACTCTACGTAGGGAATCATGTCCCCCTATTCGTATTAATGACCATATAGTGCCTCAAAACTCACACGTGAAATATCTTGGTATTCATCTGGACCGTCGCCTCACATGGAAACCACATATAGATGCTAAGCTGACTCAAATGAAACTGAAAGCAGCCCAAATTCATTGGCTCATCGGCAGAAACTCCGTCCTTCGGCTCGACTGTAAGCTTCTACTCTACAACTAAATCTTAAAGCCAATTTGGTGCTATGGTATCCAGTTATGGGGCACTGCCTCCAACTCCAATATTGAGAAAATTCAACGCCGTCAAAACAAAATTCTACGAATGATAACTACCGCTCCTTGGTATATTAAAAACAACAACATACACAACGATCTTGATGTTCCACTTGTCAAATGGGAAATAACTAAACACGTGGCCCATTATTTGGGTAAGCTGGAAACTCATCCAAATCCCCTCGCTCGAGACATCTTACAACATCCCGGTCATAGCCGTTTGAGAAGGAGGGACACCACCGCTCTCAGATGAATAAATACAAGTTGCTCATTATATCCTATCGAATTTGAAAACTAGATTTTGTCTAGCATTGGCTGGACTTATCTTAATTAACTTTAGTTTTAGGATTTGAATACCTATTGTTAGTTCATTTTAAATGAAGATACAATAAAAAAGAATATGCAAAAAAAAAAAAAAAAAAAATTCAAAAATTTCACATAAAATACAGAAATTGAATAATAATTGAAAAATGTTGTCAAACTGACTAATTTCACAAACAAATGTTTATACGACTCAGCATATGTAGCACCACATAAAATTCAACATATCGTATAAACACAAAAATCGTATGCTAACTCATATGTTGACATTTCATTTGCTGACATCAAAAAATTTGCTACTTTCAACATATCGTATAAACGTCTAACATATGACATAGGAATTTGCTGCTTATTGTAATCATATGGCTGTCAGCATATATATGCTGATTCAACATATCGTCTAAACTTACCTTTATATAGATTTTAATTTTGTCGAAGTAGCTATTCATTTGTTCAGTCCATTGTACATTACAATATACGGCATCAGTTTGTTTTCCTACAAAGCCTTGGTTAACGTGGGTAGTAAGTTGAAGGACATTTGATATGGTAGAGCAACCTTTCCGAAATCCATGTTGAGAAGATGACAGAATTGATGATAATTGATGACACATGTAATCTGTGATAAAGTGTTCAAAAATCTTAGGTATTATACTAAGCTTAGCAATACCTCTGTAATTTAACACCTCAGACCTATTACCAGATTTAAATAATGAGATTATGAATGAAGATCTCCAAATTCTCGGAAAATAACCATATTTAATGGATGTGTTGAATAAAACTATTAATGGATATACCAAGGATTGCGCACAATTGTGTATAATACTGCTAGGAACACCATGAGGACCATAATTATACGAAATTTTAAGTTTTTTTAAACTTTCCAATAAATTCTCAGCATCAATATTTGGAAACGATATAGCACAGTTGGTATAAAGTGTGTTGGGATAACTATCCGAGCAATATTGCTTATCCGAATATGTACTGGAAAAAAAATCCGCAAACATATTACTAATATAGAAGATTCATAATTAGTGAGTTTCATTACTGAAGGATCATTTGTTTTTTATTTAGAGTTGACAAAGGTGTAAAATGCTTTAGTATTATATTTAAAATCATTTTTTTTTTGTAAATATGACTGATATAGGGAATTGTTGAGATTATTATATTCCGGATTATTATACAGCCTCTACCACCCGAATCTTCTCAAAAACCGCATTTTTCTTTTTTGCAAAACAAAATTAAGTCAAAAATAAAATCATCGCTAGCGGATGCCATTGTAATTTTGAGACAGCACCTGGAAAATATAAATGAACCAGAAGAATGCGATCCTCTTTTGTTTTGGAAGGTTAATTTAATAAATGTAATTATACTTAATACTAGCTAAACCCGGTGTGCTTTGCTACCCCCCCCCCCCCTCGTCATAAAATAAAACGTATTTATATATTTACAAACATTTATTTATTTAATTTTAATGTATTTATTGCAATGCTTTAGGCGAGACCATGCCCCTTTGTCCACTTACATAGTCAAGAATTTATTATTTCGTAAGAATATCCTATTGTGAAAGTTTAATGACGATCGGTCCAGTAGTTAAGAATATATTACGATTTTTAATTTTCCTAAAACGGGGCGTGGTCCCACCCACTTTTGTTCTGGTACGTATTCCTAATTATGCCAATTCCATATGTACCACATATCATTGACGTAGGTCGAAAAATGCCCAAAATACGGCGATTTAAATACTTGGGTTATGTGGGCGGTGCCACCCCCGTGTGTACAATCAAAACTTCATATAGCCTATTATTCCTTCCAGAGTCACAGTAACATGCTGTGAAAATTTCATCAAAATCGGCTCAGCCGGTTTGGAGTCCATACGTTACATACATACATATGTACATACATTGAATTTTATATATATAGAAGATATAGATTCTAAAATTTAGAATCTAAATTAATGAACCTTTTTTTTTAGACGAATGCAGAAAGTATGGTGGCTATCAAAGAGCTAGCAAAAAAATATTTATGCGTGCCGGCAAATTCCTGCGAGTCGAAATGAATGTTCAGCAAGGCTGGGCAAATTATTTCCGATCGGCGAACGCGCCTCAAGCCGCTCGTGGTCGATAAACTTATGTTTATTAACAAAGACCAGTCAATTTTTGAAAATTTGTAAAGAAATTTTTGATCTCTATTTTTTATACACGATCTGTCATTTTTAAATACTTTTGTGAAACGTTTTATCAAAGACTATAAATATATAAAGATGTTGCACGCAGTGTATTTAAAATTGACAAAATTTTGTGCTTCTTCATGATGCGGGAGGGAAGACAAAAGGGAAAGAAGCACAAAGAAAGAGCGTAACAATCTGTCGTTCTCTTGTTGAGTATAAGATCTTTTAATTCTCACTTATCATTGTTTGTGTGCATGTGTATGCATGTGTGTGTTGCACATTGCATTAAAAATGTAAAAATAAAATAAAAACCTAACAAAAGAATTTTTGTTTCTTACAATTTTTGTGCAAATAACTTTCGTCAATAATGTGACCGATTGTGTAATTGTAGGGTAAGAGTATGTGTTTTATTGTTGTACAGACAAAACTATATCGATTCGCACCGAATTCGGTATAATGTTATTTTTTAGACTATTCAATTATGTATGTTTGTATCTACTTACCATATATAATTTTATAGACAGTTCAATTATGAACTTCTGTCTCAATTTTTGTATAGAATGAAGTTGTAATAACAGGAATGTTTTTTTTGTTTAGTATTTATTAAATTTATTTATCAGTGTTTCAAAATTTTAACTTTTTCTGTACTGGATAATTTGTATTTGTATGTTTCCAATGTGGCATGCTTTCGTAGTAAAATAAGAACTAGTAAATTAAGCAACACCATTCTGTGTTGATGCACTACAATTTTATGAACACTTTTAAATGTAAAGTTTACATAACTAACCAAATCTTCATTTTCAATGCACAATTGTGCTGCAAAAACAATAAAACAAACTCACACCGACGCTTGTTCTCAGTTGTTTGCATTATAAACACAAAATGTGATGAGTAAAAATAACGGTAAATCAAAAACTGTATGTATTTTTTTTATATTTTTACCATAGTAACCAAATGTAAATATAATTTGCAGCAAAATTTGTTTTAAAATAATGCTTCAAAATTACTACTAAATTTTAAAATTTAATTATGGTATTTAATTAATGTATGTAATAATTAAGTGATTATTTTCATAATTTGCTAGTTTTATTTCTCTCTAAATATGTAATTCTAAATAAAGGTTTTTTATTTCGGTGCGAATCGATATAGTTTCATTTCTACAACAATAAAACACGTATTCTTACCCTACAATAACTGTAATGTAACATTTTATTTTGCTGATGTTGTTGCTGTTTCCACATAATTAAAAAATTTAATCTAGTGTCAATAACACAAAATAAAAAACAGTAGCCAGAAAAAGACAGTGGGAGCCGTTGTACGTCTAGCTAACAGTCGTGTGGGTGGGGTTCTTGTCCCTCTCTTTCTACTGTACTATATTAGTTACATTGCTCTTATATTGTAGACTCCCTTAACCATTTTATGTTGCATACACGAATTATTGCTGGAATTATTTAGGTTAAACCCGTATCTTGAAATATGTCGAATTGTTTTATATTCTCCAAGATGTTATTGGAGATCTACGCCTCAAAACCCTCGCCTTCCTTTGTCCTAGTGGCGTTACAATATAATTACTAGAACCCAAAAAAAAAAACATATTTAATACCTAACCATTCCCTTATCCCATGTTCAATAAGAATACCACAAATTTAAGATGTTTACCAATTCATATCAAAAAATTTTATATTATAATTCATGAAAATTAATTTTATATAATAATTACAAATTAAATTTAGTAGGGATAAATATTTCATAAAATTTACATTGCCTTGCTAATAGATACTAAGTTATAAAAAAAATCTAATAATTATAGTGATTGTAAACAATAGCGATTATTTACAGTTTACCTTAAAAATTTGGTTTATTAGTCTAATTGTAACACAAAAAAAATAGGTTGTATTTTTATATATCAAATATTTAAATTTTGGTACTATAGGTATTGTAAATTCATTCTGTCTGTTTTTGTTTTTTCTGTTCTCTTGAATTATTACTATCGTCCATAAATTCAAAAATTTACTTTATATAATAGTTTACGTTAAAAATAAAAGTTTGTTTTCCCATACACAACAATTGTCATAAACATTTTCTTATTTGGCAAATTTTATATTACATACAAACAACAACGAAAACCATATCAAGAAGTCACTCAAACAATCAGAATTTAGAAAGGTTTAAGAGATCATATTAATAAAGTTCACATTCTCTTGGTTGAAAAATAAAAAAAAAAGAAAAAAAACTCAGTATTACTCTCCTTGGTTTTGTTTTCCCATTTATTTCATTACGTATGTATATATGTACTTAACAAGTAGGTATGAAATGAGCAAACAAAGCAAAGCAGAATTAATATGAGTAACCTTGAAAAAATTTAGTGCAACATGTTGATCATTTTATTGTGGACGCTATGTGGATCTTGAGTTTACGTTTCATTCGTTTATTTTTTTTTCTTGCTAAATAATAGTTTTCAAAGTTGTTTGTATATTTTTAAAGCAAGAAGAAAACAATAAAGAAAAAATGTTCACTTACCCTGAATCGGGATCTGAAGAAGGCCTCCTTGGGAACTCGATGCAGGTTTTCCATGACACTAAAGGAATGTGGATTGATGTTTGTTCTTGCAAAATAATAAAGTTTGCCACCAGATTAATGTTTCAATTGTTTATGCATCTGTTGTTGGTGGGATTTATATTTTTTTGTTTGTTTGTTGTGTGTTTTGAGTTTTGTTATTAGTTCATTTTTGTTTTGGTGTTGTTTTTTTTTTTTAATTTTTACTGGTTATATATAAGTAAATACATATTTTGTTTTATTATGAGCTATTTACTTTTTTTTAAAATTACACTAAGCAATTGTGTGACATTTTCGACAATTTGTCTATATTAAAATTTAATTTGCTTGTATACGAAGCTAGATAGGTATATTTTTTTATGAGTATTAGGGCAAAGATTTTTTTTGAATACAAATTACTACGGAATTGTACTGGCACCAAGGGATTTATATACCTACATATGTACTTAACAATACTATAGGTAGCTGGTGTTAGAAATTAGCGTTTCACATTGTAAATTGGGTCAATTGCTTATTGGAGGAAATTTTATTGGTTATTAGAAAAATCACTCAATTATATAAGATGCATATATTTTGGCATCATCTTAATGTCACTTTTGATATTAATTACACTTTTAAGATTGCGTAGATTATTTTGCATACACATTGGATTCATGGGTACATATGTACGTTATTAAAGTCCAGTGTATAGTAATTTCTTTTTGGTGGGGGAATCATTGTATGTGGGGAATTTCAAATGAATTGAACACCGTTGGCATGAGGTGACTTGGTAATTAAATGTAGGTGGATTCTCGATTAATTCCGCTATTGGGCATATGGGAGTAATCAGGTTCCTGTAATAGTTAAATCAATTAGGCAAATTTTTATGGTTGGGAAGTAATTTTACAGGGGTCTCACCAATCCTTTTTCGACATACGATAGCGTTTGTAAACTACGGAGCACACTGTAGACCATGTGGTCACTAGTGTCTCACAGTTTAACCCGCTATTTGGTAACTTTTATGTGCTTCTTGGTTCGACAGCAATGAATTTCGGATTTCGACCGCAATACAAATTTGTTTTGTTTCCAAAAAAAATCACTGGATTACAACTGCTAGGTGTACCAATGTTAGGTGGAGATGAGGCAGTTTTTATTTTCTGCAAATTAGGCGTGGATGCCAGAAATATTTCCGGATTTAATTTTTTTTTTTTTTTTGTTACACTTAAAATTTTCTACCAGAATAGGTGTGTCAGCTTTGCAAGTTGCACGAAAAAGGAAATATCGTTCCGTTAAAATGAAAAATGAAAGGTCTTGTCAAAACAATTTTGGTAATAGAATTGTGCTGTCAAAAGCAAATAACGCAGGGTTGTAATAGGATAATCTACAGTACATAGGGTGTCCCTTTTAATATTAGTTTCTCATTTTGCATCTGATCGCAATTGTATATAAAATTTGAAAATTATTTTACTGACACATTTTAATATGATGCAAAATTATTGTACATAATAATAAATTAAATTATTTTTTCCTTTTAGTGTATTTTTCTAATCACTTAGTGATCTGTAGTTGTTTTTCCTCTACCACTGATAAATAAATTTGTTTGGGTTATTTTCGCAATAAGTGGTTATTAGTCGAGTTATAAGATTTAATATATATATTTTCAGAACAACACAAAAAAAATCAATTGTAATTACTGTTTACATACTTATTTGTATTAGTTTGGTTTTCATTCTATTACACTCTAAATAAAATGTAATAAATTAAAGTACCTGTTCACAAAAGTTGTACATAATCGGTAATCATATTAATAACTTAACGAAGGTCATTAATCTTGATGGCAGCTCTAATGTCTGTCAATTCTAAGTTCTCTCAAGCGAAAGAAAGAGACAATCAAAACAACATACACGAAATTTGCAAAAATTTAATTCTGTACAGAATTTTAATATAACGACACAAAAAGATTTTTAAAATAAACGACTATTACATAACACAAACGGTAACATTTAATTTTCTACATGTTATTTGCACATACATTTTGTGAAAACAAGACTTCTTTTAGTTTGTATGTGTTTTGATTCGGCAATATATGTATGTACCCTGCCAACATTTTCTATTGCGGAAGTGACTCAGAAGTGACGCTAAGAACTTGAAACTCATCTTCTGCGATACCATTTTCTGATCGTAGAAGCGTCTTCCGTATTGAGAAGTTGTACCCCCCGGAAGTAACTTCCAGACGTCACTTCAGCGTAACTTTAAGAAGTCACTTCAGCGTAACTTCCAGAAGTTATTTTATTCGCCTCTCTTTTGCTTTTGATTTTTGTTTGCCTTTACAGATAATACACTCATATTGACTATGGGATAACAAATATGTAAAAACTACAACAATAACAATAACAAATCGAAACCACACTTTACCACTGACCGACCACAGCAAATGACAAAATAAAACTAATTTCGATGATGTCGAAAACTTCTTTTTTGTATTCTTTTCATTTCTTTTATAACGGGGCATGTCATTTTCGGCTGGTGATGTAAACAACAAACAATCTTCCAAACGTCGTCTAGATGACTAAAAGACGACTGCAATATAAATTGTTATTGTTATCTTCCAATTAACGTCTGGAAGTGAGTAAGACGTAACGCCTTTGACGATGAAAGAAACTTCCAATTGCTGGCAGGGTACATACATATGTATGAATATCAGTGGTACTCAAAAATGAAGATGTATTGGTGAGAGAATTTTCCCAGCAAACATATTGTCAAACGCTAAAAATAAGAAAAAAAAGAAAGAGTTTTGCTAGATATAAACACCTTAAGAAAAAATATCAGGGACCATAAATAACAATTATCAATATTATAATATATGTTTAGAACAGTTATTTTGAGAAAAAACAAAAATAAGTTCATTTAAAGCAGTTTTTTATTTTTCGTGTTCAATTGTAATTGAATCGCGTGTGTTTGCTATGCTTCGTCCAACAAGAAGCAACAACAATGCTTAATAAATTTCTGAAAAAAAAATGACAATAATCATCCGCATGTGTTCACATCGCTTGTTCAACGACGACTGAATGGAAAATAATACGTTCTCTGAGTATAATATGTTTTCTGAGTACAATAAGTCGCAGTAGTAGTTTTACCATCGACAAATTTGGCACTGACAGTACAATGTATGGCAGTGCAACATCTTTATATATTTATAGTCTTTGGTTTTATTATTTTAACCTATGAATTTAAATGTTATGTTTTTTTATTATTTAAACCTATGAATTACAATGTTATGTTTTTTTATTTTATTCAATAAATAAAATTTTATATTTAATATTTTATTTATATTCATTACTATTATTTTTACCAGTTTGGTGTATTTCATTTGCACGTTCATTTTGCATACTTTACAATAATATGTATATTTTCTTCAGAAACATCGATGTTTCGCTTAAAAACATCGAAAACATCGGTGGTAGCAAACATCGATGTTTCGCTTAAAAACATCGAAAACATCGTTGGTAGCCAGCATCGATGTTTCTACACCTCTAGGATACAGGGTGATCAAATGCATAGACGGGTTCTCAAAGGACTTTCTTAGCAAATGCATCGCTAATATTAGTGGCGCATGGGAGGGTTTAAGCCTTAAACTGATCCCTGCTCAGGATATTCCGTTGAGACCGCGTGCACGTATTTGGTTACCAAAGATGGCAACCGATGCACACAAGATGTTAGACTGTCTGAAGCTGCAGAACTCCAACATCCACATGGATGACTGGTCCATCATCCGCATTGAGCAAGGCGAAGGCCACACATGCCTAATCCTCGCCATCACCGAATCTGGCTCAGTGGAGCTTGAGCAGTCGGGTTTTAAGCTGTTCTTCGGAGTGAGGGACGCTAAGGTCAGGTTGTTTCGGCTCAAAGGAACAGGTAGCGGTAAGGCGGATGAGGTTGAAGTTGCAAACTCTCTGCTCACAGATATGAAGCTATCGAACCCCCCCCCCCCAAATACTAACAATGGCGCTTAACGTAGTGCAGATAAATCTGCAGCACTCGAAATGTGCTACAGATAACCTTCGGGTACTCTTAGCTGACGATGACCTGGACATTGGGCTGGTGCAAGAACCCTGGGTTTCAAACCTGGACGTGAAGGGTTTCCCGGCCTCAGCATATAATATACTCTATGCAAGAAACAATGGTAGGCCAAGATCATGTATTATTGCCAAAAAATCTATTAACATTTTTCTCTGTACGCAGCTTAGTTCAGAGGACCTTACAGCAGCAAGGGTCGAGCTACCGGGCAGCAGTAGCCTCTTGATTGCCTCCAGCTATATGGCATACGACAAAACAGCTCCTCCAGTCGAGGTGAGTACTCTGATGTCCTATGTTGGAGCATCGACATTATCCTGGGCTGCGATGCTAATGCAAGGAATTCAATCTGGGGCAGCAAGGAAACAAATGAAAAGGGTGAGTCTTTACTTGATTTCATTAATTCCAGCAAACTAAGTATATGTAATTCTGGTAACACGCCTACATTCATTTTTCCGAGTTCGGACAACTATTATGGATGGGAGGAAGTATTAGATATTACACTCATTAATGATAGGTCTAAGGTATCAGTAGATAGGTGGAGAGTATCTAGTGAAAGATCATTCTCTGATCATAACTGGATTCTTTTCGAAATTAGACTTCAGAACTCGACAGAAAAAATACAATTTAGGAACCCAAGAAGGACTGATTGGTTCAAATTTAATGGGATCCTTAAACATAAACTTAGGAATATGCCAGTTGTAGAAGATTCAATCACTGGTCTTGAAAGATTGTAGGAAAACTTTAGTAAAACTGTAGTTAAGGCTTTTGAAGTTTTCTGTCCAGTCACTAAGGTTAAGAAAAGCTTCCCTCCATGGTGGAATTCCGAGCTATCTAAACTACGCAGGGAAACTCGTAGGGCCTTTAACATTAGCTATAATAGTAAATCATGGCAACCTTATCGTGATCTATTGAAAGCTTACAAGAAAGCTATAGTAGTCGCAAAAAGAAACTCATGGAGACGCTTCTGCGAATCTATAGATAACACAAGAGACTCTGCAAGAATAAGCAGAATTCTGGCCAAGGGGCAATCCAATCCCACTTATATCAAGGGAAAGGATGACTCCTGGTCCGAATCCTCAGCAGAGTCACTTGACATCCTATTGAATACGCATTTTCCAGTCTGTAAGGATGTTGCTATGGATACGGTTATTGAGAATGTAGGCATGAATCTATCCAATATTTATAGTAACATCAGCTCCTATGACAGGATATCATGGGCGATTGACAGTTTTGCACCATTCCAGTCACCTGGGCCGGATGGTATTTTGCCAAAGATGCTACAAAGTGCAAAAAGTCATATCATTCCCTGGCTTCATAGAATTTTTACGCTCTGTCTCTCCCTCAATCATGTTCCGGTTAACTAGAGGAGAGCCGGGTCGTTTTTATTCCCAAAATTGGATTTCGGTCCAATTAGTCTTTCATCTTTTCAACTTACGACGTTGGAAAGACTCATTGACGCTCACATTACAGTCAGCATGCCTACCTCACTACTGTGGCTTATCGTTATTAACTCGATTCTCATTGATCTAGACAGTAGGGGGATAAAAGTTGTTGCTTATGCGGACGATGTGATGATACTCGTACCAGGTCTATTTCCGGACGTGATCAGGGAGATTATGTCCACTGCGTTGAGGTTGCTCGACAACTGGGCCACAGTAAACGGTCTTGAGGTAAATCCGAGCAAAACGGAACTTGTACTTTTCACGACGAAGACCAAGATTCCAAGCTTCAAACTTCCAATGTTGAAAAACTGCGATATCCCTCTTTCAAACACTGCAAAATATCTATGCATTATACTGCACTCTAAATTGTCATGGAAGCTAAATACTCAACACAGGGTAAAGAAGACAACGGTGGCCTATTACACCTGTCGTAAGATGTTTGGTAGGAAATGGGGACGTAGACCCACCATAGTTAAATGGATGTATACGGCTATAGTACGTCCAATTCTTACTTACGGATCTCTTGTATGGTGGACTGCAATTAGAAGGAAGTATGTCGTAGACCAACTATACACGGTTCAGAGATCAGCCTGCATAGGCATAACAGGGGCACTAAGGACTAGTCCTTCAGAGGCACTGAACACTATATTGCACCTTATGCTAATTGACCTTCACATAATGGCCACTTCTGCCTGCAGCGCAGCGAGGCTTCAAGCGTCCGGTTGTTGGAAATGGCCACGCGGGGATTCTTGGCCAGTTGCCTTCAAACGTTCTTCAACCATCTGACTACATTACTCCATACACGGATTTTGATAGGATATTCAAGGTCTTAATTCCCTCCAGGAGTGAGTGGAATAGGGGTAATCTAGTGCATAAATACGACACTAGGATATACACAGACGGTTCTAAGATGAGCTGCGGTGTTTGTTCTGGGGTCTTCTGTGACGAACCTGGGCTAGACATCTCGTATCGTCTTCCGAATGAGTGTAGTGTTTTCCAAGCGGAAATTTTTGCAATCATGGTAGCTTGTAATACATTACACGATTATAGCATTAGCGGCAATATAGGTATTTTTGTCGACAGTCAGGCGGCACTCCTCTCACTTATTATAATTTCATCTTAACTAGTTAGGCAATGTAGGAATTCTCTGTCAAGGCTTGGTCGTCTATCTGACATTACCTTGGTGTGGGTGCCTGTGCATAGGAACCACTACGGCAATGAATGGGCAGATGAATTAGCCAGAACGGGATCTGCCTTAGATATCTCCAATGTGGTCTCAGTAGCGATTCCACTGGGGACTATCAAAGGTATCATCCTCAGACATTTTCTTACAAAGGCTGAGTATAGATGGCGTAATTTAGACACATGTAGGATAGCCAAGTTGATATGCCCATCTTTCAACGAGAAACGTACTATGCAACTGATAACTCGGAATAGGAAGGATATTTCAAGATTGCTGGCAGTATTAACGGGACACTGGACGTTAGGCAAGCACGCAAATCGCCTGGGACTCCCTTTTAACGACCATTGTCGTAGCTGTAAGGATAGAGAAAAAGAGGAAACGATTTTTCACCTACTCTGCGAATGCCCAGCCCTGTTTGCCAGGAGACATAAATTCATGGGGAACTACACACTGAACGACCTTGGTGAGGTAGCCGGGTCAAAACTTAATGACCTGCTGAGATATCTCACAGCTACAGGTTGGGTCTAGCAAGACACGACTTTTTTTGCACACACATATTAGTTACAGTATGTTGTACACGACATTAAATCTGACGAGTGGTGTGGTCTTTTAAAACGGGGTCCCTTCGACTCTACTTAAGTGTTCGCACGTAGTGAACTACCACGTAAACCAACCAACCAATATCGTTTGAGAACAAAAACTCAGAGTGCAAGAGAGGTTTCTTTTTCATTTCCAGAATTTTTGGAGGCAAAAAAGTTTTATTTTAACGGACAGTGCCATCTTTTTTTTTTTTTTTTTTTTTTTTTTTTTTTTTAACTTCCCTTTATTATTACACCTGTCAACAAGATGACAATAAGTAATTTAATTTACAGAGGTGGGATGATAATTATCTTAAATCAGTACCTAAGATAACTTAAATCGAATTATTGAATGATAAGTAATATATAAATTTTTTAGTATCGCTCAGCTAGATCTGAAGGTGTAAACCGTTTAAGTCTTCTAGGTGCCAGGATTTCGTTTGCCGGCAACTGTCTGAGTTCCATGTTGGAATGTTGTGTTAAACGAGTTGTATGTTTAATGCTGCTGATACGGATAATTTCTTTTATTGTTTTGACGTTTAGATCTCGATGTATGTCCTCATCTCTAATATACCATTCTGCGTTGACAATAGTTCGCAATATTTTAGATTGAACTCGTTGAATTATTTTTAAGTTTGTTGTGCTAGCTGTACCCCATATTTCTACCCCGTACTTCCAAATTGGCGCTATAATTGTGTTGTATATAAGTAGTTTGCTTTGAGTTGTTAGTTTAGATTCTCTCCCTAACAGCCAAAATAATTGTCTAAACCTGTTGTTTATTTCTTTTTTCTTTTGAGTGATGTGATCTTTCCAGTTAAGTTTTGAGTCAATTATAATGCCAAGATACTTCGCCTTTGTATCCATAAGAATTGGTAGAGTATTTATTTGGATAGGTTGAAAGTTTGTTATCTTTCTATTAGTGTAGATTACTTGAATTGTTTTATCACTGTTTACTTGAATTCCCCAACTACGGAACCAATTCATTGTGTTATTGAGCAGTTGTTGTAAGTTTTGCATAGCCCATTTGATGTTTGCGTGTGATGATAGTAGAACAGTGTCGTCAGCAAATGTTGCTATCATATTGTTATTTGTTGTAGGAGTTGGAATATCTGATGTAAACAGGAGGTAAAGCATTGGTCCGAGGACACTACCTTGAGGTACTCCAGCTTTTATAGAAAGTATTTTTGAATACTCGTCTTTATATTTAACATAGAATCTTCGGTTTTGTAGGTAGTTTTGTAGTATTAAGAAGAATTCTTTTGGCAATTGATATTTTAGTTTATGAAGAAGACCTTTGTGCCATACGCTATCAAACGCCTTTGCAACGTCGAGGTATGTTGCAACGCAAAAGTTTTTTTTTGTCAATATCAGACGATATTTTATTTGTTACTCTATGAATTTGTTGTATAGTAGAGAACTTTCGCCTAAATCCAAATTGGTGTTTGGGGATGAGTTGTCTTTCTAGAAGAATTGGTTCAATACGTTCATAGAAGAGTTTTTCGAAGATCTTTGACAGCAGTGGCAGAAGGCTAATTGGCCTGTAAGATGTTGTTTTTGAGGCATCTTTGTTTGGTTTAGGAATAGCGATTATCTCAGCGACTTTCCATACTTTTGGGAAATATTTAATATCTATAACTGAATTAAATAAATTTCTTAAAAAGACTAGGGCCTTATTCGGCAATTCTTTTAGTAGTTTTCCGGTGATCTGATCATAACCAGGAGATTTATTATCTTTTGTTGTTTTTATAATTTTTTTAATTTCATTAATTGAAATTCTTCTGATATGAGAGTTGGAAGAGCTGTTTGGAAAACTTTGAAGAGTTATATCCTTTTCGTCCATTGGATTTGTAAAGGTTTTAGAAAAATGATCTGCAAGAACATTAGCTTTTTCTTCATTTGTGCGGGCCCATGTGAGATCAGGTTTTTGGATCGGCGGCTGATGTAAAATTCCATTATTTATTTTTTTGGTTGCTTTCCAGAGCGAGTAATTTGTTGTAGCTGATGAGTCAAGGTTAGTAAGATATCTTTGTAGTTTATCTTCTTTGTCCTTCTTTAGCAAGTTTTTGAGATCTTTTGTGAGCCTATTAAGGTGGGTTTTGTCCTGAATTGACCTTGTAGTTTGCCATCTTTTTCTTAATCTTCTTTTGGCTTTTATTTTCTCTTGGATGTGAGGTGGGATACTGAATTTATCTACTGTGTGTGTTCTGGATGGAGTAGAATCACTAACCGCGTTTATAAGCGTATCATTGAAAAAAGTTATAGAATTATCCAATTCTTCTTCGGTTTTTAGCGATATATTTGTCTCGAGTTTTGTCTCTAAGATTTCTCTGAAACAATCCCAGTCGGTTTTCTTGTTGTATATAAATTTATTTTGATTGGATAGAAGTACATCAGTTTGGTATATAAGTACCACTGGAGAGTGGTCAGAAGATAATTCAAAGCATGATTTTATATTTAGATAATCATGTCTTATATTCTTGGTAATAAAAAAGTCTAAGAGATCTGGTTTTTTGTGAATGTTTGTAGGCCAGTAAGTAGGCTCTCCAGTACTTATAAATTTGCATTTGAATTCATTTATTGCCTCTAGCAAATTTTTTCCTTTCGATAGTGTTAATCGAGATCCCCAAACTGTATTTTTGGAGTTAAAATCACCACCCACTATAAACCGATTCCCAAGAGATTTAAGGAGTTCAAGATATTCAATTTTTGTGTTATTATGTTTCGGCGGGCAGTAGACTGCAGATAATACAAATGGACCGTGTATATCTTCTATTAAAATGGAAGTAGCTTGAATATAATCTTTTCTAAAATTCTGTAATTCAGTACATTTAATGGATTTTCGTATTATTATTGCTGTACCCCCATGCGCTGTGTTGTCAGGATGATTTGTATAAAAGATTGAGTAGTTTGGTATGGCTATAAAGCTTTTTTGCGTGAAGTGGGTTTCAGAGACAAGTAGCACGTCTACTGAAGAGCGATTTAAAAATAATTTTAGTTCGAGTGTGTGTTGGATAAGCCCGTTCGCGTTCCATTGTACTATATTAAGTTTACTTAGTCTGTCCATCGAGCTTAGTTAGAAGTACTGTGATAATGTTCATCATGTTAGATACTTGAGAAATCAGTTGCTTCATCATATCTTTAAGGTCTTGCATATCATTACTTATTTGCGGTGTAGTGGAACTGAATAAAGAATTACTAATAATGGACATTTCCTCAGTATTAGGGTTTTGACTCTGTGCTGTTGCTTGAGCGTAAGTCACTGTTGGATTTATTCTACTGTTTGTTGTAGGTACGTTTCGAGAATTATCAGCTTGTTGTGTTTGGTGTTCTTGGACGGTTATTTTTTCTTTGTTTCTTAGTGGTGGAAATTGCTTAATTTTGAGGGATTTGTATACCATACATCCTTTATAATTTGCGGTATGGTTTTCACCGCATAACGCGCATTTAATATGTTCGCTTTTCTGTTTGATTGGGCAAAGCATAGTTTTGTGATCTCCAGCACATTTAACGCAAACGGGGATTTTGTTGCAAAAGTTTTTGGTGTGGCCATATTTTTGGCAGTTTGTACATTGAGGTAAAGTTCTTTTTGAACGTGGAGGTTCAAAACTAATTTTACAGTGTAAAAGGTGGGTTAAAGAATATATTTCCTTATTATTTTGACTTGATTTAAGTTCAATAGAAAACAGAGATAGTGGTTTTTTTGTACCAGTTTGTAGGATATTTTGGATATGTGTTACTTCGTGTCCTAGTTCACATAGTTCTTTTTTTATTTCCTCTTTATCGGTTGAATAATGCATATTACGCAAGAAAACCTTGAAACCTTTTTGTTCTTTGGGTTTATAAGTGTAGTATTGGGTGTTTTTAGCTCTTAATAGGTTTACTATTTGGGTGTAGTGAATAGATTCTAAAGGTTGAATTTTTATTTCATTTTCTTTAAGAACACGTATTTCGTAATGACAATTTGGTAAGGAGTTTAAAGCATTATTGAGGTTATCTATGAATTGCACGTTTTGAACATATATTGGTGGGGGCTTTGTAGGTTTATTTTTTTCTGGTTGTTTGTGGGGAACACCATCATTTTGAATTTGGTCTTCTTTATTTTCATTATCATCAATAGATAATATTTCAAACCTATTTGGGGTTGAAGGTTGGCTTAACCAGTATGATTTTAGTGTTTTTTGTGGCTGCTCTTTAGTTTTAACTTTTTTATTGCTGTTTGTGTTTTCAATAAGTTTTGTGGGTGAGTTACGAGGCCTCTTTGATATGTTACTGTTTTTTAATTTCTCTTTATTTAAGGGATTATGAATTTCATGTAACTTACTTGTTGTCATTATTGGTAAGTATGAGAAGGCTGTTGATGTTACTGTTGTTGTTGCTAAAGCTAGAGTTGTTATTGCTGAGTACGATGTTGTGGTAGTTGTAGTTGTTGGTGCGAGAGTAGTAACCAAAGAGTAAGGAGTTGTGTTATTAGTTGTAAGTGTGGGGGTTGTTGAAATAAATTGGAATGTAGTTGCAGTTATTTGAGTATCAGTTGTTGGAGTAGTACATTGAGAGCTCCAAGAGAGGGGTTTCAATTGCGATTGCGCAGTGAGACTAGGATATTTTTGGTGATCATTCGGATTGTAATCTGATGCAGATGCATAAGTATTTTGAGCGGGAAGAGAGTTTGAGCTTATTGATGGTGCTTGACCATTCGCACTTATAACACATAAGCTATTTACTGTAGTAAGGTTTGACTGAGACAGATGTTTATCACTTTTTTTATTGTTAGGGGAGCGGCACCTCTCCGGCGGGGGAGAGCGCTCAATGGGCATTTTTATATTTTCTATGCTTATTTATATTTTAAACTTTTGTTTATTATTTAGTATGTAGCATCATTAACAGCGGATAATGATAGCTGATTTATTTTAATTTTGTTTATTTTTTTTTTTAGCGTCTTTTCGCAATATTTTTATATGCTTTTTATATACTTTTTGTACTTAAAAGATGATTTTATACGGAGCGAGGAAAAAAACACGTCCGCACGTTAGATGTATTATATTCGACAGTGCCATCTAATGTAATATTCTTACAAAGGAGTTGAATGGCAAGATTGTATGTGGTAAAAAAATTATCACATGTGATTGTACATCCCTTTGGAAGAGGGTCTGATAATGTTAGCACCACTCTTTCACCTATATTATAACAAAAAAAATATGTAAATATTACAAATCTATTGCAAAGTACAAAACCTTACCTTGATTTTTTTCTGGCTGTGTATTTCTTGCTCTGTCTGTATATACTTCCATATTCCAGGCATATTTACTTGTGGAATCACACAGTGCCCATATTTTAATGCCATATCTGTAATAAGTCCAAAACTGACGTAAAAATAAAAAAAAATGTAGTAACTGCGGAGGAAATCATACCACAAATTATAGAGGTTGTCCAGTTTATACTTACTTGAAGGGCATACGGACCAATAAGTCGGCAGTATTACCTGATCATCATCAACTACCTAATATCACGTCGAGTATGAATTTTCCTCAAATTGTACCGCCCAACTACTCACGAAAACGCTCCTAATTATAGACAAGTTTCTTACGCAAACGTAGTTAAATCTAATATGCCAGGTCTGTAGCAGGAACCTAAACTCCAATATTCTGAGCCACATATCAACAATCTAGAGACAACATTGCAGACACTTGTCCAAACTATGAACACTTTTACGACCACCATGACATCCATGATGCAGGAAATGCAGGAAAGAAATGATTTATTTAAAAATTTGTTTCTGGAACGCGAACGGCCTCCGCCAAAATAAAAATTAACTCGAATACTTCCTGATGGATAAGCAGATTGATGTCATGATGATTGCTGAAACTCACTTGACGGCGACAGGGTACTTCAAAATTAATGGCTACGTGTTCTACGATACTAAAGACCCCCGCGGAAGAGCTTGTGGAGGTTCGGCAATTCTTATAAAGAACAGAATAAAGCATTATCTAATGAATAACATAAGTGAGGATTACCTCCAAACAACAAACATTTGCATTGAATTCTGTCAATTCAAATTTGTTTTATCATCGATTTATTCTTCGCCTCGATTTTCAATAAAAGAACACCAATACCATAACTTCTTTAAATCCCTTGGAGCTAGATTTTTAGTTGCTGGTGACTTTAACGCCAAACACACATTTTGGGGTTCACGTCTAGTAACGCCAAAGGGTCGCGTACTTTTCAACACCATTGCTAAAATGGGCTTAGATGTACTCTCAAGTGGACATCCCACCTATTGACCGACGGAAGATTCCCGATGTTATTGACTTTGGAGTAGTGAAAAATATCCCTGTAGAATGGATGCAAGTGGATCCTTCACTGGACTTGTCCTCAGATCACTCTCCTACTATCATTTCAATGCATTTCCCTCAAGTGTGTGGTTCTCCATTTATGAACATGACTAAAGGCCCAACTATAATATGCATAAGCAAGCTTAAGCAAATTGCAAAAGTTAACGAAAAGGCTGTCAAATGCATAACCAGTTCAGAGTTAACTTTCAGGTGGCTACAATGACTTTGAAACTTTTTGTCCACAGTTGCTCATTTGTGTTTAAAAAAAATGTTTTTATTTTAACAAAAACCCATTAAATGACTATATTTTATAAATATTATTATATAATTTTATAATTAAAAGGAAACTTCGTACCAGAAACGCATAATTTTTCCTTTTTTTTAATTTATCGGCAAAAGTACTAAAATGTACAGCTGTGGCAGCACTACATTGTAAATAATAATAAACGTTTACATATGTTTTGTTAATTTTCGTATTGTGTTTGCAAAAATGGAGAAAAAACTTAATTTAAATAATATAAAAATATTAAAGTTAGCGCTTGAAGGCCTGTGCCCATTAAAAGAAATAAGTGAACTACACTGTAAAAGAAGAAGACGCTCTTGTTCTGTCAGAGAAATAAACCGCGACAGAAAGACATTTTTGTTAAAATAAAAAGGGCCTCTTTTATTGTAATGGCACTTATTTTTTCCGCATTTTCTATTAAATTTAAAATAAATATGTTTTCTTCCATTTTGTTCAAAACACAAACAAACAACAACAAACAGCAGATTCCGTACAGAATGTGCGATCAGTTTCGCTTTTTGCTTAAGCAAATGACAGTTGAAAAACTTAACGAAAAGTTCGCACGTTTGCTTAAGCTAGCATATGCATATTATAGTTGGGCCTTAAGACCCGAGTAAGTTGGATAAAATACAAAAAGTATTTAAGTTCTCATTGCACGGAAAATGTTGTGTTGAGAACTACCGACGATATTGATGAGTCGATTGTCAACTTTACCGAGGACCTTCGACAAGCTGTGCATCACGCTTCCACTTATCACGTTGAATGTAGAAATAGGACAAAAAGAACTTATTTCTCTGAACTCGAACATCTCCTATCAGAAAAAAGAAGAATGAGAAGAGAGTGGCAAATTCACAGGTCTCCTGAACTGAAAGCTAGGCTACGGGAATGCAGAGATATACTAAGACATTTCTTAGAAACCCAAAGAACGGCCTCACTTATATCTTACAATCTGACTACTCGTTATGGAGGGCGGCAAGAGGTTTAAAAAGACCAGTGAGAGGAAAACTTCCTTTGCGAAATCCGACTGGTGACTGGGCTAGAAATGATTCCGAGAAAGGGACATTATTTGTTAACCATTTGAGAAATGTGTTTACTATAAACAACTCAAATAATAACGAATCTGATTTGCCACCACTTGTTATAAGACCTCCTGTACCTCTAAGACTAAACATTCGTGATGTCCAAAACGCTATTGGTACTCTGAACCTTAGAAAGGCTCCAGGTATGGATAAAATCAGCAATAAAATGCTTGTGGAGTTACCTCGTGTAGCTCGAAGAATTATCCTCTTTATCTTTAACGCTATTTTACGCCTAGAATACTATCCTGCAGATTGGAAGGTGTCTATGATCACTATGATTCCTAAGTCAGGAAAGGACCACACCAAAGTGGAGTCATATAGGCCAATTAGCCTACTGCCGACAATTCCTAAACTGTTCGAAAAATTGTTAATGACTAAGTTGACTCCAATTCTGAATGACACTGAATGTATTCCTAATCATCAATTCGGATTCGGAGCTAAACACAGTACCATCGAACAAACACACAGATTGGTAAATGTGATAAGAGGGTCGTTTGAAGACAAAAAATACTGCTCCGCCCTTTTCATTGATGTGTCCCAAGCGTTCGACAAAGTTTGGCATGACGGTTTAATGCACAAAATTAAATTAACTCTGCCTGCTAACACCCATAAACTCATGGAAAGTTATTTATACGGTCGCCAATTTAAAATCAAAGAAGGCAATTTTTTAAGTACCGCTCAGCCAATTGAATCAGGTGTGCCACAGGGTAGCATACTGGGCCCTACTTTATATTTGATTTGTGCCTCCGACATGCCGTCAGACCCCAAAATCCATACGTCAACTTTTGCAGACGATACAGCCTTTATCAGCGTCCATAAGGACCATCAAATAGCATCACAGAATTTGCAGAATTATGTTTATAAACTAGAGAATTGGCTAGAGCTTTGGAATATCAGGGTTAACGAACAAAAATGTATTCATATAACTTTCACATTGCGAAAAGAAACTTGGTCGTTCATCAAAATAAATAATCAAATTATTCCTCAACATAATGAAGTCAAATACCTCGGCATTCACCTCGACCGCCGTTTAACTTGGAAGCCTCATATTGAAGCGAAACTTACACAAATGAGATTAAAAGCAGTGCAACTTAATTGGTTAATCGGCAGAAACTCTACATTGAAATTGGATTGGAAACTTTTATTCTAAAGCCAATCTGGTGTTATGGAATTCAATTATGGGGTACTGCCTCAGCATCAAATATTGAAAAAATTCAAAGGGGTCAAAATAAAATTCTACGTATAATTACTGCAGCTCCAAATACTGCAATTACAATTACTGCAGTAATCAAATACACTCCAACCTAGTGCAGGACTGTAGGAGAGCTCTAGAGGAGCTATTGGTACTCTACCAAGTGAGGATGTGTTGGGTACCAGGGCACTGTGACATACAGGGAAATGAGGTGGCAGATGAGCTGGCTAGACATGGTTCTGGTTTGGACCATGATACTAGAGAAAGTGAGGTCAAGCCACCTATTTGTCACTTCTACAGGCTGATTCAGGAAAGATTCCGTGACTGTGCTGACCAATCCTGGGGCAGTAGGTCGGATTGTATAGTGTCGAGGTCCATATGGCCAAGACTAAATGCAAACGCGACCGAAACGCTGATGGAATTGGACAGGCATAGTCTAAGGATTCTAGTAGGAGTGATAACCGGACACTGTTTGATTGGGGCCTTCAGAGGCAAATGGAATAACGACACACAGGATTTCTGTAGAGTGTGTGGGGATGCAGAGGAGCCAGAGACAATAGGGCACATCATGTGTCATTGTCCTAGGTTGCAGAGTCGTAGACTTAAGTGGCTAGGAAATAGATTCCTGGACGAACTCAGTGATGTTGCTGGCTGCAAACCGAGTAACATCCTGGGTTTCATTATGGGAATATGGTGGCTATTTAAGGGATATTCTACGGCGACTCCAAATCCGTAAGGGGATTCTTCACTCTCTCTTTCTTTCTTCTTTCTCCCCCTTATCAAGCGGTTTTGGTTGTCCTTATTTCTATACCTATCTTATCTTTATTTTCTCTTTTTTATTTTTCTCTACTGAGGGGAACCACAATGGACCACTAGGTCTCCGAGTGGAAGTGCACTTTATGCACTACCTTTCTATCCTATTCTACTGCAGCTCCATGGTATGTTAAAAATTCTCGAATCCACAAAGATCTAGGCGTGCCATTAGTAAAAGTCGAATTTACAAAATATGTGTCAAAGTATGTCAGCAAACTTGAACACCATCCAAACCCACTTGCACGAGACATCCTTAACTTTAGTGGCCACAGTCGGTTGTGAAGGAGGGATACCCTTGCTTTAACTCAAGCGCAAAACAGATGACAGGATCAGTTGATGTTTTTTTTTTGCATTTAATTATTTATTGAATCTTCATATTTGAAATGACAATAAGTATTCAAATCTTAATACTAAAAAGAAAATAATAAGCCCAGCCAGTGCTAGACAAAAATTTTTATGATACTAAAAAAATTTCACATCAACTGATCCAGTCAGCAAGACCCAAGGAGTGCAGAAGGGTTAATACGACATCTCCAGGTTCCAATTCCACCCTGAACATAGGCTGTGGAATCTTTTCACGGTTTCTAATATTCCTTATGCTCTTATTTTTGAAGCCTTTTTCCATCAAGCTAGTGTTTATCTCGGCAGAATCAACATCTGGGTATATACCCTTTAGAACGACTTGGAGTCCTTTTGCGCTTTTCAGCTGGTAGGTATAGAAATCCCTACTCTCCCTCTCCAACTGGTTGGATAATTTTCGAAAATCAGCTTCTTTTTCACTTGAATTTTGGTTTCGCTGATATTTCTATGTTTAATTGATGTTACGCTAAACATATTTTCACTTATTACAGCAACAATTCCTTGTACCAATTTACTGGAAGTGGACTCTCTCAGATAAATTGGTGGGGGCTTAAACGTCTTCTTAGGAAGTTCTGGCTCATCCGTCTGGAGGAGAGCAAACCTATTTTGATCATTACTCACGGTCTTAGGAGCTTTTGAATTTGATGACACTTGACATTTAGTCTCGTCTCATCGAACTGTTCGGACGTGTTACTTTTAGTGCGGCTGAATTTTCGGTGAAAAAATCGTCATAGGTGAAAAAGTGTAATAGGTTGAAATAAAACAAAAAAGTGAAAAAATAACTCGTAATAGGTTAAAAAAAAATCTACGGTAATATCGGTAATTAAAAAAAAACACTAAAAATCGCATAAAAATTGTATGAGTGTTCCTCTCAGATGTAATTCTGAGAAAGAGCTTAGCTCGTCTAGAAAAACTAAATGGGTCTCTGAGGAAGAATCCATAAACAAATCTCTGGAGAATTTCTCACTACAAGAGCTGCAGAACGGCGTCGTTCCTGTTCGCCCAATATAGTGATTTCAACAGATGAAAAAACATCATCTTCATCACACAGTGCAGTCAAACCAAAAAAACAAGTAGGTATGGATAAGTACATCACCGTTCTCAAGCGACAGAGGAGCCCGACGTCTGCTCAAGTGTCATCAAATTCAAAAGCTCCTAAGACCGTGAGTAATAATCAAAATAGGTTTGCTCTCCTCCAGACGGATGAGCCAGAACTTCCTAAGAAGACGTTTAAGCCCCCACCAATTTGTCTGAGAGAGCCGACTTCCAGTAAATTGGTACCAGGAATTGTTTCGGTAATAGGTGAAAACATGTTTAGCGTAACATCAATTAAACATAGAAATATCAGCGAAACCAAAATTCAAGTGAAAAAGAAGCTGATTTTCGAAAATTGTCCAACCAGTTGGACATGGAAATATCTGCGAGACAAAGATCCAAGTGAATAGGGAAGATGATTTTCGAAAATTGTCCAACCAGTTGGAGAGGGAGACTAGGGACTTCTATACCTACCAGCTCAAAAGCGCAAAAGGACTCCAAGTCGTTCTAAAGGGTATAGACCCATGTGTTGATCCTGCGGAGATAAAGACCGGTTTAATGGACAAAGGGTTCAAAATCAAGAGCGTAGTGAATATCAGAAACCGTGAAAAGATCCCTCAGCCCATGTTCAGGGTAGAATTGGAACCTGGAGATGTTGTCTTAAAGAAAAACGAGTCCCATCCAATCTACAATCTTATTTATCTTCTGCATCGTAGAATTACCGTGAAGGAACCGCCTAAGCGCATTGGACCCGTCCAGTGTGTTAATTGTCAAGAATTTGGCCACACCAAAGAGTGTGTACAATGCAATTCTAAAGCCAATCTGGTGTTATGGAATTCAATTATGGGGTACTGCCTCAGCATCAAACATTGAAAAAATTGAAAGGGGTCAAAATAAAATTCTACGTATAATTACTGCAGCTCCATGGTATGTTAAAAATTCTCGAATCCACAAAGATCTAGGCGTGCCATTAGTAAAAGTCGAATTTACAAAATATGCGTCAAAGTATGTCAGCAAACTTGAACACCATCCAAACCCACTTGCACGAGACATCCTTAACTTTAGTGGCCACAATCGGTTGAGAAGGAGGGATACCCTTGCTTTAACTCAAGCGCAAAATAGATGACTGGATCAGTTGATGTGAAATTTTTTTAGTATCATAATAATTTTTGTCTAGCACTGGCTGGGCTTATTATTTTCTTTTTAGTATTAAGATTTGAATACTTATTGTCATTTCAAATATGAAGATTCAATAAATAATTAAATGCAAAAAAAAAAAAAATTAAACTTGAGCAGATGTCGGGCTCCTCTGTCGCTTAAGAACTGTGACGTATTTATCCATACCTACTTGTTTTCTAGGTTTGACTGCACTATTTGATGTAGAAGATGTTGATGTTTTTTCATCGGATGAGATAACTATATTGGGTGAACAGGAACGACGCCGTTCTACGGCTTGTGATGGCGACATATTTTAGTTTTATTTTGCGGTATTAAGTTATAATTTAAATGTTATTATACTTTGAAAATTTCTACTATGTTAAACAAATTTGTTTTGATTTAGTTGGCATTGACTTTGTTTATTTCTAAGTTTTCAAATTTTGGAAAATATTTTTTTTTTTGTAAAGATTTTTTTGTTGGAGTAGGTCGGTGCGGAAAAAGAAAAAAAAAATTTATCAATATTCTGTTTGTGTTGGTCATAATTTTATTTGCAAATTTAAATAAATTTTATTGGTGTGCAAAGAAAACCAAAGGAGAAGTCTTATCTTCAATTTAGATTCGTGGAATCATTTTGTATTTTATTCAATTGGTAAGGTTTTATTCGGAAAGATGTTAACATTTTCCATTACTTGACTTTCTTTTTGTTTGTAATATATAGATTACCATTAGTTTCTTATTTCATTGCCTAAAATTTGTGTATTGGAGGAAAATTTTATTTGAACAGAATCTTTGGAAGATTGGAAATATCATCGGCTTTTGAAAACTCCCTGGCAATTATTCAATCCAGAGGAAACTCCGTTAATTTTAAATTTTAATCACCTGAAGAGCGGCCGAGTTTAACACAATAGAAAAGGGGACATAGTGTTTTTGTTATTTTTTATTGACTTTTATATAGTGACCATTTAATTAAATCGGATTATAAATACAGAATATTCGTAGAATAATCAAATTTTGTTTTGCAACACCTGGGGTGACCAGGTGTGGTGTTGAAGTAAATTTTAAGGGAAAAGAAAATTTTCCAACATTATTTTTATCTTTTCAATATTTAGACTAAACTTTTACCGATAATTATACCCTTCACCATCGTGAGAAGGGTATATATAAGTTTGTCATTCCGTGTGTAATTTCCACAAAAAAATTTTCCGACCCTATAAAGTATATATATTCTGGATCCTTATAGATAGCGAAGTCGATTAAGCCATGTCCGTCTGTCTGTTGAAATCAGTTTTTTGAAGTCCCCAGATATACTCGGGATCCAAACCTTCAATAATTCTGTCAGAAGTGCTTTCGAGAAGTTTGCTATTTATAATCAGCAAAATCGGTTTAGGTTAACCAGAGTTATGAACCTATATGTGAGACCACCTCCATAAAAATTTGATATTTTTCATCCATTTTATTGCAATATTTTGAAAAATATTGCAGATAATACCATGCAATTTTGTATACGTTGTTTGTACTATAAAAGAAGAAAGTGTGCGGAAAATAGTAAGAATCGGTCCATGATTTCTTATAGCCCCCATACAAATATATATATTCCCGAAATATGGCTTAATGATAAATAAATGCCTATAAAATTGGAATATCAAGACAAAATTCAGCAAAAATAAGTTTTATACAAAAAGAAATCGCAAAACGAAATTTTTTTTAATTCGGTCCATGTTTGACCATAGACCCCATATAAAGTCCACTTCCAAAATTCACTTAAATACGTATAAAAGAGATATAAATAATGTTAAACGGGTAAAATTTTACATAAATACTCTTTATAGGCAAATAAATTATTGTACTAAATTTTATGGTGATCGGCCCACAACTGGTCATAGCTCCCATACAAGGACCACATCTGAAAAAGACATTTTTCCCTATAAATATTGTATAAATATCGGTACCGACTCAAAACTTTGCACAGATCATTTTAATATATACAAAAATCATCCCACAAAATTTTGTGAATTTCGGCCTATTTTTAACCGTATGCCCCATATAAAGCCCTCTTCCGAAAATCACTTTAATACTCATAAATCGCTTATAAATAAGGGTACCAATCCAAAAACGCACCAAGTTAAGAATTTCGGGTTTGTTACAAATATTTATTGAATTAATTTGAAATTTTGTAATATCATAAATTCTATAAAAAACTTTTTATCAACGATTATTAGTAAAAGTAATAATAATAAAAGTCTTTTTTAATAAATGAGCTAATAAAGAGCAAATTTATTTTTATGGTCTTATGGTCACTTGAATTTTATTATTTTTGTTTTATTCTAAACAATATAAACCAATCATTAATAATTCATACACCCTACATATAGACAATACAACTCACATACATAACATAATACACACATACAGTCGATAAAAAAAAAAGTTGGAACTAAATATACGTCTAACGCAACTAGCCTACGGTCATCTGGCGCCTCCTGACTTCGTTGGACTTTGAATATGTAAGTTGTGAATGAATTTTTATTTTACTCTTAAATTTTTTTTTATCGTATACCTAATATGAATATTAACCTACAATCATACTCCCAAATTAGTATAAAAAAATAAAAATATATATTAGAATTATAATATTCATATTGCAGATAAATTAAATACACTCTACACTTGTTACATACACATTTGTTGATTATTGGTAATCAAAGTCACCACAGTGTCAAATATATGGTTCCACATTTATTTTTTTTTGTGACAGCGTAGCGCCAGCTGATTATTCATGGTGAAATTGAAAATGTCAAAAAGTTGTATAAAAAAAAACTTTTTGACAGTGACGAAGGTTTTTACATATAGAAAAATGCCTGTTGTTCTTGCCTTGTTGTAATTGTTGTAGCAATGCTGTCACCTAGTATTTAATTTCACCATGGACGCAACCACCTTGGTTATATGTCAACAGAAAAAGTATAAAAGCAGAACAAAAATTAAAATCGAGGGCAGTCAGTTTTGATCAGTCGGTGAACACAGTGGTAGGTAAGTTATATCGTGTGGTAGTTATCCCGCTGTACATTTTGGTAGTTGGGCTTAGTTATTGTAGTAGTATTTGTGTAGCCTCAAATTGAAGATTGCGTGGTTATTCCGCAGGTGTTCGGTTTGGTGTGACATAAATATCATAATCCGAGCGTAGTGGTATGCCCGTGGTTATCCCGCAGATTCGTTGTAAATTTGGTGGCTTCACTCGGCCGCATTAGACGTGGTGTGGGTGTAGGCCAGATTGCAAATTCCGTGGTTATCCCGCAGTTTTACAATCTGGTGCTGCATTAACATCAGGAGCCGAGCGTAGTAGTGTGCCCGTGGTTATTCCGCAGGTATACAACTACGAGTCACTTTACACATCGTTTCCGTAGTTATCCCGCAGATTCGTTGGCGTTTAGTGGCTTCACTGGGCCTGACTATAGTTGGTGTGTGTGTAGGGCAGATTGCAAAGGTAATACTTGAAAAAAAATATTCAATTAAGTGACATCTTTAGTCCGCGCATGCGTCTTAAAATTTTTGGAATTTTCATAAAAATACTTTTCACTTAAAATTCAATATTTTATTATTTTGTTACTAAAAATTAATACATTTACATAAAACACTACATAGACTCTACAACAACTGCGATAATATTGAAGTTTAAATGAAAAGTGGGTTATCAAAGTTAAAATTAGTAGAAAAATCAATTTTATGGTAACTAAAAACAATTATTTTTACATTTTTAGATTGTTTTCATTTTTTTTAGGGTTTTATGTTTTAAATTATTACTCAACAAATTAAAAAAATTTTTTTTTTTTAATTTTCTGTAAAATAGTCATCCATTACCATAAAATTGATTTTTCTTCTAATTTTAATTTTGATAACCCATAAGTAGGCCCCTACAAAGCGTAGCACCCTTTCTTTTCATAGGCTATCTTATTCGGTTCAAAAGATATGATTTTTGCAACGAAAAAACGCAAATGGCGCCACTGTGCGCCATACAATTTCTGCAACCATGTCTTTTTAACCTTTTTTAGCTATAGAAGCCAAACGCGCACGTACGGGCAGATAAAACCTTTTGAACTACGTATAAAAAAATAATCAAAGAACAGGTTTTGCAAATATGCAAAAATATACATTTTTTTCCGTCAGAGTTGAAAAATAGTGAAAAAACGGATAGTTTTTAAATAGTGATTTACCAGCAGAAACACAAAGCAAACAGGTAATTTTTTTATCATTATACATTTAATAAATACATCAATCAATACAAAGAAAAAATATGGCGATTCGTTACCCATTTTTCGTGATATTACACCTGAAATCGCAACAAATTGACTAAAAATTGTGTGTTTTTTTGAAAACCGAAAGTCGGTCAACTCTGAACGGTTATATCTTCTAAACTAAAAATGTGGCCATCTTTCAACGAGAAACGTACTATGCAACTGATAACCCGGAATAGGAAGGATATATCAAGATTGCTGGCAGTATTAACGGGACACTGGACGTTAGGCAAGTACGCAAATCGCCTGGGACTCTCTTTTAACGACCAGTGCCGTAGTTGTAAAGATAGAGAAAAAGAGGAAACGATTTTTCACCTTCTCTGCGAATGTCCAGCCCTGTGTGTCAAGAGACATAAATTCACGGGAAACTATACACTGAACAACCTTAGTGAGGTAGCTGGGTCAAAACTAAATGACCTACTGAGATATCTCACAGTTACAGGTTGGGTCTAGCAAGTACGACCTTTTGTACACATCTTAGTTACATTATGATATAAACGACATTAAATCTGACGAGTGGTGTCGTCTTATTAAAACGGGGTCCCTTCGACTCTACTTAAGTGTTCGCACGTAGTGAACTACCACGTAAACCAACCAACCTTTACCTCTTTTGGTTTTCTAGATACGGTGGGCCTAATGAGGGTCGAACATGTTTTCTTAAATATTATGATATTTGTTACAAAATTCAGAATAAATTTAAAAAAGTTCACACATATAAATGGAAAATCACAAAAGTTAAATAACACACGCAAACACGAGTTTTAAAGGCTTAGCGGAGAACCTTTAAAAATATAATTCTTGGACCTGGATAAGGCAAATGAGTGTTAGTAAGTTAAGCGCAAATTTTCTTTAATTTAATCATTACAAAAAATTTGATGCATTTAGTTTATTCTTCCGTTCATGTTTTGAAACGTTAATTACATTTTCTTGCATTTTACGACTTACTTATAATTATATTAACATGCTTATTACTTAGACACTAGAGGAACAATGATTACATAATTTTTCTTTTTACATATGTAGGATAGATCATTGCAGTAATTGTAATTATAATATGAAGCAGATGTGTCTGATATGATTTCGTCGATGATCCCACATGTCCATGATACATTGCAGCTGGATTATCACCTGAAATTAGATAAGGTTTTTTTTATATAATGAATTAATAAGTTTATCAATAATTTACTAATTTTAAGTATTTAAATTTTAATAATCAATAATAATTACACACAATACTACGATTCATACAATTTCAAGTTTTTACTGTTTTTGTTTGTTTTTGAAAATCGGTTTAAATGTAAAATGGGATTGGACAATTTTACAAAATTTTGCGAAAAGTACGGGCATATGCAGATGTATTTCCAAGGTATTACTTTAAGGCAACAATTTTTCCCAAGTCCAAAAATATTTGTTTTCAATTACTTTTTATTTATTTATTAAATCCGCCCGCCTTATAAAAAGTATTCAAATCTTATAACTAAACCTAAAAACTATTTGCTGTCAATTGAGACAGCCATGAGGGACAAATAAGCCTCAGGTTAGTAATGGTAGATCACCTCTCTAAGCTTTGTTTCTGTTAAAGTTCTAATAAGTAGTCATGCAAACAGGCTCGGATGGTGTTGCAACTTCAAGATGTATCTTTCACAAATTTTTCTAAATTCGTCTTTAGCCAATGGTACTTCTAAGTCTCTGTATTAATTTTTTATGGTCCTCTCTTGTCTATAATAGGTAAGACTCTAGTAATCTATGAATACTAGGAGGCAGTAAGTATCTAATCTTACGCATGGCAAATTTTACGAAAAGTCTGAGCGACATCTAAAAATAAAACCGAACAAGATTTTCTTATCTCTCCAGTTAAACGGCTAACTTACTGTATATATGATGTTCACGGAAATCAAGTTGGTGAACTTGGATAATGCTTTGAAAATCCGAAAATCCATCGTCTGATTAACAGTATAATTTTCAAGTACGTTACTCAGATGTTCAGCAATAATTAATGCATTATCCCTGACAATTTTTGCCTAATCGAAGGACTATTTCCTTTTACCGGTGGTTTAATGTTTCTGTTGCTTTCAAAAGAGCAAAGTTCGTAAGTTTCGTATTCTTCAAACTCTGAATATATCTTCTCTCTTTGCGATCCTTCTTTAGGTAGAAGGCTCTTTTCTGTTTTCTTATAGCGATGGATAGAAAGCTTCTGTTTCGTAGCAGGTGTGTGAGGTCGATTAGTATTAACTGATGTTTATTTCTTTTAACGTAAAAGAAGTTGATTTTTAATTTATTTGAACTCTCGAAAATAAAAATTTTAAATTTTTTTTCTCCCTGTCAAATAAAAATTGTTTGAACTTTAAATTTGTTTGCAAAACATAATTTTCAGAAGCCGTTAAGTAATTTATGTGCGAATTTTGACCAGAAAACAAATGTTTGTTTGATTGAAAGGAAGTATTGTTTCAAATATTTTATACCAAGACTTCCAATAACGGCCATATTCAACGTCAACTGCATATTAATGCAAATTTATTCCTAAAAACTACTTCACAAAAATAATATTACCAAACATGAACCTACACTCAAAATATTTCATAGGTAAAATAAACGAAAATCGTGGTTCATTTTACTAAATTTTTCGTTATTTTGACGAAACGAAATATTTCGTATAATATACAAATGTTTTTCGTTCTTGTTGGGACTTTTTATTTTCCGCATTTTACGAAATATTTGTGTATTTACCAAAATTATTTTGTTAAATTACAAAATAATTGGTTATCTACGAAAATTTTTCGTAAATTAAACTTTTAAATTTGGTCTGGTTTACAAAATTAAATAAAAATAAGAAATATATTTCGTAAAAATACAAAATTATTTTGTTAATTTTAGAAATATTGCCTCCTGTTATACGAAATTTTCTAAACTTACGAAAAATATTTTGTAGGTATAAGAAAAATTTCATATTTATTTCGTTTATTTTACAAAATTTTGTAAAAAAACAAAATATATTTTGTAAAAAAACAAAATATATTTTGTAAAATAACGAAAATATTTCCTAAATACACGAAAGGTTTCGTTAGTATAAGAAAAGTTTCGTAAATTTCTGCTAAAAATTGGTAAATTTACAAAATTTTCTAAAAATATTTCGTAAAGTTACTAAAAATTGTGTAAAAAAAAAAAATGTTTGTTTATTTTAGAAAAAGTTTCGTTAATTTCTCAAGAAATATTTTTTTTATTAAACGAAAAGTTTTGTTTATTTTATAAATAATAGTAAAGGAAAAAATAATAGCATTTCTGCATTAAATTAAGTTTGATTTTGTCGATTGCTTTGGATTTCTACAAAGAAAATTTATATATTAGTAACTTTTAAATTTAGTTTATATAAAACACACTAACCTTGTATTTTTTGTACAACATATGCGTAATTGGATTAACATGATGTCCATCTATTTTATAGAACTGAATATTTAAAAAATCCCACATATGGCTGGAAGCTTCAGAATATTTAATTGAAAATACGTGATACGCTTTAAAGCATATGTCTATAGCTTTAGTGATACTGGAAACTTTGTATTTAATGTTGTCAAAGTCACAGAAAAATGATTGGGGCTTATATATGCCCCCTATAACAGTAATGTAAGGGGCAACTGAACCCTCTGCCACAATTTTTGTATCCAACTTCTCTTTATATGACTCTTCAGTTAGTGAAAATGTTATAAAAGACCGTTTTGATTCCATAATACTATAAAACTTGTTTCCTTTATTAGAACTTTTTCATTTAATTCTTGATGGTGGAAGTAAGGAATGTAAGAGTGTTAAGACTATGATAAATTTGGTATCTAAAAAGTTAAAAAAAAATTGCATAACCATTATCCATCAGTAAATAAAATTTAAAAATTTGATTATATTTGTTTATAAAACCTTTCTACTTACTATAGTCAATGCAATTATTTTTTTGTACAAAATTCCAAAGCTTTTGGTCATCTTCATCTTTAAATTTCGATTCGTTTTCTGGAAATATCTTTTGAGTCATTAAATCAGAAAAATCGTCAAAGCTGTCAAGCAATTCATTTCTCTCTCCATATATGCGATCGAAATCATTAATGATCTAAATATACATGATTGAATATATTAATTAATTAAATGGTTGAAGAAGTCAATATGTTTTCTTATATATTTTTGAATTATTCTTAATAAAAATTGAATGTCATTTTACTTACTCAGCGAAATCCTACTGAATTATTGTACATAGGCCACAAATCCATAAGTTGTTTTTTTTTTTTTTAATTTGGGTCGCATTGCTCTTTTAAAGTGTTTTGCCTATATTCAAAACAGCCGTTCCAGTGACTTAGTATATCTTCAAATGCTAAAATGTTAAACTCATGCCTTAGAAATAAATAAATTACAAATAACAATTCATTTTCTTACACTAATTTAAATTTATTTTAATAAATCAAACTATTTTAAACTATTTTTAACAAGGCACGACTAAAGCTTCTATCTCTTTAATTGTCAGTAAAAGCATGACTTGTTTTGTTATTTTTAAGTTTCATTTAAAACGGTACATTTCATTTTACGAAATTATATTTGTGAAATGAACGAAATTTCTAAATTTACGAAATTTTTCTCTGCATTTAATACGAAAGTTTCGTATTTTTCGAGAAATTTTTGTAATATAAACAAAAAAACATTAACGAAATTTAATTTGTGAAATTCAAAAAATTTCTAAATTTACAAAATTTTCTACAATATCTAAACACGAAAGTTTTGTATTATAAACGAAATTTTTGTACAATATACAAAAATAATTCTACGAAAAAAATTTTGTAAATTAACGAATTTTGTAAGTTTACGAAATAAAAAAATTATTAAAATTTCGTATTATGTACAAAACTTTAGTAATATGTACGAAAATAATTTTACGAAAAACCATTTCGTATTTTTATACATGAAATATTTTGAGTGTATTTTAATTTTGCTAACTAATGTCCAATAAAATAGTGCGTATTTAAGTGTAGTTTTAGTTAATTTTCATAAAATCTTAAGTTATACTTAATTGCTGTTATGATTTTGTGGTAAAGCACTTTGAAATGTCAAAAAAATTATCGATATATTTCAAAAAACAGGTGATTTTTTGAATAAAATCTGCCAATAATTTTGTGTTTACTTGTTGTTTTGTGTTTTTTATTGTTTTATAAAGGGTGGCCTAACTATAACGCACTTTTTAAATTTTAAATAAAACAAAGATATATAAAAACTTTATTATATCGTAATGTAGACAGAATGAGGTTATGTATGGAACAAGATATCGTGCAGATGGGCGCCGCGGCTTGCTGGCACACACGCGATCTTTTAATGAAATTTTCAATGACCTTTTTGCATAAATTCTGAGGTATTTCATTAATGCAGCGTCCAATTTCCTCTTTTAAGGCGTGAGTCGTCGTCGGCTTATTTGCGTAAACCATCGCCTTCAAAAAACCCCAAAGAAAAAGATCTAAAGGTGTTGAATCGCACGATTAAACCAATTCTGGTCTCCAAAACTCGAAATAACACGACCGGGAAATGACTGATGCAGCAATTGAATTCTTTCTCTGGCTGTATGACATGTGGCGCCGCACAGTGGGTTAGACACCAATTTGCTACGCTCAGTTTCGGTCGAAGCACAGTGGCTGAAAATCGTTTTTCATTGGCCAAAATTCTGTAACTTTTGAACCGATCAAAATATTGAAGTAATTTTTTTTAATGGATAGATATTTAGTTCAGCTTAACTCAGTTTTAATTACATTAAAATTGATTGATGACTTTTTAAGGACTTCTAGGTCAAAGTTGAACTTTTGATTTTTTTAATTTTTGGAGTGAAATATGGGTTTATTTTTTTATTTACATATTAAAAAATTTAATATTTGGAACTTAATAATAATTAAAATTATTTTTTGTGATAATGGAATTTTTTTAATGTTACACTCAAAAAAATTTTTACACTCAAAAAAATGTTTACACTAAAAAAAAATAGTAAAATTCACTGGAGATTTTGCTGTTACTACAGAAAAATTTATTCTTTTTTGCTGTCAGATTTGATAATTTTAAAAAACATTTTAAAAATAAAAACTGCAATAGATTTTATTAGCATTTGTAACAATAATAGGTTCTATTTATTATTATTTTTAACCGACTTCAAAAAGGAGGAGGTTATCAATTTGAATGGTATGTTGCTTTTTTATGTTTGTTCAGAGATAACTCCGCCATTTCTGAACCAATTTTAAAAATTCTTTGCTTGCAGGTGGGTCCCATTTAATTTTTATGAAGATTGGACGGACATACGGTTTTTTATTTACCGTTATCTATATTTTTTCTGTGCTTCTTTTTAAATTGTTGAATAACTTCGTGATTTATGAATCAATTTTAAAAATAATTTTTTTATTTGGAAGATATGGCTTGCAGAAAAATAAATTTAAGGTAAAAAAAATTAAAATTTCAGAAATTGATTGAGATATATCGGGGATATATAGCATAAACCGATTTTTAAGAATATATCGAATATGGGTGTCAAAATTTAGCTCTGTTAATGGGAAAACATTATAGATTTAGCATAAACCGATTTTTTAGAAGATTAACAAGATTTTCAAAATTCTTTCTTTCAATCAAAAAAGTGCAACAACATTAGTTCTATTAAACATTTTTTAAAATTAATCCAACATTTTATTTGGCCGGAATTTTGATGTCGGTTTTTTTTAAAGAATTATTTACTAATACTATGTTTTTCGTACTTAAATAACAATGAAGGCTATTATAATTAGTATTCATTTGAAACAAATATTGATTGCAAATATTCTATATTTTGTTCTGCGCTATTTCTGTTCTTTCTCCATGGGTAGTTGGTTGTATATATAATGTCGCGATTATAATTATAAAATTGTTTATGACTTTGGTTGACCCTAACAGTTTTTTTTTTTTTTTTTTTTTTTTTTTTTTTTTTTTATACATTTAATTTATTTATTGAATCTTCAGAAATGAAATGACAATAAGTTTTCGAATCTTAATACTAAAAGAAAATAATAAGTCCAGCCAGTGCTAGACAAAATATTATGATACTACAAAAAATTTATATCCACTGATCCAGTCATCTGTTTTGCGCTTGAGTTAAAGCAAGGGTATCCCTCCTTCTCAACCGAACATGGCCAGTAAAGTTAAGGATGTCTCGTGCAAGTGGGTTTGGATGGTGTTCAAGTTTGCTGACATATTTTGAGGCGTGTTTTGTAAATTCGACTTTCACCAAAGGACTGCCTAGATCTTTGTGGATTCGAGAATTTTTAACATACCATGGAGCTGCAGTAATTGTACGTAGAATCTTATTTTGACCCCTTTGAATTTTTTCAATGTTGGATGCTGAGGCAGTACCCCATAATTGAATTCCATAACACCAGATTGGCTTTAGAATTGCATTGTACAACAAAAGTTTGCAATCCAACTTTAATGTAGAATTTCTGCCGATTAGCCAAATAATTTGCACTGCTTTTAATCTCAGCTGGGTAAGTTTTGCGTCGATATGAGACTTCCAAGTTAAACGACGATCGAGGTGGATTCCGAGGTATTTGACTTCATTGTGTTGCGGGATAATTTGATTATTTATTCTGATGAACGAGCATGTATCTTTTCGCAATGTGAAAGTTATATGAATACATTTCTGTTCGTTAACCCTGATTTTCCAAAGCTCAAGCCAATTCTCTAGTTTATAAACATATTTCTGCAAGTTCTGTGATGCTATTTGATGGTCCTTATGAACGCTAATAAATGCTGTATCGTCTGCAAAAGTTGAAGCATGTATTATGGGGTCTAACGGCATATCGGATGCATAAATCAAATATAAAGTTGGACCCAGTATGCTACCCTGGGGTACTCCTGCTTCAATTGGCTGAGCGGGGCTTAAAAAATCGCCTTCTTTGATTGTAAATTTGCGACCATATAAATAACTTTTCATAAGTTTGTGGGTGTTAGCAGGCAGAGCTAATTTTATTTTATGCATTAAACCTTCATGCCAGACTTTGTCGAACGCTTGCGACACATCAATGAAAAGGGCGGAGCAGTATTTTTTCTCTTCAAACAACTGTCTTATCACATTTACCAATCTGTGTGTTTGTTCGATGGTACTGTGTTTAGCTCTGAACCCGAATTGGTGATTTGGGATATATTGAGTGTCGTTCAGAATTGGAATCAACTTAGCCAATAACAATTTTTCAAACAGTTTTGAAATTGTCGGCAGTAGACTAATTGGCCTATATGACTCTACTTTAGTGGGGTCCTTCCCTGGCTTAGGAATCATGGTAATCATAGATACCTTCCAATCTGCAGGATAGTATTCTAGGCGTAAAATAGCATTAAAAATAAATAGGATAATTCTTTTAGCTACACGAGGTAACTCCACAAGCATTTTGTTGCTGATTTTATCCATACCTGGAGCTTTTTTAAGATTCAGAGTACCAATAGCGCTTTGAACATCATTAAAGCTAAGTCTTAGAGGTACAGGAGGTCTAATAACGAGTGGAGGCAAATCAGATGCATTATTTGAGTTGTTTATAGTAAACACTTTTCTCAAATGATTAACAAATAAAGTCCCCTTCTCGGAATCATTTCTAGCCCAGTCACCAGTCGGATTTCGCAGAGGAGGTTTTCCTCTAACTGGTCTTTTTAAACCTCGTGCCGCCTTCCATAACGAATAGTCAGATTGTGGGGTACTATCAAGACCCTCCAAGTAAGATTTAAGTGAAGCCATTCTTTGGGTTTCTAAGAAATTTCTTAGTATATCTCTGCATACCCGTAGCCTAGCTTTCAGTTCAGGAGACCTGTGGATTTGCCACTCTCTTCTAACTCTTCTTTTTTCTGACAGGAGATGATCGAGTTCAGCGAAATAAGTTCTATTTGTCCCACTTCTGCACTCAACGTCGTATGTGGAGGCGTGATGTACAGCTCTTCGAATGTCCTCAGTAAACTTGCCAATCGACCCATCAATATCCTCGGTAGTTCTCAACACTACATTTTCCGTGCAGTGGGAACTTAAATACTTTTTATACTTTATCCAACTTACTCTGGTTTTAGATATGTCCCGAAATGGCGAGCCATTCCCTTGAAGGAAACGCATTGAAATAATAGAAGGAGAATGATCTGAAGACAAGTCTAATGAAGGCTCCACTTGTATCGATTCTACAGGGATATTTTTTACTACTCCGAAGTCAATAACATCGGGAATCTTCCTTCGGTCCGTCGGCCAGTAGGTGGGATGCCCGCTTGAGAGTACATCTAATCCCATTTTGGCAATGGTGTTGAAGAGTTCACGACCCTTCGGGGTCACCAGACGTGAACCCCAAAAAGTGTGTTTGGCGTTAAAGTCACCAGCAACTAAAAATCTAGCTCCAAGGGAATTGAAGAAGCTGTAGTATTGGTGTTCTTTTATTGAAAATCGAGGCGGCGAATAAATTGATGATAAAACAAAATTGTATTGACAGAATTCAATACAAATGTTTGTTGCTTGTAGGTAATCCTCACATATGTTGTTCATTAAATAATGTTTTATTCTGTTCTTTATAAGAATTGCCGAACCTCCACATGCTCTTCCGCGGGGATCTTTAGTATCATATAACACGTAGCCATTAATTTTGAAGTACGCTGTCGCCGTCAAGTGAGTTTCAGCAATCATCATGACATCAATCTGCCTAACAGTTGATAACAGGTATATTAGAAAGAGATCATATGTTTACTGTAGAACCTATTGTGATATTTTTATAACTTTTTTGCTGAACAAAACAAAGCCATAAAACCCTTTAGCAGGTATTATATTTAATTATTTTAGTTTTACGTAGTCTAAAGTAAAAAAAACATAAACCTTTAGGCGAAAACGTGAAAATTTAATACACCATTGTATACGAGTAATTATAGGGCTGTTTAAATTATCGTAATTTGAATTTTTTTAGAGTAATTTCATTAAAATTAAAAATGTGCAAAAGTATATATAGGGTTAAAGAAGACACTTTCACCTTTCTTCGGGTGGTATACGTTTCTTGTTCCCTAGAAGTTCTTTTCCACTAAAGTTTAAATTTCAGAAAAATATAGTAGTTTCATAAATAATTCAGAACGCCCCTAATATTAATGCTAGAGCGGTAACCACTTACAACAACTAAAGACTATAATCCTACCAACATTATAAAAAAGACCGCAGGCCATTATCGATGATAGCTTGCGAGTAGTAACCATTTATTTTTGACAAAAAACAAATAAAAAACACCTTTTTCTGAAATTTAAAAACAGTTGACAGCATGCCACGCCCACAATTATTAATAGTTTAACCTAATTTTTTGGCTACCTTAATATGGATATATTAGCTCCAAAAAGGTGTACAAATTTTAAAAATCAGTGACAAAAAAAATTCGACTTTTGGCCAATGAAAAACGATTTTCAGCCACTGTGCGAAGGCGCGTTGTTGTCTTTGCATCACTAACAGATCCAGTTTCGGCAAATTTATCCATTAATCTCTTTACAGTTGAATCTTTTGGAGCATTATTTGGACCCCAAATTGATCACAATTTGCGAACTGTTGCCGCAAAACTTTCACCATTTTGGTAAAACAATTTCACAATGAGAATGCGTTGTTCATTCGTGTAGTGCTCCATTTTTACTAACCTCGTACCTTCTACTAGCAAACAATAAGAATTGTTCAAATGTCAAACAATAACACTTCGAATGGCGCCAAATTTAAAAATTGCGTTCTAGCTGGGACACCCTTTACATAGAAAAGTTACAAACGTAACAGACGTCAATAAAGTAAACAAATACAAAACATTGTGCAGCATACACAATAACACAATATTGATGTCAGCTGTTGAGAACAGTGTGGAGCTTTTTGGCATAGTGATGGGAAGTTAAATTATTTTTGTACATATGAAATTGATAAAAGTACTATGTAGCACTGTTGGTATCTTACAATTCTTAAATTGTGCCGTCTCAATGGCAAAATTGTACAAAATTGCCATAAATTGTACCTAAATTTCGCTATTAAATAAAAAAGCATATAATAAGAATTCATAACACTTTTTATTCAATAAAAACAAAATAACAGAAAGAAAACTTAAAAACGTACAACAATTTTTCAAATAAGTGAACATACATACATTATATACATATATGTACTATATGTATATGGTGAATTTCACGTCAAGTGACCCAATTTTAAAAATCAATGTCTTCCGATTTGAAATTTGCACCAATGTTAGTATTATTGGATAGTAGGCCAGACACAAATTTTCAGCTCTATGAGTAAAGAAGTGCCGGATTTAGAGGGGGTCAAAAATTTTGGTCATACAGGGTTTTTTTAAATGAGTGAAACTTTTCACCTGTTGGTCCTAGCAAAAATTGTCCAAAGGACTTTAGATAGCTATTTCTTCAATCATTTCAAAAATATTTTTTTCAATTTTTTTTAATTATTTTTTTTTAATTTTTTTTAAATTTGGGCCCTTTTTTTCTATAAAAAATAATTTTATTGCTACACAAAATTTTATATGAGTATTTCGTGAATATATTTTGTTCTTACCCATTAACAAATCTTTTCATTTTTATTTTGGCGCTTAACCTTTAAAAAATAACAATATTTTTAATTGAGTTTTTACTTTTACTCCGTTTGCTTTAACCCTGCAACCGTAACCTTCGTCGAATCGACGAACACGAAATAAAAATATCGCTGTATTTTTTCTACAGGTGCAAGGATCACCGTAATGCTGCTTGTCAACTCAGTAGTCAAACTGCTCTTTTGAGAGGAAAACGTATTTTGCGTGTCCGAGCGTAGTTTTTTGAGATTTTTAATTATTGTGCGTCGATTCGACGAATGGTTAGTATTTTATACTTGCTTAGATTTGATTTTTCATTTGGGTGGTTTTTATTTTATGAAGTTTTTTAATGGCTTCGAGACGATTGTTATCTGAGGAATCTATTCTTCGCTACTTATTAAAAGAGGATGATCCTAGTGTATTGGAGGACTTTTCTGATAGTGAAGAAGAAGACATCGCGGACTTTGATGATGTAGAAAGCGATACTGTAGACGGGGAACACAACTCCTTGAAAACTCAAGAGCGATCCCCTCTTCTTCTACTGGATGATGCTGTGGTTCTACAGCCTCTTACAGTTCAGTCTCTAGATAATTCAAGAAGTAGTTCATATATTTTAAACTTTTCAAAAAGCAACATTCGCAGTCGCTCATGCCTTGTTTGGACTACAAGAAAAGGAAGTAGTTCAAACAGAACAGCTTCAATAAACATTCTGCATGTTGCAAGAGGTCCAAATCGTTCCGTTAAAAATGTAACTGATCAACTAGAATTATTTGAGCTTTTCATAACTGATCAAATATTAGAAGAAATTGTTAAGTGGACAAAATCGGAGATTACTACTAAAAACCAAAATTATGAGCAATATAAATTTACTCAGAATGAAACCAGCAAAGCTGGAATTAGAGCTCTAATTGGTATTTTAGTGTTAGCAGCAGCTTTAAAAGATAATCACTTGACACTCGACGAGTTATTTAACGTAGAGTTCTATAACAGGTCGTATAGATACATTTGATCAGATGTGCTCAGTTATGTCATGCAACAGAAAAACCAATCGATGGCGAATGTGTGTTTTCTATGACATGTTAACCGTAGAGCGACCCCAAAAAAAACTCAAGAATTCGATCCTTTGGAACATTTTTGTTCCATATTTACATTTCACCGCAAACCTGTGCTTTTATTTAATTTTATGTATTTCTAAGTACAAGCAAACACGTTAATACTAAATTTAAAATAAATAGTTCTGAAAAAATAAAATAAAACAAAATTATATAACTCTTATAGGAACTTTTTTGGCTTGACTTATTGGCTGTTTTATTGGGAATGCATGATATGCAAATATAATCAGCATGCCAATCCTTGCAGATTGCTTTATCCCAAATGCAACAGAATAAAGTCGTCTTTTAATCTTTATTTTCCCCTGAGTGGTAGTATTTGTAACAACGGCCTCTTTTCGTACCTCTTTTTCGTGGTGGTTTTGATGATGGCCCTGGAATATCACCTCCAATTCTGTCGTCATTGTCTCTTGGGAGCGCCTGAAAAAGCGATAATAAAGAACTACTTTTTGGAGTATGTGTCCGTTTACTCAGGTTGAGTTAATGTTTTGGCTGCCAATCTGGAGATACTTCATTGAAAATAATGAAAGCATTCAAAGCGTAATAGGTTTGTGTTCCGTTTACAGCTGTAACTGCTAAGCATTTTATCGACAGTGTCTACGCCACCTTTTGTAGAGTTGTAGAAAGAAATTGTCTCCGGAAGTGTCTTGTTTTCAGTGCCGATAACTGACATATTATGCATAGTACTCATTACTATGTTACATTTATTATAATGGGTTATGTAAGACACAAGTGTCGTATCTTTAGTAAAAGTTTAGTAAAGAGGAACATTTTTGCTTATTAGTAGCTTTGGCGAAATACTTTTCTTGTATTTACGCAAAGTTCCTACCATAGTTATATTTTTTCTGCAGCTTTTGATCTAGGTTTTGCGAAGAAAAAAAGTTGTCCATAGTGACATTATGGCCTTGGAGACCTTCCATCAAATCTAATCCTCTCGCTCTCCTTGATTTTATCTGTGATTCCGCTGAAGTATTTTCCTAGATAAGCTGATACAATGAGCCAAAATTTTATGCAGTATTTCTCTGGCTTAGAAGGCATATACATTGGTGAAATTTAGAACGCCCATGGAAACCGATCAATTGTTCATCTACCGTGACGCAAGCATGTGGATTATAGTACACTCAAAATATTTCATGCATAAAAATACGAAATGGTTTTTCGTAAAATTATTTTCGTACATTTTACTAAAGTTTTGTACATAATACGATATTTTAGTAATTTTTTTATTTCGTAATTTTACAAAATTCATTAATTTACAAAATTTTTTTCGTAGAATTATTTTTGTATATTGTACAAAAATTTCGTTTATAATACAAAACTTTCGTGTTTAGATCTTGTAGAAAATTTTGGAAATTTAGAAATTTTTTGAATTTTACAAATTAAATTTCGTTAATGTTTTTTTGTTTATTTTACAAAAATTTCTCAAAAAATACGAAGCTTTCGTATTAAATACAGAGACAGATTTCGTAAATTTAGAAATTTCGTTCATTTCACACATATAATTTCGTAAAATAAAATGTACCGTTGTAAATGCAACTTAAAAATAACAAAACAAGTCATGCTTTTACTGACAATTAAAGAGATTAGAAGCGTTAGTCGTGCCTTGTTAAAAATAGTTTGATTTATTAAAATAAATTTAAATAAGTGTAAGAAAATGAATTGTTATTTGTGTAAAATATATTTACCTAATGAAACATTCATATCTAAGAATTTTAGACTAATGCACAATAAAAAAAAAACTAGCACATGACTCAAAAGATATTTCCAGAAAACGAATCGAAATTTAAAGGTGAAGATGACAAAAAGCTTTGGGATTTTGTACAAAAAAATAATTGCATTGCCTATAGTAAGTAGAAAGGTTTTATAAACAAATATAATCAAATTTTTAAATTTTATTAACTGATGGATAATGGTTATGCAATTTTTTTAACTTTTTAGATACCAAATTTATCATAGTCTTAACACTCTTACATTCCTTACTTCCACCATCAAGAATTAAATCAAAAAGTTCTAATAAAGGAAACAAGTTTTATAGTACATATTATGGAATCAAGATGGTCTTTTATAACATTTTCACCAACTGAAGAGTCATATAAAGAGAAGTTGGATATAAAAATTGTGGCAGAGGGTTCAGTTGCCCCTTACATTACTGCTATAGGGGACATATATAAGCCCCTATCACTTTTCTGTGACTTTGACAACATTAAATACAAAGTTTTCAGTATCACTAAAGCTATAGACATATGCTTTAAAGCGTATCACGTATTTTCAATTAAATATTCTGAAGCTTCCAGCCATATGTGGGATTTTTTAAATATTCAGTTCTATAAAATAGATGGACATCATGTTAATCCAATTACGCATATGTTGTACAAAAAAATACAAGGTTAGTGTGTTTTATATAAACTTAGTTTAAAAGTTACTAATATATAAATTTTCTTTGTAGAAATCCAAAGCAATCGACAAAATCAAACTTAATTTAATGCAGAAATGCTATTATATTTTCCTTTACTATTATTTATAAAATAAACAAAACTTTTCGTTTAATAAAAAAATATTTCTTGAGAAATTAACGAAACTTTTTCTAAAATAAACAAAATTTTGTTTTATTTTTACACAATTTTTAGTAACTTTACGAAATATTTTAGAAAATTTTGTAAATTTACCAATTTTTAGCAGAAATTTACGAAACTTTTCTTATATTAACGAAACCTTTCGTGTATTTAGGAAATATTTTCGTGATTTTACAAAATTTTGTAAAATAAACGAAAAAAATATGAAATTTTTCTTATACCTACAAAATATTTTTCGTAAGTTTAGAAAATTTCGTAAAACAGGAGGCAATATTTCTAAAATTAACAAAATAATTTTGTATTTTTACGAAATTTATCATTATTTTTACGAAATATATTTCTTATTATACCCTTCACCATCGTGAGAAGGGTATATATAAGTTTGTCATTCCGTGTGTAATTTCCACAAAAAAATTTTCCGACCCTATAAAGTATATATATTCTGGATCCTTATAGATAGCGAAGTCGATTAAGCCATGTCCGTCTGTCTGTCTGTCTGTCTGTCTGTTGAAATCAGTTTTTTGAAGTCCCCAGATATACTCGGGATCCAAACCTTCAATAATTCTGTCAGAAGTGCTTTCGAGAAGTTTTCTATTTAAAATCAGCAAAATCGGTTTAGGTTAACCAGAGTTATGAACCTATATGTGAGACCACCTCCATAAAAATTTGATATTTTTCATCCATTTTATTGCAATATTTTGAAAACTATTGCAGATAATACCATGAAATTTTGTATACGTTGTTTGTACTCTAAAAGAAGAAAGTGTGCGGAAAATAGTAAGAATCGGTCCATGATTTCTTATAGCCCCCATACAAATATATATATTCCCGAAATATGGCTTAATGATAAATAAATGCCTATAAAATTGGAATATCAAGACAAAATTCAGAAAAAATAAGTTTTATACAAAAAGAAATCGCAAAACTAAATTTTTTTTAATTCGGTCCATGTTTGACCATAGACCCCATATAAAGTCCACTTCCAAAATTCACTTAAATACGCATAAAACAGATATAAATAATGTTAAACGGCTAAAATTTGACATAAATATTCTTTATAGGCAAATAAATTGCTGTACTAAATTTTATGGTGGTCGGCCCAGAACTGGTCATAGCTCCCATACAAGGACCACATCTGAAAAAGAGATTTTTCCATATATATATTGTATAAATATCGGTACCGACTCAAAACTGTGCACATATCATTTTAATATATACAAAAATCATCCCACAAAATTTTGTGAATTTCGGTCTATTTTTAACCGTATGCCCCATATAAAGCCCTCTTCCGAAAATCACTTTAATACTCATAAATCGCTTATAAATAAGGGTACCAATCCAAAATTTTACACGGATCATTTATATACATGCCTAAATCAAACTGCTGGATTTTGAGAATATCGGTCCATATTTGACTATATCCCCCACATAAGACCCACTACCGAAATCCACGTTAATACTAATATATATCTTAAATATAACGTTATTATGTTGAAATTCGACGTGAAATATCCTCATATGCATGAAAATAACTGTTCCAAAATTTAAGAAGATCGGCCCATAATTTGTCATACCTGCCATATAGAACCATTTCCAAAAAACAAATAAATTCGGGTCAAAAAATATTCTTTTCGGATTTAATCCATATTCGGTCCATATTTTATAATCATGATATATATCGTTGGAAAGGTATTTTTAATACCTTTTATTTAATGTATTATAAATTATCAGAAACCCAGTAGTTCCCGAGATATAGGCCTATGTATTTTCAACTTTAAGGGCCCGCCCCCTCGAAAATAGGCGTGACCGGCAACAAATTTTTTTTTGCTGGTATCTCCTCTAAAAGCCCTATTTGATTTTGTTTTTTTTTTTTTTTTTTTGAGCAAAATCACTAAAACCGAATTGTACCCCTTTTTTATACTCTGTTTGTTAAATTATTTTTTTATTTTTTTTGCAGTTAATTATTTATTGAATCTTCATATTTGAAATGACAATAAGTATTCAAATCTTAATACTAAAAAGAAAATAATAAGCCCAGCCAGTGCTAGACAAAAATTTTTATGATACTAAAAAAATTTCACATCAGCTGATCCAGTCATCTATTTTGCGCTTGAGTTAAAGCAAGGGTATCCCTCCTTCTCAACCGATTGTGGCCACTAAAGTTAAGGATGTCTCGTGCAAGGGGGTTTGGATGGTGTTCGAGTTTGCTGACATACTTTGACGCATATTTTGTAAATTCGACTTTTACTAATGGCACGCCTAGATCTTTGTGGATTCGAGAATTTTTAACATACCATGGTGCTGCAGTAATTATACGTAGAATTTTATTTTGACCCCTTTGAATTTTTTCAATGTTTGATGCTGAGGCAGTACCCCATAATTGAATTCCATAACACCAGATTGGCTTTAGAATTGCATTGTACAACAAAAGTTTGCAATCCAATTTCAATGTGGAGTTTCTGCCGATTAACCAATTAAGTTGCACTGCTTTTAATCTCATTTGTGTAAGTTTCGCTTCAATATGAGACTTCCAAGTTAAACGGCGGTCGAGGTGAATGCCGACGTATTTGACTTCATTATGTTGAGGAATAATTTGATTATTTATTCTGATGGACGAGCAGGTATCTTTTCGCAATGTGAAAGTGATATGAATACATTTTTGTTCATTTACCCTGATTTTCCAAAGCTCTAGCCAATTCTCTAGTTTATAAACATAATTCTGCAAATTCCGTGATGCTATTTGATGGTCCTTATGAACGCTAATAAATGCTGTATCGTCTGCAAAAGTTGACGTGTGGATTTTGGGGTTTGTTAAATTAAACTCAAGATTATTATGAACATCAGACAGACTCTGTAAGTTATGGTAAGAATTGGTAATTAAATCAATTAAAAAGGTAAAAATTATACAAAATTTCAAAATATTTAACATAAATTATGTTGGTCGTAAAATTGTCTTTCAAACAATATATCAAATACTAATAAAATTTGTACTAAGACTGAATAGAAAACACAGAATTAGGATATTCTAGTCCTATAACCAGTGTAGTTTCTGTATTTCTTATTACGCTTAGGTGAAGGGTATTTAAGATTCGGCACAGCCGAATATAGCACTCTTACTTGTTTTTATTTAATTTTGTAAACCAGACCAAATTTACGAAAATTTTTTGTTAGATAACCATTTATTTTGTAATTTAACAAAATAATCTTGGTAAATGCACAAATATTTCGTGAAATGCGGAAAATAAAAACTCCCAACAAGAACGAAAAACATTTGTATATTATACGAAATATTTCGTTTTGTCAAAATAACGAAAAATTTAGTAAAATGAACCACGATTTTCGTTTATTTTACCTATGAAATATTTTGAGTGTACAATGGCAAAAGTTCTGCCCAACGTTCACATGGATTCTAATTGGAGCAAATTTGTCGTCACTTTTTTGTTGGCGGCGATTTATAACATCATCAAAACGAAGAGTTTTGTGAACATCCTTGAAGGTCTTTTGCGACATAATAGCTCGACATATTGGTCGCGCATAGTCAGCATCAAATAAGTCTTCTTAGCTTTCATTCTTTGGCCTAATCGTCAATGGAAAACAATCTTAGGAATACATTTTATATGCAAAAACTTTCAAATCATTCTTATAAACTCCTGCTAATATCAACACTCTAAAGTAGGCGTGCAACAAGTCTCTGTCAAGCTAAACATAGTTCTTTTATCTATATATTTTCTATATTTATTGGAGTTTTTTTTAGAAACGGAGCCAAGCTCTCTGCTACAAACGGCAAGCGACAAATGTGTGACAATATATGGGACATTTTTGTTCCATAGGACCGAAGTATGAATTTTTAAAATTGCAAGAAAACTTGAAAATAAATTTTCTTAAAACATGCCGAAAAGCAATCAATAACGATACATTCACAAATTACTAGAAGATGGAAATAAAATATTCACTTATTAAAAATTTATGAGAAAAATAAAATTCGAATGGAACATTTTTGTTTCAAGGGTCGCTCTACGGTTAAATAAGCGTGCATCAATAGCTATTGTATTGCCATAATGCTTCAATACAAGGACAATCGATAATTCCTCTGCGTGAATTTATGAAGCAGCTCCATTCAAAACTCGTCGAACCCTGGCTCAAATCCGATATGAGATTCCTACAATGTCGTTAGAATTTCCAAAGAAGAAAAGGTTAAGTTTTTTTTGTTTTTTTTAGAGCTATTTAAAATATGTGATCTCACAGTGACCTCAAAAAATACTATTAAATGTTAAAATTAATTATTAAAAATATATTTGTTTAAAAATTATATACATTGTTTGTTTTATTTATTAAATATTTGCTAAATGCAATTATCTGTTAAAAATTTTAATAACATATATTTACGACCGATATTATATATTCCCAATAATTGCTCGTCGAAGCGACGAATGGTTACGCTTTATGGGGTATTTTAGGAGGTTAGTAGATTAGGGTTAATGTTTCCACTTTGTATAGCATTCGCTTAATTTACCGTTTAAAAATATCAATGTTTTATATTCACTACCAAGTCGAATTCATGTGGTGGCAATACAATTATAACAACACAACACTGTATTTTATTTGTTGCTTTCGTTGGTCGATATGTCAAAAACACAAGCAACTTTTGACAATTCTCTCTCTAAGTAAGAAAAAAGTAGAACAGCTGTGCTTTCAACGACACCTGAAAAGTGAATTCGCCTTAAAAAAAATTGTACCAAAAAAGGGATGAATTGTACCAGCGTACCAATAAAGTTTTGTTTGTACCAAATTTGGTACAATTGTACCACAAATCCCATCAGTGCTATGTAGTGGATCGATAACCACTCACATCTCTAATAGCAGTGGTGATATTCGAAACAATTAACAACCGGTTCGCTTAAAAAAATTATATTTTTGCCAAATTTTGATAAAAATAGCGAAAATTTTAAAGTCGCATCCCAGTAACAGACCACAAGCCTCTTGAAGGAAATGATATAAACTTTTGTTTAATAAAAAAATAGTTTTGATTTTGCAAAATAAAAGTAAAAAAAAATTGCTTTATTTTTTTCTCAAAAGATTGAAGAAAACACTATCGAAAACATCATCATCCAAGAATCCAATGTATGACCAAAATAAAATCATTTGTTTGTACGTTTGGACAATGAACAACTGAACAATATTGTGTTTGTTGCCGTGACTAATCACCTTGATAAATACACATTATATAAAACCGTTAAAACAAAAAACATAATCACTCCAACAAATTGCATATGGAATTTTTATTCACGAGAAGGGTGAATATGCAACAACCGGTTCGCAAAATTTTTAAAATTTTAACAACCGGTTCGAGCGAACCGGTCCGAACCGGCTGAATATCAGCACTGTCTAATAGTATATTTTCTTATTGTGAATTACAACAGCTGATTGTACTGTGAACATCAACGGTTGATTTAGATAGAATTGTAAACATAGGAGAAGAAGAAGTAAACATAGAACATAAAATAAGTTAGATGTCAGTACCGTTATTTTAGTTTATAAGAGGACAAAATTTTTAATAAAAAAAGAGTTCAGAATCACAACTCAGCCGCGTAATTGGCTCTTGTTTTTATTTAAAACTTTAACAGCGTTATGCATAATAAAAAATTGGCATGAAGTTAGCATAGAGTTTATCTATAATGTGCAAACAAACTACGGTTAAGAAACTGCTAAACACTTGTTATCGTGTTGCCAAATACTGACCATCTTTTGATAAACAGCTGTTTAGTGTCAATTTGTTGTAAAAAATAAAAGTAAATAAAATAAAATTGTGCGCGAAAATTAAAAAAAATGGAAACTTTGGACTTTTTAGACAATTTGGAATATTTGAGGCCCCGAAAACGCTCAAAAAAAAATTTACAAAAAAAGAAGAAACCCATTTGTAGAGTATAACGATGAAGAGTTTCGTCTTAAATATAGATTTTCCAAAGAAAATGCTAAAAAATTAATAAAACTAGTCCAAGCCGACCTTAAATGGAAAGGTAAAAAAAAGTGGTAGCATTCCTCCATAAATACAAATCCTATCAGCATTAAGATGTTGGGGACGCAATAATGTTCAAGATGACTATGCAGAGTACCTTGGTTTCTCCCAGTCTACGATGAGCCGAATTTGTACACAGGTTGCCCAGGCGTTTGCGAAAAAAAACCAAAAATTTTATAAAAATGCCGACAGCAGTGGACGAACAAATTATTGTAATGGAGAAGTTTAAAGAAATTGCTGGATTTAAAAATATTATAGGAGCAATTGATTGCACCCATATGCGTATGAAAGCTGTAGGAGGAGATGATGCACAATTTTATGTCAATCGCAAGGGATACTTCTCTCTAAATGTACAGGTATATATGTATATTAACTTATAAGAAATAAATGTTGAAAAAATGTTTGCAGTAATTTTTAAAAATACCTATGTAGGTTGTTTGTGACTCTTCATTAAAAATAACCGACATTGTTGCCTGTTGGAGAGGAAGCACGCATGATTCCAGGATATTTAATGAAAGTAAAATAAAAGAAAGATTTGAGAAAGAAGAGTTTATTGGCCGATTATTAGGCGACGGAGGTTACAAATGCACACAATATTTATTTACGCCTGTGCAGAATCCAAAAAATATTAAAGAAGAACTTTACAACAAATCCCATATATTAACGAGAAATGTTGTTGAAAGACACTTCGGCGTTTGGAAGAGCAGGTTTCGTATCCTTTTGGATAAAATGCGGATATCTAGAAAGAATGGAAAAGTTTTGATTGTGGCTCTTGTCGTGCTTCAAAATTTATCAATTATATATAACGAGCATCATTTTGGTAAGGTTATTTTATATGAAAAATCTAAATCTATTTAAATAAAAATTGTGATATTGTTTAGATCCGGACGATATTCCTAGCCATAGTTCGCCTGTGGAAAGTTCCCAAGATAGCATAAGAGAGGAAAATATTTCGCGCAGTATTTACATTGAGCAAAATTTTTGAATGTGCCTAACTTTTCCTTATTTTAAATCTGCTACAGTTTAATTTCCTGGATTAAGAAAAATTGAATTGTTTTTTTTTAATTGTCGATGCTGTTGTATACTGATATTATTGTTGTTTTTAAAACCCCCAACAAGTACGGTACGTACAAAGAAGAAAAGAAAAAATTGAAAATAAACCTGTTGGGGTGAGGAATCCGCCACGCTAATGATTTCCACTGGATTTTGAATAAAGAGACATCAGATCAAGTTAAATTCAACATTCCCCCCGCAGTGTGGCAAGAAGGGTCTTCGGTGGCACTTTCTTCACGGGAAGCCACGTCCAAAACAGCAAGCTTCGCTACAGGTCGCTCTATGACGCCAATTATCGTTTGGATCTTTGCACTTCTTACTTGTCCATCTTTTGTCAATCTCGTTTCAAGTACATTTCCGCGTAGCCAAACATTTCTAGAAGAGAAGGATCAACAATAATTACCAAGTCCCCCTGACATAAAGCCTTTTGTTTTTCGAACCACTTGGATCTGCACGTTATTGAGAGCAAATATTCAGCCAACCACTTTTTCCAAAATATGTTGGCGTATTGCTGCGAAATTAACCAATTTTGTTTTAAAATTATACCGCTGTCATTACAATTCGACATTGACTTTAGGCCACTGGAGCTACCTAATAGAAAGTGATTAGGTGTCAATGCCTCATCATTTTCATCATCGATGGGAACGTAGGCAAGAGGTCTAGAATTTATTATATTTTCTACTTCTATTATCATGCTTAAGAGGAGCTCATCACCCGGTGTCCTTGCTGGGTTTATTTTATATAACACGGTCTTGACAGAGCGCACCAGTCGTTCCCATGCACCTCCCATATGTGGGGAAGCTGGCGGATTAAAGTTTCATTTTGGTTTACGTCTTCAAGAGCTTCTCGTAATTCACGTTCCGCTCCTATAAAGTTTGTGCCATTGTCGCTAAAGAATTCGTGGGGAATTCCTCTTCAGACCATAAAATTGCATATGGCCAAAATGCACGAACTTGTTGTAAGCGAGTGAGCGATCTCTAAATGAATTGCTCTGGTCGTCAAACATGTAAACAAACAACTGTACCTCTTCTCCTAATGACGATTTACTGTAACCATCAAGGGTCCAAAAAAGTCCAAGCCGGTATAGGTAAATGGAGCTTTAAACGATGCTAGACGAGCACGAGGCAACTTAGCCATTTGTGGAACATGTGGCACCACCTTGTTGACTTTACACCACTGACAGTTTCGAGTCACAGATTTAAAAACAGCACGTAGTTTTGAAATTGAATATTTTTGGCGAAGCTCGTTGATTACCGTTTCGTGGTTAATATGATAGTATTTCGAATGGTAATAAAGTATAATTAAAGTTGTTATGTAGCTCGATTTGGGCAATGTTATGGGCCTTTTTTGTTCGTCTGGCACATTTGCATTGTCAATTCTGCCATCGACTCTTAAAACTGCAAATTCGTCAATGAAGGGCGACTTAGAATAAATTTCACTATTTTTAGAAATATTAATTTTCGACTTTAAAGAAGCTATCTCTGTAGAATATTTTTCAGCCTGAACTTGTTGAACTAAAAACCTTTCTGCTTTTTTTAGCTCTTCTAGCGTTAACTCGCACTTTACTTTTGTTTTCGACCTACAATTTTCAATAAAACGGAAAAAATAGGCGGTAGCTCGAAGCATCCTATTCCACTTTGAAAACCTCTTTTCGTTGATAATATTTTTTTTAGTAGATATTGCGAAAATTTTGTGTACCCTTTCTTCAGTTGTAGTGTAATTAAAATTTATATCACTTGGCCAATCCTCTTCGGGATGATATAAAAATTCGGGTCCATGAAACCATCTACTCGTAGTAGAAACCTTTGGAATTCGAGTCCACTTCGTAGCTTCATCTGCGACATTTTCTTTTGTTGGAGTCCATCGCCAATCACTAATGGAACTTAATTCCAAAATTTCAGTCACACGAAAAGCCACAAATTGATTATATTTTCTGTGGTCAGAATTTAACCAACTTAGAACTGTTTTCGAATCTGACCAGAAAATTTTCTTATTAATCGTTATTTTATAATTATCGCTAATAAATTTAGCGAACCTAGCTCCTATAAGGGCGGCCATAAGTTCAAGTCTTGGAACTGAAGTAATTTTTATTGGGGCGACCCTAGTTTTGGAACCTATCAATGAGCAATAAATTGTTTCGTGTTTTATAAGACAAAAATAGCATACAGTGGCATAGCCATCTTTGCTAGCATCTACAAAGGTATGTAGCTGCACCTCTACACCATCATAATTCAGCAAACATTTTAAATAGCAGCGTGGAATTTTTATTTGTTGAATGTCTGGTAAAATTGTAACCCACTGCTTCCATTTCGCCATGAGCTCATCTGAAATTTCCTCGTCCCAGTCTGTTTTCCGACGCCATACTTCTTGTAGAAGAATTTTAACATACATTATAATATTTCCAATAAGGCCTAGAGGGTCATAGATGAACATTACCAAACGAAGCATTTCGCGCTTAGTTGGTACTTTTCTACAAGAAAATATTTCACTGTTTATAAACCGCGGCGCAATTTTAAAAGTAATGATGTCCTCTTTATGTTCCCAAAATACACCAAGAACCTTTTCTAAATTATTTTCTTCATTAAAGTTCAAACATTTATCGTTTTTGGGGCGATTTTCAGATATTGTGCTGATCATCTCCTCGCTGTTTGAAATCCAATTTCGAATATTAAATCCACATTGCTGGTGAATAAATTTTATCTCAGACACTAAACTTGCAGCCTCTTGGGGAGTATCTACCGATTTTAAAAAGTCATCCACATAATGATTTTTTATTATTGAATTTGCAGCCTCCGGAAATATATTCTCATATTGTTGGGCATTAAAATTTTTAATATATTGAGAAATGCTAGGAGCGCACGAAGCTCCGAAAATCATTACGTCCATCACATACGTTTCAGGCTGTTTAGATTGATTACAATCGCGCCACAAAAAACGTTGAACGTCTCTGTCCTCAGGTCTAATAAATATCTGATGAAACATTTCTTCTATGTCGCCACAGACACCAACTGCTTTCAGGCGAAACGAAAATAAAATAGCTGGTAATGATGACAGCAAGTCTGGCCCCTTCAGTAGGAACGAGTTCAGGGAGACTCCGTTCGATTTTGCCGCAGCATCCCAAACGATACGCGTTTTATTGGGTTTATTTTTATTAAAAACTGCAAAAATTGGCAGATACCACACTTTACCACCACTGTGCAATAATTCTTCATGACTTAATTTTCGTATATAACCTTTGGAGGAGTACTTCTCAATAGTATTTTTAAAATATTTCAAAGTTCAGAATTTTTTATTAGTTTGCGCTCTAAGCATAGTAGACGTCTTAGAGCCATATCATAGCTATTGGGCAAACTCAAAACATCATATTTCCAAAGTAATGGAACCTCAAAGTGTCTGTCTTCTCTTTGCTTTGTAAAAGTTTTCAAAAGACTCAGGGCACGCTCATCATCTTTACTTACTAGTGGATTTTTACAACAAATCCCTACACTATCCAGGGAATAAAATTTCTTCACTAGTTCTTCTAAGCCTTTTTCACTTTCAGTACATTCACAAATATGATAAGTAAAATGCTTACTTGGTTTTGTATTTGAAGAAACAGCACCATAAATCATCCATCCAATCTTCGTATTTACAGCAACAGGTTCATGAGGACCACCTTGTCTCAAAATTGTAGAGATGCCCAAATTAAAATGATTGAGGCCAATAAGTATTTTAGGTTCTGCATAACTGTAGCTTTTTATTGGCAAATTTCTTAAATGACGATATCTTGTTGTTAACTTTTCATAATCCAGCGACTGTGTTGGCAAATTTAATTTACTTACAGTACATACATTAATCGGGATCTTCTTGTTGTTGTTGTCACCTGAAATGCGAATAGTTAATTTTTTGGAACTATTTTCACACCTCTCAATACCTCCAGTCCAGTTCAGACATAGAGGGCTAGCTGTTCCAGATATTTCTAAATCGTCCATTAGGGTTTGATCCATTAAACTGATGGAGGAACCTTCATCAATAAACGCGAAGGTTTTTATATCTTTATTTTTTCCATGCACTGTCACTGGTATTATTTTAAATAAAACTTCTTTCACTTCAGAATTATGTGTGTTAACATTTTCACTGCTGTTTAAATGATTTAAAATTGGTTCCTCATTATTATTGTTGGTACTCTCTTCATAAGCATATCGATGTAAAGAGGAATGATGATAATATTGACATCCCTCTACTCCGCATTGCATCTTCTTTTTGCATTCACCTAAATGTTTACACAAACAAATTCTACATAGTTTGTGTTTTCTGACTACATTCCATTTATCTCCACGATTTAGTGATATGTATTTTTTGCAAGTAGCGATCGATTTACATTTGTTGTTGTTACACACAAAACATTTTCGGTGATCTTCATCGTGCGTGTGTATGTAAGCTTTTTTATTGCTGTTGTTACTAACAGTGTGAGACTTTTGTCTGTTAACATGGGAAGAGCTTTCAGATGTTATGTAAGTAGTAGCAGAAATTCCTATGTTAAAAATCCAATCAGAGAACTCATAAATGTTAGGAATTTTATTCTGATTTAACAGCTGTAATTTCTGTGTACCCCATTGTAATTGATAACAAGAAGGCAATTTTTTTATTAATTCCTGTAGAAGTGAAGTGTTATTTATTTCGTTATTTAAATTAGAGGCTTCTATTGTTGCAATTAAACTTTTCACATTAATTGCAAATGTTGTAAATGAAGGCAAGTCATTTTCATCTACTGGTGGTGTTGATTTTATTCGATTTTTAATGGAGTTTACTATATTTTCAGGCTGGCCGTACAAAAGCTTTAATATTGACATGACCTAATTGACATTGGATGGATGTACCAGTACGTGTTGGACTTTTTTTAATGCTTCTCCACTAAGAGATTTTTGTAACCGTATGAGGTTTTCAGCATCAGTGAATCCACAGATTTTAGTGGACCATTCGAATGTAGATGCAAACAAGGGCCATTCTTCTGGTTGGCCGGAGAAATTAGGGAGTTCTTTCGGTAAAGACTGGCGTGCGTGTAGCTGACCTTGACTTACGTGTGTATTATAGTTTGTATTCGTGAATAAATAAGGTGGTATACTTGACGTGTTATTATTGAAGGTGGTTGGATTTGGTGCATTTAAATTGAATGTGTGTTGTGCTGAGTGGGCGTAAGGGGCCGACATATTTTAATGCGAATCAAATTGATGCATATTAGAATTTATTGGTGAAATATGGCAAGACTTTCTACGATTCGTTGAAACATGAGGTTCAAATGTGACCGATTGATAGTGAGACTGCTGTCGTGGTTGAAAGTCACGAGTGGTGGCGGGTACCGTAGTAACTGTTGATACTGCGGGTACAGAAGACGACAATGTAGCAGTATTATTTATATTCGGCAGATTATATGTATGTACAATTGGGTGGTATGCTATTGATTCCACTTGAATTATTGCTAGAAGAATTTAAATATATAGTTTCTTTCGGCAGCTGTGCTGCTTGTTTGGTTGTTTTATTATTTTTTATATTTTCAGGTGCTGCCGTTAAATCAGACCTGACTTGTTCTACAGAATCACATTGATTTGGAAGTTCTTTCAGCCAGTTTTGAACAGAAAGTGAATGATGGGATGAGGTCTCACTATGGGCTTCCTGTTCCAGATCATTTATAATTTGATATTTTTTGGAAATATATTCCATTAAAACAGCACGCTCCTCTTCTAAACGTTGGAGTTCTAATTGGACTCTTCTATTTGATTTATTTGAAAGCCGACTTGAGGTGCTTTTGATTAATTTATAGTTTAGGGCTGATATTTGGTCAGGTGTGGCGTTTGTGCACGAAACATGATAGGACGTTTCTTATATTAAAATTCCTATACAAATGCATACAATAAATGAGGTAAATATTACAAATTATAAATTAAAGTATAAATCTTACTTTTTGGTATGGAAACCACTAGAATTGAAATAATTAAGTTTATATAATCTTCCGGTGTAAAGACTTATCGCCACGTCAGCCAATTATGTAAGTACATACAAATTTTAATAAAATTAATAAAATGGAGTTTGCACCTAGAGCGCAAGCCGTTACTCCGAATAGATAAATATGACATTGTAATAGATTTAAATTAAGCTTAAGTAATAGAGCTAATTAATTAAGCGGTTTTGCCAGTGGCGGCAACAAAACCCTTAAATTTATATTTAAATTAAACTAGCCCCGTCTTTTTATTTTCGAGGAAATATTTCAATAAAAACAGGTACCCTTATTTATAAGAGATTTATGAGTATTAAAGTGATTTTCGGAAGAGGGCTTTATATGGGACATACGAGTAAAAATAGACCGAAATTCACAAAATATTGTGAGATGTTTTTTGTATATAGGTAAATGATCTGTGCAAAGTTTTGGGTTGGTACCGATATTTATACAATATATATAGGGGAAAATGTCTTTTTCAGATGTGGTCCTTGTATGGGAGCTATGACCAATTCTGGACCGACCACCATAAAATTTAGTACAACAATTTATTTGCCTATAAAGAGCATTTATGTCAAATTTTAGACGTTTAACATTATTTATATATATTTTATACGTATTTAAGTCAATTTTGGAAGTGGACTTTATATGGGGTCTATGGTCAAACATGGACCGAACTAAAAAAATTTCGTTTTGCAAATTCTTTTTGCGTAAAACTTATTTTTGCGGAATTTTGTCTTGATATTCCAATTTTATAGGCATTTATGTATAATTGAGCAATTTTTCGGAAAGATTTTTTTGTATGGGGGCTATCAGAAATAATGAACCGATTCTTACTATTTTGCGCACACTTTCTTTTTTTATCATACAAACAACGTATACAAAACTTCATGGTGTTATCTGCAATATATTTCAAAATATTGCAATAAAATGGACAAAAAATATCAAATTTGTATGGAGGTTGTCTCACATATTGGTCCATAACTCTGTGCCCATGTTCTGTAACTTTAGTGAAAACTTCTCGCGTTGAAAAGATGTGAAACAAAATATTCCATCGTTTCTCGAAAAGTGTTAAAAAAAATGTGTCTGTAACTTTTGTCGAAAACTAACAAAAGCGATTACGTCGTTACGTTATAAATGTCAAAAAATACAACGCTAAATATAAAATACAACTCTAAATATAAAAAAACAACTATAAATATAGTTGACGGCGAACAAAACTTACTAAAATTTTAAAAATTTCAACGACGGCGGCAAAAATACAACCGTCGGCTAGACAAAATAATTTATAGTACGACTTTAATGTGTGTTGTTTACAAACAATTTGCAATTAAATAAAAATAGTTTCGCGGTTAAAGTTGTACATATAAATTTTTAAAGTGGAGTTTTTCAGCATTTCCCATTGTTCCTTAGAGTTTGCATTAGAGTTAATGCCATCAAATTGCCTTCTGGCGAATTCTAAGTTTTTACACATATAATCAACCAATTTTTCTTTTTGTCGCATATTTTTCTAAAATTATAAACAAAATAATTTATAAATAAAAAACAATTAAGAACATATTACTTACCTTTTCCGTGTTGTTATTCATTGCGATTTTAATATTTTTTTCTTTTTAAAATTATATCCCGCCGCGTTTTTATTTGTGAGTATATTTGACAGTTCAAAGCGGGAACCTCTCTCACAAAAATTTTACAAACACACTTTTTCGTTAAGCTGGCGAGTAATTTTCTTACGTGACAGCGATTACTCGCCAAAAAAAGTTACAGACATAGTTTTGCAAGAAAAACAGCTGTTTGTTTCAATTTATGGCATTTCTGTTTTATTCCACACATTTTAATCGAAAAGTTTCTCGACGCGGAAGTTACAGAACATGGGCACTGGTTGGCCTAAACCGATTTTGCTGATTTTAAATAGAAAACTTCTCCAAAGCATGTCTGACAGAACTATTGAAGATTTGGATCCCGAAGATATCTGGGGACTTCAGAAAATTGATTTCAACACTCAGACAGACAGACGGACATGACTTAATCGACTCCGCTATCTATAAGGATCCAGAATATACAGTCGCACAATAAAGTATACATACCCCCTTGAAAAACGGGGTTTTGGGTTATCTATGAACAATTTAGCAATAAAGTTCATTTCAAACAAATTCAATCGAACAAATTTTTTCCAAAAATTTTTTTCCACACAATATTTATTAACAAAAATATATAAAATTCATTTTTCAAACACCGCACTTTATGAAAAACACTATTGAAATGTCAAATTTCCATCGAAAACAAGATATTAATTTAGCAATTGAGCAGAAAGGGAAATCGCCTTTTTAGATAGTTATAGCTATACATATAACATATATGGAAACTAATTTTTTTGAAAGGAATGTAAACGAAAGCTTTCTTCTGTAAATTTACAAAGAGTCTCACTTGATAAGTTTATATCATGATGAGTGTCAAATTCATATCATCAGTTGGAGACTAAATTCATTAATATTAAATCAGCATCATGATATAATAACACTGTGCTAGAATTTGACACTTTTTTTTTGTGAAAAATGGGGCACCTGGCGGGTTAAACTAATTCGGGTACGCTGAATCCAGTGGTGCTAACCGTTTTTTTAGGTTAGCTCGTTTTTTCGAAATATACCGTTATTTCGAAAATGGAGGAGGTTGCACAACATATATTCGCGTAACTCAAGACGGTTGAGTTTATTGAATAAACTAAAAAAACCGAAATTCCGCAATGAAATTTTCTTTAAGTAAGGTTAAACTTTTTTCCAATATGCGCAGTCGTTGTAGAAACATAATTTTTTTTTTGACCAAAAAAAATAGTTTTTTTAGCAAAATTTCAAAAATTTTGTTTTTTAAAACGGCATAAAAAATTGGAAAACGCAGCTGTGCTCCTAATTTTTTCTGCAGGCATAGCAAACAAAGTTCCAAACAAAACAAGACATAAATAATTAAAATCTGTCTACAACTTTTGATTTTATTCACAAAAGATGAAATATATAATAACCAGACGAAACTTCAAAAATTAAAACATTTATTTTTGTTGTTAATTAAAGTTTAAGTTTTTATTTACAAATTTATTCTTCTTCCTCCTGCAACAAATATCCCCTAATAGCGAATTAAGTTGTTTGCCACTATACCAGTGTTCGAGTCTGGCTGTTACTTGGTGAAATCTCTCGCCATGTTCATCAGACTCGGCTGGTGATTGTTCATTAAATTTTTCTGCATGACAATGCAAAAAATGTATTTTCAATCACATTTTGACGTTTAAGTTTTTAAATGCGGTGAGCATATCTCCAATTAAAATTCGCCAATTTTCAGACCGATGATTTCCTAATACATTTTCTATTACTGATTTCACAGAATTCCAGCCCAATAGCTCCATATCATTCAATGCAAGTTCAAATTGTTTTGTTTTGTTTGCTATACCTGCAGAAAAAATTAGAAGCCCAGCTGCGTTTTCCAATTTTTTATGCCGTTTTAAAAAACAAAATTTTTGAAATTTTGCTAAAAAAAACTATTTTTTTTGGTCAAAAAAAAAATTATGTTTCTACAACGACTGCGCATATTGGAAAAAAGTTTAACCTTACTTAAAGAAAATTTCATTGCGGAATTTCGGGTTTTTTAGTTTATTCAATAAACTCAACCCTTTTTGAGTTACACGAATATATGTTGTGCAACCTCCTCCATTTTCGAAATAACGGTATATTTCGAAAAAACGAGCTAACCTAAAAAAACGGTTAGCACCACTGGATTCAGCGTACCCGAATTAGTTTAACACGCCAGGTGCCCCGTTTGTCACATTTTCCAACTAGCACAGTGTAATCAAAGCTCTCGTAACAATATTATATCAGGATATGAAACGTCACTTTTATAAAATTTCAAATAAAATATAAATAAACATTATTAAAAATTACTAAACTAATAAAACACAACAGTAAAAAATAAAAAAAATATTGAAAACCAAATAAAATATGTACAAATTTTAATAACTTCTACCAATATTGACCAAAAATTGCACATACTTATAACACTAAACTAAATCCCAAGTCGCCACGGGTTACCATTCTTATATCAAAGTAAAATTTTTTCTGGTGGCTTCTTAGATTATTTCGAAACTTTTTAGCGGTTATGCGCAAAGAAAAAAATTACGTCCAAAAATAAGGGACACCCTAATGTACATATGTATGAATTTTTTGTGACGAATTCCAACATGATAGTGGTCTCTATAAGAGATTTATGCATATTTAAATGATTTTCGGAAGTTTACTTTATATGTCAAAATAATTAACAAACTTTTTGGTGGTGGGTATAAAAATTCTATCACTATGTTTTTGTTTAAATACTCTTTTATAAGTAGTTTTTGTGCATGCAAAACGCTAAATTCATAATTTCTATATTTTTTTTAACATTTATGAATTTCTTAAAAAGTACAGAGCGGGCTAAAACACGTGTGTATTTTAGAAATGTTGAAAACCACGTCTTTCTTGTTTCAGAAGTATGGGAAAAGTGATTTCGACACCACTACTAAAATATTGTTACGTTTTTTACCTTTTAAAAACGGTGGTTTCCTTTAAATAAACCAGATTCCTTGAAATTGCAAAATAAAAGCGTCTAGAAGTTTGAAGAAAATATAATAAGTCTTCATTTATTTAAATATACACAAAAACAAACACTGTCTTTTTACACACCTATGTATATTACGGTTTAAGAACACACTTAAATTACTGTTTGAGAACACTTTGATGTTTACTCAACGATGACTCACACTAAACTCACGCATTTGATTTGTTCTGTTATACTACGTTTCCACGGTACAGGCTTCGCTCTCTATTCATGCTTCACACCCCAATCGTGAGTGAAACAACTTGCTTCACCATACAAAATTTTAAGAGCGAATCAAGTAGATTCATATTGAATCAACTTGCGAAGCACGAAAAATTTCACTCTTCTCTAATTTTTATCGCAAGTTTATCTGCACTAGCTGTAAAAATTTAATATTATTGTAAACAAAGCAAATTATTTTCTTGTTGCTGGAAGTAAAGAAAGTAAATACGTACGAATGTATGTTTTTTTTTCAAATAAGCTAACTAATTCACTAATTCAGTTTTTTTGTCCATTAAAAAAAATATTTTCCACAAATTGTAAATTCTGTTTTTTTTTTATTCTGTTTTTGTTTATTAAAAACAACTGTCAAATCGAATCAAGTTTTTTAGTCATGTAAACAGCATGATTTATAAACATGATTCAGAGAGCGAAGTAGGTGATTCAAGTCGTCGTGGAAACATAGTATTAGTCTATTTATAATTTCTGGAAGGTTCGGAGCTAAGAATGTTCATGAGTGTTCGTGTCTAGAATAGTGCTGGCAATTCTACTACTTTCCATTACTCAATAATATTCAATACATTTCATTTGAGTACTCACTACTACTCGATAATATTAACGGATTTTTTGATATTGTAACGGATAGTTTTTATCTGCAAATTGAAGTAGTTTCTTCAAAAAATAAAAATAGATCTTCAACTATTATTGGTTTTTTGTGTCTTTTATTATTAAATCAAAAATAAATGTAAATCTAATATTTAATTCAACGTTAACAACAACTTAAGGTGCTATCAGACAGGATGTATTTTACATGTGTACTGTCAAATTTTCCATCTGTTAAAGTTGTACACATCGTGTGATACATGTGAAACTTTGCATGTGTAAAATACATGTGGAAAGACATATTATGTATGTAATTTTTTCCATTAGAACACGCTTTATTTTCCTGTGACAAACATAAACAAAACAGCTATATAATGAATATGGAAAAGTAAGTATTTTTCGATTTTTAATAAATTAAATTATGTTTATTATATTTATTGCAGTTAGATTGGCCAAAAGAAGCAATTCTTGAAATGATTGGGTTGAGGCAAACTTATGAGTATCTCTACAATCCCAAACACAATTACTCTACAATTAGTTTATTAGCAGTTGTTACATCCATTTTACTTTTAAGAACTTTATAATTTCAGCAGCTTCATAATTAAAACAATTTATACACGTTAAAATTCAGCTTTTGTTTACATTTATAGGTTATGTCATACGAAAACACATAAGCAGGTGTGATAGCAAAAATTATGAATCATATGTAAAATGGAAATTTTGACATACATACGGAATTACATATGGGTAATATGTAAAATACATCCCGTCTGATAGCACCTTTAAGAAATAATAGACAGCTTTATTTTGGCGATTGGTTTATTTTGTAGCTTATACTATGTTTCCACGACGACTTGAATCACCTGTTTCGCTGTCTGAATCATGTTTATGAATCATGCTGTTTACATGACTAATAAACTTGATTCTATTTGACAGTTGTTTTAATAAACAAACAGAATAAAAAAACAGAATTTACAATTTGTGGAAAATAATTTTTCTTAATGGACAAAAAAAAGTGAGTGAAAATTAGTTATTTGAAAAAAACATACATTCGTACGTATTTACTTTCTTTACTTCCAGCAAAAAGAAAATAATTTGCTTTGTTTACAATAATATTAAATTTTTACAGCTAGTGCAGATAAACTTGCGATAAAAATTAGAGAAGAGTGCAATTTTTCGTGCTTCGCAAGTAGATTCAATATGAATCTACTGATTCGCTTTTAAAATTTTGTATGGTGAAGCAAGTTGTTTCGCTCATGATTGGGGTGTGAAGCTTGAATAGAGAGCGAAGCATGTACCGTGGAAACATAGTATTACAAATTGTTGTCTTTTTATACAGTGATATATTTTTATGCACTATTTTACCCACTCAACTTGCTTAAAAATACAACTCAGAAAGTATCGAGTAACTACTTTTGAGTATTGAGTATCCAAAAAAAGGGGCAAATACTGGATACTCGGTACTCATTACTCAATACTTTGCCAGCGCTACATCCAATGCCCTTAAAACTTGATGTTGCCAAATTGCTCAGCTATGTTTATAACAGGGTGTTATAAATAATGTTTATAAATTGAAACTTCTACATATGCAAATGTTGCTGAATATTCTGTATGTTAATACCGGCCCTTAACTTTAAACGGAAATACAATTTCGTAACAATATATACAAATAAAATATTCTTTGGCAACAGTATCTAACTATAAATCAGAAACTATCTAAATATGTACATATATGTATGTAAATATGCCTTAGTAACAAAAAATGCTTTTATAATTTCACCAGACACCAGACAGAATTATGCAGTTTAATTTCTACAACAAATAAAATTAAATGTAAAAGGTTGTTGTAATAAATATTTTTTATCGAAATTATAAAATTAATAAATAATTAAATTAAAATATTAATAAAATTAAACATATTATTATACCTTTAAAGATGTGAACCAATACACTTGCAGGTTGGGTATTACTTGCTACACATGTGTAGTTTCCGGAATGTTGACGCCTCGTTCTTGAAATGGTCAGTTCTGACGATTGAAAATCTGTAAAAAGAAATTTAAAATAAATATGTGGTGATACTTAAGATACGATCACATTTTGCAAATGTTTGCCGAAAAAGACGTAACCACTATTTGAACTCGTTTATTTATTTAAAAATACTTTTCTTATTTAGGCCAAAGAACAACAAATATTTAGTTTTAATCTATTTAATATTTATTTATTTAATCTGTTTGATCTTGCAAAACTCTTGTCAGAGTAAACAACGTCAAACAAATTTGTGCTAAAACAAGGGGTTATGATTTTTTCAGTAAACATTTGCCAAATAAGACCGTACCTTTAGGCGTACATAGATATAGTCGATATAGATATAGTCGAGTTATTCTTTCACGTGTACCGACGTGTTTAATTTTACTGCGCAATTCTTCAACTTTTAAATATATCCAATAGTTTATCTTTAAATCTTAATAATAAACAAACGAATAGACGCTAAATCATTTATTACATAAAGTTATAAAATAATAAATAAACTGTGTGAAAAAATCCAACAAAATAAATCAATAAAAAACAGTAAAGTAAAAACAGTGGCAAAATTAATAAGTAAGAGATTTCCTAAACAATAAAGAGGTTCTTTTTATGAGTTTCTCAAGCCTAGAACGTAGGATAAGTGTACATGGCAAAATGCATACCTAACAGTAAATCCAGGAAAGAGTGATACATACATATAAAAGAAAATAATAAAAGAGTTGATGACAGCGCATTTTTAACTGCCACACTCTTTAGTCCCACACGTTCTTGTTCTCCCGCTATGTTTGTAAATAATTGCATTACAACTAGAGCTCATTTATCATCAACAGCCGTGAAATTTAACCGAACTACTTTTTCGAGTAGAATTGGAACCTGTTAATGTTAAACTAAAGAAAGGTGAAACACATCCAATTTATGATCTCAGGTATATATTGCACCGAAGAATAACGGTAGAAGAACCATACAACCGATCTGGCCCCGTTCAATGTTTAAACTGCCCACAATATGGTCAAACTATGTAGATGATATTGTAAGTTGCTACATGTAAGTTGGTAAGTTGGTCGTACTACACTGTTCATCTCAGTGTGATTAACCAAGAAATGATTCGAAGATGAAAAAATGCCTTCGAAACGCAAATTGTCCATAAAATGAGGAGCCGAAAACCAAAAATATATCCTAGGCTAATGTTTTGAAAGCCAACTAAATTACTTAGAACCCATTGCCCATTAATAATGTCCACATGGAGCCAAACAATCAAACTTTAGCCTGCTTGAGACTACAGTAGAAACCAAATCGGTTAAATTTTTACGAATTCTATGCGAATCACGATGCAGAAAACGCTTAAAATGCAATTCATGCTATTGCAAGCTGTACTTAATAGCCCATCAACTGTTTGAAAATGTGCTTCTGGAACGCAAACGGCATTCACCAACATAAAAACGAACTCAAATATTTAATAAAAAATCAACAAATTGATCTCATTAATGATACTAAGGATCCCACAATTTACAGACTGCACGTTCAAACCAGGCTGGCTTGTTCTTAACTGCAAGGGAATCGATTCAGCTCAATGGATCAGGGATAATGTTCCCACACTAAAACCTTTGAGTGATGCGGCAATAAAGGTTGTATCAGAGGATGATGTTCCACGAGCGGAGAAATTCGTTGGATATTTTCCCGAAGCATCTGATATACCCAACAGCAGAATTCTATCACTCATAGAAGGCCAGAATGGTGACCTAACGGTAGAATTCTGAAAGATATTGAATCGGGTCAGTAAGGATAGTATTGCTGAAATCACCTTTGCAATTGACCCTAAATCAGCTTCCAAATTAAAAGAAAGGAATTACCACATTGGCTATGGGTATGGCACAATGCACATGAATGGAATGGAATGGTTCGTCAAGACCGAAACGACAATATTGCCCACAAAAAGTCCACTGATGAACCAACCAGTTCAAGAAAAGGTACAGCTTCTTCAACGAAGCCAACCTCTAACAAAATGAAGAGAAATTCTGGAAACAGAACGCGGAATGCCGACAGTGCCTCAGCAGAAGAAGCAGCTCTAAAAAGCACCAACCGCAGTAAAAAAAAAATGGCTGCGCGGTCCAGGAAACATACCAATGTTTCCCACCGTTAGCAAACGTACAGATAAGATGCACTTGAAGTGCCTGCAGGTGAACTTACACCACGCCAAGGCAGCGTCTGATTTGCTATGCCGTAAGTTCACCAATGACCTCCTGGATAAACTCAGGGGTAATCAAGGGACTCCATTGTGATCATGGTAAGCTTATTTATAATTCAAATGCGATAAGGCCCAGAGCGGCACTGCTTGTCAGAAATGACTTTTAGCGATACGGGCAAACATTCCATCGATAGGAGCCGAACGTGAAGTGGTAATTGCCTCTGCCTATATGCCAAGGGATGATACGATGGCGCCTTCATCGGAGGTTTTTAAACTGGTAGAAGCAGTAATATCAACAAACATGGTGAGTCTTTATTAGAATTCATTTGTAATAACAATGTAAATATAGCAAACAAGGGTGATGAACCCACCTTTAGGAATATTATTAGACAAGAGGTGTTGGATCTCATATTATCTAGTAATAACCTATCATATGCCATAAGAAATTGGCACGACTCTGATGATATTTCTATGTCTGACCATCAATGCATAATGTTCGACATTGAAGGATCTTTGACGTACGAAGCGAAATTTCGCAATCCCAAAAATACGAACTGGGAACTATTTCGCTTTCACTTAGGTAACACTGAAAATTTCAATAGGAACTTAATACTTGGTAAAGCGGAAATCGATTTTGAGACAAATGAATTAAGTTCGAACATTCATACTGCTTTCGAAACTAGTTCTCAGTTAAAGTCAAGGAGGCCGAAGAGGGATGTGCCCTGGTGGCACAATGGGCTTGAAAAACTGAGGACAAAGGCTAGACAGCTATTCAACAGAGCCAAACTTACAGGTGACTGGATCACCTACAAAACGGCACTCACTGAATACAATAAAGAAATCAAGAGATCAAAAAGATCAACGTGGCGTAGCTACTGCGAGGAAATTGGTAATCTCCCAGAAACTATTCTGCTACAAAAGACCTTATCTCGGGAGCATACCAATGGTCCCTGTATGCTGAAACGTCCAGATGGTACGTACACTGAGTCACCGGAGGAGACCTGTAAACTTCTCCTAGATACTCACTTTCCCGGTTCATTGCCTTTCAGGGAAACTGCAACTTTTACAGGGGTTCTCTCAATATCCAATAGAAAGCGTCGGTTAGCAGGCAGGATTTTTAGTACAGAGCGGGTAAAATGGCCGATATCTAAATTTAGCCCATTTAAATCCCCAGGAACAGATGGAATTTTCCCATGCTTCCTACAACAAGGAATTAACATTATCGTTCCTCAACTATCGAGAATCTTCATATCAACTATCGAGAATCTTCATATCAAGTTAAATGGCTTGTCATGTGCCAACGACTTGGCGTGAGGTTAAAGTGGTATTTAAACCTAAGACTGGGAGAAAATCTGAGCAACTGCCAAAGTCGTACAGACCAATTAGTCTCAGTTCGTTTTTCCTGAAAACGATGGAGAAACTTCTCGATAGTTATATTATGGATAAATATCTCTTGATGAATCCAATACACCGTTTCCCGTTTGCCTACCAACCTGGTAAATCTGCGGAGACTGCCATTCATCAATTAACGACGCAAATCGAAAGGGCCATTGGTGCCAATAACATAGCACTTTGTGCGTTTATTGACATTCAGGGGGCTTTCGACAACACGTCATACAGCGCAATTGACTCATCACTATATAGAAAAGGAGTTCCGCATATTATAAGGAAATGGATTTTGGAAATGTTGTCATCCACGGTTGTTAAGTTGGACTTAGGAGGGTCATCGAAAACCATAAGGGCAACCAGGTGATGGTGGCGTATTATCGCATATATTGTGGACTCTGGTTATCGATGAACTACTGGAAGAACTTAACAATCAAGGATTCCGTACATATGGCTACGCCGATGACTTAGTAATTTCTGTTACTGGGTGGGATGACGTAACGATATCGGAAAGGATGCAGACTGCTTTAAATATAACCAACAAGTGGTGCTTGGATAGAGGTTTAACCATCAACCCAGCTAAGACAATTCTGGTGCCATTTACAAAACGTAGAATTATTAGACTCATAGAGCCTACATTGAATGGCTTATATATCGGGTTTTCTAAGGAGGTAAAATATCTTGGGGTTATACTTGATAGTATTCTCACTTGGAATTCTCACTTATCCAAAGAGCTACTAGAGCATTATATGCCTGCCAGTGACTTTTTGTTAAAACATGGGTGTTAAGGCCGAAGATGATTTACTGGTTTTTATTACAATTATTAGACCAATAATAACATACGCTGCTTTGGCATCGTGGAAAACAGTTGAACAGCTGACTGCTAGATCGCAACTTGACAAGGTCTATCGGTTCATCTGTAGTTCTATTACTGGGTCCATGAGGACCTGCCCCACTCACGCTGTGGGTGCAATCCTACATATCCCACACCTACATTTATTGATAATGGAGGAGGCCTATAGGAGTGCATCCAGACTAACGGGAGATCTGGTTGGGCACATTAGCATACTAGGTATCTTTGCAAATGATCCTAGTATTGCAGTATCAGCATATATGTCAAAGACTCTGGTGTTAAATAGAAGGTTTAACGTCCTTATACCTAAAAGAGATGAATGGTTAAATCAGACATGGTGGCAGACTAATGCCGATCAAGTGTGGTTTACCGATGGTTCCAAACAGGCTAATGGTGACACTGGGGCTGGCATATATGGGCCCAATTTTGAAAGGGGAATCCCAATGGGTACATTCCCATCTATATTTCGGGCGGAAATTTATGCCATCCTTATATGCTCTAACGAATGTCTGAGACGCAGAGTTAGACATAATAGGATTTTTATTATGTCTGATAGCCAAGCTGCTCTCAGAGCCTTATCTTCATATAAAATAAGGTCTAGGGTAGTTATGGACTGCTGGACTTCATTGAATGAACTCAGCACGCATAATGAACTGACCTTGTGCTGGGTATCAGGTCATGAAGGCCATGCTGGCAATGAACGTGCTGATTGCTTTGCCAATAGAGGTGCTCGACGCCCATTTATAGGCCCGGAACCATTCTTTGGCATTCCACGTGCATACACTATGGAACGAATTAGCTCTTGGGTAGAATCGGAATTTTCCCGATTTTGGAACAACCTGCCAGGACTTAGTTCAAAAGGTTTATTATTCTGTCTAAACGAAGATCTCAATTGTTGCTATCACTCGGAAAGGGTGAATTGAGATTACTTACTGGATTATTCACAGGACACGGTAGCTTTAGGTATCACCAATTTACTTTAGGTAATGTTGCGAATGAACAGTGTAGATTTTGTGAACTTGAAGCCGGAACCTCTGAACATATTCTTTGCGACTGCCCAATGCTGGCAATACGCAGAACAAGATGGCTCGGAAGGGCCTTTATGACCCCAGGGGATGTATTTGATCTCTCATCTAACAAAATAATTGGCTTTATACATAGCCTAAATCTAATAATTTTTTTTTTTTTTTTGCATTTAATTATTTATTGAATCTTCATATTTGAAATGACAATAAGTATTCAAATCTTAATACTAAAAAGCCAGTGCTAGACAAAAATTTTTATGATACTAAAAAAATTTCACATCAACTGATCCAGTCATCTATTTTGCGCTTGAGTTAAAGCAAGGGTATCCCTCCTTCTCAACCGATTGTGGCCACTAAAGTTAAGGATGTCTCGTGCAAGTGGGTTTGGATGGTGTTCAAGTTTGCTGACATACTTTGACGCATATTTTGTAAATTCGACTTTTACTAATGGCACGCCTAGATCTTTGTGGATTCGAGAATTTTAACCATACCATGGAGCTGCAGTAATTATACGTAGAATTTTATTTTGACCCCTTTGAATTTTTTCAATGTTTGATGCTGAGGCAGTACCCCATAATTGAATTCCATAACACCAGATTGGCTTTAGAATTGCATTGTACACACTCTTTGGTGTGGCCAAATTCTTGACAATTAACACACTGGACGGGTCCAATGCGCTTAGGCGGTTCCTCCACGGTAATTCTACGATGCAGAAGATAAATGAGATTGTAGATTGGATGGGACTCGTTTTTCTTTAAGACAACATCTCCAGGTTCCAATTCTACCCTGAAGATGGGCTGAGGGATCTTTTCACGGTTTCTGATATTCACTACGCTCTTGATTTTGAACCCTTTGTCCATTAAACCGGTCTTTATCTCCGCAGGATCAACACATGGGTCTATACCCTTTAGAACGACTTGGAGTCCTTTTGCGCTTTTGAGCTGGTAGGTATAGAAGTCCCTAGTCTCCCTCTCCAACTGGTTGGACAATTTTCGAAAATCATCTTCCCTATTCACTTGGATCTTTGTCTCGCAGATATTTCCATGTTTAATTGAGGTTACGCTAAACATGTATTCACCTATTACCGAAACAATTCCTGGTACCAATTTACTGGAAGTCGGCTCTCTCAAATAAATTGGTGGGGGCTTAAACGTCTTCTTAGGAAGTTCTGGCTCATCCGTCTGGAGGAGAGCAAACCTATTTTGATTATTACTCACGGTCTTAGGAGCTTTTGAATTTGATGACACTTGAGCAGACGTCGGGCTCCTCTGTCGCTTAAGAACGGTGATGTACTTATCCATACCTACTTGTTTTTTTGGTTTGACTGCACTATTTGATGAAGATGATGTTTTATCATCTGTTGAAATCACTATATTGGGCGAACAGGAACGACGCCGTTCTGCAGCTCTTGTAGTGAGAAAATTCCCAGAGATTTTTTTATGGATTCTTCCTCAGAGACCCATTTAGTTTTTCTAGACGAGCTAAGCTCTTTCTCAGAATTACATCTGAGAGGAACACTCATACAATTTTTATGCGATTTTTAGTGTTTTTTTTAATTACCGATATTACCGTAGATTTTTTTTTAACCTATTACGAGTTATTTTTTCACTTTTTTGTTTTATTTCAGATGATCGAGTTCAGCGAAATAAGTTCTATTTGTCCCACTTCTGCACTCAACGTCGTATGTGGAGGCGTGATGTACAGCTCTTCGTATGTCCTCAGTAAACTTGCCAATCGACCCATCAATATCCTCGGTAGTTCTCAACACTACATTTTCCGTGCAGTGGGAACTTAAATACTTTTTATACTTTATCCAACTTACTCTGGTTTTAGATATGTCCCGAAATGGAGAGCCATTCCCTTGAAGGAAACGCATTGAAATAATAGAAGGAGAGTGATCTGAAGACAAGTCTAATGAAGGCTCCACTTGTATCGATTCTACAGGGATATTTTTCACTACTCCAAAGTCAATAACATCGGGAATCTTCCGTCGGCCAGTAGGTGGGATGCCCGCTTGAGAGTACATCTAATCCCATTTTGGCAATGGTGTTGAAGAGTTCACGACCCTTCGGGGTCACCAGACGTGAACCCCAAAAAGTGTGTTTGGCGTTAAAGTCACCAGCAACTAAAAATCTAGCTCCAAGGGAATTGAAGAAGCTGTAGTATTGGTGTTTTTTAATTGAAAATCGAGGCGGCGAATAAATTGATGATAAAACAAAATTGTATTGACAGAATTCAATACAAATGTTTGTTGCTTGTAGGTAATCCTCACATATGTTGTTCATTAAATAATGTTTTATTCTGTTCTTTATAAGAATTGCCGATCCTCCACATGCTCTTCCGCGGGGATCTTTAGTATCATACAACACGTAGCCATTAATTTTGAAGTACGCTGTCGCCGTCAAGTGAGTTTCAGCAATCATCATGACATCAATCTGCTTATCCATCAGGAAGTGTTCCAGTTCGTTTTTATGTTGGCGGAGGCCGTTCGCATTCCAAAAACAGATTTTTAAACAAATCATTTTTTTAAAATGGCTTGTAAGATAGTGGATTGCATTTTCAGCATTTCCTGCATCATGGATGTCATAGTGGTCGTAAAAGTGTTCATGGTTTGGACAAGTGTCTGCAATGTAGTCTCTAGAGTGTTAATATTAGGCTCGTAATATTGTGATTTAGGTGCCTGCTCCAAACCTGGCATATTAGATTTAACCACGTTAGCGTAAGAAACTTGTCTAGAACTAGGCGCGTTTACATGACTAGTGGACCGTAACAATTGCGGGAAATTGTCACTCGATGCCAAAATAGGCTGTTGACGATGATCAGGTAATACTGACGTCTTGTTGGTACTTATGGCTTTCAAATGAGTGTAAATTGGGCAACCTCTATAATTTGCGGTATGATTACCTCCGCAGTTACTGCATTTTTTATTTTTACGTCAGTTTTGGACTTATTACATTGAGCAGTTGGATGTAGTTCCCCACACGCAACACAAACAGACGGCAATTTACAGTACGCTTTGGTGTGGCCAAATTCTTGACAATTAACACACTGGACGGGTCCAATGCGCTTATGCGGTTCCTCCACGGTAATTCTACGATGCAGAAGATAAATGAGATTGTAGATTGGATGGGACTCGTTTTTCTTTAAGACAACATCTCCAGGTTCCAATTCTACCCTGAACATGGGCTGAGGGATCTTTTCACGGTTTCTGATATTCACTACGCTCTTGATTTTGAACCCTTTGTCCATTAAACCGGTCTTTATCTCCGCAGGATCAACACATGGGTCTATACCCTTTTGAAGTACGCTGTCGCCGTCAAGTGAGTTTCAGCAATCATCATGACAACAATCTGCTTATCCATCAGGAAGTACTCCAGTTCGTTTTTATGTTGGCGGAGGCCGTTCGCATTCCAAAAACAAATTTTTAAACAAATCATTTCTTTAAAATGGCTTGTAAGATAGTGGATTGCATTTTCAGCATTTCCTGCATCATGGATGTCATAGTGGTCGTAAAAGTGTTCATGGTTTGGACAAGTGTCTGCAATGTAGTCTCTAGAGTGTTAATATTAGGCTCGTAATATTGTGATTTAGGTGCCTGCTCCAAACCTCGCATATTAGATTTAACCACGTTAGCGTAAGAAACTTGTCTAGAACTAGGCGCGTTTACATGACTAGTGGACCGTAACAATTGCGGGAAATTGTCACTCGATGCCAAAATAGGCTGTTGACGATGATCAGGTAATACTGACGTCTTGTTGGTACTTATGGCTTTCAAATGAGTGTAAATTGGACAACCTCTATAATTTGCGGTATGATTACCTCCGCAGTTACTGCATTTTTTTATTTTTACGTCAGTTTTGGACTTATTACATTGAGCAGTTAGATGTAGTTCCCCACACGCAACACAAACGTTTTTCTTTAAGACAACATCTCCAGGTTCCAATTCTACCCTGAACATGTGCTGAGGGATCTTTTCACGGTTTCTGATATTCACTACGCTCTTGATTTTGAACCCTTTGTCCATTAAACCGGTCTTTATCTCCGCAGGATCAACACATGGGTCTATACCTTTTAGAACGACTTGGAGTCCTTTTGCGCTTTTGAGCTGGTAGGTATAGAAGTCCCTAGTCTCCCTCTCCAACTGGTTGGACAATTTTCGAAAATCATCTTCCCTATTCACTTTGATCTTTGTCTCGCAGATATTTCCATGTTTAATTGAGGTTACGCTAAACATGTTTTCACCTGCTACCGAAACAATTCCTTGTACCAATTTACTGGAAGTCGGCTCTCTAAGATAAATTGGTGGGGGCTTAAACCTTTTCTTAGGAAGTTCTGGCTCATCCGTCTGGAGGAGAGCAAACCTATTTTGATTATTACTCACGGTCTTAGGAGCTTTTGAATTTGATGACACTTGAGCAGACGTCGGGCTCCTCTGTCGCTTGAGAACGGTGATGTACTTATCCATACCTACTTGTTTTTTTGGTTTGACTGCACTGTTTGATGAAGATGATGATTTTTCATCTGTTGAAATCACAATATTGGGCGAACAGGAACGACGCCGTTCTGCGGCTCTTGTAGTGAGAAGATTCTCCACAGATTTTTTTATGGTTTCTTCCTCAGAGACCCATTTAGTTTTTCTAGACGAGCTAAGCTCTTTCTCAGAATTACATCTGAGAGGAACACTCATACAATTTTTATGCGATTTTTAGTGTTTTTTTAAATTACCGATATTACCGTAGATTTTTTTTTAACCTATTACGAGTTATTTTTTCACTTTTTTGTTTTATTTCAACCTATTGCACTTTTTCACCTATTACGATTTTTTCACCGAAAATTCAGCCGCACTAAAAGTAACACGTCCGAACAGTTCGATGAGACGAGACTGACTAAATCTAACATGATGAAACTTCAAGGCTGCACAAAAGATCTTATAGGTCGTAGTGCATGAGGCCTCACTTAATAATAATAATAATACCCAATTTATCTCTTCTTAGTCCAAGACTTGAAAATAGATCTATTTCCACATTTCAATAGAATTAGTTTAGCCGTTGGGGCTTACCAGTTTTTCCCCTTTTTATCGTGACCTGGTCTAAGTTTTGAAAAAATATATAGCCTGTTGACGCTTTGAAGCATGGATATATTTACGTTTCAAATTTCAATAAACCTTGTTCAGCCGTTTGCTCTTACCAATTTTCTCCTTTTTGTATAAACAGAAATTTCCTCTTTATGCCCGCTTTTACACCCATGAATGAAGACCTTCGGAAAGGTACTTTTCTAGTTTTCCCCCTTTTTATCCCTTGCTAAATTAAGTTTTGAAAAAATATAAAGCTTAATGGCACTTCAAAGTATGGAGCTATATATATACCAAATTTCAAAAAAACCGGTTTAGCCGTTTGGGATTGGTTGTTTAAGAAATAAAGGTACCAATTTTACCGGTTTTTACCCATTTTAGCCTTCCTGATCCAATTCTTGAAGAAAAACATAGCCTATTGACGTTTCCAAGCATAAATCTATCTACGTTCCGAATTTCATTAAAATAGGTTCAGCCGTTTAGACCTGATGGCGGAACAAACAAACAAACTTACAAATACATTTATAATATACTTATACACTTGCCAGAAAAACTATTCGTACATTTTAAAATAAAAAGTTTACACCCTAATAAAATAAAAAATAATACACTTCTGTTAAACAAATATTTGTTTAATTAAGTATTAAGTCATTTGTTAGATAGTTTTAATTCACTCTAAGGCAGGGAAAGGCAAAACATGGGCGCCGCGTTTTTCATTTACTCTTCTCTTACGTACGTGTGCACACGCATTGTAGAGAAATAAACAAAGTTTAATGAGTCTAGCTCAAAGGTAGGCAAAACGTAAAATGAGGTTGTGTGTGTCAGCGAACTACCCAGTAAACATAAACATAATTATATAAATTATACAAAAAAACTTAGATAGGAAACATACACTCACAATATATTTTCCGTAACATATAAGAAATTAACAACGAGATTACATGCATGTTACCAAATGCATTATCAATCATAAAATATTTTTCGTAATTCATTATTAATTTAAAATGTTTGTTGGGAAGTATTTCTAAAAAAAATATAAAAGCATCCGCCGCATGTGCACACATTGCTGTCTCAATGATGACTGAATGAAAGAGATTAAGTGTATGTGTGAAGTGCTCTCCGCACCAGGGCTGTCAGATATGGCGATTTCTCGCCAAACGTGGCGATTTTGAAACGTGTTTGGCGTCGAGATTTTCCGTTTGGCGACATGGCGATTTTTTGCCGATTTTTGATATCACTGGCGATTTTCTTGGCGATTTTCACCAAAACATCTATAATAAATTATGTGATGAAAAAAATCGTCTTTTTTTTTGGTTTTTATAAATCCAATTGTCAACGAAGTAAATCATCTGAATTTGGAATTTCAATCGGACAGCATGGATGCAGGAAGCATGCATGAAAAACTGTATTGTACACTTCTTATGTTTTCAACAAAAGTTTTCAAACCTTCTGTTTTATATAATACTGAAAACAATGAACAAATTTTTCAATGATTTCCATGCAGCTATTGATTCGTCAAATTCATTTTTGCCTCTAGATGAAATTAATTTTCCAGAGTTTGAAACAGAATTAAGAAATGCGAAATTGAGCGAAGTATAAATAATCGTACTTAAAGAAAATAGGCGTGTATGAAACTCAATGGGGAAAACTTCCATTCATAAATTGGAATAATTATTTTAATAACGAAATTCCAACAAATTTACTTGAATTTTTGCCAAAAGTGTTTGATTATCATGATACAGCAGGTACGTACCATTTTAAGGAAATATCTTTGGCCGTTCTTACTACATATATTGATAGTTCCAACCAGTAATGTCTGCGTTGAAAAGGTCTTTTCAATAATGAATTATACAAAAACTCGACTAAGTAATAAAATTCAATATGAGCTTTTAGACGCTATATTGAGAATAATTAATCATATGAACGTAAACAAATTATGCTGCAATTCGCTTACACCGACTAATGAAATGATAACAAAATTCAACTCAACTATGTATGAAAGTCAAGACTCTAGTAATGAAATCGCTGAGAATGAAGTTTATGAACTTTTAGACTTATCTACTTAATTTTACTTTTTTTTTAAATATGATCTCCATTTTTATGCAATTTAAAACTCTCTTTTAACAAAGTTTTAAAATTTTTTAAATAGTAAAAAATACAAAAACGGATATAAATGTGTATATGTTTTACTAAAATATTGTTTAATAAGTAACAATTAATGAATTAAATAAAAAAAAATGTAACAAAAACTAAAAAAAAATTATTTTTGGCGATTTTTTTTGGTTTTTTCTCAATTTTTGGCGATTTTTGACTTAAAAATTGAACTAGGTTTTTTTGTGTAAACAAAATTTATTTCTTTTCAATAATAAAAAAATTAAAAACTGAACAAAATCGGATTTTGGCGAATTTTGGCGATTTTTTACATCCGTTTTGGCGACGGAGCTCAAAAAAATCTGACAACCCTGCTCCGCACTATTGTGCTCAGTGTTGCCATATTTTTTTTTACAAAATCTGACAATTCCCAAAAAAAAATCTGTTGTTTTCGAAAAAAATCTGCACCTTCAAAACAAAATTAAATAATATCGTATACATTCTTCAAAAGTAATTCAATTCAAAATGTTTATTATATGACACAACTAAAAATAAATCACTATTAAATTGCAACTTTATACCAAATGAAATATAAAGAAAGACTTAACTGTATTTTAGAACTTGTTAACTGTAACAAAATGATTTGATCTTTTTCTTATAGATAAACAAGTGTATTGTGTGTTGTTTAAGCATACAAACCCGAAAAATTAAAATTTTGTGCGGTATGTAATAAATTGATATTTGTATATGTTTAATTTATTGAAGAAAAAAAGAAAACAAAATATAATTTTTATATTTGTTATAAAATATACATATGTATATTAAATTAACAGTAAAAACATAACGAATAATACTCCATTTAAATTATCACATATATATGTATAGAGATCAAACATGATTTAAAAAAACTTTAGTATTTTTTTAAAAAAAGCTTCTTCTAAAGTACTATTATACTTTACTTATTTTTATACTATTTATTATATACTATCTGCCGTATTTATAAAAAATAAAGTAGACTTGAAGTATGCTTTTAGAGAAAATTTTCATACAAAATTTTCTTAACGTACATTTAAAGTCTACTTTATTTTTTTATAAATACGGCAGTATGTTTAAAAACATATTGTGAAGGAAAATAATTTATCAAACATGATTAAAAAAAACTTTAGTGTTTTTTTTTAAAAGCTTCTAAAGTACTATTATCGGCAAAGCGTAAAATGAGGTTGTGTGTGTGAGCAAACTACCCAGCAAACATAAACATAATTATATAAATTATACAAAACAACTTAGATAGGAAACATACACTCACAATATATTTTCCGTAACATATAAGAAATTAACAACGAGATTGCTATATAAATGGAACTTCTAATACTTCAAAAGCTGATTACATGCATGTTACCAAATGCATTATCAATCATAAAATATTTTTCGTAATTCATCATTAATTTAAAATGTTTGTTGGGAAGTATTTCTGAAAAAAATATAAAAGCATCCGCCGCATGTGCACACATTGCTGTCGCAATGACGACTGAATGAAAGAGATTAAAGGCCCAACTATAACATGCATAAGCAAGCTTAAGCAAATTGCAAAAGTTAACGAAAAGACTGTCAAATGCATAACCAGTTCAGAGTTAACTTTTAGGTGGCTACAATGACTTTGAAACTTTTTGTCCACAGTTGCTCATTTATGTTAAAAAAAAATGTTTTTATTTTAACAAAAAGCCATTAAATGACTATATTTTATAAATATTATTATATTATTTTATAATTAAAAGAAAACTTCGTACCAGAAACGCATAATTTTTCTTTTTTCTTAATTTATCGGCAAAAGTACTAAAATGTACAGCTGTGGCAGCACTACATTGTAAATAATAATAAACGTTTACATATGTTTTGTTAATTTTCGTATTGTGTTTGCAAAAATGGAGAAAAAACTTAATTTTAATAATATAAAAATATTAAAGTTAGCGCTTGAAGGCCTGTGCACATTAAAAGAAATAAGTGAACTACACTGTAAAAGAAGAAGACGCTCTTGTTCTGTCAGAGAAATAAACCGCGACAGAAAGACATTTTTGTTAAAATAAAAAGGGTCCCTTTTATTGTAAAGGCACTTATTTTTTCCGCATTTTCTATTAAATTTTAAATAAATATATTTTCTTCTTTCTCCATTTTGTTCAAAACACAAACAAACAACAACAAACAGCTGATTCCGTACAGAATGTGCGATCAGTTTCGCTTTTTGCTTAAGCAAATGACAGTTGAAAAACTTAACGAAAAGTTTCGTTAAGTACATTATAGTTTGCCACATACTATTTATATGTGTTCGCACGTTTGCTTAAGCTAGCATATGCATATTATAGTTGGGCCTTAAGCGTATGTGTGAAGTGCTCTCTGCACTATTGTGCTATAGCAGCGAAAGGCAAAACATGGGCGCCGCGTTTTTCATTTACTCTTCTCTTACGTACGTGTGCACACGCATTGTAGAGAAATAAACAAAGTTTAATGAGTCTAGCTTGAGCATACAAACAGACAGGTTGTGTAATTTAAAAATCAGTGTTGCCAGAAAAAAAATTTTTCCCAACTTTTTTAAAAATGTGTGATGAATATGAAATGAATTTTTTATTTTCTTTAAATTATTATTATGCAAAAGTTCTTTCTTTTACTGATAAGAGTAAGCTTTCCTCTGTATGCACTGATGGTGCCAACGTAATGTTGGGTAAAAAAGAAGGTTTTGCTGGACATTTGAAAATTTAATACGCATAAAATGTTGCCCATGTGAAATAAATGTTGAAGATGTTATGATTTTATAATTTTTCGCAAATGATAAAATAGAGATTTTTGGAGATTTTTAATTGGGGATAAGTGACGAAAGTTTTCTGGCAACACCGATTTGTGTTGAGAGCGAAGAGAGTATATTACTAATACAATTGCAAAATGTAATAGTATAGGTTGCCTTTCCATGCTTTAGAGCAGGGGTTTCCATTTCATCCCTGCCAACATTTTCTATTGCGGAAGTGACTCAGAAGTGACGCTAAGAAGTTGAAACTCATCTTCTGCGATACCATTTTCTGATCGTAGAAGTGTCTTCCGTATTGAGAAGTTGTACCCCCCGGAAGTAACTTCAAGAAGTCACTTCAGCGTAACTTCAAGAAGTCACTTCAGCGTAACTTCAAGAAGTCACTTCAGCGTAACTTCAAGAAGTCACTTCTGCTTAACTTCAAGAAGCCGCCTCTCTTTTGCTTTTGATTTTTTTGCCTTTACAGATAATACACTCATATTGACTATGGGATAACAAATATGTAAAAACTACAACAATAACAAAACAAAACCACACTTTACCACTGACCGACCACATCAAATGACAAAATAAAGGCCCAACTATAATATGCATAAGCAAGCTTAAGCAAATTGCAAAAGTTAACGAAAAGACTGTCAAATGCATAACCAGTTCAGAGTTAACTTTTAGGTGGCTACAATGACTTTGAAACTTTTTGTCCACAGTTGCTCATTTATGTTAAAAAAAATGTTTTTATTTTAACAAAAAGCCATTAAATGACTATATTTTATAAATATTATTATATTATTTTATAATTAAAAGAAAACTTCGTACCAGAAACGCATAATTTTTCCTTTTTCTTAATTTATCGGCAAAAGTACTAAAATGTACAGCTGTGGCAGCACTACATTGTAAATAATAATAAACGTTTACATATGTTTTGTTAATTTTCGTATTGTGTTTGCAAAAATGGAGAAAAAACTTAAAAATTTAAATAATATAAAAATGTTAAAGTTAGCGCTTGAAGGCCTGCGCACATTAAAAGAAATATGTGAACTACACTGTAAAAGAAGAAGACGCTCTTGTTCTGTCAGAGAAATAAACTGCGACAGAAAGACATTTTTGTTAAAATAAAAAGGGTCCCTTTTATTGTAAAGGAACTTATTTTTTCCGCATTTTCTATTAAATTTCAAATAAATATATTTTCTTCTTTCTCCATTTTGTTCAAAACACAAACAAACAACAACAAACAGCTGATTCCGTACAGAATGTGCGATCAGTTTCGCTTTTTGCTTAAGCAAATGACAGTTGAAAAACTTAACGAAAAGTTTCGTTAAGTACATTATAGTTTGCCACATACAATTTATATGTGTTCGCACGTTTGCTTAAGCTAGCATATGCATATTATAGTTGGGCCTTAAAACTAATTTCGATGATGTCGAAAACTTCTTTTTGGCATTCTTTTCATTTTTTTATAACGGGGCATGTCACTTTCGGCTGGTGTTGTAAACAACAAACAATCTTCCAAACGTCGCCTGGATGATTAAAAGACGACTGCAATGTAAATTGTTATTGTTACCTTCCAATTAACGTCTGGAAGTGAGTAAGACGTAACGCCTTTGACGATGGACGATGAAAGAAACTTCCAATTGCTGGCAGGGATAGCTCAATTGAGCTACCACTACCAAGACATATTTTTATGCTCTTCAATTCAGTCGTCGATGTGACTTCGACAAGTGCACATGTCTAGCGGATGCTATGGTTTTTTTTTCAGGTTAACAGATGATGACACTCAAAAAATATTGTGCGGTCAAAAATGCTTTTGGTAACATACATAGCAAATTATAAAATATGTATATTACTAAAATTTTTCTGCGGCTTTAAATAAATACATTCTCTCAATTTTATTACTCTCTCGTACTCACTAATACAGTACCAAAAAATTTTTGGAAGCCCCTGCTTTAGAGCAGCGATACGCAAAATTGTAATTCCTATTCCCGCGGGAATGGGCTACAAATGCTGCTTGTGCGCTGCCGACACATGTATACAAGAAGCTTCTTTGTTTGTCTTACGACGATGAACATTCGGCTGATGCTTTGTTGTTGTAATTTTTTAAAGTTATTTACATTAGTTGCTGTTCAGCACTTGTTGAAGCAAGATCTCGCTGCACAACTTTATGAATACACTCAAATAAAAATGTTTAATGAACAATGAATATTATTCATTCATATTATTTTTTTAATTTTGTTCCCAAAAAATGTTGTGATGGTTAACTCTGTATAATTAATAGTTAGTGTTGATATTGTCATAATTAATTAAAAAATATAAATACGTATTTGAAAAAGTTCTAATAAAATAATAATATCACAAAAACAAGAAAAAACCATTTACTCTCAACTAATGAATAATTTTTCGAGTGTAAAACTAGTAAGCGTCGTTCGTTTTCTGCTGCTGCCAACACAACCATAAATGTGATAGTATGCGTTTGCGCTTCACTGCTTTCCCAACAAACCAAATGACTTGAGAAAAATATTATAATAAGCTTATCAACACAAGCGTTAAGCTTGAAAAAGGCTTGTGAATATATTGAAAAAGACTATCGAAAGAATTGTAGAAAAATCAAAACGGAACCCTCGTGAAAATATTGTGTATTTACTATTAATATAAGCTTATCCTTGTAATTGTATAATAAGCTTACGAAAATAATATTGTATTAACTTTTGTATAGAAAACCTTATACATCTCAATGTTTTTATAAGCTTTTTTATATAATATTAGAATAAGCTTCACAAATAATATATTATTTGGTATCGAAAAATAAAAATCTTTATTTTTGCTTTTAATTTTGTTTAATTATTAATATCATATTAATTGTTTATTAATCATTTAGTCTTATTATTTTTATACGTTTCTCGTAGCTTATTGTTCCCAAACTAGAAGAAAGTTCGGGTGTCTTTAAGAAAGTGGTTCTTTGTAAAACCCACTGACAAAGCTGCATCTATGAAATGTAGAAATTTAATAATTATTTTGTTTTAATTAAAATGTTTTATTTAACTTGTTTCTTATTGCCTTTGCTGTGCTTAGATTTTGCACGCTTTTCTTGGTGTCAATGCCTTTCTAGCATAGCTGTTCTCCTAACTCGTCAGTTTATTCAATGCACAGTTAGAAATTAGATGTTTTACACTCCACTTTGCCAACTTATCTCGGAAATTGTAGTCTTTAATAATTGTTTCATCACTTTCACTAAAACTTGAACATTCCTCAATCGGGATGTTATTAGAAGCACCATTTTCACTGGAACTTGCAAATTCAGTATTATTTTCTGCACTGAAATCTTCCTCCAATTCACCTTTTTTGTTTTTTATTATTTAAAAGAAGATCAATTACTTCTTGTGTTTGTCTTCTAACACTTTTTTTTATTTATTTGGCATTTTTGTTGTTTTTTTTTATTTATACAAATACATATGTATGTATGTATATTTATTATATTTTTACCAGTTATTTTAAAATTGAACGTCCACTCGCTTTAAAATTTATAACAAAATTTACTAGCAAAACACTTTTAACAAATTTACTCAAAAAAATGTAACGGTACTTGTTTACACTTTTCGCGTGTTCCCTATATAGGTATTACAAGTGTAGAACAAAGATAAGACTTGAGAATATATTGAAAAAGATAAATCTTTTTCAACCGTCTTATTGCGGTGTGCTACATATGTACATACAAATAAGCATTCTTTAGAAACAGTTGCTTATAATAAGAGTTTCATAAGCATTATTAAAAACTGCTTGTGAATTCCCATTATATAAACATTATTATAAATTATATTAAGCAAAGCTTAAAACCTACTATTAATAAAAGCTTATTATCAAGTTGTATTGTGGTTTGATTGGTTTGTTGGGTTAGAGCAATGATGTCCATTTCATGAAACAATTGTTGTTGTATTCATTTCATATGGACAAACAAATTTTTTTGGACACCAATGCTTTAGAGCCATTAACACTGGGGGCTAATTCTGGCAGTCGTATACGATCGAATACTTACTCGTGAGTTCGAGTTTTTTTAACTTTTGGGGTTTTATTAGTCGTTATCGAATAATATGTATCGAAATTACTAATGACATCAGGCGATAGCAAGCGAGCGTTTAAATGCAACATTGCGAGTAGAAATAATAGCACTATCGAAATTGCTTTCGAATCGAAAACAATTTCGATCACGACTGCCAGAATTAGCCCCCTGATCTCATAATCAACTTTAAAGTATTTAGATTAAACCCCAATAAATAAATCCTTTTTTTAATAAAGCAATACACTGAACAAAAATTTGTTTTTATCAATATTTTTTTTCAATTTTAATATAAATAACCTTTTAACGAAAAACCAGTACAAAAAACAGTACAACGTGTAAAAACAGTACATTTGCGTACTGTTTTGGGTCTTGTGCATAAAACAGTACATTTGAAAATAAACAGTACGCGTACTGCTAAAAACAGTACGTCTGGCACCCCTAATCGGAGTGCTCATACTGGATACATCAGCGGAGGTTTGGCGAGCGGAATCAAAAGTAAGTGTCGGATTCGTAGTTGGTATGACAGGTTTCGGACTCTTCATTTCTCCGGAAGGTCCAACCTTCTCATTGACGTAATTTTTTTCTCTACTTCGGTAATGATATTCGGGTTTTCTTTTGAAGCAGCTTCGACTATATCGCGGTGTTCAGAAAAAAATCTGCGTAAGCCATCGACAGAGTACTTATCAGGTACAGCTATCCCAATAAATTTCAGTGCGTCTTGCAGTTCTCTTCTGTTTAAATCGGATTCCACATTTTCCTTTATTTTTATGGGTATCCCACTTCTGATGATGTAGCGTTAAAATTAAATAAAACAAGTAAGAAAGTATAGTCGGTCAAGCCCGACCATATAATACCCTACACCCAGTATATGTATAAAACAGTTTTTCAGAAATAAGCGCTATATGGGAGATATGACCTATATGGACCGATCATTCAAAAATTTAGTGTCAGGATTTCTATGAATATAAATATTGTGTATGTTAAACTTTATCTCGATATAAATACTTTTAAAAGATTATAAAATTAGGTGTGATCATTTCTGTATATTATTTGTGTCGAATTTTATTTGATTACCAACATTCTTAAGAAATTTATGATCGTTAAAGTGATTTTCGGAAGTGGGCCTTATATGGGAGCTACGACTAATTATGGACCGATCTTCACGAAATTTTTAGATGTGATTTAGCTTCAGTTATTACTCATTTTTTGTGAAATTTGTTTGCATACTTGCATAATTCAAAGATTTATGACCGGTAAACCTCAATTTCGGGAGGACATTTGTATGGGGGTTAGGTGAAATAATGGACCGATTTTCACCAGTTTCAATGCCATCCATCCTTGGGCCGAAAAAATTTTAACGAAATATCTTCAAAATTGCGACCTGTACTCTGCGCACAAGCTTTACATGGACAGCCAGCCAGACGGACGGACGGACATCGTTAAATCGACTTAGAAAGTGATTATGAGTTGATCGGTATACCTTAATGTGGGTGTTGGACCAATATTTCTGGGCGTTACAAACATCAGCACAAATCCAATATACCCTCCCCACTATGGTGGTGTGGGGTATAATAATAACCTGTCAAAGAAAAGAATACGTACATAAGCTGATGAAAACTTGAAATTGGTGATGGTATTTTAAAAAGGGGGCAAAGTTTTGCAAATACATAGTAGCAGATTTAGAATATTTTAAAAAAGTAGCACCAAAAGCGGCAAGACGGTCAAAAAAGTTGCAAATTGATACTTTCGTAGCGCTGACGGTCACGCTGGCTGTAAGCTCACTTTCCAGAACGTTTGGTATGTACCTAAACTGCATTCTAAATTTCGATATGTAAAGTTATAAAAGGTGGTTATTCTGTTAATTTTGTAAAGAATAAAGCTGTTATTAATAGTAAAGAACAAAATATTTCGTCAGCTGTTTTAGATTAGGTTTGTTACGAATGTAAAGGTGCTGAAAGAATTAGAAATCGTTAAGTCAGTTCATGATGATTCTTTGGCAAAAAAGTGGCATGAAAGAGACGGGCACATAAATATCAGTGATTTAAATAAATTGTCAGCTAGAAAAATGGTTAAAGGTATCGATATTAAAATGCTAAATAAAATTTGATGTATTAAGCTAGATTTACACGATTGAAATTTTCTTCAAAATTGCTCTTCAAAATTTTTCAAACTCGTGTAAACAGCAAAAAAATAGTTATTAAATAAATAAATTTTGAAGAAATTTTGTTGTTTACACGAGTTTGAAGCATTTTTGAAGAGCATTTTTGAAGAAAATTTCAATCGTGTAAATCTAGCTTAAGTCGTTAGCCGAACGACAGCCGAAGCGTATATTTATTATTGGAAAGATGTGAAAAAAGTGTTTCTGTAGCGAAGAGTTTCTCACAAGAACTGTAAAATAATGCACGTTTCAAATTTGTGCGAGAAACACACAATTGAAAACTGTTTTCGCATTCATGTACAGAAACACTTTTTTCTCACAAATCGAGAAACGATGGAATTTTTGTTTCACACTTCATGTGAGAAATTTTGCTATACGAGAAATACAGAAACGAGCTACGGGTCGGAATAAAAAGGAGAAAACCCGGTAATCCCAAATGGCTCAACCAATTGGATTGAACATTTGAACGAAGATAGATCCGTCTATTGGTTTTATCGTATTTCAAAATTTGGGAAAAGACGGACAGACAGAAAGACGGACATAGCTCAATCGATTTAAAATTCCACAAGGATCAAGTGTTAGACAAGGTATTACAATTCACCACTTGTGGTGGTGGAGATTATAAATAAGTAATGTTGTAACACACGATTGCTCACCGAAGCTTATGGTGAATGAACAAGAAGACAACAACTTTTAAAATCATTTCAAAAAGTTTACTAGCAGCAGGATTCATTTAAAATATCCAGACTATGCAGTCAGATATTAAAGCGTAATATGCTATCATGACAACGCCCGGCGGATGTTGCAATACCTGTTACAACTATTCCAAAAGAAGTAGATGGGAAATTTTACTTCATTCTACTTACGATTATTAGACCTAAAAATATAACAATCGCTAGACTTTCGTAAAATAAATTTCAAGTTATTTCAGTTTAACATTTTTTGTTCACAAACTTAATTCTTGCCTGCTTTTCTTCTCTTTTATTTTAATTTGTTTTTCTGAAAAGTCCCGACCCCAAACTCTGACCGGAACAGAAAACTAGTGTCTTAATACATTTAAATGTTTTAGTATCTTTACATTATAGTATAATTTAAGTAAATTACTTTGTATTATTAAATTCCTCTTATTAACATATATTGAAAACTAGATTCAATGAAATGTATATTCTACTTTATAAACATATCAAGATTTAATTTTTTAAATAATCAAACAAATAGTTTAAAACTATTTATAGAATACATGTTAAAGTGCATACCTGGTTCTGTGGAAACATTAATCCCCCGATCAGCGTCATAATTTATCATTCGATTGTCGTGATACCAAAATATATATTCCGAATTTTCCGTATTCTGTACCACATGGCACTGTAGTCTTAAAGTTGATCCTGGAGTTAGATACCGGATATGGGGTCCAGATATTTCTGCTCTAGCTTCTGTAAATATAAATGAATATGTAATTATAAATTGCATATTTAATTCATGTAGCGAAAACTCTATTTATACCCTACACCACCATAGTGGGGAGGGTATATTGGATTTGTGCTGATGTTTGTAACGCCCAGAAATATTGGTCCAACACCCACCTTAAAGTATACCGATCGACTCAGAATCACTTTCTGAGTTGACTTAACGATGTCCGTCTGGCTGTTAGTGCTGGCAAATTCTACTACTTTCCATTACTCAATAATATTCAATACTTTTAATTTGGGTACTCAATACTACTCGATACTTTTAACGGATTTTTGAAATTGTAACGCATAGTTTTTATCTGCAGATTGAAGTAGTTACTTCAAGAAATAAAAATAGATCTTCAACTATTATTGGTGTTGTATGTCTTTTATTATTAAGTCAAAAATAAATGTAAAGCTAACTTTTAATTCAACGTTAACAACAACTTAAGAAATAATGGACAGCTTTATTTCGGCGATTGGATATATTTTGTACCTTACAGATTGTTGTCTTTTTATACAGTAATGTATTTTTATGCACTATTTTACCCACTCAACTTGCTTAAAAATACAACTCAGAAAGTATCGAGTAACTTCTTTTGAGTAGAAAAAAGGGCAATAACTCGATACTCGGTACACATTACTCAATACTTTGCCAGCACTACTGGCTGTCCATGTAAAGCTTGTGCGCAGAGTACAGGTCGCAATTTTAAAAATATTTTAATAAAATTTGGTAAGTGATATTTTTTCGGCCCAAGGACGGATGGGATTGAAACTGGTGGAAATCGGTCCATTATTTCACCTGGCCCCCATACAAAAGTCCTTCCGAAATTGGGGTATACCGATCATAAATATTTGAATTATGCAAGGAACCAAACAAATTTCATCACAAATGAGTGGTAAATGAAGCCAAATTATCTCTATAAATTTTGTGCAGATCGTTCCATAATTAGTCGTAGCTCCCATATAAGGTCCGCTTCCGACAATTACTTTAAAGAGCATAACTCACTCAAAAATGTTGGTATCCGAATAATATTTAATACAAATACACTAGAGTCCCGATTTGCGTCTATCCTATTTGCGTCGTTTCGATTTGCATCGCTTTTTAAAATGTGGTTTAATCCGCTTTGCGTCGTTTTGATTCCGATTTGCGTCGACTTTGAAATTTTATGTCAATACATTTGTATAGAAACAAATTGATTCGATTTGCGTCGCATTTTCCCGGTGCCTATTAACGACACAAATCGGGGCTCTAGTGTATATCTCATATGTATACAAACAATACGGTACAATTTTATTGTGATCGGCTCATAATTAGTCGTAGCTCCCATAAATGGCCCACTTCCGACAATCACTTTAACGATCATAAATTTCTTAAGAATATTGGTAATCAAATAAAATTCGACATAAATAATATACACAAATGATGACACCTAATTTTATAATGGTCGGTCCGTAATTAGTCGAAACTCCCATATAAGACCCTCCCCGTAATAAAGTTTAACCTCCATAAATCTTTTAAAAGTATTTATATCGAGATAAAGTTTAACACATATAATATATTCACAGAAATTTTGACACTAAATTTTTGGATGATCGGTCCATAATAGGTAATATCTCCCATAGCGCACATTTCTGAAAAACTGTTTTATACATATACTGGGTGTAGAGTATTATATGGTCGGGCTTGACCGACTATACTTTCTACTTGTTTTATTATATATTATCCATACGTTAAATTTTCTATAATGAGAAGATATTTTTTTAATACATGCAGCTTTTATGCATAGTGAAAGATTTTGCTATTTTTGGTAATGATTTTGACTCTAATGTTATCATTACGCTTCTTGAACATTCAATTAATAACAAAATTTTAAACAGTGCGGAAAGTGTTGGAAGTAAAAATTTTATTAAAAATTATGTAAATGTATATTTCACGTACATAATTTATTAAGAGTATTCAAGTACATACTTGCAAAACATTCAGTCTAGGCTACATTGAACATCAAGTGACAAGTCACAATCACAGCATCTGCGGAAGTAGCTGTTGGAGGGCAGTTTTAGAATACTTGCATGCTTGCCAATCGCCCTGTGATCAATTAAAACTGTCCACAAAACTAGAAGGCCATAAGTCAGTATTGGACGTTTTACAACTGCAGACATCCACTTTACAATCTTGAGTGAACATCAAGCGACAAGTTTATTTCGCATTTGAAAGGTGTAATTCACAGTGAGGTAGCCGAAGTATAAAGCTCGGTCTTTGTGGTAATGCTAGGAAATAAACCAACTTCCTAGCATTGGTCCTGATATTACTAATTGCACCCAATATAACTGTTACTAACAATGCCTCTTAGTTCTCTTGTGTACATTCCCTTGTAATAAACAAATAATTCTGTGTAACAGTCCATCGTGCCAGACTATATCAAATGCTTCAGGTATATCTACGTATAAAAAATGCTGAGCAATATTGTTTGCTCTCGAATGATTTCCAGACAATTTATTTAGTTTTTGGGGACAGCCGCTTGTGCGACGATATAGAATATTGACAGCAAACGGATTAGGTGATAAGACGTCGATTCACATCGACGCTTTGGGAATCATAACTATCTCCGATATTTTTCATGAGGTTGGAAGTATTGGAATGCTAATTCTAAACGCTTCTACTTTTCGGTTATTTTGGATGCATAATGGATAATTTTTTTTAAGAATATATATTTCTTTATTATTAAGTTTAAAAATTGCTTTACATATTTCACTTAGGACTAATTCCGCGAAGCCATTCGGTTTATCTGCAGGATTGTGACGGCTATTGTACGCTAACCGAATTTAAGCGATTTTTATGACCAACAAACAACTCAGGATCACCACCTCCGAGTGGCATCACAGTAAGTACAAAAAAATACAACCCTGAAAAAAACTACAACGATGTGACGCTTACCAATTAGCGTCGATTATAAAAGTGAGACAAAGAAAAGAAGACATTTTTCTGTTTTGTGAAGTCCGTTAAAAGAAGAAGGTCGCATGACTTTAAGAAACATATAGCGGACTAGAGATTTGGCATTTGTGTGTATGACGAGAAGACACGTGTTGACGATACTGTGGAGGCGACCAGGTCGACAAGTTACACACACCATCCGGTGCCTCAATACCCGCCAACACTAAGAACACCACCAACTGCATCACCACCAACTCCTTCACAACACATGATGTCAATTCTGTGGGTGCACAACTCACCATAACACCACCAACTCCTTCACAACATGATGTCAATTCTGTGGGTGCACAACTCACCATAATACCATCAATTTCATCACCACCAACGAGGCCCACTAGATGAGATACAGCCTGACTAACAAAAAAAAAGCTCATCATAACCTCAACACTAAGGCACCATCAATTTCATCGCCACCAACGAGGCTCACTAGATGAGACACAGCCTGACGAAAAAGAAAGCTCAACATAACCTCAACTTTAAAGAACACCATCAATTTTAACAACGTTGAAGACACCTGCATAACCATCAGCACATGGTAACTACAACCCCGATACTCACCAGAAGTTACACACTACCTCATCACAACGAGAACAGCCTAATTAGGGACAGTAGATCGCGCACACGAGGATCCAGAAACTCCCAGGTATCGTAAACATATGTTAGAATAATAGATTATACAATTAGGTCTTTAGATTAATCCTTTATTTGTTTTTGCAATTGGTTTTAATATATAATTATGCATAGGAATAAAAAGGTCAGACCAATTTTAGTTAAGCCCTTAATTATATCTTGACTGTTTCCAATCCAACCCTCCCTCAGGGCCATTAAACTTTCAATTACCAATCTAAATTTTCCCGAACTAAAACGATTTTTCAAAATTTAACGGTTCACTTTCAATTAACTGTTTAATTAAATGTGTCCATTTATTCAAGGATCAATTAGTGATTTCCTCAGCATAATCAATAAAATATTTATTGAAATGACTGATGCTAATTTAATAAATAATTTAAAGAAAAATATGTTCTTTGTAAAATAATACTAGTACTAATTTAATGAATAACAAAAAAAAAGAAAAACAAATTAAATTTTAAAAAAAAACAAGGCCATAGAATTTTAATAAATAACTAAAATATTTTTTTTATAAAATGTTGTGACAGTAAAAATATTTTAATAAAAAAAAAAACAATTATTTTTGGATATAAAGAAAAATAAAAGAGAAGAAAAGAAATATATTTAATAAGTAAGATGAATTGATAAATAATTAAAGAAATGTCTCGTCTCATCGAACTGTTCGGAAGTGTTACTTTTAGTGCGGCTGAATTTTCGGTGAAAAAATCGTAATAGGTGAAAAAGTGTAATAGGTTGAAATAACACAAAAAGTGAAAAAATAACTCGTAATAGGTTAAAAAAAATCTACGGTAATATCAGTAATTAAAAAAAACACTAAAAATCGCATAAAAATTGTATGAGCGTTCCTCTCAGATGTAATTCTGAGAAAGAGCTTAGCTCGTCTAGAAAAACTAAATGGGTATCTGAGGAAGAATCCATAAAAAAATCTACGGAGAATTTTCTCACTACAAGAGCCGCAGAACGGCGTCGTTCCTGTTCGCCCAATATAGTGATTTCAACAGATGAAAAAACATCATCTTCAACAAATAGTGCAGTCAAACCAAAAAAACAAGTAGGTATGGATAAGTACATCACCGTTCTCAAGCGACAGAGGAGCCCGACGTCTGCTCAAGTGTCATCAAATTCAAAAGCTCCTAAGACCGTGAGTAATAATCAAAATAGGTTTGCTCTCCTCCAGACGGATGAGCCAGAACTTACTAAGAAGACGTTTAAGCCCCCACCAATTTATCTGAGAGAGCCGACTTCCAGTAAATTGGTACAAGGAATTATTTCGGTAATAGGTGAAAACATGTTTAGCGTAACCTCAATTAAACATGGAAATATCTGCGAGACAAAGATCCAAGTGAATAGGGAAGATGATTTTCGAAAATTGTCCAACCAGTTGGAGAGGGAGACTAGGGACTTCTATACCTACCAGCTCAAAAGCGCAAAAGGACTCCAAGTCATTCTAAAGGGTATAGACCCATGTGTTGATCCCGCGGAGATAAAAACCGGCTTAATGGACAAAGGGTTCAAAATCAAGAGCGTAGTGAATATCAGAAACCGTGAAAAGATCCCTCAGCCCATGTTCAGGGTAGAATTGGAACCTGGAGATGTTGTCTTAAAGAAAAACGAGTCCCATCCAATCTACAATCTCATTTATCTTCTGCATCGTAGAATTACCGTGGAGGAACCGCATAAGCGCATTGGACCCGTCCAGTGTGTTAATTGTCAAGAATTTGGCCACACCAAAGCGTACTGTAAATTGCCGTCTGTTTGTGTTGCGTGTGGGGAACTACATCCAACTGCTCTATGTAATAAGTCCAAAACTGACGTAAAAATAAAAAAATGCAGTAACTGCGGAGGTAATCATACCGCAAATTATAGAGGTTGTCCAATTTACACGCATTTGAAAGCCATAAGTACCAACAAGACGTCAGTATTTCCTGATCATCATCAACAGCCTATTTTGGCATCGAGTGACAATTTCCCGCAATTGTTACGGTCCACTAGTCATGTAAACGCGCCTAGTTCTAGACAAGTTTCTTACGCTAACGTGGTTAAATCTAATATGCCAGGTTTGGAGCAGGCACCTAAATCACAATATTACGAGCCTAATATTAACACTCTAGAGACTACATTGCAGACACTTGTCCAAACCATGAACACTTTTACGACCACTATGACATCCATGATGCAGGAAATGCTGAAAATGCAATCCACTATCTTACAAGCCATTTTAAAAAAATGATTTGTTTAAAAATCTGTTTTTGGAATGCGAACGGCCTCCGCCAACATAAAAACGAACTGGAACACTTCCTGATGGATAAGCAGATTGATGTCATGATGATTGCTGAAACTCACTTGACGGCGACAGCGTACTTCAAAATTAATGGCTACGTGTTGTATGATACTAAAGATCCCCGCGGAAGAGCATGTGGAGGATCGGCAATTCTTATAAAGAACAGAATAAAACATTATTTAATGAACAACATATGTGAGGATTACCTACAAGCAACAAACATTTGTATTGAATTCTGTCAATACAATTTTGTTTTATCATCAATTTATTCGCCGCCTCGATTTTCAATAAAAGAACACCAATACTACAGCTTCTTCAATTCCCTTGGAGCTAGATTTTTAGTTGCTGGTGACTTTAACGCCAAACACACTTTTTGGGGTTCACGTCTGGTGACCCCGAAGGGTCGTGAACTCTTCAACACCATTGCCAAAATGGGATTAGATGTACTCTCAAGCGGGCATCCCACCTACTGGCCGACGGACCGACGGAAGATTCCCGATGTTATTGACTTCGGAGTAGTGAAAAATATCCCTGTAGAATCGATACAAGTGGAGCCTTTATTAGACTTGTCTTCAGATCACTCTCCTTCTATTATTTCAATGCGTTTCCTTCAAGGGAATGGCTCTCCATTTCGGGACATATCTAAAACCAGAGTAAGTTGGATAAAGTATAAAAAGTATTTAAGTTCCCACTGCACGGAAAATGTAGTGTTGAGAACTACCGAGGATATTGATGGGTCGATTGGCAAGTTTACTGAGGACATACGAAGAGCTGTACATCACGCCTCCACATACGACGTTGAGTGCAGAAGTGGGACAATAGAACTTATTTCGCTGAACTCGATCATCTCCTGTCAGAAAAAAGAAGAGTTAGAAGAGAGTGGCAAATCCACAGGTCTCCTGAACTGAAAGCTAGGCTACGGGTATGCAGAGATATACTAAGAAATTTCTTAGAAACCCAAAGAATGGCTTCACTTAAATCTTACTTGGAGGGTCTTGATAGTACCCCACAATCTGACTATTCGTTATGGAAGGCGGCACGAGGTTTAAAAAGACCAGTTAGAGGAAAGCCTCCTCTGCGAAATCCGACTGGTGACTGGGCTAGAAATGATTCCGAGAAGGGGACTTTATTTGTTAATCATTTGAGAAAAGTGTTTACTATAAACAACTCAAATAATGCATCTGATTTGCCTCCACTCGTTATTAGACCTCCTGTACCTCTAAGACTAAACTTTCGTGATGTCCAAAACGCTATTGGTACTCTGAACCTTAGAAAGGCTCCAGGTATGGATGAAATCAGCAATAAAATGCTTGTGTAGCAAGAAAGATTATCCTCTTTATCTTCAACGCTATTTTACGCCTAGAATACTATCCTGCAGATTGGAAGGTGTCTATGATCACTATGATTCCTAAGCCAGGGAAGGACCATACCAAAGTGGAGTCATATAGGCCAATTAGTCTACTGCCGACAATTTCAAAACTGTTTGAAAAATTGTTAATGACTAAATTGACTCCAATTCTGAATGACACTGAATGTATTCCTAATCATCAATTCGGCTTCAGGGCTAAACACAGCACCATCGAGCAAACACACAGATTGGTAAATGTGATAAGAGGGTCGTTTGAAGACAAAAAATACTGCTCCGCCCTTTTCATTGATGTGTCGCAAGCGTTCGACAAAGTTTGGCATGACGGTTTAATGCACAAAATAAAATTAACTCTGCCTGCTAACACCCATAAACTCATGGAAAGTTATTTATACGGTCGCAAATTTAAAATCAAAGAAGGTGATTTTTTAAGTACCGCTCAGCCAACTGAATCAGGAGTACCCCAGGGTAGCATACTGGGTCCAACTTTATATTTGATTTATGCATCCGACATGCCGTCAGACCCCAAAATCCACACGTCAACTTTTGCAGACGATACAGCCTTTGTCAGCGTCCATAAGGACCACCAAGTTGCATCACGGAATTTGCAGAATTATGTTTATAAACTAGAGAATTGGCTAGAGCTTTGGAAAATCAGGGTAAATGAACAAAAATGTATTCATATCACTTTCACATTGCGAAAAGATACCTGCTCGTTCATCAGAATAAGTAATCAAATTATTCCTCAACATAATGAAGTCAAATACCTCGGCATTCACCTCGACCGCCGTTTAACTTGGAAGTCTCATATTGAAGCGAAACTTACACAAATGAGATTAAAAGCAGTGCAACTTAATTGGTTAATCGGCAGAAACTCTACATTGAAATTGGATTGCAAACTTTTGTTGTACAATGCAATTCTAAAGCCAATCTGGTGTTATGGAATTCAATTATGGGGTACTGCCTCAGCATCAAACATTGAAAAAATTCAAAGGGGTCAAAATAAAATTCTACGTATAATTACTGCAGCACCATGGTATGTTAAAAATTCTCGAATCCACAAAGATCTAGGCGTGCCATTAGTAAAAGTCGAATTTACAAAATATGCGTCAAAGTATGTCAGCAAACTCGAACACCATCCAAACCCACTTGCACGAGACATCCTTAACTTTAGTGGCCACAATCGGTTGAGAAGGAGGGATACCCTTGCTTTAACTCAAGCGCAAAATAGATGACTGGATCAGCTGATGTGAAATTTTTTTAGTATCATAAAAATTTTTGTCTAGCACTGGCTGGGCTTATTATTTTCTTTTTAGTATTAAGATTTGAATACTTATTGTCATTTCAAATATGAAGATTCAATAAATAATTAACTGCAAAAAAAAAAAAAAAAAAAAAAAAAAAAAAAAAAATAAATTAAAGAAATAGTTTTGATGAATAATCTAAATATTTCAATAAATTAAAATACGTTAGTATAGATAAAACATGCCAGTAGATACTAAGAAGATTTCAATGAATATAGTTTTTGTTTAATACTTAGAATATTTTAATAAATAAATAACCTGATAAATGATTGGATATTTCAATAAATAAACAAATAAAATAACTAAATAAAATATAATAAATAAATAAATACTATAATAAATTAATAATCTAATAAAATAGTTGAATATTTCAATAACTAAATAAAATATAATAAATAAATAAATACTATAATAAATTAATAATCTAATAAAATAGTTGAATATTTCAATAACTAAATAAAATATAATAAATAAATAAATACTATATTAGATTAATAATCTAATAAAATAGTTGAATATTTCAATAACTAAATAAAATAATACAATAAGTAACTGAATAACCTAATGAATAAATAACATAATAATCTAATTGACATCAGGAATAAATAAGCTAATAAATAAATGAGTATTTTAATAAGCTAATAAATAATTTCATGAACAATTGCATGTTATTTTGAATCAATAAATAGATTAAGTATTAATTTAATGGGCATATATTAATAAGATATAGATAGGGAAATATAAATTTAAGAGACTGATTAATTGATTACCTGAATTATAAAAAAAAAATTAAAATAAAACTTTGTCGTATTTTGAAATTTGTATCTTTGAAACTAATAATATGTGTTAATTAATTTTGAATCGGTTGAAATGTAGCTGTTGAATTGAAAGACTGGTAAGTTACTTTAGGGACGTTACTTCTAATTTATTTATTTTATTCAGGCACCAAGTAATGTCACGGATGACATATAACATGTCATATGGGGTGGGCAGCCTGACCGGGACCATTTCATCTTGTCCCGAGGATTCGAGTTCAGCCAAATATTAATGTCGTGAAAGTTTCTGTCATCAAAACGTCTGTCAGTTCATTTAAAGTTGCTACTGCTTGCGTTATATGTTTTAGTACATCGTTGCTTGTTTCAAGATTGCTTCTATCCTGGCTTTTTTTCAGCTTTTCCAGTTTGGCACGAAACCGAGTGGATTGTGAAAACCCAGATGGAAACGAACCTCCCATTCCGGCGAGCTACAGCCCAAGACACCAGCGTGCCAATGTCCATCGAGAAGCAAGGGTTTAGGAAAGGAAATTTCATTTCCAATCACACAATCGCATAATTTCTTTTTTTTTATTATTTTTGATGAGCAAGATTTATTCTAATTTTTTTTTACACAAAAATGGCGCTCAATGCTGGGCAATAATAATCATTTTGTGTAGAAAAAAAAAAGAAAACTAAGTTTTGTTCATCGGGGGGAAAAAAAAAGAAACGCAAAATAAACACTCACAAAATGGCGCCCAACGTCGGGCACGAGAGTGATTTAACCCTTCGGTTTAAATTAATTTAGCCTGAAGGTGTTTTAATTCAGCTTTTCTGGCCTCCATATTTTCGAATATGTTCATTCCAGTAATGTTTTTTTTCTATAGGATAACGTATGTCCCGGAAAGTGTTGATTAAACACTATGCCTGCGTCGCGACGGTATCGTATAGGAGAATTTACTATTGGAATCTCAGTATTGGACTTTTTCTTTTTTTGATAATGTATGTCCCGGAAGGCATTTCAACAATGCCATGCCTGAGTTGCGACAGTATCAAACAAGAAGGAACTTAATACTGTGGAATCAAGGGATTTGAATCGAATCAAATCGGTAACTGAGACATGATCCAATGGCTAAATAGCTAAGAGTTCATTCGCTTCAGGTACTCGATAGGAGGAGAAGAGAATCCGGCGATTCAAATTAAAGTGTATTGTTCTTGTGTTCAGTTCTAATTTATTTGATGACAGCAAACTTAATAAGTCCTATATATCACAAACTAAAAACAAAATTTTTTTATTCGGCATGATTCAGATTGAAAAAATGAGATGTCTCATCGAACTGTTCGGACGTGTTACTTTTAGTGCGGCTGAATTTTCGGTGAAAAAATCGTAATAGGTGAAAAAGTGTAAAAAGTTGAAATTAAACAAAAAAGTGAAAAAAAATCGTAATAGGTTAAAATATATAAAAAAAAAAAAAAAAACATTAAAAATCGTATAAAAACTGTATGAGTGTTCCTCTCAGATGTAATTCTGAGAAAGAGCTTAGCTCGACTAGAAAAACTAGATGCATCTCTGAGGAAGAATCCATAAAAAAATCTTTGGAGAATTTTCTCACTACAAGAGCCGTGGAACGGCGTCGTTCCTGTTCGCCCAATATTGTGATTTCAACAGATGAAAAAACATCATCTTCATCAAATAGTGCAGTCAAACCCAAAAAACAAGTAGGTATGGATAAGTACATAACCGTTCTCAAGCGACAGAGGAGCCCGAAGTCTGCTCAAGTGTCATCAAATGCAAAAGCTCCTAAGACCGTGAGTAATGATCAAAATAGGTTTGCTCTCCTCCAGACGAATGAGCCAGAACTTCCGAAGAAGACGTTTAAGCCCCCACCAATTTATCTGAGAGAGCCGACTTCCAGTAAATTGGTACAAGGAATTGTTGCTGTAATAGGTGAAAACATGTTTAGCGTAACCTCAATGAAACATGGAAATATCTGCGATACAAAGATACAAGTGAATAGGGAAGATGATTTTCGAAAATTGTCCAACCAGCTGGAAAGGGAGACTAGGGATTTCTATACCTACCAGCTCAAAAGCGCAAAAGGACTCCAAGTCGTTCTAAAGGGTATAGACCCATGTGTTGATCCCGCGGAGATAAAAACCGGTTTAATGAACAAAGGGTTCAAAATCAAGAGCGTAGTGAATATTAGAAACCGTGAAAAGATCCCTCAGCCCATGTTCAGGGTAGAATTGGAACCTGGAGATGTTGTCTTAAAGAAAAATGAGTCCCATCCCATCTACAATCTGATGCACCTTCTGCATCGTAGAATCACCGTGGAAGAACCACATAAGCGTCAGGGACCCGTACAGTGTCTCAACTGTCAAGAATTTGGTCACACCAAGGCGTATTGTAAATTGCCGACAGTTTGTGTTGCGTGTGGGGAGCTACATGCAACTGCTCAATGCGATAAGTCGAGAACTGACTCAAAAATCAAAAAATGCGGTAACTGTGGAGGTAATCATACCGCAAATTATAGAGGTTGTCCAATTTACACTCATTTGAAAGGCATAAGAACCAACAAGACGTCAGTATTGCCTAATCGCCCTCAACAGCCAAATTTAGCATCGAGTGACAATTTCCCTCAATTATTACGGTCCACTAGTCATGTAAACGCGCCTAGTTCTAGACAAGTTTCTTACGCAAACGTCGTTAAATCTAATATGCCAGGTCTGGAGCAGGAACCTAAACCCCAATATTCTGAGCCGCATATCAACAATCTAGAGGCAACATTGCAGACACTTGTCCAAACTATGAACACTTTCACGACCACCATGACATCCATGATGCAGGAAATGCTGAAAATGCAATCCACTATCTTGCAAGCCATTTTAAAGAAATGATTTATTTAAAAATTTGTTTCTGGAACGCGAACGGCCTCCGCCAACATAAAAACGAACTGGAACACTTCCTGATGGATAAGCAGATTGATGTCATGATGATTGCTGAAACTCACTTGACGGCGACAGCGTACTTCAAAATTAATGGCTACGTGTTATATGATACTAAAGATCCACGCGGAAGAGCATGTGGAGGATCGGCAATTCTTATAAAGAACAGAATAAAGCATTATCTAATGAATAACATAAGTGAGGATTACCTCCAAGCAACAAACATTTGCATTGAATTCTGTCAATACAAATTTGTTTTATCATCGATTTATTCTCCGCCTCGATTTTCAATAAAAGAACACCAATACCATAACTTCTTTAAATCCCTTGGAGCTAGATTTTTAGTTGCTGGTGACTTTAACGCCAAACACACATTTTGGGGTTCACGTCTGGTAACCCCAAAGGGTCGCGTACTCTTCAACACCATTGCTAAAATGGGCTTAGATGTACTCTCAAGTGGACATCCCACCTATTGGCCGACGGACCGACGGAAGATTCCCGATGTTATTGACTTTGGGGTAATGAAAAATATCCCTGTAGAATGGATGCAAGTGGATCCTTCACTGGACTTGTCCTCAGATCACTCTCCTACTATCATTTCAATGCATTTCCCTCAAGTGTGTGGTTCTCCATTTATGAACATGACTAAGACCCGAGTAAGTTGGATAAAATACAAAAAGTATTTAAGTTCTCATTGCACGGAAAATGTTGTGTTGAGAACTACCGACGATATTGATGAGTCGATTGGCAACTTTACCGAGGACCTTCGACGAGCTGTGCATCACGCTTCCACTTATCACGTTGAATGTAGAAATAGGACAAACAGAACTTATTTCTCTGAACTCGAACATCTCCTATCAGAAAAAAGAAGAATGAGAAGAGAGTGGCAAATTCACAGGTCTCCTGAACTGAAAGCTAGGCTACGGGAATGCAGAGATATACTAAGACATTTCTTAGAAACCCAAAGAACGGCCTCACTTAGATCTTACTTGGAAGGTCTTGATAGTACCCCACAATCTGACTACTCGTTATGGAGGGCGGCAAGAGGTTTAAAAAGACCAGTAAGAGGAAAACCTCCTTTGCGAAATCCGACTGGTGACTGGGCTAGAAATGATTCCGAGAAGGGGACTTTATTTGTTAACCATTTGAGAAATGTGTTTACTATAAACAACTCAAATAATAACGAATCTGATTTGCCACCACTTGTTATAAGGCCTCCTGTACCTCTAAGACTAAACTTTCGTGATGTCCAAAACGCTATTGGTACTCTGAACCTTAGAAAGGCTCCAGGTATGGATAAAATCAACAATAAAATGCTTGTGGAGTTACCTCGTGTAGCAAGAAGAATTATCCTCTTTATCTTCAACGCTATTTTACGCCTAGAATACTATCCTGCAGATTGGAAGGTGTCTATGATCACTCTGATTCCTAAGCCAGGGAAGGACCATACCAAAGTGGAGTCATATAGGCCAATTAGTCTACTGCCGACAATTTCAAAACTGTTTGAAAAATTGTTAATGACTAAATTGACTCCAATTCTGAATGACACTGAATGTATTCCTAATCATCAATTCGGCTTCAGGGCTAAACACAGCACCATCGAGCAAACACACAGATTGGTAAATGTGATAAGAGGGTCGTTTGAAGACAAAAAATACTGCTCCGCCCTTTTCATTGATGTGTCGCAAGCGTTCGACAAAGTTTGGCATGACGGTTTAATGCACAAAATAAAATTAACTCTGCCTGCTAACACCCATAAACTCATGGAAAGTTATTTATACGGTCGCAAATTTAAAATCAAAGAAGGTGATTTTTTAAGTACCGCTCAGCCAATTGAATCAGGTGTGCCACAGGGTAGCATACTGGGTCCTACTTTATATTTGATATATGCCTCCGACATGCCGTCAGACCCCAAAATCCACACGTCAACTTTTGCAGACGATACAGCCTTTATCAGCGTTCATCAGGACCACCAAGTTGCATCACAGAATTTGCAGAATTATGTTTATAAACTAGAGAATTGGCTAGAGCTTTGGAAAATCAGGGTTAACGAACAGAAATGTATTCATATAACTTTCACATTGCGAAAAGATACCTGCTCGTTCATCAGAATAAATAATCAAATTATCCCGCAACACAATGACGTCAAATATCTCGGCATTCACCTCGACCGCCGTTTAACTTGGAAGTCTCATATTGAAGCGAAACTTACTCAAATGAGATTAAAAGCAGTGCAACTTAATTGGCTAATCGGCAGAAACTCTACATTGAAATTGGATTGCAAACTTTTGTTGTACAATGCAATACTAAAGCCAATCTGGTGCTATGGAATTCAATTATGGGGTACTGCCTCAGCATCCAACATTGAAAAAATTCAAAGGGGTCAAAATAAAATTCTACGTATAATTACTGCAGCTCCATGGTATGTTAAAAATTCTCGAATCCACAAAGATCTAGGCGTGCCATTAGTAAAAGTCGAATTTACAAAATATGCGTCAAAGTATGTCAGCAAACTTGAACACCATCCAAACCCACTTGCACGAGATATCCTTAACTTTAGTGGCCACAATCGGTTGAGAAGGAGGGATACCCTTGCTTTAAATCAAGCGAAAACAGATGACTGGATCAGTTGATGTGAAATTTTTTTAGTATCATAAAAATTTTTGTCTAGCACTGGCTGGGCTTATTATTTTCTTTTTAGTATTAAGATTTGAATACTTATTGTCATTTCAAATATGAAGATTCAATAAATAATTAAATGCAAAAAAAAAAAAAAAAAAAAAAAAAAAAAATGATTCAGATTCTTTAATTTTTGTTAGAAGTATTGAAAACGATACATACAAACAATCTTCGTTCATCAAAATGAATATAGTACTCAATCGTCTGATTAGAGGACTTATGAATCTCGAACTCGAACAGTAACTTTTATCATTAGTCTTTCGTTTCACTTTAAGCTACAAACATTTCAACCTCATTAATTATTTACAACATTTAACAAAAAAATAAAATATCTAAAAGTTTATATATGAAAATTTATTTACTAATTATATTATAATATCGCTAGTGGTTCAACCGTAGAAATTACTGGTAGTATTAAACATTAGAACTTGACAAATACTTAAATTAAGAATATTTCTAATTTAAATATTTTTCAATAATTAATTTTTTTATGCTACTAATGCAGTATTCGATTATCGGATATTTCAGATTGGCGCATAATTGTAGTATTGAACATATTTTTTTTATATATACCTGGTCATTTATCTATTTTTCTTGGACCTGTGGATCGGAATTACCGGCTTGTATAGTATTTCAGAATTTTTTTATTTAATTCCTAATTTTTCTGTGAACTGGAACCTCGTTTATACGATCATTGTTTTCATTGAATGAAATTAGGGAGATTTAGTTTAGAACAGGGAGTACGTTTTTCTTGCCTGTGAAATCAGTTACGGGAGTTTCTTAATCGCGAACTTTAGCTTAGGATGAGTACTAGGAAGCTTAGGTCATCGAGTAGGAACCCTGTTACTAGCGACGAAAATCTACTTCAAGTCTCGGACACGGCTTCAACCTCACATAACATTGCCCCTGTGGTTTCGACAAACGCGGTTACACCATTAATGTCCATTAATTTTCCCCCGGGATTCGGACCACAAACACATACATCCCCGGATAGCGAAATCACCATCCGTACTCCATCTTACAGCAGCATTACAGCGAGGGAGATTAGCGGACAAGGAAGTAATATGGCGAGACGTGATCAGGATAATATGGGTCAACGGGAGCGAGAGTTACCACCAGTAAGGGAAGAAGCGAATCCAGACATAGTTGTCAATGAGAGGGCCTGACTATTAGAGAATATGTCACTGCGTCTGTGGAAGCGGCACAAGTTCAATTATGAGGTAAATGCAGAACATGCAGTTAATGTTACCCCAGTTAATTAGGGAATCATTACGTTCCGAACGCAGCCAGTCTCTGGACCAGCCGAATCAACAGAATACCAGACATTTCAATCCAAATCTTGATACTCATACACCATTTAATAATAATGATAGACCTCAACGACCATTTCGTCCACCAATGCACGCTCAAATACCTTTTCAACGTCGAGTACCTCAGCCACCAGTGCAACCATTGTTCGGAAACAGTCCACAAAATCAGTTTTTAAATCCTATTGGTTTCGAAGACTCACCACCTAGCCAGGGTTATAACCCGATAACTCCTAACCAGCTAGAGAAGTGGGGGATTAAGTATGACGGTACCAATAAATTTTTAACGGTGGAAGATTTTATTTTTCGAGTAGAGGTTCTCAGACATGATTATAATTGCTCATGGGATACGGTAATGAAAGGTTTTCATCATTTACTGACAGGGACTGCCAACTCCTGGTTTTGGGCCTTTCGTATGAAACATCCGATCTGCGACTGGAATACGTTCAAACATCATTTAATTAGAAAATTTAGAAACTATGAAAGCGACTTCGAAATCCAGCGAAAAATAATGGAACGTAGACAAGCTCCGAATGAGTCGGCAGACGCTTACATTACCGAAATAATTAAACTCAAGAACCAAATGAGGATCCATGTTTTAGAAAGCGAGCTAGTCAAGATAGTAAAAGATAATTTAAAGGACGGTTTGTCACAATTGGTTTTCCCTATTAGGATCGATAATTTGGACCAACTACTTGAAGAATGTAAAAGGGCTGAAAGAAACATCGCTAAACGCTATCCTGAACGCATGCCTTTAGTGAACAGCCGGAGGGTATACGAAGTGGATGTATTTGAAAGTGACGGAGACGATGACCCAGCGAGACAAGTGGAGGAATTACAAAAAGAAAAGCTAGCAACAAAACCACTTATTTGCTGGAATTGTAAGGCACTCGGTCACACATTTATAGAATGTCCGGTAACTCAAAGAAGAATATTCTGCTACAAGTGTGGGTTCGATGATGTCACTAGCCCTAACTGCCCTAAATGTGTGGGAAACCTAAAGACGAATACGCAGAGGACTGGGCCGGCGTGTTCATTCAAAAATCCAACCCAGTAAAAGACAATTTTTTACAATTTATGTTAGCCAACGAAGGACCAACCGCAGAACATATTTCAACCCAAGACACAGAGAAAAATAAGTCGGAAAGTAGTCAAACGGACGCAAGGATAAGACTAACAAATAATCATAGTCCAGAAATATGCCAGGAACCCATTTTGCGTACAACAATTAATCCCAACCTTTCTTACGAAGAACGTATCCAACTATATGAACAGAAAAAGGCGGAAATTTTTGCAGACAACAAGCCTAGGGCAAGTCAAAGGATCGTCGACACCCGAAAAAGATATACTTCGAGGATAACCGAGAGAAAGCAAATCGTGTCAACCATACTAGGTAGTAACGACGATTTAAGACCCTACATGTCAGTAAACATTAATGGTTTGATGTATCAAGGTCTTTTAGATAGCGGCGCGTCTATAAGCTGTCTCGGCAGTGGCTGTTTGGAAAATGTTCGAAAAATGGATGTACCAGTATTAGATTATAAATCTTCTGTGAGGACGGCGGACGGTAAGCAGCATTTGATAGTGGGAAAAATACAGGCGAACATAAAATACGGAAATCATTCAGTTGAATCAGCCCTATACCTAGTGCCAAATTTGAGTCAAGAATTAATCCTCGGATACGACTTTTGGAAGCTAATCGGATTAAGAATAAGTTTTGGTAACGAAGTTATAAACGCAATCACAGAAGGGGAATCCGAAAGCTCGAAAATGCATGTTTTGACTAGTTATCAACGTAGAGTGTTTCTTTTAAATGTCATACACAGTACGGTTTAGGCAAAACTGAGTTGGAAACACACACGATTGATACTGGAAATCCGACTGCTAAAAAAATGAGATACTATCCTGTTAGCCCAGCTGTACAGAAGCTATTGTTCGCAGAATTAGACAGGATGTTGGAACTAGATGTAATAGAGGTAGCCACCGGAGCCGAGTGGAACAATAGGACAACACTGGTCATGAAACCCGGTAAAAATAGGCTATGTCTCGATGCTAGGGAATTGAACAAGGTCACTAGGAAGGACGCGTATCCTCCCTAACATCGATGGCTTACTAGCTAGGCTCGGCGACACACATTTTATTTCAGCAATCGACTTAAAGGATGCCTTTTGGCAAATCCCTCTGGATGAAGAGAGTAGGCCAAAAACAGCGTTCACAGTCCCGAATAGGCCTCAATACCAATTTAAGGTTATGCCTTTCGGAAAGAAACGCAAAATAAACACTCACAGGATGTAAAATAAAAATATGATTTTAAAAATTTTGAGTTACAAAACTAAAAAAAGTTTAATTTTTCATTCATTTTAATATTCAATACTTAAAAATTCATTGCGACGATAAGAAAGGTAATTTTAGAAGTGATTTTCTTTTAGAAATATTGGTTACATTAAATAGATATATTGATAATTTATTAAAAATATTAGGTAGTATAACTGCTAAGGTGTTTTTGTAGCAATCCACTTTGAATCTTCCCTCAGTACGAAGTATTGTGCTGTATTTGTGGTCTAACCCAGCTAGCATTTTTATGATTGAATTTTCGGTAGTCATCTTACTTAATCATATTTGACTACTTTCGCTGATTAATAACTGAATTTTCATATAATTAGTCAAAAGGAATAGACAAATATGTTTTTCTTGATGATTAAAAACTGATGTATTTTTTTTTATCGTTTGCCAGAGTTATTTTTCACTACTCTGGGTTAGAGTGAGGGCGAGAGACAGAAATTAGTCAAAAGGAACAGACAAATATGTTTTTCTTGATGATTAAAAACTGATCTATTTTTTTTTATCGAAACAGCAATTTTTTTTCAAATGCAAACAACAGCAATGACGGTCCCAATTTCATGTTTAAGGTACGGTCACACTTGTAAAACATTTGACAAAAAACACCAAATATTTCTCTTCCATAATGTGACCATAAAACAGTCTGTGGTGCAAACATGATTTTGAGAAAACAAAATTTGTTTTGTAGCAAACAAAAATGTGTCTAATGTGAACAGAGTGCTATGTCAAATATTTTCCGCTTTTTTGGGCAAATAATTATTTTTTCTTGCAAAGCTATTGTAAGAACCACAGTAAGAACAAATAGAGGCAAATAACAGCTGGTGAAAACAGTGTCGTCATTTTTAAAAATAAATTAGGGACATTTTCATAAAAATCACCAAAACAGAAGTCTACTAATATTTGCAAAACTCCATTTTCAATGCAGAAATTAAAGGCCAGGTATTTAAATAGTAAAAATTTTTATGGAAGTGATTGTCAAATATGGACCGATTCCAATAAATTTCGGCAGGGTAATTTATTTTTTTTATGTTTTTGCAATTACATTTGTACAATGTTATAAGAAACGGCTTACGGAAAAAATGGATTAAGAGAAAAATTTATTTGTATGTTAAGAAATTTTTCTCTCACCAAAATCAAAATTTATACGTTACAAATTCATTTTTTAGTCTTGTTTGAACTAATTATTTAATTGAATGTGATATGAACTAATTATTTTTTTTTGTTTTTGTTATGAATTAGAATAAATAAACATGATTTTGTATTTAATAAAACATATTTAAAAAACTGCCGGATTTAACGAATTTTTTCGATATAACGAATAAACCTGACAATATATAATTCGTTAAACCGGGAAACCACTGTATATATATACAATTCATTATGGTTCACATAATTCATTATACATAACTTTTAAGATAACATAAAATATCACTTGTTTAAGCCATTTTATATATACGCATAAAAGCACAACATTTTAATGCATTTATTTATTTATTTTTAAAATTTTTGTTTTAAGATTCTCTTTAGTAGCTTAATATCTTTATATTTTATGTGATAAAAGTTTTCCAATACAGAAATATTACGAAAAAATTTACTTCTAAAACTCATTCGTTTTCGTTTTCGATTTCCATCACATGCCTGTATATCTTTTTTATATCTGCGGTTGATTTGCTAAACCCGTGCCATAATACAACTCTGGGTAAAAAAAACTCGCGCGTCATTATTGTATTAAAGTTAATCAGGCCGTCCTTTTTTCGCTGCCGACGAGAGATTTGCGTCTCACTCTTGCATTAGTTAATGCTTGGTGTCGTTTAACTGTACCATTTATGATTTTCCTATATGAAGGTATAGGTCGACTTCAAACTTACTTAAATCGATCGCAATTCCTAATAAAAAAAAAAAGAATAGCAACGAGCACGTGGTATATGACCAAATGCTCGGAAAGCTTTTAATATATTTAGTGGGATGTACATATACTTTCAATTTCCATTGAGTCTATGCCCTGACACTGCCCAGATTCTATTTTATTTAGAATCCCAGATTTTCTGACCATTTTTGGAGGAGCTCGAATTTCTCTGGAACGGCTCTGACAATTTTTTGCACGGAAAGCGTTTTATATTCAGTGGGATGTATACTTTCAATTTCCATTGAGTCTATGCCCTGACACTGCCCAGATTCTATTTTATTTAGAATCCCAGATTTTCTGACCATTTTTGGAGGAGCTCGAATTTCTCTGGAACGGCTCTGACAATTTTTTGCACGGAAAGCGTTTTATATTCAGTGGGATGTATACTTTCAATTTCCATTGAGTCTATGCCCTGACACTGCCCAGATTCTATTTTATTTAGAATCCCAGATTTTCTGACCATTTTTGGAGGAGCTCGAATTTCTCTGGAACGGCTCTGACAATTTTTTGCACGGAAAGCGTTTTATATTCAGTGGGATGTATACTTTCAATTTCCATTGAGTCTATGCCCTGACACTGCCCAGATTCTATTTTATTTAGAATCCCAGATTTTCTGACCATTTTTAAAGGAGCTCGAATTTCTCTGGATTTTTTTTATGCTGAATAATTACATTACCGCTTAATTCCTAACAACGTTTTCGGGCTTTCTTGCTCTCGAAATTACTCGATTCCCCTAAACGATATTAGAAAATTCCCTCGTTTTCATTTCCGGCGTTGCTATTTTTCGATGCTATCTTGGCGCACGTAGTATTTCTTGGCGAAAAATATGGAGGTAAGTTAAAATGTTTTTTAAAATCAATTTTTTTTAATAAATATACTTTTAGGATAGTGAAAATTATACTGAGGTTGATTTTGTTTTTGTAAAGTTTTTTTAAAGATCTTTAGTTTCAGATCGTAGCTCCAACAGTAACTTTGCACAGCATCCTTCCTTTTTCCGACGTTGAATCCATTTACGCACCCATTGTCCTTTTTTTGCGACTTTTGGATTGGTTTTCCTCTAATAATAATAAAGACGCTGCTCCACTTAGTACAAATAATGCTTCACAATCTTCCATTTCAGTTTTTATTTGTGAAAAAACAAATTTAAATATTTTGACAGTTTGATCAAATAAATTGTTACAGAAAATATTTGTTTCAGTGTGACCGGAGGGAAAACATGTTTGCCAACATATGTATTTGCCGTTGTTTGACTGCTGTTTGGTAAAATAAATTTTATCAAATATTTGCCCCTAGTGTGACCATCTAACAAAATGTGTAAACTTTTAAAGCAAATATGAGCAAACATGTTAGAGTCAAATGTTTGCTATATGTGACCGTACCTTTAGTTGTGTGTTTCTTTTTGTTTTGTTCGTCAAGATTTGTTTGCTTCGTTTGCCATTGTAACGGGACATCTTAAATAAATACAGATTTCATGAGTTGCAATTAAATTGACATTCTATAGTTTGAAGTGGTGAAAAGAGAAGTCTTGTTTTTTGAATAAAATAAAAAATATATGTACATTTGGAATTATTAATAAAAATAAATAAGTGAATAAATAAAGTGAGTTTAAAAAGGTACTGAAATAATGTCAGCCAAAAACATAAGGCGCATAGCTAAAAGAGAAGCTGAAAAAATTATGTCAAGTGATGTTAGAGTTCAACAAAATATGGAAGAGCAGATTATAGACTGTCCAGAAGTTGGTTATAGTTTTGAGGCACTGTTTGAAAGTGATGGAAATGAAAACGCCTTTTCCAGGAGTGATATTGAAGAAGACGAATGTAATATTTTTGTATTATTGGGTAAATGGACAAGTGATTTTTCCATAAGTTTCGTTGTATTAAATGCACTGTTATATCTAATTTAACATTAATTTAAAATAAAATAAATTTAAATATAATAAACAATGTAAAATATTTTTCATTTATAGCAAGATGTGCCTAAGAAATTGGTCAGAAATAATATAAAATGTTATCATAAAATGATCGCAAATTATAGTCAAATGTGTATAAAAAATGAATCAAAAACAATACAAAATATGACTATAAAATGATTGCAAATTTAACTTAAAAATGATAACAAATATACATGGAAACTGCATAAAAGCAGATATCAGAAATGATTAGTCAGGAATAGTCATATGCAGGGTACCATTTTCTCCCGATGACAGAATCATTTTTGATTAGAAAATGTGTGCATATTCGATAGTGTTAATCATCTAGAATAATCAAATGTGGTTATTTTTTGATCATTGTTTTCACAAAATGCTAGCTGGGAAGTTGAACACAGTTATGACCATGGCGTAACTGTACAAGGTGAGTGCAGTAGCCCAGCTGACTGACTGTGTTTACAATTTACTTATGTCAAAAGTAATACATTTTCAAGTATTTTTGACAGTAGTAACATATTTTACACAAACAAAATGCCTGTTGTTTCTGTTTTGTGTTGTATTTGTTGTCGATTTGCACTCACCTTGTATAGTTGCACCATGGTTATGACCAAGAAAATAAAGATTACGCCATGCGCATGATTTCCCGTTATGTGACGTAAAAATTTCATTCTAAGGGTTACCAACAATGCTTCATGTGTTAGAATTAAAATTTCTGCGAAAAATTTATGCTTTATGTGATAGTTGGCAACCTTGCACTTGAAGTCTCTGAGAGTTCTAATATAAAATCTGTTTAAAAAAGAAAAACAAACAAAAAAAAAAAACAACAACAAAAAATATAAACATGAAGAGTACAGTGAGCAAATAATAACACAAAATGTGTGACGTCACAGGGCCAAAATGCGCTTCGGCGTAATCTTTATTTTATCATTCTTGGTTATGACATGTATACAAAAAAATTAAAACTGCAAAGAACAACAATAGCTACTATCACACAAATAGGGTAGCCAGATATATAATTGGCAAAAAAAGTACACACAGGAAAAAAAGCAGTACATTTAATAAAAAAAAGTACATTAGTGTTTTTTATTGAAAACGTCCTTAAATTCATTACATAACATAAAAAAACGTATTAATTAGTAAAGAACATAAAAATTAAATCGTAAATATTATTCACATCAATTTCTAACTTAAAATTAGTCAGGTTTTTTATTGCGTTTAAAAAAAATTTATCAAGTTTATATTAATATTTTAAATACTAAATATCACTTGTTTTTTGTACATTTCGGTTTGGTTGTTTATATAATTGTTAATAGTTATATATTATTATTCAAAAAATTTACAAGTATTTGTCATTCTTTTTAATGTGATTAACTATTCCATTTTTGCCATTTTCAGTTTTTAAAAAATTAACAAACTCGACACATGTAAATTCAAAATTAGTTTTAATAGTCAGCTCACACTCTAAATTTTCAATTAAAAGCTTGTTTCTTTCTTTTCTCCAAAAGGTAAACATTAAACTGAATATTCTCTCAGTTTCCGCATTTGAATGTGGTATAGAAAAAATAAACATACAAATTTTCTCCAAATTTGGAAATGACCCACTATTTAAAAACTCTTTCCATTTTTTTCAACAGTTTTATCTTTTGATACAACAGTTGATCCATATCAATGTTTTTGATGGAAAATAATTTAATGACATCTGTAAATTCATGAAATGATATGTTCGAGTTAAGATTAAAAACAGAAAGTTTTTGGAAATTATTATTTTGCAGTGGAAAACGTTCGTTGATGTAAATGTTTATGTACGATAAAAACTCTTCTGCACGTTTTTTGAATAAGGAAAGTTCCCGTTAATTATCAGAGTTGCTTCAGATTGATTCAGCCAAATAGCCATAAAATTGTTCATTCTTTTGTTGCCCAAATTTATCATAGAGCTGTTTAATTATTTGGAATAAGTCAATGATTACTAGATTATGGTTTTCTTCTAATCGTTTTATGGAGATTAATATTGAATTTCCAATGTTATGGATGAATCCCAAATAAGCTTCAGAAAGTTCATTTTCAAAAAATTGACTTAAAACTGGCGAACAGCTATCTTGAGACAAAAAATAAGCTTTTATTGCTGAATAATTTTTTAACAATCTCTCTACTGCAGGTGTAAGAGTAAGCCAACGTGTTGGTACATGACGCAGCATTTCAGACCATTCCAATTCACAAAATTCAAACATTTCTTTTAGAGCTGCAGTCTTTTTTGTTGAGGTCGAAAATTCGTTAAAAATCTTTATTATAATATTTTCTAAATCGAATTTCAAAAGCTTCATAGCATTTTTAAAAGAGTTGTTTAAAACATGACACAAGCATCCGACACCAATAATGTCGGGGTTGCTTTTTTTAAGCTCCACAAATACACTTTTCTTAGAACCAAAATTAACATTTGCGTTATCCGCGCAAAAGCTAGTTGTGTTTGCCAAACTTAGATTTCGGTGTTCCAATTTCGATTTCAATGAATTGGCTATGTCTAATGACATTTCTGAATCAGTGTTGTAAAAACTTAAAAGTTTTGTGTTTACTCCTGTTTCCTTATTGAAATATCTCAAAACAATAGGAAACGTTTTAATAGTACCTTTATTCGACGCGTCAGTCGAGATCGAAAATGGGTGAGAATTGTCTAAGTCTTTCAATAAGGATTCAATTGAATACTTAGCTAGAATGTTTGTTATTATTTTAGATATTTTAGTTTTACCACACGTAAAGTTAGAAGCCACCTTTGAATCTGGAAAAATCTGTTTGATTAGTTTGCTTGTGCAATCTGCTGATTGATACCTATGGCCATGCATAACAGTGTGGTAAGAAAAAGCAGCTTCTGCTGTTGCACAAGACTGTTTCGATTCAGATTCTTTATCACCATTACGATTTAAAAAGACACTGACTGATTTTTGTTGGCTGCTTTCCAAGTTTCGCAAATGTTTTGTTGTTTTCATGTGTCGCTTAATATCGGCTAAGCCACCATAAGCAATAGAAAACACAAATAACTGTTCCAAAATTTAAGAAGATCGGCCCATAATTTGTCATAGCTGCCATATAAGAACCATTTCCAAAAAACAAATAAATTCGGGTCAAAAAATATTCTTTTCGGACTTAAGCCATATTCGGTAAATATTTTATAATCATGATATATATCGTTGGAAAGGTATTTTTAATACCTTTTATTTAGTGTATTACAAATTATCAAGCACCCAGTAGTTCCCGAGATATAGGCCTATATATTTTCAACTTTACGGGCCCGCCTCCTCGAAAATAGGCATGACCGCCAACAAATTTTTTTTTGCTGGTATCTCCTCTAAAAGCCCTATTTGATTTTGTTTTTTTTTTGAGCTTTTTTGAGCAAAATCACTAAAACCGAATTGTACCCCTTTTTTATACTCTGTTAAATTACACTGAAGATTATTATGAACATAAGACGAACTCTGTAAATTATGGTAAGAATTGGTAATTAAATCAATTAAAATGGTAAAAATTAGACATTTCAAAATATTTAACATAAATTATGTTGGTCGTAAAATTGTCTTTCAAACAATATATCAAATACTAATAAAATTTGCACTAAGACTGAATAGAAAACACAGAATTAGGATATGCTAGTCCTATAACCAGTGCCGTGTTTGTATTTCTTATTACGTTAAGGTGGAGGGTATTTAAGATTCGGTACAGCCGAATATAGCACTCTTACTTGTTTTTATATATTTTTGTTTTCTAGTTAAAGTACTGCTATTTGATTTTTTTCAATAAAATTTGTTAGGATTCTACTGGTACCTAACCCTGGATGTTCGTCTACAGTTCAGTAGACCAAACCATCAGGTTATACAAGAATTTTTATTTACATGTTAAAAATGTTAATTTGATTTTCAAACAAAGATTTTTAAAGAATTTGAGTTCATTTATCATACATTCGTTTAAAATACATTTTTTCTATCGTATATGAGTTATGAATTATTAAAAAACTACAATTAAAAATTAGTAAAAATAAAGCTGATTGCTTGACAAATAAACACATACACGAATAAATGGCAGGTCCACAAAACGCTATCATTTTACTAATTACTTCATTTTTTCAAGAGTCTCTTGCACATATTTTGAAATAATGTCTGAAGTTTCTCCAATAAGGTCTTTAACATCCAAAATCTTAATATGAATTCCTTTATTCGGCAGAAAGTGTCGAATTATTATTGGACAAATTTTAACATTTTTGTGATTCGAACAATCTAAATATATTGTGATACATTGAACGTTTGACAAATCTGCTTTGATTGTATTTAATGACATTGGTGTAAAAATATTAACAATGGATTCACATTTTGTTCTAGCACAAGAATATTTTTCATTGAAACACGAGTTTTGATGTGCAATCGTTAGACCTAAATGAAAAATTGTGCTGAACACTGTGAAATGTCCAAGTACCTTCTACAATAGCCAGGTCCTTTTCTTTATCATTGAATGTATTACTTCTTAAAAAATTCGTTAAAACTTTACTTGATGATTTGGCTATATTCAAATCATTGCTATAGAAAAATGTGCCAAACATTTTCACATCTCAACTCTCCAACTTGTTGTTTTAATAAATGGAAACTCGCTTTTTAAGTCATCATTGAAATTACATTTTCTTTTTGTTGGAGCCATATCTCTAATAAAATGAATGCTATTTTAAATGTGAATTTAAATAAATTAATTAATTACTAACCACAAATCATTCACATTCACATATCCCAGTAAACAAATTTTTCACTTTTAGAAATGTAGGGAAAGTATACAGTTGGATTTTTATGATAATTTTGTATTTATGTTCGTGCAATGTATATGCTAAAAAGAGGACATTTGCATATCAAATTACGAAATAAGGGACATTGCACTGCCCTGTATTTACAAAAAAAGTCTCAAGGGACAGCATGATAAAAACAGGACTGTCCGTAAGTAGTAGCGTACAATATTTCGTTGAAAATCTAGCAAGTCCATTTGGGACCTATTTGCTGTTTTAGAAAGCTTCCATGCATTGACCACAACAGAAGACAACATTGCCGTAAAAAGCGGCCACCACCATTTCTTTCCTCGGAATTTTATTCTGTAATTATTGACTGCTTGATCGTGAAGATCAACGCCAGCCATTCCCGAATTATATTCAGCTATAAGCTTGGGTTGACTAACATTAACTTTAGCTTTTTGAACTGAACACCAACGACTAACGGCATGCATTGGCTCAATACATTCGAAATTTGAACCTACGGTTACCGGACTATTGTCGTTCCATTTTGCAATAATTATTTTGTTGTTCATATCATATCTGTAGTCAAAATATCCTCTTTGTTTCTTTTTAAATAGGGCATTAGACTCTAGTGGACAATAAAGTAAAAAAATTGTCGCTAAATACAATATGATCTGAGGAGTTCGGAACATTTTCTAAAAAATCAAGTACAACCCTTGATCCAAGTGGGATTTTTGATTTTTCTGAAGTAACACATTTAGCTCCGCAGTAGGTATCAAATTGATATAAATAACCACAGAAACTTGTCAGCATCCAATTTTTAAAACAAAATCTTACTGGCTTACCTCTTATAAATTGTTTGGATGAGTGGCTACCATAATATCGTACCATTGATTCATCAACCGATAGTTTTTCGTGTAGTAGTAGTTGTGACAGAGGTCTTACTTTAGCCATTTTGTCGGTTACGTCTTAATTGCTATTATCAGCTAAATGAATAAACCTTTTAATTTCTTTGAATCTATTTCGCGACATATTTTCGGCGAGTGTCCTCGCAAAGCTGCCAATACATATCTTCTCTTGGCATAGAGTGATATCCACTGTAAAGTAAAATTGCCAAGAATATTTTAAGATCTTCCGCAGGTTTGGTCAACGATTAAATTAACCACTTGCTCATCAAAGAGTATTTCAAAACTCTCTACTGGTGATTTTCCATTTAGATCCAAGATCATATTTCGTTCATTGACCAAATTGGTTTTTGCACATTTCAATATCGCATTGACGTTTTGTCCATTTGGGATTTTTTTGGTCAGATTTAGAACGTATTATGGAATGTCGCAGCTGCTCAAGTGGTATATCATCTTCGCTATCGCTGCCACAAAATACTTCCACATTCCCTGGAACATCATTTGGCATACGATCACCAATAATGTCTTCTGCCACACCTTCCTCTTCATCCGTGTTACAATCGGGATCTGGGGGAATAATCGCAATATCAAATTGATTTTGATCTTCATCATTTTCCAAAAAATTTATTGCACTATTTAAGTTTTTAAAACGTTTGCCGTAAAAAAACAGACGTTTTGATTATTTGATGTTCCATTCGATCGTAGGTAAAAATCTAAAGAAAATGCATACCTTATAAGCCATTGTTCTCAATTGGGTACACCGAGTTTGCAACTCACCTACTAACGTTGTCCAATATAAATGTTTTTTATTTAAAGCAGTCAAGGCATATTGATTATAAGGTAGTGGTAACATTACAACAATACAAAAACAACATGTAATTTGTTTTTGCTTGAAGTTTTTCATTCTCAAAAACAGCTGACTGAAAATTACAAACATTCGTTGTTTTTATTTGTATTTATTCAGGTCACTGATGACAAACATTGTACAATTGTACTTTTTTGATACATTTTAAATACAGTTGGTACCGTGGTACTACCACGAGTCATATGGTACAATTTCAAAATACTGTTGAATAAAAATATGGTATTTCAGATGAAACAGATAAATATCAGCCATGTCACAGAATTTAATTCCGTTCTGAAGTGCAATTATTTCCGTATTTTGCTTCTAAAGAAAAAGTAAAATGAACAATTGGTTTCATTCCGAACAAATTTTTCGTTTTGCTTTTCCTATATTAAATTTCATGAACATTTTGGAACTGATATCACTATGATCTTTAAATATGCATCTATAAGATGATTATTACAATAAATTTTTGGTTGAATTATCGAACAATATGAGTCTTTGACATATTCATTTACATTAAATGTAGTTAATCAGGATTTCAAAATCGTTAGAAGTTAACTCTTCTATTTCTTTTATTCTTACAATAATAATTCTAGTTATTTGGAAATATATATATTTACCAAGGTTAACTTTTCGCAAATGACTCGATACTTCTTATCTTTTTAAATAATCGCGACAATTAACGCAATAATGCTGCAATAAGATATATCGAATTTTCGATAAAGTAAATTTGTGGTAAAGTTTTATGATTATTTAACAAATATTAAAAATGGTACCATGGAGGTCTAAAAAGTACATTTTATTTATATAGTTGGTACGAAAAACAAAAACCCATTTTCCATCACTGATTCAGTTATGTGATGGAAATAAAAAACGAAAACAATAATAATAAACAAATTTTGACACTTATAAACATTTTGACAATTATAAATTGGTACACTCACAATATTATTACAGTAACGGAATGTAGTTTATTCAGGAAGTATTCCGTGCAGTTGTTTTTAACTAAATAAACATTTAAAATTCTAAGAAAATTTATTTTTAATTGAATCTAACATTCATTCTAAAAACTAAGTGCACATTAATACGGATTTTCAGTTGCATTTGATATTGACAGTTGTTTACGTTAAAGTATTTTGTATGTAAATTTAAATGAAACTGTAATTTAAAATAACTGAAAATTTACTTAAAACCAATATACTTATAGCCTGTTCGCCGATCTCGAACGTTAACGTTCGCTTAGATAAGACTTAAGACATAAACTTGATTGTGGAATAAACAAACTTGATTGAGTAAAAAAATAGATACGATAAAAAGTTTGTGTCTTAAGTCTTATCTAAGCGAACGTTAACGTTCGAGATCGGCGAACAGGCTATTATTTTTCATTTCATTTTAACAAAAAGTTCATTTAATTTTAAATGTCAAAATAGCTGACTTAACTATCAAAAGAACAAGTCAGGACTTCCGTGAAAATAAAAGATTTTTTCTTTGTTTATGATATTTTCACTATCAAAAATTCTACTGTGAATTCCGTAAAAACAAAAGAATTTTCAGTTATTTTATATATGTAATTTAACTACCAAAAAATTGTTGTGTGTAGTTACAAAAACAAAGAGTTCCTATATTAAAATTCACATAATAATAATAATTCCCTATTCTATGTTATAATTCTAAACAGTCAATTTTAATTTTAATATAAGATATGTAAGAAGAAGCAGTGGTCAAGGCATATTGATTATAAGGTAGTGTTGAAGACACAGCTGATTTTTTTTTGGTACTTTTGTTATGTCAAACGTTGTTTATATTTACACTCAAAAAATTCTCTATGTAAAATTAACTGAAATTGTAATAAAAAAATACTGGCAGCACTGGTACAAGAGCGTAGAAAAATACAAATATTTCATTCAGTTGTTAGTCAACATTCAACAAAGCAGGTCTATGCCGCATGTTTGTTCTTTTTCATCTAATTTTTGTTGTTGTTTTCAGTACACTGAGAAGCAGCGATCACATAAATGTATTCATTTTTTTATATACTTCTTACAGAAAATTTGTTGCATTAAATAATATTATTTTGATATTTTCAAAAGAATTTACTATTTTTTTTATCTTTTTTATACATACACACATATGTATGTACATAAAATAACATAAGATGAATTTATACAAAATAACAAATTAATTTTTAATTGAGGTTTATTTAAACATTACATGTTATTTCTTTCTGTGTAGTGTCACCCATACATATGTAATTACCAAATCCTCTCTTTTTGAGGACCACTGATTTAAAGTTTCTAAAATATACACACACAATTGTAAGCTTTACAAAACTATAAAAATTAGCTTCTTGAATAATATATATTTTATACTACGCAGCTAAACTAATACTGACTTTGCAAATTTGCACACAACTGGTGCAGTAGTACGAAATCTTAACAAAAAACAAAGTAACGGTACTATTTTTTTACACTTTGCTTACAAGTGCTTTTTTTAACACAGTATGCTTAATTCAAAACCAAAATAAACTTTGCCCAATTTCTTTTCGTTTAAAATTTATGCGCAGGTACAATGGCTGGGAATGGGATAAAGTTAGCCTAAAACAGGGAAAGGCAAAACATGGGCGCCGCGTTTTTCATTTACTCTTCTCTTACGTACGTGTGCACACGCATTGTAGAGAAATAAACAAAGTTTAATGAGCATTCAAACAGACAGGTTGTGTAATTTAAAAATCAGTGTTGCCAGAAAAAAAATGTTCCCAACTTTTTTAAAAATGTGTGATGAATATGAAATGAATTTTTTATTTTCTTTAAATTATTATTATGAAAAAGTTCTTTCTGTTACTGATAAGAGTAAGCTTTCCTCTGTATGCACTGATGGTGGCAATGTAATGTTGGGTAAAAAAGAAGGTTTTGCTGGACATTTGAACATTTAATACGCATAAAATGTTGCCCATATGAAATAAATGTTGAAGATGTAATGCAATTTCCTGACTGATTTTCTAATTTTTCGCAAATAATAAAATAGATATTTTTGGAGATCTTAAATTTTTAATTGGGGATAAGTGACGAAAGTTTTCTGGCAATACCGGTTTGTGTTTAGAGCGAAGAGAGTATATTACTAATACAATTGCAAAATGTAATAGTATAGGTTGCCTTTCCCTGGCCTAAAATATGGATTTTAAATTTAATTAGGTGAGCAATCACTTTTTGAATCAACTGTATATTAAAAGGAAAACGAAATCTAAAAATTTTATTTTCAGAATTTAAATTGCTGGTTTCGTACGTAATGTGGCTTCCAGGACAATATTTTTAAAGACCAGTTTTTCCTATTGAATATTATACATTATTTTAGATCTGTCCATTGTATAATGTTGCCCATCAAATATTCTGCAAAATTATTTATAAATACATACTCGTATAGGTTTGGATTGTGTGATCGAATTTGATGTTAGTCAAATTCGGTTATGACGATAAAAAATTGTTTCTATTTACTTACCTACTACTAATAAATGTAAAAAAATTGATGTTGGAGGATGTGTAGAAACTTGGCACTCATATATTCCTGCATCACGCTGCTGCACAAATTTAATTTGTAATGTCCAATCCTATAAAACATGTAAAAAATGTACAATTTCATTAAAAATTATTATTCAAAAAGTCTGTATTACAAATTAAAAAATTGTTTATGAATAAAGAGATTATTTGTTCTGAATTTTACATAAAAAACAGTTATATTTTGAATGACTTGTACCCTATATAATAAAGTTTTTTTTAGCTTAGATTTCGAAAAATAAAAATACATAATAATTCTTCTTGGAAATTTCCTAAGTAATGGAAAAATACACATTTTAAAAAATTTTTAATTTGAAATGCGTATACGAATATCTGTTGACTCTGTGATGATTTTTAAACAATCATTATACCCTCCAACTAGTGCTGGCAAATTCTACTACTTTCCATTACTCAATAATATTCAATACATTTCATTTGGGTGCTCAATACTACTAGATACTTTTAACGGATTTTTTGATATTGTAACGGATAGTTTTTATTTGCAAATTGAAGTAGTTTCTTCAAAAAATAAAAATAGATCTTCAACTATTATTGGTTTAGTATGTCTTTTATTATTAAATCAAAAATAAAAATAAGCTAACTTTTAATTCAACGTTAACAACAACTTAAGAAATAATAGACAGCTTTATTTCGGCGGTTGGATATATTTTGTACCTTACAGATTGTTGTCTTTTTATACAGTAATGTATTTTTATGCACTATTTTACCCACTCAACTTGCTTAAAAATACAACTCAGAAAGTATCGAGTAACTTCTTTTGAGTATTGAGTAGAAAAAAGGGCAAATACTCGATACTCGGTACCCATTACTCAATACTTTGCCAGCACTACCTCGAACACAACAAGTGGGGAATGGGGGTATATATAAGTTTGCCATTCCGTGTGTAACACTGAGAAATATTTATCTAAGACCTAACAAAATATCCTTATCAATTCTAATTCGATTGAGCTATGTCCGGCTGTTGTCATAATATAACCAAAACTACCAAAGTTTACAAAAAACTTTTATAATTTTCTTAAACTGTTTGGTGTTGAAAATCAGCTAAATCGATGATGTGGAACAAGAGTTATAGACATAAATGTGTGACAACCTCCATCAAAATCGGATATTTTTCATCAAAATGATACATGTGCCAAATATTGAAAAATCCTATTCTTGAGTTAAAAAATAATTTTTTTGATAGATATCCTACTTGCATCCCATTAAGCGATTAGAAATGCCTTAAAGTAAATTGTATAAGCTTTCTTGTGAGAACAAAAAAAAAAGGGCCCAAATTGAAAAAAAATTAAAAAAATTTTTTTTTAAAAATTCAAAAAAAATTTTTTTTTTTGAAATGATTGAAGAAATAGCTATCTAAAGCTAGGACCAATAGGTGAAAAGTTACACTCATTTTAAAAAAACCCTGTATGACCAAATTTCCAATTTTGACCCCCTCTAACTCCGACATTTCTAGACTGATAGACCTGAAAATTTATGTATGACCTACTATCCAATAGTACTAACCTTGGTGCAAATTTCATCCAAATCGGAAGACATCGATTTTTAAAATTGGGTCACTTGACGTGAAATTCACCATATATAAAATACAATATTTGTATGTTTGTCCTCTATAGACTCTAAAACCAACTATCCAACCGATTTTGCCCAAGCCGGCTTCATTTGAAATATTATAGTCCCAATTAGGTTTAAGGCTATATATATTTCAAGTGGGCGTGGCCCCTCCCACATAAATTGAATAACATCATATATCTTGAATATTGTAATAGCAAGAGTTTTGAAACCTTGCAGTATCCCATATGCTACTGATTTGAATAATCAGGGGGAAAAATGGGCGAGATCGGACTAGTGGGAGTGGCACCTCCCATATAAAGGAAATATTTAATATCTTCTTCTATAATAGCCAGAGTCTTAGAAATTTGTGCACAATGATTATTTGTTAATGGGAATAGTCATGGCAAAAATGGGCGTGATCGGATCAGTAGGCGTATACAAAGTGCATATTTAGCTCATATACAAAATTAATATTAATTATCTAGGGTTCTATATTAGCTATATAGCCTTCAAATTTTGTACGAGTCGATCAATCTGATCATGAGATGATATTCGGCAAAGTTGTTGTGCCTGAGACCGGGAAGGTTTCTGAATTAGTACAACAACGCCTACTTTAACGCCCACTTTTTTAAATTTTTTATGATACTAAAAAAATTTCACATCAACTGATCCAGTCATCTGTTTTGCGCTTGAGTTAAAGCATGGGTATCCCTCCTTCTCAACCGATTGTGGCCACTAAAGTTAAGCATGTCTCGTGCAAGTGGGTTTGGATGGTGTTCAAGTTTGCTGACATACTCTGACGCATATTTTGTAAATTCGACTTTTACTAATGGCACGCCTAGATCTTTGTGGATTCGACAATTTTTAACATACCATGGAGCTGCAGTAATTTTACGTAGAATTTTATTTTGACCCCTTTGAATTTTTTCAATATTTAATGTTGAGGCAGTATCCCATAATTGAATTCCATAACACCAGATTGGCTTTAGAATTGCATTGTACAACAAAAGTTTGCAATCCAACTTTAATGTAGAATTTCTGCTGATTAGCCAATTAAGTTGCACTGCTTTTAATCTCATCTGAGTAAGTTTAGCATCGATATGAGACTTCCAAGTTAAACGGCGGTCGAGGTGAATGCCGAGGTATTTGACTTCATTATGTTGAGGAATAATTTGATTATTTATTCTGATGAACGAGCAGGTATCTTTTCGCAATGTGAAAGTTATATGAATACATTTTTGTTCGTTAACCCTAATTTTCCAAAGCTCAAGCCAATTCTCTAGTTTATAAACATATTTCTGCAAATTCTGTGATGCTATTTGATGGTCCTTATGAACGCTAATAAAGGCTGTATCATCTGCAAAAGTTGAAGTATGTATTATGGGGTCTGACGGCATATCGGATGCATAAATCAAATATAAAGTTGGGCCCAGTATGCTACCCTGGGGTACTCCTGCTTCAATTGGCTGAGCGGGGCTTAAAAAATCGCCTTCTTTGATTGTAAATTTGCAACCATATAAATAACTTTTCATAAGTTTGTGGGTGTTAGCAGGCAGAGCTAATTTAATTTTATGCATTAAACCTTCATGCCAGACTTTGTCGAACGCTTGGGAAACATCAATGAAAAGCGCGGAACAGTATTTTTTCTCTTCAAACGACCGTCTTATCACATTTACCAATCTGTGAGTTTGTTCGATGGTGCTGTGTTTAGCTCTGAAGCCGAATTGATGATTAGGAATACATTCAGTGTCATTCAGAATTGGAATCAACTTAGCCATTAACAATTTTTCAAACAGTTTTGAAATTGTCGGCAGTAGACTAATTGGCCTATATGACCCTACTTTAGTGGGGTCCTTCCCTGGCTTAGGAATCATGGTAATCATAGATACCTTCCAATCTGCAGGAGAGTATTCTAGGCGTAAAATAGCATTGAAAATAAAGAGGATAATTCTTCTAGCTACACAAGGTAACTCCACAAGCATTTTGTTGCTGATTTTATCCATACCTGGAGCTTTTTTAAGATTCAGAGTACCAATAGCGCTTTGAACATCATTAAAGGTAAGTCTTAGAGGTACAGTAGGTCTAATAACGAGTGGAGGCAAATCAGATGCATTATTTGAGTTGTTTATAGTAAACACATTTCTCAAATGGTTAACAAATAAAGTCCCCTTCTCGGAATCATTTCTAGCCGAGTCTCCAATCGGATTTCGCAGAGGAGGCTTTCCTCTAACTGGTCTTTTTAAACCTCGTGCCGACTTCCATAACGAATTGTCAGATTGTGGGGTACTAACAAGACCCTCCAAGTAAGATCTAAGTGAGGCCGTTCTTTGGATTTCTACGAAATTTCTTAGTATATCTCTGCATTCCCGTAGCCTAGCTTTCAGTTGAGGAGACCTGTGAATTTTCTACTCTCTTCTAACTCTTCTTTTTTCTGACAGGAGATGATCGAACTCAGCGAAATAAGTTCTGTTTGTCCCACTTCTGCACTCAACGTCATATGTGGAGGCGTGATGTACAGCTCTTCGTATGTCCTCAGTAAACTTGCCAATCGACCCATCAATATCCTCAGTAGTTCTCAACACTACATTTTCCGTGGAGTGGGAACTTGAATACTTTTTATACTTTATCCAACTTACTCTGGTTTTAGATATGTCCTGAAATGGAGAGCCATTCCCTTGAAGGAAACGCATTGAAATAATAGAAGGAGAGTGATCTGAAGACAAGTCTAATAAAGGCTCTACTTGTATCGATTATACAGGGATATTTTTCACTACTCCGAAGTTAATAACATCGGGAGAGTACATCTAAGCCCGTTTTGGCAATGGTGTTGAAGAGCTCACGACCCTTCGGGGTCACCAGACGTGAACCCCAAAATGTGTGTTTGGCGTTAAAGTCACCAGCAACTAAAAATCTAGCTCCAAAGGAATTGAAGAAGCTGTAGTATTGGTGTTCTTTTATTGAAAATCGAGGCGGCGAATAAGTTGATGATAAAACAAAATTGTATTGACAGAATTCAATACAAATGTTTGTTGCTTGTAGGTAATCCTCACATATTTTGTTCATTAAATAATGTTTTATTCTGTTCTTTATAAGAATTGCGGAACCTCCACATGCTCTTCCGCGGGGATCTTTAGTATCATACAACACGTAGCCATTAATTTTGAAGTACCCTGTCGCCGTCAAGTGAGTTTCAGCAATCATCATGACATCAATCTACTTATCCATCAGGAAGTGTTCCAGTTCGTTTTTAAGTTGGCGGAGGCCGTTCGCATTCCAAAAACAAATTTTTAAACAAATCATTTCTTTAAAATGGCTTGTAAGATAGTGGATTGCATTTTCAGCATTTCCTGCATCATAGATGTCATAGTGGTCGTAAAAGTGTTCATAGTTTGGACAAGTGTCTGCAATGTAGTCTCTAGAGTGTTAATATTAGGCTCGTACTTAGAACTCTGGTGATAAAGTTTGTAGCAGTGTTGATTAGTATTCTTCTGGGATGTTTTAAATAATAATTAATAAGTCTGCCAGAAGATATAGGTTTTTGGTACCAGTTTATCTTAATTATATTACCATCCCTGATGACTAAGGAATCTAAATATGGTAATTTGTTATCCATTTCTCTCTCTAATGTAAACTGTATATGTCTGTTAAATGAGTTCAATGTCTTTAAGGTATTCTCAACTTGATTCGTTTTTAAAATTCCAAATAGGTCGTCAACATATTTCGTCATCATTCTTGGTCTCATCTCCATTTTATTAAGAGTTGTGTCTAATAATTCTTCCGTAACGATGTCTGCAATAATTGGAGAAATGGGAGATCCCATTGGCATAACTTTATTTTGTGTGTAGAAATTGTCCTTAAATTTGAAATATCTACAATCTATTATGCAGAACTTTAAAATGTCCAAAAACAAATCCTTAGGTATTTTGGTATGTTCTTCTAACATAAACCATTTTTTCTCAATAATCTGAACAGCCAGGTTAACGGGAATGCTGGGAAATAGTGAAATCACATCAAATGATACTAGTATTTCATCGCTGTCTATTAATGTATTATCCATCTTATTTTTAAATTGTATGACGTCTTTTACATTGTATGTAGAATTGTTTGTCAAGTTCTTTAAAATGTCAATTATATATTTGCTTAGTCCGTAAGATGGTGAGTTAATCGATGAGCATATTGGTCGTAATGGCATGTCGTCTTTATGAATTTTTGGAAGACCATATATCCTTGGGGGTATCGCAACTCTGGTTGTCAGTTTATTTTTGTCAGATATGGTAATTAAATTTAAATTATATAGTCTGTCAACAATAATATTGTTCTTGTTCTGCAAACTTAACGTAGGATTTTTCTTTAATCGTCTATATGTACACATATCTTTAAGAATGTCTTTCATCTTTGTTTCGTAGTCCTTTTTCATCATTGCTACAGTTTTATTTCCCTTATCTGAGTTCGTAATTATTATGTCTTCATTTTCCACCAAAAATTTCTTCGTTCGTCGCACTGTGGTTAATATGAATTTGTCTCTTACACTTGGCTTTGATTTCTTCATGTGGTCATCTATTAATTCCAAAATTGGAACGACATGTATCACAAGATCGGCCACTAGAGGCACTCCCCAAGGGGGCGGCCTATCTCTATTATTATGGAACTAGGGCATGAACGGTATGCTGAAAAAATTGACAATACGGGATATAAAACTGTAGCGTACGCGGACGACGTGGCACTGGCAGTCTCGGGATTCTATTTGGGCACAATATCGCAGAGAATGGAGGATGCACTTAAAACACTCAGTAGGGGGAGTAATGAAAGTGGGTTAAGTGTCAATCCTAGCAAAACAGAACTTGTAATATTCACTAGAAAATATAAGATTCCTACTTTTATACTTCCTAGATTGAAGGGTATACAACTGACAGTTGTATACCATTATCATGGAAACCCAACATACTGGCAAGAACATCTAAAGCTATGTCGGCTTTGTATGTCTGCAAGAAAGCTATAGGAAAAAATTGGGGTATTAACCCTCGATGTGTAAACTAAAACCAATATTATTTTATGGAGTCTCAGTCTGGTGGAAGGCACTTTACAAAACTTGAAATTGTGTTATCTTAGAGAAGATACTAAGGACGACTGCAATCCTGATAACAGGAGTGTTAAGTACTACCTCGACTACGTCGCTTTTTGTTATACTAAACTGGATTCCAGTTAATCTAATGGCCAAGAAATTGGCTATGAATACTGCCTGGTCATTATGGACACGCTAGCATCATGGGAAACGTACAATGTCTTCCTGAATACATTCATTATTGCACTCCTAGACCCTCCTTCTTGGGAAGCTGCGGCTTCTTTATTCATGATAACATGGAATTGATAGAAGGTCTACCCTTGGTTACTACGAGTCTATCTATATACACGGATGGCTTCAAAAGAGGGGAGAGTTTTGGCGGTGGGGTCTATATCCAAGAGTTTGGAATCAAAATGTCTTTTAGAATTCCAAACGGATGTAGTATCCTTCAGTATGAAATATCGGCTATAAAACGAGCGGTAAATTGGATCAGTTATTACAGAATGTCGGGAAGAGATATACGGATATATACTGGCAGCCAAGCTGAAATAAAATCTCTGACAGGTGTACACACTTCATCAATCTTGGTCCAGGAATGCCGGACATCCTTAAATAGTATGGCGAGACATTCAACAGTTTCACTCATATGGGTGCGTGGACATAATAGGCAATTTTATCGCAGATGACTTGGCAAAGAAAGGTGCAATGTTACCTGACGATGACATTGACCATCTTTGCGGTATTCCGCTATCGAAATGTAAGAAAATAGTCAGAAACTTTTACTATGAGCTAGCTCAAACCAGGTGGGTAAATGAACACACCTGTGCAGTCACACGGCTGATTTGGCCTATATTAAATAGGAAGCGTACGTTTAGTAAAATTACAGCGACCACAACTTAGTAACTTGGTGTCAGTGATCACAGGACATTGCAAATTCGGCAACCATGCATCTCATCTTTTATGTCAATGCCCAGCAATGAGTAAATCTCGTAGCATCTTTCTGGCGCAACCATCCTTCAACGACTTATCTGAATTCTCTGATTGGAAGTTGGAGAATATTGATGCTTTCATCAGAAGCAGTAATTGGCTGCAGTAATCTAATACCGGTTATCTACGCTCTTTTAAATTTTGGTCTGCACACTTTTCACTCTTCTCATACTTTAAACATCTCTTTTAATATCCTTCGTATTTTTCTATTCTATCTCCTTCCTCATATATCTTCTTCTCTATCTAAAAAGGCAGGTAACACAATAGGAGCAGCAGGAGCACTACACGGCCACCTGCTGATCTAACTTAACCTAACCTGGGAGAGTGACCAATATAGATGGATAAATTAGCATTAGGGTGAGAATAATGTACAATTATTTTAAAGGTGGACATTTTTAAGAAATAAATAAAAATAAAAAATTAAATCATATAAAGTTCGTAAACATATGTATGATAATAGGCATACCAAACCAAATACCAATAGATTTTTGCGAAGTTAGTAGACAATGCAGAGACCCATTTGGTGAAATTAGTTCAAGAGCCACACGCCCTATTGAGCATATTTACGCAAATATCTGTAATAGAAGTCCTAAAAAAAGGAATATAAAATTATAAAATTCCAGCGGAAAAGTGGTTTCATGAGAAACCTGATTTAACAAAACAAATGATGTTGAAAGTACCATTGATAATCAAATTAAGGAATCGAACCAACAAGAAGGGGAAAATGATATTGGTGTTGTTTCGATGGAAATATTAGATGAACGAAATACTAACGCCAGTTCTGAAACAATAGCAGAACTCGGAACTGAGTTTAAATAAGAAGCCAGAAGAAGTACAAGGAAAGAAAACCTTTAAGTAAATTAACCGAAATATTTGAGTCCATATTTGGAGCCACTCGCAATGATGATGTTCCTATAACGTATTCAGGTATTGAAAATTCTGTAAATCAGAATCAGTGGCTTAATGCTGTTAAGACCGATCCTATGGATACAAATAATGTATGGAATGTTGTTGAAAAAGCTAATGAAAAACATCTCAAATCTAAGTGGGTTTTTGCAATTAAGTCTGATTCTAGCTGAAACCCTGCTTACAGTTGTTATCATGAAACCTATGGTGTTTTCTTTTCTGAAATAAAATGTTACACCTTTATTATGTACATTTTTATAATGTTTACTCCAAATTTTAAAGATGTCGCATTTTTAATGGTCAGAATAGAACATAAAATCACAACAGTGTAACACTTTTTTTCATGTACAGCTGCTTTTGTTATTTTTTTGTTAAAAAAGAAGTAGCAGATAGCTCCCTGGTAAGATTGCTTGAAATAAGACAATGAATATTTATCAAAAAGACCAATGGCACCATCCCGACTAATACGCAAATTCTTCTTAATCTATAAAAATTATATACATATATAAACATACATTACATATATAAGAAGTAGGAGATATTGTCCTATGAAATTTGACATATGTACATCAACTTCAGAGTATTCATTCTCTACAAAGCCTTTCATTCGCGGTTGTGAATTTCTTTCCATAATCATATAAAATATTTTATCATCATCAGATGATGAAGATGAATTCAACAGGTCATCCAAAATTTTTTTTCAGCACATAAAAAAGTAGTAATATTTTCCATTTTGTATATTTTTTTTGTTTCTTAACACAAATACACATTCGTAAACAAAACAAATATCAGCTGTCTTGTCGTGCGATTCTCCCCCTCTAAAAATACAGAGTGTGAAAGGTGCAACACTTTTTAATTTTATAGTGTGATATTTATAGAAAAGAACACACTACACTTTAGCAGTGTTGACATTTTTTCAGAAAAGAACACAAAATAATTCAAAAAGGTGCGAAATGAGAAAAACGTGTAACATTTGTGCCAGAAAAGAAAACGCCACTATTCTCCTGTGGCTAAATTAAGCAAATTGGCTGTCAGTGTTGAGAAAAGCTACATGTTTTATCTATTCGGCGTTAAACCTTCGTTTTTACATTGTGAACTCAAGAAGGACATTTTCATGGAAATTCGATTTAAAGTGAAACCAGGAATGATATTATAGTTAATGAAATCTTGAGTATAATAATGAAGATGGAAAACATCAAGTATTGATAAAATTTTATAGAAATTAGCAAAAAAAAAAAAAAAATATGCCAAAATATAAACAAACGCTACCTCGATTAATTTTAAATATTAATACATTCTGGCCCGTTTTCTCAATGCGTCTACAAACTGCCTGTTAGTAAATGTCGACATAAATTTATTAGACTGATAATATGTCAGTTAACAATTTTGGTTTTCTCAATATACCGACAGAAACATTATTTTCATTTGGCAGTACCTCTCAAAATTTATGTGAAAATTGGGAACTCTGTCTTCAAGTAACAAGTTGTTGATATAAATCAGCTGTTTTCCAAATGTAAAAAAATAACAAAAAAATAAAATCAAAAAAAACAAATATTTTAAAACCAAGTAAGAGTGCTATATTCGGCTATGCCGAATCTTATATACCCTTCACCTTTGTTGTGGATGCATACTTATATTATATGCATACATACATACATATACTATATATGTATCATATTGTTACGTTTTTATCTTTTAAATATTGTTACGTTTTTACCTTTTAAAAAAGGTGGTTTAGTTCCTTTAAATAAACCGGATTCTTTTTAATTGCAAAATAAAAGCGTCAAGTAGTTTGAAAAAAATATGTATAACGATTCTTTATTTATTTAAATTTACACAAACACAATTAAAACAAGTTCGAGTGCTATATTCGGCTGTGCCGAATCTTATATACCCTCCACCTAAACCAGAGGTCGGCAAAGCGTAAAATGAGGTTGTGTGTGTGAGCGAACTACCCAGCAAACATAAACATAATTATATAAATTATACAAAAAAACTTAGATAGGAAACATACACTCACAATATATTTTCCGTAACATATAAGAAATTAACAACGAGATTGCTATATAAATGGAACTTCTAATACTTCAAAAGCTGATTATTAATTTAAAATGTTTGTTGGGAAGTATTTCTGAAAAAAATATAAAAGCATCCGCCGTATGTGCACACATTGCTGTCGCAATGACGACCTTTGACCTAAACGTACTAAGAAATAGAAAACCTACACTGGTTATAGGACTAGAATATTCTTATTCTGTGTTTTCTATTCAGGCTTAGTGCAAATTTTATTAGTATTTTGTATATTGTTTGAACGACAATTTTACGACCAACATAATTTATGTTTATATAACGGTACTTTTGTGTTTTTCGGTGTATGGTCCCATTCAAACCCTTGTGAAGCCCAACCGAAGAGCCCGATCAATATGAATGGCATATCGTTTGAAAGGTAATCGAATGCCTTTTCCGCCGATATGCTGCAAATTTCTATCTGATAAGAAATAGCTGAGTTATGGCACCTCAAAGTTCGAAATTTGTCTATTTTTTTACGTTTTTTTCAAAATTTTTCTTTTTTATTTCGTTTTTTTTTCTACGTTACAGTTAATATCTGCAATGTTTTATTTTTTATCTAAATTAATTACCAACATTTTAAGCGTAATTTGAAAAAAATCGGATGAAAAATAAAGTTTTTATTAAGGATTTTGTGGAACGACAATATTTTCATCTTCATTGCTTACACACTATATTCGGCGTAAATTCAACAACTTTAAATTAAAATGACGAGCGACTTGAACTCTTGCTAGTGTGTAAGCAATGAAGATGAAAATTATCTTTCAAACGATGTGCCATTCATATTGATCGGGCTCTTCGGTTGGGCTCCACAAGGGTTTGAATGGGACCATACACCGAAAAACACAAAAATACCGTTATCTAAAAAACGGTACTTAGAAAAAAAAATTACAGCGTTTTTCATGTTCAGGAGGTCCCTATTAACTTATCTAGGCAAGTGGCGTTCTTGGTATTTTTCCAAATTAAAAATTTGTAAAGCAGTGTAATTGATGTAATTGCCGACTCTTAGTGTAATTTACAGAGTTTCTTTGATTTTCATAATAATCTTGATTGCAATTTAACAATTTATAAAATTAAAACAACATTTTTTCATATTCACAACAAGTTAAGAAACAGAGTATAAAAAAGAATTAGATATAAGATGAGGCTTTTTTGTTTGAATTTGATCTCAATAACATTATTTACAAAAGATTTATGGGTGGCATAGAAGGAGTGGACCAATTATGGACCGATGGTTTCTAAATCCAGTATTTACTAATGTTATTTCTATGTATTTTAGGATTATATTGGTTGAATTTCATCTCAATAGCGTTATTTAAATGAGTTGTACGGTTGGTTGTTATGCTCGCAACTTAACTTAATTCAGGAGCTATTATTGACTGACAGCTTAATTGCCGTATAACCGATACTAATATGATTTCTGGATTAAAATTTCTGATCCATATAAAAGTTGGTTCGATAACAATATTTATTAGACATTTTTGTGGGTTTATTTTTTTTGGAAATGGTTCTTATATGACAGCTATGACAAATTATGGGCCGATCTTTTTAAATTTTGGAACAGTTATTTTCATGCATATGAAGATATTTAACGTAGAATTTCAACATAATAACGGTATATTTAAGATATATATTAGTATTAACGTGGATTTCGAGAGTGGACCTTATGTGGGGGATATAGTCAAATATGGACCGATATTCTCAAAATCCAGCAGTTTGATTTAGGCATGTATGTAAATGGTCCGTGTAAAATTTTGGATTGGTACCCTTATTTATAAGAGATTTATGAGTATTAAAGAGATTTTCGGAAGAGGGTTTTATACAAGGTGGCACAAAAGTAAACTTCCGATGTTTTTTGGCTGTCACCGACCGATTACACTGTGGAACATTTTTGGGATTATTGTCTGGGGGGTGAGAAATTCTAAGTCAGGGTGATGGTACTAGGTCAGTATAGTAAAACCTTCAAAGGGTTTGGCGTTCGTATGTGTCAGTTTTTTTATGACCTTTTAAATTGTTTCCTTATCTTGATGTTTTTTCGCTTAGTTGTAACATTTTGGCAAAAACGTAGTTTAACATAACTCGAGAACCACTTGTCCGATTTTGATGAAACAAATTTAGAAAAATTATGAATTTATTTATTTATTTATTTACAATTAAGTGAAGGTATCCCATTTTTGTTTTTATTCAAAAAAGTGTCATTTATCGCCTTTTTTATAAATTTTCCCCAATAACTCCAGACTTCTGGCCATAAACTACTAAAAAAAATTAAGTAAACATTTTTAAATTTTAAAAAATTTTAATCGAAGTTGCCTTCAAGTTAAATATACAATTTATTTGAAAATAAATTGTTACACTACATTTATTTTTGAATATTTCTGTTATATGTTTGACATAGCCTTCCGTTGGAAAGCATAAATGTAAAAACATACAAAAATATTCAAAGAGACACTAGCAAAATGTAATGCATTTTGTGGCCTGCTAAAGCCGTCATCAGCATTCTTTGTGTCTAATAGTGTTTTATTTTCAAACTCTGTATATTCAACTTTTTTTATAAATTAAATGAGAATTATTCCTCTTGCGAGTATTAATAAACAAATTTTAAAAAGTTTTAATCGAAGTTTCCTTCAAGTTAAATATACTTTACTTTTACTTTTTACTTTTACTTTTTTACTATTTTCCGCACACTTTCTTCTTTTATCATACAAACAACGCATACAAAATTTCATGGTATTATCTGCAATATATTTCAAAATATTGGGGAAAAAATGGACAAAAAATATCAAATTGTTATGGAGGTTGTCTCACATATTGGTCCATAACTCTGGTTGGCCAAAACCGATTTTGCTGATTTTAAATAACAAACTTCTCGAAAGCATGTCTGATAGAATTATTGAAGATTTGGATTCCGAAGATATCTGGGGACTTCAGAAAATTGATTTTAACAGACAGACGGACATGGCTTAATCGACTCCGCTATCTATAAGGATCCAGAATATATATGAGCAATTCCATATGAAAACGATCAAAATTGGCAAATTTTTGGACGACCCCTCTCCGATTTTAAAATAAATAGTCTCAATCGATTGCCCAGCAAAAAATAATGTACCTACATTTTTTTTTTTTTTTTATAGTGACTGGTTTAGTGGTGGTGTACACCACTGTCATGTGACAAAATTGAAGAATTCTTCATAAGGGACCTCATTGAAAGTTGTTTAAAAAAAAAACTACTAAAGCGATCGCAACGAGTGATAGCTTGTTGGAAAGGTATGGAATCAGGCTTTAATTGAAAAATAAAATTTTCCTAATTTTTCTTAGAAATTTACCTTTAAATTTTCCCATGAAAATTAAATTTTCCGATTTTCCACAGAAGCTCCTAAATTTTCCGGCTAATTTTTTTTTTTTTTGGATTCCTCATAATTTTTGCTTTAAGAATCAGCAATAAAAAAATGGGCCCCGACTCCTTGTTTGGACAGGAGAAGAGCATTTAAGAGACCACCTTGTTAAAAATACATTTTAAAAATTATTTTACAGTTAAAAATACATTTATGAAGAAAAAATCTTTCTTATTTTGCTGCTTATACTTAATTACAATATTTATTAAAAATTTCAATTGTCTTGGCATCATTATAAAATTAAAGTAACTTTAAATTTAGCACGTCGGCAGACGAAGAGTACCGCTTTACATTAATTGACATATCAGAAATATTTGGCATGAAGCAATGAAACTTTTGCGTTCCAGTTATAGTTTTGACATTATTATATCTGTTTTGAATTCGTCGCTCCATGGCATCGTGTTCTTTTTGAGTGCATAAAACTGTGTTAATGGCAATTTCCTTGCTTTGAATCCACGAAAACTAATGTTGTACATTTAAGATCTGTTCAGTATATGGCCTTTACAAAATTGCCTTAGTCGCCATGCGTTTTAGGGATCCCCCTAACGCATCGCATGGGCCCTTACCGTGGGACGTCGCGAAAAAGTGCCACTCGACCTTGCAGTTTTGTTCTTCTTCAATTATGCAAAGATTGTAAACATTTTTTTATTCTTGTACTGAGAAGCCGCGCCGTCTGAGAAAAACGTTACTTTGTCGATTGCATCGAATTTTGATCTTTTTTTTTTTTTTTTTTTTTTTTTTTGCATTTAATTATTTATTGAATCTTCATATTTGAAATGACAATAAGTATTCAAATCTTAATACTAAAAAGAAAATAATAAGCCCAGCCAGTGCTAGACAAAAATTTTTATGATACTAAAAAAATTTCACATCAACTGATCCAGTCATCTATTTTGCGCTTCTCAACCGATTGTGGCCACTAAAGTTAAGAATGTCTCGTCCAAGTGGGTTTGGATGGTGTTCAAGTTTGCTGAAATACTTTGACGCATATTTTGTAAATTCGACTTTTACTAATGGCACGCCTAGATCTTTGTGGATTCGAGAATTTTTAACATACCATGGAGCTGCAGTAATTATACGTAGAATTTTATTTTGACCCCTTTGAATTTTTTCAATGTTTGATGCTGAGGCAGTACCCCATAATTGAATTCCATAACACCAGATTGGCTTTAGAATTGCATTGTACAACAAAAGTTTGCAATCCAATTTCAATGTAGAGTTTCTGCCGATTAACCAATTAAGTTACACTGCTTTTAATCTCATTTGTGTAAGTTTCGCTTCAATATGAGACTTCCAAGTTAAACGGCGGTCGAGGTGAATGCCGAGGTATTTGACTTCATTATGTTGAGGAATAATTTGATTATTTATTCTGATGGACGAGCAGGTATCTTTTCGCAATGTGAAAGTGATATGAATACATTTTTGTTCATTTACCCTGATTTTCCAAAGCTCTAGCCAATTCTCTAGTTTATAAACATAATTCTGCAAATTCTGTGATGCAACTTGGTGGTCCTTATGGACGCTGACAAAGGCTGTATCGTCTGCAAAAGTTGACGTATGGATTTTAGGGTCTGACGGCATGTCGGAGGCATATATCAAATATAAAGTAGGACCCAGTATGCTACCCTGCGGCACACCTGATTCAATTGGCTGAGCGGTACTTAAAAAATCACCTTCTTTGATTTTAAATTTGCGACCGTATAAATAACTTTCCATGAGTTTATGGGTGTTAGCAGGCAGAGTTAATTTTATTTTGTGCATTAAACCGTCATGCCAAACTTTGTCGAACGCTTGCGACACATCAATGAAAAGGGCGGAGCAGTATTTTTTGTCTTCAAACGACCCTCTTATCACATTTACCAATCTGTGTGTTTGCTCGATGGTGCTGTGTTTAGCCCTGAAGCCGAATTGATGATTAGGAATACATTCGGTGTCATTCAGAATTGGAGTCAATTTAGTCATTAACAATTTTTCAAACAGTTTAGAAATTGTCGGCAGTAGGCTAATTGGCCTATATGACTCCACTTTGGTGTGGTCCTTCCCTGACTTAGGAATCATAGTGATCATAGACACCTTCCAATCTGCAGGATAGTATTCTAGGCGTAAAATAGCGTTGAAGATAAAGAGGATAATTCTTCTTGCTACACGAGGTAACTCCACAAGCATTTTATTGCTGATTTTATCCATACCTGGAGCCTTTCTAAGGTTCAGAGTACCAATAGCGTTTTGGACATCACGAAAGTTTAGTCTTAGGGGTACAGGAGGCCTTACAACAAGTGGTGGCAAATCAGATTCGTTATTATTTGAGTTGTTTATAGTAAACACATTTTTCAAATGGTTAACAAATAATGTCCCTTTCTCGGAATCATTTCTAGCCCAGTCACCAGTCGGATTTCGCAAAGGAGGTTTTCCTCTCACTGGTCTTTTTAAACCTCTTGCCGCCCTCCATAACGAGTAGTCAGATTGTGGGGTACTATCAAGACCTTCCAAGTAAGATCTAAGTGAGGCCGTTCTTTGGGTTTCTAAGAAATGTCTTAGTATATCTCTGCATACCCGTAGCCTAGCTTTCAGTTCAGGAGACCTGTGAATTTGCCACTCTCTTCTAACTCTTCTTTTTTCTGACAGGAGACGATCGAGTTTAGCGAAATAAGTTCTATTTGTCCCACTTCTGCACTCAACGTCGTATGTGGAGGCGTGATGTACAGCTCTTCGTATGTCCTCAGTAAACTTGCCAATCGACCCATCAATATCCTCGGTAGTTCTCAACACTACATTTTCCGTGCAGTGGGAACTTAAATACTTTTTATACTTTATCCAACTTACTCTGGTTTTAGATATGTCCCGAAATGGAGAGCCATTCCCTTGAAGGAAACGCATTGAAATAATAGAAGGAGAGTGATCTGAAGACAAGTCTAATGAAGGCTCCACTTGTATCGATTCTACAGGGATATTTTTCACTACTCCAAAGTCAATAACATCGGGAATCTTCCGTCGGCCAGTAGGTGGGATGCCCGCTTGAGAGTACATCTAATCCCATTTTGGCAATGGTGTTGAAGAGTTCACGACCCTTCGGGGTCACCAGACGTGAACCCCAAAAAATGTGTTTGGCGTTAAAGTCACCAGCAACTAAAAATCTAGCTCCAAGGGAATTGAAGAAGCTGTAGTATTGGTGTTTTTTAATTGAAAATCGAGGCGGCGAATAAATTGATGATAAAACAAAATTGTATTGACAGAATTCAATACAAATGTTTGTTGCTTGTAGGTAATCCTCACATATGTTGTTCATTAAATAATGTTTTATTCTGTTCTTTATAAGAATTGCCGATCCTCCACATGCTCTTCCGCGGGGATCTTTAGTATCATACAACACCTAGCCATTAATTTTGAAGTACGCTGTCGCCGTCAAGTGAGTTTCAGCAATCATCATGACATCAATTTGCTTATCCATCAGGAAGTGCTCCAGTTCGTTTTTATGTTGGCGGAGGCCATTCGCATTCCAAAAACTAATTTTTAAACAAATCATTTCTTTAAAATGGCTTGTAAGATAGTGGATTGCATTTTCAGCATTTCGTGCATCATGTATGTCATGGTGGTCGTAAAAGTGTTCATGGTTTGGACAAGTGTCTGCAATGTAGTCTCTAGAGTGTTAATATTAGGCTCGTAATATTGTGATTTAGGTGCCTGCTCCAAACCTGGCATATTAGATTTAACCACGTTAGCGTAAGAAACTTGTCTAGAACTAGGCGCGTTTACATGACTAGTGGACCGTAACAATTGCGGGAAATTGTCACTCGATGCCAAAATAGGCTGTTGACGATGATCAGGTAATACTGACGTCTTGTTGGTACTTATGGCTTTCAAATGAGTGTAAATTGGGCAACCTCTATAATTTGCGGTATGATTACCTCCGCAGTTACTGCATTTTTTATTTTTACGTCAGTTTTGGACTTATTACATTGAGCAGTTGGATGTAGTTCCCCACACGCAACACAAACAGACGGCAATTTACAGTACGCTTTGGTGTGGCCAAATTCTTGACAATTAACACACTGGACGGGTCCAATACGCTTATGCGGTTCCTCCACGGTAATTCTACGATGCAGAAGATAAATGAGATTGTAGATTGGATGGGACTCGTTTTTCTTCAAGACAACATCTCCAGGTTCCAATTCTACCCTGAACATGGGCTGAGGGATCTTTTCACGGTTTCTGATATTCACTACGCTCTTGATTTTGAACCCTTTGTCCATTAAACCGGTCTTTATCTCTGCAGGATCAACACATGGGTCTATACCCTTTAGAACGACTTGGAGTCCTTTTGCGCTTTTGAGCTGGTAGGTATAGAAGTCCCTAGTCTCCCTCTCCAACTGGTTCGACAATTTTCGAAAATCATCTTCCCTATTCACTTGGATCTTTGTCTCGCAGATATTTCCATGTTTAATTGAGGTTACGCTAAACATGTTTTCACCTATTACCGAAACAATTCCTTGTACCAATTTACTGGAAGTCGGCTCTCTCAGATAAATTGGTGGGGGCTTAAACGTCTTCTTAGGAAGTTCTGGCTCATCCGTCTGGAGGAGAGCAAACCTATTTTGATTATTACTCACGGTCTTAGGAGCTTTTGAATTTGATGACACTTGAGCAGACGTCGGGCTCCTCTGTCGCTCGAGAACGGTGATGTACTTATCCATACCTACTTGTTTTTTTGGTTTGACTGCACTGTTTGATGAAGATGATGTTTTTTCATCTGTTGAAATCACTATATTGGGCGAACAGGAACGACGCCGTTCTGCGGCTCTTGTAGTGAGAAGATTCTCCGTGACAACAACAAGGCTTACGGTCTGTAGTTCTTATGTTCGTTTTTGAAATAAATGCAAAAAGGATGCACCGTGCACTGGTCGTTTGCCCAGTGATAAGCCTATTTCATCCTGAACGAGAAAAGTGTAATTCTCGGCAAAGTCGCTTATCACAATGAATTCATTTTGGGCTAATTTCTCCTTACTTTCGTTTAGAAATTTCGATTGCATCTCGGATATGAAATGGTGCGCCTTCAGTTCATTCAACTTGAATCGGAATTCCTCGATGAATTCCGGAATCTGCTTTACCACGGTCTCAAGGGAACATCTGCCGCTGCTAATTATTCACTGTTTGAAATGCACCTCCTGAATTAACAGCTGTTCAAACTTTTCCGCAAAATATTGCTCTAGCTCGTCAATCTTCGGACAATTGTCGCATTTGGACATATGACAATTTTCCGTGGGGTATGCGAACAACAACTTCGACAGGAGGTCCCTATATGTTTCAATTTCACCGTGAAATACTTTCAATTTCTTGCATGGAAAGAAAATTAATTTGATGTTTTGATGAAACATGCAAACGCAGACTGAATGCGTTCCGTGCCTGTCTAATGCCAGCACGCATTCTTTTGGTCGTAGGATGACAAACTTAGAAAATCTCACTTTTTCTGCTGGGTATTTCTCATTGAACTGATGGTATGCTTCGGATAGATTACATAATAATAATCTGCGCTGCTTGTGTACTTTTTCTCCATCTTCACGTGTGATAACATAGTCACGTGCAGTCATTGCAGTAAAAATCTTGAATCAATTTCACCGTTGCTTCGCTGAGGGTCCTTGAACAAATTTCTTGGTGGGAGTCGCCAATATGCCCTTCTGTCGAACTAATTCTTTGCTTCTTCTCGCGATATAAAAAGATGTTTGAAACTGTTCAGAAATCTTGCGTATAGACCATGATTGAGAGCACAGATAAAATGAGGTATTTCTCCGGAAAAGTGGTCGCTAAATTTAATTTTCTTTTCAACTGCTCAATCATTTGTTTGCCGTCATCAACGTCATCTGCTTGACTGCATTCGTTATCAGAGCCTTCATCAAATATTGTCGCGATTGCACTCATAACCTTGCCTTTTTTCTCTTTCCTGTATGTTTCACTTCGCAACATTCTTTTTCTGATAGGCGTTTCACCTAAAGTGGTAATATCCTCATTCAAAGGACTCAAAGACATATTGACCATCGGAATGTCTGCCTCACTATCAGATGAAACATTTTGTTCACTTGTCATTTCACTCTCGGATTGTGGCTGCATTTGTTTCAATGCATTTGCTTGTTGAGACAAATCGATTTTACACTTGGGGCAAATGAATTCTGCTTCTTCACCGTATTGTATATTTAATTCATTCATGTATCGCTTCGAAACACCAGTTAATTTTAATACTTTTATCTTTTTCGAACGATGTCCACTCTTGTTAAACGGATTGCAGCAAAATTTATTCATTTTACTTTAAATTGTCTTTACAGCTTCACTCTTTACTTTACAAAAAAACACTTTAACACTTTCACGTTTAGTATTCAACTGAAATTTGACTCAGAGTGTGTGAAGTATTTATATTTATTTTTTGTTAAAAAATAGGTAAAAAAAATAAGCGATATTTGCTTTTCTTTAATAGGAAAATTTGCGTGAACTACTGGTCATAAAATGTTTTTTAAAGAGGGACTTAATTGGTTACTGCCAATAAGCCGACCACAGGTCATAAAATGTTTTGCAAATTTTTTAAATTACCAGGTAATAAATAAATAATGATGCCAAGACAATTGAAATTTTTAATAAATATTGTAATTAAGTATAAGCAGCAAAATAAGAAAGATTTTTTCTTCATAAATGTATTTTTAACTGTAAAATAATTTTTAAAATGTATTTTTAACAAGGTGGTCTCTTAAATGCTCCTCTCCTGTCCAAACAAGGAGTCGGGGCCCATTTTTTTATTGCTGATTCTTAAAGCAAAAATTATGAGGAATCCAAAAAAAAAATTAGCCGGAAAATTTAGGAGCTTCTGTGGAAAATCGGAAAATTTAATTTTCATGGGAAAATTTAAAGGTAAATTTCTAAGAAAAATTAGGAAAATTTTATTTTTCAATTAAAGCCTGATTCAATACCTTTCCAACGAGCTATCACTCGTTGCGATCGCTTTAGTAGTTTTTTTTTAAACAACTTTCAATGAGGTCCCTTATGAAGAATTCTTCAATTTTGTCACATGACAGTGGTGTACGCCACCACTAAACCAGTCACTATAAAAAAAAAAAAAAATGTAGGTACATTATTTTTTGCTGGGCAATCGATTGAGACTATTTATTTTAAAATCGGAGAGGGGTCGTCCGAAAGGTGATCGCTTTCATATGGAATTGCTCATATACTTTATAGGGTCGGAAAATTATATTGTGGAAATTACAAACGGAATGACAAACTTCTCATGTTGGTGAAGGGTATAATAAATAATATCCATGTCTGCCAGGTAGTTAGGTCTCGCATGATAAACTCTTTCAACATTCACTTGGAATTCATGTTCTTCGAGTTCATCCTCCATCAAATTAATGTTTATTCCTCTATTAAAAAATTTTTCTAAAATCTATTTAATTTTTTTACAAAAACTTAAGGTATGGCCACATAAAAAATATGAAAAACAGTCAGCTGATTGAACTTATCTGTACAACAAATAAATAATCGGCAGATGAGGGCTGGTTAGTTTTGCGAGAGAATAGAAGCAAAGGAGACATTGAGAAAACCAACGGTCTTTAATCGGCAGTTTTTCGTTGGGAAAAAAGATAATCGCCTAATGAGAAAACAGCCCTCTGCCTTCTTCATGATATACGAGTATATGTAAATATGTACATACATATGTATGTTTTGCGATGAGTCTTCAAATGAGATTATAACACGTGAAATTGCTTTTAAATATTCCGCTTTGTCAGTAGTAAAATCGAGTTTGGTGAACGTCTTAATACTCATACTAAAAATTGCATAAATTAAAACTATGTATTTCATTAGCAATCGTTATTCAAAACTGTATTATAATACCTCCGAATGTTTAACATGTGTTGCACTAAATCTTTCATCGCTGCTGTATGTTGTTAGTCCCACTGTTAATAAGTGATAATCCTTTTTTCTGATCCAAGAAACCTAGAATGAAAAAAATGCTTTTAGTCACTAATAAATTTAAAATAAAAATTATAATATTTTTAAAATCTATTTAAAAAAAACGGTAATCCCAAAATAAGACAAGTTATATTCGCTATATTCGCCTGTGCCGAATCTTAAATACCCTATAAAGGTACTAAAATGGAAACAAATCAGAAAAAAATAGAATTCATTCGACTTCCATTCTGAAATTTAGAGGGAATATTAAGGTTATATTGAGCTTTAAGAAAATATTTTTTTTTAGATTTTTTGACTTGTTCGAAGGTGGTGGAAAACAGAAAATAAATAAAAAAGCCAATTTTAAAAATAAAAAATATTATCAAAAAAATTAACTAATAATTATTAAAAAGGAGGTTCAAATACATTTAAAATAAAATATTGGTCTTTAAAATCCATCTACAAGTTTTTGCGAAATATTAGTTAAAAAGTTGTCATGTCGGAAGATTTTTCATGATTTTGACGATTTTCAACGATTTTCATGTTGAAAAATTTTTTTAATGAAGAATATGTGCTAAAATTTTGCAAGACTTCGGCGACATCAAAGTCAATTTTTAGCAAAAATCGTTTGGTCTGACATGGAATGACTCATATACAAGTTTACGCACAATATAAATTATTTCAAATATTTTTAAATATCATCTAATTTGAATTACATATAAGGATATAATTGTAATTTTTACCATTATTTACAGAGTTTGTATATAAAGGGTGTCCCAACTAGAACGCAATGGTGTCAATGGTGTTCGGTATCGTGAAATGATAACCAGTTTTTTCTTGCCAAGAATTGAAGAAATTAATGTGGAGGGCATATGGTTTCAACAAGACGGCGTCACATGTCATAAGGCCAGAGAAAATGCATCAGTCATTTTCCGGTCGTGTTATTTCGCGTTTTGGAGACCAGAATCGGCCGCCTAGATCGTGCGATTTAATACCTTTAGATTTTTTTCTTTGGGGTTTTTGAAATCGTGGGTTTACGCGAATAAGCCGACGACGACTCAAGCCTTAAAAGAGGAAATTGGACGCTGCATTAATGAAATACCGCAGCATTTATGCAAAAAGGTCATTGAAAATTTCATTAAAAGATCGCGTGTGTGCCAGCAAAGCCGCGGCGGCCATCTGCACGATATCTTGTTCCATACATGACCTCATTCTGTCTACTTTACGATATAATAAAATTTCGCGATTTTTTTTTTAAATATCTGTTTTATTTAAAATTTAAAAATTGCGTTCTATTTGGGACACCCTTTGCATACATATTTGTTAAGAACTGGCAACACTTGTCACAAGCCTAATACATAAAACTGTTATACTTGTACTTTTACTTATTTTTGCATTTCAAATTAATATCATTCCAATAACTTTTCTCATTAAGTAAGGTCAAAATATTCTGAATTAAAACAATAAAATATAACTGAATTTTACTGCTATACTTGAATACCGAAACTCTAGTCTTTTTATTGTTGATATTCCACTAATACTTTTACTAAAGTACTAACAAAGGTTATGGGCCCAGAACCCTGGTAACCAAAGTTGGAGTTATTGCGGTTATTACGTTTTCAACAATAAATATTTTTGCAAATTGTTACACAAAAGGTGTATATTGGTTTTTGGTTTTGATTGTTTTATCCGGAGGTTGAAAAACAAAATGTCGAGTGGTATTGCAAGTATAGAGAAGTTGAATGGAGAAAATTACACAACATGGTGCATACAAATAAGGAGTTTACTTATCACAATGGATTTGTGGCACACGGTGAACGAAGTTTGTCCGGTAGCAGATCCACAGAAAAGTGTTTGGCAGAACAACGACAGTAAGGCGCTAGCAACAATTGTACAACAGCTAAAAATGCTTGGTATGTATTAGGCGCATTATATAAATCAAACACCGCATCAAGAAAAGTGAATTTATTTAAGAGGCTTGTTAAATTTAAATTTCAAAACAACGAAAAGTTTTCGGTACAAATAAACGAATTTTGCTCCATAGTCGACGATTTAAAAGAAATTGGAATAAATTTAAATGAAGATTTGCTTTCGATTTTATTGTTATGTAGTCTACCGGAAGAAATGGAGAGTTTTGTGGTAGCAATTGAAAGTCGGGATGATTTGCCTAAATATGATAAATTAATATCTAAAATATTAGAAGAAGAAATGAGACAAGGCACTAAGTTAAATAATACAACAGAAAATGTTTTTGCAGCTAATTTAAAAACAAATTTTAAAAGAAATAATAAAAAGCACATTAACAACAACAATAACAATTACAAAAATAAAAATATGTCACCTAAAGGTTCAAACAACAATACCAACAACAACAATGGTAATAGCAAAAGTGAAGGTTATGTAAATAACTTTAATAATGTTAAATGTTTTCGCTGTGGAAAAAAAGGTCACATACGGGCGCAATGTAAAGAGAAACACGAAAATGATTTTGCTTGCTCTTTAAATGATGGTAAATGTAATGTAACAGAAATGTGGATACTTGATAGCGGCGCGACGTCTCACATGTGTAGATCAAAAGAACATTTTGTTACATTGACTGAGTCGAACCAAAATATTGTGTTAGCATCAGGTGAGAGTATTAAAGCAAAAGGCATGGGGAGTGTTGAGGTGAAAACTGAATATTGTAACCTTGAACTAAAGAATGTTTGGTACGTACCAGAATTGCACTCAAATTTTTTATCAATTAATAAAATAGTTAAAGCTGGACATAATGTAAAATTCATAGAAAATAAAGCAGAAATGAAAAGCAAAAACCAAGAAAATATTTTGACAGCTGAGTTAAAAGGTGAAATGTTTATAGCAAATATAAAAGCAATTAAAAATGTTCAAAATACAGAAAGTGTCTATGGATTGATAAACGAAAGTGATGGAATTAAATGGCATCAACGTTTTGGTCATTTAAATCTTAATGATTTAAATAAATTGAGCTCAAATAATATGCTTAAAAATTTTAATTTGAAATTTCCAAAATCTATTGAGTGTGTAACTTGTGCAGTATGTAAAATTTCTGCTAAACCTTATAAAAGCTATCAAAGTGTACAAACAAATGATTTGCTTGAATTGGTGCATACTGATTTATGCGGACCAATTGGTACAAAAACATTGAGCGGTGCATCCTATTTCATCACATTTATTGATGATTACTCGCGTTATACAACAACATTTTTCTTAAAAAATAAATCAGATGCGTTTGATGCATTCTGTACTTTTTCTGGGACCGCGGAGACGCAGACAGGCCGCAAAATTAAAATCGTTAGAAGCGATAATGGCAGGGAATTTGTAAATTCTAAATTTACTGAATTTTTTGCTAAAAAGGGAATTATTCATCAAACAACTGTGAATTATTCGCCACAACAAAATGGTGTTTCTGAGAGGGCGAATAGGACGTTAGTTGAGATGGGGAGGTGTTTGCTGGAATCTTCTGGGTTACCACAGATGTTGTGGGGAGAAGCCATTAATACTGCAACGTATTTACGAAATCGAGCTCCTACCAAAGTTTTAAATAATGTTACGCCATATGAGAGGTGGTTTAATAAAAAACCATCAGTTTTTCATTTCAAGACGTTTGGATGTGATGCAGTGGTTTTAAATAAAGGCCCAAAACCAAAAGGTGGTAAATTCCTGCCCAAAGGAAATAAAATGAAATTTGTTGGCTATCAATTATCTACAAAAGGCTATCGATTGTATAATACCAGTACTAGACAAATCGTTATTTCTCGAGATGTTATTTTCTTTGAACAATCTTTTGAAAAAATTTATATTGCAGATGAAAAGAAAGAAGAAGAAAATAACTTGTTTATTGACATTTTTAAAACCAATGAAGTGGAAAACGTTCCTGAAAAAGAAGACGGAGAAGATAAATCTGAAGATGAAGATGGAGACGAATCAAATTCAAGCAATAGTGAATCGGATAGAGACGAAACGATCATTGTAGAAAATAAAAGAAAGCGCGGTAGGCCAAAATTGTTAAGAAATGGTGGTAAAGGGAGACCTAGAAAGGTATACCGTACTGAAGATGGCATAGAAATGTTGAGTTCCATAATTGAAGATCCTGTAACTGTAGCTGAAGCACTGGAATCTAAAGAATCTACAAAATGGAAAGAAGCTATGAAGGTAGAATTTGATTCTTTAATTAAAAATAAAACTTGGCAGCTTGTTGATAAGCCCAACGACAAAAATGTTGTCGGCTGCAAGTGGGTGTTTGCTATAAAACGCAAACCAGATGGTTCAGTGGAGAAATACAAGGCAAGGCTTGTTGCCCAGGGGTGTTTTCAAAAACCGAACATCGATTATAAGGAGACATTCGCACCAGTTGTTCGTCATTCTACTATTAGATTGCTGTTGGCGTTATCAGCTAAATTTAAATTGTTGGTGAACCACATAGATATTGTAGCAGCGTATTTAAACGGTGACATTGAAGATGAGGTTTACATGTTACAACCCCCATTATTTGAAGACAAAAGTAATCCCACAAAGGTGTGCAAACTCACAAAAGCTTTATATGGATTAAAGCAAGCTGGACGTGAGTGGAACAAAAAGGTAAATGAAATTTTGATAAAAATGGGGTTTTTGCGATGTAAATCAGATACATGCGTATACATCCGAAGAGAAGGATCTAGTATTAACATTATTGGAATTTATGTGGACGATATGTTGCTTGCCTGTGCAAATGAAGTGGATATGCAAAATATAATTTTGGAGTTAAAAAATCATGTAGATGCTGTTGATCGTGGTCCAATTTCATTCTATTTAGGAATGGAAATAAATAGAGATGGCTTAAGAGGTAATATTGAAATTCATCAAAACAAATATTCAAACGAAATTTTGGAGCGATGGGGTATGGCAGATTGCAAACCAGCATTTACACCGTGGCCGAGTGGAACTGTGCTTGAGAAGTGTGGTCAAAAATGCGAAAATTTGGATGTCAAAGGCTACCAAAGCTTAATAGGTGCATTGATGTATCTTGCAGTAATATCAAGACCCGACTTAATTCACGTGGTATCGAGATTATCTCAGTTTAATTGTCATCCACATTATAATCATTTTAAAGCTGCAAAACATGTCTTGAGATATCTTAAGCAGAATCCAGACGGTAAAATTAAATATTATAATTCTAACCAATTTGAATGTTTCACAGATGCTGACTGGGGCTGTGACTCAAATGATAGGAAATCGTATTCTGGTCATGTCATGTTTCTAAGTGGTGGTCCGGTTGCTTGGGAGTCCCGTAAGCAGCCTGTAGTAGCATTAAGTACAATGGAAGCAGAGTACATTGCTTTGTGCCAAGGAACCAAAGATGTAATTTTTCATCGTAACCTATTAAAGGAGCTATATTTCGATGAGTACACCACCAACCCAACTACAATATTTTGCGACAACCAAAGTGCTAATTTTATGGTAAAAAATCCTGCTGTACACAAGCGAAGTAAGCACATTGATATTCGATATCATTACATTCGGGAGGAGTATGAGAAGAAGTCTGTCGACATATGTTACGTTCCCTCTGATGAAAATGCAGCAGACATATTAACAAAAGTTTTATCAAAAAACAAACACTTAAATGGTTGTAACCTATTAAAATTGAAATTGTAATTTTTCTATTAATTTTTTCTTTAAATGTATTTGGCTTGAGGGGGAGTTTGTTAAGAACTGGCAACACTTGTCACAAGCCTAATACATAAAACTGTTATACTTGTACTTTTACTTATTTTTGCATTTCAAATTAATATCATTCCAATAACTTTTCTCATTAAGTAAGGTCAAAATATTCTGAATTAAAACAATAAAATATAACTGAATTTTACTGCTATACTTGAATACCGAAACTCTAGTCTTTTTATTGTTGATATTCCACTAATACTTTTACTAAAGTACTAACAATATTCATATATCATAACAATAATGTAGCCAAAACTAAAAATAAGTTCAACATTTTTTTAAACATTTATATCATCTCAATAACGCTATTTGCAAGAGTTAATAAGTGTTATAGTGAAAGTAGAGCAATTACAGACTAACATCTTCAAAATACAGAATCCAATAACGTTCCATTTCACGGAACAAAAGTATAATGCTTGTTTTAATAATAGTCAGAAGTTTACATTATTTGCGAGCTATTGACAAGTGTAGTATGATTTCTGGATTACACTTACTGATCGGTATACAAGTTTGGTTTGAGATCAATATTTATTACGCATTTTTGTGGGTTTACTTGTTTTTCGGAATTGGTCTTTATATGGGTGCTACGTCCAATTATAGACCGAACTTCATACAATTTTATATATATGAGGATATAGCATGTTGAATTTCAACAATATATTAATAGTTCAGTAGTTTTCAGAAGTGTACTTTATATGGATGATCAAGAATATATGTATATACTTTGTTAGGAATGCCAAAAGCAATGAATTCTATTTTGAATTTAATTTTATTACATTTATACAATACTAGCTAAACCCGGTGTGCTTCGCTACCGCCCCCCCCCCCCTTTTTATAAAATAAAATGTATTTATATATTTACAAACATTTATTTATTTAGCCTATTATTCCTTCAAGAGTCACAGTAACATGCTGTGAAAATTTCAGGCAGATCGGTACAAGGGTTTGGCCTCCAATTACAATATTTTAAAAAAGCAGGCGTAAATGTGGGTGTGGTCAAAAAAAAGTACCCTGTTAATCACACCAGAGTCCCAGTTAAATGCTGTGAAAAATTCAAAAATATCGGTCCAGAGGTTTGGTCTCCAATTACAATATTTTAAAAAAGTGGGCGTAAAAGTGGGCGTGGTCAAAAAAGGTACCCTATTAATCACACCAGAGTCCCAATTAAATGCTGTGAAAATTTCTCCTATAAGGTGCATACAAACAAACACACATTCAATTTTATATATGTATGTATATAGATTTAAAGTTCCCAGTAAAAAATAGGATCATCCAAAGAGTAATTCTGGAGCGCTCCTTTACGAGTAATGGATTACTCCATAAAACTCCGAACCTCATAGGTTCCTTTAAGCTCCTTATGGAGTACTCCCTTTGATCTTGAAAATGACGACAGAGGGAGTAATCGTTTTTGTCTACTAAAAGAGCATAAAGGGAGTAATCGCGTTTGTCTCCTAAAAGAGCATAAATACAAATTTGGTTATTTTTTACAAAAACAAGAAAGCCTCGAAAATAGCAACGGCGGAAATGAAATTTGCAATCCCGTTTTCTTGAATTTGAGTGGCATCACCGGAAATGAATTGAGGGAATTGAGGAGATTTTTTCACAGCAACGAAAAATAGCAATCCCACTGAATATAGAAAGTTTTCCGTGCAAAAAATTGTCTGATTTTTATCTTTATCCCAGAAACTAGCTCTAAATAGAAAAACAAAACGAAAATATTTTACAGTTATGTCAAAGAAAAAAACCAAAACGAACTGATACATCCCTCATTGATCCATTTGGAGTATCAAGCGAGGCATAGACAACAAAACAAAAAAAAGTTTTGATAGCTCGCTTATTACTCCAAATGGATGAACAAGTCATTACTCCTTTATTGCTCGATTATGGATTAATCCATGCCCTAGGAATAACAAAAATATATTGATTATTTTTTTATACTTACCACACACTCTCCTATATGGTGGACAACACATGGAATATGTGCAGTTGCACCTATTTGCGTTGTGACAACAGTTGAATTTTCCGTACCAAAATACATGGGAGTACTAAATGCGGTCTTGCTTAGGGTCTCACTTGAGTTGTTGGTGTAAAAGTTGCTTTCAATATTTGTGCTAACTAAATCAACGACTTTATGTGTCACGTGACTACTGGATACTCGATTTGCAAACTGATCATTGGCATTCAATTGTTTTACACTTTCTTGAACTGTTTGTTCGAGATATGCAGGTTGTCCATTTGTCCTTGCATTACTCCCACTGGTATGATAAATTGCTAAATTTTTATATTTTTGGTGTTCGTTTGACCAAGACATCGGCTTCGAAGTAGAGCTTTCTATATTTTCAAAATTATTAGATGACGAAAATATTTGTGACTTCATGTTTGTAAAGAACTCTCCATTTCGTTGGGTGTTATCCATTTTTGTATGTGATGTTAAACCTACAAGAAATGCAAAGTTAACAAACAGGACAAAAAAAAATTGCTTTAAAGAAAGTCTTTTATGGACTTAAAAAAGTTTTTGTTTTAAATTCATAGTTTTATCAAAAAGTAAATAAAATACCGAATTCAAAAATTACATTTGACTTTAAATTTGCAAATAAAAATTTCTGTTTGCAACTTTTGTATAAATCAAACTCTCTTCGCATCAGCCGTATTTAAAGGTGCATTTTCAAGCTCTAAAGCTTAATTAACTTAAGAACCATTTAACTAACATCTAATAGCGTTTTCTTTTCTGACAAAAAATGTTACATATTATTTGTGTGTTCGCACTTACAAGTCAAAATAAAATTCTACGGATAATTAATGCAGCTCCATGGTATGTTAAAAATTCTCGAATCCACAAAGATCTAGGCGTGCCATTAGTAAAAGTCGAATTTACAAAATATGCCTCAAAGTACGTCAGCTAACTTGAACACCATCCAAACCCACTTGCACGAGACATCCTTAACTTTAGTGGACACAATCGGTTGAGGAGGGATACCCATGCTTTAACTCAAGCGAAAACAGATGACTGGATCAGTTGATGTGAAATTTTTTTAGTATCATAAAAATTTTTGTCTAGCACTGGCTGAGCTTATTATTTTCTTTTTAGTATTAAGATTTGAATACTTATTGTCATTTCATATATGAAGATTCAATAAATAATTAAAAGCAAACAAAAAAAAAAAAAAAAAGAAAAATATTGTCAAACATCTAACAATCGTGCAAACACACAATTTTGTCATTTTAATTGTTTTAAGAAAATTGTCAAACACTTTTCATATACTGAAGGCCTCCCTAAAATTTGTGTCTCCTGACATATTTCCAAGATGGTCTCATCAGTTTTAGTGGTTGCTGTTTTCTGCGGAGGGCCACCTCCAGTTTTATAAGTTTGGCGTTTGTCAAAAGCAACGTTTTGCTTTGCAGTTGCCTTTATATTAAAATATTTTGTCTTTAAGACTTTGTTGTTTCGGAATGAGTTAGAGAATTTACTATTAAATTCTCGCTGCACATCTTTCCACACATTTAGTTTTTCCTCTGCACCAACTCGGTCAGTCTTTTTGCATTCTATTATGCTGCTGTGTTTTTTCACTATTTCCAGCAAATAGTTCACTTCAGAAGCAGTAAAATTTGGGCTTCTTTTGTCCATTTTCAATTTGTATTTATTATAAATCACTTCAATTTGTAAACTAAACTTAATAGGAAATCAGCTGTTAAATAAAGAAGTTGTTTTTATTTTTTTGACATTTCATAGTGCTACCATACTTTTATCATAATTAAATACCAAACTTAATTTGAGACTGAAAAAATGAAACCGTATTATACAACTTAAGTTTAAGTCAAAATTAACTAATTTCGTATTTAAATATGAAGTTAAAAACTGGTCAATACAGTGGTCTAAATTGACAATTTACCTTTTGCTAAAAAATTTTCAATGTCAGTACATTGCTAGATATGACAACGTTGTAATATCTGACGATCGTGGACACATAGCTTAACACTTTTTAATGTTACCCAAACACTCACAAAGTGTAATATTTTTTAACGTATCAAAAGAACAGAACATGGTAAAATTATACAAGGTGAGTGCAAATCGACAACAAATACAACAACACAGAAACAACAGGCATTTTGTTTGTGTTAAATAATGTAGTATTGTCAAAAACAGCTGACTACACCAGTCGTGGTGAATTATTTTATTTATCTAATACATATATAAAAGTGATTGTGTATTTTTGTATGTATGTATGTTTATTATTATTAGTTTGGGATATATAAACGGCTGAACCGATTTGCTTGAAATTTTCACAGAGCTATAGGCTTTCTTTTCTGAAATTTTAAGTGGGTGTGGTACGTCCCATACAAAGTTAAATTTAAAAATCAAATACTTAGGATACTATAATAGCTATAGTACTAAAATTTTGCATAAGCAATCCCATTGTTTGTTTAAATATTTGCGGAAAAAATGGGAGTAGTAGCGACATGGGGCGTGGCACCTCCCATATGATGATAATTAAAAAAATATCAAATATATGGTATACAATTAAATATATGGTATGGTTATTCTACCATCAATATTAATATTTAGGACAAGAATGGGCGGACTATTAATAGTGGGCGTGGCACCTCCCACAGATATGACGACAAATTATATTATAGGGAAAGCTATCAATAGACACTAGCAAAATGTAATGCATTTTCTTTTCAATTTGAAAAGTTAAATATAAGAAATTTGAAAATGAACACCAATAGACACAAAGAATGCTGACGAAGGCTTTAGCAGGCCAGAAAATGCATTACAGTGTCTTTGCTAGTGTCTTTTTGTATGTTTTTGCATTTACGTTTTCCAACGGAAAGCTATGTAGAACATATAACAGAGGTATACAAAAATAAATTTCAAATAAATTTTTGTATTTAACTTTGAAGTAAACCTTCGAATAAGTAAATTTTTTTAAAAAATTGACTAATTTTTTTAACTGCTCCATAAAACTTGCAAAATACTTTTTAAGAAATCCCTTGGACACTTGATCGGCCCATGAAAAACGAATATCCGTTAGACTGGAATTGCTCAAGATTGTGCTTCTAAATTATATAGCCAGCTGCATATTCTAACGTATCTTCCTGAAGGACTCTAATGTCTTCTACATTTGTCTCATTAAAATCGTCAAATTCTTCGGGAACCGTACCAGAAAGATCTTCATTAAAGTCTGGCGTTTCACCTGCGTCCAACCATTCTGTTTTATCCAGCTGCACATTTCCTGCACCTTGCAAATGTTCTGTATTTCTTACTAATTATATATGTATCTATATATATAAAAGTGATTGTGTGTTTGTATGTGTGTTTATTATTATTAGTTTGGGACCTATAGACGGCTAAACGACTGAACCGATTTGCTTGAAATTTTCACAGTATATTTCTGTATGTTTATACTATTGACTTGTGTGAAAGTTGGTCCATAATTGGCTGTCACTTCCGAGAATAACCACAGAGTATACACAGGTGACAATTTTGGCTTTTCAAAAAGCCAAAGTCAGTTTCCTAGGGCTTTTTGAAACCTAATTTATTATGTTTAAAGTAAATCGCTTTATGCTACACGCTGCAAAAATATAAACAGAGTAAATTCATGATTCTTGGAATATGCATAAAATTCTTATAAATATCGTAATTGAGATGAAATTCTACTAAAATAAATAGATTACAGTCAGTTAACAAGTCAGTCAGTCATCAATTCTGTACATCATGCCTTACGCAATACAGATTTTAATCAGTTGGGGTGGTATAATATAGGGTTGCCATACGTCCTCTTTTCCCTGGACACCGACCTCTTTTTTAGGGCGTCTGGGGTAGTCCTACTTCTTTTTTTGCAAGTGTCCTGGGTTTGTCCTACTTTTAAAACTTTAATCTATAATTTCGTTTTATTGCATCGAAAGTATTGTTGGCATTGATGTATACATTTTTTTAAATATGTACACACGATGTCATGACATGTTTTTTTGTGTAAACAAATTGTGTTTGATGCTTTTTGGCCGCCATATGCGCCTTCACAATTTTAAACGGCTTTGGCTTTTGGTCTTTGTCTACGTGTCTTAGAGTTTATACCAATTACTTTTCCTCACCTAACCGGTAAAAAGAATTTGGTAATTTTAACGTTTTTTTACCTACGTGTAACTATCGACTGCATTCGGTGCAAAATGTGGTAACATTGGTGTTTGACGTTTAGAGTTGCATCAATTAATTGCCAAATTTAATTGTTTGCAACGACTTTTTTAGTTTTGTCCAGAAATTTCTGGAAAAGGTGCCAAAAGAAGTGCTAATTTGTTGGAGGGGAAAAAACAGCTGATGCACTCTTCTTTGAAAGACGAAATCTTCTTATAAATTCCCAATCATTCCAAATTTTCAAATGGTCAATTCTTTCCCTGAATGTGTGTGTTAACCTTTGGGAATTTTGTTTTATGATATTTCTCAAAGTTCTTAGTTCTAGAAGTTCTGAATTCAGTGGACACCAGAAAGAAACAAATTAAACACAGAAACTATTTCTGATATTATTAGAGTTGAATATAATTTTGATATGAATTGTCAAGTGTTTTATGAATATTTAAAAAAATGCGATAATAATATATTGGTTCAAATTGCAAGCGCTGAAAAATATACATGAAACTTGACAACTTCTACTAAAAATTTATATATAATACATGTGAAGTTTTAAAATGAATTTGTTAATTGTTATGTTTTTATGTTGTAGTAGTTATGAGATCAGACTGGTAAAATATCATTTTTTTAATATTTTGTTTAAGTTTTTTTTTTGTTTTTATATGTAAATAGAATTTTAAATATGTTTTGTGTATTTTAAGGCGTTATTTTTTTTTTAATATTTTGCTACAGAGTATTGTCCTCTTTTTAAGGGTGAATGTCCGGCTTCTTTTTGGTCGACATCCTCTTTTTCTGAAAATGAATATGGCAACCCTAATAATAGGGCACTGGCTTTTGGAATTTTATTCAGCAAATTGTCGGATATTAGCAATAGGCATTGGTATTAATAATAACTATTCTTGGCAAATTCTTTAAACCGATTTTAAAAATATTGCAGTAAAAAATTTTGTTTTGATATCGATATTTATAGTAGGTGGGTTGATGTGTTACGGTAGGGCGATTTTTATCTATATGATGATTGTTTGACGTTGTGTTTAAGATATTTCTGAGTACTTCAGTGGTTTTCAAAACAGAACTTTATATTGGGAATATGGTCAGATGAGTACCGATCCTAACAAAATACAGTTTTAGCATTTCTTTTTACATAAAACTTATTTTTGCTGAATTTTGTATGGATACTGATTTTCTATAGGTATTAACATACACATGTACCATATTCCCATAATCAGACATATTCAGACAAGCATTGCTTAGTCGTCATAAAATTTCATAAGGGCTTAGAATATACATACATATCGCACATGTTCAACAAAAGGGTATTAACTAAAAATTTTGAAATTTTCACTTTTTATTAAAAAAACGATACATAATGATCTCTCTACCCACCCTACTACTACTACTACCCTTTTGTTTAACAGGTGCGATATATATTTTTTGGGTCTGCTACCAATATTTCTATATGTTAAGGTAGAATTAGCTGAACGTCTACGTCCCGTACTGTACCGTAACGAAACAGCTGATCCCGTTTTGTTATTTGAAATCAATGTAAATGCTTACCGAATATTAATATCACGTTGACGGAACGTCTCAACCTGTATAAAATAGAAATTCCTTACGTTCTTACGTGACATTTGTACAGCTATGCTAATCTGTTTGTATGTTTAATTGTATTGGTGTAAATTCGCCCTATTTTTTTTGGCACTTTTCTTTAATAATAATGTTTGAGGAAATTGAGCAATACGTTTTATATAATACATATCTGCATATCACATACAATATCATGAATAAAAATTCCGCGGGAGTTTTTTCCATTTTCCTATTCAAATTTAATGTTAAAAAAATAAAAAGGGAAAAAACTTCCTCGGAATTTGTATTCATAATTGGGTTGTATTAGGTTAGGTAGGAAGGCTGGTGTGAGTCACCTCACACCCTCACCCAGAGATCAATATGGTACATTGCGATGCCTTAGATTCTCTACCAAATGTCTGACTAGTTTACATATGTATGTCTCACTGGTCTATATATGTCTGACTCGTCTACATATGTCTGACTGGTCTACAAATGTGTGACTCGTCTACCCAGAGTCTTTGGCGGGAATCGAACCCGCAACCCTTTGACTGATAGTCCGGAACTCTATCGCCTAGTCTATCGGGGCACAACAAATTTAATGCATACATACACATAACTATTTTTTATTGTTCAAATCTATTTTTGTTATTTCGGCGGGTTTTTCTGCGTTTTCCCATCATTGGTGTTTCCGAACCCAGGCTTAGATTTGTCAACGATTAAACCCATAGCCTCTCTATATTATTTCTGAATTTCTAATTTTGTTTCAGCAACGATTTTTTTCCAAATCACTTCTAGTTTGCCGCTTCTTTAAAGGCATTTTATATGCAATATGCAAAAGACATTCAAAGAATCTGATCCAGCCATGAAGAACAGATATACCGAATCTTAAATATTCTGTTTTCACAGTTTTTGCTAGTGGCGCCACATAAGTAACACTTTTGTGTTGACGTAGTACCAGTTATAGCATTAACCCTTAAATACCTGAAATTTAAATACGTTTAAATTGCAGAAATAAATTTTTGTTCTCGCACGTATTTCTGCTGGAAATTACGAATTTCAGTTCCAATTCAGAAAAAAATACTCCTGGAGAGCTCCAGGATAAAAACAAGGAAGACCGTCTGTAGACGGTCTTAGTAGCTAAACGGGAAAAAAATTATTTTCAAAAATAAATCAAATATGAGGATTTAATAAAAGAATATGAGTTTTATTTTAAATTTTTTGAATTACATAATATACATTTTCAAATAAAATACTCGTACATTATGTATCCATATGGGTATCGTATAAAACAGTCTGGTATTATTTGGTTGTATTTGGTACAAAATGTGTGTGTATCTGATTTGTTGCAAAGTTTATTAGATGTTTTTGAATCCCACTGACGATAATGATTGCTTTTGTCGAATCTTACACTATCTACCGGATGAATGACTTTTCTCCCAACAAAAGAGCTACAAGATGGATTTTCAAACAAATGATGAACGACCAACCGATCGTCTCTTGATGGAACCGCAGAGCTCTCAAGCGAAATTCATACAAATTCTTTTTATATTTATTGTTATAGAGCAATTCCATATGAAAGCGATCACCTTTTGGACGACCCCTCTCCGATTTTAAAATAAATAGTCTCAATCGATTGCCCAGCAAAAAATAATGTACCTACATATTTTTTTTTTTATAGTGACTGGTTTAGTGGTGGCGTACACCACTATCATGTGACAAAATTGAAGAATTCTTCATAAGGGACCTCATTGAAAGTTGTTAAAAAAAAAACTACTAAAGCGATCGCAACGAGTGATAGCTCGTTGGAAAGGTATTGAATCAGGCTTTAATTGAAAAATAAAATTTTCCTAATTTTTCTTACAAATTTACCTTTAAATTTTCCCATGAAAATTAAATTTTCCGATTTTCCACAGAAGTTCCTAAATTTTCCGGATAATTTTTTTTTTGGATTCCTCATAATTTTTGAATCAGCAATAAAAAAATGGGCCCCGACTGCTTGTTTGGACAGGAGAAGAGCATTTAAGAGACCACCTTGTTAAAAATACATTTTAAAAATTATTTTACAGTTAAAAATACATTTATGAAGAAAAATTCTTTCTTATTTTGCTGCTTAGACTTAATTACAATATTTATTAAAAATTTCAATTGTCTTGGCATCATTATAAAATTAAAGTAACTTTAAATTTAGCACGTCGGCAGACGAAGAGTACCGCTTTACATTAATTGACATATCAGAAATATTTGGTATGAAGCAATGAAACTTTTGCGTTCCAGTTATAGTTTTGACATTATCTGTTTTGAATTCGTCGCTCCATGGCATCGTGTTCTTTTTGAGTGCATAAAACTGTATTAATGGCAATTTCCTTGCTTTGAATCCACGAAAACAAATGTTGTACATTTAAGATCTGTTCAGTATATGGCCTTTGCAAAATTGCCTTAGTCGCCATGCGTTTTAGGGTTCCCCCTAACGCATCGCATGGGCCCTTACCGTGGGACGTCGCGAAAAAGTGCCACTCGACCTTGCAGTTTTGTTCTTCTTCAATTATGCAAAGATTGTAAAAATTTTTTTTATTCTGAGAAGCCGCGCCGTCTGAGAAAAACGTTACTTTGTCGATTGCATCGAATTTTGATCTTAAGAATTCAAACAGTTTCAGTTTTTAATTACATAAAAGATTATAGGCCGTATTAGCTCAATAAGGAAATACAAATCAAACAGTTTCATTTGAAATCAATAAACGGACACATAATTATGAGCTAAACTCTCCGCGACAACAACAAGGCTTACGGTCTGTAGTTCGTTATGTTCGTTTTTGAAATAAATGCAAAAAGGATGCACCGTGCAGTGATAAGCCTGAATTTCATCCTGAACGAGAAAAGTGTAATTGTCGGTAAAGTCGCTTATCACAATGAATTCATTTTGGGCTAATTTCTCCTTACTTTCCTTTAGAAACTTCGATTGCATCTCGGATATGAAATGGTGCGCCTTCAGTTCATTCAACTTGAATCGGAATTCCTCGATGAATTCCGGAATCTGCTTTACCACGGTCTCAAGGGAACATCTGCCGCTGCTAATTATCCACTGTTTGAAATGCACCTCCTGAATTAACAGCTGTTCAAACTTTTCCGCAAAATATTGCTCTAGCTCGTCAATCTTCGGACAATTGTCGCATTTGGACATATGACAATTTTCCGTGGGGTATGCGAACAACAACTTCGACAGGAGGTCCCTATATGTTTCAATTTCACCGTGAAATACTTTCAATTTCTTGCATGGAAAGAAAATTAATTTGATGTTTTGATGAAACATGCAAACGCAGACTGAATGCGTTCCGTGCCTGTCTAATGCCAGCACGCATTCTTTTGGTCGTAGGATGACAAACTTAGAAAATCTCACTTTTTCTGCTGGGTATTTCTCATTGAACTGATGGTATGCTTCGGATAGATTACATAATAATAATCTGCGCTGCTTGTGTACTTTTTCTCCATCTTCACGTGTGATAACATAGTCACGTGCAGTCATTGCAGTAAAAATCTTGAATCAATTTCACCGTTGCTTCGCTGAGGGTCCTTGAACAAATTTCTTGGTGGGAGTCGCCAATATGCCCTTCTGTCGAACTAATTCTTTGCTTCTTCTCGCGATATAAAAAGATGTTTGAAACTGTTCAGAAATCTTGCGTATAGACCATGATTGAGAGCACAGATAAAATGAGGTATTTCTCCGGAAAAGTGGTCGCTAAATTGAATTTTCTTTTCAACTGCTCAATCATTTGTTTGCCGTCATCAACGTCATCTGCTTGACTGCATTCGTTATCAGAGCCTTCATCAAATATTCTCGCGATTGCACTCATAACCTTGCCTTTTTTCTCTTTCCTGTATGTTTCACTTCGCAACTTTCTTTTTCTAATAGGCGTTTCACCTAAAGTGGTAATATCCTCATTCAAAGGACTCAAAGACATATTGACCATCGGAATGTCTGCCTCACTATCAGATGAAACATTTTGTTCACTTGTCATTTCACTCTCGGATTGCATTTGCTTGTTGAGACAAATCGATTTTACACTTGGGGCAAATGAATTCTGCTTCTTCACCGTATTGTTTATTTAATTCATTCATGTATTGCTTCGAAACACCAGTTAACAAGTGTGTTTATTACCTGGTAATTTAAAAAATTTACAAAACATTTTATGACCTGTAGCCTCAGTCGGGTTTGGTGTGCCATTACATGCCACTGCTGCTATTATCCATGGATTTATGGCCGATCTTGTGAAGGCAGGCAGACCATATTCACTACACACTCAACTTGGGGCTCTTAAAAAAAAATTGATTTTTTCTTCATAAATGTATTTTTAACTGTAAAATAATTTTTAAAATGTATTTTGAACAAGGTGGTCTCTTAAATGCTCTTCTCCTGTCCAAACAAGCAGTCGGGGCCCATTTTTTTATTGCTGATTCTTAAAGCAAAAATTATGAGGAATCCAAAAAAAAAAATTAGCCGGAAAATTTAGGAGCTTCTGTGGAAAATCGGAAAATTTAATTTTCATGGGAAAATTTAAAGGTAAATTTCTAAGAAAAATTAGGAAAATTTTATTTTTCAATTAAAGCCTGATTCAATACCTTTCCAACGAGCTATCACTCGTTGCGATCGCTTTAGTAGTTTTTTTTTTTAAAGAACTTTCAATGAGGTCCCTTATGAAGAATTCTTCAATTTTGTCACATGACAGTGGTGTACACCACCACTAAACCAGTCACTATAAAAAAAAAAAAAAATGTAGGTACATTATTTTTTGCTGGGCAATCGATTGAGACTATTTATTTTAAAATCGGAGAGGGGTCGTCCAAAAATTTGCCAATTTTGATCGTTTTCATATGGAATTGCTCTATAGTCATGTCAAGCAAATGATAAAATAATCTGGTTGCCATGTCCTGGGTTTTAATTTTGAGACCATTGCGACCCATATATACGGTGACCATTTTTGGGAAAGGAAAATACAGGACAAATACAAAATTATGTTAAAAGTGAAAAGAAAAACAGAAAAAATAATCATATAATATATTTATTATTATTGTTATAAAATTAAGTAACAACAAAAACAATTCTTCTTAATTAGAATAAAAAGTTAAATAAAAAGTTTTTATAATATTAAAATTTAAAAAAATAAATTTGGTTTTATAAACAGTCTCCTTGACTAAGGCTAACAAAAAAAAAATAGAAAAAAACTACATAAATGATAAATTTAGTTATGAAGTTTGATATTTTTCCACAGAATGGATTTTTTTTTAAACATCTGGATTGTTAATTAAAAATCCTTTAAATTTTGAGCAATTCATTTTAAAATTGCATTTTGTAATTAATAGTGATCTTAAAGTATTTACTTTTAATTGCGATTTTTCGGTGGTGCAAATATTATTCATTATTGAAAACACTCTCTCGGTAGCAGCATTTGAAGCTGGTAGACATAGATAAAATTCAACAAGTATCAATATATTTTTATATGCAATCACATTTGTCTTAAAGTGATTAAAAATTTCAATCCATCTTTCATCTACTGATATATTTTTTACCCTCCAGTCTTCTATTTTTTCATTATTTGCAAAATTTTTCACGCAGCTCACTTCATCAAATAAATCTTCATTATTTATTTTTAAATCATTTCTAAATTCATTTAGATAGGATAAAGTTTTTTCAATCTTGTCCCAAGATAACATATTTCGTAACAATATCCAGTCTAAAATTTCTACATCTCTAAAAGCTTTATCCCACTGATTTAGGTAATCAATGCATGTTTGGTAAAAACTTGTTATATGTTCTTTAGTTATTGTTTCATCAAAATCATTACTTTTCTGTAATTGGAGAAGAATATTTTTGACGGTAAGGGGTAAAAACAGTTCCTTTTTCCGTTCGACCAATTTAAATTTTAAATCTTTTAAAATAGTTGAAGCCTCAGGCATTGAAATATTTTGTGATTCTACATTAAGAATAGCTTTATGAAATGTTGAAGCTTGGCTATATGCAAAAGATAACCATAATTCAGCACAAGGATTCATAAAAAAATTTCGTAATATTGTCGGACACTTTGGTTGAGACATAAAATATAATTTTAAAGCTTCAAATAGTTTTATGATTCTTTGCAAAGCTGGCATTAAAGTTAACTATCGAGTTTTGCTATGTCCTAGTAACTTTTTATATTCTATTTCAATATTTTCACATATTTCTTTGAAATTTTCAATTCTAACTGTATAAATATAAAAAAAGAATAAATTTTGACAATAATAACTTCAATATCAATAGGTAAGCATTCTGCTGCAGTTTGTATGTAGTTGTTCAAAATATGTGCAGGGCAATTTACACCTATCAGTTTTTGGCCAATAAAGTTTTGCATTTTGTGAAAGATATTATTCTGACCTTTTCTGGCTGCACCACCAAAATTACAATTTGTGCTGTCTCCACAAAACGCTATCATTGAAATTACATTTTATTTTTGTTGGAGCCATATCTCTAATAAAATGAATGCTATTTTAACTTTTGGAAATGTAGGGAAAGTATACAGTTGGATTTTTATGATAATTTTGTATTAATGTTCGTGCAATGTATGTGCTAAAAAGAGGACATTTGCATATCAAATTAGGAAATAAGGGACATTGTACTGTCCTGTATTTACAAAAAAAATCTCAAGGGACAGCATGTTAAAAAACAGGACTGTCCTGTAAAATACAGGACGGATGGTCACCGTACCCATATATGATACTATTAAGTCTACAACTCCCATGTGCTCCCATTCACGGATGATCTGTGGACAGTTGATATGGTTATAGCGTCCAATTTTAGACGGCTGGTTGACTAAATTGCTTCATTGGAAAGGCAGAATGCCAACATAGTGCAACATAGTTTTACATTTTTTGTGTCCTTCCACAGAACTGTTGACATATCCACCCCATAAGCACTTCCAATTAATTCCGTTGAAAACCACATGGCTCTTTTCTGAGTTCATCATATTTATCCATTGGAAGTTTGCAATTAGGAACCCGATTTGGTCTTACTGTGTCAAGGCTGTTAATACCGCGCGCTCTTAGGTACAGCATAACGTATACAAATTGTCAAAATACATACTGTGGCTTTTATTAAATCCATAAAATTAGCTATTTCTTGGTCACTTAACGAAGAAAGTTTTATTCTTTTAGCTCTATGGGAATGCTGGTTTTCTCCATCTTGAGCTGATATCTTGTCTGTTGATGATCTCTTAGTTTATAGTCCAAAAAACAAGTAGTCAATTATTTCTTACTCTAGTAAAAACGCCAGAACATTTTTCAACTAAGTGCCTAAGACCGTCTACAGACGGTGTTCACAAAACTTAGCATTGAATCAATATTCTTGCTCTTTTTATTTTAGATATGTATGTAATATGATAGTAGACATTTAAATGACTTACCAAAAAAAAAACAGATTCAATTCAATAACCAGAATGTATTATTTTTTTAAATTATTTTTTCACTAAATTTAGAAGCAATTTTTACGACTTTTTTCACCAAAGTTCTGATAAGAATGATTTTTTCTGTCACACGTTTTCATTTATTGCAATTTAATTTGTACCATTCACCCTTATCGTGAATAAAAATTCCACATGAAATTTGTTCCCTTTTATTTTTTTAGCATTGAATTTAAATAGGAAAAATGTGAAATAGGAACAAATTTCATGTGGAATTTTTATTCACGATAGGGGTGTATATTGAGAATTTTTCGCTTATTTAATATATTTACGTACCAACAGCGTGGAGTAAACAGGTTTTTTATAATACTCATCTTACTGATGACCGTCTATAGACGGTCTTAGGCGTTAAAGGGTTAAGAACAGCGTTGCCACCGACTGAACCAAAAATTACACAGACTCATGCTCAAAATAGTTCAAAATCAAATGAAATAGCGCAAAAGAATTTTAAGGATAAACATTTTTTATTTTATTATTTTTTAAACATAACATTTAAAATGGAAAGAGATAATTTTTTGTACTATACCTGTTTTTATTTATATACATGTGTATGTAAATAACGATTAACAAAACAAAAATATAACAAATTCATTCATTAATTTAAAAAAAGTAACTTATATATTTATGTAGTTATCTATGTATTTTCAATACTTTAAGAATACATATCGCTCCTTTATCTCAACATAGTCATAGCTCAAAAACCAAAATTTTACTTGTTCAAATTTTTAAAACTTTAAACGCATTTTGCCAAGTTATTTTTTTTTTTGAGATATGACTATGTTGCAATAAAGAAGCGATAAGCATGTACCAAAAATTAACTTTTCCAACTCTTTTTTATCATTTCAATAGTAGGCTCAAAATTTGCACCACCATTTTTTCAACGCCTTTTTTTTGTAAAAACAATCGATGCAACCGTGTTGGTTGACAAGTTATTTATGGTTTTTATTAAGTTTAACCCTCTAACAGGCAAGATCGAAATAATTATAATTATATGAAGCTGATATTTTTTTAAAACTTAGATATAGTCATAACAAGCTAAAGTTTTGATTTTTAGATGAAAACAACATTTAGAACGACCGCCAGGTGAAAAATAGTGGAGACCGTCTACAGACGGTGTTGCCGGGTTAAGTGAAATAAAACATCAAAGGTAAATTTGTTTTGAAAAAAAGGTTTTATTAACAGATGTTATCAAAAGAGCTTAACTTGAGTGTTAATTTCGATGGTGGTAGTTCCAGAAACAATTTTTTTCGAGTTGCCCACATAAATGGAGGTAACATTTGGAACAAACGACCTGGGTGTCAGATTTTTTGCAATGTTTGCACCGTTTTTTGGCTTTTCTGTCTACCCAAAGAGGAAAATAGACGACACCGTCAAAACGGACATCTGCGACATGATGAACAGCTCTCTTTCCAATAACTGATGTACTTTGCTGGGGCTCATCGAAATTTTGAACTCGTGGACGCCCTACAGACCTTTTAGTTTTATACGCAACTAGGGCGGCAGCGATTTCTTCACGAAATTCTGGGAGCTTTAAAAGCTTATCTTCTTCGGAGACATTGCTAGAAGCATTAGCCTTCTCGGCGTGCACACGTTTATATAAAATGAAAGCGTTTGTAGTAGCCATGACCACAAAATGGTAGAACAATCTAAACATAATGTTCCTGGTCTTAGCTCGAATATGATAACCATCCATAAGATCGACACCACCCATATGAGCATTGTATTCTCGAATAATTTGAGGGCAATTAATTTCGATATAGTTCTTTTGTTTTCTATCATTCGAGGAACTTTTGATTGTTGTTGATTAGAATTGTTACTAGCAAAGCGTTCAATACCCACATATGTTGATGCCAAGCGAACAGATTTATTAACTTCCACAATACAGTATTCACATCTACGCCATGAATAGAGGTCATGTATTCCACGCAAAACCCTCTTGGCTCTTTTTCTATTTCACGGTCGGTCGGAAGCTTACATGCTGGAATGCGATTAGCTAAAGCTCAGAAACTAATCATTATCAACAAAAGGTATGATTATACAGGAATAAGTACCTCTGACTGTGCCCAAACTATAAATTCATCTGGCGCGTAAATAGACTAACAGTGGCAGTGATATATAGAAATTATCGAAGTAAAGTATGTAATGCACAAAATCGAATTACAACATTTGATGTGGCCTCAAGGTCTGGTGTTCCAGGGAACACGATGTTATCTCCGGAACCATTAAAAATAATAATTTTACTCCCCACTTATGCGGCTTATTAGGCATGTACTGACGAAGATGATGTTTCGTTTTTGTGCTGCAGATTTGTTCATCGACACACAATCTAGCCGTTTTCGGAATTGAATCAAAGCGGTCATTTAGTTTGCTGGCCAAAGTCCGGATACGAAACAATGGCTCATAGCATCGGCCTTAATATCATCGGAAACATAATGAGTATCAGCAACACTATCATCGCTATCAGAAATTTCATCTGTGCTTTCTACTGAACTCTCTATGGAATCCATAAACTCAACACTTGCTCATCAGTCATTTGCTCCAAATTTATATTTTTCTTGTAAGAATATTTAGAATGATCCATCTTCAACACAATATTAAAACAATGCGGCAAAAATAATAAAACAAAAAGGAGATAATTATGCTGCAATAAACAAAATACGAAAAAAATATTGAAATGGGAGGAGAAATTTTTGTACGCACAAACCGGCAAGACCGTCTAAAGACGGCCTTTACTTTTTCGCTTCAAAAACACATTATCTTCCCTTTTTTTCTTCAAATATATTAAAAATCTCAAATATAACATATTAGCTAATCACCGTAAAATTCCCAACTCAATCACTTTATTCTATATATGTTTTTTTAATATTTGAAAAAGCAAAATTTTTGGTAATAATTTTACTTCTTGACTTTTTGCACTTGTTTGACCCCAGCTGACAAACGATTTATCAGAATGTGGTGCGAAGCATAACGGATAAAAAAAGTGTTATCTACATCCACTTTCACTATTTTGGCGTAAAAAGTTGTAAAATACAGCTTCGGGACCCAAAATTGGAAGACCGTCTATAGACGGTCTTGCCTGTTAGAGGGTTAATTAATTAAAAATCCTTTCAACAGAAGCATTTGAGAATGGTAAAATCAATAGAAATTTTATTATAACTTTTAAATTTGGGAAAAGAATATCGCCAGTGCAGTTATTTAGTTGAACATTTTTAGACCAGTATTTTTTAACACCTAATTCATCGTAAATATTAAGTTCCTTGTGATCTAAAAGTGCATGTTCACGCCATTCATTGTCTAATTTTTGGTAATCCAGCTTAACAAATGGAAATCGAGTTTTAAAAATTACCAAGGATTTTAATTTTAATGAATTCTAACTTGAATCTTTTTTTAATTTGTGTAATTACTTCAATATAGAAGTTTACATTACAGTTTGTTGTAAAAAAGAACAGTGTGAAATAGTATTTTGAGCAGCTACACCAATATAAATTTCATTTTGCTGTGTAATAGCGTGTTCTGATACAAATCGCAATTAACGCCATTATTGAGGTCAATAAGTACGAAATTGTTATAATATTGAGTAAGATTTCGAATGCAACACTGTTCACAACTGTGATTAGTGAACAAAATTGTATTTTTATAAATGTCAACAAAAGAAATCATTAAAAAATAAATGTGAAGGTAAGTTTGTTTACATACCCACCATACCATTCTAGGAGCGCTCCGAAAAAGGAGTCAGAAAAGAGTCCAACAAAAGAGCATTTTCGGAGCGAAAGAAAAATTTCCTTGTTAAGGCCCAACTATAATATGCATAAGCAAGCTTAAGCAAATTGCAAAAGTTAACGAAAATGCTGTCAAATGCATAACCAGTTCAGAGTTAACTTTTAGGTGGCTACAATGACTTTGAAACTTTTTGTCCACAGTTGCTCATTTATGTTTAAAAAAATGTTTTTATTTTAACAAAAAGCCATTAAATGACTATATTTTATAAATATTATTATATTATTTTATAATTAAAAGAAAACTTCGTACCAGAAACGCATAATTTTTCCTTTTTTTAAATTTATCGGCAAAAGTACTAAAATGTACAGCTGTGGCAGCACTACATTGTAAATAATAATAAACGTTTACATATGTTTTGAATATTTTCTTTTTAATAAGAAAATTGATGTAATGCTGAATCCGAGACTCATATGACGTCGAGAAGCATTTTTAAAATAAGTGGTTATACATTCTACGACACCAAGGACCCCAGAGATAGATCATGTGGTGGCTCGGCAATATTGGTCAAATCGCGAATCAAACACCATTCATTGGGTGGTCTTTCAGAGTGCTATCTTCAAGCAACAAACATCTGTATTGAGAACTTTTGTCAAAACCTCGTGATTTCGTCAGTTTACTGTCCGCCCAGATTTTCAATAACAAAAGATCAGTATAGAGATTTTTACAAATCACTAGGTAGCCGTTTCATAGCGGCTGGCGACTACAATGCTAAGCATACATTCTGGGGCTCACGACTCGTTAGCCCTAAAGGTCGTATCTTGTACGACTCCCTGTCTGAAATGGGACTGAATGTGATTTCAACTGGTCAACCAACTTATTGGCCAACTGACCAGCAAAAAATTCCTGACGTTATCGATTTCGGCGTGGAGAAAGGGGTATCCCCGGAACTCATTGAAGTCGAGGCTTCACTGGATCTTTCTTCAGATCACTCACCCACTGTAATCACCATCAGAAGTCCTCAGCAAATCGTAACTGATGCCTTACTTCTTGTCAAACGTCTGAATTGGTTAAAATAAAAAAAATACATCAGCACTCACTGCACAGAGAAACTCCCATTAAAAACTGCTGAAGACATCGATGCCTGTATAAAGTCTTAATGAACATGTCGAGAAAGCCGCAGAACATGCTTCTTCCACTTACCGCCCGAATAGGTACAACAGAGTTTTTTCTGCAGATGTTGAGCAACTATTGTCTGAAAAAAGGAGAGTCCGAAGAGAGTGGCAACAACACAGATCGCCCCAACTTAAAACTAGGTTGAGAGAATGTACCAAAAATCTTAGGATCTTGCTAGAAGCGCAAAAAGCAGAGTCTCTCAAACAACATCTGGAAGGTCTAGACGCAACTTCCCAGTCAAATTATTCATTATGGCGTGCAGTCCGAAATCTAAGAAAACCCGTAATCGCAAAACCTCCACTGCGTACTTTGAACGGATCTTGGGCACGAAATAACGAAGAAAAAGGCAACCTTTTCGTAAGTCATTTAAAAAATGTATTCACTCCCAATATGGATACTGACATTAGCCAACTACCGCCTGTTGTTGCCAGACCACCTGTACAAATAAGATTTCAATATCTGGAGGTTGTTGAGGCTATTGATAATTTAAATGTTAAAAAAGCACCTGGGTTTGATAAAATCAGCAATAAAATGATTTTTGAGCTGCCTCGCATTGCAAAAAGATTAATCCTCTTTCTTTTTAATGCCATCTTACGGCTTGAGTACTACCCTCCGGTTTGGAAAATTGCACTAGTAAAGATGATTCCTAAGCCGGGAAAAGATCCTTGCAAAGTTGAGTCGTATAGGCCAATAAGTCTATTACCAACTATGTCCAAATTATTCGAGAAATTGCTTATAACCAAGCTGACTCCGATTTTAAATGAAAACAACTGCATTCCCAATCACCAGTTTGGCTTCAGACGTCAACACAGTACAATAGAACAAACACATAGATTGGTACAAGTCATAAGAAAAACCTTTGAGGAAAAGAGATACTGTTCGGCACTCTTTATTGACGTCTCTCAAGCTTTCGACAAAGTATGGCATGAAGGCCTGATATCTAAATTAAAGCAGAACTTGCCGGTGAATCTTCAACACCTACTATGGAAATACTTAATCGACCGTCAGTTTATGATTAAAGAAGGTGATTATTTAAACCGTCCTCAACCTATAGGTGCTGGCGTCCCTCAAGGTAGTATCTTAGGACCAATTCTATACTTGCTGTACACAGCAGACATGCCAACAAACAATGAAATTCACACGTCAACATTTGCTGATGATACGGCATTTTTCAGTACTCACAAAGATCCAAAAGATGCCTCGATTCAATTACAGCACCACGTAACGCAAGTGGAGAAATGGGCAAGACAATGGGGAATAAAAATAAATGAACAGAAATGCACCCACGTAACATTTACTCTACGTAGGGAATCATGTCCCCCTATTCGTATTAATGACCATATAGTGCCTCAAAACTCACACGTGAAATATCTTGGTATTCATCTGGACCGTCGCCTCACATGGAAACCACATATAGATGCTAAGCTGACTCAAATGAAACTGAAAGCAGCCCAAATTCATTGGCTCATCGGCAGAAACTCCGTCCTTCGGCTCGATTGTAAGCTTCTACTCTACAACTCAATCTTAAAGCCAATTTGGTGCTATGGTATCCAGTTATGGGGCACTGCCTCCAACTCCAATATTGAGAAAATTCAACGCCGTCAAAACAAAATTCTACGAATGATAACTACCGCTCCTTGGTATATTAAAAACAACAACATACACAACGATCTTGATGTTCCACTTGTCAAATGGGAAATAACTAAACACGTGGCCCTGTATTTGGGTAAGCTGGAAACTCATCCAAATCCCCTCGCTCGAGTCATCTTACAACATCCCGGTCATAGCCGTTTGAGAAGGAGGGACACCACCGCTCTCAGATGAATAAATACAAGTTGCACATTATATCCTATCGAATTTGAAAACTAGATTTTGCCTAGCATTGGCTGGACTTATCTTAATTAACTTTAGTTTTAAGATTTGAATACCTATTGTTAGTTCATTTAAAATGAAGATACAATAAAAAAGAATATGCAAAAAAAAAAAAAAAAAATATGTTTTGTTAATTTTCGTATTGTGTTTGCAAAAATGGACCAAAAACTTAAAAATTTAATTAATATAAAAATATTAAAGTTAGCGCTTGAAGGCCTGCGCACATTAAAAGAAATATGTGAACTACACTGTAAAAGAAGAAGACGCTCTTGTTCTGTCAGAGAAATAAACCGCGACAGAAAGACATTTTTGTTAAAATAAAAAGGGTCCCTTTTATTGTAAAGGCACTTATTTTTCCGCATTTTCTATTAAATTTAAAATAAATATATTTTCTTCCATTTTGTTCAAAACACAAACAAACAACAACAAACAGCTGATTCCGTACAGAATGTGCGATCAGTTTCGCTTTTTGCTTAAGTAAATGACAGTTGAAAAACTTAACGAAAAGTTTCGTTAAGTACATTATAGTTTGCCACATACAATTTATATGTGTTCGCACGTTTGCTTAAGCTAGCACATGCATATTATAGTTGGGCCTTTACTGTCCTGAGTCGACACGCAGTATGACTCAGAAATTCCACTTAATTATGTGTGTAAAGCAGGGGCTTCCAAAAATTTTTTGGTACTGTATTAGTGAGTACGAGAGAGTAATAAAATTGAGAGAATGTATTTATTTAAAGCAGTGATGTTCAAAAATAAAATGTAGATGTATTTGTGAGAGATTTTGCACAGCAAACATATTGTCAAACGCTTAAAGTCAGAAAAAAGTAAAGAATTTTTTCCAAATGTAAACACCTTATGAAACAATATCAGGGACCGTAAATAACAATTATCAATATCGAACACCAATTTTAGAACAGTTATTTTGATAAAAAACAAAAATAAGTCTATCTAAACCAGTTTTTTATTTTTCGTTTTCAATTGTAATTGAATAGCGTGTGTTTGCTGTGCTTTGATCAACAAGAAGCAACAACAATGCTTAACAAATTTCTGAAAAAAAATGACGGTAGTCCGTCGCATGTGTTCTCATCGCTTGCTGAACGACGAGTGAATGAATGTTTTTAAAAGAGCATAACAAATGTGTGTAAATTTTTCAAACAATTGTTGCAGCGTTGTCAGTTTAGGGGATTTATCCCCAAATTGAGGATTTTTTGTCGTGATTTGGGATAAAAATTTCATCTTGGGGATCCGGAGATTTGTTGGGGATGACAACACAATGTTAAGGGATTTTTGGGGATATTTTTTTAAAAGTGATGGTAACAAGAATGATTTTGGAGCTAAAAAATGTGCGTCTGGCAAGTCTAAAAATGTGTGTTATTATTTTTAGTGTATGGTTTCTAATAAAAAAGAAGTATGTAAATATTTAAAAAAAATATATATTTTTTACTGTTTAAAATGGCTGCAAATACTAATTTTATTAACAAAAATCATAATGCTTCTTGGGAACGCGAAGATTAAAAAAAGGTTTGAAATATACATATACGAGTATATTTTTAAAGGGTAACGCTTGCGTTGAACGCGTTTTTTCAATAATGAATACTACCAAAACAAAAATACGTAACAAAATGCAATATGAATTATTGGAAGCACTTCTTAGAATAAACACATACTTTAAAAATAATTAAATTTGTTTTGAGAAATTTAATCCATCTGCTGAAATGCTAAATCTTTTTAATACAAGCAATATGTACAACAAAATTTCTGAGGCTGATGAATCAGAAGATTTTGATTCTGAAGTTTTTGAAATGCTAAACTCTGGTAAATAATTTGTTATGCTTTTATATTTAAATTATGTGTAATTTTTTCTTTACAAGATTTATAATTACAAATCTAATTAGTTTGAATACTAATATATGCATGTAGTAGCTATCGATAAAAATGAATTTTTATTATAATTTTTATATTGTTTTTTAAATAAAAAAAAAAAATTTTGAATCAAAAAAATCAGTTTGGGGATTTTTGGGGATGACAAATCAAAAATTGGGGATAAGCTCTAAAAAAATACTGGCAGCACTGAATTGTTGTATGGGCTGAACATCACTGATTTAAAGCCGCAGAAAAATTTTAGTAATATACATATTTTATAATTTGCTATGTATGTTACCAAAAGCATTTTTGACCGCACAATATTTTTTGAGTGTCATCATCTGTTAACCTGAAAAAAAAACCATAGCATCCGCTAGACATGTGCACTTGTCGAAGTCACCACAGACTAACCAGAATAGACACGGCCACCAAGCGGCCACTAAAAGAACTAAAATGTGTTAAAGTGGCATCACACATTTACCACCATCGTAGGTAAGGGATAGCAAATATTTTGTTATTTGTATGGCTATCCTTGTTCTTCGATGGTGGCAATGGAAATTCAATGTTTACATTTATTTGTGAAAATTTTCTTCAATTTGGCGCAACAAAATGAGGAAAATTGTAATTTTGCGCTAAAATTATAATAAATTTTGGCGCATTTTTCTCATTTTTGTTGTGCCATTAAGTGAAGCCAGTTGGATTTTAGTCTGTGAGTTGGATTTCATCCAACAAGTTTGAATAGCTGCAAAAACATTAGGAAAAGTAAAATGTGTGTAAGTACCTATGAAATTTTTTTTATTGATTTTGACTTTTTAAATAATGTAGGACACGTTTGTTATAAATTGCCCAAATGTGGAGAATCTCCGATGCTTTCCGAAACATCCCAAAAGGTAAGTGCTTTTAATTTCATCAGGTTTTTAATTAAGGCGGAAATTGCATAAAGAATTTGCAATTTGTATGGAATAATTTTCCGTTTAAAATGTAAATTCTCTTGTGTATTTCCGACTTAAGTTCCAATTGGTAAATGTATACCAATTAGGGCCATTATTACAACCTAATAATAAAGTTGCTGATAGTTAACGTGAACAATAGCTATCTTGAACGATAAAGTGACCAATAAGTTTTTTCCATTATTACAACTGTCCGATAAAATAAAAAATGTAATTTATATACTGTGGCAACATTGCAGTATATACCGACTACTTTTGGTTGTTTAAAATACGTAGTGGCAACGACTTAGTTTTGTTTAATTTTTTAATTGAAAACAAAAGTTTATATCTTGTGCTTTATGTCGGTTTTTATTAAAAATTGTTTTGTTTTTTGTGTTAAAAATAATTTAATTTGACATAAAACTGTCATTGAAGTTACAATATCTTCAGCAGAAAATATGGCATCTTCAAGTTCTTAAAGTTCACTTGTAAAGTTACCATGAGGACAAACCTGATGGTAGCTTATCAGTCACTTTTTAGGTTAATGTTAACTTGTAATAACCAAAAACTATTTATCTGGCAGATAGCATCCTAAAAATAACTATTTGTAAGTTGTAATAATGGCCCTTAGAGTTTGTTTTCAAAATTATGTGATGTGTTTTATTATATATGTGTTGTGTATTTGCGATCGTAATTGTTTAATTTGTTAATTTTATGGCCGGCCGTAGGTTTTTTGTATGTATTTTCAATGCATGGAGCTCTAGCTCTTAGAATCATTTGATTTTACATATAGTGAATAGGAGCCGCCTGGATACATTTGGTATAAAGGCAAGTAAAAGTTAAAGTGGAGTATAATTCTCAAATTTTTGTTGAGTTGACAAAAGAAGTTGTCTTCAGACCACAACTGCAAATTGCCAAACTATTGCCTTTATACCAAATTTGTATATTTATATTTTTAATTCCTGTAGCCCGGTAGCTTTTTTGTACATATGTTTCATCATTCATAATAAATGTAAAGACAACAAACAATATAAATTAATAAATTAATATTTATTTTATACATAATATAGGTACCTAGATTAATAAATCTATCATAAATTTTTTTTTTGCAGATAACATTTTCCAGTGACAAGATACTTTGCGCATTTTATTTTTCACGAGGTAGGTATCCTTAAACACAATAATTTTATTTAAAAAAAGATTAATTATTTAAAAATTTTTATTTTCAAGCACTTAGGACTACTTACCGTTGATCCTGTGAAGAATTGGTCCAATAACTGCAATGCTTCAGGTTAGTACTTCTGTCCATTAGTGGTTCTATTATTATAAAAAAAACATTGAATAAACAAAAAATTATTTGCTAAATGGATAATTGTTGTTCTACTTCCTCTATTTTTAGATGACATGTGTTACTTACCGTTAATCCTGGGATGAAGTGATCCAGCAAACATTATATCTTCCGGTCAGTATTCTTGATTTTTACACTAGATCTTATCTTAAAAATAAAATATAAAATAATTACTATTTTCATTGTAAAATTTCATTTTCAGCTTACTTACCATATAATCCTGACATTTTGGTGAATTCCCTGCCACTTTGGACAATCCTTTGGAAGATTTTCGGCAAATATTAATTTCCGGCCATCAGCCACATCAACTATAACGAAACAACATTTATTTTTAGGTTTTTTATTATGTACATAAATATTTTTTTTTAAATTTTACTTACCCCTAATATACAACAAAATAAATGTTTAAATATTAACTTTTGTACGTTTTTTTATATATGTATTTGTACAGGAAAAAACGAAAAATAAAATTTTTTTACAAATTTTCCCAAAAAAATGTTTGTTTACTTTAATTTTTATTTTTCATCATATGGTAAAAATGGTAATGTATAGCTGTTTTCTTTAACTCATTGCTATACGCATGTAGCGTTTTTTTTTCTCTCTATCACATTATCGTGGTAAGCACTGCTGATAATCCACTTTTGTAAAAGTCACGTTTGACGATTCTGGTTAGTCTGTGGAAGTCACATCGACGACTGAATTGAAGAGCATAAAAATATGTCTTGGTAGTGGTAGCTCAATTGTGCTATCCCAGCATACCATTTTAGGAGCGCTCCGAAAAAGGAGTCAGAAAAGAGTCCAACAAAAGAGCATTTTCGGAGCGCTCCCAAAAAAGGAGTCAGAAAAGAGTCCAACTAAAGAGCATTTTCGGAGCGAAAGAAAAATTTGCTTGTTACTGTCCTGAGTCGGCACGCAGTATGACTCAGAAATTCCACTTAATTATGTGTGTACCAAAGCGTTGTTCTCCTGCTGTTTGTGCTTTGAACAAAAAAAAACATAGCTGTACCACACAAGAATGATAAAAACAAGATTACACAGAGCCCAAGAAAAACCTCATAAAAGACTCTTTTCTGGCATTATCTTAGAGCTCGTTAAGAGCCCAAAAAAACCCTCAGAAAAGACTCTTTTCTGACATTATCTAAGAGCTCTTTCTGACGGACCATTTTCGAATGTAATGACCCTCTTTTCTGAAGGTTTTCGGAGCAATTATGATTGTTTTTTGGGCTCATAAAGAGCGTTAACGCTCCGAAAAAGGTGTCAGAAAAGACTCTTTTCGGACTCATATGGCTTGCTGGGTAGAAACACAACAACCATTTAGAGCAGACGTCGGCATCCTATAGCACAATAGTGCAGAGAGCACTTCACACATACGCTTAATCTCTTTCATTCAAGCATTAAACACATTCGAGACAGCAGGCTACACGACTACACGAGTGCAAATGCCGCTGGGTACTTATGCCGCCCTGCCGCTATTAATTATTTTGAAAACGACAGCTACATACTCATCAGCTGATCCCGAAATCTGACGTTTTAATAAAAAATAAATTTGTTCTTCGAACTTTTTAAATAACATAATGGCATAAAGGCTTCTAAAATACAACAAAAAAGTAAATAAACACATTAAAAATAATAAATCTTAAACAATAAAACACTTACAAACTTAAATAAACAAAACAATTAAAATATAAACAGCTGTTGTAGTAATCCACTTATATTTCAGTGGTGCCACTTAAGGCTTTTATTTTTTTTAAAGTAGCGTTTTTTTATGAAAAATTAAAAACATATGTACATGATTCCAGACATGCTAATAAACTTGACTCATTTTTATTATTATTAATATAATATTATTGATACATTTAACAACTCTTGATGCATAAATGATCATAACATTTTAATTTTGTATTTTGCTTTTTATTTTAGTTAATTTGCTTTACACATTTTGCTATATGGTCAACACTGTTTTTGGTTTGTCGCCAACAAAATTAGAAATTAGTTTAATTTGACAGCGACGAAAAAATCAGCATGGACAAGAACCTGCAGTCGTGTTGCCTGCTGTCGTCAATGTAGTCACTCTCATATAAACATGTGTATTTTATTTTTGACATATTGTAGTCGGTAGCCTGCTGTCTCGAATGTGTTTAATGCTTCAGTCGTCATTGCGACAGCAATGTGCGCACATGCGGCGGATGCTTTTATATTTTTTTCAGAAATACTTACCAACAAACATTTTAAATTGATAATGAATTACGAAAAATATTTTATGATTGATAATGCATTTGGTAACATGCATTTAATCAGCTTTAAAAGTATTAGAAATTCCATTTATATAGCAATCTCGTTGTTAATTTCTTATATGTTACGGAAAATATATTGTGAGTGTATGTTTCCTAACTAAAGTTGTTTTGTATAATTTATATAATTATCCCGCTTGTCCGCGGATACATTCCATAAGTCATTATACCATTATATACAAAGCAATGACCTATACTTGCTCGGCAATACCTACGCAGTGCGTTTGAGTGACGAATTTAACATGGGGATGTCATTGGAAGTATACAATCCCCACCCTCTCGCTTACATTCCGTTGACGAAAACAGTGACGAATATTCATCATAGTTTTCATTTACAAAAATACAATACTGAAAAGAACACTGAAGCCGGGTGAACTACCACGCTGCTGTTAAATAATGAACGGTTTCGTTAATGTTGGATAATGAACTACTTCGTAACTACCCAGTAATGATATAATAAAAATGTCTTTAATGGTTTATGGTATATATAATAATGTATTTTTTGAATTCATAGCATTTTTTAAATCTTATAAAACTAACATTAAAAATAAAACAAAAACTTTAATTCACATAAAAACAACAAAAAAAAAAAAAAAAAAACAATATCATAAATCTAAATATAAAAAACAAAAAAAAAAATCACATTAATTCACATCAATATTAACAAACATATACACATATTTATATATTATTATTTTTCTCAGTTCTTCTCTTCAACGACTTGTTTCTGAATATGCGCCTCTTTTGTATTTGAATAACTTTTCGGATGTGTTCATCCGCTGGCCCAACACTATTAGTATTGGTCATTGAGACCGCTTCTGAAATGATTAAACATTTATTTTTAATTTACATTCAGTCGAAATATTAATGGACGTATTTAAAAAAAATTAAAGCAGACTTCAAATGTACTTTAAGAAAATTTTGTATAAAAGCACACTTCAAGTCTACTTTATTTTTTATAAATACGGCAGTTAGTGTTTTTTACCTGAAACTACTGAAAAAAATTGTGTGTGTTCTTTAAATCTCTTCTTCCCTTGAACACCATCTACGTTGTAGGCCATAATGACATCGTCACCCAAAATTCGTCGTAAATTTTTCTGAACTCCGGCAGGTTCAAGTAGGCAATGTCCAATCACATTTTTTTTGCTATTTGTGTGCATTTTAAGCATCCGTGCCGCGATGCATGAGATGGTGTGCCAGAAATAAATGCACGTGCTGGCGCGTCACAGAGAACTTCTCTTATTTGCATTCTGTAAATACTACCCTCTAGTTCTAAGCCTGGTTTTAAATAAGAAGAAATTCATCAACAAATTTCAAAAGAAATTCTTCACATGTTGCTGGCTTACTTTTACCAACAAAAACTCCAACTGGGAATACTGCTCGATCTTCCACATTGGTAAGTCTTATTAAAATTGGCCAAAATTGTACCTTTGAACTTTTAAAGAGGGGCAAACCGTCTACATTAACATCAATTATAATGTTATCAGGCAGCTTAATGACATCGGCTATCCTCTTTAAGTTTCTTGGCATACCAATGTGGATATATGATCCACCTGCAATATTCTCTACTATCGGTTTGTTGGAACAATAAAACTTGTAGAATGGAGTGACAACTATATTTTCTTCTCTTAGAATCTCTATTAAATCCTTAACGCAATTACGAGAAGGTCTATGTTTCGCATTCCACTTAATTAATTTTGGGCTGATACTTATATTGCCACTCTCTTCTTTTAAACTGTTAATATCCGAACCTGTTTCCACTTCTTCTGGTTCATTTTGGACAGAATCATGATATTCACAAATTTCAATATTGTAACTTTGAGTTGTGTTATTTAAATTTTCTATGCCCACTTTCATCATCTTTTTTACAAAATTTTCTTTTTCACTTTTTATTATTCTTTTTAAGTGCCTTTTGCTTATCATTTTTTTTACCTTTATTTTCTAAATCAAAAAGAATACCAATATATTAAAAAATTCACTTTTCTTCAAGGAAAACTAACCAACTGCTATTTTTTATTTAATAATTTCTGACTTCACACTTGTTGATCAAAACACAGAATAAAGGCCCAACTATAATATGCATATGCTAGCTTAAGCAAATTGCAAAAGTTAACGAAAAGGCTGTCAAATGCATAACCAGTTCAGAGTTAACTTTTAGGTGGCTACAATGACTTTGAAACTTTTTGTCCACAGTTGCTCATTTGTGTTTAAAAAAAATGTTTTTATTTTAACAAAAAGCCATTAAATGACTAAATTTTATAAATATTATTATATTATTTTATAATTAAAAGAAAACTTCGTACCAGAAACGCATAAATTTTCCTTTTTTTTAATTTATCGGCAAAAGTACTAAAATGTACAGCTGTGGCAGCACTACATTGTAAATAATAATAAACGTTTACATATGTTTTGTTAATTATCTTATTGTGGTTGCAAAAATGGAGAAAAAACTTAAAAATTTAAATAATATAAAAATGTTAAAGTTAGCGCTTGAAGGCCTGCGCACATTAAAAGAAATATGTGAACTACACTGTAAAAGAAGAAGACGCTCTTGTTCTGTCAGAGAAATAACCGCGACAGAAAGACATTTTTGTTAAAATAAAAAGGGCCTCTTTTATTGTAAAGGCACTTATTTGTTTCCGCATTTTCTATTAAATTTAAAATAAATATATTTTCTTCTTTCTCCATTTTGTTAAAAACACAAACAAACAACAAACAGCTGATTCCGTACGGAATATGCGATCAGTTTCGCTTTTTGCTTAAGCAAATGACAGTTGAAAAACTTAACGAAAAGTTTCGTTAAGTACATTATAGTTTGCCACATACAATTTATATGTGTTCGCACGTTTGCTTAAGCTAGCATATGCACATTATAGTTGGGCCTTAACAATTTGTTATGACGCCGACGCTTTGGGATGGTATGAAGATTTGTCGAACACATCACTGAGGTTAGCGTTTAGCGACAAACACAATTAATTGCTAGTGCTTGACTTAGGAAATACTGATATGTATATTGCCAGCCAGACGCTGACGCTTCGGTTGTGCATAGGCTAGAAATACATTATACACATTTTGCTTTTCAACATAAACAATTGAATATGACAAAAAAAATTTTGCTCGCTTGCTTATATACGATCAACGAATTCATATAATATATTGGTACACCAAGTAGGTACTGGTAATTGTGAGTGACGAATTTATTACAGAAAAACCGTCAATAGCAGTTTTGCCGAACAAGCGGGTATGTTTATGTTTGTTGGGTAGTTTTCTCACACACACAACCTCATTTTAGGCTTCGCCGACCTCTGATTTAGAGTATTTTTTGTATTGTTTTCCAACTGTCAAATGATTATTGAGTAAGCTGAAAATTGCGTATGCCTGAACACTTAAAATAATATTGTCAATTAACTATTTACTTCTTTTATTCGATCTTTTTCACTATTCTTTGATTTATTTTTCAAGCAATGAGGTCACTTTTAATATTTATATAAAAATGTTCTATATATTATATATATAATCTATTTAATGTGTTATAAGTTCTATGGGCTATCTTATAATTATTCCTGTCATAAAATTTTGAATTTTCTAGTCGTTCAGAAACTAATGGAATATAAGTTAAAGATTTATAAATACAGACAATGTAGCTCAAAATTATAAGAATAAGTTTAGAAACTAAAAATATTACATATTTAATTTTTCAATTATTATTCCAAACAAGTTTTATATACATACATATATATATATTAGGGGTGGAATAGTGTTATATGGAAATCCTTAGTAACACAATTTGAATACGCTAGAACCCTTAATTTTGTGGGGTTTGGCAAAAAAATGCATGAGCCAAAAAATTAGGGGGGTGGGATGGGGGTAAATGGCGCCTCATCGGGGTCAAAAGTAGGAGAAAACAAGACAAAATCCACGTAAAGCTTCATAACTGTCCCTGAGTCGCACTTACAGGGTTAAAATATCAGACCGACCCTCACTAATATTTCCTCTCCTACATTTTTTATGAACACACCTACCCCCTATCTGCCCTCCTTAAGGGTGCTCCCATACAAAATATTAATTTTTATAAAATTAGCCCTCACCGCCCTAACTAGCCCCAGATTGCTCCTAGAGGAGTAAAATGTATGACCGACTTTAATATTTTTGTTGTCTTAACATTTTCTAAGAACATACCTAACACCTGAAACAGCCAAATTTTTCGTACGCTTTTACAGATCCAGAAATCTGGGAAGAACGCAAAGATTACCAGCAAGCTATAGAAATATTGCGTAAATTACATGTTGTCAATGACGCTGCCGAAAGAGGAGTAAAATTAATAGAAGATTATAACAACATATTGTGCCGTCACGAGGAAGAAAAAATATTTTTGCTTCAAGTTGTCGCTGAAAATAGATCAAAATATCCTTCGCATAATAAAAACGAATTAATTTAATTATCGTTATAATAAATATTAATCAATTGCAAAAATATATAAAAAATTTTTTTTTATTAAAATTTTTGTATGGGGACCACCCTAATGAAGATGGAGGATAGAAAATGTTAAGACAACAAAAATATTAAAGTCGGTCATACATTTTACTCCTCTAGGAGCAATCTGGGGCTAGTTAGAGCGGTGAGGGCTAATTTTATAAAAATTAATATTTTGTATGGGAGCACCCTTAAGGAGGGCAGATAGGGGGTAGGTGTGTTCATAAAAAATGTAGGAGAGGAAATATTAGTGTGGGTCGGTCTCACATTTTAACCCTGTAAGTGCGACTCAGGGACAGTTATGAAGCTTTACGTGGATTTTGTCTTGTTTTCTCCTACTTTTGACCCTGATGAGGCGCCATCCCACCCTCCTAATTTTTTGGCTCATGCATTTTTTTGCCAAACCCCACAGAATAAGAGGTTCTAACATATCGAAATCAAGAAGTCGATCACTATCCCACCCCTAATATATATGTATATCATAATTGTAAACTTTTCATTTTCTGTTAAAAGTTTTCATTTTTATTATTTATAGTTCAATTATTATTGTATTATAATTTAAAATTGTAAATCCCTGAGATAACGAAATATTGGATATAAATATATAGAACATTTTTATATAAATATTAATATTGCTTGAAAAATAAATCAAAGAATTTTCAATAAACCGAATATTGACTCAATTAAGTTTCATATCTGAACACAGTAAGCATCTGAATGAAAAATAAAAAACACAACTGTCAATTTAAAAATATAATTATTTAAAGTTGTTAAATAGTGCAAAATTACACAAAAGTTAAGGATGTCTCGTGCAAGGGGGTTCGCATGGTGTTCAAGTTTGCTGACATACTTTGACGCATATTTTGTAAATTCGACTTTTACTAATGGCACGCCTAGATCTTTGTGGATTCGAGAATTTTTAACATACCATGGAGCTGTAGTAATTATCCGTAGAATTTTATTTTGACCCCTTTGAATTTTTTCAATGTTTGATGCTGAGGCAGTACCCCATAATTGAATTCCATAACACCAGATTGGCTTTAGAATTGTATTGTACAACAAAAGTTTGCAATCCAATTTCTGCCGATTAGCCAATTAAGTTGCACTGCTTTTAATCTCATCTGTGTAAGTTTCGCTTCAATATGAGACTTCCAAGTTAAACGGCGGTCGAGGTGAATGCCGAGGTATTTGACTTCATTGTGTTGCGGGATAATTTGATTATTTATTCTGATGAACGTGCAGGTATCTTTTCGCAATGTGAAAGTGATATGAATACATTTTTGTTCATTTACCCTGATTTTCCAAAGCTCTAGCCAATTCTCTAGTTTATAAACATAATTCTGCAAATTCTGTGATGCAACTTGGTGGTCCTTATGGACGCTGATAAAGGCTGTATCGTCTGCAAAAGTTGACGTATGGATTTTGGGGTCTGACGGCATGTCGGAGGCATATATCAAATATAAAGTAGGACCCAGTATGCTACCCTGTGGCACACCTGATTCAATTGGCTGAGCGGTACTTAAAAAATCACCTTCTTTTATTTTAAATTTGCGACCGTATAAATAACTTTCCATGAGTTTATGGGTGTTAGCAGGCAGAGTTAATTTTATTTTGTGCATTAAACCGTCATGCCAAACTTTGTCGAACGCTTGCGACACATCAATGAAAAGGGCGGAGCAGTATTTTTTGTCTTCAAACGACCCTCTTATCACATTTACCAATCTGTGTGTTTGTTCGATGGTGCTGTGTTTATCCCTGAAGCCGAATTGATGATTAGGAATACATTCAGTGTCATTCAGAATTGGAGTCAACTTAGTCATTAACAATTTTTCAAACAGTTTTGAAATTGTCGGCAGTAGACTAATTGGCCTATATGACTCCACTTTGGTGTGGTCCTTCCCTGGCTTAGGAATCATAGTGATCATAGACACCTTCCAATCTGCAGGATAGTATTCTAGGCGTAAAATAGCGTTGAAGATAAAGAGGATAATCTTTCTTGCTACACGAGGTAACTCCACAAGCATTTTATTGCTGATTTTATCCATACCTGGAGCCTTTCTAAGGTTCAGAGTACCAATAGCGTTTTGGACATCACGAAAGTTTAGTCTTAGCGGTACAGGAGGCCTTATAACAAGTGGTGGCAAATCAGATTCGTTATTATTTGAGTTGTTTATAGTAAACACATTTCTCAAATGGTTAACAAATAATGTCCCTTTCTCGGAATCATTTCTAGCTCAGTCACCAGTCGGATTTCGCAAAGGAGGTTTTCCTCTTACTGGTCTTTTTAAACCTCTTGCCGCCCTTCATAACGAGTAGTCAGATTGTGGGGTACTATCAAGACCTTCCAAGTAAGATCTAAGTGAGGCCGTTCTTTGGGTTTCTAAGAAATGTCTTAGTATATCTCTGCATTCCCGTAGCCTAGCTTTCAGTTCATTAGACCTGTGAATTTGCCACTCTCTTCTCATTCTTCTTTTTTCTGATAGGAGATGTTCGAGTTCAGAGAAATAAGTTCTGTTTGTCCTATTTCTACATTCAACGTGATAAGTGGAAGCGTGATGCATAGCTCGTCGAAGGTCCTCGGTAAAGTTGCCAATCGACTCATCAATATCGTCGGTAGTTCTCAACACAACATTTTCCGTGCAATGAGAACTTAAATACTTTTTGTATTTTATCCAACTTACTCGGGTCTTAGTCATGTTCATAAATGGAGAACCACACACTTGAGGGAAATGCATTGAAATGATAGTAGGAGAGTGATCTGAGGACAAGTCCAGTGAAGGATCCACTTGCATCCATTCTACAGGGATATTTTTCACTACTCCAAAGTCAATAACATCGGGAATCTTCTGTCGGTCCGTCGGCCAATAGGTGGGATGTCCACTTGAGAGTACATCTAAGCCCATTTTAGCAATGGTGTTGAAGAGTACGCGACCCTTTGGGGTTACCAGACGTGAACCCCAAAATGTGTGTTTGGCGTTAAAGTCACCAGCAACTAAAAATCTAGCTCCAAGGGATTTAAAGAAGTTATGGTATTGGTGTTCTTTTATTGAAAATCGAGGCGGAGAATAAATCGATGATAAAACAAATTTGTATTGACAGAATTCAATGCAAATGTTTGTTGCTTGGAGGTAATCCTCACTTATGTTATTCATTAGATAATGCTTTATTCTGTTCTTTATAAGAATTGCCGATCCTCCACATGCTCTTCCGCGTGGATCTTTAGTATCATATAACACGTAGCCATTAATTTTGAAGTAAGCTGTCGCCGTCAAGTGAGTTTCAGAAATCATCATGACATCAATCTGCTTATCCATCAGGAAGTGTTCCAGTTCGTTTTTATGTTGGCGGAGGCCGTTCGCGTTCCAGAAACAAATTTTTAAATAAATCATTTCTTTAAAATGGCTTGCAAGATAGTGGATTGCATTTTCAGCATTTCCTGCATCATGGATGTCATGGTGGTCGTGAAAGTGTTCATAGTTTGGACAAGTGTCTGCAATGTTGTCTCTAGATTGTTGATATGCGGCTCAGAATATTGGGGTTTAGGTTCCTGCTCCAGACCTGGCATAGTAGATTTAACGACGTTTGCGTAAGAAACTTGTCTAGAACTAGGCGCGTTTACATGACTAGTGGACCGTAATAATTGAGGGAAATTGTCACTCGATGCTAAATTTGGCTGTTGAGGGCGATTAGGCAATACTGACGTCTTGTTGGTTCTTATGCCTTTCAAATGAGTGTAAATTGGACAACCTCTATAATTTGCGGTATGATTACCTCCGCAGTTACTGCATTTTTTGATTTTTGAGTCAGTTCTCGACTTATCGCATTGAGCAGTTGCATGTAGCTCCCCACACGCAACACAAACTGTCGCAATTTACAATACGCCTTGGTGTGACCAAATTCCTGACAGTTGAGACACTGGACGGGTCCCTGACGCTTATGTGGTTCTTCCACGGTGATTCTACGATGCAGAAGGTACATCAGATTGTAGATGGGATGGGACTCGTTTTTCTTTAAGACAACATCTCCAGGTTCCAATTCTACCCTGAACATGGGCTGAGGGATCTTTTCACGGTTTCTAATATTCACTACGCTCTTGATTTTGAACCCTTTGTCCATTAAACCGGTTTTTATCTCCGCGGGATCAACACATGGGTCTATACCCTTTAGAACGACTTGGAGTCCTTTTGCGCTTTTGAGCTGGTAGGTATAGAAATCCCTAGTCTCCCTTTCCAGCTGGTTGGACAATTTTCAAAAATCATCTTCCCTATTCACTTGTATCTTTGTCTCGCAGATATTTCCATGTTTCATTGAGGTTACGCTAAACATGTTTTCACCTATTACAGCAACAATTCCTTGTACCAATTTACTGGAAGTCGGCTCTCTCAGATAAATTGGTGGGGGCTTAAACGTCTTCTTCGGAAGTTCTGGCTCATCCGTCTGGAGGAGAGTAAACCTATTTTGATCATTACTCACGGTCTTAGGAGCTTTTGCATTTGATGACACTTGAGCAGACTACGGGCTCCTCTGTCGCTTGAGAACGGTTATGTACTTATCCATACCTACTTGTTTTTTGGGTTTGACTGCACTGTTTGATGAAGATGATGTTTTTTCATCTGTTGAAATCACTATATTGGGCGAACAGGAACGACGCCGTTCTGCGGCTCTTGTAGTGAGAAGATTCTCCACAGATTTTTTTATGGATTCCTCCTCAGAGAGCCATTTAGTTGTTCTAGACGAGCTAAGCTCTTTCTCAGAATTACATCTGAGAGGAACACTCATACAGTTTTTATACGATTTTTTTGATGTTTTTTTTTTTTATATATTTTAACCTATTACGATTTTTTTTTTCACTTTTTTGTTTAATTTCAACTTTTTACACTTTTTCACCTATTACGATTTTTTCACCGAAAATTCAGCCGCACTAAAGGTAACACGTCCGAACAGTTCGATGAGACGAGACTGACTGATGAAATGAAAATAAAAATAGAAAATTATAAAAATGTTTACTTAATTTTTTTTAGTAGTTTATGGCCAGAAGTCTGGAGTTATTGGGGAAAATTTATAAAAAAGGCGATAAATGACACTTTTTTTAATAAAAACAAAAATGGGATACCTTCACTTAATTGTAAATAAATAAATAAATAAATTCTTAATTTTTCTAAATTTGTTTCATCAAAATCGGACAAGTGGTTCTCGAGTTATGTTAAACTACGTTTTTGCCAAAATGTTACAACTAAGCGATAAAACATCAAGATAAGGAAAAAATTTAAAAGGTCATAAAAACTGACACATACGATCGCCAAACCCTTTGAGGGTTTTACTATACTGACCTAGTACCATCACCCTGACTTGGAATTTCTCACCCCCCAGACAATAATCCCAAAAATGTTCCACAGTGTTATCGTTCGACATCGTGGGCCAGGTGGTAAATTTCTTTTTTGAATTAATCCTCAAAAACTGAGTATTTCAACCAAGTGTGAGACGTGGACGTTCGGCTACCTTTACCTTTACAAACGGAGTCCAAACTTAATATACACTCCATAGTGGGTTTTAAAACAATTTTTGAAATTCCCAACACAATGGACATCTCCATCAAATCTCATAAATTGGTTCTTTCTATCGGCTCTATTCTCAAAATGTATCACGCAATAAATATTACAAACACATTTAAAATACTGAATGTGTGGTTTGGCTAAAATGATTTTATTTTGATCCAGAATTGATAAATCAATCTCCATATATAGTAAATTCATGCAATTGCAACAGCTTTTACACATACATACATACCAGAGAACAAAAAGAGACCATTCACATTTGCTAACCATTCGCAAATTCATTGCTTTTGCGTTGATTTTACTCGACAATAATAAAAATGTGCATTGCTGTTTGTTTACTCATTCCTTATTACTGTTTGCTATTTTACATTCCCTTTTTGTTATGCCGTTATATGTACATCAAGCAACGAAATAATTCAATGCCACATGAAAAAACTAAAAACATTCACACCATTCGTCCAGTATTCGTTGCTTTCAGTGAATGAAAACATAAAGAAAGAGCAAAAACAATACAAAACCTAAGAAGACAATAAATATTTTTTGGTTGTTGCTTTATGTGCGATTTGTTGACAGTAAACTAGTAAAGTTTGATATTTTTTGTTAGTATGTACAACTTATACAATCAGCATTGAAACCATTCATACCAATCGTTAACCATTCGTACCAATCGTTAAGTATTCGTTGCTTTTGGGAGTATACGTTTACATTTGTACAAGACATGCAATGCAAGCATGATTTTTCGTTACACTCCGTTTTGTGAATAATGACATGTATTGCTTTACGGAATTGATTTATGTTGTCAACATGAGGTTCGTTTTTTGTGATTGTATTCAAAATCTAAAATTAACCAATCAGTCCGTTCTCTGATACATACATACATCCATACATACTTACATATATAGTTCTTAATATAGATTTTTAAACTTACCACTGTTGATGTTTGATAAACAGATTACAATTATTATTACCGTTCGGATGATATTATTTGATATTTTATTTAAATTATACGACTCCCGCAAACACATATTGAATTAATTTATTAACATTAAATAATGACGTAATGGCTGCACATAGACGTTTTTATATTTATGTATATATCCGTACATTGTTAATTAACATTTGCTTCGAAACTTCTTCTGATGATTAAGACATTTTAGCATCACAATTTGTCTTATTGGTATTCCTTTGACGAAGTAATGTGTAAAAATTTTATGATTGCTCACACTGATTACCTTCTGTTGAATCTGCAAGTAACAATGAATTCCCGCTCAAATTCAATATCGTTATTTTAATATTTTATATTAGATTCGAAAATTCTATACAAAAATATTTAAAAATATATTACGAGTAGATCCAAAATACACTCAATAAAAAATAAATCTTTGGACTGATGTGGTGGGGAATGAGGAATGTAAATTTTATCATTATAAAACGTTATAATGCCAGCATTCGAGTATGTATCTTAATTAATTATTAATCTACATAATTCAGGCGTGATTCTAAAATCAGCTGATTATTTCTTTTTTCTATAAATTAATTAGCTTTCGAATTCTTATATCGGGGAAACTATCCACGATTAAAATGCAGAGATCTGCCAAAACCTATTACAATAGGTTTCAGATGCTGTTTGACCTAGTAGATGTATCGAAAATAAAGCCGTCAAAGAGTTTGATACTATAATACCTCCAATAATTGTTTATATTGTCTGTATCCTACGTTTAATTTTATCTCGATATAAACTAGGGATGCCCGATCCCGGAATACCAGGATTTGACAAATCCCCATCCTGGGATTTGTTTTAAAAAATTCCAGGATTTTTCGGGATTTATAAATCCCGAAAACAATTATTTGTTTACAAAGTCATCAACAAAAATTGTAATTTAAAAAAGTATGTCGAAGAAAAAAAGGTAAAAAATTTTAAATTTCTTTTGGAATTTGAAAATTCCTAAATAAAAAGCTTTAATTGATTTAAGCCTTCTCTGCATGATTTTTTCTTTATTGGTGAAATAAATCAAACTGATATAATCCATGTTCAAAATTCAAAACACTATGGAAATTTCCATCATCATGCAATGTTAGATCAGTACCTTAGTACTAAATAGAAATAAAAGAGGGCATTCGATGTTACGATGGAGATTTTAACCATTCTGCAACGAAGGGTTAAAACCTCTAGAGATGAAGAATTTGTTCTACTTAAACAAATAAGTAGTTGTCATTTTAAATCCGGTTGAAGGGACAGACAAAGTCGCAGAGATATGGATCTCTGTTGGTGTTGCCCTTTTATTTGTGCTCAAAGAGGTATCAAAAAGTGATCTGGTGAAATCTCTCCTTAAAATTTTTGAAAAAACCCAAATTTGAAGAGTGAATTAGATAATAGAAACGTTAGAAATTAAATTAAACGAATATAATAATAATAATGTCCATAATGATGTGGAATAATATATTAGAAAGAAAAATAAGTATTATATGTATATTTCGGAGGGAGAGAAAGGATTGTTTATGCAATCAGAATACACGATTTTGCTAACAATTTTGCCAACAAACGATGTAAACGCTGTTTTTCGTCGGCTTCATATATTGGTAACAAAATTAAATCAAGATTCTCTTTACTATAGATACCATAATATTTTTAAGAAGCTTTATCGATGGATAATATTCTGTTGCTTTTAAATTAATATAGAAATTAAAGGTGAAATGACAAATTATTTTTGTCAATCTAACATTTTAATATAATTCTATTATGTTTTTTCATTTATTAATGGTTTATAAACTTTTAGTAAATTTAAAATTTTTATTTTGGAATACATATACATATTTATATTTAACATAAGTAACTTTTTATACCCTTCACCATCATGAGAACGGTATATATAAGTCTGTCATTCCGTGTGAAATTTCCACAATATAATTTTCCGACCCAATAAAGTATATATATTCTGGATCCTTATAGATAGCGGAGTCGATTAAGACATGTCCATCTGTCTGTCTGTCTGGATGTTGAAATCAGTTTTTTGAAGTCCCCAGATCTACTCGGGATCCAAATCTTCAATTATTCTGTCAGAAATGCTTTCGAGAAGTTTGCTATTTAAAATCAGCAAAATCGGTTTAGGTCAACCAGAGTTATGAACCAATATGTGAGACCACCTCCATAAAAAGTTCATATTTTTCGTCCATTTTATTGCAATATTTTGAAATATATTGCAGATAATACCATGAAATTTTGTATACGTTTGTATGATAAAAGAAGAAAGTGTGCGCAAAATAGTAAGAATCGGTCCATGATTTCTCATAGCCCCCATACAAATATATATATTCCCGAAATATGGCTTAATGATAAATAAATGCCTATAAAATTGGAATATCAAGACAAAATTCAGCAAAAATAAGTTTTATACAAAAACAAATCGCAAAACGAAATTTTTTTTCGTTCGGTCCATGTTTGACCATAGACCCTTCCAAAATTCACTTAAATACGTATAAAACAGATATAAATAATGTTAAACGCCTAAATTTGACATAAATACTCTTTATAGGCAAATAAATTGTTGTACTAAATTCTATGGTAGTCGGCCCAGAACTGGTCATAGCTCCCATACAAGGACCACATCTGAAAAAAATATTTTTCCCTGTATATATATTGTATAAATATCGGTACCGACTCAGAACTTTGCACAGATCATATACATATATACAAAAATCATCCCACAAAATTTTGTGAATTTCGGTCTATTTTTAACCGTATGCCCCATATAAAGCCTTCTTCCGAAAATCACTTTAGTACTCATAAATCTCTTATAAATAAGGGTACCAATCTGCCTAAATCAAACTGCTGGATTTTGAGAATATCGGTCCATATTTGACAATATCCTCCACATAAGGTCCACTACCGAAATCCACGTTAATATTAATATATATCTTAAATATACCGTTATTATGTTGAAATTCGACGTGAAATATCCTCATATGCATGAAAATGACTGTTCCAAAATTTAAGAAGATCGGCCCATAATTTGTCATAGCTGCCATATAAGAACCATTTCCAAAAAACAAATAAATTCGGGTCAAATAATATTCTTTTCGGATTTAACCCATGTTCGGTCCATATTTTATAATCATGATATATATCGTTGGAAAGGTATTTTTAATACCTTTTATTTAATGTATTACAAATTATCAGATACCCATTAGTGCCCGAGATATAGTGTAGTGTGTTTGACTAAGTCGAAGTTACCATACCTTCTGTATGTAACTTAATATTAACACTTTGTTGATATTATTGTCCACACTGCACATAGCTGGCAAGCATGTATTATTCCCATACTTATTGTTTAAGTATGAATATTGTATGTAAGCTAGTGCTAAGCTAGTTGTAAGAATAAATAACAATTAATAAAGAACCTCGTTAATGAACAGTCGCACTTGCGGCTGTTCGTCTTTGGAATTTGCTCCCTCATAACATTCAGCTCCTTAGTAATGCAAACGCATTTAAGAAAAATCTTTTTGAACTCTTTAAGTGATTTTTAAATTACTTTGTTTAAAAAACTTCCTAACTTTGATTTTTATATGGGTACTTGTACATGAGTCATTCCATGTCAAACGGTACGTATTTTTTACATCACTAACTTGGATTGCTTCGGCAGTTTGTGTATGCATTCTTCTCTTAAAAATATTTTATACGTATTTCAAGAAAAAAATATAAAATTTTTTTTTCAAATGTTATGACCAATTGAACTTTGGTGAAATGGCGATTTTTTCAAAGAGATGTGCTCATTCAATCGCATGTAACTCCTGAAATACTGGACCGATTTTAATGTTCTGTACCTTGTTTTGAAGGTAATTTCAACTTCTTCTAAAATACCAAAGCGGTATGACATATCCCCATAGCATTTTTTTTAAGTTTGTATCATTTTCATCCTTTTATTTCGATTTTCAAACTGATTACATCTTTTTTTTTTTTTTAAATTTTGAGGGTGTGTTCTTATAGGTCTTTTTTACAGACTGTGTGAGTTTTGAAGTGGTGAAATAATGCGTTCTATTTTTAATGATTTTTTTTACCTTATACCTTTTGCACGAGCAACAAAAATTTCTGTGAATATAGAAAAAAATATATTTTTCGATAGTTTATTAACACAAGATACAAACAACAACAAAAAACAAAGAAAACGTAGTTCAGTAATGTGTAATATTTACAGTAAAAAAGAAAACAAAAAAAAAATGTATACAACTTCATAACACTTTAATTAAATTTTATTTCTATTTTACTACTGTTTTCATCTTTTTATTGATATTTTTTTCTTCTTTCTTCTTTTTGTTAACCTTTCACATTTTTTTATTATGTACAAATTGTTTCAATCGTAAATTATACCTATCGTACAATTATTTTTTACTTATTTGCGTACTTTGGCTTCTTTATTTGTATTCATAACTTTAATTCAATTAACTTGAAATTTAACTTTAAAATCTAAAATTCCTGTACTATAATTATAAGATTTAATCTTGTTGTTCAGGATAAACACATTAAATAAATAAATAAATAAATAAAATAAATAAATAATCATCAATATAAACTTGGAGAATACCTAATGGACTACGGGACAACGACCCAGATATAAAAAAAGATAAGTTAGTAAAATTTTACATACTTTTATTTTTAATATTAAAATGGTGAAATATCAAAATATTCAGGTCTATTCGGGAAGTCACTTTCACCACAAATACGCGTTTCATTCACTTTTTGTTATTCTAAAATACGTTAGCGATGTGAGTACCAGAAAACAAAAGATGTGCAAACAGAAAGCATATGTTTTTGTTCACTTTGTATGCATTCTAAAATACTTGTTCACCACACATCTACATAATTTTCGTTCGACCTTGATTTAGCGTGTAAAAATAAAATACCTACTTAATACTATGTTTCCACGACGACTTGAATCACCTGCTTCGTCTTCTGAATCATGTTTATGAATCATGCTGTTTACATGACAAAAAAACTGATTCGATTTGACAGTTGTCTTTAATAAACAAACAGAATAAAAAAAAACAGAATTTACAATTTGTGGAATATAATTTTTTTTAATGGACAAACAAAAGTGAGTGGAAATTAGTTAGCTTATTTGAAAGAAAAAACATTCATTCGTACGTATTTACTTTCTTTACTTCCAGCAACAAGAAAATAATTTGCTTTGTTTACAATAATATTAAATTTTTACATCTAGTGCAGATAAACTTGCGATAAAAATTAGAGAAGAGTGCAATTTTTCGAGCTTCGCAAGTAGATTCAATATGAATCTACTTGATTCGCTCTTAAAATTTTGTATGGTGAAGCAAGTTTTTTGCACATGATTGGTGTGTGAAGCATGAATAGAGAGCGAAGCATGTACCGTGGAAACGTAGTATAACTGAAAAATAAATAACAAGCGTATGCTTCAAATATAAGTAAATATATGTATGTACATTAGAGTGACCGCAACTTATATGGGGCAAAAAAAATATCGGAATCTTGCTCGTCTTAACCCCACAAAACGAACCCCCTTTCCAGATATTGGGATAGCCAAAATTTGAGCCCGATTAAACGACGGTAACACGTGACGCTCGTCGCTCAAAATTTGAAAAAAAAAGAATTTTTTGGCCAAAAAGTTGACGCATTGAGCCATAACTCGAGAACGGTAAATAATAAAAACACGCACGATATCACAAAAGATAGCTTATTTTGTTCTTCAAAAGTTATGTTATGAACAAAATTGTTGGAACTCTGAGTCAAACCGAGTTACGGCAGCCTTTAGCTCCGAAAACGTGACCTGGTGCCACCAGGAGCATACTTCATATATTATGTTATTATGTGATAAATTTTTAATTTGTTTGGTATATTTTTGAGTTTAAAGTAGAAATGTAATAAAAAACACAAGTAATACAGTTAAATTCAAGAACATTTTTATTTTAATATATAAAAATCAGGGATATATTCGATAATATTACATAGTTATCCAATTTATTATAGAGCTTTTGTTAAAGTACTTTTTGAAACGTCGGGATACAATGCTCGGCATTTGCTTACAACTTGCAGGACATATTGCTTTTGTTCTTCATCTTTTGTCGGTGTAAGGTATCCGACAGAAATGCCACGAGAATTTTAATAGCTACACTAGAGGCACTTAACCTTGACCCTCTTAAGTACAGTGTCTCCAAAACTTTCTTACATACTAGAAGGAAAATATTCAGAGAACAGTATACTAAAAATATTTCAGATAAAGTAAACATTCCAGAAAAAGAATCCGTGGTTTTTCATTGGGACGGTAAACTTTTACCGGGCGTTTTAAAAAATGAGGAATGTGAGCGAATAGCTATTGCTATTTCATACGGCGATAAGGAACAACTGCTGGGAGTTCCTGTAACAGAAAACAGCTCAGGAGAGGAGCAAGCAATTGCCGTATATGAATGCCTACAGCAATGGGGTCTTCCCAACATCGTCAAGGCGATGTGCTTTGATACTACAGCATCCAACACTGGAAGATTTAAAGGAGCATGCGTCATATTGCAGCAAATGTTAGGAAGCGAATTACTGCACCTAGCTTGCCGTCACCATATCTTGGAAATTATGTTAAGAGGCGTATTCGACAGAAAAATGGGTTCAACCACGGGACCTCATCCAGACATTTTCAAAAGATTTCTCCTTGCGTGGCCCAAGATAGACAAACAAAAATATGACACAGGTATTAGTGACAATCTAATACAAAAGCAGCTATCTCCAGAACTAATTGCACATGTTACTGCTGAATTCAAAAAGAAATTACCTGAAAACCATCCAAAAGATGACTACAAGGAGCTGTTGCAGTTGGTTCTCGTATTTGTAGGATCACTAGACGGCAATGTTATGGGTTTTAGAACTCCAGGCGCCATTCATCACGCCAGATGGATGGCAAAGGCTATTTACTGCTTTAAAATATTTATTTTTCGGCGCCAATTTAAGATGTCTAGAGAAGAAGAAAGTTCTGTAAGTGCTATTGCTGTTTTTCTAGTTAAAATTTACTGTAACGCTTGGTTCAATGCTCCAAAAGCTCATCTAGCGCCAAAGCAAGATTTGGACATTTTGCATAGTCTATTAGACTATAAAGAATGTGACAACGACATCGCAGAAATAGCACTCACTAAATTTTCGAATCATTTGTGGTATTTGAATACAGAGTTGGTTGGATTGTCGTTCTTTGATCCCACCATTACAGACGATGAAAAGTTATTAATGGCTAATAAATTGCTCAGTAGCACAGATGAACCATCAGAGCTAGGGTTGTATATCCAAAAGTTAGGAAAGAAAAGTTAGAAGAGTTGGTTGATGGAGGATTAATTAATTTACTTTCCAAAGAAACGTTTAATTTTTTTGACCGATTTAATATAAAAATAGATTTTCTTAGACAAAATCCAAACACCTGGCCTCAAAATAATAACTTCCAAGAAGGATTGAAAATTGTCAAAACATTAAAAGTAGTAAATGATATGGCTGAGCGTGGTATTAAATTAATAACTGACTTCAACGACCTTCTGACAAAAGATGAAGAACAAAAGCAATATGTCCTGCAAGTTGTAAGCAAATGCCGAGCATTGTATCCCGACGTTTCAAAAAGTACTTTAACAAAAGCTCTATAATAAATTGGATAAATATGTAATATTATCGAATATATCCCTGATTTTTATATATTAAAATAAAAATGTTCTTGAATTTAACTGTATTACTTGTGTTTTTTATTACATTTCTACTTTAAACTCAAAAATATACCAAAAAAATTTAAAATTTATCACATAATAACATAATATATGAAGTATGCTCCTGGTGGCACCAGGTCACGTTTTCGGAGCTAAAGGCTGCCGTAACTCGGTTTGACTCAGAGTTCCAACAATTTTGTTCATAACATAACTTTTGAAGAACAAAATAAGCTATCTTTTGTGATATCGTGCGTGTTTTTATTATTTACCGTTCTCGAGTTATGGCTCAATGCGTCAACTTTTTGGCCAAAAAATTCTTTTTTTTCAAATTTTGAGCGACGAGCGGCACGTGTTACCGTCGTTTAATTGGGCTCAAATTTTGGCTATCCCAATATCTGGAAAGGGGGTTTGTTTTGTGGGGTTAAGACGAACAAGATTCCGACATTGATTTTTTGCGGTCACCCTAATGTACATGTATAAAAAACATACAATGAAAGTTAATTCTGTTTCTTTGTCCAGGTCTAAAAAACAAACATCACCGCAACAGTTCAGAGCCATGGTGGTCATCAATAGCCATGGTTACGCCTGGTATCGACGATTTTCGAAAGAAGTACATTCGGGCTTCTTCTTTTGTCTGCTCATCCATTTTGATACTTATCCATTTATGGCATAATTTCTCTTCGATTGCAACTAATACTTCGGACAGAAGTTTTGAAAAAGTTGACTGGGAAATATTAAGATGCCAATGCTTGCCAACTCCATGTTGGTAATTTTCATCAGCGAAGAAACGAAGGGCTGCTGCCAGCTAGTCAACAGGTCTTAAGCATCCAAGCCGTGATTGCTGTTAGATTTCTCTTCCAATTTAGATAAAATATATTTAAATGTCTCTTTGTTGATTCTAAAATTTTTTCCTAATACTTCATTTGGTATTAGAAGAGGTGATTTTAAATTTTTAATAAACATACCTACCTGGCATCATTCATTTTAAATATATCCGGCGTGTTATTTCTTAAATTTTTATTTACTCCTCTAAGATATTCAGATTGTGCATTAATTAAAAATGCAATCGAATACATCTCAATTTTTATTTTTAAATTATATTTTTGTTTTTAAATTTTTCTGTGTATTAATTACACAGCTGTTTTCAATGTTTATGTTTTTCATAAGAGATTACAAAAATTCGATTACTGCAAACGATAATTCTTCACTCGTATTTTAGAATATGTCGAAGATGAAATGTCGAAAGTGAACGTTCGACGACGAAGAAGTGAAGCGCGTATTCCCGAATAGACATGATTATTTAAATATTCTATAAAAAAATGGACCTTAAGCTTTAATAATCACCAAAATCTTAATTAATTAATTAAAAAAAAGGTCAAATAAAAATAGCAAGAAAATATTTTATTACCTGCATTATTAAAAATAATATAGTGAATAAATAAAAATATTAAAATAAGTTAAATATTATAATTATAATTTATATTTTGTTTTATTTAAATTAATAATTTATTTTATATATACATATTAATAACTAACACTAATAAATATGAAAGATTAATTAATAAATCACCACCAAAAATTGTATTATAAAATTAAAAATTATAAATAAATCAAACCATTACTAAAAACTAAATAACCGGTGCATACATATGTACGTGTCCCTGCATTGGTATAAAACAAAAGTATTCCACCTTTTTCGATCATCAATTGGTGATGACCGGCGCATGCCATTGCCATTATCCACCCTGCAAAAACATGGTGGCGATTGCAATGACATGAGCTCCATTGAATAACTAATACGCCCTGATACAATAAGACTATTACTAACAAGCGGCTTACCGTATAAACTTAGTCTAAATAATGCATTCCAAACTTTCATTTTGTTAATGTAAACGGTTAAGCTACTGACGGACAAAATACAGTTCTAAAAAGCTTAGCTTCTTATAACACTTTTCAATAAAATTATTAGTTTTTCCCTATAAAAATTTATGAATTTCATATTTTTTTTTGATCGGTGTAAGATTTAACTTCACCATCATTAAATTGATGTATTAATCATCTATCTTCAAAATTATTGCTCCTTTTGCATATTTTTTGTTATTGCAATTCATTTCAACTTGGAGATATTTAATAAAAAGATCTTATCCATATAGAGAAAGAACTTTCCATGTAATAAAATTAAACACGTAATATTTATATATAGTGAAAATAATTTATTTAGTTTTGAGGACAACCAGATGGCCGCTACAAAGGATTATGTTGATTGTTAATTCCTTTGGAGTCATTTAATTTAAAATTGTGACATGAAATATTTTTGTTACATACATTCATCTGAATCAGAATCATAGGCTTTTCTTTGCCTTCTTTGACTCTGAATTTTTCGCTTCAGACAGCCGTTTTGTTCCTTTGACATGTTATGCATGTAAAATTAATAATTTTATTTTATGTCAACCTGAGAAAATATGTGTTTCTCTCTGACAATCTGCGATTCTGTCGCACGTTACAGTACATGTAGGTTTAAATATTAAACGCTCTTTTCAAAAAATACCCACAATCATGCCTCAATCACTTGTAGAGTTCCTAAATACAGCCTCCAGGCTAATCCCTGAGTTTGATGGAACCGCTGAAAATTTACAAAGTTTCATCGACGCCATCAACTTAGTGGATTCAATAAAGGAGACTCATGAATTAGTAGCGGTAAATCTAATAAAGACCAAACTGAAAGGAACCGCTAGGAATTTAATTTCCTCCGAGTCTAGTCTAGCAGAAATAGTCCGAAAACTAAAGACCTCAGTTAAAGGAGAATCTGTAGACGTTCTAACAGCAAAATTAATGAGTGTTAAACAAAGTGGCATCAACGTTAATTCCTATGCCAAAGATATGGAGGAGTTAACGAAAAAACTTGAGACCGCCTACCTCGGCTGTTACAGCCATTACCAAAAATAGTTTAAACGAAAGAGTCAAACTGATCATGGAATCAGCGACCTTTACAAATATGAATGAAATTTTGACTAAATTCATAACTAGTTGTACCGAAGCATATTTTTTTTTTTTTGCTTTTAATTATTTATTGAATCTTCATATATGAAATGACAATAAGTATTCAAAAATTTTTATGATACTAAAAAATTTCACATCAACTGATCCAGTCATCTGTTTTGCGCTTGAGTTAAAGCAAGGGTATCCCTCCTTCTCAACCGATTGTGGCCACTAAAGTTGAGGATGTCTCGTGCAAGTGGGTTTGGATGATGTTCAAGTTTGCTGACATACTTTGACGCATATTTTGTAAATTCGACTTTTACTAATGGCACGCCTAGATCTTTGTGGATTCGAGAATTTTTAACATACCATGGAGCTGCAGTAATTATCCGTAGGATTTTATTTTGACCCCTTTGAATTTTTTCAATGTTTGATGCTGAGGCCGTACCCCATAATTGAATTCCATAGCACCAGATTGGCTTTAGTATTGCAACAAAAGTTTGCAATCCAATTTCAATGTAGAGTTTCTGCCGATTAGCCAATTAAGTTGCACTGCTTTTAATCTCATTTGTGTAAGTTTCGCTTCAATATGAGACTTCCAAGTTAAACGGCGGTCGAGGTGAATGACGAGGTATTTGACTTCATTGTGTTGCGGGATAATTTGATTATTTATTCTGATGAACGAGCAGGTATCTTTTCGCAATGTGAAAGTTATATGAATACATTTTTGTTCGTTAACCCTGATTTTCCAAAGCTCTAGCCAATTCTCTACCTTATAAACATAATTCTGCAAAGTCTGTGATGCAACTTGGTGGTCCTTATGGACGCTGATAAAGGCTGTATCGTCTGCAAAAGTTGACGTATGGATTTTGGGGTCTGACGGCATGTCGGAGACCTAAATCAAATATAAAATAGGACCCAGTATGCTACCCTGTGGCACACCTGATTCAATTGGCTGAGCGGCACTTAAAAAATCACCTTCTTTGATTTTAAATTTGCGACCGTATAAATAACTTTCCATGAGTTTATGGGTGTTAGCAGGCAGAGTTAATTTTATTTTGTGCATTAAATCGTCATGCCAAACTTTGTCGAACGCTTGCGACACATCAATGAAAAGGGCGGAGCAGTATTTTTTGTCTTCAAACGACCCTCTTATCACATGTACCAATCTGTGAGTTTGTTCGATGGTGCTGTGTTTAGCTCTGAAGCCGAATTGATGATTAGGAATACATTCAGTGTCATTCAGGATTGGACTCAACTTAGTCATTAACAATTTTTCAAACAGTTTTGAAATTGTCGGCAGTAGACTAATTGGCCTATATGACTCCACTTTGGTGTGGTTCTTCCCTGACTTAGGAATCATAGTGATCATAGACACCTTCCAATCTGCAGGATAGTATTCTAGGCGTAAAATAGCGTTGAAGATAAAGAGGATAATTCTTCTTGCTACACGAGGTAACTCCACAATCATTTTATTGCTGATTTTATCCATACCTGGAGCCTTTCTAAGGTTCAGAGTACCAATAGCGTTTTGGACATCACGAAAGTTTAGTCTTAGAGGTACAGGAGGCCTTATAACAAGTGGTGGCAAATCAGATTCGTTATTATTTGAGTTGTTTATAGTAAACACATTTCTCAAATGGTTAACAAATAATGTCCCTTTCTCGGAATCATTTCTAGCTCAGTCACCAGTCGGATTTCGCAAAGGAGGTTTTCCTCTTACTGGTCTTTTTAAACCTCTTGCCGCCCTTCATAACGAGTAGTCAGATTGTGGGGTACTATCAAGACCTTCCAAGTAAGATCTAAGTGAGGCCGTTCTTTGGGTTTCTAAGAAATGTCTTAGTATATCTCTGCATTCCCGTAGCCTAGCTTTCAGTTCATTAGACCTGTGAATTTGCCACTCTCTTCTCATTCTTCTTTTTTCTGGTAGGAGATGTTCGAGTTCAGAGAAATAAATTCTGTTTGTCCTATTTCTACATTCAACGTGATAACTGGAAGCGTGATGCACAGCTCGTTGAAGGTCCTCGGTAAAGTTGCCAATCGACTCATCAATATCGGCGGTAGTTCTCAACACAACATTTTCCGTGCAATGAGAACTTAAATACTTTTTGTATTTTATCCAACTTACTCGGGTCTTAGTCATGTTCATAAATGGAGAACCACACACTTGAGGGAAATGCATTGAAATGATAGTAGGAGAGTGATCTGAGGACAAGTCCAGTGAAGGATCCACTTGCATCCATTCTACAGGGATATTTTTCACTACTCCAAAGTCAATAACATCGGGAATCTTCCATTGGTCAATAGGTGGGATGTCCACTTGAGAGTACATCTGAGCCCATTTTAGCAATGGTGTTGAAGAGTACGCGACCCTTTGGGGTTACCAGACGTGAACCCCAAAATGTGTGTTTGGCGTTAAAGTCGCCAGCAACTAAAAATCTAGCTCCAAGGGATTTAAAGAAGTTATGGTATTGGTGTTCTTTTATTGAAAATCGAGGCGGAGAATAAATCGATGATAAAACAAATTTGTATTGACAGAATTCAATTCAAATGTTTGTTGCTTGGAGGTAATCCTCACTGCCGACAATTTCAAAACTGTTTGAAAAATTGTTAATGACTAAGTGACTCCAATTCTGAATGACACTGAATGTATTCCTAATCATCAATTCGGCTTCAGAGCTAAACACAGCACCATCGAACAAACTCACAGATTGGTAAATGTGATAAGAGGGTCGTTTGAAGACAAAAAATACTTCTCCGCCCTTTTCATTGATGTCTCCCAAGCGTTCGACAAAGTTTGGCATGACGGTTTAATGCACAAAATTTAATTAACTCTGCCTGCTAACACCCATAAACCCATGGAAAGTTATTTATACGGTCGCAAGTTTAAAATCAAAGAAGGCAATTTTTTAAGTACCGCTCAGCCAATTGAATCAGGTGTGCCACAGGGTAGCATACTGGGCCCTACTTTATATTTGATTTATGCCTCCGACATGCCGTCAGACCCCAAAATCCATACGTCAACTTTTGCAGACGATACAGCCTTTATCAGCGTTCATAAGGACCACCAAGTTGCATCACAGAATTTGCAGAAATATGTTTATAAACTAGAGAATTGGCTAGAGCTTTGGAAAATCAGGGTAAATGAACAAAAATGTATTCATATCACTTTCACATTGCGAAAAGATACCTGCTCGTCCATCAGAATAAATAATCAAATTATTCCTCAACATAATGAAGTCAAATACCTCGTCATTCACCTCGACCGCCGTTTAACTTGGAAGTCTCATATTGAAGCGAAACTTACACAAATGAGATTAAAAGCAGTGCAACTTAATTGGTTAATCGGCAGAAACTCTACATTGAAATTGGATTGCAAACTTTTGTTGTACAATGCAATTCTAAAGCCAATCTGGTGCTATGGAATTCAATTATGGGGTACGGCCTCAGCATCAAACATTGAAAAAATTCAAAGGGGTCAAAATAAAATTCTACGGATAGTTACTGCAGCTCCATTAGTAAAAGTCGAATTTACAAAATATGCGTCAAACTATGTCAGCAAACTTGAACACCATCCAAACCCACTTGCACGAGACATCCTCAACTTTAGTGGCCACAATCGGTTGAGAAGGAGGTATACCCTTGCTTTAACTCAAGCGCAAAACAGATGACTGGATCAGTTTATGTGAAATTTTTAATTATCATAAAAATTTTTGTCTAGCACTGGCTGGGCTTATTATTTTCTTTTTAGTATTAAGATTTGAATACTTATTGTCATTTCATATATGAAGATTCAATAAATAATTAAAAGCAAAAAAAAAAAATGTTATTCATTAGATAATGCTTTATTCTGTTCTTTATAAGAATTGCCGAACCTCCACAAGCTCTTCCGCGGGGGTTTTTAGTATCGTAGAACTCGTAGCCATTCATTTTGAAGTACCCTGTCAACGTCAAGTGAGTTTCAGCAATCATCATAACATCAATCTGCTTATCCATCAGGAAGTATTCCAGTTCATTTTTATGTTGGCGGAGGCCGTTCGCGTTCCAGAAACAAAATTTTAAATAAATCATTTCTTTAAAATGGCTTGCAAGATAGTGGATTGCATTTTCAGGATTTCGTGCATCATGTATGTCATGGTGGTCGTAAAAGTGTTCATAGTTTGGACAAGTGTCTGCAATGTTGTCTCTAGATTGTTGATATGCGGCTCAGAATATTGGGGTTTAGTTTCCTGCTCCAGACCTGGCATATTAGATTTAACGACGTTTGCGTAAGAAACTTGTCTAGAACTAGGCGCGTTTACATGACTAGTGGACCGTAATAATTGAGGGAAATTGTCACTCGATGCTAAATTTGGCTGTTGAGGATGATTAGGCAATACTGACGTCTTGTTGGTTCTTATGCCTTTCAAATGAGTGTAAATTGGACAACCTCTATAATTTGCGGTATGATTACCTCCGCAGTTACTGCATTTTTTGATTTTTGAGTCAGTTCTCGACTTATCGCATTGAGCATTTGCATGTAGCTCCCCACACGCAACACAAACTGTCGGCAATTTACAATACGCCTTGGTGTGACCAAATTCTTGACAGTTGAGACACTGGACGGGTCGCTGACGCTTATGTGGTTCTTCCACGGTGATTCTACGATGCAGAAGGTACATCAGATTGTAGATGGGATGGGACTCGTTTTTCTTTAAGACAACATCTCCAGGTTCCAATTCTACCCTGAACATGGGCTGAGGGATCTTTTCACGGTTTCTAATATTCACTACGCTCTTGATTTTGAACCCTTTGTCCATTAAACCGGTCTTTATCTCCGCAGGATCAACACATGGGTCTATACCCTTTAGAACGACTTGGAGTCCTTTTCCGCTTTTGAGCTGGTAGGTATAGAAGTCCCTAGTCTCCCTCTCCAACTGGTTGGACAATTTTCGAAAATCATCTTCCCTATTCACTTGTATCTTTGTCTCGCAGATATTTCCATGTTTCATTGAGGTTACGCTAAACATGTTTTCACTTATTACAGCAACAATTCCTTGTACCAATTTACTGGAAGTCGGCTCTCTCAGATAAATTGGTGGGGGCTTAAACGTCTTCTTCGGAAGTTCTGGCTCATCCGTCAGGAGGAGAGCAAACCTATTTTGATCATTACTCACAGTCTTAGGAGCTTTTGCATTTGATGACACTTGAGCAGACTTCGGGCTCCTCTGTCGCTTGAGAACGGTGATGTACTTATCTATACCTACTTGTTTTTTGGGTTTGACTTCACTATTTGGTGAAGATGATGTTTTCTCATCTGTTGAAATCACTATATTGGGCGAACAGGAACGACGCCGTTCTACGGCTCTTGTAGTGAGAAAATTCTCCAGAGATTTTTTTATGGATTCTTCCTCAGAGACCCATCTAGTTTTGCTAGTCGAGCTAAACTCTTTCTCAGAATTACATCTGAGAGGAACACTCATACAATTTTTATGCGATTTTTAGTGTTTTTTTTTTAATTACCGATATTACCGTAGATTTTTTTAACCTATTTCGAGTTATTTTTTCACTTTTTTGTTTTATTTCAAGCTATTACACTTTTTCACCTATTACGATTTTTTCACCGAAAATTCAGCCGCACTAAAAATAATACGTCCAAACAGTTTGATGGGACGAGACCATATACCGAAGCATATGGTCAAGAAAATTCAATTCTTACATATGGTAACAGAAGCCAAAGTTACAACAACAGCAACCAAGTCAGGAACCAAAATAGAAGTAACAATAATAATCGTAACAATAACCACAATACATAACAATAATAATAATAATGGTTCATACCGTAATAATAACGGTAACAGAAACCGTAATGACTATCAAAATAGAAATATTAATTCAATTGCAGAAAATGACTTGGGAAACGGGCAAGCACCCCTAAATACTGAATAGAAACAAAAACCTACAATAACAATCTGAATTTATGTAGCTACTTACGCTGTAGTACTACACTCAATAAATTAACTTCAGTTCTTTTAATAGATACAGGCGCTGATATTTCAATTATCAAGCACAATCAAGTTTTAGATCAGTCTATAAATGTATTAAACAGAAAAAACCTTAACGGTATAGGCCAAGGTATAATTTCAACACTAGGTAGTGTTCAATGTGAAATTTAAGTGCCCCGATAGACCAGGTGATATAGTGCCGGAATATAAGTCAAAGGGTTGCGAGTTCGATTCCCGCCAAAGACTCTGGGTGTTTTCTGCAGATAAGCCAAAAGCTTCGCAGTTTGTGTTTGTTAATTAATTAATTTAATTTTTTAAAATAAAAAAAAAAAAAAATTAAAAATAGATAGATACCTTATAAAACATACATTTCATGTAGTTAAGGATGATTTTAAAATTCAACCAGATGGAATTATTGGAATGGATTTTATACGAAAGTATAATTGTATACTAGAATATTCTAACAATAGAGACCAACTAATTATTCGATCAAATGAAATTGATCATGACATTGGAATACCAATTAGAAATGGTCCCACTATAAATACTATAGCAATACCTGCAAGATATGAAGTAATAAGATCAGTACCAATAAATTCATCCGAACAAAATGTTTTGGTACCATATCAAACAATCCAAAACGGCGTTTACGTCGCCAACACCATAACTTCCACATCAAACCCTTTAGTCAAGATAGTTAGACTGTCTATTACATCTCTTTTAAAGAGAACATGTTCTCTTTTTGTGTTCGTATCTTTTTGTTCACTCTCTTTTTTTGGTGCGGTAGTTTTTTGTCCAACAGTGCTCTTTATGTACTCTATTTCAAAAATGATGATACCGATGATGAATTTAAAAAACTAATATCAAGTGCAAAATGGTTAAAGTTTTTTGAAAATAATAATAATTCAGAGTATTATTCGGAACTCCTAAAAATTTGTCAATTTTTTTTTCATACCAGGACAAAATGCAAATGTCGAAAGAATATTTTCTTTAATTGGGGCACAATGGACGAAAGAGCGGAACAAACTCAAAATTTCAACCATCAGATCGATTCTCACGGTTGTATACAATCTTAAGGATTTAAAATGTAAATCTTTTGAAGATTTAATTATTAACGATAAAAAATACTTAGCCCTAATAAGTAGCTCAAAAAAGTATAATTCCGATTCATCAGAATCAGATATTGATCTCAATTAATTTTTATATATTAATTTATTTTGTTTATGTTTTTTTTTAAGAAAATTTGATTTTTGAATTTATTTTGTTTATTTTTTTAAGAAAATGTGATTCTTTTTGTTTTTTATTGTTTTATTATATATTTATTTCGTTGTTTCTATCATTAATAATAATTAATTAATTAATTATAACATCAATAAAATTATTAATTATTTAATAAATAATTTTTTTATTGTAAACTCTTTTTTAGTTAAAATGTTCTCTTTTTTTAGAACGAAAGTTCTCTTTTGAAAATAAGTCATATGGGAACCCTAAAGATAGTCAATACCACTGAAAATGATTTGATAATTCACGATGTCAAACTCATTACAGAAACACTAGCAAACTACAAAATAGTAACTGAGAACTTTATACCGACCAAATCCAAAGAGAAATTGGAAAGGCTTTCAAAAAACTTTCCATCATTTTTAGAAAAAGATCTGAAACTGTTATGTAAGGAATTTATAGATATCTTTGCGTTAGAATCTGAACACATATCGGTCACAATTTTTATAAACAAAAGCTTAGAATCAATAACACTCAACCAGTTTACATAAAAAACTATAGAATTCCTCATTCTCAAAAGGAAGAAAGAAGTAAACAAACAGGTTGATAAGCTAATTAAAGACGATATTGTTGTGTAATGATTACGGGTGTGTGTGTGTGTGAGTGAGATAAATTTTATTTAGTTACCGGCGCTAATTAACGCCACTGGTAAAGTATTGTACAGGCAGTTTTATATGCCATGTTATAAGTCCTTTTACTGGCAGATCTATATGCCATAAATGAAAATGCCATGACTAAAGGCAAATCGATAATGAATGATTTATTGATTTTAGTATTCCTTTTATACCAGGATAACGGTATCTTAAAAGCTACATTATACATAGTAGTTGTTGTATACAAATCTACACTTCCATTAAATCAATAACAATAAAATAAAATCAATATTTCCAATACAATAGGGTAGTGTAGATTTGTATGAGTAAAAATAAAATTAAAAATAAAAATAAGTAAAAATAATAATTACGCTAATTATATTACACTACAGTTGAACCACCTATTTCAGATCACAATAGCCCAATTCTCTTAGTACCAAAGAAACCGCTACCCGGTACCACTCAGAAGTGATGGAGATTAGTAGTAGACTACAGAGCGGTTAAAAAAAATTTAGTGGCTGATAAATTCCCATTACCTCGTGTAGACGATATTCTTGATCAATTAGGTAGAGCTAAATTCTTCTCTTGTCTTGACCTGATGTCAGGCTTTCACCAAATAGAACTTGAAGAAGAATCTAGAGATATAACATCCTTTTCAACGGATAAAGGATCTTTCAGATTCAAAAGATTGCCGTATGGTATTAAAATAGCCCCTAACTCTTTCCAGCGTATGATGTCATTAGCATTTTCAGGTTTGTCTCCAGCACAAGCATTCGTGTATATGGACGACCTAGTAGTGATTGGTTGTTCTAAGGAACATATGTTACGTTAATTAAAAAACGTATTTGAATTATGCAGAAAATATAATCTGAAATTACACCCAGATAAATGTTAATTTTTCTGCACCCAAGTTACATTTTTAGGCCACAAATGTACCGATCAAGGTATATTGGCTGATAGCAAATTTTCTATAGTACAAAACTATCCAACGCCAAATAATGGTGATGAAGCTAAACGCTTTGTAGCCTTTTGTAAATACTACCGAAGGTTCATACCAAATTTTTCTGAGTCATCAAGACACATAACAAGATTGTCTAGAAAAAATGTACCTTTTGAATGGAACCAGGATTGTGTCCTTCCAGTATTTAAAAACCCAATTACTAAGCCCAAAAATTCTACAATACCCTGATTTTTCTAAAACTTTTTATATAACAACAGACGCAAGCAAACACGCTTGTGGAGCTATGCTTAGCCAAGAAAAACAAGGTATACTAATGCCAATTTCATACGCCTCTAGATCTTTCACTAAAGGTGAAAGTAATAAATCTACTATAGAGCAGGAATTAACTGCAATTCACTGGGCAATAAAATATTTTAGACCATACATTTACGGCACAAAGTTTATAATTCAAAGTGATCATAGACCACTTACCTACCTATTTTCTTTAAAGAATCCGTCCTCCAAGCTCATGCGTATGAGACTTGACCTCGAGGAATACGACTTTGTAGTCAAGTACATTAGGGGTCAGGAAAATACAGTGGCAGACGCGCTGTCACGCATAGAGTTTCAGGATATAAAAAATATTGAAGTCAATAACGTACTGAAGGTAACAACCTTCTTCAGTCTAAAACAAGCGTGATAAGTAAGAATAATATCTCTACACCGCACACAGAATCTAATAAATTTAATGTATATGAGGCTATAAATGCCCATGAGCACCGTAAAATACCTCGATTGTATTTTACTAAGGATAAAGTAATTATCCATAAAGGAAAGCAAGTACTTTCCAATTTTGAGTTGAAGGACTTTGTTATTAATAGAAATGTCGACCTAGGTCACCTCTTTCTAAAGCTTGAGAAAATAGCTAATAATATTGGTCTAGATGACAGTATGCCTAGGAACTAATTTTGAAACCTTCCTGAAGATTCCAATTTAACAATTGTGCTCGTACCGAAACTAACGAAAGTTTCAAGTGATTCTGAAAAACTGCGAATTATGCAAAAATATCACGGTGATCCTATTACAGGAGGACATCCAGGGATAACTCGCATGCTAAAGAAAATTAGACTTCAATACCATTGGAAAGGCATGACTAGAGACATAGCAAAATACGTCAAAAAATGTCAAGCATGCAAAATGAATAAAACTGTTGTCAAAGGAAAAGAACCTCTTGTTCTTACACCTACACCTGCGAAAGCGTTTGATATTGTCATTCTTGACACTATCGGTCCGCTGCCAAGATCTGAGTCACAAAACGAATACGCAGTGACAATTATGTGCGATTTAACTAAATATTAAGTTACTATACCTGTACCTAACGAATCTGCTAAAATCGTAGCTAAAGCCATCTTAGAAAACTTCATCCTAATCTATGGATCAATGGCAAAAATAGTTACTGATATGGGTACAGAGTATATGAATCAGACTTTAAAAGAATTATGCTCACTCATGAAGATAGAAAAACTCAATTCTACACCATATCATCATGAAACTGTGGGAACAGTAGAAAGATCCCACAAAACGTTCAACGAATATCTAAGAGCATACGTTTCCTCAAACAAATCCGATTGGGATCTGTGGATAAAATATTTTACATATTGCTACAATACCACACCGTCAACAGCCCACGGATACTGTCCTTTTGAACTAGTCTATGGGAAAATACCACCATCACTAGACTTCTTGAAGGAAAACAAAGCTGAACCTTTATATAATGCTGATTCATATGAAAAAGAAATTAAGTTCAGACTTCAAGTTGCACAACGCAGAGGAGCAAGCCTCATAGAACAATCTAAGCTGCAAAGACAACAAATTTCCAATGAGGGGGCTAACACCCAAAATATATCCGTTAATGATATCGTTATGGTCCGCAAGTGATAAGTCTTGATGACCAAAACAATGTCCAGCTCCTTGATAAAGGCAATAGTACCTTCAAGGTACATAAAAATAGAACAAAAAAGGTGAGTGCGTCATAATTTCCCTGATGTCAATGAACTTGCCACAAAAATATATTTTTTTCCAGAATAATATTTGATTTTGTCTTTTTGAAACCTTTTTAAAATTTATTTTGCATTTATTCTTTTTCACCTATTTTAATGTAAATTTATTACTACCTTTACATATATACAATACATTAGGCCTATATATTTTCAACTTTAAGGGCCCGCCCCCTCGAAAATAGGCGGGACCGCGAACAAATTTTTTTTGCTGGCATCTACCCTAAAAGCCCTATTTAATTTTTTTTTTTTTTTGAGCAAAGTCACTAAAACCGAATTGTGCCCCTTTTTGATACTCTGTTTGTTAAGTTACACTCAAGATTATTATGAACAACAGACAAACTCTGTAAATTATGGTAAGAATTGGTAATTAAATCAATTAAAAATGGTGAAAATTAGACAAAATTTCAAAATATTTAACATAAATTATGTTGGTCGTAAAATTGTCTTTCAAACAATATATCAAATACTAATAAAATTTGCACTAAGACTGAATAGGAAACACAGAATAAGGATATGCTAGTCCTATAACCAGTGTAGTTTTTGTATTTCTTATTACGTTTAGGTGGAGGGTATTTAAGATTCGGCACAGCCGAATATAGCACTCTTACTTGTTTTAACAACAGTCCCGCAATCCCGGGATTTACATTTATGGAATCCCGGGATTTAAAAAACCAGTCCCGTTTGGCATCACTAGTATACACACTAAAAAAGATCTAAAAGATTTATAGATGTTAAAGTGATTTTCGAAGTGGATCTTATGTGGAAGCTATGACTAATTATAATTATTGACCGACCGATATAAAATTAGCTGTCATGATCGGGAAAAATAAATGACTATCTAATAGTCATAACAAACAAACTAATAAACTCAGCTCTAAAAACACAAAAAACAGAAGGGGAAAACAAGACTCCGTATCAGAAACAACAAAACATTTTTGCAGTGTACCATTCATCTCAAAACTCACAGAGATGAAAACATTAAAGGGAATAATAACAGATGACACAGCAACAATTGCATACAAATCAAACAGCAAATTGCGACAGCTATTTACGAATAACAAACCAAAGATGGACAAATTAAAAACGGGCAATGCTGTCTACGAAATCAAATGTGATGGAAACGAGGGGGAGATGTGCAATTTGGTGTATATTGGTACAACAAAAAGATTGCTGGGTACAAGAATCAATGAACATAAAACAGATATAAGAAATGGAAAAATATTGACGGCACTTTCCCCGCACGTAAAAGAGTGTAATCATGTGGCAGCTTTTGATAATGTTGAAATATTGGATATAGAAAGGAAGGAAAACAAAAGGTATACACTGGAGAGTTTACGCCATAGGTCGGCATCCTATAGCACAATAGTGCAGAGAGCACTTCACACATACACTTAATCTCTTTCATTCAGTCATCATTGAGACAGCAATGTGTGCACATGCGGCGGATGCTTTTATATTTTTTTCAGAAATACTTACCAACAAACATTTCAAATTAATAATGAACTACGAAAACTATTTTATGATTGATAATACATTTGGTAGCATGCATGTAATCAGCTTTTGAAGTATTAGAAATTCCGTTTGTATATCAATCTCGTTGTTAATTTCTTATATGTTACGGAAAATATATTGTGAGTGTATGTTTCCTAACTAAAGTTGTTTTGTATAATTTATATAATTATGTTTATGTTTGCTGGGTAGTTCGCTCACACACACAACCTCATTTTACGTTTTGCCTACCTCTGGTTTACGCATAAAAAAAAAAATGAGAACAACAATGAATTCATAACAATAACAATTTGATTAGTAATATGAGTGCTAGATGCCTCGAAAAGGAATCAAAATAGATGAGAAAGCGACTGCGCATATGATCAGGGTTGTCAGATTTTTTTGAGCTTCGTCGCCAAAACGGATGTAAAAAATCGCCAAAATTCGCCAAAATCCGATTTGGTTCAGTTTTTAATTTTGTTTATTATTTAAAAGAAATAAATTTTGTTTACACAAAAAAACCTAGTTCAATTTTTAAGTCAAAAATCGCCAAAAATTGAGAAAAACCCAAAAAAAATCGCCAAAAATAATTTTTTTTTTAGTTTTTGTTACATTTTTTTATTTAATTCATTAATTGTTACTTATTAAACAATATTTTAGTAAAACATATACACATTTACTATTTAAAAAATTTTAAAACTTTGTTAAAAGAGAGTTTTGAATTACATAAAAATGGAGATCATATTTAAAAAAAAAGTAAAATTAAGTAGATAAGTCTAAAAGTTCGTAAACTTCATTCTCAGCGATTTCATTACTAGAGTCTTGACTTTCATACATAGTTGAGTTGAATTTTTTTATCATTTCATTAGTCGGTGTAAACGAATTGCAGCATAATTTGTTTACGTTCATATGATTAATTATTCTCAATAGAGCGTCTAAAAGCTCATATTGAATTTTATTACTTAGTCGAGTTTTTGTACAATTCATTATTGAACAGACCCTTTCAACGCAGACATTACTAGTTGGAACTACCAATATAGTAAGAACAGCCAAAGATATTTCCTTAAAATGGTAGTTGGAACTATCAATATAGTAAGAACGGCCAAAGATATTTCCTTAAAATGGTACGTACCTGCTGTATGGTGATAATCAAACACTTTGGCCAAGTAAATTTGTTGGAATTTCATTATTAAAATAATTATTTCAATTTATGAACGAAAGTTTTCCCTATTGAGTTTCATGCACGCCTATTGCTACATTTGGATCCATAAATGGTCTTAATGTGTCTTGAACAACGCCAAATTTAGTTTGAGATAATGTATTCGCACACTTTGAAATAGAAAATTGTCCAAAAGCTTTAAAAAGTTCATATTTTCTGGTAATCTGCTTATCATCTCTTTTAAAAGTTTTTTTAAATACACAAAACAGTTTTCTTTAAGTACGATTATTTCTATTTCGCTCAATTTCGCATTTCTTAATTCTGTTTCAAACTATGCTCCAAAATCAATTGCATTTAGAGGCAAAAATGAATTTGAAGAATCAATAGCTGCATGTAAATCATTGAAAATTTGTTCATTGTTTTCAGTATTATATAAAACAGAAGGTTTGAAAACTTTTGTTGAAAACATAAGAAGTGTACAATACATTTTTTCATGCATGCTTCCTGCATCCATGCTGTCCGATTGAAATTCCAAATTCAGATGATTCATTTCGTTGACAATTGGATTTATAAAAACCAAAAAAAGACGATTTTTTCATCACATAATTTATTATAGATGTTTTGGTGAAAATCGCCAGTGATATCAAAAATCGCCAAAAAATCGCCATGTCGCCAAACGGAAAATCTCGACGCCAAACACGTTTCAAAATCGCCATGTTTGGCGAGAAATCGCCATATCTGACAGCTCTGCATATGATCATAAAATAACTTTAAAAAGATTCATACATGAGTCCCAAGTGATTGCAGGAAAGTGACAAAAAGGTGTCGTAAGAGTTCAGAAAACCGAGTCATAAAAGACTCTTTCAGAAGAGTCGCGGCTAGGGTACCATTTTCTCCCGACAAAACAGTCATTTTCGACTCAAAAGCGAGAGCATAAGTGATTATTTTAATCGCGTGGGGGGGTCAAAGAAGATTCATATTTGATTAAAATTTCAAAAAATGTTAGCTGGGAATACGAAAGAATACAAAGACAACACGAAACTTCAATACTCCTCTGCAATTAATAATTAAATCAGTTCTGTGATATTAGCTTTAAGTTAAACTTGACTTTAGTTTTGTGGTATATTATATTTTTAATAATTATTTGATTATTTATACCAAAATTCTGTTCGTTGTCCCGTTTTTTAGTATTTAAGTAACTAATTAATAATAAAAATTAATATCCAATGATAAAAAAAAATATCAAAGCTGTAAGTAAAACTTAGTCTATAAGTTAAAGCTGTGTAATAAAACAATAAATTTTTATCACTAGATGGGTGCCCCGATAGACTAGGCGATAGTTTGCCGGACTATCAGTCAGGGGGTTGCGGGTTCGATTCCTGCCAAAGACTCTGGGTGTTTTCTGCAGATAAGCCAAAAAGCTTCGCAGTTTGTGTTTGTTAATTATAAAAAAAATTCAAATAGTTTGACAACAATTATTGGAAGATTATTTAAAACAAGACAGCTGAAGAAGTTAGAATAAAACTAACGAACAAGTTTTTTATTTTCGTTTGGAAACAAACATTTGACCAAATTAACCTGAAGGAAACTCCTTAATAATTATAATAATTATAAACATTGGTCACAAAAACAAATTAATCAAATACCCTTTATTATTTTTTTTTAATTCTAACAATCATAAAAAAAAATCATCAATGTTTTTTCCAAGGAATTTTGAGCATATCTCGAGTAAATTTTTGAAATTCATACCTTCACTTAATTGTGAATAAAAGCGAAACGCGTCCATAGATTTTCATGATCTATGTTTATAGGTTATGTGACTTTACGTGAAAGTAATAGGACTTGACACTTTTTTTTTACCGTTTTGGATTTTTTATGAATATAAAAAGTAAAACAATTGAATTTTTTAGGCAAAAATTAGTTTTTTACTTCATACATTTATTTATAACTGCGAAACTGTTGCTTATTTAACGAAACGTTGTATGAACAGATTAAAGGAATTATAATTCCTAATTTTCGTAAATTTGTTTCAGAAAAATCGGACAAGTGGTTCTCGAGTTATGTAAAAAAAAGACCACCAAAGGTTACAATTCTCCTATATGATAGTTACTAACTTCAAATCGATATATCTCGATTCCTAGACGTAACCCAGCGAAACGCCCCGGTAGTTTGAACCCTTCCCGATCACTGATCCCTACTATTTGTCTCACAGTGTTATGGACCGATCTGCACGAAATTTGTAGATTTGATTTGGCTTCATTTACCACGCATTTGTGATGAAATTTGTTTGCATACTTGCATAATTCAAACATTTATGATCGGTAAACCCCAATTTCTGGAGGACATTTGTATGGGGGCTAGGTAAAATAATGGACCGATTTCCACCAGTTTCAATCCCATCCGTCCTTGTGCCGAAAATATATCACTTACCAAATTTTATCAAAATATTTTTAAAATTGCCAGCCAGACGGACGGACAGCGTTAAATCGATTCAGAAAGTGATTCTGAGTCGATCGGTATATTTTAAGGTGGGTGTTGGACCAATAATTCTGGGCGTTACAAACAGCAGCACAAATCCAATATACCCTTCCCACTATTGTGGTGTTGGGTATAAATATCGTATTTTAATGAAGGTTGTTACACATTTTTGGTCCATAACTTTGGTTCGAATGAACCGATTTGGTTGCTCAGGAGAATTATCAAGGCTTTTTTGTTAACTCTGCGGATTTTGGTTTCACATTTTGGACGTAAGAGTGTTGTACAGACACAGACAGGCGCACATAGCTCTATCGACAGATGAATATTTCTCAGTTTTACACACGGAATGACATATACATATGTATGTATATATGTACCGTCATTCACTACTTATGGTGGTGGAGGGTATAACAAGTTAGAGTGCAATATTCGGCTGTGCCGAATCTTTAATACCTTCCGCCTAAAAGTAATTCTGTGTTTTCTATTCAGTCTTAGTGGAGATCTTATTATACCCTTCACCTTCATGAGAAGGGTATAGGTATATATGTCATTACGTGTGAAATTTCAACAATATAATTTTCCGACCCTATAAAGTATATATATTCTGGATCCTTATAGATAGCGAAGTCGATTAAGCCATGTCCGTCTGTCTGTCTGGATGTTGAAATCAGTTTTTTGAAGTCCCCAGATATACTCGGGATTCAAATCTTCAATTATTCTGTCAGAAATGCTTTCGAGAAGTTTGCTATTTAAAATCAGCAAAATCGGTTTAGGCCAACCTGAGTTATGAACCAATATGTGAGAGCACCTCCATAAAAATTTGATATTTTTCGTCCATTTTATTGCAATATTTTGAAATATATTGGAGATAATACTATGAAACTTTGTATACGTTGTTTTTACGATAAAAGAGGAAAGTGTGCGGAAAATAGTAAGAATCGGTCCATGATTTCTTATAGCCCCCTTACAAATATATATATTCCCGAAATATGGCTTAATGATAAATAAATGCCTATAAAATTGGAATATCTAGACAAAATTCAGCAAAAATAAGTCTTATATAAAAAAAAATCGCAAAACGAATTTTTTTTTTAGTTCAGTCCATGTTTGACCATAGACCCCATATAAAGTCCACTTCCAAAATTCACTTAAATACGTATAAAACAGATATAAATAATGTTAAACGGCTAAAATTTGACATAAATACTCTTTATAGGCAAATAAATTGTTGTACTAAATTTTATGGTGGTCGGCCCACAACTGGTCATAGCTCCCATACAAGGACCACAACTGAAAAAGACATTTTTCCCTATATATATATTGTATAAATATCGGAACCGACTCAAAACTTTGCACAGATCATCCCACAAAATTTTGTTAATTTCGGTCCATTTTTAACCGTATGCCCCATATAAAGCCCTCTTCCGAAAATCACTTTAACACTCATAAATCGCTTATAAATAAGGGTACCAATCCAAAATTTTACACGGATCATTTACATACATGCCTAAATCTAACTGCTGGATTTTGAGAATATCGGTCCATATTTGACAATATCCCCCACATAAGGTCCACTCTCGAAATCCACGTTAATACTAATATACATCGTATATATAGCGTTATTATGTTTAAATTCGACGTGAAGTATCCTCATATGCATGAAAATAACTGTTCCAAAATTTAAGAAGATCGGCCCATAATTTGTCATAGCTGCCATATAAGAACCATTTCCAAAAAACAAATAAATTCGGGTCAAAAAATATTCTTCTCGGATTTAACCCATATTCGGTCCATATTTTATAAGCATGATATATATCGTTAGAAAGGTATTTTTAATACCTTTTATTTAGTGTATTACAAATTATCAAGCACCCAGTAGTTCCCGAGATATAGGCCTATATATTTTCAACTTTACGGGCCCGCCCCCTCGAAAATAGGCGTGACCGCCAACAATTTTTTTTTTGCTGGTATCTCCTCTAAAAGCCCTATTTCATTTTGTTTTTTTTTTTTTTTTGAGCAAAATCACTAAAACCGAATTGTACCCCTTTTTTATACTCTGTTTGTTAAATTACACTCAAGATTATTATGAACATCAGACAAACTCTGTAAATTATGGTAAGAATTGGTAATTAAATCAATTAAAAATGGTCAAAATTAGACAAAACTTCAAAATATTTAACATAAATTATGTTGGTCGTAAAATTGTCTTTCAAACAATATATCAAATACTAATAAAATTAGCACAAGGACTGAATAGAAAACACAGAATAACGATATTCTAGTCCTATAACCAGTGTAGTGTTTGTATTTCTTATTACGTTTTGGTGGAGGGTATTTAAGATTCGGCACAGCCGAATTTAGCACTCTTACTTGTTTTTGTGTGCGCTTTTATAAAATTAGTATTAGGATTTTTACTTGAATTTCTTAAAACTGGTTATGATTGTTTTATTTTTAACTTGAGATTTTAATAAATTCAGGAAGTAAAATGAATGTGACATGAAATGGGAATAGTGCGTTTTTGCGTTTTAGCATAATTAGCCTTTGCTAAAACATATGTAGGTAAGGAGCGTAAACAGGCAATGGCCGCAAAAAATCAAGGGCGTTAAAGATATATTTCTCTTTGTAGTTTGAGTTTATTAGCTTCGTTTGTTTTAAGTATAACTTATTAAAAAGAGGCAAGGGGTATATAAACCAGTATGTGAGTTTAGGGTATATAGAAGACAAGAACCCACCCCAAAAGACTGAAAGCCAGCAGCACAAAGGCTCTCAAATCGTCGGTCTGTAGGTTCCTTTGAATCCATGCATTTTATAAACCAAAACGCTCACAAGCACCTAATATCCCTTAAGTGTATTGACTTATTACGCCACTGGAATGTTGATTCATTTGACCACAGTACAGATGTAATGATTTGTTCATTAGAAATGTTTATTATGTTTATTTCGTTATATTCGGCGGTGTCGAATCTTTTATACCCAGTAAATTTCACAATCATACATTAAAATGTCAGCGATGATGTTTTTTTTATAGTTTAATTTATAACTTTTTACTAATTCAGCCGATTTGATCTCTATTTTAGCTCCAAACCATCCAGAAATAATGATTGGTATATAAATAGACTAACAGGGCCAATCAAGTTAATCAGTTTATTGTGAGTCATTGTCGTGTGAACATCAAGACTCGTTATATTTTCTTCAACCTACTTGACGCATTTAATTTGAAATTAAAAGGAATCCGGTTTATTTAAAGGAGATGAACCACCGTTTTTAAAAGATATGTTTTGCGGAAGTGGCCCTTGTATGGGACCTATGGCCTATAATACGTACATTACTTATTTTCGGGGGTCGCTTTTATATGGGAGCTAGGACATATTATGAGCCGATAATCACAAAATTTGGTACGTAGAATTATTTGTCTCGAATAAGAAACGGTGATTTTAAGTGATTTTCTAAAGTGGACTTTATGTGCGAGCCATGATTAAATATGGTCCGATATTCATAAAATACTTTCGTTTGCCTTTTATTCGTATATTAATTACAAATCACAAGTTTCAACTTTATAACGATGTTTATTTGAGATTTATTCCTTATATGAGAGCTATGACCAATTATGGGCCGATCGTCATAATATTCGCAATGTCGATTTTAATGTATGAACATTATTGCCTCGAATTTTAATGTCTGGGTCTGGTCTTGATTAGAAATTTTTTCTTTTGAAGTCTTTTCCTACAGGTATTTCCCAAACTGTTTATATTTTATCTGTTTTTACTAGAAAGGCGAATAATAAATAGGTACAAATTAAAAATGCTTAATAAGCATAATTTAAGCAAACATTTTTTTCTCCATTGTTGGTGGAAAAATGTATTCCCCCAAACATGTACTGGAATGGGGGAAATATCATGACAAAGAAATTGTAAATTGTAAACGTTATATTAAACATTATATGATTCTTGTTCAAGTTAAATTAACATTCTAATTTAATCTGAACATTTAGATACAAATGATAAAAATTTCTTTTCAAATTCGTTGGATCAATTAAATTACCCTTAAATAGATACAAAATATAAGTTCAACAAAAAATATATAATAAATAAATTTAATATGAACAAAAAAAATTTTGTTATCAAACCATATTTGTAATTTTTTTTTCGCAGTTTGAAAATTATAAAAACAAACAATTATTAATATTTATTTCATAATTTATTATACCTGGAGAGGGCATATTGAATTTGTGCTGATATTTGTAACACCCAAAAAATATTAGTCCAACACAACCACCTTGAAGTATACCGATCGACTCAGAATCGTTCTCTAAGTCGAGTTAACCAAATCCGTCTGGTTGGCTGTTCATGTTAATATTGTGCGTAGAGTACAGGGACAAATTACCGCATTCGTGATCGAATGAGCTATCGTATCGAAATTATGATAAAATGTACTAAATTTCTTGCTCGATATCTAATGTCATAATCTCAAATAAGAAAATTACAATCAATTTTACTCGATATCGAATGCGGTAATTTGGCCCCAGGTCACAATTTAGAAGATATTTCGATACAATTTTGTTCTTTGGTCCAAGGACGCTTGGGATTGAAACTGGTTGAAATCAGTCCCGCTGCCGGAATTTACTTTAAAGAGCCTAAGTCTCTTAAAAATGTTGGTATTCAAATCATATTCAACGTAAACCTATTTCGTATATACAAAAATCATTTGGCCTAATTTTGTGATGATCGGTTCATAATTAGTCATAGCTCCCATATAAGGCCCACTTCCCAAAATCAACAAAACTTTTAATAATGTTAATATCCAAATAATATTGAACAGACATAAGTTTCATATACGAGGGCGGTTTGAAAACTTCTTAGCCTAGAAGAAGAAGCGCGGTATAAACAGAAAAAAGCTAAGTGAAACTTCCATCTGTGCTTTGAACACGTGTTATATTTCTTTTCGATCTGGCAAATCCTTCATATAGAAAGAGGTGTTCAAAAAAGACGCATCCGCGATATTTTACAATGGAAAAACTAAAAATTCGTGATGTCATTAAATATTTAAATAAAAAAGGTTTATCGGGTCAAGAAATTAATAATGTTAAGGTGAATGTGTTAGGTGAAAGTGCTCCTTCATATGCAACAGTTGGGTTGCTGACGTCCAAAACCAGGAACGACAACAGAAATTGTAGCCAAAGTGCATGATGTGGTATTGAATGATCGAAGAATTGAAGTGCGTAAAATAGCTAATATCATGGGCATCTCAAATGATCGAGTCCATTTAATTTTGCATGAAGAACTACAGATGAAAAAGCTTTCTGTAAGATGGGTACCGTATTTGTTAACAGTCGAGCGAAAATGGATAAGAATGAAAATTTCTCAAGCTTGTTTGGATCATTTTAAGAAAAATTTAATTGATTTTAAGCATCATTTCATAACTGTTTATGAGACATGGATCCACCACTATACTCTAGACACAAGAGAATAATCCAAGCAATGAGCTAAAGCTGAAGGAAGTGTCCCGAAGAAGGCAAAAACAATTCAATCGGCTGGATCAATTAAATGTAAAAATTCGAGAAAAACGTCCTGTAGCCCGTTTCTGTATTTCTCGCAGTGAAACAAAAAATGGTTTTTCTCACACAAGTGTGTCTGTAACTTTAGTTTGCGAGAAATATCTGTCATTTAAATAGTTTTCCAACAATTATTGGAAGAATGTGAGAAAAAGTGTTTCTGTAAGAATATTTTGCGAAAAGATTCTCACAAGAACTGTCAAAAAGATTCACATTTCAAATTGGTGCGTGAAACACACAATTCAAAATATATAGATGCCCTGCAGATAATATTGGAGTACGTGGTCCATTGTGGCTTAAGTGGACTAGTTACAACATGGTCCAATGTTCTGTAGTATGGACCATGTTGTGACAAATGGTTGTTTTTTAACATGCAGTATTGCCAAGAACTGTATGATCTATAATATTAAATTAAATGTTGGTAACCCTGATGGCATCCATTATTAATTCTTTAGTCCCGGTTTACATTATGAAATTTTTGTTGCTGCGATTCTTGCTTTGTAGGCAAGAGTGGTGAGTCATACTAAAATATGCATGTACGACTCACCGCTCTCGCCTACAAAGCAAGAATCGCAGCAACAAAAATTTCATAATGTAAATCGGGACTTATTTGAAGTTAAAAAGTGAATTTTGTGAAATTTATGTTTAAAAAATAGTAAAATTAAAAATATTACAAAAATATCAAGTAAATATATAAAAATGAATTATAGTGCACCCCATAAAAGGCGATTAGTGAAAAATGAAAAGGAAAAATATTTAAATATGTTAAAAAATTAAAATAACACAATTTAATGTGCAAGTGGCTTATCAGAATACGCCAATATAGAATCTGCTGAGGCTGACATTTCCGCGCATCAGGATTTACATGTCGAATGCGACAATAAAAAATTAGCTACTGAATTAGGGCAATGGCAGCTAAGCACTAGGACATCAAGACAACAAATATGAGAGAGCTCGTGGTTATACTTCGAAATAATGGTTTAGCTGTGCCTCTATCTCCACTGACTATTGTCAAACAAATAGATATACATAACCACTTATTATTATTATTTTTGAAAGTCTTTCTTGCTTTCAAGTCTGGGGGAAAAAAAATCATTTTTTGAAAAGTGGGAGACTCGAAAATCGAGATAGACCCATGGTTCCTTCACCAAAGGTGCTTAGAATTATACATAGAATCATCCTAGGGGGCGGCTCTAATCGATTTTTTCGGCTCCATACAAATTGGCCCGACCTAATATACATATATCTCATATGCTTGTAAAGAAAAAAAATATATATTTTTATGTTAAAGTTCGAAGCAACAAAACCTAAGGTAATAATAATTGTCTCTAATAGCGTAGACAGACGACAGCTTTAATTTGCATTAAAATCTCGCTAATGTGAATTAAGATTTTACCGTGACAGACGACAGTTACTGCATTTAAAACAGCTGTTTGTTTGTAAACAACTGTGTAATTATGAAAAAAAATTGATTGGCATTTGGTGAAAAATCAGTATTTATTTGAAAAAAAAGCTGAATTTACTTTTGCTGAAACTGCTTCATAATATAAAAATTGTTCATGCACTAGCAACCATCAACCTGAAGATGTTGCTACATGTGGGGACCGCAGTGGGAGACTCTGAAATAAGAGAAAGGCAATTGTGGAAATCTATTTTTATTATTTTACTTTTACAATTGTCTTCTTCTTCTTTTAGAATAGTAAACAATTTGATACCATATGATTGATTTTCGACGATGTTGCCATATTGAAATAGCTAAATGCAGTATAAATTCACTCTGATTTTGTGCATTTACGTCTAACTTAATGCGCATTAAGATGGGAATAATTCACGAGTTAATTTGAATTAAGATTGTTAATGCAAATTAACTATGTCGTCTGTCTACGCTATAAGATTTATAAAAAAACAAAACGTCAAAATACATACAATTGTGTTTCATACACTCACCACATTTAATGTTGTTGCTGCTGTTGTTCATTGAGGCCTCGATGATCACACTGCGTTTGATGTTGTATGTATAAATAAAAGTTAAATTTAGTAAAGACAATGTTTGTTGGTGCATGTGATTATTATTTTGATTTGAGTTCGATGTTAGATCATCGAATTATTAATGTTAATAACTTTGATAAGCTCTAAAATGTTAATTGGCTAAGTAATCACCGACTTTATAATATGCGCTAGTACTTACAAATTTAGTTTGATTAGTGTTTGAACTAATTTGGTTTTTATAAAGTGAATTAATATTTTATCTTATTTAAACTAATTCAAACACTATTATGCAATTATTTCTTAAATTTATATATATTAGATTGAAAAAAAAAAATTAATATTAATAAAATGTAAATTATTTTCCCGTTCAAAATTTGTTCAAGAACCCTTCTGGATTTCTTGATAGTATGTGGAAAATTGATTCAAAATAATTTAATCAATGCACATTAAATTAAAAAAAAAACTTAGCTGGCGTCGTATGGACGATGTTTGGGAAAGGTGATATTCCTAAAAATTAGGTGGTGTGGTATGGATGTTGTTTAGAGAAGTTGGTATTAATCAAACTTATCTCGTGTAGGGCTGTTGATATTCTTAAGAGCCTTATAATTCTTGGTGTAATGTGCCTTGGGGTGAATATGTGACTCTCCCGGTGTCCACAAATATGCCGCCGGGTGTAAATCATTCAATTCGATGATTTTATCTTGTTTTCAACGTGATCTAATGAAAATGAGGTTAGGAATGAAAATTCTGTCTTAAAGTATTGAGTGTTTCTTCGGTAACAAAATTTTATTGATACTTTTGATCCATTCACAAAATTTACTTTAAAAATATTTTAATTTTATCTTCAAAAAGATAAATTTTATAGAATTGTAATTTATTTTTGGTATGTTTAGCAAGTTTTTTACAAATATCACATTCGCGAACAAATTTGCGTACATCTTTTACGATCCCAGGCCAAAAAAATTACGCCTAATCCACTCTAATGTTTTTGACATCCCTCCATGAGTAGGTATGGATGAATTGTGTGCTCGAGCTATTAACGGAGATCTTAAATTTTTTGAAACCCACATTTTCCATGCTGTTTGGTCATGTTCTTCATTTCCGGTGTAATGATCAGTTCTGATATATACAAATTTGCCCACTACACGTATGTCTGGGTATTTTGCGGGATTTTCTGATATTCGTTTTTTCAGGTCCAAATAGTCTTCGTCATTAAAATGTTCTGATTTAAGATCTAGTTCAGGTTCTAAAAGTTCTATAGCTGTAATTTCGTCATGGCAAATTCGAGAGAGGGCATCGGGAACTACTTGATCTTTCCCTTTTCTATGGCTAATACTGAAATTAAATGATTTTAATTTTAATGCCCAGCGGGCTAATCTTCCTGTTAAATCAGGTTGTTTCATTAACCACAGAAGAGAGGAATGGTCAGTTATTACCTCGAACTCTTCCATTTCGAGATAACATCTGAATTTTTTTATGGCCTCAATCGCCGACAAACACTCGCGTTCGGTTACGCTATAGTTGCGTTGGGATGAATTAAGTTTTCTTGACATATAGCCTATAGGTTTTTCCTGACCATTCTCATCTAATTGGACCAATACGGCACCAATCCCATAATCAGACGCATCACAATGTACGTAGAATTTCTTGGAAAAGTCAGGGTTTTCTAGTACGGGGGCGGAAGTTAACAGGTGTTTAATATTTTCGAAAGCTTCTTGTGCTGCAGGGGTCCACACGAATTTTCGTTTGGTAGAAAGGGTTTCCGTAATGGGAAATACACACGACGAGAAATTTTGGATAAACCTACTGTACCACCCTGCAATTCCAAGGAAGCCACGAACTTGTTTCATAGTTTTTAATACAGGCCACTTAAGTATAGATTCCACTTTTTCTGGGTCGGTTTTTATTCCACCGTTTCCAATTATAAAACCCAAATATTTCACTTCCGTAACGCAGAATTTACTTTTATTAATATTAATTGTAAGGTTAGCCCTTCGAAATTCCTGTGAAATACGTACTAAAACAGCTAAATGAGAGGAAAAGTCTTCCGACACTATAATCAAGTCAATGTGGTATCAATTCATCAATTAGCCGGCACATTGTTTGTGGCGCATTACATAAGCCGAATGGCATAACGACGAATTGATACAATGGCCTTCCCGGGACTGTAGAAGCCGTAATTGGTTTGGCTTCCTCAGAGAGCGCGATTTGCCAATACGCGTCCTTCAAATCCAGCTTTGAAATCAGGTTAGCTTTAGGCAACCTAGAAAATATTCGTCACTAAATTGACTTTTCTTGCATCTAAGCATAACCGAATTTTATTTGGTTTTACTACGAAACGTATAGGGCAACTCCAAGGTGATGATAAAGGTTCTATCACCCCTAAGGCCATCATACGATCAATTTCTTCATACATCAGTTTCTCCACTGCTGGAGAAACTAGATAGAACCTCTGTTTTATTGGCTTAGCATTAGCTACGTCAATTTCATGTCTAATTAGACGGGTTTTCCCTAGACCTTGTGTTTCAAAATTTGGGAATAGATCTATTATTGCATTTAGCTGCTGCAGTTGGCCTGGAGTTAAAGGATAGGTATGATCATCTGATTTTGCAGACTTTTCGACACTAACGGACTGGACATCGGATAATTTTTCTAAAACGGACATTTCAGACGGACTGTCAGAAAAACGGACTAATAAATCGGACACAACTGCAGAGTCGAATATATCTGCCGCTAATTTGAACGTTTTCCAAAAATCAATACCTAAAATCAAACGCTGGGCTATTGAAGGGACGATTAACAATTTTAATTGGTTAACCTGGTTACGAAAAGTGATATCTACGAGTAAATAACCCAATGTCTTCTGTACTTTTCCGTCCGCTGTTTTCACAATAGTTCTAATATCATAAAAATTATCAAAACTCGAAAAATTTGTTTCAGCTAATCTCGTTTGCACCTGTATCTATTAAACCATATTCATGAAAATTTAAAAATTTAACTTGTGCGTAATAACGTTTATCCTTCGGATTATTTACAATAGACGATATTATATATTTAGATAATGATTTTCTTCGTTTATAATAATTTCGTAATCTTAAAGTGGGTCGTTTAGGTGGTTTGGAGCTATCCTGGTTAATTGTATCTACATGAAAAATTTGGTTTCGTTTGTCAATGTATTCTTGAAGTTGAATGTCAGGGTATAAAATACAAAAGGTGTCTGGTCGAAGGATATGTATAGTACTATCTGGTTTAGAGCATTGTGTGCTACAAGGAACAGATTTTATATTTTGGGTTGAGGTGGTGACTGAGATGTTTGGTGGGCATATTGGTTTTTTGAATGTGATAGTTTCTTTGAGGCGCAATTGACACACTGTGGTTTATAAACCTTTTTGGCCCCACAGCCATAAAAGAAAATATTTCGGTCCTTTAAACAATCTTCCCATAGATGTCCAATTTCGTCACAACTCCAGCATTTTACTGAAACCTTGAACCTTGGCGAATGGCATCTACTTGAAAATCATCAGAAATTTGCTCCTTGGTAGAAATATCTGCCACTTTTCTGATAGGTAAATGTGAATTTGTCTTTAGAGAACTGTTTCTATGGTATAAATCCTCTCCTAACAAATTGTCTCTCATTTGTACCAATTTCCTTAAATGTGCGATTGAATATATTGGCACATACAACAATTCATGTCGGATATTTATTTATTTCGGATTCTGACATCGGGGCTTCTAACCTATCCAAAATAGAACAGACTGCTTCATAAAAGCATTCAAAGGTTTCACCATTTTTCATTTTCCGATTTCTCACCTCTTCTCTAATATCGTAACTAGAGCGAAAATCTTTGTACAGATATCGTAAAGCAGAACAAAACTCACCCCATTGAATGGAATCTACCTGTTTATGGTATCTCCAATACCAGTCTTTGGCTTTGCCAGTGAGTAGCATATAAAGATTTTTGCAAATTAAATTAAAATCATTGTTAAAATGTTCCTTAGTTAATGACCTTACACGATATAGGAACTCTTCTACACTCAAACCATTTGTTGAACCATCGAACTTGAGGTTCCAATTCTGAATGATAGAGGTAACTTTTTCTGAACGTAAGGATACATGTTCTTCAAAACGATTACTAGAACTAAAATTGTTACCATTCTCAGAATAGGGAGTTCTTTCTAGTTGGGGATTTTGTCGACGTGGGTCTTGATTTGTATTAGTGGATGAAATATTTAGGTTTTGCAGAGCTCTAGTAATACTGGACTCAATCATTTGATTAATTCTTGAATATTCTATATTTCGATTGGATCGATAAAAATTTGTTGCAATTGGTACCTGCGAATTCTGATTGATATTCGAATTTCGATAATGCGCTTCAACTGGTGTGAAAGGCCTTTCAGAATCATTTGGAACAGTTGGGGAATTGTGAGGAGTTAACTCTGACGAAGCCGGTGGATTCTCCTCAATTGAATAGTTGTTATTTAAATTTCGGGTATTATAACGTTTAGCCATAGCACCACGAGCTTTACTACGTGTGTTTGGTTTAGAATTTGAGCTGGAATAACTCTGTGAGTTACTGAGATCAGTACCTAAAGCCATCGTGTTTGATGCTGAAAATGATTGTCCGCTATATTTACGAAGATGACATTTGGGATATTCCGCTGATTGTGACAAAGATAACTCAATACACTTGCGGTGAAAGATAAGATTACAAGTTGCTATTACATAACATTCTTCAGAATCAAGACTCAGTGGAGCTTTGCAAATGATACAAGTTAACTCAGAACTTGCCTGAAAATCTTGTGGTGGTGGACTGCGTGCAACAGACATTTTGGTATATTTTAAGATATTTAGGAAGAAATTCTTTTGAAAAAAAAAAAAGGAAAATCAAATTGACACAAGGTTAAATTATTTAGTTTTGAGGTTTATAGTTTTGATTTTACTACAAATATAGGTCGTTTAATTTCTTTCTTTGGTGAGCGAATTAAAACAAAGTAGAGTAGAAATATATAACAAGTAATAATTGATAATGCTACAAATTTGGCTATTGAGTTTGAAATGCAAAAAATCTGATACAAATAATTTCAACAATGTTAAGGATGAAGTATTAATTATTAATTATCCATATTATCCTATTCATCATATGATGATATATTTTGCAACATAAATTTTGAATTCCGAACAACAAAATTTGGAAAAATTTAACAAGGATAGCCTATAAAAGAAAGTATTGTAGAATCCGTATCGGTCTGACACTATCAAATAATTAAAAATCCAGACAAATATTCACAACTATTCAATTACTAAGATACCATTATTAAGTTTTTCACAACTCTTGGAATTTAATGAAATTTACTAAATGATATTTATTAAATTATATTTATTTCTAAAATATATTCATTTGGAGCAAAAAGATATTTAAAGTTTACGGAAATGTTTGGCTGTTCCCACATTCCAGGTGTTGGCATTAGACAGTTTAGCAAAAGAAGACCTTATTAATTAAAACCTCTAGACAGTATTTCTGACACTATCAGAAGACTGTAAATCCGGAAAAGTTTTAATTATTGTCTTGTAACTTGGACTAACTATAACGAAGTATAAAAAAAAATGTTAATCTCTTCGGGCCCCACGTTGGGCGCCATTTTATGTAATGTACACCGACATATTGCTATCAATAAAACTCTTAGGTAATATTGAAATGAAATATGTTATGTATTAGAGACTGATTTGAAAGAAAATAGTTTTGTGTGAAGCTTAAGTAGGACTTGGGAGCCATTAAGGAGCTAACTTCAGTCGGGCGGGGGATTCGTGAACTTTTAAGTTCCAACTGTCTCAAATACATGGGTTACATAAAAAAATTTGTTTTAGACTCCCTTTTATTTCAATTTACAAAAAAATATTACTTTAAGCTGACAAAAACTAACTCCTATTTAAAATGCCCCTTGCTACAATTTGGTTTCTCTTGATGGGTTTGGAGTCCCAGCCTCTCATTACCCTACCCTGCCATGGTTTTATAGGCTGCTATAATTGTGTATAAAACCCCATATTCCATCTCTACTTGCTTATTCTCTCACCGAAAGAAAACTAATTATAAATTAGAAATCCATATGTAATATGTATATGTTTATTCAGAACATTTCAATAAAATAGAATAACTTAACAAAAACTATATATATATAATTCGATTCAAAAAAAATATATACGAGAACTACTATTCTTCTTAAACTTATCATTTTACAAGAATTCCATTTTATTTATAAAAATTTTGATTATATTAAAAGAATACAAAACGCATAGAGTCGAAAAAAAATTAGCCACTGAAAAAAAAACGTTTATTTGCAAAGCAAAGTTATCAAATTCTAAACAACATTGAAATTGTGTTGTTTGATATTTTAAATTAAAAAAATTCCATATCAATATACATATATCTCATATGCTTGTAAAGAAAAAAAATATATATTTTTATGTTAAAGTTCGAAGCAACAAAACCTAAGGTAATAATAATTGTCTCTAATAGCGTAGACAGACGACAGCTTTAATTTGCATTAAAATCTCGCTAATGTGAATTAAGATTTTACCGTGACAGACGACAGTTACTGCATTTAAAACAGCTGTTTGTTTGTAAACAACTGTGTAATTATGAAAAAAAATTGATTGGCATTTGGTGAAAAATCAGTATTTATTTGAAAAAAAAGCTGAATTTACTTTTGCTGAAACTGCTTCATAATATAAAAATTGTTCATGCACTAGCAACCATCAACCTGAAGATGTTGCTACATGTGGGGACCGCAGTGGGAGACTCTGAAATAAGAGAAAGGCAATTGTGGAAATCTATTTTTATTATTTTACTTTTACAATTGTCTTCTTCTTCTTTTAGAATAGTAAACAATTTGATAACATATGATTGATTTTCGACGATGTTGCCATATTGAAATAGCTAAATGCAGTATAAATTCACTCTAATTTTGTGCATTTACGTCTAACTTAATGCGCATTAAGATGGGAATAATTCACGAGTTAATTTGAATTAAGATTGTTAATGCAAATTAACTATGTCGTCTGTCTACGCTATAAGATTTATAAAAAAACAAAACGTCAAAATACATACAATTGTGTTTCATACACTCACCACATTTAATGTTGTTGCTGCTGTTGTTCATTGAGGCCTCGATGATCACACTGCGTTTGATGTTGTATGTATAAATAAAAGTTAAATTTAGTAAAGACAATGTTTGTTGGTGCATGTGATTATTATTTTGATTTGAGTTCGATGTTAGATCATCGAATTATTAATGTTAATAACTTTGATAAGCTCTAAAATGTTAATTGGCTAAGTAATCACCGACTTTATAATATGCGCTAGTACTTACAAATTTAGTTTGATTAGTGTTTGAACTAATTTGGTTTTTATAAAGTGAATTAATATTTTATCTTATTTAAACTAATTCAAACACTATTATGCAATTATTTCTTAAATTTATATATATTAGATTGAAAAAAAAAAATTAATATTAATAAAATGTAAATTATTTTCCCGTTCAAAATTTGTTCAAGAACCCTTCTGGATTTCTTGATAGTATGTGGAAAATTGATTCAAAATAATTTAATCAATGCACATTAAATTAAAAAAAAAACTTAGCTGGCGTCGTATGGACGATGTTTGGGAAAGGTGATATTCCTAAAAATTAGGTGGTGTGGTATGGATGTTGTTTAGAGAAGTTGGTATTAATCAAACTTATCTCGTGTAGGGCTGTTGATATTCTTAAGAGCCTTATAATTCTTGGTGTAATGTGCCTTGGGGTGAATATGTGACTCTCCCGGTGTCCACAAATATGCCGCCGGGTGTAAATCATTCAATTCGATGATTTTATCTTGTTTTCAACGTGATCTAATGAAAATGAGGTTAGGAATGAAAATTCTGTCTTAAAGTATTGAGTGTTTCTTCGGTAACAAAATTTTATTGATACTTTTGATCCATTCACAAAATTTACTTTAAAAATATTTTAATTTTATCTTCAAAAAGATAAATTTTATAGAATTGTAATTTATTTTTGGTATGTTTAGCAAGTTTTTTACAAGCTGACTAATGTATGTTGTTTGAATGTTGATGAGAGAAAGAAAGATCAAATATAATGTTACTTATTACGAAGCCTATTTAAACATTTAATGGAAAAGTACTATGAAAGCTTAACACAATAGAACAAACAACCAAAAAAAAAACTCATATAACATCCTAGTCGTCAAGACGTATTAACATAGAAATATTTACATTACATGTATTACCCCAGACAACAACCTCTGTTATTATCATCCACCAGTGGTGGTATTCAAATGTAAATAAGATGTAAAGTACATCTGTTAAACTCAAAATACAATGTTTTTACAACGAGTGTTATAATTTTTCTTCTATTCTCATGCATGTACATATGTTACGGATTTGAATAATCAGGAAAACAATGGGCGGGATCGGACCAGTGGGCGTGGTAGCTCCCATACAAAGTAAATATTTAGTTCATATAAAAAATTTGTATTAATATTAAATATCTAGGGTTCTATATCTATATAAAAAAATATTAATGTTTGTATGTATGTCCTGTATAGACTCCTAAACTATGCATCTGATCATGTGATGATCTTCGGCAAAGTTGTTGTGCATGAAACCGGAAAGGTTTCACAGTTGGTACGACCACGCCTAATCTAACGCCCAATTTTTTTAATTGAGTAATTGCTTCTGCATGGGTTTTTACAGATTTACTTCATACAAATTGTATCCACATCTTACTGAAGGGAGCTAAAAATAAAAATTGTATGTGCCACGCCCACTTTCGCACCCCATCTCTTGCAGGACAACGCCTGCCAGGAATACAACTAAGACACCGGCATGACTAAGAATACTTCTTTCGACCGCCTACTTTTTTTCAAAATGAGAAAAATCAATAAAATTACTCAAAATTAATTGAATATTTGTGTAATGTCTTTATTTTAAATTTATTGTAATTGACGTAGCAACGCGCGCATGGTACATACATATACTTTCAAACAATATTATACATTTTGAATTCAAAATTATTATGAAAATTGAAGAACTTTTGTGCTCACCACTTTCTCAGAACCAAAACTAATACCTAATTTTGCAAATTCATGCCATTCGAAAATAAACGTTTGCAGTTCCCAGTGTGACTTGCTCTCGCAATTACTATCAACAAAGCGCAAGGACAATCGTTGCAAGTGTGTGGATTAAATTTGGAGAATCCATGCTTCTCACATGGGCAGCTTTATGTGGCCTGTTCACGCGTCGGTAGACCTTCTAATTTATTAATTTACGCACCGGAAGGAAAAACAAAAAAATATTGTGTATCCAATAGCACTTCAATAAAAGACGATTTAATATGAAACACTGCAATTTCACAATTTATCAAAATGAGCAAAATCAATAAATCAATATGTAAACTGAATTAAATATTTGTGTAATGTCTTCCTTTCAAATTTATTTTAATTGGTAGCGTAGCAACGCGGGCAGGGTACAGCTAATATATTATATAAAGTGGATTGTTTTATGTTTTTTTGTTTTTATTTTTAATAAAGAAAAATAAAAAGCTTAAACGTAAAGTTATTTTTAGTGTTTCATTAGGTAGTGACATGGAGTAGTTTTAAAACTAATCCTCTTGAGTACTCCATGGAGTAGTTTTGGGACTACTTCGATGGGTTATATGGTCCAATCCTAGGATATCGCAATGTTAAAACGACCACCTTTTTTTCTTACATTTGGACTAGTTTTGGAGCACTTTTACTCCACTTTGGTCTAGTCTTTACATGCATATATGGACTAGTCGCGTTATTTGCAGGGTATTTTTAAATACATATACATACATACATAAATATATAAATTTTTTAAACAATTTAGAAAGTATAGTCAGTCAACCTCAAGTGGAGGTTAAAATTGATTATGGGAAGAGTCTTATATGGGAGTTTCGACTAATTACGCCTAGTGATGGGACGATTAAACATTTGATGCATTAAAATCGATATTTTTCTTTCTTTAATTGTATCGAAAAATGGGTTTCGATGCATCGAAACGTTAATCGATTAGTTACTAAAATAATCGAAAGTAAACGTAATGGTAAAATAATATTGACATCTCTAATATCATTAAATTTTTCGCGCAAAAAAAGAGCTTGGTACGGACGCTTTCTAACAATTTCTAATTTTTTTAACAAAACTATGGCACCAACTCAAAGTGATAAGTGATGGATCCTCTACTGGCGATGTTCAATTTGGTTTATGGGCTCACCACAAGTCACTGGCTCACAAACGTCGTGAAAAGGACAACGATGGAATCCAAATTCAGGACGAACTTAGCTTTTTTGGAACACTCCCGTTTTGGAGCTGAAGCGCGACGTCATCAATGCCTGGGAGGAAATGAGAAAGGTGTACCCTAAGCTTTATATAATATCTCGTCGCTACTGTTATCTTTTAGGCACTTCGGTACCAGCAGAGCGCTTGTTTTAAAAGGCAGGTGCTACTGCCACTGAAAAAGGGAACTGTCAAAACTATTGTTCCTAAAGTCTGTAATGAATAAATAAAATAAAAATATATATATTTTTTTCAATTGATATGTACTTTCATTTATTAATTCTTTGTTATTGTTATTACAAGGCATTTGCATTACAATTCACATATCAACATACCATAAATTACACGGTTTAGTTAAAATATTAAAAAGATCATTTGATTATTCGCTTATTTTAATTTTCCTTCGATTAATTGCAATTAATAATCGCTCGGTTTCAATTAATCATATGATTCATTAATCGATTAAAGAATTTTTTTCCCATCACTAATTACGCCCAGAAATATTGGTCCAACACCCACCTTAAAATATACCGATCGACTCAGAACCATAGTACGGAAAATCTCGCTTCGCGAAAGGTATTTTCATTTTTATCTCTCGTTTTGTTACTCACGCTCAGAGACAAAAAAAGTAATTCTCGTGAAAGTAATTTTTATTTACGAAAGTTATATTTTTTATCTTTCATGAGTGCTGAATACATGCTTTAAAAGTATTGCTCTCTCTTACGAAAGAGAAGAAAAGATAACACTGATAAAAATAACTTTCACGAAAGTTTTGTTTTGTATTTTGAATGCGAAAGTTAAAAATAAAGATAAATATGAGAGAGAGCGCGAGGGAGACAAAAATATAAAAATACTTCTCTTTGGAAATTGTCAATTGTCAATATCAAATTGACATAGATCAGTTTCTTTTAATGTTTTGTTTGAAACATTTGGTACAAAATGGGTCGTCAGAAGTGTTTCGAGTACAACAAATATGTTTGTTATGATGAAACTAGACAAATGTCGAAGTGTTTATTGTGCGAAAAGGAGCTTAAAGGAAAAAACTCCAGCAATATTAAGCGCCACTATGAACTTATTCATAGTAAAAATATAGGTGAAAATGAAGAAAATGCGCATTCTACATCGTCAAATGGAAAGTTATTAAAAAGAAAAAGTAGCAGTATATGTATTTCCATGAATAAAAATGAATTCTTGTTGTGTTGTGTTGGTCTTGTGACAGTAAAAAGTATTCCATTTAGAATATTCGACGATGAACGTTTTTTTAAAAAACTTATACGTCCTTATGAAGACATTTATAAGACCAATATTAACTCAAAAAATATTGTGGAAAAAGTGCGTATTGTGGCTAACAACATAAAGGAAAGCATTTCAAAATGTATAAACAAAAAAATGATATGTTTAAAAATTGATGTTGCAACGCGTATGGACAAGAGTATTCTTGGTATAAACATTCAATATATCAAAGATTCAAAAATTGTTATTAACACGATTGGAATGATACAATTGAGAAAAAGACACAAGTCACAGTTCCTCAAAGAGGAAATAATGAACTGTTTGAAAGACTATGGCATTGATATACTACAGATATATGCTTGTACTTCTGACAACGGTGCCAATGTAATAAAAACTTCTAAGCTCTTGGCAGAATTGCAAGAAGAAATTCAGGCTGAACCAAATGTGGAACCCAATAGTGACGACGAAGACTACCTAAACATTCATTCTTCGCTCACATCCGTCTTATCTGTTGTTAGATGTGCTGCACACACAATACAACTTGCGGCATATGATGTTATAAAAACTATTCAACCGCAAGTTGAAGAATGTAGAAATATTGCCAAAATTCTACGCATCGTTATTCGAAGTGAAAATATTCACAATTTGCATATGCCACCGATTGATAACAAGACAAGATGGAATTCTACGTACAAAATGTTAAAGTCATTACAAAGCCTGAGAGAAGATATTGAAAATATTGGTGACTCAAATATACCAGATGCTGATTGGAATTTTATAAATGAATTTTTGAATGCATTTCGACCATTAGCGGAATGTACCGAAAAATTTCAAAGGGAACAGTATGTAGTTGGAGATTTTTACAGAGACTGGCTATATTGTGAAATAGAATTGGAAGAGATTCAAGCAGAAAGAAATAAATATGCTGAGGACCTATTAAATGCCATGAATGAAAGAAAACAACGTTTATTGGCAAATGAAGCTTTTATTGCGGCTGTTTATTTAGGTCCTCGATTTAATTTCGCTGGAACACCTTTTCTAAACGAGGAACAGAAAAGAAATGCAGTGGTGAGTACTTGTTTCAAAATATAATTACATAATGCACATACTTCTCTGCAGAATATTTTGCATGAAAATACCTAGACATCGATATACATATATGTCATTTTCTTTCAGCATCACCTACTACAAACCCAGGAAATCATTAAAAGTTTTAACGGCCAATTGCTGATAACTCAGTTAAACTCGCCTATCGAACTACCTACATCATCCGGACCCTTTTCGAAGTTAGAAGCGAAAATGAATCTGCTGATGGATCGAACGCCAACAATGGATCGAACAACAAAACAAAAATTAGACAATTTATCCAATGCAGACAGAATGCCCTTCGAGACAGACATTTTGGACTACTGGAAAAAAAGTAAATATACAGATCCAGAATTGGGAATGTTAATAGATGTAGCTTTGGCAGTTCCATCAACACAGGTGTCAGTGGAAAGAGCTTTCAGTGCTCTCGCACTAATTTTAACTAAGAATAGAGCAAAGCTGTCCAACGAGACAATTAATAATTTACTATTAATAAAATTAAATAACAATCTAATTGAGGATTTAATAATAACAGATGAACAATTGTGATATGAAATCAAATAAATATAATTGAATGTTATATTATTTATTTATGTTATTTATGTTATTTTATTTAATTTTACTTTATTGTTAACAAAAAAAATGAATTCAATAAAATTTTCGTTTAATTTTCTCTATATCGATAATTACAATTTTTTAAAACTTTGTAGCGGTACTTTTTGGCAGCAAAGCAACAACTGGCCAAGTAAAATTATGGTATTATTTCACTTCGCTGCTTAAGCAAACGTCGTCTGCGCACTTCACTGGAAAAAAAAATATTTTTCCACTTTACCTAACTGCAAAAACATTTAATCAAAGCAACAAATGTGTCTCCTTCTCATTTGCTCGTTGTATAACTATATACAGCTCTATACATATGAACAAACGGCAATTTCATTCTCGCATACACACATACGATGGACGACACTCATGATTAAACTCGTGAGTGAGAATTAATTTCTAACGAGTAGATATAATTCTCGGATGAGTGCTCAGTATATAAATCTCGTGAGTGAGAAAAAAAATTGTTCTCTTCATATTTAAAATTACTTTCACGAGAAAAAAATATTTATCTTGAGAAAAAATAATATTTATCTTTAAAGAGAACAATTTTTTTCTCATAAGGTATTTTTTTCTGTTCAAGAGAATAAAAAACGAGTACTCTCCGTACTATGCTCAGAACCACATTCTGAATCGATTTAACGCTGTCCGTCCGTCTGACTGGCTTGTGCGCAGAGTACAGGTCGTAATTTTGAAGATATTTCGATAAAATTTCGAACGTGAAATTTTTTCGGCCCAAGGACAGATGGGATTGAAATTGGTTGAAATCGGTTCATTATTTCACCTCGCCCCCATACAAATGCCCTCCCGAAGTTGGGGTTTACCGATCATAAATGTTTGAATTATGCAAGTATCCAAACAAAGTAATAAATGAAGCTAAATCACATCTACAAATTTTATGCAGATCGGTCAATAATTAGTCGTAGCTCCCATATAAGGCCCACTTCCGAAAATCACTTTAATGACCATAAATTTCTTAAAAATGTTGGTAACCAAATAAAATTCGACACAAATAAATTTCTTATATACAGAAATAATGACACCTAATTTTATAATGGTCGGTCCATAATTAGTCGCAACTCCCATATAAGACCCTCTCCATAATTCACTTTAACTTCCATAAATCTTTTAAAAGAAACGAACTAATGGCTTACAACACAAAAAATAATCATCAAGGCAATGCAACAACGCACAAGAGTGTTTCAACGAATTAAAGTACGAGTTGCTTGACCACCCACTTAATTCTCCTGATTTATCTCCCAGTGACTTTTACCTGTTCCCAAATCTAAAAAAATTCCTAGCTGGCAAACGTTTTGCCTCAAATAAAGATGCAATTACAGTTGTAAACCACTATTTTGAAGGCCTTGAGGAAAACTATTTTCATCAAGGGATATAATTGCTAGATAAGCGTTGGACTAAGTGTATTGAAGTTTCAGGATATTGTATTGAAAAATAGAAATGTTTTTGAAAAATTAACTATTCTCTTTTCGAACCGCCCTTGTATACAGAAATCTTGACAACTAATTTCATAACGGTCGGTCCATAGTTAGTCATAGCTCCTGTATAAGATCCCATTCGAAAATCTTTTCAATCTTTTATAAGTGTTTATATCGAGATGACATTTAACACAAACAATATTTATATTCACAGAAGTCATGCCACTACATTTTTGGATAATCGGTCCATAATAGGCCATAGCTCCTATATAGAGCCCATTTTTGATAATATATTTTTACACATACTAACTTGTTATATTAGTTAATAACATTAAATTGTAAAATTGTCTTTTATTTTATATAAAATATTAAAAAAATAGAACAATTGTTATTTTTATTTGAACTGTTAATTTTAAATCTTTGATATTTCTTTTATTTCGGCTCGAGTTCATTAAATTTAATTTTCATTAAATTATTTATACTGAAGGTAGGAATTGTTACATGATAATTATTATTAAAATTTATTGAACATTTTTCTTGGCTTAGAATTGGTTGAATTTACATATGTTTCGAGAAACACCACTTTCTCTCATCAGAATTCTTTACGTTCTCACCCTCTGCACCCCTGCGGTGCCCGCTAGCCAACAGTCAAACATCAATCCTTTAACCAATATTACCGGTGGTTCGAAATTTGCTGTAATTATCATTTTTCATTTATTTACATGTTGCCTCCTTTTCTTTAGTTGTTTCGTATTCATGTCAAGACTTCGTCTAGAAAACCTGAATACATTTTTATTATGTTTGGTGTCCACTTTCGTCGACATTTTATGTGTACCACTTAAAGTATAACTACAAACATTAGCTTGTGCCTTAGCTTATGTTAAGAACAATTATTATTTTTATTTATTTATTTTATTTATTTATTTATTTAATCAATACAGTACAACAAGAACTAGTCTTATCTAATAGTACTGGGGAGATAGTGGTTGGTAAAAAAAAAATAAAATAACTTAATACTAATTTTAATAAATAAAAGAAATTTAAATCAAATAAAATTTAGAAAAAAAAAACAAAAATATTAAACGATATTTCAAAAATTACAAAAATTATAAGGTTTAAATTAAATAAGAAGAAAGCAAATATTATTACTAACATCAAAAAAATATAAGTTAACACATTAAATATCTAAGAGTTATATATAATTAGTTTATTGTTACCCTAAACGATTAAATATTGCAATTTTAAAATGCTTTGCATTGCAAATGGTTTGAATATTAGGGGGAAGTTGGCGCCAAAGATTGATAGCATTGAAGAAAAAATGTCTTTTCGATATATCTTTTCTAATGCGAAAGGTATTTACCCTCTTTCCTCGGTCAGACCTTGAAAAGATTATTCTATTGTATAGGTATTCAGGCTGTTTAGTGTAAATTACTTTATGAAAAAATAATAATGTTCGAAGCTTTAATAGGCCACCAAATGGTATATTATATATGTCTAGAGTACCGTGAGATTCTGCTTCGCCTACTGCGGCCAAACACATATCTGGCAATATTATTGTACGTTACATTAAGCCTTTTCATACTTAAAGTATCACAGTTAGTGAATAGTTCACAACCGTACAAGAGCGTAGGCAATAAATATGTTTTAGCAAGTAACATTCGAATATCAAAAGGTGTGTAATGTTGCGATATCCAAAGGTTTCTCAACATCGCATATGTTTAACCACATATAACATTTATGTGATTAGACCAGTCTAATTTCTTGTTAAATATTGCTCCTAAATTTTTGTCAGTTTCGTTTATTGTGATTATAGAGTCTCCGATCAGAATTGGTGGTAACATAGTTTGCAATGATTCGGTTTTTCCAATTATCATAGCTTTAGATTTCTTGGCATTTATGGAGAGTCCATTGGCTGAAGCCCATTTTTTAACACTATCTAGGTCATTATTTATACGGCCAATGCAATTATTAATATCAGATGGTTCACAACTTATAAAAAGTTCTGCGTACATATGAATTCCACAAGAACTTAGTCGAGAAGGTAAATCATTAGAATATAATACACATAATAGCGGGCCAAGTATGGAACCCTGTGGTACACCTCTCAGAGTTGAGCAATTATAAGACTCATCAGTCCCATGATGCACAGACTGGCTTCTATCACACAGATATGAATAAATCATCTTTACGGCGGTAGCCGAAAAATTGAACATGTGCCTAAGTTTTTGACAAAGAATTAAATGGTCAACTGTATCAAATGCTTTAGAGTGATCAAGCAAAATTAAAAATGATACCATACTGTTGTCTACGTTTGCTCTAAGCTCCTCTGAGACTTCGATTAAGACAGTGTTTACTGTGTTTAGGTCTAAAACCGGATTGCTTGTCGGTAAGCAGAGAATTCTCATGTAAAAATTGGCTCATTTGAGTATGGATTAAACGTTCGAAGGCATTAGATAGAAAGGGTAATATAGCTATCGGTCGATATGTGTTATCAGCTTTTGGTATAGGAACAATCTTTGCGTGTTTCCACGCTGATGGAAAAGTAGACGTTGTAACAATATTGTTGAAAAAATGTGTTATATGTAAAAGAGTATCAGTAATTATTAACTTTACGAACTTCGGGTGGATTTTATCGTATCCCACAGAATGGGATTTAATACTTAAAATAGAACCTAGAACGTCTTCTTGAGTGAAATGTATGAAATTAAAGCACATTGTATCATTGGAATTATGATTACTTATATCCATGGTATTAGTAAAATTATCATAACAGTTAGGATCCACTTCTGGCATTGGAATATTGGTAAATTCATAATTCAGTTTGTTAATATCAATCGTATTATCATTTTTAGTATTACAATTAACAATTCCCATATTCCGAATTTCCCTCCACTTCTTCTTCGACCAAATAGCCGATTCGAACTTTTCCTTATAAAATAATGACTTTGAAGATCTAATTTTCGAATTTACTTTTCTTCTAGCGTCCTTAAAAACATTATGGAGCTCAGTCTCGCCTCATCGAACTGTTCGGACGTGTTATTTTTAGTGCGGCTGAATTTTCGGTGAAAAAATCGTAATAGGTGAAAAAGTGTAATAAGTTGAAATAAAACAAAAAAGTGAAAAATAACTCGTAATAGGTAAAAAAAAATCTACGGTAATTAAAAAAAAAAAAAACATTAAAAATAGCATAAAAACTGTATGAGTGTTCCTCTCAGATGTAATTCTGAGAAAGAGCTCGTCTAGAAAAACTAAATGGGTATCTGAGGAAGAATCCTTAAAAAAATCTGTGGAGAATTTTCTCACTACAAGAACCGTAGAACGGCGTCGTTCCTGTTCGCCCAATATAGTGATTTCAACAGATGAAAAAACATCATCTTCATCAAATAGTGCAGTCAAACCCAAAAAACAAGTAGGTATGGATAAGTATATAACCGTTCTTAAGCGACAGAGAAGCCCGACATCTGCTCAAAAGTCTTCCAACTCAAAAGTTCCTAAGACCGTCAATAGTGGTAAACCAAATGACCAAAACAGATTTCCTCTACTTCAAACGGATGACCCAGAAAAACCGAAAAAGACATTTAAGCCCCCACTAATTTACCTGAGAGAGCCCACTTCCAATAAACTGATACAAGGAATTGTTGCTGTAATAGGTGAATACATGTTTAGCGTAACCTCAATGAAACATGGAAATATCTGCGAGACAAAGATACAAGTGAATAGGGAAGATGATTTTCGAAAATTGTCCAACCAGCTGGAGAGGGAGAATAGGGATTTCTATACCTACCAGCTAAAAAGCGCAAAAGGACTCCAAGTCGTTCTAAAGGGTATAGACCCATGTGTTGATCCCGCGGAGATAAAAACCGGTTTAATGGACAAAGGGTTCAAAATCAAGAGCGTAGTGAATATTAGAAACCGTGAAAAGATCCCTCAGCCCATGTTCAGGGTAGAATTGGAACCTGGAGATGTTGTCTTAAAGAAAAACGAGTCCCATTCCATCTACAATCTGATTTACCTTCTGCATCGTAGAATCACCCCGGAAGAAAAAACAAACATTGGGATTCTAGATTTAACCCACACACTTTTAAAGATTATCCTTGAGATTTATTTATCGTCATTGCGAATGCAAGGCGAACTGGAAATTGGACGCGTTTAAAATTAAATTGTAGGTCACTAGGTTTGATAAGTATCCTGGGTATAAGCACTTCTTCACCTTTAAACTTGCCTTTAATTTACTTTGCTTTAATAGGTTTTGGCATCAGCGTTTTGTTTGGTTTGTTTTTTTGTTTGATTTTTGTTTTTTGTGGAAGAAATATTCTTAGTATATATATGATGATATTTATATCAAAGTTTTAACTAGTACCATTGCATGCTTTGGTGTCAGTTCTTAAAGTTTCTTCAAAAAATGTCTCTTATTAAGAAAAATGAGAAGTGAAGAGGAGGCAATATTTTAAAAACTTAAAATTTCCAAGTTTTACCTGCAATTTTTTAATTTTTTTTACAAACTATCTCCTGAAAATTTAGAATAGAATAAAAAAATCAGCCAAATCGTTCCAGCCATTTTCACGTGATGCTATTTAATTTTTATATATATAGATATAGAATAAGATGTATTCACAATCTGCCTGTTCTTATTTATTTGCTTTTTTTATTAAAGTTGACTAAACTCACAAAAAAAAAAAAATTTGTATTTTTACGCGGAATTTTTGATTTTTTTTCTTTACAAACCATCTCCTGAGAATTTCGAATCGAATAAAAAAAAATCAGCCAAGTCGCTCCAGCCGTTCTCACGTGATGCCATTACATACATGGACCATTTCATTTATATATATATATAGAAAACTGAATAAATACCAACAAATTATTAATTAAATAATAATGTACATAGTTTAACAAATAAATAAAAAGAGCTTAGAAAATTATCATTACTATCTAAAATGTGTAAATATTGCATTGCTTAAAATGTTGTTCGGAAGCTCATTCCAGAGATGAATGGCATTTCCAAAAATGTGTCATTCAGATATTTGTTTTTGGTACCGAATGGAGTTGATTTTATATCCTCTGTTAGATCTTGAAAATATTATTCTTTTAAACAGATATTCCGGCTGCTTAGAATAAATATTTTTATTAAAAATTGTATAAGACAGATGCGATATATGATTTCTTCTTGAGAGTCCATAAATACAATATCTGCCAATATTGTTGTAGGCCACTTGTTGAATTACAACTAGAAAATAGCTCACAACCATATGTTAAAATTGGCAGAATATATGACTTAGCAAGTAGCTTATTGGTGTATACGACTGTGTCATCCATAAATTACGAAGCATATATTTTACCACATAGACCATTTATGTATATGGTTAGACTAAGACGATTGAAAACAAAACTGAAAACAAAACTGCTGAGAAACTGTCATTTTCTGATGTAACGAAACTACACAATCCTACAACAATCAATACCGAAAACGCTCCCCGTGAACTTCGAATTATACCACCAAAAAACATGTATTTGTATCCCGTTTTGCTGCTGGAACAACTGTTGATGATTTAAACTACTATATTAAAACCAAGCTGAATGCAAACGATGAAATTTTAACTCATAAATTTTCCTTTTAAGATTACAGTTTCATCAGATATATACAATAAAATAATTGAACCTCGTTTTTGCCCAGATAATACTTTGGTAAGGGAATATATTCCAAAAGCACGCCAGAGTATAAAAAATATTGCCCGGATTCCCTCAATTGTGGCATCTGATCAAAAAAACTAATTACTGAAAATGATAACAACTATGTATTACCTATCAAAACGGTTTTGGGTTAAACACAAAATTGTCCAAACTTTACAACGATAGTTTTGCATTTAACCACCACGTAATAATATTCACTGAAACTTGGTTAAATAAAAATATCCTGAACAACGAAATTCTTTGCAGTAATTTTAATATTTATAGACTTGATAGAGACACTGCTACAATTGGAGGAGCTGTACTAATAGATATTTCTCAAGTTTTCATCTGAAGAAATAAATTGCAATATTCCTAAAGGCATCGAATTTATTGACATCCGTATAAAACTCCATAACAGCAAAATATTTATGACCTGCTCCTACATCCCACCAAGCCAAAATAATAATCAACTTATTTACACAGAGCATGCTTCGTTAATTAAATCAGTAGTATCACTATCTGCACCAGGTGATTCTATTCTTGTTTTTGGTGATTCTAACTTACCAAATGTATCATGGAAATTTTTATCTGACTCATATATGTTTACTCCTATAAAAGCCGCTGACTGGGTGTTTGAATTTTTGAACAGCTTATACGATTTATGTCTTTTTTTTATTAGATCTTGTTTTTGTAAATGAACCAGCTGATTGTTCCTTGCAGCGCGCAGATCCAATTACAACACCTGAGGAGCGCTATCATCCTACGCTAGATATCAGCCTTAGTGTTCCTTTCAAAAGTAACTCTGACTCAACAAATCAACATGAAAAGGTTTTCTGTTTCAAAAAATGTAACTACGATGACTTAAATCATCTTTTATATAATACGAATTGGCATGATTTACTATCAATTCATTTTTATACTCCAGCAGCTATTGATTCCATGATTGCAAAATTTTATGAAAAATTATCAAACTTTTTTAACGAATGTGTTCCTAAATTAGCAATGCACAAAAATCTGGTCCACCGTGGTGCACAAAAGAATTATCCAGACTTACCCCCTGGCCCACGATGTCGAACGATAATGTTCGCTTAGATAAGACTTAAGACACAAACTTGATTGTGGAATAAACAAACTTGATTGAGTAAAAAAATAGATACGATAAAAAGTTTATGTCTTAAGTCTTACCTAAGCGAACGTTATCGTTCGACATCGTGCTGTTTGATTATAGCAGATTTGCGGTTCCACATGCTGAATATAACTTACAGTTGTTTTCGGTTAATTGAGCCCCGGTTAATTGAGTTTCCTGGTTAATTGTACTAAACACCATCAAACGAAATCATTCCGTATAACTGCCTATGTAAAAGTACCCGTTTAATTCAGATCCACTTAATTGCGACTTTTAATTTAATTGATTCGTAAAATGAGACCGCATTGCGAAACACACGAACAAATGTTTCGGTTAATTGATTTCGTCTGCTTATTTTTTTTTTCTCTACCATCGCAAAACTATTTATGTTGCGCCAAAATTTTTCGTCGTGTTTCTGTTCACCATGTAAAAGGTCTATTTCCTGCACATCGTGTGAATGAGGCCTCCGAATCATATGTTTTTATAAATTGTTTACATTTAGTACAGCAAAAGAATTCAACAGGTGGAAAGTTCGCAAAAAATGTCTTCGAGAAAACACATTGCAAAAAATTAAACACAAATTACATTTAATTGGTGAAGCTGAAAATGACAAAAGTGATCTTTGCGAAAAATATAAGTGTTCTAAAGCGACAATCAATAGAATTTTAAAAAGCAAAGATTCGATCGTTGAAAAATCAAAAACGTTGAAATTGTCAACAAAAAGAAACAGAAGCGGTGCCTGTTCAAATGTTGAGAAAGCCCTTACAATTTGGTTCAAACAAATGCGTGATTCGGGACCCTTAATTTTAGAAAAAGCTAAAAAGTTCGCCGTAGAAATGGGTGCCGATTTCAATCCGAGCAATGGTTGGCTACATCGTTGGCAGAAGAGGAAAGGCATAATTCTAAAAAAGGTGCAAGGAGAAGGTTCGTCTGCTGACACTGATGCAGCGGATGCATTCCTAGATAAAGTTTTGCCTAATTTAATATCAAAATATGAGCCTTCAGATATATTTAATGCAGATGAAAGCGGTTTGTTTTTCCGAGCTTTACCCAATTCAACATTATCAAAAAAAGGGGGCCAAAACCGAGGCGTTAAACGAACGTTTGACATTACTATTTATATGTAATGCTACCGGTAATTATAAAAAAGTTATCATTATAACCAAGTCAAAAAATCCAAGATGTTTTAAAAACAAAGTTTTGCCTTTGGAATATTATTCACAACACAAAGCTTGGATGACTCAAGATTTATGGCAGAAAATTTTGCTTTCCCTTGATGCTGAAATGGGAAAACAAAAACGTAAAATAATATTGTTCGTTGACAACGCATCTTCCCATAAGACATCAGCAAAGTTATCCAACATCGACTTGCAGTATTTACCACCTAATACAACTTCAATAGCACAACCCTTAGATCAGGGCATAATACACAGCTTCAAATCTTACTATCGGCAAAACATTATACGGAAACAAATTTCAGCAATTGAAAGCCGAAAAACTGTGGGAGAATTTATTAAGTATTTCAGCATTTTTAACGCACGGCATATTATTAAAAATTCTTGGTGGCTTGTGAAACCTTCTACAATTGCAAACTGTTTTAAAAAGGTAAGTTTCCGTTATTTGTTTGTGCAATAAATTTCACAGTCGTTATATTTCAGGCTAAGTTTTTTTTCTCTGCTGAGCAAGTCGATTTAGAAGACGATGTTGTGGAACTTAACACTGATGTTGAACATCAAAATGAGTTCGAAAATTTCGTCCGTTGCGATGATAATCTACCGTGTTGTGGAATACTCACAGAGCAGGAGATAATTGAAGATGTTGAACATGTTTCGTTCTCGGATTCTTCTGAGGATGAAGAAGATGAACAAATTATCAATCCTCCTTAACTAAAGAGGCACAAAATTCTGTTAATTTACTTCGAGATTTTTTTTTAGCACAAAATTATTATTCACATGAACTTGACGATATAGAAAAACGAATTATCGAAAGCCTAAACAATTCTAAAATTCAAATGTTGATGACTGATTTTTTTAATCATATATAGTTTTACCTATGTATATACATATAATGTTTTTTGTAACACTCGCATGCACATATGTATGTATTTATTTTTGAATTTTGATCTCTTTTAATATAGAATTTTGTAATTTTTGTTCCTTTTCAAATATTGTACAATGAACGTACCTGATTTTTGTTTTGTTTTAACCCTTTCGCTCCATTGTATCCATATGGATACATTAAATTTTGGAGGCATCTAACAATCTCTAAATCAATGAATCGATTTGGATATCGACGAATTATTGTTATTTAAGGTCTTGTGAATAATTTTCATAAAAAAAATTTTGGATTTTTACAAAACTGAGAAAGCAATAGCAATTTTAAAAAAACCTTTTTTTTTTCTTTTTTTTTTTTGTAAAAATGGTTTTCTTATTTTACAAATTACATGTTTATAGGGCCATTTTCTTTTTTCGAACACTTATGAATCATATAGAAAAATGTTTATTTTAATATTTTGCATTTATAGTTTTTTGTTTTAAAATATAAAAAAGCTTTGCGGATTTTTTAAACATTGTATGTATCCATATGGATACAAACGTAAGTTGTGGTAGTAAACATTATACTCATAATACAGTGGGTTAACGAATTATATATTGTCATGCCCATTCGTTATATCGAAAAATTCATTAAATCCGGCAGTTTTTTAAATATGTTTTATTAAATAAAAAATCATGTTTATTTATTCTAATTCATAACATACACAAAAAAATAATAATTAGTTCATATCACATTCAATTAAATAATTAGTTCAAACAAAACTAAAAAATGACTTTGTAACGTATAAATTTTGATTTTGGTGAGCGAAAATCAAAATAGAAGACAAAATATTTTTGGTAAACAGAATTCAAAAATGACTTTGTAACGTATAAATTTGGTTTTGATGAGCGAAAAATTTCTTTACATACAAATAAATTTTTCTCTTAATCCATTTTTTTCGTAAAGCGTCTCTTATAACTTTGTACAATGTAATTGCAATGACTCTCTTTTGATTTCATTTATTTTTTTAACTTTTTTTTGCAAAAATTCGTTAAACCGAGTACATGACATTTTCATTTGTTCGTAATATAAGGTACTCAATGGAAAGAATTTGACTGTTCGTTAAATTGAGTATACGTTAAATCGGGAAACCATTGTTCAAATAAAATCATTTTGCGTTTGATGCTGCTATGAAGCAGACGTTCTTTTTTTAGCTCTGATATCATTTAAATTTATTTAGAAAGATGACAAGAAAAATTAAAGACTCTGAAATTGAAAAAATTTTAACCAATTTTGCTGATTCCGATATTTCTGACTTGGAAGAATCGGAAGAGTCTGAAGTTACAAACAATTTGTATGATGCTTTTGATAATAATAACAGCTTTTTATTAGAAGAACTGTCTAGAGAAAGTCCATATGAGATTAACATACAAGATATTAATGTTGATAATAATAATGATATAGGTAATAGGGTTATTGAGATCGAAGAAAGTCTTGCAATTGATGGAACCGTTCAAGAGAATCCCACATTTTTTCAATCTCCACAAGTTCCACTTAAAAAGGCTGACCAATTTCGTTGGAAAAAAGCTTCTTGGACAAATCCAGAGACTTCTTTTTCTGAAACGTACCTAAAGAAAAATATTAAATTACCTGTCGATTATTTTTTGGAGTACTTTACAGATGATTTTATTCAACAACTTGTATCTTCAACAAACCAGGCGTCAATGAATAAATATGGGAAATCTCTCAATTTAACTAACGAAGAACTTTTAAAATTTTTAGCTCTAGAAATAATTATTGGTACCATTGGCTATCCTCGTTTGGAAATGTATTGGACAATGGGCACCGTTATACCGTCATTCCCAGAAAATATGACCAGGAATAGGTTCCATTCTTTGCGAAATAATTTAAAATTCACAATAGACCAACAAGAAAGTGATAAGCTTTACAAAATTCGCCCTATAATAAATATGTTTACTAAAAAATCGTACGCTATTCCAAAAGATGAAAATCTTTGTGTGGATGAGATGATGGTTCCTTTTAAAGGAAGAACCACTCTGAGACAGTATATGCCTAAAAAACCCATCAAATGGGGGATGAAGATATTTTGCCTTTGCAGCTCAAAAGGCATAGTTTATGATTTTGAGATATATCAGGGAAGAGGAACAATATTAACTGGCTCAAAGCTTGGGTTTTGCTCTGATATTGTGGTTCATCTTATAAAAACAGTTCCTGAAGAAAAAAATCATAAAATATATTTTGATAATTATTTTACAACTCTTAATTTGATATTATATTTACGTCAAAAAGGAATTTGGGCAACAGGTACTATAAGAGGAAATAGATTCGGCAAAGTTGATTTTAAATCAGAAAAGGATTTGAAAAAAGAAGGCCGTGGAACTTTTGACTTCCGTATAGAAAGAGCAGATAATATTTTTCTTCTTAGATGGCTTGATGGGGGAATCGTGCAACTCGTGTCATCAATCCATAGCCATGAGCCCGTTAACAAGGTGTCGAGATTTTGTGCTGAAAAAAAGAAACGTTTTGAAATAACACAACCAAACATTGTATCAGAGTACAACATCAATATGGGAGGAGTAGACAAAATGGATTTTCTCCTTTCCTTATATAGAATATCGATTAGATCTGGGAAGTGGACTCTTAAGATTTTTGACCACTTTATTGATTTAGTTGTGTGTAACTCGTGGTTAGAATATAGAATGGATCACGAAAAGAATAATATGAAAATTAAGTATATGGACCTTCTGAGCTTTCGCAACGATATCGCGAATGGCCTTTTAGCTCGGTCAAATCAACAGGCATGTTCTCGAAAGCGTGGACGCCCAACATTACGCCAAAATGAGGATATTCCAGTCAGCCCAACGACCTCCGATAAGAAACGTAAATCTATACCTTCAATTTCTGTTCGATATGACGGAAACCAGCATTGGCCAGAACACACGACGGATAAAGGTAGATGCAAAGTTCAAGGATGTAAAGGACAAACTCGATACAAGTGTTTAAAGTGCAATGTTTACCTGTGCATTCCCAATGGATCGAGAAATTGCTTCAAGGAATTCCATTATATATCAAAAAAATAAATTATTGGTAAGATATCTTTTTTCAGATTATATGTATTTTATGTATTAAATATAGATTTATATGTTATTTTTGTCTAAACTTATTGTAATTACATGAATTTTAAATATATTATTTTTAGTTTGTGCATGTAAGTATATACAATGTTTGCTTTTATTGAAAAAAAATTTAATTTATGTGTTAAAACTACTAAAATAAATAAAACCTTAATAATAAAAAAACATAATATACTAGCATTTTTCTTTACCATACACGAAATTTGTATCCATATGGATACATTCCAAAAAACACATTTAGAATAAAAATTTTTAAAAATTGAGTATTGATTGTTGTTCTCAGGGCTAACTATAGTACAAATCCAAAAAATTGGATTTTTTAAGCAACCCAGTAAAAACTTGTAGCGAAAGGGTTAATAGATACAATTTTTTAATTTAATAAAATTTTTTTTTTTATTTTGTCTATACACGTGGATGTTTCGCTTTATTGCTCGTCTGGCTCAATTAAGTTATTTTCGTTTTAATTGCGTCGGCGAATCAATTAACCGAGTATCGCTTAATTGAGTTTCCCGTCTAATTGCGCCAAAAGTCGTGCATTTTTAGAGACTCAATTAAGCGGAAATAACTGTATTAAACACAGAGCTGTATAAAAGCTATATATCTAATATGAAACATAATTTTAACAGCGATCCGAAATCCTTTTATAAATTTGTTAATTCCAAAAAGAAATCTGGTGGCTTCCCAAAAACAATGAAGTACTGTGCTAACGAATCCAGTGACGATCATATAATAAGCAACTTGTTTGCTGATTTTTTTTCCTCCACTTACTCTGATTCCCAATATGATTTACATGAATACCCACATCCAATTGCGGCCCATCAAACGATACACTTTTCTCCAATCCACACAAATCAGATTTTAGACTCCTTAAAATCTGTTACGTCTTCATACCATATGGGTCCTGATGGTGTTCTGAAGAATTGCGCACATGCAGTAGCTACTCCATTAAACATAATATTTAATATATCCTTAAAATATGGTTATTTTCCTCAGTCGTGGAAAGATTCCTTTATTATTCCGCTATTTAAATCTGGCAGTAAGTCATGTGTCACAAACTATAGAGGCATAGCAAAGTTAAGTGCAATCCCTAAACTTTTTGAAAAGTGTGTTACCGACAATCTCCTTCATCAAATTTCGTCCCTACTATCTTCCTGTCAGCACGGATTTAGTAAAGGTCGTTCAACAGTAACTAATCTCATGCAACTGACCATTATAGTAAATCGTGGATTTATTAAAAGGAAATTTACAGATTGTATTTACACGGATTTTAGTAAAGCTTTTGTTAAAGTCAATCATAAATTACTTCTGATAAAGCTTCATGCTATGGGACTTACACATGGGAGTTTAAATTGGATTAAATCATATTTAACAAACCGAAAACAAAATGTTGTTTTCAATAATACTACATCAAAAAATATTATTGTACGTTCTGGAGTGCCCCAAGGCAGTCACATTGGTCCAATTTTATTTTCTTTATTCATCAATGACTTGCCGTGCGTAATTAAATATTGTAACGTCTTAATGTATGCCGATGATGTGAAGATATATCATAGCTATAACAATAACATTGAAAAAAATTTGCTGCAACATGATTTAGATGAACTATTTCAATGGTGCGTGCTTAATTTAATGGAACTGAATCTGAAAAAATGCAAACATATGCGTTTTTCAAGAAATGATAACGCTTTATTTTTTACATTGGGCGGACATCAACTTGATTTGGTTACGGAATTTTCAGATCTTGGAGTACTTTTGGGTCCTATATTAAATTTCAAAAAACACATATATATGATGGTAAACAAAGCTCGTGGTGTGTTGGCTTTTATAAAACGATGGGCTAAGGAGTTCACTGCACCAATCATTACTAAACGGTTATAAACATCTTTCGTCAGACCAATCTTGGAATATGGATCTGTTATTTGGGATCCGGATGCGGATTATCTCAAAAACATAATAGAATCAGTGCAAAAACAGTTTCTTCTTTTTTTTTTGGGTAATTCAACATGGAATCCTAACGTCATTATTCCTCCTTATACTACAAGGCTTGCATTAATAAAATTACCAACGTTGGAGAGCAGAAGAACTATGTTTAGCGTTTCATTTTAATTTAACCTAATAAATGATGCAGTCTGTTCTGACTTCCTACTCAGCAACATAAACTTTAATGTTCCTCATCGATCAACTCGTTTCTACATTCCAATTTATATTCAAATTAATCAAACAAGTTATGCTAATTCTGATTCTCTTAGAAAATTGTGTAAACATTATAATTATTTTTATTTTCTAATTGATTTTCCTGTTAATATTAATGTAATTAAACGTAATATCACTTTGTACCTTAATCAGTGTAATTAAATGGTTGTCTAATTTTTTTTTTATTATTTTGTATATTATATAATTTTTTTATAATTGGTCTGTAAGGATTTATTCCGTAGACCTAAAATAAAATAAATAAAAAAATAAATAAATAAAAGTGAGAGTATCGTTAAGAATAATTCCAAGATTTTTGGCGTGGTCAACTACCTCAATTGTGGAGTCACTGATCCGAATTGGCTGTAGGTTATATTGTCCACCGCTGCTTTTCTTTATCATCATTAATTTTGATTTCTTTTCATTTAAGCAAAGTCCATTTGCTGAGGCCAATTTGAATACATTATCAAGATCACTGTTTAATTTTATAATACAATTTTTTATATCAGATGGCACACACTTGATAATGAGTTGGGCGTCATCTGCGTACATCTGATATTCACAAAAAACGAGTTTCATTGGCAAATGATCTGTGTAAAATTTCGGTTAGATTTCGTGAGTAGCTCTCATCTATTACGAGCCAATCGTCATGAAATTTTGTACGACGATTTATATGTATATGTACATTTGAATTATTTTTGTTGAATTTCAGCGTAATAATAATTTTTATAATAGATTTCTGCGCATTTTAGTGAACTTTACGTGACGCCTAGGGACAAATATGGACCGATAATCATTAAATTTGATGTGTATATTTCTATATACATATGTATGGACTATTTATGGCGAATTTAAACTTGCTACTGATGCTTGTAAAGGATTTATGCGTATTTAAGTGATTTCCGGAAATATACTTTATATGGTGGCTATGGTCAAATATGGACCGATCATCAAGAAGTTTTGTACGACAATTTAGACGTCTATACGGATTACTTGTTTTAAATTTCGAATTGTTAGTGATTTTTATAAGAGATTTATACGTATTTAAGTGATTTCCGGAAGTGGTCTTTCTATGAGGGCTTTGGTCGATTATGGACCGATGCAAACAAAATACTATTTTGAGATTTCTCGTTGTATGAAACTTATTTTTGCTGAATTGTGTATGGATACTGCTCTTTTGTAGACATTCATTTACCACAAAGACATATTTCGGGAAGACATTTGTATGAAGCTAAGAGAAGTCATGGAACGATTCCTACCATTTTCAACAGGATTTGGCCTTCTATACTATAATTATAGTGTGCAAAATTTCATTATAGTATCTCCAAAAATATCGAGGTTGTCTGAAACTTTGGTTTATAACTCGGATCCTGCTAGACCTATTTTGCCAGTAAAAGCTCTTTCATGCCTTTAACAGACGGACATGGCTAGATCGTCTTCGAATCTAATAAGGATCCAGAAAAAAAACTTTTTGACAATTTTCATTCCCCTCTTTTTAGAAAAATTTGCAAAGATGTTTTCTCCACGAATTATTATCTCCTGAAATGCAATATACATCGAACCCGAATTTCAATTTCTATTGTAGCTTTAGCGGTTTTGGGCATATTTGTATAGTTAATGCCTCGAATATGTACGGTCGATATTCAAATGTTCAACATGTAGTAAATATATTTAAAAGCACAAAGATTTCATTGTCACATACATCGTTAGCCCCCCCGATTCTAATATCTCAAAAAACTTGGTTGAATGCTTATTATTAGCATACAGAATCGTCCTTAAACTTGATTTTTTATAGTATTACTTTTTAAAACTTTGTAAACAGAAATTCAGTTAAACAGTTAATTTAATTTCAAAGTAAATGCATATTCAAATTTACTCTTTAAGAAAATTTCAATTTGTGTCCACTTTACTATTCGATTGTATTAGAATATCCATATGTTTAGTACGTATTGGTTGGTGTACATTCACATTTTGTGTGTAAAAATCCCCAAACCACGTACTCAGTTGCCACATATATTCCAAGTTATTTTTAATTTTTATCTGGTTTCTATATGGTATATTATATCCTTTAAAACGCACTTTTTATATGTATATAATTTAAACAGGAACTCATTTTACTTTTATGAAATCATTACACTACTCGTATATACATACATACATACATACATATGTATTTTATTTTGTATTATATTTAAACAACAACAACATTTCCGTACGAACTAAACGATTTATACGTTAATGCTTTTAACATTCCATTTTGTTTTATTTCTTTTATTTATTCTCCAGAAAGTAATGACAAAATTCCGCACAAAAAACAAAAACGAAATTGCAAATTCCGATAGTAACCTTGTTAGGTTCGCGTACAATATATATCTGCTTGCGTTTGGTTGAAGGCAAAAGCGTCAGGGTAAGTCTGGGCTTTTTCAAATCATATTGACTAAATACGTATGTTGTTTAACAGCAGTGTTATAGTGTCGAGAAAATTAATGCTTAAAAATCATAAAAGAGAAGCAAGAGTATTAATTTATTCTAACATGCGAGATTTATTTAGTTAATAACATTTGAAGAGTAGAAACATGCGCAGAATTTGTATATTCGAAACACTGGAAAGAAAATACATATTTAGTATTGGTTGTAAGCAGGGTTGTCAGATTTTTTTGAGCTTCGTCGCCAAAACGGATGTAAAAAATCGCCAAAATTCGCCAAAATCCGATTTGGTTCAGTTTTTAATTTTGTTTATTATTTAAAAGAAATAAATTTTGTTTACACAAAAAACCTAGTTCAATTTTTAAGTCAAAAATCGCCAAAAATTGAGAAAAAATCAAAAAAATCGCCAAACTTTTTTTTTTTAGTTTTTGTTACATTTTTTTATTTAATTCATTAATTGTTACTTATTAAACAATATTTTAGTAAAACATATACACATTTACTATTTAAAAAATTTTAATACTTTGTTAAAAGAGAGTTTTGAATTACATAAAAATGGAGATCATATTTAAAAAAAAAGTAAAATTAAGTAGATAAGTCTAAAAGTTCGTAAACTTCATTCTCAGCGATTTCATTACTAGAGTCTTGACTTTCATACATAGTTGAGTTGAATTTTTTTATCATTTCATTAGTCGGTGTAAACGAATTGCAGCATAATTTGTTTACGTTCATATGATTAATTATTCTCAATAGAGCGTCTAAAAGCTCATATTGAATTTTATTACTTAGTCGAGTTTTTGTACAATTCATTATGGAAAAGACCCTTTCAACGCAGACATTACTAGTTGGAACTACCAATATAGTAAGAACAGCCAAAGATATTTCCTTAAAATGGTAGTTGGAACTATCAATATAGTAAGAACGGCCAAAGATATTTCCTTAAAATGGTACGTACCTGCTGTATCGTGATAATCAAACACTTTGGCCAAGTAAATTTGTTGGAATTTCGTTATTAAAATAATTATTTCAATTTATGAACGGAAGTTTTCCCTATTGAGTTTCATGCACGCCTATTGCTACATTTGGATCCATAAATGGTCTTAATGTGTCTTGAACAACGCCAAATTTAGTTTGAGATAATGTATTCGCACACTTTGAAATAGAAAATTGTCCAAAAGCTTTAAAAAGTTCATATTTTCTGGTAATCTGCTTATCATCTCTTTTAAAAGTTTTTTTAAATACACAAAACAGTTTTCTTTAAGTACGATTATTTCTATTTCGCTCAATTTCGCATTTCTTAATTCTGTTTCAAACTATGCTCCAAAATCAATTGCATTTAGAGGCAAAAATGAATTTGAAGAATCAATAGCTGCATGTAAATCATTGAAAATTTGTTCATTGTTTTCAGTATTATATAAAACAGAAGGTTTGAAAACTTTTGTTGAAAACATAAGAAGTGTACAATACATTTTTTCATGCATGCTTCCTGCATCCATGCTGTCCGATTGAAATTCCAAATTCAGATGATTCATTTCGTTGACAATTGGATTTATAAAAACCAAAAAAAGACGATTTTTTCATCACATAATTTATTATAGATGTTTTGGTGAAAATCGCCAGTGATATCAAAAATCGCCATGTCGCCAAACGGAAAATCTCGACGCCAAACACGTTTCAAAATCGCCATATCTGACAGCCCTGGTTGTAAGTGTATTCAAACAATGGGCTTGTTAGTTTGTTTGTTAGTAATATTTATGTCCAATAAAAGTAAAATAAAATTCTATACCGTATACGTAGTGTAAATACATAGTAGTGTTAATAGTTATACTCTACATCAGCATAGTAGGAAGGGTATATTGGATTTTGTTTTACTTCTGTTTTTATAGGTATTTCATCTTAATTGAAAAGAAACTAACAATCAGCGTTACCGTTGAGAATTTTCAAAAAGTCGCTCAAAAGGTCGTGACCAGCGTTGCCACGACCAAAAAAATTTTGTAACCAAAATGTAAAAAAAAAGTAACCAAAAGCAAAAAAAAGTAACCAAAATTTTTATATATTTAAAATTTTATTTTATTTATACTTCAGCTAAAAAATATATATGTAAAATATAAATTAACCATTGCATTTCAGTTTCTAGTTTAGTCTTATAATTAGGTACAATTGAAAGAAAAAAATAATTCAGCAATAACAATATTAATAAAAACCAAATGTAATTAATTTCATTAGATTTGTTACAAAACACTAGTAGATAAAGTTTAAGTAGATGAGGCTAAAAATCTGTCTTGAATGTTCTTAGATGATTTATCCATATAGCGAACGACTAGAACTAGTGATTTCTTTGTGGATACGTATGTTGTTTCGTCTACTATTAACGAAAACTTTCCTAACATTTCTGTTAATTGAGTTGCTTTACCTGCCACATTTAATGTGTTTCGCAATTTTGAGAGTCGGGACAGCGCTCCTCTAATAAGCCTGGTAGATAGTCCATTAATAAAAAAAAGGCAAATTGTGGGTAATAAGAAACATTACTAATGTTAGCTCTGTTTGGTGCACTTGCTTATTAAGAGTTTCTTTTTGAGAACTTGCAAATGTTGTTTTTATTTTCCACATTTTGCTTATGACACTTTTTTTGTGTGCTTTCGTAAATAACTTACGTGATTTGGAATTTTTTTTCACAGGCAGCGCAGAAACAACATCGATCTTTGTTTCTTAGCCACGGAAACTCATCCAACCACAATACACGGAATTTTCTTTTCGTGCTGTTTTTAATATCACTAAACAACAAAATATTATTTAAAAAAAGTTATTGAAATTGAATGCAAATATGCCTATTCTCATCATCACTTCCAGAAGATAACTCGACATTATTAGTTTTACTTTGAGCAGCCTTTTTAAATAAAAATCTAACAAAAATAAAAATTGTGCTTAAAACCAATATTATTATTTTTTAATTCGAAGTACATACAAACTTATCCATTTTTTACGAAAGAAACCCAATCTTAACTATTTAAAAAACACTTTATTAATTAAAAATTAAATAGCACGCTAATTTGTAAAAAGCTTTTTTTGGTTTTCTGATAAAAAACATAATTTATGAATGTTTATTAAGGTCCGTTCATATCTAAAACAAAAGAATAATTAACTTGCTCCGATGTCAAACATCAATATGAAAATGCATTTAGTAGCATGTTTTTAGATGGTTTTTGTGAAGAACCTTTTACTCGTTCAACAATACAATGATTGTGTTTGTTATGTTTGGAGACAGGCATGTATTTTTTTGTAATCTTGTGTTTAGTGTTTTATTTTTAAAACACTTAAAATGTGGTAGTTTAGTTTATCACCAAAATTAGTGGTAAAAATTAAGTCAAAGTAAAAACAATGTAAAAAATGGTTACTTTTGTGTTAAAAAAAAGTAACCAAAACGGAAAAAAAGTACACAAGTACACATTGGAAAAAAAAGTAACCAATTTTGGTTAAAAGTAACCAAAACGGCAACGCTGGTCGTGACGTGCAAGTTGTTATTATGTAAGGCAACTTCGTTTTTAACATTTTTGTCGAATTTTCGGGTAGAAAAATATATATGGGGTATTCACAAGGTGTGCTATCATGTTATATTGTCATAATGTTCTAACATTTTACAATGGCTTAAAAATATTGTTGTTGCTTTGTAAACAAAAAGTGTCTTAAATTAATAGAACTTTGCTTGCTATGTTTATTGTGCTGTCGTAATTAATCAGAAGAGACCTGCGCTGAGCGAAATGAAAACTTCTGCGGTTTCTTAGTAAGCTAGCAATATTCATTACGAACATTCCATTAATTTCTTCTTCCTCATCTTCGTCGCCTAAGAAAATATGATTTTATACAAATACAAATAAAAATTTTTTGTTTATTTACTTGAGTTTGCCATCACAACATCTAAAATGTATTTTTCGCACAAACTGGCTATTATTTTAGTTTTTTCACTTATTTTTGGCATTGTGGAAAACAATATTAATTTTTATATTTGTTTTAAATCAGCTGATTTAAATTCAAAATAGCACACTGAATTATGAGGGGTTGTTCACAGCAGTCGTATTTTTTCATGTTATTATTTTAAGACATATGACTTTATGACACCTTGTGAATCCCCCAATAGTATGCACATATACATACATATATACAAATATAAATAATTTAGCAACAAAATTAATAACATTTAACCAAATTAAATAAAATCAAAGCAACCACAAATTCTCGGTTGCCATGTTTTTGGTAACTGTCAACCGAACTGAGGTTCGGTTGCCATTCGTAATCGACCCATTAGTGTAAATTTTATTATTATTTGATATATTGTTTGAAAGACAATTTTACGACCAACATAATTTATATTAAATATTTTGAAATTTTGTCTAATTTTCACCATTTTTAATTGATTTAATTACCAATTCTTACCATAATTTACAGAGTTTGTCTGATGTTCATGCATGTATGTAAATGATCCGTGTAAAATTTTGGATTGATACCCTTATTTATAAGAGATTTATGAGTATTAAAGTGATTTTCGGAAGAGGGCTTATATGGGGCATACGGTTAAAAACGGACCGAAATTCACAAAATTTTGTGGGATGATTTTTGTATATATTAAAATGATCTGTGCAAAGTTTTGAGTCGGCACCGATATTTATACAATATATATAGGGAAAAATGTCTTTTTCAGATGTAGTCCTTGTATGGGAGCTATGACCAGTTCTGGGCCGACTACCATAAAATTTAGTACAACAATTTATTTGCCTATAAAGAGTATTTATGTCAAATTTTAGCCGTTTAACATTATTTATATCTGTTTTATGCGTATTTAAGTGAATTTTGTAAGTGGACTTTATATGGGGTCTATGGTCAAATATGGACCGAACTAAAAAAAAATTAGTTTTGCAATTTCTTTTTGCATAAAACTTAGTTTTGCTGAATTTTGTCTTGATATTCCAATTTGATAGGCATTTATTTATCATTAAGCCATATTTCGGGAATATATATATTTGTATGGGGGCTATGAGAAATCATGTACCGATTCTTACTATTTTCCGCACACTTTCTTCCCTTATCATAAAAACAACGTATACAAAATTGCATGGTATTATCTGCAATATATTTCCAAATATTGCAATAAAATGGACGAAAAATATCAAATTTGTATGGAGGTGGTCTCACATATTGGTTCATAACTCTGGTTGACCTAAACCGATTTTGCTGATTTTAAATAGCAAACTTCTCGAAAGCACTTCTGACAGAATTATTGAAGGTTTGGATCCCGTATATATCTTGGGACTTCAAAAAACTGATTTCAACATCCAGACAGACAGACGGACATGGCTTAATCGACTCCGCTATCTCTAAGGATCCAGACTATATATACTTTATAGGGTCGGAAAATTATACTGTGGAAATTACACACGGAATGAGAAACTTATATATACCCTTCTCATGAAGGCGAAGGGTATAAAAATAAGTGAGAAAAAATTAGCCAATAGAAACACAGAATGTGTGACGTCACAGGGCCTAAATGCGCAGAACATTTTAAAATTTTAGGTGCGTTGGTGTAATCTTTATTTTATCATTCTTGCTTCGGAGATACATATATAGTAGACGCTCAGAAATTAGAACTCTCAGTAATTAGAATTTCCAGAAATTAGAATCAGTCGTTTTATTGCATCAAGCGCTCTAAAATTAGAACTAAAAATTCTAATTTCCGACCGTTTTTTTCTTTTTCGTTGTAAACACTAAAATTTTAACAATTTAGTTTAACCAAATAGAAAACAAAAAGGGGAATCCCATTTTGGTAAATGTTTTACAAATTTTGTTGATATTGTTAGAGTTTAAACGTCAGTTTTTTGGTGTTTACATTTATTAAAATAAGACAGCGGACTATAAGCCGAATAAGCGTAAGAAAAACACTTTGTCTCTACAAGATAAAGTAAAAATATTGGAAAAGATTGACAAGGGTATTTAAGGAAAGCGCTTAGCGCTAGATTTTAATGTAACCACTTCTGCCATTAGGTATATTAAATCGAATAGGGAATCAATATTGGATGCTATCGCCAACACCTATTAACACATATCTAATAAAACTTTACATAGTGCCGAATATCCGAAAATGGAGAGTCGTCTCTATATGTGGTTTCTAATATTATACTACGTTTCCACGGTACATGTTTCGCTCTCTATTCACTCTTCACACCCCAATCATGAGTGAAACAACTTGCTTCACCATACAAAATTTTAAGAGCGAATCAAGTAGATTCATATTGAATCAACTTGCGAAGCCCGAAAAATTGCTCTCTTCTCTAATTTTTATCGCAAGTTTATCTGCACTAGCTGTAAAAATTTAATATTATTGTAAACAAAGCTTGTTGCTGGAAGTAAAGAAAGTAAATACGCACGAATGTATGTTTTTTTTTCAAATAAGCTAACTAATTTCCACTCAGTTTTTTTGTCCATTAAAAAAAATATTTTTCACAAATTGTAAATTCTGTTTTTTTTCATTCTGTTTGTTTATTAAAAACAACTGTCAAATCGAATCAAGTTTTTTGAGAGCGAAACAGGTGATTCAAGTCGTCGTGGAAACATAGTATTACTGATTATATGATGAACAAAGACTAAGTGAGATTTCACAATAATATTTTAACTTTTTTTTAAATTTTATTATTAAATTGAAATTAAGAAAGACTGAGTGAGTATTCACAATACATATCATTTAAATTTTTAATAAATGTTTGTTTTTAAATTGAATTATATATACATACATATGTATACTTATGTACTATGTACAAGTATATTACACTGAAGTCATATGCATGTATGTTATGTTTCGTCACTGTTGCCATTTTAACGGTTTTCCCGCTAAACCTAGCTTTTTTTAAGTCCCAACTGCGGGAAAATGTTTGATTTAGCGGTTAGCGGGTAATCTAGCTTTTTTTTCAAAAGCATTTAGCGGGTCGGATTTTTTGAATTCGTTGTGTACGCAACATTGTATTAATAGTTGTTTTCTTTCGTATATTGTGTTATTTGGTAAAAAAAAGAAAGTACATAAAAATACAACCATACAATTGCGATCGAGAGTCGAATAGCGGTTAATAAAAATAATTTATTTTAAATAAAAAACCAAAAAAAAAATAGTTACAATCCATTTTATATCGGCAACAAATTACAGAGTAAGTACAATATAAAGCAATATTAAATTTATTAAATTAACATTGTTTTTCTAATGAAAAGGTTATGGCACCAAGGTACACCCAAAAGTTTCGTCGTGAATGGCTGGACCATCCAAAACTAAAGCTTTGGTTGGGCATTAATGAAAACGATCCCACTAAAGCACTTTGTAAGTACTGCAGGTGCTCCTTAATATGTAAATTAAGTGATTTGATAAATCACGGGGAAACCCAAAAACATAAAAATGCGTAAATTAGACTTCGCACCTGAAGTTGCTAATAAAGCCAAAGAGCAGGAAGTTGCATTGGCTCTTTTCACTTGTCAACATACTTCCAATAATTCAGTGGATCATTTGTCAGATATGTGCAAATCTCATTTTGATGACGCCAGCAAAATTCGTTTGCATAGAAGCAAATGCACCTATTTAATTAAGAATGTTTTATCCTCTCATTTCACAAAGGAGTTAAGGAAAGATATATCAGATTCAAAATTCAGCATTTTAATCGACGAATCAACTGATATAGGAGTTATAAAATTGCTGGGTAAATATATAATTATTTTGTTGTTTTGTCAAATTCACTTAAGAAGTTTTAATATGTTTTGTACTAATTTAATTGTATTTGTTCCTAGGAATTGTGATTATATATTTTAGTGTATTGAAACAAAAAATTGTTTCTACATTTTTAAGCTTAGCTGAGGTAGAATGTGCTAATTCCGAAGGTATAGCTAAAATTGTTGTTGAAGAACTAAACAAGTTTAAACTTGACATAAAAAATATGCTGGGCATTGGAGTGGATAATGCAAATGTCATGGTTGGAAGTAAAAAGAGCGTTTACACTGAACTCAAGAAATTGGTTCCAAACCTTATATTAAAAAAGTGTGTGTGCCATTCTGTTCAATTAGCTGTTACCAGTTCGTGGAAGAATTGCATGCCAGATCATCTTGAGTTTTTAGTAAATGAAACATTTAATTGGTTTTCCAGAAGTTTTGTTCGACAACAAAGTTACAAACATATATTTGAAGCCATCAATGATGATCAGGTTTAAACAACCATCAGTAAGAAAATAAATAAACAAATTTTAACTAATAATATATTTTAGGTACCATTGAAAATTACCAATATTTGTGATAAACGCTGGTTGTCTATTGAAACTTCCATTTCAAGAATTGTTGACCAGTGGGTTGAACTGAAAACACATTTTGGAATAGCAAAAAATTATGAAAAATGTTTTATGGCAGCGAAGTTATACGATTTATACAATAATGATGAAAACTTTTTATACCTAATATTTTTGAAACCTATTTTAACCAATATGCAAATGTTAAACAAAAGTTTCCAAAGCCAAAATGCAGACCCTACTAAATTATTGAATGATACGGAAAACTGTGTTAACTATCTTAAACAGTTTGTTTTTGACCCAACAACGGATATTGATATATTTTCAACAGACTTCCAGGAAAACGTATGTTTTAGTCGATATTTAGGATTTTCTTTTGAAACGCGTTTAAAAGAGTTACAAAATATCGATAACGAGACGGAAAATTGTATAAGGAATAATTGTGTAAATTTTGTTGTCCATTTAATATCGCAATTGAAAAAAAGGTAGTAGTTTTGAATACTAATTGTACATATTTTTCATTCTTTTATAATATTTATTACTTTAAGGTTACCAGAAAATTTTAAGATGCTCAAAACTGTTAACCTTTTGTCCGTTGAAAATATTTTAAGACAGAATAAAGATAGTGTCATTCCTCTTTTATCTACTTTTTCGATAAAAACCGATTTGATTGATCTTATAAACTCCCAATATAATAGTATTTCTTACATAAAATGGATGGAAAGTTCTTCAACAACTCTATTTTGGTCTGAAGTTTTTAATTATAAAGATTCTGCTGGAAATAATCCATTCAATGAATTAGCCGGATTTGCATTAGATATTTTGTCTCTTCCATGGTCAAATGCAGATGTGGAAAGAGTATTCAGTCAACTTAATCTAGTTAAAACTAAGCTACGGAACAGACTATTAACTAGTACTGTAAATGCTGTTCTTCATGTGAGGTAAATTTAATTAGAAAATTAGACTATTATATTTTTGAAAAAGTAAAACTAGAATCAGACTTCAAATCCTATTTTGTTCTTAAGTTAAAAATGAAAAAAAAAACAATATTGTCACTGATTATTTTTAGAACAGCGTTATGGTGTTGTCTTAAAAAACGTTCCATCATTTTTTAAAATTGAGAAAAATATATTATTATTTTTATTTGCAGATACGGACTAAAACTTTCTGATAAATGTTGTTTCGACTATAAAGTTCCAACCCAAGTTCTTAAAGAAGTAGGAACCAAGGCAATGTATACCGAAAATTTAAACGACTGGGTCAATATTTTTGATAATACCTGAATCGAAAAATATGATTTTATTGATTAATATAAAATTATCAGCTTGGTTTAACATACATATTTATTTATAAAAACATGAACTAAATGGATTAAAAGTAATAAAACATGCAATAAATAAACATAAATTATGCTATTTTGTATTAATTATATAGATTTTTCATGATTTAGCGGTTTTTTTTAATTTTTCCCGCTAAATATAAAAGTTTAGCGGTTTCTAGCGGTTTTTGGAGTAAGATTTGACGGGAATCGTAAAAAAAAGTTGGCAACAGTGTGTTTCGTTATGTTTTTCATAGTTTTTATGTTAAATAAACTAAAATGAAAACAAAGACATAGTTTTTTTATAGCTTTATTGTAAAATTTACCTAACTTTTAGTATAAAAAACCCGTCCAGAAATTAGAATACATAATTCGAAAATTCGAATCGCCCTGAAAACAAAGTGGTTCTAATTTCCGAGCATCTACTGTACATACATATTTTATATATTTTTTTTTATTCTTCTATTATTATTAATTAAAATAATTAAATTGTATTTAATTGACATTTGTTCTTAAATCTAGTCCTGCGAAGCCTTTTGGCTTGTCTGCAGGAGTTAAAAACTATTTCATTTAATTATACATATAAATGTTTCTGTTTTTTCTTTTTTTACACATTTCTTTTTAATTTATTGCGAACTTATAAAATGTTTTCTTATCAATGTTTTTCTTTTGTATTTATTTGTGATGTTTAATAAGTTAACGGACAATTAATTGCAAATTGTAGTTAATATAACTGATAGTGTATTTTTTCCATAATTAGTATGATAATGATTAACTTTAAAACGTCCTTGTGCTCGTCGTCTTGTGTTGTGATGATGATCAATGTGTTGAAGAAAGTTTGAGTCCTTATAAAATTCATTGATTAAAGTTGAACAATAAATGCTATGACATGCTGTAGTTGTTACGATCGTTGTTGTTGAGTCCGACGTTTCTGTTGTTGATGTTGTACGTGTTACTTATTGTAGTCTCATTGATGTTGTTGTTGTTAGCTAAGTTGTTGTTATTGTAGATGAAAATGTTGGTCGTGGTATTGTTCTGTATAGTGTTGGTATAGAGTCTATACTATAGACCATGTTTGTGTAATTGTTGTTGTTATTGTAGATTACGTTGTTGGCGTTGTTGTGAAGGGCATTGTTGTTGGCGATATTGATGGTTCAGACATTGTTGTTGATGGTGTTGCTAGAAATGTTGTTGTGTACGGCGTTGTTGTTAAAAGCATTATTGTTGATATTATTTATACCCTATGTTATGCGTCGGCTATTTTCTGTCCGAGTAATAAAAATTGATAAATTTTAAAACATTCTGAAAACCGTGAGAAATGAACATGGGTTAATGGCATGAATAGATATACCAGCTAGCTCTACGTTGGGTAGGTATGGTTCTTAACCCGTTTATTTACAACGCATAAACATACAGGGTGGGCCAAGTTTGACTGAATGATTTGAACTGCTATTGGCATATTGTAGCCGTTGTGGTGCATCCCTCGGCAATAATTCTTGGGCCAATTGAATTTTATATGGAAACATCTTCAGATCAACTTTTAGAATACGTCGTAGCGATGTTCTGGAGATGTTAAATTGAAAAAAAAATTAAAAATGCAAAAGTTATAAGCATTTCAAATCAGTCAGTCCAAGTTGGCCCACACAATCCACATGCTGTAAAATATCCTGGACTGTGTAAAAGAATGAAGAATAAAAAAAAAAGAAAATTATGTTTTAACAAACAGTGTGACGGCTAGATGTTACGCCGTGAAGGGTATTAATTTGCCACCCTAGTTAATTTTATATTCGTCCCTAATTACATGATTTACACTTACATTAATTCACTTAATTTGTTTGGTTATCCTTCCCATATTAATAAGACTTTAGAAATACATTTTTTTATTACAATTTCATGTGAATATTTATTAAAAAGAAAAAAAAAACAAAACTTAAGATAAAAAGAAATAAGAATTTTGATTATTAATAAATGGGAAATTAAAAGAATGAAAAGAGGAAAAAAAATTAATATTCAAGACTAGGAACAATTTGGATACGGACCTATTTGTTACTAACAATTGTTGACATTAAGAGTAATGATAAAAAATAAGAAAAATAATTGAGCGTAAAATAAAAGAAACTTACAAAAATTTGCATCCAAAATTCCACTTGTATGATGTGTTGGGCCCAGAATTCAGACAGTGTTGTTGCTTTCGAAGTATTTTTTTTTTCTAGTGCACTTCTCTTTTTTTATAAAAGAAAAAAAGTTAGCTAGACACAAAAGGGTCATAATATTTTACACTCATAATAAAAATGTTAGTAAATACAAAAAAAAATTATTATGTTATATTTTTAATTACTAAGTAATAATATTTAATATGTAATAATATATAATATTTAGTTAAATTTTTGAAAAATAAACAATTCGTATATACATAATTATAATTTTTACATGGAATCAAATATAGAGTTTAATTATTTTATGAAATATTTTGTAAGGCTTGTAAATGATAAGTAAAATATGAACCGTTGTTTTTTCTTTTTTTTTTTTGTAATTTATAGGCTATTCAATTCAAGTATACAAGTTTATATTCATATTGAAAAATTAAAAGTTAAGCAGTATTTAGTTTAAATATTTTACTTTTAGTTTAGGTTAATTAGATTAAATTTATATTAATTTGCATGTAGTATAATTAGTTAGCAAAATTATAGTTAAATTTAGATCATTTTAAAAATAGATTACATAATTTTTAAGTTTTCATTTTAGTGTTATTTTACTTTTTTGTTTTACATTTTGTTCAAAATTATGATTAAGACAATTTTTGTTTCACAATTTTATAGAACTTTGTTTAACTAATGATAATTATTAAATAATTTGTTTTTTTTTTTTTTTGTTAACAGTGATCAAATTGGTAGTTTTAAGAATTAGCAAATCTTAGGCAAGTTTACAATTTTCATATTTTTAAAAGAATTAAATAATTTAAGAGTACATAGTATGTAGAAATTTCTGGAATCATGTAATCTTCAGCTCATAGAGTAATTGGTTTTTTTAGGCCATGTGGTTTTGAATTACATTTGGTGTATTTCCATTCGAAGCCAAGCCTGGTTTTTTTTCAGAACGGTGCCACAAATTAGATTTCTTGGGTATTTTAGGATTCCTCTTGAATGTGAGCTCACAATAACTATTTTAATTTTTTTTTATATAGTTAATCACTTAAAATTAAATCTTTGACTGTGGATTTAAACTGTACTGTACCACTTCTACTTAATAATAATGATTAAGTCAGAAACAGTATGCACATTTACCGATATTTTAATAATTGCGCAATACGTTTAAACTCATTTTTATTTTTGTTGTAAATTAATGAGATCATGTAAGTTAAAGAGGGACAGACAATAAAAATGCATCTCGAAGAAAGAAGGCAAATAGTAAAAACTGCAGTAATAATCTATTAAAAAAAATTATATTGCATGCAATAAATACACCTCGTGAGAACTTTTCTTAAGCCAAGGGTTTACATTATGTTGAAAAATAGTAATTTTAAGTGATGCTAAGAAAAAGCGTAACACCTACACCACCATAGTGTGGAGGGTATATTGGATTGGTGCATATGTTTGTAACACCCAGAAATATTGGTCCAACACCCACATTAAGGTATACCGATCGACTCAGAATCACTTATATCGAGATAAAGTTTAACATACACAATATTTATATTCATACACACAAAAAAAAAATATTGTGCCGGCAAATAATTTTAGCATTTGATGATTTTGCTATTGGGGTGAATAAAAACTTGTTGGAGAAAATGAAAACCTTTTGTCGCAAGAAATTTTCCAACAATATTTTTTTTACCACAACAACATGAAAGTATTTGAAGTTTTTTAACAGCAAAATTATTTGTTGCAAATAGAATAACTTTTGTCGTTAAAGGTTTTCCTCTGAAATAACGGCACATTGAAAATTGCTGTTAACGTAAATGATTTGCATTTGCAGGAAATAACAATTTTTGTTGCCATAAAATATTTATTTTTTTGAATCAAATAATATTACTGTTGTCGTAAAAAAATGTGGCAATGCCGCTCTCTAAAATGAACTAAAACTCTCTTTTTAGTGATTCAGTTAAAAGGTTATACTACGACTACAAAACAATTACAAAAAACAACAGGTAATTTCTTATTTTGTGATACACTAAAACGATCTGTCAATGTTGTGTTTGTAATTGAATTGTAGACGTAGTATAACCTTATAACTGAATCACTCTACAACTCTAATGATTGGTACTTTATTATCATTGCGATCAGTATTGAGTAGTTTGTCAGAGTGAAACAAGTGAAAAGTGTGCTTTTTAGTTTTAAAGTACAGTAGAATCCCGATAACTCGTAGTCGCAAGGGACCGACCGTTTATTACGACTTATTGAGATTTTCGAGTTAGTGATATTTCGACTTATCGGGAGTAAAATTTAAAAAATACGTCTTAGAGGGATTTTTTATTTTTTTTTTTTATTATTAACGTTTTATGAGAATTTATAAGAAAATAAAGTAATGAAAAGAGTTACAATGTCAATACATATTAATGTAAAAAATCTGTAATTTGTGTTTGATGTGATTTTTGTACACTTAAACGATCAATTATATTGTCCAGTTTAAAAATAACTTCAAAGGATGCATCATCAGTTTCTGTTTGCATAAGAAAATCACGAATTTTTTGAACGCTAGATTTGGCACATTTAACAGAAACACGTGGAATTTCCACATCGTTTTCATCGTTGTCGTCCTGTTCATTAACTTCTAAGCCCAAAATATCATCATCCGTCAAAATTCCTTCTGTAGCCAAGCCATCGTCAAAATGAACGTACTCATAGAACGTTATGGTGGATTCTTCATTTTGTGGAATTTCATCCCATTGCGGTACGTGAACTATCTCACTGCTGACTACCATTTCGTTTGAATCGGTAAAACCGCAAGCTCTAAAACAGTTTTTTATAGTGGATTTTGAAACATTCTGCCAAGCTTTAAAAGCATAATTTATGGCAGAATATAAATTGATGTTATGATTTTTTTCTTCTTGTATATTTTGTATCATTTGTAAAACTATTTCTTTTCGGTATAATGTTTTAAAGTTTTGGATAATGCCTTTATCCAGTGGTTGTAGTTTGGAAGTGGTATTTGCCGGCAAAAATTCAACATGAAGATGACTTAAATCTTCATAAATTTTGTGTGCAGGACAATTATCAACAAACAATAAAATTTTACGATGTTTTTCCATTTGACTGTTCAACATTTTAAGCCATTCATTGAATAAGATTGCAGTCATTCATGCTTTCTTGTTAGCACGGTAAGTGACGGGTAATGTTTTCACATTTTTAAAACATCTAGGTTTTACTGATTTACCAATTATTAGTGGCTTTAGTTTCTCTGTGCCATCCATATTGGCAGCAAGCATTATTGTAATGCGGTCCTTACTGCTTTTACCACCATGGCACTTTTCACCCTTTAAGCTCATAGTGCGATCAGGAAGACACTTGAAAAACAAGCCCGTTTCGTCCGCATTGAAGATATTTTTTGAGTCAAAGCCCTCTGTGAGTTGACTTAGCTTAGCACGCCATTCTGAATACACATCATCATCCACAGAGGCACTTTCCCCGCAAATTTTCCGAAAACTTACGTTATGTCGCTTTTTGAACCGATCAAACCAGCCATCACTCGCTTTAAATTCTGGAAAACCTAATTTTACAGCAAATGCTTTAGCCTTTTCCCTCATAAGTGCTCCGCCGACTGGTATGTTAGAATGACGACACTGCTCAAACCATTCTAACAGTGCTTTTTCTAAATTTGGATGCTCAGATTTTTTTTGTCTTTTTAATTTATTGTTTGATGAAAGGTTTAAATAAAACTCGCGTTTTTTTAAAATTGATGTTAAAGTTGATGGAGCTATTTTATATCTAGCTGCAACTTCAACTTTTTTTTCTCCACTCGATACTGCATTAATAATTTCTTGTTTTGTTTTTACGCACAATGTGCTGCAACTCCGCTTTGACATTTTTACTTAATGAACTGAAAATGCGCTACAAATTCAAGTTGAATAGAGCAAAACACTATGGTAAACACAAAATACATAACGGTAAATAATATGATCATTTTACGGCGACATCATTTTTTTGTTTTTTTTACAATTACGAGTTAGAAGAAGTTTTAGTGAGAAATTACGACTTATAAGACGTTTTGCCAAATTGACTTTGCAAAAAAATTACGACTTATTGAGGGGACCGAAATGCATGTATTTTATACGAGTTACCGCGATTTTTTCAAGGGACCGACCAATTATTACGAGTTAGTGAGATTTACGAGTTATCGGGATTGCGAGTTATCGGGATTCTACTGTAATTAAAATAAAAATTAAAGTGTTTCAAATAAACAAACAACAATGTCGGAAGATATTTTTCAGGAAACTATTTGTACGGTGGATTTATACAATGAAGTGGTTGCATTGCTTTCAACAATGAATATTTCAATGGAAACAATTTCTACATTCATAGAATGCGACATCAACATAGTCGATATTTTGAAAATAAAGCATTCAAAAGACATCGACGAAGTATTTTCAAAATTAGGAAGGGGGTTTAACGAAAAAAAAAATGATTTTTCGCCATGAATTGCAAAAGTGGCGGAATTTGTTCATTTACTTGTACATTCTTATGAACTTTTTGCACGCTTGTAACAAAAGTTACTATACATAAACTATGTATGTATATTAAAAATCTTTAAACACTTTTACATATTTCCAAAACATAAAACATACATACATATGAAAATAAGAGAAAATAGACAAAATTTTCATTAACCCCCTGGCCCACGGTGTCGAACGATAACGTTCGCTTAGATAAGACACAAACTTGATTGTGGAATAAACAAACTTGATTGAGTTAAAAAATAGATACGATAAAAACTTTGTGTCTTAAGTATTATCTAAACGAACGTTATCGTTCGACATCGTGGGCCAGGGGGTAATATTCTTGCATTGTAATTAGGGGTTACATTACCGGTAAACGGTTAACCGGTTTTACCGGTCGTATTGATTACCGAATTTACCGGTAAATTTAAAAGAAAATACCGGCAATTTCGGTAATTGTTGATAAATATTTCATTCCAATTGAAGTTAAATTTAAATATAAAATGTTATATTTTAAGAAATAATTTTTTTTATTTTATTTATTTATTTATTTGATACCCTGTACAACAAAACTAAAAGTTTTATAATTACAGTACAGGATGAGTTTTACGCTAACAAATTTACAGAATAAATGACAAAAGACAAGATCACATAAAAAATAACTTAAAAAATAATAATAATAATAATAAATAATAAAAATTAAATTAAATTAAAATTAAAACAATTAAAAAAATTTTAAAAAAATATTAAAAATAATAATAATAATAACGTAGGTATAAGACTATGCACTAAAGTATGTAGTTATATAAAGATTTCCTAAATTCCATTGCATTGCTCAAAAACTGTATCCTTGGAGGTAGCGAGTTCCAAAGACGAATAGAATATATTAAGTATTGATATTCCGAAACTAGTTTCTTATATCGTATTTGAATAAGGTTATTATTCCTCCTTGAACGAGTGAAAAAATGTAAAAATGATCTTATGTAGTAATATAAGAGATTTAATTTTTAGGAAGTCACAAAGGCTTACTCCCAATAATTTTGTTTGAAAGGGTGAGATGTGAGACGATTTTCTTAAGTTAAATACATATCTCAAGATTGAATTATATGCTGAAGTAAGTTTCCTTGTGCTTTTGTAGTCACATCTGGAAAATACTTCAGAACCGTACAGAAGTGTTGGACTCAAAAAAGTTTTTGCCAGCATTATGCGTATTGAAACCGGTGTCAGGTGTTGAGTTTTCCATAGTCCACGTAATATTGAAAAGGTTTTTCCAGTAGCACTGATAAAACTACATAAACCTTCATTGATACAAACTATTGTGACGCTTATAGAACGATTGAACATGAGAAATGAATGTAACTCGACAAATGATTCAAACGAGTCTTCTGATGATGTAGAAGAAATCCCTGAATCAACCCAGTTAACAATGAAAGACAGGCTACAATTGGCAATTAAAAATCAAAATAAAATAAAATTGAATAAAATTTCCAACGTAACCAATACCACGATTTTAACAAAAGTAATAAAAAAAGAAATCGCACTCCTTGAAGAAGAACAAAAGCGTGCAAAGTATCTGACGATAGCGTTCAACCACCTCTTGACAGTAAAGCCGACGAGTGTGGAATCAGAAAGAGCTTTTTCTGCAGCAGGGTTAATTTGCACAAAAATTAGAACCAGCCTTAATGACAATACAATTGACACCAGTTGCCTATTGCGAGCATATTTTAATACACACGCAGATCTATTCAAAAATTAAAATTTTCTCTTAATGATATAATATATTTTAACATTCTTATTTTGTTTTATTAATAATTACATTTATTTTAAATAACTTTGTTGAACAATGCATTAAACGTTTTATTACTTTAATATATAACAATATATATTTCTCTTTACACAATTTTAAGCATTTATTTTGCTCGTTACTGATAAACTTAAAATTAAACAGAATTACCGGTAAATTACCGATAAACCGGTTTTTAAATAAAAAATTTACCGTTTACCGGTAAAAGCAAATTTCGGTTATATTATATGCCCTAACCAGGGCTGCCAGATGAATTTCGGAAAAAATCGTCAAAATCCCGATAAAAAAGAAAAAAATCGTCATTTCCAATTTTAAAAATCGTCAAAAAATCGGAAAAATAAAAAGTCACTATTTCTAATAGTATTTTGAAATTTTTATTTAAGCGCAAACATAAAAATTCAAGTTTATATAGTCTTTTGTACAATTAATATCAAAATTAACTTTTTAAATAAGAAATCACAAAAAATATAATGCCAAACAGAACTTGTCTAATATTTTTATAAAATCTTAGTCCGTTTTCACTTCTATAGTTCTGACTCGTCAAGGCAAGTATTTTTGGATGAGAAGGGAAAAGAGAACAAAAGGGGTACAAGCTTGACGGTACTGTCAATTTTCTTATTTCCTTTTATTTTTTTTTTCATGCATGTTGATTTACATTAAAAAGTACGAAAATTGATTTGACGTATGTAAATGAAATGGCAAGTTCAAAAGAGACTTAAACAAAAACTAGTGAGCTAAAACTGACGAGTGTGAAACAAGACTACATTATTTTATAAATAAATATCTGAATTTAGCATATTTAATTAATTCAGGTTAAATTACAACGTTAAGACAATTTATTTTATTAAGTTTTAAATATCATTTTGAGTATAGAATTCAATTCATCCATCATATACTAGTACAGGTACTTATTTTCAAAGAATTCCGTATTTTTGTTATTTAAATTTATTTGGAGCAGGAGAAGTTTTTGTAGAAGAATTTCCCCGTGGAAATTCAGAAATTGTTTCCTCTTAAAATTTTAGTTCATGGAATTCAGTATTTAAAACTGATTTTTATGTTTACAGATAAATACGTAATTTCGACTATCCTGTCTCAATATTATTTGGTATAATTTTACTTGAACTTAACAACAATAATTAAGAAAACACTACTATCACTTAGTTGTGTTTTTGAATTATGTCATGTTCTTCTTAAAATTTATAATACTAAATGAGAAAAATCGTTGTTATCTCAAAAAAAGAGAGAATTTGGTAACAAAAACATTAATAAAACTAACAAATGATAGAAATTTTTAATAATTCAGAAAATCGTCACTTTCAATGAAAAAATCGTCAAATCGTCATTTTGCTATTTTTGAAAACAAAAATCGTCAAAGTGACGATAAATCGTCAAATCTGGCAGCTATGGCCCTAACTGTAATTCAAATGTACATACAATAAGAATCTTAAAATGTTTGTATGTATTTACTACATTCAAGACCACAGGCTTTTTATCTTTTTGGGATTCCCCCTTTTGCATGCACGTATTATTGATTAATCAACATTACGAATAAAGAAAAATGTAATCAAAAAAATAGTGTTACCGTGCTGTAAGCTGCAAAATAGTGTTACCGTGCTGTTATAAGAATAGACAATAAATGCTAATACATACTATTGTACAATTATGACAAATTATTATAATTATTTTATGTTTTATATTTATCAATATGGACAGCTTCCATTACTATTTTGCTGCGGATCGGACATAACAATCACTAATTCAAATCAAACTTCAAACAAAGTGAACAATTTGGTTAATACCAATCAATCTTAGTCTCATAATTATGACATAAAAAACATTCTAAGTAAAACAATTACAGGAATAGACATTCTGAAAAATTATGAAAAAAATTATATGTTAACTGACATTGAACAAAATAATGTGGTTCGCATTGTTATTGATAATTTTATCATGAATGGTATTAAAATGGATGCCAACGTCATGACGGCAATGGCACAAGCAATTACTTTTGTTTTCCCGAACGAAAATGAATGCACTTATTTCATTCCACGTAGTGGCAACAAAAAATGCATCAGGAAAACTATATCATTGTCCCGCAATTATACTGTCGTATATCACAAAACCAAAAAAAAAAAGTTAAAAACGCAATATTGAAAATTTTTTCCAGCTCTATCGATCTGTGCTCTCGTAATGTTCCTACCCTCTACGTATAGCGAGATATTCTCTGTTGGCTTTGACGTACGCACCACAAAAACAATAGAATTATTCTTATTGTGCCGCATTCACCATTTTTTTTTGGATATACGTCAAAAACTAAAGCAAAAATACGGAATTTATAAACCCGCCATTATTGTGACGTATGTGCTTTACATTTAATACGTGCAACACAATAATTATAATTTAAATAAAATATTATTTTGCCGTACGTGTACGAAATTTGATGTTGTTTCGCAATACTGCTATACAAAATTTTCCATTTGCCGCAGATGTGTTTTGATTGCGGTAGTAAGAACATGTAAACATGGAATCGCCGGCACCCGAAATTGAATCAGTTTTACTCGAGTAAGTTTTTATTAACTATTTTGATATTGATATTATACAATATATAATATTCATATAGTTTTATTGCTACATATTTTATTTCTGGGCAAAATTTCAACGATATATTCTTTTTTTAGTATGGCCGATGAAATATTAGGCGAAGATAAAATATCAGAGGATTGTTTCAGCATTGGTAACTGAAATATTTTTAAAGTAAATAATTAAATTTAAATAAGTTATTTTATATAGAAGACTTTGATTCAGATGATTCGGCACGTGCTCCTGATTTTAATATTATAAAGGAAAGAACGCAACTCAAGCGTTTTTACGAAAACTTTTTAGATGGTAAAAATTCACAATTACTTCCTATGTAATGTTATTAATCTTTTTAATATAGAATCGACTGATGAATATAGTCCGGATATTCAAACCAACACTAACGATGAAAATAAATCACCAAATAGTAAAAATCAGAATGAAAATGATAACTTACTTAGTGTATATCATCAACTTCGGAACTCACACCTAAAATAACTCGGAAAAGACAAACTAATAAAGAAAATTGGAAACAAAATATTCGTAAAAAACGTCGTCAACGAGGATTATCTCATCTAAAGGATTGGAACTCAAGAAAAAAAACTGAAACCTCCATGTGCACCATCTTGCTTTTATTTGTGTACCAAAAATTGTGGTGAGGATATTAAAAGCGTTTGGTCTCTTAATGATAATGAAAAAAATGGATTTTATGGTAAATTTGTGATGAAAAAGATGTTAAAAGACGAAGAATGGAAAATTCTGTAAAAAAAAATACTTTTTTGTATTATTTAGAAAAAGATAATACAATTCATCAAGTATGCAAGTTCTTCTTTTTAAATACATTAAACATTTCAGACAAACGTATATATTATCACTTTAACCATCTTCGTGATGAAGCAACTGGAGTTACTAAAAGCTTAAAAAGAGGCCGTAGTGTTTCTGAAGAATCAAAAAATAAAATTTTAGATCACTTTAAGAGTTTTCCTACGGTTGACTCGCATTATTGTCGAGCCAACTCTTCACGAAAATATTTGGAGGAGGTTTTAACGTTATCCAAAATGTTTAGTCTTTTTCAAGATAAACATTCTGAAAATACCACTTCACTAACATCTTTTTCAAGAATATTTAACAACAATTTTAATTTGTCATTCTTCAAACCAAAAAAAGATCAGTGTGATCATTGTACAATGTTTAAAAATCAAGAAAAAGAAAAATTATTAAATGAAAGTGATAAAATCCAATATGAATCACACAGAAATCAAAACAGATTATTAAAACTTGAACGTGACAAAGATAGAAATAACATTAATCGAAACATGCTCGTTATTTGTTTTTATTTACAAAGTTTATTTACTTTGCCTAAAGGATTTTCTTCAACGTTTTATTATAAAAGAAAACTTACTGCTTTCAATATGACTGCCACTGTATGTATGAAATCAAAAGAAGTGCCGAATATAACATATTGTGCTATTTGGAGCGAGGTGCACAGTGGCCGTTCAGGAAATGATATTGCCAGCTCTGTAATTAAAATTTTAAATGATTTTAAAGATATTGAACACCTTATATTATGGAGTGATTCATGTGTGCCACAAAATAGAAATCAAATCATGGCCACTTCGTTGCTGCAATTCATGTACATATAATAACAAACAAATTAAATCTATAACTCAAAAATTTTCTGAACCTGGTCATTCCCAGGTTCAAGAAGTTGATGCTGTCCATAGTTCAATTGATAGATATTTAAAATTGAAAGAGATCCATAGCTTGTTAGATTTAATCCGAAAATTAAAAAATTATAAATCACCAAAAGTACAATTGCAAGTTATACAAATGGTTTCATCAGATTTTAAGATCTATTCTGAAAAATCTAATAAAATGCATTTTCAATTAGTACCATTTAGCCGGATAAAACTTATTAAATATGAAAAAGAAGATTTATTTAAACTATCTTATAAGACTTCGGCAGCTGAAATGGAATATAAAACTACTACATTGAAAAAAAGTCCAGGAAAGGTATAATACCAACACCAAATAATATATTTGATACAAATTTAAAAATATTAGCAGCAAAAAAAATATCTGCTGATAAAAAAAGTGATATAAAAAGCTTTTACGGTTTCTTACCAAAAATTGACGTGCAGTATTATGACTGTTTGTTAAAATAATTATTAAGACAGGTAAATAAAGTCAGTACAAATATTTTTAATATACCTACTATATTTTTATAAATTATATTTATTTTTTTTTATAAAATTTTTTAAGAAAAATGAATTTTTTTTATTTAATTTTTATTATTGGAATAAAAAAAATGAATTGAAATTATTGTTTTTTTATGTTTCATTATTAACATTTTGTTTATAAATTATAAACCTCTGTACGTATAAATGTTTTCTTATGTATGTACATTGTTATTTCTATTATTTTGCCGTACGTAATACAACTGCAAATAATTTCGGCACAAATGGCGTGTACGGCAGCATGGTTTTGTGCAAAAGTCCTTTAAAATAAGGATTAGAACTAGTTTTTTTTTAATGTCAAAATGAACTCAATAAATGACACTATGAGTGTGTAAAATATCGATAAAAGTTTTTCGAACCAATTTTTATTTATCTCGCTTCAAACTGAAAAATTAATTTGCCAAAACTCGATTTTCGGGATGTACGTCAAAATAATTTCGGGGCGACGATATGACAGATACTATAATGAAAAACACAGGCGCAAGGCCATGGACTCAAATTCGTCAAAAAAGTTTAAATCTGCTGAGCAAAGCACTGTAGAAATGCCTGAGTAGAATTTAACAGAATATAATGACTTCATGTCTAATAAAAATTGGCAAGTACACAATATTCCTACAAATTTGAAACAAATATGGCAGCACACATCTGAAAATCGGCTAAAAGAAAATAAAACATCACTGGACGAATTTTTAAAAGCATGGCCCAGATACAAAGACCCTAACGGATTTGAACTTATTGATGTGGATTTCGAAACAATGCATCCAGGAAAAAAATCTTTATTGCTTGAAAAAATTGATTCCTTTAAGAACACGTGTCCGAAATATTATTGCAACAAGTATCAAAGATAAACTAAATTTGCAGAATTTTGAAAAATATAAATCGGCAGAAAATCTTGGTAAGTTGATGAGATAAGTATATTATTTGTTTTAATTTATTGCATGAAAAATATTTTTACAGATTCGCGACATCTTTATTTATTTTATTTACTACATGCTGTTATAACTCCTCTACGCATTAACAAGGGAGCGAAACCATCTAAGTATATCTGATGCACAAAATGATATGATTGGCCATATAATAAATATAAACAATTTGATCCAGTGGTAAGATGATGCCAGATCTATTGTGTCAGCAGTAAAGGAAAATTATGTATGGAGTAAATTATCTTATGTCATGTCACTGATAACACATGTTACGATATCATGCACGATATATTTTTGGGTGTTGCAAAAATTTTAAATTATTTTATATGTGTTAAAAAATTTTTTACATTAGATGCTTTTAATTGTCGAAAACAGGGGCCAAATTACCGCATTCGATATCGAGTAGAATTGATCGTCATTTTCTTATTTGAGATTATGGCATTCGATCTCGAGCAAGAAATTTAGTATATTTTATAATAATTTCGATATCGAAATAATTTTTCGATACGATAGCTCAATCGATCACGAATGCGGTAATTTGGCCCCAGTTATTTGATTACGGGTCTACAGATTTGCAGAATATAAGTTCTCCCATAACCAAAACGCAAATCAAAAATGTTAATATTAAAATGAATTCCGCCCAAATAAAAATATTTTTAGAAACTATTTTACTTTTAATTGGCGACTTGGTAAATGAAAACGACATAGTACATATATAAGTTTCTTATTAATTTCATAAAAATTGTTCATCTAATTTTATTAGATGAATTTGATAATGACATTATAAAATTATTACAAGATTTGATTTTCGAACACAACAAATCGTATGTAACAATTTTTGAGGAACATTTAAAACCAAAATTGTCATAACTCGCTAATTTGCTGCAACAACGTAATAATTCAAAAAAGTCGTTTCGAGAAAAACGGCTTTGAATGTTTTATAACATTTTACTAATTTTTAAATAAATTTTTAACAAATCATTCTATTTTTGCAGTAGTTGAACTGGATGGCGCTAGCTGCAAAAATATGGAAACATCCATTGAAAGTGATAACGAGAAGTCTATGAGCACTGAAGAGGTATGTTTTAGAGATACATATATTTATTGCCAGTTTTTTATGTATTTACATTGTACATATGTGTATTGTTGTAATATTTCAGTGTTTAGAAATTGTTTGCGTAGATGAAAAAACTGACTGGTCAAACTGGACTCCAGCAAGCTTAAAGCAAACAAAATCAAAGGAGTTAGTAGTAGACGGTAAGAGTAAAAGGAATTTAGAAGTTAACGAGAAGTCTATGAGCACTGAAGATGTATGTATGTTTTATGGATATGTATATTTATTGACAGTTTTTTTTTATATAGAAACGTTTTTTTTTTTTAAATAATTGGGTATCTCATTAACTATTGGAGATATCACAATATTCGAGCTAAGGTGTTTTGTACAGCTTCCTAGGCGGAATGGGTCACCTCGGGTCACACAGTTTTGAAAAACAATCGCCAAAAATACTTTTATGATTCGAATGAACTGAAAATGTGAATAGTCCTTGAGAAGATCTACAAAAAATACTTTTACATCGTTAATGAGGTACCGAATTATTTAAAAAAAAAATTTTCTTAACCACTGTGTGTATTTACTTTGATTGTAATTTTTCAGTTTGGTAAAGAGGTTGTTTGCAGAGAGGAAAAGACAGACTGGTCAAACTGGACGCCAACAAGCTTAAAGCAAGCAAAATCAAAAGAGCTAGTAGTAGGCGGTAAGAGGAAGAGAAATCTAGAAGACGAAAGGATTCAGTTGACAATACTCCAACAACAATTTTATAGAGACGAAAATACTCGTGCCCAGGAGAAGCATGAACAGGAGGTCTTGTCGCTAAAATTAAAAAATGAAATCCTGCAGCTGGAAGTAGCCGAAAAAACAAAACCTTGCGAACAGATAAATTATTTTTTATTATTTTTTAACTAATGTGGTTTTTTGTTTAGTTGTTTTTAATGTTAATGTTAATTTTTTCTTCTTGTTATGTAGTTTTTAATTTTTTTAAACTGAAATTTAATTTGTTCTTGTTTTTATTATTTTTTTGCAATGTATTAATAACTAGTCGCCTGGTGAATTTTGTACAAGACTGAAAATAAAATAAGAAAATATGGATGTGAAAATATTTTTTTTTGGTAGATTAGTAACACTGTGCTAGTTGAAAAATATGACAAACGGGGCACCTGACGGGTTAACCTAATTCGGGTACGCTGAATCCAGTGGTGCTAACCGTTTTTTTAGGTTAGCTCGTTTTTTCGAAATATACCGTTATTTCGAAAATGGAGGATGTTGCACAACATATATTCGTGTAACTCAAAAACGTTTTAGTTTATTGAATAAACTAAAAAAACCGAAATTCCGCAATGAATTTTGAATCTTTAAGTAAGGTTAAACTTTTTTCCAATATGCGCAGTCGTTGTAGAAACATAATTTTTTTTTACCAAAAAAAATAGTTTTTTTTAGCAAAATTTCAAATATTTTGTTTTTTAAAATGGCATAAAAAATTGGAAAACGCAGCTGTGCTTCTAATTTTTTCTGCAGGTATAGCAAACGAAGTTCCAATCAAAACAAGACATAAATAATTAAAATCTGTCTACAACTTTTGATTTTATTCACAAAAGATGAAATATATAATAACCACACGAAACTTCAAAAATTAAAACATTTATTTTTGTTGTTAATTAAAGTTTAAGTTTTTATTTACAAATTTATTCTTCTTCCTCCTGCAGATTCCAACAAATAACCCCTAATAGCGAATCAAGTTGTTTGCCACTATACCAGTGTTCGAGTCTGACTGTTACTTGGTGAAATCTCTCGCCATGTTCATCAGACTCGGCTGGTGATTGTTCATTAAATTTTTCTGCATGACAATGCAAAAAATGTGTTTTCAATGACATTTTGACGTTTAAGTTTTTAAATGCTGTTGGCATATCTCCAATTAAAATTCGCCATTATCAGACCGATGATTTCCTAATACATTTTCTATTACTGATTTCACAGAATTCCAGCCCAATAGCTCCATATCATTCAATGCAAGTTCAAATTGTTGGTCCTTCATTAGACGACGAATGTCCAGTCCATTAAGAATTCCTGTAAAATAAAAACATTATGACATGAAATATAAATCTAATTTAATAAAGTAGCTAGAGTTCATACCTTCTTTTACTTTCATGCCGCTTAATCGTGGAAAAATTCGGCGCAATTCGGTAAAAGCAATTCCATCTGGGTTCAATGCTTTTATAATTTTTTTTACAATACCCAGTTTGATGTGGAGTGGAGAAAGCAAAATCTTTTTCATATGCTATTCAAGTGGTTGAGGAACTCTTATTTATACTGTAATTTTTTTTATCAAAGTACCTGTCAAGACCTTCATGAACATAATTTGTAAAAAAACAAAGCCGGGACGATTTCTGTTTCTACCTGTTCCAGGTATACCAATAGAATACCAGGCAAAAATATCTAAATATTTTGATATTTTCTGGTTGCATTGATGTTGGGTGCATAGTGTGTAGTCGTGTTTTATGGCATGGTATTGCAGAAACGAGTTGTGTAGTGTGTACCTAGCATTAGAATTAAAAAATAAAGTCATAAATTTTTACATATTTGTATTTTCTTGTGCGGACAAAAACCGCACAAATCGGTCTTGTAAAAAACTTAAGTAACGTATTCTATTGTTATACCTGTAACAGGTAGAAACAGAAATCGTCCCGGCTTTGGGTTTTTTACAAATTATGTTCATTAAGGTCTTGACAGGTACTTTGATAAAAAAATTACAGTATAAATAAGAGTTCCTCAACCCCTTCAATGTCATATGGCGAGTGCTTGCGAAAGTGAATAGTGAAGTTTAAAGTCTTTGACAGCCTTGAGTCTAATCAGTTATATTGAAATATCGAAGATGGAAGCGTGTAACAAGTTTCATAACTTTTGTTATGTGTGTGGGAAATATAAAATGACTACTGAAACAATTAACTTGTATGAAACATATTTTTCTTTAAGTGTCATATGTGGCAAGAGTTGGTCACCATCAATAGTGTGTACAAAGTGCATTTACCATTTAAATAAGTGGAAAAAAATGGAGCTGCCATGCCAATTGGTGTTCCAATGATTTGGAGAGATCCCATACTCCATGTTGAAGATGAGTGTTATGCGTGCATAAATCATACAGCCGGCATGAACAGAAGAAAAAGTGGTTCTATATCTTACACTGCAACAATATATGCTCAATTTCCGATGCCACATTCTGACTAAATTCCTGTTCCGGATAGCCAAATACCAACAGAAGATATTCCCTCAATAATTCAATCTGTTGAAACCTGTGGAGCAGCTGCATCGATGTATCAACCGTCATACATCACGATTCCATGTAACCACAACGAAATCACGCAAAATCGTCTGGATATAATGGTACGACGCCTAAAATTGTCTCAAAGACAGAGCATTCTCTTAACAAAAGAGTTAAAACAAGCTAATATTTTATCACCAGACGTACAAATATACGGGGCTATCAATCGCCATCGTCAATTTACGACTTTTTTTAAATCTATTGAGAATAATTCTCTCGCGTATTGTACTGACATTCGCGGCTTGGTTTTAACAATGCAACATGAATATAATCCTGAAGATTGGCGCTTATTCATCGATTCGTCCAAAAGTAGCTTAAAAGCAGTTTTGCTACATGTCACTAATTTAAAAAGTCCTTCCGATAGCACTAAGCACAAATACTAAAGAGACATACGCATCAATGAAAAAAATAATAGAGTTAATTAAATATGAAGACCACAAGTGGAAAATATGCGCAGATTTAAAAGTGGTGGCTCTTTTAAGAGGAATGCAATTGGGCTATACTAAAAATATGTGCTTCATGTGCTTATGGAATACGCGTTTCCATGGCAACCAGTACAATACATGGGATTGGGCTATACGTGAGGAAAGCAGATTGCATAGAAATAATATTATTGAATTACCACTTGTGCCGATGGAAAAGATTTTGCTTCCTCCACTCCACATCAAACTGGGTATTGTAAAAAATTTTGAAGAAAAATTGAACCCAGATGGAATTGCTTTTACCGAATTGCGCCGAATTTTTCCACGATTAAGCGGCATGACAGTAAAAGAAGGTATGAACTCTAGCTACTTTATTAAATTAGATTTATATTTCATATCATAATGTTTTTATTTTGCAGGAATTCTTAATGGACCGGACATTCGTCGTCTAATGAAGGATCAACAATTTGAACTTGCATTGAATGATATGGAGCTATTGGGCTGGAATTCTGTGAAATCAGTAATAGAAAATGTATTAGGAAATCATCGGTCTGAAAATTGGCGAATTTTAATTGGAGATATGCTAACCGCATTTAAAAACTTAAACGTCAAAATGTGATTGAAAATACATGTTTTGCATTGTCATGCAGAAAAATTTAATGAACAATCACCAGCCGAGTCTGATGAACATGGCAAGAGATTTCACCAAGTAACAGTCAGACTCGAACACTGGTATAGTGGCAAAAAACTTGATTCGCTATTAGGGGTTATTTGTTGGAATCTGCAGTAGGAAGAAGAATAAATTTGTAAATAAAAACTTAAACTTTAATTAACAACAAAAATAAATGTTTTAATTTTTGAAGTTTCGTCTGGTTATTATATATTTCATCTTTTGTGAATAAAATCAAAAGTTGTAGACAGATTTTAATTATTTATGTCTTGTTTTGTTTGGAACTTTGTTTGCTATACCTGCGGAAAAAATTAGAAGCACAGCTGCGTTTTCCAATTTTTTATGCCGTTTTAAAAAACAAAATTTTTGAAATTTTGCTAAAAAAAACTATTTTTTTTGGTCAAAAAAAAATTATGTTTCTACAACGACTGCGCATATTGGAAAAAAGTTTAAGCTTACTTAAAGAAAATTTCATTGCGGAATTTCGGTTTTCTTAGTTTATTCAATAAACTAAAACGTTTTTGAGCTACGCGAATATATGTTGTGCAACCTCCTCCATTTTCGAAATAACGGTATATTTCGAAAAAACGAGCTAACCTAAAAAAACGGTTAGCACCACTGGATTCAGCGTACCCGAATTAGGTTAACCCGCCAGGTGCCCCGTTTGTCACAAAAAAAAGTGTCAAATTCTAGCACAGTGTAATTATTTAAAATGTTGTTTTGTCCTATGATGTTATCTAACAACAATTCTTCTGGAGATTCCAATAATTCTTCTGTTGATGGAAGTGGGTATTTTGCAATAATAGTAATATTGTGGAGTACAGTACATGCCACAATAACAGCCATTTTAGTCTTGTTTACCAGTCGCAAACCATTTGATAATACTGGTACGTATTTGAGATTCATTATAAAGATTTTCTGGTCTTGTATTCGGATTCTGCAATGAGGTCATCATATATTTGCATTGCTTATATCCAGAATCACCTAACATAACGTAATTTTGAAATTGACCGTCTTCCATGCGAAATTTTAATCGACTATTTTTAAATATATTGCTGTCGTGTGCTGATCCAGGCCACCTAGCAACCAAATCTTGGAACATTAGTTTAGCATTGTACACTGCTTGAACGTTGAAGGAAAAATAACCTTTTCTGTTGCGGAAAATTTCTCCGGTGTTTCCTCCTGGCGATTGAATACGGATGTGGGTGCAATCGATGGCACCGATAACTTTCGGGAACTTTGCAATTGTAAAAAAATCTTCACTGTTTGCTGCATTTCTCTTGTATCGGAAGGGAATTTGATATATTCTTTCGACAAGCCAGCCAAAGCACATGATGTTTCTTTAACTATACGACTGGCTGTAGACATGCTGACACCACAAAAATCACCCACTGTAATCAAGAAATTTCCACCTGCATAAAACCTTAACGTTATTAACAATTTAGTCTGAGGTGATACGGAATAATGACTGGAAGAAAATGTATTAATTAGTACACAAATTATAAACATATACATACAGTGCTGATATTCAGCCGGTTCGGACCGGTTCGCTCGAACCGGTTGTTAAAATTTTAAAAATTTTGCGAACCGGTTGTTGCATATTCACCCTTCTCGTGAATAAAAATTCCATATGCAATTTGTTGGAGTGATTATGTTTTTTGTTTTAACGGTTTTATATAATGTGGATTTATCAAGGTGATTAGTCTCGGTAACAAACACATATTGTTCAGTTGCTCATTGTCCAAACGTACAAACAAATGATTTTATTTTGGTCATACATTGGATTCTTGGATGATGATGTTTTCGATAGCGTTTTCTTCAATCTTTTGAGAAAAAAATAAAGCAATTTTTTTTGACTTTTATTTTGCAAAATCAAAACTATTTTTTTATTAAACAAAAGTTTATATCATTTCCTTCAAGAGGCTTGTGGTCTGTTACTGGGATGCGACTTTAAAATTTTCGCTATTTTTATCAAAATTTGGCAAAAATATAATTTTTTTTAAGCGAACCGGTTGTTAATTGTTTCGAATATCACCACTGTATACATACATATAGATATATGAACAAACCTCTGGCTTCTTGACTGTAAAGAGTGGCAAATTTTTTCTAATATATATTGGAATGTATGCTTTGATAATCGAAATCTTTGCACAAATTCAGCTTCGTTGTAATAGTTAATATAGTCCACTTGCTCGCGAATTTTTTTTGGAGCTCTACTTTGAGGCTGACTGCATTCAAAAATATTCTCCAGGTTATTAATATAATTCAAACGTCTGTTTTCCATTATTGTTTTTGAAATTATTTTTTGGCAAAACAAAATTAAAATTAATTTATTTTTTATGAAGTTGACAATCTTTCCAGAACATATGGCAACTTCAAATACTTAAACCTCACTATAAAATTTAAAGGCAAGATGATCTTCCCTTTAGCTTATCGGTCGGTTTTAGCTTAAAGTAAACTTATAATAACCAAATACTTCTTATCTGTCCGATAACATCATACCTTTAACTATTGCCAAGTTGTAATAATGGGCCTAAAGATTTTTTTAGATTTTCTAATAAAATGTTTTTTTTCTCTCTTGTAAAGTAGTGTTTTTTAAGATACGAGGTTACGTCAGAGTACCCACGATATGCGCGGACTTAACCTACTATACGTTCATACTGGTTATACCCTTCACCATCATGAGAAGGGTATATATAAGTTTGTCATTCCGTATGTAGTTTCCACAAAAAAAAAAATTCCGACCCTATAAAGTAAATATATTCTGGATCCTTATAGATAGCGGAGTGGATTAAGCCATGTCCGTCTGTCTGTCTGAGTGTTGAAATCAATTTTCTGAAGTCCCCAGATATCTTCGGGATCCAAATCTTCAACAGTTCTGTTAGACATGCTTTCGAGAAGTTTGCTATTTAAAATCAGCAAAATCGGTTTAGGTCAACCAGAGTTATGGACCAATATGTGAGACAAACTCCATAAAAATTTGATACTTTTCATCCATTTTATTGCAATATTTTGAAATATATTGCAGATAATACCATGAAATTTTGTATACGTTCTTTGTACTATAAAAGAAGAAAGTGTGCGGAAAAAAGTAAAAATCGGTCCATGATTTCTCATAGCCCCCATACAAATATATATATTCCCGAAATATGGCTTTATGATAAATAAATGCCTATAAAATTGGGATATCAAGACAAAATTCAGCAAGAATAAGTTTTATGCAAAAAGAATTCGCAAAACGAAATTTTTTTTTTTAAGAGAAAAGTTTTATTCAGGCTACTAGTTCAAATAATTAAGAATACTATTGTAAAGTACTGGAACAATTGGCAAATTGGAATGCATTTTCTACCCGGCCAAGGGCGTCTTCAGCAATCTTCATTGTCCACTATCACTATGTAAATATCATCTATTTAACTCACCGTTTTTTTAAGAAATAGCGTACAAGAATTATGATATTTTTTTTAACGTGTTGTGAGTTAGAACGAAATTTACGTACGTTTACAATGTGTGTGTATTCTTTATTATTGTTTATGAAACTTGTATTACAACAAATTTGTTTTTGCTTTTCTTGCTGCGTCTACCTTTTTTGTAGATCAATAACAGCAATTGTATGTATGTTTTTGTTGTCATATCTCCTTTTATTTCTCCTTTTTTGGTTGATTGAGTTATTTTTTGTAACTACGAAAACCGGAGATGGGATGATGACTACAATCTTTGATACATCGCGCCATGGTGTTTATTATGTTATTAATTAGAGATGGAAAATGAACTACTATTTCTTAATTTTTAAGAGAAAATTTTTTTTAGTTCGGTCCATATTTGACCATAGACCCCATATAAAGTCCACTTCCAAAATTCACTTAAATACGTATAAAACAGATATAAATAATGTTAAACGGCTAAAATTTGACATAAAAACTCTTTATAGACAAATAAATTGTTGTACTAAATTTTATGGTGGTCGGTCCAGAACTGATCATAGCTCCCATACAAGGACCACATCTGAAAGTCATTTTTCCCTATATATATTGTATAAATATCGTTACCGACTCAAAACTTTGCACAGATCATTTACATATATACAAAAATCATTCCACAAAATTTTGTTAATTTCGGTCTATTTTTAACCGTATGTCCCATATAAAGCCCTCTTCCGAAAATCACTTTAATACTCATAAATACACCAATCCAAAATTTTACACGGATCACTTACATACATGCATAAATCAAACTGCTGGATTTTGAGAATATCGGTCCATATTTGACAATATCCCCCACATAAGGTCCACTACCGAAATCCACGTTAATACTAATATATATCTTAAATATGCCGTTATTATGTTGAAATTCGACATGAAATATCCTCATATGCATGAAAATAAGTGTTCCAAAATTTAAGAAGATCGGCCCATAATTTGTCATTGCTGCTATATAAGAACCATTTCCAAAAAACAAATTCGGGTCAAAAAATATTATTTTCGGATTTAACCCATATTCGGTCCGCATTTTATAATCATGATATATATTGTTGGAAAGGTATTTTTAATACCTTTTATTTAATGTATTACAAATTATCAGCCACCCAGTAGTTCCCGAGATATAGGCCTATATATTTTCAACTTTAAGGGCCCGCCCTTCGAAAATAGGCGTGACCGCCAACAAATTTTTTTTTGCTGGTATCTCCTCTAAAAGCCCTATTTGATTTAGTTTTTTTTTTTTGTTTTGAGCAAAATTACTAAAACCGAATTGTACCCCTTTTTTATACTCTGTTTTTTTAAATTACACTCAAGATTATTATGAACATCCGACAAACTCTGTAAATTATGGTAAGAATTGGTAATTAAATCAATTAAAAATGGTCAAAATTAGACAAAATTTCAAAATATTTAACATAAATTATGTTGGTCGTAAAATTGTCTTTCAAACAATATATCAAATACTAATTGATAGAAAAAAACAGAAAATGTTAGAAAAAGCAAACTATAAAAAATGTAAACAAAAAAGCCTTTTAGTTTTTTTTTTATTAAATGTTGTCAACTTTTTGTTTATGAGAAACATAAAAACAAAACGAACAAAAAAACGGTTAATCGCCAAATTTGCCCATAAACCGCTGATTCAGCAACACTTTTAATATTTCAATTTTAAGTTGAACAATTTTATACTATGTTTCCACGGTACAAGCTTCGCTCTCTATTCATGCTTCACACCCATAGCTGCCAGATTTGACGATTTATCGTCATTTTGACGATTTTTGGTTTCAAAAATAGCATAATGACGATTTGACGATTTTTTCATTGAAAGTGACGATTTTCTGAATTATTAAAAATTTCTATCATTTGTTAGTTTTATTAATGTTTTTGTTACCAAATTCTCTCTTTTTTTGAGACAACAACTATTGTTCTCATTTAATATCATAAATTTTAAGAAGAACATGACATATTTCAAAAACAAAACTAAGTGATAGTAGTGTTTTCTTAATTATTGCTGTTAAGTTCAAGCAAAATAATTCCAAATAATATTGAGACAGGATAGTCGAAATTACTTATTTATCTGTAAACATAAAAATCAATTTTAAATACTGAATTCCACGAACTAATATTTTAAGAGGAAACAATTTCTGAATTTCCACGAGGAAATTTTTCTACAAAAACTTCTCCTATTTTAACAAAACGTCGAAAGCATATTCAGCCAAATAAATTTAAATAACAAAAATACGGAATTCTTTGAAAATAAGTACCTGTTCTCGTATATGATGGATGAATTGAATTCTATACGCAAAATGATATTTAAAATTTAATAAAATAAATTGTCTTGACATACGTTAAATCAATTTTCGTACTTTTTAATGTAAATCAACATGCATGAAAAAAACAAAAGGAAATAAGAAAATTGACAGTACCGTCAACTTTGTACCCCTTTTGTTCTTATTTCCCTTCTCAACCAAAAATACTTGCCTTGACGAGTCAGAAATAAAACGGACTACGATATTATAAAAATATTACACAAGTTGTGTTTAACATTATATGTTTTGTGATTTGTTATGTAAAAAGTTAAAATTTATGTATTTTGATATGTATTGTACAAGAGACTATATAATTTTGAATTTTTATGTTTTCGTTTAAATAAAAATTTCAAAATACTATTAGAAATAGTGACTTTTTATTTTTCCGATTTTTTTTGACGATTTTTAAAATTCAAAATGACGATTTTTTTCTTTTTTATCAGGATTTTGACGATTTTTTCCGAAATTTATCTGGCAGCCCTGTTCACACCCCAATCATGTGTGAAACAACTTGCCTCATCATACACAATTTTAAGAGCGAAACAAGTAGATTCATATTGAATCTACTTGCGAAGCACGAATAATTGCACTCTTCTCTAATTTTTATCGCAAGTTTATCTGCACTAGCTGTAAAAATTTAATATTATTGTAAACAAAGCAAATTATTTTCTTGTTGCTGGAAGTAAAGAAAGTAAATACGTACGAATGTATGTTTTTTTTTTTCAAATAAGCTAACTAATTTCCATTCACTTTTGTTTGTCCATTAAAAAAAAATCATTTTTCACAAATTGTAAATTCTGTTTTTTTATTCTGTTTGTTTATTAAAGACAACTGCCAAATCGAATCAAGTTTATTAGTCATGTAAACAGCATGTTTCATTAACATGATTCAGAGAGCGAAGCAGGTGATTCAAGTCGTCGTGGAAACATAGTATTACATTTTTTTTGATATAACTTCATTTTTTATCGATAACTTTAGTAAAATGTTTGACAGTTTGCTGAACTCTTTGCACTTGGTAAATTTTTCTATTACATTATATTTGTACTGTTCATCAAAACTTGAACAATGCATTAAAAATGTAGTGTCATAAGGCCTTAATAAAATTTCCAGTAAGACTGAATAGAAAACACAAAATAAGGATATTCTAGTCCTATAACCAGTGTAGTGTTTGTATTTTTTATTACGTTTAGGTGGAGGGTATTTAAGATTCGGTACAGCCGAACATAGCACTTTTACTTGTTTTTAATTTTAATTTAATTTCACGCAGTAGAGCAACCAGAAAGCTGTTATCTCCGCTAGGCAAGCGAGGTGCTCTTGACCAGGGTTACCGTTCGCCGACTAAAGTCTTTGACCCTGTTTGGCGGCTTGCGACTTTTTATGAGACTTTTTAAAATTACGTAATTTTTAGACTTTTTAATTTTGTTGCGACTTTTTTTCCCTTTTTTGTATAGTTACCTACACAAAAGTTTTATTTTTCAATGCATTGCAAATTTGCTGTTTTTGTTTGTTATTTTTTTTAATAAAAAATTGCCAAATGATGAACAGTTAAATAGTATGGCATCGACGCCATAGTATTAAAAGAAATCAACAAATTGTTCTTCGTTTGGCAACATTGTTTTATATATTTTTTTTTTTTGACACATTATCGGTTTAATATACATATGTACGTATTTTTCGTACTATTTTCAAACAATGTGTATCTTTTTTATTAAAAGAAGAACAGGTATAAAATGTTATTCTTAAAAAATAGATTTATTTTGAAAACCTAAAAAACCATAGACGCGTGCTCACAGTCCCAGTCTGAATCAGACCCTGAGTTACAAAATGTCAACAACGCTACAGTTCCCTCTAAGAAAACTAATGTGTCGCGATATTATTCCAAAGAAAGGGAACTTAAATATAAATGGCTTAAGCAAGATGAAGGGACGAAGCGTTCTATTTGCATTTCGTGTAAACAGCTCCTGATAAATCAAAACAATCATATACAACGACATGAAAACACAAAAAAACATATGCCTAACTAACATTAAAGAAGCGTCTGAAAATAGAAAAATGCAACTAAAATAGTTTTTGCTGAAGAGAAACAGCAACTTTCGTAAAAGCGTTACAATTGTAGAAATGAAACTAGTGCTACGCGGGATTACCAAAAACCAATCATTTAAGTCTATAGAAGGTTATTAAAAAAGTTTGCGACTTTTATTTTGCAAAACGACTTTTTTGCGACTTTAAAAAAAAAAAACGACCTTTTGTGCGACTTTTTAAAAATTCCCAACGGTAACGCTGCTCTTGACCATACTCAGTGGCGAAGTCAGTAGTTGGGCCTCTGGACCTTTTCGATGAAGGTGAATGGTTATTTGATTTTGTGATTACGGTTGTCTGCATTATGAATTATACCTATAGTATTAAGTTTTTAAATCATATTTCAAAGTTGAAAGCTGGGAAAGTTGTTTTTAAAAATAACGGAGTTAAATGTTATTTTAATACCAAACGATAACATCCACTTTACTGACCACCACTTTACTGGCTCGATTAGACAACACTTTTTTATATATACATATTTTATGCTATTTGAGTAATTTTATTAAAAATGCTATAATTTGTTATTGAAATAAAAAAAAATTTAAATTAATGTTTATGCAATAACTTGTTGAAAAAACCGATCACTTCAATCACCCTGGATACACCACACAATCCAATAGTAGTGCAATTTAACTTGAGACGTAGCAGCACAAATTTCGAAGACATACTCGTACAAATATTTTTCTTAAGAACCGGTAAGAAACTCAACCGATATGTTTAAAGATCAGAACCCAGAAATTTACTACGATTTGGGGATATTTTTCAGTTTTACTCAAAGTCGATCAGACCATTAACAATGTGGGAGATAACGAATAATCAATCTTCGACATTATTTACACAATTCACTGAAATGAAGTATATAAAACCCCACAAAAGTGAAATTATTTATAAATTTCATTAAATTAAAGCTTTTCCCATAAAGTAAAATCCAAAATTGTATGCGTTTTTAGTTTTATGCATATTATTTCTATGTAGGTATATAAAATTATTAATTCCATTATGAAATAAGTTCCAATTTGAGTGTTTTTATTAGGAATTATTTAACAATAACCCTGCAAAAAAATCCCAGATGAAATAAGTACTACAAACTTTAAATAATAAGTGACTTTAAAACACAAAATAACTCCTAAAGGTAAAATATAACTCTTCCCAATATTTGGGTCCTATTTATATAAAATTGCTAAATTTACATGTATTCCTGAAATATTTAAAAGAAAAAAATTGTTTTTGTAAATATATGTACATTAGACCTCGCCTCAAAATTTTTTTTTCGAATTTTACATTTGGGGATTGGTTAAATATGCCATTTGATGTAAAAATTCATGTGGTAAAATTTGAAGTCGATCAGAGTGTGCCAACCCGTGCCACGCTGAGGTCAAAGTTCAAAATATATAGAAAACAATCGTTTTTTCATTGATGACAAGTTATTTATTATAAAAAAAAAACATGCAGTTCATATAATGTTTTCTTAATTTGCAATTTTTTATATTCAAACATTTCATTCACAAAAAAGAAGAGAATTAATATTATTAAATTATTATAAGAGCGACGATTTAGTATATGCTGGGAATTCCTTTCGGTAGTTCTTAACAACATGAAGCAAGTACTGCTTCTCTTCTTCGCTATGTGTTAAGGACCGGTTAAAATCTGTAATAAGTTTGACTTTTTTCTCAGCAGCATCATTAACAACATTAATATTTTTCAGAATTTGAACGCCTTTAATGTATTCTGCTCTTTCGTGCCAATTTGAGGGATCAAAGTTTAAAGAATTGGTGTCTATTTCCACCTTTGAAATCTTCCAACTTAAAAGTGTTCCATTCCCGTGAAAAACGTTCAAATATACCAACTTCTGGACCACTAGATTTTCCAAAATATACCTCAAAAACAGCTCGCAGTAAGATGCCTGCACCACATCCAACTCCGATCTACTTTTTTCTCCAGCAACATTGCTGCCCTATTATGTTGACCAGTGTTGGTAGTAGTTGTGTCAAAGCACACAATTTCTAATGAATTTATCATGTTCATTTTTGTTAAATAATCATATATTGATTGTGCGATTGCTGCTCCAGATCCAACTTCAATAATTGGAATGTCAATTAACTTTTCAATTTTTTCTGCAGTTAAAACAATAGCTAGGCGGTCAACTTTTTCTTTTCCAGCCATTGCAGAAAGTAGTTTACCATCCCAAGTTAATTGTCATTCCAATTATTGAAGTTGGATCTGGAGCAACAATCGCACAATCAAAATCAAAAAACGGTGAGTTAAATAGATGATGTTTACAGATTGATCGTGGACAATGAAGATTGCTGATGACGACCTTGGCAGGGTAGAAAATGGATTCCAATTTGCCAATTGTTCCAGAAATTTACAATAGTATTCTTGAAAAATTCGAACTATTAGCCTGAATAAAAAAAAAACTTTTCTCTTAAAAATATAAATATTAGTTCAATTCCTCTCTAACTAATAAGGACCACTTTTAAGTTGGAAGATTTCAAAGTTGGTATTATGGATGAAAAAGTGCAACGTGCTGTAAATGTCGAAGAATGTTACTTCAGCAAAGAGTTTTGTATTAAACATTTAGGAAAAGATAATATTCGACATTATTATAAAGAGTTATTACAACTTACGTATATTTTTCTTGGTGGCAGCATCCCAAATTTTGCATTTCATGCACCTGCGGCAACATCCCATGGAAGATTTAAAAATATATGCTTTACAGACAGTTTCAAATGTCTTCCAGCCAGTATATTTGTGGTACGCCTGTATGTTCCGTAATGGTTCAGAACCACTTATGCTGTCGAAGCATCAAAGAACGATATACAGCTGGTTATAAAGATTGCAAGTTATATTGAAACCAAACATATCAATATCATTATTAGCAAAAATCCGAAACCACATATGGTATTTATCGGAAGAGTTAGTTGCACTTGCGTTTTTTTAATTGCAACGTACCCTTTGACGTAAAAAAAATGGTTGCGGCACTTGCAACTGAGATCGAAACTGAGGAAGACAATGTAATTTCCACTGCCTAAAAAAGTTTGCGCTAGTATTGAAGAATTAAAAGAATTTCAATCTAAAGATTTGAGTTGCTTTGTAACACATAAAATAAAACTCTTTTTGCACGTTTGGAAATAGACACCAATTTCTTAAACTTTGATCCCTCAAACTGGCACGAAAGAGCAGAATACATTAAAGGCGTTCAAATTCTGAAAAATATTAATGTTGTTAATGATGCTGCTGAGAAAAAAGTCAAACTTATTACAGATTTTAACCGGTCGAAGAAGAGAAGCAGTACTTGCTTCATGTTGTTAAGAACATTGTATATGTATGTATACCTTTAATATATCGTTTTGGTATCTAAACTGAAATAACTCGCAATAGAAAACAAGTTACAGTGCTATGTTAATACCCTTCACCAACATAAATATAATCAGCCCAAGAATTTCGGAAATGGTCCTCATATGGCATCTATCACAAATTATGGGCAATCTTCTTAAAACCATACAAATAACTTTTGATATAAGAAATACTTCCAACAAAAAACAGGGTTTTTTTAATACATATTTCCTAAAATTTGGCACTTTTCATTTTTGGAATAATACCTTTTATTACTTTGTGTTTCCTTGCTATTCACCCCATAATGTTATAGTAAATATTTAACGGGAATTGTTACATTTCGCAAAGCTTTAATTACATGGTTTTATTTTAATATAATTTCACGTTTAAATGGGATTTTTTATATAAGTAGGTATGAAAAATATTTTATATTGTATATATGGATATGTATGTATATTACAAATATGTATACCGAAAGTTTTTTCTACACAAGCCCCAAACACACTTTAATTTATCTTTATAACACAAACCTTAACTTACTGAAAGCTTTATTATATGACACAAACAGTGGTGTCAGTATTTTTTCAGTCCTTAACCCAATTCTAGATTTCTTATCACTAAAAAATGTCCACTTCTTTTTTATTTAAAATATGAAATATAAATATTATCTGTCAATATTAAAATATAAAAATTTAATTTTCAAAGTGCAGCTAATTTTACGTTATGGAATGTTGTTGAACGTTGTATTTGTATTAAAATGTTCTATATTTCCTAAAATTTGGGACTTGCGTATTTCTTTTTTGCAATAATATCTTTTAGTACTTTGTGTTTCCCTGCTATTCACCCCATAATGTTATAGTAAATATTAAACGGGAATTGTTACATTTCGCAAAGCTTTAATTACATGGTTTTATTTTATTATAATTTCACGTTTAAATGGGATTTTTTATATAAGTAGGTATGAAAAATATTTTATATTGTATATATGGATATGTATGTAGATTACAAATATGTATACCGAAAGCTTTTTTACACAAGCCCCAAACACACTTTAATTTATCTTTATAACACAAACATTAACTTACTGAAAGCCTTATTATATGACACAAACAGTGGTGTCAGTATTTTTTCAGTCCTTAACCCAATTCTAGATTTCTTATCACTAAAAAATGTCCACTTCTTTTTTATTTAAAATATGAAATATAAATATTATCTGTCAATATTAAAATATAAAAATTTAATTTTCAAAGTGCAGCTAATTTTACCTTATGTAATGTTGTTGAACGTTGTATTTGTATTAAAATGTTCTATATTTCCTAATATTTGGGACTTGCGTATTTCATTTTTGCAATAATATATTTTAGTACTTTGTGTTTCCCTGCTATTCACCCCATAATGTTATAGTAAATATTAAACGGGAATTGTTACATTTCGCAAAGCTTTAATTACATGGTTTTATTTTATTATAATTTCACGTTTAAATGGGATTTTTTATATAAGTAGGTATGAAAAATATTTTATATTGTATATATGGATATGTATGTATATTACAAATATGTATACCGAAAGTTTTTTCTACACAAGCCCCAAACACACTTTAATTTATCTTTATAACACAAACCTTAACTTACTGAAAGCTTTATTATATGACACAAACAGTGGTGTCAGTATTTTTTCAGTCCTTAACCCAATTCTAGATTTCTTATCACTAAAAAATGTCCACTTCTTTTTTATTTAAAATATGAAATATAAATATTATCTGTCAATATTAAAATATAAAAATTTAATTTTCAAAGTGCAGCTAATTTTACCTTAGGAAATGTTGTTGAACGTTGTATTTGTATTAAAATTTTCTATATTTCCTAATATTTGGGACTTGCGTATTTCATTTTTGCAATAATATATTTTAGTACTTTGTGTTTCCCTGCTATTCACCCCATAATGTTATAGTAAATATTAAACGGGAATTGTTACATTTCGCAAAGCTTTAATTACATGGTTTTATTTTATTATAATTTCACGTTTAAATGGGATTTTTTATATAAGTAGGTATGAAAAATATTTTATATTGTATATATGGATATGTATGTAGATTACAAATATGTATACCGAAAGCTTTTTTACACAAGCCCCAAACACACTTTAATTTATCTTTATAACACAAACATTAACTTACTGAAAGCTTTATTATATGACACAAACAGTGGTGTCAGTATTTTTTCAGTCCTTAACCCAATTCTAGATTTCTTATCACTAAAAAATGTCCACTTCTTTTTTATTTAAAATATGAAATATAAATATTATCTGTCAATATTAAAATATAAAAATTTAATTTTCAAAGTGCAGCTAATTTTACCTTAGGAAATGTTGTTGAACGTTGTATTTGTATTAAAATTTTCTATATTTCCTAATATTTGGGACTTGCGTATTTCATTTTTGCAATAATATATTTTAGTACTTTGTGTTTCCCTGCTATTCACCCTATAGTGTTATAGTAAATATTAAACGGGAATTGTTACATTTCGGAAAGCTTTAATTACATGGTTTTATTTTATTATAATTTCACGTTTAAATGGGATTTTATTTAAAATATGAAAAATATTTTATATTGTATATATGGATATGTATGTAGATTACAAATATGTATACCGAAAGCTTTTTTACACAAGCCCCAAACACACTTTAATTTATCTTTATAACACAAACATTAACTTACTGAAAGCTTTATTATATGACACAAACAGTGGTGTCAGTATTTTTTCAGTCCTTAACCCAATTCTAGATTTCTTATCACTAAAAAATGTCCACTTCTTTTTTATTTAAAATATGAAATATAAATATTATCTGTCAATATTAAAATATAAAAATTTAATTTTCAAAGTGCAGCTAATTTTACCTTAGGAAATGTTGTTGAACGTTGTATTTGTATTAAAATTTTCTATATTTCCTAATATTTGGGACTTGCGTATTTCATTTTTGCAATAATATATTTTAGTACTTTGTGTTTCCCTGCTATTCACCCCATAATGTTATAGTAAATATTAAACGGGAATTGTTACATTTCGCAAAGCTTTAATTACATGGTTTTATTTTATTATAATTTCACGTTTAAATGGGATTTTTTATATAAGTAGGTATGAAAAATATTTTATATTGTATATATGGATATGTATGTATATTACAAATATGTATACCGAAAGTTTTTTCTACACAAGCCCCAAACACACTTTAATTTATCTTTATAACACAAACCTTAACTTACTGAAAGCTTTATTATATGACACAAACAGTGGTGTCAGTATTTTTTCAGTCCTTAACCCAATTCTAGATTTCTTATCACTAAAAAATGTCCACTTCTTTTTTATTTAAAATATGAAATATAAATATTATCTGTCAATATTAAAATATAAAAATTTAATTTTCAAAGTGCAGCTAATTTTACCTTAGGAAATGTTGTTGAACGTTGTATTTGTATTAAAATTTTCTATATTTCCTAATATTTGGGACTTGCGTATTTCATTTTTGCAATAATATATTTTAGTACTTTGTGTTTCCCTGCTATTCACCCCATAATGTTATAGTAAATATTAAACGGGAATTGTTACATTTCGCAAAGCTTTAATTACATGGTTTTATTTTATTATAATTTCACGTTTAAATGGGATTTTTTATATAAGTAGGTATGAAAAATATTTTATATTGTATATATGGATATGTATGTATATTACAAATATGTATACCGAAAGTTTTTTCTACACAAGCCCCAAACACACTTTAATTTATCTTTATAACACAAACCTTAACTTACTGAAAGCTTTATTATATGACACAAACAGTGGTGTCAGTATTTTTTCAGTCCTTAACCCAATTCTAGATTTCTTATCACTAAAAAATGTCCACTTCTTTTTTATTTAAAATATGAAATATAAATATTATCTGTCAATATTAAAATATAAAAATTTAATTTTCAAAGTGCAGCTAATTTTACCTTAGGAAATGTTGTTGAACGTTGTATTTGTATTAAAATTTTCTATATTTCCTAATATTTGGGACTTGCGTATTTCATTTTTGCAATAATATATTTTAGTACTTTGTGTTTCCCTGCTATTCACCCTATAGTGTTATAGTAAATATTAAACGGGAATTGTTACATTTCGGAAAGCTTTAATTACATGGTTTTATTTTATTATAATTTCACGTTTAAATGGGATTTTATTTAAAATATGAAAAATATTTTATATTGTATATATGGATATGTATGTAGATTACAAATATGTATACCGAAAGCTTTTTTACACAAGCCCCAAACACACTTTAATTTATCTTTATAACACAAACATTAACTTACTGAAAGCTTTATTATATGACACAAACAGTGGTGTCAGTATTTTTTCAGTCCTTAACCCAATTCTAGATTTCTTATCACTAAAAAATGTCCACTTCTTTTTTATTTAAAATATGAAATATAAATATTATCTGTCAATATTAAAATATAAAAATTTAATTTTCAAAGTGCAGCTAATTTTACCTTAGGAAATGTTGTTGAACGTTGTATTTGTATTAAAATTTTCTATATTTCCTAATATTTGGGACTTGCGTATTTCATTTTTGCAATAAAATATTTTAGTACTTTGTGTTTCCCTGCTATTCACCCCATAATGTTATAGTAAATATTAAACGGGAATTGTTACATTTCGCAAAGCTTTAATTACATGGTTTTATTATACCCTTCACCATCGTGAGAATTGTATATATAAGTTTGTCATTCCGTGTGTAATTTCCACAAAAAAATTGTTCGACCCTATAAAGTATATATATTCTGGATCCTTATAGATAGCGAAGTCGATTAAGCCATGTCCGTCTGTCTGTCTGTCTGTTGAAATCAGTTTTTTGAAGTCCCCAGATATACTCGGGATCCATACCTTCAATAATTCTGTCAGAAGTGCTTTCGAGAAGTTTGCTATTTAAAATCAGCAAAATCGGTTTAGGTCAACCAGAGTTATGAACCAATATGTGAGACCACCTCCATAAAAATTTGATATTTTTCGTCAATTTTATTGCAATATTTTGAAATATATTGCAGGTAATACGATGAAATTTTGTATACGTTGTTTTTATGATAAAAAAAGAAAGTGTGCGGAAAATAGTAAGAATCGGTACATGATTTCTTATAGCCCCCATACAAATATATATATTCCCCAAATATGGCTTAATGATAAATAAATGCCTATAAAATTGGAATATCTAGACAAAATTCAGCAAGAATAAGTCTTATACAAAAATAAATCGCAAAACGAAATTTTTTTTTTAGTTCGGTCCATGTTTGACCATAGACCCCATATAAAGTCCACTTCCAAAATTCACTTAAGTACGTATAAAAGAGATATAAATAATGTTAAACGGCTAAAATTTGACATAAATACTCTTTATAGGCAAATAAATTGTTGTACTAAATTTTATGGTAGTCGGCCCAGAACTGGTAATAGCTCCCATACAAGGACCACATCTGAAAAATACATTTATCCCTATATATATTGTATAAATATCGGTGCCGACGCAAAACTTTGCACATATCATTTTAATATATACAAAAATCATCCGACAAAATTTTGTGAATTTCGGTCTATTTTTAACCGTATGCCCAATATAAAACCCTCTTCCGAAAATCACTTTAATACTCATAAATCGCTTACAAATAAGGGTACCAATTCAAAATTTTACACGGATCATTTACATACATGCCTAAATCCAACTGCTGGATTTTGAGAACATCGGTCCATATTTGACAATATCCCCCACATAAGGTCCAATCTCGAAATCCACGTTAATACTAATATACATCGTATATATAGCGTTATTATGTTTAAATTCGAAGTGAAGTATCCTCATATGGATTAAAATAACTGTTCCAAAATTTAAGAAGATCGGCCCATAATTTGTCATACCTGCCATATAGAAGCATTTCCAAAAACAAATAAATTCGGGTCAAAAAATATTCTTTTCGGATTTAACCCATATTCGGTCCATATTTTATAATCATGATATATATTGTTGGAAAGGTATTTTTAATACCTTTTATTTAATGTATTACAAATTATCAGCCACCCAGTAGTTCCCGAGATATAGGCCTATATATTTTCAACTTTAAGGGCCCGCCCCTTCGAAAATAGGCGTGACCGCCAACAAATTTTTTTTGGTGGCATCTCCTCTAAAAGCCCTATTTCATTTTGTTTTTTTTTTTTTTGAGCAAAATCACTAAAACCGAATTGTACCTCTTTTTGATACTCTGTTTTGCCTGCGAGGATTACCTTTTAACCCACTTAAGTTACCGTCATATCCTGGTCGTCTAGCACTTACTAAGCTGCCAATATTAAAAAGTCGTAGAGTTATGCTGTATGTATCATTTATTTTAAATATTATTAATGGTGCTCTATTTCTCTAATAAATTAAATTCTTTTCAACGTTCCACAACGTCCTACCAGAAATTTTTATTCATTGTCAATAAGATTTTTGAGAGCAAACTATGCTGATGCTGACCCACTAAGAAGGATGTCCAACACAGTAGATTTGTAGATTTTTCATTAGATCCCAGTCTTATAAAACTTTGTTTAATAATGTATTTAAACATGTATGAAACACAGTGAATTGATTTTTTTTATAGATCTCTTTTTATACCCTTCACCATCGTGAGAAGGGTATATATAAGTTTGTCATTCCGTGTGAAATTTCCACAATATAATTTTCCGACCCTATAAAGTATATATATTCTGGATCCTTATAGATAGCGAAGTCGATTAAGCCATGTCCGTCTGTCTGTCTGTCTGTCTGTCTGGATGTTGAAATCAGTTTTTTGAAGTCCCAAGATATGTTCGGGATCCAAACCTTCAATAATTCTGTCAGAAGTGCTTTCGAGAAGTTTGCTATTTAAAATCAGCAAAATCGGTTTAGGTTAACCAGAGTTATGAACCAATATGTGAGACCACCTCCATAAAAATTTGATATTTTTCGTCCATTTTATTGCAATATTTTGAAATATATTGCAGATAATACCATGAAATTTTATATACGTTGTTTGTACTATAAAAGAAGAAAGTGTGCGGAAAATAGTAAAAATCGGTCCATGATTTCTCATAGCCCCCATACAAATATATATATTCCCGAAATATGGCTTAATGATAAATAAATGCCTATAAAATTGGAATATCAAGACAAAATTCAGCAAAAATAAGTTTTATACAAAAAGAAATCACAAACCGAAATTTTTTTTAGTTCGGTCCATATTTGACCATAGACCCCATATAAAGTCCACTTACAAAATTCACTTAAATACGCATAAAACAGATATAAATAATGTTAAACGGCTAAAATTTGACATAAATACTCTTTATAGGCAAATAAATTATTGTACCAAATTTTATGGTGATCGGCCCAGAAATGGTCATAGCCCCCATACAAAAATCTTCCCGAAATATTGCTCAATTATACATAAATGCCTATAAAATTGGAATATCAAGACAAAATTCAGCAAAACTAAGTTTTGTGCAAAAAGAAATCGCAAAACGAACTTTTTTTTAGTTCGGTCCATATTTGACTATATCCCCCACATAAGGCCCATAATTTGTCATAGCTGCCATATAGAACCATTTCCAAAAAACAAATAAATTCGGGTCAAAAAATATTCTTTTCGGATTTAACCCATATTCGGTCCATATTTTATAATCATGATATATATCGTTGGAAAGCTATTTTTAATACCTTTTATTTAATGTATTACAAATTATCAGACACCCAGTAGTTCCCGAGATATAGGCCTATATATTTTCAACTTTAAGGGCCCGCCCCCTCGAAAATAGGCGTGGCCGCCAACAAATTTTTTTTTTGCTGGTATCTCTTCTAAAATCCCTATTTGTTTTTTTTTTTAACAAAATCACTAAAACCGAATTGTACCCCTTTTTTATACTCTGTTTTTTAAATTACACTCAAGATTATTATGAACATCAGACAGACTCTGTAAATTATGGTAAGAATTGGTAATTAAATCAATTAAAATGATAAAAATTAGACAACATTTCAAAATATTTAACATGAATTATGTTGGTCGTAAAATTGTCTTTCAAACAATATATCAAATACTAATAAAATTTGCACTAAGACTGAATAGAAAACACAGAATTAGGATATTCTAGTCTAGTGTAGTTTCTGTATTTCTTATTACGCTTAGGTGAAGGGTATTTAAGATTCGGCACAGCCGAATGTAGCACTCTTACTTGTTTTATTATAATTTCACGTTTAAAGTAGGTATGAAAAATATTTTATATTGTATAAGTTATTATTTTCCTTTTTAGGGAAAATAAAAGAAAACAAACAAATAAATTGTTTTTATGCGGACCGTACGTCCGTACTTTATTGAAGTCAATTGAAAACTTAAAACTTAATTACATTTTTTAATATCTTATATTCTACTTTCTGTTTATTGATAACTTAATTATAAAAAATGTGCAATCGTCAATATTGGGCTGTTGCCCTCATTTCTTGGTATTTCTTAGTACAATTTTTATAAAATCATTTCTTAGTATTTTTTAGTAAATGTTACATACAATTTTTATAGAAAATAAAATACTTGCGTTGCACTTCTTTCAGGTGCAAAAAACTTTTATAATTTCTCCGGATTTTCACTTTACGTTTTTATTTTACTTTCGCAATTTGTCTACGTTAACTTTTTAATAAAGTTGACGTTAACTTATATATGGATATGTATGTAGATTACAAATATGTATACCGAAAGCTTTTTTACACAAGTCCCAAACACACTTTAATTTATCTTTATAACACAAACCTTAACTTACTGAAAACTTTATTATATGACACAAACAGTGGTGTCAGTATTTTTTCAGTCCTTAACCCAATTCTAGATTTCTTATCACTAAAAAATGTCCACTTCTTTTTTATTTAAAATATGAAATATAAATATTATCTGTCAATATTAAAATATAAAAATTTAATTTTCAAAGTGCAGCTAATTTTACCTTAGGAAATGTTGTTGAACGTTGTATTTGTATTAAAATTTTCTATATTTCCTAATATTTGGGACTTGCGTATTTCATTTTTGCAATAATATATTTTAGTACTTTGTGTTTCCCTGCTATTCACCCCATAATGTTATAGTAAATATTAAACGGGAATTGTTACATTTCGCAAAGCTTTAATTACATGGTTTTATTTTATTATAATTTCACGTTTAAATGGGATTTTTTATATAAGTAGGTATGAAAAATATTTTATATTGTATATATGGATATGTATGTATATTACAAATATGTATACCGAAAGTTTTTTCTACACAAGCCCCAAACACACTTTAATTTATCTTTATAACACAAACCTTAACTTACTGAAAGCTTTATTATATGACACAAACAGTGGTGTCAGTATTTTTTCAGTCCTTAACCCAATTCTAGATTTCTTATCACTAAAAAATGTCCACTTCTTTTTTATTTAAAATATGAAATATAAATATTATCTGTCAATATTAAAATATAAAAATTTAATTTTCAAAGTGCAGCTAATTTTACCTTAGGAAATGTTGTTGAACGTTGTATTTGTATTAAAATTTTCTATATTTCCTAATATTTGGGACTTGCGTATTTCATTTTTGCAATAATATATTTTAGTACTTTGTGTTTCCCTGCTATTCACCCCATAATGTTATAGTAAATATTAAACGGGAATTGTTACATTTCGCAAAGCTTTAATTACATGGTTTTATTTTATTATAATTTCACGTTTAAATGGGATTTTTTATATAAGTAGGTATGAAAAATATTTTATATTGTATATATGGATATGTATGTATATTACAAATATGTATACCGAAAGTTTTTTCTACACAAGCCCCAAACACACTTTAATTTATCTTTATAACACAAACCTTAACTTACTGAAAGCTTTATTATATGTCACAAACAGTGGTGCCAGTATTTTTTCAGTCCTTAACCCAATTCGCTATTTCTTATCACTAAAAAATGTCAATTTTTATACCCTTCACCTTCATGAGAAGGGTATATAAAAGTTTGTCCGTTTGTAATTTCCACAATATAATTTTCCGACCCTATAAAGTATATGTATATCGATGTAGAAAGGCCCTAACTCGCATATTTGAAACTTTACATGAGAAGGTAAAAACATAATAGAAACTGTAATATTCAACATGCAACTTTTTTGGTACAACTGCTTATAAAAGCGTTATTTTTTACACTATTGCAATAAATTTTTGTGAGGAGGTGTATTTGCGTTAAATGCATTGGAATCGCAAAAAACAAATTCCGAAAAAATAGCGAGTTAGGGCCTTTTTACATGAGACCAACAATATATTCTGGATCCTTATAGATAGCGGAGTCTATTAAGCCATGTCCGTCTGTGTGTCTCTTGAAATCAATTTTCTGAAGTCCCCAGATATCTTCGGGATCCAAATCTTCAATACTTCTGCCAGACATGCTTTCGAGAAGTTTGCTATTTAAAATTAGCAAAATCCGTCCATAAATAACGGAGATATGAGCAAAAATCCGAGACAACCTCTGAAAATTTCAGCAAAAAAAACTACTAAACAAAGTGTATTAATATAATATATATATGAGTCATTCCATGTCAAACGGTACGAATTTGGGGAAAAATTTAACGCAATGATTCCGATTTTTATGGAAATTTGCAGATTTAGTCCTCTACAAATTCTTTTTCATCCCCGATGAGAAAAAAAATATGAAAATTGTTTTTCAAAAGTTATGACCAATTGAACTTTGGTGAAATGGCGATTTTTTCAAAGAGGTGTGTTCATTCAATCGCATGTAACTCCTGAAATACTGGACCGATTTTAATGTGCTATACCTTGTTTTGAAGGTAATTTCAACTTCTTCTAAAATACCAAAGCGGTATGACATATCCCCATAGCATTTTTTTAAGTTTGTATCATTTTCATCCTTTTATTTCGATTTTCAAACTGATTACATCTTTTTTTTTTGTTAAATTTTGAGGGTGTGTTCTTATAGGTCTTTTTTACAGACTGTGTGAGTTTTGAAGTGGTGAAATAATGCGTTCTATTTTTAATGATTTTTTTTACCTTATACCTTTTGCACGAGCAACAAAAATTTCTGTGAATATAGAAAAAAATATATTTTTCGATAGTTTATTAACACAAGATACAAACAACAACAAAAAAACAAAGAAAACGTAGTTCAGTAATGTGTAATATTTACAGTCAAGAACCGAATATGGGTTAAATCCGAAAAGAATATTTTTTGACCCGAATTTATTTGTTTTTTGGAAATGGTTCTATATGGCAGCTATGACAAATTATGGGCCGATCTTCTTAAATTTTGGAACAGTTATTTTCATGCATATGAGGATATTTCACGTCGAATTTCAACATAATAACGCTATATATAAGATATATATTAGTATTAACGTGGATTTCGAGAGTGGACCTTATGTGGGGGATATAGTCAAATATGGACCGATATTCTCAAAATCCAGCAGTTAGATTTAGGCATGTATGTAAATGATCCGTGTAAAATTTTGGATTGGTACCCTTATTTATAAGCGATTTATGAGTATTAAAGTGATTTTCCGAATAGGGCTTTATATGGGGCATACGGTTAAAACTAGACCGAAATTCACAAAATTTTGTGGGATAATTTTTGTATATATTAAAATGATCTGTGCAAAGTTTTGAGTCGGTACCGATATTTATACAATATATATAGGGAAAAATCTCTTTTTCAGATGTGGTCCTTGTATGGGAGCTATGACCAGTTCTGGGCCGACCACCACAAAATTTAGTACAGCAATTTATTTGCCTATAAAGAGTATTTATGTCAAATTTTAGCCGTTTAACATTATTTATATCTGTTTTATACGTATTTAAGTGAATTTTGTAAGTGGACTTTATATGGGGTCTATGGTCAAACATGGACCGAACTAAAAAAAATTTCGTTTTGCGATTTCTTTTTGCATAAAACTTATTTTTGCTGAATTTTGTCGTGATATTCCAATTTTATAGGCATTTATGTATAATTGAGCAATATTTCGGGAAGATTTTTGTATGGGGGCTATGACCAGTTCTGGGCCGACTACCATAAAATTTAGTACAACAATTTATTTGCCTATAAAGAGTATTTATGTAAAATTTTAGCCGTTTAGCATTATTCATATCTGTTTTATACGTATTTAAATGAATTTTGGAAGTGGACTTTATATGGGGTCTATGGTCAAACATGGACCGAACTAAAAAAAATTTCGTTTTGCGATTTCTTTTTGTGTAAAACTTATTTTAGCTGAATTTTGTCTTGATATCCCTATTTTATAGGCATTTATTTATCATTAAGCCATATTTCGGGAATATATATATTTGTATGGGGGCTATGAGAAATCATGGACCGATTTTTACTATTTTCCGCACACTTTCTTCTTTTGTCATACAAACAACGTATACAAAATTTAATAGTATTATCTCCAATATATTTCAAAATATTGCAATAAAATGGACGAAAAATATCAAATGTACAACTGCTTATAAAAGCGTTATTTTTTACACTATTGCAATAAATTTTTGTGAGGAGGTGTATTTGCGTTAAATGCATTGGAATCGCAAAAAACAAATTCCGAAAAAATAGCGAGTTAGGGCCTTTTTACATGAGACCAACAATATATTCTGGATCCTTATAGATAGCGGAGTCTATTAAGCCATGTCCGTCTGTGTGTCTCTTGAAATCAATTTTCTGAAGTCCCCAGATATCTTCGGGATCCAAATCTTCAATACTTCTGCCAGACATGCTTTCGAGAAGTTTGCTATTTAAAATTAGCAAAATCCGTCCATAAATAACGGAGATATGAGCAAAAATCCGAGACAACCTCTGAAAATTTCAGCAAAAAAAACTACTAAACAAAGTGTATTAATATAATATATATATGAGTCATTCCATGTCAAACGGTACGAATTTGGGGAAAAATTTAACGCAATGATTCCGATTTTTATGGAAATTTGCAGATTTAGTCCTCTACAAATTCTTTTTCATCCCCGATGAGAAAAAAAATATGAAAATTGTTTTTCAAAAGTTATGACCAATTGAACTTTGGTGAAATGGCGATTTTTTCAAAGAGGTGTGTTCATTCAATCGCATGTAACTCCTGAAATACTGGACCGATTTTAATGTGCTATACCTTGTTTTGAAGGTAATTTCAACTTCTTCTAAAATACCAAAGCGGTATGACATATCCCCATAGCATTTTTTTAAGTTTGTATCATTTTCATCCTTTTATTTCGATTTTCAAACTGATTACATCTTTTTTTTTTGTTAAATTTTGAGGGTGTGTTCTTATAGGTCTTTTTTACAGACTGTGTGAGTTTTGAAGTGGTGAAATAATGCGTTCTATTTTTAATGATTTTTTTTACCTTATACCTTTTGCACGAGCAACAAAAATTTCTGTGAATATAGAAAAAAATATATTTTTCGATAGTTTATTAACACAAGATACAAACAACAACAAAAAAACAAAGAAAACGTAGTTCAGTAATGTGTAATATTTACAGTCAAGAACCGAATATGGGTTAAATCCGAAAAGAATATTTTTTGACCCGAATTTATTTGTTTTTTGGAAATGGTTCTATATGGCAGCTATGACAAATTATGGGCCGATCTTCTTAAATTTTGGAACAGTTATTTTCATGCATATGAGGATATTTCACGTCGAATTTAACATAATAACGCTATATATAAGATATATATTAGTATTAACGTGGATTTCGAGAGTGGACCTTATGTGGGGGATATAGTCAAATATGGACCGATATTCTCAAAATCCAGCAGTTAGATTTAGGCATGTATGTAAATGATCCGTGTAAAATTTTGGATTGGTACCCTTATTTATAAGCGATTTATGAGTATTAAAGTGATTTTCCGAATAGGGCTTTATATGGGGCATACGGTTAAAACTAGACCGAAATTCACAAAATTTTGTGGGATAATTTTTGTATATATTAAAATGATCTGTGCAAAGTTTTGAGTCGGTACCGATATTTATACAATATATATAGGGAAAAATCTCTTTTTCAGATGTGGTCCTTGTATGGGAGCTATGACCAGTTCTGGGCCGACCACCACAAAATTTAGTACAGCAATTTATTTGCCTATAAAGAGTATTTATGTCAAATTTTAGCCGTTTAACATTATTTATATCTGTTTTATACGTATTTAAGTGAATTTTGTAAGTGGACTTTATATGGGGTCTATGGTCAAACATGGACCGAACTAAAAAAAATTTCGTTTTGCGATTTCTTTTTGCATAAAACTTATTTTTGCTGAATTTTGTCGTGATATTCCAATTTTATAGGCATTTATGTATAATTGAGCAATATTTCGGGAAGATTTTTGTATGGGGGCTATGACCAGTTCTGGGCCGACTACCATAAAATTTAGTACAACAATTTATTTGCCTATAAAGAGTATTTATGTAAAATTTTAGCCGTTTAGCATTATTCATATCTGTTTTATACGTATTTAAATGAATTTTGGAAGTGGACTTTATATGGGGTCTATGGTCAAACATGGACCGAACTAAAAAAAATTTCGTTTTGCGATTTATTTTTGTGTAAAACTTATTTTAGCTGAATTTTGTCTTGATATCCCTATTTTATAGGCATTTATTTATCATTAAGCCATATTTCGGGAATATATATATTTGTATGGGGGCTATGAGAAATCATGGACCGATTTTTACTATTTTCCGCACACTTTCTTCTTTTGTCATACAAACAACGTATACAAAATTTAATAGTATTATCTCCAATATATTTCAAAATATTGCAATAAAATGGACGAAAAATATCAAATTTTTATAGAGGTGGTCTCACATATTGGTTCATAACTCTGGTTGACCTAAACCGATTTTGCTGATTTTAAATAGCAAACTTCTCGAAAGCACTTCTGACAGAATTATTGAAGGTTTGGATCCCGAGAATATCTGGGGACTTCAAAAAACTGATTTCAACAGACAGACAGACAGACAGACAGACGGACATGGCTTAATCGACTTCGCTATCTATAAGGATCCAGAATATATATACTTTATAGGGTCGGAAAATTTTTTTGTGGAAATTACACACGGAATGACAAACTTATATATACCCTTCTCACGATGGTGAAGGGTATAATAATACCAAAAAGATAAAAAATGGAAAAATCGTAAGTATAGGTGTTTTTTGATCTTAATATAATTAATTAAACATTCGCAGGACAGTCAAAATAACAACCAAAGCCCAATTTGAGCGACTTGTGCAGCTGATGGAAAAAAATCCAGAACTTGCTAAAGGAAAGCAAAAATTTGAGATGACTAAAACTCAGTGTAAGGAAGCGTGGGAAGGATTTACAATAGAATTGAATAGCTTAGGCCCACCTACAAGAACATCCTTCGAATGGCAACGTGTAAGTATATGACATCTTAATTATTGTAAACAGACATTTTATTAGAATTTTTACTTCATATATGTAGGTTTGGATTCATTATAAAGGAAGTATTAAAAAAAACTTGCTAATAATAAACAAAACCAACAAGCAGCAGGTGGTGGTCCTTTACAAGAAATTCCGCTTAATGTACTTGAGGATTGCGTGTCCCAGCTGTTATCACTAAATGACCAAGTATCACCATCTGGACACACTTTCGGCGTTGAAAACGTTGGTCCGTCAACAAGTCAGGCTTTAAAAACTCCTCAAAATCTCGACATGGAACAAATCGTTACAAATGAACCTGAGATAATAAACACACCAGCCAAGAAAAGAAAAAAATCACCAGAACAAGAGCGTCTGGAACTTCTGAGAAAACAATGCGAGACACAAGCTAAACTTTAAAAAAGTATTAAGGATTTGGAGAAAAACAGTTATAAAAATTATGAAATAACCAAGCAGCTTTTACAAATTAAGCAAAAGAAAATTGCCTCTATGAAAAATAATACTTATTATACAAACATATTTGTTACTTATTTTGGAAATGTCTTACTTCGCACTGGGTAGTTCAAGAGGATTGGAATCATCGCGTATTTTTCAACGTATACGTAGAACATTTGTATTAGCCTCATGATTTTCTTCTTCACAAAATAAATCAACGCTTAAATCCATTTTTTTTATTTTATAAAAACTTGCGTTTTTGCGTTTTTTTCTTCACTTTACCAAAGACTATAAATATATTTATAAAGATGTTGCACTGCCATACATTGTTCTGCCACTGCTAAATTATTGATGTGATTTTGCGAAAATCCCCTTGTGTATGACTAATGAGAGAATTTTACACACATTTGTTATGCTCTTTTCAAAACATTCATTCAGTCGTCGTTGAGCAAGCGATGAGAACGCATGCGGATGGTTATCGTCATTTTTTTCCAGAAATTTATTAAGCATTGTTGTTGCTTCTTGTTGGACGAAACATAGCAAACACACGCGATTCAATTACAATTGAACACAAAAAATAAAAAACTGTTTTAGATGGACTTATTTTTGTTTTTTCTGAAAATAACTCTTTTAAAATTGTTTTTTGATATTGATAATTGTTATTTATGGTCCCTGACATTTTTTCTTAAGGTGTTTATATCTGGCTAAAACTCTTTCTTTTTTTAAGCGTTTGACAATATGTTTGCTGGGAAAATTCTCTCACCAAAACATCTTCATTTTTGAGTACCGCTGATATACATACATATGTATGTACAATGTACATACATACATATATTGCCGAATCAAAAAACATACAAACTAAAAGATGTCTTGTTTTCACAAAATGTATTTGCAAATAACCTGTGGAAAAATCAATGTTACCGTTTGTGTTATTGTAGAGTAAGAATACGTGTTTTATTGTTGTAGAAATGAAACTATATTGATTCGCACCGAAATAAAAACCTTTATTATATAAATTTTTAGAATTACATATTTAGAGAGAAATAAAACTAGCAAATAATGAAAATAATCACTTAATTATTACATACGTTAATTAAATTTAAATTTACTTTGCATCAGTTGTGCTTGATACATCGAACTGTTCGGCGTGTTACTTTTAGTGCGGCTGAATTTTCGGTGAAAAAATCGTAATAGGTGAAAAAGTATAAAAAGTTAAATTAAATAAAAAAGTGAAAAAAAACTCGTAATAGGTGAAAAATTTTACAAAGTCAAATAATTGCACTAGGTGCAATAAAAAATTAATAAATTGTAATAATTTATTTTTAATTATCTGAAAACTAGAAAATTAAATACAGTGAGACAGTGAATGAGTAACAATTCTAACAGTGCGAGTGGGCCTCAGAGCCGAAATGCTTATTTCGTGTTGAGCTCGGCAAGTGTTAGTAATGAGAACATTAAAAATCCCGAATTTAATAAAAACTACTTAACTGTGAAACCAAAAATAAGCACAAATCTGCATTTAAGTGCAAGTGCACCAAACTTGAATAAATGTGTTGAACAAGGCACAAACTTAGCCCAAAGCATATTTAATTTAAATAGAAAAATCACTGAAGAACCGCCTTCTTCACGGTCCTCGTTATCAAATATTGGAGAGACGTCAACATCTGCAAAAGGCACATTAATTCCTACAAATAAGGCCGCTCCTATAGTTGCTGTTGAAGAAAAACAAAAAACACAGGTAGGAATGGACCGTTATATAACAGTATCGAAGAGAGGCAGAAGCCCAAAATCTGCCGAAATTACACCAGCCGCAAAATTATCAAAGAATGCTGAAGAGTCACGCTCGCAAAATCGTTTTGCCATCCTCCAAGAGAAAAATGATGTCCCTAACGCTGTGAATAAGCCAGTAAAACCACCTCCAATATATTTAAGAGAAAAAAACTCAAACGAACTTATAAAAATATTAGTTTCATTAATTGGTGAAAATTCTTTTTATGTGACTCCAATTAAGCGTGGCAATATTAATGAAACAAAGATTCAGGTTAATAATGAAAACGACTATCGGAGAATAGTTTCGGAATTTGAAAAACGCAAAAAGAATTTTTACACGTATCAACTTAAAAGCGCAAAAGGTCTACAAGTCGTAATTAAGGGAATTGAATCTTTTGTTGATCCTGAGGAGATCAAGAGCAGTTTAGCCGACAAAGGCTTTAAAATCAAGGCAGTATCAAATATAAGAAACAGAGATAGGATCCCTCAACCATTATTTAGAGTGGAGTTAGAACCTGGTGATGTTAAGCTGAAGAAAAATGAAACACATCCTATATATGACTTGAAATTCATAATGCACCGAAGAGTTACAGTGGAAGAACCTCATAAGCGATCTGGCCCAGTACAGTGTTCGAACTGCCAAGAATATAGTCACACAAAATCTTATTGTAAGTTGCCTACTGTTTGTGTTGTTTGTGGGGATCTTCATGACACCTCAAAGTGCGATAAACCTAAGGATGATTCCAGGGTAAAAAGATGCAGCAATTGCGGTGGAAACCACACTGCCAACTACAGGGGTTGCCCTGTTTTCGAGGTCGTTAAACGCTCCTTGATCAACAAACCCGCTTCTACCCCTACCCAGACGACAAAAGTACCTATTACAATTATTCCCCCCGTAGTACAAGCATCCACTAGCCAATTTTCATATGCCAACGTGCTAAGATCTAACCAACCAACACTGCAAAATGAATCACCAATAAATGATACAAACAGCCACAATTTTAGCCGTCTTGAAGGTATAATGGAGAATCTGGCGCAATCCATGAACCATTTCATGACAAGCATGACAAGTATGATGCAGGAGATGCAAAAAATGCAGTCCACGCTACTGCAGGCCATACTTAATAGACCATGAACTGTCTCAAAATATGTTTCTGGAACGCAAACGGCATACGCCAACACAAAAATGAACTTGAATATTTTCTTTTTAATAAGAAAATTGATGTAATGCTGATTTCCGAGACTCATATGACGTCGAGAAGCATTTTTAAAATAAGTGGTTATACATTCTACGACACCAAGGACCCCAGAGATAGATCATGTGGTGGCTCGGCAATATTGGTCAAATCGCGAATCAAACACCATTTATTGGGTGGTCTTTCAGAGAGTTATCTTCAAGCAACAAACATCTGTATTGAGAACTTTTGTCAAAACCTCGTGATTTCGTCAGTTTACTGTCCGCCCAGATTTTCAATAACAAAAGATCAGTATAGAGATTTTTACAAATCACTAGGTAGCCGTTTCATAGCGGCTGGCGACTACAATGCTAAGCATACATTCTGGGGCTCACGACTCGTTAGCCCTAAAGGTCGTATCTTGTACGACTCCCTGTCTGAAATGGGACTGAATGTGATTTCAACTGGTCAACCAACTTATTGGCCAACTGACCAGCAAAAAATTCCTGACGTTATCGATTTCGGCGTGGCGAAAGGGGTATCCCCGGAACTCATTGAAGTCGAGGCTTCACTGGATCTTTCTTCAGATCACTCACCCACTGTAATCACCATCAGAAGTCCTCAGCAAAGCGTAACTGATGCCTTACTTCTTGTCAAACGTCTGAATTGGTTAAAATACAAAAAATACATCAGCACTCACTGCACAGAGAAACTCCCGTTAAAAGCTGCTGAAGACATCGATGCCTGTATAAAAAGTCTTAATGAACATGTCGAGAAAGCCGCAGAACATGCTTCTTCCACTTACCGCCCGAATAGGTACAACAGAGTTTTTTCTGCAGATGTTGAGCAACTATTGTCTGAAAAAAGGAGAGTCCGAAGAGAGTGGCAACAACACAGATCGCCCCAACTTAAAACTAGGTTGAGAGAATGTACCAAAAATCTTAGGATCTTGCTAGAAGCGCAAAAAGCAGAGTCTCTCAAACAACATCTGGAAGGTCTAGACGCAACTTCCCAGTCAAATTATTCATTATGGCGTGCAGTTCGAAATCTAAGAAAACCCGTAATCGCAAAACCTCCACTGCGTACTTTGAACGGATCTTGGGCACGAAATAACGAAGAAAAAGGCAACCTTTTCGTAAGTCATTTAAAAAATGTATTCACTCCCAATACGGATACTGACATTAGCGAACTACCGCCTGTTGTTGCCAGACCACCCGTACAAATAAGATTTCAATATCTGGAGGTTGTTGAGGCTATTGATAATTTAAATGTTAAAAAAGCACCTGGGCTTGATAAAATCAGCAATAAAATGATTTTTGAGCTGCCTCGCATTGCAAAAAGATTAATCCTCTTTCTTTTTAATGCCATCTTACGGCTTGAGTACTACCCTCCGGTTTGGAAAATTGCACTAGTAAAGATGATTCCTAAGCCGGGAAAAGATCCTTGCAAAGTTGAGTCGTATAGGCCAATAAGTCTATTACCAACTATGTCCAAATTATTCGAGAAATTGCTTATAACCAAGCTGACTCCGATTTTGAATGAGAACAACTGCATTCCCAATCACCAGTTTGGCTTCAGACGTCAACACAGTACAATAGAACAAACACATAGATTGGTACAAGTCATAAGAAAAACCTTTGAGGAAAAGAGATACTGTTCGGCACTCTTTATTGACGTCTCTCAAGCTTTCGACAAAGTATGGCATGAAGGCCTGATATCTAAATTAAAGCAGAACTTGCCGGTGAATCTTCAACACCTACTATGGAAATACTTAATCGACCGTCAGTTTATGATTAAAGAAGGTGATTATTTAAGCCGTCCTCAACCTATAGGTGCTGGCGTCCCTCAAGGTAGTATCTTAGGACCAATTCTATACTTGCTGTACACAGCAGACATGCCAACAACCAATGAAATTCACACGTCAACATTTGCTGATGATACGGCATTTCTCAGTACTCACAAAGATCCAAAAGATGCCTCGATTCAATTACAGCACCACGTAACGCAAGTGGAGAAATAGGCAAGACAATGGGGAATAAAAATAAATGAACAGAAATGCACCCACGTAACATTTACTCTACGTAGGGAATCATGTCCCCCTATTCGTATTAATGACCATATAGTGCCTCAAAACTCACACGTGAAATATCTTGGTATTCATCTGGACCGTCGCCTCACATGGAAACCACATATAGATGCTAAGCTGACTCAAATGAAACTGAAAGCAGCCCAAATTCATTGGCTCATCGGCAGAAACTCCGTCCTTCGGCTCGACTGTAAGCTTCTACTCTACAACTCAATCTTAAAGCCAATTTGGTGCTATGGTATCCAGTTATGTGGCACTGCCTCCAACTCCAATATTGAGAAAATTCAACGCCGTCAAAACAAAATTCTACGAATGATAACTACCGCTCCTTGGTATATTAAAAACAACAACATACACAACGATCTTGATGTTCCACTTGTCAAATGGGAAATAACTAAACACGTGGCCCTTTATTTGGGTAAGCTGGAAACTCATCCAAATCCCCTCGCTCGAGACATCTTACAACATCCCGGTCATAGCCGTTTGAGAAGGAGGGACACCACCGCTCTCAGATGAATAAATACAAGTTGCTCATTATATCCTATCGAATTTGAAAACGAGATTTTGCCTAGCATTGGCTGGACTTATCTTAATTAACTTTAGTTTTAAGATTTGAATACCTATTGTTAGTTCATTTAAAATGAAGATACAATAAAAAAGAATATGCAAAAAAAAAAAAAATTATAGAGGTTGTCCAATTTACACTCATTTGAAAGGCATAAGAACCAACAAGACGTCAGTATTGCCTAATCGCCCTCAACAGCCAAATTTAGCATCGAGTGACAATTTCCCTCAATTATTACGGACCACTAGTCATGTAAACGCGCCTAGTTCTAGACAAGTTTCTTACGCAAACGTCGTTAAATCTACTATGCCAGGTCTGGAGCAGGAACCTAAACCCCAATATTCTGAGCCGCATATCAACAATCTAGAGACAACATTGCAGACACTTGTCCAAACTATGAACACTTTCACGACCACCCTGACATCCATGATGCAGGAAATGCTGAAAATGCAATCCACTATCTTGCAAGCCATTTTAAAGAAATGATTTATTTAAAAATTTGTTTCTGGAACGCGAACGGCCTCCGCCAACATAAAAACGAACTGGAACACTTCCTGATGGATAAGCAGATTGATGTCATGATGATTGCTGAAACTCACTTGACGGCGACAGCGTACTTCAAAATTAATGGCTACGTGTTATATGATACTAAAGATCCACGCGGAAGAGCATGTGGAGGATCGGCAATTCTTATAAAGAACAGAATAAAGCATTATCTAATGAATAACATAAGTGAGGATTACCTCCAAGCAACAAACATTTGCATTGAATTCTGTCAATACAAGTTTGTTTTATCATCGATTTATTCTCCGCCTCGATTTTCAATAAAAGAACACCAATACCATAACTTCTTTAAATCCCTTGGAGCTAGATTTTTAGTTGCTGGCGACTTTAACGCCAAACACACATTTTGGGGTTCACGTCTGGTAACCCCAAAGGGTCGCGTACTCTTCAACACCATTGCTAAAATGGGCTTAGATGTACTCTCAAGTGGACATCCCACCTATTGGCCGACGGAAGATTCCCGATGTTATTGACTTTGGAGTAGTGAAAAATATCCCTGTAGAATGGATGCAAGTGGATCCTTCACTGGACTTGTCCTCAGATCACTCTCCTACTATCATTTCAATGCATTTCCCTCAAGTGTGTGGTTCTCCATTTATGAACATGACTAAGACCCGAGTAAGTTGGATAAAATACAAAAAGTATTTAAGTTCTCATTGCACGGAAAATGTTGTGTTGAGAACTACCGACGATATTGATGAGTCGATTGGCAACTTTACCGAGGACCTTCGACGAGCTGTGCATCACACTTCCACTTATCACGTTGAATGTAGAAATAGGACAAACAGAACTTATTTCTCTGAACTCGAACATCTCCTATCAGAAAAAAGAAGAATGAGAAGAGAGTGGCAAATTCACAGGTCTCCTGAACTGAAAGCTAGGCTACGGGAATGCAGAGATATACTAAGACATTTCTTAGAAACCCAAAGAACGGCCTCACTTAGATCTTACTTGGAAGGTCTTGATAGTACCCCACAATCTGACTACTCGTTATGGAGGGCGGCAAGAAGTTTAAAAAGACCAGTGAGAGGAAAACCTGCTTTGCGAAATCCGACTGGTGACTGGGCTAGAAATGATTCCGAGAAAGGGACATTATTTGTTAACCATTTGAGAAATGTGTTTACTATAAACAACTCAAATAATAACGAATCTGATTTGCCACCACTTGTTATAAGACCTCCTGTATCTCTAAGACTAAACTTTCGTGATGTCCAAAACGCTATTGGTACTCTGAACCTTAGAAAGGCTCCAGGTATGGATAAAATCAGCAATAAAATGCTTGTGGAGTTACCTCATGTAGCAAGAAGAATTATCCTCTTTATCTTCAACGCTATTTTACGCCTAGAATACTATCCTGCAGATTGGAAGGTGTCTATGATTACTATGATTCCTAAGTCAGGGAAGGACCACACCAAAGTGGAGCCATATAGGCCAATTAGCCTACTGCCGACAATTTCTAAACTGTTCGAAAAATTGTTAATGACTAAGTTGACTCCAATTCTAAATGACACTGAATGTATTCCTAATCATCAATTCGGCTTCAGAGCTAAACACAGCACCATCGAACAAACACACAGATTGGTAAATGTGATAAGAGGGTCGTTTGAAGACAAAAAATACTGCTCCGCCCTTTTCATTGATGTGTCCCAAGCGTTCGACAAAGTTTGGCATGACGGTTTAATGCACAAAATTAAATTAACTCTGCCTGCTAACACCCATAAACTCATGGAAAGTTATTTATACGGTCGCAAATTTAAAATCAAAGAAGGCGATTTTTTAAGCCCCGCTCAGCCAATTAAAGCAGGTGTGCCACAGGGTAGCATACTGGGTCCTACTATATATTTGATTTATGCCTCCGACCCCAAAATCCACACGTCATTTTTTGCAGACGATACAGCCTTTATCAGCGTCCATAAGGACCACCAAGTTGCATCACAGAATTTGCAGAATTATGTTTATAAGCTAGAGAATTGGCTAGAACTTTGGAAAATCAGGATAAATGAACAAAAATGTATTCATATAACTTTCGAATTGCGAAAAGATACCTGCTCGTTCATCAGAATAAATAATCAAATTATCCCGCAACACAATGACGTCAAATACCTCGGCATTCACCTCGACCGCCGTTTAACTTGGAAGTCTATACTAAAGCCAATCTGGTGTTATGGAATTCAATTATGGGGTACGGCCTCAGCATCAAACATTGAAAAAATTCAAAGGGGTCAAAATAAAATTCTACGGATAATTACTGCAGCACCATGGTATGTTAAAAATTCTCGAATCCACAAAGATCTAGGCGTGCCATTAGTAAAAGTCGAATTTACAAAATATGCGTCAAAGTATGTCAGCAAACTTGAACACGATCCAAACCCACTTGCACGAGATATCCTTAACTTTAGTTTCCAAAATCGGTTGAGAAGGAGGGATACGCTTGCTTTAACTCAAGCGAAAACAGATGACTGGATCAGTTGATGTGAAATTTTTTTAGTATCATAAAAATTTTTGTCTAGCACTGGCTGGGCTTATTATTTTCTTTTTAGTATTAAGATTTGAATACTTATTGTCATTTCATATATGAAGATTCAATTAAAGGCAATAAAAAAAAAAAAAAAAAACTTTTATTATTTTATTTTTTACTTACGTTTTATTTTTAAAATTCACTTTTTTAATTATGTACTTATGCACATATGATGAATTTCATTTAAAAATCGAGATAAAACTGAAATTTTGAACCCGACCCCCTCAGATATCGATGAAATTTTGTTCATAGCTAAATTTGATCAATACAATTAAACTCTCATTTTTAGAAATGACTGTTTTGCGATTTTTTGGGCGTGACACAGTGGGAACATTTTTGAAAAAACGCAAAAATGGTCGAAAAGAGCTCCATTTAAACTACAATAACTCAGAATCGGCTAAACCGATTTCATCGATATCTGAGGGGGTCAGGTTCAATGCATCTCGATTTTTACATGAAATTCATCATATATGTATCTTTATTTATATTCTTTTTTTATTGTTTTTAGTTTTAAATAATTATTAGTTTTAAATAATATTTACGTTTGGAAACAAACATTTGACCAAATTATCCTGAAGGAAACTCCTTAATAATTAACTAATTTATATTAATCAAGTGTCTCCGCACTTTTTAACAAATGTTTGTATATTTTGGTATTCACATAACTAAAAACAACACAGTATTGCCAATTCAGCTGTTTACAAAAAATCGCGTTGAAGAATGTACCGTGAAATTTAGCGGTTTTTTTTAATATAATGTTACAACATTGTTTTTATTTCAAAAGCCCGACTCATGCTTGCATAAGTTTTGAGTTAGTTTAGAAGTTAGATATAAACGAGTTAGCCAAAAGTTAATTAATTTTTGACCAGTTTACAACAAATTTGTTTGTTTCTTAGTGTTAACAATTAGAATACATTTCACAATCAAATACACTTAATTTTTGTCACATGCGTGTTTTTGTTATTATTATTATTATAATTTCAACTATCAGTTCATATATGTATAGCCAAAATATAGTGCAATCTGATTTTCAAGAAATTCGACCCAAAATCGAACTTATACAATTTTTGGTGTCAAAAAGTAGTTTTAGCAATAAAAATAGATTATCAAAAAATATATATAAAAAGTTATCGTTCCATATATAACCCATATACATGTAGTTTTTCTTACTACTTTCTGCTTCAAAATAAAACACAGTTCATAGGTATATCATCCCATTAGGCAGCGATCCTACATACATAAAGTTGGCTCTTAAATTTATTTTTTAGGCGTTGATATAATTCAATAGTCCAAACATTTGAAAATTGTAGCTACAGTATTTTTCGCTTATATGCACGTCGGTTATTTGCATTTAACGTTTATATGCATCCCAACATGAGTAATTTTCTATTCGGAATTAATATAACCGATTTTTATACATGCATTTCTCGCTTATAAGCACGAAAAGTCGTGCAAAATTTGAAATGCATATAAGCGATAAATACTGTAGTGCCCTTGCAATGAAATGAAACATATGTATGTAGCAGAAAATATAAGTTATACCATGTTCACACTTGAGTTTTTAAACGCGTTTAAGCAAAATGTTGATTAAGTTAATCAAAGCCGTTTGATTAACATTTGAGATGATTAAGTTCTAGACAGGTTATAAATAAACAACACACAAATTTTGTTTTAAATATTAAAAATGGAAAAAAAAATTTTAATAAAGTTTTCATCAGATTATTTTAAAGTAATTAATGATGGAATGGTGAACATCCATTTTTTTAATTTTTTTAAATGTTCACGTTCTGTCAAAAATTATTAATCGGTAGTACACCTATAAGGTATATTCACTATGGCCGATGCTACATCCTAATCAGTTCGAGGTATGTTCAGATGATTCTATGTGATTAATGAAATTATTAAAATGTAATCATGTCAATATGAAGTGATTATCAAATCACTTCAATGTATGGTTAATCATCTCAATTTTGAAGTGATTAGAGCTTAATCACGTTTGAGGTGCTTACACGCGTTTAAAAACTCAAGTGTGAACATGATATTAGCTTATTTAATTCTTGACAATCTGCACAAATATTGCATTTCTACATTTTGGTGATTTTATTGAAATTAAAAGTTACTACACTGTTGAAACAGCTGTTATTTTCCCTTGTTTTTTTTCTCAAAAGCTTTGTAAGATCAAATAATTATTTGCTCGAATAAGTGAAAAATATTTGACTGAGAGTTTAAATTAGAGACATTTTTATTTGCTACTGGTACAAGCCGCCATTAGTTCACGATATAGACAACACATTGTTCTCAATAAAAGAAAACATAAGAGTGAATTAAATAAAAACCTGTGGAAATAAAATAAGAAGGTCTTATCAATAAAAATTTTATGTAAAGGATCCTGGACAGACTGAGCATTACCCCAGCTTCAAACCCGGAGTAACCGAAGGCGCCCGAGCAAGGGCCATCTTATCAAAAGAAAGAAGATTGTAAAATATAAAAGAAAGAAAATCATGGTACGTACATTGTAAAAGTTCAAGTTGGACGCTAGTAACACGGTAGACGAAATGAGGAGGAGATTGAAACATTTATATCCGGGGAACACAAGGAAAATGTTTTCACCAGGCTTGAGGATCTGGAAAGCAAGCACGGATGTTGTCCCACTCCCACAACACCAGGTATGCCAGTTTAACTGGAGTTACCCATACATACGTCGTCAAGAACGGGCCAACAGGCAGCCACACACGACGAGCGGATATATGAAGGTGGAAGGACCCTATTTCGTTTATCGAAATAGTAGAAGAGCTAAATAAAAATATGCTGCCACGAACCATGCCAGAGTTGTTAAAGGAATCGGCACTGCTATGGTATCGAAACAACAACCGTCAATGGCAAACTTTGAAGGGCTTCAGAGAAGACTTTTTAAAATTTGTTTAACTACCCCGATACTTTAAAGGGCTTGGCTACCGTTTCTGTCAAAATGAAAGTGTACAACATCAAGGGGAGGCTGCGGCCCAGAACAGACAAGCCTTGCCTCAGTAAGTGCCTTCTGGCAAATAGATACGCATCTGCTGGCCCAGGTACAAATTGGTAACCAGCACCGGGAGGCCACGATTGATACAGGTGCCTCAAGAAGTTACGTGCGTGAAAGTGTGACCGAAGAGTTAAGGGAGTACAGTGAGGTAATCCCCGTAGATAGCCGGATCAGCCTAGCAAACGGGGCGACTGTAGAGGTGAAAGAAGGGATCGGAGAAGAGGTGAAATTAGGCGGCCGTCCCTGTCATATGGAGATGGGAGTTATGCCTAGCATGCTGGACGAAGTGCTGCTTGGCTTAGATTTTCTATGAGCAGTGAAGTTTGAATTGCAGTGTGGTGACCAAACTGTAAAGTTTAAACCCGTGTTCCAGTACGCATTGATGGCGGTAGAAGAGCAGGAGATAAGAACTGAGAGTGAACCATACCCCGAGAAAAAGAAACAATCAAAAAATGTCTGGCGAAGGAACTTGACAAGTTTCAGAATATCACGACTCTGGCTGAACATCGGATATTGCTTGAAGACAACACACCGGTCCGACAAAGGTACACGCAACGTAATCCCGAGATGCAAAGAAGAATAAACAAGGAGGTAGATGAGCTGTTACAAACAGGTTGTATATAACCATCAAAAAGCCCTTACAGTGCCCCTATAGTGATGGTACCAAATAAAAATGGTACCCTCAGGTTATGAATAGATTACAGACAGCTTAATGGCAAAGCTGTGGCCGATGCATATCCACTGCCGCGAATAAACGCCATCTTAGACTGGCTAAGAAACGCAAAATTTATCAGCAGCATAGAGCTAAGGAATGGCTACTGACAGAGGAGAGAGTGCACGGCATTTACAGTGGCTGGAAAGGGTTTATTCCAATGGGAAGCTATGCCGTTTGAGCTAACATCAGCTCCAGCAACGTTTCAGAAGACACTAGACAGAGTAATCGGTGCTGAAATGGAACCCCATGCTTTTGCATATCTGGATGACATCGTGGTGTTGGAAAAATCACTAGAAGAGCACATGGCCAACTTAAAAGAGGTGTTCAGGAAACTACTAGAAGCACGATTATGTATCAATCAATCAAAATGTAAGTTTTTCCAAAAGGAGTTGAAATATCTAGGTCACGTGATCAATGAAAGCGGAATTAATATCGATCCGAGAAGATTGCGTCTATTCGAGAACTCCAGCCCCCAAGAAACGTGAGAGAACTAAGAAGATGCCTCGGAATCGCTTCATGGTATAGAAGATTCGTTCCCGAATTCTCCCAGATCGTCCACCCATTGACCGTACTGCTGAAGAAAGGCAAACATTTAAGATGGAACCAAGAACAACAGGAAGCATTCGAACACTTAAAGAAGCTATTGACAGTAGCCCTGATTTTAGCCTGTCCCGATTTTTCAAGAAAGTTCACACTCCAAACCGACGCATGTGACTACGGCTTAGGAGCAGTGCTGAACCAAGAGTTTGATGGCCAGGAGAAAGTAATTTCATATGCTAGCCGCCGATTAAACCCGACTGAAATGCATTACTCATCTACTGAAAAGGACTCTCTGGCAATAATATGGACAATTAGGAAGCTTGGGCCATAACTGGAAGGCTACCATTTTACCGTGGTGACAGATCACCTAGCTCTCAAATTGCTCAATTCGATTGAGAGTCCTTCTCTCTTAAACGTTATAATACATTTAAGTCATTTTGCTCAACATTCTCGCATTGAGCCCAATCCAAAGTCATGTTTAACTGCTTCGCTTGGTTTTATTGTCTGCTCATTTGTATATAAATCGTTCTCCGCATCATCGATTACTTCTAACTCCACAATTTCACACGAATTAGAAACATTATCCAGCAAAATATCTTCATTCAACTCCTGAATGTATGATACTGTATAGTCAACCTAAAGAAAACATTAAAAATTACCTGTGTTGTTAAAATAATTGTAAAAATCGACAAACCTGAGAGTTTAGTTCATTAAGTAGATCAACTGAAAGCTCCATTTGTTGCTGAACTTCTGAGTTCATATTTTCTTTCAGTATGCTTAGCGGAATATCTTCCTCCGGATCTGTCTCACTTTGCGTGAAACGTAAAACATTTTTTCTAGAATTGTAACAGCATCGCTTAATGTAACACTTTTCATTGACTCTACTAGATCTAAATTTTTTGCCGCTATAGTGGCTAAGAGGCTGTGTCTGTAGTACAGCTTCGTTATTTTGATTACGTTCTGATCCATTGGTTGGATAAGTAACATTTGGAGGAAAAACATTGCAATTATGTTTCCATCTTCGGTTTTAAGCTCCATTTCACTTGGATGAGACAGAGCATTGTCGATTAGGAGGAGCGCTTTAACTGTGCAAGTTCTTTCTTAAAAGAAAATCTGTTACCTAAAATTAAAAAATCTTAGCTACTGAAAATTATATTTTCTCTGCAGCACAAAAAATATTAACTTGCGGCACAAATGATTTATGAAACCAATCGCTGATGTCATCCTTGAGGACTTGGAACTTTTGTACTCAGTCGGGCAGTTGAAGTTTTTGAAAACTCGTAGATTTTTTGCCTTCCCAATCAGCAACAATTTAAGTTTATGACTTCCGGAAGCATTAGCACAACATAAAAAAGTGACTCGTTGTTTTTCTGTTTTTACGCCCAGAGCAGTCTTTTCGGCACTTGATACGTTAGATTTTTCTGGCAAAATTTTCCAGAACAATCCAGGGGGGTTACTCTCTATTGCGATGCGAAAACAAATTCGATGCGTAAGAGTATCAATTTATACGCGTATCGCATCGAATTTGCTTTCGCATCGCGATAGAGAGTAACCCCCCAGATTCATCAGCATTGTATAGCTGATCATGGGATAGACCTATTTCTTCAAGTTTTTGCTTCAGCTTGACTTTAAATGGTTCGACAAGCGAAGGTTGCGAAGATATCTTTTCTCCAGTTATTTTAGGAAGACAAACTCCAAATCTTTTTTTAAATCCCTGCAACCATCCATCACTTGCGTTAAAAGAGCATTCTTTTTCTTTCAGTTTTAGACGAATCTCTTTAGCTTTTTCCTTGAGCGCTAATGCATTTACCGGATAATTCCTTTCTCTATGCTTAACATACCACTGGTACAGATGTTTTTCCATTTTCGGCAACTCTGATGGTCTTAATGTCTTTATTTTTCCTGGACCGAAAAGTATCTTATTAACACAGTCCATAATCTTCTTTTTTTCATTTTTAACTTGCTAATTGTTGACTTTGTTACACCATATTGCTTTGGTAAAGCTACCGCACTTGTACTCTTTTCTAATAAGTCCAAAATTTTTGCCTTTTCTTGTAATTTAAGCACTTTCGGTTGTTTTGAGCTCATTTTGGCAATGTGATACTTACTAAATGTATTTGTGCGAAAGAAAGATTTGTTCGCATTTAGTGAAATAGGCAGTTAATTAAAAAATTTCGATCATCTCAATGTAATTTGGGTTATAACGTTTTTGTTCTGCTTTACTTATTCACATTATCCTTAGTTAAGAAATGGTATTAAAAAAGGAATGCTGAACTTACCATTTAAAATTAATAACTATATCATAATTTTCCTATTAGATAAATTAATCTGGATCTGCCTAATCTGCAGGACTCATTGTTAGGAGAAAACAAATTGTTGTTTTGGCATTAACCAATTCAGATTTTTAATTTTTGAACCGTGCTTGGATTTGTTTGAAGAATATTTAAGAGTATACATATGTATGTACATATATTGAAGCAATAAATATGTACATGACATTGAAAGGCGGATAATTACACTGTAGTAGTTGGAAAATGTGACAAGCGGGGCACCTGGCGGGTTAACCTAATTCGGGTACGCTGAATCCAGTGGTGCTAACCGTTTTTTTAGGTTAGCTCGTTTTTTCGAAATATACCGTTATTTCGAAAATGGAGGAGGTTGCACAACATATATTCGCGTAACTCAAAAACGGTTTAGTTTATTGAATAAACTAGAAAAACCGAAATTCCGCAATGGAATTTTCTTTAAGTAAGGTTAAACCTTTTTCCAATATGCGCAGTCGTTGTAGAAACATAATTTTTTTTTTTGACCAAAAAAATAGTTTTTTTTAGCAAAATTTCAAAAATTTTGTTTTTTAAAACGGCATAAAAAATTGGAAAACGCAGCTGTGCTTCTAATTTTTTCTGCAGGTATAGCAAACAAAGTTCCAAATAAAACAAGACATAAATAATTAAAATCTGTCTACAACTTTTGATTTTATTCACAAAAGATGAAATATATAATAACCAGACGAAACTTCAAAAATTTAAACACTTATTTTTGTTGTTAATTAAAGTTTAAGTTTTTATTTACAAATTTATTCTTCTTCCTACTGCAGATTCCAACAAATAACCCCTAATAGCGAATCAAGTTTTTTGCCACTATACCAGTGTTCGAGTCTGGCTGTTACTTGGTGAAATCTCTCGCCATGTTCATCAGACTCGGCTGGTGATTGTTCATTAAATTTTTCTGCATGACAATGCAAAAAATGTATTTTCAATGACATTTTGACGTTTAAGTTTTTAAATGCGGTTAGCATATCTCCAATTAAAATTCGCCAATTTTCAGACCGATGATTTCCTAATACATTTTCTATTACTGATTTCACAGAATTCCAGCCCAATAGCTCCATATCATTCAATGCAAGTTCAAATTGTTGGTCCTTCATTAGACGACGAATGTCCAGTCCATTAAGAATTCCTGTAAAATAAAAACATTATGACATGAAATATAAATCTAATTTAATAAAGTAGCTAGAGTTCATACCTTCTTTTACTTTCATGCCGCTTAATCGTGGAAAAATTCGGCGCAATTCGGTAAAAGCAATTCCATCTGGGTTCAATGCTTTTATAATTTTTTTTACAATACCCAGTTTGATGTGGAGTGGAGAAAGCAAAATCTTTTTCATATGCTATTCAAGTGGTTGAGGAACTCTTATTTATACTGTAATTTTTTTTATCAAAGTACCTGTCAAGACCTTCATGAACATAATTTGTAAAAAAAACAAAGCCGGGACGATTTCTGTTTCTACCTGTTCCAGGTATACCAATAGAATACCAGGCAAAAATATCTAAATATTTTGATATTTTCTGGTTGCATTGATGTTGGGTGCATAGTGTGTAGTCGTGTTTTATGGCATGGTATTGCAGAAACGAGTTGTGTAGTGTGTACCTAGCATTAGAATTAAAAAATAAAGTCATAAATTTTTACATATTTGTATTTTCTTGTGCGGACAAAAACCGCACAAATCGGTCTTGTAAAAAACTTAAGTAACGTTTTCTATTGTTATACTCGTACCTGTAACAGGTAGAAACAGAAATCGTCCCGGCTTTGGGTTTTTTACAAATTATGTTCATGAAGGTCTTGACAGGTACTTTGATAAAAAAAATTACAGTATAAATAAGAGTTCCTCAACCCCTTCAATGTCATATGGAAAAGATTTTGCTTCCTCCACTCCACATCAAACTGGGTATTGTAAAAAATTTTATAAAAGCATTGAACCCAGATGGAATTGCTTTTACCGAATTGCGCCGAATTTTTCCACGATTAAGCGGCATGAAAGTAAAAGAAGGTATGAACTCTAGCTACTTTATTAAATTAGATTTATATTTCATATCATAATGTTTTTATTTTACAGGAATTCTTAATGGACTGGACATTCGTCGTCTAATGAAGGACCAACAATTTGAACTTGCATTGAATGATATGGAGCTATTGGGCTGGAATTCTGTGAAATCAGTAATAGAAAATGTATTAGGAAATCATCGGTCTGAAAATTGGCGAATTTTAATTGGAGATATGCTAACCGCATTTAAAAACTTAAACGTCAAAATGTCATTGAAAATACATTTTTTGCATTGTCATGCAGAAAAATTTAATGAACAATCACCAGCCGAGTCTGATGAACATGGCGAGAGATTTCACCAAGTAACAGCCAGACTCGAACACTGGTATAGTGGCAAAAAACTTGATTCGCAATTAGGGGTTATTTGTTGGAATCTGCAGGAGGAAGAAGAATAAATTTGTAAATAAAAACTTAAACTTTAATTAACAACAAAAATAAATGTTTTAATTTTTGAAGTTTCGTCTGGTTATTATATATTTCATCTTTTGTGAATAAAATCAAAAGTTGTAGACAGATTTTAATTATTTATGTCTTGTTTTATTTGGAACTTTGTTTGCTATACTTGCAGAAAAAATTAGAAGCACAGCTGCGTTTTCCAATTTTTTATGCCGTTTTAAAAAACAAAATTTTTGAAATTTTGCTAAAAAAAACTATTTTTTTTTGGTCAAAAAAAATTATGTTTCTACAACGACTGCGCATATTAGAAAAAAGTTTAAGCTTACTTAAAGAAAATTTCATTGCGGAATTTCGGTTTTTTTAGTTTGTTCAATAAACTAAACCGTTTTTGAGTTACGCGAATATATGTTGTGCAACCTCCTCCATTTTCGAAATAACGGTATATTTCGAAAAAACGAGCTAACCTAAAAAAACGGTTAGCACCACTGGATTCAGCGTACCCGAATTAGGTTAACCCGCCAGGTGCCCCATTTGTCACAAAAAAAAGTGTCAAATTCGAGCACAGTGTTATTAAAATATGATTTTTTGTTATTTTCGTACAATACGTAGTAGATCCGACTGTGTTTGGTATTTAAATACATTTGCGCAGATCTCTAATTTACATCAAGTCAAACTACGAAATTTAGTTTAAAAGTCCAGTTTAATTTCCAAAGTTCACAGCAATTTATTTGTTTGTTGACATTTCTAATATATAGAAGCAGTTTATTTTTATTTTAAACATTTAAATTCTTATAATATACATAAACAAATACGCACAATATTAAAATACTTGTAGAATGTTTTGTAACAAGTTATAATGCTTAATGATTTTGTTTCATAAATACGTACATAAATACAACAACTTCAAATAAAATATTTATAGATTAATTAATTCTTAACATCTGAATTGTTTGTAAACAGAAACATCTTATACTTATCTTAGTTTAATTTAATTTAACTATATATTTATTTGTAAAACAAGCGTATTCGTTAAAATTGGCAATTCTTTCACAGTAATTCACAATACCTATTGAGAATGGATTACACAATACATAATTGTTTTTCATACATATATCGATTTAATAATTAAGTTATTAGAAAGTAAACATCATTAATTCAAACTACGATATTTTATATTAAAATACAGATTCATTTTGGAATTTCACAGCAATTTACATATTTGTTATCTTTTGATATTTTTTTAATAAATATATGTATATAGTAGAGTTTCTATTTTAATACAATTAAAACTATCTCACAAAAAAAGTGTCTTACTACGTATAAAAAAATGTGATTTTGTTACCCCACTCAAAATTAAGATTGGTTTCTTTTATGGTGGTTTGCAAATTATTTTGGTGTCGCGATAATCGTTCCTAAGCTGAGCCTATCTCCCCGCTCTAAAAATGCATACATTTATATATGGCATGTGTTATGCTAGTCTTGGTCCTCCTGCTTGGAATCGAATATACCGCCATGACATCCTTATACAGTGCGAACTCGATTACTGCAACTCTCGTTATGCGCAACAACTCGATTAACGCAACACCTGAATCAAATGCATTGTAGACTCAGTCAACGCAACTTTTTAAAAAACTTACCTCAATAAACGCAACTATTTTTTTTAACTCAATTTTTTTGTTATCTGGATAGTTTTTGCATTATTTTACAGTTTTTTTCATAAAAAACTGACAAGCAGCACGTGTCTGTTGTTTTTTATCAGTTTGGTAAAAAGATTGTCGCGATCAGTCACAGTATTAAAAGCGTATAAAAATGTTAAAGGTAACAAAGTGCAGTAAATTAACCATTCAACAAAAGAGTGAAATTTTGAATAAATTTGAAAAAAATATATCGGTCAAAGCATTATGCCAGGAATACAATATGCACAAATCAACAATAACCAGAATTAAGCAAAATAAATTAAATTTGTTACAAATGCTGAATCCGGCCCAGGAAAGCGTATAGTAATTAGAGCCTGTGAGTATCCAGTAATGGAAAAAGCTCTGTATAAATGGTTTTTAAAACAAAGAGAATTAAATTTGCCTGTTTCGTCTGAAATCTTAAAGTCAAAGGCTATTCAGCTACATAACAAAATTAATGAAAGTCGTGGTGATTTTCATTCAAGCAACGGATGGTCTTCAAATCTAAAGGACTTCCAAAGATGGCGTCATTGCTACTGGACAATGCACCCTGCCATCCTGAGGATAACGAATTAAACAGTGATGACGGATTAATAATAGTCATGTGTTTTCCACCAAATTGTACAGCTCTTATTCAGTCAATGGATCAAAATGTCATTAACATAACAAAGTTCTACTATAAGAAAAGCCTATTAGCGCAATTAGTTGGAATTAAAGGCTAAAATATTGAAGAAAAAATTAAGGCTTTTACTTTACGTAATGCAGTTTGTCTCCTTTCAAATGCAATTATTACACCACTGAGTGTAATAATAAGTCGAAAGAGAAAATTCATTATTGTTATCTGTCTCCGACTATTTTCAAGAAATTATGCCAGAGGAAGCAATTTCTAATGATGAAATCAATGAATGGATATTTGAAAATGATGATAACGGATCGAACTATTGTTGTGAAAATCTAGATGAAGTGGAAGAAATCGATAGTTCTAATGAAAATGTCGTTGAAATTCTAAAACTTTCTAGAATTACCCATCAGACTGCTACTGATTCATATAACAATTGCATTCAATGGGCTGAATGAAATGGATCTTAAAGATATTCTTGTGCTTCAAAATCATCGCGAATCTGCTGTGCAGATAAATATATCAGCCAAAAAAACAGTCAAAAATTTCTGATTTTTTTAAAAAGTAAATATGTTTCAGATGTTTTAAAAAATTATATCTATATATATTTTGGTTTTAAGTTAGCATAGATTACATTTGATCTCTCAAGTATCAATATTATGAATTGTTTAAGTTTTTTTTTTTACTAATAAATAAAAGGTATAAGCGAAATATATAAATAATAATAAATATTTGAACACATATTGGAAATACGTGAAAAAAATGAGGAAAAAGCATTAACAATTTACGACTCGGTTAACGCAATTACCGCGGTTATCGCAACTGCCCGATTTTCTATTAGTTGCAGTAATCGAGTTTGTACTGTATAAGCAAAATTTTTGTTTTCCCTTATTTATGCAACAAATCATTGCGATACAGCTTAAAGGACCATTAGTTTTCATGTCCGTCAGTAACATGTCCAGGGGTTCTTTGATTCAAGTCCGTAAGTATTACGAATAAAAAAAATTCCATACATACATACATACATACATACATACATTAATTAATTAATGGATGGAGACGCTTATGATGGAGCGGTGAAATTCTTAGTCTCCGGATGTTTTTTTTAATAAGTCTCACACTTTCATTTCAGTGTGTTAAATTTTTATAAATAATTTTAACTTTAATTTTTATACCCTTCACCTTCATGAGAAAGGTATATACATACCCAGCAAAAAATCGAACATTACATTTAGAACTCGTTGCCATTCAATGCATTACATTTTTGGTTACCAAATAATCTTTCTGCATTGCCAAATGCATTGCAATAAACAACGAAAGAAATAACCATTTACATAATTAGTTTAGTCAAATAAAAGAATGTGTGTATAAGTTCAATATCTAATTAATTCCATACGTCTTTCTAGCTAGTTTAAAACGGAATACATTCCAAACAAAAAATTACATCATGCGTGATTATTTTTAAAGAAATTTTAATATATATTTTCTGGATTACTACCTTAATTATTTTTACTAAAAATGGAACTACTTACTTTGCAAAAATATTTATCTAATTTCTACATTAATTCTGTATATATCAAAATATAAAGTAAAACTTCTTAACTAGCAGACTAGTCTTACGTCAATTTGAAATAAGTTGAGTTATGGTCAATTCGATTACATTTTAATACAAAAAGAATCAATACCTAAATTTGAAAACAAATCTGTATTGTTTTATTTAATGTATAATTCTTGCTTATGTAATGCATAGTCGAAATAATACAGCATTTAACTTAATTTTGTTCTCACTCCCTTTCTTTTAAGCAAAAAGAGAAGCTCTGGGGTAATCTGAAGAGAGCAGCGTTTTAATCAAGAATGATAAAATAAAGATTACGCCATGCGCATGATTTCCCGTTATGTGACGTAGTATGGCCATTTTAAGGGTTACCAATAATGTTTCATGTGTTAGAATTAAAATTTCTTGCGAAAAATTTATGTTTTATGTGATAGTTGGCAACCTTGCAATTGAAGTCTCTGAGAGTTCTAAAATAAAATCTCTGTAAAAAAGAAAAACAAACAAAAACAAAACAACAAAAAATATAAACATGAAGAGTGCAGTGAGCAAATTCAAGCAAAACATGAGTAAAAAAAACAAGTGAGAAAAAATTAGCCAATAGAAACACAGAATGTGTGACGTCACAGGGCCAAAATGCGCAGAACATTTTAAAATTTTACGCGCGTTGGCGTAATCTTTATATTATCATTCTTGGTTTTAATATACTCGGTTACATATTTACAAAACAGAATTCGAGTTGAAATCTAATAATAAATAAAAACAAAATAAAATTGTATTCTGTTATTTAATGTCTTGCTTTAGCATAAACAAAATAATGCATGTTACCATGTGAGAATATTTTTAACGGATTTTTTGTGTTTCATCATAAAACAAGAAGAATGTGTACTTCTTGTGTTACGATCAAAAACAAATAGTTCTTTGATGTGTGCAGACGAAAGCAGTGTACAGTTTTTGTGTTGTTCATTGTAAAAAATTTGTGAAATCATGGTGAAATTAATACCAGGTGACAGCATTGCTACAACAATTACAACAAGGCAAGAACAACAGGCATTTTTCTATATGAAAAACTTTCGTCACTGTCAAAAAGTTTTTTTTTTATATAACTTTTTGACATTTTCAAATTCACCATGAATAATCAGCTGGCGCTACTCTATCACCTAGTATTTAAATTCACCTTGTGTGAAATAGTGATACATATTTAAAAAATAATAGTAAATATGACAAGTAAGTCTCAATTTTATAAATATATTAAAAAAGAAAAAGAAAAATTAAAAAAATTATTCAATTTGCCGGTAAAAAAACAACAAATAGAATAAATGAAAGTGAAGATTTTATTAATAATTCTAGTGAGGTAGACAAAGCAACAAAATTAAGCATAAAAGCAAAGCTTAAGTTATGGGTCCAGGAATACCATCCCACTGTTTCTTGTTGCAGAAGATTATTTAAAATTTTAAGGGAGGAACATTTAGATATACCCTTGAGTGTAAGCACATTACTTGACTCTAAAAAATTGTGTGTTATTCGAACGGTCACACCCGGACAATATGTCCATATTGGACTTGTGATGCAACTAAGAAAAATAGATCATCTTTTTCATAACGTTAATGAAATTTATATTGACATTGGAATAGATGGTCTTCCATTATTTAAGAGCTCTGGCATTGGCCTGTGGCCAATATTGTGTAAGAAAGCTAATATGGAAAATATTGATGTTTTCTTAATTGGTACCTATATTGGACCACATAAACCCTGCAGTGTTGATAATTTTCTTCACGATTTCTTGAAAGAATATAAGGAAGTTCGGCGAGATGGATTTCATGTTAATGGAAGGGACCTAAAATTGTCAATCCGAGCATTTATATGTGATGCACCCGCACGCTCCTTCTTATGTGGGGTTAAGGGACATACATCCTTTAATGGTTGTACGAAGTGTCACCAAGTTGGAAAGAGAATAGGCAATGTGAACACATTTACCACTAAAAGGGCGGCACAAAGAACAGATTATGAATTTTATCAAAGAACTGATCTAGATTTTCACAAAAGTTTTAATCAGAATTTCCAATTTGAAATGGAAAATTCAGGAATTAAAATGATTTCCCAATTCCCAATAGAGCCTATGCACTTAGTGGATCTTGGAATTACCAAAAAAATTTTGCTTTATATGTTAAATAAAAAAACTATTGTTAAATTATCCAATGAACAAAAATTAAAAATGTCTGCAGTTTTTCTCTCATTGTCTCCATTTATTACGAAAGAATTTGCTCGAAAACCTAGGAGCTTCGATGAATTGTGCAGATGGAAAGCAACGGAGTTTCGCCAATTCATCCTGTATTACGCAATTGTAGTTTTAAAAAAATTTGTCCCTAGAAATTTTTATAATCATTTCTTACATTTCCATTGTGCTTATAGAATGCTGTTATCTTATCATAATACGGGTAGGCATCAAAACTTATCCAAGATCGGTGGTATGTCGAGCAAATTTGTTTACAAATTTCCTGAATTTTACGGACTTTCTAGTGTTTCCTATAATGTACATAACTTGCTTCATTTAGTTCAGTCTGTAAAAGAATTCGATAATCTAAATAGCATTTCAGCATATAAGTTTGAAAATTTTATGAAAAAAATTAAACAAAGGATAAAAGTTCCAAAACATATATTTTTAATAAGTTACTTAGGCTATATTGTAAGAAAATTATATGAAGGGAGAGGAAAATAATTTAGCATTGATCAGGGAAAATGACATACGATATATAGAAAAGTCACAAGAGGATAATTTAAAGCATTTTAATTACCATCACGTACCAGCTAGGATAATTGAAGTGGGTGATCTAGTAGTAGTCAAGAACGTCGATACCTCACCAGGAAGCAATAAGAAGTTGATCCCAAAATATCAGAAACAATTAGGCAACGACTGCTACGAAATAAAAGATATCGAAAATTTCCAGGTAACTCAAATACCCTATAGAGGTATTAGTGTTTTCACACCTAAGGTTTTAACACAAAATTTGGTTTTAACGTTAAAACCAAACAATAAAACCTGGTTTTACCATACAAAATAATTTTGTTAAAACCATTTTAAAACCTTTTTATACCCTCCACCATCGTGAGAAGGGTATATATAAGTTTGTCATTCCGTGTGAAATTTCCACAATATAATTTTCCGACCCTATAAAGTATATATATTCTGGATCCTTATAGATAGCGAAGTCGATTAAGCCATGCCCGTCTGTCTGTCTGTCTGTCTGTCTGGATGTTGAAATCAGTTTTGTAAAGTCCCAAGATATGTTCGGGATCCAAACCTTCAATAATTCTGTCAGAAGTGCTTTCGAGAAGTTTGCTATTTAAAATCAGCAAAATCGGTTTAGGTCAACCAGAGTTATGAACCAATATGTGAGACCACCTCCATAAAAATTTGATATTTTTCGTCCATTTTATTGCAATATTTTGAAATATATTGCAGATAATACCATGAAATTTTGTATACGTTGTTTGTACTATAAAAGAAGAAAGTGTGCGGAAAAAAGTAAAAATCGGTCCATGATTTCTCATAGCCCCCATACAAATATATATATTCCCGAAATATGGCTTAATGATAAATAAATGCCTATAAAATTGGAATATCAAGACAAAATTCAGCAAAAATAAGTTTTATACAAAAAGAAATCACAAACCGAAATTTTTTTTTAGTTCGGTCCATATTTGACCATAGACCCCATATAAAGTCCACTTCCGAAATTCACTTAAATACGCATAAAACAGATATAAATAATGTTAAACGGCATAAATACTCTTTATAGGCAAATAAATTGTTGTACTAAATTTTATGGTGGTCGGCCCACAACTGGTCATAGCTCCCATACAAGGACCACATCTGAAGAAGACATTTTTCCCTATATATATTGTATAAATATCGTTACCGACTCAAAACTTTGTACAGATCATGTACATATATACAAAAATCATTCCACACAATTTTGTTAATTTCGGTCTATTTTTAACCGTATGCCGCATATAAAGCCCTCTTCGGAAAATCCCTTTAATACTCATAAATCGCTTATAAATAAGGGTACCAATCCAAAATTTTACACGGATCATTTACATACATGCCTAAATCTAACTGCTGGATTTTGAGAATATCGGTCCATATTTGACTATATCCCCCACATAAGGTCCACTACCGAAATCCACGTTAATACTAATATATATCTTAAATATACCGTTATTACGTTGAAATTCTACGTGAAATATCCCCATATGCATGAAAATAACTGTTCCGAAATTTAAGAAGATCGGCCCATAATTTGTCATATAGAAGCATTTCCAAAAACAAATAAATTCGGGTCAAAAAATATTTTTTCGGATTTAACCCATATTCGGTCCATATTTTATAATCATGATATATATCGTTGGAAAGCTATTTTTAATACCTTTTATTTAATGTATTACAAATTATCAGACACCCAGTAGTTCCCGAGATATAGACCTATATATTTTCAATTTTAAAGGCCCGCCCCCTCGAAAATAGGCGTGGCCGCCAAAAAAATTTTTTTTTCCTGGTATCTCTTCTAAAATCCCTATTTGTTTTTTTTTTTTTTTTAACAAAATCACTAAAATCGAATTGTACCCCTTTTTTATACTCTGTTTTTTAAATTACACTGAAGATTATTATGAACATCAGACAAACTCTGTAAATTATGGTAAGAATTGGTAATTAAATCAATTAAAAATGGTAAAAATTAGACAACATTTGAAAATATTTTACATAAATTATGTTGGTCGTAAAATTGTCTTTCAAACAATATATCAAATACTAATAAAATTTGCACTAAGACTGCATAGAAAACACAGAATTAGGATATTCTAGTCTAGTGTAGTTTCTGTATTTCTTATTACGCTTAGGTGAAGGGTATTTAAGATTCGGCAGAGCCGAATATAGCACTCTTACTTGTTATTATTATTTTTGTTATGAATTCAAGAGAATTGTTATTTGGTTTTAGTTTTTGTATGAATTAATTATAATATGGTTTAAGTAATTGTAGTACATATGTAGTACATAGTGTTTATTTATAAACTTTAAACCAATTTTTGGAAAAAAAGTACATAGCTTCAGCTGAAATTATCAAAAATTGTGCTTTTCTTTTGTTTATAAAAAAATCTTTGACACTGAATAGCTGTTTTCCATAAGTTGGCAGATATTTAGCTACTGCCTAACAAGAGTTTAGCTGTTTGCTATCTAGAGATTGTTAGAGTATTATAATTCAACTCTATTCTAACTTCGTGCTAATTTTTCATTATACATAAGGCTGATAGTGTTCTGGTTTATATGTTTTAAGTTTGTTAATTTTTAAATTTTTGTAAATGTCTGTAAGGAATAACATCCATAGACAATAAATAAATAAATAGTGCAACAAAAATTATAGAGGATGCAAGTTATCAATTAACTCGCCACAAAACCTCGGCCATCCTAACATGGTATCCTGGCCATTCCCAAATTTTAGCTTTCCAGCTAATTATTTATCACACGAAAAGTGGGTCGTTAAATATTCTGGTAAACATAGTGTTTCCAAAAATGGTGAATATGGGTATCAAAATGTTTGTTTTGACATGTTGATACTCGTAGCACGCACAAATCTTTGCAAAATTGAGACATTTTCTTTGGTACAACAGATTAAAAGTTAAATTTGTAAACTTAGTACATAATGTAGAAATGAAAATGGAACAAAAAATAAATTAAAGGGCAGTGCACATGACGAAAATTATAAGTAGTGTATACATACATATATATGTATGTTGTCGGTCAAAATTGTTAAACAATAGGGAAGTTTTTTTTACTTTGCAATACTACTAAATTTTACTTAAAACATATCTACATAAATTTTAATATTTTTTAAGAAATAATAATACATATGTATGTATGAATGTTGTGCTCAACTTGCAAAATGAATAAGAATTTGTTTTTGTCTTCTCTTTTATGAGTTAGTTCCCCAAGCAGCGTTGTCATACATCAAGTTTTCCCTTTATTTGCAAGGGTTTCGAGAGGCAAAAAGTTTTTTTATGAAAAAAAGTTTTTTTGCAATTCAAAAACTATGAATAATGTTCACAAAACTGACAGGAAATGGCTTAAGGTATTCCGTTTTGTTTCTTTTTCGAAATTTTTATTATTTTTTTCGATTGAAAAAATTATAGATTGTTGAATAACATTGATAATTTTCTTAAACAAATTTAAGTTTTATATTGTAGTTACCTTATTTATTTAAACGTTTTTTTAAGACAATGCCGCACAGGACGCGGAAATAAAGATATGTATCTTGGGATATTTTTATACAGGGTTGTATTTTTAAGCGTAGTTGGAATTTCTGGGTTTAGTGTTGCCATATCAAAGACCACTACAATTTCGGCCGACCTGACATACAATCGCCCTCGATTGTTACTCTTCTCCCAAAAATTCCTCCTCTTCAAACTGATAAGTGTTGCTGTCGTCGGGGTTTTCTATATCATTGCAGTTATTCCGTTCTACCCACTTTTTTAGGCGACTAGAGTCTACTATATAGTGTTTTCACACCTAAAGTAAAACCTGGTTTTAACATTAAAACTATTAACATAACAGCTGATTTTGCGTTCACACTACAATTTTAATAAAATCAGATTTTAACTCACTGACAATAAAATTTATTTTGTGAAGAAATAAGTGTATTTCTTAAAGCAATATTTTTCAGTTTTCATTTGTATGAAAAAGTAAAACATTTTGGCAATGCGTTACAAAATAGAAATTATTTTTTATTTTGTTAGTGAATATTTTAAAATTATGCAACTTCTGATACGAAGTGAAATACTCGGAAATGAATTGTTCTATATAAAAAACGAAAACATGAAACATTGGCAGGCGATAACAGTTGTGGCATGTCTTCTGATGAAGTTGTCGCCGATTGAGTATGCAGTGACGAATATGTATTCCTTATCATAGCGTCAGATAAACTTTCAATCATTCCTACGTCTTGTTGGTCTTGTGTATCTTTAAACAAAAATTTTAAATTTTTTCAAATAAAATTAATCTGTACAATTTAATACCTATTATGCTGTCCTCCACAATTGCGGTAGTGTTATTAATAGGGTGGGAACCAATTATTTGATTCACTTTGTTATAAAGTGGCCAATTAGACGGTGATCCACCAGAAGTTATTTTCTTGCCGAAATTTTACTGTCAAGTTGGTAATTTTCGCTTTGACTCCCTCTGGAGAAATCTGCAGTCCATTCTTGGGCAGCTCAGTAGCCATTTCTCTATATATTCCACTCGTAACGTGTTTTTTAATTTAATTTATTTTTATTATCATTATCAGCTGTTTTCAATATTTTTAACTTGGTGGCACTGAATTTAGTACAACTAAAACATGGTTGTATTTCATAAAACCTACTTAAAACCAAATCAAACAAGTAAGAGTGCTATATTCGGCTGTGCCGAATCTTAAATACCCTTCACCTAAGCGTAATAAGAAATACAGAAACTACACTAGACTAGAATATCCTAATTCTGTGTTTTCTATGCAGTCTTAGTGCAAATTTTATTAGTATTTGATATATTGTGTGAAAGACAATTTTACGACCAACATAATTTATGTAAAATATTTTCAAATGTTGTCTAATTTTTACCATTTTTAATTGATTTAATTACCAATTCTTACCATAATTTACAGAGTCTGTCTGATGTTCATAATAATCTTCAGTGTAATTTAACAGAGTATAAAAAAGGGGTACAATTCGGTTTTAGTGATTTTGTTAAAAAAAAAAAAAAAAACAAATAGGGATTTTAGAAGAGATACCAGCAAAAAAAAAATTTTTTGGCGGCCACGCCTATTTTCGAGGGGGCGGGCCCTTAAAGTTGAAAATATATAGGCCTATATCTCGGGAACTACTGGGTGTCTGATAATTTGTAATACATTAAATAAAAGGTATTAAAAATAGCTTTCCAACGATATATATCATGATTATAAAATATGGACCGAATATGGGTTAAATCCGAAAAGAATATTTTTTGACCCGAATTTATTTGTTTTTGGAAATGCTTCTATATGGCAAGTATGACAAATTATGGGCCGATCTTCTTAAATTTTGGAACAGTTATTTTCATGCATATGGGGATATTTCACGTAGAATTTCAACGTAATAACGGTATATTTAAGATATATATTAGTATTAACGTGGATTTCGGTAGTGGACCTTATGTGGGGGATATAGTCAAATATGGACCGATATTCTCAAAATCCAGCAGTTAGATTTAGGCATGTATGTAAATGATCCGTGTAAAATTTTGGATTGGTACCCTTATTTATAAGCGATTTATGAGTATTAAAGGGATTTTTCGAAGAGGGCTTTATATGGGGCATACGGTTAAAAATAGACCGAAATTAACAAAATTGTGTGGAATGATTTTTGTATATATGTACATGATCTGTACAAAGTTTTGAGTCGGTAACGATATTTATACAATATATATAGGGAAAAATGTCTTTTTCAGATGTGGTCCTTGTATGGGAGCTATGACCAGTTGTGGGCCGACCACCATAAAATTCAGTACAACATTTTATTTGCCTATAAAGAGTATTTATGTAATATTTTAGCCGTTTAACATTATTTATAACTGTTTTATGCGTATTTAAGTGAATTTCGGAAGTGGACTTTATATGGGGTCTATGGTCAAATATGGACCGAACTAAAAAAAATTTCGTTTTGCGATTTCTTTTTGCATAAAACTTATTCCTGCTGAATTTTGTATTGATATTCCAATTTTATAGGCATTTATGTATAATTGAGAAATCATGGACCGATTCTTACTATTTTCCGCACACTTTCTTCTTTTATCATACAGACAATGTATACAAAATTTCATAGTATTATCTGCAATATATTTCAAAATGGACAAAAAATATCAAATTTGTATGGAGGTTGTCTCACCGATTTTTCCTAATTTTAAATAGCAAACTCTTCGAAAGCATGTCTGACAGAATTATTGTAGATTTGGATTCTGAAAATATCTGGGGACTTCTGAAAATTGATTTCAATATCCAGACAGACGGGCATGGCTTAATCGACTCCGCTATCTATAAGGATCCAGAATATATATACTTTATAGGGTCGGAAAATTATATTGTGGAAATTTCACACGGAATGACAAACTTATATACATATACATTTCTCATGAAAGGTATAATAAATACAACATATAAACAATAGGAAATAAGTTATGAAAAGGCCACGAGAGGTATTTTTTGATGATATTTTATATAAATATAAAGTCACTCCTTCAATTAAGGTTATATTGCAATAAATTATAAAATGTTGCCTTAAATTTTCAAATAAAAATCGTTGTCTATTGGATCTGAAAACATTTTTATACATAGAAAATGTTCTTTCGACATCAACTGATGTTATATGATGATGTTTATAAGCAAATTTAAAAGATAATATTTCTTTAACACTTAATTTTGAAATCTGAAAACCATGTTTCCCAGCGAGTTACAACAGGGGCTTTATCACGCGGTCTAAGCAAATGTCAAAAAAAGTAGAATCAATGTAGTTGTATGAGTTAAGTTACACACTCAAAAGCGTAGGATGCGCTGACGCTTGAAACGCGAAAAGTTCGTTTACTTTCTACTTTGAACGCGGTGCACGCGTCACAACTGACATTGACAAATGCAAAGCAAATTTATTTTAAAGATGATGTCACCAGAAAAAATTACAGTTGAAATAGCATTTTTTATATGAGTTTGACAAACAAACCGATAAAAAACTTCATATAAAAAAAATCAGCTGGGTATACGGCATCACCTCCAAAAGTACATAATTGACGCGAAAAATCTTCGCATGTAACTTGAAATGCCTGACGCTTAAAACGTTTAGAAAGCTTAAAACGCGTTGACGCCAAAACGCGAGTTTTGGACCTCCAGCTTAAGAGTTAATTGTTCTATTAATTGTTAAAAGTCAAAATACAACCCTGTGACAATTAATAACTAAAATGGCAGCCGTTTCACTTTTAAATTAATAAAGAATATTTTTAGGCTAATACTATGTTTCCACGACGACTTGAATCACCTGTTTCGCTGTCTGAATCTTGTTTATGAATCATGCTGTTTACTTGACCAAAAAACTTTTTTCGATTTGACAGTTGTTTTTAATAAACAAACAGAATAAAGAAAAACAGAATTTACAATTTGTGAAAAATATTTTTTTTAATGGACAAAAAAAATGATTGGAAATTAGTTAGCTTATTTGAAAAAAAATATACATTCGTACGACTTTACTTGCAAAAAGAAAATAATTTGCTTTGTTTACAATAATATTAAATTTGTACAGCTAGTGCAGATAAACTTGCGATAAAAATTAGAGAAGAGAGCAATTTTTCGTGCTTCGCAAGTAGATTCAATATGAATCTACTTGATTCGCTCTTGAAATTTTGTATGGTGAAGCAAGTTGTTTCGCTCATGATTGGGGTGTGAAGCATGAATAGAGAGCGAAGCATGTACCGTGGAAACATAGTATAAAAAATATTAGAACCAAATACAGTGCACTCGGGAAAACGTCAATTAATTAAAACCGCTGGTGTTGACGTTTAACAAATTGTTGACGTTTACGAATATAAAATTTTTAAATAAAAAACAAATCGATAATGTGATTTTAAACGTTTTTATTGATTTTAAACTAATATCAAACATAAACAATTTCAAAAAGGAAACAAAAAAGGCATTCAACCTGACTAGAACCATAGAAGACAACTAGAACCAAAAGAATACATTTTAAATGAGATCATATTTTTATAATCTGTTATTTTTTTCTGCTGTTTTCTCTATTTATTTCATAAATAAATAATAATGTAAAAAAGGGTTGACGTTTTGGGATGTTGGCGTAAACGAGCGTTTACAGTGCACTGTAAATGTATTTTTTTTCTCAGCTGCTGTCAAACGCTAATTAAATTAGCAATATTGAGCATATGTGAACACTTTTTATTTAACCAATAATTGACTCAATTAAAAATGCATGTCTGAACACCATATTATACGTTCAGACAAGCGATGAAAACCATGCGCAATACATGTATAACATTGCGATAAAAAACCAAAATAGCTTTACCTGTCTTAACCATATACGGTGCAGCGTCGGTAACGAAGAGCAAAACCATGTTTTTGTTAAAATTAGGATCAAAAATTTTTATAGAATCATCGAATACATTCTCTTAATATTAAAGAACGGTTAAGTTTGAATTAGAACTAAAATTTGATATTTAGATGGCGCTATTATTAAAATGGTGCATCTATTTTTTAATTTTGAATTTTAAACAAAGGAAGTAAAAACCTGTAACACAACAGCGACAAATAAGTAAGACAAAATTTGTTTTTGATAAAGTCAAAATATGCTATTAAACAGTAAAATATGCTCGAAAAGGCAAAAATATGACATAATTATGCTCTTAAAACAAATATATGCAAAAATATGCATTTAAGGGTAAAATATTTAAAAATATCAACTAACAAATCGATGCCAAAATTCTTAAATAGTTCTGAAACGTGAAGATATGTATATTATACATGTGCCCATTAGACTCACCAGAAAAAACATGCATTTGCATATTTTGGTTTCCCTGCTTATGATTTTACCCAGCAAAAACTTGATAATGAATTCCAATTACACAGTAACTTACTTTTAAATGACTATTACACTCCGTCTGCTTTACTCAGAGGTAGTCGTATAATGACTTATTTTTTATTCCTTTTAAATGATAACGGCTTCCGTATTAACTATTGTAACGAGTTTAAGTGATATTAAAATACTTTTTTTACAGTTGCGGTACGTGTCTAAAATGACATTACAGTGCTAAAATAATGAGTTCAAATGTTATTGCGCAAGTATGTAGTTAAGTGTCAGAATTAACCCAGCAAGCCATATGAGTCCGAAAAGAGTCTTTTCTGACACCTTTTTCGGAGCGTTAACGCTCTTTATGAGCCCAAAAAACAATCATAATTGCTCCGAAAACTTTCAGAAAAGAGGGTCATTACATTCGAAAATGGTCCGTCAGAAAGAGCTCTTAGATAATGTCAGAAAAGAGTCTTTTATGAGGGTTTTTTTGGGCTCTTAAAGAGCTCTTAGATAATGCCAGAAAAGAGTCTTTTATGAGGTTTTTCTTGGGCTCTGTGTAATCTTGTTTTTATCATTCTTGTGTGGTACAGCTATGTTTTTTTTTGTTCAAAGCACAAACAGCAGGAGAACAACGCTTTGGTACACACATAATTAAGTGGAATTTCTGAGTCATACTGCGTGCCGACTCAGGACAGTAACAAGCAAATTGTTCTTTCACTCCGAAAATGCTCTTTAGTTGGACTCTTTTCTGACTCCTTTTTTGGGAGCGCTCCGAAAATGCTCTTTTGTTGGACTCTTTTCTGACTACTTTTTCGGAGCGCTCCTAAAATGGTATGCTGGGAAGAATTTGAGATCATTGCTTGTGTTTAGATAAAGAAATAAGTAAACTCACTTAATATGTTAATATATTACCCAGGCAAGAAAGCACAACATAAGGCCGATTTGATATTAACATAAAGATTTATAATTTTTATAATTCTTTTTCCATTTAATGTATTAACTATGTACAATAATTTTTTCAAAAGATACACGCAGAGAAAAAACATGTTTGGACATGTTTACGACAACTACACTGTATTTTTGGTAACAATATATTGTTGTGATACAAAAATAATTGTTATTTTAATTTGCTTTTAACAATAATTTAGTTACTATAAACATTTGTATGTTTATCGCAATTATAAAAATAAATATGTTTCACTGTTTAAAAAAATGTTTACCACAACTATTGAATGATAACTATTCAAACATATTATGTTATTTACAACTATTTAAACTTACAAATAACAGTTTGTACTCATATTATGTTTAAAATTCAGGAACAAAATTATGTTTAATTAATTAATAATATTTTGTTTTTACCATTTGTAGAATGCTTTTGCATCAGTTCAGTAGTTTGTCGGAGTGATATCATATTATTTAGTTGGATTGAAATATTTTAATAATTAAAAAAAAAAAAACAATCCGGCTTTAAAATATACTCAATATTACTACAAAATACAAAGCTTTCAAAGAAGTGTAAAATACCTAAATAAAGTTTACATAAAATAAATAATCTTAAATTTTTTCAAATTAAAAATCTATTAAACATAACAACAAATAAATGTAATTTTTTATGTACGTTGAAAGTGCGCAAATATATTCTTATATTTACAAAAATATTAACTAGTGCTTGTAAGTTATGTGTTTAAAAAATTTAGAAATAATTGCGACTATACGAAATACTAAAATAATTGTGTCTTTATTAGAAATAATGTTTCAACTGGTACCAATGCATAATTTTGCATTCATATTATGATACTTTTAAAATCATAATTTGACAAATAGTAAACATAAAATGATATTAATTTAATATATTATGATAAAGTACTATCATAATATAATTGCTTTAGTTCATAATATGATTATTATATATGTATCATAATATTATTACTTTAAATCATAATATAATTATTATATATCATCAAACGGTTACTTTACATCATAATATGATTACTTTAGAACATAACATGATTACTTTATATCATAATATGATTACATATTATATATCATATGATACATTTAGATCATAATATGATTACTTTAAACTATAATATGGTTACCTTGGGTCATAATACAATAAATTTGATGATTATATTAGGTTGTAATATGATGTTATAATATCAAATTATGATTAACAAGAAAATATTATAGAAGTATTACGATGATAATTGATCATAATATGATATTTTATGGCACTTATATTCATCATAATATTTTTTGACTGCAATCATAATATGTTGCTCTTAGATTATGTTTACCACAACCATGTTTTTTTAATTTTGCATGAATTTCAAGTTATAGCCCTAATGTACATATGTATGTATGTATATGATTTATTGAAGATATAAGTATGTTTAGAGGAAATATAAAATGATTTCTTTCCATATAAAATATAACAAGTTAAGTGCCTATAATAAATAATATTAAGTCTATTAGCCTATTGTATTGTATTATCACGTAGTGAATAAGTAGATTTTAAATTAGTCAATCCTTTTTCTAGTTTATCAGCATCACCAGCTGAATATCTATGAATGTTTGGGGATGTTGCTGATGCTGATTTGAAACTTTGAGAATTAACATTCAAGAGCGAATGATTGGTGTTTTGTTTTTCTATCACACTTTCTTGCTTTGGGTTAGCAGCCGAATTATTACCTTGCAAACAATGTGAAGATGTTTGCGATAAGTTTCCACCCGAAGTTTCTACAAAAGACTCAGGTAATCTTTTATATTCGCCACTCATTGAACGCTGCAATTTGCACGACGGTTGTTTTGAAATAGATTCGCCTTGATTCTGCAGATGGCCAGTTGCATCTGCGATTGATCTCGAAAATGTAGGACTACTACTGGAACTAGTAGCACTGGAAAGGCTAGAATTGCTCTTGCTGATATGTATTGGTTTAAAAGAACTGTGATGTCTTTGGTATTCGGAACTATTTTCCTCAGCAACTAAGAAAGATGTAGAATTCGAAATAGGTTCTGCTATCTGCAATAAAGCGTCAGTTGACCGACAATAGCTCGTATTATCAATCATCCAACTTAGATTGTTGGCGTTAGATAAAGGTTCTCTTATACTGCCGACTGGGGAGTTCACCTCCTCTATAGTATTTAATGCAGATATTTGGGATTGCTGAAGCATATCCAAATCGGCATGTACATTTGTGTTAATACCAAGCCATCCAAATACAAGGCGTGGATTAGAAACTACAAATTGTTCAAAAATACATAATTCAAATTTGGGAAATTCCGTTTGACAACCTAGAGAATTTGTTTGTTTATCTTTTGAAGCTACTGGCGATGAAGACTTTGATATAATCTGAGGGGACTTGGATATTTCTAAAACTGTACATGGGCCTTCGGATGAAACGGTGTGCATTTGGCGGCCCCAAATTTCTGGTGGGTGGGAGGAACTGCGCTGAAGAGTAGAATCTTCGCTGTTTATTGATGAAAAATTTACTCCAGTCACTGCGTTTCCACTTATGTTTGGGATCGAGCGAGCTGGTAAATACTTAAGACTTGCCTGTGAGGCCATAGTCGAAACCGTGATTTCTTGTAAAGTTTGCAATGCATTTCGAACCTCGAGACTTAATTGTGTCATATCTTGGTGCAAAGTAGACACCTGCGAGTCTAGTCGTTCAAGAGAATGTCTTTTATTTTGTTTCTTATAATCAGCGTCCAAAACATCACTACTAGTGTCATCATCTAGTGAAGTGGAGTCTACACTTGAAGTCACATTTATCGACCGCTGTCGTTCAACACGTTCACGAAGAGTTATAAGAGATCGACCTCTAGACTGGATTTTCTTTAAACGGGGGCTATTTAATCCCAACAGTGGAGATCTACCATGCAGTGGCGATGGTGTTGTAATACTATGATGAGGTGACACTGTTGTGCCTGTTGCAGTTTCATTTTCCACATCTTCATCACCATCAATATCATGTTGATTTTCATCATCCTCACTAATGCTCGGTAAAGGAAATGTTGGCCCAATATCGGAATCATGGCATTCATATCCCTCTCGCAAATTAAATGTCAGATCATGTTGGATATCGTTGGCGAATTGTTGTTGATATTCTGGATAGAGGCGTAATACTTCCACAAGGCCACCCATATGTACACATTTTAAGTCACAATAAGTGAGAGCCTACATGTAATGAAATAATTAAACAGATATTTAGTAAATATTCATTCTTTGCTTAGTAATTTATTTAAATGTCTTATATCACTATTTTTGCATCCAAAAGTTACAAAAGTTGACTCATTACAAAAGTTAATCGTGAAAATTCAAGAAATATAGTCAAAAAATGGTGTTATCTTGTTATTAAATTCACATAAAATTTTGGTTTCTGCAGGTAAAATCTTCGATTGAAAGCAATAATTACTCAAATTGAATCTCCGTAGTCTTCAAATAAGCCGTGAAAAAACTATACAAAGAGTATCCAGATACAGAAAAAATCTTTCGGAATCAAACAAAAAATTTTTTTTTTTTATTTATTGAATCTTCCTTGATAGGAATTTACAATAAGTATTAAAAACTTAACCTAAGGATAATAAAATTGCTTCTGTCAATACAGGTACAACTATTAGTGCTCAAAAAGAAAAAAAAATTAAGCAATTAAATCAGCGGTTTCTCTTCTCTTAAGGCGTCTATGACTCTCAAATGAAAGCAAATCTCTTGCAAGAGAATTAGGGTGAGTGGAAGTTTATGTAAGTAATTACTGGTAGCTTTTCTGATCTCCTCTTTAATTGTGAGGATATTGAGATCCTTATGGATGTTACTATTTTTTATAAACCATAGAGCACACGTTATTTGCCGCAAAAGTTTAGATTGTCTTCTTTGTAGTTTTTCAATGTTTGATGGTGAGGCTGTGCCCCAAATCTGGATGCCGTATAGCCATATAGGCTCTAATATTGCCTTATATATTAGTACCTTTAAGTCTAAATTTAGAGCTGACCTCTGTCCTACTAGCCAATAAAGTTGGGCGGATTTTAACTTTATTTGACTGATTTTTGCCGCAATATGATGGGACCATGTTAGGCGGCGCGCCGCGGCGGTCCAGGTGAATACCAAGATATTTAACATGATTTTGTTGAGGAATTCTTATATTGTTCATCAAAACATGTGGGCACGTGTCTCTCCTGAGAGTAAAAGTTATGTGCACGCACTTGGCAGCATTGACCTTTATCTTCCATTTGTTCAACCATGCTTCCAGCACATTTATATGCTCTTGGACAAATTCGGATGCAACAATTGGGTTTTTATTGATGCTCATAATTGCTGTATCATCCCCAAAGGTAGATGTATGTGTTAATGTTCTTGTGGGCATATCTGATGTAAAGAGAATGTAAAGGAATGGACCTAGTATACTTCCTTGCGGAACACCAGCGTGAATTCTCTTGGTCGAAGACTTATCATCCTTAGATCTTATTCGAAAAGATCTATTTGTTAAGTAGCTTTTTAGTAATTTGTGCGTACTCTCAGGGAGACATCTTGTAATTTTGAACAACAAACCGTCGTGCCAAACCTTATCAAATGCTTGAGAAACTTATGTATTGAGCATTCATTGCAAGCAGACGTGTTTTTCTGTGTACTCCCTAAAAATCTAAAAAAAAACTCGTGAAAATAACAATAAAAAAAATTTAAAACTATCAAAAAAATCCTTAAAAAGAATTACACAAGTTTGTGCTTAAAAATAAAATAATATATTTTGATTACTGCAAAAATAAAAATATTTTCTTTTAAATAAAACAAGATTTAAAAAATACAAAATCAATTGAAACTCTTAAAATGAGTCAAAAAAATAATTTAACAGTAATTGAAACTTACTGCACTCACTGCAAAAAAGCATTGCCTCTTACCGGAGAACATGTTAAATGTTACCAATGTGGTTGTAAAATTAACAATGTAAATACCACTTCTCCCCTTGCTCCACAGTATCGGAGTCTACGTACTCTTCGATGAACATAGAGAAAAAAAGCATGGAATTGTCGCAGCTGCAGGGAAGGAAGTAAATCACCAAACAACATCAACAGAGAAATGGTAATCGAAGAACAACAACAAGTCAGACAGTTGAGAGATGATAATGTTAATGATGCTGATGATAGCCCAAATCCAAAAAAAAAAATAATAAAAAAGACTCACTATCGTTGAGCTCTGTAAATACAAACGTATGTCTGCTTCAAAATAATGTGACGGAGATCAAGCTGGACATGAAGGGCATTATTGGAAGTATAGATCTACTAACTTCAAGTATTACCAAGAATGATAAAATAAAGATTACGCCATGCGCATGATTCCCGTTATGTGACGTAGAAGCATAGCTGCCAGATTTAACGATTTATCGTTATTTTGACGATTTTTTGTTACAAAAATAGCAAAGTGACGATTTGACGATTTTTTCATTGAAAATGACGATTTTCTGAATTATTAAAATTTTCTATTATTTGTTTGTTTTATTAATGTTTTTGTTACCAATTTTTCTCTTTTTTTGAGACAACAACTATTTTTCTCATTTAATATACTAAATAATAAGAAGAACATGACATACGAGTATTTCAAAAACAAAACTAAATGGTAGTAATGATTTCTTAATTATTGACAATTGTTAAGTTTAAGTATAATAATTCCAAATAATATTGAGTTAGGATAGCAGAAATTATTTATTTATCTGTAAACACAAAAAGCAATTTCAAATGCTGAATTCCATCAACTAAAGTTTTTAGAGGAAACAATTTCTGAATTTCAACAGGGAAATTCTACAAAAACTTTTCCTATTTCAACAAAACATCGAAAGAATATTCAGCCAAATAAATTTAAATAACAAAAATACGGAATTCTTTGAAAATAAGTACCTGTATATAAGGTATATTTATTTTTCTATTAATTACCAAGTATTTCCTCGTGAATAAATAACGAAGTTGTTTTTATTGATTCATACAAAATACAATAATTAATTTCTTAACCTAAATTACCTATAAATAACAAAGAAACAACATTCAATGTTAATATTCACTTCTTACAATAATTGGTAGTTCTATTAAGTTTTGCAATTCTCTTATGATACGTTTTACTTATTCTGATTATGGTACATTGGAAATGTTCTAGACTATTCAATGACTTGTTTTAGATTATCATTGGGTGACTAAAATATGCAAATAGTTTATATATGTATGCAAACAATGTAAACGTGTACATTACAAATAGTGTAAACGATTACAGTGTTTACATATCTTATGGATGAATTGGATTCTATATTTGTAATTTACCCTGAATTAATAAAATATGCTAAATTTAGATATTTATTTATAAAATACTTTGTTCACACTCTTCAGTTTTAGCTGACCAGTTTTTGTTCAATTCTCTTTTGAACTTGCCGTTTAATTCACACACGTCACTTCAATATTTGTACGTTTTGATGCAAATCAACATGCATGAAAAAAAACAAAAGAAAAAAGAAAATTGCCTAGTACCGTCAAATTTGTGCCCCTTTTGTTCTTATTTCCCTTCTCATCCAAAAATACTTGCCTTGACGATTCAGAATTGTGGAGTGTGAAAGTGGACTAAGATAATATAAAAATATTACACAAGTTGTGTTTAACATTATATTTTTTGAGATTTCTTATTTAAAAATTTAAAATTTATGTATTTTGATATGTATTGTACATGTTCTGAAAAACGCAAAACGCCTAAAATTGGCGTTTTCAATATGAATTTGTATTTGAAAACGCCAATTTCAAGCGTTTTGCGTTTTTCAGAACATGGGCGTATATAAACTTGAATTTTTATGTTTTCGTTTAAATAAAAATTTCAAAATGATATTAGAAATAGTGACTTTTTATTTTCCCGATTTTTTTTTTTGACGATTTTTAAAATTCGAAATGACGATATTTTTCTTTTTTATCGGGATTTTGACGATTTTTTCCGAAATTCATCTGGCAGCCCTGCGTAGAAGGGCCATTCTAAGGGTTACCAATAATGTTAGAATTAAAATTTCTTGCGAAAAATTTATGTTTTATGTGATAGTTGGCAACCTTGTAATTGAAATCTCTGAGAGTTCTAAAATAAAATGTGTTTAAAAAAGAAAAACAAACAAAAAAAAAAAAACAACAAAAAATATAAACATGAAGAGTGCAGTGAGCAAATGCAAGCAAAACATGAGTAAAAAAAACAAGTGAAAAAAAATTAAGGCCCAACTATAATATGCATAAGCAAGCTTAAGCAAATTGCAAAAGTTAACGAAAAGGCTGTCAAATGCATAACCAATTCAGAGTTAACTTTCAGGTGGCTACAATTACTTTGAAACTTTTTGTCCACAGTTGCTCATTTATGTTTAAAAAAAATGTTTTTATTTTAACAAAAAGCCATTAAATGACTATATTTTATAAATATTATTATATTATTTTATAATTAAAAGAAAACTTCGTACCAGAAACGCATAATTTTTCCTTTTTTTTAATTTATCGGCAAAAGTACTAAAATGTACAGCTGTGGCAAAACTACATTGTAAATAATAATAAACGTTTACATATGTTTTGTTAATTTTCGTATTGTGTTTGCAAAAATGGAGAAAAAACTTAAAAATTTAAATAATATTAAAATATTAAAGTTAGCGCTTGAAGGCCTGTGCACATTAAAAGAAATAAGTGAACTACACTGTAAAAGAAGAAGACGGTCTTGTTCTGCCAGAGAAATAAACTGCGACAGAAAGACATTTTTGTTAAAATAAAAAGGGTCTCTTTTATTGTAAAGGCACATATTTTTTTCCACATTTTCTATTAAATTTAAAATAAATATATTTTCTTCTTTCTCCATTTTGTTCAAAACACAAACAAGCAACAACAAACAGCTGATTCCGTACAGAAAGTGCGATCAGTTTCGCTTTTTGCTTAAGCAAATGACAGTTGAAAAACTTAACGAAAAGTTTCGTTAAGTACATTATAGTTTGCCACATACAATTTACATGTATTCGCAGGGTTGCTTAAGCTAGCATATGCACATTATAGTTGGGCCTTTAGCCAATAGAAACACAGAATGTGTGACGTCACAGGGCCTAAATGCGCAGAACATTTTAAAATTTTACGCGCGTTGGCGTAATCTTTATATTATCATTCTTGGGTCGACATCCTATAGCACAATAGTGCAGAGAGCACTTCACACATACACTTAATCTCTTTCATTCAGTCGTCATTGAGACAGCAATGTGTGCACATGCGGCGGATGCTATTATATTTTTTTTTAGAAATACTTGCCAACAAACATTTCAAATTAATAATAAATTACGAAAAATATTTTATAATTGATAATGCATTTGGTAACATGCATGTAATCAGCTTTTGAAGTATTAGAAGTTCCGTTTGTATATCAATCTCGTTGTTAATTTTTTATATGTTACGGAAAATACATTGTGAGTGTAGGTTTCCAGTCTAAGTTGTTTTGTATAACTTATATACTTATGTTTATGTTTGCTGGGTAGTTTGCTCACACACACAAACTCATTTTACGCTTTGCCTACCCCCAGTGTTGCCATATTTTTTTTACAAAATCTGACAATTCACAAAAAAAAAAATTTTTTTTTTTTTTCGAAAAAAATCTGCACCTTCAAAACAAAATTAAATAATATCGCACACATTCTTCAAAATTGACTTAATTGAAAATTTTTATTTTATGACACAACTAAAAATAAATCGCTATTAAATTGCAACTTTATTCCAAATTAAATATAAAGAAAGATCTAACTGTTTTTTAGTAATTTGTTAACTGTAACAAAATGCTTTGATATTTTTCTTATAGATAAACGAGTGTGTTGTGTGTTGTTTAAGCATACAAACCCGAAAAATTAAAATTTTGAATTGAGTCACTTTTAAAGAATGTGTGCGATATGTAATAAAATGATATTTGTATATTTTTAATTCATTTTTATTGAAGAAAAAAAGAAAACAAAATATAATTTTTATATTTCATTTAAAATATATGTATATAAAATTAACAGTAAAAACATAACGTATAGTATTTCATTTAAATTATCACATACATATGTAAAGAGATCATAGAAAATTAATTAGACATACTTTTGTATGTATTAGTTGTAAATATTCTTATTAAATTTAGTTTCCATTTCTTTTGTTTGTACACAATTTTTGCAATTGAAATTTTTTTTTTTTAAATCATTCGTCCGCAAAATTCCACATAGAGTGGGAATAATAATATTGATTGCTTCTTTGGTTTATTCGAATAAAATTGAAAAATCTGCATTGATTTAAAAAACTGTGTTTTGGAGTAAAATTCTGCAAGCCTGTTTTGCACTTCAAAAAACTGCAAAAAACAGATAAATCTGCACATTTGGCAACGCTGCCTACCTCTGATTTAAATAGGAACACGTGCACTAATATTGATCATCTCTTTGTAAGAAATAGAAACATAAACACAAACACATATGCAGGAATTATAAAAACCCTGCAGGAAATGTCAATAGTGAAACAGTACTGAATTGCTATTGACACAGTCACCAGTACTAGTATCTTAGTATACCCCAGACAATACTAATTACTATAGACATTTAACATGTGCGTGTCATTGAAAACCCACTACTGACATAGTTACTATTGACAAGGTAGTTCTTTTGGGACCACATTGTCTACACTTTTGGTACTTTTCTGAAATAGAAAATAAAAATGCATTTTTTTGCTAATTTTTGGAGTTTTATTAAAAAAATAAAATACTAAAAAATATTTAATAAAAAATAAATTCGAATACACCCAGAGTCTTTGGCGGGAATCGAACCCGCAACCCTCTGAATGATAGTCCGGCACACTGTCGCCTAGTCTATCGGGGCTCACAATTGAAAAAAGATAATTGTATAATAATAACCATTGTGACAATGCTGCTGACAATGTCGCCAAACCGTCACCAAAATAGTAGACAAAAGTGGTGACTTGGAGACACTTGTCCCCAGGTTTCCTTCAGGGAAGAAATATTTCCGATCACTTTACTCTTGTATGTAGTCTCTTAGAAAGCGAAATGCTACCAAAATCTATAGAAAATACACCAAATAAAAGAATATGCAAGAATAAAGTAAATAACCAGATACGTACAACCTAATGGCACGAATTAAATAATTTAACAGACGCAAATGATATGTTTAATTCCATATGCAATAAATTTAAAAACATCTATAAAAACTCAGAAATAAACAATACACTAAGAAAGAATCGAATCACAAACCCGTGGATGAGTGAATACTTGATAAAATGCTGTCAAAATGCTGTTTATAAAAAATGGTATTTATGTAGAAACAATAAAAATTATGAAAAAGAATATAAAAAATATAGAAATATAGTGAATAAAAAATTGAATTATGCAAAAAACAATTATTATAAAAATAAGTTCTTTGAAAATAGAAGTAACATACGATTAACGTGGAAACTTATAAACGAAATTATCGGTAAGAAATCAAATAATGTCGATGAAACTATAATTAAAAATTTTGAAATGTTTAATTTTTATCGACCTTTTTATATTTTGATTTTGTTAAATTTTTTTATTAGAATTTTCTAAATTGGGCTTTCAAGGTAAGGTATTTTGTATTATAAAATAAATAAAAGACTAGTTTATTTCATTTTCTCCAATCCTACGTTTCGTCGGTATTTTTCCGACCTCCGCAGGGATTAATTTTATTGAATATATAGTCTTTTCGTCAATTTTACATTACTCTTAAAAATATTACACCTTATTATCAAAAATAAAATTATTAGAAACAATCAATTTGGTTTCCAAAAGGGAAAAAATATTAATAAACTTCTCGGCAATTTATCAAACTTTATCAATGAACAACTTAGTAAAAACCATCACTGTCTTACGCTATACATAGATTTTAGTAAAGCACTTGACACTCTTTGCCATACTAAACTTTTAAAAATGCTCGAAAAGAGCAGTTCAAAAACTATCTAAATCTAAGAAAATATTATGCAAAAATCTCAACAAAATTAAGCAATGAAACGAATCTTAACTATGGCGTTCCACAAGGTTCAAAGTTGGGACCAGTACTTTACATTATATATGCAAATGATTGAATGAAAATTCTTGATATGAGCAAAACCTTTGCATATGCAGATGATACTGCGATTGTTGTAGCTCACAAAAATATTGAAAACGCCATACAGATAATGCAGCACCAACTGAATATAGCAAGTAGATGGTGTCATGATCACGGTCTTGTAATAAATGCTTCAAAGACTAAAGTCATGCATATTAAACCACCCCATATTCTATATATAGACATAGGCTTAACATATCATGAAACAAAATGTCTACATAATAACATATTACACGACCTTGTATGCGACAGTGGTCAATATACTACTATAATAGAACTTGTGAATACATACAAGTATCTGGGAGTACATGTCGATCATAATTTTACTTCGAATATACATATAGATGAAGTAAGAAAGAAAATGAGGAAAGCTGCGTATATGCTACACCAACTAAAAAACTGTTCTAGTAATGCTGTGCTACGACAAGCATATAACTCGCTTGTGGAATCACATATACGTCATGGAATAACGGCTTGGGGAAACTCAAAACACTGTAGAATCGTACAAGAGACCCAAAACAAACTCCTTAAAATACCCAAAAAAATAAACACAAACACGATACAAACCAATAATACAACTATACAAACTATTGAAACAAATGCCCACAACATCACAACAAATGCTGGAAGCAATACTAACAACAACATATCAGAAAACAACTCAACCAACAACATTCATCAAACAAATAACATAAACAATGAAAGCACCGATAACAACACCAACAACAATTTCGACACTGAAAATGCACTAAATAATAACAACAACATCTCAAGAAACAATTCAACAACAGCAAAAAAATAGCTACTGAAGAAAATATATTGAATGTTAAAAGTATCTATTATACGACATTAGCCATCGAATTCTACAACGATGCCAGATTTCTACACAAGATAGACCATAAATACAACACCAGAAGAAAATCTGATGGAAGATACAACGTCCAGAAGTTTAAAAACAATTATGGCAAAAGCACTCTAAACTTTATGTTACCTACTATTTTTAATATGATGCCACCAGACATCATAAACACTACTAACACAAATAAAATAAAGAAAATAATTAAGAAAATATTTTTGAACTTGCAATGAATACTAACTATATAAAATAGATTAATACAACCTTGTTTAACTTTTAACCTGCAGACAAGCCACTCTGGCTTTGCAAGGTAAATAGGCAAATGAATTGTAAATCTTTACTTTCTTTAATACTGTTTATTCTCGAAAGCCCCTCGAATCAAGTTTGTTATTCTATGTACTTGCTCCACTGTACTGTGCTTCCTCCTAAAACCAAATTGGTGATTGGGAATAATAGCACTGATGTCATTTTGTGATACTAGGCTATCAAGAAACATTTTTTCGAATAGTTTCGAAAGTATGGGCAGCAAACTTATTGAGCGGTAAGAAGTTACTTGGGTTAAGTCCCTACCCGGCTTGGGAATCATTTTAATGTCCGATAATTTCCATGCCGATGGAAATATACCGACGCGCAACAGGGAATTAAAAATAAATAAGATAATGCGCATATCAGACATTGGGAGATTAATGATCATTGTAGCGGTAATTTTATCATTACCTGGTGCTTTTGTGTCTTCAGACCTTTGACTGCTGCTCTAACATTTGAAAGTCTAAAGTTCATTGGTTGTTGAACTATTTCGCTAATAGGTGATAGGTTGACAGATGATGTAGAAACATTTGGAGTAAATACACTTTGTAGGTGGTTTGCAAATTCTGCAAGTTTTTCAACTGAATTTTTAGCCCATTCACCGTTTTGTAGGCGAATAGGAGACTCATATGTCGTAGGGTACCGCATTTTACTCGTAGCCTTCCATAAACTGAAGTTGGTGTTATCCGTTGGTGTTAGATTTTCCAGATAATGCTTGAGATTTAATTCTTTGTCACTCTGAAGTGAGGAGCGCAAAAGTTTTTGGATCAGATTTAGTTGGGCCTTTACGCCAGGAGAACGAGTTTGCTGCCATTGACGTCTTAATTTCCTTTTTTGCCTTATAATACACTCTATGGGATCTGGGCAATTGGACAATTTTTTCTTTATCACAGGTGCAGGAGGCATGGGTACTCTGGCCGCTTCAACTAAGACTTTAGTGAAGATATTAACAGCCGCTTCTACTTCATTTTCGGATTTCAAAGAGAGGTTGTGTGGTATATGGGCACTTACAAACTTTTTATATTTCAGCCAGTTTGTTCTCTTATTAGGATAACGATGACAACTGAGCTCCAAGTTAACTGGTTCATTATAAAGAGTTAGAAAAGTTGGCGAATGGTCAGAGGAAAGATCCAGTGAAGGGGTCATTGTTAAACGTTCACGATTAACTTTTTTGATAACAGCAAAATCTATTACATCAGGGATCTTCTTGAGGTCTGCTGGCCAGTACGTGCGTTGACTTGCAGAGATAGCGTCCATCCATGAGATGATACCGCATCAAGTAATTGCCTGCCTTTTGGACTCATTAGTCGGGAACCCTAAAACGTGTGTTTTGCATTGTAGTCACCAGCAAGAAAATTTTCGTTTGGAAAAGAAAAATTAAGGCAATATAAATTCGCTAGCCAATCAGCCTTACACATGCAAACAAAGATTAGGAAAATCATTAGCTAAGGTTAAGAATGCTTTGCCAGTCGATCCAAAAAAGGGCTCATGTTGTTGACATACTTTATGAAAAGTATGCCACAAATAGTACATCATCTTTGGTACAAGAAACAAAATCTGCAACAGATGAAAAGAAACAGATTGTTGGTGATTTTTATTTGAGAGACGATATCTGTATCCAAACCGCAGGTCGGAGGAATACTTTAATCATTGATGGGAAAATTTCAAGTATTATTAAATGTAAAATTATTCTCTTCCTAAATTGTTAAGTTTCTTTTTTATTTATTTTCATATTTCTAATTTAAGTAAAAATAGTCTGTAAAGATTTATATTCATAGGCTAAATAAATAAATAAATAGTACCTAAGCGCTTTATGCTGCTGACTATTTCTGAGTCGTACGAACTACATACATACAGTTGCATAGTAAAGTATACATACCCCCTTGAATAGCAATAAAGTTCATTTCAAACAAATTCAAGCGAACAACAAACAATAAATTTTGACCAACATTTTTTTCCAACACAATATTTATTAACAAAAATATATAAAATTCATTTTTCAAACACAGAAAAATCTACGGCTACGGCTATGTGGAAAAGTAAATAAAATGGAACTCCGTATTTAAACAGTGCTACCACACACTTCAGGCATCTTCACGAGATACTGTTATTTAGAAAAAAGTTTAATTGTTGTTAATCTTGCAGTTAATTTTGTTATTTAACGAAAATGAGTAAAGAAATTTGTGTAAAAGTGCGTGAGCTTATTGTAAAGTTCCATAAAGAAAAAAATCTTTAATAGAGATTGAAAAACTAGTTGGGCATCCAAAATCAAGCATTCAGACAATAATTCGGAAATATAATAAAACAAAAAGTGTAGAAAACAAACCAGGAAGTGGTCGCCCACCTAAACTGACTCCACGTGCAAAGCGAAAAATTTTGTTGAATGTTCAAAAAGAGCCTAAAACAGGTAAGAGTGCTATATTCGGCTGTGCCGAATCTTAAATACACTTCACCTAAGCGTAATAAGAAATACAGAAACTAGACTAGAATATCCTAATTCTGTGTTTTCTATTCAGTCTTGGTACAAATTTTATTAGTATTTGATATATTGTTTGAAAGACAATTTTACGACCAACATAATTTATGTTAAATATTTTGAAATGTTGTCTAATTTTTACCATTTTAATTGATTTAATTACCAATTCTTACCATAATTTACAGAGTCTGTCTGATGTTCATCAATAATCTTCAGTGTAATTTAACAGAGTATAAAAAAGGGTTACAATTCGGTTTTAGTGATTTTGCTCAAAAAAAAAAAAATGAAATAGGGCTTTTAGAGGATATACCAGGAAAAAAAATTGTTGGCGGTCACGCCTATTTTTGAGGGGGCGGGCCCGTAAAGTTGAAAATATATAGGCCTATATCTCGGGAACTACTGGGTGCTTGCTAATTTGTAATACACTAAATAAAAGGTATTAAAAATACCTTTCCAACGATATATATCATGATTATAAAATATGGACCGAATATGGGTTAAATCCGAAAAGAATATTTTTTGACCCGAATTTATTTGTTTTTTGGAAATGGTTCTTATATGGCAGCTATGACAAATTATGGGCCGATCTTCTTAAATTTTGGAACAGTTATTTTCATGCATATGAGGATACTTCACGTCGAATGTCAACATAATAACGCTATATATACGATATATATTAGTATTAACGTGGATTTCGAGAGTGGACCTTATGTGGGGGATATAGTCAAATATGGACCGATATTCTCAAATGATCAAATGATCCGTGTAAAATTTTGGATTGGTACCCTTATTTATAAGCGATTTATGAGTATTTTTTTTTTTTTTTTGCATTTAATTATTTATTGAATCTTCATATATGAAATGACAATAAGTATTCAAATCTTAATACTAAAAAGAAAATAATAAGCCCAGCCAGTGCTAGACAACAATTTTTATGATACTAAAAAATTTCACATCAACTGATCCAGTCATCTGTTTTGCGCTTGAGTTAAAGCACACGATGCAAAAATAGGCTGTTGACGATGATCAGGTAATACTGACGTCTTGTTGGTTCTTATGCCTTTCAAATGAGTGTAAATTGGACAACCTCTATAATTTGCGGTATGATTACCTCCGCAGTTACTGCATTTTTTGATTTTTGAGTCAGTTCTCGACTTATCGCATTGAGCAGTTGCATGTAGCTCCCCACACGCAACACAAACTGTCGGCAATTTACAGTAGGCTTTGGTATGCCCAAATTCTTGACAGTTGAGACACTGAACGGGTCCCTGACGCTTATGTGGTTCTTCCACGGTGATTCTACGATGCAGAAAATACATCAGATTGTAGATGGGATGGGACTCGTTTTTCTTTAAGACAACATCTCCAGGTTCCAATTCTACACTGAACATGGGCTGAGGGATCTTTTCACGGTTTCTGATATTCACTACGCTCTTGATTTTGAACCCTTTGTCCATTAAACCGGTCTTTATCTCCGCAGGATCAACACATGGGTCTATACCCTTTAGAACGACTTGGAGTCCTTTTGCGCTTTTGAGTTGGTAGGTATAGAAATCCCTACTCTCCCTTTCCAGCTGGTTGGACAATTTTCGAAAATCATCTTCCCTATTCACTTGTATCTTTGTCTCGCAGATATTTCCATGTTTAATTGAGGTTACGCTAAACATGTTTTCACCTATTACCGAAACAATTCCTTGTATCAGTTTATTGGAAGTGGGCTCTCTCAGGTAAATTGGTGGGGGCTTAAATGTCTTTTTCGGTATTTCTGGGTCATCCGTCTGAAGTAGAGAAAATCTGTTTTGGTCATTTGGTTTTGAGTAGATATCGGGCTCCTCTGTCGCTTGAGAACGGTGATGTACTTATCCATACCTACTTGTTTTTTGGGTTTGACTGCACTATTTGGTGAAGATTATGTTTTCTCATCTGATGAAATCACTATATTGGGCGAACAGGAACGACGCCGTTCTATGGCTCTTGTAGTGTGAAAATTCTCCACAGTTTTTATGCTATTTTTAATGTTTTTTTTTTATTTATTACCGTAGATTTTTTTAACCTATTACGAGTTATTTTTTCACTTTTTTGTTTTATTTCAACCTATTACACTTTTTCACCTATTACGATTTTTTCACCGAAAATTCAGCCGCACTAAAAATAATACGTCCGAACAGTTCGATGAGACGAGACTGAATGAGTGATTTTCGAAAGAGGGCTTTATATGGGGCATACGGTTAAAAATAGACCGAAATTCACAAAATTTTATGGGATGATTTTTGTATATATTAAAATGATCTGTGCAAAGTTTTGAGTCGGCACCGATATTTATACAATATATATAGGGAAAAATGTATTTTTTAGATGTGGTCCTTGTATGGGAGCTATGACCAGTTCTGGGCCGACTACCATAAAATTTAGTACAACAATTTATTTGCCTATAAAGAGTATTTATGTCAAATTTTAGCCGTTTAACATTATTTATATATGTTTTATACGTATTTAAGTGAATTTTGGAAGTGGACTTTATATGGGGTCTATGGTCAAACATGGACCGAACTAAAAAAAAATTTCGTTTTGCGATTTCTTTTTGTATAAGATTTTTTGCTGAATTTTGTCTAGATATTCCAATTTTATAGGCATTTATTTATCATTAAGCCATATTTCGGGAATATATATATTTGTATGGGGGCTATAAGAAATCATGTACCGATTCTTAATATTTTCCGATTTTTCACAGAAGCTCCTATTTTTAACAAGGTGGTCTCTTAAATGCTCTTCTCCTGTCCAAACAAGGAGTTAGGGCCCATTTTTTTATTGCTGATTCTTAAAGCAAAAATTATGAGGAATCCAAACAAAAAAAAGTAGCCGGAAAATTTAGGAGCTTCTGTGGAAAATCGGAAAATTTAATTTTCATGGGAAAATTTAAAGGTAAATTTCTAAGAAAAATTAGGAAAATTTTATTTTTCAATTAAAGCCTGATTCAATACCTTTCCAACGAGTTATCACTCGTTGCGATCGCTTTAGTAGTTTTTTTTTTAAACAATTTTCAATGAGGTCCCTTATGAAGAATTCTTCAATTTTGTCACAGACAGTGGTGTACACCACCACTAAACCAGTCACTATAAAAAAAAAAAAATATGTAGGTACATTATTTTTTGCTGGGCAATCGATTGAGACTATTTATTTTAAAATCGGAGAGGGGTCGTCCAAAAATTTGCCAATTTTGATCGTTTTCATATGGAATTGCTCTATATGTACTTATATTTAAAATTTTATTTTATTATACTTCAGGTAAAAAATATATATGAAAAAAAGAAATTATAGAATATTGAAAAAAGGTCGAATAAAAGAACTAAATATAAAAAATATATATGTAAAATATAAATTAACTTGCACTTCAGTTTGTAGTTCAGTCTTATATTAGGTACAATTGAAAGTCAATATATTAAATTTACAGAAAAAAATACTTTAGCAATAACAAAACAAAAACTTCTTATTAATAAAAATAAAATGTAATATCATTACATTTTTTATAAAACACAAGTAGATAAAGTTTTAAAATGTTTACTTCAGTCTTATAATTACACTGGTTTACAAATTTTTAATTTGGAAAAATACCAAGAACGCCACTTGCCTAGATAAGTTAATTGGGACCTCCTGAACACGAAAAACGCTGTAATTTTTTTTTTCTAAGTACCGTTTTTTAGATAACGGTACTTTTGTGTTTTTCGGTGTATGGTCCCATTCAAACCCTTGTGGAGCCCAACCGAAGAGCCCGATCGAGATGAATGGCATATCGTTGGAAAGATAATCGAATGCCTTTTCCGCCGATATGCTGCAAATTTCTATCTGATAAGAAATAGCTGAGTTATGGCACCTCAAAGTTCGAAATTTGCCTATTTTTTACGTTTTTTTTCAAAATTTTTCTTTTTTATTTAATTTTTTTTCTACGTTACAGTTAATATCTGTAGTAGTATTTCGTGGTCCCTCTGTATAATGTCACTCCAATAGTCTGTATTCTATCCATTATTTTCTGTTAGTCTGCCATAGCGTTACTGTAACGTCTTTTTCATTGTCCAAACATCCAGCAGTCTGTGTTCTCTCTATACATTGTTTTCTGTTATTCTGCCATAGCGTTACTGTAACGTCTTTTTCATTATTCAAACATACAACATTCTACACACCTACATATATACTGTGCTCAACACTAATTTGTAACGTATATTTTCAATAGTTTTAATAAATAGCTTACCATACAAAATGTAACGTCTTTTTCATTGTCCAAACATCCAGCAGTCTGTGTTCTCTCTATACATTGTTTTCTGTTATTCTGCCATAGCGTTACTGTAAAGTCTTTTTCATTATTCAAACATACAACATTCTACACACCTACATATATACTGTGCTCAACAACACTAATTTGTAACGTATATTTTCAATAGTTTTTATAAATAGCTTACCATACAAAATGTAACGTCTTTTTATTTATACAATACACCTAAATACTTATTCTCACTACCATAATATTCTGACAGCCGAACTCCTCTCTCATATAGTTCTCAATACAGGCGTAGCTCTAATGATCATACTCTCCAAATAGTTTTTAAAGTTACACACACTCATGATGCTTGCATATGACACACACATTTACCCACTAGTATTAAGTTATGTACAATTTGTAACGTCTGTTTCTTTTTTTTTTTTGTTTATGTAACAACTCATTGTTTTTCAATATAGTTTGAGTATAGCGTAACGATTTTTAGTTTGTAAGAATTTCTCTGTAAATATTTTAAGACTTTTAGTATATAAGGAGGATTTGAAAATAAAGTGCATTCATTCTGATTTGGTCACTGAAACCGAAGTGTTTTATTTTAAAAGCCATCCTACAAATTCAGAAGTGGGATCAGAACAAAAGTGTTATTTTTAAAATAAAAAATGAGTGTTTAAAAAAAAAGAGTGTTTAGTTTAAAAATGAGTGTTTAAAAAAGAGTGTTCAGTTTAAATAAAAAGGATTGTCTTCAGTGTAACTAACAAACAAATGAACAAACGCATGCTGAAAAATTAATAAGAAGTTTTCAAGTGACATTTTAATTAAATAAATTTGGTGCCAAAAATTCGATTTTTTTTTCCCCTCCCAAATCAAAAAAAAAAAATAAATTACAAAACTGATTTTTAAAAAAAAAACTAAGACCGTAGAAAAGCACTTTAAGTAAATTTTTAAATTAAAAATTTGTAATAATAAAATAATAAGAGACAAAATAATCTAAACGCTTTGTGTTGTGGAATTTTTTTGTTGACATTTTCACAATGGAAATAAGTGGCAGTGATTACTCTGTACAGGAATTGAAGGAGTGGTTAAGAAAACTTGGTCTACCAACAAGCGGAACGAAAAATACGTTAATTGCTCGCCTAAATGATATACCAGTTGAAGAAAGAGGGATATGCCCAACAGTTAATATGAATAATGAACCGGATGAGGACGAAGCCATATCCAGAGAGCTTGAATTATTAAAGCTGGAACGAGCCTTGCTTTTAAAGGAGAATGAACTCTTGAAGAAAGAAAAGGATTTGGAAAAATCCCAACCATCTAGATGCCCTGTTGATGCTAATGTCAACCATCAGTACAACCCTTTCATAAATATTATAAAGGATGTCCTTCCCGATTATGATGGTTCTGCAAATTTTGAAGTTTGGGCTGCCCAACTTGCTAATATCGCCGGCGCTTATCACATTGACGAAACCATGTATCGAGCCATATTGATAAGCAAACTTAAAGGAAAAGCACTTTCATGGTTACAATCAAGACCATCTTTAGTAACTGAGAGTCCAGGCAGTTTTCTAAAGCAGATGCATGAGTTTTTCGGCGCTAAAGAAAGTAAGTTGATTTTACGGAAAAAATTCGAGAGCCGCAAATGGGTATTTGGGGAGAAGTTCCAAGAATATTTCAACGATAAGCTTGTACTTGCAAACCAAATCAACATGGATGAAGAAGAATTGATAGATTCGATTATTGAAGGAATACCAGATCCCCAACTCAGAACGCAAGCTACCATGCAAAACTTTGGCGACAAAATGCAGCTTCAGCGGGCTCTCTCAAGAATAGAGCTAAAGGATCCAGTAAAGCCTAAAAAAGATAACGTCAGATGCTTTAATTGCAATTCGTTGGGTCATTACGCTGGTGAGTGCAAGAAGCCCAAACACCAGCTTGGTTCCTGCTACGCATGTGGAAGCTCAGAACATCGTGTTGCTGCCTGCCCTGAAAGGAAAAAATCTGTTCATGTTGTGGAAGATGACAACTTCGTAAGATTGTTTACGTTTTATTTTGGTAATACTGTAAGTAATTTTAATAATTCTGTTATTTTAGAATGTCTAATAGATTCAGGAAGTCCGATTAGTTTTGTCAAAAGATCATGTGTGCCGCATAATTTGAAATTAAATAAAAATATTTACGTTTCTTATTTTGGATTAAATAAAAGTAAATTGAAGGTTATTGGAACCATATTTTGTCATATCATTATAAATAAAAATAAATATCTTTTTAATTTATATGTAGTACCAGACGAATCAATGAACATACAGGCAGTGTTAGGTAGAGACTTTATGAGAGCTTGTAAATTTAAAATTGTTTGTGAATTGGAAACTAATATTTTGGTAGATGATAATGAATCTGGAGATAATTTTGAGAATGACATAATGACTGTTGAATGTTTTGATAATGAGGAAGTAAGCTACAATGTGGGAAATGATATAGGGTTAGATGATAGGAAGACTTTTTATAAAATTTTTAATGACCTTTACGTTAAACCGGTGCGCCCTAAAGATCCAGAGGTCAAGTGTGAGATGAAATTAACATTAGATGACTCGAAACCCTTCAACTGTCCCCCTAGACGTTTGTCTTACGCGGAGAAATCAGAGCTGCAAATACTATTAGACGAGTATTTGGCCAAGGGATACATACGGGCTAGTGATTCTGAGTTTACTTCACCTATTGTGTTAGTCAAAAAGAAAACCGGTGAGTTGAGAATGTGCATCGACTATAGGAGGTTAAATAAGGTGACTGCTAAGGATAATTATCCAATCCCGCTGATAGACGACTTATTGGACCGGCTGGCTAATAAAAATCTTTTTACAAAACTTGATTTGAAAAATGGATTCTTTCATGTATATATGCATGAAGAATCTATAAAGTTTACTTCGTTTGTGACACCGTTAGGACAATTTGAGTTTTTGAGGATGCCTTTCGGTCTGAGGAATTCTCCGTCAGTATTTCAAAGATTCGTCAACAAGATATTTTCAGACATGGTACGCGAAGATAAACTTATTATCTACCTTGATGATATCATGATAGCTACAGATAATGTAGAGGAACATTTGGAAATTCTGCAAGAGGTTTTGAGGCGTTTGGTAAAAAATAAGTTAGAGTTAAGATTGGATAAGTGCGAGTTCCTGCAATCCAGTGTGCGGTATTTAGGATATACAATTAGTGGCGATGGGATTCGAGCAGATGAGAAGGGACTCCAGTCAATAAAAGACTTTCCAATTCCGAAGAAACAACATGATGTCCAAAGTTTTTTAGGTCTTTGCTCATATTTCCGTAGGTTTATTAAAGACTTTTCTATCATAGCGAAGCCGTTGTATGATCTCACCCGAAAAGATTTAAAGTTTATGTTTGGTGAGGAGCAGCTGAAGTCTTTTGAACATCTCAAGGAAAAGTTAATGGAAGCCCCTGTTTTAGCGTTGTATGACCCCAGAGATACTACCGAACTTCATTGCGATGCCAGTTCGGTAGGTTTTGGTGCAATTCTTATGCAGAAAAAATCGGACGGTAAAATGCACCCAGTATTCTATTTTTCCAAACGCACTACTGATGTTGAGTCCAGATACCACAGCTTTGAGTTGGAAACGCTCGCAATTATCTACGCGTTGAAACGTTTTAGGATCTACCTTCAGGGAAAATCGTTCAAAATATTGACAGACTGCAATTCTCTGACACTGACATTAAGTAAAAAGGATCTAAATCCGACAATAGCAAGATGGGCCCTGGAGTTGCAAAATTATGACTATACCCTTGAACACCGAGCTGGAAGCAGGATGCAACACGTTGATGCGTTGAGTCGTTGTAACAACATACTAGTCTTAGAGACGAACACATTTGAGGAAAATCTCGTGATATGCCAAGGAAAGGACGAAAAACTGGTTAAAGTCAAAGAGATGCTGCAAAAATCGGAGGACAAGCTATATGAAATGCGAAACGGAGTGATTTACAGGAAGAAAGATAACGACTCGTTGCTGTTTTGTGTCCCTAAGGATATGGAAAACCACGTTTTATATAAGTACCATGATGAGATGGGACATATTGGTGTAGAAAAGATGACCGACATTATCTCCAAAACGTACTGGTTCCCGAGTATCCGAGAAAAGGCCAAAGAACATGTAAGTAACTGTTTGAAATGTATAGCATTTTCCCCAAGTAGTGGCAAACAAGAGGGATTTCTACATAATATTCCAAAGGGTAATATTCCATTCGAGGTAGTGCATATTGACCATTTCGGACCAGTAGATAATGGAAGGACGAGGAAACATTTATTAGTCGTCATTGATGCTTTCACTAAATTCGTCAGGCTCTATCCTACTAAAACTACGAGTACGAGAGAAGTCATCATTGCTCTGAAAGATTATTTTAGATCGTATAGTCGTCCTAGAGTCATAATATCAGATAGGGGAAGTTGTTTCACATCGAATGATTTTGATGAATTTTTAAAGGAAAATGATGTTCGGCATGTTAAGGTCGCCACGGGTTCTCCTCAGGCAAATGGACAGGTGGAGCGTGTAAACAGAACATTGAAGCCAATGATTGCGAAACTTGTTGATCCCAGCAAAGGAATTTACTGGGATAATGTGATTGAAACAGTCGAATATAGCATAAACAACACATTACATAGGACGATCAACGAGTATCCTAGTAGAATGTTGTTTGGTCTAAACCAAAGGGGCACCGTTTTGGATTTACTAAAGGATAAACTCCAAAATATGGCGAAAGAACCGGAAAGGGCAGATATTGAGGAAATACGTAATAACGCTCAATTAAAACAGGGTCAATTGCAGAATTATAATAAGCAGTACGTTGACCGAAAAAGGCGAGAGCCAACGAAGTATGCCGAAAATGATTACGTAATGGTGAGGAACTTTGACTCACAAGCAGGTGTATCTAGGAAGTTAATACCCAAATTTAGAGGCCCCTATAGAATAGCTAAAGTGCTACGAAATGACAGGTATGTTCTGGAGGACGTTGAGGGTTTTCAACAATCAAGGATACCTTACGGGGGTGTTTGGGCTGTAGGTAATCTCAGACCATGGTTCGAAGGGCGTAGAAGTTGAATACATTTTTATTCTTCCTACCAAGATCAGGGGATCTCGTAGTCAGGACGGCCGAGTTGTAGTAGTATTTCGTGGTCCCTCTGTATAATGTCACTCCAATAGTCTGTATTCTATCCATTATTTTCTGTTAGTCTGCCATAGCGTTACTGTAACGTCTTTTTCATTGTCCAAACATCCAGCAGTCTGTGTTCTCTCTATACATTGTTTTCTGTTATTCTGCCATAGCGTTACTGTAACGTCTTTTTCATTATTCAAACATGGCATCGAGTGACAATTTCCCGCAATTGTTACGGTCCACTAGTCATGTAAACGCGCCTAGTTCTAGACAAGTTTCTTACGCTAACGTGGTTAAATCTAATATGCCAGGTTTGGAGCAGGCACCTAAATCACAATATTACGAGCCTAATATTAACACTCTAGAGACTACATTGCAGACACTTGTCCAAACCATGAACACTTTTACGACCACTATGACATCCATGATGCAGGAAATGCTGAAAATGCAATCCACTATCTTACAAGCCATTTTAAAGAAATGATTTGTTTAAAAATTTGTTTTTGGAATGCGAACGGCCTCCGCCAACATAAAAACGAACTAGAACACTTCCTGATGGATAAGCAGATTGATGTCATGATGATTGCTGAAACTCACTTGACGGCGACAGCGTACTTCAAAATTAATGGCTACATGTTGTATGATACTAAAGATCCCCGCGGAAGAGCATGTGGAGGATCGGCAATTCTTATAAAGAACAGAATAAAACATTATTTAATGAACAACATATGTGAGGATTACCTACAAGCAACAAACATTTGTATTGAATTCTGTCAATACAATTTTGTTTTATCATCAATTTATTCGCCGCCTCGATTTTCAATAAAAGAACACCAATACTACAGCTTCTTCAATTCCCTTGGAGCTAGATTTTTAGTTGCTGGTGACTTTAACGCCAAACACACTTTTTGGGGTTCACGTCTGGTGACCCCGAAGGGTCGTGAACTCTTCAACACCATTGCCAAAATGGGATTAGATGCACTCTCAAGCGGGCATCCCACCTACTGGCCGACGGACCGACGGAAGATTCCCGATGTTATTGACTTCGGAGTAGTAAAAAATATCCCTGTAGAATCGATACAAGTGGAGCCTTCATTAGACTTGTCTTCAGATCACTCTCCTTCTATTATTTCAATGCGTTTCCTTCAAGGGAATGGCTCTCCATTTCGGGACATATCTAAAACCAGAGTAAGTTGGATAAAGTATAAAAAGTATTTAAGTTCCCACTGCACGGAAAATTTTGTGTTGAGAACTACCGCGGATATTGATGAGTCGATTGGCAAGTTTACTGAGGACATACGAAGAGCTGTACATCACGCCTCCACATATGACGTTGAATGCAGACGTGGGACAAACAGAACTTATTTCGCTGAACTCGATCATCTCCTGACAGAAAAAAGAAGAGTTAGAAGAGAGTGGCAAATTCACAGGTCTCCTCAACTGAAATCTAGGCTACGAGAATGCAGAGATATACTAAGAAATTTCTTAGAAATCCAAAGAACGGCCTCATTTAGATCTTACTTGGAGGGTCTTGATAGTACCCCACAATCTGACTATTCGCTATGGAAGGCGGCACGAGGTTTAAAAAGACCAGTTAAAGGAAAGCCTCCTCTGCGAAATCCGACTGGAGACTGGGCTAGAAATGATTCCGAAAAAGGGACTTTATTTGTTAACCATTTGAGAAATGTGTTTACTATAAACAACTCAATTAATACACCTGATTTGCCTCCACTCGTTATTAGACCTCCGGTACCTCTAAGACTTAGCTTTAATGATGTTCAAAGCGCTATTGGTACTCTGAATCTTAAAAAAGCTCCAGGTATGGATAAAATCAGCAACAAAATGCTTGTGGAGTTACCTCGTGTAGCTAGAAGAATCATCCTCTTTATTTTCAATGCTATTTTACGCCTAGAATACTATCCTGCAGATTGGAAGGTATCTATGATTACCATGATTCCTAAGCCAGGGAAGGACCCCACTAAAGTAGAGTCATATAGGCCAATTAGTCTACTGCCGACAATTTCAAAACTGTTTGAAAAATTATTAATGACTAAGTTGACTCCAATTCTGAATGACACTGAATGTATTCCTAATCATCAATTCGGCTTCAGAGCTAAACACAGCACCATCGAACAAACACACAGATTGGTAAATGTGATAAGAGGGTCGTTTGAAGACAAAAAATACTGCTCCGCCCTTTTCATTGATGTGTCGCAAGCGTTCGACAAAGTTTGGCATGACGGTTTAATGCACAAAATAAAATTAACTCTGCCTGCTAACACCCATAAACTCATGGAAAGTTATTTATACGGTCGCAAATTTAAAATCAAAGAAGGTGATTTTTTAAGTACCGCTCAGCCAATTGAATCAGGTGTGCCACAGGGTAGCATACTGGGTCCTACTTTATATTTGATATATGCCTCCGACATGCCGTCAGACCCCAAAATCCATACGTCAACTTTTGCAGACGATACAGCCTTTATCAGCGTCCATAAGGACCACCAAGTTGCATCACAGAATTTGCAGAATTATGTTTATAAGCTAGAGAATTGGCTAGAGCTTTGGAAAATCAGGGTTAACGAACAAAAATGTATTCATATAACTTTCACATTGCGAAAAGATACCTGCTCGTTCATCAGAATAAATAATCAAATTATCCCGCAACACAATGAAGTCAAATACCTCGGCATTCACCTCGACCGCCGTTTAACTTGGAAGTCTCATATCGACGCAAAACTTACTCAGATGAGATTAAAAGCAGTGCAACTTAATTGGCTAATCGGCAGAAACTCTACATTGAAATTGGATTGCAAACTTTTGTTGTACAATGCAATACTAAAGCCAATCTGGTGCTATGGAATTCAATTATGGGGTACTGCCTCAGCATCAAACATTGAAAAAATTCAAAGGGGTCAAAATAAAATTCTACGTATTATTACTGCAGCTCCATGGTATGTTAAAAATTCTCGAATCCACAAAGATCTAGGCGTGCCATTAGTAAACGTCGAATTTACAAAATATGCGTCAAAGTACGTCAGCAAACTTGAACACCATCCAAACCCACTTGCACGAGACATACTTAACTTTAGTGGCCACAGTCGGTTGAGAAGGAGGGATACCCTTGCTTTAACTCAAGCGCAAAACAGATGACTTGATCAGTTGATATGAAATTTTTGTAGTATCATAAAAATTTTTTGTCTAGCACTGGCTGGGCTTATTATTTTCTTTTTAGTATTAAGATTTGAAAACTTATTGTTAGTTCAAAATATGAAGATTCAATAAATAACTAAAAGCTAATAAAAAAAAAAAAAAAAAAAAAAAACATACAACATTCTACACACCTACATATATACTGTGCTCAACACTAATTTGTAACGTATATTTTCAATAGTTTTTATAAATAGCTTACCATACAAAATGTAACGTCTTTTTCATTGTCCAAACATCCAGCAGTCTGTGTTCTCTCTATACATTGTTTTCTGTTATTCTGCCATAGCGTTACTGTAAAGTCTTTTTCATTATTCAAACATACAACATTCTACACACCTACATATATACTGTGCTCAACAACACTAATTTGTAACGTATATTTTCAATAGTTTTTATAAATAGCTTACCATACAAAATGTAACGTCTTTTTATTTATACAATACACCTAAATACTTATTCTCACTACCATAATATTCTGACAGCCGAACTCCTCTCTCATATAGTTCTCAATACAGGCGTAGCTCTAATGATCATACTCTCCAAATAGTTTTTAAAGTTACACACACTCATGATGCTTGCATATGACACACACATTTACCCACTAGTATTAAGTTATGTACAATTTGTAACGTCTGTTTCTTTTTTTTTTTTGTTTATGTAACAACTCATTGTTTTTCAATATAGTTTGAGTATAGCGTAACGATTTTTAGTTTGTAAGAATTTCTCTGTAAATATTTTAAGACTTTTAGTATATAAGGAGGATTTGAAAATAAAGTGCATTCATTCTGATTTGGTCACTGAAACCGAAGTGTTTTATTTTAAAAGCCATCCTACAAATTCAGAAGTGGGATCAGAACAAAAGTGTTATTTTTAAAATAAAAAATGAGTGTTTAAAAAAAAAGAGTGTTTAGTTTAAAAATGAGTGTTTAAAAAAGAGTGTTCAGTTTAAATAAAAAGGATTGTCTTCAGTGTAACTAACAAACAAATGAACAAACGCATGCTGAAAAATTAATAAGAAGTTTTCAAGTGACATTTTAATTAAATAAATTTGGTGCCAAAAATTCGATTTTTTTTTCCCCTCCCAAATCAAAAAAAAAAAATAAATTACAAAACTGATTTTTAAAAAAAAAACTAAGACCGTAGAAAAGCACTTTAAGTAAATTTTTAAATTAAAAATTTGTAATAATAAAATAATAAGAGACAAAATAATCTAAACGCTTTGTGTTGTGGAATTTTTTTGTTGACATTTTCACAATGGAAATAAGTGGCAGTGATTACTCTGTACAGGAATTGAAGGAGTGGTTAAGAAAACTTGGTCTACCAACAAGCGGAACGAAAAATACGTTAATTGCTCGCCTAAATGATATACCAGTTGAAGAAAGAGGGATATGCCCAACAGTTAATATGAATAATGAACCGGATGAGGACGAAGCCATATCCAGAGAGCTTGAATTATTAAAGCTGGAACGAGCCTTGCTTTTAAAGGAGAATGAACTCTTGAAGAAAGAAAAGGATTTGGAAAAATCCCAACCATCTAGATGCCCTGTTGATGCTAATGTCAACCATCAGTACAACCCTTTCATAAATATTATAAAGGATGTCCTTCCCGATTATGATGGTTCTGCAAATTTTGAAGTTTGGGCTGCCCAACTTGCTAATATCGCCGGCGCTTATCACATTGACGAAACCATGTATCGAGCCATATTGATAAGCAAACTTAAAGGAAAAGCACTTTCATGGTTACAATCAAGACCATCTTTAGTAACTGAGAGTCCAGGCAGTTTTCTAAAGCAGATGCATGAGTTTTTCGGCGCTAAAGAAAGTAAGTTGATTTTACGGAAAAAATTCGAGAGCCGCAAATGGGTATTTGGGGAGAAGTTCCAAGAATATTTCAACGATAAGCTTGTACTTGCAAACCAAATCAACATGGATGAAGAAGAATTGATAGATTCGATTATTGAAGGAATACCAGATCCCCAACTCAGAACGCAAGCTACCATGCAAAACTTTGGCGACAAAATGCAGCTTCAGCGGGCTCTCTCAAGAATAGAGCTAAAGGATCCAGTAAAGCCTAAAAAAGATAACGTCAGATGCTTTAATTGCAATTCGTTGGGTCATTACGCTGGTGAGTGCAAGAAGCCCAAACACCAGCTTGGTTCCTGCTACGCATGTGGAAGCTCAGAACATCGTGTTGCTGCCTGCCCTGAAAGGAAAAAATCTGTTCATGTTGTGGAAGATGACAACTTCGTAAGATTGTTTACGTTTTATTTTGGTAATACTGTAAGTAATTTTAATAATTCTGTTATTTTAGAATGTCTAATAGATTCAGGAAGTCCGATTAGTTTTGTCAAAAGATCATGTGTGCCGCATAATTTGAAATTAAATAAAAATATTTACGTTTCTTATTTTGGATTAAATAAAAGTAAATTGAAGGTTATTGGAACCATATTTTGTCATATCATTATAAATAAAAATAAATATCTTTTTAATTTATATGTAGTACCAGACGAATCAATGAACATACAGGCAGTGTTAGGTAGAGACTTTATGAGAGCTTGTAAATTTAAAATTGTTTGTGAATTGGAAACTAATATTTTGGTAGATGATAATGAATCTGGAGATAATTTTGAGAATGACATAATGACTGTTGAATGTTTTGATAATGAGGAAGTAAGCTACAATGTGGGAAATGATATAGGGTTAGATGATAGGAAGACTTTTTATAAAATTTTTAATGACCTTTACGTTAAACCGGTGCGCCCTAAAGATCCAGAGGTCAAGTGTGAGATGAAATTAACATTAGATGACTCGAAACCCTTCAACTGTCCCCCTAGACGTTTGTCTTACGCGGAGAAATCAGAGCTGCAAATACTATTAGACGAGTATTTGGCCAAGGGATACATACGGGCTAGTGATTCTGAGTTTACTTCACCTATTGTGTTAGTCAAAAAGAAAACCGGTGAGTTGAGAATGTGCATCGACTATAGGAGGTTAAATAAGGTGACTGCTAAGGATAATTATCCAATCCCGCTGATAGACGACTTATTGGACCGGCTGGCTAATAAAAATCTTTTTACAAAACTTGATTTGAAAAATGGATTCTTTCATGTATATATGCATGAAGAATCTATAAAGTTTACTTCGTTTGTGACACCGTTAGGACAATTTGAGTTTTTGAGGATGCCTTTCGGTCTGAGGAATTCTCCGTCAGTATTTCAAAGATTCGTCAACAAGATATTTTCAGACATGGTACGCGAAGATAAACTTATTATCTACCTTGATGATATCATGATAGCTACAGATAATGTAGAGGAACATTTGGAAATTCTGCAAGAGGTTTTGAGGCGTTTGGTAAAAAATAAGTTAGAGTTAAGATTGGATAAGTGCGAGTTCCTGCAATCCAGTGTGCGGTATTTAGGATATACAATTAGTGGCGATGGGATTCGAGCAGATGAGAAGGGACTCCAGTCAATAAAAGACTTTCCAATTCCGAAGAAACAACATGATGTCCAAAGTTTTTTAGGTCTTTGCTCATATTTCCGTAGGTTTATTAAAGACTTTTCTATCATAGCGAAGCCGTTGTATGATCTCACCCGAAAAGATTTAAAGTTTATGTTTGGTGAGGAGCAGCTGAAGTCTTTTGAACATCTCAAGGAAAAGTTAATGGAAGCCCCTGTTTTAGCGTTGTATGACCCCAGAGATACTACCGAACTTCATTGCGATGCCAGTTCGGTAGGTTTTGGTGCAATTCTTATGCAGAAAAAATCGGACGGTAAAATGCACCCAGTATTCTATTTTTCCAAACGCACTACTGATGTTGAGTCCAGATACCACAGCTTTGAGTTGGAAACGCTCGCAATTATCTACGCGTTGAAACGTTTTAGGATCTACCTTCAGGGAAAATCGTTCAAAATATTGACAGACTGCAATTCTCTGACACTGACATTAAGTAAAAAGGATCTAAATCCGACAATAGCAAGATGGGCCCTGGAGTTGCAAAATTATGACTATACCCTTGAACACCGAGCTGGAAGCAGGATGCAACACGTTGATGCGTTGAGTCGTTGTAACAACATACTAGTCTTAGAGACGAACACATTTGAGGAAAATCTCGTGATATGCCAAGGAAAGGACGAAAAACTGGTTAAAGTCAAAGAGATGCTGCAAAAATCGGAGGACAAGCTATATGAAATGCGAAACGGAGTGATTTACAGGAAGAAAGATAACGACTCGTTGCTGTTTTGTGTCCCTAAGGATATGGAAAACCACGTTTTATATAAGTACCATGATGAGATGGGACATATTGGTGTAGAAAAGATGACCGACATTATCTCCAAAACGTACTGGTTCCCGAGTATCCGAGAAAAGGCCAAAGAACATGTAAGTAACTGTTTGAAATGTATAGCATTTTCCCCAAGTAGTGGCAAACAAGAGGGATTTCTACATAATATTCCAAAGGGTAATATTCCATTCGAGGTAGTGCATATTGACCATTTCGGACCAGTAGATAATGGAAGGACGAGGAAACATTTATTAGTCGTCATTGATGCTTTCACTAAATTCGTCAGGCTCTATCCTACTAAAACTACGAGTACGAGAGAAGTCATCATTGCTCTGAAAGATTATTTTAGATCGTATAGTCGTCCTAGAGTCATAATATCAGATAGGGGAAGTTGTTTCACATCGAATGATTTTGATGAATTTTTAAAGGAAAATGATGTTCGGCATGTTAAGGTCGCCACGGGTTCTCCTCAGGCAAATGGACAGGTGGAGCGTGTAAACAGAACATTGAAGCCAATGATTGCGAAACTTGTTGATCCCAGCAAAGGAATTTACTGGGATAATGTGATTGAAACAGTCGAATATAGCATAAACAACACATTACATAGGACGATCAACGAGTATCCTAGTAGAATGTTGTTTGGTCTAAACCAAAGGGGCACCGTTTTGGATTTACTAAAGGATAAACTCCAAAATATGGCGAAAGAACCGGAAAGGGCAGATATTGAGGAAATACGTAATAACGCTCAATTAAAACAGGGTCAATTGCAGAATTATAATAAGCAGTACGTTGACCGAAAAAGGCGAGAGCCAACGAAGTATGCCGAAAATGATTACGTAATGGTGAGGAACTTTGACTCACAAGCAGGTGTATCTAGGAAGTTAATACCCAAATTTAGAGGCCCCTATAGAATAGCTAAAGTGCTACGAAATGACAGGTATGTTCTGGAGGACGTTGAGGGTTTTCAACAATCAAGGATACCTTACGGGGGTGTTTGGGCTGTAGGTAATCTCAGACCATGGTTCGAAGGGCGTAGAAGTTGAATACATTTTTATTCTTCCTACCAAGATCAGGGGATCTCGTAGTCAGGACGGCCGAGTTGTAGTAGTATTTCGTGGTCCCTCTGTATAATGTCACTCCAATAGTCTGTATTCTATCCATTATTTTCTGTTAGTCTGCCATAGCGTTACTGTAACGTCTTTTTCATTGTCCAAACATCCAGCAGTCTGTGTTCTCTCTATACATTGTTTTCTGTTATTCTGCCATAGCGTTACTGTAACGTCTTTTTCATTATTCAAACATACAACATTCTACACACCTACATATATACTGTGCTCAACACTAATTTGTAACGTATATTTTCAATAGTTTTAATAAATAGCTTACCATACAAAATGTAACGTCTTTTTCATTGTCCAAACATCCAGCAGTCTGTGTTCTCTCTATACATTGTTTTCTGTTATTCTGCCATAGCGTTACTGTAAAGTCTTTTTCATTATTCAAACATACAACATTCTACACACCTACATATATACTGTGCTCAACAACACTAATTTGTAACGTATATTTTCAATAGTTTTTATAAATAGCTTACCATACAAAATGTAACGTCTTTTTATTTATACAATACACCTAAATACTTATTCTCACTACCATAATATTCTGACAGCCGAACTCCTCTCTCATATAGTTCTCAATACAGGCGTAGCTCTAATGATCATACTCTCCAAATAGTTTTTAAAGTTACACACACTCATGATGCTTGCATATGACACACACATTTACCCACTAGTATTAAGTTATGTACAATTTGTAACGTCTGTTTCTTTTTTTTTTGTTTATGTAACAACTCATTGTTTTTCAATATAGTTTGAGTATAGCGTAACGATTTTTAGTTTGTAAGAATTTCTCTGTAAATATTTTAAGACTTTTAGTATATAAGGAGGATTTGAAAATAAAGTGCATTCATTCTGATTTGGTCACTGAAACCGAAGTGTTTTATTTTAAAAGCCATCCTACATATCTGGAATGTTTTATTTTTTATCCAAATAGTTTATTTAATTACCAACATTTTAAGCGTAATTTGAAAAAAATCGGATGAAAAATATAGTTTTTATTAAGGATTTTGTGGAACGACAATATTTTCACCTTCATTGCTTACACACTATATTCGGCGTAAATTCAAAAAATTTAAATTAAAATGACGAGCGACTTGAACTCTTACGTTTTTTTCGGATGGATCTTCGCGAATGAGGAACCAACAATAGTCCGCTATCATTTGTTCGTCCCACCAGCCTTTGTAACGTCTCTCGATTTCTTCCATTTCTTGGTGAAATCTTTCACCTTGTTCATCACTTTCGGAGCCCAAGTTGGTGGGGAAAATATCCAAATGACTGAATAAGAAGTGTAATTTAGGTGTCATATTTGAACCTAAAGGTTAAAAAGAATAAATTTTAAATCATAACGGCCTTTTTGATATACATGTTTTCACTCAACGCTTAAGGTGACTATACACTACGTGTTTTTTACATTGTATATGTCAAATTTTACATAACGGAGTGAAAACATGTAGTTGGTGACCTCATAAACTTTGCTTGTGTAAAATACATGTGGAAATACATATGTAATTTTTTCGATTAGAACACGCTCTATTTTCTTATGTTCAAACACATGTTTTCAAATGTATATGCCATGCGAAAAGATTTGTCGATGTTTAAATATCTGCGCTATCATTAGCCGGCCGTATGAAGAATTTGCATAAGTGATAAATTAAATATTTTTTTATCTCATTTTGTTAATTTAATAACAATGATATAAATTATTTAAAAATTTTTGATACAAGCTCCACATATTGTATATTGAAAGACGAAAAACCTTAAATCAATATTTTTGACGCCGGCATTTTAGTGACGCCACCAAAAATTTTTGCAGCGGCTTTAACGCATTTTTCAAAGAAACGACATGGAAAATTATGTGTAAATAATCATGGCGATGTCACGTGTAATTGTACATACAAGTTGGTGACCAAAAATTAAAACCCTTATGTAAAATAACCAATTTTGACAGACATAAAGAAAAACATGTGGGTTGTAAACTTAAAAATACATAAGCAAATACACGTAGTGTATAGCCACCTTTACCAATGGCATTGAATTTTTGCAGTAATGTATCGATCTTCTCTACGTAATCAGGACTTCTGTAGTTTCCCAAAAAGTTGTGAACGATGTCCTGGAATGCTTCCCATGCCTCCAAATGAGCTGGGCCTTAACACTCATTAAATGCTTGGTCACCGTACAGAGCCCGAATTTGAGGGCCATCAAATATACCAGCTTCAATTTTGCTCGCTGTGGCTCTCGGAAATTTTTGTTTAAGGTAATTCATGGCAAGACTGTCATTTGGCAACGTTTTCACAATCTTTGTAAATAACCCAAGCTTAATATGTAATGGAGGAAGTAATATCTTCTCCAGAGGAATGAGTGGGTCATTTTTGATATTGTACACTCCCTGCGTACGTTCACTTCGCTCGGGCCAAACTTTTCGGGTGTAGTGATTCTGACGGTCACGGCTGTCCCATAGACATAGAAAACAGGGAAACTTCGTATTGCCCCCTTGCAATCCAGATAGTATGGCAACTAATTTAAAATCAGAACAAACTTTCCATTGATGTTGGTCATAATGTATGAGATCGAGAAGTTCTTTCATTGTTTCATATCTTTCCTTTATGTATTTTCCATATCCGATTGGAATTGATGGTTTCGTATTCCAAATTCGGGCTCTGTACGGTGACCAAGCATTTAATGAGTGTTAAGGTCCAGCTCATTTGGAGGCATGGGAAGCATTCCAGGACATCGTTCTGTAGTTTTTGGGAAACTACAGAAGTCCTGATTACGTAGAGAAGATCGATACATTACTGCAAAAATTCAATGCCATTGGTAAGCGTTGAGTGAAAACATGTATATCAAAACGGCCGTTATGATTTAAAATTTATTCTTTTTAACCTTTAGGTTCAAATATGACACCTAAATTACACTTCTTATTCAGTCATTTGGATATTTTCCCCACCAACTTGGGCTCCGAAAGTGATGAACAAGGTGAAAGATTTCACCAAGAAATGGAAGAAATCGAGAGACGTTACAAAGGCTGGTGGGACGAACAAATGATAGCGGACTATTGTTGGTTCCTCATTCGCGAAGATCCATCCGAAAAAAACGTAAGAGTTCAAGTCGCTCGCCATTTTAATTTAAATTTTTTGAATTTACGCCGAATATAGTGTGTAAGCAATGAAGATGAAAATATTGTCGTTCCACAAAATCCTTAATAAAAACTATATTTTTCATCCGATTTTTTTCAAATTACGCTTAAAATGTTGGTAATTAAATAAACTATTTGGATAAAATATAAAACATTCCAGATATTAACTGTAACGTAGAAAAAAAATTAAATAAAAAAGAAAAATTTTGAAAAAAACGTAAAAAATAGGCAAATTTCGAACTTTGAGGTGTCATAACTCAGCTATTTCTTATCAGATAGAAATTTGCAGCATATCGGCGGAAAAGGCATTCGATTACCTTTCCAACGATATGCCACTCATCTCGATCGGGCTCTTCGGTTGGGCTCCACAAGGGTTTGAATGGGACCATACACCGAAAAACACAAAAGTACCGTTATCTAAAAAACGGTACTTAGAAAAAAAAAATTACAGCGTTTTTCGTGTTCAGGAGGTCCCAATTAACTTATCTAGATAAGTGGCGTTCTTGGTATTTTTTGGCTGTAAACCAGTGTTATGTGTGCTATATTTAGTAGACAATTATATAAATAAATTTTTGTTAAAAAAAAAATACTTCAGGTAATAAATAATATTATTAGCAATATCAAAACTAAAAAATTCTTAGTAATAAGAGTAAAATATAATTAAATTACATTTTTTAATAAAACACATGGATACAAATTTTTGTAATCTTAGAACATATTTTTGGCAGACCAAACATAATGGGAATTATATCGATTTATGCACAATTCTTTAGATTGCATTATAGAGTTAATGGTCTTAAAGTCAAGCTTATTTCTGCATTTAGTTTTGATTAAAATAAGCTGCGAAAATATCCTTTCAGCAACAGCCGAACTATGTGTCAATGACATTAAATTGAATACAAAATAAATCAAATCATTAAAACATTTTTCGTTTAATCCATTTGTATGTTTGGAAACTACTTCCCAAAATTCAACTATATCCATATCAGCACTTATTTCCAATTTAGAGAATCTAAGCAATTTCCATTGGGATACAATTTCTTCTTCTTTACCGTTTGTTAAATTTGGAAAATGAAATAATAGAGGTTCTAAACTTATTTCCAAAGAACTTAAGACTTTAATTGGTGTTATTACACCAAGATGTTTAACATCATTTCTAGAAAAATCAAATCGCTTTAACATTTCCTTTACGAGTTCAATGTAAAAAGATTGTATATTTTTTTTTATTTCAAATTTTTTAATATTAGGCAAGTTACCTTGCTGCATACACAGTTCAGCTTTACGCCCAATGAAAATATTTTCTACATCTATGTAATTTTCTGCATCAAACAAATTTACAGTTTGTAATGAAGTCAAATTTTTTACATAATCAATTTTTGCAAAATTACTTAAAATCAATTTAAAGTTAACTTCAAACTGGCTGTATAGGTATGGAAGATGAACTTTTGCAGATTGAAATTCTTTGTTTAAAGTATTTATTATATTTAAAATATATGATAGGAATAAGAAATATACCTTATGGGAAGAATCGCTCATTAATTCTCCCAACTCAAAAGCTTTAACTCCGTTAACTTCAATATGCTCTGATATGAAATATAGCTGTAATGCAGGCCATTGCTCAACAATACGATTAACAACGTTTTCTAACGCCAGCCAACGCGTTAAAGAGATTCCTAAAATTTTATGCGGCAGTACACTACAATATTCCTGAAACTCTTTAAATTCAGTTATACGCTTTGGGCTATGTGCAAAAAAGTTGTATATATTTTTGCTAAGTGTTTCGATTTGGCGAGGAAGCTTCTTACTAGCATACGCAGATCACAAATGCAATGAATGACATGTGCATTTAATATAAAAAAGATCTACATTACTTTTAAATCTAGCTTGTAAACCATTCACTTCTCCGGCCATATCGCTAGCACCATCGGTCGCTAGCCCAATAATATTTTCTAAAGGGTTTTCATGGTTAATAAAAAAATCTTTTATGACGGCGTCTGAGCTGACAACTTCTATGAGGCTTAAAAATGTGTCTTGAATGTTCTTAAATGAATTATCCATATAGCTAACGACTAGAACTAGGGATTTCTTTGTGGATACGTCTGTCGTTTCGTCTACGATTAACGAAAACTTTGTCGTTTTCAGTTTGGAAATTAAATTTGCTTCAGATTTACTTCCTAACATTTCTGTTAATTGAGTTGCTTTGGTCCTGCCACATTTAATGTGTTTCGCAATTTGAGAGTCGGGACAGCACTCCTTTAATAAGCCTGGTCCATTAACAGAAAAGGCAAATTGTGAGAAATGAGAAATATTACTAATGTTAGCTCTGTGTGGTGCACTTGTTTATTAAGTGTTTCTTTTTGAGAACTTGCAAATGTGTTAATTTTTATTTTATTTTTTTTTTTATTTTCCACATTTTGCTTATGAACACTTTTTTAGTGTGCTTTCGTAAATAACTTACGTGATTTGCAAGTTTTTTTCACAGGCAGCGTTAAGTTAATTTTTATTTGAGTCGTCTTTTTTGTTTTAGTATTATAAGAAACAATTAAAATAAAGTTTTAATAAAAATATATTTGAAAATAATTAAAAAAACTATGTTTTTAAATAAAAATATTAAAAATATTTAGAATATTTGAAAAATTATTTAAAAGTGGGTACTGTACTAAACCTATTTACTTTACATAAAACTACCACAACAACATTATTTCTAACGGTTAATTTGATATGATATGAAAACAAAAAGTAATAGAGAACATTTATAAATGTTCTCATATATGAGAATTGTGCTAAGAAAAAAAATTGACGAGTATTTAGTCTTTTACTTCGTTTTTATTATATCTTATTTTAGTGCTTCATCGAAGCCCTATTAAAAGGTGAATTCATTTTTGGAGGCATAAATAAACAAAATATTGTAAACAAAAAACATAAATAGAGCTTATCCGTAGATTCTACTGCTGCGCAGAAGCACTAATGTAAGGAGAATTTATTTCTCTTTTATACGCGAACGTAAATTTTTTAACGAAGATCTTGATGATGCAATATGTATTTATAGAAATTCCATTTAGTTCAATGTTAAAGTTCTTTGAAACAAGTAAGTAAGCGCATATTAAGTGAAAGTGTTAAAGTAAAAAAAGTATAACGGTTTAAAAAACAAACACATTTACCTACATACAAAAGGTAAGTTAAAATTTGTTTATTTAAAAATATCTTGTTAATTTGATCAAAGGGCAAACAATTGTTTAACGTAAAATAATACTACAATTATGTTTATTAATATTTCTAAAGTTACAATATACCTACATATGTATATATTTTTTTCAGACTAATACAATTAAAAAAATAGTAAGAAGGGCTGGAATTAAGAAAATGATAACATCCATTTTCGATGAACATCTTTTACTCGAATTTAACGTTGATGGAAGACAAAGTAAAAACTATTCAAAACTTCTAAATCTAATTTACAGTAAGTTAATTTTTTGTCATTATTATAATCAGTGTTATATATTTCATATTTGTTTTTATTTTTTTGCTTTTACAGAAAGTGTTTATAAAGATGAAATGTTGACAAAAAAGGGCTTTTTTGACGAAATAAGAAAAGGAATACGCTTATCTAAAAACAGACATTATAAAGATGTATCCATCAAAAAAAATCTACAAAATAGTTCTGTTTTAAATGATGATCAGAGCAATTCATCTACTAATGGTGAAAATAGTATTAGCAATATTAATAGAAAGCAAAATGTATTATCTATAATGGACCTTTAACTATTTTTTTATAAAAATTTAGTCTTGTAAAAATTATATTTGAATTTTTTGTTATTGTCATTGTTTTTCGAGATATGAACTGTTTGTTATTTCCTTTTAACATAATCTTTATATTGTTTTCTATGTATAATGAATTCTTTTGCTATATATTTATTTTTTAAATACATTTGTAAAACCCAGGAATTAAATATAACAAATATTCCTATCTATTTCTTCAACATAAATTTAAAATGTATATTTTATATATAAAAGCAAATATATAAAATTTGTAATAATAATTTTTGTGACATATACATACATATAAATATACATATATGAGTAACTTTTATGTTTATTGTATTTTTAGTTATTATTTTTTATCATTTAAGGTGAACGTTTTTGAATTGCTTTTCTATATTTTAAAGGTCTTTATAAAATATAACCATTACGAAGGTTTTTTGTATAAACTGTATCAATGTTAGTACTAAGTTTTCTTAATGATCTCTTCTTTAATATAATAAAAATAATGATATATAAAAAACAACCTCTGTTTATAATAATTGTTAGGAGGAAGTGCTTCATAAAGCATTATTTGATTGCCTTCTTTAATATATGTATATAGAAGAAGGCGTGATACAATCACTTTTTGTAAGGCATGATTTATCTTCATAATGGATGCAGTATAAAATGCACCTAAAGAATGCTTCCTCGAATGCATGATATGATCAATTATTTAATACTCAAATATGCGAGTATTTTTATGAATGAAATCAGGTAATATTGCAATGTATGAAAAATGCTTAATTTGGATTCCTAAAGCAGAGCCTCTACGCGAGGAATCCCATACAAAAATCATGTAATCTTTCATAAGAAGTGGAAGCACTAGACAACTGCTTCTTGCCTTACGATACTGCTTCCGAGGAAGCATCATTTTTTGCTGGGCTGTTGCATTTAGCATGTTTTAGACGTTTTTTAACGTTTGAATAACCTTACTCGTTCAACAGTACAATTAATGTGTTTGTTGTGTTTGGAGACAGGAATGTATTTTTTTTGTAATGCTGTGGTTGATTATTCAGCAGTGTTGTATTACATATAACGTTATAAAAATGTTTAAATTGTGGTAGTTTCGTTTATCACCAAAATTAGTGGTGTTAAGTCAAAGTGAAAAACAATGCAAAAAATGGTTACTTTTGTGTTAAAGAAAGTAACCAAAACGAAAAAAAAAGTACACAAGTACACTTTGGAAAAAAGTAACCAATTTTGGTTAAAAGTAACCAAAACGGCAACGCTGGGTGCATATGTAAAAATAACAACAATAACAATATTTAAGGTATTCCACTCAAGAGAGTATTGTAATAAAGAGAATACATAATAAATAGAAGCTAAAATGCAAACACATCGTATGATTTAACTGTTAATTTTTGTAGTCAAAAATACATATTATAATATAATTGCACATCTAAGAAAACATTAGGGCTCTAATTTCTTATGATAAAATATAAACTAAATTATTATTAAGTTAATAAATTCATTTAAATTCAGTTAACATCTTCAACATTCCGCCAGCCTTGAACAGAAGGTATGTGGTTCAAACATCCTTCGGCAAGGGGTACAATTTGGTCACGGGTCTTCGAAAGGTGGATGTTGTAGTCTTTACAGTGGCTACTCTAACATGATCATCGGAACCAGCATGGGTTTCTAGAATTCGCCGAAGTTTCCAGCAGGCGGGAGGTACATTTTCTTCTCGTAAAAGAACAACGTCATCGACTTGTAGATTTGGTTTTTCATTTAGACATTTAGCTCTCGGTTGCAGAGATAAAAGATAATCAGCCGACCAACGCGACCAAAAGTATTGTATGAGTTGTTGAATAACTTTCCACTTGGAAATAGCAGACGTTCTTAATGGGTAACATCAACTTCCGGTAAAGCATTAAGGGGTCTTCCAATTAAAAAATGGCCTGGGCTAATATATGGTAGGTCGTCTGAGTCAGCTTGGACTAGTGGCCTTGAATTAAGGATAGCCTCGATCCTTGCAAACAATATGGATATTTCTTCGTAATTAAGGGTAGCTTGACGAATGGTTATCCGAAGGTGATACTTAATACTTTTCACCGTGGACTCTCATGAAGTGCCATTGAATGCCTTTAGTGGATAAAAAATTCGAAACATTATTAAATTCAAAAGATATTGCCGCCTTGTAGATTTCTCCCAGTTTCTTAGCTGCTCCTTGGAAGTTGGTACCATTGTCACTGTGTATGTGACCACAAAGTCCCCTTCGGGCGACAAATCTATCTAGAGCAGCTAAAAAGGCGTCGGTGCTTAAATCCGTGACCAGTTCCAGATGCACAGCTTTAGTGAATAAACAAATAAATACAGCGATGTATGATTTCACGATAGGAGACTTGCGACCATTATGTTGTCTATACATAATTGGACCAGCGTAGTCACAACCGACTTCATAAAAGGGATAGGCAGCGTTGATTCTAAATCTTGGAAGATCGGCCATAAGTTGATCGTTGGCCTTTGCACTGTAGCGTTGACAGACTGAACATTTAGAACATATTCGTCTAGCTAATTCACGTGCGCCCACAATCCAATATCTTTGACGCAATGAGTAGGGTAACTCCAGCATGTAAATTTTTCAGATGGCAATAATGAACAATTTTATACGCGATAGGGCTGTCTAATTTGCAGTATAATTTGATGTTGACTATCGTATGTCAAATTAGCTTTGCCAAAACTGCCACCAACTCGTAAAATTCCATGGTCATCTAGAAAGGGTGATAGTCGTTTTAGTTTTTTACTGGTTACAGGTGTACTTTTTTTAATGGACGATATGACATCAGCAAATTCAGATTCTTGGTAGTATTTGAAGAATTCATTTTCGGCATCTCTTATTTCATTTGGCAACTTATTTTTAGTTTTAAACCGCCGAAATAAGCGAGTACGCGGACCATACGGGTGAAATGTGAAATTCGATTATTTAATTCTCCAATAAGGTTAGTTGAAAGTGTCGTTGAAAGAACAACCTGCTTAGCTAAGCGTAACTCTTCATTAGTTTGCAAGTCTTTTACCAGTGTCGTCCACTCATTTTGGGCCTTCAGTAGAAAAGATGGTCCATAAAACCACATGGATCTAAAACCTCTGCTAGCACAATCAGCTGGATTTAATTTACTTGGAACATACCTCCATTTAACATCAGGAAGAGTGTCAAGAATATATGCGGTTCGATGACCGACAAAGGGTTGTCACTTAGTAGGATGGGATGAGAGCCACGCCAATACAGTTTTGCTATCAGACCAACATACAATCTTATTTTTGTCTATATGCAGCACGGGCATCAATTACTCGAAAAGTTGCGCCAAAAGATAAGCAGCGCACAGTTCCAGCAGGGGAATTGACACCATAGGCTTAGCCATCACTATATTTGTTGATACTTCACTATCTGCTGACGTTTTACAACAATACACGACTGCTGCATAGGCCGCACTAGACGCATCACAAAACCCATGATAAGTAACGTTGGTTTCTGTAGAAAAAATAATTTTAGGAATATTAATATTATTCAGTAAATGAAATTCAGAAAACAGCTGTCCAGCCATGGTTTTAATTTCACTAGGAAGCTGTTCGTCCCAATCCAAACTGATTAACCACAATTTCTGCATAATGATTTTAACGGATATGATGACAGCTGATATCCACCCCAGTGGATCGAAGATTTTTGAGATTTCGGAAAACATCGTTCTCTTTGTGTCAAAAAAACAGTCGACAGCAGGGTTCCATATTACGACATACAGTGATATCAGTAGGGATATTCACTATACCTTCTATTTTATCGCCTTCGTGTATGTTAGTTAAAACTTATCTTTCATTACTTGCCCATTTTCTTAACCGAAAGCCGCCAACCGTAAGCAGCTGGTTTAACTCTTCTGCTAATTTTCTAGCATCTTCTATAGTGTTGGAGCCAGCCATACAATCATCAACGTTAAAACAAGTTTTTAAAGCCTCACATGCTAATGGAAAGCGCTCACTCTCATCTCTACTTAATTGTATAAGGGTACGTGTTGCCAGATATGGAGCTGAAGTGCTGCCGTAAGTGACGGTAGTTAGCCTATATTGCTTAACTTCTTCCCCGGGACTATCTCTCCACAAAATACGCTGATAGTCACGATCGCATTCATGAACATTTATCATGTGAAACATTTGTTTTATATCAGCAGCAAAACAAAATTTCTTACACCTGTATCTTAGTAGTACTGCAGTAAGGTCCTGCTGTAGGACAGGGCCCCTTAGTAAGTTGTCATTGAGAGACTAGCCATTAAATGATTTACTAGAACCATCGAAAACAACACATAGTTTTGTGGTAACACTTGTATCCTTTAACACAGCATGGTGTGGCAAATAGAATACTTCAGCAGGGGGGCGAATGATTTCATTTTCAGGCACAAGTTCCATATGGCCCAGCAAAATATATTCATTCATAAATTCAAAATAAGCCTCCTTTAATTTAAAATTGAATTTGAACTTACGTTCCATGGGATTTAGTCTTCTTAAGGCAACAGTGTAGGAGTCTCCCAGCTCAGGGGTCTGCTTAAAAGGCAGTCTAACAGAGTACCTTATAGATCGGGTTGTATATCGATTGTAGACCTTATAGATCGGCCTTTTGATCTTCAGCAGCTTAGGACCGCTTTATAACATTCAGGCTTTCTACCTCCCAGAACAGACGTAGTGCTTTATTTAAATCTTCTTCATTATGAATTTGACTCGTTACATAACATACCGTAACTGGTCAGGAAAATGGTCACTTTGTGCGGCCATTTCAATATCCAAAGATTGGAATTGATCATAAAGTGCCTCCAACTTTTCCAAACGGGCACGTAAATCAAACAGCGAGGTTTGAGTGTTTACTTGGCTAAGGAAGTTCTCAATTGTCGTAGCCGTTCGTTTAAACTAAAAACGTTTATATTTCAATCAAACACCAGAGTTTAAATTTAAATAAAACACAAATGTAGTACAACGTTTTTATTTTTTAACACCTTTTTAATACAAATGTCTTTAGCAGGGTTGTCAGATTTTTTTTTAGCTCCGTCGCCAAAACGGATGTAAAAAATCGCCAAAATCCGATTTTGTTCAGTTTTTAATTTTTTTTATTATATAATAATATGTTTCCACGACGACTTGAATCACCTGTTTCGCCTTCTGAATTATGTTTATGAATCATGCTGTTTACTTGACTAATAAACTTGATTCGATTTGACAGTCATCTTTAATAAACAAACAGAATAAAAAAAAAAGAAATTACAATTTGTGGAAAATATTTTTTTTTATTTGACAAACAAAAGTGAGTTGAAATTAGTTAGCTTATTTGAAAAAAAACCTACATTCGTACGTATTTACTTTCTTTACTTCCAGCAACAAGAAAATAATTTGCATTGTATAAAATTAATATTAAATTTTTTCAGCTAGTGCAGATAAACTTGCAATAAAAATTAGAGAAGAGTGCAATTTTTCGTGCTTCGCAAGTAGATTCAATATGAATCTACTTGATTCGCTCTTAAAATTTTGTATGGTGAAGCAAGTTGTTTCACTTAAGATTGGGATGTGAAGCCTGAATAGAGCGCGAAGCATGTACCGTGGAAACGTAGTATAAAAGAAATAAATTTTGTTTACACAAAAAAACCTAGTTCAATTTTTAAGTCAAAAATTGAGAAAAAACCAAAAAATCGCCAAAAATATTTTTTTTTGTTTTTGTTAAATTTTTTTTATTTAATTCATTAATTGTTACTTATTAAACAATATTTTAGTAAAACATATACACATTTATATCCGTTTTTGTATCATATTTAAAAAAAAGTAAAATTAAGTAGATAAGTCTAAAGGCCCAACTATAATATGCATAAGCAAGCTTAAGCAAATTGCAAAAGTTACCGAAAAGGCTGTCAAATGCATAACCAGTTCAGAGTTAACTTTCAGGTGGCTACAATGACTTTGAAACTTTTTGTCCACAGTTGCTCATTTATGTTTAAAAAAAATGTTTTTATTTTAACAAAAAGCCATTAAATGACTATATTTTATAAATATTATTATATTATTTTATAATTAAAAGAAATTATAAAATTATGGAAACGTAGTATAAAAGAAATAAATTTTGTTTACACAAAAAAACCTAGTTCAATTTTTAAGTCAAAAATTGAGAAAAAACCAAAAAATCGCCAAAAATATTTTTTTTTGTTTTTGTTAAATTTTTTTTATTTAATTCATTAATTGTTACTTATTAAACAATATTTTAGTAAAACATATACACATTTATATCCGTTTTTGTATCATATTTAAAAAAAAGTAAAATTAAGTAGATAAGTCTAAAGGCCCAACTATAATATGCATAAGCAAGCTTAAGCAAATTGCAAAAGTTACCGAAAAGGCTGTCAAATGCATAACCAGTTCAGAGTTAACTTTCAGGTGGCTACAATGACTTTGAAACTTTTTGTCCACAGTTGCTCATTTATGTTTAAAAAAAATGTTTTTATTTTAACAAAAAGCCATTAAATGACTATATTTTATAAATATTATTATATTATTTTATAATTAAAAGAAATTATAAACGCATAATTTTTCCTTTTTTTAATTTATCGGCAAAAGTACTAAAATGTACAGCTGTGGCAGCACTGCATTGTAAATAATAATAAACGTTTACATATGTTTTGTTAATTTTCGTATTGTGTTTGCAAAAATGGAGAAAAAACTTAAAAAATTAAATAATATAAAAATATTAAAGTTAGCGCTTGAAGGCCTGCGCACATTAAAAGAAATAAGTGAACTACACTGTAAAAGAAGAAGACGCTCTTGTTCTGTCCGAGAAATAAACCGCGACAGAAAGACATTTTTGTTAAAATAAAAAGGGTCCCTTTTATTGTAAAGGCACTTATTTTTTCTGCATTTTCTATTAAATTTAAAATAAATATATTTTCTTCTTTCTCCATTTTGTTCAAAACACAAACAAACAACAACAAACAGCTGATTCCGTACAGAATGTGCGATCAGTTTCGCTTTTGCTTAAGCAAATGACAGTTGAAAAACTTAACGAAAAGTTTCGTTAAGTACATTATAGTTTGCCACATACAATTTATATGTGTTCGCACGTTTGCTTAAGCTAGCATATGCATATTATAGTTGGGCCTTAAAAGTTCGTAAACTTCATTCTCAGCGATTTCATTACTAGAGTCTTGACTTTCATAACTAGTTGAGTTGAATTTTTTTATCATTTCATTTGTCGGTGTAAACGAATTGCAGCATAATTTGTTTACGTTCATATGATTAATTATTCTCAATAGAGCGTCTAAAAGCTCATATTGAATTTTATTACTTAGTCGAGTTTTTGCACAATTCATTATTGAAAAGACCCTTTCAACGCAGACATTACTGGTTGGAACTATCAATATAGTAAGAACGGTCAAAGATATTTCCTTAAAATGGTACGTACATGCTGTATCGTGATAATCAAACACTTTTGGCCAAAATTCAAGTAAATTTGTTGGAATTTCGTTATTAAAATAATTGTTGCAATTTATGAACGGAAGTTTTCCTCATTGAGTTTCATACACGCCTATTGCTACATTTGGATCCATAAATGGTCTTAATGTTTCTTGAACAACGCCAAATTTAGTTTGAGATAATGTATTCGCACACTTTGAAATAGAAAATTGTTCAAAAGCTTTAAAAAAGTTCATATTTTCTGGTAATCTGCCTATCATCTCTTTTAAAAGTTTTTTTAAATACACAAAACAGTTTTCTTTAAGTATGATTATTTCTACTTCGCTCATTTTCGCATTTCTTAATTCTGTTTCAAACTCTGCAAAATCAATTGCATCTAGAGGCAAAAATGAATTTGAAGAATCCATAGCTGCATCTGTAAAATTTTTCATTGTTTTCAGTATTATATAAAACAGAAGGTTTGAAAACTTTTGTTGAAAACATAATAAGTGTACAATACAGTTTTTCATGCATGCTTCCTGCATCCATGCTGTCCGATTGAAATTCCAAATTCAGATGATTTATTTCGTTGACAATTGGATTTATAAAAACCAAAAAAAAAGACGATTTTTTTCATCATATAATTCATTATAGATGTTTTGGTGAAAATCGCCAGTGCTATCAAAAATCGCCATGTCGCCAAACGGAAAATCTCGACGCCAAACACGTTTCAAAATCTCCACGTTTGGCGAGAAATCGCCATATCTGACATCCCTGATCTTTAGTACGACAGAAAAACTCTAAAAATGTTCTTTTATTTTTTTTTTGCAGCTATAGGCAATGAACAACTTCACAAAAAATTCATACAACTACACGAATGTATGTGATTGTGTATAAATATTTCCAAATCACGTCGGGGTCACCAAAAAATGTACGCGAATTTAATGTAGATTGTTCCACTTCGGTTGTCAGTTACAGACTCATTTATTATAAGTTGATTAACAACTTGTTTATCTATTCGTACATTTATACATATGTAAAAATAACAACAATAAAAATATTTAAGGAATTCCACTCAAGAGAGTATTGTAATAAAGAGAATACATAATAAATAGAAGCTAAAATGCAAACACATCGTATGATTTAACTGTTAATTTTTGTAGTCAAAAATACATATTCAGGTCTATTCGGGAATACGCGCTTCACTTCTTCGTCGTCGAACGTTCACTTTCGACATTTCGTCTTCGACATATTCTAAAATACGAGTGAAGAATTATCGTTTGCAGTAATCGATTTTTTGTAATCTCTTATGAAAAACATAAACATTGAAAACAGCTGTCTAAAGAAAATTTAAAAACAAAAATATAATTTAAAAATAAAAATTGAGATTTATTCGATTGCATTTTTAATTAATGCACAACCTAAAAATCTTATAGGAGTAATTAAAATTTTAAGAAATATGTATGTTTATTACAAATTTAATATCACCTCTTCTAATACCAAAAGAAGTTCTAAGAAAAATTTTAGAATCAACGGAGGCATTTAAATATATTTTATATGAATTGGAAGACAAAATCATGGCTTGGATGTTTAAGACCTGTTGACAAGCTGGCTGCAGCCCTTCGTTTCTTCGCTGATGGAAATTACCAACATGGAGTTGGCATGGATTGGCATCTTAATATTTGCCAGTCAACTTTTTCAAAACTTCTGTCTGAAGTATTAGTTGCAATCGAAGAGAAATTATGCCATAAATGGATAAGTATCAAAATGGATCAGCAGACAAAAGAAGAAGCCCGAATGTACTTCTTTCGAAAATCTTCGATACCAGGCGTAACCATGGCTATTAATGACACTGTTGCGATGATGTTTGTTTTTTAGACCTGGCCAAAGAAACAGAATTAACTTTCATTGTATGTTTTTTATACATGTACATACATATATTTACTTACATTTGAATCATACGCTTGTTGTTGATTTTTCAATTTTGTAGGTATTTTATTTTTACGCGCTACATCAATCGTCGAACGAAAATTATGTAGATGTGTGGTGAACAAGTATTTTAGAATGCATACAAAGTGAACAAAAACATATGCTTTCTGGTTGCACATCTTTTGTTTTCTGGTACTCACATCGCTAACGTATTTTAGAATAACAAAAAGTGAATGAAACGCGTATTTGTGGTGAAAGTGACTTCCCGAATAGACCTGATTATAATATAATTGCACATCTAAGAAAACATTAGGGCTCTAATTTCTTATGATAAAATATAAACTAAATTATTATTAAGTTAATAAATTCAAACATCTTCAACACACACACATTTACCCACTAATACTAACCAGTGTGACCATTTTCACATTTTTGCAGCTAGATTTAGCATTTTTTAATTTAGCTGCAAATTTTCGATTTAGCATTTTGCATTTTTTTATAATTTTCTAATAATTTGTTTAGCATTTTCTAGCTTCAATTTATTTTTCATTTTTATCCCTGTTACAATTAAAATTAAAATATACCTACACCATATTTTAATTATGATTTTCAAAATTTGTTGAAAACAGAAACAAATATAAATTCTGAAACTGAAAACGAAATAAGAATAATATGTAGAAATTTCATAGCAGAGTTAATATGTCAACTAAGGCAAAGTTGTTTCACTTAAGATTGGGATGTGAAGCCTGAATAGAGCGCGAAGCATGTACCGTGGAAACGTAGTATAAAAGAAATAAATTTTGTTTACACAAAAAAACCTAGTTCAATTTTTAAGTCAAAAATTGAGAAAAAACCAAAAAATCGCCAAAAATATTTTTTTTTGTTTTTGTTAAATTTTTTTTATTTAATTCATTAATTGTTACTTATTAAACAATATTTTAGTAAAACATATACACATTTATATCCGTTTTTGTATCATATTTAAAAAAAAGTAAAATTAAGTAGATAAGTCTAAAGGCCCAACTATAATATGCATAAGCAAGCTTAAGCAAATTGCAAAAGTTACCGAAAAGGCTGTCAAATGCATAACCAGTTCAGAGTTAACTTTCAGGTGGCTACAATGACTTTGAAACTTTTTGTCCACAGTTGCTCATTTATGTTTAAAAAAAATGTTTTTATTTTAACAAAAAGCCATTAAATGACTATATTTTATAAATATTATTATATTATTTTATAATTAAAAGAAATTATAAAATTATGGAAACGTAGTATAAAAGAAATAAATTTTGTTTACACAAAAAAACCTAGTTCAATTTTTAAGTCAAAAATTGAGAAAAAACCAAAAAATCGCCAAAAATATTTTTTTTTGTTTTTGTTAAATTTTTTTTATTTAATTCATTAATTGTTACTTATTAAACAATATTTTAGTAAAACATATACACATTTATATCCGTTTTTGTATCATATTTAAAAAAAAGTAAAATTAAGTAGATAAGTCTAAAGGCCCAACTATAATATGCATAAGCAAGCTTAAGCAAATTGCAAAAGTTACCGAAAAGGCTGTCAAATGCATAACCAGTTCAGAGTTAACTTTCAGGTGGCTACAATGACTTTGAAACTTTTTGTCCACAGTTGCTCATTTATGTTTAAAAAAAATGTTTTTATTTTAACAAAAAGCCATTAAATGACTATATTTTATAAATATTATTATATTATTTTATAATTAAAAGAAATTATAAACGCATAATTTTTCCTTTTTTTAATTTATCGGCAAAAGTACTAAAATGTACAGCTGTGGCAGCACTGCATTGTAAATAATAATAAACGTTTACATATGTTTTGTTAATTTTCGTATTGTGTTTGCAAAAATGGAGAAAAAACTTAAAAAATTAAATAATATAAAAATATTAAAGTTAGCGCTTGAAGGCCTGCGCACATTAAAAGAAATAAGTGAACTACACTGTAAAAGAAGAAGACGCTCTTGTTCTGTCCGAGAAATAAACCGCGACAGAAAGACATTTTTGTTAAAATAAAAAGGGTCCCTTTTATTGTAAAGGCACTTATTTTTTCTGCATTTTCTATTAAATTTAAAATAAATATATTTTCTTCTTTCTCCATTTTGTTCAAAACACAAACAAACAACAACAAACAGCTGATTCCGTACAGAATGTGCGATCAGTTTCGCTTTTGCTTAAGCAAATGACAGTTGAAAAACTTAACGAAAAGTTTCGTTAAGTACATTATAGTTTGCCACATACAATTTATATGTGTTCGCACGTTTGCTTAAGCTAGCATATGCATATTATAGTTGGGCCTTAAAAGTTCGTAAACTTCATTCTCAGCGATTTCATTACTAGAGTCTTGACTTTCATAACTAGTTGAGTTGAATTTTTTTATCATTTCATTTGTCGGTGTAAACGAATTGCAGCATAATTTGTTTACGTTCATATGATTAATTATTCTCAATAGAGCGTCTAAAAGCTCATATTGAATTTTATTACTTAGTCGAGTTTTTGCACAATTCATTATTGAAAAGACCCTTTCAACGCAGACATTACTGGTTGGAACTATCAATATAGTAAGAACGGTCAAAGATATTTCCTTAAAATGGTACGTACATGCTGTATCGTGATAATCAAACACTTTTGGCCAAAATTCAAGTAAATTTGTTGGAATTTCGTTATTAAAATAATTGTTGCAATTTATGAACGGAAGTTTTCCTCATTGAGTTTCATACACGCCTATTGCTACATTTGGATCCATAAATGGTCTTAATGTTTCTTGAACAACGCCAAATTTAGTTTGAGATAATGTATTCGCACACTTTGAAATAGAAAATTGTTCAAAAGCTTTAAAAAAGTTCATATTTTCTGGTAATCTGCCTATCATCTCTTTTAAAAGTTTTTTTAAATACACAAAACAGTTTTCTTTAAGTATGATTATTTCTACTTCGCTCATTTTCGCATTTCTTAATTCTGTTTCAAACTCTGCAAAATCAATTGCATCTAGAGGCAAAAATGAATTTGAAGAATCCATAGCTGCATCTGTAAAATTTTTCATTGTTTTCAGTATTATATAAAACAGAAGGTTTGAAAACTTTTGTTGAAAACATAATAAGTGTACAATACAGTTTTTCATGCATGCTTCCTGCATCCATGCTGTCCGATTGAAATTCCAAATTCAGATGATTTATTTCGTTGACAATTGGATTTATAAAAACCAAAAAAAAAGACGATTTTTTTCATCATATAATTCATTATAGATGTTTTGGTGAAAATCGCCAGTGCTATCAAAAATCGCCATGTCGCCAAACGGAAAATCTCGACGCCAAACACGTTTCAAAATCTCCACGTTTGGCGAGAAATCGCCATATCTGACATCCCTGATCTTTAGTACGACAGAAAAACTCTAAAAATGTTCTTTTATTTTTTTTTTGCAGCTATAGGCAATGAACAACTTCACAAAAAATTCATACAACTACACGAATGTATGTGATTGTGTATAAATATTTCCAAATCACGTCGGGGTCACCAAAAAATGTACGCGAATTTAATGTAGATTGTTCCACTTCGGTTGTCAGTTACAGACTCATTTATTATAAGTTGATTAACAACTTGTTTATCTATTCGTACATTTATACATATGTAAAAATAACAACAATAAAAATATTTAAGGAATTCCACTCAAGAGAGTATTGTAATAAAGAGAATACATAATAAATAGAAGCTAAAATGCAAACACATCGTATGATTTAACTGTTAATTTTTGTAGTCAAAAATACATATTCAGGTCTATTCGGGAATACGCGCTTCACTTCTTCGTCGTCGAACGTTCACTTTCGACATTTCGTCTTCGACATATTCTAAAATACGAGTGAAGAATTATCGTTTGCAGTAATCGATTTTTTGTAATCTCTTATGAAAAACATAAACATTGAAAACAGCTGTCTAAAGAAAATTTAAAAACAAAAATATAATTTAAAAATAAAAATTGAGATTTATTCGATTGCATTTTTAATTAATGCACAACCTAAAAATCTTATAGGAGTAATTAAAATTTTAAGAAATATGTATGTTTATTACAAATTTAATATCACCTCTTCTAATACCAAAAGAAGTTCTAAGAAAAATTTTAGAATCAACGGAGGCATTTAAATATATTTTATATGAATTGGAAGACAAAATCATGGCTTGGATGTTTAAGACCTGTTGACAAGCTGGCTGCAGCCCTTCGTTTCTTCGCTGATGGAAATTACCAACATGGAGTTGGCATGGATTGGCATCTTAATATTTGCCAGTCAACTTTTTCAAAACTTCTGTCTGAAGTATTAGTTGCAATCGAAGAGAAATTATGCCATAAATGGATAAGTATCAAAATGGATCAGCAGACAAAAGAAGAAGCCCGAATGTACTTCTTTCGAAAATCTTCGATACCAGGCGTAACCATGGCTATTAATGACACTGTTGCGATGATGTTTGTTTTTTAGACCTGGCCAAAGAAACAGAATTAACTTTCATTGTATGTTTTTTATACATGTACATACATATATTTACTTACATTTGAATCATACGCTTGTTGTTGATTTTTCAATTTTGTAGGTATTTTATTTTTACGCGCTACATCAATCGTCGAACGAAAATTATGTAGATGTGTGGTGAACAAGTATTTTAGAATGCATACAAAGTGAACAAAAACATATGCTTTCTGGTTGCACATCTTTTGTTTTCTGGTACTCACATCGCTAACGTATTTTAGAATAACAAAAAGTGAATGAAACGCGTATTTGTGGTGAAAGTGACTTCCCGAATAGACCTGATTATAATATAATTGCACATCTAAGAAAACATTAGGGCTCTAATTTCTTATGATAAAATATAAACTAAATTATTATTAAGTTAATAAATTCAAACATCTTCAACACACACACATTTACCCACTAATACTAACCAGTGTGACCATTTTCACATTTTTGCAGCTAGATTTAGCATTTTTTAATTTAGCTGCAAATTTTCGATTTAGCATTTTGCATTTTTTTATAATTTTCTAATAATTTGTTTAGCATTTTCTAGCTTCAATTTATTTTTCATTTTTATCCCTGTTACAATTAAAATTAAAATATACCTACACCATATTTTAATTATGATTTTCAAAATTTGTTGAAAACAGAAACAAATATAAATTCTGAAACTGAAAACGAAATAAGAATAATATGTAGAAATTTCATAGCAGAGTTAATATGTCAACTAAGGCAAAGATTACCCAAAAATTTGTTAAGTTTAAAATATACTAACTTTTTTGCTGTTGACAATAGTTTAAAAATAAATAAAAGTAAATTATTAAGATTTTAGTTATTATTTAAGCTTTAGATCTTTTTCATAAAAAATTTAAATTTTGTTGTAATATTTCGCTACTCTTTGAGTAGCTTCTTCAGGATAAAAATTTTTAAATTACATATCGTTAGTCTAATTCGCAAATGTGTTAAGTCCCTTTTTTTAAATTTTACAGGAGACACAAAAAACATAGTAGCTTTTTCAGTTTTTAAAATTTGTAAACTTTTTGAACGCAATTATTTTTTTAAAATAGCTCTCTTTAAATGACCTAGATCAAAAATCCATTTCCCCAAATCTTGGGAGAGAAATTCGCACTTTTTGGACTTATCGTTTTTGCTTTGTAAACTTATTCGTTTTATTGTGGACTTAGCACATTTTCCTATAGTCAGTTTTAATTTTAAAAACAAGTTGGATTTAATTTTCAATATTAATTTTATTAAAAAACAAGTTCGAGTGCTATATTCGGCTGTACCGAATCTTAAATACCCTCCACCTAAACGTAATAAGAAATACAAAAACTACACTATAGGATAGTTATAGGACTAATACATATATCCTAATTCTGTGTTTTCTATTCAGTCTTAGTGGAAATTTTATTTGTATTTGATATATTGTTTGAAAGACAATTTTACGACCAACATAATTTATGTTAAATATTTTGAAATTTTCTCTAATTTTCACCATTTTTAATTGATTTAATTACCAATTCTTACCATAATTTACAGAGTTTGTCTGCTGTTCACAATAATCTTTATTGTAATTTAACAATTTATAAAATTAAAACAACATTTTTTCATATTCACAAGTTAAGAAACAGAGTATAAAAAAAAATTAGATACATATAAGATGAGCCTTTTTTGTTTGAATTTGATCTCAATAACATTATTTACAAAAGATTTATGGGTGGCATAGAAGAAGTGCACCAATTATGGACCGATGGTTTCTAAATCCAGTATTTACTAATGTGATTTCTATGTATTTTAGGATCATATTGGTTGAATTTCATCTCAATAGCGTTATTTACAAGAGTTGTATGGTTGCTTGTTATGCTCGGAAATGGACTTAATTCAGGAACTATTATTGACTGACAGCTACAAAATTCAATAGCTTAATTGCCGTATAACCGATACTAATATGATTTCTGGATTAAAATTTCTGATCCATATAAAAGTTAGTTCGATATCGATATTTATTAGACATGTGGGTTTATTTGTTTTTTGGAAATGGTTCATATGGCAGCTATGACAAATTATGGGCCGATCTTTTCAAATTTTGGAACAGTTATTTTCATGCATATGAGGATATTTCACGTCGAATTAAAACATAATAACGGTATATTTAAGATATATATTAGTATTAACGTGGATTTCGGTAGTTGACCTTATGTGGGGAATATGGACCGATATTCTCAAAATCCAGCAGTTTGATTTAGACATGCATGTAAATGACCCGTGTAAAATTTTGGATTGGTAGCCTTATTTATAAGAGATTTATGAGTATTAAAGTGATTTTCGAAGAGGGCTTTATATGGGGAATACGGTTAAAAATAGACCGAAATTCACAAAATTTTGTGGGATGATTTTTGTATATATTAAAATGATCTGTGCAAAGTTTTGAGTCGGCACCGATATTTATACAATATATATAGGGATAAATGTCTTTTTCAGATGTGGTCCTTGTATGGAAGCTATGACCAATTCTAGACCGACCACCATAAAATTTGGTACAATAATTTATTTACCTATAGAGATTATTTATGTAAAATTTTAGCCGTTTAACATTATTTATATCTTTTTTATACGTATTTAAGTGAATTTTGAAAATGGACTTTATATGGGGTCTATCTATGGTCAAACATGGACCGAACTAAAAAAAAATTTGTTTTGTGATTTATTTTCAATAAAACTTTTTTTTGTCTTGATATTCCAATTTTATAGGCATTTATGTATAATTGAGCAATATTTCGGGAAGATTTTTTTGTATGGGGACTAAGAAAAATCATGGACCGATTCTTAATATTTTCCGCACACTTTCTTCTTTTATCATAAGATGCAATATTTCATGGTATTATCTGCAATATATTTCAAAATATTGCAATAAAATGGACAAAAAATATCAAATTTTTATGGAGGTTTTCTCACATATTGGTCCATATCTACGTCAGTGATATCTGGTACATATGGTGCTGGCATAATTGAGAATACGTAACCGTTTTTTTACAAAAGGTAGGCTGTGTACCAAACGTCGAAATAACACTTCAACTACGAAAAGATGCTAAGCCCATATTCTACAAGGAGAGAGAACTACCGTTTGCGCTCCGTGATATCGTCCAAAAAGAATTAATTCAATTAGAAACATCTGGAATTATATCTAAAGTTGACAGTAGTGACTGGGGCTCACCACTTGTGGTTATACCCAAGCCAGATGGTAGTGTACGCCTCTGTGTAGATTATAAAATCGGCGTAAACCCACAGCTAGTTTCCGCAAATTATCCAATACGACGGATTGATGAAATATTAAACAGTCTTAAAGGTTCCAAGTATTTTTGTCGGTTAGATCTATTCAAGGCATATTTGCATCTAAAAGTTAGTAAAGAATCAAGTGAAGTTCAAACTATTTCAACCCACAAAGGCACATTTAGGGTTAACCGTCTATCATTTGGAATTAAGACAGCACCCTCAGAATTCAACCGAATTATAGAACAAATTTTGTCTGGATTAAATAAAACAATGTCGTATTTTGATGACATTATAATCCATGGGGCTACAGAAGCCGAATGCAAAATAAATTTAATCGAATGTCTTCAACGTTTAAAGGAACCTGACTTACACGTTAATGCAAAGAAATGTACATTCCTCCAAACTCAAATAGAATATCTGGGCCATCTTGTACAACATAACAAGATATTAAAATCTCCCGCAAAAATTCAGGCTATTGTAAAAATGCCACGTCCATCAAATTCTGACGATGTTAGACGATTCTTAGGAATGGTAACTTACTACTCAAAATTTATTCCTGGAATGGCTTCAATTACATTTCCACTACGCCAATTATTACAACAAAATTACAAATTTAAATGGACATCCGAATGTGAAGCTACTTTTTTGAAACTAAAGAACATAATTGCCAGCGAACAAATATTAAGGCCTTTTGACCCGGAACTTCCCGTAGTTGTAGCGTGCGACGCCAGCCCTACAGGTGTAGCGGGAGTGCTTTCACATATTGAAAACGGGGAAGAGCGTCCAGTTGCATTTGCCTCCAGATCTTTGACCTCTGCTGAAAGTAATTATAGCCAATTGTATCGCGAAGCATTCGCGATACTTTTTACCATAAATCACTTTTTCATGTATCTGTACGGTAGGAAGTTTCAGCTTGTCACTGACAATCGGCCTTTAACTCGCATCTTTCACCAACACAACAAAATGCCACCGATCACTTCAGCACGTTTATTACGATATGCCGAGTTTCTATCCGGATTCAATTACGAAATTGTTTACAAAAAGGGATCAGAACATGTAAATGTTGACTGTCTTTCGCGCGCAACTCAAACTTTGGAAAAGCCATCTCTGGATAATATTATTAATGATGAAGTCAACCAATTATGTACATTATCAGTTTTCGAAATTTCAAGTAAAATATTTAATGCTAACATTTTGGTAACAGAAACAGATAAAGACGAAAATCTCAGCAGCCTAAAGAATATGTTGCTCAATAGTTGTAAAAATTATGATCAATTCACATTGAATAATGGAATAATATTCAAAGGACAACGAGTGTTGATTCCAAAAAGCCTTCAGTCCCACGTATTACAAGAACTTCATCCTACTCATCATGGCATCACAAAAATGAAGCAAATAGCTAGGAGGTATTGCTACTGGAAGGGTATCGACCGCGATATTGAAAATTTAGTAAGGTCATGTGAAGCGTGTGTTCACATTCAATCAAAACCGGCCAAAGCACCACTGCACCATTGGGAAGAACCAGCCAAAAACTGGGATAGAATCCACATTGATTATGCTGGTCCGTTTCAAGATCACTTTTTCCTAGTAGTAGTAGACGCAAAATCCAGATGGGCAGAAGTAAAAATTCTACGCAATGCTCCAACAACAAAATCTTCAATTAAACTCCTATCCGACATATTTGCAAATCATGGTTTCCCGAAGATAATGGTGTCCGACAATGCAACTATTTTTACCAGTGACGAATTCAAAAGCTTCTGTATAAAAAACGGTATTTTTCAAAAATTAATTGCTCCAGGCCAGCCAAGCACAAATGGATTAGCTGAACGTAACGTGCAGACCCTTAAACGAAAATTGAAGGCTATGGCGTTAGAACAAGAATCCATACATAACAAAGTAAACGAAATTTTGCAGATATACCGAGCAACTCCTCTTGCCTGCGGAAAAGTCCTGCAGAACTTTATTATCATCGTCGTATTCGTATACGTCTTGACGCAATAAAACCAACGATCCATTTCGAAGCTACAAAACCCATCCCCGGTGTGCGCCATATAAGCGTGGGAGAGAGGGTACAAATATTGCACATGAAAAACAATAAAACTGTTTGGAAAACTGGAACTGTTCTACAGAAATATGGCCAGCTTCATTATCTTGTACAACTCGATGATGGGTATAAACTAAAACGACATATTGACCAATTAAAGGTTACTAAAGTTCAATCTCGCAAAGTTCACTTCGCACCAGATGTTCAAACCAAATCATCTAGTCAAACGCCAAGAAGTTATAATAGTGATTACTACGAATCAAAAATTATTCAAAATCAAATGTATCCAGAAGCTTCAAATACTCAGGTTCAGTTCAGGAGCCACAGGATTGTATACGTCCTAATGACAATGAACAACCTCAAGGTATTCGTGAAGAAGTTATAAGAAGATCTAATCGTTCTCGTAATATGCCAGCTTATTTAAGAGACTACATAGTAAAGGTCTGCGCAAAACCACTTGGTTGTTTGTCAACAGTGAAGACTATGCTGCAGTGTATATGATAGTAATGTAAAAATCTGATTATTGTACACTGCACCATATAAAAAATCTAAGCGAGAGCACACAATAACAATACAACAACAAAAAATAAAGTGTGTTTGTTTTGTGTTTGGCCGATCAATAGCACGACCTGCCATTTATTCGTGCATGTGTTTATTCGTCAAGCAATGAAATCTAAGAGAGAGCACACAATAACAATACAACAAAAAAAATAAAGTGTGTTTGTTTTGTGTTTGGCCGATCAATGTGTAACAAAAAGACTGAATTATAATTTTAGTTTTAATGTATTATTTTTTGTTTTGTTTTTTAGTTTAAGTTATTGAATTGTTTTTTTTTTTTTTTTTTTCTTGGACCAGCACTCAGGGGATGACCCCTACTTATGCAATGCATTGTGTTGGAACTAGGAAAATAGGTTATGGGAGGGAGGATAGCGGGAGTAGTGTTTGTGAACATTTGACTTGAATTTTCCTATATTGAAAGTGGCAGGGAATACTTCTGTTGGGAGTTTGTTCCGCATACGGACAGTACGGCTAAAGAACGAATTTTCTCTGTAGTGTGTTGTGCGATCCACTGTCCAGTCGACCACAAAAGGATGAGCCCTGACTGAAGAACGTGTATTACGTAAAAAACTGCGTGTTTCAGGAACAAGTTCCCTAATTTCAGCAGAACACATTCCATTATAGTATCGATAGAACAGTGAAACACAACCCACATTGCGACGATGCTCCAATGAATCAATAGAGTTGGATACCCTACTGTCACCGATAAGCATCTTCGCCCTCTCCTGTACGCGGTCGAGTAACTCCAAAATAGACTTCGAAGCACCGGCCCATACATGAGAGTTGTATTCCATTTTCGGACGAATATAGGTGGTGTAAATAGTAAGAAGATCAGATGGAGTGAAGTATTTTCTACACCGTTTTAAAAAGCCAAGGCACTTGAGCGCTTCTTTCGACACTTGAAAAATGTGTTTGGTCCAGCGGACATCACACTGTATTCTCATGCCTAGAACGTCAGATTCCTTTATATTTACACCGCCCATAAAAACAGATGAAGCAACATGATCTGTTGTGCGTTTGTGCGTTAGTAGACAACACTGAGTCTTACGTGCGTGTAGTGTACGATTTTAATACTAATAGACTATTTATTATTAAAACCTTAATATAGATTTCTAAGATATTTTTTTTTTCAATATTATTATTGTTTATTATATGTTATTTCTAAGTAAACATACATCATTAGATAATTATTTAATTTTTTTTAAATTTTAAATTAACGTAAACCTTATTAAATAAATGCTGTTGATGATGTTGATGAATATAATAAAATTCGCTGTGTTTCGTTATCAAAACATCGATGTTACCATGACCGAAAAAAAACGCATGTTTTTCATCTGCCATTTTCGTTAAATCGCCGAGCTAGAGTTTAGACCATGCCTTTACGAGGTTTCCTTTCGCGATTTGTACAAATTAGAATTTCTTTTTCATCCGGAATTTGGTTAGAACACAAAAAAGTTAATAAAAAAAAATTTAAAATTAAATTTTGTTTAAAAGGATATGTGTTGCAACCGAAATAAATTAGCGCAAAAAAAGTTTAAGGTATGTAATTATAAGCAGCAGATTTGCTTAATATTATATTCTTTATTCCCCCCCAAAAGTAATTTAATAATTTTTGTTAGATTTCTAAATTAACCTGCATAATTTTCGCCTTCTGCAAAAGCCTAACCAAATCTTTAAGATTTTAATTGGAGTTGCGTTTTTTTTCTACCACAAAATTTTTGCACAATTGCGTCAAGATTTTTCATTGTAGTTAACAAATTTTGTTAAAACAATTGAATCGCAAAGTGCATTTAATAAAATCGCCAGAACTATTGTCTTATTTCTTAATAATTGTTTAATAAGAAACAATAAATCGCAGCAACAATTAAAATACCTAAAAGACAAATCAAAAGCAGAAGAAGCATAAACAAATTGAGTAAGCAGAGAAATCATATAACTTTAAAACTTTTGACGAAACATCAGTAGCGGTAAAACCACGTCATCCAAAACGAAAAGAAACACATATTAAGAATTTATAAAAATATTATTAATGAAAGCCCTACGATATACATAAGCGAACAACTAAAATATTGGAAGAATCCTTTGTCCTTCAGCTTTAGGATATAAATTTTTGCAGCAAAACTACAAAGAGTGAAAAATCGTAACATCATCAACTTTGCAACATGCATTCATCGTAATAATCAAGAAAAAACAAATGTATCAAATTGTGTAACTATTCCGGGAATTTTAATAACTTTAATTAAATTTCAAAGTGCTTACATCAAAATTTAATCTATTAAATCCAAAATTTTAAATCGTAAAAATGTTCATATTCAAAAATTTACCCTAACTTCAGAATCAAATACTTTTTTTTTTGTGTCGTAAACTAAACTACTTGAGTAAATGTACATCCTATAATGTTAAAGATAAGAAATGTTAAAAAATTATATAAAATTGCCTTAAACTTATATGGCACAAATGTTAAGCTATAAAATATTGCACATTGAAGTTTAATTTTAGTCATTTTTGTTGTTTTTGTTATATTACTAAAATTATTTTTTAAATTCATTTAGAATACATAAAATTAAGTCTATATATATGAAACACCCATATGCCCAGACAGAATCTGGACGTAGTTAACATACATATATAAGAGTAATTACGAGTAGTAATACCAGCGATGTTGCCAGCGTTTGAAGAGGCCTCCTCAGCAGCTATTTTAATCAACATTTTCTTGGTGAGTCTTATTTAAATTATTTGTTCCATAAATAAATATTTCACATGTTAATTACTCTTAAATATAAAAAAAAAAAAAAAAAAAGCAACAACATCATTATACGCAACATGTTTCAGAACAAATGTATATGATAATTCATTTTAGTTCTCAGTTTATGAATCTTAGTTACATTTACAATAATTTATGTTTTTGCTTTTTTTTTGTGCGCTATAATTAAATATCGGATAATATGACACTAAGTCAACGATAAGAAAATATTTTTAGTTTTGATAGCTATTTATTATTATTATTTCTTTTATAGTTTTGTTGTTATATATACACGAATAATTGTAACTCGATTTCTTTTGTAATTGATTTTTTTTTTGCGGGTAATATTAATTCAAATTTGCTATGTTTAAGCCTAAATGAAGTTTAATAAATTTTGTTAATTTTTTTATTAGCATCATGGATTATTAAAATCTCTTAAGTTTTCTTACTGATGTGATAGAAATGTGGTAGTTGATTGTGGGATTTGAGCAGAACTTATGACGCCGCTCAGATCAAAGGTTGGGTGGGTTAAGAGGCGTTTCTCTCTTCATATACATCAAGAAGAGAATATAAAGTTTCAATTGTAAAGGTTATTTTTTTTTAATTCCGTCATTTCGTTGATCATAACTGGGGTCTTATTTACATCTTTTATAAATATGATCAACACCCGGTCCATTATATTATTTAGGGAGTCTATAATAATATTTATGTAACGGAAAGATTTCTTATATGGCAAAAGAGATTGATAAGAACAAGAATCCCCCCCACCCGGCTGACAGCTAGCAAAGTCAATGGCTCCCGTTCGTTCTTCTTTCTCTACTAGAGCACCATTAGCCAAAGGATAGAACCAGCTTCTCGAGCTGAATCATAGTCTGTTCATTACATAAATTGGCGCCCAACGTGGGGCCGAAAGGAATACTTGATTAAGTTTTTTTTTTTGTAATTACTTACTTAGTTTCCTTGGCTCTTACTTCATTTTTTCATTTTTGTTTTAATTTTAAACTTCATTAACTCATGATACTATACATTTTAGATGTGATGAAGTCTGATATACAAATAAATTTTCTGAACTTATGGATTTTTAATTATTTGAGGAATTTAAAGTTCGAATATATTAACCAAAGATTTCAGAAAATTCCTTTTCTATACAGATAGAATTTCATATAAAATTGATAGCATTCGTGGAAGTTTGATAAACTTAATTTTTTATTTATTTTATTTTTGACTGAGATATTGACATCCTGATATTTATTCGGATTTACAATATTTTTGCTATCTGCGATTTATTGTCCAATAATATTAGTTTTTATATGTGAAAATAAGTATGTCGGTTTGTTGGAATATAAGATATTAAATAATTGGCTGTTTATTAAACTACATAGATATGTTTTTCTTTTTATACCTTGTTACAATTGAAAACGCAATAAATTTATACCCATTTCAGATCATATCAAAATAGTAAGAAAACTTGTAAATTTGTCACTGTAAAAGTAAATACTTTAACATTTTTGTTATTTTTTTGTTGCTTCTAAAAAAAATTTTTTTTTACCAAATATTTTTTTTAATTTTTTTAATTTTTTTTTTTAAGAGTTTATTAATTGAAACTTCAAAATAAAATATTTTGTTTCCCCTTTTCTTTGAATAATAATTTTTTTTTACTTCTTAACTGGTTACCCAATTGAAATCTTATATTTTGAGAAGAACTTGGTTTAAAAATTGGATTTAAATTTTTATTCGTAATAATTAAAGATTTTTTTTGTTTTTTTTATTTCTATTATATATGTATATATTTTTTAATTATACAAAATATTTTATATTTCATACAAACCAATTACAAAGGAATCAAAATTTGTCATAAAATTTTTTTTTATGAAATTTACAAGTGTCATTCTCTGTAAATTGTCATTTTCAAAAAAATTCCATAATCTTAATTAGCATTGTTTAATGATACTATAAGAATTTCTAATAATAAGTAAAACTAAATTAACCTCAGTAGGAATATTCTTATTTTTATTATAAAATTTTTTAAACCTTATATCGGGTTGAGCTTTGAGAATCGCGATTGTTTTTTTTTTGCCCTTTTTATTGATTTTAATATTTACAATGATGGAAAGATCACCTCCGCCTACGCAAGTATCAGATCTTGTTAATATTGCTCCTATAGAAAATAATGAGCAGATTTGCCTTGTGTGCAATGAAAAAATGTCAGAAGGAGAGGAGTGCTTGCTTATTTCGGAATGCAATCACACATTTCATCGCTCTTGTATAGAAACTTATTTATGCAATTCTTCAGAATGCCCAAATTGCAAACGTCCATGCGCTCTATCAGAGCTTAGAAGAACTGACATTTCTAATCATTCCCAGCCGCTAGAGAAATCCAAGGGTAATACTCGAGGTAGACCCCGTGGTGCCTCAAACGCTAATGTTAAACATTTCACTAGAAGTCAAGCTAGAAATTTATTCCAAACTTTTGCACCGGATATTAATTCCCATCCTGGTTTAGTAACTCCCCAAAGGAATCCACAAAATCCTACTTTTCATAATTCTCCTCCAGTACGTGGTAATCATCAAGTTCAAACATCTGATCGGAATGATTTTTCTCAGAACATAGATTATGTACATATTAATTACATGATAGAGAATACAGTTTCACGTTTATTGCAAAATTTAAACTTAATCCCGTCAGTTCCGAATGCAAATCATGCATCAGTTCAAACTCAAAATCAAAATGTTTCACCAGTTCAAGTTAATCAACGTACCATACCACAAAATTCAAATCCAAATATTTTGTATTCAGCTCCGCCGCTGTTACCAGGACCTCAAAACCCAAATCATCGCGTTGAAAATAATCGTGTAAATTCTCGTAGTAATTCAACTTTTGATGAAAGTTTTGCCAGTAGATCTGATAAAATCACGTCCATAATACAGAACTGGAACATAAAATTTGACGGCTCGTCAAATGGTATTAGTGTAGATGAGTTTTTATATCGTGTTCGTTGTCTCACTCGTGACAACTTTAATAATGATTTTACTTTTATTTGCAAAAACTTACACGTTTTATTGACCGGTAAAGCTCGTGACTGGTACTGGCGCTATCACAAACAAGTTAATACGATTGATTGGAATGAATTCTGTGTAGCACTTAAATACCAGTACAAGGAATTCAAATCTAGCTTTGACATTCAAGAGGAAATTCGGAATCGGAAGATGAAATCAAATGAAACGTTTGAATCTTTTTATGAATCTATTTCTGCTATGCTTGATAAACTTGAAACCCCAATTCCCGAATCTGATTTGATAGAAATTTTGACCCGTAATCTCCGTCCTGAAATAAGGCATGAGCTATTGTATGTTCCAATTTATTCGATTGCTCATCTGCGTAAACTCGTTCAGATGAGAGAGCATTTGCTTGGAGAAGATTATTTTCGTAAAAATACGCTACAAAAATCTTATATTGGTATGCGTCGTCAAGTTGCAGAAGTCGAGGGTTCACCGGAATTAGATTTTGTTGAAGGCGATAAAACTTCTAAATTTTCAGTTGATGCTGTTCAACAGTCCAACCTTTCTGTAAAGTGCTGGAACTGTGATCAACCAGGACACTATTGGGAAGACTGCCTAGAAACACGCAATATCTTTTGCTATGGGTGTGGTGAAAAAAATACCTACAAGCCCCAATGCAAAAAATGTTCTAATAAAACACTAATGGTGTTTTCTTTTCTGAAATAAAATGTTACACCGTTATTATGTACATTTTTATAATGTTTACCCCACATTTTAAAGATGTCGCATATTTAATGGTCAGAATAGAACATAAAATTACAACAGTGTAACACTTTATTATCATGTACAGCTGTTTTTTTTTTGTTAAAAAAGAAGAAGCAGATAGCTCCCTGATAAGATCGTTTGAAATAAGACAATGAATATTTATCAAAAAGACCAATGGCACCTTCCCGACTAATACGCAAATTCTTCTTAAACTAGGTATAAAAATTATATATATATACATACATTACATATATAAGAAGTAGGAGATATTGTCCTATTAAATTTGACATACATTAACTTCAGAGTATTCATTAATTACGTTCTCTACAAAGCCTTTCACTTTCCCATAATCATATAAAATATTTTATCATCATCAGATGATGAAGATGAATTCAACAAGTCATCAAAAATTTTTTAAGCACATACAAAAGTAGTAATATTTTCCATTTTGTATATTTTTTTTTTTTGTTTCTTAACACAAATACACATTCATAAACAAAACAAATGTCAGTTGTAGCTGCCAATTTTTTCCATTTAGCCCTTTTTTCAAAAATGTTTACGCGTTTTGAGTCTCAAAAGTTGGCATTACTGGTCAACTGTTTTATCGTGCGATTCTCCCCCTCTAAAAATACAGAGTGTGAAAGGTGCACCATTTTTTTAATTTATAGTGTGACATTTATAGAAAAGAACACACTACACTTTAGCAGTGTTGATATTTTTTCAGAAAAGAACACAAAAAAATTAAAAAAGATGCGAAGTGGGAAAAACGTGTAACATTTTTGCCAGAAAAGAAAACGCCATAAATCATTCAAAAAACTTACCAGTTCAAAACTTTTCCCGCAACCGCCCTTAAATCCTCCAAAAGTAGAAAATATTAAATGTCATGAAAATAGTACCGTTGACAAATCAAAGGAAAAATTATTTAAAATGTTGCCTCAAAATGAAAATACCGATAAATGTTGCCATCCGATTATACCTTACCATATCAGGTTACAAAATTATTTACAGAAACGTAAAGCCATTTTTGAATGTGATGCATTAACTTCTACTCAATTAAGGAAACCAAAACATTCTACTCTCCGTATACGCAAATTTTATAAAAATCAGAAAACATTTTCAAAATATATTATATCTTCCATTTTTACTAATTCAGATGATAAACGATATTATGCTGCTGTTCAATTTTTGTCATTTAGCGAATTAGGTCTTTTAGATACTGGAGCAAACATTTCCTGTATTGGTTCAGAGTTAGCTTCTAACGATTTTTCTAAATTTGAGGAATTCGTTCCCCTCAAATCATGTGTAAAAACTGCCGATGGTAGAATGCAAAAAGTTATAGGATTTTTAAACGTTGATGTTACTTTTAAGAAGCTAGTTCGGAAATTGAAAATTTTGATTGTACCAACTATAACACAAAAGCTTATACTGGGATTAGATTTCTGGAAATTGTTTAATTTAGCCCCAGAACTCTTTGGAAGTATTATATATACTTCTGAAAAGGAAAGTCCACCAAATGTTTTTAGTCTGTCTGATTTTAATTCGGTTATATCTAATACATGCCCTCAAATTGTTTGTGAATCAAAAGTTCAAAATTCTAATTTAGAATATCCCTTAACGCCAAGCCAGCGTCAGCACCTTGCTGCTATAATCGAGTTTTTTCCTAATTTTGAAAAACAGGGATTAGGTCGTACTAGCTTAATACAACATTCAATTGATGTTAATTACTCAAAACCAGTGAAACAAAGATTTTACCCTGTGTCACCAGCCGTGGAAAAATTAATGTCGGATGAGATAGACCGAATGTTATCTTTAGGTGTCATAGAGCCTTCTTCTTCTCCCTGGAGTTCTCCAATGAGGCTGGTTTTAAAACCGAATAAAGTTCGACTGTGCCTTGATGCTAGGAAACTCAATGAACTAACTATAAAGGATGCTTACCCCTTACCAAATATAGAAGGAATTTTTTCACGCTTACCTAAGGCTAATTTAATATCAAAATTGGACTTAAAAGATGCGTATTGGCAAATAGGACTGACCGATGAAGCTAAACCCCTAACGGCATTTACCGTTCCAGGTCGACCCTTGTACCACTTTGTAGTCATGCCCTTCGGGTTATGCAACGCTCCCGCTACAATGTGTCGTTTAATGGATCAATTAATACCCCCAGATTTACGCCATTGTGTGTTCGGATATTTAGATGATCTCATTATTGTAACTGAAGATTTTAGCACCCATTTGTCTGTTCTCATAAAAATCGCTGAACAATTTAAAAAAGCAAACTTAACGCTTAATATCTCTAAATCTAAGTTTTGTGTTACGGAAGTCAACTACCTTGGCTATATAATTGGAAACGGTGGTATTAAAACCGATCCAGAAAAAGTAGAATCTATTAGAAATTGGCCAATTCCTAAGAACCTTAAACAGGTTAGAGGCTTTCTAGGCTTAGCAGGTTGGTACCGACGCTTTATCAATAACTTTTCTTCTATTGTTTTCCCTATAACTGAAGTCTTGTCAACTAAAAAAAAATTTTGTTGGACCCCTGAGGCTCAAAAATCTTTTGAAGAAATTAAGAATCTTCTTACTTCAGCACCGGTATTATCTAACCCCGACTTTAGTAAAAAATTTTACTTGCATTGTGATGCCAGCGATTTTGGCATCGGTGCTGTGCTTGTTCAGAATGATGAAAATGGTGAAGAGAAACCTATTGCCTTCATGTCCAAGAAATTGAACACTGCCCAACGTCATTATAGCGTTACTGAACGAGAATGTTTAGCCGCACTTGAAGCCATAAAAAAATTTCGTTGCTACCTTGAGCTTCAAGAATTCGAGGTTATAACTGACCATTCTTCGTTAGTTTGGCTAATGAAACAACAAGACTTAACAGGACGCTTAGCTAGATGGGTTTGGAAACTACAAGGCTTTAGATTCACTATTAGCCATAGGAAGGGTAAAAATAATATCGTACCGGATGCATTGTCCCGAATTCCTAATGCAGATGTGGCAGCTCTAGAATATGTCGAATCAGAGTTGGATTTAAACTCAACTCATTTCAACGATAATGATTATCTGGACTTAAAACATAAGATTAATGATAACCCCCTAAAATTCCCCGACGTCAAGATCATAGATAATTTTGTTTATATAAGAACATGTCATTATAGTGGGGATGCAAACGAAGACTCTGATGCATGGAAATTATGGATACCGGAAAAATTACGGCAATCACTTATTAGCAGGTTTCATGATTCCCCAATCGCAGCCCACGGAGGAATGGTAAAAACCTTAGAGCTTATCTGAAGAAAATTTTATTGGCCAGGGTTAGTATGTGATGTACGTAACTACATAAAAGCATGTGAAACATGTAAGACAACCAAAGCTCCTAATTTTATTACCAAGCCTAATATGGGAAGTCCAACTATAACGTTAAGACCATTTCAACGATTATACGTTGATATATTAGGGCCCTATCCGCGTAGTAAAAAAGGAAATATTGGGATACTAATTGTCCTTGATCATCTGACCAAATTTCATTGGTTATGCCCATTGAAAAAATTTACTGCCTCTGTCATTCAAGAATTCCTACTAAAGCAGGTTTTTCATATTTATGGTGTGCCGGAAGTATTAGTGAGTGATAATGGCTCACAATTTAAAGCTAATGAATTTAATTCATTCCTTACTTCCCTAGACATACAACACACATATACTGCCTTATATTCTCCGCAGTCGAACGCCTCCGAAAGGGTAAACAGGTCAATACTATCTGGAATACGTTCATACTTAAAAAAAGACCAAACACTTTGGGACGAAAATCTTAGCTTCATAAGTTGTGCCTTAAGAAATTCTTTTCATCAGGCAATACAATGTTCTCCGTACCATGCTGTATTTGGTCAAGAAATGATCACACATGCTAGTTCTTACGCATTGCTTAGAAAACTTAAAATTTTAAACGAGCCATCATTTAACCTACAAAGAGATGACCAGCTTCAAATTATTCGCAAAAATCTTCAGGCAAATATTGCTAAAGCGTATGAAATGAATAAAAACCAATATAATTTGAGAGCTCGACCAATTTCTTATAACATAGGTCAATTTGTTTTCCGTAAAAATTTTGCTCAAAGCAATTTTGAGAAAAAATTTAATGCTAAATTAGCACCATCATTTATTAAGGCTAAAATTAAAGAAAAATTAGGCAATAATTATTATATTTTAGAAGATCTGGAGGGTAAAAGCATTGGCACTTATCATGCTAAAGATCTTCGACCTTGAGATTTATATGATTCCTCATAATATTGTCACCCAACGGGTCAATATTACGTGGTTTGTAGTGTACGATTTTTAATACTAATAGACTATTTATTATTAAAACCTTAATATAGATTTCTAAGATATTTTTTTTTTCAATATTATTATTGTTTATTATATGTTATTTCTAAGTAAACATACATCATTAGATAATTATTTAATTTTTTTTAAATTTTAAATTAACGTAAACCTTATTAAATAAATGCTGTTGATGATGTTGATGAATATAATAAAATTCGCTGTGTTTCGTTATCAAAACATCGATGTTACCATGACCGAAAAAAAACGCATGTTTTTCATCTGCCATTTTCGTTAAATCGCCGAGCTAGAGTTTAGACCATGCCTTTACGAGGTTTCCTTTCGCGATTTGTACAAATTAGAATTTCTTTTTCATCCGGAATTTGGTTAGAACACACAAAAGTTAATAAAAAAAAATTTAAAATTAAATTTTGTTTAAAAGGATATGTGTTGCAACCGAAATAAATTAGCGCAAAAAAAGTTTAAGGTATGTAATTATAAGCAGCAGATTTGCTTAATATTATATTCTTTATTCCCCCCCAAAAGTAATTTAATAATTTTTGTTAGATTTCTAAATTAACCTGCATAATTTTCGCCTTCTGCAAAAGCCTAACCAAATCTTTAAGATTTTAATTGGAGTTGCGTTTTTTTTCTACCACAAAATTTTTGCACAATTGCGTCAAGATTTTTCATTGTAGTTAACAAATTTTGTTAAAACAATTGAATCGCAAAGTGCATTTAATAAAATCGCCAGAACTATTGTCTTATTTCTTAATAATTGTTTAATAAGAAACAATAAATCGCAGCAACAATTAAAATACCTAAAAGACAAATCAAAAGCAGAAGAAGCATAAACAAATTGAGTAAGCAGAGAAATCATATAACTTTAAAACTTTTGACGAAACATCAGTAGCGGTAAAACCACGTCATCCAAAACGAAAAGAAACACATATTAAGAATTTATAAAAATATTATTAATGAAAGCCCTACGATATACATAAGCGAACAACTAAAATATTGGAAGAATCCTTTGTCCTTCAGCTTTAGGATATAAATTTTTGCAGCAAAACTACAAAGAGTGAAAAATCGTAACATCATCAACTTTGCAACATGCATTCATCGTAATAATCAAGAAAAAACAAATGTATCAAATTGTGTAACTATTCCGGGAATTTTAATAACTTTAATTAAATTTCAAAGTGCTTACATCAAAATTTAATCTATTAAATCCAAAATTTTAAATCGTAAAAATGTTCATATTCAAAAATTTACCCTAACTTCAGAATCAAATACTTTTTTTTTGTGTCGTAAACTAAACTACTTGAGTAAATGTACATCCTATAATGTTAAAGATAAGAAATGTTAAAAAATTATATAAAATTGCCTTAAACTTATATGGCACAAATGTTAAGCTATAAAATATTGCACATTGAAGTTTAATTTTAGTCATTTTTGTTGTTTTTGTTATATTACTAAAATTATTTTTTAAATTCATTTAGAATACATAAAATTAAGTCTATATATATGAAACACCCATATGCCCAGACAGAATCTGGACGTAGTTAACATACATATATAAGAGTAATTACGAGTAGTAATACCAGCGATGTTGCCAGCGTTTGAAGAGGCCTCCTCAGCAGCTATTTTAATCAACATTTTCTTGGTGAGTCTTATTTAAATTATTTGTTCCATAAATAAATATTTCACATGTTAATTACTCTTAAATATAAAAAAAAAAAAAAAAAAAGCAACAACATCATTATACGCAACATGTTTCAGAACAAATGTATATGATAATTCATTTTAGTTCTCAGTTTATGAATCTTAGTTACATTTACAATAATTTATGTTTTTGCTTTTTTTTTGTGCGCTATAATTAAATATCGGATAATATGACACTAAGTCAACGATAAGAAAATATTTTTAGTTTTGATAGCTATTTATTATTATTATTTCTTTTATAGTTTTGTTGTTATATATACACGAATAATTGTAACTCGATTTCTTTTGTAATTGATTTTTTTTTTGCGGGTAATATTAATTCAAATTTGCTATGTTTAAGCCTAAATGAAGTTTAATAAATTTTGTTAATTTTTTTATTAGCATCATGGATTATTAAAATCTCTTAAGTTTTCTTACTGATGTGATAGAAATGTGGTAGTTGATTGTGGGATTTGAGCAGAACTTATGACGCCGCTCAGATCAAAGGTTGGGTGGGTTAAGAGGCGTTTCTCTCTTCATATACATCAAGAAGAGAATATAAAGTTTCAATTGTAAAGGTTATTTTTTTTTAATTCCGTCATTTCGTTGATCATAACTGGGGTCTTATTTACATCTTTTATAAATATGATCAACACCCGGTCCATTATATTATTTAGGGAGTCTATAATAATATTTATGTAACGGAAAGATTTCTTATATGGCAAAAGAGATTGATAAGAACAAGAATCCCCCCCACCCGGCTGACAGCTAGCAAAGTCAATGGCTCCCGTTCGTTCTTCTTTCTCTACTAGAGCACCATTAGCCAAAGGATAGAACCAGCTTCTCGAGCTGAATCATAGTCTGTTCATTACATGCGTTAAAATCGACTCTATTCGCACAACCCCATTCCGAGATTGTTTCAAGATCTCGGTTCAGCGTATCATTCATATTTTGTCTCATTTCCCCAATCTCCAAAGGGTTTGGTCTATGGTTAAATGAGTATGAATGGCAAATGTTGCTATCATCTGCAAAAGAGTAGATAGGGTTTGAAGTTTGACAAAGAAGATCATTTATAAAAATGAGAAATAAAGTGGGAGAAAGAACGGAACCTTGCGGTACCCCTGAATTAATCTTGAACTCGTCTGATGAGATCCCATCTATAACAACTCGTATAGTGCGATTTCTGAGGAAACTCGATATAAATCGAGAGAAGTTATCACCGACACCAAAAGCAATGAGTTTCGATAAGAGAGCACCATGCCAGACTCTGTCGAACGCCTTAGAAATATCTAGAGCCACCACTTTACTTTTGCCAAAACGGTGTATAGAACGACACCATTTTTCCGATAAGAAGGCCAGTAAGTCTCCCGTAGAGCGTCCTCTACGGAAGCCGTACTGGCGGTCGCTAAGTAAATTGTTGGACTCTAGATACTTCACAAGATGGTAATTTACCATACTTTCCATGATATTCGAAAGTGCAGAACAGATTGCAATTGGGCGATAATTTTCAGGGTTTGTAGCCTCTCCCTTTTTAGGAATTGGCGTTACATTAGCAACCTTCCAACATATGGGAAATTCACCGGCACGGTATAAGGTGCTGAAAAGGTTAGCTAATGGACGAGCTAGTGTCGAAGAACACTGCTTCAAGACCAGTGCTGGTATGCCATCTGGCCCAGGAGATTTATTTATGTTAAGTTCTGCTAAAACCCTTTTAACTGCACGCGTACGAAAGAATATATTTGGCATAGTTACTGATACTCTTTCGAGCACGGGCAGTGGTTGATTGCTTTCCGGTAATTTTGAATTATTTGCAAATAATTCAGCCAAAAGGTTAGCTTTGTCAACCGGGTTTGTGAATGGTTGGTCATTTTTTAAAAGAGTAGGAATTGAAGAACTAGCATTATCCTTTATTCTTTTAACGAATGACCAAAAGCTTTTACTGCCCCGAGGAGCAGTAAGAACTTTTGCACGAAGGCGTTGCTCGTATAGATATTTTTCACGCCTCAGCACTTTGGCACACGAAGACCTCGCTCGTTTGCGTAGCGAATTAGTTTCGGCGTTTTTATTATTTCGCCAAATCCTGAATGCTTCCTCTCTGGATCTGATTGCAATTTTGCAATTCTGATTAAACCAAGATGTTTCTTTAGATTTAATCGAAATTTTCTTTGATGGTATGAATTTTTTCATCCCCATCATAATTATATTTTCGACCATATTCGCCATGGCATTGACATTATTGTCTAAGAAACAAAGTTTCCAATTGAAATGCCGGAAGAATTCGTTGAGCTCAGCCCAACGAGCCTTTTCGTATACAAATGTTGAACGTTTCGTAGGTGGTCTTGAAACGTTACGAAGTTCGGAGAGCGAAAAGGAGGCGGAAATGGTACAATGATCCGAATTACCAAGAGGTGCAAGAACATCTACCTCATACTTATTAGGGTGTGAGGTTAGAAAAAGGTCGAGGGTGTTGTTTTGGTGCCCATCAACGCATGGAATATGCGTTGGTTCTTTCACAAGTTGCGCAAGGTGATTGTGCGCTGCGAATAACTCAACATATTGCCCTTCAGTAGTTGTATGGCTTGAATGGCGAAGCCAAGAGGAGTTGTGAACATTGAAATCACCAGCAACAACAATTTCACTGCTAGGACAACTCTCGAGAATCTTCGTTATGGAATCGGAAAGGGTATCGAAGCCAGATATGGTAGTATCCCTTGCCGCATTTGGACTTCTATAAAGAAACCCGAAATGCAAATAGTGTGCCCTGATTTTGAACTTAACCCATAGACAATTAAATTCTGCATCATACGTACCTAATGATTGCTGGTACTGGTACACGACTTCATTGCGTATGTACATGGCAATGCCCCGGTGGAAATTAAAAAGAGATAGAAATTGATAACCAGGTATATGAAAATCCTGTGGATCAGCATTCTCAGATACCTGGGTTTCACATAAGGCGAAAACATCCGGCCGACGAAGACAAACGTGAGCATACACAGAGAAAAAATTCGCTCTTAACCCTCGTATGTTGCAAAAGTCGATTCGGAAACAACCTGTCATTACAATTACTACAAAAACTCAAGTAAAATGTCTATTATTTTGTGATACAAATAACAATGAAATTAATTGTCGTTAATGAGGCTGCCTAGTAACCAGTGTTATACCTTCATCACCAAGCAGCCAACAACAATTAACACAATGCCATCGATATCACAAAAAAATTAATGTATATGAGGATGGGGAAAAATACAATGACACTGCTGATTGGGGCCATAAAAGCCCTGATCTGGTCATTGTAGATGGAAAACGGCCCGTAGTGCCAACACTATTGTTTTGTTATTTATGCATTCTTGTGTTTTGTTTTTCTTTAAATTAATTTTTGTTGTTGATGTTTGGTTTTTAAGAGAAGTTTGTGTTGTATTTTTTGTTTTATTATTTATGTATGGATTTTTGTGATTTGTTTTTCGTAAGATTTTTTGTTTAATTTTAGTTTTGTTTATTATTGAATTTGTGTTGTATATTTATTGAATTATTTTATTATTTATTATTGTAAAATTTTTATTTAAAAATTGTATTACGCCTTTGATTTTTAAACATTTGGTTTTCTGTCTACACTAAAGACTATGCTGTAGTGTATATGATAGTAATGTAAAAATCTGATTATTGTACACTGCACCATATAAAAAATCTAAGCGAGCGCACACAATAAAAATACAACAAAAATTTTTTTGTATACATGTCATAACCAGTGTTGCCACGAAAAAAAATTTTTTGTAACCAACATTTATGAAAAAAATAACCAAATTAAAAAAAAAATAACCAAATTTAAATGCATGTACTATTTATTTATTTTTTGTAATTTTAACTATAATTTGTACTTTAAGGTAACAAAAAAAAAAAAACATAAAACAACGTATTTTACAACACAACTCCTAATACTAAAAAATAATTTTCAAAAATTCACTACATTTACTTCGAGCACAAACAAAACTAAACAAAACCATATATGTAACTAAATTCCTTTATGAAATGCCGCCATTACACAGCACTGTAATTTTTTACACTCAGAGTTGATTATGTTATATTAAAGTAATTTAATGGGTGTTGACCAGCGTTACCGTTGGAAAATTTGAGAAAGTCTCACAAAAAGGGGATTTATTAAAAAAAAGGGGCACACCTCTTAAAAAGATGGAAAATAAACAAAACAAAAATATAAATCGTATTTTTTTCATTTAAATGTTGTATATGATGTATGTTTACATATGCATATAATAAAAAAATTAATAAAAAAAACTAATATGTATCAAGTAAAACAAAAAAAAGGTACACAAAAAGTGGCAAGGCATCTGTAAAAGGGTCAAATTGCCACTTTAGTCGCATCAACGGTAACGCTGGTGTTGACAATGCAACAATTTTGCTGATTGGACTTTTTACTTTTTTAATTAGAAAAATAAAAATGTTTGTAAATTCACATAGTACATATTTTCAGTAAAAAAAATAACCAAAACAGAAAAAATCTACACATGTACACATTGAGAAAAAAAATAACCAATTTTGGTTACAAATAACCAAAAACGGCAACGCTGGTCATAACTGTGTTCAACTTGTTACTCATCAGCTATGTTCTCTCGTTGTTTATTATTGTTGTTGGCCAGCGTTGCCAAATGTGCAGATTTATCTGTTTTTTGCAGTTTTTTGAAGTGCAAAACAGACCTGCAGATTTTTACTCCAAAAAACAGTTTTTTTAAATCAATACGGATTTTTCAATTTTATTCGAATAAAACAAGGAAACCATCAATATTATTATTTCCCACTTTATGTGGAATTTTGCGGACCAAATATTTAAAAAAAATTCAATTGCACAAATTTTGTGCAAACAAAAGAAATGGAAACTAAATTTGATAAGAATATGTACAACTAATACATACAAAAGTATGTCTAATTAATTTTCTACCCAACAGACCAAAAAATAAGTGAAGTATAATAGTACTTTAGAAGCTTTTTAAAAAAAAAACACTAAAGTTTTTTTAATCATGTTTTCCTTCACAATATGTTTTTAAACATACTGCCGTATTTATAAACAAGTAAGAGTGCTATATTCGGCTGTGCCGAATCTTAAATACCCTTCACCTAAGCGTAATAAGAAATACAGAAACTACACTAGACTAGAATATCCTAATTCTGTGTTTTCTATTCAGTCTTAGTGCAAATTTTATTAGTATTTGATATATTGTTTGAAAGACAATTTTACGACCAACATAATTTATGTTAAATATTTTCAAATGTTGTCTAATTTTTACCATTTTTAATTGATTTAATTACCAATTCTTACCATAATTTACAGAGTCTGTCTGATGTTCATAATAATCTTCAGTGTAATTTAACAAACAGAGTATAAACAAGTAAGAGTGCTATATTCGGCTGTGCCGAATCTTAAATACCCTTCACCTAAGCGTAATAAGAAATACAGAAACTACACTAGACTAGAATATCCTAATTCTGTGTTTTCTATTCAGTCTTAGTGCAAATTTTATTAGTATTTGATATATTGTTTGAAAGACAATTTTACGACCAACATAATTTATGTTTAATATTTTGAAATGTTGTCTAATTTTTACCATTTTTAATTGATTTAATTACCAATTCTTACCATAATTTACAGAGTCTGTCTGATGTTCATAATAATCTTGAGTGTAACTTAACAAACAGAGTATAAAAAAGGGGTACAATTCGGTTTTAGTGATTTTGCTCAAAAAAAAAAAAAAAAAAAACAAAATCAAATAGGGCTTTTAGAGGAGATACCAGCAAAAAAAAAATTTGTTGCCGGTCACGCCTATTTTCGAGGGGGCGGGCCCTTAAAGTTGAAAATACATAGGCCTATATCTCGGGAACTATTGGGTGTCTGATAATTTGTAATACATTAAATAAAAGGTATTAAAAATACCTTTCCAACGATATATATCATGATTATAAAATATGGACCGAATATGGGTTAAATCCGAAAAGAATATTTTTTGACCCGAATTTATTTGTTTTTTGGAAATGGTTCTATATGGCAGGTATGACAAATTATGGGCCGATCTTCTTAAATTTTGGAACAGTTATTTTCATGCATATGAGGATATTTCACGTCGAATTTCAACATAATAACGGTATATATACGATATATATTAGTATTAACGTGGATTTCGAGAGTGGACCTTATGTGGGGGATATAGTCAAATATGGACCGATATTCTCAAAATCCAGCAGTTAGATTTAGGCATGTATGTAAATGCTCCGTGTAAAATTTTGGATTGGTACCCTTATTTATAAGCGATTTATGAGTATTAAAGGGATTTTCCGAAGAGGGCTTTATATGGGGCATACGGTTAAAAATAGACCGAAATTAACAAAATTGTGTGGAATGATTTTTGTATATATGTACATGATCTGTACAAAGTTTTGAGTCGGTAACGATATGTATACAATATATATAGGGAAAAATGTCTTTTTCAGATGTGGTCCTTGTATGGGAGCTATGACCAGTTGTGGGCCGACCACCATAAAATTTAGTACAACAATTTATTTGCCTATAAAGAGTATTTATGTAAAATTTTAGCCGTTTAACATTATTTATGTCTGTTTTATGCGTATTTAAGTGAATTTCGGAAGTGGACTTTATATGGGGTCTATGGTCAAATATGGACCGAACTAAAAAAAATTTCGTTTTGCGATTTCTTTTTGCACAAAACTTAGTTTTGCTGAATTTTGTCTTGATATTCCAATTTTATAGGCATTTATGTATAATTGAGCAATATTTCGGGAAGATTTTTGGATGGGGGCTATGACCATTTCTGGGCCGACCACCATAAAATTTGGTACAATAATTTATTTGCCTATAAAGAGTATTTATGTCAAATTTTAGCCGTTTAACATTATTTATATCTGTTTTATGCGTATTTAAGTGAATTTTGTAAGTGGACTTTATATGGGGTCTATGGTCAAATATGGACCGAACTAAAAAAAACTTTCGGTTTGTGATTTCTTTTTGTATAAAACTTATTTTTGCTGAATTTTGTCTTGATATTCCAATTTTATAGGCATTTATTTATCATTAAGCCATATTTCGGGAATATATATATTTGTATGGGGGCTATGAGAAATCATGGACCGATTTTTACTTTTTTCCGCACACTTTCTTCTTTTATAGTACAAACAACGTATACAAAATTTCATGGTATTATCTGCAATATATTTCAAAATATTGCAATACCCTTCACCTTCATGAGAAGGGTATATATAAGTTTGTCATTCCGTGTGAAATTTCCACAATATAATTTTCCGACCCTATAAAGTATATATATTCTGGATCCTTATAGATACCGAAGTCGATTAAGCCATGTCCGTCTGTCTGTCTGGATGTTGAAATCAGTTTTTTGAAGTCCCAAGATATATTCGGGATCCAAACCTTCAATAATTCTGTCAGAAGTGCTTTCGAGAAGTTTGCTATTTAAAATCAGCAAAATCGGTTTAGGTTAACCAGAGTTATGAACCAATATGTGAGACCACCTCCATAAAAATTTGATATTTTTCGTCCATTTTATTGCAATATTTTGAAATATATTGCAGATAATACCATGAAATTTTGTATACGTTGTTTGTACTATAAAAGAAGAAAGTGTGCGGAAAATAGTAAGAATCGGTCCATGATTTCTCATAGCCCCCATACAAATATATATATTCCCGAAATATGGCTTAATGATAAATAAATGCCTATAAAATTGGAATATCAAGACAAAATTCAGCAAAAATAAGTTTTATGCAAAAAGAAATCGCAAAACGAAATTTGTTTTAGTTCGGTCCATGTTTGACCATAGACCCCATATAAAGTCCACTTCCAAAATTCACTTAAATACGTATAAAACAGATATAAATAATGTTAAACGGCTAAAATTTGACATAAATACTCTTTATAGGCAAATAAATTGTTGTACTAAATTTTATGGTAGTCGGCCCAGAACTGGTCATAGCTCCGATACAAGGACCACATCTGAAAAATACATTTTTCCCCATATATATTGTATAAATATCGGTGCCGACTCAAAACTTTGCACAGATCATTTTAATATATAAAAAAATCATCCCACAAAATTTTGTGAATTTCGGTCTATTTTTAACCGTATGCCCCATATAAAACCCTCTTCCGAAAATCACTTTAATACTCATAAATCTCTTATAAATAAGGGTACCAATCGAAAATTTTACACGGATCATTTACATACATGCCTAAATCTAACTGCTGGATTTTGAGAATATCGGTCCATATTTGACTATATCCCCCACATAAGGTCCACTCTCGAAATCCACGTTAATACTAATATATATCGTATATATACCGTTATTATGTTGAAATTCGACGTGAAGTATCCTCATATGCATGAAAATAACTGTTCCAAAATTTAAGAAGATCGGCCCATAATTTGTCATACCTGCCATATAGAACCATTTCCAAAAAACAAATAAATTCGGGTCAAAAAATATTCTTTTCGGATTTAACCCATATTCGGTCCACATTTTATAATCATGATATATATCGTTGGAAAGGTATTTTTAATACCTTTTATTTAGTGTATTACAAATTATCAAGCACCCAGTAGTTCCCGAGATATAGGCCTATATATTTTCAACTTTACGGGCCCGCCCCCTCGAAAATTGGCGTGACCGCCAACAAATTTTTTTTCCTGGTATCTCCTCTAAAAGCCCTATTTAATTTTGTTTTTTTTTTTTTTGAGCAAAATCACTAAAACCGAATTGTACCCCTTTTTTATACTCTGTTAAATTACACTGAAGATTATTATGAACATCAGACAGACTCTGTAAATTATGGTAAGAATTGGTAATTAAATCAATTAAAATGGTAAAAATTAGACAACATTTCAAAATATTTAACATAAATTATGTTGGTCCTAAAATTGCCTTTCTAACAATATATCAAATACTAATAAAATTTGCACTAAGACTGAATAGAAAACACAGAATTAGGATATTCTAGTCTAGTGTAGTTTCTGTATTTCTTATTACGCTTAGGTGAAGGGTATTTAAGATTCGGCACAGCCGAATATAGCACTCTTACTTGTTTCTATAAAAGTTATTATTTTACATGATAGGTATTAATGGAACAAAGTATATAAAATTACTTACATACATATATACAATAGTTTCTTACTGATTTATTAAAAACTGTTACGGATTTAGAGGGACAATTGTCTTTCGCTCTAAACCCTGTCCCTTCACCCGCACCCAACATAGCATACATATAACGGTACCACTTGAATATGCGCCTCATGCTCATATTTTGTTAAATGCCACGTACCCATTACATTTGCGCTATGACATGTTTAAAATCCCATCTTTTATTTCAGTTGACAACAACTTCTTTTTTTTATCGTTGTTAAAAAAATCTGGAAGTATTTACAACAGAAAAGAATGTTCTAGAAAAGAGGGGAAAGAAAAATGTAACGTGATTAACATGCGCATTCATGACCCATTTTTTCTCTCTTTCTCTCTTCATAAAATAAACATTCACTCTCACATTTGCGTCTCGTGTTTAACACACACACAACAGACAAATAATTGTGTAGAGATTTTTTTTACCAGTACCTCTGCCCATACACAAACACATTCTTGCTGTGGAATGCCATGAATTGAAAGAATGTGATAACAGTTATTTTTTTTCTGATTGGAATGTGCATTTTCAATGTATAAAAACGCAAGCGAAAACCAAGTTAGTCAGTCAGCTAAAAATATTTGCGCAGAGCGGTCCGCAGTGAAAAGAAAAAAAAAACTCGAAAAATTAAAATAAGTGGTATTAGTGGTGTTAGAGAAAAAAAAAAGAGACAGTCGTCGGACGGAAAAAAAACCCAAATAAAAGGAATTTTTCCTGGTGTGTCAGTTTTTTTTGTTTGGTAAAATATGAAAAATTAAAACATTCGGTTTAAAAACTTTAAGGAAAAACAAGAAGTTTAAATATACCAGAAAATAATAGACAAATAATTTCATTATTAAAATATGCGTGTAAATAAAAAGAATTAAAAATTTTTCAACATGGATCGCCCTTAAACCGAATCGTTATTTTTTAAACCACACATAAAATCGTGCCTTTTGTCATGCCCCACTGTGTAGTGTGCATAAAATTATAAAAAAAAAATTTATCACCTGAAAAGACAACTTAAGCAATTAAAAATGAAGTAAGCAAAAGCAAACAAAAATAAATTGATTTCTATGCACTTTACTGACTAAAATCATCCAAAAAAAAAAAAAAAACAACTCGATACTCATTTGATTAATCAAATACAAAAATTTGTTAACGAGAAAAAATCGATACTTGGAAAATTTAAATAAGCAAAAGGATTTAAGAAATTAACAAGAGAAAAGAAGAGAAAAGCAAAAAGGAAAACCAAAAAAAAAAAAAACAGTAGGGTAGTGCAAAATAAGATTTAGAATAAAAACTCAAAAAATTGTGAAAATAAGATAAACTTAAGAAAAAACAAAATTTGTAACAAAAAAATTTAAAAACTCAAAATTTGTAACAAAACAAAAAATTTAAAAACTCAAAATTTGTAACAAAACAAAAAAATTTAAAAACTCAAAATTTGTAACAAAAGATTTAAAAACTCAAAATTTGTAACAAAAGATTTAAAAAACTCAAAATTTGTAACAAGAAAATAAAAGCTCAAAAGGAAAAATTTTAATAAAGAAAAGAATAAAAGTGTTACACGTGCAAAAACAAACACAACATAACAAAAAATTAACGAGAGAGAGAGTGATTAGTTTAAAACAAATTAAACAAAATGTAACAAAATTGACGTTTAACAACAACAACGTGAGTTACAACAACATATAACACGAATATAGACTATTGAATTGAGACAAACCACAACAAAAAAAACAACAAGAACTACAACAAGAAATACAACTACGTGCAACAAATACGTACAACAACTCAAGTTTCATCATTAGCATCAACCAACGACAACAACGATGTCAGCACCCTGAAAACTTAAGTACAACATTGCATCACATTATTATTATTAACATTAATATTATTAGCATTATTATTAGAACTACTATTAATTGAATTAACATTAACTATTACTATTATAAACTAATATTATTATTATACCTTTTTTTTTTAAAAAAAAACATTTACATTTAAAATAAACATAATGCACCATAATTTTGAAATTACAAAAAGAGGAATTTAAAAATTATAAAAAGGAAAATTGTTAGAAGATAGGTCTATTAAACTTAAGAAAATTAAATAAAGAAAGCTTTTATTTGAAAATGGAAAAAAAATTATAAAATGTATTATTAATTTCTTTCTAAAGGAGGAATGCTAGGAACCACTATCATGAAAAGTAAGTAAAGATCATCACACATTTAGGGACAGAAATAGAAATTCAGGGTATACATTCTGTCAAGGCGTCTGACAGTCCAGTAGTCAGTAGGGAGGGAAAAATGTACCCAAATCGGCACAACATCTTGCCAACAACACGCTAAAAAAATTGAGCATTTGTTTATTTTCTTTTTATAAAAATTAAATACACTATGGTATTTCAAGGCAAATAGTGTATTATATGTAAGCGTCTGTGAAACCGGGTTAAGAACCATTTTGTACCACTGAGCTAGTCGAACATCATTTGTTTTGCCCTTAACCAAGTGTTCAAGAAATTTAAGCATATTCATAAGGCGAATTTTTAGCAGTTTTTATTGTTATATATTTTTCGTAGACGACGCTTTACATATATGGCGCCCAACGCAAAGCAACTTTACCAACGTAAAGCAAATTTACCAACGAAAAGCAAAAATTTACCAACGCAAATGCCACCCGTAGGGTGAAAATAAATTTTTTTTAATATGAATGAACAGTTTTCATGTGAATTTATCGCTTGAGATTTTATTGTAAAATTTTTTTTTGCAAACTTTCGGGATTTTTAATAGGACGTATAGTCACGATTTTGGGTAATTTGAGACCTGGAACTTCGTTTGCGACGGCCAATTATTAAAATATCCACGTAAAGTTTTTTTTTTATATCGAATACTGTTTCGCTGGAAATCTCCTACTAAAAGTCCGGACTGACGACACTGAGTTGCGCGGTTACGTTGCGTTAGTAGGCGGTTTTTAGAGAAGCTGTATAGAATCGAATATAGTTATTTGAGTCCTTGTAATTATTGCCATCGAGTGGCGATACAAGTTGCAAAATAACTTAGTTCGGTTCAAATTCTCGCGATAGATTTAGGAAAACTTGTGAAATCAAATAAAAAATTTTTTTTTAACTTTTTTTTAAAAATATAATTAATTTTTCTTTAAAATTAATTTGTGTGTGATCTTTTACTGGACAGGTGTAATGCCTAGCATTCCTCCTGAGGATACATTTTTTTTTGTTACTTTTTTTTGAAATTTTTATTATACCAATATTTTTTATTATACCAATATTTTTATTATATTATATTACTATATTATATTATATTACTATATTATATTATTATATTATCATATTTTTATTTGCACTTTCTTTTGATTTTTTTTGGTTTCAGTTCATTTTTTTTTTGCGTACTTTTATTTTATTTTTGCTTTCCTTTTCATTAATTTAAAATTTTTTTTTACTCGAAAAAAAAATTTTTTTCAAATATCTCGATTTAGTACTTTTCTTTTCTCACTTCGGTTTTTTTCACAATTTTTTTTTATTATTATAATTGCTTCAATTTATAAATTTATTCTTTTACCTTCGGGATTTGTTCTGCGGATGAAAAAAAAATTTTCTTTTAAATTTTTTTTTGCTGTTGAAAACTTTTTCTTTTTCTGCTCTCATCATTGCTTTAAAAATTATTTTCTTACCGGTCATTTCGTCTTGCGTTTACAAACAAACTTAAACTTTTTTTTTTTTTCTTGCGTTTTAGTGCAGTATGCACAAACATAATACTCGTTCCAAATCAGATTTGTCTAAGCCACTCACCCAAAAACTAAGCTCGACTTTACCAACTGTCAGAGGCAGAGGAAAAACTCCAATAAAAACCCGTACGTCTATTTTAGGTGCAATCCCAAAACAGAAGAGATCTGCTAGTGTTCCAAGTACACACTCTAGTACTAGTATTAGGGCTGTAAGGTCACCATCGACTGCAAGATCCTTAGATTCAGAAGATATAGCAGCTAGCGAAGAGGTTATTGAAATTGGAAGTGTTTCAAATTGTGATTTGTTAGATAGATCCTTGCGAGATTTGGATTTTCAGTCATTAGAAAGTTTAATTGAAGAAAAGGGTTTTGTAGATAACCAAGATAATCTAAACCAGAAAATCATTATGGCTTCACGTGATACAAATACAGATACGGGACCTTCGGGTTCAAGAAGCGACCGAAATTTAGAAGTAAACAACATGGAAGCTTTAATGACATATGTTCAAGAAACCATGAGACATACACTTGATGATTTTAGACAGGAACTTAGCGCAATCAGAGAGACTATAAATCAACCACGAGAGGAAAGAAGCTCTCCTAGAGCAGGTAGTTTAGGCAGTCAGGCTGGAAACCTTGCAGGAAATTCGTTTTCACATGCCTCCTCAGCATTTTTTGTTAAGTTGAAAGATTGGAAGGTTGTTTACAACGGCGAAGGCAATGTAAATGATTTTCTATTCAAGATAGATACGCTAACCGAACGTTCTCAGTGTCCATTAGATCATCTTATGGCAAATTTCCACATGTTTCTTTCCCAAAAAGCTGAAGTTTGGTATTGGATGTTTATAAAACAGAACCCCAGAGCAACTTATTTCATGTTAAAAACAGCTCTTATCAAAGAATTTGGGACGCTTGAAACAGAAAATGAAATTTTGTTGAAAATTTCAACACGGAAACAACTTTCAAGAGAAAGTTACGATGATTTTCATTCTTCAATTTCACAACTAAATTTAAAACTTAGAACTCCAATGTCTGATATTTCCTTGATTGAGATAATCAAGAAAAACGTTAACCCTGAACTGAAAATTATGCTTTTTATTGCTGACCCTAAAGATTTAGGAGAACTTCGCTTAATTGCAAGGAAGGCTGAGAAGGTTCTGCAAGAAAGTAAGGTTTCAACAAACCTACTGAGCAAAACGCGTCACGTGAACGAAATTTCAGTTGAAGATGATTCTGAGGAATCTGAAGAGGATCCACAGTTAGATGCCTTAAAGGTAAACAAATCTTATGTAAAAGGGGATTACTCGAAAATAAAATGCTGGAACTGTCTTCAGTTAGGGCACAGCTATATTTATTGTCCTGACGAAACCCGACACGTCTTTTGTTTCAAATGTGGTCAAAGGGGTGTAACTACACCGAAGTGTAGTGGCCCACACCAGGGAAACAGACGACGGAACGAGTGGGCGACCGGGGATGCTCGTTCCCCCCAATAAATCCCGAGTTAGCTATAGATGCAGAGTGTAAACCCCCACAGGGGGTCTTACCTCAATCTTCTTTCACAGACGCAACCAATATTTCCTTACACCAGCATAGACAAAACTTGTTTAAGACCCAAAAGATTTATTCTAAAGCGAGACCTTCACGCAAAATCCTTAAATGCAGACAACGATTTAAAATGCGAAAAAAATTTAGGAAATCAGTAGAGGAAACACAATTATTAAGTGCTGACGATGGCAGACCCTTTGCGAAAATAAAGATTTTTGGTGTCGAATTATTTTGCCTTTTAGATTCGGGAGCTAACGTATCCGCATTGGGCAAAGGCAGCTTAGAATTCATTAATAAACAGACTGGGATTCAGATAAAAAAAGTAAGATCTAATATCTCAACAGCAAACGGTTCGAAAACCGAAGTCGTAGGCTACTGTTCACTTCCGGTGACATATATGGGTGTAACAAAACCTATTTTGTTTTACATAGTACCTGGACTATCACTTGAGGGCTACCTTGGCGTTAATTTTTGGAGGGCTTTCGAACTAGCGCCACAAATTATTTCATGTATTGAAATAGATGCAAATTCCAAATTATCATATCATGACCTCAGTCCCGAACAGAAATATCGACTTCAACTAGTTGTTTCCAAATTTCCGGCATATGAAAAATTAGGTCTTGGTTGTACTCACCTTGTTGAGCACCACATAGATACAGGTGATGCTACCCCTGTGAAGTGTAAACACTACCCTCTTTCCCCACCTAGACAAGCAGAAGTCTATGAGGAGCTAGATAGGCTATTAGCTCTTGGAGTTATTGAGGAGACGAATTCACCATGGTGTAGTCCTATTGTAACTGTCCGCAAGCCAAATAAGATCAGGCTTTGCCTAGATTGTAGGAAATTAAATACATTGACAAAGAAAGATTCATACCCTCTCCCACACATAAACGGGCTGCTTAGCCGTTTAAAAGATACGCACTTCATAAGTGGTATAGATCTGAAGGACGCCTTTTTCCAAATTAAATTGTCAGATTCTTCCAAAGAAAAGACAGCGTTCGCCGTACCAGGTAAGCCTCTTTACCAATATCGGGTAATGCCGTTTGGGGTATGCAATGGTCCTCAGACCATGAGCCGCTTGATGGACAAGACCATTCCATCAAGCTTGAGGAGCAACGTTTTCGTCTACTTGGACGATCTCCTGGTCTGTAGCCAAAATTTCGAAGATCATCTTAAATTGCTTTCGGAAGTTGCAGAATGCCTAAAATCTGCTGGCCTCACGATAAACGTTGGCAAAAGCAAATTTTGTCAGACTGAGATAAAATATCTCGGCTACATAATAGGCGGAGGCAATTTAAAAGTCGATCCCGAAAAGGTAAGAGCTATCGAGGCGTTTCCTCTACCTAAAACCCCGCGCCAAGTCAGACGGTTTATTGGAATGTCAAATTGGTACCGCGCCTTTATTAATAACTTTTCAGACTTAGCAGGCCCCCTTACTGATTGTTTGAAAAAATCAAACAAACCTTTTCGTCTCACTCAAGAGGCTGTAGATTCTTTTAACCATTTAAAATCTGCTTTGTCAAGTGCACCAGTTCTGGCCCAGCCAGATTTCACAAAAGAGTTCGTGATACAATGTGACGCATCTCGTATAGGGGTTGGAGGTGTTCTATACCAACTAGACGATGAAGGTAGGGAGAGACCAATAGCGTTTGTGTCCCAAAAATTGAATCGGGCACAACGGAATTATTCAGTCACGGAGCTAGAGTGTTTAGCGGCCGTGATTTCAGTAAAACAGTTCAGGCAATATGTCGAGGGACTCCCGTTTAAAATTATCACCGACCATTCAAGTCTAAAATGGCTAATGGGCCAAAAAGACCTACATGGTAGATTAGCCAGGTGGAGCTTGAAGCTTCAAAATTTTGACTTTGTGATGGAACACAGAAAAGGTTCCCTAAATGTAGTGCCTGACGCTCTCTCTAGATTCGACGCAGATGAACTTGAACTTGATTGTAATCCACCAGAAATAGATATTGACTCCACTGAATTTTTTTTGTAAATAATATAACGATTTAAGGGTTTGCCCGGCTTCGTGGGTCGTGCCACACGCACATTAGTACACCCAAATATATCTTTTTCTTTCCTATTACTGCCCGGCTTCGTGGGTCGAGCCACACGTTGGACGTAGTTTTTATTTGTAAGCAATTTCGAATTTGCCTAAATCCTGCCTGTTCAAAATCTTCTATCAATGATCTTGATTTGAAGCAGGTTTGTTACGGATTTAGAGGGACAATTGTCTTTCGCTCTAAACCCTGTCCCTTCACCCGCACCCAACATAGCATACATATAACGGTACCACTTGAATATGCGCCTCATGCTCATATTTTGTTAAATGCCACGTACCCATTACATTTGCGCTATGACATGTTTAAAATCCCATCTTTTATTTCAGTTGACAACAACTTCTTTTTTTTATCGTTGTTAAAAAAATCTGGAAGTATTTACAACAGAAAAGAATGTTCTAGAAAAGAGGGGAAAGAAAAATGTAACGTGATTAACATGCGCATTCATGACCCATTTTTTCTCTCTTTCTCTCTTCATAAAATAAACATTCACTCTCACATTTGCGTCTCGTGTTTAACACACACACAACAGACAAATAATTGTGTAGAGATTTTTTTTACCAGTACCTCTGCCCATACACAAACACATTCTTGCTGTGGAATGCCATGAATTGAAAGAATGTGATAACAGTTATTTTTTTTCTGATTGGAATGTGCATTTTCAATGTATAAAAACGCAAGCGAAAACCAAGTTAGTCAGTCAGCTAAAAATATTTGCGCAGAGCGGTCCGCAGTGAAAAGAAAAAAAAAACTCGAAAAATTAAAATAAGTGGTATTAGTGGTGTTAGAGAAAAAAAAAAGAGACAGTCGTCGGACGGAAAAAAAAACCCAAATAAAAGGAATTTTTCCTGGTGTGTCAGTTTTTTTTGTTTGGTAAAATATGAAAAATTAAAACATTCGGTTTAAAAACTTTAAGGAAAAACAAGAAGTTTAAATATACCAGAAAATAATAGACAAATAATTTCATTATTAAAATATGCGTGTAAATAAAAAGAATTAAAAATTTTTCAACATGGATCGCCCTTAAACCGAATCGTTATTTTTTAAACCACACATAAAATCGTGCCTTTTGTCATGCCCCACTGTGTAGTGTGCATAAAATTATAAAAAAAAAATTTATCACCTGAAAAGACAACTTAAGCAATTAAAAATGAAGTAAGCAAAAGCAAACAAAAATAAATTGATTTCTATGCACTTTACTGACTAAAATCATCCAAAAAAAAAAAAAAAAACAACTCGATACTCATTTGATTAATCAAATACAAAAATTTGTTAACGAGAAAAAATCGATACTTGGAAAATTTAAATAAGCAAAAGGATTTAAGAAATTAACAAGAGAAAAGAAGAGAAAAGCAAAAAGGAAAACCAAAAAAAAAAAAAACAGTAGGGTAGTGCAAAATAAGATTTAGAATAAAAACTCAAAAAATTGTGAAAATAAGATAAACTTAAGAAAAAACAAAATTTGTAACAAAAAAATTTAAAAACTCAAAATTTGTAACAAAACAAAAAATTTAAAAACTCAAAATTTGTAACAAAACAAAAAAATTTAAAAACTCAAAATTTGTAACAAAAGATTTAAAAACTCAAAATTTGTAACAAAAGATTTAAAAAACTCAAAATTTGTAACAAGAAAATAAAAGCTCAAAAGGAAAAATTTTAATAAAGAAAAGAATAAAAGTGTTACACGTGCAAAAACAAACACAACATAACAAAAAATTAACGAGAGAGAGAGTGATTAGTTTAAAACAAATTAAACAAAATGTAACAAAATTGACGTTTAACAACAACAACGTGAGTTACAACAACATATAACACGAATATAGACTATTGAATTGAGACAAACCACAACAAAAAAAACAACAAGAACTACAACAAGAAATACAACTACGTGCAACAAATACGTACAACAACTCAAGTTTCATCATTAGCATCAACCAACGACAACAACGATGTCAGCACCCTGAAAACTTAAGTACAACATTGCATCACATTATTATTATTAACATTAATATTATTAGCATTATTATTAGAACTACTATTAATTGAATTAACATTAACTATTACTATTATAAACTAATATTATTATTATACCTTTTTTTTTTAAAAAAAAACATTTACATTTAAAATAAACATAATGCACCATAATTTTGAAATTACAAAAAGAGGAATTTAAAAATTATAAAAAGGAAAATTGTTAGAAGATAGGTCTATTAAACTTAAGAAAATTAAATAAAGAAAGCTTTTATTTGAAAATGGAAAAAAAATTATAAAATGTATTATTAATTTCTTTCTAAAGGAGGAATGCTAGGAACCACTATCATGAAAAGTAAGTAAAGATCATCACACATTTAGGGACAGAAATAGAAATTCAGGGTATACATTCTGTCAAGGCGTCTGACAGTCCAGTAGTCAGTAGGGAGGGAAAAATGTACCCAAATCGGCACAACATCTTGCCAACAACACGCTAAAAAAATTGAGCATTTGTTTATTTTCTTTTTATAAAAATTAAATACACTATGGTATTTCAAGGCAAATAGTGTATTATATGTAAGCGTCTGTGAAACCGGGTTAAGAACCATTTTGTACCACTGAGCTAGTCGAACATCATTTGTTTTGCCCTTAACCAAGTGTTCAAGAAATTTAAGCATATTCATAAGGCGAATTTTTAGCAGTTTTTATTGTTATATATTTTTCGTAGACGACGCTTTACAAAACTTACCTCGAAATTTTATAATTTCAAAATAAAAGTAATGGCCCATAATCATACGTATACATATGTAGGTCAAAACACGACTTACTCACACATACATACTATAAATATGAAAAACAAACTCCGTTTTTTTACATCAGCGGTCCTCAAAAAGAGAGGATTTGGTAATTACATATGTATGGGTGACACTACACAGAAAGAAATAACATGTAATGTTTTAAATAAACCTCAATTAAAAATTAATTTGTTATTTTGTATAAATTCATCTTATGTTATTTTATGTACATATGTATGTATGTATAAAAAAGATAAAAAAAATAGTAAATTCTTTTGAAAATATCAAAATAATATTATTTAATGCAACACAATTTCTGTAAAAAGTATATGTAAAAAAATGTATACATTTATGTGATCGCTGCTTCTCAGTGTACTGAAAACAACAACAAAAATTAGCTGAAAAAGAAAAAACATGCGCAACAGTCCTACTTTGTTCAATGCTGTCATACAACTGAATGAAATATTTGTATTTTTCTACGCTCTTGTACTGAGAAATAAATAAATAAAAGCTGAAAAAAGAACAAACATGCGGCATAGACCTGCTTTGTTGAATGTTGACTAACAACTGAATTAGAGGTAGAGAAAACATCGATGGTACCATGGTGAAATTAAATACCAGGTGACCGCATTGCTACAACAATTACAACAAGGCAAGAACAACAGGCATTTTTCTATATGAAAAACTTTCGTCACTGTCAAAAAGTTTTTTTTTTATATAACTTTTTGGCATTTTCAAATTCACCATGAATAATCAGCTGGCGCTACGCTATCACCTAGTATTTAAATTCACCTTGGATGGTACTTTCGATCAGCGTTGCCGTTTTTGGTTATTTCTAACCAAAATTGGTTATTTTTTTTCGCAATGTGTACATGTGTAGATTTTTTCTGTTTTGGTTATTTTTTTACTGAAAATATTTACTATGTGAATTTAAATTTTGGGATAAAATTTCAACATACAAAAATGGCCTAAACGAAAATTGTTTTAAAGGACTTGTAAATTTCGTACAAAATTTATTGACATTACCCCACAGTTCCGCTGCAGCTGAAAGAACAGTTTCTCAGTTTAGTTTGATAAAAACAAAATTTAGGACAAAACAAATAAAGACAATTAGTAATATATTGCAAGCAAAAGAATTGTGCAAAAATCAACAAAATGCCCATTTTGTTTGGTCTGCCAAAGACAAATTTTAAAACTCAAGCTGTGACATTTTAAGTAAAAGTGATCTCCATATTTATTGTAATATAATTACATGTTTTTTAGTATTTAAGAGAGTAACTTTCTAGTTCCCTATTTTATTGCCAATGAAAAATTTTTTGTTTTTATTATATACTTTTTATTTTTGTTTAAGACATTAAAAATTAATAATTAAACTTGCAAAACTTAATGTAAAGTATTGGAGTTTTAAATTTTACAAATTGTAGCATTAGGTTATGTTTCTTTGCATTACTTTTTGCAAAATATGACGCTTAGTTTAAAAAAAAAATATTTTTTAGTATTAGGAGTTGTGTTGTAAAATACGTTGTTTTATGTTTTTTTTTTTGTTACCTTAAAGTACAAATTATAGTTAAAATTACAAAAAATAAATAAATAGAACATGCATTTAAATTTGGTTATTTTTTTGTTAATTTGGTTATTTTTTTCATAAATGTTGGTTACAAAAAATTTTTTTTCGTGGCAACACTGATCGTGTTGTGTATATGTAATTAGCCGAAAATCTTCGTATTCTGAACAATACTGTTTTACATTATTTCTTTTAAATATTTTCAACGATACACAATTAATATTTCTTACATTATGTTATTTTTCCTCAAAAATATCTCTCGTACAACAAATATTTTGCAAATAATTGTGGTATAACAGTTATTTGAGAATAAAAAACAAATACAAATATATACTGGTACAAAATCAAAATTCAACTGTTATTGTTGGTATAAGTAATGTGTGTTACAAAAAAAAAAAACAAATACAATATTGTGTATTCTTTTTTGCTTTTTCATATCCATTTCAACAGATATGTATATGGTATATTTGTTTTGCAAATACTTTTGGGTATACTGTTGCACGTCTTTAATACATATATATGTGATAATTTAAATGGAGTATTATTCGTTATGTTTTTACTGTTAATTTAATATACATATGTATATTTTATATCAAATATAAAAATTATAATGTGTTTTCTTTTTTTCTTCAATAAATTAAACATATACAAATATCATTTTATTACATACCGCACACATTCTTCAAAAGTGACTCAATTCAAAATTTTAATTTTTCGGGTTTGTATGCTTAAACAACACACAACACACTTGTTTAGCTATAAGAAAAAGGTCAAAGCATTTTGTTACAGTTAACAAGTTCTAAAAAACAGTTAAGTCTTTCTTTATATTTCATTTGGTATAAAGTTGCAATTTAATAGTGATTTATTTTTAGTTGTGTCATATTATTATTTAATTTTGTTTTGAAGGTGCAGATTTTTTTCGAAAAAAAACAGATTTTTTTTTGGGAATTGTCAGATTTTGTAAAAAAAATATGGCAACACTGTTGTTGGCACACATTGTGTGTGTCATGCAAAACAAGAAGTAAGTGCATTGAAGTATTTGCTAAAAAATAAAATGTCTTAAGTGGCATTCAAGACAACATTTGCAACCCTTTACTACATAGTCGAATAGCATTTATTACATAGATAATAGTTTTGCACATATGTACATATTTTTTTAAATACATTAATGATAATTATTATCCCTCATTAAGCGTGGGAGATTGTTGTATCTAAAATGATTGATGGCAACTCTGGATAAATCTAAATGTCATCTATCTTCTCTATAATGTTAGTATGTAAGTATGCATAATGAAATAAAGAAGTGAAGTAATAAGAACGCGTGCATTTTTAATTTCAACAAGATATAACAGAGTTGCAACAAATTTCTTGTTGCGATCCAGCAAATTTTATTAAGTGATATTTTAATATAGTATTTTAGCTTATATATTCCACACCAAACTTTTGCAGAGGCACCGCGTTTTTGTACTTATTAAAATTTTTGTGAAAGAACTCCAGTTGCTAAATACATAATCTGAAAAAACAACAAATCAACTTGTTTGTTTTTAACTCTCTTTTGTCTTTATTTTCGGTATTAAAGTTATTGTTATAAATAAGTTTGGTTTCTATCAGAGATGGTTGCGTGAGTTAATTTTGACTCACGCTCACTTACAAAAAATAATTTCTGTTTTATTTACACCGAATTCTGATTTTTGCATACGTTCGTGCTTTTATTAAATTTAAAATTAACTCACGAGCTCGAAATGATCACGAAAACACTTAATGTTCGAACAAATAAAATTATATGTAACTCACGAACACTGCATTTAAAAAATATCGTGTCACGCTTCCATCTCTTTTAATTGTTATAGTTCATTTTACCCTACATAAAAAATTGGGCACAAGCATGTGAAGATACATAGAAGTATGGTTTTCAATTTTAAGAAATTTCATGTAAAATTACAGAATTTGTTGAAATTTACCTAATTTATAGTGGGTAATTTTTTTTAATTTTAATTACGAGTAGAGTGTGTTTAATTTTTAGGTGTAAACTCTTGATAATTAATGTATTATGGTATATTAATATTTTGAAGTAAAAAATAAATTTAAATATTTAATTAAACTTCCTCCGTATAGGAGGGTATTTAAAATGTGGCACTGCCATATTGAGAAAAGTCGAATGGAGATATTCTAAATAGATTTTTTCCAGTTCAGACCCATTAATATCTAGTATAAATAAACAAAATGAGCGGAAAGAAAAGCAACAATTATCAAATTCAGAACTACAGCTTTTGCTATCACCTATTATTTCTCAAGAAATACATGATAGTAATATATAATTTTTTTCTTAAATACAAACAAAATGCATAAAAAAATTAAAATATTGTTTTTTATTAACATATTATACAAATTTTAGAATTCATGAAATTTTGTCGTAAGGACAAATAGGAGTTTAAATCAATTATGTTGAAATATTTATATATGTATATATTATTTTTTATTTATCTTTTTAATAATATATTCAATATATTTTAAGTTTAAAATTTATTTAATCATTTATAGCTTTCTATTTTAAATTTACAATAAAATTTGTACATTAAGCCCATTTTCCACAAAATTGAAAAAACGTTCCCAAACAGACAAAAATTTATTTTTTTTAATTTTTTTTGTTTAATATGGTTTCTTTTTAAGTGTATGACAATTATTGATAAACAAAAAAAATTATAAAAATTTATTTCGTTACTTTTTTAAAAAATTTGTAAAATTCTCGAAATCCTTCAATACCCAAATTCAGACTTTAAATTAAACTTATGTTCATATTTATGCAAAATATATATTTATTTTTTTATTTTTTAGCACGAAGACAATATAAGCTTTCGTTTGCTTCTCATTTTTAAAAAAAATTACTTTCCATTTTAAAATTACGGCGAAAATTCTGAAACAAACTATAATTTTCCGAAAAATAAAAATGTCTATAAAATCGTAAAAAAATTTTTTTTTCAGTGTATCTTTTTTTCAGAATATGCCTTTTTATGTATGTTTAACGATTTGAAAAAAAAAAATTTCAAAAAAATTTAAATTACGGCTCCCATGAATTAATCGCCACTTTCGGTGTCATCGAACCCACTGTGCGAGGGGGGGGGGAAGCACACCGGGTTTAGCTAGTATTTAATATATAATTAAATCATAAGTCTAAACATAATGCAATGAAATTTAAAACGTACTCGTATAATAAATTTGTTAGTCTAAATAAAAAATTGTAAAAAAATTACAAAAGAACAAAGGGGTTTCCTTTCCAAAAAATAATACGAAAATGGGATTTTTTTCAAAATATGTACTTTAAAGATAAATAAGGAATACATGAAAGATTCCAAAACTGATTTCGGTTTTGTAATCCCAGCTTTCTGATTTTAGAACATTTAGGAGAGCTTATTAAATATTTTTCTTAATAAATATTTCTTTTTAGATCTAGAAAAGATATTGCTTTGAAAGATTTTGTGTATTTTAGGTAATTTTATTTTAAGAGATAAAATGCATACGCATAACATGTTTTTTTAAGATCAAAGGTGGCCTATTTTCGACCCCCATAGATCCGTCCCTAAATGGTTTGTGGGGCCCATCTTCAAGACATAAACGAATACTACTTGGCTACGTCCATTTTATATCGATCGGAGCAGACATTAGATGTAACAGATTTATTTTAAAAAAAATCCATTCTGCCCCCTGTGCAAGGGAAAAATTAAATAATTATATAAGCTGTATTTAAAACGTACAGTTTGTCATTGAGTCAATTACAATTTCTGTGTTGTTATGATTACCTTGATGTCACTACTGCATCTCACAACGACATCTTGTCCAGCACTATTTGTTGTTGCTGTCATTTGGCCATTCGAAGTAGCAACTAGATGTACGTTGATGTCCGATCCAACTAGGTCGCCTTTACCTGTCAAAAAGAAATTGGTTTTTGAATTAAAATATTGGTATATAATATTTTCTATCCTATTTTCACGACGTCGTGTTATTGTTTATCCTAAACCTATACTTCCTGTTAAACAAATTTTTGTGTGAAAACGGTCAGTATAACTATAGGTTAAAAAACAAGTAAGATAGTGTAGTTGGTCAAACCCGCCTGAATAATAATCTACAAAAAGTACATGAGCATACATATATGGAAATATGTCAACTACACAGCATACCATTCTAGGAGCGCTCCGAATAAGGAGTCAGAAAAGAGTCCAACAAAAGAGCATTTTCGGAGCGCTCCTAGAATGGTATGCTGGGATGATAAAAACAAGATTACATAGAGCTCAAAAAACCCTCATAAAAGGCTCTTTTCTGACATTATCTAAGAGCTCTTTCAGAGCCCAAAAAACCCTCCTAAAAGACTCTTTCTGACGGACCATTTTCGAATGTAATGACCCTCTTTTCTGAAGGTTTTCGGAGCAATTATGATTATTTTTAGGGCTCATAAAGCGCGTTAACGCTCCGAAAAAAGTGTCAGAAAAGACTCTTTTCGGACTCATGTGGCTTGCTGGGTATGACCTATTATAGGACTATCATCATACAATTAGGTGAAATGATATTTGTATATAGTTATGAAAGCTTATTTGGATATAAACATTTTTTTAGATATTTGTGCTCGTTAAAGAGATTTTAGCGAGTGAGCCATATTTGGAAGCTATGGTCAATTATTGTCCGATATGTTTAAATAAATGTCGAAATTTGTTTGGCTACGTTTATAAATTAAACATTTAGTGTAAGATCGTGCACCTTTTGAAATCATTTAGCACCAGAAAAGTCGATCTAACACTAAGCACTTTTTGCATTTTTAATTTGAAATTGTCTATGTTAATTTTAATTATTTTACTTTAAAAATATGTTATTGTTTATAAAACATTAATTACAAGAATTTGAGATACAAGATGGTTCTCTGAAGAAATAGCTCAAGGTACAATTTTAAATCACTTACTGCAATGAAAGGTGCCACAATACAAACAGCTTGAACATGTAGAAGGATGAAATCATTCATCTTTATTTAATTCTATATATGTACTTATATTCTGTTTTTAAACCGATTCAACACGAAATACAAATGTCAATAAATTGTTTCTGAGTAATGAAAATTAAAACAAAAAGTATGCTCTCAAAATATAAAAAATATGCTCAAGAACTATTGGGCTTTATTTCAAATTGAATGTTTAACAAAAATAGATTTTTGTAGACATTCTTTCAAGGTTTTAATCTATTGATTTCCCTGGGCTAGATACATTAAAAAACTTATTTACGTATTATATTTTATTGCCCATAATTTAATAAGCTTTCTTTATAGTCTAATGACAAACGTCATCATACAATTTTGCATATTTTGTGTGTCATCAATGCTATGATTTAGTGTTGTAAAAGTATTGAGTAACTTGAGCAACTCTGTCACGAATAGACGTCATTTTAACCTCGCTGCGTACATCAGTTGAAAGTAATTGAAATAAAATTGTAAAAATCGCCAATAAAAAAGAGTGGATTTATTATATAAATAAAAAACAGTGGTGCTCTTTGAATATTATGAAAAATGCCTTCAAATGTGAGAAAGAGCTTAAATAAACAAACGAAAAAAATCAATTGCTTACAATGCCATACCCCAGTGTTGGAAAGTGATGAAGCTATACAGTGCGATCTGTGCAAAAAAACTTTACATTTCTTATGTACAAAATTAAACAAAGTAGAAATAGAAAAGCTAATGAATGATGACTCTCTTGAGTTTAAATGTCAATTCTGTGTGCCTACGAATGATGGTAATGCAGAGTTCAAAGCAAAAAAGAAATGAAAGAAATGAAGGAAACAATTAAATTTATGTCATTACAATATGATGATATTTTGAAAAGAGTAAAGAAAAATACACAATATATACAAAGTTTACAAATAGAAAACAAAAATCTCAGAAAAGAAGTAAAAGAACTAAAATCGTCTGTTTCTTTTTTAAATGACATTCGCGTTAAAAATATTTGCATTATAAACGGAATCAAAACAGAAAACAAATCAAATGCAATTGATATTGTTTTAGACATTGCTAATAAATCTGGTGCAGAAATAAGTGAAGACAAAATCGAAGATGCTTATTTTATTGGTCATAAAGGTGAAACAAACAAATCGTCTGTAGTAGTCAAGTTCGTAGACAACAAAAGCAATGTAAAGGTAAGTTTAGACGATATGTTGAATCAGCATATATATGCTGACAGGCATATGATTAAAATTAGCAGCAAATTCCTATGTCATATGTTAGACGTTTATACGATATGTTGAAAGTAGCAAATTTTTTGATGTCAGCATATGTCAGCAAATGAAATGTCAACATAAGAGTTAGCATACGATTTTTGTGTTTATACAGGGTTTTCCAATAAGGACTTGACAACTTTTTTTTTAAATAAAACGCAAACCGTTTGAGATATTTCCAAAACTTTATTACCGACTTGAAATACATTCAAAACATTTATGAATGGAACTCGACTTCGTTCATATGGGCACCGCGGCCACGTCGGCAGTGGTCGATTCGTTGGACCCAATTTTGGATGACTCGGTCACACATTTCGGCCGGAACGGCCGCTATTTCGCGTTCAATGTTGGCTCTAAGTTCTTCCAACGTTGTCGGCTTGTTGGCATAGACCAATGATTTGACGTAGCCCCAAAGAAAAAAATCTAGAGGCGTTAAATCGCAAGAACGAGGCGGCCAATTGACTGGTCCATTTCTTGAGATAACACGCTCGTCAAACTTACTCTTCAGTAAATCGATTGTAACGTGTGCTGTGTGGCTTGTGGCACCGTCTTGTTGAAACCACATGTCATCCAAGTCCATGCGTTCCAATTCGGGCCAAAAATAATCGCTAATCATTGCGCGATAACGATCGCCATTCACAGTAACGTGACGATCGTTATTGTCGACGAAAAAATATGGCCCAATGACGCCGCCGGCATGCAAAGCGCACCAAACAGTAATTTTTTGTGGATGAAGTGGTGATTCGTGAAGCACATGTGGATTTTCAGCAGACCAATAACGCATATTTTGCTTATTGACGAACCCATTGAGCCAAAAATGAGCTTCGTCACTGAAGATGATTTTGCGATGAAATTCATCATCTTGGTGCATCTTCTCCAGAGCCCAATCGGAGAACGTACGTCGACTCAAATGGTCCATCGGCTTCAATTCTTGAGTCAGCTTAATCTTGTATGGGTGTAAACCCAGATCCTTACGCAAAATTCGCCATAAAGTGGTCTTGGGGATGCCCAGTTCTTGAGAACGCCGCGGAATCGACTGATTTGAATCGTTTGCTACGGACGCCTGAACGGCAGCGATATTTTCGGAACTTCGACCATGCCGTTGTCTCACTGGCACGACAGCATCACACAATGAATATGTAGACTCAAATTTTTGCACTAAACTTGTTATTGCTTGTCTACTAGGGCGAGAATTACGACCGAAAATTGGAGTTAACACTCTTAAAGTTGCGGTCACCGACTCCGAATTTCGGTAGTACATTTTTATAATTTCCAAACGTTGTTCCTTCGTGTACTTTACCATAACGAAAATGTTAAGTTTACTGAAAAAAAAGAAAGCAACAATTAGATGATCAGTGAAATAGTGCGTTCACAATTTAAATTCAGAGTTGTCAAGTAGCTATTGGAAAACCCGTTACGATATGTTGAATTTTATGTGGTCTACATATGCTGAGTCGTATAAACATTTGTTTGTGAAATTAGTCAGTTTGACAACATTTTTCAATTATTATTCAACTTCTGTATTTTATGTGAAATTTTTGAAATAAAATTAAATAATAACAAGTAAGAGTGCTATATTCGGCTGTGCCGAATCTTAAATACCCTTCACCTAAGCGTAATAAGAAATACAGAAACTACACTAGACTAGAATATCCTAATTCTGTGTTTTCTATTCAGTCTTAGTGCAAATTTTATTAGTATTTGATATATTGTTTGAAAGACAATTTTACGACCAACATAATTTATGTTAAATATTTTCAAATGTTGTCTAATTTTTACCATTTTTAATTGATTTAATTACCAATTCTTACCATAATTTACAGTCTGTCTGATGTTCATAATAATCTTCAGTGTAATTTAACAGAGTATAAAAAAGGGGTACAATTCGGTTTTAGTGATTTTGTTAAAAAAAAAAAACAACAAATAGGGATTTTAGAAGAAATACCAGCAAAAAAAATTTTTTTTGGCGGCCACGCCTATTTTCGAGGGGGCGGGCCCTTAAAGTTCAAAATATATAAGCCTATATCTCGGGAACTACTGGGTGTCTGATAATTTGTATTACATTAAATAAAAGGTATTAAAAATAGCTTTCCAACGATATATATCATGATTATAAAATATGGACCGAATATGGGTTAAATCCGAAAAGAATATTTTTTGACCCGAATTTATTTGTTTTTTGGAAATGGTTCTATATGGCAGGTATGACAAATTATGGGCCGATCTTCTTAAATTTTGGAACAGTTATTTTCATGCATATGGGGATATTTCAAGTAGAATTTCAACGTAATAACGGTATATTTAAGATATATATTAGTATTAACGTGGATTTCGGTAGTGGACCTTATGTGGGGGATATAGTCAAATATGGACCGATATTCTCAAAATCCAGCAGTTAGATTTAGGCATGTATGTAAATGATCCGTGTAAAATTTTGGATTGGTACCCTTATTTATAAGCGATTTATGAGTATTAAAGGGATTTTCCGAAGAGGGCTTTATATGGGGCATACGGTTAAAAATAGACCGAAATTAACACAATTGTGTGGAATGATTTTTGTATATATGTACATGATCTGTACAAAGTTTTGAGTCGGTAACGATATGTATACAATATATATAGGGAAAAATGTCTTTTTCAGATGTAGTCCTTGTATGGGAGCTATGACCAGTTGTGGGCCGACCACCATAAAATTCAGAACAACAATTTATTTTCCTATAAAGGTTATTTATGTAAAATTTTAGCCGTTTAACATTATTTATGTCTGTTTTATGCGTATTTAAGTGAATTTCGGAAGTGGACTTTATATGGGGTCTATGGTCAAATATCGACCGAACTAAAAAAAATTTCGTTTTGCGATTTCTTTTTGCACAAAACTTAGTTTTGCTGAATTTTGTCTTGATTATTTATAATAAATACAAATACAAATATTCCAATTTTATAGGCATTTATGTATAATTGAGCAATATTTCGGGAAGATTTTTGTATGGGGGCTATGACCATTTCTGGGCCGATCACCATAAAATTTGGTACAATAATTTATTTGCCTATAAAGAGTATTTATATCAAATTTTAGCCGTTTAACATTATTTATATCTGTTTTATGCGTATTTAAGTGAATTTTGTAAGTGAACTTTATATGGGGTCTATGGTCAAATATGGACGGAACTAAAAAAAAATTTCGGTTTGTGATTTCTTTTTGTATAAAACTTATTTTTGCTGAATTTTGTCTTGATATTCCAATTTTATAGGCATTTATGTATAATTGAGCAATATTTCGGGAAGATTTTTGTATGGGGGCTATGACCATTTCTGGGCCGATCACCATAAAATTTGGTACAATAATTTATTTGCCTATAAAGAGTATTTATATCAAATTTTAGCCGTTTAACATTATTTATATCTGTTTTATGCGTATTTAAGTGAATTTTGTAAGTGAACTTTATATGGGGTCTATGGTCAAATATGGACGGAACTAAAAAAAAATTTCGGTTTGTGATTTCTTTTTGTATAAAACTTATTTTTGCTGAATTTTGTCTTGATATTCCAATTTTATAGGCATTTATTTATCATTAAGCCATATTTCGGGAATATATATATTTGTATGGGGGCTATGAGAAATCATGGACCGATTTTTACTTTTTTCCGCACACTTTCTTCTTTTATAGTCCAAACAACGTATACAAAATTTCATGGTATTATCTGCAATATATTTCAAAATATTGCAATAAAATGGACGAAAAATATCAAATTTTTATGGAGGTGGTCTCACATATTGGTTCATAACTCTGGTTAACCTAAACCGATTTTGCTGATTTTAAATAGCAAACTTCTCGAAAGCACTTCTGACAGAATTATTGAAGGTTTGGATCCCGAACATATCTTGGGACTTCACAAAACTGATTTCAACATCCAGACAGACAGACAGACAGACGGACATGGCTTAATCGACTTCGCTATCTATAAGGATCCAGAATATATATACTTTATAGGGTCGGAAAATTATATTGTGGAAATTTCACACGGAATGACAAACTTATATATACCCTTCTCACGATGGTGAAGGGTATAAAAATATCAATAAAAAAAAAACATAAATGATCACGTGGGAGCTATTGCGTTTTTAAGCAAATTTTTATATGCAAATCTGTCTTAATAAACGTTTGTTAAATTTAATAATGGTTTTTGAATAAGGGGGTTATTGTTTATTTCTAGAGACCTGGGGCCAAATTATCGCATTCGATATCGAGTAAAATTGATCGTAATTTTCTTATTTGAGATTATGGCATACGATATCGAGCAAGAAATTTAGTATATTTTATCATAATTTCGATATCGAAATCATACGTTCGCTCATTCGAACACAAATGCGGTAATTTGGCCCCTGTGTCGATTAATTTGAACTATGCCGCCGGCCATTATATTGCGTTTTGTGTTCTTGTGTGTGTATGTGTGTACGTACATATGCAACAAGAATTGTATTTACATAAAAAAAAACTATCGGTGGCTGGGCCGTAATACACTATCCTACACAATCGTACGATTCATTCAGTGGAAAATCTGACCGATTTCAATCACACTCAAAAAAAATCGCAACAAAGTATGTCATAGGTGCCACACTATTACACAAAAAATATGCAAAAACATATGTTTTTGCTAATGTAAACAAACGCGGGTTTCCGCCATTTAAATTAATATTTGTGTTCAATTATTTTGTTGTTATATGTGAATATAATAAATTGTATAAACTATACAAACAATAAAAAAATGTTAAACGTCCTTTAGATCATAATTTGTGATTTAAATCAATGAAGCCGACATTGTTGTTTTCTTATCAGCTTTATTAGAAAATACAACTCTGATCGCATATGAATTTGCCATATGCTGAAAAGCTTGCATACGCTTTTCAACAAATAACATATCTGTCAACATACGCAGGAAATTTGTCAAACACTAATAATATGCTGTTTACACGATATGCTAAAATTACCAACATACGTTTGTTGGCATTGTTAACAAAGTGTTAGCAAATGTTGTTAAACATACGTATGCTGAAAAAATTTTGCGTTTACACGATATGTAAGCACTTGTCACAAATTTTTCAGCATAAATATGCTGATTCAACATATCGTCTATACTTAGCTTAACATTTATAAAAGAGAAGAAAAAACTGCGCGGCTTGAAAGAAATGAAGAACGTTTTTATCAATGACTTTTTATCAAAAGAAAATCTTGAGATTTTAAAACATGCTAAATCTCTAAAATCTGTTGGGTTCAAATATATCTACACGTATGCTGGCAAGATTTTTGTAAAGAAAATGGATGACTCAAGGCAGATTCGGGTGAGATCTATGGATGATGTTGATGGTCTTTTGATGAAGTTTGCTGTTGGTGTACCACAGCGTAATTATGTTCGCAGTGGTGTTTCTAATAAAGGTACGGTCACATTTGACAAATATTTGCCGAAAATGACGTAACCACTAAATAACATTTATTTGAACTCATTTGTTTACTTAAAAAAACTTTTCTTATTTAGACCAATGCACAACAAATATTTAGTTTTAATTTATTTGATGCTGTTTGATCTTGCAAAACTCTTGTAAGAGCAAACAACGTCAAACAAATTTGTGCTAAAACAAGTGGTTACGCTTTTTTGAGGAAATATTTGTCAAATGTGACCGTACCTTAACATTGATGATCAAGATGATGACGATGACGAACCAGGAGCATGTTTCATGTCTCCAAATTAATTATTTTGTCTTTTACTAATGAATATTAATTTTATACATTATTTAATTTATGAATTCAAACTATTTTAAAAGTTTAAACGCTTATAATTCTTTTATTTTTAAAAATAAGAAAATTTTTTTCAATGTTATTTCTATTAATATAAGAAGTGTTTCTTCAATATATGTATAAATTTAATAAATTTAAAAATGAAATAAGTCAACTGGTAAAATTGCCTGAAATTATTGCTATTCAAGAAACTTGGTTCAGTAAACAACATTTAAGTTTATATTCTATTGATGGCTTTAATGCGATCCACTGCGATAGAATGGATGGATTTGGTGGAACAACAATGCTTATAAATTCCAAATTAACGTATCGAATTATTTTGAACAAAAGTGAAGATAACTTGGATGTTATTGCTATAGAGTTACCTGAAATTAAATTAAAATATTCTAAGCTTGTTGTTGTATCTGTATATAGGTCTCAGCGTTGCAAAATTGACAATTTTTTAAGAAAAATGGAAAGAGTTCTCGAAGAGCTGGAATCTTATATAACATTAATAGTTGGTGATTTAAATGTAGATTTCTTGGTACAAAATGGACCGCAGCAAAGACTAGTAAATCTTTTTAACAATTTTGATATGCATTCTTGTCACAACCATATCACTAGACCTATAAGTGGAACTTGCATAGACTGGATATTTAGCAGTATTCCCAGTAAGGTTATTGTTCATAGTATTGAAAACACGATGTCTGATCACAACTACCTTAGCTGTGGTATTTATGTGAACGTTGAGTTCAATGAAAATATAACTGTGTGCAAAACGAAAGTAAACTATGAGAAATTTGGGCTGATTCTAGATAATAAATTAGTTGGATTATCTGACAGAGTTCCATCTTCTGATGAATGTGAGAAATTTTTGCAAATTTTAACTTCAGCTGCTCTACAAAGTACTGAAAACATATCGAGAACGTGTAATATACGCTTTAAAGTGGCTCCTTGGATGACTGAAAGCTTGTACTGTTTAATATGCTTTAAAAACAAACTATTGAAAGCTAGGCGAAGAAACAGAAACAAATACAACGTTAGCGAATAATTGAAAAGGATCAGTAAAGTTATAAAAACATGTAATAAGAAACTCAGGGATGATTATTATATAAGAAATCGAAAATCGTTTGGAACTGATGTTAGAAAAACATGGCAATTTTTAAATAAACAACTTGGCCGATGTAATAAACCACGAAGTTTATTATATATATTTAGACAGCGATAAGACTAATGCTCTGAATATATATTTTTCTGAATGTAGCCATAAATTGATAAGCAATATAAAAACTTATCCCAATGATGATATTAATATGTTTGGAACTTTAATACCGGAACACTGTTATTGGAATTTAGCCAAAATTGATCCGACACATGTTGTTAGCATTGTCGAGTCACTAAAACTAAATAAGGGTGTTGGCTACGATAATATATCGACAAAAATGTTACTGACTAGAAAAAATTTAATATCTGGTATACTTGCTAAAATTTTTAACAACATGATTGAGACTAAGAAATATCCAGATGTTTTAAAGATACATAAAATCATTCCAATACCAAAAAAACCTGTTTCAAAATGTATGTCTGACTTTCGACCTGTGTCAGTACTATTAATCGTTGATAATTTTTTTTTTTTTTTAATACATTTAATTTATTTATTGGATCTTCAGAAATGAAATGACAATAAGTTTTCGAATCTTAATACTAAAAGAAAATAATAAGTCCAGCCAGTGCTAGACAAAATATTATGATACTACAAAAAATTTATATCTACTGATCCAGTCATCTGTTTTGCGCTTGAGTTAAAGCAAGGGTATCCCTCCTTCTCAACCGAACATGGCCAGTAAAGTTAAGGATGTCTTGTGCAAGTGGGTTTGGATGGTGTTCAAGTTTGCTGACATATTTTGAGGCGTGTTTTGTAAATTCGACTTTCACCAAAGGAATGCCTAGATCTTTGTGGATTCGAGAATTTTTAACATACCATGGAGCTGCAGTAATTGTACGTAGAATCTTATTTTGACCCCTTTGAATTTTTTCAATGTTGGATGCTGAGGCAGTACCCCATAATTGAATTCCATAACACCAGATAAAATTTTTGAAAAAATAATATCTGATCAATTGTCAAACTATTTACATTCAAAAAATATATTGTATGAAAGTCAGTATGGCTTTACAAAAGGCTCTGGAACGGAGGAAGCTTTAATAAATGTAATAGAATATATTTGTGGCGGAATAGATGCTGGTTTTAAGGGTGTAGCAGGTGTATTTTATGATTTTTCAAGAGCCTTTGATTTAGTTCAGCATGATATTTTAATAAAAAAACTAAGAAATATTGGATTAGCTGCTAAAACAGTGTTACTTCTTAATGATTACCTTATAAACAGGTTTCAATTTGTTCAAATTGGTGATTCAATGAGCAGCTTGTTACCTGTACATTATGGGGTTCCCCAGGGCAGTGTCCTAGGACCATTACTTTTTAAGATATATATCAACGACTTGAAAAATATAACATTTTATGGGAAATTGATAATGTTTGCAGACGATATATGTATATTTTATAAGTACAAACATGAGAAGGTGCTACAAACGGTAGTAGAATATGATGCTGCGATACTAACAGAGTTTGCCCGGTTAAATAAATTAGTTTTAAATTCAGATAAAACTAAATTTATACGATTTAGACCACATGTTAAAAGAAATGCGGAAGCAATGGTTATTCACGTGGACGGGTCAGCCATTACAGAATCAAAGGTTGTACAATATCTGGGACTAAATTTAAGTTATAATTTGCTGTGGGACGTGCATATTGCAACAGTTAACTCTAAAATATCAGCGGCTGTTGGAATTTTATATAAGTTTAGAAACAAACTAAATACTAATGCAAAATTAATGATTTATCAGGCACTTGTACACTTACATTTAACTTACTTGCCATTAATATATGGATGCCGTATGACAAATTCGTTAAAAAGCTTACAATCAGCTCAAAACAATGCGCTTAAAATAGTTTATAACCTTCCACTACGTTATGCCACTGTCAACTTATACAAATACAATGCTAAACATATATTGCCAGTTCGGGGTTTATATAAACAGCAAATGTTGTTGTACATATTTAAGTCTATAAGAGGATTTAGCCCAAAATCAATCAAATTTTATCCAAATATAAGACGTACTGGTAAAACAACAAGACAAGCATTTAACTTACAAATTGCAAGATGTCGCATTGAATTAACCAAGCAACGTATTGCATTTGCTGGTCCAATTGAATACAATAATCTACCAGTTAGACTAAAAAATATATCCATTATGTCATCCTTTAAACAAAATCTTAAAATATATTTGTTAAATAATATAGAAACACTTCTAATATAGAGCAATTCCATATGAAAGCGATCACCTTTTGGACGACCCCTCTCCGATTTTAAAATAAATAGTCTCAATCGATTGCCCAGCAAAAAATAATGTACCTACATATTTTTTTTTTTTTTATAGTGACTGGTTTAGTGGTGGTGTACACCACTGTCTGTGACAAAATTGAAGAATTCTTCATAAGGGACCTCATTGAAAGTTGTTTAAAAAAAAACTACTAAAGCGATCGCAACGAGTGATAGCTCGTTGGAAAGGTATTGAATCAGGCTTTAATTGAAAAATAAAATTTTCCTAATTTTTCTTAGAAATTTACCTATAAATTTTCCCATGAAAATTAAATTTTCCGATTTTCCACAGAAGTTCCTAAATTTTCCGGATAATTTTTTTTTTTGGATTCCTCATAATTTTTGCTTTAAGAATCAGCAATAAAAAAATCGGCCCCGACTCCTTGTTTGGACAGGAGAAGAGCATTTAAGCGACCACCTTGTTAAAAATACGTTTTAAAAATTATTTTACAGTTAAAAATACATTTATGAAGAAAAAATCTTTCTTATTTTGCTGCTTATACTTAATTACAATATTTATTAAAAATTTCAATTGTCTTGGCATCATTATAAAATTAAAGTAACTTTAAATTTAGCACGTCGGCAGACGAAGAGTACCGCTTTACATTAATTGACATATCAGAAATATTTTGTATGAAGCAATGAAACTTTTGCGTTCCAGTTATAGTTTTGACAATATTATATCTGTTTTGAATTCGTCGCTCCATGGCATCGTTTTCTTTTTGAGTGCATAAAACTGTGTTAATGGCAATTTCCTTGCTTTGAATCCACGAAAACTAATGTTGTACATTTAAGATCTGTTCAGTATATGGCCTTTGCAAAGCCGCGCCGTCTGAGAAAAACGTTACTTTGTCGATGGCATCGAATTTTGATCTTAAGAATTCAAACAGTTTCATTTGAAATAAATAAACGGACACATAATTATGAGCTAAACTCTCCGCGACAACAACAAGGCTTACGGTCTGTAGTTCGTTATGTTCGTTTTTGAAATAAATGCAAAAAGGATGCACCGTGCACTGGTCGTTTGCCCAGTGATAAGCCTGAATTTCATCCTGAACGAGAAAAGTGTAATTCTCGGCAAAGTCGCTTATCACAATAAATTCATTTTGGGCTAATTTCTCCTTACTTTCCTTTAGAAATTTCGATTGCATCTCGGATATGAAATGGTGCGCCTTCAGTTCATTCAACTTGAATCCGAATTCCTCGATGAATTCCGGAATCTGCTTTACCACGGTCTCAAGGGAGCATCTGCCGCTGCTAATTATCCACTGTTTGAAATGCACCTCCTGAATTAACAGCTGTTCAAACTTTTCCGCCAAATATTGCTCTAGCTCGTCAATCTTCGGACAATTGTCGCATTTGGACAGATGACAATTTTCCGTGGGGTATGCGCACAACGACTTCGACAGGAGGTCCCTATAAGTATGTTTCAATTTCACCGTGAAATACTTTCAATTTCTTGCATGGAAAGAAAATTAATTTGATGTTTTGATGAAACATGCAAACGCAGACTGAATGCGTTCCGTGCCTGTCTAATGCCAGCACGCATTCTTTTGGTCGTAGGATGGCAAACTTAGAAAATCCCACTTTTTCTGCTGGGTATTTCTCATTGAACTGATGGTATGCTTCGGATAGATTACATAATAATAATCTGCGCTGCTTGTGTACTTTTTCTCCATCTTCACGTGTGATAACATAGTCACGTGTACCTGGGCAGGCGCGGCTGTTGTCATCATTGCAGTAAAAATCTTGAATCAATTTCACCGTTGCTTCGCTGAGGGTCCTTGAGCCAAATTTCTTGGTGGGAGTCGCCAATATGCCCTTCTGTCGAACTAATTCTTTGCTTCTTCTCGCGATGTAAAAAGATGTTTGAAACTGTTCAGAAATCTTGCGTATAGACCATGATTGAGGCAGCACAGATAAAATGAGATATTTCTCCGGAAAAGTGGTCGCTAAATTGAATTTTCTTTTCAACTGCTCAATCATTTGTTTGCCGTCATCTGCTTGACTGCATTCGTTATCAGAGCCTTCATCAAATATTGTCGCGATTGCACTCATAACCTTGCCTTTTTTCTCTTTCCTGTATGTTTCACTTCGCAACTTTCTTTTTCTAATAGGCGTTTCACCTAAAGTGGTAATAGCCTCATTCAAAGGACTCAAAGACATATTGACCATCGGAATGTCTGCCTCACTATCAGATGAAACATTTTGTTCACTTGTCATTTCACTCTCGGATTGTGGCTGCGGATGTCCACTCTTGTTAAACGGATTGCAGCAAAATTTATTCATTTTACTTTAAATTGTCTTTACAGCTTCACTCTTTACTTTACAAAAAAACACTTTAACACTTTCACGTTTAGTATTCAACTGAAATTTGACTCAGAGTGTGTGAAGTATTTATATTTATTTTTTGTTAAAAAATAGGTAAAAAAATAAGCGATATTTGCTTTTCTTTAATAGGAAAATTTGCGTGAACTACTGCTCATAAAATGTTTTTTAAAGAGGGACTTAATTGGTTACTGCCAATAAGCCGACCACAGGTCATAAAATGTTTTGTAAATTTTTTAAATTACCAGGTAATAAATATTTCCCCATATTTATGGAAAATCCGTGTTTTATGACTTGTTTCTGCAGGTGTCATTTTAGGCGAAATATTTATTACCTGGTAATTTAAAAAATTTACAAAACATTTGATGACCTGTAGCCTCAGTCGGGTTTGGTGTGCCATTACATGCCACTGCTGCTATTATCCATGGATTTATGGCCGATCTTGTGAAGGCAGGCAGACCATATTCACTACACACTCAACTTGGGGCTCTTAAAAAAAAAATTGATTTTTTCTTCATAAATGTATTTTTAACTGTAAAATAATTTTTAAAACGTATTTTTAACAAGGTGGTCTCTTAAATGCTCTTCTCCTGTCCAAACAAGGAGTCGGGGCCGATTTTTTTATTGCTGATTCTTAAAGCAAAAAGTATGAGGAATCCAAAAAAAAAAAAATTAGCCGGAAAATTTAGGAGCTTCTGTGGAAAATCGGAAAATTTAATTTTCATGGGAAAATTTAAAGGTAAATTTCTAAGAAAAATTAGGAAAATTTTATTTTTCAATTAAAGCCTGATTCAATACCTTTCCAACGAGCTATCACTCGTTGCGATCGCTTTAGTAGTTTTTTTTAAAACAACTTTCAATGAGGTCCCTTATGAAGAATTCTTCAATTTTGTCACAGACAGTGGTGTACACCACCACTAAACCAGTCACTATAAAAAAAAAAAAATATGTAGGTACATTATTTTTTGCTGGGCAATCGATTGAGACTATTTATTTTAAAATCGGAGAGGGGTCGTCCAAAAGGTGATCGTTTTCATATGGAATTGCTCTATAATATATTTCTTTCTACACACGAATTGTTTTTAAATATATACATATGTACATATATATAACTAAATATTGTTAATATAATTTTCATAATGCCATGCTATTGCCTCTATAAAATCTATAAGGTGCTGAGGCTTCAAATTAGAATTTGAAACAATTATTTATTTGTCAATAAAATTAAATAAAAAAAAAAAAATATTTGAGTGCTGAATACCGACTATTTTTTCCGGTACCCAGTACCCAAAAGTAACTACTCAATACTTTTAGAGTTGCATTTTTTAGTAAAAATACACAATTTTACCTAAAAATTAGCCAAAAAATATACACCTGGGGAAAAAACTGAGCGCCATAAGAAAAAGTCTGAAGAAAAAAATATAGAAGCTGTGAAAGTTCAACAGAATTCATCGTCAAAATATTCCATAAATTAATAAAATAAATAAACGATTTTCTTTAAGTAGTTTTTATTCGACCTTTTTATGTGCCAGTATTGAAAAATACTGAATATTGAATAATATGATCAGTAGAAGTATATATCCAGATATTTTAAAAATACATAAGGTGGTCCCAATCTCCAAAGAAAATACTGCGTGTCGAGTTGATATGTTTAGACCAATAGCAGTTTTATCTATCCTTGATAAAGTTTTTGAAAGACTTTTGCATAACCAAATTTCTGCTTATATGCAAAACAATAATATGCTAAATGATTATCAATATGGTTTTAGGAAAGGATGTGGTACCGAGGAAGCAGTTTTGAGCGTGGTTAATTTCATTTGTAAGTGATTGGATGGAGGATGTAGTGGTGTAGATGGTATCTTCTATGATTTCACCAAAGCTTTTGACCTCATTGACCATGAAATTCTTGTTCGAAAACTTGGCTATTATGGAATATGTGTGTTTAATCTTAATAGTTTTTAAGATAATTAACTTAAATTTTGAATTTATTTATTAATTTGGGCACTTACAATTTTTTACAATAAAAAACACAACTTTTTCGTTTAGAATTCACTTTGCAAGTAAGTATTTATTTAGTCTTATTTATTTATGTATATAAAATGATAAATTTTCTGTATTCGCATTTACTTGTTTTCGAAAGACAGTTATTCTTTATTACATATTTTTTATATTTAGAGTTTATTTAGGGATTACAAGTATTATTAAATTCATTTTATAATATTTATTGTTTACACTCTACCTAAATGATATAAAAAACTTTGGTCTATCAGGCCAACTTTTTATTTACGCTGATGATATTTGCCTATTTTACCCATACAAACACGAAACCGTTGCTACATGGAACGTGATGCTGCTCTTATATCCGAATTTACGGAAATAAATAAACTTATAGTAAATGATAATAAAACAAAATTAATTAGATGTAAACCTTATTGTACTAGCAACGTAATACTATGTTTCCACGGTACATGCTTCGCTCTCTATTCATGCTTCACACCCCAATCATGAGTGAAACAACTTGCTTCACCATACAAAATTTTAAGAGCGAATCAAGTAGATTCATATTTTTTTCCACAAATTTTAAATTCTGTTTTTTTTTATTCTGTTTGTTTATTAAAAACAACTGTCAAATCGAATCAAGTTTATTAGTCATGTAAACAGCATGATTCATAAACATGATTCAGAAGGCGAAACAGGTGATTCAAGTCGTCGTGGAAACATAGTATAAACCTCAGTATTTTTGTTGATGGCAGAGAAATCATGGAAGTTAGCTTTATAAATTACACTGGTTTACAAATTTTTAATTTGGAAAAATACCAAGAACGCCACTTGCCTAGATAAGTTAATTGGGACCTCCTGAACACGAAAAACGCTGTAATTTTTTTTTTCTAAGTACCGTTTTTTAGATAACGGTACTTTTGTGTTTTTCGGTGTATGGTCCCATTCAAACCCTTGTGGAGCCCAACCGAAGAGCCCGATCGAGATGAATGGCATATCGTTGGAAAGGTAATCGAATGCCTTTTTCGCCGATATGCTGCAAATTTCTATCTGATAAGAAATAGCTGAGTTATGGCATCTCAAAGTTCGAAATTTGCCTATTTTTTACGTTTTTTTCAAAATTTTTCTTTTTTATTTAATTTTTTTTCTACGTTACAGTTAATATCTGGAATGTTTTATTTTTTATCCAAATAGTTTATTTAATTACCAACATTTTAAGCGTAATTTGAAAAAAATCGGATGAAAAATATAGTTTTTATTAAGGATTTTGTGGAACGACAATATTTTCATCTTCATTGCTTACACACTATATTCGGCGTAAATTCAAAAAATTTAAATTAAAATGGCGAGCGACTTGAACTCTTACGTTTTTTTCGGATGGATCTTCGCGAATGAGGAACCAACAATAGTCCGCTATCATTTGTTCGTCCCACCAGCCTTTGTAACGTCTCTCGATTTCTTCCATTTCTTGGTGAAATCTTTCACCTTGTTCATCACTTTCGGAGCCCAAGTTGGTGGGGAAAATATCCAAATGACTGAATAAGAAGTGTAATTTAGGTGTCATATTTGAACCTAAAGGTTAAAAAGAATAAATTTTAAATCATAACGGCCGTTTTGATATACATGTTTTCACTCAACGCTTACCAATGGCATTGAATTTTTGCAGTAATGTATCGATCTTCTCTGCGTAATCAGAACTTCTGTAGTTTCCCAAAAAGTTGTGAACGATGTCCTGGAATGCTTCCCATGCCTCCAAATGAGCTGGACCTTAACACTCATTAAATGCTTGGTCACCGTACAGAGCCCGAATTTGAGGGCCATCAAATATACCAGCTTCAATTTTGCTCGCTGTGGCTCTCGGAAATTTTTGTTTAAGGTAATTCATGGCAAGACTGTCATTTGGCAACGTTTTCACAATCTTTGTAAATAACCCAAGCTTAATATGTAATGGAGGAAGTATTATCTTCTCCAGAGGAATGAGTGGGTCATTTTTGATATTGTACACTCCCTGCGTACGTTCACTTCGCTCGGGCCAAACTTTTCGGGTGTAGTGATTCTGACGGTCACGGCTATCCCATAGACATAGAAAACAGTTAAACTTCGTATTGCCCCCTTGCAATCCAGATAGTATGGCCACTAATTTAAAATCAGAGCAAACTTTCCATTGATGTTGGTCATAATGTATGAGATCGAGAAGTTCTTTTATTGTTTCATATCTTTCCTTTATGTATTTTCCATATCCGATTGGAATTGATGGTTTCGTATTCCAAATTCGGGCTCTGTACGGTTCAAATATGACACCTAAATTACACTTCTTATTCAGTCATTTGGATATTTTCCCCACCAACTTGGGCTCCGAAAGTGATGAACAAGGTGAAAGATTTCACCAAGAAATGGAAGAAATCGAGAGACGTTACAAAGGCTGGTGGGACGAACAAATGATGGCGGACTATTGTTGGTTCCTCATTCGCGAAGATCCATCCGAAAAAAACGTAAGAGTTCAAGTCGCTCGCCATTTTAATTTAAATTTTTTGAATTTACGCCGAATATAGTGTGTAAGCAATGAAGATGAAAATATTGTCGTTCCACAAAATCCTTAATAAAAACTATATTTTTCATCCGATTTTTTTCAAATTACGCTTAAAATGTTGGTAATTAAATAAACTATTTGGATAAAAAATAAAACATTCCAGATATTAACTGTAACGTAGAAAAAAAATTAAATAAAAAAGAAAAATTTTGAAAAAAACGTAAAAAATAGGCAAATTTCGAACTTTGAGGTGCCATAACTCAGCTATTTCTTATCAGATAGAAATTTGCAGCATATCGGCGAAAAAGGCATTCGATTACGTTTCCAACGATATGCCATTCATCTCGATCGGGCTCTTCGGTTGGGCTCCACAAGGGTTTGAATGGGACCATACACCGAAAAACACAGAAGTACCGTTATCTAAAAAACGGTACTTAGAAAAAAAAAATTACAGCGTTTTTCGTGTTCAGGAGATCCCAATTAACTTATCTAGATAAGTGGCGTTCTTGGTATTTTTTGGCTGTAAACCAGTGTTATTTGGGAATATTTTTGCAAAATAATTTGTCTTGGAGTCGACAAATACAATATTTGAAATCAAAAACTGCACAAGCTGTTGGATTTTTGTATAAATTTCAAAACAAATTCGATCGTAGTACTAAATTGCTAATATACATATGTATAATGCCTTAATTCAAAGTCATTTTAACTACTTGGCCATCTTGTATGGGTGGAAGAAAAGTATTGAGCTGAAATCGCTTCAACGGATGCAAAATAAAGCCCTCAAAGTAGTAGGTGACCTTTCAATTAGGCAAACAATTTTGATGCAGTTTTGCCAGGGGGCACCTTAGAACACTTTTTGCTTTCAAGCCACATAAAAATTTATATTTTTGAATTATTGACTTTTTACATAATATATATGGATATAAACTTTAGCTTAAGTCTACAAGTAACTTATTTTTAGTTCGATTTATATTTTTTTATTTTTTAATGAATGAAGTCATTGTGTTCAAATGTTTCCCCCATACGGGGCAGCTTTGAACTAGGCTGGGCAATTTTGAACGGCAATTTTTTCTTGTAGCGCTTGTGTCCAAAAATAACATAAACAGTTATATTTTTTATATATATAATAAATTCGATTTATTTAATAAGAAAAACATAAACATTAACAATTAAAAAATAAAAAAAATTCAGATCAAAAATAAGTTTTAGATTATTAAGACGGAAAAGGCCTTGCGATTTCAGGTGACATTACATTTTCCTTTAAAGCATCATAATCAGCATTGGATTCGTCATTTTCAGAAAATAAGAGAGAATCAACAATGTTTGGTACTTCGGTTGATAAATTAACATGTTCAAAGGTGCCCCCTTTTTCTTTGTTCAAACCTGAACTGGCATGCCATTTCACGGAAATTTATAATAAATATTTTACATAAATATCAAATAACTTAACTTAATTTTGTTTAAAATGTATTTTGGACTTCTTATTACACTCTTACAAAAAAATAAAATAAAAAAAAATCAATGGCACTGCGAAAACTTGTTCACCCAACTACATTCGGTCGACGACTGAAAAAACTAGTTGTTAACGTAGCTAGAAACCAAGGTTGCCATGTGAAAAACTCGGTTAAGGTTGGAAAAAATGTTAAACTGAGATTTTATCAACTTAGTTTAAAGGTGCCCGGGTATAAACTTGCCCCCTCTCCCCTATATACAATGTGCAGCTTTTACTTTATGTTTTTAAATGTATACATCACATTGGTTATCATACAATTCAGTTTTCAAGTTTTCAGCACTCACATAATACAAGAAATAACACAAACTTATCCGTAGCCTGGTGTAGATTAGATAGCGGAGTCGATTAAGCCATGTCCGTCTGTCTGTCTGTTGAAATCAATTTTCTAAAGTCCCCAGATATCTTCAGAATCCAAATCTTCAATAATTCTGTCAGACATGCTTTCGAGAAGTTTGCTATTTAAAATTAGGAAAATCGGTGAGACAACCTCCATAAAAATTTTATATTTTTTGTCCATTTTATTGCAATATTTTGAAATATATTGCAGATAATACCATGAAATTTTGTATACATTGTTTGTATGATAAAAGAAGAAAGTGTGCGGAAATCGGTCCATGATTTCTCATAGCCCCCATACAAATATATATATTCCCGAAATATGGCTTAATGATAAATAAATGCCTATAAAATTGGAATATCAAGACAAAATTCGGCAAAAATAAGTTTTATGCAAAAAGAAATCGCAAAACAAAAATTTTTTTTAGTTCGGTCCAAGTTTGACCATGGACCCCATATAAAGTCCACTTCCAAAATTCACTTAAATACGTATAAAACAGATATAAATAATGATAAACGGCTAAAATTTTACATAAATAATTTTTATAGGCAAATAAATTGTTGTACTAAATTTTATGGTGGTCGGCCCAGAATTGGTCATAGCTCCCATACAAGGACCACATCTGAAAAATACATTTTTCCCCATAAATATTGTATAGATATCGGTGCCGACTCAAAACTTTGCACAGATCATTTACATATATGGTGAATTTCACGTCAAGTGACCCAATTTTAAAAATCGATGTCTTCCGATTTGGATGAAATTTGCACCAAGGTTAGTACTATTGGATGGTAGGCGAGAGACAAATTTTCAGTTCTATCAGTCCAGAAGTGCCGGAGTTAGAGAGGGTCAAAGTTGGACATTTTGGTAAATTTTTTTCTTTTCAAAAGAAAGCTTATACAATTTACTTTAAGGCCTTTATAATCGCTTAATGGGATTCGAGTGGGAAATCTATCAAAAAAATTATTTTTTAACTCAAGAATAGGATTTTTCAATATTTGGCACTTCTAAATATGTGGCCTAGCAAAATGGATGGTCTTCGTGGACAAAGGAAGAATTCCCACAATTATGCTGAAATGGCATATACACAGAAAGAAAAATGGCATTCCAAAATTAAGTTTATTTTTCTCAGTTTTAGCCTGAAATTTTCAAGTACGTTTTTACTAGTTCATACTTAAAATAAGTAAAAATCGGGATTGACTTGACAAATCAAGCGCAGATTTTCTTAAAACAAGAATATTGTTCTTGATTTAAGTAAAAAAAACTCTTAGATTAAGTCCAATTTGTTCTTAAATCAAGAAAATAAATCTTCAAAGATTTCGAAACAACCTCAATATTATTTTAATATTTTAATATTTTGCCCTTAGGAGAACTTACAGAAGAACCCCACGAATCGAGAAATAGTATGTTCAGCAGTTCAGCTCCAGAAAGTGTTCTCGATAATCTCAATATGAACCCATTTTGAATAATCTAATTTTATCATCAGATCCAGTCTTATCATCTATGAGGAAACGTTGGATTTGCTACAGAAGTTTGACGTTTGAAAATAGTCATGACTTTAAAGATTTGCTTTTTCTTTTAGATATGGATTGCTTTGTTTCTGATTATGTTACTAAATTAACAATTATAAATTTAAAAATAAAAAATATTTTCCCAAAAAAAACATTACTTGTTTCTTTAGTTTTTTGTTTATTTACCAAATATTTCACATGAACTGTATGTTATGAAATCTACCTGTTATATTACCTGGAGTAAAAAATAGTATTAGGTATGAAATATATTTTAGGGATATCCCACGTATTTCATATTGTACCTGGGATTCATTGTTAAAAAAGAGTTGCAATCAGTGTATGTTTGTACTTATGTATTATATAGGGACCTAACATTGAACATTCGTTCATTACTGTGGCACGTGAACAAAATAAGGTAGACATATTATACATCAATATTTTGGAAATTGTTTCTTCTTTTCAAAAATGTTTAAATATATTAAAAATTAAAAACTTCGTAGAAGACTTTTTGCAAAAAAAAGATATTTTTTTTTTTTTTTTTGAAAATTTCAATTTTTAAACTGCTATAGCTTTTTGGTTTATGAATATTTTTTAATTAAATTTTACAATTATATAGACATTTTTGGTCGAAATGCAAAAGTGAAAATTTGGATTTAGACTTGTTATTGAGAATCCCACAATTCAAAAAACAAGTAGGTATGGATAAGTACATCACCGTTCTCAAGCGACAGAGGAGCCCGACATCTGCTCAAATGTCTTCCAACTCAAAAGTTCCTAAGACCGTCAATAGTGATAAACCAAATGACCAAAACAGATTTTCTCTACTTCAGACGGATGCCTTAGAAATACCGAAAAAGACATTTAAGCCCCCACCAATTTATCTGAGAGAGCCCACTTCCAATAAACTGATACAAGGAATTGTTTCGGTAATAGGTGAAAACATGTTTAGCGTAACCTCAATTAAACATAGAAATATCTGCGAGACAAAGATACAAGTGAATAGGGAAGATGATTTTCGAAAATTGTCCAACCAGCTAAAAAGGGAGAGTAGGGATTTCTATACCTACCAACTCAAAAGCGCAAAAGGACTCCAAGTCATTCTAAAGGGTATAGACCCATATGTTGGAAAGGCATAAGAACCAACAAGACGTCAGTATTACCTGATCATCCTCAACAGCCTATTTTTGCATCGAGTGACAATTTCCCTCAATTGTTACGGTCCACTACTCATGTAAACGCGCCTAGTTCTAGACAAGTTTCTTACGCAAACGTGGTTAAATCTAAAATGCCAGGTTTGGAGCAGGAACCTAAATCACAATATTACGAGCCTAATATTAACACTCTAGAGACTACATTGCAGACACTTGTCCAAACTATGAACACTTTTACGACCACTATGACATCCATGATGCAGGAAATGCTGAAAGTGCAATCCACTATCTTACAAGCCATTTTAAAGAAATAATTTGTTTAAAAATTTGTTTTTGGAATGCGAAAGGCCTCCGCCAACATAAAAACGAACTTGAACACTTCCTGATGGATAAGCAGATTGATGTCATGATGATTGCTGAAACTCACTTGACGGCGACAGGGTACTTCAAAATTAATGGCTACGTGTTGTATGATACTAAAGATCCCCGCGGAAGAGCATGTGGAGGTTTGGCAATTCTTATAAAGAACAGAATAAAACATTATTTAATGAACAACATATGTGAGGATTACCTACAAGTAACAAACATTTGTATTGAATTCTGGCAATATAATTTTGTTTTATCATCAATTTATTCGCCGCCTCGATTTTCAATAAAAGAACACCAATACTACAGCTTCTTCAATTCCCTTGGAGCTAGATTTTTAGTTGCTGGTGACTTTAACGCCAAACACACATTTTGGGGTTCACGTCTGGTGACCCCGAAGGGTCGTGAGCTCTTCAACACCATTGCCAAAATGGGCTTAGATGTACTCTCAAGCGGGCATCCCACTCACTGGCCGACGGACCGACGGAAGATTCCCGATGTTATTGAACTCGGAGTAGTGAAAAATATCCCTGTAGAATCGATACAAGTGGAGCCTTCATTAGACTTGTCTTCAGATCACTCTCCTTCTATGTAGTGTTGAGAACTACCGAGGATATTGATGGGTCGATTGGTAAGTTTACTGAGGACATACGAAGAGCTGTACATCACGCCACAACATATGACGTTGAGTGCAGAAGTGGGACAAACAGAACTTATTTCGCTGAACTCGATCATCTCCTGGCAGAAAAAAGAAGAGTTAGAAGAGAGTGGCAAATTCATAGGTCTCCTCAACTGAAAGCTAGGCTACGAGAATGCAGAGATATACTAAGAAATTTCTTAGAAATCCAAAGATCGGCCTCATTTAGATCTTACTTGGAGGGTCTTGATAGTACCCCACAATCTGACTATTCGCTATGGAAGGCGGCACGAGGTTTAAAAAGACCAGTTAGAGGAAAGCCTCCTCTGCGAAATCCGACTGGAGACTGGGCTAGAAATGATTCCGAGAAAGGGACTTTATTTGTTAACCATTTGAGAAATGTGTTTACTATAAACAACTCAAATAATGCATCTGATTTGGCTGCACTCGTTATTAGACCTCCTGTACCTCTAAGACTTAGCTTTAATGATGTTCAAAGCGCTATTGGTACTCTGAATCTTAAAAAAGCTCCAGGTATGGATAAAATCAGCAACAAAATGCTTGTGGAGTTACCTCGTGTAGCTAGAAGAATTATCCTATTTATTTTCAATGCTATTTTACGCCTAGAATACTATCCTGCAGATTGGCAGGTATCTATGATTACCAATTAGTCTACTGCCGACAATTTCAAAACTGTTTAAAAAATTGTTAATGGGTAAGTTGACTCCAATTCTGAATGACACTGAATGTATTCCTAATCACCAATTCGGGTTCAGAGCTAAACACAGTACCATCGAACAAACACATAGATTGGTAAATGTGATAAGACAGTCGTTTGAAGAGAAAAAATACTGTTCCGCGCTTTTCATTGATGTTTCCTAAGCGTTCGACAAAGTCTGGCATGAAGGTTTAATGCATAAAATTAAATTAACTCTGCCTGCTAACACCCACAAACTTATGAAAAGTTATTTATATGGTCGCAAATTTACATTCAAAGAAGGCGATTTTTTAAGCCCCGCTCAGCCAATTGAAGCAGGAGTACCCCAGGGTAGCATACTGGGTCCTACTTTATATTTGATATATGCCTCCGACATGCCGTCAGACCCCATAATTCATACTTCAACTTTTGCAGACGATAAAGCCTTTATTAGCGTTCATAAGGACCACCAAGTTGCATCACAGAATTTGCAGAATTATGTTTATAAACTAGAGAATTGGCTAGAGCTTTGGAAAATCAGGGTTAACGAACAAAAATGTATTCATATCACTTTCACATTGCGAAAAGAAACTTGCTCGTTCATCACAATAAATAATAAAATTATTCCTCAACATAATGAAGTCAAATACCTCGGCATTCACCTCGACCGCCGTTTAACTTGGAAGTCTCATATTGAAGCGAAACTTACACAAATGAGATTAAAAGCAGTGCAACTTAATTGGTTAATCGGCAGAAACTCTACATTGAAATTGGATTGCAAACTTTTGTTGTACAATGCAATACTAAAGCCAATCTGGTGTTATGGAATTCAATTATGGGGTACTGCCTCAGCATCAAACATTGAAAAAATTCAAAGGGGTCAAAATTAAATTCTACGGATAGTTACTGCAGCACCATGCTATGTTAAAAATTCTCGAATCCACAAAGATCTAGGCGTGCCATTAGTAAAAGTCGAATTTACAAAATATGCGTCAAAGTACGTCAGCAAACTTGAACACCATCCAAACCCACTTGCACGAGACATCCTTAACTTTAGTGGTCACAGTCGGTTGAGAAGAAGGGATACCCTTGCTTTAACTCAAGCGCAAAACAGATGACTGGATCAGTTGATGTGAAATTTTTTTAGTATCATAAAAGTTTTTGTCTAGCACTGGCTGGGCTTATTATTTTCTTTTTAGTATTAAGATTTGAAAACTTATTGTCATTTCAAGATATGAAGATTCAATAAATAAATAAAAGCTACAAAAAAAATTTTTCCTTGTATAATATTTCCCGAAATGTTACCGTTGTTGTTACTTTTTCCGAAAAAAATGGCGGAAACACGACTTTTTTATTTTTTTTTTAAGTTTGAATGCACATAACTTTTGACTCAGTAGATATTTTTTAACATTTCTATCTTAAGATTATTAATAAATTTGTAGTTAATTCACTTCAAGAAAATCGGAAAAGAATTGGATCCGTTATTAGCAAAATAGCAGACCAAGGTAGGCAAACAAAATCAAATTTTACTTTTCAAATGCGAATAACTCGTAAACTATAAGAGATAAGATATGGCTAAGGCAATGTTTTTTGTAGATCTCGTCTACTACATTCCATATATATAAAAATCTTTCAAATCGGATCTCAAACAAAAATTTGGTATCATTTTTAATTTTTGGTATACCCGAGGTGCCCCACTTTGGGGCATTGTGGCTCGGCCCCCCCCTTGGTTATTTAAGCCCAAATTCAAAACTTATCAACACCTCCTCTATAGCCATGGAAAATTTTATTAAAATCGAGCTATTCGTTTAGAAGTTACAGATTTATTTCCACTTTTTTTCAGATCCTCCACTGTGCACCGTTGACTTTCCAACACCAAACAGCTCACCAACAACCCGGTATTCCCCTGATGAACTGGGTGTGAATAAAGCGATGGATACACGCTTTTGTAGCGTTATCGATTTCTGCCACTTTGTATCTTGTTTGTTCAGTTTTTCCAACAAACCACAAAGGACGTCAAAGCTGGCACGAGTCATTCGGAAATGTCTCTGGAAAAACTGGTCATCATTGCGATTGCAATTGAATTCCCAGAACGTAGATTGGCGATGCTGTGAATAGGAAAATTTTTATATAATTTGCTTTATCAAAATTATTTACATTTTACTCACCAATTTCCATAAAGATCTTTGCGTTTTTCTCTAATACTGCATGAAGCAAAAGCTGTCTTTTCCGCAAATCTTTGAGAATTTCCAAATTCTTATTTTTTTTTTTTTTTAATAAATAGAAACTTTGAATCAAAATTTGATTGTACTTTTTGTATTAGGTCAATGTTTCTATTATATAGAAGCAAAATCTTTTCAAATTCCAATTTTTTTTCCATTTTTGTAAAGCTATTACTACAATTTACACAATTAAAATATAAACAATTTTTTTGTCAGCTGCTATCAAACGCTAATTAAATTAGCAATATTGAGCATATCGAGCCATAACCGCCGAAAAAATGTATCCCACAAACTCAAAATTTTACAGGGGAAGGTTTTTTTTAAATACAATCAGTTTGAATAAAGCCATTATTTTAAAATTTATAATGTAAATATTGTTTTGTGTAATACATTTAATTTTAATAATTTTAAATGATGTTGAACTATCGATTTCGATAAAAAAATAACAATCGATTATGGTGTGGGATACATTATTTTGGCGGTTATGGCTCGATATGTGAACACTTAAAAAAATTTTTAATTAACCACTAATTGACTTAATTAAAAATGCATATGTGAACAACATATTAAATAAATAAAGACTCGTTATACATATTTTCTTCAAACTACTTGACGCTTTTATTTTCCTAGTTCCAACACAATGCATTGCATAAGTAGGGGTCATCTCCTGAGTGCTGGTCCAAGTAAAAAAAATTTTGCAATTAAAAAGAATCCGGTTTATTTTAAGGAAATAAACCACAGTTTTTAAAAGGTAAAAACGTAACAATATCTATCTTCTATCTTTCTTTCTATATATATAAAATTCAATGTATGTATGTATGTAACGTATAGACTCCAAAACGGCTGAGCCCATTTTGATGAAATTTTCACAGCATGTTACTGTGACTCTGGAAGGAATAATAGGGTACTTTTTTTTACCACGCCCACTTTTACGCCCACTTTGGAGACCAAACCTCTGGACCGATATTTTTGAAATTTTCACAGCATTTAACTGGGACTCTGGTATGATTAATAGGGCACTTTTTTTTGCCACGCCCATTTTTACGCCCACTTTTTAAAAATTATGTAATTGGAGACCAAACTTTTGGACCGATATTTTTGAAATTTTCACAGCATTTAACTGGGACTCTGGTATGATTAATAGGGTACTTTTTTTTTTGCCACGCCCACTTTTTAAAAATTATGTAATTGCTCCCATATAGTTTTTAACAGATTTACTTCAAATTGTATACACATTATATACTCCAGGCGAGGTAAAAATAAAGATTTCTTAAGCCACGCCCCTTTCACGCCCCTTTTCACGCCAAATTTTTGAAAGTTTTATTCTCTATACAAATTTGTTCATTCCAACGTATTTTTTTTATTTGGTAGTATATTGCTCTTAATACTGTTAACGTCGCCATATAACTATGAACTACGCCTACTTCATCGCCCCCTTTTTTTAATTCAGATACTTACTTATACCACTAACAATGTTTGCTATACAAAATACTTTTTTTGTAATATGTATTTACCTAAAGTTTTATATACTTTTTAACTACATACATTTTTTTATTACCAAATCCCCATTTTTCGCCCCATTTCACCTTAAATTATATTGCTTTTAATCTATATATATATATATGAATGTATGTCTGTATGTTTGTGCTTAATAGGAGGCCAAACCCTTGGACCAATCTGCCTGAAATTTTTACAGCATGTTATTGTGACTCTGGAAGGAATAATAGGCTATATGAAGTTTTGATTGTATAAACGGGGGTGGCACCGCCCATATAACCCACAAATTTAACCCGCCATATATTGGGCATTTTTTGACGTTCGTCGGTGATATTTGGTACATATGGTATTGGCATAATTAGGAATACGTACCAGGAGAAACGTGAGTGGGACCACGCCCCTTTTTAGGAAAATTAAACATCGTAATATAGTCTTAACTACTGGACCGATCGTCATTAAATTTTCACAACAGGATATTCTTACGAAATAATAAATTCTTGACTATGTAAGTGGACAAAGGGGCATGGTCTCGCCTAAAGCATTGCAATAAATACATTAAAATTAAATAAATAAATGTTTGTAAATATATAAATACGTTTTATTTTATGACGAGGGGGGGGGGGGTAGCAAAGCACACCGGGTTTAGCTAGTATGTATATATAAATGAATGTATGTCTGTATGTTTGTGCTTAATAGGAGGCCAAACCCTTGGACCAATCTGCCTGAAATTTTTACAGCATGTTATTGTGACTCTGGAAGGAATAATAGGCTATATGAAGTTTTGATTGTATAAACGGGGGTGGCACCGCCCATATAACCCACAAATTTAAATCGCCATATTTTGGGCATTTTTTGATCTACGTCAATGATATGAGGTACATATGGTATTGGCATAATTAGGAATACGTACCAGGAGAAACGTGAGTGGGACCACGCCCCTTTTTAGGAAAATTAAACATCGTAATATAGTCTTAACTACTGGACCGATCGTCATTAAATTTTCACAACAGGATATTCTTACGAAATAATAAATTCTTGACTATGTAAGTGGACAAAGGGGCATGGTCTCGCCTAAAGCATTGCAATAAATACATTAAAATTAAATAAATAAATGTTTGTAAATATATAAATACGTTTTATTTTATTTTATGACGAGGGGGGGGGGGTAGCAAAGCACACCGGGTTTAGCTAGTAATATATATATGTAAGTATATAATATAATTATGCGTCCACAACAAAGGTGAAAGGTATATAAGATTCGGCATAGCCGAATATAGCAGTCTTACTTGTTTTTCTTAAACTTTTCTTCTTTTTTATTTTTAGTTAAAGTAAACTTGCTAACCCGATCCGCGTTGCTGGCCCTAACCAAACATTGAGCTTTTCACGAAATTTACGGTCTTTAAGTAAAAATCCATAGAATACCTATCATAAAGTTTTTTTTACAGAATAACTTACATATGGTGTATATGTGGGATCAATCAAAAAAGAAACGCATGTATTTAAGGCAAATTGAAAATTATATTTATTTATTATTCATCTTAAGGCCAGCGGATAGACAATGTTTTTTGTTTTTTTATTTTGTGCAAAAACGTGTAAATTTTTTGGCGTGCCAACTCGGGAGCAAGCCACATACAACTGGTCGTGTGAAAAACATGAATTTTCCAAAATTAAGCCAGCAATACTCAATTATTGGCCTTGCGCTTTGTTGATGGTAATAGCAAAGGCAAGACGCAAAGGGAATTGGAGCCGCTTGAATTGGAATTGTAAATCGTTCGAAATCATCGGAATTCGTGGAATAAGTACGTCTTCGACTTTGAATCTGCCACCGATGATTGTTGCCTCGATTAAATTTGGTGAACAGTTTTTGATTGTCAATCTGGTTCCGTTGCATAACTTTGGCGTGATTTAAGTTGCGAATAAGAATTACCGGCGATCCAACCTTTAATATTAGTACATGCGGTGGCATTCCGGGTGGTTCCAATGAATTCAAAAATTCAGTGGGATAATTGACGGCTTGTTCTTCATCCATTACTGTGTCGATTGATTTGTATTTTATTAATTGGCCGGGCAGTTTCAATTGAATTTGCTCATTGAGCTTGTTGACATCATCATTTTTTAGTGCCAAAATTGCACGTTCGCACAGCCAATCCGGATTTTTGTAAGAGGTTGCTAGACTTGGGAATACCTTATCGACAACGGCTTGAATATTCATTTGCATTTGACAGAAGTTAGGCGGGAACGAAATCTCGTTCGTTGCGCGATTAATTAGAATTTTACCATTTCCGATGTCCAAAAGTTGTTTTGAGAATGTTTGGGCAGACTGGTCTTGCAACAAATACACACGCATGTTCGTCGATAGCGTGATTTTCTCGACTCGGTTCCAAAGGTATGAAGCTTTCAAGCATGCGTTCAGCTCATCTGCGGGCATTGATCTTGGAATAACGGGCAAAGTTTGACGGAAATCACCAGCAAGAAGGATAAGAGCGCCTCCCATCGGTTGGTTGTTTCCTCGAAAATCACGTAGAGTCCGGTCAAGCGCTTCGAGCAATTTCTTATGGGTCATTGTGCATTCGTCCCAAATGATAATTTTGCACGTTTTAAGGATTGTGACCATGCCGGAGTTTTTGCTGATGTTGCAAGTTGGTGTTTCTGCCTGGTTCAAATTCAATGGAAGTTTCAGTGCTGAGTGTGCAGTGCGTCCGCCGTCCAATAGCGTTGCTGCAATTCCCGATGACGCCACTGCGAGTGCAATCCAATTCTGCATTCGAACCGACGCCAATATTAAATTGATGAGGAATGTTTTGCCTGTTCCTCCTGGTGCATCGAGGAAAAAAAGTCCCCCATTTCCGTTTGTTACCTGTTGCATGATTTTTGCGTAAGCAGTTTTTTGATCATCAACCAACCGTCTTGTTTGAGTTTCCACATATTGTTGTTGCTGGTTGACATCGAAGTGCTGTTCTCGCATCAGGTCTCTGTCTTGAACACTGTTTATGTCCCGTATCGGAGCCGGAATTCCAAGTTGAAAAAGGAGTTTGTTGTTGATGGATATGCACATGTCTGGTGCTGTCGGATGAAGTTTTTTAAATCGCTCCCTGTTTCTTATTTAAATATTGTGTTTTAAACTGTTAAATAATACTTAATTCACACTAAAATATTCAGAATTAAATTCTCCATAAAAAAAAAACTATATTTAAAAAGTAAAATAAAAAAGAACAACTTAAAACAATAATAAAAAGATTCTTTTGTTTTGTTTTGTCTAAATTCTTTGTGTCCATAATAATATAAATAAACAGAAAAATATAAACAACAACAACAATAACAATAAACGTTAAAAAAAAACATTAATAACAACAGAAACAAATAAATAAACAAATTAAACTAGTGCTTTCTCTGGTTTATAATAATTGTGGCTCTTTTATAAAATTCATAACAGAACATATACAGAAAATATAAAAAGAAACATACATAGAAAATATAAAAACAATAACAATAACAAACTTTTGTCAATAATAAACAAAACCAAGAAAAACAACAGCTGTTCAAGTTGCATAAACACTGGAATTTAAATACAACATACTACAACAGTTTAAAGTTCACTGCTTAGCATATTCCAACTTTTGCCAGTAATTTTAAAATTTTTACTACCCAACAAACAATATTGTTAAAAAAAAAACTACCATGAACTGCATAAAAAAGAAGTGTGCCATTACTAATGATGATGAAAGGATGATTACTTGCTGGTTATGTAATGGTCTCTGTCACATAAAATGTAGTGGACTATCTGTACATGTTGCCGATTCTCTTGTGAAAGATAACGGACTTCACTGGTGCTGTAATTCTTGCAGAAAAATTGGTGTTACTTTCTACCGTTTTTTCCAAGGAAACAAAACCCGTTTCTCAGAAATCCAAGATGAAGCAAATAAACTATTGGATATAATTTCTAGCTATGGCAAGCTATTTGAAGATTTTAAAAGTTTGGACTCCATAAAATCTCCTGTTCAGTCTTCACCCAAAAGACGTAAATCATCTAGAATAAACAATCAAGATAAACAAGACGACCTTCACACCGACTCCTCAAAATCTGATGCTGCTACTTCTTCTGATCATTGTATTCCTTTAAAAACTTCTGTTTCAACCTCATCACAAAACCCTACTATGGCAGTACGTGATGTTCCACTAAATAATGATCCATTAGAAAATCCTGTTGCCTTTAGTTCTTCCATCGACAATAACCCTGCAACTTATTATGCCGAAGTTTTAATAAATAATGGGAACAATCCTAGTTCTCACAGAGAATTAAGAGTAGTTCCTCCAAAAAAACAAATTTTTATATCACGCTTTGCATTCGACACTTCTGCTGATGATATTGATTTCTATATTAAATCAAAGCTTAAACAAAATGCAAATATTACTGTTCGTAAATTCACTTATGCACAAACGAGGAGCATAACGTCTTTTAAAATAACTGTTCCGTTTAATATCTTTGATCGCGTTGTTGACCCGTCATTCTGGCCAAACCATGTTATAGTCCGAGAATATGAATACAATATAAACCAACGTGGAAATAATATTGTACACCTCCCACCTCGTCAACTAACAAGCCAAAAAAACTAATTAACACTAGAGATATTCAGCTTAGTATTATATATCAAAACGTTCGAGGATTAAAAAGTAAATGCTCTAAACTATATCGAGACAGCTTCGACCTTAATAATCATATTATTTGCTTCACCGAGACCTGGCTTAATAATACTTTTTTAAATACGGAAATTTTTTGCAATCATTTTCAAGTCTTCCGTCGAGATAGAAATACAAATACGACTGGGGGTGGTGTATTAATAGCGATCTCTAATAACTTTTCAGCTGAGGAATTAAAATTTGATATAGCCTGTAACATTGAATTTATCGCTGTGGTCATGAAAATTAGTCACATAAAAGTTTTTATTACCTGTTCGTATATTCCTCCGCAATCAGATTTATTAATTTACCAGCAGCACATTGCTTTAATTAAAATGGTTTCTTTAAAGACTAATCGTGATGATCTGATTTTTGTTATTGGTGATTTTAATCTACCTCGAATTAGCTGGCAATTCTCCACTGAGAATTATAATTACATACCCATAAGATCTGATGAAAATGGTGCCGATGTATTTTATAATATTTCAAATCTATGCCTACACCAAATCAACGGAGTCTATAACATTTGTAGTAATTTGCTTGATCTGGTATTTGTAAACGTACCTAATGAATGCACAGTGAATCGTGTTGATCCAGTTACACTGCCCGAAGATCGTTACCACCCCACTATTGAAATAAGCTGTAATATTCAAGGTTTAAATTTCGCTAAAAATGTTACCAAAAAGGAAAAAAAATTCTGCTTTCAACGTACAAATTACGCCGACTTTAACAATCTTTTATATAATACAAATTGGCTTCAATTATTATCTATACCAAATGGCTTGGCGAATTCTGTTGATAAAATGATTAAAATTTTTTATGAAACCATGTACCAATATATGGATGAATGTATTCCAAAAATTACACCGCGTTCTCAACACCGCGTTCTCAAACTGGTCCACCCTGGAACTCTAAACAATTATCTTCCTTAAAAAATCTTAAAAATAAATATTATAAAAAATACAAGAAATATGGCCATGCATTTGATTACGGAAAATACTCTGTTCTTCGTGCAGAACACAATTTGCTAAATGCTCAACTGTACAAAAACTACTTAGCCAAAATGAAACATAGTTTTAAACATAATCCGAGATCGTTCTTTACGTTTGTTAACTCAAGAAGGAAGAATTGTGGCACCCCCACATTTATGAAATATTTAAGTACAGAGTCAAGCAATGAGTCAGAGATTAGCAATTTATTCGCTGAATTTTTTGCCGCTACTTACTCTAACGCCGAATTCGATGATAATGAACCCTATCCATTTAATGTTCACTCTATTCAAACAATATCAATCCCATTACTTGACACTACACACATAATAAAATGTTTAAAAAACTTCAAATCCTCAATGTCGTGTGGTCCAGATGGCATACCTAGTTGTCTTTTGAGAAATTGTGCAATAGCTATTGCAATGCCTTTAGTAATTATATTTAATACTTCATTAAAATATGGCTATTTCCCTAAAATCTGGAAAGAATCGTTTCTTATTCCTTTATTCAAATCTGGCAATAAGTCAAATATAATAAATTATAGAGGCATAGCTAAATTGAACGCTATTCCAAAGCTATTTGAAAAATGTATTACTGACTCTCTCGTTCATCAAGTATCTCCCTTACTTACACCCTGTCAACACGGTTTTCGTAAAGGATCTTCAGCTATGACTAACATTCTACAATTAACTACTTTGGTTAATGAAGGATTTACTAGTGGTCAACAAACGGATGTCATTTATACTGACTTCAGTAAAGCCTTTGATAAAGTTAATCACAAACTTCTGCTTAAAAAATTGGATCAAATGGGTTTCGATAATACTTATTTAAGCTGGTTAAAGTCATATCTGTTAGGCAGAGCACAGTCCGTTAAATTTAAATCTGCAAATTCTAGAAATATTTTGGTAAAATCCGGCGTTCCGCAGGGAAGTCACCTGGGCCCAATTTTATTTTTACTTTTCATCAACGATTTGCCTGAGGCAATAAATTATTCTAATATACTGATGTTCGCAGACGATGTTAAAATATTTTTAAGCTTCAAGCATTCACCTGATCACAGTTATCTCCAAAAAGACTTGGATAATTTTTATAATTGGTGTTACATTAATTTAATGGAACTTAATCTCAAAAAATGCAAGCACATGACTTTTTCGAGAAGGCGTGACGCTGTTGGTCACTATTATATCAGTGGTCATAAACTGGAGTCAGTAAGCGTTATTATGGATCTTGGTGTTTTGTTGGACGGAAAATTAAACTTTGTACAACATATTACGATGGCTGTTAATAAAGCTCGAGGTATCTGGGCTTTCATCAAACGATGGGCAAAAGAATTTAAGGACCCCTTTATCACTAAAAGATTATTCACGTCACTTGTAAGACCGATTTTAGAGTATGGCTCAATTGTATGGGACCCCTACTATAACGTTCACATTAATCTTATCGAATCTGTTCAGAAACAGTTTTTAATTTTTTGTTTAAGAGATGTTTATCGAGGATACTCTGCGCTTCCATCATATTCATCACGACTTGCTTTGATTCGACTACCAACATTAAAAAGCCGAAGAATTATGCTTAACGTTTCATTTCTTGTAAATCTTTTAAATGGTAATGTTTCATCAAATTTTCTATTAAGTAAAATATCATTGAATGTTCCTCAACGCACATTACGATTCAATAACCCACTATATGTTAAAACTTTTCGAACAAACTATGAGATGGCAGATCCGTTTAGGAAATTATGTTGTTGTTTTAATGAAATGTTTAACTTTATAGATTTTTCTTTAAATATTGATGTTATTAAACGCAATATTATATTAAGTTTGAATGTGTAATTTGAGTTATATTAAGAAAATTGTTGATTAATATTTAGTCTGTAAGGATTGTATCCATAGACTTAATTAAGTAAATAAATAAATAAATACTCCTGGTTAGGATAAGTTGCTCGTGATTGCCTCAGAATGTCTTCACCTAAGCTTTCGCGATGCGTTTCCCACAGTTCTCGTGGATTAGATGGTGAACATGTTGTTAAAATTATCGCAAACAAAATGCGTATTTGTTTTGGGTGACACGTGAGTGACGGCTCTGTTAGCGTTGTGTTCCAATGCTGATCACTTTCAAGCAGCCCTAAACGGAAACACGCTTCTCTATAAGTCTGACATTCATTTCCATGGATGGTTTTCAAGGCGGCGAATGATGTTGGACCTTTGATCGTATGCAATAACAATCGCAAATAATAACATTCAGCATTATTCGGATGAACAGTGTAGACACGTCCCAAAGCATTAGAAGAATGCACACCAGCATATTCTGCGACAATCGCACCACGCTTTCTTCTCATGAACTTTTTCGACGACGTGTTCCAAATGTAGTATTTGGGAATTTCAGGGTATATTAAAGTTTTGGCGAAATTGTCGGTTGCACACAATTCAAAGAAAGCGGTGAGAGTGGTGTGTGGCGGCTGTTCGGCTCTATTTTCAGCATTTCGTTCGGTGAAATAAACACGCTGGCCATTTTCCAAATGAACAGCTAAATGTTGAACTGTTGGATATCGCTCGTGGATGTTGAATGAAAGTATACGCCAAACTGCTTCATTGCTGCTGATGTAACGCCCCATCTGGAATTGCGTGATTTCGTCAGTTTGATTGGCAAGCCCGAATACTGCCATGTCGCTGCCTTTGTTGACGTATTTGCAAATATATTTGATCGACTTCACCGAATTGCAGTACTCAACATTGATGTGGGCATCAAACATTTTTGAAAGCAGCGGTGAGTAAGATACGATCCATCTGTTATCGACGTACACATCTACATTGCGTATTTTAATTGTAGTTGTGTATCCACCGTCATTCGCCTATACAGAGGATATCCATCGCCTCCTGTTTGCGTTTCTTGGAGCAGCTCGCGTGGATAGCGCTTTGTACACTTCCCTTCTTTCATGCATGGTGAATTTCTGTTCAGTTCACCGCAAGGGCCGTGTATCATGTGTTTTCGGATTGATTCAAATAAAACCGGATCTGCTGTGGGATTAGGGAGTTCTGCGGAAATCACGTCATCAATTTGAGTTGGCATGATTTTTTGTTTTAGCCAGACTAAAATATGGGCGTGTGGCAAGCCTCGCTTCTGCCATTCAACCGAGTACATCCAGCACAGAGTTTCGTCAAATATGTGATTTTTGGCGATAACATCCATCAGCCATGTCAACTTTTGTTTGAATACTAGGGCGAGGATATCGTGTCTATGTGTTGAACTTTGACCGCTAAATAAAAGGTCGGTGATGTCTTTCCATGCTGGGTTGCATGTGAAAGTGATGAAGAGGTCTGATCGTCCATACTTGCGCACGTATGTCATAGCATCTTGAGCGTACTGGTGCATGTGTCGCGGACTGCCTGTGTATGTCGCTGGCAAGATCACCATTTGTCCAATATTCGAAGCGTTTCCATCATTGGCAATCGCATCACACAAGTGGGCATATTCTTCGACGCGTAGCTTTTGCTGATTCAACCGAATGAAGAGCAGACATTCACTTTCAATTTTCGCGTACATGTCGACAATGAATTGATGAAAGACTTCACGACATTTCAACAAATAATTACATTCATTTGGCCTGATCATAAGGCGATAGGCATAAAAGTCCATACAGGAAACTTTTTTTGTCGACTCTCCATTTGAGTTCGAGTTAATCTGCATTACGTAGAAATGATACCCATCCTCAACCACTGGATATTGTAGTGCATAATACGATCGATGAGTTTCCGCAATGCGTTGAACACTTGCATTACGGCGATGGATGATGATATCGCGTCGTTCGAAGTCTGTGCCGACCATAACAACTGCGACGTCACCTATCACCGGTGCATTGAAGCGCCGCTCATGCTCACCAGCCGGTGTCTTGTCAGCTCTTATCACAACCGTATAATCATCTGCCGGCATCTGGTCTAGGGCTGTTTTGAATAGACGGATAAGGCTGTTGTGTTCGTGTAACATAGCTTGAAGACTCGAAACGATTTCCCGTCTGACTTCAGTACTGATTGCGCAACGCTGTTCAACCTCTGTAGCTTCATTGCCAGTGAAATAAATTTGGAGGAACTTGGCATCATCATTGGGAAGTGGGAGCAACGATCCAATTCTGTGGTAGATTTGGCCTTGCACTTTGAAGGTGGGCATGTAACCAGCGTTGTTGATGATATTAGTTGCTCCGAAGGACGTCATTTGAAAGCATGAGTTGTAGTTTCGGATGTTTTTAAGGAAGTGCTTGGAAATCGGATTGGCGCCAGAAATGTAACTTTGTAGGGGTTCAGGCGGCTCAATCATTGGTGGTAAAGCAACTTTACCGTTTGAACAACACATTCCCGGGGATTCCTTAGCAAACTTCATAGCACGACAATGTAAGCAAACTTTGTCCATTGCGCAATCACTACGTCCTTGTGATTGCAGTAGTCATCGTCCCTATTGTAGTAAAATGCCGCGAACTTTAAATCGATTCTTTCTCTTGATCGAGCCAATCGGGAGCGATTGGCAGCAAGTCTTTCGACATGCTGTTGCGGTGTCTCAGCAGCTCTAAATGAAGATGCACTGTCACGCATTTCCTGAAGCCGTGATTCGTGTTCTCTTTCTGTTTCTTCGGCTCTAGACATAGATGCCCTTTCGCGATTTTCCTGACGACGTGATACGCGTTCTCTTTCCGTTTCTGCGGCTCTAGACGTAGATGCCCTTTCGCGATTTTCCTTAAGACGTGATTCGCGTTCCTCAGCTGATTCAGCGGCTCTTCTTTCCCTCTGCTTCCGTGTCGCGGTGGTTGTTCCAGCAAGGGCTGCTTTTTTTGGTGGCATTTTAGTAAATTGTAATCGTGCAAAAGGAACAATGTGTGTTTCGTTTTTTACTTTTATTTTTGATACACATGACAACGGCTTTCAAAAAAATAAATAATATTAAAATAATAAAAAGCAACCCGTATGCTTGATTGATTTGACGCATTTCAAAGTGATATCCATCTTCTCCATATGGAAAAATAATAAGATACTGAAGCGCGTCATATGAGCGACGCATTTCAGTGGGCGAAGCCAAGCCCCTTTGTCCACTTACATAGTCAAGAATTTATTATTTCATAAGAATATCCTATTGTGAAAATTTAATGACGATCGGTCCAGTAGTTAAAACTATATTACGATTTTTAATTTTCCTAAAAAGGGGCGTGGTCCCACCCACTTTTCTCCTGGTATTCCTAATTATGCCAATACCATATGTACCTCATATCATTGACGTAGATCAAAAAATGCCCAAAATATGGCGATTTAAATTTGTGGGTTATATGGGCGGTGCCACCCCCGTTTATACAATCAAAACTTCATATAGCCTATTATTCCTTCCAGAGTCACAATAACATGCTGTAAAAATTTCAGGCAGATTGGTCCAAGGGTTTGGCCTCCTATTAAGCACAAACATACAGACATACATTCATTTATATATACATACTAGCTAAACCCGGTGTGCTTTGCTACCCCCCCCCCCCCTCGTCATAAAATAAAACGTATTTATATATTTACAAACATTTATTTATTTAATTTTAATGTATTTATTGCAATGCTTTAGGCGAGACCATGCCCCTTTGTCCACTTACATAGTCAAGAATTTATTATTTCGTAAGAATATCCTGTTGTGAAAATTTAATGACGATCGGTCCAGTAGTTAAGACTATATTACGATGTTTAATTTTCCTAAAAAGGGGCGTGGTCCCACTCACTTTTCTCCTGGTACGTATTCCTAATTATGCCAATACCATATGTACCAAATATCACAGACGAACGTCAAAAAATGCCCAAAATATGGCGGGTTAAATTTGTGGGTTATATGGGCGGTGCCACCTCCGTTTGTACAATCAAAACTTCATATAGCCTATTATTCATTCCAGAGTCACAGTAACATGCTGTAAAAATTTCAGGCAGATTGGTCCAAGGGTTTGGCCTCCTATTAAGCACAAACATACAGACACACATCTATATATATAAAATTCAATGTATGTATGTATGTATGTATGTAACGTATAGACTCCAAAACGGCTGAGCCGATTTTGATGAAATTTTCACAGCATGTTACTGTGACTCTGGAAGGAATAATAGGGTACTTTTTTTTTACCACGCCCACTTTTACGCCCACTTTTTTTAAATATTGTAATTGGAGACCAAACCTCTGGACCGCTATTTTTGAAATTTTCACAGCATTTAACTGGGACTCTGGTATGATTAATAGGGTACTTTTTTTTTGACCACGCCCATTTTTACGCCCACTTTTTAAAAATTATGTAATTGCTCCCATATAGTTTTTAACAGATTTACTTCAAATTGTATACACATTATATACTCCAGGCGGGGTAAAAATAAAGATTTCTTAAGCCACGCCCCTTTTCACGCCAAATTTTTGAAAGTTTTATACTTTTTGTTCTCTATACAAATTTGTTCATTCCAACGTATTTTTTTTATTTGGTATTATATTGCTCTTAATACTGTTAACGTCACAATATAACTATGAACCACGCCTACTTCATCGCCCCCTTTTTTTAATTCAGATACTTACTTATACCACTAACAATGTTTGCTATACAAAATACTTTTTCTGTTATATGTATTTACCTAAAGTTTTATATACTTTTTAACTACATACATTTTTTATTACCAAATCCCCATTTTTCGCCCCATTTCACCTTAAATTATATTGCTTTTAATCTATCTTCTTCTATATATATAAAATTCAATGTATGTATGTTTGTATGTATGTATGTATGTATGTAACGTATAGACTCCAAAATGGCTGAGCCGATTTTGATGAAATTTTCACAGCATGTTACTGTGACTCTGGAAGGAATAATAGGGTACTTTTTTTTGACCACGCCCATTTTTACGCCCACTTTTTAAAAATATTGTAATTGAAGACCAAACCTTTGGACCGATATTTTTGAAATTTTCCCAGCATTTAACTGGGAATCTGGTATGATTAATAGGGTACTTTTTTTGACCATGCCCATTTTTACGCCCACTTTTTAAAAATTATGTAATTGCTCCCATATAGTTTTTAACAGATTTACTTCAAAATGTATACACATTATATACTCCAGGCGAGGTAAAAATAAAGATTTCTTAAGCCACGCCCCTTTTCACGCCAAATTTTTGAAAGTTTTATACTTTTTGTTCTCTATACAAATTTGTTCATTCCAACGTATTTTTTTATTTGGTAGTATATTGCTCTTAATACTGTTAACGTCGCCATATAACTATGAACCACGCCTACTTCATCGCCCCCTTTTTTTAATTCAGATACTTATACCACTAACAATGTTTTTTTATTTATTTGTTTATTTATTTATTTATTTCCAATTCTATACACAAGACTTAAAGTCTCTTATTGCAGTATAGAACATTGTTTTCGCAGAAACATTAAAAAGAAAAAAAAAAAAAAAATTATAATTCTTAAAGATAAAGTGTTTAAACTAATTAATTTATAAATTTATAAAGGAAAACAAAAAAAGAAAAAGAAAAGTATTTAGTTAACAAATTAACATGTAAAAAAATCAATAATGCATTTTTTAAATCTCAGTGCGTTACTTATTATTTGTATGTTGTGCGGGAGTAGATTCCAAAGCCGGATTGCATTAAGAAAAAATTGCCAATCAGAAGTTAAACAATGATGTCTAAACAATAAGATTCGCTTTCCTCTATTAGAACTCAATAGGGTTAAGCGGTTATAGAGATGTTGTGGTTGTTGGGTATACACGATTTTGTGCATGAACAGGAGTACTCTTGTTTTGAGTATGGCATCAAACTGAATACCATATAGTTTTGCCGTAAAAGGCGAAACAGAATCAAACCTTTTCACGCCATATACATAGCGCACAATACTTTTGTAAACTGAGTTTAGTTTTCCTGTACTTGCGGTATCGCATTTGGCAAATAATTCGCATCCATACATCAGAACTGGCAATAAATAGGTTTTTGCAAGAAGTACTCTTATTTTGACAGGTGTGCAATACTGCGTTTGCCAGAGAGTTCTAAGCATGGAATACGTACGGCCACATGCATAATTAATATGATTGCTCCATGTCAGGTTCTTATTAAAGATAATTCCAAGATTTTTTGCTGAGTTTACCCTTTCTATACGTGTGTCATTAAGAAAAATATCCGGTATATGATCACTTATAGTAGTCCGTTTTTGGATTAGAAGATATTTAGACTTTTTTGGATTGATACTAAGACCATTAGCAGTAGCCCATTTATAAATATGTTTTAACTCGGTATTTAGAGTTAAGACACACTGTTCAATATTAGATAAATCACAACTGATGTAAATTTGTATATCGTCAGCATACATTCTGATTTTACTGTGCGTAAGTTGACTCGGCAGGTCATTAGCATAAAGCGAGAATAGTAGAGGCCCAATAATTGACCCCTGCGGTACACCTCTCATAACAGGTAGTAAATTTGATTTATCGTTACCACTTTGAACATACTGATGCCTGTTGGTAAGATATGTAAATACTAGTTGTGTAGCGGCTGTAGAAAACATAAACATGTGCTGTAGTTTATAACATAGGACGTTATGATCGACTGTATCAAAAGCTTTCGAATGGTCTAAAAGTACTAAAATATTGGTTTTTCGTTCATCTATCTCACTTCTTATATCTTCCGCAACATCTACAAGAGCAGTTATGCAACTGTGTTTTTGCCGAAACCCAGATTGCTTATCATTAAGCAAATTATGATCATTTACGAAATTAGATATCTGACTATGTATTATCCTCTCAAATATTTTGGACATAAAGGGTAAAATAGCGATTGGCCTATATTCTGATTTAGTTTTAGGTATTGGTATAATTTTAGATTTTTTCCAATTTGAGGGAAAATGACTAGTGGTAATTATATTGTTGAATATATGTGTAACATAGGGCAATATTATTGGAAGAATTATTTTAAAGAATCTTGGGTGAATTTCGTCGACGCCAACTGCATTTGATTTTATTAACATACAGTTCCTTATAACATCGAACTGATCTACGCAATCGAAAGAGAAGTTATAATGAGGTTCACGATTGTTATGGCTATGATTGTAAAAACTAATATCAGCTTCTACAAAAGGAATATTCAAAAATTTTTCATTAAGAACATCTGGTACAATAAAAGCAGGGTCATAATTTCTAGATTTACCAACACCAATTTCTTTTACAATATCCCAGGTTTTCTTTGATCCCAGAGCCGTGGAGAATTTTTCAGTGTAAAATTTAGATTTTTCCTGCTTAATTATTTTGTGTACTGTCTTTCTTGCTGAACAATATTCAACGTGTAGATCGTTTGTTTTAAACCGTTTCCAACGAGAAAAAGCTAAGTCTCTTTGCTTAATAGCTTGCTTAATATATGGTGAAAACCATGGTCTATTTTTTTGACCCACTATTTTGGTTTTTATTGGAACAGATTTATCAAACAAACATAATATATTACGCTCAAGAAAGGCTAGTTGATCCTCTGGTGAAGCCATAAAATAGATTGCATTCCAATTAACTCTGAGTAATTCTAGTTCCAGTGTGGTGTAATTAATATTTTCGAAATCACGAAAAGTTATTGAATAGGGTGGTACTTGCAATTGAAAATTATAGGTCATGAACAATAAATCGTGTTTCGAAAAACACGAGGCAGACAGTTGGTCGTAAAATAGAACATTCCTGTTATTACCAACAAAGAGAAGATCTATTAGGGTGCTATTGGACGAGGTAAAGTGAGTAGGTGTTGTTACGTTAGTTGGAACAAGTCCTAATGGTGCCAAGATGTCGATAATGCTACTGTCAGTCAAAAGGTTTGAGTTGAAATCACCCACAAGGACAACGTCATTATATAAAGCTGTGAAGTTCTCCAAAATTGAAAAAAACGGTTCCATTGGTATATTATTATTAGGCCTGTACAAACTTCCAACCAGTAATTTTCTTCTATCGGATATGACTTCTATTAAGACGTATTCCACCAAGCAATTATTACTATCACCAACATCATTACTAGAAGATGTGCTTTTAATATTGTAAGCTATGCCTTTTCTAATATAAATAGCCACTCCACCACCGCGCCTAACTCTATCAACCCTTATTAAATTGTAGCCACTTAGAGAAATTGAAAGATCAGTGATACTTGTATGAAACCATGTTTCTGAAACGCAAACAATATCAATGTTGGAGTTCTCAAATATGTACCGGAATTCTTCAATTTTAGACGCCAAACTCTGAGCATTTATATGACAGATTTTTAAACCGTGTGCTTGTTTAGAAAGAATTTTGATCATATTTGCAGTACCGTATATGGAACCATCCCTTAAATTATTTTGAAAGTTCATTTATATATATACACAAAAATAAAATAAAAGAAGTAACGCAAGAGTTAACATAGGATTTTTTAAATAAAAATAATTTATAAATAAAAGCATTGTAAAATTAAATACATAATAAAAAAGACAAAAAATCGCAAATAATATAAAAAAAAGTAGATGGCAAGAAAAAATAAAGTTATTCACAAATAAAAATAAAAATATATTATTGTAGCTGCATTGTGTTATTGCTTTGGTGACTAGCGCCAAAACTAAACTGATCACCTGATACAGGAAATAACCAATCCAAATGCTCGATTTCATCAATCTGAATAATAGGATCATTTGCAGTTTTTTTAACATATACGATCCCTCGCATGGAGAAAGCACTATGTATCCTGCGCTCCCTTTTCATTTTTACTGCAGCACGTAGAATTTCATAATTATCCTTTGTTAAGCTTTCATTCACAAAGAATCTATTTTCAGAAACGAAGCCAATCTGATTCAATCGAAAGGAAAAGTCTTTATTGAGTTTCTTAAAATTCGATAATGTTTTTAAGAAGAAATTTTTGTCGTATGGGGACCACATTTTTACAATAATTGCAGCATCAGGCGAGTCATTTTTCTTTTTGTTGTTATGGTTTTGTAACCGATATATGCTTTTGATTGGGGGAATGGTTGTGTTTATTGTTGAACAAATGTTTTTGAAGATTTCGTGTAAATTTTCATTCGGACTAAAGGGTATTTCATTAATACGAATGTCTTTCGCGATAGTAAAATTTTCTTGTCGCCGTAATTGTGTTTTTAAAGTTTTTATTTCTTCACCCATCTTTTTTATTTTTGATTCTACTGTTTCTATTTTTGTTATTTCTGTTTCTAGCTTGTTTACTTTTTCTGACACTTCACTAATAACATTTTTCATTGTACAAAATCTCTTATCTAGTTCATTTAAGAGATCATTTTTGTACTCAACAAATTTATTTTGCATCATTTCTTGTATTTGGTTTGCTAGTTTTTCAAAGCGTTTGTCCATTATCGTAATAAATTTGAGCGGAGATTCGGTGTCAGTAATTCTCGGTGTTTTTGAAATATTACTAACAGCGTTGCCGTTTTTGGTTATTTCTAACCAAAATTGGTTATTTTTTTTCTCAATGTGTACATGTGTAGATTTTTTCTGTTTTGGTTATTTTTTTTACTGAAAATATTTAGATTTTAAGACAATTAGTAATATATTGCAAGCAAAAGAATTGTGCAAAAATCAACAAAATGCCCATTTTGTTTGGTCTGCCAAAGACAAATTTTAAAACTCAAGCTGTGACATTTTAAATAAAAGCGATCTCCATATTTATTGTAATATAATTACATGTTTTTTTAGTATTTAAGAGAGTAACTTTCTAGTTCCTTATTTTATTGCCAATGAAAAATTTTTTGTTTTTATTATATACTTTTTATTTTTGTTTAAGACATTAAAAATTAATAATTAGACTTGCAAAACTTAATGTAAAGTATTGGAATTTTAAATTTTACAAATTGTAGCATTAGCTTATGTTTCTTTGCATTACTTTTTGCAAAATATGACGCTTAGTTTTTTAAAAAAATTATTTTTTAGTATTAGGAGTTGTGTTGTAAAATACGTTGTTTTGTTTTTTTTTGTTACCTTAAAGTACAAATTATAGTTAAAATTACAAAAAATAAATAAATAGTACATGCATTTAAATTTGGTTATTTTTTTTTTAAATTTGGTTATTTTTTTCATAAATGTTGGTTTCAAAAAATTTTTTTTCGTGGCAACACTGATTACTAAGTAGAGAGTTTTGTAGAGCTTCTCTCATTCTCTTTGAAGACGGAGTTTTAACAAATTCAAGATCACTGTTATTTTTATTTTCGTTTGTGTTAATATTTTGATTAGCAGTATTTTGCATTTTTGTTGTTTTTTGTTTTTTGGTGGTTGATTTTTTCATAAGTTAATTTTGTATTGTTTGTTTGTTTATTTGTACAATGATTTAAATATTATTTTTGTGTTTGCTTTGCAAAGTTTTACTTATTATAATGTATAATGTATCTCTTGTCATTTTTGGGTTATTGTAAGAGAAAACAAAAAATAGAATTTTTTGGTTTTTACTCTTAGATTTATTATATGTATGTATTGTTTTAATTTTGCAATTTTTTTGTTGTTAATGTTTTGTTTTGTTTCATTTAAATTATCTTATTATTCTTTTTGTTCGATATTTTGTGCAATTTGTTTATTTTTAAATCTTGTTTTAACTTTCGTAATTTTTGTTATTAATTTTGTTATTATTAATTGCGAAAAAAGGCGCTGTTAACAGAGCCAACTATGGTTTTTTCCTACAAAATACAAACAAAATCTGTGTGAAATTTTAAAAATATCGGTCCAAAGGTTTGGTCTTCAATTACAATATTTTAAAAAAGTGGGCGTGGTAAAAAAACTACCCTATTATTCCTTCCAGAGTCACAGTAACATGCTGTGAAAATTTCATCAAAATCGGCTCAGCCGTTTTGGAGTCTATACGTTACATACATACATACATACATACATACATACATACATACATACATACATACATACATACATACATACATTGAATTTTATATATATAGATATATAGATTAAAAGCAATATAATTTAAGGTGAAATGGGGCGAAAAATGGGGATTTGGTAATAAAAAAATTTATGTAGTTAAAAAGTATATAAAACTTTAGTAAATACATATTACAAAAAAAGTATTTTGTATAGCAAACATTGTTAGTGGTATAAGTAAGTATCTGAATTAAAAAAAGGGGGCGATGAAGTAGGCGTGGTTCATAGTTATATGGCGACGTTAACAGTATTAAGAGCAATATACTACCAAATAAAAAAATACGTTGGAATGAACAAATTTGTATAGAGAACAAAAAGTATAAAACTTTCAAAAATTTGGCGTGAAAAGGGGCGTGGCTTAAGAAATCTTTATTTTTACCTCGCCTGGAGTATATAATGTGTATACAATTTGAAGTAAATCTGTTAAAAACTATATGGGAGCAATTACATAATTTTTAAAAAGTGGGCGTAAAAATGGGCGTGGTAAAAAAAAGTACCCTATTAATCATACCAGAGTCCCAGTTAAATGCTGTGAAAATTTCAAAAATAGCGGTCCAGAGGTTTGGTCTCCAATTACAATATTTAAAAAAAGTGGGCGTAAAAGTGGGCGTGGTAAAAAAAAAGTACCCTATTATTCCTTCCAGAGTCACAGTAACATGCTGTGAAAATTTCATCAAAATCGGCTCAGCCGTTTTGGAGTCTATACGTTACATACATACATACATACATACATACATTGAATTTTATATATATAGATGTGTGTCTGTATGTTTGTGCTTAATAGGAGGCCAAACCCTTGGACCAATCTGCCTGAAATTTGTACAGCATATTACTGTGACTCTGGAAGGAATAATAGGCTATATGAAGTTTTGATTGTACAAACGGGGGTGGCACCGCCAATATAACCCACAAATTTAACCCGCCATATTTTGGACATTTTTTGACGTACGTCGGTGATATTTGGTACATATGGTATTGGCATAATTAGGAATACGTACCAGGAGAAAAGTGAGTGGGACCACGCCCCTTTTTAGGAAAATTAAACATCGTAATATAGTCTTAACTACTGGAACGATCGTCATTAAATTTTCACAACTGGATATTCTTACGAAATATTAAATTCTTGACTATGTAAGTGGACAAAGGGGCATGGTCTCGCCTGAAGCATTGCAATAAATACATTAAAATTAAATAAATAAATGTTTGTAAATATATAAATACGTTTTATTTTATTTTATGACGAGGGGGGGGGGGGTAGCAAAGCACACCGGGTTTAGCTAGTTCATTTATATATATATAGATTAAAAGCAATATAATTTAAGGTGAAATGGGGCGAAAAATGGGGATTTGGTAATAAAAAAATTTATGTAGTTAAAAAGTATATAAAACTTTAGTAAATACATATTACAAAAAAAGTATTTTGTATAGCAAACATTGTTAGTGGTATAAGTAAGTATCTGAATTAAAAAAAGGGGGCGATGAAGTAGGCGTGGTTCATAGTTATATGGCGACGTTAACAGTATTAAGAGCAATATACTACCAAATAAAAAAATACGTTGGAATGAACAAATTTGTATAGAGAACAAAAAGTATAAAACTTTCAAAAATTTGGCGTGAAAAGGGGCGTGGCTTAAGAAATCTTTATTTTTACCTCGCCTGGAGTATATAATGTGTATACATTTTGAAGTAAATCTGTTAAAAACTATATGGGAGCAATTACATAATTTTTAAAAAGTGGGCGTAAAAATGGGCATGGTCAAAAAAAGTACCCTATTAATCATACCAGATTCCCAGTTAAATGCTGGGAAAATTTCAAAAATATCGGTCCAAAGGTTTGGTCTTCAATTACAATATTTTTAAAAAGTGGGCGTAAAAATGGGCGTGGTCAAAAAAAAAGTACCCTATTATTCCTTCCAGAGTCACAGTAACATGCTGTGAAAATTTCATCAAAATCGGCTCAGCCATTTTGGAGTCTATACGTTACATACATACATACATACATACATACAAACATACATACATTGAATTTTATATATATAGATATAGATTAAAAGCAATATAATTTAAGGTGAAATGGGGCGAAAAATGGGGATTTGGTAATAAAAAAATGTATGTAGTTAAAAAGTATATAAAACTTTAGGTAAATACATATTACAAAAAAAGTATTTTGTATAGCAAACATTGTTAGTGGTATAAGTAAGTATCTGAATTAAAAAAAGGGGGCGATGAAATAGGCGTGGTTCATAGTTATATGGCGACGTTAACAGTATTAAGAGCAATATACTACCAAATAAAAAAATACGTTGGAATGAACAAATTTGTATAGAGAACAAAAAGTATAAAACTTTCAAAAATTTGGCGTGAAAAGGGGCGTGGCTTAAGAAATCTTTATTTTTACCTCGCCTGGAGTATATAATGTGTATACAATTTGAAGTAAATCTGTTAAAAACTATATGGGAGCAATTACATAATTTTTAAAAAGTGGGCGTAAAAATGGGCGTGGTCAAAAAAAAGTACCCTATTAATCATACCAGAGTCCCAGTTAAATGCTGTGAAAATTTCAAAAATATCGGTCCAAAGGTTTGGTCTTCAATTACAATATTTTAAAAAAGTGGGCGTAAAAGTGGGCGTGGTAAAAAAAAGTACCCTATTATTCCTTCCAGAGGCACAGTAACATGCTGTGAAAATTTCATCAAAATCGGCTCAGCCGTTTTGGAGTCTATACGTTACATACATACATACATACATACATACATACATACATTGAATTTTATATATATAGATAGATTTTTACCAACTCGCTTCTATAAGGCCCAAAAGGGCGCTAAGGCATCATTATTGTAAATATTCAGGTATGGAAATCGAAAAGTATAAAAGGATTTAGTCCATTGACTTAATAAATATGTAAGTTACTCAGGTCCATCATGCTACTTAGAAAATGAGAATATCTACAAGGACTTTGAGGTGCCATTAAAGTACAATTTTCAAGATACAAAGCCACTCGTACCCGCTTGCAACACATTTCGTACGGAGCAAAACTAGATCATTAGAATGCCAATCTACCTCTTCCTCTGCGCTCTTTTCGTCATCAAAGTTCCAGGGCTTTAAATATATTTTAGTAGTGGCAAAACAAACTGTATAGAGTCCTTTTTAGTACAAATTATTACAAATAAATATTGCCCACAGATTTGGCAATTGTGTTGTACAATTATAAAAATAAACAGAATGTTTTACTTTTCCATTAGTACTTACCAAGAATTGCAACAACCATTTCGTCTTTTATTACCTCCATGGAACCATTGCAGAGATAATATATGTAGTTAAGTGCGTCGCCCTTGTGTATAAGGTATTCTCCAGGAGCACAAAATATAGTTTTGATGTGAAGTGAAAGTAGTTTGAGACAACCCTATAATTTAATTTATTAGTATAAGTTTACACTTTTACTAGATACAAAGCACTTACCTGAGATGCACCCTCAAATATAGGCAGTTGTAGAATTTCGCGGTGTAAATGCATTGAAACGTCTCCTCTCAATTCTTCAGGAAATTCACGCAAAGTCTTTAAAGAAATAACCAAAGGGCTTTAGTGGACATATGCATAATCAGGATTAGATGTACATTATTTAATAACACGGTGATACAGTGAAAATATACTTGGAAAGTGACCTAGTGTACGTTGTAGGCCTTATTGAGTAGATCATAAGTCAATTTTTAAAAGTTCGGAAACACCCTCAAATTTCGGAGTTATTCCGAAAAAACTGTTCGAGTACTTATGAACATGTAACTCAGTTGATTTTAATCTGATTTTCAATCAATCATTCCAAAAATAATTTTTTTTTTTTTTTAAATTTTTTTAACTCAAGAATAGGATCTGGCCTACTATCCAATAGTACTAACCTTGGTGCAAATTTCATCCAAATCGGAAGACATCGATTTTTAAAATTGGGTCACTTGACACGAAATTGCCCTATACATACATATATATTAAAATTCTTTGGAACTTATGGCGTGTTTCTAAATAACCAGTGACTCAAATTTTTCGCCCAAATGAGTACAAACATTGGTTTTGGGGTTCTTAACCAGCGTTGTCAACTTGGTGCGTTTCGCACCATTTTTGTCAAATTTTGGTGCGCTTTTTAATTTTTGGTGGCAGCAAAGCAAATTCAACACAACTTTTTGTTTCAGTGTGAGAAAAAATCTTTTTACAACTTTCTACAATAAAATACACCTGTTTGAATACCATTTCATTCAACACTGGAAAAAATTTTTTTTGTGTATTTCGGTGCGTTTTTTAATTTTTTCGAAAATGTGATGAAATCTTTATTTTTACTAATTTGTAATTGCAGTTTTTTAATAATTCATAACTCATGAAATCTATACGATGAAAAAATGTATTTTTAATACGAATGTATGATAAATGAAATCAAATTCTTCAAAAATCTTTGTTTGAAAATCAAATTAACATTTTAAACATGTAAATAAAAATTCTTGTATGTATAAAATGATTGTTTGGTGGTGGAAACCTAACAAATTTTATTGGGAAAAAATCAACTAGAAGTACTTTAACTAGAAAACAAAAATATAAAATATAAAATATAACTTGATGCGTTTTTTTGTAAATGGTGCGCTTTTTTCTCCATTTTGGTGCGTTTTGAAATTTCAAAGTTGACAACGCTGTCTATAACACTAGTGTCAATTCTCTTGAGTAAAAACGTAATACTATGTTTCCACGGTACATGCTTCGCTCTCTATTCATGCTTCACACCCCAATCATGTGCGAAACAACTTGCTTCACCATACAAAATTTTAAGAGCGAATCAAGTAGAGTTATATTGAATCTACTTGCGAAGCATGAAAAATTGCACTCTTCTCTAATTTTTATCGCAAGTTTATCTGCACTAGCTGTACAAATTTAATATTATTGTCAACAAAGCAAATTATTTTCTTGTTGCTGGAAGTAAAGAAAGTAAATACGTACGAATGTGTTCTTTTTTTCAAATAAGCTAACTAATTTCCACTCACTTTTGTTTGTCCATTAAAAAAAATTATTTTCCACAACTTGTAAATTCTGTTTTTTTTTATTCTGTTTGTTTATTAAAGACAACTGTCAAATCGAAACAAGTTTATTAGTCATGTAAACAGCATAATTCATAAACATGATTCAGAGGGCGAAGCAGGTGATTCAAGTCGTTGTGGAAACATAGTATAAGACTATCTTTATTTATGGTTTCTACATTGAAATTTCAATTGTCCTACTGTCAAAAACAGACAAGTAGAAATAAGTGCTTGTGTGCATCAGAAAACAATATTTTATATATTTCTACAGCATTAACTGTTGTCCACTACCTTAACTTTCAATGTTAATTGCGATAAATTGAAACATTTTTCATTCAATTTATTACGAAATTAAAAAATTTATAGCAATTTCAATTCACATAAATTAATTTTGTATTGTAAATAAAACACAGCTGTTTTTATTTTGGTTTCTAGGGTTGCCAATAAAAAATTAAAATATTGAATGTTAACATGGAAAAAAGTAAACAAAATATCTAATTAAATAATTTGGCAATAATGCAATTTAACAACTCTATATTACCAAGGTAACTAACGTAAGTGAGACGAGTGTATTTTAGCAACTCATTTGCTTACGTACTTGCCTGTGTACCGCTTGCTCGCCTGAGAACTTACTTGTTATGTAGAAACATGCCATAAATCTATTTTGGATCTGTCGTTGGGCAAAGGTTTTCAGTGAATCTTTTAAAAAGAATTGATCTTGGCTTTTTTTTATTTTTACACTTTTTGTATGCGACAAGGTTTTCTACAATCATGTTTTTTCTAAAACTTTTCGAAAGCGACTAATTTGAAAAACAAAAACAAAATATAATATGACTGTTTTTATACTGTGTTTTTTAACGGGATTTGTTATTTTAAATTTTATAACGGAACATTTGTGATTTGGAAGGAAGTAAGTAGATTTTGTGATTTGTATTATTTCTCAGTTTATCTCGTGCTGTCCTCGCGTGTGCATTAAAATAAGTATAATAAAAAAGTGTTTAAATTTGAAAAAAAAGTGAAAAAAACGATAAGGTAATGTCAGCCAGAAAAATCAAAAGAGTGGCTAAAAGCGAAGCCCAAAAATTCTTAAATTTTAGCAACAGAAATACTTGTATTTTCCCTGCCAATCGATTCCAGCAATTTTAATATATTTTGGTCAGCTGACATTAACTTTAGTAATCAAATTGTCTTTAAAACAAATAAAAAAAGTCATTTGCTTACGCGATTCCGAAGATCACAGCTACTTTTTTACACCTCTGCTTGAAGATGTCGAAAACAAATAGTTTTAATTCTGCCGAATTTCAATATCAAAAAATTAATATATCAATAAATCGTAAGTAAAAATACTTTGCATTAATATTTTCTTACATACATATGTATGTTTGCATATAAGTCGGCAATCAATTTCGTACTATTTCAATTTTCAGAAAAATTTACTAGCACAAAGTGGCGGCATGGGTCCGACGCAATTCGCCGCAGTGCGAAAAGTGTTTTAGGACGAACTAGCCACCCTGTTTAGTTGGAAGGGCGCTAGCACTAAGCCATAATTATAATATACATACCAAACTAAGTCATAATTATCAAATATGAACTGACTATGTGTTAAATCTGAGAAATATATTTTTTGAACCGATTTTTTTTTTACTATCTAAAAAAATCCTATATAAGTGTTATTATTAGGGTTACCATATTCATTTTGAGAAAATGAGGATGGCGACCAAAAAAAAAAAACCCGGACATTTACCCTTAAAAAGAGGACAATACTTTGTAGTAAAATATTAAAAAAAAACAACGCCTTAAAATACACAAAACAAATTTAAAATTCTATTTACATATAACAACAAAACAAAATTTAAACAAAATATTAAAAAAATTATATAGTAAAATAAAGGATAAAACATTAAAATTAGATAAATCCAATATTGTTTATAAAATACCGTGTAAGGGTAAAAATAATGAAGAATGTAATAAAATATATGTAGGTACAACTAAAAATAAATTGAAAACTAGATTAGCTGGACATAAATCTGACCAAAAACACAAACATACTTCTTCTCAAAAAACTGCATTAACATCACACTGTTACAATTTAGATCATTATCCAGATTTTGAAAATACTACTATATTAAATACAGAAACAAATTATAAAAGACGATTTATGTTAGAAATGTTACAGATTATTAATGTACCGATAGAAAAGAGAATTAATTTTAAAACAGATACAGACAATGTAGCTGAAAATTACAGACATTTAATTTATAAGAATAAGTTTAGAAACTAAAAATATTACATATAGAATTTTTCATTTATTATTCCAAACAAGTTTTTTATATATATATCATAATTGAAAACTTTTCATTTTCTGTTAAAAAAATTTTTTCAATTTCATACTTCAATTATTATTTTATTATAATTCAAAACTTGTATTATCCCTGAAGAAGCTATCCATTGTGATAGCGAAATATTGGAAATAAATATATATAAATAAATTAAATATTGTTATATAAAATTCAAGTGACCTTATTGCTTGTAAAAAGAAACTATTAAATATTGAAAAAGGTCAAATAAACGAACTAAATAAAAAAATGATATTTTATCAGTCTGATCTCATAACTACAACAACATAAAAACATAAAAATTAACAAATTCATTTTAATAGAAATAGTTTCTGTGTTTAATTTGTTTCTTTCTGGTGTCCACTGAATTCAGAACTTCTAGAACTAAGAACTTTGAGAAATATCATAAAACAAAATTCCCAAAGGTTAACACACACATTCAGGGAATTTGGAATGATTTGGAATTTATAAGAAGATTTCGTCTTTCAAAGAAAAGTGCATCAGCTGTTTTTTCCCCCTCCAATAAACTAGCAGTTCCTTTGGCACCTTTTCCAGACATTTCTGGGCAAAACTAAAAAAGTCGTTGCAAACAATTAAATTTGGCAATTAATTGGTGTAAGTCTAAACGTCAAACACCAATGTTACCACATTTTGCACCGAATGCAGTCGATAGTTACACGTAGGTAAAAAAACGTTAAAATTACCAAATTATTTTTACCGGTTATGTAAGGAAAAGTAATTGGTATAAACTCCAGTAGTTATCTATTTGTTAAAATTACGGGCATAAGACACGTAGACAAAGGCCAAAAGCCAAAGCCGTTTAAAATTGTGAAGGCGCATATGGCGGCCAAAAAGCATCAAACACAATTTGTTTACACAAAAAATCATGTCATGACATCGTGTGTACATATTTAAAAAAATGTATACATCAATGCCAACAATACTTTCGATGCAATAAAACGAAATTATAGATTAAAGTTTTAAAAGTAGGACAAACCCAGGACACTTGCAAAAAAAGAAGTAGGACTACCCCGGACGCCCTAAAAAAGAGGACGGTGTCCGGGGAAAAGAGGACGTATGGCAACCCTAGTTATTATAGTTTATTAATATAAATAACAAAGACATTAGGCTTTAATTAAGAGTATAATATGGGTCTGTAGGTATTATAATCACAGATAAAGTTTGTTAACAGACCTTTTTTGATTTTTGCAACATATAACGACTATGTGCGATCATATAAATGACATACATAGTTGTAAAAAAAAGTTTAGATTTTTTTATAATTCAGATTTTAGAAGATGTCCGATATATCGGACGCTATGCTATATAAATCCTAAAAGTAACCTGATTGCTTGAAAAAAAGAAATTATATTTATTTAAAGTATATTACATATATATTTTATGAATTAAATTTTAAATTTTTTGATCTCATATCTTGAGTACCTGAATTTGTTTTTTTTACTATTTTTTTATGAATTAAATTGTTATGTTTATGTTTCTTTTTTCTATAGTATCTAGAGCATAATAATAAGAAATTTACATTTAAAAGCGTAATGTAATAATTCAAGTTCCTCTTTCAATTAAAACTAATTTTTGTAGTATTCAGTAATTTATATCTTGTTTTTTCCCTCACGTTTTTTACTAAAAGATTTTTCATAAATAAAGACAAATTTACGTTTTATTTTTTCTATAGAGCGGGATCCCGGGAAATTAAAAAAAAATTTCCCGCCATCGTCACCCAAAATTCGTCGTAAATTTTTTTGAACTCTGGGAGGTTCAAGTCGGCACCTCATTGCTTTAATATAAAAAATATAATTGGAAACAGTACTCATATTTACTTTAATAATGAAAGAACAAATAATCTTACATGTTGTTTCTTGTTGTCCGTACTGATTCTATTATCGAACTGAACAAGATCTGCTTCACTCAAAATTGGAAATATATCTGCAAGAAAGTCGTCATCAAAAGATTGCCGCAAACTTCTACTTTCATCATCTTTTTTACAAAATTTTCTTTTTCACTTTTTATTATTCTTTTTAAGTGCCTTTTGCTTTTCATTTTCGTTACCTTTATTTTATAAAACAAAAACACTACTACTACTAATATATTAAAAATTCACTTTTCTTCAAGCAAAACTAAATAACCGCTATTTTTTATTTAATAATTTTTGACTTCACACTTGTTGATCAAAACACAGAATAACAATTTGTAAACCTCTGAATGACGCCGACGCACAGTGGCCGAAATACTTAATCTAGCGGCGCTTTGTTAATAACTCCAAAAACATAAAAAATTCTGAAAGTTTTTTTTTTTTAATTTATATATATTTAAATATATCCAATTTATTAAATTTTAAAATTTGTTTGTTTTTTTAAGTATATGGGTAGATCCATATATAACCAACCAATAAAATAGACATTTTTAACCTGACCCTCTCCAAACTTGACGAAATTCGGTATACAAATTGTATTCTACATGGTAAAGACAAATACAAGCTTTGGGATTGCTGGACCAAATGGTTCCGAAGATATAGGTCATGAAAAGTGAAAAAAATCATTAAAATCTTTCCTAAGTAGTACAACGCTATAAGCTATATCTTTCTCAATTTTTATGCAACAACAATCAACAAAATCTCATTTTAAAGCTAATGAGGTTTCATTACTACTATTATAAGTGTTTAACAAAATTTTTTGTAAAGGGTTGAAGGTCATATTTACCATGAATTTTTAAAAAGTTAGAATATTTTTATTTTATACCACGAGTAATTTTTTTTAAAAAAGGTTTATGCTTCATATTTTTTTTACAGTTTACATAAAAATAAATAACACCAACTATTCAGAGTCGGAGCTTTCAGGATTAATGCTGTCATGTAGGTCATTTATATTTACCAGAAGCTGATTGACTTCATCATCTATTTTGATGTGTTTTTTTGAGTATTTCGAGGTGGTTTTTGATTTCGATGTAATAAAAGGATCCGACGAAACCAAAAGAGCGTGCATTAAGTATTCCATTGTGTGCAATCTCGAGTCTTTTCGCGTGTGGTTTAGCCTATAACTGCGAAAATCTTTATTTCTTGCCTCAAGTGCCTCTTCTGACATCATTCCTATTGGAAGCGAAACTTTTTCAATAATATCTGCTCCATGTATTAATATTTTATGTACAGATGGAGGCATATAAAACCAAGGGTATTCGGAAACAAATATGCATATATGCGAAAAGCCTCTACGTTAACTTCATACCCACACGCCATTGTGCGCAATATTAAACCAAACCTTTTTATAAGTTCAACTTGTACGTCAGTTACTATTCTGGCGGTATTTCCATTGTTTGTATTCCTCGAACCTGTCGTAGGAATGTCCACCAAAATAGCCGTTTTTTTCTCTTAGTTCGAGTTGAATTTTTCTATTGGTTTGTTGAGCAATTTCTTTATTTTCTCCTCGAATTTGCCAATTTTTTATCGGTATTCTGTACGCGATATGAATAATACATTCGAAACAACGAATCCAAGCATGAAATGTCGACAATCCATATTCATACAAGTGGTTTTGTCGCTGCCTCAGTTGAACTAAATTTAGATTGCTCATCAATTTATGGTATGGTATTAAACACTTTTCCATCGATCATGGTCAAATTAAATTCGTGCGTTACTTCAAAAAAAACTTAATTTTGTCGGCAGAATTTGTGAAATTTGTCTGTTTACATTTTCTATTTCAGCCCTAACTAAGTCCGCTGACTCTTTTTCAAAAATTATTTTAATGGGTCTGCAGAACCGAGTTGAAGAAGGCCGGTTATATTACCATAGTATTGTGGGTCCTTTTTTAACTTGTATAGAAACAATGCATACAGCAAATAAATGCTCATCAGTTGTTCCAGTATCAGAAACACTAAAACGTTGACGGTAAGTAGAGTGTCCACTGCTACCGTCACAGTCCCATTTAAATATTGCTTTTATGCAATCATTACTATTGCCTTCAGTCATGAGATCCTCAAAAGCTGTTGAAAAGCCTCGTATTATACGTGTAACAGTATGGTATACGAGACTTTGCAAGCCAACTGGGGCTGAACGTTCAGTTACTTGTATGTCATTGGGGTAACACTCCGTTTTAGTTTCAGCCAAAATATCGTAGCTTGGATAAATATTGCAGTTCCGTTCTTTGGCACCATATTGCATTAGTCTGTATGACCTTTTTGAGTATCCACAATCAATATAAAGAGCTAAAGCTTCCTCAGGTGTATACGGAATATGTGCCTCTTTTTCCAGCCTTGTAAAGACTCACGCTCGCCGCTACCATTAATTCTTGGTTCGGTGTTTCATTGGGAATTGATGGAATTTTTTTTTTTGACTCTTACTTGTGCACTCTAAAAAAGGCTTATCTTTACGCTGTGCAACGGCTGGATTAGGGAAAATAATGTCATCATCCAACCACATTTTATTTCGCTCTTCAAACACAGCCAAAACTCTGTGACTTTCTTTCCACTTTTGTATAAGTTTGCTAATAAAAATTCTCAATTGTTTTTGAATTTGTTGGTATTGTTCTTCACTATATTTCGAGCGATCAATGACATTGTAAAATATATTCGGCTGTGCCGAATCTTAAATACCCTCCACCTAAACGTAATAAAAAAAAAAAAACAAAAACTACACTCACTGGTTATAGGACTAGAATATCCTTATTCTGTGTTTTCTATTCAGTCTTAGTGCAAATTTTATATATTAGTATTTGATATATTGTTTGAAAGACAATTTTACGACCAACATAATTTATGTTAAATATTTTGAAATGTCTAATTTTTACCATTTTAATTGATTTAATTATCAATTCTTACCATAATTTACAGAGTCTGTCTGATGTTCATAATAATCTTCAGTGTAATTTAACAAACAGAGTATAAAAAAGGGGTACAATTCGGTTTTAGTGATTTTGTTAAAAAAAAAAAAACAACAAATAGGGATTTTAGAAGAAATACCAGCAAAAAAAATTTTTTTGGCGGCCACGCCTATTTTCGAGGGGGCGGGCCCTTAAAGTTCAAAATATATAAGCCTATATCTCGGGAACTACTGGGTGTCTGATAATTTGTATTACATTAAATAAAAGGTATTAAAAATAGCTTTCCAACGATATATATCATGATTATAAAATATGGACCGAATATGGGTTAAATCCGAAAAGAATATTTTTTGACCCGAATTTATTTGTTTTTGGAAATGCTTCTATATGGCAGGTATGACAAATTATGGGCCGATCTTCTTAAATTTTGGAACAGTTATTTTCATGCATATGGGGATATTTCACGTAGAATTTCAACGTAATAACGGTATATTTAAGATATATATTAGTATTAACGTGGATTTCGGTAGTGGACCTTATGTGGGGGATATAGTCAAATATGGACCGATATTCTCAAAATCCAGCAGTTAGATTTAGGCATGTATGTAAATGATCCGTGTAAAATTTTGGATTGGTACCCATATTTATAAGCGATTTATGAGTATTAAAGGGATTTTCCGAAGAGGGCTTTATATGGGGCATACGGTTAAAAATAGACCGAAATTAACAAAATTGTGTGGAATGATTTTTGTATATATGTACATGATCTGTACAAAGTTTTGAGTCGGTAACGATATGTATACAATATATATAGGGAAAAATGTCTTTTTCAGATGTGGTCCTTGTATGGGAGCTATGACCAGTTCTGGGCCGACCACCATAAAATTTAGTACAGCAATTTATTTGCCTATAAAGAGTATTTATGTCAAATTTTAGCCGTTTAACATTATTTATATCTGTTTTATATGTATTTAAGTGAATTTTGTAAGTGGACTTTATATTGGGTCTATGGTCAAATATGGACCGAACTAAAAAAAATTTCGGTTTGTGATTTATTTTAGCACAGAAGTTAGTTTTGCTGAATTTTGTCTTGATATTCCAATTTTATAGGCATTTATGTATAATTGAGCAATATTTCGGGAAGATTTTTGTATGGGGGCTATGACCATTTCTGGGCCGACCACCATAAAATTTGGTACAATAATTTATTTGCCTATAAAGAGTGTTTATGTCAAGTTTTAGCCGTTTAACATTATTTATATCTGTTTTATATGTATTTAAGTGAATTTTGTAAGTGGACTTTATATGGGGTCTATGGTCAAATATGGACCGAACTAAAAAAAACTTTCGGTTTGTGATTTCTTTTTGTATAAAACTTATTTTTGCTGAATTTTGTCTTGATATTCCAATTTTATAGGCATTTATTTATCATTAAGCCATATTTCGGGAATATATATATTTGTATGGGGGCTATAAGAAATCATGGACCGATTCTTACTATTTTCCGCACACTTTCTTCTTTTATAGTACAAACAACGTATACAAAATTTCATGGTATTATCTGCAATATATTTCAAAATATTGCAATAAAATGGACGAAAAATATCAAATTTTTATGGAGGTGGTCTCACATATTGGTTCATAACTCTGGTTGACCTAAACCGATTTTGCTGATTTTCAATAGCAAACTTCTCGAAAGCATTTCTGATTATTCTTTTTTCAGTCTCGTCTCATCGAACTGTTCGGACGTGTTACCTTTAGTGCGGCTGAATTTTCGGTGAAAAAATCGTAATAGGTGAAAAAGTGTAAAAAGTTGAAATTAAACAAAAAAGTGAAAAAATAACTCGTAATAGGTTAAAATATATATAAAAAAAACATTAAAAATCGTATAAAAACTGTATGAGTGTTCCTCTCAGATGTAATTCTGAGAAAGAGCTTAGCTCGTCTAGAAAAACTAAATGGGTCTCTGAGGAAGAATCCATAAAAAATCTCTGGAGAATTTTCTCACAGAGCCGTAGAACGGCGTCGTTCCTGTTCGCCCAATATAGTGATTTCAACAGATGAAAAAACATCATCTTCATCAAATAGTGCAGTCAAACCCAAAAAACAAGTAGGTATGGATAAGTACATAACCGTTCTCAAGCGACAGAGGAGCCCGAAGTCTGCTCAAGTGTCATCAAATGCAAAAGCTCCTAAGACCGTGAGTAATGATCAAAATAGGTTTGCTCTCCTCCAGACGGATGAGCCAGAACTTCCGAAGAAGACGTTTAAGCCCCCACCAATTTATCTGAGAGAGCCGACTTCCAGTAAATTGGTACAAGGAATTGAAACATGTTTAGCGTAACCTCAATGAAACATGGAAATATCTGCGAGACAAAGATACAAGTGAAGAGGGAAGATGATTTTCGAAAATTGTCCAACCAGCTGGAAAGGGAGACTAGGGATTTCTATACCTACCAGCTCAAAAGCGCAAAAGGACTCCAAGTCGTTCTAAAGGATATAGACCCATGTGTTGATCCTGCGGAGATAAAGACCGGTTTAATGGACAAAGGGTTCAAAATCAAGAGCGTAGTGAATATTAGAAACCGTGAAAAGATCTCTCAGCCCATGTTCAGGGTAGAATTGGAACCTGGAGATGTTGTCTTAAAGAAAAACGAGTCCCATCCCATCTACAATCTGATGTACCTTCTGCATCGTAGAATCACCGTGGAAGAACCACATAAGCGTCAGGGACCCGTCCAGTGTCTCAACTGTCAAGAATTTGGTCACACCAAGGCGTATTGTAAATTGCCGACAGTTTGTGTTGCGTGTGGGGAGCTACATGCAACTGCTCAATGCGATATGTCGAGAACTGACTCAAAAATCAAAAAATGCAATAACTGCGGAGGTAATCATACCGCAAATTATAGAGGTTGTCCAATTTACACTCATTTGAAAGGCATAAGAACCAACAAGACGTCAGTATTGCCTAATCATCCTCAACAGCCAAATTTAGCATCGAGTGACAATTTCCCTCAATTATTACGGTCCACTAGTCATGTAAACGCGCCTAGTTATAGACAAGTTTCTTACGCAAACATCGTTAAATCTAATATGCCAGGTCTGGAGCAGGAACCTAAACCCCAATATTCTGAGCCGCATATCAACAATCTAGAGACAACATTGCAGATACTTGTCCAAACTATGAACACTTTTACGACCACCATGACATCCATGATGCAGGAAATGCTGAAAATGCAATCCACTATCTTACAAGCCATTTTAAAGAAATGATTTATTTAAAAATTTGTTTTTGGAACGCGAACGGCCTCCGCCAACATAAAAATGAACTGGAACACTTCCTGATGGATAAGCAGATTGATGTCATGATGATTGCTGAAACTCACTTGGCGGCGACAGGGTACTTCAAAATTAATGGCTACGTGTTGTATGATACTAAAGATCCCCGCGGAAGAGCATGTGGAGGTTCGGCAATTCTTATAAAGAACAGAATAAAACATTATTTAATGAACAACATATGTGAGGATTACCTACAAGCAACAAACATTTGTATTGAATTCTGTCAATACAATTTTGTTTTATCATCAATTTATTCGCCGCCTCGATTTTCAATAAAAGAACACCAATACCATAACTTCTTTAAATCCCTTGGAGCTAGATTTTTAGTTGCTGGTGACTTTAACGCCAAACACACATTTTGGGGTTCATGTCTGGTAACCCCAAAGGGTCGCGTACTCTTCAACACCATTGCTAAAATGGGCTTAGATGTACTCTCAAGTGGACATCCCACCTATTGGCCGACGGACCGACAGAAGATTCCCGATGTTATTGACTTTGGAGTAGTGAAAAATATCCCTGTAGAATGGATGCAAGTAGATCCTTCACTGGACTTGTCCTCAGATCACTCTCCTACTATCATTTCAATGCATTTCCCTCAAGTGTGTGGTTCTCCATTTATGAACATGACTAAGACCCGAGTAAGTTGGATAAAATACAAAAAGTATTTATGTTCTCATTGCACGGAAAATGTTGTGTTGAGAACTACCGACGATATTGATGAGTCGATTGGCAACTTTACCGAGGACCTTCGACGAGCTGTGCATCACGCTTCCACTTATCACGTTGAATGTAGAAATAGGACAAACAGAACTTATTTCTCTGAACTCGAACATCTCTTGTCAGAAAAAAGAAGAATGAGAAGAGAGTGGCAAATTCACAGGTCTCCTGAACTGAAAGCTAGGCTACGGGAATGCAGAGATATACTAAGATATTTCTTAGAAACCCAAAGAACGGCCTCACTTAGATCTTACTTGAAAGGTCTTGATAGTACCCCACAATCTGACTACTCGTTAAGGAGGGCGGCAAGAGGTTTAAAAAGACCAGTGAGAGGAAAACCTCCTTTGCGAAATCCGACTGGTGACTGGGCTAGAAATGATTCCGAGAAAGGGACATTATTTGTTAACCATTTGAGAAATGTGTTTACCATAAACAACTCAAATAATAACGAATCTGATTTGCCACCACTTGTTATAAGGCCTCCTGTACCTTTAAGACTAAACTTTCGTGATGTCCAAAACGCTATTAGTACTCTGAACCTTAGAAAGGCTCCAGGTATGGATAAAATCAGCAATAAAATGCTTGTGGAGTTACCTCGTGTAGCAAGAAGAATTATCCTCTTTATCTTCAACGCTATTTTACGCCTAGAATACTATCCTGCAGATTGGAAGGTGTCTATGATCACTATGATTCCTAAGTCAGGGAAGGACCAAACAAAATTGGAGTCATATAGGCCAATTAGTCTACTGCCGACAATTTCAAAACTGTTTGAAAAATTGTTAATGACTAGGTTGACTCCAATTCTGAATGACACTGAATGTATTTCTAATCATCAATTCGGATTCAGAAAGAATTATAAGAGCAAACACCAATACATTTAAATAAAAACTAATTTTTATTCACTATTTTTTGTTGTAAAATCCAATCCATACAAAGAAACAACACACTTTTTTAAACGGTATTATACGTTAAACAAAAACAAAATCTACATTAACGATCGCAGTCACCAATGTTTACCAGTAGACTTTACTACTACTGAGTAGAGCATACGAAAGTGTTGTTGCTTTGCGCTTGCGTGTATAGACTATATACTATAGAATGAAGTACGACAAAAAAACAAATAAGACAAATGAATACTACCAAAACAAAAATACGTAACAAAATGCAATATGAATTATTGGTAGCACTTCTCAAAATAAACACATACTTTAAAAATAATTCAATTTGTTTTGAGAAATTTAATCCATCTGCTGTAATGCTAAAGCTTTTTAATACAAGCAATATGTACAACAAAATTTCTGAGGCTGATGAATCAGAAGATTTTGATTCTGAAGTTTTTGAAATGCTAAACTCTGGTAAATATAATTTTATACTTCTATATATTAAATTATGTGTAATTTTTTCTTTACAAGATTTATAATTACAAATCTAATTAGTTTGAATACTAATATATTTAGCTATCGATAAAAATTAATTTTTGTTATTATTTTCATATTATTTTTTAAATAAAATAAAAATTTGTATAAAGTTGTAAATTGTTGACCTTTAGTTTTGTTGTTTGTAAATTTTGTTCGGCATAAGGTCATAAGGTAACAAATTTTTAAATGAAAAATATAAAAATATTTTTTAAGAGAAAAGTGTTTTTTATTAGGCTAATAGTTCAAATAATTAAGAATATTATTGTAAAGTATGTAGTCATCATCCCATCTCCGGTTTTCGTAGTTACAAAAAATAACTCAATTAACCAAAAAGGAGAAAATAAAGGAGAAATGACAACAAAAACATACATACAATTGCTGTTATTGATCTGCAAAAAAGGTAGACGCAGCAAGAAAAGCAAAAACAAATTTGTAGTAATACAAGTTTCATAAACAATAATAAAGAATACACACACATTGTAAACGTACGTAAATTTCGTTCTAACTCACAACACGTTAAAAAAGAAATATGATAATTCCTGGGGGGTTACTATGTAACTCGATTCGATACTTAAATATTACGGATACGGATTTTTCCTACCAACTAACACGAATTCGTAAATACATTTGCTACTTTCGAGTTGCCGTATCCGATTATCGGATACTCTTACTCTACTTTCAGATGTGCATCACTATGTAATTCGAATATAGATGTCAAAGTCACTCGAAAGTTGGCATTTGTATTCGTTTGATGGTGAGCTAACGGATAAAATATAAAAAAATTTAAATAAATCAAAACATCAACACTAAACGCTGAAAATGTAAGTATTTGTTAAATTTATGTATAGTATTAAGCTAAGTATAGACGATATGTTGAATCAGCATATTTATGCTGAAAAATTTGTGACAAGTGCTTACATATCGTGTAAACGGGAAATTTTTTCAGCATACGTATGTTTAACAACATTTGCTAACACTTTGTTAACAATGCCAACAAACGTATGTTGGTAATTTTAGCATATCGTCTAAACAGCATATTATTAGTGTTTAAAAAGCGTATGCAAGCTTTTCAGCATATGGCAAATTCATATGCGATCAGAGTTGTATTTTCTAATAAAGCTGATAAGAAAAAAACAATGTCGGCTTCATTGATTAAAATTACAAATTATAATCTAATGGACAGACGTTCAACATTTTTTAATTGTTTGTATAGTTTATACAATATTATTATATTCACATATAACAACAAAATTATTGAACACAAATATTAATTTAAATGGCGGAAAACCGCGTTTGTTTACATTAGCAAAAACATATGTTTTTGCATATTTTTTGTGTAATAGTGTGGCACCTATGACATACTTTGTTGCGATTTTTTTTTGAGTGTGATAGAAATGGGTCAGATTTTCCAGTGAATGAATCGTACGATTGTGTAGGATAGTGTATCACGACTTTTAAGCCCAGCCGCTTATAGTTTCTTGTTGCATATGTACCTACAAACATACACACACAAAACGCAATATAATAGCCGGCGGCATTGTTCAAATTAATCGACACAGGTCTCTGGAAATAAACAATAACCCCCTTTATTCAAAAACGATTATTAAATTTAACAAGCATTTATTAAGACAAATTTGCATATAAAAATTTGCTTAATAAACGTTTGTTAAATTTAATAATCGTTTATGAATAAGGGGGTAAATTATTATAAATGTTTTACATGTTTTCGTGCATTATTTGCATATTTAGTGTATAATTTACCTCGATTTTGTTGGTAAATTCTGCAATATTTTATTATTATTGCTGTTTTTTACAATAAAATATGCTCTATATCTTTATAACAATTCCTAGTATAATATTACACAATAACCTTCTTCCTCTCATCGTTCTACCCATTTCTTTTGCCAAACTCAGCATCTTTTTGCTTTTAATTCCACTTCATTGTCATCCAAAATCAGCACTGTACAAGCAATAGCTAGACCAATTTCCTCCCACGTCATTATTTATGTTTTTTTTTTATTGATATTTTTATTATTTAATTTTATTTCAAAAATTACACATAAAATACAGAAGTTAAATAATAATTGAAAAATGTTGTCAAACTGACTAATTTCACAAACAAATGATAATACGACTCAGCATATGTAGCACCACATAAAATTCAACATATCGTATAAACACAAAAATCGTATGCTAACTCGTATGTTGACATTTCATTTGCTGACATATGCTGACATCAAAAAATTGTCTACTTTCAACATATCGTGTAAACGTCTAACATATCGAGCTATAACCGCCAAAATAATGTATCCCACACCATAATCGATTGTTGTTTTTTTATCGAAATCGATAGTTCAACATCATTTAAAATTATTAAAATTAAATGTATTACACAAAACAATATTTACATTATAAATTTTAAAATAATGGCTTTATTCAAACTGATTTTATTTAAAAAAAACCTTCCCCTGTAAAATTTTGAGTTTGTGGGATACATTTTTTTCGGCGGTTATGGCTCGATATGACATAGGAATTTGCTGCTAATTTTAATCATATGGCTGTCAGCATATATATGCTGATTCAACATATCGTCTAAACTTACCTTTAGATAAAAATGAATACAAGTCTTTTTCAATAGGGAAAATGCTACGAAAAATATTAATACGAAGCAAAGGCAATTTGAAATTATGCTAAATTTTATGACAGACCATCCGCAGTTAGCTAAGGGCTATATAAAAGCTCCGGACGCCAAAAACGCAACCAACAATTTATGGACACGATTGGCAGAAGATCTGAGTGCAGCCGGTCCACCATTGCGGAAAGTGGTCGGTTGGAAAAAAGTATGTAAGATATAGTTTACCCATAAATGGAAATAATTTTTTGTGTTTGGGCAGATCACAAGACCCACCTTAAGGCAAAATTGCGAAAGAACCGCATTAATTTTTCGGGCACAGGCGGTGGGCCGGCAAAAATGTGTTCATTTACCGCACTCGAAGAAAGTGTAATTGATTTACTTGAAATGAAGGAGGCGGTTAATGGTATGAGTGGGGTCCGGAAATTTGGTGTAAACAACAGTACCATCACAACCGTCGACGACACTGGTACGGCCACAAGCAGTAACGACATCGAGCAAGATGTTGCAGATATGCTCAACTGCATAACAAATGATATGAGAGAAACAGATGAAAAGCAGACATTGCTGGAAAAGCAAGTGAATGGTCAAATGGAGTACCACAAGCGCTCCATATCATTCTTGGAAGAGGTCAACAGCAATTTAAAATCTTTAGTTAGATACAAAAGAAGACAAGTGGACATAGAAGAAAAGAATTATAAGCTTGCTAAAAAAAATTCGACCATGAAATGAAGTTGGACGTAGAAAAACAAAAACTTTCAAAGCTTGATTTAAAACGAGAGATGCTAGAAATTGAAAGAAAACGAAATTTATAAGTTATATCTACCCTTGTTGTCTAGTATGTAAGTATGTTACATTACTATTTAAGCTTTTTTTTCCTAAAACCACTATAAATGAATTAGTAAAAACTTCAGTGGAAATAAATGAATGTATATTTTATAAATTGTTTTTTATTTGATCTCTTAAAGCTTGGGCTAAGGCTAAGAATTGATTTCTGTCTTCAGAATCTACAGCAGTTGTTGAGGCCAATTCCATTTCTTCTTCATTATTTACTATTTCTGGAGGTATTTCGACACTATGCTCTAAACAAATATTTTGTAATGCACAGCATACAATCAATTATTGATCTTGCCTTACAAAACCGCTTGTTAAATCTGCTCTCCGCAGAATGCTCATTGGCGGTCCTGTACGGTGTAAGTATCCATGGCTCTAATGGGTACCCAGAGTCTCCTACGGATAAAATAAATTAAAATTAAGAATTAAATAATGAAATAATTAAATTACCTATTATCCACGATGACTTGTCGCTATTAATATATGAATCCTTCAGAAATTGACGCTCGTCCGACAGGCTCCATACGTGAGAGTCATGCGATGCTCCTCCATAACATCCATTCACTGCTCTTATGCGCATTGTATGATCACATATCTAAAATATCAAAGAAAGTGCTTGTAAAAGGTAGACTGATTGAAATATCTCTTGTCTAAATAAATAATACCATATTCTACACACGGTGTAAGTATTAATGACATTATTATATGTATTTAGGGGATGATATCATATTGGAAATACTTACGACCATTGCATTTATGCTGTGTTTGAGTTTCCGGTTGCAAAACAAGTGCTCGTTTTTAGATGGCCGGACTATTTGTATATGAGTACCATCAACAGCTCCTATTATTCCTGGAATTCCAGACGTGGCATAAAAGAAATTTTTGGCAGCTCTTTTTTCGTCTTCGCTCATGACGAAATTTATGTGCTTGGGACACAACACCTTCTCTATAGCATTGCACACTTCTTTAATGCAGTTTGACACAGTTTGTTGTGCCAAGCCAGCAAACCGGTCTTGACCGATTTGGTGTTGGTACCCACCTTGTCCAAGAAACTTGAGTGTAGCACCTAATTTAATTGATGGTGTTATAGCAGTCGATCTCACTGTTGTTGGAAGCTCCGCACTAATGCTCTCCAACACATATTTAAAAGCTTCCTTGTTAAGCCGGAAATTTCGCACAAACCTACAAATAAAAATATTTAGTTACATACAGCATATTTAATAAATTGTTACTTACATTACATCCGTCAGCTGCATAAAATCTACACCATCGCGTAGGATTTTACGTTCTAATCGCTCGTCTTCATTTTCCACCCAAAGGGCAACCGTATCCATTTTTATAACGTACAAATTTCTTGTTTAATTTTTTTTTTTATTTTCATTGTTTTGACATTTTGCGTAATAAGTGCTACCAATGTTGAATAATACATTCGAAAGTAGTGCCAAAATTATTTCAATTAGTGACAGCACTTTTCGCTCGATCCAAAACTGTTACATGGTAAGAGTTTAAATTCGGATCGAATACAACTTTCGAGCTATTCATACTTTCGAATCGAGTTACATAGTAACCCCCCTGTACTCTATTTCTCAAAAACGGTGAGTTAAATAGATGATATTTACAGAGTGATAGTGGACAATGAAGATTGCTGAAGATTCCCTTGGCCGGGTAGAAAATGCATTCCAATTTGCCAATTGTTCCAGTACTTTACAATAGTATTCTTAATTATTTGAACTATTAGCCTGAATAAAAAAAACTTTTCTCTTAAAAAATATTAGTTCATTTTCCTTCTCTAATTAATAAAAATATTTTGTTTTAAAAATTTTTATTTTATTTTATTCCCAATATTTCGGTCAACTTTGTTGACCATCTTCAGGGGTTCTATATAAAAATACAAAAATATATTAAACAAATTATTATACGTTACACAAAGCATTTCAAGCACAAACAAATTATAATTACACTTAAAATAAATAAATGAAAAACAAATTTCACTCCGTTGAGTTTGTTGTCCAGTCGTAAGCTTTTGTCAACTAGTGTTTCTAATTTTTTGTTTTGGTCTCTTTCTGTTTTTGTGTATCGTGTGTTTGTATGTGTGAGCTGATATGTTCTCCGTATCAATTTTGTAGTTTAATCTCTCATCTGTCTCTAAATTAAGTATGTGTAACATCCCTAGAGTGAACCTCCTCGCATAATTCTCCCCTCCTGCCAATATCTCTACACCACCGAAATTTGGTGTGTGTCCAGTAATTGCACAGTGGGCCGCGAGTGCTGTTTCTTGTTCCAGTGGTTTGTAAGTTGCCTTCATGTCAGATTTATGTGATGATAGTCCGGTTCCTAACCCAGTTCTGGTTGTACCCACATATGTCTTCTGACATATGTTGTTGTTGTCGCCATTGCAATCAATTTCGTATACCACGTTAGGTCCCTCCCCAATTTTCAATTCCGATTTCATCCTGCCGAATAATTTGTCGACAGTATTATTACATTTAAAGGCTAACTGGAACTTGTCCCTATTCATATATATTGGAATCTTTAATTCCCTCAGAAAATTTCGGTACATAACCGACTGATTCAAATATTTTCGTCCCTGTATCTATATTTTTGGTTAAAGGACATTTATTCCCCACACGTTTTATTAAATCGTCAATCGTCTTTTCTGGGAAGTCGTTCATTCCCAGAATATCCCCGATTCCATGTAAATTTCCCCTGTGAAACTGATTGTCACTTATATCTAAAAATTTTCCAAAAAAAATTTTAATCAAATAAAATCAGTTTGGGGATTTTTGGGGATGACAAATCAAAAATTAGGGATAAGCTCTAAAAAAAATACTGGCAGCACTGCACAGCCTATAGCTAAGAGTTTTTACAAATACAAAAGAGCACCAAGAGTATAGGGCTTGGGCACTCCTGCTTTAAACGAATAAACAAAAAAAATTCAATTTACCGTTATTCCTTAAATTGCAAAGGCAAATTATTATATTAGCTTTGAAAGTCAAAGTTGCTTATAAGCAACTTTGAGCGTGAAAGGGTTAAGTCTAAATGGGTTATACATAGGACATTCGCGAATGAAATGAGCAGTGTTTTCTGATTTGTCTAAATTACATAACGTACATATACCAGTAGTATTATTTCGAAAAGCTCTAGCGTTAATATCCAGCAATCCCCCTCTGACTTTTATTATCAAACCAGTATCCATTGACGAGAGATTATTAAAAAATATTAAAATCAAGTTGAAAATAAAGATCATGGAACTGAGAACAAGAAGCAGCGGATAAATATTCATCCTTTACCTTCATTCTCAAATGATTTAATATCATTTCCCAATTATGACTTACTGGAATTTTTTTTCTGTCAGTTGAGATTTGCAGCCTTTGTAATAAATTATCCCATTCTTTTGCCCAATAAAGCTTATTGGAGATAATGTGACTGGCTGGAATACGTGGTAGTCTATTTGGGGCCATATTCAAGACTTTGTTGGTATAAGAAAAATATATTAAAAATTAGATTATAAATGCATTAAAATGTATTTCCAAAACTGATTCGTTTTCGATTTCGATTTCCATCACTGCCTGAATATGTAAAAAGTTAAAGTTTGTTTTGATTATTGTAAACAAAGAAACAGAATTTATTCAAAAATATGAATAACATTATTATTAAAAATCTTTCTATTTTATTAGTTCGGCTTGAGGTCCCTTTTATTAAAAATATAAAAACTCTTGTTCTAGATTCCCTAGTCATCAGGGGTCATTAAGATAAACTGGTACCAAAAACCTATATCTTCTGGCAGACTTATTAATTATTATTCAAAACATCCCAGAAGAATAATAATCAACACTGCTACAAACTTTATCACCAGAGTTCTAAGTACGAGCAATACCGAATTTCACGAGGAAAATAAAAGAATAATTAGACATATTTTACACAAGAATGACTTTCCATATATAACAATAGACAATTTGATGAAATATACATGAAATAAGGAAAAATCTGACAACAATTCGATGGAAACGAAACCACCAAAAATTTACAAATCTATTGAATATATCTGGATAATATACCTGGATTATCAGAAAGGATGAAGTACTCTGATATATATGACAAGGAAAAATACATATTAGCAATGAAAATGGGTAATACGACAGCAAAATTATTCAACAACATGAAATCTAAATTGGACAAACTAGAAAAATCAAATCTAGTATACCAAATTAAATGTGACGGCGACGATACTGATATATGTCCGAAAATATACGTAGGTACAACGAAGACAAAATTAAAAACTAGATTGTCATCACATAAATCGGACCCAACATCAAATGAGAAACCACTTTCACAAAAAACAGCACTTGCTGCCCATTGTGCAACAACTGGACATCGACCAAACTTTGATAATGTAAGAGTAATTGTGGAAGAGAATAATACTAGTAAACGATATATGCAAGAGATGTTACATATAATTAATACTCCAATTGAAAAGAGAATGCACTACAAAACAGACACTGATAATTGCGCTCACATATATAGACATACAATAAACAAATACAAAAATAATAATAAACAAAAAAGCTAACAGTCAGTGAAAGAAACATAAGATATTAACATCGGACAACACTGTATTAAACATTAAGTAAATTGTTTGTTAATATAATTTTAAGAAAATTGTTACAATTATAATAATTATGTTTTTTAGATTACATTTCTTCCCTGAAGATGATCAACAAAGTTGGTCGAAATATTGGAAATAAATAAAATATAATATAGTCATCATCCCATCTCCGGTTTTCGTAGTTACAAAAAATAACTCAATCAACCAAAAAAAAAGGAGGAGAAATGACAACAAAAACATACATACAATTGCTGTTATTGATCTACAAAAAAGGTAGACGCAGCAAGAAAAGCAAAAACAAATTTGTAATAATACAAATTTCATAAACAATAATAAAGAATACACACACATTGTAAATGTACGTAAATTTCGTTCTAACTCAGAACACGTTAAAAAGAAATATCATAATTCGTGAACTCTATTTCTCAAAAAACGGTGAGTTAAATAGATGATATTTACAGAGTGATAGTGGACAATGAAGATTGCTGAAGACGCCCTTGGCCGGGTAGAAAATGCATTCCAATTTGCCGATTGTTCCAGTACTTTACAATAGTATTCTTAATTATTAGAACTAGTAGCCTGAATAAAAACTTTTCTCTTAAAAATTAAGAAATATTAGTTCAATTTCCATCTCTAATTATTAACATAATAAACACCATGGCGCGGTGTATCAATGTATGTAGTCATCATCCCATCTCCGGTTTTCGTAGTTACAAAAAATAACTCAATCAACCAAAAAAAAGGAGGAGAAATGACAACAAAAACATACATACAATTGCTGTTATTGATCTACAAAAAAGGTAGACGCAGCAAGAAAAGCAAAAACAAATTTGTAATAATACAAATTTCATAAACAATAATAAAGAATACACACACATTGTAAATGTACGTAAATTTCGTTCTAACTCAGAACACGTTAAAAAGAAATATCATAATTCGTGAACTCTATTTCTCAAAAAACGGTGAGTTAAATAGATGATATTTACAGAGTGATAGTGGACAATGAAGATTGCTGAAGACGCCCTTGGCCGGGTAGAAAATGCATTCCAATTTGCCGATTGTTCCAGTACTTTACAATAGTATTCTTAATTATTAGAACTAGTAGCCTGAATAAAAACTTTTCTCTTAAAAATTAAGAAATATTAGTTCAATTTCCATCTCTAATTATTAACATAATAAACACCATGGCGCGGTGTATCAATGTATGTAGTCATCATCCCATCTCCGGTTTTCGTAGTTACAAAAAATAACTCAATCAACCAAAAAAAAGGAGGAGAAATGACAACAAAAACATACATACAATTGCTGTTATTGATCTACAAAAAAGGTAGACGCAGCAAGAAAAGCAAAAACAAATTTGTAATAATACAAATTTCATAAACAATAATAAAGAATACACACACATTGTAAATGTACGTAAATTTCGTTCTAACTCAGAACACGTTAAAAAGAAATATCATAATTCGTGAACTCTATTTCTCAAAAAACGGTGAGTTAAATAGATGATATTTACAGAGTGATAGTGGACAATGAAGATTGCTGAAGACGCCCTTGGCCGGGTAGAAAATGCATTCCAATTTGCCGATTGTTCCAGTACTTTACAATAGTATTCTTAATTATTAGAACTAGTAGCCTGAATAAAAACTTTTCTCTTAAAAATTAAGAAATATTAGTTCAATTTCCATCTCTAATTATTAACATAATAAACACCATGGCGCGGTGTATCAATGTATGTAGTCATCATCCCATCTCCGGTTTTCGTAGTTACAAAAAATAACTCAATCAACCAAAAAAAAGGAGGAGAAATGACAACAAAAACATACATACAATTGCTGTTATTGATCTACAAAAAAGGTAGACGCAGCAAGAAAAGCAAAAACAAATTTGTAATAATACAAATTTCATAAACAATAATAAAGAATACACACACATTGTAAATGTACGTAAATTTCGTTCTAACTCAGAACACGTTAAAAAGAAATATCATAATTCGTGAACTCTATTTCTCAAAAAACGGTGAGTTAAATAGATGATATTTACAGAGTGATAGTGGACAATGAAGATTGCTGAAGACGCCCTTGGCCGGGTAGAAAATGCATTCCAATTTGCCGATTGTTCCAGTACTTTACAATAGTATTCTTAATTATTAGAACTAGTAGCCTGAATAAAAACTTTTCTCTTAAAAATTAACCCTAGAATGGTAAACATATTTTTTAGCACTTAATGGTAAACATCGCCTGTGAGGCAATTTTTAAAAAAAACGCACTTTTCACCTTCGAAAAAACCAAAATGTATTAAAACAAAAACAAAAACATATTTATTATATATTTGGTTACAAAAATAAACAAAAACAATTCATTTTTTAAATAGCTTAAACATTTTATAGGCGTATTTGTAGATCACATATTTTTTTAGATTATTTGAAAAGAACTTTTACAAAAAAAAAAATTAAAAAAAAACACAGCTTAAAAAAAAAAAAAAAACTTCTGGGTTTTCTAGACCTGAGATCTAATTAACGTATAAAAAACTAATTCACAGCTTAAAACTTAAAAATAATTGTTGAGACTAAAATAAAATTTGTGGTTTTTTTACCTAATTTTTTTTGTCGCATTGCCAACAGTTTGGTGATCTGTGCTCTAAGCAGTATGTTTTCTTGCATTTTGCGCAGAAATATATGCTCATACGCTTCAATTTCGGAGGACAGAAATCACATATCGATCTTTTGCCCTTTTTAATACCGGGTTCATCTGAAGCAAATATGTTCAAAAAAATTACCGTTATTGGTAAACTTCGCCTCACAGGCGACACACTTGTCTATATCTCAGCAACGCAATGGAGAAAGTAAAAACACGTCTGTGCCCAAGCTCGTACAACACTCAATTGAGTTGGCACGAGAGCACGCTTTGATACGAGTGAGCGATCAGGAAATATCGCAAAAAAAATAAATTGCTTCGCCTCACAGGCGATGTTTACCATTCTAGGGTTAAGAAATATTAGTTCAATTTCCATCTCTAATTATTAACATAATAAACACCATGGCGCGGTGTATCAATGTATGTAGTCATCATCCCATCTCCGGTTTTCGTAGTTACAAAAAATAACTCAATCAACCAAAAAAAAAGGAGGAGAAATGACAACAAAAACATACATACAATTGCTGTTATTGATCTACAAAAAAGGTAGACGCAGCAAGAAAAGCAAAAACAAATTTGTAATAATACAAATTTCATAAACAATAATAAAGAATACACACACATTGTAAATGTACGTAAATTTCGTTCTAACTCAGAACACGTTAAAAAGAAATATCATAATTCGTGAACTCTATTTCTCAAAAAACGGTGAGTTAAATAGATGATATTTACAGAGTGATAGTGGACAATGAAGATTGCTGAAGACGCCCTTGGCCGGGTAGAAAATGCATTCCAATTTGCCGATTGTTCCAGTACTTTACAATAGTATTCTTAATTATTAGAACTAGTAGCCTGAATAAAAACTTTTCTCTTAAAAATATAATAAAAATTAAAAACGAACAAGAGTTTTTATATTTTTAATAAAAGGGACCTCAAGCCGAACTAATAAAATAGAAAGATTTTTAACAATATAAAAGGTCTACATAGCAGAGACCTGCAACGAGTACTAAATTTTCGAGTATACTTAATCATGCACATTGATTTTTATGATTTAATCGTTTTTGTTCAAATGCACAAAACACTCGTTTACGCAACCGTTCGTTTCAATCATTCAGTTTTATTCACTTGTTGTTTTTTGCGAACATGAATATTCTGACTGTGTCGTTAAATGTATGAAGCTCATTTTACATCAAAGCCAACGTGTTGTTAGCCGAACAAGTGTTTTATTCATTTGTTGTTTTGTGCGAACATGAATGTTCGACTGTGTCGTTAAATGTATGAAGCTCATTTTACATTAAAGCCAACGTGTTGTTAGCGGAACAAGTGTTTTATTCAGTAGTAAAAGTAATTTTATACTCGACAGTGTCGACACCGAGAGAAGTGTTATAAAAAGTATAGTTGCCAAAGGCAACTATATTTTGTCAGGGAGCCGGAAAGGTCGTAGCGTCGTAATAATAAAGACTGAAATTGTAACTTTTTATATACCTTGGATTTCATTCTTCAGTTTGTCCGTATATGCTTTATTGTTGATCAATCTTGGGACAAAATTTTCTGCCACCGATGGCAATCTAGTACGTAGTGAACGCGACATCAATAATTCAGAAGGGCTCGGAAGATCTCCTTTTTGTATGGTTCTATAGTATAATAGTGCAATATAAGGGTCAGAATTACTTTCCAAAGACTTCAACAATAATCTTTTAATTGTCTGGACTGTTCGTTCTACTAAGCCATTTGATCTCGCCAAATATGGACTAGAAGTCCTATTATCTATACCCCAATTACGACAAAATTGGTTAAATTCATTAGAATTAAAGGGTGGCCCATTATCTGACAAGAAAACATATGGAATCCCATGCCTTGCAAAAATTGACTTTAATCTTCTTATTACATGAAAGGCACTATAACCCTTATCTAGCAATTCCACTTCTACGTATTTTGAAAAATAGTCCACAACCAGCCGGTATGTTTTACCTTGAAACTCGAAAAAATCACAACCCACTCTGTACCAAGGCACATCCACAACTTCATGTGGCATCAATTCTGGCCTTGTATTAGAGTTTTGGTGTTTTAAACAAATCTCACAATTTGACACAGTATTGTCTATGTCATTATATATATGCGGCCAGTAAACTGACTGCCGTGCTAAATTCTGGCATCTACTAATACTCATATTACCTTTATGAATACGATCTTTTTTTTAGAAGAACATTGTGCAAAATACTTATATCATCCTTAATTTTGTAATAAGGTGCAATATCCTTCTCAACCTCCTTTCGTTTGTTAGGCCAACCATTCTTAACGTAAGACATAATTTTCAAAATCGTCTCATCCTTCCCACTATGTTCCTTTACTATCTCAATATCTGTAAATGGAATTTCCATATTTGAAGCCGTAAAATTACAGTGGAGAGTTACCTCCTTATCAACCTCAGATAATGTTGTATAGTCCAATAAGGCTCTAGAAAGTGTATCTGCTATCTTCAGATCCTTTCCAGTCTTGTAACTCACTATTAATTCATAGCTCTGTAAGCGCAACATATTTCGTTGAAGTCTTGGTGGAATCTTATATAGCGGTCGATTAAAAAGACTAACTAACGGTTTGTGATCTGTTTCCACCATCACCCTAGAGCCATAAACATATTGATGGAATTTCGTGCAACCAAAAAGAATGGCCAACAATTCCTTTTCAATTTGGGCATAATTCTTTTGGATATCAGTTAATGAAACAGATGCATAGGCAATAGGGTTTCCTTCTTGAATTATTGTGGCCCCAAGTGCAAATTGCGAAGCATCAAAAGATAAGACCATTTCCTTTCTAGGATCAAAGTACGTGAGAACTGGTGCTGTAGTAATTTCCTTTTCCAATGCCACTGAATCCCATCTTTCAATAATTCCCTATAATTCCTATTCTTTAATGACAAATTCTCTATAAATGAACCTAAGTAGTTTACCATTCCCAAAAATCGCTGCAAATCTTGAACATTCCTTGGTTCTGGCATTTCAAGAATAGATCTTATCTTTTCCTCATCAACATTCACACCAGACGCATCAAATATATGTCCTAAAAACTTTATTTCATTCTTAAAAAAATTACATTTCAATTTGTTAAATTTTATACGTACAGTTTCTGCCCTTTGAAGTACCCTTTGTAAAATTTTATTGTGTTCCTCCATAGAGGCTGAGAATATTAAAAAATCATCAATATAAATGATTAGACCAGAAATATCTCCAAATAGTTTGACCATCTCAGCATGGCATATTTCAGGAGCTGCATTGATACCGAAAGGTAATCTTGTAAATCTAAAACGACCAAATGGTGTATTAAATGTACAAAGTTTCGAGGATTTTGTGTTCAATGGCACCATCCAAAATCCACTACTAGCATCCAATGATGACAAGTAAGTACCTGGATCCATTTAACTTTGCCTTACATTAGTGACTAGAACTATCGAGTTAACCCACTCCGTTGGTTCATTTTCAGGAACAATCACACCTAAATTTACCATTCTATCTAATTCTTCCTTTAATTTGTCATGTAATCTAAAAGGTATCCTACGAGGAGGTTCAACAACGGGTACAACATCATCTTTCATACTAAAATTGCATTCATTTTGCAAACGACCAAGACCACTAAAAAGCTTTGAATACTTTTCAATTAATTCATTTATTGAAACACTCACTATTAATCTGCTTAATCAAATTCATAACAATAGCAGTTTCAATACCTATAATACTTTTACAACTTATGTTGACAATAAAACATTTTATAAAGAAATGCTTATTCTTAAAGAAGACATCAACGTCTACTGTTCCAAGAACTGGAATTTTCTCACCACTAAATGTACAAAATCTTATTTTGGATTGATTTAAATTATTTTTAATACCTAGCAAATCTGCGGTCTCCTTTGACATAATATTGGCCTGCGCTCCTGTATCAATTTGGCAAACAATTTTATTTTTATTTATTATTACCTCCACACTCCATTCTTTAATATTTTTTCCATCCCTGTTAACGGCACCTACAAATAAGTCCTCTTCTCCTTTTTCTGCTTCACTACTTGCCAATATTTGTTTGACAAATTTTTTCTTCAGGAAACACATTTTAGCAAAGTGGTTCATCTTCCCACATTCGTAACACTTGGCCCCCTCTGCAGGGCATTTTATATTATGGATTTGTCCACATTTCATGCACGTCACATTTCTGCCACCGCTGCCACCATTATTAGATTTATAGTTTTTGTTTTCATTTCTCGTATTAATGTGCTGCATTTTAGTACTTCTTTTTGTAACAATACCAATAACACCTTCAGCATTCATATCTTGCTGCAATATTGTGGAATTATGTTTTGCGATCACCAAGGTGTTAGCAATAGATACAGCCTTATCTAATGATATATTCCCTTCAGTCAAAAGTCTTTCTCGTATATAAGATAATTTAGGTGCCAAACCACATATAAAAATGTCACGAATTAATGAATCACGTAATTCCTTAAATTCACAGTTTGCACTACGGTTTTTAAGAACTGCAACGAATTCATCAATACTCTGTTCGTCTTGTTGCTTATACGAGAAAAATTTGTGTCTTTCCATTATAATATTTATTTGAGGAATAAAAAATGCCGCCATTTTGTTTACAAGAACATCATAATTGACTGTGTCGATATCAAAATCAAAAGAGTTGAAAATTTCCAATGACTTTCTGCCCAAATAATGTAACATTAATGCGACCTTCCTTTTGTCAGGTTGGGATTCTAAGTCGGAAGCTCTCAAGAAAATCCTGAATTGGGTGTACCACGATTTCCATTCCTTCGCCATGTTTGGTACTTTTAAATTTAATGGTTGCAATGAAGCAGCAAACAGTTGGCTATTATACTATGTTTCCACGACGACTTGAATCACCTGCTTCGCCTTCTGAATCATGTTTATGAATCATGCTGTTTACATGACTAATAAACTTGATTCGATTTGACAGTTGTCTTTAATAAACAAACAGAATAAAAAAACAGAATTTACAATTTGTGGAAAATAATTTTTTTTAATGGACAAACAAAAGTGAGTGGAAATTAGTTAGCTTATTTGAAAAAAAGAACACATTCGTACGTATTTACTTTCTTTACTTCTAGCAACAAGAAAATAATTTGCTTTGTTTACAATAATATTAAATTTTTACAGCTAGTGCAGATAAACTTGCGATAAATATTAGAGAAGAGTGCAGTTTTTCGTGCTTCGCAAGTAGATTCAATATGAATCTACTTGATTCGCTCTTAAAATTTTGTATGGTGAAGCAAGTTGTTTCGCTCATGATTGGGGTGTGAAGCATGAATAGAGAGCGAAGCATGTACCGTGGAAACATAGTATTACTCGGCTTCATCTCTTCTTTCGACATCTCAATTGCTTTTATATTTTATTTTAATGTGTCTATATAATTTTCTTTTAATTTTTTAATTCACTTCTGACACCATGTTTTAATTTAAAGAAGACATCTTGTATGTTTCATGTGTAGTTCATAAGTGTTGTGTTTTATTAATAACTTTTTACATAGAAAGTACTTAATCTAGCTTATATATAAGTAACAGCGTGACTAGTAAAGTCAGTATGCTTCAGTGTGAAAGGTACAACATATGTAAGTTAACTTAAGTATAATAACTTCACAACAAGAAACAAATTTAATTTTATCTTTAATCTATTACGAAAGAGTCGTTGTCGTAAAAAGAAAACGACACTCATAATAAGACAAAATATATTGGTACACCAAGTAGGTACTGGCAATTGTGAGTGACGCATTTATTACAGAAAACCCGCCAATAGCAGTTTTGCCGAACAAGCGGGTATGTATAGATGAAAAAACACTGATCCGTTAGTATTTTTGTAGTTTGTCTTTCTTGCTTTTGTACCTTATTTTATGCAATCAAATAATTTTTTCTTTTGTTATAAAGTTGAGTCGATTTCTTGAAGTTGAAGTAATAAAATCATTTTTGAAGTTAAAAACAAATTCGTTGTATTATTTTCTAAATAGCCTGTAAAAAAGCTTACAGGCTCAAACAATTACTTTTTCTTCAAAATCAATTTGTTTCCTTTTTCTTCAAATACATGTGCCAAATACTGAAAATCCTATTCTTGAGTTATAAAATATTTTTTTGATAGATATCCCACTCGCATCCCATTAAAAGATTATAAAGGCCTTAAAAAATCTAAAGTCTTTTGGACAATTTTTGCTAGGACCAATAGGTGAAAAGTTACACTAATTTTAAAAAAACCCTGTATGACCAAAATTGACCAAAATGTCCAACTTTGACCCCCTCTAACTCCGGCACTTCTGGAACCGAAATTTGTGTCTGGCCTACTATCCAATAGTACTAACCTTGGTGCAAATTTCATCCAAATCGGAAGACATCGATTTTTAAAATTGGGTCACTTGACACGAAATTCCCCATGTACATATACTAGGTGTAGGATATTATTATATAGTCGGGCTTGACCAAGTATACTTTCTTACTTGTTTTTTATTATTGGTAACTCTCTGTCAAAAAATGTTACTCCTCAAACTCAAAAAATACTAATACACAACAAAATTAAAACTTTCATATAAACCCAAACACTACACAACAAAGTCGGGTGCCCCGATTGACGATGCGATAGTGTGCCGAACTATCAGTCAGAGGGTTGCGGGTTCGATTTCTGCCAAAGATTCTGAGTGTTTTCTGCAGATAAGCCAAAAAGCTTTGCAGTTTGTGTTTGTTTAAAAAAAAAAAAAAAAACATCGCAATCTTTATATCCGAATCTCTTTTCAGACGAACTTAAGGGGTAAGGGGGCACTATAGAACACTTTTTGCTTTCAAGCCACATAAAAATTTATATTTTTGAATTATTGATTTTTTACATAATTTAACTAATATACATATATGGATATAAACTTTAGCTTATAGCGTAGACAGACGACACAGTTAATTTGCATTAACAGTCTTAATTCAAATTAACTCATGAATTATCCTATCTTAATGCGCATTAAGTTAGACGTAAATACACAAAATCAAACTGAATTTATACTGCATTTAGCTATTTCAATATGGCAACATCGTCGAAAATCAGTAATATGTTATGAAATTGTTTACTATTCTAAAAGAGGAAGAAGACAATTGTAAAATTAAAATAATAAAACTAGATTTCCACAATTGCCTTTCAATTATTTCAGAGTGTCCCACTGCGGTCCCCACATGTAGCAACACGTTCAGGTTGATGGTTGCTAGTGCATGAACAAGTTTTGCATTATGAAACAGTTTCAGCAAAAGAAATTTCAGGTTTTTTTCAAAGAAATACTGTTTTTTCAGCAAATGCCAAACAAATTTTTTCATAATTAAATAGTTGTTTACAAACAAACAGCTGTTACCTAAATGCAGTTTAAATGCAGAAACTGTCGTCTGTCACGGTAAAATCTTAATTCAAATTAGTGAGATTTTAATGCGCATTAAAGGCCCAACTATAATGTGCATATGCTAGCTTAAGCAAACGTGCGAACACATATAAATTGTATGTGGCAAACTATAATGTACTTAACGAAACTTTTCGTTAAGTTTTTCAACTGTCATTTGCTTAAGCAAAAAGCGAAACTGGTCGCATATTCCGTACGGAATCAGCTGTTTGTTGTTTGTTTGTGTTTTTAACAAAATGGAGAAAGAAGAAAATACATTTATTTTAAATTTAATAGAAAATGTGGAAAAAAATAAGTGCCTTTATAATAAGAAGAACAGACCCTTTTTATTTTAACAAAAATGTCTTTCTGTCGTGGTTTATTTCTCTGACAGATCAAGAGCGTCTTCTTAATTTACAGTGTAGTTCACTTATTTCTTTTAATGTGCACAGGCCTTCAAGCGCTAACTTTAATATTTTTATATTATTTAAATTAAGTTTTTTCTCCATTTTTGCAAACACAACACGAAAATTAACAAAACATATGTAAACGTTTATTATTATTTACAATTTAGTGCTGCCACAGCTGTACATTTTAGTACTTTTGCCGATAAATTAAAAAAAAAGGAAAAATTATGCGTTTCGGGTACGAAGTTTTCTTTTAATTATAAAATAATATAATAATATTTATAAAATATAGTCATTTAATGGCTTTTTGTTAAAATAAAAACATTTTTTTTTAACATATATGAGCAACTGTGGACAAAAAGTTTCAAAGTCATTGTAGCCACCTGAAAGTTAACTCTGAACTAGTTATGCATTTGACAGCCTTTTCGTTAACTTTTGCAATTTGTTTAAGCTTGATTATGCATATTATAGTTGGGCCTTAACTCTGTCGTCTGTCTACGGTAAATTATTTTTAGTTCGATTTATATTTTTTTATTTTTTATGTATGTATGTACTATGTACTCTTCTAATAGATACTTTAAGAGGTATATATACATAGGTATATATGAGTCTTTTAAATTCAGATTTTACTGATCTTAGTTTGTTTTTAATTTAAATTAACTTACCTCGTATATGTCTATACCATGGTTAAGTGACCATGAAGTTTGAAAATAGTCTTCAATCCTTTGTTTCAACTCTTTCGGCATCTGCAAAGAAATAATTTATTAAAAAGTTTACTGATTGATGTTGGTGTCCTTTATTTTTAACTCATTTTTATTATGTACTCTAAAAAAGCGTATAATACATGAAACTGACGAACGAGTCAACATATTGAGAGTATCCAATCGAATAATCGAAAGGAATTTTTTTCGAATAATTTTTCGATTAAATTTCGTTCAATTTAAACCGATTAATCGATTTAAATTATTTTTAAATTAATTCTTCTTTCTTTATATAAATGTAATACCACTTTAATAGATTTTAAAAAATTCGTCCGTTCAAAGGATTTGACTGTCCACCTTAAGTCTAAAATAAAAGTGCTTAACACACTTGTTTTATAACTTAATTTGGGAACATTCCCCATAAATGATAACTTTTTAAAATATAGCTCCAAAACGGAAACAAATGAATGTAAACTGTAATATAATTGATGATGATGATTTTTTGATGATCAGAAAATCTAGAAAAACTTTTCAATACATTTCTTTTAGTCCAACATCTACTTTAAGTGAAAGGGTGTTTTCAAAGTCAAGCTTCATTAATATTATTTTTAAAAGATTATTATTTAAAATAAAAAATATCTCATTTTGTATATACATACCTAATTCATTATTATTTTTATTAAGCGTTTTTGAATTCACATGAATTATTATTTTACGCTTGTTTTTACGATTTAATATTATTTTTATGTTTTTTATTAATAAAATTTAACGCCTACATTTTTTTTTTTTTTTTTTTGCTTTTAATTATTTATTGAATCTTCATATATGAAATAACAATAAGTATTCAAATCTTAATACTAAAAAGAAAATAATATGCCGAGCCAGTGCTAGACAACAATTTTTATGATACTACAAAATTTCACATCAACTGATCCAGTCATCTGTTTTGCGCTTGAGTTAAAGCAAAGGTATCCCTCCTTCTCAACCGATTGTGGCCACTAAAGTTAAGGATGTCTCGTGCAAGTGGGTTTGGATGGTGTTCAAGTTTGCTGACATACTTTGACGCATATTTTGTAAATTCGACTTTTACTAATGGCACGCCTAGATCTTTGTGGATTCGAGAATTTTTAACATACCATGGTGCTGCAGTAATTATACGTAGTATTTTATTTTGACCCCTTTGAATTTTTTCAATGTTTGATGCTGAGGCCGTACCCCATAATTGAATTCCATAACACCAGATTGGCTTTAGTATTGCATTGTACAACAAAAGTTTGCAATCCAATTTCAATGTAGAGTTTCTGCCGATTAGCCAATTAAGTTGCACTGCTTTTAATCTCATTTGTGTAAGTTTCGCTTCAATATGAGACTTCCAAGTTAAACGGCGGTCGAGGTGAATGCCGAGGTATTTGACTTCATTGTGTTGCGGGATAATTTGATTATTTATTCTGATGAACGAGCAGGTATCTTTTCGCAATGTGAAAGTTATATGAATACATTTCTGTTCGTTAACCCTGATTTTCCAAAGCTCTAGCCAATTCTCTAGCTTATAAACATAATTCTGCAAATTCTGTGATGCAACTTGGTGGTCCTTATGGACGCTGATAAAGGCTGTATCGTCTGCAAAAGTTGACGTATGGATTTTGGGGTCTGACGGCATGTCGGAGGCATATATCAAATATAAAGTAGGACCCAGTATGCTACCCTGTGGCACACCTGATTCAATTGGCTGAGCGGTACTTAAAAAATCACCTTCTTTGATTTTAAATTTGCGACCGTATAAATAACTTTCCATGAGTTTATGGGTGTTAGCAGGCAGAGTTAATTTTATTTTGTGCATTAAACCGTCATGCCAAACTTTGTCGAACGCTTGCGACACATCAATGAAAAGGGCGGAGCAGTATTTTTTGTCTTCAAACGACCCTCTTATCACATTTACCAATCTGTGTGTTTGCTCGATGGTGCTGTGTTTAGCCCTGAAGCCGAATTGATGATTAGGAATACATTCAGTGTCATTCAGAATTGGAGTCAATTTAGTCATTAACAATTTTTCAAACAGTTTTGAAATTGTCGGCAGTAGACTAATTGGCCTATATGACTCTACTTTGGTATGGTCCTTCCCTGGCTTAGGAATCATAGTGATCATAGACACCTTCCAATCTGCAGGATAGTATTCTAGGCGTAAAATAGCGTTGAAGATAAAGAGGATAATTCTTCTTGCTACACGAGGTAACTCCACAAGCATTTTATTGCTGATTTTATCCATACCTGGAGCCTTTCTAAGGTTCAGAGTACTAATAGCGTTTTGGACATCACGAAAGTTTAGTCTTAAAGGTACAGGAGGCCTTATAACAAGTGGTGGCAAATCAGATTCGTTATTATTTGAGTTGTTTATGGTAAACACATTTCTCAAATGGTTAACAAATAATGTCCCTTTCTCGGAATCATTTCTAGCCCAGTCACCAGTCGGATTTCGCAAAGGAGGTTTTCCTCTCACTGGTCTTTTTAAACCTCTTGCCGCCCTCCTTAACGAGTAGTCAGATTGTGGGGTACTATCAAGACCTTTCAAGTAAGATCTAAGTGAGGCCGTTCTTTGGGTTTCTAAGAAATATCTTAGTATATCTCTGCATTCCCGTAGCCTAGCTTTCAGTTCAGGAGACCTGTGAATTTGCCACTCTCTTCTCATTCTTCTTTTTTCTGACAAGAGATGTTCGAGTTCAGAGAAATAAGTTCTGTTTGTCCTATTTCTACATTCAACGTGATAAGTGGAAGTGTGATGCACAGCTCGTCGAAGGTCCTCGGTAAAGTTGCCAATCGACTCATCAATATCGTCGGTAGTTCTCAACACAACATTTTCCGTGCAATGAGAACATAAATACTTTTTGTATTTTATCCAACTTACTCGGGTCTTAGTCATGTTAATAAATGGAGAACCACACACTTGAGGGAAATGCATTGAAATGATAGTAGGAGAGTGATCTGAGGACAAGTCCAGTGAAGGATCCACTTGCATCCATTCTACAGGGATATTTTTCATTACCCCAAAGTCAATAACATCGGGAATCTTCCGTCGGTCCGTCGGCCAATAGGTGGGATGTCCACTTGAGAGTACATCTAAGCCCATTTTAGCAATGGTGTTGAAGAGTACGCGACCCTTTGGGGTTACCAGACGTGAACCCCAAAATGTGTGTTTGGCGTTAAAGTCACCAGCAACTAAAAATCTAGCTCCAAGGGATTTAAAGAAGTTATGGTATTGGTGTTCTTTTATTGAAAATCGAGGCGGAGAATAAATCGATGATAAAACAAATTTGTATTGACAGAATTCAATGCAAATGTTTGTTGCTTGGAGGTAATCCTCACGTATGTTATTCATTAGATAATGCTTTATTCTGTTCTTTATAAGAATTGCCGATCCTCCACATGCTCTTCCGCGAGGATCTTTAGTATCATATAACACGTAGCCATTAATTTTGAAGTACGCTGTCGCCGTCAAGTGAGTTTCAGCAATCATCATGACATCAATCTGCTTATCCATCAGGAAGTGTTCCAGTTCGTTTTTATGTTGGCGGAGGCCGTTCGCGTTCCAGAAACAAATTTTTAAATAAATCATTTCTTTAAAATGGCTTGCAAGATAGTGGATTGCATTTTTAGCATTTCCTGCATCATGGATGTCATGGTGGTCGTGAAAGTGTTCATAGTTTGGACAAGTGTCTGCAATGTTGTCTCTAGATTGTGTATATGCGGCTCAGAATATTGGGGTTTAGGTTCCTGCTCCAGACCTGGCATAGTAGATTTAACGACGTTTGCGTAAGAAACTTGTCTAGAACTAGGCGCGTTTACATGACTAGTGGACCGTAATAATTGAGGGAAATTGTCACTCGATGCTAAATTTGGCTGTTGAGGGCGATTAGGCAATACTGACGTCTTGTTGGTTCTTATGCCTTTCAAATGAGTGTAAATTGGACAACCTCTATAATTTGCGGTATGATTACCTCCGCAGTTACTGCATTTTTTGATTTTTGAGTCAGTTCTCGACTTATCGCATTGAGCAGTTGCATGTAGCTCCCCACACGCAACACAAACTGTCGGCAATTTACAATACGCCTTGGTGTGACCAAATTCCTGACAGTTGAGACACTGGACGGGTCCCTGACGCTTATGTGGTTCTTCCACGGTGATTCTACGATGCAGAAGGTACATCAGATTGTAGATGGGATGGGACTCGTTTTTCTTTAAGACAACATCTCCAGGTTCCAATTCTACCCTGAACATGGGCTGAGGGATCTTTTCACGGTTTCTAATATTCACTACGCTCTTGATTTTGAACCCTTTGTCCATTAAACCGGTTTTTATCTCCGCGGGATCAACACATGGGTCTATACCCTTTAGAACGACTTGGAGTCATTTTGCGCTTTTCAGCTGGTAGGTATAGAAATCCCTAGTCTCCCTTTCCAGCTGGTTGGACAATTTTCGAAAATCATCTTCCCTATTCACTTGTATCTTTGTCTCGCAGATATTTCCATGTTTCATTGAGGTTACGCTAAACATGTTTTCACCTATTACAGCAACAATTCCTTGTACCAATTTACTGGAAGTCGGCTCTCTCAGATAAATTGGTGGGGGCTTAAACGTCTTCTTCGGAAGTTCTGGCTCATCCGTCTGGAGGAGAGTAAACCTATTTTGATCATTACTCACGGTCTTAGGAGCTTTTGCATTTGATGACACTTGAGCAGACTTCGGGCTTCTCTGTCGCTTGAGAACGGTTATGTACTTATCCATACCTACTTGTTTTTTGGGTTTGACTGCACTGTTTGATGAAGACGATGTTTTTTCATCTGTTGAAATCACTATATTGGGCGAACAGGAACGACGCCGTTCTGCGGCTCTTGGAGTGAGAAGATTCTCCACAGATTTTTTTATGGATTCCTCCTCAGAGAGCCATTTAGTTGTTCTAGACGAGCTAAGCTCTTTCTCAGAATTACATCTGAGAGGAACACTCATACAGTTTTTATACGATTTTTTTGATGTTTTTTTTATATATATTTTAACCTATTACGAGTTATTTTTTTCACTTTTTTGTTTAATTTCAACTTTTTACACTTTTTCACCTATTACGATTTTTTCAGCGAAAATTCAGCCGCACTAAAGGTAACACGTCCGAACAGTTCGATGAGACGAGACTGACTGCATTTAATTTGTTTATTTTTGACGTAAGGTATACAGATATACAGAAATTATTCGAGTTATTCGATTAATCGAATTATTCGAGCAATTTAAAAACCTTAATCGATTAATCGAACGAATTAAAAATCCCAAAATCGATTAATTTTTTAATCGAACAAAACCTAAACCCGATTAATTGGATACTCTAATATTTTAATACAATTAAGAACTTTTACATCCAGATCTAAATATTATTAAATCATGGCTCGTATGTATACTAGGGAAGCCAAACGGAACTGGTTTTTCAAATCCCGGGAATCGGAATTCCATAAATGAATCCCGAAATCCATAGATCGGGAATTTTGTGTCATATTAAAACAAATTGGTTTATAAATAATAACAATGTATTTAAAAAAAGTTACTTATATTAAATATAAATATGTTTGAAAACAAAAATTTTAAATTGATTAAAAGTTTATAAACCATTAATAACTATAAAACATACATACATACATATGTAGCATTATATTGAAATATTTCTTTTTGATTATTAATCAATGATTAATATTTTAGTAATTGGTCAAGCTTTAGGTTTTTTTTAATAAGATTTTATTTTTTATTGTTATTATTGACTAAATAATATTCTTGACTGATAGAGCTTGTGTCTGGCCTACTACCCAATAGTACTAACCTTGGTGCAAATTTCATCCAAATCGGAAGACATCGATTTTAAAAGTTGGGTCACTTGACACGAAATTCCCCATGTATATAAACTTTCTTTTTTGCAAGACTGTTGTTGGCTGCTCAACTGTTTTCGTGGAACATGTTCAGGTTGGGTTATTATTTAACCATGAATAGGCTTACGAACGAACAACGCTTGCAGATTATTGAGTTTTATTATCAATATTCATGCTCGTTTAATAAAATGCTCTTTTTATCGGAAAATTGTATTCAGCGACGAAGCTAATTTCTGGTTCAGTGTTGCCATTTTGACGCTTTTCAGGTATTTTATGACGCTTTTTTGGTCTCGTTAAGGCCCAACTATAATATGCATAAGCAAGCTTAAGCAAATTGCAAAAGTTAACGAAAAGGCTGTCAAATGCATAACCAGTTCAGAGTTAACTTTTAGGTGGCTACAATGACTTTGAAACTTTTTGTCCACAGTTGCTCATTTATGTTTAAAAAAAATCTTTTTATTTTAACAAAAACCCATTAAATGACTATATTTTATAAATATTATTATATTATTTTATAATTAAAAGAAAACTTCGTACCAGAAACGATCACAATAGTTAAGTTGAATTCCACAATTAATAATATTTTTGTAACATTATTTTTATCGTTTAACTTATTTTAATTTAAAATATAATTTCCATTATAACTTATATTATTTAAGTTATAAATTTAATTTTCAATGATATTATTATTAATGTGTTATAAATTCATTTTTGAGTTTTATTAAGGTATCAGTTTTAAGATTCATTTTTTATTATCAATAATGTTGTTATTAAATATCTATAAATTAACTTTTGAGTTTTATTTAAGTTTCAGTTTTATTTTTATTTTATAATATTTTATTCTAATTTATAACAGTCTTTAGTTAATTTCATTTTTATTTATCATTAATGTTATTATTAAAGATTATAAATTAATTTTTGAGTTTTATTTAGATTTCAGTTTATTTTGTATTATAATGTTTTACTCTAATTTATATTACTGTCTTTAGTTAATTTCAATTATTTACAATAATTTTTTAATTGTGATCGAAATCAAATCAATTAAATTTACCTACTATGTTGGTTTGTTACAGATTACGATCTTAATATACCTACTATGTAGGCTGGGAACTATATTTCAACTAACTTAACCCGAAATAACCCACGGTTACCATATGGTAATCCAAAATATGTTGTTATATTTTCACAAATAAATATAAAGGGGAATACCAAAACTAAAAGAAAAACATTCAAGTAATGTTAAACAGTTGTTACAGTGTACTTTTTGTCATTCTGAGTTAAGTTATTGAAGTTATAGCATCTCAAATTGTGATCACAAAAAAATGTTAAGATTTCCCGTTTTAAGACATGGCACGTCGGTAAGTACTCATTTTAAGTAATAAATTCTGAATGTCGATTTAATAAAAATATATCTGGTAGTAGCTAATGAAATAAACTATGAAACGTGATTTCATTTAATAAGACAATATATTTCCTTGTATTATTTTTTTATATTTTTGCCAAGACGTTACCATATGGTAATCGTGGGTCGTCTAGGGTACACGTTTAATTTTTAACGTTTTATATGAATTTCTGTAGTGTTTTTCAAATTTCTTGTGTGTAGTTATTATATTTTGTTGTATTTTCATGAATTTTGCGATTTTTAGTGGTTTGTCATTACAACAAATGTTCGATTATATTCAAGAGCTTGATGTTGAGAATGAACTTACCGATTTACCAACTGCCAATTAGATGGAAACATATCTGGTGAAGATGATGCAGAAGAAGAATGTGAGGGAATTCCTGATAATGTTTGCCCATCTCAGTTATAAGGTTAAAAGTCTCCATTAGTCAACATGGTTGATGACTTGAAATTGCTACCATTTTCATTTTACTTTGATAATCTATTTACTAGCTATCCTTAGTTGGCCTATTTGAAATCATGGGGATATAATGATTCGGGAACAATTCGTGAAAACCGTATTCCAGCAAGCTGTCCAATAGCGCATAAAAGACTTTCAAGTTGATAGAAAGAGGTTACTCCGAATCGATAGAGATGAAAAGCACAGATATTTGTTTGTTGTCTGCATGTTATCTACTTGCTTTGGTGATAACCCGAAGTCCATGGCACACTCTTTCTAAGGAAAGGGGAGCTAAAATAAATGTACCCCCTCTTGCAATCACGGAATATAACAAATATATGTCCGGAGTAGATCGATTGGACCAAAATAGAGGAAAGAAGTGGTGGTCTAGTATTTTTACCTGGCACATAGATGCTTGTATTCAAAATCCTTGGCAGCTTTATCGAAAAGGACAACCGACAATGAAGCAGCTTGAGTTTCGAAAACAATTAGCGGTGTACTACTGCAAGCATTATGGCACAAAAGCAAAAACACCCGGTCCTATGACTTCACACAGATGTGCACAACAGCCTGGTCGAGTTGAACACACTCTCCGTTATGATCAAATTGGTCATTTTGTTGTACCATCAAATCGCAGATACTGTGCTGGTGATCGATGGAAAGTTAAGGGAAGAACAGCATGTGTTAAATGAAATGTTGGGCTTTTCGTAAAGTGTTTTGCAAGTTACCATACCAAACCTTGATTTATATAAGTTCAAAACTAATATTTGTTTTTCCTTTTTTGCACAAAAATTATTTTCTTTATTCTTAATTGCAATAAACATGTTTAAAACAGCGTTTTATGTATTTTATTTCTAAAAAAAAACTGTACCCTAGATGACCCACGATTACCATATGGTAACGCAAGTTTTTCACATTTTCCGGAAAAATGACACAATTTATTGAAAAACTTAACTCATTTTCGTGCTCAGAAGGGCAAAATACATAAGTATACTTCTTTTGAACCAAATATGAAACAAAAAAAGTTCTGGGCAATACCGGGTTAAGAAAAATAAGAAAAACGTAAAGAAACCAAAAACTTCTATCGCTCTTTCTTTCTGCTCTCAGAAGTATTAATCATTAAAAAGGTAATGCAAAATCAGCGGTTTTGTTGACAAGCGATATCACGCTACAAATCGTACCTTAACTTATACAAGGTGGCGCAAAAGTAAACTTCCGATATTTTTTGGCTGTCACCGACCGATTATTGGTCAAATAAATAGTCAGCAATATTCCGCGTTCTGGAGCAGTGTAGCGTAACATTGTTTATTAACGTGTATTTCGCATGTGTTTACTACACAAATGTCAAAACAGAACTGACATTAGAGACCTCGCAAAATTTATAGCATTTTCTGATAGGAGGATTACTTTTGCGCCACCTTGTATAAGAGCTGTATTTGGATGGCATGTGGTGTCAACAAGTTGGTGGCACATGTTCCACAGCACGCGCAACAATAGCCTGATTGAAGGGCTAGTTCGGTAAACAGTTTAATTCACGTTTGGAGTCGGTCAATTGACCCCTAGATTATAAGATTTAACACCTTGAGAGTATTTTTTGCAACGGTTGATGCACTGGAAGCTAATATTGATAAGTTTATTCGTGAGATACGGGCCGATATGTTGCATAAAGTATGCCAAAATTAGACCCAGCGTAGGAACTATTTGAGGCCGCGGTGAACATTTACATGCAATCATCTTTGAATTATATAGATTGTTCAATCGACTCCACTAAAGAATTTATAAATTTCTCTAAATTGTAAGTGTTTTTTAATCAAATTCGAAAGCTCTTTAAATGTGAAAGTGAAACGTGACTGACTGATTCATTTATCATTGCACAGCTCAAACCGCTAAAGCTAGACTTGAAATTCGCGAAATGAATTCCTTTCAGATCATAAATATCCACTAATAAGGAATTTTTGGAAATTCGGACATTAAGAGGTATAAATGGGTAAAAATGGTAACTGTGTATCTCTAATGAAGCTTGAAAACAATTTTAAGTTTATCTTCGTTTAACCAAAAAAGCAGGGAACATAGAAATAAAATATAAAATGAGTCCGGCTAAAATCAATAAAGAGCAGACATTTTTTGGTGCTTTTCTGAAATTCGAATACTTAGAGCCTAAACATTACATCCCTTTTTGGTACGTGTTTGTCAAAATAATTACAGTAACCATTTTTCAAAATTATTTCCACCCAACAGACAAAACTAAGGCCGAATGGGGTTCAAAACAAATTAAAATTGTATCTGTAAAACCCTATGTTACCCTTTGTATCTGCTAAATAAATAAACATAGAAATAACAATTAACACTCAATAAAGAGCAGAAATTTGTTTGGTAATTTTTATAAATTCGAATTCTTAAGGCCGAAAAACGTATCCCTGGCACTTTTTTATAAAATTAATTTTCGCAATAAAAATTCTATGAAATGTATGTATTACTTAGAATTAATAGGAACATATTTAAAAATTATTTTTACAGGAGCACAAAAAAATTGACGGAATGAGCTAAAAACAGGAAATTTTCTATTATATATTAAAATTAACCATAAAATTTGCTTTTAACCGCTCAAAATTTAACCCAAAGTATGCCTTTCGGAACCCAGGTGGATCGTTTAGCGTTCAGTAGACTAAGCCTTTTTATTTTCAAGTTTTAAATATTTATTTTATTTTCAACCATATGACGAATTGGATAATAGGAATGTATTTATCATACATTCGTATTTAAAATACAGAAATACATAAGGTTCTTTTTATACCCTTTACCTTCATGAGAAGGACATTATATTTATTATAACCTTCACCAACATGAGAAGGGTATATATAAGTTTTTCATTCCGTTTGTAATTTCTACAATATAATTTTCCGACCCTATAAGTTTATATATTCTGGATCCTTATAGATAGCGGAGTCTATTAAGCCATGTCCGTCTGTCTGACAGTTGAAATCAATTTTCTGAAGTCCCCAGATTTCTTCAGAATCCAAATCTCAATAATTCTGTCAGACATGCTTTCGAGAAGTTTGCTATTTAAAATCAGCAAAATCCGTCCATAAATAACGGAGATATGAGTAAAAATCTGAGACAACCTCTGAAAAGTTCATCAAAAAAACTAAGTGTATTAATATAATAATTTCATCAACAGATGGCGTTGATAAAACAAAGTGTATTAATGTTGTTACGAACAAATTCATCAACAGATGGCGTGTTTATCGACATAATTATGCATCCACAACAAAGAGGAAGGGCATATAAGATTCGGCATAGCCGAATATAGCACTCTTACTTGTTTATCGTAATGATATCATGATAATAAACTATTAAAATTTTAAAATTAGTAAAAATAAAGTTTTAATTACATATTCGGAAATGTAATTTATTTATTTATTTATTAGTTTGTTGTTCTATACAAAAGACTTATGGTGTTTTCTTTTCTGAAATAAAATGTTACACCTTTATCATGTAAATTTTTATAATGTTTACCCCACATTTTAAAGATGTCGCATTTTTAATGGTCAGAATAGAACATAAAATCACAACAGTGTAACATTTTTTTTCATGTACAGCTGTTTTTGTTTTTGTTGCTAAAAAAAAGAAGAAGCAGACAGCTCCCAGGTAAGATCGCTTGAAATAACACAATGAATATTTATCAAAATGACCTATGGCACTTTTCCGACTAATACGAAAGTTCTTCTCAAATATAAAAATTATATATGTACATATATAAACATACATTACATATATAAGAAGTAGGAGATATTGTCCTATGAAATTTGACATACATCAACTTCAGAGTATTCATTAATTACGTTCTTTACCAAGCCTTTCACTCACGGTTGTGGATTTCTTTCCATAATCATATAAAATATTTTATCATCATCTGATGATGAAGATGAATCCAACAAGTCATCCAAAATTTTTTCAGCACATAAAAAATATTTTCCATTTTGTATATTTTTTTTTGTTTCTTAACACAAATACACATTCATAAACAAAACAAATGTCAGCTGCATCAATGCCAACTTAGCCCTTTTCGGGCTAGATTTAGCCGGATTTTAGTCACTCAAAACGCGAAAAAAAAAGAAAATTGCATGTGGTTTTATATGGATTTTTTCCATTTAGCCCTTTTTTCAAAAATGTTTACGCGTTTTGAGTCTCAAAAGTTGGCATCACTGGTCAGTTGTTTTATCGTGCGATTCTCCCCCTCTAAAAATACAGAGTGTGAAAGGTGCACCATTTTTTATATTTATAGTGTGACATTTATAGAAAAGAACAGACTACACTTTAGCAGTGTTGACATTTTTTCAGAAAAGAACACAAAAAAGTTAAAAAAGATGCGAAATGGGAAAAACGTGTAACATTTTTGCCAGAAAAGAAAACGCCATTAGATGTCTATATTCCAGTACAGAACTGATGATTTGTTAAACACATTATAAAAAATATTGCCTTATATAACTTAATTTAATTTTTACAAAATAAATCATATAGATCAAAAATTGAGAGAATATGAATATTACAATATAACATAGCAGCGTTGTCAGTTTAGGGGATTTATCCCCAAATTGAGGATTTTTTGTCGTGATTTGGGATAAAAATTTCATCTAGGGGATCCGGGGATTTGTTGGGGATGACAACACAATTTTAAGGGATTTTTGGGGATATTTTTTTAAAAGTGATGGTAACAAGAATGATTTTGGAACTAAAAAATGTGCGTCTGGCAAGTCTAAAAATGTGTGTTATTATTTTTAGTGTATGGTTTCTAATAAAAAAGTAGTATGTAAATATTTAAAAAAAAATATATTTTTTACCGTTTAAAATGACTGCAAATTCTAATTTTATTAAAAAAAAAACATAATGCTTCTTCGGAACGCGAAGATTGGCAAAAGGTTTGAAATATACATATACGAGTATATTTTTTAAGGGTAACGCTTGCGTTTAACGCGTTTTTTCAATAATGAATACTACCAAAACAAAAATACGTAACAAAATGCAATATGAATTATTTGAAGCACTTCTCAGAATAAACACATACTTTAAAAATAATTAAATTTGTTTTGAGAAATTTATCCATCTGCTGAAATGCTAAAGCTTTTTAATACAAGCAATATGTACAACAAAATTTCTGAGGCTGATGAATCAGAAGATTTTGATTCTGAAGTTTTTGAAATGCTAAACTCTGGTAAATAATTTTTTATGCTTCTATATTTAAATTATGTGTAATTTTTTCTTTACAAGCTTTATAATTACAAATCTAATTAGTTTGAACACTAATATATGTATGTAGCTATCGATAAAAATTAATTTTTAATATTATTTTTATATTATTTTTTAAATAAAAAAAATTTTCAATCAAAAAAATCACTGGGGATTTTTGGGGATGACAAATCAAAAATTGGGGATAAGCTCTAAAAAAATACTGGCAGCACTGTAACATAGAAATACAATAATAATAACTAAACATTACATTTGTACATCCAATCACATTACATATAACAGATTTGGTTTTAAATTTGAAAATAATTTAAATTATTGAGGTCTTTTTTTAAATATAAAAACTTTTTAACTTTTATTTTAAAAACCAATATTTCGGCACTTCATTGAGTGCCTTCGTCAGGGTTTTTTTTCTTTCTAATTTTACAAATTTTTAACATATTATAACAAATTTAATAATAACTGTTATTTGTTATAATTTGTTAAAAATTTGTAAAATTAGAAAGAAAAAAAACCCTGACGAAGGCACTCAATGAAGTGCCGAAATATTGGTTTTTAAAATAAAAGTTAAAAAGTTTTTATATTTAAAAAAAGACCTCAAGCTTAAAAAATTAGTAATAATTGAAATAATAAAGGTCGAACAAAAATACATATTTAAAATAATTTAATAATGCTTCTTTTAAATTTAAACAAGTTGCTGATGGTTTGAGAACTGTGGGGGAGTGAGTTCCAGAGAGGTATTGTATATGTAAAGAATTGCCATTTAGAGATACGGCTACGGGATTTAAATATAATTAATCTTTATCCTCTGTTTGATCTGCAAAATAGTAGCCGTTCATAAAGGTGGTTAGGTTGTCGCGTATATATTATTTTATGAAGGAAAATCAGTACTCGTGTTTTAAGTAAGTTATCAAAACTAATTCCATATACTTTATGCGAATATGCTGAGATGTGGTCGTATATTTTTAATCCGTACACATAGCGAACAATATTATTAAATGTTATGTTAAGTTTTCTTGTACTTCGTGAGTCACTGCTGTGAGGCCTCAAGCACAACGACCTATAAGATCTTTTGTGCAGCCTTGAAGTTGCATCATGTTGGATTTAGGCTGTGTATAAAGCCAATTATTCTGTTAGATGAGAGATCAAATACATCCCCTGGGGCCATAAAGGCCCTTCCGAGCCATTTTTCTGCGTATTGCCAGCATTGGGCAGTCGCAAAGAAGAGGTTTCGGCTTCAAGTTCACAAAACCTACACTGTTCATTGGCAACATTACCTAAAGTAAATTGGTGATACCTAAAGCCACCGTGTCCTGTGAATAATCCAGTAAGTAATCTCAATTCACCCTTTCCGAGCGATATCAACAATTGAGATCTTCGTTTGGACAGAGTAATAAACCTTTTGGACTGTCTAAGTCCTGGTAGGTTGTTCCAAAATCGGGAAAATTCCGATTCTACCCAAGAACTAATTCGTTCCATAGTGTATCCACGTGAAATGCCAAAGAATGGTTCCGGGCCTATGAATGGGCGTCGAGCATCTCTATTGGCCAAGCAATCAGCACATTCATTACCAGCATGGCCTTCATGACCTGGTACCCAGCACAAGGTAAGTTCATTATGCGTGCCGAGTTCATTCAATGATGTCCAGCAGTCCATAACTACCCTAGACCTTATTTCATATGAAGATAAGGCTCCGAGAGCAGCTTGGCTATCAGACATAATAAAAATCCTATTATGCCTAACTCTGCGTCTCAGACATTCGTTAGAGCATATAAGGATGGCATAAATTTCCGCCTGAAATATGGATGGGAATGTACCCATTGGGATACCCCTTTGACATGTAAATATCATTTATCACATAAGTGGAAAAAAAGACTGTTAAAAGGATAGAGCAATAGCACTTGCGCCGTGATCAAAATCGCAATAAAATGGTTTATCATCGGATTGAATAAAAACTAATCTGTAAAAAAAGTGTGAACAATAATTACAAAAGAATATATTTTTTAACTCTTTAATTTTATTTCATTGTGATGGGGGTAGCGAAGCGCACCGGGTTTCAGCTAGTTTAATATACAACCACACACAAGCGGTTCTGGCAAAATCTAATAACGAATCTGAAATTTTTGCCATACAACAAACAGATATACATATTTCTGATGTGACAATTGCCTTGCAATTTTATTGTAAGGTTTTCTTACAATCGTCTGAACAAATAAAGGGTGTCCCAACTAGAACGCAATTTTTAAATTTTAAATAAAACACAAAGTCTTGACAGAAAGAATACGAAAAAACTGAAGAAAACAGGAACGCAACATGTAAATAAATTTAAAAATGATAATTACAGCAAATTTCGAACCACCGGTAACACTGGTTAAAAGATTGATGTTTGTCTGTTGGCAAGCAGACACCGCAGTGGTGCAGAGGTTAGAACGCAAAGAATTCTGATGAGGGAATGTAGTGATTCTTGAAACATGTAAATTCAACCCAGGTTCAATCCCCAGCTCAGCCAAGAAAAATTATCAAACATTTTTTAATAAGATTTCATGTTGTAAAAACAATTCCTACCTTCAGTAAAAATAATAATTTAATGAAATTTAAATTTAATGAACTCAAGCCTAACTAAAAATTATCAAAAATTAAAACACAGATATTTAAAAAAAAAATCGTGATATTTTATTATATCGTAAAGTAGACAGAATGAGGTTATGTATGGAACAAGATATCGTGCAGATGGCCGCCGCAGCTTTGCTGGCACACACGCGATCTTTTAATAAAATTTTCAATGACCTTTTTGCATAAATGCTGCGGTATTTCATTAATGCAGCGTCCAATTTCCTCTTTTAAGGCTTGAGTCGTCGTCGGCTTATTCGCGTAAACCCACGACTTCAAAAAACCCCAAAGAAAAAAATCTAAAGGTGTTGAATCGCACGATTAAACCAATTCTGGTCTCCAAAACTCGAAATAACACGACCGGGAAATGACTGATGCATTTTCTTTGGCTGTATGACATGTGGCGCCGTCTTGTTGAAACCACATGCCCTCCACATTGATTTCTTCAATTGTAGGCAAGAAAAAACTGGTTATCATTTCACGATACCGAAATCTATTGACACCATTGCGTTCTAGTTCTACCTTTTGCTTAAAATGTTTCATTGTTAGTACATTGCCATAACATTTCCAGATCTGACAACCATCTGTACGAGTACATAACATAAAAATATCTTGGGTCATCAAGTGTGACCAAGGAATTTGACTAGAATGTGGACTCTAGAAAAAAACTAAATTTACTCTTTAAAATATTTTATTAAATTTGTTGTTACATATATCCTACGCAATTTTAAAGATATTTCGATAAAATTTGTTAGGTACATGATATTTTTCGGCTAAAGGACGGATGGGATTGAAACTGTTGGAAATCGGTCCATTATTATGCCTGGCCCCCATACAAATGTCCTCCTGAAATAGGGGTTTGACGATCAAAAGTGATTGAATTATCCACATAAATATCACCACAAATGAGTGGTAAATGAAGTCAAATCACATCTACAAATTTTGTGCAGATTGGTCCATAATTGATCATAGCTCCCATATAAGCCCAACTTCCGAAAGAGCATAACTCTCTTAAAAATGTTGGTAGCCAAATAAAATTCAACACAAATAAGTTTCATATATGCATAAATAAGGACACCTAATTTTATAATGGTCGGCCCATAATTAGTCGAAACTCCCATATAAGACCTTCTCCGTAAATCAATTTAAGCTCCATAAATCTTTTAAAAGTATTTATATCGAGATAAAGTTCAACATACTTAATTTTTATATTCATAGACATCATGACACTAAATTTTACGATGATAGTTCCACGATAGGTTATATCTTCCATTTATGAAAAACTGTTATAACTGGGAACGGTAAATTTTAATAAATTTACGTTTATATCTAATGAATATTCGAATTTTTATATACCAGGGGTCAATTGTGATCATTCGTAGCAATTTGCTTTGGTGTCTTTGAATTCTGTCTACATTTGAAGCTGAGGCTGTTCCCCATAGCTGTATTCCATAACACTATATAGGTTTTATGATTGAGTTGTAAAGCAAGAGTTTGCAATCTAAACTTAATTTAGAGTTTCTGACAATGAGCTAATTAATTTGGATTAGATTCAATTTTGCATCTATTTATATGGGATTGTTATGTAAGGCGACGATTGAGGTATACAACGAGGTATTTAACTTCGGTTTGTTGTGTTATTGCTTGATAATTGATATAAATGGGAGAGCATGATTATCTACGCGAGGTAAAAGTTATGTGTGTGCATTTCTGCTCAATAACATTTACAGCCTGTTTATAGAACGCGACTCGCCCAACTCGCGACTCGACGAACGGTGGACGAGTGAGAAATAAAAAGCGTTTATAGAACGCGAGTCGATTTTGTCGTGTCACTTACGTTAATTCGCGCATATGTCAAAGTTGTTTGAAACCCTACTATTGCCAACGTGTTAAAAAATATTTTTTGTTTATATTTCTTCATACAAAATTTAATATTAAATACAAAGATGGCAACCTTACTTTTATGAAAAATATCAAATAAACATAAACAAACAAAAAAGTAAAACAAAATTTAACGAATTTTTAAAATTTTTTGATAAAGAAAGAATTATAAAACGTTTTCTATTAGAAAACAAGGAGTCTTCCGAAACTTTTTTAACAAATAAGTGTAAATTGATTGAAGTATGAATATATTCATGAATGTATGTATGAATGTATTAAAATTTTGTCTTTATATTCAGATATATTTTTTTAAATAAACAAGAATTTATTTTAATTGCCACAGTCTCCCAAGTACATTCCATAGTAGATTTGCTGCTACCAAACTGAGGAGCTCCTGTGGCAAATATGGAAATCCACCAATTGCCTAAACTGCATTGCTGTAGTCATTTTAATGCTGAACATTCAACAAGTCGAAATAAGCTAAAAAAAACATTTATGATATTAATGTGTACATACTTACTTTTTTTTGTTGAAATATCCATTTTGTGTTTGCCTTTTTCAATGAAATTGTAATTAAATTTTACGCGCGAACACAATTCTATATTCGTCCAATTTTGACACTTCGGCGACTCTAACCGTCTTGTATATACCAAATAAATTGACAGCAGTTACGTTTTTTAACAAAACCGCTAACATTTCAGCGGTTTTTATCAGCGAGTCGCGTTCTATAAACAGGCTGTTATCCTCCATTGCTTCAATCACTTTGCTAATTCTGTAGCGATATGCTTCTTGAGGGCCTTCATGAATGCTTCGAATAGCAGTATCAGCAACAAATGTTGTTGGCATATCAAATATAAGAAGGGTCCCAGGATGCTTCCTTGAGGTACTTCTGCTTAAAAAGTCTTTTTCTTTAAGCTTAAATATTCAATCAGGAGTGTATGCATGTTTGCGGGGTACATTTAGTTTCAATTTGCATAATAAACCATCGTACCACCCACACTTTCTCAAACGCTTGAGAAATGTCGATAAAAAGTGCAGAACAATATTAGTTCTTTAAATGCTTTTTTATGATATTCAACAGTCTATGAGTTTGTTCGATAATACTGTGTTTTCTTCTAAATCCAAATTAATTATTCGGAATACAATTATTTTCGATTAAAATCGAGTGTGACTTGTTCATGAGTATCTTCTTGAATATCTTCGATATATTCTACAATAGATTTATGGGTCTATCTGATTCTACTTTTGTCTGATCTTATCTCGGCTTAGTCATCATGGTACATAGTGAAACCCAACATTCTCCATTTCAAGATGGCGGCCTAGTTATTTAAAACAAGTAAGAAAGTATATAATACCCTACACCCAGTATATGTACATATTAAAACAGTTTTTTCCATTATGGACCGTTCATACAAAAATTTAGTGCCATGACTTCCATGAATATAAATGTTATGTATGTTATACCTACTTTATCTCGATATACAGTATACCCCAGTTAAACACCTCACTCAAAAATCCAAAATTTTTAGGTTGTCCGGGGAAGGTATTTAAGCGTTCACGTTTATTTACCTTATAAAGGTAATTAAACGAATTCGCTTAAATGCATTAAGGAAGCGAATTGTCAGAATACCTCTTTTAGGGGCCATGAAACATTACAATTAAATAAAGCAGCTTTTTGGTGTTTTCGTTTTTCCCCTTTTTTTGTACTAGAGATCAAAAAAGTTTTTGCTTTATAGATAAAGATGTTTTCTTGGCAGACATTTAATTAAAAATGTATGTAGCACTTTAAATTTTATTACATTTACCACTTTTTTGAAAACTTACATATGTGTCTATAATTTTAACTAACAATAAGTGATTGTATACAAAATTGTATAAAAAGGTACTTTGGGTAAATAAACGAAGTTAAACTAGCGAAAATGTCAGTGGGATAATCATTTTGAGGTAATTACCCGAATTGGGTATTTAAGCGAAAGTTATTAAAACATGTTGTTTTGTTTGACAAAATATAAAAAATACCGGAGTATACTGTGTATAGTATACACTGTATACTTTTAAAAGATTTATGGGAGTTCAAGTGAATTACGGAGTGGGTCTTATAAGGGAGACTTGACTAATGGGCTGATCATTTTTCAATTAGGTGTCATCATATCTGTATATATGAAACTTATTTTTGTTGAATTTTATTTGGATACCAACATTTTTATAAGAGTTGTGCTCTTTAAAGTGATTTTCGTAAGTGGATCTTATATGGGAGCTTTGATCAATTATGGACCGATTTTCACAAAATTTGTAAATGTGATTTGTCTTTACTATTCATTTATGGTTATCGTTAAACTCCTATTTCAGGAGGACATTTGTATGGGGGCCAGGTGAAATAATACACCGATTTCCACCAGTTTCAATCCCATCCATCCTTTAGCCGAAAAAATATCACGTGCTAAATTTGATTGAAGTATAGAGGCCTCCTCTAGGTATAAGGGTAGGTCAGCAGGTGGCCGTCTAGTACGGCCCACTTAGGTCCATATTGCTGGTTATATTGTGTTACCTGATTTGGATAGAGAAAAGCAGATATGTAAATAAAGAAATATACTAAAAGAATACGAAGGATAGTGAAAATATGTGAGAAGAGTGAAAAGTGTGCAGACCAAAATTTAAAGAGCGCAGATAACCGGTATTAGACTACTGCAGCCAATTACTGCTTCTGATGAAAGCATCAATATTCTGCAACTTCAAATCTGAGAATTCAGATAAGTCGTTGAAGGATGATTGCCCCAGAAGGCTGCTACGAGATCCACTCATTGCTGGGCATTGACATAAAAGATGAGAGACTGTTTACTCCATTTCTTCATTATTGCAACTGCTGCAAAAATCATTATAGGGTAAACCCAGTCGTTTTGCATGATTGCCGAATTTGCAGTGTCCTGTGATCACTGACCAGGGCTGCCAGATGAATTTCGGAAAAAATCGTCAAAATCCCGATAAAAACGAAAAAAATCGTCATTTCGAATTTTAAAAATCGGAAAAATAAAAAGCCACTATTTCTAGTAGTATTTGAAATTTATATTTAAGCGAAAACATAAAAATTCAAGTTTATACAGTCTTTTGTACAATACATATCAAAATACATAAATTTTAACTTTTTAAATAAGAAATCACAAAAAATATAATGTTAAACACAACTTGTGTAATAGAGTTGTGCCCGGTCGTTCATTTCAGTGACCGGTCATTTTCGTTCATTTATCCAAGACTGATTCGTTGTGATTTTCTTCTTGTCTTTTGATCAAGACAGCTGAACGAAATTGATCCGTACACTATTGAACGAAAACCGTTCAGTTAAATGACCGGCTCATTCCGTTCAATAAAGTGATCCGTTCATTTTAACCCGTTCGTTCATGAACGACACAGAATAAAAATTCCACAAGAAATTTGTTCCCTTTTATTTTTCTAATTTAAATATGAAAAATGTGAAAAGGGAACAAAGTTCATGTGGAATTTTTATTCACGACAGGGGTGAATAACTTAGTCCACTTTTACACTCTTCAATTCTGACTCGTCAAGGCAACTATTTTTGGATGAGAAGAGAAAAGAGACCAAAAGGGGTACAAACTAAAACTGAAGAGTATGAAACAAGACGTGTAGTATTTTATAAATGAATATCTGAATTTAGCATAAACAATTTAGTTTATTAAGTTTTAAATAACATTTTGAATAAGGAATTCTATTTATCCATCATATACAGGTACTTATTTTCAAAAAAATCCGTATTTTTGTCATTTAAATTTATTTGGCTGAATATTCTTTCGACATTTTGTGAAAATAGGAGAAGTTTTTGTAGAATTTTCCCGTTGAAATTCGGAATTTGTTTCTTATAAAAATTGTAGTTCATGGAATTCAGCACTTAAAATTGCTTTTTATGTTTACAGATAAATAAGTAATTTCTACTATTATTTGGAAATATTATACTTAATATTTATGATATTAAATTAGAAAAATTGTTGTTGTCTCAAAAAAAAAAAAAAAAAGTGCGAATTTGGTAACGAAAACATTAATAAAACAAACAAATGATAGAAAATTTTAATAATGCAGAAAATCGTCACTTTCAAAGAAAAAATCGTCAAATGGTCACTTTGCTATTTTTGAAACAAAAAATCGTCAAAATGACGATAAATCGTCAAATCTGGCAGCTATGTCACTGACACCAAGTTGATGAGTTGTGGTCGCTGTAATTTTAGTAAACACAACGTACGTTTCCTTTTTAGTATAGGCCAAATCAGTCGTGTGACTTTACAGGTTTGTTCATTTCCCCACCTGGTTTGAGCTAGCTCATAGTAGTTAAAAGTTTACATTTCGATAACGGAATACCGCAAACATAGTCAATGTTACCGTCAGGTAACAGGTATAAGGGTATAATGACATTAAATATATTTATTAAAACTAAACGTTAATAACTAAACATGCTCAAACTAAACTAGAACACATGCAGTACTATCCTATTTATAGTTCTTATCAATTCGTGTTGTAAACAAACACAAGTGATAAGAATATGTCTCTTCAAGGTGGATTCACCCATTTGTTCTGAACAAAATATTTGTTCGGACAAAGTATTTTCCTATTAAGTTTGACGTCTCTCTTTTTGAGAGATAGAAAATATTTTTTACGAACAACTCTCAACTTGGATTGATTTGATTTTATATTTTATCTGAGTTGCCAATAGGTTACATTTCTATCTGTAGAGTTAGTGAAATTAAATTATTTATTTCATTTATTCGTTAAAAATGTAAACTGTTTTTGAAAAATATACACAAATGAACAACACTTGAAACCCAAAATAAAATAAATCAATGGCCGCCGTATTGCCACTTGTAAAACTAAAAGATTTTGTTTACATATGGCAGCTTTGCTTTCGAAATGTGTGAATCGCAAAAAAACTCTCAAGGTGAGTCCACCTTGAGTGACATGGGTGTCATTCAAATACACATGCATTTAGAAAGTCATAAAATTTTCCATAAAGATTACAATTAAATAATATGTTGAAATATGTTTGAACATTCAGACAGGAGAAACCCAAGCCATATAACAAATTATAAATCCTAAATATATTAAAAAAAACATGTTCAAGTAATTTCAACAGAGCCGTATTCCGTATATTTGTATGGGTGCTGGCCGAAATAGTGAACTGATGCGTTTTATATTCAACTCTTATACTGTGTTCAGATATTCAACTTTATTGAGATAAAATTCGGTTATTTGACAGCTGAAAAACAATACAAAAATACTCTAAATGGTTGTTGTGTTTCTATGTAAACAAAAATACCTTCACATTGATTTTTTTATTGATTTCTTTTGTTTTCTTTTGTTGACATTTGCCATTTTATACAATTTTGTTCACTAAAAACAGTTGTGAACAGTGTTGCATTCGAAATCTTACTCAGTATTATGACAATTTCGTACTTATTGCGTTGCATTCGAAATCTTACTCAATATTATGACAATTTCGTACTTATTGCGCAATAATTAATTGAGATTTTATATGGAATATTGAGCTCAATAATGGCGTTTATTGCGATTATTGCACTAGGGAAAACGTCAACTAATTAAAACCGCGGGTGTTGACGTTTAACAAATTAAAAAAAATCTGTTATTTTTTTTCTGCTGTTTTTTTCTTTCCAACACTTGGAAGAGAGCCTTCTCTCTATTTATGTCATAAAATTTTAGAGTAGGTAATATAAAAAAGTTTTGACGTTTTGGGATGTTGACGTAAACGAGCGTTGACGTTTTCCCGAGTGCACTTTAAATGTAATTTTTTTCTCAGCTGCTGTCAAACGCTAATTGAATTAGCAATATTGGGCATATGTGAACACTTTTTAATTAACCAATAATTGACTCAATTAAAAATACATGTCTGAACACCATATTAGGACTTGGATTTTTAATTTCTTCGCTCGGTATTTACTAATGATTTGTATTTCATAGAATAAGATGTATTCACAACCTGCCTGTTCTTATTTATTTGCAAAAAAATATCTAGATTTGTACAGCATACTTTAGGCGGCTTTTTTTAATTAAAGTTGACTAGACTCACAAAAAATCCGAATTTTACCCGGAATTTTTTAATTTTTTTTCTTTAGAAACCATCTGAGAATTTCGAATCGAATAAAAAAAATCAGCTAAATCGCTCCAGCCGTTCTCACGTGATAACATTTAATTTTTATATATATAATATATGTATGAACTTACTTGATGTAATGTTATAAAGTCTTTAAGATCGCGCCATTTACTTTCGTATAAAGATCGTCTCGAGTACATCCGTTGAATAATTGCCGTTACATTTCCAAACACTACCGCATGCATTAAGGCTAAAAATATTGAATAAAAATAGCAAAATAGTAATTTTAATGTTTCTAATAGTATGTAAATGCAATTTCTATAGCAAACGTAAAATAATAAATAGCATAAAAACGAGGGACAATAAAATTCGCGCTCGCGAAAGAAATTTTATTTATTTCTTTCTTATAAAACCGATCTTCATAAAATTCACTACAGAGAATTTTATATATTGTATATTTAAGAGAGATATGTATGAGATATTTAAGAAATTTTCGGAAGTGGACCTTTTATGTAGAATATGGCCAAATATACTTATACCTAAATTCACAAAATCTAACAGTTTGATCTTGGCATATACATAAGTATGTATATTAGGGTGGGGTGAAATTTTGTTTTGTCTTAGGTCGTCTTCTAATAGCAAAATTTTGTTGTGTTACTAGTTCAAATGGAAATCTTTAAAATTTTATTGAAATATTTTAAATGTAAGAGCCCGCGCATTGCCTACAAAGTAGGGTGGTTCGCTTGTGTATGGGAAAAATAAAAGTTAAATAATTAATAAAATATAATAAAATATTGAAGTTTAAATGAAAAGTGTTTTTATGAAAAATTCCAAAAATTTTAAGACGCATGCGCAGGCCAAAGTTATCACTTAATTGAATATTTTTTTTTTCAAGTATTACCTTTTTAAGTCTAATAGCGTAGACAGACGACACAGTTAATTTGCATTAACAGTCTCAATTCAAATTAACTCGTTCTAGACAAGTTTCTTACGCTAACGTGGTTAAATCTAATTTGCCAGGTTTGGAGCAGGCACCTAAATCACAATATTACGAGCCTAATAGTAACACTCTAGAGACTACATTGCAGACACTTGTCCAAACCATGAACACTTTTACGACCACTATGACATCCATGATGCAGGAAATGCTGAAAATGCAATCCACTATCTTACAAGCCATTTTAAAGAAATGATTTGTTTAAAAATTTGTTTTTGGAATGCGAACGGCCTCCGCCAACATAAAAACGAACTGGAACACTTCCTGATGGATAAGCAGATTGATGTCATGATGATTGCTGAAACTCACTTGACGGCGACAGCGTACTTCAAAATTAATGGCTACGTGTTGTATGATACTAAAGATCCCCGCGGAAGAGCATGTGGAGGATCGGCAATTCTTATAAAGAACAGAATAAAACATTATTTAATGAACAACATATGTGAGGATTACCTACAAGCAACAAACATTTGTATTGAATTCTGTCAATACAATTTTGTTTTATCATCAATTTATTCGCCGCCTCGATTTTCAATAAAAGAACACCAATACTACAGCTTCTTCAATTCCCTTGGAGCTAGATTTTTAGTTGCTGGTGACTTTAACGCCAAACACACTTTTTGGGGTTCACGTCTGGTGACCCCGAAGGGTCGTGAACTCTTCAACACCATTGCCAAAATGGGATTAGATGTACTCTCAAGCGGGCATCCCACCTACTGGCCGACGGACCGACGGAAGATTCCCGATGTTATTGACTTCGGAGTAGTGAAAAATATCCCTGTAGAATCGATACAAGTAGAGCTTTCATTAGACTTGTCTTCAGATCACTCTCCTTCTATTATTTCAATGCGTTTCCTTCAAGGGAATGGCTCTCCATTTCGGGACATATCTAAAACCAGAGTAAGTTGGATAAAGTATAAAAAGTATTTAAGTTCCCACTGCACGGAAAATGTAGTGTTGAGAACTACCGAGGATATTGATGGGTCGATTGGCAAGTTTACTGAGGACATACGAAGAGCTGTACATCACGCCTCCACATACGACGTTGAATGCAGATGTGGGACAAACAGAACTTATTTCGCTGAACTCGATCATCTCCTGACAGAAAAAAGAAGAGTTAGAAGAGAGTGGCAAATTCACAGGTCTCCTCAACTGAAATCTAGGCTACGAGAATGCAGAGATATACTAAGAAATTTCTTAGAAATCCAAAGAACGGCCTCATTTAGATCTTACTTGCAGGGTCTTGATAGTACCCCACAATCTGACTATTCGCTATGGAAGGCGGCAAGAGGTTTAAAAAGACCAGTTAGGGGAAAGCCTCCTCTGCGAAATCCGACTGGAGACTGGGCTAGAAATGATTCCGAGAAAGGGACTTTATTTGTTAACCATTTGAGAAATGTGTTTACTATAAACAACTCAATTAATGCACCTGATTTGCCTCCACTCGTTATTAGACCTCCTGTACCTCTAAGACTTAGCTTTAATGATGTTCAAAGCGCTATTGGTACTCTGAATCTTAAAAAAGCTCCAGGTATGGATAAAATCAGCAACAAAATGCTTGTGGAGTTACCTCGTGTAGCTAGAAGAATCATCCTCTTTATTTTCAATGCTATTTTACGCCTAGAATACTATCCTGCAGATTGGAAGGTATCTATGATTACCATGATTCCTAAGCCAGGGAAGGACCCCACTAAAGTAGAGTCATATAGGCCAATTAGTCTACTGCCGACAATTTCAAAACTGTTTGAAAAATTATTAATGACTAAGTTGACTCCAATTCTGAATGACACTGAATGTATTCCTAATCATCAATTCGGCTTCAGAGCTAAACACAGCACCATCGAACAAACACACAGATTGGTAAATGTGATAAGAGGGTCGTTTGAAGACAAAAAATACTGCTCCGCCCTTTTCATTGATGTGTCCCAAGCGTTCGACAAAGTTTGGCATGACGGTTTAATGCACAAAATAAAATTAACTCTGCCTGCTAACACCCATAAACTCATGGAAAGTTATTTATACGGTCGCAAATTTAAAATCAAAGAAGGTGATTTTTTAAGTACCGCTCAGCCAATTGAATCAGGTGTGCCACAGGGTAGCATACTGGGTCCTACTTTATATTTGATATATGCCTCCGACATGCCGTCAGACCCCAAAATCCATACGTCAACTTTTGCAGACGATACAGCCTTTATCAGCGTCCATAAGGACCACCAAGTTGCATCACAGAATTTGCAGAATTATGTTTATAAGCTAGAGAATTGGCTAGAGCTTTGGAAAATCAGGGTTAACGAACAAAAATGTATTCATATAACTTTCACATTGCGAAAAGATACCTGCTCGTTCATCAGAATAAATAATCAAATTATCCCGCAACACAATGAAGTCAAATACCTCGGCATTCACCTCGACCGCCGTTTAACTTGGAAGTCTCATATCGACGCAAAACTTACTCAGATGAGATTAAAAGCAGTGCAACTTAATTGGCTAATCGGCAGAAACTCTACATTGAAATTGGATTGCAAACTTTTGTTGTACAATGCAATACTAAAGCCAATCTGGTGCTATGGAATTCAATTATGGGGTACTGCCTCAGCATCAAACATTGAAAAAATTCAAAGGGGTCAAAATAAAATTCTACGTATTATTACTGCAGCTCCATGGTATGTTAAAAATTCTCGAATCCACAAAGATCTAGGCGTGCCATTAGTAAACGTCGAATTTACAAAATATGCGTCAAAGTACGTCAGCAAACTTGAACACCATCCAAACCCACTTGCACGAGACATACTTAACTTTAGTGGCCACAGTCGGTTGAGAAGGAGGGATACCCTTGCTTTAACTCAAGCGCAACACAGATGACTTGATCAGTTGATATGAAATTTTTGTAGTATCATAAAAATTTTTTGTCTAGCACTGGCTGGGCTTATTATTTTCTTTTTAGTATTAAGATTTGAAAACTTATTGTTAGTTCAAAATATGAAGATTCAATAAATAACTAAAAGCTAAAAAAAAAAAAAAATAAAAAAATTAACTCGTGAATTATCCCATCTTAATGCACAAAATCAAACTGAATTTATACTGCATTTAGCTATTTCAATATGGCAACATCGTCGAAAATCAGTAATATGTTATGAAATTGTTTACTATTCTAAAAGAGGAAGAAGACAATTGTAAAATTAAAATAATAAAAATAGATTTCCACAATTGCCTTTCTCTTATTTCAGAGTGTCCCACTGCGGTCCCCAATGTAGCAACACGTTCAGGTTGATGGTTGCTAGTGCATGAACAATTTTTGCATTATGGAGCAGTTTCAGCAAAAGTAATTTCAGCTTTTTTTCAAATAAATACTGATTTTTCACCAAATGCCAAATAAATTTTTTCATAATTAAAAAGTTGTTTACAAACAAACAGCTGTTTAATTGTTGTTTTAAATGCAAAAACTGTCGTCTGTCACGGTAAAATCTTAATTCACATTAGTGAGATTTTAATGCACATTAACTATGTCGTCTGTCTACGGTATAAGCCAGCAAAATATTACTATGTATTAGAACTTTATTAATTAACTTTTATTTTTTCCCATACAAAAACGCCCCACCCTAATGTATATAAATGATCTGTGAAAATTGTTAAAACGGTACCATTGTGGTACTTATTTTTGCTGAATTTTGTATTGATATTGCAATTTTATAGGCATTTATATAATATTGACCTATATTTCGGGAAGAAATTTGTATAGGGGCTATGAGAAATCATGGACTATTTTTATCACAGTTTGATGGACTTCGCAGAAATAACGCGTACAAAATTTCATGGTATTACTTGCAATCAGGGATGATAAATGAGCAAACCAATATCGTACCAACGAACTTTTAAAATCGTACTTTTTCGACCCCAATAGTACTAAATAATCAGAATCACTTCCTGAGTCGATTTAATAAGTTGTATGCAATACGCCAATAAATACAACATACAATGTACTTATGTATGTATATGAAATGTCAAAGTATAAGCGAATTTAAATATAAACAAAATTAATTAGATTTGTTTTTTTATTTCTGCAGTTAGTTTTTAACCAAAACAACACACAATTTTTACTATTCCAGACTCTTACCCCCTGGCCCACGATGTCGAACGATGACGTTCGCTTAGATAAGACTTAAGGTACAAACTTTTTATCTATTTTTTACTCAATCAAGTTTGTTTAAGGTGGCTATACACTACGTGAATTTGCTTATGTATTTTTAAGTTTACAACCCACATGTTTTTCTTTATGTCTGTCAAAATTGGTTATTTTACAAAAGGGTTTTAATTTTTGGTCACCAACTTGTATGTACAATTACAAGTGACATCGCCATGATTATTTACACATAAATTTCCATGTCGTTTCTTTGAAAAATGCGTTAAAGCCGCTGCAAAAATTTTTGGTGGCGTCACTAAAATGCCGGCGTCAAAAATATTGATTTAAGGTTTTTCGTCTTTTAATATACAATATGTGGAGCTTGTATCAAAAATTTTTAAATAATTTATATCAAATGAGATAAAAAATATTTAATTTATCACTTATGCAAATTCTTCATACGAGCGGCTAATGATAGCGCAGATATTTAACCGTCGACAAATCTTTTCGCATGGCATATACATTTGAAAACATAAGAAAATAGAGCGTGTTCTAATCGAAAAAATTACATATGTATTTCCACATGTATTTTACACAAGCAAAGTTTATGAGGTCACCAACTATATGTTTTTATTCCATATGTAAAATTTGACATATACAATGTAAAAAACACGTAGTGTATAGTCCCCTTTATTCCACAATTAAGTTTGTGTCTTAAGTCTTATCTAAGCGAACGTTATCGTTCGACATCGTGGGCCAGGGGGTTAAATAATTTTATTTTTCCTTACTTCGTTTTTAACTTTTAATAACAAATGTAAACAATCCGAAATTTGACGGATGGATACATTATGTATACAAATTTGTTATAAAATATGTTGTAAAATTCGAAAGCTTGGATTAAAAAACGGATAGCAGTTTTGAAGGCCTTCATGTATTAATCCCTAAAGTAATTTAAAGTTGTAGAATACCAGCAGTAACTCGTTTTTTTTACCTAATCTGTAACCGAATATTTGATCAATTTCTAATATGAATGATGAATGTTTATTTTTTTCGTTACTCATAAACAAGTATGGGCAAATGCAAAATGAAAATGCAAAAAGAGCGAACGATGTGTACATACACAAAATTGATGAGCGAAGCAGAGAAACGAAATTGTGCTTAGTCTAGCAGAAAACTTCGAATGAAGCAGACGTGCGTCGGATGACATGAAATGAGAAAAATACAAAGCGAAAAAATTTACATTTATTCTAGCAACAAAATAGTTAAGCAAGTTATTTCTGCGGAAACATATAGCGTTTTTTAACACGTTCGTTTTATACGCATTATTGTACAGTACATTTTTAATTAGTTTTTTTTACTTTTATTATATATTTTTACTTTTATTATCTATTTTTTATTATTTTTCTTTTAACTTTTTAATAAACTATAAAAATGTTTCGGGCATTTCTGGAAGAACTGAATGCCGAACACAGTGATTTGCTTTTGTATACTGAAGTACGCTGGTTAAGTAAGGGGAAGTGTATTAATAGATTTTTTAACCTAAGAAAAGAAATAATTGAATTCTTTAAGAAGTACCCGACAGATGAAAATGAAAGTTTAGCAATTAAATTGCAAGATAGTAAATTTTTATTAAACTTATCATTTTTCTGTGATGTTTTATTTCATTTGTGTCAGTTTAATTTAAGCATGCAAGGAAAGAAAAAGTTAATATTTGACCTTGTTGCATCTGTCGACGATTTTAAAAGTCGTCTGTCAAATCTTTTTACTCAATTTAAAGGAAATGAATTATCCTTCTTTCCTAAAACTAAAGCAATCTGCTTAGAATTTGATATGTGGTCCACTTTACCAGAATTGTATGAATTTTTCAACGATCTAATTGCAAAAATTAAGTATTCCTTTCTCGATTTTGAAAAAATTCGAGATTTGATTGAGCTATATCGCAATCCTCTTCTGTGTTCTTTGAATTTCAATGACGAAAAAGCTCAAGTTGAACTCGAGAAGCTTCAGAAAGATGCATTCCTTCCGTTAGAGCGCGGAATTCAATTTTGGCGTCAAATCGAAAGCAACAAATATCCCGTCCTGAAAAACAAAATTTACAACCTATTTTCAATATTTGGAACAACATACGGCTGTGAGTCTGCATTTTCCGAAATGGTTTTTATTAAAAGCAAACACCTATTGACTGATACAAACTTAGAAAATCTTCTTCGTATAAAAACTTCAAACACTGACATAGATTTTGATAATCTTATTGCATTTATTCAGCCTTAAACAAAATATTTTCTTTACATAAATTTGTATTATTATCTACACACCGAAATTTAAAAAAAAGCGCACCACGCAAAAAGTTTGAAAAAGCACCCAAAAAGGTGCGAAACGCACCAAGTTGACGACACTGGTAAACAAACCAATACAGTGCCACACATGCGAAGCTTTGAATGTAGTGGTGCCCATACCTGCTCATAAACCATGTTTTTATAATCTGATCAAGTTATTGATATTGTATAAGATATGAAATACATACAGTGGCACAGTAAAGTATACATACCCCCTTGAAAAACGGGGTTTTGGTTTATCTATGAACAATTTAGCAATAAAGTTCATTTCAAACAAATTCAATCGAACAACAAACAATAAATTTTGATCAACAATTTTTTTCCACACAATATTTATTAACAAAAATATATAAAATTAATTTTTCAAACACAGAAAAATCTACGGCTACGGCTATGTGGAAAAATATATAAAATGAAACTCCGTACTTAAACAGTGCTACCACGCACTTCAGGCATCTTCACGAAAATGAGTAAAGAAATTTGTGTAAAAGTGCGTGAGCTTATTGTAAAGTTCCATAAAGAAAAAAATCTTTAATAGAGATTGAAAAACTAGTTGGTCACAATTTATTGTTTGTTGTTCGATTGAATTTGTTTGAAAGGAACTTTATTGCTAAATTGTTCATAGATAACCCAAAACCCCGTTTTTCAAGGGGGTATGTATACTTTACTGTGCCACTGTACTTATTGTGTGTGAGTTCATTAAATAATGAAGATACATATGTACATCCAATAAATAAATGAAAAATCTTACATTTTATTTCCTTACTTTTTTTATTGTAAAAATGATCGTGAAATCTATTTTTTATCAGAAATCTACTCAAGTGTCAAATTGTCATATAAAAAGCAATTGCAACGAGAACCTATAGTTGTTATTTCATCTCAATTCCGTTAAAAATTTGAACAAATTATTAAGAACTAAACTATAATTTTAACATTTTTAAATACATACCTCCAATCAGCATCATTACAATTGAAATCACTTTTTCAGCGGTCGTGTTAGCTGAGACATTTCCAAATCCAACCGAGGTTAGACTCGTAAAAGTAAAATACAGGGCTGTTGAGTAGGCTTCAGCATTTGTTATATTTGCAAGTGGAATCTTTAATCGCTCTGCTAATGCATGCATCCAACCTGAAACACAAGCATATGCGATTCACAAACACTTTAATAATTACATACATAAACGAGTATGTAATACATACATATCGCACCTTAAATACAAAAGGGTCACAACCATGGTGCAAAAATACAAGGTGAGCGCAGTAGTCCAGCTGACAAACAAAATGCCTGTTGTTTCTGTTTTGTGTTGTATTTGTTGTCGATTTGCACTAACCTTGTATATTTGTAGTATGGTCACAACCAGTGTTGTCAGATTAGGGGGTTTCCCCCTAGATTTAGAGGTTTTTTTCTATTTAGGGGCAGATTTAGGGGTTAATATTATTTAGGGGGAAATTTTGCTGTAAGAAAATTGTATTTAGGGGATTTTCGAATTTACAGTTTGGTATAGTACATAATTTAAAAACTGACCATGTCGAAGATATTGTAACGAAATGACGATTTAGAAAGTAATATGGCAACTACAAACAGTAAAACATTTTTCGATGCAAATTATTATGCTCATTAAAGAAAATTGTAAAATTTTTACTTTGTTCCCAAATAAAAAAGCGACTTCCAGATAACATTGATCTTATGAAAAAATTGTCACTGTTTTCCATTGAAAATGCACAGAAAGCTACAAAACCAGACATTACCAGTATCGTTGTTCATTTCAAAAAAATTTGTGAAGATATCGATGCAACTCTTAGTGAGTGGAACAACTTGCACTTTATTGATGAAACAGAACTGGGGCTGGACGTTTTTTTCCATACAGTTTGACATAAAATTATGCCAGAGAATGCGGTCGTGAAAATAGAATCTATTTTATTTTGACAGCGTTTTTTCTTATGCTCTCACGTTAAGAGACAAATGCTCTCAACAATATTGCCATACTTTCGTTTAATTTTATACATTTTGTAAACAAAACCACATGTTTTTCCAGCTTTGGCGCAAGAAAAATAAAAACAAAAGAAAATCAAAAGAAACGTTTAAAAGTGAGATTTTTGTAATTTAAAAGAAAATAAGTGATATTATAGAAAAATTTATTGAAGAAGTACAAAATCATGATTGCATATATAATTTGCAGTCGCCATTGTACAAAAATTTTTATTTAAAACAAGATTTGTGGACAAAAATTGGAAAAGCCGTCGCCATTACAGGTTGGTACACAGAAGAAATATAAAAACATTAAATGACAGTTCGTGAAATTGCAGCCGTCGTTTCAATTATGGCCCTGTTTTCTCTGAGAGTCGTTTTTGCTTGAAGTTGCGGTCGTATTCTGTTTCATCATTTATAGCGTAGAGTAATATGACGTCTTTAGAAAAATGTTGGTATGAAGTTGGACAAAAGAGAAATGCTGGCAATAACCCAAAATTTTGCAGAATTAGGCCCAATAAAACAGTGCGTATTTAAGTGTAGTTTTAGTTAATTTTCGTAAAAACTTATTTAAATACTGATTCATTTTTTCAGTCATACTTAATTGCTGTTATGATTTTGTGGTAAAAATATCAATACAAATTTGTTTTATCATCGATTTATTCTCTGCCTCGATTTTCAATAAAAGAACACCAACACCATAACTTCTTTGAATCCCTTGGAGCTAGATTTTTAGTTGCTGGTGACTTTAACGCCAAACACACATTCTGGGGTTCACGTCTGGTAACCCCAAAGGGTCGCGTACTCTTCAACACCATTGCTAAAATGGGCTTAGATGTACTCTCAAGTGGACATCCCACCTATTGGCCGACGGACCGACGGAAGATTTCCGATGTTATTGAGTTATGCAAGTGGATCCTTCACTGGACTTGTCCTCAGATCACTCTCCTACTATCATTTCAATGCATTTCCCTCAAGTGTGTGGTTCTCCATTTATTAACATGACTAAGACCCGAGTAAGTTGGATAAAATACAAAAAGTATTTATGTTCTCATTGCACGGAAAATGTTGTGTTGAGAACTACCGACGATATTGATGAGTCGATTGGCAACTTTACCGAAGACCTTCGACGAGCTGTGCATCACCACTTCCACTTATCACGTTGAATGTAGAAATAGGACAACCAGAACTTGTTTCTCTGAACTCGAACATCTCCTATCAGAAACAAGTAAGAGTGCTATATTCGGCTGTGCCGAATCTTAAATACCCTTCACCTAAGCGTAATAAGAAATACAGAAACTAAACTAGACTAGAACATCCTAATTCTGTGTTTTCTATTCAGTCTTAGTGCAAATTTTATTAGTATTTGATATATTGTTTGAAAGACAATTTTACGACCAACATAATTTATGTTAAATATTTTGAAATGTTGTCTAATTTTTACCATTTTTAATTGATTTAATTACCAACTCTTACCATAATTTACAGAGTCTGTCTGATGTTCATAATAATCTTCAGTGTAATTTAACAAACAGAGTATAAAAAAGGGGTACAATTCGGTTTTAGTGATTTTGCTCAAAAAAAAAAAAAACAAATAGGGCTTTTAGAGGAGATACCAGCAAAAAAAAAATTTGTTGCCGGTCACGCCTATTTTCGAGGGGGCGGGCCCTTAAAGTTGAAAATACATAGGCCTATATCTCAGGAACTACTGGGTGTCTGATAATTTGTAATACATTAAATAAAAGGTATTAAAAATACCTTTCCAACGATATATATCATGATTATAAAATATGGACCGAATATGGGTTAAATCCGAAAAGAAAATTTTTTGACCCGAATTTATTTGTTTTTTGGAAATGGTTCTATATGGCAGGTATGGAAAATTATGGGCCGATCTTCTTAAATTTTGGAACAGTTATTTTCATGCATATGAGGATATTTCACCTCGAATTTCAACATAATAACGGTATATTTAAGATATATATTAGTATTAACGTGGATTTCGGTAGTGGACCTTATGTGGGGGATATAGTCAAATATGGACCGATATTCTCAAAATCCAGCAGTTTGATTTAGGCATGTATGTAAATGATCCGTGTAAAATTTTGGATTGGTACCCTTATTTATAAGCGATTTATGGGTATTAAAGTGATTTTCGGAAGAGGGCTTTATATGGGGCATACGGTTAAAAATAGACCGAAATTCACAAAATTTTGTGGGATGATTTTTGTATATATTAAAATGATCTGTGCAAAGTTTTGAGTCGGTACCGATATTTATACAATATATATAGGGAAAAATCTCTTTTTCAGATGTGGTCCTTGTATGGGAGCTATAACCAGTTCTGGGCCGACCACCATAAAATTTAGTACAGCAATTTATTTGCCTATAAAGAGTATTTATGTAAAATTTTAGCCGTTTAACATTATTTATATCTGTTTTATGCGTATTTAAGTGAATTTCGGAAGTGGACTTTATATGGGGTCTATGGTCAAATATGGACCGAACTAAAAAAATTTCGTTTTGCGATTTCTTTTTGCACAAAACTTAGTTTTGCTGAATTTTGTCTTGATATTCCAATTTTATAGGCATTTATGTATAATTGAGCAATATTTCGGGAAGATTTTTGTATGGGGGCTATGACCATTTCTGGGCCGATCACCATAAAATTTGGTACAATAATTTATTTGCCTATAAAGAGTATTTATGTCAAATTTTAGCCGTTTAACATTATTTATATCTGTTTTATGCGTATTTAAGTGAATTTTGTAAGTGGACTTTATATGGGGTCTATGGTCAAACATGGACCGAATTAAAAAAAAATTTCGTTTTGAGATTTCTTTTTGTATAAAACTTATTTTTGCTGAATTTTGTCTTGATATTCCAATTTTATAGGCATTTATTTATCATTAAGCCATATTTCGGGAATATATATATTTGTATGGGGGCTATAAGAAATCATGGACCGATTCTTACTATTTTCCGCACACTTTCTTCTTTTATAGTACAAACAACGTATACAAAATTTCATGGTATTATCTGCAATAGTTTTCAAAATATTGCAATAAAATGGATGAAAAATATGAAATTTTTATGGAGGTGGTCTCACATATAGGTTCATAACTCTGGTTAACCTAAACCGATTTTGCTGATTTTAAATAGCAAACTTCTCGAAAGCACTTCTGACAGAATTATTGAAGGTTTGGATCCCGAGTATATCTGGGAACTTCAAAAAACTGATTTCAACAGACAGACAGACAGACAGACAGACGGACATGGCTTAATCGACTTCGCTATCTATAAGGATCCAGAATATATATACTTTATAGGGTCGGAAAATTTTTTTGTGGAAATTACACACGGAATGACAAACTTATATATACCCTTCTCACGATGGTGAAGGGTATAAAAAGAAGAATGAGAAGAGAGTGGCAAATTCACAGGTCTCCTGAACTGAAAGCTAGGCTACGGGAATGCAGAGATATACTAAGACATTTCTTAGAAACCCAAAGAACGGCCTCACTTAGATCTTACTTGGAAGGTCTTGATAGTACCCCACAATCTGACTACTCGTTATGGAGGGCGGCAAGAAGTTTAAAAAGACCAGTGAGAGGAAAACCTGCTTTGCGAAATCCGACTGGTGACTGGGCTAGAAATGATTCCGAGAAAGGGACATTATTTGTTAACCATTTGAGAAATGTGTTTACTATAAACAACTCAAATAATAACGAATCTGATTTGCCACCACTTGTTATAAGGCCTCCTGTACCTCTAAGACTAAACTTTCGTGATGTCCAAAACGCTATTGGTACTCTGAACCTTAGAAAGGCTCCAGGTATGGATAAAATGAGCAATAAAATGCTTGTGGAGTTACCTCGTGTAGCAAGAAGAATTATCCTCTTTATCTTCAACGCTATTTTACGCCTAAAATACTATCCTGCAGATTGGAAGGTGTCTATGATCACTATGATTCCTAAGTCAGGGAAGGACCACACCAAAGTGGAGTCATATAGGTCAATTAGTCTACTGCCGACAATTTCAAAACTGTTTGAAAAATTGTTAATGACTAAGTTGACTCCAATTCTGAATGACACTGAATGTATTCCTAATCATCAATTCGGCTTCAGAGCTCAACACAGCACCATCGAACAAACTCACAGATTGGTAAATGTGATAAGAGGGTCGTTTGAAGACAAAAAATACTGCTCCGCCCTTTTCGTTGATGTGTCGCAAGCGTTCGACAAAGTTTGGCATGACGGTTTAATGCACAAAATAAAATTAACTCTGCCTGCTAACACCCATAAACTCATGGAATGTTATTTATACGGTCGCAAATTTAAAATCAAAGAAGGTGATTTTTTAAGTACCGCTCAGCCAATTGAATCTGGTGTGCCACAGGGTAGCATACTGGGCCCTACTTTATATTTGATTTATGCCTCCGACATGCCGTCAGACCCCAAAATCCATACGTCAACTTTTGCAGACGATACAGCCTTTATCAGCGTCCATAAGGACCACCAAGTTGCATCACAGAATTTGCAGAATTATGTTTATAAGCTAGAGAATTGGCTAGAGCTTTGGAAAATCAGGGTTAACGAACAAAAATGTATTCATATAACTTTCACATTGCGAAAAGATACCTGCTCGTTCATCAGAATAAATAATCAAATTATCCCGCAACACAATGAAGTCAAATACCTCGGCATTCACCTCGACCGCCGTTTAACTTGGAAGTCTCATATTGAAGCGAAACTTACACAAATGAGATTAAAAGCAGTGCAACTTAATTGGCTAATCGGCAGAAACTCTACATTGAAATTGGATTGCAAACTTTTGTTGTACAATGCAATACTAAAGCCAATCTGGTGTTATGGAATTCAATTATGGGGTACTGCCTCAGCATCAAACATTGAAAAAATTCAAAGGGGTCAAAATAAGATTCTACGTACAATTACTGCAGCACCATGGTATGTTAAAAATTCTCGAATCCACAAAGTCTAGGCGTGCCATTAGTAAAAGTCGAATTTACAAAATATGCGTCAAAGTATGTCAGCAAACTTGAACACCATCCAAACCCACTTGCAAGAGACATCCTTAACTTTAGTGGCCATAATCGGTTGAGAAGGAGGGATACCCTTGCTTTAACTCAAGCGCAAAACAGATGACTGGATCAGTTGATGTGAAATTTTTTAGTATCATAAAAATTTTTGTCTAGCACTGGCTGGGCTTATTATTTTCTTTTTAGTATTAAGATTTGAATACTTATTCTCATTTCATATATGAAGATTCAATAAATAATTAAAAGTAAAAAAAAAAAAAAAAAATATGGTAGCACTTTTAAATGTCAAAAAAATTATCGATATATTTCAGAAAACAGCTGATTTTTTTTAATAAAATTTGCCAACAATTTTGTGTTCCGGTATTGTATTTACTTGTTGTTTCGTGTATTTTATTTTATTATATTTAATTATGGATAAACGAAGTCCCAACTTTACTTTAACAGAAGTAGACTTCTTGTTTGACGCTGTTAAGGAATACAGCAGCGTTCTAGAAAACAAAAAAACTGATAGAGTTGGTGTTGAGGAAAAATTAAGTGCGTGGAAAAGTATTGAGCGTGACTTTAATAGTAAATTTACTCATACTTTTCGATCGTATAAAGTGCTCAAGACGAAATATATGAACATAAAATCTACGGCTAAGCAATATTTTGCAAGCGACAAGCGTCAAACATATGCCACTGGTGGTGGACCGCCTCAACCATCTGTTGTTACTAAAACCGACCAAGCCATTTTGGAAATATGCCAGGAAGCTCAAATTTTAGGAAAGCCATCCATCTACGATTGTGATGCAAAGGAAAATGGTAAGTATTTATAAAATATTCATAAATATTTATTTTTGTTATGTAAAACTTGTGCCGTTCCGGGCCGTTTCTCTAAGTGTTGTTTAATTTCTAATTAGAATAGTTGGCAATGTTGTCATAGGTTAGTGCCAGTAATGCAGTTGCATTAAAGATGGATGCCAGATGTAGAATTAAAGAGAAAGGGTTGCGTTGTACAAATAAGACTACTAAAATGATCAACCGGGTGCAACAAAGTTGGCTGCAGTTGGTAGGTCAATGGCCGACATAAAAAGGGAATATGGCGTATATCTTTCTTTTTCGTTTTGGCAGAGCAGGCAGCAGGTAGAAAATAAATTAATTGTCCAAAAACATCGGGAGCCAATTGGAAAAAATAAAGAGGAAAAAAAGGAAAGTAGAAGAGTGCAGTGCCAAGCGCTTAAGGTTCGTGTGGTTTTGGGGTGATGGGAACAACACCATGTGTGCACATGCACTGATCGCCCAACCACAAAGTGAAGACTAAAAAAAAAAAAACTCAACGGCTTGGTACCAGGAGGTCTTCAGGTGTCGCAACAAATATTCCAGCCCTCTTGCCTTTCCTCATCGCTTCCAATTAAATCTACCCATAATGCACCGGAATTAATTCTAACCGGCAACACAAAATGATAGCCAGTCTCAGCCATCCACAACAAAATTCTTCAACAACAACAACATTTGGCCTTACTCATCATTGATAAAAATCTAGTCTCAGGCATCCACAACAAAATTCTTCAAAAACAACAACAACATTTGGCCTTACTCATCAGAGAATATAGTCTCAGTCATCAACAACAAAATTCTTCAACAACAATAACCTACAAACGGCTCATCAATACCTTCAGCCTCCAGCACACACATTGATTGATTAACAAGATAAGTACAATGTATTTTATTTTAACATAGTTGTTTTTGCCTAGTTTTTTTTTTGAAATTTTTTTGGTAATGCCAAATAAAAAACATCAATTTATTTTTAATTTAACAAGAACGTTTTGGGCGTTTACTGCCGGGGGTGAGCCAGCTGTGGACCCACACAAACGATTGTTTCTGAGAGGATCGGAAACAAACGTTTGTGCAGTGAAGCAGCAAGGTAGCCTAGGCGTCTTAAGTGTAAGCTAGCTCGATTTGGAGCAAAACCATAGTTTTCTAGACATACCCTAAATAAAAATTTTGTTTTAGTGATTAATTTTTCAAACTCATAATTAACATTTTTCTAAATTCATATTTTCATACCTTGTTATTTGGCCTATATTTTTTTAAATTTTGAAATAATGAATTATATAACTTCAGACTTTTGAATTCAAGACAGGGATAAATAGTATGAATATAATTAAAACCACTAATCATTAAGTAATAGAAATATAAAGTAATCTATGTCAAAACAAAAACTAGTGGTCATAATGCCAAACCTTGGGCAAAGACAATTAACATTTTTCTAATTTTAGAGGTATGAATAACCTACATACGTTTAGAGAAAGAAAAAAATTATAATTCTAAAAAAGATTAGAAAAGTGTTACTTCTTTTTGGCACCAATGGGCAGCGAATAGTCAAAATTTGCGAACCATGAAATACTAGTTTTTCTTTTGGGCAGACTATATATATGTAAATGTATAATTTAATTTAAAATATATATGTATATATGTACACCCCGAAATACAAAACATTAAATTTATTTTATTTTTAAATAAAAACATGTAGATCATAGAATATGAACCGTATTGAATAAGAAACAAAAAAAAAACAAATAGGAAAAGTTTGTAATACTGTTCGAACATAGGGAATGTTGAGTAGCCATTGGCATAAGATTACTATTGATGTACAAACATACACTGAAATAAAAAAAAACAATCTATTATTTTGAATTCAATATTAACATGATTTTCTGAAACAGTTAAACTTAATGATCTGAGAGGTGAGTAAAGAGTGGTGATAAGAATAGGGGTGACCTTAAGAAACAAACTAAGGTTACCAAGGTTAAGGCGAGGGCAAAATTTAGGTAATGACAACTACGCCTAACAAGAGACTGGTACAAGCCAACACTGGCACAACTTATATTGTCATCTTAGTCCACTTCATCACAACGAACCTACACCTAAGCCCGCGAGCCATAGCCGTGCATAAATGCAAAGTTGCCAGTGTGTGATGAAATGAACCAAGAATCTCAGAAACATAATCTTTAGCATAAGAAAGTAAAATTTGTTTTACTAGTGAACAACGAGAAATGAGACATGACAAACTTTAAAAAATTATTTATTTTTATTAGAATTTACAGATATTGAGTTCATCGGTGAATTCATAGGCGAAGAGGAGGAGGGTGCAGTTGGAGGAAAAGAAAACTTTATAGAAGCAGCTGTAAAAAATGAAGATGATGGTAAATTTTATTTCTCTGTACTTTTTTTATAGTATTTTTTAAACTATTAGAGAAAATTTCTTATTGAGTTCATTTTTTTTAATTAAAATTAATAATAAGAAATTTTAATTTTTTGAGTTAATTTTTTTAATTAAAATTAATAATAAGAAATTTTCTCTAATAATTATTATAATTATAATTAATATAAAAGTTCAACAATTTTTCATTATGAAAAACAGCAGTCTGTACAAAGTAATTTTTATTTGAATTTTTTAAAAAATTTTGTAGTCAACACATCTTAGGCGAAATATACCCCTAAATCTTTAAGAAGGCCAATAAGCAAGGCATTAAAACAACACAAGGCAAAAGACTCGTGGGCAAAAGTTGCGGATGTCAAGTTGGAGAGGCAGAAACTAGAAATAGAGTTTCTAAAAGAAAAACACAGCCTAGAGATGGAGAAGCTAAAACTCGAAATTGAGCTCATCAAAATTAAAACTAAAAAATTAAATTTGGAAGTTTAAAATGTTTTTGTTAATAGCATCTAAAAAAATTATATGTAATTGTGATATGAAATAGTTGTGTTCTTTTAGTTTATTACTTTTTGTTTTTAAATTGAATTTGTTTGGTTTTGTCTGTTTTTTAGTTATAAGTTCTTTTATTCGACCTTTTTTCAATATTCTATAATTTCTTTTTTCATGCAATTAAGTCATTAATTAGTATTTATATAAATACTAAAGTGACTTAATTGCTTGAAAAAAGAAATTATAGAAAGTTAATGTATTGTATTAAATTTGTTTTTTTTTTTTGTTTTTTAATTTAATAAAATAATTAATTTAAAGTGTTTCTAGTTCCTTTATTTACAACAAGTTTTTAAAATAACTATTTACCAAAGAGCGACGTGCAGTGTTGTTCGAAGCCGAGGTGCTACCATTGCTATTGCTAGATACATACATTGTTGACAAAATCAACTGCCATTTCCAAACTATTTGACAGAGGCGGCAGCTCCATTTCTTTATTAATGCAACATAAATTATGTAACACAGCAGTTGCTATAATAATACCCTCTACTTTTGTATGGCTTTACCGGATCCCTAAAGATAAAATAGGAAATCTACGTTTCCATACACCGTAACTTCTCTCTACACAGTTCCGAGTTCGAATTTGCGACTCATTGTATAAATTTTCTTCTGCAATTTGCACATTTAATAGTGGAGTCATTAGAAAATCTTTATTCGGGTAACCGCTATCAGCCACAATCAAGGAATTTTCAAATTCTTTATTACAAAACCTGGCATATATTTTAGAATTGAGTAATATATTTGAGTCATGTGAGGATCCAGGCCATCTAGCAACTATGTCAAGTATTCTAAGGTGTGCATCACACATTGTTTGTACATTCATTGAAAAAAATCCTTTACGGTTTCTATATAATTCGGCATCATTCCCGCCTAAGGATTCAAAATACACAAGTACATATAAGTAGTATAAGTATATCTATCGAGGTGAAAATATACCTGGAGAGATTATTTTGACGTAAGTACAATCAAGTGCTGCAACAATATTAGGAAATCTTGCTATATCGTAAAATTCTCGTTTTTTGCTTGAAAGTTCTTCTTGATATTTTGGAAATACTATAAAACGACTTCGAAGTTGAGCAATATAATGCGTTACATTTGCAACAACATTGGACACTGTTGTTGTTGAAACGATTGTTTTAAGCATACCGCCAGTTGCATAAACTCTTAAGGTGATAAGTAACATGTTTTCCTCGCTTATGCAATGATTCCTAGAAATATTTTATTTTTTTTTTTTAATACATTTAATTTATTTATTGGATCTTCAGAAATGAAATGACAATAAGTTTTCGAATCTTAATACTAAAAGAAAATAATAAGTCCAGCCAGTGCTAGACAAAATATTATGATACTACAAAAAATTTATATCCACTGATCCAGTCATCTGTTTTGCGCTTGAGTTAAAGCAAGGGTATCCCTCCTTCTCAACCGAACATGGCCAGTAAAGTTATTTTTAACAACTTTTCTATGTACATGCACACATAAGTATGTAGTACATAGATTTTATTAATACATATTTACCAGTTGGTTTTGATTTTTATGTGAGGTCCAATAAGCTCTAATATACTATAAACTGTTTTTTTTTTGACATTCTAAATCTACCATAGAATTCCGAATCTTCAAAGACATTGAAGTGGTTGGGTCGTACACGTATTACCCGTGGCTTTTGTAATTGGGATGCCAACATGGTAGACATTTCTGCATCACTCATATCTTCTTCATCGGAACTCATTTTGGCACTCAATTGGAACTTAACTACTTTATGTGCTATTTATTCAATAATTTGTAAAAAATTATAGCAAAACTTTTTTGTCAAAACCATATGTTCAATGTTTACAACTTAAGTTGCACTTAAATGGACATCGTTGGTCATTTAAGTAGCATTTAAGTTTTCAGTGAAAAACAAAATTTTGTACTTAAATACACTTTAAAATTAAATGGCACTTAAATACGCACTGTTTTATTGGGCCTTAGTAAACTAGGATTATCTTTATTACTACTACCTTATTCCAATGCATCAGTTGAAAGAGATTTCTGTATGTTTAATGTGGTAAAAAAATAAGCTGCGAAACAGAATGCACAGTTGAAAGTATTTTAAGAGTGAAGTACTCGTTAAACAATAAATGTCAAGATTTTATTAAAACACCTGAAATCCTCAAACTTTTCAATTCGAATGATATGTACACAGCTAGTGAAGAAGACTTTGCAACTCTTGAAATTTTTGGAGAAACCTGATTTTAATAAAACTAACCATCTAGATATGTACATATATAAATTGTATTCCTAATAGTTCACCTTACGTAAGTTCATAAAAATGTAAGCGAAGAATAATTCAAATGTTTTTTTAATAAGTAGTAGAGTATATTATATAAGAATGATAGTACCTCAATTCAAATTTAAAGAGATATGAATGATGAAACCAAATTACTACTTAAACTTTTCTGCTTTAGGGGGTTTTTAAAAACAAAGTGTAGAATCTAGTGGGTTTCTACATTTTTTTGGGGGGAAGAAAAAAAAATTATCTGACAACACTGGTCACAACTACTAAATACTAAAATTTTCAGGAGAGACAAAAAACATCTTCGTGCACAAGCAACACACTTAACATAAAAATAGACATAACTGTATTTTTCCAGTTAAAGAAGATATAGACATCCCTAAATACCGGTAGCAAGCGTTTTTTAACTGTCAAAATTTCTCATGCTCATACATTTTGTATGGAGCATACCGAAACAACGCGGCGGCAACGCTTTGCTATTGGAAAATCCGATTTTGACAAGGCGTTTCGCAGTGAAGTTAGTTGCAAAAAATAAAAATAAAACAACAATGTCTAGATGTTACAATAAACAGTGTCGTTCTAATAATTTGTTTGATAACTCTGTTTTTATCGGTTTGATATAACGTTGCCGCTTTTGTTTAGGGATGGGGTATCAGCGTTAATGCTCAGCATAAAAAAACGTGGCGCTTACCGCCGGTATTTAGAGATGGATCATAGTGATGTGAAAGAAATTTCTGCAGTAGTTAGAGATGTGTACTCTGGGGGCTAATTCTCGCATTCGTATTTTCATTCGAACGTTTTTTTTTGGGATTCCCTCATTCGAGAGCGAATAAAATGTATCGAAATTTCTAATGATGGCATTCGATAATGAATTATCATGTGAACGCAACCTTGCGAGTTTTTACTCGTAAGCAAAGAAGCTTTCGAAATTACTTTTTTTTTTAGCAAACAGAAGAAAAAAAATTAAAATGTTAGTAAAAAATTTGTTACTAATAGCGTGTTCAGATATGAAACTTAATTGAGTCAATATTCGGTTAATTGACAATATTATTTTAAGTGTTCAGGCATACGAAATTTTCAGCTTGCTCAATAATCATTTGACAGTTGGAAAACAATACAAAAAATACTCTGTTTCTATGTAAACAAACTTACCTTCACATTGACTTTTCAATGATTTCTTTTGTTGACATTTGCCATTTTATACAATTTTGTTCACTAAACACACTTGTGAATAGTGTTGCATTCGAAATCTTACTCAATATTATAACAATTTCGTACTTATTGCGCAATAATTAATTGAGATTTTATATGGAATATTGAGCTCAATAATGGCATTAATTGCGATTAACGCAATTAAGGTGCATATGTGAACACGCTATTACTCAAGAATAGGATTTTTCAATATTTGGCACATGTATCATTTTCATTTTCCCCCATTTTTTTATTATTATTTTTTTTTTTTTGAATGGAGTTTTTTTTATTTTTCCTCAAAAGAAACTTTAGACCATTTCCTTTAAGAGCTTTGTGGTCACTTAATGGGATGCAAGTGGGGTTTCTATAAAAAAATTTCCAACTAAAAGAAAAAAGTGTTTCAATTTGTACCATATGCACTATTTAAATTTTTTTTCTATTTATTACTTATAATACTAAATAAGAATAATAATAATAATTAACGTAATAAAATTAATATATAATAAAAAAATGATACATGTGCCAAATATTGAAAAATCCTATTCTTGAGTTAAAAAATCATCCCATTAAGCAATTATAAAGGCCTTAAAGTAAATTGTATAAGCACTCTGCTGGAGCTGAAAATTTGTGCCTGTCCTACTATCCAATAGTACTAACCTTGGTGCAAATTTCATCCAAATCGATTCTTAACATTGGGTCACTTGACGTGAAATTCACCATATGTACTTACATATTTATACTTACTCATTGTAAGTCAATCTTAAGGGGTCGGAGGTGTTTCTTATTTGTTTCCTTTGTCATTAATGTTTTCAATCTCGTCAGAATTAAAAGACGATTAGTAAAAAAACATAACTGGATCCATTTCTAATTTAAAATAATTTCTTTAAAAAATTTTGCTTTTACTTGAGTTATTTTTTGCAGAACCATATATTTTTTGTTTTCATTTTCTGTTATTTTATTCAGTGTTGTAATACGTACTTACTGAAGAAATGAATCGATTCGATTCGTATCGAGTACCACAATTAGAAAATTTTGCACTGTCGAAATAAATTTCGATTCGAAAACAATTTCGATCACGACTGCCAGAATTAGCCCCCTGGTATATAATTTCACCATGCCTATGTATGTATGTATACTGATGGAGTATCATGAAGAACACGGATTATAAGTTCAAGTTTTCCGATAATAAAACTTTTCTAATGTTCTAAAATAACAGTTACTTACCAATATCCCAGCCATTTTCATTTAGCATGTTTTCTTTTTCTGCAACGACATACCAGATGCAAGCCAACCAATGAGCCACCAGGGAAAATAACAACATCAACAATGTCAAAATCATTGCTGTGTATTGTGAATACCTGTCCATTTTTTGTAGTAAACGTGCTAGCCGCAACAAACGTGTTAGTTTTACGAGGTGTATGTGTGATTCCTTAAAGAACAGGCAAACGAAAACAAATTTAAGTATTTACAATTACAGAATGAAATAAAAGTACCTGGTACAAGACAACGTACCAAGTAGGAAAATAAAAACGGTTTCATCCCTTATATTTTGGGCAAATTTCCATATCATACATTGATTTAATAACGTATACCCAAAAGTAATACTATGTTTCCACGGTACATGCTTCGCTTTCTATTCATTCTTCACACCCCAATCATGTGCGAAACAACTTGCTTCACCATACAAAATTTTAAGAGGGAATCAAGTAGATTCATATTGAATCTACTTGCGAAGCATGAAAAATTGCACTCTTCTCTAATTTTTATCGCAAGTTTATCTGCACTAGCTGTAAAAATTTTACATTATTGTAAACAAGGCAAATTATTTTCTTGTTGCTGGAAGTAAAGAAAGTAAATACGTACGAATGTATGTTTTTTTTTTCAAATAAGCTAACTAATATTCACTCACTTTTGTTTGTCCATTAAAAAAAAATTATTTTCCACAAATTGTAAATTCTGTTTTTATACCCTTCACCATCGTGAGAAGGGTATATATAAGTTTGTCATTCCGTGTGTAATTTCCACAAAAAAATTTTCCGACCCTATAAAGTATATATATTCTGGATCCTTATAGATAGCGAAGTCGATTAAGCCATGTCCGTCTGTCGGTCTGTCTGTCTGTTGAAATCAGTTTTTTGAAGTCCCCAGATATACTCGGGATCCAAACCTTCAATAATTCTGTCAGAAGTGCTTTCGAGAAGTTTGCTATTTAAAATCAGCAAAATCGGTTTAGGTCAACCAGAGTTATGAACCAATATGTGAGACCACCTCCATAAAAATTTGATATTTTTCGTCCATTTTATTGCAATATTTTGAAATATATTGCAGATAATACCATGAAATTTTGTATACGTTGTTTTTATGATAAAAGAGGAAAGTGTGCGGAAAATAGTAAGAATCCGTACATGATTTCTTATAGCCCCCATACAAATATATATATTCCCGAAATATGGCTTAATGATAAATAGATTCCTATAAAATTGGAATATCAAGACAAAATTCAGCAAAACTAAGTTTTGTGCAAAAATAAATCGCAAAACGAATTTTTTTTTTAGTTCGGTCCATATTTGACCATAGACCCCATATAAAGTCCACTTCCAAAATTCACTTAAATACGTATAAAAGAGATATAAATAATGTTAAACGGCTAAAATTTGACATAAATACTCTTTATAGGCAAATAAATTGTTGTACTAAATTTTATGGTAGTCGGCCCAGAACTGGTCATAACTCCCATACAAGGACCACATCTGAAAAATACATTTTTCCCCATAAATATTGTATAGATATCGGTGCCGACTCAAAACTTTGCACAGATCATTTCAATATATACAAAAATCATCCCACAAAATTTTGTGAATTTCGGTCTATTTTTAACCGCATGCCCCATATAAAGCCCTCTTCGGAAAATCCCTTTAATACTCATAAATCGCTTATAAATAAGGGTACCAATCCAAAATTTTACACGGATCATTTACATACATGCCTAAATCTAACTGCTGGATTTTGAGAATATCGGTCCATATTTGACTATATCCCCCACATAAGACCCACTACCGAAATCCACGTTAATACTAATATATATCTTAAATATACCGTTATTATGATGAAATTCGACGTGAAATATCCTCGTATGCATGAAAATAACTGTTCCAAAATATAAGAAGATCGGCCCATAATTTGTCATACCTGCCATATAGAACCATTTCCAAAAAACAAATAAATTCGGGTCAAAAAATATTCTTTTCGGATTTAACCCATTTTCGGTCTACATTTTATAATCATGATATATATCGTTGGCAAGGTATTTTTAATACCTTTTATTTAGTGTATTACAAATTATCAAGCACCCAGTAGTTCCCAAGATATAGGCCTATATATTTTCAACTTTACGGGCCCGCCCCCTCAAAAATAGGCGTGACCCCCAACAAATTTTTTTTTTCCTGGTATCTCCTCTAAAAGCCCTATTTCATTTTGTTTTTTTTTTTTGGGCAAAATCACTAAAACCGAATTGTACTCCTTTTTATACCCTTCACCATCGTGAGAAGGGTATATATAAGATTGTCATTCCGTGTGAAATTTCCACAAAAAAATTTTCCGACCCTATAAAGTATATATATTCTGGATCCTTATAGATAGCGAAGTCGATTAAGCGATGTCCGTCTGTCTGTCTGTCTGTCTGTTGAAATCAGTTTTTTGAAGTCCCCAGATATACTCGGGATCCAAACCTTCAATAATTCTGTCAGAAGTGCTTTCGAGAAGTTTGCTATTTAAAATCAGCAAAATCGGTTTAGGTTAACCAGAGTTATGAACCTATATGTGAGACCACCTCCATAAAAATTTGATATTTTTCATCCATTTTATTGCAATATTTTGAAAACTATTGCAGATAATACCATTAAATTTTGTATACGTGGTTTGTACTATAAAAGAAGAAAGTGTGCGGAAAATAGTAAGAATCGGTCCATGATTTCTTATAACCCCCATACAAATATATATATTCCCGAAATATGGCTTAATGATAAATAAATGCCTATAAAATTGGAATATCAAGACAAAATTCAGCAAAAATAAGTTTTATACAAAAAGAAATCACAAACCGAAATTTTTTTTAGTTCGGTCCATATTTGACCATAGACCCCATATAAAGTCCACTTCCAAAATTCATTTAAATACGTATAAAACAGATATAAATAATGTTAAACGGTTAAAATTTGACATAAATACTCTTTATAGGCAAATAAATTGTTGTACTAAATTTTATGGTAGTCGGCCCAGAACTGGTCATAGCTCCCATACAAGGACCACATCTGAAAAAGAGATTTTTCCCTATATATATTGTATAAATATCGGTACCGACTCAAAACTTTGCACAGATCATTTTAATATATACAAAAATCATCCCACAAAATTTTGTGAATTTCGGTCTATTTTTAACCGTATGCCCCATATAAAGCCCTCTTCCGAAAATCACTTTAATACTCATAAATCGCTTATAAATAAGGGTACCAATCCAAAATTTTACGGATCATTTACATACATGCCTAAATCAAACTGCTGGATTTTGAGAATATCGGTCCATATTTGACTCTATCCCCCACATAAGGTCCACTCTCGAAATCCACGTTAATACTAATATATATCGTATATATACCGTTATTATGTTGAAATTCGACGTGAAATATCCTCATATGCATGAAAATAACTGTTCCAAAATTTAAGAAGATCGGCCCATAATTTGTCATACCTGCCATATAGAACCATTTCCAAAAAACAAATAAATTCGGGTCAAAAAATATTCTTTTCGGATTTAACCCATATTCGGTCCATATTTTATAATCATGATATATATCGTTGGAAAGGTATTTTTAATACCTTTTATTTAATGTATTACAAATTATCAGACACCCAGTAGTTCCCGAGATATACCCTATGTATTTTTAACTTTAAGGGCCCGCCCCCTCGAAAATAGGCGTGACCGGCAACAAATTTTTTTTTTTGCTGGTATCTCCTCTAAAAGCCCTATTTGATTTTGTTTTTTTTTTTTTTTTTTTTGAGCAAAATCACTAAAACCGAATTGTACCCCTTTTTTATACTCTGTTTGTTAAATTACACTCAAGATTATTATGAACATCAGACGAACTCTGTAAATTATGGTAAGAATTGGTAATTAAATCAATTAAAATGGTAAAAATTAGACAACATTTTAAAATATTTAATATAAATTATGTTGGTCGTAAAATTGTCTTTCAAACAATATATCAAATACTAATAAAATTTGCACTAAGACTGAATAGAAAACACAGAATTAGGATATTCTAGTCTAGTGTAGTTTCTGTATTTCTTATTACGCTTAGGTGAAGGGTATTTAAGATTCGGCACAGCCGAATATAGCACTCTTACTTGTTTTTATTCTGTTTTTTTATTAAAGACAACTGTCAAATCGAATCAATTTATTAGTCATGTAAACAGCATGATTCATAAACATGATTCAGAAGGCGAAGCAGGTGATGCAAGTCGTCGTGGAAACATAGTATAAGGCCCAAATAAAAGTTTTATTAGCAAGGTTGTCTACCGATTTGAAATTTTAATTTCTTTATATTTATGGCATGTTTCTAGATAACAAGTGACTCAAATTTTTCTCCCAAATGAGTACAAAAATTAGTTTTGGGGTTTTATAACACAAGTGTAAATTCTCTTGAGTGAAAACATAAGACTATCTTTTTTATGGTTTCTAAATTTCAATTGCCCTACTGTCAAAAACAGACAAGTAGAAATAAGTGCTTGTGTGCATCACAAAACAACATTTTATATATTATTTCGTATATTTCTTCGGCATAAACGGTTGTACACACTTTCACTTTCAATGTTTATTACGATAGATGGAAACAAAACATTTTTCATTCAATTTATTACAAAATTAAAAAATTCTTACCAATTTCAATTCACAAAAATTATTTTTGAACTGTAAATAAAACACAGCTGTTTCTATTTTGGCTAAAAATCAAAAATATGCAGTAAAACTTGAAAAATTTCAATAAAAAAATTTTATTAAAAACAAAAAATTCAGTCTATTGTTATTTAAACGTAAATCTTTTAAAAACTAAAATATGTAACTAATTAAAATTTTTGTTTGTATAAACCAAGAAATACTTTTTTATATTATCAAAAAAATTTTGTACATAGAAAATGATCTCTCAACGTCAACCGAAATTATAGGAGCATACTTGAAGGAATCCAATTCATTTAGAGAATATTAATTTTCTAATTCAGAGCCCACATTTAATTCCAGATCAAAAATCTTTGAAATTTGTTTTATTTTTTGAAACCCTTCATTTTTTTGCAAAACGCTTTGGATTTTGGTTTTAATTTGTTAGGCTTTTTTTTCTTCCGTCCACATTGTTAATTTAACTTTCTGCAATATTAATTAATTTGATTTGAGTATTAAGTGAACCAAATCCCTCCAATTTAGTTATTGTCTCCCCAATATATCCGTAGTTGGAAAATACAAACGCTAATTGACTTTTGATGTTATTTAAATTTAATATATCTTTTACTTTTTTAATTGCATACGAATCGGCATCAACAAGCTCGTCAATAACATTCTTAAATTGCTCAAAGTTTTTTGAATAGTACTCTACAGCATCTGCGGTGGAAGGGGAACTAGGGGATACATTTCTTTTAAAATTGCAACTCGTAAAGGAGCTTTTAAAAATATTTTTTTTCCGTATGAAATAAATAAATCAATACTATCGAATTTGCTTCTAATTTCCTCTGAAACGCAGTCTAGCCTATATGCCAAGCAGGTAACATGTAACAGTTTTGGATAAAAGAAGTCAGTTGTTCTCAAAAATACGTTTTTTGAATTTAAAAATTTTTTAATTTGTCAGTTATTATTAAATTTGTTATAATTTGTTAAAAATTTGTAAAATTAGGAAGAAAGAAACCCTGACGAAGGCACTCAAGGAAGTGCCGAAATATTGGTTTTAAATAAACGTTAAAAAGTTTTTATATTTAAAAGAAAGACCTTAAGCTTGAAAAATTAGTAATAATTGAAATAATAAAGGTCGAATAAAAATACATATTTATGTTTTTATTTGAAAATTTAATATGATTGTATGCGATATCAAGTTGCGTCTCCATCTAATATAAAGTTGTATTTTAAGCAGAGCACTAAAAGAATTTATTGATTTTTTTTGTTTATTTGGAAATTTCTTGAAAAATCACTCAAAAATTCCAAAATATGTATTAATAAATTTAAAATATGCAAAAAAATATGCATTTTAAACCAAAATATGCAAAAACAAATCGATGCCCTTTTAACGCAAATTTCTTGATTCTGAAAGATAATTGGTCGACATCGCTCATAGACTATTGACAAAAAACATGCACTTGCATGGAAATCGCAGACCTATATATTACCATAGTGGGGAGGGTGTATTGGATATATAAAATATTGGTTCAACACCCACCTGAAAGTATACCGATCGACTTATAATCACTTCCTGAGTCAATTTAACGCTGTCCGTCCGTCTGGCTGGCTGCCCATGTAAAGTTTGTGCGCAGAGCACAGGTCGCAATTTTAAAGAAATTTCGATCAAATTTGGTACATAATATTTGGTGGAAATCAGTAGATTATTTCACCTGGCCCCATACAAATGTTCCCCCGAAATAGGGGTTTAACGATCATAAATGAGTGGTAAATGATGCCAAATCACATCTACAAATTTTGTGTATATTGGTCCATAGTTCCCATATAAGCCCCACTTCCGAAAATCACTTTAAAGAGAATAACTCTTTAAAATGTTGGTATTGAAATAATATTGAATACAAATATTTTTTGTGATATATGTATACAAATAACATTATACAATTTTATTATGATCGGTCCATAAGTAGTCGCAGCTTCCATATAAGTTCCACTTCCGAAAATCACTTTAATGACTATAAATCTCTTAAAAATTTTGGTATCCAAATAAAATTCAACACAAATAAGTTTCATAATGCATAATTTCTAATGGTCGGTCCATAATTAGTCAAATCTCCCTTCTCCGTAATTCCTCCATAAATTTTTTAAAAGTATGTACTTATGTATATAGTTTAACATATCTACATAATAATTATATTCACATTTTAAGGGCTGCCAGGTACTTTTTTCATCCTCCCCAAATTTAAAAAAAATATTTCCCCAAAAAATCCTCTGGTGTAAGAAAAATCCCCAAAGTAAATCCTCATAAAAAATACACCTTTTTTAACAGAAATTGTTTTAATTTTTTAAAGAGTTTTGTACTGTGTTTTACAAAGTAATCATTTTTATCATAAGTTGTATTTTAAATACATGTGGCCTTATTCATAAAACTTACAACAGGTTTATAAGAGGTTTATAAAGCAAATTTTGTATGGAAATTTGTAAGTTGTAAGTTTTTATAAATAAGGGGGATAGTATATACACATTAAATATGTACATATTTTAACTCCTTTATTCAAAAACGATTATTAAATTTAACAAACGTTTATTAAGACAGATTTGCATATAAAAATTTGCTTAATAAACGTTTGTTAAATTTAATAATCGTTTCAAAAACGATTATTAAATTTAACAAACGTTTATTAAGACAGATTTGCATATAAAAATTTGCTTAATAAACGTTTGTTAAATTTAATAATCGTTTTTGAATAAGGAGGTAAAAATCCATAACTCCAAAAACTTCTGAATCCGAAGAGTTTTCATCCAATGTAAAGTTATTTCTGAATCATTCCAGAAAGTTACACTGTTGATTTCAAAGCTAATTAATTTTTTAATTCGACTCCACAATTTTGCTAATAAGTGTGCTGCACACAGCTCAAGTCTCGGAAGAGATTTTGTCTTGAGTGGGGCCACTTTCGATTTGGCTGTCAGCAATCGACAGTGAACTTTATCAGAATTGGTACTTCCTACATATAAACAGCAACCATATGCTCGAATTGATGCATCTGAAAATCCATGTATTTGGACTGATGCTGAAGAAGTAGTGTGGACGAATCTTTGGATTTGAATAGAATCAATTTTCAACAAATTCTCCTTAAAATTTTCCCATGCAGTATTTAATCGCATAGGTATTGATTCATCCCAGTCTAATTTCTGAATCCAAAGTTCTTGAAGTAGCATTTTAGATTTAGTTATTATTGGGCATAAAAGTCCGAGAGGATCAAACAATCTTGAAGAAACCGACAAAATGTTTCTTTTTGTTGCCTTTAATTCTTGAAAGTTATTTTCCAAATGAAACTTTAACGAATCATTCTTCGGGACCCAATGTATGCCCAATGCTTTAGTCGAATCGGAATCATTATGAAACAATTTCTCCATTTTATCGGAAACATTAAAATCGGGATGATTTGAAAACCATTTAGTTAAATTGAATCCAGCTGAACTAAGTATTTGAGTCACCTGATCTCGAATAGTTTCGAGCTCATCAAAACTATCGGCTCCAGTTAATAAATCATCAACGTAAAAAACACTGCGTACAACTTTAGCCCCGATAGGTAAAGTCTCTTTATACAAATCGCTCAAATATGTGAGACATCTGATTGCCAAAAATGGTACAGAAGAAGTACCGTAAGTAACGGTTTTTTTAACGTTTATTTAACAAAATATTTTATAATGTAGCACCATAAATAAACAAATAGTAGTTATTATAACATAGTATACACTGTCCCGTGTTCGAGCACTCTAGTATATTTACAATCTAAAAAATCTAAGTTCTTTTTAGGAATATTAATAATTTAACTTACAAGTATTAAAAATACATATGTATGTACATTGAATTTGGAAAATTTAATGTAGGAAAAACAATTGAAAAAACTACTTTAGTATTTAGAGTAAATAAAATCAGAAAAGTTAAGGGATAAAAGAAAAATTTTTAGCTACCATATCGGTCTAGCCACCAGTATTTTTTAATGTTTAAGTTTGGCAACATGTTTTATCCTTCAAGTAGAGGGTTGTGTCAAATCTTTTATTCGTCTCAGAAATTTGTTTGCAGTTTATTGCCTTGACATTGGCTCGTCTATAAATGTGGTATAATACCGGAATACCCAAATTATTTTGAATATATCCTTGTTTATCTAGGTATAAAAATGCTTCCGGTGGCACATACCCGTTTTGTAAAGTTACCTCTATGTATTCATCACTGACATAGTAGGGGGCCATAACAAGGTTATTTGACTTGCACTCGACAGTTTTTAAAATATGGTTTCTTATTAGGTGAATTATGAAATTATCTATTCTACATGTTTTTGACACTTCATAGAGCCTCCTGTTAGATATGTATTTTTTAAAGTCACTATCAGGTGACCTGAAGAGTGAAGTGCATGCTCTAAGGCATTTCCGTTCGAAAACTCTCATTTTTCCCATATATGATGGTCCAATATTGTACCAAATTTGGCAGCCATATGTTAATATTGGTCGAATTAAGGATTGGTATAATATTATTTTAACCGATGGGTTTATATATTTAGAATAAAATATTTTTCTGTATATAAAAAATGCTTTTCTTGCCTTTGTTATTTGTAAATCTATATGTTTGTTGTAATACAGAAATTTATCAAGATAAATGCCTAAATATTTTACCATTTGCTTATTTACAATGTTAATATTAGAGCTTGTTTTTACCTCAAATTCTTTCCAGTGTTTTCTTATATTATGATTGCACTTTCCAACAGGTGGGCGGAATAAAATAGTCTCGCATTTGTCAAAATTTATTTTCATTTTCCAGTCATTGGCATAATTTTCTACTATTCGAAACAATTCTTGTAACTTTCCATTAATTTTTAAAATTTTATCATCAGAATGAAAAATTATAAATATCATCGGCAAAAGCAACAATGTTACTATTTACTTGTTTAAGAAGATCCAAAATATATAAATTGAAAAGGATTGGAGCGTTTACTGTTCCTTGTTGAAGGCCATTCACAATAGTGAATTTTCTTCTACTTATTTGGTTGTTATTTGATATATGAAAATTTTTGTTACTAAGCATATTGTGAATCAAAATAGCCTGATGAAAAGGCATTCTATATTTCGTAAGCTTATATATTAATCCTGGAATCCATATATTGTCAAAAGCTTTTTCAAAATCTATGAGGCAAGCACCTGTACATAGGGATTTGTTCCAATTCCAATGAATATTTGATACTAGATAGTGAGCCGCATGTACAGTGGAATGTTGAAATTTAAACCCGAACTGCCGATCATCAATTAGATTATTATTTTCGCAAAATTTTACTAAATTATTGTTTACACATATTTCGAATACTTTGCTAATATTTGGAAGCATACTTATTGGTCGAAGATTTTTGAGGTTACTAGTATCCAAGGTGAATTTAAATACAAGGTGACAGCGTAGCGCCAGCTGATTATTCATGGTGAAATTGAAAATGTCAAAAAGTTGTTTACAAATAGTCAAAGTTTATATAAAAAAAAGATGTTTTTGACAGTGACGAAAGTTTTTACACAAACAAAAATGCCTGTTGTTCTTGCCTTGTTGTAATTGTTGTAGCAATGCTGTCACCTAGTATTTAATTTCACCATGCTAGTATCTTTGTTTTTCTTTGGCAAAATTACTGTTAGGGCTGTTTTCCATGCCTGAGGAAAGTGTGAGTTATTTAATATGTTGTTAAATAGTGTACAGTATTCAAAATTTATTTCATTTGGGATGTTCTTAAGTCTAAAATTAGGAATATTATCTAAACCAGAAGACAATTTCTTCCGTAAATTGTTAAATATATACAGAATTGACTCTTTGCTTATAAAGTACTGTTCATTTAAATCGTTTGACTTTCTGTTTGAACTAAATGTAGTAATCGTTGAGTTATTTCTTTCATACGCTTTTTTTTCCTCTAAAAATGTGCGAAAAAATCTATCAACATCTATGTGAATAGTATTATCAAATTCAATCTCTTTATGAGAATAAACCGATTCGAAGTAAGTTCCAATTGAATTAAGAATTTCATCCTGCTCCCTAATTATGAGTTTGTTACCACCTATTTCCTTTTCTAATGCTCCTGTATCTATTCCAGTGTATCTAAACCAAACCTCGTCGTCATGACTTATTTTCAAGGTATCTATATCTAACGATTGTGATACTCTGAATTGTTTTTTAGCTTCGTTGAATGTGTTTGAAGGATTGCGCCTGTCCATGTTGGCCAGCCGCTCCCTATAATGGTTGTTGATCGTGAGTATGAAATTATCTTTAATTAGTTTTCTTACCAATTTTAGTTGCGATTTTAGTAGATTTAATTCCGTTGATGTTATATAAAGTTCTAATCTATTGTATTGTTTTATTTTGTTTAAAATTTTACTTTTTTCTAGATTTAAATTTTGGCACCGATTTCTCAATAGCCGTATTTATAGATTTTTCCAACTTTAATAAGAAATGGTCGATCTCAGCATTAGAGAGATTTCTATCGTTTGGGACGTTATTATCGCTATTGTAATCAGTTATTAGATTGTTTCTAAATTTTCTAAAATTTATCTTTTTAAAATTTCTTTTAAGGTTTGGTGAATCATTATCATTATTTAGTATTACGATTTCCAATGCTTTATGATCACTGTCATAGTCCAGTGTTTTTAAACAATTAAGTGTGTTGTTTTCCCTATGTATGTCTAAACGTGAATCTGCTATACATATGCCAAAATAGGATGTAGCTCTTGGGAATGAAGGTTCAGTAGAAGCAAAAAAAAACTGCATCTAAAATGCATTTCATTATCTAATAGCCACTGTCTTAACAAATTTCCTTTTGTATTACATGTATCATTACCCCAGTCCGTGTGTTTACAATTAAGATCGCCAGATAATACATATATAAAAATTATTAGGGTTCTGTAAATCTAATAGTTGAAAAAGTTTATGAAGTTCGTTTCTGAAAGAGCTGTTGTTATCGCCAGAAGGATAGTAAACCGATATAATAAATAAAATTTTATTTGCCACTAATGGAATTTTAATTATACATGATTCAAGATTTTTAAATGAATTATTAAAATTATTGTAGAAGGTCTTGTATTTGATATTATTTTTAATCAATATTGCCGTTCCCCCACCCCTTTGGGTGTTCACTCTATCATTTCTGATAAAATTATAGTCTTCAAAATTTACTTTGTGCCTGGCATTTAATTCCGTTTCATTTAATAGAACTAAGTCAGTGTTGTGTAATTTGATAAACTGATTCAAATCATATCTTCTGATTAGTCCTATTAAAGAATTAACATTAATTTCAATTATTTTTAGGTGTTTTTCAATTGTTTCACCCATTTTTTAAAGATTTAATTTTCTATCATAGAGAATATGGTATCTATTCTCGATGCTTGTAAATGAATTTGTTTTTGTAAATTTATTATTTGGTTAGTAAGGTTTAACATTGTTTTTTTAAGTTCTTCTAATACTAGATTTATTGGGTTAGTGTTACTATCATTATGAGGAATATCATTTTTTAAAACCCAGTAAGCCATATGAGTCCGAAAAGAGTCTTTTCTGACACCTTTTTCGGAGCGTTAACGCTCTTTATGAGCCCAAAAAACAATCATAATTGCTCCGAAATCCTTCAGAAAAGAGGGTCATTACATTCGAAAATGGTCCGTCAGAAAGAGCTCTTAGATAATGTCAGAAGAGTCTTTTATGAGGGTTTTTTGGGCTCTTAAAGAGCTCTTAGATAATGCCAGAAAAGAGTCTTTTATGAGGTTTTTCTTGGGCTCTGTGTAATCTTGTTTTTATCATTCTTGTGTGGTACAGCTATGTTTTTTTTTGTTCAAAGCACAAACAGCAGGAGAACAACGCTTTGGTACACACATAATTAAGTGGAATTTCTGAGTCATACTGCGTGCCGACTCAGGACAGTAACAAGCAAATTTTTCTTTCGCTCCGAAAATGCTCTTTAGTTGGACTCTTTTCTGACTCCTTTTTTGGGAGCGCTCCGAAAATGCTCTTTTGTTAGACTCTTTTCTGACTCCTTTTTCGGAGCGCTCCTAAAATGGTATGCTGGGAACATTGGCAAAAGAAACATTTGGGTTTATATTATACGCTTGTGTAGGTTTAATGATTCTTCTCTCATTTAGCGCTTGTTTTCTGCTTCTCAGCTTCTGCTGGAGCGCTTTGTACTTTTCGCATCCCTTGTATGAATCTGGGTGTCCATACTTATTACATAGCACGCAAAATAGTTTGTCCCTTTCGGATACAGGAATTTCATTGAAGGAACATTTTCCAATTTCGTGGTGTTCTTTACATTTAACGCATCTTGAAGGTAAAAAACAGTTCGATGCGCTATGGAAAAAGCCTTGGCAGTTTCTGCATTGAGGTATCTCAGGTTTTTTTAGGGCCTCCCAACGAATGCATCGATAAAGTAGACCCTTAATGTTTTTTAAATCATTAACATTACTTTCAGTGCTTATTTGCAATCAAAAATATAGGTAGTTTTATACCATTTTTAGTTGAATCTTTAGTTGAGAACTGGCTCACTTTCACAAATTTTAAGTTTTCATTTTCGAATTTTTTTAGTTCATTTAGTATAGTTGTAGGATCAGTGTTACCACTTAAGCCTTTCAATAAATAAGTTTTTGTTTTATTATCTTTAGGTGTGAATCAGAGACCTGCAACGAGTACTAAATTTTCGAGTATGCTTAATCATGCACATTGATTTTTATGATTTAATCGTTTTTGTTCAAATGCACAAAACACTCGTTTACGCAACCGTTCGTTTCAATCATTCAGTTTTATTCACTTGTTGTTTTTTGCGAACATGAATATTCTGACTGTGTCGTTAAATGTAGGAAGCTCATTTTACATCAAAGCCAACGTGTTGTTAGCCGAACAAGTGTTTTATTCATTTGTTGTTTTGTGCGAACATGAATGTTCTGACTGTGTCGTTAAATGTATGAAGCTCATTTTACATTAAAGCCAACGTGTTGTTAGCGGAACAAGTGTTTTATTCAGTAGCAAAAGTAATTTTATACTCGACAGTGTCGACACCGAGAGAAGTGTTATAAAAAGTTTTTTGTGAAATTTAGTGATCTTTAAATTAACTTTGAATTTCTTTAAAGTTTCAAATGGAACAGTCTCCAGAATTTATTTCCGAAGAAATTGCCAAAGGCAACTATATTTTGTCAGGGAGCCGGAAAGGTCGTAGCGTCGTAATAATAAAGACTGAAATTGTAACTTTTTATATACCTTGGATTTCATTCTTAACATTTGAGGGGGGAAGAAGTTATAACAATATTTTTGAAATATTAAAATTTGTAAGGTTTTTCGAAAAAATACATACATTTAATAAAACTACGTATGTATTTAAAATATAAAAATATATGACGTACTTACATACATACACATTACAAATTTTATCATTGCTTTGTCAAATAAGATTTCTTTTCGACGAAATAAAAAAATGCTAACATGTTCAATATGTAGTAAATGCACATTTTTTATGTTTTCTTATTTTTCTGCCAGCCGCTTTTTACTTAAAAGTGGCTCGTGTGTTTTTAGTTTAATTCCAATCAGATCATGCACAACAAAGCCGACATGCAAAAAACAAACTGTGTATAAACAAGATTTTTTGTTTTCAAATATTGCAGTTCGAACCAAGTGTTGGAAATGATTTATACTCGTTGCTGAATTTTCTGTGTGTGCATAAAAAGTGAATAAGCATAAAATTGAATCATACCTGTTTGTATTGTTCTTAAAATTCAGCGTTAGTGAATAAGTCGGCTCGTTCATACTTGTTGCAGGTCTCTGATACATAAATTAAACATTTTGGTTTTGTATAAAATGAAGCAAACTGGTTCGAGTATTACTTATTGGAGGTAAATTTATTTGTGGTGTAAGTATTTCGGTATTATTTTCATTTTCGTCATTAAATTTTATCAAGACATTATGCAAAATGCAACAAATCATGATCCAGTTGTTATATTTTATTTTATTCTCATTTGAGTTCATTCGAAATTTGAGTTCTTTTAAACTATTAAATTTCTCCTTTAAAATGCCAAAACAAGTACAATTTTTAACTGCATAGCAATTGGAAGCTGTGCTGTTTTTGGACTTGTGTTAAATACATTATCGTCTTTAATCAAGTTCAGTATATGCACAAATTCCTCCGGTTGAACCCTAATCATTTGATTAAACCGGCTGTCGTCAAACTTTTTTAACACGTTTTGGTGCCACTTATTGGATTTTGGAACTCCAAGGTGGATGCTTCTGCGGTTTGTGAGCAAACTAGCGACCTTTGATAAGAACATTTCATTTATTTGTTCCTTATCGTCATCATCACCTTTAAAAAGATTTATTTACTTAAGATTTATTTACTTAAATCACAATATTACGAGCCTAATAGTAACACTCTAGAGACTACATTGCAGACACTTGTCCAAACCATGAACACTTTTACGACCACTATGATATCCATGATGCAGGAAATGCTGAAAATGCAATCCACTATCTTACAAGTCATTTTAAAGAAATGATTTGTTTAAAAATTTGTTTTTGGAATGCGAACGGCCTCCGCCAACATAAAAACGAACTGGAACACTTCCTGATGGATAAGCAGATTGATGTCATGATGATTGCTGAAACTCACTTGACGGCGACAGCGTACTCAAAATTAATGGCTACGTGTTGTATGATACTAAAGATCCCCGCGGAAGAGCATGTGGAGGATCGGCAATTCTTATAAAGAACAGAATAAAACATTATTTAATGAACAACATATGTGAGGATTACCTACAAGCAACAAACATTTGTATTGAATTCTGTCAATACAATTTTGTTTTATCATCAATTTATTCGCCGCCTCGATTTTCAATAAAAGAACACCAATACTACAGCTTCTTCAATTCCCTTGGAGCTAGATTTTTAGTTGCTGGTGACTTTAACGCCAAACACACTTTTTGGGGTTCACGTCTGATGACCCCGAAGGGTCGTGAACTCTTCAACACCATTGCCAAATGGGATTAGATGTACTCTCAAGCGGGCATCCCACCTACTGGCTGACGGAAGATTCCCGATGTTATTGACTTCGGAGTAGTGAAAAATATCCCTGTAGAATCGATACAAGTGGAGCCTTCATTAGACTTGTCTTCAGATCACTCTCCTTCTATTATTTCAATGCGTTTCCTTCAAGGGAATGGCTCTCCATTTTGGGACATATCTAAAACCAGAGTAAGTTGGATAAAGTATAAAAAGTATTTAAGCTACTGCACGGAAAATGTAGTGTTGAGAACTACCGAGGATATTGATGGGTAAATTGGCAAGTTTACTGAGGACATACGAAGAGCTGTACATCACGCCTCCACACACGACGTTGAGTGCAGAAGTGGGACAAATAGAACTTATTTCGCTGAACTCGATCATCTCCTGTCAGAAAAAAGAAGAGTTAGAAGAGAGTGGCAAATTCACAGGTCTCCTGAACTGAAAGCTAGGCTACGGGTATGCAGAGATATACTAAGAAATTTCTTAGAAACCCAAAGAATGGCTTCACTTAAATCTTACTTGGAGGGTCTTGATAGTACCCCACAATCTGACTATTCGTTATGGAAGGCGGCACGAGGTTTAAAAAGACCAGTTAGAGGAAAGCCTCCTCTGCGAAATCCGACTGGTGACTGGGCTAGAAATGATTCTGAGAAGGGGACTTTATTTGTTAACCATTTGAGAAATGTGTTTACTATAAACAACTCAAATAATGCATCTGATTTGCCTCCACTCGTTATTAGACCTCCTGTGCCTCTAAGACTTAGCTTTAATGATGTTCAAAGCGCTATTGGTACTCTGAATCTTAAAAAAGCTCCAGGTATGGATAAAATCAGCAACAAAATGCTCGTGGAGTTACCTCGTGTAGCTAGAAAAATTATCCTATTTATTTTCAATGCTATTTTACGCCTAGAATACTATCCTGCAGATTGGAAGGTATCTATGATTACCATGATTCCTAAGCCAGGGAAGGACCCCACTAAAGTAGAGTCATATAGGCCAATTAGTCTACTGCCGACAATTTCAAAACTGTTTGAAAAATTGTTATTGGCTAAGTTGATTCCAATTCTGAACGACACTCAATGTATCCCAAATCACCAATTCGGGTTCAGAGCTAAACACAGCACCATCGAACAAACACACAGATTGGTAAATGTGATAAGACGGTCGTTTGAAGAGAAAAAATACTGCTCCGCCCTTTTCATTGATGTGTCGCAAGCGTTCGACAAAGTTTGGCATGACGGTTTAATGCACAAAATAAAATTAACTCTGCCTGCTAACACCCATAAACTCATGGAAAGTTATTTATACGGTCGCAAATTTACAATCAAAGAAGGCGATTTTTTAAGTCCCGCTCAGCCAATTAAAGCAGGAGTACCCCAGGGTAGCATACTGGGTCCAACTTTATATTTGATTTATGCATCCGATATGCCGTTAGACCCCATAATACATACTTCAACTTTTGCAGACGATAAAGCCTTTATTAGCGTTCATAAGGACCATCAAATAGCATCACAGAACTTGCAGAAATATGTTTATAAGCTAGAGAATTGGCTTGAGCTTTGGAAAATCAGGGTTAACGAACAGAAATGTATTCATATAACTTTCACATTGCGAAAAGATACATGCTCGTTCATCAGAATAAATAATCAAATTATCCCGCAACACAATGAAGTCAAATACCTTGGAATCCACCTCGATCATCGTTTAACTTGGAAGTCTCATATCGACGGAAAGCTTACCCAGATGAGATTAAAAGCAGTGCAAATTTATTGGCTAATCGGCAGAAATTCTACATTAAAGTTGGATTGCAAACTTTTGTTGTACAATGCAATTCTAAAGCCAATCTGGTGTTATGGAATTCAATTATGGGGTTCTGCCTCAACATCCAACATTGAAAAAATTCAAAGGGGTCAAAATAAGATTCTACGTACAATTACTGCAGCTCCATGGTATGTTAAAAATTCTAGAATTCACAAAGATCTAGGCATTCCTTTGGTGAAAGTCGAACTTACAAAATACGCCTCAAAATATGTCAGCAAACTTGAACACCATCCAAACCCACTTGCACAAGACATCCTTAACTTTAGTGGCAATGTTCGGTTGAGAAGGAGGGATACCCTTGCTTTAACTCAAGCGCAAAACAGATGACTGGATCAGTGGATGTAAATTTGTTGTAGTATCATAATATTTTGTCTAGCACTGGCCGGACTTATTATTTTCTTTTAGTATTAAGATTCGAAAACTTATTGTCATTTCATTTCTGAAGATTCAATAAATAAATAAAATGTATTAAAAAAAAAAAAAAAAAAAAACTTAAATGTAAACTTGTAATTATTGTTTTATTTACTTGAATCAGCCATTACAACGTCCAATATGTATTTTTCGCACAAACCGGCTATTGTTTCAGATTTTTGACTTGTTTTTGGCATTTTGAATTAAAAATATTTGTAATATTTATAATTGTTTTTTTCTTTTATCAGCTGCCTCAAATTTGAAATAGCACACTGTAATATACGAATCTTACAGAAATGGAAAAAAAACCTAAGATCAATTTTTCTACTTAATTATATCATAAAAACATTGTTTTACAAAATTCTTATTTTTTTTTTACCTTTGTTATAATATAATCATTAAAATTATAAGATATATCTGTTTGATTATAAATATGTATTTTTTTAAATTTTCTAAAATCATAAATACGTAACATGTAACACAATAACTAACATTCTCATTGCTTGACATTATCATTAGTAACATACGTCTCCATTGACATTCTTGTTATAAGCAAGTTTGCATTTTTTTTGTTGTTTGGTGATGTTATAGAATGTAATAGGGCGAAATATTTTATACACATTAACTGGTTTATTTTTGGATATTGTCTTAACTATAGTGTTAAACTAAATTCCTAATGTTAAAGTGATATTAACATTTGTTATGATAATCTATTTTACGAATGATACACGAAAGAAGATGAGATACTTTGTTAAATAAATAGATTTTTTTTCAATAATTCAGATAATTTTTAATAAATTTTTTTTAATGTGTATATTAGCTGTGTTTAGTTATAATACTCATAGTTACCATTCACTGGTAGATATTCTGACCAATGTTGTCAACACATTTTTATGGAACGGTTGCAAGCAAACAATTCAAACGTTGGATTGACCATAACTCAAGCTTTAAAACTCTTAAACTTGTGAAGCGAGGTGTGCTAATAAAAATTGCATTAGGCAATAATTCTTTTCCCTCCACCAGCGAACAACTTCACTAGCAATAAAAGGTATAGAACAACCTTTCAAGAAACCTGCCGCAGAAACATAATTATAATAACTATATCTACATTAAAGTTATTTTTTTTTTAAATAAATCTTCGCAAAGGTAATTGCATAAATTTGTTTGTTAACTTAATATTATTCTCATATTTTTTTCCATAACTTCTTCTATTTTTTTATTAGAATCATTTTTTTAAACATACAAAAGCTCTTCTACTTAAAACAAGAAAAAAAATAGAAAACGCAATTAAATTTATTTTTATCTTTCATTATTTGAGCCACCACTGTGTAATTTTTATATCAAGCATTTGAATATTTGATTCACTTTGTACCTTAATTTACCGATATGTATTCTCTTCAATTTGTTGCGAAGACATGAAATTCTGATTATTAACTTAAACAACAGAATCAATACCATATGAAATTTAAAACAAATAAGTAAAAGAAATCAACTTGTGCTTACACCGCGGTAGAAGCTTAGGATTATTTGCCTGATTATAAATCACACCAAATACCAACCATACAGAAATTTCCAATCTAACCATTAAATACAAAATAGTTGAAACTAAAATATTGTATAAAAAAAATCAACCTAAAACATTGGATGTCAATTAAATATTAAATGGCAACTACAACTTTATGAGGAATTTGTCCCAACCAAGGAAATTTGTGTCATCCAATTCTATGATGGAAGTGTCGAGGGAGAAATATCTATAATAAGATTACTTTTGTTGTCCCCGTAAATATATTGGCTACTAATAAAAAAAAGTAAATTTCATAATGCTACAATAAAATTTAAATAAGATGTGAAACAAGCTTAAGAAATAAAACATAGATAGAATTTTAAAATTTGTAGCTAAAGCAAATAACACAAAAAACCAAAAAAAAAAATTCAATATCACAGAATTTAAAGAATTAAAAAATGTATGTTGCCTACAGTCATATTTTTAAGCATTATGGAATTTACATATCAATATTTAATCTGATTTAATAATTTCTTTAATTATTTAAGGTAGCTAAGTAATGATAAAAATTTTTTGCATGGAAATACCCATCATTATTTCTTTTCTCTCACAACACACATAATATTGTAAACATATCTACAAAAAGAACACTTCAAGAACCAGCAATTGAAGAGGCCTCATCAACCGCTGCTCTCAACATTTTTTTGGTGAGTGAAAACAACTTTGTATATACATATGTATGTATATAATAATTAAGATATCAATAGGTTTAAGTCAAGCTTTAAATTCGTTGTAAATATATTGCTTAGGCCGGCAGTAAATGGCATGTAGAAAGCCACATTCGCATGTGGCTCTGACGTAATTTTGACGTCACCATGAAGCAGCATTGGCAACATGTCGTGTACTACCAATTTTTGTGACAATCACATGCAGTACTCATTTACATGTGTGCGCATGCTGCTTTGTAGAAACATGCACACATGTGTTTTTTTTCGCATGCTGTATACTTCCTTGTTACATTTGAATTCTGACATTTGAGAAATTTTTACATGCGCATGCAGCCGTCACAAATATGTAGCAGCAAGAATTTTTGACACAACATTTTTATTCGCATGTATGCATTGGCGGCGTTGCCAATATATGTATATCAATAATAGAAATTATATGACGGGAAAAACTTTAGGCGGGATAGAACGTTCAATAATTTATTATAATACTAGCTAATACCCGTGACTTCGTTCACATGAAAATTACAGCAAGTTTTAAAGATAAGGGTTTATCCAATAAATTTACATACATTTTATTTTTTTTTTCATTATAGGATTTATTTTCTGACAACACATACTCTTGAGCAACTGAGATACAGCTGTCCATATGAAAAGCAAGGGGTATCTAAATATATGACGGCCACTTTTAGCGTTTGGTCCTGGGATTTATTGATTGTAATTGCAAGACAAAAGTAAAAGAGTAGAAAAAGCACCAGGTTTTGGTCAATTTGGTTTAAACGATATGCTGTCTGTATACTAAATTTATCAAAGAGAGAAAAAGTACCAAAATTAAAGACCACTAATAGTACCAGTTTTTGCCACTTAAATTATTATTATTATATTTTAATTCAATCTAGTGTATATATAAAGTGTATGTATACAACATTTAACAAAAAGAGAAAAAGTACCAAAAACACTAATTTTTACTCGTTTTTACTGCTTAAAAAGTACCCTATAAAAAATAAAAAGTACGAAAGGTACCAATTTTTCCCTTTAAAAAGTACTCTATTTTTTATTTTTACCCCTTAAAAAGTACTCAAAACTTTAATTTAGGCCATATGCTAAAAATATAAAAAGTACCAACTTGTCAACAAAATTTTATTTTATATAACAATCAAATAATCGCGTCAGTGCCACTTGGGGATTATTGAGGCTAGTTGGCAAAAAACACATGTATTTATAATAATACATATATATATATATGCACACCGCATACTTTCGGTACATTTTTTCGATCTATCGCATTCTTCGAGGACATTTGCATTCTTTGAGGACAGTCCCGAAAAAAATCGTATGTACAGCGCATACTTTGGGGATCATGATACTTTGGGGACAAAAAAAATTTTTTTTTTTTTCTTATTGATTATCAATTTACTATTGATTTTTTATGTAAATAACATATCCATTAATTAATAGACTCTCAATAAATACCTAAATTTCCAATTTTTTAGTTAAAATTTCCATTCTGATGTTGCCATATTTTTCATTTAAAATTAATATTTTTGACGCCGCTACATTTCTTTGCCTGACAGGCTTTGATGTTCAACAGAAAAACGCGGCAAAAAAAAGTGTGCAAACATGTATGCACAGCGCATACTTTCGGTACATTCGATCTACCGTATTCTTTGGGGACACATTTTTCTTATTCAGTGTTGTATTTTTTAGTACTTTTGTGTCAAAATTCAGAGTTGTATTAAAAGATTTTCTGAGATTTTGCCAAAATCTAGCTCGTAATATTTATACAAACAAATTATTTTAATTTCATTTAAAAATTAGTTTGTTAATAAAATTTAAATTATTGCTAAATACAAACTTTATGGCATTTACTATCCTGCAAGTTTATTACTTATAAATTAGTTCGTAACTAGATTTTGTTTTGTATGGGAAATCTAGTAGAAATGAAATATATTACGCTCAAAATCCTTTAAGTACTAGATTTTGCGTAGGTGTAAATCTACTATTAGCTGGAAAAGTCAATATTTATACAAACAAATAATAAAATAAATTAATAAAATTTTAATTATTACTAAATACAAACTTTGTGGCATTTGCTAGCCTGCAAGTTTATTACTTATAAATTAGTTCGTAACTAGATTTTGTTTTGTATTAGAAATCTAGTAGAAATGAACAATATTTCGCTCAAAATCGCGATGTAAATCTACTATTAGATGGAAAATTTAATATTTATACAAACAAATTATTTTAATTTCATTTAAAAATTTGTTTTTTAAAGAAATATAAATAATTGTTAAATGCAAACTTTGTGGAATTTATTGCCATGCTGGTTTATTAGTTATAAATATGCATGCACAGCGCATACTTTCGGTACATTTTTCGATCTACCGTATTCTTTGGGGACACATTTTTCTTGTTCAGTGTTGTATTTTTTAGTACTTTTGTGTCAAAATTCAGAGTTGTATTAAAAGATTTTCTGAGATTTTGCCAAAATCTAGCTCGTAATATTTATACAAACAAATTATTTTAATTTCATTTAAAAATTAGTTTGTTAATAAAATTTAAATTATTGCTAAATACAAACTTTATGGCATTTACTATCCTGCAAGTTTATTACTTATAAATTAGTTCGTAACTAGATTTTGTTTTGTATGGGAAATCTAGTAGAAATGAAATATATTACGCTCAAAATCCTTTAAGTACTAGATTTTGCGTAGGTGTAAATCTACTATTAGCTGGAAAAGTCAATATTTATACAAACAAATAATAAAATAAATTAATAAAATTTTAATTATTACTAAATACAAACTTTGTGGCATTTGCTAGCCTGCAAGTTTATTACTTATAAATTAGTTCGTAACTAGATTTTGTTTTGTATTAGAAATCTAGTAGAAATGAACAATATTTCGCTCAAAATCGCGATGTAAATCTACTATTAGATGGAAAATTTAATATTTATACAAACAAATTATTTTAATTTCATTTAAAAATTTGTTTTTTAAAGAAATATAAATAATTGTTAAATGCAAACTTTGTGGAATTTATTGCCATGCTGGTTTATTAGTTATAAATATGCATGCACAGCGCATACTTTCGGTACATTTGTCGATCTACAGTATTCTTTGGGGACAAATTTTGCTTGTTCAGTGTTGTATTTTTTAGTTCTTTTGTATTAAAATTCAGAGTTGTATTAAAAGATTTTTTGAGATTTTGCCAAAATCTAGTTCGTAATATTTATACAAACAAATTATTTTAATTTCATTTAAAAATTAGTTTTTTAAAGAAATATAAATAATTGTTAAATGCAAACTTTGTGGAATTTATTGCCATGCTGGTTTATTAGTTATAAATATGCATGCACAGCGCATACTTTCGGTACATTTTTCGATCTACCGTATTCTTTGGGGACAAATTTATCTTGTTCAGTGTTGTATTTTTTAGTTCTTTTGTATTAAAATTCAGAGTTGTATTGAAAGATTTTCTGAGATTTGGCCAAAATCTAGTTCGTAACTAAAAAAAAAATTTTGTTTGTTAATAAAATTTAAATTATTGCTAAATACAAACTTTGTGGCATTTGCTAGCCTGCAAGTTTATTACTTATAAATTAGTTCGTAACTAGATTTTGTTTCGTATTAGAAATCTAGTAGAAATGAACAATATTTCGCTCAAAATCGCGATGTAAATCTACTATTAGATGGAAAATTTAATATTTATACAAACAAATTATTTTAATTTCATTTAAAAATTTGTTTTTTAAAGAAATATAAATAATTGTTAAATGCAAACTTTGTGGAATTTATTGCCATGCTGGTTTATTAGTTATAAATATGCATGCACAGCGCATACTTTCGGTACATTTTTCGATCTACCGTATTCTTTGGGGACAAATTTTGCTTGTTCAGTGTTGTATTTTTTAGTTCTTTTGTATTAAAATTCAGAGTTGTACTAAAAGATTTTTTGAGATTTTGCCAAAATCTAGTTCGTAATATGTATACAAACAAATTATTTTAATTTCATTTAAAAATTAGTTTTTTAAAGAAATATAAATAATTGTTAAATGCAAACTTTGTGGAATTTATTGCCATGCTGGTTTATTAGTTATAAATATGCATGCACAGCGCATACTTTCGGTACATTTTTCGATCTACCGTATTCTTTGGGGACAAATTTTTCTTGTTCAGTGTTGTATTTTTTAGTTCTTTTGTATTAAAATTCAGAGTTGTATTGAAAGATTTTCTGAGATTTGGCCAAAATCTAGTTCGTAACTAAAAAAAAATTTAGTTTGTTAATAAAATTTAAATTATTGCTAAATGCAAACTTTGTGGCATTTGCTGGCCAGCAAGTTTATTAGTTATAAATTAGTTCGTAACTAGATTTTGTTTTGTATTAGAAATCTAGTAGAAATGAACAATATTTCCCTCAAAATCGCGATGTAAATCTACTATTAGATGAAAAATTCAATATTTATACAAACAAATTATTTTAATTTCATTTAAAAATTAGTTTTTAAAAAAAAATATAAATAATTGTTAAATAGAAACTTTGTGGAATTTATTACCATGCTGGTTTATTAATTATAAATATGCATGCACAGCGCATACTTTCGGTACATTTTTCGATCTACCGTATTCTTTGGGGACAAATTTTGCTTGTTCAGTGTTGTATTTTTTAGTTCTTTTGTATTAAAATTCAGAGTTGTATTGAAAGATTTTCTGAGATTTTGCCAAAATCTAGTTCGCAACTAAAAAAAAAAATTTAGTTTGTTAATAAACTTTAAATTATTGCTAAATACAAACTTTGTGGCATTTGCTGGCCAGCAAGTTTATTAGTTATAAATTACATTCGTAACTAGATTTTGTTTTGTATTAGAAATCTAGTAGAAATGAACAATATTTCGCTCAAAATCGCGATGTAAATCTACTATTAGATGGAAAATTCTATATTTATACAAACAAATTTTTTAATTTCATTTAAAAATTAGTTTTTTAAAGAAATATAAATAATTGTTAAATGCAAACTTTGTGGAATTTATTGCCATGCTGGTTTATTAGTTATAAATATGCATGCACAGCGCATACTTTCGGTACATTTTTCGATCTACTGTATTCTTTGGGGACAAATTTTGCTTGTTCAGTGTTGTATTTTTTAGTTCTTTTGTATTAAAATTCAGAGTTGTATTAAAAGATTTTTTGAGATTTTGCCAAAATCTAGTTCGTAATATTTATACAAACAAATTATTTTAATTTCATTTAAAAATTAGTTTTTTAAAGAAATATAAATAATTGTTAAATGCAAACTTTGTGGAATTTATTGCCATGCTGGTTTATTAGTTATAAATATGCATGCACAGCGCATACTTTCGGTACATTTTTCAATCTACTGTATTCTTTGGGGACAAATTTTTCTTGTTCAGTGTTGTATTTTTTAGTACTTTTGTGTCAAAATTCAGAGTTGTATTGAAAGATTTTCTGAGATTTTGCCAAAATCTAGTTCGTAACTAAAAAAAAAATTTAGTTTGTTAATAAAATTTAAATTAAGTAATTTCACAAACAATTTTTAAAAAAAATGTATTTTTCAAAAAAGTGACCTTTAGGATGAAATTCTCTAGAAGAATATGGACAAATATGTAGTTGCACACGTCTAATACTATAGAGAGATGGTAGTTCAAAGGGTGCTATATGACACTATATTAGTCGGTTTTCTTAAATAATTTTGGAATTATAATAAAGCAATTTTTAAAAAAATGTAAAAAATGTGACTTTTAGGATGAAATTCTCTAGAAGAATTTGGACAACTATAGACTTGCACACGTATCATACTATATAGAGATGGTAGATCAAAGGGTCCTATATGACACTATATTAGTCGGTTTTCTTAAATAATTTTGGAATTATAGTAAAACAATTAAAAAAAAATTTATTTTTGAAAAAAGTGACTTTTAGGATGAAATTCTCTAGAAGAATTTGGACAAATGTGAAATTACATACGTATCCCACTATATAGAGATAGTATTTCAAAGATTCCTATATGACACTAGTCGGTTTTCTTAAATAATTCTGGAATTATAATAAAACAATTTAAAAAAAATGTATTTTTGAAAAAAGTGACTTTTAGGATGAAATTCTCTAGAAGAATTTGGACAACTATAGACTTGCACACGTATCATACTATATAGGGATGGTAGTTTAAAGGGTCCTATATGACACTATATTAGTCGGTTTTCTTAAATAATTTTGGAATTATAGTAAAACAATTAAAAAAAAAATGTATTTTTGAAAAAAGTGACTTTTAGGATGAAATTCTCTAGAAGAATTTGGACAACTATAGACTTGCACACGTATCATACTATATAGAGATGGTAGTTCAAAGGGTCCTATATGACACGATATTAGTCGGTTTTCGTAAATAATTTTGGAATTATAGTAAAACAATTAAAAAGATGTATTTTTGAAAAAAGTCACTTTTAGGATGAAATTCTCTAGAAGAATTTGGACAACTATAGACTTGCACACGTATCATACTATATAGAGATGGTAGATCAAAGGGTCCTATATGACACTATATTAGTCGGTTTTCTTAAATAATTTTGGAATTATAGTAAAACAATTAAAAAAAAATTATTTTTGAAAAAAGTGACTTTTAGGATGAAATTCTCTAGAAGAATTTGGACAAATATGTAGTTGCACACGTATCATACTATATATAGATGGTAGTTCAAAGGGTCCTATATGACACTATATTAGTCGGTTTTGTTAAATAATTTTGGAATTATAGTAAAACAATTAAAAAGATGTATTTTTGAAAAAAGTGACTTTTAGGATGAAATTCTCTAGAAGAATTTGGACAACTATAGACTTGAACACGTATCATACTATATAGAGATGGTAGATCAAAGGGTCCTATATGACACTATATTAGTCGGTTTTCTTAAATAATTTTGGAATTATAGTAAAACAATTAAAAAAAAAATGTATTTTTGAAAAAAGTGACTTTTAGGATGAAATTCTCTAGAAGAATTTGGACAACTATAGACTTGCACACGTATCATACTATATAGAGATGGTAGTTCAAAGGGTCCTATATGACACGATATTAGTCGGTTTTCGTAAATAATTTTGGAATTATAGTAAAACAATTAAAAAGATGTATTTTTGAAAAAAGTGACTTTTAGGATGAAATTCTCTAGAAGAATTTGGACAACTATAGACTTGCACACGTATCATACTATATAGAGATGGTAGATCAAAGGGTCCTATATGACACTATATTAGTCGGTTTTCTTAAATAATTTTGGAATTATAGTAAAACAATTAAAAAAAATGTATTTTTGAAAAAAGTGACTTTTAGGATGAAATTCTCTAGAAGAATTTGGACAAATATGTAGTTGCACACGTATCATACTATATATAGATGGTAGTTCAAAGGGTCCTATATGACACTATATTAGTCGGTTTTGTTAAATAATTTTGGAATTATAGTAAAACAATTAAAAAAAAATTATTTTTGAAAAAAGTGACTTTTAGGATGAAATTCTCTAGAAGAATTTGGACAACTATAGACTTGCACACGTATCATACTATATAGAGATGGTAGATCAAAGGGTCCTATATGACACTATATTAGTCGGTTTTCTTAAATAATTTTGGAATTATAGTAAAACAATTAAAAAAAATTTATTTTTGAAAAAAGTGACTTTTAGGATGAAATTCTTTAGAAGAATTTTGATAAATGTGGAGTTACACACGTATCCCACTATATAGAGATGGTAGCTCAAAGGGTCCTATATGACACTATATTAGTCGGTTTTCTTAAATAATTCTGGAATTATAATAAAACAATTTTAAAAAAATGTATTTTTGAAAAAAGTGACTTTTAGGATGAAATTCTCTAAAAGAATTTGGACAAATGTGGAGTTACACACGTATCGCACTACATAAAGATATTATTTCAAAGATTCCTATATGACACTATATTAGTCGGTTTTCTTAAATAATTTTGGAATTATAGTAAAACAATTAAAAAAAATGTATTTTTGAAAAAAGTGACTTTTAGGATGAAATTCTCTAGAAGAATTTGGACAACTATAGACTTGCACACGTATCATACTATATAGAGATGGTAGATCAAAGGGTCCTATATGACACTATATTAGTCGGTTTTCTTAAATAATTTTGGAATTATAGTAAAACAATTAAAAAAGATGTATTTTTGAAAAAAGTGACTTTTAGGATAAAATTCTCTAGAAGAATTTGGACAACTATAGACTTGCACACGTATCATACTATATAGAGATGGTAGATCAAAGGGTCCTATATGACACTATATTAGTCGGTTTTCTTAAATAATTTTGGAATTATAGTAAAACAATTAAAAAAAAAATGTATTTTTGAAAAAAGTGACTTTTAGGATGAAATTCTCTAGAAGAATTTGGACAACTATAGACTTGCACACGTATCATACTATATAGAGATGGTAGTTCAAAGGGTCCTATATGACACGATATTAGTCGGTTTTCGTAAATAATTTTGGAATTATAGTAAAACAATTAAAAAGATGTATTTTTGAAAAAAGTGACTTTTAGGATGAAATTCTCTAGAAGAATTTGGACAACTATAGACTTGCACACGTATCATACTATATAGAGATGGTAGATCAAAGGGTCCTATATGACACTATATTAGTCGGTTTTCTTAAATAATTTTGGAATTATAGTAAAACAATTAAAAAAAATGTATTTTTGAAAAAAGTGACTTTTAGGATGAAATTCTCTAGAAGAATTTGGACAAATATGTAGTTGCACACGTATCATACTATATATAGATGGTAGTTCAAAGGGTCCTATATGACACTATATTAGTCGGTTTTCTTAAATAATTTTGGAATTATAGTAAAACAATTAAAAAAGATGTATTTTTGAAAAAAGTGACTTTTAGGATAAAATTCTCTAGAAGAATTTGGACAACTATAGACTTGCACACGTATCATACTATATAGAGATGGTAGATCAAAGGGTCCTATATGACACTATATTAGTCGGTTTTCTTAAATAATTTTGGAATTATAGTAAAACAATTAAAAAAAATTTATTTTTGAAAAAAGTGACTTTTAGGATGAAATTCTTTAGAAGAATTTTGATAAATGTGGAGTTACACACGTATCCCACTATATAGAGATGGTAGCTCAAAGGGTCCTATATGACACTATATTAGTCGGTTTTCTTAAATAATTCTGGAATTATAATAAAACAATTTTAAAAAAATGTATTTTTGAAAAAAGTGACTTTTAGGATGAAATTCTCTAAAAGAATTTGGACAAATGTGGAGTTACACACGTATCGCACTACATAAAGATATTATTTCAAAGATTCCTATATGACACTATATTAGTCGGTTTTCTTAAATAATTTTGGAATTATAGTAAAACAATTAAAAAAAATGTATTTTTGAAAAAAGTGACTTTTAGGATGAAATTCTCTAGAAGAATTTAGACAACTATAGACTTGCACACGTATCATACTATATAGAGATGGTAGATCAAAGGGTCCTATATGACACTATATTAGTCGGTTTTCTTAAATAATTTTGGAATTATAGTAAAACAATTAAAAAAATGTATTTTTGAAAAAAGTGACTTTTAGGATGAAATTCTCTAGAAGAATTTGGACAAATATGTAGTTGCACACGTATCATACTATATATAGAGGGTAGTTCAAAGGGTCCTATATGACACTATATTAGTCGGTTTTGTTAAATAATTTTGGAATTATAGTAAAACAATTAAAAAAAAATTATTTTTGAAAAAAGTGACTTTTAGGATGAAATTCTCTAGAAGAATTTGGACAACTATAGACTTGCACACGTATCATACTATATAGAGATGGTAGATCAAAGGGTCCTATATGACTCTATATTAGTCGGTTTTCTTAAATAATTCTAGAATTATAATAAAACAATTTTTAAAAAAATGTATTTATGTAAAAAGTGACTTTTAGGATGAAATTCTCTAGAAGAATTTGGACAAATATGTAGTTGCACACGTATCATACTATATAGAGATGGTAGATCAAAGGGTCCTATATGACACTATATTAGTCGGTTTTCTTAAATAATTTTGGAATTATAGTAAAACAATTAAAAAAGATGTATTTTTGAAAAAAGTGACTTTTAGGATAAAATTCTCTAGAAGAATTTGGACAACTATAGACTTGCACACGTATCATACTATATAGAGATGGTAGATCAAAGGGTCCTATATGACACTACATTAGTCGGTTTTCTTAAATAATTTTGGAATTATAGTAAAACAATTAAAAAAAATTTATTTTTGAAAAAAGTGTCTTTTAGGATGAAATTCTCTAGAAGAATTTGGACAACTATAGACTTGCACACGTATCATACTATATAGAGATAGTAGTTCAAAGGGTCCTCTATGACACTATATTAGTCGGTTTTCTTAAATAATTTTGGAATTATAGTAAAACAATTAAAAAAAAATTTATTTTTGAAAAAAGTGACTTTTAGGATGAAATTCTCTAGAAGAATTTGGACAACTATAGACATGCACACGTATCATACTATATAGAGATGGTAGCTCAAAGGGTCCTATATGACACTATAGTAGTCGGTTTTCTTAAATAATTTTGGAATTATAGTAAAACAATTAAAAAAAACATGTATTTTTGAAAAAAGTGACTTTTAGGATGAAATTCTCTAGAAGAATTTGGACAACTATAGACTTGCACACGTATCATACTATATAGAGATGGTAGATCAAAGGGTCCTATATGACACTATATTGGTCGGTTTTCTTAAAAAATTTTGGAATTATAGTAAAACAATTAAAAAAGATGTATTTTTGAAAAAAGTGACTTTTAGGATGAAATTCTCTAGAAGAATTTGGACAACTATAGACTTGCACACGTATCATACTATATAGAGATGGTAGTTCAAAGGGTCCTATATGACACGATATTAGTCGGTTTTCTTAAATAATTTTGGAATTATAGTAAAACAATTAAAAAAAAATTTATTTTTGAAAAAAGTGACTTTTAGGATGAAATTCTCTAGAAGAATTTGGACAACTATAGACTTGCACACGTATCATACTATATAGAGATGGTAGATCAAAGGGTCCTATATGACACTATATTAGTCGGTTTTCTTAAATAATTTTGGAATTATAGTAAAACAATTAAAAAAAAATTTATTTTTGAAAAAAGTGACTTTTAGGATGAAATTCTCTAGAAGAATTTGGACAACTATAGACTTGCACACGTATCATACTATATAGAGATGGTAGATCAAAGGGTCCTATATGACACTATATTAGTCGGTTTTCTTAAATAATTTTGGAATTATGGTAAAACAATTAAAAAAAAATTTATTTTTGAAAAAAGTGACTTTTAGGATGAAATTCTCTAGAAGAATTTGGACAACTATAGACTTGCACACGTATCATACTATATAGAGATGGTAGTTCAAAGGGTCCTATATGACACTATATTAGTCGGTTTTCTTAAATAATTTTGGAATTATAGTAAAACAATTAAAAAAAACATGTATTTTTGAAAAAAGTGACTTTTAGGATGAAATTCTCTAGAAGAATTTGGACAACTATAGACTTGCACACGTATCATACTATATAGAGATGGTAGTTCAAAGGGTCCTATATGACACGATATTAGTCGGTTTTCTTAAATAATTTTGGAATTATAGTAAAACAATTAAAAAAGATGTATTTTTGAAAAAAGTGACTTTTAGGATGAAATTCTCTAGAAGAATTTGGACAACTATAGACTTGCACACGTATCATACTATATAGAGATGGTAGATCAAAGGGTCCTATATGACACTATATTAGTCGGTTTTCTTAAATAATTTTGGAATTATAGTAAAACAATTAAAAAAAAATTTATTTTTGAAAAAAGTGACTTTTAGGATGAAATTCTCTAGAAGAATTTGGACAACTATAGACTTGCACACGTATCATACTATATAGAGATGGTAGTTCAAAGGGTCCTATATGACACTATATTAGTCGGTTTTCTTAAATAATTTTGGAATTATAGTAAAACAATTAAAAAAAACATGTATTTTTGAAAAAAGTGACTTTTAGGATGAAATTCTCTAGAAGAATTTGGACAACTATAGACTTGCACACGTATCATACTATATAGAGATGGTAGTTCAAAGGGTCCTATATGACACTATATTAGTCGGTTTTCTTAAATAATTTTGGAATTATAGTAAAACAATTAAAAAAAATGTATTTTTGAAAGAAGTGGCTTTTAGGATGAAATTCTCTAGAAGAATTTGGACAAATATGTAGTTGCACACGTATCATACTATATATAGATGGTAGTTCAAAGGGTCCTATATGACACTACATTAGTCGGTTTTCTTAAATAATTTTGGAATTATAGTAAAACAATTAAAAAAAATGTATTTTTGAAAGAAGTGGCTTTTAGGATGAAATTCTCTAGAAGAATTTGGACAACTATAGACTTGCACACGTATCATACTATATAGAGATGGTAGTTCAAAGGGTCCTATATGACACTATATTAGTCGGTTTTCTTAAATAATTTTAGAATTATAGTAAAACAATTAAAAAAAAAATGTATTTTTGAAAAAAGTGACTTTTAGGATGAAATTCTCTAGAAGAATTTGGACAACTATAGACTTACACACGTATCATACTATATAGAGATGGTAGTTCAAAGGGTCCTATATGACACTATATTAGTCGGTTTTCTTAAATAATTTTGGAATTATAGTAAAACAATTAAAAAAAAAATGTATTTTTGAAAAAAGTGACTTTTAGGATGAAATTCTCTAGAAGAATTTGGACAACTATAGACTTGCACACGTATCATACTATATAGAGATGGTAGTTCAAAGGGTCCTATATGACACGATATTAGTCGGTTTTCTTAAATAATTTTGGAATTATAGTAAAACAATTAAAAAAAAATGTATTTTTGAAAAAAGTGACTTTTAGGATGAAATTCTCTAGAAGAATTTGGACAACTATAGACTTGCACACGTATCATACTATATAGAGATGGTAGTTCAAAGGGTCCTATATGACACGATATTAGTCGGTTTTCTTAAATAATTTTGGAATTATAGTAAAACAATTAAAAAAAAATGTATTTTTGAAAAAAGTGACTTTTAGGATGAAATTCTCTAGAAGAATTTGGACAAATGTGGAGTTACACACGTATCCCACTATATAGAGATAGTAGTTCAAAGAGTCCTATATGACACTATATTAGTCGGTTTTCTTAAATAATTTTGGAATTTTAATAAAAAAATTAAAAAAAAAATTTATTTATGAAAAAAGTGACTTTTAGGATGAAAATCTCTAGAAGAATTTGGACAAATGTGGAGTTACACACGTATCCCACTACATAGAGATTGTAGCTCAAAGGGTCCTATATGACTCTATATTAGTCGGTTTTCTTAAATAATTCTAGAATTATAATAAAACAATTTTTAAAAAAATGTATTTATGTAAAAAGTGACTTTTATGATGAAATTCTCTAGAAGAATTTGGACAACTATAGACTTTGACACGTATCATGCTATATAGAGATGGTAGTTCAAAGGGTCCTATATGACACTATATTAGTCGGTTTTCTTAAATAATATTGGAATTATAATAAAACAATTAAAAAAAATTATTTATGAAAAAAGTGACTTTTATGATGAAATTCTCTAGAAGAATTTGGACAACTATAGACTTGCACACGTATCATACTATATAGAGATGGTAGCTCAAAGGGTCCTATATGACACTATATCAGTCGGTTTTCTTAAATAATTTTGGAATTATAATAAAACAATTAAAAAAAAAAAAATTATTTATGAAAAAAGTGACTTTTAGGATGAAATTCTCTAGAAGAATTTGGACAAATGTGGAGTTACACACGTAGCCCACTACATAGAGATGGTAGTTCAAAGGGTTCTATATGACACTATATTAGTCGGTTTTCTTAAATAATTCTGAAATTATAATAAAACATTTTTAAAAAAAATTTATTTTTGAAAAAAGTGACTTTTAGGATGAAATTCTATAGAAGAATTTGGACAAATGTGGAGTTACACACGTATCCCACTATATAAACATGGTAGCTCATAGGGTCCTATATGACACTATATTAATCGGTTTTCTTAAATAATTCTGAAATTATAATAAAACAATTTTAAAAAAAATTTATTTTTGAAAAAAGTGACTTTTAGGATGAAATTCTATAGAAGAATTTGGACAAATGTGGAGTTACACACGTATCCCACTATATAGACATAGTAGTTCAAAGGGTCCTATATGACTCTATATTAGTCGGTTTTCTTAAATAATTCTGAAATTATAATAAAACAATTAAAAAAAAAATTATTTTTGAAAAAAGTCACTTTTAGGATGACATTCTCTAGAAGAATTTGGACAAATGTGGAGTTACACACGTATCCCACTACATAGAGATGGTAGCTCATAGGGTCCTATATGACACTATATTACTCGGTTTTCTCAAATAATTCTGGAATTATAATGAAACAATTTTTAAAAAAATGTATTTATGAAAAAAGCAACTTTTATGATGAAATTCTCTAGCAGAATTTGGACAAATGTGGAGTTACACACGTATCCCGCTACATAGAGATGGTAGTTCAAAGGGTCCTATATGACACTATATTACTCGGTTTTCTTAAATAATTCTGGAATTATAATGAAACATTTAAAAAAAAAATGTATTTTTGAAAAAAGTGACTTTTAGGATGATATTCTCTAGAAGAATTTGGACAAATGTGGAGTTACACACGTATCATACTATAAAGAGATGATAGTTCAATTAGTCGGTTTTCTTAAATAATTCTGGAATTATAATAAAACAATTTAAAAAAAAAATGTATTTTTGAAAAAAGTGACTTTTAGGATGAAATTCTCTAGAAGAATTTGGACAAATGTGGAGTTACACACGTATCATACTATAAAGAGATGATAGTTCAAATGGTCCTATATGACACTATATTAGTCGGTTTTCTTAAATAATTCTGGAATTATAATAAAACAATTTAAAAAAAAATGTATTTTTGAAAAAAGTGACTTTTAGGATGAAATTCTCTAGAAGAATTTGGACAACTATAGACTTGCACACTATATAGAGATGGTAGCTCAAAGGGTCCTATATGACACTATATTAATCGGTTTTCTTAAATAGTTCTGGAATTAAAATAAAACAATTTTTAAAAAAATGTATTTATGAAAAAAGTGACTTTTAGGATGAAATTCTCTAGAAGAATTTGGACAAATGTGGAGTTACACACGTATCCCACTATATAGAGATAGTAGTTCAAAGAGTCCTATATGACACTATATTAGTCGGTTTTCTTAAATAATTCTGGAATTATAATAAAACAATTTAAAAAAAAATGTATTTTTGAAAAAAGTGACTTTTAGGATGAAATTCTCTAGAAGAATTTGGACAAATGTGGAGTTACACACGTATCATACTATAAAGAGATGATAGTTCAAATGGTTCTATATGACACTATATTAGTCGGTTTTCTTAAATAATTCTGGAATTATAATAAAAAAATTAAAAAAAAAAATGTATTTTTGAAAAAAGTGAATTTTAGGATGACATTCTCTAGAAGAATTTGGACAAATGTGGAGTTACACACGTATCCCACTATATAGAGATAGTAGTTCAAAGAGTCCTATATGACACTATATTAGTCGGTTTTCTTAAATAATTCTGGAATTATAATGAAACAATTTTTAAAAAAATGTATTTATGAAAAAAGCAACTTTTATGATGAAATTCTCTAGCAGAATTTGGACAAATGTGGAGTTACACACGTATCCTGCTACATAGAGATGGTAGTTCAAAGGGTCCTATATGACACTATATTAGTCGGTTTTCTTAAATAATTTTGGAATTATAATAAAACAATTAAAAAAAATTATTTATGAAAAAAGTGACTTTTAGGATGAAATTCTCTAGAAGAATTTGGACAACTATAGACTTGCACACTATATAGAGATGGTAGCTCAAAGGGTCCTATATGACTCTATATTAGTCTGTTTTCTTAAATAATTTTGGAATTATAATAAAACAATTAAAAAAAAAAATTATTTATGAAAAAAGTGACTTTTAGGATGAAATTCTCTAGAAGAATTTGGACAAATGTGGAGTTACACACGTATCCTGCTACATAGAGATGGTAGTTCAAAGGGTCCTATATGACACTATATTAGTCGGTTTTCTTAAATAATTCTGGAATTATAATAAAACAATTTTAAAAAAAATGTATTTATGTAAAAAGTGACTTTTAGGATGAAATTCTCTAGAAGAATTTGGACAACTATAGACTTGCACACTATATAGAGATGGTAGCTCAAATGGTCCTATATGACTCTATATTAGTCTGTTTTCTTAAATAATTTTGGAATTATAATAAAACAATTAAAAAAAATGTATTTTTGAAAAAAGTGACTTTTAGGATGAAATTCTCTAGAAGAATTTGGACAAATGTAGAGTTACACACGTAGCCCACTACATAGAGATGGTAGTTCAAAGGGTTCTATATGACTCTATATTAGTCGGTTTTCTTAAATAATTCTGAAATTATAATAAAACAATTTTAAAAAAAATTATTTATGAAAAAAGTGACTTTTAGGATGAAATTCTATAGAAGAATTTGGACAAATGTGGAGTTACACACGTATCCCACTACATAGAGATGGTAGTTCAAAGGGTTCTATATGACTCTATATTAGTCGGTTTTCTTAAATAATTCTGGAATTATAATAAAACAATTTTTAAAAAAATGTATTTATGAAAAAAGTGTCTTTTAGGATGAAATTCTCTAGAAGAATTTGGACAAATGTGGAGTTACACACGTATCCCACTATATAGAGCTAGTAGTTCAAAGAGTCCTATATGACACTATATTAGTCGGTTTTCTTAAATAATTTTGGAATTATAATAAAACAATTTAAAAAAAAAAATTATTGATGAAAAAAGTGACTTTTAGGATGAAAATCTCTAGAAGAATTTGGACAAATGTGGAGTTACACACGTATCCCACTACATAGAGATGGTAGCTCAAAGGGTCCTATATGACACTATATTAATCGGTTTTCTTAAATAATTTTGGAATTATATTAAAACAATTTGATTTAGTTGCCTATAAAGAGTATTTGTGCCAAATTGTAGCCGCTTAATATTATTTATATCTGTTTTATACGTATTTAAATGAATTTTGGAAGTGCACTTTATATGGGGTCTATGGTGAAACATGGACCGAACTATAAAAAAATTTCGTTTTGCGATTTTTTTTTGTATAAAACTTATTTTTGCTGAATTTTGTCTTGATATTCCATTTATTTATCATTGATGTGTATGATGTGTATTTTACTGGCACAGTGTTGCATTTTATTGCTACTTAAATTCAAACTCCCAAGTCGGTACTCATTAAAAATTACGCCGTAAAGAATTTGCAAAAATAATGTAAAAGTATGGCAACAAAGATTTTTATATATATTGCGTATACATTGAGGACTTGTTCTTAAATAATGCGCAACATATATGAGTTTCCTCAAACTATGCGTAAGGTACTTAACGCAAGATCAGGGGCTTATTCCGCGACTATATGTTAAAATTTTGATATAGGTGGTAAAATTATTCCAAAATAGTTATAAAAATCGAATTAAACCGTAAAGATTTTTATGTACCCAAACTATGCGCAATGCATATATATATACATATGTATGTATATGTATTTATAATAATAAAAAATAATAATGTTTTTTATTATGCATAATGCCGTTCTACACTTTATTTTAAAACTTCTTTAGAGATGTTTTTTTTTCCTGGTGCGACGGACTTCGGTAATTTTCTGATAAAAATTTGGTAACAAAATTTTTTGAACAGTGGCAGCACTGATATTTAAAACAGCTGTATGCAATTTATTTCGGGTTTGATTTATTTTGTATTATAAAAACTGTTTAATATGTGTGAAGTCGTGGTCGATGACTCCCGATGACTCATTTAAAATATATGTGACCAAATTGAAAATAGCAGCCCACTTTCTCTTTGACATTTTCAAAAATTCACAAAAATATTTTGAAAAAACATGATTGCCGCAAATGTTGACATATGAAATGTACACACAGGTTACATGTCGTGTACTGATAACAAATATGTAGCCATTCAAAAATGTACACATGTGCTACCATTGCATATGTGTACGCTTCGGCTACATTTGTCACATTTAAATTTTGTGACAAAACTACATTTCGTGTAATATCAAAATTTTAAAACATGTAGCCACTGTTACATATTTAACAAATGTAAACAAAATGCTGAGAGTTGTCATGACGTCAGAGCCACATGTGAACGTGGCTTTTTACATGCCATGTACTGCCGGCTTTAGAGAGGTGTTAAAAATAGCTTGTCAACATTCCATAAATAGATTTTAGTTTTTTTCCCATATTGAAAACGAATACATTATTTCTTTGGTACTCTATTGTCGGTCGAAAACACAATATATATTTTTTTTGTCGAAAGTCTAAACAATATTCTAGTGTTTGCAATTTGAGTAAAAACTATAACAATTATTAATTAAAAAAAAAAAAAAAAATTTTTTGAAATTATGAATTTGATATACATACATAAGTCTAGATCATTAAAAAGTTTATTTATAAGTTTCATATTATTAATGATATCATTAGAGCGTTGTCTAGTTAACATATTTTCGCGGTTTGTACGATTAAAATATCATGATTATTTTTGAAATTTTGTTAATAAAAAAAATTGAATTAACGATGGAAGAATAATTTGTACAAAATTTCTTACGTAATGTGAAGTGATGAGAAAGTGGTAGACGATTGTGGGATTTTAGGTCGAATTGGAGCGCCACTAAAATCAATGGTAGGGAGGGTAAAGACACGCTCATCTATCCCCTAACACCTGTGATAGACTGTTAAATGTTTTTTTTGGCTGAATTTCAGTTTATGGGGGACACCCCTAGAGAAAAAATCTAAATATGCCATCCCCTTCAGAATGTTCCCAGGAGTACGAAAATCATAATGAAAAAGGGGACTCACGCCCCCTATGGGCGTGGCAGTCGAAAAACGACCCGGCCCACCTACGTAGACAATATGGGTATCAAATGAAAGCTAATGTCTTCACGATTCCAAAAATAGCCATAGTTGCCAGATCGGGCGGTTTTTGCAGCCGATACGGCCATTTTTGTTAAATAGGGTTGGGGGTGAAAAACGACCCATGCCACCAACTTAGGCAATATTGGTATCAAATGAAAGGAAATGTCTTCACGATTCCAAAAATACCCGTAGTTGCCAGATCGTCCAGAATTTGAGGAAGATATGTTAATTTTTATAAAATCGGGGAAGGACTTTTTTTGTTTATTTCTTTTTAGCTCGGCCAGAGGCCGAGCACTCGAGATCCCCGCCGTCTAGAATTAAGACATACTGGAGTTAAAAACTAAGCCCGGCCGTAGGCCGGTCACGCAAAAAAAAAAAAAAAAAAAATTTCCCCCACCCCAAATTTTGCCAAAATGGCCATATCGGCTACAAAAATCGCCCGATCTGGCAACTACGGCTATTTTTGGAATCGTGAAGACATTAGCTTTCATTTGATACCCATATTGTCTACGTAGGTGCGCCGGGTCGTTTTTCGACTGCCACGCCCATAGGGGGCGTGAGCCCCCTTATTCATTATGATTTTCGCACTCCTGGGGTCATTTAAGGGGGCGTGGCATTTTTTTTTTTCCCCAGGGGTGTCCCCCATAAACTGAAATTTTGCCTTTTTTTTTATGGTTGATCATTGTATTTTTTTTTTCGTCTTAAGTTGATCTAAATAGGGGTTAATTACTATCTGGATTTGTGTAAGAAGATCAACTCCAGCCCATATTTTTTTAGAACTACGGGAGTCTAAAATAATATTTATGATGAACGTTATTTATTGACTACAGGAAGTGTTGAAAACAAGAACCCCCCAACCGACTGACCGCTAGTAGTTATTAATGGCTCCCATTTGTTTTCATACTTCGTCGTAGAGCATCAATAGTCAATAGTACCTAAATTTACTACAACTGAATAGAAGTAGTTTACTAGGAACCATTTTTGTGACCGTTCCTTGTTTTGTTCATTACAACACTAACTTATGAGGGTTGCTCACAGCAGTCATATTTTTTCGTATTATTATTTTATGACATACTACTTTATGACTACCGTGTGAATACCCCAATTATATGTAAATCTTTAAAACCTAATTCCAAATTCTACAACCAAATAACAACAATATGTAAAAGGTATTATAAAACAATTAAAAACATAATAATAATCAACATACAAATGAATTAAAACTATCAAATTGAAACATTTATTTTAGAATTAAAGTTAAAATGATTTAATACCTTTAAATATCTTAAACTTATATTTAAAATTACTAACTAAACTTTTCTAGTGTAAATTTAAGAATCTTTATTTTACTTTATACTTTTTTTTACTAATTCAATGCATACTCTAATTACAAAAGAAAAAAAATAAATAATAATAAACTCTTTTTAAAGCAACAACAACAACGTCATCAGTATGATATGATTGCTGGGCCCTTCGATCGGAACATATTGAAACGAAACATCATATTTTTTGGTTGTGAGTAAAATGTAAAGCTTTATTTTGTTTTGTAATTATTCATCAATAGCTTAATATAAGTATTTCTCATTTATTTTGTCCGATAGTCCGATTCTACCTTGTCCCCATTCTCTTTGCTTTTATTATTTTCTTAAATTAGTTATTTTCTAAATCTTCATTCAATTTTATATTGTTTTTTTTTTTGAATGAGTATTTTTTTTTTGTTTTTACTATGATATTTTTGTATCCTCCTTATTTTCTTTATTTTAATAAACATTACTTCTAATTTGTATTTGTAAAAAACATAAAAATATGCAATCTTAATTTATTTAAAAATGGAAGGATAGAACAGTCAAATGGTTACTTTTGTAAGTAGGTAATTTGTCATATTTTAGGGACAGAAGTAAAATTAAGGCTATATGAATTCTGTCAAGGCGTCTGACATAACTATAGTCAGAAGGGTGGGAAAATTATAGCCAATGTGCTAATATCTTGCACCAATATTTTTTTTAGTTTAAATTGTTGAAACATATTTTTTTTAATACACTCTGTGGTATATTAAGGCAAGAGAGTGTATTATATGTTTGCGTCATGAAATCGGGTTAAGAACAGTATAGACCACTCAGCTAGCCAACATCAAAACTTGCCCTTAACCAAGTTCTTTTCTTTAGAAAATAAACACATTTCTTTTAAGACAAACATTCAATGATTTTTGTTATTCTTTCGGAAACGACTCGTAACACGATTATGCTATTTATTCCTCTAATAAAGTTAAAACCCAGTATATCATCGAATAACGGCAAATTCTCTAATAAATAAAAGGTCTCGATCCTGTTAAATACATTTACTAAAGTCGCCTGATCAATTCTGCTAGCGCCATGAACAGACTTGACGAATAAAGGCCTGGAAAGTTTCCTGACACCCTTAAGGTCACGGGTAATTTTTATATAAATTTTAGTAGATCCCGTGTCTACTAACAATTTTAAGGTATTGCCCCCAATTATTCTCTCAAAATATGGGAGAATTGATCCTCCCCTAAAAAATTAATTTCATCCTCAAAAAACATATTCCCTTGGTTTGCTGGGGCTGATTCCCCTTCCCATGGGTTCTGCTGTTGGCTTTCATGACCTTTCATGCCTAACTTGAAAATTTAGACGACTTGCAGTTCTGACAGTCCGCATACTCACGTCAGCATCTACTGCCTGAGAACGGGGCTGTAAATTAAGACATTGAGTACTTGAATGTTGAATATCAATTCGAGGATCCTGTGGATACTGAGAATAAAATGATCTTGGCTGATTAAGAGGTTATCGCATCCGATTATTAATAGACAAGTTTTCTGTCGGTACTCCTGAATAAAAATGTGAACGCGGTGGGTAAAATTGCTGTGGCCGAACATAATGTTGTTATGGTCGTTTGACCTGGGTATCGAAAGGTAAATTTTTCGTTGGTTGTCCCGAAAAACTACTAAATGGTTGGTTGCTGGGAAAAGGAACATTAAAATTATTGAATCTTCCATTTGTATGCGGAAAATAGGCTTGTTGAATGTTACCAAGCCCACTATTATAAATTGTTGCAAAACGATATCTATTTTGATTCGTCTCTAACTCCTGTGCCATTGCCAAAGCACTAGGCAGATCCCTGGCTTACACGCAAATAGGGTATCACATAGGGGTTTATTGAGAAATGAAATAAAAACCCGTAGTGCATCCATCCTATACTTTTGGTTGAGCGACTGAATCAAACTAGAATTTCTATCATAGGACATTATAATCTTGTTGATTATCGATGTCAGTTTACTATCAATTTCACTATAAAAATCAATAATAGGCCTCTGGCCCTGTCTCAAGGTAGACAGTTCTTGCTCCAATTTGTCAATAGAAGTCTTAGCAGTGTACACAAAATCTAATCTCTCAAGTATGGCATAGAAATTCAAAACTGTGTTGTAACTACTAAGAACAGAGTCTGTCCTGCCTACAATATTATTCCTTAATATGGCGACTGCCTGATTACTTAGAACTACCTTGGTATCATTCGAACAATTTGTGGGCCGTAACTGCCGCTCGACGCCAAGAAACGTATTTAAAGGTTTAACCTTTAAACTCAAGGACAGACTTTACTATATCAAGTGGTTCGTCGCAATCTACGCCCTCAACGATCTCAATATTTCTATACTCCTGTATCTGGCAATCTTCTTACTCAACTTTTTAAGTATGCCCTGAAACTCTTCGCGTCTGTTCTGTTGCCTGTCTAACGTCCTCTGTGTTGGATTTCTGTCACTAATACTAAACTTTTGTAATAGGTTCAAGGTTTCGTCAATTTCAATAACTTCCTCGAAGGAATTCATAAAAGCAACCTTTTCTCTACAATCCAAAAGGCGGTAGCGTCCAAAATAACAGTTCCAACTCTCGTCAATAGCAAAAGCAGATAAACTTTTGACTTTTCACAATTTTTCATCTAGAGTTAAAAATGAGAAAAATTCTAAGTTGAACCAAGTATTTCTCACCACAATTTCATTTACTTTACACTATAAAATAATTAATCTATTCAGTAATCACTATATCGCTAAAACTGACACCTGATGAGCATCATTTTCCAAATAATTTCAGCTTCCCTCCTTATTATCCTTGGAATTGGGTTCTCAGCATGAAGTTGGGCACCAATTAATTTTGTAGTTGTAGGTTTATTTTTATTAATTTTGAGTTTATTTGTTATACGTATTATTTAGTGTGTAGAATTTGTGATTTAGTTTTAACTTATTTAATATTTATTTTTTATTTATCCTTATCTTATAAAATTCACTTTTTTAATTCTTATATTACAATATTCACTTTTTATTTAATCACACTGCTCTACATTCGTATTCTTCTTTTTCTGCCCGTGGTCTGTGTCTGACTATTTTTAATCAATCAAAAATATCAATGAAAGACAAATCAAAATCAATGAAACAGTCTCACATAGTAACAAAACACAAGTAGGTAGTATTTCTACTTTACAACACAGTCGATTGATCGCTCTCACTGTGAACAGTTCTCACTACCGCATTGTTTGTTAAAATATAATACCTACAATAGTTCCAATTATTCTCAAAAAAAAAAATCGAATTGTTAAATATAAAAACATTAATCCGGATTAAAGCCTATAATAATTATAATGCTTCAATATGAGACTTCCAAGTTAAATGGCGGTCGAGGTGAATGCCGAGGTATTCGACTTCATTGTGTTGCGGGATAATTTGATTATTTATTCTGATGAACGAGCAGGTATCTTTTCGCAATGTGAAAGTTATATGAATACATTTTTGTTCGTTAACCCTGATTTTCCAAAGCTCTAGCCAATTCTCTAGTTTATAAACATAATTCTGTAAATTCTGTGATGCAACTTGGTGGTCCTTATTGACGCTGATAAAGGCTGTATCGTCTGCAAAAGTTGACGTGTGGATTTTGGGGTCTGACGGCATGTCGGAGGCATAAATCAAATATAAAGTAGGACCCAGTATGCTACCCTGTGGCACACCTGATTTAATTGGCTGAGCGGTACTTAAAAAATCACCTTCTTTGATTTTAAATTTGCGACCGTATAAATAACTTTCCATGAGTTTAAGGGTGTTAGCAGGCAAAGTTAATTTAATTTTGTGCATTAAACCGTCATGCCAAACTTTGTCGAACGCTTGGGAAACATCAATGAAAAGCGCGGAACAGTATTTTTTGTCTTCAAACGACCCTCTTATCACATTTACCAATCTGTATGTTTGTTCGATGGTACTGTGTTTAGCTCTGAACCCGAATTGGTGATTTGGGATACATTCAGTGTCATTCAGAATTGGAGTCAACTTAGTCATTAACAATTTTTCAAACAGTTTTGAAATTGTCGGCAGTAGACGAATTGGCCTATATGACTCCACTTTGGTGTGGTCCTTCCCTGACTTAGGAATCATAGTGATCATGGACACCTTCCAATCTGCAGGATAGTATTCTAGGCGTAAAATAGCGTTGAAGATAAAGAGGATAATTCTTCTTGCTACACGAGGTAACTCCACAAGCATTTTATTGCTGATTTTATCCATACCTGGAGCCTTTCTAAGGTTCCGAGTACCAATTTCGTTTTGGACATCACGAAAGTTTAGTCTTAGAGGTACAGGAGGTCTTATAACAAGTGGTGGCAAATCAGATTCGTTATTATTTGAGTTGTTTATAGTAAACACATTTCTCAAATGGTTAACAAATAATGTCCCTTTCTCGGAATCATTTCTAGCTCAGTCACCAGTCGGATTTCGCAAAGGAGGTTTTCCTCTCACTGGTCTTTTTAAACCTCTTGCCGCCCTCCATAACGAGTAGTCAGATTGTGGGGTACTATCAAGACCTTCCAAGTAAGATCTAAGTGAGGCCGTTCTTTGGGTTTCTAAGAAATGTCTTAGTATATCTCTGCATTCCCGTAGCCTAGCTTTCAGTTCAGGAGACCTGTGAATTTGCCACTCTCTTCTCTTTCTTCTTTTTTCTGATAGGAGATGTTCGAGTTCAGAGAAATAAGTTCTGTGTCCCATTTCTACATTCAACGTGATAAGTGGAAGCGTGATGCACAGCTCGTCGAAGGTCCTCGGTAAAGTTGCCAATCGACTCATCAATATCGTCGGTAGTTCTCAACACAACATTTTCCGTGCAATTAGAACTTAAATACTTTTTGTATTTTATCCAACTTATTTGGGTCTTAGTCATGTTCATAAATGGAGAACCACACACTTGAGGGAAATGCATTGAAATGATAGTAGAAAAGTGATCTGAGGACAAGTCCAGTGAAGGATCCACTTGCATCCATTCTACAGGGATATTTTTCACTACTCCAAAGTCAATAACATCGGGAATCTTCCGTCGGCCAATAGGTGGGATGTCCACTTGAGAGTACATCTAAGCCCATTTTAGCAATGGTGTCGAAGAGTACGCGACCCTTTGGGGTTACCAGACGTGAACCCCAAAATGTGTGTTTGGCTTTAAAGTCGCCAGCAAGTAAAAATCTAGCTCCAAGGGATTTAAAGAAGTTATGGTATTGGTGTTCTTTTATTGAAAATCAAGGCGGAGAATAAATCGATGATAAAACAAATTTATATTGACAGAATTCAATGCAAATGTTTGTTGCTTGGAGGTAATCCTCACTTATGTTATTCATTAGATAATGCTTTATTCTGTTCTTTATAAGGATTGCCGAACCTCCACAAGCTCTTCCGCGGGGGTCTTTAGTATCGTAGAACACGTAGCCATTAATATTGAAGTACCCTGTCGACGTCAAGTGAGTTTCAGCAATCATCATAACATCAATCTGCTTATCCATCAGGAAGTATTCCAGTTCATTTTTATGTTGGCGGAGGCCGTTCGCGTTCCAGAAACAAATTTTTAAATAAATCATTTCTTTAAAATGGCTTGTAAGATAGTGGATTGCTCCAAACCTGGCATATTAGATTTAACCACGTTTGCGTAAGAAACTTGTGTAGAAGTAGGCGCGTTTACATGACTAGTGGACCGTAACAATTGACGGAAATTGGCACTTGTTGCAAAAATAGGCTGTTGACGATGATCAGGTAATACTGACGTCTTGTTGGTTCTTATGCCTTTCAAATGAGTGTAAATTGGACAACCTCTATAATTTGCGGTATGATTACCTCCGCAGTTACTGCATTTTTTGATTTTTGAGTCAGTTCTCGACTTATCGCATTGAGCAGTTGCATGTAGCTCCCCACACGCAACACAAACTGTCGGCAATTTACAGTAGGCTTTGGTATGACCAAATTCTTGACAATTAACACACTGGACGGGTCCAATGCGCTTATGTGGTTCTTCCACGGTGATTCTACGATGCAGAAGGTACATCAGATTGTAGATGGGATGGGACTCGTTTTTCTTTAAGACAACATCTCCAGGTTCCAATTCTACCCTGAACATGGGCTGAGGGATCTTTTCACGGTTTCTAATATTCACTACGCTCTTGATTTTGAACCCTTTGTCCATTAAACCGGTCTTTATCTCCGCAGGATCAACACATGAGTCTATACCTTTTAGAACGACTTGGAGTCCTTTTGCGCTTTTGAACTGGTAGGTATAGAAATCCCTAGTCTCCCTCTCCAACTGGTTGGACAATTTTCGAAAATCATCTTCCTTATTCACTTGGATCTTTGTCTCGCAGATATTTCCATGTTTAATTGAGGTTACGCTAAACATGTTTTCACCTATTACAGCAACAATTCCTTGTATCAGTTTGTTGGAAGGGGCTCTCTCAAGTAAATTGGTGGGGGCTTAAATGTCTTTTTCGGTATTTCTGGATCATCCGTCTGAAGTAGAGTAAATCTGTTTTGGTCATTTGGTTTACCACTATTGACGGTCTTAGGAACTTTTGAATTGTAAGACATTTGAGCAGATGTCGGGCTTCTCTGTCGCTTGAGAACGGTTATGTACTTATCCATACCTACTTGTTTTTTGGGTTTGACCGCACTATTTGATGAAGATGATGTTTTTTCATCTATTGAAATCACTATATTGGGCGAAGAGGAACGACGCCGTTCTACGGCTCTTGTAGTGAGAAAATTCTCCACAGATTTTTTTAAGGATTCTTCCTCAGAGACCCATATAGTTTTTCTAGTCGAGCTAAGCTCTTTTTCAGAATTACATCTGAGAGGAACACTCATACAATTTTTATGCGATTTTTTTTAATTACCGATATTACCGCAGATTTTTTAGCCTATAACGAGTTATTTTTTCACTTTTTTGTTTTATTTCAACCTATTACACTTTTTCACCTATTACGATTTTTTCATCGAAAATTCAGCCGCACTAAAAATAATACGTCCGAACAGTTCGCTGAGACGAGACTGAATTAAACCAAAATGTGCGCCGGTTCGTCATTTAAAAACATCTAAAACACGACAGGACCTAAACGAGAATATCTTGAAAGAATTTGCTACAATAGTTATTGCAGATATGTATGTATGAATATGTAAATGTCCAAAAAGAAACAAACAAATATGTGAAATAAGTGAACAAATTCTAAACAAAATATATGGAAAACTCTGTACACACTTTTGCTCTTGATGCATTTACATTTAATATTGGTGGTGGATATAAAGGGTGTCCCAATTAGAACGCAATTTTTAAATTTTAAATAAAACACAGATATTTAAAAAAAAATCGTGAAACTTTATTTTATCGTAAAGTAGACCGAATGAGGTTATGTATGGAACCAGATATCGTGCAGATGGCCGCCGCGGCTTTGCTGGCACACACGCGATCTGTTAATGAAATTTTCAATGACCTTTTTGCATAAATGCTGCGGTATTTCATTAATGCAGCGTCCAATTTCCTCCTTTAAAGCTTGAGTCGTATTCGGCTTATTCGCGTAAACCATCGTCTTCAAAAAACCCCAAAGAAAAAAAATCTAAAGGTGTTAAATCGCACGATCTAGGCGGCCAATTCTGGTCTCCAAAACGCGAAATAACACGACCTGGAAATGACTGATGCAGCAATTGAATTGTTTCTCTGGCTGTATGACATGTGGCGCCGTCTTGTTGAAACCACATGCCCTCCATATTCATTTCTTCAATTCTAGGCAAGAAAAAACTGGTTATCATTCACGATACCGAACACCATTGACTGTTTGCGCGTGACCTGCCTCATTTTCATAAAAAAAGGTCCAATGATCCCTCCAGCCCAAAAACCACACCACACAGTGACACGTTGAGGATGGATTTGCTTCTCGTGAATCACTCGAGGATTTTCCTCACCCCAAATGCGACAATTCTGCCTATTGACGAATCCATCAAGATGAAAATGGGCTTCGTCAGCAAAATCAGCATTTTCATGTTGTCTCTCCAATACCCAATTAACGAACTCCCTTCGCTGTTCATGGTCAGCTGGCTTCAGTTCCTGAGTCAATTAAACTTTGTATGCATGAAGATGCAAATCTTTCGTCAAAATTCGCTGCATAGTGGATTTGGAGACACCAATTTGATGAGCTCAGTGTCGAATTGAGATGGATGGAGATTGAGCGACATTTTCGATCGATCGACCTGGTCGAAGGCCATTTTTACTAACCTCGTACCTTTTACTAGCAAACAATAACAATTGTTCAAATGTCAAACAATGACACTTTGAATGCCCCCAAACTTAAAAATTGCGTTCTAGTTGGGACACTCTTATTTGTTTTAAAATTAGCATTAACATTATTGAATTAATTGGAAGGTGAACATTTTTCGGGATTATTAATTAGTTTATGTGGCGAACGTTTTGCAATTAATGAAACAAATTGTAAACCTGAATAATTTGTTTCATATAATTAAGTTTTAATTTAATTACGATATGACGTCTTAGAAAGTATAGATAATTGAATTTGAAACTTACTTCTCCATTATACAAGTCCGAAGCATATAGGTGATCAAATGGCAAAGCAGCTAGTAAGTCCACTACAAACCATCCTTTTAAATAATTTATAGCTATTTGCTTAGATTCCGATACAACTTCACCTTTACTGGAGACAAACGTTGTCCGAAAATTAAGTAATATATCTGAAATTAAAAAATAATCGTTACAAATAGCTTTAAAGATATATTTTCAATGGTGTGTCACATGTGAAATCATATTGTCGTAATTCCTTGTATGTAGAACACGGAATGGCAACAGCAGTAAATATTTTTAACCGGTTGAATTTTTAAAAATTCAATAAAAAACAGTAAGTCGGGGGTTTTTTTTTTTAATTGGGAAGTATTAATTGAATATTTGAAGGATAAATTAAAATCTGCTGACAATATTTTAATCGAACTAAGACATTTGTTTAATTGCCTCTTATTTATTTATTGAATCTGCGTGAGGCACCGGCCTTAAAATAATTATTCAAATTTTATAACTTAAACTAAGAAATATTCCCTATCAGTTGAGAGAGCTATAATAGTCAAATGGGCCTCTGATTAGTAAGATCTACCACCATCTGCTCTACGAAGTCCAGTTCCTATTTCAGTTTTAGTAAGTAAGAGGGTTCGGACGGTGTTGCAACTTCAAGATGTATCTCTCAAAAATTTATCTGAATTCGTCTTTAGTTGTTCCGCATAATTGAATTCCATATGTCCAAAGTGGTTTTAAAACATTTTTATTGGTCGTTGATTAGCCAGTCGAGATTAAAATATTTTAGTCTCGCATTAATCCTTTTTGCTTCTATGAAGCTATGCCAAGTAAATTTTCTATTCATGTGTATTGCAAAGTATGTCACAGGCTGTGGAATATTCACATTGTTTAGTGAAACAGGTGGGCAATTTTCTCTCCTAAGTGTAAACGTTATATGTTTACTTTTGGTTTCGTATTCCCAGTTATTTCTATAGATGCCATTGTAAGGTTGGAAAGAGTGAGAGACTATAGAGTATCAGCGAAATATGCTGCTGTTATCATTTCTCGTTCTAACTCACATAACGTAAAAAATAAATATGATAATTCTCGAATTCTATTTCTCAAAAAACGGTGAGTTAAATAGATGATGTTTACAGATTGATCGTGGACAATGAAAATTGCTGATGACGCCCTTGACAGGGTAGAACATGCATTCCAGTTTGCCAATTGTCTAGAAAAATATAACTTTACAATGTTTTTTTCGTTTTTTTTTTTGGCATAAAGTAAATTTTTTTTGTTAAGTATTTTAAAATTGTGTTGATTTTTAGTTTTTAAATACCCTAGTTGGATTTTTTTTTTGCATATTCTTTTTTATTGTATCTTCATTTTAAATGAACTAACAATAGGTATTCAAATCCTAAAACTAAAGTTAATTAAGATAAGTCCAGCCAATGTTAGACAAAATCTAGTTTTCAAATTCGATAGGATATAATGAGCAACTTGTATTTATTCATCTGAGAGCGGTGGTGTCCCTCCTTCTCAAACGGCTATGACCGGGATGTTGTAAGATGTCTCGAGCGAGGGGATTTGGATGAGTTTCCAGCTTACCCAAATAAAGGGCCACGTGTTTAGTTATTTCCCATTTGACAAGTGGAATATCAAGATCGTTGTGTATGTTGTTGTTTTTAATATACCAAGGAGCGGTAGTTATCATTCGTAGAATTTTGTTTTGACGGCGTTGAATTTTCTCAATATTGGAGTTGGAGGCAGTGCCCCATAACTGGATAACATAGCACCAAATTGGCTTTAAGATTGAGTTGTAGAGTAGAAGCTTACAATCGAGCCGAAGGACGGAGTTTCTGCCGATGAGCCAATGAATTTGGGCTGCTTTCAGTTTCATTTGAGTCAGCTTAGCATCTATATGTGGTTTCCATGTGAGGCGACGGTCCAGATGAATACCAAGATATTTCACGTGTGAGTTTTGAGGCACTATATGGTCATTAATACGAATAGGGGGACATGATTCCCTACGTAGAGTAAATGTTACGTGGGTGCATTTCTGTTCATTTATTTTTATTCCCCATTTTCTTGCCCATTTCTCCACTTGCGTTACGTGGTGTTGTAATTGAATCGAGGCATCTTTTGGATCTTGGTGAGTACTGAAAAATGCCGTATCATCAGCAAATGTTGACGTGTGAATTTCATTGTTTGTTGGCATGTCTGCTGTGTACAGCAAGTATAGAATTGGTCCTAAGATACTACCTTGAGGGACGCCAGCACCTATAGGTTGAGGACGGCTTAAATAATCACCTTCTTTAATCATAAACTGACGGTCGATTAAGTATTTCCATAGTAGGTGTTGAAGATTCACCGGCAAGTTCTGCTTTAATTTAGATATCAGGCCTTCATGTTATACTTTGTCGAAAGCTTGAGAGACGTCAATAAAGAGTGCCGAACAGTATCTCTTTTCCTCAAAGGTTTTTCTTATGACTTGTACCAATCTATGTGTTTGTTCTATTGTACTGTGTTGACGTCTGAAGCCAAACTGGTGATTGGGAATGCAGTTGTTTTCATTCAAAATCGGAGTCAGCTTGGTTATAAGCAATTTCTCGAATAATTTGGACATAGTTGGTAATAGACTTATTGGCCTATACGACTCAACTTTGCAAGGATCTTTTCCCGGCTTAGGAATCATCTTTACTAAAGCGATTTTCCAAACCGGAGGGTAGTACTCAAGCCGTAAGATGGCATTAAAAATAAAGAGGATTAATCTTTTTGCAATGCGAGGCAGCTCAAAAATCATTTTATTGCTGATTTTATCAAACCCAGGTGCTTTTTTAACATTTAAATTATCAATAGCCTCAACAACCTCCAGATATTGAAATCTTATTTGTACAGGTGGTCTGGCAACAACAGGCGGTAGTTCGCTAATGTCAGTATCCGTATTGGGAGTGAATACATTTTTTAAATGACTTACGAAAAGGTTGCCTTTTTCTTCGTTATTTCGTGCTCAAGATCCGTTCAAAGTACGCAGTGGAGGTTTTGCGATTACGGGTTTTCTCAGATTTCGGACTGCACGCCATAATGAATAATTTGACTGGGAAGTTGCGTCTAGACCTTCCAGATGTTGTTTGAGAGACGCTGCTTTTTGCGCTTCTAGCAAGATCCTAAGGTTTTTGGTACATTCTCTCAACCTAGTTTTAAGTTGGGGCGATCTGTGTTGTTGCCACTCTCTTCGGACTCTCCTTTTTTCAGACAATAGTTGCTCAACATCTGCAGAAAAAACTCTGTTGTACCTATTCGGCCGGTAAGTGGTAGAAGCATGTTCTGCGGTTTTCTCGACATGTTCATTAAGACTTTTTATACAGGCATCGATGTCTTCAGCAGTTTTTAACGGGAGTTTCTCTGTGCAGTGAGTGCTGATGTATTTTTTGTATTTTAACCAATTCAGACGTTTGACAAGAAGTAAGGCATCAGTTACGATTTGCTGAGGACTTCTGATGGTGATTACAGTGGGTGAGTGATCTGAAGAAAGATCCAGTGAAGCCTCGACTTCAATGAGTTCCGGGGATACCCCTTTCTCCACGCCGAAATCGATAACGTCAGGAATTTTTTGCTGGTCAGTTGGCCAATAAGTTGGTTGACCAGTTGAAATCACATTCAGTCCCATTTCAGACAGGGAGTCGTACAAGATACGACCTTTAGGGCTAACGTGTCGTGAGCCCCAGAATGTATGCTTAGCATTGTAGTCGCCAGCCGCTATGAAACGGCTACCTAGTGATTTGTAAAAATCTCTATACTGATCTTTTGTTATTGAAAATCTGGGCGGACAGTAAACTGACGAAATCACGAGGTTTTGACAAAAGTTCTCAATACAGATGTTTGTTGCTTGAAGATAACACTCTGAAAGACCACCCAATGAATGGTGTTTGATGCGCGATTTGACCAATATTGCCGAGCCACCACATGATCTATCTCTGGGGTCCTTGGTGTCGTAGAATGTATAACCACTTATTTTAAAAATGCTTCTCGACGTCATATGAGTCTGGGAAATTAGCATTACATCAATTTTCTTATTAAAAAGAAAATATTGAAGTTCATTTTTGTGTTGGCGTATGCCGTTTGCGTTCCAGAAACATATTTTGAGACAGTTCATGGTCTATTAAGTATGGCCTGCAGTAGCGTGGACTGCATTTTTTGCATCTCCTGCATCATACTTGTCATGCTTGTCATGAAATGGTTCATGGATTGCACCAGATTCTCCATTATACCTTCAAGACGGCTAAAATTGTGGCCGTTTGTATCATTTATTGGTGATTCATTTTGCTCTGTTGGTTGGTTAGATCTTAGCACGTTGGCATATGAAAATTGGCTAGTGGATGCTTGTGCTACGGGGGGAATAATTGTAATAGGTACTTTTGTCGTCTGAGTAGGGGTAGAAGCGGGTTTGTTGATCAAAGAGCGTTTAACGACCTCGAAAACAGGGCAACCCCTGTAGTTGGCACCGCAATTGCTGCATCTTTTTACCCTGGAATCATCCTTAGGTTTATCGCACTTTGAGGTGTCATGAAGATCCCCACAAACAACACAAACAGTTGGCAACTTACAATAAGATTTAGTGTGACTATATTCTTGGCAGTTCGAACACTGTACTGGGCCAGATCGCTTATGAGGTTCTTCCACTGTAACTCTTCGGTGCATTATGAATTTCAAGTCATATATAGGATGTGTTTCATTTTTCTTCAGCTTAACATCACCAGGTTCTAACTCCACTCTAAATAATGGTTGAGGGATCCTATCTCTGTTTCTTATATTTGATACGGCCTTGATTTTAAAGCCTTTGTCGGCCAAACTGCTCTTGATCTCGTCAGGATCAACAAAAGAATCAATTCCCTTAATTACGACTTGCAGACCTTTTGCGCTTTTAAGTTGATACGTGTAAAAATTCTTTTTGCGTTTTTCAAATTCCGAAACTATTCTCCGATAGTCGTTTTCATTATTAACCTGAATCTTTGTTTCATTAATATTGCCACGCTTAATTGGAGTCACATAAAAAGAATTTTCACCAATTAATGAAACTAATATTTTTATAAGTTCGTTTGAGTTTTTTTCTCTTAAATATATTGGAGGTGGTTTTACTGGCTTATTCACAGCGTTAGGGACATCATTTTTGTCTTGGAGAATGGCAAAACGATTTTGCGAGCGTGGCTCTTCAGCATTCTTTGATAATTTTGCGGCTGGTGTAATTTCGGCAGATTTTGGGCTTCTGCCTCTCTTCGATACTGTTATATAACGGTCCATTCCTACCTGTGTTTTTTGTTATAGGAGCGGTCTTATTTGTAGGACTTAATGTGCCTTTTGCAGCTGTTGACGTCTCTCCAATATTTGATAACGAGGACCGTGAAGAAGACGGTCCTTCAGTGATTTTTCTATTTAAATTAAATATGCTTTGGGCTAAGTTTGTGCCCTGTTCAACACATTTATTCAAGTTTGGTGCACCCTAGTTGGATAAAAACATATTTAACTTTAACATGTGGAGTAACACTATTCTGTTTGCGTGGTGTTAAAGTCAGCTGATTATGTACCAGACGTTTTGTGTGAAATTGGCGGGAAAAATTTTGCAACTTTGATTGTTTGTTCTGGCGAAAGTTTACACAAAAGTGAAAAGGATTAATATGAAAAACGATTGTCCAGGTATGTAAAACTATAGTTTACTAATGTTTGTGTGGTTTTTATGTGTTTTTGTCCAATTGTATCGTGTTTTGTTTATGTGTATTTTTAGAATGAGCTTAACAAGTGTATTTGTGTTTCGTGGATCAGTACTTTTGCATGGCAAAGCGTTGCAAAAAGTTGTTAATGAGAAGTTATTAAGCAAAGTGTGCAGATTAATAAGAAACTAATATTTCTTGTCCGAATCCACACGTTTTCGAAAAAATCAAATGTTTCTAGTGCAATATGTATGTGTTTAGTCGTGCTGAGCTGGTTGACATTAGGAGCAACAACATTCGCTCAGGAGACGCCATACAACAGCACATATTAGAAAGCATTGCTCAAAAGCATTTAAATAACGAGAACATTAAGTCAATAATCTAGGGGATGTAGCTGCTCGTTTTCCAAATTTGATTTTAATGGGCGATTTCAATACCAATTTGTTTGACACAGGAAAAAGCCAAACTGTTAGAGATTTCTGTGCGAGAGCTAGACTATCAGTTATACATAATTGTTTACCAACACATTTCACAGATAACTCTCTCTGCTCTACTTTAATTGATTATTTTATGGTGTCGAAGTAGGGTAGCCAGATTTGAAATACGGAAAAACAGTACATCTTATACAAAAAAACAGTACAATTAAAAAAAAACAGTACATTTTATTTTTTAACGAAAACATAACTCTTTATTCATGTAATAACATTTTTGTAATATTAATTTAATAACCAACAAAAAAATTTTTAAAAACACTTAAAAATATGAGATCATAACATATATTATAAACGTTTTTGAAGAACGTACATAGAAAATACAATTTAAATGACATATTGTATCTTTTATATCATCAAAGTCCTTTTAGATTACAATATTGTTGCTTTTAAATTTATTAGTTTTTGTAAATCAATCTGAATATGTATTAATTTACATTACAAAAGTGAAAGTTCAACTCAATTTTACTCCTTTTTCAATATTTTTAGTAGGACTAATGCTGTTCCAATTTACATGGTGTAGAAATTTATTATTTAAAAATCAAGTAACATTTTATCTTAACATGAATACTTTAAAATTAAATGTGCCATCAGTTTTTCGAAAAATGTATAAACAACGATATATTTATGAAATCCAATTTGTTTTTTTAATATTCTTCTTGATAATCTACAATGTTTAATGGTTAGAAATGCCTTTAGAGCAATGAAGTCCATTTCATGAAACAATTGTTGTTGTATTGATTTCATATGGACAAACAATTTTTTTTGGACACCAATGCTTTAAAGCCATTAACACTGATCTCCTATTTAACTTTAAAGTATATTAAACCCCGTTACATTGGTAACAACTAATAAACAACAAGTAGAATTAAGATTTGAATACATATTGTAAATTTCAAAAAGAAAGATTCAATAATAAAAAATAAATTTAAAAAAAAAAATATTTTTTTCAATTTTAATATAAATAAGCTTTTAACGAAAAACCAGTACAAAAAACAGTACAACGTGTAAAAAACAGTACATTTGCGTACTGTTTTGGGTATTATGCATAAAACAGTACATTTGAAAATAAACAGTACGCGTACTTCTAAAAACAGTACGTCTGGCACCCCTATGTCGAAGACAGATTTAGTTTATAAGAAAACTCAGTTTTAAATGCCAATTTTAAATTCGGGTCATGCATTGATTTCCATTTCGTATAATATAAAAGTTGAAAGAGTTTCTACGGAATATTATTTTCGTGACTATAAATCTATAAACTTAGAGCTGTGCTTACTACAATTGCAATCAATTGATTTTTCTTATTTATATAACAGTTTCTTACTGGATGATCAAATTTCTTTCTTTAATTATATTATACTTGAAAGCTTTGAGCATAATGTACCCTTGAAAAGAGCAAAGAAGCCATGTTATGATAAATAGATGGATTCGAATGAAATAAAGACGGCTCGATCTAAACGTAATTTAGCTTTCAGAGCCTTAAGGGAAAATAATTGCGAATATAATCAACGCATATACCGAATAAATAGAAACAAATTGAAAAGTTTAATAAGGAAATATAGGAGAAATGCAAATATTAATTTTTTTTTTCAATTGTAGTCAATCAAAATTCTGGAATAGGTTAAGATCTGAGGGTGCTATAGATAATGGAAAAGTATTAAATTCGGTGGACGTTGAGGAATTTAATAGTAATTCGATATTACCTCCCATTGTGGACGAAGGTTTCTGTGATATTAATCTTTCTTCTAACACCGGTTTTTCTTTTAGAACTGTGGATGAGTTAGAAGTATACAATGCAATGGTTAGCATTAAAACTAATGCAATAGGATATGACGGGATACCTATTAAATATTTGAAATTAATTTTTCCTGCAATTTCACATCCATTGACTTTTATTTATAATAAGATAATTACTACATCACAATTTCCTAAGATTTGGAAAATTGGGAGAGTTGTACCAGTTCCTAAGATAAAGTCACCACGATTGGCAACTGATTTTCGTCCAATAAACATACTTTCTTGTTGTTCTAAAATTTTGGAGATTTTATTAAGGAATCAAATTCAGGAGTATCTGTTAACAAATGAATTGCTCAATACATTTCAATCAGGATTTAAAAAGAACTATAACACTACAGTACTGCGATTCACTAACTTTTAACAATCCGACAATCGTAACATTTGTCGACATAAATAGTCGTTTGCAGTAACGATTGTGTGATTCTGTAACTTTTTTTTAACGATAGTATACAGCTGTTTTTTTGTACTCATTTAATTTAATAAAATGTGGCACCTCTGTGTACAAAGTGTCAAAATAAGCGAAAAGCACAAAAGAGAATGGAAAAAAAACAAATAGAATTGTGCATAATTTGGGAGTTTTGTTTATTTTTGTAAATTTTGACTTAAGTAAGGTAAGTAAAAAAATGTATGATTTAATTATCTTTTTATTTTGTTATTTTATTTACACTTATATACATACATTTTAAGTGCATTTAACTGAATGGCGACCAATTCAAATTCTAAAAGGAGCCGCTGATAGCATTCAGTTGCATAAAAACGTAAAGACGAAAGCACCTAGCAAAATAAAATACTTAAAATTTCATTTTAACTTGAAGCTGGCATGTCTTACCTGCTTTTCTGTCGATATAGATGTTATTCTAGAATCTAGATCCTCTTAGTTGATCATCTAACTCAAAAATTAAATTTTCAGCCAAGTCCGAAGTGAGTCGGGATAATTTTGGAAATTCCTTTGCTGTCAACTCAAAAGGATTGCCCAAATCCCGAAGAATACGACGATTAACTGCTGGAACGTCAAAAATTTGGTCATCCCTTGCTAATTCGTATGCCAAATACTCAAAAGCCATTTTAAACACAAAATAAACTTATATACACACTTTATATAATAAATACACTTTATCGATAAAATAAACACAACTAAAATTTTTGTCGCTAATATAACGAGAGAAAAACTTGTTAAGAGTAACAGCTGACTTCAGCCGACAGCGAATATCGTTAAAAATGTTACTGAATTGCAAATTCGATAAATTTTCGTTATATTTATTTTAACGATACGATTATCGTTAAAAAAGTTAGTGAAGCGCAGGACAGGTCTTAAGGCCCAACTATAATATGCATAAGCAAGCTTAAGCAAATTGCAAAAGTTAACGAAAAGGCTGTCAAATGCATAACTAGTTCAGAGTTAACTTTCAGGTGGCTACAATGACTTTGAAACTTTTTGTCCACAGTTGCTCATTTATGTTTAAAAAAATGTTTTTATTTTAACAAAAAGCCATTAAATGACTATATTTTATAAATATTATTATATTATTTTATAATTAAAAGAAAATTTCGTACCCGAAACGCATAATATTTCCTTTTTTTTAAATTGATCGGCAAAAGTACTAAAATGTACAGCTGTGGCAGCACTACATTGTAAATAATAATAAACGTTTACATATGTTTTGTTAATTTTCGTATTGTGGTTGCAAAAATGGAGAAAAAACTTAAAAATTTAAATAATATAAAAATATTAAAGTTAGCGCTTGAAGGCCTGTGCACATTAAAATAAATAAGTGAACTACACTGTAAAAGAAGAAGACGCTCTTGTTCTGTCAGAGAAATAACCGCGACAGAAAGACATTTTTGTTAAAGTAAAAAGGGTTCCTTTTATTGTAAAGGCACTTATTTTTTCCGCATTTTCTATTAAATTTAAAATAAATATATTTTCTTCCATTTTGTTAAAAACACAAACAACAACAAACAGCTGATTCCGTACAGAATGTGCGATCAGTTTCGCATTTTGCTTAAGCAAATGACAGTTGAAAAACTTAACGAAAAGTTTCGTTAAGTACATTATAGTTTGCCACATACAATTTATATGTGTTCGCACGTTTGCTTAAGAATAAATTAGATTTTGGAGTTCATTTTAATCACGTTATTGCAAAAATATCTTTTATATTAAGGAAATTTTATTCACTAGGATGTTATCTACCTTTTAATGTAAAAAAACAATTAGTTTTTTCTGTATGTTTACCTATTATTCTCTATACAATAGAAGTATATAGTGGAACGACACAATACAATATGATAAAATTACAACATTGCTTCAATAGATTAGTAAGTTATGTATATGTATGGACTTAAATATAGAACACGAATAACATCCTATATTATATCGCTTGTTGGATGTAATTTTCAAGATTTCGTTAATATAAGATTGTTGCTTCAACTATTCAACATAATAAAAACTGGCTGCCCGCCATACTTGAGAAATATGTTTCATTTTGGTACATCTTCGCGGACACATGTTTTAGTGCCTCCGCGTTATAACACATTAATAATGAAGAGGTCATTTGTTGCTAGATCCACTGCTTTGTGGAATTCTACAATTCCTTATTCAGAGAGAAAATTCTCACATTCTATTAAACACTTTAAAAATATAGTATTGGAAAACTTATAAATCATAAATTTGTTATGAAATTTATTGTGACTGCTGTCTAGGATACCCAAATTGTCTTTTTCTTTTTTGTTTTATTTTGCTCTTAACATTTGTGTATGGGGGGTATTATGAATTTTAAATTCATAATTTAATTTAAATTTTATAAAATATTTATCTTTAAATTTAAAATTTTTTTTTTAAATTTAATGGTATATTGTATATATTTTTTTTGTACCGGCTTATTGGCCAATAGGCTTAAAAGCTATTGAATAAATAAATTGAAAATTGAAATTGAAAAAGTTAAAGTCTTCGTCAATTATAAATAAACACTTGTAATTTAACTCTGGAAAGATTTAAGGGAACGCACTCAAAATGGCTTGCCAAAAGCATATTCATAGAAATCACTGGTCATTATGCGTTAACAAATAAAGTGGGTCGCCCAAAATATGATTACAAAAGCGCTGGTCCTCGTCCGAAAAGAAAATTAGCCGCGGAACACTCAGAAGAGAATAACAACTTAGCTCCCTTACTCAGACATGCTGCCACAATAGGAGCTGAATACTGAAATTTGAATTTGTATAATTATTATTTTTTTCTTTTCATCAAATATAATAGAAAATTTAAAAATAATATTTTTAATGGAAACGTCAAAAACCTAGTTGCATGTTGGCCAGATCGGCTATATAGCAGCTATATGAAATAGTGCACCAAATCATATGAAACTTGGTAGGTCATCTTGGGAGCATAAAAAATGTACACAAACCATATTTCAATTGAATAGCTTTAAAATTAGAGTTTATGCCAAAATAAACGAAAAAACCATAGTGCAATGGTATTCTTTGAGTTATTAATTAAAAATTAGCTCAATCCAAAATAATAAGAATTTTTCTTTAATAATTGATATAAAATTCAACCATTTTCAATATGAAAAAAACAGTAGTGTCTACAAATTAATAAAAATTATTTTAAAAAGTTCATTATATTTAATTACAAGTTTTATATATGTATATTAGGGTGTCCCTTATTTTTGGACGTCATTTTTTTGCGCATACCCGCTAAAAAGTTTCGAAATAATCTAAGAAGCCACCAGAAAAAATTTTACTTTGATGTAAGAATGGTAACCCGTGGCGACTTGGGATTTATTAAAATCTGTACATATTTTATTTGGGTTTCAATATATTTTTTATTTTATACTGTTTTGTTTTATTAGTTTAGTAATTTTTAATAATGTTTATTTATATTTTATTTGAAATTTTATAAAAGTGACGTTTCATATCCTGATATAATATTGTTACGAGAGCTTTGATTATTATATTATGATGCTGATTTAATATTAATGAATTTAGTAGTTACATGTCTGAACATACTTATATGTTAATTGGCATTAATAACTTAAAATAAATATCCCTAATATACATAAATATGTGTAAAACAGATACTATGTTCTTACTTTGAACAAATACGTTCACCACAAATCTTTACTGTTGCCAATTGTCTTATTTGGGCTCACAGAAATCTAAATTATTAACAACCAAACTTTGTTACTAAGTATAGATCAGTTAAACAAAACATACAAGAGTGTTTAAGTATGTATGTAACACATATGTACATATTTCGATCTACTTGTTTACTTGCATTCGTACATACAACCGCTTTCAATTTGTACTCTCTGTTGTTACTAAGCGTAAAGCAACTGTCATGATCGGGCATGCAGAATTCAACTTACACAAAGCATACAAACATGTACAAATAGACACAAATATTGTTGACTGACTTACATACATTTTGTAAGTTAATTTAAGCATTGATTTTTGTCATGTTTGAGCATGCATGTGCATGTACGATCTTATAATTAAGATCTAGTAAAATATATTTAAAAACAAGTTTTTTAACATAGCAGTTAGTAAAAAACAATCGTTCAAAGTAAGAACATATAAAACAAAATATTTAAAGAATAAAATAAAAAAGTCCTTTAAATAAATAAATGTAATATTCATATATCCTTTTAAATAAAATAATTAAAAAAATAAACATTTAAGTGTTTCTTTTAAACAGAAACTAAAACTTTTAGTCTCCAACTGATGATATGAATTTGACCCTCAACATGATATAAACTAATCAAGTGAAACTCTTTGTAAATTTACAGAAGAGAGCTTTCGTTTACATTCCTTTCAAAAAAATTAGCTTTCATATATGTTATATGTATATCTATGACTATCTAAAAAGGCGATTCCCCTTTCTGCTCAATTGCTAAATTAATGTCTTGTTTTCGATGGAAATTTTCCATTTCAATAGTGTTTTTCATAAAGTGCGGTGCCAGGTAGACCGGGTTGCTTTGCAAAAAGTTGGCAGACAAAGAGGAAAGATAAAGAAAAAGATTATTACATGAAGAAAAAAGAAAATTAAGGCAACAAGAATTTTTGGCAGTTGCATCGACTTCTACATCAAATGTTGAATACAGGCGAGGACGAAATATTTAATTCTTATACCGAAGATCCACAATATTCCCACGACGATAAAATCCTGCCAGAGACAAGCGCAAGTTTGCAGAGTAACAGTTTAAAAAGAGGAAGAAAAAAATCTGATAACACCCAAGGTAGTCGCAGTTTTAGGCAGGTGTCAGCTAAGTATAAGAGATTCCGTGTATATTATTCAGTATCCTAGATCCACTGGATTTGAGATGCGATGAATTTTCAATAAATAAATCTTCAATTCAACGAATTTGTACACAAATGAGAAAATCCTGGGCAGAAACTATAAAAAGGGACTTTAAGAACAACGTACCTGATATCGTAACCGTCCATTGGGATGGCAAACTTTTACCAAACTTAGATATAAGAAGCTCAAAAGAGGAACGGCTGTCAATTACAATTTCTTATAGCGACAAAGAACAACTTCTTGCAGTACCAAAATTGGAGAGTTCATCTGGTAAACACAAAGAAAAAGCTATTACCTGTTGTGATACAACATCAACAAACACCGGGTGTTTAAATGGTGCCTGTGCTCTTTGGGAGCAATGTTTAGGCAGAGACCTGGCGCTTTTCGTTTGTCATCATATTTATGAACTACATAGTTCTTAAAAATGTATTTGAAGCCAAGATTAATGGCATCGTTCCACAACACGAGTAACTCAAAAAAATCGTTCAAATGAGTATTTTATTATGTTTTTGGGTTCTATAAAACAGTTGTCAAATTTTATTGAGTGAAAAACGTAATGGTTGTATTTTTGTGTTCTTTTGTGTGTTCTGTATTACAAATCCAAATGTCGTTAATGTCAAATTCAAACAATTGAAAAAAAGTAATCGGCAAAACAAAATAAAAATTTTTAAACGAAAAAATAAATTGAAAAAATGGAATCAAACGTTAAAAAATTGTAAGTACTTATGTATGTATGTGTGTATGAATTGAATATATTTAAAAATTTCTAATCACAGCATAAAGAAAACTACGGTAACTCAATTTTAAAAGCTGGTGGAGTAAATGGAAGAAAATCCCCAACTCGCAACATGCAGCCCAACGTTTGGGAGCAGCAAGATGGTGGTAGAGGAAAAGTGGTGTAATGTGGCCAAACAAATAAATGCCTTGGGGCCTCCAACAAGAGCAGCCTCAGACTGGAAAAAGGTATTGTATAAGGTTTTCAATTTAAAAATTTTGCATAATGGTAAACAAATTTCCATGAACATTAGATATGGCAGGATCAAAAGTGCAGAGTCAAAAAAAAAAATTTGTGAAAACAACAAAAGTATTCACGGAACTGGTGGCGACCCATGCACAGTAAGTAATTTGACGCAATTAGAATTGCATATTGACAGAATATGTCATCTGTCGTCAGCTGCAGCACCAAGTGGTAATGTTTTGGGCTTACCATCTGCCTACAAAATGGTTGCAATAACGCCACCCAGGGGTTCGTCGAAAGTTGCAGTTGTGACACCCACCAGTTCCAAGCAAATACAGCACATACACACACCAGAAAAAATAATAATTATAGAAAATGAAGACCTGCAACTTTCATCTGAAATTTTAAGCGAAACACTACCGCCATTCAAAAAAAAAAACACATCGACTCCAAAAGAAGCTACAAAACAATTTTACTCGAATAGAAAGAGAAAGGCTATTGATAATGATATAGGTAAAGACAGGATGAAATTATTACGCCAGCAAACAGATGCACAAACCAAAACGCTAGATGCTATGAACAAGCACGCCGAAGCTGCCCAAATTCAAGCTGAGGCAGCAAAGGTTCAAGCTGAGGCAGCCAGGGCTCAAGCTGAAGCAGCAAAAATTCAAGCGCAATCATCTTTACACCAAACTAAAGCCCTCCAAGAAATTGCGGAATCGTGTAGGGTCATGTCCAACACATTAGTGCATTTATTAAACCACCTTAAAGATGATGACTAGGTTGCTTAATATTATCAGGTACGAGTAAGTTTTTTAATTCTAAAAATAATACAAATCACTCACTTCAGTACAGTTCTGTACTAGTTTTAGTTCAGATCTAGTTTATATTGTTTTAACATAATTGTATTTATGTATTTTATTTTTCAGATAATATACGTACATATGTATGTATATTATCAACATTGATAAACACACCAAAATATTGCCTTTTATGAAATTTTTTCTGTCGAAAAAAACACTGCTTTATATATGTACATATTTATAGTTTTATTAAAATAAATTTTTTATTTAACTTTTCTGAATATTATTTATTTATTGTTTTATTATATGTGAATTATATTTTCTTTTTATGTTTTCTTAAATTAAATTAGTATATATATATAATAAATTATTTTCTTTAAAATATAAATTAATATCTAAAATTACTAAAAATCTGTATTTAATATTGAATATATACAGTAAGTAAACATTAATAGTGTATACCATTTATTTATGCCAAACTTCTTATAATTTCAGCTCTTGTTGCTCTAGCAATTGATTCTTCGGTGAGTGTATCAGCGAATTAATGAACATCACCATCAATATCTGTAGGCTCACAGGTTTCGTTGATACAACTTTCCCAATTGTTTTTGTAGAAAATGCAGATGTTGTGCAAAACACAACAAGCGTTTACAATATTTGTTGTTTTCTTTGGGCTATAATGTAATCCTCTTGACCCTATTATGCTCCTGAAACGATTTTTTAGTACGCCATTACATCTTTGAATGACGTTTCTAATTCTACAATGCTTCTCATTATATTTTTTTTCAAGTTCATTCGTTGGGTTTCTAATAGGTGTCATCAAGAATGGCTGCAATTTATAGCCAGAATCACCTATTTTTAAAAACAATGTATGTATTACCAAGAATCCACGTATTTCGTTTTCCATTTGAATAATTTGTTTTATAAAAATGATTTGAAGCACTCTCGTTCCACACAAAAGCATCGTGGTTTGCCCCGGGATGTCTTGCATCTACGTATGCAATAACCATATTTTGGTCGCAAATCTGAAGAAATTAAAGATTTATGTGTAAAATATAATTGATCAAATTTTATTTTAAAATTACAAATACTGTGGCACACAATTTCTATAAAAAGTTTTGCGCAAGTTTTTGCATTGAAAACGTTGTAGAAATAAAGTTTTTATAGAAAGAGTTTTGGACATCATATAGAAAAACTTGTGGCAACAAAGATTTTCTATAGAAAAAATTGTGTTGAAACAGATTCGATTATCAAGCCAAACGTTTTTTATAATTTTCCTGGTAATCGAACAGATCTAATTTACATGCTTTTAATACTCACCAGTATTACGTTTATACTATAGTAGCCTTTTCTATTATAGTAAAGATGATTGGTTTCATTACCAGGGCTCTTTATCCTAACGTGTGTTCCATCCACACAGCCAACAACTCCAGGAATACCGCCATATTGATAAAAATACTCTTTTGTTACATTTTCTTTTTCAATGGTTCTTTCTAACTTAATCCATTTTGGACCTAGATGTTCCTCAAAAATGTGTAGTAGCTCCGAAATTATTTTAGAAACTTGCGACCTTGACATAGATGAAACATATGCATTTCCTATTGATATTTGATAGCCACCAGTAGCAAGAAATACTAAATACGTTCCAAGCTTAGTAGGAGCTGGAATATGCGTACTCCTATATGCTACTTTAAGTTTCGGAGCTATTTCTTCAAGTAACATTGCAAAAATCTCTTTATTAATACGGAAAGTAGCAATAAAACTATGAAGAATTTAAAAATTAAAAAACAAGAATCACTAATGTTGTTTTTACTTACCGTTCCTCCGGTAGATCAAATACATTTAAAGCATCCTGGATATTTCGACGGCTTAAACGGACGTCTTCACTATCACTCTCACTACTCTCAGTATCAAAATAAATATCTATTGATGGAAACATTTCTCTTTTTTATTACAATTTTATAATTTTTACACAAAATATATTTTATTTCACTATTATTATGTGAGTCAGCTGTTGTTTTGGTTTAGTTTTACACTAGAGTTGCCATTTAAGTATTATAGTACCAAAATGGAATTTTACTGTGAAAAAAAGTAAACAAAATATGAAATTTTATACTATGACAACAATGTACCTTGAAAATACTCAAATTATTACGTAACCAAACGTAAGTCAGACGAGTATATTATAGAAACTCATTTGTTTACGTAATCGCCCGTGTACCAATCGTTCGCCTGAGAATACACTCGTTATACAGAACTATGCTATAAGCAAAATGTTTGATCTCAAGAAATACCAATTTTTTAAATAATTAGAGAAAAATATCGATTCAAATAAGATTGAACCATGCATCGTTTTTGTTAGAGAGCACATTCATGATGAACAAATTTTATCCATCTTAAGGTTTTATAAAACAGCACTTAATAAGGGAATATTATTGTGAAATAATCGAACTATGCGTTGTGTTTTTGAATGGCGATCCAGAAAAGAAAATAAAAATCAAGCCCACGGTGCCTTACGCCAAGCACGATGGATGGCCAGCCAGAGCAATTTATTCATTAAAAATATGTTTTCTCCAGTCCCAGGTCAACATAGATGCAAATGATAAAAGTGCTCTGCAGGACATTTGCGTATTTCTTGCGCTAATTTACGTAAAGCCATGGCTCGAGTGTACGAAAGCTGTAAAAGCACCTAATCAGGATTTGGGTTTTTTGAAAGCAGTCAAAGGCTATAATGAAATAGACGAAACAATATCGAATGCTGGTATAAGTAAGTTTTGTAAGCATTTATGGTATTTAAATGAAGAGGCAGTCATATAGCGTGTTCAGATATGACCCTTAATTGCGTTAATCGCAATTAACGCCATTATTGAGCTCAATATTCCATATAAAATCTCAATTAATTATTGCGCAATAAGTACGAAATTGTTATAATATTGAGTAAGATTTCGAATGCAACACTGTTCATAACTGTGTTTAGTGAACAAAATTGTATAAAATGCAAATGTCAACAAAAGAAATCATTAAAAAATCTATGTGAAGGTAAAGGCCCAACTATAATGTGCATATGCTAGCTTAAGCAACCCTGCGAATACATATAAATTGTATGTGGCAAACTATAATGTACTTAACGAAACTTTTCGTTAAGTTTTTCAACTGTCATTTGCTTAAGCAAAAAGCGAAACTGATCGCATATTCTGTACGGAATCAGCTGTTTGTTGTTTGTTTGTGTTTTTAACAAAATGGAGAAAGAAGAAAATACATTTATTTTAAATTTAATAGAAAATGTGGAAAAAATAGGTGCCTTTATAATAAAAGGACCCTTTTTATTTTAACAAAAATATCTCTGTCGCGGTTTATTTCTCTGACAGAACAAGAGCGTCTTCTTCTTTTACAGTGTAGTTCACTTATTTCTTTTAATGTGCACAGGCCTTCAAGCGCTAACTTTAATATTTTTATATTATTTAAATTTTTAAGTTTTTTCTCCATTTTTGCAAACACAATGCGAAAATTAACAAAACATATGTAAACGTTTATTATTATTTACAATGTAGTGCTGCCACAGGTGTACATTTTAGTACTTTTGCCGATAATTTAAAAAAAATGAAAAAATTATGCGTTTCGGGTACGAAGTTTTCTTTTAATTATATAATAATATTTATAAAATATGGTCATTAATGGCTTTTTGTTAAAATAAAAACATTTTTTTTAAACATAAATGAGCAACTGTGGACAAAAAGTTTCAAAGTCATTGTAGCCAACTGAAAGTTAACTCTGAATTGCTTATGCATTTGACAGCCTTTTCGTTAACTTTTGCAATTTGCTTAAGCTAGCATATGCATATTATAGTTGGGCCTTAAGTTTGTTTACGTAGAAACACAACAACCATATAGAATATTTTTTGTATTGTTTTCCAACTGTCAAATGATTTTACATAGAAACACAACAACCATATAGAGTATTTTTTGTATTGTTTTCCAACTGTCAAATGATTATTGAGTAAGCTGAAAATTTCCTATGCCTGAACACTTAAAATAATATTGTCAATTAACCGAATATTGACTCAATTAAGTTTCATATGTGAACACGGTAATATTATCATTTTTTGATGACGAAGTGGATGATGAAACACAAACAAATACATATGCTTATTACCTTAAACAGAGGGAAAATATAGGATTTTAACAAACGAAATATTCCAACGAGCGATGAAATGTCAGAATCGTTGTTTGGTGAGTCACATTTATTTTTTTAATAATGTTATCTTTGTGTTAAATTATAGATATTTAGTAGTATTTTTGTTGAACTATTAATATTTCAATTTTGATATTTTCTTTTAGTTAGGCTTAAGTTCATTTGAATTTAATTTTCATTAAATTGTTTTTACTGAAGAAAGAATTATTTAACAACTTGAAAAAATTTTATTTTTGATAATTTTTCTGACTAGGATTCGAACCTGGGTTGTTGGTTGAATTGACATATGTTTCGAGAAACACCACTTTCTCTCATCAGAATTCTTTACGTTCTGACCATTGCACCACTACGGTGCCTGCTAGTCAACAGACAACATCAATCCTTTAACCAGTGACTGGTGGTTCGAAGTTTTCTGTAAATTATCATTTTTTTATTAATTTCTATTTAAGTTGTTGTTTTTCCTTTTCTTCAGTTATTTCTTTCGTATTCATGTCGAGACTTCGTCTCGAAAACCTGAATACATTTGTTTTTTATTATGTTTGTTGTGCACTTTCGTACACATGTAAACATTACGGCTTGTGCCTTAGCTATAGGATAATTAGTAGTATTTTTGTTGAACTATTAATATTTCAATTTTGATATTTTCTTTTAGTTAGGCTTAAGTTCATTTGAATTTAATTTTCATTAAATTGTTTTTACTGAAGAAAGAATTATTTAACAACTTGAAAAAATTTTATTTTTGATAATTTTTCTGACTAGGATTCGAACCTGGGTTGTTGGTTGAATTGACATATGTTTCGAGAAACACCACTTTCTCTCATCAGAATTCTTTACGTTCTGACCATTGCACCACTACGGTGCCTGCTAGTCAACAGACAACATCAATCCTTTAACCAGTGACTGGTGGTTCGAAGTTTTCTGTAAATTATCATTTTTTTATTAATTTCTATTTAAGTTGTTGTTTTTCCTTTTCTTCAGTTATTTCTTTCGTATTCATGTCGAGACTTCGTCTCGAAAACCTGAATACATTTGTTTTTTATTATGTTTGTTGTGCACTTTCGTACACATGTAAACATTACGGCTTGTGCCTTAGCTATAGGATAATTAGTAGTATTTTTGTTGAACTATTAATATTTCAATTTTGATATTTTCTTTTAGTTAGGCTTAAGTTCATTTGAATTTAATTTTCATTAAATTGTTTTTACTGAAGAAAGAATTATTTAACAACTTGAAAAAATTTTATTTTTGATAATTTTTCTGACTAGTGGTGCAATGGTCAGAACGTAAAGAATTCTGATGAGAGAAAGTGGTGTTTCTCGAAACATATGTCAATTCAACCAACAACCCAGGTTCGAATCCTAGTCAGAAAAATTATCAAAAATAAAATTTTTTCAAGTTGTTAAATAATTCTTTCTTCAGTAAAAACAATTTAATGAAAATTAAATTCAAATGAACTTAAGCCTAACTAAAAGAAAATATCAAAATTGAAATTATAGATATTTTTTGAAAAATGAACACTTTGTATTTATATAAAGACTTTTTTTTATTTTTTTTTTTTTTTATTTATTTATTGAATTTTTTCATTTCCTGTACAACAAGACTAAGTCTTATATTTATAGTACAGGAACGCATTACGTTATAAACAATTTTATTATGAGCATAAACAAATTAGATACAGAAAAACCTATATTGATAACATCTTACGTGAAAAAGTTATATAAAAAATTTCTGAAACTATTAGCATTACTATTTATTTGTTGATTTCGTGGAAGATTGTTCCAAAGACGAGCGGTATGTACATAAAAGTGCCATTCAGACACTAGGTATTGATGTCGAGGTATTATAATATTTCGATTTCGACACGATTGGAAGAAACGTATTTTTTCAAATATATATTTGGGGGTTTGAGTATTTATTATTTTGTGCAAGAATACAAGAATACGAATTTTTATTAGGCTATCAAGTGAAACTCCGTAAAGTTTATTGGAAACAGCAGAAACATGATCAAACCTTCTCAATCCATACACATATCTTATTATGTTGTCAAACAATATATTAAGCTTACTTTTACTACTTGAATCACAGCTTCCAAACAACTCGCACCCATATATTAGAGAAGGAATCAGATACGTCTTGGCTAGTAAGGTTCTTATTCTTATTGGTGTAAAATATTGTGTAGACCAGAGAGCTCGTAACTTTATGTATGTTTGACCAACCAGTGAGTTTATATGAGCAGTCCATGTCAGATTGCTATTGAAGATTATACCGAGATTTTTCGCTGAATTAACAATTTCGATTTTTTCACCATTTAAAACAATATCTTCAGAAATGTAACGATTTAAGCTCCTTTTACATATCACAATGCATTTAGATTTGTGTGGATTCAAACAGAGTCCATTTGCACAAGCCCAGAGGTAAATTTTGTTTAAATCCTCATTTAGAGATGATATTCCTGAAGCTATATTTTGAACAGAGCTACTTAGAGTAAGTTGCACGTCATCTGCGTATAAATGGATGTTGCATTTAGAGAGTTGGTTTGGCAAATCATTTATATATAATGAAAATAAGAGTGGTCCTAAAATAGAGCCTTGAGGTACTCCTCTATTAAGGGATACGCTATCTGACCATGTATTGTTCACAAACACCGATTGTGTGCGGTTCGTAAGATACGAATATATAAGTTTAGTAGAAGTGTCGCTAAACCGAAAAAAGTGGTACAGTTTTTTAATGAGTATGTCATGGTCTACCGTATCGAACGCCTTAGAATGGTCTAGAAGTACTAAAAAATTCATACTACCTTCATCTAATCCTTGACGTATATTTTCGCTAACCTCCACAAGAGCCGTAACGCAGCTGTGATTCTGACGAAACCCCGATTGCGTGCTGGAAAGTAAACTATGAGTATCAATATATTCCATCATTTGTTTATACAAGAGCTTCTCTAAAACCTTCGATAGAAAACACAAGATAGCTATCGGTCTATATTCTCCATTCGATTTAGGTAATGGTATAATTTTTGCGTGTTTCCAGTTTAACGGATACGTACTTGACATTATAATAGTATTAAATAGATAAGTAACATACGGTAGAATCATAGGTAAAAGTAATCTTATAAACTTCGGGTGTATGTCGTCAATTCCTACTGCATTTGATTTAATCAAAGAGCTTGTTGAAATAACGTCATATTGAGTAACGCACGAAAATTGGAAATGTTCACTAATTATTCCAGTATTTGTATTTGGCGAGCATGAGGAAAAATTAAAAAAAGTGGGATTTGCCTGTACTACAGGTATGTCAGTGAAAGTTCTGTTAAGCATGTTTGCATCCACATTACAATCTGTACGATTATTAGTATTGCCAATTCCTATTTCGCGAATGATATTCCAAGTTTGTTGAGAATTGATTGCTGAGTCAAAGCGGTTGGAATAATATTCAGTTTTTGCCTGTTTAATATGTTTATTTACATTTTTCCTGGCATTGGAATATTGTAATTTTAGTTCAGGAGTTTTAAATCTTTTCCACCTGGCATATGCTAAGTCCCTCAATTGTATTGCATTCTTAACAGAATTTGAAAACCATGGTTTTTGAGTATGTACTGTTTTTTTATATTTTAGTGGTACTGTTTGATCGAAAAGATATTGAATATTGTGTTCCAGAAATGAAGATTGTTCATCAACGGTGTACATAAAATAGATATCATTCCAGGCAATATGGGAACAATATTCATATAAAATATTAAAATCTAGATTCTTAAAGTCACGATAACTGAAACACTGTTCAATTTGTTGGATTTGAAAGTTATAAGTTAGGAATATTAGATCATGTTTAGAAAAACACGGAGCAGATATTTGATCATACAGAACTATATTCGTAGTATTGGACACAAAGAAAAGATCAATCAGCGTGCTTGCTGTGGATGTATGGTGCGTTGGATTAATCATGTTGACTGGAAAAAGACCAAGCGATAACATATTATCATGGAGCGTCGTCTCCACTAATACGTTTGAGTTAAAATCACCAGTAATGACTATATCATTATACACTGTGGCGAGAGTTTCTAGTGTTGAATACAAAACAGTTAATGGTATTCTCTTATTTGGCCTATAAACACAACCTACCAGCATCTTTTTGCCAAATGAAGAAATTTCGATAAATATAAACTCAACCGCTTGTTCAGTTGTACTGTATGTCAAAGATGATTTGTTGCATATTTTGCAAGAAATGCTATTCTTAGTAAAAATGGCCACACCGCCACCATGACTTCCTCTATCATCTCTAAATACCTTGTACCCATTGGGACATATATTATTATCTGGGGTTGATGTTAACAGCCATGTTTCCGAAACACAATATAATCTTTCTTCAATTCAGCGAAAACACTGGATAGTTTTGTTTCAAATAAGAGCAAAGTATTTCTTGATTGATTACAGATCGATGATAGTTTTCTTGGCACAAATGTGGCGCTTTGGATAAATAACGCTGCATTTGTAGAAGCCAAAAGAAAAGTAAGTCTTTTACGAGTGGTAAATGATGCTGCTGAAAGAGCAGTCAAATTAGTCGAAGGTTTTCGCGGACTTATTACAGCAGATGAAGAGCAAAAACTGTTTTTGTTGCGCTGCAGATAAAATACTTTAAAAAGAAATTATCCTATATAATTTGGAAAATTAAAATATTCTTAATGTACCTTTTTATTGTTTTCATTTACTGTATTATGCAAATCATCTTGCCTTAGTCGCCACGGGTTGCAATCATGAAAGAACAATAAAATTTCATATATAGATATAATTAAGTATATGTAAAAAAATTAGAGGGTATGCGTTTCGAAATTGTAAAAATTTTTTTTTTTGTCCTATAAGGGACACCCTAATGTATATACATACATATATTGTTCTGATATTCTTTCATTTTTCATCTATTTCTATACAATAAAATTATTAAATGAAAAAAAAAAGTTCATTGCTGTAGTTGAGTTGAGTTTTTAAGGCTGTTATTATTTCATTACTATATTTCTTTAGTATATTATTGTGGTATTTTTTTTTATTTTTCCATTTCTATGTTGGAGTTTACTCCTTCAGTATTTATTACTCTATACGGTCTCTGATATGGAGACTGATTTTTTCTATTCATAACTCGTAAAAGAACAAGATCTCCTACAACAAATTTAATTGGATTTGAGTATTTATCCTTAAGTATTCTTTGTAACTTCGATTTTCCAATACATAGTTCTTTTGCCTTATCATGAGAAAATTTTAGTCTATTTTTAAGTTCCGCTACGTAATCGTCGGAGTTATATAATGATTCATATGATTTTAATTTATCATTCGGCAAGTAAGGAAGTTTTCCAAATACATACTAATTCATAGGGTGAATAGCCAGTATCAATATGTGGCGTCGTGTTATACGCAAATGTGAAATATCGTATCCAAAAGTCCCAATCATTATCGTTAGAAAAATTTAATACGGTATTCTGAATATGCATATGACTCTGTTTGTAATTTAGATGTTAGTTTCAAAATAATAAAGTTCAGCATCATATACATTCACATAAAAAAAAACGTATGAGCGGTAAAAATTCGTTTCAATATCTTTCAGCAAATGCAGTTTCTAGGTAATCTGTTGTGATTTTTTTTTAACTCATGTGATTATATCAGTGAATTATAATTTAAATTGCCAAGGTGTCTCATGTATTAATACTAGAAGAGCCGTAGAACGGCGTCGTTCCTGTTCGCCCAATATAGTGATTTCAACAGATGAAAAAACATCAAAAACAAGTAGGTATGGATAAGTACATAACCGTTCTCTAGCGACAGAGGAGCCCGAAGTCTGCTCAAGTGTCATCAAATTCAAAAGCTCCTAAGACCGTGAGTAATGATCAAAATAGGTTTGCTCTTTTCCAGACGGATGAGCCAGAACTTCCTAAGAAGACGTTTAAGCCCCCACCAATTTATCTGAGAGAGCCCACTTCCAGTAAATTGGTACACAGAATTGTTTCGGTAATAGGTGAAAATATGTTTAGCGTAACATCAATTAAACATGGAAATATCAACGAAACCAAAATTCAAGTGAAAAAGGAAGATGATTTTCGAAAATTGTCCAACCAGTTGGAGAGGGAGGCTAGGGATTTCTACACCTATCAGCTCAAAAGCGCAAAAGGTCTCCAAGTCGTTCTAAAGGGTATAGACCCATGTGTTGACCCTGCGGAGATAAAGACCGGCTTAATGGACAAAGGGTTCAAAATTAAGAGTGTTGTGAATATTAGAAACCGTGAAAAGATTCCGCAGCCTATGTTTAGGGTGGAATTGGAACCTGGAGATGTCGTATTAAAGAAAAACGAGTCCCATCCCATCTACAATCTGATTTACCTTCTGCATCGTAGAATCACCGTGGAAGAACCGCATAAGCGTCAGGGACCCGTCCAGTGTGTTAACTGTCAAGAATTTGGTCACACCAAGGCGTGTTGTAAATTGCCGTCAGTTTGTGTTGCGTGTGGGGAGCTACATGCAACTGCTCAATGCGATAAGTCGAAAACTGACTCAAAAATCAAAAAATGCAGTAACTGCGGAGGTAATCATACCGCAAATTATAGAGGTTGTCCAATTTTCACTCATTTGAAAGGCATAAGAACCAACACGACGTCAGTATTACCTGATCGTCCTCAACAGCCTAATTTTGCTTCGAGTAACAATTTCCCTCAATTGTTACGGTCCACTAGTCATGTAAACGTGCCTAGTTCTAGACAAGTTTCTTACGCAAACGTGGTTAAATCTAATATGCCAGGTTTGGAGCAGGAACCTAAATCACAATATTTCGAGCCTAATATTAACTCTCTAGAGACTACATTGCAGACTCTTGTTCAAACTATGAACACTTTTACGACCACTATGACATCCATGATGCAGGAAATGCTGAAAATGCAATCCCCCATCTTGCAAGCCATGCTAAAGAAATGATTTATTTAAAAATTTACTTCTGGAACGCGAACGGCCTCCGCCAACATAAAAATGAACTGAAATACTTCCTGATGGATAAGCAGATTGATGTTATGATGATTGCTGACGTCGACAGGGTACTTTAAAATTAATGACTACGTGTTGTACGATACTAAAGATCCCCGCGGAAGAGCATGTGGAGGTTCGGCAATTCTTATAAAGAACAGAATAAAGCATTATCTAATGAATAACATAAGTGAGGATTACCTGCAAGCAACAAACATTTGCATTGAATTCTGTCAATACAAATTTGTTTTATTATCGATTTATTCTCCGCCTCGATTTTCAATAAAAGAACATCAATACCATAACTTCTTTAAATCCCTTGGAACTAGATTTTTAGTTGCTGGTGACTTTAACGCCAAACACACATTTTGGGGTTCACGTCTGATAACCCCAAAGGTTCGCGTACTCTTCAACACCATTGCTAAAATGGGCTTAGATGTACTCTCAAGTGGACATCCCACCTATTGGCCGACGGACCGACGGATGATTCCCGATGTTATTGACTTTGGAGTAGTGAAAATATCCCTGTAGAATGGATGCAAATCGATCCTTTACTGGGCTTGTCCTCAGATCACTCTCCTACTATCATTTCAATGCATTTCCCTCAAGTGTGTGGTTCTCCATTTATGAACATGACTAAGACCCGAGTAAGTTGGATAAAATACAAAAAGTATTTAAGTTCTCATTGCACGGAAAATGTTGTGTTGAGAACTATCGACGATGAAGAATGAGAAGAGAGTGGCAAATTCACAGGGGTCCTGAACTGAAAGCTAGGCTACGGGTATGCAGAGATATACTAAGAAATTTCTTAGAAATCCAAAGAATGGCTTCACTTAAATATTACTTGGAGGGTCTTGATAGTACCCCACAATCTGACTACTCGTTATGGAGGGCGGCACGAGGTTTAAAAAGACCTGCGAGAGGAAAACCTCCTTTGCGAAATCCGACTGATGACTGGGCTAGAAATGATTCCGAGAAAGAGACATTATATGTTAACCATTTGATTTACTCTTTGCCATTTATGCATTATTTTAACATAACATAATTATTTTTTTGAGAAATGTGTTTACTATAAACAACTCAAATAACGTATCTGATTTGCCACCACTTGTTATAAGGCCTCCTGTACCTCTAAGACTAAACTTTCGTGATGTCCAAAACGCTATTGGTACTCTGAACCTTAGAAAGGCTCCAGGTATGGATAAAATCAGCAATAAAATGCTTGTGGAGTTACCTCGTGTAGCAAGAAGAATTATCCTCTTTATCTTCAACGCTATTTTACGCCTAGATTACTATCCTGCAGATTGGAAGATATCTATGATTACCATGATTCCTAAGTCAGGGAGGACCACAGCAAAGTGGAGTCATATAGGCCAATTAGTCTACTGCCGACAATTTCAAAACTGTTTGAAAAATTGTTAATGACTAAGTTGACTCCAATTCTGAATGACACTGAATGTATTCCTAATCATCAATTCGGATTCAGAGCTAAACACAGTACCATCGAACAAACACACAGATTGGTAAATGTGATAAGAGGGTCGTTTGAAGACAAAAAATACTGCTTCGCCCATTTCATTGATGTGTCCAAGTTTTCGACAAAGTTTGGCATGACGGTTTAATGCACAAAATTAAATTAACTCTGCCTGCTAACACCCATAAACTCATGGAAAGTACACGACATGCGACGGTCGCAAATTTAAAATCAAAGAAGGCAATTTTTTAAGTACCGCTCAGCCAATTGAATCTGGTGTGCCACAGGGTAGCATACTGGGCCCTACTTTATATTTGATTTATGCCGTCAGACCCCAAAATCCACACGTCAACTTTTGCAGACGTTACAGCCTTTATCAGCGTCCATAAGGACCACCAAGTTGCATCACAGAATTTGCAGAATTATGTTTATAAATGAACAAAAATGTATTCATGTAACTTTCACATTGCGAAAAGATACCTGCTCATTCATCAGAATAAATAATCAAATTATCCCGCAACACAATGAAGTCAAATACCTCGGCATTCACCTCGACCGCCGTTTAACTTGGAAGTCTCATATTGAAGCGAAACTTACACAAATGAGATTAAAAGCAGTGCAACTTAATTGGCTAATTGGCAGAAATTCTTTACTATAGTTGCATTGCAAACTATTGTTGTACAATGCAATACTAAAGCCAATCTGGTGCTATGGAATTCAATTATGGAGTACGGCCTCAGCATCAAATATTAAAAAAATTCAAAGGGGTCAAAATAAAATTCTACGTATAATTACTGCAGCTTCATGGTATGTTAAAAATTCTCGAATCCACAAAGATCTAGGCGTGCCATTAGTAAAAGTCGAATTTACAAAATATGCGTCAAAGTACGTGAGCAAACTTGAACACCATCCAAACCCACTTGCACGAGACATCCTTAGCTTTAGTGGCCACAATCGGTTGAGAAGGAGGGATACCCTTGCTTTAACTCAAGCGCAAAACAGATGACTGGATCAGTTGATGTGAAATTTTTTTTAGTATCATACAAATTTTTGTCTAGCACTGGCTGGTCTTATTATTTTCTTTTTAGAATTAAGATTTGAATACTTATTGTCATTTCAGTATATGAAGATTCAATAAATAAAGGTGAAAAAAAATTCTTGTGTGGTACAGTAGGGTGGTTTTATTGAATATGGCAAAAATTTTTTTTTTGAAATTTGTAAGTGCTCACGCCTAGGAATGTTCTATTTAGTTTTAAAATACAATTGTAAAAGTTTTAGCTCAATCCGTCTATGCCTTCCCCTGCCGAAAAAGCCCCAAAGTTTTCGAAAATACACCTATCTAATAAACTTTATATCTGTTCGGTTATAACTTCTTTATATCCGCGACAGTATTTCCTCTTTTTACTCTCAGTTTCTAATTTTCCGATTTTTCCATCGCCGGTAAATACATCGTCTGAAGTTATTTCTTCCACTTCCCAATTAGAATAGAATGAGATATTTTGTAAATTTTCTGTTGCAGTGAGCAAAAGAACACATTTTACAGATTCCAATAGTAAATATTTAATTACATACTCAAGGTTAAGTTTTAAGGGTATAACTTTTTTTTATTAAACTTGGGCAAATATGGTAGAAACTTACCAACTCTTTCTAGTGTTATCTGTCGGAGTCGCCGCTCTTCTGCTTTCGATTTTCTTTCTTCAGCTAGAGCTGTCTACAGATCGACACTTTCCATATGGCCCGGACGCCCTTTCATTCTCTAATATTTAAAAAACTTAATGTCTTCCTGGTGAGTCATTTTGGAAATAGCATCTTCTACTGCTACATCAAATAAATCAAGCAATTTAATTGTGAATGCACTATTATTTTCCTCTTGACCTATTGTCTTCAATTTTGAATTTTTCTGAAGTGTTCTCCATTCGTTATACAATTTTTCAACTTTACGAACAGCATTTTTCTGTAACTGACAAGCTTTCTCCCAGAACACAAAAACTTCTTTCTGAGTTTTAGCACGGATACGAGCATTGAACGAAGTACTAGCCATTTTGACTTAAATAGCTTTCTTGTACGAACTGTTCACTTAACACAAAAACCTTTAAATGACTATTTCTCTTAAAGTATCATTACACGCGCAACATCAAAATAAAATTGGGGACTCCCCGATTTTAAATTTCTGCTTGAATATATTGTGGTAAATATGAATAAGAAATTAACTTTTAAAGTCATTATGATTACCTTTCTTTTGATAGTAAATTTATTGTAATAAATTATGGCATTTATCAGCTAAAGCAGAAACATGGCGCTATTTCGTGAAAAACAGGCATTTTCGAAAACTTTGGGGCCCTTTCGGTACGGGAAGGCATAGTCCGATTGAGCTAAAATTTTCGCAATTGTATTTTAACACTAAATTACATAATTCTAGATGTGAGCACCTTTAAAAATCGAAAATCGATTTTGAAAAACCACCCTAGTGGTACAGCTATGTTTTTTTTGTTCAAAGCACAAATAACAGAACATTTTGGTACACACATAATTAAGTGGAATTTCTGAGTCATACTGCGTGCCGACCAGAGATCGGCAATGAATCGTTTTTTTACGATTCACAACTACTCATAACATTTTAAGTATAAGTGGTTTTAAATCATTGAAATTTAACTACTCTGAGTTACTCAAACTCACAACAACGTTGACTTATAAATGCGGGTTGATATAAGTATGACTACAACGCCGACATCGAGCTCATACGATTCTCAATATGTTTGATTCATAAACAACGGTATTTAGATTTACATTTTAAGAAAAATACTCACATACTCATAAAGTATTCAACTCAGTTAAGTCATTGAAAAAAAATTTCAGCATATTCCGTTAGGTATTTATATAAAATAAGTAAAAAAGAAATATAAAAACATACAAGTAAGTTTATAGGAAAACATATTGGGGAAAATATAACATTTGTTATTTTATATAATTTTTATAAGCGGACTGTAAAAATGAATGACTCTCGCATGAGTGTATGCGAGTCATACTTATATTTTTATCGTCTACGTACATTGAGTTAAGGAGAGTCAAAATAAACAACATCATACATGAGATTAAGTCTGAATATAATGAGTACTTCAAACTTTAAAGATGAATATTGGTTTGATGATATTGAGAGAAGTATGAGTACGTATAAGTATAACAAATTATGAGTCATGATTCAAGTATACTCACTTTTTCAGTACTCATAACTGATCTCTGGTGCCGACACAGGACAGTAACAAGCAAAATGCTCTTTTGTTGGACTCTTTTTGGACTCCTTTTTCGGAGCGCTCCTAGAATGGTATGCTGGGATATTTATAAAATAATAAAAATATATGTAGTCCCAAAAGAATAACCGAATTAAAAGAATTTCAAGAATACTGTTCTGTGCCATCGCATAAGATATTAGGTGTTTCCTATACAAGATGGCTTTCTTTAGAGGGAGTTATTGTAAGAATTATAGAACAGTGGATGCTTTGAGGCTGTATTTTGTATCATGTTTTTACGAAGCCAATTCAGAAAATATGTCTAATAAAGTCAAATGTTGTCTAAATAAGACTGTTGCGCTTGACAGAAATAAGTCTTTCCGCAGACTTAAATGTTGATTTATTTTGGCACCAAATTATTCCATTAAAAATGGACTAAATCAGAAAAGTTTTGGAGATCTTGCTAGCTTTGTAATTAATTTACTTTCGCTCCCACATAGTTCTGCAGCTGCTGAACGTAAATTTTCAACACTTTTTTTAATTAAAACAAAGTTTAGGAATAAACTTTGAAAAAAATACAATTAACAGTATAATGTTCTGTAAAGAACATATGAAAAACAAGTAAGAGTGCTATATTCAGCTGTGCCGAATCTTAAATACCCTTCACCTAAGCGTAATAAGAAATACAGAAACTACACTAGACTAGAATATCCTAATTCTGTGTTTTCTATTCAGTGTTAGTGCAAATTTTATTAGTATTTGATATATTGTTTGAAACACAATTTTACGACCAACATAATTTATGTTAAATATTTTGAAATGTTGTCTAATTTTTACCATTTTTAATTGATTTAATTACCAATTCTTATCATAACTTACAGAGTCTGTCTGATGTTCATAATAATCTTCAGTGTAATTTAACAAACAGAGTATAAAAAAAACAAACAGAGTATAAAAAAAAAGGGTACAATTCGATTTTAGTGATTTTGCTAAAAAAAACAAAATGAAATAGGGCTTTTAGAGGAGATACCAGCAAAAAAAAATTTGTTGGCGGTCACGCCTATTTTCGAAGGGGCGGGCCCGTAAAGTTGAAAATATATAGGCCTATATCTCGGGAACTACTGGGTGCTTGATAATTTGTAATACACTAAATAAAAGGTATTAAAAATACCTTTCCAACGATATATATCATGATTATAAAATATAGACCGAATATGGGTTAAATCCGAAAAAAATATTTTTTGACCCGAATTTATTTGTTTTTTGGAAATGGTTCTTATATGGCAGCTATGACAAATTATGGGCCGATCTTGTTAAATTTTGGAAGAGTTATTTTCATTCATATGAGGATATTTCACCTCGAATTTCAACATAATAACGGTATATTTAAGATATATATTAGTATTAACGTGGATTTCGGTAGTGGACCTTATGTGGGGGATATAGTCAATATGGACCGATATTCTCAAAATCCAGCAGTTTGATTTAGGCATGCATGTAAATGATCCGTGTAAAATTTTGGATGGTACCCTTATTTATAAGCGATTTATGAGTATTAAAGTGATTTTCCGAAGAGGGCTTTATATGGGGCTTACGGTTAAAAATAGACCGAAATTAACAAAATTTTGTGGAATGATTTTTGTATATATTAAAATGATCTGTGCAAAGTTTTGAGTCGGTACCGATATTTATACAATATATATAGGGAAAAATGTCTTTTTCAGATGTGGTCCTTGTATGGGAGCTATGACCAATTTTGGGCCGACCACCATAAAATTTAGTACAACAATTTATTTGTCTATAAAGAGTCTTTATGTCAATTTTTAGCCGTTTAGCATTATTCATATCTGTTTTATACGTATTTAAATGAATTTTGGAAGTGGACTTTATATGGGGTCTATGGTCAAACATGGACCGAACTAAAAAAAATTTCGTTTTGCGATTTCTTTTTGCACAAAACTTAGTTTTGCTGAATTTTGTCTTGATATTCCAATTTTATAGGAATCTATTTATCATTAAGCCATATTTCGGGAATATATATATTTGTATGGGGGCTATAAGAAATCATGTACCGATTCTTACTATTTTGCGCACACTTTCCTCTTTTATCATAAAAACAACGTATACAAAATTTCATGGTATTATCTGCAATATATTTCAAAATATTGCAATAAAATGGACGAAAAATATCAAATTTTTATGGAGGTGGTCTCACATATTGGTTCATAACTCTGGTTGACCTAAACCGATTTTGCTGATTTTAAATAGCAAACTTCTCGAAAGCACTTCTGACAGAATTATTGAAGGTTTGGATCCCGAGTATATCTGGGGACTTCAAAAAACTGATTTCAACAGACAGACAGACCGACAGACGGACATGGCTTAATCGACTTCGCTATCTATAAGGATCCAGAATATATATACTTTATAGGGTCGGAAAATTTTTTTGTGGAAATTACACACGGAATGACAAACTTATATATACCCTTCTCACGATGGTGAAGGGTATAATAATGATGCACGCATTGTGTGGCCAGCATAAAGAGATTTTTCTACCATTTTACCATTGAAAAAAAAAACGAGTTAGGGGTTTTTCTATATTAGAGTAACAATATTCATGTACAAATAATTATTTATGTATGTATGTATATATCCACACAAAAAAAATATTTTGAGGCAACGACCCAGCTAGCATTTGGATGATTGTTTGACGGGCGCGATCATTTCGCGACTCTTTTTTTAATCGTTCAGACGATTGTTAGAGTAGAATTATATTTTTTGCATCCAAACGGTGCTTTTGCGAGTCATTTCGACGTTTGTTCGACGAGTGAATCGTCGTTGACGCATTTTGGCGAACATTGGAAGATTGTTTGCAGTCAACGATCGTATTTCCAAAACAACTGTTATTATACCCTTCACCATCGTGAGAAGGGTATATATAAGTTTGTCATTCCGTGTGAAATTTCCACAATATAATTTTCCGACCCTATAAAGTATATATATTCTGGATCCTTATAGATAGCGAAGTCGATTAAGCCATGTTCGTCTGTCTGTCTGTCTGGATGTTGAAATCAGTTTTTTGAAGTTCCAAGATATGTTCGGGATCCAAACCTTCAATAATTCTGTCAGAAGTGCTTTCGAGAAGTTTGCTATTTAAAATCAGCAAAATCGGTTTAGGTCAACCAGAGTTATGAACCAATATGTGAGACCACCTCTATAAAAATTTGATATTTTTCGTCCATTTTATTGCAATATTTTGAAATATATTGCAGATAATACCATGAAATTTTGTATACGTTGTTTGTACTATAAAAGAAGAAAGTGTGCGGAAAATAGTAAGAATCGGTCCATGATTTCTCATAGCCCCCATACAAATATATATATTCCCGAAATATGGCTTAACGATAAATAAATGCCTATAAAATTGGAATATCAAGACAAAATTCAGCAAAAATAAGTTTTATACAAAAAGAAATCACAAACCGAAATTTTTTTTAGTTCGGTCCATATTTGACCATAGACCCCATATAAAGTCCACTTCCAAAATTCATTTAAATACGTATAAAACAGATATAAATAATGTTAAACGGCTAAAATTTGACATAAATACTCTCTATAGGCAAATAAATTATTGTACCAAATTTTATGGTGGTCGGCCCAGAAATGGTCATAGCCCCCATACAAAAATCTTCCCGAAATATTCCTCAATTATACATAAATGCCTATAAAATTGGAATATCAAGACAAAATTCAGCAAAACTAACTTCTGTGCAAAAAGAAATCGCAAAACGAAATTTTTTTTAGTTCGGTCCATATTTGACCATAGACCCAATATAAAGTCCAATTCCAAAATTCACTTAAATACGTATAAAAGAGATATAAATAATGTTAAACGGCTAAAATTTGACATAAATACTCTTTATAGGCAAATAAATTGTTGTACTAAATTTTATGGTAGTCGGCCCAGAACTGGTCATACCTCCCATACAAGGACCACATCTGAAAAATACATTTTTCCCCATAAATATTGTATAGATATCGATGCCGACTCAATACTTTGCACAGATCATTTCAATATATACAAAAATCATCCCACAAAATTTTGTGAATTTCGGTCTATTTTTAACCGCATGCCCCATATAAAGCCCTCTTCCGATAATCACTTTAATTCTCATAAATCTCTTATAAATAAGGGTACCAATCCAAAATTTTACACGGATCATTTACATACATGCCTAAATCTAACTGCTGGATTTTGAGAATATCGGTCCATATTTGACTATATCCCCCACATAAGGTTCACTCTCGAAATCCACGTTAATACTAATATATATCGTATATATAGCGTTATTATGTTGAAATTCGACGTGAAGTATCCCCATATGCATGAAAATAACTGTTCCAAAATAAGGAAGTTCGGCCCATAATTTGTCATAGCTGCCATATAGAACAATTTCCAAAAAACAAATAAATTCGGGTCAAAAAATATTCTTTTCGGATTTAACCCATATTCGGTCCATATTTTATAATCATGATATATATCGTTGGAAAGGTATTTTTAATACCTTTTATTTAATGTATTACAAATTATCAGACACCCAGTAGTTCCCGAGATATAGGCCTATATATTTTCAACTTTAAGGGCCCGCCCCCTCAAAAATAGGTGTGAGCGGCAACAAATTTTTTTTTTGCTGGTATCTCCTCTAAAAGCCCTATTTGATTTTGTTTTTTTTGAGCAAAATCACTAAAACCGAATTGTACCCCTTTTTTATACTCTGTTTGTTAAGTTACACTCAAGATTATTATGAACATCAGACGAACTCTGTAAATTATGGTAAGAATTGGTAATTAAATCAATTATAAATGGTCGAAATTAGTTAAAATTTCAAAATATTTAACATAAATTATGTTAGCCGTAAAATTGTCTTTCAAACAATATATCAAATACTAATAAAATTTGCACTAAGACTGAATAGAAAACACAGAATTAGGATATTCTAGTCTAGTGTAGTTTCTGTATTTCTTATTACGCTTAGGTGAAGGGTATTTAAGATTCGGCACAGCCGAATATAGCACTCTTACTTGTTTATGTGGTGTATCGCACTCAATAAAGAAAACACGTTGAGTTCTGTTTGAATATCAAATCAAGACTGTCCGTTTATTCAATTTAACACTTATTATATAACATAATATTACTAAGTTACTTACATGCTAAGAGAATACAATAGTTATAAAATATGGAGAGAGAAATATAAAGAGAGACTTAAGGTTAATTGCATTTATTAACTAAATTAATGTTAGAGTATTAATATTAAATAGAGAGTTAATGTTAGGATAATAATGTTAAATATAGACTTATAATTACTTACATTTATGTTATATTAATATTAATGAAAGGGTAGTTCAATAGTTGCACTACACCTTCCTTCTATTGGAAAAATGTTGAGTCAACACAGGTGATCAATCTGTTTTGACTCAATATTTTTTTTCTAATTCATGTTTGGTATTTAAATTGAAATACAATTTTTTTTTTTTTTTTTTTTTTTTTTTTTTTTTTTTTTTTTTTTTTTTTTTATGCTTTTCTTATTCTATCTTTGTGTACAGTTTTTTCTTTTTTAGATTTTTCATTATATATTGTTACATTTGCTTCATCAATTTTCTTAATTATAAATGGACCTTCATATATATTATTAAATTTATTGTAAGGTTCCTTTTTTAAATAAACATATTCATTTACTTTTAAGTTACATGGTTGTGATAATTTGTCATAATACTTTTTATTTCTTTCTTTGTGTTTTTCAATTAATTTCTTAGTCATAATATGTGATTTTTGTAAACGATATTTGACTTCTTTACTATAATCTTCTGCATTATAAATTGGATCAATTTGTTTAATATTTAAGTCATTGGGCAAAGATGCTTGTTTTCCGAATACTAATTCAAATGGTGTAAATTTATTGTCAAATACGGAATTGGTAGTTGTATTATGGAAAAATGTGAAATATTTTAAGTAAGTATCCCAATCTAACATATTTTCTCCTATGTATGCTCTTATATATTCATTAAAAACACGGTGGTTTCTTTCTACCGTTCCTACAGTTTGGTGGTGATAAGCTGTTGAAAAATTCAAATTTATTTTTAAAAGTTTACATAGTTCATGAAATATATCATTTTTAAATTCCGTTCCCAGATCGGATTTGATTAATTTCATAGTACCATAAACTAAAATAAAATTTTCAAAGATGGCTTGTGCAACAATCTTAGCACTCTTTTCTGGAATCGAAATGGTTACGAGATATTTTGTGAAATCACATATTAAAGTCAGAGCATATTTATTACCGAGTTTTGAAGTTTGTAAGGGGCCAATTGTGTCTAATACTATGATTTCGAAAGGTTTAATTGGAGTAGGGGTTAATACAAGTTTTTCTTTAGTTCCTTTCTTTACTTTATTTAAATTGCAACTTCTACAATTATTAATGAAAGAAGCAATATCTTTCGTCATACCTTTCCAATAATACTTAGTCTTTAATTTTGCATATAATCGTTTACGTCCGCAATGTCCTCCTATTATGGGATCATTGTGATTAATTTCCATCAGTCTTGTACGTTTGTTTTTATCAATTATTGTTTCTATTGGTTCTACTAACATAATTTCGATCGATCTTAATATTTTATTACCATATCTTTTTAAATCTTGAATACTGTAGCTACTAAAAAATGAATCGTTCTTTGGCCATTCTAATACAAAAATGTTATTATTGCTGGCTTCTTTTTCAAGCCTCAAAAGCATTTCTTCGAAATTCAATGTTTCGTTAACAATATTAACATTTATTGAAAATTTTAATTTAAATCTGTTATAAACTTTAATTATTATGTTAGTTAATTTTTCATTTTGGTAATATAATTCGGATTTAATTTTTGAAACTTTTTTGTTAAATTCTTGTGAAAATTTGTCGTAGACTTTTATTTTTTGAGTAGTACATTCTTTGGAGTTAATAATATTTGTAGGTCGTTGTTTAGAATCATTTTGCTTAGACATTGCGCGCGTGGTCATGGCTAAAATGTTTTCATTACTTGTCTCATTTTTCAATTCGTCAACTGAAATACGAGATAGGGCGTCTGCACCTACATTGTTTTTACCTTTTATGTATTCTATTGTGAAATTATACTCAGAGAGTTTAAGTCTTATCTTGGTTAATTTTGACGATGGATCTTTCATATTAAATAAATAAATTAATGGTCGATGATCAGTTTTTACTACGAATTCTGTCCCATAAACATATGGTCGGAATTGGTTTATGGCAAAGTAGATTGCAAAAAGTTCTTGTTCGATAACAGGTTTCTTTTGTTCTGAATGACTAAAAGCTTTAGATGCATAATAAACTGGTAAATCATGCCCATTAAAGTTTTGACTTAAAATTGCACCGCAACCAATCTTTGATGCGTCTACTGTAATTATAAATTTTTTTGTAAAATCCGGGTATTGTAGTATTTGTGGTGAAATTAAATGAGCTTTTATTAACTCGAAAGATTCTTGACAATTCGTGTCCCAAACAAAATTTACTTTTTTTCTTGTTATGTAATTTAATGGAGCCGCAATTGATGCAAAATTTGGGATGAATCTCCTATAATAATTGGCGAAAGCTACAAAACGCTTAACATCATCTTTATTTGTTGGTGCTGTGTAATTTTTAATAGCAAATATTTTTGAATCGTCTGGTAGAAGTCCGTTTGAAGTACATTTGTGACCAAGAAATGTTACTTCTGGTCTAAAGAAATTACATTTGTATGGGTTAATTTTTAAGTTGAACTTTCTTAATGTTTCGAAAACGTTTGATAAATTCCTTAAGTGATGTTCTATGCTACACCCAACTACGATAATATCATCTATATACAAAAACGCTTTGTTAGGTTCTAAGCCTGAAAATGCTATAGACATCATGCGTGAGAATGAGTTTGGAGCCACGTTTAGTCCAAATGGTAAAACTTTCCAACGAAATGCTCCTTGATCCGTACTGAATGACGTTACATCTCTTGAATCTTCGTGTAGTGGTATTTGATGAAACCCAGAGAACAAATCTATAATTGAAAAGTGTTTAGCCCTACCTAAATTATCGAGTATATCATCAATCCTTGGTAATGGAAATTTGTCCGCAATAAGTTTCTTGTTGATTGCTCTAAAATCTACACACATACGATATGATTTCGTATTGTCTGGACTTTTCTTCGGTACTAAAATTAATGGACTATTGTAATTTGATGTACTTGGTTCAATTAAATCATTTTCAATTAAAGTTTGGATTTGTCTTTTTATTTCACTTCTTTGAGCGTATGGAAGACGATAATTTTTTATATAAATCGGTGATGTATCGCTAAATCTTAATTTTTGTTCGTAAAAATTATTTATGGTCATTTTGTCATCCTTCAGGGTAAAAATGTCAGAATATTCATCACACAATTTCATTAAATCCTCTTTTATAAAAGTTGGCATTTTGGTTTGTAAAATTTGTCTTAATTTTTCAATACGATCATTGCAAACTGGATTTTTGTTTATAGAGTAAATATAAAAATTTGAGAGTTTTTCGCTTTTGATTTGATGGTTATGTACAAACTTCATTTCATCATTTGTGTTTAGGATTCGTAACACGGGAGTTTTAGAATCTACTACACATTTGCTAATAAAAACACCTTCACAAATTTCTTGTGATTCTATAAAAACTGGTTCTGTTATATCATTTAAATGGAATAATCTATAGACTTCGCATCTTGGTGGGAAAAAGTAAGTATTTTTATTAATACCATGAGAAATTGGGATTATGACCTTTTTATTTTGATTATATGGGAAAAAAGAAACTGTCATTGTATTGTAATCAATTTGACATTTATTATTTTTTAAGAAATCTTTACCTAGGATTCCATCGGATGGTATGTTAAAATTGTCTGGTACTACATGAATTATTTGTGATATTGCATAATCGGAAATTAATAATTTTGTATTAATAGTACCTAATGATTTTTCCGAACTCTTATTGATACCTGTAATATGAATTATGTTCTGTTTATTTATATATAAATTGTCTTTAATTGATGATATTTTTATAATGGATATATCGGCTTGGGAATCGACTAAAAATGTATTCCTATAATTTGATGCGTCACATTGTATCGTTATAAAGTCAGAGTAATTTAGATTTAAGGTATATATGGATTTCGTATTGAAATGTTCTGTATCTAGTTCTCTTCCTCCCTCATGTTCTGCTGAGGGACTTCCGAGTTTAAAGTCATCACAGAAGCATTCTGCCTAGAAGGATTTTGTGTATTATTTTGGTTTTGGTTTGTCCTATTGTTGTTCCTTCCTCGATTATTATAATTTTGATTATTATGATACCGATTATCGTAACTATGATTATTATAATTATTTGGATGATGAGCATATCTGGTCCTTTGGTTTCGATAATTATTTTTCGGTCCAGTCCTGTAATTATTGTTGGTATTAAAATAATTATTTCTAGGAAATCTATACGATTGAGCGCGACACTGCTGAGAAATATTTGAATTTGGTCTATTACCATTATACCTTATTGACAAAACTTGATTTTGTTGTTCATTAGTTGATTCTTCTATTATTAGTTTTGCTACAACATCTTTTGGTTCTTGAAATGAAGTCGATGCTAAAATCGCTTTTACCATGTCTGATTTGGCATTGTTCCTACAAACGCTGACAGTCTGTTCTATGGTCATTTCATGCGCTTTTTCTTTTGTAATACCTTCTATTACAAGTGACCGTTCTAAAGCATCAGCTAAATCTTCAACATTTTTAGCGAACTCTGTATAATTATTTTGTTTAACGTACAAAGCTTTAATTTTTCCAGTTACAACTTTTGAATTATCGGGTTTAATCCTAGCTTTTAGTGAATTTTTTATCTGATCTATATTTTCTATGGTCTCTGGTAATACTTCTCGAGCTTTTCCGTCTAATTTTGATTTTATAAATGAAATAAAACATTTATTTAGATTTGGATCAATAATTTCCTCAATCAAATTAATTTTGTCTAAAAAGGAATTAAGTGTAAGTGGATTTCCGTCATAATTATCTCGTAAAATACCTGAGCACATTGAAATAAACTTTGCTTTTTCTTCTACCGTAGCCATTTTTGAAAAATTTGGAATATCTTTAGAAAAGAATTGTTCAGATTTAAAACTTTGAAGATCTTCAGAATTGATTTTGCTTGTCCCTATTTCTGATAACGATGAAACAGATTCTTTTTTTTCAACTTCCTTTTGTATTATTTCTAATAAATCTACACCAGATGGAATTTTTATTTTACAATTTAATTTTTGAAAACAACTTGATACATCTTGTCTACATTTAAAGATTTTCTTATTTATTTCTAGTTTTGACTCGGCTGGTATTTCTTTATTATAAAATTTTGTATATATCAAGATATCGTTATAAGTTGTTATAATTAAATCAGTATATTCTTCGATTTTTTGTTCTTTACTTGAGACCGGACGATTTTGTAAAATACGTTTTCTTATCGTTTTAAATTTTAAAATTAATTCATTGAAAATATCAATTCGGAAATTATCTGAAGACATTTACTGATTTTATTATGACAAGTTTTAGGTTAAATATTGTTTGTGTTTATCAATATTTATTTATATATTTTGAGTAAAATTGGGTTCATAATTATAAAAGAATATATAAATTTATTTACATATATTTTAATTAGAGAAATATTAGAAAATGTTTGTATTTATAATTTTTTGAAAAAAAATTTACTATGTACATATAGTTACTTAACTAGTTTCTGTTATTTTTATTGTCGTCCTTCTTTGGATAGAGTGTTACTGTCATGCTTCTTTAGATTGCGCTGATACCCTTGTGGATTCCTCTAAATCAGTAATTGATTGGTTACTTGGTTGGTAATATGTTGTTTTTTCGTTCTATGTACTTTTCTTACGTATTGTTTTGTTTTTGTTTTTTTTTTCATTTAATGTTTTTCATTTTGTTTTGTTTTTATAATTTTCATTTTATATGATATGCACTTGTTGTTTCATTTTGCTGTTTTTTCGTTCTGTGCACTTTTCTCGCATATTGTTTTGTTTTTGTTTTTTTTTTTCATTTAATGTTTTTCATTTTGTTTTGTTTTTATAATTTTCATTTTATATGATTTGCACTTGTTGTTTCATTTTGCTGTTTTTTCGTTCTGTGCACTTTTCTCGCATATTGTTTTGTTTTTGTTTTTTTTTTTCATTTAATGTTTTTCATTTTGTTTTGTTTTTATAATTTTCATTTTATATAATATGCACTTGTTGTTTCATTTTGCTGTTTTTTCGTTCTGTGCACTTTTCTCGCATATTGTTTTGTTTTTGTTTTTTTTTTTCATTTAATGTTTTTCATTTTGTTTTGTTTTTATAATTTTCATTTTATATGATATGCACTTGTTGTTTCATTTTGCTGTTTTTCGTTCTGTGCACTTTTCTCGCATATTGTTTTGTTTTTGTTTTTTTTTTTTCATTTAATGTTTTTCATTTTGTTTTGTTTTTATAATTTTCATTTTATATGATTTGCACTTGTTGTTTCATTTTGCTGTTTTTCGTTCTGTGCACTTTCTCTCATATTGTTTTGTTTTTGTGTGTTTTTTGTTTCATTTAATTTAATGTTCTTCATTTTGTGCTTGTTGTTTCATTTTGTTGTTAACGTCTTTCAATTTTTGTGTTTCTTTTTCATTTTGTCTTTCATTCGAGTTCTTGTTCATAATGTAAAACGATTTATGTTAACTGTAAACTTTATTTTTTTTTTTTGTATCGTTTTTGTAAGTTTATTTTCAAAAATGTTCTGTCTCTGTTATTTAAAACTGGTTTATTTTGTTTCACTTTTGTATTTTTTTTTCCACTCTTTATTTAAAGTAACAGTTTAACATTTTTTTCATATTTTGTCTTTTTTTTATTTGGTAACTGTAAAAAAGATTTTTGTGTATAGGGTTTGTTACTCTCTCTGTTGTTTCAAAACTGAGTTATTTTTGTTTCACTTTTGTATTTTTCATTATTTTAAGTAACGGTTTGCAAATTTTTCTGATTGGTTTTTGTCACTTTTATGTTTTAAGTACAGTTGAGTAAAAACATGTAAAACTTTGAAATCATTATGATTGGTTATTGTTTTTTTTGTTTTAATGTTTGAAATTTTTGCCGATTAGTTTTGTATTTTTAATGTCACTTCTGGTTTTTGTATTTTTAATGTTACTTTAGTTTTTTGTATTTTTAATGTCACTTTTGGTTTTTGTATTTTTAATGTCACTTTAGTTTTTTTGTATTTTTAATGTCACTTTTGGATTTTGTATTTTTAATGTCACTTTTAGTTTTTTGTATTTTTAATGTCACTTTTGGATTTTGTATTTTTAATGTCACTTAGTTTTTTGTATTTTTAATGTCACTTTTGGATTTTGTATTTTTAATGTCACTTTTAGTTTTTTGTATTTTTAATGTCACTTTTGGATTTTGTATTTTTAATGTCACTTAGTTTTTTTTTTTTATGTCACTTTTGGATTTTGTATTTTTAATCTCACTTTTAGTTTTTTGTATTTTTAATGTCACTTTTGGTTTTTGTATTTTTAATGTCACTTTTGGTTTTTGATTTATTAATATAAATTTTATGTTTTAATATTTGAAAATTTTCCAATTAGTTTTTTTTTTTTTTTTTCATTCCTGATTTTAACATTTGTGCGGCCATCTGATAAAAAAATCACCATCACTTTTCACTTTAAAGATTTTGTTTTGCTTTGGTACGCCTTGGCACGACTTGGCAGGATCGCCATGTGGTGTATCGCACTCAATAAAGAAAACACGTTGAGTTCTGTTTGAATATCAAATCAAGACTGTCCGTTTATTCAATTTAACACTTATTATATAACATAATATTACTAAGTTACTTACATGCTAAGAGAATACAATAGTTATAAAATATGGAGAGAGAAATATAAAGAGAGACTTAAGGTTAATTGCATTTATTAACTAAATTAATGTTAGAGTATTAATATTAAATAGAGAGTTAATGTTAGGATAATAATGTTAAATATAGACTTATAATTACTTACATTTATGTTATATTAATATTAATGAAAGGGTAGTTCAATAGTTGCACTACATTTATACTCTGTTTGTTAAATTACACTGAAGATTATTATGAACATCAGACAGACTCTGTAAATTATGGTAAGAATTGGTAATTAAATCAATTAAAAATGGTAAAAATTAGACAACATTTGAAAATATTTTACATAAATTATGTTGGTCGTAAAATTGTCTTTCAAACAATATATCAAATACTAATAAAATTTGCACTAAGACTGAATAGAAAACACAGAATTAGGATATTCTAGTCTAGTGTAGTTTCTGTATTTCTTATTACGCTTAGGTGAAGGGTATTTAAGATTCGGCACAGCCGAATATAGCACTCTTACTTGTTTTAACTAAATTTCTTTCGGTGAATTTTGAATTAATATATGAAATGTAATCTATTAAAACAAGTTAACAATTGTTATGAACAAAATTAGAAAAAACTATAATTTATATTTGTAACATTTGAAATAAGAATTGTATTGTTATATTGAAAAAATTTAGCAATTATTTTTTCTTCTGTAGAACATTTTAGCACTTAGTTTTTTAAGTTTTAGCATATTTTGAAATTCATTTTCTGGCAACACTGATGAGAATTAAAAATTCTCATAAACAACGAGAGCATTGTTACGCTCTTCGTTTGTGCTTCTTTCCCTTTTGTCTTCCCGCCGGCATCATGAATTTGTTTTCAAAAATATTTTGGTTTTCGTTCAGATGGGCATTCTATACGATTTAAATTCAACAACAACAAACAACAACAACAAGCCAGCAACCAGTGTATATGAAAATGATTTAAAGATGGGTTATTTCAGATATCCTCCAATTTTTAGTTATCAAATTTATAAATTTTAATTAAACCACAATAATTGTGTTTTTAGACATATGTACATATAATAATTAAGTGTAGAATTAATGATGAAACAGAACACGACCGCAACTTCAAGCAAAAGCGACTCTCAGAGAAAATTAAAACGACGGCTGCAACTTCACGAACTGTCATTTAATCTTTTTATATTTCTTCTGTATATCAACCTGTAATGCCTACGGCTTCAAAACATATGGTTTTGTTTGCAAAATGTATAAAATTTAATGAAAGTATGGCAATATTGTTGAGAGCATTTGTCTCTTAACGTGAGAGCATAAGAAAAAACGCTGTCAAAATAAAATAGATTCTATTTTCACGACCGCATTCACAGGCATAATTTTATGTCAAAATGTATGAAAAAAACGTTCAGACCCAGTTCTGTTTCATCAAAATGTAGCAGCCGTGTAATAAACACTTTTACTCAGGCATAGCGTTGCCAACCAAAATTTAACATAATCGCCGTATTAAGAGATTAACAATTTCGTTAATTGGGTCAATACCAGTGTTGCCAGTGAAATTTCGAGAAAGATACATTTTAGTTTCCAAAAAGATACATTTTTTTACCGAAACGATACATTTTGAAAAAAAAAAAAATTGAAAATTCATTTTTAACATTTATTGACATAACATTTTTATTTCATATTTTATGAATATTGTAAAGAAAATGATATATTAATTAATTTTTATATTTATTTAAGTCACAAACTCTAAAATTAATTATATGTAACAATCTTTGGATGTTATCAAAACAAATTCATTTTTGTAAAAATTAATATACGAGTTAAGTCGTTTGTACTGATTTGTTTTAAAACTTCAATATAAAATGATTGGCAATTTTTTTAGTAAATCATATTTCTTATACTGGTCTTCTATTAGGGTAGCAAGCGAAGTATGAGCTAAAAGCACCTGAATAAATTTTTTCAGTTGGTAAAAAATAATTTGGATTTGAAAATCCTATTTTCAAAGCATCTGTTGCCTTTACATAGTTAAATTCTAAATAGTTGCTAGCAATTCTTTTAATTTTTCAATTTCAGATTGCAAAAGGTGTAGACGAGGCTTTTCCGCCTGTAATATTAGATTAAAATTGTTTAAAAGTTCCAAAGTGTATGACATAAATTCTAAATAAATTTTTGTAAAGTCATTACTCAAAAAAATATTTTATTTTTGTACATTTTTTGTACAGATTCAAAAGATACGAAAAATGGCAGGATTATACATGGTACCTGTAGTTATCAACAGATACGAAAAATGTATCTTTCGTATCTTAATGGCATCACTGGTCAATACATACAAACTCATTTTATTGTATAAATATTAAATTTTATTTTGTTTTTTGTTCAAAATCCGAATAAATCCATAAATTCATTCATTAACAATTACAATGTAGTGTCTGAATTGAGAATTTATTATTATTATTTATATGTCGATTTTTTTTTTTTAATTTCGGCTGTTGTATGGATCACACTATCCAGAGATTTTAATTAAAAACCAAATTTTACGATCAACAATAATTGCCATTTTGCCATAATGTGATTGCAAATTTTGATCTGTATGCCCGGTCGCAGTGGAACACATATAATTTTTCGTTTATAATTATCATATAATTTTTAATACCAATAAAAATTTTAATGATTGTCATAAATTTTTTGCTTTATTTTACTTTGAAAAACAAAGTTCTTGTTGAAAAATGCTTTATTATAAGTGTTTAACTTAAAAAGTTGTAATCATTATCATTTACCAATAACACATTAAATTATTGTTAATACTGTCAATAAATAATAAAGTTATTTAAATAAAAATCAAGACAATATTTACCCACGATAAAGAGCGCCTCCACAATTACGTCTGATACCATTGTTTGACGGTCTGCCTTCGCAAATGCAGCATTATATGGCACCAAAATAGCCACATAAAACGTTGATACCAATATAATCCAATCCCAGAATCCCTTGAATACTCCATAATGTGGAAGAATGAACCGCGACTTTTTTAAGGCTTGTGTTTTGTATTCTGGAAAAGGTGCTTCTGTTGAATGCAGCAAATTCTATATTTATCACAGTTATCAGTTGTCCATTTAAATGTCAATCAACGGTGGATTTTATGATATGGTGTATTTGGATATCATGAAAATAGCAAATAGTAAACGTATAATAAATGTAGAAACATTGCAAAAAAAATTTTATTACTATTATTGTGACCAAACTAATGTGATGCAAAATAATGAAACGGTGCAAAAAACTAACTAATATTGAGATTGTAAGTCAGATCTTACAATATTGTCAGAAAAATGTTCGCAAAATATCTAGCAACCGTGTGAACTTGAAATGTTTTTCATCCTACGTTGCACAGTGGGTAGAATAGCATGTTTTCTTGGATCACATCAGGGAAGCTATGTTCTGATAATTTGTCTTTATTTTTCAGTTAATACCATTAAAATAAGCAAAAAAAAATGTTTTCTAAGTAAAGGGTGGTTAAATTGTAAGGGCCGATGTTGAATGTGAACCACACCTAAACGCCAAGCTTTTTTCCGAATTTTATTTGACATTTCTCTATTTCAGACTTATTCAATTTGAACCATGGAGAGATACACAATCTAACAACGTGTTAATGGGCGTTCAAATCAAAATGCATATCGTGCACTTCGTGATTTTTTTGGTCAATTTGATCGTCCAAATGTGCGTACAATCGCAAAAATCGTGGAAAAATTCGAGCAAACCGGGTCTGTAGAAGATGTGAGAACACCAGTGCATGCTCGTACTGCAGCAAATATTGCTGCTGTTCACGATAGTGTGGCTGAAGAGCCGTCCACCTCACCTCGTCGTCGTGCCCAACAATTGCACCTCTCACGCTCGTCTTTGATGAACATTATGCATAAAGACTTGCATTTACACGCTTACAAGGTGCAATTGGCTCAAGAACTAAAGCCTCTTGACCACTCCAAACGTCGTGAATGGGCAGAATGGTGGCAAGAAATGGCAACAGTGGATGATCAATTTTCGAAGAAAATCATCTTCAGTGATGAGGCACATTTTCACCTCAGTGGATTCGTCAATAAACAGAATTGCCGCATTTGGACGAATGAGAATCCAAGAGTGATTGTCGAAAAACCAATGCACCCACAAAGAGTGACTGTTTGGTGCGGTTTATGGGCTGGCGGCGTCATCGGGCCGTATTTTTTCCAAAATGAGGCCGGTCTGGCAGTTACTGTGAATGGTGTTCGCTATCGTGAGATGATAACGAACTTTTTATGGCCCGAATTGGAAGATATAGATGTGGACGATATGTGGTTTCATCAGGACGGTGCCACACAGCTAACGAAACAATGGCTCTTTTGCGCAACAAATTCAATGGCCGTGTTATCTCACGTAATGGCGATGTCAATTGGCCGCCAAGATCATGTGATTTGACACCGTTGGACTTTTTTCTTTGGGGTTATTTGAAAGAAAAGGTGTACGTCGATAAGCCAGCAACAATTCAAGAGCTAAAGGATGAGATAATTCGGCACATTAACGGCATAGAACCTCCATTATGCCTCAGGGTCATCGAAAATTTGGACCATCGGATGGAGGTGTGCCGCCGTGGTCGCGGCGCCCATTTGGCCGATATTTTGCTCCATACATAATTGAGTAATACCAATATATCATAATAAAATAAAATTACAATAATTTCCTAAATAGTTTGTGTTTTATTCAAAATAAACATCGGCCCTTGAAATTTAACCACCCTTTATATTTGAGTATAATTTTATTAAATAATGCCAAATATCAAATAATAGTGCAAGGAGTACAGTATGAGAACTTAAAGATTACATTTTATACATATTAAAGTTAATCATCAACATCATCATCGTTATCATTATTATCATCAGCATTTCAGTTTGAATATTGCTGTAGGAGGAATATATTTGAGGAGCAGCTTGTCTAACAACATTGTATTGATTTCGTGTTAGTTTAGCTTCTACAAAAACAGTCAAAGCTTTTGTATGCGATATTTTCAAGGTGAGAAGTGGTTGTTTCAACTTTTTTCTTTTAAATTTATGCCCTTGCAACACTTTTCATATATGGCTCGCAACACTTTTGATTCCTCGACATAACCTGCGGTTTGTAATTGAACCTGTGAAGCATAAAGTAACTCTGGCAAAGATATGGTGTCTCTTAAAATTCTTGTTTTTTATATTTATTCCAACCACTGGACTCTGTAAAACTAATTTCTTTTCGACCACGTTATGCAGTCGGGGCAAGAGTAAAACCAATAGAGGATTCCAACCAGATTTTATTTTGACTAATAAACCTCAATTCGATTCTATGCGCTCTAGTCCATCTAGATTTAAATTCATAAAAGAAAACATCAATTCTTTTATTAAAATCACACATTTCATCCTCAGAACAGTTGGTGCGTTTTTTGATTTCTTCAGCTAAAAATATCATCTTGTCATTCGTTGTTTGAGCGCTTGAATTCATCAAAATAACAAATAAGCTTCGACGAGTATAACAAATAAGAAAGTATAGTCGGTGAAGCCCGACCATATAATACCCTACACCCAGTATATGTATAAAACAGTTTTCCAGAAATGTGCGCTATATGGGAGATATGCCCTATTATGGACCGATTATCCAAACATGAGGGTCTTATATGGGAGTTTCTACTAATTACGGACCGACAATTATAATATTAGGTGTCATCATTTCTGTATATTATTTGTGACGAATTTTTTTTAATTACCAACATGTTTAAGAAATTTATGATCGTTAACGTGATTTTCGGAAGTGGACCATTTATGGGAGCTACTACTAATTATGGACCGATCATAATAAAATTGTACCATATTATTTGTATGCATATGAAATATAGTTGCGTTCAATATTATTTGGATACCAACATTTTTGAGTGAAGAGATTTTCGGAAGTGGGCCTTATATGGAAGCTACGACTAATTACGGACCGATCGTCATAAAATTCTACCATATTATACATATGTATATGTTTGAAACATATTTGTGTTCCATATTATTTGGATACCAACATGAGCTACGACTAATTATGGACCGATCTTCATGAAATTTATAGATGGGATTTATCCTCATTTTTGGTGAAATTTGTTGGCATACTTGCATTATTCAAAAATTTATGACCGGTAGACACCAATTTCTGGAGGACATTTGTATGGGGGTAGGGGTGCCAGACGTACTGTTTTTAGCAGTACGCGTACTGTTTTTTTTTCAAATGTACTGTTTTATGCACAAGACTCAAAACAGTACGCAAATGTACTGTTTTTTACAGGTTGTACTGTTTTTTGTACTGTTTTTTTGTTAAAAGCTTATTTATATTAAAATTAAAAAAAAATATTGATAAAAAAATTTTTTGTTTAGTGTATTGCTTTATTAAAAAAAGGATTTATTTATCGGCTCTAAAGCATTGGTGTCCAAAAAATTTGTTTGTCCATATGAAATGAATACAACAACCATTGTTTCATGAAATGGACATCATTTCTCTAAAGACATTTCTAACTATTAAACAATGTAGATTAACATGAAGAATATTAAAAAAACAAATTGGATTTCATAAATATATCGTTGTTTATACAACGTATTTAAATACATTTTTCGAAAAGCTGATGGCACATTTAATTTTAAAGTAGTCATGTTATAGGGGGTTAAGATAAAATGTTACTTGGATTTTTTTTCAATAAATGATACTTCTTGATTTTTAAATAATAAATTTCTACACCATGTAAATTGGAACAGCATTATTCTTACTAAAAAATATTGAAAAAGGAGTAAAATTGAGTTGACATTAAATTTAAAGTTCACTTTTGTAATGTAAATTAATACATATAAAGATTGATTAAAAACTAATAAACTTAAAACTTTGTATTACAAGCAAAGCAAACATATTGTAATCTAAAAAGACTTTGATGATATAAAAGATACAATATGGCATTTAAATTGTATTTTCTATGTACCTTCTTCAAAAACGTTCATAATATATGTTATGATCTCATATTTTTAAGTATTTTTAACAATTTTTTTGTTGCTTATTAAATTAATATTACAAAAATGTTATTACATGAATAAAGTTTTCGTTAAAAAATAAAATGTACTGTTTTTTTTTAATTGTACTGTTTTTTTGTATAAGATGTACTGTTTTTCCGTATTTCAAATCTGGCTACCCTAGGTGTACCACACAAGAGTGATAAAAATAAGATTACACAGAGCCCAAAAACCCCTCATAAAAGACTCTTTTCTGACATTATCTAAGAGCTCCTTCTGACGGACCATTTTCGAATGTAATGACCCTCTTTTCTGAAGGTTTTTGGAGCAATTATGATTGTTTTTTGGCCTCATAAAGAGCGGTAACGCTCCGAAAAAGGTGTCAGAAAAGAGTTGTATGGCTTGCTAGGAAATTTAACCAGAACATATGGTTGTATATAAGTTGTTTTCTTACCCCCTTATCCATAAAAACTTACAACAGGCTTATAAAGCAAATATGGCAAAGCATTGGTTTTAAACCCAAGTATGTCTTCAATATTTATTTCATCCACTATTGGAAGTCTTGATAACATATCTGCTAAAATGTTCTCAGAACCTTTCCGATGTTCTATCTCAAAATCATATGCTTGTAATTGTTGTGACCACCTTGCCAGTCTGCCTGACAAATCTTTCATCGACATGATCCATTTGAGACTAGCATGATCTGTCACGATTGTAAATGGCATCATTTCAATATATTGTCGGAATTTTTCACAGCCATTACAGCAGCAAGACATTCCTTCTCAGTCACTGTACAATTTCGTTGGCACGTACTTAACTTTTGTGAATAAAAAGCTATCTCTGTTATGGCTTTTATTTTTTCTGGATCAGTTTTTAGCATACCGTTTCCTATTATGAATCCTAAATATTTAAGTTGTTTAAAACAAAACTGTGACCTTTTAATACAATTGTTAAATTTGCCTTTTTCAAGTACTTCGCTATGTACTTCTCTCAATAGATGTACATATACATACATATGTTTATCAATAAATCATTCAGGTATATGAATACATTGTCTTTTAATTCTTGGGGAATAACCTTATCCATTAATCTACATAAACGTTGTGCTGCGTTACACAGTCCAAATGGGATGACGCGGAATTGGTAAAGCGGCCTACCGGCCACAGTAAAGCTGTATACGACCTACTCTCAGGATTGTAATGGACGATTATTGTTAGAAAAAATTTGTAATTTTAAATATACATATTTATGTTGTAACACATAAATATTTTGTATTATTTTTCGTTTTCCCTCAAATTAAAATTTTTCTTCAATTCGTTTGTTTTTTTTTTTGAAAATTTCGTTTTGAATTTTAACAGTAAGGATTTGTGTGTCGTATTTCACCTCTCATTGTTGTATTTACTTTCAAGCATCAAGTTAGCCACATTGAACACAGTAAATTTGTTTCTGACATATGGCAATGCTTAATAACGCATCTCAACGCCTATAAACGCCATTAAAAATTCCGAATACTAACGAAAAGTAAAGAATGGTTTTTCGTAACCAACGGTGTTAACATTCTTTTGATTTTTATACCTCAACGTGAACACATCGATCAGTAAAGATATATATAATATCCTTTGTAAAGGACACACTTTAATTTTAGTTAGCCACCACTGAATTCACTTTTAAGTCACATTTAATTATTAAATTTTAATAAAACCTAAAAACCACTCTCACAAGAATTGTGTTTACCGCTGATCATCATTATTTTAAATCTACCGGCAAGACAACACCTAAAGCCAAGTTCTTCGTTATTGTGTATCAGTCAAAAAGAAATAAAAAAAATACAAACAAGCAAATATTAAGAAGTCTCAGAAGAGCTCTAAAACACCTACAAGCTTCCAAAACAGTGCTGCAGAATTCGTCTAGCAAAACCTCCAAAAGCTATCTAAGTTCTTCATAAGACAATTACCTCGATTTGAGTCTTAAAATTATTCTACTTTTACGTAAGATTGTGCTTGGTTAAGTTTTTTTTTTGGCCCTATATTCTTTCTAGGATCAAAAGGTGCAAACCATTTAAATTACTTTAAGAAATAAAATTACTTTTATTTCTTAACAAATTGTATAAGTGTATTTAAATTCCAGAACTTAAATCTAATTTAAATATAATTATATAATAAGTTAATAACCAAAGGTTTAACAGGTTTAAGGGTAAAAAGAAATTTAACTTATTGCACATAAATTATCTCAGTTGAATTATTTATTAATTAAGTTCTTTTTTTATATAATATAATTAATGGCATGCAAACCAAATAAGATAATCGTAACAACAAACGAAACATCCAACATAAGCAGTCTGACGAGGCCTCATCATTCAGCGTTTCCAGAATTAAGTTGGTGAGTCTTTTTCTCTGTTTTAAATATCTCAATAATAAAAACATTTTGTTTCGCATTCATTATTAATAAATTTTATAACAAAATCAGAATTTCTGTAATTTAAAAAAAACAATAATCAAATCTTTGAGATTTGCTTTTGCATATTCCTTGATTTGCTAGGGAGTACTGTGTCAGTAGCAAAGAAAAAAAAGAGAACAAGTAATAAAATACATTATTTGGTTTCTCACGTTTTTTTTTGTTGACTCACAAGTAGTTCATAAACTGATATGTAAAAGCAAAACGCATCAAAATCGAAAACCATAAAACAATAAACAAATAAACAAAAAAAAATGTTAAACAATGATCATTTAACATTGTAAATGATCATTACAAGATCCACATTGCATTCTCTGATTTAATTATTGTATATGGTCATAAAAATATAGAAACTTAAGATAACAAATTATTTCATTAGAAAATATTATAAGTATAATTATATATATTTACTGCCGTATTTATAAAAAATAAAGTATACTTTGTGAGGCATCGGTTGTTGGTTGAACACTACTGTTTATAAATTTAAATTAAAAAAAAAAAAACACTTTGGAAATTTTTTGTTAAATTAACATATAGGCTTTGAAATTTAAATTAAATTTCAAACATTTTTTTTTGGGAAAAAATTTAAAATTTTATTGTGGTGTGAAAATTTATTCGAATCGGTTGTGTCAAGTTTAAATTTTTTTTTTCATTTTTATTGTGATCAACCAACGGGAAATTGAATTGCTATTACAATTAAAGGGAATTTACTATTGAAGAAAAAGGAGAAAAATGATTATCATTTGGTAAGGAAATTTGGAATCGAGATAGCTATTTCTTTGTTTATTTAGCAACATGTAATTTTTTTTGTTTAAAGAACTCATCATTGGTTTTGGTTTAAGATCCCTGTGTACCATTTGGAAACGGGGACAACTGAACTTAGATTTCTTTTGAAGCAAGATTTCCAAATTTTAAAGAAGAAAATTGAAAAAAAAAGATAAAACTAAGATTTTATATATCCCTCAAGAATTCGAATCATCACAGCATATACATACATAAAACCGGACTTACAAATACCAAATATAACTTTTAATGGATCAAGATTCTCAGTGTAACTGTGGAATTCTTGAACATAGGTATATAATACAATAACATTCATTCAAATAATTTAACATACAATCTATAACAATTGAGTGAAAATTTAATTACATTTAAAAATAACAAACGTTGAAAGAAAAGAAAACTCAAGTTCCATCGACATCAGGCCTGAAGTCTACGTGGGAAAAATTGTGGTGAGTTAAACGTAATTTTATTTATATAATTTATTTTCACTCAAAATTAACATTTATAAATTCAAATAAATACATAATATAGATACATAAATATAATATAATTTTTACATAATAAATATAACACTGTCCAACACCATTTTTGGAACAGAATAGCGACCCTATAATTCTGAAAGGGTATGTTGAGTAGATCATTTTTGCAGAACAAACTTATGGTCCAGCACGTCTGAGTTTTTTTTTACAGTGGGTCAAAGTTTTCATTTTTTGGTCGAAGGGAGCATTATACTATATGAATAAAATGTTGTAAGTTAATGTCTGAGAGAATTCTTATGGTCAGAGTTGTATTGTGGAATTGTATGAGGATTATTTTTGTGGAAGATCTTAACCCTCTAACTGGTCTCTTTATGGGTCAATTTGACCCTTTTTTCGATAAAATCAAAAAATATCCTTTAAAAAAGGACATTTAAGGATTAAAATATTCCACGAAAATGTTTCGCGGAAAATTTCAGTGGGGGTCGCCAAAGACACCATTGTTGTAAATAAAGCTCTTTACGATTAATTGGCAAAATTACACGCCAACTTCTATAAAAAAATTATAATTTTGTTTTAATAGTGGTTTATGTACATAAGTATGTACATATTTATTTTTTTCAAATTTTCGAGTAAAAGGGAAATGGGAAATAGCACTAGTATGACAATGGATTAAAGATTAAACTTAATATGCTTTCCTGTATTTAGCTTGACGTGAATGTTCCGATGGGTAAAGGTTTCTGTACAAGCCCCATACGTATTCAGCAAGCATTACACTTTGGGATTTCCCTTTGAATCTTTCTTCCAATACCTTTATATCCTGATGAAACCTTTCACCGTATTCATCTGAAACCGCTCCAAGGTTTTCTTTAAAAAAATTGAGATGAGAGTGCAGAAAATGCAGCTTTAGTGACATCTTAACGCCAATATTGTTAAAACCGATTAGCATGCTTTCAATATTTTCTGCATAGTTTTGTGTTTTTGAGTTTCCAAGGAATTCTGATATAACTAGCTGCATAAAGTCAAATGCTGTCTTTTGCATATCCGACAGATGACCATAAAATTCTTCATCGTGTAATAATTTTCTTATATCGGGTCCAACGAGCATTCCTAGAAAAGGTAATTTACATTAAATGAAATAAATTATTTCTTAAAACCGTATTTTACCTTCTTTTAATTTTGCTGCAGATAATCTGGGGAAAATTGTTTGAATGCGTTTGAAAGCATTTCCTTGTGTATTTAAGCTTTTAATAAAATTTTTCACCACGCCCAACTTAATATGCAGCGGTGGAAGTATGACCTTATCTTTTGGGACAAGGGATTCATGGATTACATTTAAGTCACCAATAATATTTTCTTTACGTTCTTCGAAACATTTAACATGATAATGGCTGCTGGTAGCACGTGAATCCCATTTACAAAGAAAGCACATATATTTTGTGTATCCTGTTTGCATTCCAGTCAATATTGCAATCATTTTGAAGTCTGCGCATACTTCCCATTTATATTTATAGTATTCAATTTTATTTAAGAGATTTGAAATATTTGCGTATGTTTCCTCCTTTTTGTGGAATACGCAACCGGTATTTATGGATGCTGATTTCCATTGTGCAGTAAAACTGCTTTTAAGCTGTGTTTTGAACTATCTATCTGACTAGACGCGAGAACTCAGTGTTTGGCCCGGCCGAACTTGACGATGTTTTCACCTGATTTGTATGTGTTGGCGTGTAATTTTGCCAATTAATCGTAAAGAGCTTTATTTACAACAATGGTGTCTTTGGCGACCCCCACTGAAATTTTCCGCGAAACATTTTCGTAGAATATTTTAATCCTTAAATGTCCTTTTTTAAAGGATATTTTTTGATTTTATCGAAAAAAGGGTCAAATTGACCCATAAAGAGACCAGTTAGAGGGTTAAGATCTTCCACAAAAATAATCCTCATACAATTCCACAATACAACTCTGACCATAAGAATTCTCTCAGACATTAACTTACAACATTTTATTCATATAGTATAATGCTCCCTTCGACCAAAAAATGAAAACTTTGACCCACTGTAAAAAAAAACTCAGACGTGCTGGACCATAAGTTTGTTCTACAAAAGTGATCTACTCAACATACCCTTTCAGAATTATGGGGTCGCTATTCTGTTCCATTCAAAAACTCTTAATTTGTTGGACAGTGTAATCAATAGAATAGAATAAAATGTTAACAACATAAACAAAAATTTATCAAAAACAGTTACATTTCAAATTTTAAAAGTATAAATATAAATTTTATCAATTTTATTTGGTTATGTTGTTAACATGGCATATGAATTTAGATTATTATTTTAATTTTTTTTATTATTTTTTTTTGCTGTCGTTACTTTATTCTTCATTAATTTTAAAATTGTTAATTTCAAATTTTTTTTTTTAGTTAAAATAACTATATTTTTCTTTTGTTTAAATAATAAAATTATGGTTGTTAATAGCAAGATGATTTGTTAGAATTTTAATCTCTCGAAAGGTTAAGGTCATTTGATAGATAGATATACTTTGGGCTATCTAAATATTATTATATACTACGATAGAATGGTTAGGGTGGGTATTGAATATCGAAGGGGAAACTACATCTATCCCTCTTCAATTTGGTTTCTCTCAAATTATTATTTTTTTTTTTGCTTGTTTTCCTTTATATCTTTATTTCTATTACATTTTTTTTTAAATCGGTTTTCGAATAAAGCTACCTAATTTTTTTCATATAGTGTGGTGAACCGTAAACTAACATGATAGGGGAAAGAACCACCCCATTTTCCTTGAGCACGGCCGGTATATATATAGGTAGCAGCCCCATGAATGTTAGACCGATACGGTTAGGTTCGTTACAACTTGAAGTATGCTTTTAGAGAAAATTTTCATACAAAATTTTCTTAAAGTACATTTGAAGAATGCTTTAATTTTTTATAAATACGGCAGTTAATTACTAGGCATTATTTTCTTTAAAATTTGAATTTACTATCGTTGGTTTTTTTTTGCTTAAATATTAGAACAATGTTTTTTTTTTCTTTTGATATTTTAAAGTTTTTAAATATAAAAACTGTTGAATTTTTTCCTACACATGTACCTACACAATGGTTTTCATAAATTTTGTTGAATACATTTTTAAGTGAATTATGAATTTGTAAATTATTTTAATGTTTTCGCGATGAGATGAAAAAGTAAGTGTGGATTTAAGTAGGGATCTTAGTGTCATATCCGCCAAGAGGATCATTGGATGGAAGGGTTTAGAGGCGATTATCCCAAACAACATCATGGGATGATAATAAAAGAGTTTTTCAATTCGTAAGTTCAGTCAGGGAGTCTATAATAAATTATTTATGTATAATAATTCCTATATGAGAGAAAATTTTAACATGAACAAGAATCCACCCTCCGACTGACCGCTAGTGGTAATTAATGGCTCCCAACGTTCATTAAAATTTTAATTCAAAATAGATAACCTCATATAGCGTTGAACATGATATGTTTCAATTGTACATTACAGGATCTAACTCGATTTGCCAAAACGCGTATTTTAAATCAACGCTACTTATAAAATAAGTTTCCTAAATTCTGCTTAATATGCCGTCTATATTTTGCAATGGATATATCTCTTATCATTAGTTTATTTAACTTTCTCGCATAATACAAAATCTGTTTTTTCCCGGTTTCCTAACAATTGTCGTTCGGTTTCTCCACGGACTCTCACTTATGGTGTTTTCTTTTCTGAAATAAAATGTTACACCTTTATTATGTACATTTTTATAATGTTTACCCCACATTTTAAATATGTCGCATTTTTAATGGTCAGAATAGAACATAAAATTACAACAATGTAACACTATTTTCATGTACAGCTGTTTTTGTTTTTTTTTTTTTTTTTTGTTAAAAAAGAAGAAGCAGATAGCTTCCTAGTAAGATCGCTTGAAATAAGACAATTAATATTTATCAAAAAGACCAATGGCACCTTCCCGACTAATACGCAAATTCTTCTTAAATTATAAAAATTATATATATAAACATACATTACATATATAAGAAGTAGGAGATATTGACATATGTACATACATCAACTTCAGAGTATTCATTAATTACGTTCTTTACAAAGCCTTTCTCTCACGGTTGTGGATTTCTTTCCATAATCATATAAAATATTTTATCATCATCAAATGATGAAGATGAATCCAACAAGTCATCCAAAATTTTTATAGCACATAAAAAAGTAGTAATATTTTCCATTTTGTATATATTTTTTTTGTTTCTTAACACAAATACACATTCATAAACAAAACAAATGTCAGCTGTTTTATCGTGCGATTCACCCCCTCTAAAAATACAAAGTGTGAAAGGTGCACCATTTTTTAAATTTATAGTGTGGCATTTATAGAAAAGAACACACTTCACTTTAGCAGTCTTGACATTTTTTCAGAAAAGAACACAAAAAAATTAAAAAAGGTGCGAAATGGGAAAAACGTGTGACATTTTTGCCAGAAAAGAAAACGCCATTAGTTCAATTACCTTTAATTGAAGCATGTTATATATTTCCCTATAAGTGATTTCCTGGACTGCCGGAGAAATTTATACTATGTGTTTCTAAGTCTGTTTTACCTAAACCTTTCTCCTCAAATATATCAAATTCTTTAATTACTGATTCTAATACATGTCTCTGCTCTTCATCTAGCTCATGTGGACCCAACATATGATCTTTTCCTTCTTCCTCTAAATCTTCTCTGATCTTACTAATTTATATTTCATTTACACTAATGATGTCTGGAGCCAAATTAAACATTCGCCAAAAATCTATCCCTAGATATAATTTCTGTTCCAAATATGGACAAAGATACAAAAGTATATTCCGCTTTTGATCTTTATACATAATGGATGCATTTAATTTGCCCAATATTCTGTGGTGTTGAGCACTGACAGTCTTCACGTTAGAGAATATTGGTATTAATTTTAAATCTAAATTCTCTCCAAGCTCTCTACATCCTTGACCTAGAATGCTGACCATTGCTCCACTATTTAAAAGTCCTGTTATGCTCATTCCTTCTAAATCTATATCTATAAAAACCCTAGTATTATCATTACCAATTATTTTATTCACGGATTCTATAATTAATTTTCTTGTCTGACGTTTCCTTTTGTATTTTTCTCTAATTTTAATTCCAATTCTAATTTTTTTTCTAATGGAATTTCTAGTTGAGTAGGTAACTTCAGTTGTTTATTATTTGGCTTGGCGATTATTATTTTTCTGGGATTAGATTCTTTGGACACATGTCCTAAGAAGTCAAAACGTCCCTGCTCCTGTTTCCCTGTATGCATTCAGGACATCTAGATGCTATTACATTTGGCTTGCCGCATCTGTCGCAAAACAGTGCTCTCGCGTGAGTTGCAATCTCTAAAACCATGACCATGAGATTTGTAATTCCAGCATGTTAACATTGCCTTTTGTGGACCGACATTCATGGCAGCCACCTCATAAATTTCCGGACTATCATCCTTTTCTTCCACATAGATTTCATTCACATTTCTTATAAAGCGTTGTTGCGGTATATTATTTCGTACTTCTCTTTGGGGAAAGTTTCTTTCAGCTTCGATACATTCTATTCTCAATTGCTCCGCTGAGGAAACAGCTATTGTGTAAACGATTCTAGGTATGCTTTCTCTCAAATTTCGTTTTATTATTTTAATTAAATCATATTCCGGGATTGGTTGTACAAGCTTTGAGCGCAGTTTACACATTGGCTGAAAGAAATTATCTATTGTTTCATTTGGCTGTTGTTTCCTTTCGACTAGATTTCTCATTATCTCGAAATTAGATGTGTTTATTTGATACTGGTTCAGCAATTCCTGCTTAAAGGTTGGCCATCTCATCACTCCATGAGTGCGAATTCGCAGCCAGTACCAGTCTCTTGCTGCTCCGGTGACTAGAAAGTGAAAGTCTCTTAATATTTCGTCCCATGTTATGTCATAGTGCCATTGGAGATGTTCTATACGGAAAATAAAATCTTCGATGTCCATATGATTGTTATTACTATCAAAAACAATACCTCATTTATCAACACGAATATACATATCGTTGTCTTAACATGCAAACCTGCTAACTCCCTTTCAGTAAATTTTACAGGAGAGACAAAAAACTTCCTATATATCATATTTGCAACTATAGAAGAAAAACAAAGATATAGTTGGTTTATTTTATGGTATTCTACATTCATGACTTCAATCTATAAAAATAAATATGGTAATTACGGAGTTATAACCGATTTTGTAACTTAGCAGCTTTTCTTACATCGATTTAAAATATTATGGTGGATATAGCAGGTTTTCTTTTTTAATTTCAAAAGTACGTTTTATTACAACAATCCATGTAATAACACTAAAAATTAAGAATAATAAAATAATTGTAGCTAAGTGGAATTTAACAAAAAAATGCTTTTCAAGAAAACAAAATAGTAACAAAAGAACTAATGCTAACAGTACAATACGTAGCTCTTTAAAGAAGCTCGCTGTTATGTATTTTTAAATTTATTCATGAGGTAAGTTATCATAAAAGGAACGGTAATCTTCGGGAAGTGACCTCTTTAAATGTTGTAAGTCCTCAAACTTTTTGACAGTGATCTTTCTTCGATTTTCGTAGAGGTTTGGAAGCTGAGAAAAGGATTTGGGAACTATTTGGGATGATTTTCTTTGAGGCAACTTTTGCCACTCCTCAGTATATCTTAACTTAAAAAGTATTTCACCATTTGGGTTATATTGTAATGCACGAATATCAGTGACTTTCGCATCACCTTTGTTGCGCCCAGGTCGGATACTTTTGAAGAATTGCACAGCATCAAATTTTTTGAAAAACGAGTAGTTTAGGTAATTTACATTGTATGGCTTTGGTCTTTTCCTAGCTGATTTACAGACTTCAACATAATCTGCAGGAACATAAATGTCTTTATTCTTTAGTGCCCGCTCGATGGTGGAATGAATACAGTCAGCTTCCATTTGAGTATGGCCTACTTCTAGAAACTTTTGCTCAATAATAATTTTGTGGTTTATGGCCGTAGATAACAAAGCATTAGACATCACACAATTTCTATTCTGATAATTACATCCATCATCGTAAAATATTATTTGAGGTGTCTCCGAGGAATCCACTTTCGGCAATACAACCTTTTCAATTAAATTCACACATATGCTCGCAAACTCTTCGGAGCCTAGCCCTCCTTCAGTTTCGTTCCATAAGAAACAGTATCCGTTTCTATCTTTTAAATTGTAAAATGTTAAATTATGTACCTGTAATTTTGTTCTATAATACAAACTACTAATTTTTGACTTAGGGGCCATCAGAACTGCTTGCATATCAACAGTAAATACGACATTTTTATCACTTTTGTCTCTTTCTTTTTCTCTCCTAGCCTCTTCCTTTTTCTGTTGGTGCTCTAAATATTCTTTTTCCGCTAAATTTCCAACTTTAAACAATGAACATTTTTCGCATTGGTCCTTTTTTGGAATGTATAAAGCCAAATTTTTTGCGTCAAAAGCATTACAAAATGCAGCAATAGAAAGACTCCGTACATCACGACTTTTGCACCAATCCTTTTTATAAAACTGGTAAAGGGATATTTTTGTTTGCCACTCTGGTTGTAAATATTTTTTTGTGGATGTGGCGCGACAGTAATGGGAGTCCATAGTAGGCAAAGAATCCAAGAATAGATTTAGCTCTTCGCGATCCTTAGCGTAGCGAGTAGAGGGAACTTTTTGGGTAACAGAACGACGAGCGGCTACGACAGAACTACTGGAGTCTTCAGAAAGTATTTCTTCATTTTTCCAATGAAGCACACTCCATCTTCCAATACTGATGGTATTAAGAAACATAGTTGTGCATACTTTGCTTCGATTGTCTTGTTTCTTTAGATAATATATGAAGGACTGATGTCTCCTAGACCCTTGATCAGATTTTTTCCCCCAATATCTTTTTATTGGAACTGATATTACAAGTCCTGTAATGTATCTGCCGTATTTATAAAAAATAAAGTAGACTTGAAGTATGCTTTTAGACAAAATTTTCATACAAAATTTTCTTAAAGTACATTTGAAGTCTACTTCAATTTTTTATAAATACGGCAGTATACCTTTTTTTCTTTCCAGTTCATTTCCCAAAATTTTTTAAAAATATATTTTCTGTCATCTTCTGTAAAAGTCCCACACTTGAAAGTACCACGTTCCGTTTGTCTGCAGTTGCACCTTTGTTATTACAATAAAAAACAGCTAATTTGGAGTTTTTAATTAACAAAAAAAAAAGAATATCAATGTTATGGATTTAGCAGTTTTTCTTACAAAAATTTTTCTATGCGTGGATTTAGCAGTTTTTCTCATCAGACCTTTTTACATACTTTAAAACTCCAATTGAAGAAAAATTATACGTTGGTAGATTCGTCATCCCATTCTCTACAGAACGGCATCAAAACCTCACTTTGCCTAAAAAGTGGATATAGCAGGTTTGCATGTTAAGACAACGATATATTTTTTCTGAATTCTTATTAAAAATCTCAGAATTTTCTCTACACCCAGGTGCACTTCGATTTCCTAATAATGGATCAAAATTCGTCGGTATAAGATTGCCTAGTGGTAAAGTATTACCTACAGCACGATTATCCTGTGGAAATACGCTGTTTGTAATAGCTATATGTTGGTTCTGAAACAAGAATCTATTGTTTTCTGTAAAATTGTTAACTTGATTATGTAGATGGTCGTTATTAGTAGTATTTTGCTGAGTATCAACTGATCCTTGTGTTTGGGATCTTACTCCCGATAATTCCCTAACAATTTTCATTAATTCTCTTACAGACTTTCTTATATCTTCCATTTCATCATGCACCATTTTCTTAACACTGTCCTCTAAAGCTCTTTGAACTACAAAAGTTTCATCAGCCACCAACTCCATGATCTGTAGATCGATTACAATTGACACATTTGCAGATGTTCCCTGATTATTTGACGTCACTTTAGACGGTGTATTTGTATTATTCACAACAGGCGGCCAATTCAGGCAGTCGTGATCGAAATTGTTTTCGAATCGAAATTTATTTCGACAGTGCAAAATTTTCTAATGATGGTACTCGATACGAATCGAATCGATTCATTGCTTCAGTGTTGTAAAAAACTTAAATAAGTACGCATTACAACACTGAATAAATTAAAAGAAAATGTAAACAAAAAACATATGGTTCTGAAAAAATAACTCAAGTAAAAGCGAAATTTTTTATGTTTTTTTACTCATCGTCTTTGATTCTGACGAGATTGAAAGCATTAATGACATAAGGAAACAAATAAGAAACACCTCCGACCCCTTAAGATTGACAAACAATGAGTAAGTATAAAGTTTTTCTAGACTCAAAAGACGTTTTAGTTGTAGGCTCACAAAGCAAGCATAAGTAGGTAAAATTTATTTTTGATATTTTTGACCTAAAAGTAATAAAATTATTAATATTGTGATATTATTTAAAGGAAGTAACAAATTTTTTACTAACATTTTCTTTTTTTCTTCTGTTTGCTAAAAAAAAAAACGTTATTTCGAATGCTTCTTTGCTTACGAGTAAAAGCTCGCACGGTTGCGTTCGAATAATCATTCGTTATCGAATGCCATCATTAGAAATTGCGATACATTTTATTCGCTATCGAATGAGAGAATCCCAAATGTTAAAAAATTCGAACGTTCGAATGAAAATTTACTCGTATACGAATGCGAGAATTAGCCCCCAGGTCTTACATTTATCGTACCTGATAAGTCTCTGAAATTGCCGTTGTTATTAGCCATATTTGGTAAATTTTTACTATATCTCTTTTGCTTTGGTTGAATTCCGGATGAACTATTTAAATTGACTTGTTGTATAGATCGTTTTCTGTTTCTGTTTTGAATGCGGGTTTCCCTATTCATATCCTACATTTAGCGCGAAGTTCTGTTTTCATTCGCATTCAGTCTCGTCTCATCGAACTGTTCGGACGTGTTATTTTTAGTGCGGCTGAATTTTCGGTGAAAAAATCGTAATAGGTGAAAAAGTGTAAAAAGTTGAAATTAAACAAAAATGTGAAAAAATAACTCGTAATAGGTAAAAATATAAAAAAAAACATTAAAAATCGCATAAAAACTGTATGAGTGTTCCTCTCAGATGTAATTCTGAGAAAAAGCTTAGCTCGACTAGAAAAACTATATGGGTCTCTGAGGAAGAATCCTTAAAAAAATCTGTGGAGAATCTTCTCACTGCAAGACCCGTGGAACGGCGTCGTTCCTGTTCGCCCAATATAGTGATTTCAACAGATGAAGGAACATCAACACCTTCTACATCAAAAAGTGCAGTCAAACCTAGAAAACAAGTAGGTATGGATAAATACGTCACAGTTCTTAAGCGACAGAGGAGCCCGACATCTGCTCAAGTGTCAGCAAATTCAAAAGCTCCTAAGACCGTGAATATTGATAATCCAAATGATCAAAATAGGTTTGATCTCCTCCAGACGGTTGAGCCAGAACTTCCTAAGAAGACGTTTAAGCCCCCACCAATTTATCTGAGAGAGCCCACTTCCAGTTAATTGGTACAAGGAATTGTTGCTGTAATAGGTGAAAATATGTTTAGCGTAACATCAATTAAACATGGAAATATCAGCGACTCATCAATATCGTCGGTAGTTCTCAACACAACATTTTCCGTGCAATGACAACTTAAATACTTTTTGTATTTTATCCAACTTACTCGGGTCTTAGTCATGTTCATAAATGGAGAACCACACACTTGAGGGAAATGCATTGAAATTATAGTAGGAGAGTGATCTGAGGACAAGTCCAGTGAAGGATCCACTTGCATCCATTCTACAGGGATATTTTTCATTACCCCAAAGTCAATAACATCGGGAATCTTCCGTCGGTCCGTCGGCCAATAGGTGGGATGTCCACTTGAGAGTACATCTAAGCCCATTTTGGCAATGGTGTTGAAGAGTTCACGACCCTTTGGGGTTACCAGACGTGAACCCCAAAATGTGTGTTTGGCGTTAAAGTCACCAGCAACTAAAAATCTAGCTCCAAGGGACTTAAAGAAGTTATGGTATTGGTGTTCTTTTATTGAAAATCGAGGCGGAGAATAAATCGATGATAAAACAAATTTGTATTGACAGAATTCAATGCAAATGTTTGTTGCTTGGAGGTAATCCTCACTTATGTTATTCATTAGATAATGCTTTATTCTGTTCTTTATAAGAATTGCCGAACCTCCACAAGCTCTTCCGCGGGGGTCTTTAGTATCGTAGAACTCGTAGCCATTAATTTTGAAGTACCCTGTCGACGTCAAGTGAGTTTCAGCAATCATCATAACATCAATCTGCTTATCCATCAGGAAGTATTCCAGTTCATTTTTATGTTGGCGGAGGCCGTTCGCGTTCCAGAAACAAATTTTTAAATAAATCATTTCTTTAAAATGGCTTGCAAGATAGTGGATTGCATTTTCAGCATTTCCTGCATCATGGATGTCATGGTGGTCGTGAAAGTGTTCATAGTTTGGACAAGTGTCTGCAATGTTGCCTCTAGATTGTTGATATGCGGCTCAGAATATTGGGGTTTAGGTTCCTGCTCCAGACCTGGCATATTAGATTTAACGACGTTTGCGTAAGAAACTTGTCTAGAACTAGGCGCGTTTACATGACTAGTGGACCGGAATAATTGAGGGAAATTGTCACTCGATGCTAAATTTGGCTGGTGAGGGCGATTAGGCAATACTGACGTCTTGTTGGTTCTTATGCCTTTCAAATGAGTGTAAATTGGACAACCTCTATAATTTGCGGTATGATTACCTCCGCAGTTACTGCATTTTTTGATTTTTGAGTCAGTTCTCGACTTATCGCATTGAGCAGTTGCATGTAGCTCCCCACACGCAACACAAACTGTCGGCAATTTACAATACGCCTTGGTGTGACCAAATTCTTGACAGTTGAGACACTGTCCGGGTCCCTGACGCTTATGTGGTTCTTCCACGGTGATTCTACGATGCAGAAGGTACATCAGATTGTAGATGGGATGGGACTCATTTTTCTCTAAGACAACATCTCCAGGTTCCAATTCTACCCTGAACATGGGCTGAGGGATCTTTTCACGGTTTCTAATATTCACTACGCTCTTGATTTTGAACCCTTTGTCCATTAAACCGGTTTTTATCTCCGCGGGATCAACACATGGGTCTATACCCTTTAGAACGACTTGGAGTCCTTTTGCGCTTTTGAGCTGGTAGGTAGATAGAAATCCCTAGTCTCCCTTTCCAGCTGGTTGGTCAATTTTCGAAAATCATCTTCCCTATTCACTTGTAGCTTTGTCTCGCAGATATTTCCATGTTTCATTGAGGTTACGCTAAACATGTTTTCACCTATTACAGCAACAATTCCTTGTACCAATTTACTGGAAGTCGGCTCTCTCAGATAAATTGGTGGGGGTTTAAACGTCTTCTTCGGAAGTTCTGGCTCATCCGTCTGGAGGAGAGCAAACCTATTTTGATCATTACTCACGGTCTTAGGAGCTTTTGCATTTGATGACATTTGAGCAGACTTCGGGCTCCTCTGTCGCTTGAGAACGGTTATGTACTTATCCATACCTACTTGTTTTTTGGGTTTGACTGCACTATTTGATGAAGATGATGTTTTTTCATCTGTTGAAATCACAATATTGGGCGAACAGGAACGACGCCGTTCCACGGCTCTTGCAGTGAGAAAATTCTCCAAAGATTTTTTTATGGATTCTTCCTCAGAGATGCATCTAGTTTTTCTAGTCGAGCTAAGCTCTTTCTCAGAATTACATCTGAGAGAAACACTCATACAGTTTTTATACGATTTTTAATGTTTTTTTTTTTTTTTTTTATATATTTTAACCTATTACGATTTTTTTTTCACTTTTTTGTTTAATTTCAACTTTTTACACTTTTTCACCTATTACGATTTTTTCACCGAAAATTCAGCCGCACTAAAAGTAACACGTCCGAACAGTTCGATGAGACGAGACTGAATGAATGAATATATGAATATGACTATGACATCCATGATGCAGGAAATGCAATCCACTATCTTACAAGCCATTTTAAAGAAATGATTTGTTTAAAAATTTGTTTTTGGAATGCGAACGGCCTCCGCCAACATAAAATGAACTTGAACACTTCCTGATGGATAAGCAGATTGATGTAATGATGATTGCTGAAACTCACTTGACGGCGACAGCGTACTTTAAAATTAATGGCTACGTGTTGTATGACACTAAAGATCCCCGCGGAAGAGCATGTGGAGGATCGGCAATTCTTATAAAGAACAGAATAAAACCAAAGACTATAAATATATAAAGATGTTGCACTGCCATACATTGTTCTGCCACTGCTAAATTATTGATGGGATTTTGCGAAAATCCCCTGGTGTATGACTAATGAGAGAATTTTACACACATTTGTTATGCTCTTTTCAAAACATTCATTCAGTCGTCGTTGAGCAAGCGATGAGAACGCATGCGAATGGTTATCGTCATTTCTTTCCAGAAATTTATTTAGCATTGTTGTTGCTTCTTGTTGGACGAAGCATAGCAAACACACGCGATTCAATTACAATTAAACACAAAAACAAAAAAATGTTTTAGATGGACTTATTTTTGTTTTTTTTTGAAAATAACTGTTTTAAAATTGTGTTTTGATATTGATAATTGTTATTTATGGTCCCTGATATATTTTCTTAATGTGTTTATATCTTCAGCAATCTTCATTGTCCATTATCACTCTGTAAATATCATCTATTTAACTCACAAAAAAGGTAGACGCAGCAAGAAAAGCAAAAACAAATTTGTAATAATACAAGTTTCATATGTAATAATAAAGAATACACACACATTGTAAACGTACGTAAATTTCGTTCTAACTCACAACACGTTAAAAAGAAATGTCATAATTCTTGTACTCTATTTCTCAAAAAACGGTGAGTTAAATAGATGATATTTACAGAGTGATAGTGGACAATGAAGATTGCTGAAGACGCCCTTGGCCGGGTAGAAAATGCATTCCAATTTGCCAATTGTTCCAGTACTTTACAATAGTATTCTTAATTATTTGAACTATTAGCCTGAATAAAAACTTTTCTCTTAAAAATTAAGAAATATTAGTTCATTTTCCTTCTCTAATTAATAAAGAAGTCTTGTTTTTACACAATGTATGTGCAAATAACCTGTGGAAATAAATGTTACCGTTTGTGTTATTGTAGGGTAAGAATACGTGTTTTATTGTTGTAGAAATGAAACTATATTGATTCGCACCGAAATAAAAACCTTTATTATATAAATTTTTAGAATTACATATTTAGAGAGAAACAAAACTAGCAAATAATGAAAATAATCACTTAATTATTACATACAGAAATTAAATTCAAATTTACTTTGCATTTTAACGAGCCATTTTAACCAAGATCCTTTAAAAAAGTTGTTTTCATATATACGTGCCAAAGTACACTGAAAAAATCCATCGGTTCATGAATTTAATTTGGCAGTAGCTAAGTTATTATCCTTAAAAATTACAGTTTCGCACCTCATCAAATTGTGCAAACGATGATGCAATGTTTTTACCTATAGAGTTTCAAACTATTTTAGAAGATAGTATAAGGACTGGAAGTATATCATATAAGTATCTATCTTCTATATAAATAAAAATGAAATCTTGTGTGTTGCTAAGCGCATAACTCGAGAACGGCTTGACTGATTTCGCTAATTTTTTTTGAAATGTGTGTAATAGTATGAGAAAGGTTTGTAGGGAAAGAAAAATTGGAAAAGTTGCTTGGAAAATTTAAAAATTCTGAAAAAACTAAAATTGTGTTTTCAATGTGATTTTACATTTTTTATGTTATTTTTTTATATATTCCGCTTACACTTAGTACGAATTACGATTAAGTTTGGAAAATATGCATGTTCAAGGTTAATGGACCACCCCCATTGTACGTCCACTTTATCGGTATACGTAATATACGTATTATTTGTTGTTTGTTGGTCGTGAGGAAGTTTTGAATTAAGGAAATTTACAATTTTTTAATGCACTATTATAAACGTCGTTATATGTTAGAAATATTAGAAAGCAGATACAGATAATGTTGCTCAAACCTATACATAGATACATAATTTATAAAAACAAAAACCCTAAAAATTAAATTATTATTTTTCAATATTTTTTGTTTGTGTATATTTAAAATTTTTTATTCTGACAACAATTATTGTTATTTTGAAAAATATTTTAGTTATTAATAATTGTTGTAGCGAAATATTATAATTAATAAAAAAATACGAAATTTTGACCTTATTCTCAATTAAAATATATTAATAACTTATTTGTTTTTACTTTTGTTTTGCTTGCGATCTGTCTAACAGATACCGTTATTTTATTAATCTTAAAAATTATTTTGCCACGTGTGCAAATGTCGTTTGACTTCTTAATGTCAATTTGTAAATAGAGATCAGTTACATAGTGAAAATTCAATTAAGTTGTGATTCTATTGCGAAATATCAGAAAAATATTAAAGTGCTCCCGAATAAGTGAATATTTGTAACAGTGGTTAGTTTTGCTGAATTTTCAACCCGTTGTAAGTTCATCGCAATCGCTTCAGGAAATTAAATAAATTTCATCGTTTCATCTCCATCAAATTTACAGGTTATACAGTAAGAACAAAGTGTATAGCAGCATTACAATGCCGCTAATAAGACGTTTCAATATAGGTCGCAGAACACGCAATGCTACAAACCAAATGAATTCTCAAAATAATAGAACTGCAGAACAGCGCGAAGAGCGAAATGAAACGGAAAGGAATCGGTTATCACAAGCACGTTCAGCACATACACAAGAAGAAAGAGAAAATGCAATGAAGCTAATATGCATCGACAGATAAATCATCGTTCAATAGAAGCCAATCGCGTGGCAATAAATTTAAATGAACGTACAAGAAGACAAACAAATGTTGCGTTGAGTACTTATCGATGTGCATTCCGTTACGACATGACAATTGATTACAGTGCCGACCAAGCCGTTGCTATTGGATCGATGAGTGTTGTGTGCCCATATTGTAATGCACTGAAATACAAAATGAAACTCCTGGATTGTGTTGCGCAAGTGGCAAGGTCAAACTGGCGCAATTGGTTCCGCCACCAGAGCCATTACGCTCATTGGTTTCTGGTATAGGAACAGATTCCAAACATTTCTTGACACAAATTCAGAAATACAACAGTTGCTTCCAAATGACTTTATTTGGTGCAACAAATGTAGTTCGGCACCAGTTTTTACCCACTTTCAAGGTAAATGATTGTGTTCATCTACAGTATTTATTTTTTTACATAGATAAAATATTACAGATTCAAGGTCAAATATATCATCGAGCTGGCTCGCTATTACCACACCTAAATGCAGACTATAAATTTCTCCAGATTTATTTTATGGGAAATACAACAGAAGAAATAGATCACCGCTGCGTTCACAACAGTTCGCTTAAAAGACAAATTGTAGAACAACTGCAAACTTTTTTTCATCAACGCAATGAATTGGTTACATTGTTCAAAACCGCGCTGGACCGAATGCCATCTGATAACCATAAAATTGTTATCAGAGCTGATAAGACGCCTGCAGGAGAACACGCAAGACGTTTTAATGCGCCAACAATTGATGATGTCGCCATTGTCGTCGTTGGTGAAAATTTTGCATCGCGTGATATCGTTCTACATCGGCGGAACAATCAGCTGCAACGCGTTTACGAAACGCACCGGTCGTATGATGCATTGCAATATCCCATTATATTTTGGCAAGGTGAAGACGGCTATGATTTCTCGATCAAGATGATAAATCCGCTTACAGGTGAATATAAAATCTTTCTCTCTTGAATAGGACTTATTCATTTCATTGACACAAAAACTAATTTCCAGGCGTTGAAACAAACAAAAAAGTTAGCTCAATGAATTATTATTCATATCGACTGATGGTTCGTGAAAATGGGGACAATCACATCTTGAAATGTCGGCGTCTATTTCACCAATATGCTGTGATTATGCTCAGATTGAACCAAAAAAAACTCCGTTCCGAAGAGTATATTCACCTTCGAGATGCTATAAATGCTGACGGAAACGCACAAAATGTAGGTCGAATGACGATCCTCCCAGCAACGTACGTCGGAAGTCCGCGACATATGCAGGAATATGCTCCAGATGCCATGTCGTACGTTCGCCATTACGGCACACCAGATTTGTTCATTACTTTTACGTGCAATCCGCAGTGGATAGAAGTACGACAAGAGTTATTCCCTGGTCAATCACCCATCGATCGCCATGACATCACCGCAAGAGTCTTCAAACAAAAACTGAAATCACTGATGGATTTCATCGTAAAGCATCGCGTTTTCGGCGAGACGCGTTGTTGGATGTATTCTGTGGAGTGGCAAAAACGCGGATTGCCACACGCACATATTCTCATTTGGTTGATTGAGAAGATAAGACCCAATGGAATCGATGATGTTATATCGGCGGAAATTCCTAATGAAGAAGAAGATCCAGGCTTGCATAAGGTGGTTACTACTAACATGATTCATGGCTCCTGTGGATCATTAAATAGCAATTCTCCGTGCATGGTCGACGGCAAATGTTCGAAGCGTTATCCAAGGGCCTTAGTTGCAGAAACAATTACCGGAAATGATGGTTATCCACTGTATCGTCGCCGATCTACTGCCGATAACGGAAGATCAACAATTGTGAATATATCAATACGTTTTATTTCTTTATAACGAGGGGGGTAGCGAAGCACAGTATATAAAATATAGAATATTTTAATGAAGACGCCGATTGTTATACATCCAACAATGTGCCAATAGAATTAATATCAAGTCGATATTTTGTTGGTTACATACATATATAGCTCAACGAATATCTTGCGTTAATTGTCGTTTAGATTTAATAAACCAGCGCAAATTTTGGCATATCCTTCAGAAATGTTTGTTCATGCAAAAAATTATACAAGTGATTCCGAGCAATACGTAAGTTGCACCAAAAATACAATTTATTCCTTACGGTTTGATGAGAATGACGAATGTTATAAACACAGAATGAAGATTCTTAATTACTAGTTCTTATTTTACTACGGAAGTATTCCACATGGGAAGCATACAAATACAAATTATCAAGTACATATAGAAAAAGTTAAAATTTTGAAACACTGACAAATAAATTTAATAAATACTAAACAAAAAAAAAACATTCGTGTTATTACAACTTAATTCTATACAAAAATAGAGACAGAAGATCATAATTGAACTGTCTATAAAATTATATATGGTAAGTACATACATACACACATAATTGAATAGTCTAAAAACTAGCATTATAATTCGGTGCGAATCGATATAGTTTTGTATGTACAACAATAAAACACATACTCTTACCCTACAATTACACAATCGGCCACATTATTGACAAAAGTTCTTTGCACAAAAATTGCAAGAAACAAAAATTCTTTTGTTAGGTTTTTATTTTATTTTTACATTTTTAAAGCAATGTACAACACACACACATGCACACAAACAATGATAAATGAGAATTAAAAAAGAGAACGAGAGATTGTTACGCTCTTTGTGCTTCTTTCCCTTTTGTCTTCCCTCCCGCATCCATAAGAAGCACAAAATTTTGTCAATTTTAAATACACTGCGTGCAACATTTTTATATATTTATAGTCTTTGATAAAACATTATTTAATGAACAACATATGTGAGGATTACCTACAAGCAACAAACATTTGTATTGAATTCTGTCAATACAATTTTGTTTTATCATCAATTTATTCGCCGCCTCGATTTTCAACAAAGGAACACCAATACTACAGCTTCTTCAATTCCCTTGGAGCTAGATTTTTAGTTGCTGGTGACTTTAACGCCAAACACACATTTTGGGGTTCACGTCTAGTGACCCCGAAGGGTCGTGAACTCTTCAACACCATTGCCAAAATGGGCTTAGATGTACTCTCAAGCGGGCATCCCACTTACTGGCCGACGGACCGACGGAAGATTCCCGATGTTATTGACTTCGAAGTAGTGAAAAATATCCCTGTAGAATCGATACAAGTGGAGCCTTCATTAAACTTGTCTTCAGATCACTCTCCTTCTATTATTTCAATGCGTTTCCTTCAATGGAATGGCTCTCCATTTCGGGACATATCTAAAACCATAGTAAGTTGGATAAAGTATAAAAAGTATTTAAGTTCCCACTGCACGGAAAATGTAGTGTTGGGAACTACCGAGGATATTGATGGGTCGATTGGCAAGTTTTTTTTATTTATTTATTTATTTACGTCAATAGATTTTACATCCTTACTGACTACATATAAATGACAAAACAGTAATATATATATATATAAATAATTAGTTCAACAATTTAGATATAAAGTAATTTTTTTCTTCAGTACGTCGTTACTCTCAGATATGTTCATAAGGTGATAGCATTTATTGAAGTTAACACATGCACGACGAAAAGAATCGTTATTAGCATATACAGAACGGTAGTATTTTAATGCTAAGAGTTCAAAATTGCGGGTTGGTCTAACAGGAACATTGAAGTTTAGTTGACTAAGCAGGAACTCCGAATCAACATCACCACGAATTATGCCCAGAACAAATAAAGCACTCAGCATCAATCGTCGACTATTTAGAGTTGGCAATTTTATCAAAGCAAGTCTACTTTCATACGGTGGCAAGACATAAGAATTCCAACCAAGATCACGGAGACAGAAAATTAAAAATTGCTTTTGTACCGATTCAATACTATTGATATGAATTGAATAACAAGGATCCCAAACAATTGATCCATACTTAAGAATTGGTCGAACAAGAGAAGTATATAAAAGTTTTGTAATATAAGGATCTAAAAATTCCTTAGACCAGCGCTTCATGAATCCAAGTACCCCATAGGCTTTATTTACCATTATAGAGATGTGATCACGAAAATCAAGTCTATGATCCAACAGTATGCCAAGATCCCATATGGTTTGAACTTTATTTAAAATAACAGTATCAATATAGTAAGAAGTCTCAATCGGATTGTGTCTAAAAAGTGACATGTGTTTGCATTTCTTAATATTTAACTCCAATAAATTAAATCTGCACCATTGAGAAAAATTGTAAAAGTCGGCACTTAGTAAACTATGTCCATTTGTATCATTAAAAGAGTTAAAAAGTTTAACATCATCGGCATACATCAGTACTTTAGAATGCAAAATAACAGTAGGAAGATCATTGATGAATAACGTGAACAAAATTGGACCCAGGTGGCTACCTTGAGGAACACCAGAATGTACTTGAATAATTTTTGATATAACATTCCCAAATTTGACTTGTTGAGTTCTTTGTAATAGATAAGAGTTTAACCATTTTATAGCTGAGAAACTAAAGCCCATAAGTGATAATTTGTGTAATAGAAGATTGTGGTTAACTTTATCAAACGCCTTACTAAAATCCGTCTATATCACATCAGTTTGCATTTTATTTGTAAAACCTTCATTGACGATAGTAGTGAGTTCCAAAACATTAGTTGTAGTTGAACGGGACTTACGAAACCCATGTTGACATGGTGATAGAAGGGAAGAAATTTGATGATATAAGCAATCTGTAAGAATTTTTTCAAGGAGTTTTGGAATTGCATTAATTTTAGCGATACCTCTGTAGTTAGATACATCATTTTTACTGCCATTCTTGAATAAAGGAATTATATATGATGTTTTCCACACTGATGGCAAATAACACGCTACAACAGATTTGTTAAATAATGCAGTAAGAGGCGCGGACAGTGATGCTGCACAGTTTTTAAGGATACTGCTTGGAATACCATCAGGACCTGGACTAAACGAGTTCTTCAGCGACTTTAAGTTCGAAAGCACAGTATCAATATTTATAAATGGAAAGTAAATCCCACATGAATTAGTCGTAGTATAAGGATATTTTGTTGTGTTAGAATAGGACTTGGTAGAATAAGTTGTTGAAAAGAAGTCAGCAAATATATTGCTTATTGAAACATCGTCATCAGCAGTCAAGGAGCCATACTTCAATTGCTTTGGATAACATGAAGAGCGACGCTTGGAGTTTACGAATTTATAGAAAGATTTTACTGAGGACATACGAAGAGCTGTACATCACGCCTCCACATATGACGTTGAGTGCAGAAGTGGGACAAACAGAACTTATTTCGCTGAACTCGATCATCTCCTGTCAGAAAAAAGAAGAGTTAGAAGAGAGTGGCAAATTCACAGGTCTCCTGAACTGAAAGCTAGGCTACGGGTATGCAGAGATATACTAAGAAATTTCTTAGAAATCCAAAGAACGGCCTCACTTAGATCTTACTTGGAGGGTCTTGATAGTACGCCACAATCTGACTATTCGTTATGGAAGGCGGCACGAGGTTTAAAAAGACCAGTTAGAGAAAAGCCTCCTCTGCGAAATCCGACTGGAGACTGGGCTAGAAATGATTCCGAGAAGGGGACTTTATTTGTTAACCATTTGAGAAATGTGTTTACTATAAACAACTCAAATAAATCATCTGATTTGCCTCCACTCGTTATTAGACCTCCTGTACCTCTAAGACTTTAATGATGTTCAAAGCGCTATTGGTACTCTGAATCTTAAAAAAGCTCCAGGTATGGATGAAATCAGCAACAAAATGCTTGTGGAGTTACCTCGTGTAGCTAGAAGAATTATCCTCTTTATCTTCAACGCTATTTTACGCCTAGAATACTATCCTGCAGATTGGAAGGTGTCTATGATCACTATGATTCCTAAGCCAGGGAAGGACCTAGGGTTGCCAGACGGGCCTGATTTGGCCTGATTGTCAAGTTTTTTAATGCGCGTCAAGTGAAAAAGTGATTTGTCAAGTTTTTTTGTAGGTTAATTTTTTTTCTCAAATTTATTCTAGCTATGTAATAATACTTAAAAAAATAACTTTATATTTCTAAAAAACAAATCGAAAGAGCATGTTTTTACTATCAATACAAATAAGGACTAATATGATACATACATATATGTATGTATACAAAATGATAGAATATGATCATATTTTTTAAAAAACTGTGCAGAAAGCAATCTTCAAAATTTAAAAAAGTTGATCTCATTTGTGCTTTCTGGCCCAATAAGCAATGCCTTTTGTGAAAAAGCATTTAGTGTTCTAAATAATTGATATACCAAAGATAGGAATAGAATGTCATTCGATCTTATAAAAACTTTCAAAATTTTTAACAACACCCGATGGTAGAGAATTAATTAATTCTGTGTCTAAGAATAATGTGGCAAAATAAATAAAACCTATATTTTTTTCTTAAGATAGTACCAATATTTTTTTTAAATAACACCTAAGTTTTCTTTAAAATATATGTATGTATATTAAATACTGAATTTTAATTGTTATATTGTTTTGTGTTTCTTTTATATTTCTATGTTTTTTATATGTTTCTGTTATTTTTACTTTTTAAATATATTTTTGGTTTTATTCTAATAATTTTTATGATAAATTGTGAAGTTTTTTTTTCAAAATCAAGTTTTTTTTTGGTCAATGTCAAGCTTTTTGGCAAATTGGATCTGGCAAGCCTAGAAGGACCCTACTAAAGTAGAGTCATATAGGCCAATTAGTCTACTGCCGAAAATTTCAAAACTGTTTGAAAAATTGTTAATGGATAAGTTGATTTCAATTCTGAACGCCACTCAATGTAGCCCAAATCACCAATTCGGGTTCAAAGCTAGACACAGTACCATCGAACAAACACACAGATTGGTAAATGTGATAAGACGGTCGTTTGAAGAGAAAAAATACTGTTCCGCGCTTTTCATTGATGTTTCCCAAGTGGGTGTTAGCTCTGCCTGCTAACACCCACAAACTTATGAAAAGCTATTTATATGGTCGCAAATTTACATTCAAAGAAGGCGATTTTTTAAGCCCCGCTCAGCCAATTGAAGCAGGAGTACCCCAGGGTAGCATCCTGGATACAACTTTATATTTGATTTATGCACTTCAACTTTTGCAGATGATACAGCCTTTATTAGCGTTCATAAGGACCATCAAATAGCATCACAGAATTTGCAGAAATATGTTTATAAACTAGAGAATTGGCTTGAGCTTTGGAAAGTCAGGGTTAACGAACAGAAATGTATTCATATAACTTTCACATTGCGAAAAGATACCTGCTCGTTCATCAGAATAAATAATCAAATTATCCCGCAACACAATGAAGTCAAATACCTCGGAATCCACCTCGATCGTCGTTTAACTTGGAAGTCTCATAATGACGCAAAACTTACTCAGATGAGATTAAAAGCAATGCAACTTAATTGGCTTTTCTGCAGAAAATCTACATTAAAGTTGGATTGCAAACTTTTGTTGTACAATGCAATTCTAAAGCCAATCTGGTGTTATGGAATTCAATTATGGGGTACGGCCTCAGCATCAAACGTTGAAAAAATTCAAAGGGGTCAAAATAAAATTCTACGTATAATTACTGCAGCTCCATGGTATGTTAAAAATTCTCGAATCCACAAAGATCTAGGCGTGCCATTAGTAAAAGTCGAATTTACAAAATATGCGTCAAAGTACGTCAGCAAACGTGAACACCATCCAAACCCACTTGCCCGAGACATCCTTAACTTTAGTGGCCATGTTTGGTTGAGAAGGAGGGATACCCTTGCTTTAAATCAAGCGCAAAACAGATGACTAGATCAGTTGATGTGAAATTTTTTTAGTATCATAAAAATTTTTGTCTACCACTGGCTGGTCTTATTATTTTCTTTTTAGTATTAAGATTTGAAAACTTATTGTCATTTCAAGATATGAAGATTCAATAAAAAAAAAAATCTATTGATTAGTTATAATAATTATTTTCAATTTGGTGAATGAATAAGATGATGTTTAAAGTTTTGATAATGGAAACTTATAAATTCTAGAAAAAAAACTACCTTAACAAATACATAAAATAAATAAAATAAATAAGTGAAATAAATAAATAAAAAAAACAAAAGTATAAAAAAAATTAAAACACATAAAAGATAAACAAATAAATAAATAAAAAGAAATATATAAAAAGCTAATAAAAACAATTAAATAAATATAATAAATGAATAAAAAAATAGTGTAAAATATATAAAACAAAATAAAATAAAGTATAATAAAATAAATCAAATAGATAAGAGATACATACATAAGGGCACTGCTACATGTTCAATAAATATCGTGATATTTCTAGTACCACGTAGTACGAAACACTATTGCACTCATAAAGGAAGCATATAATGCGGTGATGCCTACTATCAGTAGAAAACATCAGAAGGAAGAAGGAAAAATGCACGAAGCACACTTTTCAACGCCAGACTTAAAGGATGACTTAATGGAAAACATAGTGAACGTCCTTTTCCCAACAGGCGAGCTAGTGCCAAATAGAGGCCCACCATCAGATGGAGAACCCTCACCATTGTTCACTATAACCGAACTAAAAGCCCTTGTGTATACAAATTTTACGTGTCACCTGTGCTTCTACATGGATACATATTAAGACGGAGTATAACTCGGCAGATTTAAGCTATGAAGAACGGCATCCAATCATTATCCCAGAAAAATCAAGATTTTCTACACTGCTAGTTGATTTTACACATCGAGTTTGAAGCACCTATCACTGCAAGACCAGAAGCACCTGCTGAACCGCCACCACAAAATATTTTCATTTTAAAACGATGGGAGAGATTAAAAGTTCTTCAGCATCGATTTGCTAGAAGATGGAAAAACGAATATATAACCGAACTTCAAAGACTAATCGTCTTTGAAATGGCAACAAGAAAAAGCGAATTTAAAAACGGATGATATAGTCTTAATTACTGAATGGCGATTACGACATATAACCAAAGTTATACATGGTCAAGACAACAGAGTAAGAGTTACAGAAATAAAACATCAGGAGACCTGTTGTAAAATTACGCTTACTATCCACTAATGATCGTCTTCAGACCAAAGCCGCAATCCAACACAATCAATTATCTAATAATTGAATAAAAACAAGTAATGCAGGTAACTTCAACTAATAGATATCTACCAGTGCATATATACCAACCGTGTTAATAAAAATTTGTAACTTTAACACGCCGGTAGCCTTGCCGACTAGATAAACAACAGTGTTTTTGACACCAAGTATTTTAGCGGGTTAATCGTCAGATAAGGATTTTTTTTCTCAAATTGTAAAATAATTTTAAAAACAATTACAGAAAATATGAATTCGGAACTTCTTGAACTAAAAACTTTGAGAAATATCTTAAAACAAAATTCCCAAAGGTTAACACACAAATTCAGGGAAAGAATTGATCATTTTAAAATTTGGAATGATTTGGAATTTATAAGAAGATTTCGTCTTTTAAAGAAAAGTGCATCAGCGATATTAGAAAAAATTTAATCAAAGCTATCACATCGAGTAGAAAAGTAAGTTTTTTTCTACTATTTTCTTAGATTTAAATAATTAATAAAATTGATTTGTTCTTAAGGAAAACTAATATTTCACCAAGTCTTCAATTGTTAATTGCTCTAAGATTTTATGCATCTGGAAGTTATCAAATAATTGTAGCAGATTTTGAAGGCATTCACCAAACTACTGCTAGTAGAATTATTCGAAAAGTTTCTGCAGCAATAAAGTCATTGTATAGTCTATATAACATCAAAACAGGAAGAAATTTTGAGCACACAATCACAATTTTATAAAATCGCAAAATTTCCCAGATGCGTTGGTGTTTTGGACTGCGCCCAGTTTAAATTATGTCACCAGGGAATTTATCCCAATAATCCTTACATAAGTCCGTTTTATAATTACATGTAGAAGGTCAATATGCAGAACTCTTTCGCAATAGAAAAGGATACTTTTCTTTGAACGTTCAAGCTGTATGTGACACAGATTTATGCTTTTTGGATATTGTAACCCGATGGCCTGGATCAACTCACGACAGTACAATATTAAACAATAGGGGAGACCAACTTATACTTGGAGACGGCGGGTATGCTGGATATAGTTCATCAAAGTATCTTATGATACCACTGGACAACCCTGAAACAAATGCAGAAAAATTATACAACGAATCACAGATTCGTACACGAAATACCATTGAGAGGTGTTTTGGGACTTGGAAACGTCGTTTTTCAATTCTTTCAATGGGTGTAAGAGTTAATTTATTAACGGCACAATATATTGTAATTTCAACAGCGATCTTACATAACATATGCCGTAATAACTTCAATCGGATTCCCCCATTTGAAACCATTGAACAAAAAAATTCTTACGAAATAAGTATGACTAGAATGACACGGGATTATACTTCAGTTCAGAACCGCACAAACACAACCAGAAATTCATTAAACAACTATTTTAGTTTATTGTAAATTATTTTTTATTATTATAAATTTTTTTTTTTTTGTACAAAAATAATTTATTATAAAATAAAGAGATCATATTTCATATATAAAAAAGGTACACATAGCTCATTTACATTAATAATTATTGACACATGTAATGGAAATCGATTTTTAAAAGAAAAGATTTTAAAACGAAAATTTTGTGATGTATTTATTTTGTCGTTTTGTAAATAATTTCAAATATAATTTTTATAAATTTCTTTGCATTTTTCTAATAATTAGGACTTCAAACCTTTAACTGATATGAATTTGGTATAATTGATATAATTGTCTCAAAAAATACTTCTGAAATCGATCGGAGTTCACAAAATCATTTGAAATCGACCAATAGTTTTTGAGACAATTATGGCCGAATTCTCAGTCATTAGTTAACCATTGGTAAACTAATATACTAACTGTTCTTTAACTAATACTTGTTATTCTTATGGCAAACTAAGCATTGCGAATAAAGAATCATTAGTTAAGCCTTTGTCATTAGCTAACTAAAGACTGTGAATTCGGCCATTAAACTACGTTCCAAGTTATTCACAAAATGGCAAAATAAATACATCATATACTTTTGTGCTTTGAAATTGTTTTGTTTTTAAAAATCGATTTCGATCACATACCTGTATGTCTTCTTTCAGTCTCTAATTTAATTTTTTAATACGTACTTTTAATTTAAGTTCCATTTCTTTTTTTTTTTAATTTTTTTGATGTCCATTTCTACTTCGAAAAGTAGTTTTTCTCTCTGGTTTTTATCAATGTAATTTTCATCTGTTCTGTCAGTAAAGGTTTTCTTTCCTTTTTAAGATCCTCATATTCTTCTATTAAATCAACGAGTTTTTCATCATTGCGTTCTCTAGTTTTTGACTTTTCATAACTCTCAAGAGTAGGAAAGGAATTGTTAATGTTGTAATGTTTTTTATCATCACTTTGAGTTTTTTCGGAAGCTAGAACTTTTTGAATAGGACGCTTTAAAATATTAACAGCTTGGCTTGGGCAATATTTAATATCATCATTTTGATTTTCCTCAAATAAAATTTCCACATCTCCTTTCCACGACCTGATTAACGTTTCTTTGGAGGTTTCGCTCTGAATAATTGGAGTTTAAATAATTTAAAAATTTAATTTTTAAATTAAGTACAACTTCAATTTTGTTCTAAATATGTATTTACACTTGAAAGAAATTCTTTATCACCGCAACTTCGATCTGTTAAACCAAATGTTGATGGTCCTATTAATGATAAAAGCACCTCCTCATCAGATGACAAATTCAACGTACCTGCCAGTCCACCGCCTGTCTTGTACATTTCCCTTTGGTTGTTTCCCATGTTCTTTCTTAGATTTTTTTTAGGTCGTCATACTTTGATCTCAAACTCGAAGCGTCTCTCGGAATGCTGTTCCACTTGCAGCATTGAATTTTTCAGTTAATTTTGCCCACACTTCAGTTTTTTCATTTGTAGCTGCATTTTTTTGTTTTCCAAAACGCGTTTGTGTTTTGATGTACTAATTCTATTAACGTTTTTTTTTCCCCCCTCCAAGAAATTAGCACTTCTTTTGGCACCTTTTCCAGACATTTCTGGACAACACTAAAAAACACATATAATCCATGCTAAAAAAGACGTTGCAAATGTTGCAAACAATTAAATTTGTCAATTAATTGATATAACTCCAAATGTTACCACATTTTTCACCGAATGGAGTCGGTAGTTACACGTAGGTAAAAAAAACGTTAAAATTACCAAATTCTTTTTACCGATTAGGTAATGAAACCTAATAGGTATAAACTTTAGTAGTGATCTATTCGTTGAAGTTACGGGCATAAGAGTGCTATATTCAGCTATGCCCAATCTTATATACCCTTCACCTTTGTTGTGGATGCATAATTTATATAAAAGTTTAAGAACACACTTAAAGCGTTCGAACACTTTTTACACACTTATATTACTGTTTTTTTTACTAATTTTTTTGATGAAATTTTCAGAGGTTGTCTCGGATTTTTGCTCATATCTCCGTTATTTATGGACGCATTTTGCTGATTTGAAATAGCAAACTTCTCGAAAGCATGTCCGACAGAATTATTGAAGATTTGGATCCCGGAGATATCCGGGTACTTTAACAAATTGATTTCAACATCTATCTATAAGGATCCAGAATATATATACTTTATAGGGTCGGAAAATTATATTGTAGAAACTACAAACGGAATGACAAACTTATATATACCCTTCTCATGAAGGTGAAGGGTATAAAACCCACCCAAATTTATAACTTCAATGAAAAAATTACTAAATTTCATTGCACATAACATTAATTTTTTCCTTTTTACTTTCAATAGATGAACAAACCCCGCTATTGCGTTTGTAAAAGAAACCATCCACTTAAATAAATATTCTTGGTCCAAATGAAAAATTATGGCTTACACTAATGACGATGCTGTCTTTCTAAACATTCTTCTAACGGAATGTGGATGCTCTTTTGAAATATGTGTTAGAGAAATTCATCAAGATATATCCCAAAGTCAAGAGCAATACAATTTGTGCCATTTAGTAGCAAACCTAGCAAAATCTTTCTTAATTTTAGTAATTTCATAACTTATTTAAATAAATTTGATATACATATTTTTCCTTTTCGAAACACATGTCATTGAAGAAAAACAAAAAATGTTCGAATTGTACTTTAACAAGTAAAGGTGGATTCACTTATTTGTTCTTAACAAAATTTTTTTCCAGAGAACAATTTTTTTACTGAGAGTTTTTTGCAGCACGATTCACCCATTTCGAACGATTTTTCTGAAAAATCAAAGCTGCCATATGTAAACAAAATCTATTAGTTTTACAAGTGCGGCCATTGATTTATTTTGCTTTGGGTTTTAAGTGTCAAAATACAAATATTATATTATTTTAAAGTATTGTGTATTCAAAATCACAGATATAAATTCGAAATGAAGGAAAAAAGAACCTTGATATTGCTGATGGTCATGGAAATACATAAGGCATTGTTATTTGTATGAAAAAATGAAACCTATTGGCAACTCAATTCACTTTTGTCCGGAAAAAATATAAAATTAAACCAATTCAAGTTCGTAAAAAATATTTTCTCTCTCTCAAAAAGAGAGACGCCAAACTTCATATAAAAAAAATATTGTTCGAACAAATTTTTTGTTAAGAACGAATGGGTGAATCCACCTTAAGAGTGCTATATTCGGCTGTGCCGAATCTTAAATACCCTTCACCTAAGCGTAGTAAGAAATACAGAAACTTCACTAGACTAGAATATCCTAATTCTGTATTTTCTATTCAGTAGTAGTGCAAATTTTATTAGTATTTTATATATTGTTTGAAAGACAATTTTACGACCAACATAATTTATGTTAAATATTTTGAAATTTTGTCTAATCATTGTTATTTTTGTTTTTATTATTTGTTTTTGTCATTCTTATTGTGACTATTTTTTCTGTTACTAAAATTATTATCATTGTTGTTATTATTATAATTTTTGTTATTAAAATCGTTATTATTTATCAATTATTATTATTTAATTTGTTACAATTCGTACTTTTATGAACCAATATCATTCATTTCTAATGTACCGAAAATGGGTAAATGTGCCGCAATTGTATTTTATTAATATGAGTGCCAGCACTGGCTTACGACTGTCACTTAACGGCGTCGTAAAAATCTAATTTATACAGGTTGATACGTTCCGGCAACGTGACAGTTAATTTCAGTAAGCTTTTACATTGTTTTGGTATACTCAAAAACGTGCGTTACGTTACATTACATTACGTTCCCATAATTCTACCTTTATAATTGTTGTTAAAATAAATTAATATTCTATCGTATTAAAATAAACGAGTTTTATAATTTTATTTCATATTAACAGTGAAATTTACTCATACCTGAACTTTGACCTCGATGCGCGACCAGAAAACGTTGTCCGATTTGACTCAAACTTTTAGAACTGAACTTTTGCACCTACTGTCACAATATTCTGGCCGGCACACTTTGAAATTCAATAAAAAAATAATGGCTGTCACCCTAATATTCATATGTATATATACATATGTAAATATGTATGTATGTATACTCTTCTTGTCGCATGCCTCAATTATGGTGAAATTTAAAACACCACAATAATAAAAAATATATTAGTTAGCATTAATATTTTAATGTTTGACTAACACCTTCATGGTTTAAATGCATCTTCTATGTACATATATTACATTTTAATTTAAATAAATTATTCTTCTCTATCAAATACTCAAGAACATACACGCGAAGAGAGGAATAAAAGCCGATGTTTACTCAATACCACACAAATTGTATTACTGCTATGTAGACTAAATAAAATAAAATTAACGCCCCTATTATAACTGCATTACAAATTACTACACAAAAATTTAACTAACCGTGCCTTTAACCTGCCTTTACACATGCAAGTGCCGTGTACGTATTATTGCTGGCAAATTCTACTACTTTCCATTACTCAATAATATTCAATACTTTTCATTTGGGTACTCAATACTACTCGATACTTTTAAAGGATTTTTTGAAATTGTAACGCATAGTTTTTATCTGCAACTTGAAGTAGTTTCTTCAAAAAATAAAAATAGATCTTCAACTATTATTGGTTTTGTATGTCTTTTATTATTAAATCAAAAATAAATGTAAAGCTAACTTTTAATTCAACGTTAACAACAACTTAAGAAATAATTAAAATAAATTCTTTGGAAAATTAATGAATTTTGTAGCTTACACATTGTTGTCTTTTTATACAGTGATGTATTTTAATGCACTATTTTACCCACTCAACTTGACTAAAAATACAACGCAGAAAGTATCGAGTAACTACTTTTGAGTATTGAGTATCCAAAAAAAAGGCAAATACTCGATACTCGGTACCCTTTACTCAATACTTTGTCAGCACTAGTACGTATTATACATATACGAAAACTTATTCGAAAAACTCGACTAGCTCTGCAAGTGGAAAAATGTGAGTGTATTAGTAAAAAAGTGTGAATGTATTGACTTTTTCGAACTTGCACTTGCATGTGTAACCCGGCATTTACACATGCAAGTGCCGTGTACGTATTATATACGAAAACTTATTCGAAAAACTCGACTAGCTCTGCAAGTGGAAAAATGTGAGTGTATTAGTAAAAAAGTGTGAATGTATTGACTTTTTCGAACTTGCACTTGCATGTGTAAATGCCGGGTAAAGCAAGTAAAACATAAAGCAAACCAATTAGACATTTGAAATCAATGTATACTTACGTTTCCAAGTTTTAGTTTATTTTTCACTCCTTTCTCCGGTTTGTAGTGACCGGAAAGCTGATAAAGCACCGCCCTACTGCGCCTTCTTCCCATATTACAGCCCGCAGGAACATTTAAATTGTTACATTCACTTCCCTCTTCGTCGCCAATGAAAGTAGATCCACCAATTTCGCCACTTAAACCTGGAAGTCCTCCTAAGCCAAGCATGCCAGCGTTTGAGCCGGCACGAAAACGTGCTCCTAAAAGAGCAGCTGTAAGGGCAAAAACTTACAAAATGAAGCAAACATATGAACAACACAGGCAAAGTGCGCACGAACATCAAGACAAGCGATGAAAATGTGCATTTAACAAATGTGAATGAAACACCCAAAAATTAAAAAAGAAAAAGCAGAAAAGACATTCAGTCATTAGGATTTTCACATAATTTTATTTTATTTGGAATACATACAAAACAAGTAAAAAAGTATAGTCGGTCAAGCCCGACTATTTAATACCCTACACCCAGTATTTGGGAGATATGTATGACTTATTATGAACCGATCATCCAAAAATTTACCGTTGGCAAATTTGAGAAAGTCGCACAAAAAGGGGGTTTCTTAAAAATAAGTCGCCCAAAAAGGGGCACCACTTTTAAAAAGATGGAAAATAAATAAAACAAAATCATAATATGTATCAAGTAAAACAAAAATATTTTATTTGTTACAAAATATTACTAAAACTAAAAAACAATTCATTTTAAAAAAGTAGATAAATAATTACTCAAATATACTTATTTGTAACAAACTAAAAAAAATAATTTGAAACAAAATAAGATAATCAGCCCAATCATGAATAAAAAATCCGAGAGATCCGTTTTCCAAATTATACCACTGAATTTGAATAAGAAAAATGGGAGAAGGGAAAAAACTCCAGAGGATTTTTTATTCATGATTGGGCTGAATAAGGACATATGTACATACACTTCAAATTACCTACATTACGGTATGACAAGAATAAGAAGAGTATTACCAGTATTTCGAATTTTTTTCCACTTTTCGTTATGAAAGCAGCTACCGATAATGAAATAGTGTAAAAGAAACCATTGTAAAAGCAAGTACTTTTGATATACATATGTTAACCACTTTCATATACAAGGTGGCGCAAAAGTAAACTTCCGATGTTTTTTGGCTGTAATTAAAAAAAAAAATTAAAAACTTTGATTCTTCTTGTGGATTATTTTTATTTGGTCGAGAATATGATGTCATATAAATGGCCGCCGCCACAATCAACTTGTCATTTGAGCCCTTTTTATGGCATTTTCCATCACTTTGGACAAAACTTCCGGCGATAGGTCCTCACATTCTTGACGGATATTGTTTTTAAGAGCTGCAAGAGTCTGAGGCTTGTTGACATAAAGCCGCGACTTCAAAAAGCCCCACAAAAAGAAGTCTGGAGCGGTCAAATCAGGCGATCTTGCTGGCCAGTGCCAATCGCCAAAACGGGAGAGTAGGCGCCCGGGAAATGTATCCTTCAGCATATCGGTTGTGGCACGTGCAGTGTGTGCCGTTGCACCGTCCTGTTGGAACCACATATTTTCCAATCCCAATTCATCAAGTTGCGGCAAAAAGAACTCGTTGAGCATTGCTCTGTAGCGCTCACCATTCCGCGACGTCTTCGAAGAAAAAGGTCCGATGACTCCTCCAGCGAAAACAGCACACTATACAGTGGCTTTGAGCAGTTGTAATGGCTCTTCGTGGGATACACTCGGATTTTCAGTACCCCAGAAGCGTAAATTTTGCTTATTTACGTACCCGCTAAGATGGAAATGGGCCTTATCACTCATGATTATTTTTGATGAAAAATCATCTTCCTGTTGGTGGTGATTAAGGATGGCTTGAGTTAGACGCGATTGGCGGTCAGCAGCTAACAGCTGATGCACCGTCTGGACTTTGTAAACATTTTTAAATCTTGTACCAAAATTCGCTGTAAAGACCGTCGACTGATAGCCATTTGCGTGGCACGTCGTCTGGTCGATATCGACGGCGCTTCCATGACATACTCGGCTACAGCAGCAATATTCTCTGCAGAACGGCTACTCCGGGGTCTGCCACGCCTGGCAGCATCTCGTGTTGTGCCAGTCTGTTCGAGGCGAGCGGCTAAACGTCGCAGTGTTTCACCAGTAGGCGTTGGACGGCCAGGAAATCTGCGACGAAATTCACGTTGTGCCAAAGTCACCGACCGAATATTGGTCAAATAAATAGTCAGCAATATTCCGCGTTCTGGAGCAGTGTAGCGTAACATTGTTTATTAACGTGTATTTCGCATGTGTTTACTACACAAATGTCAAAACAGAACTGACAGTAGGGGCCAATCGCAAAATTTATAGCATTTTCTGATAGGAGGATTACTTTTGCGCCACCTTGTATAAAGGCATCTTGCTCTAAAAATTGTTAAATGAAAGCAAATAGTAAATTTTTGTTAAAAAAGGGGGAAAAGGGTAAAAAATCTGAAAAAGTGGAAGATTTAGTTCTTTTTAGGAAAGGTACACAAAAGTGGCAAGGCATCTGTAAAAGAGTCCAATTGCGACTTTAGTCGCAACAACGGTAACGCTGGTTATCACTATTATGTATGTTAAACTTTATCTCGATAAAAATACTTTAAAAGGTTTATGTAGGTAAAAGTGAATTACGGAGAGGGTCTTAAATGGAGGTTTGGACTAATTATGGACCGACCATTATAAAATTATGTATCCCCATTTCTATATGAAACTTATGTATTTGTGTTCAATATTAATTGGATATCAACATTTTTAAGAGAGTTATGCTCTTTAAAGTGGAAGTGGGCCTTATATGGGAGCTACGATAAATTATGGACGAATCTGCACAAAACTTTTAGATGTGACTTGGTTTAATTTACCACTCATTTGTGGCAAAATTTTTTTGTATACTTGCATAATTCGAACATTTATGACCGTTTTTTTTTTTTTTTGCTTTTAATTATTTATTGAATCTTCATATATGAAATGACAATAAGTATTTAAATCTTAATACTCAAAAGAAAATAATAAGCCCAGCCAGTGCTAGACAAAAATTTTTATGATACTAAAAAATTTCACATCAACTGATCCAGTCATCTGTTTTGCGCTTGAGTTAAAGCAAGGGTATCCCTCCGAACATGGCCACTAAAATTAAGGATGTCTCGGGCAAGTGGGTTTGGATGGTGTTCAAGTTTGCTGACATACTTTGACGCATATTTTGTAAATTCTACTTTTACTAATGGCACACCTAGATCTTTGTGGATTCGAGAATTTTTAACATACCATGGTGATGCAGTAATTATACGTAGAATTTTATTTTGACCCCTTTGAATTTTTTCAATGTTGGCTGCTGAGGCAGTACCCCATAAGTGAATTCCATAGCACCAGATTGGCTTTAGTATTGCATTGTACAGCAAAAGTTTGCAATCCAATTTCAATGTAGAGTTTCTGCCGATTAGCCAATTAAGTTGCACTGCTTTTAATCTCATTTGTGTAAGTTTCGCTTCAATATGAGACTTCCAAGTTAAACGGCGGTCGAGGTGAATGCCAAGGTATTTGACTTCATTGTGTTGTGGGATAATTTGATTATTTATTCTGATGAACGAGCAGGTATCTTTTCGAAATGTGAAAGTTATATGAATACATTTTTGTTCGTTAACCCTGATTTTCCAAAGCTCTAGCCAATTCTCTAGCTTATAAACATAATTCTGCAAATTCTGTGATGCAACTTGGTGGTCCTTATGGACGCTGATAAAGGCTGTATCGTCTGCAAAAGTTGACGTATGGATTTTGGGGTCTGACGGCATGTCGGAGGCATATATCAAATATAAAGTAGGACCCAGTATGCTACCCTGTGGCACACCTGATTCAATTGGCTGAGCGGTACTTAAAAAATCACCTTCTTTGATTTTAAATTTGCGACCGTATAAATAACTTTCCATGAGTTTATGGGTGTTAGCAGGCAGAGTTAATTTAATTTTGTGCATTAAACCGCCATGCCAAACTTTGTCGAACGCTTGGGACACATCAATGAAAAGGGCGGAGCAGTATTTTTTATCTTCAAACGACCCTCTTATCACATTTACCAATCTGTGAGTTTGTTCGATGGTACTGTGTTTAGCTCTGAATCCGAATTGATGATTTGGAATACATTCAGTGTCATTCAGAATTGGAGTCAACTTAGTCATTAACAATTTTTCAAACAGTTTTGAAATTGTCGGCAGTAGACTAATTGGCCTATATGACTCTACTTTAGTGGGGTCCTTCCCTGGCTTAGGAATCATGGTAATCATAGATACCTTCCAATCTGCAGGATAGTATTCTAGGCGTAAAATAGCATTGAAAATAAAGAGGATGATTCTTCTAGCTACACGAGGTAACTCCACAAGCATTTTGTTGCTGATTTTATCCATACCTGGAGCTTTTTTAAGATTCAGAGTACCAATAGCGCTTTGAACATCATTAAAGCTAAGTCTTAGAGATACAGAAGGTCTAATAACGAGTGGAGGCAAATCAGATGCATTATTTGAGTTGTTTATAGTAAACACATTTCTCAAATGGTTAACAAATAAAATCCCCTTCTCGGAATCATTTCTAGCCCAGTCACCAGTCGGATTTCGCAGAGGAGGCTTTCCTCTAACTGGTCTTTTTAAACCTCGTGCCGCCTTCCATAACGAATAGTCAGATTGTGGGGTACTATCAAGACCCTCCAAGTAAGATTTAAGTGAAGCCATTCTTTGGGTTTCTAAGAAATTTCTTAGTATATCTCTGCATACCCGTAGCCTAGCTTTCAGTTCAGGAGACCTGTGAATTTGCCACTCTCTTCTAACTCTTCCTTTTTCTGACAGGAGATGATCGAGTTCAGCGAAATAAGTTCTATTTGTCCCACTTCTGCATTCAACGTCGTATGTGGAGGCGTGATGTACAGCTCTTCGTATGTCCTCAGTAAACTTGCCAATCGACCCATCAATATCCTCGGTAGTTCTCAACACTACATTTTCCGTGCAGTGGGAACTTAAATACTTTTTATACTTTATCCAACTTACTCTGGTTTTAGATATGTCCCGAAATGGAGAGCCATTCCCTTGAAGGAAACGCATTGAAATAATAGAAGGAGAGTGATCTGAAGACAAGTCTAATGAAGGCTCCACTTGTTTCGATTCTACAGGGATATTTTTCACTACTCCGAAGTCAATAACATCGGGAATCTTCCGTCGGTCCGTCGGCCAGTAGGTGGGATGACCGCTTGAGAGTACATCTAATCCCATTTTTGCAATGGTGTTGAAGAGTTCACGACCCTTCGGGGTCACCAGACGTGAACCCCAAAAAGTGTGTTTGGCGTTAAAGTCACCAGCAACTAAAACTCTAGCTCCAAGGGAATTGAAGAAGCTGTAGTATTGGTGTTCTTTTATTGAAAATCGAGGTGGCGAATAAATTGATGATAAAACAAAATTGTATTGACTGAATTCAATGCAAATGTTTGTTGCTTGTAGGTAATCCTCACATATGTTGTTCATTAAATAATGTTTTATTCTGTTCTTTATAAGAATTACCGAACCTCCACATGCTCTTCCGCGTGGATCTTTAGTATCATATAACACGTAGCCATTAATTTTGAAGTACGCTGTCGCCGTCAAGTGAGTTTCAGAAATCATCATGACATCAATCTGCTTATCCATCAGGAAGTGTTCCAGTTCGTTTTTATGTTGGCGGAGGCCGTTCGCGTTCCAAAAACAAATTTTTAAACAAATCATTTCTTTAAAATGGCTTGTAAGATAGTGGATTGCATTTTCAGCATTTCCTGCATCATGGATGTCATAGTGGTCGTAAAAGTGTTCATAGTTTGGACAAGAGACTGCAATGTAGTCTCTAGAGAGTTAATATTAGGCTCGAAATATTGTGATTTAGGTTCCTGCTCCAAACCTGGCATATTAGATTTAACCACGTTTGCGTAAGAAACTTGTCTAGAACTAGGCACGTTTACATGACTAGTGGACCGTAACAATTGAGGGAAATTGTTACTCGAAGCAAAATTAGGCTGTTGAGGACGATCAGGTAATACTGACGTCTTGTTGGTTCTTATGCCTTTCAAATGAGTGTAAATTGGACAACCTCTATAATTTGCGGTATGATTACCTCCGCAGTTACTGCATTTTTTGATTTTTGAGTCAGTTTTCGACTTATCGCATTGAGCAGTTGCATGTAGCTCCCCACACGCAACACAAACTGACGGCAATTTACAATACGCCTTGGTGTGACCAAATTCTTGACAGTTAACACACTGGACGGGTCCCTGACGCTTATGCGGTTCTTCCACGGTGATTCTACGATGCAGAAGGTAAATCAGATTGTAGATGGGATGGGACTCGTTTTTCTTTAATACGACATCTCCAGGTTCCAATTCCACCCTAAACATAGGCTGTGGAATCTTTTCACGGTTTCTAATATTCACAACACTCTTAATTTTGAACCCTTTGTCCATTAAGCCGGTCTTTATCTCCGCAGGGTCAACACATGGGTCTATACCCTTTAGAACGACTTGGAGACCTTTTGCGCTTTTGAGCTGATAGGTGTAGAAATCCCTAGCCTCCCTCTCCAACTGGTTGGACAATTTTCGAAATCATTGAAAAACTAGTTGGGCATCCAAAATCAAGCATTCAGACAATAATTCGGAAATATAATGAAACAAAAAGTGTAGAAAACAAACCAAGAAGTGGTCGCCCATCTAAACTGACTCCACGTGCAAAGCGAAAAATTTTGTTGAATGTTCAAAAAGAGCCTAAAATTACGGCAGTAGGAATTGCAAAGACTTTAGAACGCCAGCATATTGCTTCAGTGCATCCAGAAATGATGAGACACGTATTAAAAACAATGGATTTCACAGCCGTGTGCCCCGACAGAAGCCGTTTATTAGTAAATTTTTTTTTTTTTTGCATATTCTTTTTTATTGTATCTTCATTTTAAATGAACTAACAATAGGTATTCAAATCCTAAAACTAAAGTTAATTAAGATAAGTCCAGCCAATGCTAGACAAAATCTAATTTTCAAATTCGAAAGGATATAATGAGCAACTTGTATTTATTCATCTGAGAGCGGTGGTGTCCCTCCTTCTCAAACGGCTATGACCGGGATGTTGTAAGATGTCTCGAGCGAGGGGATTTGGATGAGTTTCCAGCTTACCTAAATAAAGAGCCACGTGTTTAGGTATTTCCCATTTGACAAGTGGAACATCAAGATCGTTGTGTATGTTGTTGTTTTTAATATACCAAGGAGCGGTAGTTATCATTCGTAGAATTTTGTTTTGACGGCGTTGAATTTTCTCAATATTGGAGTTGGAGTCAGAGTCCCATAACTGGATACCATAGCACCAAATTGGCTTTAAGATTGAGTTGTAGAGTAGAAGCTTACAATCGAGCCGAAGGACGGAGTTTCTGCCGATGAGCCAATGAATTTGGGCTGCTTTCAGTTTCATTTGAGTCAGCTTAGCATCTATATGTGGTTTCCATGTGAGGCGACGGTCCAGATGAATACCAAGATATTTCACGTGTGAGTTTTGAGGCACTATATGGTCATTAATACGAATAGGGGGACATGATTCCCTACGTAGAGTAAATGTTACGTGGGTGCATTTCTGTGCATTTATTTCTATTCCCCATTGTCTTGCCCATTTCTCCACTTGCGTTACGTGGTGCTGTAATTGAATCGAGGCATCTTTTGGATCTTTGTGAGTACTGAAAAATGCCGTATCATCAGCAAATGTTGACGTGTGAATATCATTGTTTGTTGGCATGTCTGCTGTATACAGCAAGTATAGAATTGGTCCTAAGATACTACCTTGAGGGACGCCAGCACCTATAGGTTGAGGACGGCTTAAATAATCACCTTCTTTAATCATAAACTGACGGTCGATTAAGTATTTCCATAGTTGGTGTTGAAGATTCACCTGCAAGTTCTGCTTTAATTTAGATATCAGGCCTTCATGCCATACTTTGTCGAAAGCTTGAGAGACGTCAATAAAGAGTGCCGAACAGTATCTCTTTTCCTCAAAGGTTTTTTTTATGACTTGTACCAATCTATGTGTTTGTTCTATTGTACTGTGTTGACGTCTGAAGCCAAACTGGTGATTGGGAATGCAGTTGTTTTCAATCAAAATCGGAGTCAGCTTGGTTATAAGCAATTTCTCGAATAATTTGGACATAGTTGGTAATAGACTTATTGGCCTATACGACTCAACTTTGCAAGGATCTTTTCCCGGCTTAGGAATCATCTTTCCTAGTGCAATTTTCCAAACAGGAGGGTAGTACTCAAGCCGTAAGATGGCATTAAAAAGAAAGAGGATTAATCTTTTTGCAATGCGAGGCAGCTCAAAAATCATTTTATTGCTGATAGCCATTAATTTTGAAGTACCCTGTCGACGTCAAGTGAGTTTCAGCAATCATCATAACATCAATCTGCTTATCCATCAGGAAGTATTCCAGTTCATTTTTATGTTGGCGGAGGCCGTTCGCGTTCCAGAAACAAATTTTTAAATAAATCATTTCTTTAAAATGGCTTGCAAGATAGTGGATTGCATTTTCAGCATTTCCTGCATCATGGATGTCATGGTGGTCGTAAAAGTGTTCATAGTTTGGACAAGTGTCTGCAATGTTGTCTCTAGATTGTTGATATGCGGCTCAGAATATTGGGGTTTAGGTTCCTGCTCCAGACCTGGCATATTAGATTTAACGACGTTTGCGTAAGAAACTTGTCTAGAACTAGGCGCGTTTACATGACTAGTGGACCGTAATAATTGAGGGAAATTGTCACTCGATGCAAAATTTGGCTTTTGAGGATGATTAGGCAATACTGACGTCTTGTTGGTTCTTATGCCTTTCAAATGAGTGTAAATTGGACAACCTCTATAATTTGCGGTATGATTACCTCCGCAGTTACTGCATTTTTTGATTTTTGAGTCAGTTCTCGACTTATCGCATTGACCAGTTGCATGTAGCTCCCCACACGCAACACAAACTGTCGGCAATTTACAATACGCCTTGGTGTGACCAAATTCTTGACAGTTGAGACACTGGACGGGTCCCTGACGCTTATGTGGTTCTTCCACGGTGATTCTACGATGCAGAAGGTACATCAGATTGTAGATGGGATGGGACTCGTTTTTCTTTAAGACAACATCTCCAGGTTCCAATTCTACCCTGAACATGGGCTGAGGGATCTTTTCACGGTTTCTAATATTCACTACGCTCTTGATTTTGAACCCTTTGTCCATTAAGCCGGTCTTTATCTCCGCAGGGTCAACACATGGGTCTATACCCTTTAGAACGACTTGGAGACCTTTTGCGCTTTTGAGCTGATAGGTGTAGAAATCCCTAGCCTCCCTCTCCAACTGGTTGGACAATTTTCGAAAATCATCTTCCTTTTTCACTTGAATTTTGGTTTCGTTGATATTTCCATGTTTAATTGATGTTACGCTAAACATGTTTTCACTTATTACAGCAACAATTCCTTGTACCAATTTACTGGAAGTCGGCTCTCTCAGATAGATTGGTGGGGGCTTAAACGTCTTCTTCGGCAGTTCTGGCTCATCCGTCTGGAGGAGAGCAAACCTATTTTGATCATTACTCACGGGCTTAGGAGCTTTTGCATTTGATGACACTTGAGCAGACTTCGGGCTCCTCTGTCGCTTGAGAACGGTTATGTACTTATCCATACCTACTTGTTTTTTGGGTTTGACTGCACTATTTGATGAAGATGATGTTTTTTCATCTGTTGAAATCACTATATTGGGCGAACAGGAACGACGCCGTTCTACGGCTCTTGTAGTGAGAAAATTTTCCAGAGATTTTTTTATGGATTCTTCCTCAGAGAGCCATTTAGTTTTTCTAGACGAGCTAAGCTCTTTCTCAGAATTACATCTGAGAGGAACACTCATACAGTTTTTATACGATTTTTAATGTTTTTTTTTTTTATATATTTTAACCTATTACGAGTTATTTTTTTCACTTTTTTGTTTAATTTCAACTTTTTCACCTATTACGATTTTTTCACCGAAAATTCAGCCCCACTAAAAGTAACACGTCCGAACAGTTCGATGAGACGAGACTGAATGAATTTATGATCGTTAAACCCCTATTTCGGGAGGACTCTTCTATGGGGGCCAGATGAAATCATATCCATACGGGCGGACGATGGACATTGTTAAATCGACTCAGGAACCAATATTTACAGGCGTTACCAACATCAGCACAAATGCAATATACCCTCCCTACTTTGGTGGTGTAGGGTAAACCAAATATGTACATACATATGTATATAAATACATACATACAGACAGATATTCACATGTAATTGTATGTTTAGGACCTAAACTTTAGGTACAAATATTTGGTGTATTCATTATTTTTTTAATGTTCGTTCTGAACAAAATATTTGTTCGTACAAAGTGTTTTTCATATATAGTTTCACGTCTTTTTGAGAGAACGAAAATATTTTTTACGAACAACTCTCAGCTTGACAGCCACCCCTAGAGCTAAGCGTTTTTTAAATGTCAAAATATCTCATGCTTATACATTTTGTATGGAGCATTCCGAAACAACGCGGCTGCAACGCTTTGCTATTGGAAGATTCGATTTTGACAAAGCGTTTTACAGTGAAGTTAGTTGCAAAAAAAACAAGTTCGACTGCTATATTCGGCTGTGCCGAATCTTCAGTCTTAGTGCAAATTTTATTAGTATTTGATATATTGTTTGAAAGACAATTTTACGACCAACATAATTTATGTTAAATATTTTGAAATTTTATCTAATTTCGACCATTTATATTTGATGTAATTACCGATTTTGAATGTAATTTACAAAGTTTGTTTGATTTTCATAATAATCTTGATTGTAATTTAACAATTTATAAAATTAAAAGAACATTTTTGCATATTCACAAGTTAAGAAACAGAGTATAAAATAAAAAAGAATAAGATATAAGATGAGGCTTTTTTGTTTGAATTTGATCTCAATAACATTATTTACAAAAGATTTATGGGTGGCATAGAAGAAATGGACCAATTATGGAGCGATAACTTCTAAATCCAGTATCCACTAATGTGATTTCTATGTATTTTAGTATTATGTTGGTTGAATTTCATCTCAATAGTGTTATTTACAAGAGTTGTATGGTTGGTTGTTATGCTCGGAAGTGGACTTAATTCGGGAGCAATTAGTGACTGATAGCTACAAAATCCAGTAGCTTAATTGTCGTATAACCGATACTAATATGATTTCTGGATTAAAATTTCAGATCCATATAAAAGTTGGTTCGATATCGATATGTATTAGACATTTTTGTGGGTTTATTTGTTTTTTCGAAATGGTTCTTATATGGCAGCTATGACAAATTATGGGCCGATCTTCTTAAATTTTGGAACAGTTATTTTCATGCATATGAGGATATTTCACGTCGAATTTCAACATAATAACGGTATTAACGTGGATTTCGAGAGTGGACCTTATGTGGGGGATATTGTCAAATATGGACCGATATGCTCAAAATCCAGCAGTTTGATTTAGGCATGTAAGTAAATGATCCGTGTAAAATTTTGGATTGGTACCCTTATTTACAAGAGATTTATGAGTATTAAAGTGATTAGCGGAAGAGGGCTTTATATGGGGCATACGGTTAAAAATAGACCGAAACTCACAAAATTTTGTGGGATGATTTTTGTACATATGTAAATGATCTGTACAACGTTTTGAGTCGGTACCGGTATTTATGCAATATATATAGGGATAAATGTCTTTTTCAGATGTGGTCCTTGTATGGGAGCTATGACCAATTCTGGGCCGACTACCATAAAATTTAGTGCAACAATTTATTTGCCTATAAAGAGCATTTATGTCAAATTTTAGCCGTTTACTGTTATTTATATCTGTTTTATACGTATTTAAGTAAATTTTGAAAGTGGACTTTATATGGGGTCTATGGTCAACCATGGACCGAACTAAAAAAAATTTCGTTTTGCGATTTCCTTTTGCATAAAACTTATTTTTCCTGAATTTTGTCTTGATATTCCAATTTTATAGGCATTTATGTATAATTGAGCAATATTTCGGGAAGATTTTTGTATGTATATGAGAAATCATGGACCGATTCTTACTATTTTCCGCACACTTCCTTCTTTTATCATACAAACAACGTATACAAATTTGCATGGTATTATCTGCAATATATTTCAAAATATTGCAATAAAATAGACAAAAAATATCAAATTTTAATGAAGGTTGTCTCACATATTGGTCCATAACTCTGGTTGGCCTAGCCGGATTTTGCTGATTTTCAATAGCAAAGTTACCTGCAAAATAAGAAATATTTTTCTGGAAATTTTGTTTAGTTAAGTTGTATAGTTTTAACGTGAGAGTGTTTCACAGAGACGGACAGACAGACGGACGGACATGGCTAAATCGACTTAGAATTTCATAAGGATCAAGAAAATATATACTTTGTTGGGTCTCAGATGAATATTAAAAAAGTTTCACACGAAATGGTAAACGTAATATACCCTCATTCACCACTCTTGGTGGTGTAGGGTATAAAAAAGAGAAATAAAACAACATGTACAGCTGTACAATAAACAGGGTCGTTTTATTTATTTGTTTGATAACCCTGTTTTTATTGTTTTGACGTAACTTTGACGCTTTTGTTTAGGGATGAGGTATCAGCGCTAATGCTCACCGTAAAAATACGTTCCGTCTTCCGTCGGTATTTCGGGATGGCTGTAAATTGGTTTAATTTTATGTTTTTTCTGGACAAAAATGAACATTACAAATATTAATATGGCTTATGTATTTCCATATCCATCAGCAAAAGCAACTTTCTTTTTTCATTCATTTTAAATACACAACATTTTAAAATAATTTAATATTTGTTTTTTGCTTTCAGTTTCATTTGAGTCAGCTTAGCATCTATATGTGGTTTCCATGTGAGGCGACGGTCCAGATGAATACCAAGATATTTCACGTGTGAGTTTTGAGGCACTATATGGTCATTAATACGAATAGGGGGACATGATTCCCTACGTAGAGTAAATGTTACGTGGGTGCATTTCTGTGCATTTATTTCTATTCCCCATTGTCTTGCCCATTTCTCCACTTGCGTTACGTGGTGCTGTAATTGAATCGAGGCATCTTTTGGATCTTTGTGAGTACTGAAAAATGCCGTATCATCAGCAAATGTTGACGTGTGAATATCATTGTTTGTTGGCATGTCTGCTGTATACAGCAAGTATAGAATTGGTCCTAAGATACTACCTTGAGGGACGCCAGCACCTATAGGTTGAGGACGGCTTAAATAATCACCTTCTTTAATCATAAACTGACGGTCGATTAAGTATTTCCATAGTTGGTGTTGAAGATTCACCTGCAAGTTCTGCTTTAATTTAGATATCAGGCCTTCATGCCATACTTTGTCGAAAGCTTGAGAGACGTCAATAAAGAGTGCCGAACAGTATCTCTTTTCCTCAAAGGTTTTTTTTATGACTTGTACCAATCTATGTGTTTGTTCTATTGTACTGTGTTGACGTCTGAAGCCAAACTGGTGATTGGGAATGCAGTTGTTTTCAATCAAAATCGGAGTCAGCTTGGTTATAAGCAATTTCTCGAATAATTTGGACATAGTTGGTAATAGACTTATTGGCCTATACGACTCAACTTTGCAAGGATCTTTTCCCGGCTTAGGAATCATCTTTCCTAGTGCAATTTTCCAAACAGGAGGGTAGTACTCAAGCCGTAAGATGGCATTAAAAAGAAAGAGGATTAATCTTTTTGCAATGCGAGGCAGCTCAAAAATCATTTTATTGCTGATAGCCATTAATTTTGAAGTACCCTGTCGACGTCAAGTGAGTTTCAGCAATCATCATAACATCAATCTGCTTATCCATCAGGAAGTATTCCAGTTCATTTTTATGTTGGCGGAGGCCGTTCGCGTTCCAGAAACAAATTTTTAAATAAATCATTTCTTTAAAATGGCTTGCAAGATAGTGGATTGCATTTTCAGCATTTCCTGCATCATGGATGTCATGGTGGTCGTAAAAGTGTTCATAGTTTGGACAAGTGTCTGCAATGTTGTCTCTAGATTGTTGATATGCGGCTCAGAATATTGGGGTTTAGGTTCCTGCTCCAGACCTGGCATATTAGATTTAACGACGTTTGCGTAAGAAACTTGTCTAGAACTAGGCGCGTTTACATGACTAGTGGACCGTAATAATTGAGGGAAATTGTCACTCGATGCAAAATTTGGCTTTTGAGGATGATTAGGCAATACTGACGTCTTGTTGGTTCTTATGCCTTTCAAATGAGTGTAAATTGGACAACCTCTATAATTTGCGGTATGATTACCTCCGCAGTTACTGCATTTTTTGATTTTTGAGTCAGTTCTCGACTTATCGCATTGACCAGTTGCATGTAGCTCCCCACACGCAACTCAAACTGTCGGCAATTTACAATACGCCTTGGTGTGACCAAATTCTTGACAGTTGAGACACTGGACGGGTCCCTGACGCTTATGTGGTTCTTCCACGGTGATTCTACGATGCAGAAGGTACATCAGATTGTAGATGGGATGGGACTCGTTTTTCTTTAAGACAACATCTCCAGGTTCCAATTCTACCCTGAACATGGGCTGAGGGATCTTTTCACGGTTTCTAATATTCACTACGCTCTTGATTTTGAACCCTTTGTCCATTAAGCCGGTCTTTATCTCCGCAGGGTCAACACATGGGTCTATACCCTTTAGAACGACTTGGAGACCTTTTGCGCTTTTGAGCTGATAGGTGTAGAAATCCCTAGCCTCCCTCTCCAACTGGTTGGACAATTTTCGAAAATCATCTTCCTTTTTCACTTGAATTTTGGTTTCGTTGATATTTCCATGTTTAATTGATGTTACGCTAAACATGTTTTCACTTATTACAGCAACAATTCCTTGTACCAATTTACTGGAAGTCGGCTCTCTCAGATAGATTGGTGGGGGCTTAAACGTCTTCTTCGGCAGTTCTGGCTCATCCGTCTGGAGGAGAGCAAACCTATTTTGATCATTACTCACGGGCTTAGGAGCTTTTGCATTTGATGACACTTGAGCAGACTTCGGGCTCCTCTGTCGCTTGAGAACGGTTATGTACTTATCCATACCTACTTGTTTTTTGGGTTTGACTGCACTATTTGATGAAGATGATGTTTTTTCATCTGTTGAAATCACTATATTGGGCGAACAGGAACGACGCCGTTCTACGGCTCTTGTAGTGAGAAAATTTTCCAGAGATTTTTTTATGGATTCTTCCTCAGAGAGCCATTTAGTTTTTCTAGACGAGCTAAGCTCTTTCTCAGAATTACATCTGAGAGGAACACTCATACAGTTTTTATACGATTTTTAATGTTTTTTTTTTTTATATATTTTAACCTATTACGAGTTATTTTTTTCACTTTTTTGTTTAATTTCAACTTTTTCACCTATTACGATTTTTTCACCGAAAATTCAGCCCCACTAAAAGTAACACGTCCGAACAGTTCGATGAGACGAGACTGAATGAATTTATGATCGTTAAACCCCTATTTCGGGAGGACTCTTCTATGGGGGCCAGATGAAATCATATCCATACGGGCGGACGATGGACATTGTTAAATCGACTCAGGAACCAATATTTACAGGCGTTACCAACATCAGCACAAATGCAATATACCCTCCCTACTTTGGTGGTGTAGGGTAAACCAAATATGTACATACATATGTATATAAATACATACATACAGACAGATATTCACATGTAATTGTATGTTTAGGACCTAAACTTTAGGTACAAATATTTGGTGTATTCATTATTTTTTTAATGTTCGTTCTGAACAAAATATTTGTTCGTACAAAGTGTTTTTCATATATAGTTTCACGTCTTTTTGAGAGAACGAAAATATTTTTTACGAACAACTCTCAGCTTGACAGCCACCCCTAGAGCTAAGCGTTTTTTAAATGTCAAAATATCTCATGCTTATACATTTTGTATGGAGCATTCCGAAACAACGCGGCTGCAACGCTTTGCTATTGGAAGATTCGATTTTGACAAAGCGTTTTACAGTGAAGTTAGTTGCAAAAAAAACAAGTTCGACTGCTATATTCGGCTGTGCCGAATCTTCAGTCTTAGTGCAAATTTTATTAGTATTTGATATATTGTTTGAAAGACAATTTTACGACCAACATAATTTATGTTAAATATTTTGAAATTTTATCTAATTTCGACCATTTATATTTGATGTAATTACCGATTTTGAATGTAATTTACAAAGTTTGTTTGATTTTCATAATAATCTTGATTGTAATTTAACAATTTATAAAATTAAAAGAACATTTTTGCATATTCACAAGTTAAGAAACAGAGTATAAAATAAAAAAGAATAAGATATAAGATGAGGCTTTTTTGTTTGAATTTGATCTCAATAACATTATTTACAAAAGATTTATGGGTGGCATAGAAGAAATGGACCAATTATGGAGCGATAACTTCTAAATCCAGTATCCACTAATGTGATTTCTATGTATTTTAGTACTATGTTGGTTGAATTTCATCTCAATAGTGTTATTTACAAGAGTTGTATGGTTGGTTGTTATGCTCGGAAGTGGACTTAATTCGGGAGCAATTAGTGACTGATAGCTACAAAATCCAGTAGCTTAATTGTCGTATAACCGATACTAATATGATTTCTGGATTAAAATTTCAGATCCATATAAAAGTTGGTTCGATATCGATATGTATTAGACATTTTTGTGGGTTTATTTGTTTTTTCGAAATGGTTCTTATATGGCAGCTATGACAAATTATGGGCCGATCTTCTTAAATTTTGGAACAGTTATTTTCATGCATATGAGGATATTTCACGTCGAATTTCAACATAATAACGGTATTAACGTGGATTTTGAGAGTGGACCTTATGTGGGGGATATTGTCAAATATGGACCGATATGCTCAAAATCCAGCAGTTTGATTTAGGCATGTAAGTAAATGATCCGTGTAAAATTTTGGATTGGTACCCTTATTTACAAGAGATTTATGAGTATTAAAGTGATTAGCGGAAGAGGGCTTTATATGGGGCATACGGTTAAAAATAGACCGAAACTCACAAAATTTTGTGGGATGATTTTTGTACATATGTAAATGATCTGTACAACGTTTTGAGTCGGTACCGGTATTTATGCAATATATATAGGGATAAATGTCTTTTTCAGATGTGGTCCTTGTATGGGAGCTATGACCAATTCTGGGCCGACTACCATAAAATTTAGTGCAACAATTTATTTGCCTATAAAGAGCATTTATGTCAAATTTTAGCCGTTTACTGTTATTTATATTTGTTTTATACGTATTTAAGTAAATTTTGAAAGTGGACTTTATATGGGGTCTATGGTCAACCATGGACCGAACTAAAAAAAATTTCGTTTTGCGATTTCCTTTTGCATAAAACTTATTTTTCCTGAATTCTGTCTTGATATTCCAATTTTATAGGCATTTATGTATAATTGAGCAATATTTCGGGAAGATTTTTGTATGTATATGAGAAATCATGGACCGATTCTTACTATTTTCCGCACACTTCCTTCTTTTATCATACAAACAACGTATACAAATTTGCATGGTATTATCTGCAATATATTTCAAAATATTGCAATAAAATAGACAAAAAATATCAAATTTTAATGAAGGTTGTCTCACATATTGGTCCATAACTCTGGTTGGCCTAGCCCGATTTTGCTGATTTTCAATAGCAAAGTTACCTGCAAAATAAGAAATATTTTTCTGGAAATTTTGTTTAGTTAAGTTGTATAGTTTTAACGTGAGAGTGTTTCACAGAGACGGACAGACAGACGGACGGACATGGCTAAATCGACTTAGAATTTCATAAGGATCAAGAAAATATATACTTTGTTGGGTCTCAGATGAATATTAAAAAAGTTTCACACGAAATGGTAAACGTAATATACCCTCATTCACCACTCTTGGTGGTGTAGGGTATAAAAAAGAGAAATAAAACAACATGTACAGCTGTACAATAAACAGGGTCGTTTTATTTATTTGTTTGATAACCCTGTTTTTATTGTTTTGACGTAACTTTGACGCTTTTGTTTAGGGATGAGGTATCAGCGCTAATGCTCACCGTAAAAATACGTTCCGTCTTCCGTCGGTATTTCGGGATGGCTGTAAATTGGTTTAATTTTATGTTTTTTCTGGACAAAAATGAACATTACAAATATTAATATGGCTTATGTATTTCCATATCCATCAGCAAAAGCAACTTTCTTTTTTCATTCATTTTAAATACACAACATTTTAAAATAATTTAATATTTGTTTTTTGAAACATAAAACCTAAAGCAAAATAAATCAATGGCAGCACTTGTAAAACTAATAGATTTTGTATACATATGGCCAGTGGTGATATTCGAAATATTTAACAACCGGTTCGCTTAAAAAAATTATATTTTTGCCAAATTTTGATAAAAATAGCGAAATTTTAAAGTCGCATCCCAGCAACAGAGCACAAGCCTCTTGAAGGAAATGATATAAACTTTCGTTTAATCAAAAAAAAGTTACGTTTTTAACAAAAAATAGTTTTGATTTTGCAAAACAAAAGTCAAAAAAAATTGTTTTATTTTTTTTTTTCAAAAGATTGAAGAAAACGCTATCGAAAACATTTCAGACAAAATTTTCTAAATACAATATGTAATTAGTTATAACATTAGCTATATGATTTCAAAAGTTGACCCACTTGAGATAAAATCCCCCATATACATACAAGGTGGCGTAAAAGTAATCCTCCTATCAGAAGATCAGAACTGACATTAGGGGCCTCGCAAAATTTATAGCATTTTCTGATAGGAGGATTACTTTTGCGCCACCTTGTACATATATATTTACTCATACATATTTAATTATTTATTTACATAAGGAAACCAAAATATGTACATTATATTTAATATCTAATTTAATAATTGCCAAATTAAATTTTGATTTTGGCTGGGCAAAATAGGAACTGATTCTTTAGCACGTTTGTCACTTGCCAGATGATGCCCTTGTCGCAACCTTAATTTAACATAGGGTATAGCATCAAAATCTTCAACAGATTTTTCGATTAAATTTATTGTCATTAAATGACTTGTTGTTTCTATTAGTACAGAATTTCTCTTGTCATAAATTATAGTCTCGTCTCATCGAACTGTTCGGACGTGTTTTTTTAGTGCGGCTGAATTTTCGGTGAAAAAATCGTAATAGGTGAAAAAGTGTAAAAAGTTGAAATTAAACAAAAAAGTGAAAAAATCGTAATAGGTAAAAATATAAAAAAAAAAAAAAAAAAAAAAACATTAAACATCACATAAAAACTGTATGAGTGTTCCTCTCAGATGTAATTCTGAGAAAGAGCTTAGCTCAACTAGAAAAACTAAATGGGGCTCTGAGGAAGAATCCATAAAAAAAATCTGTGGAGAATCTTCTCACTGCAAGAGCCGTGGAACGGCGTCGTTCCTGTTCGCCCAATATAGTAATTTCAATAGATGAAGGAACATCAACACCTTCTACATCAAATAGTGCAATCAAACCTAGAAAACAAGTAGGTATGGATAAATACGTCACAGTTCTTAAGCGACAGAGGAGCCCAACATCTGCTCAAGTATCATCAAATTCAAAAGCTCCTAAGACCGTGAGTAATGATCAAAATAGGTTTGCTCTCCTCCAGACGGATGAGCCAGAACTTCCTAAGAAGACGTTTAAGCCCCCACCAATTTATCTGAGAGAGCCCACTTCCAGTAAATTGGTACACAGAATTGTTTCGGTAATAGGTGAAAATATGTTTAGCGTAACATCAATTAAACATGGAAATATCAACGAAACCAAAATTCAAGTGAAAAAGGAAGATGATTTTCGAAAATTGTCCAACCAGTTGGAGAGGGAGGCTAGGGATTTCTACACCTATCAGCTCAAAAGCGCAAAAGGTCTCCACGTCGTTCTAAAGGGTATATACCCATGTGTTGACCCTGCGGAGATAAAGACCGGCTTAATGGACAAAGGGTTCAAAATTAAGAGTGTTGTGAATATTAGAAACCGTGAAAAGATTCCACAGCCTATGTTTAGGGTGGAATTGGAACCTGGAGATGTCGTATTAAAGAAAAACGAGTCCCATCCCATCTACAATCTGATTTACCTTCTGCATCGTAGAATCACCGTGGAAGAACCGCATAAGCGTCAGGGACCCGTCCAGTGTGTTAACTGTCAAGAATTTGGTCACACCAAGGCGTATTGTAAATTGCCGTCAGTTTGTGTTGCGTGTGGGGAGCTACATGCAACTGCTCAATGCGATAAGTCGAAAACTGACTCAAAAATCAAAAAATGCAGTAACTGCGGAGGTAATCATACCGCAAATTATAGAGGTTGTCCAATTTACACTCATTTGAAAGGCATAAGAACCAACAAGACGTCAGTATTACCTGATCGTCCTCAACAGCCTAATTTTGCTTCCAGTAACAATTTCCCTCAATTGTTACGGTCCACTAGTCATGTAAACGTGCCTAGTTCTAGACAAGTTTCTTACGCAAACGTGGTTAAATCTAATATGCCAGGTTTGGATCAGGAACCTAAATCACAATATTTCGATCCTAATATTAACTCTCTAGAGACTACATTGCAGACTCTTGTTCAAACTATGAACACTTTTACGACCACTATGACATCCATGATGCAGGAAATGCTGAAAATGCAATCCCCCATCTTGCAAGCCATGCTAAAGAAATGATTTATTTAAAAATTTACTTCTGGAACGCGAACGGCCTCCGCCAACATAAAAATGAACTGAAATACTTCCTGATGGATAAGCAGATTGATGTTATGATGATTGCTGACGTCGACAGGGTACTTTAAAATTAATGACTACGTGTTGTACGATACTAAAGATCCCCGCGGAAGAGCATGTGGAGGTTCGGCAATTCTTATAAAGAACAGAATAAAACATTATTTAATGAACAACATATGTGAGGATTACCTACAAGCAACAAACATTTGCATTGAATTCAGTCAATACAATTTTGTTTTATCATCAATTTATTCGCCACCTCGATTTTCAATAAAAGGACACCAATACTACAGCTTCTTCAATTCCCTTGGAGCTAGAGTTTTAGTTGCTGGTGACTTTAACGCCAAACACACTTTTTGGGGTTCACGTCTGGTGACCCCGAAGGGTCGTGAACTCTTCAACACCATTGCAAAAATGGGATTAGATGTACTCTCAAGCGGTCATCCCACCTACTGGCCGACGGACCGACGGAAGATTCCCGATGTTATTGACTTCGGAGTAGTGAAAAATATCCCTGTAGAATCGAAACAAGTGGAGCCTTCATTAGACTTGTCTTCAGATCACTCTCCTTCTATTATTTCAATGCGTTTCCTTCAAGGGAATGGCTCTCCATTTCGGGACATATCTAAAACCAGAGTAAGTTGGATAAAGTATAAAAAGTATTTAAGTTCCCACTGCACGGAAAATGTAGTGTTGAGAACTACCGAGGATATTGATGGGTCGATTGGCAAGTTTACTGAGGACATACGAAGAGCTGTACATCACGCCTCCACATACGACGTTGAGTGCAGAAGTGGGACAAATAGAACTTATTTCGCTGAACTCGATCATCTCCTGTCAGAAAAAAGAAGAGTTAGAAGGGAGTGGCAAATTCACAGGTCTCCTGAACTGAAAGCTAGGCTACGGGTATGCAGAGATATACTAAGAAATTTCTTAGAAACCCAAAGAATGGCTTCACTTAAATCTTACTTGGAGGGTCTTGATAGTACCCCACAATCTGACTATTCGTTATGGAAGGCGGCACGAGGTTTAAAAAGACCAGTTAGAGGAAAGCCTCCTCTGCGAAATCCGACTGGTGACTGGGCTAGAAATGATTCCGAGAAGGGGATTTTATTTGTTAACCATTTGAGAAATGTGTTTACTATAAACAACTCAAATAATGCATCTGATTTGCCTCCACTCGTTATTAGACCTCCTGTACCTCTAAGACTTAGCTTTAATGATGTTCAAAGCGCTATTGGTACTCTGAATCTTAAAAAAGCAAAAAAATGCTTGTGGAGTTACCTCGTGTAGCTAAAAGAATTATCCTATTTATTTTCAATGCTATTTTACGCCTAGAATACTATCCTGCAGATTGGAAGGTATCTATGATTACCATGATTCCTAAGCCAGGGAAGGACCCCACTAAAGTAGAGTCATATAGGCCAATTAGTCTACTGCCGACAATTTCAAAACTGTTTGAAAAATTATTATTGGCTATGTTGATTCCAATTCTGAACGACACTCAATGTATCTCAAATCACCAATTCGGGTTCAGAGCTAAACACAGTACCATCGAACAAACACACAGATTGGTAAATGTGATATGACAGTCGTTTGAAGAGAAAAAATACTGCTCCGCCCTTTTCATTGATGTGTCGCAAGCGTTCGACAAAGTCTGGCATGAAGGTTTAATGCATAAAATTAAATTAACTCTGCCTGCTAACACCCACAAACTTATGAAAAGTTATTTATATGGTCGCAAATTTACAATCAAAGAAGGCGATTTTTTAAGCCCCGCTCAGCCAATTGAAGCAGGAGTACCCCAGGGTAGCATACTGGGTCCAACTTTATATTTGATTTATGCATCCGATATGCCGTTAGACCCCATAATACATACTTCAACTTTTGCAGACGATACAGCCTTTATTAGCGTTCATAAGGACCATCAAATAGCATCACAGAACTTGCAGAAATATGTTTATAAACTAGAGAATTGGCTTGAGCTTTGGAAAATCAGGGTTAACGAACAGAAATGTATTCATATAACTTTCACATTGCGAAAAGATACATGCTCGTTCATCAGAATAAATAATCAAATTATCCCGCAGCACAATGAAGTCAAATACCTCGGAATCCACCTCGATCGTCGTTTAACTTGGAAGTCTCATATCGACGCAAATCTTACCCAGATGAGATTAAAAGCAGTGCAAATTAATTGGCTAATCGGCAGAAATTCTACATTAAAGTTGGATTGCAAACTTTTGTTGTACAATGCAATTCTAAAGCCAATCTGGTGTTATGGAATTCAATTATGGGGTACTCCAAACCCACTTGCACGAGACATCCTTAACTTTACTGGCCATGTTCGGTTGAGAAGGAGGGATACCCTTGCTTTAACTCAAGCGCAAAACAGATGACTGGATCAGTGGATATAAATTTTTTGTAGTATCATAATATTTTGTCTAGCACTGGCTGGACTTACTATTTTCTTTTAGTATTAAGATTCGAAAACTTATTGTCATTTCATTTCTGAAGATCCAATAAATAAATTAAATGTATTAAAAAAAAAAAATAAATTATATTATGCAGTGTGCTCTCAAAATAGTATTATTAATATTTTTAGATTCTAAATCTCTCATATCGACAAAATCTCGAAAATCGGTTACTGGAATGATGTATTTGGTTATCTTATTTAACATTTGTAATATGTCGTTTATTAAAGCTAAATCTTTCAAAAAGCTTTTATTTTTAGAATATAACATTAGTCCAATTTCTTTATTTTGAGTAAAGTGGATATACAAAGCCTGATATGATTGTCAAACTGCTTTGGCGGTCCTAGCGCTACAGGCTGCTGATCGAGGACCAAACATTCGTCCTATTTTGTGTACTTCAGTTCCAAGTTCTTTAGAAACATTATTTAATTCTCTCTGATTTTTATTTGAAGTATGATAATATGAGTAAAGTTAATAGAGAAAATATCTAAAGTTATTTACTTCTTTGATAACATCATCTAGAGTTAACTGAATACGATGAGCTAAACAATGACAAATGCTAATACATGGAAATTTTTCTAAAAATTTTGCAGAAACTCCGACCTTTCTTCCTAACATTACACAAGCACCGTCTGAGCAAAATCCAATAAGCTTTTCATATACATAAATATTTTTCAAGAATAATTATTATTTTTATTTTAACTGTTGATTTTAAATCTTTGATATTTCTTTTATTTCGGCTCGAGTTCATTAAATTTAATTTTCATTAAATTATTTTTACTGAAGGTAGGAATTGTTACATGAAAATTATTATTAAAATTTATTGATAATTTTTCTTGGCTTAGGATTCGAACCTGGGTTGTTGATTGAATTTACATATGTTTCGAGAAACACCACTTTCTCTCATCAGAATTCTTTACGTGCTGACCCTCTGCACCACTTCGGTGCTCACTAGCCAACAGTCAAACATCAATCCTTTAACCAGTGTTACCGGTGGTTCGAAATTTGCTGTAATTATCATTTTTCATTTATTTACATTTTGCCTCCTTTTTTCTTCAGTTTTTTCGTATTCATGTCAAGACTTCGTCTCGAATACATTTTTATTATGTTTGTTGTCCACTTTCGTCGACATTTTTATCTGTACCACTTAAGTGGAATTTTTATTCACGATAAGGGTGAATATGCAACAACCGGTACGGAAAATTTTTAAAATTTTAACAACCGGTTCGAGGGAACCGGTCCGAACCAGCTGAATATCAGCACTGCATATGGCAACTTTGGTTTTCTAGAAAAAGCGTCCGAAATCGGTGAATCGTGATGCAAAAAAATCTCAGTAAAAAAAATTACACCCGACAAAATTTTTGTTCGGAACAAATGGGTAAATTTACCTTTAGTTTTGTTATTATTGTTTATAAATAAGTGAAAGAAAAACCCGAGATTGTCCACGATTTTGATTTTTTTAATATTGTTACATTTACATTGAAATCAATAATTGGTTGATATTTTTATGAGTTTGTCATTCCGTCTATCACACTGAGAAACATTCATCTGAGAATCAACAATGCATATATATTAGGGTGGGGCGTTTGTGTATGGGAAAAATAAAAGTTAAATTAAAATATTACTATTAGAACTTTATTAATTAACTTTTATTTTTCCCATACACAAGCGATCCACCCTACTTTGTAGTCAATGCGCGGGCTCCTACATTTTAAATATTTCAATAAAATTTTAAAGACTTCTATTTGAACTAGTAACACAACAAAATTTTGCTATTAGAAGACGATCTACGACAAAACAAAAATTCACCATCCTAATATACATATATTCTTAATCTTTACGGAATTCTAAGTCGATTGATCTATGATCGTCTGTCTGTCTGTGTAAAACACTCTCACGTCCAAAATATGTAACCGAAATCAGCAAAGTTTACAAAAAACCGTTTATAATTCTTCTAAGCAGTTTGGTACTGAAAATTAGTGCTGGCAAATTCTACTACTTTCCATTACTCAATAATACTCAATACTTTTCATTTGGGTACTCAATACTACTCGATACTTTTAAAGGATTTTTTGAAATTGTAACGCATAGTTTTTATCTGCAAATTGAAGTAGTTTCTTCAAAAAATAAAAATAGATCTTCAACTATTATTGTTTTTGTATGTATTTTATTATTAAATCAAAAATAAATGTAAAGCTAACTTTTAATTCAATGTTAACAACAACTTAAGAAATAATTCAAATAAATTACACATTACACATTGTTGTCTTTTTATACAGTGATGTATTTTTATGCACTATTTTACCCACTCAACTTGCTTTAAAATACAACTCAGAAAGTATCGAGTAACTACTTTTGAGTATCAAAAAAAAGGGCAAATACTCGATACTCGGTACCCATTACTCAATACTTTGCCAGCACTACTGAAAATCATCAAAATCGGGGCAGGCACTCCAGAGTGATGGACTAAAATGTGTAACAACTTCCATCAAATTACGATATTTTTAAACAGTTTTTTGCTATTTTGTTTAAATATATTACAGGTATATGAACTTTCTGCGATGGAAGGGCAAACTTGTTGCAGTAGATTGTTCTAAAGTTATCGAATAGTATTTTATTTTAGTTTGGTCATACTTGGAACGATTAAAGTAAAGACTTTGCTCGCCGGCAATGCGAGGGTCCTTGACCATTCTAAAATATTTGCTACTGACAAGAGAAAAGAATAGTGTTCATTCCAAGATTTATCTTACTACTTTAACTAAAATGTATGGTTGATACAAAAATATTAAAAAAAAATTAGTCACTGACTATCTAATCCAACTTATTGTTAGATACAAAGCGAATGGTGGAGTATCGCTTGGACACCTTGGTAAATCCCTGCCCTCTATACTTAGTGACTTTGTGCTTCACCATTTTTCCACCACAAACACTTGTCCTAAATTTTCCCGCTTAATTGTATTATTGTGCCGATATATTTTAATTTAATTTTCAATGACAGCTGTTTAAAGCTGTCACTTGCTTAAATTTTGACTATAGTTACAAAATAATTAAAAGTAGGTTTCAAGTTTAAAGTTGTTTTTAAAAAGAACCGACTTTAGTGTTTGTCTATGGTTATGGCCCAATGAAACTTATACTGTGTTCAGATATGTACCTTTATTGCGATAATCGCCATTATTGAGCTCAATATTCCATATAAAATCTCAATTAATTATTGCGCAATAAGTACGAAATTGTTATAATATTGTGTAAGATTTCGAGTGCAACACTGTTCACAACTGTGTTTAGTGAGCAAAATTGTATAAAATGGCAAATGTCAACAAAAGAAATCATTAAAAATCAATGTGAAGGTAATACTATGTTTCCAAGACGATTTGAATCACCTGCTTCGCTCTCTGAATCATGTTTATGAATCATGCTGTTTACATGACCAAAAAACTTGATTCGATTTGAGAAGAGTGCAATTTTTCGTGATTCGCAAGTTGATTCAATATGATTCGCTCTTAAAATTTCGTATGGTGAAGCAAGTTGTTTCACTCATGATTGGGGTGTGAAGCATGAATAGAGAGCGAAGCATGTACCGTGGAAACGTAGTATAATATGGTGTTCAAACATGCATTTTTAATAGAGTCAATTATTGGTTAATTAAAAAGTGTTCACACATGCTCAATATTGCTAATTTAATTAGCGTTTGACAGCAGCTGCCAAAAAAATTGTTTACATTTTAATTGTGTAAATTCTGATTCAAAGTTTGTATTTATTAAAAAAGAAAAAAATAAGATTTTGGAAATTCTCAAAAAATAATATATAAATTTTTATTTATTTACAATTTTTTAAAAAAATTTATATTAAAAACTTACATTCACCTTGTAACGAACCTTCTTTGGCTGGTATATTCTTTGGCTGGGGTATAACCCACGGCTGTCCAAGGTTCTGTCACAATAAAATTTATTTAATTTTGTGACCTCTAAATTAAAACACGGCTTCGTTACACAAATTTTAATTCTATCTTTATTACAACTTAGATTGTTTTACCGGAAATCTATCACTTTACTTTAATCTAACCAATTATCTCATGACGAGTGGTGAGAGTACGAACGACCGGGATCGTGGGAAAATGGCAGTGGTAATTGGTAGTCCAAATAACCTTCGAGGTGACCGGGTATGATTGGAACGAGGTCGCGTGTAAGGCCCAGTCAAACTACACACGAGGGTAAGCCTGGAGTATAACCCACTGGACTCACTCCCTTGTGTAGCTCGTAGTGGTGCTCCTGGAGTATAACCCACGACAACACAACTACGCTCGGTTACTGTGTGAATAGATTACTAAACCTGTGGTATAACCACGACTTGACGACTTGAATCACCTGCTTCGCTCTGTGAACCCTGTTTATGAATCATGCTGTTTACATGACCAAAAAACTTGATTCGATTTGACAGTTGTCTTTAATAAACAAACAGAATAAAAAAAAACAGAATTTACAATTTGTGGAAAATATTTTTTTTAATGGACAAACAAAAGTGAGTGGAAATTAGTTAGCTTATTTGAAAAAAAACATACATTCGTACGTATTTACTTTCTTTACTTCCAGCAACAAGAAAATAATTGGCTTTGTTTACAATAATATTAAATTTTTACAGCTAGTGCAGATAAACTTGCGATAAAAATTAGAGAAGAGTGCAATTTTTCGTGCTTCGCAAGTAGATTCAATATGAATCTACTTGATTCGCTCTTAAAATTTTGTATGGTGAAGCAAGTTGTTTCGCACATGATTGGGGTGTGAAGCATGAATAGAGAGCGCAGCATGTACCGTGGAAACGTAGTATTACAGTCTTTTGCTCTGCTTTTATACCTTTTTCTAAACTCGCGTAATTACCCAGATGGTAACATGTACGCGTTCGCTCAGCTGATTCTGACAGCGAGATAATCATTGTTTATAACCACCAGCCGTAGGGGCGCTAGTGTACATGTGTTGTTGTTGCCGGCGACCACTAGATGGCGCCGTAAGTAAGTACTTTAAATTCAGCACGAACTCACTAACTAACCATACTATATATACTACTACAATATACATTTTATAGTGCAATATTCATAAATGTAATAATATAAATTTCACAATTCAATAATCATAAATATATAAATTTTATAATTCACTAAACTAATATCATTCATAGCCATATAAAAAAGAATCAAAAATAAAGTTCATAATACCAAAAATCATCAATAATAATTTACTGAGTGGGTGGAAACGAGGGTTCCGACTTCCACCGTCACAACCTTGACCCGCCATTCTTTGTTTGCATTTATTTGAATTGGTATTGTCATTTTGTCAATTTCAACAAAGTTTGTTGATTGAGTATTATTGTGCTAACTAAACACACTTGTCATAGGGTTGTATTTTTAATTTTAACAATTATTAGAACAATTAACTGATAATGAAACAATTACCTTAATTGAAATTTTGTATGGATAATTAAATTCAATTAGGGCGTTAATTAAAAAATTGCAATTAAAAATGCATATGTGAACATCATATAAGTTTGTTTACATAGAAACACAACAACCATTTAGAGTATTTTTGTATTGCTTTCCAGCTGTCAAATGATTATTGAGTAAGCTGAAAATTGCGTATGCCTGAACACTTCAAATAATATTGTCAATTAACCGAATATTGACTCAATAAAGTTGCATATCTAAACACAGTATTACATTGAATGTTCCTTCTGCAAGGAAAACGTTGGTCTACAAAATTAAGATCAATTTTCTTAACCAGGTTAATGACAAATTTAAATACAAAATTTGCTTTATAAACCTCTTATAAACCTGTTGTAAGTTTTATGAATAAGGGCATAAATGTCAAGACTTTATTCCAACAGCTGAAATGCTTAAACTTTTCAATTCGAATGATATGTACACAGCTAGTGAAGAAGACTTTGCAACTCTAGAAATTTTTGGAGAAACCTGATTTTAATAAAACTAACCATCTAGATGTTTATATGTACATATAAAAATTGTATTCCTAATAGTTCACCTTACGTAAGTCTATATAAATGTAAGCGAAGAATAATTCATATATTTTTTAATAAGTAGTAGAGTATATTATATAAGAATGATAGTACCTCAATTTAAATTTAAAGAGATATGAATGATGAAACCAAATTACTACTTAAACTTTTCTGGTTTAGGAGGTTTTAAAAAAAAGTGTAGAATCTAGTGGGTTTCTAAATATTTTTGGGGGGAAGAAAAAAAATTATCTGACAACACTGACGACAATCACCTTTTAGTCAAAAAATCGAGTCCGAGCTCAAGCTCACGCTTTATGCATGAGGCCCAACGTATGCAGTTAGCTGCATCTATCACGAAGCAATGAAATCACAACGCAAAATATAAGGAAATGGAAAAGCGTATTTATAAATGGTTTTTAAATCAACGTGAAATGAAGAATACACTGACAGGATCCGTGATGGATGGTTTTCCAAACCCGTCATGGAATACGGTTTTTAAAAATTGGTGGTGAAATACTTTCGAGTGATGTTGGTGCGGTCACTCCATTTCTACACAGATTTCGTGAAAAAGTCGCGGAATGGGTTTATTGCGGATTATTTTTCCTTATTACTGATTTTATGTTAAAAAACAATTAACTCATCAGACGAGTTCAAGACTAATTCAGGGGTACCGCAAGGCTCCGTTCTTTCTCCCACTTTCGTTCTCATCTTTATAAATGACCTTCTTTGTCAAACTTCAAACCCTATCTACTCTTTTGCAGATGATAGCAACATTTGCCATTCGTACTCATTTAACCATAGACCAAACCCTTTGGAGATTGGGGAAATAAGACGAAATATGAATGATACGCTGAACCGAGATCTTGAAACAATCTCGGAATGGGGTTGTGCGAATAGAGTCGATTTTAACGCACGTAAGACTCAGTGTTGTTTATTAACGCACAAACGCACAACAGTTCATGTTGCTTCATCTGTTGTTATGGGCGGTGTAAATATTAAGGAATCAGACGCTCTTGACGTTCTAGGCATGATAATCCAGTGTGATGTCCGCTGGACCAAACACAAAGAAGCGCTCAAGTGCCTTGGTTTTTTAAAACGGTGTAGAAAATACTTCACTCCATCTGATCTTCTTACTATTTACACCACCTATATTCGGCCGAAAATGGAATACAACTCTCATGTATGGGCCGGTGGTTCGAAGTCTATTTTGGAGTTACTCGACCGCGTACAGGAGAGGGCGAAGATTCTTATCGGTGACAGTAGGGTATCCAACTCTATTGATTCATTGGAGCATCGTCGCAATGTGGGTTGTGTTTCACTGTTCTATCGATACTATAATGGAATGTGTTCTGCTGAAATTAGGGAACTTGTTCCTGAAACACGCAGTTTTTTACGTAATACACGTTCTTCAGTCAGGGCTCATCCTGACTGGATCGCACAACACACCACAGGGAAAATTCGTTCTTTAGCCGTACTGTCCGTATGTGAAACAAACTCCCAGCAGAAATATTCCCTGCCACTTGCAATATAGGAAAATTCAAGTCAAATGTTCACAAACACTACTCCCGCTATCCTCCCTCCCATAACCTATTTTCCTCCAACACAATGCATTGCATAAGTAGGGGTCATCCCCTGAGTGCTGGTCCAAGAAAAAAAAATACCTAATAATAAAAAAAATTTAAGCTTTTCTTTGAATTTAATATTTTCAATTAATTAAATATTATTAAATAAAAATTGTTTTGTGTTAAAATAAAGCTTACATAACTAGTTTTATTATAATTTTCTGTAAAAAAAATATATCCAGAAATTAGAACTTTTCACAAATTAGAACTGCCCGATGTACAGAGTGGTTCTAATTTTCTGAGGAGGAGGTTGCACAACATATATTCGCGTAACTCAAAAACGGTTTAGTTTATTGAATAAACTAAAAAAACCGAAATTCCGCAATGAAATTTTCTTTCAGTAAGGTTAAACTTTTTTCCAATACGCGCAGTCGTTGTAGAAACATAATTTTTTTTTACCAAAAAAATAGTTTTTTTTTCAAAAATTTTGTTTTTTTAAACGGCATAAAAAATTGGAAAACGCAGCTGTGATTCTAATTTTTTCTGCAGGTATAGCAAACAAAGATCCAAACAAAACAAAACATAAATAATTAAAATCTGTCTACAACTTTTGATTTTATTCACAAAAGATGAAATATTTAATAACCAGACGAAACTTCAAAAATTAAAACATTTATTTTTGTTGTTAATTAAAGTTTAAGTTTTTATTTAGAAATTTATTCTTCTTCCTCCTGAAGATTCCAACAAATATCCCCTAATAGCGAATCAAGTTGTTTGCCACTATACCAGTGTTCGAGTCTGTCTGTTACTTGGTGAAATCTCTCGCCATGTTCATCAGACTCGGCTGCTGATTGTTCATTAAATTTTTCTGCATGACAATGCAAAAAATTTATTTTCAATGACATTTTGACGTTTAAGTTACAATACCCAGTTTGATGTGGAGTGGAGGAATTTTTTATGCCGTTTTAAAAAGCAAAATTTTTGAAAAAAAAACTATTTTTTTGGCAAAAAAAAATTATGTTTCTACAACGACTGCGCATATTGGAAAAAAGTTTAACCTTTCTTAAAAACAATTTCATTGTGGAATTTCGGTTTTCTTAGTTTATTCAATAAACTGAACCGTTTTTGAGTTACGCGAATATATGTTGTGCAACCTCCTCCATTTTCGAAATAACGGTATATTTCGAAAAAACGAGCTAACCTAAAAAAACGGTTAGCACCACTGGATTCAGCATACCCGAATTACGTTAACCCGCCAGATGCCCCGTTTGTTACAAAAAAATGTCAAATTCTAGCACAGTGTAATTAAAATATGTAGTAGGAAATAGTTTGACAATTATTATTTCTTTAAATGCATTTTTGACATTTCAATTTTTTTGGATTCTTATAGGGTTATTTTAGATGTGTTAATTAAATTAAGTTTGTGATAATTATGATTTAATATATACATTATGTATGGTGAATTTCACGTCTAGTGACCCAATTTTAAAAATCGATGTCTTCCGATTTGGATGAAATTTGCGCCAAGGTTTGTACTATTATAGTAGGCCCGACACAAATTATCAGCTCTATCAGTCCAGAAGTGCCGGAGTTAGAGGGGCTCAAAGTTGGACATTTTGGTCATACACGGTTTTTTTAAAATCAGTGTAACTTTTCACCTATTGGTCCTAGCAAAAATTGTCCAAAGGACTTTAGATAGCTATTTCTTCAATCATTCAAAAAATATTTTTTTTTTAATTGTTGAAACATTTTTTTTTTAATTTTTTTTTCAATTTGGGCCCTTTTTTCTCAAAAGAAAGCTTTTACAATTTACTTTAAGGCCTTTATAATCGCTTAATGGGATGCGAGAGGGATATTTATCAAAAAAAATTATTTTTTAACTCAACAATAGGATTTATCAATATTTGGCACATGTATCATTTTCATTTTACCCCATTTTTTTTATTTTTTTTTTTTCAAAGTGGAGTTTTTCTTATTTTTCCTCAAAAGAAACTTTAGACCATTTCCTTTAAGAGCTTTGTGGTCACTTAATGGGATGCAAGTGGGGTATCTATTAAACCTCTACATGAGTGGATTTGTTGTTAAGAAGTAGACATGAACTTGCAAATTATGTGCACTTACTCGAAGTATATTTAATAATAATGTTCATATTTTTGAGTACAATAAAAATACCGAATATGTATATGCTGTTACTCGGCTTTATGTTTACGAGCAGCGTTGTCAACTTTGAAATTTCAAAACCCACCAAAATGGAGAAAACAGCTCACCATTTACAAAAAAACGCACCAAGTTAAGAATTTCGTTTTTGTTTCAAATAATTATTGAAATTATTTGAAATTTTTTAATATCATAAATTCTATAAAAAACTTTTTATTAGCAAAAGTAATAATAGTATAAATCTTTTTTTTTTAATAAATGAGCTAATAAAGATAAATAACTCACAATATGATATTCAAAAGTAAAGTACTAATTGGTAAAAAAGCTAATTTCAGTACATATTTGGTACTTTTTTTATATATTTTTGTTTTCTAGTTAAAGCACTTCTATTTGATTTTTTTCCAATAAAATTTGTTAGGATTCCAGTGGTACTCTAACCCTGGTTGTTCGTCTACAGTTCAGTAGACCAAATCATCAGGTTATACAAGAATTTTTATTTACATGTTTAAAATGTTAATTCGATTTTCAAACGAAGATTTTTGAAGAATTTGATTTCATTTATCATACATTCGTATTTAAAATACATTTTTTCGTCGTATAGATTTCATGAGTTATGAATTACACTGTGGAACATTTTTGGATTTATTGTCTGGGGGGGTGAGAAATTCCAAGTCAGGGTGATGGTACTAGGTCAGTATAGTAAAACCCTCAAAGGGTTTGGCGTTCGTATGTGTCAGTTTTTTTATGACCTTTTAAATTGTTTCCTTATCTAGATGTTTTTTCGCTTAGTTGTAACATTTTGGCAAAAACGTAGTTTAACATAACTCGAGAACCACTTGTCCGATTTTTGAAGAAAAATAAATTGACTTTTCTTGCATCTAAGCACAACCGAATTTTATTTGGTTTTACTACCAAACGTATAGGGGAACTCCAAGGTGATGATAAAGGTTCTATCACCCCTAAGGCCAACATACGATCAATTTCTTCATACATCAGTTTCTCCACTGCTTTATTGGCTTAGCATTAGCTACGTCAATTTCATGTCTAATTAGACGGGTTCTCCCTAGACCTTGTGTTTCAAAATTTGGGAATAGATCTATTATAGCATTTAGCTGCTGCAGTTGACCTGGAGTTAAAGGATAGGTATGATCATCTGATTTTGCAGACTTTTCGACACTGGACATCGGATAATTTTTCTAAAACGGACATTTCAGACGGACTGTCAGACAAACGGACTAATAAATCGGACACAACTGCAGAGTCGAATATATCTGCCGCTAATTTGAACGTTTTCCAAAAATCAATACGTAAAATCAAACGCTGGGCTATTGAAGGGACGATTAACAATTTTAATTGGAAAAATTTGTTTCAGCTAATCTCGTTTGCACCTGTATCTAGTAAACCATATTCATTAAAATTTAAAAATTTAACTTGTGCGTAATAACGTTTATCCTTCGGATTATTTACAATATATATTTAGATAATGATTTTCTTCGTTTATAATAATTTCGTAATCTTAAAGTGGATCGTTTAGGTGGTTTGGAGCTATCCTGGTTAATGGTATCTACATGAAAAATTTGGTTTCTTTTCTCAATGTATTCTTGTAAACGCTGGTGGTAGGGACGAATTGGGTGAAGTTGAATGTCAGGGTATGAAATACAAAAGGTGTCTGGTCGAAGGATATGTATAGTACTATCTGGTTTAGAGCATTGTGTGCTACAAGGAACAGATTTTATATTTTGGGTTGAGGTGGTGAATGAAATGTTTGGTGGGCATATTGGTTTTTTGAATGTGATAGTTTCTTTGAGGCGCAATTGACACACTGTGGTTTATAAACCTTTTTGGCCCCACAGCCATAACAGAAAATATTTCGGTCCTTTAAACAATCTTCCCATAGATGTCCAATTTCGTCACAGCTCCAGCATTTTACTGAAATGGGACCTTGGCGAATGGCATCTACTTGAAAATCATCAGAAACTTGCTCCTTGGCAGAAATATCTGCCACTTTTCTGATAGGTAAATGTGAATTTGTCTTTAGAGAACTGTTTCTACGGTATAAATCCTCTCCTAACAAATATTCTCTCATTTGTACCAATTTCCTTAAATGTGCGATTGAATATATTGGCACATACAACAATTCATGTCGGATATCTGACCGAAGATTTCTAACTAGAATTTCAACAAGTTCGGATTCTGACATCGGGGCTTCTAACCTATCCAAAATAGAACAGACTTTATTCAAAAAAGTGTCATTTATCGCCTTTTTTATAAATTTTCCCCAATAAAATATAATTTTCTATTTTTATTTTATTTATTTATTTTTATTTATTTTAATAAATATTGCCTAGACTTTTTCGATGGTGGTTGTTCGGGACTAGTGGCATCGCATTCATCGCTATCATCAGTTTCTGAACCACACATAATGTCAATGTGTGACTCCACTGTTGGCCCTTCTAGGCAATATTTATTAAAATAAATAAAAATAAATAAAATAAAAATAGAAAATTATAAAAATGTTTACTTAATTTTTTTTAGTACAATATTAAATGTTTAACTTTAAAGACTAATTTTTGATTATTGTAAATCATTTGTTGAAGAAAATATAAATTTCTACAACCATTTTAATAAACAATTATAAAAAAAAAACCAAGAGGTTACATAAATCTGTTATTTGTTAATAATATTATATCTATATTATTATTAGTATTCTATTCAAATCTAAAATTATAGCTAATAACTATATTATTATGTATTATAAATATTAAAACTAACATTATTAAATATTATTAATATGTTATTACATATCATTAACATTATTGATCGAATTGATCATCATAAGGTTAATGTTATTGAGATTATTATGATATTCTCTTATACTATGTTACTCTTTGTTTAACTAGCTCCATTTATATAATAGTAACATGTTAGTAATAAGCTAATGTAATGATACCTAACAAAATTAACTGGATTTCAATTGTTCTCACTTGTTATAATCTATACCTAAGTATATTTGTTATTGGTTTTTATTTTCTGCTGTATTGAATATTATGCTTGATTGCTAGGTAGATTTAAAGATTTTATTTATCGTTCACTTCTATTTGGACAGCGAACAAGTAAAATACAATTTTATAAAATAAATAACTGAAGTACAGCTAAATATAAAACCGTTATTTTCACTTATGGAATTTAGTAAAATAATGTAATATAAAATATTAAGCTACTGAAAAATTCATAAACACATTGTTGTTATTTTCCTAATGATGCTTACCGATGGTAGGCGAAATATTGAAATAAATAAATAGAACAATTGATTATAACACAGACCTCGAGCCTGATTATTTGCCTAATTTATTTATAAAAATAGAAAATTATAAAAATGTTTACTTAATTTTTTTTAGTAGTTTATGGCCAGAAGTCTGGAGTTATTGGGGAAAATTTATAAAAAAGGCGATAAATGACACTTTTTTGAATAAAAACAAAAATGGGATACCTTCACTTAATTGTAAATAAATAAATAAATAAATTCTTAATTTTTCTAAATTTGTTTCGTCAAAATCGGACAAGTGGTTCTCGAGTTATGTTAAACTACGTTTTTGCCAAAATGTTACAACTAAGCGAAAAAACATCAAGATAAGGAAAAAATTTAAAAGGTCATAAAAAAAAACTGACACATACGAACGCCAAACCCTTTGAGGGTTTTACTATACTGACCTAGTAGCATCACCCTGACTTGGAATTTCTCACTCCCCAGATTGGCTGTTGTACTGTGTTATTAAATAACTGCAATTAAAAATTAGTAAAAATAAATTGTTCATCAAATTTTCGAAAAAATTAAAAAACGCACCGAAATACACAAACAAAATTTTGCAGTGTTGAATGAAAATATTTTTTCTGACACTGAAACAAAAAGTTGTGTTGAATTTGCTTTGGTGCCACCAAAAATTAAAAAGCGCACCAAAATGTAAAAAAAGCGCACCGCGCACCAACTAAAGAATTTTTCTCACCAAAAATTTAAAAAAGCACCAAAAATGGTGCGAAACGCACCAAGTTGACAACGCTGTTTACCAGTTAATGATGAAACAGAACTGGGGCTGAACGTTTTTTTCCATACATTTTGCCATAAAATTATGCCAGAGAATGCGGTCGTGAAAATAGAATCTATTTTATTTTGACAGCGTTTTTTCTTATGCTCTCACGTTAAGAGACAAATGCTCTCAACAATATTGCCATACTTTCATTAAATTTTATACATTTTGTAAACAAAACCATATGTTTCGCAGCTTTGGCGCAAGAAAAATAAAAACAAAAGAAAAACAAAAAAAAAAAAAAACGTTTAAAAGTGAGATTTTTGTGATTTAAAAGAAAATAAGTGATATTATAGAAAAATTAATTGAAGAAGTACAAAAGCATGAATGCATATATATTTGCAGTCGCCATTGTACAAAAATTTTTAATTAAAACAAGATTTGTGGACAAAAATTGGAAAAGCCGTCGGCATTACAGGTTGGTACACAGAAGAAATATAAAAACATTAAATAACAGTTCGTGAAGTTGCAGCCGTCAATTATGGGCCTGTTTTATCTGAGAGTCGTTTTTGCTTGAAGTTGCGGTCGTATTTTGTTTCATCATTTAAGAACAGGTTTATTTTACGCTCGAACTCTCGCCATACATGAAGAGAACATATCGAGTATCAAGCGACAACAAAACTTCACGTGGTACTTGTAGTACCACCATTTTTTTTCTTCCCCCCAAAAAAATTTAGAAACCCACTAGATTCTACACTAGGGTTTCCCCTTAGATTTAGAGTTTTTTTCTATTTATGGGCAGATTTAGGGGTTAATATTATTTAGGGGGAAATTTGGGGGTAAACAAATTTTTTTTAGGGGATGTTCGAATTTACAGTTTGGTATAGTAGGTACATAATTTATGCTGTAGCTTAATTGGTTAGCGCATTTGATCATTAAGCATGAGTTGGTATTTGTAGCCCGGGTTCGATTCCCAGCCGTTGCCACTCAAACAAAATCAGTTTCTGAGAATTATTAGTTTTCTTTCTATCCATTATAACTAATATTTATCACAGCGCCCTCCTTCGGTGGTATAGCATTCAAACGCCACCGAAGTAAAATAAATAAATAAAGGCTACAAAATCAAGCTTTAACATTAATGCGCCTACACAACACCAGAGGCGCTGCAATTCTGCACTAAAAACAAACATAATGCGCAATTACAGAGTTGTGATATAAAAAAGCTTTCTTCTTTCACCACCTTTACTTCTTCAACTATCCCCTTTCCAAAGAAAGTAACGCAATTATATATAGGCATATTAATCTGAGTGTTACTTCCCTTTAAAAAAAAAAAAAAAAAAAAAAAAAAAAAAACAACTGAGCATGTCGAAAATATTGTAACGAAATGACGATTTAGAAAGAATAGAAGACATTATGCTCATTAAACAAAATTGCAAAACTTTTACTTTGGAAATATGTTCCCAAAAAAAAAACACTTCCAGATAATATTGATCTTATGGAAAAATTGTCACTGCTTTCCATCGAAAATGCACAGAAAGCTAAAAATGCAGACATTACCAGTATCGTTGTTCATTTCAAAAACATTTGTGAAGATATCGATGCAACTCTTAGTGAGTGGAACAACTTGCAGTTTATATCGTGGAGTAATACGACGTCTTTAGAAAAATTTTGGTATGAAGTTGGACAAAAGAGGAAGTTATTGCCAGAACCCAAAATTTTGCAGAATTAGTAATCTAGGATTATCTTTATTACTACTACCTTATTCCAATGCATCAGTTGAAAGAGCTTTCTCTATGTTTAATGTGGTAAAAAATAAGCTGCGAAACAGAATGAATATTTCAAGAGTTGAAAGTATTTTAAGAGTCAAGTACTCGTTAAACAATAAATGTAAAATACTACAAAGGTAAATTACGTTTGAAAACAAGCTAAAAAAAGCTAAAAAGGAAATGAAAAGCCAAAAAATAAAGCTAAATTCTTTTATAGCTTTTTATAGTCACTTTTCATGATTTCGATATTTTTCATTTTTAAATAGTGTTTATGTAGGTACATATTTACTTACCTTCTTATGCATAAAAAATAATTCAGGTTTCTTCAAAGCTTATTTGACAAATATTGCATAGAAAAAAGCCTTTAATAAATCTAAAATATTTTGTATGCATAAGGTAGTTATTATATAATATATATTTTTGCTTCATTTAAATAAAAAATATTGAATCAGTAACAATATAAAATTATTTATTAATCAAAAATTCTGTTCAAAAACAACAAAAACAAACGAAAATTTATTTAACTAAAACTAAACAGTCTTATCAGGGAGAAAAATATCATGAAACTATAAAAATAACAGCTTTTCAAAAGCAACCTAGGATAATATGCGAAAAAATAGTATAAAAATTAATTGCATACACAAAAAAATCTTAAAGCTATTTATAATACATAAAATAATAGCTTTTCAAGAAAGTTTTATAACAGTACAAGGCTACATATTAAATATTTATTTATTTATTTATTTATTCCATTTCCTGTACAACAAGACTGAGTATTATACTTATAGCACAGGAACGTATTACGTTACAAAACAAACTTGATGCAAGTAAATATAACAAAAAAAAAAAGAAATTATAAATAAAAATAAAAATTATAAATTATTATTTAAAAAAATTGAATAAAAATTATAAACTATTATTTAAAAAAAATTGAATAAAAATTATAAATTATTATTTAAAAAAAATAAAATTGAATAAAAATTATAAATTATTATTTAGAAAAATTGAATAAAAATTATAAATTATTATTTAAAAAAATTGAATAAAAATTTTTTGAAACTATTAGCATTGCTGTTTAGTTGTTGACTTTGTGGAAGATTGTTCCAAAGACGAGCGGCATGCACATAAAACTGCCATTCAGATACAAGTAAATTATGTCGAGGTATTATAATATTTCGGTTTCGTGGCGATTGAAAAAAACGTATTTTATCGAATATATATTTAGGTGTTTGAAAGTTGATTATTTTATGAAAAAAATAAGAGTGCGAATTTTTAGCAAACTTTCAAAGGATACTCCATAAAGATTATTGGCAACAGAGGAAACATGATCAGACCGTCTTATTCCATACACATATCTTATTATGTTATTGAACAAGACATTCAGTTTTCTCATACCAACTGAGTCACAGCTTCTAAATATATCACACCCATAGATCAGGGAAGGAATCAAGTATGATTTAGCAAGTAAGGCCCTTATTCTTAAGGGTGTGAAATATTGTGTGAACCAGAGAGCACGTAACTTTGCATAGTTTTGACCAACCAGCAAATTTACATGATCAGTCCAGGTCAAATTACCATTGAAAATGATACCAAGATTTTTTGCTTTATTAACAATTTCAATTTTCTCGCCATTTAAAACAATATCCTCAGATATGGAGGGAATTAAGCTTTTTTTACATATTACAATGCATTTAGATTTATGAGGATTCAAACAGAGACCGTTTGCACTAGCCCAGAGGTAAATTCTATTTAAGTCGCCATTTAGGTAGGAAATCCCCAACGCTATATTTTGAACTGGGCTACTTAAAGTGAGCTGCACGCCATCGGCGTATAAGTGGATGTTACATTTAGTGAGTTGATTTGGTAAATCATTTACATAAATGGAAAATAAAAGTGGACCTAGAATAGAACCCTGAGGCACTCCCCTAGTCAGAGATAGGCTATCCGACCGTACATTGTTCACAAACACCGATTGTGTGCGTTCTGAAAGATAAGACAGTATAAGTTTGGTTGACGTGCTCGTAAATCTAAAAAAGTGTTTAAGTTTTCGGATGAGTATGTCATGATCTACCGTATCGAAAGCCTTAGAATGGTCTAGAAGTACCAAAAAATTAATATTTCCATTTTCTAATCCTTGCCGTATATTTTCACTAACTTCCACAAGAGCCGTTACGCAGCTATGACTCTGACGAAAACCAGATTGCTTGTTGAATAGTAAATTATGAGTATTAATATATGTAATCATTTGTTTATACATAAGTTTTTCCAAGACTTTCGACAGAAAACACAAGATGGCTATAGGTCTGTATTCTCCATTCGACTTAGGTAATGGCACAATTTTTGCATGTTTCCAGTTTAACGGGTAAATACCCGACATTATGATAGTATTAAACAAATGAGTAACATATGGCAAAATCAATGGCAAAAGTAATCTTATAAATTTTGGATTTAAGTTATCACTTCCCACTGCGTTTGATTTTATTAATGAGCACGTTAAAAAAACATCATATTGAGTAACGCAAGAAAATTGAAAATGTTCCCCAATTATCCCATTATTTGTATTTAAACTGTCTGAAGAAAAATTGAAAAAAGAGGGATTTGCTTGGATAACAGGAGCGTTAGTAAACGTTCTGTTAAGCATATTTGCATCCACTTGGTAGTCAATAATGCCATGTGCATTGCCAATTCCTATTTCACGAATAGTATTCCAAGTTTGTTGGGAGTTAATTGCATTACCAAAACGTCTGGTGTAATATTCAGTTTTTGCATATTGGATCTGTTTATTGACATTTTTCCTGGCAATGGAATATTGTATTTTAAGCTCAGGAGTTTTAAATCGCTTCCATCTGGCGTATGCCAAATCCCTCTGGTATATTGCATTCTTAACAGTATCCGAGAACCAGGGCTTTTGCCTACATGTTGTTTTCTTTTGTTTCAGTGGTACAGTTAAGTCAAAAAGAAAGTGAATATTGTGCTCTAAAAATGAAGATTGCTCATCAACAGAGGACATGAAATAAATGTCACTCCAGGCAATATTTGATGAATATTCATATAAATTATTAAAATCTAACGGTCTAATTCATAAAAATTTGAAATTTTAACTTATAAACTGTTAATAGTTATAAGTTTCTTTTTGTTTTATAAGCTACTGATAAAAATTTGTATTCATAACTACACAATAAGAGTAAATTAACAATTTGTCGGTTTTAATGGTTTTGTAGTTTTATGTTGGAAATAACATGTTATTTTCACTCTCATTTTATACTTAGTGATGAATATAATTACAATTGATTATTTAAGTACCCTAATAGAAAACTGAAAATAATATGAATTATTGCACATAATTTAATCGAAATGTTAAAAAACATTTGTTTTATTACTTGCTATTATATAAAAAGTAATTTCAATAGTATAAAAATAGCTTTTAAATACAATTATTCACCGCTGGCACAGACTTGAAAGAGTACTCTGTGCCGCCGTCAACAACAATTAGTCGACTACTCACTTTGATGTAATTGTTTATGCATCTCTATAATTATGTTTATTTTTATGTAAGTAATATTTATAAAAAAATTAAAAAAATGGACACAATTTATGATGCTTCTCCTTCCGTATTGAATAGGAAACGTGCTAGCAATTGTTTTTGATCGTCTTGTAGTAGATGTCGACATTTCTGCAATGTAATAGTTGCTATGAAGATACCATTTGTATATACATATGTATATGTACATACGAATTCGGTTAATTAAATTTATGGAACAAGTCGGTTTTACTGACTTTGCTCAAAAAAAACTTCTTCAAATAGGGCTTTTAGAGGAGATAAAAGCAATAAACAATTTTTTTGGCGGCCACGTCTATTTTCGAGGGGGCGGGCCCTCAAAGTTGAAAATATATTAGCCTATATATCGGGAACTATTGGGTCTATGATAATTTGTAATACATCAAATTAAAGGTATTACAAGCACCTTTCCAACAATATATATCACGATTGCAAAGTATTGACCAACTATGGGTTAAATCTGAAAATAATATTTTTTGACCTGAATTTTTTTTTAATGTCTAAAAAATTTTAAAAAAATCTACATAAGTTTTATTTAACTTTATTTATATAAATAGCCAAGACATAAAGCTTTAATTTAAGGTATGATATGTGTCTATAGATACTATAATCACCGAATTATAAGATGTGAAAAATTAAAAAAAAAACATATTTCTTCAAAATTTTGTATACAGGAAAGGATTTTCTTCTCTATGGTATACATTTTACCGGCTTAAGATTTCCTATATTGCGTAAGGATTTTCTTCTCTATGGCATACAGAACACCGGCTTCGAATAGTACAGATTGTATTTTTTAGGGTGAAATGTCATAATCTTTCTTTAAAATCTTCGGATCTACATTACCTACATGATCATGTTATACCTTAAAGCTTGAAGCTTAATTTCTTGACTTTAAAATTTTGAGATTTATATATCTACTCATATAGACCTTTTTCCAGAATTTTTAAGATTTTTTAAAAAAATATAGGATCAAAAAATAAATTGACCTATAGGTTGTTCAAACAAATAGGTCATGTTATATATCGTTGGAAAGGTTATTAAAGTGGCTATCATATGATATATATATCGTCTAATAAAGAAATGTAGTTTTCGGCAAAAAAAAAATTTATTTTAACTAGAAATTAAAACTATGAGTTATAAAATTTTGGAAGTGATTTGAAAAAAGTCACTTAAACCGACTTAAGCCAAATTTATTGTAAACATTTTTACTTCTTTAGTCACTTTTTTTAACTTTTATACAAAAAAACACAAATTTTCTCGTATCTGTTCAAATATTTTGCAAACAAGCATTCAGTGTCACTTTATTAAATGGTTAAAGTTGGGTAGAGAACACAATAAAAATATCAATATATACAAGCGACTAATAACCAGCTAACAAGCTATTATGCATTTATGAATTCAATTTTTTCGTATTTTGCCTCTCATTGCCTTATTAGACTGTTATAATGTATTTATGAATTAGACCGTAAGTGTTTAAAGTCACGATAACTGAAACTCTGTTCAACGTGCTCTACTTGAAAGTTATAATTCAGAAATATCAGGTCATGTTTAGAAAAACATGGAGCTGATATCTGATCATACAACCTTATGTTTACAATTTTGGACACAAAAAAAAGGTCAATCAGCGTGCTTGTTGTGGATGTATGGTGTGTCGGATTTACCATATTATCTGGGTAAAGACCAAGCGCTAACATATTATCAGTGAGAGTGGTCTCCATTAAGACATTAGAATTTAAATCACCAGTTATAACTATATCATCATATTCCGCTGCAAGATTTTCAAGGGTAGAAAGCAGAAAGGTAAAAGGTATTCTATTATTAGGCCTATAAACGCAACCCACTAACAGCTTTTTTCCAAATGATGCTACTTCAATAAAAATATACTCAACCACTTGCTCAAAGGAATAATTTGCAGCAGATGACTTGCAGCAAGTTTTGCAGGAGATACTATTCCTTACAAATATGGCAACACCACCTCCATGACTTCCTCTGTCAGATCTAAAAACTTTGTAACCATAAGGACATATAAGATTATCGGATGTTGATGTAACTAACCATGTTTCCGAGACACAAATAATATCAATGTCTGAGTTTTCAAAAACCAACCTAAATTCATCGACTTTATTATTTAAGCTTTGGGCATTTATGTGTACGATTTTAAAACCTTTTTCATGCTTAGCCAGGATCCTGACCATACTCATTGTTAAATGTTGGGATCGTCCACGTTCGTCACCGTTAAAAGTCATTAAAACAAATATTAAAGTGTGCAATGCTAATAGCAACAAAAGTTATATAAAAAACGAAATAAAAGAATACTTTCATAAAATTAAAAAAATAGTCAAAATAGAAACATTTAAGATAAGCAATACAAAAAATTAGGATCAAAACAATATTAAAGAAAGTCAAGATAATCGAAAAATTATTAATTAAAGACATAGCAATACAAAAAATTAGGATCAAAACAATATTAAAGAAAGTCAAGACAATCGAAAAATTATAAAATAAAGACATAGTCAGGCAAAAAATTATAATATAAAAAATAGTATAAAACTTATTCAGTGCAACGAAAGAACTGCTTCAGTTGTTCAGGAAAAATAATATTAATTGGTTCGTCATTTTCATTTTGCTTAACATGAACAATCCCGCGTAGGGTGAACACTGTCTTCAAAAGCATATCCTTCTTAAGGCCAAGCGCTGTTTTTAAAATTCCATAATTGTGTGGTGTAAGATTTTCATTTATGTAAAAAGGAGTATCACTTTGAAAACCAACATTAGATAATCGCAACGGAGATTTAAATCTACGACGATGGGCTGCAACAGTTCTTAGAAAATAGTTTTTATCGTATGGTGTGTTAAATTTAATCACAATGGGAGGATCATCAACATTACGATAGTTCTTATAGTGTTTTACGCGGTAAATAGATTTAAATGATGGCATAGTTATGTTTAACGTATTGCACATATTTTCAAAAATTTCGTTTAAATTTTCATTATTATGAAAGGGTATACCAGTTATACGTACATCTGATGCCACCACTGTGTTTTCTTGATTTAGACATTTTAATTTTAAACTTTCAACTTCAGATTTTAGTTTGTCAATTTCCAAATTATTCGACTCTAGTTTAGTAACCCTGTCATTTAATTCTTTTACTTCTCCTTTTACATCATTTATTATTTCATCTTTTAAATCACTAAATTTTTGCTCAATTTCTGCTATCAACCATCTCTTACTTTCCGCAATCATGTTTTTTATTTGTTCAGTTTGTTCTCTTATGAATTCATCATGCTTTGTAAATTTAGCATCTAACCAATTCCATAAACGACTGCGTGAGCAAGAGTCATTAGGATTTGAAAAAATAAGATCTGCCATTGAGGGAGTATCTTCGACAGAACTAATCTCAGCTTCATATGCTGTTCTCTTGGCATTACGAGTCGACATTGTTATATCATCTGTTCTCTTAGTTCTACGAGTTGACATGATATGTGTTTTTTGTGCTTATTTTTCTGTTGTTTTTGTTTTCGTTTTCAATGTTTTCTTTTTTTTGTATTGTTCTTTATATTGATGTTTGATTGCTCACTTTTTGTTTGTTTTTTTTTTAATATTTAGATATGATATGTGTTTTGTTTTTTTTTTGCTTATTTTTCTGTTGTTTTTGCTTTCAATGTTATCTTTTTGTACTGTTCTTTATATTGATGTGTGATTGTTCTCTTTTTGTTTGTTTTTTTTTTAATATTTAGAGTTTTAAACTCTTACTTAACTTTATCATTTCGTTTATTTTGTTAAAAACTTTTAGATTTAACAAATATTTAAATTTATGTGTGTTGTTATGTTTTTAAATCAAATAATTAGCAAATATAATAATTTTCAAATTTTTAATTGTATGTAGGTATTTTTTGTATTTTTAAAATTTATTTTATTGGGCACCGATCATAAACACCTCCGTCTGCTTCGAATGTTCTCTTAATACCATTCTTCTATATATTCTTCTACTTCTGAGCCAGACAAAAAATTATTAACATTTGTATAAATATCCTTATCAAAAATTTTTATGAGATTTTTAGTTAATTAAAAATTTTGGCAACATTTATTTAACCTTTTAAGCCCACATCTGATGTATAGAAGTGAATTCATGGTGTTTAGAGTAAATCTGTTTCTAATTTTAGTTTTAATTAAATTCATACCACATAATACGCACTCAACTTCTGCGTTACTTATATGGTGTTCAGACATGTATTTTTAATTGTCAATTATTTTTTAATTAAAAAGTGTTCACATATGCTCAATATTGCTAATTCAATTGGCGTTTGACAACAGATGACAAAAAAGAATACAACCCTTTTTTACATTACCTACTCTAAAATTTTATGAAATAAATAGCGAGAAGGCTATTTAGTGTTGGAAAGAAAAAAAATAACAGATTTTTTTTAATTTGTTAAACGTCAACACCCGCGGTTTTAATTAGTTGGCGGTTTTCCTAGTGCACTGTATTTGGTTGTAATATTATAATTTTCAGCCCAAAAATATTCTTTATTAATTTAAAAGCGAATCAACTGCCATTTTATTTATTACTTGTCACAGGGTTGTATTTTTAATTTTAACAATTAGTAGAACAATTAACTCTTAACGAAGCAATCACCTTAATTGAAATTTTGTATAGATAATTGAATTCAATTAGGCGTTAATTAAAAAATTGCAATTAAAAATGCATGTGTGAACACCATATTAAAGGCAAAACTAGAAATTTCATCACAAAAGTTGACAATTCTCTAAAAGGGTTTTCATTCATTGTGTTATTGTACTCAGAAACATCAATCCAAAATTCTGTAGTTGACTTTTGGTTTCTCCAATCAAAGGTATTTAATTTTTGCCATTGTAATTTCAAAAGAGTAATATCATCTACTTGACATTTCTTCTTTAAAATTTTCATACAATTTACATTTTGTATTGCTCAAACTATTTTGTAATGAAAAGAATTGGGTGTTTTGCAAAGTTAAAAATTATTTGGCTAACGTTTTCGTAAGTGTATCTAATTTCTTTTTTTTTTTTTGTTTTAGAATAAATTATTTCCTTTTGTGAAATCAGGTATCGTTCGAAATTGCAATTAAAGTACGGCATTAGAATTTGGAAATCTTCCAAGTCCGTTTTTATTGGATCCAAATTTTCAGACTTCAAAACGATTTGATTACAAAGATTTTTCAATAACAAGTTAATTTCTGAAAATAATAGCGTGGGATCTACGTTATTACTTTCGAACATTTTGTTTAATTTTGAACATCAGAAAGTATCGGCTTTAAAAATTTTAAATAGAGCAATTTCTTTTCACTATATAAGTGGTTTAAGAATTTAGCTTGATGGCATGATTCCGAAATAGAAGCAATTTCAAAATGGGTTTTTAATTCTAACCATTGACTTTCAATTCTATTTACAGCTATTTCAATGTCTCGTGTCAGTGCGTGTTGTTTTTCTTATTGTTGTTACACAGGCCTTGAGTTGTAGCATTTTTCAACCCTGCAAAAATCTGTGGAGTACATGGTCCATTGTAGCTAAAATGTAGTGACTACATCATGGCCCTATGTAATCCACTTATGGACCATTTAATTTTCAAAGCAGAACTTCTTGTTACACGACAATTATTCGTGCTTTAACGACCGTAATCGTTGTTTAAATACATTTAATGTAGTTACAAGGAGTAGTTTTGGGACTAGTCCAGTGTTATGCAAAGCTGGATTATATGGTCCAGTCCTAGGACATCGCAATATTGAATGGACTAGTTTTTTTCAAACAAATGGATTATGTTTGGAGTACTCCTGGTCCATTGTGGTGTAGTCCATACATGCGTGTATGGAGTACTCGCGTTTTTTGAAAACATATTTTCGTATTAGGATCAAATCTGCAAAGGCGATTGTTTATGTGCTGCCAGATTTTATTATCAACTTTGAATTACTTGATATGGTTACCGCACATAAATTTATTCCAATAAACTGTTTTATTTATTCTGAAATATAAATTATTAAAAAAAGCTAAATACATTTTTAAAAGAAGCTAAAAAAAGCTAAATTAAATATTTCGAGCTAAACGTTAAAAAATAAAGCTAAATTTAGCTCGAAAAAAGCCAATATGGCCACGCTGCACATGAGGAAAAAACTTACTCGTTGCAACTTGCGTTGCCACTGAAAAATTTTTTTCGAACGAAGAACGAAGAAGAATATCAAGAAGAGTTTTACACTAACGTATTCCGTGAATCAAATGAAGTTGATAATACGATTAAAGTTGATGAGTCTCAGTCATCAAATCAATCATTTGAAACTGCAAGCGAAGATGAAGACGTGGAAGAACACTCTGAAGAAATTGAAAACGTCAAGTCAGAAGAAAATGAAAAAAGAGGACGAGGAAAGCCAAAGCTAGTTTTTACGGGACAGCCAGGTCGACCAAGGAAGGTGTATGCGTCAGCAACTGAATTACTCAATTCTGTGAGTGAGGACCCAAAAACTTTATCAGATGCACTGAAATCGGATGATGCGCCAGAATGGAAACGTGCGATGGAGCTGGAATTTGATTCCCTAATTAAAAACAACACTTGTCGATAGACCGAAATCCGCAAATATTATAGGATCAATATGGGTTTTTGCTATTAACCCATATTATCCCAAGACATTAAAATAACGATATTTTGTTATTTTTTTATAGCAAGTTGTAAAGAAGTTATATCAAAACAGGAGAAAATGTAAAAAAAAAATATTTTTTTTATACCTAGGTGTTTTTTTGAAGCGCACCTTAAATGGGGCAGTGGGATAATATGCTCACGGGTTTTGTACAAAAAAATTAAAAATTTAAGTAGTTTTTACATTTGTTTATTAAAAAATTAATTAATTTCTTTCAGTATACTTATTAAAAAAAAACGTAAAGTAATTCCAAAAAAATTCAAATTACTTTGATGTTCAAAGTGACCAGATTTTATATCCAAAGCGAATTGGTTTTTTGTGGATATGTTGCTTAGCTCCGTGTTTTCCAAAATAAGGCACCATTGACTCATCTATGCATAGATATTTTCCACCGGGAAAATACTTAAGCCATCGTTCATTCATTTTGGTCCAGAGCGGTCTTACTTTTGCAAACTTGTCGTCAGTAGGAAGGTTGCTATTATCATAAGCATCAAAATAGCGAAGAAGTTCTTCAAATCGCTTGCGACTCATACATGATGCTGCTCCCGGGTGATGTGCATCAACAGTCTGATCCCAATACAGTCTATAACGCGATGCACTATAGTAGCCAGACAAGAGTAAAATACCTAAAAAGCTTTTTATTTCTTCAGTGGTAACACGAAAGTTCAATTGGCCTTTTCCAATGGCATTATTTTCTGTGCTTGAACGCAGTAATTCAAAAACATTGTCATCAAAAAACATTTCGAAGAACTGCAATGGATTATCTTTATCCAAAACAAACTCCGGCGTACTCCACTCTTTCTCAGTTTCAGACGTAATATTTTTTTGTTTCCATTGTCTTTTGATAGAAGTCTTAGCTTTTTTTCTAAGTGGCTCACTAGAAAAAGTGTTTGTGTTATTCACTTCTTCATTAGAAAAGGACGGAACAGCTTTTAACGTTTCTAAAACTCCTTCACTTGTAGGTACTTGACATCGCACTTCAGCTTCGGTCAATAATTGCCTACGAGCAAGATTTCCAATTTCACCACTATCCTCAACTCTACTATCTTCATCACTTACGTCTGTATTATCAGGAGGTGTGATAAATATATCAGCTGATATAATGGGGCTATCATCCTCTAAAGCTGAAATGATTTCATGGACGCTCAAACTGAAGAAAAACAACAAATACCATCGATAAAATTCATTTCTAAACGTATATAAAATTACGACCCCTTGAAAAATATTCATGTGTCTCATATTCCCAATGCACCTTACATGGAGCGTAATGTTAAAACATGTTTTTTTCGTGTTAGATAATAAAATTATATTATTTTTAAAACAAATAATAAAATATACAAATTTTTGTACAAGAAACTAACATCAGTTTCATTGAAAATAAAAGTTAACATTTATAATGACTTACTCTTTTTTGGAATACATTATATCTAAAATTCAATTGACTGGCTACTATGTTATGAGCAAACTAAAATGCAAAATGTACAAATTCAACGTGTTTGCAATAAAAAATAACCTATTTTGACAAGTAAACAATTTTAAATAACGGTTTATACAAGAAGAGTAGCTAATTGGAGAGCAAATACTAGCGCACCTTAAATGGGGCGATAGGATAATATGGGTTAAACGGAAACCGGATAGTTCTTTTGAAAAATATAAGTCGCGATTGGTGGTGGATGCTCACAGAAAGTTAATATCGATTTCCATGAAACGTTTTCACTGGTAGTACGTCACTCTACAATTAGAATTATATTGGCGATAGCAGTTCAGTACGAGTTATTGGTGAGACATGTAGATATTGTGGCAGCATATCTAAATGGAGACCTTGAAGATGAGGTATTTATGGAGCAACCTCCAATATTTAAGAGTTCTACTCATCCCAATAAAATCTGCAAATTAGTGAAGGCTTTGTATGGTTTACGTCAGGCAGGAAGAGAGTGGAATAAACAAGTTTCACGTATCCTCTTAGAGATGAAGTTTCAGCGGTGTCATACTGACAATTATGTGTATTTTCAAAGAAATGGTGGTTCTATTAGTAACATTGCATTGGATGTTGACGATATGATGGTGGCGTCTTCTACGGAAACCGAGATGAACCAAATAATTAAAAATCTTAATCGAGGACCAATTTAATTTTATTTGGGACTGGAGATTGAACGAGAAGGCCAAAGGGGTCCCATACGAATTCATCAAAAACAGTACACCTTAGAATTACTTAAGTCCTGTAACATGATTAACTCTAAGCCTACATCAACCATGGTCAAATGGAACTATCTTGAAAAAATGTGACAGTGGCAATTGCAAATTGAATCTACGAGAGTATCAAAGTTTAATTCTCACCCTCATGCAGAACACATGCAAGCGGTCAAGTACTTGTTACGATGTCTTGTTAAATAACCAGGTATTTACATATCGTATTCTAAAAAGAATCCCAGTATTACGTGCTTTACAGATGCTGATTGGGGATGTGACTCGTGTGACCGCAAATCATATTCTGGTTTCATGATGTTCATTTCTGATGGCGTTGTCGCGTGGGAGTCTAAGAAGCAGTCTATCGTGGCTCTTAGCTTCATGGAGGCTGAGTATGTAGCCCTATGTCAAGGTGGTAAAGAGGTTGTGTTTACAAGAAGTCTGCTGCGGACATTTTTACTAAAGTCCTAACCAAACAGAGACATGCACAGGCATGTGACCTTTTGAAAATTGGAATGTAAATTTTTTTTAATGAAAACAATGATTTTTGAATTATATATTATTTAAGTTTGTAAATGCACTTGAGTTGAGCTGGGGTATGTTGGTTACTTTTACGAGATTTAACAGTCATCACATATTGGCAACACTGCAACTCAACTGCATCGTTATCTTCTCTTTCTGTTAACTTCTTTTTATTTCTTCACTTGAATAAACGTTTGAATTAGAAGCGGTTGTGTTTCACTGAGGGAAAATAACAAACAGTATATGCCAAAATTAAACTGTTAGATTTTATCCTCTATATAAGGTCGACCTCCGAAAATTACTTGACTACTCATATCTCTCTTAAATATGGTAAAACTGGTATTTCGTTGAAATTCGACATGATCATATAAATAAAATTCACTGTACCGAACTTTATGAAGATGGGTCCATAATTGGTCATAGCTCCCATATAAGAACCAATTCCGAAAATCAAGTAAAAAAAAATGTAATAAATATCAAAATCAAACCAAAATTGTATACTGATCTGTAATTTTAATCTAGAAATCATACAAATATCGATCATATGGCAATTACGAGTATACTTCTGAATTTTGTAAATGTCAGTACATATTTGGCAATAGCTCCCAAATAAAGTAAACTTCCGAGTATTATTCTAACAATTATTAAACTTATTGAGATGAAATTCTACCTAAATAAGCCTCAAATACATAGATATCACGTTACTGGGTACTAGTCCACTTCCACTATAACATCTTGTAAATAGCGTTATTAAAAATAACGTTATTTTTCATACTATTTTCCTTAACCTGGCGAATATGGAAACATGATACAGTATTCCACGGATAAATACCTCACCAAAAATGTCCAAATTTGTTGGGTATTTATCCGGGAAAGGTATTTAAACGTCCACGTTTATTTACCTCTCAGAGGCACTTATACGAATACGCTTAATTTTATTTAAGGGATAATTATGGGAATATTACTTCATTTCTTGGCATTAAAGTAAATAAAGAAAACACAATTAAAAATTAAACAAAACATTTTATTGAATAGCAATTCATATCAGAAAAAGTAAATAAAACTTTTTACTTCATAGATAGGGACGTTTTATTGGGAGCCATTTCGTTAAATCCTTTTTTAAATTTTATTCAATTCACTACACTTGTTCACTTATTTTAAAATTTAATATTTTTACCACCAACACTGAATGAAAACAATTAGGTATGTATGAAGCTAACAGGTGCGTATAAAAAGTTCTGGCAAAGTTATCTAAAAAAGGCACTTTGAGAAAAATCCAGGAATATATCAGTGTTGGGAATTTTTTTTGAGGTAATTACCCGAATTGGGTATTTAAGCGAAAGGTATTAAACCGCATAGTTTTGTTTGAAAAAGTATGAAAAATTTATGGGGATTTACAGTGCGAGGTAAATAAGCGAAAAAGGTAATTAAGCGTCGGGTATTTAGCCGTGGTATACTGTAATTAGATGAAATTTAAAAACAGTTGAAATAAATTAAACTCGTATTGTGCGTAAATTTCTGTATCAAAAAATATATGAAATACTAATAAAATATGTCCTAAGACTAAATAAACGCTTAACCGTCTTATAAACTTATTCAGTTTTGCAGTTTAAAAATTATTATTAATTATCAATTTACAATATGTACAGCTATTTTGTATTTTTGATTGTCATATGAATTAGACTTTGTTGTCTTGGACAATTTTGACCTCAGATATACGGACAGAAACTCTAAGCTTAGTATAGATTGTAAACTGCTTCTTTATAACTCAATCATAAAACATATGTATATGGTGTTATGAAATACAGCTATGGGGAACGGCCTCAGCTTCAAATGTAGACAGAATTCAAAGATGTCAAAACAAATTGCTACGAATGATCACAATTGATCCCTGGTATATAAAAAAATAGAATACATATTCATAAAAAAATTCTAAACGTGATTTTGGTAAAAATTGAGATCCAAAAAACTGCAGATAAATACATATTTACAAACGCTTGAAGTACATATTTGTGAATTAACAATTAAACTATATTAAATCTTCTGGCAACCTTAAAGGATATCTAAGAATTCTTAATAAAAATAATTGATGAACCGAATACGATTTATGTTTTTAAACAAGATCTTCTTTTCGGTTATTTGTTTGCTTTTCCAATGTGAAATTTTCAATACGAAAAGAAGAAAATATTGTCAGAAAAACAGCAAATAAGAACAAAAAGTTCAAAAATGTAATTTTTTATGTCAATAATAAAAAAAAACCAATTAACCGATGAATAAAACCTGACTTGTCGAATAAATCATAATTCAAAATTTATCCGATTGATTCATCATTTTTGCATTATCACCACAAATAAATGAAAGGGTAAGATGATGTGATGAGACTAAGTCCCCATTTACACAGTCGAACATTTGGAAGAAAAACATCTGGAATTCTCTTTTGTTTTTTCATTCGCGGTCACACTGTCGAATAATGTTGTCGGACACATTTCATTATTATTTGCTTTTTGTGACATTTTTCGTGCTATTCGTGCTGTGTAATAATTTTGTAGTGGTTAAATTAAATAAAGTTTTTAAATAAAAAATATGACCACTATTAAGAATAAAGAAAAACTCTGCCTAATTGAAGAAATTTGGGACTGTATTGGCGAAGACATGGAGTTGGATTCAGACGATAGTTTTTTTTTTAAATTAGTAGTATTTAGAATACTTTACGCTAAATTCTTTACAATTTTAATTTTACATATATTTTTCTCAAAAACTATTAGGAATATTATTATATTTTATAAAATATATAATTTTTCTTTTAGAAGCATTATTATTTTGTTGCTTTGCAGTTGTTGTTGCTTTTGGAAATCTAAAATTTTCAGCATTTTCTAATTGATACGGTTCTGGACTTTATTGGTCATTTATGAACTAACAGCTACAAAATCCAGTAATATAATTGCTACATAATCGATTGTAGTAGATAGGTGTAGTTTTGGTATTTTAGTTGCAGTAGTTAGGCATAGCCACATTACTTTTATTTACAGTGTACCACATACATAATTGATTTTACTTTATATTATATTTCTCTTATTTGTTAAGCTAGATTTACACGATTGAAATTTTCTTCAAAATTGCTCTTCAAAATGCTTCAAACTCGTGTAAACAGCAAAAATTCTTCAAATTTTATTTATTTAATAGTTATTAATAGTTGTTAAATAAATAAATTTTGAAGAAATTTTGCTATTTACACAAGTTTAAAGAATTTTGAAGAGCAATTTTGAAGAAAATTTCAATCGTGTAAATCTAGCTTTATTTGTTTTATTTTAAAAGCGCCTAAACGATATACGAGTAATAGTATAATTTCTGTACTGATATGTACATATGTATAAAATGTTGCTTCGATATCGATATTTATTAGACATTTATGTAGTATAATTGTTTTTCTGACGTTGTTCTTATATGGGCTATGACCAATGATTGACCTATCTATATAAATTAGATAAACAGAGAATTTTATAAATATGAGAATATATAATATGTACTAAAATTGACAAAATCTTGTAGTATGATATTTCAATATAAGTATATAAACGACCATCATACAACTCGGTTATAAATTTATATTGTATGTACACATGTACATATGGATGTATATGTTGTATCAGAAGTTAGAGTTGGCATTACTATTATTGTATACTTCTACTGGCAAATATTTCTAGAACATTTATAGTTCTATATAACGTTGTTGATTTTCTACCGTTGTATCGTACAGCCTTTTTTCTTCCTTTTAATAAAATTAAATGAATTGTTAACATAAGCATACCGTATTTTATTTTGCAATTATCAAATACACAACAGTAGGCGACGAGAGTAAATCGTGAAGAAAATAATAAACATGGATTCAAAACAGTTCGAAGAATTTATGAAGTTGCAGCAGACTATGTTAACACAACTTAAGGTGTGTTCATATTGTGTGTATTTGTCATATGGAATGTCACTTTTCTATCCACATGTGTTTTCATGTGTATGTCAAAATTTGAGTTTCACATACGGTTTATAATTTACATGTTCAAATGTTGGTATGTTAAGTACATTTGACATAACCTATTAAAAAAGAAAAATCTTAAAACAGCTGATTTCTGTATGTGTATAATAAAAAATTAAATTTATAATTAAATAAAACTGTATTTTAAAATGGAATAAGAGATTTTTGTTTTACTATAAATTATATTTATTAAAATTTCAATTAATTTTTGCCGCCACAAAATTTTTGTTATAAAAAACAGCTGATGTCAGATGGTTTGTCACAAGAAAATAGAACTCGTTCTAAATAAAAAATGTCATGTGTATTGCACACATAGAAATAACACATGCTATTGTTTGAAGGTGTTCAGACTATATGTACAAATTTGACATGCGAAAAAGTGACATTCCATATGACAAATACACACAATGTGAACACACCTTTACGCAGATGAATGTGTCGGCCATGATGCAAAGTGCAGTGCAGAGCAACAACATCAACACAGCAATTATACCAAATTTCGACATTTTCGACGCTACAAAGGAAAGTTACAAAATTACATACATAGATTCACTAATTACGTCACTATGAAAAATGTTCAAGGTAATAAACAGTATTGTGCTCAACTCAATTGGTGCAAAAAACTTCAATATGCTGTCAGCGTTAGCTGCCCCTAAGGCTCCAACAGATCTTGAATACGACGAATTGCTAAACATTTTGGAAACGCATTTGGCGCCGAAGTAAAACAAGTTAGTGGCTCAACATGTAACGTGTCGTTACAAATATATATACATACATACATAAGAATAAAATCTAATATGTAACACTAAAAACACTAGCTGTATGTAATAATAGAACACACACACGCACACACACAAACTCACTAGCTGAGAGCAATACGTACAAACCAAGGTGAATTTAAATACAAGGTGACAGCGTAGCGCCAGCTGATTATTCATGGTGAAATTGAAAATGTCAAAAAGTTGTTTACAAATAGTCAAAGTTTATATAAAAAAAAAACTTTTTGACAGTTTTTTTTTTTTTTTTTTTTTTACATTTAATTTATTTATTGGATCTTCAGAAATGAAATGACAATAAGTTTTCGAATCTTAATACTACAAGAAAATAATAAGTCCAGCCAGTGCTAGACAAAATATTATGATACTACAAAAAATTTATATCCACTGATCCAGTCATCTGTTTTGCGCTTGAGTTAAAGCAAGGGTATCCCTCCTTCTCAACCGAACATGGCCAGTAAAGTTAAGGATGTCTCGTGCAAGTGGGTTTGGATGGTGTTCAAGTTTGCTGACATATTTTGAGGCGTGTTTTGTAAATTCGACTTTCACCAAAGGAATGCCTAGATCTTTATGGATTCGAGAATTTTTAACATACCATGGAGCTGCAGTAATTGTACGTAGAATCTTATTTTGACCCCTTTGAATTTTTTCAATGTTGGATGCTGAGGCAGAACCCCATAATTGAATTCCATAACACCAGATTGGCTTTAGAATTGCATTGTACAACAAAAGTTTGCAATCCAACTTTAATGTAGAATTTCTGCCGATTAGCCAATTAATTTGCACTGTTTTTAATCTCATCTGGGTAAGTTTTGCGTCGATATGAGACTTCCAAGTTAAACGACGATCGAGGTGGATTCCGAGGTATTTGACTTCATTGTGTTGCGGGATAATTTGATTATTTATTCTGATGAACGAGCATGTATCTTTTCGCAATGTGAAAGTTATATGAATACATTTCTGTTCGTTAACCCTGATTTTCCAAAGCTCAAGCCAATTCTCTAGTTTATAAACATATTTCTGCAAGTTCTGTGATGCTATTTGATGGTCCTTATGAACGCTAATAAAGGCTGTATCGTCTGCAAAAGTTGAAGTATGTATTATGGGGTCTAACGGCATATCGGATGCATAAATCAAATATAAAGTTGGACCCAGTATGCTACCCTGGGGTACTCCTGCTTCAATTGGCTGAGCGGGGCTTAAAAAATCGCCTTCTTTGATTGTAAATTTGCGACCATATAAATAACTTTTCATAAGTTTGTGGGTGTTAGCAGGCAGAGTTAATTTAATTTTATGCATTAAACCTTCATGCCAGACTTTGTCGAACGCTTGCGACACATCAATGAAAAGGGCGGAGCAGTATTTTTTCTCTTCAAACGACTGTCTTATCACATTTACCAATCTGTGTGTTTGTTCGATGGTACTGTGTTTAGCTCTGAACCCGAATTGATGATTTGGGATACATTGAGTGTCGTTCAGAATTGGAATCAACTTAGCCAATAACAATTTTTCAAACAGTTTTGAAATTGTCGGCAGTAGACTAATTGGCCTATATGACTCTACTTTAGTGGGGTCCTTCCCTGGCTTAGGAATCATGGTAATCATAGATACCTTCCAATCTGCAGGATAGTATTCTAGGCGTAAAATAGCATTGAAAATAAATAGGATACTTCTTTTAGCTACACGAGGTAACTCCACAAGCATTTTGTTGCTGAATTTATCCATACCTGGAGCTTTTTTAAGATTCAGAGTACCAATAGCGCTTTGAACATCATTAAAGCTAAGTCTTAGAGGTACAGGAGGTCTAATAACGAGTGGAGGCAAATCAGATGCATTATTTGAGTTGTTTATAGTAAACACATTTCTCAAATGGTGGAGTCATTTCTAGCCCAGTCACCAGTCGGATTTCGCAGAGGAGGCTTTCCTCTAACTGGTCTTTTTAAACCTCGTGCCGCCTTCCATAACGAATAGTCAGATTGTGGGGTACTATCAAGACCCTCCAAGTAAGATTTAAGTGAAGCCATTCTTTGGGTTTCTAAGAAATTTCTTAGCATATCTCTGCATACCCGTAGCCTAGCTTTCAGTTCAGGAGACCTGTGAATTTGCCACTCTCTTCTAACTCTTCTTTTTTCTGACAGGAGATGATCGAGTTCAGCGAAATAAGTTCTATTTGTCCCACTTCTGCACTCAACGTCGTATGTGGAGGCGTGATGTACAGCTCTTCGTATGTCCTCAGTAAACTTGCCAATCGACCCATCAATATCCTCGGTAGTTCTCAACACTACATTTTCCGTGCAGTGGGAACTTAAATACTTTTTATACTTTATCCAACTTACTCTGGTTTTAGATATGTCCCGAAATGGAGAGCCATTCCCTTGAAGGAAACGCATTGAAATAATAGAAGGAGAGTGATCTGAAGACAAGTCTAATGAAGGCTCCACTTGTATCGATTCTACAGGGATATTTTTCACTACTCCGAAGTCAATAACATCGGGAATCTTCCGTCGGTCCGTCGGCCAGTAGGTGGGATGACCGCTTGAGAGTACATCTAATCCCATTTTTGCAATGGTGTTGAAGAGTTCACGACCCTTCGGGGTCACCAGACGTGAACCCCAAAAAGTGTGTTTGGCGTTAAAGTCACCAGCAACTAAAAATCTAGCTCCAAGGGAATTGAAGAAGCTGTAGTATTGGTGTTCTTTTATTGAAAATCGAGGTGGCGAATAAATTGATGATAAAACAAAATTGTATTGACAGAATTCAATGCAAATGTTTGTTGCTTGTAGGTAATCCTCACATATGTTGTTCATTAAATAATGTTTTATTCTGTTCTTTATAAGAATTGCCGAACCTTCACATGCTCTTCCGCGGGGATCTTTAGTATCATACAACACGTAGCCATTAATTTTGAGTACGCTGTCGCCGTCAAGTGAGTTTCAGAAATCATCATGACATCAATTGCTTATCCATCAGGAAGTGTTCCAGTTCGTTTTTATATTGGCGGAGGCCGTTCGCGTTCCAAAAACAAATTTTTAAACAAATCATTTCTTTAAAATGGCTTGTAAGATAGTGAATTGCATTTTCAGCATTTCCTGCATCATGGATGTCATAGTGGTCGTAAAAGTGTTCATAGTTTGGACAAGAGTCTGCAATGTAGTCTCTAGAGAGTTAATATTAGGTTCGAAATATTGTGATTTAGGTTCCTGCTCCAAACCTGGCATATTAGATTTAACCACGTTTGCGTAAGAAACTTGTCTAGAACTAGGCACGTTTACATGACTAGTGGACCGTAACAATTGGGGGAAATTGTTACTCGAAGCAAAATTAGGCTGTTGAGGGCGATCAGGTAATACTGACGTCTTGTTGGTTCTTATGCCTTTCAAATGAGTGTAAATTGGACAACCTCTATAATTTGCGGTATGATTACCTCCTAGTTACTGCATTTTTTGATTTTTGAATCAGTTTTCGACTTGTCGCATTGAGCAGTTGCATGTAGCTCTCCACACGCAACACAAACTGACGGCAATTTACAATACGCCTTGGTGTGACCAAATTCTTGACAGTTAACACACTGGACGGGTCCCTGACGCTTATGCGGTTCTTCCACGGTGATTCTACGATGCAGAAGGTAAATCAGATTGTAGATGGGATGGGACTCGTTTTTCTTTAATACGACATCTCCAGGTTCCAATTCCACCCTAAACATAGGCTGTGGAATCTTTTCACGGTTTCTAATATTCACAACACTCTTAATTTTGAACCCTTTGTCCATTAAGCCGGTCTTTATTTCCGCAGGGTCAACACATGGGTCTATACCCTTTAGAACGACTTGGAGACCTTTTGCGCTTTTGAGCTGATAGGTGTAGAGAATCCCTAGCCTCCCTCTCCAACTGGTTGGACAATTTTCGAAAATAATCTTCCTTTTTCACTTGAATTTTGGTTTCGCTGATATTTCCATGTTTAATTGATGTTACGCTAAACATATTTTCACCTATTACCGAAACAATTCTTTGTACCAATTTACTGGAAGTGGGCTCTCTCAGATAAATTGGTGGGGGCTTAAACGTCTTCTTAGGAAGTTCTGGCTCATCCGTCTGGAGGAGAGCAAACCTATTTTGATCATTATTCACGGTATTAGGAGCTTTTGAATTTGATTACGCTGGAGCAGATGTCGGGCTCCTCTGTCGCTTAAGAACTGTGACGTATTTATCCATACCTACTTGTTTTCTAGGTTTGACTGCACTATTTGATGTAGAAGGTGTTGATGTTCCTTCATCTATTGAAATTACTATATTGGGCGAACAGGAACGACGCCGTTCCACGGCTCTTGCAGTGAGAAGATTCTCCACAGATTTTTTTATGGATTCTTCCTCAGAGATCCATTTAGTTTTTCTAGTTGAGCTAAGCTCTTTCTCAGAATTACATCTGAGAGGAACACTCATACAGTTTTTATGTGATGTTTAATGTTTTTTTTTTTTTTATATATTTTTACTTATTACGATTTTTTCACTTTTTTGTTTAATTTCAACTTTTTACACTTTTTCACCTATTACGATTTTTTCACCGAAAATTCAGCCGCACTAAAAAAACACGTCCGAACAGTTCGATGAGACGAGACTATAAAAAAAAACTTTTTGACAGTGACGAAAGTTTTTACACATAGAAAAATTCCTGTTGTTCTTGCCTTGTTGTAATTGTTGTAGCAATGCTGTCACCTAGTATTTAATTTCACCATGGTACAAACTGGTTACAGTTGGATATGTGTTGATATAATTCCCAAGTAGTTTATTTTTATTTCTAGATAAGTAGTCAGCGTTGTATGGTAAACGGGGAGAGCTCTCTTGTAGTTTGCCGAGTGTAAGAACTTCCGAATCTTTCTTACACTCATACTAACCGTATCGTAGAATTATTGCAGCCGATTGTGAGAACTCCCGAATTTTTATCGCATTCGTATTTTAGAAGTCCGAATTCTTCTTGAATTAGTCGTAGTTTGGCCGATCGTAAGAACTCCCGAATTCTTCTTATAATCGTATTTTTGCATTCGTAATTAGCCGATCGTAAGAACTCCCGAATTCTTCTTACAATCGTGTTTTTGCATCCGTAGCAGGGTTGTCAGATTTTTTTGAGCTACGTCTCCAAAACGGATGTAAAAAATCGCCAAAATCCGATTTTGTTCAGTTTTTAATTTGTTTTTATTATTTAAAAGAAATAAATTTTGTTTACACAAAAAAACCTAGTTCAATTTTTAAGTCAAAAATCGCCAAAAATTGAGAAAAAACCAAAAAAAATCGCCAAAAATAATTTTTTTTTAGTTTTTGTTACATTTTTTTATTTAATTCATTAATTGTTACTTATTAAACAATATTTTAGTAAAACATATACACATTTATATCCGTTTTTGTATTTTTTACTATTTAAAAAATTTTAAAACTTTGTTAAAACAGAGTTTTAAATTACATAAAAATGGAGATCATATTTATAAAAAAAGTAAAATTAAGTAGATAAGTCTAAAGTTCGTAAAACTTCATCCTCAGCGATTTCATTACTAGAGTCTTGACTTACATACATAGTTAAGTTGAATTTTTTTTATCATTTCATTAGTCGGTGTAAACGAATTGCAGCATAATTTGTTTTGTTCTCTATAGAGCGTCTGAAAGCTCATCTTGAATTTTATTACTTAGTCGAGTTTTTGTACAATTCATTATTGAAAAGACCCTTTCAACGCAGACATTACTGGTTGGAACTATCAATATAGTAAAAACGGCCAAAGATATTTCCTTAAAATGGTACGTACCTGCTGTATCGTGATAATCAAACACTTTTGGCCAAAATTCAAGTAAATTTGTTGGAATTTCGTTATTAAAATAATTATTTCAATTTATGAACGGAAGTTTTCCCTATTGAGTTTCATACACGCCTATTGCTACATTTGGATCCATAAATGGTCTTAATGTTTCTTGAACAACGCCAAATTTAGTTTGAGATAATGTATTCGCACACTTTGAAATAGAAAATTGTCCAAAAGCTTTAAAAAAGTTCATATTTTCTGGTAATCTGCTTATCATCTTTTTAAAAAATTTTTAAATACACAAAACAGTTTTCTTTAAGTACGATTATTTCTACTTCGCTCAATTTCGCATTTCTTAATTCTGTTTCAAACTCTGCTCCAAAATCAAGTGCATTTAGAGGCAAAAATGAATTTGAAGAATCAAAAGCTGCATGTAAATCATTGAAAAATTTGTCATTGTTTTCAGTATTATATAAAACAGAAGGTTTGAAAACTTTTGTTAAAAACATAAGAAGTGTACAATACATTTTTTCATGCATGCTTCCTGCATCCATGCTGTCCGATTAAAATTCCAGATGATTCATTTCGTTGACAAGTGGATTATTAAAAACCATAAAAGGCGATTTTTTTCATCACATAATTTATTATAGATGTTATGGCGATTTTCACCAAAACATCTATAATGAATTATGTGATGAAAAAAATCCTATCCACATTGTAGGTCTAAAGTTGTCATATATTTCGAGCTTTTGGCTGAGTGTAACAAATCATCCATACGTGGTAAGGGATACTGTAGTGTGTTTGACGAGTCGCATACTAGTTACATACCTTTTGTATGTAACTAAACACTCACTCTTTGTTGTGTGTATTTCTGTCCACGCTGCACATAGCTGACAAGCATGTATTATGCTTGCTCAGCATACTCCCATAGTGAGTAAGAACATTGTTTTATACTAGCATTAAGATAGACTTAACAATAAACATTTAATTAATAAAGAATAATCTTATTGTGTTTCATTTCAATTTATTTTAATACATGGCGATCCTGCCAATCATTTAAAAGGCAAAGAACAATGGAATAATTAGTGAACCGAAAATTAAAAACTTAAAATTAGTTAAAATGAAAATCTAACAATAAATAACAAGGAAAAGTTATGAAAACAGTGTACATATTTCTTTTAAACAATCATATACATACAATTATAAATTATGGTGGTAAAACAAAACTGTACTATGTATTTACTTAATTTACAACAATCAATTAAAAAAAAAAAAAAAAACTTATAACGTAAAACGATGATAAATGCATGGAATTCATTAACTAAAAACTTACATATAAAATAAATAAAATCTTTAAAAACTAACATAAATCTAGACATTTCCTCAAGTGACCAACAAAATCAACAACATTAAAAATTATTATTAAAATATCAAAATTATAAAATACAAAAAAAAAAAAAAAAAGATGCAGGTCAAATCGAAGACTAACCGCCACTAGAGTGCCTGACCCAAATAATAGCCGTAGCCAAAATGTTAGCGACCACCACCAGCCTAGAGATTTGGAAGTGTTTTATTGCCTATTATGCAGTGGCTATCATGGTTTACGGTTCTGCCGGAAATTTAGAAGGATGTCCGTAGAGAAGAGACGGAAATTGTAAGCAATTTAGGCTACTGCATGAATTGCCTATCTAGAAGCCACAACATGCGGCCCTGCACGCCTATGGAGACTTGACGAGAATGTGATCACTATCATCATACCCTGTTGCATCTGTCTCACTCAACGCCCAACACCAGAGAACAACCCCATCGCAGCAGAATACATGAGCGAAGACAACACCATCAACATCAGCTGAGACAACGCCATCAACGCCGAGAACGATTGCGTCAACAAAACCAACGTCAACAAAACCAACGTCAACAAAACCAACACCAAGGTCAACACCAGCTTCAGCAACATAGTCAGCATCAGCATCAACACATCTTATTTGATAGTATGTAATATTATTTTTTTTTTAATTCCAAAATTTTAATTATTAATAATTAATTCATACAAAAAAAATTTTTTTTTATTTTTAACTAATATTTTGTGTGTTTGGGACACCCAAAGTCTCCCTGACGCACGTACTAACAAATAAATAATCACTGCGAAACGCAAGCGTCCCTCCAGTGGTATAATTAAATAAAATAAGAAAATAATTAACCATTAAAGATGGTGTAATAAAAATAATAAAAATATATAGGAAACATTAGGATAGGACATGTCCTCACTAACAGTAAAATTAATTATAGATAAGCAAATAATAATAATAATAAAAAAAAAGAGAACACAAAAATTGTTGTTTACGATGAACACTAAATTTTCGTAATATAAATTAAAGAAAAATTTATAATGTATAATTAAAACTAATAACAAAAAAGTGTATATTTAAAAAAAAAAAATTAAATTATAAATAAATAAATATTTACTAAAAATTAAATAACCGGTGCATACATACGTGTCCCTGTATTTGGTATAAAACAAAAGTAAAAAAAAGTGTTTTCTTTACATGATTATAAGAACGTAATTTATGTGAAAACAAGAATTTTTCAAATAAGAAAGGAAAGAAAGACTTTTTTTACTAATTTAAAAATAAGAATTTTTTATTGATTTAAAAACAAGAATTTTTGTAATTGTAATTTTGTAATTAATACTTATTAACTGATTCTTATTAACTAAATAAATTACTGCGAAACTAACGAGTCCCTCCAGTAGCATAAATATATTATAAAATCAATGCGATACTTACGAGTCCCTCCATTGGTTACAAACTAATTATTATAAATATTTCAATGATTTTTGGAGCATTGTCTTTAAAATTTTATGTACACAGAAAAAATTAAAATTGATTTTCAATTAAAATATTCGTATATTTAATTAAACATTTAATTGAAAGTGGACCGATGAAGGAATTTGTAGTATCAATTAAAATATTTTGTAAAAATTTAATTAAAAGTAGTTTCAATTAAAAAAAATATTATATTGTTTAATTGAAAATTGTTCTGAGTTTTAATAAAACTTTTAATTGATACAATTAAAAGTATAATTGAAACTCAAACAAAAAATTAATTAAATCTTTAATTAAAACTCTAATCAAAAATCAATTAAAATTTTAATCAAAAGTTAGGCGAAAACCAATTAAAATTTTAATCAAACTAATTAATTAAAAAAATCCAAAAAAATAAGATTTTAATTTACCGGCCAAAAAAAATACTTGGATTTGAATAACAGTTTTTATTTGAATATATAAAAAGTTTTTATAATAAAAAATAAGAGAAAAAGCATCAGAAATTATCAATTAAAATAATTAACCGTTTTCTACACAAATTAAATAAAATATTTTTTAAGGGGAATTTACATTTTTACTATTTCATGTTTAATTGATGAAACTTTAATATATTTTTTAGAAATAGGCATATCGTAAAAAAGGGACTGTATAAAATTATAATAGCTATTTGATTCCTCTGGAAATTTAATATTAAAAACATAAAATATTTTAAATAAAATATCGAGAGCTCCTAAAACTGTTAAACACGGAAATTTTAATTCATCAAAATATACAAAAATTAATTCCATTTTGGTGAATTCTCCTATTATCAATAGCATTGGCTGTATATTTTTCCCTTGAATTTTTACAAGTTCCAATTTGGTTTTCAGTTCTTCTTCTGACTGTGCCATTATAACAAAGGACTGCTGGGAGTCATATATCGAGAATCTTTTACGAAATTTCGCTCCTTTTTTGTCTGTTTCAAATTTCTGCTGAGGAGGAAAAAGATTATGCAAATACCACAAAATTGTGAAAATTTTGGACTCTGAAATTATAATAAAATAGAACTAATTGTAAAAAAAATAAAATATTTATTAAAGCATAAACAAACCTTCATTGCTTGGTTCGATGGCCGTCAGTGTTTTTACAAATGAGGATGATGATACCTTTGCCCTCAATGTTTTTAAAAGATTTTCCGAAAAAACAATCCATCTGTCTTTTAAAATTTTAGCATTCGGATATAAAAGGGAAAAATCAATATTAATCTAAAAAAATATATAAAAAGGTTAATTACAAGTTTTAAAGAAAAGCATTAAAAACTTACTAGTAAAGAACCAGACGGTTTTTTATATTCTGGCCATAATTTAAAAATTTCGGCTGTACTTGTTGAGTCTTTTATTTGCTGAAAGCGATATGGTGCACATTTACGCCAGTATATATCGAACTCTTCATTCGTTATTGATTCACTTCTAAGAAATTGTATCAACAAAGCAAAATCTTCCACTGGTCCTAAAAGATAAATCAAAAATCGTTTAACAACTTTTTTAATCAATATTTTATTTTTTTTTAAATAAAAAATATCTCTTATTAACAAGTATTATTTTAAATAGTACCTATTATTTAAAAGCATTTTTTTGTAAATTACCTTGTATTAAAAAGTATCATTTATTAAAATGTGACTTACAATAAAAAGTACGTTTTATTAAAAAAACATTTTATTGAAATGTACCTTTTAATAAAATGTACCTTTAAAAAAAAAATTTACTTTTATTTAAAATTACCTTTTAATAAGTTACCTGAGGAACTAGTAGATCCGGATGGGGTTTCGTCAGATTTTAATATGACCTTGGCTTGTCTTTTCAAGTTGGAAAGTTTGTGATAAATTTTCCCCCGCTTTCCATTGTTGTAAAAATCCTAGAATAACACGAATGATTAATGATTTGTTTTCCATTAAGACAAACAAATTGTAATACTTACAATTTCTTCGGTGGTAAAAATTGAGCATATTTGGTGTTCTATTTGAATGCAATCTGTTATGCTACATACTATTCCTTGGGAGTCAATATACTTAGCAATAGTACTTATAAGTAAGTTTCTTTGTTCTTCTTGCAGAAACTTGCTTTTGGCGTAAAATTTTAGTATTTCTTTGCCAGTGTATGTAACGCCCAAAATGTCTATAACAGAAACTAATGGCTCCTTTGGAGCTCCAGTAAAAATGTTTTTTAAATTTTGATTTATAGCCACATTTTCAATGTTTTCAAAATTTTGTTTCCATTTTTCCAAATGGGATTCAAACAATACTTAAGTTTTTTTTAAATATTTTTTTTTTGTATTTTTAACGTATAAAAGCATTAAATTTCAGACTTACCTTCGAGTCGTTTATGCATATGACTCAAGTCCCATTCTTGCAACAGCTCTTGTATACTAAAATCCATGGTTTCTTCTTAGCTTTTACAAATTTTATACGATCGCTTTTGTTTTAATTTTTTAGTTAATATAAATATGCTTATAAAATTCTTTTAATTTTATAAAAGTTTTATTATTGTTTGACAACATAAGAGAATATCATTCGATGTTTTAATAATCAAACGAACTTTATATAGTTTGAAGTCGTTTTCAAAAACTGACACAATTGTTTTAGTGGTGTATTTATATCCCCATATCTCAGCCTCTAAATAAAGCAAAAAATTTTGTATTGGAATTTTTAATTTATTGCAAATTTTTGCCTTAACAAACAGATCTAAAAGCGGTTTGTTCAAAATAATCATATTTTCTGGATTTGTATCAAGTAAAAAATTGGCAAAGCTCATTTGCTTTTTAAACGAAAATGTTGTTGGAATGTTTTTTCGATTAGTAATAACGTGAGCATAAAATTTGAACTCTTTATGTTTTCCTTCATTGTACAATGCAATTCTAAAGCCAATCTGGTGTTATGGAATTCAATTATGGGGTACTGCCTCAGCATCCAACATTGAAAAAATTCAAAGGGGTCAAAATAAGATTCTACGTACAATTACTGCAGCTCCATGGTATGTTAAAAATTCTCGAATCCACAAAGATCTAGGCATTCCTTTGGTGAAAGTCGAATTTACAAAACACGCCTCAAAATATGTCAGCAAACTTGAACACCATCCAAACCCACTTGCACGAGACATCCTTAACTTTACTGGCCATGTTCGGTTGAGAAGGACGGATACCCTTGCTTTAACTCAAGCGCAAAACAGATGACTGGATCAGTGGATATAAATTTTTTGTAGTATCATAATATTTTGTCTAGCACTGGCTGGACTTATTATTTTCTTTTAGTATTAAGATTCGAAAACTTATTGTCATTTCATTTCTGAAGATCCAATAAATAAATTAAATGTATTAAAAAAAAAAAAAAAAAAAAAAAAAAAAAATGTTTTCCTTCAAACTTAAAACTCCATAAATGTCTAAGGGGCCCACACTGTTTCATAGTTGTTGTATAATGGAGAAGAAAGTGAAACTTGGGTGTCAATCGTTTTTTAAATAAAGTAAGATATGTTTTATTTACGTTCTCAACTTTTGATCTAATTTGGTTAATTAAAGAGTCGGAAACCTCGTAGCACATAACATCGTTTATCATTTCAAAAAACAACAAAAAAAACTCCCAAACCTGATCACCATTTGGAATGAAATCTCCTATTAAAAGTCACTTTAATATGAACACTAGATTTCGTGTAAATTAATTTTTTGTTGTTGATATCTTCTTTATTTTGTTTTCATTTCTTTTTTGTTTTTTGTTGGTTTTACTGCTATGATTTTTTGTATTGAAAAACTTTTATCTGTTTTCTGTACAACGCTTCTATTTTTTTCCAGAACTTTTTCGCGTCACTTTGATTTTCACAAAACTTTATTGTTTTTGTCGATTTAAGTTTTTTTAATGTTTTACACGTAACACACACAATAGCTAAAGCAGAACTAATTATTTGTTGTTTTCTTCTTCTTTTCAATACACAAGAAAATTCGCTTTTGTAAACTTCTATTATTTTGAGATTTTTGGTGACAATTAAGATATTTTTAAACCTTTACAAATTTTAAAAAATATTAATATTTTAATAAACACTAATCATATTTAGAGTTTTTTATAAAGATGTTGTTAATACTGTGTATAGTAGACAGAAAAAATGTTTAAAAGTATATTGATTTTCAATTAAAAATTTAATTGATATGATTAATAGTTTAATTAAAAATCAATTAAGACTCAATTAAAAGTTTAATTAAAATTTGTTGGGCAATAATTTTTTCTGTGTATATATAAATACCAAAACATTCCTTAATTTCATTTATTCAAATGTTATATCTGCGATCCAAATGTAGTCGGCTTGATTCTAACACTCAAAATTTACGGTCAAGTTGTTAATGGAAATGTAGACTTAGGTCACCTCTTTCCAAAACTTGATATATGAGCACCGTAAAATACCTCGATAGTATTTTACTAAGGATAAGGAAATTATCCATAAAGGAAAGCAAGTACTTTCCGACTTTAAGTTGAAGGACTTTGTTATTAATAGAAATGTCGACCTAGGTCACCTCTTTCTAAAGCTTGAAAAAATAGCTAATAATATTGGTCTCGATACATTGCTACTCTCACTAGATGACAGTATGCTTATTTACCTAGGAATTAATTTGGAAACCTTTAAAAATAAAGGTAATGGTCTCTTAAAAAGATTGACCTTAGTGCTCCTAACATTTTTTGTTTTATTTTAAATTTTGAATTTATTATTTCAAGTGTTGTAAAAAAAAAAAAAAAAAAAATATAAAAATACCAAATCAATAAGCCAGACTAAAGAAAAATATTTATTCACAATAAAAAAAAAATTTTATTCGTATTTTTTTTTGAACTATTGTAATTTCGTACATTTGTTTAGTCATGAATGTAAGGTGTTTTGAATTATTAGGTATATTTTATTTTGTTTATTAGTTGTATTATTTTATACAATTTAAGATCCATTAAATTAGATAATTAATTTTTAAAACTTACAAGTTATACAACATTCATATATTTATATATATATATATATATTAGGACATAAATAATAATAAAATTGTAATATTCAAACATACAATTAAAAAAAAAAAATCAAAAGAAATCAAACAGCCTGATCAACTGATTTGATTTCGCAGAAAATTTTAAATTTTTATTATTTGATATAATAATAAATAATAAAATTAATAATGTAATATTAACAGACTTTAAATATACATATATACATAAGCTCTAAGTAAATAATATAATAAAAACTAATTTAATTAAATTTCCATTTTATTATTGTAAGAATGATCAACCTTCGCGTAGTGATCATTCTTTCTAAAAAAGGGAGGTGTAGTGTGTTTGACGAGTCGCATACTAGTTACATACCTTTTGTATGTAACTAAACACTCACTCTTTGTTGTGTGTATTTCTGTCCACGCTGCACATAGCTGACAAGCATGTATTATGCTTGCTCAGCATACTCCCATAGTGAGTAAGAACATTGTTTTATACTAGCATTAAGATAGACTTAACAATAAACATTTAATTAATAAAGAATAATCAAACGGGACAGTCGCACAAGCGGCTGTCCCCAAATAATCTTATTGTGTTTCATTTCAATTTATTTTAATACAATACCTGTCAGGAACAGTCACAGAATTTAACTTCCTGTAATCAACACATACGCGGATTGAACCGTCCTTTTTTGGAACCATAACAACTGGGGATGTCCATGCTGAATCACATTCTTCTATGATATCATTTTCGAGCATGTTATCAATTTCACTTTTTAGTGCTCGAGCTTTGGCAAACGATAGACGATATGGTGGTGAGGCGATTGGTTCATGGTTACCAGTATCTATTTTGTGCACAGCATATGGTGACGTTCGTTAGTTAGTTCTGCACCATCTGTTGGTTTCAATACTTTGTTGTCGAGGGAGTATAGGGGTGTAAAAATTGGATCCTTCTCATCATCCACTTGAGGCATGTACACAACACCACTAAAAAGTCCACAATCTTTTGCTCTATCGGGCGTAGTCATGTCTATTGGAATTGCGTCACGGAATATTGCCTGTATTGAATGAGGTAAGTAGTCACTTTCCTTGCAGTAGTCGGGACCATAGGATTCAAATTCTGATACATGAGTATTAGGTATTCTCTTGGGCGTAACTTTAAGGAATTCGGGAACAATTTCAGGTGTTCTTCGTTTCACACGTGTTCCTACGACACCTATTGACTCGAGAAGATTCAAATCCAAAGGCCATGACTCACAAAAGTCAAATTGTTGAGTAGGACAATTTTCAAAATACCAATATCGTTGTCCCATGTTCAAAACAATTCCCGCCTGTTCCATAAAATCGGAACCAATCAGTGTTCTGTTACACTTATCCTCTGGGAAAATCAAGAATTTGATGTTCAAGCATCTGCCACCAAGAACAATTTTGCATTCTGTCGTCAGGCACTTTCTATTGCAAGAGGCACCGTCGGCAAGAGACACATAACATACGATTGACTCATATCTACAACCTTCAAAATCCATAATCTTTTTCAAATTTGTACTAGCCACGCTAGTTTTTGCACCGGAATCAAAATATGCTTGACCTGGAACACCAAACATTTGCACGTTCACTACTGGAATATTTCGGCCAATACACAAACCCAAAGAATTAAAACTCACACCCGTTGGTGAGACATCACTAGTTTTCTTGCTGCAGTTTGGACAATTAGCTCTAACCACGTCCGGGGCATTGCATCCATAACAAGCAAATTTTGGTTTGAGAAGTGCGGGATCAATCTTCAATGGTTGCTGCTTTGCAACGATACCTTGTTTTTTAAAACAGTTATCAATAGTGTGTCCTTTTTTACGACAAAAGAAACAACGTTTTGGACCGTCTTCAGGACCATTGGGAATTTTACCAACATCAATGTTCACTACACTGCGTTCACATAATACATGCTCAGCTTCACGAGCATCTGCCAACAGCTCATCAAAAGAGCTTACCTTATGCCAGAAAGAGACGTTCACGAATTTGCGAGTGTAACATACCAAATAACATATCTAGTTGATCAGACTCAGATGGACACTTGTTCAATTGCGAAAACAATGCTCTCTTTTTCCTTATAAAAGTATCTGTAGGCTCATTCTTCTGTTGCTTCACTTCATATATTTCTAACGAACCATCTTTGGCTGGGGTATAACCCACGGCTGTCCACGGTTCTGTCACAATACAATTTATTTAGTTTTGTGACCTCTAAATTAAAACACGGCTTCGTTACACAATTTCAATTCTAACTTTAATAACAATTTAGGTCGTTTTACTGGAAATCTATCACTTTACTTTATTCTAGCCAATTATCTCTTGACGAGTGGTGTGAGTACGAGCGACCGGGACCGTGGGACGATGGCAGTGGTAGTTGGTAACCCAAATGACCTTCGAGGTGACCGGGTATGATTGGAACGAGATCACGTGTAAGGCCCATTGAAACTACACCTGAAGGCGAATCGGGGGTATAACCCACGGAAACACTACTCAGGGGTAGTTCGTAGTTGGGCTCCTGGAGTATAACCCACGGGAACGCCAACCACACTCAAATATGGCCCAGTCAAACAACACACGAGGGTAAATCTGGGGTATAACCCACTGGACACACTCCCTTGTGTAGCTCGTAGTGGTGCTCCTGGAGTATAACTCACAAGAACACTACTACGCTCGGCTTTGAGCTGGGTGGAAATGCGACCACCAATGAAACCCAGTGAAGCCTACACCGGGTGATGTATCTGAGGTATAACCCACTGGACACACTCCCTTGTGTGGCTCGTAGTGGTGCTCCTGGAGTATAACTCACGAGAACACTACTGCGCTCGGTTACTGTGTGAATAGATTACTAAACCTGCGGTATAACCACGGAAATGGTAATCTATCAACACAACTCAACTACTACCAATACCACTCACCTGTTAGCAACGATCACTCCAACTCCTCAACACACACTGATCCTCCTTACAGTCTTTTGCTCTGCTTTTATACCTTTTTCTCAACTCGCGTAATTACCCAGATGGTAACATGTACTCGTTCGCTCAGCTGATTCTGACAGCGCAATAATCATTGTTTATAACCACCAGCCATAGGGGCGCTAGTGTACATGTGTTGTTGTTGCCGGCGACCACTAGATGGCGCCGTAAGTAAATACTTTAAATTCACCACGAACTTACTAACTAACCATACTAGTAGTATATAACTACTACAATATACATTTTATAGTGCAATATTCATAAATATAATACTATACATTCAATATAACAAAAATAAAGTTCATAAATATCAAAAATCATCAATAATAATTCACAGAGTGGGTGGAACGAGGGTTCCGACTTCCACCGTCACATATTTCCGCGTAAATTCTCCAAGCCGGTTTTGGAAGCGAAAATGATTCACGTATCATACGCACAACATCTTCAAATGACTTTGCATTTGTCCTAACTCCACGCCACCATTCCGCTGCATCACCCACGAGAAGCATTGGCATACCATTCACCGCATCAGCATCAGGGATTTTCTCCACAAGCTTAAATGTAGAAATGGCTGCAATAAATTCTTCCACCTTAGACGGATTTCGTTGCGTTTCAATTACGGATAAACGGACGCTTTTTACTGCCTCGTAGTTTAAATTCCCTAAATACACGGCGTTTAATACGGATTTTTCTTAGTTGGGATTTTCTTCTTTTTTTGATTATTTTTATGGGCGTTTATCACGGCCTCTTAGTTGGGCGCCAATTTATAATGTTTTTTATTATTTTTAAATTATTAAAGTTTTTTTTATAAAAAATTCATTAACTTAGGTTCTGAAAATTAAGAATGAGAATCAAGAGATTAAATTAATGCGGCCTTTTTTCAAGTCCAACAACAATTCAATCTCGGCAAATAAACACCCTCATCAACAAGCAACGACGACTACCGTCATCACGAAGCTTGTATACTAATACTATGTTTCCACGACGACTTGAATCACCTGCTTCGCTCTGTGAATCATGTCTATGAATCATGCTGTTTACATGACCAAAAAACTTGATTCGATTTGACAGTTGTTTTTAATAAACAAACAGAATAAAAAAAACAGAATTTACAATTTGTGGAAAATATTTTTTTTAATGGACAAAATGAGTGAAAATTAGTTAGGATATTTGAAAAAAAAACATACATTCGTAAGTATTTTCTTTACTTCCAGCAACAAGAAAATAATTTGCTTTGTTTACAATAATATTAAATTTTTACAGCTAGTGCAGATAAACTTGCGATAAAAATTAGAGAAGAGTGCAATTTTTCCCGCTTCGCAAGTTGATTCAATATGAATCTACTTGATTCGCTCTTAAAATTTTGTATGGTGAAGCAAGTTGTTTCGCACATGATTGGGGTGTGAAGCATGAATAGAGAGCGAAGCATGTACCGTGGAAACATAGTATAAGTGTGTCTAGTTGTGACCACTCAATCCAACCTGCAAATTAAGAATGAGCTGCTTTCGTTGGTTGTGTGGCTTTTATACAAAACAAGCAAGAGCTTTTATTTAACAAAATGATCGTTAACTTCTCTCATAACTTTAAACTCAACGAAAGAGCTTTATCTGCATTGCAGTGTTGTATCAAAACAGTCACACATGCTAGTGACGTACAAAATTAAAAAGAGGTATTCGTTACTTTAAATGATTATTTTAAATGTACAAAAGAAATATAAAGAAAATTAAATAAATGTAGAAAACAAAGAATAAATAATTGTGGATCGCTACAAGCTTTGTTTTGAATATTTTTTATATAACACCCAAAAATATTCGTGTTTTAATTCAAAGGAAGCAGACCTCTGAATCGAACCTTGGACAGACTGAGACATATCTCAGCTGGAAAAATAAACTGCATTACAATGGCGCCCGAGCAGCGACCCGATTCCAAGAACGCACCCCGTGGAAAAGCTTCGCAGACAATCACCAACGAACTTGGATCGGGCCAAGAAAAAAGCAACGAAACCCAATCTACTCATAATACGCTACAAACTGACTCACTAGGCTGGGTATATCTTCTTCGCAAAGACAAGTTAATTGAAGTATGTCGACAGTACAATATCCCTATAACCGATCGGGCTACTGTTGACCAACTTCGTCGTCAACTAATTGAACTTATACGATTGAAACGGCAGCGAGCATCTTCGGAAAATCTTCTTCGTTCATTAGAGGAGGAAGTTTTGAATGAAGAGAGAAACCCCCTAATAGATGAGCCGGTAACAATTCAAGTACCCTCCATCGATCATCGGAAATCCTCGTCAAATACTCCGAGTGACGCAGAGGTAATGGCAACCATAAGAAGGTGGGATTTAACGTACGAGGGTGGCGATGATTTAATGGAATTTGTCGAACGGCTTGAGGAATTGGCAGATTGTTACGGTTTTAATCGTAGTCGTTTACTCTTATTAGAAATTTTAACAAATAAGGCTTTGCAGTGGTATCGTGTCAAAAGGGAGCAAATAGTGACAGTTCAAAGAAGAAGCTAGTCGTTTCTTCTTGCCGAAGCGATACCATGCACATCTAGAGGAAAATATCTATCATCGTAAACAAGGTCCTAGAGAAAAAGCAAAGGATTATATTATGTCCCTACAGGCTCTTATTCGGCAACATCCCGAATTAAAGAAACTAAATCATACCGATCGTATTTACGACGGCTTACGTTGCGAGTATAAATTATATTTCCGCAGGAGTGACTTCAACTCGCTAGACGAGTTGATGGAGTTAACAGACGAATATGAACTTCTTCGAAAAGACGAAGCTAAGCAGGGAAACCCACAGCCAAACCATTACATTGACGTCTCACCACATAACTATCGACGGGAAACACACTGTTGGCATTGCAAACAACCTGGCCACTTCCGAGCTCAATGCTCCGACCCTGGTCGTATATTTTGTTCATGGTGTGGTCAAGATGACGTAATGTCTAGAGATTGCGTATGCGTTCGGGGTGAAACGAATTTAGATGATCGATTCTATTTCACCATTTCCATCTTTAATACACCTATAAGGGCATTGGTAGACACTGGTGCTAATCTCACTTATATTGGACAGACAGTACGACACTTACTTGAAACGCATAACGTCCGACCTAGAAGCCATCAACGAACCCTACAGTTGGCCGACGGTTCATATATATCTAGTGCCAACGTTTACCCCCTCGTCGTTGAAGCTAACGGAAAGATTACACACCTGTTGGCCTCATCCCTCGACACCTTAGCCGAACCAATTATTCTTGGGATGGATTTTCTTCGTCGACGAAAAGCCACACTTTTAATCGACGGGATTAAGCTACAGGCCGTGCCCTCTGGTTCAACGAATCAACTCCATACAATTCATTCCATAGTCTCACGCGACATTTTAAAACCCGAACATGAAAGTAACTTCAAACTGTTCTGGCATCAACTAAACCATCATTCGGTGCGATACAGACACCCTTTAATTTGGGAGAACACGTCATTCACATGAAACATAACCGGCATATAAAACAACGTTACATATTACCCCCGCAACCCAGCCATGCCCAGTCATATACCCGCATTATTACCAACATTTGATACAAGACCGAAAATACCCTAACCCTTTCACGCTCAAAGTTGCTTATAAGCAACTTTGACTTTCAAAGCTAATATTTCTTTGCCTTTGCAATTTAAGGAATAACGGTAAATTGTATTTTTTTGTTTATGCGTTTAAAGTAATAAAATGCAAAAACATCAAAAAATTTGTTAACAAGCATTTAGTTGTGGACAAGAATCCCAAGTAAGTGCATGTAAAAACTTTTTCTCCAAAAACAGAGTCACGTAAAACTGAAATATATTAGAATTTCGAAATTATAAAATTGTTTTATCGGAACTATGGCTGAAAGAAAATGTGATTTTAGTTATAAAAGCAAAAACAAACAAATAAAAAATTTGTTCCTTTTAAAATTTTTATACCACTAATGCCCATTGTTGCTTAAAAGCAACTTCCTCTGGACTTCTTCCTGGAAGGACCTGGTGTCCGAAACTTGGTATATACCTTATCTGAGCCCAAAATAAACAGAAAAACAAGGTTTCATATTTTTAACACCACCTAGAAAAAAGTGGGCATGAAAGGGCTAAAGTGCCCCACTAGCCAAATCAGGCAATATGAAGATAGATAGGTTGGCGCAAAAAGTATGGGACAAAAAAGTTGTCAATTCGCTATACTGTGTATCCGGCGGGCCGCCGCCGCAAGCACCTTCATCCACCGTCGCTACGATACAAAAAATGACACCTTTAGGAATAGGTCCCAAACAACAGAGTTAGCTCCTCCATTGTGTCCAATAGCAACGGCAGATAAAGGAAAATCCGACAATCTACGCCCAGTCAAGCCACCCAAAAAGGATTGGATGGTCTCCGGAATGATGTACTGGCTTTAAGCACGCCTGACTTAAAAGAAGAAGAGGAATCGGAAGATTTATTTAAGGGAATAACAATAGATATTCCCCCTACCACGAAACTCACCAGGTGGATGATATACCCAAAAGGTAGACCCAAAGTCGAGGTAAGGATAAACAAGGGAATGGTACGCCTCAGATGTCAGAGCAAAGTAAAGACGTTTGCCGTGGAGAAAAAAAATATTGAAAAAAAACATTACGAGCCGAAGTTCTTTACAGTTCGGTAAATTTTACCTTAGGCTAGTGTAGATCGAAAGACTAAAACTCGTCTTAGTGCACAAATGTTTTTTTTTTGTTTTTTGTTTAAAGAAGGAGGGGAATGTAACGTGTCGTTACAAATATATATACATACATAAGAATAAAATCTAATATGTAACACTAAAAACACTAGCTGTATGTAATAATAGAACACACACACGCACACACAGAAACTCACTAGCTGAGAGCAATACGTACAAACCAAGGTGAATTTAAATACAAGGTGACAGCGTAGCGCCAGCTGATTATTCATGGTGAAATTGAAAATGTCAAAAAGTTGTTTACAAATAGTCAAAGTTTATATAAAAAAAAAACTTTTTGACAGTTTTTTTTTTTTTTTTTTTTTTACATTTAATTTATTTATTGGATCTTCAGAAATGAAATGACAATAAGTTTTCGAATCTTAATACTACAAGAAAATAATAAGTCCAGCCAGTGCTAGACAAAATATTATGATACTACAAAAAATTTATATCCACTGATCCAGTCATCTGTTTTGCGCTTGAGTTAAAGCAAGGGTATCCCTCCTTCTCAACCGAACATGGCCAGTAAAGTTAAGGATGTCTCGTGCAAGTGGGTTTGGATGGTGTTCAAGTTTGCTGACATATTTTGAGGCGTGTTTTGTAAATTCGACTTTCACCAAAGGAATGCCTAGATCTTTATGGATTCGAGAATTTTTAACATACCATGGAGCTGCAGTAATTGTACGTAGAATCTTATTTTGACCCCTTTGAATTTTTTCAATGTTGGATGCTGAGGCAGAACCCCATAATTGAATTCCATAACACCAGATTGGCTTTAGAATTGCATTGTACAACAAAAGTTTGCAATCCAACTTTAATGTAGAATTTCTGCCGATTAGCCAATTAATTTGCACTGTTTTTAATCTCATCTGGGTAAGTTTTGCGTCGATATGAGACTTCCAAGTTAAACGACGATCGAGGTGGATTCCGAGGTATTTGACTTCATTGTGTTGCGGGATAATTTGATTATTTATTCTGATGAACGAGCATGTATCTTTTCGCAATGTGAAAGTTATATGAATACATTTCTGTTCGTTAACCCTGATTTTCCAAAGCTCAAGCCAATTCTCTAGTTTATAAACATATTTCTGCAAGTTCTGTGATGCTATTTGATGGTCCTTATGAACGCTAATAAAGGCTGTATCGTCTGCAAAAGTTGAAGTATGTATTATGGGGTCTAACGGCATATCGGATGCATAAATCAAATATAAAGTTGGACCCAGTATGCTACCCTGGGGTACTCCTGCTTCAATTGGCTGAGCGGGGCTTAAAAAATCGCCTTCTTTGATTGTAAATTTGCGACCATATAAATAACTTTTCATAAGTTTGTGGGTGTTAGCAGGCAGAGTTAATTTAATTTTATGCATTAAACCTTCATGCCAGACTTTGTCGAACGCTTGCGACACATCAATGAAAAGGGCGGAGCAGTATTTTTTCTCTTCAAACGACTGTCTTATCACATTTACCAATCTGTGTGTTTGTTCGATGGTACTGTGTTTAGCTCTGAACCCGAATTGATGATTTGGGATACATTGAGTGTCGTTCAGAATTGGAATCAACTTAGCCAATAATAATTTTTCAAACAGTTTTGAAATTGTCGGCAGTAGACTAATTGGCCTATATGACTCTACTTTAGTGGGGTCCTTCCCTGGCTTAGGAATCATGGTAATCATAGATACCTTCCAATCTGCAGGATAGTATTCTAGGCGTAAAATAGCATTGAAAATAAATAGGATACTTCTTTTAGCTACACGAGGTAACTCCACAAGCATTTTGTTGCTGAATTTATTCATACCTGGAGCTTTTTTAAGATTCAGAGTACCAATAGCGCTTTGAACATCATTAAAGCTAAGTCTTAGAGGCACAGGAGGTCTAATAACGAGTGGAGGCAAATCAGATGCATTATTTGAGTTGTTTATAGTAAACACATTTCTCAAATGGTTAACAAATAAAGTCCCCTTCTCAGAATCATTTCTAGCCCAGTCACCAGTCGGATTTCGCAGAGGAGGCTTTCCTCTAACTGGTCTTTTTAAACCTCGTGCCGCCTTCCATAACGAATAGTCAGATTGTGGGGTACTATCAAGACCCTCCAAGTAAGATTTAAGTGAAGCCATTCTTTGGGTTTCTAAGAAATTTCTTAGTATATCTCTGCATACCCGTAGCCTAGCTTTCAGTTCAGGAGACCTGTGAATTTGCCACTCTCTTCTAACTCTTCTTTTTTCTGACAGGAGATGATCGAGTTCAGCGAAATAAGTTCTATTTGTCCCACTTCTGCACTCAACGTCGTATGTGGAGGCGTGATGTACAGCTCTTCGTATGTCCTCAGTAAACTTGCCAATCGACCCATCAATATCCTCGGTAGTTCTCAACACTACATTTTCCGTGCAGTGGGAACTTAAATACTTTTTATACTTTATCCAACTTACTCTGGTTTTAGATATGTCCCGAAATGGAGAGCCATTCCCTTGAAGGAAACGCATTGAAATAATAGAAGGAGAGTGATCTGAAGACAAGTCTAATGAAGGCTCCACTTGTATCGATTATACAGGGATATTTTTCACTACTCCGAAGTCAATAACATCGGGAATCTTCCATCGGTCCGTCGGCCAGTAGGTGGGATGACCGCTTGAGAGTACATCTAATCCCATTTTTGCAATGGTGTTGAAGAGTTCACGACCCTTCGGGGTCACCAGACGTGAACCCCAAAAAGTGTGTTTGGCGTTAAAGTCACCAGCAACTAAAAATCTAGCTCCAAGGGAATTGAAGAAGCTGTAGTATTGGTGTTCTTTTATTGAAAATCGAGGTGGCGAATAAATTGATGATAAAACAAAATTGTATTGACAGAATTCAATGCAAATGTTTGTTGCTTGTAGGTAATCCTCACATATGTTGTTCATTAAATAATGTTTTATTCTGTTCTTTATAAGAATTGCCGAACCTTCACATGCTCTTCCGCGTGGATCTTTAGTATCATATAACACGTAGCCATTAATTTTAAAGTACGCTGTCGCCGTCAAGTGAGTTTCAGAAATCATCATGACATCAATTGCTTATCCATCAGGAAGTGTTCCAGTTCGTTTTTATGTTGGCGGAGGCCGTTCGCGTTCCAAAAACAAATTTTTAAACAAATCATTTCTTTAAAATGGCTTGTAAGATAGTGAATTGCATTTTCAGCATTTCCTGCATCATGGATGTCATAGTGGTCGTAAAAGTGTTCATAGTTTGGACAAGAGTCTGCAATGTAGTCTCTAGAGAGTTAATATTAGGTTCGAAATATTGTGATTTAGGTTCCTGCTCCAAACCTGGCATATTAGATTTAACCACGTTTGCGTAAGAAACTTGTCTAGAACTAGGCACGTTTACATGACTAGTGGACCGTAACAATTGGGGGAAATTGTTACTCGAATCAAAATTAGGCTGTTGAGGGCGATCAGGTAATACTGACGTCTTGTTGGTTCTTATGCCTTTCAAATGAGTGTAAATTGGACAACCTCTATAATTTGCGGTATGATTACCTCCTAGTCACTGCATTTTTTGATTTTTGAATCAGTTTTCGACTTGTCGCATTGAGCAGTTGCATGTAGCTCTCCACACGCAACACAAACTGACGGCAATTTACAATACGCCTTGGTGTGACCAAATTCTTGACAGTTAACACACTGGACGGGTCCCTGACGCTTATGCGGTTCTTCCACGGTGATTCTACGATGCAGAAGGTAAATCAGATTGTAGATGGGATGGGACTCGTTTTTCTTTAATACGACATCTCCAGGTTCCAATTCCACCCTAAACATAGGCTGTGGAATCTTTTCACGGTTTCTAATATTCACAACACTCTTAATTTTGAACCCTTTGTCCATTAAGCCGGTCTTTATTTCCGCAGGGTCAACACATGGGTCTATACCCTTTAGAACGACTTGGAGACCTTTTGCGCTTTTGAGCTGATAGGTGTAGAGAATCCCTAGCCTCCCTCTCCAACTGGTTGGACAATTTTCGAAAATCATCTTCCTTTTTCACTTGAATTTTGGTTTCGCTGATATTTCCATGTTTAATTGATGTTACGCTAAACATATTTTCACCTATTACCGAAACAATTCTTTGTACCAATTTACTGGAAGTGGGCTCTCTCAGATAAATTGGTGGGGGCTTAAACGTCTTCTTAGGAAGTTCTGGCTCATCCGTCTGGAGGAGAGCAAACCTATTTTGATCATTATTCACGGTCTTAGGAGCTTTTGAATTTGATTACGCTGGAGCGGGCTCCTCTGTCGCTTAAGAACTGTGACGTATTTATCCATACCTACTTGTTTTCTAGGTTTGACTGTACTATTTGATGTAGAAGGTGTTGATGTTCCTTCATCTATTGAAATTACTATATTGGGCGAACAGGAACGACGCCGTTCCACGGCTCTTGCAGTGAGAAGATTCTCCACAGATTTTTTTATGGATTCTTCCTCAGAGATCCATTTAGTTTTTCTAGTTGAGCTAAGCTCTTTCTCAGAATTACATCTGAGAGGAACACTCATACAGTTTTTATGTGATGTTTAATGTTTTTTTTTTTTTTATATATTTTTACCTATTACGATTTTTTCACTTTTTTGTTTAATTTCAACTTTTTACACTTTTTCACCTATTACGATTTTTTCACCGAAAATTCAGCCGCACTAAAAAAACACGTCCGAACAGTTCGATGAGACGAGACTATAAAAAAAAACTTTTTTCATTAGAGGAGGAAGTTTTGAATGAAGAGAGAAACCCCCTAATAGATGAGCCGGTAACAATTCAAGTACCCTCCATCGATCATCGGAAATCCTCGTCAAATACTCCGAGTGACGCAGAGGTAATGGCAACCATAAGAAGGTGGGATTTAACGTACGAGGGTGGCGATGATTTAATGGAATTTGTCGAACGGCTTGAGGAATTGGCAGATTGTTACGGTTTTAATCGTAGTCGTTTACTCTTATTAGAAATTTTAACAAATAAGGCTTTGCAGTGGTATCGTGTCAAAAGGGAGCAAATAGTGACAGTTCAAAGAAGAAGCTAGTCGTTTCTTCTTGCCGAAGCGATACCATGCACATCTAGAGGAAAATATCTATCATCGTAAACAAGGTCCTAGAGAAAAAGCAAAGGATTATATTATGTCCCTACAGGCTCTTATTCGGCAACATCCCGAATTAAAGAAACTAAATCATACCGATCGTATTTACGACGGCTTACGTTGCGAGTATAAATTATATTTCCGCAGGAGTGACTTCAACTCGCTAGACGAGTTGATGGAGTTAACAGACGAATATGAACTTCTTCGAAAAGACGAAGCTAAGCAGGGAAACCCACAGCCAAACCATTACATTGACGTCTCACCACATAACTATCGACGGGAAACACACTGTTGGCATTGCAAACAACCTGGCCACTTCCGAGCTCAATGCTCCGACCCTGGTCGTATATTTTGTTCATGGTGTGGTCAAGATGACGTAATGTCTAGAGATTGCGTATGCGTTCGGGGTGAAACGAATTTAGATGATCGATTCTATTTCACCATTTCCATCTTTAATACACCTATAAGGGCATTGGTAGACACTGGTGCTAATCTCACTTATATTGGACAGACAGTACGACACTTACTTGAAACGCATAACGTCCGACCTAGAAGCCATCAACGAACCCTACAGTTGGCCGACGGTTCATATATATCTAGTGCCAACGTTTACCCCCTCGTCGTTGAAGCTAACGGAAAGATTACACACCTGTTGGCCTCATCCCTCGACACCTTAGCCGAACCAATTATTCTTGGGATGGATTTTCTTCGTCGACGAAAAGCCACACTTTTAATCGACGGGATTAAGCTACAGGCCGTGCCCTCTGGTTCAACGAATCAACTCCATACAATTCATTCCATAGTCTCACGCGACATTTTAAAATCCGAACATGAAAGTAACTTCAAACTGTTCTGGCATCAACTAAACCATCATTCGGTGCGATACAGACACCCTTTAATTTGGGAGAACACGTCATTCACATGAAACATAACCGGCATATAAAACAACGTTACATATTACCCCCGCAACCCAGCCATGCCCAGTCATATACCCGCATTATTACCAACATTTGATACAAGACCGAAAATACCCTAACCCTTTCACGCTCAAAGTTGCTTATAAGCAACTTTGACTTTCAAAGCTAATATTTCTTTGCCTTTGCAATTTAAGGAATAACGGTAAATTGTATTTTTTTGTTTATGCGTTTAAAGTAATAAAATGCAAAAACATCAAAAAATTTGTTAACAAGCATTTAGTTGTGGACAAGAATCCCAAGTAAGTGCATGTAAAAACTTTTTCTCCAAAAACAGAGTCACGTAAAACTGAAATATATTAGAATTTCGAAATTATAAAATTGTTTTATCGGAACTATGGCTGAAAGAAAATGTGATTTTAGTTATAAAAGCAAAAACAAACAAATAAAAAATTTGTTCCTTTTAAAATTTTTATACCACTAATGCCCATTGTTGCTTAAAAGCAACTTCCTCTGGACTTCTTCCTGGAAGGACCTGGTGTCCGAAACTTGGTATATACCTTATCTGAGCCCAAAATAAACAGAAAAACAAGGTTTCATATTTTTAACACCACCTAGAAAAAAGTGGGCATGAAAGGGCTAAAGTGCCCCACTAGCCAAATCAGGCAATATGAAGATAGATAGGTTGGCGCAAAAAGTATGGGACAAAAAAGTTGTCAATTCGCTATACTGTGTATCCGGCGGGCCGCCGCCGCAAGCACCTTCATCCACCGTCGCTACGATACAAAAAATGACACCTTTAGGAATAGGTCCCAAACAACAGAGTTAGCTCCTCCATTGTGTCCAATAGCAACGGCAGATAAAGGAAAATCCGACAATCTACGCCCAGTCAAGCCACCCAAAAAGGATTGGATGGTCTCCGGAATGATGTACTGGCTTTAAGCACGCCTGACTTAAAAGAAGAAGAGGAATCGGAAGATTTATTTAAGGGAATAACAATAGATATTCCCCCTACCACGAAACTCACCAGGTGGATGATATACCCAAAAGGTAGACCCAAAGTCGAGGTAAGGATAAACAAGGGAATGGTACGCCTCAGATGTCAGAGCAAAGTAAAGACGTTTGCCGTGGAGAAAAAAAATATTGAAAAAAAACATTACGAGCCGAAGTTCTTTACAGTTCGGTAAATTTTACCTTAGGCTAGTGTAGATCGAAAGACTAAAACTCGTCTTAGTGCACAAATGTTTTTTTTTTGTTTTTTGTTTAAAGAAGGAGGGGAATGTAACGTGTCGTTACAAATATATATACATACATAAGAATAAAATCTAATATGTAACACTAAAAACACTAGCTGTATGTAATAATAGAACACACACACGCACACACAGAAACTCACTAGCTGAGAGCAATACGTACAAACCAAGGTGAATTTAAATACAAGGTGACAGCGTAGCGCCAGCTGATTATTCATGGTGAAATTGAAAATGTCAAAAAGTTGTTTACAAATAGTCAAAGTTTATATAAAAAAAAAACTTTTTGACAGTTTTTTTTTTTTTTTTTTTTTTACGTTTAATTTATTTATTGGATCTTCAGAAATGAAATGACAATAAGTTTTCGAATCTTAATACTACAAGAAAATAATAAGTCCAGCCAGTGCTAGACAAAATATTATGATACTACAAAAAATTTATATCCACTGATCCAGTCATCTGTTTTGCGCTTGAGTTAAAGCAAGGGTATCCCTCCTTCTCAACCGAACATGGCCAGTAAAGTTAAGGATGTCTCGTGCAAGTGGGTTTGGATGGTGTTCAAGTTTGCTGACATATTTTGAGGCGTGTTTTGTAAATTCGACTTTCACCAAAGGAATGCCTAGATCTTTATGGATTCGAGAATTTTTAACATACCATGGAGCTGCAGTAATTGTACGTAGAATCTTATTTTGACCCCTTTGAATTTTTTCAATGTTGGATGCTGAGGCAGAACCCCATAATTGAATTCCATAACACCAGATTGGCTTTAGAATTGCATTGTACAACAAAAGTTTGCAATCCAACTTTAATGTAGAATTTCTGCCGATTAGCCAATTAATTTGCACTGTTTTTAATCTCATCTGGGTAAGTTTTGCGTCGATATGAGACTTCCAAGTTAAACGACGATCGAGGTGGATTCCGAGGTATTTGACTTCATTGTGTTGCGGGATAATTTGATTATTTATTCTGATGAACGAGCATGTATCTTTTCGCAATGTGAAAGTTATATGAATACATTTCTGTTCGTTAACCCTGATTTTCCAAAGCTCAAGCCAATTCTCTAGTTTATAAACATATTTCTGCAAGTTCTGTGATGCTATTTGATGGTCCTTATGAACGCTAATAAAGGCTGTATCGTCTGCAAAAGTTGAAGTATGTATTATGGGGTCTAACGGCATATCGGATGCATAAATCAAATATAAAGTTGGACCCAGTATGCTACCCTGGGGTACTCCTGCTTCAATTGGCTGAGCGGGGCTTAAAAAATCGCCTTCTTTGATTGTAAATTTGCGACCATATAAATAACTTTTCATAAGTTTGTGGGTGTTAGCAGGCAGAGTTAATTTAATTTTATGCATTAAACCTTCATGCCAGACTTTGTCGAACGCTTGCGACACATCAATGAAAAGGGCGGAGCAGTATTTTTTCTCTTCAAACGACTGTCTTATCACATTTACCAATCTGTGTGTTTGTTCGATGGTACTGTGTTTAGCTCTGAACCCGAATTGATGATTTGGGATACATTGAGTGTCGTTCAGAATTGGAATCAACTTAGCCAATAATAATTTTTCAAACAGTTTTGAAATTGTCGGCAGTAGACTAATTGGCCTATATGACTCTACTTTAGTGGGGTCCTTCCCTGGCTTAGGAATCATGGTAATCATAGATACCTTCCAATCTGCAGGATAGTATTCTAGGCGTAAAATAGCATTGAAAATAAATAGGATACTTCTTTTAGCTACACGAGGTAACTCCACAAGCATTTTGTTGCTGAATTTATTCATACCTGGAGCTTTTTTAAGATTCAGAGTACCAATAGCGCTTTGAACATCATTAAAGCTAAGTCTTAGAGGCACAGGAGGTCTAATAACGAGTGGAGGCAAATCAGATGCATTATTTGAGTTGTTTATAGTAAACACATTTCTCAAATGGTTAACAAATAAAGTCCCCTTCTCAGAATCATTTCTAGCCCAGTCACCAGTCGGATTTCGCAGAGGAGGCTTTCCTCTAACTGGTCTTTTTAAACCTCGTGCCGCCTTCCATAACGAATAGTCAGATTGTGGGGTACTATCAAGACCCTCCAAGTAAGATTTAAGTGAAGCCATTCTTTGGGTTTCTAAGAAATTTCTTAGTATATCTCTGCATACCCGTAGCCTAGCTTTCAGTTCAGGAGACCTGTGAATTTGCCACTCTCTTCTAACTCTTCTTTTTTCTGACAGGAGATGATCGAGTTCAGCGAAATAAGTTCTATTTGTCCCACTTCTGCACTCAACGTCGTATGTGGAGGCGTGATGTACAGCTCTTCGTATGTCCTCAGTAAACTTGCCAATCGACCCATCAATATCCTCGGTAGTTCTCAACACTACATTTTCCGTGCAGTGGGAACTTAAATACTTTTTATACTTTATCCAACTTACTCTGGTTTTAGATATGTCCCGAAATGGAGAGCCATTCCCTTGAAGGAAACGCATTGAAATAATAGAAGGAGAGTGATCTGAAGACAAGTCTAATGAAGGCTCCACTTGTATCGATTATACAGGGATATTTTTCACTACTCCGAAGTCAATAACATCGGGAATCTTCCATCGGTCCGTCGGCCAGTAGGTGGGATGACCGCTTGAGAGTACATCTAATCCCATTTTTGCAATGGTGTTGAAGAGTTCACGACCCTTCGGGGTCACCAGACGTGAACCCCAAAAAGTGTGTTTGGCGTTAAAGTCACCAGCAACTAAAAATCTAGCTCCAAGGGAATTGAAGAAGCTGTAGTATTGGTGTTCTTTTATTGAAAATCGAGGTGGCGAATAAATTGATGATAAAACAAAATTGTATTGACAGAATTCAATGCAAATGTTTGTTGCTTGTAGGTAATCCTCACATATGTTGTTCATTAAATAATGTTTTATTCTGTTCTTTATAAGAATTGCCGAACCTTCACATGCTCTTCCGCGTGGATCTTTAGTATCATATAACACGTAGCCATTAATTTTAAAGTACGCTGTCGCCGTCAAGTGAGTTTCAGAAATCATCATGACATCAATTGCTTATCCATCAGGAAGTGTTCCAGTTCGTTTTTATGTTGGCGGAGGCCGTTCGCGTTCCAAAAACAAATTTTTAAACAAATCATTTCTTTAAAATGGCTTGTAAGATAGTGAATTGCATTTTCAGCATTTCCTGCATCATGGATGTCATAGTGGTCGTAAAAGTGTTCATAGTTTGGACAAGAGTCTGCAATGTAGTCTCTAGAGAGTTAATATTAGGTTCGAAATATTGTGATTTAGGTTCCTGCTCCAAACCTGGCATATTAGATTTAACCACGTTTGCGTAAGAAACTTGTCTAGAACTAGGCACGTTTACATGACTAGTGGACCGTAACAATTGGGGGAAATTGTTACTCGAATCAAAATTAGGCTGTTGAGGGCGATCAGGTAATACTGACGTCTTGTTGGTTCTTATGCCTTTCAAATGAGTGTAAATTGGACAACCTCTATAATTTGCGGTATGATTACCTCCTAGTTACTGCATTTTTTGATTTTTGAATCAGTTTTCGACTTGTCGCATTGAGCAGTTGCATGTAGCTCTCCACACGCAACACAAACTGACGGCAATTTACAATACGCCTTGGTGTGACCAAATTCTTGACAGTTAACACACTGGACGGGTCCCTGACGCTTATGCGGTTCTTCCACGGTGATTCTACGATGCAGAAGGTAAATCAGATTGTAGATGGGATGGGACTCGTTTTTCTTTAATACGACATCTCCAGGTTCCAATTCCACCCTAAACATAGGCTGTGGAATCTTTTCACGGTTTCTAATATTCACAACACTCTTAATTTTGAACCCTTTGTCCATTAAGCCGGTCTTTATTTCCGCAGGGTCAACACATGGGTCTATACCCTTTAGAACGACTTGGAGACCTTTTGCGCTTTTGAGCTGATAGGTGTAGAGAATCCCTAGCCTCCCTCTCCAACTGGTTGGACAATTTTCGAAAATCATCTTCCTTTTTCACTTGAATTTTGGTTTCGCTGATATTTCCATGTTTAATTGATGTTACGCTAAACATATTTTCACCTATTACCGAAACAATTCTTTGTACCAATTTACTGGAAGTGGGCTCTCTCAGATAAATTGGTGGGGGCTTAAACGTCTTCTTAGGAAGTTCTGGCTCATCCGTCTGGAGGAGAGCAAACCTATTTTGATCATTATTCACGGTCTTAGGAGCTTTTGAATTTGATTACGCTGGAGCAGATGTCGGGCTCCTCTGTCGCTTAAGAACTGTGACGTATTTATCCATACCTACTTGTTTTCTAGGTTTGACTGTACTATTTGATGTAGAAGGTGTTGATGTTCCTTCATCTATTGAAATTACTATATTGGGCGAACAGGAACGACGCCGTTCCACGGCTCTTGCAGTGAGAAGATTCTCCACAGATTTTTTTATGGATTCTTCCTCAGAGATCCATTTAGTTTTTCTAGTTGAGCTAAGCTCTTTCTCAGAATTACATCTGAGAGGAACACTCATACAGTTTTTATGTGATGTTTAATGTTTTTTTTTTTATATATATATTTTTACCTATTACGATTTTTTCACTTTTTTGTTTAATTTCAACTTTTTACACTTTTTCACCTATTACGATTTTTTCACCGAAAATTCAGCCGCACTAAAAAAACACGTCCGAACAGTTCGATGAGACGAGACTATAAAAAAAAACTTTTTGACAGTGACGAAAGTTTTTACACATAGAAAAATTCCTGTTGTTCTTGCCTTGTTGTAATTGTTGTAGCAATGCTGTCACCTAGTATTTAATTTCACCATGGTACAAACTGGTTACAGTTGGATATGTGTTGATATAATTCCCAAGTAGTTTATTTTTATTTCTAGATAAGTAGTCAGAGTTGTATGGTAAACGGGAAGAGCTCTCTTTTAGTCTGCCGAGTGTAAGAACTTCCGACTCTTTCTTACACTCATACTAACCGTATCGTAGAATTATTGTGGCCGATTGTGAGAACTCCCGAATTTTTCTCGCATTCGTATTTTAGTAGTCATAATCAAATTCAAGAACTTCCGAATTCTTCTTGAATATATTATTATTATTCTCTCATTGCGAACGGACGTGTGTTAACAAGTGATCCAATTTAACTTTTACAAAAGAGTGTCCTAAAAACTATTTAAAAAAAAAAAGAAGCTTACTAATTAAACAATTAATTGCCTACAAATCTATAATTCAAAAAATAACAAACAGCAAATAAAAGTGTGTTTTATTATAAAAACAATAAGCTAAATATTAAATACATAAATATTACAACATCCTAAAAAGAATAAAACAAAAAACAAAATATAAAATGAGTGTGAGTGTCCATTGCAATAAGGAGTTACCAACAAAATATGTTAAATGTCTCAATTGTAACTCTCTTTACCATTTCTCTCCTTGCTGCTCTTTATCGGAGAAAACCTACATGAGTATGCACAGTGAACGCAGAGCTGAATGGAGATGCCAAAAATGTAAAGTAAGGAAAACATCTATCAGCAGCAAAAACGCGTATCAGGTTATTGTAGAAGATAATCCCCAACAAAGAAACCAACAAAAACAGCAGAGGGATTACGATGATGGTGATAATGTCGAAGCTCCAAAGCGATTCAAGGAATCATCAGACAATAATATGCACTTGGTAAAGACGGACATAAAGGGGTTAAAAACAGATGTTGCTAGTATTAAAACAGACATAAACGGAATCAAAACAGTTATGCAAAATATCACAACAACAATAAACCAAAACAACCAAACAAATACAAACATTGAGGCTGCGCTCAACTCAATTACAAGCACTCTTACAAACCTCACGATTCAAGTTAGAGAACTCTGCGAAATTAACAAAGAAAAGGAAAAACAAATTAAAGACATGGACAAGAGAATCAACTCGTTGGAACAACAGCTCTTAAACAAAAACATAGAGATTAAAAACATCCCAAATCCAAATCTACTACCAAACGATGTCATCAAAACAATTGCTACATCGGTAAATGTAGAAATAAATGATGCAGATATTAGCAATGCATATATGATAAAAAAAAATCTCAGAAAATGATTGTCGAGTTCACCTCTTTAAATAAAAAAAGAGAACTAATGAGCAAAATAAAACGGCATAGAATAGAGCCGAAAACACTAACTAATGACACCAACAACAGCAACTATATATACATAAACGATCATCTTACTACTCAAAAAAGCACCCTATTATGGTCAGCCAAAACAAAAGCCAAGGAATCGAATTGGAAATTTGTATGGGTTAGAAATGGAAATATCTTTGCAAAAAAAAATGAAACTTCAAATCCAATTATTATAAATAATACCTCTGATATCGAATTGATAACCATTACAATTTAAATTTTTAAATAAATAAACATTTTTAATCAAGCTCTTTTTACAAAAATGAATAAAATTACAACTATTGAAAACTTCAACCAAATAGAAAAACAATTTTTAAGTTATCCCTCAACAATACTTTATATGAATATTCGTTCGCTTCGTCTAAACTTCACCCCCTTCTTAGCTTCCATAAACAGAATTATAAACAACATAAACTTTATACTCCTTGTAGAGACAAACATTTCAGATGATGAAAACAATATTTACAACATTGAAGGTTTCAACTCTCATTTTTTAAATAGAGAAGGTAGATGTGGGGGAATAGCAGTATACGTCAGAGATAATATAATAAACACAAACATCTATATTGAACCAACCTCTTTCGAAGCGATACAAATTAATATAAGTGATAAAAACAAAACATACTCTCTTATTACAATATATAGACCGCCAAACAAAAACATAAAAGAGTTCATAATAGAACTCGACAAAATACTAAACACAATAAATAAAAAACAAGATATTATTATGGGAGATATCAATATCGATATTCTTACTCAAAACATCACAACAAAGTATATGGATATGTTGGCATCTAATGGACTACAATGCATTGTTAATGAGAACACAAGAGTAGACATAAACAAAAACACAAGTACTTGCATTGACCATTTAAATCAGAGGTCGGCAAAGCGTAAAATGAGGTTATGTGTGTGAGCAAACTACCCAGCAAACATAAACATAATTATATAAATTATACAAAACAACTTAGATAGGAAACATACACTCACAATGTATTTTCCGTAACATACAAGAAATTAACAACGAGATTGATATACAAACGGAACTTCTAATACTTCAAAAGCTGATTACATGCATGTTACCAAATGCATTATCAATCATAAAATATTTTTCGTAATTTATTATTAATTTGAAATGTTTGTTGGAAAGTATTTCTGAAAAAAATATAAAAGCATCCGCCGCATGTGCACACATTGCTGCCTCAATGACGACTGAATGAAAGAGATTAAGCGTATGTGTGAAGTGCTCTCTGCACTATTGTGCTATAGGATGCCGACCTCTGATTTAAATATACGAAACAACACAACAACAACACAAACACACGCATCGATAATAAAAACAAGTATATCAGATCATTACTCTCTCTTTTGCTGTGTACTTGAAGAAAATGAAAATCAAAACAAACAATATCATGGTGCGGAAAACCAACAAAGTCAGGGTACCAAAATAAACAATTTAAAAGTAAATATATATATTAAAGAAACTAATTGGAATAACTTAATTGAACAAAATCTTAACACCAATGATCTTTTTAAAAAAATTTTCGAAAATTTCACAAATATATATCAAAAATCAAAAACACCAAATAAAAATTTAAAAAAAAGAAGAGTGAATCCATGGTTGAACGAAAATTTATTAAAATGATGTGTTATTAGGGATAAACTTTATAATAGATGGTTAAATAATAAAAACAATAAATTATATGAAAACGAATATAAAAAATTTAGAAACCATTTAAATAAAAAATTGAATTATGCTAAAAATGAATATTATAAAAATAAATTTTTAGAAAATAGAAATAATATGCGAATTACGTGGCAATTAATTAACGAACTAACGGGTAAAAAAACTAATAACATTGATAACACAATATTGAACAATTTTAAAAGAGATAATATCACTGATATAGCTAACAAGTTTGCAGAAAATTTCGGAAATAATGTACAAAAAATATTACACAATTGCACAATCAAGACCTTTCAATATGAAACGAAAAGAGTACAAAATTCAATTTATTTATCACCCACAACCGAGCATGAAATATATACTATATTAAAAAATATGAATGCGAGAAAAGGTGCTGGTATAGATGGAATCAGGCCAAAAGATATAAAATATAATGCTGAACTTCTTACACCCGTAATTACGTCCTTAATAAACTTGAGCATCAGTAATGCAACTGTTCCAGTTTAATTAAAAAGCGCAATAATTAGACCAATCTACAAAAATGGTAAAAAAACGATTATAATAATTATAGGCCAATAGCGATACTACCTGCAATTGAAAAAGTACTTGAAGAAATTATAGTTAGAAGATTAAATGAATTTTTAAGCAAATATAACATTTTAAATGATAACCAATATGGATTCCAGAAAGGGAAAAATATAAATAAATTATTGGGAAACTTCTCAAATCATATAAACAAATGCTTAAATGAAAACCTCCACTGCTTAACATTATTTATAGATTTCAGCAAAGCGTTTGATACACTTTCGCACTCTAAACTCTTGGAAATATTAGAAAGAAATGGAATAAGAGGTAATTGCTTGCAATGGTTGAAACAGTACCTAGAACTTAGAACATATAGGGTCAAAATCGGCAACACTTTGAGCAATGAGACTTCTTCAAATTGCAATGGCGTTCCACAAGGCTCAAAACTTGGTCCCATTCTCTACCTTATATATGCAAATGACATGATAAATATACTTAAAGAAAGCTCTGTATTTGCATATGCAGACGACACTGCAATTGTAGTCTCTAATAAAAAACTAGAAGATGCTATCAGAGTTATGCAAAATGAGCTAAACAAGATAACAAAATGGTGCCACGATAATGGTCTTGTCATCAACGCATCAAAAACAAAAGTGTTACACATAAAACCAACACATCTTGCGAACAATGCAATTAACATTAAATTTCACAACAATGAATGTATGCATAATGCTAACATATGTAATACAAGCGCATGCAACACAATAATAGAGTCGGTCAAAACATATAAATACCTCGGAGTATATGTAGAAGAAAATTTTAAATGGCTAACACATATAAACCACCTAAGAAAAAAACTTAGACAAACTGCTTATAGCCTATTTCATTTAAGTAATTGTGCAACTTTTCAAGTTTTGAAACAAGCCTACTTCTCTCTAGCAGAATCATATATTAGGCATGGTATAACTGCCTGGGGCAGTTCAACATATTGTAAAAGTCTACAGCAAACACAAAATCAAATACTGAAAATATTATTACAAAATTACGAATACAACAAACATCCACTGCAATATGAACAAATTTATGGCAACACTAACAACACAAATGCACACAACATTAACCTAAACAACAACAACACAAATATCTACAACATAAACGAAAACAACAGAAATATCTATACGAATATCAACAACATGAATATCAACATTACAAATTTCAACATAAACCTCAACAACACAAGCCTAAACAACATAAATCATAACATAGCAAACTCTAACAACTTAAATATCAACAACCAAAATCTGAGTAACATCAATACAAACAACATTCATTTCAACAATACAACAAACAACAATAGAAGCGAAAACAACAGTAACACCAACATCAACACAAACCATATCAATACCACCTCATACATAAACACGAGTAGCAACTTTATAACACCAAACATCAACATGACCAACAATAACACCAATGTCAACGCTACAAACCTCACCAGCACTACTTCTAACTGCACACATATCCACAACACTGCAAATGTAAGCATTAACACTAATACCAACAACTCAATGTACAGCGACAGAACCCAGCAAGCCATATGAGTCCGAAAAGAGTCTTTTCTGACACCTTTTTCGGAGCGTTAACGCTCTTTATGAGCCCAAAAAACAATCATAATTGCTCCGAAAACCTTCAGAAAAGAGCGTCATTACGTTCGAAAATGGTCCGTCAGAAAGAGCTCTTAGATAATGTCAGAAAAGAGTCTTTTATGAGGGTCTTTTTGGGCTCTTAAAGAGCTCTTAGATAATGCCAGAAAAGAGTCTTTTATGAGGTTTTTCTTGAGCTCTGCGTAATCTTGTTTTTATTATGCTTGTGTGGTACAGCTATGTTTTTTTTTTGTTCAAAACACAAATAACAAGACAACAACGCTTTGGTACACACATAATTAAGTGGAATTTCTGAGTCATACTGAGACTCAGGACAGTAACAAGCAAATTTTTCTTTTCTTTTTCGGTGCGCTCCGAAAATGCTCTTCAGTTGGACTCTTTTCTGACTCCTTTTTTCGGAGCGCTCCGAAAATGCTCTTTTGTTGGACTCTTTTCTGACTCCTTTTTCGGAGCGCTCCGAAAATGGTATGCTGGGAACTATCATCCACACCAACAACAGAGCCAATACAACAAACAGTATAGCTACCAAGCTACAAATTCTAAATATCAAAAGTTTATACAGCACCATCCTGATCAACGAATTCTACAATGATCCTAGATTTCTCAAACCAATCGATCACCCTCACAACACAAGACGTCGAACAGAAGGAAGGTACAAAGTAGAACGCCACAAGAATACCTACGGAAAAAATTCACTAAATGTTGCAATACCAAATATATTTAATAATGTACCCATTAGTATCTTAAACATTTCAAATACATATAGAAGAAAAAAAATATTAAAACAATACTTTATAAATTCGCAATGAAGAAAAATGTTATAATCTATTTACTATTTTCTAAATATTATATCCTGCAGACAAGCCAAAGGCTTCGCGGGAATAGAATTAAGAAAAATGTAAACCCATAACAATTTAATAATAATAAAGAAATTAATATAATAATATAATACCCGAACTATATTTCACTACAAACTTTCGTTTGTTCCCTTTTTTCTTTTCTCGGAGGATCTACCGTCTCACCGCTACTACGTTTCATCATCGTATAAGTTTCTACCATCCCGCCGCTACTACGATTCATCATTTCAACGGATTTGAATAGCTGAATACCTTCGTAGATTTATATAACACCCAAAAATATTCGTGTTTTAATTCAAAGGAAGCAGACCTCTGAATTTAACCTTGGACAGACTGAGACATACCTTAGCTGGAAAAATAAACTGCATTACAAACATAAATTTCTACTAAAATATCAGAGTGAATCACAGTCTATAGCAGATTTTGTGGCTACACTGCGAATGGACATAAACGAATGCGAGTTTATATCACCGTGTGCATGCAACGTTTCCATAGCCGAGGTATTTTTAAGAGCACAGTTTATAAGGGGAATTTACAACAACAGCATAAGAGAACAGCTATTACAGGCAGCTACATTAACATTTGAACAAATAGTAGACAAAGCATTAGCGCTAGAAGCCGCAAGGGCGGACGCCAAAGAACTCACAAATTTAACAAAATGCGAAACACCTGTAGTGAATAAAATTTCAAGTAACAAAAAAACGAAACGTTTTAATACACAGCGCAAAAACGCCCAACAGAAGGCATCGACAATTGATTATAATAAGTTGGGTATTGCCGGTCTGTGTCTACGATGCGGCAATAATAATCATTTTGCAAATGATTGTCACACTGAGAAAATAAAGCTCAGGTGTCAATTGTGCAACAAAACTGGTCATATTTCGAAAGTATGCATCAATTCTCTTTTGGCGAATAGTCCTAATGCCGGTCTCAATAAAACATACAGTGCAGGTCGTAACACTACAAATCAAATACTGGAGAAGGAATCACAATATGGAATTTTTAAAATAGTTGATTCTAGTTCGTATTCAGAACGCTACTATGCGGACATTTTTATTGAAAAAAAATTCAAACTTGAAGTAGATTCAAGATCTGCTTGTACGTTTCTTCCTATTAGTGAATTTAAAAAACTAAAATTAGATGACAAATTAACTCCAGTAAGTACAACATGTTCATCCTACAGTCACAACAAAATTCCATTAATTGGGAAAGTTCAGGTGAACGTAACATTTAATGAATCGTCAATTGTCGATTATCTTATGGTAGTTCCAGATGGGTATTCCGCACTCATAGGACGAGTCTGGATAAGACGACTAGGTATGAAACTGGAAGAATTAAATGACATGAATGTAAATACAATCACGGGTGGTTCTATTAAAGAATGTAATGATGTGCAGGAATTAATTTCAGAATTTCCGAATATTTTTCCCAATTACAAAAGCTCAGTAAAATTAAGTGATAATGTTACTCCTGTGTACACTAAAGAAAGACAAATTCCATATGCCTTGACAGAACGTGTCAATAAGGAGTTAGAAAATCTCGAAAATGCGGGAATAATTACAAAAACCGACAATAGCGATTGGGGATCACCACTGGTGGTTATTCCGAAAGCTGATGTAGGTGTCGGCATTAATCAGCGGCTTGTAGATGCACATTAAAAAAATGATGAGATTTTTAGCAGCCTAAGGGACTCTAAATACTTTTGCACTCTTGATTTGTATAAAGCATACTTACACGTTTCTGTCGATGAGAAGTCAAGTGAAGTTCAAACAATATCCACACATAAGGGTACTTACCACATGAACAGACTCTCGTTCGGCATAAAAACTGTTCCATCGGAATTTAATAGAAAATTGACCAAATGTTACGCGAGGTCCCTAAAACATAATCTTATTTCGATGACATAGTATTACACGGTCAATCTAAAACTGAGTGCAAAGCTAATTTACGAAAGTGATTAAGTCAACTTCAAAAATACGACCTCCACATAAACATTTCAAAGTGTACATTTTTCGAAACCCAAATTGAATTTTTGGGACACACAGTGCAGTATAATAAAGTTCAAAAGTCAACATCAAAATTAAATTATTGAAATGCCAACGCCTGAGAACGCTGATGATGTTCGACGACACCGTTACGAAAATTGTTAACGAAAAATTCGAAATTTCAATAAACACGTGCTTGTCAGGAATCCTTCGACTTTTTAAAACAAGAGATGGCCAGTGATCGAGTGCTTATGCCGTTTACCCCGAGCTTCCAGTGCAGCTTGCTTGTGATGCTAGTCCTACAGGAATAGCTGGTGTTTTGTCACATCTAGTAGAGGGAGAAGAAAAGCCGATTGCGTTTGCATCAAGGTCGCTATTTCCGGCAGAGAGGAATTATTCGCAGCTTGATCGCAAAGCTTTAGCCATAATATACGCCGTTCAACATTTCCATCAATACCAGCCATTAGCTCGTATTTTCCACCAGAACTCAAAATTGCCCGTGATGACAGCTTCTCGCCTTCAAAGATATGCCGCATTTTTAAGCGGGTATAATTACGAAGTTATTACGAAGAAAAGTGAGGAAGACACAAATGCCGATTGTTTATCGAGAGCGCCTATAGATACAGGTACGACTTATCAAAATTTTATAGATCGTGAAGTAAATATAATTTGCAATTCAACTTTAAACCAAATTTATTCTACTAAACTGAATTTAAACTCTCTCCGTGAGGAAACAAGCAGAGATGCCGTACTGATGAATATATTAAAAAAGCTTCGAAGTTCTAATGTACCCGACTCAGAGTATACAATTGATAGAGATATATTGTTTAGGGGCAAAAGAGTAGTTGTACCATCGTCATTACAAAAATCCGTATTGGAAGAATTACACCGCACACACATTGGTATAACAAAAATGAAACAACTTGCTAGACGATATGTATACTGGACGTCCATTGATAAAAACATCGAAACCTGTGTTCGTTCCTGTGCTGCATGTGCTTCTACCGCAAAAACTCCTCCAAAGGCAATTCTTCATCCTTGGGAGGAACCTCAATACAACTGGCAGCGTGTGCATATTGATTATGCAGGTCCATATCAAGGACATTATTTTCTTTTTGTTGTTGATTCGAAGTCTAAATGGGATGAGGTGGGAGTGACTACAGCTGCGCCAACATCAGCATCAACAATACAAATCTTACAGAATATTTTTTCAAAGAACGGGTATCCCGATGTTATGGTATCCGATAATGCCACTTACTGTCTACTGTAACGAATCGGGTATTTTTCAAAAATTTATAGCCCCAGGCCATCCAACAACAAACGGATTGGCTGAAAGGATACATCAACCATATCATCAAAGATAAGGGAAATATTATTTAAATATAGAGCCAATCCACTACGCAATGGCAAAAGTCCATAAGAACTGTACCTGGGAAGACAAATACGAACAAAGTTAGGTGCGTTAAAACCCTCACAGCTAGGAAAATCTACAGCATCACAAGGTCCGACTAGACAATTGCGAGAGGGGGACCGAGTCCAGGCTCAATATTACACCGCGAATAAAACGTCGTGGAAACTGGGAATTATTCTCAAAAAGCTGGGTCTACTTCATTACATCGTTCAGCTCGATGATGGATACATTTATAAAAGAAATCTGAACCAACTTCGTGCTACTCACGTACGTTTCAATGACACAGCAGATATTCAACATCAAACAAATGAGCTTTATAAAAACCAAGAAGATCAACCATTATCTCAGCAAGCAAGAGTATTAGCGCAGTTGGCAATATGTCTACCCAATCACGAGGAATTACCTTGCACGTCTCGATTCGCAACAGCACATCAGGAAGTGGCCGACAATGGAACACCTACACAATCTCTAGACCAAGAATCGAAACTAAATCTGAATCGAAATTCCACCCGCACAACACAAAGGCAACGTAGACCTCCAAAGCATCTAGGCGATTATGTAATGGAATGAGTGGGATTCAAGTCCAACTAGAAGTTTTAATCAAGCGTGGGAGAACTGTTGTATCAGAAGTTAGAGTTGACATCACTATTATTGTTGACTTCTACTGTCAAATATTTCTAGAACATTCTAGTTTTGTATATACTTGTAAATAGATATAGAGAAAATATAACGTTGTTGATTTTCTACCGTTGTATCGTACAAACCTTTTTTTCTTCCTTTTAATTTAATTAAATGAATTGTTAACATAAGCATACCGTGTTTTATTTTGCAATTATCAAATACACAACAGTATATAAGGACTATTTATTTGTGTCTGATTTTCAATACCAAACTTTCTAACAAAATAAAAAACATTTTTCTGTCAATTCCGCTAAGTTTAGTTGTTTGGGCGTGAGAGTGTTTTACTACACGGACGGACGTATGTAGCTCAACTTAGAATTTTATAAAGATCAAGAAAATATATGCTTTGTTGGGTCTCAGATGAATATTATCAATGTTCCATACGGAATTACCACTTGTGGTGGTGGAGGGTATAAATACCGCTTTACCGGTTTTTAAATACATACTCCATTCTCACAATATAGATCTTTGACAGCAATCTGTATTTCTGTATGTATGATCTTTATGATTGTGGAAAAGTATATTATTTGACGAACTATGGTCTAGATTCTAGAGTCTCGACGAATGAATATGTATGTACATATATACATACACATGTACAAATTTTGGTAAAATTATACATACATTGTACATTATAATATAATGAATGTGGAATTAAATAATATAAATATACTTACCGCTATCACACTCATCATTAGAATTCATTTCGAGCATTTTTGTGTGTGTAATATCCTTATGTGATGCCAAGAACAAAACAACTTCGCGCTTTTCATTTTTGATGGGAACGATATCGAAAAGACACCAAAATGGTGACCCTAGAAAGAAAAATACATTTATTAATTTTATTATGCATACACGGCGTTCCAAATACATGCATCTTTCTGAATCAGCTTCTTCCCGCTTTAAATCTGTGCTGGGTTAAAAATTCTCTTTATCCCTAGACAAATGTATTTTTATTTTTTTAAACGCTTAATTTCATCTTACCAAACATTGCACTAAACATTATTAGAAGACGAAATGATTCCATCAATGTTGGAAAAATTTATTATTCGATTATTCATCTTCATGAATAATAAAAGTCCCTTTGCGAACTCTGATAAAGAGTGTAGATACGGTCTTGTAATGTCATACTAAACGAGGCGAGTGATAAAATCTGTTTGTGAGAATCCTAATACATTTAACTTATTTAAAATGTGGTAAGTCGGTCTCAAGTGCTTTTTACAATGTTATTTAGTATGTAGTATATTTAATTTATTTATATATGAAAGTTTAAATAGACCCTCACCCACCCAGCGTAGAAGGGTCCATCAAAACCAAATTGTGTGGCTATTAGTAACCCCCAGCCACAGGTGGAGCTTTTGTTCATTAGAACGATTATTACTTAGTATTCATGCACTGTATGAATACCTACATTGGATGATTCCTAGTAATGTATATACTGTATTTTTTTTTTTTTTTGTTTAATCATAAATTAATGTTTTAAGTTTTATTTGAAATTGTTCTTGTTTATCATTGAATAAAATACATACATATATTTAAAATAAAGTAAAAATTTTGTTGTTAATATTTACGTTATATATTTTTTTAATGTGTTTTCATGAAAAGCTTTAATGTTGTAACGAACCTTTTTTCTTGCTGGGGTATATCTCGCCGGATACCCAGGGTCCACTCACAATAAATTTTATTTACTTGAGACGCTCGTTAAAAAAAGGAAAACTTTCTGTCCTTTTATTTTTAAATTATGCTTTATTTATTAATTAGTTTTTCTTAAATTTAGTGTTTATTTAATTCTGTCACAATCCGATTACCAAGGCGTTTTTGATGAGACACAATCTCCATGCACAAATGCTGGCTGTACGGATGGCCAGCTTGACACAGTCAACAGTGGTACGTCGATAGGGTATATCCTCACAAATGTCCAGTGAACAGGGCTGCCAGATGAATTTCGGAAAAAATCGTCAAAATCCCGATAAAAAAGATTTTTCTTTTCGAATTTTAAAAATCGTCAAAAAAATCGGAAAAATAAAAAGTCACTATTTCTAATAGTATTTTGAAATCTTTATTAAAACGAAAACATAAAAATTCAATTTTATATAGTCTCTTGTACAATACATATCAAAATACGTAAATTTTAACTTTTTACATAACAAATCACAAAAAATTTTATGTTAAACACAACTTGTGTAATATTTAATATCTTAGTCCGTTTTCACTTCTATAATTCTCACTCGGCAAGGCAAGTATTTTTGGAAGAGAAGGGAAATAAGAACAAAAGGGGTACAAACTTGACGGTACTGTCAATTTTCTTATTTCCTTTTGTTTTTTTTCATGCATGTTGATTTACATTAAAAAGTACGAAAATTGAATTGACATGTTTGATGAAATGGCAAGTTCAAAAGAGAATTGAACAAAAACTGGTCTGCTAAAACTGAATAGTGTGAAACAGTATTTTATAAATAAATTGTTGAATTCAGCATATTTTATTAATTCAGGTTAAATTACAATGTCAAAACAATTTATTTTATTAATTTATTATTTTATTAATAACATTTTGAGTATAGAATTCAACATATTTTCAAAGAATTCCGTATTTTTGTTATTTAAATTTATTCGGCTGAATATGCTTTCGACGTTTTGTTAAAATAGGAGAAGTTTTTGTAGAAGAATTTCCCCGTGGAAATTCAGAAATTGTTTCCTCTTAAAATTTTAGTTCATGGAATTCAGTATTTAAAATTGATTTTTATGTTTACACATAAATAAGTAATTTCGACTATCCTGTCTCAATATTATTTGCAATTATTTTACTTGAACTTAACAACAATAATTAAGAAAACACTACTATCACTTAGTTTTGTTTTTGAAATAGTTGTTGTCTCAAAAAAAGAGAGAATTTGGTAACAAAAACATTAATAAAACTAACAATTTATAGAAAATTTTAATAATTCAGGAAATCGTCATTTTCAATGAAAATATCGTCAAATCGTCATTTTGCTATTTTTGAAACCAAAAATCGGCAAAATGACGATAAATCGTCAAATCTGGCAGCTATGCCAGTGAAGCCACCAAACGACAACGAATCTGCGGTCCAACCACGGAAACGATGTGTCGAGTGACTCGTAGTAGTAAACCTGCGGTCCAACCACGGGCACACTACTACGCTCGGCTTTGGCTGTAGGTGTAGTACCCAACTGTAAACCTGCGGTCCAACCACGGAATTCACAACTGAGGCTACACTAGCACCACTACAGACCAAACAAAACAAACTACTAAAATATACCAGAACAACTTACCTACCACTGTGTTCACCGACTGGTGAGAACTGACTGATCAACTGACCGGCCAAAACTGACTGACCCCAATTTTCATTTTTGTTCTGCTTTTATACCTTTTTTTCTGTTGACATACAACCAAGGTAGTTGCATCTATCCGTTCGCTCAGCTGTTTGTCACATTTTCTGTGTATGCGATGTTTGCTTAGATGCCGCTAGAGGGTGTGTCTCAAGTGCCAATTCGTGTCACTGCCACTAGATGTCGCCGTTAATCAATTTGAATTTAATTCATACAAGAATTATATAAAATTACGAGTTATCAAATATAAAAGCAAATTCATTCATTATTATAAAAAATTACCAATTAGAAAAATTAATTTAACTTAAATTTAATTCATACAAGAATTATGCAGAATTACAAAAAATGCATTTAATTTATTCTCACCAATTACGAACAATATGTGTGGGTGGAAACGAGGGTTCCCGACTTCCATCGTCACAATGTTATTCTTAATTTTTACTAGAACGTTAAGATCATCAATATCTACTACCTCGTATGGACCATGTAAGGTGATTCGTTTATTTGCTACTTTCTATTCTGGTTAACACTAAGTCGCCTATTTTTAAATTTATGCTATTTGATTTTCCATACGAATCTATTTTCCTTTTATTCTTGACTACCTCTATTCATTTTTTTGCTTTTTCTAATAAAGTTTTAAGCCTTGACTCTAATTCATTTGCATACAGCAAAGCTGTAATATGGTATCCATGAGTGCCAATTATCATCATTCACGAACGATAAGAAATATTCATTCAGTACTCGATTATTTCTATAGATCGTTCCTAGAGTTTCGTGATGATAAGGCGTGGAAAATTTTTGTGCTATCTTCAATAGATTACAGATTTCTTTCATTAATTCGTTTACGAATTCCTTACCTCAGTCAGATTTCAATGTTTTGAATATCCCGTATTTTAATATAAGGTTTTCAACTAGAGTCTTTGCTACAGTAGTGAGATTAATTAACTTTTAAAACCTTTAACAGGTTTTACCAATAACCACACATTTTGATGTTTGCACTAATCACTATGTGATTCACTTACTTATTTTAAGCCACGGTAAACAGTTTTATTATAGCCTTCACCATCTTGAGAAGGGTATATATAAGTTTGTCATTCCGTGTCTAATTTCCACAATATAATTTTCCGACCCTATAAGTATATATATTATAGATTGCGATTTCTTTTTGTATAAGACTTATTTTTGCTGAATTTTGTCTAGATATTCCAATTTTATAGGCATTTATTTATCATTAAGCCATATATCGGAATATATATATTTGTATAGGGCTATGAGAAATTATGGACCGATTCTTACTATTTTCCGCACACTTTCTTCTTTTATAGTACAAACAACGTATACAAAATTTCATGGTATTATCTGCAATATATTTCAAAATATTGCAATAAAATGGACGAAAAATATCAAATTTTTATGGAGGTGGTCTCACATATTGGTTCATAACTCTGGTTGACCTAAACCGATTTTGCTGATTTTAAATAGCAAACTTCTCGAAAGCACTTCTGACAGAAATATTGAAGGTTTGGATCCCGAGTATATCTGGGGACTTCAAAAAACTGATTTCAACATCCAGACAGACAGACGGACATGGCTTAATCGACTCCGCTATCTATAAGGATCTAGAATATATATACTTTATAGGGTCGGAAAATTATGAATGACAAACTCATGAAGGTGAAGGTTATAAAAATAATATAATTTTTATTTATTTGTGATGAGTTTTAGAAAAGAAATAGACAACGAACGATGTGGAGTAAAATCGACAACGGCACGTTTACAAATTGACAACATATGACAACGCATACGACGGATGGTTCATTTTTTGTCTGGGTGTAGTCGTTTACATTTTAAATTATATTTCTTTGTTAATTTATTTAGAAGATACAAATGGTAATAGAGGCTTCTCGGCTTCCGTTTTGATTATTCAAAATTTCGAATTTCCACAAAGTATCAGACTCTCCTTTTTTAATTAACGGTAGAAAAACTTAAAATTGTTATCCTATCTTTATCAGTTTTTCTTAATGGATATTTATGATGTAAAATAAATTGAGAACCCGAATTTAGCGGTTTGGGCTGTGCAATGTTGAGTGAATCAGTAAGTTAGTCAGTATATAGTTGTACATACATATGTATGCGTTCTTTTTTGCGTTATTACTCGTAAAAATGGATATTTTGATATTAATTCTGCATTTGATTTGAATTTATTCATATTTATATTAAAGACATATCATCGGACTACATATGGACAATCTTCTTTACTTAATCTAAAACTAGTTGGTGTCTGGCTTAAATTTCCTTAATATTGTATATTACTTTAACACAAAATATATACATACGTACCATCTTTTTTGTAAAATATAACTTCCAATTTCAATTCAGTTTTGCTCATTAAACTTTTTTCAATTTGTTGTTTGTGTTCATCCTTGGTTTCCGGTCCATAAAGAAAATGACAAGAACATCCTTAAAAATAGTTTACTTTTTAGTATATTGGCAAATATTTAGTCACTAAATTGCCATTATTTACCTTTTTGCATAATTTGGGCACGAGAATATCCTGTCAAATCAACGAAACCATCTGAACAATATACAATTGGATTGCCATTTGCTTGTGCATTTCCGAGAACGAAATTTGAATCTACAAAAAATATAAATAAATCTATTAATGTATGTACAGGATATCACAACACTATTTTGCCTCCCCATTTTTAGGAGAAATTTCTTTTTTATTTGTACAAAGGATTGTAAAAAAATGATAATAAACATTGTGCAAAATTAGGGGTGCCAGACGTACTGTTTTTAGCAGTACGCGTAATGTTTTTTTTCAAATGTACTGTTTTATGCACAAGACTCAAAACAGTACGCAAATGTACTGTTTTGTACAGGTTGTACTGTTTTTTGTACTGTTTTTTCGTTAAAAGCTTATTTATATTAAAATTAAAAAAAAATATTGAAAAAAGAAAATTTTTATTCAGTGTATTGCTTTATTAAAAAAAGGATTTATTTATCGGCTCTAAAGCATTGGTGTCCAAAAAATTTCTTTGTCCATATAAAATGAATACAACAACAATTGTTTCATGAAATGGACATCATTTCTCTAAAGGCATTTCTAACTATTAAACAATGTAGATTAACATAAAGAATATTAAAAAAACAAATTGGATTTCATAAATATATCGTTGTTTATACAACGTATTTAAATACATTTTTCGAAAAACTGATGGCACATTTAATTTTAAAGTAGTCATGTTATAGGGGGTTAAGATAAAATGTTACTTGGATTTTTTTTCAATAAATGATACTTCTTGATTTTTAAATAATAAATTTCTACACCATGTAAATTTTTTTTTTTTTTTTTTGCATATTCTTTTTTATTGTATCTTCATTTTAAATGAACTAACAATAGGTATTCAAATCCTAAAACTAAAGTTAATTAAGATAAGTCCAGCCAATGCTAGACAAAATCTAGTTTTCAAATTCGATAATATAAAATGAGCAACTTGTATTTATTCATCTGAGAGCGGTGGTGTCCCTCCTTCTCAAACGGCTATGACCGGGATGTTGTAAGATGTCTCGAGCGAGGGGATTTGGATGAGTTTCCAGCTTACCCAAATAATGGGCCACGTGTTTAGTTATTTCCCATTTGACAAGTGGAACATCAAGATCGTTGTGTATGTTGTTGTTTTTAATATACCAAGGAGCGGTAGTTATCATTCGTAGAATTTTGTTTTGACGGCGTTGAATTTTCTCAATATTGGAGTTGGAGGCAGTGCCCCATAACTGGATACCATAGCACCAAATTGGCTTTAAGATTGAGTTGTAGAGTAGAAGCTTACAATCGAGCCGAAGGACGGAGTTTCTGCCGATGAGCCAATGAATTTGGGCTGCTTTCAGTTTCATTTGAGTCAGCTTAGCATCTATATGTGGTTTCCATGTGAGGCGACGGTCCAGATGAATACCAAGATATTTCACGTGTGAGTTTTGAGGCACTATATGGTCATTAATACGAATAGGGGGGCATGATTCCCTACGTAGAGTAAATGTTACGTGGGTGCATTTCTGTTCATTTATTTTTATTCCCCATTGTCTTGCCCATTTCTCTACTTGCGTGACGTGGTGCTGTAATTGAATCGAGGCATCTTTTGGATCTTTGTGAGTACTGAAAAATGCCGTATCATCAGCAAATGTTGAAGTGTGAATTTCATTGTTTGTTGGCATGTCTGCTGTGTACAGCAAGTATAGAATTGGTCCTAAGATACTACCTTGAGGGACGCCAGCACCTATAGGTTGAGGACGGCTTAAATAATCACCTTCTTTAATCATAAACTGACGGTCGATTAAGTATTTCCATAGTAGGTGTTGAAGATTCACCGGCAAGTTCTGCTTTAATTTAGATATCAGGCCTTCATGCCATACTTTGTCGAAAGCTTGAGAGACGTCAATAAAGAGTGCCGAACAGTATCTCTTTTCCTCAAAGGTTTTTCTTATGACTTGTACCAATCTATGTGTTTGTTCTATTGTACTATGTTGACGTCTGAAGCCAAACTGGTGATTGGGAATGCAGTTGTTTTCATTCAAAATCGGAGTCAGCTTGGTTATAAGCAATTTCTCGAATAATTTGGACATAGTTGGTAATAGACTTATTGGCCTATACGACTCAACTTTGCAAGGATCTTTTCCCGGCTTAGGAATCATCTTTACTAGTGCAATTTTCCAAACCGGAGGGTAGTACTCAAGCCGTAAGATGGCATTAAAAAGAAAGAGGATTAATCTTTTTGCAATGCGAGGCAGCTCAAAAATCATTTTATTGCTGATTTTATCAAACCCAGGTGCTTTTTTAACATTTAAATTATCAATAGCCTCAACAACCTCCAGATATTGAAATCTTATTTGTACAGGTGGTCTGGCAACAACAGGCGGTAGTTGGCTAATGTCAGTATCCATATTGGGAGTGAATACATTTTTTAAATGACTTACGAAAAGGTTGCCTTTTTCTTCGTTATTTCGTGCCCAAGATCCGTTCAAAGTACGCAGTGGAGGTTTTGCGGTTACGGGTTTTCTCAGATTTCGGACTGCACGCCATAATGAATAATTTGACTGGGAAGTTGCGTCTAGACCTTCCAGATGTTGTTTGAGAGACGCTGCTTTTTGCGCTTCTAGCAAGATCCTAAGGTTTTTGGTACATTCTCTCAACCTAGTTTTAAGTTGGGGCGATCTGTGTTGTTGCCACTCTCTTTGGACTCTCCTTTTTTCAGACAACAGTTGCTCAACATCTGCAGAAAAAACTCTGTTGTACCTATTCGGGCGGTAAGTGGAAGAAGCATGTTCTGCGGCTTTCTCGACATGTTCATTAAGACTTTTTATACAGGCATCGATGTCTTCAGCAGTTTTTAACGGGAGTTTCTCTGTGCAGTGAGTGCTGATGTATTTTTTGTATTTTAACCAATTCAGACGTTTGACAAGAAGTAAGGCATCAGTTACGATTTGCGGAGGACTTCTGATGGTGATTACAGTGGGTGAGTGATCTGAAGAAAGATCCAGTGAAGCCTCGACTTCAATGAGTTCCGGGGATACCCCTTTCGCCACGCCGAAATCGATAACGTCAGGAATTTTTTGCTGGTCAGTTGGCCAATAAGTTGGTTGACCAGTTGAAATCACATTCAGTCCCATTTCAGACAGGGAGTCGTACAAGATACGACCTTTAGGGCTAACGAGTCGTGAGCCCCAGAATGTATGCTTAGCATTGTAGTCGCCAGCCGCTATGAAACGGCTACCTAGTGATTTGTAAAAATCTCTATACTGATCTTTTGTTATTGAAAATCTGGGCGGACAGTAAACTGACGAAATCACGAGGTTTTGACAAAAGTTCTCAATACAGATGTTTGTTGCTTGAAGATAACACTCTGAAAGACCACCCAATGAATGGTGTTTGATTCGCGATTTGACCAATATTGCTGAGCCACCACATGATCTATCTCTGGGGTCCTTGGTGTCGTAGAATGTATAACCACTTATTTTAAAAATGCTTCTCGACGTCATATGAGTCTCGGAAATCAGCATTACATCAATTTTCTTATTAAAAAGAAAATATTCAAGTTCATTTTTGTGTTGGCGTATGCCGTTTGCGTACCATGTAAATTGGAACAGCATTATTCTTACTAAAAAATATTGAAAAAGGAGTAAAATTGAGTTGACATTAAATTTAAAGTTCACTTTTGTAATGTAAATTAATACATATACAGATTGATTAAAAACTAATAAACTTAAAACTTTGTATTATAAGCAAAGCAAAAATATTGTAATCTAAAAAGACTTTGATGATATAAAAGATACAATATGGCATTTAAATTGTATTTTCTATGTACCTTCTTCAAAAACGTTCATAATATATGTTATGATCTCATATTTTTAAGTATTTTTAACAATTTTTTTGTTGCTTATTAAGTTAATATTACAAACATGTTATTACATGAATAAAGAGTTATGTTTTCTTTCAAAAATAAAATGTAATGTTTTTTTCGTTTGCATTGTACTGTTTTTTTGTATAATATGTACTGTTTTTCCGTATTTCAAATCTGGCTACCCTATGCAAAATGGGAAACTGAAACAATGTTAATTTTTGTTTGGTTTTTGTTGCATTCTTATGGGAAAAAACCGTTTACATTTAATTCTCCTAAACAGTAAATCATCAAAGTCACTGCATGCGAATCAGAGTTTTGGACCAAAATGTGTAACAACTAGCCCTTTCACGCTCAGCAATTTAAGGAATAACGGTAAATTGTATTTGCGTTTAAAGTAATAAAATGCAAAAACATCAACAAATATGTAAACAAGCATTTAGTTGTGGACAAGAATCCAAAGTAAGTTCATGTAAAAAATTTTTCTACTAAAACAGAGTCACGTAAAAATGAAATATATTAGAATTTCGAAATTATAAAATTGTTTTATCGAAACTATTGCTGAAAGAAAAGGTAATTTTAGTTATTAAAGCAAAAACAAACAAATAAAAAATTTAAATGTAGAGGCTAGAATTTTTTGAAATTAGAAGTTGCTTAGGAGCAACTTTGGTCGTTAAGGGTATACAAAGTTTTATATGAATATAAGTAAATTGTAGGTGCAAGACAGAGACGCAAAGGATTGACTGATACAGATATACAGCAAATCATCGATTTTGATTGGGACAAGTCATCTGATGAAGAGAATGTTATTGAAGATGAATATTTACCAGAAATATGGGAAAAAAGCATTGAGGAAATAATTGCAAATGATCAGGAAATTGAGGTGGATATTATAGATATTTTTTCAAATAGCGACACCTTTTTCGGAGCGTTAACGCTCTTTATGAGCCCAAAAAACAATCATAATTGCTCCGAAAACCTACAGAAAAGAGGGTCATTACAGTCGAAAATTGTCCGTCAGAAAGAGCTCTTAGATAATGTCAGAAAAGAGGGGTTTTTTTGGGCTCTTAAAGAGCTCTTAGATAATGTCAGAAAAGAGTTTTTTTGGGCACTGAAAGAGCTCTTAGATAATGTTAGAAAAGAGTTTTTTATCATTCTTGTGTGGTACAGCTATGTTTTTTTTTGTTCAAAGCCCAAATAACAGGACAACAATGCTTTGGTACACACTCAGGACAGTAACAAGCAAATTTTTCTTTCGCTCCAAAAATGCTCTTTAGTTGGACTCTTTTCTGACCCCTTTTTTCGGAACGCTGTTGTTAATGCGTGGTTGCTAAGCATATGCCTTTAGTTGATTTCCAGTTAGATATAGCCCAATCGCTGTTAAGTGCGTCACTCTGCGCTGATATAACTCTTTGAAAGAATCTGACCTTCAACCCCAATCAAGTATGTCTTCAGCGTCTGCTACTAGTGACTGTTCTGAAATAGGAAGAAGCTCTTCAAAAAACCGCAAATATACACCAGATCCCTCAAACACAATGCGCTATGACATATTAGAGCATATTGTAGTATGGGGTGAAAAAGGTCGTTGCCATTTTTGTAAAACCGCAACGCCCTTATCAACATGCTCTAAATGTAAGGTCCATTTATGCAGTAATACAAATAAGAATTGTTTTTATTCATATCAGTGCTAGTTTTCTTAATAAAATTGGAAGAATTTAGCTTTACTTCCTAAAATAAAATAAAAAATGTATTTGTTTCTTTTAAAATTTGTATACCACTAATGCCCATTGTTGCTTAAAAGCAACTTCCTCTGGACTCCTTCCTGGAAGGACCTGGTGTCCGAAACTTGGTATATACCTTATCTGAGCCCAAAATAAACAGAAAAACAAGGTTTCATATTTTTAAAACCACCTAGAAAAAAGTGAGCATGAAAGGGCTAGGGATGCCAAACCCGGATTTGTTAATCGCGAAAACTAGTCTTTGTTTACAAAGTCATCAACAAAAATTTAAATTTTAAAACGCTTCTCAAGTAAATAAAGGTGAAAGATTTAAAATTAATTTTAGATTGCCAAACTCGAACGCACTATTTCTACAGTCTACAGCTTTAATTATTTAACCCTTCTAATAAATCAAGGTGATATTATTCATGTTCAAAATTAAAGGAAAAATGGTTAAAAGAATCTTAAGCTAGATTTACACGATTGAAATTTTGTTCAAAATGCTTCAAACTCGTGTAAACAGCAAAATTTATTTATTTAATAACTATTAAATACTATTAAATAAATAAATTTTGAAGAATTTTTGCTGTTTACACGAATTTGAAGCATTTTGAAGAGCAATTTTGAACAAAATATCAATCGTGTAAATCTATGAATTTATATGTAGTATAAATTTAGCAAAAAACAATATTATGGATATTATGGAAAGAAACAAAAGAATGCATTCAATGTCATGATGGAAATTTCCATCATTATGCAAGAAGGGGTAAAACCTCAAAGAGATTAAGAATTTGTTTTACTTATAGCCAGATTTTAGGACGTAGTTCAACCATGTTTATTGTTTTAACTAAGTTTAAACTTCAAATTAAGTTGTTAGGATGTATATTACTTTGTTTTAATTGGCGTTCAACCCTTCAAAAATGGGCGTTTAAACTCGATTCATATTTGTCAAAACATATTAGCTGTTTTAAAGTACTATAAAATAAAAGAGCTGATTGTTTTAAGTTTTACTTTATAACATAAAATAAATTATAATAAAATGTATTTTTCGAAGTAAAATTGGTTAAACGTTTTAAACTATTTGTTAATTTTTATGATTTTTTATTGGTTTTTTCTTGTGCTGCTTTGATTTTCCAATGTTTTTTTTTTCTTTTGCCGCTTTTATTTGTTTATGTTTTAGAGAAATTTTATAATGCTACCACATTTATATAAGAAATTTTTAACGATGCCATATTTTTATTATGTGTAAAATATGGTAACTTCAAATAATTTGACGTTTCTTAAACTACCACTGCAAAACGACTAGGTGGATTAAAAAAGTTTGAATGTTATTAAAGTTTAACTAAACCACTAACAAACCAAGTTTAATCCTTCTCCTAAAAACTGGCCCTAAAACAAACAGTTGTCATTTTAAGCCCGGTTGAAGTAACAGACAAAGCTCTTTATCGCAGTGATATGAATCTCTGTTAATGTTACCCTTTTATTTATGCTCAAAGATACATCAAAAAGTGATCTGGTGAAATCTCTCCTTAAAAGAAACCAAAAAAGAAAGATGATTTAATCAACTTTTTTAATTTTTGAAAAAAAGAACCCAAAATTGAAGCGTGAACTTGATAATGAGTAAGAAATGTTTGCTATTAGAAATGAATTAAAAACGTTGATTGTGAAACGAATGAAATAATAAATGTAATTTCAATATGTAAAAGCCCCACACAACACCTTATTCGTATAATGTCTGTAATATTATGGAATAAAATATTAGAAGAAGAATAAGAATCATTTGTTTCGGAGGGTGAGAAAGGATTATTTATGCAATCAGAATACATATTAGTAACAAAATTAAATCGGGATTCTCTTTACTATAGATACCGATCGATAATATTCTGTTGCTTATAATTAATATAGAAATTAATGACGAAATGACATATTAGTTTTGTCAATTTAACATTTCAATTAATTGCTATTATGTTTCTTTTTTATTAATGGTTTATAAACTTTTGATCAATTTAAAACTTTTGTTTTCAAACATATTTATATTTAACATAAGTAACTTTTTTGAAATATGATTTATAAACCAATATTTTTTAATATGAAACTAAAAACCCGATTTCAACATCTCGGGATTCATTTTTGAAATCCTAAATCCCGGAATTTAAAAAAAGTTAAGATCAAAAAAAAGTTTACTTAAATATATATTTATACCCTACACAACTATAGTAGGGAGGGTATATTGAATTTATGCTGATGTTTGTAACGCCCATGGTCCAACACACACCTTAAAGTATACCGATCGACTAAATATCACTTCCTTATTCGATGTAACGATGTCCGTCCGTCCGTCTGGCTGGCTGTCCATGTAAAGCTTGGTCGCAATTTTAAAGATATTTCGATAAAATTTGGTACGTGATATTTTTTCAGCCCACGGACGGATGGGATTGAAACTGGTGCAAATCGGTCTATTATTTCACCTGGCCAGCATACAAATGTCTTCCCGCAATAGGGGTTTAACGAACATAAAGGTTTCATTTATGCAAGTATCCAAATAAATTTCACCACAAATGAGTGGTAAATGAAGCCAAATCAACAAATCAAATCAAGCAGATCGGTTGATAATTGATCATAGCTCCCATATAAGACCCACTTCCGATAATCAGTTTAGAGATGTTTGATTTATGCCTCCGACATGCCGTCAGACCCCAAAATCCACACGTCAACTTTTGCAGACGATACAGCCTTTATCAGCGTCCATAAGGACCACCAAGTTGCATCACAGAATTTGCAGAATTATGTTTATAAACTAGAGAATTGGCTAGCGCTTTGGAAAATCAGGGTAAATGAACAAAAATGTATTCATATCACTTTCACATTGCGAAAAGATACCTGCTCGTCCATCAGAATAAATAATCAAATTATTCCTCAACATAATGAAGTCAAATACCTCGGCATTCACCTCGACCGCCGTTTAACTTGGAAGTCTCATATTGAAGCGAAACTTACACAAATGAGATTAAAAGCAGTGCAACTTAATTGGCTAATCGGCAGAAACTCTACATTGAAATTGGATTGCAAACTTTTGTTGTACAATGCAATTCTAAAGCCAATCTGGTGCTATGGAATTAATTTATGGGGTACTGCCTCAGCATCCAACATTGAAAAAATTCAAAGGGGTCAAAATAAAATTCTACGTATAATTACTGCAGCACCATGGTATGTTAAAAATTCTCGAATCCACAAAGATCTAGGCGTGCCATTAGTAAAAGTCGAATTTACAAAATATGCGTCAGCAAACTTGAACACCATCCAAACCCACTTGCACGAGACATCCTTAACTTTAGTGGCCACAATCGGTTGAGAAGGAGGGATACCCTTGCTTTAACTCAAGCGCAAAACAGATGACTGGATCAGTTGATGTGAAATTTTTTTAGTATCATAAAAATTTTTGTCTAGCACTGGCTGGGCTTATTATTTTCTTTTTAGTATTAAGATTTGAATACTTATTGTCATTTCATATATGAAGATTCAATAAATAATTAAATGCAAAAAAAAAAAAAAAAAAATGTATAAACTTTTACACTATAAAAAAAACACAAGCTGGTACAACATAATTAAGACCTGGGGCCAAATTACCGCATTCGTGATCGAATGAGCTATCGTATCGAATAATGATTTCGATATCGAAATTACTATAAAATGTACTAAATTTCTAGCTCGATATCGTATGCCATAATCTCAAATAAGAAATTTACAATCAATTTTACTCGATATCGTATGCGGTAATTTGGCCCCTGCTTAACATCAGCATAGCAAAATTTTCAAATTAAGATTTTAGTAATTATTTAAGCTTTAGGTGTTTTTTATAAAAAATTTAAATTATTAGAGAAGATTTTTTATTATTTTGACTTGACTTCATTTTCATCGTCTAAGATATGTACATCTGTAAACATTATTAATTAAAAATGAACTCAAGCCAAAATAATAACAAATCTTCTCTAATAATTAATATAAAGTTCAACCATTTTTTATTATGAAAAACAGTCAATACAAATAATTAAATTAAAAAAAAACACACAAGGCACGGTGTAAAAGTTGTCATCCCAGTTCCGGTTGTTTTCATAGTTACCGAATAACAAAAATCTACCATAAAGGAGAAATGACAACAATAACATACTTTGCTGATATTCTCAACCAACGGTAGACGCCAGAGAACGGTTTGAATGCAGAATTTTATGCTTTCGAATGCAATCACGAAATGTGAGCATGTTGTTGTCAATTCACATCATTTGAGAAAAGCAATACATGTCACCATTCAAAAAAATGAAGTATGACGAATACCATACATTGCATTGCATGTCTTCTATTAATGTCACTTAATACATACAAAAGCAACGAATACACAACGAATGGTACGAATGTTTGTAATGTTTATTGAATGAAAAGTTCAAATTCAAATTTTACTTTTTGAGTTTTTTAATCGTATGAAAAACACCGTTATTTACTTTTTCCAAAATTTCTGCGTGCTGCTTTATTTGAAGTACTAAAAAACATACAGTAGGCCAAAACTATACACAAATACATTAATTACTCCAACAGGTCAACGAATACTGAACGAATTTTGCGAATGTTTTTAGTTTTTTAATGTATCATCATTTCATTTCGTTGCTTGATATATAAAGGCATTATAAACAAGTAAGAGTGATATATTCGGCTGTGCCGAATCTTAAATACCCTCCACCTAAACGTAATATGAAATACAAAAACTATACTCGTTATAGGACTAGAATATCCTTATTCTATGTTCTCTATTCAGTCTTAGTGCAAATTTTATTAGTATTTGATACATTGTTTGTGTTGCATGCATGTTGTCAAAGGATACCTGTTGCTATTTAAATCAGCCTCAAACTCAACTATATTATCTGCGAGTCGAATAAATGTATCTAACGACATCTTGAAACTTTTTAAACAATATCAGATATTGTATGAATTTCGAACAAAAGTAGATTTGAAAACAAATGAACGACCAAATTATGAAAAGCCAAGCGAAATCTTATACCAAATCTTATATCAAATATCATATGACAAAATGGTAGGGAAATAATAACGCAAAGATTATTTAAGAAAACATGTATAAATGCCAAATTATGTATATCGAATCTTTACAAATAGAACCAAAAAAAAAAAAACAAATTTTAAGATCTTATTTTCGAAAATTGGACTAAAATGTAAAATCAATACATTAATGAACAATTAAGAATTTATTCATTGGAATCACTGCAATGAAAAAAGTTTGAATCTATTTAATTATCTGAAGCTACAATCAGCTGTTGCCTACACACAAAAAAAATATTATGACGGCAAATAATTTTAGCATTTGATGATTTTGCTATTGGGGTGAATAAAAACTTGTTGGAGAAAATGAAAACCTTTTGTCGCAAGAAATTTTCCAACAATATTTTTTTTTACCACAACAACATGAAAGTATTTGAAGTTTTTTAACAGCAAAATTATTTGTTGCAAATAGAATAACTTTTGTCGTTAAAGGTTTTCTCTGAAATAACGGCACATTGAAAATTGATGTTAACGTAAATGATTTGCATTTGCATGAAATAACAATTTTTGTTGCCATAAAATATTTATTTTTTTGAATCAAATAATATTACTGTTGTCGTAAAAACAATTTGGCAATGCCGCTCTCTAAAATGAACTAAAACTCTCTTTTTAGTGATTCAGTTAAAGGTGTGTTCACATTGTCAAATTTGTCAAATTTGTACATATAATCTGAACACCTTCAAACAATAGCATGTGTTATTTCTATGTGTGCAATACACATGACATTTTTTATTTAGAACGAGTTCTATTTTCTTGTGACAAACCATCTGACATCAGCTGTTTTTTATAACAAAAATTTTGTGGCGGCAAAAATTAATTGAAATTTTAATAAATATAATTTATAGTAAAACAAAAATCTCTTATTCCATTTTAAAATACAGTTTTATTTAATTATAAATTTAATTTTTATTATACACATACAGCAATCAGCTGTTTTAAGATTTTTCTTTTTTAATAGGTTATGTCAAATGTACTTAACATACCAACATTTGAACATGTAAATTATAAACCGTATGTGAAACTCAAATTTTGACATACACATGAAAACACATGTGGATAGAAAAGTGACATTCCATATGACAAATACACACAATGTGAACACACCTTAAAAGGTTATACTACGACTACAAAACAATTACAAAAAACAAGAGGTAATTTCAAGGTGAATTTAAATACAAGGTGACAGCGTAGCGCCAGCTGATTATTCATGGTGAAATTGAAAATGTTAAAAAGTTGTTTACAAATAGTCAAAGTTTATATAAAAAAAACAACTTTTTAACAGTGACGAAAGTTTTTACACAAACAAAAATGCCTGTTGTTCTTGCCTTGTTGTAATTGTTGTAGCAATGTTGTCACCTAGTATTTAATTTCACCATGGGTAATTTCTTATTTTGTGTACACTAAAACGATCTGTCAATGTTGTTTTTGTAATTGAATTGTAAACGTAGTATAACCTTATAACTGAATCACTCTACAACTCTACTGATTTGTATTTTTTATTATCATTGCGATCAGTATTGAGCAGTGTGGCCATATCCAAAAATAATTTACAGCTAAATCGGCTTTAAAATAATGCTAAAAAATGCTAAAAAAATACTAAACTGCCAAAAAATAATGCTAAAATTTTAATTGTATTATTTTTTGTAATTTTGGATAATATATAAATTTAAATGGTTTATTTTTCGTAATTCTTCCCTATAAACACTTATTGCACATCATTTCAATGAAACAAACTGTAACAAAATATTTATTGAAGTATATGTACATAATTATTTACATTCATAAAAAGTTTTTTTTAACAAAAGGTATCATTAAATTCAATATCACATTAAATTATTATAAAATTAACAAAAAATCAAAATCAATACAATTTACATAAAATATTTTATAAAATATTTAAATGATAAATTGAATACGTCATCGAAGGTATATTCATTATCTTCTGAAGATTCGTTCGATATATCATTATAATATATATTCTTATCACTTTTTCTAACGAGATCATTCGTTATTTTAAAATTTTCGCAACATGTATTCATTCTTTTCAAACCACACCTAATATAAAGTAGCGAATTCATAGTGTTTAACATCATTCTATTTCGAATTTTCGTTTTTATGAGATTCATGCCACTAAAAACCCTTTCAACTTCCGCGTTGCTAAATAGCAAAACCAGGAACTTCATTGCAAAAGTAGCTAATTCACTAAAGGAATTTTCATTTAGTGCATTTTTATATTCATATACATTTACCCAAAAGTCAACTGTTGAATTCTTATTTAAACATTCATATGAATTTAGTTTCCGCCACTGATGTTCCAAAGCTGTTATTTCTTCTACATGCAAATCAATAAATTTTTCTTTAAAATGTTCGTTTAGTTTGCATTTATTAATTTTTAAACTGTTTTCTACACAAAAGAAGTTCGTTTTTGTTAAATTATGAAATTTTTTTGGCAATCGTTGTCTAAGTTGGCATATTAATTGAGCTACAAAATCTAGGCATGAAAATCGTATTTGTTTTTCTATTTCAATAGTTATGATATCTCTTTTTGATTCCAAATATTTTTCAAAATCGTAATTAAAATATGGTGTTAGTGAAAAAAATCAGATAAACATGAATTTAATGGATCAAACTGGTCCGATTTCAAAACAATTTGATATGAAAGACCTTTTAAAAGGTTGTATAGTTCTACTAGCAAAAGAGTGGGGTCAGCATCATTACTTTCAAACATTTTGTTAACCTTCTGAAGCTTTAAAAATTTTAAATATAATAAATTTTTATCATTGTATAAATTTTTTAAGATGTTTGCTTGGTGGCATGATTCTAACGTTGCAGCAATTTCAAAGTGAGTTTTTAATTCTAACCATTGATTTTCTATACGTTTATCAGCTAACTCAATTGATAACCATCTGGTACCACAGGCTCTAACTAATTTTAACGGTTGTACTCCTTCATTTATTGCACAAAATATGTTTTTATAATTATTTTGTCTTAAAGAAGATTTGCTAAACCAATTATAAGTTTCTGACACCAAATATTCGATTTCATTAGGTAAAGATTTTGATGCCGAAGATATTGATAACTGCAATGAGTGACAAACGCAAGGAACTAAAATTATGTGTTTATTTTTTTCCCGTAATATGCTATTACACCTCGGTTAACTCCCGTCATTACGTTGGCGTTGACTGTACCTAGTCTAACCATTTTTGAAACTTGTAAATTAAAATCGTTAAGTACTTTCAAAATGGCTTTGGAAATTCCATTGGCTGAAGCATCTTCTAATTTACTTATGCTATGTTTCCACGGTACATGCTTCGCTCTCTATTCATGCTTCACATCCCAATCATGTGCGAAACAACTTGCTTCGCCATACAAAATTTTAAAAGCGAATCAAGTAGATTCATATTGAATCTACTTGCGAAGCACGAATAATTGCATTCTTCTCTAATTTTTATCGGAAGTTTATCTGCACTAGCTGTACAAATTTAATATTATTGTAAAAAAAGCAAATTATTTTCTTGTTGCTGGAAGTAAAGAAAGTAAATACGTACGAATGTATGTTTTTTTTCAAATAAGCTAACTAATTTCCACTCACTTTTGTTTGTCCATTAAAAAAAATATTTTCCACAAATTGTAAATTCTGTTTTTTTTTTTTATTCTGTTTGTTTATTAAAAACAACTGTCAAATCGAATCAAGTTTTTTGGTCATGTAAACAGCATGATTCATAAACATGATTCAGAGAGCGTAGAGTATTTAAACAACGATTACGGTCATTAAAGCACGAATAATTGTCGTGTACCAAGAAGTTCTGCTTTGAAAATTAAATGGTCCATAAGTGGATTACATAGGGCCATGATGTAGTCACTACATTTTAGCTACAATGGACCACGTACTCCACAGATTTTTGCAGGGTTGAAAAATGTTACAACCCTGTGTAACAACAATAAGAAAAACAGCACGCACTGACACGAGACATTGAAATAGCTGTAAATAGAATTGAAAGTCAATGGTTAGAATTAAAAACCCATTTTGAAATTGCTTCTATTAACTTGTTATTGAAAAATCTTTGTAATCAAATCGTTTTGAAGTCTGAAAATTTGGATCCATTAAAATCGGACTTGGAAGATTTCCAAATTCTAATGCCGTACTTTAATTGCAATTTCGAACGATACCTGATTTCACAAAAGGAAATAATTTATTCTGAGACAAAAAAAAAAAAGAAATTAGATACACTTACGAAAACGTTTGCCAAATAATTTTTAACTTTGTAAAAACCCAATTCTTTTCATTACAAAATAGTTTGAGCAATACAAAATGTAAATTGTATGAAAATTTTAAAGAAGAAATGTCAAGTAGATGATATTACTCTTTTGAAATTACAATGGCAAAAATTAAATACCTTTGATTGGAGAAACCAAAAGTCAACTACAGAATTTTGGATTGATGTTTCTGAGTACAAAAACGCAATGAATGAAACCCCTTTTAGAGAATTGTCAACTCTTGTGAAGAAATTTGTAGTTTTGCCTTTCAGTAACGCAGAAGTTGAGTGCGTATTATGTGGTATGAATATAATTAAAACTAAAATTAGAAACAGATTTACTCTAAACACCATGAATTCACTTCTATACATCAGATGTGGGCTTAAAAGGTTAAATAAATGTTTCCAAAATTTTGAATTAACTAAGGAACTCATAAAAATTTTTGATAAGGATATTTATACAAATGTTAATAATTTTTTGTCTGGCTCAGAAATAGAAAAACATATAGAAGAATGTGATGATAGGTTGGCAACGATATGCCTGAATAAACGTGAAATAATTTACTGCTGATCATTTGTTAACTTTTTTAATTAAATAAATTGCAATTAACTTCTGAAAAATAAGCTTCTTAAAAGGATTACGTGTTTTTATAGTTAAAAAGTTAAATTAAATATAAAAATAAGAGTTTTTAACCTATTGCTGTTTTTAAGCATCTTAACTTTTGTTTTTTATCTGCCGCCATATTGTTATTATATATACATAAACATTGTAATTAAATCTAAATGTCTCCGGCTGTGAAAATGTTTAAATGTGCTGATTGTAAAGAAAATATAACCAAAAGCCAATCCAGCATTCAGTGTAAGACATGTACTTTATGGTTACATGTTTCGTGTTCTGGTATTCCAGACAGTGCGTATACTGTTCTTAAGGCGAACAAATTACTGTCGTTTTCATGTAATTATTGTAATAAAAACCCTAGGGCTGGATTTGAAAGTTTATTACAAAAGGAAAATGGTGCTTTAAATACTAAAATTGATGCTTTTATACATAAAGTTGACCACGAACAAACCTCTATCCCAGCAAGCCATATGAGTCCGAAAAGAGTCTTTTCTGACACCTTTTTCGGAGCGTTAACGCTCTTTATGAGCCCAAAAAACAATCATAATTGCTCCGAAAACCTTCAGAAAAGAGCGTCATTACGTTCGAAAATGGTCCGTCAGAAAGAGCTCTTAGATAATGTCAGAAAAGAGTCTTTTATGAGGTTTTTCTTGGGCTCTGTGTAATCTTGTTTTTATCATTCTTGTGTGGTACAGCTATGTTTTTTTTTGTTCAAAGCACAAATAACAGGAGAACAACGCTTTGGTACACACATAATTAAGTGGAATTTCTGAGTCATACTGCGTGTCGACTCAGGACAGTAACAAGCAAATTTTTCTTTCGCTCCGAAAATGCTCTTTAGTTGGACTCTTTTCTGACTTCTTTTTTCGGAGCGCTCCGAAAATGCTCTTTTGTTGGACCCTTTTCTGACTCCTTTTTCGGACCGCTCCTAAAATGGTATGCTGGGATCCAACAAGCTTTAAATGATACTGTCTCAAGTTTTAAATCGGAGTTGGCTTCCTGGTTAAAAGAATTAAAATCTGACATTATTGATTGTAATAAAATGATACGGAACGTTGATAATCTGCCTCAAAAAAACTATCTGTCCTAGAGGAAAAAAAAATTGTTTTGCACAAAAGGCTGTATCGTGCCGATATTGTAGTTAATGGGTTGCCTGCTGGTGTTGACGATCTTTTCTCCGTTGTCGTTAAAATTGGATATATTTATGATGTGCCTATTACGAACTATGATGTTAATCATGTCTGTTACTTCAACAATCGCAAATCTATTTTGATTAAGCTTAAGAGTGTGTTTTTGTGTGACAAAATCATGAAAGAATATCACAAATTTCGATCTCTAAAGGTTATTGATGTTATTGGAGGTGATATTGATCTTAGGGTCTACTTAAACGACCATTTTTCTCCGGCTGCTGGCAGACTTAATGCTATTTGTAAAAAGCTATTAGTAAACAAGTATATACAAAATTTTGAATTACGATAAGCTCAATGCTAAAATAACTGTGAATAGTGGACAAGAGGAGGTGCTTGATTTTGCTGGATGTGTTGGATTATTAAATGATACTCCTTAGATTTAATATATATTTGGTATTTATTATATCCCTTTACATTTTAATCTTCTTTTTTTGCATTTATTTAATCTTTATTTTTCTTATAAATTACACTGTGCTAGAATTTGACACTTTTTTTTGTGACAAACGGGGCACCTGGCGGGTTAACCTAATTCGGGTACGCTAAATCCAGTGGTGCTAACCGTTTTTTTAGGTTAGCTCGTTTTTTCGAAATATACCGTTATTTCGAAAATGGAGGAGGTTGCACAACATATATTCGCGTAACTCAAAAACGGTTTAGTTTATTGAATAAACTAAAAAAACCGAAATTCCGCAATGAAATTTTCTTTAAGTAGGGTTAAACTTTTTTCCAATATGCGTAGGCGTTGTAGAAACATAATTTTTTTTTTACCAAAAAAAATTGTTTTTTTAGCAAAATTTCAAAAATTTTGTTTTTTAAAACGGCATAATAAATTGGAAAACGCAGCTGTGCTTCTAATTTTTTCTGTAGGTATAGCAAACAAAGTTCCAAACAAAACAAGACATAAATAATTAAAATCTGTCTACAACTTTTGATTTTATTCACAAAAGATGAAATATTTAATAACCAGACGAAACTTCAAAAATTAAAACATTTATTTTTGTTGTTAATTAAAGTTTAAGTTTTTATTTAGAAATTTATTCTTCTTCCTCCTGCAGATAACAACAAATATCCCCTAATAGCGAATCAAGGTGTTTGCCACTATACCAGTGTTCGAGTCTGGCTGTTACTTGGTGAAATCTCTCGCCATGTTCATCAGACTCGGCTGCTGATTGTTCATTAAATTTTTCTGCATGACAATGCAAAAAATGTATTTTCAATGACATTTTGACGTTTAAGTTTTTAAATGCGGTTAGCATATCTCCAATTCAAATTCGCCAATTTTCAGACCGATGATTTCCTAATACATTTTCTATTACTGATTTCACAGAATTCCAGCCCAATAGCTCCATATCATGCAATGCAAGTTCAAGTTGTTGGTCCTTCATTAGACGACGAATGTCCGGTCCATTAAAAATTCCTGCAAAATAAAAACATTATGACATGAAATATAAATCTAATTTAATAAAGTAGCTAGAGTTCATACCTTCTTTTACTTTCATGCCGCTTAATCGTGGAAAAATTCGGCGCAATTCGGTAAAAGCAATTCCATCTGGGTTCAATGCTTTTATAAATTTTTTTACAATACCCAGTTTGATGTGGAGTGGAGGAAGCAAAATCTTTTCCATATGACATTGAAGGGGTTGAGGAACTCTTATTTATACTGTAATTTTTTATCAAAGTACCTGTCAAGCCCTTCATGAACATAATTTGTAAAAAAAACCAAAGCCGGGACGATTTCTGTTTCTACCTGTTCCAGGTATACCAAGAGAATACCAGGCAAAAATATCTAAATATTTTGATATTTTCTGGTTGCATTGATGTTGGGTGCATAGTGTGTAGTCGTGTTTTATGGCATGGTATTGCAGAACCGAGTTGCGTAGTGTGTACCTAACATTAGAATTAAAAAATAAAGTCATACATTTTTACATATTTGTATTTTCTTGTGCGGACAAAACCCGCACAAATCGGTCTTGTAAAAACTTAAGTAACGTATTCTATTGTTATACCTGGAACAGGTAGAAACAGAAATCGTCCCGGCTTTGGTTTTTTACAAATTATGTTCATGAAGGGCTTGACAGGTACTTTGATAAAAAATTACAGTATAAATAAGAGTTCCTCAACCCCTTCAATGTCATATGGCGAGTGCTTGCGAAAGTGAATAGTGAAGTTTAAAGTCTTTGACAGTCTTGAGTCTAATCATTTATATTGAAATATCTAAGATGGAAGCGTGTATCATAACTTTTGTTATGTGTGTGGTAAATATACAAATATGCCAAGTCGCCGTAAAATGACTACTGAAACAATTAACTTGTATGAAACATATTTTTCTTTAAGTGTCATATGTGGCAAGAGTTGGTCACCATCAATAGTGTGTACAAAGTGCATTTACCATTTAAATAAGTGGAAAAAAATGGAGCTGCCATGCCAATTGGTGTTCCAATGATTTGGAGAGATCCCATACTCCATGTTGAAGATGAGTGTTATGCGTGCATAAATCATACAGCCGGCATAAACAGAAGAAAAAGTGGTTCTATATCTTACACTGCAACAATATATGCTCAATTTCCGCTGCCACATTCTGACGAAATTCCTGTTCCGGATAGCCAAATACCAACAGAAGATATTCCCTCAATAATTCAATCTGTTGAAACCTGTGGAGCAGCTGCATCGATGTATCAACCGTCATACATCACGATTCCATGTAACCACAACGAAATCACGCAAAATCGTCTGGATATAATGGTACGACGCCAGTACAATACACGGGTTTGGGCTATACGTGAGGAAAGCAGATTGCATAGAAATAATATTATTGAATTACCACTTGTGCCGATGGAAAAGATTTTGCTTCCTCCACTCCACATCAAACTGGGTATTGTAAAAAATTTTATAAAAGCATTGAACCCAGATGGAATTGCTTTTACTGAATTGCGCCGAATTTTTCCACGATTAAGCGGCATGAAAGTAAAAGAAGGTATGAACTCTAGCTACTTTATTAAATTAGATTTATATTTCATGTCATAATGTTTTTATTTTACAGGAATTCTTAATGGACTGGACATTCGTCGTCTAATGAAGGACCAACAATTTGAACTTGCATTGAATGATATGGAGCTATTGGGCTGGAATTCTGTGAAATCAGTAATAGAAAATGTATTAGGAAATCATCGGTCTGAAAATTGGCGAATTTGAATTGGAGATATGCTAACCGCATTTAAAAACTTAAACGTCAAAATGTCATTGAAAATACATTTTTTGCATTGTCATGCAGAAAAATTTAATGAACAATCAGCAACCGAGTCTGATGAACATGGCGAGAGATTTCACCAAGTAACAGCCAGACTCGAACACTGGTATAGTGGCAAACACCTTGATTCGCTATTAGGGGATATTTGTTGTTATCTGCAGGAGGAAGAAGAATAAATTTCTAAATAAAAACTTAAACTTTAATTAACAACAAAAATAAATGTTTTAATTTTTGAAGTTTCGTCTGGTTATTAAATATTTCATCTTTTGTGAATAAAATCAAAAGTTGTAGACAGATTTTAATTATTTATGTCTTGTTTTGTTTGGAACTTTGTTTGCTATACCTACAGAAAAAATTAGAAGCACAGCTGCGTTTTCCAATTTATTATGCCGTTTTAAAAAACAAAATTTTTGAAATTTTGCTAAAAAAACAATTTTTTTTGGTAAAAAAAAATTATGTTTCTACAACGCCTACGCATATTGGAAAAAAGTTTAACCCTACTTATAGAAAATTTCATTGCGGAATTTCGGTTTTTTTAGTTTATTCAATAAACTAAACTGTTTTTGAGTTACGCGAATATATGTTGTGCAACCTCCTCTATTTTCGAAATAACGGTATATTTCGAAAAAACGAGCTAACCTAAAAAAACGGTTAGCACCACTGGATTCAGCGTACCCGAATTAGGTTAACCCGCCAGGTGCCCCGTTTGTCACATTTTTCAACTAGCACAGTGTTATTATTACAGTACAATTTCGATATTTCGGACACCTGCTAATCCGGACAGCGCGGTAATCCGGACACTTATTTTTTTCCCATAATAGACTCTATAATCCGGACATCATCATTTTTTTCTCCCTCAATAATTCGGACAGCATTTATTTTATGTTTCTTTGGCAACAAAACTTTAACTGCATAACATTAGTTTTGTTTCTGAAGAGTTTTTACCGTTAGTTTTTCATTGCTTTTGCGATTTAAATCAAGAAATGCCTTCAGTTTTTTTTTTATTTGTGAAAAGAAACAGAGTGTTTACTTTTGCGCAAACATCATTAATGATTTTTTTGTTAGTGTTTCTACTACGTTCATTCAAGTTCAACATGCCATCAATTCATAAGAAGAAACATAATTTTTTAACTATTGATCACCAAAAAGAAATTTTGACAAAATTATCACAAGGAAAGTCTTTACGCCAACTAGCAATAGAGTACAACGTAGGAAAATCTACGATATCAGATATAAAATTAAATGGTTTCAAAATCGATAGGTAAGTTAAAACGTGGAGTTTATTTTTTCAATGAATAACATAATCGGTTTGATAGCTATCTTTCAAAATCTGAGGGTGGGCTAGGAAAACGTAAAACCATGCGAAGTGCTGAGTATGAGGTGATGGAAGAACGTTTGTACAATTGGTTTATTAACAAAAGGCATCATAATGCACCAGTTACTTCGGAAATCGTTCAAGAAAAAGCAAAGCTTTTATGTGCAGAAATTTATGGAGCAAATGTGGAATTTAAAGCAAGCAATGGCTGGCTTAACAATTTTCAATCTCGATATGGAATAAAATTTTTAAAAATTTCCGGGGAAAAAGTTCCAAACGACCCGTCCGCCGTCCAACCCTTTATCGAAGCTCCACATGCAAAGATGGCTGAGATGAAAATAACGTACTCTCAGGTTTACAATGCTGATGAGACTGCACTCTTTTGGAGAAAGCTACCGGATAAAACACTTGCGCTACGCACAGAAAAGTCTGCACCTGGACGTAAAGTAGGCAAAGAAAGAGTTACAATTCTAGTATGCTGCAATGCAACTGGAGAGCACAAGCTCAATTTATTGATGATTGGAAAAGCTAGAAACCCGAGAGTTTTTAAAAAAGAAAATTTACCTGTAGAATATGCAGTAGCAAAAATGCGTGAATGACCGAAAACATTTTTAAAAAGTGGTTCGTAAAATCATTTGTAAAGCATGTAAAAAAGTATCTCAAGGAGAATAATTTCTCTAATAGAGCACTTTTTCAGGTAGACAACGCAACATGCCATCCAAAGTCACTAGCAGATTTGAACAACGAAATTTGCATTATGTTTTTTCCACCTAACTGCGCAGCACTGATGCAGCCAATGGATCAAAATGCTATCCGAATTTTAAAAATAAACTATCGTAAAAGCTTTTTGTCCGCAATTTTATCAAGTTCGGAAAATTTAATGGACGCTCTTAAGACCTTTTCATTGAAAGACGCCGTCTTTTTGATTTGCAATGCTTGGGATAAAACTGTTAAAATATTCTTAAAAAATGTTTCAATAAAATTCTTTATGATGAAGAATGGGACTCAGAGGATGAAGTACCTCTGACAAGACTAAGACGCAGCGATAACGCCGAAGTTATTGATTTACTTGTTGATCTAGCACCTGATATCTATAATTCCAATGAGGTTAAAGTTTGGCTTAATGATGAAGTTGAAATCACAGACGATGAGACTGCAGAAGATGATGAGGTTGAATCATTTAATGAAGAATATGGCAATGATGTTCCAAAAACACAGCATTCGCAAGCCATATCTGCCCTAAATATTTGTATAACATATTGCGAAGAGCAGGAACTTCCTGCTGAGGATATTTTAAAACTTATAAGCCTCAGAGATATTTCATATAAAAAGAAAAATTAATCCAAACTTCACCAGATGAAAATCTCCAATTATTTTTGCAACATGTGATAACATACATACATACATATGAGAGAATGTTCAGAAAATTTATATGAGTATATCAACTTGAATATATAGTATGTATGTAAATATTTCATTTTGAAGTAAATTTCTTTTAATAAATAAAGGTTTTCTTATGTTTTCAAAAGGTTTCTTAAATTATTTCTCTTGTCTCGGTAATTCGGACATTCCGATATTTCGGACACCACATGGTTTTTAATTGTCCGGATTATCGAGATTGTACTGTACTATTTGTTGTTTTCAAATGAGAAGCTGTATATGAATTAATTTTTGCTCAGTACAATTACAATAATGTTTAATAATAATTTTTTTTCCTTTTTCCTTTTCTGGTTCCCCGCCGTAATGTTTAGTTTTGATGTCGGTTAGACAAATTCCTGGTCCATCTTTCAGTAACAACGCTTATATTAAATCTGTATTAAGTCCATATATGTATTTTCTCAGAGCTGGTCATACAAACTGTCAGAGTATTAAACCCTCTGCTGACTATTCTAAGATTGATGAGTTGAAAACAATACTAAGTAATTCAGTCTTGAATGTATTTGGAGTTACTGAGACTTGGCTCAAACCTTATATTTCAACTCGTTGTGTAAAAATGTCTGGTTTTAACTTTTTCCGTAATGATCGCATAAATACAAGAGGTGGAGGAGTTGGAATTTACGTTGCTACAGGATTTAAGTGCAAAACTGTATTTAAGGTTTCGGAACATGATGCTTGTGCATCTCTTTTTATCGAAATTTGTTTTAATAATATTATAATCTTGTTTGGTGTAGTTTATTTACCTTATGGTGATTTAGTTTCTTTTGAGAATAGTCATCATGATTTATTTTTGAAATACGCTAATGTCATAGTTGTTGGGGATTTTACATTGTTAAATCTGGTAACATGAGAGCGTTTTGTTTGAGAAATAATTTGTTTACAGTTCATAACTCTATACCTACCCATTTTGATGTGGCCCATAGTTCTACATCTCTTATTGACTTTTGGTTGGTTAGTGACATTTCAATAGTAAAATTCTCTGACCAATTACAGTGCCCGTTCTTCTCGCATCATGCTTAGATTTTTGCCTCGTTTGGGTTTAGTGTTGAAAGAACTGATGATTTTTTTGAATTTAGAGATTTTGCTTCCACTGACTGGGATGGTTTAATAATGTTTTTAAATTGTTTTAACTCTGAAGGCTTCTATGGTGGTGGTGTTGATGACCAATGTATACTTATTTCATCACTTTTTGACTCATTAATGACTTTTGTCCCTTTGATCAGGAGAAAACTCCCTTGTACAGATAATAGTTGGATGAATTCTAGGTAGGTTGTTTATGCAAGATCTCTTAGAGACCTTGCGTACCGTTATTTTAGACTTCATCGTTCTGAAGATAATTGGACAAAATATTGTAAGTATCGAAATAAGGCAAATAATATTTTACGTAGGGCTAAGAGGAAACACTTTTCTAAACTTTTTTCAGGCTTAGATACTGCTGGGGTGTAGAAAGTTTTGAGAGGTGCTGGATGTATTGGGAGAGATACAATTGGTTTTTGTGGGGATGCCAATATTTTAAATGACTTGTTTCAGGCAGTGGCTCCAGTGATCCTGACATTATTAACTTTGATAATTTCTCAGCCAATATTAACAGTTTTTCTTTTCGCTGCATTAATGAGCTTGAGTTATGTGAAGCCTTAAGGCCTTATGACACTACATTATTAATGCATTGTTCAAGTTTTGGTGAACAGTACAAATATAATGTAATAGAAAAATTTACCAAGTGCAAAGAGTTCAGCAGTATTAAGATAAATGGCAAACTGTCAAACATTTTACTAAAGTTATCGATAAAAAATGAAGTTATGTCAAAAAAAAAATGTAAAATTGTTCAACTTAAAATTAACATTTCAAACCATTTTTTTGTTTTTTGTTTTTATGTTACTCATAAATAAAAAGTTAACAACATTTAATATAATATACAAAACCATAACAAAAAAAAAAACTAAAAGGCTTTTTTGTTTACATTTTTTATAGTTTGCTTTTTCTAAAATTTTCTGTTTCTTTCTCTCAATTCTATATCAATTCAATGAACAAAAAATGTAGTGTCATAAGGGCTTTAGAGAAAGTCAGATTGGAGTTGATAACATTCCTATATGCTTTATTAAAATGATTTTTCCACTTGTCTCTAATTATATAATTGATTTATTTAACAACATTTTGACGACATCTTCATTCCCTAGCCTTTGGAAGACTATTCCTAAGGCTAAAGTAATTCATGGCCCAGAAGACCTAAGACCTATCTCTATCCTACTAGTGTTATCTAAAGTTTTTGAACATATTATTAAGGAACAAATACTTTCATCCACGTCGGTGTGCATTTATGATGGCCAATATGCCTATCGTAAAGGGTTCAACACCACTAAAATGCTTCTGGATATTACGGATCACATTAGGAAAAATGTTAATGCCAGTGAATTGAGTGTACTTATATCTTTAGATCTTTCTAAAGCTTTTAATTCAATTTCTTTTGCTACTATGGTTAGAAAGCTGAGGGATGCATTTAATTTCACTAGTACTGCTTGTCATCCTATTTACTCTTATTTGACAGATAGGTCTCAATATGTTCTTTTTGGTGGACAGTGTTCTTCCTTGCGTACTCTATTATCTGGCGTTCCACAGGGATCTGTATTGGACCCACTTCTATTTATTTTGTACATGAATAGCTTACCAGATTTTATTGCCTCTCCGATATGTAAATCTTTTATATATGCTGATGACATTTTCTTGCTTTTTCGGAGCAGTATTGATTTCCCTGATGTTTTTGAGTGGGCTTCTTGTAATTCATTGACTGTGAATCCATCAAAAACGAATGCTATTATGTTTGGCCCTACCATTCGTTTTTTTCCTAAATTAAATATTGTCTTCGATAATGTGAGTGTCAACTTTATTGAGCAGCTCAAGTGTTTAGGTGTCATTTTAGATACTAAGCTTTCTTTTTGTACTCACATTGACACTTTAAGCTCTAGAGTTTTTGGTATTTTACGCAGAATATATGCATATTTGCCTATGCATATAAAGTATAAATTGGCATATTCACTGTTGATGTCACAGATTTTGTATGGACTAGAAGTTTTTTCTGGATTTATCGTTTGGTTAATTCAGTTGTTCGTTTCGTATATAATGTAAACTTCGTTCGTAGTTTTCTTGGTGGCACATTTGATGATTTTTTGAAATATAGGAATATTATACTGTTTTACAATGTTATTAAGGATAGCAAACCACCTTCTCTTCTTTATTTATGCGATCTACTAGAAATCCACAAATTTTTATACCTAAAATTAATTCCTCTTTTTTTGAGAGATCATATGTTGTTAGAATTGCTCGGTGGTGGAACATATTACCACTGCCATTACGCCTTTTTACGCATTGTAACAACGTCTTTCGCCTAAAACTTTTGCGCCACCTTTCTGAGTCAATGTAAGGTTATTTATTGTTTTTTATTTAATATACATATCGATGGTCTCATGTAGAAAGGCCCTAACTCGCATATTTGAAACTTTACAGGAGAAGGAAAAAACATAATAGAAACTGTAATATTCAACAACTTTTTTTGTACAACTGCTTATAAAAGCGTTATTTTTTACACTATTGCAATAAATTTTTGTGAGGAGGTGTATTTGCGTTAAATGCATTGGAATCGCAAAAAAACTAATATCGAAAAAAATAGCGAGTTAGGGCCTTTCTACATGAGACCAACGATATGTACATATATATGTTGTTCCTGAATGGGACCTTATAAAATAAAAAAATATTTGTTATTTTTGATAATAAAACGTAAGAGAGCAACAAATTATATGTAAATAAACAGAGCATAAAAGGGGGTAAATGAATTAGATATAAGTAGGAGAATGTAGGAATAAATTGAAAAGGAATTTTTACGATGAAAAAATGTATGGAAAAAGGGAAATTTATAAACGGAGTAAATTTTTGTTAAACTGAAAAAAGGGGAACAGAAATATTTATGTCCGTACCGTTAAGAATAAGAAAAAAATGAAAGATGCCCTGCACAACGAACTCGACGAACTATTTGAAGTTTGTGTGTTATGAATTTTTTGTAGGTATAATATTGTCACACGCAGGAACAAGGAATTATTGAAATAAATAATCGGAACTTTATGTATGTTAAAGTTAAACATTTTTATTGAATTAGTTTTATTTTAGAAAAGTTAGAGTTCATAGATTAAAATTAAGAATTCGCGAACACGTCTGTCTCGTTTTAAGTTTAGTTGTCGACTCTTTTTACTTATGTTTCGAATATAAAAAGAGATTCGATGAATGTGCAGAGTTGTGTTGAAACATAGGGTGACAGTTCGGCCTATTCTGACATCAAATCATCCTCGATTTGGCCGGTAGCATCATCGGTGGTTTCATCAAGCGTTGGCAGGGCTGCCAGATAAATTTCGGAAAAAATCGTCAAAATCCCGATAAAAAAGAAAAAAATCGTCATTTTGAATTTTAAAAATCGTCAAAAAAATCGGAAAAATAAAAAGTCACTATTTCTAATAGTATTTTGAAATTTTTATTTAAACGAAAACATAAAAATTCAAAATTATATAGTCTCTTGTACAATACATATCAAAATACATAAATTTTAACTTTTTACATAACAAATCACAAAACATATAATGTTAAACACAACTTGTGTAATATTTTTATAATATCGTAGTCCGTTTTATTTCTGACTCGTCAAGGCAAGTATTTTTGGTTGAGAAGGGAAATAAGAACAAAAGTTGACGGTACTGTCAATTTTCTTATTTCCTTTTGTTTTTTTCATGCATGTTGATTTACATTAAAAAGTACGAAAATTGATTTAACGTATGTCAAGACAATTTATTTTATTAAATTTTAAATATCATTTTGCGTATAGAATTCAATTCATCCATCATATACGAGAACAGGTACTTATTTTCAAAGAATTCCGTATTTTTGTTCTTTAAATTTATTTGGCTGAATATGCTTTCGACGTTTTGTTAAAATAGGAGAAGTTTTTGTAGAAAAATTTCCTCGTGGAAATTCAGAAATTGTTTCCTCTTAAAATATTAGTTCGTGGAATTCAGTATTTAAAATTGATTTTTATGTTTACAGATAAATAAGTAATTTCGACTATCCTGTCTCAATATTATTTGGAATTATTTTGCTTGAACTTAACAGCAATAATTAAGAAAACACTACTATCACTTAGTTTTGTTTTTGAAATATGTCATGTTCTTCTTAAAATTTATGATATTAAATGAGAACAATAGTTGTTGTCTCAAAAAAAGAGAGAATTTGGTAACAAAAACATTAATAAAACTAACAAATGATAGAAATTTTTAATAATTCAGAAAATCGTCACTTTCAATGAAAAAATCGTCAAATCGTCATTATGCTATTTTTGAAACCAAAAATCGTCAAAATGACGATAAATCGTCAAATCTGGCAGCTATGAGCGTTGGGCAACTGCTGCACCATGGTTTAATTTTGTCGGCTTCATTCGGCTGGTAATTTGAATGCTAGGGACATCCTCAATCAAATAACGGTCGTTACCCAAAACTTTGGCAATGATGTACGGACCACGGAATTTCGGCTCTAACTTTCTAGAGTCCCCTGTAGCAGGCGCTTCATTTTCGATCACAACTACATCATTTTCCGAATACAGTTTCGGTACAGCATGGTGAGCATTAAAACGTCTTTCCGACTTTTCTCGTTCCTTCTGAATGTTTTCAACGGCCATATTCCTCTTATCGGTTATAGCAAGATCGTTTTCTTCAATATCCTCATGGATGGCGGCTACTAAGTGGTTGTGAACAATATCGCGTAAATTGAAATCAAATACTAGTTCATTTGGCGTAAAGCCAGAGGTTGAGTTTCGTTGGGAGTTTACGGCCCATTGGAGCTCTCGTAATGTAAGATCCCAATCTTTAAAATTCTCAACGGTTGTCCGGATATACGACAGCATCGTCTGGTTAGCACGTTCAACCTGCCCGTTAGCCCTCGGAGTACGGACTGCGGTTTTAACATGCCTTATCGTATTATGGTTACAAAAGTCCTCGAAAGATTTGGACGTAAAGGCGGTTCCTCTATCGCTAATAACACATTTTGGAAGACCAAAATATGACGTCATCTCGTTCAGGGCGTTAATTACGGGAGTGGTCTTTGTATTGCGTGCGGCCTTTACTACTAAATATTTACTAAATGAGTCCGATATTGCAAGAACATAACTTTGTCCTCTTTTGCTCTTCGGGAATGGACCCAAGTAGTCGATGTGGACTGTTTGAAACGGAATCGGTTCAACTTCACTAAAATGTAAACGGGCTTCGGACTTACCACATCGGGATTTGTTGTAGCAGCAGGTTATACAACTAGCAATATAATCTTTGTACTTTCCATTTTAAGGAACCAAAATGTTTGTCTTATTCGTTGAATTGTTTTTTCCAAACCAAAATTACCCATATCATCGTGTGAGTATTTTGCAATTCTCCATCGAATATCCTTTGGTACGACTAACTTTAACCCATCATCATCCTTGTGGTAAAGTCTAAAATTACGAAGACAGTAATCGATCCTAATTTGTTTCTCTTGTTCGGATTTACGTTCCCCTCGCAAGACGGTAATAATTTTAAGTAGATTCTCATCCTTGAGCTGCATAGATACTACCCAATCATCAATTTCGGCAGTAACCTTCATTATAAAAGCGGCTGGTTCGATTTCTGCAGACAAGCCAAAAAGCTTCGCAGTTTGTGTTTGTTAAAAAAAAAAAAAAAAAATGCGTCCACGTGAGCCATGCAAGTACCTTCACGATGAATAAGCGTAAAATCATATTCCACCAACGGGCGATTTTCGGTTTAAGCTCCTTGTTGGTCATCATCTTAGCAACTGCACTACAATCCGTTACCAAACGGAACGCCTTACCTAATAGGTAAATTCTAAAACGATTCAGTACCTCAACTACGGCAAGCGCTTCGAGCTCATAGCTATGATACCGGCTTTCTGCGTCGGTACAATGTCTACTGTAATAAAATACGGGTTTCCACTCATTACCGTCGGTTGATTGTAACAAAATACCAGCAAGACCCAAACTACTGGCATCAGTGTGGACTTCATGTTGAGCACCACTATTATAGAGTGCTAAAACCGGTTGTTTGGTAAGAGTTTCGAGTAGTTTCCCAAAAGCGTGTTGCTGATCGGGACCCCAAATAAAAGTTTTTTCCGATTTTCGTAGCAGCATAGTAATCGGTTTTGTTATCAACGAATAATTTGGAACGAACTTTCTAAAGAAACCTGTTAAGCTTAGGAACCTTCTTACCTCGGTTACATTGGCAGGTGGGCGGAAATTCTTGATGGCACGAATTTTATCATCGCCAGGACGAATACCATTTTCGTCGATGATATGGCCCAAATGGGTAATCACATTTATTGAATCGGAGCGTAAGACCACTTTCGGTCAAAATATTAAGAAATCTATCGAGGCGTGATAGACCATCTTCAATCGTCTTGCTGGGGATTACAATATCGTCCAGATAAGCTAAAATTTCACCACGACCCATTTTTGAAACGAGTCTATTCATTACAGATTGAAAAACGGCTGGGGCATTCACGAGCCCGAACGGCATACGATTATATTCGAAATGTCCATCATGAGTAACGAATGCGGTAAACTTCTTGGAATCTTCGTGAACTTCGATCTGATGGTACCCCATTCGTAAATCCAGCGTTGTAAAATAACTGTGTTGTCAGCCAGCTGTGCGAATTGTTCATCCATTATCGGCATTAGATATGGTGTTTTAGACGTAATCGAATTTAGCTGACGATAGTCGACACACATGCGGTGTTCGCCATTACTTTTAGCGACCAGTACAACGGCAGAAGCATACGGTGACTCAGACGGACGAATGATTTCATGTTGCAATAAATCCTCGGTTATATTCGATAATATTGAACATTTCGCAAACGGAACTCTATACGGTTTCATTTGAACGGGGGTGTCGGATGTAAGACGAATCTCCATTTTGGCTACATTACATTTGCCAAGGTCGGACGTATTTTCAGCAAAACACCTACGATGTTTCACCAGTAAAGCCTTTAGTTTTTCCACCTCATGTGGCGTTAAATCTGACGATGAAGTAATAGCTTCCACTCTCTCTAGTCGACAACCATCGTCCTCGATTATCAGTCGCCTACCCTTCCCACATAAAATATCCCGACCCAATAGAACATTTTCGTTCAGAAGATTATCTTTAACCACGAATAAATCAGAGCTTACTGCACTGTTGTCAATTACCATGTTCACATGTACTTTTTCAGTACATTCGTATTGACCTCCGGCAAAACCTTCCAATAACATACGAGAACTTTCAACATTAGGAGCATATGATTTTCGAATTAAAGACCGTGTACTACCAGGGTCGATGAATGCAACGGTTTTGTTTCCGTTGACAATTACGTTCTTACTAATCTCATCGTTGTTTCTTGTAGCTGGAACGGTTGTCAAACGAACATCGATTTTATTCACGGCTACTCTTGGTTCCTTTTCAGGGCACTTATCGGTCGTATGTGTTGTACGTTTACAGTGGTTACAACGTGGTTTTCGTTGCGGTTCAGGACACTTTGCGGAAAAGTGACCTAACTTAAAACAATTGTAACACTTCACAGAAGCTCGATTATCACCTTTGTCGCCAGACGATTTCTTGTTCGGTGTTGTTGTTGTTGACGGTGCGGAAAAAGTTGAAATCTTCTTAGACGGGATGTTAGTTACTTTTACCTCGTTGTAACTACAATAGTTGATTATATCCCGTAGAAGGTCGTTGCATGTGGGGTAATCGTTTGAGATCTTTCTTTTAAGATCTAAATCGTTTATGCCATTTATTATATGTCGCATTGTAGCGGATTCGGGTAGACCGGCCTTCGAACCAATGGCCACCATTTTATAAAAATAGTCCTGCGGTGTTTCGTCATACTGACGTTTAGTATTTGCCATTTTTATATGCACGTCAGCAACATTTGTGGTAACGGGAAAATCAGCAATAAATTTGGCACAAAAATCTGCCCATGTAAGAAATACTTCTTCCACTACATCAATCCAATATTTCGCAGGACCATGTAATTTTTGTTGAACAGCAAACAAAACCATTTGGTCACACCATTTGTAAGCCTGCTTGGTGCTATCGATTCGTCTAATGAATTGATGTGCGTTTAGTGAAGTTTCCAACGACGGATTAAAATCCGGTAGTAGTCCTACTATCTCACGGACATTATTGTACGGGTTAAACTGCATTTGCGGTACAGATGATGGTGCTACACAAGCACTTGTTAAATTATACGATGGTGGTATAAAACCACTTGAAGGGTTATACGATTGTCGAATTATACGTTGGTGCCACAAAATCACTTGTTGTTGAGTTAAACGGCTGTGGTGCAAAAGCACCAGTTGTATTGTACGATGACGAAGGGTTGGGTAGACACCCTTGATCAACGGTGGTGTATACGGGAGCGGTTGATGTATTTGCTAAGTACGACACAGAAAAATTACATCCCGGTGGTACATTTTCCTTTGACGACGTTTGTGCCATATACGAAGTAGAATGTGTCGTTACGTTGGCATGAGTGGTAAGTGGCGGCATACAAACGGGTCCACTTGTTGTAACAACAGGTGACAGTACATTGGGATTGCGTTCATCCGATGGCGACGACGCCAAACCACAAAAACCACTACTTTGCAAATCCGAGAGTGATTTTTCCAAAGCGTGCACTCTTTGCATTAATGCGTGATCATTTGAAAAACTCTTATATTCGTCATCCGCGTAAAAATCCTCAAGACGTTTAATTAACACGTTTTTATTACCAGAACATGGTAATCCAACATCTTTACATTTCTTTTTCAACTCATCAAGTTTAAATTTATTAAAATCATCAATGGAATTCATTATGAATTGTTCTATTACACGACACGATTATTTTTTTTTAAGTTCAAGCAACACTGTGTGTCTTCTTCTTCTATTATACGTTAGCAGTTTTTTTTTAATACGACTGCGGCTGTGTGCAGGTTGCAACACGATTCAACAAAAGAAAAAAACTGCACACATACATACAACGGTATTACCAAAGACTATAAATATATAAAGATGTTGCACTGCCATACATTGTACTGCCAGTGCCAAATTTGTCGATGGCAGTACGGCTACTGCCACTTATTGTACTCAGATAACTTATTATACTCAGATAACGTATTATTTTCCATTCAGTCGTCGTTGAGCAAGCGATGTGAACACATGCGGATGGTTATTGTCATTTTTTTTCAGAAATTTATTAAGCATTGTTGTTGCTTCTTGTTGGACGAAGCATAGCAAACACACGCGATTCAATTACAATTGAACACAAAAAATAAAAAACTGTTTTAGATGGACTTATTTTTTTTTCTGAAAATAACTGTTCTAAAATTGTTTCTTGATACTGATAATTGTTATTTATGGTCCCTGATATTTTTTTCTTAAGGTGTTGATATCTGGCTAAAACTCTTTCTTTTTTTCTTATTTTAAGCGTTTGACAATATGTTTGCTGGGGAAATTCTCTCACCAATACATCTTCATTTTTGAGTACCACTGATATACATACATATGTATGTACCCTGCCAACATTTTCTATTGCGGAAGTGACGCTAAGAAGTTGAAACTCATCTTCTGCGATACCATTTTCTGATCGTAGAAGCGTCTTCCGTATTGAGAAATTGTACCCCCCGGAAGTAACTTCAAGAAGTCACTTCAGCGTAACTTCCAGAAGTTATTTTATTCGCCTCTCTTTTGCTCTTGATTTTTGTTTGCCTTTACAGATAACACACTCATATTGACTATGGGATAACAAATATGTAAAAACTACAACAATAACAAAACGAAATCACACTTTACCACTGACCGACCACAGCAAATGACAAAATAAAACTAATTTCGATGATGTCGAAAACTTCTTTTTTGCATTCTTTTCATTTCTTTTATAACGGGACATGTCATTTTCGGCTGGTGTTGTAAACAACAAACAATCTTTCAAACGTCGTCTGGATGATTAAAAGACGACTTCAATGTAAATTGTTATTGTTATCTTCCAATTAACGTCTGGAAGTGAGTAAGACGTAACGCCTTTGACGATGGACGATGCAAGAAACTTCCAATTGCTGGCAGGGTATGCACAACAAGAGAACGACAGATTGTTACGCTTTTTCTTTGTGCTTCTTTCCCTTTTGTCTTCCCTCCCGCATAATAAAGATGCACACAATTTTGTCAATTTTAAATACACTGCGTGCAACATCTTTATATATTTATAGTCTTTGATATTAGGGTTTTTTGGACAAATTCAAAATCTTTTATTGCGGATTGAATTACCTCTTTTTTGATCAAGCTCAGAACTCACAACTTAATTAGTCCCCGCTTACACAGGGAAACATTTGGAACGGAAATATTTTGTTTGGTCGAGAGGGACGGGTGGGGAATATGAAATTTGTTTCCCGTTCTCGGATGCACGGTTTGTGCTTTCATTCTTATTGTATACATTTGCTTTGCTTTTTGATATTTGCTTTATTTCTTTTCGGCGTGCTTTGTTGTCTATGTTTTATATTTGAGTTTGTTTGAATAAAAATAAAAAAATAAATAATAAAAGTTTGATTATATTCGACCTTTTCTTTATAGAATCTCAAATTAATAAATACTCAAGCTCGAGGTCATAAGTTTTAAATGTTTTTTTATTATAATTTATTTAAATATTTCCAATATTTCGATTATCTTTGAATATGTTCATCAGGGGTAGTCTAATGTTTCACAAAATTATAAATAAGAAAAAAGCAAAAAACAACAACAACATAGTAAGTTAAAAAATATCAATAAAAATATTCAAAAACAGTAATAAACAATATCAACAAGAACTTACTAAATTTTATAAAAATCACACAAAAATACTTATTTGCTATGTAGTTTTCACTACCATCGTCATGATTGTACTAAGTTTGGGTATTGTTTGATCTTATTAATTACATATCTATAATGTTTTGCACAGCCACTCTCCAAATCGCTCTTGAAATTCATAGTTGTTGGTGTATTAATAATGTTCAGCATCTCCAACATATAGCGTCGTTTGTAATTTTGTTCTTGTTGTAATATTCGTACATCATCAAAGTTTGGTGAGTGATTAGTACTGGCACAGTGGGTTGAAAGTACAGTTTTTTGTGACTAAATATTTAAAAAACGTTGATCAGATTTATGGCGTGATATTCTAGTTTTAAGTTTGTTTTTAGTAGTCCCTATGTAAACTTTATTGCAATTTTCCTCATTTTTCCCGTTGCATGGTATTTTATATATGACATTGGCTTTCTCCAATATTTTCACTTAATCTTTAGTATTGCTAAATAATTGTCCAAGATTATAACCTGCTTTATAAGCCATTCTATACTTTTCTGCGTTATGTAGTCGAGATCTTTCAATTCTTTCTGACAGTTCTGGAACATATGTCCACGATTTATATATGGTGGGTGACTCCCTATTTTCAAAATTACGTGTCTTTTGTTTTTTAAAATCTTTTATAAGTTTTGTTGCAATTTTTGTCGGAAAATTATTGTTATGTAACATGTATTTTATCTTCTTTATGTTGTCATTATGAAATTCTTCGTCGCTAATGTTTAAAACTCTCCTTATTATGTTTGAGGCTGTATTTATTATTATTCTCTTGGGATGTCTCGAATAAAAATTAATTAGCCTTCCAGACGCCGTTGGTTTCTGATACCAATCTATGTTAATTTTATTATTTTGCCGTATTACTAAGGTATCCAGGTATGGAAGTCTGCCGTCAATTTATTTTTCCATTGTAAATTTCATATTGCGATGGAATTTGTTCAAATTATTCATTATTTCTTCCATTTGGCCTTCTGTTGTTATACTAAATAAATCGTCTACGTATTTTGTCAAAATTCTGGGTTTTTGCGTCAAGTTTTCCATACAAGTGTTCAGTAATTTTTCCGTCACGATATCAGCAACAATCGGTGATGCTGGTGATCCCATGGGTAGACCTTTCTGTTGAGAGTATATTTTATCGTTATATTTAAAATAGCTATTTTCTTTTATACAAAATTTCAGTATGCTCAAAACTTGTGTTTTTGACATCTCAGTGAAAATTGTGATTTCATTCCACCTTTCTTCAATTATTCTTAATGCTAGATCTACTGTTACACTTGGAAATAACGACACTACATCAAACGAACATAATCTCTAATCGTCATGTAAAGTCAAGTCTTTAATCTTATCCCTAAATTGTACTGAATCTCTTACATTGTATTGTGATCCTTCCGTAATTTTCTTGAGAATATTGGTTACGTATTTGCAGAGTTGACTCGATGGAGTCAACTATGAATTTTAAGAGCGATTTGGAGAGTGGCTGTGCAAAACATTATAGATATGTAGTTAATAAGATCAAACAATACCCAAACTTAGTACAATCATGACGATGGTAGTGAAAACTACATAGCAAATAAGTATTTTTGTGTGATTTTAATAAAATTTAGTAAGTTCTTGTTGATATTGTTTATTACTGTTTTTGAATTTTTGTGAGCTTTGTATTTGTATTGATATTTTTTAACTTACTATGTTGTTGTTTTTTTTTTTGCTTTTTTCTTATTTATAATTTTGTGAAACATTAGACCAGTGGTCCTCAAAAAGAGAGGATTTGGTAATTACATATGTATGGGTGACACTACACAGAAAGAAATAACATGTAATGTTTTAAATAAACCTCAATTAAAAATTAATTTGTTATTTTGTATAAATTCATCTTATGTTATTTTATGTACATATGTATGTATGTATAAAAAAGATAAAAATAATAGTAAATTCTTTTGCAAATATCAAAATAATATTATTTAATACAACAAAATTTCTGTAAAAAGTATATAAAAAAATGTATACATTTATGTGATCACTGCTTCTCAGTGTACTGAAAACAACAACAAAAATTAGCTGAAAAAGAAAAAACATGCGCAACAGTCCTACTTTGTTCAATGCTGTCATACAACTGAATGAAATATTTGTATTTTTCTACGCTCTTGTACTGAGAAATAAATAAATAAAAGCTGAAAAAAGAACAAACATGCGGCATAGACCTGCTTTGTTGAATGTTGACTACCAACTGAATGTAATATTAGTATTTTTACGCTCTTGTTGTGAGTATTGTTTGCGATCGTGTTGTGTATATGTAAATAGCCGAAAATCTTCGTATTCTGAACAATACTAGGGAGGACCACTGCATTAGACTACCCCTGATGAACATATTCAAAGAATATCGAAATATTGGAAATATTTAAATAAATTATAATAAAAAAACATTTAAAACTTATGACCTCGAGCTTGAGTATTTATTAATTTGAGATTCTAAAAATAAATAATGTTAAATAAAATAAATGTTTTTATAAATTTTATCTTTTATAATTTATTTCACAAATCAAATATACATACTTACATTAGCAAATCAAAAACAGTAGAAATTAAAAAAACAACACTGCAATTAGACAAATGTCAAAAAAACAAATATAAACTGGAATGTTTCCGACAACAATGTTTCCCTGTATGACCGCGAAGGAAAATACAAAAGAGAATTCCAGATGTTTCCCTTCCAAATGTTTCCCTGTGTAAACGGGGACTTATACTATGTTTCCACGGTACAGGCTTCGCTCTCTATTCACGCTTCACACCCCAATCATGAGTGAAACAACTTGCTTCACCATATAAAATTTTAAGAGCGAATCAATTAGATTCATATTGAATCAACTTGCGAAGCACGAAAAATTGCACTCTTCTCTAATTTTTATCGCAAGTTTATGTGCACTAGCTGTAAAAATTTAATATTATTGTAAACAAAGCAAATTATTTTCTTGTTGCTGAAAGTAAAGAAAGTAAATACGTACGAATGTATGTTGTTTATTCAAATAAGCTAACTAATTTTCACTCAGTTTTTTTGTCCATTAAAAAAAAAATATTTTCCACAAATTGTAATTTCTGTTTTTTTTTATTCTGTTTGTTTATTAACCTCGCCTGGGTAACGATCTTGACGCGATGAGAGGGCTTATATACACTCTGTGGTCTGGGCTTCATTGTGATTGTGTATGCTTTGGCACTGTCACAGGGGAGTCATGACCTTGAGAGTGTATTAACTAAAGGTTACTCATATTGTCAAGATATCGGGGCGATAGTGTCCTATTTTAGCTGTTGCGTTGAATATTATGACATATACTTACTATCGCGACATACACACTTGTGTTCGCCACTTGTACAGTGCCGAGGACCTGGATGGCTGGTTTGGTGTCTAAATAAACCAGCAGATAACAGCTCCCCTCAGTGTCAGGGCAATACACTGGTGTAAGTAGTTGCCTAGTCCGCGTAAGCCGTCACTGCGCGGATGGTCCGTTCTTATGAGCATACTCGTGGGAACAAAATTGAAGCTAGAAATTTTAATATAAAAAAGGATGTAAAGGAGACTTCCGATTTCAAGGATATTGTGGAATCGGAAAGAAGGGTTTCGGACAGTACCCTAATGGGGTAACTAACCCTGACGGACATTCATGCCAGGATTTTAGAGCATGAACAACAGGTCATACAAATGGATGTGGAAGGTCTTCTGGAATTGTCGGGAGACTCTTTTGGAGAAACTTGTGCCACTCAGGGGCTGGAGGAGCTGACTCTGCTATCTGATGAGGAACATGAAATCACTATGATTTCTGATGAAACTCAGATGGTGGAGGCATCCCCTCCCGCCGCTGGGGACAAGATTAACCAGGAGAGCCGCTCGATAGAAGACGGTCCACATGGTAACGCCAATCTTGTTCGGCAGGTCGCCGTGGAGAAAACGCTTAATGCCACTTCACGTGTTGTTGTTACACCAAGCCGAACGAAGGAGGATAAGGCCAAAAATTACACCAGCCTTTCTGAGAAAGATGGGACAAAGAGATACTGGGTCGTTAACCACAAAGGAGAAGTACCTTCTCAAGAAACATAGGCAGGACGTCGCTAGATTTGAAAGAATCTACGGCCCCGTGAGTGTTCTCTTGGGAGAGTCCTATCCTGGTGAGCAGCGAGTGGGAGTGGCTCTGGATCTGGCTAAAACCCATACGGGTAATAGATCAATAGCTCCTACCACTAGTAGCGAGGTAAAACCAAAGAAGGGTGGTTCGAAGAAATCACCCATAAAGATGTCAGGGGCGAAGGGGCAAAGAGCCCTCAGACTGATTTTCTTAAGAAGGCCCGTAAGGGTAACATTAAGGGAAATGGATCCGATGGACATCTACCCTCGTTAGCCAAGACATCTGCGATTAAGAGGGCGGCGGGTAAGGCGGTGATAACCCCATCTTTGTAGTTCTAATGGCACCCAAAAAGAGACCATTAAGAGGGCCAGATCTGGTGATGACTTACCTACCTCGTCCGCAAAGAAGGCGAAAAGGTCCTTAAGTCAGGATGTATACCTTCAGGCGGCTATCATTGATCGGAATGATCCGGATGGGAAGATCAGTATCGATCAATGACAGCTACTTGAAGGTAGACTCTTGGATGAGATCGCCTTCTACGATGGTAGCTCTGAGGAGTTATCCTTCAAAGGTGCAGACTGGGCTAAGGGAGTCAAAGTGATAAACTGCGGAAACAAAAATCCTTTTGAGTTTTTAAAAACCGCAGTTGGGAAACTTGGCGGCTTTAAAACATGAAGTGGTGAGCGCCTCGGAGTTACCACTTAGGACGATAGTTACAGTGTGGATTCCACCACCAGTAAGACCGGTGGAAAACATACTGGCTATTTTGAAGAAAGAGAACGTTAATATTCCTGTAGATCATTGGAAGGCTGTAAACTCAATGGTCTGTAAGAATAATAACGGGAGGGATTTTCGATTCGCAGTGGATCGCAAATCCCTAGAATGGCTGGATAAGGTGAAGGGGGTTGTCAGCTTTGGCCCTGTTAGGTTTCGGTATTCGAAACACGACACTACCAAAGAGGCTGCTGGTGGTGCAGATAAATCTGCATCATTGTGAAGCGGCCTCGACAGAGTTGATAACCTTTATCACCAAATCAAAAACTGATGTGCCCTAATCCAGGAACCTTGGATAAATAAAAATAAGGTTTGTGGATTAGGGTTAGCAGGATACACGTTGTTCGTCCCGTCCACTGGTGACAAGGTGAGAACGTGTATCCTGGCAAGGAGAGAACTAAAACTAATAATTTCTCATTCTTTCAGGAGTGGTGACATCACCGTAATCAACAGAGAAGTCAACGGTGAGCGACCGCTGACACTGGCTTCGGTATATATGCCGTATGACATAGCAGAACCACCTGGAAATGAGGTGGTGGTGCTAACGGCACATGCAAAAAGGAGAGGTGCTATCCTGGTCATGGGCTGTGATGCAAATGCTCACCACAGCCAGTGGGGTAGCGCGGATATAAATAAAAGAGGTGAGTACGTGTTTGATTTTATAACTGTCAATGATCTGGTCATTTGTAACAAGGGCAATATGCCCACGTTCAGGAATAGAGATAGGCAGACGGTTATAAATATGACATTGACGAACCAGAAGGATGATTTCGTTAGAGATTGGAGGGTATCCGTGGACTGTTCCTTTTCGGATCATAGCAGGATTACCTTCACCCTGGACTTTCGGTCACCGGCAGGGGTACCTTTTAGGAATCCTAGGCTGACGGATTGGGGAACCTTTTATGATAGGGTTCGCTTGGGGATGGAACAGCCAAATTCATATGGTCCGTTACCATCCAATTTGGAAAATACGGTGAACAATTTCACTTGTTTGCTCAAAGAGAGCTACGAAGCATCATGTCCTTTAAAGTTTCCAGGTAGGCGCAAACAGCCTAGATGGTGGACCAAGGATCTTCAAGTTCAGAGGTCGACGGTTAGGAAATTGTTTAACAGGGTAAAGCTTACTGGACTTCAGGGAGACTGGAACAATTAAAAGGTGTGTTTCAATAGGTACAAGGGAGACCTAAAAAGAGCAAAGCGGATTTCATGGAGGAATTATTGTGAATCCGTGGATGGCGTCAATGAGTTGTCAAGGTTTCGGCGAATCCTATCCAATGATCCAAAGGACATATGATATATTCAAAGAGATGACAACTCATGGACGGAGTCCAGCTCAGAAACTCTCTCACTGCTTGTTGAGGCGCACTTTTCCGGTTGCGAAGGTATAGGAACGGAGGCTGAGGACCAATTTGGCAATATGCTTGATTGCTTGATGGTATTGGTCAAGACTCTGGACAGGTTGATGAAATAGTCACGAAGGATAAACTAGCCTGGGCGGTGAAAACTTTCGACTCGTATAAATCACCGGGTCCGGATGGAGTATTCCCAGCCATGCTATGTAATATCCCGGATATAGCGCTATTTCTTCTGGAGGATATCTACAAGAGTTGTCTCAGGAATAGGTATCTACCACATGGGTGGAGGAAGGTAAGGGTTGTCTTTATACCCAAGGCTGGTAGGGCCTGCCACTCGAAACCGAAGGATTTTAGACCTATCAGCCTATCGTCTTTTCTTCTGAAGACTTTAGAACGACTGATAGATCTATATCTAAGGAGCAAGATAGATACTCACTTCATTAGCAACGCTCAGCATGCCTATCTCAGAGGTAAGTCTGTTTAGAGTGCGCTTCATGAGGTGGTTGGTTGCATAGAGCACAGTCTGGAGCATAGCGAATATACTTTAGCTGCGTTTCTGGATATAGAGGGCGTCTTTAACAATATTAGAACTAAGGCAATTACGGACTTGTTAGTAGAACATGGGGTCGACGACTTTCTGGTGAGTTGGATTATCGTAATGCTGGAAAGCAGGATTATCAACTCAACCCTAGGGAACGAAGTGATAAGAAGAAGGGTTACCAGGGGTACACCACAAGGTGGAGTTCTTTCTCCGTTTCTGTGGGTACTAGCGGTTAACTCTATTCTTAAAACCTTCGAATCCATGGGTAAAAAGATAGTCGCTTATGTGAATGACGTGGTGATACTGATTAAGGGAAAGTTTCTTTCAACTATCAGTGATATCATGCAGGATTCGCTTGGTGATCTCTCGTCCTGGGCGAAAACTAACGGGCTAGGCGTAAACCCATCAAAGACGGAATTAGTGTTATTCACCAGGAAGTATAAGGTGGATAACTTCAAACTGCCGAAACTGGATGGTCTGGAACTGAGTCTATCAGAAGGAGCCAAATATTTAGGCACCTTCCTTGACAAGAAATTGTCTTGGAAGTTAAATACGCAGGAGAGATTAAGGAAGGGCCGCAATGCCTACTATGCATGCAGGAACTCAATAGGCAGAAATTGGGGCTTGCGACCAGGCATGGTTAAATGGATCTACACGTCGCTTGTTAGACCTATTATAACCTATGGTTGCACAGTGTGGTGGGAGGCAATGAGGAAACGTAGTTATAGGGCTATACTTAATAAAGCCCAAAGGTGTGCTTGTCTAGGTATCACAGGTTCCTTAGGCAGCACCCCGCAGCCGGCTTTGGATATAATCCTAAACCTACTACCCATAGAGCATTATGTGAAGAGTGTGGCAGCAAGGAAACTACTCAGGCTATCAGAGTCTTCCTTGGTAAAACCCCTGCGGGTTGACCACACTAGGATATTGTATAAGGCAGGCCTTATGGGTCAGGACATTAATCTATCTGGGATTTCTAACTATAAGGTCGCAACCTATTACTTCGGTACATCACCCTCGGTAGAGTTCCCCAGTAGGGTTGGATCCGATCAACTGTTTGAGGCATGCGCAGTTTTCACCGACGGACCGAAAATGGACTCTGGTATAGTGGCCGGGGTTTATTTGGTTGAAAATATAACCAAGCGCTCTTATAGACTCCCAAACGAGTGCAGCGTGTTCCAGGCGAAGATCTATGCGATCTGGAAAGCCACGGAGCTGATAGAGGCACACGTCGAGAGGGGGTCTACAGTGACTATTTATGTGAACAGTCAAGCGGCACTAAAGGCTCTGGAGTGTAATCAAATACACTCCAACCTAGTGCAGGACTGTAGGAGAGCTCTAGAGGAGTTATTGATACTCTACCAAGTTAGATTGTGTTGGATACCAGGGCAATGTGACATACAGGGAAATGAGGTGGCAGATGAGCTGGCTAGACATGGTTCTGGTTTGGACCATGATACTAGAGAAAGTGAGGTCAAGCCACCTATTTGTTACTTCTACAGGCTGATTCAGGAAAGATTCCGTGACTGTGCAGACCAATCCTGGGGCAGTAGGTCGGACTGTATAGTGTCCAGGTCCTTATGGCTAGGACTAAATGCAAACGCGACCGAAATGCTGATGGAATTGGACAGTCATAGTCTAAGGATTCTAGTAGGAGTGATAACCGGGCACTGTTTGATTGGGGCCTTCAGAGGCAAATAAGATAATGACACACAGGATTTCTGTAGAGTGTGTGGGGACACAGAGGAGCCAGAGACAATAGAGCACATCATGTGCCATTGTCCTAGGTTGCAGAGTCGTAGACTTAAGTGGCTAGGAAATAGATTCCTGGACGAACTCAGTGATGTTGCTGGCTGCAAACCGAGTAACATCCTGGGTTTCATTAGGGGAATATGGTGGCTATGAAAGGGATATTCTACGGCCACTCCAAATCCGTAAGGGGATTTTTTTTCACTCTTTCTTTCTTTCTTCTTACTCCCCCTTATCAAGCGGTTTTGGATGTCCTTATTTCTATATCTATCCTATCTTTATTTTCTCTTTTTATTCTCTCCACTGAGGAGAACCACAATGGACCACAAGGTCTCCGGGTGGAGGTGCACTTCATGCACTACCCTTCTATCCTATCCTATCCTTATTAAAAACAACTGTCAAATCGAATCAAGTTTTTTGGTCATGTAAACAGCATGATTCATAAACATGATTCAGACAGCGAAGCAGGTGATTCAAGTCGTCGTGGAAACATAGTATTATAATGTGAAAAAACGGAAGCAGTGTTAGGACATATTTAGCCAACTTAACATAAACCTTTAGGTGTTAATAAATTTAGAAAGAGATGAATATTTATGTTTATAATTTTATGTTTATAATTATTCATCTAGGCAACTTACAGCTTTTATATATAATAAACGAAAACTAAGTTTGTTGAAATTATAGGGGTAAAACATGAACATATTATGTTGTTTTCGTAAACAAGGACCATCCAAATTAAACTTTTTTTCGGCGCTGAATATAACCGTTTCAAATTCTTCATTCCAAAATATTATTTTTCAGCAAACGCGATACGCGCTCTTTTGTGTCGCTGAATCATGGTGTTTATGGTTGAAATCCGTCCACTGCGTTTATTTTTGTCATATTTTTTTGAGCTTTTAGAAAAGTAGAGATCGTATCGTATATAGATACGGCTAGCCGCACTAGCGATCTTACCAATCGGTTTCCCAGCAAGCAGCATTCCCTCAATCCCTCGTCAGTGAATTTAGTTCCACATTGCCGAAACCATTTTTCTATATGTATGTAAATGTATATAAAGCGAGGTTCCCTAATTTTTTAAAGAAAACAAGTAAGAGTGCTATATTCGGCTATGCCGAATCTTATATACCCTTCACATTTGTTGTGGATGCATAATTATATTATGCATAATTATCAGTGTGGCCATTTTTGCGGCTAGATTTAGCATTTTTTTTAATTTAGCTGTAAATTTTTCATTTTGCAGTTAGCATTTTTTTTTTAGCATTTTTCAATTATATATTTAGCATTTTTTAGCATTCTTTATCTTATTCAAAATATTTATTTATTCAAAATATTAATCTTAATTTCAAAATCTACCACAATTTTTGGTGATTACACATTTAAATCTATAACCCTGGCAATAAAGTTAATGGAAATTAAAAATTATGATCTATAAAAGACTATGCAAGTGGATAGTTGAATTAAATGCCCAAGAGATAAAATGTAAATACTGCCAATGTATTTTGAAACCAAAACTAAGCACCCTTGTCATGCATGGAAAAACATCTAAACATATCGTAGCAGCGTCTCCTTTTCATAAAAATTACCAAAAAACAATAGATTTCTACCAGTAATTTTAAAACAAAGGAAGCAGAAATTATAGAAGCTTTATATGTGGCTGTGCATACTTCAATAAGATCAGTAGAACATTTAGACCGCTTGCAAAAAAACTTCTTCAGTGATAGTAAAGCCGCTGTTAGCATGACCTTAGGCCGAACAAAGTGTGGTGCCATCATTAGATCAGTTTTGGCTCCACATTTTCAACAATTATACTATGTTTCCACGGTACATGCTTCGCTCTCTATTCATGCTTCACACCCCAATCATGTGCGAAACAACTTACTTCGCCATACAAAATTTTAAGAGCGAATCAATTAGATTCATATTGAATCAACTTGCGAAGCACGAAAAATTGCACTCTTCTCTAATTTTCATCGGAAGTTTATCTGCACTAGCTGTAAAAATTTAATATTATTGTAAACAAAGCAAATTATTTTCTTGTTGCTGGAAGTAAAGAAAGTAAATACGTACGAATGTATGTTTTTTTACAAATAAGCTAACTAATTTCCACTCACTTTTTTTTGTCCATTAAAAAAATTATTTTCCACAAATTGTAAATTCTGTTTATTTTTTATTCTGTTTGTTTATTAAAGACAACTGTCAAATCGAATCAAGTTTATTAGTCATGTAAACAGCATGATTCATAAACATGATTCAGAAGGCGAATCAGGTGATTCAAGTTGTCGTGGAAACATAGTATTATTAGCTAAAGATGTTGCTAATAATTATTTCAGTTTGATTATAGACGAATCAACAGACATAAGTATTCACAAATACTTGGGAATAGTAATTCGTTACTATAGCAGTTCTTGCAAAAAAATTGTAAGTACTTTTTTACATCTAAGTGAATTAGAAGATGCTTCAGCTAATGGAATTTCCAAGGCCATTTTGAAAGTACTTAACGATTTTAATTTACAACTTTCAAAAATGGTTGGACTAGGTACAATCAACGCCAACGTAATGACGGGAGTTAACCGAGGTGTAATTGCATATTACGGGAAAAAAATAAACACATAATTTTAGTTCCTTGCGTTTGTCACTCATTGCAGTTATCAATATCTTCGGCATCAAAATCTTTACCTAATGAAATCGAATATTTGGTGTCAGAAACTTATAATTGGTTTAGCAAATCTTCTTTAAGACAAAATAATTATAAAAACATATTTTGTGCAATAAATGAAGGAGTACAACCGTTAAAATTAGTTAGAGCCTGTGGTACCAGATGGTTATCAATTGAGTTAGCTGATAAACGTATAGAAAATCAATGGTTAGAATTAAAAACTCACTTTGAAATTGCTGCAACGTTAGAATCATGCCACCAAGCAAACATCTTAAAAAATTTATACAATGATAAAAATTTATTATATTGAAAATTTTTAAAGCTTCAGAAGGTTAACAAAATGTTTGAAAGTATTGATGCTGACCCCACTCTTTTGCTAGTAGAACTATACAACCTTTTAAAAGGTCTTTCATATCAAATTGTTTTGAAATCGGACCAGTTTGATCCATTAAATTCATGTTTATCTGATTTTTTTCACTAACACCATATTTTAATTACGATTTTGAAAAATATTTGGAATCAAAAAGAGATATCATAACTATTGAAATAGAAAAACAAATACGATTTTCATGCCTAGATTTTGTAGCATATTAGCCAACTTAGACAACGATTGCCAAAAAAATTTCATAATTTAACAAAAACGAACTTTTTTTGTGTAGAAAACAGTTTAAAAATTTATAAATGCAAACTAAACGAACATTTTAAAGAAAAATTTATTGATTTGCATGTAGAAGAAATAACAGCTTTGGAACATCAGTGGCGGAAACTAAATTCATATGAATGTTTAAATAAGAATTCAACAGTTGACTTTTGGGTAAATGTATATGAATATAAAAATGCACTAAATGAAAATTCCTTTAGTGAATTAGCTACTTTTGCAATGAAGTTCCTGGTTTTGCTATTTAGCAACGCGGAAGTTGAAAGGGTTTTTAGTGGCATGAATCTCATAAAAACGAAAATTCGAAATAGAATGATGTTAAACACTATGAATTCGCTACTTTATATTAGGTGTGGTTTGAAAAGAATGAATACATGTTGCGAAAATTTTAAAATAACAAATGATCTCGTTAGAAAAAGTGATAAGAATATATATTATAATGATATATCGAACGAATCTTCAGAAGATAATGAATATACCTTCGATGACGTATTCAATTTATCATTTAAATATTTTATAAAATATTTTATGTAAATTGTATTAATTTTGATTTTTTGTTAATTTTATAATAATTTAATGTGATATTGAATTTAATGATACCTTTTGTTAAAAAAAACTTTTTATGAATGTAAATAATTATGTACATATACTTCAATAAATATTTTGTTACAGTTTGTTTCATTGAAATGATGTGCAATAAGTGTTTATAGGGAAGAATTACGAAAAATACAAACCATTTAAATTTATATATTATCCAAAATTACAAAAAATAATACAATTAAGCATTATTTTTTTGCAGTTTAGTATTTTTTTAGCATTATTTTAAAGCCGATTTAGCTGTAAATTATTTTTGGATATGGCCACACTGAATTATGTCAATAAACATCTGTTGATGAGCTTGTTCGTAACAATATTAATACACTTATGGTGTTTTCTTTTCTGAAATAAAATGTTACACAGTAATTATGTACATTTTTATAATGTTTACCCCACATTTTAAAGATGTCGCATTTTTAATGGTCAGAATAGAACATAAAATGACAACAGTGTAACACCTTTTTTTCATGTACAGCTGTTTTTGTTTTTTTTTTGTTAAAAAAGAAGAAGCAGATAGCTCCCTGGTAAGATCGCTTGAAGTAAGACAATGAATATTTATCAAAAACACCAATGGCACCTTCCCGACTAATACGCAAATTCTTAAAGTATAAAAATGATATATATAGACATACATTACATATATACATAAGAAGTAGGAAATTTGACATACATCAACTTCAGAGTATTCATAATTACGTTCTCTACAAAGCCTTTCACTTTTCCATAATCATATAAAATATTTTATCATCATCAGATAATGAAGATGAATTCAACAAGTCATCCAAAATTTTTTTTCAGCATATAAAAAAGTAGTAATATTTTCCATTTTGTATATTTTTTTTGTTTCTTAACACAAATACACATTCATAAGCAAAACAAATGTCAGTTGTAGCGAAGCCAACTTAGCCCTTTTCGGGCTAGATTTAGCCGGATTTTAGTCACTCAAAACGCAAAAAAAAAGAAAATTGGATGTGGTTTTATATGGATTATTTTCCATTTAGCCTTTTTTTCAAAAATGTTTACGCGTTTTGAGTCTCAAAACTTGGCATCACTGGTCAGCTGTTTTATCGTGCGATTCTCCCCCTCTAAAAATTCAGAGTGTGAAAGGTGCACCATTTTTTTAATTTATAGTGTGACATTTATAGAAAAGAACACACTACACTTTAGCAGTGTTGATATTTTTTCAGAAAAGAACACAAAAAAATTAAAAAAGATGCGAAATGGGAAAAACGTGTAACATTTTTGCCAGAAAAGAAAACGCCATTAGTTTTTTTTTATGAAATTTTCAGAGATTGTCTCGGATTTTTGCTCATATCTCCGTTATTTATGAACGGATTTTGCTGATTTTAAATAGCAAACTTCTCGGAAGCATATCTGACAGAATTATTGAAGATTTGGATCCCGAAGATATCTTGGGACTTCAGAAAATTGATTTCAAGAGACAGACAGACGGGCATGGCTTAATAAACTCCGCTATCTATAAGGGTCGGAAAATTATATTGTGGAAATTACAAACGGAATGACAAACTCTCAAGAAGGTCAATGGTATAAAAACACAGAAAAATCAAATTTAATGGGGAATGTTTATTATCATTTGAAAGAACATTCATTGGCATTCATTTTTTGGAGATTAAGTCTATCAAATGTTGACCGTTGCTATGTCCCAAATGGTCTATCCTTTGAGTCCAATTTTCGATGACTCGTTCGAGCATTTCGACTGGCGAATGACATGCGTGATGTTTTCCTCCAAGGCCTGAATCGAAGCGGATTTGTCCGCATAAACTATAGACTTTAGATATCCCCACAGGAAAAAGTCTAACGGTGTGATATCACACGATTTTGGTGGCCAATCGACGGGCCCAAAACTTGAAATTATGTACTCACCGAAGTGTTCTCTCAATAAATCCATTCATTGATGCGATGTGTGGGAAGATCAGGCGCAAATCTTCCATTTAAATGCCAAACATTGCTAAACAAAAATAACATGACAGAATGACACGACTCACACGTGATCTGTCCAAAAAAGGCTATTGAAAAAATTATCTCTAATTGAATCACCCGTTATATGCCATACTTATGTATGTCACAAAAATAATATATTATATGCATGTATATAATTATACTCGTATATAAATATATACATAATAGAAACAATACGTGCATAAATAAAACATCTATTTCGGGAGTACATTTGTATGGGGGCTAGGTGAAATAATGAACCGATTTCAATCAGGGGTGTCATAGAAACCAATATTGGTTTTGCTAATTGTCGGTTTTAAAATCAATATTGGTTTCATTTGGTGTCACGAACAGTGTTGCCGTACTTGGTAGGTTCCTACCAAATTCGGTAGTTTTGAAATCTGTTGGTAGGTTGGTAGGATTGGTCGTGAGTTTGATAGTTTTTTCAGTTTTATTTTAATACATTTTTTAATTTTCAGTTTTAACTTTGCTTTTTTGTCAAATCTAAATAAGTTTATTTAAAAAAAATCGTTATATCCACGGCAATCAATTTCATTTATGTATGACTTAAACCCATCAGCTTTTATATCAATTATCTTGCTGAGCTGTTCACTAGCACTTGCTTTCGACAACTTTGTTAGGTGTCAAAATTTATAGCGCGTAAGTTCTTTTATTCATTGAATAGTTGGATGGCACAATGGACAGGTTTGTTTAAGTTCTTTTGAACAACAATAATAATAATAATATTTATATTTATTTATAATAAAAGGTTCGTTATAAAAAAATCGAAGACAACTGAAACAAGTGATTCAAACAATAACTCGGTGGGACCATTTTTATCGAAGCAAAACCAGAAGTTTTTTTAAGAGAACATTTTGAAAATGATGAAATAGTTGCAATTAAAACTAATATAGTGCAGTTTTAGATTGCATTTTTAAATCAACTTAAAAAGAGATTTGACTTTGATAGATATGACCTGCAATTTTTGAAATTAATAACACCACCTGAAACTTTATCTAAAAATGACAATTCAATTCTGTCTTTGTTATCAAAGTTCGAGCAGTTGGTAGATTGTGATAGCGATAAAATTGTATCTCAGTGGAATTTACTAAGAGTTAGTGATCACAACTTGAATGATGAAATGGAGATTGATGTTTTTTTGGGAAAAAGTTGCCAAAATTAAATATGGTCTCAATGAAAATATGTTTAGGGATCTAGTTAAATTTGTTTTCAATTTATTGTCTTAACCGCATGGTTCAGCAGCTGATAAATGAGAGTGATTCGCAGTATATATGGTCAGCAAAAAGAGACTTTAAAATATTATATAGTTAAATTTAGTTTTTTACTTACGTGTCCCATCGAATCGTGTGGCAATTGTATCCAAAAATGTATTTTGGGGAGCAAGTAGCCCCTTTCGAGCAGGCATTGGATTTGATGGTATTTTATATAATTTCTTTTTGGACCAAATCTGAAAAAAAACAAATACAAATAATTGCAATTATAATTCAGAAAAGATTTTCACTACCATTTGAATACTACAACAAACAAAACAAAATATTTAAATTGTTCATATCATACTTTTTCATTGACGATAAACCTTGCTCATGAGAATTTACAATTTGTGGAATATAATTTTTTTTAATGGACAAAAATAAGTGAGTGAAAATTAATTAGCTTATTTGAAAAAAAACATACATTCGTACGTATTTACTTTCTTTACTTCCAGCAACAAGAAAATAATTTGCTTTGTTTACAATAATATTAAATTTTTAAAGCTAGTGCAGATAAACTTGCGATAAAAATTAGAGAAGAGTGCAATTTTTAGTGCTTCGCAATGTGATTCAATATGAATCTACTTGATTCGCTCTTAAAATATTGTATGGTGAAGCAAGTTGTTTCACTAAAGATTGGAGTGTGAAGCATGAATAGAGAGCGAAGCATGTACCGTGGAAACGTAGTTATACTCATCACTACAAAACAACAACAAAAAATGAGATAACTGTATTTTTTTTGTTGTAATCGATGTGTTTTTACTTATTGAACACAACTCATCAAAATCTGAATTTCTAAAAAAAGTGGACTTAGAGCCTTTACATGTTAAGCCAGCGGAATATTGTTATTATAAATATACAAATTATCCGCAAAGCATTTTTTTCTTCTTTAGATAATTCGAATTCTCCACGAAACAGAAATATTTTGAGGCTGTAAATAGCTTTTGCCATCCATCTAGCATGATGAACAGCGCCTGGGGCGTGAAACGTTATACTGTTTTGTTTCTTCCCTAAAAACACTAAAGTGAGCTCTAACAATTCTCTATAATGGTCTCTTGGTTGTTAATCTTCAAGTGCAGATTTAACAAAACTTACAACGTGACTGGATGATTTTTTTACATATCGATTTGTAACTGGATCGTCTACTCCAATTGGAAAATTTTGCAAATTCATTTTTGGCCAAGCTTTCTTAATCTTTTTAAAAAGTGCGACATTGGGGCTGCCACCTTTGTTGAGTTTAGATTCAAATACACTTCTTAAAATAATTTCATGTATATGATGTCTACATGGTAACCATAAAACTGACTTTTGCAAAAAACTTTCAACTATAGTGCAGGTTCCATTTATACGTCCTGTATTGATGGCTGTTGTATCAAATCAGAGAACGGATTGATTGGTTTTTAGATTTTGAATACAATCACAAAAAACGAACCTCATGTTGACAACATAAATCAATTCCGTAAAGCAATACATGTAATTATTCACAAAATGGAGTGTAACGAAAAATGATGCTTGCATTGCAAGTCTTGTACAAATGTAAAGGTATACTCCCAAAAGCAACGAATACTTAACGATTGGTACGAATGATTAACGATTGGTATGAATGGTTTCAATGCTGATTGTATAAGTTGCAGGAAATGTCAATAGTGAAACTGTACTGATTTACTATTGACACAGTCACCAGTACTAGTAACTTAGTATACCCCAGACAATAATCATTTCTATAGACATTTTACATGTGAGTGTCATTGAAAATCCACTACTGACATAGTTACTATTGACAAGGTAGTTCTTTTGGGACCACATTGTCTACACTTTTGGTACTTTTCTGAAATAGAAAATAAAAATGCATTTTTTGCTAATTTTTGGATTTTTATTAAAAAAAAAATAAAATACTAAAAATATTTAATTAAATATAAATTTGAAAACACCCAGAGTCTTTGGCGGGAATCGAACTCGCAACCCTCCGAATGATAGTCCGGCACACTATCGCCTAGTCTATCGGGGCTCACAATTGAAAAAAAATTATTGTATAATAATAACCATTGTGACAATGCTGTTGACAATATCGCCAAACCGTTACCAAAATAGTAGACAAAAGTGGTGACTTGGAGACACTTGTCCCCAGGTTTCCTTCAGGGTACTAACAAAAAATTAACTCAACAAATTTTCGTTGTTTTATGTTTGTAATATAAAATTAAATGAAAATTTTTCTTTTTTTATAATAATTAGTTTAAAAAATTAAAATATTTTGGAAAAACATAAACTATGACCTTACACGAAGAAAAAAGCTTTTGTCTGTTTTAGACGTGTTTTTTAACCTAACCAACTAAATAAATATTTATTACATTATTAATAATAAAAAAGTTTTAAATTTTTTAATAACTTGAATTTTATTTTCATATTTCAATTATTAAAATAACATATGTATGTAAATTAATGAAACTTAAACATATATTTTTCATAAAAAAAATCCATTAGACTTAAATTTAATAAAAAACAAAAAATTAATTTCATGAGATCTTTCTTAACATGTAGCATAATATAATGTACACAAATGGACAGATTTTTTTTTCGGCAATAATATTACCCGCCATTGAAAAAACTCTTTCGGACTTAGCACTACTAGCAGGAATACTCAAATTTTTTTTTGCAATCTTCGACAATCTTGGGTATTCTGTAATGTGATGACAAAAGGAATATCGATTGACTTCATCAGTAACGCTTTCTTCTACAGTAAGACTTGTGTTGTTTATGATATCCGAAAAAAAATAATTCAAAGTCACTTTGAGCTAGGTTATCAGAAATTTGTCTTTGTATTGTACAGGTTGAAGAAGGTAAACTGTCTGGACTATTTAAAATTTGTGAAACACAAAAGTTTTTTAATCTGTTTAGTTCCTGTTCTGGTAAGATAAAAAACCAAACAGCGTATTGATAGATTTCAATATTAGGAACCCATTTTCTATCAATCTCGACAAAAATGTTTTTCTTTAGTTTTGCAATAGTTGAAGAATCAGAACTTACAGTTTTTAGACAACTGATTGACAAGAAAATGTAATTACTGGTCACATAATGCACACCAGGCAATTTTTTTTACTAATTTTGTCGAAGTTTTCAAACAGTTCTACTAACGACATTAGTATAGAAAAATTAATTTCCTCTGTTCTATGCATTTCCCCATTCTTTACAAGAATTTCTTGAAGCGGAACCCAACTGTTCAAAATTGATTTAAATAAACTTAGATAAGAATACCATCGACTTACGCAATAATTCTTTAAGGATGTTGGTAACATGTGCTGTAAATTACTCTTTTTAAAATATTTAATCAGTTTTTTTGCAAGCATCTAAAATAGGTAACAATTCATTAGTATCATTAAATGCTCAATGTAAAACATTATTAAACAAATGATTTGAACAATTTAGACAAGTATAGTTTTGCAAAGTTTTAATGATGTTTGCTCCCCTGTCTGTGACAAATTTTATGTTGTCAACAGTGATGCCAACTTTTTAAGAGCAAAAAGCACTTTAAATTTTAAAAAAGCACTAAAAAGCACTATTTCGAGGTAAGAAAAGCGTAAAAAAGCACTAAGCCACTTTTTTCAATTTAATCGACAATTGAACACAAAACAAGTTACCTTGGGCATTATTTACTGCCCAATATATATGTAAAGAAATGGCGAGGGAGTTGTTGGGGGACAATTTTCGTACATAAATTTAAGTAACACAATTTTTGAGGTGTTCAAAAGTACAAATTACAATCAGGGACCAAAAATAACAATTATACAAGAATTATCAAAAGAAAAAGCAACCACAAGGAAATATCGGAGAGCCAAGTCAAGCACACCGTTTTGATGGTTTTTAATAGTCTTTTGCCAAATCGTTCATTTTAGTGACCGGTCATTTTCGTTCAATCACTAAAAGTGATCCCGTTCGTTCAATTCGTTCATTTCGTTCAATTGATCTTTTCTTTCTTTTGTTGAGAGCGATGCTACAACATTTTCAACAACTAGTGATCAAAACAAACTAAACAAAAACAAACCAAATTTAACAAAAATTTACTTGTTAAAAAATTTTGTGAGTTATAAAATAAAAAGTGTTTGTAATTAAGTATGTCAGTATTGGAGAATTTTGCTTTTCGTGTTATAGCATTTACCTCTACAGTGGTTAAGCGAGATTATAATGAGTATATGGATAATGCATAAAAAGCCTTTCGAGCATGAATCACTAGAAGCCGATGAAAGAGCAAATCGTTCAAATATTGGAATAGAAGCAGTTAGTTTCGGCGACGATCACAAAGTACACTCACCCGTATAAGTTGGTAAGTACTTTATATCAAATTTTTAACACCACTTTTCTACTACTTCTACTCTCAAACCTTCAAACTCCAAAGCCAAGTTTGTTACCAAAAAAGAATCCTATCTAATAAAAATCAAAAACCAAAATGTTTAAAATTCTTTTTATCAAAAAATAATTCTAAAGAAATTATTACTCTTTTTCTACTCCAAAACTGAAAGAGTGAAGACAGTGGGTTTTTTTTGTCTTCAAATGGAAATGGAATCTGATCGAATCTGAACATCGAGTCAAATTTTGAATAGTTTAACAGCAATATATTTCTAATGTAAAGATACCTTTCAGAAAAATATAAACTTGTATATTCTTAAAGAATGTTTTTTTTTAATTATTAATTATCGGATAATTAGTAGTATTTTGTTGAACTGTTAATAATTCAATTTTGATATTTTCTATTAGTTAGGCTTAAGTTCATTGGCGCATATTCAGAAATGATAACTAATGCTTGGTTTTCACTATGTCAGTTTTGTTGTCAAATTGCCCAAATTGTTGGTAATTTCATAACAATTTAGACAATTTGACAACAAAACTGACATAGTGAAAACCAAGCATAAGTTTAAACTTTTTTAAGTACCAACTTAAGTAATTCTTAGTTGATTACTGTCAGCACAAAAAGTTACAACTTAATTATGGGTAAAGCTGTAACTAAATGTCAACTAACAAATACATTTAAAGAACAGCTGATTGATTTTATTTCTTGTCGTCGATGATGTTAACATATTTGGCCACCAATTCTTTAAATGTAGTTTTTTGATTTGGCGACCAATTTGAGTCTCTCTAAAATCCACAAAGCAATAAATACATATTTTTACTAACAATAATAATAAACTTACCTTATTTTCTTTTCTAATTGTGTAAATTTTGACCAAAAAAATTACAAAAAAAAAGAAAACAAACTAGAGATGTGTTTTTCGTCAACAAAAATCTACTAAATGCAGTGTTGCATTTCTTTTAACAGCTGAAAGCAGTTGCTAAGTTAGTTATGATTTGTGAATAAGATCTTTAACTATTTGTGAACTATTTTTTAGTTTCTGTTTAATAAGTTTCGACTTTAGTTACGATTTCTGAATATGCGCCATTGAATTTAATTTTCATATATAGCTAAGGCACAAGCCGTAATGTTTACATGTGTACGAAAGTGCACAATAAACATAACAAAAACAAATGTATTCAGGTTTTCGAGACGAAGTCTCGACATGAATACGAAAGAAAAAACTGAAGAAAAGGAAAAACACAACTTAAATAGAAATTAATAAAAAATGATAATTACAGAAAACTTCGAACCACCAGTCAGTGGTTAAAGGATTGATGTTGTCTGTTGACTAGCAGGCACCGTAGTGGTGCAGGGGTCAGAACGTAAAGAATTCTGATGAGAGAAAGTGGTGTTTCTCGAAACATATGTAAATTCAACCAACAACCCAGGTTCGAATCCTAGTCAAAAATTATCAAAAATAAAAATTTTTCAAATTGTTAAACAATTCCTTCTTCAGTAAAAATAATTTAATGAAAATTAAATTCAATGAACTTAAGCCTAACTAATAGAAAATATCAAAATTGAATTATTAATTATCTATAATATTTTTAGGACTTATGAAGTGCCACGATATTTGCCGAAATAAAAATGTTATCCTTTGTAAACATGTTTATCAAATGTGTAAATCGTCACCTAAAATGCCCAAAGACGTAACCCTCATTATCATAATTTTACAAGAGAAGCATAAAACGTTATAAAATGAAAACTGTTAATTGAAAATCGCGATATGTACATATCGTCATCTGAAGTTTTTCGTCTATCTTAAAAGAAGATGTGAAGATCTCGATTTTCAATTAAACAGTTTTTATTTTATAACGTTTTATGCTTCTCCTGTAAAATTATGATAATGAGGGTTACGTCTTTGAGCATTTTAGGTGACGAAATAGTCTTTTTATTATTTAATTTAATTGAAGTGTTTTGAATAAATAAATCGTAAAGTGAATAGTAAAACCGAATAAAGCAAAAGAGTTTTATATTTTTTATTATATTTTATTTGACCTTTTTTATTATTAAGATGTCAGCAATTATTTAAGCTTAAGGTCTGTTTTATAAAAATTTTAATTTTATTGCGATATTTCGCTACGTCTTTGTGTATAAATTTCAAAATTATCGAATATTTTCAAGGATTCTAACACAATGTTTTATGTGATTAAAAAAATTAAATACAAATTATTATTATTATTTTTAAAATTCCAAATAAAATTTATTATTATTTTTATATTAAATAAATTTTAATATATTTAGATATACATACATATGTGCATATACATATGTACAAAGGAAATAATAATAAAGAAAAAACAATATCTTTTTTAATATTATTTAAATAGAAAAAATAAAAAAAACTGTGATTTTAATTCAAGAAAAATAAATAAAATTATTTTTAACAAAATATTTTTGAATGCAATTTTATATAAAAAAAACATGTAAAGGTAAAAGAAAAAAAGAAACTCATGTTAATATATATTCATATGTATGTAGAATTTACATTGTAAATATATTATGAAAAAATAAAATATGTTTACATATGCTCGCAACAAAATGTTAAAAAATTTTAAATTCGAATTAAATAAGAATTTATATTGAGAGAAATATACCTATAAGTACTTATTAAAAATAATTGTATTGTACATTTGACTAGAAAATGGTACACATTTTGATTTAAAATATAGCAGTTTGTTAAAATGTAATATTAATGAAAATTACATAAGGTACTTTTGTTTGTTAATAAAAGTTATTCAGTTAAAAAAGAATTGGCATTTGATTGAAGTTATCTGAAAATAAAAAACAATTGTTAAATAAAAAAAACATTTTTCATACTGCTATTACCTTTAAATATTTTTGACGGCTTACATATTTCGCTGAAAAAAAATCTGACTTGACACTTTATCTGATTTTAATAAAGTCCTCCTATCATTTAAAATTTGACCCATTGAAGAAAATATTCGTTCGCAAGGTACTGACGTGGCCAATATACAGAGTCGTTTAAGAGCAAAGGTGTAAACTCGTGGATATAACTTTTTTCTTTCGCTCCACCACACTAATGGATCTAGAGTTCTTTCTAAACATTCCTCGTTAAGGTATTTATCGAATTCTCTAATAGCAGCGGCAGAGTTGTTATCAGGACGAACAGTTTTATTGTGCGCCTGGTCGTTTTCCGTCCAAAAGTTTAATCTTTGCATAGTACTTACGGTTGATCTTTCCTGATGATTAGTTTCTTCAATACTGTTTGGCAAACTTATCGAACACAATTTTGTTCGCAGGTTTTTTACTGCTGTCTGATACGAAGCATCGCTTTTAAAACCTCTACGTTTAAATCGGGGATCCAAAATTGCGCTTTCAGCATACAGTGCATTTTTCTCATATTCTCCAAAACGAGATTTCAGGTCACATTTAATTTTAAAAATCATTGCCGATATCTTGCTGTCTGAGGAAACGCACTTAAAATTGAAATCCTCCAGTATGTTACAAATAACTGTTACTTTTGATAGCGTAACATTCTTTTCTCCGCAAATTTCCACAGTTACTTTCCAGAACGGTTTTAATATGGGAATTATTTCATTAATATATCCCCAGTCCTGTAAGGATAACAGCAAATCTGGACGCTTTAGAGATAATGCTGATGTAACAGCATCCTTTGTGGCCACAATTCTTTCCAACATTAGGTAAGTAGAGTTCCAGCGTGTTGGTACATCTTGCTTAAGTTTAAGCTCAGGTATTCCCATTTGCTTTTGAGTCTCAAAAAGCTTAGTAAGACCCTGAGAACGTCTATGGAAATATTCCACTATTCTTCTTACTTTTGCAAGGGTTTCTCCAACTTCACCTAAAGCTGCCTGAACAACTAGGTTAAGAGTATGAGCAAAACAACATACGCCCCGCCAGTTTCCTTGTCGTACTGCTAAGACAACATTTGCCGCATTGTCACTAACTATTGCTGTTACTTTGTTATAAATATCAAATTCCAACATAGTCTTTTTTAAAAATGTTGACAAATTTTCTGCTGTATGTCTTTCAGCAAATTGTTCGCACGCAATCAAATAGGACCTCAGCTTCGTTTCAATATCTATATAGTGTGCTGTTATCGCTAGGTAGCTAGCATTAGTCCTAGATGTCCAACCATCTGTGGTGAGACACACTGCTACAGCTGTGCGAACATTACTCTTCACACTCTCAAGTATTTCCATATGAGCGCTGGGAAGCAGGTTTTTTGACAACGTCTTTCTGGTTGGTAACTGATAGCCTGGACAATACGATACTTCATGTATCAGTTCCCTGATTGCAGGCTCTTCTACAAAACGTAATGAATTACCCTGAGCCACAGCTTTCAGCACCAGCCTATCAATACGTTGCACCTTTCGAATTGGAGGAGGTTTGCGGATGAACTCTGTCATAGTTTGCTGCTGCAGCCTGGTTGTTGAGCTGGTAGTAGGTTGTGAACTGGTAGAAGGCTGTGGGTTGGGTAAAGTCTGTTGGGCTAATATTACCTCTGGTGAGTCTAGATTAATGGGTACCTGCCGCTGTAATGACCGAGGCGTTAAGGGGTGTTTGGATTTTAGGTGACGACTTAGATTACCAGAAGATCCACCAACAACGCTCAATGAAGATTTGCAGTAGTTGCATTTAGCACGATTTGATCCATCCTCAGTGAAATGTAGCCATATTTCGCTGCTCTTTCTTGATGTCATCTTTTTTTTATATTTTTTTCACTTAATTGATTTTAAAGTGATTTTATACATATATATATATATATATATATATATATATATATGTATGTATAAAATCACTTTTTTATTTTTAAATTACTTTAATTTTTAAGAAACACTTTGGGAGTTTAAATTTTAAACACAGTAGACTGTTAATTTAAATTTCAAACAAAAATAGCAAAGACAGCGTTGATAAAAGTAAATTTACTTTTTACATAATTTTTAAAGCACTCTGATTAGGTCGCAGCGTTAAAAACGCTTTAAACAACTGAAACAAAAAGGCATAACATAAAAAGACACATGAACGACATGAGCTGTCAATCACAAAATTGAGCGGTGCATCACTGAGCCAAAAGCGCTCAGTAAAGTAACCGGTTCACTTCGGTCACTTGTGTGAGTCGTTCAATTTAACGAGGTCGTTCATGAACGACACAACTCTAGTTTTTAACTATATCTTCATAAAATAATATGATTTTTAAATTCTTGATTTTTATTTCTTTTTTGGCAGAAATATTGTTAATTTTCTCTCTTTTTTCATTTTTGCAGATATAAAAAAGTAAATTATTGATTTTATTTACAGGCATACATATTTTAGGGTGAACTAAAATATTTTGATATTTATTTTTCTTTACGTTAAAGATTTTATTTATTGAAGAAATGACAAATATTTCTGAGAAAAAAATAATAATCAAAAAATAACAATTATTTCTGACAAAAAAAAAATAAAAATCAGAATCTGACAAAAAACTAAAAATCAAAATATAATAATTATATCGTGATTTTTATTATAAATGCAAACATTTACGAAAGATAAACCCCTATTTCGAAAGGACATTTGTATGGGGGTGAAATAATAGACCGATTTCAACCAGTTTCAATTCCGAGCGTCCTGGGGTCAAAAAATATCAGGTACCAAATTTAATCGAAATATTTTCAAAATTGCGACCTGTACTCTGCGCTCAAGATTTACATGGACTGCCAGCCAGCCAGATTGACGGACGGACAGAAGAACGGTCGGACATCGTTAAATCGATTCAGAAAATGATTCTGAGTCGATCTTTATACTCTATTTTTTTATTATTATTATAATTATCTTTATCAAACATAGATTCGAGTAAATACATCTGCTTACGAGTTTGTAATTAGAATTGGAGAAAATTAACTACTCGTACAAATTATAGTTGACTGTGTTATAAACTGTTTTAAATATAATTGACCAATTAATGTTGTTTGTTTTATTTTTTAGTAAAAAAATGGCATTTTATGTTAATATAGATATAAGGGTGACCCTTATTCTGCAGTTGATTAATTTTTTTTATTTTATTTATTTAATTTTATTGACAAATAAATATTGTTTCAAATTCTAGTTTGAAGCCTCAGCACCTCTTAGATTATATAGAGGCAATAGCATGGCATTATTTTTTTTTTTTTTTTTTTTTTTTGCATTTAATTATTTATTGAATCTTCAAAATGAAACGACAATAAGTATTCAAATCTTAATACTAAAAAGAAAATAATTAGCCCAGCCAGTGCTAGACAAAAATTTTTATGATACTAAAAAAATTTCACATCAACTGATCCAGTCATCTATTTTGCGCTTGAGTTAAAGCAAGGGTATCCCTCCTTCTCAACCGATTGTGGCCACTAAAGTTAAGGATGTCTCGTGCAAGGGGGTTTGGATGGTGTTCAAGTTTGCTGACATACTTTGACGCATATTTTGTAAATTCGACTTTTACTAATGGCACGCCTAGATCTTTGTGAATTCGAGAATTTTTAACATACCATGGTGCTGCAGTAATTATACGTAGAATTTTATTTTGACCCCTTTGAATTTTTTCAATGTTGGATGCTGAGGCAGTACCCCATAATTGAATTCCATAGCACCAGATTGGCTTTAGTATTGCATTGTACAACAAAAGTTTGCAATCCAATTTCAATGTAGAGTTTCTGCCGATTAGCCAATTAAGTTGCACTGCTTTTAATCTCATTTGTGTAAGTTTCGCTTCAATATGAGACTTCCAAGTTAAACGGCGGTCGAGGTGAATGCCGAGGTATTTGACTTCATTGTGTTGCGGGATAATTTGATTATTTATTCTGATGAACGAGCAGGTATCTTTTCGCAATGTGAAAGTTATATGAATACATTTCTGTTCGTTAACCCTGATTTTCCAAAGCTCTAGCCAATTCTCTAGTTTATAAACATAATTCTGCAAATTCTGTGATGCAACTTGGTGGTCCTGATGGACGCTGATAAAGGCTGTATCGTCTGCAAAAGTTGACGTATGGATTTTAGGGTCTGACGGCATGTCGGAGGCATATATCAAATATAAAGTAGGACCCAGTATGCTACCCTGTGGCACACCTGATTCAATTGGCTGAGCGGTACTTAAAAAATCACCTTCTTTGATTTTAAATTTGCGACCGTATAAATAACTTTCCATGAGTTTATGGGTGTTAGCAGGCAGAGTTAATTTTATTTTGTGCATTAAACCGTCATGCCAAACTTTGTCGAACGCTTGCGACACATCAATGAAAAGGGCGGAGCAGTATTTTTTGTCTTCAAACGACCCTCTTATCACATTTACCAATCTGTGTGTTTGCTCGATGGTGCTGTGTTTAGCTCTGAAGCCGAATTGATGATTAGGAATACATTCAGTGTCATTCAGAATTGGAGTCAATTTAGTCATTAACAATTTTTCAAACAGTTTTGAAATTGTCGGCAGTAGACTAATTGGCCTATATGACTCCACTTTGGTATGGTCCTTCCCTGGCTTAGGAATCATAGTGATCATAGACACCTTCCAATCTGCAGGATAGTATTCTAGGCGTAAAATAGCGTTGAAGATAAAGAGGATAATTCTTCTTGCTACACGAGGTAACTCCACAAGCATTTTATTGCTGATTTTATCCATACCTGGAGCCTTTCTAAGGTTCAGAGTACCAATAGCGTTTTGGACATCACGAAAGTTTAGTCTTAGAGGTACAGGAGGCCTTATAACAAGTGGTGGCAAATCAGATTCGTTATTATTTGAGTTGTTTATAGTAAACACATTTCTCAAATGGTTAACAAATAAAGTCCCCTTCTCGGAATCATTTCTAGCCCAGTCACCAGTCGGATTTCGCAAAGGAGGTTTTCCTCTTACTGGTCTTTTTAAACCTCTTGCCGCCCTCCATAACGAGTAGTCAGATTGTGGGGTACTATCAAGACCTTCCAAGTAAGATCTAAGTGAGGCCGTTCTTTGGGTTTCTAAGAAATGTCTTAGTATATCTCTGCATTCCCGTAGCCTAGCTTTCAGTTCAGGAGACCTGTGAATTTGCCACTCTCTTCTCATTCTTCTTTTTTCTGATAGGAGATGTTCGAGTTCAGAGAAATAAGTTCTGTTTGTCCTATTTCTACATTCAACGTGATAAGTGGAAGCGTGATGCACAGCTCGTCGAAGGTCCTCGGTAAAGTTGCCAATCGACTCATCAATATCGTCGGTAGTTCTCAACACAACATTTTCCGTGCAATGAGAACTTAAATACTTTTTGTATTTTATCCAACTTACTCGGGTCTTAGTCATGTTCATAAATGGAGAACCACACACTTGAGGGAAATGCATTGAAATGATAGTAGGAGAGTGATCTGAGGACAAGTCCAGTGAAGGATCCACTTGCATCCATTCTACAGGGATATTTTTCATTACCCCAAAGTCAATAACATCGGGAATCTTCCGTCGGTCCGTCGGCCAATAGGTGGGATGTCCACTTGAGAGTACATCTAAGCCCATTTTAGCAATGGTGTTGAAGAGTACGCGACCCTTTGGGGTTACCAGACGTGAACCCCAAAATGTGTGTTTGGCGTTAAAGTCACCAGCAACTAAAAATCTAGCTCCAAGGGATTTAAAGAAGTTATGGTATTGGTGTTCTTTTATTGAAAATCGAGGCGGAGAATAAATCGATGATAAAACAAATTTGTATTGACAGAATTCAATGCAAATGTTTGTTGCTTGGAGGTAATCCTCACTTATGTTATTCATTAGATAATGCTTTATTCTGTTCTTTATAAGAATTGCCGAACCTCCACAAGCTCTACCGCGGGGGTCTTTAGTATCGTAGAACTCGTAGCCATTAATTTTGAAGTACCCTGTCGACGTCAAGTGAGTTTCAGCAATCATCATAACATCAATCTGCTTATCCATCAGGAAGTATTCCAGTTCATTTTTATGTTGGCGGAGGCCGTTCGCGTTCCAGAAACAAATTTTTAAATAAATCATTTCTTTAAAATGGCTTGCAAGATAGTGGATTGCATTTTCAGCATTTCCTGCATCATGGATGTCATGGTGGTCGTGAAAGTGTTCATAGTTTGGACAAGTGTCTGCAATGTTGTCTCTAGATTGTTGATATGCGGCTCAGAATATTGGGGTTTAGGTTCCTGCTCCAGACCTGGCATATTACATTTAACGACGTTTGCGTAAGAAACTTGTCTAGAACTTGGCGCGCTTACATGACTAGTGGACCGTAATACTTGAGGGAAATTGTCACTCGATGCTAAATTTGGCTGTTGAGGGCGATTAGGCAATACTGACGTCTTGTTGGTTCTTATGCCTTTCAAATGAGTGTAAATTGGACAACCTCTATAATTTGCGGTATGATTACCTCCGCAGTTACTGCATTTTTTGATTTTTGAGTCAGTTCTCGACTTATCGCATTGAGCAGTTGCATGTAGCTCCCCACACGCAACACAAACTGTCGGCAATTTACAATACGCCTTCGTGTGACCAAATTCTTGACAGTTGAGACACTGGACGGGTCCCTGACGCTTATGTGGTTCTTCCACGGTGATTCTACGATGCAGAAGGTACATCAGATTGTAGATGGGATGGGACTCATTTTTCTTTAAGACAACATCTCCAGGTTCCAATTCTACCCTGAACATGGGCTGAGGGATCTTTTCACGGTTTCTAATATTCACTACGCTCTTGATTTTGAACCCTTTGTCCATTAAACCGGTTTTAATCTCCGCGGGATCAACACATGGGTCTATACCCTTTAGAACGACTTGGAGTCCTTTTGCGCTTTTGAGCTGGTAGGTATAGAAATCCCTAGTCTCCCTTTCCAGCTGGTTGGACAATTTTCGAAAATCATCTTCCCTATTCACTTGAATCTTTGTCTCGCAGATATTTCCATGTTTCATTGAGGTTACGCTAAACATGTTTTCACCTATTACAGCAACAATTCCTTGTACCAATTTACTGGAAGTCGGCTCTCTCAGATAAATTGGTGGGGGCTTAAACGTCTTCTTCGGAAGTTCTGGCTCATCCGTCTGGAGGAGAGCAAACCTATTTTGATCATTACTCACGGTCTTAGGAGCTTTTGCATTTGATGACACTTGAGCAGACTTCGGGCTCCTCTGTCGCTTGAGAACGGTTATGTACTTATCCATACCTACTTGTTTTTTGGGTTTGACTGCACTATTTGATGAAGATGATGTTTTTACATCTGTTGAAATCACAATATTGGGCGAACAGGAACGACGCCGTTCCACGGCTCTTGCAGTGAGAAAATTCTCCAAAGATTTTTTTATGGATTCTTCCTCAGAGATGCATCTAGTTTTTCTAGTCGAGCTAAGCTCTTTCTCAGAATTACATCTGAGAGGAACACTCATACAGTTTTTAAGTGATGTTTAATGTTTATTTTTTTTTTTATATATTTTAACCTATTACGATTTTTTTTCACTTTTTTGTTTAATTTCAACTTTTTACACTTTTTCACCTATTACGATTTTTTCACCGAAAATTCAGCCGCACTAAAAGTAACACGTCCGAACAGTTCGATGAGACGAGACTGAATCATGGCATTATGAAAATTATATTAACAATATTTAGTTATATATATATATGTTTGTACATATGTATGTATATATTTAAAAACAAATCGTGTATAGAAATACATAAATATATTATATTAGAAGTGTTTCTATATTATTTAACAAATATATTTTAAGATTATGGGCCCGATTATCGTTCACAACACTAAAATGTTGTGTTGTCTCGAATACAACACAACATGCATTTTTCATACGATTAAGCTGATAAGTGTTGTGAATCGTAATCGCAGTTTACAACATACAACATCAAAATACTTAGTGTTGTGAACGGTAATCGGGGCATATGTATAAAAGATGACATAATGGATATATTTTTTGGTCTAACTGGCAAATTATTGCATTCAATTGGATCAGCAAATGCAATTTGTAAGTAAAATGTTTGTCTTGTTGTTCTACCAGTACGTCTTAATCCTCTAGTTCCCAAATTTTTTTTTTTTTAATTATTTTTGGATTAGTTTTTAGTCTAATATGAAGGACATATTTTTTTAAAAATTTTATTGTGTGTGGAACGTGTTTTATGGGCTAGGAATTGTAGACCGCCTAGAGGCGGTCTTTGGAATGAGAGGAAAAAAGTATACTAAAATCAATAAAAAAATATATTAGTATAATAAAAACTAATAGAAAAAGTAATACTTTTATTTTTGTTTTTAATTTAATTGTAGCATAGTTATGCAGAATGTAGAAAAAATTAATTAAAAGTAATTATTTATTTATTTCAAATTCTATACACAAGACTTAAAGTCTCTTATTGCAGTGTAGAACATTGTTTTAGCAGAAACATTAAAAAGAAAAAAAATTATAATTCTTAAAGATAAACGGTCTAATTCATAAAAATTTCAAATTTTAACTTATAAGCTGATAATAGTTATAAGTTTATTTTTGTTTTATAAGCTACTGATACAAATTTGTATTCATAACTACACAATAAGAGTAATAGCGTGTTCAGATATGACCCTTAATATTCCATATAAAATCTCAATTAATTATTGCGCAATAAGTACGAAATTGTTATAATATTGAGTAAGATTTCGAATGCAACACTGTGCACAACTGTGTTTAGTGAACAAAATTGTATAAAATGCAAATGTCAACAAAAGAAATCATTAAAAAATCAATGTGAAGGTAAGTTTGTTTACGTAGAAACACAACAACCATATAGAGTATTTTTTGTATTGTTTTCCAACTGTCAAATGATTTTACATAAAAACACAACAACCATATAGAGTATTTTTTGTATTGTTTTCCAACTGTCAAATGATTATTGAGTAAGCTGAAAATTGCGTATGCCTGAACACTTAAAATAATATTGTCAATTAACCGAATATTGACTCAATTAAGTTTCATATCTGAACACAGTATAAATTAACAATTTGTCGGTTTTAATGGTTTTGTAGTTTTATGTTGGCAATAACATGTTATTTTCACTCTCATTTTATACTTAGTGATGAATATAATTACAATTGATTATTTAAGTACCCTAATGGAATACTGAAAATAATTACTTTTATTACTTCTTATTACATAAAAAGTAAGTTCAATAGTAAAAATTTGCTTTTAAATACAATTATTCACCGCTGGCACAGACTTGAAAGAGTACTCTGTGCCGCCGTCAACAACAGTTAGTCGACTACTCACTTTAATGTAATTGTTTATGCATCTCTATAATTATGTTTATTTTTATTTAAGTAATATTTATATAAATAAAAAGAATGGACACAATTTATGATGCTTCTCCTTCCGTATTGAATAGGAAACGTGCTAGCAATTGTTTTTGATCGTCTTGTAGTAGATGTCGACATTTCTTCTATGTAATAGTTGTTATGAAGATACCATTTGTACTGTATACATATGTATATGTATGTACATACCCTGCAGGAAATGTCAATAGTGAAACTGTACTGATTTACTATTGACACAGTCACCAGTACTAGTGACTTAGTATACCCCAGACAATGCTAATTACTATAGACATTTGACATGTGCGTGTCATTGAAAATCCACTACTGACATAGTTAATATTGACAAGGTAGTTCTTTTGGGACCATATTGTCTACACTTTTGGTACTTTTCTGAAATAGAAAATAAAAATGCATTTTTTTCTAATTTTTGGATTTTTATTAAAAAAAAATAAAATACAAAAAAATATTTAATTAAATATAAATTTGAAAACACCCAGAGTCTTTGGCGGGAATCGAACTCGCAACCCTCTGAATGATAGTCCGGCACACTATCGCCTAGTCTATCGGGGCTCACAATTGAAAAAAAAATAATTGTATAATAATAACCATTGTGACAATGCTGCTGACAATGTCGCCAAACCGTTACCAATATAGTAGACAAAAGTGGTGACTTGGAGACACTTGTCCCCAGGTTTCCTTCAGGGTATGTATACACCCTGCCAGCAATTGGAAGTTTCTTGCATCGTCCATCGTCAAAGGCGTTACGTCTTACTCACTTCCAGACGTTAATTGGAAGATAACAATAACAATTTACATTGAAGTCGTCTTTTAATCATCCAGACGACGTTTGAAAGATTGTTTGTTGTTTACAACACCAGCCGAAAATGCCATGTCCCGTTATAAAAGAAATGAAAAGAATGCAAAAAAGAAGTTTTCGACATCATCGAAATTAGTTTTATTTTGTCATTTGCTGTGGTCGGTCAGTGGTAAAGTGTGATTTCGTTTTGTTATTGTTGTAGTTTTTACATATTTGTTATCCCATAGTCAATATGAGTGTGTTATCTGTAAAGGCAAACAAAAATCAAAAGCAAAAGAGAGGCGAATAAAATAACTTCTGGAAGTTACGCTGAAGTGACTTCTTGAAGTTACTCTGAAGTGACTTCTGGAAGTTACTTCCGGGTGGTACAATTTCTCAATACGGAAGACGCTTCTACGATCAAAAAATGGTATCGCAGAAGATGAGTTTCAACTTCTTAGCGTCACTTCCGCAATAGAAAATGTTGGCAGGGCAGTTACGAATTCGGGTAATTAAATGTATGACACAAGTCGGTTTTACTGACTGCTCAAAAAAAAAATCATCAAATTGGGCTTTTAGAGGAGTTAAAAGCAATAAAAATTTTTTTATTTTCGAGGGGGCGGGCCCTCAAAGTTAAAAATATATTAGCCTATATATCGGAAACTATTGGGTATATATTAATTTGTAATATATCAGATTAAAGGTATTAAAAATACCTTTCCAACGATATATATGACGGTTACAAAATATGGACCAACTATGGGTTAAATCTGAAATTTTTTGACCTGAAATTTTTTTAATATCTAAAAAATTAAAAAAAAATCTAAGTATATAAGTGTTATTTACCTCTATTTATATGAATAGCCAAGACATAAAGCTTTAATTTAAGGTATGATATGTGTCTATAGGTACTGCAATCACAGAATTATAAGATCTCAAAAATTAAAAAAAACATATTTCTTCAATTTCTTTGTATACAGGAAAAAATTTTCTCCTCTATGGTATACAGTTTACCGGCTTTAGATTTTCTGTATTGCCGGCCTATCTCCGGGCTTAAGGATTTTCTCCTCTATGGTATACAGTTTACCGGCTTAGCATAGTAAAAATTTTATTTTTTATGGTGAAATGTTATAATATTTCTTTAATATCTTCGGATCTATATTACCTACATGGCCTTATTATACCTTGAATTGAAGCCTAATTTTTTTACTTTAAAGTTTTGTAAATTATATATCTACTCATAAGGAGCTTTTTCCAGGATTTTTAAGATTTTTTAAAAAAATATAGGATCAAAAAATAATTTTCCGAAATTGACCTATAGGTGGTTCATACAAATAGGTCATGTTATATATCGTTGGAAAGGTTATTAAAGTGCCTATCATATGATATATATGTACATCGTAAAGAAATGTAGTTTTCAAGATATATCTAAATATATTATAAACTTTGAAGCACACCGCCCACTCGAAAATAGGCCTGGCCGGCAAAAAAAAATTTTATTTTAACTAGAAATTAAAACTAAGAGTGATAAAATTTTGGAAGTGATTTGAAAAAAGTCACTAAAACCGACTTAAGCCAAATTTATTGTAAACATTTTTACTTCTTTAATCACTTTTTTTAACTTTTATACAAAAAAACACAAATTTTCTCTTCAATTTTCTGTTCAAATATTTTGCAAACAAGCATACAAGTGTCACTTTATTAAATGGTTAAAGTTGGGTAGAGAACACAATAAAAATATCAAAACATACAAGTGGCTTGTAACCAGCTAACAAGCTATTATGCATTTATGAATTAAATTTTTTCGTATTTTGCCTCTCAGTGCCTTATTACCCTGTTTAATGTGCTTATGAATTAGACCGAAAGTGTTTAAACTAATTAATTTATAAATTTATAGAAGAAAACAAAAAAGAAAAAGAAAAGTGTTTGGTTAACAAATTAACATGCAAAAAAATTAATAATGCATTTTTTAAATCTCAGTGCGTTACTTATTATTTGTATGTTGTGCGGGAATAGATTCCAAAGCCGGATTGCATTAAGAAAATTACCAATCAGAAGTTAAACTATGATGTCTAAACAATAAGATTCGCTTTTGTGATGAAATTCAAAAAAGCAGTCCTTTTCCTGAGTCTGACATAGATTTACGTTACATTTTCGGCATATTACTTGTGTTTCGGAAACGAAAAACGGTTTCTTGACATTGTGTCCTGAATTATTTGGAAAGCATATTCACTCCAGTATGAACAAACGCTGACATGAAAAGTAGTATGCCAATATATTGACGTACTTCCAAATTTGTTGTAGAGAAGGAAGTCGTTATATTTTTTGAGCAGCATACATATTCGTCTGCTCTACAATGTGACAATGATGGTGTCATCCAAAAAATTTATGAAGCTCTTGTATGGTGTATCCAGTTTCTTTAAATCTTCCCCAAGTTCGGACTCACAAAATGCGATCATAGATTGATCAATCACAAAGTTTTTTTTTTTTTTTGGCGCCACAACCTTTTATAAAGTTCTGTGATTTTGGATCTATATTAGTAATGGATCCGCTGAATGATCCAGCGCCGTTTACGACATTGTGTTAAGTCTGAATGATCAGCATGCTCAAGGCGTATGCGCTTCAGTGCACGAGGTGTACCAGAACTAACTGAAGATGAGGTGCTTGGAGACGATACACTCGTTGTAATGAAAACAGAGAAATTTATTTGGGGACAGCCGCTTGTGCGACTGTCCCTTTAAGTGGTTCTTTATTCTTAAGTCCAGCGATGCCAACTTAGCCCTTTTAGTCACTCAAAACGCGAAAAAGGAAAATTGGCCCTAAACTAAAAAACGCGTAAATCTAGCACGTTTTACAATTATCTTTAGCCCTTTTAGCCCGTCACTACTTTTTGCTCGATATGGCTACATTTTAGTTTTTTTTGTACTTTTTCTTCCTTTAATCTAATAATATCGAAATTGTGCTATTGGTAATAACCCATTCCTTAAACTTAAACAAACACATATTGACATATCCGTCCTCAAACTCAGAAGTTAAGAGGAGTTTTAGTGTCATGAATTTATTCAAAAATAAAATTAGAAACAAAATGTCATTAAATACGTATAACAGTTTAATACACATTAAATGTAGCCTAAAAAAATAGTAAATGTTGTTCAAACTACAAAATACCTGACGAAGTGTGCTCTTTCGAATAGTATATAATTTATCTAAGAAAACTTAAGAAATTTGGGTGTTATTCGGTCCCAGGTTTTTGGACTGCCGCACCGTTATTGTATCTCATAGTAGTAATTATTTTCTAATAAATTATTTTATAAAAATGTGTTTATTGTTTTGATTTTTAAAAGAAACATTTGATAATTTAGCCCCTTTTCGCACTTTATCGAAAAATTTGTCAGGATGTGGCTTTAAACGGATTTTAGCCCTTTTTTCAAAAATATTTACGCGTTTTGAGTCTCAAAAATTGGCATCCCTTTAAGGGAAGACTTGTATTATCCATTGTGATAGCGAAATATTGAAAATAAATATATATAAATAAATTAAATATTTTTATATAAAATTCAAGTGACCTTATTGCTTATAAAAAGAAACTAGTAAAAAACTAATTATATTATTATAATTTGAGAGGTGGGATAATGCCTGGCGTTGCCATATGGCAACAGTCCTTCTTGGGTACAACAGGATCAGGATGAAAAAACAATTTAATACGTTAAGTTCGTCTTAGGATTAAGATTCGAATTCGATACTTTTTATTTAATTTTATACAAAAAAGACTTCTCGGACATAAAGGGTTAACATTGCAAATTATCATTACCAGATACACATTGCATACTCTGATTTGATTATTCTATTTTACTACAGTATAGTCACAAAAATATAGAAACTTAAGATAACAGATTATTTTTTCATTATAAAATATTATAAATATAATTATATATATTTAATTAATAGGCATTCTTTTTCTTTAAAATTTGAATTTACTATCGTTTTTGTTTTATTTGCTTAAATATTAGAATAATGTCTTTTCTTTTGATATTTTAAACCCAATTTATAAAATTGTTGAGTTTTTTATTACCAACATACCTACATAATGGTTTTCATCACTTTTGTTGAAATGTGTCTCGTCTCATCGAACTGTTCGGACGTGTTACTTTTAGTGCGGCTGAATTTTCGGTGAAAAAATCGTAATAGGTGAAAAAGTGTAAAAAGTTGAAATTAAACAAAAAAGTGAAAAAAAAATCGTAATAGGTTAAAATATATAAAAAAAAAAAAAATAATAAACATTAAACATCACATAAAAACTGTATGAGTGTTCCTCTCAGATGTAATTCTGAGAAAGAGCTTAGCTCGACTAGAAAAACTAGATGCATCTCTGAGGAAGAATCCATAAAAAAATCTTTGGAGAATTTTCTCACTGCAAGAGCCGTGGAACGGCGTCGTTCCTGTTCGCCCAATATTGTGATTTCAACAGATGTAAAAACATCATCTTCATCAAATAGTGCAGTCAAACCCAAAAAACAAGTAGGTATGGATAAGTACATAACCGTTCTCAAGCGACAGAGGAGCCCGAAGTCTGCTCAAGTGTCATCAAATGCAAAAGCTCCTAAGACCGTGAGTAATGATCAAAATAGGTTTGCTCTCCTCCAGACGGATGAGCTAGAACTTCCGAAGAAGACGTTTAAGCCCCCACCAATTTATCTGAGAGAGCCGACTTCCAGTAAATTGGTACAAGGAATTGTTGCTGTAATAGGTGAAAACATGTTTAGCGTAACCTCAATGAAACATGGAAATATCTGCGAGACAAAGATACAAGTGAATAGGGAAGATGATTTTCGAAAATTGTCCAACCAGCTGGAAAGGGAGACTAGGGATTTCTACACCTACCAGCTCAAAAGCGCAAAAGGACTCCAAGTCGTTCTAAAGGGTATAGACCCATGTGTTGATCCCGCGGAGATAAAAACCGGTTTAATGGACAAAGGGTTCAAAATCAAGAGCGTAGTGAATATTAGAAACCGTGAAAAGATCCCTCAGCCCATGTTCAGGGTAGAATTGGAACCTGGAGATGTTGTCTTAAAGAAAAATGAGTCCCATCCCATCTACAATCTGATGTACCTTCTGCATCGTAGAATCACCGTGGAAGAACCACATAAGCGTCAGGGACCCGTCCAGTGTCTCAACTGTCAAGAATTTGGTCACACGAAGGCGTATTGTAAATTGCCGACAGTTTGTGTTGCGTGTGGGGAGCTACATGCAACTGCTCAATGCGATAAGTCGAGAACTGACTCAAAAATCAAAAAATGCAGTAACTGCGGAGGTAATCATACCGCAAATTATAGAGGTTGTCCAATTTACACTCATTTGAAAGGCATACAACCCACAAAACGTCAGTATTGCCTAATCGCCCTCAACAGCCAAATTTAGCATCGAGTGACAATTTCCCTCAAGTATTACGGTCCACTAGTCATGTAAACGCGCCAAGTTCTAGACAAGTTTCTTACGCAAACGTCGTTAAATGTAATATGCCAGGTCTGGAGCAGGAACCTAAACCCCAATATTCTGAGCCGCATATCAACAATCTAGAGACAACATTGCAGACACTTGTCCAAACTATGAACACTTTCACGACCACCATGACATCCATGATGCAGGAAATGCTGAAAATGCAATCCACTATCTTGCAAGCCATTTTAAAGAAATGATTTATTTAAAAATTTGTTTCTGGAACGCGAACGGCCTCCGCCAACATAAAAATGAACTGGAATACTTCCTGATGGATAAGCAGATTGATGTTATGATGATTGCTGAAACTCACTTGACGTCGACAGGGTACTTCAAAATTAATGGCTACGAGTTCTACGATACTAAAGACCCCCGCGGTAGAGCTTGTGGAGGTTCGGCAATTCTTATAAAGAACAGAATAAAGCATTATCTAATGAATAACATAAGTGAGGATTACCTCCAAGCAACAAACATTTGCATTGAATTCTGTCAATACAAATTTGTTTTATCATCGATTTATTCTCCGCCTCGATTTTCAATAAAAGAACACCAATACCATAACTTCTTTAAATCCCTTGGAGCTAGATTTTTAGTTGCTGGTGACTTTAACGCCAAACACACATTTTGGGGTTCACGTCTGGTAACCCCAAAGGGTCGCGTACTCTTCAACACCATTGCTAAAATGGGCTTAGATGTACTCTCAAGTGGACATCCCACCTATTGGCCGACGGACCGACGGAAGATTCCCGATGTTATTGACTTTGGGGTAATGAAAAATATCCCTGTAGAATGGATGCAAGTGGATCCTTCACTGGACTTGTCCTCAGATCACTCTCCTACTATCATTTCAATGCATTTCCCTCAAGTGTGTGGTTCTCCATTTATGAACATGACTAAGACCCGAGTAAGTTGGATAAAATACAAAAAGTATTTAAGTTCTCATTGCACGGAAAATGTTGTGTTGAGAACTACCGACGATATTGATGAGTCGATTGGCAACTTTACCGAGGACCTTCGACGAGCTGTGCATCACGCTTCCACTTATCACGTTGAATGTAGAAATAGGACAAACAGAACTTATTTCTCTGAACTCGAACATCTCCTATCAGAAAAAAGAAGAATGAGAAGAGAGTGGCAAATTCACAGGTCTCCTGAACTGAAAGCTAGGCTACGGGAATGCAGAGATATACTAAGACATTTCTTAGAAACCCAAAGAACGGCCTCACTTAGATCTTACTTGGAAGGTCTTGATAGTACCCCACAATCTGACTACTCGTTATGGAGGGCGGCAAGAGGTTTAAAAAGACCAGTAAGAGGAAAACCTCCTTTGCGAAATCCGACTGGTGACTGGGCTAGAAATGATTCCGAGAAGGGGACTTTATTTGTTAACCATTTGAGAAATGTGTTTACTATAAACAACTCAAATAATAACGAATCTGATTTGCCACCACTTGTTATAAGGCCTCCTGTACCTCTAAGACTAAACTTTCGTGATGTCCAAAACGCTATTGGTACTCTGAACCTTAGAAAGGCTCCAGGTATGGATAAAATCAGCAATAAAATGCTTGTGGAGTTACCTCGTGTAGCAAGAAGAATTATCCTCTTTATCTTCAACGCTATTTTACGCCTAGAATACTATCCTGCAGATTGGAAGGTGTCTATGATCACTATGATTCCTAAGCCAGGGAAGGACCATACCAAAGTGGAGTCATATAGGCCAGTCTCGTCTCATCGAACTGTTCGGACGTGTTACTTTTAGTGCGGCTGAATTTTCGGTGAAAAAATCGTAATAGGTGAAAAAGTGTAATAGGTTGAAATAACACAAAAAGTGAAAAAATAACTCGTAATAGGTTAAAAAAAATCTACGGTAATATCAGTAATTAAAAAAAACACTAAAAATCGCATAAAAATTGTATGAGCGTTCCTCTCAGATGTAATTCTGAGAAAGAGCTTAGCTCGTCTAGAAAAACTAAATGGGTATCTGATGAAGAATCCATAAAAAAATCTACGGAGAATTTTCTCACTACAAGAGCCGCAGAATGGCGTCGTTCCTGTTCGCCCAATATAGTGATTTCAACAGATGAAAAAACATCATCTTCAACAAATAGTGCAGTCAAACCAAAAAAACAAGTAGGTATGGATAAGTACATCACCGTTCTCAAGCGACAGAGGAGCCCGACGTCTGCTCAAGTGTCATCAAATTCAAAAGCTCCTAAGACCGTGAGTAATAATCAAAATAGGTTTGCTCTCCTCCAGACGGATGAGCCAGAACTTACTAAGAAGACGTTTAAGCCCCCACCAATTTATCTGAGAGAGCCGACTTCCAGTAAATTGGTACAAGGAATTATTTCGGTAATAGGTGAAAACATGTTTAGCGTAACCTCAATTAAACATGGAAATATCTGCGAGACAAAGATCCAAGTGAATAGGGAAGATGATTTTCGAAAATTGTCCAACCAGTTGGAGAGGGAGACTAGGGACTTCTATACCTACCAGCTCAAAAGCGCAAAAGGACTCCAAGTCGTTCTAAAGGGTATAGACCCATGTGTTGATCCCGCGGAGATAAAAACCGGTTTAATGGACAAAGGGTTCAAAATCAAGAGCGTAGTGAATATCAGAAACCGTGAAAAGATCCCTCAGCCCATGTTCAGGGTAGAATTGGAACCTGGAGATGTTGTCTTAAAGAAAAACGAGTCCCATCCAATCTACAATCTCATCTATCTTCTGCATCGTAGAATTACCGTGGAGGAACCGCATAAGCGCATTGGACCCGTCCAGTGTGTTAATTGTCAAGAATTTGGCCACACCAAAGCGTACTGTAAATTGCCGTCTGTTTGTGTTGCGTGTGGGGAACTACATCCAACTGCTCTATGTAATAAGTCCAAAACTGACGTAAAAATAAAAAAATGCAGTAACTGCGGAGGTAATCATACCGCAAATTATAGAGGTTGTCCAATTTACACGCATTTGAAAGCCATAAGTACCAACAAGACGTCAGTATTACCTGATCATCATCAACAGCCTATTTTGGCATCGAGTGACAATTTCCCGCAATTGTTACGGTCCACTAGTCATGTAAACGCGCCTAGTTCTAGACAAGTTTCTTACGCTAACGTGGTTAAATCTAATATGCCAGGTTTGGAGCAGGCACCTAAATCACAATATTACGAGCCTAATATTAACACTCTAGAGACTACATTGCAGACACTTGTCCAAACCATGAACACTTTTACGACCACTATGACATCCATGATGCAGGAAATGCTGAAAATGCAATCCACTATCTTACAAGCCATTTTAAAAAAATGATTTGTTTAAAAATTTGTTTTTGGAATGCGAACGGCCTCCGCCAACATAAAAACGAACTGGAACACTTCCTGATGGATAAGCAGATTGATGTCATGATGATTGCTGAAACTCACTTGACGGCGACAGCGTACTTCAAAATTAATGGCTACGTGTTGTATGATACTAAAGATCCCCGCGGAAGAGCATGTGGAGGATCAGCAATTCTTATAAAGAACAGAATAAAACATTATTTAATGAACAACATATGTGAGGATTACCTACAAGCAACAAACATTTGTATTGAATTCTGTCAATACAATTTTGTTTTATCATCAATTTATTCGCCGCCTCGATTTTCAATAAAAGAACACCAATACTACAGCTTCTTCAATTCCCTTGGAGCTAGATTTTTAGTTGCTGGTGACTTTAACGCCAAACACACTTTTTGGGGTTCACGTCTGGTGACCCCGAAGGGTCGTGAACTCTTCAACACCATTGCCAAAATGGGATTAGATGTACTCTCAAGCGGGCATCCCACCTACTGGCCGACGGACCGACGGAAGATTCCCGATGTTATTGACTTCGGAGTAGTGAAAAATATCCCTGTAGAATCGATACAAGTGGAGCCTTCATTAGACTTGTCTTCAGATCACTCTCCTTCTATTATTTCAATGCGTTTCCTTCAAGGGAATGGCTCTCCATTTCGGGACATATCTAAAACCAGAGTAAGTTGGATAAAGTATAAAAAGTATTTAAGTTCCCACTGCACGGAAAATGTAGTGTTGAGAACTACCGAGGATATTGATGGGTCGATTGGCAAGTTTACTGAGGACATACGAAGAGCTGTACATCACGCCTCCACATACGACGTTGAGTGCAGAAGTGGGACAAATAGAACTTTTTTCGCTGAACTCGATCATCTCCTGTCAGAAAAAAGAAGAGTTAGAAGAGAGTGGCAAATCCACAGGTCTCCTGAACTGAAAGCTAGGCTACGGGTATGCAGAGATATACTAAGAAATTTCTTAGAAACCCAAAGAATGGCTTCACTTAAATCTTACTTGGAGGGTCTTGATAGTACCCCACAATCTGACTATTCGTTATGGAAGGCGGCACGAGGTTTAAAAAGACCAGTTAGAGGAAAGCCTCCTCTGCGAAATCCGACTGGTGACTGGGCTAGAAATGATTCCGAGAAGGGGACTTTATTTGTTAATCATTTGAGAAAAGTGTTTACTATAAACAACTCAAATAATGCATCTGATTTGCCTCCACTCGTTATTAGACCTCCTGTACCTCTAAGACTAAACTTTCGTGATGTCCAAAACGCTATTGGTACTCTGAACCTTAGAAAGGCTCCAGGTATGGATGAAATCAGCAATAAAATGCTTGTGGAGTTACCTCGTGTAGCAAGAAAGATTATCCTCTTTATCTTCAACGCTATTTTACGCCTAGAATACTATCCTGCAGATTGGAAGGTGTCTATGATCACTATGATTCCTAAGTCAGGGAAGGACCACACCAAAGTGGAGTCATATAGGCCAATTAGCCTACTGCCGACAATTTCTAAACTGTTCGAAAAATTGTTAATGACTAAATTGACTCCAATTCTGAATGACACTGAATGTATTCCAAATCATCAATTCGGATTCAGAGCTAAACACAGTACCATCGAACAAACTCACAGATTGGTAAATGTGATAAGAGGGTCGTTTGAAGACAAAAAATACTGCTCCGCCCTTTTCATTGATGTGTCCCAAGCGTTTGACAAAGTTTGGCATGACGGTTTAATGCACAAAATAAAATCAACTCTGCCTGCTAACACCCATAAACTCATGGAAAGTTATTTATACGGTCGCAAATTTAAAATCAAAGAAGGTGATTTTTTAAGTACCGCTCAGCCAATTGAATCAGGTGTGCCACAGGGTAGCATACTGGGCCCTACTTTATATTTGATTTATGCCTCCGACATGCCGTCAGACCCCAAAATCCACACGTCAACTTTTGCAGACGATACAGCCTTTGTCAGCGTCCATAAGGACCACCAAGTTGCATCACGGAATTTGCAGAATTATGTTTATAAACTAGAGAATTGGCTAGAGCTTTGGAAAATCAGGGTAAATGAACAAAAATGTATTCATATCACTTTCACATTGCGAAAAGATACCTGCTCGTCCATCAGAATAAATAATCAAATTATTCCTCAACATAATGAAGTCAAATACCTCGGCATTCACCTCGACCGCCGTTTAACTTGGAAGTCTCATATTGAAGCGAAACTTACACAAATGAGATTAAAAGCAGTGCAACTTAATTGGTTAATCGGCAGAAACTCTACATTGAAATTGGATTGCAAACTTTTGTTGTACAATGCAATTCTAAAGCCAATCTGGTGTTATGGAATTCAATTATGGGGTACTGCCTCAGCATCAAACATTGAAAAAATTCAAAGGGGTCAAAATAAAATTCTACGTATAATTACTGCAGCACCATGGTATGTTAAAAATTCTCGAATCCACAAAGATCTAGGCGTGCCATTAGTAAAAGTCGAATTTACAAAATATGCGTCAAAGTATGTCAGCAAACTCGAACACCATCCAAACCCACTTGCACGAGACATCCTTAACTTTAGTGGCCACAATCGGTTGAGAAGGAGGGATACCCTTGCTCTAACTCAAGCGCAAAATAGATGACTGGATCAGCTGATGTGAAATTTTTTTAGTATCATAAAAATTTTTGTCTAGCACTGGCTGGGCTTATTATTTTCTTTTTAGTATTAAGATTTGAATACTTATTGTCATTTCAAATATGAAGATTCAATAAATAATTAACTGCAAAAAAAAAAAAAATATAGGCCAATTAGTCTACTGCCGACAATTTCAAAACTGTTTGAAAAATTGTTAATGACTAAATTGACTCCAATTCTGAATGACACTGAATGTATTCCTAATCATCAATTCGGCTTCAGGGCTAAACACAGCACCATCGAACAAACACACAGATTGGTAAATGTGATAAGAGGGTCGTTTGAAGACAAAAAATACTGCTCCGCCCTTTTCATTGATGTGTCGCAAGCGTTCGACAAAGTTTGGCATGACGGTTTAATGCACAAAATAAAATTAACTCTGCCTGCTAACACCCATAAACTCATGGAAAGTTATTTATACGGTCGCAAATTTAAAATCAAAGAAGGTGATTTTTTAAGTACCGCTCAGCCAATTGAATCAGGTGTGCCACAGGGTAGCATACTGGGTCCTACTTTATATTTGATATATGCCTCCGACATGCCGTCAGACCCTAAAATCCATACGTCAACTTTTGCAGACGATACAGCCTTTATCAGCGTCCATCAGGACCACCAAGTTGCATCACAGAATTTGCAGAATTATGTTTATAAACTAGAGAATTGGCTAGAGCTTTGGAAAATCAGGGTTAACGAACAGAAATGTATTCATATAACTTTCACATTGCGAAAAGATACCTGCTCGTTCATCAGAATAAATAATCAAATTATCCCGCAACACAATGAAGTCAAATACCTCGGCATTCACCTCGACCGCCGTTTAACTTGGAAGTCTCATATTGAAGCGAAACTTACACAAATGAGATTAAAAGCAGTGCAACTTAATTGGCTAATCGGCAGAAACTCTACATTGAAATTGGATTGCAAACTTTTGTTGTACAATGCAATACTAAAGCCAATCTGGTGCTATGGAATTCAATTATGGGGTACTGCCTCAGCATCCAACATTGAAAAAATTCAAAGGGGTCAAAATAAAATTCTACGTATAATTACTGCAGCACCATGGTATGTTAAAAATTCTCGAATCCACAAAGATCTAGGCGTGCCATTAGTAAAAGTCGAATTTACAAAATATGCGTCAAAGTATGTCAGCAAACTTGAACACCATCCAAACCCCCTTGCACGAGACATCCTTAACTTTAGTGGCCACAATCGGTGGCTCAAGCGCAAAATAGATGACTGGATCAGTTGATGTGAAATTTTTTTTAGTATCATAAAAATTTTTGTCTAGCACTGGCTGGGCTTATTATTTTCTTTTTAGTATTAAGATTTGAATACTTATTGTCATTTCATTTTGAAGATTCAATAAATAATTAAATGCAAAAAAAAAAAAAAAAAAAAAAAAAAAAACTTTTGTTGAATAAATTTTTAAGTGAATTATGAATTTCTAAGTTATTTTTAATGCTTTCGCGATGAGATGAAAAAGTAAGTGTGGATTTAAGTAGGGATCTTAGTGTCATATTCGCCAAGAAGATCATTGGATGGGAGGGTTTAGAGGCGATTATCCTCTTATTATCATGGGATGATAATAAGAGTTTTTCAATTAGTAAGTTCAGTCAGGGAGTCTATAATAAATTATTTATGTATAATAATTCCTATATGAGAGAAAATTTTAACATCAACAAGAATCCACCCTCCGACTGACCGCTAGTGCCAATTAATGGGAGTCGTTCATTAAAATTTTAATTCCAAATAGATAACCTCATATAGCGTTGAACATGATATGTTTCAGTTGTACATTACACAGATAAGGCAGTTGTGATCAGACATCGTATTTTCAATACTATGAACAATAACCTTACTGGGAATACTGCTAAATAACCAGTCTATGCAAGTTCCACTTATGGGTCTAGTGATATGGTTGTGACAAGAATGCATATCAAAATTGTTAAAAATATTTACTAGTCTTTGCTGCGGTCCATTTTGTACCAAGAAATCTACATTTAAATGACCAACTATTAATGTTATATAAGATTCCAGATCTTCGAGAACTCTTTCCATTTCTTTTAAAAAATTTTTAATTTTGCAACGCTGATACCTATATAAAGATACAACAACAAGCTTAGAATTGTTTAATTTACTTTCAGGTAACTCTATAGCAATGACATCCAAGTTATCTTCACTTTTGTTCAAAATAATCCGATACGTTAATTTGGAATTTATATACATTGTTGTTCCACCAAATCCATCCATTCTATCGCAGTGAATCGCCTTAAAGCCATCAATCGAGTATAAACTTAGATGTTGTTTACTGAACCAGGTGTCTTGAATACCAATAATTTCAGGCAATTTTACTAGTAGACTTATTTCATTTTTATATTTATTATAAATTTATTTATAGAAGGAATTTATTTATTTATTTAAGAAGTGATATTATTAGAAATAACATTGAAATTTTTTTCTTATTTTCAAAAATAAAAGAATTAGTATAAGCGTTTAAACTTTTAAAGTAGTTTGAATTCATAAATTAAATATAATGTATGAAATTAATATTCATTAGTAAAAGACAAAATCATTAATTTGGAGACATGAAGCATGCTCACCATGAAACACCACTGCGAACATAATAACGCTGTGGTACACCAACAGCAAAATTCATCAAAAGACCATCAATATCATCCATAGATCTCACCCGAATCTGCCTTGAGTCATCCATTTTATTTATAAAAATCTTGGCAGCATACGTGTAGATGTATTTCCACCCAACAGATTTTAGAGATTTAGCATCCCTGAAAGAAACCTGGGCACAAACGTCTCCTAGGCACCACTTTTGCCTACTATTTTGTTGATTATTTGGCGACATTGTCATTATTATTTTTTTTCAATTGTGAGCCCCGATAGACTAGGCGATAGTGTGCCGGACTATCATTCAGAGGGTTGCGGGTTCGATTCCCGCCAAAGACTCCGGGTGTTTTCGAATTTATTTTTAATTAGGTATTTTTTAGTAATTTAATTTTTTTTAATATAACTCCAAAAATTACCAAAAAAAATGCATTTTTATTTTCTATTTCAGAGAAGTACCAAAGTGTAGACAATGTGGTGCCAAAAGAACTACCTTGTCAATATTAACTATGTCAGTAGTGGATTTTAAATGACACGCACATGTTAAATGTCTATAGTAATTAGCATTGTCTGGGGTATACTAAGTCACTTGTACTGGTGACTGTGTCAATAGTAAATCAGTACAGTTTCACTATTGACATTTCCTGCAGGGATGTTTTAAAATCTCAAGATTTTCTTTTTATAATAAGTTATTACAAAAACGTTCTTCATTTCTTTCAAACCACGCAGTCTTTTCTTCTCTTTTATAAATGCTACTTTGCTTTTGTTGTCTACGAACTTGACTACTACAGACGCACAGTGGGTTCGATTATACCTAAAATGGAGATTAATTCAAGGAAGGGTGCAATTAACGAGATAATATTTTTTTTTGTATTAACAATACCCTAATTAGGCAAAAAACAAAACTTCTAACGTTTTTTAATGGATATTTTTTTTATTTAATTAAAGTAATTTATTTCTTATTCATCACTTGAACTATCATAGTCTTTATCATCATCACAATTACTGTCATCTGTATCATCATTATTATTATCATCATCATTATCACTATAATCATCATTATTATCACTCTCATTGTTGTCATCACGATTTTCTTGTGAAATTTTTGGTAATACATTTAATAGATCTAATTCTGACTTCGATAAATTTTTTTTGTTCATATTACCTGCTAATGCTCGATATAAATGTGTCTGAACTTAATAGAAATCTATTAAAAATATCTTCATTCGACTTTTCCCGGCTGCATTTTCGAGCAAAGTGCTCTCTGTAGTTTTTAAAGTCTTTATTCCTTGCTTCTTGAGCTTCTTCTGATAATTCTCCTATTGGTAAATGCGCGTGTTGTACTATCTCCGGGCCGTGAATTAAAAATTTATGTAATGTGGGAGGGGATATATTTCAACACAGTACTTTGCTGTGTTGTGAGCGAAATTACGAAAACTTTCCAAATTAACTTGAAATCATTTAAATATCTTTATTCTATCCGATTATAGTGATTTAGAGACAGTAGCAGTGGGTTGAGAGACTGAAACATTGAAAATGAACCGCTACCAAACAACCTAATAGCCAAAATGATGCTCGCTGTGATTGCAAACAGAATACTGAAAATTATTGGAGCCGATGCAAGCGCTAACATCACCATATGGGATAACTAGCTGAAATGTTAGCCTACGGGGTGAGTACATACTAGTCTTTAACCTAGTAGTAGTCAATAAAGGTTCAGAACAAACTTTTGTAGTTGCAAATAGACAAGAGGTTCTGGACATTACGTTAGCTAGCGCTTGCAATGTGCATATGTTTTGATGTCTGCTCTTTTTCGGACCATAGGTACCTGACTTTCTCAATAGAGACAAAATAAATCGACCCTAAAGGAATTACTCCCTCTGCCCCTACTAAAAATTATATTAAGGACATTGAATGCGATATTGCTCTTTAAAAGAGGCAACCTTACGATCGTATATACCTTTAATACGAAAACAAAAACCAAGACCTCCATGGTATTCTGTGGACATAGCGAATTCCAGACAAAAATGCCGCAAACTCTTCAACAAGGCTAAAAAATCAGACTACTGGTCTATTTACAAGTCAGAATTGAATAAATTAAAAATAGGTTAGGATTGCTAAACGAAAATCTTTGTAGCGGTGTCGAAAGCTCTTCTGAGACTAGTCGTTCGCGAAAAATTCTATAGAAAATCCTCACCGTCAAAGGTTATATTCGAAAACAGGACGGCATGTGGGCCTTGAGACTCTAGAAGTGCTCAGGGACACACACTTCCTAGTAAACTTACCGTTAAATTCGGCTTCCAAATCCCAACTGAATTATCGGAACTCATCACCGATTATTATTAACAATTACAAACTAAAATGGGCCATACGCAGCTACAAACCATACAAGTCACCAAGCCAAAATGATATAAGTTCAGCAGATCTACTAAACAATGTAGACCTTGTTACCCCTTGACTAATTACCATTTATCAAGCCTGTCTTTCGTGGTCACACATATCTGTACGTTAGACTGAACGTAAAGTAACTTTCATTCCAAAATGAGATAAAATGACTTACATTAAGACGAAAAGAATCATTGACCCTCATATTCGAATTCGTCTATAGACCAGGGACTTCTGTCGACCTCTCAACATGCTTATATGAAAGGAAGATCGGTTGAGACGGCATTACATTCACTAGTGAGTCATATCGAGAAATCAATTTATTTTGGCAACTTTACATTAGTGGAATGAACGGATGGTCTGTCACTTGATACAAGAAGTCTGTTCGTCTATACGGATGACTCTAAAAAGGGGACCGAGTTGACGGAGGTGTCTTCATCCATGAATTTGGGAATAGGATTACCTTTCGAATCCCAAATGGATGTAGCATTATTCAATCTGAAATATCAATCAATAGCTATTAATAGAATATCAGGAAGGGTTATCCTTATATATACAGATAGTAATGCTGCAATAAAATCTCTAAGAGGTGCCTACACAGGCGAGGCATTCGACAGTCACACTCATATGGGTGCGTGTACACATAGCTAGTACAGGAAACTGCATTGCCGATGAACTGGCAATGAAAGCGCCATGCTACCTGACATAGACATGGTATCCCGTTATACACATGTAAAAAGCGAATTGCTAACATTTACAATTACGTTGCTCAATAAAGATGGCAACGTACACCCACTTGCATGAAATTGAAAACGTACAGCTTATTTGCAAAGACTACGACGCTCTTAACTATGTAATTTAGTGTCATTCATCACCGGACACTGCACATTTGGCAGTCATGCTAGAAAAATAGGATAACCCTTCTGACTTGACTTCTGCAGAAGCTTCCATAATAAAGAGAAAGAGGATACTATCTCTCACTTCTTTTGTCCCTGCCTAGCATTGGAGGACTTAAGAATTAGGTTTGTGAGACACCGTTCCTACAATAATCTCACCAAACTATCAATAATGAAGTTAGATAAAATCAACGCCTTAATAAGGAACAGTAACTGGTTAAGACAATCAGTCATCTCGAATCCGAATCCGGTGACTTTAAATCAGTCGGTCAACTAACCCGGAGCACTTTTTCCATCTATCACTATCAAACTATCTTCATCTTCTTCTATATACTCTTCCACGATTTTATCTACCGCCCCACTATTCTCTCGTTTAATTATCTTTTCAGGCAACATAAATGGACCAAACACATAGACCCAAGTGTACTTATTAACAAGATATTTTATTTTTACATATGTATATGTACCCGTATAGTAAACTTAATGTACAATGAAAAATTAATTCTATTCTTTTTTAGTTTCAGTTTCACACAAGATATCCATATAGGTACATATTTTGTGAAAATTATTGTATTTTGTATATTTTTGCTAAATGTTTATGAAATAACAGCTATAATCTTGGAATGTAATACATATATGAACAAATTGCCCTTAAAGAAATTCTTCTTTATGAATTTTTGGTCTCGTCTCATCGAACTGTTCGGACGTGTTACTTTTAGTGCGGCTGAATTTTCGGTGAAAAAATCGTAATAGGTGAAAAAGTGTAAAAAGTTGAAATTAAACAAAAAAGTGAAAAAAAATCGTAATAGGTTAAAAAAATCTACGGTAATATCGGTAATTAAAAAAAAAAAAAACACTAAAAATCGCATAAAAATTGTATGAGTGTTCCTCTCAGATGTAATTCTGAGAAAGAGCTTAGCTCGACTAGAAAAACTAGATGGGTCTCTGAGGAAGAATCCTTAAAAGAATCTCTGGAGAATTTTCTCACTACAAGAGCCGTAGAACGGCGTCGTTTCTGTTCGCCCAATATAGTGATTTCAACAGATGAGAAAACATCATCTTCACCAAATAGTGCAGTCAAACCCAAAAAACAAGTAGGTATGGATAAGTACATCACCGTTCTCAAGCGACAGAGGAGCCCGAAGTCTGCTCAAGTGTCATCAAATGCAAAAGCTCCTAAGACCGTGAGTAATGATCAAAATAGGTTTGCTCTCCTCCAGACGGATGAGCTAGAACTTCCGAAGAAGACGTTTAAGCCCCCACCAATTTATCTGAGAGAGCCGACTTCCAGTAAATTGGTACAAGGAATTGTTGCTGTAATAGGTGAAAACATGTTTAGCGTAACCTCAATGAAACATGGAAATATCTGCGAGACAAAGATACAAGTGAATAGGGAAGATGATTTTCGAAAATTGTCCAACCAGCTGGAAAGGGAGACTAGGGATTTCTACACCTATCAGCTCAAAAGCGCAAAAGGTCTCCAAGTCGTTCTAAAGGGTATAGACCCATGTGTTGACCCTGCGGAGATAAAGACCGGCTTAATGGACAAAGGGTTCAAAATTGTTGTGAGTATTAGAAACCGTGAAAAGATTCCACAGCCTATGTTTAGGGTGGAATTGGAACCTGGAGATGTCGTATTAAAGAAAAACGAGTCCCATCTCATCTACAATCTGATTTACCTTCTGCATCGTAGAATCACCGTGGAAGAACCGCATAAGCGTCAGGGACCCGTCCAGTGTGTTAACTGTCAAGAATTTGGTCACACCAAGGCGTATTGTAAATTGCCGTCAGTTTGTGTTGCGTGTGGGGAGCTACATGCAACTGCTCAATGCGATAAGTCGAGAACTGACTCAAAAATCAAAAAATGCAGTAACTGCGGAGGTAATCATACCGCAAATTATAGAGGTTGTCCAATTTACACTCATTTGAAAGGCATAAGAACCAACAAGACGTTAGTATTGCCTAATCACCCTCAACAGCCAAATTTAGCATCGAGTGACAATTTCCCTTAATTATTACGGTCCACTAGTCATGTAAACGCGCCTAGTTCTAGACAAGTTTCTTACGCAAACGTAATAGGTGAAAAAGTGTAAAAAGTTGAAATTAAACAAAAAAGTGAAAAAAAATCGTAATAGGTTAAAAAAATCTACGGTAATATCGGTAATTAAAAAAAAAAAAACACTAAAAATCGCATAAAAATTGTATGAGTGTTCCTCTCAGATGTAATTCTGAGAAAGAGCTTAGCTCGACTAGAAAAACTAGATGGGTCTCTGAGGAAGAATCCTTAAAAGAATCTCTGGAGAATTTTCTCACTACAAGAGCCGTAGAACGGCGTCGTTTCTGTTCGCCCAATATAGTGATTTCAACAGATGAGAAAACATCATCTTCACCAAATAGTGCAGTCAAACCCAAAAAACAAGTAGGTATGGATAAGTACATCACCGTTCTCAAGCGACAGAGGAGCCCGAAGTCTGCTCAAGTGTCATCAAATGCAAAAGCTCCTAAGACCGTGAGTAATGATCAAAATAGGTTTGCTCTCCTCCAGACGGATGAGCTAGAACTTCCGAAGAAGACGTTTAAGCCCCCACCAATTTATCTGAGAGAGCCGACTTCCAGTAAATTGGTACAAGGAATTGTTGCTGTAATAGGTGAAAACATGTTTAGCGTAACCTCAATGAAACATGGAAATATCTGCGAGACAAAGATACAAGTGAATAGGGAAGATGATTTTCGAAAATTGTCCAACCAGCTGGAAAGGGAGACTAGGGATTTCTACACCTATCAGCTCAAAAGCGCAAAAGGTCTCCAAGTCGTTCTAAAGGGTATAGACCCATGTGTTGACCCTGCGGAGATAAAGACCGGCTTAATGGACAAAGGGTTCAAAATTGTTGTGAGTATTAGAAACCGTGAAAAGATTCCACAGCCTATGTTTAGGGTGGAATTGGAACCTGGAGATGTCGTATTAAAGAAAAACGAGTCCCATCTCATCTACAATCTGATTTACCTTCTGCATCGTAGAATCACCGTGGAAGAACCGCATAAGCGTCAGGGACCCGTCCAGTGTGTTAACTGTCAAGAATTTGGTCACACCAAGGCGTATTGTAAATTGCCGTCAGTTTGTGTTGCGTGTGGGGAGCTACATGCAACTGCTCAATGCGATAAGTCGAGAACTGACTCAAAAATCAAAAAATGCAGTAACTGCGGAGGTAATCATACCGCAAATTATAGAGGTTGTCCAATTTACACTCATTTGAAAGGCATAAGAACCAACAAGACGTTAGTATTGCCTAATCACCCTCAACAGCCAAATTTAGCATCGAGTGACAATTTCCCTTAATTATTACGGTCCACTAGTCATGTAAACGCGCCTAGTTCTAGACAAGTTTCTTACGCAAACGTCGTTAAATCTAATATGCCAGGTCTGGAGCAGGAACCTAAACCCCAATATTCTGAGCCGCATATCAATAATCTAGAGACAACATTGCAGACACTTGTCCAAACTATGAACACTTTCACGACCACCATGACATCCATGATGCAGGAAATGCTGAAAATGCAATCCACTATCTTGCAAGCTATTTTAAAGAAATTATTTATTTAAAAATTTGTTTCTGGAACGCGAACGGCCTCTGCCAACATAAAAATGAACTGGAATACTTCCTGATGGATAAGCAGATTGATGTTATGATGATTGCTGAAACTCACTTGACGTCGACAGGGTACTTCAATATTAATGGCTACGAGTTCTATGATACTAAAGACCCCCGCGGAAGAGCTTGTGGAGGTTCGGCAATTCTTATAAAGAACAGAATAAAGCATTATCTAATGAATAACATAAGTGAGGATTACCTCCAAGCAACAAACATTTGCATTGAATTCTGTCAATACAAATTTGTTTTATCATCGATTTATTCTCCGCCTCGATTTTCAATAAAAGAACACCAATACCATACCTTCTTTAAATCCCTTGGAGCTAGATTTTTAGTTGCTGGTGACTTTAACGCCAAACACACATTTTGGGGTTCACGTCTGGTAACCCCAAAGGGTCGCGTCCTCTTCAACACCATTGCTAAAATGGGCTTAGATGTACTCTCAAGTGGACATCCCACCTATTGGCCGACGGACCGACGGAAGATTCCCGATGTTATTGACTTTGGGGTAATGAAAAATATCCCTGTAGAATGAATGCAAGTGGATCCTTCACTGGACTTGTCCTCAGATCACTCTCCTACTATCATTTCAATGCATTTCCCTCAAGTGTGTGGTTCTCCATTTATGAACATGACTAAGACCCGAGTAAGTTGGATAAAGTATAAAAAGTATTTGAGTTCCCACTGCAAGGAAAATGTAGTGTTGAGAACTACCGAGGATATTGATGGGTCGATTGGCAAGTTTACTGAGGACATACGAAGAGCTGTACATCACGCCTCCACATACGACGTTGAGTGCAGAAGTGGGACAAATAGAACTTATTTCGCTGAACTCGATCATCTCCTGTCAGAAAAAAGAAGAGTTAGAAGAGAGTGGCAAATTCACAGGTCTCCTGAACTGAAAGCTAGGCTACGGGTATGCAGAGATATACTAAGAAATTTCTTAGAAACCCAAAGAATGGCTTCACTTAAATCTTACTTGGAGGGTCTTGATAGTACCCCACAATCTGACTATTCGTTATGGAAGGTTTAAAAAAACCAGTTAGAGGAAAGCCTCCTCTGCGAAATCCGACTGGTGACTGGGCTAGAAATGATTCCGAGAAGGGGACTTTATTTGTTAATCATTTGAGAAAAGTGTTTACTATAAACAACTCAAATAATGCATCTGATTTGCCTCCACTCGTTATTAGACCTCCTCTACCTCTAAGACTTAGCTTTAATGATTTTCAAAGCGCTATTGGTACTCTGAACCTTAGAAAAGCTCCAGGTATGGATAAAATCAGCAATAAAATGCTTGTGGAGTTACCTCGTGTAGCAAGAAGAATTATCCTCTTTATCTTCAACGCTATTTTACGCCTAGAATACTATCCTGCAGATTGGAAGGTGTCTATGATCACTATGATTCCTAAGCCAGGGAAGGACCACACCAAAGTGGAGTCATATAGGCCAATTAGTCTACTGCCGACAATTTCAAAACTGTTTGAAAAATTGTTAATGACTAAATTGACTCCAATTCTGAATGACACTGAATGTATTCCTAATCATCCATTCGGCTTCAGGGGGAAACACAGCACCATCGAACAAACACACAGATTGGTAAATGTGATAAGAGGGTCGTTTGAAGACAAAAAATACTGCTCCGCCCTTTTCATTGATGTGTCGCAAGCGTTCGACAAAGTTTGGCATGACGGTTTAATGCACAAAATAAAATTAACTCTGCCTGCTAACACCCATAAACTCATGGAAAGTTATTTATACGGTCGCAAATTTAAAATCAAAGAAGGTGATTTTTTAAGTACCGCTCAGCCAATTGAATCAGGTGTGCCACAGGGTAGCATACTGGGTCCTACTTTATATTTGATATATGCCTCCGACATGCCGTCAGACCCCAAAATCCATACGTCAACTTTTGCAGACGATACAGCCTTTATCAGCGTCCATAAGGACCACCAAGTTCCATCACAGAATTTGCAGAATTATGTTTATAAGCTAGAGAATTGGCTAGAGCTTTGGAAAATCAGGGTTAACGAACAGAAATGTATTCATATAACTTTCACATTGCGAAAAGGAACTTGCTCGTTCATCAGAATAAATAATCAAATTATCCCGCAACACAATGAAGTCAAATACCTCGGCATTCACCTCGACCGCCGTTTAACTTGGAAGTCTCATATTGAAGCGAAACTTACACAAATGAGATTAAAAGCAGTGCAACTTAATTGGCTAATCGGCAGAAACTCTACATTGAAATTGGATTGCAAACTTTTGTTGTACAATGCAATACTAAAGCCAATCTGGTGCTATGGAATTCAATTATGGGGTACTGCCTCAGCATCCAACATTGAAAAAATTCAAAGGGGTCAAAATAAAATTCTACGTATAATTACTGCAGCACCATGGTATGTTAAAAATTCTCGAATCCACAAAGATCTAGGCGTGCCATTAGTAAAAGTCGAATTTACAAAATATGCGTCAAAGTATGTCAGCAAACTTGAACACCATCCAAACCCACTTGCACGAGACATCCTTAACTTTAGTGGCCATAATCGGTTGAGAAGGAGGGATACCCTTGCTTTAACTCAAGCGCAAAACAGGTGACTGGATCAGTTGATGTGAAATTTTTTAGTATCATAAAAATTTTTGTCTAGCACTGGCTGGGCTTATTATTTTCTTTTTAGTATTAAGATTTGAATACTTATTGTTATTTCATATATAAAGATTCAGTAAATAATTAAAAGCAAAAAAAAAAAAAAAATGAATTTTTGGTATTCCACATACTATGTATAGCTGTAGCTCAATCAATTATAATTAAGTATTAAGCATAAGCGCAAGCAATAAAAAAAATTGTTTTTAATTTCCAAGGGTCATTCTAATGAAAACACTATACACATACATATGTAGGTATGTATGTAAAAATGAGCAATTGTGCGTATTAATAGCAATCATTTGATTGATAGATGTTTAGTCACAAAATCTAGACGATTTTAATTTTTCCCAAAACATTAACATTCAAATTGCACACGTGTTCATTGATCATTTAAGGGAAACAAATATTAGTTAGTTTCCCAATATTATTCAGTTTTGGTGCAAATCGTTCTTGTACTTAATATTTAAAAATATTACATGTTGTTTTTTTTCTTTCGTAGTTTTAAATTAAGCCACTAATTTCTTCCACATAATGAATGTTTTGATAAGAATGCGGCAACGACATTAAAAACTAATTAAAATAAACTAAAATTATAAATAAATATATATGTACAGCAATCTAAATACCACAAACCGCTAATCATATGAAGTGTACGTATACATGTACACAGTGTACGTACACATGTACGTATGTATGTATATTTAGGAACTAGGACGCCCATTCGAATAAACGAACAATTTCTTGCGAATAATTTAAAAATTACCATTTTCGAATAAGAAACAATTTAATTAACTTTATTAATAATAAAACTAATCATTACGAGTATATTTCTTTTAATTTTTTGTTTCCTTTGTATAATTTTATAATTAAATGTAGAACTTATACGTATTAACTACATATTTACAAAAAAATACTTTCAATAAACATATAAATTAAATTATTACATATTATCTTTTATTTCATTATGACATTTTGGATTGCAAAATCCTGAATATACCGCCTAATGAAAATAATTTTGGTATAAAGTTACACTAGCGCTTAACTGAAAAATTTTAATTATTCGTAAAATCGAATCGCAACCTTTAATAATAATTTATAATATAGCTGTTTTAAAAAATTGTGCTCAAGTTCTCGCTTGTGATATGCCTTATTATTTTTATTTTGGTTTTCCCGTATATTCGATGGATTGATATGTTTTAGTAATATCCACGTGTTTAAGCTTTTTATCCATTTCCTAATGTTTCTTAAGGTACGGTCATATTTGACAAATATTTGCCAAAAAAAAATCGTAACCACTAAGGGCCAGTTTTTAGGAGAAGGATTAAACTTGGTTTGTTAGTGGTTTAGTTAAACTTTGATAACATTCAAACTTTTTTTAATCCACCTAATCGTTTTCAGTGGTAGTTTAAGAAACGTCAAATTATTTGATGTTACCATATTTTACACATAATAAAAATATGGCATCGTTAAAAATTATTAATAATAAAATAAAAGCGGCAAAAGAAAAAAACTAATAAAAAATCATAAAAATGAACAAGGTCGATGATACAAATAATTTAAAACGTTGAACCTATTTTACTTCGAAGGAAATAGAAAGATTAATTGAATTGGTGAACAAAAAAAGTATACAATAGAGTGCAAGAAAACTGACCGCACTTCTTCAAAAAAAAAAAATAAAAGCGTGGGTTGAAATTGAAGGAGAATTCAATTCAATATTCGATCGTTCATATAAAACCCTAAACACAGAATATGAGAATATGAAAAAGACTGCTAAACGAAACTACGCAAAAGATAAGGAAGAGTTATACAGAACTGGTGGAGGACCGAAGCACAGTGCTTTGTCCCCATATAGTTAATCGGCAAAATTAGAGCAATTATCGTAGAAGAATGAAATTTGGTGTGCTGGTTCAAAATATGTCAATTAAGAAAAATTCGAAGTTTCTTAAAAATCGGTGCAATGATATGACTACCTCCCATACATCCTTTAATTTAAAACTTTAATTTTATATTTTCATCTTTTATTATACATTTTAAATGTAATTGTGCAAAACACATTTTTTAAAACAAATTAGTACAAACGTTGGGGTGGGTTCATGGATGATTTGATGTGCAAAGAACGAACGTTTTGCCAGTTCTTTTTCAACAAGGATACCAAGAAATTGATTGACAAATGGATGTTTTGAACTAATTCGTCTTGTTTCATGTCAACGTGACCAACAGCAACAGACAAGCACAATACTTTCTTCATTTGGAACTTGATGGTGGACTTGACTTCTTCGATCTTGCCCATCATAGATTCTTGGTGAGACAAAAGACCAGGGAACTTGCCAGCCTTGTTCAAACCGGGACCCAAGAGACGGGGGATTTGTTTGATCAAAGATTCTGAAGCCAAGAAAGCATCATAAGATTTGGCCAATTTTTTAACCAACTTCTTGTTTTTGTTCAATTTTTTCAGAGCTTCAGCGTCCATGCATTCAACGCCGTTAGCTTTGGCTTCATCACAATGTTGTTGATCGCCCAAGATGCAAACCTTCATTTTTGGGTGGGGGATGTTCTTCAATTTGACAGTGCCGGAGAAACGCTTATCCTTTTGGGGATCGTAATTCTTCAAACCGATTTGTAATTCAACGGTTTCCAAGAAGGCACGCTTCTTCTTGGAGGAGAAATCCAGAACGCCATTTACGCTCTCGTATAAGGTATCACGTGAAACTTTTGAAGCCATGACCGCTTTCGACGAAAGTTAAACCGGAAAAGCTATAATTGTTTTTTTTTTTTTTTTTTAATACATTTAATTTATTTATTGCGCTTGAGTTAAAGCAAGGGTATCCCTCCTTCTCAACCGAACATGGCCACTAAAGTTAAGGATGTCTCGTGCAAGTGAGTTTGGATGGTGTTCAAGTTTGCTGACATATTTTGAGGCGTATTTTGTAAATTCGACTTTCACCAATGGAATGCCTAGATCTTTGTGAATTAAATAACTTTCCATGAGTTTATGGGTGTTAGCAGGCAGAGTTAATTTTATTTTGTGCATTAAACCGTCATGCCAAACTTTATCGAACGCTTTCGACACATCAATGAAAAGGGCGGAGCAGTATTTTTTGTCTTCAAACGACCCTCTTATCACATTTACTAATCTGTGTGTTTGTTCGATGGTGCTGTGTTTAGCTCTGAAGCCGAATTGATAATTAGGAATACATTCAGTGTCATTCAGAATTGGAGTCAACTTAGTCATTAACAATTTTTCAAACAGTTTTGAAATTGTCGGCAGTAGACTAATTGGCCTGTAAACAACCCTGAAATATCGTTTATATAAATTTATTCTATAAACCCTATTACTCCTAATTTTATTATCTCTTTATTTTTGTACTAATTATTGCTATTTCCTTTTTGAATTATTAATTGCCATTGAATTGTCATTGAAATTACCACTTGATACACACTTTAAAATAAAATCACATTCTTGAAAAAGTACAGTATCAAAACTTATGTCAAGAAGTAAAGAGTTCATTAAATAAAGAGTTATTTTAAAACGAGATCTTGGAATTTTAATTTTTGGAATAAAATTTGGAGTTTTCCACAATCAGAAGTGGGATTCATAAGAAAAATCAATAATTAAACAAAAATACATTTTTCTTATTTCTACGTCTGCAATATGAGTCGAGAAGTTGAGAATCAGTTTGAAGTTGAGAGTGCTTCAAATAATCCATGTAAGAGGACACCATGTGGTAATGAGAGTACTCCGGTAAATATTTCCAACATGGGTGATAGTGGCATAAGAGTATCCACTGAAGAAAATTCCATTTTATCGTTATTGCTTCAACAAAATCAAATGCTGATCAATACGCTACGTTCCGAGAGAACATCGTATAACGTTATGCCCGACTTGAACAACACAATAAAAAAATTTAATAGCAAGAGGTCACCTTCAGAAGCTAAAGATTGGCTTGCCTCTATTAATGGTATTGGAAACATGAATAATTGGCCAGATTCATTTCGTTTACAATGCGCTCGTGCTAATCTAGAAGGTGCCTCACTAAATTGGTACAATGCGGCCGAATTCAAAACTTGGAAGGACTTCGAAGAGGAGTTTGAAGACACGTTTATTGGTCGTCAGTCAACAGCTGAACTTTGGGAAAAATTGTCCCAAAGATGCCAGCACGCTAACGAAGATATTACTGAGTATTTTTTGATAAACTACGACTTACACAACAACTTAACTTGGAGTTTGATGACGCAAAAAAGTTTATCATCAGAGGTATTAAATCAATTGATCTAAGAAAATTTCTTTTACAGAGACAACACGTCACCTTTAACGACATTTTATCCAATATCTACGACTATATCGACGCTGGATGTGCAGAAAAAGATGTAGCCATAAGTAAACCTCAGACACAGCGATTTCAACAACCAGGTAAAACGGATGGTGTACAACTTTGCAGCAAATGCGGAAAACAAGGTCACTTTGCGCGCTTTTGTAAAACTGAAGTGCCTTTGCTAAAATGTTACCGCTGCGAAGGTGTTGGACATGTAAAAAGGTTCTGCAAAGCGCCCATTAAATGCCTTAATTGTCATAGAGATGGCCACATGCAGAATGTTTGCCCAGATAAGAACAAAAACACTCAAGCGAAGTCAACGTCTAATTCACACAACACCACTACCTCAACCGCTGTGACCTCAGCCGCCTCCTCCACCACCAACAGCAAGTATTTTCAAGAAGCTTTAGTTAATGGACAAGTTGTCAAAGCATATATCGACCCTGGGAGTGCCGTAAATATGATGAAAGTGTCAACAGTAAACGAATTAAAAACAAATTGGCGAAAATGTAAGTAAAGAAGGAAAAGAAAAACTCAAGAGTATTGTTGAAGAAAATATTTCGTGTTTCTCCTATAATTTGAGTGATTTGGGAACAACAAATGATGTTGAGTTTAAAATAGAGTTGACAAAAGATGATCCTATTACTTTTCGTCCATACCGTTTGAGTTATTCTGAGAGAGAGTATGTACGAAATGAAATTGAAACAATGAAGAGTGCGGGAATAATATGTGATTCTGAGTCAAATTATTCGAGTCCAATGTTGCTTGTAAATAAGAAAAACGGTGAAAAACGAATTTGTATTGACTACAGAGCATTAAATAAAATAACAAAGAAAATGCAATATCCATTGCCATTAATTCAGGATAATATTGATCGTCTACAAAATAAAAAATATTTTACAGCTTTGGATATGAAAAGTGGATATTACCAAATACCTGTAAGTAAAGAGTCAAGACATCTTACAGCATTCGTAACACCTGAAGGCCACTTTGAGTTTTTACGTATGCCATTTGGTGTTTGTAATGGCCCAGCCGTTTTTCAACAATTAATAAATAAAGTACTTGGAACCTTGCGTTTTACAATTGCTTTGGCCTACTTTGATGATATTCTCATACCAGCTGATACAGAAAAAGAAGGTTTGGAAAATTTGAAAATAATTCTCGAAGTTTTGAATAAAGCAAATTTAAAACTAAATTTATCTAAATGCAAATTTCTTTTTGATAAAATAGAGTACCTCGGTTTCGAAATACAGTGCGGAACTTTAAGACCATCTGAGGAGAAAATAAAGAGTGTTTTCGAGTTTCCAACTCCTAAAAGTGTGCATAATGTAAGACAATTTATTGGTCTCGCAAGTTACTTCCGTCAATTCGTAAAAAATTTTGGAACCATGGCTCAACCCTTAACAAAGTTAACCCGGAAAAATGCACAATGGAACTGGTCTTCAAAGGAGGAGGAAGCTTTTAAATTAATTAAGGAGAAACTTATATCTCGTCCAACGTTAGCTATGTATTCGCCTAGCGCAAGAACAGAGGTACATACTGATGCTTGTCAGATCGGACTTGGTGGAATTTTACTTCAAGAACAGGTTGACAATAAACTTCATCCGGTTGCTTTTATTAGTAAACAAACTACTCCAGAAGAAAGTCGATACCATTCAACTGAATTAGAAGCGCTTGCTGTTGTGTGGACGTTACAAAAACTTCGTGTGTATTTAATTGGTATCAAATTTGTTGTTGTTACAGACTGTAATGCCGTAAGAAGCACGTTTGCTAAAAAAGATATGATACCTCGTATCGGGCGTTGGTGGCTTCAACTTCAAGAGTTTCAATTTGATATAGTCCACCGTTCGGGAAGTAAAATGCAACATGTGGACTCGCTTAGTCGCAACCCAGTTGGTGAGGCACGGGAATCCGAGACTGTGGCAGATGTTTTTTCTCTTTATAATACATTAAGTGAAGGTGATTGGCTAACATTACTACAAAAAACAGACCCAGCTCTCAATGATATAGTAATTTCGTTGAAGAAAACAGCTGATGTAGATGATTTTGACAGAAATATAAAAACAAATTACCTGTTGAGAAATGGTGTTGTTTTCAGGAAGGCAGGCAATGTTCCTCGCAAAGCAAGATGGAAAATTGTTAACAGCTACCATGATAACCTAGGCCATATTGGATTGGATAAAACAGCACAAAAGATCAGAGAGTACTACTGGTTCCCTAGGTTGAAAAATTACGTTAAAAATTATATTGGGGCATGTGCTGAGTGTTTGTACCACAAACAACCAGGAGGAAGAAGACCAGGTATGTTACACCCTATCGACAAAATTGGAACGCCGTTCCATACCGTGCACCTAGACCACTTAGGACCTTTCGTAAAAAGCGCAAAGGGTAACTCATATATTCTGGCTGCTATTGATGGCTTCACTAAATTCTGTTTGTTAAAACCGGTTCGCAACACTAAATCAAACACGACGGTCCGTATAACTGAAGAGATGATTGCTTTATTTGGTGCTCCAACGAGATTTATTACTGACCTTGGTACCAGTTTTACGGGTTCTGCATTTGTCAATTTTTGTAAAAACAACAACATCGTTCATATTAAAAATGCAACAGTTACCCCGAGAGCAAATGGCCAGATTGAGCGGCTAAACAGAAGCATAACTCCTATGATAGCAACTATGAGCAAGCACCCAGATAACAAAGATTGGGACACCTTTGTAGGCATCGCACAGTATAGTTTAAATAACACTTTTCACCGCGCAATTAAAACCACTCCATTTAAACTGCTGTTAAATTACTCTCCTAGAAATGTTTCTGGTGGTGCATTAGAAGATGCCGTTCGACAGCAGCTTAGTGTCAATATCGATGATGAACGTAATCGAGCGTTACAAAATATTATTGAACAACAACAAAAACAAAAGATCGCTTATGACAAATCGCGATGTGATTCTACTGTATATCTACCTGGAGATTATGTCATGATAAAAAGAATTACAATTCCAGGTGTTGGTGAGTCATCAAAGCTGCTTCCACATTATAAGGGACCGTACGTTATAACAGAGGTTTTGCCGAATGATCGCTACCGAGTGACTGATATTCCCGGCCTGCAGCGGACACAGCGATTTTATGAGGGAGTCGTAGCAGTAGACCAAATTAAACGTGTTCTAGCTCCAGAAAATGATGACAGCGATGACAATGAAAATATTGATGAGCCACAATCATCAGACGATGTCTCCCGTACGCTTCATAAAAGCAAACGATTATTGGAAAAGGCGCAGAGGAAGGTGTAAATGGAGGTCCATTTCAACTGAAGGATGGCCGACTGTAAACAACCCTGATCGTTTATATAAATTTATTCTATAAACCCTATTACTCCTAATTTTATTATCTCTTTATTTTTGTACTAATTATTGCTATTTCCTTTTTGAATTATTAATTGCCATTGAATTGTCATTGAAATTACCACTTGATACACACTTTAAAATAAAATCACATTCTTGAAAAAGTACAGTATCAAAACTTATGTCAAGAAGTAAAGAGTTCATTAAATAAAGAGTTATTTTAAAACGAGATCTTGGAATTTTAATTTTTGGAATAAAATTTGGAGTTTTCCACAGGCCTATATGACTCCAATTTTGTTTGGTCCTTCCCTGACTTAGGAATCATAGTGATCATAGACACCTTCTAATCTGCAGGATAGTATTCTAGGCGTAAAATAGCGTTGAAGATAAAGAGGATAATTCTTCTTGCTACACGAGGTAACTCCACAAGCATTTTATTGCTGATTTTATCCATACCTGGAGCCTTTCTAAGGTTCAGAGTACCAATAGCATTTTGGACATCACGAACGTTTAGTCTTAGAGGTACAGGAGGCCTTATAACAAGTGGTGGCAAATCAGATTCGTTATTATTTGAGTTGTTTATAGTAAACACATTTCTCAAATGGTTAACAAATAATGTCCCTTTCTCGGAATCATTTCTAGCCCAGTCACCAGTCGGATTTCGCAAAGGAGGTTTTCCTCTCACTAGTCTTTTTAAACCTCCATAACGAGTAGTCAGATTGTGGGGTACTATCAAGACCTTCCAAGTAAGATCTAAGTGAGGCCGTTCTTTGGGTTTCTAAGAAATGTCTTAGTATATCCCTGCATTCCCGTAGCCTAGCTTTCAGTTCAGGAGACCTGTGAATTTACCACTCTCTTCTCATTCTTCTTTTTTCTGATAGGAGATGTTCGAGTTCAGAGAAATAAGTTCTGTTTGTCCTATTTCTACATTCAACGTGATAAGTGGAAGCGTGATGCACAGTTCGTCGAAGGTCCTCGGTAAAGTTGCCAATCTACTCATCAATATCGTCGGTAGTTCTCAACACAACATTTTCCGTGCAATGAGAACTTAAATACTTTTTGTATTTTATCCAACTTACTCGGGTCTTAGTCATGTTCATAAATGGAGAACCACACACTTGAGGGAAATGCATTGAAATGATAGTAGGAGAGTGATCTGAGGACAAGTCCAGTGAAGGATCCACTTGCATCCATTCTACAGGGATATTTTTCATTACCCCAAAGTCAATAACATCGGGAATCTTCCGTCGGTCCGTCGGCCAATAGGTGGGATGTCCACTTGAGAGTACATCTAAGCCCATTTTAGCAATGGTGTTGAAGAGTACGCGACCCTTTGGGGTTACCAGACGTGAACCCCAAAATGTGTGTTTGGCGTTAAAGTCACCAGCAACTAAAAATCTAGCTCCAAGGGATTTAAAGAAGTTATGGTATTGGTGTTCTTTTATTGAAAATCGAGGCGGAGAATAAATCGATGATAAAACAAATTTGTATTGACAGAATTCAATGCAAATGTTTGTTGCTTGCAGGTAATCCTCACTTATGTTATTCATTAGATAATGCTTTATTCTGTTCTTTATAAGAATTGCCGAACCTCCACATGCTCTTCCGCGGGGATCTTTAGTATCATACAACACGTAGCCATTAATTTTGAAGTACGCTGTCGCCGTCAAGTGAGTTTCAGCAATCATCATGATATCAATCTGCTTATCCATCAGGAAGTGTTCCAGTTCGTTTTTATGTTGGCGGAGCCCGTTCGCATTCCAAAAACAAATTTTTAAACAAATTGTTTCTTTAAAATGGCTTGTAAGATAGTGATTGCATTTTCAGTATTTCCTGCATCATGGATGTCATGGTGGTCGTAAAAGTGTTCATAGTTTGGACAAGTGTCTGCAATGTTGTCTCTAGATTGTTGATATGCGGCTCAGAATATTGGGGTTTCGGTTCCTGCTCCAGACCTGGCATATTAGATTTAACGACGTTTGCGTAAGAAACTTGTCTAGAACTAGGCGCGTTTACATGACTAGTGGACCGTAATAATTGAGGGAAATTGTCACTCGATGCTAAATTTGGCTGTTGAGGATGATTAGGCAATACTGACGTCTTGTTGGTCCTTATGCCTTTCAAATGAGTGTAAATTGGACAACCTCTATAATTTGCGGTATGATTACCTCCGCAGTTACTGCATTTTTTGATTTTTGAGTCAGTTCTCGACTTATCGCATTGAGCAGTTGCATGTAGCTCCCCACACGCAACACAAACTGTCGGCAATTTACAATACGCCTTGGTGTGACCAAATTCTTGACAGTTGAGACACTGGACGGGTCCCTGACGCTTATGTGGTTCTTCCACGGTGATTCTACGATTGATCAGATTGTAAATGGGATGGGACTCGTTTTTCTTTAAGACAACATCTCCAGGTTCCAATTCTAGCCTGAACATGGGCTGAGGGATCTTTTCACGGATTCTAATATTCACTACGCTCTTGATTTTGAACCCTTTGTCCATTAAACCGGTCTTTATCTCCGCAGGATCAACACATGGGTCTATACCCTTTAGAACGACTTGGAGTCCTTTTGCGCTTTTGAGCTGGTAGGTAGATAGAAATCCCTAGTCTCCCTTTCCAGCTGGTTGGTCAATTTTCGAAAATCATCTTCCCTATTCACTTGTAGCTTTGTCTCGCAGATATTTCCATGTTTCATTGAGGTTACGCTAAACATGTTTTCACCTATTACAGCAACAATTCCTTGTACCAATTTACTGGAAGTCGGCTCTCTCAGATAAATTGGTGAGGGCTTAAACGTCTTCTTCGGAAGTTCTGGCTCATCCGTCTGGAGGAGAGCAAACCTATTTTGATCGTTACACACGGTCTTAGGAGCTTTTGCATTTGATGACACTGAGCAGACTTCGGGCTCCTCTGTCGCTTGAGAACGGTTATGTACTTATCCATACCTACTTGTTTTTTGGGTTTGACTGCACTATTTGATGAAGATGGTGTTTTGTCATCTGTTGAAATCACTATAATGGGCGAACAGGAACGACGCCGTTCTACGGCTCTTGTAGTGAGAAAATTCTCCAGAGAGTTTTTTATGGATTCTTCCTCAGAGACCCATTTAGTTTTTCTAGTTGAGCGAAGCTCTTTCTCAGAATTACATCTGAGAGGAACACTCATACAGTTTTTATGCGATTTTTAATGTTTTTTTTTATATTTTTACCTATTAAGATTTATTTTTTTCACTTTTTTGTTTAATTTCAACTTTTTACACTTTTTCACCTATTACGATTTTTTCACCGAAATATCAGCCGCACTAAAAGTAACACGTCCGAACAGTTCGATGAGACGAGACTGAAATTAAAAATTTAAAATCAAAGAAGGTGATTTTTTAAGTACCGCTCAGCCAATTGAATCAGGTGTGCCACAGGGTAGCATACTGGGTCCTACTTTATATTTGATATATGTCTCCGACATGCCGTCAGACCCCAAAATCCATACGTCAACTTTTGCAGACGATACAGCCTTTATCAGCGTCCATAAGGACCACCTAGTTGCATCACAGAATTTGCAGAAATATGTTTATAAGCTAGAGAATTGGCTAGAGCTTTGGAAAATCAGGGTAAACGAACAAAAATGTATTCATATAACTTTCACATTGCGCTAAGATACCTGCTCGTTCATCAGAATAAATAATCAAATTATCCCGCAACACAATGAAGTCAAATACCTCGGCATTCACCTCGACCGCCGTTTAACTTGGAAGTCTCATATTGAAGCGAAACTTACACAAATGAGATTAAAAGCAGTGCAACTTAATTGGTTAATCGGCAGAAACTCTACATTGAAATTGGATTGCAAACTTTTGTTGTACAATGCAATACTAAAGCCAATCTGGTGCTATGGAATTCAATTATGTCGAGAAAGCTGCAGAACATGCTTCTTCCACTTACCGCCCAAATAGGTACAACAGAGTTTTTTCTGCAGATGTTGAGCAACTATTGTCTGAAAAAAGGAGAGTCCGAAGAGAGTGGCAACAACACAGATCGCCCCAACTTAAAACTAGGTTGAGAGAATGTACCAAAAATCTTAGGATCTTGCTAAAAGCGCAAAAAGCAGAGTCTCTCAAACAACATCTGGAAGGTCTAGACGCAACTTCCCAGTCAAATTATGCATTATGGCTTGCAGTCCGAAATCTAAGAAAACCCGTAATCGCAAAACCTCCACTGCGTACTTTGAACGGATCTTGGGCACGAAATAACGAAGAAAAAGGCAACCTTTTCGTAAGTCATTTAAAAAATGTATTCACTCCCAATATGGATACTGACATTAGCCAACTACCGCCTGTTGTTGCCAGACCACCTGTACAAATAAGATTTCAATACCTGAAGGTTGTTGAGGCTATTGATAATTTAAATGTTAAAAAAGCACCTGGGTTTGATAAAATCAGCAATAAAATGATTTTTGAGGTGCCTCGCATTGCAAAAAGATTAATCCTCTTTCTTTTTAATGCCATCTTACGGCTTGAGTACTACCCTCCGGTTTGGAAAATTGCATTAGTAAAGATGATTCCTAAGCCGGGAAAAGAGCCTTGCAAAGTTGAGTCGTATAGGCCAATAAGTCTATTGCCAACTATGTCCAAATTATTCGAGAAATTGCTTATAACCAAGCTGACTCCGATTTTGAATGAAAACAACTGCATTCCCAATCACCAATTTTGCTTCAGACGTCAACACAGTACAATAGAACAAACACATAGATTGGTACAAGTCATAAGAAAAACCTTTGAGGAAAAGAGATACTGTTCGGCACTCTTTATTGACGTCTCTCAAGCTTTCGACAAAGTATGGCATGAAGGCCTGATATCTAAATTAAAGCAGAACTTGCCAGCGAATCTTCAACACCTACTATGGAAATACTTAATCGACCGTCAGTTTATGATTAAAGAAGGTGATTATTTAAGCCGTCCTCAACCTATAGGTGCTGGCGTCCCTCAAGGTAGTATCTTATGACCAATTCTATACTTGCTGTACACATCAGACATGCCAACAAACAATGAAATTCACACGTCAACATTTGCTTATGATACGGCATTTTTCAGTACTCACAAAGATCCAAAAGATGCCTCGATTCAATTACAGCACCACGTAACGCAAGTAGAGAAATGGGCAAGACAATGGGGAATAAAAATAAATGAACAGAAATGCACCCACGTAACATTTTTTCTACGTAGGGAATCATGTCCCCCTATTCGTATTAATGACCATATAGTGCCTCAAAACTCACACGTGAAATATCTTGGTATTCATCGGGACCGTCGCCTCACATGGAAACCACATATAGATGCTAAGCTGACTCAAATGAAACTGAAAGCAGCCCAAATTCATTGGCTCATCGGCAGAAACTCCGTCCTTCGGCTCGATTGTAAGCTTCTACTCTACAACTCAATCTTAAAGCCAATTTGGTGCTATGGTATCCAGTTATGGGGCACTGCCTCCAACTCCAATATTGAGAAAATTCAACGCCGTCAACACAAAATTCTACGAATGATAACTACCGCTCCTTGGTATATTAAAAACAACAACATACACAACGATCTTGATATTCCACTTGTCAAATGGGAAATAACTAAACACGTGGCCCTTTATTTGGGTAAGCTGGAAACTCATCCAAATCCCCTCGCTCGAAACATCTTACAACATTCCGGTCATAGCCGTTTGAGAAGGAGGGACACCACCGCTCGCAGATGAATAAATACAAGTTGCTCATTATATCCTATCGAATTTGAAAACTAGATTTTGTCTAGCATTGGCTGGACTTATCTAAATAACTTTAGTTTTAAATACAAGTTGCTCATTATATCCTATCGAATTTGAAAACTAGATTTTGTCTAGCATTGGCTGGACTTATCTTAATTAACTTTAGTTTTAGGATTTGAATACCTATTGTTAGTTCATTTAAAATGAAGATACAATAAAAAAGTATATGCAAAAAAAAAAAAATCTTTGTGAATTCTAGAATTTTTAACGTCCATGGAGCTGCAGTAATTGTACGTAGAATTTCATTTTGACCCGTTTGAATTTTTTCAATGTTGGATGCTGAGGCAGAACCCCATAATTGAATTCCATAACACCAGATTGGCTTTAGAATTGCATTGTACAACAAAAGTTTGCAATCCAACTTTAATGTAGAATTTATGCCGATTAGTTGCACTGCTTTTAATCTCATCTGGGTAAGTTTTGCGTCGATATGAGACTTCCAAGTTAAACGACGATCGAGGTGGATTCCGAGGTATTTGACTTCATTGTGTTGCGGGATAATTTGATTATTTATTCTGATGAACGAGCAGGTATCTGTTCGCAATGTGAAAGTTATATGAATACATTTCTGTTCGTTAACCCTGATTTTCCAAAGCTCAAGCCAATTCTCTAGCTTATAAACATATTTCTGCAAGTTCTGTGATGCTATTTGATGGTCCTTATGAAATCTAATAAAGGCTGTATCGTCTGTAAGTATGTATTATGGGGTCTAACGGCATATCGGATGCATAAATCACATATAAAGTTAGACCCAGTATGCTACCCTGGGGTACTCCTGCTTCAATTGGCTAAGCGGGGCTTAAAAAATCGCATTCTTTGATTGTAAATTTGCGACCATATAAATAACTTTCCATAAGTTTGTGGGTGTTAGCAGGCAGAGTTAAATTAATTTTATGCATTAAACCTTCATGCCAGACTTTGTCGAACGCTTGGGAAACATCAATGAAAAGCGCGGAACAGTATTTTTTCTCTTCAAACGACCGTCTTATCACATTTACCAATCTGTGTGTTTGTTCGATGGTGCTGTGTTTAGCTCTGAACCCGAATTGATGATTTGGGATACATTGAGTGTCGTTCAGAATAGGAATCAACTTAGCCACTAACAATTTTTCAAACAGTTTTGAAATTGTCGGCAGTAGACTAATTGGCCTATATGACTCTACTTTAGTGGGGTCCTTCCCTGGCTTAGGAATCATGGTAATCATAGATACCTTCCAATCTGCAGGATAGTATTCTAGGCGTAAAATAGCATTGAAAATAAATAGGATAATTTTTCTAGCTACACGAGGTAACTCCACAAGCATTTTGTTGCTGATTTTATCCATACCTGGAGCTTTTTTAAGATTCAGAGAACCAATAGCGCTTTGAACATCATTAAAGCTAAGTCTTAGAGGTACAGGAGGTCTAATAACGAGTGGAGGCAAATCAGATGCATTATTTGAGTTGTTTATAGTAAACACTTTTCTCAAATGATTAACAAATAAAGTCCCCTTCTCGGAATCATTTCTAGCCCAGTCACCAGTCGGATTTCGCAGAGGAGGCTTTCCTCTAACTGGTCTTTTTAAACCTCGTGCCGCCTTCCATAACGAATAGTCAGATTGTGGGGTAATATCAAGACCCTCCAAGTAAGATTTAAGTGAAGTCATTCTTTGGGTTTCTAAGAAATTTCTTAGTATATCTCTGCATACCCGTAGCCTAGCTTTCAGTTCAGGAGACCTGTGAATTTGCCACTCTCTTCTAACTCTTCTTTTTTCTGACATGAGATGATCGAGTTCAGCGAAATAAGTTCTGTTTGTCCCACTTCTGCACTCAACGTCATATGTGGAGGCGGGATGTACAGCTCTTCGTATGCCCTCAGTAAACTTGCCAATCGACCCATCAATATCCTCGGTAGTTCTCAACACTACATTTTCCGTGCAGTGGGAACTTAAATACTTTTTATACTTTATCCAATATACTTTGGTTTTAGATATGTCCCGAAATGGACAGCCATTCCCTTGAAGGAAACGCATTGCAATAATAGAAGGAGAGTGATCTGAACACAAGTCTAATGAAGGCTCCACTTGTATCGATACTACAGGGATATTTTTCACTACTCCGAAGTCAATAACATCGGGAATCTTCCGTCGGTCCGTCGGCCAGTAAGTGGGATGCCCGCTTGAGAGTACATCTAAGCCCATTTTGGCAATGGTGTTGAAGAGTTCACGACCCTTTGGGGTCACTAGACGTGAACCCCAAAATGTGTGTTTGGCTTTAAAGTCACCAGCAACTAAAAATCTAGCTCCAAGGGATTTAAAGAAGTTATGGTATTGGTGTTCTTTTATTGAAAATCGAGGCGGCGAATAAATTGATGATAAAACAAAATTGTATTGACAGAATTCAATACAAATGTTTGTTGCTTGTAGGTAATCCTCACATATGTTGTTCATTAAATAATGTTTTATTCTGTTCTTTATAAGAATTGCCGAACCTCCACATGCTCTTCCGCGTGGATCTTTAGTATCATACAACACGTAGCCATTAATTTTGAAGTACGCTGTCGCCGTCAAGTGAGTTTCAGCAATCATCATGATATCAATCTGCTTATCCATCAGGAAGTGTTCCAGTTCGTTTTTATGTTGGCGGAGGCCGTTCGCATTCCAAAAACAAATTTTTAAACAAATCGTTTCTTTAAAATGGCTTGTAAGATAGTGGATTGCATTTTCAGTATTTCCTGCATCATGGATGTCATGGTGGTCGTAAAAGTGTTCATAGTTTGGACAAGTGTCTGCAATGTTGTCTCTAGATTGTTGATATGCGGCTCAGAATATTGGGGTTTCGGTTCCTGCTCCAGACCTGGCATATTAGATTTAACGACGTTTGCGTAAGAAACTTGTCTAGAACTAGGCGCGTTTACATGACTAGTGGACCGTACCAATTGAGGGAAATTGTTATTCGAAGCAAAATTAGGCTGTTGATGATGATCAGGTAATACTGATGTCTTGTTGGTTCTTATGCCTTTCAAATGAGTGTAAATTGGACAACCTCTATAATTTGCGGTATGATTACCTCCGCAGTTACTGCATTTTTTGATTTTTTAATCAGTTTTCGACTTATCGCATTGAGCAGTTGCATGTAGCTCCCCACACGCAACACAAACTGACGGCAATTTACAATACGCCTTGGTGTGACCAAATTCTTGACAGTTGAGACACTGGACGGGTCCCTGACGCTTATGTGGTTCTTCCACGGTGATTCTACGATGTAGAAGGTACATCAGATTGTAGATGGGATGGGACTCGTTTTTCTTTAAGACAACATCTCCAGGTTCCAATTCTACCCTAAACATAGACTGTGGCATCTTTTCACGGTTTCTAATAGTCACAACACTCTTAATTTTGAACCCTTTGTCCATTAAGCCGGTCTTTATCTCCGCAGGATCAACACATGGGTCTATACCCTTTAGAACGACTTGGAGACCTTTTGCGCTTTTGAGCTGATAGGTATAGAAATCCCTAGCCTCCCTCTCCAACTGGTTGGACAATTTTCGAAAATCATCTTCTTTTTTCACTTGAATTTTGGTTTCGCTAATATTTCCATGTTTAATTGATGTTACGCTAAACATATTTTTACCTATTACCGAAACAATTCTTTGTACCAATTTACTGGAAGTGGGCTCTCTCAGATAAATTGGTGGGGGCTTAAACGTCTTCTTAGGAAGTTCTGGCTCAACCGTCTGGAGGAGAGCAAACCTATTTTTTTGATCATTTGGATTATCAATACTCACGGTCTTAGGAGCTTTTGAATTTGCTGACACTTGAGCAGATGTCGGGCTCCTCTGTCGCTTAAGAACTGTGACGTATTTATCCATACCTACTTGTTTTCTAGGTTTGACTGCACTATTTGATGTAGAAGGTGTTGATGTTCCTTTATCTATTGAAATCACTATATTGGGCGAACAGGAACGACGCCGTTCCACGGCTCTTGCAGTGAGAAGATTCTCCACAGATTTTTTAAGGATTCTTCCTCAGAGACCCATATAGTTTTTTTAGTCGAGCAAAGCTCTTTCTGAGAATTACATCTGAGAGGAACACTCATACAGTTTTTATACGATTTTTAATGTTTTTTTTTTATATTTTTACCTATTATGATTTTTTCACTTTTTTGTTTAATTTTAACTTTTAACACTTTTTCACCTATTACGATTTTTTCACCGAAAATTCAGCCGCACTAAAAAAACACGTCCGAACAGTTCGATGAGACGAGACTGAAGCTATATATATGAGCTATAATTGTAAATAGAATAAATCGAAAATTGGTAACTGTTTGTTAAAATATGTCTTTTAGCTTAGTGGTTAATTTTGTTTCATTCGGTGTAAGGACATGACTATCTCCCATATATAATTTTTCTCAAAAACTAAATTGTAACTACATTAGTGATCAGAATGCACTAAAAACTTATAACAACTTATACATCTATATTTTTAAGCTCTCTGGGAAATTTCACTTCAGTCGATACAAGGACATGACCATCTCCCATATATCCTTTTTCTCAAAAACTAAATTTTAGCTACATTTGTGATCAAAATGCAAATAATTTAATACATATTCCCTTTAAAATGCGTCATAAAAAATTTCTTTCTAAATTTGCTCAACAACTAAGATATTTTATTTTAATTATAATTTATGATGTTGTCTTTCAAAATGTATTTCTCAATTTCTTTGAATTCATCATTTTTTATGGGCCGACCACTATAAAATTTAGTACAACTATCTATTTCCCTATAAGGAGTATTTATGTCAAATTTTAACCGTTTAACATTATTTATATCTGTTTTATACGTATTTAAATGAATTTTGGAAGTGGACTTTATATGGGGTCCATGGTCAAACATGGATCGAACTAAAAAAAATTTCGTTTTGCGATTTCCTTTTGCATAAAACTTATTTTTGCTGAATTTTGTCGTGATATTCCAATTTTATAGGCATTTATGTATAATTGAGCAATATTTCGGGAAGATTTTTGTATGGGGGCTATGACCAATTCTGAGCCGACCACCATAAAATTTAGTACAACTATTTATTTCCCTATAAAGAGTATTTATGTCAAATTTTAGCCGTTTAACATTATTTATATTTGTTTTATACGTATTTAAGTGAATTTTGTAAGTGGACTTTATATGGGGTCTATGGTCAAACATGGACCGAACTAAAAAAAATTTCGTTTTGCGATTTCTTTTTGTATAAAACTTATTTTTGCTGATGTTCCAATTTTATAGGCATTTATTTATCATTAAGCCATATTTCGGGAATATATATATTTGTATGGGGGCTATGAGAAATCATGGACCGATTCTTACTATTTTTTGCACACTTTCTTCTTTTATCATGCAAACAACGTATACAAAATGCCATGGTATTATCTGCAATATATTTCAAAATATTGCAATAAAATGGACAAAAAATATAAAATTTTTATGGAGGTTGTCTCACATATTGGTCCATAACTCTGGTTGGCCTAAACAGATTTTGCTGATTTTAAATAGCAAACTTCTCGAAAGCATGTCTGACAGAATTATTGAAGATTTGGATCCCGAATATACCTTGGGACTTCAAAAAACTGATTTCAACATCCAGACAGACAGACGGACATGACTTTATCGACTCCGCTATCTATAAGGATCCAGAATATATATACTTTATAGGGTCGGAAAATTATATTGTGGAAATTTCACACGGAATGACAAACTTATATATACCCTTCTCACGATGGTGAAGGGTATTAAAATGATCACGTAAAACTGAAATAAACACGCTCTCATCTTTTGTTCAAGTATAAGAAATAACGGAAAATAGCAAAATGTAAATAACTAATATTGATCATAAACTTTTTTATGGTGCAATTTGTTTTATTATTATGCAAAATTGAATTGAACATTGAACGTCTCTGGATCCCTTTACTTGGAAAAAATTATATAATCATATTTTTGGTCTTTGTAAAACTAAAAAATATAGATGTTTTAAAAAAATACAAAATTTCAAATTTCCGGTTAAAAATATTAATTTTTTTTTTACTACTGGTTAGATTTGTTAACAAAGTCTATAAATAAAAAATAGAAAATTGCCTACTTTTTATTTATATATTTTTAAAATTTTTTTAAAGTTTTAAAAAATTTAGGGTTTCCGCAAAAAAAAACAAAAAAAATTCTTTAAATTTTTGGTAAGTTTTTGTCACTATTTAATAAAAATTATACACTACACTAAAAGTTGATTCATTTTTTATAGTAATAAAAAAAAAACAATTGTATAAACTATTTTTTTTTTTTAAATTTTGACAGTACCATAAACTTAGGTCTTTGTAACTTTTTCTGAAACTTAGGAAACACATGTTAAAAAATTCATATCACTTTTACATTTCCGGTGAAAAATCTAAAACTTCTTTACATATTCTATTTAAGCCCTTTAAAATGTACTAAAATCACAAATAAAAAATTACCTACTCTTAAAAAAAAACTTTTTTTACTCTATCAAACTTTTGCATTTTGGTAAATCCAAATAAAAAATCGCAAAATTTTTCGATGGCACAAACAACTTTTCCATAAAAAATATTTACCAAAAATTATTTTTGTTTTTTTGTACCTATAGTAGTAAACAAAACTGTTAAGTTTCAAAGCAATACAATAAAAAATGAAATTTTGACAATTTTTTTTTGTAACACAGTAAAAATCGTTTTTCCGTTCAACAGTTTTAAGGTCAGTTTAGACGATAGGTTGAATCAGCATATATATGCTGACAGGCATATGATTAAAATTAGCAGCAAATTCCTATGTCATATGTTAGACGTTTACACGATATGTTGAAAGTAGCAAATTTTTTGATGTCAGCATATGTCAGCAAATGAAATGTCAACATAAGAGTTAGCATACGATTATTGTGTTTATACGATATGTTGAATTTTATGTGGTGCTACATATGCTGAGTCGTATAAACATTTGTTTGTGAAATTAGTCAGTTTGACAACATTTTTTAATTATTATTCAACTTCTGTAATTTATGTGTAATTTTTTTTTTTGAAATAAAATTTAATAATAAAAATATCAATTAAAAAAAAACATAAATGATGACTTGGGAGGAAATTGGTCTAGATATTGCTTGTACAGTGCTGATTTTGGATGACGATGAAGTGGAATTAAAATCAATAAGACGCAGAGTTTGGGAAAAGAAATGGGTAGAACGGCGAGAGGAAGAAGGTTATTGTGTAAAATTATACAAGGAATTGGTATAAAGAAATAGAGCATATTTTATTGTAAAAAACAGCAATAATATAAATAATAAAATATTTATATAAAAAATCGAGGTAAATTCTATACTAAATATGCAAATAATGCACGAAAACATGTAAAACATTTATAATAATTTACCCCCTTATTCATAAACGATTATTAAATTTAACAAACGTTTATTAAACAAATTTTTATGTGATATAAAAATTAAATTTAATAATCGTTTTTGAATAAGGGGGTTATAGTTTATTTCCAGAGACCTGTGTCGATTAATTTGAACAATGCCGCCGCCCATTATTTGCATAAAAAAACTATCGGCGGCTGGGCTTAAAGGTCGTGATACACTATCCTACACAATCGTACGATTCATTCACTGGAAAATTTTACCGATTTTTATCACACTCAAAAAAAAAATCGCAACAAAGTATGTCATAGGTGCCACACTATTACACAAAAAAGATGCAAAAACATATGTTTTTGCTAATGTAAACAAACGCAGTTTTCTGCCATTTAAATTAATATTTGTGTTTATTTTGTTGTTATATGTGAATATAATAAATTGTATAAACTATACAAACAATTAAAAAATGTTAAACGTCTGTCATTTCGAATCTAAAGTTTAGATTATAATTTGTGATTTAAATCAATGAGCCGACATTGTTGTTTTTTATCAGCTTTATTAGAAAATACAACTCTGATCGCATATGAATTTGCCATATGCTAAAAAGCTTGCATACGCTTTTCAACAAATAACATATCTGTCAACATACGCAGGAAATTTGTCAAACACTAATAATATGCTTTTTACACGATATGCTAAAATTACCAACATACGTTTGTTGATATTGTTAACAAACTGTTAGCAAATGTTGTTAAACATACGTATGCTGAAAAAATTTGGCGTTTACACGATATGTAAGCACTTGTCACAAATTTTTCAGCATAAATATGCTGATTCAACATATCGTCTATACTTAGCTTTACCTCAAACGTTTTCTGACTTTAGCGCCCTCTACTGTTAACAAAAAGAGAATATCATAAATTCTACTCACGAATCTGTTTAAGGTACTTTGTTAGCTTTACAAAAATGTATATTACTTAAATATTCTAAGCACTTTATTTTATTTTAATTTTGCCTATGGGACAAAGCACTGTGCGAAGCCCTCTTCTAATGTCTCTGATCTTGACGAAAGCATTCTTAATATAGTGCAGGAAGAACAGATTGCTGATCATGAATCCCATATACGATGATGACTTTATATCAAACTCTAGTAAGTTTATTTCTCAATTCTTTTACTTTTTTAAAAAATCATTTTTTTTAAATTTGAAGCACAAAAAGAGGAGGATACTTTTCTAGAAGAAACTCTCGATTGTATTATTGAGGACCAACCAGTTGCTCACCTGAAATGGGACAAATATGCTCCGAAAATGTTAAGATCTAAAAAAACATGAAGCTCTCCATACAGGAGAAAAAAGATCAACCAAAGATGTTTGGGCTGATGTTGGTGAATTGAAGATAAAAAAACTCACATTAGAAATTTCTTTGATGAGGAAGAATGGAAGCTGAAGAAAACCGAATACGAATTGGAAATTAACCAGTTGAAAAAGTCACAAAAAAAGCAAATAATAAACAAAAAATTAAATAACAGGAAATCAGTATTAAATCTTGAACACTTTAAAATTGAGAATAAAAAATCAAATTTTAGTAAAGAAAATAACTAACAAAATATTAAATTTAAGACTAGAGTATACAATAATCCGTACTGCCTTGTAGGAAAAAAAACTATGTACCAAACACACCACCAAATATAATTTTATAATTAATGAATTTTAGATATAAAAATGCCAAAGGAAGACAAATTTTTATATGTTTCTTTTTTTTTTTGTTTTTTATATATTAATATTAAAAAAATCAGAATACATTCTGAAAAATACTTAAATATTTAAAAAATATACCGATGTGCCAAATGTTAAAAAAAATCTTTAAGATTTTTTTATATTTTAAAATAATATATTAATGAATTTTAGATATACTTAAGTATGCCAAAGAAGTACAAATTTTTATGTTTTTAGTTTCTTTAAAATAAAAAACAAAACCTTAATCTGTTTTTTTTAATTTTATTATTCGACAACGTTGTCTTCGATTCACTTCACCATCAATAACAATGTTTTCGCTGATGAATGGAAATATTTGAAGGGATATAAAAACTTTTAAAGATTAAAATGGTTCTTGTTTCAGGTTTTTTTCGCTCGGAAGGTAGGTCAAAACGAGAAATAATAGTAAATTGTTGTAATTATAAATATGAATCACAATAACTTTTTGAAGTAATCATTTATAAGAACACGACGTACTAAATTATTTTAATCATTATTGATAACTCTGTTATGTGGTACTGACAGTACAAAATCAACCGCTTCTTCTACATAGTTGTCCAATTTTGGCAATTGGATTTCTTTCTTAATGCAGCAAATGTTGTGAAGTACAGCTGTAGCGACTATTATGCTTTGAACTTTTTTGAAGTTAAGACGAATGCCTAACGACAAAATTGGGAATCTTCTTTTCCAAACCCCATAACTTCGTACAACAGAGCACCGTGTTCTTATAAGCGACTCATTAAATAGACTTTATTAGTGGAGTCATTATATATTTTTTGTTTGGATAGCCACCATCTCCAACTATTAAACTGTCACCAAATTCACCGCTTTCAAATCTTGAGTATATTTTTGAATTTCTAAAAATGTTGGAGTCATGTGCTGATCCCTGCCAGCGAGCTACGATATTGGTAATTTTTAAATGGGCTTCACAAGTACAGTATTTATCGCTTATATGCATTTCAAATTTTGCACGACTTTTCGTGCTTATAAGCGAGAAATGCATGTATAAAAATCGGTTATATTAATTACGAATAGAAAATTACTCATGTTGGGATGCATATAAACGTTAAATGCAAATAACCGACGTGCATATAAGCGAAAAATACTGTAGTTTGAACATTAAGGGAAAAGAAACCCTTTCTGTTCCTGTATATTTCTGCATTATTTCCACCTAATTATGGAAGAAAATTAGTTTAAATAAAAAAAAAGAAATAATAATCGCTTTACCTGGAGATAATATTTTAACATGTGTACAGTCTATTGCAGCAATGACTTTAGGAAATTTTGCAATCTTATAAAATTCCTGTTTGCTAATGGAAATCTCCTGATGTGATTTTGGAAATATTATAAAATGGTCCTTTAAAAGCGCAATATAATGGGACACTCTAGTTACTACTTTTGAAATCGTTGCCTTAGAGACACCATTTACATCGCCTATGGTCATTAACATGCCCCCAGTGGCATATAACCTCAAAGTTATTAATAACATTTGTGCTTTTGACAAAGCATTGTTCGTAAAAAAGTATTTTTAAATTAAAGTATTAATTTAATTAACAAATATGTATTTACCAACTCGTTGGATTTTTAATGTGTAGACCAATATGTTCCAAAATTCTATACGCTGATAGCTTGGACAGACAGAATCGCTGATAAAACTCGGCATCATCATATAAATGAAAATGGTTTGGACGAGCTCTAATTGCTATAATCCTCATCATCTGAGGAAAAATCCATTTTATTATAATTTATTTTATGTTATAAGGTAAAACTTAAAACAATAAGCTCTTTTATTTTATAGTACTTTTAAACAGCTGATATGTTTTGACAAATATGAATCGAGTTTAAACGCCCATTCTTGAAGGGTTCAACGCCAATTGAAACAAAGTAAACTACATCCTAAAAACTGAATTTGAATTTTAAACAAAGTTAAAGCAATAAACATGGTTGAACTACATCCTAAAAACTGGCCCTAAATAACATATTGTTACGAAAATGTATTTCAATATAAATTTAACGGTCAATATCAACATACAGCATGTTAACAACATATAACATCTTTAGCAACAGATGGCATGTTTATCGAAATACAACTTGTTTAGCATTTTTAGAAATATTAATTTATTGAGAACAACCTGTTATAAATATAGCTGAGCAATATGGCAGCATTGAGTTTTACGACTTTGGCTGAATATTCTAGACACGAACATTCTAAACTTGCAGTCATGAACATTCTAGTATCTTAGCCCTGAACCATCAAGAAATTATGATGTATAAATGGTGTATAAATAGACTAACAGGGCCAATCAAGTTAATCAGTTTATTATGAGTCATTGTTGTGTAAACATAAAAGTGTTCTAAAACTTTAAGGCCCATTATTACAACTTGGCAATAGTTAAAGGTATGATGTTGTCGGACAGATAAGAAGTATTTGGTTATTATAAGTTTACTTTAATCTAAACCGACCGATAAGCTAAAGGGAATATCATCTTGCCTTTAAATGTTATAGTGAGGTATGTATTTGAAGTTGCCATATGTTCTCGAAAAAATGTCAACTTCATGAAAAATAAATTAATTTTAATTTTGTTTTGCAAATAAAATTGGAAAGCAGACGTTTGATTTATATTTTTTTCACAAACAAATGTTTTCACAAACACAAACAATTTACTGTTTCTTGTCAGTAATTTGTCAAAAGTAATCGGTTTTTCACTGGCATTGCCATATTTTAGAAAAAAAAAAATATTTTCTTTTACAAGGAAGTTGTAATAATGAAAAATTTTAAAGGTCACTTTATTCCTCACTTTAATTAAAGTTACCTTTTACTATTAACAACATTAGAGGCAAGTTGTAATAATGGCCATAAGTGTGTTCTTAAACCGTGTATAAAAAGACAGTGAGTTCATTATACCGTACACCACCATAGTGGGGAGCGTTTATTGGATTTGTGTTGATGTTTGTAACGCCCAGAATTATGGATCCAACACCCACCTTAAAGTATACCGATCGACTCAGAATCACTTTCTGAGTCGATTTAACGATGTCCGTCCGACCGTTCGTCTGGCTGGCTGTCCATACAAACGTTGTGCGCAGAGTGCATGTCGCAATTTTGAAGATATTTCGATAAAATTTGGTACGTGACATTTTTTCGACCCAAGGATGGATGGGATGGGACTGAAACTGGTGGAAATCGGTCCATTACTTCAACTGGCCCCCATACAAATGTCCTCCCGAAATTTTGGTTTACCGATCATAAATGTTTGAATTATGCAAGTATCCAAAAAAATTTCATCAGAAATGAGTGGTAAATGAAGCCAAATCACATCTACAAATTTTATTTATTATGATCGGTCCATAATTAGTCGAAACTCCCATATAAGACCCACTTCCGAAAATCACTTTAAGCTTGTAAGAGTAAACAACGTTAAACAAATTTGTTAAAACAAGTTGTTAAGATCTTTTACTTCACAATTGCTTCATTCCATAATTATTTAATTTCTATTTTCCCAAAAAAACATTCCAAAATCCTTTGTTATTTTCCATACATTACAGATATTTTTTCCAGAATTATAACTTATTGCAGTCACATTTATACATATAAGCTTATAAGGAAATATTGAAGTATTCATCTATAGTGTTTGAAAAACTTTGTAAACGACGAGTATGTATGTTTACATAGACATCCTCCAATTAACTTTTGTTGATAATAAAAGTAGTCAATATTGTATAATTTTATATTGTTATTTTGCAATCCAAAATGTCATAATGAAATAAAAGATAATATGTAATAATTTAATTTATATGTTAATTAAAAGTTCTACATTTAATTATAAAATTATACAAAGGAAACAAAAAATTAAAAGAAATATACTCGTAATGATTAGTTTTATTATTAATAAAGTTAATTAAATTGTTTCTTATTCGAAAATGGTAATTTTTAAATTATTCGCAAGAAATTGTTCGTTTATTCGAATGGGCGTCCTAGTTCCTAAATATACATACATACGTACATGTGTACGTACACTGTGTACATGTATACGTACACTTCATATGATTAGCGGTTTGTGGTATTTAGATTGCTGTACATATATATTTATTTATAATTTTAGTTTATTTTAATTAGTTTTTAATGTCGTTGCCGCATTCTTATCAAAACATTCATTATGTGGAAGAAATTAGTGGCTTAATTTAAAACTACGAAAGAAAAAAAACAACATGTAATATTTTTAAATATTAAGTACAAGAACGATTTGCACCAAAACTGAATAATATTGGGAAACTAACTAATATTTGTTTCCCTTAAATGATCAATGAACACGTGTGCAATTTGAATGTTAATGTTTTGGGAAAAATTAAAATCGTCTAGATTTTGTGACTAAACATCTATCAATCAAATGATTGCTATTAATACGCACAATTGCTCATTTTTACATACATACCTACATATGTATGTGTATAGTGTTTTCATTAGAATGACCCTTGGAAATTAAAAACAATTTTTTTTATTGCTTGCGCTTATGCTTAATACTTAATTATAATTGATTGAGCTACAGCTATACATAGTATGTGGAATACCAAAAATTCATAAAGAAGAATTTCTTTAAGGGCAATTTGTTCATATATGTATTACATTCCAAGATTATAGCTGTTATTTCATAAACATTTAGCAAAAATATACAAAATACAATAATTTTCACAAAATATGTACCTATATGGATATCTTGTGTGAAACTGAAACTAAAAAAGAATAGAATTAATTTTTCATTGTACATTAAGTTTACTATACGGGTACATATACATATGTAAAAATAAAATATCTTGTTAATAAGTACACTTGGGTCTATGTGTTTGGTCCATTTATGTTGCCTGAAAAGATAATTAAACGAGAGAATAGTGGGGCGGTAGATAAAATCGTGGAAGAGTATATAGAAGAAGATGAAGATAGTTTGATAGTGATAGATGGAAAAAGTGCTCCGGGTTAGTTGACCGACTGATTTAAAGTCACCGGATTCGGATTCGAGATGACTGATTGTCTTAACCAGTTACTGTTCCTTATTAAGGCGTTGATTTTATCTAACTTCATTATTGATAGTTTGGTGAGATTATTGTAGGAACGGTGTCTCACAAACCTAATTCTTAAGTCCTCCAATGCTAGGCAGGGACAAAAGAAGTGAGAGATAGTATCCTCTTTCTCTTTATTATGGAAGCTTCTGCAGAAGTCAAGTCAGAAGGGTTATCCTATTTTTCTAGCATGACTGCCAAATGTGCAGTGTCCGGTGATGAATGACACTAAATTACATAGTTAAGAGCGTCGTAGTCTTTGCAAATAAGCTGTACGTTTTCAATTTCATGCAAGTGGGTGTACGTTGCCATCTTTATTGAGCAACGTAATTGTAAATGTTAGCAATTCGCTTTTTACATGTGTATAACGGGATACCATGTCTATGTCAGGTAGCATGGCGCTTTCATTGCCAGTTCATCGGCAATGCAGTTTCCTGTACTAGCTATGTGTACACGCACCCATATGAGTGTGACTGTCGAATGCCTCGCCTGTGTAGGCACCTCTTAGAGATTTTATTGCAGCATTACTATCTGTATATATAAGGATAACCCTTCCTGATATTCTATTAATAGCTATTGATTGATATTTCAGATTGAATAATGCTACATCCATTTGGGATTCGAAAGGTAATCCTATTCCCAAATTCATGGATGAAGACACCTCCGTCAACTCGGTCCCCTTTTTAGAGTCATCCGTATAGACGAACAGACTTCTTGTATCAAGTGACAGACCATCCGTTCATTCCACTAATGTAAAGTTGCCAAAATAAATTGATTTCTCGATATGACTCACTAGTGAATGTAATGCCGTCTCAACCGATCTTCCTTTCATATAAGCATGTTGAGAGGTCGACAGAAGTCCCTGGTCTATAGACGAATTCGAATATGAGGGTCAATGATTCTTTCGTCTTAATGTAAGTCATTTTATCTCATTTTGGAATGAAAGTTACTTTACGTTCAGTCTAACGTACAATAATCGGTGATGAGTTCCGATAATTCAGTTGGGATCTGGAAGCCGAATTTAACGGTAAGTTTACTAGGAAGTGTGTGTCCCTGAGCACTTCTAGAGTCTCAAGGCCCACATGCCGTCCTGTTTTCGAATATAACCTTTGACGGTGAGGATTTTCTATAGAATTTTTCGCGAACGACTAGTCTCAGAAGAGCTTTCGACACCGCTACAAAGATTTTCGTTTAGCAATCCTAACCTATTTTTAATTTATTCAATTCTGACTTGTAAATAGACCAGTAGTCTGATTTTTTAGCCTCGTTGAAGAGTTTGCGGCATTTTTGTCTGGAATTCGCTATGTCCATAGAATACCATGGAGGTCTTGGTTTTTGTTTTCGTATTAAAGGTATATACGATCGTAAGGTTGCCTCTTTTAAAGAGCAATATCGCATTCAATGTCCTTAATATAATTTTTAGTAGGGGCAGAGGGAGTAATTCCTTTAGGGTCGATTTATTTTGTCTCTATTGAGAAAGTCAGGTACCTATGGTCCGAAAAAGAGCAGACATCAAAACTTTCAAGTTCTTAATCATATGCACATTGCAAGCGCTGGCTAACGTAATGTCCAGAACCTCTTGTATATTTGCAACTACAAAAGTTTGTTTTGAACCTTTATTGACTACTACTAGGTTAAAGACTAGTATGTACTCACCCCGTAGGCTAACATTTGAGCTAGTTATCCCATATGGTGTTGTTAGCGCTTGCATCGGCTGCAATAATTTTCAGTATTCTGTTTGCAATCACAGCGAGCATCATTTTGCCTATTAGGTTGTTTGGTAGCGGTTCATTTTCAATGTTTCAGTCTCTCAAGCCACTGCTACTGTCTCTAAATCACTATAATCTAATAGAATAAATATATATAAATGATTTAAGGTTAAAATACAAGAAACGATTTTACCTGAGCTTTTAATATACAAAAGTTTTTTTTTTGTATCCTCCTTCTCAACCGAACATGGCCACTAAAGTTAAGGATGTCTCGTGCAAGTGGGTTTGGATGGTGTTCAAGTTTGCTGACATATTTTGAGACGTATTTTGTAAGTTCGACTTTCACCAAAGGAATGCCTAGATCTTTGTGAATTCTAGAATTTTTAACGTACCATGGAGCTGCAGTAATTGTACGTAGAATCTTATTTTGACCCCTTTGAATTTTTTCAATGTTGGATGCTGAGGCAGAACCCCATAATTGAATTCCATGACACCAGATTGGCTTTAGAATTGCATTGTACAACAAAAGTTTGCAATCCAATTTCAATCTAGAGTTTCTGCCGATTAACCAATTAAGTTGCACTGCTTTTAATCTCATTTGTGTAAGTTTCGCTTTAATATGAGACTTCCAAGTTAAACGGCGGTCGAGGTGAATGCCGAGGTATTTGACTTCATTATGTTGAGGAATAATTTGATTATTTATTTTGATGAACGAGCAGGTATCTTTTCGCAATGTGAAAGTTATATGAATACATTTCTGTTCGTTAACCCTGATTTTCCAAAGCTCAAGCCAATTCTCTAGCTTATAAACATATTTCTGCAAGTTCTGTGATGCTATTTCATGGTCCTTATGAAATCTAATAACGGCTGTATCGTCTGCAAAAGTTGAAGTATGTATTATGGGGTCTAACGGCATATCTGATGCATAAATCAAATATAAAGTTGGACCCAGTATGCTACCCTGGGGTACTCCTGCTTCAATTGGCTAAGCGGGGCTTAAAAAATCGCATTCTTTGATTGTAAATTTGCGACCATATAAATAACTTTCCATAAGTTTGTGGGTGTTAGCAGGCAGAGTTAAATTAATTTTATGCATTAAACCTTCATGCCAGACTTTGTCGAACGCTTGGGAAACATCAATGAAAAGCGCGGAACAGTATTTTTTCTCTTCAAACGACCGTCTTATCACATTTACCAATCTGTGTGTTTGTTCGATGGTACTGTGTTTAGCTCTGAACCCGAATTGATTATTTGGGATATATTGAGTGTCGTTCAGAATTGGAATCAACTTAGCCAATAACAATTTTTCAAACAGTTTTGAAATTGTCGGCAGTAGACTAATTGGCCTATATGACTCTACTTTAGTGGGGTCCTTCCCTGGCTTAGGAATCATGGTAATCATAGATACCTTCCAATCTGCAGGGTAGTATTCTAGGCGTAAAATAGCATTGAAAATAATTAGGATAATTTTTCTAGCTACACGAGGTAACTCCACAAGCATTTTGTTGCTGATTTTATCCATACCTGGAGCTTTTTTAAGATTCAGAGTACCAATAGCGCTTTGAACATCATTAAAGCTAAGTCTTAGAGGTACAGGAGGTCTAATAACGAGTGGAGGCAAATCAGATGCATTATTTGAGTTGTTTATAGTAAACACTTTTCTCAAATGATTAACAAATAAAGTCCCCTTCTCGGAATCATTTCTAGCCCAGTCACCAGTCGGATTTCGCAGAGGAGGCTTTCCTCTAACTGGTCTTTTAAAACCTCGTGCCGCCTTCCGTAACGAATAGTCAGATTGTGGGGTACTATCAAGACCCTCCAAGTAAGATTTAAGTGAAGTCATTCTTTGGGTTCCTAAGAAATTTCTTAGTATATCTCTGCATACCCGTAGCCTAGCTTTCAGTTCAGAAGACCTGTGAATTTGCCACTCTCTTCTAACTCTTCGTTTTTCTGACAGGAGATGATCGAGTTCAGCGAAATAAGTTCTATTTGTCCCACTTCTGCACTCAACTTCGTATGTGGAGGCGTGATGTACAGCTCTTCGTATGTCCTCAGTAAACTTGCCAATCGACCCATCAATATCCTCGGTAGATCTCAACACTACATTTTCCGTGCAGTGGGAACTTAAATACTTTTTATACTTTATCCAACTTACTTTGGTTTTAGATATGTCCCGAAATGGAGAGCCATTCCCTTGAAGGAAACGCATTGAAATAATAGTAGGAGAGTGATCTGAAGACAAGTCTAATGAAGGCTCCACTTGTATCGATTCTACAGGGATATTTTTCACTACTCCGAAGTCAATAACATCGGGAATCTTCCGTCGGTCCGTCGGCCAGTAGGTGGGATGACCGCTTGAGAGTACATCTAATCCCATTTTGGCAATGGTGTTGAAGAGTTCACGACCCTTCGGGGTCACCTGACGTGAACCCCAAATGGTGTGTTTGGCGTTCAAGTCACCAGCAACTAAAAATCTAGCTCCAAGGGAATTGAAGAAGCTGTAGTATTGGTGTTCTTTTATTGAAAATCGAGGCGGCGAATAAATTGATGATAAAACAAAATTGTATTGACAGAATTCAATACAAATGTTTGTTGCTTGTAGGTAATCCTCACATATGTTGTTCATTAAATAATGTTTTATTCTGTTCTTTATAAGGATTGCCGATCCTCCACATGCTCTTCCGCGGGGATCTTTAGTATCATACAACACGTAGCCATTAATTTTGAAGTACGCTGTCGCCGTCAAGTGAGTTTCAGCAATCATCATGATATCAATCTGCTTATCCATCAGGAAGTGTTCCAGTTCGTTTTTATGTTGGCGGAGGCCGTTCGCATTCCAAAAACAAATTTTTAAACAAATCGTTTCTTTAAAATGGCTTGTAAGATAGTGGATGTCATAGTGGTCGTAAAAGTGTTCATGGTTTGGACAAGTGTCTGCAATGTAGTCTCTAGAGTGTTAATATTAGGCTCGTAATATTGTGATTTAGGTGCCTGCTCCAAACATGGCATATTAGATTTAACCACGTTAGCGTAAGAAACTTGTCTAGAACTAGGCGCGTTTACATGACTAGGGGACCGTAACAATTGCGGGAAATTGTCACTCCATGTCAAAATAGGCTGTTGACGATGATCAGGTAATACTGACGTCTTGTTGGTACTTATGCCTTTCAAATGAGTGTAAATTGGACAACCTCTATAATTTGCGGTATGATTACCTCCGCAGTTACTGCATTTTTTGATTTTTGAATCAGTTTTCGACTTATCACATTGAGCAGTTGCATGTAGCTCCCCACACGCAACACAAACTGACGGCAATTTACAGTACGCCTTGGTGTGACCAAATTCTTGACAGTTGAGACACTGGACGGGTCCCTGACGCTTATGTGGTTCTTGCACGGTGATTCTACGATGCAGAAGGTACATCAGATTGTAAATGGGATGGGACTGGTTTTTCTTTAAGACAACATCTCCAGGTTCCAATTCTACCCTGAACATGGTTTCTAATATTCACTACGCTCTTGATTTTGAACCCTTTGTCCATTAAACCGGTCTTTATCTCCGTAGGATCAACACATGGGTCTATACCCTTTAGAACGACTTGGAGTCCTTTTGCGCTTTTCAGCTGGTAGGTATAGAAATCCCTAGTCTCCCTCTCCAACTGGTTGGACAATTTTCGAAAATCATCTTCCCTATTCACTTGAATTTTGGTTTCGCTGTTATTTCCATGTTTAATTGATGTTACGCTAAACATATTTTTACCTATTACCGAAACAATTCTTTGTACCAATTTACTGGAAGTGGGCTCTCTCAGATAAATTGGTGGGGGCTTAAACGTCTTCTTAGGAAGTTCTGGCTCATCCGTCTGGAGGAGAGCAAACCTATTTTGATCATTACTCACGGTCTTAGGAGCTTTTGCATTTGATGACACTTGAGAAGACTTCGGTCTCCTCTGTCGCTTGAGAACGGTGATGTACTTATCCATACCTATTTGTTTTTTGGGTTTCACTACATTGGGGGAACAGGAACGACGCCGTTCCACGGCTCTTGTAGTGAGAAAATTCTCCAGAGATTTTTTTATGGATTCTTCCTCAGAGACCCATTTAGTTTTTCTAGATGAGCTAAGCTCTTTCTCAGAATTACATCTGAGAGGAACACTCATACAGTTTTTATACGGTTTTTAATGTTTTTTTTTTTTATATATATTTTAACCTATTACGATTTTTTTTTTTTACTTTTGGTTAATTTCAACTTTTTACACTTTTTCACCTATTACGATTTTTTCACCGAAAATTCAGCCGCACTAAAAAAAACACGTCCGAACAGTTCGATGAGACGACACTATACCAGAGTTTAATTGGGAATCCATTCCGTCCGTCAGAGTAAGCGGGTTCGTCAGTTTTACTGCAGTCCATATTCTGCGGAACTTCAGCTTGACACCAAAAGTTTCGGGGTCGAGGTTGTCGTCACTTGGATAGACAAGTAGTTTTATACTATCAAAACTGTACTATATCCTACTTTACCTCTCTCGAAGTGGCGCAAATGATTCCTTATTTAGAACTTCGACCGCCTTTCTGTTGGCACCTTCAGGAGCAGAGACCTTAACCACTTCCTAAATAATGCTACGTAGTGTTTCCAATCTGAATGTACTTTAGGATCTCCTCAGGGTAATGTGGAGTTGCGCTAGTCCACACTTATTCCAGGGACAGAATTGCAGCTTAAATAAAAGGGCTGAACGTTAATTAGTACACGCCAGTAACCTGATATGGCCTTGATACCAGGCTGCATAATCATTTTGAGGAGAAGGATTTTGTTTTAATATCTTCCAGTATGCCCCTAACATTCCTTTATTTTTATTTATTTATTTATTTGATATAAATCCTTACAGACTACTATATATTACAAGATTTTATATATTTTATATTATTAACAACAACATTGTAATAAGACATATTAAGTATTTAAATACACGGTAATATTGCGTTTAATTACATTTGTATTAACAGAAAAATCGATTAAACTATACAATTCATTGAAATTTTTGCATATTCTCCTCAAAGGATCAGCATCAGCATAATTAGTTTGAACAACAGGAAGGTGCAGAGGTATTAGGTGTCGGGTAAAACGTCGTGGAATATTAAAATTTATGTTACGAAGAAGGAAGTCGGAGAGGACATCGCCATTAATCAAATTAATTAGAAATGCCACATTTAGCATAGTCCTTCGGCTTTTTTATGTAGGTAGTTTAATTAATGATAACCTCGAAGTATACGAAGGAAGATACCCAACATAACGACCAAATGAGCTCCTCAGGCAAAATAAGAGAAACTGCTTTTGAACAGATTCAATTCGGTCTATGTGCATATTAATTTCATGATCCCAGACAATAGACCCATACTCCAAAATTGGTCTTACTAGGGATGTGTATAGTTGTTTCGTTACATTGGGATCTGTAAACTCTTTAGACTCTTTAGACGAGCTTTATTTATCGTCATTGTAATATGTTTGCAGAAATCTAACTTAGGATCAAGTAGAATACCAAGATCCAGAAATTCTCCAACTAACTCTAGTTTATACCCGTCCAGGAAATAATGTAGCATTAATGTACAATTTCTAGAAAATCGCATATGCTTGCATTTTTTCAAGTTTAGCTCCATTTGATTATATTTACACCATGCGTAAAAACTATTTAAATCCTGCTGCAAATACGCTCCATCTGAAGATAATTTGTAGCTGAGAAATATCTTAACATCATCAGCGTACATTAAAACATTACAATGCTTCATAACAAGCGGCAAATCATTTATGAAAAGCGAAAATAGCAAAGGGCCTATGCGACTTCCTTGGGGGACACCGGAGCTAACAAAAATTTCTTTGGAGTTGGTATTATCAAAAAGAACACACTGTGTCCTGCAGGTTAGGTACGACCGTAACCAGCACAAAGCGTTATTAGTAAATCCTAATAAACTCAGTTTAGTGAGAAGTAGGTTATGGTTGATTTTATCAAAAGCTTTGCTGAAGTCAGTATAAAAAACGTCCATAAGTTGGCCATCCTTAAAAGCTCGATTTGTTAGAGTTGTTAGTTGTAAAATATTTGTTACTACAGAACAACTTTTTCTGAATCCATGCTGGTATGGTGATAACATTGTAGCAGAGAGAGTCTGTTAAGCATTTTTCAAAAAGTTTAGGAATTGCACTCAATTTTGCAATGCCTCTATAATTCGTTATGTCCGACTTGGTTCCTGATTTAAATATCGGAATGATAAAGGATTTCCTCCAAATATGGGGAAAATGTCCATCTTTTAATGACACATTAAACATAATAGTCAAAGGAGTAGCCAAAGCATGAGCACAATTTTTTAAAACGCAAGCAGGGATGCCATCAGGTCCACTACACAATTACGATTTTATTGTTTTTAAGGATAAAACAACCTGAGAAGTATCAATAGAAGAAAATGATATTGCCTGATGTTCCATCAGAGAAAATGGGTATTCAGTTGATGTATCGTACTGTTGCTTAGAATATGTTGTTGCAAAAAAATCAGCAAACATATTGCTTTTAATCAAATTAATATTAGATTCATTAATTAAATACTTCATAACTCTTGGATAGCCAGTACATTTTCTTTTCGAATTTACAAAATTATAAAATGATTTTGGGTCACGTTTAAAGTTCCTTTTCATTTTCTCAAGGTAATTTATATACAGTCTCCTGTTGAGAAGATTATATTCTGCTCGAGATACACAGTATTTGCTATAATCATAAGCTGTTCTATATTGCTTATATTTTTTATAGCATTTGTTTTAATCTTGATAGATGAGGAGAATTCCACGGTGGACCTGAAAGTTTAATCACGAAAAGTTTCGGCACACATTCTTAATAGTAGTATAAAATGTATTAACCATAGAGTCAATTGAAGCTGGGGTGCCATTCGGAATGGATAACAGTTCAATCCAATTAGTATTGGTCAAAAAATAGTTCAGGTCATCGTAATTTGTTTTCTTAAAACATAACTTCTTATTGTTTGTATCATCCTGATTACAAAGGCATCAGACAAAATATTGTGACTAACTTCAAGAGTAGGGTGGTAGCGATCTTCTGGTCTCGTAACTGGTAATGTTCGAGTGATGGTGGAGTTAGTTGGTTATTCACAAAAACCAAATCTAGAGTGTTTCCATATTCATTACAAATCCCATTTTTTTGGAAAAGACATAAATCAGATAAATTATTGAGAAACTCTTCAATACTGACATCACATTTTATTGGTGCATAACTGTATGAGTCTGGCAAAAATTTCCAAATTACAGCTGACAAATTAAAATCGCCAAAAACGTAAACGAAGTCCTCAGGCTGAGCTTTAGAGACAACAGATATTATGGATTCAAAATGTTTCATATAAGTTAGTTGATCTGATTTTGGAGAAATGTAGGAGCATGTTAAAAATATATGTGAGGTATTCAGTTTTATCCGAACACAGATAAGCTCAATATCGGAATAATATTCAAATTTTAACTCATCAGATTGGAAAATATTTAAAACAGCAATTAAGACGCCTCCACCAATAGTAAAAGTTTCTCTGTCACGTCTAAATATATTGAAATGATTGCAAAGAATTTCAGTATTTAAAGTGTTTCTATTTAGCCAGGTTTCAGTAAGAACAACTATATGGTGATTTATATTAAAACTTTCAATATAGATGGTAGCCAGTTTAGTGTTTATACCACGAACATTTTGATAAATAATATTTATTTGTTTTTCAGTTTTCATGCAAAGTTTTTTGGGTTTGTTGACTCATGTGATGAAAGTCGTGCATTATTTGGCCATTCGGTACAGTAATTTTAAAGGACGCAATACTTCTGGGTTCGGAATAAGAAAACTTGTGAATTATAATACCAGTACTTGAGGGCAATTTTGATTTTAAGTAATATTCCATATCTTCACTGGTTGTGTCAGAGGCGAAACGAGATACAAAAACGGACTTCTTTGGAGGTATAACGCGCAATTCTCTAGGCATTGATTGAGATTCAGCGTTATTTATGACTTCGGACGTTTGGTTGTTTGGATCTATGGAGGTTTCTGACGTTTGGCTGTTTTGATTATTTTGTTCTATTTGTGTAGTTTTGTTAGAAACATTTCCAGACACAGACGATGTTGAAAAGGGAGTTGGTGTTGCATTATTTATATTATTATTAATATTATTATTATTATTAGATGTCGAGGGAGCTGAACGCTGAACATTTAGTGCCTTATTATTGTTCCTAGCAGACTTCCGACGTTTCGGTGAGGATTGTGCCGGAGATTTATAGTTGTCCAGGGAAGAGAACTCATCAAATAATTTTTCATAGTTAGAAAGACGGTCGGATAAATTTAAAATTTCTTTTTTTATATCCAGAAAAGTTGATTTTCTTGCTTGGAAAACCTTCAAAAATCAACTCCAATTTTTCTACAGTGGAAGCAGCACCAATTAACCCCTTCAGACTAAGAAATTGCTTCAGCAGCTAAAACAGGACTTCCACCACACTTAAAATGGATTAACCCATTACACAGCCAACAAGCTAACATCCTTTCATCACCATTAACAATAGAAAATTTTTTATTCATACACTTCATTGTATAAAATATTGCAATAATATTTACGTATTAAAAGTTTAAAAATAACGGCAAAACTATTTGCCAATTTTAATTTGGCAACAGTCACAGTAACCATGTACAATAGCTTGGCAGCACTTTTTTTAAAACAACCAGTATTTGGCAGAGCGAAACAGCTGGATTTGTTTATAATTTTAATGCGTGCAAAGATTTATATGTCTCTTTTATTTATTCCAGTGAACTGTGATATATTTTTTATTAATTTTATTAAAAATGTAAATTTAAAAACAGTCCAATGACAAAGGCCGTGTACAAATAACAAAAACCGCAAACGATCACGACACAATGAAACCAGGACAAATGACCAATTAAAACCACAACACGATAAAAAGCTGCCTTTTCTTCGCTAGTTATCAGTTTGGTCGACTTGGACCGACGTGTCCTAGCATCGGAGAGGAGCAGCTAGCGTCCAGTCTTTTAGCCATTCAGGTTCTCGACACTGCTACCAGCCACGTTAACCTTACAAGTGGAGGAGAAGGAGAGGGCAAAGAATGGAAGGAGGTGAAGGGGAAAATGGGAGGAGGAAAGAGATAGTTTTAGTCCGCAGGTTGTAATAAGGAAGTGTTGGGAAGCAATAGTATTATCACTAGTGACTATTCGTGATAAAATGTACCACTAGACGTAACAAAATGTCAAGACTATTTGTTAAAAATGTACACTTTGGCCTCGCTCGAGCATTTCGCATCTTCAATGTCTATGTGTACATCAAACAAATTCAAATCTGTTGAAGGCACGATAGAGTTAGATAGACCGAGGACAATTAAATGTTTACCAATCATTTTTGTTCCACCGAAATTGAAAATGGGAAAAATTGGTCCAGTAGGATCCGAGTTATAGACCAACAATTTTAGACAACCTCGATATTTTTTTTTCAATTTTCTTTTAAGAAATTTTGCGAACTTTATTTTATTATAGAAGAACAAGCCCCGTTGAAAATGGGCCGTATCCATACAAAATTCTGCATAATAATAAGTTTCATGCAAAGTGAAATCTCAAAACAATATTTTGTTTGCATCGGTCCATAATTTTGACATGATTTTCGGAACTCTAAATCCGAAAATCACTAAAATTCGTATTTATTTATTTTTTTTTAATTATCAAGTTGAAATTTGACATGCATAATCAAAAAAGGTACATTTAAATTGTCGCTACAGCTTCTTCTTCAATTCCCTCGGAGCTAGATTTTTAGTTGCTGGTGACTTTAACGCCAAACACACATTTTGGGGTTCACGTCTGGTAACCCCAAAGGGTCGCGTACTCTTCAACACCATTGCTAAAATCGGCTTAGATGTACTCTCAAGTGGACATCCCACCTATTGGCCGACGGACCGACGGAAGATTCCCGATGTTATTGACTTTGGAGTAGTGAAAAATATCCCTGTAGAATGGATGCAAGAGGATCCTTCACTGGACTTGTCCTCAGATCACTCTCCTACTATCATTTTAATGCATTTCCCTCAAGTGTGTGGTTCTCCATTTATGAACATGACTAAGACCCGAGTAAGTTGACGATATTGATGAGTAGATTGGCAACTTTACCGAGGACCTTCGACGAACTGTGCATCACGCTTCCACTTATCACGTTGAATGTAGAAATAGGACAAACAGAACTTATTTCTCTGAACTCGAACATCTCCTATCAGAAAAAAGAAGAATGAGAAGAGAGTGGCAAATTCACAGGTCTCCTGAACTGAAAGCTAGGCTACGGGAATGCAGGGATATACTAAGACATTTCTTAGAAACCCAAAGAACGGCCTCACTTAGATCTTACTTGGAAGGTCTTAATAGTACCCCACAATCTGACTACTCGTTATGGAGGGCGGCAAGAGGTTTAAAAAGACCAGTGAGAGGAAAACCTCCTTTGCGAAATCCGACTGGTGACTGGGCTAGAAATGATTCCGAGAAAGGGACATTATTTGTTAACCATTTGAGAAATGTGTTTACTATAAACAACCCAAATAACGAACATGATTTGCCGACAATTTCTAAACTGTTCGAAAAATTGTTAATGACTAAGTTAACTCCAATTCTGAATGACACTGAATGTATTCCTAATCATCAATTCGGATTCAGAGCTAAACACAGTACCATCGAACAAACACACAGATTGGTAAATGTGATAAGAGGGTCGTTTGAAGACAAAAAATACTGCTCCGCCCTTTTCATTGATGTGTTCCAAACGTTCGACAAAGTTTGGCATGACGGTTTAATGCACAAAATTAAATTAACTCTGCCTGCTAACACTCATAAACTCATGGAAAGTTATTTATACGGTCGCAAATTTAAAATCAAAGAAGGCAATTTTTTAAGTACTGCTCAGCCAATTGAATCAGGTGTGCCACAGGGTAGCATACTGGGCCCTACTTTATATTTGATTTATGCCTCCGACATGCCGTCAGACCCCAAAATCCACACGTCAACTTTTGCAGACGATACAGCCTTTATCAGCGTCCATAAGGACCACCAAGTTGCATCACAGAATTTGCAGAATTATGTTTATAAACTAGAGAATTGGCTAGAGCTTTGGAAAATCAGGGTAAATGAACAAAAATGTATTCATATCACTTTCACATTGCGAAAAGATACCTGCTCGTCCATCAGAATAAATAATCAAATTATTCCTCAACATAATGAAGTCAAATACCTCGGCATTCACCTCGACCGCCGTTTAACTTGGAAGTCTCATATTGAAGCGAAACTTACACAAATGAGATTAAAAGCAGTGCAACTTAATTGGTTAATCGGCAGAAACTCTACATTGAAATTGGATTGCAAACTTTTGTTTTACAATGCAATACTAAAGCCAATCTGGTGTTATGGAATTCAATTATGGGGTACGGCCTCAGCATCCAACATTGAAAAAATTCAAAGGGGTAAAAATAAAATTCTACGTATAATTACTGCAGCTCCATGGTATGTTAAAAATTCTCGAATCCACAAAGATCTAGGCGTGCCATTAGTAAAAGTCAAATTTACAAAATATGCGTCAGCAAACTTGAACACCATCCAAACCCACTTGCACGAGACATCCTTAACTTTAGTGGCCACAGTCGGTTGAGAAGGAGGGATACCCTTGCTTTAACTCAAGCGCAAAACAGATGACTGGATCAGTTGATGTGAAATTTTTTAGTATCATTAAAATTTTTGTCTAGCACTGGCTGGGCTTATTATTTTCTTTTTAGTATTAAGATTTGAATACTTATTGTCATTTCATATATGAAGATTCAATAAATAATTAAAGGCAAAAAAAAAAAAAATTGTCGTACCAAATTTCATGATAGTTATTTAGCCGTTTTATAAAATTTTAAGAATTTTGGTATCGATTTGTTGGCGAATAACTGCATATTTGACTTTTGAATTTTTCTGCATGTAATTTGTATCTAAAATATTCATACATAGGGGAGAGGGGGGCACCTTAGAACCCTATTTGTTTTCAAGCCACATAAAACTTTATATTTTTGAATTATTGACTTTTTACATTATTTAAATAATGTATATGAAAATAAATTTAAGCTTAATACCGTAGACAGACGACAGAGTTAATGCGCATTAAAATCTCACTAATGTGAATTAAGATTTTACCGTGACAGACGACAGTTTCTGCATTTAAACTGCATTTAGGTAACAGCTGTTTGTTTGTCAACAACTATTTAATTATGAAAAAATTTGTTTGGCATTTGCTGAAAAAACAGTATTTCTTTGAAAAAAAGCTGAAATTACTCTTGCTGAAACTGGTTCATAATGCAAAACTTGTTCATGCACTAGCAACCATCAACCTGAACGTGTTGCTACAACTGGGGACCGCAGTAGGACACTCTGAAATAAGAGAAAGGCAATTGTGAAAATCTATTTTTATTATTTTAATTTTACAATTGTCTTCTTCTTATTTTAGAATAGTAAACAATTTGATAACATATTATTGATTTTCGACGATGTTGCCATATTGAAATAGCTAAATGCAGTATAAATTCAGTTTGATTTTGTGTATTTACGTCTAACTTAATGCGCATTAAAAATGGATAATTCACAAGTTAATTTGAATTAAGACTGTTAATGCAAATTAACTGTGTCGTCTGTCTACGCTATAAGTGTACAAGTAACTTATTATACCCTTCACCATCGTGAGAAGGGTATATATAAGTTTGTCATTCCGTGTGAAATTTCCACAATATAATTTTCCGACCCTATAAAGTATATATATTCTGGATCCTTATAGATAGCGAAGTCGATTAAGCCATGTCCGTCTGTCTGTCTGTCTGGATGTTGAAATCAGTTTTGTGAAGTCCCAAGATATGTTCGGGATCCAAACCTTCAATAATTCTGTCAGAAGTGCTTTCGAGAAGTTTGCTATTTAAAATCAGCAAAATCGTGAGACCACCTCCATAAAAATTTGATATTTTTCGTCCATTTTATTGCAATATTTTGAAATATATTGCAGATAATACCATGAAATTTTGTATACGTTGTTCGTACTATAAAAGAAGAAAGTGTGCGGAAAATAGTAAGAATCGGTCAATGATTTCTCATAGCCCCCATACAAATATATATATTCCCGAAATATGGCTTAATGATAAATAAATGCCTATAAAATTGGAATATCAAGACAAAATTCAGCAAAAATAAGTTTTATACAAAAAGAAATCACAAACCGACATTTTTTTTAGTTCGGTCCATATTTGACCATAGACCCCATATAAAGTCCACTTCCGAAATTCACTTAAATACGCATAAAACAGATATAAATAATGTTAAACGGCTAAAATTTTATATAAATACTCTTTATAGGCAAATAAATTGTTGTACTAAATTTTATGGTGGTCGGCCCACAACTGGTCATAGCTCCTATACAAGGACCACATCTGAAAAAGACATTTTTCCCTATATATATTGTATAAATATCGTTACCGACTCAAAACTTTGTACAGATCATGTACATATATACAAAAATCATTCCACACAATTTTGTTAATTTCGGTCTATTTTTAACCGTATGCCCCATATAAAGGCCTCTTCGGAAAATCCCTTTAATACTCATAAATCGCTTATAAATAAGGGTACCAATCCAAAATTTTACACGGATCATTTACATACATGCCTAAATCTAACTGCTGGATTTTGAGAATATCGGTCCATATTTGACTATATCCCCCACATAAGGTCCACTACCGAAATCCACGTTAATACTAATATATATCTTAAATATACCGTTATTACGTTGAAATTCTACGTGAAATATCCCCATATGCATGAAAATAACTGTTCCAAAATTTAAGAAGATCGGCCCATAATTTGTCATACCTGCCATATAGAAGCATTTCCAAAAACTAATAAATTCGGGTCAAAAAATATTCTTTTCGGATTTAACCCATATTCGGTCCATATTTTATAATCATGATATATATCGTTTGAAAGCTATTTTTAATACTTTTTATTTAATGTATGACAAATTATCAGACACCCAGTAGTTCCCGAGATATAGGCCTATATATTTTCAACTTTAAGGGCCCGCCCCCTCGAAAATAGGCGTGGCCGCCAAAAAAATTTTTTTTGCTGGTAACTCTTCTAAAATCCCTATTTGTTTTTTTTTTTAACAAAATCACTAAAACCGAATTGTACCCCTTTTTTATACTCTGTTTGTTAAATTACACTGAAGATTATTATGAACATCAGACAGACTCTGTAAATTATGGTAAGAGTTGGTAATTAAATCAATTAAAAATGGTAAAAATTAGACAACATTTGAAAATATTTTACATAAATTATGTTGGTCGTAAAATTGTCTTTCAAACAATATATCAAATACTAATAAAATTTGCACTAAGACTGCATAGAAAACACAGAATTAGGATATTCTAGTCTAGTGTAGTTTCTGTATTACTTATTACTCTTAGGTGAAGGGTATTTAAGATTCGGCACAGCCGAATATAGCACTCTTACTTGTTTTTAGTTCAATTTATATATTTTTTTTTTTATTTTTTAATGTGCCCCCCATACGGGGCAGTTTTGACCGGCAATTTTTTTTTGTAGCGCTTATGTCCAAAAATAACATAAACAGTTGTATTTTTTATATATATATGATAAATTCGATTTATTTATTAAGAAAAACATAAACTTAACAATTAAAAAAATTCAGATCAAAAATAAGTTTTATATTATTAAGAAGGAAAAGGCCTTGCGATTTCAGGTGACATTACATTTTCCTTTAAAGTATCATGATCAGCATTGGATTCGTCATTTTCAATGTTTGGTACGTCAGTTGATAAATTAACATGTTCAAAGGTGCTCCTTTTTTTTTTTTTCTTCAAACCTGAACTGGCATGCCATTTCACGGAAATTTATAATAAATATTTTTTTACATAAATATCAAATAACTTGTCTTAATTTTGTTTGCAATGAGTTTTGGGCTGCAATAAATTTCTTTCACGAAAGAAAACGATCACTGAATACTTCTTACACTCTTACAAAAAAATAAAATAAAAAAATTTACAATGGCACTGCGAAAACTTGTTCACCTAACTACCATGTGAAAAACTCGGTTAAGGGTCAGAAAAAATGTTAAACTGAGATTTTATTAACATAGTTCAAAGGTGCCCCGGGCATAAACGTGCCCTCCTCATCCCTATGTATTTTGAAATACAAAACGTTTTTTAATATTTCATTTTATTATTAGAGAAATTTTATTTGGTTCATTTCATTTAATTAGTAATTCAAAGAATACCATTGTAAAGGAATATTTTTTAGACAATTGGCACATTTGTATGCATTTGCTGCCCTGTCAAGGGCTTAATCAGCTATTTTCTATTTAACCCACATATTCCTCGTCCTACATGTAAATAAATACAAATAAAGAAAAATTATGCTCCTATAGCATGTATCTATTGTTTGTAATAATCAATCATAATTTACATCACGGCAGATGTGATTAACTCTATTTCAGAAATAGATTTCGGGAATTAATCATATTTCTTTTTACACTGTATGAGTTAGAACGAAATTTACATACATACATACGTTTACATACAACGTGTGTGTATTCCTCTTATTATTATTACAAATTTTATTAGTACATTGTGGTTTCCCGGTTTAACGTATACTCAATTTAACGGATTCGCGATTTAACGAACAGTCATATTCTTGCCATTGAGTACCTAATATTACAAACAAATGAAAATGTCATGTACTCGGTTTAACGAATTTTCGCAAAAAAGTTAAAAAAAATAAATGAAATCAAAAGAGAGTCATTGCAAATCAAAATTTATACGTTACGAAGTCATTTTTTAGTTTTGTTTGAAATAATTATTTAAATTAATGTGATATGAACTAATTATTATTTTTTTTTGTTATGAATTAGAATAAATAAACATGATTTTTTATTTAATAAAACATATTTAAACAAGTAAGAGTGCTATATTCGGCTGTGCCGAATCTTAAATACCCTCCACCTAAACGTAATAAGAAATACAAAAACTACACTCACTGGTTATAGTACTAGAATATCCTTATTCTGTGTTTTCTATTCAGTCTTAGTGCAAATTTTAACAATTTAACATAATTTATGTTAACTATTTTGAAATTTTGTCTAATTTTCACCATTTTTAATTGATTATTTTACCAATTCTTATCATAATTTACAGAGCTTGTCTGATGTTCATAATAATCTTGAGTGTAATTTAACAGAGTATAAAAAAGGGGAACAATTCGGTTTTAGTGAATTTGTTCAAAAAACAAAATCAAATAGGGCTTTTAGAGGAGATGCCAGCAAAAAAAAATTGTTGACGGTCACGCCTATTTTCAAGGGGGCGGGCCCGTAAAATTTAAAATATATAGGCTTATATCTCGGCAACTACTGGGTGTCTGATAATTTGTAATTAAATAAATGGTAATAAAAATACCTTTCCAACGATATATATTATGATTATAAAATGTGGACCGAATATGAGTTAAATCCGAAAAGAATATTTTTTGACCCGAATTTATTTGTTTTTTGGAAATGGTTCTTATATGCCAGCTATGACAAATTATGGGCCGATCTTCTTAAATTTTGCAAGAGTTATTTTCATGAATATGAGGATATGTCAAATTTCAACATAATAACGGTATATTTGATATATATTAGTATTAACGTGGATTTCGGTAGTGGACCTTTATTTGGAATTTTATATTATTTACATATTTCTTAATTCTATTCCCACGAAGCCTTAGGCCTTGTCTGTAGGATGTGAAAAGTTATGTATTTCATATATTATTTCCTTTCATTGCAGAGATATAAAATGTTTTTTTATAATTTTTTTTTCTTTTTTTGAAGCTTCTTACGTTGATTAAGTCTAACGGTAAGGCATTGAAAATAGTAGGCAAGACGACACCTAGAGCGTTTTTTCCGTAGTTGTTTCGGTGCCTGCTGACCTTGAATCTTCCTTCTGCGCGACGTCTTGTGTTGTGAATGTGGTTAATGACTTCAAGAAACCGGGAATCATCGTTGAACTCGTTGATTAACGTTGTGCAGTAAATACTATTGACGTTCATTATATTCATTATAAGTTGGCTAGCGATGTTATTTGTATTACTGTTGTTAAACATGTTGTTCAATCTATTGTTGTTGTTTATAGATAGGATACGTTGTTGTTGTAACCATTATTAATGTTGTTTGTACTATTGTTGTAGTGAGTTGTTGTTTGTTAATGAATTGATGTGGTTCATATTTTCGATCTGTGTGTTACTTATGTAGTTGTTGGCGTTTTGGAATATATTTGCATTGTTGTTGGGTGTGTTATTACTATTATTGGGTGGCGTATTGTTGTAGATAAGATCGTAGTTAATGAGTTTGTTTCTTTTTTTGTTTTTCAACAATATTTTGAGAATTTGGTTTTGTGTTTGCTGGAGTGATTTGCAATGTGTTGAACATCCCCAAGCTGTTATTCCATGTCTTAAGTAGGACTCACACAGCGAGTAGTATGCTTGCTTAAGTACATCAAAAGCGGAACAGTTACTTAAATGATAAAAGCTGCAAGCAGTTTTGCGTAGTTTTTTACGGAGATTTTGTATCTGAGTTATCCATTTAAAATTTTGATCCACATAGACTCGAAGGTACTTATAGGTGTTCACCAATTCTATTTAGGTGTTACATGTATCATTTATTGGAAGGTTGTTTTGTTTTGAGTTGTGAAGACACTGGGTATCGTGAAATTTTAAAACGATGTCTGTGTATTGTAGGTGTTTTGGTTTGATATGCATAATTTTGGTTTTGTTTGCATTTATTACAAGACCATTGTCATGACACCATTTATTCACGACGTTTAGTTGATTTTGCATGATTTCATTGGCGGTTAAAATATTTTTATGTGCCACGATAATCGCCGTGTTATCCGCATATGCAAAAGTGGTACTTTGCTTTAATTTGCTCATCATTTCGTTTGCATACATTATATATGTATAAGATTGGTCCTAACTTGGATCCTTGAGGTACTCCGTATTTCGAAGGAAACTCATCACTTATTTGGTTATTTATTTTGACGCGAAATGTTCTGCAATCTAAATAATTTTTGAACCAGTCTAGGCAGATGCTTCGTACTCCACTTTTTTCCATGATATTTAACAGGTTTTTGTGGGACAGTGTATCGAATGCCTTGCTGAAGTCGATGAACAAAACTAAACAATGCATATTATTATTCAGGCAATTATTTATAAAGTTTGAAAAGTTGCCGAGAAGCTTATTAATATTTGTTCCCTTTTGGAAGCCAAATTAATTGGGATTTATTATTTTATACTTTTCTAAAAAGTTAGTGATTCTTCTGACTATCACCTCTTCTAACACCTTTTCGACAGCCGACAGTATGGATATTGGTCTATAGTTGTTGTATTCGTTTTTTGTGCCATTTTTATAAATTGGTCTTATAAGTGATGTTTTTAAAATGTTTGGTATAAGAGAATTTTTTAAACTTGAATTAATTAATTTAGTTATTACAGGAGTAAGGAAAATGGCATTGTATTTAAGATCTTTCGGTCTTATTCCATCATAACCAGCACCTTTTTTGTCGCTTTGGTTTTTTAAAATATTAAACACTTCATCTTCATTGGCCGGATTAATATATATTGAATTTGTAATTCTTTTTTCAGATATTTGTAGAGTTTTAATATTACATTTGTGTACAATTTTTTCAACATTTTCTTTAAAGCTTTTTGCAAAGTTATTTGCTATATCTATTGCAGAAATTGCTTCAAAGTTCTTATTTATAGTTGCATCTATGTTATTAGTTTTTTTTTTGCCAGTTATTTCATTTATTAACTGCCACGTAACTCGCGTATTGTTTCTGTTTTCAATAAACTTATTTTTATAATAATTATTTTTTGCGTAATATAATTTTTTATTAAGAATATTTCTTAATTTTTTGTATTCAAATTCATAATGTTTATTATTTCGCCATTTATTGTAAAGTTTATCCCGAATATCACAACATTTTATTAAATATTCACTAATCCATGGATTTTTTATTCTTGTTTTTTTGGTTTTATTTGGTTTAATAGACTTTTCATAAATATTACAGAAATATTCATAAATTGTGTGGAATAAATTATTAGGACTCAGATTAAGCGTGGTTAAGTAGTTCAAATTCGTTTCTTTTATTCTACTATTTACTTTATTGCTATTGAATTGGGCACTCCTTATCATGTTGGTTTCACTGCACTGGTTTAATTGCTCTTCAATCTCTTCGTTCTCTTTGCATATGCAACAGAAAATTGAGTAGTGATCTGCAATTGTTGTTCTAACTACAGAGCGTGGGTTTTGGCATTTTTTTTATTTGTTCTAACATGTACATAGTCAATGCATGTGCTTGTTCTCCTACTTACATCTTCTCTTGTACTTTCGTTTACAATACAATGTAATCCATTAGAGTCTAATGATTAGACAATATCATCTCCAAATATTTTATTGTTTCGTTATTTTGTGTTAGTGTATCGATATTTATGTCTCCAAGAATAATTATATCTTGTTTACTTTTAACATTATTTTTTATTTTATCAAGCTCTTTTATGAACATAATTTTGTTTTTACGTGATGGTCGAGTGAAGATATATATGTTCATATTTAAATCAATTTGAGTGCATTCAAAGTTAGATGTATTTAAAGAAATATTTGTAAAAGAGACATTTTCTTTAATGTAAATAGCTATGCCTCCTCCTTTACCCTCTCTATTTATAAATATAGAGTTAAAACCAATTATGTTGAATAGATGATTTTCATCGTTGTTTATACATATTTGTTTCTACCAATACATATAATAAAATTGATGAGCGCTCCGAAAAAGGAGTCAGAAAAGAGTCCGACAAAAGAGCATTTTCGGAGCGCTCCGAAAAAAGGAGTCAGAAAAGAGTCCAACTAAAGAGCATTTTCGGAGCGAAAGAAAAATTAGCTTGTTACTGTCCTGAGTCGGCACGCAGTATGACTCAGAAATTCCACTTAATTATGTGTGTACCAAAGCGTTGTTGTCCTGTTATTTGTGCTTTGAACAAAAATAATATAGCTGTACCACACAAAAATTATAAAAACAAGATTACACAGAGCCCAAGAAAAACCTCATAAAAGACTCTTTTCTGGCATTATCTAAGAGCTCTTTAAGAGCCCAAAAAACCCTCATAAAAGACTCGTTTCTGACATTATCTAAGAGCTCTTTCTGACGGACCATTTTCGAAAGTAATGACCCTCTTTTCTGAAGGTTTTCGGAGCAATTATGATTGTTTTTGGGCTCATAAAGAGCGTTAACGCTCCGAAAAAGGTGTCAGAAAAGACTCTTTTCGGACTCATATGGCTTTCTGGGAATTTAAAATATTGTTAATGCTAACTAAGAACGGCGTGAAATTTAAGCGTAGTGAACGAATATTCATGTATATTATTTAAATGGGATAACTTAGAAATTGTTTATCGATTTGATTAAAATTATCGACAGATTTTTCTTGGTTTTGATTCAGTATGTATTTTTAATTTTTATGGTATTAATAAAAAGTATATGTATTAAATAGTTTTATTGTTTTTGATAAAAAGTAGACATTTATTTTATTAAATTAAATTAAATTCAGATTGTGATTAGTTCGATATCAGCATCATTGTTTATAGCGATTGGTTTTGATGTTTCAGTTTTCTTTGCAAATATACTTCCATTACGCACCCACACAAATTTCCAGTTGGAGTGCTCTGCTTTTGTTTCGGTTAGCCCCAGTAGTCGACGATTTTGTACAGCTGAATTTTCGGTGAAAAAATCGTAATAGGTGAAAAAGTGTAAAAAGTTGAAATTAAACAAAAAAGTGAAAAAATAACTCGTAATAGGTAAAAATATAAAAAAAAATCGCATAAAAACTGTATGAGTGTTCCTCTCAGATGTAATTCTGAGAAAGAGCTTAGCTCGATTAGAAAAACTATATGGGTCTCTGAGGAAGAATCCTTAAAAAAATCTGTGGAGAATCTTCTCACTGCAAGAGCCGTAGAACGGCGTCGTGCCTGTTCGCCCAATATAGTGATTTCAACAGATGAGAAAACATCATCTTCATCAAGTAGTGCAGTCAAACCCAAAAAACAAGTAGGTATGGATAAGTACATCACCGTTCTCAAGCGACAGAGGAGCCCGACGTCTGCTCAAGTGTCATCAAATTCAAAAGCTCCTAATACTATGTTTCCACGACGACTTGAATCACCTGCTTCGCTCTCTGAATCATGTTTATGAATCATGCTGTTTACATGACCAAAAAACTTGATTCCATTTGACAATTCTTTTTAATAAACAAACAGAATAAAAAAAAACAGAATTTACAATTTGTGGAATATAATTTTTTTTAATGGACAAACAAAAGTGAGTGGAAATTAGTTAGCTTATTTGCAAAAAAAACATACATTCGTACGTATTTACTTTCTTTACTTCCAGCAACAAGAAAATAATTTGCTTTGTTTACAATAATATTAAATTTTTACAGCTAGTGCAGATAAACTTGCGATAAAAATTAGAGAAGAGTGCAATTTTTCGTGCTTTGCAAGTAGATTCAATATGAATCTACTTGATTCGCTCTTAAAATTTTGTATGGTGAAGCTAGTTGTTTCACACATGATTGGTGTGTGAAGCATGAATAGAGAGCGAAGCATGTACTGTGGAAACGTAGTATTACTAATTACGGTGACCATCCCTCCTGTATTTTACAGGACAGTCCTGTTTTTTAACATGCTGTCCCTTGAGATTTTTTTGTAAATACAGGACAGTACATTGTCCCTTATTTCCTAATTTGATATACAAATGTCCTCTTTTTAGCATATACATTGCACGAACATTAATACAAAATTATCATAAAAATCCAACTGTATACTTTCCCTACATTTCCAAAAGTGAAAAATTTGTTTACTGGGATATGGGAAATTTCCTATAATCTGGCAGTTAGAATTGAAAATTTCAAAGAAATATGTGAAGATATTGAAATAGAATATAAAAAGTTACTAGGACATAGCAAAACTCGATGGTTAACTTTAATGCCTGCTTTGGAAAGAATCATAAAACTATTTGAAGCTTTAAAATTATATTTTATGTCTCAACCAAAATGTCCGACAATATTACGAAATTTTTTTATGAATCCTTGTGCTGAATTATGCTTATCTTTTGCATATAGCCAAGCTTCAACATTTCATAAAGCTATTCTTAATGTAGAATCACAAAATATTTCAATGCCTGAGGCTTCAACTATTTTAAAAGATTTAAAATATAAATTGGTCGAACGGAAAAAGGAACTGTTTTTACCCCTTACCGTCAAAAATATTATTCTCGAATTACAGAAAAGTAATGATTTTGATGAAACAATAACTAAAGAACATATAACAAATTTTTACCAAACATGCATTCATTACCTAAATCAGTGGGATAAAGCTTTTAGAGATGTAGAAATTTTAGACTGGATATTGTTACGAAATATGTTATCTTGGGACAAGATTGAAAAAATTTTATCCTACCTAAATGAATTTAAAAATGAATTCAAAATAAATAATGAAGATTTATTTTATGAAGTGAGCTGCGTGAAAAATTTTGCAAATAATGAAAAAATAGAAGAATGGAGGGTAAAAAATATATCAGTAGATGAAAGATGGATTGAAATTTTTAATCACTTAACACAAATGTGATTGCATATACAAATATATTGATACTTGTTGAATTTTGTCTATGTCTACCAGCTTCAAATGCTGCTATCGAGAGAGTGTTTTCAATAATGAATAATATTTGGACCACCGAAAAATCGCAATTAATAGTAAATACTTTAGGATCATTATTAATTACAAAATGAAATTTTAAAATGAATTGCTCAGAATTTAAAGGATTTTTAATTAAGAATCCAAATGTTTAAAAAAAAATTCATTCTGTGAAAAAATATCAAACTTCATAACTAAATTTATCATTTATGTAGTTATTTTCAATTTTTTTTTTATTAGCCTTAGTCAAGGAGACTGTTTATAAAACCAAATTTATTTTTTTAAATTATAATATATAAAAACTTTTTATTCTAGTCAAGAAGACTTGTTTTTGTTGTTACTTAATTTTATAATAATAATAATACATATATTATATGATTATTTTTTCTGTTTTTCTTTTCATTTTTAACATAATTTTGTATTTGTCCTGTATTTTCCTTTCCCAAAAATGGTCACCGTAAGTATTACATAGGTTTGGAAATTCAAGTAAAAGTACGTTTTATATACAATTGTGTTAAAGCGTTAACAAAAATGTTTATTAGAAAAGGGTTTTTTTCTATTTACATAGAGCATCTCGTATAGTAATATGTGAATGTAGTAAAATATTCAAATACAGTTTGATATTGTTAAATATATTAAACATATTTTAACAGAGATTTGTTTCGAAAAAAAATTTAAATCCTTTATTGACAAATTGTACTCAAATTCTGGTTTCTAACAGCTGCTAAACCCCATAGATCTGAATGTTTTCGGATCTTGACCATATTTATGTAAACTCTTATAGTGCATTTACACCTACGCCATAAACTAGTTATAAGTTGTTTATGGTGATAAACTAATTTGAGAAACTTCTTTATCCATACAAATCAAAGACAGGTTTTGTAACTAGCTTTTGAGATAAACTAGTTACAAACAACCAGTTTCTGCTAATGCAACTCTGTTTTTTCAACATTTTTCTGGCAACGCTGGACACATTTGACATTTGCTCAAAAATAAAAAAAAAAGTTTTCTTTAAAAAAAGAAACTGTAATTGAATTTTATTCATCCTGGATGAAAAACACAAATTTAAATTTTTTTTCATAACAACGTCCATATTTTTATTAAATTTTTAATATTAAAGTCAGCTGTTTTATGACTTGTCAAAGATAAACCACTTAACTGTCAAAAATGCTGATGTAAACGGTATGGTTTATGAAAGTAGCTTATGATCATAAACTAGTTTGAAAATTACAAGTGTAAATGCACTATTGCAGAAGATACATACAAAAGCTGTTAAAGGGGGCATCTGTTACATCTGTTAATCTTGAATATCAATTTCTTTATTAGCACAAAAAGTTCAGTGAGGACCAAATATCCCGAATATATTATTTCGATCTAGTGCAAGAGAAATTGTATAATCTACTATTCCAATATAAAAACAAAACTTAGAAATAAATTAAATGAAAGCACAATAAATAACATAATGATATGTGTGTGTGTGTTCTGCAAAAAATTATCTTAATGATAGCTAAATATTTAAAAAATTTATTTTTGTTAATAATATCTTATTAACTATCTATGTGTATTTTTTATAAAAATTTTACAATTAATACTCGCAAGAGGAATAATTCTCATTTAGTTATTAACTATAATAATTTTGTTAATAATAATATATTGAACATTTTTATAAGAATGTACATACTCGTATGTACATGCGTATGTATGTATGTACATATGTATGAATTTTTACAAAATTATTTATTTTAAATACTACTTTTGGTGAACTGGCTTTTTTGTTTCTGTTAAAAATAAAATACATTCTATGTAATATACGGACATGAAATTATTTTGTTAATTTTATCAATAAATCGTTAATTAATAAAAAACTTCTATTTTTATAAAACTAAAACTTTGATTGGTTTTGGAATTAATGTTAGTTACCCCCTGGCCCACGATGTCGAACGATAACGTTCGCTTAGATAAGACTTAAGACACAAACTTAATTGTGGAATAAACAAACTTGATTGAGTAAAAAATAGATACGATAAAAAGTTTGTGTCTTCAGTCTTATCTAAGCGAACGTTATCGGTTGACATCGTGGGCCAGAGGGTTAATTTATGAGACTCAATTGAGAACAACTAGTTTTATTGATAGGCCGGAGAAGTCATTACCGATTCAATGAATAAACTTTAAAACATATAAATTGTTTAATAATTTGATTAGTTTTGTTTGCATAACATGTATTTTATACCATTAGATAAAAGAGTTGCGGTTTTATTAAAAAAAAAACGCGTGAAATAAACAAATAACTTTGTGGTTATTCGTATTTAAAAACAAAACTGGTGCTAAATTGAAATATAAATAGCAGTAACAGAGACAGTTTCAGTAGTTCAAATTCGCAAAGTGTCGCAATCGTTTAGCAGTCGTTAAATAAGCAAATTTAAAATGTCGAAATCAACAAATACAAAGGCTTTGGAACTACTTTTTGATCGTCCACTTGAGCCAGTTTTTACAACTAGGGACGATGGAAAAGCGGTTTTTGATTTGCCCGAAAGTTATTACAACGATCAGTATGTTGACGTTAAGGATGAAATCAAATCAAGATTTAGCGAAGATGTCGATGTTAAAATTCCTCTACGGGAATTAAAGCCTAAGCCTGACTTGAGTTTTACACGACTATTAGGAAAGCGAAAACAATTTTCGCTCTTCAATAGCACCCACCGATCAATCGCTGCTCGTTTAATCGACATTTTTATGAGTAGTCCAAACGAGGAGTTATTTATTGCAACTTGTGCTTATTGCAAAGATCGTGTAAATCCCTTTTTATTCCAATATTGTTATTCTGTAGCTGTGCAACATCGTAAAGACACTAGCGATTTTCCAGTAAAACCAATTGCCGAAACATTTCCACAAAATTTTGTGGAACCAGCTGTTTTTAAAGATGCGCGTGCAGAAGGAGAGGTTGTTCCTAATCCTGGCGACAGAGTAAGTAATTGGAATGAATGATTACTCAAAAATATCACTTAAATAAATTGTTTCTACTTGATAATACCATTAAATCAGCGTCATATTGAAATACCACGAAATTATACGGCATCCGATCGGGAGGAGGAGCAACGACTTGGCTATTTCCGCGAAGACATTGGTGTAAATAGTCATCACTGGCATTGGCATTTGGTGTATCCTGGCAATGGGCCAACTGAAATTGTCAAAAAAGATCGCCGCGGAGAATTGTTTTATTATATGCACCATCAAATCTTAGCACGCTATAATGTGGAGCGTTTTTGCAATGGTTTGGCTAAAGTTAAAATTCTCAATAATATACGTGAGCCCATAACCGAGGGTTATTTTCCAAAAATAATGAGTAGCCTAAACAATCGTACGTATCCAGCAAGAAATACTAACACCAAATTAAAAGATATCGATCGCGAAGACTCAAAACTGGAAATAGCAGATATAGAACGCTGGACTGATCGTATCGTGACTGCCATTGACCAAGGCTTTGTAGTTGATGTAGGTTTTAAATTTAATTCCTATTATTTTTTGTTTCAATTTGTTTAAAGCTCACAATATCATTTCAAATTTAGACTCAAGGCAAACAAATACCATTAGATTCTAAAAAGGGCATTGATATTTTGGGTGATATGGTGGAATGCACAATTCTATCGGTTAATCCCACATTTTATGGCAATCTTCACAATGAAGGGCATAATGCTATTTCTTTTTGCCACGATCCAGACGCACGCTTCTTGGAAGATTTCGGTGTTATGGGTGATGTAACTACAGCGATGCGAGATCCCGTTTTCTACAGATGGCATGGATTTATTGACAACATCTTTAATAGACACAAAGAGCGTTTGGAGCCATACAACAGCAACGATTTGGAATACAATGGTGTTATTGTTACAAAACTTGAAGTTCGTATAAGGTCACTGAAAGCCACTCCCAATACATTACTAACATACATGGAAAGATCTGACGTAAATCTAGCAGCTGGCCTAGACTTTGGTCCCAAGGGAAATATTTATGCCACCTTTACTCATTTACAACATGCTCCCTTTGAGTATGTTATTGATGTTACTAACAACGACAAAATGCCGAAGAAAGGCACATGTCGCATATTCCTTTGTCCAAAGTCAGATGAACGTGGTACTCCACTGGGTCTAAACGATCAACGTCAACTATCAATTGAACTTGACAAGTTTACAGTGAACTGTAAGTCTTGCCAAACAACTTCTCTTCATATGCCCATTTATATACTGTGATTTATAATTTTATTTGCAGTAATGCCAGGACCTAACAACATACGCCAATCATCGAATAAGTCAAGCATCACAATACCATTTGAACGAACATTTAGACCTATTGGACCCAATCATCAGCCTACTGAGACAGAGCGTTTGGCCGAATTTCGCTTCTGTGGTTGTGGATGGCCAGAACATATGCTTCTACCCAGGGGAAAACCTGAGGGTATGGCATTTGATTTGTTTGTTATGATTTCCGATTATACTGGCGATGCAGTGCAGCAAACGAACACCAAGTAAGTGAACGCTTAACTTATATAACCACCACCTCTAACGAAATGAGATAAAATTCTTTTGCTGTCTTTTCTACATGATTTACAGTCAGAACATATGCGGGGATTCATCCTCCTTCTGTGGCCTTAAAGATAAAATGTATCCCGATAATCGAACCATGGGCTATCCATTCGACAGACGCCTACAAGTAGGCACTCTAAAGGATCTGACTACCGCTTTTTCAAATATGTACATGACTGATGTCGTCATTCGTTTCAACGATGTCATTGTTGATAGAAAGGACTAAACAAGTTTTCAAATATTAATATATACATACATACATACATATGTACATATATTTAGCAATTATTCTTATATAATTATGTATATGTATATGAATGTTTGTATGTACGTACTATCAGTATGTTGTTACTTATGTACATTATAAAGACCTATGAATGGGTTTGTTTAGAGTTTGTTTCATATTTTTTTTATAAAATTTTTTTATGCAAAAAGTAAACTAACTTTTTGAAAATACTAGGTAAACGAACTGGCGAACGAATAGTTTACTATTTTTATTAGCATTAAAAAATGTATCTACACAGTAAAACTTATTGATAAATAATAATAAAATTAGCAGACGAACAAACTCAAATTTAGTTAGTAACTTATATACTGTGTTGTATCAAATCAAAATAACTTATGTATCAAATCCACATTTTTGTTAAATAAATCAAATTTTATATAATTCCGATCCACTGTGATTATTTTTACCGTTGTTCTAGCAAACGCTATAAGCAGTGTTGCCAAAACATGCCAGCAAAAAATAGCCAGAATGGATTAAGAAAAGCCAGAAACCGCTAAACGTTAAAAATGAACCAGCTGAAATTCGGCTAAATACTACCACACAGAAAAAATTATGGCCAAAAAATATTTAAACAAATTGATTATTGAATTTATTTTTACTTTTTATAATTTTTATATTTGATTCTATTAAATTTTTTGTTTGGTTTTCACGTTTTTAACATAGCAATGTTGTAAACCTTAAATATAAAATAAAACAGCTAATTTAGTATCCAGTATAGTATATTTTCGTATGAAAATTTAAAAACGTTCTTAAATTAGCGTTTTATATATGTTGTATTTTAAGTTGTATGCAACATTCTTTCGTTTCTACTATGTTTCCACGACGACTTGAATCACCTGCTTCGCCTTCTGAATCTTGTTAATGAATCATGCTGTTTACATGACTAATAAACTTGATTCGATTTTGATTCTTTAATAAACAAACAGAATTTACAATTTGTGGAAAATAATTTTTTTTAATGGACAAACAAAAGTGAGTGGAAATTAGTTAGCTTATTTGAAAAAAAAACATACATTCGTACGTATTTACTTTCTTTACTTCCAGCAACAAGAAAATAATTTGCTTTGTTTACAATAATATTACATTTTTACAGCTAGTGCAGATAAACTTGCGATAAAAATTAGAGAAGAGTGCAATTTTTCGTGCTTCGCAAGTAGATTCAATATGAATCTACTTGATTCGCTCTTAAAATTTTGTATGGTGAAGCAAGTTGGGTGTGAAGCATGAATAGAGAGCGAAGCATGTGCCGTGGAAACATAGTATTACGAATAAAACAATACAGTATAAAAAACATTGATTCTTACAATTCACTCAATTATAAAAGAAACTATTAATTTCATATATAAAATTTGCCAACATTATTTGCAGGAATAAGTCTATTTCACACTGTAGACCAAGAGTAAAGGTAGAATTAGCCGAACGTCCACGTATCCGTACTGTAACGTACCGTACTGTAAGCACGTTTGTGTACTTATAGAAAATTTAAAAACGTGCCGTACGTCAAACAAAAAAAAAAACAAACATAGGATATTGTGTTATTGTTGTTAAAAATTTAATTAGTGTCGGTCATAATGGATTCGGAAGAATTATTTCTTAATTTAATGTTTTTAAAATTAATAAATATGTTCAGGAAAAGAAAAGCAAAACGCGGACGCCGCTATAGAAGATGGGGTGTTCGGCCAATAAATAGAGATTACATTGTTATGGGCTATAATAAAAAAGTTTTTAATAAAATGAAAAAATTTGACGAAGAACAATTTTTTAAACATACAAGAATGACTTGCGATGTATTTGATTTGTTGCTGACTTTGGTTCGTGATGAGCTAACAAAACCCAGGCAAAGAATTGGCGCAGAAGAAAGACTGGGAATAACCCTTCTGTAGGTAGGAATAGTTTTACCGAAAATTAAAGTGTATAATATATCAATTTGTTGCAGATATTTGGGTCATGGATGTTCTCTTCAGTCTATAGCTTGGAGCCACAAACTTGGAAAGTCTACAGTACGCGGAATAGTTCTGGAAACCTGCGAAATATTGTGGCGAGTATTATCTCCAGTTTATCTGAGCGAGCCAACCACATTTCAATACCAGGATATTGAAAACGATTTGAATATGATATGGAATGCTCCGAATTGTGTGGGTGCCATAGATGGGAAGCACGTTGCTATAAAGTGTCCCCCCAATTCAGGTTCTATGTACTACAACTACAAAAAACATTTCAGCTTGGTATTGATGTGAGTATGTGATGCAAAATACACTTTCACTTCTGTTAGTGTAGGAAGCTATGGTAGCCAAAGTGATGCAGGTATTGTTCTCAAATATATTGCATCATTTTCATATCTTACTTTTTTAATCACGATTTTGTTTTAGGAATATTTCGTTTGTCTTCATTTGGAGAGTCAGTAATGGCAGGCAAAGTACCTGTGCCCCAAAGCAAACCCCTCACTTCAACGAATGGATACCCTTTTCCTCACTATTTTATAGGTGATGCAGCCTTTCCTTTACGAAGCAATTTAATGCGGCCTTATCCAGGATCAAATCTAGATACGACTAAAACTGTTTACAATTACAGACTCTCTCGTGCGCGGAGAGTTATAGAAAACTGTTTTCGTATACTATGCGTACGTTGGAGACTATTGTTAACAACAATAGAAATGTCGCCGGACAATGTCGACATCACTGTGCTACCATGCACAACTTCATCATGTTAAATGATCAAAAACGTTGGTATTGCCCATCAAACTATGTTGACCGGGAAGCTGAAGATGGTACTATTCAAGAAGGAGACTGGAGAAAGCAGCTCAGAAATAATGCTGAACGCCCCATGCGATCCTTCTCAACACATATGCGTAGAGCTACTCAACAAGTAATCGACTTGAGAAATAGATTGGCTGAATATTTTTCAAATGAAGGAGCAATCCCATACCAGCATCAAATGATTTAAAACAATCCATTTTTTATCAACGAAATTCATTTATTTTAATTATATTTTTTTATATGCATACATATGTATATACGTAAATAAAAAGTCTACAAACTTAAAGGTAGAAAAATAACTTAGAAATTCAGACAAGTTTTTTTTAATTAAGAAATTTGTATCGCCCTAGGCCAATATTTTTTATATAAACATTTTATATATAATTTTTCATTTAACAAATTAGCAAAAGTACTCATGCCACTATCATTTGCCCAAATCCGTAAAGTGGGTCCTTCTCCTCTTCTTTTTTCTTTTCCGATCTGTTTTCGCATAATTTTTTAAATGCTACGACGGCTTCGGAAAAATTGTCGTCCTCTATTGTTGCAGGTCGTTTTCGATTTGGCTTCACTGGAGTAGCTGGCACTGTTTCAACCACCTCAAAAGATGTTTGGGAACTCGATTCATCTAGTGGTGATGATAATATAATTGGTGACGACGGCGATGAGTGCGAATCTTCACAAATGTTGTAAGAGCAGCGCGTTCTACAATATACATATGTAAATAAATAACGAAACACTTTTAGCAATGAAACAGACAAAAAACTATTTTTCACTTACGCTCGCGGAGCAATATATGGATTTATAAATTCCATCGTTTGCATTAACAGCCATTGCGTCTTCATTTTTTGCTCACTACCAGAAGGAAGGTTTTCTTGGCGTTTCTCACGAGCATACCTATCTCGTAGGCAGGCCCACCTTTTAATAGCCATTTCTTCTACAAAATATTATAATTTTTATATGTAAATATGTATGAATGTATATTTGGACATTGTACAAACTTGCCTGGAACTTGCATCTGATTTGAAATTTGCCGCCAAGCACTTTTTTTTTTCATTTATTTTATATGCCGGACAATATTTATTGTACAGGCACTCGTTGGCTTGGACGAGCAAAATTAATTGTTCGTCATTCATTTCTTTATTGAAATATTTAAGAATGAAATTTAATTTTTTTATAAATACATATATTTTAAATTATCTTTTTATTTTTATTTGCACAATAAATAAACTGTCAGCTGTTCGAAACAGTGATGGTGATTGTAAAGTTTCTTTTCGTACATGCTTGCTTGAAAAAGTACCAAAATCAGCGATGCCAACTTAGCGCGTTTCGCGCTAGATTTAGCGCTATTTGACCACCCAAAAAGCGCATTTTTTTAATCTAGCGCGTTTTTTAAAAAAGCGCTAAATTGGCGCGTTTTCGTTTTTCATTTAGCGCTTTTAGCGGCTTTTTCATACTTTGACAAAAAGGTACTTTTTACATTTGATATTTTTTTTCATACATACTCTATTTTTGCAACTAATATTTAGAAGCATATAAAAAAGAAGTGTTAACGAACTTTATATTTTTCTTCGTAATTGAATGTGTTTTTTTTGCAAAGGTAAATACAAATCTATTTTGTTAAACAATGAAATAATGATTTATACATATTTTTAGATGGAGCGTTATGTACAAAAATATAGAAAAATGTGGGAATCTGATCCTTTGCTTAAAAAATGGGTAAGACCATCGAAAGATGATACAAAACCTTTATGTATTTATTGTAATTGTCAAATTGCAGTAAAACGTTCTAATCTAATTCGACACTGCCAGACATTAAACCATGAGAAAGCCATTTAATAACCATTTAATAATGTTGAACTTATTCAAAGTGAAATTTCATTTGAAGCTTTACAAAATCCAAATGAAAAGCAAAAAAGTCAGGCAATGATTGCTCTTTATACTGCTGTTCATAGTCCATTTTCTACTGTGGATCATCTTGGTGAATTGTGTTGTTCAGCATTTACAGATAGTAAAGCTGCAAATTTTAGTCTTCATCGGACAAAATGTGCCAACATTATTACAAATATTTTATCACCTCATTTTGTCCTTTTGGACGATTTAAAAGATTCAAGCTTTAGCCCTTTTTTAGATGAAGGTAGAATATTAAAACTGAATATCTCTAACTTTATAATACAATGTATTTTATTTCAGGAACTGATGTTTCAGTTTCTGCAAAAATTAATTCAATTGAAACTTACAAGAAGTCAAAATTTTATATTAAGACAGTACTTTGGCCAGACGATGAAGAGGAAAATTCTACATTTTTGTTCGAAAGTGAACAGTTTTAACTGAATTCGCTAAAATATTTTTTTTTGTGCTGATATACACTTTAAAATTAATATAACATATTATATGATCTCAAAATGTACAAATAAAATTTTTATATAAATATTGAATTTAAAACCCATTTTATTAAAATTTATCTTAGCGCTTTTTGGCGCTTTTCGCTTAATTAAAATTTAGTTCTTTTTGGGGCCCTGTTTTGCGCGTTTTGCTTCTGAAAAGTTGGCATCACTGACCAAAATGGCTTTAATATGAGTAAAATTGTGTGTGTGCGCATTTACATACATACTGCCTCATAGTCTTGTGCCAAATCGTTCATTTTAGTGACCGGTCATTTTCGTTCAATCACTAAAAGTGACCCCGTTCGTTCAATTCGTTCAATTGATCTTTTCTTTCTTTTTTGTCCAGAATGAAAGAAAACATACAAAAAAGTGACAAAAAAGTGAGAGCGATGCTACAACATTTTCAACAACTAGTGATCAAAACAAACCAAATTTAACAAAAATTTTGTGAGTTATAAAATAAAAAGAGTTTGTAATTAAGTATGTCAGTATTGAAGAATTTTGCTTTTCGTGTTATAGCATTTACCTCCACAGTGGTTAAGCGAGATTATAATGAGTATATGGACAATGCATAAAAAGCCTTTCGAACATGAATCACTAGAAGCGGATGAAAGTGCAAATCGTTCAAATATTGGAATAGAAGCAGTTAGTTTCGGCGACGATCACAAAGTACACTCACCCGTATAAGTTGGAAAGTACTTTATATCAAATTTTGAACACCACTTTTCTACTACTTCTACTCTCAAACCTTCAAACTCCAAATCCAAGTTTGTTACCAAAAAAGAATCCTATCTAATAAAAATCAAAAACCAAAATGTTTAAAATTCTTTTTATCAAAAAATAATTCTAAAGAAATTATTACTCTTTTTCTACTCCAAAACTGAAAGAGTAAAGACAGTGGGTTTTTTGTCTTCAAATGGAAATGAAATCTGATCGAATCTGAACATCGAGCTAAAACTCCAATTTTGTAAGCACTATGTATGTCAAATTCTGAATAGTTTAACAGCAATATATTTCTGATGTAAAGACACCTTTCAGAAAAATATAAACTTGTATATTCTTAAAGAATGATTTTTTTAATTATTAATTACACTGGTTTACAAATTTTTAATTTGGAAAAATACCAAGAACGCCACTTATCTAGATAAGTTAATTGGGACCTCCTGAACACGAAAAACGCTGTAATTTTTTTTTCTAAGTACCGTTTTTTAGATAACGGTACTTTTGTGTTTTTCGGGGTATGGTCCCATTCAAACCCTTGTGGAGCCCAACCGAAGAGCCCGATCGAGATGAATGGCATATCGTTGGAAAGGTAATCGAATGCCTTTTTCGCCGATATACTGCAAATTTCTATCTGATAAGAAATAGCTGAGTTATGGCACCTCAAAGTTCGAAATTTGCCTATTTTTTACGTTTTTTTCAAAATTTTTCTTTTTTATTTAATTTTTTTTTCTACGTTACAGTTAATATCTGGAATGTTTTATTTTTTATCCAAATAGTTTATTTAATTACCAACATTTTAAGTGTAATTTGAAAAAAATCGGATGAAAAATATAGTTTTTATTAAGGATTTTGTGGAACGACAATATTTTCATCTTCATTGCTTACACACTATATTCGGCGTAAATTCAAAAAATTTAAATTAAAATGACGAGCGACTTGAACTCTTACGTTTTTTTCGGATGGATCTTCGCGAATGAGGAACCAACAATAGTCCGCCATCATTTGTTCGTCCCACCAGCCTTTGTAACGTCTCTCGATTTCTTCCATTTCTTGGTGAAATCTTTCACCTTGTTCATCACTTTCGGAGCCCAAGTTGGTGGGGAAAATATCCAAATGACTGAATAAGAAGTGTAATTTAGGTGTCATATTTGAACCTAAAGGTTAAAAAGAATAAATTTTAAATCATAACGGCCTCTTTGATATACATGTTTTCACTCAACGCTTACCAATGGCATTGAATTTTTGCAGTAATGTATCGATCTTCTCTGCGTAATCAGGACTTCTTTAGTTTCCCAAAAAGTTGTGAACGATGTCCTGGAATGCTTCCCATGCCTCCAAATGAGCTGGACCTTAACACTCATTAAATGCTTGGTCACCGTACAGAGCCCGAATTTGAGGGCCATCAAATATACCAGCTTCAATTTTGCTTGCTGTGGCTCTCGGAAATTTTTGTTTAAGGTAATTCATGGCAAGACTGTCATTTGGCAACGTTTTCACAATCTTTGTAAATAACTCAAGCTTAATATGTAATGGAGGAAGTATTATCTTCTCCAGAGGAATGAGTGGGTCATTTTTGATATTGTACACTCCCTGCGTACGTTCACTTCGCTCGGGCCAAACTTTTCGGGTGTAGTGATTCTGACGGTCACGGCTGTCCCATAGACATAGAAAACAGGGAAACTTCGTATTGCCCCCTTGCAATCCAGTTAGTATGGCAACTAATTTAAAATCAGAGCAAACTTTCCATTGATGTTGGTCATAATGTATGAGATCGAGAAGTTCTTTCATTGTTTCATATCTTTCCTTTATGTATTTTCCATATCCGATTGGAATTGATGGTTTCGTATTCCAAATTCGGGCTCTGTACGGTGACCAAGCATTTAATGAGTGTTAAGGTCCAGCTCATTTGGAGGCATGGGAAGCATTCCAGGACATCGTTCACAACTTTTTGGGAAACTAAAGAAGTCCTGATTACGCAGAGAAGATCGATACATTACTGCAAAAATTCAATGCCATTGGTAAGCGTTGAGTGAAAACATGTATATCAGAGAGGCCGTTATGATTTAAAATTTATTCTTTTTAACCTTTAGGTTCAAATATGACACCTAAATTACACTTCTTATTCAGTCATTTGGATATTTTCCCCACCAACTTGGGCTCCGAAAGTGATGAACAAGGTGAAAGATTTCACCAAGAAATGGAAGAAATCGAGAGACGTTACAAAGGCTGGTGGGACGAACAAATGATGGCGGACTATTGTTGGTTCCTCATTCGCGAAGATCCATCCGAAAAAAACGTAAGAGTTCAAGTCGATCGTCATTTTAATTTAAATTTTTTGAATTTACGCCGAATATAGTGTGTAAGCAATGAAGATGAAAATATTGTCGTTCCACAAAATCCTTAATAAAAACTATATTTTTCATCTGATTTTTTTCAAATTACGCTTAAAATGTTGGTAATTAAATAAACTATTTGGATAAAAAATAAAACATTCCAGATATTAACTGTAAAGTAGAAAAAAATTAAATAAAAAAGAAAAATTTTGAAAAAAACGTAAAAAATAGGCAAATTTCGAACTTTGAGGTACCATAACTCAGCTATTTCTTATCAGATAGAAATTTGCAGTATATCGGCGAAAAAGGCATTCGATTACCTTTCCAACGATATGCCATTCATCTCGATCGGGCTCTTCGGTTGGGCTCCACAAGGGTTTGAATGGGACCATACCCCGAAAAACACAAAAGTACCGTTATCTAAAAAACGGTACTTAGAAAAAAAAATTACAGCGTTTTTCGTGTTCAGGAGGTCCCAATTAACTTATCTAGATAAGTGGCGTTCTTGGTATTTTTTGGCTGTAAACCAGTGTTATCTATAATATTTTTAGGACTTATGAAGTGCCACGATATTTGCCGAAATAAAAATGTTATCCTTTGTAAACATGTTTATCAAATGTGTAAATCGTCACCTAAAATGCCCAAAGACGTAACCCTCATTATCATAATTTTACAGGAGAAGCATAAAACGTTATAAAATGAAAACTGTTAATTGAAAATCGCGATATGTACATATCGTCATCTGAAGTTTTTCGTCTATCTTAAAAGAAGATGTGAAGATCTCGATTTTCAATTAAACAGTTTTTATTTTATAACGTTTTATGCTTCTCCTGTAAAATTATGATAATGTACGTCTTTGAGCATTTTAGGTGACGAAATAGTCTTTTTATTATTTAATTTAATTGAAGTGTTTTGAATAAATTAATCGTAAAGTGAATAGTAAAACCGAATAAAGCAAAAGAGTTTTATATTTTTTATTATATTTTATTTGACCTTTTTTATTATTAAGATGTCAGCAATTATTTAAGCTTAAGGTCTGTTTTATAAAAATTTTAATTTTATTGCGATATTTTGCTACGTCTTTGTGTATAAATTTCAAAATTATCGAATATTTTCAAGGATTCTAACACAATGTTTTATGTGATTAAAAAAATTAAATACAAATTATTATTATTGTGGGGAGCTACATGCAACTGCTCAATGCGATAAGTCGAGAACTGACTCAAAAATCAAAAAATGCAGTAACTGCGGAGGTAATCATACCGCAAATTATAGAGGTTGTCCAATGTACACTCATTTGAAAGGCATAAGAACCAACAAGACGTCAGTATTGCCTAATCATCCTCAACAGCCAAATTTAGCATCGAGTGACAATTTCCCTCAATTATTACGGTCCACTAGTCATGTAAAGGCGCCTAGTTCTAGACAAGTTTCTTACGCAAACGTGGTTAAATCTAATATGCCAGGTCTGGAGCAGGAACCTAAATCCCAATATTCTGAGCCGCATATCAACAATCTAGAGACAACATTGCAGACACTTGTCCAAACTATGAACACTTTCACGACCACCATGACATCCATGATGCAGGAAATGCTGTAAATGCAATCCACTATCTTACAAGCCATTTTAAAGAAATGATTTGTTTAAAAATTTGTTTTTGGAATGCGAACGGCCTCCGCCAATATAAAAACGAACTGGAGCACTTCCTGATGGATAAGCAGATTGATGTTATTATGATTGCTGAAACTCACTTGACGTCGACAGGGTACTTCAAAATTAATGGCTTCGAGTTCTACGATACTAAAGACCCCCGCGGAAGAGCTTGCGGAGGTTCGGCAATTCTTATAAAGAACAGAATAAAGCATTATCTAATGAATAACATAAGTGAGGGTTACCTCCAAGCAACAAACATTTGCATTGAATTCTGTCAATACAAATTTGTTTTATCATCGATTTATTCTCCGCCTCGATTTTCAATAAAAGAACACCAATACCATAACTTCTTTAAATCCCTTGGAGCTAGATTTTTAGTTGCTGGCGACTTTACCGCCAAACACACATTTTGGGGTTCACGTCTGGTAACCCCAAAGGGTCGCGTACTCTTCAACACCATTGCTAACATGGGCTTAGATGTACTCTCAAGTGGACATCCCACCTATTGGCCGACGGACCGACGGAAGATTCCCGATGTTATTGACTTTGGGGTAGTGAAAAATATCCCTGTAGAATGGATGCAAGTGGATCCTTCACTGGACTTGTCCTCAGATCACTCTCCTACTATCATTTCAATGCATTTCCCTCAAGTGTGTGGTTCTCCATTTATGAACATGACTAAGACCCGAGTAAGTTGGATAAAATACAAAAAGTATTTAAGTTCTCATTGCACGGAAAATGTTGTGTTGAGAACTACCAACGATATTGATGAGTCGATTGGCAACTTTACCGAGGACCTTCGACGAGCTGTGCATCACGCTTCCACTTATCACGTTGAATGTAGAAATAGGGCAAACAGAACTTATTTCTCTGAACTCGAACATCTCCGATCAGAAAAAAGAAGAATGAGAAGAGAGTGGCAAATTCACAGGTCTCCTGAACTGAAAGCTAGGCTACGGGAATGCAGAGATATACTAAGACATTTCTTAGAAACCCTCACTTAGATCTTACTTGGAAGGTCTTGATAGTACCCCACAATCTGACTACTCGTTATGGAGGGCGGCAAGAGGTTTAAAAAGACCAGTAAGAGGAAAACCTCCTTTGCGAAATCCGACTGGTGACTGGGCTAGAAATGATTTCGAGAAAGGGACATTATTTGTTAACCATTTGAGAAATGTGTATACTATAAACAACTCAAATAACGTATCTGATTTGCCACCACTTGTTATAAGGCCTCCTGTACCTCTAAGACTAAACTTTCGTGATGTCCAAAACGCTATTGGTACTCTGAACCTTAGAAAGGCTCCAGGTATGGATAAAATCAGCAATAAAATGCTTGTGGAGTTACCTCGTGTAGCAAGAAGAATTATCCTCTTTATCTTCAACGCTATTTTACGCCTAGAATACTATCCTGCTGATTGGAAGGTGTCTATGATCACTATGATTCCCAAGCCAGGGAAGGACCACACAAAAGTGGAGTCATATAGGCCAATTAGTCTACTGCCGACAATTTCAAAACTGTTTGAAAAATTGTTAATGATTAAGTTGACTCCAATTCTGAATGGCACTGAGTGTATTCCTAATCATCAATTCGGCTTCAGGGCTAAACACAGCACCATCGAACAAACACACAGATTGGTAAATGTGATAAGAGGGTCGTTTGAAGACAAAAAATACTGCTCCGCCCTTTTCATTGATGTGTCGCAAGCGTTCGACAAAGTTTGGCATGACGGTTTAATGCACAAAATAAAATTAACTCTGCCTGCTAACACCCATAAACTCATGGAAAGTTATTTATACGGTCGCAAATTTAAAATCAAAGAAGGTGATTTTTTAAGTACCGCTCAGCCAATTGAATCAGGTGTGCCACAGGGTAGCATACTGGGTCCTACTTTATATTTGATATATGCCTCCGACATGCCGTCAGACCCCAAAATCCATACGTCAACTTTTGCAGACGATACAGCCTTTATCAGCGTCCATAAGGACCACCAAGTTGCATCACAGAATTTGCAGAATTATGTTTATAAGCTAGAGAATTGGCTAGAGCTTTGGAAAATCAGGGTTAACGAACAGAAATGTATTCATATAACTTTCACATTGCGCTAAGATACCTGCTCGTTCATCAGAATAAATAATCAAATTATCCCGCAACACAATGAAGTCAAATACCTCGGCATTCACCTCGACCGCCGTTTAACTTGGAAGTCTCATATTGAAGCGAAACTTACACAAATGAGATTAAAAGCAGTGCAACTTAATTGGCTAATCGGCAGAAACTCTACATTGAAATTGGATTGCAAACTTTTGTTGTACAATGCAATACTAAAGCCAATCTGGTGCTATGGAATTCAATTATGGGGTACTGCCTCAGCATCCAACATTGAAAAAATTCAAAGGGGTCAAAATAAAATTCTACGTATAATTACTGCAGCACCATGGTATGTTAAAAATTCTCGAATCCACAAAGATCTAGGCGTGCCATTAGTAAAAGTCGAATTTACAAAATATGCGTCAAAGTATGTCAGCAAACTTGAACACCATCCAAACCCACTTGCACGAGACATCCTTAACTTTAGTGGCCACAATCGGTTGAGAAGGAGGGATACCCTTGCTTTAACTCAAGCGCAAAACAGATGACTGGATCAGTTGATGTGAAATTTTTTTAGTATCATACAAATTTTTGTCTAGCACTGGCTGGGTATATTATTTTCTTTTTAGTATTAAGATTTGAATACTTATTGTTATTTCATATATGAAGATTCAATAAATAATTAAAAGCAAAAAAAAAAAAAAAAATTTTATATTAAATAAATTTTAATATATTTAGATATACATACATATGTGCATATACATATGTACAAAGGAAATAATAATAAAGAAAAAACAATATCTTTTTTAATATTATTTAAATAGAAAAAATAAAAAAAAACTGTGATTTTAATTCAAGAAAAATAAATAAAATTATTTTTAACAAAATATTTTTGAATGCAATTTTATATAAAAAAAACATGTAAAGGTAAAAGAAAAAAAGAAACTCATGTTAATATATATTCATATGTATGTAGAATTTACATTGTAAATATATTATGAAAAAATAAAATATGTTTACATATGCTCGCAACAAAATGTTAAAAAATTTTTAATTCGAATTAAATAAGAATTTATATTGAGAGAAATATACCTATAAGTACTTATTAAAAATAATTGTATTGTACATTTGACTAGAAAATGGTACACATTTTGATTTAAAATATAGCAGTTTGTTAAAATGTAATATTAATGAAAATTACATAAGGTACTTTTGTTTGTTAATAAAAGTTATTCAGTTAAAAAAGAATTGGCATTTGATTGAAGTTATCTGAAAATAAAAAACAATTGTTAAATAAAAAAAACATTTTTCATACTGCTATTACCTTTAAATATTTTTGACGGCTTACATATTTCGCTGAAAAAAAATCTGACTTGACACTTTATCTGATTTTAATAAAGTCCTCCTATCATTTAAAATTTGGCCAATATACAGAGTCGTTTAAGAGCAAAGGTGTAAACTCGTGGATATAACTTTTTTCTTTCGCTCCACCACACTAATGGATCTAGAGTTATTTCTAAACATTCCTCGTTAAGGTATTTATCGAATTCTCTAATAGCAGCGGCAGAGTTGTTATCAGGACGAACAGTTTTATTGTGCGCCTGGTCGTTTTTCGTCCAAAAGTTTAATCTTTGCACAGTACTTACGGTTGCTCTTTCCTGATGATTAGTTTCTTCAATACTGTTTGGCAGACTTATCGAACACAATTTTGTTCGCAGGTTTTTTACTGCTGTCTGATACGAAGCATCGCTTTTAAAACCTCTACGCTTAAATCGGGGATCCAAAATTGCGCTTTCAGCATACAGTGCATTTTTCTCATATTCTCCAAAACGAGATTTCAGGTCACATTTAATTTTAAAAATCATTGCCGATATCTTGCTGTCTGAGGAAACGCACTGAGAAATGAAATCATCCAGTATGTTACAAATAACTGTTACTTTTGATAGCGTAACATTCTTTTCTCCGCAAATTTCCACAGTTACTTCCCAGAATGGTTTTAATATGGGAATTATTTCATTAATATATCCCCAGTCCTGTAAGGATAACAGCAAATCTGGACGCTTTAGAGATAATGCTGATGTAACAGCATCTTTTGTGGCCACAATTCTTTCCAACATTAGGTAAGTAGAGTTCCAGCGTGTTGGTACATCTTGCTTAAGTTTAAGCTCAGGTATTCCCATTTGCTTTTGAGTCTCAAAAAGCTTAGTAAGACCCTGAGAACGTCTATGGAAATATTCCACTATTCTTCTTACTTTTGCAAGGGTTTCTCCAACTTCACCTAAAGCTGCCTGAACAACTAGGTTAAGAGTATGAGCAAAACAACATACGCCCCGCCAGTTTCCTTGTCGTACTGCTAAGACAACATTTGCCGCATTGTCACTAACTATTGCTGTTACTTTGTTATAAATATCAAATTCCAACATAGTCTTTTTTAAAAATGTTGACAAATTTTCTGCTGTATGTCTTTCAGCAAATTGTTCGCACGCAATCAAATAGGACCTCAGCTTCGTTTCAATATCTATATAGTGTGCTGTTATCGCTAGGTAGCTAGCATTAGTCCTAGATGTCCAACCATCTGTGGTGAGACACACTGCTACAGCTGTGCGAACATTACTCTTCACACTCTCAAGTATTTCCATATGAGCGCTGGGAAGCAGGTTTTTTGACAACGTCTTTCTGGTTGGTAACTGATAGCCTGGACAATACGATACTTCATGTATCAGTTCCCTGATTGCAGGCTCTTCTACAAAACGTAATGAATTACCCTGAGCCACAGCTTTCAGCACCAGCCTATCAATACGTTGCACCTTTCGAATTGGAGGAGGTTTGCGGATGAACTCTGTCATAGTTTGCTGCTGCAGCCTGGTTGTTGAGCTGGTAGTAGGTTGTGAACTGGTAGAAGGCTGTGGGTTGGGTAAAGTCTGTTGGGCTAATATTACCTCTGGTGAGTCTAGATTAATGGGTACCTGCCGCTGTAATGACCGAGGCGTTAAGGGGTGTTTGGATTTTAGGTGACGACTTAGATTACCAGAAGATCCACCAACAACGCTCAATGAAGATTTGCAGTAGTTGCATTTAGCACGATTTGATCCATCCTCAGTGAAATGTAGCCATATTTCGCTGCTCTTTCTTGATGTCATCTTTTTTTTATATTTTTTTCACTTGTATGTATAAAATCACTTTTTTATTTTTAAATCACTTTAATTTTTAAGAATCACTTTGGAAGTTTAAATTTTAAACACAGTATACTGTTAATTTAAATTTCAAACAAAAATAGCAAAGACAGCGTTGATAAAAGTAAATTTACTTTTTACATAATTTTTAAAGCCCTCTGATTAGGTCGCAGCGTTAAAAACGCTTTAAACAACTGAAACAAAAAGGCATAACATAAAAAGACACATGAACGACATGAGCTGTCAATCACAAAATTGAGCGGTGCATCACTGAGCCAAAAGCGCTCAGTAAAGTAACCGGTTCACTTCGGTCACTTGTGTGAGTCGTTCAATTGAACGAGGTCGTTCATGAACGACACAACTCTACTGCCGCATTCTTAAAAACTAAAGTAGGTTTAAAGTCTGCTTTTAGACAAAATTTTCATACAAAATTTTATTAAAGTACATTTGAAGTCTACTTTAATGTTTTTATTAATAAGGGCAATAATCTAGCACTTTAATAGTTATTTATATTATCAATTTAATATATTTTACTATAATTTAATTGAATAAATATTGAAAAATACATAGTTATGTATGCATTAAATTTGTTATATTTATATTGTATGTGATTGTTTTTTTTATTAAATACATATAAACACAAACATTTTTATTAAAAGAAAAGTACCAAAAAAATAGGGCGAATTTACCCCAATACAATATAACATACAAACAGCCCATCATAGCTGTACAAATGTCACGTAAGAACGTTAGGAATTTCTATTTTATACAGGTTGAGACGTTCCGTCAACGTGATATTAATATTCGGTAAGCATTTACATCAGAGGTCGGCATCCTATAGCACAATAGTGCAGAGAGCACTTCACACATACGCTTAATCTCTTTCATTCAGTCGTCATTGCGACAGCAATGTGTGCACATGCGGCGGATGCTTTTATATTTTTTTCAGAAATACTTCCCAACAAACATTACAAATTAATAATGAATCACGAAAAATATTTTATAATTGATAATGCATTTGGTAACATACATGTAATCAGCTTTTGAAGTATTAGAAGTTCCGTTTGTATATCAATCTCGTTGTTAATTTCTTATATGTTACGGAAAATACATTGTGAGTGTATTTATATAATTATGTTTATGTTTGCTGGGTAGTTTGCTCACACACACAACCTCATTTTACGCTTTGCCGACCTTTGATTTACATTGATTTCAAATAACAAAACGGTATCAGCTGTTTCGTTACAGTACAGTACGGGACGTAGACGTTCGGCTAATTCTACCTTAAAGGGCTGCTGTAAACTTAAAGAGAATCTTAAGAAAAATAGAGAGAAGTTTTGAGAACAGTACACATGAGCAGTGTTGCCAGAAAAATTGCACTTAGAATCCCCAGTTTTGGTTACTTTGTCTCCAAAAAATTTAACGCCGTATTTTAATAGGCGTTAGATAGAAAAATTTATTTAACAAAAATAAACGTTACAATAATATGTAATGCATTTTTCACCTTTTTTCAAAGTATTTTTGGCGGCGTGATGCGTTCAGTATAAGCAAAATGAAATTAGGGGAAACAAGTCCGAGTGTTATATTCGGCTGTGCCGAATCTTAGTTATTAAGAGTTGAAATTTGTTTGGCAATTTATATATATATGTCATTTATAGTATGTATAATTTTAAAAAAATTTCAGATTTTTTAATTTTTTAAAAAATTTCTATTTTTTAAAATTTAAAATTTTTTAAAAATTTCTAATTTTTATTTCAAATTTTTTAAAAATTTCTAATTTTTTTAAAATTTCTAGTTTTTTAAAAATTTCTAATTTTTTAAAAATTCTAAATTGTTTTTAAATTCGGTGGTATAGCATTCAAACGCCACCGAAGTAAAATAAATAAATAAAGGCTACAAAATCAAGCTTTAACATTAATGCGCCTACACAACACCAGAGGAGCAGCAATTCTGCACTAAAAACAAACATAATGCGCAATTACAGAGTTGTGATATAAAAAGCTTTCTTCTTTCACTACCTTTACTTCTTCAACTATCCCCTTTCCAAAGAAAGTAACGCAATTATATATAGGCATATTAATTGCCTGAGTGTTACTTCTCTTTAAAAAAAAAAAAAAAAAAAAAAAAAAAAATTCTAATTTTTTAAAAATTTCTAATTTTCTAAAAATTTTATGTAAATTTCCCCCCTTGAAAGTCTGTCACCAAATAAATAGAAGCAGAAATTCCTAATTTGGAAACAAATCCCCATATCTTGCTACACTCCTCATGAGATCTAACAGCAACAAACATGTTAAAATCGCAATTTTAAAATTGTAATTGACGCCACAGACGAAATTTGTCTTACGCTTGACACTATCAATGTTAATGTTTTAAAGTCTGTAGTCAGCGTCGTTCATTGTGATCATAATTTTGTATTCTCTGGAATAGAGAAATATATAACGGTAATAAATTCTGTGTAATTTAAAGTATGCAAAGAAATCATTTAAAGTGTGGAAAAAATCATTTAAAGTGTGGAAGTAGTATTAAAAAGACAGGTTTTTAAAAAATATAAAATATAAGCAGTTTTCAAGTTTAATTCAAATAAATGATCTATTAAATACATGGAATTTAAGTCATTTGTATGATAAATTAAAAGGCAAGTAGAAAAAGAAATACATTTCATTCAAATCATATCTAATTGTTATTTTTTTTTTTTAGATGAAGGCATAACCATAGACGATCTCCACATGTTAAAGACTCATCACATTAAAAAATTATTGACAAATTTTTTAATTTTAGATCATGCAAAATTTGAATATAAATTAGAAGAATGGAAACAATTTAACCAGCGTTCCGAAAGTGGCCAAAAGAGACCTACTAAAGTTTCAGTAATAAAAATATTGAACACAACACACAATGGCAGAGAATTTGGACAAAATGTTTATAGAACTGAATAATACATTTGTTTGATATTGGGACAACATTTTTATAGAATTGAATAATATTTTATTTGACATTTGGACAAAATTTTTATAGAATTGGATAATATATTTGTTTGAAATATTTACAATATTTTTATAGAATTGAATAAGTTTTTTGGCAGAAATTTGGACAACATTTTTATAGATTTAATAATATGTATATTTGTTTGAAGTTTGGACAACAGTTTTATAGTATTGAATAACATTTTTAATAGAATTTATTTTTCATTTTAAATTGCAAAATACTTTACCAAATTTACGAATTTCGTTATAGGTCCCTTTTTAAGCAAAAATTTGTTTGTTTGTGCGAATTTCAGTTTTTTCTGTGTATGATTATTTGGATGTTGTTCGATTTTAGAATTCAGATTTGATTGATATCTAGCCGTTTCATTACAATACCATCGTAGTTTGGGTAATAAATTGATGCTCTTAATGTAATTTTTATCCCAGGACAAGTTTAATGTTAATTTTATAGGAAAATGATCGGACCATACTTCATTGTCTACACAAAAATGCATTACATGTTGTAAATTTTCAAAATGAACTGCGCAAATATCATTTACTGACTCACCAACTGAGCTTGCATATGTTAAGGAACCTTTTTCATCTCCATCAGTTTGACCATTAAGCGCAAATAAATTTTCCTCTAAGCAAAATTTCATAAACTGTCTTCCCTTATTGTTATCAATAACATCTTTTGATCTTCTCACTTCTCTTCCCGATTTAAACATTTCCATATGCAAATCTGCTACATTTTGTTGAATACTACTGATTCTGATGTTAAGATCACCAATAATTAACGGATTAGTTATATGATTTTCCTTAAAAAAGTTTTCAACAATATTAAACTCATTTTGCCAGTTACATCCTCTTAAATACAATGGAATAAATGTAATTTGTGTATCATGTATATACAATTTAGCTAATTTAACATATCCTTCATCGAAAATGTTCATTCTAAAGCTTTCGCACTATAATACTATGTTTCCACGGCACATTCTTCGCTCTCTATTCATGCTTCACACACCAATCATGAGTGAAACAACTTGCTTCACCATACAAAATTTTAAGAGCGAATCAAGTAGATTCATACTGAATCAACTTGCGAAGCACGAAAAATTGCACTCTTCTCTAATTTGTATCGCAAGTTTATCTGCACTAGCTGTAAAAATTTAATATTATTGTAAACAAAGCAAATTATTTTCTTTTTGCTGGAAGTAAAGAAAGTAAATACGTACGAATGTATGATTTTTTTTCAAATAAGCTAACTAATATCCACTCACTTTTGCTTGTCCATTAAAAAAAATATTTTCCACAAATTGTAAATTCTGCTTTTTTTATTCTGTTTGTTTATTAAAAACAACTGTCAAATCGAATCAAGTTTTTTGGTCATGTAAACAGCATGATTCATAAACATGATTCAGAGAGCGAAGCAGGTGATTCAAGTCGTCGTGGAAACATAGTATAAACTGTTTCTTATTCCATACAAGCATCCACCAACTGCCCTACCGAAGCGACTGGTTTTTATTGCTGGTACAAAGTATAATGTAAAACCCTGGAAATATTTCCGAATACCTTCTATTTTTTCTTCAATTAAGTGGGTTTCTATTAGAAAGAAAATGTCAGCTTGTTTTATGTAATTAAAAAGCGAGGGAAATATAAGTTTATTTTCAATGCCATTTATATTATACGATATTATTGATATATTATGTTTTTCTAAATTAACGGCATTGTTTGTTTGTCGACAGACACGTTTTAGTTTTTTGACTTAGAATTACTTAACAATGTTTCATAGTTAAAATCTAATAATTTCACCTCATCTCCATATACTTTTGCCAAAGTTTCTATGCCATCTTCTTTACCACACACCAATTTGTTTTCTGTATTCCATATAAACCATTTTTCTCCGAATTTGAGTTTGTCGTCTTTTACCAAAAACTTTGTATTTGTTATTCATCTCAACCAATTTTTTCTTTAATTGCAAAAAAACTATCTTCTTTTCTTGTTTAAATGGTATTAGATCACGTTCAACTATGATTGATGTTCCAGAGAGTTTTTTGGTATTTTGAAATATTTTTGAAATGTCTGCAGTAGATTCAAACTCAACTGCAACATTAATTTTCTCATCTTTTTCAAAAATCTTCCAAGCAGAAATAATATTAACATCGATATTTAATTTGTCTTTGCAAGTCTTTCGAATGGCGGCTCTAGGGCTATTTTCTTTGGCTAAGCCTTTAAAAATGAATTTTTTATTACCCGACTGTTTTTCAAGCCATACAATATTTTTCTTGCTGGTTTCCTTTTCTTTTTTTAAATTTTCTACCTCCATTTTTAGTTGCTCATTTTCGCTTTTCAAAGCAGCCATTTCATTATTTACTGCTCCTATTTCCTGTTTAATTTCCTCTACATCAGATTTGGTAGCTAACATTTTCATTTTTTCATCCAGGTTGTTGTTAATGGTGTCTTTAATCATGCTCATTAAATCATTTATCGGCATGCTGCGTACCAAATTACATTTTTCTGGTGATAATTCTAGATTCTTTCTTTTTGCTTGCTGGGTTATGTTATATTGAGAGTTAGGCATACTTTTAGACGTTCTTATTTAAATATATATTATTCATTCACAATAAACACTATTACCAGCAGTATAAAAATGCTATTACTTTTTAGTGGATTACAATAATACCTCTCAGCTGATGTTATTTATTATTTTTTAGTTTTGACAAATACATACATTAACTTCAGCTCTCCTTCCAGTGCTTGAGTGTTTTTTCTTTTTTTCTTCTTTGGCAAAATTAAGAAATAAATTTTATAATATTTTATTTCAACCAAGAAAAAACCAAAAAACTTCGAATGCCCCTCGATCCAGACACCATAAACCACATCCAGTACACAAACCGCCCGCTATAGGTAAATATCTCGCACGTTTGCAGCAAAAAGTGTGGAGCCTCAATTTTCGCGTCAGCCGAAACAGGTCTATGCTTCTATATCTTTGGATGTTATCAAAACAAATTCAATTTTGTAAAAATTAATATACGAGTTAAGGCGTTTATAAATTTTATAAATTTCCTGAAAATGAAAAATATGTTCATATTTCCTCAGAACAACTTCTACTAATCATCGATTTAGGTGGATTGTATGTTCAAACATCCTTAATGTTTTCTTTCACCATTATTAAAGCTGCTATTGTATTAGTATTGGGTCAGTTACGATGATCAGTCTTAATAAGTTTTAGTTGGCTAAAAATTCTCTCCACACATGCATTCGAAAATGGAAGTACAAATGATAAACAAACTACTTTTTAAAATTTTTAAACATCGGCTCATTAACAACATTTTTTAAATTAAACTCTTTCCCAATACTCATCAGCGGCCATGTCGAAGCTCTCCGTGATTGAGGAGAGCGTGCTCACGCCATTCCTTATGCAAAGCATTCTGGTCGATAAAATTTAACAAAGACGGACATTTTTTTAATACAACTGTTAAATCTTTTTCTTTAAAAGATTGAGCCTCCTTTAGTTAATCATATTTATAATATTAAATATTTCATCGGTAAACACGAATTTTAAATTGATTTGTTTTAAAACTACAGTATAAAATAATTGGCAATAGTTTAGTATTTTATTTTTGTACATTTTGCGTCCAGATTCAAAAGATACGAAAAATGCCAGGATTATACATGGTACCTGAAGTCATCAAAATATACGAAAAATGTATCTTTCGTATCCTAATGACATCACTGCATCTGAATGCAATTATTCCTCGAATTTGAGGGGTTTTATTTTTGTAATATAAAATAATAAAAATAGTAATCACACTAATGTTCAGTGTCAGCTGTTTTTTGTTTTGTATTTTTTTATTCCTCTGTTTTGAAATAATTTTACAAACTTCTAAACCATTAATATTAATTTAATTAGTGAATACTAAAAAAAGCAGGGAAGTTATACAAATTTATAAAATGGAAGTAAAATAATCTAAGTATTTCGGTAAGTTTTTGTGCACAAAATAAAGAAAAACTTTAATTAACTGCTGTTACAGATAAAGCCAAAGCGGGTTAGAAAAAATCCCACAAGGAAATAGTCTGTTGCCGAAGAAAATGCGCTTGTTGACTTTTTAATGGCCAATCTTGATGTAGAGGTTTGTTCATGTGTAAGAATTTAGAAAAAAAAACATCTTAAACTCTGCTGGGCGTACGCGAACCATTTGGTTATATCTATTGCTGTCATAATTTCTCAACACCTTTTGCTGCCAGATAAAGATTTTGACACTCCCAGATGAACACTTCTTCGATTCAATATCAAGCAGATCATGTTTATTATAAAATTTTCATAAATATCGTCTTCCATTTCTTCATCGCCTATAAATAAACTTTTTTATTTAAAAAATAAAAACAAATAATTAAATTCTTACTTGTTTCAACCATTAGTATGTCGGATGCGAACTTTTCACACAAAACCGTAAAAATTTTGTCTTTTTCGCTTCTTGTCGACATTTTTGATTATATATTTTTTTTTTGCTCTGACGTTGATTTGACGTTTTTATGACTTATGATTTAGAAAATACAAAAAGCTACTCAGATATGTACTATTTTTTCAAATATGACTTTACGACTTATGACTCAAAGCCACCATGTGAATTCCCTAACAGTATAAAAAGTTACGAGAACTTGAATTTATATGGTTTAATTAGTGTAGTACAAAAGTAACGACCAGAAACAATGGTTTCAATATGTATAAATATTTGTATGTATGTGTATCGTAAAATATAATTACCATACTCTATATATTATAATAAGTGTACAATTACCTAAAACAATTATACAATAATTGGCTTATTGAGTACAATTTTTAATGCGTATTAACGTATTTAAACAGCGTTGTCAATATGGAGCTTTTATATAAGTTTTTAGTGATTTTTAAAAAATTTTAAACGGTGACTAACGGTCGGCTTTCTAAAAATCTTTATAGACACTAAATTAAAAATCATTAAGCGATTAAGCAATTATTTATTCTATGTTATATTGCAATTAAAACAAATCAAAGTAGAAAGAACTTTCCTTTATTAAAAATTTTCTTTACTTAACAAATATTTAGTATTATTTTATTTGATGATGATCTTACTTGTAAGAGTAAACAACGTCCAACAAATTTGTGCTAAAAAACTGGTTACGCTTTTTTTTTAGTAAATATGCCATGTGTGACCCTACCTTAATAAATTTTATTTATTTAGTTCAGGCAGTGCCAGACGAAAATTGCTTAACCATTGTTGTTTTTATGTACTGAATTCGCTTTATCCCTTCTTGGCTTTGTCTTTGATCCCTTCTTCTTAATCCAATATGTATACCACTATTCAATATGATTCTGGCTAGTGGGTTTAGTGCACTCCAATATTTTACTCCATATTTTTGGATCTCAATTGGGCAATAGTGATCATTCGTAGCAATATGTCTGCATCTTTGTATTCTGTCTACATTTTAAGCTGAGGCCGTTCACTATATATGTATCCCATAACACCATATTGGTTGTAACATCGATTTATAAAGTAGGAGTTTACAATGTTGATGTTCAAGTGCGATGGTTTATTGGCATATCAGATGTACATATGTGTGTTTGTGGGTAAATTTAGTTTAAATTTGTATATTTAACCGCCATTATATATACATATATACTTTATCGAAAGCTTGCAGAACAATATTTTTACAAGTCTATTAGTTTGTTCGATATGACTGCGTTTTCCTTTAAATCTACATTTATGATTCGGAGTAAAATTGTTTTCAATGAAAATCAGATACAACTTTTTCATTAGCCTCTTCTCCAAAAGCTTTAATATATGAGACAATTGGCTGATGGGTCTATACTTTTGTGTGATCTTTTCCTATTGTAACCAGTGAAACCTTTAACTTTGGAAGATAATATTCAAGTTGTATTACAAAAAATAAGAAGTACTATTTTCATTGCTATTCGGGGTAGATTTATAAGCATATCCCTACTGATTTTGTCAATACCAGGTGATTTCTTTGAGTTTAAAGCAACAATAGTATGTCTTCTATTCATTATACTCGTATATATAAAATTCAAAACCTCAAGTTACAAAATATTAATTGCTAACTTTAATGACTCTAATTTTATTAATTTTAAAAATGTAACCTTTCTTTTCGCCTTGAATACCCGTCGAAATTTAAAGTTATTTACCAAGCTTTACCATTTCCTACCTCATCATACAGGGCAGTCCTTTTTTGTTTCACGTTTTCCCTACTTTGGCACATAACTGTCCACGTTAATGAATCTATGAGGAAATGAACCTATAGTTAAATTTTAATGTGTCTAGCTTTATTTATTTCGATCAGCCAGTAAGTAAAATTATTATTTGATATATTGGAAAAAACTAGGTCAATAAAATTTAGATGCACGACATCTTTGTACATATACATATATGTATTGATTATTTATGTTAAACTTTTTTTGAGATTTAAGTATGTTAAAGTGATTTTCTGAAGTGAGTTATGATTAATTATGCTAAACTAAACTTTTTCGTGTTGGGTAACATTTTTAAGAGATTTATGATCCATCCGCAATAATTTTTTAAATGTAATGAGCTTTTATGTAAAACTTATTTTTGGTATGGCTAACTATGTTAATCAAAAATTTATGACCGATAAAGATATAATTTAGAAAGACATGGGAGCTAGGTGAAATAATGGACCAGTTTAAATAGGGCTAGTAAAAAAATGTATCCAAATATCTTCTAAAATGCCACCTGTTTTTCACGCAAAAGGTTTAAATGGACAGACGGACATCGTTAAATCAACGTAGAAAGTGATTCTGAGTTGATTAGTAGATTAGATGCTAAAATAATTTATTTAGAGTTGTAAACATCAGCACAAACGAATAACATGCTCCAAACTATGGTGGCCAGGGTATAAACACTACGGAATTGAATTTTAGACTTCCTAACAGAATTCTAAAAACATGCATAAAAGTTTAATTTCGCAGAATTGCCAAGATTTTTACCAGTATTTATCATTATAATTGCGTAAATGTGAGTGGTATATATTATATTTATAATTTAGTAATTATGAAAATACGAGTATGTATTATATTGAAAGTGACCCTATCAATCGCACATATTTATAAGGATAATGTTTGGCTATTCTTATAAAAATTGTATTTTCTATTGTACATACTTTGCTTTTAACAATGTAATATTTATTTTTGGGTGCTTTTTTCGTAAGTGTTTTTTTTTATTGACTTTTTGCTTTTTGATATTTATTGACAAGGCTGTATATAATATATAAATGAAGTGTTATAGCGTGTTCAGTTATAAACCTTAATTGCGTTAATCGCAATTAACGCCAATATTGAGCTCAAAATTCCATATAAAATATCAATTAATTATTACGCAATAAGTACAAAATTGTTATAATATTGAGTAAGATTTCAAATGCAACACTGTTCACAACTATGTTTAGTGAACAAAATTGTATAAAATGGCAAATGTCAACAAAAGAAAACAAAAGAAATCATTAAAAAATCAATGTGAAGGTAAGTTTGTTTACATAGAAACACAACAACCACGTAGAGTATTTTTTGTATTGTTTTCCAACTGTCAAATGATTATTGAGTAAGCTGAAAATTGCGTATGCCTGAACACTTAAAATAATATTGTCAATTAACCGAATATTGACTCAATTAAGTTTCATATCTGAACACAGTATTAGCCAGATATGAAGTGTGGGTAGATGCCGTATATTCAATTAGCTTTAAATTAATCCATTAATTGATTTGGCGTAATGAAAGTTTAAAAAACAATTTCATAGGCATATTAAAATCAAATGAAAACTAAACCACACGAGAACAAGTATTTTCAATCAGTAATATTTTAATTTCTTACTTTTAATCGATACGAACCAAAAGTCATTGGTTTAAATAACTTTTAGATTTAAATAATAAATGTACATATGTATGTATATATGTATAATGGCTTATACCAAACTATTTATCCCAAATATTGTACTCGTATGTCTGATGGTACTTATCGTATTTCCAGTAAACGCTAAAGTAAGTAATATAAACATGTATGTATGTATGTAGAACGCTCATTTGCAACAGGATTTTTATAACTTAAACTTTGAAAAAACTTTAATATCAACTAAAACTAATAAGAAACTCTTAGGCTCAATACTGTAAACTTTGTTTTTTTGGTCTATGACGCTGTTGTCGCGAATGAGCAATCTGTATATCTGCATGTACATACATACATATGTATGTATTATAATTTATGTGCCTGTTCAAATACATATATTTTTTTATAAATTTTTTTAGAGGAAGTTTGAGTTGACGTTCCTTAACTTCACCTGTACGAACCCTTTATCTAAAAAAAATAATTCCGCAGTAATTGCTTATCAGTGCGGTCTTAGTAAAAATGTAAAACGCCGCACACTACACTTAGAGATGACCTTTGGAAAAGATATTTCATATTTTTATATTAACTTAAGTGTTGTATTACCACGTAGAACGAGCGATTTTGTGTTACTAAATCTAACAAAATTAAATGGTTGTCACATGTTGTCGAACAAAAATCAAGTGCCGTTATTACAGCTTAGTCGAAAACTCCTGGACCATTATTCCAACCTCCCAAAACAATGTCCATTCCATGCCAATATTCTTTATTACATACATGGTTTTCGTCTCGATATCGATCTCTTTCCAGCCTTTACATTCGAAAATGACATCAATGCAAAATTTGAGTACATTATTGATAAAAAGGTAGCCCTGAAAGGTTTCATTAATACACATGTTGGACTTAAGGGTGCTTCTTAATGTTAAGAATTTCAATTAAAACTGTATAAATAAAGTATTAGTCAATGTAGATTTTGGTAAATGTAGCTTTCCTACATGTTGGTTTTATTATTGTAGTACATATTTATTATTATTGTACATATATTTATATGTCTTTAGATTTGGTTAATGCTGGGCAAAAATATACTCTTGGGCAGTACATATCAACGAATAAATTTAGTAGATATCCGGGAACCTTAAATCCATCAGCGTCTGATGGTATATAAGAATGTATCTAGTATATTGGCAGTATTGTTCTGTATACCCACAACTTTGTAGTTTCTTGTGTAACACATTGAAATATTGGTCGTATATCCTTATAAAATTCTAAAGGGTCTCTATGGTATAGTAATTTTTCTACAATTAATAACGAACGCATAATAGAGACTGATACAAAATGCATTTCATCCCTTGAAATGCAATATTCAGCGTTGTCAACTTTGAAATAGAGAAAAAACGCGCCATTAAAAAAAACGCACCAAGTTTAGAATTTATTTTTTATTTAAAACGTTTATTGAATTAATTTTTCATAAAAAGTATAATAGTTTTGTCTATATATATAAAAATGAAATGGTCCATGTATGTAATGGCATCACATGAGATTTGGCTGATTTTTTTTATTCGATTCAAAATTCTCAGGAGATGGTTTGTAAAAAAAAATTAAAAAATTTCTTGAAGAACTGGCACCAATACCTCCTTTTCACTTCTCATTTTTTAAGCATGAGACAATTTTATGAAAACTCAAAGAACTAAATTTTACTGCCTCATTTTCACTTCTCAATTTTCTTGCAAACTTGCAAACCGTAGTTAAGCCAACATGTAACATTTCGAAGCAATCAGCGATGGTAAAAGTACTTCAAAACTGCAAAGTCATTATTTGGAACGAATATACAGTGGCTCACAAAATAGCATTAGAGACACTTAACAGAACATTAAGAGACTTGCGAAATAATCAACAAATATTTGGAAGGATGATGATTTTATTGGCCGAAAGTCAGCACCTGCTGATGAAATTAACGCTTGCTTGAAGTCGTCATCTTTATTGAAAAAAGTGAAAACTCTTAAATTAAGAGAAAATTTGCGAGTTGCTCTTGAAAATTATCAATCAGGGCATGTGTTTTCAAAGTAATTGTTAGACATTGGCAATGGAAAAGTACCGACTGACAGGCCAGATTTCATTTCCAATGGGCTTTTGTCAATTTACAACGTCTAAAGAAGAACTAAAGCAAAAGTGTTCCCAAATATTGTTCAAAATTACAATAATTACGATTGGTTGAGCCATTTTAGCTGCAAACAATAAGGACGTTGATGATATAAATTTAAAAATTCAAAGATTAATTAATGGTGAATTGCATTCGTATAAGTCAATTGATTCTATGACAGATCCTGATGATATTAACTATCCAGTTGTACTTCTGCATTCATTGGACTTACCGCGGATGCCACCGCATGACTTGCAGCTTAAGGTTGGATCAGTAATAGTTATGTTATGAAACCTGAATCAGCCAACACTATGCAATGGTAAAAGATTAGTTGTTAAAACGCTGATGCCAAACTCTATTAAAGCAAAGATAATTATAGAAAAGTTTAAAGGTGAAGAATCCCCAGGATACCTATGAAACCAAGTGATCTACAATTTAATTTTAAGCGCATCTAATTTCCAGTTCGCCTTGCATTCGCAATGACGATAAATAAATCTCAAGATCAATCTTTAAAAGTGTGTGGGTTAAATCTAGAATCCTAATGTTTTTCCCACGGTCAATTGTATGTTGCGTGCTCGAGAGTCGGTACACAGTCAGGACTATTCATTTTCTGCCCAATAGAAGAACAAAAAACATTGTTTACCATCAAGCTTTAAAATGATTTTTTTTTGTTTTTTAATTAATAATTGTTTCAATTGTTGTTGCATATAATAATAATCGAATTTCGAACAAATTTTTAAACAATAAATTGATACAAATTTTTGTTATTTTTTCTTTTACTGAAATTTTTATGTATTAATTTTTAAATCTAGATATATTAAATACAAATTATTAGTCAATACCAGCATCAGCTAGTATAACAATAAAACTGTCTTCTACAGTTCAGTGTTTTTAGGGAAAAAAAGAACAAAAAGTAAAAACTGGATATGTAATACCGTAGACAGACGACAGAGTTAATGCGCATTAAAATCTCACTAATTTGAATTAAGATTTTACCGTGACAGACGACAGTTTCTGCATTTAGGTAACAGCTGTTTGTTTGTCAACAGCTATTTAATTATGAAAAAATTTGTTTAGCATTTGTTGAAAAAACAGTATTTCTTTGGAAAAAAGCTGAAATTACTCTTGCTGAAACTGGTTCATAATGCAAAACTTGTTCATGCACTAGCAACCATCAACCTGAACGTGTTGCTACAACTGGGGACCGCAGTAGGACACTCTGAAATAAGAGAAAGGCAATTGTGAAAATCTATTTTTATTATTTTAATTTTACAATTGTCTTCTTCTTATTTTAGAATAGTAAACAATTTGATAACATATTATTGATTTTCGACGATGTTGCCATATTGAAATAGCTAAATGCAGTATAAATTCAGTTTGATTTTGTGTATTTACGTCTAACTTAATGCGCATTAAGATAGGATAATTCACGAGTTAATTTGAATTAAGACTGTTAATGCAAATTAACTGTGTCGTCTGTCTATGCTATAATTCTTTTTTTTTAATTTCACAAATCTATATAAAGGGTGTCTCAACTAGAACACAATTTTTAAATTTAGCGCCATTCGAAGTGTCATTATTTGACATTTGAACAATTATTATTGTTTGCTAGTAGAAGGTACGAGGTTAGTAAAAATGGAGCGCTACACGAATGAACAATGCATTCTCATTGTGAAATTGTTTTACCAAAATGGTGAAAGTTTTGCGGCTACAGTTCGCAAATTGCGATCAATTTGGGGTCACAATAATGCTCCAAAAGAGTCAACTGTAAAGAGATTAATGGATAAATTTGCCGTAACTAGGTCTGTTAGTGATGTAAAGACAACAACGCGCCTTCAACCAGGTCGATCTTATGCATCTTCATGCATATAAAGTTCAATTGACTCAGGAACTGAAGCCAGCTGACCATGGACAGCGAAGGGAGTTCGTTAATTGGGTATTGGAGAGACAACATGAAAATGTTGATTTTGCCGATAAAATCATCTTCAGTGACGAGGCCCATTTCCATCTTGATGGCTTCGTCAATAGGCATTTGGGGAGAGGAAAATCCTCGAGTGATTCACGAGAAGCAAATGCATCCTCAACGTGTCACTGTGTGGTGTGGTTTTTGGGCTGGTGTTCGGTATCGTGAAATGATGAAACAGTTTTTTCTTGCCTAGAATTGAAGAAATAAATGTGGAGGGTATGTGGTTTCAACAAGACGGCGCCACATGTCATACAGCCAGAGAAATTATTCAATTGCTGTATTAGTCATTTCCCGGTCGTGTTATTTCGCGTTGTGGAGACCAGAATTTGCCGCCTAGATCGTGCGATTTAACACCTTTAGATTTTTTTCTTTTGGGGTTTTTGAAGTCGATGGTTTACGCGAATAAGCCGATGACGACTCAAGCCTTAAAAGAGGAAATTGGACGCTGCATTAAAGAAATACCGCAGCATTTATGCAAAAAGATCATTGAAAATTTCATTAAAAAATCGCGTGTGTGCCAGCAAAGCCGCGGCGGCCATCTGCACGATATCTTGTTCCATACATAACCTCATTCTGTCTACTTTACGATATAATAAAGTTTCACGATTTTTTTTTTAAATATGTGTGTTTTATTTAAAATTTAAAAATTGTGTTCTAGTTGGGTCACCCTTTACATATATAAAAATTAATGTTTGTGTGTATGTCCTTTATAGAATCGTAAACTATACATTTGGTCATGTGATGATCTTTGGCAAAGTTGTTGTGCATGAGCCCGAGAAGCTTTCTGAGTTGGTATGAACACGCCTACTCTAACGCCCATTTTTTTAAATTAATTACAATGCCTGCCGGGAAGGCCAGAGCGCTGGACCGATCTTACTAAAACTTTGACGGAATATAACTAAGACTCCGGCATGACTAAGAATACTTCTTTCGACCGCCTACTTTTTTTCAAAATCAACAAAATCACTAAAATTACTTAAAATGAATTGAATATTTGTGTAGTGCCTTTCTTTCAAATTAATTTTAATTGGTGGCGTAGCAACGCGCGCAGGGTACAGTTGTGGAAAGCCACCACAGGTTGCTTACGGGACTCCCAGGCAACAGGACCACCAGCCAAGAACACCACATGACCAGAATATGATTTTCGATCATTAATTTCACAACCCCAGTCTGAGTCTGTGAAACATTCAAAATTTGTAAAATTAGTAGAAAAAGTAATTTTACCTACAGGATTTTTCTTCAGGTATCTTAGAACATATTTTGCAGCTAGAAAATGTTCCTTATGTGGATGTGAATTAAATTGGGACAATTTCGATACCACATGAATAATATCAGGTCTTGAAATCACGACCAGATACATCAATGCACCAATTAAACTTTGGTAATTGTTTGTGTCCAAATCTTCACATTTTTCATCACATTTCTTCAAAACAGTACCGCTTGATAATGGAGTTGCGGCTGGCTTACAATCAGTCATACCCCATCGTTCTAGTATTTTTTCGGTATATTTCTGCTGATGAAGAGTAATGTCGCCTCGTAAACCATCACGATTAATCTCCATCCCCAAATAGAACGATATTGGACCACGATCAACAGCTTCTACATATTTATTTAATTTTGAAATAATATCTCTCATTTCCAGCTCACTCGAACATGCTAGTAACATGTCGTCAACATAAATAGCAATCAGGCAAATTTCGTCTCCATTTCGTTGAATATAGACGCAAGTATCTGACTTGCAACGCATAAAACCCATTTCCGTTAAAATATCATTCACCTTTTTGTTCCATTCTCTTCCTGCTTGTTTTAAACCATATAAGGCCTTGTTTAATTTGCAGACTTTGTTGGGATAATTTTTGTCTTCAAACATCTTAGGCTGCACCATATACACTTCATCTTCTAAATCTCCATTTAAATAAGCTGCCACAATATCAATGTGATTTACCAACAGTTTGTGTTTTGCAGATAAAGCCAACAATAATCTTATTGTTGAATGTCGTACCACTGGAGCAAAAGTTTCTTGGTAATCGACATTGTGCTTCTGCGAACAACCATGAGCTACTAACCTAGCTTTATATTTTTCTACGGAACCATCAGGTTTGCGTTTTAAGGCAAAAACCCATTTGCACCCAATAACATTTTTGTTCTTTGGCTTATCCACCAACTGCCATGTTTTATTTTTAAGCAATGAATTATATTCAATTTGCATTGCTTCCTTCCACTTCATTGAGTTTTCAGAATTCAACGCCTCAGCCACAGTATTTGGGTTTTCAATAATCGAGTTCAACATTTCCGGTCCATCCTCAGTGCCGTAAACTTTTCTTGGTCTGCCTTTACCACGACCTTTAACCAATTTTGGTCTACCACGTTTTCTTTTAATATTACTGACAGGTGTATCTTCTCTCTCGGTTTCACTGTATTCAGAACTCACCTCTTCTTCTTCTTCTTGATTTTCAGTAATTACGACATCAGTTTCTTTATCGCCATCATTTTCAACAGCCACTTCATCACCATCACTTAATTTAAAAAGATCAGCATAAAAAATTTCATTTAAATCCGCATCGTGTATATTATTCGGTTTTTCAAAAGATTGCTCAAAAAATATTACATCACGAGCAATAACAATTTGTCTTGTCCGGGGATTGTATAAACGATACCCTTTTGTATAAAGTTGATAGCCAACAAATTTAACTTTGTCACCTTTAGGTAGAAACTTATTACCTTTAGGTTTAGGACCTTTTTTCAGCATAACAGCATCACAACCAAACGTTTTGAAATGGGCAACAGACGGCTGTCTACCACACCACCTCTCATAAGGAGTAACATTTTCAATAACTTTTGTTGGAGCACGATTTCTTATATATGTTGCTGTATTTATGGCTTCACCCCATAAACTTTGCGGTAATCCAGACGATTCTAGCAAACACCTTGCCATTTCTACAAGGGTTCTATTTGCCCTTTCGGCAACGCCATTCTGTTGTGGTGAATAACCAACTGTGGTCTGATGAACAATACCTTTATCGGAAAAATGTTGTTTAAATTTAGAATTTACAAATTCTTTACCATTATCGCTGCGAACGATTTTTTTTGCGGCCTGTCTGCGTCTCCGCGAGCCCAGAAAAATTAATGAAAGCATCAAAAGCATCACTTTTATTTTTTAAAAAATACGTAAAAATATAACTCGAATAGTCGTCTATAAAAGTCATAAAATACGACGATCCACCAACAGACTTCACACCAATGGGTCCACATAAGTCCGTATGCACCAATTCTAAAACATCTTTGGTTTGCACATTGGCATAATTTTTGTACGAACTAGCAGAAATTTTATTAACAGCACAGGTAACACAATCAATAGTTTTTGGCAATTTCACATCCAAACCTTTCACCATATTTTTTGTATTTAATTTATTCAGGTCATTTACATTTATGTGACCATATCTTTCATGCCATTTTTTTACAACTTTATCATCAATAGCAGCATTTAATTTTTCACTAATTTCAAATTTTTCTAAATTCGCAATAAACATATCATTTGTTAACTCAGCTGTCAAAATATTTTCATTTTGTTTACTTTTCATTACAGCTTTATTCGCAGCGAATTGGACAATATGTCCAGCTTTAACAATTTTGTTTATTGACAAAAAATTGGAGTGCAGTTGTGGTACATACTAAAGGTCTGCATGACTACATTCAAAAGGCATATGAATACATTCATTTATTTTTTAAGTAGGTAAAGTAAAATACAACACACGATTTAGGTACGTAGTGCCTTACATTTTGTGTTTAAAAAACAAATGAATGAACACACAAAGCGAAAGAGAAAAAAACCAACTGTATTTGTACAGAAAAACAACAACCACATTCATATAAAACAGACATAATAAAATTTGTATAAGCTTCGAATATAATATTATTTGAATGTTTTACTCCTTACATGAATATATTATTATGATCACTAGTAATTTTTGTTATGGAAATTGTAAATATAAAACGCAAAAATGTGAAGGTCCATTTTAATATACTTTTATTCCAATTTTTATAATTTTTGTTACAAAATTCTGTTTAATAGAGATATATTTGTAATAAGAATACAAACAAGTACTAATTTTACTATGTAGTATTTCTTATACACATTCTAACTGTTACCATATACATACGAATGTTTGCATTTGCAAATTGAGTAAATAAATGTTCAAAGAAAAAGAGTAAATGCAATGTGTGCCTTCGTTATGACAAAGTAAAACACAGACTACACTCTCTTTTATATTTTAACTCTTAAACTCTGTAAACCACTCTTTAACTATTTAAATATTTGAATGAATATTGAAATGCTTGTGTGTGATAAACAAATGAATGTATTCTTGCAGCCCTTTAGTACATACCATACATTATGTAAAGTGAGATTGCAAAAGTTTGTTTTTATTTTAACATTTCCAATACCTTCAGCATAGATGCTCTCACCAGATGCTAAAACAATTTTCTGTTTTGATTCTGCCAACGTTTCAAAATACTCCTTCGTTCCGCACATGTGTGACGTCGCGCCGCTGTCAAGTACCCACAACTCATTTAAATTAACTTTGTTTTCATTTAATGAACAAGCAAAGTCATCTTTTTTCTCATTCTCTTTGCATTGTGTTCGTATGTGGCCCTTTTTCCACAACGATAACATTTAATATTGTTGTTGTTGCTGTATACATTACCAGCTGTGTTTTTCTTTTCACTCTGCTGATTGAATTTAGGCTGCATATTCTTATTGTTGACATTTTTATTATTGCCGCTGTTATTAAAATTCTTTTTGTTTCTTTTTAAATCATTTCTTGAATTCGCTGCGAAAACAGTTTCATGTTGTATATTATTTTTGTTACCTTGTCGCATTTCTTCTTCTAAAATCTTGGAAATTAAATTCTCATAAGTTGGTAAATTATCTCGGCTTTCTATGGCCACAACAAAAGATTCCAAATCATCGGGAAGACTGCACAATAGCAAAATTGACAACAAATCATCGTTTAAAGTGATTCCAATTTCTTTCAATTCATCCACAGTACAACAAAATTCATTTATTTGTGGTGAAAATTTTTCATTTGAATTTAATTTAAACCGAACCAATTTTTTAAACAAATTTACCTTCCTGGATGCAGTATTTGCCTGGTATAAGGAACTTAAAACATCCCAGGCACTTTTAGTTGAAACACAATTCTTTATGTGAATCAATTCAGTGGTTTTCACACTTAACGTTATGGTGGCCAGAGCCTTTCTGTCATCTGTAACCCATTTTGTATTGTCACCAGCAGGAGTGCTTTCAACAAGGGTATGATACAGATCCAACGTGATAAGCAAGCTCTTCATTTGTATGCACCATGTTGCATAATTATCACCATTTAATTTTTCAATACTTGCAAGAGCACTCGCCATTTTGAAAAAAACAGTGAAACCAAAAACGACACAAGCCAAATAGGTATAGCACACTTTTCCAAACGGTAAGTTTAAAAATTTATAAAGATTATTTTAAAACTGGATTCTGGATTCCTTGGTTGTTTCTGGGCCCATAACCTTTGTTAGCAAATTTGTTGTGCAATGGAATTTGCTTGGATTCCAAAATCAAAAACTAAACTTCCGCTCAAAAGAAACACCGTGTCGTTCAATTCAAGAAGGTTTATTTGCAAGTGATTAAAAAATTAAAGTTATGTATACATATAGAAAAAAGGATCAAAAAGAACAGAAGGTTCAATTTTTAACGAAAGCAAAAAGGAATTAACAACATCTGCAATATGTTAATGATCTAATGTAATATAAACAAGTAAGAGTGCTATATTCGGCTGTGCCGAATCTTAAATACCCTTCACCTAAGCGTAATAAGAAATACAGAAACTACACTAGACTAGAATATCCTAATTCTGTGTTTTCTATTCAGTCTTAGTGCAAATTTTATTAGTATTTGATATATTGTTTGAAAGACAATTTTACGACCAACATAATTTATGTTAAATATTTTGAAATGTTGTCTAATTTTTACCATTTTTAATTGATTTAATTACCAATTCTTACCATAATTTACAGAGTCTGTCTGATGTTCATAATAATCTTGAGTGTAATTTAACAAACAGAGTACAAACTAGACCGAAATACACAAAATTTTGTGGGATGATTTTTGTATATATTAAAAAGATCTGTGCAAAGTTTTGAGTCGGTACCGATATTTATACAATATATATAGGGAAAAATCTCTTTTTCAGATGTGGTCCTTGTATGGGAGCTATGACCAGTTCTGGGCCGACCACCATAAAATTTAGTACAGCAATTTATTTGCCTATAAAGAGTATTTATGTGAAATTTTAGCCGTTTAACATTATTTATATCTCTTTTATACGTATTTAAGTGAATTTTGTAAGTGGACTTTATATGGGGTCTATGGTCAAACATGGACCGAATTAAAAAAAATTTCGTTTTGAGATTTCTTTTTGTATAAAACTTATTTCTGCTGAATTTTGTCTTGATATTCCGATTTTATAGGCATTTATTTATCATTAAGCCATATTTCGGGAAGATTTTTGTATGGGGGCTATGACCAATTCTGGGCCGACCACCATAAAATTTATTACAATAATTTATCTGCCTATAAAGAGTATTTATGTCAAATTTTAGCCGTTTAACATTATTTATATCTGTTTTATACGTATTTAAGTGAATTTTGGAAGTGGACTTTATATGGGGTCTATGATCAAACATGGACCGAATTAAAAAAAATTTCGTTTTGAGATTTCTTTTTGCATAAAACTTATTTTTGCTGAATTTTGTCTTGATATTCCAATTTTATAGGCATTTATTTATCATTAAGCCATATTTCGGGAATATATATATTTGTATGGGGGCTATGAGAAATCATGGACCGATTCTTACTATTTTCCGCACACTTTCTTCTTTTATAGTACAAACAACGTATACAAAATTTCATGGTATTATCTGCAATAGTTTTCAAAATATTGCAATAAAATGGATGAAAAATATCAAATTTTTATGGAGGTGGTCTCACATATTGGTTCATAACTCTGGTTAACCTAAACCGATTTTGCTGATTTTAAATAGCAAACTTCTCGAAAGCACTTCTGACAGAATTATTGAAGGTTTGGATCTCGAGTTTATCTGGGGACTTCAAAAAACTGATTTCAACAGACAGACAGACAGACAGACGGACATGGCTTAATCGACTTCGCTATCTATAAGGGTCGGAAAATTTTTTTGTGGAAATTACACACGGAATGACAAACTTATATATACCCTTCTCACGATGGTGAAGGGTATAAAAAGGGGTACAATTCGATTTTAGTGATTTTGCTCAAAAAAAAAACAAAATGAAATAGGGCTTTTAGAGGAGATACCAGCAAAAAAAAAAATTTGTTGGCGGTCACGCCTATTTTCGAAGGGGCGGGCCCGTAAAGTTGAAAATACATAGGCCTATATCTCGGGAACTACTGGGTGCTTGATAATTTGTAATACACTAAATAAAAGGTATTAAAAATACCTTTCCAACGATATATATCATGATTATAAAATGTGGACCGAATATGGGTTAAATCCGAAAAGAATATTTTTTGACCCGAATTTATTTGTTTTTTGGAAATGGTTCTATATGGCAGCTATGACAAATTATGGGCCGATCTTCTTAAATTTTGGAACAGTTATTTTCATGCATATGAGGATATTTCACCTCGAATTTCAACATAATAACGGTATATTTAAGATATATATTAGTATTAACGTGGATTTCGGTAGTGGACCTTATGTGGGGGATATAGTCAAATATGGACCGATATTCTCAAAATCCAGCAGTTAGATTTAGGCATGTATGTAAATGATCCGTGTAAAATTTTGGATTGGTACCCTTATTTATAAGCGATTTATGAGTATTAAAGGGATTTTCGGAAGAGAGCTTTATATGGGGCATACGGTTAAAACTAGACCGAAATTCACAAAATTTTGTGGGATGATTTGTGTATATATTAAAATGATCTGTGCAAAGTTTTGAGTCGGTACCGATATTTATACAATATATATAGGGAAAAATCTCTTTTTCAGATGTGGTCCTTGTATGGGAGCTATGACCAGTTCTGGGCCGACCACCATAAAATTTAGTACAGCAATTTATTTGCCTATTAAGAGTATTTATGTCAAATTTTAGCCGTTTAACATTATTTATATCTCTTTTATACGTATTTAAGTGAATTTTGGAAGTGGACTTTATATGGGGTCTATGGTCAAACATGGACCGAATTTAAAAAAAATTTCGTTTTGCGATTTCTTTTTGTATAAAACTTATTTTTGCTGAATTTTGTCTTGATATTCCAATTTTTATTTTTTTTATTTATCATTAAGCCATATTTCGGGAAGATTTTTGTATGGGGGCTATGACCAATTCTGGGCCGACTACCATAAAATTTAGTACAACAATTTATTTGCCTATAAAGAGTATTTATGTCAAATTTTAGCCGTTTAACATTATTTATATCTCTTTTATACGTATTTAAGTGAATTTTGGAAGTGGACTTTATATGGGGTCTATGGTCAAACATGGACCGAATTTAAAAAAAATTTCGTTTTGCGATTTCTTTTTGTATAAAACTTATTTTTGCTGAATTTTGTCTTGATATTCCAATTTTTATTTTTTTTATTTATAATTAAGCCATATTTCGGGAAGATTTTTGTATGGGGGCTATGACCAATTCTGGGCCGACTACCATAAAATTTAGTACAACAATTTATTTGCCTATAAAGAGTATTTATGTCAAATTTTAGCCGTTTAACATTATTTATATCTCTTTTATACGTATTTAAGTGAATTTTGGAAGTGGACTTTATATGGGGTCTATGGTCAAACATGGACCGAATTTAAAAAAAATTTCGTTTTGAGATTTCTTTTTGTATAAAACTTATTTTTGCTGAATTTTGTCTTGATATTCCAATTTTATAGGCATTTATTTATCATTAAGCCATATTTCGGGAATATATATATTTGTATGGGGGCTATGAGAAATCATGGACCGATTCTTACTATTTTCCGCACACTTTCTTCTTTTATAGTACAAACAACGTATACAAAATTTCATGGTATTATCTGCAATAGTTTTCAAAATATTGCAATAAAATGGATGAAAAATATCAAATTTTTATGGAGGTGGTCTCACATATTGGTTCATAACTCTGGTTAACCTAAACCGATTTTGCTGATTTTAAATAGCAAACTTCTCGAAAGCACTTCTGACAGAATTATTGAAGGTTTGGATCTCGAGTTTATCTGGGGACTTCAAAAAACTGATTTCAACAGACAGACAGACAGACAGACAGACGGACATGGCTTAATCGACTTCGCTATCTATAAGGATCCAGAATATATATACTTTATAGGGTCGGAAAATTTTTTTGTGGAAATTACACACGGAATGACAAACTTATATATACCCTTCTCACGATGGTGAAGGGTTTAAAAAAACATAGAATTAGAACATTACTAGAACAGGGTTGTTAGCATTTGAATTGTACTAAGGTTGTAACGTTTTTTTTTTCAACATTTTTAAAAAAGATCAAAAGAGCAATATCCTTTTTTAAATAAACGAGCTAATAAAGATAAAATAAGCATTTAACCACTCAAAATTTAATTCTTAATATGCTCTTCGGAATTGAAGTACTAATTGGTAAAAAGGTCTAGTTTCAATACATATTTGCTAATTTTTATACCCTTCACCATCATGAGAAGGGTATATATAAGTTTGTCATTCCGTGTCTAATTTCCACAATATAATTTTCCGACCCTATAAAGTATATATATTCTGGATCCTTATAGATAGCGGAGTCGATTAAGCCATGTTCGTCTGTCTGTCTGTTGAAATCAGTTTTCTGAAGTCCCCAGATATCTTCGGGATCCAAATCTTCAATAATTCTGTCAGACATGCTTTCGAAAAGTTTGCTATTTAAAATCAGCAAAATCAGTTTAGGCCAACGAGAGTTATGGATCAATGTGTGAGACAACCTCCATAAAAATTTGATATTTTTTGTCCATTTTATTGCAATATTTTGAAATATATTGCAGATAATACCATGAAATTTTGTATACGTTGTTTGTCTCATAAAAGAAGAAAGTGTGCGGAAAATAGTAATAATCGGGCTATGATTTCTCATAGCGCCCATACAAATATATATATTCGCGAAATATGGCTAAATGGTAAATAAATGCCTATAAAATTGGAATATCAAGACAAAATTCAGCAAAAATAAGTTTTATACAAAAAGAAATGGCAAAACGAATTTTTTTTTAGTTGGGTCCATGTTTGACCATATACCCCATATAAAGTCCACTGCAAAATTCACTTAAATACGTATAAAACAGATATAAATAATGTAAAACGACTAAAATTTGACATAAATAAATCATAAAGTGTTGCTTGAACTGGTCGGACGTTTTATTTTTTAGTGCGGCTGAAGTTTCGTAATAGGTGAAAAAAAATAAATAAATAAAATAAAAAATATATAGATATCGTAATAGGTGGAAAAAATATCTATAGTGGTTTATCGGTAATTTAAAAATTGCATAAGAACTGCATGAGTGTTCCTCTCAGATGTAATTCTGAGAAAGAGCTAAGCTTCAGTAGAAAAAATCTATGGATCTCTGAGGAAGAATCCTTAAGAAAATCCGTGGAGTCTCTTCTTACTACAAGAGCCGAAATACGGCGCCGTTCATTTCGCCCAATATAGTTATCTCATCCGATGAGAAACCATCATCTTCATCATATAGTGCAGTCAAACCCCAAAAACAAGTAGGTATGGATAAGTACATCACCGTTCTCAAGCGACAGAGGAGCCCGGCATCTGCTCAAATGTCTTCCAATTCAAAAGTTCCTAAGACCGTCAATAGTGATAAGCCAAATGATTAAAACAGATGTTCTCTACTTCAGACGGATGACCCAGAAATACCGAAAAAGACATTTAAGCCCCCACCAATTTACCTGAGGGAGCCCACTTTCAACAAACTGATACAAGGAATTGTTGCTGTAATAGGTGAAAATATGTTTAGCGTAACCTCAATTAAACATGGAAATATCTGCGAGACAAAGATCCAAGTGAATAGGGAAATTGATTTTCGAAAATTTTGTCCAACCAGTTGGAGAGGGAGACTAGGGATTTCTATACATATCAGCTCAAAAACGCAAAAGGACTCCAAGTCGTTCTAAAGGGTATAGACCCATGTGTTGATCCTGCGAGATAAAGACCGATTTAATGGACAAAGGGTTCAAAATCAAGAGCGTAGTGAATATTAGAAACCATGTTCAGGGTAGAATTGGAACCTGGAGATGTTGTCTTAAAGAAAAACGAGTCCCATCCAATCTACAATCTCATTTATCTTCTGCATCGTAGAATTACCGTGTAGGAACAGCATAAGCGTATTGGACCCGTCCAGTGTCTTAATTGTCAAGAATTTGTGTGGCTATTGTAAATTGCCGTCTGTTTGTGTTGCGTGTGGGGAACTACATGCAACTGCTCAATGTAATAAGTCCAAAACTGACGTAAAAATAAAAAAATGTAGTAACTGCGGAGGAAAGCATACCGCAAATTATAGAGGTTGCCAGTTTATACTTGAAGGGCATAAAGACCAATAAGTCGGTACTATTACCTGATAATCATCAACTACCTAATTTCATGTCGGGTATGAATTTTCCTCAAATTGTACGACTCACGAAAACGCTTCTAATTCTATACAAGTTTCTTACGCAAACGTGGTTAAATCTAATATGCCAGGTCTGGAGCAGGAACCTAAATCCCAATATTCTGAGCCGCATATCAACAATCTAGAGACAACATTGCAGACACTTGTCCAAACTATAAACACTTTTACGACCACCATGACATCCATGATGTAGGAAATGCTGAAAATGCAATCCCCCATTTTGCAAGCCATTTTAAAGAAATGATTTGTTTAAAAATTTGTTTCTGGAACGCGAACGGCCTCTGCCAACATAAAAATGAACTGGAATACTTTCTGATGGATAAGCAGATTAATGTTATGATGATTGCTGAAACTCACTTGACGTCGACAGGGTACTTTAAAATTAATGACTACGTGTTGTACGATACTAAAGATCCCCGCGGAAGAGCTTGTGGAGGTTCGGAAATTCTTATAAAGAACAGAATAAAGCATTATCTAATGAATAACATAAGTGAGGATTACCTCCAAGCAACAAACATTTGCATTGAATTCTGTCAATACAAATTTGTTTTATCATCAATTTATTCGCCGCCTCGATTTTCAATAAAAGAACACCAATACCATAACTTCTTTAAATCCCTTGGAGCTAGATTTTTAGTTGCTGGCGACTTTAACGCCAAACACACATTTTGGGGTTCACGTCTGGTAACCCAAAGGGTCGCGTACTCTTCAACACCATTGCTAAAATGGGCTTAGATGTACTCTCAAGTGGACATCCCACCTATTGGCCGACGGACCGACGGAAGATTTCCGATGTTATTGACTTTGGACTAGTGAAAAATATCCCTGTTGTGGTGAACATTTGGTCATTACAGTTTATTAGCATTAATAAAATAAAATGGCATGTATATTTTCTTAATATAATTAAAATCTTTATAAATAATAATAATAGAAAACAAAACTTTAATAAAAACTAGTTATAGACATTAACATAACATAGAAATACTAAAATAAACTTTCAGTGTAAAAACGTATCTGTTGCACACAGTACTTAAGAATAGGTTTGCGTCTGAACTATTGCATTAATTTGTCAGCACTTTTTGGGACTAGTTAAATATATGTACATGTGAATATTTGAGTGCATTACACTAGTGAGAGGCTAATTGTTTCTTAGTAAAGCATTAAGTATTTCTTTTAAATTTTGTCTTTACAATAATCAACACGCACCAATTATGCTTGGTTTTCACTATGTCAGTTTTGTTGTCAAATTGCCCAAATTGTTGGTAATTTCATAACAATTTAGACAATTTGACAACAAAACTGACATAGTGAAAACCAAGCATTAGTGAATTGGAATTATAGCATTTTATTATATAAAAAATACCATAAGGTTAGTTTTTTTTTACATTTTTCTATTGCAATTTTATAAATTCCAACCGCAGTAAAATAAAGAAAAAAGGTAAATTTAACATTAAATAAAATGTCAGTGATTATCAGTTATTAAAAATTTAAATATAAATTGTGTATAGGTTTTTGGTTACATCTCACATTTTGTGACCTCTACTTATCCAGTGATCTGGATAGGTTAGGATACTCAATTATAATATTAAGGAAATCTACTATATAAATACAAAGAGTTAAAGGTAACTTATTATTTTTACATAATTTTCTTTTTATATTAATTGTGAAATATTTTAAATAGATTCCCCAAAAACACAATTTTTGTTCGTCTTTATGTAAGATTTTTATTAGTGGGTGCTATAATTCTCCACGCCACTGCACATAGAATATATCGAGCCATAACCGCCAAAATAATGTATCCCACACCATAATCGATTGTTGTTTTTTAATCGAAATCGATAGTTCAACATCATTTAAAATTATTAAAATTAAATGTATTACACAAAACAATATTTACATTATAAATTTTAAAATAATGGCTTTATTCAAACTGATTTTATTTAAAAAAAACCTTCCCCTGTAAAATTTTGAGTTTGTGGGATACATTTTTTCGGCGGTTATGGCTCGATATGGTAAATTGATGAGAAACATCAAGAGCTTGTGTGATGTCACATAATTGCTAGCTTTAAATTTGAGCTTTACCATATTACAAATAATTTTTCAAAAGCATGCAAGTTGATAATTGAATATCAAACAAGGAGAGAAGAAAAAAAACAAGAAAGGCATCATTTTTATCATATGCTTATAAGTTGGTATTTAACCGATAAGTTTTTTTATTAAATTTAAATTAGACGGGATTATGGTTAGATAATCATGCAAAAATAAGTTTTAAAGCATAATACAGTGTAATTTTTTTCCAATTTGTTAAAATGTCATAAAAAAAATATATAAAATTTTCTTTAAAAATCTAAAAACCTATAACATGCATAAAATTAGAAATATTTGAATAAAATTCTATAATTAAGAAATCTAAAAATATTGAACAATCTTAAAATTTTTAAATTAAAACTAAAATTTTATTAAATCTAAAATATATGTTTAAAATTTATTAAAATACGAAAATCTTAAATTCTAATATTGCACATTAAATTTTTATCACAGATAAAATATCACATTAAATATTGCACAAATGTTTCTAACCATAATTACTGATATACCAATAATAATTTTAAGTTATTAAAATTAAGAAATATACATATTTAGTATAAGTATAAGAGTTCGGTATGTATAATAATGAAATTTTTCTCTAGTTTTACATTAATTCTAATTTAATTATAAATTCCATAAAATAGGTATATGCAAGTACATAACTACATTTTTATAGTTCACTGTAAAAAGTAAACCAACAGAACAACAAACAAATGCAGATGTTCGAAGAGGCCTCTACGTCATCAAACGCAAAATACAACAAGAATTACTTCATTTAAGTTGGTGAGTGATCATACATTTTATTTTACTTGCATATTTCTCATTGATATCCAACATGTTTGATGAAATGTTCCTTTAATATTTTAGTTATTGCTTCTCTATCATTGTTTATAAATATTTTTTATGTATCTTTATATTTATTTTATATTATTATACTTTTTTTGCTTTGCGTTGATTTTTAAATTTCGGGATACTAGTAAGGGACGTATTCCCAAGTGAATAATTATGTTTATATATTTAGAAATAATTTTAATTAAATTTAATAGATTTTATAGAATTAATTGTAGAATTTTTACTTGAATTTCTTAGAACTAGTTATGATTACACTTTGCTTTAGTCATATTATACTATGTTTTAAATTTAACTTGAATTGTGAATAAATTCCAAAATTAATATGAATCTTTAAGACTAATTTGAATTCTTACGGATGTGATATGAAATAGGAATAGTGCGTTTTTGGGTTTTAGCATAATTAGCCTACGCTAAAACATTGGTAGGAAGGGCAAAGAGGCAATGGCTTCAACACATCAAGGGTGTCCAACATATATTTCTCTTGGTAGTTTGTGTGTATTAGATTCGTTTATTTTAAACCTTACTTAATAAACAGAGGCAAGGGAGTCTATAAAATATTATGATATTGGTACACTCCAGTATGTGAGTTTAGGGTATGTAGAAGACAAGAACCCACCCTAAAAGACTGAAAGCTAGCAGTACAAAGGCTCCCAAATCGTCGATCTTCATGTCCCATAGAATTCAAGCAGTTAATAAACCAAAACGCTCACTTACACATAACATCCTTTAAGTCTATTGGCTTGATACACCACTGGAATGGTGATTCATTTGCCCACAGTACAGCGGTTGTGTTGTGTACATTACACTGTAGAATGAATGCAAGTGGACTCTTCATTAGACTTGTCCTCAGATCACTCTCCTATTATTATTTCAATGCATTTCCCTCAAGTGTGTGGTTCTCCATTTGTGAACATGACTAAGACCCGAGTAAGTTGGATAAAATATAAAAAGTATTTAAGTTCTCATTGCACGGAAAATGTTGTGTTGAGAACTACCAACGATATTGATGAGTCGATTGGCAACTTTACCGAGGACCTTCGACGAGCTGTGCATCACGCTTCCACTTATCACGTTGAATGTAGAAATAGGACAAACAGAACTTATTTCTCTAGACTCGAACCTCTCCTATCAGAAAAAAGAAGAATGAGAAGAGAGTGGTAAATGCACAGGTCTCCTGAACTGAAGGCTATGCTACGGGAATGCAGAGATATACTAAGACATTTCTTAGAAACCCAAAGAACGGCCTCACTTAGATCTTACTTGGAGGATCTTGCTAGTACCCCACAATCTGACTACTCGTTATGGAGGGCGGCAATAGGTTTAAAAAGACCAGTGAGAGGAAAACCTCCTTTGCGAAATCCGACTGGTGACTGGGCTAGAAATGATTCCGAGAAAGGGACATTATTTGTTAACCATTTGAGAAATATGTTCACTATAAACAACTCAAATAACGAACATGATTTGCCACCACTTGTTATAAGACCTCCTGTACCTCTAAGACTAAACTTTCGTGATGTCCAAAGCGCTATTGGCAGTGCGCTCCAGTTCCCTGGAACCGGTTGTTAAAATTTTAAAAATTTTCCGTACCTTTTGTTGCATATTCACCCTTATCGTGAAAAAAAATTCCACATGAAATTTGTTGCTTTTTATTTTTTAACATTGATTTTAAATAGGAAAATGTGAAAAGTGAACAAATTTCACGTGGAATTTTTATTCACGATAGGGGTCATTATGTTTTTTGCTTTAACGGTTTTATATAATGTGTATTTATCAAGGTGATATAGTCTCGGCAACAAACACAATATTGTTCAGTTGTTCATTGTTTAAACGTACAAACAAATGATTTTATTTTGGTCATACATTGGATTCTTGCATGATGATGTTTTCGATAGCGTTTTCTTCAATCTTTTGAGAAAAAAATAAAACCATTTTTTTTTACTTTTATTTTGCAAAATCAAAACTATTTTTTGTTAAAAACGTAACTTTTTTTATTAAACGAAAGTTTATATCATTTCCTTCAAGAGGCTTGTGGTCTGTTACTGGGATGCGACTTTAAAATTTTCGCTATATTTATCAAAATTTGGCAAAAATATAATTTTTTTAAGCGAACCGGATGTTAATTGTTTCGAATATCACCACTGGCTATTGGTACTCTGAACCTTAGAAAGGTATGGATAAAATCAGCAATAAAATGCTTGTGGAGTTACCTCGTATAGCTAGAAGAATTATCATCTTTATCTTCAACGCTATTTTACGCCTAGAATACTATCCTGCAGAATGGAATGTGTATATGATCACTATGATTCCTAAGTCAGGAAGGACCACACACCAAAGTGGAGTCATATAGGCCAATTAGTCTACTGCCGACAATTTCAAAACTGTTCGAAAAATTGTTAATGACTAAGTTGACTTCTATTCTGAATGACTCTGAATGTATTCCTAATCATCAATTCGGCTTCAGAGCTAAACACAGCACCATCGAACAAACACACAGATTGGTAAATGTGATAAGAGGGTCGTTTGAAGACAAAAAATACTGTTCCGCCCTTTTCATTGATGTGTCCCAAGCGTTCGACAAAGTTTGGCATGACGGTTTAATGCATAAAATAAAATTAACTCTGCCTGCTAACACCCATAAACTCATGGAAAGTTATTTATACGGTCGCAAATTTAAAATCAAAGAAGGCAATTTTTTAAGTACCGCTCAGCCAATTGAATCAGGTGTGCCACAGGGTAGCATACTGGGTCCTACTTTATATTTGATTTATGCCTCCGATATGCCGTCAGACCCCAAAATCCACACGTCAACTTTTGCAGACGATACAGCCTTTATCAGCGTCCATAAGGACCACCAAGTTGCATCACAGAATTTGCAGAATTTGTTTATAAACTAGAGAATTGGCTAGAGCTTTGGAAAATCAGGGTAAATGAACAAAAATGTATTCATATCACTTTCACATTGCGAAAAGGAACTTGCTCGTTCATCAAAATAAATAATCAAATTATTCCTCAACATAATGAAGTCAAATACCTCGGCATTCACTTTGACCGCCGTTTAACTTGGAAGTCTCATATTGAAGCGAAACTTACATTGATTAAAAGCAGTGCAACTTAATTGGTTAATCGGCAGAAACTCTACATTGAAATTGGATTGCAAACTTTTGTTTTACAATGCAATACTAAAGCCAATCTGGTGTTATGGAATTCAATTATGGGGTACGGCCTCAGCATCCAACATTGAAAAAATTCAAAGGGGTCAAAATAAAATTCTACGTATAATTACTGCAGCTCCATGGTATGTTAAAAATTCTCGAATCCACAAAGATCTAGGCGTGCCATTAGTAAAAGTCGAATTTACAAAATATGCGTCAAAGTACGTCAGCAAACTTGAACACCATCCAAACCCACTTGCACGAGACATCCTTAACTTTAGTGGCCATAATCGGTTGAGAAGGAGGGATACCCTTGCTTTAACTCAAGCGCAAAACAGATGACTTGATCAGTTGATGTGAAATTTTTTTAGTATCATAAAAATTTTTGTCTAGCACTGGCTGGGCTTATTATTTTCTTTTTAGTATTAACATTTGATTACTTATTGTCATTTCAATATATGAAGATTCAATAAATAAATAAAAAAAGGCTAATAAAAAAAAATTGTTGTACAAAATTTTATGGTGTTCGGCCAAAAATTGGTCATAGCTCCCATATAAGGACCACATCTGAAAAATATCGGTACCGACTCAAAACTTTGCACAGATCATTTACGTATATACAAAAATCATCCCACAAAATTTTGTGAATTTCGGTCTATTTTTAACCGTATGACCCATATAACCCCTCTTCCGAAATCACTTTAATACTTCTAAATCTCTTATAAATAAGGGTACCAACCCAAAATTTTACACGGATCATTTACATACATGCATAAATCAAACTGCAGGATTTTGAGAATATCGGTCCATATTTGACTATATCCCCCACATAAGGCCCACTACCGAAATCTCTTATAAATAAGGGTACCAATCAAAAATTTTACACGGATCATTTACATACACGCCTAAATCAAACTGCTGGATTTTGAGAATATCGGTCCATACTTGACTATATCCCCCACATAAGGCCCACTACCGAAATCCACGTTAATACTAATATATAGCTTATATATACCGTTATTATGTTGAAATTCGACGTGAAATATCCTCATATGCATGAAAATAACTGTTCCAAAATATAAGAAGATCGGCCCATAATTTGTCATAGCTGCCATATAGAACCATTTCCAAAAAACAAATAAACTCGGGTCAAAAAATATTATTTTCGGATTTAACCCATATTCGGTCCATATTTTATAATCATTATATCGTGGGAAAGGTATTTTTATTACCTTTTATTTAATGGATTACAAATTATCAAGCACCCAGTAGTTCCCGATATATAGGCCTATATATTTTGAACTTTAAGAGCCCGCCCCCTCGAAAATAGACGGGACCGCGAACAAATTTTTTTTGCTGGCATCTCCCCTAAAAGCCCTATTTGATTTTTTTTTTTAGCAAAGTCACTAATACCGAATTGTGCCAATTTTTTATACTCTGTTAAATTACACTCAAGATTATTATGAACATCAGACAAACTCTGTAAATTATGGTAAGAATTGGTAATTAAATCAATTAAAAATGGTGAAAATTAGACAAAATTTCAAAATATTTAACATAAAGTTTGTTGGTCGTAAAATTGTCTTTCGAACAATATATCAAATACTAATAAAATTTGCACTAAGACTGAATAGAAACCACAGAGTAAGGATATTCTAGTCCTATAACCAGTTTAGTTTTTCTATTTCTTAGTACGTTTAGGTGGAGGGTATTTAAGATTCGGCACAGCCGAATATAGCACTCTTACTTGTTTAAATGATTTTTGTTTTCTATTTTAAGTACTTCTATTTGAATTTTTTCAATAAATTTTTCTAGGGCTCCACTGGGAGTCTGGCCCTGGTTGTTCGTATACAGTCCATCAGCCTATTTTTATTTCCATGTTTAAAATTATAATTTTATTTTCAAACAAAAATTTTCACCGTATTCACTTTGTATTTATTTATCATACATTCGTATTTAAAATACATTTATTGGGGCCCTATTTCATCGTATAGATTTCATGATAATGAATTATTATAAAACTGCAATAAAAAATTAGTAAAAATAAAGATTTCATCACATTTTCGGAAAAATAAAAAGAAACGCACCGAAATTAACAAAAAGCCGGTCAACCCCGACTATATAATATCCTACACCCAGTCAGTATATGTATAAAAAAGTTTTCAGAAATGCGCGTCATTCAAAAATTTAGTGCCATGACTTCTGTGATCTTATGTGGGACCTACGAGTTAATATGGACTGATCATCACAAAATTTTACGAAATGGTTTATACATATATACATATCGCGACCTTAGAATGACAAGGTTCTAACTCGATTTTTTTTAAATTGAGTTATATGTAGGGTTTCACTCAACATCGTCTAGAGTATCGAATAAAACCCAATCTGAGCTGTTTAAGTGTATTTTAGGGAGTATTTTAAAAATAACATAGTTCTTTCGTACCAAATTTTTGTAATCATAGACCGAACAAGGTTCTATGTTTTACATTTGGATGACACAAATTTCTTTGATAGAACCTTGCCATAACAAATATGTAACGGAATTTGTTTTGCTCTCCTCTTGCTCGACTGCATGTTTTTATAACAACAGTTAGTTTGCTAATATATAATATATATATATATAAACAGGGATTATCGATCACCTAAGTTCATTTCCGGTCGTGGAATGCCATTATTGTAGACAAGATGCGCAGAAAAAGTACTTGGACTCATTTCTCAATGTTTCAATAAAATGTATAGTTTGTATACAGATTTGTGTAAAGAGAATGACATACAACCCGCAAAACAATCAACATGCCGTTGGGTGTTTAACACAGAATTTTATATTGGCTTTCACGTTCCAAAAAGTGACCGATGTGACTTATGTGAGGCGTTCGCACACTGCAAAGAACACAATTTGGCTATAGCTGAATCAAATGAGTGAATACGATATGCATCAGAGAACGGATTGATTGGTTAATTTTAGATTTTGAATACAATCACAAAAAACGAACCTCATGTTGACAACATAAATCAATTCCGTAAAGCAACACATGTCATTATTCACAAAACGGAGTGTAACGAAAAATGATGCTTGCATTACATGTCTTGTACAAATGTAAACGTATACTCCCAAACGCAACGAATACACAACGATTGGTGTGAATGGTTTCAATGCTGATTGTATAAGTTGTACATACTAACAAAAAATATCAAACTTTACTAGTTTACTGTCAACAAATCGCATATAAAGCAACAACCAACAAATATTTATTTTCTCCTTAGGTTTTGTAATGTTTTTGCTCTTTCTTTATGTTTTCATTCACTGAAAGCAACGAATACTGGACGAATGGTGTGAATGTTTTTAGTTTTTTCATGTGGCGCATAACAAAAAGGGAATGTAAAGTAGCAAACAGTAATAAGGAATGAATAAACAAACAGCAATGCACATTTTTATTATTGTCGAGTAAAAGCAATGAATTTGCGAATGGTTTTCTGATATATTGCCAATAAAGATTCAATGCGGAAAGAAAGAGATGCAGATAAAAAAAAGGTAATATTCCGATATTAAGCTTTGATTTGCAAAATGTCATTAACTGTCCCAGAGCAGAAATAAGTTCGTTTTTTATAGAGGCAAGCTAAATATTTATAATCTAACAGTGAGAGTCTCTTACTAATCAAGTATATTGTGCTATATGGAATGAGTCCTTATCTGGTAGAGCTGGAAATGATATTGCTAGCGCATTGCGTAAGATACTAGACTGTATGGCTGACGAAAACGTTTTGACAGAGCTTACACTATGGAGTGACTCATGTGTGCCTCAAAACAGGAGTTCTCACATGTCTAAATGTTTGATGGAGTTTATGCAAGACCATAAGGATTTGGACCAAATTTTTACGAAGTTCTCAGTACCGGGACATTCCTGTATCCAGGAAATAGATCATGTGCATTCGTGTATCGAGAAAGCAATGCGCAGCACAGAAATATATTCACCTGTTGGATTAATATGTTTATTAAAACTAGTCAACAGAAAACAACCTTACAAAATTATTCAAATGCAAGCCACAGATTTCAGGGACTATAGTACAGCTTCCAAGTTTTTTAATTATAAGGAGGTACCATTTTCAAAAGTAATCACATTAAGATTTACAAAGAGTTTACCTCAAATTCATCGAGAAACAGCCTTGCTAACCGTAAATATAAGACTTTCCGAAAGTACTCACCGCAACCATGTAACCAGCAGGTCAAAAGTTGTGACAATAAAACCCATATTATCTGCAGAAAAAATAACAGTATTTAAGCTAATGCTAAAATTTATGGCGCCCCAATTCTCGGATTTTTATAAGGCCACTTTTAATATAATATAAGTATAAAAAGATTTAAGAAAATCTATTTTCTTATTATACCAAGAAGTTATTGTTTTTTTTTTTTGCAATTTTGATTTATAATAGATTTTTGTGATTGCTTGGAAGGCTATTTTATGTTTTCTAAAGAAATTTTTAATTAAAAATTTTTTTATTCAGAATGATATGGTTCTAACATACCTTAGAACCAGATAATTGAATATATATTGCTATTTTAGAAGGCCAAAGTTCTAACTACAAAACCTTAACTGCTGTAACACGGAGTACCTGATCAAAATTTATTTTTTTAATCAAGCGTCTTATAAATAAAGGAAACAAACTATACTCTATTCACTTAGAACCTTGTCATTCTAAGCCTTACAATCTAAGGTCGCGATATGTATATAAAACATATTTGTGTTCAATATTAATTGGATATCAACATTTTTAAGAGAGTTGTGCTTAGGGTTGCCAGATATAAAATCGACAAAAAAAAGTACAGATATAAAATCGAAGTAAAAACAGCAGTACAAATAAGAAAAAAAGTACACTTTTTATTTTAAAAAAATCATAAAATTCAGTACATAAAAGAAATAATTGATGTAACTAAGAACTAGGAAATTTATTATTAACAATAACAATGAAGAAAATAACAAATAATAAAAACAAAAAAAAAAATACAAATAGTGTTATCGCGTATTCTGGTATTATCTGCATTTCAATTATTTACTATGTTTTCTTGTATTTCTACCTTCAGGCACGCATTCTTCGTACTTCTGGAATAGCTTGTCGATATCCTCTTCTGAAGGACTATTTTCCACTGATTCAGACATATACCAAATATATTAATTTATTGGTTCTACAACGTCAGTGGCAGGATCGCCATATTATGTTTTTATTTTACTAAAATTTCCTAAGTGTGTATTTTAATGTGTTTTTCCTGTTTGTTTTGAATGCTGCTGCTGGTCGCAGCAGTTTTAATTCACCTAAGCACTGTTTAAGGTTCTCAGTCAGAATAATTGAGAAGACAAGTGAATGTGTATTAATCCAAATTGTTTCTGATTTTATTATGTTATAATTTCAATTATTTATACTAAAAACTTTTGTTACACTTTTGCTTAGTAAGATAAATATCATATTTAATTTTTGAATTTAAAATTGTATTTGTTATTAAAAATTACATTTTAACTAAAAGTGCATTAACCTATTAAAATTGTATAACATGCTTATTTGTTATTTAAAATTCTTATGACGTAAAATTACATTATAATATAAAGTGCATTAACATGGTTATAGTGTATTCTATTGTTATAGGTACACTACAAGATCATATATATTTTTGTATAATAAAAAATAACTTAAAATTAGTCAGGTGTATTAGATTTTATTTTTAAAAAATAAAACAACTTTTTTCTGAATGAGAATTTTTCCTCTTGCGAGTATTAATTGTAAAAATTTTTTATAAAATTTTTTATTCGAAGAGGTATACAAAAATAAATTTCAAATTATTATGTTTAACTAGAAGTAAACCTTCGAATAAAAAATTTTATAAATAATTTTTTTTCTATTCTATATTAAATGTTTTAATACAACTTGTTTCTTTGCAACTTGAAAAAATTATAAATATTTACGCTTTTTGGACTTGGTTAACTTTACATTTTTACCCTATTGAATTGCAAAATTCATTACAAGTGTACTCAAAATGTTTTTTTATTATTAATTCGCTTTCTATTCAATTAGAAGCTTGTTTCGTTTCTTTCTCCAAAAATTGAACATCAAACTAAAAATTCTCTCGGTTGCTGCATTAGAATGAGGAATTGAAAATATAAACAAAAACATTTTTTCGAAATTGCGAGATGATCCACTTTTAGGAATGTTTTCCATTTTTCTTCAACAGAATTTTCTTCCGGAATATTTTGAGCAAAAGTTAAGAAATTGTTAATTAAAAAAAAAGTACAAAAAGAAGTACAGAGGCTGAAAAAAGTACATTTGCGTACTTCTTTAGGTCTTATGCAGACAGAAGTACAATTAGTAAAAAAAGTACGCGTACTTCTAAATGCAGTAAGTCTGGCAAGCCTAGTGATTTTTGAAAGTGGGCCTTATATGGGAGCTATGACCAATCTGTGATCTGTACAAAATTTGTAGATATAATTTGACTTTATTTACCACTCATGTGTGGTGAAATTTGTGTGAATACTTGCATAATTCGAACATTAATAGTCGTTAAACCCCTATTTCGGGAGGACATTTGCATAGGGGCCAGGTTAAATAATGGACCGATTTCCATCAGTTTTAATCCCATCAGCCATTGGGCCGAAAAATATCATGTACCTAATTTTATCGAAATATCTTCAAAATTGCGACCTGGGGCCAAATTACCGCATTCGATATCGAGTAAAATTTATCGTATTTTTCTTATTTGAGATTATCGCATTCGATATCGAGCAAGAAGTTTAGTACATTTTATCATAATTTCGATATCGAAATCATTTTTCGATACTTTAGCTCATTCGATCACGTATGCGGTAATTTGGCCCCTGTACTCTGTGCACAAGCTTTACTTGGAAAGTCAGACGGTCGGACATCGTTAAATCGACTCAGGAAGTGATTCTAAGTCGATCGGTATACTTAAAGGTGGGCGTTGGACCAATATTTACGGACTTTACAAACATCAGCTCTAAATTAAAACCTACACCTACCACTATGGTGGTGTACAGGGTTGTCAGATTTTTTTGAGCTTCGTCGCCAAAACGGATGTAAAAAATCGCCAAAATTCGCCAAAATCCGATTTCGTTCAGTTTTTAATTTTTTTTTATTATTTAAATGAAATAAATTTTGTTTACACAAAAAAACCTAGTTCAATTTTTAAGTAAAAAATCGCCAAAAATTGAGAAAAAACCAAAAAAATCGCCAAAAATAAATTTTTTTTAGTTTTTGTTACATTTTTTTTATTTAATTCATTAATTTTTACTTATTAAACAATATTTTAGTAAAATATATACACATTTATATCCGTTTTTGTATTTTTTACTATTTAAAAAATTTTAAAACTTTGTTAAAAGAGAGTTTTAAATTATATAAAAATGGAGATCATATTTAAAAAAAAAGTAAAATTAAGTAGATAAGACTAAGAGTTCGTAAACTTCATCCTCAGCGATTTCATTACTAGAGTCTTGACTTTCATACATAGTTGAGTTGAATTTTTGTATCATTTCATTAGTCGGTGTAAACGAATTGCAGCATAATTTATTTACGTTCATATGATTATTATTCTCAATAGAGCGTCTAAAAGCTCATATTGAATTTTATTACTTAGTCGAGTTTTTGTACAATTCATTATTGAAAAGACCCTTTCAACGCAGACATTACTCGTTGGAACTATCAATATAATAAGAACGGCCAAAGATATTTCCTTAAAATGGTACGTACCTGCTGTATCGTGATAATCAAACACTTTTGGCCAAAATTCAAGTAAATTTGTTGGAATTTCGTTATTAAAATAATTATTTTAATTTATGAACGGAAGTTTTCCCTATTGCGTTTCATACACGCCTATTGCTACATTTGGATCCATAAATGGTCTTAATGTTTCTTGAACAACGCCAAATTTAGTTTGAGATAATGTATTCGCACACTTTGAAATAGAAAATTGTCCAAAAGCTTTAAAAAAGTTCATATTTTCTGGTAATCTGCTTATCATCTCTTTTAAAAGTTTTTTTAAATACACAAAACAGTTTTCTTTAAGTACGATTATTTCTACTTCGCTCAATTTCGCATTTCTTAATTCTTTTTCAAACTCTGCTCCAAAATCAATTGCATTTAGAGGCAAAAATGAATTTGAAGAATCAATAGCTGCATGTAAATCATTGAAAAATTTTTCATTGTTTTCATAAGAAGTGTACAATACATTTTTTCATGCATGCTTCCTGCATCCATGCTGTAAGATTGAAATTCCAAATTCAGATGATTCATTTCGTTGACAATTGGATTTATAAAAACCAAAAAAAGACGATTTTTTTCATCACATAATTTATTATAGATGTTTTGGTGAAAATCGCCAAGAAAATCGCCAGTGATATCAAAAATCGCCATGTCGCCAAACGGAAAATCTCGACGCCAAACACGTTTCAAAATCGCCACGTTTGGCGAGAAATCGCCATATCTGACAGCCCTGGTGGGGTAGGTTATAAATATGTTGAGTGCAACTGAGAGAGTGAATTTTACTACTCACATTTTTTATCAAAATATAAGATTCTCTTACAATTGCAAATATAATACTGGACGACTTACTAGAGGAAACACTCACCAAGTTAGAAAATAAAAATATAAAAATTAGATACATAAAGAAATATGTAGATGACATATTAGCCATAATAAAAATAGACGACAAAGAGGAAATATTGAAAAATTTCAACAACTATAATAACAGACTACAATTCACCATGGAAATTGAGATTAATATACATATATAATATATATAGAGAAAATAACAAAATAATATTCAATTGGTATAAGAAAGACATCGCATCTGGAAGAATGATATATTTCAACTCGACACAACCTATAAGTCAGATAATTAATGCAGCAAGAAATTTCATCACCAGAGTAATAAAAATAAGTGACGAACAATTTCATAAGGAGAATATTATACACATAAAAAACACTTTGACAAATAACAATTCTCCAATAAAATTACCTAACACACTTATAGACGAAATGATGACTAAACTAAATAATATAAATGACATTACGGATAACTTGAACAATAATAAAGAACAAAAAATGTTCTTCAGTGTACCATACATCCCTGGACTTACAGATAATAAAAACAAGAAATACCATTGAAAATAAAAACATAAATTTTGCTTACAAAGCCAATACCACATTAAATACAATATTTACAAAAACAAAAACAACGAAAACAACAAATGTGATAAAATTTACATAGGAACAACGAAATTTGGAAACCAGAATAAATGAACACAAAAATGACATCGAAAAAAGAGCTTTAGCACAACATATAATAGAAAACAAATACACAGCTGATTTCAACAATATACGAATATTGGATAAAGAAAAAACAGAAAGGAAAATATATACACTAGAGAGTCTACGAATACAACAAAAGAGAGAAAAAACCATGAACATGAAAGAAGACACAGACAGAGTTAGTTACAGAGTTGCAATTAAATAATTTATAGATTTGATAATTTAAATTAACTAATAAATAAAAAAAAAAAAATTTCAGACTATATTAAAATAATAAAAAATTATGTTCCATTTAAATTAATAAATAGACATAATTAGGGGTGCCAGACGTACTGTTTTTAGCAGTACGCGTACTGTTTGTAACGAACCTTCTTTGGCTGGGGTATAACTCACGGTTGTCCAAAGTTCTGTCACAATACAATTTATTTGATTTTGTGACCTCTAAATTAAAACACGGCTTCGTTACACAATTTCAATTTACTTTATTACACTTTTTGATTTGTTTTATTAGCAATAAACCACTTTATTTTCCTCTAACCAATTCTCTCTTGGCGAGTGGTGAGCGTACGAAACGACTGGGATCGTGAGGAAATGGCAGTGATACTTGGTAGCTCGAATGGCCTTCGGGGTGACCGGGTATGGTGGGGAAAAGTCGCGAGTACAGTCACAGTGAGGCTACACCTAAATGCGAACTATGGGTATGACCCACGGAAACACTACTCAGGGGTAGTGTGTAGTTGGAATCCTGGAGTAAAACTCACTGGAACGCCAACTACACCCAAGTATGACCCCGTCAAACTACACACGAGGGTAAGCCTGGAGTAAAACTCACTGGACTCACTCCCTTATGTAGCTTGTAGCAGTGGGAATCCTGGAGTATAACCCACTGGAACGCCGACCACACTCAGTACTGACCCAGTCAAACTACACACGAGGGTAAGCCTGGAGTAAAACTCACTGGACTCACTCCCTTATGTAGCTCGCAGCGGTTGGAGTCCTGGAGTAAAACTCACTGGAACGCCAACCACACTCAAATATGGCCCAGTCAAACTACACCCGGAAGTAAGCCTGGAGTAAAACTCGCTGGACTCACTCCCTTGTGTAGCTCGTAGTGGTGCTCCTGGAGTAAAACTCACGAGAACACTACTACGCTCGGCTTTGAGCTGGGTGGAAATGCGACCACCAAATAAACCCAGTGAAGCCTACACCGGAGGGTATGCCTGGAGTAAAACTCACTGGACACACTCCCTTGTGCGACTCGTAGTGGTGCTCCTGGAGTAAAACTCACGAGAACACTACTACGCTCGGTTACGGTGTGAATAGATTAATAGACCGGCGGTATAACCACAGGAATTTTATTCTATTAACACTACTAAACTACTACCAATATCACTCACCTATTATCAACGAACACTCCAACTGCTCAACACACACTGATCCCTCTTACAGTCTTTTGCTCTGCTTTTATACTTTTTTCTCACTCGAGAAATTACCCAGATGGTAACATGTACTCATTCGCTCAGCTGATTCTGACAGCGCGATAATCATTGTTTTTTTCTTTAATCACCAGCCGTAGGGGCGCTAGTGTACATGTGTCGTTGTTGCCGGCGACCACTAGATGGCGCCGTAAGTAAATACTTTATATTCACCACGAACTTACTAACTAACCATACTATATATGCTACTACAATATACATTTTATAGTGTAATATTCATAAATATAATAATATAAATTTCACAATTCCATAATCATCAACTATATATATATATATTATTTTTATAATTCTTTGTAAAAAATAATTTCATAGACTAATATTATTCAATAGCCATAAAAAAAGAAACAAAAATACAGTTCATACAACTAAATCAAAATCATTCCTATAATACTCATTCCTAATAATCTACAGAGTGGGTGGAAACGAGGGTTCCGACTTCCACCGTCACATGTTTTATGCACAAGACTCACAGTACAACACAACGTTGTACTGTTTTTTGTACTGTTTTCTCGTTAAAAGCTTATTTATATTACAATTTAAAAAAATATTGATAAAAAAATTTTTTGTTTAGTGTATTGCTTTATTAAAAAAAAGGATTTATTTATCGGGGTTTAATCCACTTTAAAGTTGATTAGGAGATCAGTGTTAATGGCTCTAAAGCAGTGACGGCCAACTCTTGTTGAAACGACGAAGTTTGGTCGGATCAGCGTTACCGTTGGAAAATTTGAGAAAGTCGCACAAAAAGGGGATTTATTAAAAAAAAGGGGCACCACTCTTAAAAAGATGGAAAATAAACAAAACAAAAATAAAAATCGTATTTTTTTCATTTAAATGTTGTATATTATGTATGTTTACATATGCATATAATAAAAAAATTAATAAAAAAAACTAATATGTATCAAGTAAAACAAAAAAAAGGTACACAAAAAGTGTCAAGGCATCTGTAAAAGGGTCAAATTGCCACTTTAGTCGCATCAACGGTAACGCTGGGTCGGGTTTCACACACGTTTACGAAACAAAAAAAAAATAGAGAGGAAAAAACAAAAAAATTCACTCAGTTGCATACCAGCATCAACAAAGGCAGGTTGTCGTCGCTTTGTTTGATAAATTATGATTAAATTTTATGAAATAGGTACACTGATAAAATATTCAAACAGCACATTAAATACAACTTATATATATATTATATATCTATTTTAAATAATTGATTTAAAATTAAATAGATTTTATTTAATAATATTTATTTTATTAATTTAAAATTTTTAATTAAATAACATTTTTTAAAAATTATATAAATTTAATATATTAAATTTTTGATTTTTAATAAATACATTTTTTGATTTTCATTCAGTATGTGGGATATTGGTTGGGAAAATTAATTTTTATTTTCATTAAATAATTTTAACACACATAACCTCTGAAAACCAATTAATTATAATATTTTTAAACTTATTTTTAAGATAACATACTATGTGAAAAGAACTTACGTACCTGTTTTCTTAAAGAAAAAAAAACATAATAAGTAAACAAAGCAAAAATAGTAAAACAATCCAACAACGCAAACAAAAGAAAACAAATGCATTTCTCCATGTCTCGTCTCATCGAACTGTTCGAACGTGTTAATTTTAGTGCGGCTGAATTTTCGGTAAAAAAATCGTAATAGGTGAAAAATTGTAATAGGTTGAAATAAAACAAAAAAGTGAAAAAATAACTCGTAATAGGTAAAAATATCTACAAAACAAAATATTAAAAATCGCATAAAAACTGTATGAGTGGTCCTCTCAGATGTAATTCTGAGAAAGAGCTTAGCTCGACTAGAAAAACTATATGGGTATCTGAGGAAGAATCCTTACAAAAATCTGTGGAGAATTTTCTCACTACAAGAGTCGTAGAACGGCGTCGTTCCTGTTCGCCCAATATAGTTATCTCATCCGATGAAAAAACATCAACATCTTCTTCATCAAATAGTGCAGTCAAACCTAGAAAACAAGTAGGTATGGATAAATACGTCACAGTTCTTAAGCGACAGAGGAGCCCGACATCTGCTCAAGCGTAATCAAATTCAAAAGCTCCTAAGACCGTGAGTAATGATCAAAATAGGTTTGCTCTCCTCCAGACGGATGAGCCAGAACTTCCTAAGAAGACGTTTAAGCCCCCACCAATTTATCTGAGAGAGCCCACTTCCAGTAAATTGGTACAAAGAATTGTTTCGGTAATAGGTGAAAATATGTTTAGCGTAACATCAATTAAACATGGAAATATCAGCGAAACCAAAATACAAGTGAAAAAGGAGGATGATTTTCGTAAATTGTCCAACCAGTTGAAGAGGGAGAGCAGGGATTTCTATACCTACCAGATGAAATGCGCAAAAGGACTCCAAGTCGTTCTAAAGGGTATAGTCCCAGATGTTGATCCTGCCGAGATAAAGACTAGCTTAATGGAAAAAGGCTTCAAAATTAAGAGCATAACGAATATTAGAAACCGTGAAAAGATTCCACAGCCTATGTTTAGGGTGGAATTGGAACCTGGAGATGTTGTATTAAAGAAAAACGACTCCGATCCCATCTACAATATGATTTACCTTCTGCATCGTAGAATCACCGTGGAAGAACCGCATAAGCGTCAGGGACCCGTTCAGTGTCTTAGGCCCAATAAAACAGTGCGTATTTAAGTGCCATTTATTTTTAAAGTGCATTTAAGTACAAAATTTTGTTTTTCACTGAAAACTTAAATGCTACTTAAATGGCCAACGATGTTCATTTAAGTGCAACTTAAGTTTTAAACATTGAACATATGGTTTTGACATTTGTTTTTGTTTTTTTTTTCTTTTCAATCATGCTGCTGTATTTTTTAACAGCGTCCAACAAGAAGTCAAAAGTTGGGACTTCTTTTATCCATATTTATGCCACCAAATTTAATATATAAAACACACAAAACAATAAAACACACAAAACAATACAACAAGTAAACACAAAAACCGAAACACAAAATTGTTGGCAAATTTTATTAAAAAAAATCAGCTGTTTTCTGAAATATATCGATAATTTTGTTGACATTTCAAAGTGCTACCATATTTTTACCACAAAATCATAACAGCAATTAAGTATGACTGAAAAAATGAATCTGTATTTAAATGCAACTTAAGTTTTTATGAAAATTAACTAAAACTACACTTAAATACGCACTGTTTTATTGGGCCTTAAAAGCGTATTGTAAAAAAGCGTATTGCAACTGCTCAATGCGATAAGTCGAAAACTGACTCAAAAATCAAAAAATGCAGTAACTGCGGAGGTAATTATACCGCAAATTATAGAGGTTGTCCAATTTACACTCATTTGAAAGGCATAAGAACCAACAAGACGTCAGTATTGCCTAATCATCCTCAAAAGCCAAATTTTGGATCGAGTGACAGTTTCCCTCAATTGTTACGGTCCACTAGTCATGTAAACGCGCCTAGTTCTAGACAAGTTTCTTACGCAAACGTGGTTAAATCTAATATGCCAGGTTTGGAGCAGGAACCTAAATCACAATATTACGAGCCTAATATTAACACTCTAGAGACTACATTGCAGACACTTGTCCAAACTATGAACACCTTTACGACCACTATGACATCCATGATGCAGGAAATGCTGAAAATGCAATCCACTATCTTACAAGCCATTTTAAAGAAATGATTTGTTTAAAAATTTGTTTTTGGAATGCGAACGGCCTCCGCCAACATAAAAAGGAACTGGAACACTTCCTGATGGATAAGCAGATTGATGTCATGCTGATTGCTGAAACTCACTTGACGTCGACAGGGTACTTCAATATTAATGGCTACGTGTTGTATGATACTAAAGATCCCCGCGGAAGAGCATGTGGAGGTTCGGCAATTCTTATAAAGAACAGAATAAAACATTATTTAATGAACAACATATGTGAGGATTACCTACAAGCAACAAACATTTGTATTGAATTCTGTCAATACAATTTTGTTTTATCATCAATTTATTCGCCGCCTCGATTTTCAATAAAAGAACACTAATACCATAACTTCTTTAAATCCCTTGGAGCTAGATTTTTAGTTGCTGGCGACTTTAACGCCAAACACATATTTTGGGGTTCACGTCTAGTGACCCCAAAGGGTCGTGAACTCTTCAACACCATTGCCAAAATGGGCTTAGATGTACTCTCAAGCGGGCATCCCACTTACTGGCCGACGGACCGACGGAAGATTCCCGATGTTATTGACTTCGGAGTAGTGAAAAATATCCCTGTAGAATCGATACAAGTGGAGCCTTCATTAGATTTGTCTTCAGATCACTCTCCCTCTATTATTTCAATGCGCGTTTCCTTCAAGGGAATGGCTGTCCATTTCAGGACATATCTAAAACCAGAGTAAGTTGGATAAGGTATAAAAAGTATTTAAGTTCCCACTGCACGGAAAATGTAGTGTTGAGAACTACCAAGGATATTAATGGGTCGATTGGCAAGTTTACTGAGGACATACGAAGAGCTGTACATCACGCCTCCACATATGACGTTGAGTGCAGAAGTGGGACAAACAGAACTTATTTCGCTGAACTCGATCAACTCCTGTCAGAAGAAAGAAGAGTTAGAAGAGAGTGGCAAATTCACAGGTCTCCTGAACTGAAAGCTAGGCTACGGGTATGCAGAGATATACTAAGACATTTCTTAGAAACCTAAAGAACGGCCTCACTTAGATCTTACTTGGAGGGTCTTGATAGTACCCCACAATCTGACTACTCGTTATGGAGGGCGGCAAGAGGTTTAAAAAGACCAGTGAGAGGATAACCTCCTTTGCCAAATCCGACTGGTGACTGGGCTAGAAATGATTCCGAGCAGGGGACTTTATTTGTTAACCATTTGAGAAATGTGTTTACTATAAACTACTCAAATAATGCATCTGATTTGCCTTCACTCGTTATTAGACCTCCTGTACCTCTAAGACTTAGCTTTATTGATGTTCAAAGCGCTATTGGTACTCTGAATCTTAAAAAAGATCCAGGTATGGATAAAATCAGCAACAAAATGCTTGTGGAGTTACCTCGTGTAGCTAGAAGAGTTATCCTCTTTATTTTCAATGCTATTTTACGCCTAGAATACTATCCTGCAGATTGGAAGGTGTTTATGATCACTATGATTCCTAAGCCAGGGAAGGACCCCACTAAAGTAGAGTCATATAGGCCAATTAGTCTACTGCCGACAATTTCAAAACTTTTTTTTTTTTTTTTTTTTTTTTTGCACATTCTTTTTTATTGTATCTTCATTTTAAATGAACTAACAATAGGTATTCAAATCTTAAAACTAAAGTTAATTAAGATAAGTCCAGCCAATGCTAGACAAAATCTAGTTTTCAAATTCGATAGGATATAATGAGCAACTTGTATTTATTCATCTGAGAGCGGTGGTGTCCCTCCTTCTCAAACGGCTATGACCGGGATGTTGTAAGATGTCTCGAGCGAGGGGATTTGGATGAGTTTCCAGCTTACCCAAATAAAGGGCCACGTGTTTAGTTATTTCCCATTTGACAAGTTTAACATCAAGATCGTTGTGTATGTTGTTGTTTTTAATATACCAAGGAGCGGTAGTTATCATTCGTAGAATTTTGTTTTGGCGGCGTTGAATTTTCTCAATATTGGAGTTGGAGGCAGTGCCCCATAACTGGATACCATAGCACCAAATTGGCTTTAAGATTGAGTTGTAGAGTAGAAGCTTACAATCGAGCCGAAGGACGGAGTTTCTGCCGATGAGCCAATGAATTTGGGCTGCTTTCAGTTTCATTTGAGTCAGCTTAGCATCTATATGTGGTTTCCATGTGAGGCGACGGTCCAGATGAATACCAAGATATTTCACGTGTGAGTTTTGAGGCACTATATGGTCATTAATACGAATAGGGGGACATGATTCCCTACGTAGAGTAAATGTTACGTGGGTGCATTTCTGTTCATTTATTTTTATTCCCCATTGTCTTGCCCATTTCTCCACTTGCGTTACGTGGTGCTGTAATTGAATCGAGGCATCTTTTGGATCTTTGTGAGTACTGAGAAATGCCGTATCATCAGCAATTGTTGACGTGTGAATTTCATTGTTTGTTGGTATGTCTGCTGTGTACAGCAAGTATAGAATTGGTCCTAAGATACTACCTTGAGGGACGCCAGCACCTATAGGTTGAGGACGGCTTAAATAATCACCTTCTTTAATCATAAACTGACGGTCGATTAAGTATTTCCATAGTAGGTGTTGAAGATTCACCGGCAAGTTCTGCTTTAATTTAGATATCAGGCCTTCATGCCATACTTTGTCGAAAGCTTGAGAGACGTCAATAAAGAGTGCCGAACAGTATCTCTTTTCCTCAAAGGTTTTTCTTATGACTTGTACCAATCTATGTGTTTGTTCTATTGTACTGTGTTGACGTCTGAAGCCAAACTGGTGATTGGGAATGCAGTTGTTTTCATTCAAAATCGGAGTCAGCTTGGTTATAAGCAATTTCTCGAATAATTTGGACATAGTTGGTAATAGACTTATTGGCCTATACGACTCAACTTTGCAAGGATCTTTTCCCGGCTTAGGAATCATCTTTACTAGTGCAATTTTCCAAACCGGAGGGTAGTACTCAAGCCGTAAGATGGCATTAAAAAGAAAGAGGATTAATCTTTTTGCAATGCGAGGCAGCTCAAAAATCATTTTATTGCTGATTTTATCAAACCCAGGTGCTTTTTTAACATTTAAATTATCAATAGCCTCAACAACCTCCAGATATTGAAATCTTATTTGTACAGGTGGTCTGGCAACAACAGGCGGTAGTTCGCTAATGTCAGTATCCGTATTGGGAGTGAATACATTTTTTAAATGACTTACGAAAAGGTTGCCTTTTTCTTCGTATTTCGTGCCCAAGATCCGTTCAAAGTACGCAGTGGAGGTTTTGCGATTACGGGTTTTCTCAGATTTCGGACTGCACGCCATAATGAATAATTTGACTGGGAAGTTGCGTCTAGACCTTCCAGATGTTGTTTGAGAGACGCTACTTTTTGCGCTTCTAGCAAGATCCTAAGGTTTTTGGTACATTCTCTCAACCTAGTTTTAAGTTGGGGCGATCTGTGTTGTTGCCACTCTCTTCGGACTCTCCTTTTTTCAGACAATAGTTGCTCAACATCTGCAGAAAAAACTCTGTTGTACCTATTCGGGCGGTAAGTGGAAGAAGCATGTTCTGCGGCTTTCTCGACATGTTCATTAAGACTTTTTATACAGGCATCGATGTCTTCAGCAGTTTTTAACGGGAGTTTCTCTGTGCAGTGAGTGCTGATGTATTTTTTGTATTTTAACCAATTCAGACGTTTGACAAGAAGTAAGGCATCAGTTACGCTTTGCTGAGGACTTCTGATGGTGATTACAGTGGGTGAGTGATCTGAAGAAAGATCCAGTGAAGCCTCGACTTCAATGAGTTCCGGGGATACCCCTTTCGCCACGCCGAAATCGATAACGTCAGGAATTTTTTGCTGGTCAGTTGGCCAATAAGTTGGTTGACCAGTTGAAATCACATTCAGTCCCATTTCAGACAGGGAGTCGTACAAGATACGACCTTTAGGGCTAACGAGTCGTGAGCCCCAGAATGTATGCTTAGCATTGTAGTCGCCAGCCGCTATGAAACGGCTACCTAGTGATTTGTAAAAATCTCTATACTGATCTTTTGTTATTGAAAATCTGGGCGGACAGTAAACTGACGAAATCACGAGGTTTTGACAAAAGTTCTCAATACAGATGTTTGTTGCTTGAAGGTAGCACTCTGAAAGACCACCCAATGAATGGTGTTTGATTCGCGATTTGACCAATATTGCCGAGCCACCACATGATCTATCTCTGGGGTCCTTGGTGTCGTAGAATGTATAACCACTTATTTTAAAAATGCTTCTCGACGTCATATGAGTCTCGGAAATCAGCATTACATCAATTTTCTTATTAAAAAGAAAATATTCAAGTTCATTTTTGTGTTGGCGTATGCCGTTTGCGTTCCAGAAACATATTTTGAGACAGTTCATGGTCTATTAAGTATGGCCTGCAGTAGCGTGGACTGCATTTTTTGCATCTCCTGCATCATACTTGTCATGCTTGTCATGAAATGATTCATGGATTGCGCCAGATTCTCCATTATACCTTCAAGACGGCTAAAATTATGGCTGTTTGTATCATTTATTGGTGATTCATTTTGCACTGTTGGTTGGTTAGATCTTAGCACGTTGGCATATGAAAATTGGCTAGTGGATGCTTGTGCTACGGGGGGAATAATTGTAATAGGTACTTTTGTCGTCTGAGTAGGGGTAGAAGCGGGTTTGTTGATCAAGGAGCGTTTAACGACCCCGAAAACAGGGCAACCCCTGTAGTTGGCAGTGTGGTTTCCACCGCAATTGCTGCATCTTTTTACCCTGGAATCATCCTTAGGTTTATCGCACTTTGAGGTGTCATGAAGATCCCCACAAACAACACAAACAGTAGGCAACTTACAATAAGATTTGGTGTGACTATATTCTTGGCAGTTCGAACACTGTACTGGGCCAGATCGCTTATGAGGTTCTTCCACTGTAACTCTTCGGTGCATTATGAATTTCAAGTCATATATAGGATGTGTTTCATTTTTCTTCAGCTTAACATCACCAGGTTCTAACTCCACTCTAAATAATGGTTGAGGGATCCTATCTCTGTTTCTTATATTTGATACGGCCTTGATTTTAAAGCCTTTGTCGGCCAAACTGCTCTTAATCTCCTCAGGATCAACAAAAGAATCAATTCCCTTAATTACGACTTGTAGACCTTTTGCGCTTTTAAGTTGATACGTGTAAAAATTCTTTTTGCGTTTTTCAAATTCCGAAACTATTCTCCGATAGTCGTTTTCATTATTAACCTGAATCTTTGTTTCATTAATATTGCCACGCTTAATTGGAGTCACATAAAAAGAATTTTCACCAATTAATGAAACTAATAATTTTATAAGTTCGTTTGAATTTTTTTCTCTTAAATATATTGGAGGTGGTTTTACTGGCTTATTCACAGCGTTAGGGACATCATTTTTGTCTTGGAGGATGGCAAAACGATTTTGCGAGCGTGGCTCTTCAGCATTCTTTGATAATTTTGCGGCTGGTGTAATTTCGGCAGATTTTGGGCTTCTGCCTCTCTTCGATACTGTTATATAACGGTCCATTCCTACCTGTGTTTTTTGTTTTTCTTCAACAGCAACTATAGGAGCGGTCTTATTTGTAGGACTTAATGTGCCCTTTGCAGCTGTTGACGTCTCTCCAATATTTGATAACGAGGACCGTGAAGAAGACGGTCCTTCAGTGATTTTTCTATTTAAATTAAATATGCTTTGGGCTAAGTTTGTGCCCTGTTCAACACATTTATTCAAGTTTGGTGCACTTGCACTTAAATTCAGATTTGTGCTTATTTTTGGTTTCACAGTTAAGTAGTTTTTATTAAATTCGGGATTTTTAATGTTCTCATTACTAACACTTGCCGAGCTCAACACGAAATAAGCATTTCGGCTCTGGGGCCCACTCGCACTGTTAGAATTGCTACTCATTCACTGTCTCACTGTATTTAATTTTGTAGTTTTCAAATAATTAAAAATAAATTATTACAATTTATTAATTTTTTATTGCACCTAGTGCAATTATTTGACTTTGTAAAGTTTTTCACCTATTACGAGTTTTTTTTCCACTTTTTTATTTAATTTAACTTTTATACTTTTTCACCTATTACGATTTTTTCACCGAAAATTCAGCCGCACTAAAAGTAACACGTCCGAACTGTTCGATGTATCAAGCACAATTGAATTTTCAAAACTGTTTGAAAAATTGTTAATGGCTAAGTTGATTCAAATTCTGAACGACACTCAATGTATCCCAAATCACCAATTCGGGTTTAGACCTAAACACAGTACCATCGAACAAACACACAGATTGGTAAATGTGATAAGACGGTCGTTTGAAGAGAAAAAATACTGTTCCGCGCTTTTCATTGATGTTTCCCAAGCGTTCGACAAAGTCTGGCATGAAGGTTTAATGCATAAAATAAAATTAGCTCTGCCTGCTAACACCCACAAACTTATGAAAAGTTATTTATATGGTCGCAAATTTACAATCAAAGAAGGCGATTTTTAAGCCCCGCTCAGCCAATTGAAGCAGGAGTACCCCAGAGTAGAATACTGGGTCCAACTTTATATTTGATTTATGCATCCGATATGCCGTCAGACCCCATAATACATACTTCAACTTTTGCAGACGATACAGCCTTTATTAGCGTTCATAAGCACCATCAAATAGCATCACAGAATTTGCAGAAATATGTTTATAAACTAGAGAATTGGCTTGAGCTTTGGAAAATCGGGGTTAACGAACAGAAATGTATTCATATAACTTTCATATTGCGAAAAGATACCTGCTGGTTCATCAGAATAAATAATCAAATTATCCCGCAACACAATGAAGTCAAATACCTCGGAATCCACCTCGATCGTCGTTTAACTTGGAAGTCTCATATCGACGCAAAACTTACTCAGATGGGATTAAAAGCAGTGCAACTTAATTGGCTAATCGGCAGAAATTCTACATTAAAGTTGGATTGCAAACTTTTGTTGTACAATGCAATTCTAAAGCCAATCTGGTGTTATGGAATTCAATTATGGGGTACTGCCTCAGCATCCAACATTGAAAAAATTCAAAGGGGTCAAAACAAAATTCTACGTATAATTACTGCAGCTCCATTGTACGTTAAAAATTCTAGAATTCACGACGATCTAGGCATTCCTTTGGTGAAAGTCGAATTTACAAAATATGCCTCAAAATATGTCAGCAAACTTGAACACCATCCAAACCCACTTGTACGAGACATCCTTAACTTTAGTGGCCACAATCGGTTGAGAAGGAGGGATACCCTTGCTTTAACTCAAGCGCAAAACAGATGACTGGATCAGTTGATGTGAAATTTTTTTAGTATCATAAAAATGTTTGTCTAGCACTGGCTGGGCTTATTATTTTCTTTTTAGTATTAAGATTTGAAAACTTATTGTCATTTCAAGATATGAAGATTCAATAAATAAATAAAAGCTAAAAAAAAAATTAAATAAAACGTATTAAAAATACCTTTCCAACGATATATATCATGATTATAAAATATGGACCGAATATGGGTTAAATTCGAAAAGAATATTTTTTGACCCGAATTTATTTGTTTTTTGGAAATGGTTCTTATATGGCAGCTATGACAAATTATGGGCCGATCTTCTTAAATTTTGGAACAGTTATTTTCATGCATATGAGGATATTTCACGTCGAATTTCAACATAATAACGACATATTTAAGCTATATATTAGTATTAACGTAGATTTCGGTAGTAGGCCTTATGTGGGGGATATAGTCAAATATGGACCGATATTCTCAAAATCCAGCAGTTTGATTTATGCATGTATGTAAATGATCCGTGTAAAATTTTGGGTAGGTACCCTTATTTATAAGAGACTTAGAAGTATTAAAGTGATTTTCGGAAGAGGGGTTATATGGGTCATACGGTTAAAAATAGACCGAAATTCACAAAATTTTGTGGGATGATTTTTGTATATACGTAAATGATCTATGCAAAGTTTTGAGTCGGTACCGATATTTTTCAGATGTGGTCCTTATATGGGAGCTATGACCAATTTTTGGCCGAACACCATAAAATTTTGTACAACAATAATTACAATAAATATATATCTATATATATATATATTAGGCCGGGCCAATTTGTATGCAGCCGAAAAAATAGATTAGAGCCGCCCCCTAGGATGATTCTATGGACAATTCTAAGCGACTTTGATGAAGGAACCATGGGTCTATCTCGATTTTCGAGTCTCCCACTTTTCAAAAAATGATGATCATTTTGATTCGAAATTCGATTTTTTATTCATCGTTATATTATCTTTTTTATGTGTATATGGGGGGTTTTGGGGTCGAGAAATTCATTTTTGATCTTTATTTTTACCTATGAACACCACCAGAGGGCGTTTCATGCATATTTGTAATATTTTTCGTCTCTTTTCCGAGAAAAATTTTTCGGTAATTTCAGTTATTTTTTAATTCTTTTAGTAAAAGTGTACAATGGATCAAAATGCATTGCCGTCTACATCGCAAACCGCAACAACATCAACGAGTACCGAAAGTCATTTGAAGCATTTGTCCAAAAGTGGGAGACTCGAAAATCGAGATAGACCCATGGTGCCTTCACCAAAGTTGCTTAGAATTGTCCATAGAATCATCCTAGGGGGCGGCTCTAATCGACAAAAAATTTGGCCCGCCCTAATATATATGTATACAATATGACATAAAAAAAACTGTATTATAATTCAAAATAGCAATTGATATATATATATATGTATTTGTATTTTTTTCTGCTTTGAAATCCAGATCACCTAGGCTGTGTTGTAGATCGTTTAATCAGGCTATAATTTGTGTAAATCGTTTAATCAGGCTAAAATTGGTTTTTTGTGTTTCTTTATATTAATAATTTAATTTGTGTTTTGTGTTTCTTTATAGTATATTTTTCTTCTGTCTTTAAATTTTGTAATGATACCCCGCAAAGCTATTCAGCTTGTCTGCAGGAAATTGAGTTAAAAAAAAAAATTATCACTATTGTAAATTCATCGTATACTATTACTTGGTTCAGCTTCATTCATTGCAAGCTAATAAAATGATTTTTTATGAGTTCATTTCTTTTGTATTTATTTGTAATATTTAATATTTGAATTGGAATTTTATTAATAATTGTTGGTAGTGTTACCGAAAGGGTGTTTTTGGCGTAATTATTATTAAAGCGTTCGACTTTAAATCTCCCATGAGCTCTTTGTCTTGTATTATGAGAATGATTAATTGGTTTTAGAAAACTTGTGTTGTTTTGATATTCTTTGATTATTGTTGTGTAATATATGTTCTTTATGTTTAAAACTTTTAACTTTTTTGCGATACTATAGTTTTGTTTGATACGATTGTTCTGATTTGTTGTGTTGTTGTTATAAGTGTTGTCTATGTTATATTTATGTTTTTTCCATAAAATTTTAAGTAGCCGGTCTTGTGTTTTTTGTAGTGTGGTGTTATATTTGACATTCCCCCATGCTGTTATTCCATGTCTTATATATGACTCAGCCAATGAAAAGTATGCTTGATGTAGTACGCTATAATTGGAGCAGTTACTTAAATGATATAGCATATATGACGCTTTTCGCAGTTTCTTTTTTAAATTTCCGATATGGATTTTCCATTTGAATTTATCATCAACATAAACTCCCAGATACTTATATGAATTGGTTACTTCTATTATTGTTGAGCATTTGTCGTTATTTGTTAGATTTGTGGTAGTGTTTTTGTGTAGACATTCTGTATTATGGAATTTTTAGATTATGTTTGAGTTGGTAAGATGAGGCGGTTTAATGTGCATTGCTTTTGTTTTGTTAGCATTAATAATAAGGCCGTTGTCATGGCACCATTTTGTAGCCAAGTCCAATTGTTTTTGCATATCTTCGGTTGCCTTTTCTATGTTTTTATCAGCTACTACTATGGCCGTATCGTCGGCGTATGCGTAGGTTGTACCGTTCAGGCAATTCATCAAGTCATTGGCGTATAATATATATAGAATTGGGCCAAGTTTAGATCCCTGTGGTACACCACAGTCATAAAATACTTCGTTGCTACATTTATTATTGATTTTAACGTAGTATGATCTACATTTCAGATAATCTTTAAACCACGACAATATATTTCCTCTTACACCGATTCTCTCGAGAGTTTGCAAAATTCTGGTGTGCGACAGAGTGTCAAAGGCTTTACTAAAATCGATAAACAACACCAATACATGCATATTTTTACCCAAACATCCGTTTATGTGATTAGAGAAGTCTCCTAGTAATTTATTTATATTTTTTCCTTTTTGAAAACCAAACTGGTTTTTATGGATAATTTTAAATTTATGTAGGAAATCAGTTAATCTTCTAATCACCACTTCTTCTAAGATTTTATCTATTATTGGTAGGATAGATATTGGCCTATAATTATTAAAATCAGTTTTATTACCACTTTTGTGTATTGGCCTTACTATTGATGTTTTAAGTAACTTTTGAACAATTGCTTGTTCCAAACTTGCATTAATGAGTTTTGACATTATTGGCGTCAATATATCGGCATTTATTTTTAAGTCTTTTGCTCGAATTCCATCAGCTCCAGCACCTTTTCTAATATTAAGTGTTTTTAAGATATTATAAACTTCTTCCTCGTTGGTATAATCAATGTACATCGAGTTTTGTACCGACATATTAATAATATTTATGGTTTTTATGTCGCAAATATGTATAATTTTTTTGACATTCTCATTAAAGTTTATTGCAAAATTATTTATAGTATCAATTATATCTTCGTTTTTGAAATTTTTAGTTATAAAATTGTCTATGTTAGTGTTTTTTTTACCAATTATTTCATTTATTAATTGCCATGTAGCCCGTATATCGCTTCTATTTTCAATGAACTTGTTTCTATAGTATTTATTTTTTTCATAAATTATTTTTCTATTCACTAAATTTCTAAATGTTTTAAATTCTTGTTCATATATTTTATTTTTTGGATTATTTCTCCATTTTTTAAAAAGTTTATCCCTAATATCACAGTATTTAACAATTTCTTCACTAATCCACGGATTTGTCGATCTTTTTTTACTAGTCTTTGTTTTTTTAATTGAGTTGTTATATATTTCGCTGAATATTTCATGTATTTTTTTATATAAATCGTTTGAATTTGACATTTGTTCAATTATCGAGTTCCAATTGGTTTCTTGAATTTGTTTATTAATTTTAAAATTATTAAATTGTGGGCTTTCTGTGGTTATCTGTCTTAATGGTGGGGTCTGAGTAATATGGTTGTCCCATCCCTGCTTTTTGTCTTGTTTGTTTATACAGCAAACAAGAGAGTAGTGATCAGATATTGTTGTTGTTATAATTGCAGAGTATGTTTGTGTATTTGCATTATTCATTTTTATAAACAAGTGATCAATACAAGTGCTTGTGTTTTTGTTAAGATCTTCACGTGTGCTCTCATTTATCAAACATTGCATACCATTTGACATTAACATATCTAAATATGATGTTGTTGTTTTGTTTTGTTTTTTTATGTCTATATTTGCATCTCCTACAATAATGATATCTTGCTTGTTTTTTATTTTGTTGATTATTTCTTCGAGTTCTTTTATGAACTCTGAAGCTTTTTGGTTGGGGGGACGATACACAGAAAGAAGAGAAGTGTTTTTGTTATTAATATTTAAATCAATTTGTAACAATTCAAAACAGTTTGTGTTTAAGGCAACTTGAGTATAGTTTATATTCTCATTTATATAAACGGCTATACCTCCACCTTTACTCTCTCTATTTATGAAAATTGAGTTGAAGCCTTGAACATTGTAAAATTTATTCTCATTATCTTTTATGTTTGTTTCAACGAGAATGATGATATTTATTTTATTTATTATTTTGTTAATGTTGGCAAGAAAAGAACTAAAATTCAATCGTAGTGATCTAATGTTCATGTAAATTAGTGACAAGGGATAACTTAAATAGTCTTTATGGATTTCATTAAAAGATGAGATTGTTTGTTTGTAATTATTATTAATTTTTATTTTTAATTATTTTTGTATGGAAAAAAATAAAAAGGTGTTTATATTTAAACTCAAACACGAATTAAGGCTTAAATTGTGGAGGTTATGGATTCAATATCGGCAGCATTATTAATAATTATTGAAGGGCTGTTTTCGTTTTTTCTAGCGAATATGTTGCCATTTCGAACCCAAACAAATTTCCAGTTAGCTTCATGAGCTTTGGTCTTTGCTATCCACAAAAGTCGCCTGTAATTTGGCGTTAATTGGTCGTTTATATATATAAATTTAATGTTGCTATTATTTTTATCAATACTGTTTATTATTGATGCCTCCACTCTATGCCTCTCTATTTTGTTCATAAATTCTATTTTTTTGTTCAGAGAGTGAAACTCTATCACAATTTTGTTTTGTTGTCTCTTCAAACGATAAGCCTTGCTAATATCATCTTCGTTAATCTCAACATTACGTGAAGCTGCTATTTTTTTAACAACATCAATTGGGGAGATTTGGTTATTGTCAATGTTTTTAATCTCAATGTTGTTAGCAATCATATGTTGTTCGATTTTGTTTATACGTATATCCATGCTGTCTATTTGTTTTTCTCTTTTTTTGTCTTTTTCGTTTAATTCTCCAACTTGAGCTACCAGAGTAGATAGAGCAGGGATGCCAACTTTTGAGACTCAAAACGCGTAAAAATTTTTGAAAAAAGGGCTAAAAAGGGCTAAATTGAAAAAAAATCATTTAAAGCCACATCCTGTCAAAATTTTCGATAACGTGCGAAAAGGGGCTAAATTATAAATGTTTCTTTTAAAAATCAAAACAACAAAGACTTTTTTATAAAATAATTTATTAAAAAAAATATTTTTACTTAATAAAAAGATTTTTAGCAATATTAAAGGTCTACATAACACATAAAAAACAATAGAAAAAAAATTACTATAATGAGATACATATCTAAATTATCTACATTTCATATTACATTTTAATAACTAAGGAACATACCTAGATTAAATAGTATACATTTAAAATTGGTCGTTACTGAACAAAATTTCGATTTCTTGTTCATCATCATTTTCAGTCCATAAGACACTATCAATAAAAAATTTAGATTTTTTACATGTTTCGTTCGAATTAATTTTAATGCACACTTCGGCAGGTATTTTGTAGTTTGAACAACATACATTATCTCTTGTTAGGCTATATTTAATGTGTATTAAACTGTTACACGTATTTATTTTATTTTTGAATAAATTCATGATACTAAAACTCCTCTCAACTTCTGCGTTTGAGTACGGATATGTCAATATGTGTAAGGCAAAACTGGATAATTTAATTACCAATAGCATTTTTGTAATTATGAACACCGATCCAAAACTTGTCAGCAGCGTTACCGTTGATGCGACTAAAGTGGCAATTTGACCCTTTTACAGATGCCTTGCCACTTTTTTTGTACTTTTTTTTTGTTTTAGTTGATACATATTAGTTTTTTTTATTAATTTTTTTATTATATGCATATGTAAACATACATCATATACAACATTTAAATAAAAAAAATACAATTTTTATTTTCGTTTTGTTTATTTTCCATCTTTTTAAAAGAGGTGCCCCTTTTTTTTAATAAATCCCCTTTTTGTGCGACTTTCTCAAATTTGCCAACGGTAACGCTGCTTGTCAGTTCTTTCAGTATTATTCCATTCACATGTTTTTAAACTAAGAAGACAATTCTCTAAACAATCAATTTCTTTATCATCAACAATAAACTCTTTTTTAAAGCTTGGTAGAAGGCTTTTCATATTATTCGAAAAAAATATTTTCAGTACTTAGTAACGATATTTTTTTAAATATTTGTATGTTGGATGGAAGTTTTGCTCTAATTTCAATTATGACGGTTAAATTTGTAGAACAATTTTCAAAGCACATCAATTTGAAAGAAATATATGTATGTAGATTATTTTAGATTCCTCTTCTTTTTATAAATTGTAAAGCAAACTAACGTTATTTCGATATTATTAGATTAAAGGAAGAAAAAGTACGAAAAAACTAAAATGTCGAGCAAAAAGTAATAACGGGCTAAAAGGGCTAAAAGATAATTGTAAAAAGTGCTAGATTTACGCGTTTTTTAGTTTCGGGCCAATTTTCTTTTTTCGCGTTTTGAGTGACTCAAAACGGGCTAAATCTAGCCCGAAAAGGGCTAAGTTGGCATCGCTGAGATAGAGTATTAGAGATTGTTGAGAGTGCTGATTGGATTTGCTCTTTTATTTGTAAGTTGGAGGTGTTGATGTTTGAAGTAAGAGTTTCGATTTGGGACTTTATTTCAGTGACATCAGATTGTACTGAGTTAAGCTTGGAATTTACCGTGCTAAGTGATAGGGACTCCTTGAATTTTTTTGCTCTATCATTCTCTTCGGGTATGCTCTCATCACGTATCTGCTTTTGCCCATTGTTTTCATCAAATACAAAGGCTTGGTAAATATTATTTGGTGATCTGGTTCGTGGTCTACATACATGACATCTCCAGTTCGTTCTCCTCTCACCCGTCATACTGGCATAAGTTGGCTCCGATAGATTAGAGCATGTAGAGAAGTGATAGTTGTTATTGCAATTGAAGCATTTTACATAACTTGTTGTTGTTATATCTTTTTTACATTGACCACAGACAACTTTACTCATTTTGTTATGTTTTTTGTTTTGTTTTCTTTTTTATCTATATTTTCAGTTTTGCTGTTTTAATAATTTTTTAATTTTGCTGGCATAAATCTATCGATTTTACAGATTTGAACACTAGGTTTTATGTTTTTTTCAATGCGTTTTTATTGTATATATTTTGTTAAGATTTTTAGTTATTAGATTATGCAGTAAATCAAAATTTAGCACGAGCACTTTAAAACACGTCCATTCGCAACGAAGTGAAACTGAACTATATTTATAGACACACTGTTCCTACGTATCTACATTTATATGTAACTATTTCTATATACATATGTACATATGTTTATATGTAAATATTTGTAACAATGTGTAAATGTTTGTAAATACTATTTTGTTATGTTTCCGGTTTCATGCTTAAATTTGATACCTTTTCATAATTAAACTTGAACGTGCTCAATTTTTTATTGTTTCTGTTCGTTAACCCTGATTTTCCAAAGCTCAAGCCAATTCTCTAGTTTATAAACATATTTCTGCAAATTCTGTGATGCTATTTGATGGTCCTTATGAACGCTAATAAAGGCTGTATCGTCTGCAAAAGTTGAAGTATGTATTATGGGGTCTGATGGCATATCGGCTGCATAAATCAAATATAAAGTTGGACCCAGTATGCTACCCTGGGGTACTCCTGCTTCAATTGGCTGAGCGGGGCTTAAAAAATCGCATTCTTTGATTGTAAATTTTTAATAACTTTTCATAAGTTTGTGGGTATTAGCAGACAGAGCTAATTTTATTTTATGCATTAAACCTTCATGCCAGACTTTGTCGAACGCTTGGGAAACATCAATGAAAAGCGCGGAACAGTATTTTTTCTCTTCAAACGACCGTCTTATCACATTTACCAATCTGTGTGTTTGTTCGATGGTACTGTGTTTAGGTCTAAACCCGAATTGGTGATTTGGGATACATTGAGTGTCGTTCAGAATTTGAATCAACTTAGCCATTAACAATTTTTAAACAGTTTTGAAATTGTCGGCAGTAGACTAATTGGCCTATATGACTCTACTTTAGTGGGGTCCTCCCCTGCTTAGGAATCATGGTAATCATAGATACCTTTCCAATCTGCAGAATAGTATTCTAGGCGTAAAATAGCATTGAAAATAAATAGGATAATTCTTCTAGCTACACGAGGTAACTCCACAAGCATTTTGTTGCTGATTTTATCCATACCTGGAGTTTTTTTAAAAATCAGAGTACCAATAGCGCTTTGAACATCATTAAAGCTAAGTCTTAGAGGTACAGGAAGTCTAATAACGAGTGGAAGCAAATCAGATGCATTATTTGAGCTGTCTATAGTAAACACATTTCTCAATTGGTTAACAAATAAAGTCCCCTTCTCGGAATCATTTCTAGCCCAGTCTCCAGTCGGATTTCGCAGAGGAGGCTTTCCTCTAACTGGTCTTTTTAAACCTCGTGCCGCCTTCCATAACGAATAGTCAGGTTGTGGCGTACTATTTTTGGATTTCTAAGAAATTTCTTAGTATATCTCTGCATACCCGTAGCCTAGCTTTCAGTTCAGGAGACCTGTGAATTTGCCACTCTCTTCTTTTTTCTGACAGGAGATGATCGAGTTCAGCGAAATAAGTTCTGTTTGTCCCACTTCTGCACTCAACGTCATATGTGGAGGCGTGATGTACAGCTCTTCTTATGTCCTCAGTAAACTTGCCAATCGACCCATCAATATCCTCAGTAGTTCTCAACACTACATTTACCATGCAGTGGGAACTTAAATACTTTTTATACTTTATCCAACTTACTCTGGTTTTAGATATGTCCCGAAATGGAGAGCCATTCCTTTGAAGGAAACGCATTGAAATAATAGAAGGAGAGTGATCTGAAGACAAGTCTAATGAGGGTGTATCGATTCTACAGGGATATTTTTCACTACTCCGAAGTCAATAACATCGGGAATCTTCCGTCGGTCCGTCGGCCAGTAAGTGGGATGAATTTAATTAAAACTAAAATTAGAAACAGATTTTCGCTAAACACCATGGCCCATAATCATACTTATAGAAAAAGCATACTTTAAGCAAAAGCATGCTTTTGTTTTAAATTCGGAACAAAATTTATATGTTTTTGTTGTTTAAAAGTCTACTTTTACTTAAAGTATGCTTTTTCTATGACTATGATTATGGGCCCATGAATTCACTTCTATACATCAGATGTGGGCTTAAAAGATTAAATAAATGTTGTCAAAATTTTGAAGTAACTAAGGATCTCATAAAAACAATTGATAAGGATATTTATACAAATGATAATAATTTTTTGTCTGGCTCAGAAGTAGAAGAATATATAGAAGAATGTTATGAAATATTTAACATGTAGCCTTACACTGTTATAATAGTTTGTTGAGAAACTATTATTTTGTGTATTATACATAGCTTTTAATTATACCCTACACCACCATAGTGGGGAGGGTATATTGGATTTGTGTTGATGTTTGTAACGCCCAGAAATATTAGTCCAACACCCACCTTAAAGTATACTGATCGACTCAGAAGCGATGTCCGTCCGTCCGTCTGGCTGGCTGTCCATGTAAAGCTTGTGCGCAGAGTACAGGTCGCAATTTTGAAGATATTTCGATAAAATTCGGTACAACATATTTTTCGGCCCAAGGATGGATGGGATTGAAACTGGTAAAAATCGGTCCATTATTTCACCTGGCCCCCATACAAATGTCCTCCCGAAATTGGGGTTTACCGATCATAAATGTTTTAACTATGCAAGTATCCTAACAAATGTCATCACAAATGAGTGGTAAATCAAGCCAAATCACATATACAAATTTTGTGCAGATCGGCCCACTTCCGAAATTCACTTTAACAATCATAAATTTCTTAAAAATAAAATTCTTAAAAATAAAATTTGACACAAATAAGTTTGTATATTTGACTATCGAATAAAAATTAAATCGATCATATTTTATAAAGAAAAATAACCATGCACTTACTTATACTTTTATTTATGATTTTTAGTATGCCTTTATTTTTATCTGATGAAGAGCTGGAGAGGGTTTTGGAAGAATGGGTTGACAGTGAAGATAATTTTGGTAATGAAAGTGGTGACGAAATGCTCGACAACGAAGATCTGGTGATTGTTACGAAATGTGGCGAGGGCACAGACCCAGATGATGTAACAAAACCAGTGGATGTAGGAGATGTGGATATTTTATCAGCGGAAATTTTATACACGGAACAACCACCACCAACATCAGCTACTGTTGAAGTGAGGGACTTTAAAAAGGAAATTTTTGAATTAAAGGAAAAGTATAAAAAGGTATTGTGGAAACAAAATCATTTTAACTTCGATTCGGAGCAAACTAAATTTAAAGGTGATTGTTCTTTGTCCGAGTCAGTGCTTGAGCTATCCACGCCATTTAGCTTCTTCAACTACTTTTTTCTGACGATATAATAAATCATATTGTATCAGAATCAGCCCTGTATGCAACTGAAATAAATCCAAATATAAACAAATATATTGGGATATGCATTTTAATGTCAGTGGTTCAAGTACCAAACATTCGGCGTTATTGGAGCCCTATTGTTGGAAATGAAACCATAGCGAACACTATGACTGTGAATGAATTTGAAAAAATTCGTCGATACATGCATTTTAATACAAATAGCAGGATGCTGCCAAGGGATTACCCTAAACATGATAGACTACATACAATTAGACCTCTTTTGACCCATCTGGTTAATAAATTTTCAACGATCCCACAGAGGAGTGTTTATCTTTAGATGAACAGATAGTTGTCGAGCTGGCACTATTCGCAGAAATAGATTAACAAACTGTAAGCTTCCAACGGAAAAAGAACTAAACAAAGAGCCAAGAGGAAGGTCAGTTGAATTTTTTGCCAACATTGATAATGTCGACATATGTTCACTTTGCTGGAAAGACAATAAAGCTGTAAATTTGTTGTCAACATTTGTTAGCGTTCACCCAATCTTAACTGTAAAAAGATACGATAAAACCAAGATGCAGCACATTGAAATAGACTGCCTCGATATAATTAAACAATATAATATGCACATGGGTGGTGTTGACTTAACAGACAGCCTTATTGGACGATATCGAATAAAAATAAAGTCCCGAAAGTGGTATATGCGGATATTTTACCATTTATTAGATATTACAGTCGTTAACTCATGGATCTTATATAAAAAAGTATGTTCAACAAAACAATAACTGCTTCCAAACTAGAAAGGTATCAAAATATTTGTTTTATCTTTTAACAGAGATTGATTGTACCATGTTTTTTTAAGAAATGAATTCTTTTTTATTTTGTACCAACAATTTTATATATATTCTTTTAAATACTACGATTAGACATGTTTGATGATATCAGATTAATAAATATCACTAAAACTTAAGAACTTTGTTTTTTACTTTTGCATGTATAAATGGATGATGATGCAGATTTGCAACGGGACGAAAAATCTGTTTTCCGGAAAATCGAGCAGCGGAAATTTTTTTCCAATATTTTTTTTGAGTTTGCGAGAACAATTTTTATTAAAATCAATTTATTTGGTTCCACAAGAAAAAATCATGCAACAAAGGGTTAACATAGTAAAACAATCCAACAACGCAAACAAAAGAAAACAAATGCATTTCTCCTTGCGTATATTTACCAATACACTCCCACTTTTGTTAAACACAACTAAACATTCTCATTTCTCTTTTTGGCCACCACTGCTCTAAAGCATTGGTCTCCAAAAAAATTTGTTTGTCCATATGAAATTAATACAACAACAATTGTTTCATGAAATGGACATCATTGCTCTAATACTATGTTTCCACGACGACTTGAATCACCTGCTTCGCCTTCTGAATCATGTTTATGAATCATGCTGTTTACATGACTAATAAACATGATTCGATTTGACAGTTGTTTTTAATAAACAAACAGAATAAAAAAAACAGAATTTGCAATTTGTGGAAAATAATTTTTTTTGATGGACAAAAAAAGTGAGTGGAAATTAGTTAGCTTATTTGAAAAAAACATACATTCGTACGTACTTTCTTTACTTCCAGCAACAAGAAAATAATTTGCTTTGTTTACAATAATATTAAATTTTTACAGCTAGTGCAGATAAACTTGCGATAAAAATTAGAAAAGAGTGCAATTTTTCGTGCTTCGCAAGTAGATTCAATATGAATCTACTTGATTCGCTCTTAAAATTTTGTATGGTGAAGCAAGTTGTTTCGTTCATGATTGGGGTATGAAGCATGAATAGAAAGCGAATCATGTACCGTGGAAACATAGTATAAAGGCATTTCTAACCATTAAACATTGTGGATTAACATGAAAAATATTAAAAAAACAAATTGGATTTCATAAATATATCGTTATTTATACAACGTATATAAATACATTTTTCGAAGAGCTGATGGCACATTTAATTTTAATGTAGTCATGTTATAGGTGGTTAAGATAAAATGTTACTTGGATTTTTTTCAATAAATTTTTTTCTTCTTCATTTTTAAATAATAAATTTCTACATAATTTAATTTGGAACAGCATTAAGCTATATTTACACGATTGAAATTTTTTTCACAATTGCTCTATAAAATGCTTCAAACTCGTGTAAACAGCAAAAATTCTTCAAAGTTTATTTATTTAATAGTTATTAAGTTTATTTATTTAATAGTTATTAAATAAACAAATTTTGAAGAAATTTTGCTGTTTACGCGAGCTTGAAGCGTTTTGAAGAGCAATTTTGAAAATTTCAATCGTGTAAATCTAGCTTTATTCTTACTAAAAAATATTGAAAAAGGAGTAAAATTGAGTTGACATTAAATTTAAAGTTCACTTTGTAATGTAAATTAATACATATTAATACATTGATTTACAAAAACTAATAAATTTAAAACTTTGTATTACAAGCAAAGCAAAAATCATGGTGTAACTATACAAGGTGAGTTCAGTAGCACAGCTGACTGACTTTGTTTACAATTTACTTTTGTCAAAAGTAATATTCTTTCAAGTGTTTTTGACAGTAGTACATTATTTTACACAAACAAAATGAATGTTGTTTCTGTTTTGTGTTGTATTTGTTGTCGATTTGCACTCACCTTGTATAATTACACCATGGCAAAAATATTGTAATCTAAAAGGACTTTGCCGATATAAAAGATACAATTTGTCATTTAAATTGTATTTTCTATGTACCTTCTTCAAAAACGTTCATAATATATGTTATGATCTCATATTTTTAAGTATTTTTAACAATTTTTTTTGTTACTTATTAAATTAATATTACAGAAATGTTATTACATGAATAAAAAAATAAAATGTACTGTTTTTTTTTTTGAATTGTACTGTTTTTTGTATAAGATGTACTGTTTTTCCGTATTTCAAATCTGGCTACCCTAGACATAATGTAAGTAAATACAAATATATAAAATAATGTTTATAATAACATAATTAATTTAAAAAAATGTTTAAATAAATATTCCCCTGAAGAAGTCAACAAAAAATTTACGAAACGTCGGGAAAAAATTGGAATTAAATGTGTTTTTAATTTACAATAAAATAATTTAGGCCCAATTAGCTTACAAAGGAAACAAATTACAAAAACTTTAAATACAACATCTTGGCCAAAAAACAAATAAATAAGATTATAAGATTTTCTAATTAATTCAAGTAATTCAAGTCTTAATTGTAGTTTTAATATTTATCTTTTGGATTCACGAAGTACTTGGACTTAAAGTAAGAATTTTCTTACACAATAAATTAAAAAAATGATGTTGAGAGCATCTTAGATAGAGTAAGTTCAACTTCGCTTATTTCCTCTCTGGGATTGATTTAAGATTTTTTTCTTAATTTAAATAAAATTACATAGTCTTAATTTTTGTTGTAAGATTTATATTCTTTTTTATTTAAGAACATATTTTACTTAATTTAAGAGATTTTTACTCATATCAAGATTATTATTCTTGTTTTAAGAAAATCAGTACTTAATTTGTCAAATCAAGGAGCTAGTAAAAACGTACTTAAATTTTCAAGGATGCCTTTTAATGCTAAAACTGAGAAAAATAAACTAAGATTTACAATACCATTTTTCTTCGTGTGGTAAAGGTAAAACACGTCAAACCATGTAAAGGAAGGGACATATTTACGTGATATATTCCACATAATGTACAAATACTAACATTAACATAAGGTCCAGAAGATAACCTTGCCGCAAACTACCAACAATCTCAACCGTAGAGCCACATATCTGTTAAACGAAGTCGAATAAATCAGTTATATTTGGATAAATTTGTAGACACATTGTTATTATCGACCGAAAAGAAAATATATTGCCCAAAGAAAAATCAAATATAGGTAATCCATTCGGAATGTTCAATTTGCGATTACCCACTCTTAACATTGCTACCAATATCTCGCGAATAACGACACTTGGCTTCACATAACATCAAAGAAAAAACTAGAGATGTGAGTGATATCACAAGTTCTATGCGGTCTGTTGACATGTGCGAATCGCGAAATTAACTGCTCACCAAACTTATTTTCCAATATGTAAACCCATTATTTCACATTTCTCACAAAACGCCAATTTTCGTATTACAGCTGAATAATTTGGAGAATTTTTGCGGTGTGTTCCTATCCGTGATAAATTGTTAAGCAATACTGAATAAAAATAAGATGACAGTCAAGTGTAATCTGTATATATGTATGTGTTTCATATTTAGGTAAACATTTTTTTCATATAAATGAAACATCATTTGATATTTCTTTATTTAGGCTCTAGTTTATTAAATTTAATTTACATTAAATTATTTTTACTGAAGGTAGGAATTGTTACATGAAAATTATTATTAAAATTTATTGATAATTTTTCTTGGTCTAGGATTCGAACCTGGGTTGTTGGTTGAATTTGCATATGTTTCGAGAAACACCACTTTCTCTCATCAGAATTCTTTACGTTCTCACCCTCTGCACCACTGCGGCGCCCGCTAGCCTACAGTCAAACATCAATACTTTAACCAGTATCACTGGTGGTTCGAAATTTAATGAACTAGAGCCTAAATAAAGAAATATCAAATGATTTAAAATTAACAGTTCAAATAAAAAATAATAATTCATAAATGAAACATATTAAAAAGACATCAAGGCATATTTACGCCAGTATATACACGCTATTTATGAACAGTAAATGTTAGTTACTATGTATGTATTTGCGTAGTTAGTTAGTTGGTTACCTTATGGCTCAGCTACAGCAATCTATGTAAAAAGCATAAAGTTACCGCTCAATGGTGGAATGATTTTCTATTTTTACTCTTGTTTTTTTATAAAATGCTCGCAATAGCAGTGAGTTTGATGTTGTTGCCTTTGGAGATTCAGAACAACACATTCGCGGTGTTCATTTTTTTACAATGTTATTTAAGCGTTAAGTTATATTAAGTTTTATTGTAATCCTGAATATGTTTTGTAGTAGCCTTTTTATTGCTTATTTTCATTTAAACGTGTCAATGAAATTCAAAACACTATAGCATATGTAGTACATAGTACGATAAAACACAACATTTTAACACATCAACACATACGTAACACTTGTATGTATACATATATGTATACGCGTATATATACACACACATGCACGCACACAGGTAAATTGAATACACATCTATGGGTATAATACATACATACATATATTTATGTATGTGTGTACGAGTATGTACATATAATGGTTGAAGATATATTAATACATTAAAATGGAAACAAAAATTATTATGTATTAATGCAAGTATTTATACATTTAGTTGTTGTTGACATTGGAATACTTAAAAATATTTGAATTAATTTTTAAAATTAATCTAGACACTATTAAAATGACTATTTCAAAATTTAATCCGAAAAGTATTTAAAATTTTTCATTTGCTAAGTGATTTATAGCTTTTCACTTGAATGAAATGTATGCACAAAATTATTTTTTAATGAAAGTATCAATATGATTTTCCGTCTGCAAAGACCGTTTAACGTCGAAGCTCATCAACAACTGTTGCAATTTATAAACAGGCAACTTGTAGCTACATACTTTAATAATATACGCATCTCTACCATTTATATGGAAAAAGTCACCGTCAAAAGCTGTTTTCCAACTGTCGAATCTCTATTTATTACTGTACAATACAGGGATGATAAATTCAGTACAATTGTATTATTCGCCCTTAAAAAGTACAACATTCTTTGAAACGGCGAAAATCAAAGTTTTGTTCACAATTCCATAGTACTTTCGATTAATATGTGTTCAGTAAAAATGTAAATGGATCGTCCAATAAGATAAAAAGTCGATATCGAAAAAAATTATAGAATGTTTACATAAAGTTTTCTCCAAATATACGTAATCAATTTGTGGTTTGTTTTCACCACTGATTTCCACAAATGTTTTTTTTTTTTTTTTGAGAAAAATAAAAATAATTATTAGGGTTTTGAAATTTGGTATCTTTTGTTTTATTTAAATAAAATTAGCAACATAAAATAAATGTATATACGAGTATGTATAAACTCTACTGTTACGATAAAGTAATAACTTTATCATAACATATTATCTTTTGTAATTATGTATGTATGTATATGAGTTATATAGTTTTTGTTGACATTTATTTATCTATTAAAGCGATAATAATATAAATTGAATAGATAGATCAACCAAGAAAACTCTAAAAAAATTTATAAAATATTTTTCTTTTGAAAATAAATACATATGTATTATCAATATTTGGCAGATGTCTTTTTATAGTTGGGGAGTTTTTATTGCTTTCGAAGTTTATGTATCAACTAAAGGTGCTATCAGACGGGATGTATTTTACATATGTATGTGCTCTCACTTTTCTTACCCCTATGTAATTCCGTATGTATGTAAAAATTTCCATTTTACATACGATTCATAATTTTTGCTGTCACACCTGCTTATGTTTTTCCGTATGACATAACCTATAAATGTAAACAAAAGCTGACTTTTTTACGTGTATAAATTTCAAGAATTGTTTCTTTTGGCCAATCTAACTGAAATAAATATAATAAAAATAATTTAATTTATTAAAATTCGAAAAATACTTATTTTTCCATATACATTATCCATATGCAAAGTTTCATATGTATCACACAATGTGTACAATAGGGTGGGGCGCTTGTGTATAGGAAAAAATAAAAGTTAATTAATAAAGTTCTAATAGTAATATTTTGCTGTCTTGGACTTAAAAAGGTAATACTTTAAAAAATATATTCAATTAAATGACATCTTTAGCCCGCGCATGCGTCTTAAAATTTTTGGAATTTTAATAAAAACACTTTTCATTTAAACTTCAATATTTTCAAAACAGTTCTATTATACCCTTCACCATCATGAGAAGGGTTTGTAAGTTCCACAATATAATTTTCCGACCCTATAAAGTATATATATTCTGGATCCTTATAGATAGCGGAGTCGATTAAGCCGTGTCGTCTGTCTGAGTGTTGTAATTAATTTCTTGAAGTCCTAGATATCTTCGGGATCCAAATCTTCAATAATTCTTTCAGACATACTTTCGAGAAGTTTGCTATTTAAAATCAGCAAAATCGGTTTAGGCCAACCAGAGTTATGGGCCAATATGTGAGACAACCATGAAAATTTTATATTTTTTGTCCATTTTATTGCAATATTTTGAAATATATTGCAGATAATACCATGAAATTTTGTATACGTTGTTTTTATGATAAAAGAAGAAAGTATGCGGAAAATAGTAAGAATCGGTCCATGATTTCTCATAGACCCCATACAAAAAAAAATCTTCCCGAAATTTTGCTCAGTTATACATAAATGCCTATAAAATTGGAATATCAAGACAAAATTCAGCAAAACTAAGTTTTGTGTAAACAGAAATCGCAACACGAAATTTTTTTTAGTTCGGTCCATGTTTGACCATAGACCCCATATAAAGTCCACTTCCAAAATTCACTTAAATACATATAAAACAGATATAAATAATGTTAAACGGCTAAAATTTGACATAAATACTCTTTATAGGCAAATAAATTGTCATTTTAATATATACAAAAATCTTCCCACAAAATTTTGTGAATTTCGGTCTATTTTTAATCGTATGCCCCATATAAAGCTCTCTTCCGAAAATCACTTTAATACTCATAAATCTCTTATAAATAAGGGTACCAATCCAAAATTTTACACGGATCATTTACATACATGCCTAAATCAAACAGCTGGATTTTGAGAATATCGGTCCATACTTGACAATATCCCCCACATAAGGTCCACTCTCCAAAATCCACGTTAATACTAATATATAGCTTATATATACCGTTATTATGTTGAAATTCGACGTGAAATATCCTCATATGCATGAAAATAACTGTTCCAAAATTTAAGAAGATCGGCCCATAATTTGTCATAGCTGCCATATAAAAACCATTTCCAAAAAACAAATAAATTTGGGTCAAAAAATATTCTTTGCGGATTTAACCCATATTCGGTCCATGTTTTATAATCATGATATATATCGTTAGAAAGGTATTTTTATTACCTTTTATTTAATGTATTACAAATTATCAGACACCCAGTAGTTCTCGAGATATAGGCCTATATATTTTTAACTTTACGGGCCCACCCCCTCGAAAATGAGCGTGATCACCAATTTTTTTTTTTTGCTGGCATCTCCTCTAAGTATTTTTTTAGTCACTAAAACCGAATTGTTCCCCTTTTTTATACTCTGTTACATTACACTCAAGATTATTATGAACATCAGACAAACTCTGTAAATTCTGGTAAGAATTGTTAATTAAATGAATTAGAAATGGTGAAAATTAGACCAAATTTCAAAATATTTAACATAAATTATGTTGGTCGTAAAATTGTCTTTCAAACAATATATCAAATACTAATGAAATTTGCACTAAGACTGAATAGAAACCACAGAATAAGGATATTCTAGTCCTATAACCAGTTTAGTTTTTCTATTTCTTAGTACGTTTAGGTGAAGGGTATTTAAGATTCGGCACAGCCGAATATAGCACTCTTACTTGTTTTTAATTGTGTTTGTGTACATTTAAATAAATAAAGACTCGTTATACATATTTTCTTGAAACTACTTGACGCTTTTATTTTGCAATTAAAAAGAATCCGGTTTATTTAAAGGAAATAAACCACAGTTTTTAAAAGGTAAAAACGTAACAATATTTAAAAGGCAAAAACGTAACAATATAATATATATATTAGGGCGGGTCGATATAATAATCGCCCATGGCTCAGTGAAAATCGTATTCTAGATATCAAAATAAGAAACTTTGCCGAAGGAACCATACCTCTAAAACGAATTCTACAACCCCCCAACTGTTGACTTTTGTCCCGTAGGGTCAAGTTTTGAAAAATCCCACTTTGACCCATTTAAAGTGCCCCAATCGAGTCCAAATGTATGACCGACCCCCACTAACTTTGGAGGGCCGATCCACCCATGCCAGTGGCACACCCCCTGGAACTCCCCTTAGGGGTTCCCCATACAAACATTTAAAAAAATCACCATTTTGGCACTTTATTTTATTATTTTTTATTTATTTTTATTATTTTATTTATTTTTTCTCTTTAGAAATGTATTTAGTCAGAACATATGTAAATGAAAAAATTAATTTAACTTACTAATAGAAAAGAAAATAAAAAAAATTACGCTATCGAACCGATGTTGACGGCCCAACGGGACTTAGAACTTATAAAAAACCAGATATAAACTTTTATTGCACAAGTTACACGGAAATGATCAGTATGAATGACAGAAATGACGTATTTGAACCACCATTCACGCGAAGCATTCCATACGATACTTTGAAACAATATTTAAATCAAGATGATCCACCGTTTAATGATCCAAAAATTCCATCACACATACAAGGAACAGAACGACACGTTCAATTGCTAGCTAGCGTTTCCAAACGAGTTATACCGGAAAATGTAGAGGCTGTTATGGCGACATTAGAAAGCCGTGCGAAATTGCCCAGACTTGAAAGCAAAAAAGACTTCAAACAGTAATTTTTTTTATTTTATTTTCTATTAGTAAGTTAAATTAATTTTTTCATTTACATATGTTCTGACTAAATACATTTCTAAAGAGAAAAAATAAATAAAATAATAAAAATAGTATTTTTGTTTTTACTTTCCCAATAAACATATTGGCAAGCGTTTTGTAAATTAAGATTGCAGCAAGCTTGCATAAATAAGAGTTTTGCGAATGTCGTTGACAATTTGCTTGCAAATGCAAGTGTTTCATAAATTTAAGCAAAACGTGTCATTCTCACTGTTAAAAATTGCGCTAATAAGTTGTGTTAATAAATAGTGTTAAATTGTTGTTAAAGTTGTTAAATTTAGTGCCTTTGATACTTTTAATTATCATTTGCTATTAAAAAAGGTAATTATCTGCTTATTTAATGTCTGTAGCAAAAAGGCAGAAAAGTGTTATGCGCAGAAGCACCGAAATTTTTGAGCATATATGAAACGGTGCGGCTGCAAGTTCTGTACTGGAAAAAATAGATAAATTTTCCTTGATTTGATTAAAAAAAAAAAATTTTAAGAAATTAAATAAAATATAACTGTTATTAAATGAACTGACAATCGATTTTGTGAGAGGGTTTCCCCAATGTTTATTGAACACAGCTACAGACAACATACTACATTTATACCACGATTATTTTCGTAGTATTGATACCAGATATAAACCAGCTTGTTTTATGGTTTAATTGTAGTACAAGTTAACACACATGTAGTATAGTATACTAATATGGTATGCAAATCCTATGTCTGTCTAGGATATTAAGAGCAGGAACAGAGATATTTATGGTTTCGCAGATTTTTTCGAATATAAGTTGTAAATTTTCATTAGCCTTATATGGAATTTCGTTTAACCGTAGTTCACAAGCAACACTTCTATTTTCTTGCTGTTTAACTTGTACTTTTAAAGAGTTAATTTCCTCTTGCATGTTTTGGATAGATCCGACAACTTTTTCCAAATGTTGTACTTTATCGGTGATAACATTTAAGTCTTGTTTAATAGTACCGAAAACTTTATCAAAAACAGTTAAAAGTTCAGACTTGTATTCTTTAAATTTCATATCAATAATTTGCTCCAACTCTCTTGTAAGCTTTGTAAACCTCTTTTCCATTATATTTATGGTTTTAAAAGGGGAATCAGTCTGTATTAACCTTTGGTTGATATTGGAACACCCAGCAAGAGAAATGCTAAAATTATCATTAAGACCATTAAGATTAGTACTATGAGGGCTCAACTCATCATGAAAAATATTTTTGTCTTGAGTTGTAATTGTTTCCTCTCTAGAGTTCATAATTTGACTGATATTGCTTTCCGGTTTATTTGTTTTACCCTTTTTAGCTTGCCGCTTACTTCTTTTTACAGGAGGGTATTTTACAGGGTTGTGATTAGATATACATAAATCTTTTTTTTTTATTGATTTAAGACAACGGAGGATTAAGTTAAAAAAAAGTAATTATATTATAATAGGATATTACTATATCAAAACTAATTTATTTCAGTGTAGCTAATGCAGCACATCCACCTGAACACAGCTCGCTGACACCAGAATAAAACGCTGTTTAAATTCGCCTTGTTGGTATTAATATTGGCGGGCAATGTATTTGTTGTTTCGTTATTTTTAGGTTTGTTGTTGTAATGATGAGAAAGCCAATAAGAGATTAATACTTGCTTTATTATGTATGTATGTATGAATGTGTCGAGTTTTTAATTTAGGAATGAGTTAATTTGATTTAGTTTTAATGAAAGTTTATGTTTTTTAAATAAACACAGATTTTAGTTATTGCCGAGTATTATTGTTGTAAATTTCATTTAGTTATATTGAGTGTTAATGTTTTAAAAAAACACAGAGATTTTAGTTATTGTCGAGTATAATGTAATTGTTATTGTAATATTATTGTCGTTTGTTGTTTTACAGTCGATTGTTGTAGTTTTATTGTTTGGGAATTTATCACTCTCAACTTTTTGTTTAGTTGAACACCAACATTTACCTCAACCACCGATACTGTTGTAATAATGTTATTATTTTAGTTTGTTATGTAAAGTTCTACTTATTATAATATGTACATATATTGTAAAAGTTCTTATAATTGAAACAATAAAAACACGACAATATGCGGAGCGAATGAAAAACACGTCTTTTATCTTCAGAACAATTGAAATAATGAAATAATAGTGTACTTAACAAAGTGAGTGAAGTTAATTCTAAATAAAATAATAATGGCTTCGGCTAGCAACAATAATACTAATTTCAAAACTCTAGTAGAAAACCTAGTGTCTCTAGAATAAAATATTAATTTCGAGAGTGACGTAGACTGAAATTTAATTCTTAATATTCCAGTGGTTGAAACTACGAGTCAAAGTTCCCAATTAGACGAGCTGTTGAAAACTTTTGATTTGTGTACAGTAAAGCGTTATTTGACAAGTAAGTATCTATTAATTCATTTTTGTTTATTTCTCTAAAAAAAAACTTAATAAATACTTAGGAGCTGAAATTACATTTGAAAGCCTAAAATACCTTTCAAATGGTTAATGTGTTAACCCTTTCAGTGGTTTTGTCGAATATATTCGACATTACGTTGTACCAAAGACTATAAATATATAAAGATGTTGCACTGCCATACATTGTACTGTCAGTGCCAAATTTGTCGATGGCAAAACTACTACTGCCACTTATTGTACTCAGAAAACATATTATACTCAGAGAACGTATTATTTTCCATTCAGTCGTCGTTGAACAAGCGATGTGAACACATGCTGTTAATTCAAACGTTTATTTAGGAATAATTTTTAGGTTTAAAATATTAAAAAGTATACAAAAAATAGATTGACATTTCATGTAAATTTAAGTATATAAAGGAATAAGAAAAATATGCACAGTTGCTAAAATTGGTATAAATGGAAGTATTATTTCCAACACTTCCCCTCAAACTTGCATATTTTTGTACAATATAAATAATATAAAAATTTTAATTAAATTCAATTTCCTGAAGTCCTAGACCTCTTACAAATTTTAAGTGTTTTTGTTTATTTAAATTTTTAGTTAAAACGTCGGATATATTTTCATCCGTTGGAGTATAGCGCAGCTCAATCTCATTTGCTTTCACTACATCTCTCACATGTAGGTATTTGACATCAATATGTTTGCTTCTTCCATGTAAAACAGGATTTTTAGCCATACACTGAGCTCCCAAGTTATCACCATAAACTAATATTGGTTGGCTGACGTCATAACATTGGATTTCACTTAACAAACTTTTCAGATAGACAGCTTCTCTCGCCGCCGTGGACAAGGCCACAAATTCTGCTTCAGTGCTGCTGAGAGCAATGTTTGGTTGTTTTTTGCTCTCCCAATTAATCACACTCCCAGCCATGATAAACGCAATACCGGTATAGGATTTTCGGTCTTCCATACAACTTGCCCAGTCGGCATCCACAAATGCCTTTGGTGGTAAACCTGTTTTAGAATAAACTAATTTGAAATGTAATGTTGCAGAAAGATACCTTAAAATATGTTTGGCCGCCTTTAAGTGTTCAACATGTGGGTCCTTATTTCTCTGTGCCAATTTACCCACAGAATGCATTATGTCTGGCCGTGTTGAAATTGCTAAATACATCAGCGCCCCTATTAACGATTGATAATAATTCGGTTCAACCTTTTGACAGTCGGATGAGCTGCAATGTATTTGAAATCCAGGGTCGAGGGGCGTTGCTACAGATCTGCAGTTTTCCATATCAAAACGTTGCAAAAGATTTTTGATGTATTGTTTATGACCCACAGCAATAGAACCGGTTTCATTTTCTCTTTCTATTTCCATCCCCAAAAAGTGTTTCACCCCACCACCATCAACGATCTTGAACCTTTCACCTATTTTACGCTTTATTATTTCCAAATTCTTCTTATCACTGCAGGCTATCATGATGTCATCAACGTATATCGCTATCAGATTAATTTTGTTACCGTCATTCGCTTGATATAGGCAAGGTTCGTGTTTACATGGTACAAAACCAATGTCTCGAATGGCTGCATCTAGAGTGACATTCCATGCGCGCCCTGACTGCTTCAGTCCATAAAGAGTGCGCTTCAACTTTAGTACCTTGTTCGGCTCTATGGTATCTTCAAATCCATCGGGTGCTCTCATATATACGTCTTCTTCTAATTTACTGTTCAGATAAGCGGTAGAAACATCAACATGGTGTAAATATAAATTATGTTCTGCTGCTAATGCTAGAACCATTCTTATGGTAGAATACCGGATAACTGGGGAAAATGTTTCACCGAAATTTACACCAAATTCCTGCCCACACCCTTTTGCAACAAGGCGAGCTTTAAATCTTTGAACATTGCCATGCTCATCAGTTTTCAAATTGAAGACCCATTTGTTGCCTATGACTTTTTGATTTGGTGGCAACTCTACAGCACACCAGGTGTCGTTCTCCAATAAGGCTTGGTATTCACGTTCCATGGTGTCTTTCCAAAGATCACTAAATTCGCTTCCATAAGCCTCAGCCACTGTTTGAGGAATCTGAACATCTTCCGTTCTAACAAAACATAGTTTTTGGTATACCTTCTTAGGCCTTCCTTTTGTGCCGGATCGAATGAGCTTCGGCCTACCTCTTCCCCGCACTGATGCCATCTCACCGTTTCTTTTCTTTTCGTCGTCGCTTTCGGAACTGCATGTTTGAAATTCTACACCACTTTCATCACAAACTTCTGCTTTAGCATTGACGTCATCATTACATATTTCAGTTTTAGTAGGGGCCACATTGTCTGTTTCATCGGTTTGTTGTTCTTCTTCATCAGAATTTCTGCTTTCTTTTCCCATTAAATCAGATATATTATATGAGTCGGTGTTGTTTGACATCTCTTCGCAAAATTTTACATCCCTCTTCTCTACAACATTTCTCGTATCAGCATCATACAATCTGTATGCTTTGGACGTTGTTGAATAACCGACGAAAATGTAATTTTTGCCTCTTGCAGCAAACTTTTTATTTTGGGTTTTTTCCAAACCAACAGCTGGTGAACCAAAAACTCGAAGATGCTTGACGTTTGGTTTTCTTGAATACCACATTTCATAAGGGGTTTTTTCTTGCAAAATTTTCGTTGTTGTTCTGTTCCGTATATAAACAGCGGTATTGACTGCTTCTGCCCATAGGGAATCGTTCACCTTCGCATGTAACATCATACTTCTCGCCATTTCAATGATCGTACGATTCGCCCGTTCGGCAACGCCGTTTTGCTGTGGCGTATACGGTACAGATAGCTGTCGTTGAATGCCACATTGTTGGAGATAACTATCAAAATTTCTATTCACATATTCTGTACCATTATCACTACGTATGGCCTTTATTTTATAATTGGTTTGGTTTTCGACGAAAGTTTTAAAGATTTTAAACTTTTCGAACACTTCATTTTTGTGCTTTATAAAAAACACTGAAATCCATCTGGACATATCGTCTACAAAAATGACAAAGTAACGAGCACCTCCAACAGACTGGGTGTTCATTGGCCCACAAACATCTGTGTGTATCAACTCCAACAAATTGTTTGATCTGGTTTCACTAGCAGAGAATGGTTGACTGCATATTTTGCTTTGCATACATGTTGTGCACGAAACATCTTTTGGTATGTTGTCAAACATCAAACCATCAACCGATTTGTTGTTTCGGAGATCGTTAAGGGTTCTAAAATTGATGTGACTGTAGCGATTATGCCAAAGAACTGCACCATTGGCCTTCAAACAATAGTTAATAGGTATTTCTTCTGTAAAAATAAACAGATTTGAACAAATATTCGCTTTAAGCAATACTATACCACTATTATTTGTTATAGTTGCATGTTCTTTATCAAACTTCACCGTCAAACCATTGTTTGTTGCCCTTGACACTGCAATAAAATTACCAATCATACTTGGAACAAAGAGTACGTCTCTTAAAATTAAGGTGCCTTCATGAATATTAATTTGTACATCTCCCCGTCCTTCTGCTTCTATAAATTGGTCAGAGGCTAACATTATTTTTTCTTTACTTTCGACGAACGATATAAACTTCTGACGGTCGCAGCAAATATGCGCGGTTGCGCCGCTGTCAATGCACCAAGACGTTTTACTAAAACCATCATTTTTGTACGCAGCTAATAAAGCAAATGAATGTTGTTTTTGTTGCTGGTTATTTTTTTCCTTTTGCTTTGTACGGCAGTTCTTTGCGTAATGCCCTCGCTTCCCGCATTTGTAACACTTAAAGTTATTGTTGTTATTTTTAATATTTGGTGGTGAATTTGACTTTAATGCAAATGCCTGTTGTACAGTAACGGTTTCTTCTTTTTCATTTTGCTGGTTACGTCGTTCCCACTCTTCTAAAAGTTTGACCTTCAAAATGTCAAATTTCGGCAATACGTCCCTAGTCTCCATGGCAATGACAAAATTCTCAAAATCTTTAGGTAGACTAGAAAGCAGGATGATTACGAGTAACTCATCACCCAACGAGATTCCAACTTCACCAAGTTTTTCAGCAATCTCAACAAACGAATTTAAATACTGCATCATGGTGGCAGCATCAGACATACGAAGTGCAAGCAATTTCTTATAAAGGCTTACTTTTCTTAATGGTCCACTTGGTTTGTACACTCCAACCAATTTATCCCAAGCGTCAGCAGCTGTTTCGCAATTTTTTAAGTAATTAAGCTGAGACGGTTTCACTGAAAGCATGATCGTGGTTAGGGCTTTTTCGTTGAGTTGATCCCATTTTACAGCATCTGCTGCAACAGCAGGTCTTAGCATTTTTTTTATTTGTTACACACCATAAATCTGCATGCCTGAGAACACATTGCATCTGGACACACCAAGTGTCGTAGTTGTCTTCACCGAGTTTATCAATTTGATAAAGAGAATTCATTTTAAAAATTTATCGCGACAAACGCATACAATTGTGACCAACACAAAACTTTTATATTCCAAAAAAACACAGCGAGCTCTGGGCCCATAACCTGTTAATTCAAACGTTTATTTAGGAATAATTTTTAGGTTTAAAATATTAAAAAGTATACAAAAAATAGATTGACATTTCATGTAAATTTAAGTATATAAAGGAATAAGAAAAATATGCACAGTTGCTAAAATTGGTATAAATGGAAGTATTATTTCCAACACATGCGGATATTTATTGTCATTTTTTTCAGGAATTTATTAAGCATTGTTGTTGCTTCTTGTTGGACGAAGCATAGCAAACACACGCGATTCAATTACAATTGAACACGAAAAATAAAAAACTGCATTAAATGAACTTATTTTTGTTTTTTCTCAAAATAGCTCCCTGCAAATAACGCGACTAGTCCATACATGCATGTAAAGACTAGTCCAAAGAGGAGTAGGAGTACTCCAAAACTACTCCAAGTATATGAAAAAAAGGTGGTCCATTTAACATTGCGATGTCCTAGGACTGGACCATATAACCCATCGGAGTAGTCCCAAAACTACTCCATGGAGTACTCACGAGGGTTAGTTTTAAACAACAACAACAACTCAATATGCAATCGTGTTAACACGAAACCATGTCGTTTAACTACAAACTCTTGTTTAACTATGACATGGTCCATGACTGCATTACATTGGACCATGTTGTGAGTAGTCCATATCATCTAAAATGGATCACGTAGTCCAATATTATTTGCAGGGTGTTTGCTGGGGAAATTCTCTCACCAATACATCTTCATTTTTGAGTACCACTGATATTCCCAGCCAGCATTTGGATGATTGAATTTTCAGCAGTCATCTAACTGGCTCATTTTTGACTACTTTCGGTGATTGAAAACTAAGTTTTCATGTATTTAAACAAAAGAAACAGTCAAATATGACTATTCTTTATGATTGAAAACTGAAGATATTTTTTTAATCATTTTCTGAGTCATTATAGATTACACTAGATGACCAAAAAATTATAATAACAAAAATGTATTCTTGGTTAAAAAAAATAAATAAATATAAATCATTTTTTACTCATTATATGTTTAAACTATGATCTATGTGCAGGTGCTATCATTTTTTGGTAATTATATGATTGAAAACTGATGTTTGTGTTTTATTAAAACAGTTATACCGGGACTTTTATATCAAGTTGAAAATTTGAGAAGTTGAAATAAAATTTATATTCATTTAGTTTAGTTTAGCATCACAATTCAATAGCCTTTAAGAACAACCCGAAATTTGACAAACTGCCTTTTATGTTGAAGGATGATTTGAACGCTTTCAATAGTGAATTGGAGAAAGACAAAGAATTCTTGGATGATTTTGTAAGTATATTGAAACGATGTATTCCTTCCCATATTTTTATGTTACTTTTTCTTTTGATTGTTTTTTGTCATAGAAAAATTTTATTGGAAATATTGGTGGCGATGGACAGACGCAGTTCCTTAGAAGTTCCATAAGGAAAGTATTTTCTGATGAATTGGCTTCTCAATTCAGTTGGAAGGGAACCAACGAAAAACATGTAGAAAATTAAATGTTACCGTTTGTGTTATTGTAGGGTAAGAATACGTGTTTTATTGTTGTAGAAATGAAACTATATCGATTCGCACCGAAATAAAAAACCTTTATTATATAAATATTTAGAATTACATATTTAGAGAGAAATAAAACTAGCAAATTATGAAAATAATCGCTTAATTATTACATACATTAATTAAATACCATAATTAAATTTTAAAATTTAGTAGTAATTTTGAAGCATTATTTTAAAACAAATTTTGCTGCAAATTATATTTACATTTGGTTACTATAGTAAAAATATAAAAAAATACATACAGTTTTTGATTTACCGTTATTTTTACTCATCACATTTTGTGTTTATAATGCAAACAACTGAGAACAAGCGTAAGTTCCACCAAAGATACAATTTATTCCTTTTGGTTTGATGAGAATAACGAATGTTATAAACACAGAATGGAGATGCTTAATTTACTAGTTCTTATTTTACTACGGAAGCATGCCACATGGGAAACATACAAATACATCCAGCACAGAAAAAGTTAAAATTTTGAAACACTGATAAATAAATTTAATAAATACTAAACAAAAAAAACATTCCTGTTATTACAACTTCATTCTATACAGAAGCACAGAGTATAACAGAGGGGACAACTTTGACAGTTCAAAATCGCTACAATCAGCTGACACAGTAGGTATATTAAAAAGAGAAAGAAAATATTTTCTGTTATTAAATTTGTAATGTGAAAAAGCAAAGCACTATATAAAAGACGAAATTTGTGAACAAAGCAAAATAAACAAAACAATTTTGTGTCAAAGCAAAATCTGTGGCAAAATAAATCAAACAATTAATTTGTGTTGTGTTAAATTATTTAATTTTCAGTGATTCCTTTAAATATAATTAATTATAATCTGTGCTTTGTATATTTTACGGTTAAGTACGTTGTGTTTTGTATAATCTGCAAACATAATAATAATAGAAATACATGCACTTACCTTTTCCACCAAAATTTAATTTTATTTGAGTCAGAAATAAAGAAAAATAGTAACATAAAGAAACCGACAAGGCAGTTCTCAAAGAAAGAGACAAGAAAAAACCTACACTATCTTTGCTCTTCTGTCACCTCTGTTATACTCTGTGTACAGAAGTTCATAATTGAACTGTCTATAAAATTATATATGGTAAGTAGATACAAACATACATAATTGAAGAGTCTAAAAAATAGCATTATACCTAATTCGGTGCGAATCGATATAGTTTTGTCTGTACAACAATAAAACACATACTCTTACCCTACAATTACACAATCGGTCACATTATTGACGAAAGTTATTTGCACAAAAATTGTAAGAAACAAAAATTCTTTTGTTAGGTTTTTATTTTATTTTTACATTTTTAATGCAATGTACAACACACACATGCATACACATGCACACAAACAATGATAAGCAGGGTTGTCAGATTTTTTTGAGCTCCGTCGCCAAAACGGATGTAAAAAATCGCCAAAATTCGCCAAAATCCGATTTTGTTCAATTTTAAATTTTTTTTATTATTTAAAAGAAATAAATTTTGTTTACACAAAAAAACCTAGTTCAATTTTTAAGTCAAAAATCGCTAAAAATTGAGAAAAACCCAAAATATCGCCAAAAATCATTTTTTTTTAGTTTTTGTTAAATTTTTTTTATTTAATACATTAATTGTTACTTATTAAACAATATTTTAGTAAAGCATATACATATTTATATCCGTTTTTGTATTTTTTACTATTTAAACAATTTTAAAACTTTGTTAAAAGAGAGTTTTAAATTACATAAAAATGGAGATCATATTTAAAAAAAAGTAAAATTAAGTAGATAAGTCTAAAAGTTCGTAAACTTCATTCTCAGCGATTTCATTACTAGAGTCTTGACTTTCATACATAGTTGAGTTGAATTTTTTTATCAGTGTAAACGAATTGCAGTAGTCGAGTTTTTGTATAATTCATTATTGGAAAGACCCTTTCAACTCAGACATTACTGTATCGTGATAATCAAACACTTTTTGCCAAAATTCAAGTAAATTTGTTGGAATTTCGTTATTAAAATAATTATTCCAATTTATGAACGGAAGTTTTCCCCATTGAGTTTCATACACGCCTATTGCTACATTTGGATCCATAAATGGTCTTAATGTTTCTTGAACAACGCCAAATTTAGTTTGAGATAATGTATTCGCACACTTTGAAATAGAAAATTGTCCAAAAGCTTTAAAAAAGTTCATATTTTCTGGTAATCTGCTTATCATCTCTTTTAAAAGTTTTTTTAAATACACAAAACAGTTTTCTTTAAGTACAATTATTTCTACTTCGCTCAATTTCGCATTTCTTAATTCTGTTTCAAACTCTGCAAAATCAATTGCATCTAGAGGCAAAAATGAATTTGAAGAATTAATAGCTGCATGTAAATCATTAAAAAATTTTTCATTGTTTTCAGTATTATATAAAACAGAAGGTTTAAAAACTTTTGTTGAAAACATAAGAAGTGTACAATACATTTTTTCATGCATGCTTCCTGCATCCATGCTGTCCGATTGAAATTCCAAATTTAGATGATTCATTTCGGTGACAATTGGATTTATAAAAACCAAAAAAAGACGATTTTTTTCATCACATAATTCATTATAGATGTTTTGGTGAAAATCGCCAGTGATATCAAAAATCGCCAAAAAAAATCGCCATGTCGCCAAACGGAAAATCTCGACGCCAAACACGTTTCAAGTGAGAATTAAAAGATCTTATACTCAACAAGAGAACGACAGATTGTTACGCTCTTTCTTTGTGATTCTTTCCCTTTTGTCTTTCCTCCCGCATCTTGAGGAAGCACAAAATTTTGTCAATTTTAAAATTTAAATACACTGCGTGCAACATCTTTATATATTTATAGTCTTTGGTTGTACTCTTTTTCAACAACCTTTGACTGTATGAAAATGTATAGTTAATTATATTTTTTTGTTTTATCTGAAAGAGAGACACTTTTTCTATTTTAAATTGGTATTATAGTAGGCATTGAGCTTATTTTCTTATTATTGAGCGCATTGTCGTCCACTAGTCAGGAAATTTGTAAAAAGGTTATATTTAGGAAGCAAAAAATAATAATTTTGGTGATCGGGCGATATTAAAAAAAATATGTAAGTTATGATACATACGTCAATAAATGTTTCCTTGAAAAAAATATAGCAAAAATTAATTATAGGTTCTCTTGTGGACCTTTTTCGGTTGTCGAATATAATCGACATTTACCTAAAGTGGGTGTATTTTTTTTTATTAGTAATCACTACAAAATAATGTTTTTATTCAGAACTTATAGCATTTTCACTGCGGATTTTCATAGACAATGGAAAAATTCAATGATGATCAGATAATGGCCATGTTAGAAGCTTATTCGGATGGAGGACCTAATTGAAGATGATTATGATGACGTCATATATGAAGTCCCATAAGTGTAATCAAAGGATATTGTGCCTGGCGAGCACGACGTTATGTCAGATGAAAATATTGACGATAATGCAGATATAGGCCAATCAATACGTCCGCTGATCAACACGAAGCTGAACCCGGTAGTAAAGCAGCTCCGGAGATTCCACTTGTATGTACTCCTAAAATCAATATAAGTTGGCATACAGTTCGAATACCCGAAAACCATGCGGGCATTAATTTTTTGCCACAGTCAGAGAACAACATGTATGAAATTGCTACACCCACATCGACGAACAAATTATTCCGTTCAAAGGAAAATTCATTGCTAAGCTGTACATAAAGGGAAAACCATGTACATGGGGAATAAAAGTGTTTTTTCTCTGTGGTAAAAGTGATATGCCGTACGATTTCATTCTCTACCAGGATTCAGCAACGCCAAGAAACCAGCAATGGGTCAAAAACGTTGGATTTGGTGCAGCTATTGTTCTTCTTTTAACACAGCGCATTCCGAAGAACGAAATTGGACATAATCTATTCTTCGATAACTATTTTCCTTCATACCAATTATTTGAAATGCTGCTGGAACAATAAGAATAAACAGATTGGCCAATCCACGCCTGCCGAGTGATAGAGAAATGAAGCAATGAGGACGAGGATCATCAGCTGAATGTAGTATAAGTGCAGATGTAAATGATATTAGCACCATCAAGTGGACACTACGAGTCATAATGCACTTCGTTGATTTGGCTTTAACTGCTGCATGGATGGAATATCGTCGAGACAGCATCGCAAAAGGTGTCCCGAAAAATAAAATTAAAGATTCTATGAATTTTCGGATACAGGATTCCCGAACTCTGATGGCCGCTCAACAAGACTATGTACCAAAGACAAATACGCACCGACAACGAGGACGGCCATCAAAAGAAAGTTGCAGAGAGAAGCCAACAACAGCTTTAACTTCAAACATTTAAATAAATGGTAAAAAATAATTTTTTTTCTTTTATTTTGGCAGATATACATAACAATAATATGTATCTTTGAAGGTCAATGTCGAATATATTCGACATTCTGTAAAGACTAGGGGAGCTACCTGAGACGAAAATTACTATTTTTCCTGGCTTCAGCGCCATCACATTACCTTTAATACAAATTTTCAGATTTTTATCTTGCCATAAATTATTTTTGACCCTGAAAGGGTTAAAGAAGCTATACCACATATTGACCTTCGTGCTTGCTGTCGAGAAAAATTATTTATTTGGAGAAAAACTGAGGTAAAGACAAAACATTTTAAATTATATTTTTGTTTATTTTTGGCTAACTTTTCCATAATTTTGCTACAGTATGGTATTGATGACGACACCTTGTCTGAAACGATGCCAATAAAGTTGTCTCTTGCTTACGAAATCAATCTAATGTTAGCACAACAAACACTCCGACTTCATCCCTTTGCACATCAGATGGGAGTCCCAAGTTATCTTAGGTAAACTAAGAAATCACCACCGTTTTGCTTTTTTGTAACCATTAATTGTTATTATTTTTTAAACCCTTAAAGTTATTTTAGAAGACAGCCTTAAAGGAAAATCCATTGCAAGTTTTTATGAGAAAAATTCTCAATTAACCGACTCGTTTCGTGGAGATTTAATAAATATTATATAGGAAGACATTTTTTATCGGTAAAATATATTTAAGAAATAAACTCTTGTAAACATTATTAAATTTATACTTATGTATGTATAAACAAATAAAGGAATAAAATATAAATTGTTTTTACTGAACCAATATTGCTTTGAAGTTATTTTAATATTGAAATCATTAAAATTAACTTGTAATTTCATGGTATTTTAACAGGTTTGCATGTTATTTCAATATGACCATAATTTTATTTCTAATAGTAAATTTAAAATTTAATTCGTGTTAATTTACCATGAAATTCATGTTATTTTTTAATTTTACACTGTTGACTTTAAAGGACTAATTTTTACATGATAATCACTTGAATTTTATTGGATTAAAAATGTAAATTTTACATGATTTCCAGTTGTTTTTAATTGAAAAAAAATAATATTTGTTTTATTGTAAAATCATGTTAAATTAACAGAAAACGCTAATGAAGCAAAATCATTAATAAAAAATGTTAATTTAATCTTGTTTTAGTTGATTTTACAATGATTTTTTTCTGTGTGCAAGTGAGCTGTTTTCCTAGAACGGCTGCCAATGAAACCTAACCTGTCCTAACCAGACAAAACACAAGCAATTTATTTTACAGGAAAACGCAAACCATATTTTATTCCTCAAAATTCATTGCGTTTTTTAAACTTCGACATTCCATGGTAAATCAATGTAAAATATTTAGGTATCATTCTTGCTTCTAAAGTAAACTTCAAAAATCACATACCATATGACGGAAACAAAATCAACAAATTAATAAGAATATTGTATCCTCTAATAAACAGAATATCTCTAATTAACATTGATAACAAGAAGCTGATTATTAAATCCATATTTTATCCCGTTATGTTCATATAAATAAGCTACAGGTAGCACAAAATAAACTTCTCAAGATGGTATTTAATTTACTCGATGTTACTGATCTTACTGGCTCAAACTTGTCCACGATAGATTAGTCAGAATGATCACTAATTTTAACAGAAGATGCATAACTTGATATATTGTAATTTAAAATCCTTTAATAAGTAGAAAAGGAGCGTTGCTTCTAAACTCTTTACCACCTAAGACAAATATATATATAATTAATATTATCGAAATAAATAAATAATAAAAAATTACAAACAGAATTGCAGTTTTAAATATGGATTCTTGTAATGAAATATAAGTTACCAAACTGCATATATTTGATAAATCCAGAATTAAAGGGCCAAAAAGGAGACAAACTCTATTTACTGCGTTATGCATAATAAAAAGTTGGTAATTGTTTATAAACTGCAGTTAACTAGCTGCTAACTAGAATATCCTTCGCTTTACTAATGCCCACCCGGGTGGTTTTTTAAATTTTATTTTTCTTATAACTTTTTGTCTTTAGATCGAAAATGACTATGGTGTCGACTCACTGAACAAATTGAAGAGTTTTTTTGTAAAGTCTACTCAAAACTATTTTATTTCATTGTTTTTATGCATTTTTTGGTGTTTTGTCATTTTTTCTTTGCGGTTTACTAACACCCACCCGGGTGGCCACTATCAGTTTCTCCCTTTATTATATTATTACTAACTAAAAAAGTGAAACAAACACGCTAAGAATTGTTTTTTATTTTATTTTGAATACATTCTAATTTATTAAAGAGTTTTATTATTGATTTTTTATGATGTGAATGGACCGACGTAACATAATTGGCATTTTGTTTGGCAGACGCTATGTTCAGAATATATTGGTTTTTTACACTTTATGCATATTTGACGTGTATTTCTTCTTTGGTTGTCCTTATAGCACATAAGGCATCTGTCCTTTTGTTTTATGCGGCCAGTTGCATCTCGTTCTGGAATATCATCCGCTGCAAAATCATCATCTTCGCAAGTCCTATCAAGAGGCTTTCATACAGTACCAATAAACATTATAAGAATACATTCAATGTTGTTCTTATCCTGAATCTTCCAATGATATTTGGATTTTTGGATCTCTCCAAAATAAGTGGAAGACATAGCTCTTCACCCAGGCTCTCAAGGAACTTTTTCATTTGTGATTGCTTTTTTGAGTTTTCTTTATTATTCCCCTGGTATATGATAAATGTTCCAAGGGCTGACGTATCCAAGATATTGTAGAACATAGCCAAAGGCCAACGCAATGTCGCTCGTTTGGTGTGTATTGTGATAACATTTGGTCCATTGTATCTACTCCTCCTTTAGTGTGGTTATAATAGTGGATAATATCTGGTTTACCTTGTAGACCAGAAACGGCGTTATTGTAGTGCATTGTAGACATCAAAACAACAGATCTATTTTTGGCAGGGACGTAGGAGCACAATATCACATTTTCAGCAAAGCAAATAAGCTTGACCCCACTTCACGAGCTGGTGATGGTTTAAATTCACTAAGAGCATGCCTTTTGTTTTTTTACAGTTCCTATAATGGATATTTTACAATTGGTCAACTCTTTGGCTAATGGCATATATCCAAACAACTGTTCGCCTACGGTTATGAACTCGTGCGGCCTATAATAAGCTCTCTAATTTGAGTTCACCATGACGAAAAGGTCTCTTATAGCCGCTGCTTTTTTCCAAAGATCAGAAAGCCGCTCTTGGTTTGACTTATGACAGCTCACTATCAAAGAAATTCCTAAAAATTCAGACAGTTTAGTGTCTATTATAGGCTTCCAGATACGACGTTTCTTATCAGTATTATCGTCATTCCATTTCGCGTACACTGCCACTGCTTTTTTATTGGAAAATCTGCGTAATAAATCTCTGATAGGGGAGCTGAGAATACAGTTGGACGTATCAACGTATCAAATTTCAGTGATGTATATTTGCTGCTTTTTGATTTCTACATAGTAAGAATTGGCAAACACAAATCAAACACTGAATATGTATATCGCTCTCTAAACACAAATGAAATATTTTTATCAATTTTTCGGGAGAAGAAAACAACTCTTGATCGTGGAAAATAAATGTAATGAACAAAACACATAAAGGCGCAACTTTAACGCTACAGAATATATATTTTAGAAAGAAGTTTTTGAAGTAATTAGAATGAAAATTGTGGGAAAAAGTATTTTTGGAAGTGCAAACCCACCCTGGTGGGTTTCCGTAAACGGCGTACACAAAATTGTTTCGGAATGCGAAGGATATATGTAGATTTGACTTTCAGTCAGTTTCTTTGCTAAATGTTTATTCATAAACAATTTGCAAACGTCTGCTAACTTTAAAATAATCAATTCTGAAAATGAATGATACCACTACTAAAATTACTATTTTTGTTTATATCATCCCTGAATTTGACATTTAAAGTCTGTTTTCCCTCCCTACATAACAAAATAAAAATGTGACTTTTTTTTTGGAAATAATAATTTTTGTTAAATTTTGGTCAATATTATTTGAAGATAGACCAAAATAGTGGATTTTTAACGAAAATATACATTTAGTACATCTCTACCATCTGGATGAGAAAATACTTTTGTTATTGGAAAGAAGTTATTTGATTACGAGCTCCGGCATTTGTAAAGGGCCGAGGTGGCGCTATGGCGTCACAATCATTTACTGTGTCGCAAAAGGCCTTTGATGATTTTGAAAGTGAATTCCCTATGGGGAAAGGTAAAATATCGAGAGCTGAAAGGAAGGGAAAGAAAAAATTGGAAAAAATGGGGAAAACCTTAACTTATTTCAAACCTGAATTACTTGGGCAAACTAATATCTAGTAAGAAAGTCAAGGATGATAAAAATACGAATACAACAAACAATGATATTAATAATGATGGTGATAATTTGGGTGCAGAATCCAATTAAATTGAAATGGCTGCTGAATCTGATGATAGTACAAATAGTGAATCTGAAATCGTTAATGCTGGTGCAAATAAAACCTTACCTGTTCCACAGAATGTAAATGGTAAGAGTATTCAAAATAACATTAGTACAATAAGAGGCCGTGATACTGAAGACATAGTCTTCTACCCGAATGATCATGTTGGTGATATAATAGTTCTTGTTGAATCGTCACGATTGGTAAATGACGGAGAAGGCGAAAATAATAGAAACAGAAGAAATAGAAGAGTCAAAAATGGTTTACACCTCTTTATAAAGTAATTTTTGATAATGTTAAGAGCGCTAATGCCTTTTTGAAAAATGTTCAATTAATTGATAGAAAACTGCGCGCTTTTGTACCTCACACGTTTTTGGAAACGTATGGTGTCATTCGTGATGTTCCAATTTTTTTAACTGATGAAGAAATTAAGACAAATATAATATGTCCACTTACAATTAATTTAGTACGGCGTTTTTACAGACGTGTACGGAATGATACTAACTATAATAATTCTGATAATATGGATGACAAGTTCAAACAAATTCCAACATATTCAGTCAAGATCGGTTTTGCTGGAAATCAATTACTAATTGAGATAATATTAAACTACACCAATTTAAAAGTTGATCAATACTATCCTCCATTTAGACAGTGTCGTAACTGTGGCAGATTAGGTCACACTGAAAAAGGCTGTAGATCTAATCAAAGATGCTTGAAATGTGGTAAAAGTGGTCGTTGTGAACCAAGTTGTGAGATAATGAAGTGTATCTTATGTAATAGTAATGATCACCAGTCTCGTGAGAAAAGCAAATGCCCTTTATGGTTTGAAGAGGAAAATATTAGGAAAATTATGACCATTAAAAAGATTTCCCGTAGAGAAGTTATGGAAACCTATAACGGACAATATAATAATAGATTTAGTCTGCTTGAAAACTATGAAAATGATTTTCCGGCATTGACTTCGAATGATATTGTTAAAAATAAGGATGAGGACGTAAATAAACTACTAACTAAACGAGAATTCAATAGAGTAGTACGACAACTATCACCCTTATCGTGAATAAAAATTCCACGTGAAATTTGTTCACTTTTCACATTTTCCTATTTAAAATCAATGTTAAAAAAATAAAAGTGAACAAATTTCACGTGGAATTTTTATTCACGATAGGGGTGAATATAAACTCAAACCGAATCAATCAGTGGCTGAACCCAGTGAGGCTCCGCGTAAACCTCGTAAACTTAGTGAACCTATAGTTCCAGTGTATAACATACCGAATTATTACAAAGTTAGTGAAATTGAGAAATCGATTTCAGAATTGGCTAAACTTTGTAAGGATATTTTTGTACAATTGAAGAATAATGATGCTATTAATGCAGTTGATCACATATGTAAGAGAATTAATAAGCAATTTGAGAACTTGGGTTATCCGGGTACATCTGGCTATGACCCAGATCTACAATCAACTTACTTGGAAATACAGATAATGGTCAGAATCTTTCAATATAATTATCAGGCGTTAAAATGTAACTCTAATTCAATTGAATATTTTTTAAACAACAACAATATTGATATTTGCTGCCTTAGTGAAATTATCTCTCATGGGGGCGGCAATTACAAACTTATAAATTTTAACATTATGAAAAAAACTCGTTCGTCAGATGATTTTGGCGGAGTAGCTATTTGTTATCGTAAATCATTAAGGATAAATTACAACACAACAGCTGAAATAATAAATGGCAAAACTACTAATTTAGGGACAATTTTCTTATTTGCTCTATTTATTTCAAACCTACGACGAATATTGAGGTTTTTGAGAGAGAAATGATTAATCTTGTAAGTTTTTTGGAAATGTTTAGCAACGTTGTTATTTGTGATGATTTTAATGCCAGATCTCTGGTATGGGGTGACCCAGTGGGGAACTCCAAAGGTCCTAAACTGGAACAGATCATTCAGACCTCAACTTTTCGCTGTTTAAATAATGGTTCGATTACATATCAACAGAATATAAATCATCTTGGCTCAGTTCCAGATTTGACGTTTACAAATTCATTGATGAATGCAGATTGGTTGACCGTGGCGGTTAGTCTTGGCGGTAGTCATCATTTACCAATAATAATTGATTTTAAAAACATTAAACAAATTTCTAGAAAATTTCTATCTAAGAAAAAGCTTCTAACCTCTTTGTCAAGTGCTCAATTCGATTCTGATTTAGAGAACATTAATAGAACTTTTAAAAATGAAATAAAAATTGCAACTTTTAAAGTTAAAGATAGTATCACACCTAAGTTCTGGTGGCATGATGGGTTAAAGACACCGTATAGGGTTTTAAATGCTGCTACTAAAAGTACCTTTACACACCCCAATCCTACAAATTTTGAAAACCTTCTCCAGGCTAAATAGATATGGGAACGAGAAATTTGCAATGCCAAACGAAACAGTTATAAAAGAAAAATAGAGGAGTTAAATGAAGCACCAAATTCAAATGCAGCTTGGAACTTCATAAAAAATTTTAAAAACAGTTATTCACCAACCTTTTGTAATAATTGGGATACAGATAATAACCTTATATATCTTCAGGTTTTGAAATCTCAAGTTGAGTGTGATCATTCTGATGACTACTTACAACTTACACCCGATGAGAGCTCCATTGCGGATTTCTCTATTGACGAATTCAATGATGTGCCAGCCAGAAAAAATAAGTCTGAGATGATAAAAGCGCTACCCATTACTGCGAGATTAAATATTCTTAATGTTTTCAATGACAGTTTTTCTAAGTGTATGGTTCCAGATAGTTGGCGTGTATTAATATCGTTTCTATCTCTAAAAAGGGAAGGGGTTTATCTGACTATAGAAATTTCAGACCTATATCTTTGATGTCTGTGTTTTTAAAGTGCCTCAATCTTATGATTAAGGATCGACTATGTGGATACATTGAGCAGAATCGAATTCTACCAGAAAGATCGTTTGCGTATAGAAAGAACAGATAGGCTAATATATGTGTTAATAAATTACTATTTATGGCATCACTGTTAAAACAAGAAGGTAACAAAGTCATTCTTTTTGTATTGGATATTAATAATGCCTACAACTGTGTGAATATTAGTAAACTTGATGCTGGTTTAAGGCGTGATAATGTTGATGTTAATATTGTAAATTGGATTACAAAAGTTTTTTCCAGTAGAATTCTTAAAATGGGTAATGATGAAATTGAGATTCAGAATGGCATCCCTCAGGGTAGTTGTTTGCCCCCAGTCTTATTTAATTTGTATACCAAGGAACTTCATGATCTCGAAGACGACAGTACTCGTACTATATATCAATTTGCAGATGATTTCTTTTTATTGTCCTGGCATAGTGATTTTGATTTGGCTGTTGCGAATCTACAACTGAAGATTGGGCACTTTTATGGGAAGTGTCGTTATTTACAACGTAACAATGACAAATTTTATTATAAAATTAATTTCAAATCTTCATCACTGTTTGCTGAAATTGTTGCTATTTACTATGCTATTAAAATTGCTACAGAGGACTGTAATACGAGAATTGTGGTTTTTACTGATAGTTTGGGCAGTTGTCAACTTCTACAGGCAAAGAGTACGGATTATTATTATATTGCTGAAATTCATAATTTAATTGCCAACTCCAACTTGGAGCTTGTAAATACATGTGGTGTGGACTCCAAGTCACGTTGGCATTAGTTTTAATGAGATTGCTGATGAAATGGCTAAGGTGGCCTGTGATATTGGTGCTATTGCTAATGTGAATATAATGAAACTTCCACTTCAAACGGTGTTTGGTTTTATGAATTGGATACACATATCACTGCGAAAACTTTCTACAGGAAAACTAGAATGAGCCCGAAGAATGTTAAGACGATGAACAGACTGATATCTGGACACTTTTACAATGGAATATATCTGAATTTAATTAATTCATCTGGGAACTGTCGGTGTTGTAAAGTTCCAGAAACTAATGATCATCTTATTTTTAAATGTCCAGTGTTTGATCAATTGAGACCTAATTATAAATTTTTTGATGATTTTGATGACCTGTGGGATCTTTTGAGGTCGAAGGATTTTGACCTATATGGTAGTTTCTGTTCCTTTATAAAGGAGACGGGGATAACACTTTGAAAGTCTTTTTTAATGAGGATTTTATCAATCAACAATTTTTATCAATTAACAATTTTTCTACAATTATTTTTATTTTTGTCAAATTATGTGACATTTTCTTCATCAATCAACTTTTAATTAATATCAATCAACAATTTATTATTATCTTCAAACAACTATTAATTTTTATCATCAATCAACAATTCATTTTATCATCAATCAACTCTTTAAGTTTCTCATCAATCAACTCTCTAACTTTCTCATCCCTGGAGTGATACCCTGGAAATATAGGTTCTTAGGCCTGTCCAACCTGGAGACCTAAACTGTAATTGGAGTCGAATTATATTAAAAAAAAAATATTTTATATTTTAAAATGGAAGTGCCGGTATTAAATAAAACAAAAATAGAAAAAACGAAAAGATCGGCAAATTGGTAACAGGATGAAAACAGCCGTTTATCAAAAGTTGGTCAGTATGTGGTAACACGCTAACAAGTGTTTAGCAGTTTGTTAACCGTAATTTGTTTGCACATTATAGTTAAACTTTATGCTAACTTCATGCCAATTTTTATACCCTACACCACCATAGTGGGGAGGGTATATTGGATTTGTGCATATCTTTGTAACGCCCAGAAATATTGGTCCAACACCCATCTTAAAGTATACCGATCGACTCAGAATCACTTTCTGAGTCGATATAACGATGTCCGTCCGTCCGTCTGGCTGTCCATGTAAAGTTTGTGCGCAGAGTACAGGTCGCAATTTTAAAGATATTTTGATAAAATTTGGTAAGTGATATTTTTTCGGCCCAAGGACAGATGGGATTGAAACTGGTGGAAATCGGTCCATTATTTCACCTGGCCCCCATACAAAAGTCCTCCCGAAGTTGGAGTTTACAGATCATAAATGTTTGAATTATGCAAGGAACCAAACAAATTTCATCACAAATGAGTGGTTATTAGGTCTCGTCTCATCGAACTGATCGGACGGCTGAATTTTCGGTGAAAAAATCGTAATAGGTGAAAAAGTGTAATAGCTTGAAATAAAACAAAAAAGTGAAAAAATAACTCGTAATAGGTTAAAAAAATCTACGGTAATATCGGTAATTAAAAAAAAAAACACTAAAAATCGCATAAAAATTTTATGAGTGTTCCTCTCAGATGTAATTCTGAGAAAGAGCTTAGCTCGACTAGAAAAACTAGATGGGTCTCTGAGGAAGAATCCATAAAAAAAATCTCTGGAGAATTTTCTCACTACAAGAGCCGTAGAACGGCGTCGTTCCTGTTCGCCCAATATAGTGATTCCAACAGATGAGAAAACATCATCTTCATCAAATAGTGCAGTCAAACCCAAAAAACAAGTAGGTATGGATAAGTACATCACCGTTCTCAAGCGACAGAGGAGCCCGAAGTCTGCTCAAGTGTCATCAAATGCAAAAGCTCCTAAGACCGTGAGTAATGATCAAAATAGGTTTGCTCTCCTCCAGACGGATGAGCCAGAACTTCCGAAGAAGACGTTTAAGCCCCCACCAATTTATCTGAGAGAGCCGACTTCCAGTAAATTGGTACAAGGAATTGTTGCTGTAATAGGTGAAAACATGTTTAGCGTAACCTCAATGAAACATGGAAATATCTGCGAGACAAAGATACAAGTGAATAGGGAAGATGATTTTCGAAAATTGTCCAACCAGCTGGAAAGGGAGACTAGGGATTTCTATACCTACCAGCTCAAAAGCGCAAAAGGACTCCAAGTCGTTCTAAAGGGTATAGACCCATGTGTTGATCCTGCGGAGATAAAGACCGGTTTAATGGACAAAGGGTTCAAAATCAAGAGCGTAATGAATATTAGAAACCGTGAAAAGATCCCTCAGCCCATGTTCAGGGTAGAATTGGAACCTGGAGATGTTGTCTTAAAGAAAAACGAGTCCCATCCAATCTACAATCTGATGCACCTTCTGCATCGTAGAATCACCGTGGAAGAACCACATAAGCGTCAGGGACTCGTCCAGTGTCTCAACTGTCAAGAATTTGGTCACACCAAGGCGTATTGTAAATTTCCGACAGTTTGTGTTGCGTGTGGGGAGCTACATGCAACTGCTCAATGCGATAAGTCGAGAACTGACTCAAAAATCAAAAAATGCAGTAACTGCGGAGGTAATCATACCGCAAATTATAGAGGTTGTCCAATTTACACTCATTTGAAAGGCATAAGAACCAACAAGACGTCAGTATTGCATAGTCATCCTCAACAGCCAAATTTAGCATCGAGTGACACTTTCCCTCAATTATTACGGTCCACTAGTCATGTAAACGCGCCTAGTTCTAGACAAGTTTCTTACGCAAACGTCGTTAAATCTAATATGCCAGGTCTGGAGCAGGAACCTAAACCCCAATATTCTGAGCCACATATCAACAATCTAGAGACAACATTGCAGACACTTGTCCAAACTATGAACACTTTTACGACCACCATGACATCCATGATGCAGGAAATGCTGAAAATGCAATCCACTATCTTGCAAACCATTTTAAAGAAATGATTTATTTAAAAATTTGTTTCTGGAACGCGAACGGCCTCCGCCAACATAAAAATGAACTGGAATACTTCCTGATGGATAAGCAGATTGATGTTATGATGATTGCTGAAACTCACTTGACGTCGACAGGGTACTTCAAAATTAATGGCTACGAGTTCTACGATACTAAAGACCCCCGCGGAAGAGCTTGTAGAGCTCCGGCGATTCTTATAAAGAACAGAATAAAGCATTATCTAATGAATAACATAAGTGAGGATTACCTCCAAGCAACAAACATTTGCATTGAATTCTGTCAATACAAATTTGTTTTATCATCGATTTATTCTCCGCCTCGATTTTCAATAAAAGAACACCAATACCATAACTTCTTTAAATCCCTTGGAGCTAGATTTTTAGTTGCTGGTGACTTTAACGCCAAACACACATTTTGGGATTCACGTCTGGTAACCCCAAAGGGTCGCGTACTCTTCAACACCATTGCTAAAATGGGCTTAGATGTACTCTCAACTGGACATCCCACCTATTGGGCGACGGACCGACGGAAGATTCCCGATGTTATTGACTTTGGGGTAGTGAAAACTATCCCTGTAGAATGGATGCAAGTGGATCCTTCACTGGACTTGTCCTCAGATCACTCTCCTACTATCATTTCAATGCATTTCCCTCAAGTGTGTGGTTCTCCATTTATGAACATGACTAAGACCCGAGTAAGTTGGATAAAATACAAAAAGTATTTAAGTTCTCATTGCACGGAAAATGTTGTGTTGAGAACTACCGACGATATTGATGAGTCGATTGGCAACTTTACCGAGGACCTTCGACGAGCTGTGCATCACGCTTCCACTTATCACATTGAATCACAGGTCTCCTGAACTGAAAGCTAGGCTACGGGAATGCAGAGATATACTAAGACATTTCTTAGAAACCCAAAGAACGGCCTCACTTAGATCTTACTTGGAAGGTCTTGATAGTACCCCACAATCTGACTACTCGTTATGGAGGTTTAAAAAGACCAGTGTGAGGAAAACCTCCTTTGCGAAATCCGACTGGTGACTGGGCTAGAAATGATTCCGAGAAAGGGACATTATTTGTTAACCATTTGAGAAATGTGTTTACTATAAACAACTCAAATAATAACGAATCTGATTTGCCACCACTTGTTATAAGGCCTCCTGTACCTCTAAGACTAAACTTTCGTGATGTCCAAAATGCTATTGGTACTCTGAACCTTAGAAAGGCTCCAGGTATGGATAAAATCAGCAATAAAATGCTTGTGGAGTTACCTCGTGTAGCAAGAAGAATTATCCTCTTTATCTTCAACGCTATTTTACGCCTAGAATACTATCCTGCAGATTGGAAGGTGTCTATGATCACTATGATTCCTAAGTCAGGGAAGGACCACACCAAAGTGGAGTCATATAGGCCAATTAGTCTACTGCCGACAATTTCAAAACTGTTTGAAAAATTGTTAATGACTAAGTTGACTGCAATTCTGAACGACACTCAATGTATCCCAAATCACCAATTCGGTTTCAGAGCTAAACACAGTACCATCGAACAAACACACAGATTGGTAAATGTGATAAGACGGTCGTTTGAAGAGAAAAAATACTGTTCCGCGCTTTTCATTGATGTTTCCCAAGCGTTCGACAAAGTCTGGCATGAAGGTTTAATGCATAAAATAAAATTAGCTCTGCCTGCTAACACCCACAAACTTATGAAAAGTTATTTATATGGTCGCAAATTTACAATCAAAGAAGGCGATTTTTAAGCCCCGCTCAGCCAATTGAAGCAGGAGTACCCCAGAGTAGAATACTGGGTCCAACTTTATATTTGATTTATGCATCCGATATGCCGTCAGACCCCATAATACATACTTCAACTTTTGCAGACGATACAGCCTTTATTAGCGTTCATAAGGACCATCAAATAGCATCACAGAATTTGCAGAAATATGTTTATAAACTAGAGAATTGGCTTGAGCTTTGGAAAATCGGGGTTAACGAACAGAAATGTATTCATATAACTTTCATATTGCGAAAAGATACCTGCTCGTTCATCAGAATAAATAATCAAATTATCCCGCAACACAATGAAGTCAAATACCTCGGAATCCACCTCGATCGTCGTTTAACTTGGAAGTCTCATATCGACGCAAAACTTACTCAGATGAGATTAAAAGCAGTGCAACTTAATTGGCTAATCGGCAGAAATTCTACATTAAAGTTGGATTGCAAACTTTTGTTGTAAAATGCAATGCTAAAGCCAATCTGGTGTTATGGAATTCAATTATGGGGTACTGCCTCAGCATCCAACATTGAAAAAATTCAAAGGGGTCAAAACAAAATTCTACGTATAATTACTGCAGCTCCATTGTACGTTAAAAATTCTAGAATTCACGACGATCTAGGCATTCCTTTGGTGAAAGTCGAATTTACAAAATATGCCTCAAAATATGTCAGCAAACTTGAACACCATCCAAACCCACTTGTACGAGACATCCTTAACTTTAGTGGCCACAATCGGTTGAGAAGGAGGGATACCCTTGCTTTAACTCAAGCGCAAAACAGATGACTGGATCAGTTGATGTGATATTTTTTAGTATCATAAAAATTTTTGTCTAGCACTGGCTGGGCTTATTATTTTCTTTTTAGTATTAAGATTTGAAAACTTATTGTCATTTCATATATGAAGATTCAATAAATTAAAAGCAAAAAAAAAAATGAGTGGTAAATGCAGCCAAATCACATCTACAAATTTAGTGCAGATCGGTCCATAATTAGTCGTAGCTCCCATATAAGGCCCACTTTCGAAAATCATTTTAAAGAGCATAACTCTCTCAAAAATATTGGTATGCAAATAATATTTAACACAATCATATTTCATATGTAAACAAACAATACGGTACAATTTTATTGGGATCGGTCCAAAATAAGTCGTAGCTCCCATATAAGGCCCACTTCCGAAAATCACGTTAAGGAGCTTAACTCACTCAAAAATGTTGGTATCCAAATAAAATTCGACACAAATAACATACAGAAATTATAACAGCTAATTTTATAATGGTCGGTCCGTAATTAGTCGAAACTCCTATACAAGACCCTCGCCGTATTCAACTTTAACCTCCATAAAATTATTAAAAGTATTTATATCGAGATAAAGTTTAACATACACAATATTTATATTCACAGAAATCATGACACTAAATTTTTGGATGATTGGTCCATAATAGGTTATATCTCTCATATAGCGCCCATTTCTGAAAAACTTATTATACATATACTGGGTGTAGGGTATTATATAGTCGGGCTTGACCGACTATACTTTCTTACTTATTATACATAATGCTGATAACAGCGGTCAACTAGTTGCTAACTAGAATATAGATTTGACTTAGCAGTTTCTTGGCAAAATGTTTATTAATAAACAATTTGCAAACGTCTGCTAACTTTAAAAAAATCAACTCTGAAAATGAATGATGACACTAGTAAAATTACTATTTTCGTTTATATCATCCCTGAATTTGACATTTAAAGTTTGTTTGTTTTTCCTCCGTCCGTCTGGCTGGCTGTCCATGTAAAGCTTGTGCGCAGAGTACAGGTCGCAATTTTGAAGATATTTTGATAAAATTTGGTAAGTGATATTTTTTCGGCCCAAGGACGGGATTGAAACTGGTGGAAATCGGTCAATTATTTCACCTGGCCCCATACAAAAGTCCTCCCGAAATTGGGGTTTACCGATCACAAATGTTTGAATAATGCAAGGAACATAACAAATTTCATCACAAATGAGTGGTAAATGAAGCCAAATCACATCTACAAATTTTGTGCAGATCGGTCCATAATTAGTCGTAGCTCCTATATAAGGCCCACTTCCTAGAATCACTTTAAGGAGCATAACTCTCTCAAAAATGTTGATATCCAACTAATATTTAATACAAATATATCTCATATGTATACAAATAATACGGTATAATTTTATTGTGATCGGTCCATAATTAGTCGTAGCTCCCATATAAGGCCCACTTCCGAAAATCACTTTAACGATCGTAAATTGTTTAAGAATGTTGGTAATCAAATAAAATTCGACACAAATAATATACAGAAATAATGGCACCTAATTTTATAATGGTCGGTCCATAATTAGTAGAAACCATATAAGACCCTCTCCGTAATTCACTTTAAGCTCCATAAATCGTTTAAAAGTATTTATATTGAGATAAAGTTTAACACATATACAGCCCAATCATGAATAAAAATTCCGCGGGAGTTTTTTCCCCCTTTTCTCATTTTTCCTATTTAAATTCAATGTTAAAAAAATAAAAAGGGAAAAAACTCCCGCGAAATTTTTATTCATGAATGGGCTGATAATACTTACATATAGTCACAGACATCATGACACTAACTTTTGGATGATCGGTCCATAATAGGTGATATCTCCCATATAGCCCCCATATCTGAAAAACTGTTTTATTGATATACTGAGTGTAGGGTATTAATTATATGGCCGGGCTTGACCGACTATACTTTCTTACTTGTTTATTATGCATAAAGCTAAGTATAGACGATATGTTGAATCAGCATTTTTATGGTGAAAAATTTGTGACAAAGGATTACGTATCGTGTAAACGCAAAATTTTTTCAGCATACGTATTTTTAACAATATGTTATTTACGTATTTTTAACAGTATGTTGGTAATTTTAGCATATCGTGTAAACAGCATAGTATTAGTGTTTGACAAATTTCCTGCGTATGTTGACAGATATGTTATTTGTTGAAAAGCGTATGCAAGCTTTTCAGCATATGACAAATTCATATGCGATCAAAGTTGTATTTTCTAATAAAGCTGATAAAAAAACAAAGTCGGCTTCATTGATTAAAATTACAAATTATAATCTAAAGGACAGAAGGCCCTAACTCGCTATTTTTTCGAAATTAGTTTTTTTTGCGATTCCAATGCATTTAACGCAAATACACCTCCTCACAAAAATTTATTGCAATAGTGTAAAAAATAACGCTTTTATAAGCAGTTGTACAAAAAAGTTACATGTTGAATATTACAGTTTCTATTATGTTTTTACCTTCTCCTGTAAAGTTTCAAATATGCGAGTTAGGGCCTTTCTACATGAGACCATCGATATGCTGATTCAACATATCGTCTAAACTTACCTTAACGCTGCTAGTTTTCATGGAGTATTACAAATTTGTATTGTTGATTAGAAAAATAACTATTTAAATAGTCATCCTCAACGATTATTATGTTCACAAGCATTTAAGTATAAAGAATCAAAAGTTTTACATAGGTTTGGAAATTCAAGTAAAAGTATCTTTTATATCCACTCCACGATACTTATTGATCAACTGAATACGAAAATAATTTGAAAAAAAATATGATATTGATACATAAGTATTTTTTAAACCCTTTATTGACAAATTGTACTCAAATTCCGATTATCTTGCCCATATTTATGTAAAGGGTAGTCTTACAGAAGATACATGCATGTTTATAGGGACATTTGTTAATTTAATCTTGAATATCGATTTTTTATTAGCACAAAGTTTTCAGTAGCAATTGGGATCTTAAACATAGTGATCGGAGACATATACATACTATCAAACGTTATGTATAAAATTTAAGCAATTCTAAATTTTGTATATAAGTTTAATTTTTACATATTTCATGTGAACAATAAACTATGCAAAATAAAAAATATATATTTAATTATAAGTATGTTTGTATGTACGTAAAACTAAAACTAGTTGCAAAATAGATAAGTATACTTACATAAATTTTAATTCTAATTCACTACATAATTTATAACAGATTCAAACTAATTTCCTAAACACTAATTTCTTTAAACAACTAAATTTAAATTTATACATTACGTCCGCGGGTAGATTTCCCTAAAGCCACTGGTGTGATTGGTGCAGAACTTGTTGAAGTAGAGGATGCTCCTATGGGAGTCATCCTTAAACGCAATGAACGCCCCACGGGTATTTTTCCAGAGGCTAAACGTGAGCTTTTGGAAAATGATTTCTTTTCAATAGTGTTTTCCACTGGCTTGTCCGTCTTCGTTTTTGATCTAACAGGAATGCGACTCTTTCCAGTTCTTGATTTTGTGTTTGGTTTTGCATATGTTGATTGAATAGATAGATTTTCTTGAGAAAGCCTTTTTCTTGTCATAATCATTTTAGATATAAGTTCTTTTTTCATTGAATTCCTTGTCGACACACTTTTATTTGGTTTCGGCTGATCTTTAGATGGCGTCTTCTTGGGGTCATTTTGGATAATACTGGTGGCTGATTTTCTATTATTTGACATTGATTTTCTTTTTTGCACTACATTTTCTTTATTTGCCGTAGGGCTTGTAGTAGTTGTGTTTGCATTTTCATCGTCTAGGCAGCTTTGCTTTAATAACGGCGACGATACTTTTGCATCGGTTGATGGCGAATGATGTTTTTTAAATCCACGTTTCCGGGTGCTGCGTGAAGTTGATGTCTCGGTCATATCTAAATAAAAAATTCACATAAATCAATAATAACACATAAAACCATAAAAAGCACTTTTCAAAACACCACACTCGACAGTATCTAATTTACAATGTTTTTACTTAGTCTTGGTGTAAATTCAATGAAATAACTAAAATTATACATATGCACACTTATACCAAAGAATATAAATCATCATGTACAAGGCAAATTTCTTATGGCGGGTTGCATCATTACAACCCGCTCTCATATAATTTCGCTCTCGAATTTTACAAAGACAATTTGTTTTTGGTTTGTGTTCACACTTAAGCATTAAACACATTCGAAACAGCAGGCTACCGACTACAATATGTCAAAAATAAAATACACACGTTTATATAAAAGTGACTATATTGACGACAGCAAGCAACACGACAGGTTGTTGTCCATGCTGATTTTTTCGTCGCTGACTTTTTATTGTGGATTTCTATTTTTGTTGGCAACAAAACAAAAACAGTGTTGACCATATAGCAAAATGTGTAAAGCAAATTAAATAAAATAAAAAGCAAAATACAAAATTAAAATGTTATGATCATTTATGCATCAAGAGTTATTAAATGTATTATATTAATAATATTATATTTTATATTAATAAAAATGAGTCAAGTTTATTAGCATGTCTGGAATCATGTGCATATGTTTTTAATTTTTCATAGAAAAAACGCTACTTTAAAAAAAATAAAAAAAAACCTTGTAATTTCGTGCAGTGCGGACGTGTTTTTTTCCTCGCTCCGTATAAAATCATTTTTTAAGTACAAAAAGTATATAAAAAGCATATAAAAATATTGCGAAAAGACGCTAAAAAAAAATAAACAAAATTAAAATAAATCAGCTATCATTATCCGCTGTTAATGATGCTACATACTAAATAATAATCAAAAGTTTAAAATATAAATAAGCATAGAAAATATAAAAATGCCCATTGAGCGCTCTCCCCCGCCGGAGAGGTGCCGCTCCCCTAACAATAAAAAAAGTGATAAACATCTGTCTCAGTCAAACCTTACTACAGTAAATAGCTTATGTGTTATAAGTGCGAATGGTCAAGCACCATCAATAAGCTCAAACTCTCTTCCCGCTCAAAATACTTATGCATCTGCATCAGATTACAATCCGAATGATCACCACAAATATCCTAGTCTCACTGCGCAATCGCAATTGAAACCCCTCTCTTGGAGCTCTCAATGTACTACTCCAACAACTGATACTCAAATAACTGCAACTACATTCCAATTTATTTCAACAACCCCCACACTTACAACTAATAGCACAACTCCTTACTCTTTGGTTACTACTCTCGCACCAACAACTACAACTACCACAACATCGTACTCAGCAATAACAACTCTAGCTTTAGCAACAACAACAGTAACATCAACAGCCTTCTCATACTTACCAATAATGACAAGTAAGTTACATGAAATTCATACTCCCTTAAATAAAGAGAAATTAAAAAACAGTAACATATCAAAGAGGCCTCGTAACTCACCCACAAAACTTATTGAAAACACAAACAGCAATAAAAAAGTTAAAACTAAAGAGCAGCCACAAAAAACACTAAAATCTTACTGGTTAAGCCAACCTTCAACCCCAAATAGGTTTGAAATATTATCTATTGATGATAATGATAATAAAGAAGACCAAATTCAAAATGATGGTGTTCCCCACAAACAACCAGAAAAAAATAAACCTACAAAGCCCCCACCAATATATGTTCAAAACGTGCAATTCATAGATAACCTCAATAATGCTTTAAACTCCTTACCAAATTGTCATTACGAAATACGTGTTCTTAAAGAAAATGAAATAAAAATTCAACCTTTAGAATCTATTCACTACACCCAAATAGTAAACCTATTAAGAGCTAAAAACACCCAATACTACACTTATAAACCTAAAGAACAAAAAGGTTTCAAGGTTTTCTTGCGTAATATGCATTATTCAACCGACAAAGAGGAAATAAAAAAAGAACTATGTGAACTAGGACACGAAGTAACACATATCCAAAATATCCTACAAACTGGTAGAAAAAAAACACTATCTCTGTTTTCTATTGAACTTAAATCAAGTCAAAATAATAAGGAAATATATTCTTTAACCCACCTTTTACACTGTAAAATTAGTTTTGAACCTCCACGTTCAAAAAGAACTTTACCTCAATGTACAAACTGCCAAAAATATGGCCACACCAAAAACTTTTGCAACAAAATCCCCGTTTGCGTTAAATGTGCTGGAGATCACAAAACTATGCTTTGCCCAATCAAACAGAAAAGCGAACATATTAAATGCGCGTTATGCGGTGAAAACCATACCGCAAATTATAAAGGATGTATGGTATACAAATCCCTCAAAATTAAGCAATTTCCACCACTAAGAAACAAAGAAAAAATAACCGTCCAAGAACACCAAACACAACAAGCTGATAATTCTCGAAACGTACCTACAACAAACAGTAGAATAAATCCAACAGTGACTTACGCTCAAGCAACAGCACAGAGATACTGAGGAAATGTCCATTATTAGTAATTCTTTATTCAGTTCCACTACACCGCAAATAAGTAATGATATGCAAGACCTTAAAGATATGATGAAGCAACTGATTTCTCAAGTATCTAACATGATGAACATTATCACAGTACTTCTAACTAAGCTCGATGGACAGACTAAGTAAACTTAATATAGTACAATGGAACGCGAACGGGCTTATCCAACACACACTCGAACTAAAATTATTTTTAAATCGCTCTTCAGTAGACGTGCTACTTGTCTCTGAAACCCACTTCACACAAAAAAGCTTTATAGCCATACCAAACTACTCAATCTTTTATACAAATCATCCTGACAACACAGCGCATGGGGGTACAGCAATAATAATACGAAAATCCATTAAATGTACTGAATTACAGAATTTTAGAAAAGATTATATTCAAGCTACTTCCATTTTAATTGAAGATATACACGGTCCATTTGTATTATCTGCAGTCTACTGCCCGCCGAAATATAATAACACAAAAATTGAATATCTTGAACTCCTTAAATCTCTTGGGAATCGGTTTATAGTGGGTGGTGATTTTAACTCCAAAAATACAGTTTGGGGATCTCGATTAACACTATCGAAAGGAAAAAATTTACTAGAGGCAATAAATGAATTCAAATGCAAATTTATAAGTACTGGAGAGCCTACTTACTGGCCTACAAACATTCACAAAAAACCAGATCTCTTAGACTTTTTTATTACCAAGAATATAAGACATGACTATCTAAATATAAAATCATGCTTTGAATTATCTTCTGACCACTCTCCAGTGGTACTTATATACCAAACCGATGTACTTCTATCCAATCAAAATAAATTTATATACAACAAGAAAACCGACTGGGATTGTTTCAGGGAAATCTTAGAGACAAAACTCGAGACAAATATATCGCTAAAAACCGAAGAAGAATTGGATAATTCTATAACTTTTTTCAATGATACGCTTATAAACGCGGTTAGTGATTCTACTCCAACCAGAACACACACAGTAGATAAATTCAGTATCCCACCTCACATCCAAGAGAAAATAAAAGCCAAACGAAGATTAAGAAAAAGATGGCAAACTACAAGGTCAATTCAGGACAAAACCCACCTTAATAGGCTCACAAAAGATCTCAAAAACTTGCTAAAGAAGGACAAAGAAGATAAACTACAAAGATATCTTACTAACCTTGGCTCATCAGCTACAACAAATTACTCGCTCTGGAAAGCAACCAAAAAAATAAATAATGGAATTTTACATCAGCCGCCGATCCAAAAACCTGATCTCACATGGGCCCGCACAAATGAAGAAAAAGCTAATGTTCTTGCAGATCATTTTTCTAAAACCTTTACAAATCCAATGGACGAAAAGGATATAACTCTTCAAAGTTTTCCAAACAGCTCTTCCAACTCTCATATCAAAAGAATTTCAATTAATGAAATTAAAAAAATTATAAAAACAACAAAAGATAATAAATCTCCTGGTTATGATCAGATCACCGGAAAACTACTAAAAGAATTGCCGAATAAGGCCCTAGTCTATTTAAGAAATTTATTTAATTCAGTTATAGATATTAAATATTTCCCAAAAGTATGGAAAGTCGCTGAGATAATCGCTATTCCTAAACCAAACAAAGATGCCTCAAAAACAACATCTTACAGGCCAATTAGCCTTCTGCCACTGCTGTCAAAGATCTTCGAAAAACTCTTCTATGAACGTATTGAACCAATTCTTCTAGAAAGACAACTCATCCCCAAACACCAATTTGGATTTAGGCGAAAGTTCTCTACTATACAACAAATTCATAGAGTAACAAATAAAATATCGTCTGATATTGACAAAAAAAACTTTTGCGTTGCAACATACCTCGACGTTGCAAAGGCGTTTGATAGCGTATGGCACAAAGGTCTTCTTCATAAACTAAAAAATCAATTGCCAAAAGAATTCTTCTTAATACTACAAAACTACCTACAAAACCGAAGATTCTATGTTAAATATAAAGACGAGTATTCAAAAATACTTTCTATAAAAGCTGGAGTACCTCAAGGTAGTGTCCTCGGACCAATGCTTTACCTCCTGTTTACATCAGATATTCCAACTCCTACAACAAATAACAATATGATAGCAACATTTGCTGACGACACTGTTCTACTATCATCACACGCAAACATCAAATGGGCTATGCAAAACTTACAACAACTGCTCAATAATACAATGAATTGGTTCCGTAGTTGGGGAATTCAAGTAAACAGTGATAAAACAATTCAAGTAATCTACACTAATAGAAAGATAACAAACTTTCAACCTATTCAAATAAATACTCTACCAATTCTTATGGATACAAAGGCGAAGTATCTTGGCATTATAATTGACTCAAAACTTAACTGGAAAGATCACATCACTCAAAAGAAAAAAGAAATAAACAACAGGTTTAGACAATTATTTTGGCTGTTAGGGAGAGAATCTAAACTAACAACTCAAAGCAAACTACTTATATACAACACAATTATAGCGCCAATTTGGAAGTACGGGGTAGAAATATGGGGTACAGCTAGCACAACAAACTTAAAAATTATTCAACGAGTTCAATCTAAAATATTGCGAACTATTGTCAACGCAGAATGGTATATTAGAGATGAGGACATACATCGAGATCTAAACGTCAAAACAATAAAAGAAATTATCCGTATCAGCAGCATTAAACATACAAATCGTTTAACACAACATTCCAACATGGAACTCAGACAGTTGCCGGCAAACGAAATCCTGGCACCTAGAAGACTTAAACGGTATACACCTTCAGATCTAGCTGAGCGATACTAAAAAATTTATATATTACTTATCATTCAATAATTCGATTTAAGTTATCTTAGGTACTAAAGGTCTGCATGACTACATTCAAAAGGCATATGAATACATTCATTTATTTTTTAAGTAGGTAAAGTAAAATACAACACACGATTTAGGTACGTAGTGCCTTACATTTTGTGTTTAAAAAACAAATGAATGAACACACAAAGCGAAAGAGAAAAAAACCAACTGTATTTGTACAGAAAAACAACAACCATATTCATATAAAACAGACATAATAAAATTTGTATAAGCTTCGAATATAATATTATTTGAATGTTTTACTCCTTACATGAATATATTATTATTATCACTAGTAATTTTTGTTATGGAAATTGTAAATATAAAACGCAAAAATGTGAAGGTCCATTTTAATATACTTTTATTCCAATTTTTATAATTTTTGTTACAAAATTCTGTTTAATAGAGATATATTTGTAATAAGAATACAAACAAGTACTAATTTTACTATGTAGTATTTCTTATACACATTCTAACTGTTACCATACACATACGAATGTTTGCATTTGCAAATTGAGTAAATAAATGTTCAAAGAAAAAGAGTAAATGCAATGTGTGCCTTCGTTATGACAAAGTAAAACACAGACTACACTCTCTTTTATATTTTAACTCTTAAACTCTGTAAACCACTCTTTAACTATTTAAATATTTGAATGAATATTGAAATGCTTGTGTGTGATAAACAAATGAATGTATTCTTGCAGCCCTTTATTAGGTACTGATTTAAGATAATTATCATCCCACCTCTGTAAATTAAATTACTTATTGTCATCTTGTTGACAGGTGTAATAATAAAGGGAAGTTAAAAAAAAAAAAAAAAATAAAATAAAATAAAAGCCTTAAGTGGCACCACTGAAATAAAAATGGATTACTACAACAGCTGTTTATATTTTCATTGTTTTGTTTGATTAAATTTTGTAAGTGCTTTATTGTTTAAGATTTATTATTTTTAATGTTTTTATTTACTTTTTTGTTGTATTTTAGTAATAGCTTCTATAAAATCAAAAAAATTCTCTTCAGCCAATATGTTATTTAAAAAATTCGAAGAACAAATTTATTTTTTATTAAAACGTCAGATTTCGGGATCAGCTGATGAGTATGTAGCTGTCGTTTTCAAAATAATTAAGTAGCTGGCTACAGGGCGGCATAAGTACCCAGCGGCATTTGCACTCGTGTAGTCGAGTAGCCTGCTGTCTCGAATGTGTTTAATGCTTTAGAGAACTGAAGAGAGCATTAATTTAATTAATTTGCTCTTTTTACCACCCAAAGCAGTGATGTTAACTTTTTTATTTCGATTACCGTACAGGCCTAAAAAATTACCGTTTGCTTTTGTCTTGTACAAAAATAATTATATTTGCTTATTAAAATTGTTTTATATTTATAATTCAATATATACAGTCTGTCAATAATGAGTTTGCACACTGAAAAAAAAAACACGGTTTAGTTAAGTTTTAAGCAATTCAATTGTCATTCTTTTGTAAAAATTATATTTTTTTTTTGTATATATGTACATTAATTTATAGATATTTTAAAAGATCATGGTGGAAAAAAAATTTGGAATCAGTCTGAAAAAACAAAAAATACAACAAAAACTAATTTATACATATATTTACACATACGAGTCGTAAATAAGCATATGCCCCTATTGCCGTTCTCAACTGAACTAAGTTTGGTCGTCTGTCAGTCAACCCGACTTTAACTCTACATTAACTCTACTACATTTAAGTTGTGAATGGCAATACCGATTTATGAAAGACGACCAAATTATTAAAAAAGTTGTGAACCGCAATAGGGACAATAATTAAAGTATTTAAAATGCCAGGAAAAAGATTATCAAACAATCTTATACAAATGATTTATTATAATCGCCAATTAGGAAAAAGTGTGGAGGAGTTGTCAGAAATGTTCTCAGTGTCAAGAAGAACAATTTATAATGTCATAAATCGAGCTGATAAGGAAGATGGGCGAGCGATTAATCATAAGAAAAGTGGCTCAAAACCCAAAAATATCCACTAGAGCACTTGCGGCAGAGCTAAATGAAGAGCTTGGTGTTGTTGTTTGCCACGAAACAGTGCGTCAGACATTAATAAAAAATAAATACACTTCAATAGCAGCAAGAAAGAAGCCGCTATTGTCAGCAGAAAATGTAGAGAAACGATTTTCCTTCGCTACTCTAAACGTTTCACATTCAACCGACTATTGGGAGAATGTTATTTAATGTGATGAGACCAAGATGATGTTGTATTACAACGATGGACCATCTAGGGTGTGGCGAAAGCCGTTAACATCCTTAAAACAACAAAACATCCCAACTGTTAAATTTGGAAAAATGTCCATAATGATCTGGAGCTGTATATCAAGTCAGGGGGTTGGTGATCTTGCTTTTATAGACTCAACGATGGATGCCAATCAATATTTAAATATTTTGAAAACTCACTTGCGTAGTAGTGCTCAGAAATTTGGATTCATTAGACACAATAAACCACAATTTAAATTTTATCAGGATAATGATCCAAAACATAAGTCCCATATAGTGCGAATGTGGCTGCTTTATAACTGTGGGCATGTCATCGATACACCCGCTCAAAGTCCCGATCTCAATCCAATTGAGAATCTATGGGTGTATTTAAAAAAACGAGTAGCTAAACGGCAGCCAAAAAATATGACATCACTTTAAACAGCAATACTAGAGAAGTGGCAGAAAATTCCGGCGAATTACGACCTAAAGAAGTTAATAAGTTCAATGAAAAATCGTCTACAATGTGTGGTAGATGCAAAAGGTTTTCATACCAAATATTAGACATTCTTAAAATGAAGTTTTATAAATTTTTACCAAAAAATAATGCACAAACAAATTTGTGTGCAAAGAGTTTATTGACAGTATGAAATGATGTATAAATTAGTTTTTGTTGTATTTTTTTGTTTTTTCAGACTGATTCCAAATTTTTTTTCCACCATGATCTTTTAAAATATCTATAAATTAATGTATATACAGGGTGGGCCAACTTGGACTGACTGATTTGAAATGCTTATAACTTTTGCATTTTTAATTTAATACTCAATTGAACATCTCCAGAGCATCGCTACGACGTATTCTAAAAGTTGATCTGAAGATGTTTCCATATAAAATTCAATTGGCCCAAGAATTATTGCCGAGGGATGCACCACAACGGCTACAATATGCCAATAGAGTTCAAATCATTCAGTCAAACTTGGCCCACCCTGTACAAAAAAATATCATTTTTACAAAAGAATGGCAATTTAATTGCTTAAAACTTAACTAAACCGTGTTTTTTTTTCTATATCTATATCTAACTATACCGATTCGCACCAAATTATAATTCCCTTTTTGTAGAGACCTGGGGGGTTACTCCATATTTCGATTCGAAAGCAAAAGCTTTCAAAATACAATGTAAAAAGTATACAAATTCGAATTATTTTCTTTTCGAATCGAAATACGGAGTAACCCCCTGCATTAATACCATTAACCCTTTCGGCCCCACTTGAATTTAGCTGTGACTATCAAGAGCATCACATATTTTTTTTCATACAAAATTCCCGCATTTTTATCGTTAAATCATGACTTTTTATTGTGGATCAAATGACGGGAATTCCCAATAAGAATGCGTTGAAATGAGTTTTGTCTGTTAGATCAAGTATTTTACCATAATAGAAACTCCCACTGTAAAGAGTAACACAAATCAGCTGTAACAGTTAAAAACTTGTTTGAATATCAGCAGGAATTCCCGTCATTAGTTTAATCTATATATATAAAATAGGATATATGTATGTATGCATGTACATATGTATGTAACGTATGGACTCCAAAACGGCTGGGCCGATTTTGATGAAATTTTCAGGGAATCTTCAGAATATTAAGTCGGGGGACACTGTGAACTCTGATTTTTGCGGGCGGAGGGGCGTGGAAAAATCAATTTTTCATCACTGTGTACCTTATAGGAGACCAAACCTCTGGAGCGATATTTTTGAACTTTTCACAGCAATTAACTGGGGCAATGGTATGATTAATAGGGTACTTTTTTGACCACGCCCACGTTTTTTAAATTATGTAATTGCTCCCATATAGTTTTTAACATATTTACTTTAAATTGTATACACATTATATACTCCAGGCGAGGTAAAAATAAACATTTCTTACGCCACGCCCCCTTTCACGCCTCTTTTCACATTCACACATTCACATTCAAAAATAATTAGCTAAGAATTTTTTGACTTTACAGCACACATAAATAAATACACTAGTTTTTTTCTTTATGAGTACATATACGTATGCAAATAGTGTGAAGTAAAAAAATGTCCAATGTTCAAAATTGAGAGGCTTTCTCATCGCGCTCATTTAATGTTCATACCATTGGTGGACAAAATCGTTTTACACTTGTATTAATGAGATAATGTGAGTTATTTAAAGTACTGTGACAAGCAAAAGTTGGCACAAAGATTTTCGTATGAGAATTAAATTAAACGAAATCGTCTACATTAATGCTGTCATGAGAGTTTCGTAAGAGCAGTATATGTTTCAAAGACATAGAACTAATTTTATTACGTTGTTTACTACAAATGAATTTTAGGTCCGAAAAAATTTGTTCACATAAGTATGTCGTCGAGAAAAATTAAAGAATTTTTAAAGAATTTTTTTTTAGTTCAGGATAGGCCGAGACATCCAAAATTTTCCAAAATAATAGCCTATCTATTTCCGGAAGAGCATTTAACTCGCTTCGTAATATAACAAGTTCTGATTGTATTTCGAATTCATAGTTAGTAATGTCAACATTAAAAGGGTTTTCAAAAAGTTCAAGAAGTGGTTTTATGTTATTTACATATATCCTCAAATCTATCTTGAAAATTGAAAAAAAGGTTTTCTAAAATATCAATATATTCCAGGGTTTCCACCTTTCCGTGCTGGTTCAAAATTAAGGATGTTTTCGGAAATTCTTTGAAGTCGCCTAACTTAATTTCTGATAACAACAAATATAATTTAGTTTTGAAATTGTAAATTTTTTTGGACAATTAATAACGTTTTCTCTATACCTTTTAAATACTTGATGACACAAAAGACATTGTACGTTTCCAAACGCATTGTTTATCATAATATAATCTTTTAATTGCATTGCCATTTATATCAACCACTGAAATGGTAAAAAAAATCTTTAAGCATCAAGCTAACATGTGCATTCGCCAAAGTCTGTTAAGCGACTAAAGTTTATATTTCCATTTATATTAACGACTGTAATTGGAAAAACATCTCTCTTTTGAGCGACTAAACTCACTCACTCACTTGTTTTTTTTTACTCATGTTTTGCTTGCATTTACTCACTGCACTCTTCATGTTTATATTTTTTGTTGTTTTTTTTTTGTTTGTTTTTCTTTTTTAAACAGATTTTATTTTAGAACTCTCAGAGATTTCAATTGCACGCAGGGCTGCCAGATGAATTTCAGAAAAAAACGTCAAAATCCCGATAAAAAAGAAAAAAATCGTCATTTCGAAGTTTAAAAATCGGAAAAATAAAAAGTCACTATTTCTAATAGTATTTTGAAATTTTTATTTAAGCGCAAACATAAAAATTCAAGTTTATATAGTCTCTTGTGCAATTAATATCAAAATACATACATTTTAACTTTTTAAATAAGAAATCACAAAAAATATAATGCCAAACAGAACTTGTCTAATATTTTTATAATATCTTAGTCCGTTTTCACTGCTATAGTTCTGACTCGTCAAGGCAAGTATTTTTGGATGAGAAGGGAAAAGAGAACAAAAGGGGTACAAGCTTGACGGTACTGTCAATTTTCTTATTTCCTTTTGTTTTTGTTTTTCATGCATGTTGATTTACATTAAAAAGTACGAAAATTTAATTGACATGTTTGATGAAATGGCAAGTTCAAAAGAGAATTGAACAAAAACTGGTCTGCTAAAACTGAATAGTGTGAAACAGTATTTTATAAATAAATTGTTGAATTCAGCATATTTTATTAATTCAGGTTAAATTACAATGTCAAAACAATTTATTTTATTAAGTTTTAAATAACATTTTGAGTATAGAATTCAGCATATTTTCAAAGAATTCCGTATTTTTGTTATTTAAATTTATTCGGCTGAATATGCTTTCGACGTTTTGTTAAAATAGGAGAAGTTTTTGTAGAAGAATTTCCCCGTGGAAATTCAGAAATTGTTTCCTCTTAAAATTTTAGTTCATGGAATTCAGTATTTAAAATTGATTTTTATGTTTACACATAAATAAGTAATTTCGACTATCCTGTCTCAATATTATTTGCAATTATTTTACTTGAACTTAACAACAGTAATTAAGAAAACACTACTATCACTTTTGTTTTGTTTTTGAAATAGTTGTTTCTCAAAAAAGAGAGAATTTGGTAACAAAAACATTAATAAAACTAACAATTTATAGAAAATTTTAATAATTCAGGAAATCGTCATTTTCAATGAAAAAATCGTCAAATCGTCATTTTGCTATTTTTGAAACCAAAAATCGTCAAAATGACGATAAATCGTCATATCTGGCAGCTATGATTGCAAGGTTGCCAACTATCACATAAAACATAAATTTTTCGCAAGAAATTTTAATTCTAACACAAGAAACATTCTTGGTAACCCTTAGAATGGACCTTCTACGTCACATAACGGGAAATCATGCGCATGGCGTAATCTTTATTTTATCATTATTGGGTGAAATGTCCATCAATGGTTCGTTCATACACATTAATGTTGGTGTTTTTCTTTGCCGTATATGTTCGGAATTTTTTATATTCATGTGAGTGGTTTGTTTTATTTGCTACTATGCAAAAATTAAACAAAAAAATTGTTCACAATGCATGTGTTTATTTTATAACGGTTTACTTTAATGATCTTCTATTTTGTGTTGTTTATCTTTAGTTGTTATGGGAAGTTAATTGTAATGTTATATTTCGTTTTGTTGCTACATATCAGAGATCAGTTATGAGTACTGAAAAAGTGAGTATACTTGAATCATGACTTATAATTTGTTATACTTATACGTACTCATACTTCTCTCAATATCATCAAACCAATATTCATCTTTAAAGTTTGAAGTACGCATTATATTCAGACTAAATCTCATGTATGATGTTGTTTATTTTGACTCTCCTTAACTCAATGTACGTAGACGATAAAAAAAATAAGTATGACTCGCATACACTCATGCGAGAGTCGTTCATTTTTACAGTCCGCTTATAAAAATTATATAAAATAATAAATGTTATATTTTCCCCAATATGTTTTCCTATAAACTTACTTGTATGTTTTTATATTTCTTTTTTACTTATTTTGTATAAATACCTAACGGAATATGCTGAAATTTTTTTTCAATGACTCAACTGAGTTGAATACTTTATTAGTATGTGCGTATTTTTCTTAAAATGTAAATCTTAATACAGTTGTTTATGAATCAAACATATTGGGAATGGTATGAGCTCGAAGTCGGCGTAGTACTCATACGTATATTCACCCGCATTTATAAGTCAACGTTGTTGTGAGTTTGAGTAACTCAGAGTAGTTAAATTTCAATGATTTAAAACCACTTATACTTAAAATGTTATGAGTAGTTGTGAATCGTAAAAAAACGATTCATTGCCGATCTCTGCTACATATGTATGTATGTATGTAGGTATATTTATTAAATTATGTTTTAAATTCAGAACAAAATTTATATGTTTTTGTTATTTATAAGTCTACTTTTACTTAAAGTATGCTTTTTCTATGACTATAATTATGGGCCAAACATTTTTTTGAGCTTTTTTCCACATTTTAGGCGGATTTCGCGATATGCGTATTTTTGATTAGCCTATTGTTTTTTACCTTTGTATAACTTAATAAGTCATATACACATTAGACCTGGCCTCAAAATTTTTTTTCGAATTTTGTATTTGGGGACTGGTTAAATATGCGATTTGATGTAAAAATTCATGTGGTAAAATTTGAAGTCGATCAGAGTGTGCCAACCCGTGCCATGCTGAGGTCAAAGCTCAAAATATATAGAAAACAATCGTTTTTTCATTGATGACAAGTTATTTATTATAAAAAAAAACATGCAGTTCATATATTTTCTTAATTTGCAATTTTTTATATTCAAACATTTCATTAACAAAAAAGAAGAGAATTAATATTATTAAATTATTATAAGAGCGACGATTTAGTATATGCTGGGAATTCCTTTCGGTAGTTCTTAACAACATGAAGCAAGTACTGCTTCTCTTCTTCGCTATGTGTTAAGGACCGGTTAAAATCTGTAATAAGTTTGACTTTTCTCTCAGCATCATCATTAACAACATTAATATTTTTTAGAATTTGAACGCCTTTACTGTGTCTGCTCTTTCGTTTGGTGTCTATTTCCAAACGTGCAAAAAAAGTTTTATTTTATGTGTTACAAAGCAACTCAACTTCGCAAAATTTATAGCATTTTCTGATAGGAGGATAACTTTTGCGCCACCTTGTAGATTAAAATATATCTTATGTTATCGAATGATGTAAATATTTTCGGAACTACATAACCGATTTAAGAGATATCAAACTCGTTTTGAAAACCATGACAACGGCTTTCAAAAAAAATAAAATAAAATATGAAAAAGCAAAAAAAAATTATATATTTTTAGTAATGCAATATGAAAAATGGATTTTTTTTACGCCCTTCCGCCCACCGACCGAAAATCAAAAATCAGAGTTCACAGTGTGTCCCGCCTGAATATTCTGAAGATTCCCTGAAAATTTCATCAAAATCGGCCCAGCCATTTTGGAGTCCATACGTTACATACATACATCCTATTTTATATATATAGATAGATGAAATCTAATTCTTCAAAAATCTTTGCTTGAAAATCAAATTAACATTTCAAACATGTAAATAAAAATTCTTGTATAACCTGATGGTTTGGTCTACTGAACTGTAGACGAACAACCAAGGGGTACTGCGTATTTCGATTCGAAAAAAATCATTCGAATTTGTATACTTTTTACATTGTATGTATTTCGAAAGCTTTTGCTTTAAATTGATTGCCAAAAATTTGTAATTTTTTTTTTGGTATCATCTGTATAAAATCGCATCTCATTTCGTTCACAAACTTTTTGGGACACTGTATATAAGAATGTGTTCTATGTGTGCATGTATGTTGTTTTAAACATTAATTTTATTTTGCGTATTATTTTTCTCTTCAATATTAATAACAAAATAATACAAATTATACAAAGATTTGATTTTTTTACAAAAAATACAAGAGATCAAATTAATTCAGAAAATATAATAAATTACAATCCCGTTATAAGATAGGAATAGTATAAATATAAATGTAAATAGAATAGATAGATAGTACAGTATAGTATAAATAAAATGTACAAAAAGAACACAAACAACCAAAGTAAATATACATATATATATTTATGCGTGTGTGAGTATTTGGTGTTGGTGTTTTGTAAGTGTTTGTGTTTTAATTAGTTTTTATAGGAATATATTCTCTCAATTACCTATTTCAATACACGGCTGCTTTCTAACAGGCGAGGACATGGCTGTAGAAGCAGCGGAAGCATATAATTTAGGCGACGTTTGCAAAACACGCTTGCGTCCATTTCGTAAAGGTGTGGATGCTACCGTAATAAGTGAGGATGATGTATTCATTGTCTATATAAGATAAATTACAGGTATTATAGTGCTATCTTTAAAAACAATATGATTTTGTGTATTTTATGTTCACTGTCCCCTCCTCCACCCTTCAATTAATATTCAATATGATCCAAAAATACTGAAAATGCATTTTGAAATTGCTAAGTATGTTACATCCATCTATGGGTTGTAATCGTTAATATCGTTGGTAAAAATGATACACAGTTTTAAATTATTTTCAAATTCGTATTTTTTTAAGTATTAATATGAAAAATATTGCCACAAGTTTTACAAACAGCATTGATTGAGATAAAGTGGATGGCGGTAAATAGAGTTATATGTATGTATTATTTATGCATAATAATGATAGGTAAGCAATCTAATAATGTTTGAGAACTGGATCTTGAATATTGTATGTGAACGCATATTAAAGTTGTAGTCTTGTTCGTCTGGTAGAGGAGGAAGATGGTGTCGTACTCACTTTGCCAATGGGTTGGGAAACATTGCGAAATGTACGACTGCGCAAAGGGCGCAATGTAGAATTTCCCCGCAAACGGGATGATGTTCCCGAAATAGTTTTCGAAGATTTTGCTGTCGGAGACTCAGGTATTACTTCAGATATATCCAGCTATTTAAGAAAAAAACAAGCGTTTAGCATCAATTATTAATTCTTTAAATTTGTTTAATTACCTCTTCCTCAGATGGAACGACTGACTTATTGTGGGTAATTTCTTTTTCAGTACGATTTTCATGTCGTAAAAATGAAATTTCTGTATAGCTTTTCTCTTTAGCTACAGTGTTATTTCCGGCTAGTGCATCTTTCTCCGGTCTTAAAGCCTTTTCAGTCTGCTTCTCCGGCGTTTGGTTCGCAGGTGGTTGGGCTAATAATTCTTTTTGCTGTTTTGAAGGTGTTTTAGATTTTGTTGGACTATGTAAAATCTTTTCAATTATTTCCGGTTCTCGAGGTTTGGGTTGGGACAATTCAGTGCAGTCCTTTGCAGTAACATTTTGATTTTTATTTCGCTTGCTATATCGTAGACTTCGCCTGGCTGTGAAATTTTCCCGACCAGAAATCTTTGTAGGTTCTTTTAACTTTTTGTCGGAGTCAATACGGGCTTCAATTCTGATTTTATTAGGTCTTACTATGTGATCATTACCGGGAATGCCATTGCTATCGATTGAATTGTTTCGAGAAAGGTTGAGAGATTTCCTTAAAAATCTATGGCTTGTAATATTCTCACTCCCAAATGTTGTGGGCGTTGTAGTTGCTGATGGCAGCACAACAGTAATTTGGCTAGCTACTAGTGTGCTGTTATTACTTTCATTTTGCGAATTGGCGGGTTTTTCTGATATTACTGTATTTCCTTTGTAACCTGATGTGGGAGTAGTCGCTAATGTTTCAGTGTTGCATTCAGACAATATATCGGTTGCTTCTGTCTCCATATTCTTCTCAGACGGATTAATTTCGGGTTCATCATCTTCCTCATCTGATTCCATATCATCATTTGTTCCTTTTGCAGGTGGATTGAAAACTCCATCGAGCATGTCCTTAAAATCAATAATACATTTTACTGTTCTGGGATCAAATTTGTTCTGCAAACGATTAAAAGAAACATTCGAAATTTAAAAATGTGAAATAAAATAATACGCCAACCTTTAAACAAAATTAAATACATACATACAATATTATTGCAAGGTGATCAATAAATGGTTTTATACCCAATTCAAAACAATAAATAATATACCAGGGAAAAAATAGCTGTTCATACATACATATACGCCTATGTTCGCTTAAAATTGGCGTTTTCAATTTGAATTTGTATTGTACTTTACAAAATTAAAAAAAAACCGAAAATTCAAAAAATACCAAAACAAATAAAAATCGGCAATTATAACAAATTAATTTAAAGGGAAAAAAACACAAATTGCATATAATATGTCGCCAAAATAAAAAAAAAAAAAAAAAAAACATTTAAGTTTACTTAATATACTGCCTAAGAATTTTTAATAACAAGATATTTATGATAGCTACATAGATATCTTGACACAATAGGACCACCAATATGGACCTAAGTGGGCCGTACTAACCTAACTACATAGAGATCTGCCATATTTCTCTTATGTAAATTTTTAGACACAAAAGTCAGCAGTTTCTAAGTTACCGATTCAGAAAAAAATGGGTATCGAAAAGAGGGTAAAAAGTTTACACCTGGCACTCTTAATCGTGACAGCACAGTCACGGCTAAGGGAGCTAAGCCTGTAGACGAATTACCAACTACTAGTCGTGCGATAAGGACTGGAAACGTCCTGTTAATCTCCGACAGTCACTCCCCAAAAGGAGTCACTAAAGGAATTACCAGGATTAACCAGTCAAATTCTGCAGGGAAATCGGGTGATCACCGACAAAGCTCTACTAAACCTCCCAACAATGGGGCTGTTAGGTCTGGTGATAATCAGAAATCCCCAGCGGCTAAGAGGATTAGTCAAACTAGGTGTGGCTCTCTTACAGATTCCCGTAAGGTAATAAGAGAGCTGCTTCCAAAGATGACCAACCCTCCACGTCAAAGAAGCTAAGGGAGTCGTCTGATAAGGACGGTATTCTGACAGCTGTCATTGATCGTATGGATCCCGATGGAGGGATCAGTGCCGAGGAATGGCAGATGCTAGAGAACAAACTACTCGACGAAATCTTTAGCCGGACGAAGTATCGTTCAAAGGGGCTGACTGGGCAAGAGGTGTCAAAACTGTCAGTTGCGGCAATCAAAAAACCTTTGAATTTTTGAAAGCTGCAATTGGCAGGTGTGTCAGCGCTTGTCCGGAAGTCAGATTGGGCGTTACAGTATGGATACCTCCACCTATAAAACCGGGCTACTGACCAATCAGAACAACGGACTCATTACAGCACAATGGAAGTTGATAACTTCAATGGGTTGTAATGAGAACCAAGGGAGGGACTTCAGGTTCGCAGTAGACCAGGAGTCTCTCAAGATGTTGAAATCAATGGGAGGGGTTGCACTTTTCGGGTTGGGGTCTATCAAATTTAGGTTTTCTAAAAATGATAAACCGTAAGAGGCTGAAAGTGGTGCAAATAAGCCTGCATCACTGTGAAGCAGCCTCAACCGAATTAGTAACCCAACTCATTGATAAAAACATGGACGTGGCTTTAATCCGAGAGCCCTGGTTAAACAAAAACCGGGTAGTTGTGTGACGATGGAAGTCGGGAACGAACGAATTGGCACTTGAGACACACCCTCTAGCGGCATATAAGCAAACATCGCATACAAAACAAATGTGACAAACAGCTGAGCGAACGGATAGACGCAACTACCTTGGTTGTATGTCAACAGAAAAAAGGGTATAAAATCAGAACAAAAATGAAAATCGTGATCAGTCAGTTTTGATCGGTCAGTTCCTACCACTGTGTTGTTCTTCAGTAGTTTGTTTTGTTTGGTCTGTAGTGGTGCTGGTGTGGTCTCAGTTGTGAATTCCGTGGTTGAACCGCAGGTTTACAATTTGGTACTACACCAATATCCAAAGCCGAGCGTAGTAGTTAGTGTGCCCGTGGTTGGACCGCAGGTTTACTACTACGAGTCACTCGACACATCGTTTCCGTGGTTGGACCGCAGATTCGTTGTTGTTGGTGGTTTCACTTGGTATCAGACTAGGTGGTGTGTGTGTAGGGCCAATTGTGAATTCCGTGGTTGGACCGCAGGTTTACAATTTGGTACCACACCAACATCCATAGCCGAGCGTAGTAGTGTGCCCGTGGTTGGACCGCAGGTTTACTACTACGAGTCACTCGACACATCGTTTCCGTGGTTGGACCGCAGATTCGTTGTTGTTTGGTGGCTTTACTGGGCATTTGTGAGGTTATACCCTATCGACGTACCATTGTTGACTGTGTCAAGCTGGCCATCCGTACAGCCAACATTTGTGCGTGGTGATCGTGTCTCACCAAAAACGCCTTGGTAATCGTGTTGTGACGGACTTAAATAAACACTAAATTTAAGAAAAACTAATTAATAAATAAAGCATAATTTAAGAATAAAAAGACAGAAAGTTTTCCTTTTTTTTAACAAGCGTCTCAAGTAAATAAAATTTATTGTGAGTGAACCCTGGGTATCCGGCGAGATATACCCCAGCAAAGAAAAAGGTTCGTTACAGTTGGATTAAAGGTCACGGGGTATACATTGTTCGTACCCCACACTGATGAGAAGGTACGAACTTGTATACTGGCGAGAACTGAACATAAATTTATTACACTTAGGTCTGTTTTTATGCGGTTTATTTTTATGCGGATTTGAAGTTATGCGGTTTTAAAATCGACTTTTTTTGTATGTATTATTGTTTTCATTGAGTTTTCATAATTATTTTGTTGACATCACTACTGCATAGCAATTTTCAAAAATTTAAAAAAAATGATGGAAATCCAAAAGTGATTGTGACGAAGACATTATAGCACCACTCAATGTTCAAACCGTTGCACAATTTCTTCAGACAGCTATTGAGTTACAAAATCAAATCCTTCTGAGCGAACCAGATACTGAAAAAGCCTTAAAACTCAATAGATAAATTTGTAACCTTATGTCAGGATATCGCGAACAGCACAATCAGTTAAAAAAAATACAACTCAAAAATTAATGACAAATTATTTTTAAAAAACAGATCAAAATATTCTAAATAAAGATTGTATGCATTATCAAATACTGATTTCGATAATATGTAATGGGTTACATTTAAGTATCAAATTTTAAATTCTATTAATGATTTTTTTTTTTTGTTTTTAGTTCGTACTTATTTATTTTTTAACTTTTATAACCCTGTTTAAGCAGATAAATGTAATAAAATTGACTTTTTATGTAATTTTCATAATAAATAAATAAATTGTTTTTGGTTATTTTGTTATCTTGTGACTTCTTTCTGGTGAAAAATTAAGAGAGTTGATGTAGAATTCGAACAGAAACGGCTCGAAGCTGGTACTGGGGTGTGACGCAAATGCACACCATACCCAATGGGGAAGTGTCGACATCAATAAAAGAGGTGAGTCTATGTTTGATTTTATTATTGCCAACAATGTATATAGTATATCTGGAATAGGGGGAATACGCCAACATTCAGAAATAAGGATATTAAGGCAGTAATAGACATTACGTGGACAAACTGTAGGGAATTGGTGAAAATTGGAGGGTGGTTATGGAATTTCCCTTCTCTGAACATAGTCGTCTATCCTTTAATCTGATGTTTGAGAAATCAAAAAGGAGTCTGTGTAGGAATCCGAGGATAAATTGGGATTCTTTTTTCGGAATTGGTGGTAGGTAACCTGAGTGTTACACATGATTGGAGCTCGACTCCGACCGGGGTGGAGCAACTGGTAGGCACCTTTACGGAGGCATTGACCAGTAGTTATAAGCGATCCTGTCCGTTGAACTTTCCGGGCAGACGCACACAACCACGATGGTGGACAGACGAGTTGAGAACTCAAAGGTTCACCGTAAGAAGGTTGGTCAGCAGAGCGAAGTATACGCGTAGTGAAGAGAATTAGAGTAACTTTAGATTGGGTTACAATAGGTATAAGAAGGACATTAGGAGAGCGAAAAAGGATTCGTGGATCAAGTTTAACGAATCAGTCGATTCTGTAAATGAGATGTCCAGGTTTAGAAAAATCTTATCCAAGATCCAGTGATCCCGGGATTTATTCAGAGACCGGACGACTCATGGACGGAATCTAGCTCTAAAACCTTATGCCTACTTATGGCGACTCACTTTCCGGGGTGTTTGGATCCTGGAGCGGGGGAGCAGGTTGAGAATAGCGACCCCTTCCCAGGGCCGGGCTCAGGTGATGAGGCAAGGGAGTCAGTGGGAGACATGATCACCTTGGATAAAGTAACGACTGTAGTGTTTTTCAGGTGGAAGTTCTGAGGATCTTGAAGGCCATGGAACTGATGAGGGACAACATTGACAAAGGTTCGGAGGTCATTTATGTGGACAGCCAGGCGGCCCTTTTGGCCATACGGGGCTGTTATGTGAACCCCAAACTAGTTGAGAGTTGTAGGAGGGCTCTAGGGGAAGCCTTAGAGGAATATACGGTTAGGCTGTGCTGGGTACCAGGTAATGAGGTGGCTGATGAGCTGGCAAGAATGGGCTCAGAGACAGAGTTTAATAACCGTATGAAGGTGGTTGGGCCTCATATAGGCTTCTATTATGGAAGAAGAGGAAGAGAAGGCTCAACTATGATCACGGTCCCCCTGACTTAGAGGTTTTGGACAATCATGCCACTTCGACCTACAGTTCTGTGGAATTTTGACAAAACAACCAATGTCGAAAAACTGAATTTTACAGGAGGACCAAAAAACACTTTTATAAGGTCACAGAATCGTCCCAGAACACATCTAAACAAATGTAACCTATTTTTATGGTGGAGAATTTAAATACCTTTATTTTCCAATTTGCACCTTTGTTCCAGATACAACTGTTGCCGAGAAAATGTCAAAAAACCAAGATGTGTTGTTTTGTCAAAATAATTTTTGATCGAAAAATCAACTCTTCTCTAGATAAAGTCTTTTTTCATACTGAAAAGTAACAAATATTTCGCAACCTTTGTCGGGACTAGTGCTTTTATTAAAATGAAATAAGAAAAATTCAGTGACTTATGTTATTTTCTTAAATAGAATTCCGTTTATTTTAAACGAATATTATAAAAAGTTATGTATTTTTAGGTATGAAAAAGCAAAGTTGGAATTAATTTAATTAAAAATAAAAAATAAGTAATAGTTCATATATTATAATATATTGCAGTTCACATTTATATTAAACTAGCGGACCCGCCGAACTTTGCGTCGCCCCAATTTTAAGCCTTCCGACAAACTTTAGAGTAATAATATAATACAACAGGAATAATTTCACACAAAATTTCGTACAAAAAAATTAATTTTCCAATTTTCCGCACTTCGCATTTTCCGCAATTTTCCATGTTTTACACCAAGAACTTTCTATTTTTTCATTAGGAAAGCCATTAAGGAAAAATTTCATACAAAATTTCATACAAAAACTCAATTTTTGAGATTTCCCATTTTCCAACTTTTGCGAAGAGATTTTCCAATTTTACGCGTTTCGCATTTTTCATGATTTACACTAAGAAATTTCTATTTTTTGATTTGGACAGCCATTAAGGAATAATTTCACACAAAACTTCGTACAAAAAAATCAATTTTTCCAATTTTCCGACTTCTGCGGAGAGATTTTCCAATTTTCCGCAATTTCCCATGATTTACACCAAGAACTTTCTATTTTTTGATTTGGAAAGCTATTAAGGAATAATTTCATACAAAAACTCGATTTTCGATTTTTCCAATTTTCGTACTTTCTAGAGGGATTTTGGAAAATTTTCTTCCGTAAAAACCTTCTCCTCGAAAATACGAACAACTGACAAAACAATTTACAGAAATCGGCCCAGCCGTTCTCATTTTATGAATTACTATACATTTTTTACACCATTTTTATATACCTATAAGATTGCTTTAATTTTTATAATTATTTCCAAATTGTACTTCACCTTCAACGTGCAAGTTATTGTAAAAATTACAAAATTTTGCATTTATAAATGGCAGAACGGACTGTAAATCACGTTTTTTATTAGAAGATATTGGCAAAAGAGCAGAATAACATTTATTAAATTCGAAATTTGTTATTTTCCGTCGTGGCTGTGTTATGTCTAGTTCCTTGAAGTCTTCGTCCGGCTGCAAAGATAGCTTGTACTGTAAAATTCCAGACTTAGATTTATCATATCGCATCCAACGTCACAATTATACAAATACATAGTTATATTTGTCCATTTCCAACGTTATTAATTGTATGCGTTTTCTTAAATTTTACATCAATTAATCCTGACAGATATTGCCGTTGTTTGCTGTAATCACCCTAGTTGCAGTACAATTAAAAAATCTTCTTTTGCTCCTCAAAATTTAGGTGAGTTTTACAAAACATTCTGCATTTTGAAAGTGTTTTAATATTTTTAGCAGAGATTTTCTTTTTATTGGTCAAATATTCTTTTCTTAAGTTTTTGTTACGCCTGTTTTTATTTTTAACTACTGATGTGGTTGGAAGTTCGAATAGTTGGGTTTCATCAATATCAGTGAAATCTGAATTACTTACATTGGACTCAATATCTGGAGCCATTTCTTGCGTAGTGGTATTAAGATCGGAATCCGTCTCCGGGACAAAATCGGAGTCATCAACATCAGGCTCATTAAAAGGATCTTCATCAATATATTGGGCACTTGTGTGGTACATTTTATTTAATTTAAACACAAAGAGAGTACTATTTATTTTGTCGTAACTGAAATATCTGTCATTGATAGTGTGCCTTTCATGAATGGCTTACTTGCATTCGTTAAGTATCGGCAGTTGAACAAAGCTGCAATTCTTTCGATAAACACGGCACCCTCTAGAAAAGTCGAAAATTCTAAAATCATTGCAAATTACATACAAATTGACAAACTCTTTGGAGCCTTGACGTAGGTACCTTCAAAACAGCTGATTATTGTCGTAATCTTATATATCTATAATTCTTGTAGTCAATGTATTCACTTGCGAGAGATTCAATGCTCCTCCAAAACTTTGGAACCTGTCTTTTTTGTCTTCCTCTGTGCATTGTTTATGTTTTTCTATATTAGGAAACAACATATTTTCATTAAAAACGTCTGAACTTGTTACACATGCACACGACAAAAGCACTTGATTTGATATAGGTTCCTCTTATATCGATAATTCCCACTACACTAAAGCACTCATGTTAACATAAGTTGTTTTGTCAGAATGAATGCTAGTGATCAAATGCCTATTAAAAGAACTTAACTTTAGAAGGGAACGTGTTATTTTCATTTATGCATTTGATAAAAGAACATGAGTGCAAATAGGTCGGTCTGTTAAAATAATTTTAGTAAATTATTGGAAACCCATATTCAAATAGGTTCTTTTGTCAAAATTACGTTATAATATTTTTCTTTATGCCCTGCAACATATTTCGATATGTGTTCTTTTGTCAAAAGCAGATTGTAAAAATCGCGAGATAGGTTAAATTGGGGGCTCCTATATCTTCCGATCTACACTATCTAGAAACACGCTGAAAAGACAGAAATATGCGCTTTTAGAATTTATACATATGGTTTAAAAAGTGGAAAATTGTCCAATCTCGAGTTAGGTTCTTTTGTCAAAAATCCACAGAGTTGAAAGTTGGGAGATACTCAACCAACCACTTTTTCCAAAAAATATTTGCATATTGTTGAGAGGTCAGCCAACTTTTTTTTAATAAAATGCTACTATCGTTACAGGTAGATATAGGTTTTAACCCATTAGAGCTTCCAACCAAAAAATGATTTGGAGTCAACGCTTCAGTATTTTCTCCGCCAATAGGAACGTAAGGAAGGGGCCTAGAATTTATTACATTTTGTACCTCGATCATCATGCTCAGTAGCAATTCATCACTTGGTGTCCTCGTCGGCATAATTTTGTATAAAATTGTTTTTATTGAACGAACGAGGTGTTCCCACGCACCACCCATGTGGGGCGAAGCTCCACTTCGTCGCTGTGGTAGTGAAAGTTTCTACCAGCTTATCCTTATCGATGCCTCTCAACGCCGATAAAATTTGTCCCGTTATCGCTGTACAACTCATGCGGAATTCCTCTTGCCATAAAATTGCGTATCGCTAAAATACAGGAGCTCGTGGTTAAGGAATGGGCAATTTCAATATGGACTGCCCTGACAATCAAGCATGTGAATAAACATACGTACCGTTTCTCCTTATGACGATTTACGGTGACTAAAATGGGGCCGAAAAAGTCAACACCGGTATAAGTAAATAGTGTCATATGAGAGGCAACGCGTGCACGAAGTAGTTTTGCCTTTTGTGGATTTTGAGGCTTTGCCTTTTTAATTTTGCACATTTGGCAACGGCGGACTATTGAATTAAAAGTAGCTCGAAGCTTCGAAACGTAATATTTTTGTCTAATCTCGTTAATAGCCGTTTCGTGATTCATATGGAAAAGTTTCTCATGATAATACATTAAAATTGAGTAGTGTAACTTTGTCTGGGTAGTATAATTGGACGTTTTTGATCCAGTGGGATATCAGCATTATCGATTCTGCCCTCAACTTTCAGCACTTAGTTATCCAAATATGGATTTTGGTATAAATATCGCTGCTTTTCGGAATCGCCTTATCCGATTTTACTAAAGAAATTTCGTTACGATAACAATTAGATTGGGTCTGTATATACAAAGTTTTTTCAGCCCTTAGTAATTCTTCTTGAGTTAGCATTCCCTTTTGTTTACTAATTGTGCGACAGTTGTTTAAAATCGTAAAACATATGCGACAGTTCGTAAAAGTCGGGTCCATTTTGAAAATCTCATTTCATCAAAATTTGCGATATTAAATAAATGGTGTACTCGTTCTTCTTCAGTTGACTTATGTATACTTTCTCCTTGAGGTCATTTATTTTCTGGAAGAAATACAAATTCGGCACCTTGAAACCTTGTTTCTGAGATCGTGGGAGTCCTTGACCACTTTGTGGCATCATCAGCTACATTTTTTTTTTGCTTGGAATCCATTTCCAGTCCTTAATTGAAGACAATTCTAAAATTTCCGTTATTCTAAATGCAACAAACTGACTGTATTTACGATGATCTGAATTTAGCCAACTCAAGACGGTTTTTGAGTCACACTAAAAACAACTTTTATTAATTCTGATGTCATGATTATTAACTATAAACTTGGCAATTTGAGCAGCCATTAATTCTAATCGTGGAACGAATGTTATCTTTAAAGATGCCACTCGTGTTTTTGAACCCACTAGAGTACAATTGATGACATCATCTTTCTTCAACCTGAAGTAACACACTGCTACATATCCTTTTTTACTGGCATCTACAAATGTATGTAATTCGACGTCAACGTTACCATAATTCTTAAAAAAATTTAAATAACTGCGAGGGATTTTTATTTTTTGTATATTGGGCAAAATCGTAATCCATTGGTTCAATTTGGGAACTAATTCAGGAGGAATCTTTTCATCCCAGTCAATTACATGATAATATGCCCAATAATACCAAAAGGATCATAAACTGACATGATAAATCTTAACACCTATCTTTTTGTAGGTATTTCCCTGAAAATATATTTCGCTATCAGCAAGCCACGCAGAAACTTTAAAAGTTATGACGTCCTCCCCATGGTCCCAAAATACACCTAAAATTTTTTTATTTGTTTGTCTTCTGTTAAGTTAAGGCATTTAGCGGCCGTTGACTTTGTGGATAAATCAGATTTAAGGGCCGATCTATTATTGGAAACCCAGCTTCGAATGTTGAAACCAGCTTTCTGATGAATGTAGGATACATCTGATATTAGTTTTAACGCCTCCTCTGGCTGCCAAGGGAAACTCGCTTTCATATTTAATACTGTTTGCATTTTCCACGTATTGTGAAATACTAGAAGCGCATGAGGCATCAAAAATCATCACATCCATGACGTAGATATCAGGTTGGTTTTCTTGTAAACAATCGCGCAAAAGAAATCTTTGTACATCCCGGTCTTCAGGCCTTATATGTATCTGGTGAAACATTTCTTCAATATCACCACAAATACCCACGGATTTCTGACGAAATTTAAAAAGAACCGAAGGTAAATTGGCCAAAAGGTCCGGACCCTTTAATAAATATGAATTAAGGGACATGCCATTCGATTTCGCTGCCGCATCCCAAACAACACAAGTTTTTCCGGGCTTTTTTTTTATTGAATACAGCAAATATTGGAAGATACTAAACCTTTCTACCAGCACGGTCGATTTCTGAAGAATCTAATTTACGGATGTAGCCTTTGGATAGATATTTGGTAATTGTTTCTTGAAATATTTTAAAAAGTTCGACATTTTTTCGTAATTTATTTTCAAGGCACTTAGCCGTTTCTTTATGGATAGTAAATTTATTTAGATCTAATGCTCTTTATCTTTTTCAGCAATTAAGGGATCTTTTACGCCTATACCCAAACTTTCAAGGAAATAAAAACTACTGACTAAACGTTCTAACGCATAGTACCATTGGCGACATAGCACTCACATACAGGGTGGGGCAAAGGTCGCGAAGGGATTTGAAACAGTCATAACTTTTCTAATTTAATTTTTTTTTTATTTTTCTTTTTAGAAGGTTACAACGTTATCCAGCGAACCAAAATCATAGAACTTTATTTTGAACAAACTCAACTCAACGAGCCTATCGTTGTCATTTTAATGTGCGGAATTCACCATCCGAATCAATGATTCGACGCTTAGTGACACGTTTTCAGGAACAAGGCTCAGTGAGGGATCTTCCACGAAGCGGAAGACCACATTCTGTAATGCAAATATTCATTCTTTTCGAAGATAACGATAGAAATGGTGTAACGGTAAATGGCGAGCGATATCGAGATATGGTCCACAATTTTTTTAAGGCCAGCTCTTTCTGACAATCGAGAGATGTGGTTCCAACAAGATGGGGCCACTGCACACACTGCTCGAGCCACTATGCAGCTCCTAAGGCAGATTTTTGGCGAACCCCTTCGTGCCTTTTGCCCCACCCTGTACATGAAAATTTAAACTCATATCTTTGCTTTTATTTTCTTTTGAAGCGCCATAAATTAGCCAACCAAGTTTTGTGTAGACTGCTATAGGTTCATGTGGGGAACCTTCACGAATTTTGCGTGAAACACCCAATTAATATGATTTAATCCAATTAAAATTTGGAGATCAGCATTCATGTAACTCTCTACAGGTAAATGACGCAAGTGGCGGTATTGTTTTGAAAACAAATCATAATTCAACGATTGAACAGGAATATCCAGAGCATTTACTGTATAAACATTAACATCGAATTGCTTTTTATTATTACCTGAAATGGAAATTTTAAGTCTTTGTGAACTTTTTTCTCTTCTTTCCATCCCTCCCGTCCACCGCAAATTAAATGAATTCGGTACACCACGACTTGTAATTCTTTGGCCAAACTTTTATTCATTAGACTGATGCTGGATCCTTCGTCTATAAACGCAAATGTGTCTATAACTTTATTATTCCCGTAAACTTTAACAGGAATGATTTTAAATAAAATAAAGTCTTTAAATTTAGCAATGTGGCTGTTGTTTACAACTTCTATTTCAGATTTATTGTTTACCTTTTCATTTGACGTTTTTTCTTCATTTACCGGCAGCGAATAACGATGAAATGATGAGTGGTGAAAAAATTCACATCCCTTCCTACCGCATTTCTTTTTTCTATTGCATTCACCACTATGTTTTGATAAACAATATTTACATAAATTGTGTTTTCTTACTATAGACTATTTTTCACCACGATCCATCGATAAGTATTTTGGGCAATTAGCTACTGCTTTACAATTATTATTCTTGTTGCCACACACAATGCATTTGTTCTCACTATGAGAATGAACAAAAGCTTTTTTGTTTGTGTTGTGTTTGCCATTATCTTTTTCTCACTATTCTTATCTGTTGATTGGTTAACTGTAATACTACTTGCTGTTATACCGATATTAAACAACCACTTGTAAAATTCGAACAAATTTGGTTTTTTGTTTTGATCAATCAGATGTAATTTTTTAGTTGCCCATTGCATTTGATAAACAGGTGGAAGCTTTTGTGTCAGTTCAAGAAGAAGAGATGAATTATTTAATTCATCAAATAAATTGCTAGCGTTTATTGTGGAAATAAGGTTTCGAACATCAATAGCAAAAGAGGTAAGAGTTTTTAAATTGTTTTCATCTACTTTAGGGGAACGATTTATTTTATTTTTCATGGAATTTATAATCTTTTCAGGTTGACCATACAACATATAGAGTACCTGCATAATACCCGGGACGTTTGCAGGATGGATCAGCATATGCTGGACGCTTTGCAAGGCTTCTCCTCTTAATGCCCTTTGGAGGCGGATGAGGTTTTCCATATCCGTGAGAGCGCAAGCAGCAGTTGACCATTCGTATGTGGAGGCAAAAATTGGCCATTCTTCTGGTTGGCCTGAAAATGTCGGCAATTCTTTTGGAGTAGATTGTCGGGCATTTATGTGACTTACTTGCAGCCTTTGTGCAACATTAGATGCTTGGCAAATACCTGCATTTTGTGCATCGTTTGTAAAATTTGTTGTAGATGACACTGGATGGCAAGGAATAAATTGTTGTGAATCAGAATTAAACAAATTTTGTTGAGAAAATTATTTTGATCAAAGTGCATGTCATTATTTATAGGCAACGATGTAAGTATTGTCCCATGGGGATAAGTTGAGACGTTGGGCCGTATTGACTGCATTCGCCCACCGCTAGTGGCGCTGGTTGCAGTACATTTTGGTACCGTGGACGTTGTCAACGACGAACTTGTGGCAGCAGTGCCAAACGTTTGTGGACAAAATTCTACCCGAATTAAAGGCGTCACTATAAATGTCGTTCAAAGCTGTCATACGAGGTCTGATCAAAAAATAACCGTTATTTTAATTTTTTTCAAAAAGTCTAATGTAAATTTTTGGAACGCAGTGATGTCTGAAAACGTGGTAGTAAAATATATTCCTCCGAATTGCACGTCTTTGATTCAGCCCATGGAACAAGGAGTGATTCTAAGTTTTAAATGCAATTATCGCAAGTTGATTGTGCAGAAACTCTTAGGTGCACACAGCAGACATGAATTCGTAAAATCATTAAATATAAGAACAGGGGCCAAATTACCGCATTCGTGATCGAATGAGCTATCGTATCGAATAATGATTTCGATATCGAAATTACTATAAAATGTACTAAATTTCTAGCTCGATATCGTATGCCATAATCTCAAATAAGAAAATTACGATCAATTTTACTCGATATCGTATGCGGTAATTTGGCCCCAGTAATATGGACAGCAGCTGTTTCTTGAGATGCAGTATCCACACAGGTTTTGCTGAATGTTTGGTCTAATTTACTAGCTTTTGAAAATGAACTAAGTGACCGTCCAGAAATAAGTACAATCAGACATAGAATTAGCGGCTGGTTGTTCCATTGATGATTTAACAGAGTGGATGGAGAGCGATGCTGATGTCATGCCGTTTGCTATTTTATATGACATTGGTATCATTGACATGGTCAATCAAGCTCAGGAAAGTGATCATAGCTCAAATTCCGAAGATGAAGAGACAGAAATTGAAACTCTAACTTTATTACAGGCCATAGAGGCATGTAATGTTTTGTTAAAGTTCGTAAAAATTTCTCCAGCTATATCGGAAACAGATAAAATTCAGATGCATCGTATTCAAAAACATTTATTAAAAAAAACAATTAAAAACAATGAAGCAAACTAATATAAAATAATATTTTAAATAAATGAATATTTGTATGTTTAAAATAAAAATATGTGATTTATATGAATCTGTAAATATACAAAATGAATTAAAAAAATAAAATCTTGTATGTTTTAATACAACCTCTATTAACCGTGTATTTCGATTATCCGTGCTAAGCCCAATCCCGAGCGAGCCGGATAATCGAGGTTCAACTGTAATTTTAAGTTTATATACATAGTTGCTCTACCATATAGATATTTGTCTTCAGTAGTTTATTTGTTGGATCTCTATTAATCAATTGATATTTCGTAAATCTCCTACAATATTATTGATCAGTATGTCATGTTCAACAGTTGAACAGTTGAAGTGATTGGACGTGCAAAAAAGTGTTCTGGGCAAATAATACAAAATTTAATTTTGTTTAAACAAAAAAAAAAATAAATAAAAGACAATACAACATAAAGTTATTTTATAAATATATTAAATAATAAAAACTTATTTATGAAATGACTGAAAGCAGTAAATGCAGATCAGCAATTAGAGGGGAAACGGGTATACAATGCCTGGGAGTATGCAATAAAGTGTATCATTGTAACACAAAATGTGCTGGCATAGACCAATACTCATCAAAAATCTTGGATGCAAATAATTTTGTTAGATTTATATGTGATGATTGTCTCCAGTATATACAAAATGTTGATTTGGTATTGAAAGTTATTCAGGAAGATGTTAACAAAAACAAACAAAACCTAACGGAATATAAACATGAATTTAAAATGTCTCTAAGAGAAAATGAATGTGAAATAAAAAAAACTATTAGAGGCAATAGAAAAGCGATATGAGGATAGGTTAAAAAACTAGATAGTGCACACAAATAGTTTGAAAAAAACGTAAATAAATTTGAAAATAAAAATAAGGAAATCTGTAACATATGCCCATATTGCCGTTCTCAACTCAACTAAGTTTGGTCGTCTGTCAGTCAACCCGACTTTAACTCTACATTAACTCTACTACATATAAGTTGTGAATGGCAATACCGATTTATGAAAGACGACCAAATTATTAAAAAAGTTGTGAACCGCAATAGGGGCAATAATTGAAGAAAATACTGTGAGAATGTGTAGAGATATAAAAAAGCAATAACAGAAGCAAACGTCAAACAAAGTAAAATGTCGTATGCAGAAGCAGTGAAACCCAAAACAGTGATGGCAGATATTAATAAACAGGTGTCTTTAATAATTAAATCTAAAGAGAAACAAAATATCGAAAAAACAAAATATGAATTAAACCCTGTTAATTTAAAAATAACTGATGTCGAAAATAATTCAAAGTGAAAATATCGAAGAAAGGGAAAAAATAAAAACAGCCATAGAAAATCAAATGAGTGGGAACTATGAATTTAAAGTACCTAGCCCAACGGAATTTTATATAGATATTACGGACATCTCGTTTAAATATTCTGAAGAAGAATTTACTGAAAAAATAAAAAAACAAAATCCGATTACACATACTAGTGAAATCAAAATTGTAAAGACATCCGAGTATAAAAGAAACAATAGAAAAAAATTAATCTAGGATGGGAAAAATGCAGAGTGTTTGATGGAACTGATGTAACGAGGTGTTTTAAATGCAAAGGGTATAACCATATTTGAAGTGAATGTAAAAATCAAGAAATATGTATTAAATGTCACGGTGATTACAAGTCGCAGGAGTGTAATAAGGAGCTAATACCTAAATGTATTAACTGTGTAAAGATGAATCAAAAATTGAATATGGAATTAGATGAAAACCATGGAACATACAATAAAGAGGGTCTAGTTTACCAAAATAAATTGAATATGAAAAAGAGAAGAATGGGGTTAATAATGTAACAACTAAAAACCACATATATTCTATACACAAATGTACAAGGGCTAACAAATAATTTCAATCAAGTGGAGATAATAGCTGCAACAGAACAACCTGAATTTCTAATATTATCGGAAACGCATATGACAGAAAGTATAAATGAAGACGAAATTAGCTTATATGACTATAACCAATTAATAACGTTGTCTAGTTCAACAAGAACTGGAGGTGTAATTATTTATTATAGAAAGGAATGGAAAGTTACTAAGATATTTGAAAAGGTTGAAAATAGAAAATGCTGGATTATAGCTTGTAGAGCACAACGGAGGAACACATAAATTATAATAGTGGCAATATATAGATCTCCGAGTGGTTCGGAATCAGAATTTTGTGAAATTTTTTAAGAAACTGTGGAGAACTTGAGTGAGGAAATAAATGACATTATAATTACTGGCGACTTTAATATAGACTGGGCTACTAATAATTTTTATAAAAATCGAATAAATAGCGTATTAAATGATAATGGATTTAAGCAAATAGTTAATAATTATACACGGGTAACAAATACAACAAGAACTATAATTGACTATGTAATAACGAATAACAGTTACAAAAAATCAGCACAAAATTGTAATAAAAACAAAATTTCAGATCATGAAATAATAAAAATTTTAGTCAAAAACGAAAAAGAGCATATTGGGAACGAAAACAATAAAATCACGGATAAGTTTAAATATAATAGGGAACTATTTACGAGAGAACTAAGTGCAATAATTAGATATGATAAAAATTTAGATGTTAGTCAAAAAGTGTTGATTTTTGATAAATGCATGGAGGAAACAATAAAAAAACTTACTATAAAACAAACAATAAAGAAACAAAATAATGTTAACCGGTGGTTACTGCGTGTTATAAAAGAAGAAAAAATAGTTAAATACCAAACTGCAAAATTTGAAAACAATATTGAAGCATGGAATAATTACAAATCAATAAGAAATTTATACAAAGTAAAATATAAATATATAAACAACAAAATAAATAATGCAAAAGATCAAAAACAAATGTGGCGGGAAATTAAAGACCTAACTATAAGGAGAAATGAAAATGTAATAAAATCGGTGATATTTAATAAAGTAGAATACGAACAAAATACCCAAATCGCTAGTCATTTTAATAATTATTTTATAAATAGTGTTAAGATAATACGAGATTCAATAGAAAATGTGCAATACACAAATCAAATACATATGGTTAACTCAAGCTTTAAATTTAGTGCAATAACAATTTTAGAACTTAAGAAAATAGTAAAAGAAATAAAAAACAAACCAGACTACTGCAAAATATCAACGAAAATTATACTCGATAACTGGCATATAATTGGGGAAAATATTCTGAAAATAGTAAACAAATCACTGGAATCTGGAGAATTTCCAGAAAATTGGAAAGAGACAATGGTTACACCAATTGAAAAAGTGGCAAAAACAAGAAAATGTGAAGAGTTTCGTCCCATAAATTCCTTAAAAGCATGTGAAAAAATACTATAAAAAGTCGTAAAAGTAAAAGAACAGCTTGAAAAATATTTTGAGAAAAATAAGTTATTTTCAAAATATCAATCGGGTTTCAGAAAAAAATTTTCATGTGAGACAACGGTAAATTATGTAATTAAGCGGTGGAAAAATATAAAAAACAACAGAAAATTAATAGCAATATTTTTAGACTTTAAACGGGCGTTTGAGACAATTGATAGACAAATTTTAATACAGAAACTATATATGTACGGTATACGACAAAAAGAAATAGAATGGTTTTAATCATACTTAACAAGCAGAAGACAATTAACTAAAGTAAATGGTACAAAATCAAATGTAATGGATAATGACTTCGGTGTTCCACAGGGATCTATATTGGGGGCTTTGCTATTTATAATATATATAAATGATATGCCAAAAATACTCGAAAAATGTGAAATTGTTTTATATGCTGTTGATGCTTTAATTTACACAGAAGAAGACACTAATGAGAAATGTTATGATAATATCGAGCCATTACCGCCAAAATAATGTATCCCACACCATAATCGATTGTTGTTTTTTTATCGAAATTGATAGTTCAACATCATTTAAAATTATTAAAATTAAATGTATTACACAAAACAATATTTAAATTATAAATTTTAAAATAATGGCTTTATTCAAACTGATTTTATTTAAAAAAACGTTCCCCTGTAAAATTTTGATATGTTGAGCGATATAGATAATGTTAATATATCGAGCCATAACCGCCAAAATAATGTATCCCACACCATAATCGATTGTTGTTTTTTTATCGAAATCGATAGTTCAACATCATTTAGAATTATTAAAATTAAATGTATTACACAAAACAATATTTACATTATAAATTTTAAAATAATGGCTTTATTCAAACTGATTTTATTTAAAAAAAACCTTCCCCTGTAAAATTTTGAGTTTGTGGGATACATTTTTTCGGCGGTTATGGCTCGATATGACTAAAAAAGAATAAACTAAAACTCAATGAAAACAAAACGAAAATTATGGAAATAAATATGAACACTGAAAAAGTATTTAAAATAAATAACGAAATTATTGAGAAAGTAAAAAATATTAAATATCTAGGATTTATAATAGACAAAGAAATGAAATTCAAAGACCATATAGAATATATTTATAAAAAAAATTAGTAAGAAAACTAGCTTATTTAAAAGAATAAGAAACAAAATATCTATGATAACTTCTATTAATATACATATATAATACAATAATAAAACCTCATTTTGAGTTCGGGTCTACAATAATATATACGTGCTGTAACGAATCCCAAATAGAACGACTTCAAAAGTTACAAAACAAAGCGATGCGAACTATCTTAAAGTGTAACAGATATACAAATATACGAACAATGCTTGATACGCTTAAATTGCTCAACATTAAACAGAGACTTGCACTAAATACTTTGAACTTTATTCACAAAATTAAATATGGAAATGCACCTGAATATTTATGTGATCAAATCAAATATGTAGGCGAAGTACAACCATATCGGCTGAGAAATGCAGATAACTTTAGACTAGAGAGGGCTACTACAACAGCTGGACAAAAAACACTTTTCTACAAATTATTTAATTCACTAGCAAGTGAAATAAAAATTGAGACAAATCTTAATATTTTTAGAAAAGAGTGTGTAAATTTTGTTAAAAATAATAATATATAAAATTTTTTGTGAAATTTTTAAAGTATTTTGAATACTAATAAAGCATACATACATACATACATACATTATCATGGCTTTCTTTTGGTTTTCTAGCGACATTGATAAACAACCCGCACAGCACAAAAATAACATAAATACTGACGCGATAAATATTGAACATGTAGCATACGCTCGTGATCCATCAATACTTTAAAATGGATCGCGATCCAAATACATATCACGATATTTATTGAACGTGTAGCAGTGCCCTTAGAACTTACCTTTGTATGTATTATCTATATATATAAAAAGAAGTGTACATTTTGATTGTCACTCCATAACTCGAGAACGGCTCGACCGATTGCCATAAAATTTTTAGGGAAGGTACAGGGAGGAGTGATGATGGTTAGTTGATTTTGAAATCCAAAATAGGTCTAGCCATTCTCCAGTTATGATTTTTTTCCTGAAAAAATTCAACATTTGAAAAAAAAAGTTTAAATTTCGGTTCGACCTAACGAAAAAATATCCAAATGTTTTGGATTAACATTAATAATTTTTAAATACAATGCATTCATTTCATAAAAAAAATCTAGAATATTTCATTTCTTTTTTTGGTTGGGTGCAACGAAGTGCATCGGGGTCCGCTAGTAAAGAATAAAATAAATATTTACACAAATTCCATGCAGTTTTGTTTTGTTGTAAAATACAGAAAAGCTTGACACAATTAACAAAATAGGCCATTCCCAAATATGGACTGACAGCTACAAAATTCAGTAGTGTCGTATAACCGATATTAATGTGATTTCTGGATTACAATTTCTAATATGTATAAAATGTTGATTCGATATCGATATTTATTAGACAATATAACTTGTTTTTCGGAAGTGGTATATATATATGTGAGCAATTACAAAACATGGCCGAACTTCTTAAATTTCGGAACAGAGAATTTTATACATATGAGGATATGCCACGTTGAATTTCAATATATTAGAATAGTACATTTAAGATACATATTATGCTTGGTTTTCACTATGTCAGTTTTGTTGTCAAATTGTCCAAATTGTTGGTAATTTCATTAACCAACGTGAAGTATTAACGTGAATTTCGGTAGTGGACCATATATGGAGGATATGAACCGATATTTTCAAAACCTAGCATTTTGATTTTGGCATATACATATGTAAATGTTCCGTGTAAAATTTTGGATCGGTATTGTTATTTATACGAGATTTATGAGTACTAAAGTGATTTTTTGGCAAAGGGCTTTATGTGGGGAATATGGTCAAATATGGACCAAAATTCACAAATTTCTGTAGTATTATTTGTATGTACATATGGGTAAATCCTGGCGTTCGGACGCTTGTTTGGTTAATTTAAAACGGTATCTAGTACGATTTTAAAAATTAGTTGCAATATGTTGTGTAGCTTGTCGTTAATATAGTATATAGAAATTAAAATATCGCAACACTTACAACAATTACCCCAGATATATTTTATATATGGGTGCGTTCGGACGTTACAAAATTTGGAAGTCATTTTGAGATTGATATTCAAATGAGCAAATTTCTGCTCATTTATTAATCATAGAAAAAAAGTAGTAGGTTAGAAATTTTGGCAAATTTAATAAGCTTAAAAAAGGTCTTACCTTATTTTAATCGTTCGGACGTTACGTTTCGGACGTTACACATTTTTCCAACGCACTAAAACTCATTAATGCAATATTTTAAAAAGTTTATTTAAAAGCAAATAACGAACGATTTGACTTCTTTGTAAAGCCATGCCACGCATGTAAATAGTGTAACTAGGGTATAACTAAAGTGAGCAGACTATACTTCGTTTTGCGAAGTAAGTCTATAATTCTCTGCAAAATCGATTTGAAAAACTAGTTCCTCAGGTAATAAATTTGTTTTTGTGCTTTCGAAATGCTGTTGTTGAGTGCGTTTAATAAATGAATGCAGTTTGAAAGCACGCAGCTGTGACTCTATTTCAGTAATAAGTTCTTTTGTTGATTCCTCTGAGTAGCTTACAATCATGCGATTGTTAATAACTCGCCAATGTTTCCATTTTACAGTATCATCAAGTGTTCTTATACAACTTAAAGGAAACAATGCAGAATTTATATCGAATTCCAATCGTTGCATTCATTTGACATACATTTTTCGTTCGTTACATCACAACAAACACTTTTAAAAAAATCACCAAACTTAGTTGGAAACAATGAAATTTTACTTTTAATGGCCTCTAATAGAAATGAAAAGTTAGCATGGTACTGACAGACACACATATTATGTGGCATATCGCGGCTTAATAACACCGTTTTTGGCATATTTTCATAAAACTTACTTCTTGAAATTTTTTTGTAAGGAAATTCTGTTTTAAAAACAAAATTTCTTCTTCCACATTGTACTTCTTGTATAAGTCATTGGGCAAAGCACGATCTGCTTTGTGCACGGCTTTACCTAATGTTTGTTTACAATTATATGGTTCCGATACTGCTCCAGATTGTAATTCTTTTTTGTTTTTTTCGAACTGCCTTTTGACGATTACAATTTTGGAGTTTCAATTTATCAGCGAGAGATGGTGGTTCATTAATTTTCAATTTAATTTTTTGCCGATAATCACGCTCTCTTTTAGCTGCTTTTGCAAGATATCCACTAGATCTTGGTTTATCTTTTTTCGTTGCAAATCTCCATGCTTTTGCTCTTTCTGCTGACGTTTTAGGCATTTGTGTAAATAAAGGGAAATGTAATAAAATTCCACTAAAACAGATGTTATAATACCATACCGTTCGGACGTTACGAAAATATATCACAAAAATCAAGATCTTGAACTTTTTACAACTCGATTTTTTGTTGTTATTAAATACCATATAAACTTCTTTTAAAAACGAACTTTCTTAATTTTTCTCTTCACTTTAGTTGGTCATATCACACTAAAACATATATTTTCGTGACGGACGTTACGCACCATGACCTAATTCTATTTTGTAGGATTTACTGTTTTAAATCAATGCTGTGTTTGAAATTATTGCAGAAGAGTTTAAAAAAAATATTGTAGAAGCAATGAGAGTTAGAATTGTAGCTTTGATGCATAATTGTTAACACGAAAATATATAAAATAAATAGAAAAGTCTGTATGTGCAATACAGGGTACGGAGCTTTGCATTATTTTGTAGTAAATATTACAAATATAAACTCTGACACTTGTATTGTATAGTCGAGATATCAATCCACTTATTTGCATCTAAAACTTTACGAAAAGAGAGCCTAAAATTTCTAGCATCCGGTTGACTATTTTCTGGATTTACCCATATATGTAAATGATATGTGCAAAGTTTTGAGTAGACACCGATATTTATAAGATAAATATAAAGATAAATGATATTTACGATGTTGTCCTTATATGGGAGCTATGAGCAATTATGGGCCGACCATCATAAAATTTAGTACACCAATTTATATATCTATAAGAATTATTTGTGTCGAATTTTGCCTGGTAACTATATTTGTACCAGATTTATACGTATTTAAGTGAATTTTAGATGTGGACTTTAAATTGATTCTATGGTCAAATATAGACCGAACAAAACAACATTTCGTTTTGCGATTTCTTTTTACATGATACTTATTTTTACGGGAAGATTTTTGTATGGGGGTATAAGAAAACATGGACCTATTCTTACTATTTTCATTACACTTTCTTTTTTTATCATAAAAATAACGTGTACAAAATTGCATGGCAATATCTGCAATATTTAAAAAAATTCCAAGAAATATGTTTAAAAATATGAAATATTTATGGAGATTGTATCACATTTTGGTTATTATAAACGGTTTTTTGTAAACTCTGTTGATTTTGGTTGTGCCTTTTGAAGAGAGTTTTACACAGACAGACGGACAAAGCACAATCGACTTAGAATTCCATTAAGGATCAATAATATACATATATACTTTGTTGGGTCTCAGATGAATATTTCTCAGTGTTACACACGGAATGACAATCTTATATATACACTCGTTCACCACTTATGGTGGTGGAGGGTATAAAAACATTTCGATTATGAATTATTTCTGAAGAAATAAAAAAACTCAGAAAGGATCTAAACACTTTACATTCGCAATATTTAAGGACTAAATTGTTTCTAATAAGAAAATCCAAGACAAATTTATAAAAACAAAACACAAAAATAACAAATTGTGGTGCAAATTAAAAAAAAAAAAAAAAAAAAAAAAAAAAAAAAAAAAAAAAAACTTTCCTGTTTTTACACAATACATAATTGCAAAACAAATCGGAAGTGAGCCTTATATGAGAGCTGTGGTCAATTATCGAGTGATCCGCAAACAATTTTTAAACGTGATTTCATTTTATAAAACAATGGGTATAATGAGTAGGCAGTTGTTAGCCGACGAATGGAAAATGAGCAACATTTTTATTTTTTGTATGTATGGATGCAATAATTTCTATGTGCACATGCATACAAATTGTTACAATAAAATATAATTTTTTAGCAAAAAACTCACATACAAACATACATACATAAGTAACATGCAGCAAAAGGTGGAGGTGTTGACGCCTGGCGAGTGGTGCTGTACTGCATTAAAAGTCAGTAGTGGCAATGGATACGATTTATAGACGTGCGGCTAGTACAGGTAGACTACTCGCAAATATTATTTTCGTTTTTTTAAGCCGGCAACACTACCAAAATATACACTTAATTTGGAAATTCTGTTAATAGCTGTCAACAATTGTTTGATTGTGAAATTTATGTTAATTTGTAAAAAAAAATGTGTAGAAAATTTCTTTATTAAAATATATATAAAGTACAATGGCCTCAAAAATAAAACTCTTTTCGGCAACTGGTGAGTTAAAACGACTGTAAACATTTTTTTAAAGCGTATACTAATAATTTTGCATTTGTATTTTAGGTGGTTCAAAGTGTGATGGCTGTGTAGCGCTTAATAAAAAACTGGACGATATGAAAGGTAAGTTTTTACAACAGATTAATTCTCAAATTATATTTAATCTAAAACCTTTAACAGTAAAATATAAAAATATGCGAGATCCTTGCCGAACATAAAGTGCTGCTGAATCAACTTGTGGATAAAAACAAGGCCATCGACACAGTTATGCAGATTTTCCCTTTAACTTCAGAGAGCCAACTTCATGAGCTTGACAATCTACTTACAAGCCAGAAGGATTTGTATGTAAGTAATTATCACATTATAGAGAATATAAACTTTAATATAACCTAAACTCTTGCAGGTTCCCTACATAAAATCGCTAATAAAAGGCGATATATGCAAAAATCTTGGCCAAATTCTTGGTCGAGAAATTGTCATGTCCGTTAACGTTGAAGGCGTTCAGAGTAAAAAGAGGTTGAAAGATTTTAAAAATGTGTACGATGCTATAACCGGTATGTATATGTTAAAAAAGCTTCCAATAGACTTTCATTGACTTCATAGGTATTTGTTTTTTTTAGATGCAATCTCTGATGAACGACCAGAAAAATTAAAAGCCGCACTCCACCACGAAAAGAATAAAACCCACAAACTAAAGAGCAAGCAAAAGGCCAAAAAATCGCGCTCAGTTAATTGCAACAATAAATTAGATTTTATTTTATAAGTTTTTTGATTGTGATAAAAATGCTAATAAAATGCGTTTTCCATTTTTTTATTTCATATTTTAATACCTCATTAAATAAATAATTGAAAAATAAACGTACACGTTAATACATCTATATATATAAAATTCAATGTATGTATGTATGTATGTATGTAACGTATGGACTCCAAAACGGCTGAGCCGATTTTGATGAAATTTTCACAGCATGTTACTGTGACTCTGGAAGGAATAATAGGCTATATGAAGTTTTGATTGTACACACGGGGGTGGCACCGCCCATATAACCCAAATATTTAAATCGCCATATTTTGGGCATTTTTTGACCTACGTCAATGATATGTCGTACATATGGAATTGGCATAATTAGGAATACATACCAGGAGAAAAGTGGGTGGGACCACGCCCCTTTTTAGGGAAATTAAAAATCGTAATATAGTCTTAACTACTGGACCGATCGTCATTAAATTTTCACAATAAGATATTCTTACGAAATAATAAATTCTTGACTATGTAAGTGGACAAAGGGGCATGGTCTCGTCTAAAGCATTGCAATAAATACATTAAAATTAAATAAATAAATGTTTGTAAATATATAAATACGTTTTATTTTATGACGAGGGGGGGGGTAGCAAAGCACACCGGGTTTAGCTAGTATTCAAATAAAAATCGGTATTCTTTAATTTTTCTCAATACCAATTTACCAACAAACTACCTGCTCGTGGATTGCTTCAAAAGCGATTAGTGGAAAGGTACTGCACTCGTGGACTACTCTGAAAGCGATAGAAAGGCGAGTGCTGGTTTTCGTATGACAGTCCAATGTTAAAATCAGCATTTGAAAGCATTTACTGGGAAATGAAGAGAGAGTAGTCGCTATCGCTTGGCGAGTAGTTGAACAATAGTCAGGCACTACTAATTTTTTCTGAAGGGTATAAACATACATTATTTTCAATAGTGTGTGAAACACATATTTTTTATGTCATGTAGGTATATAAATTAAATTTGCGAAAATTTTTTTGAATTAAACTTGAAATAGACTTCTATTTTCTAAAATTCGTATCAATGTGTAAAATTAAGTTCGCTAACGAAAGAATTCAACAAATGTTCCAATTCGTGATACTCTTTAAACCAGGAGTGCCCAAAAGTTGCTTATGTAAGAGCAAACACCAATACATTTAAATAAAAACAAATTTTTATTCAATATTTGTTGCTGTAAACGCCAATACATGCAAAGAAACAACACACTTTTTTAAACGGTATCATACGTTAAACAAAAACAAAATCTACATTGACGATCGCAGTCGCCAATGTTTACCAGTAGTAGTACTATTCAATATATAATTTAGAATATTATTACTAAATTAATAGGAAATATATGCCGAAGACTTTATTAAAATCGAGAAACGTTAACCCGCAATACATTTCTATATCAGAACTACCCACGTTAACCAAGGCTTTGTACAAGGAAAACAAACTGATGCCGTATATACTGACTTTAGTAAAGATTTTGATAAAGTAAATCACAGACTTCTTCTTATTAAACTGGATCTTCTTGGTTTTACATCTCGCAGTCTAAACTGGATAAAATCTTATCTTTTGGATAGAACTCAATGCGTAAAATTTAATAATAAATACTCTAAAAATATTTTGGTTCCTTCTGGTGTTTCTCAAGGCAGCCACCTTGGTTCAATTCTTTTCTCATTGTTTATCAACGACCTTATAAATGTTTTAAATTTTTGTAACATTCTAATGTATGTTGCCGATGTTAAAATATTTTTGAGCTTCTCTAAATTTTTGGATCATATATATCTCCAATCCGATCTCAACAATTTCTTTTTGTGGTGCAGTCTCAACTTAATAGAATTAAATTTTAAAAAAATGTAAACTTATGCGTTTTTCAAGAAGTAATTCTATTCCTGCTAATTATACTTTGTGTGATTACCGGCTTGAAATTGTTGAAAATTTTCTTGATCTAGGAATTTTACTGTACAACAAATTAAACTTTGTTTCGCACATTACCATGATGATAAATAAAGCTAAAGGTTTATTTGCATTTATAAAGCGATGGGCTAAGGAATTTGACGATCTCTATGTCACAAAACAACTTTACATTTCCTTAGTAAGACCTATATTGGAATATGGCTCTATTATCTGGGATCCTTATTATAATATTCATATACAGCGTATAGAGTCTGTACAGAAGCAATTCTTAAGGTTTCATTAGTCTTTTCTTTCTGTTGCTTTTCTCTTCCGTGTCGTTCTGTTGTTAAATTTTTGTAGTTAGTTTTTCCGTATAAACGTATCAGCTGTTTTAGGTAAACAGACAACACACCGCGAAAATAAATCAAAAAAGTTTTTTTTATTGTACTATGTCATTACTTTAGACTAAAGTAATGAGTTTTTCGTCATCCGTCGTTTATTTTTTATATTTTTATAACTTTTATACAAAAACTTAATTAAATTCAAAAAAATTGAAAATTTTTGTAATAAACCAAAAATTTTTTGTTGTGCAGATGTCAGCTGTTTTGTGCTGTCACTTACAAATACTTAACAAATTTTTGTTTTCAACAGGCAACGGCAAGAAAAGTAACAAAACAACTAACGACGTCTACACATTTTCTATTTAACAGAATCAAGTCAGCTGATTCGGAACGGAACAGAAAGTACAGACTAATTTTGCCTTTACTCTTTTGTGTACGTGGGTTACCTTGAAATCCTGATATTAACCTTCCATCATACATCGATAGACTTAAATTTATTAAATTACCAACTCTATCTAGTAGAAGGACTATGCTTAATGTAACATTTATGATCAATGTAATTAATGGTGAAGTCTGCTCCGAGCTCCTTGTAAATAATGTTACTTTTAATGTTCCTCAACGATTTTCACGCCATTTTAAGCCACTGTATGTCAAACATGTTAGTACTAATTATGCTCATACTGACCCATTAAGAAGATTATTTTGTGAATTTAACAATCTAAGTATATGAAATAATTGATTTTTCTCTTTCAACAAATGTAATTAAACATAAAATAATTAGTTAATTTGTTTTTGTGACCAATGTTTATAGTTATTATAATTATTAAGGAGTTTCCTTCAGGCTAATTTGGTAAAATGTTTGTTTCCAAACGTAAATAAAAAACTTGTTCGATTCTTATTTTTATTTTATTTTCCCAACGTTTCGTTAGTTTTATTCTAACTTCTTCAGGGGTCTCGTTCTAAATAATCTAGTGACAAAATTTATTGGTTTATTACATAGCTTTAATTTATAGACTAAGTTTTACTTACAGCTTTAATGTTTATTATTATTGTATATTAATTTTTATTATTAATTAGTTACTTATAACTAAAAAACGGGACATCACGAACAGAATTTTGGTATAAATAATCAAATAATTAATAAAAATATAATCTACAATACACGAACACAAAACTTAAGTCAAGTTTAACTTAAAGCTAATATCACAGAACTGATTTAATTATTAATTGCAGAGGAGTATTGAAGTTTCGTGTTGTCTTTGTCTTCTTTCGTATTCATTGTTGTTCTTATTTTTTGTTGTATGCGTAAACTCTCCAGTGTATACCTTTTGTTTTCCTTCCTTTCTATATCTAATATTTTAACATTCTCAAAATCTGCCACATGATTACACTCCTTTACGTGCTGTGAAAGTGCCGTCGATAATTTTCCATTTCTTATATCTGTTTTATGTTCGTTGATTCTCGTACCCAGCATTCTTTTTGTTGTACCAATATACACCAAATTGCACATCTCCCCCTCGTTTCCTTCACATTTTATTTCGTACACAACATTGTCTGTTTTCAATTTGTCCATCTTTGGTTTGTTATTCGTAAATAGCTGTCGCAATGTGCTGTTTGATTTGTATGCAATTGTTGCCGTGTCATCTGTTATTATTCTCTTTAATGTTTTCGTCTCTGTGGGTTTTGGGATGAATGGTACACTGTAAAAATGTTTTGTTGTGTCTGATACGGAGTCTTGTTTTCCCTTCTGTTTTTTTGTGTTTTTAGAGCTGAGTTTATTAGTTTGTTTGTTATAACTATTGGATAGTCATTTCTTTTTAATATATTTCTGATCTTTTTCATATTCGTTTGTTTGTACTTATCCTCACTTATATCCAATACTTTCGCTATTTGTCACTGTGTTTGTCTTCATTTTCATGGGTTGGTTCGAATAATAATTAATTAATCTGCCTGAAGATGTGGGTTTTGTGTACCAATTTGTTCCGATTTTCCCATTTTCTCTTATTATGTTTACGTCTAGATAAGGTAATTTTCCATCTATTTCCTTTTCAACTGTGAATTTAATCTTGTTGTGGTACGCGTTCAAAATTCTTAAAATAGTTGGTTCGTCGTTTTTGTTTATAATGGCAAACAAATCATGTACGTATTTTGTTAAAAAACGAATTTTAATATTTTCCGTTTCCAATTCTTCTACAACGTCATATAATAATGTATCTAAGACAATATTTGGAATCGTTGGGGATAATGGATTTCCCATAGGCATTCCATAAAGTTGACGGTAGAATTTATTATTTATTGAGAAATAGTTATTCTCTGTTAAGCAGAAATTTAATATTTTTAAAAACGTCGGTTTCTCTATTTTTGTGTGTTCTTTTATGTGTTGCCATTTGTCAAGTATGTTCCTTATCGCCAGATGGATCGGTATGTTGGTGAACAACGATACCACGTCAAATGAAACCATGATTTCATTGTCATCTATTTTGGCTCCTATTAGTCTGTGTTTTAGTTCCATTGCATTGTTCACATTATATGTCGTAGTAACGATGTTCTTTAAAATTTTCCCAATATGTTTTGCCAGTTCATAGCAGGGTACCTTCATGGAGGCAGATATTGGTCTAAGTGGTACATTGTCCTTGTGTATCTTTGGTAAACCATATAATTGTGGAGCTACCGCTGCGTGTGCTATCATCTTAATTTTTTCTCGTTTTTGTGTTTTTTTCAAAAATTTTTTGGTCTCGTTATAAATAGTAGTAATAAACCTGTTTTTCTCAGAACTTCTAACATTTCTTCTAAAATCTGATATCCTATTTGCAATTTTCGATCTGGTTATATCTTTCTCTGTGTCATCTTGTATGTTCTGGACCCACTGTTCCATGTCCGCAATTAGTGATACTGGACTCAAATTCTTTTTATCAACTGGTAATGCAAATTTTGGGCCAAGTGAGAGTAACCATTTATGTTCAGTTTCGAATTCCACGTTTGTATAATTCACGAACCAGTCTTCGTTGAAAGTAAATTTTAAATTCTTAAATTTTTCTTCTTTTAATTTCCTTATCTTTAATAAATGTGTCCGTTCTATTTTATTCCTAATATTATAAAATTTGTCCCATTGTTCCTTACTGAATTTCGTCCATTCATTTTTCTTCAGTGTAGTATGTAATTGTTTTTCGATTGTTTTTGTAGTTCTTTTTATGTGGTAAATATTTCTATGTGTCTCTTTTATAATATATAAACTCAGCTCTAAAAACACAAAAAAACAGAAGGGAAAAACAAGACTCCGTATCAGACACAACAAAACATTTTTACAGTGTACCATTCATCCCAAAACTCACAGAGACGAAAACATTAAAGAGAATAATAACAGATGACACGGCAACAATTGCATACAAATCAAACAGCACATTGCGACAGCTATTTACGAATAACAAACCAAAGATGGACAAATTGAAAACAGACAATGTTGTGTACGAAATAAAATGTGAAGGAAACGAGGGGGAGATGTGCAATTTGGTGTATATTGGTACAACAAAAAGAATGCTGGGTACGAGAATCAACGAACATAAAACAGATATAAGAAATGGAAAAATATCGACGGCACTTTCACAGCACGTAAAAGAGTGTAATCATGTGGCAGATTTTGAGAATGTTAAAATATTAGATATAGAAAGGAAGGAAAACAAAAGGTATACACTGGAGAGTTTACGCATACAACAAAAAATAAGAACAACAATGAATACGAAAGAAGACAAAGACAACACGAAACTTCAATACTCCTCTGCAATTAATAATTAAATCAGTTCTGTAATATTAGCTTTAAGTTAAACTTGACTTAAGTTTTGTGTTCGTGTATTGTAGATTATATTTTTATTAATTATTTGATTATTTATACCAAAATTCTGTTCGTGATGTCCCGTTTTTTAGTTATAAGTAACTAATTAATAATAAAAATTAATATACAATAATAATAAACATTAAAGCTGTAAGTAAAACTTAGTCTATAAATTAAAGCTATGTAATAAACCAATAAATTTTGTCACTAGATTATTTAGAACGAGACCCCTGAAGAAGTTAGAATAAAACTAACGAAACGTTGGGAAAATAAAATAAAAATAAGAATCGAACAAGTTTTTTATTTACGTTTGGAAACAAACATTTGACCAAATTAGCCTGAAGGAAACTCCTTAATAATTATAAAATAATTAGTTTATAAAATAATTAATCTTTTGTAATTAATTGTAATTTTCAATATACTTTTTTTAATAGTCTGTAAGTCAATGGATTAAGACTTATTAATAAATAAATAAATAAAATTAAAATTGTGGTTTATTGTCTCTAATGAATCCAAGTTTTTGAGCACTACTACGCAAGTGAGTTTTCAAAATATTTAAGTATTGATTGACATCCATCGCTGAGTCTATAAAAGCAAGATCACCAACCCCGTGACTTGTTTGGTTGTTTTGAAAATATGATACCGGCTTTCGCCACACCCTAGATCAGGAGTGCCCAAGCCCTATACTCTTGGTGCTCTTTTGTATTTGTAAAAACTCTTAGCTATAGTCTGTGTGTTGTATACTCATTACAGCACTCAGCATAGCAATACGAAATACACAAACAACTTTGCCTTATTTGTTTTTTGTCGTACTTCACTCTATACACGCAAGCGCAAAGCAACAACACTTTCGTATGCTCTACCAGCGTTGTCAACTTGGTGCGTTTCGCACCATTTTTGGTGTTTTTTTAAATTTTTGGTGCGAAAAATTCTTTAGTTGGTGCGTGGTGCGCTTTTTTTTAAATTTTGGTGCGCTTTTTAATTTTTGGTGGCACCAAAGCAAATTTAACACAACTTTTTGTTTCAGTGTGAAAAAAAATCTTTATACGATAAAATACACCTGTGTAAGTACCATTTCATTCAACACTGCAAAATTTTTTTGTGTATTTCGGTGCGTTTTTTAATTTTTTAGAAAATGTGATGAAATATTTATTTTTACTAATTTTTAATTGCAGGTTTTTTATAATTCATAACTCATGAAATCTATACGATAAACAATGTATTTTAAATACGAATGTATGATAAATGAAATCAAATTCTTCAAAAATCTTTGTCTGAAAATCAAATACATTTTAAACATCTAAATAAAAATTCTTGTATATCCTGATGGTTTGTTCTACTGAACTATAAACGAACAACCATACCATTCTAGAAGCGCTCCGAAAAAGGTGTCAGAAAAAGTCCAACAAAAGAGCATTTTCGGAGCGCTCCGAAAAAAGGAGTCAGAAAAGAGTCCAACAAAAGAGCATTTTCGGAGCGAAAGAAAAATTTGCTTGTTACTGTCGCAACGCAGTATGACTCAGAAATTCCACTTAATTATGTGTGTAACAAAGCGTTGTTGTCTTGTTATTTGTGCTTTGAACAAAAAAAAAACATAGCTGTACCACACAAGAATAATAAAAACAAGATTACACAAAGCCCAAATAAAACCTCATAAAAGACTCTTTTCTGACATTATCTAAGAGCTCTTCAGAGCCCAAAAACCCTCATAAAAGACTCTTTTCTGACATTATCTAAGAGCTCTTTCTGACGGTTTTCGGAGTAATTATGATTGTTTTTTGGGCTCATAAAGAGCGTTAACGCTCCGAAAAAGTTGTCAGAAAAGACTCTTTTCTGACTCATATGGCTTGCTGGGCATGTATTGGCTTTTACAACAACAAATATTGAATAAAAATTTGTTTTTATTTAAATGTATTGGTGTTTGCTCTTACATAAGCAACTTTTGGGCACTCCTGCCCTAGATGGTCCATTGTTGTAATACAACATCATCTTGGTCTCATCACAAAAAATAACATTCTCCCAATAGTCGGTTCAGACCCAGCAAGCCATATGAGTCCGAAAAGAGTCTTTTCTGCCACCTTTTTCCGAGCTTTAACGCTCTTTATGAGCCCAAAAAACAATCATAATTGCTCCGAAAACCTTCAGAAAAGAGGGTCATTACATTCGAAAATGGTCCGTCAGAAAAGAGTCTTTTATGAGGGATTTTTGAACTCTTAAAGAGCTCTTAGATAATGCCAGAAAAGAGTCTTTTATGAGGTTTTTCTTGGGCTCTGTGTAATCTTGTTTTTATCATTTTTGTGTGGTACAGCTATATTTTTTTTGTTCAAAGCACAAATAACAGGACAACAACGCTTTGGTACACACATAATTAAGTGGAATTTCTGAGTCATACTGAGACTCAGGACAGTAACAAGCAAATTTTTCTTTCGCTCCGAAAATGCTCTTTAGTTGGACTCTTTTCCGACTCCTTTTTTCGGAGAGCTCCGAAAATGCTCTTTTGTTGGACTCTTTTCTGACTCCTTTTTCGGAGCGCTCCTAGAATGGTATGCTGGGGAGTAGCGAAGGAAAATCGTTTCTCTACATTTGCTGCTGACAATAGCGGCTTCTTTCTTGCTGCTCTTGAAGTGTATTTATTTTTTATTAATGTCTGACGCACTGTTTCGTGGCAAACAACAAAACCAAGCTCTTCATTTAGCTCTGCCAAAGTGTTCTGGTGGATATTTTTGTGTTTTGAGCCACTTTTCTTATGATTAATCGCTCGGCACGTTTGTTTATCTTATATTTTAGGCCACCTCCATGTTTTAATTCCAGCCTATCTTCCTTATCAGCTCGATTTATGACATTATAAATTGTTCTTCTTGATACTGAGAACATTTCTGACAACTCCTCCGCACTTTTTCCTAATTGGCGATTAAAATAAATCAATTGTATAAGATTGTTTGATAACCTTTTTCCTGGCATTTTAAATATTTTTAATTATGCTTCTTTACGACTCGTATGTATGTGACAATAATTTTGCATAAACTAACTTAAACAGTCATTGTTACTTAAAATATTTTAATTTTATAACGGTAAATCACCGCTAATTTAAAGAGATTAAAAAAGCACAGAGTTTATTAACAGCGATACAAATAAAACATTGTTGTGCAAAGCAGGGTTTAATATTTAGTAAAACATTTTTTCCAACTAACTATTGACTGCGCAATAAATATGTACCACTTCCATATTTACAATATGTAGAAATACTAAAAATATACAAACTGTTAAGTCCTGTTTCACACTCATCAGTTCTGACTGTCAAGTCAAGTATTTTTAAATGAGAAAGAAAAAGATAAAAGATAATTTTCTCTTTCCTTCTCATTGAAAAATACTTGACTTGACGAGTCAGAACTGATGAGTGTGAACAGGTCTAACGAACGAAATATATGCACTAGCTTCATGGTAGAAATATTTGTAGTAATAATTCTTAAAATATTTTGCCATACAAAATATTTCTAGTAGCAACCAGCACACAAAATAAAAATTTTTCATTTGCAATATATTTACTACTAGAACACACGCATACTTTTTATAGTTTACGACCGAACTAGTGCTGGCAAATTCTACTACTTCCCATTACTCAATAATATTCAATACTTTTCATTTGGGTAGTCAATACTACTTGATACTTTTAACGGATTTTTTGAAATTGTAACGCATAGTTTTTATCTTCAACTTGAAGTAGTTTCGTCAAAAAATAAAAATAGATCTTCAACTATTCTTGGTTTTGTATGTCTTTTATTATTAAATCAAAAATAAATGTAAAGCTAACTTTTAATTCAACGTTAACAACAACTTAAGAAGTAATAGACAGCTTTATTTCGGCGGTTGGTATAATTTTGTAGCTTACATATTGTTGTCTTTTTATACAGTGATGTGTTTTATGCACTATTTTACCCACTCAACTTGATTAAAAATACAACTCAAAAAGTATCGAGTAACTACTTTTAAGTATTGAGTATCCAAAAAAGGGGCAAACACTCGATACTCGGTACCCATTACTCAATACTTTGCCAGCACTAGACCGAACCATAAACCATGCAAAGAAATAGTAATTTGAAAAACCACTAACAGACAGAAATATGCGAAATCCAAAAAACAAACTAAACAACTAAAGGCCCAACTATAATATGCATAAGCAAGCTTAAGCAAATTGCAAAAGTTAACGAAAAGGCTGTCAAATGCATAACCAGTTCAGAGTTAACTTTTAGGTGGCTACAATGACTTTGAAACTTTTTGTCCACAGTTGCTCATTTATGTTTAAAAAAAATGTTTTTATTTTAACAAAAAGCCATTAAATGACTATATTTTATAAATATTATTATATTATTTTATAATTAAAAGAAAACTTCGTACCAGAAACGCATAATTTTTCCTTTTTTTTAATTTATCGGCAAAAGTACTAAAATGTACAGCTGTGGCTACATAATAAATAATAAACGTTTACATATGTTTTGTTAATTTTCGTATTGTGGTTGCAAAAATGAAGAAAAAAACTTAAAAATTTAAATAATATAAAAATATTAAAGTTAGCGCTTGAAGGCCTGCGCACATTAAAAGAAATATGTGAACTACACTGTAAAAGAAGAAGACGCTCTTGTTCTGTCAGAGAAATAAACCGCGACAGAAAGACATTTTTGTTAAAATAAAAAAGTTTCGTTAAGTACATTATAGTTTGCCACATACAATTTATATGTGTTCGCACGTTTGCTTAAGCTAGTATATGCACATTATAGTTGGGCCTTAAAAGGCCATTTAGACGATGCAATTTTGCATGCAATTGATGTTTGATGGCGAACGGTGGAGAGAAGCAAGAGGGGTAGAAAAAGTTGCACGACTTCGTTTGTCATGCAATTTTTTGACATTTCCTTTTACCATCGTTTGTGTTTTACTTATTTTGTTTTATTCTTATTCTGACTTTGAAGTGTGCGTTATAAAAATTAATGCGCAAGAACATTTTCAATATCTTCTTCTGTATTAAAATCTTCCATTTTTTATATTTTTTAAAATTTTTGTATATTGTATTTATGTATATGTATGTATATTATTTTATAATATATTTATATCTATCGTGAATAAATATTCCACATGAAATTTGTTCCCTTTTCACATTTTCCTATTAAAATTCAATGTTAAAAAAATAAAAGGGAACAAATTTGTTGTAAATCGAATAACCATTTGTATTCAGCAGCACTATAATAGTTGTAAGATTTAGTAGTAAGTAGTAGTTTGTAATATGAGAGATTGAAATAAAAAGTTCTCAGTTCTTTTGTAACACTCAAGAAGTCCACACGCGTTTTACTCTGACCTTTCAACAGGTTATGGGCCTTTGTTTAAAGTAAAACTAAAACTGTACGGAAAAATTTAAATAAAAAAAAAAAAAAGTTTGAAACGATTTGAAAATGGCAACGAGTATATCATTTCCATTTGAGAAATTGCGTGGTCGCGAAAATTTTGACATTTGGAAGCGTCATGCTAAATCGTACTTTGTTTTGAAAAACTGCTGGAAAATTGTGGTAGCAGGTTTAAATGAGAATTCCAGTGAACTTGAGAAAGACACAAATGAACGTGCTTTAGCCGAACTAACCTTAATGATCGAGCCTAATAACTTCGCGCATATAGCGACTTCCATAACAGCAAAAGAAGCTTGGGAAGCCTTAATGCATGCTTTCGACGACAGTGGTTTGACCAGAAAAGTTGAGCTACTAAAGCAGCTGGTACAGTTAAAGTTAACTGATTTTGACTCAATGGAAGAGTACATAAACAAGATGGTGATGACTTCTTTAAAAGTGAAAAATACTGGGTTAAATATTGATGACGAGTTGGTGGCGTCTTTGATGTTGGCAGGTTTGCCTGAGGATTTTCGTTCGCTTGTTTTAGCTGTAGAAAATTCCAAATCAAAATTAACCGTAGATATGGTAAAAAATTTACTTCTACAAGATGTTAAATTCGATAACCCAGTAAAGACCGAAGAAAATGCATTCATTTCTAAGAAAAAATATCAAAAGCCAAAGAAGTTTAAGTGTCATGGTTGCCATAAAGAAGGTCATTTTATAAAAAATTGTCCCAACGTACAAAATAAAAATTCAAAAAATAGTAACGGTTCAAAACTGCATATAAAAAAACCTGAAGACAGAATTCTGCTAGCGTCATTATTTACTTCAAGCGACGTAGGCGCAGACGAGTGGTATATTGATTCAGGCGCAACAACGCATATGTCGAAAACAAAAGCAATTCTTAACAACATAAAAACAAGCCAAGGTAAAGAAGTGCTTGTAGCAAACAACAACAAACTAGCAGTTGAGTGTGTTGGAAATGCAAATATATTGCTGTCAACCAACGAAGGGGAAGTAAAAGCCGTTATAAAGAATGTTGAATATGTGCCGCAGTTATGTGCAAATTTGTTGTCAGTGAAACAATTAACGGAAAATGGGAGGAGAGTAATTTTTGAGCAGAACTCTTGCAAAATTCTAGATAACAACAATCACATCGTAGCAACAGCAAGTTTGTGTAACAACTTGTACAAATTAGATTGTGTTTCCCCGAAAAAAGCTCTTATTGTGAAAAATAATGCTGCTCTGTGGCATAGGCGTTTCGGCCATATTTGCGACGAAAATTTAAAGAAAATAAGAGACAATCATGAACTTGATTTTCAAATGAATTTAAATCAATGTGAAACTTGTATCCAAGGAAAGCAAGTAAGAAATTCGTTCAAAGAAGATGGTCATCGCGCAAGTGAAATTTTAGAAATTGTGCATTCTGATGTAATGGGACCATTTAAAACGAAATCATTTTCTGGAGCACGATTTATTTTGATTTTTGTGGATGACTATTCTCGAAAGGTATTTTTGACACCATTAGTCAATAAATCTGATGTCTTCGAAGAATTTAAGAAATTTAAAACCATGGCCGAAAATCAATGCTCCAACAAAATTAAAATTTTTCGCTCTGACAATGGCACAGAATATGTTAATAACAAATTCCAGAAATTTTTCTCCGAAAATGGTATAATTCATCAGAAGACAGCTCCATATACTCCACAGCAAAATGGGGTATCCGAACGAATGAATCGGACAATAATTGACAGAGTAAGGTGTATGCTGATAGATTCAGGCCTTGATGAAAAATTTTGGGCTGAAGCAGCTGTGACAGCAGCCTATTTGTTAAACAGAATACCATGCAGAAGAAATATTATTTGCCCAGAAGAACTATGGTCGGGGAAAAAGCCAAGTCTCAACCATATTCGCGTTTTTGGATGCAAGGCGTTTGTACACACTCCTAAGGTGAAGCGTTCCAAGCTAGAGGCAACATCTATTCCATGTATTTTTGTTGGATATAGTTCCGAAAGTAAAGCATACAGATTGTATGACCCTGTCACAAAGAAAATCATTACTAGCCGTGACGTTGTTTTCATGGAGGTTCAGGTACGTAACGATGACACATATTTTACTAATAATGTTCCGAATCTTGTAGTCGAAATTGGTGAAGATGTCAATTCAGGGGAAGAGTTAATAGAATTGTCATCTGGCGATACCAATGATGCCACGATTGAAATCAAAGATGAAAAATCAATTGAAGATGTTAACAATTTGTCAACAGACAGCCTTAAAGTTGAATATGACATCAATTCTGAAGATAGTTTCGAGGATGCAATGGATGAGCAATATTCAAACGAAAATATTCAAGTTCGACGTTCAAATCGATTAGCTGCGAAATCTGGAGTTGAATATAATTTTTGTGCAACTAGTTTCGTGTCCAAGGATCCTCTCACAGTTAGTGCAGCCTTAAAAAGTGAAGAAGCAGTTCAATGGCATGATGCAATGGACGAAGAAATAAACTCGTTAGCCTTGAATGAAACGTGGGTATTGGCAGATTTACCGCATGAAAAGAAACCCATCAAAAGCAAATGGGTTTTCAAAACAAAATATGATGCCAATGGTAATAAAATTCGACATAAAGCTAGACTTGTTGTACAAGGATGTAGTCAACAAAAGGGCATAGATTACGATGAGACATTTGCTCCAGTCGTTCGATACTCATCTATTCGATTTTTACTTGCCTTGTCGATTAAATTTGGTCTACACGTGCATCAGCTTGATGCAGAAACTGCATTCTTGAATGGAGACCTCGAGCAGGAAATCTTCATGGAACAACCAGAAGGTTATAACGATGGAAGTGGACGAGTTTGTATACTAAAAAAAGCACTTTATGGTCTGAAACAATCCAGCCGTGTTTGGAACACAACGTTGAATAACGTTTTAATTAAATTTGGTTTAAAAAGATGTGAAACCGACCAATGTGTGTATTTTAACGTTTACAATGAAACAATTTTGTATGTGGCTATTTACGTTGATGACGTGCTAGTATTTTCTAATAATATAAACACCACTAACAAACTTAAGCATGAACTTTCAAAACATTTCCGCATGAAAGATTTAGGTGAAGCATCTTCAGTCTTGGGAATGAGAATGCAGATATCTGATGGTACGATCAAAATAGATCAGACGAAATACATCGAAGACGTGTTAACAAGATTTTCAATGGATGACTGCAATCCTGTATCTTCTCCAGCAGACTTGAACCAAAAGCTTTCTCATGATATGTGTCCATCAACTAAAAAAGAAGAAGAAGAAATGAAAAACGTCCCATATATGGAAGCTATCGGTTGCTTACTATACGCAGCTCAGAATACAAGGCCAGATATTTGCTATATAGTAAATTTACTCAGCCGTTTTAGTACAAATCCAGGGAAGGCTCACTGGACGGCAGTTAAGAGGGTAATGAGGTACTTAAAGGGTACCATTGATAAAGGTCTTGTTTACAGCAGCAAATCAGATGGTTTAACTGGCTATTGTGATGCGGATTGGGCTGGCAATACAGACGACAGGCGTTCAACAACCGGATATGTCTTCACCATGCAAGGTGCAGCAGTATCATGGGGTTCTAAAAGCCAACGAACGGTAGCGCTTTCTTCAACGGAGGCAGAATTTATGTCAATAGTTTCGGCGATTCAAGAATCCATATGGCTTCGTAGACTGGAACATGAGTTAGTTAAAAATCCCTCTAAATCAATGATTTTATATTGTGATAACAAAAGCGCCATTTCAATTGCTAAAAACAACTCCTACTCATCAAGAACTAAGCACGTTGACATACGCATTAAATTTATACGTGAAAAATTGGAGAAAGGAGAAATCATCCTCGAATATTTAGAAACTAATAAAATGGTAGCTGACATTTTCACTAAAGCCGTTCCAGCTGATAAATATAAGACATTCATAAATCAATTTGGTCTAATTATATAATTAACTATTAAGAGGATTTTTATTGCATATGTGTATATTGTGAATTTTTTGAATTAATTGATTTATTTTTATATCCTTAAATTAAATGTTTATTCAGGGAAGGTGTTGTAAATCGAATAACCATTTGTATTCAGCAGCACTATAATAGTTGTAAGATTTAGTAGTAAGTAGTAGTTTGTAATATGAGAGATTGAAATAAAAAGTTCTCAGTTCTTTTGTAACACTCAAGAAGTCCACACGCGTTTTACTCTGACCTTTCAACAAAATTTCATGTGGAATTTTTATTCACGATAGGAGCGATTATATTATTTTATATACATACATACGTACATATATTTTTTGTATATTATATTCACATATATTTTAAAATTTTGTTTTCTTTGTTGCGAATGAAAAACTAAAGAGGAATGTGTAATTAAACGTCAAAAAATTGCATGATTTGTTGCACGTAAAATTGAATCGTATAAGTGCACAACATTTTACGTAGCAATTTTAAAAGAGAATAGAAAAAATTGCATGCAATTAATTGCATCGTCTAAAGGGCCTCTATGGCACATGAAAAATAAAAACTGGCAAACATACGAAGTTCAAATATGTAAAAAACGAAATTGTCCGCAGTTGAAAATGTTAAAAACGAAAATGTTCATATATGTATAAGATTTCTTTGCCGCATAAACTATTTTCGTCGCATATGTGGAATATTTACGCCGCATATATGCAATGTGCAGAAAACTGGGAAAAAACTAGAAATAAGAAAAGGTTCATACATACAGTATATGTACGTTGATTTGTGTGTATAAAATAATAATTTGTATAGAATTGTGTGTTGTTAAGATAAGGAATGGTAACTAAAAAAAATTATTTTTACATTTTTAGATTGTTTTTATTTTTTTCTTTAGGGTTTTATGTTTTAAATTATTACCCAACAAATTAAAAAAAATAATTTTTTTTAAATTTATTTTTTCAATTTTCTGTAAAATATTCATCCATTACCATAAAATTGATTTTTCTGCTAATTTTAACTTTGATAACCCATAAGTAGGCCCCTACAAAGCGTGGCACCCTTTCCAAACGCTCATTTCATAGGCTAAACAGTTATCTATCATATGCTGTTTAAACTGTTCAATTATCTTATTCGGTTCAAAAGATATGATTTTTGCAACGAAAAAACGCAAATGGCGCCAATTTTTTTTACCTCTAGAAGCCAAAGAAGAAGAAATAATCAAAGAACTGGTTTTGCAAATATGGCAAATATACAAAAATATATTTTTTTTTATTTTCCGTCAAAGTTGAAAAATAGTGAAAAAACGGATAGTTTTTAAATAGTGATTTACCAGGAGAAACACAAAGCAAACATGTATGTAATTTGTTTTATCATTATACATTTAATAAATACATCAATCAATACAAAGAAAAAATATGGCGATTCGTTACCTATTTTTCGTGATATTACACCTGAAATCGCAACAAATTGACTAAAAATTGTGTGTTTTTTTGAAAACCGAAAGTCGGTCAACTTTGAACGGTTATATCTTCTAAACTAAAAAATGTGATATTATGAAGAGTGACATATTTGAAATCGTTGAAAAGTTCCCTATAACATGGGTTTCAAAACTCATGAAAATTTTGATTTTTGCAACCTCGTTTGCTCTACGGGCGGCACTGTGCGTCGTCGGCTTATTCGCGTAAACCATCGGAGTTGTGTCGTTCATGAACGACCTAGTTCAATTGAACTATTCACTTATATGAACGATGTGATGTCGTTCAGTCTTTTCGTTCTTTTTCGTTCAGTTGTTCTTTTTGTTCAGTTGTTCTTTTTGTTCAGTTCATTTAGTTCAGTTCATATCATTTGCAACCTCGTTTGCTCTACGGGCGGCACTGTGCGTCGTCGACTTATTCGCGTAAACCATCGGAGTTGTGTCGTTCATGAACGACCTAGTTCAATTGAACTATTCACTTATATGAACGATGTGATGTCGTTCAGTCTTTTCGTTCTTTTTCGTTCAGTTGTTCTTTTTCGTTCAGTTGTTCTTTTTCGTTCAGTTGTTCTTTTTGTTCAGTTCATATCGTTCAGTTCATTTAGTTCAGTTCAGTTTATGTAGTATGCAACCAGCGTTACCATATATATTTTTTTAAAAACTTCTTATATCTGAAAAAACAACTTCGTTTCCAAAAAAATTTTTTTGCTACAAAAGTACCAAAATTTTAAAGAAAACACAAACATGTATTTGGAATTAATATTATTTAAAAATATAAAAACCATTTAAAATCAAACACAACATATAAAAAACATGGAACAAGTCGGTTTTAGTGACTTTGCTCAAAACAAAAATTTCATCAAATAGGGCTTTTAGAGGAGATGCCAGCAAAAAAATATTTGTTGTTGTTGTAACAACTAGAACTAATTAAATTTTAATTTTTTAATCCGGGGGTTCTGCAATAAGGTCCAGACCAAGAACCTGGGCAACTTCCACTGGATGGGTCCATAAATCCATTGGACAAAGTGAAGTGTGGTTGGCTGGGCAATTAAAGATGTGGTTGGTGTCGTGAGGACCCTGGCCACATGCAGGGCATAGGTTGGGGACGGCACGGTCTATGCGGGACCAAAAGGCGTTAAGTCTATTGCTCCATCCCGATCTCAGTTGTGCCAGAACTACTCTTGTATTTCGTGGCAGTTGTTGTTCGTTCTCTGCAATGGGCGGCCTCCTAGTATGACATTCATGCGGTATCCTGCGACCGTGGTATGGATGGCATCTCTGTGAATGTCGTTCAAAGCTGCTACATACGAGTTTTGATCTAGTGGATCCTGTGTATATCTTCGTATGTTTTGCTCGTTTATTCGAAGGTCCTTCCTGACATGCCTCGGGGGAGACTCCAGCTGTGTGATGTTAAAGCATGGATGATTCCTCCGATGACATCCCAGGAGGAACTGTTTTGTCAGCATGACATTATGTTCCTTTACGGGTAGAACCTTCGTTTCCTCATGTAGATGGTGTTCTGAGGTTGTTTGCATGCAGCCTGTGATGGTGCGTAAGGCGGCATTTTGGCAGCTTTGTATGTTTCTCCACTGGGTATCACTCAACGAAGGTGACCACACTGGGGCAGCGTAGTTTACCACTGACCGGCCAATCGTTTTATACGTAGCCAACAAGGTTTCTTTATCCATACCCCAAGTGCTACCGGCTAGCGCTTTAAGTACCTTATTTCTACTTCGCAGATTGTGCGTGATTGCAGTGGCGTGAGCTGAGGAGGTAAACAGGCTATCAAACGTGACTCCCAAGATTTTTGGGTGGTTAACTGTCAGAATTTGTGTGCCGTCGACTTCTATGCCAAGATTAATTTGTACCTCCTTCGTCCAGGTGGTGAAGAGTGTTGCTGAAGACTTCGTTGGTGATAGTTGCAGGTTCCTTGCAGTGAAGAAAGCGTGTATTTCACTGAGATAACTATTCACTTGATCACATAAGCCATCAATGTTGTGGCCTGTTGCCATTATTGTGCAATCGTCCGCGTATGATATCACTTCCACTCCCTGTGGAGGTGTGGGGAGCTTAGAGATGTAGAAGTTAAACAGAAGTGGCGACAGGACCCCGCCCTGAGGAACTCCTTGTTTAACTCTGCGAGGTTGTGAGCGTTTGTCTATAAACTCAACGAACGATAGACGGCTACTCAGATAGTTCACGATCCATCTCTTCGTATAGTTGGGCATTGTGGAATGCAGGATGTCTTGGAAGAGGGTAGCGTGGCTGACGGTATCAAAAGCTTTCGATAGATCGAGCGCAACGAGGATCGTCCTTTCGCAAGGCTGTTAATGCTGTGGTGGTACTGTGCATTTTACGGAATCCATGCTGGTGACGTGCTGCTGGCAGGTGTCGGGGGAGGAGGAGAGCCTCTGGAGTTTTTTCGACCGGTGATAAAAGGGAAATCGGATTTTAGGATGTTCCCTCAGTCGCATCTTTCCCCGGTTTTAGAATGGGGATAACTCTACCTTTTTTCCAGGCATTAGGTATTATCAAGCTTCTTATTGACAGGTTAAGAACCGATGTCAGATACTCGACTCCCCGCTCGCCAAGTGTCAAGATCAAGAGATAGAACTCTATACTGCACGGTATTATGTATTATGAATGCGATGCCTCCACCGTAACCTCTGGTGCGGTCTTTTCAGACTGGAATTGTTCGTCAGTTTTGTCTCCTGGACCGCAGCGACCATGATCTTGTTTTGTTGCATAAATCTAGTTATCTCGGCTACTTTACTTTGGAGGCCATTGCAGCTGAACTGCAATGTGGATATCGCCCCAGGTCTCCGGAAAGCAATCACAGGTGTTAGCGGCGATGGTGGTATCTGCTGATGTAATGTTGTTGCTGCAGTAATTGTGATTGTGCTAGGGAGGGTGGTGGCGTAGCGTATGAGCTTGATGATGACGATGTAGATGACGCTGATGGCAGCATGGGGCGACGAAATTTATTGACCACTCCCTTTCGTTATTAAGTCCGGAGCAATTTCTGAGGTGACACCAGCCCATACAGGAGTTGCACCTTAATTGGGTGGACATGTGGTGCGGTCTGTCTGGCATACTGTGCAGAACCATGGTCCGGGATTTATTTCAATTCCGGCACGGACCAAAAGGATTTGGACCAACAATGCCGGAAGATGTTGCTCCGATTTTAAAAGTAAATAGTTGTTGCTGATGTTGACAGCCCTTGGCCGAATAAATTCGGGTTATTCCGGTGCATAGAACCGGCTGTCGTGGGAACGAAAAATATTTGTTGGCGGTCACGACTATTTTCGAGGGGGCGGGCTATTAAAGTTGAAAATATATAGGCCTATATATCGGGAACTACTGAGTGTCTAATAATTTGTAATACATTAAATTAAAGGTATCAATACCTTTCCAACGATATGTAACATGACCTATTTATATGGACCACCTATTGATAAATTTCGCAAAATTATTTTTTGATCCGAAATTTTTTTAAAAAATCTAAAAAATTCGGGAAAAAGGTCTATATGAGTAAGTAGATAAATTACAATATTTTCAAGTCAAGAAATTAAAATACCTATTGATATATATATCTAATAAAAAAAGTAGATTTTAAGATATAGCTAAATATATTACAAACTTTGGAGCCCCACTCACTCGAAAATAGGCGTGACCGCCCCAATTTTTTTTATTTTAATCAGAATTTAAAATTCTATTAGTGATAAAATTTTGATAGTGATTTGAAAAAAGTTACTAAAACTGATTTAAGCCAAAAACATAAGAGATCTTTAAAAAAATATCTCATAAATTTATAAATTTATTTCTTATTTAAAGCCTTTTCTTTTATATATTTATATTTTTTCAAAAACTTATTTTTTACCCGATAAATTTAAAACTTTTTGTTATCTCAAAAAACTTGCAACAAAAGTAAAAACTTGACAAATGGTAACGCTGCATGCAACAATATGAACTAACTATACTATAGTTGTTTCTTTTCTATCAGTTTTTCTGTATGTTTGTTCTTTTCGTTCACTTGGTCTTTTATTCAATTGACTTTTATTCATTTTGTTCAATATTGCCACTCGAAAATTTTCTAATGTGTGTAGTAATTTATAAAGTGAGTGCAAGAGCCCAGCTGACAGAGTTTCCTTACAAGTTACTTATGTCAAAAGTAATACTTTTTGAAGTGTTTTTGACAGTAGTACATTATTTTACACAAACAAAAATGCCTGTTGTTTCCGTATTGTGTTGCCGATTTGCACTAACCAGTGGTGTTCAAAAATAAAAATGAAGATGTATTAGTGAGAGATTTTGCCCAGCAATCATATTGTCAAACACTTAAAATAAGAAAAAAAATAAGTCCATCTAAAGCAGTTTTTTATTTTTCGTGTTCAATTGTAATTGAATCGCGTGTGTTTGCTATGCTTCGTCTAACAAGAACCAACAACAATGCTTACTAAATTTCTGAAAAAAAAAAAAATGACAATGACCATCCGCATGCATTCTCATTGCTTGCTCAACGACGACTAAAGGCCCAACTATAATGTGCATATGCTAGCTTAAGCAACACTGCGAATACATATAAATTGTATGTGGCAAACTATAATGTACTTAACGAAACTTTCCGTTAAGTTTTTCAACTGTCATTTGCTTAAGCAAAAAGCGAAACTGATCGCATATTCCGTACGGAATCAGCTGTTTGTTGTTTGTTTGTGTTTTTAACAAAATGGAGAAAGAAGAAAATACATTTATTTTAAATTTAATAGAAAATGTGGAAAAAATAAGTGCCTTTATAATACAAGGGTCCTTTTTATTTTAACAAAAATGTCTCTGTCGTGGTTTATTTCTCTGACAGAACAAGAGCGTCTTCTTTTACAGTGTAGTTCACTTATTTCTTTTAATGTGCACAGGCCTTCAAGCGCTAACTTTAATATTTTTATATTATTTAAATTTTGAAGTTTTTTCTCCATTTTTGCAAACACAATACGAAAATTAACAAAACATATGTAAACGTTTATTATTATTTACAATTTAGTGCCGCCACAGCTGTACATTTTAGTACTTTTGCCGAAAAAATAAAAAAAAGGAAAAATTATGCGTTTCGGGTACGAAGTTTTCTTTTAATTATAAAATAATATAATAATATTTATAAAATATAGTCATTTAATGGCTTTTTGTTAAAATAAAATCATTTTTTTTAACATAAATGAGCAACTGTGGACAAAAAGTTTCAAAGTCATTGTAGCCACCTGAAAGTTAACTCTGAACTAGTTATGCATTTGACAGCCTTTTCGTTAACTTTTGCAATTTGCTTAAGCTTGCTTATGCATATTATAGTTGGGCCTTAAATGAATTTTTAAAAAGAGCATAACAAATGTGTAAATCAGCATCATGATACAATCAGCTGTTCAGTGAACAACTGAACGAAAAGAACGACCTAGTTAATTTTTTTCAACTCAACTAAAATGAACAATCACTCAAATGAACGATTAAGCCCAAGCATAAAACAATGACACTGCGAATGGCGCCAAATTTAAAAATTGCGTTCTAGTTGGGACACCCTTCATAATGATTCTTTTTTTTTCGCAGAAAAATCACCACACTAGATATCACTTTCTTTCTATGAACAAATTTATAGTTCTACATTTATAAAAACACTTACCAATATTAACTTATCAGATAGTTCCTTCATTTCTTTTTTAAGATCCTCTTGTTGCTTAACATTGACTTCTAGTGTTGTTAATTCTTTAGCCAAAAGTTTGCAAAGATCTTTGTTATTTGAGTTATTGACCATTTCATTTAAAAATATCGACGCCAAGTTGTTATGCGAATTCTCACAATTATTTCCAGAGATGGCATCTGGGCGGGTGGCATCTATTATAAAGCGAGTTATAGTTTCAGGTCGAATATCGTGCAGTGGACTGTCGTATGGTGCCGAGAGGACTGAATTAACAGTTATCATTAGACATGGTTGTAGAAGGTTTTGTTTTCTGTGTTGAATGAGATTCTCCAGAAAAACGCCCAATATTTGATTTATTTCTGGTTCTAAATTTAATTGTAAAATATTTTAATATTTAATATATTTATTTAATATATATTAATACGTGAAAATATTTAAAAGTGAAAAAAGGGCACTTACCTGTTGCAGGATTGAAATAACGCAGCAGTAATTTTTCAATAATGTCACGATTATTAATGTGACCACGTAGAACTAATCGACAGAATCCATTTATAATGGCACGCACAATGCACATATCATCGCAAGTATCCAGAAAATGGGACATCATATAAATAACACCAACACCTTGTCCCAATGTTGTAGACTGCCGAGTATCGTCATCAGCATCTATGAACTCAAGAGTATTATAAAGTTGTCGACCAGTTTTCTTAACTTTGTTTTCTTCCTCTTGAACTGCAAAATTGTCAACACCATAACGGTCCAGCAGTTCGAATATGCACGTAATGGCAGTTTCCCATATGCGAATATTATGATTTTTGAAAAACTGAGCATAAAGTTCATCGAAAACATCTTTCGCTAAAGGCTCATAAAGCATACTGAACGCTGATCCACACTTTAATGCCCAATCTCGAATTGCAATTTGATTCGAGGCAATATTGCGGAAAATAAATTCCTGTAGTGAAGAAATTTAATTAAAATATTTGGATGTATTACAGGTTTTATATTACAATATTTCCACTTACATTGTACAATCGGCAAGTATTGTGGCCTAATGCCTTAACACGTTTTGACACAACCATGTAATAAGTAATTTGCAAACTTCGTAATATGTAATCGTGCTTTACTACTTTAGAAAACTGTGGTTGCACCGAATCACCAGATTTGTTGTTGCGTTTTTCTAACAATGGCCTTAACAAATTTGTGAATTCCTCAGTAGCAATGTTTTTTTCCTCTATAATTTGTTGTGCTCTCACATAGTCCTTCATTTGCACATAATTCATTTCTTGCTCTTCTAAATCTAATATTTTCACCTTGAGTGATGAAAGTTTTAAATTAAGATCAGCATCAGTTGAGTTGGCCAGCAACTCACTAATCAGATTTCTATCATGCAGCAAGTCCTGTTGTTTTGCATTTAGGCCACATATGTCATGAATTATATCTAAAAAGAACTGCAGAAAATGCCAGAACATAAACAAATTTATTAATAAACGTAGTACTACTTTCATTCATTCAATCATTCATACCTGATGTCGCGTATTTTGATCAGTTATTAAATTCTCTGCACATTGTACAATAACTTCGATAACTTTTTCATCTAGTGCAAAATTTTTGAGGAGGTTTTGTAAAAGTTTTTGCAAATTACCACGTCCAATTTCATCACCCAAATCAAAGGTGTACAGAATCTCCATAAGTGAGAGAAGAATGTACTGAAATTCCATTGCTTCGAATTTATCCATATCAGCTTTACGAGTTTGACAATAGGACTCCACATAAGAGCAGAATATACTTAACTCTGGTATGATCTGGTCCAACTCCTCAGCCATTTCATTTTGCAAATACTCCGTCAGACATTGCCAGTAAAAAGCCATCTCCAAGTTTAGTCGCTCATGAGGTACACAACGATAGTACTCACTACCATCCTCTTCAAGACATAAGCAAGCAACAATATCAGCCTTGTTTTGTCGTCTGAAAACAAATATGTATTTATAATTGTTTTAATGGAACAACAAAATAAATAACTTTTTTATTTTATATTTCTAATTATAAATAATTGCAAAAATATCCTCTTTCCTTTTTCTTACTACTCTGGGACATTATTTAATATTATTTTAATTAAATAATTAATTTGACTGGGGGCCTCTAATTTCTATGTATTTAAATTTAATTTTTATTTATACATTTACTCTAGTAATTGTAGTACATATTTTGCATCATTTAGAAATTTACGTTGTAATATATTTAAATTTTGGCCTAGTAAGCTTGTATATATTACTTGAAATTAATTATAATAATAAAAATATATATCATCAACAAAAGACTATTATAATAGAAATCTCAAATTTGTTCCTCCTATTTCAATGTATTTCGTTGTTAGATTTTACGAGACCACTAACTAGAAGCAAATTCAAATTTATTGTTGTTGTTGTCGTGAATAATTAGGATTTTTATTTATATAGTTTGAATGACTTAAATACGGCTGCCAATCGCTGTCGATTCATCTTCAGATCGGACTGATTATCGTTTTTTTTTTTTTTTTTTTATTTGAATAATCCAATAACTCTTAAATCGATTTTATGATAATTTATAATTTCAATAAAAGATATAATTACCAAAGACCAAAAATAACTCGTCCATAAAATCAAAATTGTGATTTATATTTCCTTTTTAAAAATAAATCACTCGAAATAACGTTATAAAATGATTTTTTGACATGGTTTGGTATGACCTATGGTGACAAACTATTTGAATTGTATTTGATCTTTATTTATAACTGTTAACATTATTTATCTTTTATTTTTAGATGAATACATACTATAATTCCTCCATACTAAGGTCCTGTATAATTTTTTTAAAACATTAAAAGCACAAAAAGTAAATCACACTTACTTAAAAATTTCACGCAGAACTTGTTTTCCAATTTTGCGATAACGATTTATTTCCGACTCGTTTGCATCAAGTTTGAGAGCGCCTATCAGAGCTACTAAATCTTTTTGATACGATTCTATCCATTGCTGCAACATAACGCTTGTCACAACTTTTCGCACAGATTCAGAGCGATCATTAAGGCCCTGTTCGAGTAGCGTTAAACGTTGCGATACTTTGTATGAACGAACTGGATAACTACTCATATGAAGATATGTATGCCGACGAACTTTCTCATCAATATCCCAAAGACGATCTAGAATGTAAGGTATTGTGTGATAGTTTCTACCCATACTAGTAATAACAGCTTGTCGGACACGAGGGGAAGGATCTGAACAAAGGTGATATTGATATGAACGCAATACTGGGTCATCTGGGTTGTCGGGCACTTGTAGACGTTGCATAGCTAATATTGCCTGTACACGTACACTCGGTGATACGTCAACTAACCGCCCCACCATATATTCCATGATGCTGTCACAAATAATGTCATCTAAAGTTGCTTCCGTCCCAAGAGCATTTAGAATCATATTAACAAATTGACAAAGACGAAAGCGAATGTGTGGATTATTTGAAATAGTCTGCAAAAGTTATTTATGAACATATAATTAAATGGTATATAAAACTAAAGAAAACTTACGGTTAGCAGCCAACGACATGTATCGGCCAGTAGAGCATGGGTCTCATCGCCTTCAAATGAGCTTACAAATTTGGCACAGAATAATAGTGTAGTGTGTGCAAACTCGTTTGTTTCTTCGGCAACCATTGCTGTTTTTATCATTTTCACAAAAGTAAAAATAAAGGCATCGTGATCCATCTACAAAATTATATTTAGTCACTAGACAGTAGTTTACAATTTATTTAGAGTAATTTTAAACTAATGTAATACCTTTTCGTACAATTGCTTCAGTTCTTTAATATATTTTTTGTGAAATGTTTCGTTTAATTGCACCTTGGACATGATTGTATAAATTGGACCATTACTTAACATTGCTATTTGATTAGTAGATGTATTATTCAGTTGCTCATCCTCATTCTCTTTTTCCTCACTAGTCACGGGAACTTTTCGTTTTCTTCCCATTATAATTTCTGATTATTTACACAACTGCTTTTATTTTTCAATACTATAAGTCAATTTTAGGAATTTCACTGTTTAACAAATTTCATCTATAGATCAAGCCGAAGTGATGCCTATCAAATGACGCCTGTTTAAATGCTGAGGTGAATAAGCCATGTGGTGAAATTATTTAAAATGTCAATAAAAACTTGGTAACACCGAAAAGTAATGTTCGCCACTAGTCAGTGACGGTTGTTTAATGATTTTATCTAAAAACCAAGCGTTTTTTAATTTATGGAGTAACAGTAAACCGTTAAAAGTTTAGATTCAAACACAAAAAATTAGAAAAGGATAGAACTATACAAGAAACATAAAGGAGATAATAACATAATTTAGAAAAGTAAAAATATAGAACATTTTATGGAATAGATTTCTTCATTGGAAAAATTCGGGTATAAATGCAAAATTTACGCGGGCATCTTAACCATTTAAAAAAAATTCCGGCTTACCAAGCAATATTTTTATACAGGAAAAAAATAAGAAGTAAATCGAAAATAATATAAATTACCAAGTGCGTCAAAGAAACAAAAGAAAAAAGGTAAACGGAAGAAAGTTTTAAATCCAGTTCCTGTGTGTTAGGTTTTAATTATCTGTTGTTTTAATAGAGATCTGGAGTGACGATTGTTTTATCAACTAAAAAGGAAGCGTTTAATAAAATTGGAAATAAAATCCTTGCGTTACGGACAAACCAATTGGCCGCCGGCTAGAGCAAGGCGCAACGTAAGTTGGAGGTCAGGAAAATATTTGCAATTGTAGTGAGCCAGCAGCCATTTGTGGTAACCTTCGGAAATAAATTAGATAACTCCAGGTAACAACAAAGTAGTTAAGTGCGATTGTCCATAACGGAGTAAAGTGAGTCAATACCAAATTTATAAAAAAAAAGAAGGAAAGAACATACCAATTAAGCAGTTTTTGTTTTATATTAACCAAACTTACTATTTCTTGGAGAAGAGATTAGTTTAATTATTAATACTAAATTATAATTTATATATAATCTTGTAGTTCTGGTATTGTGAGGAATTTCAATAAATACCTGTTTTTTGTTACAAGGCATTTTGCTCATCGCATCGCGTATTTAAGAGAGCTCTTTTAGGCGTTAGGATAAATCGGTTTTAATTTGTTTTACGTTTTACTTACAAATAAATAATAATTTATATGGACCACGGAAAATTAATGTTTTTTTCTCTTCATCGTCTGTTGTTCAACTAAACTTAAAAACTTAAACTAAACTTAAAAAAAAAACTAATTTAAGATCAAAAATTTTTTATTATTTTTACTTACTATTTGTTATCCATTGTTTTTTTTAATTATTAATTATTTTTGTATTTTTCAACGAAGACAAAACAGCAAGTGACTGATTTTGACAATTACGTTCGCAGTGTTGACAACTCTAACGACATAGAGAAATCCAATTTTATATGAAAACACTGCGGGCGAGAAAATAACAAAGTAGTTAACAAAGTAATTTTTTTTACTCAACAAAGAGAGGGAAATATATCTCAATTGTGCAGAAAAAAGAGTAGTTTATTTTTTATTTTACAGACCACAATTGAGTGTTTTTTGGGAAAAAAGGTTCGTTGTGTAGTGGTACCACTTTTTAGAACAAAATAATTTGTTACTCTGGCACTATTATTTTTTTATTAAAAAATAAACAGAAAACTAAAAAAATATCTCGTTTTGTTATACTATTTTATAAATTATTTTTATTACAGCCATTTTATTGCAGATAAAAATTAAGTATTTTCGGGTATGCAGATCTAAATTTAGGTGCTGCCAAGTTAAAATAGTGAAAAAGTTTGCAATAAATATGGTAGCATTGATTATTTTATAGAAATTATATCTTCTTGTTTTCGGTATATGGGAGAATTTTTCGTCTGTTATAACAAGATAAACCCAAAAATATTATGTAAAAATAGTCTTTAAGCAAATTAAAATAAAAAACAAAATTCAATTTATCCAGAATTTGTTAAAGAAGATTGTGTAAAATAATTTATATAATATTACAATTTATTTTACTTAAAATTAAGGCCAAATCAAATTCAAATAAAATAAATTTTAATAGATATATAGGTCGAACAATTAGTTAAATCTATATATATAAAAATAAGTGTACATTTTGATTGTCACTCCATAACTCGAGAACGGCTCGACCGATTGCCATAAAATTTTTAGGGAAGGTACAGGGAGGAGTGATGATGGTTAGTTGATTTTGAAATCCAAAATCGGTCTAGCCATTCTCCAGTTATGATTTTTTTCCTGAAAAAATTCAACATTTGAAAAAAAAGTTCCCTAAAGTATGCTGTACAAATTTGCAAATAAATAAGAGCAGGCAGGTTGTGAATACATCTTATGGCCTATTCCACGATGTCGAAAGATAACGTTCGCTTAGATAAGACTTAAGACACAAACTTTTTATCGTATCTATCTTTTACTCAATCAAGTTTGTTTATTCCACAATCAAGTTTGTGTCTTAAGTCTTATCTAAGCGAACGTTATCTTTCGACATTGTGAAACAGGGGGTTATTCTATGAAATACAAATCAATAGTAAATACCGAGCGAAGCCGGGGCGGTCAGCTAGTAATTTATATAATAGTTAAAATTAAAAACAAAATCAGTTGAAATTAGTTTACATTTCTCTTTTCTTAAAAAGATTATTTTTACATTTGGCAAATGGATAAGAATTAGGCCTTATTCCTAAGAAATGCTAATTGCAGTCTATAGCTAAAGTTTTTTGTTCAACAAAGTTGAAAAACATCTGATTATGCAGAACTTCACTCAAATCCTTTTTTTCGCTGAGGGACCAAAACTAGGACTTCTTCCTAAGAATGGCTTATTGCACTCTATAGCTTAGTGCTTTAGCTATATTCTGACTTACATTTTATTTTTCCCTAAAGTTTTTTGCTGAAAAAAGTTTAAAAAAAATCTGATTCTTCACGCAAATAAAGGCTGTTTTCATAAACGCAGTATGCAATGCAACTTACACTCTTCCCCTTGCTATACATCATTAATATACTAACAACAAAAATTAATTTTAAGATTGATGTGGAGAACTGTTCCCAAAGCTACAAACATTTAATCAACAAGGAAAAGAGCGTGAGCAATATTTAGTTTTTAAATTTAGTTGAACAACAGACGATGAAGAGAAATAAACATTAATTTTCCGTGGTCCATATAAATTATTATTTATTTGTAAGTTTACGTATTATTCACCCCTATTCTGACTTTCGATTAAGTCTCCGCATTCAGTTACGCTACGATCGAAAATTGGTATTCCAAACAAAAACTGAATCGAAAGAACAAGAAGAAGACAACAATGTTTACAAAACCAATTTGTTACTATGAAATGTGGAATAGAAACAAAGAAATGAGCAAGTTTGTTACTATTGTAATAAACAAAAGTCACAACGAACAATAAAAATAGGAAAATAAAAAAGGTGGTATTTTTAATTTTTGTATTTGAAGGAGAAATGGAATCCATAGCAGTGCCTTTATTGGTGGAAGAGGAGAACAACGTGACTCAGAACACAGAGGTACGGCTTGAAAAGAAAATACCTGAACTTCCTCCTTGGATCGTTTATGGTAGCCGCAAGCAATATCCTGTTTTGTTGACATTAAATTTGCCAGCTTTTCGTATTGCTCTGATGTCGTTGTTTTTGACCTGGAAAAATAAATAAATAGCCTGCTTTCCTGTTTGTAGTTTTTTTTTTTTTTTTTTTTTTTTAGCTTTTAGTTATTTATTGAATCTTCATATTTTGAACTAACAATAAGTTTTCAAATCTTAATACTAAAAATAAAATAATAAGCCCAGCCAGTGCTAGACAAAAAAATTTTTATGATCCTACAAAAATTTCATATCAACTGATCAAGTCATCTGTTTTGCGCTTGAGTTAAAGCAAGGGTATCCCTCCTTCTCAACCGACTGTGGCCACTAAAGTCAAGGATGTCTCGTGCAAGTGGGTTTGGATGTTGTTCAAGTTTGCTGACGTACTTTGACGCATATTTTGTAAATTCGACGTTTACTAATGGCACGCCTAGATCTTTGTGGATTCGAGAATTTTTAACATACCATGGAGCTGCAGTAATAATACGTAGAATTTTATTTTGACCCCTTTGAATTTTTTCAATGTTTGATGCTGAGGCAGTACCCCATAATTGAATTCCATAACACCAGATTGGCTTTAGTATTGCATTGTACAACAATAGTTTGCAATCCAACTTTAGTGAAGAATTTCTGCCAATTAGCCAATTAAGTTGCACTGCTTTTAATCTCATCTGGGTAAGTTTTGCGTCGATATGAGACTTCCAAGTTAAACGGCGATCGAGGTGAATGCCGAGGTATTTGACTTCATTATGTTGAGGAATAATTTGATTATTTATTCTGATGGACGAGCAGGTATCTTTTCGCAATGTGAAAGTGATATGAATACATTTTTGTTCATTTACCCTGATTTTCCAAAGCTCTAGCCAATTCTCTAGTTTATAAACATAATTCTGCAAATTCTGTGATGCAACTTGGTGGTCCTTATGGACGCTGACAAAGGCTGTATCGTCTGCAAAAGTTGACGTGTGGATTTTGGGGTCTGACGGCATGTCGGAGGCATAAATCAAATATAAAGTAGGGCCCAGTATGCTACCCTGTGGCACACCTGATTCAATTGGCTGAGCGGTACTTAAAAAATTGCCTTCTTTGATTTTAAATTTGCGACCGTATAAATAACTTTCCATGAGTTTATGGGTGTTAGCAGGCAGAGTTAATTTAATTTTGTGCATTAAACCGTCATGCCAAACTTTGTCGAACGCTTGGGACACATCAATGAAAAGGGCGGAGCAGTATTTTTTATCTTCAAACGACCCTCTTATCACATTTACCAATCTGTGAGTTTGTTCGATGGTACTGTGTTTAGCTCTGAATCCGAATTGATGATTTGGAATACATTCAGTGTCAATCAGAATTGGAGTCAACTTAGTCATTAACAATTTTTCGAACAGTTTAGAAATTGTCGGCAGTAGGCTAATTGGCCTATATGACTCTACTTTAGTGGGGTCCTTCCCTGGCTTAGGAATCATGGTAATCATAGATACCTTCCAATCTGCAGGATAGTATTCTAGGCGTAAAATAGCATTGAAAATAAAGAGGATGATTCTTCTAGCTACACGAGGTAACTCCACAAGCATTTTGTTGCTGATTTTATCCATACCTGGAGCTTTTTTAAGATTCAGAGCACCAATAGCGCTTTGAACATCATTAAAGCTAAGTCTTAGAGGTACAGGAGGTCTAATAACGAGTGGAGCCAAATCAGATGCATTAATTGAGTTGTTTATAGTAAACACATTTCTCAAATGGTTAACAAATAAAGTCCCTTTCTCGGAATCATTTCTAGCCCAGTCTCCAGTCGAATTTCGCAGAGGAGGCTTTCCTCTAACTGGTCTTTTTAAACCTCGTGCCGCCTTCCATAGCGAATAGTCAGATTGTGGGGTACTATCAAGACCCTCCAAGTAAGATCTAAATGAGGCCGTTCTTTGGATTTCTAAGAAATTTCTTAGTATATCTCTGCATTCTCGTAGCCTAGCTTTCAGTTGAGGAGACCTACGAATTTGCCACTCTCTTCTAACTCTTCTTTTTTCTGCCAGGAGATGATCGAGTTCAGCGAAATAATTTCTGTTTGTCCCACGTCTGCATTCAACGTCATATGTGGAGGCGTGATGTACAGCTCTTCGTATGTCCTCAGTAAACTTGCCAATCGACCCATCAATATCCGCGGTAGTTCTCAACACAACATTTTCCGTGCAGTGGGAACTTAAATACTTTTTATACTTTATCCAACTTACTCTGGTTTTAGATATGTCCCGAAATGGAGAGCCATTCCCTTGAAGGAAACGCATTGAAATAATAGTAGGAGAGTGATCTGAAGACAAGTCTAATGAAGGCTCCACTTGTATCGATTCTACAGGGATATTTTTCACTACTCCGAAGTCAATAACATCGGGAATCTTCCGTCGGTCCGTCGGCCAGTAGGTGGGATGCCCGCTTGAGAGTACATCTAATCCCATTTTGGCAATGGTGTTGAAGAGTTCACGACCCTTCGGGGTCACCAGACGTGAACCCCAAAAAGTGTGTTTGGCGTTAAAGTCACCAGCAACTAAAAATCTAGCTCCAAGGGAATTGAAGAAGCTGTAGTATTGGTGTTCTTTTATTGAAAATCGAGGCGGCGAATAAATTGATGATAAAACAAAATTGTATTGACAGAATTCAATACAAATGTTTGTTGCTTGTAGGTAATCCTCACATATGTTGTTCATTAAATAATGTTTTATTCTGTTCTTTATAAGAATTGCCGATCCTCCACATGCTCTTCCGCGGGGATCTTTAGTATCATACAACACGTAGCCATTAATTTTGAAGTACGCTGTCGCCGTCAAGTGAGTTTCAGCAATCATCATGACATCAATCTGCTTATCCATCAGGAAGTGTTCCAGTTCGTTTTTATGTTGGCGGAGGCCGTTCGCATTCCAAAAACAAATTTTTAAACAAATCATTTCTTTAAAATGGCTTGTAAGATAGTGGATTGCATTTTCAGCATTTCCTGCATCATGGATGTCATAGTGGTCGTAAAAGTGTTCATGGTTTGGACAAGTGTCTGCAATGTAGTCTCTAGAGTGTTAATATTAGGCTCGTAATATTGTGATTTAGGTGCCTGCTCCAAACCTGGCATATTAGATTTAACCACGTTAGCGTAAGAAACTTGTCTAGAACTAGGCGCGTTTACATGACTAGTGGACCGTAACAATTGCGGGAAATTGTCACTCGATGTTTGTAGTGACAGTAATTCAAAACTCCTTTGTTCTACCATTACATATTTGTTTAACCATGCCCTTTGTTGCTGCATATCACCTCTTGATTGGCCGTACAACAAAAATTTATATAAATCACTTTTTAAACATTTTATACTTACATTTTATAAATTAAACACTTTTTAAGTTTTTAAAAAGAGCAATCGAAAAAAATTCCGTTGCTAAAATATAAGCGTAGAAAAACGTAACTACGATCGTAACACAGAATACCTACAATCGAAAGAAGCGTAGCGGAATCGAAACTCTGAATACCAAATTTGCCAAACGGAGAAAATTTCGATTCGAATCGAAAGTCAGAATAGGGGTGATTGTTTACATGTATTTTTATTGTTGTTTTTCTATGTGGTTTATTATGATTGTTATTTTTGTATGAGTTCTAAATATACTTTATAGACAAGTCCAGATGATGATACACAAAGAGCATTGAAATATCGGCAAATAAAATAAAATTTATTTTCAATACTGGCCTCGAGGTTAAAACAAAAGCATTTTTATTTATTACACATGAAAAGGTCGAATAAAAACTACTTGAATTAATTTAAAATTTGTGTTTGGTATTTGCTGTGATGACCAAAATTTCTTTAATTTTTTTGTATGTCTTAATTTTTTATGTAATACTAGCTGTACCCTGCGCGCGTTGCTGCTCTACCAATTAAAATAAATTTGCAAGAAAGACATTACACAAATATTCAATTCATTTTATGTAATTTTATTGATCCACCGGTCTGGCCTTCCCGGCAGGCGTTGTCCTGCAAGAGATGGGGCGTGAAAGAGGGCGTGGAGTAATTTTTACCTCACCGAGAGTAATAGTGTTTTTACACCTAAGGTTTTAACACAAAATTTGGTTTTAACGTTAAAACCAAACAATAAAACCTGGTTTTACCATACAAAATAATTTTGTTAAAACCATTTTAAAACCTTTTTTGATTTGGTTTTATACTATGTTTCCACGACGACTTGAACGAAAAGTTTCGTTAAGTACATTATAGTTTGCCACATACAATTTATATGTGTTCGCACGTTTGCTTAAGCTAGCATATGCATATTATAGTTGGGCCTTAAAAGACTGCAAGAATAGTCAGTCGATACAAAACACTAAAACAGAACACGTATTTTTATTTATCGGCACTACAATAATATACAATAATAATTGAAGCCAATTTGTATTATATAAAAGATTGTTAAAGTCGGCGTAATTTGTACGTTGAAAGCAGAATTTTTTTTTCCTTTTTGGTAACATTTTTAGCGCAATCCAAACCTTGAATATTACAGCTTATTTCAATTTCAATTGTGGGGTGGTAACGATCTTCGGGCAGTGTAACTGGATCAACACGATTCACTGTGATTAGGTACGTTTACAAATACCAGATCAAGCAAATTACTACAAATGTTATAGACTCCGTTGATTTGGTGTAGGCATAGATTTGAAATATTATAAAATACATCGGCACCATTTTCATTCTCAGTGGAGAATTGCCAGCTAATTCGAGGTAGATTAAAATCACCAATAACAAAAATCAGATCATCAGGATTAGTCTTTAAAGAAACCATTTTAATTAAAGCAATGTGCTGCTGATAAATTAATAAATCTGATTGCGGAGAAATATACGAACAGGTAATAAAAACTTTTTATGAATAAGTGCATTTTGTTTAAGCTTTGATTTAATATAGAAATCAATATCATCAGCAGAAGTGTCGAATGCAAAGCGTGATATAAAAATTTGTTTTTTTGGAGGAACTACTCTTAATTCTCTGTGAGAACTAGGATTGTTCCCCTTATTTATTAAAACTTCGGCATAATTTAAATTAGTTGCAGAGTTATTGGCGATGGAAGAACTAAAGGCAACAGGATTTTTTAATGGATCATTATTTAGTGGAACATCACGTACTGCCATAGTAGGGTTTTGTGATGAGGTTGAAACAGAATTTTTTTAAAGAAATACAATGATCAGAAGAAGTAGCAGCATCAGATTTTGAGGAGTCGGTGTTAAGGTCATCTTGTTTATCTTGATTGTTTATTCTAGATGATTTACGTCTTTTGGGTGAAGACTGAACAGGAGATTTTATGGAATCCAAACTTTTGAAATCTTCAAATAGCTTGCCATAGCTAGAAATTCTATCCAATAGTTTATTTGCTTCATCTTGGATTTCTGAGAAATGGGTTTTGTTTCCTTGGAAAAAACGGTAGAAAGTAACACCAATTTTTCTGCAAGAATTACAGCACCAGTGAAGTCCGTTATCTTTCACAAGAGAATCGGCAACATGTACAGATAGTCCACTACATTTTACGTGACAGAGACCATTACATAACCAGCAAGTAATCATCCTCTCATCATCATTAGTAATGGCACACTTCTTTTTTATACAGTTCATGATAGTTTTATTTAACAATATTGTTTGTTGGGTAGTAAAAATTTTAAAATTAATGGCAAAAGTTGGAATATGCTAAGCAGTGAACTTTAAACTGTTGTAGTATGTTGTATTTAATTTCCAGTGTTTATGCAACTTGAACAGCTGTCAATTTTGCTGTTTTGCTTGGTTTTGTTTATTATTGACAAAAGTTTGTTGTTGTTATTGTTTTTATACCCTTCACCATCGTGAGAAGGGTATATATAAGTTTGTCATTCCGTGTGTAATTTCCACAAAAAAAATTTCAGACCCTATAAAGTATATATATTCTGGATCCTTATAGATAGCGAAGTCGATTAAGCCATGTCCGTCTGTCTGTCTGTTGAAATCAGTTTTTTGAAGTCCCCAGATATACTCGGGATCCAAACCTTCAATAATTCCGTCAGAAGTGCTTTCGAGAAGTTTGCTATTTAAAATCAGCAAAATCGGTTTAGGTCAACCAGAGTTATGAACCAATATGTGAGACCACCTCCATAAAAATTTTATATTTTTCGTCCATTTTATTGCAATATTTTGAAATATATTGCAGATAATACCATGAAATTTTGTATACGTTGTTTTTATGATAAAAGAGGAAAGTGTGCGGAAAATAGTAAGAATCGGTCCATTATTTCTTATAGCCCCCATACAAATATATATCGTCACCTGAAATGCAAAAGGGCGTAACAACATATTTGAAAATTTTACAGGAGATAAAAAAACTTTATAAAATCAAAACTATTGAAGTTAGCGTTATGATTTTTTCAGATTAGCATTATAATACGATAATACATTTATTTCTTAAGACAGAATTTACTTTCAACGTTGTTTTTATTAGTTGTGTGGGATGCGCCCTTTTGAATTCAAAAGACCTGAAATTAAAAGGGCGTAACATCACAAATTTTTTTAGAGTTTGAAGGAATAAGAATAAGTACAAATAGAGATGCTTTTTATATGCATTTAATTTTATTAAGTTTATACATTTTATTAAGTAACTGAAAATTTAAAAACAATATAACATTTCATTAAATAACGGCTAAAAAAATTAAAGATGGAATTCATTGCACATTCACAAAAATTAATGTGGACTTAGTATAAGAATTTTCTATGGTTAGTTTTTATGAATACTGGGTTAATCTTCAAACGGAATGTTGTCATAAAATAAGTGGCAATCTGCAGGTATTAATCTTTTCTGATCTTGAAGGTGTTGCCACTTCTTCTTTGTTACGTAACTCATAGCCTGTTCCACTTTCACACCGGCCTAACTACTCTCAGCGGTTTATTTTCTCTGGGGTGTGTTCTCAACCCTAATTGGAACTGAGGTCCGCACAGAATAAAAAAACTTGAACTTACACAAACAAACAAAACAAACTAATATCTCATTACGAAGGAACACTTATCCGAATAGGGAGTAGGATGTTGCCTCCAATCGCCCTTGTCATCCCAACCTTGGCCGCAATATATCCTCATGGAAAATTCCTATTGTTTACGGACCCCTATATCCGTCTTCCTCGCCCTATCTGTTGTCAACAATCCCCTAAATTACCAACAAATTACACAAACATTTTTATTATATTAAAAGTAACAATAATGTATTATTTATTAAAACATATTGGTGCACTAACATAGACATTATAATTATTATTACTCCATATTTTAATAAATCTTATTTTAAACTATAATATTTTAATTTGATAAACCTGTCCAGCCGTTATTAATAGTTTCTTTTTTTTTTCTTTCTTTTCAATATAAATATTTTTGGTTTTTCTATTTACGAGAAAGGGCTTAATTTGAATTTTTCTTAACGCGGAACGATATTATTATCAACCCTAAAGGAGCTCCCTGAGGATGACTACTTAACATTTTCCTATCGACCGGTCAAATTTTTGCTCTCTGTTTTACAAAGATATTTATATTTGCCTTAATTATTATTTTGTTTTTCTGATTTGTATTTTCTGGTCTTATTTTCTTTTTAGGCTATTTTTTTCTATTTGGCTGTAGAGGCTTTGAAAAACACTAATTACACACTCACGGATCACTTTACAATAATTTCACGAATACACTCTATAACTTAAACCTAACTTAATCTATTTTTATAATAATAAATAATTTCTGTTTTTGAGTATATCTCTTATTTTGTTTGTGTTGTTTTGGTACATGCATATATTTTCACTGGATTGATTGGTGAAATTGGTTGGTTAAATAAATTAATACATTTTATTTTTAAAGGCACCTTAAATGTATCTTTTCTTAGTTCATCATCTTATTTCACGTTCACTTTTTTTTTATATTAAACTTTAATAATAAGGCCTACCTGGCTTCTAACTTCCCTGATTAAGGGCTAAGCGCTGATCCGTCTCAGACTACCGTGATTACTTCCGGCTCTGCCAGCTAGAGGAAAACATAATCAAATCTACTGTCGTTTGTATGCTCTAATTGATATTATTTCTTGACTTACGTAGGCGTTTAACTTTTAGTTCCGAACTCAAGGATTTTAATGATTCCCTCCAAGCTTTGCCTTAGAGCTCTTCCCTTCAAGGCTATCCCTTAAAGGTTTCCCAAATAAACCACTTGTTCGTCTTGGGGGGGGGTCTTTTTCCTTTCTTATTTTTTTTACTCGTTCCGGTCTTTTCTTTTTGTTTTTTTTTTTCTCACAAACAACCTGATAATATCTCAAATGAATAATGGCAAAATTTTTGACAAAATCTTCCTTTTATATGAAGAAGAAACTACGGGATTTATTTATTCGACATACCGGTTCCCTATATACTCAGTTTCCCTCCAAATCTACATATTCCGTTTTACTTGAAATTTTCCTCTGACCCTGATCATGTATTTATCAAATTATTCTAGAATCCTACAATTCCATATTCCTTTGCATGAATGATCATATTTCATACCAGGCTGTCAGTATTTTCAGATGGAAATATTTTTTTATTTAAAATTCCAGATTTTAGATATAAACCGCTGAATAGTATTTTTTCTATTTACACATTTTCTGTGCGTTGCCAACTTCGTACTCGAGTTACAGTATTAAACAACACTACTTTAGCATACTCAAAAATGGATATTATTTTCATTGATATTTTCACACAGATGTATGTAAGTATAAAAAGGCATTATTTTGTTAATGATATTTAGGTGTTTTTCTTCTTCATTTCCTAGGTTTCCTTAGCAGTAACATTTAAGGACGACTGTTTCTGGAAAGGACTTTTGGTAAATATGTATCGTTCCACTATGTATGTAATTAATCTTATTAATATAGTCACTCCTTTTCTTTACAGGTTAAAACAAGCACAAAAAAATCCACTGGGACAAGGGCTGGAGTTGTGGCTCCGAAACATTTTAGCCCCTCCTTTAACATACAAACATTTGTGAGGGACTCGAGGTTCTAGGCATTTATTGTACCTCCTTCCGACGCGATTCCCTATGTACTTCTACGCAAAAATTTTTTTTTATTTACTGGTCAAATTCTGGCTACCCCCGCAACAAAACTCCGGATTCGCTGATATTATCAGAGGGGACGGTGTGCGGGCTACGTTCAGGACGACAACAAAACAACGTGGGGAACTCCCACACCCTGAAGTCTCATGCTGACTGAGCTAGCCGGGCGAGAAAAACACAGACTAAAACTAAATTATTGCACAAAAGAATATTGGTATTTCAGGTACGTTGTGAAGTGTAGTCATTTTGTTTATATATTAATTGGACAGTAATCTTTTAATTTTTTGTCAGACTTGTTAATTGTCAATATGAGGACGAAAACAACATAAACTAAAATTTAGGCAGAACATATGGTTGTATATAAGTTGTTTTCTTAGCCTAATATTGCACTTAATTAACAAATATCACAGACTAATATGGATTATTGCACAACGTATATGTATGTTTCATAATTTTCTTATTTGTATATTGCACCATTATTAACCTTATATATTCTTTACAATACATGTTACAGTCTCTAAAAACTTTTTCTGCAAAAGCCTTTGGAAATTTAACCATATTCCTTCCGATCCCTGGGACTTTCATCACGGGAAGTACAATAAGTATCCTAACATATAAGATTATACTTTGTTTATCCTTCCAATTACTTTCGTTCCAGCATTTCAGATACTTTAATTTGGAACTCATAATACTATCAAGATATTCCTGTCATCTTTTTGGATACTACATACACCTCATCATATCGAGTTTCTATTTGCTTGGTATGCGTTTCTGTTCACCAGATAATTAGTAAGTTTATCTACATGTTACCTCAGGTCTATCATAGATTATTGCTTATTATCTCATATTTATATTTTAATATCTTTCGAGTGATATATTCCAATGGGTTGACCTTGAATAGTTTCCAATTCGTACATATTATTTCCTATTGCCTTTACGACTCTACATTTTAAGAACTTTTTGCAAAATTTTGCATTTAGATTTTTACTAAAGTTACTTAAAACTGTATTTCTTCTATACACCTCTTGTCCTGGAATGTACCTAACCGTTCTTGCACCTCTATTGTACCTTTCAGCACACCTATCGTAAGCTTTTTGCATATTTTTCTTCATATTTTCTCGGATTATATCCATTCTATCGTTTTTGTTTAATTCTATTATTTCGTGGTCCGTTAGTGAGAGTAACTTTCTTCCTAGTTTATAATCCGCACCATTAGTATACATGTGATATCCGAATAACGCGAAAAAAGGCGTTATCCCAGTTGCCGCATGTACCGATGTTCTGAGAGCACATTCTATTTCCGATAGATACATATCCCAATCTCTATGATCATCTTTTAAATAAGCTCTTATTGCCGACAAAACTGATTGGTTAACGCGCTCACTGGCATTGCTTTGAGGTGAATACACTGCAGTTTTTAAATGTTTTATTTTGTACGTTTCCATAGCGTTTTCGAACGATTTGGCTACAAATTGACTACCATTGTCACTATGTATAATTTCTGGTACGCCAAATTTGTGGAAAATTTCATGGATGAGAAAATTAAGTACGTTGTTTGTAGTTGCTTCTTTCATCGCTTTTAAAAATGTAAACTTCGTAAAATGGTCTACGACGATAAAAATATAGCAATTTCCATTCTTGGAACGTGGATATTTTCCCATGAAATCAATGTATAATTTTTGAAATGGTCTCTCTGTTATTACCATTTGACCTAATTCTGGTCGCAAATTCGTGTTGCAGGATTTACTTTCCTTACACGTCCGACAAGCATTTACAAAATTTTGTACTTGTAAGGACATCTTTGGCCAATAGTAGAACCTCTTTATTTTCTCTAGTGTTTTGGCTATTCCACCATGGGCATTTGTCGGTGATGTATGAGCATTCTCTATTATCGGTTGAGTTATTGTTGTTGGTATCCATAATTTCCAAGGACTTTCACCTATAGAATCAAAATTAGTTTTTTTGTAAATAAGTCCATTTTCTACCTTTAGATCTGGCAACTTTTCAGAATTTTTCTCAATTTGTTTTGTTAACTCTACATATTCTTCGCTTTCAAACTCATTGGTTTCAAACCCAAGTATGTCTGTAATATTTATTTCATCTACTACCGGAAGTCTTGATAGCATATCTGCTACAATGTTTTCAGATCCTTTCCTATGTAGTATCTGGAAATCATACGCTTGTAGTTGTAGCGACCACCTTGCCAATCTGCCTGACAAATCTTTCATCGACATAAGCCATTTGAGACTAGCATGATCTGTCACGATTGTAAATGGCATCATTTCAATGTATTGTCGGAATTTTTTTACCGCCATTACAGCGGCCAGACATTCCTTCTCAGTCACTGTATAGTTTCGTTGGCACGTATTTAATTTTTGTGAATAAAAAGCTATGGGGTGTTCTTCATTGTCCCCACTTATTTGATATAGAACGGCACCAATCCCGTACTCACACGCATCACACTGGATGTAGAATCTTTTTGAGAAATCAGCATGACGTAATATTGGTGCTGAAGTCAATAGTTTTTTCAAGCATTCAAACGATTTTTCCGCTTCGATTGTCATTGTAAATTTCGGTGATTTTTTTAAAGTATCTGTCAAAGGTGCGGTTATGACAGAAAAGTTTTTTATAAACCGCCGGTACCATCCCGCCGTTCCTAAGAAACTTCTCACTTCCCTAACCGTTTTTGGCACTTTAATCTCTGTTATGGCTTTAATTTTTTCTGGATCAGTTTTTAGCATACCGTTTCCTATTATAAATCCTAAATATTTAAGTTGTTTAAAACAAAACTGCGATTTTTTTAATCCTATTGTTAAATTTGCCTTTCTCAAATACTTCGCTACTTCTCTCAGCAGATGTATATGTTTATCAAAGTCATTAGAAATAATCAACAAATCATCCAGGTATATAAATACATTGTCCTTTAATTCTTGGGGAATAACCTTATCCATTAATCTACATAAACGTTGCGCTGCGTTACACAGTCCAAATGGCATGACGCGGAATTGGTAAAGCGGTCTACCGGCTACAGTAAACGCAGTATACGGCCTACTCTCGGGATCTAACTCTATTTGCCAAAACGCGTATTTTAAATCAACGCTACTAATAAAATAAGTTTCGTCAATTCTGCTTAATATGCCGTCTATATTTTGCAATGGATATGCATCTTTTATCGTTAACTTATTTAACTTCCTCGCATCAATACAAAATCTGTTCTTTCCCGGTTTCCTAACAATTGTCGTCCGGTTACTCCACGGACTTTCACTTAGTTCAATTACCTTTAATTGAAGCATATTATCTATCTCTCTAAAAGTGATTTCCTGGACTGCCGGAGAAATTGGATAATGCCGATCTTTAATTGGTTCTGCCCCATCTATTAATTTTATACTATGTGTTTCTAAGGCTGTTTTACCTAAACCTTTCTCCTCAAATGTATCAAATTCTCTAATTACTGATTCTAATACCTGTCTCTGTTCTTCATTTAACTCATGTGGACCTGACATATGATCTTTTCCTTCCTCTAAATCTTCTCTGATCTTACTCATTTCTATTTCATTTACGTTAATGATGTCTGGAGCTATATTAAACACTCGCCAAAAATCTATCCCTAGATATAATTTTTGTTCCAAATCTGGACACAGATACAAAAGTATTTTCCTCTTTTGATCTTTATACATAATGGATGCATTTACTTTGCCCAATATTCTGTGGTGTTGACCACTGGCAGTCTTCACGTTAGAGAATATTGGTATGAGTTTTAACTCTAAATTCTCTAAAAGCTCTCTACATCCTTTACCTAGAATACTGACAGTTGCTCCACTATCTAATAGTCCTTTCATGCTCATTCCTTCTAAATCTATATCTACAAAAACCCTATTATCCTCATTACCAATTATTTTATTCACGGATTCTATAATTAATTTCCTTGTCTGACGTTTTCTTTTATATTTTTCTCTAATTTTTTTAATACGATTGGATATTGATTTTTTGGTGTTAAATATTCGGGATCTTACATGGTCATAATATTTTTCTCTTGTTTCCAATGGAATTTCATGTTTTCGGTTCGGTATGTATTCTGATAGATCTTCTAGTCGAGTAGGTAACTTTAGTTGTTTATTATTCGTCTTGTCGGTTATTGTTTTTCTGGGATTAGATTCTTTGAACGCATGTCCCCAGTAGCTAATACGTCCCTGCTCCTGTTTCCCTGTATGCATTCAGGACATCTAGGTGCTATTACATTCGGCTTGCCACATTTGTAGCAAAACAATGCTCTCTCACGTGAGTTGCAATCTCTAAAACCATGTCCTGGAGATTTGCAATTCCAGCATGTTAACATCGCCTTTTGTGGACCAACATACATGGCAGCCACCTCCTCATAATTTTCCGGACTATCATCATTTTCTTCCACATATATTTCATTTACATTTCTTATACAGCGTTGTTGTGGTATATTATTGCGTACTTCTCTTCGGGGAAAGTTTCTTTCAGCCTCGATACATTCTATTCTCAATTGCTCCGCTGAGGACACAGCTATTGGGTAAACGATTCTAGCTATGTTTTCTCTCAAATTCCGTTTTATTATTTTAATAATATCGTATTCCGGGATTGGTTGTACAAGCTTTGAGCGTAGTTTATAAATTGACTGAAAGAAATTATCTATTGTTTCCGTTTGCTGTTGCTTCCTTTCAACTAGATCTCGCATTATTTCGAAATTCGATGTGTTTATCCGATACTGGTTCAGCAATTCCTGCTTAAGGGTTGGCCATCTCATAATTCCATGAGTGCGAATTCGCAGCCAGTACCAGTCTCTTGCTGCTCCGGTAACTAGTAAATGAAAGTCTCTTAATATTTCGTCCCATGTTATATCATAGTGCGATTGGAGATGTTCTATACGGAAAATAAAATCTTCGATGCCCATATGATTATTATTACCATCAAAAACAACACCCCATTTATCCACACGAATATATATTTTTTCTGAATTCCTATTCAAATTCTCAGAATTTTCTCTACTCCCAGGTGCACTTCGATTTCCTAATAAAGGATCAAAATTTGTAGGTATATGATTGCCTATTGGTAGTGTGTTACCTACAACATGATTATCCTGTGGAAATACGCTGTTCGCTAAGCCTACATGTTGGTTCTGAAGCAAGAATCTATTGTTTTCTGGAAAATGATTACCTCGGTTCTGTAAATGGTCGTTATTAGTAGCGTTTTGTGGAGTATCAACTGATCCTTGCGTTTGGGATCTGATTGTTGATAATTCCCTAACAACCCTCGTTAATTCTCCTACCGACTTTCTTATATCTGCCATTTCATCCTGTACCATCTTCTTAACACTGTCCTCTAAAGCTCTTTGAACTACCAAAGTTTCATCAGTCACCAACTCCCTAATCTGTGGATCGATTACAATTGACGGATTTGCAGATGTTCCCTGATTGTTTGATGTCACTTCAGATGGTGTATTTGTGTTATTCACAACAGGTCTTACATTTATCGTACCTGATAAGTCTGTGAAATGGCCGTTGTTATTAGCCATTTTTAGTAAATTTTCGCTATATTCCTTTTGTTTTGGTTTAATTCCGGATGAACTATTTAAATTGACTTGTCTTATAGATCGTTTCCTGTTTGGAACACTATTTTCCCTATTCATATCCTGTATTTAGCGCGAAGTTCTGTTTTCATCTAATTACCTACTATGTGATTAGTTATAAGAGTTATTTTCAATATGGTGAATGAATAAGATGATGTTTAAAGTTTTGATAATGGAAACTTATAAATCCTAAAAAAAACTACCTTAACAAATCTATAAAATAAATAAGTGAAATAAATACATAAGAAAAATAAAAGTATATAAAAAAAATTAAAACACATAAAAGATACACAAATAAATAAAAAAATAAAAATATATAAATAAAAAACAAATAAAAGATATAAATATGAATAAATGAATAAAAATAAATCAATTACAATATATAAAAGAAAATAAACTAACGTATAATAAAATTAATCAAATAGATAAGAGATATATACATATATAAGAATAAAAAAAAATTAAATCTGATATTTATATATATATATATATTTTTTTTTTAAATGGTATAGTTATCACTAATTTCAATAATTATTCAACTCTAATTTATTCAATACATAACTTTTAGGGATTGTTGACCAGCAGCGGTACGACGGTTACTCATTAAGATTCTCTCATTGAGAGCTATTCAAATGTTCCTTAAATCAATCCTATTACAACTGTATAAAAAAAACTACCAGTTACATTTGTGCTCATTTGCTATCCTATCCTTGATAACTCTACGAGGCCAGTATCCACCGTTTCTCGACACAGCAGGCTTCAATTCTTTGACTTGAACGGTTGTCGATATACGTTGTTACTGCTCCACAATTGCAACCTTAGACTGAAACTATCTTTTCTATTATTTCAAACTTCGAAGAAAGGTGAACAATTAGACTGAACACTATTTCAATTGCTAAGATCTAACCTTTTCTTCGATTGTATTGATCGTTTAATTTATAAAGTAATTCCCGTGAAAAGAACTGTATTCGTACAACTGACTTTTTGAACAGATATCAAAAACGGATACGACATGGTTTCTTTCAACTAAAACCACTTTACAAATTTAACGTGAGGCTATATACAAAAAAAACTAATGGTCTATTTTTTTAACACGTGTTTAGGTTTCATACACTACGATTTTTTTCTTAACTTTTTCTAGATTGGGCGCCATATTCTGTTACGTAACTCATAGCCTGTTCCACTTTCACACCGGCCTAACTACTCTCAGCGGTTTATTTTCTCTGGGGTGTGTTCTCAACCCTAATTGGAACTGAGGTCCGCACAGAATAAAAAAACTTGAACTTACACAAACAAACAAAACAAACTAATATCTCATTACGAAGGAACACTTATCCGAATAGGGAGTAGGATGTTGCCTCCAATCGCCCTTGTCATCCCAACCTTGGCCGCAATATATCCTCATGGAAAATTCCTATTGTTTACGGACCCCTATATCCGTCTTCCTCGCCCTATCTGTTGTCAACAATCCCCTAAATTACCAACAAATTACACAAACATTTTTATTATATTAAAAGTAACAATAATGTATTATTTATTAAAACATATTGGTGCACTAACATAGACATTATAATTATTATTACTCCATATTTTAATAAATCTTATTTTAAACTATAATATTTTAATTTGATAAACCTGTCCAGCCGTTATTAATAGTTTCTTTTTTTTTTCTTTCTTTTCAATATAAATATTTTTGGTTTTTCTATTTACGAGAAAGGGCTTAATTTGAATTTTTCTTAACGCGGAACGATATTATTATCAACCCTAAAGGAGCTCCCTGAGGATGACTACTTAACATTTTCCTATCGACCGGTCAAATTTTTGCTCTCTGTTTTACAAAGATATTTATATTTGCCTTAATTATTATTTTGTTTTTCTGATTTGTATTTTCTGGTCTTATTTTCTTTTTAGGCTATTTTTTTCTATTTGGCTGTAGAGGCTTTGAAAAACACTAATTACACACTCACGGATCACTTTACAATAATTTCACGAATACACTCTATAACTTAAACCTAACTTAATCTATTTTTATAATAATAAATAATTTCTGTTTTTGAGTATATCTCTTATTTTGTTTGTGTTGTTTTGGTACATGCATATATTTTCACTGGATTGATTGGTGAAATTGGTTGGTTAAATAAATTAATACATTTTATTTTTAAAGGCACCTTAAATGTATCTTTTCTTAGTTCATCATCTTATTTCACGTTCACTTTTTTTTTATATTAAACTTTAATAATAAGGCCTACCTGGCTTCTAACTTCCCTGATTAAGGGCTAAGCGCTGATCCGTCTCAGACTACCGTGATTACTTCCGGCTCTGCCAGCTAGAGGAAAACATAATCAAATCTACTGTCGTTTGTATGCTCTAATTGATATTATTTCTTGACTTACGTAGGCGTTTAACTTTTAGTTCCGAACTCAAGGATTTTAATGATTCCCTCCAAGCTTTGCCTTAGAGCTCTTCCCTTCAAGGCTATCCCTTAAAGGTTTCCCAAATAAACCACTTGTTCGTCTTGGGGGGGGGTCTTTTTCCTTTCTTATTTTTTTTACTCGTTCCGGTCTTTTCTTTTTGTTTTTTTTTTTCTCACAAACAACCTGATAATATCTCAAATGAATAATGGCAAAATTTTTGACAAAATCTTCCTTTTATATGAAGAAGAAACTACGGGATTTATTTATTCGACATACCGGTTCCCTATATACTCAGTTTCCCTCCAAATCTACATATTCCGTTTTACTTGAAATTTTCCTCTGACCCTGATCATGTATTTATCAAATTATTCTAGAATCCTACAATTCCATATTCCTTTGCATGAATGATCATATTTCATACCAGGCTGTCAGTATTTTCAGATGGAAATATTTTTTTATTTAAAATTCCAGATTTTAGATATAAACCGCTAAATAGTATTTTTTCTATTTACACATTTTCTGTGCGTTGCCAACTTCGTACTCGAGTTACAGTATTAAACAACACTACTTTAGCATACTCAAAAATGGATATTATTTTCATTGATATTTTCACACAGATGTATGTAAGTATAAAAAGGCATTATTTTGTTAATGATATTTAGGTGTTTTTCTTCTTCATTTCCTAGGTTTCCTTAGCAGTAACATTTAAGGACGACTGTTTCTGGAAAGGACTTTTGGTAAATATGTATCGTTCCACTATGTATGTAATTAATCTTATTAATATAGTCACTCCTTTTCTTTACAGGTTAAAACAAGCACAAAAAAATCCACTGGGACAAGGGCTGGAGTTGTGGCTCCGAAACATTTTAGCCCCTCCTTTAACATACAAACATTTGTGAGGGACTCGAGGTTCTAGGCATTTATTGTACCTCCTTCCGACGCGATTCCCTATGTACTTCTACGCAAAAATTTTTTTTATTTACTGGTCAAATTCTGGCTACCCCCGCAACATCTTTGCAATTTTTAATGTCTCCGTATTTAATTGCGAAGGCTGTTCAACGACGAAGTTCCTTTTAGTTCTTTGAGGAAGTTCTCGATATTCATTTTCTATATTAGTTTTGAAATAAATGACTTCGGTTGGATCATATGCTAAAGCTCGTATCATATTAACAGTGTCATCGCCAGATTTTTTACCTAATAAAAAATAGTTTTACAAATAAACATTAGTATGTAAGTAATAGTCTTTCAGATTGGTGATTATTATAAAAAATCACATATTTTATATAATTTTGTGCTCTTTACTGGTTGTAAAATAGTATTATATAGATTCAACGAAAACTTATTTATAATGATTAGGAAATAAATAAGTTCAAATTGTTTTTCATTTTACCTGGACGTATAGATGTGTAGCGCTTTGGAATAGCTTCATAATTACGGAAATAGGTGTGGTTTAAATGATGAGCATTCAGCGGGAAAGGTGTTTTTCGCGCACTTTTAATTATATATACCAGCTGCGACGGCAAATTCACTTGTTTCTTTCTTAGTTTTCTCTCAATGAGAGAGTGTGTGGCATGGCACTCCATTTGAGTATGTCCTACAACCAGTAAAGGCCCAACTATAATATGCATATGCTAGCTTAAGCAAATTGCAAAAGTTAACGAAAAGGCTGTCAAATGCATAACCAGTTCAGAGTTAACTTTTAGGTGGCTACAATGACTTTGAAACTTTTTGTCCACAGTTGCTCATTTATGTTTAAAAAAAATGTTTTTATTTTAACAAAAACCCATTAAATGACTATATTTTATAAATATTATTATATTATTTTATAATTAAAAGAAAACTTCGTACCAGAAACGCATAAATTTTCCTTTTTTTTTTTAATTTATCGGCAAAAGTACTAAAATGTACAGCTGTGGCAGCACTACATTGTAAATAATAATAAACGTTTACATATGTTTTGTTAATTTTCGTATTGTGGTTGCAAAAATGGAGAAAAAACTTAAAAATTTAAATAATATAAAAATATTAAAGTTAGCGCTTGAAGGCCTGCGCACATTAAAAGAAATATGTGAACTACACTGTAAAAGAAGAAGACGCTCTTGTTCTGTCAGAGAAATAAACCGCGACAGAAAGACATTTTTGTTAAAATAAAAAGGGCCTCTTTTATTGTAAAGGCACTTATTTGTTTCCGCATTTTCTATTAAATTTAAAATAAATATATTTTCTTCCATTTTGTTCAAAACACAAACAAACAACAACAAACAGCTGATTCCGTACAGAATGTGCGATCAGTTTCGCTTTTTGCTTAAGCAAATGACAGTTGAAAAACTTAACGAAAAGTTTCGTTAAGTACATTATAGTTCGCCACATACAATTTATATGTGTTCGCACGTTTGCTTAAGCTAGCATATGCACATTATAGTTGGGCCTTAATTGTGCTCGATCGTTACATTTTTCTCAGCACAGAACAACAACAAAGCATTAGCTAAAATGGCGTTTCGATTTCGATAGCAACAACCATCTGAATATATGACGATATGGTGAAATTTTGGACTTTGTGATATTACCTTTTCTAAGTGTTTGATAATGCATGTTGCGAAAGAAGATGACGTTAGGTCACCTTCCGTTTCGTCCCATATATAGTTATCTGATTCATGTGTAGTAACATTGTATATCGTAAAATAGTGTACTTGAAGTTTCATTTTATAATACGAAGAGCTAGCGTTAAGGCCCAACTATAATATGCATATGCTAGCTTAAGCAAACGTGCGAACACATATAAATTGTATGTGGCAAACTATAATGTACTTTACGAAACTTTTCGTTAAGTTTTTCAACTGTCATTTGCTTAAGCAAAAAGCGAAACTGATCGCACATTCTGTACGGAATCAGCTGTTTGTTGTTGTTTGTTTGTGTTTTGAACAAAATGGAAGAAAATATATTTATTTTAAATTTAATAGAAAATGCGGAAAAAAATAAGTGCCTTTACAATAAAAGGGACCCTTTTTATTTTAACAAAAATGTCTTTCTGTCGCGGTTATTTCTCTGACAGAACAAGAGCGTCTTCTTCTTTTACAGTGTAGTTCACTTATTTCTTTTAATGCGCACAGGCCTTCAAGCGCTAACTTTAATATTTTTATATTATTAAAATTAAGTTTTTTCTCCATTTTTGCAAACACAATACGAAAATTAACAAAACATGTAAACGTTTATTATTATTTACAATGTAGTACTGCCACAGCTGTACATTTTAGTACTTTTGCCGATAAATTAAAAAAAAAAGGAAAAATTATGCGTTTCGGGTACGAAGTTTTCTTTTAATTATAAAATAATATAATAATATTTATAAAATATAGTCATTTAATGGCTTTTTGTTAAAATAAAATCATTTTTTTAAACATAAATGAGCAACTGTGGACAAAAAGTTTCAAGGTCATTGTAGCCACCTAAAAGTTAACTCTGAACTGGTTTTGCATTTGACAGCCTTTTCGTTAAATTTTGCAATTTGCTTAAGCTTGCTTATGCATATTATAGTTGGGCCTTTAGTCTGAGAGATAAGTTTGACTGCTTGCGTATCCATACAAAGCAGTAAACAAAGACCAGAACGTGCGTTTTCTATGTCGATTAATTTTTTATTTCTCATTTTTTCAATTTCTAGTCTATGATTTTCATACTCATCTTTTGATATATTTTTTGACTTGAAAGAAACGCACAAATCGCACTCATCATTTCTTGGTTTAAATATACCGTAATTACCTGCCTTCAGGACATCCATAAATTTAGGAAACGATACCTGAGAAATATCATTTTCTTTCTAAGGTTCACATTCTTGCATATATAGATCATATATTTGCCTGTAAGACTTGAAATCTGCCTCGAAATATAACTTCTTAGAATACTTTCGGCGGTAATGTGAATCCAATTTTGGAATGTCATCTAACCATTTCTTTAAAAAGTTTAAACGATTGTCGAAGCATATTTTTCGATTATTAGGGCCTTTTTTCTGGTTTTCTGAAATCGCCGGAAAACAATGTAATCCACTAGAATCTTTACATATTCTTACCATTTTTTGTGTAATTCCCAAAGTGGAGAGAAACATTTTCTGACAAACTTGAATGCGATTAGAATTCAGCTTTAAGAAATAAAAGTTTGAATTTAATCGCTTTGAATTTTCGGTGTAAATGCGTTTTCTGTTAGATGTTTCTATTAAATTAACAACGTAAAGTTTTTTTTGTTCCCTAGACATCTTCCAAAAAAGATCAAATATTTCTTTTCTTTAGTCTTCACAAAAAAAGAGAACACTGTCGCAAAGCACTTTTTTCACATAGTTTGGAGCTACAGGTGTGCCCCATTTGTCTAGGCTTTTTCTCAATTACATTATTTCCACTCATTCCAAAATATTTTCGTCCATACATTCGATTTATTTTGTTTTTTACACGAACATTTTCAGATGTTTCTTCACAATAGTTTTGGTTTTTATCTGACATTTTAGCAAAATTAAAATTTTCACATTAAAAAAAATAACAAACGTACCACCAGCAAATGAAGATTAATATTAACCGTTGCCACATGCAAGTAAACTTACACTTGCATGTAAGAACCAAAAGAAAACTGAAACGCGCTGCCGTTATTGCCAAACTTACTCGTAAACGTGAAAATTTGGTACGCGCTGAAAAATACCAAAATGGCAACAAACCATAATTTTAAAATTTTGGTATTTGATTTTCAGACAAAAAATGTTTTGAAATAATATAGAAGAAAGAATTTTATTAATATATATTTTTTTTTCTAATCTAAAAATATAAATTTTGAAGCGATTTTAAAATTATTAGTTAGGGCAATATCATTTGGTAGGATACCTGAATGATATCGTAATTTTTTTTATTATCCAACACAAAAAAAAATTATTTAAATTTGAGAGTTTTTACAGTGAACCTTATGACTTAGTGTGGGTTGCGCCCTTTTGATTTAAGAAAAAAGCAACTTTGTTGTTACGCCCTTTTGCATTTCTTTTATAAAGTCGTTGTTTTTGACATTTGGACTGTAAAAATTTATGAGAACATGTATTTTGATTTGCTTCATCATAATAAATGAAAAAATGCATTTTGAATTTTTTGGTTGTTACGCCCTTTTGCATTTCAGGTGACGATATATTCCCGAAATATGGCTTTTTTTTTTTTTTTTTTTTTTTTTTTTTTTAAAGAACAAATTTATTTATTGGATCTTCAGAAATGAAATGACAATAAGCTTTCGAATCTTAATACTAAAAGAAAATAATAAGTCCAGCCAGTGCTAGACAAAATATTATGATACTACAAAAAAATTTATATCCACTGATCCAGTCATCTGTTTTGCGCTTGAGTTAAAGCAAGGGTATCCCTCCTTCTCAACCGAACATGGCCAGTAAAGTTAAGGATGTCTCGTGCAAGTGGGTTTGGATGGTGTTCAAGTTTGCTGACATATTTTGAGGCGTGTTTTGTAAATTCGCTTTCACCAAAGGAATGCCTAGATCTTTGTGGATTCGAGAATTTTTAACATACCATGGAGCTGCAGTAATTATACGTAGAATCTTATTTTGACCCCTTTGAATTTTTTCAATGTTGGATGCTGAGGCAGTACCCCATAATTGAATTCCATAACACCAGATTGGCTTTAGAATTGCATTGTACAACAAAAGTTTGCAATCCAACTTTAATGTAGAATTTCTGCCGATTAGCCAATTAATTTGCACTGCTTTTAATCTCATCTGGGTAAGTTTTGCGTCGATATGAGACTTCCAAGTTAAACGACGATCGAGGTGGATTCCGAGGTATTTGACTTCATTGTGTTGCGGGATAATTTGATTATTTATTCTGATGAACGAGCATGTATCTTTTCGCAATGTGAAAGTTATATGAATACATTTCTGTTCGTTAACCCTGATTTTCCAAAGCTCAAGCCAATTCTCTAGTTTATAAACATATTTCTGCAAGTTCTGTGATGCTATTTGATGGTCCTTATGAACGCTAATAAAGGCTGTATCGTCTGCAAAAGTTGAAGTATGTATTATGGGGTCTAACGGCATATCGGATGCATAAATCAAATATAAAGTTGGACCCAGTATGCTACCCTGGGGTACTCCTGCTTCAATTGGCTGAGCGGGGCTTAAAAAATCGCCTTCTTTGATTGTAAATTTGCGACCATATAAATAACTTTTCATAAGTTTGTGGGTGTTAGCAGGCAGAGTTAATTTAATTTTATGCATTAAACCTTCATGCCAGACTTTGTCGAACGCTTGCGACACATCAATGAAAAGGGCGGAGCAGTATTTTTTGTCTTCAAACGACCCTCTTATCACATTTACTAATCTGTGTGTTTGTTCGATGGTACTGTGTTTAGCTCTGAACCCGAATTGGTGATTTGGAATACATTGAGTGTCGTTCAGAATTGGAATCAACTTAGCCAATAACAATTTTTCAAACAGTTTTGAAATTGTCGGCAGTAGACTAATTGGCCTATATGACTCTACTTTAGTGGGGTCCTTCCCTGGCTTAGGAATCATGGTAATCATAGATACCTTCCAATCTGCAGGATAGTATTCTAGGCGTAAAATAGCATTGAAAATAAATAGGATAATTCTTTTAGCTACACGAGGTAACTCCATAAGCATTTTGTTGCTGATTTTATCCATACTTGGAGCTTTTTTAAGATTCAGAGTACCAATAGCGCTTTGAACATCATTAAAGCTAAGTCTTAGAGGTACAGGAGGTCTAATAACGAGTGGAGGCAAATCAGATGCATTATTTGAGTTGTTTATAAACACATTTCTCAAATGGTTAACAAATAAAATCCCCTTCTCGGAATCATTTCTAGCCCAGTCACCAGTCGGATTTCGCAGAGGAGGCTTTCCTCTAACTGGTCTTTTTAAACCTCGTGCCGCCTTCCATAACGAATAGTCAGATTGTGGGGTACTATCAAGACCCTCCAAGTAAGATTTAAGTGAAGCCATTCTTTGGGTTTCTAAGAAATTTCTTAGTATATCTCTGCATACCCGTAGCCTAGCTTTCAGTTCAGGAGACCTGTGAATTTGCCACTCTCTTCTAACTCTTCTTTTTTCTGACAGGAGATGATCGAGTTCAGCGAAATAAGTTCTATTTGTCCCACTTCTGCACTCAACGTCGTATGTGGAGGCGTGATGTACAGCTCTTCGTATGTCCTCAGTAAACTTGCCAATCGACCCATCAATATCCTCGGTAGTTCTCAACACTACATTTTCCGTGCAGTGGGAACTTAAATACTTTTTATACTTTATCCAACTTACTCTGGTTTTAGATATGTCCCGAAATGGAGAGCCATTCCCTTGAAGGAAACGCATTGAAATAATAGAAGGAGAGTGATCTGAAGACAAGTCTAATGAAGGCTCCACTTGTATCGATTCTACAGGGATATTTTTCACTACTCCGAAGTCAATAACATCGGGAATCTTCCGTCGGTCCGTCGGCCAGTAGGTGGGATGACCGCTTGAGAGTAGATCTAATCCCATTTTTGCAATGGTGTTGAAGAGTTCACGACCCTTCGGGGTCACCAGACGTGAACCCCAAAAAGTGTGTTTGGCGTTAAAGTCACCAGCAACTAAAAATCTAGCTCCAAGGGAATTGAAGAAGCTGTAGTATTGGTGTTCTTTTATTGAAAATCGAGGCGGCGAATAAATTGATGATAAAACAAAATTGTATTGACAGAATTCAATACAAATGTTTGTTGCTTGTAGGTAATCCTCACATATGTTGTTCATTAAATAATGTTTTATTCTGTTCTTTATAAGAATTGCCGAACCTCCACATGCTCTTCCGCGTGGATCTTTAGTATCATATAACACGTAGCCATTAATTTTGAAGTACGCTGTCGCCGTCAAGTGAGTTTCAGAAATCATCATGACATCAATCTGCTTATGCATCAGGAAGTGTTCCAGTTCGTTTTTATGTTGGCGGAGGCCGTTCGCATTCCAAAAACAAATTTTTAAACAAATCATTTCTTTAAAATGGCTTGTAAGATAGTGGATTGCATTTTCAGCATTTCCTGCATCATGGATGTCATAGTGGTCGTAAAAGTGTTCATAGTTTGGACAAGAGTCTGCAATGTAATCTCTAGAGAGTTAATATTAGGCTCGAAATATTGTGATTTAGGTTCCTGCTCCAAACCTGGCATATTAGATTTAACCACGTTTGCGTAAGAAACTTGTCTAGAACTAGGCACGTTTACATGACTAGTGGACCGTAACAATTGAGGGAAATTGTTACTCGAAGCAAAATTAGGCTGTTGAGGACGATCAGGTAATACTGACGTCTTGTTGGTTCTTATGCCTTTCAAATGAGTGTAAATTGGACAACCTCTAAAATTTGCGGTATGATTACCTCCGCAGTTACTGCATTTTTTGATTTTTGAGTCAGTTTTCAACTTATCGCATTGAGCAGTTGCATGTAGCTCCCCACACGCAACACAAACTGACGGCAATTTACAATACGCCTTGGTGTGACCAAATTCTTGACAGTTAACACACTGGACGGGTCCCTGACGCTTATGCGGTTCTTCCACGGTGATTCTACGATGCAGAAGGTAAATCAGATTGTAGATGGGATAGGACTCGTTTTTCTTTAATACGACATCTCCAGGTTCCAATTCCACCCTAAACATAGGCTGTGGAATCTTTTCACGGTTTCTAATATTCACAACACTCTTAATTATATGTATGGCTTAATGATAAATAAATGCCTATAAAATTGGAACATCTAGACAAAATTCAGCAAAAATAAGTCTTATACAAAAAGAAATCGCAAAACGAATTTTTTTAGTTCGGTCCATATTTGACCATATACCCCATATAAAGTCCACTTCCGAAATTCACTTAAATACGCATAAAACAGACATAAATAATGTTAAACGGCTAAAATTTTACATAAATACTCTTTATAGGCAAATAAATTGTTGTACTAAATTTTATGGTGGTCGGCCCACAACTTGTCATAGCTCCCATACAAGGACCACATCTGAAAAAGACATTTTTCCCTATATATATTGTATACATATCGTTACCGACTCAAAACTTTGTACAGATCATGTACATATATACAAAAATCATTCCACACAATTTTGTTAATTTCGGTCTATTTTTAACCGTATGCCCCATATAAAGCCCTCTTCGGAAAATCCCTTTAATACTCATAAATCGCTTATAAATAAGGGTACCAATCCAAAATTTTACACGGATCATTTACATACATGCCTAAATCTAACTGCTGGATTTTGAGAATATCAGTCCATATTTGACTATATCCCCCACATAAGGTCCACTACCGAAATCCACGTTAATACTAATATATATCTTAAATATACCGTGATTACGTTGAAATTCTACGTGAAATATCCCCATATGCATGAAAATAACTGTTCCAAAATTTAAGATGATCGGCCCATAATTTGTCATACCTGCCATATAGAAGCATTTCCAAAAACAAATAAATTCGGGTCAAAAAATATTCTTTTCGGATTTAACCCATATTCGGTCCATATTTTATAATCATGATATATATCGTTGGAAAGCTATTTTTAATACCTTTTATTTAATGTATTACAAATTATCAGACACCCAGTAGTTCCCGAGATATAGGCCTATATATTTTCAACTTTAAGGGCCCGCCCCCTCGGAAATAGGCGTGGCCGCCAAAAAAAATTTTTTCTTGCTGGTATCTCTTCTAAAATCCCTATTTGATTTTTTTTTTTTAACAAAATCACTAAAACCGAATTGTACCCCTTTTTTATACTGTGGTGTATCGCACTCAATAAAGAAAACACGTTGAGTTCTGTTTGAATATCAAATCAAGACTGTCTGTTTATTCAATTTAACACTTATTATATAACATAATATTACTAAGTTACTTACATGCTAAGAGAATACAATAGTTATAAAATATGGAGAGAGAAATATAAAGAGAGACTTAAGGTTAATTGCATTTATTAACTAAATTAATGTTAGAGTATTAATATTAAATAGAGAGTTAATGTTAGGATAATAATGTTAAATATAGACTTATAATTACTTACATTTATGTTATATTAATATTAATGAAAGGGTAGTTCAATAGTTGCACTACACCTTCCTTCTATTGGAAAAATGTTGAGTCAACACAGGTGATCAATCTGTTTTGACTCAATATTTTTTTTTTTTAATTCATGTTTGGTATTTAAATTGAAATACAATTTTTTTTTTTTTTTTTTTTTTTTTTTTTTTTTTTTTTTTTTTATGCTTTTCTTATTCTATCTTTGTGTACAGTTTTTTCTTTTTTAGATTTTTCATTATATATTGTTACATTTGCTTCATCAATTTTCTTAATTATAAATGGACCTTCATATATATTATTAAATTTATTGTAAGGTTCCTTTTTTAAATAAACATATTCATTTACTTTTAAGTTACATGGTTGTGATAATTTGTCATAATACTTTTTATTTCTTTCTTTGTGTTTTTCAATTAATTTCTTAGTCATAATATGTGATTTTTGTAAACGATATTTGACTTCTTTACTATAATCTTCTGCATTATAAATTGGATCAATTTGTTTAATATTTAAGTCATTGGGCAAAGATGCTTGTTTTCCGAATACTAATTCAAATGGTGTAAATTTATTGTCAAATACGGAATTGGTAGTTGTATTATGGAAAAATGTGAAATATTTTAAGTAAGTATCCCAATCTAACATATTTTCTCCTATGTATGCTCTTATATATTCATTAAAAACACGGTGGTTTCTTTCTACCGTTCCTACAGTTTGGTGGTGATAAGCTGTTGAAAAATTCAAATTTATTTTTAAAAGTTTACATAGTTCATGAAATATATCATTTTTAAATTCCGTTCCCAGATTGGATTTGATTAATTTCATACTACCATAAACTAAAATAAAATTTTCAAAGATGGCTTGTGCAACAATCTTAGCACTCTTTTCTGGAATCGAAATGGTTACGAGATATTTTGTGAAATCACATATTAAAGTCAGAGCATATTTATTACCGAGTTTTGAAGTTTGTAAGGGGCCAATTGTGTCTAATACTATGATTTCGAAAGGTTTAATTGGAGTAGGGGTTAATACAAGTTTTTCTTTAGTTCCTTTCTTTACTTTATTTAAATTGCAACTTCTACAATTATTAATGAAAGAAGCAATATCTTTCGTCATACCTTTCCAATAATATTTAGTCTTTAATTTTGCATATAATCGTTTACGTCCGCAATGTCCTCCTATTATGGGATCATTGTGATTAATTTCCATCAGTCTTGTACGTTTGTTTTTATCAATTATTGTTTCTATTGGTTCTACTAACATAATTTCGATCGATCTTAATATTTTATTACCATATCTTTTTAAATCTTGAATACTGTAGCTACTAAAAAATGAATCGTTCTTTGGCCATTCTAATACAAAAATGTTATTATTGCTGGCTTCTTTTTCAAGCCTCAAAAGCATTTCTTCGAAATTCAATGTTTCGTTAACAATATTAACATTTATTGAAAATTTTAATTTAAATCTGTTATAAACTTTAATTATTATGTTAGTTAATTTTTCATTTTGGTAATATAATTCGGATTTAATTTTTGAAACTTTTTTGTTAAATTCTTGTGAAAATTTGTCGTAGACTTTTATTTTTTGAGTAGTACATTCTTTGGAGTTAATAATATTTGTAGGTCGTTGTTTAGAATCATTTTGCTTAGACATTGCGCGCGTGGTCATGGCTAAAATGTTTTCATTACTTGTCTCATTTTTCAATTCGTCAACTGAAATACGAGATAGGGCGTCTGCACCTACATTGTTTTTACCTTTTATGTATTCTATTGTGAAATTATACTCAGAGAGTTTAAGTCTTATCTTGGTTAATTTTGACGATGGATCTTTCATATTAAATAAATAAATTAATGGTCGATGATCAGTTTTTACTACGAATTCTGTCCCATAAACATATGGTCGGAATTGGTTTATGGCAAAGTAGATTGCAAAAAGTTCTTGTTCGATAACAGGTTTCTTTTGTTCTGAATGACTAAAAGCTTTAGATGCATAATAAACTGGTAAATCATGCCCATTAAAGTTTTGACTTAAAATTGCACCGCAACCAATCTTTGATGCGTCTACTGTAATTATAAATTTTTTTGTAAAATCCGGGTATTGTAGTATTTGTGGTGAAATTAAATGAGCTTTTATTAACTCGAAAGATTCTTGACAATTCGTGTCCCAAACAAAATTTACTTTTTTTCTTGTTATGTAATTTAATGGAGCCGCAATTGATGCAAAATTTGGGATGAATCTCCTATAATAATTGGCGAAAGCTACAAAACGCTTAACATCATCTTTATTTGTTGGTGCTGTGTAATTTTTAATAGCAAATATTTTTGAATCGTCTGGTAGAAGTCCGTTTGAAGTACATTTGTGACCAAGAAATGTTACTTCTGGTCTAAAGAAATTACATTTGTATGGGTTAATTTTTAAGTTGAACTTTCTTAATGTTTCGAAAACGTTTGATAAATTCCTTAAGTGATGTTCTATGCTACACCCAACTACGATAATATCATCTATATACAAAAACGCTTTGTTAGGTTCTAAGCCTGAAAATGCTATAGACATCATGCGTGAGAATGAGTTTGGAGCCACGTTTAGTCCAAATGGTAAAACTTTCCAACGAAATGCTCCTTGATCCGTACTGAATGACGTTACATCTCTTGAATCTTCGTGTAGTGGTATTTGATGAAACCCAGAGAACAAATCTATAATTGAAAAGTGTTTAGCCCTACCTAAATTATCGAGTATATCATCAATCCTTGGTAATGGAAATTTGTCCGCAATAAGTTTCTTGTTGATTGCTCTAAAATCTACACACATACGATATGATTTCGTATTGTCTGGACTTTTCTTCGGTACTAAAATTAATGGACTATTGTAATTTGATGTACTTGGTTCAATTAAATCATTTTCAATTAAAGTTTGGATTTGTCTTTTTATTTCACTTCTTTGAGCGTATGGAAGACGATAATTTTTTATATAAATCGGTGATGTATCGCTAAATCTTAATTTTTGTTCGTAAAAATTATTTATGGTCATTTTGTCATCTTTCAGGGTAAAAATATCAGAATATTCATCACACAATTTCATTAAATCCTCTTTTATAAAAGTTGGCATTTTGGTTTGTAAAATTTGTCTTAATTTTTCAATACGATCATTGCAAACTGGATTTTTGTTTATAGAGTAAATATAAAAATTTGAGAGTTTTTCGCTTTTGATTTGATGGTTATGTACAAACTTCATTTCATCATTTGTGTTTAGGATTCGTAACACGGGAGTTTTAGAATCTACTACACATTTGCTAATAAAAACACCTTCACAAATTTCTTGTGATTCTATAAAAACTGGTTCTGTTATATCATTTAAATGGAATAATCTATAGACTTCGCATCTTGGTGGGAAAAAGTAAGTATTTTTATTAATACCATGAGAAATTGGGATTATGACCTTTTTATTTTGATTATATGGGAAAAAAGAAACTGTCATTGTATTGTAATCAATTTGACATTTATTATTTTTTAAGAAATCTTTACCTAGGATTCCATCGGATGGTATGTTAAAATTGTCTGGTACTACATGAATTATTTGTGATATTGCATAATCGGAAATTAATAATTTTGTATTAATAGTACCTAATGATTTTTCCGAACTCTTATTGATACCTGTAATATGAATTATGTTCTGTTTATTTATATATAAATTGTCTTTAATTGATGATATTTTTATAATGGATATATCGGCTTGGGAATCGACTAAAAATGTATTCCTATAATTTGATGCGTCACATTGTATCGTTATAAAGTCAGAGTAATTTAGATTTAAGGTATATATGGATTTCGTATTGAAATGTTCTGTATCTAGTTCTCTTCCTCCCTCATGTTCTGCTGAGGGACTTCCGAGTTTAAAGTCATCACAGAAGCATTCTGCCTAGAAGGATTTTGTGTATTATTTTGGTTTTGGTTTGTCCTATTGTTGTTCCTTCCTCGATTATTATAATTTTGATTATTATGATACCGATTATCGTAACTATGATTATTATAATTATTTGGATGATGAGCATATCTGGTCCTTTGGTTTCGATAATTATTTTTCGGTCCAGTCCTGTAATTATTGTTGGTATTAAAATAATTATTTCTAGGAAATCTATACGATTGAGCGCGACACTGCTGAGAAATATTTGAATTTGGTCTATTACCATTATACCTTATTGACAAAACTTGATTTTGTTGTTCATTAGTTGATTCTTCTATTATTAGTTTTGCTACAACATCTTTTGGTTCTTGAAATGAAGTCGATGCTAAAATCGCTTTTACCATGTCTGATTTGGCATTGTTCCTACAAACGCTGACAGTCTGTTCTATGGTCATTTCATGCGCTTTTTCTTTTGTAATACCTTCTATTACAAGTGACCGTTCTAAAGCATCAGCTAAATCTTCAACATTTTTAGCGAACTCTGTATAATTATTTTGTTTAACGTACAAAGCTTTAATTTTTCCAGTTACAACTTTTGAATTATCGGGTTTAATCCTAGCTTTTAGTGAATTTTTTATCTGATCTATATTTTCTATGGTCTCTGGTAATACTTCTCGAGCTTTTCCGTCTAATTTTGATTTTATAAATGAAATAAAACATTTATTTAGATTTGGATCAATAATTTCCTCAATCAAATTAATTTTGTCTAAAAAGGAATTAAGTGTAAGTGGATTTCCGTCATAATTATCTCGTAAAATACCTGAGCACATTGAAATAAACTTTGCTTTTTCTTCTACCGTAGCCATTTTTGAAAAATTTGGAATATCTTTAGAAAAGAATTGTTCAGATTTAAAACTTTGAAGATCTTCAGAATTGATTTTGCTTGTCCCTATTTCTGATAACGATGAAACAGATTCTTTTTTTTCAACTTCCTTTTGTATTATTTCTAATAAATCTACACCAGATGGAATTTTTATTTTACAATTTAATTTTTGAAAACAACTTGATACATCTTGTCTACATTTAAAGATTTTCTTATTTATTTCTAGTTTTGACTCGGCTGGTATTTCTTTATTATAAAATTTTGTATATATCAAGATATCGTTATAAGTTGTTATAATTAAATCAGTATATTCTTCGATTTTTTGTTCTTTACTTGAGACCGGACGATTTTGTAAAATACGTTTTCTTATCGTTTTAAATTTTAAAATTAATTCATTGAAAATATCAATTCGGAAATTATCTGAAGACATTTACTGATTTTATTATGACAAGTTTTAGGTTAAATATTGTTTGTGTTTATCAATATTTATTTATATATTTTGAGTAAAATTGGGTTCATAATTATAAAAGAATATATAAATTTATTTACATATATTTTAATTAGAGAAATATTAGAAAATGTTTGTATTTATAATTTTTTGAAAAAAAATTTACTATGTACATATAGTTACTTAACTAGTTTCTGTTATTTTTATTGTCGTCCTTCTTTGGATAGAGTGTTACTGTCATGCTTCTTTAGATTGCGCTGATACCCTTGTGGATTCCTCTAAATCAGTAATTGATTGGTTACTTGGTTGGTAATATGTTGTTTTTTCGTTCTATGTACTTTTCTTACGTATTGTTTTGTTTTTGTTTTTTTTTTTCATTTAATGTTTTTCATTTTGTTTTGTTTTTATAATTTTCATTTTATATGATATGCACTTGTTGTTTCATTTTGCTGTTTTTTCGTTCTGTGCACTTTTCTCGCATATTGTTTTGTTTTTGTTTTTTTTTTTCATTTAATGTTTTTCATTTTGTTTTGTTTTTATAATTTTCATTTTATATGATTTGCACTTGTTGTTTCATTTTGCTGTTTTTTCGTTCTGTGCACTTTCTCTCATATTGTTTTGTTTTTGTGTGTTTTTTGTTTCATTTAATTTAATGTTCTTCATTTTGTGCTTGTTGTTTCATTTTGTTGTTAACGTCTTTCAATTTTTGTGTTTCTTTTTCATTTTGTCTTTCATTCGAGTTCTTGTTCATAATGTAAAACGATTTATGTTAACTGTAAACTTTATTTTTTTTTGTATCGTTTTTGTAAGTTTATTTTCAAAAATGTTCTGTCTCTGTTATTTAAAACTGGTTTATTTTGTTTCACTTTTGTATTTTTTTTCCACTCTTTATTTAAAGTAACAGTTTAACATTTTTTTCATATTTTGTCTTTTTTTATTTGGTAACTGTAAAAAAGATTTTTGTGTATAGGGTTTGTTACTCTCTCTGTTGTTTCAAAACTGAGTTATTTTTGTTTCACTTTTGTATTTTTCATTATTTTAAGTAACGGTTTGCAAATTTTTCTGATTGGTTTTTGTCACTTTTATGTTTTAAGTACAGTTGAGTAAAAACATGTAAAACTTTGAAATCATTATGATTGGTTATTGTTTTTTTTGTTTTAATGTTTGAAATTTTTGCCGATTAGTTTTGTATTTTTAATGTCACTTCTGGTTTTTGTATTTTTAATGTTACTTTAGTTTTTTGTATTTTTAATGTCACTTTTGGTTTTTGTATTTTTAATGTCACTTTAGTTTTTTTGTATTTTTAATGTCACTTTTGGATTTTGTATTTTTAATGTCACTTTTAGTTTTTTGTATTTTTAATGTCACTTTTGGATTTTGTATTTTTAATGTCACTTAGTTTTTTGTATTTTTAATGTCACTTTTGGATTTTGTATTTTTAATGTCACTTTTAGTTTTTTGTATTTTTAATGTCACTTTTGGATTTTGTATTTTTAATGTCACTTAGTTTTTTTTTTTATGTCACTTTTGGATTTTGTATTTTTAATCTCACTTTTAGTTTTTTGTATTTTTAATGTCACTTTTGGTTTTTGTATTTTTAATGTCACTTTTGGTTTTTGATTTATTAATATAAATTTTATGTTTTAATATTTGAAAATTTTCCAATTAGTTTTTTTTTTTTTTTCATTCCTGATTTTAACATTTGTGCGGCCATCTGATAAAAAAATCACCATCACTTTTCACTTTAAAGATTTTGTTTTGCTTTGGTACGCCTTGGCACGACTTGGCAGGATCGCCATGTGGTGTATCGCACTCAATAAAGAAAACACGTTGAGTTCTGTTTGAATATCAAATCAAGACTGTCTGTTTATTCAATTTAACACTTATTATATAACATAATATTACTAAGTTACTTACATGCTAAGAGAATACAATAGTTATAAAATATGGAGAGAGAAATATAAAGAGAGACTTAAGGTTAATTGCATTTATTAACTAAATTAATGTTAGAGTATTAATATTAAATAGAGAGTTAATGTTAGGATAATAATGTTAAATATAGACTTATAATTACTTACATTTATGTTATATTAATATTAATGAAAGGGTAGTTCAATAGTTGCACTACAATACTCTGTTTGTTAAATTACACTGAAGATTATTATGAACATCAGACAGACTCTGTAAATTATGGTAAGAATTGGTAATTAAATCAATTAAAAATGGTAAAATTAGACAACATTTGAAAATATTTTACATAAATTATGTTGGTCGTAAAATTGTCTTTCAAACAATATACCAAATACTAACAAAATTTGTACTAAAACTGAATAGAAAACCCAGAAATAGGATATTCTAGTCAAGTGTAGTTTCTGTATTTCTTATTACGCTTAGGTGAAGGGTATTTAAGATTCGGCAAAGCCGAATATAGCACTCTTACTTGTTTATACTCTGTTAAGTTACACTCAAGATTATTATGAACATCAGACAAACTCTGTAAATTATGGTAAGAATTGGTAATTAAATCAATTAAAAATGGTGAAACTTAGACAAAATTTCGAAATATTTAACATAAAGTATGTTATATATTGTATTTCAAACAATATATAAATTACTAATAAAATTTGCACTAAGACTGAATAGAAAACACAGAATTAGGATATGCTAGTCCTTTAACCAGTGTAGTTTCTGTATTTCTTATTACGCTTAGGTGAAGGGTATTTAGGAGTCGGCACAGCCGAATATAGCACTCTTACTTGTTTATACTCTGTTTGTTAAGTTACACTCAAGATTATTATGAACATCAGACAAACTCTGTAAATTATGGTAAGAATTGGTAATTAAATCAATTAAAAATGGTGAAAATTAGACAAAATTTCAAAACATTTAACATAAATTATGTTGGTCGTAAAATTGTCTTTCAAACAATATATCAAATACTAATAAAATTTGCACTAAGATTGAATAGAAAACACAGAATTAGGATATTCTAGTCTAGTGTAGTTTCTGTATTTCTTATTACGTTTAGGTGAATGGTATTTAAGATTCGGCACATCTGAATATAGCACTCTTACTTGTTTATACTCTGTTTGTTAAATTACACTGAAGATTATTATGAACATCAGACAGACTCTGTAAATTATGGTAAGAATTGGTAATTAAATCAATTAAAATGGTAAAAATTAGACAACATTTCAAAATATTTAACATAAATTATGTTGGTCGTAAAATTGTCTTTCAAACAATATATCAAATTATAAAATAAAATTTATAAAATTTGCACTAAGACTGAATAAAAAACACAGAATTAGGATATTCTAGTCTAGTGTAGTTTCTGTATTTCTTATTACGCTTAGGTGAAGGGTATTTAAGATTCGGCACAGCCGAATATATCACTCTTACTTGTTTATACTCTGTTTGTTAAATTACACTGAAGATTATTATGAACATCAGACAGACTCTGTAAATTATTGGTAATTAAATCAATTAAAAATGGTAAAAATTAGACAAAATTTCAAAATATTTAACATAAATTATGTTGGTTGTAAAATTGTGTTTTAAACAATATATCAAATACTAATAAAATTTACACTAATGGGTCGATTACGAATGGCAACCGAACCTCAGTTCGGTTGACAGTTACCAAAAACATATTAAAGATGGCAACTGGCAACTTCAGTTGCCGAACATGGCAACCGAGAATTTGTGGTTGCTTTGATTTTATTTAATTTGGTTAAATGTTATTAATTTTGTTGCTAAATTATTTATATGTATGAATATGTACATACATACTATATATTTTTTTACCCGAAAATTCGACAAAAATGTTAAAAACGAAAGTTGCCTTACATAATAACAACTTGCACGTCAGTTGCTTTGCCTATTGGCAACCCAACTCCAGTTTGGTTGCTATACATAATCGATCCATAAGACTGAATAGAAAACACATAATAAGGATATGCTAGTCCTATAACCAGTGTAGTTTTTGTATTTCTTATTACGTTTAGGTGGAGGGTATTTAAGATTCGACACAGCCGAATATAGCACTCTTACTTGTTATATTTTCTATGTATGTTTTTTTATATTTTCTGTATATGTTCTGTTATGAATTTTATAAAAGAGCCACAATTATTATAAACCAGAGAAAGCACTAGCTTAATTTGTTTATTTATTTGTTTCTGTTGTAATTGATTTTTTTTTAAACGTTTGTTGTTATTGTTGTTGTTGTTTATATTATTCTGTTTATTTTATATTATATGGACACAAAGAATTTAGACAAAACAAAACAACAGAATCTTATATTATTGTTTTAAGTTGTTCTTTTTTATTTTACTTTTTAAATATAGATTTTATGGAGAATTTAATTCTGAATATTTTAGTGTAAATTAAGTATTATTTTAACAGTTTAAAACACAATATTTAAATAAAATACAGGGAGCGATTTAAAAAACTTCATCCGACAATACCAGAGATGGAAAAATTATCGGCTAATTTCTCGAAAGTGACATTCCTGGATTTTAATAGCTCTAGTTGAGGCAACAACCTTTTTGCAAAATTTTAAAAAAATTTTATTTGATATGGAATGGCCCATAATCGGCTAATTTCTCGAAAGTGACATTCCTGGATTTTGATAGCCCTAGTTGGGGGCTATTGAAAACCGCTTTAAAAATCCGTAAACCTCTCAATTTGAAAGAGTTATTTAACAGCAACTTTTTTTAAATTTTTTACTTGGATATGGAATGCCCCATAATCGGCTAATTTCTCGAAAGTGACATTCCTTGATTGGAGCTATTGAAAACCGCTTTCAAAATGCGTAAACCGCTCAATTTGAAAGATTTACAGAGCAACAACCTTTTTTAATTTTTTTTTAATCTAAAATGGAATGCCATATTAACGCCTAATTTTTCAGAAGTGACAGTTGTGAATTACAATAGCCCTAGTTACAGGCTATTGAAATCCGTTTTTAAAATTCAAAAACCGCTAAAATAATTGGAAATATTCAAATGAAACTTGATATTTTAGGTTTGATTTGAAACCTTATTTTTTTTAAAAAATACTAAAATTTATAACGTGGGCACCACAAAATTAGGTTCCTGAGTGGATTCTCTGTCCTTGGTGCTTTAAAATTCGTTAAGAAGTGACTTGTTGGTAATAAGAGAAACTTTGCTATATTTTTGTCTTTGTTTTGTTTATTTATTTTGTTTGTTTTTATTGTGCACATGGTAAACACGTGCGGAAAAGAAAAAATAGTTGTTGGTGTGCGGTTGAAAATAGCTGTTTTCTTCATGTCGATACAAACACGTGGCATATACAAAAAATGTTGCTGTTACACTAAATTTGTGGTTGATTTAAACACTTTATTTCTTCATATACGCATCATAAAATACGATCGTATCAACTTTTAGCCATGTGGCAGTATTGTTACGATATTCGTCTTGACCAGTGTTGCCAATATACTCATTTATCTAAAATAGATTATTTTTTTAACAAATAGGAATAACACTTTTGATTTGTGTTTGTAATGATCTGCAAAAGCAATTTTAGTTTTTATGTTTATACGAAGAACAGGCCAAACATTGAAAGTGTGTATTTTTTATTCCATTCCATTTAAAACGAAAAAAAAAACAATAAATTACTACTACTACTAACAAAAACAATAAATGAAAAACCACTTACAGGTTTTTATAACAAATTATTGTTATTATTGACAAAAATAATCTATTAAATTTTTTAGTAATTACTTTAATTGGGGAAACTTCCATAAATTCAGAAAAGCAAATTGAAATTGCCAAGAGAAAATTAATATTGAGAAAAAAAAAACAAATTGATATTGAGAAATTTAAATTAATATTCGAAAAAAAAAACGAATTGAAATTCAGAATAGTGAATTGATATTGAGAAAAAACAAATTAAAATTAAGACACGTGAATTAATATTGAGATTATACAAATTGAAATTGAGAAATAATAACTTTCTACTAGATTTTTAATTCATACTCATATTATATATTTTATCAGAAAAATCATGTTTTAAAAATGTCATATATGTACATTTTAAATTAGCATTTTCTCAATTTTTATTTTGTCAATATAAATTTCGATTTCTAAATTTAAATTGAATGTTAATTTACATTTCAATTTCCCTTTTCTCAATATTATTTTTGTATTTCTGAATTTCAATTTGTTATTTCTCAATACATCTACGTATTTTCTTGAAAAGGTGTAGTAATATGTTGTTGAGGAGTTTAGGGGATAAAAAATGTTAATTAAAACTGAGCAATGAAAAAGTAGAGGCAGCACTGAAACAGCTATGCGTTTATTTTCATTGCGCAGTGTTACGCTTAGCACCACAGAGTATACCTTAGCACGGAGTAAAACGCTTAGTTTATTCTGTTAACGTTCATTAAAAGTGCTTATTTTATTTATTTATTAAAAACTAATGTCAATTATTTAAAACAATAAAGATAGCGCAAATAATAATGTTAAATAAAATTTGGTAAAAATCCGTGTATGATCGGTGAACTGGAAATGAAACGATCGCACCATTAGTCCAAATTTATTTGTTTTTATATCAATTTTGGGTTAATTTAGTGCTTGTACCGAAACCTTATAGGTATCAAATTTGTTTTATACATATTGCTTAAATGAAAACTAAAACAGTTGTTATCAAACAGTAATAAATAGTATTTGCGTAAAAGTGAATAATACAATACAAAGGAAAGTTACAAAAAGAAGTAAAACCACAATTACATTTATAGTTAAAAAATAAATAAAACTTGCTGAAAATAAATATTGAAATAAAATTTGTGTAAAAATATTTTATCAACGTGTTCTCCTCAAACTGCGACTTTTATCCGAACAAAGCAAATATAATTAATTTTAGATACTAAACAATAAAACAAAAGCAACAATACTACCAGCAATAATAACAGGGGCGACATTGAAATATTGAACCACAGACGACACTTGAAGGTAAACACAGACAGTCTGGCGTAAATATATTTATACCTTACACCACCATAGTGGGGAGGGACAGCGTTGAATTTGCTGACTATCAATTAGCAAAAGCACACAAATTTATGTTAGCTTACACTTAAAACTTTGTTAGTGAGCAAGCAACAGCGCAGCGCAAGCCAAACAAAACAAAAATATTTACTGGCGCAGTCAGCCACAGCAATTCACTTTAAAAAATTTGCTGCTGGTTAAAGGCCCAACTATAATATGCATAAGCAAGCTTAAGCAAATTGCAAAAGTTAACGAAAAGGCTGTCAAATGCATAAGCAATTCAGAGTTTCAGGTGGCTTCAATGTACTTACGTGACTTTGAAACTTTTTGTCCACTTGTACCCGAAACGCATAATTTTTCCTTTTTTAATTTATCGGCAAAAATACTAAAATGTACAGCTGTGGCAGCACTAAATTGTAAATATGTATGTTTTGTTAATTTTTGTATTGTGTTTGCAAAAATGGAGAAAAAACTAAAAATTTAAATAATATTTTTTATTTTTTTTATTTATTTATTTCGATAATATTCAATTTATATACATTTGTCTTAGAAGGTAAAGAGTTTAGGGCTAATGCTCCTTTTCTACTTAATAATGAGCTATGAATTCTAATATATATATACATATATAGCAGTGATGTTCAAAAATAAAATGTAGATGTATTTGTGAGAGATTTTGCACAGCAAACATATTGTCATACGCTTAAAATCAGAAAAAAGTAAAGAATTTTTTCCAAATGTAAACACCTTATGAAACAATATCAGGGACCGTAAATAACAATTATCAATATCAAAAACCAGTTTTAGAACAGTTATTTTGATAAAAAACAAAAATAAGTCTATCTAAACCAGTTTTTTATTTTTCGTTTTCAATTGTAATTGAATAGCGTATGTTTGCTGTGCTTCGATCAACAAGAAGCAACAACAATGCTTAACAAATTTCTGAAAAAAATGACGATAGTCCGTCGCATGTGTTCTCATCGCTTGCTGAACGACGAGTGAATGAATGTTTTTAAAAGAGCATAACAAATGTGTGTAAATTTTTCAAACAATTGTTGTATGGGCTGAACATCACTGATATATAGTATATATTATATACAGATGAATTATTATTAAAATTGAAGGAGAAAAATGTTCAAAAACCTATTTGAAACAAATTAAAAAAAAGAAAAAAAAAATAAAACTATACTACTGCTAAAATTACATTGAATGAAGTTCATTGATGTGTGGGTGCTGAGAAGTTGAGCATCTGCTATTGAAGTTTGTGGTCAATTTGACTAGTCTTTCTTGGACAAGTTCGTCATGTAGACGACGAGTGGAATAATGCCGTGGTAGATTGAATACCATCTTAAGTAATTTGTTTTGTGCTACTTGAAGCTTACTTATATGACATTTAGCGGACGAGAACCAGAGTGGTGCACAGTAAAACATAACGGGGTGAAATGTGGATTTAATAATTAGTTTCTTGTTGTCAATATTTAGTTGAGATTTTCTATTTATTAGAGGGTACAAAACTCTTATCAATTTGTTGATTTTATTAACAATGTATGGTATATGGTTATTGAAGTTAACTTTAGTATCAAGTATAACACCCAAATATTTGACATTGCTGTCCCATGGTATGTCAAAGTTTAAAAAACGCAACGAACTTTGGGAAATAAAACATGTTTTCCGTTTTCTCGTAAAATAAATAGCTTTTGTTTTCCGGGATTTATCATAATTTTCCATTTTTTGAAATAATTCTTCAAGCTATTGAGAGCAACCTGTAAATTATGAATTATATCCACTGAATGAATGTCGGAGCAGAGAATTGATGTATCGTCAGCAAATATTGGCATTGTGCAATTTGATAGTTCAGGAACATCAGCTGTAAAAATGTTGTAAAGAATTGGTGACAGACATGACCCTTGAGGAAGCCAGCGTTAATATTGATCCTATGTGACGAAGTTTTACTCAAGAAAACATTAAAGGATCTGTTGTCAAGGAAATTTTGTAAAATTTTTATAGTTTCTATAGGAAAGTTAAATTTTTTCAATTTGAAGATTAAGCCATTGTGCCAGACTGAATCAAAAGCAGCTTTTATATTTAGTAAAACCATACCAGTTGATTTACCAATATTGAAATTATTTTTGATCATTTTCCTGATTTTTAGTAATGGTTGTGAAGTATTATGTTCACTTCTGAATCCAAATTGTTGAGGGGGTAGAATATTATTTGCATCGATGTATAGAATAATCTTTTCCTTTAAAATTGTTTCCAAAATTTTGCTTAACGATGAGAGTAAGCTTATAGGTCTATATGAAAGAGGGGAGTCAGGAGACTTGTTTGGTTTGAGAATTGGAATAGTTTTAGAGATTTTCCAAGCAGTAGGAAAATAACATAGATTTAGGCAAGCATTTATGATTGTTGTAAGATAATTTAGACCTTTACTTGGTAATTTTTTTAAACATTTGTTATTTATACCATCTGCACCTGGTGATTTATTGTTTTTTAACTTTTTTATGATGGCAGCCACTTTTCCACGAGAAGTAAAGTGTGAATTGGGTGGAGTGACGTCTGTATTTCTGACTTGGGTTGCGGCATCATTAACCTCAGAAACAGTTATGTTGTCGCTTAGATGTGCTGAAGAGCAATGGTTCAAATTAAAAGTTTCAGCCATTATTTCAGCTTTTTCTAACTGGGTGTAGTAAACATTATTGTTGGATTTTAAAATTGGTATATTAGTAGATTTCTTCCTTAAAAGTTGATACTTTCCAAAAAGGGGGGGAGGCCATATCCATTTTTGACAAGGTGGAGTTCCAAGAATGGTTTCTGAATTTTATTATTTCTTCTTTAATATTTTTGTTTAAACGACACATTGCTTCATGTTCACTTCTGTCTCTAAACCTTTTCCAGTTTTTTCTAAAAATATTCCTCATTTGCATCATAGTTATAATGGTTTTAGGTAATGGTCTAGTCGTTGGTTATATATGTTATTTTGGAACTGATTTCTCTATTGCAGTTTTTACAACATTGCTTAAAACATTAATCATAACGTCAATTTCATTGGGATCTGTTATTGTTCTGTGATCCTCTATATTCGGGAGATTTCTACTTATAAATTTGGTAAAACGTGTCCAATTTGCCTTATTGAACGCATAGATTAAATTGTCTCTCGACTTGTAGATTAAATTTATATTACACATAATAGGTAAGTGATCCGAACTTAGGTCGTTAATAACTTTAACAGCTGAAATGTTTGTTAACATATTGGTTAAAATGAGATCTAATGTTGATGGTTGTTTGTTTGGATCCGCTGGAATATACTATGTATTTTCATGGGGAAAAGCAATTTGGAATTTGTTTAGTTGTATATTTTCATATAGAATGTTACCCCAGGTGTTATTTCTTGAACATCCCCAATAGTTGTGCCTGCAGTTTAAATCTCCGCCTAAAATGTATTTATTATTTGTATCTGTTAATTTACGAAGGTCAGATTTAAATTTGAGTTTCTTGGAAAAGTCTGATCCTACTGTGCCTCCTGGAAAATAACAGGAATAAATGTCTATAAGTTCGCTACCACAATTAACTCTAACTCCGATATTTTCTATAATTTCAGTTGTTTTTGGTGGTAACAATTGGTGTTGAATGTTTTTTTTTTATTAAAACAGCTACTCCTCCTCCAGTACCAGTTTGTCGATCATATCTGTAACAGTAGTAACTATTATGTCTATTTGATATTCAACCAGGTTTCACAAATTAGACATATATCAACATTATATTTATCTAAGAAATTAAATAGTTCTTCTTTTTTTGTACGAATACTACGTGCGTTCCATGATGTCAGCTTAATATTATTGTTCATTGATACAAAAATTTACATGCTAGGTTTGTAACAACCTGGAATTGCTCTTCTCGAGATTTACAACTTTTAAGATTTGTTATTAATTCAAATGTAAGATTTTTTAGTTCTTCAAATGAGAACAGATTGTTGTTGTTGTTAGCATTATTATTTGCAGCAATGCTAGATTGAATGAATGGATGACTCATTGGAGGCGTACATGGAAGATATCCACTCTGATTTAGAGAGTTTGGGAAATTATTATTATAATTAGACCTGCTATTATAGCCTTGGTTGGTTTGTCTATTGCTCTTTGGTTGAGCGCGTTGTCTGATTTGTTTGTACACTTCCCTGCTGGGGCAATCTGGAGACATAGCCTTATGGGGACCTTTACAATTGGCACACTTAATGACCGTTGTAGAACATTCTTCCGTTTTATGATTTCCAGCACAATTAGCACAAAATGGTTTCACCTTGCACCTACTGGAACCATGTCCATATATTGGCAGTTGTAACATTGCGTCAGTTTTGATTTGTTAGGTTTTTGGTATTCCCACCTCACCTTTATATAATTAATTACGGAATATTTTTGCCTCAGTTCCTTTAGAGTGATTGATTTTCTTTCAAAGTATACTATGAAAATAATATGTTCTCTGCTATTGTCCATAGACCTAGTAACAATTTTGACATTAGTGCATTTAAGACCCAATTTTAGCAGTCGAGTCTTCACAACAGATGGGTCGGTTTTGTCCAGTCCCAAAAGGACGGCCTTATAGGGCTTTTCATTTTTTTGGGCATAAGTAAAATACTCCAAATTAAATTTATTAGTAAGGGCATCACATACTTTGTCATATTCATCTTTATTGGTGCAAAATAATTTCAAACCAATTGAAATTTTACGTATAGAGTAGTTTTTTACATTTAATATTCTACACATTTCATGTATTTGCTCAATTTGACATTTTAAGATTGTTATAGGTGGTATGGTAACCTTAACAGCTTTTTCGATAACAACTTCATCATTGTCATCATCGAGAGTTTGTAGTGGTGTACAGTGTGACCATATTAGCTTTTTTCGAGCTAAATTTAGCTTTATTTTTTTGGATTTAGCTTGATATATTTCATTTAGCTTTAAGCTTTTTTTTAAGCTTTTTTAAAAAATGAATTTGGCTTTTTCTAGCCTTTTTTTCTATTTGTATTCCAATGATTTTATGATATGTACATAATAAAAAAAGAAAGTTCAATAAAATAAAGATATATTGGTAACCTTATAAACTAGTCTCAAACAGCTAAAATCTGGCATCACAGAAACAATAAGTCAGCAAGTAATTCTTTAAAGTTAAACAAGGTGGTAGTAGGAGATTTGCAGTTATTTTTTCACTATTGTTTTTGACAGCTTGATGATCTACACACATATATGAAAACAATGCGATGTTTCAATATCTGCTATAATCTGTTTCTGAGTCGTATCATCAAGCTAAAATTTTGAAAAAATTGTATAATGAAAAGAATTTACTTTATTTAAAGTTTTTGAAACCGTTACTATCAGATGTTCAAAAAGTAAACAAAATGTTTGAAAGCAACGACGCAGATCCCACATTATTGCTTTCAGAAGTTTATTTATTATTGAAAGATCTTGCAAATCAAATTATTTTGAAAACTGAACATTTTGATCCGTTAAAATCTGATTTGGAAGATTTTTTAACTCCAATACCTTATTTTAATTATAGTTTTGAACAATATCTGATTTCGAAAAGACAAATAATAGATTCTGAAACAGAAAAATATATAAGATGTACTTGCCAAAATTTTATTAAACAATTAATATATCAATTACGCCAACGTTTGCCAAACAATATTTCATCACTGCAACAAACAAACTTCTTTTCTTTAGAAAATAGTCTCAAGAAAATAAAATGTACTTTGTATGAGAATTTTAAAGAAGAAATGACAATTTTAAAACTAGATGAAATTTCTGATTTAGAATTACAGTGGCAAAAATTAAATTGTTACGAGTGGCCTAATCAAAATTCAACAATAGAATTTTGGATCAATGTTTTTGAGTATAAGAATGCATTAAATGAAAACCCCTTTAGGGAATTATCTATTTTTGTGATGAAATTTTTAGTTTTGCCTTTCAGTAACGCTGAAGTTGAGCGCGTATTCAGCGGAATGAATCTCATAAAAACGAAAATTAGAAACAGATTTACTTTAAATACAGTAAATTCACTTCTCTATATAAGATGTGGCTTAAAAAGAATAAATAAATGTTGTCATAATTTTAAAATAACAAATGATCTCATAAAAAATTTTGATAAATCTATTTATACAAATAATAGTGATTTTTTGTCGAACTCTTTAGAGGAAGACGAATATTCATTTGAGGAAATATTTAACATGTAGTCAAATATTTATCAAGTTTATTCGTTTGCTTGTTAAAAAGTATTTTTTGGAATTAAAAATTTTTAAATCTAGTAAATATACTCATAATTTGTGCAAACGAAGAATCCAAATCTTATAGGATTCAAATTTGTTCTATACTATACTTTATATTAACCGATGCCTTTGAATTTATTCCTTTTTGTATATTAGCTTTAAGAGCTTTTTTATATATGCTCACCATTGTACAAAGATACATACATACGTTCATGTGATATCACTTTTTATATGTTAATTTTATATTTTTTGTTTTTACTTTATTTTTATATATATCAACCAAAGTAGTTTTGAATTGCTATCAATTTTATTTTAGTCTTAAGACTTTTCTTAACTTTATTTTCTTTGTGGTTAACTTATGCTGGCATAAGAATTACAAAAAATTATTTTATAATCATTATTATTATACGAGCATACATACATGAATATGTGTTTGAATTTAATGCTCATCAAGATATTTTTGTTCCATAACTATACATAGTTTGATTTGGTTACTGATTAAAAATATATTTTACTTAAATTTTGACTAAAAAAAGGTTTTTACATAGTATGTGTTATTTATAATACGAATAATGAATTAATATTATTAAAAAGCAATATAAAAATTTAGCTTTATTTTTTGGCTTTTATTTATTTATTTTTAGCCTTTTTTAGCTCTATTTTTAACCTGATTTAGCTCTATATTTTTTTAAAATCTGGTCACACTGGTGGTGTATAATAATTATGGTTTGTAGTTCTCTGAGAGCTACTTTCCGTTGCTTGTCTCTTACTCATGTTGTGCCACGTTTCTGCGCTTAATTTTGTTTTTATTTATTTGAAGTGATAAACAAAACACGGGGGAGTATATAAAAAAAATACCGTACACTTTTTGTCTGTAGATCAAAAGTAACAAGAATAATATTACTTAACACATCAGTTGATAGTGCAAGACTGATTTAAATAATATAAAAATATTAAAGTTAGAACGACATGAAGAAAACAACTATTTTCAACCGCACGCCAACAACTTTTTTTCTTTTACGCACAAACAAAATAAGTAAACAAAACAAGTAAGAAAGTATAGTCGGTCAAGCCCGACCATGTAATACCCTACACCCAGTATATGTATAAACCAGTTTTTCAGAAATGAGCGCCATATGGGAGATATGACCTATATGGACCGATCATTTAAAAATTTAGTGTCATGATTTCTATGAATATAAATATTGTGTATGTTAAACTTTATCTCGATATAAATACTTTTAAAAGATTTATGGAGGTTAAAGTTGATTACGGGGAGAGTCTTATATGGGAGTTTCGACTAATTACGGACCGACCATTATAAAATTAGGTGTCATCATTTCTGTATATTATTTGTGTCGAATTTTATTTGATTACCAACATTCTTAAGAAATTTATGCTCTTTAAAGTGATTTTCGGAAGTGGGCCTTATATGGGAGCTACGACTAATCATGGACCGATCATAATAAAATTATACCGTATTGTTTGTATTAAATATTATTTGGATACCAACATTTTTGAGTGAGTTATGCTCTTTAAAGTGATTTTCGGATTTGGGCCTTATATGGGAGCTATGACTAATTATGGACCGTACTTCACGAAAGTTGTAGATATGACTTAGCATCATTTATTACTTATTTTTGGTGAAATTTGTTTGCATACTTGCATAATTCAAAGATTTTTGACCGGTAAACCCCAATTTCGGGAGGACATTTGTATGGGGGCTAGGTGAAATAATGGACCGATTTTCACCAGTTTTAATCTAATCCATCCTTGGGTCGAAAAAATATCACGTACCAAATTTTATCGAAATATCTTCAAAATTGCGACCTGTACTCTGCGCACAAGCTTTACATGGACAGCCAGCTAGCCAGACGGACGGACATCGTTAAATCGACTCAGAAAGTTATTTTGAGTCGATCGGTATACTTTAAGGTGGGTGTTGGACCAATATTTCTGGGCGTTACAAACATATGCACAAGTCCAAGCCCTCATCTAAGGCTATCAAAATCCAGGAATGTCACTTTCGAGAAATTAGCCGATTATGGGTCATTCCCTATCAAAATAAAATTTTTTAAAATTTTGCAAAAAGGTTGTTGCTCTGTAAAACTTTCAGATAAAATCCTTAGAAACCATTTACAAAATTACATACATATACATTAGACCTCGCCTCAAATTTTTTTTTTCGAATTCTGCATTTGGGGATTGGTTAAATATGCTATTTGATGTAAAAATTCATGTGGTAAAATTTGAAGTCGATCAGAGTGTGCCAACCCGTGCCACGCTGAGGTCAAAGTTCAAAATATATAGAAAACAATCGTTTTTTCATTGATGACAAGTTATTTATTATAAAAAAAAGGCAAAATTTCAGTTTATGGGGGACACCCCTGGGGGAAAAAAAAAAATGCCACGCCCCCTTAAATGACCCCAGGAGTGCGAAAATCATAATGAATAAGGGGGCTCACGCCCCCTATGGGCGTGGCAGTCGAAAAACGACCCGGCGCACCTACGTAGACAATATGGGTATCAAATGAAAGCTAATGTCTTCACGATTCCAAAAATAGCCGTAGTTGCCAGATCGGGCGATTTTTGTAGCCGATATGGCCATTTTGGCAAAATTTGGGGTGGGGGAAATTTTTTTTTTTTGCTTATATTTTGTTAAAAACAAACAAAAATGAGCATTTTGTGCGAAAAAATTACTATTAAGAAACGAGGAAAACTCTTGAAAGCTTCTGATTGATTAATGAAAATTTGTTATACTGGCTTCGCTTAGTAAAGTTTTTCTGCGTGACCGGCCTACGGCCGGGCTTAGGGGTTTTTAACTCCAGTATGTCTTAATTCTAGACGGCGGGGATCTCGAGTGCTCGGCCTCTGGCCGAGCTAAAAAGAAATAAACAAAAAAAGTCCTTCCCCCATTTTATAAAAATTAACATATCTTCCTCAAATTCTGGACGATCTGGCAACTACGGGTATTTTTGGAATCGTGAAGACATTTCCTTTCATTTGATACCAATATTGCCTAAGTAGGTGGCATGGGTCGTTTTTCACCCCCGCCCCTATTTAACAAAAATGGCCGTATCGGCTGCAAAAACCGCCCGATCTGGCAACTATGGCTATTTTTGGAATCGTGAAGACATTAGCTTTCATTTGATACCCATATTGTCTACGTAGGTGGGCCGGGTCGTTTTTCGATTGCCACGCCCATAGGGGGCGTGAGCCCCCTTTTTCATTATGATTTTCGTACTCCTGGGAACATTCTGAAGGGGATGGCATATTTAGATTTTTTCTCTAGGGGTGTCCCCCATAAACTGAAATTCAGCCAAAAAAAACATGCAGTTCATATAATGTTTTCTTAATTTGCAATTTTTTATATTCAAACATTTCATTAACAAAAAAGAAGAGAATTAATATCATTAAATTATTATAAGAGCGACGATTTAGTATATGCTGGGAATTCCTTTCGGTAGTTCTTAACAACACGAAGCAAGTACTGCTTCTCTTCTTCGCTATGTGTTAAGGACCGGTTAAAATCTGCAATAAGTTTGACTTTTCTCTCAGCAGCATCATTAACAACATTAATATTTTTCAGAATTTGAACGCCTTTAATGTATTCTGCTCTTTCGTGCCAATTTGAGGGATCAAAGTTTAAGAAATTGGTGTCTATTTCCAAACGTGCAAAAAAGTTTTATTTTATGTGTTACAAAGCAACTCAAATCTTTAGATTGAAATTCTTTTAATTCTTCAATACTAGCGCAAACTTTTTTAGGCAGTGGAAATTACATTGTCTTCCTCAGTTTCGATCTCAGTTGCAAGTGCCGCAACCATTTTTTTTTACGTCAAAGGGTACGTTGCAATCAAAAAACGCAAGTGCAACTAACTCTTCCGATAAATACCATATGTGGATTCGGATTTTTGCTATTAATGGTATTGATATGTTTGGTTTCAATATAACTTGCAATCTTTATAACCAGCTGTAAATCGTTCTTTGGTGCTTCGACAGCATAAGTGGTTCTGAACCAGTACGGAACATACAGGCGTACCAGAAATATACAAATATTTCGCAAACCATTCAACTGGGGCCAAATTATCGCATTCGATATCGAGTAAAATTTATCGTAATTTTCTTATTTGAGATTATGGCATTCGATATCGAGTAAGAAATTTAGTACATTTTATCATAATTTTGATATCGAAATCATTTTTCGATACGATCGCTCATTCGATCACGAATGCGGTAATTTGGCCCCTGGCTGGAAGACATTTGAAACTGTCTGTAAAGCATATATTTTTAAATCGTGCATGGGATGTTGCCGCAGGTGCACTAAATGCGAAATTTGGGATGCTGCCACCAAGAAAAATATACGTAATAACTCTTTATAATCATGTCGAATATTGTCTTTTCCTATATGTTTAATACAAAACTCTTTGCTAAAGTTACATTCTTCGACACTTACAGCACGTTGCACTTCTTCATTCATAATACCAACTTTGAAATCTTCCAACTTAAAAGTGTTCCTTATTAATTAGAGAAGGAATTGAACTAATATTTATCTTTTTAAGAGAGAAGTTTTTTTTTATTCAGGCTATCTTCATTGTCCACGATCAATCTGTAAACATCATCTATTTAACTCACCGTTTTTTGATTTTGATTGTGCGATTGCTGCTCCAGATCCAACTTCAATAATTGGAATTACAATTAACTTGGGATGGTAAACTACTTTCTGCAATGGCTGGAAAAGAAAAAGTTGACCGCCTAGCTATTGTTTTCACTGCAGAAAATATTGAAAAGTTAATTGACATTCCAATTATTGAAGTTGGATCTGGAGCAGCAATCGCACAATCAATATATGATTATTTAACAAAAATGAACATGATAAATTCATTAGAAATGGTGTGCTTTGACACAACTACTACCAACACTGGTCAACATAATAGGGCAGCAATGTTGCTGGAAAAAAAATTATATCGGAGTTGGATGTGGTTACCGTGCAGGCATCTTACTGCGAGCTGTTTTTGAGGTATATTTTGGAAAATCTAGTAGTCCAGAAGTTGGTATATTTGAACGTTTTTCACGGGAATGGAACACTTTTAAGTTGGAAGATTTCAAAGTTGGAAATAGACACCAATTTTTTAAACTTTGATCCTTCAAATTGGCACGAAAGAGCAGAATACATTAAAGGCGTTTAAATTCTGAAAAATATTAATGTTGTTAATGATGCTGCTGAGAGAAAAGTCAAACTTATTGCAGATTTTAACCGGTCCTTAACACATAGCGAAGAAGAGAAGCAGTACTTGCTTCATGTTGTTAAGAACTACCGAAAGGAATTCCCAGCATATACTAAATCGTCGCTCTTATAATAATTTAATGATATTAATTCTCTTCTTTTTTGTTAATGAAATGTTTGAATATAAAAAATTGCAAATTAAGAAAACATTATATGAACTGCATGTTTTTTTTATAATAAATAACTTGTCATCAATGAAAAAACGATTGTTTTCTATATATTTTGAACTTTGACCTCAGCGTGGCATGGGTTGGCACACTCTGATCGACTTCAAATTTTACCACATGAATTTTTACATCAAATGGCATATTTAACCAATCCCCAAATGCAAAATTCGAAAAAAAAAATTTTTCCATACAAGTGAGGCGAGGTCTAATATACATACATATATATATATATTTTGACACCTTAGTACAAACAATTATTTAGATTTAAGATAATGTTACGTTTTATGGTATTTACATGTAAAGAAAGGTCGTATCAAATTAAACATTTCGTTAAAACAACAACATAATTTTCTAAACGGATCTGCCTAGCAAAATTTGTTCGAAAAGTTTTAATATAAAGTGGATTGTTATAGAGGTGCAGTAAACGTTGGGGAACACTAAATAATAATTTGTTGAATAGAAATTCAGAGGAGACATTTCCATTTATAAGATTTACTAAAAAAGAGATGTGAAGCATTATTCTACGGCTTTTTAATGTTGGCAAATTCAAACAAAAAAGAAGGAATTGTTTTTGAACGGATTCAATATGATCAGTATGTACAATATAATGCGGGTCCCATACAACGGAACCATACAATTAAAAAACATTATTTGTAAATATGTATATGCTCAAACAATTTTTCTACAAAACACTCTACTGACTTTACAACTTTTTTTAATAATTTAAAACTATGTACATACATATGTATATGTAAAATAAGAAAAAAAAGGCTAGCTAAAACATAACGAATTACCATATTGAAATTTTTTAAAAACATTTAAACTAACGGAAAGCATGAAAATACAAAATAGATATGGTATATATATAGTATATGTAACGTGAGCAGACGGTTTTTTTTTATCAAAAAATGGGATATTAAGGATGAAAAAGCCGGATTTGGAAGTAATAATAAAGCGGGATTTTGAAATTATGATATAAAAAAGCGGGTCTTTTAAATTAATCACATTTTATGTTATTGTAAAATCATTAATTCTTGAACTAGCTAAATCAGAATCACAGCAGAATATTTAATTAATGGCAGCTTTTTAACAAAAATGTGCGTCAAAAACTTAAACAAACTAAGCAAAGGAATCGGAGATGAAGTGTTCAAAGGATTGAAAATAATTGTACACTACATCTACTGCATATTAATAAAGTTTGAATGAATACTTGGTTTCAGATCAAACAAAAATTGGATTTCGATTGGTATTTTTTTAAAAATAAAAAACCTTATTAGGTTAACCAATACATACATACATATATGATATGATCTGATATAAACATCGTTATCTAGTCAAACTTTCTCATAAATAGTACTTGTATACAGTGAGGCTCACAAATAAGTACATGTTTGTACTGTGTGCACTTGTTATTACATAAAAATTAAACTAATAAAGACAATTTTAAAATATTTTTTATTATTTATATTATATTTAAAATTGAACTAAATAATCTATGAATCAAAACTAATAAAATCCACTTAAAATTAAAATTTAATTCAATACAATACAATATATATTTATTCAATACATAACATTAGGAAATATTAATAAGAGAAGGAATTGAACTAATATTTATCTTTTTTAAAAAAAGTGTTTTTTTTTTATTCAGGCTAATAGTTCGAATTTTCAAGAATACTATTGTAAAGTACTGGAACAATTGGCAAATTGGAATACATTTTCTACCCTTTTTTCTTTTATAGTTCTAAGCCCTTTATTTTGTAAAACACGTTACACGTTTTGAGACACTCTCTAATACTCAAAAGAAAATTCTGCTCGCTAAGCCATTTTTCCACGATTTTGAAAGTGTGCTTTATGTCATCATCCAGCTGAAAAGTAACTTCATTTATATGATGGAGGCTCTTATCTAAAAATCGGGAAGATGAGTTTACCAAATAATCAGATATTCTTTTTTTTCTCATTATTCCTTGATTCTTTTCAGTCCTAGGTGCAACCCCCTATCATGATGCTTCTACAACTGAACTTCATTGTTTCCTTTACATGGGGCCTTTGAATTCTCTGGGCTGTTCGGCGCCAGAAATATTGTTTACCTTAAGATTGACAATGATTGCATTTGAATTTGTTTGACCATTTTTCCATTCATCTACTCTCAAATTTCTGTACTCTCTGGCCAACTTTAACCGTGCCTTCAGTTTTTTTTTTTTAACAAAAATGCCGGTTTTCATTTTGTTACTAAAAATATCGCGAAGGTCTCGATGTGCTATCCATCGACTAAAGTATTTTTTTTTGGTGTTAAACACTTGTCCCTTTTGTTTGTGCGACCTCTTGTTTGTGGTTTGCGAACAATATAACATCCTTTTTTTGATTACTATGACTGCTGATTGACCTGCTTTAAGCTGTTTAGCTATTACTAGCATAGAATGACTACTTGTTGTCATTGCATTTATTCATTAATTATTATAATTTGCATTGAATATTATTATCAAACTAATTTTTATTTAAATCATTGTCAAAGCAAGGTCATAAAAAAAGCAAAGGGTAAACCTCCTAGATATAATTGTGTAAATATTTCAAAAGACACAATCATGTAAAATCATGTAAAATTGATTCCATGCAAGTATTTTTTGTACTTAAATTGGTTTATTTCCCAAAAAAATATTATTTTAAATTTTGTATTGTGAATTATAAATTTTTGATATATTTCTTTAGTTAGGCTCGAGTTCATTAAATTTAATTTTCATTAAATTATTATTTTTACTGAAAGTAGGAATTGTTTTTACAACATGAAATCTTATTAAAAAATTTTTAATTTTTCTTGGCTGAGCTGGGTATATTGTATTGTAAATTATATTGATTGTATTGAAAATTATTTATTTCTCTTTATTAGTTTCATTTGTATGAAATAAAAAGTATACAATGCAACAACATGTAGTCAATTGTGCTCCCCACTGCATATTGCAGATAAAATCATGAAATTTTGCACACGCTATTTGTATGATAAAGGATAAAGGAACAAACTATGATAAAAAAATAGCAACAATCTCTGCAATATTTCACATAGCCCCCAAATACAAAATTTATGTGAACAAGGCTTAATTGTATTAAATAGGAATAAGTTTAACCATGAAACAAAATTTTTTTAAAATTTAACCCCCTGGCCCACGATGTCGAACGATAACGTTCGCTTAGATAAGACTTAAGACACAAACTTTTTATCGTATCTATTTTTTACTCAATCAAGTTTGTTTATTCCACAATCAAGTTTGTGTCTTAAGTCTTATCTAAGCGAACGTTATCGTTCGACATCGTGGGCCAGGGGGTAAGATTTCAAAAAAAAAAAAACTATTGTACATCCATTCTTATTTTTAATTTAACAGACATTTATGAAATTTGGTTGCTCTGAGCGGTATTTATGTTCTTTAAAAAATAGACAAGCAGAAAATTATTTATTAAATATTATTGTGTTAATTTCTCCTATATTGAGCATAAATAACTATTTTAATTAAAAATATAACAATTAGTTGCTTTTTTTTACTTCATTTTAACCACAAAGATATATGATATTAATTTCACTTGGTTTGTTTTATACATAAATGCATATTTATGTGGTTTTTTCTGTTGTTAGTTTTTATCTATATTCTTTAATAAATCATAATTTTTTTTTTTAATTATTTGTGAGTGTGTTTATTTAAAAGCATACTTATCAAACTATGTATGTACAATTTTCTAGCTATCATTAATAATATTTAAATTTAAATTTATCATAAAAATTTTATTCTAAGCGAGCGTTGTAAGTACTTGCCTCCAATGACATCACCGTGTTAAAATAATGAGTTAAAATGCCAATGTATAAGTAGTGAAGTATCATTTTATTAGATTTTTAACTCATTACTTTTCAATGAAAGTTTTTGCTGGGTAGTTTTAAACCATTCGGATACATGATGGAATTAGATAAATAATTTTTCAGATTAAAAGTTACCAATTGCTTGCAACATTTTTTTTGTTTTCACCTTTATTTATTTTATACTGAAATGACAATAAGAATTCAAATCTTAATTCTAAAAAGAAAATAATAAGCCCAGCCAGTGCTAGACAAAAATTTTTATGATACTAAAAAAATTTCACTTCAACTGATCCAGTCATCTGTTTTGCGCTTGAGTTAAAGAAAGGGTATCCCTCCTTCTCAACCGATTGTGGTCATTAAAGTTAAGTATGTCTTGCGCAAGTGGGTTTGGATGGTGTTCAAGTTTGCTGACGTACTTTGACGCATATTTTGTAAATTCGACTTTTACTAATGGCACGCCTAGATCTTTGTGGACTCGAGAATTTTTAACATACCATGGAGCTGCAGTAATTATACGTAGAATTTTATTTTGACCCCTTTGAATTTTTTCAATATTTGATGCTGAGGCCGTAACCCATAATTGAATTCCATAGCACCAGATTGGCTTTAGTATTGCATTGTACAACAATAGTTTGCAATCCAACTTTAGTGAAGAATTTCTGCCAATTAGCCAATTAAATTGCACTGCTTTTAATCTCATCTATGTAAGTTTCGCTTCAATATGAGACTTCCAAGTTAAACGGCGGTCGAGGTGAATGCCGAGGTATTTGACTTCATTATGTTGAGGAATAATTTGATTATTTATTTTGATGAACGAGCAAGTTTCTTTTCGCAATGTGAAAGTGATATGAATACATTTCTGTTCATTTACCCTGATTTTCCAAAGCTCTAGCCAATTCTCTAGTTTATAAACATAATTCTGCAAATTCTGTGATGCAACAGGCAGAGTTAATTTTATTTTATGCATTAAACCGTCATGCCAAACTTTGTCGAACGCTTGGGACACATCAATGAAAAGGGCGGAGCAGTATTTTTTGTCTTCAAACGACCCTCTTATCACATTTACCAATCTGTGTGTTTGTTCGATGGTGCTGTGTTTAGCTCTGAAGCCGAATTGATGATTAGGAATACATTCAGAGTCATTCAGAATTGGAGTCAACTTAGTCATTAACAATTTTTCGAACAGTTTAGAAATTGTCGGCAGTAGGCTAATTGGCCTATATGACTCCACTTTGGTGTGGTCCTTCCCTGACTTAGGAATCATAGTGATCATAGACACCTTCCAATCTGCAGGATAGTATTCTAGGCGTAAAATAGCGTTGAAGATAAAGAGGATAATTCTTCTAGCTACACGAGGTAACTCCACAAGCATTTTATTGCTGATTTTATCCATACCTGGAGCCTTTCTAAGGTTCAGAGTACCAATAGCGCTTTCGACATCACGAAAGTTTAGTCTTAGAGGTACAGGAGGTCTTATAACAAGTGGTGGCAAATCAGATACGTTATTTGAGTTGTTTATAGTAAACACATTTCTCAAATGGTTAACAAATAATGTCCCTTTCTCGGAATCATTTCTAGCCCAGTCACCAGTCGGATTTCGCAAAGGAGGTTTTCCTCTCACTGGTCTTTTTAAACCTCTTGCCGCCCTCCATAACGAGTAGTCAGATTGTGGGGTACTATCAAGACCCTCTAAGTTAAATCTAAGTGAGGCCGTTCTTTGGGTTTCTAAGAAATGTTTTAGTATATCTCTGCATACCCGTAGCCTAGCTTTCAGTTGAGTTGCAACATTGATTTTGAGAAATATCTTAAACTTTTAAATAAAGTTATTGCACACACTATGTAAAAACAAAAACATTCATGAACCAGTTCGGAAATTATTATAAAGAAGAGGCTTGATTTAAAAAATATATGGAACTGAACATTTTTCAAAATTCAATAACTCTAGAAGACAATTTAAATAACAAACAGGTAGAACCAACCAAGATTATGCCAACACGCGTATAATTTTAAAATGTTCTGCGCATTTTGGCCCTGTGACGTCACACATTCTGTGTTTCTATTAGCTAATTTTTTCTCAATTGTTTTTTTAATCATGTTTTGCTTGCATTTGCTCATTGCACTCTTCATGTTTATATTTTTTGTTGTTTTTTTTTTGTTTGTTTTTCTTTTTTAAACAGATTTTATTTTAGAACTCTCAGAGATTTCAATTGCTAGGTTGCCAACTATCACATAAAACATAAATTTTAATTCTAACACATGAAACATTATTGGTAACCCTTAGAATGGCCCTTCTACGTCACATAACGGGAAATCATGCGCATGGCGTAATCTTTATTTTATCATTCTTGATACGGAGAACATATCAGCTCACACATACAAACACACGATACACAAAAACAGAAAGAGACCAAAACAAAACATTAAAAACACTAGTTGACAAAAGCTTACGACTGGACAACAAACTCAACGGAGTGAAATTTTACCCTATGACCTTATGCCGAACAAAATTTACAAACAACAAAACTAAAGGTCAACAATTTACAACTTTATAAATACTAAAATTTATAACGTGGGCACCACAAACTTAGGTTCCTGAGTGGATTCTCTGTCCGTGGTTCTTTAAAATTTTAAAATTCGTTAAAAATTGACTTGTTGCTAATAAGCGAAACTTTGCTATATTTTTGTCTTTGTTTTGTTTACCATTTTTTGTTGTGGTTTTACATGCACGTGTATTTTTTATATGATTCCAACAACATATATACATGCACGTGGCATATGAAAAAAATGTTGCTGTTGAGGTTGATTTTGCACTGTTTATTTCTTCACATACGCTAAAGTTAGCGCTTGAAGGCCTGTGCACATTAAAGCATTAAACACATTCGAGACAGCAGGCTACACGACTACACGCTGCCTTTTAAGCCCGAACTATAATATGCATAAGCAAGCTTAAGCAAATTGCAAAAGTTAACGAAAAGGCTGTCAAATGCATAAGCAATTCAGAGTTAACTTTCAGGTGGCTACAATGTGCTTACGTGACTTTGAAACTTTTTGTCCACAATTGCTCATTTATATTTAAAAAAAATGTTTTTATTTTAACAAAAAGCCATTTAATGACTATATTTTATAAATATTATTTATATTATTTTATAATTAAAAGAAAACTTCGTACCCGAAACGCATAATTTTTCCTTTTTTTTATAATTTATCGGCAAAAGTACTAAAATGTACAGCTGTGGCAGCACTACATTGTAAATAATAATAAACGTTTACATATGTTTTGTTAATTTTCGTATTGTGTTTGCAAAAATGGAGAAAAAACTTAAAAATTTAAATAATATAAAAATATTAAAGTTAGCGCTTGAAGGCCTGTGCACATTAAAAGAAATAAGTGAACTACATTGTAAAAGAAGAAGATGCTCTTGTTCTGTCAGAGAAATAAACCGCGACAGAAAGACATTTTTGTTAAAATAAAAAGGGGCCCTTTTACTATAAAGGCGTGATGCGTGATGCACAGCTCGTCAAAGGTGCTCGGTAAAGTTGCCAATCGACTCATCAATATCGTCGGTAGTTCTCAACACAACATTTTCCGTGCAATGAGAACTTAAATACTTTTTGTATTTTATCCAACTTACTCGGGTCTTAGTCATGTTCATAAATGGGGAACCACACACTTGAGGGAAATTCATTGAAATGATAGTAGGAGAGTGATCTGAGGACAAGTCCAGTGAAGGATCCACTTGCATCCATTCTACAGGAATATTTTTCACTACAAAGTCAATAACATCGGGAATCTTCCGTCGGTCCGTCGGCCAATAGGTGGGATGTCCGCGACCCTTTGGGGTTACCAGACGTGAACCCCAAAATGTGTTTGGCGTTAAAGTCGCCAGCAACTAAAAATCTAGCTCTAAGGGATTTAAAGAAGTTATGGTATTGGTGTTCTTTTATTGAAAATCGAGGCGGAGAATAAATCGAAGATAAAACAAATTTGTATTGACAGAATTCAATGCAAATGTTTGTTGCTTGGAAGTAATCCTCACTTATGTTATTCATTAGATAATGCTTTATTCTGTTCTTTATAAGAATTGCCGAACCTCCACACTGGACGGGTCCAATACGCTTATGCGGTTCCTCCACGGTAATTCTACGATGCAGAAGATAAATGAGATTGTAGATTGGATGGGACTCGTTTTTCTTTAAGACAACATCTCCAGGTTCCAATTCTACCCTGAACATGGGCTGAGGGATCTTTTCACGGTTTCTGATATTCACTACGCTCTTGATTTTGAACCCTTTGTCCATTAAACCGGTCTTTATCTCCGCAGGATCAACACATGGGTCTATACCCTTTAGAACGACTTGGAGTTCTTTTGAGCTGGTAGGTATAGAAATCCCTAGTCTCCCTCTCCAACTGGTTGGACAATTTTCGAAAATCATCTTCCCTATTCACTTGGATCTTTGTCTCGCAGATATTTCCATGTTTAATTGAGGTTACGCTAAACATGTTTTCACCTATTACCGAAACAATTCCTTGTACCAATTTACTGGAAGTCGGCTCTCTCAGATAAATTGGTGGGGGCTTAAACGTCTTTTTAGGAAGTTCTGGCTCATCCGTCTGGAGGAGAGCAAACCTATTTTGATCATTACTCACGGTCTTTGGAGCTTTTGAATTTGATGACACTCGAGCAGACGTCGGGCTCCTCTGTCGCTTGAGAACGGTGATGTACTTATCCATACCTTCTTGTTTTTTGGGTTTGACTGCACTATTTGATGAAGACGATGTTTTCTCATCTGTTGAAATCACTATATTGGGCGAACAGGAACGACGCCGTTCTACGGCTCTTGTGGTGAGAAAATTCTCCAGAGATTTTTTTAAGGATTCTTCCTCAGAGACCGATCTAGTTTTTCTAGTCGTGATAAGCTCTTTCTCAGAATTACATCTGAGAGGAACACTCATACAATTTTTATGCGATTTTTAGTGTTTTTTTTAATTACCGATATTACAGTAGATTTTTTTAATCTATTACGAGTTATTTTTTCACTTTTTTGTTTTATTTCAACCTATTACACTTTTTCACCTATTACGATTTTTTCACCGAAAATTCAGCCGCACTAAAAATAATACGTCCGAACAGTTCGACGAGACGAGACTGACTGAATGTATTCCTAATTATCAATTCGGCTTCAGAGCTAAACACAGCACCATCGAACAAACACACAGATTGGTAAATGTAATAAGAGGGTCGTTTGAAGACAAAAAATACTGCTCCGCCCTTTTCATTGATGTGCCCCAAGCGTTCGACAAAGTTTGGCATGACGGTTTAATGCACAAAATAAAATTAACTCTGCCTGCTAAAGGTGCTATCAGACGGGATGTATTTTACATATGTACTGTCACTTTTCTTCCCCATATGTAATTCCGTATGTATGTCAAAATTTCCATTTCACATACGATTCATAATTTTTGCTATCACACCTGCTTATGTTTTTCCGTATGACATAACCTATAAATGTAAACAAAAGCTGCCTTTTTAACGTTTATAAATTTCAAGAATTGCTTCTTTTGACCAATCTAACTGCAATAAATATAATAAACATAATTTAATTTATTAAAAATCGAAAAATTCATTTTCTTTAATTTTTCTTTCCAATATATTCTTTCAAACAATTTTGTTTCAAAACAAATCAGCTGTTTTGTTTATGTTTGTCACAAGAAAATAGAGCGTGTTCTAATCAAAAAATTACATATGTATTTCCACATGTATTTTACACATGCAAAGTTTCATATGTATCACACGGTGTGTACAACTTTTACAGATGGAAAATTTGACAGTACATATGTAAAATACATCTCGTCTGATAGCACCTTAACACCCATAAACTCATGGAAAGTGATTTATAAAGTCGCAAATTTAAAATCAAAGAAGGCAATTTTTTAAGTACCGCTCAGCCAATTGAATCAGGTGTGCCACAGGGTAGCATACTGGGTCCTACTTTATATTTGATTTATGTCTCCGACATGCCGCCAGACCCCAAAATCCACACGTCAACTTTATCAGCATCCATAAGGACCACCAAGTTGCATCACAGAATTTGCAGAATTGTATTTATAAACTAGAGAATTGGCTAGAGCTTTGGAAAATCAGGGTAAATGAACATATCATATCACTTTCACATTGCGAAAAGAAACTTGCTCGTTCATCAAAATAAATAATCAAGTTATTCCTCAACATAATGAAGTCAAATACCTCGGCATTCACCTCGACCGCCGTTTAACTTGGAAGTCTCATATTGAAGCGAAACTTACACAGATGAGATTAAAATCAGTGCAACTTAATTGGCTAATTGGCAGAAATTCTTCACTAAAGTTGTACAACTATTGTTGTACAATGCAATACTGAAGCCAATCTGGTGCTATGGAATTCAATTATGGGGTACTGCCTCAGCATCAAACATTGAAAAAATTCAAAGGGGTCAAAATAAAATTCTACGTATAATTACTGCAGCTCCATGGTATGTTAAAAATTCTCGAATCCACAAAGATCTAGACGTGCCAGTAGTAAAAGTCGAATTTACAAAATATGCGTCAAAGTACGTCAGCAAACTTGAACACCATCCAAACCCACTTGCACGCGACATCCTTAACTTTAGTGGCCACAATCGGTTTAGAAGGAGGGATACCCTTGCTTTAACTCAAGCGCAAAACAGATGACTGGATCAATTGATGTGAAATTTTTTTAGTATCATACAAATTTTTTGTCTAGCACTGGCTGGGCTTATTATTTTCTTTTTAGTATTAACATTTGATTACTTATTGTCATTTCAATATATGAAGATTCAATAAATAAAGGCTAAAAAAAATCATTTTCAGAGTTGATTTTTTTTAAAGTTAGCAGACGTTTGCAAATTGTTTATGAATATACATTTTGCCAAGAAGCTGCTAAGTCAAATCTATATTCTAGTTGATCGCAGCTTATAAACAGTTGCCAACTTTGTATTATGCATAGCGCTGTAATTTTTTTGTTTGATTAAACTTTGTAAGGCCCGGTTTACATTATGATTTTTACGACGTCGTTTTTTATTAATTCTCTTTTGAAGATGCTACGAAAATTTGCTACGGCGTTGTTATACCCTTCACCATCATGAGAAGGGTATATATAAGTTTGTCATTCCGTGTGAAATTTCCACAATATAATTTTCCGACCCTATAAAGTATATAAATTCTGGATCCTTACAGATAGCGAAGTCAATTAAGCCATGTCCGTCTGTCTGACTGTTTGTTGAAATCAGTTTTTTGAAGTCCCCAGATATACTCGGGATCCAAACCTTCAATAATTCTGTCAGAAGTGCTTTCGAGAAGTTTGATATTTAAAATCAGCAAAATCGGTTTAGGTCAACCAGAGTTATGAACCAATATGTGAGACCACCTCCATAAAAATTTGATATTTTTCGTCCATTTTATTGCAATATTTTGATATATATTGCAGATAATACCATGAAATTTTGTATACGTTGTTTGTACTATAAAAGAAGAAAGTGTGCGGAAAATAGTAAGAATCGGTCCATGATTTCTCATAGCCCCCATACAAATATATATATTCCCGAAATATGGCTTAATGATAAATAAATGCCTATAAAATTGGAATATCAAGACAAAATTCAGCAAAAATAAGTTTTATACAAAAAGAAATCGCAAACCGAAATTTTTTTTTAGTTCGGTCCATATTTGACCATAGACCCCATATAAAGTCCACTTTCAAAATTCATTTAAATACGTATAAAACAGATATAAATAATGTTAAACGGCTAAAATTTGACAGAAATACTCTTTATAGGCAAATAAATTATTGTACTAAATTTTATGGTGGTCGGCCCAGAACTGGTCATAGCTCCCATACAAGGATCACATCTGAAAAAGACATTTTTCCCTATATATATTATATAAATATCGGTACCGACTTAAAACTTTGCACAGATTATTTACATATATACAAAAATCATCCCACAAAATTTTGTTAATTTCGGTCTATTTTTAACCGTATGCCCCATATAAAGCCCTCTTCCGAAAATCACTTTAGTACTCATAAATCGCTTATAAATAAGGGTACCAATCCAAAATTTTACACGGATCATTTACATACATGTCTAAATCTAACTGCTGAATTTTGAGAATATCGGTCCATATTTGACTATATCCCCCACATAAGGTCCACTCTTGAAATCCACGTTAATACTAATATATATCTTAAACATACCGTTATTATGTTGAAATTTGACGTGAAATATCCTCATATGCATGAAAATAACTGTTCCAAAATTTAAGAAGATCGACCCATAATTTGTCATAGCTGCCATATAAGAACCATTTCCAAAAAACAAATAAATTCGGGTAAAAAAAAAAAGCCCTATTTGATTTTTTTTTTTAGCAAAATCACTAAAACCGAATTGTACCCCTTTTTTATACTCTGTTTGTTAAGTTACACTCAAGATTATTATGAACATCAGACAAACTCTATAAATTATGGTAAGAATTGGTAATTAAATCGATTAAAAATAGTGAAAATTAGACAAAATTGCAAAATATTTAACATAAATTATGTTGGTCGTAAAATTGTCTTTCAAACAATATATCAAATATGTGCTAATAAAATTTGCACCAAGACTGAATAGAAAACACAGAATAAGGATATTCTAGTCCTATAACCAGTGTAGTTTTTGTATTTTTTATTACGTTTAGGTGGAGTGTATTTAAGATTCGGCACAGCCGAATATAGCACTCTTACTTGTTTTTATACGTTTTTTTTTACAAATTTTAATTTTTGTTGTATTCAGGGTTGATTTTCTTGTTGAATCTTCTTTAGTTTATTGTTGGTATTAAAAATGTTCTTTGTCTTTTAACAAATAATTTTAAATTATGGACATAATGTAGGTACGCACTAAAAAAATCACACATATAAATAAATAATTACAGAAATCCAAACAAAATAATTATTTTTCTTGTTTGCAAAAAGATTCACCTTATTTATTTTATTTTTACATATTGAATTTCTAAACGAACCTTTCAATTCAAAATAAGAACAAGAATAAAACGCAACAACAAAAACAGAAATAAGTGTAAAGAGAAATATGAAAAAAACAACATGAAAACAGAAATCGTGTCTTTTTTTCTACCCCGCTAGCTTCACTACACCGCTCGCCATCAAACCTAAAGCAACGTCTAAAAAACGACGTCGTAAATAGCATCATGTAAACCGGGGCTAAGTGTTTTATTGTTTAGTGTTTATTACTTTTAATGTTTTTATTCACTTTTTTGTATTTTAGTAATAGCTTCTATAAAATTACAAAATTCTCATCAGCCATTATGTTATGCCCCTTTCAGATTAGGCAAATTTATTTGCGCAAGTCTTGCGTTTGTACGCGTGAGAAGAAAAGTCGGTTCGAAGGGGAAATAATTGCCGAGACTTGAGTGCTGGCTTGTTTGTACTAGGCAATTCTGTTGCTGCTGTCATTCTTGTCTTGGGATATTTTGTTTTTGATATTGTCTTTTATTTCTTCTTCGGTGTGTTGTCTAATTTTGTGTTAAGAAAATTTAATATTTGTAAATAAATTTTTATTAAATTAAAAAATTTTGATAAAATGGAAGCAAAATGAAACGGAACAACTAATCAATTTAGTTGAACAAAATGAATGTATTTTTAACAGCGTTGAATTTGCTGACTATGAATTAGCAAAAACACACAAATTTCTGCTTAGCTTACACTAAAAACTTTGTTAGTGAGCAAGCAACAGCGCAGCGTAAGCCAAACAAAACAAAAATAAAACTATTGACTGTTGCTTAACTATGTGATTTTATTTGCTGACACAGTCAGTCACAGCAATTCACTTTAAAAAATTTGCTGCTGCTTAAAACTTGCAGTTTTTGAATTTTTTTTAATGCTTTTGCTGAGCTAAAAACTGTGAACGTTTGTAGTGCTGAAGTTAAGCAAGTCTTATTTTCGTTGTAGTGTTTGCTTGTGTTACAGTTCTCTTTAGCCGGCAGTACATGGCATGTAAAAAGCCACATTCACATGTGGCTCTGACGTCATGACAACTCTCAGCATTTTGTTTACATTTGTTAAATATGTAACAGTGGCTACATATTTTAAAATTTTGATATTACACGAAATGTAGTTTTGTCACAAAATTTAAATGTGACAAATGTAGCCGAAGCGTACACATATGCAATGGCAGCACATGTGTACATTTTTTAATGGCTACATGTAACATGTGTGTACATTTCATATGTCAACATTTGCGCCAATCATATGTTTTTATAAAATATTTTTGTAAATTTTTGAAAATGTCAAAGAGAAAGTGGGCTGCTGTTTCCATTTTGGCCACATATACTATTTTAGATGATGATGAGGAAGTAAAAAAAAGAAAAAAAGAGGGTGCGTAGTGTGTGGATGCGAGAATGGTTGAAGAAACGGGAGAAGGAAGGGTATTGTGCAAAACTGATGCACGAATTACGTGCTGAAGAGCCAGATTTATATCGAGGATTCGTGCGTATGACTGTAGATCAATTTGACCATTTGTTGCAATTGGTTACACCCTACATCCAGAAAAAGGATACTAATATGCGATTGAGCATTTCACCAGCAACTCGTTTGACGTTGGCCCTGCGCTACTTGGCAACAGACGAAAATTTTACGTCTTTTCAATACATATTTCGCATTCCGCAGACAGTCATCTCTCGGATTATACCAGAGGCTCTTGATGCAATATACAATGTACTTGTCCAGGACTACGTTAAAGTGAGCTTTGGATTTGCAAATTCGCGACACTTTTGTTAATTTTATCTTAATTACTTTAATGATGCAAAATAAATTCAGACTGAATTTGCCACCTATTTCGTTGATGAAGGCGACGTAGCATGGCAATATGATCGCATATGATATAATCATACGCGGAATTTTTATTCATGATTGGACCGAATGTTTTTATATCCTGCTTAAGTAAAATTAAAAAAAAGAATCATAAGGCATAATAAAACGCATAAAACTGAATATAATTAACAGTCAAGTTTAAAATTCTTTTATTTTATTGGAGTTAAAAAAACACAAAATAAACAAACACACATTTTTGATTAAAGTAAAAGTAAACATTAAATTAGGAGATCATTTCAGTTTACGTTTATACAAATCGAGCCATAACCGCCAAAATAATGTATCCCACACCATAATCGATTGTTGTTTTTTTATCGAAATCGATAGTTCAACATCATTTAAAATTATTAAAATTAAATGTATTACACAAAACAATATTTACATTATAAATTTTAAAATAATGGCTTTATTCAAACTGATTTTATTTAAAAAAAACCTTCCCCTGTAAAATTTTGAGTTTGTGGGATACATTTTTTCGGCGGTTATGGCTCGAAATATAAGAGTTTCAATATTGTTTAATATATCGAGCCATAACCGCCAAAATAATGTATCCCACACCATAATCGATTGTTGTTTTTTAATCGAAATCGATAGTTCAACATCATCTAAAATTATTAAAATTAAATGTATTACACAAAACAATATTTACATTATAAATTTTAAAATAATGGCTTTATTCAAACTGATTTTATTTAAAAAAAACCTTCCCCTGTAAAATTTTGAGTTTGTGGGATAGATTTTTTCGGCGGTTATGGCTCGATATCATACAAACAAATACATACGTTAAAAACAAAAAATAAACAAACACATATTTTTCATTACAAATAAATACCTATGTATAAAATTAGGAGATCACTTCAGTTTACGTTTGCATAAATTTAAGGTTTTCAGTATAGTTTAATATACATATTCATAAAAACAAATGTGTATGTACGTATGTATTTATATACGTATGCATCAACGGCTTGAAAAATTTCCATGTGACAGTATGGGATTCGTTTGCTCCTTGCCCGGACTTTTTTTCCTCAGCTTTACCAAATTGACCATATAAGTAGTGCGCAGAGATGACCATTTAACTTTTGCCTCGTTAGCATCCACTCCTTCAATTCCTATCTCATCTGCAACACTTTGCCATCCATTCAGTCTTGTAAGTTTATACTCTGGTGAAGCGTAGTCGCAAAGCCCACGATGTTTCTCCACGGATGAAATTAAACTTTTTTTTTTTTTTTTTTTATACATTTAATTTATTTATTGAATCTTCAGAAATGAAATGACAATAAGTTTTCGAATCTTAATACTAAATGAAAATAATAAGTCCAGCCAGTGCTAGACAAAATATAATTTTTTTTTTTTTTTTTTTTTTTTCATATTCTTTTTTATTGTATCTTCATTTTAAATGAACTAACAATAGGTATTCAAATCTTAAAACTAAAGTTAATTAAGATAAGTCCAGCCAATGCTAGACAAAATCTAGTTTTCAAATTCGATAGGATATAATGAGCAACTTGTATTTATTCATCTGAGAGCGGTGGTGTCCCTCCTTCTCAAACGGCTATGACCGGGATGTTGTAAGATGTCTCGAGCGAGGGGATTTGGATGAGTTTCCAGCTTACCCAAATAAAGGGCCACGTGTTTAGTTATTTCCCATTTGACAAGTGGAACATCAAGATCGTTGTGTATGTTGTTGTTTTTAATATACCAAGGAGCGGTAGTTATCATTCGTAGAATTTTGTTTTGACGGCGTTGAATTTTCTCAATATTGGATTTGGAGGCAGTGCCCCATAACTGGATACCATAGCACCAAATTGGCTTTAAGATTGAGTTGTAGAGTAGAAGCTTACAATCGAGCCGAAGGACGGAGTTTCTGCCGATGAGCCAATGAATTTGGGCTGCTTTCAGTTTCATTTGAGTCAGCTTAGCATCTATATGTGGTTTCCATGTGAGGCGACGGTCCAGATGAATACCAAGATATTTCACGTGTGAGTTTTGAGGCACTATATAGTCATTAATACGAATAGGGGGACATGATTCCCTACGTAGAGTAAATGTTACGTGGGTGCATTTCTGTTCATTTATTTTTATTCCCCATTGTCTTGCCCATTTCTCCACTTGCGTTACGTGGTGCTGTAATTGAATCGAGGCATCTTTTGGATCTTTGTGAGTACTGAAAAATGCCGTATCATCAGCAAATGTTGACGTGTGAATTTCATTGTTTGTTGGCATGTCTGCTGTGTACAGCAAGTATAGAATTGGTCCTAAGATACTACCTTGAGGGACGCCAGCACCTATAGGTTGAGGACGGCTTAAATAATCACCTTCTTTAATCATAAACTGACGGTCGATTAAGTATTTCCATAGTAGGTGTTGAAGATTCACCGGCAAGTTCTGCTTTAATTTAGATATCAGGCCTTCATGCCATACTTTGTCGAAAGCTTGAGAGACGTCAATAAAGAGTGCCGAACAGTATCTCTTTTCCTCAAAGGTTTTTCTTATGACTTGTACCAATCTATGTGTTTGTTCTATTGTACTGTGTTGACGTCTGAAGCCAAACTGGTGATTGGGAATGCAGTTGTTTTCATTCAAAATCGGAGTCAGCTTGGTTATAAGCAATTTCTCGAATAATTTGGACATAGTTGGTAATAGACTTATTGGCCTATACGACTCAACTTTGCAAGGATCTTTTCCCGGCTTAGGAATCATTTTTACTAGTGCAATTTTCCAAACCGGAGGGTAGTACTCAAGCCGTAAGATGGCATTAAAAAGAAAGAGGATTAATCTTTTTGCAATGCGAGGCAGCTCAAAAATCATTTTATTGCTGATTTTATCAAACCCAGGTGCTTTTTTAACATTTAAATTATCAATAGCCTCAACAACCTCCAGATATTGAAATCTTATTTGTACAGGTGGTCTGGCAACAACAGGCGGTAGTTGGCTAATGTCAGTATCCATATTGGGAGTGAATACATTTTTTAAATGACTTACGAAAAGGTTGCCTTTTTCTTCGTTATTTCGTGCCCAAGATCCGTTCAAAGTACGCAGTGGAGGTTTTGCGATTACGGGTTTTCTTAGATTTCGGACTGCACGCCATAATGAATAATTTGACTGGGAAGTTGCGTCTAGACCTTCCAGATGTTGTTTGAGAGACTCTGCTTTTTGCGCTTCTAGCAAGATCCTAAGATTTTTGGTACATTCTCTCAACCTAGTTTTAAGTTGGGGCGATCTGTGTTGTTGCCACTCTCTTCGGACTCTCCTTTTTTCAGACAATAGTTGCTCAACATCTGCAGAAAAAACTCTGTTGTACCTATTCGGGCGGTAAGTGGAAGAAGCATGTTCTGCGGCTTTCTCGACATGTTCATTAAGACTTTTTATACAGGCATCGATGTCTTCAGCAGTTTTTAACGGGAGTTTCTCTGTGCAGTGAGTGCTGATGTATTTTTTGTATTTTAACCAATTCAGACGTTTGACAAGAAGTAAGGCATCAGTTACGATTTGCTGAGGACTTCTGATGGTGATTACAGTGGGTGAGTGATCTGAAGAAAGATCCAGTGAAGCCTCGACTTCAATGAGTTCCGGGGATACCCCTTTCGCCACGCCGAAATCGATAACGTCAGGAATTTTTTGCTGGTCAGTTGGCCAATAAGTTGGTTGACCAGTTGAAATCACATTCAGTCCCATTTCAGACAGGGAGTCGTACAAGATACGACCTTTAGGGCTAACGAGTCGTGAGCCCCAGAATGTATGCTTAGCATTGTAGTCGCCAGCCGCTATGAAACGGCTACCTAGTGATTTGTAAAAATTTCTATACTGATCTTTTGTTACTGAAAATCTGGGCGGACAGTAAACTGACGAAATCACGAGGTTTTGACAAAAGTTCTCAATACAGATGTTTGTTGCTTGAAGATAGCACTCTGAAAGACCACCCAATGAATGGTGTTTGATTCGCGATTTGACCAATATTGCCGAGCCACCACATGATCTATCTCTGGGGTCCTTGGTGTCGTAGAATGTATAACCACTTATTTTAAAAATGCTTCTCGACGTCATATGAGTCTCGGAAATCAGCATTACATCAATTTTCTTATTAAAAAGAAAATATTCAAGTTCATTTTTGTGTTGGCGTATGCCGTTTGCGTTCCAGAAACATATTTTGAGACAGTTCATGGTCTATTAAGTATGGCCTGCAGTAGCGTGGACTGCATTTTTTGCATCTCCTGCATCATACTTGTCATGCTTGTCATGAAATGGTTCATGGATTGCGCCAGATTCTCCATTATACCTTCAAGACGGCTAAAATTGTGGCTGTTTGTATCATTTATTGGTGATTCATTTTGCAGTGTTGGTTGGTTAGATCTTAGCACGTTGGCATATGAAAATTGGCTAGTGGATGCTTGTACTACGGGGGGAATAATTGTAATAGGTACTTTTGTCGTCTGGGTAGGGGTAGAAGCGGGTTTGTTGATCAAGGAGCGTTTAACGACCTCGAAAACAGGGCAACCCCTGTAGTTGGCAGTGTGGTTTCCACCGCAATTGCTGCATCTTTTTACCCTGGAATCATCCTTAGGTTTATCGCACTTTGAGGTGTCATGAAGATCCCCACAAACAACACAAACAGTAGGCAACTTACAATAAGATTTTGTGTGACTATATTCTTGGCAGTTCGAACACTGTACTGGGCCAGATCGCTTATGAGGTTCTTCCACTGTAACTCTTCGGTGCATTATGAATTTCAAGTCATATATAGGATGTGTTTCATTTTTCTTCAGCTTAACATCACCAGGTTCTAACTCCACTCTAAATAATGGTTGAGGGATCCTATCTCTGTTTCTTATATTTGATACTGCCTTGATTTTAAAGCCTTTGTCGGCCAAACTGCTCTTGATCTCCTCAGGATCAACAAAAGAATCAATTCCCTTAATTACGACTTGTAGACCTTTTGCGCTTTTAAGTTGATACGTGTAAAAATTCTTTTTGCGTTTTTCAAATTCCGAAACTATTCTCCGATAGTCGTTTTCATTATTAACCTGAATCTTTGTTTCATTAATATTGCCACGCTTAATTGGAGTCACATAAAAAGAATTTTCTCCAATTAATGAAACTAATATTTTTATAAGTTCGTTTGAATTTTTTTCTCTTAAATATATTGGAGGTGGTTTTACTGGCTTAATCACAGCGTTAGGGACATCATTTTTGTCTTGGAGGATGGCAAAACGATTTTGCGAGCGTGGCTCTTCAGCATTCTTTGATAATTTTGCGGCTGGTGTAATTTCGGCAGATTTTGGGCTTCTGCCTCTCTTCGATACTGTTATATAACGGTCCATTCCTACCTGTGTTTTTTGTTTTTCTTCAACAGCAACTATAGGAGCGGCCTTATTTGTAGGACTTAATGTGCCTTTTGCAGCTGTTGACGTCTCTCCAATATTTGATAACGAGGACCGTGAAGAAGACGGTCCTTCAGTGATTTTTCTATTTAAATTAAATATGCTTTGGGCTAAGTTTGTGCCCTGTTCAGCACATTTATTCAAGTTTGGTGCACTTGCACTTAAATTCAGATTTGTGCTTATTTTTGGTTTCACAGTTAAGTAGTTTTTATTAAATTCGGGATCTTTAATGTTCTCATTACTAACACTTGCCGAGCTCAACACGAAATAAGCATTACGGCTCTGAGGCCCACTCGCACTATTAGAATTGTTACTCATTCACTGTCTCACTGTATTTAATTTTTCTAGTTTTCAAATAATTAAAAATAAATTATCACAATTTATTAATTATTATTTGCACTTAGTGCAATTATTTGACTTTGTAAAGATTTTCACCTATTACGAGTTATTTTTTTCAATTTTTTGTTTAATTTAACTTTTTACACTTTTTCACCTATTACGATTTTTTCACCGAAAATTCAGCCGCACTAAAAGTAACACGTCCGAACAGTTCGATGTATCAAGCAGATATGATACTACAAAAAATTTATATCCACTGATCCAGTCATCTGTTTTGCGCTTGAGTTAAAGCAAGGGTATCCCTCCTTCTCAACCGAACATGGCCAGTAAAGTTAAGGATGTCTCGTGCAAGTGGGTTTGGATGGTGTTCAAGTTTGCTGACATATTTTGAGGCGTGTTTTGTAAATTCGACTTTCACCAAAGGAATGCCTAGATCTTTGTGGATTCGAGAATTTTTAACATACCATGGAGCTGCAGTAATTGTACGTAGAATCTTATTTTGACCCCTTTGAATTTTTTCAATGTTGGATGCTGAGGCAGTACCCCATAATTGAATTCCATAACACCAGATTGGCTTTAGAATTGCATTGTACAACAAAAGTTTGCAATCCAACTTTAATGTAGAATTTCTGCCGATTAGCCAATTAATTTGCACTGCTTTTAATCTCATCTGGGTAAGTTTTGCGTCGATATGAGACTTCCAAGTTAAACGACGATCGAGGTGGATTCCGAGGTATTTGACTTCATTGTGTTGCGAGATAATTTGACTATTTATTCTGATGAACGAGCATGTATCTTTTCGCAATGTGAAAGTTATATGAATACATTTCTGTTCGTTAACCCTGATTTTCCAAAGCTCAAGCCAATTCTCTAGTTTATAAACATATTTCTGCAAGTTCTGTGATGCTATTTGATGGTCCTTATGAACGCTAATAAAGGCTGTATCGTCTGCAAAAGTTGAAGTATGTATTATGGGGTCTAACGGCATATCGGATGCATAAATCAAATATAAAGTTGGACCCAGTATGCTACTCTGGGGTACTCCTGCTTCAATTGGCTGAGCGGGGCTTAAAAAATCGCCTTCTTTGATTGTAAATTTGCGACCATATAAATAACTTTTCATAAGTTTGTGGGTGTTAGCAGGCAGAGTTAATTTAATTTTATGCATTAAACCTTCATGCCAGACTTTGTCGAACGCTTGCGACACATCAATGAAAAGGGCGGAGCAGTATTTTTTCTCTTCAAACGACTGTCTTATCACATTTACCAATCTGTGTGTTTGTTCGATTGTACTGTGTTTAGCTCTGAACCCGAATTGGTGATTTGGGATACATTGAGTGTCGTTCAGAATTGGCATCAACTTAGCCAATAACAATTTTTCAAACAGTTTTGAAATTGTCGGCAGTAGACTAATTGGCCTATATGACTCTACTTTAGTGGGGTCCTTCCCTGGCTTAGGAATCATGGTAATCATAGATACCTTCCAATCTGCAGGATAGTATTCTAGGCGTAAAATAGCATTAAAAATAAATAGGATAATTCTTTTAGCTACACGAGGTAACTCCACAAGCATTTTGTTGCTGATTTTATCCATACCTGGAGCTTTTTTAAGATTCAGAGTACCAATAGCGCTTTGAACATCATTAAAGCTAAGTCTTAGAGGTACAGGAGGTCTAATAACGAGTGGAGGCAAATCAGATGCATTATTTGAGTTGTTTATAGTAAACACTTTTCTCAAATGATTAACAAATAAAGTCCCCTTCTCGGAATCATTTCTAGCCCAGTCACCAGTCGGATTTCGCAGAGGAGGTTTTCCTCTAACTGGTCTTTTTAAACCTCGTGCCGCCTTCCATAACGAATAGTCAGATTGTGGGGTACTATCAAGACCCTCCAAGTAAGATTTAAGTGAAGCCATTCTTTGGGTTTCTAAGAAATTTCTTAGTATATCTCTGCATACCCGTAGCCTAGCTTTCAGTTCAGGAGACCTGTGGATTTGCCACTCTCTTCTAACTCTTCTTTTTTCTGATAGGAGATGATCGAGTTCAGCGAAATAAGTTCTATTTGTCCCACTTCTGCACTCAACGTCGTATGTGGAGGCGTGATGTACAGCTCTTCGTATGTCCTCAGTAAACTTGCCAATCGACCCATCAATTTCCTCGGTAGTTCTCAACACTACATTTTCCGTGCAGTGGGAACTTAAATACTTTTTATACTTTATCCAACTTACTCTGGTTTTAGATATGTCCCGAAATGGAGAGCCATTCCCTTGAATGGCTAAAATGATAAATGGCTGATGATAAAACAAAATTGTATTGACAGAATTCAATACAAATGTTTGTTGCTTGTAGGTAATCCTCACATATGTTGTTCATTAAATAATGTTTTATTCTGTTCTTTATAAGAATTGCCGAACCTCCACATGCTCTTCCGCGGGGATCTTTAGTATCATATAACACGTAGCCATTAATTTTGAAGTACGCTGTCGCCGTCAAGTGAGTTTCAGCAATCATCATGACATCAATCTGCTTATCCATCAGGAAGTGTTCCAGTTCGTTTTTATGTTGGCGGAGGCCGTTCGCATTCCAAAAACAAATTTTTAAACAAATCATTTCTTTAAAATGGCTTGTAAGATAGTGGATTGCATTTTCAGCATTTCCTGCATCATGGATGTCATAGTGGTCGTAAAAGTGTTCATGGTTTGGACAAGTGTCTGCAATGTAGTCTCTAGAGTGTTACTATTAGGCTCGTAATATTGTGATTTAGGAGCCTGCTCCAAACCTGGCATATTAGATTTAACCACGTTAGCGTAAGAAACTTGTCTAGAACTAGGCGCGTTTACATGACTAGTGGACCGTAACAATTGCGGGAAATTGTCACTCGGTGCCAAAATAGGCTGTTGACGATGATCAGGTAATACTGACGTCTTGTTGGTGCTTATGCCTTTCAAATGAGTGTAAATTGGACAACCTCTATAATTTGCGGTATGATTACCTCCGCAGTTACTGCATTTTTTGATTTTTGAATCAGTTTTCGACTTATCACATTGAGCAGTTGCATGTAGCTCCCCACACGCAACACAAACTGTCGGCAATTTACAATACGCCTTGGTGTGACCAAATTCTTGACAGTTGAGACACTGGACGGGTCCCTGACGCTTATGTGGTTCTTCCACGGTGATTCTACGATGCAGAAGGTACATCAGATTGTAGATGGGATGGGACTCGTTTTTCTTTAATACGACATCTCCAGGTTTCAATTCCACCCTGAACATAGGCTGTGGAGTCTTTTCACGGTTTCTAATATTCGTTATGCTCTTAATTTTGAAGCCTTTTTCCATTAAGCTAGTCTTTATCTCGGCAGGATCAACATCTGGGTCTATACCCTTTAGAACGACTTGGAGTCCTTTTGCGCTTTTCAGCTGGTAGGTATAGAAATCCCTACTTTCCCTCTCCAACTGGTTGGACAATTTACGAAAATCATCCTCCTTTTTCACTTGTATTTTGGTTTCGCTGATATTTCCATGTTTAATTGATGTTACGCTAAACATATTTGCACCTATTACCGAAACAATTCCTTGTACCAATTTACTGGAAGTGGGCTCTCTCAGATAAATTGGTGGGGGCTTAAACGTCTTCTTAGGAAGTTCTGGCTCATCCGTCTGGAGGAGAGCAAACCTATTTTGATCATTACCCACAGTCTTAGAAGCTTTTGCATTTGATGACACTTGAGCAGACTTCGGGCTCCTCTGTCGCTTGAGAACGGTGATGTACTTATCCATACCTACTTGTTTTTTGGGTTTCACTGCACTATTTGATGAAGATGATGTTTTCTCATCTGTTGAAATCACTATATTGGGAGAACAGGAACGACGCCGTTCTACGGCTCTTGTAGTGAGAAAATTCTCCAGAGATTTTTTTATGGATTCTTCCTCAGAGAGCCATTTAGTTTTTCTCGACGAGCTAAGCTCTTTCTCAGAATTACATCTGAGAGGAACACTCATACAGTTTTTATACGATTTTTAATGTTTTTTTTTTATTTTTTATATATTTTAACCTATTACGAGTTATTTTTTTCACTTTTTTGTTTAATTTCAACCTATTACAATTTTTCACCTATTACGATTTTTTCACCGAAAATTCAGCCGCACTAAAATTAACACGTCCGAACAGTTCGATGAGAAGAGACTGAAAAAAACTAATAACTTCATCGTCGGTCTAAACGTGTTGAATTTTTCTGTCTCCTGCTGTAGACTTTCTTTGCCTTTGTGGTTTAATTTGTTCAAAAACACAGGAGTCATCCACGACCACGACTTCACACATTTTAAAATGTTTTTATTATAATACAAAACAAATTGCATACAGCTGTTTTGAATATCAGTGATGCCACTGTTCAAAACATTTTGTTACCAAATTTTTATCAGAAAATTACCGAAGTCCCTGGCATCAGGGAATAAATTCCATAAAGAAGATTTAAAATAAAGTGTAGAACGGCATTATGCATAATAAAAAACATTTTTATTTTTTATTATTACAAATACACATATACATACATATGTATTTATTATTATAAATACATACATATGTGTTTTTTGGCAGCTAGCCTCAATAATCCCCAAGAGGCGATAAGGCCCGATAGACTAGGCGATAGTGTGCCAGACTATCAGTCAGAGGGTTGCGGGTTCGATTCCCGCCAAAGACTCTGGGTGTTTCCTGCAGATAAGCCAAAAGCTTCGCAGTTTGTGTTTGTTAAAAAAAAAAAAAAAAAAAAAAAAAAATTTGATTGTTATATGAAATAAATTTTTTTTGACAAGTTGGTACTTTTGCTACTTTTTATATTTTTAGCACATGGCCCAGATTAAAGTATACGGTACTTTTTAAGGCGTAAAAACAAGTAAAAATTGGTGCTTTTGGTACTTTTTCTCTTATTGCTTAATGTATACATACACTTTATAGCCTACATTAACATACAGTGTACATTTTGGGGCGATACTTTAAGCAAAAATTGGTACTTTCGGGAATCTTTTACTTCAAAAACTTTTACTCTCTTCTATAAATTTAGTACACAAATTTTAGGGGCAAATACTGGTATTTTTGGCAGTCTTGGATTGAATTAAAATATAAGGTCCTTTTTAAGGGGCAAAAACTGGTACTTTTGACGGTCTTTAATTTTTGTACTTTTTCTCTCTTCGATAAATTTAGTATACAGATAGCAAAAGCTGGTGCTTTTTCTAATCTTTTACTTTTGTCTTGCAATTACAATCAATAAATCCCAGGGTCAAACGCTAAAAGTTTGTGTATAATTTTGTTATTGGATAAACCCTTATATTTAAATCTTGCTGTAATTTTCACGTGAACGAAGTCACGGGTATAAGCTAGTATTATAGAGCAATTCCATATGAAAGCGATCACCTTTTGGACGACCCCTCTCCGATTTTAAAATAAATAGTCTCAATCGATTGCCCAGCAAAAAATAATGTACCTACATTTTTTTTTATAGTGACTGGTTTAGTGGTGGTGTACACCACTGTCATGTGACAAAATTGAAAAATTCTTCATAAGGGACCTCATTGAAAGTTGTTTAAAAAAAAAACGTTTCAGTCTCGTCTCATCGAACTGTTCGGACGTGTTAATTTTAGTGCGGCTGAATTTTCGGTGAAAAAATCGTAATAGGTGAAAAATTGTAATAGGTTGAAATTAAACAAAAAGTGAAAAAAATAACTCGTAATAGGTTAAAATATATAAAAAAAAAAAAAAAACATTAAAAATCATATAAAAACTGTATGAGTGTTCCTCTCAGATGTAATTCTGAGAAAGAGCTTAGCTCGTCGAGAAAAACTAAATGGCTCTCTGAGGAAGAATCCATACAAAAATCTCTGGAGAATTTTCTCACTACAAGAGCCGTAGAACGGCGTCGTTCCTGTTCTCCCAATATAGTGATTTCAACAGATGAGAAAACATCATCTTCATCAAATAGTGCAGTGAAACCCAAAAAACAAGTAGGTATGGATAAGTACATCACCGTTCTCAAGCGACAGAGGAGCCCGAAGTCTGCTCAAGTGTCATCAAATGCAAAAGCTTCTAAGACTGTGAGTAATGATCAAAATAGGTTTGCTCTCCTCCAGACGGATGAGCCAGAACTTCCTAAGAAGACGTTTAAGCCCCCACCAATTTATCTGAGAGAGCCCACTTCCAGTAAATTGGTACAAGGAATTGTTTCGGTAATAGGTGCAAATATGTTTAGCGTAACATCAATTAAACATGGAAATATCAGCGAAACCAAAATACAAGTGAAAAAGGAGGATGATTTTCGTAAATTGTACAACCAGTTGGAGAGGGAAAGTAGGGATTTCTATACCTACCAGCTGAAAAGCGCAAAAGGACTCCAAGTCGTTCTAAAGGGTATAGACCCAGATGTTGATCCTGCCGAGATAAAGACTAGCTTAATGGAAAAAGGCTTCAAAATTAAGAGCATAACGAATATTAGAAACCGTGAAAAGACTCCACAGCCTATGTTCAGGGTGGAATTGAAACCTGGAGATGTCGTATTAAAGAAAAACGAGTCCCATCCCATCTACAATCTGATGTACTTTCTGCATCGTAGAATCACCGTGGAAGAACCACATAAGCGTCAGGGACCCGTCCAGTGTCTGAACTGTCAAGAATTTGGTCACACCAAGGCGTATTGTAAATTGCCGACAGTTTGTGTTGCGTGTAGGGAGCTACATGCAACTGCTCAATGTGATAAGTCGAAAACTGATTCAAAAATCAAAAAATGCAGTAACTGCGGAGGTAATCATACCGCAAATTATAGAGGTTGTCCAATTTACACTCATTTGAAAGGCATAAGCACCAACAAGACGTCAGTATTACCTGATCATCGTCAACAGCCTATTTTGGCACCGAGTGACAATTTCCCGCAATTGTTACGGTCCACTAGTCATGTAAACGCGCCTAGTTCTAGACAAGTTTCTTACGCTAACGTGGTTAAATCTAATATGCCAGGTTTGGAGCAGGCTCCTAAATCACAATATTACGAGCCTAATAGTAACACTCTAGAGACTACATTGCAGACACTTGTCCAAACCATGAACACTTTTACGACCACTATGACATCCATGATGCAGGAAATGCTGAAAATGCAATCCACTATCTTACAAGCCATTTTAAAGAAATGATTTGTTTAAAAATTTGTTTTTGGAATGCGAACGGCCTCCGCCAACATAAAAACGAACTGGAACACTTCCTGATGGATAAGCAGATTGATGTCATGATGATTGCTGAAACTCACTTGACGGCGACAGCGTACTTCAAAATTAATGGCTACGTGTTGTATGATACTAAAGATCCCCGCGGAAGAGCATGTGAAGGTTCGGCAATTCTTATAAAGAACAGAATAAAACATTATTTAATGAACAACATATGTGAGGATTACCTACAAGCAACAAACATTTGCATTGAATTCTGTCAATACAATTTTGTTTTATCATCAATTTATTCGCCACCTCGATTTTCAATAAAAGAACACCAATACTACAGCTTCTTCAATTCCCTTGGAGCTAGATTTTTAGTTGCTGGTGACTTTAACGTCAAACACACTTTTTGGGGTTCACGTCTGGTGACCCCGAAGGGTCATCCCACCTACTGGCCGACGGACCGACGGAAGATTCCCGATGTTATTGACTTCGGAGTAGTGAAAAATATCCCTGTAGAATCGATACAAGTGGAGCCTTCATTAGACTTGTCTTCAGATCACTCTCCTTCTATTATTTCAATGCGTTTCCTTCAAGGGAATGGCTCTCCATCTCGGGACATATCTAAAACTAGAGTAAGTTGGATAAAGTATAAAAAGTATTTAAGTTCCCACTGCACGGAAAATGTAGTGTTGAGAACTACCGAGGATATTGATGGGTCGATTGGCAAGTTTACTGAGGACATACGAAGAGCTGTACATCACGCCTCCACATACGACGTTGAGTGCAGAAGTGGGACAAATAGAACTTATTTCGCTGAACTCGATCATCTCCTGTCAGAAAAAAGAAGAGTTAGAAGAGAGTGGCAAATCCACAGGTCTCCTGAACTGAAAGCTAGGCTACGGGTATGCAGAGATATACTAAGAAATTTCTTAGAAACCCAAAGAATGGCTTCACTTAAATCTTACTTGGAGGGTCTTGATAGTACCCCACAATCTGACTATTCGTTATGGAAGGCGGCACGAGGTTTAAAAAGACCAGTTAGAGGAAAACCTCCTCTGCGAAATCCGACTGGTGACTGGGCTAGAAATGATTCCGAGAAGGGGACTTTATTTGTTAATCATTTGAGAAAAGTGTTTACTATAAACAACTCAAATAATGCATCTGATTTGCCTCCACTCGTTATTAGACCTCCTGTACCCCTAACACTTAGCTTTAATGATGTTCAAAGCGCTATTTGTACTCTGAATCTTAAAAAAGCTCCAGGTATGGATAAAATCAGCAACAAAATGCTTGTGGAGTTACCTCGTGTAGCTAAAAGAATTATCCTATTTATTTTTAATGCTATTTTACGCCTAGAATACTATCCTGCAGATTGGAAGGTATCTATGATTACCATGATTCCTAAGCCAGGGAAGGACCCCACTAAAGTAGAGTCATATAGGCCAATTAGTCTACTGCCGACAATTTCAAAACTGTTTGAAAAATTGTTATTGGCTAAGTTGATGCCAATTCTGAACGACACTCAATGTATCCCAAATCACCAATTCGGGTTCAGAGCTAAACACAGTACAATCGAACAAACACACAGATTGGTAAATGTGATAAGACAGTCGTTTGAAGAGAAAAAATACTGCTCCGCCCTTTTCATTGATGTGTCGCAAGCGTTCGACAAAGTCTGGCATGAAGGTTTAATGCATAAAATTAAATTAACTCTGCCTGCTAACACCCACAAACTTATGAAAAGTTATTTATATGGTCGCAAATTTACAATCAAAGAAGGCGATTTTTTAAGCCCCGCTCAGCCAATTGAAGCAGGAGTACCCCAGAGTAGCATACTGGGTCCAACTTTATATTTGATTTATGCATCCGATATGCCGTTAGACCCCATAATACATACTTCAACTTTTGCAGACGATACAGCCTTTATTAGCGTTCATAAGGACCATCAAATAGCATCACAGAACTTGCAGAAATATGTTTATAAACTAGAGAATTGGCTTGAGCTTTGGAAAATCAGGGTTAACGAACAGAAATGTATTCATATAACTTTCACATTGCGAAAAGATACATGCTCGTTCATCAGAATAAATAATCAAATTATCCCGCAACACAATGAAGTCAAATACCTCGGAATCCACCTCGATCGTCGTTTAACTTGGAAGTCTCATATCGACGCAAAACTTACCCAGATGAGATTAAAAGCAGTGCAAATTAATTGGCTAATCGGCAGAAATTCTGCATTAAAGTTGGATTGCAAACTTTTGTTGTACAATGCAATTCTATAGCCAATCTGGTGTTATGGAATTCAATTATGGGGTACTGCCTCAGCATCCAACATTGAAAAAATTCAAAGGGGTCAAAATAAGATTCTACGTACAATAACTGCAGCTCCATGGTATGTTAAAAATTCTCGAATCCACAAAGATCTAGGCATTCCTTTGGTGAAAGTCGAATTTACAAAACACGCCTCAAAATATGTCAGCAAACTTGAACACCATCCAAACCCACTTGCACAAGACATCCTTAACTTTACTGGCCATGTTCGGTTGAGAAGGAGGGATACCGTTGCTTTAACTCAAGCGCAAAACAGATGACTGGATCAGTGGATATAAATTTGTTGTAGTATCATAATATTTTGTCTAGCACTGGCTGGACTTATTATTTTCTTTTAGTATTAAGATTCGAAAACTTATTGTCATTTCATTTCTGAAGATTATGAATTATGACCACAGGTCATAAAATGTTTTGCAAATTTTTTAAATTACCAGGTAATGACTTGTTTCTGCACGTGTCATTTTAGGCGAAATATTTATTACCTGGTAATTTAAAAAATTTACAAAACATTTTATGACCTGTAGCCTCAGTCGGGTTTGGTGTGCCATTACATGCCACTGCTGCTATTATCCATGGATTTATGCCCGATCTTGTGAAGGCAGGCAGACCATATTCACTACACACTTAACTTGGGGCTCTTAAAAAAAAATTGATTTTTTCTTCATAAATGTATTTTTAACTGTAAAATAATTTTTAAAATGTATTTTTAACAAGGTGGTCTCTTAAATGCTCTTCTCCTGTCCAAACAAGGAGTCGGGGTCCATTTTTTTTATTGGTGATTCTTAAAGCAAAAATTATGAGGAATCCAAAAAAAAAAATTAGCCGGAAAATTTAGGAGCTTCTGTGGAAAATCGGAAAATTTAATTTTCATGGGAAAATTTAAAGGTAAATTTCTAAGAAAAATTAGGAAAATTTTATTTTTAAATTAAAGCCTGATTCAATACCTTTCCAACGAGCTATCACTTGTTGCGATCGCTTTAGTAGTTTTTTTTTAAACAACTTTCAATGAGGTCCCTTATGAAGAATTCTTCAATTTTGTCACATGACAGTGGTGTACACCACCACTAAACCAGTCACTATAAAAAAAAAAAAATATGTAGGTACATTATTTTTTGCTGGGCAATCGATTGAGACTATTTATTTTAAAATCGGAGAGGGGTCGTCCAAAAATTTGCCAATTTTGATCGTTTTCATATGGAATTGCTCTATAATAAATTATTGAGCATACTATCCCGTCTAAAGTTTTTCCCGCCATATAATATCTATTATTGATATATATTGGCAACGCCGCCAATGCGTACATGCGAATAAAAAATTATGTGTCAAAAATTTTTGCTGCTACATATTTGTGACGGCTGCATGCGTATGTAAAAATTTCTCAAATGTCAGAATTCAAATGTAGCAAGGAAGTACACAGCATGCAAAAATAACATGTGTGTATGTTTCTATAAAGCAGCATGCGCACACATGTGAATGTGTTCTGCATGTGATTGTCACTAAAATTGGTAGTACACGACATGTTGCCAATGTAGCGTCATGGTGACGTCAAAATTACGTCAGAGCCACATGTGAATGTGGCTTTTTACATGACATGTACTGCCGGCTTAACACAAGCAAACACTACAACGAAAATAAGACTTGCTTAACTTCAGCACTACAAACGGTTTTTAGCTCAGCAAAAGCATTAAAAAAAATTCAAAAACTGTAAGTTTTAAGCAGCAGCAAATTTTTTAAAGTGAATTGCTATGACTGACTGTGTCAGCAAATAAAATTACATAGTTAAGCTACAGTCAATAGTTTTATTTTTGTTTTTTGACTTTGTGCTCTGCTTTTGCATGTGTATTTTCTTCTAGTTAAAGTTAAGCACATACGTAGAGTGCTTGAAAATAGTTAAGCATTTTTAAACCCTGATTTTTAATGTTCTTTCATTTTCATATTTAGACCGCAATAAAAGGCGGAATCATTTAATGAAATTTTAAATGTAATAAAAAAGACAGACAGCACTATAACCGCAGAAGAATTGAAACGCAAATGGATCAATTTACGGACGCAATATATCCAAGAAGTACGCGCCGTTAGGCAATCCAAAAAAGTGGTTCTAGAGTAGCATACATATGTTTACCGGCCAAAGTTATGGTGTTTCCAGCAACTTAGTTTATTCCATTGTATACAATAAATTTGAAATCACTTGAATACAGAAATGAAACAAAACGTCAACAAATTAAGAAAATTCGAGCATAAGAATATTAAACTTGCTCAACCAAGTTGCTGAATGTGAACACAAAAGCAAGTTCAAAAGAAAATAAATAAAAATGAAAATTATACTTGCACAATTAAAGTTGCCTAATCTGAAATGGGCCTTATTTAAAAAATTCGAAGAACAAATTTATTTTTTATTAAAACGTCAGATTTCAGGATCAGCTGATGACTATATAGCTGTCATTTTCCACATAATTCAGTAACTGGCTAAAGGGCGGCATAAATACCCACCTGCATTTGCACTCGTGTAGTCGTGTAGCCTGCTGTCTCGAATGTGTTTAATACTTTAAGCAGGTCCTATTTTCGTTGTAGTGCTTGCTTGTGCTACAGTTCTCTTTGTTGTGTCGTATATGTATATGTATGTGTGTGATTTTTATACCCTACACCACCATAGTGGAAAGGGTATATTGTAATTGTGCTGATGTTTGTAACGCCCAGAAATATTGGTCCAACACCCACCTTAAAGTATACCGATCGACTCAGAATCACTTCCTGAGTCGATTTAACGATGTCCGTCCGTCCGTATGGCTGGCTGTCCATGTCAAGCTTGTGCGCAGAGCACAGGTCGCAATTTTGAAGATATTTCGATAAAATTTGGTACGTGAAATTTTTTCGGCCCAAGGATGGATGGGATTGAAACTGGTGGGAATCGGTCCATTATATCACCTGTTCCCCATACAAATGTCCTCCCGAAATTAGGGTTTAAAGATCATAAATGTTTGAATTATGCAAGTATCCAAATAAATTTCACTACAAATGAGTGGTAATTGAAGCCGAACCAGTTCTACAAATTTTGTGCAGATCGGTCCATAATTTATCATAGCTCCCATATAAGGTCCTCAAAAATTTTGGTTTTTGAACACAAATATATTTCATATGCCGAATCTTATATACCCTTCACCTTTGTTGTGGATGCATAATTATATTATATACATACATACATATCGATGGTCTCATGTAGAAAGGCCCTAACTCGCATATTTGAAACTTTACAGGAGAAGGTAAAAACATAGTAGAAACTGTAATATTCAACATGTAACTTTTTGTGTACAACTGCTTATAAAAGCGTTATTTTTTACACTATTGCAATAAATTTTTGTGAGGAGGTGTATTTGCGATAAATGCATTGGAATCGCAAAAAAAAACAAATTTCGAAAAAATAGCGAGTTAGGGCCTTTCTACATGAGACCAACGATATATATATATATTATATTGTTACGTTTTTACCGTGGTTTATTTCCTTTAAATAAACCGGATTCTTTTTAATTGCAAAATAAAAGCGTCAAGTAGTTTGAAGAAAATATCTATAACGAGTCTTTATTTATTTAAATGTACACAAACACAATTAAAACAAGTGAGAGTGCTATATTCGGCTTTGCCGAATCTCTAATACCCTCCACCTAAACGTAATAAGAAATACAAAAACTACACTGGTTATAGGACTAGAATATCCTTATTCTGTGTTTTCTATTCAGTCTTAGTGCAAATTTTATTAGTATTTGATATATTGTTTGAAAGACAATTTTACGACCAAATATGTTAAATATTTTGAAATTTTGTCTAATTTTCACCATTTTTAATTGATTTAATTACCAATTCTTACCATAATTTACAGAGTTTGTCTGATGTTCATAATAATCTTGAGTGTAATTTAACAAACAGAGTATAAACAAGTAAGAAAGTATAGTCGGTCAAGCGCGACCATATAATACCCTACACCCAGTATATGTATAAAACAGTTTTTCAGAAATGAGAGCTATATGGGAGATATGATCTATATGGACCGATCATTCAAAAATTTAGTGTCATGATTTCTATGAATATAAATATTGTGTATGTTAAACTTTATCTCGATATAAATACTTTTAAAAGATTTATGGGGGTTAAAGTTGATTACGGGGAGGGTCTTATATGGGAGTTTCGACTAATTACGGACCGACCATTATAAAATTAGGTGTCATCATTTCTGTATATTATTTGTGTCGAATTTTATTTGATTACCAACATTCTTAAGAAATTTATGATCGTTAAAGTGATTTTCGGAAGTTGACCTTATATGGGAGCTACGACTAATTATGGACCGATCACAATAAAATTGTATCGTATTATTTGTATACATATGAAATATATTTGCGTTAAATAATATTTGGATACCAACATTTTTGAGTGCGTTATGCTCTTTAAAGTGATTTTCGGAAGTGGGCCTTATATGGGAGCTACGACTAATTATGGACCGATCACAATAAAATTATACCGTATTGTTTGTATACATATGAGATATATTTGTATTAAATATTATTTGGATACCAACATTTTTGAGTGAGTTATGCTCTTTAAAGCGATTTTCGGAATTGGGCCTTATATGGGAGCTACGACTAATTATGGACCGATCTTCACGAAATTTGTAGATCTGCTTTCTTAAATAACATAAGAAGTACAAACTTGACCCAAACAAGATAAATGAAAACACTTGATGAGCTATGGCAATGGCTATTGGTATGTGTAACAAAAGAGTAACCACCCCTAAAATTATCTGAATGATGACGGAGAGCAGCATAATATATACCGGTTTTACACTGGCATTTTTTATTGTAAGTATTGCTGTAAGAACTAATATTAGCAATGCCAGTGCTCGGTGTACAAATTGCACTGTCGCACAGAGGAGTATTTGGCCTGAAAAGCTGGCCAAAATTATTAAACGTGTTTTTTGAATTAAAAGTTTTAGTTTTTTGATAGTTTTAGGTGTAGTATGATATAAAAAGTCTAGTTTCAGATTTTGAAAAAATTACACTGCGCAACAAAAGTACACTGCGCAACAAAAAAAAAATTTCTCTACCCTAGAAATAAAAGTATGTGGACCATATGGATTTTGATGCCCTTAATTCAAATCTTTTTTCCGTTTTTCTCTAGTACGTAAGGATTTTCTTTTAAAGGCGTGGCATACTTCACCCCCTAAATCGTTGGGTTGCCTTATATATTTTGCCATAACTTGAAAACGTGTTCTCCGATTTTAATAGCAGGAGGATCAGAAGATGCACCGGAAAATTCTGCTTAAACTAACCATACACATTTATTTTATATCTATTACTATTTTGGAGTTATTAAAAATTTAATGGCGAAAAAAAAAAATTACATGCAAAATGCGTAAAATTTTTTGTTTTCAAAATGCAATAAAAAAATTTAAGGACCAAAACGTTAAAGTTTTTAAGATTTTTCTAAAAGCCACATTCCTAAGGAATAAAAGTTGGTATAAATCGCAAAACTCGATTAACAAATGTTGATTTTAAACTCATTCTTGACAGACTGTATGTACATACATACATATGATTTACAGTCTAATTAAAAAAAAATTTCAAAATTGTAAGGCTCTTATAAAACAGTATTTTTTTTATGAAAAAAGGCTTTGGTATATTTATTTTATATTATTGAATAATATTGAAATATATATTGAAATTTTTCAAACACTGCTTCAGTGCTAATATGTCACCATCCCCTTCACATTTTGAAATTTCGCTCAATTTTCTGACCAAAAAATCCAATTTTTCGTCAATGGTTCCAGCATTAGATTTTTTCACTATTTGGAATAGCTGTAATCTTGTGTAAACTTCCTATTGACTCTCGAAGTAGCAAAACGGGTTTGATAAAAATTGTGTGCAATAACCCTTTATAAGTATTTTTAAGCGCATGCTTTTATGACTTAATTAGAAAAAAATATACAAAAATAGAAAAAATGTGAAAATTTAAAAAAATCGTCAAAAATAATGGCGCAAACTTGCGCACACTTTTTTTTTTGTTTCTAAAATTAGAGATTCCAAATTTTTTTGTGGTATCAAACATAATTCGTAGACATGCTAACCTCACTTTTAAAAACTTCTTCTTTTCCTTTTTTCGCAAAAAAAGTGTATAATTTGTTTTTTTTTAGCTTTTGAACGAATTGTTTCAACATGAATATTCAACATATTTTAAATTTTTTTTTCTTTTTTAAATTACTTTTGATCAAACCTTTCAGCGAAAAAAATAATCTTTGTTAAACCTTTATTCGTTTAGTCGCAAAAAAATATCATATAAACATCCAGAAACCGAAAAAAACATTAAAATCTCATATAAATAAATTTCTTCACTTTCCTGACTTTAGCAGGGTCTCAGAGCTATAAATCGCAACTAAAAGTCTTCAAAATTTACAATATAATGTAAAATATTATTGTCTGTCGAGCTGCGTACTTAGTTCTTAAGATTTCTTAAAATTCAGTTTTGCCTTTTTGGCCAGCTTTTCAGCCCAAATACTCCTCTGTGTGTCGCTCTGTTCTCAAAGATATTTAGCCACGTAGGTTGTTGGACTACTAGCATCATTTATTACTTATTTTTGGTGAAATTTGTTTGCATACTTGCATAATTCAAAGATTTATGACCGGTAACCCCCAATTTCGGGAGGACATTTGTATGGGGGCTAGGTGAAATAATGGACAGATTTTCAGCAGTTTCAATCCCATCCATAAGGAGCTGTAAATATACATGTATATCTAGATTTGTTTATTAGAATTCAAGTATTATGACTGGTAAGTAAATAACAGTGCTCTGTTAAGTGCAAAATGATCTTGGCTAAAAATTGTGGTTTTTTTCTGTGCTAATTAAATTTACATTAATATTCACACACATAGTTGTGAGACACACTGTGTATTATGAGATTAATTTAAACCAGATTTTCAGGCAGATTTACTAGCTAAAACCCGGTGTGCTTCGCTACCCGTATCGTAATGAAATAAAAAGTTTTGAATTAAAAAAATATAATTATTAAGTTATTAAAATCTACAGTTTTCCTTTTAAATTAATTCTTATTATAATATCTTATTATGTTTTACAATATACAAACAAAGAAACACACATTCACTTTTATATATAGATAAGGGTTTCAAATGTATACAAATTTTAACATTTACTTAATATGTCCTAAATATTAATATTGATGGTAGAATAACCGTACCATATATCTTATTGTATACCATATATTTGATTTGTTTCTAATTATCATCATATGGAAGGTGCCACGCCCCCTGTCGCTACTACTCCCATTTTTTTTTTCGCAAATATTTAAACAAACAGTGGAATTTGTCATGCAAAATTTGAGTACTATAGCTATTATAGTTTCCTACATATTTGATTTTTAAAATTAACTTTGTACTTAAAATTTCAGAAAAAAAGTAGCCTATATCTCCTTCCAGACATACAGAAATATACTGTGAAAATTTCAAGCAAACCGGTTCAGCCGTTTAGCCGTGTATATATCCCAAACTAATAATACATAACATACATACATACAGACACACAATCACTTTTATATATGTATGTATATAGATTGAGGTTTTTTGTTTTTCCTCACGGGTTATTTTTGATCAACAATTTCTCGCCTCCTTTTCTTTAACAAATGTAAATAAAAAACATTACTGGTTTTTTATATATTTGTTCTACCCAACGTTTCGTTCGCTTTTTTCGAACTTCGTAATAATGAATTAAGGTTTACATTTGTATTTTCAATTATTTAATTTTAAAAAAACTGGACTACACGACACCGTATTAATCCGAAGGAAAAACAAAAAACCTCAATAATAATATTATAAATAATTTCAAAAAAGAAATCTAAAAAATATTATTCTTAAAATAAACTATAATGCATTAATTTTTTCTTATTTAATTTAGTTAAAATGGTTCAAAATCTTGCATTATCAATAACAAACATAAATCACAGCAATATGAGCATAAACAGTAGTATAGGCTCAATTGATTCTCCAACTGTAGCTGTAGAAAATGATGTAATCGCATTTCAAGAAATTCCTTTGACTGCGCTCAGTAAAAAATCATTACGAAAACTCTCTCATTTATTAAATACAAAAAAGGTTTTGCGTTCAGAAGAGGGTTATGAACGAGATTGGCGAGGGTTGGCATCATTAGCCAGACAAAAGTTTTTTTGCGATGAAAATACAATAAGTGGAGATGATCCTATGTCAAAAGTAATTCAACTATGGTGCACTAATAACCCAAAAACAGCAACCTTTGCCTACTTGGAGCAATTTCTTGGCATTATAGATAGATGGGATGTTTCTGATGATATATATGAAAATTTAGGTAAGTCACTAAATTACAATTATTTTATCTACATAATAGAAAAAAGCTTGTGGAATATTGGAAAGTGCTTTTGGTTGAAATATCTTTCGTTTGCTATAAACCACATAATAAATTCATTTAAACACTGAAATATGTATTTATTAACTAATACATTCTAATACTGTGTTCAGATATGAAACTTACCCCCTGGCCCACGATGTCGCACGATAACGTTCGCTTAGATAAAACTTAAGACACAAACTTGATTGTGGAATAAACAAACTTTTTTTTTTTTTGAATATAAATTAGGTTGGCGGAGAATTAATCCCTCAAATTGCCAGGTTATCCCACGATCGATTCTAGTGAGTCCCAAGTCGACCTATACCTTCATATAGGAAGCTGGAACGCTTAAATCTTGTATTAAAACAAAAAATTTAGCATGTGACCAATGCACAACTTCGAAAAACCGTAATGCGGTACAGTTAGACGACGCCAAGCATTAACCAATGCAAAAGTGAGACGCAACTCTCTCGAAGGCAGCGAAAAAAGGACGGCCTGATTGCCCTTAAGCGATAATGACAATGACGCGCGAGTTCTTTCTCCACCCAGAGCTGAATTACGACTGAATAAACAAACTTGATTGAGTAAAAAAATAGATACGATAAAAAGTTTGTGTCTTAAGTCTTATCTAAGCGAACGTTATCGTTCGACATCGTGGGCCAGGGGGTTAATTGAGTCAATATTCGGTTAATTGACAATATTATTTTTTCAGCGTACTCAATAATCATTTGACAGTTGGAAAACAATACAAAAAATACTCTATATGGTTGTTGTGTTTCTACGTAAACAAACTTACCTTCACATTGATTTTTTAATGTTTTCTTTTGTTGACATTTGCATTTTATACAATTTTGTTCACTAAACACAGTTATGAACAGTGTTGCATTCGAAATCTTACTCAATATTATAATAATTTCGTACTTATTGCGCAATAATTAATTGAGATTTTATATGGAATATTGAGCTCAATAATGGCGTTAATTGCAATTAACGCAATTAAGGGTCATATCTGAACACGCTATAAAAACATTTATTTAATTTGGCAATTACGTCTCGTCTATATGTTACCCTAAGGTTATTGTATTTTTATTATACATATGGGGTATTCACAAGGTGTGCTATCATGTTATATTGTCATAATGTTCTAACATTTTACAATGGTTTAATAATATTGTTGTTGCTTTGTTAACAAAAAGTGTCTTAAATTAATAGAACTTTGCTTGCTATGTTTATTGTGCTGTCGTAATTAAAAATTTTTTTGTTTATTTACTTGAGTTTGCCATCACAACATCTAAAATGTATTTTTCGCACAAACTGGCTATTATTTTAGTTTTTTCACTTATTTTTGGCATTGTGGAAAACAATATTAATTTTTATATTTGTTTTAAATCAGCTGATTTAAATTCAAAATAGCACACTGAATTATGAGGGGTTGTTCACAGCAGTCGTATTTTTTCATGTTATTATTTTAAGACATATGACTTTATGACACCTTGTGAATCCCCCAATAGATACAATAACAAAATATTTTTCGTCATTCTCACAACGCAAAGTGGCGACCGTAGAGCAAACGAAGTTGCAAAAATCAAAATTTTCATGAGCGCCGACGAAGTTTTGAATAAACCCATGTTATAGGAAACTTTTCAACGATTTCAAATATGCCACTCTTAATAATATCACATTTTAGTTTAGAAGATATAACCGTTCAAAGTTGACCGACTTTCGGTTTTCAAAAAAACACAATTTTTAGTCAATTTGTTGCGATTTCAGGTGTAATATCACGAAAAATAGGTAACGAATCGCCATATTTTTTCTTTGTAGTGATTGATGTATTTATTAAATGTATAATGATAACAAAAATTACCTGTTTGTGTTTTTCCTGGTAAATCACTATTTAAAAACTATCCGTTTTTTCACTATTTTTCAACTTTGACGGAAAATAAAAAAAAATTTATATATTTGTATATTTGCCATATTTGCAAAACCTCTTCTTTGATTATTTCTTTACATAATTCAAAAGATATGAATTTTGCAACGAAAAAACTCAAATGGAGCCACTGTGCAACGGCCGGATCTATGCACTGAAATGACCCAAATTGTTTAATTCTGTCAACTGAGCAATCAATTGTAGTACAATAACAACAACAACAAAATACTGAGAGCTAAATTAGTTTGAAGTTAACAACACGAGTTTTCAGTCAACCTGGACGGCCCCATCATGGTCATTTTCTATTATAAGTTTGTGAGTTAAATCACCTAGTCTTGTTTGAAATTTTCAGTGGAACATCAAAATACGTTTTATTGTTTTTTTTCAATATTGAGATCAGAGACCTGCAACAAGTATGAACGAGCCGACTTATTCACTAACGTTGAATTTTAAGAACAATACAAAAAAGTATGATTCAATTTTATGCTTATTCACTTTTTATGCACACACAGAAAATTCAGCAACGAGTATAAATCATTTCCAACACTTGGTTCGAACTGCAATGTTTGAAAACAAAAATTCTTGTTTATACACAGTTTGTTTTTTGCATGTCGGCTTTGTTGTGCATGATCTGATTGGAATTGAACTAAAAACACACGAGCCACTTATAAGTAAAAAGCGGCTGGCAGAAAAATATGAAAACATAAAAAATGTGCATTTACTACCTATTTAACATTATTTCGTCGAAAAGAAAACTAATTTGACAAAGCAATGATAAAATTTGTAATATGTACAGTTTGTCAAATATATCTTTGCACAGCAAAAAAAATTAAAGAAAAAATGTAAAATGAGCTGCTTCATACATTTAACGACACAGTCGAACATTCATGTTCGCACAAAACAACAAATGAATAAAACACATGTTCGGCTAACAACACGTTGGCTTTGATGTAAAACGAGCTTCATACATTTAACGACACAGTCAGAATATTCATGTTCGCAAAAAACAACCAGTGAATAAAACTGAATGTTTGAAACGAACGGTTGCGTAAACGAGCGTTTTGTGCATTTGAACAAAAACGATTAAATCATAAAAATCAATGTGCATGATTAAGTATACCCGAAAATTTAGTACTCGTTGCAGGTCTCAATTTGAGATCATACCTAACATTGCGTTACAAGTGAGTTTGTTTTTTATATCGTAGTAACTCTCGCATAAAACTGAAAGTCCATAGCAATCGTTTACGCGTTTCTCGCGTTCCAAACAACTGTCAAAAAAGTAGAAATCGCATGCGTTTTAAAATCGCCAAATTTATTTTTTGCATGTTCTGTAGTTCACGCGTTTTGCTTGCGTTTGCAATTTTTCAAACTTGTGTTCGAAAAATGAAAACATACGTTTTTGCGATGTAAAACATAAACAAACAGAAAAACAAAAATGCCGGCAGCGTTCTTACTTAGTAATTACAAATTGCAAGCAAAAAAAGAACGCTTTAAAAAACGGTCACTAAGTCCCCGTTTACACAGGGAAACATCTGGAATTCTCTTTTGTATTTTCCTTCGCGGTCGTACAGGGAAACATTATTGTCGGAAACATTCCAGTTTATATTTTTTTTTTGACATTTGTCTAATTGCAGTGTTGTTTTTTTAATTTCTACTGTTTTTGATTTGCTAATATAAGTATGTATATTTGATTTGTGAAATAAATTATAAAAGATAAAATTTATAAAAACATTATTTTTTTTTTATTTTTATTCAAACAAAGTCAAATATAAAACATAGACAACAAAGCACGCCGAAAAGAAATAAAAGCAAAGCAAATGTATACAATAAGAATGAAAGCACAAAGCGTGCATCCGAGAACGGGAAACAAATTTCATATTCTCTTCCCCACCTGTCCCTCTCTACCAAACAAAATGTTTCCGTTCCAAATGTTTCCCTGTGTAAACGGGGACTAAGACATCATTCCAATAGAGTTGTGTCGTTCATGAACGACCTAGTTCAATTGAACTATTCACTCATATGAACGATGTGATGTCGTTCAGTCTTTTTGTTCTTTTTATTCATTTCGTTCAGTTGTTCATTTAGTTCAGTTGTTAATTTTGTTAAGTTGTTCTTTTTTTATGCAGTTGTTCAGTGAACAACTTTTTATATAAATATACAGCCCAATCATGAATAAAAAATCCGCGGGAGTTTTTTCCCTTTTTATTTTTTTTAACATTGAATTTGAATAGTAAAAATGGGAAAAGGGAAAAAACTCCCGCGGAATTTTTATTCATGATTGGGCTGATAATAAACAAGTAAGAGTGCTATATTTGGCTATGCCGAATCTTATATACCCTTCACCTTTGTTGTGGATACATAATTATGTCGATAAACACCTGCTGATGAATTTGTTCGTAATAATATTAATACACTTTGTGTGATCAACGCCATCTGTTGATGAGTTTGTTCGTAACAATATTAATACACTTTGTGTGATTAACGCCATCTTTTCAGAGGTTGTCTCGGATTTTTGCTCATATCTCCGTTAATTATGGACGGATTTTGCTGATTTTAAATAGCAAACTTTTCGGAAGCATGTCTGACAGAGTTATTAAAGATTTGGATCCCGAAGATAACTGGGGACTTCAGAAAATTGATTTTAACAGACAGGCAGACGGACATGGTTTAATACACTCCGCTATCTATAAGGATCCAGAATATATATACTTTATAGGATCCGAAAATTATATTGTGGAAATTACAAACGGAATGACAAACTTATATATATCCTTCTCATGAAGGTGAAGGGTATAAAACATGGAACAAGTCGGTTTTAGTGACTTTGCTCAAAAAAAAAGTTCATCAAATAGGGCTTTTAGAGGAGATGACAGCAACAAAAAATTTGTTGGCGGTCACGTCTATTTCCGAGGGGCGGACCCTTAAAGATGAAAATATATATCCCTTTATCTCGGGAACTACTCGGTGTCTGATAATATGTAATACATTAAATTAAAGGTATTAAAAATACCTTTCCAACGATAATATCATGATTATCAAATATGGGTTAAACCCGAAAAGAATATTTTTGACCCGAATTATTTTTAATATCTAAAAAAATTTTGGTGTTCTGTAAACCGAATTCACATAATTTTTCTCGTTTTGAAACCGAGTAAACAAACCTAATCGAATGAAATCGAATGTGTAATTATTTTAATAAATGACTACAATAATAACAAAAAGAAAAACAAGTGCAATATAAAATATGAAGTCTTTTTTATTTATTCTATTAAAATTACATGCACTTTAATATATTTAAATTTTAAAAAAATATATTTTTAAAGCACCCTAAAACTTCTACATATTTTTGCTTTAAGAGTGACAAAAAAAGTTTAATGAACAAAACACATTTTTTATAGAAAATATAAAAGGCATTTGAATAAGCAACACTCTTGTAATAATAGTGAACATTATACATTAAATTTTTATGACAAACACTTTATAACTAAACTAGCTAAAACCCGGTGTGCTTCGCTACCCGTATCGTAATGAAATAAAAAGTTTAAAGTTAAACAAATATACCGTATTTGCCGGACGATAAGACGCATCCTGATTTTAGGTCAAAATTTCAGAGTAAAAAGGTGCGTCTTATCGTCCGGAAAATACGATATTTATTAAGTTATTAAAACCTACAGTTTTCCTTTTAAATTAAATATTATTACATTATCTTATTATGATTTACAATATACAAACAAACAAACACACATTCACTTTTATATATGGGCATATCCGAAAAAATGTCAACCAAGAAAAAAATTTCAAAGTTGATCAAAAATGTTTCTTGATTATATAGAATAATAGACTATATTTGCACTCTTACAAATATACTCATAAAATATTTTTCTGGCAATCCATATTACGAAAATCAGGAGTTAAACTTCAGCAACCTTACATCTTTAATATTTGACCAAAATATGCATGTTTTTTTGCCTGCTGTTAAACAAGCTTTATCCAAAACACGGCGGCTCTATCTTCGAAAAAGTTTTTTTCTATTAATTTCCTGCAACTTTATGAAAGAAACGCTTTAAATGCTCTATTTAAACATACCAAATAAAACTGAGTAAAGTTACGTCCATGCTTTGTAACGTCCGCAACGGAAAATAAGAGTTTTCATATATAACGAAGAAACTAAAATTTTTTTTGACACCACATTAACATTCCAAATAAAACTAAAACTGTTCTTTAAAGTAGGAAAAAAAAATTCTAAAATATACAAAAGTATGTTTAATTTTTTAATGTCAAATTTTGTAACGTCCGCAACGGGATCGATCTGTCCTAAAATGAAGTTCTTCTAAAAGTTGTTTTGTTTACACAAATCAATAATTATAAACACATAAGGATGGAAGGGTTAAAGAAAACTACAAAAAAATAATTTGAGAACACAGTAACAAAATTGTAATCTTTTGTATTTCTCTTATCATTATTTCAATGTAATTTAGCAAAGAGAGCTTCGCTTATTTTACATCTTTCTTTAACATCTGCTGGCTCTAATGTCGACCGTCAAACGGTGAATTTTTCTCTTTAGATCTATAAAAGAGTTATTGCTAATCTACGTGAACAGACGTACACGATCCGATATTAGTTTCAGATCATTTGAACTGCGTGAAAGACCAAAATTGCGATTAGTAAGTCGGGTAAAAATGAGCACAAGTACAGAAAGATCAAAAAAATTTCGAATCAATTTAAGAAACGATATAAATATCCTGCTGAAGCAAAGATTAAAAGATGCTGAAAGAGCGCGAGCTTATCGGAAAAAAATTAAAGATATCATGAAAGGCAACGCATCGCTTTCAAAAGAAATTAAAGCTAAAAACAAAAATCGAATGGCGAATTACAGAGAAAGACAAAATAGGAAAAAAAAATAACAACGCTAATCAGTCCCTATACATGCAGGTAGACTCTAAAAGTGGCTATACACTACGTGTTTTTTACATTGTATATGTCAAATTTTACATAACCCTTTCACGCTCAAAGTTGCTTATAAGCAACTTTATGCGTAAAGTAATGTATAGCCACCTTAAGCAAAGCTGTAAGAAAAGTTGAGCGCGTTTTGCCAAATGGTATAGAGAAGAAATGTAAAGTCCTTAGAATAGAAAAGAAGCTGAACCTGATGAGGAATTAGATGAGAAAACAAAACTGATTCACAACTTTTTTTTTATCGAGATGACATTTCCGTGCAAGCTGCTGGAAGAAAATCGACACTAAGAGATTTATGATAATGACGGTAAATCAGGCTTTTCAGCTGTTTCAAGCTGAGTTTAGTTTTTTTTTTTTTTTGCATTTAATTATTTATTGAATCTTCATATATGAAATGACAATAAGTATTCAAATCTTAATACTAAAAAGAAAATAATAAGCCTAGCCAGTGCTAGACAAAAATTTTTATAATACTTAAAAAATTTCACATCAACTGATCCAGTCATCTGTTTTGCGCTTGAGTTAAAGCAAGGGTATCCCTCCTTCTCAACCGATTGTGGCTACTAAAGTTAAGGATGTCTCGTGCAAGTGGGTTTGGATGGTGTTCAAGTTTGTTGACATACTTTGACGCATATTTTGTAAATTCGATATTTACTAATGGTACGCCTAGATCTTTGTGGATTCGAGAATTTTTAACATACCATGGAGCTGCAGTAATTATACGTAGAATTTTATTTTGACCCCTTTGAATTTTTTCAATGTTTGATACTGAGGCCGTACCCCATAATTGAATTCCATAACACCAGATTGGCTTTAGAATTGCATTGTACAACAAAAGTTTGCAATCCAATTTCAATGTAGAGTTTCTGCCGATTAACCAATTAAGTTGCACTGCTTTTAATCTCATTTGTGTAAGTTTCGCTTCAAAATGAGACTTCCAAGTTAAACGGCGTTCGAGGTGGATGCCGAGGTATTTGACTTCATTATGTTGAGGAATTGGTTGGTTGCTTGGTTTACGTGGTAGTTCACTACGTGCGAACACTTAAGTAGAGTCGAAGGGACCCCGTTTTAAAAGACCACACCACTCGTCAGATTTAATGTCTTGTACACCATACTGTAGCTAATATGTGTGTGCAAAAAAGTCGTGTCCTGCTAGACCCAACCTGTAGCTGTGAGATATCTCAGCAGGTCATTAAGTTTTGACCCGGCTACCTCACCCAGGTCGTTCAGTGTGTAGTTCCCCATGAATTTATGTCTCCTGACACACAGGGCTGGGCATTCGCAGAGAAGGTGAAAAATCGTTTCCTCTTTTTCTCTATCCTCACAACTACGACAATGGTCGTTAAAAAGGGAGTCCCAGGCGATTTGCATGCTTGCCTAACGTCCAGTGTCCCGTTAATACTGCCAGCAATCTTGATATATCCTTCCTATTTCGAGTTATCAGTTGCATAGTACGTTTCTCGTTGAAAGATGAACACATCAACTTGGCTATCCTACATGTGTCTAAATTTCGCCATCTATACTCAGCCTTTGCAAGAAAATGTCTGAGGATGATACCTTTGATGGTCCCCAGTGGAATCGCTACTGAGACCGCATTGGAGATATCTAAGGCAGATCCCGTTCTGGCTAATTCGTCTGCCCGTTCATTGCCGTAGTGGTTCCTATGCGCAGGCACCCAGACCAAGGTAATGTCAGATAGACGACCTAGCCTTGACAGAGAATTCCTGCATTGCCTGACTAGTGAAGATGAAATTGTGTAGGCATTAAGTGAGATGAGTGCCGCCTGACTGTCGACAAAAATATCTATATTGCCTCTAATGTTATGATCGTGTAATGTATTACAAGCTGCCATGATTGCAAAATTTACCGCCTGGAAAACACTACACTCATTCGGAAGACGATACGAGATGTCTACCCCAGGTTCGTCACAGAAGACCCCAGAACCAACACCGCAGCTCATCTTAGAACCGTCTGTGTATATCCTAATGTCGTATTTGTGCACGAGATTACCCCTATTCCACTCACTCCTGGAGGGAATTAAGACCTTGAATATCCAATCAAAATCCGTGTATGGAGTAATGTAGTCAGATGGCTGGAGAACGTTTGAAGGCAACTGGCCAAGAATACCCGCATGGCCATATATTCTCGATTTCCAGCAACCGGACGCTTGAAGCCTCGCTGCGCTGCAGGCAGAAGTGGCCATTATGTGAAGGTCAATTGGCATAAGGTGCAATATAGTGTTCAGTGCCTCTGAAGGACTAGTCCTTAGTGCACCTGTTATGCCTATGCAGGCTGATCTCTGAACTTTGTATAGTTGGTCTACGACATACTTCCTTCTAGTTGCAGTCCACCATACAAGAGATCCGTAAGTAAGAATTGGACGTACTATAGCCGTATACATCCATTTAACTATGCTGGGACTAAGTCCCCATTTTCTACCAAACATCTTACGACAGGTGTAATAGGCCACCGTTGCCTTCTTTACCCTGTGTTGAGTATTTAGTTTCCATGACAATTTAGAGTCCAGTATAATGCCTAGATATTTTGCATTGTTTGAAAGGGGGATTTCGCAGTTTCTCAACATTGGAAGTTTGAAGCGTGGAACCTTGGTCTTCGTCGTGAAAAGTACAAGTTCCGTTTTGCTCGGGTTTACCCCAAGACCGTTAACTGTGGCCCAGTTGTCGAGCAACCTCAAAGCAGTGGACATAATCTCACTGATCACGTCCGGAAACAGACCTGGTACGAGTATCACCACATCGTCCGCATAAGCAACAACTTTTATACCCCTACTGTCTAGATCAATGAGAATCGAGTTAATAACGATAAGCCACAGTAGTGGACAGATTACTCCTCCCTGTGGAGTGCCTCTCTCAACTTGCTTAGACTTAACGGTATTACCAAGATTTGCTGTGACTATTCTTGAATTCAACATGGTAACTATCCAGTTATTGATATATTCTTCAACATCTAGGTTAGTCAGAGCTTGCTGAATTGCAAGAGTAGTCACATTATTGAAAGCACCCTCTATATCTAGAAAGGCTGCCATTGTATATTGTTTAAATTCGAGAGATCTCTCTATAACCCTTACAACCTCATGCAGAGCTGTATCTGTAGAGCGACCCTTAAGGTAGGCATGCTGACTGCTTGAGAGCCATGTCGAACCCTCAAGGCGATGCCTAATGTGAGCATCAATGAGTCTTTCCAACGTCTTAAGTTGAAAAGATGAAAGACTAATTGGACGGAAATCCTTCGCCTTCTCATGACTTCTTTTGCCAATTTTGGGAATAAAAACGACCCTGACTCTCCTCCAGTTAACCGGAACATGGTTGAGGGATAGACAGAGCGTAAAAATTCTATGAAGCCAGGGAATGATATGCCTTTTTGCACTTTGTAGCATCTTTGGCAAGATACCATCCGGCCCTGGTGACTTGAATGGTGCAAAACTGTCAATCGCCCATGATATCCTGTCATAGGAGATGATGTTACTATCAATATTGGATAGAGTCATGCCTACATTCTCAATAACCGTATCCATAGTAACATCCTTACAGCCTGGAAAATGCGTATTCAGTAGAATGTCAAGTGACTCTGCTGAGGATTCGGACCAGTAGTCATCATTCCCCTTGATATAAGTGGGATTGGATTGCCCCTTGGCCAGAATTCTGCTAAGTCTTGCTGAGTCTCTTGTGTTATCTATAGATTCGCAGAAGGGTCTCCACGAGTTTCTTTTTGCGATTACTATAGCTTTCTTGTAAGCTTTCAATAGATCACGATATGGTTGCCATGATTTACTATTATAGCTAATGTTAAAGGCCCTACGAGTTTCTCTGCGTAGTTTAGATAGCTCCGAATTCCACCATGTAGGGAAGCTTTTCTTAGCCTTAGTGACTGGACAGGAAACTTCAAAAGCTTTAACTACGGTTTTACTAAAGTTTTCCTCCAATCTTTCAAGACCAGTGATTGAATCTTCTACAACTGGCATATTCCTAAGTTTATGTTTAAGGATCCCATTAAATTTGAACCAATCAGTCCTTCTTGGGTTCCTAAATTGTATTTTTTCTGTCGAGTTCTGAAGTCTAATTTCGAAAAGAATCCAGTTATGATCAGAGAATGACCTTTCACTGGATACTCTCCACCTATCTACTGATACCTTAGACCTATCATTAATGAGTGTAATATCTAATACTTCCTCCCATCCATTATAGTTGTCCGAACTCGGAAAAATGAATGTAGGCGTGTTACCAGAATTACATATACTTAGTTTGCTGGATTTAATGAAATCAAGTAAAGACTCACCCCTTTCATTTGTTTCCTTGCTGCCCCAGATTGAATGCCTTGCATTAGCATCGCAGCCCAGGATAATGTCCGATGCTCCAACAGATGACATCAGAGTACTCACCTCGACTGGAGGAGCTGTTTTATCGTGAGCCATATAGCTGGAGGCAATCAAGAGGCTACTGTTGCCCGGTAGCTCGACCCTTGCTGCTGTAAGGTCCTCTGAACTAAGCTGCGTACAGAGAAAAATGTTAATAGATTTTTTGACAATAATACATGATCTTGGCCTACCATTGTTTCTTGCATAGAGTATATTATATGTTGAGGCCGGGAGACCCTTCACGTCCAGGTTTGAAACCCAGGGTTCTTGCACCAGCCCAATGTCCAGGTCCTCTTCAGCTAAGAGTACCCGAAGGTTATCTGTAGCACTACCTTAAGCGCCATTGTTAGTATCTGGGGGGGGGTTTCGATAGCTTCATGTCTGTGAACAGAGAGCTTGCAACTTCAACCTCATCCGCCTCACCGCTACCTGTTCCTTTGAGCCGAAACACCCTGACCTTAGCGTCCCTCACTCCGAAGAACAGCTTAAAACCCGCCTTCTCAAGCTCCACTGAGCCAGATTCGGTGATGGCGAGGATAAGGCATGTGTGGCCTTCGCCTTGTTCAGTGCGGATGATGGACCAGTCATCCATGTGGATGTTGGGGTTCTGCAGCTTCAGACAGTCCAACATCTTATGTGCATCGGTTGCCATCTTTGGTAACCAAATACGTGCACGCGGTCTCATCGGAATATCCTGAGCAGGGATCAGTTTAAGGCTTAAACCCTCCCATGCGCCACTAATATTAGCGATGCATTTGCTCAGAAAGTTCTTTGAGAACCCGTCCATGCATTTGATCACCCTGTATCCCCGGTGAATTTCACCAGAGTCAAAGCGAGGTGCCGTACCAGTCCTATTAGCGATCAGGTATTCCATAACGAGCTCAGCTAATTTGGACTCGATAGCACCCCATTCTGTTACTACAGGATTGATGGCACCGTCTTTCTCTGTCGCCAGAGCCATTATGAGATGGTCGTCTGGCGGATGTGGTCGTGGTAGATGTGGGTCCCGGAGCGGCTTTTTTATCGGAAACCTTTCTCCGTTTAGGCGACTTTTCACCCTCTGTTTGAGAGCGATTTCGCTTGACCCTTTCTGTTGTTAAGGCTGCTGCCTTTGATGTGCTGGGTACTGAATCTAAAGACTTTTGATATTCATCTACCACAGCCTGGTATTTGGCGCGATTGCTTCATCACGCTCATGAGGAGCACCGCTGGCAGCATTCTTGTCAATCTTATCAAGAATGAATATCGCCTTGGTGTAGCGAGACTTGAGGATGTCTTTCTGACTCTTCCTCTTCTTTCGTTTCTTCTTCAATTGATCGCCAGCCAGCCAGCATCCACTTGAAGAGGAGCTTTTGTCACGTTTATTGTGGTGGTCAGCAGAGTGCTGTGTCGGTCACCCACGCTGTCCTCCATTGCAACCAAGGTCTCTTGGCTAGAAGCCAGTAGGTCGCCTTCTGAAAAAGAACCGAGATCATCGGCGCTCTTCAGGGAGTTTTTGTTGTTTTTTGTGTTTTCGTTGTTCAAATTCATTTTTGGTCCCACGAGTAGGCACGTAAGGGGATGGACCATCCATGCAGTGACGGCATACATGGACTAGGCAAAATACTCATTACAACCGACCCGTGCCCTGGCGTCGGAGGGAAGCTGTTCGCGACTAGTTTCTTTAACCACTAACTAGCCATTCAGGTCTTCGGCACTGCTATCATCCACCTTGACCTTAAAAGTGGGGATAACCCTTGGTCATGTTGGCTTTAAAGCTTATGCCTTCTAACTTGTTCCGGCTAAAATTAACCGATTCAAGTTACAAGACATACACTACAGCCAGCATTTAAGCCACCACATCACGACAAGATGGTTATCCAGGTGGAGATGTTGAGGAATAATTTGATTATTTATTCTGATGGACGAGCAGGTATCTTTTCGCAATGTGAAAGTGATATGAATACATTTTTGTTCATTTACCCTGATTTTCCAAAGCTCTAGCCAATTCTCTAGCTTATAAACATAATTCTGCAAATTCTGTGATGCAACTTGGTGGTCCTTATGGACGCTGATAAAGGCTGTATCGTCTGCAAAAGTTGACGTGTGGATTTTGGGGTCTCACGGCATGTCGGAGGCATAAATCAAATATAAAGTAGGGCCCAGTATGCAAACGACCCTCTTATAACATTTACCAATCTGTGTGTTTGTTCGATGGTACTGTGTTTAGCTCTGAATCCGAATTGATGATTAGGAATACACTCAGTGTCATTCAGAATTGGAGTCAACTTAGTCATTAACAATTTTTCGAACAGTTTAGAAATTGTCGGCAGTAGGCTAATTGGCCTATATGACTCCACTTTGGTGTGGTCCTTCCCTGACTTAGGAATCATAGTGATCATAGACACCTTCCAATCTGCAGGATAGTATTCTAGGCGTAAAATAGCGTTGAAGATAAAGAGGATAATTCTTCTAGCTACACGAGGTAGCTCCACAAGCATTTTATTGCAGATTTTATCCATACCTGGAGCCTTTCTAAGGTTCAGAGTACCAATAGTACATCACGAAAGTTTAGTCTTAGAGGTACAGGAGGTCTTATAACAAGTGGTGGCAAATCAGATTCGTTATTATTTGAGTTGTTTATAGTAATCACATTTCTCAAATGGTTAACAAATAATGTCACTTTCTCGGAATCATTTCTAGCCCAGTCACCAGTCGGATTCCGTAAAGGAGGTTTTCCTCTCACTGGTCTTTTTAAACCTCTTGCCGCCCTCCATAACGAGTAGTCAGATTGTGGGGTACTATCAACCCCTTCCAAGCAGAGAACTTCAAAATCACGATTTTTCTTGATTTTATTCAGCACAAAAATTTTTGTTCAGTTTAAAGAAAGTTACAGTGGAAGAACCTCATAAGCGATCTGGCCCAGTACAGTGTTCGAACTGCCAAGAATATAGTCACACTAAATCTTATTGTAAGTTGCCTACTGTTTGTGTTGTTTGTGGGGATCTTCATGACACCTCAAAGTGCGATAAACCTAAGGATGATTCCAGGGTAAAAAGATGCAGCAATTGCGGTGGAAACCACACTGCCAACTACAGGGGTTGCCCTGTTTTCGAGGTCGTTAAACGCTCCTTGATCAACAAACCCGCTTCTACCCCTACTCAGACGACAAAAGTACCTATTACAATTATTCCCCCCGTAGCACAAGCATCCACTAGCCAATTTTCATATGCCAACGTCTAAGATCTAACCAACCAACACTGCAAAATGAATCACCAATAAATGATACAAACAGCCACAATTTTAGCCGTCTTGAAGGTATAATGGAGAATCTGGTGCAATCCATGAACCATTTCATGACAAGCATGACAAGTATGATGCAGGAGATGCAAAAAATGCAGTCCACGCTACTGCAGGCCATACTTAATAGACCATGAACTGTCTAAAAATATGTTTCTGGAACGCAAACGGCATACGCCAACACAAAAATGAACTTGAATATTTTCTTTTTAATAAGAAAATTGATGTAATGCTGATTTCCGAGACTCATATGACGTCGAGAAGCATTTTTAAAATAAGTGGTTATACATTCTACGACACCAAGGACCCCAGAGATAGATCATGTGGTGGCTCGGCAATATTGGTCAAATCGCGAATCAAACACCATTCATTGGGTGGTCTTTCAGAGTGTTATCTTCAATTGAGAACTTTTGTCAAAACCTCGTGATTTCGTCAGTTTACTGTCCGCCCAGATTTTCAATAACAAAAGATCAGTATAGAGATTTTTACAAATCACTAGGTAGCCGTTTCATAGCGGCTGGCGACTACAATGCTAAGCATACATTCTGGGGCTCACGACTCGTTAGCCCTAAAGGTCGTATCTTGTACGACTCCCTGTCTGAAATGGGACTGAATGTGATCTCAACTGGTCAACCAACTTATTGGCCAACTGACCAGCAAAAAATTCCTGACGTTATCGATTTCGGCGTGGCGAAAGGGGTATCCCCGGAACTCATTGAAGTCGAGGCTTCACTGGATCTTTCTTCAGATCACTCACCCACTGTAATCACCATCAGAAGTCCTCAGCAAATCGTAACTGATACCTTACTTCTTGTCAAACGTCTGAATTGGTTAAAATACAAAAAATACATCAGCACTCACTGCACAGAGAAACTCCCGTTAAAAACTGCTGAAGACATCGATGCCTGTATAAAAAGTCTTAATGAACATGTCGAGAAAGCCGCAGAACATGCTTCTTCCACTTACCGCCCGAATAGGTACAACAGAGTTTTTTCTGCAGATGTTGAGCAACTATTGTCTGAAAAAAGGAGAGTCCGAAGAGAGTGGCAACAACACAGATCGCCCCAACTTAAAACTAGGTTGAGAGAATGTACCAAAAATCTTAGGATCTTGCTAGAAGCGCAAAAAGCAGAGTCTCTCAAACAACATCTGGAAGGTCTAGACGCAACTTCCCAGTCAAATTATTCATTATGGCGTGCAGTCCGAAATCTAAGAAAACCCGTAATCGCAAAACCTCCACTGCGTACTTTGAACGGATCTTGGGCACGAAATAACGAAGAAAAAGGCAACCTTTTCGTAAGTCATTTAAAAAATGTATTCACTCCCAATATGGATACTGACATTAGCCAACTACCGCCTGTTGTTGCCAGACCACCTGTACAAATAAGATTTCAATATCTGGAGGTTGTTGAGGCTATTGATAATTTAAATGTTAAAAAAGCACCTGGGTTTGATAAAATCAGCAATAAAATGATTTTTGAGCTGCCTCGCATTGCAAAAAGATTAATCCTCTTTCTTTTTAATGCCATCTTACGGCTTGAGTACTACCCTCCGGTTTGGAAAATTGCACTAGTAAAGATGATTCCTAAGCCGGGAAAAGATCCTTGCAAAGTTGAGTCGTATAGGCCAATAAGTCTATTACCAACTATGTCCAAATTATTCGAGAAATTGCTTATAACCAAGCTGACTCCGATTTTGAATGAAAACAACTGCATTCCCAATCACCAGTTTGGCTTCAGACGTCAACACAGTACAATAGAACAAACACAAGAAAAACCTTTGAGGAAAAGAGATACTGATTTTGCTTCTTCCACTCCACATCAAACTGGGTATTGTAAAAAATTTTATAAAAGCATTGAACCCAAATGGAATTGCTTTTACCGAATTGCGCCGAATTTTTCCACGATTAAGCGGCATGAAAGTAAAAGAAGGTATGAACTCTAGCTACTTTATTAAATTAGATTTATATTTCATATCATAATGTTTTTATTTTACAGGAATTCTTAATAGACCGGACATTCGTCGTCTAATGAAGGACCAACAATTTGAACTTGCATTGAATTATATGGAGCTATTGGGCTGGAATTCTGGGAAATCAGTAATAGAAAATGTATTAGGAAATCATCGGTCTGAAAATTGGCGAATTTTAATTGGAGATATGCTAACCGCATTTAAAAACTTAAACGTCAAAATGTCATTGAAAATACATTTTTTGCATTGTCATGCAGAAAAATTTAATGAACAATCACCAGTCGAGTCTGATGAACATGGCGAGAGATTTCACCAAGTAACAGCCAGACTCGAACACTGGTATAGTGGCAAACAACTTGATTCGCTATTAGGGGATATTTGTTGGAATCTGCAGGAGGAAGAAGAATAAATTTGTAAATAAAAACTTAAACTTTAATTAACAACAAAAATAAATGTTTTAATTTTTGAAGTTTCGTCTGGTTATTATATATTTCATCTTTTGTGAATAAAATCAAAAGTTGTAGACAGATTTTAATTGTTTATGTCTTGTTTTGTTTGGAACTTTGTTTGCTATACCTGCAGAAATTAGAAGCACAGCTGCGTTTTTCAATTTTTTATGCCGTTTTAAAAAACAAAATTTTTGAAATTTTGCTAAAAAAAACTATTTTTTTGGTCAAAAAAAAAAAATTATGTTTCTACAACGACTGCGCATATTGGAAGAAAATTTAACCTTACTTAAAGCAAATTTCATTGCGGAATTTCGGTTTTTTTAGTTTATTCAATAAACTCAACCGTTTTTGAGTTACGCGAATATATGTTGTGCAACCTCCTCCATTTTCGAAATAACGGTATATTTCGAAAAAACGAGCTAACCTAAAAAAACGGTTAGCACCACTGGATTCAGCGTACCCGAATTAGGTTAAACCGCCAGGTGCCCCGTTTGTCACAAAAAAAAAGTGTCAAATTCTAGCACAGTGTTATTAATTAAAATTAAAAGAATAAAATTTTTAAGTTGTTACCTTACTTACATATATGAATTAATAGTTAAAAAATGTAATAAATTGTTGAGTTTTTACTTAAAAATAAATGTCCCGCTTTTTATTTATTGTATTGTTTTTGTATCATAATGTACATCAAAAACAACTGTAAATTAAAATTTAAAAAAACTTGCCTTTGTTGATAGGAATGAACGAATTCATACACAATGATTTCTTGCTTTTTGTACTTAAATGTTAATCAAAATTTTGTGTGTTGAGTGGAAAAGGCAAGTACACGAGTTGACAAGTTGATTCGACCTATGATAATAATAAGGCAGTGTTCAACCTGCAAGTGGTTCGATTGCCTTAAAATGAACAACGTATATAAAAGTTTGAACAAGTTTGATTAATTAATTCATTCCCAGTTTAAAGAAGATTATTTTCATGAGTCAACCGATGTGTAAACCATCTGCACTAACAGAGAGGCATTTGTTCGGTTGCTTTAAAATCACATTCACATTTTACCAGAAATTTATTTATTGGATCTTCAGAAATGAAATGACAATAAGTTTTCGAATCTTAATACTAAAAGAAAATAATAAGTCCAGCCAGTGCTAGACAAAATATTATGATACTACAAAAAATTTATATCCACTGATCCAGTCATCTGTTTTGCGCTTGAGTTAAAGCAAGGGTATCCCTCCTTCTCAACCGAACATGGCCAGTAAAGTTAAGGGTGTCTCGTGCAAGTGGGTTTGGATGGTGTTCAAGTTTGCTGACATATTTTGAGGCGTGTTTTGTAAATTCGACTTTCACCAAAGGAATGCCTAGATCTTTGTGGATTCGAGAATTTTTAACATACCATGGAGCTGCAGTAATTGTACGTAGAATCTTATTTTGACCCCTTTGAATTTTTTCAATGTTGGATGCTGAGGCAGTACCACATAATTGAATTCCATAACACCAGATTGGCTTTAGAATTGCATTGTACAACAAAAGTTTGCAATCCAACTTTAATGTAGAATTTCTGCCGATTAGCCAATTAATTTTCACTGCTTTTAATCTCATCTGGGTAAGTTTTGCGTCGATATGAGACTTCCAAGTTAAACGACGATCGAGGTGGATTCCGAGGTATTTGACTCCATTGTGTTGCGGGATAATTTGATTATTTATTCTGATGAACGAGCATGTATCTTTTCGCAATGTGAAAGTTATATGAATCCATTTCTGTTCGTTAACCCTGATTTTCCAAAGCTCAAGCCAATTCTCTAGTTTATAAACATATTTCTGCAAGTTCTGTGATGCTATTTGATGGTCCTTATGAACGCTAATAAAGGCTGTATCGTCTGCAAAAGTTGAAGTATGTATTATGGGGTCTAACGGCATATCGGATGCATAAATCAAATATAAAGTTGGACCCAGTATGCTACCCTGGGGTACTCCTGCTTCAATTGGCAGAGCGGGGCTTAAAAAATCGCCTTCTTTGATTGTAAATTTGCGACCATATAAATAACTTTTCATAAGTTTGTTAGCAGGCAGAGTTAATTTAATTTTATGCATTAAACCTTCATGCCAGACTTTGTCGAACGCTTGCGACACATCAATGAAATGGCGGAGCAGTATTTTTTCTCTTCAAACGACTGTCTTATCACATTTACCAGTCTGTGTGTTTGTTCGATGGTACTGTGTTTAGCTCTGAACCCGAATTGGTGATTTGGGATACATTGAGTGTCGTTCAGAATTGGAATCAACTTAGCCAATAACAATTTTTCAAACAGTTTTGAAATTGTCGGCAGTAGACTAATTGGCCTATATGACTCTACTTTAGTGGGGTCCTTCCCTGGCTTAGGAATCATGGTAATCATAGATACCTTCCAATCTGCAGGATAGTATTCTAGGCGTAAAATAGCATTGAAAATAAATAGGATAATTCTTTTAGCTACACGAGGTAACTCCACAAGCATTTTGTTGCTGATTTTATCCATACCTGGAGCTTTTTTAAGATTCAGAGTACCAGTAGCGCTTTGAACATCATTAAAGCTAAGTCTTAGAGGTACAGGAGGTCTAATAACGAGTGGAGGCAAATCAGATGCATTATTTGAGTTGTTTATAGTAAACACATTTCTCAAATGATTAACAAATAAAGTCCCCTTCTCGGAATCATTTCTAGCCCAGTCACCAGTCGGAGGAGGCTTTCCTCTAACTGGTCTTTTTAAACCTCGTGCCGCCTTCCATAACGAATAGTCAGATTGTGGGGTACTATCAAGACCCTCCAAGTAAGATTTAAGTGAAGCCATTCTTTGGGTTTCTAAGAAATTTCTTAGTATATCTCTGCATACCCGTAGCCTAGCTTTCAGTTCAGGAGACCTGTGAATTTGCCACTCTCTTCTAACTCTTCTTTTTTCTGACAGGAGATGATCGAGTTCAGCGAAATAAGTTCTATTTGTCCCACTTCTGCACTCAACGTCGTATGTGGAGGCGTGATGTACAGCTCTTCGTATGTCCTCAGTAAACTTGCCAATCGACCCATCAATATCCTCGGTAGTTCTCAACACTACATTTTCCGTGCAGAGGGAACTTAAATACTTTTTATACTTTATCCAACTTACTCTGGTTTTAGATATGTCCCGAAATGGAGAGCCATTCCCTTGAAGGAAACGCATTGAAATAATAGAAGGAGAGTGATCTGAAGACAAGTCTAATGAAGGCTCCACTTGTATCGATTCTACAGGGATATTTTTCACTACTGTAACGAACCTTTCTTGCTGGGGTATAACTCGCGGTTGTCCAACGTTCTGTCACAATAAAATTTTATTTATTAGTGACCTCTTAAAATAAAACACGGCTTGCTCTTCGAATTTTATAATTATACTTTATTTACACTGAATAAAATACACTAAAATATTTCTATTGCAAACGCAGTTTATCTATTCCAATCGTCGGGTATCGTTAAGAAAGTAGTGGTAGTTGGTAGTAATATGATCTCAAATAATGCCACATGGAACTAACACTGGAGGATGAATCCGTAGTAAAACCCCGGAAACACGATTCCAGTGTAGCGCGCAGCAGTGAAACCGTAGTAAAACCCCGGAAGCACTACTCCGCTCAAATCACGCCCAGTGAAGCTAGCACTTGAGAGTGAATCCGTAGTAAAACCCCGGAAACACTTCTCTCCTGCAGCTCGCAATGGTGAAACCGTAGTAAAACCCCGGGAACACCATTACGCTCGGCTTGTGGTGACTGGTTCACAATGTGGTCATAGATAAGGCCCAGTGAAGCTAGTACTGGAGGGTGAATCCGTAGTAAAACCCCGGAAACACTACTCCAGTGTAGCGCGCAGCAGTGAAACCGTAGTAAAACCCCGGAAACACTACTCCGCTCAAATCACGCCCAGTGAAGCTAGCACTTGAGAGTGAATCCGTAGTAAAACCCCGGAAACACTTCTCTCCTGCAGCTCGCAATGGTGAAACCGTAGTAAAACCCCGGGAACACCATTACGCTCGGCTCTGATCTGTTCACAAATGTGGTCGCAAATAAGTTCCAGTGACTACTAGCCCTTGAGAGTGAAGCCGTAGTAAAACCCCGGAAACACTTCTCTAGCGCAGTTGGCAGTATAGAACCTACTATGCAACCACAATTTGCCTACAGTACCACTAACTACCAATTTACTACCACTTACCTATTACGAAACGCACACCACAACTGATGAAAACAGACTGTCTTTCTTACAGATTTTTGTTCTGCTTTTATACTTTTCTAGTCGTATGCATTTCTACTAGATGGTAACAAGTTACCAACCACACAGCTGATTATGACAACTGCACTAAACGTCGTCATTCCTACCCGCCGCAAGGGGCGCTAGTGTTTATGGGCTGTTGTTCTTGCTGCCACTAGATGGCACCATAAATAATTTATAATGATAGAACACAACCCTGAAATACTAATAATACTAAAGCAATATATAATATTGCAATATAAATGTATAATTCAATTGCAACTACAATTAATGGAAAATTCAATAAAAATATTCTTATTACTAATAAACTAAAATCTACAATTCATGAAAATAAATGAAATACAGTTACTATCTATATATATAAAAATAAGTGTACATTTTGATTGTCACTCCATAACTCGAGAACGGCTCGACCGATTGCCATAAAATTTTTAGGGAAGGTACAGGGAGGAGTGATGATGGTTAGTTGATTTTGAAATCCAAAATCGGTCTAGCCATTCTCCAGTTATGATTTTTTTCCTGAAAAATTCAACATTTGAAAAAAAAAAGTCCCCTAAAGTATGCTGTACAAATTTGCAAATAAATAAGAGCAGGCAGGTTGTGAATACATCTTATTCTATGAAATACAAATCAATAGTAAATACCGAGCGAAGCCGGGGCGGTCAGCTAGTATTAGTATAAAACAAATGCAAATAATACAATTAATTCATAAAATAAATCTTTGATAATTTTTATATATTGGTGTACTGGTGGAAACGAGGGTTCCCGACTTCCATCGTCACACTACTCCGAAGTCAATAACATCGGGAATCTTCCGTCGGTCCGTCGGCCAGTAGGTGGGATGACCGCTTGAGAGTACATCTAATCCCATTTTTGCAATGGTGTTGAAGAGTTCACGACCCTTCGGGGTCACCAGACGTGAACCCCAAAAAGTGTGTTTGGCGTTAAAGTCACCAGCAACTAAAAATCTAGTTCCAAGGGATTTAAAGAAGTTATGGTATAGGTGTTCTTTTATTGAAAATCGAGGCAGAGAATAAATCGATGATAAAACAAATTTGTATTGACAGAATTCAATGCAAATGTTTGTTGCTTGGAGGTAATCCTCACTTATGTTATTCATTAGATAATGCTTTATTCTGTTCTTTATAAGAATTGCCGAACCTCCACATGCTCTTCCGCGTGGATCTTTAGTATCATATAACACGTAGCCATTAATTTTGAAGTACCCTGTCGCCGTCAAGTGAGTTTCAGCAATCATCATGACATCAATCTGCTTATCCGTCAGGAAGTGTTCAAGTTCGTTTTTATGTTGGCGGAGGCCGTTCGCGTTCCAAAAACAAATTTTTAAACAAATCATTTCTTTAAAATGGCTTGTAAGATAGTGGATTGCATTTTCAGCATTTCCTGCATCATGGATGTCATAGTGGTCGTAAAAGTGTTCATAGTTTGGACAAGAGTCTGCAATGTAGTCTCTAGAGAGTTAATATTAGGCTCGAAATATTGTGATTTAGGTTCCTGCTCCAAACCTGGCATATTAGATTTAACCACGTTTGCGTAAGAAACTTGTCTAGAACTAGGCACGTTTACATGACTAGTGGACCGTAACAATTGAGGGAAATTGTTACTCGAAGCAAAATTAGGCTGTTGAGGACGATCAGGTAATACTGACGTCTTGTTGGTTCTTATGCCTTTCAAATGAGTGTAAATTGGACAACCTCTATAATTAGCGGTATGATTACCTCCGCAGTTACTGCATTTTTTGATTTTTGAGTCAGTTTTCGACTTATCGCATTGAGCAGTTGCATGTAGCTCCCCACACGCAACACAAACTGACGGCAATTTACAATACGCTTTGGTGTGGCCAAATGCTTGACAATTAAGACACTGGACGGGTCCAATACGCTGATGCGGTTCCTCCACGGTAATTCTACGATGCAGAAGATAAAAGAGATTGTAGATTGGATGGGACTCGTTTTTCTTTAAGACAACATCTCCAGGTTCCAATTCTACCCTGAACATGGGCTGAGGGATCTTTTCACGGTTTCTGATATTCACTACGCTCTTGATTTTGAACCCTTTGTCCATAAAAACGGTCTTTATCTCCGCAGGATCAACACATGGGTCTATACCCTTCAGAACGACTTGGAATCCTTTTGCGCTTTTGAGCTGGTAGGTATAGAAATCCCTAGTCTCCTCTCCAACTGGTTGGACAATTTTCGAAAATCATCTTCCCTATTCACTTGGATCTTTGTCTCGCAGATATTTCCATGTTTAATTGAGGTTACGCTAAACATGTTTTCACCTATTACCGAAACAATTCCTTGTACCAATTTACTGGAAGTCGGCTCTCTCAGATAAATTGGTGGGGGCTTAAACGTCTTCTTAGGAAGTTCTGGCTCATCCGTCTGGAGGAGAGCAAACCTATTTTGATCATTACTCACGGTCTTTGGAGCTTTTGAATTTGATGACACTCGAGCAGACATCGGGCTCCTCTGTCGCTTGAGAACGGTGATGTACTTATCCATACCTTCTTGTTTTTTGGGTTTGACTGCACTATTTGATGAAGATGATGTTTTCTCATATGTTGAAATCACTATATTGGGCGAACAGGAACGACGCCGTTCTACGGCTCTTGTAGTGAGAAAATTCTCCAGAGATTTTTTTAAGGATTCTTCCTCAGAGACCGATCTAGTTTTTCTAGTCGAGCTAAGCTCTTTCTCAGAATTACATCTGAGAGGAACACTCATACAATTTTTATGCGATTTTTAGTGTTTTTTTTAATTACCGATATTACAGTAGATTTTTTTAATCTATTACGAGTTATTTTTTCACTTTTTTGTTTTATTTCAACCTATTACACTTTTTCACCTATTACGATTTTTTCACCGAAAATTCAGCCGCACTAAAAATAATACGTCCGAACAGTTCGATGAGACGAGACTGAGTTTAGTGATCAAAAAATTTCACGAATTAAATTCCATGAGAATCGATCAACAATAGTGGAATTATCTGATAAGTTGCCTCATAAAATGTGTGTTTGTCAATACCATGCGAATTTTGGTTTTTTATTGAAAAGTTTAAACAAAAACATTCCTGTATTCCCTTTAAAATTTGGTGACTTTTTAGAGAAAGTTTGCTGCTACGTTGAAAATGAATTTTGCATGTCAAATGACTGCAATAACTGTACAAAAGACATTAAAGATGCACTTGTCCATTTATTTTATAATAATGGCCTTGATGAGGTTACTAAATGAAAGCAATGGAGAATAATAGAGAATCGTATGGTATTAAGTTGTACCGAAGCGCCAGTGGCAGATTTAATTTTTGAATTGGAATCCCAACTGCCGTCGTTCAAACTACATACTTTTGTTAAATGATCTCAACAAAAATACTTTGAGGAAAAACGAAAAGCATTGGAGCCAAATGACCTGATTCTGCAAATTGACTTTGCCGAAAATTACAGACTTATTTCTCAAAATGAAATTCAGTCTGCTCATTTCAGCTATGCTCAAGTAACTATTTTCACTGGTGTAGCATGGCTACATGGCTGCATTAAATCATTTGCCATTATAAGTGATCAGCTAACACAATAAATACGATGTTTATTGCTTCTTATCAACACTTATTCAAAATATTCAAAAGCATCATTCAATATCTAAAATCAGTGTGTTTTCCGATGGATGCGGTAATTAGTTTAAAAACAAATTTATTTTACGTAGCATTCCACATTTTAAGAATAAATTTGGTGTTAACCATTTTGAGTGGGATTTCTTCGCTACTTTTCATGGCAAAGGTGCAGTAGACGGAGTAGGCGCTATCGTGAAACGTAAAGTTTGGCAGTTAGTAAGAGCTCAAAATCTTATTTTGAAGGATGCACACGATTTTTACAGACTGGCCAAAAGTAATATCGATGGGGTTAAACTAATATACGTTATAGCAAACGATATAAAAACCACAACTCAATATCTAGGTGAGAAATGGCTAAATATAAAATATATTACTGGCGTAAAATCTCATTACTTTTTTTCGCTTAATGAAAATTATATCTAAATGGCACATAAACTACAAATTTAAAAAGGAAAATAAAATTTATATTTTTTGAAAATAAACCCGAAAATATTTTTTTATTTATATGGTCAAAAATATAATGATAACAACAATAATAATAATAATAACAACAACAAAAACAATAATAATATTAATATGTAATAGAAAGAAATAATAACAACAACAACCACAAAAACAAAAAAACAACGATAATAATAATTTTAATAATAACGAAAATAATTACAATAATTTTAATACTATGTACACAATAATAACTACAACAACAATAATAATATTGATACAGTAAAGTACGGATAAATGCACATCGGTTTTCGCCCGACTTTTTGTGCACTTATCCATTCTTTGCATTTATGCTAACCTCGGATAAGTGCACAAATATTGCAATTATACAATTATTGGGTAAATGTAATTTTTTTGCATTTACATATAGTTACAGAAAAATAAATCAAAGAATTTTTAAAAGAGTTTATATTTGCCCATTTGACCATTGATTTTACTAGGCGCTAATATGGAAACCATTCAAAATTTGACAATTGATGCATAAACACAAAGAAGGAGTTAAAATATACATTTTTATATATTATTTTTTATATTTTTTTTAAAAAGAAAATAATAGAATAATTCCATACAATTCAGAAAATTAAAAAAAAAATAAAATTATAATACAGTTGAATACAAATAACAAAATTAATTTCTATCCCATGTTGTATTTGGAGAAGTTTATATTAAAGTTTATGTAACTTGCTGATCGAGATGTTCCCGCGAGGTTTTCTGGTTGGGGCATCTTTGCCACTATTTCGTTTCGTTGAACTTGGCTAATATCCGGTAAATCGGGATAAGTAAATCTATCTGTCATTCTTTCCTTTTAGAAACGTAATATCGAAATCTTGAGAACTGTGGACGGTGACAATTTTGCCAACATAAAATTCATTTTGCTTTTTGAGTGTAGTAAATTTAACCTAAACCATGTCGTTCTCTTTCAAAATATGATTCCAATATCATGTTATTGGGAAGATCGTTATCTGAATCCGACGATGAAATTAATATTTTTTTTAACTTGTTTCTTTTGTTTTTGTTTCGTTTCTTTTGTTTTCTTCATCTGTCTTCTCAGGCGTGTCGGTAAGAATAGATGACTTTCCTCGTTTTCGTCTATTTTGAGACTTCCTTGGACCGGATTTTAAAAAAGGTCTGACAATTTCTAGAGTAATTTCAGTTGTCGCGGAAAGTATTTGTGCTGGTGGAACATATGCTTGTGATGGATTAGGTATTGTCTCAGGTTGATCGGTAACAAATGCAGCACCAAAATCTTCATCGGTAAAAATGATGCTGTTTGCAGGCCATATCCCAGACTTTTTAAAGGAGTTGGTGATATTGTCAAAAGTGAAACTTTTATTAAATGTTTTATTAGCAAGTTCGGCCACTTTGTAAATAGTAATGGCCTTGCCAGGATTCGTCCTCATCCAGTCAATAAATGCAATCTTTACTGCTGATTTGAATGGTCCATACACGCCGACGTCAATCGGCTGTAGGCGATGGGAACAATGAGGCGGAAATGTTAGCATAACATTTAATTGCTTCGATCGAAACGTGGCTTACATGATTATCCATGATCAACAGAATTTTCTTCATTATTGAACAGCCCGAAGTATTTACTATGTGTTCCAAAACTCTTACAAATAATTCAGCTGTCATCCATCCATTTCTCGAAGATAATCCCAGACTTCCAGCAGGAGCATTATACAAAAAACTGTCTTTAAACTTAATTCGTGGGAAAATTAATACAGGTGGAAGGGTTGTACCAGCAGCACTTACAATACCACAGAAAGAAAACAATTCACCACGTTCGCCAGAAACAATCTGGCCAAATTTCTTTTTACCTGTCGCTGCTATAACTTTTGGGGCATGCGCTACAGTTGTTATCCCGGTTTCATCAATGTTAAAGATGCAATTCGGTAAGAAGCGGAAGCGATCCATAACCTTACCATAATTTTCGAAAAAAAGCGTTAACGTGTAAACTTTGGTATGCAACGGTAAACTATTTACACATACATTTTTTTCTGTGATCAAGAGTGCAAATACCACAACCTAAAAAATCAGTTTTATTTTAGTTGTGCATTTATGCATACAAAATTGTACTAAAAATGTCTCTTGAGGCTTAAAATTATTATGCACTTATGCATTTTTTGCATTAATCCGTGTTGCACTTATCGGTGCATTTTTACATGATAAAGTATAAAAGAGGCGAATGGCTTCGAAACACGTTGCACTTAAGCGTTTTTTGCATTTATGCGTGTTGCACTTATCCGGTTTTTACGTATTGTATAAATTAAAATGTAAAGACTTTATATCCCTCGAAGCCAATTTAGTACTTTTTTCAATTTCATATGTACGAAAATAATTTAACATTGCCCATCACTATGCCAAACAGCTGACATCAATATTGTGTTAGTTTTTGTGTTGAAAATTTTTTTTTCAATTTGAATTAAAGTTTTTTTATAAAATAAATAAACGATATGGATGATGAAAAACTTATTTTACTTGTACAGGCAAATGAGTGCCTATACAACAAAAGCTGTATAGGCTTCAAGATGGTAGAAAAAAAGAGGTGTGTGTCAACAATTATGCTGCACAATGTTTTGTTTTTGTTTATTTTATTGACGTCTGTTACGTTTTTAACTTTTCTATAACTACATATACGTACGTACGTTACATTACGTTGCGTTTTTCTTAAAACAACGTTCGCATAGCGAGGCCTTAAGACAAAATTTTTAATAAACTAACAATTATTTTTTTGCCTCGAAAGTGGGTTTGATATGCTTAAACATTTCTCTTTCTTTAATGTATTTGGAATTTTTTGTTTATACTGTAAAATTTGCTAAATTTTATGAAAATGTGCATTGAGCTCCACAACGACTTCTGTATTGTGTAACGTCCGCAACGGCAATTTAAGTACAATTATATCGTAACTGAAAGAACTCATAAAATTTTTGTATGTGCCATTTGAAAGTACTCTGAAAGACCAACGTACCACCGTAGGTTACTTAAGAATATAACGCTCAGAGCGCCAACAGTATTCAAAAATATGCGTACGAACGTAACGTCCGCAACGCAGGATTAGCCCATATAGATATTCACTTTTATATATAGATAATGGTTTCAAATGTATACAAATTTTAACATTTACTTAATATTGTTGCTAGTCAGCGCATTGGTGTCCTAAATATTAATATTGATAGCTAATATAGCTTTCCTTATATATAATTTGTCATCATATCTATGGGAGGTGCCACGCCCACTATTGATAGTCTGCCCATTCTTGTCCTAAATATTAATATTGATGGTAGAATAACCGTACCATATATCTTATTGTATACCATATGTTTGATTTTTTTTTAATTATCATCATATAGGAGGTGCCACGCCCCCAGTACTCCATTTTTTCCGCAAATATTTAAGCAAGCAATGGAATTGCTCATGCAAAATTTGAGTACTATAGCTATTATAGTTTCTTAAGTATTTGATTTTTAAAATTAACTTTGTATGGGAGGTACCACGCCCACTTAAAATTTCAGAAAAAAAGTAGCTCCTTCCAGACATACAGAAATATACTGTGAACATTTCAAGCAAATCGGTTCAGCTGTTTAGCCGTCTATAGATCCCAACATGGCGATCACCATTTTTTTCTTATTTTCGAAAAAGTAGAGTCACCACTGTTTGTGAATATGTAGCTGTCAAAGTTTGTCTAGTACAAACTCAGTATTTGTATATTATAAAAAATTTATTTTAAAATATTTGCGATAAAAATAAAGTTCAAATATATATCTGAATGTTCAATTACCGTAAATGTTCTTTTATTACTCACCATTATTTAGCAATAAAAGACAATAATTTGTCTGGCAACTCTAGAATTGTATAACATATGTTTTTGCAAAAAAAACCACAAACGTGAACGTGGCAAAATTAAACAGAAGCAAAAATAAAGATATAAAGCTATGTGTCCACGATCGTCAGATATTACAACTTTTTCTAAAAAGTCTGAATTTTTCTCATTTTTATTAAAAGCACGAGATAAGCTAAAAATTTGCAAAAAAAATTATGAACAATTTGAAAAATTACATTTACTGTTGCTTTGATATTCTTATAAATACCAACTAACGGTGCTTATGGACATAAATTCGCTCCAACCGTCCATTTATTCTTGGTGCCAGATTAAACGAACTTTAACGTGCAAAAGTGGATACATTGTCATTTCACATAAATTTACCCTAAACTACACATTCGCTTTAATAATTATTGAATTTCAATTTATTTTCATTTTTGTTCTATTTATTTAACATTTTAAATAAAAACCATTATTTTTAAAAATTTAAGAGTTTATTCGGTTTTAAGTCATATTACAAAACATCTTTCATGTGTGCTCGCCACTGTATATATACAAACAAAACAAAAATTGACATAACGAACATGACAAAAAAAAAAAAAAAAAAAAAAACAGCTGGCGTTTCAACACCACCTTGTAGAGTGATTTCTTCACCATGGTAACAATTGTTTATTTCTGCACAAATGTTCAATTTTTGTTTAAGCGATAATTGCACCTTCTTTGTAGACATTTTGACGAACACTTAACTTCTAAACAAATAAAATGCGGTTATCAGATGCAACGATTTCACGGTACGACAGTCCAAAAAACGTGGGACCGGATATTATTTTTCTTTTAGGGCTTGTCGAGTAAAACAAGATTCCAATCATGGTGAAATTAAATACCAGGTGACAGCATTGCTACAACAATTACAACAAGGCAAGAACAACAGGCATTTTTCTATATGAAAAACTTTCGTCACTGTCAAAAAGTTTTTTTTTTATATAACTTTTTGACATTTTCAAATTCACCATGAATAATCAGCTGGCGCTACGCTGTCACCTAGTATTTAAATTCACCTTGATTCCAATAGTGCAATATGCCGGACACCTTTTTTTTGTACCTTTGCGCACTTTTTAACTAAATTGTTATCGTGAAGGACCAAAAAGTACATTTTATTTTAATAGTTTGGTATACAATTCAAAAGCTTTTCCATTCGTAGTGTATTTAGTTGATTCGTGTTCCTTTGTAAAAATATAAACGTGTTTCTTGTGCAAAGTAATAATACATACATATGTACATAACTATAATTGTTTTTTATATTTCAGTGGAAGATACAAAAACATATCAGGCAAAGCTACAGCAGTGTTTGGATTTAAATTCTGATGATAATGTTGATATGAATTCCGTAAAGACGTATGACGATTTTGGGCATGGTTCTGATACAAATATTTTAACAACATCTGATGTGATACGTGCACAGAAGGGATTGCCGCCTCAGATGTATGATGCTTTTGTACTTTATGCTGATGCAGATTTGAATCACGCTTCTGAAATGCTAACAAAGTTAGAAGACAATCCGGAGTATAATTTTAAGGTAAATATTTATTGAGATTGTGTTGGGGAAACACATTGGCACCACATGTCATAGTTCAATATGGAATCCAATTTTGAATTGGCATAATACGTACATACAATGTACATACATAAATCTTTTTACATAAATATCGCATTGTCCCCATATAAGACCTACTCGAACATCCGTTTTACGCCCATAAAACTCTTATAATTGTCAGTATTTATGTTCAATTTTTTTATAGATGTATAGAACTTGAATAAATTGTAATTAAATAATAGAAAGATGATTTTTTTTACATTGACCTGAAATTTACTTAATTCGAAAGTTTATTTTCTGGCATTATAATTTAAATATGACCTCTGGCATATGACCACCACGGCTGTCTCGGACGTAGTCTAATCTGGAGGTCCAAATATCGATGACTTTTTCCAACATTTGTGACCGTATATCGACAATAACGCGGCAAATGTTGTCCTCCAAGTGGTAAAAAACTATGTTTGTTTTTAGGTCAGAAGAAATGTAAAATTTTTAAAAATATTTTATACCTTTTTTATTAAATAATTTTTAAGCTTGAGGTCACTTTTTTGTTTTTTATAAAAGATTTTTTAATTCTTATATATAATTATCTCAATATTTCGATTTTCTTTGGAAATCTTCTTCAGGAGTTAATTTAATATTATATCTTTGAAGAGATAATAATATCTTATTCTCTTCCTTTTAGTTTTCCAATTCAAATTATTATTTTTTTTAGTCGTTATTATTTTTCTGTTTGTCGGTTGTGGAAATTGCTACCTTTTTAAATTAAATAAATTTTGTATCGAATCTAAATCCAATTAGATAAAGACAAGAACCATCCCAATTTCCCTGAGCACGGCCGGAACAACAGGTAGCATAGTCTTTAGATAATTGGAGCCTTAGTGGTCGGTCCGTTACATAAAATTAAAAAAAAAAATTGTTATAATATTAAATTAACTCCTGAAGAAGATTTCCAAAGGAAATCGAAATATTGAGATAATTATATATAAGAATTAAAAAATCTTTTATAAAAAACAAAAAAGTGAGCTTAAGCTTAAAAATTATTTAACAAAAATCATTAAAAAGGTCGAAGAATATAGAAAAAAATTATTTACATATTTTATACCATATTATGTCTTATACATATGTAAATAAACCAAAAAGTTATTTTGGAAATCTACAAAAAATCATAAATATTATTAAAATTTATTTTGAATTAGCCTATTCGCATATAATCATTTGCTAATTAAATGATTTTAAAATCACTAACCACTCAAGATTATTTTTGTGAAGATAACATTTGAAATTTTTTAATAATTTTTGAGTAAGAGTATGGTTTTCAGAATAGAAGTAAAAGATCAATATATGTATGGTACATACATACCAAGAATGATAAAATAAATATTTTATCATTCTTGTGTACATACATACATATGTATAGGAATTGTGCTCGTTATAGCCGAATATAACATGCATACCTGTTTTTTATTATGTATTTTTTTATTATTGTGTTTTCTTTATAATTGTTTTATAGCTTTGCATGAAGGATCGTGATTTATTAGGCGGAGTTCAATTTGAGCATGTTGCACTAACTCAATTGATCGAAGAACGATGCAAACATTTGATTGTTATTTTAACAGAAGAATTCCTAAAGAGTCCAGAAAATACATTTTTAGTAAACTATACACAAGCACTGCAAATTCGTAAGTAGATTTAATACATACTACAATAATACACAAATTAGATAGACACATTGTTTGGCGGTACATGAATTGTATAACCGAACATACTTACATATGTATATTTTCTAATAAAAAAATAATAAGAAAAAGTTTTATAAATGCAAAATTCCAAAAAAAATATATTTTAATTATAAATCATTTACATACATTAAAACAACAACGGCATTGAAAAGCTTCTGCAATTAGTATACAATGTACATGTACTATGAGTTTTAATACATACATACATATGTATAAAGTAAACACCTAATATTGTTAAGAAAAATGTTAAATTAATTACTACAAGTACAAATTTATGTAAAACAAAATATTTGGTTGTTTTGTGTATGCATTTTGATTGCAAAGTTTTCGTAACATTTTCAGCTGTTTTTACAGAACTAGAAGTTGTGTTTGCTCTTACTTTTCTTACTACAGCTCTTAATTGAGTTTTTCTAAGACACTTAGGTCATTTTGCACAAGGCAAATTTTCTACCACATTGTGTTCCAATGATTTTTACTATTTCACGCAGTAATTTGGCTTGCCTATGTAAGCCTATTGATTTGCCGAGTTTCAATTGATGTTTGTCTTGCCATTGTAAATTTTACACTACTTATGGCCGAATTCTCGGTCATTAGTTAACCATTGGTAAATTAAAATACTAACTATTGTTTAACTATTACTTGGTATTCTTATGGCAAACTAAGAATTGCGAATAAAGAATCATTAGTTAATCCTTTGCCATTAGCTAACTAAAGACTGTGAATTCAGTCATTAACGTCACAACTTAATCAGTTTTAATAGCGCAATTCACAATCTTGTGCAAATGGTTTTGCATCATTGCATTTCCAAAACGGTTTAGCATATTTTTGATCTGCACTAACAAAATACAAAGCAAGAGCAAAAATATGCTACACAGGGTTTAAAAATGCTTAACTATTTTCAAACACTATGTATGTGCTTAACTTTAACTAGAAGAAAATACACAAGCAAAAGCAGAGCACAAAGTCAAAAAACAAAAATAAAACTATTGACTGTAGCTTAACTATGTGATTTTATTTGCTGACACAGTCAGCCACAGCAATTCACTTTAAAAATTTTGCTGCTGCTTAAAATTTACAGTTTTTGAATTTTTCTTTAATGCTTTTGCTGAGCTAAAAACTGCGAGTCATACTTATTTTTTTTATCGTCTACGTACATTGAGTTAAGGAGAGTCTAAATAAACAACATCATACATGAGATTAAGTATGAATATAATGAGTACTTCAAACTTTAAAGATGAGTAGTGGTTTGATGATATTGAGACAAGTATGAGTACGTATAAGTATAACAAATTATAAGTCATGATTCAAGTATACTCACTTTTTCAGTACTCATAACTGATCTCTGGTATGTACATTAGGTATGACATAGTGAACGATTTTTCGATTTCGAATCGCTACCGCCTTTTATTTTGTTAGGCTTGGGAAAAAAATGGACGGGACAAAAAATGGGGGACTTTGGTTGAGGATAAATGGCGCCTCATCGAGGTCAAAGTTCAAGGTAAGAGTGAAAAAATTAATAAAATGTCCAATAACTGCCGCGGAGTCGCCCCTAGAGTAGTAAAATGTCAGACTGACCCCCATTAATTTTTCCTCCCCAACATTTTTGTAGAACATACTTACACCCTATCTTCGCTCCTTAAGGGACTTGCCCTACAAAAGTTAGAGTTTTATAAATTTTACCCCCATCGACCTCACAAGTTTTAGGGCGCCTCTGGAGAATTCAAATGTATGACCAACCCCCAATAATTTTTCCTCCCCAACATTTTTGTAGAACATACTTGTACCATATCTCTGCTCCTTAGGGTACTTTCCCTTCAAATACTGATTTATAATTTTGCCCACTCGACCTAACTATTTTAATGCGCCTCTGGAGGATTCAAATGTATGACCAACCCCCAATAATTTTTCCTCCCCAACATTTTTGTAGAACATACTTGTACCATATCTCTGCTCCTTAGGGTACTTTCCCTTCAAATACTGATTTATAATTTTGCCCACTCGACCTAACTATTTTAATGCGCCTCTGGAGGATTCAAATGTATGACCAACCCCCAATAATTTTTCCTCCCCAACATTTTTGTAGAACATACTTGTACCATATCTCTGCTCCTTAGGGTACTTTCCCTTCAAATACTGATTTATAATTTTGCCCACTCGACCTAACTATTTTAATGCGCCTCTGGAGGATTCAAATGTATGACCAACCCCCATTGATTTTTCCTCCCCAACATTTTTGTAGAACATACTTATACCCTATCTCTGCTCCTTAGGGTACTTTCCCTTTAAATACTGATTTATAATTTTGCCCACTCGACCTAACTATTTTAATTGCACCTTTGGAGGAGTCAATTGATTTTTCTCACGCAACATTTTTGTGAAAGACACCCACCTTCTATATCTAGTTCTTAGAATACTTCCCTTCAAATAAGGTTTTATAAATTTGCCTCCTCGTCCTAACTACTTTCAGGGTGCCTCTGAAGGAGTCAAATGTATATTCCAAACCTCTTTCTCTGCTCTTTAAGGTACCTCAAATATACAAATTTTTTTTATATAAATTTTGTCCCTATTGTTCTAAGTGGTTCCAATAAAAAAACCAGTTTTATGTATCTTTGATATTTGTATTAAATTGAGTTCAATTAAAAGTTTGAGTGCGATATGTATGTATGTAAGTATTTTATTTTAATTTATTAAATAATTTTTGTAATAATTTTTCTACTTGCAGTAGAAATATTTTTTCTTCCTCGTTGCGGCACAAAATATTGTTGTAGTCCTCTATTATTTTTACGCCTCTTTCAAGAAAATCTTTTGACAATCCAAGGCTCAATTAAACGAAAAACAACCCAGAGGCGACTACAAGGAATTTTTAGAAATCGTTTTGCTGTTCCTTGGTGTAAATATTCCCAACCATAATTTTAGCCCACCAGGACCTACCAGTCATGCTCGATGGATTGCCAAAGGCATATACTCTGTGAAAATGTTTTTATTCCGCAAATTTCTCGACTTAAGCGAAAATTACTTAAACGGACTTCGCAATGTTACTATTTTCATAGTAACTCTTTATCTTAAAGCTTGGTTTAGTGCTACCAAAGCAGGAGAAGCCCCAAATAATGACTTGAACTTTCTAAAAGCGATTATTCATTATGCTTCAATTGATGAGACATTTTCATGTCAGTTAGTTCAGAGATTTTGTGGACATCTCTGGTATCTTAGTGAGGATGCTGTTGCTTTTGCATTATTTGATCAGAATGTACCCTTTGCTACAAAGTGAAAAATGGCAGATGCAATTCGTACATTTGAGAAGGATGAAGAGAAATTCGCTGAAGAACTGTCGGGCAATGACATGGAGGAATATTATGATGAAGATAGCGAGGCAGAAGAGGATAGAGTAAATGTTTCTCGAGTATATTTTTGTGACTTCAAAAGTGTTAAAAGAATTTCATTGACACCAAAAGAAGTATAAGAAAAATTAATGGAGAAAAATTTGAGTCATTATGTTACATCAGACACAGGAACAATTTTTCTTCGCCTCGGATTGTCAAAAGATTTTCTTGATAGTGATCCAGAAACTTGGGAAAAGCATGAAGACTACCAACAAGCACTACAAACACTGCAAAAATTGCATGTTGTCAACGATTCTGCCGAAAGAGGCGTATAAATAATAGAGGACTACAACAATATTTTGTGCCGCAACGAGGAAGAAAAAATATTTCTACTGCAAGTCGTTGCCGAAAATAGGAAAAATATCCTCTTTATTACAAAAATTATTTAATAAATTAAAATAAAATATTTACATACATACATATCGCACTCAAACTTTTAATTGAACTCAATTTTATACAAATATCAAAGATACATAAAACTGGTTTTTTGTATTGGAACCACTTAGAACAATAGGGACAAAATTTATATAAAAAAAATTTGTATATTTGAGGTACCTTAAAGAGCAGAGAAAGAGGTTTGGAATATACATTTAACTCCTTCAGAGGCACCCTGAAAGTAGTTAGGACGAGGAGGCAAATTTATAAAACCTTATTTGAAGGGAAGTATTCTAAAAACCAGATATAGAAGGTGGGTGTCTTTCACAAAAATGTTGCGTGAGAAAAATCAATTGACTCCTCCAAAGGTGCAATTAAAATAGTTAGGTCGAGTGGGCAAAATTATAAATCAGTATTTGAAGGGAAAGTACTCTAAGGAGCAGAGATAGGGTATAAGTATGTTCTACAAAAATGTTGGGGAGGAAAAATCAATGGGGGTTGGTCATACATTTGAATCCTCCAGAGGCGCAATTAAAATAGTTAGGTCGAGTGGGCAAAATTATAAATCAGTATTTGAAGGGAAAGTACCCTAAGGAGCAGAGATATGGTACAAGTATGTTCTACAAAAATGTTGGGGAGGAAAAATCAATGGGGGTTGGTCATACATTTGAATCCTCCAGAGGCGCATTAAAATAGTTAGGTCGAGTGGGCAAAATTATAAATCAGTATTTGAAGGGAAAGTACCGTAAGGAGCAGAGATATGGTACAAGTATGTTCTACAAAAATGTTGGGGAGGAAAAATTATTGGGGGTTGGTCATACATTTGAATTCTCCAGAGGCGCCCTGAAACTTGTGAGGTCGATGGGGGTAAAATTTATAAAACTCTAACTTTTGTAGGGCAAGTCCCTTAAGGAGCGAAGATAGGGTGTAAGTATGTTCTACAAAAATGTTGGGGAGGAAAAATTAATGGGGGTCAGTCTGACATTTTACTACTCTAGGGGCGACTCCGCGGCAGTTATTGGACATTTTATTAATTTTTTCACTCTTACCTTGAACTTTGACCTCGATGAGGCGCCATTTATCCTCAACCAAAGTCCCCCATTTTTTGTCCCGTCTATTTTTTTTCCAAGCCTAACAAAATAAAAGGCGGTAGCACTTCAAAATCTTGTTGCAAAAATTTTCATATATCACTATGTCATATCTAATGTACATACATATGTATATAAAAATGCAATATAATTTTGTAATATAATATAATATTATTTATATTAATATAATTAAGCTTTTCTTTTAATAATATGTGGTGTTGACTTTATTTTGACGCTTACAGGCATGTCCTTAAAAATTAGATTTGTTTTAGATGTGTTCTTTAGTACCTAAAACTAATTGCTGAAAATTTTGCAGCCAATCAGAAATCAATTGAATGCTATAAAATTGATTAAAAATGGTACTTTTTTACAAACGATTGAAACAGATCTTATTATCTAGAGCAGGAGTGCCCAAGCCCTATACTCTTGGTGCTCTTTTGTATTTGGAAAAACTCTTAGCTATAGGCTGTGTGTTTTGTATACTCATTACAGCACTCAGCACTAGCAATAAGAAATACACAAGCAACTTTGCCTTTTTTGTTTTTTTTTTGTCGTACTTCACTCTATACACGCAAGCGCAAAGCAACAACACTTTCGTATGCTCTACTGGTAAACATTGGTGACTGCGATCGTCAATGTAGATTTTGTTTTTGTTTAACGTATGATACTGTTTAAAAATGTGTGTTGTTTCTTTGTCTGTATTGGCTTTTACAACAAAAAATACTGAATAAAAATTAGTTTTTATTTAAATGTATTGGTGTTTGCTCTTACATAAACAACTTTTGGGCACTCCTGATCTAGAGAAAATTATACCAAAAAAAGTACAAAAAAGAATGCGTAACTAGTCAGTAGTTTTTGTTTAATATATGGCCAGGTAAATACATACATACAAATTTTCTATTTTTTTTTTATTAGAAATTAGTGTGTTATATCTTGTTAAACAGATAATTTTCTCAAATGTTTAAAAAATAGTATTAAATAACAACATTTTTGAAGAAATCTAAAAAATACCATTGCTTACACAATTTCAATCGATTTCAGATCGGTTAAATTTTGCATCAGTTAGTTTTAAGGTACAGACACACACAGAAAATATTTGACAATAAATAAAATTTGTTTCAATTCTTGTGTTTCAGAATAGAAGTTTAGTTTTATTTTTTTATTTTATTTTATACATATTATTTTATATTTTATACTTGTAAGATTGCCCATCGTTAATCAAATATATGACCGTACAAGATTCCTACAAATCTAATTTTCAAGGACAGGTCAATTCTATGTATATAAACATACAGTTATGTGAAAAATAATAAGGACAGTTGTATTCACCGTCCTTGGTGTTTATCAATTCATGTAAAAAGAAAGAATTAGTAATAAAAGAGAGTTGTTTTGCAATGATTGTAAACGACATTAAGAAATCCCGTTGCAATTTTTGTTTCTTTTTCTTTCGTTTTGATAACAAATTATTTTCTTTGTAAAGAGCGCGATTTCTTCTGTGAAAAATAATAAGGACAGTTTTTCGTTTTGGTAAAAATACAATGATAAAAATTAAAAAAACTTTTTTTGTAAGTAAATGACTAAAACAAATTCATAGTTTTACATTAATTGCTAAATAAATTGCATTTTGTAACTTTTTAGGAAAATGTGGATAGAAATTCGTATACAAAAATTGCACAAATGCTCAGTATTTTAAAAACGATGGTCGAAAATAGTATTTAATGGATTTCCAAAGATGAAACTCATGGTAAAAAAACAAAAATTACACCTACCATTCGATGCGTAAAAAAAGATCCATTTATCACATCTAAACGAAAAAAAAATTTTTATTTAAATTGGCGATGACGCATCAACTATTCGAAAAACACTAATCGCTGAGGAAATTAGTGCCTTTGTTATCCAAAAAAAATAGAGTTTGCTAAAAATCATATCAAATGGCCTAAAGAAAAATGGCGTAACATTCTGTGGTCCGATGAAACAAAAGTAAACTTATTTTCTTCTGATAGAGGTGTCCATCGTGTAGGAAGGCCTATCCATCAAGGATTCTATCCAAAATATACTCTAAAGACGGTCAAACATGGTGGTGGTAGCATCATGGTATGAGGGTCATTCTCTTATTATGGTGTGGGTCCTCTATATGGTATCCAGAATGTAATGAAATCGGCTGATTACACTGCAATTTTAAAAAATACAATGCTGCTGTCTGTCGAAGAAAATATGCCACTCAAATGGATCTTCCAGCAGGATAATAACCCAAAGCATACGGCAAAGTACACGAAGAAGTGGTCCCAGGACAACAAAATCAATGCACAGTAGCATGATTTGAACCCAATATACAATTTGTGGAAAGAAGTTAAAAGGGCAATCAGGGGAAAGTGTCCGTCAAATTTCGACGAGCTTTTGAATCTTATACAGGATGCGTTTACATGTTTGTCAAAATTTGGTCGACTCTATGCCTAGAAGATGTACTGCTGTACTGGATAACAATTGATCCGCAACAAAATACTAAGGCCTTATTCAGTATAAATATCTATTTAGTTTTACATAAGTTAAGCTAGATTTACACGATTGAAATTTTCTTCAAAATTGCTCGTGTAAACAGCAAAAATTCTTCAAAATTTATTTATTTAATCGTTATTAATAGTTATTAAATAAATAAATTTTAAAGAAATTTTGCTGTTTACACGCGTTTGAAGCATTTTGAAGAGCAATTTTGAAGAAAATTTCAATCGTGTAAATCTAGTTTTAGTTATAGTTTTGAGATTTCATAAAGTGTCCTTATTTTTTCCACACGTTAAACTACATATATAAATTCATACAAAATCACAAAAAAATCAAAATATTTATAGGAATAGCAAAAATTTTGTTATTAATCTTTTTTCTACTGTTTAAGAAATCGTTTAAACAAGAAAGAATTTTCGATTTTTTATTTGATTATAAATAAATTGTAAGTTTAGGTGGGCACTGTCCCTATTATTTTTCACATAACTGTATATAGCTTTGGCAACAAGAAAAAAGTAAATATGCAAGTGATGCTAAAATCATATTTGTACAAAGTTGGAAATTTCCTTATATTATTAACCTACTTGCATAAGTTTATGTATTTATTCATTTTCTAATAGAGCATAAAACACGCAAAATTGTGCCATTACTATATGAAGAAAGTGTTGATATTCCAAGAACTTTAAAAATATACACACTTTTGCGTTACAACACGGGTACATCGAGTTTATTTAATTTTTGGTCGAAATTGGCAAATTCTATACAAAACGTTACTGTCACTACTGCTGATATTACAACATTACCAACGCCATTTTATAGAAATGAAACTAACAGGCAAGTACATACTATATTAACATACTTATATACATAATACTCTATTTACAATTATATTACGGCAGTTTCTAATTACATACCCGTATGTTTAGGCAAAGTTTGAAACATTTTGAAACGATATAGTTTTCATCATCCGTCTGTATGTGGAAAGCACGTATTTTCTCTGTTGATCAGAAATGTTTTTTATTGAAAATTTAGAATATAGTGTTTGGAAAACGTTTAAAACAATTAAAACATGATAGGGTTCAAACGCGGACACTAGAGAAAATTTGGCACAAAAAGTTATTACTAACTACGAGCTAACTAACCTTTGTGTCCAAAAACTAATAGAATAGGTTGAACCGGTAAACAGTTTCATATTAAAGTAATAGCCTTTTTACACTTGTCAACATCTAACATCTACGATCAATTTGCGAAGATGTTGAAATTTTCCCATAAGAAATGTACAGAGCTGAAAATCAACATCTTTCAACATCTTCGCAAGATGTTCCTAAATCATTTTGTTCCCATTTACATCTTCCGATATTTTTAGTGTCATCACTAGCAATACTGATATTGAAAATGAAATTTAAGTTACATCACTAACAAAAGTAACTTTTATAGTTAACAAAAAAAATTAACAAACAAAATTAAATTTGAATTTTACAAAATTATCATCATCTTCCTCCAGTATACATTATATTAATAACCCTATACAATGTAATAATATCTGGGTTTGCTCTTTCAAACGAATAATCAATCCTATTTCCTTTTCAAAATACATTTTACTTTTTAAAAGCGGCGTGGTTTTTGTTTATTTTATTTACTTAACTGGTGGTAGATGTTAGATGTTGCAAGTGTGAATGCATTTTTCACATTTTCAACATCTTCCATACGTTCCTCCTAAATGTACGCAAGTGTGAAAAGGCTATAAGGCGGATTTAAATGGTATAATGAAGCGTTTTTCAACAGGGACGCTACAAAAGTAGACCGATAGGAACATATTTTTCGCTGCTCTTTTGACATTTCTCTTCAGTAAGGTTTGCCATTTCATGATGGAATGATATACGAGCCAACAACGAGTCGAAGTTATTAAAATTTACTACCGAAATTCGGAGTCTGAGCGCTACGGCCAATTTATGGTCGGCATAATCGACCTACCAGATCAACAATTGAGCGTCTAGTGGAAAAATTTGAATCCACAGGCACAGTACAAAATGTTCCCGTGCCAGTGAGACAAAGAACTGCCCGTAGTGTCGAGAATATTGCTGCCGCTGAGGCTTCAGTTGAAGAAAGCCCAAATGTGTCTCTCACACGTCGTTGTCAAGCGTTGGGCATCTCTGTGACGCCGCACTGTGGCGCCATTTGAGTTTTTTCGTTGCAAAACTCATATCTTTTGAACCGAATAAGATAATTGATCAATTTAAACAGCATATGATAGATAACTGTTCAGCCTATGAAATGAGCGTTTGGAAAGGGTAGGGGCCTACTTATAGGTTATCAAAGTTAAAATTAGTAGAAAACTCAATTTTATGGTAATGGATGAATATTTTACAGAAAATTGAAAAAATAAATTTAAAAAAAAATATTTTTTTTTTTAATTTGTTGGGTAATAATTTAAAACATAAAACCCTAAATAAAAAAAAATAAAAACAATCTAAAAATGTAAAAATAATTTTTTTTTATTTTTAAGAGAAAAGTTTTTATTCAGGCTAATAGTTCAAATAATCAAGAATACTATTGTAAAGTACTGGAACAATTGGCAATTTGGAATGCATTTTCTACCCGACCAAGGGCGTCCTCAGCAATCTTCATTGTCCACTATCACTCTGTAAATATCATCTATTTAACTCACCGTTTTTGAGAAATAGAGTACAAGAATTATCATATTTCTTGTTAACGTGTTGTGAGTTAGAACGAAATTTACGTACGTTTACAATGTGTGTGTATTCTTTATTATTATTTATAAAACTTATATTATTACAAATTTGTTTTTGGTTTTCTTGCTGCGTCTACTTTTTTTGTAGATCAATAACAGCAATGTATGTATGTTTTTGTTGTCATTTCTCCTTTATTTTCTCCTTTTGGTTGATTGTGTTATTTTTTGTAACTACGAAACACCGGAGCTGAGGACGCCCTTGGCCGGGTAGAAAATGCATTCCAATTTGCCAATTGTTCCAGTATTTTACAATAGTATTCTTGATTATTTGAACTATTAGCCTGAATAAAAACTTTTCTCTTAAAATTAAAAATATGAGTTCACTTCCTTCTCTAATTAATAACATAACAAACACCATGACGCGGTGTATCAAAGTATGTGTCATCATCCCATCTCCGGTGTTTCGTAGTTACAAAAAACACAATCAACCAAACGGAGATAGTTTTTAAATAGTGATTTACCAGGAGAAACACAAAGCAAACAGGTAATTTTTTATCATTATACATTTAATAAATACATCAATCAATACAAAAAAAATATGGCGATTCGTTTCCTATTTTTCGTGATATTACACCTGAAATCGCAACAAATTGACTAAAAATTGTGTGTTTTTTTGAAAACCGAAAGTCGGTCAACTTTGAACGGTTATATCTTCTAAACTAAAAATGTGATATTCAGGGGTGTTCTGAAAATCACTTTTTGTCAAAGTGATTTCAAATCACGCAAAAGGTGTTCTGCGCACAAAAAATATTGAAATCACGTGATTTAAAACCGGTCAGCTAAATGGCTGACGATTTGAAAACACTTGCCTATTTTGTCTATGTTATTTGTAGAGAATTCACTTTAAATGTTATTTTGTATTAAGTACGATGTGTTTTTTATTGATTTTTGTAATAAATGTAGGGTTTATATCAGTGATGTTCAGCCCATACAACAATTGTTTGAAAAATTTACACACATTTGTTATGCTCTTTTAAAAACATTCATTCACTCGTCGTTCAGCAAGCGATGAGAACACATGCGACGGACTATCGTCATTTTTTTCAGAAATTTGTTAAGCATTGTTGTTGCTTCTTGTTGATCGAAGCACAGCAAATCACGCTATTTAATTACAATTGAAAACGAAAAATAAAAAACTGGTTTAGATAGACTTATTTTTGTTTTTTATCAAAATAACTGTTCTAAAATTAGTTTTCGATATTGATAATTGTTATTTACGGTCCCTGATATTGTTTCATAAGGTGTTTACATTTGGAAAAAATTCTTTACTTTTTTCTGATTTTAAGCGTTTGACAATATGTTTGCTGTGCAAAATCTCTCACAAATACATCTACATTTTATTTTTGAACATCACTGGTTTATATACACAAAAACATAAATATTTACAAACTTTTAAAGACACTGCTTGTTTTGTAAGGAATTGTTTTGCTTTGTTTACCAATGCTCGTGATTTACTTTTTCTCATTAGGAGTCAGCTGGTTTGTTTTTTCGAAGATACTTTTAAGGTTGCCAAATTAACACAATCGTAAAATGTCATATAAGATTTATTGAATTATTCCATCCTGTTCCTTACTTAGGACAAAATTTAATTACTCTTGATTAAAATTTAAAAATATTTAATAATTTAGTAGTTTTTGTGCATTTTTAGAAATAAGTCAGTGCAAAATGTAAGCAAGTTTCATCGAAAAAAACAGTGGCATCTTTATTATTTTTATATTATTTTAAATAGTGCTTACTTACTAGGTTTCACTTGTATCCATAGGATTTTATGAGTCCCGTAAATGACGTTTTTTAACACGTTCATTTTTTAAGTGCTGTTTTCTAAAATTAATTACTGCCGGCATTTTTATGTACTAAATGTCCACTTTTTATTTTCATTAATAATAACCAATATAAACAAACAAAGCACAGATTTAAAAAGTCAGCTGTTTTCTCGTGTTTTCGAAAAATTAAAACCATGCCGAAAACCGTAAAATCACGTGATTTGCAGAACAGCATCAAATCGTCGGCGTGATTTAAAAACGGTGCGTGATTTCAAATCACGCGGTTTTCAGAACACCCCTGATTATTAAGAGTGGCATATTTGAAATCGTTGAAAAGTTTCCTATATCATGGGTTTATTCAAAACTTCGTCGGCGTTCATGAAAATTTTGATTTTTGCAACCTCGTTTGCTCTACGGGCGCCACTGTGCGCCGTTGTGGCGAATTTTGCGAACATATCTTGGCCTACATCCTTACAAGATCAAATTTACGCAAGAACTGAAGCAGCTAGACCACCAGATGCGTCGTATGTTCGTGAATTGGGCTGAGCAACAACTTGAAAATGATTCGGATGTTCATCGAAAAATTATTTTCAGCGATGAGGCTCATTTCTGGCTGAATGGCTTTATCAATAAGCAAAATATGAGCTATCCACACGTACTCCATGAGTCATCATTTCATCCCGCAAAAAATACGGTTTGTTGCGGTTTATGGGCCGGCGGCGTCATTGAGCCGTATTACTTCCGTGATGATCAAGACTGGCACGTTACTTTTGGCTCCAATTGGATGATATGGACTTGGAGGACATGTGGTTGCAACAGGACGGCGCCACAAGCCACACAGCGAATTTCACAATCTATTTATTGGAAATCAAGTTTGGAGAACGTGTTATCTCACAAAATGGTACAGTCGATTGGCCGCCTTGGTAGTGCGATTTGACGCCGTTAGACTATTTCCTGCGAGTCTACGTCAAGTCTATGGTCTATGTCAGCCAGCGACGATTGATGAACTTCGTACGAATATCGAACGTGAAATTGTAGCAGTATCGGCCGATTTATGCTTGAAAACCGTCGAAAATTAAGTTCAGCGTCTGAACTTCTGCAAGGTGGCCATGCAAAAGAAATAGAGTTCCATACATAATGGCATCGAACGTACTTTCACAGGAATAAAGAATTTCATTGATATCCAAAACCAAATTAGACAAAAATCTGTTTCTCTTTTTTGTTGATCTTAAGTTGAAATGGAACGTTAAGGAATGGCAGTTTTGGTGGCTGGAAGTTTTTATGGAAATGTAAAATCAAACAGTTACGAATTAATACTATGTTTCCACGACGACTTGAATCACCTGCTTCGCTCTCTGAATCATGTTTATGAATCATGCTGTTTACATGACCAAAAAACTAGATTCGATTTGACAGTTGTTTTTAATAAACAAACAGAATAAAAAAAAACAGAATTTACAATTTGTGGAAAATATTTTTTTTTAATGGACAAAAAAACTGAGTGAAAATTAGTTAGCTTATTTGAAAAAAAAACATACATTCGTACGTATTTACTTTCTTTACTTCCAGCAACAAGAAAATAATTTGCTTTGTTTACAATAATATTAAATTTGTACAGCTAGTGCAGATAAACTTGCGATAAAAATTAGAGAAGAGTGCAATTTTTCGTGCTTCGCAAGTTGATTCAATATGAATCTACTTGAGTCGCTCTTAAAATTTTGTATGGTGAAGAAAGTTGTTTCGCACATGTTTGGGGTGTGAAGCATGAATAGAGAGCGAAGCATGTACCGTGGAAACGTTTTCACAAACACAAAAAATTTACTGTTTCTTGTCAGTAATTTGTCAAAAGTAATCGGTTTTTAACTGGTATTGCCATATTTTAGAAAAAAAATATTTTATTTTACAAGGAAGTTGTAATAACGAAAAATTTTAAAGGTCACTTTATTCCTCACTTTAATTAAAGTTACCTTTTATTATTAAGAACATTAAAGGCAAGTTGTAATAATGGGCCTTAAAGTTTTAAAACACTTTGATGTTTACACAACAGTAACTCACAATAAACTGATTAAATTTATTGGCCCTGTTGTCTATTTATACACCAATCATAATTTCTTTATGGTTCGGAGCTAAGATACTAGAATGTTCATGACTGCAAGTCTTTTATTTATTTATGGAATAGCAACCATTCTGTTCCCATTGATTTATGTTAAGTGTAGATGTTTTGTATTTGTGTATGCCAAAAAAAGCAAGTAAAAACAATTGTCTGGATCTTTTACAGAAACAAAAATTTTCGGGATTTATTAATCCCGGGATTTTTTAAACAAATCCCGGGATTTTCGGGATCGGGATTGGCATCCCTAATATTCATTGAAAAAAAAACTTAAATGGCTCATATTTGTATAAAAATTATGTTAAATTTTAACTTACGTTAATATGTCTGTCATTATAATTGTTAAAACATCAAAAAGCATCACAAATAAAAACACTGCACAAATTTGACAACTGTTGCGCATTCAAAAGCGTTGTCATCCATTAAGAATTTACCGCATTGTCAAAAAAAAAAGACAATGACGTTTATGAACAATACAGTGTTGCATTGCATACTGCGTTTATGAAAACAGCCACCGCCTATTCGGTATCCGATCGCGTCACTATCCACCACAAACTTCTCTCCAGGTATGGGATATGCCAAAATTGGTGCCGTATATAATAGTTCCTTAAGGTTCTGAAATGCTAGTTCTTGTGCTTCAGTTCACTGGAATTGTCGCGACTTCTTGGTCAGCTCGTGTAGACTTGCTGCCACACTGGCGAAATTCGAAACAAAACGTCTGTAGTATGTATAAAGGCCAAGAAAACTGCGCAATTCGGACGTGGCCAGTTCTTTACAGCAATTATTTCATCTTCATCTGCTGATACGCGATGCCCCAAAAACTTAACTTGTTTCTGGAACAATGCACATTTCTTTACGCTAAGTTTGAGGCCAGCTGCTGATATACGTTTAAAGACTTCTTTCCTATGACAATTATATCATCGAGGTACACCAAGCACGTCTTCCAGTGAAGGCCTTTTAACACATGTTCCATCAAACGCTCGAACGTGGCTGGAACATTACAGATTCCAAATGGCATAAGATTAAACTGTCATAATTCATCACCAGCACAAAATGCAGTTTTCTCTTTGTCCTTGTCCGAAATTTCTAGTTGTCAATAACCACTTTGCAAATCCAATGTAGAAAACTATTTTGTTCCTGCCAGCGTGCCCAGAGTATCAATTCGAGGTAACGGGAAGCTGTCCTTCTTTTAGACGTCATTCAGCTTTTTATAACACTGTGAGACAAATGTAGGGGTCAGTGATCGGGATGGGATATCCCGGCGTTTCGCTGGGTCACGTCTAGGAATCGAGATATATCGATTTGAAGTTAGTAAGTATCTATAGGGAATTTGTCACATTTTAGGCTCTTTTGTTTCTCATAACTCGAGAACCACTAGTCCGAATAAGTTGAAACAAATTTAAAGAATTGCAATTCTTTTAATCTGTTCATACAACGTTTCGCTACATAAGCAACAGTTTCGCAGTTATAAATAAATGTATAAAAAAAACTAATTTTTGCCTAAAAAAATCAATTTTTTATTTTTAATTCATAAAAAATAAAAAAAGGTAAAAAAAGTGCCAAGTCCTATTACTTTCACGTAAAGTCGCATAACCTAGAAACAAAATGAGGCATAAATCATGAAAATCGATGAACGCGTTTCGCTTTTAATTACAATTAAGTAAAAGTATGAATTTCAAAAATCGTTCATCGATTTTCATGATTTATGTCTCATTTTGTTCATAGGTTACGGGACACGTATAACTTCTTTTTTTTTACCGATTTAACATTTCCCGTTGGTTTCATCCCATCCCGATTTTGACTGTCGCATAGTGTAATCGACGCAGAATCTAGTGCTGCCGTCTTTCTTCTTAACCAAAACCACAGGCGAGCTCGAAGGACTTGAGGATGGTTCGATTACTCCGTTCCTCTCCATTTCATTTACCAGCTCCTTCGCTTCGTTTTGCTAGAGGAATACTTCTGAGTGCCTCCTTTATTGGTCTTGCTTCCCCAGTATCTATTTAGTGTTTTACAATTGCCTGAGGTAAGACTTAATTTTTAATACTCAAAGCCGTGCAAATAAATATGAGGAACATACAGAGGAATGTACAAGATCCACTAGATCGCTGCTCGTATATAACATCGGCTGTCGGGGGAAGGAGGTAAGACTTAACTTTTAATATTCAAAGCTGTCAAAAAGAATCCACTAGAACGCAGATCGTATATGACAGCTTTGAACGACAATCATAGAGACGCCACCAATTCCGCGATAGCGTACTTGGACGACGTCTGCTGTCGCCCAGCGCCGATAGCAGACACCGAGAAGATTCTGCCGCGTAAAACAAGAGTCATTCTGGCACAACTCAGATTAGGATGGAGCAACAGTCTTAATCCTTTCTAGTCCATACATCGCCATGACAGCCTCTCATATTTAATTGTCAAGCTAGTCCTACTTCGTTATGTCCAGAATCGATTCCTTGGACTGGATCTAGATGAACCCCCAGATTAATTGTAAAATTGTTATGCTGCTACAACTACAAAAACATTAAGGGGCATTCTATATTTAATAGAAAATTTTTAAGGGAAAGTTTTATTTTCAAAATTATATCTCGCTAAAAATATATTTACAATTACATCCAGTATTTGAAATTGATTTCTTAATTTCTTAATTCTATTTATATACATACATACATACGTTTATATGTTCATTTATTTTCTATTATATAGGAATTCAACTACAAATAGACAGACATCAAACACATCGGCGTGCCGGTTAATAAATTTGCCAAGCCCACCTACAGAAATTCCAAGCATTAGCATTATACCTCCTGACGATAATGAAAACCCTTTGAAAGAAGAACTTAAACATTTTACAATGAGATCGCACAGAAATAATGTTCAACATAATGATGGTGTCGTATTACGCACTGCCCACTCTACTAGTCAATTGCATACATCAACGACTTCAATATGCAGTGAAACGAAAAAGAAGAAAAAATGGTCCAGTAAAATTCTGAAAAAGGTTTTTAGCCGTAGCAGTTCTAAGCTCCAAGAAGCCTAAAAACAGATTTTATATTTGGATGTATAACTTAAAATTGCGGGGTTCATAACAGATGACGTGTCTTTTAAATGCAATTTGTTTATTTAGTAACTTTTACTTGTATGCCCTTATTCATAAAAAATTAAATTAGACTTCAAATATACTTTAAGAAAATTTTGTATGAAAATTTTGTCTAAAATCACACTTTAAACCTACTTTATTTTTTATGAATACGGCAGTTAGGGTTTATTATCTTTTATTTATCCTAACTTAATTATTTAATATTATAGTTTAAGCAGCGAAGCTTTTTTTACTTCGACAATGTTGAATATTGTGGCAACAAAATGCTGTTATAGTACCGATTGTTCACCAAAGCTTATGTGTTCCATCGGTTTCAACGTGTGAGAGTTGGGTTTTGCAGAAGTGGTCATTTTGACACGGAAGACAAACATCGCCCAGGCCAGTCAAAAAAGTTTGAAGACCAGAAATTGGAGGCATTACTCCATGATTGTTGTCGAACTCAACAAGAACTTGTATTGTTAGCTACACAAACAGCTGTTTCAAACTGTTTGCGATCAGTAGGATTAATTCAAAACGCCCAGACATGAAAGTTTATATTTTCATCATGACAACGCTCGGCCACATGTTGCAATGTTTTTAAAAACTGTTTAGAAATAAGTGGTTGGGAAATTATACATACTACTACTATTTGTTTTGATCGATATAGAAGCTTCTATCTGGGTTCTTGGCTCAAAAGGTCAGCATTTATTTATTGATATTGTATAAATGTTTCAAAATAAAACCTAAAAATTTTTTAAAATCTGGTATTTTTAAGTTGTACAACCTAATTTTTTTTATTTATCTAATAATTTAACTCTAGTTTTAATTAGTTATTTGTTTTATTTTATTAATCAGATATTCACAAATCTTGTTTTATTTTATTATACGGTACCTAGTTATTAATTTGAATGTTAATTATTGAATATATGTACATATTGTTAAGAATTTAATACAATTATAATACCAAACAACTTGTTTTATGTAAAATACTTTGTTAAAATATTTTAATCATTTTAGCTTTGAAATTATTTTTAGATTGTCAATATTTTTCATTTAAATTTTTACTCTTAATAAATTGTTCAAGCTGTTCAAACTTGAAAAAGGTTGTGCCCATAAATTTAATTTCGTAACAGGTTATGCGCCCAGACGTTCATAACAATGGATATATCCTTCATAAGGTCCTCAAATTTACTGACGTTACAGTTCTTCGGGTCAAATTTGACCCAAATGAAAAATATTTAATAAAAACAACTATTTTCTATAATGTATACACCCTAACACTGAGAAATATTCATCTGAGACCCAACAAAGTATACATATTCTTGGTCCCTATAGAATTCTAGGTCGACTGAGGTATGTCCGTTTATATGTCTGTCTGTCAGTCTGTTTCTCTCACTTCCAAACGACACAACCAAAAACAACATGAGAAGGGTATATATAAGTTTGTCATTCCGTGTGAAATTTCCACAATATAATTTTCCGACCCTATAAAGTATATATATTCTGGATCCTTATAGATAGCGAAGTCAATTAAGCCATGTCCGTCTGTCTGTCTGTCTGTTGAAATCAGTTTTTTGATGTCCCCAGATATACTCGGGATCCAAACCTTCAATAATTCTGTCAGAAGTGCTTTCGAGAAGTTTGCTATTTAAAATCAGCAAAATCGGTTTAGGTCAACCAGAGTTATGAACCAATATGTGAGACCACCTCCATAAAAATTTGATATTTTTCGTCCATTTTATTGCAATATTTTGATATATATTGCAGATAATACCATGAAATTTTGTATACGTTGTTTGTACTATAAAAGAAGAAAGTGTGCGGAAAATAGTAAGAATCGGTCCATGATTTCTCATAGTCCCCATACAAATATATATATTCCCGAAATATGGCTTAATGATAAATAAATGCCTATAAAATTGGAATATCAAGACAAAATTCAGCAAAAATAAGTTTTATACAAAAAGAAATCGCAAACCGAAATTTTTTTTAGTTCGGTCCATATTTGACCATAGACCCCATATAAAGTCCACTTCCAAAATTCACTTAAATACGTATAAAACAGATATAAATAATGTTAAACGGCTAAAATTTGACATAACTACTCTTTATAGACAAATAAATTGTCGTACTAGATTTTATGGTGGTCGGCCCAGAACTGGTCATAGCTGCCATACAAGGACCACATCTGAAAAAGACATTTTTTCCTATATATATTATATAAATATCGGCACCGACTCAAAACTTTGCACAGATCATTTTAATATATACAAAAATCATTCCACAAAATTTTGTGAATTTCGGTCTATTTTTAATCGTATGCCCCATATAAAGCTCTCTTCCGAAAATCACTTTAATACTCATAAATCTCTTATCAAACCAAATCCAAAATTTTACGCGGATCATTTACATACATGCCTAAATCAAACTGCTGGATTTTAAGAATATCGGTGCATATTTGACTATATCCCCCACATAAGGTCCACTCTCGAAATCCACGTTAATACTAATATGTATAGCGTTATTATGTTGAAATTCGACGTGAAATATCCTCATATGCATGAAAATAACTGTTCCAAAATTTAAGAAGATCGGCCCATAATTTGTCATAGCTGCCATATAAGAACCATTTTCAAAAACAAATAAATTCGAGTCAAAAAATATTCTTTTCGGATTTAACCCATATTCGGTCCATATTTTATAATCATGATATATATCGTATGTGTATTTTTAATACCTTTTATTTAGTGTCTTACAAATTATCAAGCACCCAGTAGTTCCCGAGATATAGGCCTATATATTTTCAACTTTACGGGCCCGCCCCCTCGAAAATAGGCGTGACCGCCAACAAATTTTTTTTGCTGGTATCTCCTCTAAAAGCCTTATTTCATTTTGTTTTGTACCCCTTTTTTATACTCTGTTTGTTAAATTACACTGAAGATTATTATGAACATCAGACAGACTCTGTAAATTATGGTAAGAATTGGTAATTAAATCAATTAAAAATGGTAAAAATTAGACAAAATTTCAAAATATTTAACATAAATTATGTTGGTCGTAAAATTGTGTACCTTGGTGTTCACTAGGGTGGTTTTTCAAAATCGATTTTCGATTTTTAAAGGTGCTCACATCTAGAATTATGTAATTTAGTGTTAAAATACAATTGCGAAAATTTTAGCTCAATCGGACTATGCCTTCCCGTGCCGAAAGAGCCCCAAAGTTTTCGAAAATGCCTGTTTTTCACGAAATAGCGCCATGTTTCTGCTTTAGCTGATAAATGCCATAATTTATTACAATAAATTTACTATCAAATGAAAGGTAATTATATACGAGAAATATTCATTTAAAGGTTGTTGTGTTAAGTGAACAGTTCGTACAAGAAAGATATTTAAGTCAAAATGGTTAGTACTTCGTCCAATGTTCGTATCCGTGCTAAAACTCAGATTTATTTAATTGGACATTCATCTCACCAAATAACCGGCGGCAAGCTACCATCAAACCATCAGGTACTAAATTCATTGTTTTATAACATGCGTAACGTTGGATTACCTTTCTGTGAAGCCGCAAAACTCACTCTAAAAGAAGTTTTTGTGTTCTGGGAGAAAGCTAGGATACCTTGTCAGTTACAGAAAAATGCTGTTCGTAAAGTTGAAAAATTGTATAACGAATGGAGAACACTTCAGAAAAATTCAAAATTGCAGACAATAGGTCAAGAGGAAAAAAATAGTGCATTCACAATTAAATTGCCTGATTTATTTGATGTAGCAGTAGAAGATGCTATTTCCAAAATGACTCACCAGGAAGACATTAAGTTTTTGAAATATCAGAGAATGAAAGGGCGTCCGGGCCATATGGAAGGTGTCGATCTGAAGACAGCTCTAGCTGAAGAAAGAAGCGAAGAAAGAAAATCGAAAGCAGAAGAGCGGCGACTCCGACAGATATCACTAGAAAGCGTTGGTAAGTTTCTACCATATTTGCCCAAGTTTAATAAAAAAAGTTATACCCTTAAAACTTAACCTTGAATATGTAATTAAATATTTACTATTGGAATCTATAAAATGTGTTCTTTTTCTCACTGCAACAGAAATGTACAAAATATGTCATTCTCTTCTGAATCGGAAGTGGAAGAAATGGCTTCAGACAACGTATTTACCGGCGATGGAAAAATCGGAAAATTCGAAACTGAGAGTAAAAAGAGGAAATACAGTCGCGGATATAAAGAAGTTATAACCGAAAAGTTATCAATTTTATTAGATAGGTGCAATATTTCTGACAGAAATGCTGTGCGAATAATTTCTGCAACAGCTGAAAGTCTCGGAATTAATGTCGAGGAATTAATTATTTGCAGAAGTACGGTAAGAAAGCGTAGAATATTATTTTGAAATCAAAGGGCATAAAAAATTAAACAAAGGTTTCAAAAATCGGACTTGGAGGGGACTGTTGTTCATTGGGATGGAAAACTTTTACCAAAAATTCCACAGAAAGAATGTGTTGAACGGTTGGCAATCGTAGTAAGCAAAGGACATGATGAACAACTACTGGGGGTCCATGCAATAGTAAATACCAAAATATCAGTCAAGCAGAAGCTGTCAGCGATAGTCTAGAAGAATGGGGCGTTGGAAATAAAATTGTATTGATACAACGGCTTCCAACACTGGACGAATGAAAGGCGCGTGCAATTTAATAGAAAAACAGCTAGGTAAAAATTTATTGTATTTTTCATGTCGCCATCATATTTTAGAGGTCGTGTTGAGATCAGTATTTGAGCATAAAATGGGATTGACGACTGGTCCTCAACCTGACATTTTTAGAAGGTTTCAAATGTATTGGCCTAACATATAGCAGTCTAAATACATAGAAGGAGTAAAGGCTAATTCAGTAAAGAAATCAGTTAAAGACTTCGAAAAAGAAGTATCGGAATTTCTTCATAATCAGTTAACCGAAACACATCCCAGAGATGATTATTTAGAAATCATTAAGTTATGCCTAATATTTTTAGGAAAAGTTCCTTCTCACGATGTTTTGTTTCGCAGTCCTGGTGCCTATCATCATACCCGTTGGATGGCAAAAGCCATTTACTCTCTAAAAATGTTTATGAGTATAGAGGAGATCAGTTCACTAAAAGCTATATGTTTGTTTATTGTTAACTTATATGTGAAAATATGGTTTCAAGCTTCATACGCTATTACAGCTCCTAATAATGATATGGAATTTGTTCAGAACGTCATAAAATACAAAGATATTGATCAAGGTATCTCAGAAAAGGTATTAAGAAAATATTTACTTAACCTGTGGTATCTAAATCCGGAACAAATCTGTTTTAGCTTATTTGACAATAATGTTTCTAATGTAGAAGAAGACGAGCGGTCTGCAAGAATTATTAGAGTGAGAGTTTCTGAAAACGAGGCTGTACAACTTTTTAAAAATGCTTCTCTTGAGAAGTTTGTTTCGGATCAGAGTCTGGCTTTTTCGAATATTTTATAGTTAAAATTGTTTTTTTGGCAAAGGACCCAAGGAACTGGTCCGAAAATAAAGATTTTTTGCAACTTCAAAGTTTTGTAAAAAGTATAAAAGTAGTAAACGACACGGCTGAAAGGGGGTTAAACTAATTAAAGACTTCAATAGCACTCTTACAAAAGATGAGGAGCAAAAACAATTCATTCTTCAAGTGGTAAAGGAATGTCGTCGTCTGTATCCTGATATTTCCAAAAGTACACTTAGTCTTCCCTTGTTAGAAGATAGATACTAAAAATTCTAGTATTAACTAAGTATAATAATACACTGATATATGTATTAATTTTAAGATTTTTAATTATGATTTTTTATTTAACTATTTAAGTTTTTTTTTAAACATGAATTCTAACATTTGTAAATACAAATTTGATAATTTTTTGTTTTTCTTTGTATTATAGCAACAGCCTAGTACATATGTATTGTTTACGTTATAAACAAAAACATAAATACTTTGTTCGTTAAAAGGCACTACATACTTATACAAGGTGGCGCAAAAGTAAACTTCCGATGTTTTTTTGCTGTAATTAAAAAAAAAAAAAAGAAAAACTTTGATTCTTCTTGTGGATTATTTTTATTTGGTCTTTTAATTTTTTTTACATCAAGTCGAGAATATGATGTCATGTAAATGGCCGCCGCCACAGTTGATTTGATTGTCATTTCAGCCCTTTTTATGGCATTTTCCATCACTTTGGCCAAAACTTCCGGCGATAGGTCCTCACATTCTTGACGGATATTGTCTTTAAGAGCTGCAAAAGTCTGAGGCTTGTTGACATAAACCCGCGACTTCAAAAAGCCCCACAAAAAGAAGTCTGGAGCGGTCAAATCAGGCGATCTTGCTGGCCAGTGCAAATCGCCAAAACGGGAGATTAGGCGCCCGGGAAATGCATCCTTCAGCATATCGGTTGTGGCACATGTTTTCCAATCCCAATTCATCAAGTTACGGCAAAAATAACTCGTTGATCATTGCTCTGTAGCGCTCACCATTCACAGTAACCGTTTGGCCCGGAACGTCTTCGAAGAAAAAAGGTCCGATGACTCCTCCAGCGAAAACAGCACACCATACAGTGACTTTGAGTGGGTGTAATGGCTCTTCGTGGGTTACACGCAGATTTTCAGTGCCCCAGAAGCGTAAATTTTGCTTATTTACGTACCCGCTATGATGGAAATGGGCCTCATCACTCATGATTATTTTTTATGAAAAAACCGACCGATTATTGGTCAAATAAATAGTCTGCAATATTCCGCGTTCTGGAGCAGTGTAGCGTAACATTGTTTATTAACGTGTATTTCGAATGTGTTTACTACACAAATGTCAAAACAGAACTGACATTAGGGGCCAATCGCAAAATTTATAGCATTTTCTGATAGGAAGATTACTTTTGCGCCACCTTGTATATTGATTAAATATGGTTAAAAAACAAAAATTCAAAATTGCTGTTGTATTTTACCATTTGTTTTTTAGTATACATATTTTATTGCTTTGTAGCTTAAATTGCTATGTAATATGGTGTTCAGACATGTATTTTTAATTGAGTCAATTATTGGTTAATTAAAAAGTGTTCACACATGCTCAATATTGCTAATTTAATTAGCGTTTGACAGCAGCTGACAGCACTCGGGAAAACGTCAACCCTTTTTTTACATTACCTACTCTAAAATTTTATGAACTAAATAGAGAGAAGGTTCTCTTCCAAGTGTTGGAAAGAAAAAAACAGCAGAAAAAAATAACAGATTGTTTTTAATTTGTTAAACGTCAACACCAGCGGTTTTAATTAGTTGATGTTTTCCCTAGTGCACTGCATTTGGTTGTAATATTATAATTTTCAGCCTAAAAATATTCTTTATGAATTTAAAAGCGAATCAACTGCCATTTTAGTTATTAGTTGTCACAGGATTGTATTTTTAATTTTAACAATTATTAGAATAATTAACTGTTAATGAAGCAATTATCTTAATTGAAATTTTGTATAGATAATTGAATTCAAAAAAAATTTAATTTTAATTTAAAAATTTCAATTAAAAATGCATGTGTGAACACCATATAATAGATATTACCTAAATGTATGTGACAATACCCTTAATAATTTGCATGTACGTAAGCTTTAAATAACCACACATAGGTGGCATATATGTCAAATGTGATTATATCGCTCATGGATGGACTATAAGTACGGTGACCATCCGTCCTGTATTTTACAGGACAGTCCTGTTTTTTAACATGCTGTCCCTTGAGATTTTTTTGTAAATACAGGACAGTACAATGTTTCTTATTTCCTAATTTGATATGCAAATGTCCTCTTTTAGCATATACATTGCACGAACATTAATATAAAATTATCATAAAAATTCAACTGTATACTTTCCCTACATTTCCAAAAGTTAAAATAGCATTCATTTTATTAGAGATATGGCTCCAACAAAAATAAAATGTAATTTCAATGATAGCGTTTTGTGGGGACAGCACAAATTGTAATTTTGGTGGTGCAGCCAGAAAAGGTCAAAATATCTTTCACAAAATGCAAAACTTCATTGGCCAAAAACTGATAGGTGTAAATTGCGCTGCACATATTTTGAACAACTGCATACAAACTGCAGCAGAATGCTTACCTATTGATATTGAAGTTATTATTGTCAAAATTTATTCTTTTTTTATATTTATACAGTTAGAATTGAAAATTTCAAAGAAATATGTGAAGATATTGAAATAGAATATAAAAAGTTACTAGGACATAGCAAAACTCGATGGTTAACTTTAATGCCTGCTTTGGAAAGAATCATAAAACTATTTGAAGCTTTAAAATTATATTTTATGTCTCAACCAAAATGTCCGACAATATTACGAAATTTTTTTATGAATCCTTGTGCTGAATTATGGTTATCTTTTGCATATAGCCAAGCTTCAACATTTCATAAAGCTATTCTTAATGTAGAATCACAAAATATTTCAATGCCTAAGGTTTCAACTATTTTAAAAGATTTAAAATTTAAATTGGTCGAAGGGAAAAAGGAACTGTTTTTACCCCTTACCGTCAAAAATATTATTCTCGAATTACAGAAAAGTAATGATTTTGATGAAACAATAACTAAAGAACATATAGAGCAATTCCATATGAAAGCGATCACCTTTTGGACGACCCCTCTCCGATTTTAAAATAAATAGTCTCAATCGATTGCCCAGCAAAAAATAATGTACCTACATTTTTTTTCTTTTTATAGTGACTGGTTTAGTGGTGGTGTACACCTCTGTCTATGACAAAATTGAAGAATTCTTCATAAGGGACCTCATTGAAAGTTGTTTAATTTTAATGTTCCTAATTTTTCTTAGAAATTTACCTCTAAATTTTCCCATGAAAATTAAATTTTCCGATTTTCCACAGAAGCTCCTAAATTTTCCGGCTAATTTTTTTTTTTGGATTCCTCATAATTTTTGCTTTAAGAATCAGCAATAAAAAAATGGGCCCGACTCCTTGTTTGGACAGGAGAAGAGCATTTAAGAGACCACCTTGTTAAAAATACATTTTAAAAATTATTTTACAGTTAAAAATACATTTATGAAGAAAAAATCTTTCTTATTTTGCTGCTTATACTTAATTACAATATTTATTAAAAATTTCAATTGTCTTGGCATCATTATAAAATTAAAGTAACTTTAAATTTAGCACGTCGGCAGACGAAGAGTACCGTTTTACATTAATTGACATATCAGAAATATTTGGTATGAAGCAATGAAACTTTTGCGTTCCAGTTATAGTTTTGACATTATTATATCTGTTTTGAATTCGTCGCTCCATGGCATCGTGTTCTTTTTGAGTGCATAAAACTGTGTTAATGGCAATTTCCTTGCTTTGAATCCACGAAAACAAATGTTGTACATTTAAGATCTGGTCAGTCGCCTTAGTCGCCATGCGTTTTAGGGTTCCCCCTAACGCATCGCATGGGCCCTTACCGTGGGACGTCGCGAAAAAGTGCCACTCGACCTTGCAGTTTTGTTCTTCTTCAATTATGCAAAGATTGTAAAAATTTTTTTTATTCTTGTACTGAGAAGCCGCGCCGTCTGAGAAAAACGTTACTTTGTCGATTGCATCGAATTTTGATCTTAAGAATTCAAACAGTTTCATTTGAAATAATTAAACGGACACATAATTATGAGCTAAACACTCCGCGACAACAACAAGGCTTACGGTCTGTAGTTCGTTATGTTCGTTTTTGAAATAAATGCAAAAAGGATACACCGTGCACTGGTCGTTTGCCCAGTGATAAGCCTGAATTTCATCCTGAACGAGAAAAGTGTAATTCTCGCCAAAGTCGCTTATCACAATGAATTAATTTTGGGCTAATTTCTCCTTACTTTCCTTTAGAAATTTCGATTGCATCTCGGATATGAAATGGTGCGCCTTCAGTTCATTCAACTTGAATCCGAATTCCTCGATGAATTCCGGAATCTGCTTTACCACGGTCTCAAGGGAGCATCTGCCGCTGCTAATTATCCACTGTTTGAAATGCACCTCCTGAATTAACAGCTGTTCAAACTTTTCCGCCAAATATTGCTCTAGCTCGTCAATCTTCGGACAATTGTCGCATTTGGACAGATGACAATTTTCAATTTCACCGTTGCTTCGCTGAGGGTCCTTGAGCCAAATTTCTTGGTGGGAGTCGCCAATATGCCCTTCTGTCGAACTAATTCTTTGCTTCTTCTCGCGATGTAAAAAGATGTTTGAAACTGTTCAGAAATCTTGCGTATAGACCATGATTGAGGCAGCACAGATATAATGAGATATTTCTCCGGAAAAGTGTTCGCTAAATTGAATTTTCTTTTCAACTGCTCAATCATTTGTTTGCCGTCATCAACCTCATCTGCTTGACTGCATTCGTTATCAGAGCCTTCATCAAATATTGTCGCGATTGCACAATATTTCTTTTTTCTTTCCTGTATGTTTCACTTCGCAACTTTCTTTTTCTAATAGGCGTTTCACCTAAAGTGGTACTAGCTTCATTCAAAGGACTCAAAGACATATCGACCATCGGAATGTCTGCCTCACTATCAGATGACACATTTTGTTCACTTGTCATTTCACTCTCGGATTGTGGCTGCATTTGTTTCAATTCATTTGCTTGTTGAGATAAATCGATTTTACACTTGGGGCAAATGAATTCTGCTTCTTCACCGTATTGTATATTTAATTCATTCATGTATCGCTTCGAAACTCCAGTTAATTTTAATACTTTTATCTTTTTCGAACGATGTCCACTCTTGTTAAACGGATTGCAGTAAAATTTATTCATTTTACTTTAAATTGTCTTTACAGCTTCACTCTTTACTTTACAAAAAAAAAAAAAAAACACTTTAAGACTTTCACGTTTAGTATTCAACTGAAATTTAACTCAGAGTGTGTGAAGTATTTATATTTATTTTTTGTTACAAAATAGGTAAAAAAAAATAAGCGATATTTGCTTTTCTTTAATAGGAAAATTTGCGTGAACTACTGGTCATAAAATGTTTTTTAAAGAATTTACAAAACATTTTATGACCTGTAGCCTCAGTCGGGTTTGGTGTGCCATTACATGCCACTGCTGCTATTATCCATGGATTTATGGCCGATCTTGTGAAGGCAGGCAGACCATATTCACTACACACTCAACTTGGGGCTCTTAAAAAAAAAAATTGATTTTTTCTTCATAAATGTATTTTTAACTGTAAAATAATTTTTAAAATGTATTTTTAACAAGGTGGTCTCTTAAATGCTCTTCTCCTGTCCAAACAAGGAGTCGGGGCCCATTTTTTTATTGCTGATTCTTAAAGCAAAAATTATGAGGAATCCAAAAAAAAAAAAATTAGCCGGAAAATTTAGGAGCTTCTGTGGAAAATCAGAAAATTTAATTTTCATGGGAAAATTTAAAGGTAAATTTCTAAGAAAAATTAGGAAAATTTTATTTTTCAATTAAAGCCTGATTCAATACCTTTCCAACGAGCTATCACTCGTTGCGACCGCTTTAGTAGTTTTTTTTTTAAAAACAACTTTCAATGAGGTCCCTTATGAAGAATTCTTCAATTTTGTCACAGACAGTGGTGTACACCACCACTAAACCAGTCACTATAAAAAAAAAAAATATGTAGGTACATTATTTTTTGCTGGGCAATCGATTGAGACTATTTATTTTAAAATCGGAGAGGGGTCGTCCAAAAATTTGCCAATTTTGATCGTTTTCATATGGAATTGCTCTATAACAAATTTTTACCAAACATGCATTGATTACCTAAATCAGTGGGATAAAGCTTTTAGAGATGTAGAAATTTTAGACTGGATATTGCTACGAAATATGTTATCTTGGGACAATATTGAAAAAACTTTATCCTATCTAAATGAATTCAGAAATGATTTAAAAATAAATAATGAAGATTTATTTGATGAAGTGAGCTGCGTGAAAAATTTTGCAAATAATGAAAAAATAGAAGACTGGGGGTGAAAAATATATCAGTAGATGAAAGATGGATTGAAATTTTTAATCACTTTAAGACAAATGTGATTGCATATAAAAATATATTGATATTTGTTAAATTTTGTCTATGTCTACCAGCTTTAAATGCTGCTACCGAGAGAGTGTTTTCAATAATGAATAATATTTGGACCACCGAAAAATCGCAATTAAAAGTAAATACTTTAAGATCACTATTAATTACAAAATGCAATTTTAAAATAAATTGCTCAAAATTTAAAGGATTTCCAATTAACAATCCAGATGTTTTAAAAAAAATCCGTTCTGTGGAAAAATATCAAACTTCATAACTAAATTTATCATTTATGTAGTTTTTTTTCTATTTTTTTTTGTTAGCCTTAGTCAAGAAGACTGTTTATAAAACCAAATTTATTTTTTTAAATTATAATATTATAAAAACTTTTTATTTAACTTTTTATTCTAATCAAGAAGAATTGTTTTTGTTGTTACTTAATTTTATAAAAATAATAATAAATATATTATATGATTATTTTTTCTGTTTTTCTTTTCACTTGTGGCATTTACTGTAACACATATTTTAAATTTTATACTTTGTTTTTTAATTTCTAAATTTGTTTAGTAACTTTTGATTTTAATTTTATTTTCTTAATAAAATTTTTTTAATTGTTATCAATTTTCAAAAGCTATTTGAGTCGGACGTGTTTTATTTTATTTTGTTTGTGAGTAATACCACACACTTTTAACATTATTTTGTATATGTCCTGTATTTTCCTTTCCCAAAAATGGTCACCGTAACTATAAGCGACGCACTGTGTCACGAGGGTGGCCAAAAATGGTTAAAGTCAATGTTATAATTTGAAAGTTTTTTTTTTTATTTTTTAGTACACTCTGGGGGCTAATTCTGGCAGTCGTGATCGAAATTGTTTTCGAATAAAAATTTATTTTGACAGTGCAAAATTTTCTAATGATGGTATTTGATACGAATCGAATCGATTCATTGCTTCAGTGTTGTAAAAAACTTTAATAAGTTAATACGTACTTACACTTACGTACAACACTGAATAAAATAAGAGAAAATGTAAACAAAAAACATATGGTTCTACAAAAAATAAGATAAGTAAAATTTTTTAAAGAAATTATTTTAAATTAAAAATGGATCCAGTTATGTTTTTTTGATTTGATTCTGACGAGATTGAAAACATTAATGACATAAGGAAACAAATAAGAAACAACTCAGACCCCTTAATATTGACAAACAATGAGTAAGGCCCAATAAAACAGTGCGTATTTAAGTGCCATTTATTTTTAAAGTGCATTTAAGTACAAAATTTTGTTTTTCACTGAAAAATTAAATGCAACTTAAATGGCCAACGATGTTCATCAGAGAATGACAAGCAGTACTCAAAAGTTACTCGTGTATTTATCCATACTTGAAGTTAGACCTGTTTCACACTCATCAGTTCTGACTCGTCAAATCAAGTATTTTTCAATGAGAAGGAAAGAGAAAATTATCTTTTATCTTTTTCTTTCTCATTGAAAAATACTTGACTTGACAGTCAGAACTGATGAGTGTGAAACAGGACTTATTTCTATACTCAAGTATTTTGCAAAAAAAGATTCCCTCTTACGTATTTCTTTTGCAACACATACTTGTATGTACAATACATGCTAGCAAGAATATTTCTGCGTATCCAACTTAATAAAATAGCTTGCTTGTATGACTACTAGTCAATGTGTGTAGATTTTGTTTGGTCCCTGAAGGAAACCTGGGGTCAAGTGTCTTCAAGTCACCACTTTTGTCTACTATATTGGTAACGGTTTGGCGACATTGTCAACAGCATTGTCACAATGGTTATTATTATACAATTATTTTTTTTTCAATTGTGAGCTCCAATAGACTACGCGATAGTGTGCCGGACTATCGTTAAGAGAGTTGCGAGTTCGATTCCCGCCAAAGACTCTGGGTGATTTCGAATTTATTTTTAATTAAATATTTTTTTGTATTTTATTTTTTTTTAATAAAACTCCAAAAATTAGCAAAAAAAATGCATTTTTATTTTATATTTCAGAAAAGTACCAAAAGTGTATACAATGTGGTCCCAAAAGAACTACTTAGTCAGTATTGACGCAGTCTACTGGTAGATTTCGTAGGACAAGCCTGTGCTAAATGTCAAAAGTAGATAGCATTAGTAAGGGTATAATTCGTCAATAGTAATGGTGACATCGTTAATAGGTAATCAGTATAATTTTACTATTGACATTTCCTGCAAGGGTTATCTGTCATACTCATACTTATAGTAGAAAAGAGCTGTAAGTATAAAGGCCCAACTATAATATGCATAAGCAAGCTTAAGCAAATTGCAAAAGTTAACGAAAAGGCTGTCAAATGCATAACCAGTTCAGAGTGAACTTTCAGGTGGCTACAATTATTTTGAAACTTTTTGTCCACAGTTGCTTATTTATGTTAAAAAAAAATATTTTTATTTTAACAAAAAGACATTAAATGACTATATTTTATAAATATTATTATATTATTTTATAATTAAAAGAAAACTTCGTACTAGAAACGCATAATTTTTCCTTTTTTTTTTAATTTATCGGCAAAAGTACTAAAATGTACAGCTGTGGCAGCACTACATTGTAAATAATAATAAACGTTTACATATGTTTTGTTAATTTTCGTATTGTGTTTGCAAAAGTGGAGAAAAACTTAAAAATTTAAATAATATAAAAATATTAAAGTTAGCGCGTGAAGGCCTGTGCACATTAAAAGAAATAAGTGAACTACACTGTAAAAGAAGAAGACGCTCTTGTTCTGTCATAGAAATAACCGCGACAGAAAGACATTTTTGTTAAAATAAAAAGGGTCCCTTTTATTGTAAAGGCACTTATTTTTCCCGCATTTTCTATTAAATTTAAAATAAATATATTTTCTTCCATTTTGTTCAAAACACAAACAAACAACAACAAACAGCTGATTCCGTACAGAATGTGCGATCAGTTTCGCTTTTTGCTTAAGCAAATGACAGTTGAAAAACTTAACGAAAAGTTTCGTTAAGTACATTATAGTTTGCCACATACAATTTATATGTGTTCGCACGTTTGCTTAAGCTAGCATATGCACATTATAGTTGGGCCTTAAGTATTTAGCCTGTAGAAAAACTAACAGTTGATTGCATCGATCAGCTTATGCAGTCAGATCACTTGTTGTTGTGTTTTTGTTTCTTATTTACATACATATTTAATTATTATTTTAGTTTAGAAACAAAATAAATATGAATAAAATTAGGTTTAATATTTTTTTCTTTCTTTTGTTTTCAAAATAGTATCCTGAGTATATACGTATAAGCATCTTTTAAGTACGGACATGTCTGATACTCGATACAACTTTACTTGCAACTGTGTGTACTGCGAAAAAAAGTAGAGATAACTGCTCACTCAACAACAACGTATAGTTGTAGCAAAGACTATAGGTGTGTTCACATTGTGTGTATTTGTCATATGGAATGTCACTTTTTCGCATGTCAAATTTGTACATATAGTCTGAACACCTTCAAACAATAGCATGTGTTATTTCTATGTGTGCAATACACATGACATTTTTTATTTAGAACGAGTTCTATTTTCTTGTGACAAACCATCTGACATCAGCTGTTTTTTATAACAAAAATTTTGTGGCGGCAAAAATTAATTGAAATTTTAATAAATATAATTTATAGTAAAACAAAAATCTCTCATTCCATTTTAAAATACAGTTTTATTTAATTATAAATTTAATTTTTATTATACACATACAGCAATCAGCTGTTTTAAGATTTTTTTTTTTTTTTGATAGGTTATGTCAAATGTACTTAACATACCAACATTTGAACATGTAAATTATAAACCGTATGTGAAACTCTATGTGGATAGAAAAGTGACATTCCATATGACAAATACACACAATGTGAACACACCTTATAAATATATAAAGATGTTGCACGCAGTGTATTTAAAATTGACAAAATTTTGTGCTTCATCGTGATGCGGGAGGGAAGACAAAAGGGAAAGAAGCACAAAGAAAGAGCTTAACAATCTGTCGTTCTCTTGTTGTGTATGAGATCTTTTAATTCTCATTTATCACCGTATGTGTGCATGTACATATATGCATGTGTGTGTGTTGTACATTGCATTAAAAAATTTAAAAATAATACTACGTTTCCATGGTACATGCTTCGCTCTCTATTCATGCTTCACATCCCAATCATGAGTGAAACAACTTGCTTCACCATACAAAATTTTAAGAGCGAATCAACTAGATTCATATTGAATCAACTTGCGAAGCACGAAAAATTGCACTCTTCTCTAATTTTTATCGCAAGTTTATCTGCACTAGCTTTAAAAATTTAATATTATTGTAAACAAAGCAAATTATTTTCTTGTTGCTGGAAGTAAAGAAAGTAAATACGTACGAATGTATGTTTTTTTCAAATAAGCTAACTAATTTCCACTCAGTTTTTTTGTCCATTAAAAAAAATATTTTCCACAAATTGTAAATTCTGTTTTTTTTTTATTCTGTTTGTTTATTAAAAACAACTGTCAAATCGAATCAAGTTTTTTGGTCATGTAAACAGCAAGATTCATAAACATGATTCAGAGAGATTCAAGTCGTCGTGGAAACATAGTATAAAATAAAAACCTAACAAAAGAATTTTTGTTTCTTGCAATTTTTGTGCAAATAACTTTCGTCAATAATGTGACCGATTGTGTAATTGTAGGGTAAGAGTATGTGTTTTATTGTTGTACAGACAAAACTATATCGATTCGCACCGAATTAGGTATAATGCTATTTTTTAGACTATTCAATTATGTATGTTTGTATATATTTATAGTCTTTGGTTGTAGGTATTGTAGCTTTTGTTATTAAAAATACGTTGGATATGTATTTGGTTTGATATATATTGCGTCGTATGTATACAGGTTTTTTCAAAAATATTCAGAGAGTACAAATAACCATACTTTTGTCATTCTCTGATGTTCATTTAAGACTTAAATCTTAAGTGCAACTTAAGTTGTAAACATTGAACATATGGTTTTTGTTTTTTTTTTCTGCTGTATTTTTTAACAGCGTCCAACAAGAAGTCAATCTCTATTAAAGTAAAGTTGGGACTTCTTTTATCCATATTTATGCCATTAAATTTAATATATAAAACACACAAAACAATACAACAAGTAAACACAAAAGCCGAAACACAAAATTGTTGGCAAATTTTATACTATGTTTCCACGACGACTTGAATCTCTCTGAATCATGTTTATGAATCATGCTGTTTACATGACCAACAAACTTGATTCGATTTGACAGTTGTTTTTAATAAACAAACAGAATAAAAAAAACAGAATTTACAATTTGTGGAAAATATTTTTTTTAATGGACAAAAAAACTGAGTGGAAATTAGTTAGCTTATTTGAAAAAAAACATACATTCGTACGTATTTACTTTCTTTACTTCCAGCAACAAGAAAATAATTTGCTTTGTTTACAATAATATTAAATTTTTAAAGCTAGTGCAGATAAACTTGCGATAAAAATTAGAGCACCACGTAACGCATTATGAATTTCAAGTCATATATAGGATGTGTTTCATTTTTCTTCAGCTTAACATCACCAGGTTCTAACTCCACTCTAAATAATGGTTGAGGGATCCTATCTCTGTTTCTTATATTTGATACGGCCTTGATTTTAAAGCCTTTGTCGGCCAAACTGCTCTTGATCTCCTCAGGATCAATAAAAGAATCAATTCCCTTAATTACGACTTGTAGACCTTTTGCGCTTTTAAGTTGATACGTGTAAAAATTCTTTTTGCGTTTTTCAAATTCCGCAACTATTCTCCGATAGTCGTTTTCATTATTAACCTGAATCTTTGTTTCATTAATATTGCCACGCTTAATTGGAGAGGTTTTACTGGCTTATTCACAGCGTTAGGGACATCATTTTTGTCTTGGAGGATGGCAAAACGATTTTGCGAGCGTGGCTCTTCAGCATTCTTTGATAATTTTGCGGCTGGTGTAATTTCGGCAGATTTTGGGCTTCTGCCTCTCTTCGATACTGTTATATAACGGTCCATTCCTACCTGTGTTTTTTGTTTTTCTTCAACAGCAACTATAGGAGCGGCCTTATTTGTAGGACTTAATGTGCCTTTTGCAGCTGTTGACGTCTCTCCAATATTTGATAACGAGGACCGTGAAGAAGACGGTCCTTCAGTGATTTTTCTATTTAAATTAAATATGCTTTGGGCTAAGTTTGTGCCCTGTTCAGCACATTTATTCAAGTTTGGTGCACTTGCACTTAAATTCAGATTTGTGCTTATTTTTGGTTTCACAGTTAAGTAGTTTTTATTAAATTCGGGATCTTTAATGTTCTCATTACTAACACTTGCCGAGCTCAACACGAAATAAGCATTACGGCTCTGAGGCCCACTCGCACTATTAGAATTGTTACTCATTCACTGTCTCACTGTATTTAATTTTTCTAGTTTTCAAATAATTAAAAATAAATTATCACAATTTATTAATTATTATTTGCACTTAGTGCAATTATTTGACTTTGTAAAGATTTTCACCTATTACGAGTTATTTTTTTCACTTTTTTGTTTAATTTAACTTTTTACACTTTTTCACCTATTACGATTTTTTCACCGAAAATTCAGCCGCACTAAAAGTAACACGTCCGAACAGTTCGATGAGCTTTAATCATGCTAATACTTGTGTGTAATTATTTGAAATTAAATTCCATTCTTCAAGTAGAGCGTTTTTAAGATCCTGTTTATTTTTAATCGTCCTTTTTCTAACTTGGCGGTCTAATTCATCCCATAAATTCTCTATAGGGTTTAAATGGGGTTACTGAGATGGCGAATGAAGTTGATGAGGCACGTTATACAGTGGTCATTCTTTAACAACACCAGCGGTATGCTTTTGGTCGTTGTCTTGCTGAATGTACCAACCTTCTGCAAGATCCAATTTATTCGCGGATTGCCTCAGATTATCTTTGAGAATATTTATGCCCCTATTGCCGTTCTCAACTCAACTAAGTTTGGTCGTCTGTCAGTCAACCCGACTTTAACTCAACCAAATTATTTTTTGGTATTGTGTAACACAACGATTTTTAGTTGTAATTGTTATGGCGTTGCCGACATGAAATATCGATTTCATGTTGGCAACACCATGCATTTTATTTGTAAAGTGAAGAAAAAAACGCAAAAAAATCAAGTTTTTTTTATAAAATAAAAAGAATGGATTTAAGTGTGGATTTATTTTTTGAAGACGAAAATCATGACGCTAATACAAATGTTCTACGTATACGTAGAAAAATACGCGATGATTCCAATCCTCTTGAACTACCCAGTGCGATGTAAGAAATTTCCAAAATAAGTAACAAATATGTTAGTATAATAAGTATTATTTTTCATAGAGGCAATTTTCTTTTGCTTAATTTGTTTATTTCATAATTTTTATAACTGTTTTTCTCCAAATCCTTAATACTTTTTTAAAGTTTAGCTTGTGTCTCGCATTGTTTTCTCAGAAGTTCCAGACGCTCTTGTTCTGGTGATTTTTTTCTTTTCTTGGCTGGTGTGTTTATTATCTCAGGTTCATTTGTAACGATTTGTTCCATGTCGAGATTTTGAGGAGTTTCTAAAGCCTGACTTGTTGACGGACCAACGTTTTCAACGCCGAAAGTGTGTCCAGATGGTTCTACTTGGTAATTTAGTGATAACGCAATCCTCAAGTACATTAAGCGGAATTTCTTGTGAAGGACCACCACCTGCTGCTTGTTGGTTTTATTTATTATTAGCAAGTTTTTTTTAATAATTGGCAATTTTGTTTTGCTTAATTTGTAAAAGCTGCTTGTTTATTTCATAATTTTTATAACTGTTTTTCTCCAAATCCTTAATACTTTTTTAAAGTTTAGCTTGTGTCTCGCATTGTTTTCTCAGAAGTTCCAGACGCTCTTGTTCTGGTGATTTTTTTCTTTTCTTGGCTGATGTGTTTATTATCTGAGGTTCATTTGTAACGATTTGTTCCATGTCGAGATTTTGAGGAGTTTCTAAAGCCGGACTTGTTGACGGACCATCGTTTTCAACGCCGAAAGTGTGTCCAGATGGTGCTACTTGGTCATTTAGTGATAACTGCTGGGACACGCAATCCTCAAGTACATTAAGCGGAATTTCTTGTGAAGGAACACCACCTGCTGCTTGTTGGTTTTGTTTATTATTATGTATTAGTTTTTTTTAATACTTGCTTTGTAATGAAACCAAACCTATATGAAGTAAAAATTCTAATAAAATGTCTGTTTACAATAATTAAGATGTCATATACTTACACGTTGCCATTCGAAGGATGTTCTTGTAGGTGGGCCTACATTCTATTCTAAATCCTTTACAAATCTATTGTAAATCCTTCCCACGTTTTAGTCATCTCAAATTTTTGCTTTCCTTTAGCAATTTCTGGATTTTTTTCCATCAGCTGCACAAGTCGCTCAAATTGGGCTTTGGTTGTTATTTTTACTGTCCTGCGTATGTGTATTAATCATTTAATTAATTATATTAAGATCAAAAAATACCTATACTTACGATTTTTCCATTTTTTATCTTTTTTGTATTATTTTTTTAAAGGAAATGTATTAAAAATTTTATTTAAATCTATAACCGGCAAAGACTCAACTGCTAATAAGCAGTTGTGTATATTTATCGTTTTTGTCAACCAAACTCATCCAAAATGGTGAACCGCAATACTATTAAACACAACCAAATAATCAGCCGCACAACCAAAAAGTCAACTACATTTAAGTTGTGAATTGCAATACCGATTTATGAAAGACGACCAAATTATTAAAAAAGTTGTGAACCGCAATAGGGGCATTAGTTAAGTATATCGATAAATACTAAATTACCCACCCCAGCCGCCGACATGCAACCCCATACCATAATGGAGCCACCACCGTGTTTCACTGTAGGAAGTAAGTTTTTAGGCAATAATGCTTCGTTATTTCATCGCCATACTTTTTGTTTTCTGTCATAACCAAACAAGTTGAACTTGCTTTCGTCGCTAAATAAAATATTAACCCAAAAACCCTCATCTGCATCAATGTATTTTTTGGGAAATTCGACGCGTTTTTGCATATTTATTTTACTAAGAAATGGCTTCTGTCGTGGCACACGGCTGTGACATCCATTGCTTCTTAATACGTGTCTCACCATTTCTGGATGCACTGAAGCAATATTCTGACGTTCTAAAGTCTTTACAATTTCTACTGCCGTAATTTTAGGTTTTTCTTGAACATTCGACAAAATTTGCCGCTTTGCACGTGGAGTCAGTTTAGGTGGGCGCCCACTTCTTGGTTTGTTTTCTACACTTTTTGTTTCATTATATTTCCGAATTATTGTCTGAATGCTTGATTTTGGATGTCCAACTAGTTTTTCAATCTCTATTAAAGATTTTTTTCTTTATGGAACTTTACAATAATCTCACGCACTTTTACACAAGTTTCTTTACTCATTTTCATTAAATAACAAAATTAACTGCAAAATTAACAACAATTAAACTTTTTTCTAAATAACAATTGCCCCTATTGCCGTTCTCAACTCAACTAAGTTTGGTCGTCTGTCAGTCAACCCGACTTTAACTTTACATTAACTCTACTACATATAAGTTGTGAATGGCAATACCGATTTATGAAAGACGACCAAATTATTAAAAAAGTTGTGAACCGCAATAGGGGCAAATATCTCGTGAAGATGCCTGAAGTGTGTGGTAGCACTACCCCGTTTTTCAAGCGGGTATGTGTACTTTACTGTGCGACTGTATGTATTAATGTATGTATGTATGTGTTTTTCTAGACTCAAAAGACGTTTAAAGCTCACAAAGGAAGCATAGGTAAAATTTATTTTTGATATTTTTGACCTAAAAGTAATAAAATTATTAATATTATGATATTTTTCAAAGTAAGTAACAAATTTTTTACCAACATTTTCTTTTTTTTTTTCTACTTTTTGCTAAAAAAAAAACGTTATTTCGAATGCTTCTTTGCTTACGAGTAAAAACTCGCAAGGTTGCGTTCGAATGAATATTATTCGCTATCGAATGATGGAATCCCAAATGTTAAAAAATTCGAACGTTCGAATGAAAATTTATTCGCATACGAATGCGAGAATTAGCCCCCTGAAGGAAGGTAAAAAAATATGCAATTGTTTTTTTGTTTTTCCAATAAGTTTTTATTCTTTTTTCAATGGTTATTATTACAATACGATTTTATGTGTTTGTGTGTGTTTTTTTTTTAATTGTTATTGTTTACTTTTTATAATTACTATTATCAATTTGTTTTTTATCTTTCGTTTCTTAATATTTAGTACGTCTTAAAATAGGTTGTGAATTGCATTTTATTAAATTTCTGTTTTTTTAGTCACATTTTATTTTTTTTATTTATTTTATTTTAGTAGGTATTAACAAAATCCTTTTAAACATTTCTATTTACTTGTATCCTAATTGATCAAAAATTTCATTTTTGTTTAATATTATTTATTCTATACTATTCTATTTTTATTTTATTTCATTTCATTTTATGTTGACAATTTTGTTCATTGCAATTGAAGACATTTATTATTTTAAGGACTAGACGTCATCATATCATAAATTATTATTTTTATATTCAAGTACATACTTAATTGATTAAATAATTAATTATGTACTATTACATATTATTATTATTATAACTCGTATCATGAATTTAGGGCATTTGATTTATTTATTCATTCATTTATTTAATTACTCGTAGTTTGGTTTCATTACAAAGTATTGAATAGTGTAGGTGTAGTTAGTTGTTGTTGTTGTTACATGCTTACATACAATTGTTTTAAATATCTATTACATATTTTCTTACTCTTGTGTTGTAATTGTTATTATTGTATGTATGTATGTAAATACTCGTATTGTATGTATTGCACATTTGCGATTTCCTATAAATCGACTTTCAATATCATCAAAAATACATTTTTAAAAACTTTCAATTAAAAATTATTTTTGTATATCTTAAAGCCAAAATTTAAAATTTTTTGAACAAAATTTCAGAAGAATAAATTTTGGGTTCTATAGGTAATAATACATAGTTTAACTATGTCAAAAAATTTCAACATATATTCTTCTACAACATATAACTTCTACATATGGGTAAATGAAATACAAAAACAATTTTTTATTTAAATTCGTTTTTAAACATTTAAATTACTTATTTTTTATTTATTTTTTTTTTGAATGCGTATTTTTAATTTGGCTAAATCCCAAACCTTCAAAGAAAATATTTAATCTTTGTTTGAACGTAAACGCTTTCTTAGCTCTTGGTTTGTAAAATGTTTATGATTTTGAATAACGGAGAACAATTTAAGACCATGGGAGCACCGAATATAGCAAACGTTTCATATAATGGCCATGTTCTTTTGTTCCTTATTTAAAGATAAAAAGGCCATTTTCTATGGTTTCTATGATTGTTTCAAATATCTCGCGAAGGAAACATGAAATCTTCCTATCATGTGAAAGTTAAGGGGTAATTGTGTTGTATTAAAATAATTAGTTTAAATTAACACATTATAAACCCAATACGTTTTTTTTACATTCAGCTCACCAAATATGGAAGCTAGGGTAAATATTTTGACAAATGTTTTGACAATAGTTTTTGTGTGAGACATCGACATCTTATTTTTCCTCCATATAAATGGGCCTCATTGGGCCTTATGTATTAATCGTAGAATGTTTTTGTGATTTTTTTCTATATGTATGTAGAAGTCCGCTTTCACACTCTTATACAATGTTTCCACGACACTTGAATCAGCTGTTTCGCTCTCTGAATCATGTTTATGAATCATGCTGTTTACATGACCAAAAAACTTGATTCGATTTGACAGTTGTTTTTAATAAACAAACAGAATAAAAAAACAGATTTACAATTTGTGGAAAATATTTTTTTTAATGGACAAAAAAACTGAATGAAAATTAGTTAGCTTATATGAAAAAAAGCATACATTCGTACGTATTTACTTTCTTTACTTCCAGCAACAAGAAAATAATTTGCTTTGTTTACAATAATATTGAATTTTTACAGCTGGTGCAGATAAACTTGCGATAAAAATTAGAGAAGAGTGCAATTTTTCGTGCTTCGCAAGTTGATTCAATATGAATCTACTTGATTCGCTCTTAAAATTTTGTATGGTGAAGCAAGTTGTTTCGCAACCTAAATATGCCTTGTTCTCTTTTGTTTTTTTTTTCATCCAAAATACTGAAATTATTCATTTGCATTTTAATTAATTAAAGCATGAATAGAGAGCGAAGCATGTATCGTGGAAACATAGTATTAAATTCTGACTCGTCAAGGCAAGTATTTATGGATGAGAAGGGAATCAAGACAACAAATAATATGTGTCTTGTATTTGTTGTTTATATGTATGTATGGAATTGTGATTTACCTATGTATGTATGTGTTTCCCGTAATAATAAATAATATTTAGTAGAGTTGATTGTTGTCCTTGTTGTATATATTTGTTTAATAAATTTACTAGATTGTGTCGTTTATGGTGCTTAATTTTGTGTATATGTTAATGAATGTTATTTTTGCTTTTGTTTTATTTATTTAAGGTTTTTTTTTGTATTAGATAATTAAATTTTAAAAGTTTCCAATTAATGTCCTATTCTAACCTATTAACATTATTATGTACCACTATGTGTTTGTCTGTCTGTTTTTGTTTTGTAATTATCAATGATCGACAGGTGTTTCGTTTATTTGTAACTTTTATTTTGTTTTATAGACTTTTTAACAGTTTTTTGATGCCGTTTTATTCTGTGTTTCTTTTCTAAATTTATTTTTAAGTTTTTTTTATACGAGTACATCTCTCACATTGTTTAATCGTAATTTTCAACAAATAAATAATAATATATGTGTAATAATTCGGCAACCTAAATATGCCTTGTTCTCTTTTGTTTTTTTTCATCCAAAATACTGAAATTATTCATTTGCATTTTAATTAATTACTTTAACTGGCCTATTCAACTCAAAAGTACTTACATATGTACATTAGGGAGTTATTTTATAAAATGTTTTTTTTTTAATTTCTAGAAGTAATGATCACATTATTCTTAGGATAATCAAACTCTAAATTAACCAAACTTAAATTAAAGTATGAGTCAAATCGAATAACGTAAACCAGTGCCAAATCGTATCTTAGAAAAAACGTTAGTGGTTTAATTAATATTCTATAGAGATTTATATACATATGAACGAGTTTACTATGAATGTAACAAATTTAGAATATTATTATCAATAGAAAATATATTGTATGTATATATTATTTAAATGGGAAAACGTTATCCCTTGCACCACCGGGTCCAGAAATAAGATTTTTGAATAATTGAAATTGTTCATTAAAACAAACCGTAATGTTATGTATTTATTACTGAATTTCGATGAAACCTACGTTTAGAAATGATATTGGAAAAGAGAAATATGGAAATGTCAGAAAAATTTTTAAAATCCTTTTTGACCTTCCAAAGTTTCATATATTTTCAAAATTCAAAGGCTATTCGGAACCAGTTAACATTACCCGATTTTACTTAATATTCAACGTTGCAGTAGCGATAATAAAGCCTGCATTTATCGAAATAAAAAAACACCAATGTACATGTATAATCTTTTTATAGGGTAAATTTTCCACGTTTCCTTGAGTAATTAAAAAAAAAACACTGTGTATTAGTTAATTAAAATACATAATATATATTTAAAATATTAAAAATTATATTAACTTAAAACTTTATAATAATCGCGTTAATGTAATTTTATATTTTCAAAAAGTTATTTCCCTAATTAACATTACATTCGCCCTTACAGCCATTCCCAAATACCGGCGGCAAGCGGTTTTTAACAGTCAAAATTTCTCATACACATACATTTTGTATGGAGCATACCGAAACAACGCGGCGGCAACGCTTTGCTATTGGAAAATCCGATTTTGACAAGGCGTTTCACAGTGAAGTTAGTTGCAAAAGAAAACAAAAAAAAAAAAACGAAAAATAAAACAACAATGTCTAGCTGTTACAATAAACAGGGTCGTTTTATTTATTTGTTTGATAACCCTGTTTTTATCGTTTTGACATAACGCTGCCGCTTTTGTTTAGGGATGGGGTATCAGCGTTAATGCTCAGCGTAAAAAAACGGGGCGCTTACCGCCGGTATTTAGGGATGGCTCTTAGAATTAAAATTGTTTTGAATGAGTCTTAGCTCTTTACAATATGTAGATTACTACATAATGGATGCCAAATTTTGAGGAAATCCAGTACGACATGTTTTCCGCACATTAAAACTGGAGCCAAATTACCGCATTCGATATCGAGTAAAATTGATCGCAATTTTCTTATTTGAGATTATGGCATTCTATATCGAGCAAGAACTTTAGTACATTTTATCATAATTTCGATATCGAAATCATTTTTCGATACGATAGCTCATTCGATCACGAATGCGGTAATTTGGCCCCTGTTTTCGAAATACGATAATTTCGTTAATATAATAAAAATATACATTTTACGTAACATCATCTTTTTAACAAGATTTAAAATATAAAATTTATGGCAATACAATTTCACGAATTAGGTTTTTGACAACAAACTTAGATTTTTAACACTCAGTTGTCATCTGTGGTAGAAACTTTTATGGAATACACAAATACATACATACATCTCAATGGTCTCATGTAGAAAGGCCCTAAATCGTATATTTGAAACTTTACAGGAGAAGGTAAAAACATAATAGAAGCTGTAATATTCAACATGTAACTTTTTTTGTACAACTGCTTATAAAAGCGTTATTTTTTTACACTATTGCAATAAATTTTTGTGAGGAGGTGTATTTGCGTTAAATGCATTGGAATCGCAAAAAAACTAATTTCGAAAAAATAGCGAGTTAGGGCCTTTCTACATGAGACCAATGATATATATTATACATATCCTGTAAAGTTAAACGAAATGACTAAAAAAAATGCAAAAATAAAATTCGAAATAATTGAAGAAACAATATATGTATTTTACATGAAATCAATTTGTTAATTGCTAATTAATTTTATACAAAACATAAAAATGTTTTCTAATCTAACAACTTAACAACTATTCTAGCGCTATCTTCACGTTTCTTCAGTTACTAAATAACAAAATAAGACTCATCCAGCACAAATTAATTTTTCTATGACAGATTTGATTTGATACAGAGAAATTTATTTCAATTCATACATAAAATTTTAAAAATCTGGTAAAAATATATTTTTATTTTTTGTAATTGATATCCGAAAAAAATGTAACAATGTCCCTTTTTGTATAGTTGTTGTTACATTTTATTTCCATCACAAATTGCAGGTCATAAAAGTATATTGCTTTTTTTTGATATTTTCTTAATTGTTCTTGGAATTATTCATGTGAAAAGGATATCTGCTAAGTATTTCCAAATTCTATTAGCAATAATTTCGCCCTTATTGTGCGCAGGTATGAAGATATTTGCGTTAAAAATACCGAAGTAAAATTAATTTAACATTTCCAAAGGAAAAATTATTTTACAGCTTTCACATTACATTTGTTATGTGTTTAATAGATGTTGCCAATTAATAAACAATTTAATAAATTGGTCTATAGTAGCGGAATCTTTTAAAATTTACCACTGAATGGTCGTCAAAAATCGTTGAATGAAGGGGCGGAAAGCAGTTTAAACCTACAATTATGCGGACCAGAGATTGACGACCAACTAAGAAGAACACTATATACCAATGTAAACAACGAAAACAAGTAAGAAATTATAGTCGGTCAATCCCGATCATATAATACCCTACACTCAGTATGTATATGTGTTTTTAGAAATGGGCACTATGACCTATTATGGACTGATCATTCATTAATTTGTTGGTTTGACTTTTGTTTATAAATAAATACTTTTAAACCATTTATATGTACATGTTAAAGTTATTTTGGAAGGATATCTAATAAGAGAGCTTTGTCCAATTATGGACTGACTGTTATAAAAGTTGATATTATGATTTCTGTATATATGAAACTTATTTGTGTTAAATTTTATTTGTATAACAAGATTTTTAAGAGATTTATAGTTCTTAAAGTAATTTTTAGAAGTCGGCTTTATATGAAAGCAATAACTAATAAGGAACCGATCATCATAAAATTGAGATGAATGTTTTGTGTATATATAAAATATATTTTTATTGAATATTACAGTGATTTTCGGAACTGGGCCTTATATGGGAACTATGATCAATTTTAACCCGATCTGCCCAAAAAGAAATATCATGTAACAATTTTTGTGGAAATATCTTCAAAATTGCAACCTGCAAAATTTGCGCCTGCCATACGGACGGACATCGTTAAATTGAATCAGAAAGTGATTCTTAGTCGATCGGTATACTTTAAGGTGATTTTTGGGCCAATATTATTGAACGTTACAAGCATCAGCACAAATCTTCCCACGATGTTTTTTTTTGTTGCCGAATTTCCGTTTTTCAATTTATTGCGTAACCTACTCCATTTTTTTAAATAACGCTATGTCTCGAAAACTAGAGCTAGCACCAGCATACTCGGGGCCCGCTATCACAGTGTTATTAGTAATAACAATTGGAATATGTATAACACGTATCTCTTTAACGAAAGAAATAGAAAAACTCCATGAAAAATAAAAATACTTAAAACTCAAATATGAATAGCAATTAGAAAAAAGATTTTGTACCTCAAATTATCATACAAATTCATAAAATATTATGAATATTTATTATCAATTGCAAAAATAATTAATTTTTTACTTCTTTTGTGCAATTTCATGTATAATGAAAAACAAAAAACAAATTTTTGTGATACACTGTATGTTCAAATAAGTACAGATTACATTTGCTATTTATATACGTGTAAGAGAAAAATTAAAGTTATTAATTTATTGAACACAATATGTGCGCCATAAGAACTAAATTAAATTAACATAAATAATGATACATAAAAAGTCAATTGAACAGACAAATGTTTTTAGTTTGCATCTTGCAATACGAGTAGATTATTTCTAAGTATCAGGACTGATATTATCCTAAACTAAATAATGAAAATGTGCCTATAATATATTTTGTACTAAAAAAACAAAAATATGCATAATCTAATAAAAATTTGCACGGAAAATATGTATGTTTTTAAAAATAAATAACCGATGAAAAACATAATATTTGTAATTACTGAAAAATATTATAATTCAGGTACAAGTTTAAAAAAAAAATATGGAATAAAACAAGATCCGATTGTATCATTTTAGAGTTTATATTAAATCGAATCTAAGCTTTCAGAGTGTGACATAACAAGATAACAAGAGGTTATTGTCCTTCGAAAAAATATATTTCTAGACGCCTGTCTACACTATTAGAAAAACTTTTAAAAAATTGATGATGGGATTGCAAGGAATTCTTAAGATAATTGCTACTTCTTGAAGCCACAAAGCACCTTTTCCAATAAGTTTTTACACAAACAAAATTAATTTTTATACCCTGCACTATCATAGTGTATCATAGTGGGGTATATTGGATTTGTACTGATGATTGTAACGCCAATAAATATTAGTCCAACACCCACCTTAAAGTATACCGATCACTTCCTAAATCGATTTAATGATGTCCGTCCGCCCGTCTGGCTGGCTGGCTGTCAATGTAAAGTTTGTACGCACAGTACAGGTCGCAATTTTAAAGATATTTTCATAAAATTTTATAAAATATTTTTACCAACAGTGATTGAAATTTATTGAAATCGGTCGATAGGAGTTTATCTTCCATAAATGTTTTTTGTTTTATAATTGACTATAGCTCCCGTATAAGGCCCACTGCCGAAAATCACTTTAAAGTTGGTATCCCAATCACATTCAACATAAGCCTATATACAGTAATCATTTGGCCCAATTTTGTGATGATCGGTCTATAAATCGTCATAGCTCCCATATTAGGCCCACTTCCCAAAATCATTTTAAAAACCATAAATCTTTTAATAATGTTTGTATCCAAATAAAATTGAACACAAAAAAGCTTCATATATACAGAAATCATGATAACTAATTTTATAACGGTCGGTCCATAATAAGTTATAGCTCTCATATAAGATCCCCTTCGTAAATTCCTTTAACATTTATAAATATTTTATAAGTGTTTATATCGAGATAAAATTTAACACAAATAATATTTATATGCACATTTTTGGATGATCGGTCCATAATAGGTCATAGCTCCTATCTGAAAATCTGTTGTAGGGTATTATATGGTCAGGCTTGACCGACTATATTTTCTTACTTATTTTATAATCATTTTAACTTTGAAAATGTTGAACCAGTAACAAATTTGTGAATAAATTTTGTAAACACAAAGCATTTTATTCATAAAACAAACAATTTTGAGTAAAAATTTATTTCGATCAAAGACTTTTTTTGGTATTGTCTATGTACAGAACTTCAATTATCTGAGATATGTGTGTATGTGTGTATTTACATATTGCCATAAATCGTTGCAGTCGTGTTTTTTTTGTACCTTTATGTTGTTGGCCTCAGCCAAAGTCAACGCATAGCAATCAAACAATTATTAGTGAACGAATGTACGAAAAACAATATTTTTATTCATTAGCTTCTTCGAACTTTAAACTGAGGCCATGCACATTTGTCAGGCGGAACTGGTTACAAGTGATTGCAATTTAATAAAATTATAAATTAAATTAAACCTAAAGCTACTTTAGGGTTTTCCATATAAATGTTTTAAAGTAATTAACGAAAATTGATTGCATAAGAAACTTATTTTTTACAGTTTATGTTATTCGCAATAGTAATGAAGAAATTTACCTGAAAATATTAATAAGGTTAATTTGAGTCGTTGATAAAAATCAATTAAGAGAAACAATCTGAACAGTGTTGCCATTTTAGCACTTTTAGTGCTAGATTTAGCATTTTGTTTCTTGAAAATGCATTGAAATTTTTAAAAATTATGCAAATGCTTTTTAGCATAATATGCTTGATAAAAAAAATTTTATTAATATTTCAACTAAATTTCTTTCGTTGTGGTAAGTAAATGAACACGGAAATTTTTGAATTAATATATGAAATGTAATCTATTAAAACAAGTCAACAAATAGAAAAAACTATAATTTATAGTTGTAACATTTGAAATAAAAATTGAATTATTACATTGAAAAAATTTAGCACTTATTTTTTCTTCTGCAGTACATTTTAGCACTTAGTTTTTCAAGTTTTAGCATATTTTGAAATTAATTTTCTGGCAACACTGAATCTGAAACAATGAAAAGTACGAGATTTGAAAGCACCGAGTCTTATATGTATGTACTCGTATAACCTTCACCTTAGTTTTCTTTCAATTATTTTTTGATAAAATTTTTGTTATTCGTTTATGTTCAGAATTTGGTATCCGAGATACATCCAATAATATTTCCAAAATTCGAGGTAGCCATGGTTTTGTAATCATATCTCCGATTGAATTTATATTATTATTTTGATATAAGATTTCTGACCCCTGGAAAGTTGATTTCAACTGACAAAGGAACATTGATGTATTAACTTCGGAATAATAAGAACCGAAAATACATATTGTAGGAATTACAAATGTAATAAAGATAAACTCGCGATGAAGGGTATACAAATAAACATTGTTTTTAATAAGATAAATTACATATACATATGTACATATTTATGTGTGTATGTACAATATGTATTGATATTTATAAAAATAATTTACAAATTATTTTAAAACATTAAACTGATGATTTTGTATGTTATGTCAATGTGGTAATTAGCGGTACAAGGTGGTTTATTTCACAAAGCGAACTTTTTAATAAATATTTTAGAAATGAATAGATGTTAAAATTAAGATAATTTTAAAGGCTATTGCTGCAGCGCTTTTAATACTACTAACTCACCAGCACTGCACCAGCATCAGGTCTACAGGCTTCACACGATAATTACTGTGCTTATTAAATGAATGGAAACTGAAGTGAAATATAATGAGGATATACAAACTAAAGTCTTTTAAATGAGAATTTGTAATCATTTCTTTGTTTTTATCTAATTTTTTAATTGTCATATTCACTACTACTACTCATTTTGTATACATATTACAAAAATTATGCGTGTTTTGTTGCTAATTATTAATTACTAATTTTTATTTTTTCTGAATAATGGCAGTTTGGTTTCAAATATATTACGAAATATGTATATGTAAATATTTTATAAAAAAAAAATTATGAGCACATACATACATACATATATTTGCGGATAATTATCGTGAAAACATACGAGTACTCATGGACATACATACATACATACATACGTCTGTTAATTAACTTTTATTTTTATTTCCAAATAAAATGATTTTTTAATTCCATTCATTAACAGTCTGTTCTTTAAATTTATAGTCAATTCGATTCGAAAAAGTAACGAAAGTAATTCATCAATTAAACTCTTAAAAATATACACATATATATATGTAGATGTGTATGTTATTGGTGGACATGAGGTTAGCACATTTCATGTATGCTCTTTTGAAAAGTATATTTATATTTCTTTTACATACATACATATATAATTATAATTATTATACCCTACACCACCATAGTGGGGAAGGTATATTAGATTTGTGCTGATGTTTGTAACGCCCATAAATATTGGTCCAACATCCACCTTAAAGTATACCGATAGACTCAGAATCACTCCCTGAGCTGGACAATAATTTCAAACGTGAAAGTAAATTTATGTACTTTGTTTTTAGGAATTATAAATAAGTTCTATTAATATTTTATGAAACAAAACATCAGGAATCATGAAACACTATTTAAACACTGTTAAAACAAATTGGTGCACAGCTTAAGGTTATTCACCAGATGAACTCTAGAAGGAGCACCATTGGCAAAATTGCAAGTATTTTAATTTTCTGCGTCTACAAATCATTAGGCCATATTCGAAGCTATGAGACTTATAAAAATATTACGTAGAAAAACAATCAGTCCTATTTAAGAGATCCACTGCAATTAAAGAGATATTTCAATAAAATTTGAAGAGTTTTTTAAAGCTATAAGAAGAAACATTTTTCAGCAAAAGTCACATGTTTCAAAAAAGAACTTACAGTTCCGAATTTGTTTTGCCCTTGAGCATTTGAAGAATATTCTCTGTAGCGATGAATCTAAATTTGGTAGGTTCGGATCTGATGGAAAGAGATACGTAAAGCGTCCTTCAAATATGCAGAACAACCCAAAGTATACTTTTAAGACTATAAAGCACGTTGGTAGGAATATAGTGGGGTAGGCAGAGTTATCTGGACATGATGTTGGTCATATATGTACATATGTACATAAGATCTATGATTTCATACGTCACTTAGTTGACGTTTTATGCGCAACAACGATCCAAAACACACGTCATGCATTGTGAGTTGTTGTATTGAAGTGGCGACCACAATCTTAGGATCTCAATCCAATTGCAAACCTATGGAATGATGTGAACGCAGTAAGATCCAAGAATTTGACCGATTTGTGGAATGAAATTCACAATGTTTGGCACACAATTCCAAATTTGCTGGCTAGTTGTATTCTGGAGAGAAAACTACCGAAATGCAACAAATTCATAAAACAAAAAGTGGAGTGAGCTAACCTGGTGAATGACAAAAGTATGGTTATTTGTACTCTTTGAGTATTTTTGAAAAAACCTGTATACATACGACGCAATATAAATCAAACAAATACATATCCAACGTATTTTTAATAACAAAAGCTACAATACCTACAACTATACGTTGTTGATGAGTGAGCAGTTATCTATACTTTTTTTCGCAGTACACACAGTTGCAAGGAAAGTTGTATCGAGTATCAGACATGTCCGTACTTAAAAGTATGAGATGCGTATACGTACTCAGGATACTTATGTATATACTCAGGCTATTTTGAAAATAAAGAAAGAGACAAATATTAAACCGCTATGCAGCAGAAAAATATATTTTGGCTTTGCCAAAATATATGAAACAAAAACACAACAACAAGTGATCTGACTGCATAAGCTGATCGATGCAATCAACTGTTAGTTTTTCTACAGGCTAAATACTTAAGGCCCAACTATAATGTGCATATGCTAGCTTAAGCAAACGTGCGAACACATATAAATTGTATGTGGCAAACTATAATGTACTTAACGAAACTTTTCGTTAAGTTTTTCAACTGTCATTTGCTTAAGCAAAAAGCGAAACTGATCGCATATTCCGTACGGAATCAGCTGTTTGTTGTTTATTTGTGTTTTTAACAAAATGGAGAAAGAAGAAAATACATTTATTTTAAATTTAATAGAAAATGCGGAAAAAATAAGTGCCTTTATAATAAAAGGGCCCTTTTTATTTTAACAAAAATGTCTCTGTCGTGGTTTATTTCTCTGACAGAACAAGAGCGTCTTCTTCTTTTACAGTTTAGTTCACTTATTTCTTTTAATGTACACAGGCCTTCAAGCGCTAACTTTAATATTTTTATATTATTTAAATTTTTAAGTTTTTTCTCCATTTTTACAAACACAATACGAAAATTAACAAAACATATGTAAACGTTTATTATTATTTACAATTTAGTGCTGCCACAGCTGTACATTTTAGTACTTTTGCCGAAAAATTAAAAAAAAGGAAAAATTATGCGTTTCGGGTACGAAGTTTTCTTTTAATTATAAAATAATATAATAATATTTATAAAATATAGTCATTTAATGTCTTTTTGTTAAAATAAAAATATTTTTTTTAAACATAAATAAGCAACTGTGGACAAAAAGTTTCAAAATAATTGTAGCCACCTGAAAGTTCACTCTGAACTGGTTATGCATTTGACAGCCTTTTCGTTAACTTTTGCAATTTGCTTAATCTTGCTTATGCATATTATAGTTGGGCCTTTATACTTCCCAGCAAGCCATATGAGTCCGAAAAGAGTCTTTTCTGACACCTTTTTCGGAGCGTTAACGCTCTTTATGAGCCCATAAAACAATCATAATTGCTCCGAAAACCTTCAGAAAAGAGGGTCATTACATTCGAAAATGGTCCGTCAGAAAGAGCTCTTAGATAATGTCAGAAAAGAGTCTTTTATGAGGGTTTTCTTGAGCTCTGTGTAATCTTGTTTTTATTATGCTTGTGTGGTACAGCTATGTTTTTTTTTTGTTCAAAGTACAAATAACAAGACAATAACGCTTTGGTACACACATAATTAAGTGGGATTTCTGAGTCATACTGCGTGTCGACTCAGGACAGTAACAAGCAAATTGTTCTTTCGCTCCGAAAATGCTCTTTTATTGGACTCTTTTCTGACTCCTTTTTTCGGAGCGCTCCGAAAATGCTCTTTTGTTGGACTCTTTTCTGACACCTTTTTCGGAGCGCTCCTAGAATGGTATGCTGGGTTACAGCTCTTTTCTACATATAAGTATGAGTATAACAGATAAACAAACAAGCAAGCTATTTTATTTTATTAACTTGAATACGCAGAAATATTCTTGCTAGAATGTATTGTACATACACGTATGTGTTGCAAAACAAATACGTAAGAGGGAATCTTTTTTTTGTAAAATACTTGAGTATAGAAATAACTGCAAGTATGAATAAATACACGAGTAACTTTTATTTTGAGTACTGCTTGTCATTCTCTGATACATATGTACATATCTACATATGTTTATATGGCATTAACAATTTGAAAATGTAATTAGTACATATGTATGTATGTATAATAAAATTTTTTTTAATTATTTTCTTTTTGAATAAAGTCAGTAACTACCCAGTAAAAAATATATGGATTAATCCATAATCGAGCAATAAAGCAGTAATGACTTGTTCATTCATTTGGAGTAATAAGCGAGCTATCAAAACTTTTTTTTGTTTTGTTGTCTATGCCTCGCTTAATACTCCAAATGGATCAATGAGGGATGTATCAGTTCGTTTTGTTTTTTTTTTTTCTTTGACATAACTGTAAAATATTTTCGTTTTGTTTTTCTATTTAGAGCTAGTTTCTGGGATAAAGATAAAAATCAGACAATTTTTTGCACGGACAACTTTCTATATTCAGTGGGATTCGTTGCTGTTAAAAAATCTCCTCAATTCCCTTAATTCATTTCCGGTGATGCCACTCAAATTCAAGAAAACAGGATTGCAAATTTCATTTCCGCGGTTGCTATTTTTCGAGGCTTTCTTGTTTATGTAAAAAATAACCAAATTTGTATTTATGTTCTTTTAGTAGACAAAAACGATTACTCCCTCTGTCGTCATTTTCAAGATCAACGGGAGTACTCCATAAGGAGCTTAAAAGGAGTACTCGTGTCTGCGGACATGCTGTGTTAAAAATCCTATGAGGTTCGGAGTTTTATGGAGTAATCCATTACTCGCAAAGGAGCGCTCCTGGATTACTCTTTGGATGATCCTATTTTTTACTGGGTAATATACATACTACATACATGAGAAAAAGCTGTTAATAATTTGTATGGAAGATATATTTTGTTAAAGCTCAGTTTTGACAAGAATCTCATAAAAAACTTTAACTAATGCAGTTCAAAAATAGGATCTTTAATATAAAAAACAAAAACAAAAAAATATGTAATTTTATATAGGCATGTATCTGATGAAATTTAAGCATTCAAGAAATCGTCATCAATCATTCGGCCAAAATCAATACTAGGACAACGGCTGGACAATTTTATATATAAAATGTTTCAATTCAACTAAAAATGTAATTCGATTAAAATCGATCACTGCTAACAAAAAGCAGTAGCTGAAAACTTTTTAATCTACAAGTGGTCACGATTTTATTTTTGTTACTGTCGAAACATTATCCAATAAATTTATATAATGTTACTACGTATGTTTATATGTATGTATGTATGTATGCTTTATATAAACATATATATATATGTTATAGAAATGTCATTGATACACGATAAAAGGTGAACCTAATTTTATAAATCCCATCACTCGGCGTTGATAATGTTTTCATAAAAAATATGTATTAATAGTTCCAACAGTTTCTATGATTTGTTTTTTAAGTAAAGTGATTTACGAAATAAGACCCTAAGTTAGCTTTACACTATATGAGCCCTGATCTAGGTAAATGTTAAAAAATTGCTTAAGCCATCACGTTACATAATAGGATCTTAATTGCTTATCTCAGATGGCAACTCAGCTAGGTGAAAGGTAGCTTAAATAATAAAATATGTAAATAACCAGCAAAAACTTGCATTGCTAGGTAACTGGTTAAGATACTAATATAATGATAATGCATTAATTATACATTAGCATTTTAACTATTTTACCACGGTGATGGTCACGGGAGACAACTGCTTACCAAGAATGCGTTACATGCAAGGAATTACACAAAGCGTATGTATCTAGTTTCGTTTTGTATGCAATTATTCGTGCGAGCATATGCTCATGGTGATTAAATAAGAGCTTATGTATCAGACTAATTCTATGTAATACAGACGGTAAGTTGAAGTCATTGAAAAGTAGTTTATTCAGTAAGCGCAAGTCATCAACAAATTTTTGCTGGATAACAAAAATTATAATAAATACCTAAAAACTAATAGTAAATGTGGTGAATGAGTGAGTGAATGAATGTATGAGTAGTTTTTTATGATTTTTATTATTCCGCCGTAATAATAGAGATTTCACTTTGCATTATTTGTTTGGGTTTATATTCTACTGTACACAATCTAGGTTTTTCCGTTTTAAATATAATTTTCTATTTTTTTTTAATATTTATATAACATAGTACGCTTCTGTTAATTTCTTGATTTGTTGATGTTTACAAATATTTGCAAATGTATTGAATGTTGTTGAAACTAAGTTATTAAATTCTATTACAATAATCACTATTTATATCCGATCTTCTTCATCCTCTTCTTCTACTTCTTCGCCGTTCTCTTCGACTTCCTCTTTGTAGCCAGGGTGTTCTGAGATAGCATAGTAGTTGCCATTGTAAATAACTCCTAGTTCGCGCAGAGCATCACCCCGTATTGTCGCCTTTATTGTCCAATTATAACAGTCGTCCGACTCGGACTCCCTGTCCAGTCGTTCGACATCGAGAATTTTCGAATTTAGGCGCTCTAATATGATGCCAATGTCTTTGATGCTAAGATGACGCTTTTGATCAACGGACAGTTGGTCGATGAGAAGTAAGAACTTTTCCGTCGTTACTTTTTCATCCTCCATGATTGTGTTTTCAGTTTCGCTTTCGGAACTGTCGCGCTCCGGTGCAATATCCAGGAACCGTACATGACCTTTTGTCCCCGAGGAGCGGCGCTGCATGCTGCCGCCCATCATAGGATCCACAACCGATGACATGCCCAACGTAGCCTGCTGCTGAGGTTGTGGGCTCGTGGTACCATCTTGAATTGGAGAGGTCGCCACACTTTTGTGTACAGCAATTTTGCGACCCTCCTCGTGCAAGGCACAGCAATGAAAGTCGCACTCCGTGGTACTAGGACTGCCCGCTCGACTGGGTGTGTGAGCATGATGCGCACATTCAGGTGTGTGCACATGAACTGCACCCACAGCACTGTCGAAAGAACCCCCTTGCTTTGAAAGTCTTCTATTAGTGCCAGGTATCACAACGCCGGGTGGAAGAACGACACCACCTGGATGGTATACACTCGCGGGCCCTTCATCACTTATGACTGTTATTTGTGGACTTGTATACCGCTGTTGAGAGGATTGTGATGATACGGATTTGTTGTCCAATGAACTTTGCGCAGAAAGCCCTTTTTTCGATGGTGAATATTTTTCTGAGGATATAAGACCGTTACTACTGCCAGCTCCACCACTGTTCGGTCCACCTTGACCACCTGTTGCTCCACCGCCTTGACGCTGGTCCCAGTGAAGAACCACTGTGACTCGACCCTTGTTGTCCATAATTTTCCAAGAAGGCGTCTCATCGTGCAACTCCAATGCATGGATCGTCTCGCAGACGATTTTTGGTATAGCTGATATTGCTGAAACGACAATAGAAAATTAAAGAAACTATTATTCATCCATTAAATGTATTGTAGTAAAACAGTATTCAGTATACAGTATATAACATATATAGCTGTGTTCACATTATGTGTATTTGTCATGTGGACTATCACTTTTTCGCATGTCAAATTTGTACATATAGTTTGAACACCTCCAAAAAGTATCATGTGTTATTTCTATATATGTGTGCAATACACATGACATTTTTTATTTAGAACGAGTTCTATTTTGTGATAAGTAAAACTAAAATCCTACCAGACAAAATTAATTTAGCAGGGTAATGTTTTCTCATAATTGGAAAATACACAGTGAGATCCTTCCCCTATAATCTGTGTGTGAGATAAGTTATTGACAATTGTTCGCTGTTTATTACTTGTTTATACCGCTAGGTAAGTTCTCATAGAGACATATCTCTGAGTAAGGTACTTACATCGGCGTAGCTAGGCCTTTTTCCTGGGGGGATCTTTTTGGAACACTTTTTAGTAAAAGTTATGGAAAATTGTTCAAATAAAAAAATGCAATAAAAGAATAAAAATTCTGGGGGTGGCTAAATTTTTTCTGGGGGGGGCTTAGCCTCCCCCAGACCGGGCTATCTACGCCGATGGGTACTTATCACTATATTGAGTATTTTTCAGAAATAATAATAAATCATTTTAATATTAACGGGTTTAAATAATTGGAAATGAGTGCATTATCGTATAATTTGTTACCTATCGAAAAGAAGATAGGAAAAGAAAAAAACAACAGAAACCACAGCGGCAAACAAAGGCACATTTGTAGAGGCAACTTTCAATTAAACAAGTCGAACCTAGATATAAAAGCTAATAATAAAGTGCAAGTAATTGTAATTGAATTCGTTCACGTGGTTTTTCCTTAATCCGAGGACTATTCCATTGCTCCCAAACGGCTTGGATCAGAAAAAGAATACATGGGGTAGTAGTAATCGGCATAAAGAAGAAACCTCCTGTTTGTCAGTTTATTGAATTTATAGTGCGCCAGAAGCACCTTTGGCTATACCACAAAGTTCTCGACGACGACGATTCCTGGGACATGATACCAGAGAGGATATAGTTGAAAGGTATTTTTAAATGAAGTGCTCGTCCATCGATTCACCTCTGAAAGTGTGCAGAACCAGAATTATCCTCAACTATCAACAGTGGCCTGGTGACCTTAATGGCCATAAATTCAACTTTGGGAGGAACTAACCTTGAACCAACATTAAACTAAACTTAAAATAACCTAAAAACCTAATGTGAAATTTAGATTAGTCAAAAATAAAACTTAATCTAAATTATATTATTTATACAATAACTCAACCGAATTAGTGGGTACACGTCATACTGTATCGTCATTTAACGTAACCTGTGTAGAACTATCATTTACTTTCCTAATTCTATCACACTTTTGCTTAATCCCGACAACACCTAAACTAACATAATTTATTTTATATTGTCATTAACACAAATAAGCCTTGGATATCTAGGTTAGGATTACACTTCAATCAATCAAATATATGATTTATTAAAGTTATGATCCGTTTTGTATACATATACATACATATATTCAATTAAAAATCATAAACAGAACTTGTAGATAAATCATAATAAGATATAACATAAAATGTTGTGTGTCTAATTGGCAAAATATAAGAAAAATAATATAAAAACTACTTATTTATAATATAACAATTAAATAACATTTAATTAAATTCAGATATAATTAGATCCCTGTATTTTAAACAATTTAGTAAATATTTGTAATGACGCATGTAATCCTTGCCGTTTAATACTTCATATACTTCTTCAGAACATAGAAATCTTTTACCAAAAAAGTTTAAACGGTAACTAACAAATGATGTGTGTTTTCCTGTTCATACAGTTACAGAGTGTACACATATTATCATTGTTTCCACTGATTGCACGAGTGTTTAAGTTAAGAAGGCCCCCTCTAGCTTTTAGTATCAAGCTAACCAAATGTGCCGAATTGCTATCACAAAAGTAAGGCTGAATATCATACTGTAATGTAGGGTACATATCATGAAATCTAGAGTCTCTTGCCCTTACAACGAATTTCTCATATTCAGTTATTCTTAAAGATTCAAGAATACGATTGTGAAAGAATTGAATATTTGTTCTCCAAACTTCAATTTCATGATTCATACCGATTTCACTGCATAATGAATTCCAATGAGGAAGCCAAAAAGTGTTTTGTCTTAAGGTCTCATCAGCAAGCAGTCAGGGTAGTCTATTGACTGGCAAGTTTAATTCTTATGCACAATAGAGCTGGCATTAACTGCTATTGAATTTGCCTTAAATTTGATTTACCATGTTAGCAAATTGCATCAAACCATAACCAACATTTAAATTGTGATTACTTAAAATTAAATGAATAGCAATTCTATTGGGCGCCAATCAACTCTAACGCAAAACAAACCAATTAACCCTCTAACGGCTTGTAATACAAGATAAACTTAATATAACTTTTAACCGTATATGAATATTTAAAGCCAACTACCTCTAACATGAAATTATATGAGCTGAACTGAATAATAACTAATCTGATTCATATACATTAAAAGAATATACTACAATATTATTACTGAATTTAGCATTAAGCTGACAATGTTAGATATGTATGTCTAACTCTTTCCCCAACCCAATAACCTATCTGTATTTCATCGTAGTATACCCCCATAACTATACATAGATATTAACCTGCTCATAGTTATTATAATTGTTTCTATTAACAATCTTGCTCTACTCTCTTCATGTCAAATTATCCAACTTGTATAAGTGCACCCAAAGCGCCGAATTACTAACTTAAAAAATTTAATATTTCATTAAAACAAAAACAAGAATAAAAACCAAAGCTTAAAGAAAATTGCAACCACTCAACAAACTCCTCCACAGTGCAAAATCTGCACTATTTAAAATTGCTTGCACTGTGTTTACACTTTTGTGTAATTTTGCATTATTTAACAACAAAAAATCCAAGCAGAGTGACAATAAGTGTAAAATAAGGAAAAATTTTTGTGTTATTTATTATTTTTAAATACCCCCGAAGATGATTAGCGACGCTAATTGAAATATTGGGAACAATAATAAAAATATCTATATATATAAAATTCAATGTATGTATGTATGTATGTATGTAACGTATAGACTCCAAAACGGCTGAGCCGATTTTGATGAAATTTTCACAGCATTTTACTGTGACCCTGGAAGGAATAATAGGGTACTTTTTTTTTACGACGCCCACTTTTACGCCCACTTTTTTAAAATATTGTAATTGGAGACCAAACCTCTGGACCGATATTTTTGAAATTTTCACAGCATTTAACTGGGACTCTGGTATGATTAATAGGTTACTTTGTTTTACCACGCCCAATTTTTCGCCCACTTTTTTAAAATATTGTAATTGGAGACCAAACCTCTGGACCGATATTTTTGAAATTTTCACAGCATTTAACTGGGACTCTGGTATGATTAATAGGTTACTTTGTTTTACCACGCCCACTTTTACGCCCACTTTTTTAAAATATTGTAATTGGAGACCAAACCTCTGGACCGATATTTTTGAAATTTTCACAGCATTTAACTGGGACTCTGGTATGATTAATAGGTTACTTTTTTTTGACCACGCCCATTTTTACGCCTACTTTTTAAAAATTATGTAATTGCTCCCATATAGTTTTTAACAGATTTACTTCAAATTGTATACACATTATATACTCCAGGCGAGGTAAAAATAAAGATTTCTTAAGCCACGCCCCTTTCACGCCCCTTTTCACGCCAAATTTTTGAAAGTTTTATACTTTTTGTTCTCTATACAAATTTGTTCATTCCAACGTATTTTTTTTATTTGGTAGTATATTGCTCTTAATACTGTTAACGTCGCCATATAACTATGAACCACGCCTACTTCATCGCCCCTGTTTTTAATTCAGATACTTACTTATACCACTAACAATGTTTGCTATACAAAATACTTTTTTTGTAATATGTATTTACCTAAAGTTTTATATACTTTTTAACTACATACATTTTTTTTATTACCAAATCCCCATTTTTCGCCCCATTTCACCTTAATTATATTGCTTTTAATCTATATACATATATATATAAATGAATGTGTGTCTGTATGTTTGTGCTTAATAGGAGGCCAAACCCTTGGACCAATCTGCCTGAAATTTTTACAGCATGTTACTGTGACTCTGGAAGGAATAATAGGCTATATGAAGTTTAGATTGTACAAACGGGGGTGGCACCGCCCATATAACCCAAAAATTTAAATCGCCATATTTTGGGCATTTTTTGACCTATGTCGATGATATTTGGTACATATGGTATTAGCATAATTAGGAATACGTACCAGGAGAAAAGTGCGTGGGACCACGCCCCTTTTTAGGAAAATTAAAAATCGTAATATAGTCTTAACTACTGGACCGATCGTCATTAAATTTTCACAATAGGATATTCTTAAGAAATAATAAATTCTTGACTACGTAAGTGGACAAAGGGGCATGGCCTCGCCCACTAAACTAAAGCAGTGCAATAAATACATTAAAATTAAATAAATAAATGTTTGTAAATATATAAATACGTTTTATTTTATAAAGAGGGGGGGGGGTAGCGAAGCACACCGGGTTTAGCTAGTTTAAAATAAAAATCAAAAGTTTTTATTTATTCAACGACCTATAGCCGAACAAAACCAACAAATAATTATTTAACAACACTGAATATTTTTTTTGAATTGGCAGATCTGTTATTTATTTTTCATTTTACTGCGCTTATCATTCAGTCTCGTCTCATCGAACTGTTCGGACGTGTTACTTTTAGTGCGGCTGAATTTTCGGTGAAAAAATCGTAATAAGTGAAAAAGTGTAAAAAGTTGAAATTAAACAAAAAAGTGAAAGTGAAAATAAATCTTAATAGGTAAAAATATAAAAAAAAACATTAAAAATCGCATAAAAATTGTATGAGTGTTCCTCTCAGATGTAATTCTGAGAAAGAGCTTAGCTCGTCTAGAAAAACTAAATGGGTCTCTGAGGAAGAATCCTTAAAAAAAATCTCTGGAGAATTTTCTCACTACAAGAGCCGTAGAACGGCGTCGTTCATGTTCGCCCAATATAGTGATTTCAACAGATGAAAAAACATCATCTTCATCAAATAGTGCAGTCAAACCCAAAAAACAAGTAGGTATGGATAAGTACATAACCGTTCTCAAGCGACAGAGAAGCCCGACATCTGCTCAAATGTCTTCCAACTCAAAAGTTCCTAAGACCGTCAATAGTGGTAAACCAAATGACCAAAACAGATTTTCTCTACTTCAGACGGCTGATCCAGAAATACCGAAAAAGACATTTAAGCCCCCACCAATTTACCTGAGAGAGCCCACTTGCAACAAACTGATACAAGGAATTGTTGCTGTAATAGGTGAAAACATGTTTAGCGTAGCCTCAATTAAACATGGAAATATCTGCGAGACAAAGATCCAAGTGAATAGGGAAGATGATTTTCGAAAATTGTCCAACCAGTTGGAAAGGGAGACTAGGGATTTCTATACCTACCAGCTCAAAAGCGCAAAAGGACTCCAAGTCGTTCTAAAAGGTATAGACCCATGTGTTGGTCCTGCGGAGATAAAGACCGGTTTAATGGACAAAGGGTTCAAAATCAAGAGCGTAGTGAATATTAGAAACAGTGAAAAGATCCCTCAGCCCATGTTCAGGGTAGAATTGGAACCTGGAGATGTTCTCTTAAAGAAAAACGAGTCCCATCCCATCTACAATCTGATGTACCTTCTGCATCGTAGAATCACCGTGGAAGAACCACATACGCGTCAGGGACCCGTCCAGTGTCTCAACTGTCAAGAATTTGGTCACACCAAGGCGTACTGTAAATTGCCGTCAGTTTGTGTTGCGTGTGGGGAGCTACATGCAACTGCTCAATGTGATAAGTCGAAAACTGATTCAAAAATCAAAAAATGCAGTAACTGCGGAGGTAATCATACCGCAAATTATAGAGGTTGTCCAATTTACACTCATTTGAAAGGCATAAGAACCAACAAGACGTCAGTATTACCTGATCATCGTCAACAGCCTATTTTTGCATCGAGTGACAATTTCCCTCAATTGTTACGGTCCACTAGTCATGTAAACGCGCCTAGTTCTAGACAAGTTTCTTACGCTAACGTGGTTAAATCTAATATGCCAGGTTTAGAGCAGGAACCTAAATCACAATATTACGAGCCTAATATTAACACTCTAGAGACTACATTGCAGACACTTGTCCAAACTATGAACACTTTTACGACCACTATGACATCCATGATGCAGGAAATGCTGAAAATGCAATCCACTATCTTATAAGCCATTTTAAAGAAATGATTTGTTTAAAAATTTGTTTTTGGAACGCGAACGGCCTCCGCCAACATAAAAACGAACTTGAACACTTCCTGACGGATAAGCAGATTGATGTCATGATGATTGCTGAAACTCACTTGACGGCGACAGGGTACTTCAAAATTAATGGCTACGTGTTGTATGATACTAAAGATCCCCGCGGAAGATCATGTGGAGGTTCGGCAATTCTTAGAAAGAACAGAATAAAACATTATTCAATGAACAACATATGTGAGGATTACCTACAAGCAACAAACATTTGTATTGAATTCTGTCAGTACAATTTTGTTTTATCATCAATTTATACGCCGCCTCGATTTTCAATAAAATTACATCAATACTACTACAGCTTCTTCAAATTTTGGGGTTCACGTCTGGTGACCCCGAAGGGTCGTGAACTCTTCAACACCATTGCCAAAATGGGCTTAGATGTACTCTCAAGCGGGCATCCCACTTACTGGCCGACGGACCGACGGAAGATTCCCGATGTTATTGACTTTGGAGTAGTGAAAAATATCCCTGTAGAATCGATTGTCTTCAGATCACTCCCCTTCTATTATTTCAATGCGTTTCCTTCAAGGGAATAGCTCTGCATTTCGGGACATATCTAAAACCAGAGTAAGTTGGATAAAGTATAAAAAGTATTTAAGTTCCCACTGCACGGAAAATGTAGTGTTGAGAACTACCGAGGATTTTGATGGGTCGATTGGCAAGTTTACTGAGGACATACGAAGAGCTGTACATCACGCCTCCACATATGACGTTGAGTGCAGACGTGGGACAAACAGAACTTATTTCGCTGAACTCGATCATCTCCTGACAGAAAAAAGAAGAGTTAGAAGAGAGTGGCAAATTCATAGGTCTTCTCAACTGAAAGCTAGGCTACGAGAATGCAGAGATATACTAAGAAATTTCTTAGAAATCCAAAGAACGGCCTCACTTAGATCTTACTTGGAGGGTCTTGATAGTACCCCACAATCTGACTATTCGTTATGGAAGGCGGCACGAGGTTTAAAAAGACCAGTTAGAGGAAAGCCTTCTCTGCGAAATCCGACTGGAGACTGGGCTAGAAATGATTCCGAGAAAGGGAAATTATTTGTTAACCATTTGAGAAATGTGTTTACTATAAACAACTCAAATAATAACGAATCTGATTTGCTACCACTTGTTATAAGATCTCCTGTACCTCTAAGACTAAACTTTCGTGATGTCCAAAACGCTAGTGGTACTCTGAACCTTAGAAAGGCTCCAGGTATGGATAAAATCAGCAATAAAATGCTTGTGGAGTTACCTCGTGTTGCAAGAAGAATTATCCTCTTTATCTTCAACGCTATTTTACGCCTAGAATACTATCCTGCAGATTGGAAGGTATCTATGATTACCATGATTCCTAAGCCAGGGAAGGACCCCACTAAAGTAGAGTCATATAGACCAATTAGTCTACTGCCGACAATTTCAAAACTGTTTGAAAAATTGTTAATGGCTAAGTTGATTCCAATTCTGAACGACACTTAATGTATCCCAAATCACCAATTCGGGTTCAGAGCTAAACACAGTACTATCGAACAAACACACAGATTGGTAAATGTGATAAGACGGTCGTTTGAAGAGAAAAAATACTGTTCCGCGCTTTTCATTGATGTTTCCCAAGCGTTCGACAAAGTCTGGCATGAAGGTTTAATGCATAAAATAAAATTAGCTCTGCCTGCTAACACCCACAAACTTAAGAAAAGTTATTTATATGGTCGCAAATTTAAAATCAAAGAAGGCGATTTTTTAAGCTCCGCTCAGCTAATTCAAGCAGGAGTACCCCATGGTAGCATACTGGGTCCAATTTTATATTTGATTTATGCATCCGATATGCCGTTAGACCCCATAATACATACTTCAACTTTTGCAGACGATACAGCCTTTATTAGCGTTCATAAGGACCATCAAATAGCATCACAGAATTTGCAGAAATATGTTTATAAACTAGAGAATTGGCTTGAGCTTTGGAAATTCAGGGTTAACGAACAGAAATGGATTCATATAACTTTCACATTGCGAAAAGATACCTGCTCGTTCATCAGAATAAATAATCAAATTATCCCGCAACACAATGAAGTCAAATACCTCGGAATCCACCTCGATCGTCGTTTAACTTGGAAGTCTCATATCGACGCAAAACTTACTCAGATGAGATTAAAAGCAGTGCAACTTAATTGGCTAATCGGCAGAAATTCTACATTAAAGTTGGATTGCAAACTTTTGTTGTAAAATGCAATGCTAAAGCCAATCTGGTGTTATGGAATTCAATTATGGGGTACTGCCTCAGCAACAAACATTGAAAAAATTCAAAGGGGTCAAAATAAAATTCTACGTATAATTACTGCAGCTCCATGGTATGTTAAAAATTCTCGAGTCCGCAAAGATCTAGGCGTGCCATTAGTAAACGTCGAATTTACAAAATATGCGTCAAAGTACGTCAGCAAACTTGAACAGCATCCAAACCCACTTGCACGAGACATCCTTAACTTTAGTGGCCACAGTCGGTTGAGAAGGAGGGATACCCTTGCTTTAAATCAAGCGCAAAACAGATGACTTGATCAGTTGATATGAAATTTTTGAGTATCATAAAAATTTTTGTCTAGCACTGGCTGGGCTTATTATTTTCTGTTTAGTATTAAGATTTGAAAACTTATTATTATGCTTGGTTTTCACTATGTCAGTTTTGTTGTCAAATTGTCCAAATTGTTGGTAATTTCATAACAATTTATACAATTTGACAACAAAACTGACATAGTGAAAACCAAGCATTAGTTCAAGATATGAAGTTTCAATAAATAACTAAAAGCTAAAAAAAAAAGTGCATAGACTTTAACCTATTAGGGAAAACAACAGAAGTTGCCCATTTTGATTAAAACTATAAAAAAAATAAATAAATGTTAACGCCTATATAATGCACTTTTATACCCTATATGTTGTACAAGAAGTTTTATCTGCTGTTTTATTTTTTATGTTTTTTTTTTTTGATATTTATGAGTAATTAGTAAAAACTACATATTTTTATATTTTAAATATAAATAAATATGTATTTGTTAATGTCTATGTACAATTGTTCTCAATGTCTAAATCCACGTTCTGGTAATTACATGTATGATATTTTATTGAAAATTTGGGATTTGTGTAAAAGTCAAAAACTTAATTTTCTTTAATGATTTGAATAGATAAAATTAAATTAAAAACAAAATAAAAAAATTAAAAGAATTTGAAACAAACTCTTGAAGTAATAATTAATGATTAATTAATGTTTTTTAATTATATTACTAACAGAAAAGTGATAAATTGGCAACAGGCTAAAAAATAAATAAATTACAACAACAGTCAAATTACAAAACAAAAATCTTAATTTACAACAATAACTTTTTATTATTTATTTCTTTAAATTTCATCGTCATTCCTTACATTCTTAAAACCAGTCATTACCGTTACTTTTTACAATAAGAAAAGTGAAAAAATAAAGTCACTTTAAATTTGTCAATTGTTTAAGTGCAGTGTTTAACAATATTTAATTTAAATTGAACGAAAATCGTGAAAATTTTTTTTAATGGGTTCTTTATTAAAAAATTCCAATTTGGTTGAGTGCTGGTTATCAGCACCTCCAAATAACAAAATATCTGTATTAAAAAAATTTCTAGAACGCAATATTGGAAAACGAAATTTAAAAAAATTATACATACATACATTAAAAAGTTTATACAGGAGATTTTTTGAAAAGATAGCACTCTTTTCCGCAGAAATTAATGAAATAAATAAAGATTTAATTGAAAATTTCCATATAATATTAAGAGTGTTGTCTTGTGGGATACCAATAAAAAATGAAAAATTCCAAGAACTTTTAATAACCACAATAAACATATATTTATCCCACTATAGTTGGTTTTATATGCCCAGTAGTGTACACAATGTTTTTATACACGGATGTGACGTTCTTAAGTTTTTTTGATATTCCAATAGCACTTAACTTTTTTATATAAAACAGTATTCTTTAATAATTTTTTTAAGGATGCTTATCTGAGGAAGCTAGAAAGGTCCGATTATCACATACCCGAAAATCATCAAAAAAAAAAATACAAACAAGGATTTAATGACCCATTTGTTGTTAGCTTCAGATCCTGTGTTGTCGTCAAACAGAAAGCTAAATAAAAAAACAAATAAAACTAATGACGAAGAATTAAAAAAATATCTTGTAAAGGAAAGTGTAAATGTTGAAATATATGCTAGTTCTTCTTCTAGTGAATCGTATTCTTCGGAAGAATCCAGTGACGATCAATAAAATGTTTTTTCTTTTTGTTATAAAGCTGTTCCGTAAACATATTAATAAATATTTATTTTATATTACAAAAAGTATTTTTTTATAAAAACTTTTTCCATCATGCTTTTATTATTTTTTTGGTAGTAGTTAATTTAAAATTCAGGATATATGTGTGTCCTTGTGCTGTTTCTGTAAAAATTGTATACATTTTTTATTATTTTGACAAAGAAAAAAAATTGTTGCAATTTCATGATTTTCAAAACGTATACACTGTTTTTAATAAAGAGGATATATGACAGCCTATCGAGTCATTCCTGTAATTTAAATAAAATTTGCTACTAATATTAATACCTTCATTATTATAGAGCAATTCCATATGAAAGCGATCACCTTTTGGACGACCCCTTTTTAACTGTAAAATAATTTTTAAAATGTATTTTTAACAAGGTGGTCTCTTAAATGCTCTTCTCCTGTCCAAACAAGGAGTCGGGGCCAATTTTTTTATTGCTGATTCTTAAAGCAAAAATTATGAAGAATCCAAAAAAAAAAAATTAGCCGGAAAATTTAGGAGCTTCTGTGGAAAATCGGAAAATTTAATTTTCATGGGAAAATTTAAAGGTAAATTAGGAAAATTTTATTTTTAAATTAAAGCCTGATTCAATACCTTTCCAACGAACTATCACTCGTTGCGATCGCTTTAGTAGTTTTTTTTTTAAACAACTTTCAATGAGGTCCCTTATGAAGAATTCTTCAATTTTGTCACAGACAGTGGTGTACACCACCACTAAACCAGTCACTATAAAAAAAAAAAATATATGTAGGTACATTATTTTTTGCTGGGCAATCGATTGAGACTATTTATTTTAAAATCGGAGAGGGGTCGTTCAAAAATTTGCCAATTTTGATCGTTTTCATATGGAATTGCTCTATATCGAAATTTTTTTTACAACATTGTAATCAGAATAGAAGCTTTTTTCAAAATTTAAGATTCAGGATGTACGACAGGTGTGAATGTCCTTGTGCCGATATGGAGTTTTTTTTAGTTTGGACTGAAGAAAAATAAAAATTTTGACAATAGGATGGTTTTCAGAGCGTATTTTGCGCTTTTAAGAAAAAGGATATATGAGAGCAAAACGAGTCCTTGCAGCAATTTAAAAAAAAATTTAACAGAAATTGTTATTACGTTATATTTGGAATTACAACAACTTTCTAAGTCGTTAAAAGCCGAATTGTAGATTTTATTCAAAATTTTAAGGTCAGGATGTATGGGAGGTGTGAGTGTCCTTGCACCAATTTTTTCAAAAATTTCTTTTTTTTTCTAATTTTGACAAATAAAACCAGCATGCCAATTTTTATTCATATACGATAACGCCTTCTATCCCTCGCCTGGGTAACGATCTTGACGCGATGCGAGGGCTTATATACACTCTGTGGTCTGGGCTTCATTGTGATTGTGTATGTTTTGGCACTTTCACAGGGGAGTCATGACCTTGAGGGTGTATTAACTAAAGGTTACTCATATTGTCAAGATATCGGGGCGATAGTGTACTAATTTAGCTGTTGCGTTAAATATTATGACATATACTTACTATCGTGACATACACACTTGTGTTCGCCACTTGTACAGTAGAGGCTTTACCAGGGTTGTCACGGTATAGTTACACTTTTAAGGTCAAGGTGAGTGGTAGCAGTGCCGAGGACCTGGATGGCTGGTTTGGTGTCTAAATAAACCAGCAGATAACAGCTCCCCTCAGTGTCAGGGCAATACACTATTGTATGTAGTTGCCTAGTCCACGTAAGCCGTCACTGCGCGGATGGTCCGTTCTTACGAGCATACTCGTGGGAACAAAATTGAAGCATATAATTTAAATAAAAAAAGGACGTAAAGGAGACTTCCGATTTCAAGGATACTGTGGAATCGGAAGGAAGGGTTTTGAACAGCACCCTAATGGGGGAATTAACCCTGACGGACATTCATGCCAGGATTTTAGAGCATGAACAACAGGTCACACAAATAGATGTGGAAGGTCTTCTGGAATTGTCGGGAGACTCTCTTGGAGAAACTGGTGCCACTCAGGGGCTGGAGGAGCTGACTCTGCTATCTGATGAGGAACATGAAATCACTATGATTTCTGTTCAAACTCAGATGGTGGAGACATCCCCTCCCGCCGCTGGGGACAAGTTTAACCAGGAGAGCAGTTCGATAGAAGACGGTCTACATGGTAACGCCAATCTTGTTCGGCAGGGCGCCGTGGAGAAGACGCTTAATGCCACTTCACGTGTTGTTGCTACACCAAGCCGAACGAAGGAGGATAGGGCCAAAAACGGCACCAGGAAATCGCTAGTCTTTCTGAGAAAGATGGGACAAAGAGATCCTGGGTCGTTAACCGCAAAGGAGAAGTACCTTCTCAAGAAACATAGGCAGGACGTCGCTAAATTTGAAAGAATCTACGGCCCCGTGAGTGTTCTCTTGGGAGAGTCCTATCCTGGTGAGCAGCGAGTGGGAGTGGCTGTGGATCTGGCTAAAACCCTTACGGGTAATAGATCGATAGCTCCTACCACTAGTAGCGAGGTAAACCCAAAGGAGGGTGGCTCGAATAAATCACCCATAAAGATGTCAGGGGCGAAGGCGGTAAAGAGCCCTCAGACTGATTCCCTTAAGGTGGCCCGTAAGGGTAACATTAAGGGAAATGGTTCCGATGGACCTCTACCCTCGTTAGCCAAGACATCTTCGAATAAGAGGGCGGCGGGTAGAGCGGTGATAACCCCGTCTGGTAGTTTTAATGGCACCCAAAAAGAGACCATTAAGAGGGCCAGATCTGGTGATGACCAACCTACCTCGTCCGCTAAGAAGACGAAAAGGTCCTTAAGTCAGGATGTATACCTTCAGGCAGCTATCATTGATCGGAATGATCCAGATGGGAAGATCAGTACCGATCAATGGCAGCTGATTGAAAGTAGACTCTTGGATGAGATCGCCTTCTACGATGGTAGCTCTGAGGACGTATCCTTCAAAGGTGCAGACTGGGCTAAGGGAGTCAAAGTGATAAGCTGCGGAAACAAAAATTCTTTTGAATTTTTAAAAACCGCAGTTGGGAAACTTGGCGACCTTAATCCGGCCTTAAAACTTGAAGTGGTGCGCGCCTCGGAGTTACCACTTAGGACGATAGTTACAGTGTGGATTCCACCACCAGTAAGACCGGTGGAAAACATACTGGCTATTTTGAAGAAACAGAACGTTAATATTCCTGTAGACCATTGGAAGGCTGTAAACTCAATTGTCTGTAAGAATAATAACGGGAGGGATTTTCGATTCGCAGTGGATCGCAAATCCCTAGAATGGCTGGATAAGTTGAAGGGGGTTATCAGCTTTGGCTTTGGCACTGTTAGGTTTCGGTATTCGAAACACGACACTACCAAAGAGGCTGCTGGTGGTGCAGATAAACCTGCATCATTGTGAAGCGGCCTCGACAGAGCTGATAACCTTTATAACCAAATCCAAAACTGATGTGGCCCTAATCCAGGAACCTTGGATAAATAAAAATAAGGTTTGCGGATTAGGGTTAGCGGGATACACGTTTGTTCGTCCCGTCCACTGGTGACAAGGTGAGAACGTGTATCCTGGCAAGGAGAGAACTAAAACTAATAATTTCTCATTCTTTCAGGAGTGGTGACATCACCGTAATTAACAGAGAAGCCAAGGGTGAGCGGACGCTGACACTGGCTTCGGTATATATGCCGTATGACGTAGCAGAACCACCTGGAAATGAGGTGGTGGAGCTAACGGCACATGCAAAAAGGAGAGGTGCTATCCTGGTCATGGGCTGTGATGCAAATGCCCATCACAGCCAGTGGGGTAGCGCGGATATAAATAAAAGAGGTAAGTACGTGTTTGATTTTATAACTGTCAATGATCTGGTAATTTGTAACAAGGGCAATATGCCCACTAGGGTGGTTTTTCAAAATGCATTTTCGATTTTTAAAGGTGCTCACATCTAGAATTATGTAATTTAGTGTTAAAATACAATTGCGAAAATTTTAGCTCAATCGGACTATGCCTTCCCGTGCCGAAAGAGCCTCAAAGTTTTCAAAAATGCCTGTTTTTCACGAAATAGCGCCATGTTTCTGCTTTAGTTATAAATGCCATAATTTATTACAATAAATTTACTATCAAATGAAAGGTAATTACATTGACTTTAAAATATTCAAGCAGAAATTAAAAATCTACTTCTACGATGGTAGCTCTGAGGACGTATCCTTCAAAGGTGCAGACTGGGCTAAGGGAGTCAAAGTGATAAGCTGCGGAAACAAAAATTCTTTTGAATTTTTAAAAACCGCAGTTGGGAAACTTGGCGACCTTAATCCGGCCTTAAAACTTGAAGTGGTGCGCGCCTCGGAGTTACCACTTAGGACGATAGTTACAGTGTGGATTCCACCACCAGTAAGACCGGTGGAAAACATACTGGCTATTTTGAAGAAACAGAACGTTAATATTCCTGTAGACCATTGGAAGGCTGTAAACTCAATTGTCTGTAAGAATAATAACGGGAGGGATTTTCGATTCGCAGTGGATCGCAAATCCCTAGAATGGCTGGATAAGTTGAAGGGGGTTATCAGCTTTGGCTTTGGCACTGTTAGGTTTCGGTATTCGAAACACGACACTACCAAAGAGGCTGCTGGTGGTGCAGATAAACCTGCATCATTGTGAAGCGGCCTCGACAGAGCTGATAACCTTTATAACCAAATCCAAAACTGATGTGGCCCTAATCCAGGAACCTTGGATAAATAAAAATAAGGTTTGCGGATTAGGGTTAGCGGGATACACGTTTGTTCGTCCCGTCCACTGGTGACAAGGTGAGAACGTGTATCCTGGCAAGGAGAGAACTAAAACTAATAATTTCTTATTCTTTCAGGAGTGGTGACATCACCGTAATTAACAGAGAAGCCAAGGGTGAGCGGACGCTGACACTGGCTTCGGTATATATGCCGTATGACGTAGCAGAACCACCTGGAAATGAGGTGGTGGAGCTAACGGCACATGCAAAAAGGAGAGGTGCTATCCTGGTCATGGGCTGTGATGCAAATGCCCATCACAGCCAGTGGGGTAGCGCGGATATAAATAAAAGAGGTAAGTACGTGTTTGATTTTATAACTGTCAATGATCTGGTAATTTGTAACAAGGGCAATATGCCCACTAGGGTGGTTTTTCAAAATGCATTTTCGATTTTTAAAGGTGCTTACATCTAGAATTATGTAATTTAGTGTTAAAATACAATTGCGAAAATTTTAGCTCAATCGGACTATGCCTTCCCGTGCCGAAAGAGCCTCAAAGTTTTCAAAAATGCCTGTTTTTCACGAAATAGCGCCATGTTTCTGCTTTAGTTATAAATGCCATAATTTATTACAATAAATTTACTATCAAATGAAAGGTAATTACATTGACTTTAAAATATTCAAGCAGAAATTAAAAATCGGGGAGTCCCCAATTTGATTTTGACGTTGCGCTTGTAATGTTATTTTAAGAGAAATATTCATTTAAAGGTTTTTGTGTTAAGTGAACAGTTCGTACAAGAAAGATATTTAAGTCAAAATGGCAGTACTTCGTTCAATGTTCATATCCGTGCTAAAACTCAGATTTATTTAATTGGACATTCATCTCAACAAATAACCGGCAGCAAGCTACCATCAAACCATCAAGTACATACAAGGCATTTTTTTTATAATATGCGTAACATTGGATTACCCCTCTGTGAAGCCGCAAAACTCAAAACTCAAAAACTAAGTTTCTACCATATTTGCCTAAGTTTAATAAAAAAAAAATTAAATATTGGAATCTATAAAATGTGTTCTTTTTCTCACTGCAATAGAAAATTTACAAAATATCTCATTCTCTTCTGAATCGGAAGTGGAAGAAATGGCTTCTGACGATGTATTTACCGGCGATGGAAAAATCGGAAAATTAGAAACTGAGAGTAAAAAGAAGAAATACAGTCGCGGATATAAAAAAAGTTATAACCGAACAGCTATCAATTTTATTAGATAGGTGCATTTTCAAAAACTTTGGGGCTTTTTCGGCACGGGAAGGCATAGTCCGATTGAGCTAAAACTTTTACAATTGTATTTTAACACTAAATAGAACATTTCTAAGCGTGAGCACTTACAAATTTCGAAAAAAAAAAAATTTTCCCATATTCAATAAAACCACCCTAATGCCCACGTTCAGGAATAGAGATAGGCAGACGGTTATAGATATGACATTGACGAACCAGAAGGATGATTTCGTTAGAGATTGGAGGGTATCCGTGGACTGTTCCTTTTCGGATCATAGCAGGATTACCTTCACCCTGGACTTCCGGTCACCGGCAGGGGTACCTTTTAGTAATCCTAGGGTGACGGATTGGGGAATCTTTTATGATAGGGTTCACTTGGGGATGGAACAGCCAAATTCATATGGTCCGTTACCATCCAATTTGGAAAATACGGTGAACAATTTCACTTGTCTCATCTCATCGAACTGTTCGGACGTGTTTTTTTTAGTGCGGCTGAATTTTCGGTGAAAAAAATCGTAATAGGTGAAAAAGTGTAAAAAGTTGAAATTAAACAAAAAAGTGAAAAAAAATCGTTATAGGTTAAAATATAAAAAAAAAAAAAAAAAAAAACATTAAAAATCGTATAAAAACTGTATGAGTGTTCCTCTCAGATGTAATTCTGAGAAAGAGCTCCGCTCAACTAGAAAAACTAAATGGGTCTCTAAGGAAGAATCCATAAAAAAATCTCTGGAGAATTTTCTCACTACAAGAGCCGTAGAACGGCGTCGTTCCTGTTCGCCCAATATTGTGATTTCAACAGATGAAAAAACATCATCTTCATCAAATAGCGCAGTCAAACCCAAAAAACAAGTAGGTATGGATAAGTACATAACCGTTCTCAAGCGACAGAGGAGCCCGAAGTCTGCTCAAGTGTCATCAAATGCAAAAGCTTCTAAGACCGTGAGTAATGATCAAAATAGGTTTGCTCTCCTCCAGACGGATGAGCCAGAACTTCCGAAGAAGACGTTTAAGCCCCCACCAATTTATCTGAGAGAGCCGACTTCCAGTAAATTGGTACAAGGAATTGTTGCTGTAATAGGTGAAAACATGTTTAGCGTAACCTCAATGAAACATGGAAATATATGCGAGACAAAGATACAAGTGAATAGGGAAGATGATTTTCGAAAATTGTCCAACCAGCTGGAAAGGGAGACTAGGGATTTCTATACCTACCAGCTCAAGAGCGCAAAAGGACTCCAAGTCGTTCTAAAGGGTATAGACCCATGTGTTGATCCCGCGGAGATAAAAACCGGTTTAATGGACAAAGGGTTCAAAATCAAGAGCGTAGTGAATATTAGAAACCGTGAAAAGATCCCTCAGCCCATGTTCAGGGTAAAATTGGAACCTGGAGATGTTGTCTTAAAGAAAAACGAGTCCCATCCCATCTACAATCTGATGTACCTTCTGCATCGTAGAATCACCGTGGAAGAACCACATAAGCGTCAGGGACCCGTCCAGTGTCTCAACTGTCAAGAATTTGGTCACACCAAGGCGTATTGTAAATTGCCGACAGTTTGTGTTGCGTGTGGGAGCTACATGCAACTGCTCAATGTGATAAGCCGAAAACTGATTCAAAAATCAAAAAATGCAGTAACTGCGGAGGTAATCATACCGCAAATTATAGAGGTTGTCCAATTTACACTCATTTGAAAGCCATAAGTACCAACAAGACGTCAGTATTACCTGATCATCGTCAACAGCCTATTTTGGCATCGAGTGACAATTTCCCGCAATTGTTACGGTCCACTAGTCATGTAAACGCGCCTAGTTCTAGACAAGTTTCTTACGCTAACATGGTTAAATCTAATATGCCAGGTTTGGAGCAGGCACCTAAATCACAATATTACGAGCCTAATATTAGCACTCTAGAGACTACATTGCAGACACTTGTCCAAACCATGAACACTTTTACGACCACTATGACATCCATGATGCAGGAAATGCTGAAAATGCAATCCACTATCTTACAAGCCATTTTAAAGAAATGATTTGTTTAAAAATTTGTTTTTGGAATGCGAACGGCCTCCGCCAACATAAAAACGAACTGGAACACTTCCTGATGGATAAGCAGATTGATGTCATGATGATTGCTGAAACTCACTTGACGGCGACAGCGTACTTCAAAATTAATGGCTACATGTTGTATGATACTAAAGATCCCCGCGGAAGAGCATGTGGAGGATCGGCAATTCTTATAAAGAACAGAATAAAACATTATTTAATGAACAACATATATGAGGATTACCTACAAGCAACAAACATTTGTATTGAATTCTGTCAATACAATTTTGTTTTATCATCAATTTATTCGCCGCCTCGATTTTCAATAAAAGAACACCAATACTACAGCTTCTTCAATTCCCTTGGAGCTAGATTTTTAGTTGCTGGTGACTTTAACGCCAAACACACTTTTTGGGGTTCACGTCTGGTGACCCCGAAGGGTCGTGAACTCTTCAACACCATTGCCAAAATGGGATTAGATGTACTCTCAAGCGGGCATCCCACCTACTGGCCGACGGACCGACGGAAGATTCCCGATGTTATTGACTTCGGAGTAGTGAAAAATATCCCTGTAGAATCGATACAAGTGGAGCCTTCATTAGACTTGTCTTCAGATCACTCTCCTTCTATTATTTCAATGCGTTTCTTTCAAGGGAATAGCTCTCCATTTCGGGACATATCTAAAACCAGAGTAAGTTGGATAAAGTATAAAAAGTATTTAAGTTCCCACTGCACGGAAAATGTAGTGTTGAGAACTACCGAGGATATTGATGGGTCGATTGGCAAGTTTACTGAGGACATACGAAGAGCTGTACATCACGCCTCCACATACGACGTTGAGTGCAGAAGTGGGACAAATAGAACTTATTTCGCTGAACTCGATCATCTCCTGTCAGAAAAAAGAAGAGTTAGAAGAGAGTGGCAAATCCACAGGTCTCCTGAACTGAAAGCTAGGCTACGGGTATGCAGAGATATACTAAGAAATTTCTTAGAAACCCAAAGAATGGCTTCACTTAAATCTTACTTGGAGGGTCTTGATAGTACCCCACAATCTGACTATTCGTTATGGAAGGCGGCACGAGGTTTAAAAAGACCAGTTAGAGGAAAGCCTCCTCTGCGAAATCCGACTGGTGACTGGGCTAGAAATGACTCTGAGAAGGGGACTTTATTTGTTAACCATTTGAGAAATGTGTTTACTATAAACAACTCAAATAATGCATCTGATTTGCCTCCACTCGTTATTAGACCTCCTGTGCCTCTAAGACTTAGCTTTAATGATGTTCAAAGCGCTATTGGTACTCTGAATCTTAAAAAAGCTCCAGGTATGGATAAAATCAGCAACAAAATGCTTGTGGAGTTACCTCGTGTAGCTAGAAAAATTATCCTATTTATTTTCAATGCTATTTTACGCCTAGAATACTATCCTGCAGATTGGAAGGTATCTATGATTACCATGATTCCTAAGCCAGGGAAGGACCCCACTAAAGTAGAGTCATATAGGCCAATTAGTCTACTGCCGACAATTTCAAAACTGTTTGAAAAATTGTTATTGGCTAAGTTGATTCCAATTCTGAACGACACTCAATGTATCCCAAATCACCAATTCGGGTTCAGAGCTAAACACAGTACCATCGAACAAACACACAGATTGGTAAATGTGATAAGACGGTCGTTTGAAGAGAAAAAATACTGCTCCGCCCTTTTCATTGATGTGTCGCAAGCGTTCGACAAAGTTTGGCATGACGGTTTAATGCACAAAATAAAATTAACTCTGCCTGCTAACACCCATAAACTCATGGAAAGTTATTTATACGGTCGCAAATTTACAATCAAAGAAGGCGATTTTTTAAGTCCCGCGCAGGAGTACCCCAGGGTAGCATACTGGGTCCAACTTTATATTTGATTTATGCATCCGATATGCCGTTAGACCCCATAATACATACTTCAACTTTTGCAGACGATACAGCCTTTATTAGCGTTCATAAGGACCATCAAATAGCATCACAGAACTTGCAGAAATATGTTTATAAGCTAGAGAATTGGCTTGAGCTTTGGAAAATCAGGGTTAACGAACAGAAATGTATTCATATAACTTTCACATTGCGAAAAGATACCTGCTCGTTCATCAGAATAAATAATCAAATTATCCCGCAACACAATGAAGTCAAATACCTCGGAATCCACCTCGATCGTCGTTTAACTTGGAAGTCTCATATCGACGCAAAACTTACCCAGATGAGATTAAAAGCAGTGCAAATTAATTGGCTAATCGGCAGAAATTCTACATTAAAGTTGGATTGCAAACTTTTGTTGTACAATGCAATTCTAAAGCCAATCTGGTGTTATGGAATTCAATTATGGGGTTCTGCCTCAACATCCAACATTGAAAAAATTCAAAGGGGTCAAAATAAGATTCTACGTACAATTACTGCAGCTCCATGGTACGTTAAAAATTCTAGAATTCACAAAGATCTAGGCATTCCTTTGGTGAAAGTCGAACTTACAAAATACTCCTCAAAATATGTCAGCAAACTTGAACACCATCCAAACCCACTTGCACGAGACATCCTTAACTTTAGTGGCCATGTTCGGTTGAGAAGGAGGGATACCCTTGCTTTAACTCAAGCGCAAAACAGATGATTGTATCAGTGGATGTAAATTTGTTGTAGTATCATAATATTTTGTCTAGCACTGGCTGGACTTATTATTTTCTTTTAGTATTAAGATTCGAAAACTTATTGTCATTTCATTTCTGAAGGTTCAATAAATAAATAAAATGTATTAAAAAAAAAAAAAAAAAAAAAAAAAAAACTTGTTTACCCAAAGAGAGTTACGAAGCATCATGCCCTTTAAAGTTTCCAGGTAGGCGAATTATATTTATTTATTTATTTTTTAGTAGCCGCTCTTTAGAGTAGCTACTTCATTTATTGAATTGAATCTTAAGAATAAATTTTTGTTTTACAGAAATGCAAAAATTGTAATCTTATATTTAACTAAAAGTAAGCAACATAAACATTGATGCTTACGTTGCTGTCTGGCTAAATGTGGAAACGTAATTGGAAGCTAATGCTCCGCTACACTTAGCCAGCCAATAATGGTCGTTTAGGGATGGATATGTAACTCCTCCACCCCTTGACCGAAATACACCTGAATTTCGTATTACAATTATTATTATTGCTTATAAATCTTTATTAATGTGGTTTTTAATTTTTTTTTTTTTTTAATATAAAGTATTGCTTAATATTATTATTACTTATAATTTTGGTATGGTAACTTTAGTTCATGACTTCTAGTTTTTTATTTTTCCATTTCAAAAAGTTTTTATTTTAATTATTTTTTTTTATTTAATCATTATTACATACTCGGTTGGTATTTATCTATGATATCTTTTATGTCAGGACTCTGAGATATCGTTACGACTTGTGTTTTATTTGCACTAGACTTTCTATTTTTTATTACAATATACATTAATATGAGTACAATAGTGGTAGTGATTATTAGTGTTATGTTTAATCCATATGAGACCTTACTATGAACTTTCAATTCATTTATTTGTTAATATTATTTTTATGTTCCAACACAATGTTTTCAAATTCTACGTTAGGTTTTGTTACATTAATAATTTGTGTTGGTGGGAAAAAGAATTTTTCGTTAATTATTTGTTTTTTATTTTTAAAAGTTTGATCATCGATTGTGATGCTACAATTATTTATACTTATTAAGTAGTTTCCCGACAAACTTAGATTTCTATTGTCACAATTTTGTTTTAGATTAATTTTTTTAGCATTTTTTAACAGAATAGTTTCTTCATCTAGTTCTATTGTTTCTGTTTTGTTATTAAATATATATTTACAATTAGCTTTAATTGAACAATGGTTGCTTTTTTGGAGATGCTTAAATATAACATTTTCCTTATAGTGTAAAATAACATTATTTATTTCGATAATATTTTCATTAGGTTCGTCAATTTCCATATTAATTGTATTTGGTACTGCGGTAAGTAATCTTAATTGTGTAATTATGTATTTATCAGGAATTTGTATAGCTATTATTAAAGAACTGTCCTTGAAAGTCATCACTCCGATTTTAAGTAGTTTTAATTTATAAAAATCAATATTAAAGGTTTCGATTTCCGATTTTGTAAATATACTAGGATGAATAAAATTGTTTTTTGCAGATGCAATATTGTCTTGAATTTGTTCTATTTTGTCTTCTAATAAATTTAATTTAGAAAATTGGTCTAAGTACAAGTATCGTTTCACTATTTCATTATTATTCTTTCTGACTTGTTCAAAAGCGGATTTTATGTTATTCCTATCCTCTTCTATTGAATTTTTTAAATTAATAAGTGATTTATTAAATGAGTCATTTATGACTATCTGGTTGTTTATTGTCTTTATTATGTTTCTATTATTTTCTTCGATTGTGAAGATATGTTCCATAATTTCTGTTCTGTCGTCATCGTCCATTGTTCCGTAGAGCCACTTTTGTGCTGTGCCAAGAATATTTATTAAACCTCTTTTTTCCCTCTGTTGTTTTGGTTTTATTGTCAGAATTTTTTCATGTATACTCTGTACTTTTTGTAAAAGGATTTGCCGATTACTTATATCTATTGTTTTAACATTTACGACATGTATCACTGTGTTAGTAGTATTGACTATTTCTACATCGCCCATCTTTATATCGATATATCCCTTATTGTCTGGTAGTTGGCTAATTTGCAAAAACCCCTCAGCATTAAAGGCTAATAGGAGTAGTAGTAGAATTGTAACTAGAGCCTGAAAATTAAGATTTTTTTTCTTTTATTTATTTATAGATAACACAAAACCAATTAGGTTTACTTGTTTAGAAATCTTCTTTTGAGATCTTCAAAACGTCTCATCAAGTACTCAAAGTCAATGTCCTCGTCATCGCCACTAGAAGTCGTTTTTTCTACAATGTTTTGACTATTACAATCGCTAAGATCTTCAAATTTGAACGGCCTTTTAATATTGGCTTCATGAACATTTTCCAAATTTCGTTTAATGAACTTCGGTTCTTCTTTGTGCCTTACGCTTTTATAGTTTTTAATAAAGCCTTTTTCTCTGTTTTCTATGTAGTTTTCACGGGATTTATTTCTTTTTTGGATTATTTTAGTTTTCGCATCTTTTAATCTTTGTTTTATAATGGTATGGTCAATCAATTTATTTTGTACATCTAAAGGACTACATTTTATTGCGCTATGATAAGTACCATTATAGAATTTTATTGCTTTAAGTATTTGAGTATTTATTGGAAGTTTTTCTTCCAAATTAAGGACTCTGATTTTTTCTGTGACAGTATTGTTAAATCTTTCAATATCCGAATTACCGGTATGGCTATTCGGTTTCGTAAAATGATATTGAATTCCCTCTTGATCAAGGTAGCTCCTTACATTGACATTATTGAATTCATTGTCTAACACAAATTTGGTAACAGTGCCTTTAATGGCTAAAAATGATCTAATTTTTCTAACCAGGGTTTGACTATTTCTGTCGAGCAAATGAAATGAAATTACGTGTTTTGAGAATTTGTCGATAAAAATTATGAATGAGTGTTTACTGTTTATGTAAGTATCGACGTGGATTATTTCATTTGTGGTGGAAGGGGTTTCAGTTATTTTGAACTTATTTTTTATTGGGTTTCTGTCATACTTAGCTGACGAACAAATGTGACAGTTATTTACTATTTTATGTATCGATAATTTCAAATGTGGATTATATATCTTATGCTTGATGCTCTCATAGGTAGCTATAATACCTGAGTGTCCACTTTCGTATTTATGAAACAACGATATCTGTTTATTGAGTTCAATATCATCCTCAATATCTCTAGCAAAATAAGAACATCTGACCAATTTAAAGTTGTTTCTGTCTGGAAATTCCTCTATCAACTTCAGTTGAACCTTGTAATATTCGTGATCATTCAATTTGGAAAATATTCTAATTTTTCCTTTAGAAACCTCCCTTCTTAAAATATTAGATATGTTATTATCTGCAATGTCATGTCTGTCTATATAAACTCTTTTATTGCCAAAAACCGTTTCAATGTCTTTCTCTTTAACATCCACTACAATAATTTGAGTTTTAAAACGATTTACTACCGTATCCAATATTGGAATACCATCGTGTAGATCCTCTTCCTGAGAATGTGCAGTCTCAACATTCAAAGAACCTTCAATATTGTTTGTTTCACCGCAGTCCATCAATTCCTCTGATGTGTTTATCTCATTTCCCTCGACATTGATTCTACTTAGGAAATCTGCAATGTAGTTGCACTTCCCTTTTATATATTCTATCTTAAAATTATATTCACCTAAATCAATAAGGTATCTCTGTAGCCTAGGGCTTATATATTTGCCTGCATATTTACTTATGAGCCACTTCAGTGGTTGATGGTCGCTTTCTAGGTCGAATTCCTTCCCATAAATGTATGGCCTAAAATATTTAACACCCAAAACTATTGCCAACAATTCTTTATCAATTGTTGCATAGTTTGTTTCGTGTTTATTCAACGTTCGCGAAGCATATGCTACTGGGTGACCATCTTGAGTTAAGACAGCTCTAATTGCATTATTGCTTGCATCAGTGATGATTTTGAAACGTTTTGTAAAATTTGGGTATCTAAGTATGGGTGAACTCGTTATAAGCTCCTTAAGTTTTTTAAAAGCCACTATGTAGCTAGGGTCATTCATATTAATTTTTGTGTTTTTCTGCAAATACTTGGTCATTGGGTATGCAATTTTGGCATAGTTGTTAATAAATTTCCTATACAAACCGGTCATTCCTAAAAACGACTTAATCTGTTTTTCGTTACTTGGGAGTTTCAAATTCTGTATTATTGAGATTTTGTTAGGATCTGGTTTTATGCCATTGATTGTTAATACGTGACCCAAAAACTGTGTTTCTTTCTTGAGAAAGTCACACTTGTTAATTTGTATCTTTAGCTTAGCCTTCCGTAAGGTTTTAAATATATCTTTTATATTATCGATATGTTCCACCAAGGATGAACTGAATATTAGAATGTCTCCATATACACTACACATGTCTTATTTATGAAATTTCTTAGAACAGAATTCATCAATCTCTGAAAGGTTGATGGTGCGTTACGAAGACCAAATGGCATTCGAATAAATTCGTAATGCCCATAGGGTGTAGAGAATGCCGTCTTTTTTTGATCTTCCTCCTTAAGGAGTATTTGATGGAAACCCTTTGCCAGGTCGACAGTCGAAAAATATTGGGCTATGCCCAATTTGTCCAAAATACTGTTAAGGTTGGGTATAGGGTACCTATCTTCTATTGTAAATTCATTTAGTTTGCGATAGTCTATTACTAATCGCCATTTTTTCTCTCCAGATTTATCGACTTTTTTAGGCACAATCTATAAAGGACTATTGTAAGCAGAATTGCTCTCACGAATAATGTTTTGCTTTAACATATCTTTTATTTGTTTATTTATTTCGCTTTCATGAACCTGGGGATACCTGTATATTTTTGAATAGAGGGGTTTGTCAATTGTAGTAACGATTTGATGTTCTATTTGGGTTGTGGCTGAAAGATTATCGCCTTCTACATAAAATAAATCTCCAAACTCAGTAAGAAGATTTCTGACTGCTCTACTTTCCTCCTCATTCAAGTGACAAAAATCAAGTTTATCCACGATATCTGTTCTTGCAACTGGTTCCAATACACTTATATTCTCATCAAAACAACAAGAGTACATTTCCTCGAAAAATAATTTGCTGCCAAAAACTTCTATATAACCATGTTCGTTATCTATCTTTGTCTTAAGGGGTATCAAAAAGTTTTGTCCGATTATTCCATCATATTTATTATTGCAGAAATCAATAATTTTCCAACTCAAAGTTCCCTGAGCAGAAAATTCCTTTGGGAAGGGAGTTACAACTTTAAATTTAATTATGTTTGTACCGTTAATTGTTCTGTATTGAATGGGTTTCATTAATTCTTCTATTTGAAAATTTTCTTTCAAAACGTGAGGTTTTATAATACTAGTTGAAGAACCAGTATCAATCAAAAATCGTATTTTTTGTTTCCCAATAGTGAGCGTCGCTATCGGTAATTGGATTGGTGAGGCTGTATTAAAAAATTTACCTCTTTTTCCTCTACATTTCCTATGTCCATATGTGTAGTTTGCTGATCTACACTCATATGAGAGTTCCTTGTCCTATTCGAACTCCTTTCGTTTATTTGGTTGTGTTGAACATTATCTCTTTCATTATACCTATTAGTCTTATTTTGCCAAATCCCTACATTATTATTCTGACGGTGTCGCTCCTGCTGATTTCTTATAAAGTTTCCACTGTTTTGTTCCCGAAAATAATTTCTTTTAGAACCACTACTTGGCTCATATTGAGAGCTGTTTGTCACAGAATTTTTCCATTTGTTATTAGGGTTTAACTCGGACTTTTGCCGGTTGTAGTTTCGATTAGAGTTTTGATGTCCGTTCTCCCTGTTCCTATGGTAATTATTGCTGAAATTTTTATTTGCTTTATGCCCACTGTCAATAGCTCTACTATCGTCTAATAATTTCAGTTTTGTGTACTTGACAATTATGTCACTTAAAGTTTCGTTTTCTCCTATATGTGCCCGTATTGGTCCATCTATTTTTTCCGTCATTAGGTCGACTAAATCCCTATCCACAATTTCAGACATATAAAGTGTGGGTTGATTATCGTCTAATTCGTATATTTGACTAATTTCATTCTTGGCTGTTTCAAAACAGTCAAAAAGTTCTCTTAAATTACTCACTTTAATGTATCGGCATCTGTTAAAAATCTCGGCATACGATGTCTTCGGTCTGGCTTGGGCCCTCAATTTTGCTTTTAATTGATTCCATGAAATGTCTCCAAGTTGCCTTATATGTGTTGCGAAGTCCACATTGATTTTTTCGTTTACTATTATCTGGATTCCAAACTTAATCAATGCGGTGTTACCTGCACAGATTTCTATTAACATCTCTATGGATTTTATTTATCCATTGATACTATGATTGTTATTCAACGGTCTAATTTGCCGAAACTGCTGAATTATGTCTTTCGGTTTCATTTGGAGGTAATTCTGCTGATGAATCTGCTGTTGTTGTAGCATTTGTTGTTCCTGATTTATTTGCTGCTGTTGTTGTAGCATTTGTTGTTGTTGATTTATTTGCTGCTGCTGTTGTAGCATTTGTTGTTCCTGATTTATTTGCTGCTGTTGTTGTTGCATTTGTTGTTCTTGATTTATTATTTTTTGCTCCTGCATCCGCAAAGTCGACTCCAACTCGGCAATCTTTTTCATTGCTTCGTCGACCTCTTGCAAATTTCTATTTGCATCGAATTTATTCATTTTTTTTTTATTAATACACACTTTTCAATAAACTTTTTATAGTTATATAATAAAAATATAAACTTCGGTTAGTTTTATTTTGTGAAAAACCGTTGATATTCTTTAAGTTTCTTTATTTTAAAAACTTAAGTTTTTAACTTTGGTCGTTTACCGACTGCGCCAATTATATTTATTTATTTATTTTTTAGTGGCCGCTCTTTAGAGTAGCTACTTCATTTATTGAATTGAATCTTAAGAATAAATTTTTGTTTTACAGAAATGCAAAAATTGTAATCTTATATTTAACTAAAAGTAAGCAACATAAACATTGATGCTTACGTTGCTGTCTGGCTAAATGTGGAAACGTAATTGGAAGCTAATGCTCCGCTACACTTAGCCAGCCAATAATGGTCGTTTAGGGATGGATATGTAACTGGCGCAAACAGCCTAGATGGTGGACCAAGGAACTTCAAGTTCAGAGGTCGACGGTTAGGAAATTGTTTAACAGGGCAAAGCTTACTGGACTTCAGGGAGACTGGAACAACTACAAGGTGTGTTTCAATAGGTACAAGGGGTACCTAAAAAGAGCAAAGCGGATTTCATGGAGGAATTATTATGAATCCGTGGATGGCGTCAATGAGATGTCAAGGTTTCGGCGAATCCTATCCAATGCCCCAAAGGACATAGGATATATTCAAAGGGATGACAACTCATGGACGGAATCCAGCTCGGAAACTCTCTCACTGCTTGTTGAGGCGCACTTTCCCGGTTGCGAAGGTACAGGAACGGAGGCTGAGGACCAATGGGGCAATATGTTTGAGGGTATTGGTCAAGACTCTGTACAGGTTAATGAAGTAGTCACAAAGGATAAACTAGCCTGGGCGGTGAAAACTTTGGACCCGTATAAATCACCGGGTCCGGATGGAGTATTCCCAGCCATGCTATGTAATATCCCGGATATAGCGCTATTTCTTTTGGAGGATATCTATAAGAGTTGTCTCAGGAATAGGTATCTACCACATGGGTGGAGGGAGGTAAGGGTTGTCTTTATACCCAAGGCCGGTAGGGCCTGCTACTCGAAACCGAAGGATTTTAGACCTATCAGCCTATCGTCTTTTCTTCTGAAGACCTTAGAACGACTGATAGATCTACATCTAAGGAGCAAGATAGATACTCACTTCATTAGCAACGCTCAGCATGCCTATCTCAGAGGTAAGTCTGAGATAGGCATGCTGAGGTGGGCGCTTCATGAGGTGGTTGGTTGCATAGAGCACAGTCTGGAGCATAGGGAATATACTTTAGCTGCGTTTCTGGATATAGAGGGCGCCTTTAACAATATTAGTACTAAGGCAATTAGGGACTCGCTAGTAGAACATGGGGTCGACGACTTTCTGGTGAGTTGGATCATCGTAATGCTGGAAAGCAGGATTATCAACTCAACCCTAGGGGACGAAGTGATAAGAAGAAGGGTTACCAGGGGTACACCACAAGGTGGAGTTCTTTCTCCTTTTCTGTGGGTACTAGCGGTTAACTCTATTCTTAAAACCTTCGAATTCAAGGGTAGAAAGATAATCGCCTATGCGGATGACGTGGTGATACTGATTAGGGGAAAGTTTCTTTCAACTATCAGTGATATCATGCAGGATTCGTTTGGTGATCTCTCGTCCTGGGCGAAAACTAACGGGCTAGGTGTAAACCCATCAAAGACGGAATTAGTGTTATTCACCAGGAAGTATAAGGTGGATAACTTCAAACTGCCGAAACTGGATGGTGTGGAACTGAAACTATCAGAAGGAGCCAAGTATTTAGGCACCTTCCTTGACAAGAAACTGTCTTGGAAGTTTAATACGCAGGAGAGATTAAGGAAGGGCCATAATGCCTACTATGCATGCAGGAACTCAATAGGCAGAAATTGGGGCTTGCGACCAGGCATGGTTAAATGGATCTACACGTCGGTTGTTAGACCTATTATAACCTATGGTTGCACAGTGTATAGGACTATACTCAATAAAGCCCAAAGGTGTGCTTGTCTAGGTATCACAGGTGCCTTAGGCAGCACCCCGCAGGCGGCTTTGGATATAATCCTAAACCTACTACCCATAGAGCATTATGTGGAGAGTGTGGCAGCAAGGAATCTACTCAGGCTATCAGAGTCTTCCTTGGTAAAACCCCTGCGGGTTGGCCACACTAAGATATTGTATAAGGCAAGCCTTATGGGTCAGGACATTAATCCATCTGGGATTTCTGACTATAAGGTCGCAACCTATTACTTCGGTATATTACCCTCGGTAGAGTTCCCCAGTAGGGTTGACTGGGTTGGATCCGATTAACTGTTTGAGGGGTGCGCAGTTTTCACCGACGGATCCAAAATGGACTCTGGTACAGGGGCCGGGGTTTATTTGGTTGAAAATGGAATCAAGCGCTATTATAGACTCCTAAACGAGTGCAGCGTGTTCCAGGCGGAGATTTATGCGATCTGGAAAGTCACGGAGCTGATAGAGGCACACGTAGAGAGGGGGTCTACAGTGACTATTTATGTGGACAGTCAGGCGGCACTAAAGGCTCTGGAGTGTAATCAAATACACTCCAACCTAGTGCAGGACTGTAGGAGAGCTCTAGAGGAGCTATTGGTACTCTACCAAGTTAGATTGTGTTGGGTACCAGGGCACTGTGATATACAGGGAAATGAGGTGGCAGATGAGCTGGCTAGACATGGTTCTGGTTTGGACCATGATACTAGAGAAAGTGAGGTCAAGCCACCTATTTGTCACTTCTACAGGCTGATTCAGGAAAGATTCCGTGACTGTGCTGACCAATCCTGGGGCAGTAGGTCGGATTGTATAGTGTCGAGGTCCTTATGGCCAAGACTAAATGCAAACGCGACCGAAACGCTGATGGAATTGGACAGGCATAGTCTAAGGATTCTAGTAGGAGTGATAACCGGACACTGTTTGATTGGGGCCTTCAGAGGCAAATGGGATAACGACACACAGGATTTCTGTAGAGTGTGTGGGGATGCAGAGGAGCCAGAGATAATAGGGCACATCATGTGCCATTGTCCTAGGTTGCAGAGTCGTAGACTTAAGTGGCTAGGAAATAGATTCCTGGACGAACTCAGTGATGTTGCTGGCTGCAAACCGAGTGGTCATCTGCACGATATCTTGTTCCATACATAACCTCATTCTGTCTACTTTACGATATAATAAAGTTTTGTGATTTCTTTTAAATATCTGTGTTTTATTCAAAATTTAAAAATTGCGTTCTAGTTGGGACACCCTTTATAACGTTTGTTATTTCTCAATTTTCTTCGTTCAATTATTCTTTGCTTTAACTCTTAAAAATATATGCGTTGTTGTTGTAACTAATTATACCAAACAGTATAGCTACTACATTGTAAGAAAATTGTAAGAAAAAAAAGCACAGAAATTAAAGGCATTTTAAGTAAGGTTTCTTTTGAAAATGCCTAGAACAATTATGAACTCCCAGGACACAATTCCCAATGCACCATTCTAAAATTCCATCCGGGTTTCAGCCCCAGTAATTCCTACAAACACGACCTCTTCTACACCGTCTACGAATATCCAAACTAGTTCCAATACACAAAATATAAATGTCCCAAATTATGCAGTTAATGGACCTTTGAGTATCAATTTAACAGAACGTCAATTTTCTGATTTACTACAATTTTAATATTTAAAGAAGCTGAACGTATTTCTGATTCTGTAGGCTTAACAGCTTACCTCATGGTAGCAAGGCGTCAAGCATGAGGAAAGAAGTTTTGATGAAGCTATAGAACTCCTACGTAATGCTTTTGCTCCACCTAAACCAGATTGCAGAAAATATGCAAAAATTTTTCAAGCCAAACAAAAATCCTTTGAATCCATAGATGCTTTTATTTGTAGGAAGTGACGTCTTTTTTGCACAACTAAGGGAAAGACTCCCAGAGAGCACAAAAATTAATATGATTTTTTCATTAATAAATATACAAATCCGTGAGAAAATTTCTAGAGAAAGTATAGAAACTTTTCAAGATTTACTTTCAAGGGCTCGGGATATAGAATTGCTAAAAAATGAGAATAAGCCAGAATCCTCTGAAAGACTCATAGGTACTAAAGAAAATTTTCCAACTAAATGTTCATTCTGTAGAAAGAAAAATCACACGGCAGATGTTTGTTATAAACGTTTAGAAGTGGAAAAGAAGAAAAAACCTGATGAAACCAAACTGTCCAACTACAAAAATGTTCTGGAAAGCCCAAAAGAAATGGATTTTCATAGCATGTAACAAATATTGTTGGTAGAAATGTTCCTACCGTTGAAATAAATGTTAATGGGTTGAAAGGTAAAGCATATTTACATAGATGCCGCTGCCAGAACTAGTATAGCTGGTTACTTTCTATATAAGAAACTTTTAAAAAAGAAGGTTAAATTCCAATCAGTTTTTGCGGAAATAACCCTAGCTGATGGAATATCTCGTAAAGAAAACGTGTACTCAACTATAGTCAATATTATGATTGGCAACGGCTTAAAGCGAATTCGTTTTGTTTGCTTACCGAAGGCAAAGGATAATAGACGTAGCAAAACGGTATTGTAATGGATCTAGCTCAAAGAACATGCCATTATAAGGATCATCCGCTTAAAATCTTTGAATTTAAGTCAAAACCATCTAAGGTTAAAGAAAACATTAATCTTAACCAATCCAAAGTAACAGATGGTCAACCGAGTTCATCAAATGTAAACCATACTAATGATTTTATGTCATGGTTTGAATCTAATAACAAAAATAATTCAAAAAACATTCAAACATTAAAATCAATTTATTCTCCTCAAAACGCCTATACCCCAGAGGAATTTTAAAAATTTTCGAAAATTGGTTGCTACAAAATTTTGAAATGCCTAATACTGTGTTTAGATATGCAACTTTATTGCTATAATCGCAATAAATGCCATTATTGAGCTCAATATTCCATATAAAATCTCAATTAATTATAGCGCAATAAGTACGAAATTGTTATAATATTGAGTAAGATTTCGAATGCAACACTGTTCACAACTGTGTTTAGTGAACAAAATTGTATAAAATGGCAAATGTCAACAAAAGAAATCATTAAAAAATCAATGTGAAGGTAATACTATGTTTCCACGGTACATGCTTCGCTCTCTATTCATGCTTCACACCCCAATCATGTGCGAAACAACTTGCTTCACCATACAAAATTTTGAGAGCGAATCAAGTAGATTCATATTGAATCTACTTGCGAAGCACGAAAAATTGCACTCTTCTCTAATTTTTATCGCATGTTTATCTGCACTAGCTGTAAAAATTTAATATTATTGTAAACAAAGCAAATTATTTTCTTGTTGCTGGAAGCAAAGAAAGTAAATACATACGAATGTATGTTTTTTTCAAATAAGCTAACTAATTTCCACTCACTTTTGTTTGTCCATTAAAAAAATTATTTTCCACAAAATGTAAATTCTTTTTTTTTATTCTGTTTGTTTATTAAAGACAACTGTCAAATCGAATCAAGTTTATTAGTCATGTAAACAGTATGATTCATAAACATCATTCAGAAGGCGAATCAGGTGATTCAAGTCGTCGTGGAAACATAGTATAAGTTTGTTTACACAGAAACACAACAACCATTTAGAGTATTTTTGTATTGTTTTCCAGCTGTCAAATTATTATTGAGTAAGCTGAAAATTGCGTATGCCTGATCACTTAAAATAATATTGTCAATTAACCGAATATTGACTCAATAAAGTTGTATATTTGAACACAGAAAACAGACTTGTTTCCTCCTTTAAAAAAAATTAATGAGGATTCATCATTAACAAAAGCGTTTGAATTGAACGCAATCGATTTCAATATATGTATGTGAAAGCGAAAGTATATATTTAAATAAAGAACGAAAGTATAATTTAGTAAAACTTTTAAACTCCTATAAAAGGAGTTAAACATAAAATAAATACCGGAAATAACACACCCATAACTAAACCACCTTATAGAATTTCACCAGCAATGAAAGAAAAGCTAAAATATGAACTAAATGATATGATAGCAAAAGAAATAATAGAAGAAAAAGAATCTCCATGGGCGTTTCCTGTAGTTTTAATACCCAATAAAAGATAACTCAATACGTATCTGTGTTGATTACAAAAAGCTTAATTCTATAACAGTCTCTGATACCTACCCGTTGCCAAGAATGGAAGATCTTTTACATGCTGAAAAAACGACGCCTTACATGTCAACTATTGATTTGAATTCTGTGCAAATAAAAATGAATGAAGACGATAAATTAAAAACAGTATTTACAACTCCTTTTGGAATATACATTTTTAACAGAATGTTATTTGGACTCAAAAATGCTCCAGCAATGTTCCAAAGAGTAATTGATAAGATTAAATCAAGCCTTCCCAACATTCTTATTTTGGCATATTTAGATGATATAATTATTTGCTCTAAGGATTTTGAAAGTCATTTAAACGACCTAGAAATAACATTTAAAAAACTTAAAGGAATTGGTTTCCATCTTAATAAGGAAAAATGTTTTTTCTGCAAACCTTAAATAATGTATTTAGGGCATATTTTATCAAACGATGGCATAGAAATTGACCCTGAAAAAACATCAGCTATTTTAAAACGTCCTAAGCCTAAAAATCTTAAACAACTTATGTCACTTCTGCAGACTTGTTCGTGGTTTAGACGATTTATACCAAACTTTGCTGAAATATCAAAACCACTGTCTAACTTGACTAAAAAAAATTCTATTTGGAAATGGTCTACAAATGAAAACGACGCTTTTAAAAAGAAAAATTAATAACCCCACCAATACTGCAACAAGTAAACGAAAATACCCGTTTTCTTTAAGAACTGATGCAAGCAGTTATGCGATCGGAACTGTATTATTGCAGGGGGAGAACAACGAAGAACACCCCATTGAATACGCAAGTCGTCTTTTAATTCAAGATAAAAACAAGTAAGAAAGTATAGTCGGTCAAGCCCGACCATATAATACCCTACACCCACCCAGTATATACATAGTTCGTGGCAAATTGAGGTTCAATATTTAAAATGCTATAACTTTTTATTTCTGGTACAAAATAATGGAACTTTTATACAGAGCATTATATTTTCTTTATTTATAAGAAGCTTGATTAAAAAATTAGATTTTGATCAGGTACTCCGTGTTGCAGCAGTTAAGGTTTTGCAGTTAGAACTTTCGCCTTCTAAAATAGCAATATATATTCAATTATCTGGTTCTAAGGTATGTTAGAACCATATCATTCTAAATAAAAAACAATTTTGAATGAAAAATTTATTTAGTAAACATAAAATTAGCCTGCAAAGCAATCACAAAAATCAATTACAAATTAAAATTACAAAAAAAAAACATAACTTCTGGCCAAAATGTTTTTTATTAAAACGAACTTATTAAGCTCTTTGAAATAAATTATCAAAGTAGGCTCACTTTTAAAAATATTTTATTTAAAAGAAATGTTTGTTTTAATTTTTTAGAAATTTTTAAGTCCCTGCTCGGGCGTCAAAATGTTTAATCTTAATAGTTTTTCAGATAATTAACTAAGTTTTTTAGAATTTATTTATTCTTTTGGGCACTTAAAATTTCTCACAAGATAAAACACAAGTTTTTGCTTCCGAATTCACTTTTCAATTGACAAAAAACACCAAATATTTCTCTTTCATAATGTGACCATAAAACATTTTGGGGTACAAACATGATTTTGAGAAAACAAAATTTGTTTTGTAGCAAACAAAAATGTCTCTAATGTGAACAGAGTGTGACCACCCTATGTCAAATATTTTCCGCTTTTTTGGGCAAATAATTATTTTTTCTTGCAAAGCTATTGTAAGAACAAATAGAGGCAAATAACAGCTGGTGAAAACAGTGTCGTCATTTTTAAAAATAAATTAGGAACATTTTCATAAAAATCACCAAAACAGAGGTGTACAAATATTTGCAAAACTCCATTTTCAATGCAAAAATTAAAGGCCAGGTATTTAAATAGTAAAAATTTTTATGGAAGTTATTGTCAAATATGGACCGATTGCAATAAATTTCGGTAGGGTGATTTATATTTTTTTATGTTATTACATCGAATTTATTAGAAAATTTTCACTCTTTTGTTCAATACAGTATACCACGGCTAAATACCCGACGCTTAATTACCTTTTTCGCTTATTTACCTCGCATTGTAAATCCTCATAAATTTTTCATACATTTTCAAACAAAACTATGCGGTTTAATACCTTTCGCTTAAATACCCAATTCGGGTAATTACCTCAAAAAAAAATTCCCAACACTGATATATTTCTTGATGCATCTTCGTTTATTTGCTTCAATATGTGCCTTTTTTAGACAACTTTGCCAGAACTTTTTATACGCACCTGTTAGCTTCATACATTTGATCATACACAGATCTGAAATTTAGTTGGGTCGATCCACTCTGCACTATATGTATTCAAAATCTTCTGCCAGAAAAAATTTAAACTTTTTAAAAACACAGAAACTTTTTTAAACAAAATATAGGAAATTGCCAATATTTAAAAAATTTTGTAATAAGAAAATACAAAATGTGACATAAAATATAATTGAAGTTTGACGTAAAATATAATTGAAGTTTGACGTAAAATATAATTGGAGTTTTCACAGTTACAATTATTTTTTTCAGTGCAGTAATTGGCAAAATTTACAAACTCACTAAAAAAGTTAAGTTAAAAATTTTTTAAATTTTAAACTTAAAAAAGTTAATACTACAAACAAATTCCAAACGCATAGCAAGCAAAATTTTTTAATGTCACACTATGATACCAACATACAATAAAATACAAAACAAAATCCCGTTAGAATAAAAGCATATGTATTTATTATAGGTACATAATAAAAACTGCAATAAAACAATTCATTAAAATTGGAACAAAAGAAAAAACACATTTGTACATAAGAACGAAAGTGAAACATAAGAAACTTCCCTGCCAGCAATTGGAAGTTTCTTTCATCGCCCATCGTCAAAGGCGTTACGTCTTACTCACTTCCAGACGTTAATTGGAAGATAACAATTTACATTGCAGTCGTCTTTTAATCATCCAGACGACGTTTGGAAGATTGTTTGTTGTTTACAACACCAGCCGAAAATGACATGTCCCGTTATAAAAGAAATGAAAAGAATGCAAAAAAGAAGTTTTCGACATCATCGAAATTAGTTTTATTTTGTCATTTGCTGTGGTCGGTCAGTGGTAAAGTGTGGTTTCGATTTGTTATTGTTGTAGTTTTTACATATTGGTTATCCCATAGTCAATATGAGTGTATTATCTGTAAAGGCAAAGAAAAATCAAAAGCAAAAGAGAGGCGAATAAAATAACTTACGCTGAAGTGACTTCTTGAAGTTACGCTGAAGTGACTCCTGGAAGTTACTTCCGGGGGGTACAACTTCTCAATACGGAAGACGCTTCTACGATCAGAAAATGGTATCGCAGAAGATGAGTTTCAACTTCTTAGCGTCACTTCTGAGTCACTTCCACAATAGAAAATGTTGGCAGGGCTTAAACACACCATTTAACGGTACTAAATATTCCGGTTTATCATACAATAAGAAAAAACAAAAAGATACCAACAACAAATTTTGTGACATGGAAAATAAATAAAGTACGAAAACAAAAATAAAAAGAAAAGCAAACAAAAAGAAAAACAAAAACACGAAAAAATAGGTTTCAAAGAATCAAAAGAAGATAAATAGAAAATTGAAGAAATGTAAGAAGAAATAAACATAAACAAAAATGGAAAAACAGCAACTACTTGAAACGATCATTACGACACGGCAAAAACACAACAGCAAAAGAATTGAACAGTGAGTAGCATCAAAATAAGTACAGGCATACTTATACGTGCGCATGAACTTTATTGGACTAATTTGGATCTCATGGAGAATATTTATTTATTATTAATAAATAAAATAAATTTTTTTTAATAAAGTATACATACATACATTAAGTACCTATTTCTCAAAAATTAATTAATTGAATTAATAACCTATAACTATTCTATATAATAAGTAATTAGAATTTCTCTTTTCTCTAACATTAAGTAAATGATACATATATAAATACATTTCCATTTTCATATTCTAAATATTATAATTTTAACTATTTACATTTATACTCACATAAAAACATTGTGCGTATCAAAAAAAAAACAAACTTCGCTACCACTGATTTAAAATCATTAAAGATTTTTTTTTGTAATAACTTGACTGTATAATATTCATGTAATATTATATAGTACTCATAACTTTAATAAATATCTAAGATTTCCTCAATTTATTTAAATCTTTCTATTTTATACCTAATTTAATTTTTAATAAATATTAATAATTTTTTAAATATTTATAATTTCATTATATAATTTCTTTTAATATAGGTATGTGTTCATTTTAAATTTTTAGAATGTACATAAAAATATTTAATAATAAAGTCAAAAATTTTCATACATATAAACAAAATAAAAAAAACAAGTAAGAGTGCTATATTCGGCTGTGCCGAATCTTAAATACCCTCCACCTACCCGTACTAAGAAATACAAAAACTACACTGGTTATAAGACTAGCATATCCTAATTCTGTGTTTTCTATTCAGTCTTAGTGCAAATTTTATTAGTATTTGATATTTTGTTTGAAAGACAATTTTACGACCAACATAATTTATGTTAAATATTTTGAAATTTTGTCTAATTTTCACCATTTTTAATTGATTTAATTACCAATTCTTACCATAATTTATAGAGTTTGTCTGATGTTCATAATAATCTTGAGTGTAATTTAACAAACAGAGTACAAAAAAGGGGTACAATTCGGTTTTAGTGATTTTGCTCAAAAAAAAAAAAAAAAAAACAAAATCAAATAGGGCTTTTAGAGGAGATAATAGCAAAAAAACAATTTGTTGGCGGTCACGCCTATTTTAGGGGGGGCGGGCCCTTAAAGTTGAAAATATATAGGCCTATATCTCGGGAACTACTGGCTGTCTGATAATTTGTAATACATTAAATAAAAGGTATTAAAAATACCTTTCCAACGATATATATCATGATTATAAAATATGGACCGAATATGGGTTAAATCCGAAAAGAATATTTTTTGACCCGAATTTATTTGTTTTTTGGAAATGGTTCTATATGGCAGGTATGACAAATTATGGCCTGATCTTCTTAAATTTTGGAACAGTTATTTTCATGCATATGAGGATATTTCACGTAGAATTTCAACATAATAACGGTATAGTCAAATATGGACCGATATTCTCAAAATCCAGCAGTTTGATTTATGCATGTATGTAAATGATCCGTGTAAAATTTTGGATTGGTACCCTTATTTATAAGAGATTTATGAGTATTAAAGTGATTTTCGGAAGAGAGCTTTATATGGGGCATACGGTTAAAAATAGACCGGAATTAACAGAATTGTGTGGAATGATTTTTGTATATATGTAAATGATCTGTACAAAGTTTTGAGTCGGTAACGATATTTATACAATACTAGCTAAACCCGGTGTGCTTTGCTACCCCCCCGTCGTCATAAAATAAAATAAAACGTATTTATATATTTACAAACATTTATTTATTTAATTTTAATGTATTTATTGCAATGCTTTAGGCGAGACCATGCCCCTTTGTCCATTTACATAGTCAAGAATTTATTATTTCGTAAGAAAATCCTGTTGTGAAAATTGAATGACGATCGGTCCAGTAGTTAAGACTATATTACGATGTTTAATTTTCCTAAAAAGGGGCGTGGTCCCACTCACTTTTCTCCTGGTATGTATTCCTAATTATGCCAATACCATATGTACCAAATATCACCGACGTACGTCAAAAAATGCCAAAAATATGGCGGGTTAAATTTGTGGGTTATATGGGCGGTGCCACCCCCGTTTGTACAATCAAAACTTCATATAGCTTATTATTCCTTCCAGAGTCACAGTAACATGCTGTAAAAATTTCAGGCAGATTGGTCCAAGGGTTTGGCCTCCTTTTAAGCACAATCATACAGACACACATTCGTTTATATATATATAGATTAAAAGCAATATAATTTAAGGTGAAATGGGGCGAAAAATGGGGATTTGGTAATAAAAAAATTTATGTAGTTAAAAAGTATATAAAACTTTAGGTAAATACATATTACAAAAAAAGTATTTTGTATAGCAAACATTGTTAGTGGTATAAGTAAGTATCTGAATTAAAAAAAGGGGGCGATGAAGTAGGCGTGGTTCATAGTTATATCGTGACGTTAACAGTATTAAGAGCAATATAATACCAAATAAAAAAAATACGTTGGAATGAACAAATTTGTGTAGAGAACAAAAAGTATGAAACTTTCAAAAATTTGGTGTGAAAAGGGGCGTGAAAGGGGCGTGGCTTAAGAAATCTTTATTTTTACCTCGCCTGGAGTATATAATGTGTATACAATTTAAAGTAAATCTGTTAAAAAGTATATGGGAGCAATTACATAATTTTTAAAAAGTGGGCGTAAAAATGGGCGTGGCAAAAAAAAAGTACCCTATTAATCATACCAAAGTCCCAGTTAAATGCTGTGAAAATTTCAAAAATATCGGTCCAAAGGTTTGGTCTTTAATTACAATATTTTAAAAAAGTGGGCGTAAAAGTGGGCGTGGTAAAAAAAAGTACCCTATTATTTCTTCCAGAGTCACAGTAACATGCTGTGAAAATTTCATCAAAATCGGTTCAGCCGTTTTGGAGTCCATACATTACATACATACATACATACATACATACATACATACATTGAATTTTATATATATAGATATATAGGGAAAAATGTATTTTTCAGATGTGGTCCTTGTATGGGAGCTATGACCAGTTGTGAGCTGACCACCATAAAATTTAGTACAATAATTTATTTGCCTATAAAGAGTATTTATGTCAAATTTTAGCCGTTTAACATTATTTATATCTGTTTTATACGTATTTAAGTGAATTTTGGAAGTGGACTTTATATGGGGTCTATGGTCAAACATGGACCGAACTAAAAAAAATCTCGTTTTGCGATTTCTTTTTGCACAAAACTTAGTTTTGCTGAATTTTGTCTTGATATTCCAATTTTATAGGCATTTATGTATAATTGAGCAATATTTCAAGAAGATTTTTGTATGGGGGCTGTGACCATTTCTGGGCCGACCACCATAAAATTTGGTACAATAATTTATTTGCCTATAAAGAGTATTTATGTAAAATTTTAGCCGTTTAACATTATTTATATCTGTTTTATATGTTTAAATTTCGGTTTGTGATTTCTTTTTGTATAAAACTTATTTTTGCTGAATTTTGTTTCATTTTATCATTAAGCCATATTTCGGGAATATATATATTTGTATGGGAGCTATAAGAAATCATGGACCGATTCTTACTATTTTCCGCACACTTTCTTCTTTTATAGTACAAACAACGTATACAAAATTTCATGGTATTATCTGCAATATATTTCAAAATATTGCAATAAAATGGACGAAAAATATCAAATTTTTATGGAGGTGGTCTCGCATATTGGTTCATAACTCTGGTTGACCTAAACCGATTTTGCTGATTTTAAATAGCAAACTTCTCGAAAGCGCTTCTGACAGAATTATTGAAGGTTTGGATCCCGAATATATCTTGGGACTTCAAAAAACTGATTTCAACATCCAGACAGACAGACAGACGGACATGTCTTAATCGACTTCGCTATCTATAAGGATCCAGAATATATATACTTTATAGGGTCGGAAAATTATATTGTGGAAATTTCACACGGAATGACAAACTTATATATACCCTTCTCATGAAGGTGAAGGGTATAAAAACAAGAAAAATATAATTTTAATACCTATTTTGGAAAATTTATCATCATATGTCTGAATTTAACAACGAAAGTTTTATTGAACTAATTAAAGACTTTAAAAGAATACAGAAAAGAATTCTACAAAACCGACCAATATCTTCTAATGAAAATAAAGTGAACGAGCACATAGAATTACTTATTGAGAAATATAATTCAATATTAGAATACGCAAAGGTAAATGCATTTAAATTATCATATGTTGAAAAAATTCCATTTTATGATAAAATAAAACATTGTCGAGAACAGTTGTTGAAGTGTTTTGTGAAGCTTAATTGTAAAATAAAAATACCTGTAGATATACAGTCTTTTGGAACTGTAAATAGGAACATTTTGGCGGATAACGAGTACTGTGAGACAGAATAATCGTACGTCAGTATGTGCGCGTCTATTATTAGGGAAAACTTTAACGGAAACCCATTAGGTTTAGACTCATTTATAGATAAAGTTGACTTGATTAAGACCCTGTCTGAGGAACATTTTATACCCACTCTGTTGTGTTTCTTAAAATCAAAACTGGAGGGTAAAGCTAAAGAAGCGTTACCTGAGAATGTTTCATCAGTTAGTGAATTGAAATTAGCTTTGAAAAGTAAAATTAAACCAGAAAATTCAAAGGTAATTGTGGGTAGGATAGCGGCTCTAAGTATTAAAGACAACGATTATGTAGAATTTTCTAAACAGGCAGAAGAACTATCAGATGCTTTGGAAAAATCTTTGGTCATTGAGGGCATAACAAGATATAAAGCGCATGAGATGGCAACCGAACAGATTGTGAACACGTGCAGATTGAATGCAAGGTCTGATCTCGTAAAATCAATACTAGCTTCCTCAACTTTCAAAGATTCCAAAGACGTGGTTGCAAAGCTAGTAATCGAACAGAGATGAAAGAGCACCAGGTTCTTTCTTTTCGATCCAATAGTTCAAATTTCAGAAATAATTTTGACCAATCAAATAATTTCAATCGTCAACATTACAGTCCCAATTATCGAGGCAATAATCATAGGAATTTTCAAGGTAACGGTAATTATCGGAATGATTATAGTGGCAACAGGAATTTTAACAGATCACAAACGAATTATCGTGGGAATAGTCGGGGAAACTATAATCGTGGCCCGAATAATAATAATAACAGTCAAAATAGAGTTTCTGTGAGAAATTTAAACGTGGAAACCCCTCAACAGGAAATGATGTTGGGGGAGGAAACATTGAATTAGAAAAACCAGTAATTTTTTATTCAGGTTACAGTTTAAATCCAAATTTTTCAGATTTTATTGAATTAAACTTATCTTATACAGACGAACCATTTACTTTTCTTGTAGATTCACAGGCGGATATTTCACTTATTAAAAATTCATGTTTGAAGAATAAACGAAAATGAGAGGATAAATATAACAGGTATAACAACTTCGGCAGTATCAACCATAGGAACAATTCATACACATTTAGCAATCTCTAATTTTTCAATTCCCCAGTTTTTTCATATAGTGAGTAACGATTTTAATATCCCCTCAAGCGGCATTCTTGGGAAAGATTTTCTAAAAAATAACAAATGTAGTATTGATTATGAAAGTATGACATTATCCATGGTTTTAAATAATAGGAAATTAAAAATACAAATTTTACAAGGAACCGGTGGTTATTCTTATGTAATCCCTCCAAGGTGCGAAGTTTACAGTGTTTTTAAATTACCAAATGTCGTTGAACCTATGTTTATTGATTCACAAGAGTTATTGGATGGAGTGTTTTTAGGAAAGGGTATCATAGATTCAGAACACTCAATGTAACGTGTGGTAAACACTACAAATGAAATAAAATACATTAAAAATTATAATATAAAATCAGAAAAATTGCAAAAGTTTTATATTTACTCTGTCAACAAAATTAACAGTGAAAACGATCGCATCTCAGAGCTTAAGTCTATACTTAAAAATCAAATGCCCAATGATGTCATGCAAGATTTACTACCGGTTTGTGAACAATTTGCTGACATTTTCGCTCTTAAGGAAGACAAAATGTCTTTAGTTAATTTTTACGAACAAAAGCTGCGATTAACTGATACCACACCTGCGTACATAAAGAATTATCGACTCGCTCATACTCAAAGGGATGAGATAAACCGTCAAGTCAAACACTTGCTCAGTAACGATTTAATTGAACCTAGCAGTTCCAACTATAATAGCCCTTTAATACTAGTTCCGAAAAAAAGTTTTAATGATAAAAAATCATATAGAATGTGCGTGGACTATCGAGCCGTCAATAAAAAATTAATTGCGGACAAATTTCCGTTGCCAAGAATCGATGACATTTTGGATAGCCTGGGACGGGCTAAATATTTTTCAGTTATTGACCTATATTCCGGATTTCACCAAATACCATTGCATCCAGATTCACGCGATATAACCTCTTTTAGTACGGATACCTTTTGGGTTAAATATTGCACCAAATTCTTTTTCAAGGATGATGTCGATAGCATTTTCGGGGCTCGCTCCCAACAAGGCATTCCTCTATATTGATGATCATCAGCGGATGTACTAAACAACACCATATAAACAATTTAAAAAGTGTATTTGAAATTTTAAGGACACATGACCTCAAAATAAACCCTTACAAATATAACTTTTTCCGTCCTGAAGTTACATTTCTTGGTCATAAGTGCACGTCGAAAGGTATTCTGCCAGATGGCTCAAAAATAAGCGCAATCAAAAACTATCCCATTCCTACTGATAAAGATTCGGTGAAACGATTTGTTGCTTTTGCCAATTATTATAGAAAATTCATTCAAAACTTTGCTACCCTAGCAGCGACTTTAAACGTTATTACGAGGAAAAATACACAATTTATGTGGAATGACCAATGCCAAAATTCTTTTAACAAATTGAAAAGAGCCTTATTGTCCCCAAGAATTTTACAGTACCCCGATTTCATTAAACTATTTATAATCACGGTTGATGCTTCAAAAACAGGTTGTGGAGCAATCCTTAGTCAGAAAATAAATGGAAACGATTTGCCTATTTACTTCGCTTCATAAATGATAGGCTATATCAGAGCAGAAAAAGCCAATTATAGAACTTGAACTCCTGGCAATCCATTTTGCTATTACACATTTCCGGCCCTACATTTATGACACTTCCTTTACAGTAAGGTCAGATCACCGCCCACTGGTATATTTATTCAACATGAAAGACCCATCGTCCAAAATAACGCGAAAAAGGTTAGATCTATCGGAGTATAATTTTACAATAGAATACATAAAAGACAAGGAAAATGTAGGAGCTGATGCGCTATCCAGGATTTCAATCAATAATTTGAAAAATAATAGTTCAAGTGTTTTTCGATGACAACACGAGCAATGGCAAGGAAAGAAAATGATATACCTGATCTAACCCATCACATAACCCCAAACCATAACACTAAAGTTTTAATTTATGATAAATTTTATCATAATTTCAGTAAGCAAATAGCAAAAATAAAAACAGAAATAATTACATATGACCAGGATATAAGGCAATTGCGTATAAATGTATATAAGAAATTCAGGAAACTGCTATATATAGACTTTATGTTTGTTAACGAAACTATGAGCTTAGGCTCTCTGCTTTCGAAGCTACAAAATAAAGCTAATGAACAGAAGATTTATAAGGCAGAATGGCCAAAAAATGATTTCTTTTTTACACTTTTCCCTGTACAAGCCTTGAAAAATGAAGGTATTAAAATATTAAAAACTTTAGAGATTTTGCTCACAGAACCAATTGATGTTGTAACAGACGGAAACGAAAAACATAAGTTAATGCAGATTTATCATAATGACCCTATCATAGGAGGGCACTGTGGTCAGAAAAAATTGTATGCTAAGATCAGAACGAAATAATATTGGAAAGGCATGACAAGGGATATCGCAAAATTTGTAAAAGATTGCCCACAGTGTAGGTTAAATAAGGTTAAACCAGCAAATGTCGAAAAATTGATACTTATCCCAACTCCTATAAAAGTTTTTGAAATAGTTGTCTTGGACACAATAGGTCCACTACCCCAATCGAACTTAGGAAATAAATATGCCTTAACACTAATATGCGACTTGTCAAAATATCTCGTTACTATTGTCATACCTGACCAATCGGCTCATACCGTTGCTCGTGCAATCTTTGAAAATTTTGTGTTAGTTTACGGAAAAATTAACATAATAAAATCAGATTTAGGAACAGAATTTAAAAATTAAATTTTTTCAGAATTTTGTAAGTTTTTAAAAATTGAGACAAAATTTTCCACAAGCTATCACCATGAAACATTATGCACAGTGGAGCGAAATCATCGCGTTTTCAATGAATACCTACGAGCATATTTGGACCAAAATTTGGCCGATTGGGACACTTATTTAAAATTCTTTACCTTCTATCATAACACGACACCAAACACTGTTTTCGACAATAAATTTACTCCGTTTGAACTCGTGTTTGGGAAAAAAGCGATTATGCCAAACGAAATAAATGACAAACTAGAGCCAGTCTACAATTTAAATAACTACAGGAATGAAGTAAAATATAGATTGCAAACAACTAATATATGTGCAAGACAACTAATTGAAAAGCACAAAGTTAGAAAAAAGAATTATTATGATAAATTTTCCAAACCAATAAACATAAAAGTAAACGATAAGGTCTTGCTAAAAAAGGAGCCATATGAGAAATATAAAAATATTTATGAAGGTCCTTTTATTGTAAAAATTATAAATGAAACAAATGTTACTATTTATAACGAAGAAACTAAAAAACAGAAAATAGTGCATAAAAACCGAATACGGAAATATTAAATTAAAATACAATATTGTATTGAATATTTTTAAGCAAAATAAATTTTAAGGTAGAAATAAAAAAACTTAAAACCAAAAATATTACAAATGAAAAAAAGGGAGGTATGAATAAAATTCTTTTATTATATTCAAAGTTTATTGTATTAGTTAAATTTAATTGTAATAGTAAATATTAATTCTATTCAATATTTTATAAAAAGGAGAAGTGATAAACATTCTTGTATTATATTCAAAGTATATTGTATTATCTATTATTGTACTCAATCTTTTATAAAAAAGGGAGGTATAGTGCCATCCCTGCTAAAATGCAACACTAAATGTAGAATGTAGATAATGAGAAAATTATATAATATAGAATATTAAGTGCAGTTGAGTTGGTGCACACTTGTTGAACAGTTGACTTTTATTTTATCGGGTGAATGTTGGGATCTTACACAACATTGATATTTGTCAAAACCACTGGTAGGTTTTACATGAAAACAAGTAAGAGTGCTATATTCGGCTGTGCCGAATCATAAATACCCTTCACCTAAGCGTAATAAGAAATACAGAAACTACACTAGACTAGAATATCCTAATTCTGTGTTTTCTATGCAGTCTTAGTGTAAATTTTATTAATATTTGATATATTGTTTGAAAGACAATTTTACGACCAACATAATTTATGTTAAATATTTTGAAATGTTGTCTAATTTTTACCATTTTAATTGATTTAATTAGCAATTCTTACCATAATTTACAGAGTCTGTCTGATGTTCATAATAATCTTCAGTGTAATTTAACAGAGTATAAAAAAGGGGTACAATTCGGTTTTAGTGATTTTGTTAAAAAAAAAAAAAAACAAATAGGGATTTTAGAAGAGATACCAGCAAAAAAAAAATTTTGTTGGCGGCCACGCCTATTTTCGAGGGGGCGGGCCCTTAAAGTTGAAAATATATAGGCCTATATCTCGGGAACTACTGGGTGTCTGATAATTTGTAATACATTAAATAAAAGGTATTAAAAATACCTTTCCAACGATATATATCATGATTATAAAATATGGACCGAAATCCGAAAAGAATATTTTTTGACCCGAATTTATTTGTTTTTGGCAGGTATGACAAATTATGGGCCGATCTTCTTAAATTTTGGAACAGTTATTTGCATGCATATGGGGATATTTCACGTAGAATTTCAACGTAATAACGGTATATTTAAGATATATATTAGTATTAATGTGGATTTAGAGAGTGGACCTTATGTGGGGGATATTGTCAAATATGGACCGATATTCTCAAAATCCAGCAGTTAGATTTAGGCATGTATGTAAATGATCCGTGTAAAATTTTGGATTGGTACCCTTATTTATAAGCGATTTATGAGTATTAAAGGGATTTTCCGAATAGGGCTTTATATGGGGCATACGGTTAAAAATAGACAGAAATTAACAAAATTGTGTGGAATGATTTTTGTATATATGTACATGATCTGTACAAAGTTTTGAGTCGGTAACGATATGTATACAATATATATAGGGAAAAATGTCTTTTTCAGATGTGGTCCTTGTATGGGAGCTATGACCAGTTGTGGGCCGACCACCATAAAATTTAGTACAATAATTTATTTGCCTATAAAGAGTATTTATGTCAAATTTTAGCCGTTTAACATTATTTATATCTGTTTTATACGTATTTAAGTGAATTTTGGAAGTGGACTTTATATGGGGTCTATGGTCAAACATGGACCGAATTCAAAAAAATTTCGTTTTGAGATTGCTTTTTGTATAAAACTTATTTTTGCTGAATTTTGTCTTGATATTCCAATTTTATAGGCATTTATTTATCATTAAGCCATATTTCGGGAATATATATATTTGTATGGGGGCTATGAGAAATCATGGACCGATTCTTACTATTTTCCGCACACTTTCTTCTTTTATAGTACAAACAACGTATACAAAATTTCATGGTATTATCTGCAATATATTTCAAAATATTGCAATAAAATGGACGAAAAATATCAAATTTTTATGGAGGTGGTCTCACATATTGGTTCATAACTCTGGTTGACCTAAACCGATGTTGCTGATTTTAAATAGCAAACTTCTCGAAAGCACTTCTGACAGAATTATTGAAGGTTTGGATCCCGAATATATCTTGGGACTTCAAAAAACTGATTTCAACATCCAGACAGACAGACAGACAGACAGACAGACAGACGGACATGGCTTAATCGACTTCGCTATCTATAAGGATCCAGAATATATATACTTTATAGGGTCGGAAAATTATATTGTAGAAATTTCACACGGAATGACAAACTTATATATACCCTTCTCACGATGGTGAAGGGTATAAAAAATAGGAAAAAATATATAAAAAGAGTTTAAGGCAATTTTTAATTTTAAATAATTTTTTGCTTCTCCTGTAAAATTTTGAAAATGCCTTTTGCCCTATATATATATATATACAAATCATTATGGTTTCACATAATTCATTACACATAACTTTTAAGATAACACAAAATATCACTTGTTTGTGAGGAATACGAAGAACATATTGTAAAAATCTATAACTCTCTCCAGTCGCTAGATACCTACAGTGGGGAGCAGAGGTGAGTACATGTTCTGATTTTCTGCATTTGCAGGTGCATAAAAATGGTAATAACAAAGCGATTTAAATTATTACTTTTTTATTTTATTTATTATTTAGTAGATTACAATAATGATCTTCAAACTAAATAAAAAAAACTACGTATTCAGGGAACAAACTAAATTAAATAAAATTGAATCTTATGTACTTAGTTTTGCACTTTCAGGAAACAAACAAAAACTTTAAAATTTTTAGTACTTAGTCCACAGTCCTTTATTTTTTAATACACTATTTATGCGATTGGGCATACTTTCAACCAACTTTTGGATAATTTCATTTGGAATTCTCTGCCACTCCAGCTCCACACGTTGCCACAACTCAGATAAGTTCGACGGAGCTGTTCGATACTGTCCCAACCGTCTTTTCACAATTGACCACAAATTTTCAATTGGATTAAGGTCGGGACTTTGCGAAGGCCACTGCATCAATTGAAATTTTTGCCCATTCAACCATTCCTTAACGATTTTGGAGGTGTGTTTTGGGTCTCCATCCTGTTGAAACACAACTTCTTCCTCAGGGTATGCGCTCAGATCTACAAAATCGGGAAGATGGGTCTGCAATATTTTCAAATAGTCTTCTTTTCTCATGATTCCATCAATTTTTTGTAATGGACCAGCATGCCACCATGTAAAGCAACCCCAAACCATGATGTTTCCTCCGCCGTGCTTTACAGTCTGTTTAACATGGTGTCGTTGTATACTCTCCCGCTGTCGACGCTAATAATACTGTTTACCGTCAGATTGATATCGATTAAAGTTGGATTTATCTGACCATATTACGCGTTTTCAGTCATCAACAGTCCAATCTTTGTGTAGTCTGTCGAATTTTAAACGTGCTGAAACATTTTTATCTGACAGTGCAGGTTTAGATTTTTTTACAGCTGAGATATATCCAATATTGTGTAACGCTCTTCTTGCTGTCCATCGGCTAACATTTTTATTTATTGCTAAGGAAGCTTCTTTTGGCATTAAAGACGTGTCTGCTTTTATCTTTCTCATCATAAGGCGTGCATCTCCATCGGATAATAATCTTTGGCGACTGAAAACCTGTCTTTGTGGAACAACATTTCGCCGTTTTAACACTCTAATAACTACTGATTGGCTTATATTAAGCTCTTTTGCTATCATACGTGACGAGGAGCCATCCTTTGTTTTATTTATTATCAAATTTTCCACGGCGATCGATTCATTCTTCAAAAAATATTAACTCTTACTTTTTTAAATTAAAAAAACGACGTTTTTGGAACACGGAGTTATTAAATTATGATTTAAAACTAAAATTCATATTGACAAAACTATAGCCTGCAGCAACAAATTTAAAAACTTAATTTCAAATAACGGTAAATTAATAAATGTTTCAATTATTTGGTTGAAAACAAGTGTAAGCAAAACTGAGTACATACAAGTTGTTTTGTTGTTATTTAAATTACTCTCTTGTTTTATTGTTCTTTTATTTCTCTTATTAAGAATTATGTTAAGAACTAAATAAGAATTAAAATAGAAAAATAAATTTAAAAATCACTCCATTATTACCATTTTTATGATCTTTACAATGCAGAAAATACAAACATGTACTCACCTCTGCTCCCCACTGTAAGCGTAACTGTCAAGCATTCGGAAGGAGATATTGGCTCACGAAACCGTGTTACTTCTTTAGTTATCAGCGATGCCACTAACTTTAGCTACAGTAGTATTAATAAATATTAGTATTTACTATTTTCACTGAAATAACGTTATTTTCACTAAATAATCAAAATCAGTTGCCGTCATCGTCAAAAACTTTTTGTAAAGTTCTGGAGTTTCAGATCGTAGCTCCTTTCTCTTTCCGACGTTGAATCCATTTACGCACCCATTGTCTTTTTTTTGTGATTTTTGGATTCGTTTTCCTCTAATAATAATAAAGAAGCTGCTCTACTTAGTACACATAATGCTTCAAAATCTTCCATAATAAAATATTTGTTTCAGTGTGACCGGAGGGAAAACATGTTTGCCAAAATATGTATTTGCAGCTGTTTGACTGCTGTTTGGTAAAATAAATTTTATCAAATATTTGTCCCTGGTGTGACCACCTAACAAAATGCGTAAACTTTTAAAGCAAATATGAGCAAACATGTTAGAGTCAAATGTTTGCTATATGTGACCGTACCTTTAGTATAATAAGAAAATACTTTTCTTAAATCTTTTTATACTTATATTATATTAAAAGTGGCCTTATCAAAATCCGAGTCTTGGGGCGCCATAAATTTTAGCATTAGCTTAAAATCTTTTATTTTTTCTGCAGATAATACTGGTTTTATAGTCACAACTTTTGACCTGCTGGTTATACAAACTGAAGTATTATTGTCTTCTTTACCTTTAGAGTTGTGGTTAGTACGTTCGGAAATCCTTATATTTACGGTTAGCAAGGCTGTTTCTCGATGACAAAGCTTGTACTGAATTTGAGGTAAACTTTGTGTAAATCTTAATGTGCTTACTTTTGAAAATGGTACCTCCTTATAATTAAAAAACTTGGAAGCTGTACTATAGTCCCTGAAATCTGTGGCTTGCATTTGAATAATTTTGTAAGGTTGTTTTCTGTTTACTAGTTTTAATAAACAGATTAATCCAACAGGTGAATATATTTCTGTGCTGCGCATTGCTTTCTCGATACACGAATGCACATGATCTATTTCCTGGATACAGGAATGTCCCGGTACTGAGAACTTCGTAAAAATTTGGTCCAAATCCTTATGGTCTTGCATAAATTCCATCAAACATTTAGACATGTGAGAATTCCTGTTTTGAGGCACACATGAGTCATTCCACAGTTTTCGTCAACTACACAGTCTGGTATCTTACGCAATGCGCTAGCAATATCATTTTCAGCTCTACCAGATAAGGATTCATTCCATAAAGCACAATATACTTGATTAGTAAGTGAGAGTTTAGCTGTTAGATTATAAATATTTAGCTTACGTCTATAAAAAAACGAACTTATTTTTGCTCTTGGACAGTTAATGACATTTTGCAAATCAAACCTTAATATCGGAATATTACCTTTTTTATCGGCATCTCTTTCTTTCCGCATTGAATCTTTGTTGGCAATATGCATATCGTATTCACTCATTTGACTTTTAGTTATAGCCAAATTGTGTTTTTTGCAGTTTGCAAACGCCTCACATAAGTCACATCGGTCACTTTTTCGAACGTGAAAGCCAATATTAAATTCTGTGTTAAACACCCAACGGTATGTTGATTGTTTGGCGGGTTGTATGTCATTCTCTTTACACAAATCTGTATACAAACTATACATTTTAGAAACAATTAGAAATGAGTCCAAGTACTTTCTCTGTGTATCTTGTCTATAATAATGGGATTTCACGGCCGGAAATGAACTTATGTGATCGATAATCCCTTTTTTTATATCACCACTTAGCAAACGGTTGCTCCCGCTCGACTTTCCTCTGCCGTCTGGCTTAGCTGAATTAGCGTCCGTCTTGTGGTGATGAGCATTGTATATCATTTTTTGTGACACATCTAATGTTTTCAAAAAAAACTGTTTGCAAACTCTAGTTTTTTCGTTTTTGATTGCTAGGAAATATTAAAATGAAAATTCTCTACTTGATGGCCCTGCTTCATCTTTCTTTATTTTTCTGGCACAAATAACTCGCTCTGATTGCTGAAGAATGAATTGTTTCTTTTCGTTTTGTGCATGACTATAAAACGACTTGAATATAACACATCTTTCGTTTCTTATAATCATTGTGTTACATTTATGAGGACACTTTGAGCAGCCAGGAACTTCTGTCACTTTTTTTGTGGAAACCATTTTTCCTCTACGACTAACGTAAGCTTTTCCACTTTGATGAATAGTTTTTCTTTCATTTAAGCTGGTTTCGGACCTGCTTTCTTGTATTTTTTTTAGGTTTGCATTTTGATTTTACTCTTCTACTGTTATTATGTTTTCCGCCGTAATATTTTCATTTTCTGACTCATTTTCAACCGATTCATTTTCCTCGGAAGCCGGCGAAGCATAAAAAAGTCGATCGGCAATAGAGTCTTCAGAAAAATCCGATTCCTCTGGATTGTTATCAGAATCTTTATCTGTTGAACCTGATATAATTTCATGTCAAAAATAGATGTGAGGATAATCAATCTTTATAACTTTTACTTACCATTGTTTTCACAACTCATTTGTAGATGTTGACCACCAGTGTTGGTACCAGTACTCATAATTTGGTTATAATTTTTATAAAACAAACGAATTGCACAATACACGCTTCTATTCAATCAACAATCACGATGAAACTAAAATTCAAAGCACGTGGTTCTAACTGGTGTTATAAAAACATGCAGTCGCGCAAGAGAAGAGTAAAACAAATTCCGTTATTTGTTATGACAAGGTTCTATTAAACAAATTTGGCCCATAATCATAGTCATAGAAAAAGCATACTTTAAGTAAAAGTAGACTTTTAAACAACAAAAACATATAAATTTTGTTCTGAATTTAAAACAAAAGCATGCTTTTGCTTAAAGTATTCTTTTTCTATGACTATGGTTATGGGCCTTTGTGTCATTTTAATGTGACAAGGTTCTAAATCAGAGGTCGGCATCCTATAGCACAATAGTGCAGAGAGCACTTCACACATACGCTTAATCAAGAATGATAAAATAAAGATTACGCCAACGGGCGTAAAATTTTAAAATGTTCTGCGCATTTAGGCCCTGTGACGTCACACATTCTGTGTTTCTATTGGCTAATTTTTTCTCACTTGTTTTTTTAATCATGTTTTGCTTGCATTTGCTCACTGCACTCTTCATGTTTATATTTTTTGTTGTTTTTTTTTTTTGTTTGTTGTTCTTTTTTAAACAGATTTTATTTTAGAACTCTCAGAGAATTCATTTGCAAGGTTGCCAACTATCACATAAAACACACATTTTTCGCAAGAAATTTTAATTCTAACACATGAAACATTATTGGTAACCCTTAGAATGGCCCTTCTACGTCACATAACGGGAAATCATGCGCATGGCGTAATCTTTATTTTATCATTCTTGCGCTTAATCTCTTTCATTCAGTCGTCATTGAGACAGCAATGTGTGCACATGCGGCGGATGCTTCTATATTTTTTTCAGAAACACTTCCCAACAAACATTTCAAATTAATAATAAATTACGAAAAATATTTTATGATTGATAATGCATTTGGTAACATGCATGTAATCAGCTTTTTAAGTATTAGAAGTTCCGTTTGTATATCAATCTCGTTGTTAATTTCTTATATGTTACGGAAAATACATTGTGAGTGTATATTTTCTATCTAAGTTGTTTTGTATAATTTATATAATTATGTTTATGTTTGCTGGGTAGTTTGCTCACACACACAACCTCATTTTACGCTTTGCCGACCTCTGTTCTAAATGTAAAACATAGAACCTTGTTCGGTATATGATTAAAAAAATTTGGTACGATAGAACTTTGTTATTTTTAAAATACTCCCTAAAATACTTTTCAACAGCTCAGATTGAGTTTTATTCGATACTCTAGAGTCTAGACGATGTTGAGTGAAACCCTACATATATTTTCAGAAATGGGCGTTATTTGGGAGATATAACCTATGTGGATATACATAAGTATTATATGTGTTAAACTTTATCTCGATATAAATACGTTTAAAAGATTTATTGAGGTTAAAATGAATTACGAAGAGGGTTTTATATGGGAGTTTTGACTATTTATGAACTGACCAGGTGAAATAATGGACCGATTTCCACCAGTTTCAATCCCATCCATCCTTGGGCCGAAAAAATATCACCAGCCAGCCAGCCAGACATCGTTAAATCGACTCAGAAAGTAATTCTGATCAATAGATATACATTAAGGGTAGGTGTTGGACCAACATTTATGGGCGTTACATGGTGTAGGGTATAAAAACTATTCTACTACAGAACAGCCCATAGCTGTTGTATGGGCTGTTCAAAAATTTTGAGGCTACAAGCAAAAGTCTCTAAAGTAACTGTTTTCACAGATCACCAACCGCCGAAATGGTTATTTACATTAAAATCTCCAACCGGAAGACTGGCAAGATGGTCGCTATTACTTCAAAGCTATAATTTAACTTTTAATTACACCTAGGCTTGCCAGACGGGCTTGATTGCTTTGTTAAGACTTGTCAAGATTCAAGCTAAAAAGCTGTACGTCAAGCTATAAATAAATTAAAATATGTTTTCGATTTATTTTTATAATTCTGCTATTCTGTTATTATGTATAACATTTTAATATATGTACTTATTTTTACTATAAACGATGATACTATATAGAACACCTATTAGAAACATTTGCCCAACACTCAATAGTAAGTGTCAACACTGGTATATTCCCCCTATATTTTTTATATTGTTTATTTTTGCCCAACACTTGTAAGTTGACATTACAGACAAACAGCTGATGCAATTAAATTCAATGCTTACACAATTTTAAAATTTACTGGTAAGTTTGATTTTTTATGTCTGGAATTTTTATAGAATAAATTTATGTTTTTTTAGATTATTTAAAAGATGCAAAACAACGAAGAGGCTGGGCCATCAAAAAAACCCCGATATACAACTTTTTGTGATAGGTGGAATATGGAGCCTAAATTTTGTAAGTGGATTCTGTTTGCAAACTTTGCCAAACAGAAATTGTGATCAAATATGAAGGAAGACGATCGCTACAAAAACATACGAATACGAAAAAACATAGTCAGTTGGACTTTTCCAAAAATGTTACTCCAAGTATTTCAAGTTTTGTTGTGCAACGTGAAAGTAAAATAGAAACACAGATTTCCAAAGCTGAATTAATGTATGTTTTTCATAACGTTATGCATGGACTCAGCTACAACAGTTTAGATTGTCAAATGAAACTTAGTTCAAGTATTTATAGCGACAGTAATATCGCAAGCAAAATGTCTTGTGGTCGCACAAAAGCAGCAGCTGTAACAAGAAATATTTTAGCTCCATTCTCGCAGGAACAAGTGGCTAAAGCGCTAAAAAAAGGTTGGTATTTTTCAATAAGCAGTGACGCCTCTAATATAGGCAACGTGAAAATGTATCCTTATGCTGTTCAATATTTTGACACTGAGGAAGGAATATGCAAAAAAATTTTAGATTTCTACGAAGATCCTTATGAGGGTTCTATAGATATATATTCGAATCTTATTAGAATAACAAAGGATAATAAATTACAAATCGAACAAGTTTCTGCATATAGTGCTGACAACGCCGCTGTTAATTATGGGGTTCACAATTCTGTATACCAAAATCTTCAAAATAATTGTGACAAAATTGTTAAAGCAAATTGTAACTGCCACGTTATAAACAACTCCATTAAAAAAGCTCTTAATTCATTATCCATAGATTTGAAACCATAATAATGAAAATTTTTAATGAGTTTAGTTCGTCAGCATTAACTACAGAAAAACTGAAAGCTTGTTTTGATTTTGCCTGCATTGAATATAAAAACCTTTTACGACATGTTCCAACTAGATGGCTTTCACTTTTACCAGCACTCGATCGTTTAATATATTGTTGGCCAGCAGTAAAAATGTATTTTTTAAAAAAGGGAAAACTTAATTGTAGAAAAGTTCTTTGGGATTTTGTATCATATGGAGTTCCTGATAAGGAGGTTTTAAATGAAGAAGAAGAATGTGTAGTTGAGGGCTTATCAGAAGCTTATTTATATTTTGTTCACAATATTATGCAGGAGTTTCACTTATCTATTTTAGCTTTAGAATCTGATTCATGCACAATATTAGAATTATACGATATATTAAAAAAGCTATTAACAAGCCTTCAAAATAGATCAAATGATAACTTTTATGGAAGTAAAGTAAAAGTTATAATGAAAAGTCTTTCTCCAAAGGACTTATCCTTTTTTAAATCGGAAGCTAATGCATTTTTAAAAGTCGCCATTGATTATTTAAAACAACGTTTTATTTTTAACAATAATTCTTTTTACAAGAAACTATCTCACCTTAATTTAAAAAAAGCTCTTAACTTGGGAATTATTAATAAAAATTCCTCGAGACTTAAAAATCTCAGATGCTATAGACGATCATAAATTATATATAGATTATTGTTGCCTTCGAGAAGCCTACGAACTTCTTCCAAAAGACATTTCTAGTGATCAAATATGGTCTTATTTTTTTTTAAAAGCAGGAAGGAAAGGAAATCGAAAATATTTCTAAGTTGATGTCGTTTGTATTTTCGATTCCTGTTAGTAACGCGTTTTGTGAAAAATCATTCAGTGTATTAAATCATTTGTATTCTAAAGAAAGAAACAGAATGTCATTTGACCTTATGAAGGCCGAATTAATGATTAGAATAAATTTTAATGAAAATTGTAAAAGTTTCAAAAACTTGCAAACAAGTGAAGGTAATGAACTAGCTAAAATCGTTACCAAAAATACCAAATATATGCGGCAAAACAAAATGATTTAGAATAGAAATACAACCTCTGCCTTTGCCTTTTTTTTGTATGAATATTTGAAATATTCGCATGTACATATGAATATATCCCAATTTTTGTTTAAATGAAATTAAATAATTTGAAATAAATGAGACTGAATTAATGTAAATTGTACGACTTTTATTTCTTTTTAATGATAAAGTTATTGTCAAGCTTTTTTTTATCAAATCAAGCTTTTTTTCTCAAAATGTCAAGCTTTTTCACTATTTGGATCTGGCAAGCCTAATTACACCCCAGGAAAGCAAAATATTATTGCCGATTCTCTTTCGCGCCCACCATGAGTTAATGAACAATACATTGAAAACTGTAATTGTAATGCAGTCGAAATTGATTTTCCACGAGAAAGTTCTGAAGAGTTTCGTACAGCTCAATTAGAAGACGAGCATTTAAAAAATATATCTTCTTCTGAAAATAATGATGAAACGTTAGAATACACACACATCGTGGTTATATAATGATTGATGATATTCTCTACAAATATAATTCAGACCAAGATTCTGAAAATGGACAATTAGTTATACCATAATCACATCGTCAACTAATTTTAAACAAGTAGCACAATGATCCAACATCTGGTCATTATGGAATAGACAGAACCATGAATCGGTTAACACCACTGTTTTCTTGGTCAGGTATAAGAACCGATATTCAAAATTTCCTTAAATCATGCGAAGAATGTAAAAAGTACAAACCAACAAATTTTAAACACTTAGTAGCAACAAAAGATTTGAAATCGTTGCAGAAGATCTATTTGGTCCTTTGCCTAAAACACCAGAAGGATATCAATGGATCCTTATAGTAGAGGATGTTTGCAGTAGATGGGTAGAACTTTTTGCATTAAAAGAAACTACTGCCAAAAATTGGCTTTAACACTGCTTAATGAAGTTTTTCTAAGATATGGAATACCACGCAGATTACACACAGATAATGGAACCCAATTTATATCTGCATTAATGCAAAAATTAACATTTTGTTTGGGTATAAAACAAACATTTACTGCAATATATCATCCACAATATAATCCTGTAGAAAGAAAAAACCGAGAACTTAAAAGCCAATTAGCAATTTGTGTCGGAAAGGATCATACAAAATGGAATGTAATGTTCCAGCTATACGATTCTCCACGAATACTACAAAATGCGAAAGTACTGGTTATTCTGCTGCTTTTCTATCATTTGGCCGTGAACTGCGAATGCCGACAGAAGTAAACTACGACTTTAAAGCTATAGTGAAGGTAGAAAATTTTCTTTCTCAAATAACTCAGTTGTGCTTGATACATCGAACTGTTCGGACGTGTTACTTTTAGTGCGGCTGAATTTTCGGTGAAAAAATCGTAATAGGTGAAAAAGTATAAAAAGTTAAATTAAATAAAAAAGTGAAAAAAACTCGTAATAGGTGAAAAACTTTACAAAGTCAAATAATTGCACTAGGTGCAATAAAAATTAATAAATTGTAATAATTTATTTTTAATTATTTGAAAACTAGAAAATTAAATACAGTGAGACAGTGAATGAGTAACAATTCTAACAGTGCGAGTGGACCTCAGAGCCGAAATGCTTATTTCGTGTTGAGCTCGGCAAGTGTTAGTAATGAGAACATTAAAAATCCCGAATTTAATAAAAACTACTTAACTGTGAAACCAAAAATAAGCACAAATCTGAATTTAAGTGCAAGTGCACCAAACTTGAATAAATGTGTTGAACAAGGCACAAACTTAGCCCAAAGCATATTTAATTTAAATAGAAAAATCACTGAAGGACCGTCTTCTTCACGGTCCTCGTTATCAAATATTGGAGAGACGTCAACAGCTGCAAAAGGCACATTAAGTCCTACAAATAAGACCGCTCCTATAGTTGCTGTTGAAGAAAAACAAAAAACACAGGTAGGAATGGACCGTTATATAACAGTATCGAAGAGAGGCAGAAGCCCAAAATCTGCCGAAATTACACCAGCCGCAAAATTAGCAAAGAATGCTGAAGAGCCACGCTCGCAAAATCGTTTTGCCATCCTCCAAGACAATAATGATGTCCCTAACGCTGTGAATAAGCCAGTAAAACCACCTCCAATATATTTAAGAGAAAAAAACTCAAACGAACTTATAAAAATATTAGTTTCATTAATTGGTGAAAATTCTTTTTATGTGACTCCAATTAAGCGTGGCAATATTAATGAAACAAAGATTAATGAAACAAAGATTCAGGTTAATAATGAAAACGACTATCGGAGAATAGTTTCGGAATTTGAAAAACGCAAAAAGAATTTTTACACGTATCAACTTAAAAGCGCAAAAGGTCTGCAAGTCGTAATTAAGGGAATTGATTCTTTTGCTGATCCTGACGAGATCAAGAGCAGTTTGGCCGACAAAGGCTTTAAAATCAAGGCCGTATCAAATATAAGAAACAGAGATAGGATCCCTCAACCATTATTTAGAGTGGAGTTAGAACCTGGTGATGTTAAGCTGAAGAAAAATGAAACACATCCTATATATGACTTGAAATTCATAATGCACCGAAGAGTTACAGTGGAAGAACCTCATAAGCGATCTGGCCCAGTACAGTGTTCGAACTGCCAAGAATATAGTCACACTAAATCTTATTGTAAGTTGCCTACTGTTTGTGTTGTTTGTGGGGATCTTCATGACACCTCAAAGTGCGATAAACCTAAGGATGATTCCAGGGTAAAAAGATGCAGCAATTGCGGTGGAAACCACACTGCCAACTACAGGGGTTGCCCTGTTTTCGAGGTCGTTAAACGCTCCTTGATCAACAAACCCGCTTCTAACCCTACTCAGACGACAAAAGTACCTATTACAATTATTCCCCCCGTAGCACAAGCATCCACCAGCCAATTTTCATATGCCAACGTGCTAAGATCTAACCAACCAACAGTGCAAAATGAATCACCAATAAATGATACAAACAGCCACAATTTTAGCCGTCTTGAAGGTATAATGGAGAATCTGGTGCAATCCATGAACCATTTCATGACAAGCATGACAAGTATGATGCAGGAGATGCAAAAAATGCAGTCCACGCTACTGCAGGCCATACTTAATAGACCATGAACTGTCTCAAAATATGTTTCTGGAACGCAAACGGCATACGCCAACACACAAATGAACTTGAATATTTTCTTTTTAATAAGAAAATTGATGTAATGCTGATTTCCGAGACTCATATGACGTCGAGAAGCATTTTTAAAATAAGTGGTTATACATTCTACGACACCAAGGACCCCAGAGATAGATCATGTGGTGGCTCGGCAATATTGGTCAAATCGCGAATCAAACACCATTCATTGGGTGGTCTTTCAGAGTGTTATCTTCGAGCAACAAACATCTGTATTGAGAACTTTTGTCAAAACCTCGTGATTTCGTCAGTTTACTGTCCGCCCAGATTTTCAATAACAAAAGATCAGTATAGAGATTTTTACAAATCACTAGGTAGCCGTTTCATAGCGGCTGGCGACTACAATGCTAAGTATACATTCTGGGGCTCACGACTCGTTAGCCCTAAAGGTCGTATCTTGTACGACTCCCTGTCTGAAATGGGACTGAATGTGATTTCAACTGGTCAACCAACTTATTGGCCAACTGACCAGCAAAAAATTCCTGACGTTATCGATTTCGGCGTGGCGAAAGGGGTATCCCCGGAACTCATTGAAGTCGAGGCTTCATTGGATCTTTCTTCAGATCACTCACCCACTGTAATCACCATCAGAAGTCCTCAGCAAATCGTAACTGATGCCTTACTTCTTGTCAAACGTCTGAATTGGCTAAAATACAAAAAATACATCAGCACTCACTGCACAGAGAAACTCCCGTTAAAAACTGCTGAAGACATCGATGCTTGTATAAAAAGTCGTAATGAACATGTCGAGAAAGCCGCAGAACATGCTTCTTCCAATTACCGCCCGAATAGGTACAACAGAGTTTTTTCTGCAGATGTTGAGCAACTATTGTCTGAAAAAAGGAGAATCCGAAGAGAGTGGCAACAACACAGATCGCCCCAACTTAAAACTAGGTTGAGAGAATGTACCAAAAATCTTAGGATCTTGCTAGAAGCGCAAAAAGCAGAGTCTCTCAAACAAAATCTGGAAGGTCTAGACGCAACTTCCCAGTCAAATTATTCATTATGGCGTGCAGTCCGAAATCTAAGAAAACCCGTAATCGCAAAACCTCCACTGCGTACTTTGAACGGATCTTGGGCACGAAATAACGAAGAAAAAGGCAACCTTTTCGTAAGTCATTTAAAAAATGTATTCACTCCCAATACGGATACTGACATTAGCGAACTACCGCCTGTTGTTGCCAGACCACCTGTACAAATAAGATTTCAATATCTGGAGGTTGTTGAGGCTATTGATAATTTAAATGTTAAAAAAGCACCTGGGTTTGATAAAATCAGCAATAAAATGATTTTTGAGCTGCCTCGCATTGCAAAAAGATTAATCCTATTTATTTTTAATGCCATCTTACGGCTTGAGTACTACCCTCCGGTTTGGATGGAAAATCGCTTTAGTAAAGATGATTCCTAAGCCGGGAAAAGATCCTTGCAAAGTTGAGTCGTATAGGCCAATAAGTCTATTACCAACTATGTCCAAATTATTCGAGAAATTGCTTATAACCAAGCTGACTCCGATTTTGAATGAAAACAACTGCATTCCCAATCACCAGTTTGGCTTCAGACGTCAACACAGTACAATAGAACAAACACATAGATTGGTACAAGTCATAAGAAAAACCTTTGAGGAAAAGAGATACTGTTCGGCACTCTTTATTGACGTCTCTCAAGCTTTCGACAAAGTATGGCATGAAGGCCTGATATCTAAATTAAAGCAGAACTTGCCGGTGAATCTTCAACACCTACTATGGAAATACTTAATCGACCGTCAGTTTATGATTAAAGAAGGTGATTATTTAAGCCATCCTCAACCTATAGGTGCTGGCGTCCCTCAAGGTAGTATCTTAGGACCAATTCTCTACTTGCTGTACACAGCAGACATGCCAACAAACAATGAAATTCACACGTCAACATTTGCTGATGATACGGCATTTTTCAGTACTCACAAAGATCCAAAAGATGCCTCGATTCAATTACAGCACCACGTAACGCAAGTGGAGAAATGGGCAAGACAATGGGGAATAAAAATAAATGAACAGAAATGCACCCACGTAACATTTACTCTACGTAGGGAATCATGTCCCCCTATTCGTATTAATGACCATATAGTGCCTCAAAACTCACACGTGAAATATCTTGGTATTCATCTGGACCGTCGCCTCACATGGAAACCACATATAGATGCTAAGCTGACTCAAATGAAACTGAAAGCAGCCCAAATTCATTGGCTCATCGGCAGAAACTCCGTCCTTCGGCTCGACTGTAAGCTTCTACTCTACAACTCAATCTTAAAGCCAATTTGGTGCTATGGTATCCAGTTATGGGGCACTGCCTCCAACTCCAATATTGAGAAAATTCAACGCCGTCAAAACAAAATTCTACGAATGATAACTACCGCTCCTTGGTATATTAAAAACAACAACATACACAACGATCTTGATGTTCCACTTGTCAAATGGGAAATAACTAAACACGTGGCCCATTATTTGGGTAAGCTGGAAACTCATCCAAATCCCCTCGCTCGAGACATCTTACAACATCCCGGTCATAGCCGTTTGAGAAGGAGGGACACCACCGCTCTCAGATGAATAAATACAAGTTGCTCATTATATCCTATCGAATTTGAAAACTAGATTTTGTCTAGCATTGGCTGGACTTATCTTAATTAACTTTAGTTTTAGGATTTGAATACCTATTGTTAGTTCATTTTAAATGAAGATACAATAAAAAAGAATATGCAAAAAAAAAAAAAAAAAAAAAAAAATAACTCCGTATCTATTGAAACTGGCACATACATTAGAAATTGCAAATGACAGTGAATATAAAATGCAAGATCGAAATAAAAGTGTTGCAGATCGGAAACGAAATCCGTCACATGATACTAAAATTAGTGACAAGGTGTTAGTAGCAACGCATATACTGAGTAAAGCAAAAGATGGAATTACCTCAAAACTCACACCACGCAGAGATGGGGCATATGTTGTAATTGGAGCCAAAAGTTCATCATGTTTTACACACATCTGACTTAACTCCATATGAAGGTGATTCCGAAACTCCAATATATCCACTTCGTAAACGAGGTCGACAGAGCAATATTGAACACAACAACCATATAACTCAACAAAACAACAACCAAATAACTCAACAAAACAACAATTAAACAACTCAACAAGCAAAACCACAGTAATCATCCCATTGCTCTAAGAAGATCGACTTCCCGCTTTAGCACAAAAAATCCCGCCCAACACCAATCTACCAAAATTTATAAAAAAAAAAAATCCTGCTATGTATTATTTTCTGATGGTTGTGTTTTTTAGACTAAAAGATAAAATACAAACTACATTTTTATATGAAAAATCTATCTGATCTATTTCATCATCATCCTAGGGGTACCAGACGTACTGTTTTTTTGCAACTGTACTGTTTTATGCACAAGACTCAAAACAGTACGCAAATGTACTGTTTTTTACACGTTGTACTGTTTTTTCGTTAAAAGCGTATTTATTGATTTATTAAAAAAAGGATTTATTTATCGGGGTTTAATATATTTTAAAGTTGATTAGGAGATCATTGTTAATAGCTTTAAAGCATTTGTGTCCAAAAAAATTTGTTTGTCCATATAAAATGAATACAGCAACAATTGTTTCATAAAATGGACATTATTGCTCTAAAAGCATTTCTAACCATTAAACATTGTAGATTAACATGAAAAATATTAAAAAACAAATTGGATTTCATTAATATATCGTTGCTTATACAACGTATTTAAATAAATTTTTCGAAAAGCTGATGACACATTTAATTTTAAAGTAGTCATGTTATAGAGGGTTAAGATAAAATGTTACTTGGATTTTTTCTCAATAAATGATACTTCTTGATTTTTATATAATAAATATCTACACCATGTAAATTGGAACAGCATTATTCTTACTAAAAAATATTAAAAAAGGAGTAAAACTGAGTTGACATTAAATCAGAGGTGATCATTTCATAGAACAATTGCTTATTGGCCCAACCCACTACTTTGTTATGCTCTTTTAATTCAGTTGTCTTTCACAAGACAAATGGTACACATGCTTAGCGGATGCTTTGAATGTTTTTTTAAAACAGTACGTTAAAAAATTATGGTACCATTACGAGAATTTTTTGTAATCAAAAATGCATTTGGTAATTCTCAATGCCTTTTGTGTTATAAAACATTTAAAGGTCACTGGGAAACCCTTTTTTAATTTTCAAGATAGGTTTAAAGATTTTGATGCCCTTGAACCATTTCTTGATCTTTTTAAAGCCCCCTTTAAAGTTGAAGTTACAAAATATGAGTTAAAAATACAAACGGAACTCAATATTTTGCGAAGCGAAATAATTTTTTAATATTTTTTAAACCGAAACAATTTTTTAGGTTTACTATTTTATAAAAATCGATCGTTTACTTTTTCGTTTTACTGTACCTTTACATTTGTCTCATTTTCTCACCAATACATAAGCATTTAAATTTTGATCACCTCTGCATTAAATTTAAAGTTCACTTTTGTAATGTACATACAGATTGATTTACAAAAACTAATAAATTTAAAACTTTGTATTACAAGCAAAGCAAAAATATTGTAATCTAAAAGGACTTTGATGATATAAAAGATACCATTTGTCATTTAAATTGTATTTTCTATGTACCTTCTTCAAAAACGTTCATAATATATGTTATGATCTCATATTTTTAAGTATTTTTAACAATTTTTTTGTTGCTTATTAAATTAATATTACAAAAATGTTATTACATGAATAAAGAGTTATGTTTTCGTTAAAAAATAAAATGTGCTGTTTTTTTTTAATTGTACTGTTGTTTTGTATAAGATGTACTGTTTTTCCGTATTTCAAATCTAGCTACCCTAGAGCATCCTCAGCCATTGTTTCAAGTTCAAAACTGCATTTTTGATTGACAGTTTAAATGTGCATTAAATGCAAATAACTCGGGTATTCCCCAAATTAAAATACATACTATGTATGCGGTTGTAATTAGAGGTGCAAAACTATCGATAGTATCGATAGTTTTATTCCGATATCGATACTATCGGCAAAAAAAACATCACCTCCAATTAGTATTGCCACTTGCTTTTTTTCATAATTTTATATGGATTTTAATAATTCTTGTTTCACTGGTGGCATCACTGCTAAAAAATTATTCTCGAAGCGACAGTTACATGTAAAAACAAACATCAAAATATTGCAAATATTTGTATTTTTGATCTAATTTAAAGCAAACTATGGAAAAATATCTGCAAAGATCAAACAGTAAGTAATGTAAATTATTTAAGTTGTGAGATTCATTTTTTTTTTTTGTATTCTTCCATATACATAGGTACCAACAATGAAGAAGTCTGTAGCAGTGGCGAGTCTGATCAGGAAATTCTTCCATTGAAAAAATCACGGAAAGGAACTTCGGAGGTATGGAATTTTTTTGAGAGGACTAAAGATAAAAAACATGCTAAATGCCGATCATGTGCAAAAATCTACAAAACCAGCGGCAACACATCCAACCTTTTTGACCACCTTAAGCGAGCTCATCCCTCTTACCAAGATATGCCGAAGGCATCAAATACAATAGAATCTTTTTTTAAAAAGACTGAAGCCTACGAACCTAGCAATGAACGTAAAAGAACTCTTGATAGTGCTCTAATGACTATGATAGCTACGACGTGCAACCATTTAGTATCGTGGAGGATAAAGATTTTCGTGAGTTTGTCAAATGCCTGTATCCTCGTTATAATTTACCATCTCGGACCACACTAACAAATGTAATGGCAGTCGAATTATATAGGGTGTTTTTTTGAGAGGTATAGAACTTCGAATTGAAATAAAACACAAGAAAATCGTTTTAATGACCATCAATTTGGCTTTATTGGAAGGATAATTAATGTTTAAATATGATTTCAGGCATGTGACCGCCGCGGTTGGCTCGAATAAAGCCAATTCTACAGGTCCAACTTTCAACCACTTTTTCGAGCATATGGGGCCGTATGTCGGCAATAACGCCACGAATGTTGGCTTCCAATTCCCCTAACGTTTCTGGTTTGTTGGCGTAGACGAGCGACTTCACATATCCCCAAAGAAAATAATCCAATGGTGTCAAATCACACGATCTTGGTGGCCAATTGACAGGTCCATTCCGCGAAATTATGCGCTCATCGAATGTTTCCTTCAATAAATCGATTGTGGCGTGCGCTGTGTGGCATGTAGCGCCGTCTTGTTGGAACCACAACTCATCCACATTCATGCCATCCAATTCGGGAACAAAATAGTCGGTTATCATGGCTCTATATAGGTCTCCATTAATTCGGGTCCTCTTCAACACTTTGCTCTACAGCGGCAATTGTTTCTTTGGTGCGCACTCTTCGACGTCTCTGCGGATGCGTATTATCACAGAGTAAACGTAGTGCGAAAACGATCCATGGTTAACCGAATTAATTGCTCTGATGGACGATTATGTCGACCATAAAATGGACGGAGCTTGCGGTAAACTTCGCAAACTGAACCGTTATTTTCGAAATTAATTTGCACGATTTGCAAGCGTTGTTCTTTTGTCAACCTGTTCATGATGAAATGGCAAACCAAACTGAACATAAATGACATTAGAGTTGCCAGATTTGACCACAAAATGCCAGTTTTATTTTTTTTCGAAAAACAAACCTGTAAAAAAACACCCTTTAGAACAATATTAAAACTAATTTGAAAGTAATTCTTAATGAAATGGAGCAATGTTCAATAACAATGGACTGTTGGACATCGCGTGCAAACGAAGGATACCTTACTGTTACGTGTCACTTATTAACAAATGAATTTGTTTTACGCACAGCTGTTTTGTCAACAAAAAAAACTACTTGTAGCTACCAATCAATCACACTGCAGATAATATAGCAACATCATTAAGAGAAATACTAAATGAGTGGGGTATAATTACGTCCTGTATTTTACAGGACAGTCCTGTTTTTTAACATGCTGTCCCTTGAGATTTTTTTTGTAAATACAGGACAGTACAATGTCCCTTATTTCCTAATTTCATATGCAAATGTCCCCTTTTTAGCATATACATTGCACGAACATTAATACAAAATTATCATAAATATCCAACTGTATACCTTCCCTATATTTCCAAAAGTGAAAAATTTATTTACTGGGATATGGGAAATTTCCTATAATCTGGCAACATTGTGAATTGTCACCTTGAAATTGAATTGTCAATGTCAACTTGTTAAAATAACAATGTGAATGATTTGTGGTTAGTAATTTATTTATTTATTTAAATTCACATTTAAAATAGCATTCATTTTATTAGAGATATGGGCCCAACAAAAAGAAAATGTAATTTCAATGATGACTTAGGCCCCGATTACCGTTTACAACACTAAAATGTTGTGTTGTTTTAGCTACAACACAACATCTAATTTGTTTTCGATTATGGTTTACAACATCTAGGTGTTGTGTATGTCACAGGGTTGCATTTTATATTAGTGCACATTATCCGTAAAATTACATCCCTGCGTATGAAAAACTGTCAAGTTGGAAAAAAAGTTTAAATAATATTCTAATACGCGCAATATTGTTTCAATTTGTAACGGCTTATTGATTTTCAGCTTACGGAAATGGCACGCTGGTGGTCTTCGCGGCATTAGCTCGCCGGATATGTGGGTTCTGATGGTTTCCGTTGGCCGTTAACATTTAAAACTAAATCGTGCCGAGAGTATAAAAAAAATAAACTGAAAGGCATTAAAACAAAGGTAGATGATGATAGAGTAAGAGTACTTTGAAATGACTTTTGACATGTTAACGGAGATTAGCAGACTAGGACAGGGATGTAATTGTCCTAAAGCTTCCCACCCCTATTGACCTGTTCGAGTCAACCATGACGTCATATCTGGCCTCTTTTTTTTTTAAACGTCCCGAAATAATTTTTATTCACCACTATCTCTCTACATCACACTTCACTACTTAACCAACTTAAGAAGACAAAATTTAGTGCATGACTTATGGCGTTTTCTTTGCTGGCAAAAATGTTACACGTTTTTCCCATTTCGCATCTTTTTTAATTTTTTTGTGTTCTTTTCTGAAAAAATGTCAACACTGCTAAAGTGTAGTGTGTTCTTTTCTATAAATGTCACACTATAAATTTAAAAAATGGTGCACCTTTCACACTCTGTATTTTTAGAGGGGGAGAATCGCACGATAAAACAACTGACCAGTGATGCCAACTTTTGAGACTCAAACGCGTAAACATTTTTGAAAAAAGGGCTAAATGGAAAAAAATCCATATAAAACCACATCCAATTTTCTTTTTTTTCGCGTTTTGAGTGACTAAAATCCGGCTAAATCTAGCCCGAAAAGGGCTAAGTTGGCATTGATGCAGCTGACATTTGTTTTGTTTATGAATGTGTATTTGTGTTAAGAAACAAAAAAAAAAAATATACAAAATGGAAAATATTTTTTATGTGCTAAAAAATTTTGGATGACTTGTTGGATTCATCTTCATCATCAGATGATGATAAAATATTTTATATGATTATGGAAAGAAATCCACAACCGTGAGTGAAAGGCTTGGTAAAGAACGTAATTAATGAATACTCTGAAGTTGATGTATGTCAAATTTCATAGGACAATATCTCCTACTTCTTATATATGTAATGTATGTTTATATACATATATAATTTTTATATTTGAGAAGAATTTTCGTATTAGTCGGGAAAGTGCCATAGGTCATTTTGATAAATATTCATTGTGTTATTTCAAGCGATCTTACCAGGGAGCTATCTGCTTCTTCTTTTTTAGCAAAAAAACAAAAACAGCTGTACATGAAAAAAAATGTTACACTGTTGTAATTTTATGTTCTATTCTGACCATTAAAAATGCCACATCTTTAAAATGTGGGGTAAACATTATAAAAATGTACATAATAAAGGTGTAACATTTTATTTCAGAAAAGAAAACACCATTAGTTTAAATCTCAAACAAAAGAAAATATACAACAAATTGACATATTTAGTTAATTAGTTTATTCCCTTTCTTCAAAACAACAAATTTTTAACAAATGGATAAATAAATATAAATAAATGTATAAGTGCCGGCAACAAATAATGTTTGAATTATACTTTTTCTTACTTTTAATTAATATAATATAATACATAACACTAGCTTACAATACATTTTATAACATAGGATTACAATATAAATTTAATTTTCTTTTCTTTCTTTAAATTAGTGTTTAATGTTTTATAAAAAAAATTCTTTGAGGCTATTGTATTTTTTTTCTTATTTATAGTTCATAAATGCAAATTATATGTCTATAAGGGGTTTACAATAGTTACTTCTATTCTTATACTATTACATATACATATATACAATTTCTAAGTTTCCTTTTTTTTATTATCTTTGTATTTTGTACTGCTTAAATTCTATTTTGTTATATTTATTTTAAATAATTTAATAAATTTTTATTTTATTAAATCAAATTAAATAAAATTTAAGGTTATTATATATAGTTATCATATATATGTATATTATATATAGTATCTTGTTATTGTATTTATTTTCTTATTTATAGGCAATTTTTAAAAGTTTGATATTATTATTTTATTTCTATTTTTTTTTTTAGAAAAAGGCATTAGGGTTTTTAGTTTTTCTTTTTTCTTTTGGCTTAGTTTTCCTGTAACAGACCACTCACATGGCAAGACAGTGAAACATATACAAAAATGAGTAAGTAAATTTTAACTTAGTGAAGTTTTGAGTGGACTGATTATAGGGAACACGCTGTAGTTTTGTGAGTGGAATGTAATATTATAGTTATTATGGCAAACTTGGTTTTTGAATTGACTAGAGTATGATAATTATGGGAAAGTTAATACTCACTCGGGATATTTTATTAGTGGATTTGACGTTGCTAGATGGTGTTGTACTCCTATATTTACAAGGTGCTGCCCAGTTATTTATTGCTTCTAATCAAACTTCACACTATCAATTTCCTATAATTTATATATTTATGTCATTATAAACGATGGTTTCTTTTAATTAAATTCTATTTCAATAATAATATCTCACCCGAGTTATTTTAATATATAACCTAAATCTTAATGAGTAGTCTTGTAACTAGTCACATACATGTGCATGTATATCGAACCTGTATAGAGGACATTAAATGAATATTTGTAAAATATATCGATATTGGCCTTAAACTTACCACTAACTTTAATCGATCTATAGGTGTTGCTATTTTTGTCTTCTCCTTTTATTTTATAAAAAAAATTTCGAAATTTTAATATAGAATAATTTGTTTTTTTTCAATTAACACTTCACTGTTCGGGTTTCTTAAGCCAAAAGAACCTCCACAGGATGTACTGCCGAATAATACATGTGGTTACTACGTTATTGTTGCAACGCTGTCTGTGTTATTTTAAATATTGGCAATAGTGATTATACTAAGTTTTGTGAATGCCTAATATAATTTTGAATAAGAAGAAGTTATACTTGTATTTATTTGTTATTTACAAATTTTGTTTGCCTGCACTTTTTTGTTAAATTAGAGAAGAAAAATTGCAAAAAAATTTTAAACTTAATTAATATTGTACTACAACAAGTGTAGGTGACCGTCACAAAGCCAGCTCATTGATTGCAACTCGAGAAAAGCAATGAGTTGGGAAAAGTCACCTGGTATTACATATCAGCGATGGTATCAACTCATTCGATGGAAGAGAATTTGGCAGTTATACTTTGCATTTTAGGGATTTACAAAAGGCCATTTACAGGTAAGAAATTACTGTTGATTGTATTTCAATTTTATGTGACCTATTGTTTTAAATGTTGTGCATGAATGACTCCAATCAGCCTACCGTTCAAACTTTCTACTTCGTATTGATTATTACCTATTGCTCTGACGATTCTACACTTTAACCATGGTCTACAAAGCTTCGCATTAATACCTTTTTTAAAATTGCTTAGGATGAAATTTTTGCGAAAAACTTCTTGTCCAGGTTGAAAAGATATGCATCTGCTTCTTTTATTATAGGAATTGGTGTTCCTTTTATATGCCTCATGTAGTTTCATATTGATTTTGTCTTGAAATGATTTTATCTGTTCAGATTTAGGTAGCACAATTTCATCACTATCCAAAGATCCGAGTTTTCGAAGAATTGAATATGCTTGCGCATGAGTGATCATGTTGTACCCTGTCAATGCGAAGTAAGGTGTCACCCCAGTGGAAGCGTGGACTGTTGATCTTAGGCAGCATTCGATTTTAGATAGAGCTTCGTCCCATTTTGACTGATCTTGTTTCAAGTAACTTCTGATACTTGTCAAAATTGACTGATTCACTCTTTCGCTCGCATTAGATTGCGGTGAGTGAATTGCAGTCCTCATGTGATGGATTCCGTAAGTTTTTAACAAGTCTTGAAAATATTCGGATACGAATTGTTTGCCATTGCCTGAGTGCAACGTTTCCGGCACACCGAATTTGTGGAATATCTCGTCAGTTAAAAATTTGGTTACAGCTTTAGTGGTAGCTAAAAAGCCATGCCCAGCTTTTAATAACACAAATTTTGTTTTATGATCTAATACGATAAATATGTATGTATTACCTGCCTTTGACCGTGGATATGGGCCAAGAAAATCAACGTAAATCTTCTGAAAAGGTCTCTGTGTCTTACATGTGTCACATTCACTTATACATTTTTTTATTTGTTTTACCATTGCGGGCCAATAAAAGAATTCCCGGATATTGAAAAGCGTTTTTGCTGTTCCACCGTGAGCCGTGTTGTCCACATGTGATTTTTTTTATTATTTCATTTGTTAGTGCGTTAGGCAACCAAATCTTCCAGCAATCTTCTTCATTCTCAACTTCGTCTCGGTTAAATTTAACTCTTTTGTAGACAACATTATCTACTACTTTGAGATCAGGTAATCTGTTTTTGTTCTGTTCAATTGTATCAATTAACGTCACGTATTCTTGGCATTTGAATTCCTCTGAGTCGAAGTTAATTATACTAGTAGGTGCTAGGACTTCTTCTATATCAAGTCTGGATAACATATCTGGTACTACATTTTTTGAACCCTTCCTATGTTCGATATCAAATTTATGATGTTGTAGTTTCAAACTCCATCGAGCCAATCGTCCGTTTAGGTCTTGTTGCTTCATAAGCCATTTAAGGCTAGAGTGGTCTGTGATGACTGTGAATTCCATAAGTTCGATATACTGTCTGAATTTCTCTATGGCAAGGACTACCGCAAGACATTCTTTTTCGGTGGTCGAATAGTTCTTCTGTGCAGTATTTAGCTTTTTCGAAAAGAATTCTATTGGGTGTTCTTCACCTTCCTTATCTTTTTGGAACAGGACTGCTCCGATTCCCACGTTTGAAGCATCACATTGTATGAAAAATGGACGTTCAAAGTCAGGACTGGTCAGGACGGGACTGGATACCAATCTTAGTTTGAGCACTTCGAACGATTTGCTGGCTTCAGGTGTCAATAAAAATTTTTCAGATTTTTTTAAAAGGTCTGTGAGCGGTGATGTTAATGTGGAGAAATCCTGTATGAACCTACGGTACCATCCAACTGTACCAAGAAATCTTCTTACATCCTTTGGATTCTTTGGTGGTTTTAACTTTAATATGGCTTCAATTTTGCTCGTGTCTGGTCTTAATCTACCGCCACCCACGATATAGCCTAAATAGCGTAACTCTTTATAGCAAAATTTTGATTTCTGCATGTTGATTGTGAGGCCAGCGGCTGTGAGCTTATCAGCTACAATCTTTAACATTTCCATGTGTGTTTCAAAGTTTGGGGATACGACTAGTAGGTCATCTAAATAAACAAAAACCCGATCTTTTAGTTCAGATGGAATTACCTTATCCATAAGACGGCAGAGACGTTGGGCAGCATTGCACAGTCCAAATGGCATCACCTTGAACTGGTCTACCTTGAACTGTGAATGCTGTCTTCGGTCTAGCTGATTCTTCCAATGGTATTTGCCAGAATGCGTCTTTCAGGTCTATCGCTGAGATATAGTGCGTGTCACCTAGGCGAGCTAGTAATCCATCGATGTTAGGGAGCGGATAAGCGTCTTTTTTTGTTACTTTGTTTAGTTCTCTAGCATCTAGACATAGACGATTTTTATTTGGTATAATGACAAGTGTTGTTCGATTATTCCATTCTGCGTTAGTAGCAACTTCAATGACGTCTAGTTCCAACATACGGTCCAATTCCGCGTAGGTTAATTTTTGTATTGCTGGACTTACGGGATAGTAGCGCATATTTTTTGCTGGCGCGTCGCCTGTGTCAATGGTATGAGTCTCTAACTGTGTTTTGCCAAGACCATATTTCGCATAACATCTAAATGAGAGTTTTATATGTTCTAGAACCGTAGCCTGTTGTTGCGTTAATTTATGCCTTTTCATTTCCTCTTCTGTAGTTTCCAAATCATTGATAGTGTCAACATTCATACATATTTTTATCCCGAAACGTTCCCAGAAGTCACAACCTAATATAAGGTCTTGTTTTATATTTGGGACGAGATATAACTCAAGTTCTTCTACTCTATTGCCACATTGTATATTTGTTTTTATTTTTCCTATTATTTGAAGGTTTTACCATCTGCTGTTCGTATTGATGATTTAAAATCTATGATTTGTGTATTCATCTTTTCGGCATGTTCTATACAATCTCGACCTAAACAACTAATTGTCGCTCCGCTATCCGTTAATCCTTTGAACTTGAGTCCATTTACCATAACATCCATATAAGGTCTAATATCTAACTCATTAGTTAGAATAGTTGAGGAGATTTCTTTCCTTTCTTGTTTTCTTCTCTTAAATCTCTGCCTAATTTTAAAAGTTCTGTTTGGTTGGTTTGAGTTTATGTCGCTGAAGATCGCTGCTCTTTTCTTTTTGTAATTTTCTAATCTAGTTTCATATGGAATTAGTTCTTTAAGTTTTGTTTTTGAAATTGTATGTTGTAAAATTTGTTCTGCTTTAATTTTTGTATTTTCACGTTGATTTTCAAAATTGCTTATTTGTTCATCCTGGTTGTTGATAACATATGGAATAAGCACATCTTTTACTGGAGATGGTTTTGTTGGAAACATGTCGATCCAGTTCTCAACACATTCTTCTGGCTGTTTCCCTTGCATTTGGGGCAATTCGGGGAGATTACGCTGTCGAACCCACACCTATAGCAAAATATGTTCCTTTGGGTTGACGTACAATCGACGAACGTATGACCAGGTGATTTACAGTTCCAACAGATTAGTTTGCCTGTAGCGTTTGTATGGCTGATGGCTTCAATTTGATACTGGATGTTTTCGTCAGGAGCTACTTCGTAATCCAGTTTATTCACCCTGCGAAAGGTGTTTGGTTGTGAACGATACGGTGGCCTTTTTGCTAAATTGCGTTCTGCCCTGCGACATTCCTCGAGCAGTTGATCTAGACTGCTTATTTCCATGGGGAAAATAAGTTGTGTCACGCCGTCTTTCAGGTTATCTTTCACCAACCTAACTAATTCGTATTCTGGAATGCTAACCCGAAGTTGATTTTGTAGTTTAACAATTTCAGCTATGAAGGCGTCAGCAGATTCCGTAGGATGTTGACGTCTTTCCATTATTTTTCTTTGAATTTCAAAATCGCTCTCATATCACCTGAACTTGCGAATCAAATGATATTTCAAATGTCCCCATTCGCACGAAGGATTTTGTCTTCTGAAGTTCCAAAACCATTGTTGTGCACCTCCTACTACTAAATGATGAAATCCTTTCATAAAGACACTCCAAGGGCATTGATAGTCTTCGCGTAGTGCTTCGACTCTGAATACAAAGTCTTCGACACTCAACACTTGATTATTGCCATCATATTTAACACCCCATTTTTCCATTTGCAGTGGTGAATGGTGGCTATGCGGGTTGTATTGATGTGGTGGTTGGTGTTGTAAAACTGTCTGTTCTGCGTAGTTTCTACTGTTGTCGTAGTGATTTGGAAAACTATCTTGATGGTAGTTCCTGTTATGCTGAGTTCTCCGCTGATTTTCAAAAGTGGAGTTCTGTTCTGACCTCAAAGAGTCTCGAATGATTTGAGAAACTAGTGTCATTAGATTTTCTTGAACTTGTCTCAGAATTGTGGCTTGCGCAGCGCCTACTGATGCGCCTACATAATCCTGTAGTGATATTCGTGCTTCGTTAACAGGCATATCAGGAGTCACTTCTTCTTCTTCGACCCTAGGCATCTGACTGTTTGGTCGTTGCAGCCTAGAACGTTGTTGTACTATCTCGCGTGCGGTCAAACTACTATATTCCGGTGATCTAATGGTACTGCCATTTTTTGGAGATGAGGTTGTTTGAGGTCCTATTCCTGGTGGAAGTTGTAGAGACATCAGTGGTGGATTAAATATGCTTTGGGCTAAGTTTGTGCCCTGTTCAACACATTTATTCAAGTTTGGTGCACTTGCACTTAAATTCAGATTTGTGCTTATTTTTGGTTTCACAGTTAAGTAGTTTTTATTAAATTCGGGATCTTTAATATTCTCATTACTAACACTTGCCGAGTTCAACACGAAATAAGCATTTCGGCTCTGAGGCCCACTCGCACTGTTAGAATTGTTACTCATTCACTGTCTCACTGTATTTAATTTTCTAGTTTTCAAATAATTAAAAATAAATTATTACAATTTATTAATTTTTATTGCACCTAGTGCAATTATTTGACTTTGTAAAGTTTTTCACCTATTACGAGTTTTTTTTCACTTTTTGTTTAATTTAACTTTTTATACTTTTTCACCTATTACGATTTTTTCACCGATAATTCAGCCGCACTAAAAGTAACACGTCCGAACAGTTCGGTGTATCAACTGCGAATGCCTTAAGGCCCAACTATAATATGCATATGCTAGCTTAAGCAAACGTGCGAACACATATAAATTGTATGTGGCAAACTATAATGTACTTAACGAAACTTTTCGTTAAGTTTTTCAACTGTCATTTGCTTAAGCAAAAAGCGAAACTGATCGCACATTCTGTATAGGTGATAGGTGTAAATTGCGCTGCACATATTTTGAACAACTGCATACAAACTGCAGCAGAATGCTTACCTATTGATATTGAAGTTATTATTGTCAAAATTTATTCTTTTTTTATATTTATACAGTTAGAATTGAAAATTTCAAAGAAATATGTGAAGATATTGAAATAGAATATAAAAAGTTACTAGGACATAGCAAAACTCGATGGTTAACTTTAATGCCTGCTTTGGAAAGAATCATAAAACTATTTGAAGCTTTAAAATTATATTTTATGTCTCCACCAAAATGTCCGACAATATTACGAAATTTTTTTATGAATCCTTGTGCTGAATTATGGTTATGGTTATAAATAGAACAATTGATTATAACACAGACCTCGAGCCTGATTATTTACCTAATTTATTTATCTTTTGCATATAGCCAAGCTTCAACATTTCATAAAGCTATTCTTAATGTAGAATCACAAAATATTTCAATGCCTGAGGCTTCAATTATTTTAAAAGATTTAAAATTTAAATTGGTCGAACGGAAAAAGGAACTGTTTTTACCCCTTACCGTCACAAATATTATTCTCGAATTACAGAAAAGTAATGATTTTGATGAAACAATAACTAAAGAACATATAACAAATTTTTACCAAACATGCATTGATTACCTAAATCAGTGGGATAAAGCTTTTAGAGATGTAGAAATTTTAGACTGGATATTGCTACGAAATATGTTATCTTGGGACAATATTGAAAAAACTTTATCCTATCTAAATGAATTTAGAAATGATTTAAAAATAAATAATGAAGATTTATTTGATGAAGTGAGCTGCGTGAAAAATTTTGCAAATAATGAAAAAATAGAAGACTGGAGGGTAAAAAATATATCAGTAGATGAAAGATGGATTGAAATTTTTAATCACTTTAAGACAAATGTGATTGCATATAAAAATATATTGATACTTGTTGAATTTTATCTATGTCTACCAGCTTCAAATGCTGCTACCGAGAGAGTGTTTTCAATAATAATATTTGGACCACCGAAAAATCGCAATTAAAAGTAAATACTTTAAGATCATTATTAATTACAAAATGCAATTTTAAAATGAATTGCTCAGAATTTAAAGGATTTTTAATTAACAATCCAGATGTTTTAAAAAAATCCATTCTGTGGAAAAATATCAAACTTCATAACTAAATTTATCATTTATGTAGTTTTTTTCTATTTTTTTCTGTTAGCCTTAGTCAAGAAGACTGTTTATAAAACCAAATTTATATTTTTAAATTATAATATTATAAAAACTTTTTATTTAACTTTTTACTCTAGTCAAGAAGACTTGTTTTTGTTGTTACTTAATTTTATAATAATAATAATAATAAATATATATATTATATGATTATTTTTTCTGTTTTTCTTTTAATTTTTAACATAATACAATATTATTTGTCCTGTATTTTCCTTTTCCAAAAATGGTCACCGTAGGTATAATGCCGAAAGTAACATCAATTGTGACAGATAATGATAGTACCATGTTAAAAGCATGCGAGTTGTTACAGAAAATGCATCTCCCTTGCTTCGCGAACACTGTCAATCTTGTAGTACAAGACTGTTTAGCACAGGATAATATAAAAGTTATTCTGGCAAAATGTAAGAAGATCGTTACATTTATTAAAATGAGTACGATATCTTACGAAAAATTTAAAGCTTATCAAGGGATAGATAAGCCGTACAGTCTAATTCAGGAGGTGCCCACGCGATGGAATAGTGCTCTGAGAATGATTGAAAGAATTTTATTGACAAAAAGTTCCATCTCCAATATACTTCTGGCTACATCAAAAGCGCCACTAGCTCTTACGGCAGATGACATCGAAGTGTTACAAGATCTCAAAGAATTACTAAAACCATTTGATAATGCCACGGTTCAGACATCTTCGAGCACGGCTGTTACCATTTCATTAATCATTCCTTTGACGTGTGGTCTTTTCAAAGTCTTGATGAACTAAAAAATAAAATGAAAACTTCAGAAGGATCTCAAGCTTGTATATTTCTAATAGAAAGAGTAAAGAAAAGATTATTTCAATACGAAGAACGCACAGCTGTTAGATTGGGTACATTATTAGATCCCCGTTTTAAAAAAGAAGGTTTTCGATTTGAAAGCAATGCTGATAAAGGTACACATTTTTTACAAAATGAAATTGCAACTGCCCCTAGGCACGACATTTCAGAACCGACAACATCTAAAAAGGCTGAGAATAAATCACAGCCACAACTTCTAAAATTTGTAGAGATTAAAATCGCCAACAAGGTGAGAACAAATCAAGTGGATGCCATATTATCTATTAGGCAATATATGGAAATTGAAAATTCTCCCATAGATAGTGATCCATTGCAGTATTGGAAGGTAAGTAGTAAGATCAATTTGCAAGAATTTAGCAACTTATACAATTTTTTCTTTGAAGCACAATGCTAATAAGATGTCGGCTATGAAACCGTGTGTACTACGTTATTTATGCATACCTGCAACTTCAACGGAATCGGAAAGGATGTTCAGCAAAGCTGGGTCCATAATTTCAGAACGAATAACACGTTTGAAACCTAAAAATGTGGACTTGCTTCTTTTTATTAACAAAAATTATTGGGTATATCTCAATAATCAATAATATACTTCATATAAATTTTAATATCAATAACAGATCTCAGTATAACTAAAATATTAATTAGTAAATTCGCTTTTGAATTGTTTTTTATTGTTTCGTTTCTTTTAATAAAAATAACATTTGAAGTGTTTATTCGTTAAAAAATGTGTTTATATAATAAAAAAAATTAAAAACTTTCAATTTAAAAAATATTCGATACTATCGATAGTATTTCTACGTACTATCGAAACTATCGAATGGGACGACTATCGATAGTATTGCACCTCTAGTTGTAATTCTTCGACATTTTTCAAAAGATCTTGTTCATATTTTAAAGCGCTTGTACAAAGTTCAATCGTATTATTTAGTGTTTAGTCTAGTCTTATTATTAATTAATTTTAATTGAATTGAATTTAACTGGAAATTAAAAAAACGAGGTAAGCCTTACATTTTACTAAATTACGAGCATGTAATGAGTTGTTTTGTATTAATCTATGGGTTAGAAAATGGACATCAGAATTTTTTTTACTACTAAGAGTACTAACCGAAACCGACCAATAAATCAACAGTTGGAGGATTTGGAAATTGAAGAAGATGTAGTGGCAGAGAAAATTGAAATTGAAAGAATGAAAATTGTCAAGAAGATAATGTAGTTGGTGAAGGTGATGCTGTTGGTGTATCCGAATCCGATATTGATAAAGAAAGTGCTGCACCTTCAACAGCTAAGGAGCAAAAACTATAAAAGCGGCTTGTAAAATTGGTGCAAAAACTTTGATTGGCTAACTGGCCTAACTGAAAATGATGCGAAATATATTATTTGTGCAGTAAATTTGCGAAATCCGACTGGTGACTGGGCTAGAAATGATTCCGAGAAAGGGACATTATTTGTTAACCATTTGAGAAATGTGTTTACTATAAACAACTCAAATAATAACGAATCTGATTTGCCACCACTTGTTATAAGGCCTCTTGTACCTCTAAGACTAAACTTTCGTGATGTCCAAAACGCTATTGGTACTCTGAACCTTAGAAAGGCTCCAGGTATGGATAAAATCAGCAATAAAATGCTTGTGGAGTTACCTCGTGTAGCAAGAAGAATTATCCTCTTTATCTTCAACGCTATTTTACGCCTAGAATACTATCCTGCAGATTGGAAGGTGTCTATGATCACTATGATTCCTAAGTCAGGGAAGGACCACACCAAAGTGGAGTCATAAAGGCCAATTAGCCTACTGCCGACAATTTCTAAACTGTTCGAAAAATTGTTAATGACTAAGTTGACTCCAATTCTGAATGACACTGAATGTATTCCAAATCATCAATTCGGATTCAGAGCTAAACACAGTACCATCGAACAAACTCACAGATTGGTAAATGTGATAAGAGGGTCGTTTGAAGATAAAAAATACTGCTCCGCCCTTTTCATTGATGTGTCCCAAGCGTTCGACAAAGTTTGGCATGACGGTTTAATGCACAAAATTAAATTAACTCTGCCTGCTAACACCCATAAACTCATGGAAAGTTATTTATACGGTCGCAAATTTAAAATCAAAGAAGGCAATTTTTTAAGTACCGCTCAGCCAATTGAATCAGGTGTGCCACAGGGTAGAATACTGGGCCCTACTTTATATTTGATTTATGCCTCCGACATGCCGTCAGACCCCAAAATCCACACGTCAACTTTTGCAGACGATACAGCCTTTGTCAGCGTCCATAAGGACCACCAAGTTGCATCACAGAATTTGCAGAATTATGTTTATAAACTAGAGAATTGGCTAGAGCTTTGGAAAATCAGGGTAAATGAACAAAAATGTATTCATATCACTTTCACATTGCGAAAAGATACCTGCTCGTCCATCAGAATAAATAATCAAATTATTCCTCAACATAATGAAGTCAAATACCTCGGCATTCACCTCGACCGCCGTTTAACTTGGAAGTCTCATATTGAAGCGAAACTTACACAAATGAGATTAAAAGCAGTGCAACTTAATTGGTTAATCGGCAGAAACTCTACATTGAAATTGGATTGCAAACTTTTGTTGTACAATGCAATTCTAAAGTCAATCTGGTGTTATGGAATTCAATTATGGGGTACTGCCTCAGCATCAAACATTGAAAAAATTCAAAGGGGTCAAAATAAAATTCTACGTATAATCACTGCAGCTCCATGGTATGTTAAAAATTCTCGAATCCACAAATATCTAGGCGTGCCATTAGTAAAAGTCGAATTTACAAAATATGCGTCAAAGTATGTCAGCAAACTTGAACACCATCCAAACCCACTTGTACGAGACATCCTTAACTTTAGTGGCCACGATCGGTTGAGAAGGAGGGATACCCTTGCTTTAACTCAAGCGCAAAACAGATGACTGGATCAGTTGATGTGAAATTTTTTTAGTATCACTGGCTGGGCTTATTATTTTCTTTTTAGTATTAAGATTTGAATACTTATTGTCATTTCAAATATGAAGATTCAATAAATAATTAAATGCAAAAAAAAAAAAAAAAAAAAAATTTTAAAATTGGTCATGGTGGAGAAAATGATATGCATACGGAAACAAGCTAAGTCTCAACAGCATATTAGAAATTAGAAAGCAAGTTTATCTAAAACAACTAAGAGTGCTATATTCGGTTGTGCCGAATCTTAAATACCCTCCACCTAAACGTACTAAGAAATACAAAAACTACACTGGTTATAGGACTAGAATATCCTTATTCTGTGTATTCTATTCAGTCTTAGTGCAAATTTTATTGGTATTTGATATATTGTTTGAAAGACAAATTTACGACCAACATAATTTATGTTAAATATTTTGAAATTTTGTCTAATTTTCACCATTTTTAATTGATTTAATTACCAATTCTTACCATAATTTACAGAGTCTGTCTGATGTTCATAATAATCTTGAGTGTAATTTAACAAACAGAGTATAAAAAAGGGGAACAATTCGGTTTTAGTGACTTTGTTAAAAAAAATCAAATAGGGCTTTTAGGGGAGATGCCAGCAAAAAAATTTGTTCGCGGTCCCGCCTATTTTCGAGGGAGCGGGCCTTTAAAGTTGAAAATATATAGGCCTATATCTCCTCTGCGATGGTAGTCATCTTGTCGTGATGCAGAGGCTTAAGTGCAATGATATGTGTTGGCCATGCTGGAGGGAACAGTTTAACTTGAGTTGGCTATTCCCGGTAGGGTCACCCATTCCAGAAGGGCATACATGGAGTACGATACTAAGAACTACCCTCCCCACTTGATAGCGTCTGTTCCCTGTGGGGCGGCTATCAGTCGTTCCATCAACTTTACTTCCCCTCAATAGAGGGATGGTTGATGGAACATAGGTCCGTTTGACCCTGAACTCAGGTCACTTTGTCCGTCCGAAATCCACCAGTGTCTGTTCCCATATTGGGCGGCTGGGGGTCTGCGTCTGTTTCCCCTGAGGGGCGGCAGTTATCAACACCTGGCAGGCAGGTATAAAATGCACACTTTCCGAAATGGAAAAATGGAAAAGAAAGAGAAATCATGCCCCTCGTACCCGGTCCGGGGCTTCATAATCTCCGGGGACCCTATTCCCACAGCGATGGTATCAGGCTGTGGTGAGTCGAATGCTACTGCTACTCAGGCTAGTCAGGTGACTACACCGGGCCAGGCTAGTCTACAAGCTACTGGTGTCGCAGGAAGCCAATCTGGCACACCCAGGTTGGTGGAATGTAATAAAAAACCCATTATGACGCGTGGTTGTCATGTCAGCGATGAGATGCCTCTGGACTTCTCTCCAAGCACCTCTAAAGTCGCTCAAGTCCGTGCCGCAAAAGCGGTGAAACCCCCTGCTTCGGGCACTAATGTGAAGGAAGCGACTAAGTCGCCCCGAACAATAGTTTCCCAGATGCCCCTTGTGCAGACGGGGACAGTGATGGAATCCACCTGTCCTGTCGCTGCATCACCCTCTGCCAACCCCGGCAACACTAATAATCCCCGGCACAAAAATCCTGCTCGACGGGCTGCAACCACGAGGCGCTCCGCCTTGAGATTCATTGAATCTTTGGGTCATAAAAAACCTGAAGAGCTCACTCCGGAGCAAACCGCTTCCCTCAGATTTGCCAAAGCCCACATAGCTGGTCTGCAAAACGCACCTCCCTCTGCTGAAAATGCAGCAGTGCCTAAACGGCAACGTTCAGAGGAGGAAGCGGCAGTCAAAAGCCAACAACCTGGAGCTAAACGCTCTAAACATATGCCGAAGTCTCTGACTAAGTCCTTCAGTGAGATTGTTAAAGACAATCTCATGCGGGCTGTCATTGACAGAAGCAAAAATGACGGATCCATATCCCAGTCCAACTGGGCTATGGCTAAGCAAAAGCTGTTGGGAGTGTTCTGGAAGGATTACAAAGCAAACCCAGGCACCCCTCCTCAATGTGATGATGCTGGATGGTACCAGGGTCACATTAAACTTATTTCTTGTGCAGATGAACGCTCAGCGTCGCTGCTCGAGACTGCCATTGCATTGCTAGGGGAGGTATGGCCGGGATATAGACTGGAGGTGGTACCTATTAGTGAAATACCCCGAAGGCCTAGATCTATAGCTACAATACCAGCTGAGCCATCCAAACCGGAGGAGATCTTAGAGATCATTCAGTACTGCAACCCTCAATTGCCTACCAGTGACTGGAAGGTAGTGAAGGTTACGGAGGCTGAAGGATCTTCGAGAAAGGCAATCGTAGTCCTGAACAAGGACTCCTTGGAAGCGCTTAGGAAGACACGAGGGAATGTGTACTATGGCTTTGGTACCATCATCCTTCGTGTCTATCGAAGCGACAACAAGGACGATGCCACTCCTGTCAGCAATGTCAAACCCAAGTCTGATGAGGACATGGAATGCAACACTACCATCATTCCAGACGAAACTGAAGATGCCAACTCTGTCACAGATATAGTGGGTGCCTTCTTTGAACGTCTGGATGAGGTGGTTGACGAGGACGCCCTTCTGAGCTCTGATCAGGAGGACGTCAACGTCACCGTTATTTAAAAGGAAGATGGTGAAGGTGACTCAGATCAATCTTCACCACTCTGAAGCAGCTTCTGCTGCAATACTCCTCCGAATAGCTCAGAAAGGGGAGGAGTTCTTAATGGTTCAAGAACCATGGATCCACAAGGATCGGGTTTATGGACTAAATATGAGAGGTTACAAGCTTCTCCATACCAAAGGTTCAGGTAAAATAAGATCCTGTATTTTAGCCAAAAGCTCTATGAATATCTTCATCTTATCTGATTACAGTGACGAAGATACAGTTACAGCCTCCTGGGAAACTAGGGATGGTGGCACTATTTGGCTGATTTCCAGCTATATGGCTCACGACCAGGGGGATAATCCTCCAAACGAGAAGCTTAGAAGTGCGGTACGAAAGGCGAATGAATCCAGGATACCAGTTATTATCTGCACGGATGCTAACTCGCACCATATAGTATGGGGTAGTAGCGATACCAACTGTAGAGGTGAGAATCTTTTCAACTTTATACTCGAAAGTAGTTTAGAAGTAGTAAATAGAGGTTCAGAACCGACTTTTATTGTAGCAAATAGAAGAGAGGTTCTTGACTTGACACTTGTGAGTGCTTCATTTAGTAGCATGATCTTTAATTGGACTGTCTCTAGAGACTGTTCTTTATCGGATCATCTATACATTGATTTCAATGTTACTGATGTACAGGTCCCAATCGGGAATATAATTCAAAATCGTAGAAGAACTGATTGGGCATTACAACATGATGTTCTTGCACAATCACTGCCCAATCCTACGACCATTGAAAGCGTCAATGATATCGAGAACGCCGTAAACGTGCTGACTGAGTCAATTAGGTTTGCTACAAATATGGCCTGTAGGCCTACTATATCCAAGGGGAAGAATAAACCTCCTTGGTGGAATCCTGAGATAGCGCATGCAAGAGGCACATGTCGTAAATTGTTTAATGAGGCGAAACGTATGGGCACCTGGGCAGCCTACAAAACTTCATTAAATCGCTTTAAGAACCTAATAAGAAATGCGAAAAGGAAAGCTTGGAGGGACTTCTGCGATGGAGTGGAAGGCTCATCTGAGACAAACAGACTTCGTAAAATCTTATCAACCTCACCGGTTGTGCCAAGCTACATTCAGAAACCGTGTGGCAACTGGACCCTGAATAGTAAGGAAACTCTTGATGTATTACTTGATACTCATTTTCCAGGCTGTGTTCCGGTCAATGACCTTAATCCTGCAGCTCCCAGTTTTAACAGTGGCCCTCAATGCAACTCCATTCCGATTAATCGTGAAAGGATACGATGGGCGATTAGTAGTTTTGGTCCTTTTAAGTCACCAGGACCAGATGGCATTATTCCAGCAGATCTTCAGAAAAATGAGGATATTGTGATCCCTTGGCTCATCAATATATACAATGAATGTATTACCAGAACCTATTTACCGTCAATGTGGACTAGATGTAAGGTTGTGTTTATACCCAAAGGAGGTAAAACGACACACATTAAACCTAAGGACTATAGACCAATTAGTTTATCGTCTTTCCTGCTCAAGACTCTGGAAAGGGTCATTGACATCCACCTGAGAATGACTCTTCCTACGGAGCTAATCTCGCCGAATCAGCATGCCTACACCAAAGGTAAGTCTGTGGAAACCGCTCTACACTCACTGGTGGGCTCCATTGAGGAGTCACTAGGACATAAAGAATACTCTTTATTTGCCTTTCTTGATATAGAAGGGGCCTTCAATAACGTCAGACCATCATCTATTCTTTCTGAATTGGAGAGATTGGGTGCTGAATCTAGTACTTGTCAATTTATACGTAGACTACTTGGTAATATGGTCATATGTGCCACGCTTGGTAGTTCTACTGTAAACAGAATGGCAAATCGAGGCACGCCTCAAGGAGGAGTCCTATCACCTCTGTTGTGGAACTTGGCTATAAATTCCCTGCTGGTTGAGATGGATGGCAGGAGAATAAAGACAGTCGCATATGCGGACGATGTTGCGGTTTTAATATCCGGTAAATATCTTGACACAATATCTAGATGTATGGAGTCAGCACTTAGTGTACTGAACAGATGGAGCGTATCATGTGGGCTAAGTGTGAACCCTCTTAAAACGGAACTGGTACTTTTCACAAGGAGATATAAGATTGATAACTTTATTCCACCGAAATTGAATGGTATCAGACTAAAGATGGCGGAAAGTGCCAAATACCTTGGCATCATTCTAGATAGAAAATTATCTTGGACGTTGAATATACAGAACAGGATTAATAAGGCCTACGTGGCTATATACTCATGCAAAAAGGCAATTGGTACCAACTGGGGGATTAACCCTAAAGACATCAATTGGATTGTAAATGCTGTTGTAAGGCCCATTCTTTTCTATGGGGTATTGGTATGGTGGCATGCACTTGGGAATTCCTCACACAGACATGCGGTCGAACGTGTACTAAGGAATTGTGCCATACTGATAACTGGCGCGGTAAGAACAACGCCAACAAAGGCACTGCTTACTATGCTGAACTGGCTACCAGTGGATTTAATGGCAACTCAACTGGCTCTAAATTCTGCTGTGAGGCTTAAGGATGGTTACTCATGGACTCAAAGAGACCATGGTCACTCTACAATAACGAGACATTGTGAAAACGCTCATAGGAATGTTGACTACTGCATACCGAAACCATCTTTCGATCTGCTATTCTCCATATGCATCCCGAATAGGACCACATGGACAGACGGGCTCTATACCCCCAATGAAGCAATAAGGATTTTTACTGACGGTTCCAAAAGGGGAAATAGAGTTGGAGGTGGATTCTACATTGAAGAATTTGGAATCAGATCCTCTTTTAGGCTTCCTGATTTCTGCTCTGTCCTTCAAGCAGAGATCTCTGCCATTAAGCGAGCTGCAAACTGGCTGAAGTATTATCAAGTATCTGGAGATATATGCATATTTACCGATAGCAAAGCCGCCGTAAGTAACATAGCAGGTGTCTATTCGACATCGAGGTTAACCGCAGAATGCCGGATATCTCTGAACGAGATAGCGGAACATTCTAGGATAGCGCTGATATGGGTCCCTGGACACAGCTCGATACAGGGTAACTATATTGCTGACGATTTAGCCAAGGAAGGTACAATGTTGGCTGATGAGGAGATTGACTCCTTCACTGGCATTAACATGAAAAGTCTGAAATCACTGATTCAAGATGAGATGTTCAGACTTGCTCAGGTAAGGTGGACGAACGAAATCACCTGCTCTATCTCTAGGTCCACTTGGCCCTTATTTGATATGGGAAGGACGAAATCTTTACTTAGTTCTCGTCGCGACCTAATTAGGCTTATTGTCTCTCTACTTACAGGTCACTGTACTTTTGGGACACACGCCAGAAGACTTGGTCTACAACATAACGACTTCTGTAGAAGCTGTCATAACGAGGAGGAGGAGGAGACGGTCATCCACTTCCTTTGCGAATGCCCGGCCCTATCGATGAAGAGGGAACGAATACTCGGGGCACCCTCTCTTTCATGTTTGGGTGCACTATCCAGGATAAATCCAAAATGCATCGGCACCTTTGCTAAGAAGTCTGGATGGTTTGACAGGGAAGCAACCGATGCGGTCTGAAACTGGGAGGTTGCCCACCAATGGGTATCACAATGGGACCAATATAATGGACCCAAGTGAGCTGTTTCAGAAAACGGCTACCCATATAACCTAACCTAACTTAGGCCTATATCTCGGGAACTACTGGGTGTCTGATAATTTGTAATACATTAAATAAAATGTATTAAAAATACCTTTCCAACGATATATGTCATGATTATATAATATGGAACGAATATGGGTTAAATCCGAAAATAATATTTTTTGAATGTATTTGTTTTTTGGAAATGGTTCTTATATGGCAGCTATGACAAATTATGGGCCGTTCTTCTTAACTTTTGGAACAGTTATTTTCATGCATATGAGGATATTTCACGTTGAATTTCAACATAATAACGTTATATATACGATATATATTAGTATAAACGTGGATTTCGGTTGTGGACCTTATGTGGGGGATATAGTCAAATATGGACCGATATTCTCAAAATCTAGCAGTTTGATTTAGGTATGTATGTAAATGATCCGTGTAAAATTTTTGATTGGTACCCTTATTTATAAGAGATTTAAGAGTATTAAAGTGATTTTCGGAAGAGAGGCATACGGTTAAAAATGAACCGAAATTCACAAAATTTTGTGGGATGATTTTTGTATATACATATGTAAATGATCTGTGCAACATTTTGAGTCGGTACCGATATTTATACAATATATATAGGGATAAATGTCTTTTTCAGATGTGGTCCTTGTATGGGAGCTATGACCAGTTCTAATGTGCTGCCTGGGTAACCAAGAATAATAAAATAAAGATTACGCCAACGAGCATAATGTTCTGAGCATGTTGGAACTGTGACGTCACACATTCAGTGTTTCTATTGGCTAATTTTTTCTCACTTCTTTTTTTACTGTTGTTTTGCTTGCATTTGCTCACTGCACACTTCATGTTTATATTTGTTGTTGTTTTTTTTTTGTTTGTTTTTCTTTTTACACTTTTTTACACGACAATGAACGTTTTTAATTAATTAAATATAATTTATCACCAAATGCAATGCCAAATTTATTTATTTAATCAAAACCCGATGTAATATTTCAATTTCAAGGTTGCCAACTATCACATAAAACATACCTTTTTTCGCAAGAAATTTTAATTCTAACACACGAAACATTCTTGGTAACCCTTAGAATGAAACTTGTACGTCACATTACGGGAAATCATGCGCATGGTGTAACCCAAGGTGAATTTATACTAGGTGACAGCATAGCGCCAGCTGATTATTCATGGTGAAATTGAAAATGTCAAAAAGTTGTTTACAAATAGTCAAAGTTTTTATAAAAACGTTACAAAATAATTTTGTATTTGAAAAATTGAATTTTTGTCGCCGTTTTATCTGCGTTAAATAGTTTAAAATTCTATTTTAAAAAATTTGTTATTTGTTAAAAAAAAAATAATATCATTGGTTTTAAATAAAAGAAGAGTTTTAAATTATAAAAAAAAACATATAACAATAAGCGTTTTGTAAGCGTTCAAATGTAAGCAATGTATAATTATACCCATGTTCATGTTCATGTATTATATTAAATTACATTAAATAGTGTGTTTGTTTTTGAGTTATTTTGCTAAAAATTTTTAAGGAAAATAAAATTTTTCTGTTTTTTATCAATGCTTGTGTTTGTTTTATTTATTTTATACCAGATGTTTTTGACAGTAACGCAAGTATTTTACACAAACATAATGCCTGTTGTTCTTGCCTTGTTGTAATTGTTGTAGCAATGCTGTCACCTTGTATTTAATTTCACCATGGTGTAACCTTTCTTTTATCATTCTTCATGGTGTATCTATACAAGGTGAGTGCAGTAGCCCAGCTGACTGACTTTGTTTACAATTTACTTATGTCAAAAGTAATACATTTTCAAGTATTTTTGACAGTAGTACATTATTTTACACAAACAAAATGCCTTTTGTTTCTGTTTTGTTTTGTATTTGTTGTCGATTTGCACTCACCTTGTATAGTTGCACCATGATCATTCTTGCTGTATACTAGACGACTATTGTAATTTGTCTAAAATCAAGTAAGCTCTTGTAACATCATATTTTATTGATTCTGATAGTGACAGTCAAAGAATAAACATCTTTTTTTTATCAAACATTGTTTAATTTGTTTTAATAGTAAATAAATAAAATTGCTAAGACGCAGGAAGACCTTTGTGGACTACTTTGACTTGCAAAGCTGAGGGTGAATACTGGCGACTTTTCTGCCTTATTTGAACTAGAAATAACAAATAATTAGGACAGATTATCAGCGTTTCTTAAAAACTCCAAACCCCCTTTAATAAAGTGAAACCATTTTATTTTTATTAATTAAAAATGAACTCAAGCCAAATAAAATTTTCTCTAATAATAATAAGTCTTGTAATTTTTGAAACGCAATAGGTAAATGCATTTCAAGGCTAACTTTTTACAAATAAGACGATACTTCATTAATAAGATAATCGTGATAATAAACGATAATATTGTTCTTATAGATTCAGAAGTCTATTTAAACTTAACTATGACTTAACTATTTATTTAAACAAATTCAGGAAAAATGATTCTAACTATATGTACGAGTATGTATGTAGGTTCCATTAATTATTTTAAATTTGATTTATTTGAATGAAGATAATTTACTGGAATCATTCCATTAGGAAACGAGCTTTGTTTCTTTCTCTTTCCAAGTAGAACAGGTTTAATTTGCTTTTTTTCAGATGAATAATCGCAAATTAAAATTTTTATTCTATCCTTCGATTACTTTCTTTCTAGAGCACTAGTTTTTTTTAGCTTTATCTGGTAGCAGCATAATAATTTCGGTATGATAATTTTTCTCTTGATTTTTTTACAGAAAACGTTTTTGTATATTTCTATTTTTAAAGCAAATCAATTAACTTTGTGTGTTTTTCCTTTTGTCGAGAAATCAATATGAAATTTGCGACGATTGTTTGACACATTCTTATCCTATCCTGATGTAGTCGTAATTTGGCCATTCGTTATATCGAGTATTGTTTAAACATTCATTATATAAGGTAACTAGCTGACCCGGTCCGCATTGCTGGCCCTAAGCAAACATTAGTGTTTTATTACCACACGATTTAAATTAAGCTTTTAACGAAATGTACGGCCTTTAAATAAATTTATGGAATATCTATCATAAAGTTTTGTTACAGAATAACTTACATATGGTGTAGGTATGGGCTCAATCAAACAGAAACGCATTTATATAAGGCAAATTGGAAATTATATTTATTTATTACTTCATCTTGGGGCCAGCGGATATACAATGTTTTTTGGCGTGCCTACTCGGGAGCAAGCCACATACAACTGGCCGTGTGGAAAACATAAATTTTCCAAAATTAAGCTAGTAATTTGATTTGACTTGTGCTTTATTGATGACAATAGTAAAGGTAAGACGCAAAGGGAATTAGATCCGCTTGAATTGTAATGGTAAATCGTTAAAAATCATCGGAATTCGTGGAATAAGTACGTCTTCGCCTTTGAATCTGCCACCGATGATTGTTGCCTCGATTAAATTTGGTGAGCAGTTTTCGATGGTCAATGTGGTTCCGTTGCATAACTTTGGTGCGTTTAAGTTGCGAATAAGAATTACCGGTGATCCAACGTTTAATGTTAGCACATGCGGTGGCATTCCGGGTGGTTCCAATGAATTTAAAAATTTAGTGGGATTATTGACGGCTTGTTCTTCATCCATTACTGTATCGATCAATTTGTATTTGATTAATTTGCCGGGTAGTTTCAATTGAATTTGCTCATTGAGCTTGTTGGCATCGTAATTTGTTGGTGCCAAAATTGCACGTTCCCACAGCCAATCCGAAATTTTGTAGAAGATTGTTAGACTTGGGAATACCTTGTCGATAACGGCTTGAATATTCATTTGCATTCGACAGAAGTTAGGCGGGAACGAAATCTCGTTCGTGGTGCGATTAATTGGAATTTTTCCATTTCCGATGTCAAAAAGTTGATCTGAGAATGTTTGGGCAGACGGGTCTTGCAACAAATGCACACGTATGTTCGTCGATAGCGTGATTTTCTCGACTCGGTTCCAAAGATATTAAGCTTTCAAGTTTGACGAAAATCACCAACAAAAAGCATAAGAGCGCCTCCTATCGGTTTGTAATTTCCTCGAAAATCACGTAGAGCGCTGCGAGCAATTTGTTTGAATGTACCGTTATTTTTTATCAGCGTTTGAAAAAAAACTCACAAATGTGCACAAAATGTAGGGATCTTAAATGCAAGAGTACATAAAGTTTTTTTTTATCATCGATTGATGTATAATATTATTTTTAACTTATTGTATAATGTTGCACCTTAGTAAGCGCAGAATATCTTCTGTAATCGAATGATGTAAATATTTTGTAAATAAACCGAAAACTCGGATTTTTTAAATAAAATAAAAAAAACAAAATATATGTATGTATGCTCGTATGTCATTGGTGGTGCAATATGAAAATTGGATTTTGCCACGCCCCTCCGCCCGCAGACTGAAAATCCATGTAAACATAAATTTTTTGTGATGGGGCGTGAAAGTGGGCGTGGCACATACATTTTTTTATTTTTACATCGCCTGCAGTAAGATGTGGATACAATATGTATGAAGTAAATTTGTAAAAAACCCATGTAGAAGCAATTAATCAATTAAAAAAGTGGGCGTTAGAGTAGGTGTGGTCGTACCAATGGTGAAGGCAATGGTGGTAATTTGACCTTACTACTGAGACAGCACAACCCAGGCGATTCTCCGATGAACTTTAATGCACCGCAATGGTTGCACACAATCTCCATTGGGCCAATTTGAACGGAAGGATGCGAGCTGTAGTAATGAAATGCTACTCGATTCAAATCAAAGCTCTTCTTCTTATGCGTTGATTTAGATTTTCACGTTGTTGAATTGCTGGATTTAATCGACGATTTCTCATTGCTAATCGAGCCGTTTCATTTGGCGCCTGTCTTTCTTCTTGTGTTTGCGTAACGTGAAGTCGGGCTGATCTCGTGCGATTTCTTGTTCATCCGTATTCAATCGATTGGTAATATTCCGATTTGTAATTGCATTACTATATTAAAACCAAGCTGAAATCAAACGATGACATTTTAACTCATAAATTTTCCTATTCCCATCCAAGAAGCATCACGTCTTTTAAGATTACAGTTTCATCAGATATATACAATAAAATAATTGATCCTCGTTTTTGGCCAGATAATACTTTGGTAAAGGAATATTTGCCAAAAGCACGCCAGAGTATAAAAAATATTGCCCGGATTCCCTCAATTGTGTCATCTGATCAAAAAAACTAATTACTGAAAATGATAACCAACTATGTATTACCTATCAAAACGTTTTTGGGTTAAACACAAAATTGTCCAAACTTTACATCGATAGTTTTGCATTTAACCACCACGTAATAATATTCACTGAAACTTGGTTAAATAAAAATATCCTGAACAACGAAATTCTTTGCAGTAATTTTAATATTTATAGACTTGATAGAGACACTACTACAATTGGAGGAGGTGTACTAATAGCTATTTCCAACAAGTTTTCATCTGAAGAAATAAATTGCAACATTCCTAAAGGCATCGAATTTATTGGCATCCGCATAAAACTCTACAACAGCAAAATATTTATGACCTGTTCCTACATCCCACCAAGCCAAAATAATAATCAACTTATTTACACAAAGCATGCTTCGTTAATTAAATCAGTAGTATCACTATCTGCACCAGCTGATTCTATTCTTGTTTTTGGTGATTTTAACTTACCAAATGTATCATGGAAATTTTTATCTGACTCATATATGTTTACTCCTATAAAAGCCGCTGACTGGGTGTTTGAATTTTTGATCAGCTTATACGATTTATGTCTTTTTCAAATAAATGGAGTTTGCAATTCGTATGATAAATTATTAGATCTTGTTTTTGTAAATGAACCAGCTGATTGTTCCTTGCAGCGCGCAGATCCAATTACAACACCTGAGGATCGCTATCATCCTATGCTAGATATCAGCCTTAGTGTTCCTTTCAAAAGTAACTCTGACTCAACAAATCAACATGAAAAGGTTTTCTGTTTCAAAAAATGTAACTACGATGACTTAAATCATCTTTTATATAATACGAATTGGTATGATTTACTATCAATTCATTGTTATACTCCAGCAGCTATTGATTCTATAATTGCAAAATTTTATGAAAAATTATCAAACTTTTTTAACGAATGTGTTCCTAAATTAGCAATGCACAAAAAATCTGGTCCCCCGTGGTGCACAAAAGAATTATCCAGACTTAAAAACATAAAAAATAAACGTTTTAAAAAATATAAAACAACTAGCTTGCTGTTTGATTATAGCAGATTTGCGGTTTCACGTGCTGAATATAACCTTTTAAACACAGAGCTGTATAAAAACTATATATCAAATATAAAACATAATTTTAACAGCGATCCGAAATCCTTTTATAAATTTGTTAATTCCAAAAAGAAATCTGGTGGCTTCCCAAAAACAATGAAGTACTGTGCTAACGAATCCAGTGACGATCATATAATAAGCAACTTGTTTGCTGATTTTTTTTCCTCCACTTACTCCGATTCCCAATATGATTTACATGAATACCCACATCCAATTGCGGCCCATCAAACGATACACTTTTCTCCAATCCACACAAATCAGATTTTAGACTCCTTAAAATCTGTTAAGTCTTCATACCATATGGGTCCTGATGGTGTTCCTAGTTGTGTTCTGAAGAATTGCGCACATGCAATAGCTACTCCATTAAGCATAATATTTAATATATCCTTAAAATATGGTTATTTTCCTCAGTCGTGGAAAGATTCCTTTATTATTCCACTATTTAAATCTGGCAGTAAGTCATGTGTCACAAACTATAGAGGCATAGCAAAATTAAGTGCAATCCCTAAACTTTTTGAAAAGTGTGTTACCGACAATCTCCTTCATCAAATTTCGTCCCTACTCTCTTCCTGTCAGCACGGTTTTAGTAAAGGTCGTTCAACAGTAACTAATCTCATGCAACTGACCACTATAGTAAATCGTGGATTTATTAAAAGGAAATTTACAGATTGTATTTACACGGATTTTAGTAAAGCTTTTGATAAAGTCAATCATGAATTACTTCTGATGAAGCTTCATGCTATGGGACTTACACACGGGAGCTTAAATTGGATTAATTCATATTTAACAAACCGAAAACAAAATGTTGTTTTCAATAATACTACATCAAAAAATATTATTGTAAGTTCTGGAGTGCCCCAAGGCAGTCACATTGGTCCAATTTTGTTTTCTTTATTCATCAATGACTTGCCGTGCGTAATTAAATATTGTAACGTCTTAATGTATGCCGATGATGTGAAGATATTTCATAGCTATAACAATAACATTGAAAAAAATTTGCTGCAACATGATTTAGATGAACTATTTCAATGGTGCGTGCTTAATTTAATGGAACTGAATCTGAAAAAATGCAAACATATGCGTTTTTCAAGAAATGATAACGCTTTATTTAGCTTTACATTGGGCGGACATCAACTTGATTTGGTTACGGAATTTTCAGATCTTGGAGTAATTTTGGATCCTAAATTAAATTTCAAAAAACACATATATATGATGGTAAACAAAGCTCGTGGTGTGTTGGCTTTTATAAAACGTTGGGCTAAGGAGTTTACTGAACCAATCATTACTAAACGGTTATACACATCTTTAATCAGACCAATCTTGGAATATGGATCTGTTATTTGGGATCCGGATGCGGATTATCTTAAAAACATAATAGAATCAGTGCAAAAACAGTTTCTTCTTTTTTTAACGTCATTATTCCTCCTTATACTACAAGGCTTGCATTAATAAAATTACCAACGTTGGAGATCAGAAGAACTATGCTTAGCGTTTCATTTTTATTTAACCTAATAAATGGTGCAGTCTGTTCTGACTTCCTACTCAGCAACATAAACTTTAATGTTCCTCATCGATTAACTCGTTTCTACATTCCAATTTATATTCAAATTAATCAAACAAATTATGCTAATTCTGATTCTCTTAGAAAATTGTGTAAACATTATAATTATTTTTATTTTCTAATTGATTTTTCTATTAATGTTAATGTAATTAAACGTAATATCACTTTGTACCTTAATCAGTGTAATTAAATGGTTGTCTAATTTTTTTTTATTATTTTGTATAGTATATAAATTTTTTATAATTGGTCTGTAAGGATTTATTCCGTAGACCTAAAATAAAATAAATAAATAAATAAATAAATTACGGCTTCGATGCGAAAGATCAGATCTTCTGGGTCGCGGCATTATGAATAACACTGAGAAATTAATGTCACAAAAGCAGTTAATGTCACAAAAACAATGTCACAAAATCAATTAGGGAACTTACCTTTTGAAATCACTTTTAAAAAATGCTGAAAAATTTTAAATACTACAAAAATAAATCAGGTGTCAAAAGTTTATTCACACAACGCCATCTACCGGCAATGGCAGAACCAGAATTTGTTTTTGTTATAAAAAAAAATTAACAAAAAAAGTTTTCAAGCAAATTAGGTGGAAAAACAATTGTCGTAAAAATTGTGATATACAAAGGAACGACATTTGATTTTTGGATTTTAGAAGATAATATTTAAAAGTAATGGGTGTATACAATTTGAAGTAAGTCTTTTAAAACCCTTGTAGAATCGATTACACAATTTTAAAGCAGGCGTGGTCGACTTCGGCTGTACGCAGTGGGCGTTGCTACGGCATCAATTTAAAAAAAGTAGGTGGTCAAAAAAGATCGCTAGAGATGGGACGTGAAAGGAGGCATGGAGTATGAATCTTAATTTTTGATCTCGCCTAGAGTAAGATATTCAATTTAAAGTGAATATGTTAAAATTAGAGTAGAATCAATTACACAATTTAAAAAAAAGGCGTTAAAGTAGGCGTGGTCGCAAAAAGAAGTATTCTATAAAACATTCCGGAGCTTTAGTGGTGTGATGTGAAAATTTCAGGCAGATCGCTCCAGCGGTCTTGCTTACCTGGCAAGGGTCTTGCATGAGATGAGGCGTGAGTGGGCGTGGCACATACAATTTTTATTTCTACCTCACCTATAGTAAGATGTATATACAATTTGAAGTAAATCTGTAAAAACCCATGTAGAATTAGTTAAAAAAAAAGTAGGCGTTAAAGTGGGCGTGGTCATATCAACTTACAAACCTTCTCGGGCTCATGCACAACAACTTTGCCAAAGATCATCACATGATCAAATGCATAGTTTACGATTCTATAAAGTACATACACACACTCACACATAAAAACATTAATTTAAAAAAAAAGTAGGCGTGGTCAATTTCTAAATTTTTTCTGGGGATTCTTCTTCTCTGGCCTGAGACCAACCTGAATTCATGCGAATCGTTGCAATCGGTCCAGGCGTGTATCATTTTCATCCTTTTATTTCGATTTTCAAACTGATTACATCTTCTTTTTTTTTAAATTTTGAGGGTGCATTCTTATAGGTCTTTTTTACAGACTGTGTGAGTTTTGAAGTGGTGAAATAATGCGTTCTATTTTTAACGATTTTTTTTACCTTATACCTTTTGCACAAGCAACAAAAATTTTTGTGAATATAGAAAAAAATATATTTTTCGATAGTTTATTATACAGGGTGGGCCAAGTTTGACTGAATGATTTGAACTCTATTGGCATATTGTAGCCGTTGTAGTGCATCCCTCGGCAATAATTCTTGGGCCAATTGAATTTTATATGGAAACATCTTCAGATCAACTTTTAGAATACGTCGTAGCGATGTTCTGGAGATGTTCAATTGAGTATTAAATTAAAAATGCAAAAGTTATAAGCATTTGAAATCAGTCAGTCCAAGTTGGCCCACCCTGTATTAATACAAAATACAAACAACAACAAAAAACAAAGAAAACGTAGTTCAGTCATGTATTTACAGTAAAAAAGAAAACAAAAAATAGAGTAAAGAAATAAATGTTATGCGTCTTATGGCCGAATTCTCGGTCATTAGTTAACCATTGGTAAACTAAAATACTAACTATTGTTAACCTATTACTTGTTATTCTTATGGCAAACTACGCATTGCGAATAAAGAATCATTAGTTAAGCCTTTGTCATTAGCTAACTAAAGACTGTGAATTCGGCCATTAATACAGTACTGCACTTGCAAAATTTTGTTTATGTTTGTCTAATATTGAAGCATTTTTTGTTTCATTGTCAGGAACATCTTCGCTGTCTTGATTTGAATTTTGAAACACGCGTTCGTTTATCAAATTAACAATTTTCTGTTTTTTAATGGCGTTATATTTTTTCTGCTCAAGTTTTCTTTTGTTTATAGGAGAACCGTTATACAACAGCGATGCCTCATTAAGATTCACCAATTTTGCACTTTCTACGGAATAATCGCTGTCAATAGACATATTGTCATTTATTTCCACATCAGAAGCACTTTCTACGTCAGTATCACTCACTTTACTTAATTTAATACGGCAATTAGTACAAATTCTAACCTTGCCCTTTAATGATTTAAGTTTTAATTTTCGTTTACGTTTAACAACACTTGAACTTATCCATCGCAATGTTTTCTTAGAACTTTTCTTATGACATCTTGATTGAAACGGGTTGCAACAAACATCGAACCGAGGTGGCATTTTTAATCTGAAAAACTTATTTTATTATATTTTTCTGAGAACTTCAAGGAAGTCTGCGCGACAATTAAACGTGAATGACTGTAACAATTGACCTAATGTCGTCCGGGCACAGCAATGACAGAACATACATTACTACTATGATTAGAAAAACATTGACATCAATGCAAATTATGTATTTGTATTAAAAGTATAAACAGTTGGTGTTTTCAGCTCTCTATAAGCTCTTTATTTCTGCTCTTAGTTTAAGTTTGTATTTAATAAAATTGTTCGCAAATAAAGCTGTGTTCACATTGTGTGTATTTGTCATGTGGAATGTCACTTTTCTATCCACATGTGTTTTCATGTGTATGTCAAAAATTGAGTTTATAATTTATAATTTACATGTTCAAATGTTGGTATGTCAATTACATTTGACATAACCTATCAAAAAAAAAATCTTAAAACAGCTGATATGGTAAAACTTATTCCGCGGGTTATACAAGTATTCCTTCTCTTGCCGCATTTCGATCAACTGTAGAACCGCTTCTTTGCACCAGTCATACTTTAACAACATAAAAATAACTATAAAAATTTCAATAAAAAAATACATATGTACTTACTTTTGTTAACTACTTTTCAATTTTTCCCTCCATTTTCAATAATAAATTTGTATAATTTTTTTTTGTATTTTTGTTTTACTATTTATAAATTATATTTATTAAAATTTTAATTAATTAACAGCTGATGTCAGATGGTTTGTCACTTGAAAATAGAACTCGTTCTAAATAAAAAATGTCATGTGTATTGCACACATAGAAATAACACATGATATTGTTTGAAGGTGTTCAGACTATATGTACAAATTTGGCATGCGAAAAAGTGACAGTCCACATGACAAATACACATAATGTGAACACACCTTAAGAATGTTACAGTAATTGCTTTTGTTGTTGTTATTGTTATATTAATAAGTCAAAAAAACATATTAGCGGTATTCACACCGAGCTTGTTAGTTTGTTAGTCGTTAATTGTTACTTTTTTACACGCATTTTGTTTTTGTATATTTAACGCGCTAACGGATAAAGATTTAACAAATTAACGACACGGCACCCTTGATAAAATAGTTGTTAGTTGGTAACTCACAATCAGCTGTTGCAGTTTCTAAATAAATATATTTCAAAAATCATTTGTGATACATTTCTAAAAAAATATTTGTGTACATTGAGAGTAAGTATGTTAAATAAATGATTTTTTATTTTATTTTAATAAATCATAAACTGTTCTCGTAGTGGATAACCAAAAGAAAAAGCGCATTCGAACAAAAATTACAATTGTTTTTTTTACACTTTCTCGTGGCATGTTTTATTTTTTCCAGAATAATAAATTGTGTCAAAACAATAAATCAGCTGTTTTACTACAAAAGTTACCAGACTAACAAAGTTTTAAAAAGGGGGTCGTTCACAGTTGGTAACTTTAAAAAATTAACAAACTACCGACTAACAAACTAACAAGCTCGGTGTGAATACCGCTATTATCATTCTGTTAAATATTCTAAGTAAATTCACAGCAATTTATGTTGCTTGTGGAAAAGATGTTTCGGAAAAAAATTGTAGAAAAATAGAACGCATTATTTCACCACTTCAAAACTCACACAGTCTGTAAAAAAAAGACCTATAAGAACACACTCTCAAAATTAAAAAAAAAAAGATGTAATCAGTTTGAAAATCGAAATAAAAGGATGAAAATGATACAAACTTAAAAAAATGGTATGGGGATATGTCATACCGCTTTGGTATTTTAGAAGAAATTGAAATTACCTTCAAAACAAGGTATATCACATTAAAATCGATCCAGTATTTCAGGAGTTACATGCGATTGAATGAACACACCTCTTTGAAAAAATCGCCATTTCACCAAAGTTCAATTGGTCATAACATTTGAAAAAAAAAAAATTATATTTTTTTCTTGAAACACGTATAAAATATTTTTAAGAGAAGAATGCATACACAAACTGCCGAAGCAATTCAAGTTAGTGATGTAAAAAATCCGTACCGTTTGACATGTAATGACTCATATATAGATGTTAAAAAGAAATGGAAGTCTTAAAATACATTTATTTTTATATTTACTCGTATAGTTGGTACAAAATTCAAAAAGCTATTTTCCATCCCTTTATAGTGCATTTATACTTGTAATTTTCAAACTAGTTTATGATCATAAGCTACTTTCATAAACCATACCGTTTACATCATCATTTTTGACAGTTAAGTGGTTTATCTTTGACAAGTTATAAAACAGCTGACTTTAATATTAAAAATTTAATAAAAATATGGACGTTGTTATGAAAAAAAAATTTAAATTTGTGTTTTTCATCCAGGATGAATAAAATTCAATTACAGTTTCTTATATTAAAGAAAATTTTTTTTATTTTTGAGCCAATGTCAAATGTGTCCAGCGTTGTCAGAAAAATGTTGAAAAAACAGAGTTGCATTAGCAGAAACTGGTTGTTTGTAACTAGTTTATCTCAAAAACTAGTTACAAAACCTGTTTTTGATTTGTATGGATAAACAAGTTTCTCAAACTAGTTTATCACCATAAATAGGGTTGCCAAACGTCCTCTTTTCCCCGGACGCCATCCTCTTTTTTAGGGCGTCCGGGGTAGTGCTACTTCTTTTTTGCAAGTGTCCTGGGTTTGTCCTACCTTTAAAACTTTAATCTATAATTTCGTTTTATTGCATCGAAAGTATTGTATTATATTTTTAAATACACACGATGTCATGACATGCTTTTTTGTGTTTGATGCTTTTTGGCCGCCATATGCGCCTTCACAATTTTAATCGACTTTGACTTTTGGCCTTTGTCTACGTGTCTTATGCCCGTAATTTTAAAAAATAGATAACTACTAGAGTTTATACCAATTACTTTTCCTTACCTAACCGGTAAAAAGAATTTGGTAATTTTAAAATTTGTTTACCTACTGCGGTAAAAAATGTGGTAACATTGGTGTTTGACGTTTAGAGTTACATCAATTAAATGCCAAATTTAATTGTTTGCAACGACTTTTTTAGTTTTGTCCAGAAATGTCTGGAAAAGGTGCCAAAAGAAGTGCTAGTTTATTGGAGGGGGAAAAAACAGCTGATGCACTTTTCTTTGAAAGACGAAATCTTCTTATAAATTCCAAATCATTCCAAATTTTTAAATGGTCAATTCTTTTCCTGAATGTGTGTGTTAACCTTTGGGAATTTTGTTTTATGATATTTCTCAAAGTTCTTAGTTCTAGAAGTTCTGAATTCAGTGAACACCAGAAAGAAACAGATATAAATTGTCAAGTGTTTTATAAATATTTAAAAAAAATGCGATAATAATATATTGGTTCAAATTGAAAGCGCTGAAAGATATACATGAAACTTGACAACAAGCTTTAAAATGAATTTGTTAATTGTTATGTTTTTATGTTGTAGTAGTTATGAGATCAGACTGATAAAATATAATTTTTTTAATATTTTGTTTAAGTTTTGTTTTGTTGTTATATGTAAATAGAATTTTAAATTTGTTTTGTGTATTTTAAGGCGTTGTTTTTTTAATATTTTGCTACAGAGTGTTGTCCTCTTTTTAAGGGTAAATGTCCGGCTTTTTTTGGTCGACATCCTCTTTTTCTCAAAATGAATATGGTAACCCTACTCTAACTTGACATGAATTGTTTTGTTACTGTTGGAGGAGATCAGTTTCTCTTACCTTCTCAAAACAATTAAACAATGTTTTGACAAGTTAGTTTTTGAATTCGCATGATAATATTTGTACACTACTTAAAAAATTATTTTCTCTGAACTTAGGGTCAAAATTTCTTTTTATTTATTTCTTATTTATTCCAATATTTCGCTACAACAATTTGTAGCATCTTCAAGAAAATTAAATTTTTACACAATTTGTTGTTTTTTACAAATGGGATATCGAAGTGCTCAAATTTAAGTCAGTGTAATAAAAAACCTTACTTTAAAATATCCTATGCAGTAAATGGCGCACCCACATAATTACGCATGAAGATACTATTGTAGGCGTGCTAGAATTTTGAGAAATTGAGAGTTTGCGCAATACTCAGGAAACTTGGTATTGTAATTGTTTAAATCCGAAATGCCGGAATTATTCTTTAATTTGATTTAATAAATATTGTGAAAGTGATAATCTATGTACGAATATGTATGTATGTATATTGTGTATGTTGTACATGTACTCACCAGCCTTTATAACATCGACGCCAGTTGGATACCAACGTTCTCCCTGCCTTAGCAGCAAAAGTATTGTATTATTTGCCAGAGTGCGAAAATAATCTCCATCTTCAATTTGGGTTCCATCGCTCTCCAGAACAAGTCGTACCGGTTCTGAGGCAGGAACCCCTAATTTATCTTTGCCTTTAAATATAAATCGAAAATATAAAATTATTGAAAATTAAATAATATGTATGTATGTACATATGTACATATACAATTTATTCGTATCAAACCTCTAACTAATAACTCTTCGAATGTGCCAACAACTACTCCTTTTCGTACATTTCGCCAGCTGTCCCAAATTTTTAGCGGTCTCTTTCCACGAGACTCCTGCAATAATAAGTAAAACATAAAAAAAATTTAATAATAAATTACATATATACATTTGTATGTATGTATGTACATATATAAATTATTATACTGACAGTTAAATAATTTTAGTATGAAAAAATATTTTAACATACAGTATAACTATAAGTTAAATAATAACTAGACTTGGTAAAAATTCGGGTTAAACCCAATTTTATTTAAATTTATATAAATTTAAAAAATATTTACTATGTATATGTATGTACATATATGTACATATGTATACATACATATAATTATCGTCCACATTAGAATTGGCAAATATGTACATATGTATATACAGCGATACTAACATGTGAGCTTGAAGCAAATAATACGAAAGGTTTTATGATATTCGCAAAATGTGTCGTAGTTTAGTCAATTTACCTCTTACTTCTAGGAAATAACTGTGAAATTAATTATTATTTGTAGGTCTGTGAGTCATATTTTCAAATAAGATTGATATCAGTCGTGCATATAAGGACATACCACAAATTTTACAAAAAAAAAAGAATTTTGTGATACAGTTTCTTCCCAGCCGGGCTTTGTCTAGTCTTTCCCGGTTCTTCAGAGGTCTGCTTCCTCTGAAATATTTCCACTGCGCTGTCTTTTATCTTCACTACACAGACAAAATTATTGCCATTTTTATTTTAAACAAGCTTCTTAATTAAAAACAAAAAATAGTTTTGATTAAAAATTTATTTGAAATGATTAAATTTTTAATTGATTATGGCATATTATCACATGCAATGGTGCTAATACATTAAAGAGTAAAAAGCATAATTTTTTTTTTATATGAAATAATGTTATTTAGTGCTTATTGTTACTTCATTTTTGTCAGTATACAAGATTACTTTAAAATGTGTATACCAGCGTTGCCACTTTCTGCACTATAGTGCAAAATCTGCACTATTTAAAATTTCTTGCACTGTCATTGCACTATAAATTTTTTGTGTAATTTTGCACCTTTTAACAACACTGAATATTTTTTTTAATTTGCAGTTCTGTTTTTTATTTTTCATTTTACAGCGCTGCTGTGAAAATATATTAGTTATATAAAAGCAGATTATTTAAATAACAATGATTTGTTTTTTATTGATCATACAAACAAGCAGCTGTTTACACAGCAAAATGAAATTTATATTGGTGTAGCTGCACAAAACACTATTTCACACGGTTTTTTTTTACAACAAACTGTAATGTATAACGATTTTGGAAACTTCTATATTGAAGTAATTATACAAATTAAAACAAGATTTTTGGGGTTAATGTGTTCAATAAAAACACAAATGTACCTTATTTGTAATCTAAGCTAAATTATTTATTTAAAATTATCAATGACGAAATACAGTACACGTTATGCTTGTCGATTGTTCGAGAGGTTGAAAAAGTGTGTGTCTTTTTTGCTTTCTACAACTACATACATATACTTAGAGAAAAAGTAACAGGTAGTTGGTAGTTACAGTGTTGTAAACTTATAATGCTGGTGTAGAGTCACCACAATACCCTCCTCCTAGTTAAGGCTTTAACGGTCCTAGAAGGAATTACGACATGACGTCCTGATGAAGTTTGTTGAGTCTTCTCCACTGTGGTGTCTTGAGATGCCGTGGGTACATTTTCTTTAGCTGAGGATTTACTTTCATTTACCACTGGAGGTACTTCGGGTGGCGCAGAGTCTGAACTAAACAAGTAAGCTGCCTTTAATCTGTCGATTGAAATTTTAACAACTCGCTGGTTGACCATTACGGTGAAATATTTATCTTGCTTGGCCACAACCTCGTAAGGGCCCTCGTAATTAGGCTCTAACGGTGTTTGAACGTGATCTACTCTTACGAAAACATATTTACAGTCAATTCAAGCTGGCTGCACAAAACTTCGTTCATTTCCATGACGCATTGGTTTGGTGATTGGCAAGTTTGAAATAACCTTACGGAGTGCTTGTACGAATTCTGTTTCATTTGCGTTTAATTTCGTTGGAACGACAATGTCCGCTGGGCTAAGTCCAATATCACTTTTAATTGTTGAGCGCATTCCCAACAGGATAAGTGGGAGTGCTGAACTCCAGTCGCTTTCTTTGACACATTTGATAGCAGCCTGCGGGTGGTACGCAGTGGTTTAACACCTAACGATTTCATGAGTTCTCTAAAAACGGACGACTCGAACTGTCTGCCCAAATCTGTGGTTATACGTAAAGGTACGCCATATAATGAAATCCAGCCGCTTATGAGTGCACTTGCTATACTTGGGGCTGTAATATCGGCTAGAGGCACTGCTGTTGGCCATCTACTGAAACGGTCGATGCATGTTAGGCAGTAACGGAAACCATTCGATAACAGCAACGGACCGACGATGTCTATGTTTATGTGTTCGAAATGGGCATCAGTGGTGCTGTACTCTCCTAAGGATGACTTGGTGTGGCGGTGTATCTTTGCTCTTTGACACGGAATGCATGAACGTACATAAGTAGCAACATCTTTATACATCGACGGCCAAACGTCTAATTGTCTGGTGGCCTTTATTCCAGGGTACGACAGCGAATGAAGCTTCTGCATTACCACTTGGCGGCAGTTTTTTTTTGCACGTACGGTCTTACTCTCTCTTTTGAAACGTTGCAATATAATTCTTTCGAAGAATTTGGGACTGTAAATTTTGACAGTTTTAACGAGACATCAGTATTGCTATTTAACAGAACCTGTAGTTCGGCGTCGTTGTTTTGCTGCTCAGCCAATTTGTCAAAGTCAATTTCCTGATTTTCGACGGCGTTAATTCGTGAAAGTAAATCTGCCACGTTGTTATCACTTCCAGGCAAATGACGAATGTCCGTGGTGTACTGGCTGATGTAATCTAATTGACGCACTCTTCGAGGTGATGCTTTGTCATTTTTTTGTCTAAATGCGGTCCGTGAAAACGATGAACTCTCTTCCTTCCAATGCGTATCTAAAATGCTGGATGGCTTGGTATATCGCTGTGAGTTCCATATCGTAAGCACTGTAGTTTTGCTGTTATGCCGTCAGCTTCTTTGAATAAAAACTGAGTGGTTGATTTGAGCCATATAGTTTAACAAGGTAGCGTTGGCAATCTCATTTTTACACTTTCCAAAAGCTGCAACTGATGCGGGCGTCCACTTTAAAATGTTATCGTTTTTCTCGTTTCCAGGGATCAAATCCAACAAAAAGACTTTGATTTTTCATTGCATGCGGCAAGAAAGGGAGGTAAAAATTTAGCATACCCAAAAATTTTTTTGAGGTTTTTCGCTGTAGTCGGCCTTTTGAAGTTACGGATGGCTTCGACTTTGCTTTCAGGTGGTGTAAGACCGTTGGAACTGATTTTATGACCTAAAAATACAAGTTGTGACTTACCCAATTGGCATTTATCAAAATTTACGGTCAGGTGGTATTTGCGTAGCCGGTCAAAGACAATTCTAAGGTGTTTCTCATGTTCTTCTGCTGTCGTTGAAGCGATGAGAATATCGTCGATATATGCGAAGACAAAATCGATTCCTCTTAATACCTCGTTCAAATGACGCTGGAACGTCTGAGCTGCATTTCGAAGACCAAAAGTCATAAAACAGAACTCAAATAACCCAAACGGCGTTATTATGGCGGTTTTTGGGATATCAGATGGCTCGACAGGTATCTGGTGATACGCGCGTTGTAGGACGATAGGTGAAAAAAAATTTTTCCGTACAAAATACTTGTTACATCGCGTACAAATGGTATGGGGTATCTATCGGGAACTGTGATATTGGTCAGGGCGCGATAATCGCCACATGGACGCCAACTGCCATCGGCCTTCTTTACAAGGTGTAGTGGGCTAGCCCAAATGCTCTTGGAGGGTCTACAAATTCCCATTTTCATAAGATACTCGAACTCTTTTTTAGCGGCCTGAAGTTTACAACCCGCAAGACGGCAGGCTCTAACGAGGAGGCCCTTTTGTTGTGATATGATGTGTGACCACAGATTCAGCAGGACGCTTGTTAGCATTTATCATAGCTAAATCCTTATATTGGTCAATTAATCGGGCGGAGCGGTCTAGTATATCGTAGGATAAAATGTTGATATATGATGTACGTGTAGGGTAAATTTTAGCCTCGAGTAGTGTTGTACGGTCTATTAGTTTTCCACTCTTAACGTCGACCAAAAGACCATGATGTTTTAAAAAATCAGAACCTATAATAGCGCAGTTGACGTTCGCTACTAAAAATGTCCATACGAAATTACGACGTAGGCCCAATGATATTATATATTAAGAGTTTTCTCACCGCACGTTTCTATCGGCGAACCGTTGGCTGCAAACAGTAATTTCTTTCTTCCTACACGAACACCTTTAGTGCCATTGGAAGGCAACACAGAGACATCGGCGCCTGTGTCTATTAAAAAGCTTAGTTTTGACAAATTATCATTAATCATGAGGTGGGCTATTTGATACTTAGCTTGCGATTCGCCCGAGTAATCGGAAGACGAAGTTAGTTTTTTGGAGATTTTGAAAACGAACAAGGCTCTCGGAACCTGGTGGCCTTGTTACCAAACGTACGATGGTACCAACACTGCTCGGAAGTTGACTTTGTTGCGGAGTCAGTAGACTTTTTCCTATTTGAAGACAGTGATCGTGATGTTCTTCGATACTTGCCCTGCATATCACAAACCCGGTTGATTTGTTGTTCGATGCGTTCCAATCTGCTCTCGAAATCACTTTTAGAAACACGTGGCGTTGAGCTAGCAACTGACAAAGTTTGAAATTCTCCTGTTTCCATTATTTTATCCGGTAATTTTTTTTGTCAATTCTGTCAAATTCGCATCGGATGCTTGTAAAATAGCACGCACCTGTGCCGGCAAGCGCTGCATCCACAACGATTTCAAAAAATCTGGGGTTATTTTGTCTTTCGACAACGTGCTCAAGTCGTTTAAAATCTGCGTCGGACGTTTGTCACCCAAATCGATCTCTGACAACAACTTCTGAGTTTTCTTTAGCTCACTCTCACAACAACGTTCAACGATGCACCTCCTCAAGTTGCCGTATTTGTCGCTTTCAGGTGGATTCAAAATGGCGTCTGAAATTTGCACGAGGACGTTTGACTCGACCGCGGCGACGACTGTGTTAAATTTTTCTGAGCCACTCGTGATGCCGGCAACAGCGAATTGCGTTTCCACCTGCGCCAACCAGACCTCTGCATGGTCAGGCCAAAAAGGTGGAACCTTAACTCCTACACGATTTATGGTAGTGGGTTCGATGTTGTAACTGGCCGCATTTGATGTTTCCGTTGAATCTTTTTCACCCTCGTTCTGCATGTTAATTTGTCACTGATCACGTCGGGATCACCAATTTCGGGTTGATGTGTTCAATAAAAAAACAAATGTACCTTATTTGTAATCCAAGCTAAATTATTTATTTAAAATTATCAATGACAAAATACAGTACACGTTATGCTTGACGATTGTTCGAGAGGTTGAAAAAGTGTGTGTTTTTTTGCTTTCTACAACTACATACATATACTTAGAGAAAAAGTAACGGGTAGTTGGTAGTTACAGTGTTGTAAACTGATAATGCTGGAGGTAGGAGCAGAGGTAACCAAAACTCTCAATAAATGAAATGCGTCTGTATTGGATAAGAGAATATTGCCCAGCAAACACAAAACTAAGAATTGCAAATGTAATGAATTTTACTTTCAAAAAAGTTTTAGGCATAAAATAAAATTAAACAAAAAATATGCCTCAGTTTTAATATAATTAGGCAATTTTTTCACACATATTTGATTGGTCGAGTTTAATTTACAATTAAAATTTAAAAAAACAAGTATATTTAGGCATTATAAATTAAGTTTTCCAAATTTTGTCAATTTCTTATAAACAAAATAAGTTTTAAATTTGAAGAACTTAATTTATTTCCATTATACTATTTTGTTTGCTGGTTTATTTTGAAATTAAATCAAAGAAAAGCATCCGCCCATGTGCACTCGTTAACACTCAATTAACGACTGAAATCAAACTGAAATAGAAGAGAACAAGCGTCGGTGTGAGTTCGTTTTATTGTTTTTGTAGCACTTAAGTGCACTGAAAATGAAGATTTGGTTACCTATGGTGTAGAGTCACCACAGATTCAAGTTTAATGATAATCTTTATAGCTTTATTGATATACATACATATACAGTTGACCCATAATTTGCACAGTCATTAAAATTAAAACCCTTGGTAATTTTTAAAACTCGATTTCCATTTGTTAAGCTGGATTACCAACAATTAGACAATGAATGGCGTGAACATGCACATTTAGATCACTTAATCTTTACGATGAATTAGGTGTTGAAAAATACTGGGGCCAAATTACCGCATTCGATATCGAGTAAAATTGATCGTAATTTTCTTATTTGAGATTATGGCATACGATATCGAGCAAGAAATTTAGTACATTTTATCATAATTTCGATATCGAAATAATTTTTTGGGGATCATTGTCTGTATCCATTGGATCATTGTTTGTGTCCACTAATTCAGAAACCACTGGTAGATTCACATTATCATCCTCATAAATGTAACCAATCTCAAAGTGGACAGGTATTTCATTGGGAAATTGTGTTTTATTGTGAAGTATTTGGGAATTAACATCTATATCTTCATCGTCACTAATATCATCAACCTTATCCGGTGGAGTAATCGAAAAATTAATTTGATCTGCATTATGTCCCACATCATTTTCTTCCTCGTCACTAGTCCATCCATCTGTTTCTGCTTGCAGCTCAGTTACAGTTAAAACTTTAAGACAGCGCAACATTTTCACAGAATTTAAAAATCACGACAATACATATTACTTTTTCAAAGATTTACTGCATATCTCTTGCAATCACGACAGACAATGAAATGCCATTTTACACACCAAACTATAACAAACACTTTTTATTGCATTGAATTTTACTTATGTAGTGTTGTGGTGGTGTTTGTGGTCATCTGCTTGCTAAAAAAAACACAAACAGACGGAATCAAAAAAAAAAAACTAACAGAGTGGCCAGATTGCCAGCGGCGCTGGTATGCCCGTGCTTAGCTCGGCTGAAGCTCGCCGGATAGGGTGGTTCTTGCCAGCAATCAGGACCAAGGACACACACACTAACAAAAAAATCATACCAGCTAGTGGTTTAACAAATAAAGTACAAGGGCCTAAAGTAGTCCTGCATTTCCCTACCGGTCATATTTACACACAAATAATTTGCCCTCCCACCCAAGATCTTCGTCTCGCCATGACGTCCTCTTCCTCGACGTCCCAAATCCAACCTGCAAACATTATTTCCCCTATTTACCGCCGCTTATTGATCTTAGCCCATCATCTTAAATGATAACAATAAAACAATTTAATTTAAACATTACAAATGGTTTTAGGTTTATTTAGACCAAAAGGAACTTAATTATTATGGATTCTATATAATAAAAAAATTATATTATTAAAATTTATTTCAAAAAAAGGAATATCATAAATTTTCTGCATAATAAAAACTTGAAATTGACAAAAATTATTTATTATGAAAGCGACTAATTTTAATTACTAACAATTCTTTTATTTGATTTCAAAAAAAACTTTTGCTTCATTTATTCATTTATTTTGCTATTTATGCCTCCAGCTTCTTTCTTTCGGGGAATTCGGATGACAGGAGCTGCCGTCCGTCCGTCACGTGTCCTACCTACTGTATGTTTCGGGTAAGTCTTATACAAATGCCCAAATAATATATGTATATTTTATAAATAATATTATTTTGTTCTTTTCTAGGTTAAGGAAAACCATTTTTATCCTCTGGGCAACTAACTCTAACGTTGACTAACAGGCTTGAGCTCAACCCCTATAAAAAAAAACAACCAGGGACTGATTTTTCAAGGTAAAATAAAAACTCTGTTTTCCCTATCAAAAAACCAACATATATACAGTGAGTCCCATTAATATTCGGTATTTTCATTCCAAGTTATTTAAACCACCATTTCAGCAAAACTATGAATGAAACTCAGAATTTTATGTTTTGGAAATAAAAATATTTATCTCGAGATCAAATTAGTTTATTGTTAGAGTTAAGAACATTAAGAAAAATATAATTAAAGTAAAAGTAAAAAGTTAACAAAATTCAGACTTCATTAATATTCGGTTTTTTTCATAATTAGGCATATTAAAAATAATTTTTTGCAGGAATTCTACACTAATCTTATCCCATTCTTCCTGCAGTCTTTTTTTTAGCTCATTTTTGGATGAAATAGGAGTTTTACGCACTTGGCGGTCCAAGTGATCCCATAAATTTTCAATGGGATTAATATCAGGGGATTATACTGGCGTATCATTAACTTTTGGACAATTGTAAGGTAACCATTCGTGGACAACATGAGCTTAATGTTTGGGGTCGTTGTCTTGATACAACTTGAAGGTCGAAGAAATCCCCATTTTTTCGGCAGACGGCTTCAAATTCTGACGCAAAATGTTTAAATACATATCTTTGTTCATGATGCCGTCGATAAAAACCAGTTTCCCGACACCCTTTGTTGATATACAGCCCCAAACCATTACGTGTTCACCTCCGTGCTTGACTGTTGGAGTAATGTTTTTGCCTCTCAATTCTTCATTGGGTTTCCGCCAGACCATTGTTCTTCCGTCGCTACCGAATATGTTGAATTTGCTTTCGTCTAGGAAAACAACATCTTCCCACCAATTTACAGCCTTTTTTTATATGTTCAAATTTACAAACGGCTTCTTACGAGCAACACGGCCATTGTACCCCTGTTTTTAATGGCTCGACGTATTGTGTCTGCAGATACAGACTTATTAAACTTCTCCTTGACTTCAAAGGAATGCAAAGAATATTTCATGGCAAAATATAATTTTCCATATATGTTCTATAATATAATACTACTTTTGACAGTTATTGGCTGTGTGCATGGTACGCATTTTGGGTTACAAAAACCTCTTAATGAACATATGTTTTTCAATAGAAAAGGATTTCATAGTTTGAATTCCATGATTGTGAGTACTTATTACATATGCTGTAGAAATGTAGTGTGCTAATTTTTGCTAAATTAATAATTTTTAGATATGTGACCACAAGTGTAGGATATTGGGTATTAACTCAAAATATGGAGGAGCTGCTCATAATTCCTTTGTTTGGAAAGAGTCAGAAGAAAGAATTCTTCTTGAGCATCACTACAATAATAATTTACGAAACTTTTGGCTGCTCGGTAAGTTGATTAAAAAATACTATTTAAACCATTTTTATTTTTTATTAATGCTTGCAGGCGATGCAGGATATCCCTGTGAACCATGGCTATTAACGCCGTATCGAAAGCCTCAGGAAAATTCACCTGAAATGCGATATAATGATATTCATTCTAAGGCGAGGTGCACTGTTGAACGAACAATTGGAATTTAAAAGGCCCGGTGGAAAATTCTATTCCATGACAAGAGAAGCCGATATAGTCCAGAAAAAGTAGCACAATTTTCAAATGTATGTGCTGCGCTACATAATCTGTGTATCCAATTTAAAGTGCCAAACTACGAAGACGTATATCGTGAACCTTTAAATACACTAATGCCAGAAATCGACAATAGAACAGAAACCCATATAAACAAAATTGGAAAACAAATAAGAGACACAATAAAAACAAGCTTATTTAACAATTAAATTATATTTTTAATTCATAAAAGAAAACAAAGAAAAAATTCATATGTGCATATAATATTCTCTTGTTTATAAAAAAAACGTTACTCGATAGGTTTATTGCTTACGATTAAAAACTCGCAAGGTTGCATTCGAACACTCGCTCGCTACCGACTGCTGTCATTAGAAATTTCGATACATATTATTCGATAACGACAAAAAGTTAAAAAACTCGAACTCACGAGTAAGTATTCGATCGTATACGACTACCAGAATTAGCCCCCAGCTGCTATCAATGAAAGCGAACGGGAGGAAAAGTAATTAAAAAACTATACATGCGTAAACATTTTTCAATGGCGGTGATCGAGGTAAGTTATTTTTATTTATTTATTATATGGTTTTTTTATTATTAATACAAAATATAGAGACTAGGCAAAATATTATTAAAATATTCCATTTTATTTTTCTTTTCAGGAAATAACGAAGGATGCTGCGGATTCTGGCGAGATAATGGTAAGTGAAAATAAAATTTACATGAGGTGAAAAAAAATTCATTATTTGTAAAAAAAAAAACAGTGAGTGAAAAAAAGAGTGTAAACAAAAGTGAAATAAATAAAATTTAAAAGAAACTAATTAATCAAACTATTGGCGCCGGACCAAAAGCTTTAAAAATAAATTTTCCATATTTGAAATAACCGTTCGGGATAAAAGTGGAGTAAAAAAAAATATAAAAACTGAAGAAAAACTTATTATTCAAAATCTCTCTATAGAACGGGTGTGTGTCGAAATAAAAATAATATTTGAAATTTACAGTGGGTGTGAAACTGAAGTGAGTAAATAAATTATTGTGAAAGTGAAAATAATTTTATAGTGACTGTGTAAATTGAACAAGTGAATACAAACTAAATCTATGTACAGTGGAAACCAAAAGTTGCGTGACAAAAATTAAAAAAAAAACTGAATTTAGTGCTAGATCAAAATTGATGTGCGATGAAATTTAAATGTAATACATAAAAAAAATTAAACTTAATATATATTTGAGTAATTACAGTGGTAAATAACGGGTTTTCTAATAGCTACTTGACAACTCTGAATTTAAATTGTGAACGCACTATTTCACTGATCATCTAATTGTTGCTTTCTTTTTTTCAGTAAACTTAACATTTTCGTTATGGTAAAGTACACGAAGGAACAACGTTTGGAAATTATAAAAATGTACTACCGAAATTCGGAGTCGGTGACCGCAACTTTAAGAGCGTTAACTCCAATTTTCGGTCGTAATTCTCGCCCTAGTAGACAAGCAATAACAAGTTTAGTGCAAAAATTTGAGTCTACATATTCATTGTGTGATGCTGTCGTGCCAGTGAGACAACGGCCTGGTCGAAGTTCCGAAAATATCGCTGCCGTTCAGGCGTCCGTAGCAAACGATTCAAATCAGTCGATTCCGCGGCGTTCTCAAGAACTGGGCATCCCCAAGACCACTTTATGGCGAATTTTGCGTAAGGATCTGGGTTTACACCCATACAAGATTAAGCTGACTCAAGAATTGAAGCCGATGGACCATTTGAGTCGACGTACGTTCTCCGATTGGGCTCTGGAGAAGATGCACCAAGATGATGAATTTCATCGCAAAATCATCTTCAGTGACGAAGCTCATTTTTGGCTCAATGGGTTCGTCAATAAGCAAAATATGCGTTATTGGTCTGCTGAAAATCCACATGTGCTTCACGAATCACCACTTCATCCACAAAAAATTACTGTTTGGTGCGCTTTGCATGCCGGCGGCGTCATTGGGCCATATTTTTTCGTCGACAATAACGATCGTCACGTTACTGTGAATGGCGATCGTTATCGCGCAATGATTAGCGATTATTTTTGGCCCGAATTGGAACACATGGACTTGGATGACATGTGGTTTCAACAAGACGGTGCCACAAGCCACACAGCACACGAATTATGTTATGAGTGAATTATTCTTTAGAATAAATCGTACTATTTCTTCTAAATAAAAACACAACGCAATATTTTTTCGAGTTTGTTCTTTATTAGTTGAATTGAATCTTAAGACTGATTTTTATTTTTTAGAAATACAAAAATTGAAATCTTATATTTAACTAAAAGTAAGCAACATAAACATTAATGCTTACGTTGCTGTCTGGCTAAATGTGGAAACGTAATTGGAAACTAATGCTCCGCTACACTTAGCCAGCCAATAATGGTCGTTTAGGGATGGATATGTAACTCCTCCACCCCTTGACCGAAATACACCTGAATTTCGTATTACAATTATTATTATTTTTTTTTTTTCTTATTTAATCATTATTACATATTCGGTTGGTATTTATCTATGATATCTTTTATGTCAGGACTCTGAGATATCGTTACGACTTGTGTTTTATTTGCACTAGACTTTCTATTTTTTATTACAATATACATTAATATGAGTACAATAGTGGTAGTGATTATTAGTGTTATGTTTAATCCATATGAGACCTTACTATGAACTTTCAATTCATTTATTTGTTTCATATTATTTTTATGTTCCAACACAATGTTTTCAAATTCTACGTTAGGTTTTGTTACATTAATAATTTGTGTTGGTGGGAAAAAGAATTTTTCGTTAATTATTTGTTTTTTATTTTTAAAAGTTTGATCATCGATTGTGATGCTACAATTATTTATACTTATTAAGTAGTTTCCCGACAAACTTAGATTTCTATTGTCACAATTTTGTTTTAGATTAATTTTTCTAGCATTTTTTAACAGAATAGTTTCTTCATCTAGTTCTATAGTTTCCGTTTTGTTATTAAATATATATTTACAATTAGCTTTAATTGAACAATGTTTGCTTTTTTGGAGATGCTTAAATATAACATTTTCCTTATAGTGTAAAATAACATTATTTATTCTGACGGTATCGCTCCTGCTGATTTCTTATAAAGTTTCCACTGTTTTGTTCCCGAAAATAATTTCTTTTAGAACCACTACTTGGCTCATATTGAGAGCTGTTTGTCACAGAATTTTTCCATTTGTTATTAGGGTTTAACTCGGACTTTTGTCGGTTGTAGTTTCGATTAGAGTTTTGATGTCCGTTCTCCCTGTTCCTATGGTAATTATTGCTGAATTTTTTATTTGCTTTATGCTCACTGTCAATAGTTCTACTATCGTCTAATAATTTCAGTTTTGTGTACTTGACAATTATGTCACTTAAAGTTTCGTTTTCACCTATATGTGCTCGTATTGGTCCATCTATCTTTTCCGTCATTAGGTCGACCAAATCCCTATCCACATTTTCAGACATATAAAGTGTGGGTTTATTATCGTCTAATTCGTATATTTGACTAATTTCATTCTTGGCTGTTTCAAAACAGTCAAAAAGTTCTCTTAAATTACTCACTTTAATGTATCGGCATCTGTTAAAAATCTCGGCATACGATGTCTTCGGTCTGGCTTGGGCCCTCAACTTTGCTTTTAATTGATTCCATGAAATGTCTCCAAGTTGCCTTATATGTGTTGCGAAGTCTACATTGATTTTTTCGTTTACTATTATCTGGATTCCAAACTTAATCAATGCGGTGTTACCTGCACAGAGATCTATTAACATCTCTATGGATTTTATGAATCCATTGATACTATGATTGTTATTCAGCGGTCTAATTTGCCGAAACTGCTGAATTATGTCTTTCGGTTTCATTTGGAGGTAATTCTGCTGATGAATCTGCTGTAGCATTTGTTGTTCCTGATTTATTTGCTGCTGTTGTTGTAGCATTTGTTGTTCTTGATTTATTTGCTGCTGTTGTTGTAGCATTTGTTGTTCTTGATTTATTTGCTGCTGTTGTTGTAGCATTTGTTGTTCTTGATTTATTATTTTTTGCTCCTGCATCCGCAAAGTCGACTCCAACTCGGCAATCTTTTTCATTGCTTCGTCGACCTCTTGCAAATTTCTATTTGCATCGAATTTATTCATTTTTTTTTATTAATACACACTTTTCAATAAACTTTTTATAGTTATATAATAAAAATATAAACTTCGGTTAGTTTTATTTTGCGAAAAACCGTTGATATTCTTTTAGTTTCTTTATTTTTAAAAACTTAAGTTTTTAACTTTGGCCGTTTACCGACTGCGCCAATTATGTTATGAGTGAATTATTCTTTAGAATAAATCGTACTATTTCTTCTAAATAAAAAACACAACGCAATATTTTTTCGAGTTTGTTCTTTATTAGTTGAATTGAATCTTAAGACTGATTTTTATTTTTTAGAAATACAAAAATTGAAATCTTATATTTAACTAAAAGTAAGCAACATAAACATTAATGCTTACGTTGCTGTCTGGCTAAATGTGGAAACGTAATTGGAAACTAATGCTCCGCTACACTTAGCCAGCCAATAATGGTCGTTTAGGGATGGATATGTAACTCACGTTACAATCGATTTAAAAAAAGTTGTCAAGTCCTTATTGGAAAACCCGTTAAATGTGACAGTGGAACCTCACTATTACGAATGAAGTACATATAAAAAAAATTCAATTTAAAAATAAAATTATTTAACTAGTATCTAGTAAAAACTGAAAATAAAAACTAATTCATAAAACTAAATTCAGATCTTTTTCTTTGTATATATTTCGAAAAAAAAATTTTTTTTGTACATTTTTTTTTTGCATGAATTGGGAAAAGAAACTGATTTAAACAAAAAAAATTCTTTCAGAATTCAAATTGAACCATACGCTCTCAGCTAACCTAAGCGACATAACCACTGTATCTACTGTTAGTAACGCATTAGATTCTCTTCAGCACGACAATGTCAGCTTAAGTCATGAATATTATGTTACAACTGATAAAATAACAAACGTTATAAAAAATCTTAAAAGAAAAAAATCTCCGGGTAGTGATGGGATAAGTAACAGCATATTAACATCTGTTTAAAATTGTCGTATTTTCCAGATTGCTGGAAAGAGGCTACAGTAATTGCAATATGTAAACCGAATAAATTGTCATCATGTCCATGATCTTATAGGCCAATCAGCTTATTATCCTTTACAAGTAAAATATTAGAAAAAATAGTTAAGGAAAAAATTGTGAAATATTGTAATGAACACAATGTTCTCCCAACACAACAATTTGGTTTTAGATCTGGACACAATACTTTACTTTAATAAGAATAAAAACCAAAGTAAAAACTAATTTTAACGAGGGAAACATGGTGCTCCTGGATATCAAATCTGCTTTCGACTGGGTGTGGCATGATGGTCTCATTTATAAAATTATCCAATTTAATTTTCCAACAGAAATCATAAAAATTATTCAAAGCTTTTTGGAAGGAAGAACGTATAAAGTATATATAGGCAAAAACTGCTCATCTCAAATTGCAATATCTGCGGGCTGCCCACAGGGATCTTGCCTGTCACCAATTTTATATAATATATTTACATCCGATTTTCCTTCTTTGTTCGGTTGCTCTTCATCTATATTTGCAGATGACACCGCAATACTTTGCCATGGCGTACTTGCTGACGACATTGCATTAGTCAGTTTAGAGGAATATTTCAAAAGGTGGAATATACTCATTAACCCTCAAATAACTCAAGCAATTTATTTTAACAGATTCAAAACTTAATTTCAGCGATCACATTTCGTACATAATTAACAAAATTAATAACACCAAAAGACTTATGTACCCCTTTGTAAATAGAAAGTCAACCCTAAACCAAGATAACAAAATCATAATTTTTAAAGGTATTTTTATGTCCATACTGTATTATGGGGCCCCAGTATGGCATGATGTCGCAAACTGCCATAAAAAAAGACTTCAAATAAGTCAAAATAAACTGTTAAAAATGATTTATAATCTTCCCTGGTATTTTTCTACCCAACGGCTGCATTCTATTAATTGTATCAATATGGTTGAACAAAGAATTTCGATACTTACACACAATTACGATCTCAGATGTCATTTGTCTGAATATACACATATCAACGAATTGACAGTTATTACATAGTCTTAAGTTTTATCTTAACAAACAAATTTTTTTTTTCTTTTTTTCGCTTCACATAGGTTTTTGTTACTTTTTACCTAAACATAAAATGTCATTTTATCCTACTAGTAATTTTCAGTCTCTATAATTATTTCTAAGTAGAAAAGGATTATTCACCTGAACTCTTATATATTTGTAATATTACTTGTAAAAATTATTCCTATATTATGTAAATAAATAAATAATAATAATAAATTTCTTTACAGAAAATCTCAATTCAATTAATTCTTGAAAGTTTAAATTTCAAACCTAAGATGAAGACCGTTGGTGCAGACTCAGGTAGGTTCTGAACACGGAGCTAGATGAGAAAGGCAAGGACTAGGACCACCAAAGGTTTCAGGCTCCGACCTTTGGCGAGAAATACCCCTTGACATTTCCACTTAAGATAAGTATATACAAAAAAATAACGCTGTTGACGCGTGAAAGTTTTTAAAGGAAGGAAACAAACAATAAAGAAATTCATAAAATCACTCCTTTAGAAAGTTTCAGCGTCAACAAAAACTAAAAACATTTCTAACCTTCCTTCTCTCCAAGTTCCTTGGAATTCAATTGCTCCCTAATAGGACGAACCAATGGAAATAAGGCTAACAAAAAAGCAATTCATGGTTATTTGCAAGTATTTATATAAAACAACAAAATAAAATTTAACTTAAAGCAGAATTTTTACTAAAGTCTTTCGAAAACTCTTTTTCAGGCAACAAGAAAATCAACAAGCGAAGCTTGCTTAGCAGAAATTAGCAGGTGAGCGTGCAAAAAAAATATTATTTGTAGTAGATATTAGAATAACTATGTATATTTAGTTATATTTAAAACAAAATTTTTTCGGTCACTATCGCGAAACTTCCGTATTAACTATAGTACATGTAGACATTAAGAACCTTTTTAGCAAATTTAGTTACGTTCAATACAGATTCCAGGTCGAATTGTGTCGGGTTTAGATATTAATGGTTTACTGACCAAGACTGACGATTCAGTACGACCCATCATCCATGTTAGAGTCCGTGAGATTCATGCTGTCAGAATGAACAATTGCACGTTCGTACGCAATTATAAATTCTTTAATTTTGTTCTTGATTCGCTGTAAGATCGGACTCAGAAAAATGTTATTGCTTAAGGGGACTAATAACTCTTAGCCCTTAATAGCATAGTTCTCCAGAGTGACTATGGAGTTGCCCCAACGGTTACAAATGTATCCAATTTTAGAAACGTAAGCTTGAGTCGATCAAATTAACAAATTTATTTATTCTGAACAGCAACTGAATCTACAGACCGCTTACATTGATGAATGGTGTGTACAAATCCAAGTTTCGCTCCGAATCCTTAGATATATATACTAGGCCGGAATTCTTCGTCCCCAACATCAGGTATTTAACAGGTGTGAACATAGCTATAGGCGGAAACGGTTTGGACCAAATTGAGAAATGTCAAAACTAAAACCACCGAAGAATTTAATCTTCGGCGAGAAATACCTTTGACAATTTCTTGTTATAGAAGTTGTGTCTGTTTGCAAAAAAAAAAAACAAAACAAATAAAATTTTATTTGAACTAGGATTTACGTGTAGGCCGTAAACTATTTGACATGTAGCTGTGACCATAGCTTTAGGCGGAAACGCTAGGACTAGAACCACCAAAGATTTTAAGGCCATAGTTTAAAATATAAAATAAAATATATTTAAGTTATTGCTTTAAATCTTTGGCGTGAAATACCCCCAGCGATTTCCCCTGCATGTCCTCTATCTCATAGAGACTGCCTCCTACAGGCTTTACTATCCGGCATTTGAGAAACTTCCGGGCGAATTCGGCGTTGAAATTATTTTTAAAATCGCTCAACTGAAAGTTGCGACGATAAACCTCCTGTCCAGGTATAAATTTTACCTGACGACCCCGCGTATTATATGATTTTTAATTTCTAATGTAGGCTTTGTGTAGGTTTTCACGTATCTTTTGTCGAATCATTTCCATTCGCACCGGTTTAGGCACAATGTACAATTCGGACTCATTTAGACTTTTAAGTTTACGAGCTTGTGGTCGTGCCTAACCCGAAAACTGTGGACAATATCGGCAAATTCCTTGCTGACAAATTGTTTTCCATTGTCTGAGACGATGGTTTCAGGAGTTCCAAATTTGTGGAAAACCTCTGATATTAAAAATTTAATAACATTTTTGGTGTTAGCCTTAGGCAATGCCTTTAAAAAAACAAATTTGGTTAGGTGGTCTAAGACAATGAAAATAAAAACGTTACTATTTTTCGACCTCGGGTAAGGACCGAGAAAATCTATAAAAATTCTTTGGAAAGGTCTTTCGCTACCCGTTTCCGAACCCATTGGTGGTCTAAGCGTTACATTCGCGGAATTTGCTTCTTTGCATGTCTGGCAATTTAACACGAAATTTCTTTCTAGAACATTTTGATTTGGCCAATAAAAATATTCCTTGATGCGATGCAAGGTTTTACACACGCCTCCATGAGATACCTGCGGGGAGTTATGGCATGCTTTTATGATCCCCTCTATCAACTCCAAGGACACCCACAATTTCCACGCGAAATCCTCATTAAGAGCGACGCCGTCATAAGGTCGGGTACGCTTGTAGACAAAACCGTCTACAACTTTCAAATCCGGTAATTGATCGGAATTGTTTTCGATTCTTGAAATCAATTTCGCGTAATCTTCCGACCGAAAAGCTTCAGAGTTCAAATCCACGAAAATGGGTACATTTAGCGAGATTTCGTCCATATTGTAGCGAGACAGGGTATCGGGTACCATATTTTGTTTCCCCTGCCTGTGCTCTATCGTAAAATCATATGCTTGTAGATGAAGACTCCATCTTGGTAAACGACCGGTTAAGTCCTTATGACTCATCAGCCACTTAAGGCTACTATGGTCCGTAATGAGGTGAATGGTATCAGTTCTATATAGGTCCTAAACTTCTTAATCGCCAGGACTACAGCTAAGCATTCACGTTCAGTCACTAAATAATTTTTCTGCGCTGATGTCAATTTGTGTGAGAAATAGGAAAAGATCTGCCCCAATGCCTACATCAGACGCATCACACTGAACGCAAAAATGCTTGCTGAAGTCCGGATGATTAAGCAGTGGACGCGAAATGAGAGCATCCCTGAGACGATCAAACGCGACTTTAGCTTCGTCTGAAAACTTGAATTGCTTACCCTTCTTCAGCGTTTCAAAGATTGGAGCTGCAATGGTGGCATAGTCTGATATAAATTTCCTATACCAGCCTGTTGCCCCCATGAAACTCCGCACCTGTCTTGCTGACTTAGGATACGCAAAACGAGTAATAGTTTTCACCTTAGCCTGATAAGGTTTTAGTTTACCGCCTCCTACTATATACCCTAGGTATTTTAACTCTTTAAAACAAAATTTAGATTTCGCCACATTGATGGTCAGACCTGCTTCCGTCAAACTCATAGATACACGTTTTAGCAATTCCAGGTGTGTCTCGAAATCTGGAGATACTATCAAGAGATCGTCTAAGTTAGGGTTACCATATTCATTTTGAGAAAAAGAGGTTGTCGACCAAAAAAAAGCCGGACATTTACCCTTACAAAGAGGACAATACTCTGTAGCAAAATATTAAAAAACAACGCCTTAAAATACACAAAACAAATTTAAAATTCTATTTACAAAACAAAACTTAAACAAAATATTAAAAAAATGATATTTTATCAGTCTGATCTCATAACTACTACAACATAAAAACATAACAATTAACAAATTCATTTTAAAACTTGTTGTCAAGTTTCATGTATATTTTTCAGCGCTTTCAATTTGAACCAATATATTATTATCGCATTTTTTTAAATATTTATAAAACACTTGACAATTTATATCAATATTATATTTGACTTTAATAATATCAGAAATAGTTAGTGTTTAATTTGTTTCTTTCTGGTGTCCACTGAATTCAGAACTTCTAGAACTAAGAACTTTGAGAAATATCATAAAACAAAATTCCCAAAGGTTAACACACACATTCAGGTTAAGAATTGACCATTTTAAAATTTGGAATGATTTGGAATTTATAAGATTTCGTCTTTCAAAGAAAAGTGCATCAGATATTTTTTCCCCCTCCAATAAATTAGCACTTGGCACCTTTTCCAGACATTTCTGGACAAAACTAAAAAAGTCGTTGCAAACAATTAAATTTGGCAATTAATTGATGTAACTCTAAACGTCAAACACCAATGTTACCACATTTTTCACCGAATGCAGTAGGTAAACAAATTTTAAAATTACCAAATTCTTTTTACCGGTTAGGTAAGGAAAAGTAATTGGTATAAACTCTTGTAGTTATCTATTTGTTAAAATTACGGGCATAAGACACGTAGACAAAGGCGAAAAGCCAAAGTCGTTTAAAATTGTGAAGGCGCATATAGCGGCCAAAAAGCATCAAACACAATTCGCTTGCACAAAAAAGTATGTCATGACATCGTGTGTATTTAAAAATATGTATACATCAATGCCAACAATACTTTCGATGCAATAAAACGAAATTATAGATTAAAGTTTTAAAAGTAGTACAAACCCAGGACAGTTGCAAAAAAAGAAGTAGGACTACCCCGGACGCCCTAAAAAAGAGGACGGTGTCCGGGGAAAAGAGGACGTATGGCAACCCTAGTCTAAGTAGACGAAAAATCTATCACGTAGAGCTCCGGGGATCACTTTATCCATCAGACGACATAACCTTTGAGCTGCATTACACAGCCCAAAAGGCATGACCGTAAAATGATAAAGTGGTCGCCCTGGCACAGTGAATGCAGTTTTCTCCCTACTAGACGGGACTAGTGGTATCTGCCAGAAAGCGTCCTTTAAATCGACACTCGATAAAAATAGTGTATCCCCCAAACGACTGAGCAAACCTTCGATGTGCGGCAATGGATAGGCATCCTTGACTGTTAATGCATTGACTTTGCGACCGTTCAGGCACAACCGGTTTTTCTCACCCTTGCGGACCAGAGTAACTGGATGACTCCATGAACTTTCTCTAAGCTCAATAACACCAAGGTCTAGCATCCTATCCAGCTCCGCAAACATCAACTTTTGCACAGCCGGTGGGACAGGATAATGACGATCTTTCACTGGATTTACCTCGCGCGTATCTATCGAATGCGTTTCTAATTTTGTTTTACCTAGTCCTTTCTTACTGTAGCAGGGGAACGCCGATATGACAAAATCTAATCTTTGTCGCTGATCAGCTTATGAGTCACGACATCTGGAGTATTCTCTGCCTCTTTGCAGGGACTAATACCATTTGTTGTTAAACTTTCTATGCAGGCAAACATTTTGAAAACTTTCATAAAATCGACCCCCAAGAATAGCTAAGTAGGCTACTATAGGATGTGCAGTACCGTCTGCGGTCTTAATGACTGTGTGAAAGTCGTGTATTTGCAGACCGGTGTGATAAATGAAAGTCAGTTTTTATTATTAGAGCAACTAGTTGTCGCTTTGACTTTATTATCAGAATTGATCTTTATTACTAAATACATACTACTTATATACTACTAATGAAAATATACTAGACGACTAATTCTTAAACTAATGTATGGGAATATTTTGGGTAATTTGATTTGACTTAAAGTATTCCCATACATATGGTCGTAGCTGAATGCGTGTGTCCATTTCAAGTGCATTGCAACCCAGACGTTTACTACAGTGTCTATTTACACCAAGCCGCTAATGGGCATGCACCTTATGTATATCTGTTTGTTTTGTTTACTGTAAGAGGACACTTGTTTTGTTCAGTTACTTAAAACAATGCATTCATGTAATAATGCTACACCTCCTTTCTTAATAAGAATGTTCATATAACATTTTTTTTTTGTTGTATGGACATTCTTTTACAAACTATTTATATTTAGATAATATTATTGTGAGTTTATAATGGTATATGAATTTGTAATGGGGTATTTGAATTAGTAATGGGGTATTTGAATAAGTAATGGGGTATTTGAATAAGTAATGGGGTATTTGAATAAGTAATGGGGTATTTACTTTTACTTATCGTGATAAATTTTAAGTCTATTCTTATGTACTATTTGCTCTTTATTTGTTTTCTTATCCACTATGGTTTTATTATTTCTTAGATCTATATTTACAATTTGAAAAGGACCTTTGTAGTTTGGTTCTATTTTATGTCCTGATTCATTTCTTAATAAAACTAAATCACCTATTTTTAAATTACAATTTATAGTGTTCTTATCATAAATCTCTTTTGAATTAAATTTATTTTTATTTAATAATAATTGGGCTCTCTTATGAGCTACTTCTATTCTAAATTTTGCTTCTTTGGCATAATCATCTATATTATACAATGGAGAGATTCCATCTATAGTATCAAATTGTGTAAATGAATTTGGAAGTTTGGAGAAAACTAGTTCATATGGACAGTAATTATGCACTGTTGAAGGGGTGGTATTGAAACAGTAAGTAAAATATTTTATCCATATGTCCCAGTCCGTCTTGTCTACTGAAATATAAGAACGTACGTATTCGTTAAAAGTTCTATGGCTTCTTTCGATCGTTCCTAATGTTTGATGGTGGTGGGCGGGTGAGATTAGTTTTTCAATTTTTAATAATTTACATATTTCTGATAAGATAGAATTTTTATACTCTGTTCCCATGTCTGATATGAACGTCTTCATTGGACCATAGGTAAGTATAAAGTTCTCAAATATAGCTTTTGCTATTGTTTTAGCGCTCTTGTCTTGTATTGGTATTGTTACTAAGTACTTAGTTAAGTCGCATATTAGCGTTATTGCATACTCATTTCCTTGAATTGATCTCGGAAATGGTCCTACTGTATCAACATATACTATGTCAAATGGTTTATCCGGTGTTTCTGTTATGGTCATAGGACATTTTATATGCTTCGTTGTTTTTGCTATCTGGCATTTGTGACATGCTTTTACATAATTAGATATATCTTTTGACATATTTTTCCAATAATAATATCTTCGTATCTTTTGTGTAGTTCTATATATTCCACAATGTCCTCCTTCTATTGGATCATCGTGATATTTCTGCAGTATATCAAGAATTGCCTTGGCATTCTTATTATTGATTTGGGTCACCTGTTTTAGTAGCGCTACTTTAATTTTCTTTAATACATTATTGCCCATTATTTTAAAATCATTAAAAGAGATAAATTCAAAAATTTTCTCACTAGGTGCCACTTGTAAATTATAAATATTATGTTCACCGGCCACTTTTTCGAGCCTAGGGAAAAATTGTCCTAAGTCAAGATTCCCGTTAGTAAACAAATCATTTATTTGTATATATGTTACTATAGATTTTCCTCGTTCGATGTAGCATCTTCCAGGGGAAATCTTTAGTTTATAGTATTTCCTGACGTCAGTGTTATTTAAAGGTTCATATATACTGGGCTTATTATTTTTATTTTCATCAATTTTCTGCTGTTGAACTACTGTATTATTATCATTATTTGCATGTTTATTGGTCATAGATCTGGTTGTGACTTTTAGTATAGAATTATTCATTTCTTTTAAGTCGTTAATGGTTATCCTTGATAACGCGTCCGCAACGTAATTATCTTTTCCCCTAAGATATTCAATAGTAAAGTCATATTCCTCTAAGTCGAGTCTCATTCTTATTAGTTTGGAACTTGGATTCTTCATAGAAAATAAATAAGATAATGGTTTATGATCAGATCGTACTAAGAAATGTTTTCCATATATGTATGGTCTAAAATGTGTAATAGCCCAATGGATGGCAGTTAATTCTTGTTCAATAATAGCTTTATTGCTTTCACCCTTACTGAATGCTTTAGAGGCATATGCTATAGGTAGATGTTTTCCTTCATATTCTTGTGTTAATACTGCCCCACAAGCTTTTTTGCTTGCGTCTGTTGTTATGCAAAATTGTTTATTGAAATCGGGGTATTGAAGCAATGTTGGCTTCATTAAGGCCTTTTTAAGATATTCAAATGCGAAATTGCAATCATCTGTCCATTCGAATTTTGTATTCTTTTTAGTTAGTTGTGTTAAATGTCTTGAATATTCTGAAAAATTTTTAATGAATCTTCGATAGTAGTTGCAAAAGGCGACAAATCTTTTTGCACTATCTGCATCTGTTGGTTTAGGGTAGTTTTCAATTATTGCATATTTAGTGTCATCCGGCAGTATTCCTTTGTCAGTACATTTGTGACCAAGGTATGTAACTTCCTTCATGAAAAACGAACATTTTTCTGGGTGTAGTTTTAGATTGTATTTTCTACATAACTCGAAAACTTCTCTTAGATTTGAAAGCATATGTTTCTCTGAACATCCTAATACAACTAAATCATCCATATACAGGAAGGCTTGGTTGGGTTTTAATCCACTAAAAGCTAGTGTCATCATTCTTTGAAAAGAATTAGGGGCTATTTTTAGACCGTATGGTAATCTCGTAAATCTATATGAACCGTTGTTTGTCGAAAACGATGTTAAATCCCTAGATTTGTTTTCTAAACTAATTTGATGAAATCCAGACATTAAGTCTAAACAAGAAAAGTATTTTGCTCTACCTAGTTGGTCTAATATGTAATCTATCCTAGGTAGTGGGAACTTATCTGCAATTAGTTTTTTATTTATTTGTCTATAATCTACGACAAGTCTCCATCTTTTATTTTCAGTATTTGGGAGTGATTTCTTGGGTACTAATAAGATTGGACTGTTGTATTCGGAGTAAGATGGTTCCACTATTTTGACAGTTATTAATTTGTTAACTTGTCTGTCTATTTCTTCTTTATGTGAATGCGGTATTCTGTAATTCTTTATATATATCGGTGTTAGATCTTTTACTCTTAACTTTTGTTCATAAAAATTGTTAGTGCTAATTGGTTCTGTTTCTAATCCAAAAATATCGCTGTATTCAGAGCATATGTTAGTTAGTGTTGTGTTAAAAGGTATTGGAAAATTTTTCTGTAATATTTGTAATATTTTTGATTTTTTATTGGTGTTACTATTATTAGTTTTATTTGTGATTATATCATAGTTTGATATTTGTTCGTTTAATATATTGTTTGGATTTAGTGTTGTATTAGTGTTATTAGTATTTAAGAAACGAATATAAGCAAACTTAGTGTTTATTAGTGTATTTGCAATAAATATGCCTGGTATTGGTTCTTGATTTGGTATCAATAATTCAGTTTCTGTGGAGCATATATTTATTTTACGTATTACTTCTGACCTTGCTGGTAAGACAATGTTATTATTATTATTTGTAAGTGGTATTTTTATATCTTGTGCTATATTAAAAGGTCTAAGGATAAGATAATCAAAATCCTCATTAAAATCTAAAACGCAGTTGTATTTTTTCATAAAATCCATACCAATTATACCATCGCATGGTATCGGAAATTCATCATTTACTATATGAAAGTTGTGTGGTATCTGGAAGTTTTGGGCTCTTAGCTCAAAAAATTTAGTTCCTAAGGAATTTATTTCACCTTTTCCTATCCCACTTAATGTTGTTATTTTGTTTTTATTGATTTCCTCTAATTTAAAATATTTTGATTTAACTATCGAAATATCTGCTCCAGTATCTACTAACAATGTTATTTGAATATTTGTGTTATTAATGTAAGCATTTATGAAAAAACAAAAGTTAAGATTAAGATTATATATTTTTGTTTTTATTGGTTTGATCCTAGGGGAAGATACGAGTTTTCCGAATCTCTTTCATTGCTTGCCGTCGTATGTACGTAATTTCGGTTTCTATTGTAATTAGTTCGTCTTTGATGGTAAGTATTATTTTTATTTCTGTTGTTATTGTGGTTTCTATTATTATTGTTTCGAGAGTAGTTGTTTCGTCCACGAAATCTATAGGAATTATTATTTGGTCGTTGTTGAAAATGTAATATTGTATTTTGTTGTCCAGTTGCTTCTGTACAACTGTTGACAAACTTGCTGATTGCTTCATTCATATTACTAAACTGTCCGGCTTCCATAATAAGTTTTACTTTATCATTGGTACAGTTCTTTGTCATTGCTTTTACTGCGTTCTGTGTTGCATATTTATTTGCGATTTCGTTTGTTACTCCATCAGCTATGTACGCATTTTCTAATGACTTAGTAATAGCTTCTATTTCACTACAATATGTATTAGCAGTTTTATTATTTTGTCTAATATTCATTGCTTTTGCTGTCAAGACCTCGACTGACTCGCCTTTAATTGTATTTTCTAATTTGTTTACTATATCTGCTATGGTATTTTCATTATTTATAATATTTCTGGTATTTCCTTTTAATTTTGTTTTTATTAAAGATACTGCTATGATTTCATGTGAATCTTTGATTGAGTCTACTAAGGCTATTGCATCTAAAAATGATCGTAAATTTTCTGCCTTTCCGTCAAACTCAGGAATTAATTTAGAGGCGGTGTTAAGAAATTCTACCACTGTTTGAGACATTGTTGCTTCTATTTTATTTATTATTGGAAAAATTTTTTCGATTTGTATCCTTTCATGGATATTATTTGATATATTTATATCGAAATTCTTTTTTGCTGTTATTCTTAATACTTTTTCTCTTGTGTCTTGGTAAAATGCTTCAGCAGCTATCTTATGATTTTTTGTAAGTCTTTCGTAATTTACATTTAAAAGGGTTCTAATTTCTTCTAAACTATTAATTAGTATTTTCAAATGTTTATGTAAAGTATCGTCTTTTATTGGTCTGTCCAAATTCAGACATTTATAGGATTTCTCTATTTCTACTTTAATGTTTCTGCATCTTTCAAGAATGCTTTTCCAATCCATATACAAATTTTCTTCTTTCTTCCTTTTATTTATATTGTATTTGATTCATTATTTCTATTTTGATATCTTTTCTTTAAATTTTTATGATGCATTTGATATATGCGACAAAAGAAATTTATGATTAATATTAAAGTTATTATAACTAAGAATATTTCTATTTTAAAAGTATTAATATTTTCTTCTCTTATATCTACTTCATTTACTACGTTTGCTCGTGGATGATCAAAGGTAGTCTTCGAATTACACATTGTTTAAAAAAAATTTGTTGAAAGAAAAAAAAATTAGTGTTTGTCAACGGCGGTTAACGCCTACCGACCTATACGTGCATCTAGTGCACTGTAGTTTTTTTTTGTATTAGTTCATCGAGTTGGTTGATTCTCAACCAAATTATTGTCGACCGCTCCCAAGTTGGTGGTTCTTTGCTGTTGACTTCTCTTAGTAACTGGGTTCTCTCTCTCTTCCATCTGCAGAGTAATCCACCTCTGCGTTTTGGTCTTGTCACTTGTGGTTTTTTATTTATTGGAGTATCATCCTTCTTTTTAGGCTGCTTCTGCCTTGCTCTATACTCCTCTAGAGTTAATGGTTTTGGGCCTGCTTTGGAATCCATGCACCTTTTGGCCAGGTGTTTTCTTCCTTCTCTTCTCTTTTGTCAGGCCGTTATTGGCTGGACTGACAGTATTTTCAAAAAATTTTATTTATTCCATCCTTTTTTATGGGTGCTCTATTTGTTAAAAGTAGATGAAGAAAGGGGGTTTGATATCGATGAAAATGAAAGGGGGTTTGAAATTCGATGAAAATGAAAGGGGGTTTGATATTTGGTAACGATGAAAATGAAAGGGGATTTGATTTTTACGATGAAAACGAAAGGGGATTTGATTTTTACTAAAAATTTACGATGAAAACGAAAGGGGATTTGATTTTTACAAAATTTTCCATTGTTTTAAAAAATTCTTATCGCACACATTTTTTTTCCACGGTGATTCCTCTTTGCTGTTATTTTCATGTTTTAAAAAATTCTTATCGCACACATTTTTTTTCCACGGTGATTCCTCTTTGCTGTTATTTTCATGTCTATAGAAAAATTTTTTAAATGTTAAAAAATTATTTATCAAAGAAAATGAGATGAATGGTGGAAGAATAGATCTTAAATCGAGTAAGACATCCGGCACAATTTTTAAAGAAAGACTATTTACACAGTTTCCATTGTGATTTTTGAAAATAAGATATACTTGTCTGGAATTATAGACGGCGACAACACCACATATTGTTTGGTTTTAGGTCTAGAATCGAGTAAGACATCCGGCACAATTTTTAAAGAAAGACTATTTACACAGTTTCCATTGTGATTTTTGAAAATAAGATATACTTGTCTGGAATTATAGACGGCGACAACACCACATATTGTTTAGTTTATGAAAAAAAAAAAAAAATGATAAAACATATCCGGATTTATAGACGTTGACGAATCCTCATATCACAAGATACTTATAATAAACTAATATGCATAAATACTGAGTTTTAAAACAGTAACTATTCAGTAAAAGTCAAACATTCAATTGAAATTCAAAGAAATATGACCTCCACAATGACGAACCGGGATATTTTAGCCGCCTTCAACAAATTGAGGGGCAAACCATACTGCTCCGTAAAGGATATGGATTCTTATTTGGACACTATGCCATCAACATCAAGATTCGCTAAAGGTACGATGGAGGTTAATAAGGAAAGCGGAGCTGGATTTATATGCGAAGTTTGTTACAATGTATTTACTACATTAAGTAAACTGCACAAACATAAGCTCGTGCACCAAAAAAGCATGAAGAAGAGTTGCAACATCTTTTACTGTAAGCATTGTGGAGATGAGTTCACAAATAAAATGGATTTAAAAAATCATAAGGCTATCCATGTCGGGATAACAAGTTTAAATTGTGAAATTTGTGATAGAGGTTTTAAAACTCACAAGGGCTTTGAAAACCACAAAAAAACGCATCAAAATAAAATTAATTGTTCCAGCTGTCAAATTGATGTTGGAAGATTGGATTGGGGACATCATCTTCGTTCAAGGCATCACAAGGAAAGTTTGGGTGTAGTGAGAGATTTCACTAAAAACATCAAAATAAGATCCAGCGACTTCATGGAACGAATTGAAGTCTACACATACTCAAACCCGAAGTTAGAGAACCTATTTGTGGAAGAATTTTTTGAAGCTGCAGAAGAGGAAGTAATGGAAATATTGGAAGAGTCCTTGGCGAAGCAAATTAATTTTAAATGTAATTTTGAACTTCAATGCCTTTACATAAAAAAAGCAGAGGATACAGAGAAACTTGAGATTATGTCGCATGTGACTAAAATGGTGGCTGTAAACCGTTCTCATGGCTTACGAGATATTTATTTGGAAAAGGCAGATGACATTAAAACTAAAATGTCAGAGTTCCAAGAACGGGATAGTGGATGGGCTCTACTACAAATATCCAACTTGAACATCAACATCAACAAGCACAATATAGTTCGAGGATCGAGTTACATAAATATGCCATATAAATTGAGCAAATTAAATGCTTGCCTCAATATAAAAAATAATGATATATATTGCTTTAAATGGTGCATAGTAGCAGCATTGAAAAATCCAAGCAACCCCCAAAAAGCTTCATACAATATTGATAATATTGAGAGAGATGTTATAAAAATTAATGAAATAGAAATTAATTTCTCAAACATCAAATTTCCAATTGATGTAAAAGATATAAATATCTTTGAATCACAAAATCCTTACATTAGTATAAATGTATTTGGATTTGATGTGAAAGGGAACCAAATAATTGGACCATACAGAGTATGCGAGAAATATAGGACAATTCACATCAGCCTACTGCTGTTGGAGAACGAGGATTGTAGTAAGAGGCATTATGTTCTCATTAAAGATTTATCACGGTACGTTAAACTATTTAATACATTTTTTGAATTATTTATTTATATTTAAAATTTTATATTTTGTTCTTTCAGATTTTTGAGATCATCGTTAAGCAATAGCAAAAACAGCATTCACTTTTGCATGACGTGTCTTACTTACTCCAAAGATCCAGAAATGTCAACAAGACATAAAGATGGATGCTCTAAAATGGTTACTACAATGCCGGCGTACGAAGATAAGTATATCGAATTCAAAAATAGAATTAATACTTTAGAAGTGCCATTCGTTGTCTACGCAGACTTCGAATGTCTATTACAAAAAATTAATAGTAGGATTAGCTCTAAGACACTAAATGAACAGAAACACATCCCCTGTTCATTTAGTTATTATATTAAGTGTAGTTATAATGATAGATATTCAAAATCATTCACTTATAGTGGGTTAGATAGCCCCCAAGTATTTGTCAGGGAATTGTTGAAAGACACAAAAGAAATTTTCAAAAATTATTTAAATAAAGTAGTTCCAATGAAAGCACTTACAAATGAAGAAAATGAGGAATTTAGAAATTGTGTAGACTGTAACCTTTGTGGAAAACCGTTGGGTGATGACAGAGTTCGTGACCATTGTCATTTAACTGGTCGCTATCGATCTGCCCTTCACAACCATTGTAACATTAATTTTAAAATTAAAAAATTCATACCAGTGTTTTTCCACAATTTATCATCCTATGACAGTCATTTGTTTATAAAAGAATTAGGTAAAGCTGAGGGTACCATAGAAATAATTCCTATAAATAAGGAAACTTATATTTCCATTACAAAAAATGTATCAATAGAAAATGATAGTTTTCAGTTGAGGTTTGTAGACTCATTTAGGTTTATGGCATCAAGTTTAGACGCTTTATCTTCAAATTTAGCTTCTGATGATTTTAAAATCATTAAGAAATATTTCCCAAATGATGGTGAGTTTGACTTAATAAGAAGAAAGGGAATATTCCCATACTCTTATATTGACTCATTTTCAAAACTTTCTGAAGGAAATCTCCCTGAACGGGAAGAATTTAGAAATTTGTTGACGAATCAAGAGTGCAAAGTCGAAGATTACCAACATGCTAAAAAAGTATGGGAAACATTTAATTGTAAAACACTGTTAGAATATACAGAATTGTATGTTAAAAGTGATACACTTATTTTAGCAGACATTTTTGAAAATTTCAGAAAGATTTGTAAAAGCATATATGGTTTGGATCCTTGCCATTATTATACAGCACCAGGCTTATCCTGGGATGCTATGTTGAAATCAACAAAAATACGTTTAGAACTTATAACTGATGTTGATATGTATAATATGATCAAAACTGGTATTAGAGGAGGGCTTGTCCAATGTTCATTAAGACATTCTGTGGCCAATAATAAGTATATGCATGATTATGATAGAACAAAGCCCTCACAATATCTAATGTACTTGGATGCAAATAACTTGTATGGATGGGCAATGTCGCAATACCTACCATATTCGGATTTTGTTTGGTTAAGTAATGAAGAAATAATTTCACTTAATGTAAATTGTCTTGAAGATGAGTCCAGTGAGGGTTATATCTTGGAAGTTGATTTAGATTATCCTACTGGACTACATGACCTACACAATGATTTACCATTCTGTCCTCAAAATAAAGTAGTTCCTCCCATGAGAAATGAAAAGTTGATAGCAGATTTAACTAATAAAAAAAATTATGCTATACATTATAGAGTGTTGAAACAATGTATAGCAAATGGTATGATTTTGAAAAAAATCCATAGAGTTATAAAATTTAAACAGGCTCCATGGTTAAAGTCATACATCGACTTAAATACTTTTCATAGGACTAAAGCGACAAATACATTCGAAAAAGATTTCTTTAAGTTACTAAATAATGCAGTTTATGGCAAGACCATGGAGAATGTAGAAAAAAGAAAGAGTGTTTATATTGTAACACAGTGGGAATCGGACAGAAGAAATCATAAAGAAGCAAGAGCTCATATTGCTCAATTGAATTTTCATAGTCTGTCTAGGTTTGGAGATGATATGTTTGCCGTACAACTTAAACGAGTCAACATTAAATGTAATAAACCAATGTACTTAGGTTTTACTGTATTAGAACTTTCAAAATGGAAAATGTACGAATTTCACTATGGCTATATGAAACCCAAATTTAATAGTAGACTTCATTTAAATTACATGGATACAGATTCATTTATATATACCATTAGAACAGAAGATTTCTATAAGGATATCTCAAATGATGTACTTCAACATTTTGATACTTCAGATTATAGCCCTCAAAATAAATTTAATTTACCAATTGTAAATAAAAAAGTTTTGGGAATGATGAAGGATGAAAACTGTGGAGTAATTATGAGAGAATTTGTAGGTTTAAGGGCGAAAATGTACTCAATTAGGAATGAAGATAATGGAGAAATTAAAAAATCTAAGGGTGTGAAAAAAATGGCATTAGATAGAATAACATTAGTCGATTATAAAAAGTGTTTGTATTCCAAAAATGTGCACAGTGATTCAATGTATACATTTCGAGCGTACTGTCATCAAATATATACTCAAAAAATAGAAAAAGTAGTTTTAAGTCACAATGATAACAAGAGATATATAAAGTTCGATGGTATTCAGACATATGCTTGGGGGCATTATAAGTTAAAAGAAAATGATTTTGAATTAGAAGATATTGCAGAATATTTAATAGAGGACACGAATAATGTAGAATCAAACATTACTGAAAATTCAGTAACGAACTGGTATAATGATGGAAATGATCAAATTTTCTTAAATATAAATTCAAGTAATTTAAATGTAAATAATAATTATTTATTTTCTGATGATGACGATGAAATGTTTATGGATTTGAAATATTAGGATAAAATATGGATATTTTAAGAATTAAAAAAATAAAACACATGTGATATTATAACAAATTTATTTATTGTTATATAATTTTAAGTTTAAAGATAATATTGTTAAATAAATCTACAATTAAAAATATTGAAATTAATATGTTTTATTCATTGCGTTAAACAATTTTTTTGACTGAAGCTGTAAGCGGTGAGTATTCGATTAAACGATCGTGTATGAGTAAACAGTATGCAGATGTATTAGCCGCTACTATTTTATCTGTAGAAAACTCAACTTTTATATCAATTGGGCCTGTTGTTACTGCTTCATTTTGATGACTGACATCAATCACAATTATAGGTGCTTTTTCCTTAAATTCTTCAGCTGAGAGGAGTGGTTGAGCCTCCCTCATATAGAAATTTTGTTGAAACTTAACATACATATCATATAGAATGGCAAAACGTTGATTATCAAATTTAACATTTAAGTCATCATAGGGATATGAGTCTGAATTTAAATGTACTCTAATATTGTTAAGATTTGAATGGGTAAGCTTGTTGTTATGTATAAAAGCAATTAGTACAAAACGTGGACGTTCTCTGTTTGCAGCTAGTTTTACATTCCAAATATGATTTTGTGATGCTGATAGTTGAGGATGGTAGTGGCAATCCCAACTACGAAATGCTATTGGCAACACATTTCCACTATTAATAATTTTTATTGTGTTCAGTTTAGCATAATCCGAAAGTTTTACATGCGGAATTCTCCAACTAATATTTTGAATTGTAATTTTTGGTTTTTAAGTAGGTTGATTAGAATTTACAATATTATCATCATTTTTGGTACGTAATAATATTAATTCATGTTTACAATTTAACATAATTTTATTATAATCCTCAGCAAATCCTAATAATGATTTAAGCGGGACATAAAAGTTGAAAAATCCTTCACCAACATCGATGTCTTTATCATAAGACCAGCTTGCATTCCCCATCATAATACTTTCGCTGTCATTTAGGGATAGATAATTTTTAATTGTGCTAGAAACACCCAAATGTCGAGTGCGATCTATTTCGACGCCATTAAGCTCATAACGAATCTCCTCAAATAAATTGGGTACAAAGTTATTTTTCAATTTAAAGTTTTTCGATTTTAGACCACTTGTAGCATCTAACACAATACCTTCAATATACAAAAAGCTTTCACTCGGTAAAACATATAAATCTTGATTTTGTATTGAAATACGAATTTCATCATTATTATTAAATGATTGAATATACGGTGTATATGTATGATAATCTTTTTTTATGATTCTTTCATCCATCATTGGTTTTTCTAAAACATTAATTATGTCAGTCATTATTCTTTAAAATAAAATTCAAGGATTTTAGGAATTGTTTATTTGCTTCGCTCAGTTTTGATGTGTTTAAGGTTGTTCTTGCTGATGCAGTGTTCAACACACTAATGTCTCTCCTCATTCTATCAACAACGTTTTTATTGTATATAATCATTATTGTTTGGGTCGTAAATGAAGACGAAGAGTAATATTTTCACCACGAAAATTTATAAGCTCACTATTTTGATCTACAATACTGACCGCAATAGAACTGATCTCCTTGGTGTTTAGTGGTAAATAGATTAAGTTTCGTGGAATTTCGTCCATTTTATATCCTGGGGAAACACTTATTCCAAATTCATGAATTGTATGTGCCCTTTCTCCATTTATATAAGATCCAACAGCGATATTACAATCAATACGTATTGTATTCACTTTGAGAATATTTACAGGCAGTTCAGAGAGATTATTGGAACCCCCGTTTAAAGTTTTTTTGTTAAAACCCATTAACTTTCCAATTGTTCTTTTTTTATTGAAATATATTGAATCATGAGAAGTAGTTATTTCAACTCTCATTGTATTGTTGTTGGCTTCTATTTTAATCGATTTTTCACCATTAGTCAAACGCTCATATTCACTTTCTAAATAATCTGCAATATCTTCTAGCTCATAGGAACCAATAGGAATTTCAATAATGTTATCCCCAATATGAAACAAATTATTATCCTCATCGACATTGGGTATGCTATTATATGTATGAAAATCTATAAGTGAGCATTCATAGTCCTCTTCCAATGTTATGGGTGGAAAATAATTTGCAGTTAAAATTGACGAGTTTCCGTTCAAAGTTAATGTAATAGACATATTGAATACTAAAAATGGAATGAATAAAAACATATACATTTTTTTTTTTTTTTAAATATATTTTCTTTATTTATAAACTTAATAGATATAAGAAATTTATTACAATATTTCGTTTTTATTAATCCAAGAGTTGTGATCATTTGTAAATCCCAACCATTTAACAAATGCACGATTATTTTTTATTCTTATAACCTTTTCCACAAGATACGTATTTGGATATCTGGTTGGTAGTAGCTCCTCTTCATAGAATCCACCTTTAATAGGATTTCCCATATAGTCTTCTAAAATATATGTCGTTGGATATGTAATTTTAATATGTTTGATTTTAAATATTTCTGTTGTCCAATTTGGAGTATACCCTTTTTCAAAACAATGTTTATATTTGCTAATGCGTACATTGTCACCAATATTAAACTTGTTTTTCTTAAATATTTTTATATGGTTATAAACGGTATTTAATAATAATTGCTCATTAGAAGGTTTTACGTCAATAGGAGCCATTTTGATAACTCGATGGATTTTTTTGTTATAATCACTAATTAGTTTTTCATACAAATCAACCCAATGATATGAGCCATTGTAACTGAATTCTTTCCACATCATACCTTTCAGAGTTCTGTTAAATCGTTCTACAATTGAGGCTTTCATAATGCTGTAAGTAGAATAGTGATTAATTTTATATTTTGTCATTAGGTTTTTGAATAAGTTGTTGAAAAATTCTTTTCCATCATCTGTTTGCAAATTTTTTGGTATACGGCCTAAATTAAATATGTCATTCATAGCATTTGTAACATCTATAGCCGTTTTAGATTTTAGTGGTCGAATCCAAGCAAATTTTGAAAAGGTATCGATGACTGTTAATAAATATTTAAATCCTTTATTATACGTAGAGTAATTTCCCATTTCAACTAAATCCGCTTGCCATAAATCATCAATACCCTTCATTATTACTCTCCGTCGTTTAAAATTTTTCCTTGCTTGGGAATGAAGCTCATTAACAAACTCTCGTTTTTCATCCATACTTGAATTATATTAATATTTTATTTTATATTTCTTTTTTATTGGATCTGTACTGCTTGGCGGTTCACTTTTTGTAATTATTGACGTAAAAACAAAATTCTCCAGTCTTTGTACTTTCTCTAACAGTGTTTCGATTTGTTCACTAAAATGTAATTTTAAAGACATTTCTCTATGAGATATCATGTTTTGCATTGAATTATCAATATTATTAAGTTTTCCATCAAGTTTTTTATATTCTTGTTTAATCAATGTTGTTAAATCTTGTTGCAATTGTCTGATTTCTGTTCCCAAGTAATGTTTATTAACAGCGTCTTTTTCTTGTGTAGGAAACGAAACATTTGTGATCCTTTTGTTTTGAACATTAATGTTATTATTTTTATCCAACACAAGTCCAACAACTTGACGAATTTTTCTTTTATTTTTTTCATTTTTTATAAAATTGTTTTGACTCTTTGAGTGATGACCAAATTTATCAACAGGCATATTTTGTTATCCTTCCACTATTTATTTATGATTATTGCTTTCTACGCAATAATATTTGCTTCTTGCAATTCCTCTAAAATTGAATTAATTTCATTGCGATGATTATTGTGTCCCGCGCCTTCCGATGCAACCAATAGTCTCAGTCGATCTACTAATTCATTAGGATCGTTCCAGTATATATAGTTGGGTCTTTCATTATTGACTTTCATAATCATTCCGTTTCCTTTATGCGTTTGTGATCTTAATGATCTTTTTGGTGTTATAGAAATTTCATCCTTAAACAATTTTTTTATAATAGTGTTGTACTTTTTGCTCTTAGTGCCCTTAATTTGATTTTTGGAATTAAATTCTCTTTTGTGCGCATTGGTTTTAATCAAAATATTTTTATAAATATCCAACTCATATGGTTCATAATTTGTTGGTTCTTTATGAAACAATAATTGAATCAAGCCTGGTGTAATGGCCCAATTTTGATTTCCAATGTTAATTTTTTCTTCATTTATTTCTATATCACTATTACCAAACTTCCAAACATTATATGAGTTTTTATGTGGACCATATGTTGTATCAAGCAATTTATTTTTCTGCAGTAATGCTAAGTCAATAACATTAGATGAATTATTAGTTGACTTAAATGTCGAATCTACACTGTTTGTATCGTTACTGTTTTCATCATCTTTAAGTTCTATGTCTTTCTTAGGAGTACTCATTTCTACTTTAGACAACATATTATTGAAATCGAAAGAATTGTCTTGAGTGTAAATATTTTCTGCTTTAGGTTTATCATATTGAGTGTTGTTATTTTTCACAAGTTCTTTTAATGGTTCAGTTATTGGCTTAAATGTTTTTGCTAATCTCTCGTCGTTTTCAGTTTCACCAACTTTTAAACTTCGATATTTTTGTTTTAAAACAGACCGAGTCTTTATTAATTCTTTAAGTAGTTGTTCATTCATCTTAATATAGCTCTGGGAGATCAGATCAATACCGTTGCTTGCAAGTTAATAATAGTAATAATGGTAAAACTGTTTTGCAAATTCTTTTTATTCAACTATTATCTGCTTTGGATCAACTTTCAACAGCTCATGACCAGCTTTCAACAGCTCATGAACGGCTTTGAACAGCTCATGAACGGCTTTGAACAGCTCATGAACAGCTTTCAACGGCTCATGAACAGCTTTGAACAGCTCATGAACAGCTTTGAACAGCTCATGAACAGCTTTGAACAGCTCATGAACAGCTTTGAACAGCTCATGAACAGCTTTGAACAGCTCATGAACAGCTTTCAACGGCTCATGAACAGCTTTGAACAGCTCATGAACAGCTTTGAACAGCTCATGAACAGCTTTGAACAGCTCATGAACAGCTTTGAACAGCTCATGAACAGCATTTATAATTGAATAAAGTTATCAAAACATTTTCTATATCTTCCACCATTCATCTCATTATCTTTGCTAATTACTAAAAAGCCAAATTTGTCTTGCCAACATTCACGACACATATCATAAAATTTTTCAAATGCCATATCTGTTCCAACGTGATCATTATAAACATGACGCATATTTAATTCATCCTGTTTGAACATAATTATCATATTTGCGTTGTCTCGAATCAAATGTTTAGGAATTCTTGTATATGTTTGACATAAGTAAAAAGAATCAACATTTCTGTGGCGACCCATACAAAAATATGATCGTATATTATTTTGTTTCTCGCAAGCAACATCATCGAATATCATTAGCGAATTATTTTTGGCTTCATCAGGCGGTATAACACTCTCATTATCACTAAATGTAAAATATCCCATCCCTGTTATAGGTGCGATGAGTTTTTCCAAGTACTGATATTTTGGTTGATAGAGCGATTTTGAATATAAATATATGTTCTCAAATTTTAAACCATTCGGACTTTCAATGAGACTAAGCATAACATTAGTCTTCCCACAATTAGATGGGCCAACAATTAGAGCCCTAATGCTGTTCGATAATAAACTACTATGACGTAGTTTTGTGTTTGCATCAGTAGAAAAGTCTATGTTTCTCACGGAAATATTTTTGTCTTGTTTTATTAAACGCATATTGGTAACTAATAATTTTTTTTGTTTGTCAAAGTATATATATAAGATGTTACACATTAATATTTTATTCATTTCAAAAAAAGTTATGAGAGGACAAGGTATATTAAATAATTTAATCGACGTTTTACCAATAGAGCTTCATATACCAGGATATAAATTTTGTGGACCAGGAACAAAACTAAAAAAACGTTTAGCTAGAGGAGATAAAGGTATTAATCCATTAGATTCTGCTTGTAGAGAACATGATATAGCTTATTCAGAAAGTAATGATTCAACCGAACGCAATCAAGCTGACAAAATATTAACTGAAAGAGCTTGGGAAAGAGTTTTAGCAAAAGATAGTAGTATTGGTGAAAAGACAAGTGCATATATAGTGACCAATGCAATGAAGACAAAAACAAAATTTGGTATGGGACTCCAAAACAAAAAACAGCTCTGTAATAAAAAACTGTTTTTGAAAACTATTAAAACTGCTACCAATATGTTGAAGAAAGAGAAACCTCAGGATATACAAGATGCTATTAAAATTGCTCACAAAGTTATTAATAAATCATTTAAAGGAAATAAACATAATGTCATTGTTCCACGGATTATAAAACTTCCCAAAACTGGAGGATTCTTACCACTTATTCCAATTTTAACTGCACTTGGAGCATTAGGCAGTATAACTTCGGGAGCTACATCAATTGCAAAAGCTGTTACCGCTGCTAAAAATGCTAAGAAAAAATTAGATGAATCTACACGTCACAATAAAGCAATGGAATCTATTGCTATGGGAAAAGGACTATATCTTAAACCATACAAGAGAGGTTATGGTATAATTTGTAAAAATTCAAAAAACTATTAAATATGCTACCCAACAGACCACTTACAGATGCAGATATCATGAAGTTTGCTAATAGAAATATTCCTAATTTTAGAGGCGTATTTATGCGAGATATGCTTCCAAAACAACCTAAACAAGCAGAGTGTGGAATAGTTAATTTGGATTCTTCAACTGGTAGTGGCACTCATTGGGTAGCATATTATAAAAACAATAATGATTTGGAATATTTTGATAGTTTTGGAAATTTACAACCACCGTTGGAAATCATAAAATATTTGGGTAAAAACATCAAATACAATCATAAGCGAAAACAACAATATAATACATTTAATTGTGGACACTTGTGTTTAGAATTTCTATATAAAAAAAAATAAAATAAGTAAATAAATACAAACAAAACTCTTTTAAAAATGCTTTTTATTTAATTTTCATATATTATAAAAGTATTTTGATAATAAATAATATTTTTTTATTAAGTCTTCAACCATTTTCTTTTGCTTTTCAAAGTTTATTTCATATCGTTCAGGAATCACTTCAGCATATTCTTGTAAGCAACTTATAAATCCGCATTTATTATGTAGTATATCATCATTTTTTTCACTTTCATCTATTAACTTTAGAAAATGTTTGATTAATTCCAGATGCTCTAAAAAAATATATCCATCAAAATCCTTTAAAAATTGTACAATATTTATGCGAGACATCAATTCAAAATAGCTATGCTAATAAGAATAGTAAATTTTAAAATTTGTTCTATCTTTATATATATTTCTATTATTATAATTATTATTATTATTTTATAAAATACTATATTCTAATAGATAATTAATGTTTCGCTTTTTTACTACTTCCCCAACCAAAGTAGGGTTGTGCGTTGGGGATAAACATCTGATCATCGTCTTCTGCTTCTATAGAATTTCCATATTCAGCAATCTCTTCTAATTCAATGATATAGTTCCCAGTTATTATATCCGTCTTTTTGCTCAACAGAAATTGCTCCTCGGAGATCCCCTCAATAGCAGCATCTTCCAAAGCGTTATATCTTTTTGGAAGATATAGCATCCACTCCTCTAACTCCGCTATCACAATATTTCCATATTTGTTGTTGTGACGAAACATCCTAAGAACCTTATACGGCTTACCAGTTTCAATATCCTTTACGGAGCAGTATGGTTTGCTCCTCAATTTGTTGAAGGCGGCTAAAATATCCCGGTTCGTCATTGTGGAGGTCATATTTTTTTTTTTTTATTTACAATTGAATGTTTGACTTCTACTGAATAGTTACTGTTTTAAAACTCAGTATTTATACATATTAGTTTATTATAAGTATCTTGTGATATGAGGATTCGTCAACGTCTATAAATCCGGAAATGTTTTATCATTTTTTTTTTTCATAAACCAAACAATATGTGGTGTTGTCGCCGTCTATAATTCCAGACAAGTATATCTTATTTTCAAAAATCACAATGGAAACTGTGTAAATAGTCTTTCTTTAAAAATTGTGCCGGATGTCTTACTCGATTTAAGATTTATTCTTCCACCATTCATCTCATTTTCTTTGATAAATAATTTTTTAACATTTAAAAATTTTTTCTATAGACATGAAAATAACAGCAAAGAGGAATCACCGTGGAAAAAAAATGTGTGCGATAAGAATTTTTTAAAACATGAAAATAACAGCAAAGAGAAATCACCGTGGAAAAAAAATGTGTGCGATAAGAATTTTTTAAAACAATGGAAAATTTTGTAAAAATCAAATCCCCTTTCGTTTTCATCGTATAAAAATCAAATCCCCTTTCATTTTCTTCGTAAATTTTGAGTAAAAATCAAATCCCCTTTCGTTTTCATCGTAAAAATCAAATCCCCTTTCATTTTCATCGTTACCAAATATCAAACCCCCTTTAATTTTCATCGAATTTCAAACCCCCTTTCATTTTCATCGATATCAAACCCCCTTTCTTCATCTACTGTTAAAGCACTCCAAGGAATTTTGAATTTCTTTGGGTGCTCTGTATTTTTAAAGCACTCCAAAGGACTTTGGATTTCTTTGGGTGCTCTGTATTTTTAAAGCACTCCAAAGAAGTTTGGCAGGATCGCCATGTGATAAATGAAAGTCAGTTTTTATTATTAGAGCAACTAGTTGTCGCTTTGACTTTATTATCAGAATTGATCTTTATTACTAAATACATACTACTTATATACTACTAATGAAAATATACTAGACGACTAATTCTTAAACTAATGTATGGGAATATTTTGGGTAATTTGATTTGACTTAAAGTATTCCCATACATATGGTCGTAGCTGAATGCGTGTGTCCATTTCAAGTGCATTGCAACCCAGACGTTTACTACAGTGTCTATTTACACCAAGCCGCTAATGGGCATGCACCTTATGTATATCTGTTTGTTTTGTTTACTGTAAGAGGACACTTGTTTTGTTCAGTTACTTAAAACAATGCATTCATGTAATAATGCTACACCGGTTTTTGCGACAAACTCTATGCAATTCTTACTTAGATACGTAACGGTGGAACCGCTGTCTAAGAGAGCGACTATATCCTGCCCGCCTAAATTTATTTTTGTATACAACCGCGAATCTTCGCCCTCGTAGAGCGAAGCGCAGGAAATCTCGCGACGTAGGCGTTCTCGGAGTTTATAACGCTCCCGGGCTTTTTTCTATCCTCTTAGATGGTCTACCAAATATTCTGTCTTTAGCCTCACTATATTCCCTTAATCTAACGTGTAATGGCCGGAGTTCCCTAACCCGAGGCTCAGGATTGCTTCCTACCAATGACCTATTTGGATTTTGTAAAATTCCAATTTTTTCTGTATTTTGTTGTTGTTGCTTTTGGTGTTGTTGAACTGGGACTACACTTCGGTTGACCGCATCTCCACAGTCCGAGACGGGTTCTGAGGCCGGTTTCCCTGACATTTTGGACATTTAGGTGCCACCACACCTAAAACAAAATTGCCTAGTTATGGGCTCGGAACAGTCAACCAAACTATGGCCGACCACCTTGCAGTTCCAGCACTTATAATTACTCGTAGACGGAATACCATCTACCTCGAAATCGATCAACGACAAATCCTCATCCGCACGTACCAATTCACTCACCCTTTGAGTAGGACGTTGTTGATACATTTGACGTTGGTTAGTAATTAGTCCTTCAGCCCTCCTCACCTCACGGCAAAACTCAGATAATGTTTTTAAACGCACTGAGAACACCATCTGTGCCAGCGATGGTTTCAAATTGCCTCTCATAATTTCTACCAGTTGTTCCTCAGCGTATGGCTGCTGTTGTTGATTTCGTAACTTAATTACAGCATTGTAGAAATCATCGAATAATTCATTAGGCAACTGCCTTCGATTTAGGATTTTCATCTGTATTTGATGTTTTTGCTCAAAACGTCTATACTGGGCCAAGAGGGCTTTTTCTAGTTCATCCCATCTATTTATATGTACGATCTTTCGATAGTCCCAGTACCAGTCTAGGGCTGGTCCCTCCAGTAACAGATGAAAGCTGCGCAAAATTTCGTTGTCAGTACAATTGTAGTCACTTCTCAGAGCTCCCACTCTAAAAATGAATTCTTGCATGTTCATTGTCTTGTTCGTGCTGTCAAATTTGACTCCCCACTTGGCCAATTTAAATTTGTCTAACGACTCGTGCCGTCCTGGCATAGACCATGTTGAATCATTGCTGTTGTTGCGGCTGTGTGACTGGCACTGACCAGGCTTCCTGTGGATATCCATGCTGAGATCCACTATACCGTTGGTAATTGGGCTGATGGCCTAGCGCCGGTTGTGACCACGCCTGCGGTTGTTGACCATATGGATAAGCTGGCTGTTGGGCATACGGGAAAGGCATTACTTGCTGTGGCTGACTATATTGTTGCTCTAGTTGTTGCGAAAAAGACAAATGATTTTTAGGCTGTCGGGACAATTGTTGTGGCTAATATGGCCCTACTCCTGGAGTTTGTTGAGTATATGGCCTACCATTTTCAACCGTATTTTGGCCGACGGGCCCATAATTTGGTGCAGGCACTAATGGTGGTCGTGGCCTATAAGCCGGCGGTACTAGCGGTGCTGCTGGTTACCTATATACCAAGGCTTGTGCCTCCAACGAGGTTCTAGACGGCTGTCGTAATACTTCCTGGGCTCCAGGGGTTAAGTTCGTTGGCGTAGACGCTTGGCCGGAGATTCTGTCATATGCAGGCCGAGCACACTTTCCCGTACCTCTCTACGTATGCTCTGAGCTGCCTCGCTAAGAAATGGCGGGGATACTATCGCCTGATCTGTATTTTCGGAAATTATGGACAGATCGTTTTTTCTTTTTAGTATTAAGATTTGAATACTTATTGTCATTTCAAATATGAAGATTCAATAAATAATTAAATGCAAAAAAAAAAAAAAATGGACAGATCGTGTGAGGTTTGGGTGCTGAAGACGGGATTACCTGTCCTATAAGCTGTTGTCGTTGTGGTGGTACTGGCCGTGGGATTACTTAAAGTAGTGATCGACACGATGGTAGGGGTATCGGTGCTACCTGCAACACTGGCTCTGGTGATTGCCATGGCGTTACTTTGTTCCAATAAACGACTCGCGCGACGAGTTAAAACCCTTAAACGAAACTAAACTATCTAAAAAATTATTAAATTAAAAATAAATATACTATAATATCAAAATAAACTACAAAAAAAAAATAATCCAAAAGAATGAACTTCAGTACCAGAAATAATAAAAATGTTTAAATATACCAACCTAAAAAAAAATTATAAAAGAAAAACACAACTAAAATTATTTAGAAAAATTTTAAACTAAGGCCCATTATTACAACTTAACAATAGTTAAAGGTATGATGTTATCGGACAGATAAGAAGTATTTGGTTATTATAAGTTTACTTTAATCTAAAACCGACCGATAAGCTAAAGGGAAGATCATCTTGCCTTTAAATTTTATAGTGAGGTATGTATTTGAAGTTGCCATATGTTCTGGAAAAAATGTCAACTTCATGAAAAATAAAATAATTTTAATTTTGTTTTGCCAATAAATACTTTAATAAACAAAAATGGAAAGCAGACGTTTGATTTATATTTTTTCACACACAAATGTTTTCACAAACACAAACAATTTACTGTTTCTTGCAGTAGTTTATCAAAAGTAATCGGTTTCTCACTGGTATTGCCATATTTTAGAAAAAACATTATTTTATTTTACAAGGAAGTTGTAATAACGAAAAATTTTAAAGGTCACTTTATTCCTCACTTTAATTAAAGTTACCTTTTACTATTAAGAACATTAGAGGCAAGTTGTAATAATGGCCCTAAAGGATATAAACATTTTTTAAATATTTCTACGAATAAAAATTAAAACATGCGTAGCACAGAATCTTCAGCATCGTTTTTCTGGCAGAGTAAATAAAAATTCAAACTTCAACTTCCTCCAAAGAAAAACAAAACTAAAATTATAAAAAAAGTCTCAAAATAAATAAAAAAATTAAAAAAAAAATTTTAAATCTTTAGCAGCGCTTTTATGACAAAGTAAATAAAAGTAGAACTCACTTTCCTCCAAATAATCTCGCAAACAACAAAAAAAATGTATGTACATATGTATGCGGGCGGCTTTCTCAGGAAAAATAATGCCTGCAGGTAAGATATCGCAAATTAATTGGCTGTTTTGTGTATAAATATGACCTAATGCAGAGTAAAACTATAAAATGAAGGGAGAAAATAAAGAAGTACTTGTCCCCACACTGCTCGGCTTCAACGACGCATCTAATAGGCAGGACCTTGTTACCCTAACACTTTAGGACTTCCCTGGATGCCTCGCAGTGAGATAGTGAGTAAGTTGCTAAACAAAAACTTTTGGGTTATTGTAAAAACTATGACTGGCGGAACTACCATTTCCTTACGACCTCATCTCAAATTAACGTAAACAAAAAACATTTTTGAGAGCCTCAAGTCGTCAGAAAATGATAGCCTGATGAATCCATAATTCGGCCTGACCTTATTGCCCACACCAAGCCAGACTAGTTGTCCTGCATTCGGGACTTAGATAGGTGTGTACAATAATAGCCACGCAGAATTAAGGATTCACTTCTATTGCGTAGTGTAAACTAAAAAAAATTAAAAATTGAATTATTCATTTAGCTGCATCGCATCAAATTAGGCAAACCTAATCGGACATACGCTACCAAAACAAAATAACTCAAACAAAAATTAAATATCTAGGCTATGGACCTACTTCGGGCCCCACGTTGGGCGCCATTTTTGTAGTGTTGTGGTGGTGTTTGTGGTCATCTGCTTGCTAAAAAAAACACAAACAGACGGAATCAAAAAAAAACTAACAGAGTGGCCAGATTGCCAGCGGCGCTGGTATGCCCGCGCTTAGCTCGGCTGAAGCTCGCCGGATAGGGTGGTTCTTGCCAGCAATCAGGACCAAGGACACACACACTAACAAAAAAATCATACCCGCTAGTGGTTTAACAAATAAAGTACAAGGGTCTAAAGTAGTCCTGCATTTCCCTACCGGTCATATTTACACACAAATAATTTGCCCTCCCACTCGAGATCTTCGTCTCGCCATGACATCCTCTTTTAATTACTAACAATTCTTTTATTTGATTTAAAAAAAAACTTTTGCTTCATTTATTCAGCTTTCAACGATGATTTGTTTTTCTTTTATTTGCTATTTATGCCTCCAGCTTCTTTCTTTCGGGGAATTCGGATGACAGGAGCTGCCGTCCGTCCGTCACGTGTCCTACCTACTGTATGTTTCGGGTAAGTCTTATACAAATGCCCAAAAAATATATGTATATATATACGACTTTCTAATATTTTGTTCTTTTCTAGGTTAAGGAAAACAAATTTTACCCTCTGGGCATCTAACCCTAACGTTAACTAACAGGCTTGAGCTCAACCCCTATAAAACGCGCACCTGGGCTAAAAAAACAACCAGGGACTGATTTTTCCAGGTAAAATAAAAACTCTGTTTTCCCTATCAAAAAAACATATATATATAAATAATATTATATAATATTATATTTTGTTCGTTTCAGTTGTCCGTCGTAAACGTCTAGGTCCAAACTAATGGCAAAATACCTGACCGTGGAACATGAGGTGTTGTGCTGTAGATCTGATGTTATTTGCTCCCACGGTGGATAAAGTAAATATATAACAAGCTGTGATTGAGAGTAGACGTGTTTCTCTTCGGCTCCGCATTAAATTGAATAACATCAAATATTTGTTTAAAAATTTTAAATGTAATCTATGTAAACGTGATTAACCATCTATTGTTTACTATAACACCATAAGTTTTCCTTATTCTCCTTATAAAAATAATTTGAAGACCTAAATCTAATTTTTATTTATTACTAACTATACTAAAAAAAACAAATATTTCGGAGCTGAGTGTTATAACAACAAAATCATAAACAAAAGAAAACAGTAAACAAATTGAAATATCAACAAAAACACAAGAGACAAGCAAAACAGTCTATACAAAAACAAAACAAACACATCGGAACTGAGTGCAATCACAACAAAAAACAGAAAACAACTTGAAATAAAAACAAATTGAAATATCAACAAAAACACAAGAGACAAGCATATCAGTCTATCTCTATAAAAATAAATAATAAAAAACAATACATACAATACTACCTATACAAAATTATAAACAATACAAAAAATATATTTCGCAGCTGAGTGTATTAACAACAAAAAACAATAAAAAATTTGTAATAAGAACAAGCACCATATGTTTTCTCTCCGTGTTTTTATCAACAACAAACTCAAGAGATAAGCTAAACACAAATAACAAATTTTCAAAAATTTACAACAAAAACATCAAACCATTTTAAGCTAATACTGGTGTACGTGCTCTTTGAATAACAAACAATAACATGATTTCTCCACCACAGAAGAGAACGAGATCAGCCAAACAAACTCTGTTCCCTCCTAATGCTGAAACTGCTAAATTCACACGGGTATCCATAAATTCGCCATTCCGTGCTGTTCAGGCTTTGGATCTTAGATTTGAGAAATTAACCTTATCTCTCACTAACACATTGACAGACTCTCTTACAAAACTTATAAAGTCTGAAATTTTTCAATGTGAACGAATAATATCGGAATTTAACAAAAATATCTCTGATATTGAGACTAAGCTGCTTAATGTCATATCTCTTAGCGTTGACTCTCTTAAAACTGAATTTAAACACATTATTGAGCGTGTAACTTCACTAGTCACAGTGTTCGGAAATCAGCGTATTGCGTGAGGAAATTTGTGGGTTTAAAGAAGAACGTGACAATGTTGCTGAACAGATGTCTAATCTAGAAAGACTTGCAGACGAAATTGAAAAATCTAAACTGGTAATTAAGGATTTAAAAATTCAAGCACTAAAACAGGAAAATTCCTTAGTGGCTGATGAGCTGCGTTTGAATGGCATTCCTCACCATGTAAACGAAAATCTTCCTGCTTTGTTCTCTTCCACATGCTAGATCTTCAATATTGCTGCCCCTAATTTGAAATGTATTTATCGCCTCCAAAATCGAAGTAATATAAAAAGAATGATGCAGTAATTATAGTAAAATGTTTAAGTCCCTATGACAAAAATTTCTTTCTTAAGCTTTTTTTTTTTTTTGACTATAAGAAAAAAAATAATAACTTTATACTGACTCTAAACAGTTAAGGATTTAACTCTAACAAACCAATTTATATAAATGAAAATCTCTCGAACACTAACTACAAAATATTTAGAGAGGCAATTAAATTAAAAAAGGACAAATGTATTCAGTCTGCCTATACATTTAGAGGATTAGTTTATGTCAAGCGTATTCCCACGGAAGAACCAATTTGTATTATCCACTTAAACTCCTTGGATGGGTTTCGTTAATTATGAACTTAATCTGGACTATACGTCATTTAACCATAAATACTTTGTAGTTATTTCCATTCCTCTCCAATCGTTCATTTTTGTTAGTTTTCATAATGTCTATTTTATGTTATCTTTTCGTATGTACAAGTTCGTAGTTAGTTCAAAAATCACTTTCCATGCGTGCCATTCTAGTTGCATTACGGAGCATGTTTTTATTGTAATCTTTTTATACTTTTTTCCGCTATGACCTTTTCACTTAATCCGTATTCATCTTCCATAGATGCAACATTCAGCATGTTAAGAGTTTTGTCAAAACAACGGAAAGGACTGAAAATATGCCATATTAATGCTCAGAGTCTCAATAACAAAATCGAGGAGTTTAGACTCACATTTTAAACAGTGGAGTTGATGTCATCTGTGTTTCGGAGACTTGGCTTTGCGAGTCTACAAATGACGCCTTGATAAGTCTTAAAGGTTATACTACGTATAGGGCTGATAGGTTACGTAACGGTGGAGGTGTAGCTATTTTTGTGAGATCAAATATTAAATCAAAATTATCTTTGAAGTCTGGCGTTGACGACCAAGTAGAATACTTATTTGTGGAAGCTTCATCTTCCAATGGTAGGATGCTAATTGGATCCGTGTATAGACCGAATCGTCATATTAACTTCAGTAGTTTTTTTAATTTGCTGGAAACCTTAACACTTTCATTCTCTGACATCATAATTTCAGGTGATTTTAATTCGGACATCCTATCAGAATCATCGTTAACTGATTTTATGTCATCGTTAGGTCTAATACCCACAAATACTTCAACACCTACACATTTTACCCATTCTTCCAATTCATTACTTGACATCTTCTTCGTTAATGACGCTACCAAAGTACTTCTTTATCACCAAATTTCTGCTCCTTGCTTCTCTAAACATGATTTGATCTTCATGGTGTATGACTTTCTTCGGACGTATATTGATCAGAAAATAACATACAGAGATATTAAGAATTTAAACTACAACCTTCTTGAGTCCAGTCTCTCCGTAGTGGATTGGAACTTAATATTTAATCTTACTTCCGTGGATGATCAGTTAATGTTTTTGCAAAACAATATAGCCCTTTATAGCGCAACTGTTCCTCTGAAGACGAGAACAATTTCTGCCCAATCCAGACCTTGGTTTACGGAGGTAATTAAATCGGCGATAAAAGAGCGAGATTTAGCATATTACAGATGGAAATGCTTTAAAACTCCTCTTTATGATACTTTTCGTTCAGCACGAAGGGATGTTAATATGAAAATAAGAGTCGCAAAATTAGAATATTTCACAAGGCGTTTCAGTTCTGCCCTGGGGGCACAACAAAAGTGGAAAGTGATCCGTGACATTGGGGTGGGAAATGGCTCTGTTCTTGTTAACTGTGAGATTGACGCGAACGAACTTAACAGAAATTTCTTAGATGTGCCAAGAGTTGACATCGACACTGATTTCTACGATTTCGAGAATATCTCAGCATTTGGTAGTGGTTGCAGTACTTTTGAATTCTGTTGTGTAACTGAGTCTGATGTTTTAGCAGCTATCACTCATATTAAGTCCAATGCAGTAGGAGTTGACAATATGGACCCTCGCTTCGTGAGAATACTTTTACCTTACATTTTACCTTATTTAACTTACCTTTTTAATTCAATAATAACTCGTAGTATTTTTCCTCAGATCTGGAAGCAATCGAAAATAATACCAATACCCAAATCTAGAACTGAATATCGCAATACTTTGCTTCTTATCTAAGGTTTTGGAAAAGCTATTGCACAGACAAATTACGGAGAATGTACAAATTTGTTCCCTAATGACAGCAAAACAATTGGGCTTCCGACCTAATCACAGTTGCATTACTGCGTTGGCTGAAGTATCAGAAAATATTCGACAAAACTTAGATGATGGTAATGTCTCGTTCCTTGTTCTTCTGGACCATTCTAAGGCTTTTGACTCCGTCGAATATAATATTCTATGTTCTAAACTCAAAAAACTATTTCATTTCTCCTCCTCCGCTATCTCGTTGCTTAACTCGTATCTTATTGGGCGTGCACAGGCTGTTTTCTCAAACAACTCCATTTCAGAGGTTCTCCCAGTATTAAGAGGTGTACCACAGGGTTCTATCCTGGGCACTGTTGCCAATTTAGCACTTTTAGTGCTAGATCTAGCACTTTTTAAACTCATTTAGCACCAAAAAAAAGTAATCTAGCACCTAGCACTTTTTTTTAGCATTTTTAAATATTTTTCTAGCATTTTTAGCATTTTTATAAATTTTTGGTATTTTAATAATTTTTTAATTATTTTCCCGCAAAAATATCTTTAACAATCAAGTTAATTTGTGTTTTAAATTAAACTATGTAAAGTCAAACAAAAATTCAATAATAAAATAAAGTTTTTAAAGTGATAACATAAATAAATATATGCTCAAAAATTCCGTAAGGAATGGCTAAGTAACGAAAAATTTAAAGATTGGATAACAGTCCGAAGATTCTGGAAAAGTCTTCTGCAAATATTGCAAATGCGATATTTTGGCGAAGTTTAGTTGTTTGGAGAAACACGTTCCATTTAAACCCGTAAGTTTTAAACTTCAACAGCAGGAAGCTACATTATGTATGTACATTGCTGTTCATAGCTCAATTAAGCCCGTAGACCACTTAGGTGAACTTTGTAAAGCAAAGTTTAACTGCGCATCAATAAAGTTACACCGTACAAAATGCAGCAAAATAATAAGAAATGTCCTCGGCCCACATTTTAATGTAGAGCTTACCAATGACATCGGTAATGGTTACTACAGTATTTTAATCGACGAGTCAACAGATGTATCCTTCACAAAAACTTTAGGTAAGTTCCTTTAGTACTTACAGATTTTTAAACTATATATTTAAATTTTCTTTTTAAGGTTTGACAATAATTTACTTCAGCCAAAGAAAAAATATAATTGTTTCTACATTTTTAAATATCGAAGAAATTCCTAATGGAACTGCCGAAAGCATTGTTATTTCTTTAAAAGATACCCTACAAAAATTTAAATTAAATATCAATAAATTGGTCGGAATTGGTACCGACAATGCCAATGTAATGATTGGTAAAAATAAAAGCGTCCATGTAGTACTAAAAAAATATGTTCCTGATTTGGTTCTTGTGAAATGCGTTTTTGGAATTAATTGTTTATGAAACATTCAACTGGTTTTCAAAGAGCTCTAATCGTCAACAATCCTATAAAACTTTATACGAAAATTTGAATGGAAAAGTATGTTTTTTATTATTTACATACTTTGGCTTAAATATTTTTAAACTTATTTTTATTTAAAGGAGCCGTTAAAAATTACTAGAATTTCAGACACAAGATGGCTATCTGTAGAGATTGCGGTTGTAAGAATATTGTTTCAATGGGATGAACTAAAGTTACATTTTGAAATGGCAAACATCAATGAAAAATGCCAGAAAGCTAAAATCTTATTCGAAATGTACAGGGACGAAACCAATTCTACATGAAATACAAACTGTTAACAAAGTCTTTCAAAGCAATGAAAATGACCCAACGTACCTTTTAAAAGAAAAAACTCTGTTAATTAACTTTCTTAAAAAAAAGATATTGGATAACGAAAATATAGATGTATTATAAAGTACAAGAAATTAGAAATAATTGCATCAACTTCGTTGTTGGATTAATAACCTAATTAAAATAAAGGTAAGCTAAATGCATATAAATATGCATTTAAAAATACATAAACTAACCCCTTATTTATTTAAAATTACCAGACAATATAAAAGTTTTACAAAATATAGATTTTTTTTCAAAACGTTTTAAGTTCCCAAAAAGGCGAAATTTTACCAATTTTAAAATTATTTTGTATTAGCGAGGAACAAATTGGAAAAATAATTGACCAATATTCCAACATTCAATATATAAAATGGATTAATAAAAACTACACAGTATCTTACCGGGCAGAGGTAAAAGCATATAGAGATGCCGGAGGTAACAAGAGATTCGAGGAAATTGCCAATTTTGTTTTAAAACTTCTCAGTCTTCCGTGGTCTAATGCGGACGTTGAACGTGTGTTCAGTCAAATGAACATCGTAAAGACAAATATAAGAAACCGATTATATTACATTCTGTTTTAGCAATTAGGTAAGACTTTATTGTTAAATTCTGATTTCTTAATTTTATGTTATAATTTAATAACATTTTAGATACGGATTAAAAGGAAGCGGAAAGTGTTGTTACCAATATGATGTCCCAACGAATTATCTGAAATTAATTGGATCTAGTGAAAGTTATGATAATAATAATAATGATGATAATGACTGGAATTTTTAAATTCATGAAATTATTTTCGTGATCTTAAAACTTATGTGATAAAATATGAATTTTAAAAGTTCATTTTTAAATAGTAGTGTAAAGACTTTTTGTTTTTTAAGAATTTACTTTCGATTTTTGTTTTTAAAAATGAAAAGAACATTTTATTTTTGATTTTTTTTTTTTTTTAAGATGTATTTTCAATTTCTTTATTCATATTTAAGTATGAAAATAAATTTTAAAGAAATACAGATCTCATAGTTTACTATAAAGCCAATTTTTTTTATTTATTTTTGTTAGCACTTTTTTATAGCACTTTTTTTAAATTTTTAGCACTTTTTAGCATTTTTTTGAGAAAAATCTAGCATTTTTTCTCAATAATGTTTTGGCAACACTGATCCTGGGTCCTCTGTTATTTTCATTATATGTATATTAATGACCTCCCTTTGCAGTTATCGCATTGTAATATCCATATGTATGCCGATGACGTGCAATTGACACTCGGATTTCCCCTTAACGACTTAACTGAATATGTGGCCAAATTGAATTGCGGTCTGTCAAGAATACATTGCTGGGCAACGGCAAATGGGCTTTGTCTCAACCCAAAAAAATCTAAATGTTTGCTAATACAAAAGAGACGTTGCGCACAGATTTGCGAACTCAACATACTTCTGAATAACGTACCTATAGAAATTGTGTCACACACAAAAAAACCTTGGGATAGTTTTCAATGATAGGTTGACTTCGTCAAACCATGTTAATGCTATTGTAGGTCAAACGTATGCTAAACTACGATCACTCTGGCGAACCCAACATTTTACCCCGCAAAATATTAGAATGCTATTAGCAAAAACATACATTATGCCCGGTTTACTTTATGGCTGTGAGCTTTTCGCCAGCTGTGATTCCGTAAGTAAGCAGAAGTTAAATGTAGTTTTCAATAATGTAGTTCGATACGTGTATAGTATTAAAAGTTTTGATCATGTGTCGAATTTTGCCCGCTCACTTTATGGCGTTTCATTCGAAAACCTTATAAATGTCAGCACTCTTGTGCTCCTTCATAAAATTATTTATACTGCTAAGCCTTTCTATCTTTATCAGAAAATTCACTTTAATAGAAGCAACAGGGGAAAGAAAATTGTACCATTAAGGCGTTGCAGTCTTGTTGCCGAGTGGCTATTCTTTATACATGCTGTTCGTCTTTGGAATTTGCTCCCTCATAACATTCAGCTCCTTAGTAATGCAAACGCATTTAAGAAAAATCTTTTTGAACTCTTTAAGTGATTTTTAAATTATTTTGTTTAAAAAACTTTCTAACTTTGATTTTTATATGGGTACTTGTACATACAACTTCATAACATTTTAATTTAATTTTATTTCCATTTTACTACTGTTTTCATCTTTTTTATTGATATTTTTTTCTTCTTCTTTTCACATTTTTTTATTATGTTCTAATTGTTTCAATCGTAATATTATACCTATCGTACAATAATTTTTACTTATTTTCGTACTTTGTTCTCTTTATTTGTATTCAAAACTTTAATTCAATTAACTTTAAATTTAACTTTAACTTTAAAATCTAAAATTCCTGTACTATAATTATAAGATTTAATCTTGTTGTTCAGGATAAACACATTAAATAAATAAATAAATAAATAAAATAAAGTACGTGATGGCGTGGCCAAAGGGTTTTGTTTTATTTTTAGATTGTATAATTTCTTTCAATTTTATAATTTACAATTTATTTTAATTGTCCTTTTATTTAAACTTTGTAACTAAATTGTTTATTTTTAAACGTCGTTTTTTTAAATTGTTTTAAACTTTCAATTTTCTTTAGGTAAATAAAGGCACACCAATAGAATTTTCTTATTAAAAATTTTAGTTTTTTCTTATATTGCTGGTATTTTGTTTTAGAATTTTTTTTTCTTTTGTTGACCACTTCACCGACATCTTGTCACCGCCATCATATCAAAAAGTAAAAAGAGTTCGACATCTTTCTTTTTGGCGGCCAAGAAACCTTGGTCGTCAAAATGTCGGATCTTTAAATTTTTCTCTATCTTCTAACCGGACTTTTTTTCAGCAATTCTTTTATATTTGTTTGTTTGTTTGTTTACCTTTTTTCTTCTTTCCTATTTATTAATATTTTATTCTCTCTTTCTATCTATAGTGTTGTCCCTTTTTCTTTTTCTCCAATGCTGGTGTTGCCAACCATCTTTCTACTAACCCTGTACAGGGTGCACACGACACTTACTAGAGCTAAAAATGGGGAAGTTCCAAATTCTTTTATAAAAAACAAACCACATATTTAAATTTATGGTGTTTTCTTTTCTGAAATAAAATGTTACACCTTTATTATGTACATTTTTATAATGTTTACCCCACATTTTAAAGATGTGGCATTTTTAATGGTCAGAATAGAACATAAAATTACAACAGTGTAACATTTTTTTTCATGTACAGCTGTTTTTGTTTTTTTGCTAAAAAAGAAGAAGCAGATAGCTCCCTGGTAAGATCGCTTGAAATAACACAATGAATATTTATCAAAATGACCTATGGCACTTTCCCGACTAATACGAAAATTCTTCGCAAATATAAAAATTATATATGTATATAAACATACATTACATATATAAGAAGTAGGAGATATTGTCCTATGAAATTTGACATACATCAACTTCAGAGTATTCATTAATTACGTTCTTTACCAAGCCTTTCACTCACGGTTGTGGATTTCTTTCCATAATCATATAAAATATTTTATCATCATCTAATGATGAAGATGAATCCAACAAGTCATCCAAAATTTTTTAGCACATAACAAATATTTTCCATTTTGTATATTTTTTTTTTTGTTTCTTAACACAAATACACATTCATAAACAAAACAAATGTCAGCTGCATCAATGCCAACTTAGCCCTTTTCGGGCTAGATTTAGCCGGATTTTAGTCACTCAAAACGCGAAAAAAAAGAAAATTGGATGTGGTTTTATATGGATTTTTTTCCATTTAGCCCTTTTTTCAAAAATGTTTACGCGTTTGAGTCTCAAAAGTTGGCATCACTGGTCAGTTGTTTTATCGTGCGATTCTCCCCCTCTAAAAATACAGAGTGTGAAAGGTGCACCATTTTTTAAATTTATAGTGTGACATTTATAGAAAAGAACACACTACACTTTAGCAGTGTTGACATTTTTTCAGAAAAGAACACAAAAAAATTAAAAAAGATGCGAAATGGGAAAAACGTGTAACATTTTTGCCAGAAAAGAAAACGCCATTAGACAAACACACTACACATCGCATACTATGTTTTCATGCCACATATTGAAGTATAATAAAAATTAATAAACATATCAAATATGTATTCATCAAAAGACAACAGATAAGTTTATTGTTGCTGTTTTCAAGTTAATACATTAACAAAGAAACATATATTTTAGAACACGTTAATGCCTAAGTGGGTAGAAAAATACCCAAAGGCCAAAGCTTCGTCTGCGAAAGAAAAAAAAATACCACGTCAATATAAATGCCCTAAATACAAAACAAACAAAAAACGGTTAATCGCCAAATTTGCCCATAAACCGCTGATTCAGCAACACTTCTAATATTTCAAGCTTGAAATGTCAATTTTAAGTTGAACAATATGTGGGCGAGAAAACAACAAAGTAGTTAACAAAGTATTTTTTTTAGTCAACAAAGAGAGGGAAATATATCTCAATTGTGCAGAAAAAAGAGTAGTTTATTTTTTATTTTACAGACCATAATTGAATGTTTTTAGGGGAAAAAGGTTCGTTGTGTAGTGGTACCACTTTTAAGAACAAAATACTTTGTTACTCTGGCACTATTATTTTTTTTATAAAAAAATAAACAGAAAACGAGAAAACTAAAAAAATATCTTGTTTTTTTATACTATTTTATAAATTATTTTTATTACAGCCATTTATTGTAGATAAAAATTAAGTATTTTCGGATATGCAGATCTAAATTTAGGTGCTGCCAAGTTAAAATAGTTTTTTTTTTTTGCAATAAATGTCGTAGCATTGAGTATTTTATAGAAATTATATCTTCTTGTTTTCGGTATATACAAAGTGAAACCAAAAATATTATTTAAAAATAGTCTTTAATGAAAATAACAAACAAAATTCAATTTATCCAGAATTTGTTAAAGAAGATTGTGTAAAATAATTTATATAATATTACAATTTATTTTATTTAAAATTAAGGCCAAATTCAAATAAAATAAATTGTAATAGATATAAAAGTCGAACAATTAGTTAAATAATCTATATAATAGTTAAAATTAAAAACAAAATCAGTTGAAATTAGTTTACATTATTTTTTTATTAAAAAGATTATTTTTAGATTTGGCAAAGGGATAATAATTAGGCCTTATTATTAAGAAATGCTAATTGCAGTCTATAGCTAAAGTTTTTTGTTAAACAAAGTTGAAGAAAATCTGATTCTACCAAACTTCACTCAAATCCTTTTTTCGCTGAGGGGCCAAAATTAGGACTTCTTCCTAAGAATGGCTTATTGCACTTTATAGCTTAGTGCTTTAGCTATATTCTGACCTATATTTTATTTTTCCATAAAGTTTTTTGTTGAACAAAGTTGAAGAAAATCTGATTCTACCAAACTTCACTCAAATCCATTTTTTGCTGAGGGGCCAAAATTAGGACTTCTTCCTAAGAATGGCTTATTGCACTTTATAGCTTAGTGCTTTAGCTATATTTTGACCTACATTTTATTTTTCCCTAAAGTTTTTTGTTGAACCTAGTTGAAGAATATCTCATTCTACCGAACTTCACTCAAATCCTTTTTTCGCTGAGGGGCCAAAATTAGGACTTCTTCCTAAGAATGGCTTATTGCACTTTATAGTTTAGTGCTTTAGCTATATTCTGACCTACATTTTATTTTTCCCTAAAGTTTTTTGTTGAACAAAGTTAAAGAATATCTCATTCTACCGAACAGGGTATAAAAAAGTAAATTATTGATTTTATTTACAGGCATACATATTTTAGGGTGAACTAAAATATTTTGATATTTATTTTTTTTTACGTTAAACATTTTATTTATTGAAGAAATGACAAATATTTCTGGGAAAAAAATAATAATCAAAAAATAATTATTTCTGACAAAAAAAAAATAAAAATCAGAATCTGACAATGTGATATCTTGATTTTTATTATAAATGCCATAATTGTTACAGTCTCTGATTAAAATTGTTATTTTATTTCAGAACTAAAACGTAACCAAACTAGAAAACAAATTTTATAAGTACATGGTATATACCCCAATAGACCAAAAAATAAGTAAAGTATAATAGTACTTTAGAATAAGCTTTAAAAAAAATACGAAAGTTTTTTTGTATCATGTTTGAGAAACTATTATCAAAGACTATAAATATATAAAGATTTTGCACGCAGTGTATTTAAAATTGACAAAATTGTATGCTTCTTTTGGATGCGGGAGGAAAGACAAAAGGGAAAGAAGCACAAAGAAAGAGCGTAACAATCTGTCGTTCTCTTGTTGAGTATAAGATCCCAGCAGTCCGCAGGTTATTACAATTTAAGACACATCCAAATGTATACTATTATGTCAATAGGAAAACATAAAATAAAATTGGTTAAGAGCATACAACTAGCATCCGATTCAGATGAGTCCTATTGCTATTCCATTGTAAAATGAAATGTATATTAGAATTAAAGAACAAGACAAAATCGAATAAAATGTTGTCATCGTACTTGCATCTGAATTGGATGGCTAAGTAATGTAGAATCATATTGTTAATATAATATTGTTGTTTGTTTTGGTTCAGCCGTTGTCCCGTTATTTATTTTTTGGTGTTTCTATGTTTTTTCTATTCTTTTAAAATAAGATTTCATATTGTAAAGTGTTTTCGAAAGTTTAACCGTGATTGTGGAATTAAAAATAAATAATTAATTAAATAAAATAAATCAGTATAAATAAAAAAAAAGTAAGTGTTGTGTGTTTTTTTTAAATTAAATGAAATGTTCGGCTTCAGTAAAAGAAATTTAAGACGATTAAAAAAAGTGGAGGCTGAACATTTAAAAAGATATGTAGATGTTACAACGGACTGTTTAGAAAACAATATTGTAATAAATGATCAGATTGAACGAAATGATCAGGACAAATTTCATCAACCATTAACTAGTGCGACCATTACTGAAGAAAATATAGGCAGTTTAAATTACAAATTATCATCTTGGTATAGGAAACGCCTGCCAGGTAAGATATGCTGCAATGAGCTATTAGAGATTCTTCGGTCAGAAGGCTTGGACGTTCCAGCTTCAGTCAATAACTTTATGAAATCAAATAATATGATTACAACAACGGTTACACCTGGAACGTATTTGCACATTGGCATTAAAAGTCGTGAACTGGCACTAAGAGAAGAAATTATATCTGAAAAAATACAGGAATTATATCTAGACATTGGCATAGATGGTTTTCCCCTTTTTAAAAGTTCGAGTTCTACATATGCATGTTAATTTAGATTTTTCATGTTACAAAATTTAGTTTTTTTATTCTCTATTCTTATTTCAGAAGCTGCCCGATGCGAGGGATCAAATGAAAAGGATTACGCCAAAAACATTAAAAATTGCTTCAAAGTTCACAAGGCCAGACACTTCCGAAAAATCTGCTACAATAAAAAAAACCGGAAAAATTTAATTTATTGATTTAATTTCTTTTTTTTTCTTTACCATTTTTGTTTTTTTTTTATATAATTTTATAGACAGTTCAATTATGAACTTCTGTCTCTATTTTTGTATAGAATGAAGTTGTAATAACACGAATGTTTTTTTTTTTGTTTAGTGTTTATTAAATTTATTTATCACTGTTTCAAAATTTTAACTTTTTCTATATGTACTTGATAATTTGTATTTGTATGTTTCCCATGTGGAATGCTTCCGTAGTAAAATAAGAACTAGTAATTAAGAATCTTCATTCTGTATTTATAACATTCGTTATTCTCATCAAACCGTAAGGAATAAATTGTATTTTTGATGCAACTGACGCATTGCTCGGAATCATTTGTATAATTTTTTGCATGAACGAATATTTCTGAAGGATATGACAAAATTTGCGCTGGTTTATTATATCTAAACGTCATTTAACGCTATATATATATATGTAACCAACAAAATATCGACTTGATATTAATATTATTGGCACATTGTTGGATGTAAAACAATCGCCGTCTTCATTCAAATATTCTTTATTTTATATACTATACTTATATGATATACTTCCAGTCCTTATAGTATCTTCTAAAATTGTTTGAAACTCAATAGGTAAACACATTGCATCATCGTTTGCACAATTTGATGAGGTGCTAAACTGAGTAATTTTTAAAGATAATAAATTAGCTACTGCCAAATTAAATTCATGAACCGATGGATTTTTTTCAGTGTCCACCTTTGGCACGTATATATGAAAACAACTTTTTTTAAAGGATCTTGGTTAAAATGGCTCGTTAAAATGCACAGTAAATTTGAATTTAATTTTTGTATGCAATAATTAAGTGATTATTTTCATAATTTGCTAGTTTTATTTCTCTCTAAATATGTAATTCCAAATATTTATATAATAAAGGTTTTTGATTTCGGTGCGAATCGATATAGTTTCATTTCTACAACAATAAAACACGTATTCTTACCCTACAATAACACAAACGGTAACATTTACTTTTCCACAGGTTATTTGCACATACATTTTGTGAAAACAAGACTTCTTTTAGTTTGTATGTATTTTGATTCGGCAATATATGTATGTACATACATATCCCAGCATACCATTTTCGGAGCGCTCCGAAAAAGGAGTCAGAAAGAGTCCAACAAAAGAGCATTTTCGGAGCGCTCCGAAAAAAGGAGTCAGAAAAGAGTCCAACTGAAGAGCATTTTCGGAGCGCACCGAAAAAGAAAAATTTGCTTGTTACTGTCCTGAGTCTCAGTATGACTCAGAAATTCCACTTAATTATGTGTGTACCAAAGCGTTGTTGTCTTGTTATTTGTGTTTTGAACAAAAAAAAAAACATAGCTGTACCACACAAGCATAATAAAAACAAGATTACGCAGAGCTCAAGAAAAACCTCATAAAAGACTCTTTTCTGACATTATCTAAGAGCTCTTTAAGAGCCCAAAAAAACCCTCATAAAAGACTCTTTTCTGACATTATCTAAGAGCTCTTTCTGACGGACCATTTTCGAACGTAATGACGCTCTTTTCTGAATTATGATTGTTTTTTGGGCTCATAAAGAGCGTTAACGCTCCGAAAAAGGTGTCAGAAAAGACTCTTTTCGGACTCATATGGCATGCTGGGATGTATGTATATCAGTGGCACTCAAAAATGAAGATGGATTGGTGAGAGAATTTTCCCAGCAAACATATTGTCAAACGCTTAAAATAAGAAAAAAAGAAAGAGTTTTAGCCAGATATAAACACCTTAAGAAAAAATATCAGGGACCATAAATAACAATTATCAATATCAAAAAACAATTTTAGAACAGTTTTCAGAAAAAACAAAAATAAGTCCATCTAAAACAGTTTTTTATTTTTGTGTTTAATTGTAATTGAATCGCGTGTGTTTGCTGTGCTTCGTCCAACAAGAAGCAACAACAATGTTTAATAAATTTCTGAAAAAAAAATGACAATAACCATCCGCATGTGCTCACATCGCTTGCTCCACAGAGTATAACAGAGGTGACAGAAGAGCAAAGATAGTGTAGGTTTTTTCTTGTCTCTTTCTTTGAGAACTGCCTTGTCGGTTTCTTTATGTTACTATTTTTCTTTATTTCTGACTCAAATAAAATTCAATTTTGTTGGAAAAGGTAAGTGCATGTATTTCTATTATTATTATTTTTGCAGATTATACAAAACACAACGTACTTAACCGTAAAATATACAAAGCACAGATTATAATTAATTATATTTAAAGGAATCACTGAAAATTAAATAATTTAACACAACACAAATTAATTGTTTGATTTATTTTGCCACAGATTTTGCTTTGACACAAAATTGTTTTGTTTATTTTGCTTTGTACACAAATTTCGTCTTTTATATAGTGCTTTGCTTTGTCACATTACAAATTTACTAACAGAAAATATTTTCTTTCTCTTTTTAATATACCTACTGTGTCAGCTGATTGTAGCGATTTTGAACTGTCAAAGTTGTCCCCTCTGTTATACTCTGTGGCTTGCTCAACGACGACTGAATGGAAAATAATACGTTCTCTGAATATAATATGTTTTCTGAGTACAATAAGTGGCAGTAACCGTTCTGCCATCGACAAATTTGGCACTGACAGTACAATGTATGGCAGTGCAACATCTTTATATATTTATAGTCTTTGCTATTATCCTTCACAATATGTTTTTAAACATAGTATATAATAAATATATTTTAAACATGCTTTTCATATTTTGTCATTATTAATTTTGTTTTAAAAGAGTGAGGTGCTTAATAAATAAATAAAAAAAAATTAAAAACTTGTGAAAAGCAATAAAGGCACTAGTGAAAAATTGAAAAAGCACTAAGTTAGTGCTTTTTCTTAGTTTGGCACTATGCATACAATTTTGGCGTTTTGAGGTATAAAAAAGCACCATAAATAGTGCCAAAAGCACTAATTTGGCATCGCTGGTGTTGTCCCTTTTTCTTTTTCTCCAATGCTGGTGTTGCAAACCATCTTTCTACTTAACCCTCTACAGGGTGCACACGACACTTACTAGAGCTAAAAATGGGGAAGTTCCAAATTCTTTTATAAAAAACAAACCACATAATTAAATTTAGACAAACACACTACACATCGCATACTATGTTTTCATGCCACATATTGAAGTATAATAAAAATTAATAAACATATCAAATATGTATTCATGAAAACACAACAGATAAGTTTATTGTTGCTGTTTTCAAGTTAATACATTAACAAGTAAGAGTGCTATATTCGGCTGTGCCGAATCTTAAATACCCTTCACATTAGCGTAATAAGAAATACAGAAACTACACTAGACTAGAATATCCTAATTCTGTGTTTTCTATTCAGTCTTAGTGCAAATTTTATTAGTACATATTTGATATATTGTTTGAAAGACAATTTTATGACCAACATAATTTATGTTAAATATTTTGAAATGTTGTCTAATTTTTACCATTTTTAATTAATTTAATTACCAATTCTTACCATAATTTACAGAGTCTGTCTGATGTTCATAATAATCTTCAGTGTAATTTAACAGAGTATAAAAAAGGGGTACAATTCGGTTTTAGTGATTTTGCTCAAAAAAAAGAAAAAAACAAAATTAAATAGGGCTCTTAGAGGAGATACCAGGAAAAAAATTTGTTGGCGGTCACGCCTATTTTCGAGGGGGCGGGCCCGTAAAGTTTAAAATATATAGGCCTAGTTGAGCTTTATACCTCGAACTGTTCGGACGTGTTACTTTTAGTGCGGCTGAATTTTCGGTGAAAAAATCGTAATAGGTGAAAAAGTATAAAAAGTTAAATTAAATAAAAAAGTGAAAAAAAACTCGTAATAGGTGAAAAACTTTACAAAGTCAAATAATTGCACTAGGTGCAATAAAAAATTAATAAATTGTAATAATTTATTTTTAATTATTTGAAAACTAGAAAATTAAATACAGTGAGACAGTGAATGAGTAACAATTCTAACAGTACGAGTGGGCCTCAGAGCCGAAATGCTTATTTCGTGTTGAGCTCGGCAAGTGTTAGTAATGAGATTATTAAAAATCCCGAATTTAATAAAAACTACTTAACTGTGAAACCAAAAATAAGCACAAATCTGAATTTAAGTGCAAGTGCACCAAACTTGAATAAATGTGTTGAACAGAGCACAAACTTAGCCCAAAGCATATTTAATTTAAATAGAAAAATCACTGAAGGACCGTCTTCTTCACGGTCCTCGTTATCAAATATTGGAGAGACGTCAACAGCTGCAAAAGGCACATTAAGTCCTACAAATAAGGCCGCTCCTATAGTTGCTGTTGAAGAAAAACAAAAAATACAGGTAGGAATGGACCGTTATATAACAGTATCGAAGAGAGGCAGAAGCCCAAAATCTGCCGAAATTACACCAGCCGCAAAACTATCAAAGAATGCTGAAGAGCCACGCTCGCAAAATCGTTTTGCCATCCTCCAAGACAATAATGATGTCCCTAACGCTGTGAATAAGCCAGTAAAACCACCTCCAATATATTTAAGAGAAAAAAACTCAAACGAACTTATAAAAATATTAGTTTCATTAATTGGTGAAAATTCTTTTTATGTGACTCCAATTAAGCGTGGCAATATTAATGAAACAAAGATTAATGAAACAAAGATTCAGGTTAATAATGAAAACGACTATCGGAGAATAGTTTCGGAATTTGAAAAACGCAAAAAGAATTTTTACACGTATCAACTTAAAAGCGCAAAAGGTCTGCAAGTCGTAATTAAGGGAATTGATTCTTTTGCTGATCCTGACGAGATCAAGAGCAGTTTGGCCGACAAAGGCTTTAAAATCAAGGCCGTATCAAATATAAGAAACAGAGATAGGATCCCTCAACCATTATTTAGAGTGGAGTTAGAACCTGGTGATGTTAAGCTGAAGAAAAATGAAACACATCCTATATATGACTTGAAATTCATAATGCACCGATGAGTTACAGTGGAAGAACCTCATAAGCGATCTGGCTCAGTACAGTGTTCGAACTGCCAAGAATATAGTCACACTAAATCTTATTGTAAGTTGCCTACTGTTTGTGTTGTTTGTGGGGATCTTCATGACACCTCAAAGTGCGATAAACCTAAGGATGATTCCAGGGTAAAAAGATGCAGCAATTGCGGTGGAAACCACACTGCCAACTACAGGGGTTGCCCTGTTTTCGAGGTCGTTAAACGCTCCTTGATCAACAAACCCGCTTCTAACCCTACTCAGACGACAAAAGTACCTATTACAATTATTCCTTCCGTAGCACAAGCATCCACTAGCCAATTTTCATATGCCAACGTGCTAAGATCTAACCAACCAACAGTGCAAAATGAATCACCAATAAATGATACAAACAGCCACAATTTTAGCCGTCTTGAAGGTATAATGGAGAATCTGGTGCAATCCATGAACCATTTCATGACAAGCATGACAAGTATGATGCAGGAGATGCAAAAAATGCAGTCCACGCTACTGCAGGCCATACTTAATAGACCATGAACTGTCTCAAAATATGTTTCTGGAACGCAAACGGCATACGCCAACACAAAAATGAACTTGAATATTTTCTTTTTAATAAGAAAATTGATGTAATGCTGATTTCCGAGACTCATATGACGTCGAGAAGCATTTTTAAAATAAGTGGTTATACATTCTACGACACCAAGGACCCCAGAGATATATCATGTGGTGGCTCGGCAATATTGGTCAAATCGCGAATCAAACACCATTCATTGGGTGGTCTTTCAGAGTGTTATCTTCAAGCAACAAACATCTGTATTGAGAACTTTTGTCAAAACCTCGTGATTTCGTCAGTTTACTGTCCGCCCAGATTTTCAATAACAAAAGATCAGTATAGAGATTTTTACAAATCACTAGGTAGCCGTTTCATAGCGGCTGGCGACTACAATGCTAAGCATACATTCTGGGGCTCACGACTCGTTAGCCCTAAAGGTCGTATCTTGTACGACTCCCTGTCTGAAATGGGACTGAATGTGATTTCAACTGGTCAACCAACTTATTGGCCAACTGACCAGCAAAAAATTCCTGACGTTATCGATTTCGGCGTGGCGAAAGGGGTATCCCCGGAACTCATTGAAGTCGAGGCTTCATTGGATCTTTCTTCAGATCACTCACCCACTGTAATCACCATCAGAAGTCCTCAGCAAATCGTAACTGATGCCTTACTTCTTGTCAAACGTCTGAATTGGCTCAAATACAAAAAATACATCAGCACTCACTTCACAGAGAAACTCCCGTTAAAAACTGCTGAAGACATCGATGCTTGTATAAAAAGTCTTAATGAACATGTCGAGAAAGCCGCAGAACATGCTTCTTCCACTTACCGCCCGAATAGGTACAACAGAGTTTTTTCTGCAGATGTTGAGCAACTATTGTCTGAAAAAAGGAGAGTCCGAAGAGAGTGGCAACAACACAGATCGCCCCAACTTAAAACTAGGTTGAGAGAATGTACCAAAAATCTTAGGATCTTGCTAGAAGCGCAAAAAGCAGAGTCTCTCAAACAACATCTGGAAGGTCTAGACGCAACTTCCCAGTCAAATTATTCATTATGGCGTGCAGTCCGAAATCTAAGAAAACCCGTAATCGCAAAACCTCCACTGCGTACTTTGAACGGATCTTGGGCACGAAATAACGAAGAAAAAGGCAACATTTTCGTAAGTCATTTAAAAAATGTATTCACTCCCAATACGGATACTGACATTAGCGAACTACCGCCTGTTGTTGCCAGACCACCTGTACAAATAAGATTTCAATATCTGGAGGTTGTTGAGGCTATTGATAATTTAAATGTTAAAAAAGCACCTGGGTTTGATAAAATCAGCAATAAAATGATTTTTGAGCTGCCTCGCATTGCAAAAAGATTAATCCTCTTTCTTTTTAATGCCATCTTACGGCTTGAGTACTACCCTCCGGTTTGGAAAATTGCATTAGTAAAGATGATTCCTAAGCCGGGAAAAGATCCTTGCAAAGTTGAGTCGTATAGGCCAATAAGTCTATTACCAACTATGTCCAAATTATTCGAGAAATTGCTTATAACCAAGCTGACTCCGATTTTGAATGAAAACAACTGCATTCCCAATCACCAGTTTGGCTTCAGACGGCAACACAGTACAATAGAACAAACACATAGATTGGTACAAGTCATAAGAAAAACCTTTGAGGAAAAGAGATACTGTTCGGCACTCTTTATTGACGTCTCTCAAGCTTTCGACAAAGTATGGCATGAAGGCCTGATATCTAAATTAAAGCAGAACTTGCCGGTGAATCTTCAACACCTACTATGGAAATATTTAATCGACCGTCAGTTTATGATTAAAGAAGGTGATTATTTAAGCCGTCCTCAACCTATAGGTGCTGGCGTCCCTCAAGGTAGTATCTTAGGACCAATTCTATACTTGCTATACACAGCAGACATGCCAACAAACAATGAAATTCACACGTCAACATTTGCTGATGATACGGCATTTTTCAGTACTCACAAAGATCCAAAAGATGCCTCGATTCAATTACAGCACCACGTAACGCAAGTGGAGAAATGGGCAAGACAATGGGGAATAAAAATAAATGAACAGAAATGCACCCACGTAACATTTACTCTACGTAGGGAATTATGTCCCCCTATTCGTATTAATGACCATATAGTGCCTCAAAACTCACACGTGAAATATCTTGGTATTCATCTGGACCGTCGCCTCACATGGAAACCACATATAGATGCTCAGCTGACTCAAATGAAACTGAAAGCAGCCCAAATTCATTGGCTCATCGGCAGAAACTCCGTCCTTCGGCTCGATTGTAAGCTTCTACTCTACAACTCAATCTTAATGCCAATTTGGTGCTATGGTATCCAGTTATGGGGCACTGCCTCCAACTCCAATATTGAGAAAATTCAACGCCGTCAAAACAAAATTCTACGAATGATAACTACCGCTCCTTGGTATATTAAAAACAACAACATACACAACGATCTTGATGTTCCACTTGTCAAATGGAAAATAACTAAACACGTGGCCCTTTATTTGGGTAAGCTGGAAAATCATCCAAATCCCCTCGCTCGAGACATCTTACAACATCCCGGTCATAGCCGTTTGAGAAGGAGGGACACCACCGCTCTCAGATGAATAAATACAAGTTGCTCATTATATCCTATCGAATTTGAAAACTAGATTTTGTCTAGCATTGGCTGGACTTATCTTAATTAACTTTAGTTTTAGGATTTGAATACCTATTGTTAGTTCATTTAAAATGAAGATACAATAAAAAAGAATATGCAAAAAAAAAAAAAAAATATTTAAGATATATATTAGTATTAACGTGGAATTCGGTAGTGGACCTTATGTGGGGGATATAGTCAAATATGGACCGATATTCTCAAAATCCAGCAGTTCGATTTAGGCATGTATGTAAATGATCCGTGTAAAAGCTTGGATTGGTACCCTTATTTATAAGCGATTTATGAGTATTAAAGTGATTTGCGGAAGAGGGTTTTATATGGGCATACGGTTAAAAATAGACCGAAATTCACAAATATTTGTGGGATGATTTTTGTATATATTAAAATGATCTGTGCAAAGTTTTGAGTCGGCACCGATATTTATACAATATATATAGGGAAAAATGTCTTTTTCAGATGTGGTCCTTGTATGGGAGCTATGACCAGTTCTGGGCCGACTACCATAAAATTTAGTACAACAATTTATTTGCCTATAAAGAGTATTTATGGCAAATTTTAGCCGTTTAACATTATTTATATCTGTTTTATACGAATTTAAGTGAATTTTGGAAGTGGACTGTATATGGGGTCTATGGTCAAACATGGACCGAACTAAAAAAAATTCGTTTTGCGATTTCTTTTTGTATAAGACTTATTTTTGCTGAATTTTGTCTAGATATTTCAATTTTATAGGCATTTATTTATCATTAAGCCATATTTCGGGAATATATATATTTGTATGGGGGCTATAAGAAATCATGGACCGATTCTTACTATTTTCCGCACACTTTCCTCTTTTATCATAAAAACAACGTATACAAAATTTCATGGTATTATCTGCAATATATTTCAAAATATTGCAATAAAATGGACGAAAAATATCAAATTTTTATGGAGGTAGGCTTACATATTGGTTCATAACTCTGGTTGACCGTACCCGATTTTGCTGATTTTAAGTAGCAAACTTCTCGAAAGCACTTCTGACAGAATTATTGAAGGTTTGGATCCCGAGTATATCTGGGGACTTCAAAAAACTGATTTCAACAGACAGACAGACGGACATGGCTTAATCGACTTCGCTATCTATAAGGATCCAGAATATATATACTTTATAGGGTCGGAAAATTTTTTTGTGGAAATTACACACGGAATGACAAACTTATATATACCCTTCTCACGATGGTGAAGGGTGTAACAAAGAAACATATATTTTAGAACACGTTAATGCCTAAGTGGGTAGAAAAATACCCAAAGGCCAAAGTTTCGTCTCCGAAAGAAAAAAAAATACCACGTCAATATAAATGCCCTAAATACAAAACAAACAAAAAACGGTTAATCGCCAAATTTGCCCATAAACCGCTGATTCAACAACACTTCTAATATTTCAAGTTTGAAATGTCAATTTTAAGTTGAACAATTTTACATTTTTTTTTTGACATAACTTAATTTTTTATCGATAACATTAGTAAAATGTTTGACAGTTTGCCATTTATCTTAATACTGCTGAACTCTTTGCACTTGGTAAATTTTTCTATTACATTATATTTGTACTGTTCACCAAAACTTGAATAATGCATTAAAAATAAGGGTGCTGTAGCTTAATTGGTTAGCGCATTTGATCATTAAGCATGAGTTGGTATTTGTAGCCTGGGTTCGATTCCCAGCCGCTGCCCCTCAAACAAAATCAGTTTCTGAGAATTATTAGTTTTCTTTCTATCCATTATAACTAATATTTATCACAGCGCCCTCCTTCGGTGGTATAGCATTCAAACGCCACCGAAGTAAAATAAATAAATAAAGGCTACAAAATCAAGCTTTAACATTAATGCGCCTACACACCACCAGGGGCGCTGCAATTCTGCACTAAAAACAAACATAATGCGCAATTACAGAGTTGTGATATAAAAAGCTTTCCTCTTTCACCACCTTTACTTCTTCAACTATCCCCTTTCCAAAGAAAGTAACGCAATTATATATAGGCATATTAATTGCCTGAGTGTTACTTCTCTTTAAAAAAAAAAATGTAGTGTCATAATACTATGTTTCCACGACGACTTGAATCACCTGCTTCGCCTTCTGAATCATGTTTATGAATCATTCTGTTAACATGACCAAAAAACTTGATTCGATTTTACAGTTGTCTTTAATAAACAAACAGAATAAAAAAAAAAAACAGAATTTACAATTTGTGGAAAATAATTTTTTTAATGGACAAACAAAAGTGAGTGGATATTAGTTAGCTTATTTGAAAAAAAACATACATTCGTACTTTCTTTACTTCCAGCAACAAGAAAAAATTTGCTTTGTTTACAATAATATTAAATTTTTACAGCTAGTACAGATAAACTTGCGATAAAAATTAGAGAAGAGTGCAATTTTTCGTGTTTCGCAAGTTGATTCAATATGAATCTACTTGATTCGCTCTTAAAATTTTGTATGGTGAAGCAAGTTGTTTCGCACATGATTGGGGTGTGAAGCATGAATAGAGAGCGAGGCATGTACCGTGGAAACATAATATAAGGCCTTTATCAAAGTGGTTCAGTTTATTTCAAAAAATTTATTAACGATTTTTCCCGTTGTATGAAAAATTTTTTTTTCTAAAACAAAACTTGGAAACATTTAAGACTGAAAATTGAACCAAATATAGACTTAACGGTATGGAATACCTAACATGAGAATTTGACAAGTTTACTCGCGTACGATGTTATTATTTACATCAAACAACCAATAGTTATACCGACTACTTAACAAAACAGAAAATGACACATTGTATATTGGCAGATTATGTAGACTTAAGTCATCAATATGTAAATTTATATCTGAAATAGTTCACCATCTAGAGATCTACAAAATAATACACCGTTCTTCATGTGGTTGGAAGAAAATTATCTCTTTAACACCTTAAAGCTTTTGGATGTGATGCAGTGCTACCAAAATTAAATATTTTATCGTTTATTGGGTATTATTCAACCACAAAGGGGTATTTTTAAAAAACTCATTTAGTTTGTGTCCTTGAAGTTCATATTGGTTCATAATAAATAACCAAAAAGAATTATTATCTCTGTTTTGTCTGGCTGTATTTTTTGCAATGAACTTTTTTTTACAAAATTTTTTACTTCTTTGTAAAAAATATTATTTTGTAAAAATTTTAAATTTGTATGCATATTTATTGCCTTTATGATAACATTTTGATTTAGATATGTTGAAGTAAAAAAGTGATGAGTTTTTATATTTTTTGTAATTCTTTCATGGGAACAATTTCGAGCATATTAAAAACGGTTACTAAAATCTGTGAAGTTTGGAAATGCGTTTAAAGGAAAAAAAAATGATTTTTTCTTACATGTAATATAATTGAAATTAATAAAAATACACCCAACTCTTTTTTTACACGGATTTGAAGTTACACGGTTGAAAAAAAATTTTTTTTGTAAAACATTCTGGTACGGTTTCAAAATCACTGTCTTGTAATTATGTTTGTTTTTATCACACTTGGCACCAGCGCTGTCAGATATGGCGATTTCTCGCCAAACGTGGCGATTTTGAAACGTGTTTGGCGTCGAGATTTTCCGTTTGGCGACATGGCGATTTTTGATATCACTGGCGATTTTCACCAAAACATCTATAATAAATTATGTAATGAAAAAAATCGTCTTTTTTTGGTTTTTATAAATCCAATTGTCAACGAAATGAATCATCTGAATTTGGAATTTCAATCGGACAGCATGGATGCAGGCAGCATGCATGAAAAAATGTATTGTACACTTCTTATGTTTTCAACAAAAGTTTTCAAACCTTCTGTTTTATATTATACTGAAAACAATGAAAAATTGTTCAATGATTTACATGCAGCTATTGATTCTTGAAATTAATTTTTGCCTCTAAATCAGAGGTAGGCAAAGCGTAAAATGAGGTTGTGTGTGTGAGCAAAGTACCCAGCAAACATAAACATAATTATATAAATTATACAAAACAACTTAGATAGGAAACATACACTAACAATGTATTTTCCGTAACATATAAGAAATTAACAACGAGATTGATATACAAACGGAACTTCTAATACTTCAAAAGCTGATTACATGCATGTTACCAAATGCATTATCAATCATAAAATATTTTTCGTAATTCATTATTAATTTGAAATGTTTGTTGGGAAGTATTTCTGAAAAAAATATAAAAGCTTCCGCCGCATGTGCACTCATTGCTGTCTCAATGACGACTGAATGAAAGAGATTAAGTGTATGTGTGAAGTGCTCTCTGCACTATTGTGCTATAGGATGCCGACCTCTGCTCTAAATGCAATTGATTTTGGAGCAGAGTGTGAAACAGAATTAAGAAATGCGAAATTGAGCGAAGTAGAAATAATCGTACTTAAAGAAAACTGTTTTGTGTATTTAAAAAAAACTTTAAAAGAGATGATAAGCAGATTACCAGAAAATATAAACTTTTTTAAAGCTTTTGGACAATTTTCTATTTCAAAGTGTGCGAATACATTATCTCAAACTAAATTTGGCGTTGTTCAAGAAACATTAAGACCATTTATGGATCCAAATGTAGCAATAGGCGTGTATGAAACTCAATAGGGAAAACTTCCGTTCATAAATTGAAATAATTATTTTAATAACGAAATTCCAACAAATTTACTTGAATTTTGGGCAAAAGTGTTTGATTATCACGATACAGCAGGTACGTACCATTTTAAGAAAATATCTTTGGCCGTTCTTACTATATTGATAGTTCCAACCAGTAATGTGTGCGTTGAAAGGGTCTTTTCAATAATGAATTGTACAAAAACTCGACTAAGTAGTAAAATTCAATATGAGCTTTTAGACGCTCTATTGAGCAATTCGTTTACACCGACTAATGAAATGATAAAAAAAATTCAACTCAACTATGTATGAAAGTCAGGACTCTAGTAATGAAATCGCTGAGGATGAATTTTACGAACTTTAGACTTATCTACTTAATTTTACTTTTTTTTTAAATATGATCTCCATTTTTATGTAATTTAAAACTTTTTTTTAACAAAGTTTTAAAATTTTTTAAATAGTAAAAAATACAAAAACGGATATAAATATGTATATGTTTTACTAAAATATTGTTTAATAAGTAACACTTAATGAATTAAATAAAAAAAATGTAACAAAAACTAAAAAAAAAATTATTTTTGGCGATTTTTTTGGTTTTTTGTTAAATTTTTGGCGATTTTTGACTTTAAAATTGAACTAGGTTTTTTTGTGTAAACAAAATATATTTCTTTTAAATAATAAAAAAAATTAAAAACTGAACAAAATCGGATTTTGGCGAATTTCCGTTTTGGCGACGAAACTCAAAAAAATCTTACAACCCTGCTTGGCACCATTGCTGAAATGAACATACATAGTAGTAACTGGGAAATCCCCTTATTCGTTAACTCTTACCTACACATTTTGTTCGCATGTTTTATTCTATTCTAATTTTTCTGTTCTTAATTCTGGATTAACAGATTTCTTTTGTTTTTTGCTTGCTCTACCAATTTTGCACCTGTATAAATTATGTATTTTAAGTTTTAATGCTCAATAAAATGCCATATGAACATATAATTTGTATGCACATCTGAAATTTTATAGTTTTCAAATTTTTTTACACGGTTTTTCGAAGTAAGTATAGTTCTTTATTTCATCTTCCATAGTTTTCAGAGGACATGGAACGTATCCCCCATTTTACTATAGGAAACGCCTCTTTTTTTAAACGGATTTCTGAGGAACGTATCTACCGTGTAAGAAAAGAGTTGGGTTTATATGTAAATATGTATATATATACATAAGTTTAAATATAGGATATGAATTATATATAAAATTGTTTGATTTTATTTACCCCTGAAGTATTGCTGGATGCTGTTGGACCTGCGGTAATGGTAGCGCCCTGAGTTGTTGCTGCAGCCGCTGCAGCTGCAGCCACTTGCCTAATGCTGAGGCAATTGCAAATTGGTTTTGTGACGCCCAATGTGCATAAAGCATTGGACCACATCGTTTCGCCTTTATTATCCACGTTTGTAGGTTTTTCACTTTCGTTTATAAGTATAAAAATATTCCTTTCGCACACTTAGCACTTGTCAGGGCTGTATGGTAGATATAGCAAGTATTTATGTATGTATGTTTGTATTTTGTGTACGTATTTCTAGTTCTATTCGAAGTCGGATATTGAATTAGTTGAGTTGATTGGAAAATAAAGTCTCATATCCATTCTGTTTTCTTTTTGTAGGTTATAATACATCATACCCGCGGAATCAAACGTTGCAAAATAAGTTGTTGTTAAAAAATTGGGAACACTGATGATGATATTTTTTTCACACAAACATTTTTAATATGTATTTATTTATTTTTGTATACGAGGATAAAACAAAACGTAATAATTTACACTTATCAAAATAAACATGTTGGATATTATTGTGTGTTAGTAAAATTAGCTTTAAACGTTGCGTCGTTCTTAATTTATAAAATGTTCATGGAACTTCTCTTATTTTTATAAAAAAATAGTAGTATTAATAATTGTTTTGTTTTCTTTTGTTTTGTTTCGTTATTATTTGATTTTACTAATAATTAAAAATTCGTTTTTATTTTATTAAATGCATTAGAGTTGCTGTTGTTGTGTTGTTTCTGCTTCTCTTTCTCTCTCTCATTTCTACAATGTTATTAATTTCACTATTATTTTGTGTTAATGCCGCCGTTACTTTAATTTTTGAAACCATGGACCGTGGATCGAAATATACCTACATATTACATACAACATAAATAGTATGTAAATATTTATATAATTTATTTATGTTTTTTTCTCCTTTTTGTCGAAAACTACATATTCGCTTCGTATTTTCGAATATTGAATACTTTGAGCTAGAATAGACTTGTTGTTATTAAATTTATTATTTAGAGCACATACATCTATAAAAGTGTTCATAGGAGTAAATATCTATGTGTATTTGTACATATACTTACATACAGACATACATACTTAGATACATATACATATGTATGTATGAACTAACCTCTGATTAACTCAATAGCACATATATTAGATGAACTTTATACGAATACAAGCTGTGTTCAAATCAGCTAATGCAACTTGCAGCTGTGAAGGTTCTTTGTATTATAACATCATTATTACCATCATAATAATCATTATCGCAATGATTATGTCGTTATGTGTTGATAAAAAGTCAACAAACAATGAAAACGAGTACAAAAATCACATGTGTTAGATGGTAAGAGAGAAAAATGTTTTCGTTTCAGTTTATTTTTCTTATTTTATATAAAGAGCAAGGATTAATTTATACAGTATTGAGATTTTCTCTCTTGTTTTCACTGTTGTTACTTTATTAATCCATATGAAGTATATATGTATATGCATATACATATACACATCTACCAACATATGTATGAATGTATGTACATAAGTTTTGAATTACATAGTTTTATTCCCACAAACATTACATTTGTTATATGCACGTAACTACATACTAACTACATATTAATTACATACATATATGTTTGTTGTTGTTGTGTGGTTTTTTTTCTTCCACCTTTTGTTTTTTGTATGGTGGTTAGTTAGTTAGCAGTGTTAGTTTAACACTGGTGTTATTTAACATACGGGCGGTGTGGATTTGTGAGGAAGAGAGATGCAGTGAATACGAGGACATTGAGAGAAAATATGCCTCTTTTGCTGTTGCTGCTACCGTTATTAGTTGGCCTACATACGAAGCAAATAATTGGGACACGAAGATATAATACACATTCATATCAACAAAACTAATGAACTCGTACATAATTTAAATGGATAAAAAAAACTACACATCTTCATAAAAAATAGGTTGTACGTTGTAACTATTTATTCAGTTTCTGTTTTATTTATTTTTTGTTTTTTTATTTTAGATACTGCCTGCAACCGTTAAAGATGTCGCAGAAGGTTGCATGTAATAACTTTTAATTTGTATGTTGTTTTTGTTATAACATTTTAAATGTAGAACAGCTGCATTAATAAGTTTTATTTGGGCTTATTATTGTTTCTCAAGCCATTTTGGTCTTAATGTGAATTTTGCGAGTAGATTGACTGAATAAAAGTTTTCATTCGTTTATAGCCAGGCTTTATACTTGGGCAACTCCGGATAGAAAACGGTGGGCGACATTATTTTCGCAGTTTGGTTAGAAGACAATAATGGTTTTGTTATTTTCACTCGTGTAATGGGCAAAATTATTGTTGCTGCATCTATACTACTTGCTGGGGAGTAAATGGAACCAGATGATAAACAGGACGACGATGATGAGTATAACGAAGAATTCGTTTTCGATGACGATGCTGATGATGTACGTTTTTTTACTGAAACGGGAATAGATGTAACGACATTTTTATTCCCTGACGCATCTTTTCTTTTTTCAGTACACAGCAAACAAATAACAAACATGCACATTTTTAAAGCATTAGAATAAAGTCTTAAATAATTTCAAAAAAATCACTTTGTTTTGTTGTTGCTTTAATTTTAACTTTCTAAGATTACTGTTCATACTCGCAGGCACTGCAAGAATAGGCGAGGCTGGCTGCATTTAATCTATGGATTGTAAATGTTTTTTTAAAATCACATAATTTCTTCTATAGTCAGATACACAGTAATTTCAGCTTAGTCTGCAGGTTTCCGTATATTAAAAAACTTGAATTTGAAGAAGAGTTTGAACTTTCAATATAGTGTAATATTTACTGAGCATTATAAAGTATTTAATTAAGATGGCGACAAGTTGTTTAAATTTAAGTTGATGACATTATGAAAAACTGCATATATTCACTCTTGTAAAACACATAAAGAATTGGGCGTTCCACAACTTATATTTTTTTCTTAAAACAATTCTTTCTTTTTATAATTTTTATATAATTTTTTTTTACATGCCACATACACACATACATATGTATGTATATGTACGTTTAAAAGTGAGGTCATACACAGGAGCGTACATCTTGTTCACACGGAACTGACAATTTGTACTATTAAATTTAGTTTTTTTCTATAAAAGAAATCGAAATGAATTTAAACTAAATCAAAGTTAATGTTATATGACAGATACTCAGTTAAAAATATGTTGTATTTTTTTATAAATTATAATTTTAAGTTTTTTTTTATCTAGTGGGACGATAACGCGATGCAGCAGTACGCGTTCTACTCCTCTCGAAGGAAACTCACAAAGTGCACTGCCCTCATAACCGAAAGATGAATCGGAACTGAAATGGTCCAGCGCTAGATTTAACATGCACTCAATGCTTACAATTTGCAATAAAAACAAATGTTGTTAAAAAATGTTAACTTACATTTGACCCAGTTTTCAATGTCTGTTAATACATATGTATAACATACAAACACAATAACACACACACACACATTCAATAAATATGTATGTATGAAAACGATAAAAGTGCATACAATTGCAAAATGCACATATATGTATATATATTTAAAAACAATACATAATAATAAATATATGTATGTTGTATGTAACTCTACATACATACATATGTATGTATATATGAAAATTATTTTAATATAATAATTTTGGTTGAAGCATACACACATTCATATATAGGACATCAAATTTATATCCCTCAAATTTTTCGTATTAATTACATACATTTCGTGAATATCTACATATATACATAGATCTCTTTATTTATTTATTTATTTCACCGAATTAAGTTATAATAATGATACATAGTTGCATAGCTTAGACTGCGGATTACATATGACTATTACATTGAACTAAATAATCAGAGATGCACTCATTTCAATTTATTTATTCAGAGGTCAAGGTTTAAAAATAACACATACACAGAGAAAATAGTTATGGGTTTTAAAATACTCGTAACAGATTTTGTTGTCTCAATAAACTTCATTTTGGTTGACACACAAATTGAGAGTCCGGCATAACTGGCAATTCCGTCTTTGCCATAAGGGCACACGAGGCCCGTGCCCAGGGCCCCGACCTCATGGAGGCCCCGAAAGGCCGATATATTCGATTACACGAAAGAAAGAAGTTAAATATTTTGTATTTTTCTGGTGATTTTCAGGAATTTTTTTTGTTAATTTCAAAAACAAAAAGGAATAGAAAAAAAATTAACCGAAACTTACATATTAACAAATACTAAAAAAAATGTATTTGGGTGATTTTTCAACTGTATTTGGCGATACAAACCAAAAAAAAAAAAACTGGCAACCTTGACTGGTGCAGATAGTAATAGTTGACATTGTGTATATTTCGGGGATTTCCCGTGTAAGGCGTGTAAGTGTTTAATGTGAATTATTGAACTTATTTAAAAGAAGTTTTTACCAGTGTGACGTCTTAGTTTTAAACAACTTGACTATATTGTTTTATAATTAATTTAATTATGTCGAAAATAACATATTTAAGTGGTTCACAAAAAAGAAAAAAAGTTCTGGCTCAAAAAGAAATATGTAGCCGAAAAACTTCCTAAAGTCACTTCATTTTTTAAGGTAGAAGAAACAAACAGAATGACTGACTCTTCGCCTTCATCATCTCAAGATCCGGTTACTTTCGAATTTCAACGGGAAAAAGAACTTACGTCTGACAAAAATGATAATATTATGCAAGGTCCAGATGTAGAGACAGTAACAGGTATATTAGATGCTGAACCCTCCAATTCAAGCTTATTATTTACGAGCATAGAAAGTGTATCTCCTGAACCTGGTACGTACTGTGATGAAATTTTCACCGAAGAAGTACGCGATATTTCGACTCAAAAAGGGCCAGAATTTTTTCAAAATAAAGAGTGTGACTTCTACAAAACTTCTAAAATTTTTCCAGATTCAAACAGTAAAACAAAAACTAGATACTTGACTAAAAATATGTTCACCCGCATATTGACGAATGGTGAGTCTTTAGAAAGAAAATGGCTCCTATTTTCACCGTCAAAGAACTCTGTATACTGTTATTGCTGCCGTCTATTTAATACTACTGCTAGTACTGGTCATAATTTGAGTTCTTCAAATGGATATAAAGACTGGAAACATATAAGTAATTTATTAAAGGAGCATGAGAACAGTTTACAACACAGGGAATCAATGATGAAATATGTCGCAAGAAGCAAAATTACTGGGCGAATTGACAGCGAGTTTTTGTCCCAATATAATACACAAGTCAATTATTGGAAGAATGTACACTAATACCCCGATTTGCGTCATCAAAAAAAAAGTTGCGTGGCTTCGAATTGCGTCGTTGATGTTTCGTTTTGCGTCGAAAAAATACATAATTGTGGCTTCGAATTGCGTCGTTAATGTTTCGTTTTGCGTCGTTTTCTATTACATTTTGTGCATAGAAAGAGGATTTCCCTTTTTACTTGTTTTGGTCAAACACAAATATATGTTTATGTTGATGTTTTACATGTATGAATTGACTTTAATTTATTTTTTTTACTTTAATTTATCTTTTTGTTGCACTAAATTTTAAAAAATATACCTATGTATATATTTATTTATAGTACAAATTTTCAACTTTTCTAAAAATTTTCTTCTGGAACGAATTAACGAAAAATCCACACAAATATATGGAGAAAAGTGATTCGATTTGCGTTGTTTCGCATTGCGTCCCGTTTGGTCGGTCCCAATTAACGACGCAAGTCGGGGTATTAGTGTACTTAAAATAATTGTTGCAGTAGTGAAATTTTTGGCTTCCAGAGGACTTGCTTTTTGTGGTGATAATGAAATATTAGGGTCTCAAAATAACGGAAATTATTTGGGATGCTTAGAGCTAATTAGTGAATTTGATCCTTTTCTTGCTGATCACATGCGAAACTGCGGAAATAGTGGAAAAGGATAAACATCATATTTTTCTGCAAATATTTGTAATGAATTTATTAATATAATGGGACAGCAAGTGCTAAAAGCGATTGTTAATGAAGTAAAAGCTGCAAAATACTACTCTATTAGTGTGGATTCTACACCAGATCTTTCACATGTTGACCAACTCACCTTTATCGTTAGATACGTCAAAGACGGAGAGCCTATTGAGAGATTTTTGCAATTTTTACCTATGGATGAATATAATGCTCAGTACATAGCAGGTGCCATTTTAAACTTTACTGAAAGTCTTGATATTCCTATAAAAGATTGCCGAGGGCAGAGTTACGATAATGCATCAAATATGGCAGGAAAGTATTCTGGTGTTCAGGCAAGAATAAAAGAAAAATGTGAATTTGCCATTTTTGTTCCATGTGCGGCACATTCATTAAATTTGGTAGGTGTCGAATCTGTTCAATGTGTTTCAGATGTAGTATCCTACTTCCAATTTGTCCAAAAATTATTCAATTTTTTCTCGGCTTCGACCAAACGATGGAAAATTATGACAGCGAAAAATAAAGTTTTGAATTCTCTCCCGGATACTAGATGATCTGCACGTGCTAATTCCATTAATGCTTTGAAAAATGGTTATTTTCATATTTTTGAAGCTTTAACATCAATTGCAAATGACGTCAATCAACCAGGAGAAACAAGAAACGAAGCTCAAGGCCTAGCCAAAAAAATTTAAAAATTTGAGACTATTCTTCTAACGGAGATTTGGAATGATCTTTTAGGAGTTATAAACAAAACAAGCACAAGTTTACAAAAAAACACCTTGACACTGGACGTTGCAACAAAACTTTACGCATCTTTAATCGGTTATGTCAGTAACGCACGCGATAATTTCGATCAGTACAAATCGGCCGCTATAGAAAAAAAACGCAATGGTGACTATAAATAATAAATATTTTTGTTGTCTATTTTAAGTACTTCTAGTATGTACTTTGTTGACCCTATTAAATAAAATTTGTTAAGGCCTCACTATCCCCTGGTTGTTGTCTATAGTAGACAATCAGGCTACACATACATTTTTTTCATGTTTAAAATGTTAATTTTATTTTCAAACAAAATTTTCATCCTATTCAGCATTAGCAATAACCTTCATGTGAAGAATGTTTCATTATCATACATTCGTATTTAAAATACATTCAATGGGGTCCTTTTTCATCGTATAGATTTCATGATAATGAATTATTAAAAAACTGCAATTAAAAATTAGTAAAAATAAAGATTTCATCAAACAAAAAAAATTAAAAAACGCACCGAAATTTAAAAAAAGCCCACCGCGCACCATCTAAGAAATTTTTCGCAGCAAAAATTTAAAAAAGCACCGAAAATGGTGCCAAACGCACCAAGTTGAAAACGCTGGTGAAGATGTCTGCTGAGAGCTAAAAATATATTATATTTAAATAGGTTTTTGTTTTTTGTTTTTTTTCGTTGCTTCTGGTTTTTTTTCAAACATTTCAGAAACTAATTAATCCCTCAACACATTTAAAATTAATCGGTCTATTCGTTTGCCTGCTAGTTTAACTATTTTCCAATATTTTGTTTACTTTTTGTATGTATTAAAAATTTCTGAAGCTAACACAAAAAGTAAAAACAAACAAATGATTGAACAAAGTTATATATAACATAGAAGAAGATAGAGATATTCAAAGTTTTAAACAATTTTTATTAATTTTCTTTAACGACGTTTGTTGATGCTAAATATTCGTTATTTTGGAATTTTGAGGAAAAAGAAAAAAAAAACTTCATTTTGAAAAAAAAAACAAAAATAAAAAATGGGGGAAAATGAAAATGATACATGTGCCAAATATAGAAAAATCCTATTCTTGAGTTAAAAAATAATATTTTTGATAGATATCCCACTCGCATCCCATTAAGCGATTATAAAGGCCTTAAATTAAATTGTATAAGCTTTCTTGTGAGAAAAAAAGGGCCAAATTGAAAAAAAATTAAAAAAAAATATTTTTGAAATGACAGTCCTTTGAAAAATTTTTGCTAGGAAAAATTGGTAAAAAGTTGAAAATGTGTCATGATTTCTGCGAATATAAATATTGTGTATGTTAAACTTTATCTCGATATAAATACTTTTAAAAGATTTATGAAGGTTAAAGTTGATTACGGGGAGGGTCTTATTTGGGAGTTTCGACTAATTCCGGACCGACCATTATAAAATTAGGTGTCATCATTTCTGTATATTATTTGTATCGAATTTTATTTGATTACCAACATTCTTAAAAAATTTATGATCGTTAAAGTGATTTTCGGAAGTGGGCCTTAATGGGAGCTACGACTATTTATGGACCGATCACAATAAAATTGCACTGTATTGTTTGTATGCATATGAGACATATATGTGTTAAATATTATTTGGATTCCAACATTTTTGAGAGAGTTATGCTTTTTAAAGTGATTTTCGGAAGTGAGCCTTATATGGGAGCTACGACGAATTATGGACCGATCACAATAAAATTATACCGTATTATTTGTATACATATGAGATATATTTGTATTAAATATTAGTTGGATACCAACATTTTTGAGTGAGTTATGCTCTTTAATGTGATTTTCGGAATTGGGCCTTATATGGGAGCTACGACTAATTATGGACCGATCGTCACGAAATTTGTAGATATAATTTAGAATCATTTATTACTTATTTTTGGTGAAATTTGTTTGCATACTTGCATAATTCAAAGATTTATGACCGGTAAACCCCAATTTCTGGAGGACATTTGTATGGGGGCTAGGTGAAATAATGGACCGATTTTCACCAGTTTCAATCCCATCCATCCTTGGGTCGAGAAAATATCACGTACTAAATTTTATCGAAATATCTTCAAAATTGCGACCTGGGGGGTACCTGTGTATTTCGATTCGAAAAGAAAATCCTTCGAATTTGTATACTTTTTACATTGTATTTCGAAAGCTTTTGCTTTCGAATCGAAATACACAGTAACCCCCCTGTACTCTGCACACAAGCTTTACATGGACAGCCAGCTAGCCAGACGGACGGACGGGCATCGTTAAATCGACTCAGAAAGTGATTCTGAGTCGATCGGTATACTTTAAGGTGGGTGTTGGACCTATATTTCTGGGCGTTACAAACATATGCACAAATCCAATATACCCTCCCCACTATGGTGGTTTAGGGTATAATAAAAAGTAAATATGCAACCAGTGTGACCAGATTTTGAAATACTACAGAGCTAAATCACGTTTGAAAAATAGCTAAAGAGGAAATTAAAAACTAAATTATTTTATAGCTTTTTATTGTCACTTTTCATGATTTCGATATTTTTAAATAGTGTTTATGTACTTACGTCCTTATTCATAAAAAATTATTCAGGTCTCTTTAGAGCTTTTTTGACAAATATTGCATAGAAAGAAAGCCTTTAATAAACCTAAACCGTTTTGTATGAATAAGGTAGTTATAATATTAGTAATCAGCCATGTCACAGAACTCAATTCCGATCGAATGTGGTTTTGAATCCGTTGTAGCATTATTACATGAATGCATTGTTTTAAGTAACTGAACAAAACAAGTGTCTTCTTACAGTAAACAAAACAAACAGATATACATAAGGTGCATGCCCATTAGCGGCTTGGTGTAAATAGACACTGTAGTAAACGTCTGGGTTGCAATGCCCTTGAAATGAACACACGCATTCAGCTACGACCATATGTATGGGAATACTTTAAGTCAAATCAAATTACCCAAAATATTCCCATACATTAGTTAAGAATTAGTCGTCTAGTATATTCTCATAAGTAGTATATAAGTAGAATGTATTTAGAAATAAGAATGAATTCTGATAATAAAGTCAAAGCGACAACTAGTTGCTAAAATAATAAAAACTGACTTTCATTCATCACATGGCGATCCTGCCAAACTTCTTTGGAGTGCTTTAAAAAATACAGAGCACCCAAAGAAATCCAAAGTCCTTGGAGTGCTTTAAAAATACAGAGCACCCAAAGAAATCCAAAGTCCTTGGAGTGCTTTAAAAATACAGAGCACCCAAAGAAATTCAAAATTCCTTGGAGTGCTTTAACAAATAGAGCACCCATAAAAAAGGATGGAATAAATAAAAATTTTTTTTGAAAATACTGTCAGTCCAGCCAATAACGGTCTGACAGAGAAGGAAGAAAACACCTGGCCAAAAGGTGCATGGATTCCAAAGAAGGCCCAAAACCCTTAACTCTAGAGGAGTATAGAGCAAGGCAGAAGCAGCCTAAAAAGAAGGACGATACTCCAATACCACAAGTGACAAGACCAAAACGCAGAGGTGGATTACTCTGCAGATGGAAGAGGGAGAGATCCCAGCTACTAAGAGAAGTCAACAGCAAGGAACCACCTACTTGGGAGCGGTCAACAATAATTTGGTTGAGAATCAACCAACTCGATGAACTAATTCAAAAAAAAACTACAGTGCACTAGATGCACGTATAGGTCGGTAGGCGTTAACCGCCGTTGACAAATACTAATTTTTTTTTTTCTTTCTTTCTTTCAACAAATTTTTTTTAAACAATGTGTAATTCGAAGACTACCTTTGATCATCCACGAGCAAACGTAGTAAATGAAGTAGATATAAGAGAAGAAAATATTAATACTTTTAAAATAGAAATATTCTTAGTTATAATAACTTTAATATTAATTATAAATTTCTTTTGTCGCATATATCAAATGCATCATAAAAATTTAAAGAAAAGATATCAAAATAGAAATAATGAATCAAATACAATATAAATAAAAGGAAGAAAAGAAGAAAATTTGTATATGGATTGGAAAAGCATTCTTGAAAGATGCAGAAACATTAAAGTAGAAATAGAGAAATCCTATAAATGTCTGAATTTGGACAGACCAATAAAAGACGATACTTTACATAAACATTTGAAAATACTAATTAATAGTTTAGAAGAAATTAGAACCCTTTTAAATGTAAATTACGAAAGACTTACAAAAAATCATAAGATAGCTGCTGAAGCATTTTACCAAGACACAAGAGACAAAGTATTAAGAATAACAGCAAAAAAGAATTTCGATATAAATATATCAAATAATATCCATGAAAGGATACAAATCGAAAAAATTTTTCCAATAATAAATAAAATAGAAGCAACAATGTCTCAAACAGTGGTAGAATTTCTTAACACCGCCTCTAAATTAATTCCTGAATTTGACGGAAAGGCAGAAAATTTACGATCATTTTTAGATGCAATAGCCTTAGTAGACTCAATCAAAGGTTCACATGAAATCATAGCAGTATCTTTAATAAAAACAAAATTAAAAGGAAATACCAGAAATATTATAAATAATGAAAATACCATAGCAGATATAGTAAACAAATTAGAAAATACAATTAAAGGCGAGTCAGTCGAGGTCTTGACAGCAAAAGTAATGAATATTAGACAAAATAATAAAACTGCTAATACATATTGTAGTGAAATAGAAGCTATTACTAAGTCATTAGAAAATGCGTACATAGCTGATGGAGTAACAAACGAAATCGCAAATAAATATGCAACACAGACAGCAGTAAAAGCAATGACAAAGAACTGTACCAATGATAAAGTAAAACTTATTATGGAAGCCGGACAGTTTAGTAATATGAATGAAGCAATCAGCAAGTTTGTCAACAGTTGTACAGAAGCAACTGGACAACAAAATACAATATTACATTTCCAACAACGACCAAATAATAATTCCTATAGATTTCGTGGACGAAACAACTACTCTCGAAACAATAATAATAGAAACCACAATAACAACAGAAATAAAAATAATACTTACCAACAAAGACGAACTAATTACAATAGAAACCGAAATTACGTACATACGACGGCAGGCAATGAAAGAGATTCGGAAAACTCGAATCTTCCCCTAGGATCAAACCAATAAAAACAAAAATATATAATCTTAATCTTAACTTTTGTTTTTTCATAAATGCTTACATTAATAACACAAATATTCAAATAACATTGTTAGTAGATACTGGAGCAGATATTTCGATAGTTAAATCAAAATATTTTAAATTAGAGGAAATCAATAAAAACAAAATAACAACATTAAGTGGGATAGGAAAAGGTGAAATAAATTCCTTAGGAACTAAATTTTTTGAGCTAAGAGCCCAAAACTTCCAGATACCACACAACTTTCATATAGTAAATGATGAATTTCCGATACCATGCGATGGTATAATTGGTATGGATTTTATGAAAAAATACAACTGCGTTTTAGATTTTAATGAGGATTTTGATTATCTTATCCTTAGACCTTTTAATATAGCACAAGATATAAAAATACCACTTACAAATAATAATAATAACATTGTCTTACCAGCAAGGTCAGAAGTAATACGTAAAATAAATATATGCTCCACAGAAACTGAATTATTGATACCAAATCAAGAACCAATACCAGGCGTATTTATTGCAAATACACTAATAAACACTAAGTTTGCTTATATTCGTTTCTTAAATACTAATAACACTAATACAACACTAAATCCAAACAATATATTAAACGAAAAAATATCAAACTATGATATAATCACAAATAAAACTAATAATAGTAACACCAATAAAAAATCAAAAATATTACAAATATTACAGAAAAATTTTCCAATACCTTTTAACACAACACTAACTAACATATGCTCTGAATACAGCGATATTTTTGGATTAGAAACAGAACCAATTAGCACTAACAATTTTTATGAACAAAAGTTAAGAGTAAAAGATCCAACACCGATATATATAAAGAATTACAAAATACCGCATTCACATAAAGAAGAAATAGACAGACAAGTTAACAAATAACTGACAAAATAGTGAAAAGATAATTACGTTGCGGACGCGTTATCAAGGATAACCATTAACGACTTAAAAGAAATGAATAATTCTATACTAAAAGTCACAACCAGATCTATGACCAATAAACATGCAAATAATGATAATAATACAGTAGTTCAACAGCAGAAAATTGATGAAAATAAAAATAATAAGCCCAGTATATATGAACCTTTAAATAACACTGACGTCAGGAAATACTATAAACTAAAGATTTCCCCTGGAAGATGCTACATCAAACGAGGAAAATCTATAGTAACATATATACAAATAAATGATTTGTTTACTAACGGGAATCTTGACTTAGGACAATTTTTCCCTAGGCTCGAAAAAGTGGCCGGTGAACATAATATTTATAATTTACAAGTGGCACCTAGTGAGAAAATTTTTGAATTTATCTCTTTTAATGATTTTAAAATAACGGGCAATAAGGTATTAAAGAAAATTAAAGTAGCGCTACTAAAACAGGTGACCCAAATCAATAATAAGAATGCCAAGGCAATTCTTGATATACTGCAGAAATATCACGATGATCCAATAGAAGGAGGACATTGTGGAATATATAGAACTACACAAAAGATACGAAGATATTATTATTGGAAAAATATGTCAAAAGATATATCTAATTATGTAAAAGCATGTCACAAATGCCAGATAGCAAAAACGACGAAGCATATAAAATGTCCTATGACCATAACAGAAACACCGGATAAACCATTTGACATAGTATATGTTGATACAGTAGGACCATTTCCGAGATCAATTCAAGGAAATGAGTATGCAATAACGCTAATATGCGACTTAACTAAGTACTTAGTAACAATACCAATACAAGACAAGAGCGCTAAAACAATAGCAAAAGCTATATTTGAGAACTTTATACTTACCTATGGTCCAATGAAGACGTTCATATCAGACATGGGAACAGAGTATAAAAATTCTATCTTATCAGAAATATGTAAATTATTAAAAATTGAAAAACTAATCTCAACCGCCCACCACCATCAAACATTAGGAACGATCGAAAGAAGCCATAGAACTTTTAACGAATACGTACGTTCTTATATTTCAGTAGACAAGACGGACTGGGACATATGGATAAAATATTTTACTTACTGTTTCAATACCACCCCTTCAACAGTGCATAATTACTGTCCATATGAACTAGTTTTCTCCAAACTTCCAAATTCATTTACACAATTTGATACTATAGATAGAATTTCTCCATTGTATAATATAGAAGATTATGCCAAAGAAGCAAAATTTAGAATAGAAGTAGCTCATAAGAGAGCCCAATTATTATTAAATAAAAATAAAATTAATTCAAAAGAGATTTATGATAAGAACACTATAAATTGTAATTTAAAAATAGGTGATTTAGTTTTATTAAGAAATGAATCAGGACATAAAATAGAACCAAACTACAAAGGTCCTTTTCAAATTGTAAATATAGATCTAAGAAATAATATAACCATAGTGGATAAGAAAACAAATAAAGAGCAAATAGTACATAAGAATAGACTTAAAATTTATCACGATAAGTAAAAGAATTGTAAAGGCGCCATTACTAATTCAAATACCCCATTACAAATTCATATACCATTATAAACTCACAATAATATTATATAAATATAAATAGTTTGTAAAAGAATGTCCATACAACAAAAAAAAAATGTTATATGAACATTCTTATTAAGAAAGGAGGTGTAGCATTATTACATGAATGCATTGTTTTAAGTAACTGAACAAAACAAGTGTCTTCTTACAGTAAACAAAACAAACAGATATACATAAGGTGCATGCCCATTAGCGGCTTGGTGTAAATAGACACTGTAGTAAACGTCTGGGTTGCAATGCCCTTGAAATGAACACACGCATTCAGCTACGACCATATGTATGGGAATACTTTAAGTCAAATCAAATTACCCAAAATATTCCCATACATTAGTTAAGAATTAGTCGTCTAGTATATTCTCATAAGTAGTATATAAGTAGAATGTATTTAGAAATAAGAATGAATTCTGATAATAAAGTCAAAGCGACAACTAGTTGCTAAAATAATAAAAACTGACTTTCATTCATCACACCGTAAATTGAGTCTTTAGAAAACGAAAAACGAATTTTTTTTCGGAATGAAACCACTTTAGATTTCTAAAGTCGAATTGGTATTTCTTATGATTTTACACTGAAAAAAACATTTAAAAAAACTTTTTTTAAAAGTGAATATAAAGAAAGAAGAAAGAAATGTATAATCGTGGTATATTTGAGTTTAATTTTTATTATTACTGACTGATTCTGTTTTTGCCACAAACTTAATTCGAAATTGGTAAAAATGAAAAAATGTCATTTCATGAAGTTTATACAGATTCAGAATAAGAATTTGAATGAAAATTGATAAATTAAATTAAGTTATTGTTTTGTGTCAAATATTTACATATGTGTATAAGTTTCTTCAAGAATTACTTACTTCCTTTTTTCCATTTTTGTTAAAGACATCAAAGAATATGTACATACATGTTTAGTTTTGTATGAACATGTTTGTTTTTGAAGAATTTTTGTTTTTTATACCCTACACCACCATAGTGGGTAGGGTATATTGGATTTGTGCTGATGTTTGTAACGCCCAGAACTGGTGAAAATCGGTCCATTATTTCACCTTATCCCCATACAAATGTCCTCCCGATATTGGGGTTTACCGATCATAAATGTTTGAATTATGTAAGTATCCACACAAATTTGATCAAAAATTAGTGGTGAATGAAGCCAAATGACATTTACAAATTTTGTGCTCGTAGCTCCCATATAAAGCCAACTCCCGAAAATCACTTTTAATAGCGTAACTCTCTCAAAAATATTGGTATCCAATTAATATTGAACGCAAATATATTTCATATGTATGCAAATAATTCGGTACATAACTAGGCGAAACTCCCATATAAGACCCTCTCCGTAATTCAGTTTAAGCTCCATAAATCTTTTAAAAGTACAGTGCACTCGCTAAAACGTCAACTAATTAAAACCGCTAATTTTGACGTTTAACAAATTGTTGACGTTTACGAATGTAAAATTTTTAAATAAAAAACATATCGATAATAAACTAAAATCGATATAAACTAAAATCAAACATAAAAAACTTCAAAAAGGAAACAAAAAAGGCATTGAACCTAACTAGAACCATAGAAGACAAGGATACATATTAAATGAGATCATACATATTTTTATATCATATGCATTTAAAAAAAATCTGTTATTTTTTTCTGCTGTTTTTTTTTTCTTTCCAACACTTGGAAGAGAGCCGTCTTTCTATTTATTTCATAAAATTTTAGAGTAGGTAATGTAAAAAAAAAGGGTCGACGTTGGGACGTTTCCCGAGTGCACAGTATTTATATTGAGATAACACTAAACTTTTGGATGAGCCGTCCACAATAGGTTATATATCCCACATAACGCCCATTTCTGAAAAACTGTTTTATACAAATACTGGGTGTAGGGTATTATATGGTCGGGGTTGACCATAAATTTTTTGTCGTTAAACTTTAAATTTGGCATTATTTCTTGTTTACGTGCAACAAAATCTCTTGATCGTCACAAAATATCTTGAGCGTCACACTTAGTTCTTTTTCCTTAAAACGCTTATAATTGCAGTTTTTTTAAATACAATGTTACAAGCCTATTACTTTGCAAGCAACCTCTAAGTTAAAGTCTTTTTTTTAACAAAAATTTACATATTTTCATCTTAAAATTTTAAAATAACTTGTCACTTTAAAAAAAAATTAAAAATCAAGTTGAATCGTGATTTTTTGTTTATAATCGAAAAGGGCATTTTCGCAAAAGTCAATCTTGAGAAACAAAAGAACATCGTAGTAAGCTTGAATTTCAAATATATTTGAATTTTTAGGGATTTTGTATACATATTTGGTGTGTGACGCTCAAGATAGAAATCATAGACAAACTAAAAAAAAAAAATCAAAAAATATTGATTTTTTGAGAGCCTAAAAGTACCCCGGATTCTTTATCAATTTGTCCACTCTTACAGGCGAATTTAAAAGCTTTAAAAATAAGCAAAAAAAAAAACTCGTCGTGTACGTTTTTTTTTAAATTGACCCATATATGTCAATATAATCATTGACTTGGTTAAAATTAAAAAAAAATAAAGTTTTTAAATACTTTTTCCATCAAACATGTTATATTACACAGACAGACAGGTATAGCTCAACTGACTTACATATAATTTCATAAGGATGAAGGCCCATCCATAATGTGCATAGGCTAGCTTAAGCAACTGTCAAAAATGAACGAAAAGTCTGTCAAATGCATAAGTAAACTTGAGAAGACTTTTAGGTGGCCATAATGTACTTACATGATGCATGTAACCCTTGTTGCATATTTGTACAGTATTTAATGTTTTTGCGACTACTTTAAATTAAAAAGTACCAAAAATAACAGCCCTGTATTTGTTTATTTTATATTTTATTGAAAATTTGCAAACAGTAAAAACTCCTAATTGTTGAATAAATAATAAAAAAGTGATAAGATATTAGTAATATCATCTATTTCTTGATTTTGCATACTAATTTTTTTTAATAAAATCAAAAAACAGATGATTCCGTACGGAAAGTACGTTCAGTTTGGCACTTTGCTTAAGCACATGACATTTGACGAAACTTAACGAAAAGTATCATTAAGTACATTATGAGCAAAATCCAATCGTCGACGATAAGCAAAATCCAATCATAGACGATGGTAAATTTATACAAAAATGCTAATTGTTATTTGTTTCTTTTATTAAAAATTTAATTTGTTAAATAGAAATACACATATGAAAAAAATTCAATTCTTGAAATAAAAATGAACTTATAAATTAAAATTTGGTAATTATTTAATTGCTTTTGTTCGGTCTACTTTTCTAAGCCGGTCTGCAGCATGAGCAAAGTGTTGCTGGATTGCTTTATTAATTGAAGAGTCATCCGATTTTGGGAACTTTAAATGACAGATATCTTTGAAAAAAAAAATTTGAATGCTGTAAGAACACGTGATTAGAAATACTTACTGGTTATAATTTCCTTAATATAGAACTCTTGAATGCTGGGTTTTTCGTTAGTTCCACGCCACCTTAATTTTGTAGCCACTTCATCGCTTAGCAGCTTTTTATACGCGTTCCTAATGAACGAGTTGGAACAGTCGCCACCCACTTTAACAATAATGTATTTCTGTAAAAAGATAGTTATAGATAAAAAGAATTACATAGATATATAGATATAGGTAGATATAGGTACATACCAATTGGACAACTATATCCTTGTTCTCCTTGTTCCCTGAGAATTTCCAATAATTCGTTGACCGCAGTTGTAGTTATACCGTGTTTTACTGTTCAAAGTCTAATTTTTTACAGTCTCTAACAATATAATTATGTATATTATTTAATATTTTTACTTTGAATATAATTCTTAAACTAAGAATAATAAAAAACACTTTTTATTCTTACCAGACTCAACACTTCTGCACTGTTTAAAAACTGAATAGAAAATAACAAAAATAACTTGTTCTTGCTAAACTTTTGTAAATATAACGGTTAAATTCGCCTAACTATCGCCAGTATACGTAAACGGCGATTTCGGTATAACATAAAATATACTGATTTGATTCACTCGTCTCAGAATCGTCAAAAAGACTCGCAAAAGCATCATTTACAAGAGTAATATACGACTGTGATGAAATAACAAACTTTCAATGATCGCCAGAATCCTTAAACGACGATTGTGGGGTAACATAAAAAACACTCGTCCGACAAACATCAAAATGACTCGTGAAAGTATCATTTTGAAGAGCTAAATACGATCGTTGACTGCAAACAATGCTCGCCAAAATGTGTAAATGACGATTCACTCGTCTCCAACAAACGTCGAAATGACTCGCAAAAGCATCGTTTGGAAGCGAAAAATATAAATCTACTCTAAAAATCGTCTGAACGATTAAAAAAAGAGTCGCGAAATGATCGCGCTCGTCAAACAATCATCCAAATGCTAGCTGGGGTAATGAGTATACAAAACACACAGCCTATAGCTAAGACCCAGCGGGAAAAGTAGGAATTGATTACATAAATAACTAAATATTTAATATATTATTGTAGAAAGAAAAATAATGCATTCCTTTGGAATCGAGAAAGTAATTTCATCTGACAATAATTACACATTGATTACGACATACATTCCCACATTTCCATAGAAGGAATGTATTGTTGCTGCTTGTGGCAATTATTCGTGTTTTTCCCCGTTTAAAAATTCTGTTACTACTCGCTGCCTTCATGTCGCGTACAAACTTTGTTATATTTGTTTAAATATGCAGTTTGTGTTTGAACGCGTATCAAAGAAGGTTGATTAGACGAATAATTTAATGTCGGAGATAAATAAAAAAACATTTTGTGCTCCTCTTTTCCGCTGCAATGCAAATCTTCAGGCGAATGAGAATACAAATCCAGGTAAAAACTTATAAAAAACAAGAAACAAACACTTAAATAAATTATCCAATTTCTTTCTAGAAACATCATCTGTCGAAATTTTGGAAAACAAAATAAACTTGTTGAATAGTAAGTATTTTAAGATGTAATTTTTTTATATAAATGAAGTGATTTATTTAATATATGTATTCCTTTAGATAAATGCGATGAATGTTTAAATTTGATGAAAAAAATGGACTATAAATTGGATACAATACTTTCTCAAGATGTAAAAAAAATGCATTTTCCAATAAAAAACGAATGCGACCTCAAAAAAGTGGACGTCAAAATTGGGAAAAACTTTGATTTATTTGTAAGTTAGGAACTAAAATTTATTTCCAAAATGTCCTTATTTTTATCGATAAAAAATAATTTCTATATTTACAGTTGTCAATTATTAAAAAAATATTACTACCTCAGGGACTGAAGAAAAATTTATCCAAAATTATTTCGGAAGAATTAATTATGAATTATAATTATGAGGGAATAAAAGGCAAATCATCCTTTAAATCTTTCCAACACTTAAATAAGGCATTGTATGGTACGCATACTTTTTTGTTCTTGATATACATACATATATGTATATAAAATACTTATTATAGTGTATTATTTAATTTCAGAAATATCAAAGTGTGAGGGGTACAATGAAAAGGAGTATGCCACTGACATTAAAAAGGCATTCCACCTCATCAAAGTGCGCCAGTTCAAAAAAAAAAAACACTTAGAGAATAAATGCAGCAGTAAAACTATTTAAATTAACATTTTTTATATGAGTTACTTTCGTTTTTTAACTATTGGAAATGTTTTCTTTTTTTTAATTTTAATAGAAATTATTTAAATTTTAAATAATTAAAATATTTTTTTTATTATTAAATTAATTTAACAAGTAAATATATACATATATATATATACATATGTTTATGTATGTAAATAATAAAAAGTAAAAATAAACAAAATACATTCTTTTATTTACATCGGGGAATTAGTTATATAGTTTACTATGAATGCATAGATAATATAATTCATTAAAAAGAATAAATTATACAATGCATTCGTCGGACACATTAAAATAATTCATTACTTTCACTTTTATCTGGGAATTAATTATATAACTAACTTTGAATGCATAAATAATATAATGTATTAAAAATAATGAATTATTAAATTCATTCGTCTGACACATTAAAATAATTTATTACTTTCGTAGGACATGTTCCGTGTTAAGAGTAATGAATTCTGGAATCAAAGATTATACAAGCTATGTATTACCCTCTCGATTCTTATAAATTACCTTTTCCCGCTGGGGAGTTTTTATAATACAAAAGAGCACCAAGAGTATAGGGCTTGGGCACTCCTGTCTTAGATTAATATTTTTAATGTTAGACACGGAATCGCAAACTAATGTAATATATTCTGTTATTAGACTAAAGTTGAAAATATATTTGTATTATTTTTTGAAATTTATCGTGATATCGGCAAACATTTGTATATGCCGATAAAATATTGCCTCTCAGGCAAGTTCTGACTGTCAAGTCAAGTATTTTTCAATGAGAAGGAAAGAGATAATTATCTTTTATCCTTTTCTTTCTAGAGATAATTATCTTTTATCCTTTTCTTTTTCATTGAAAAATACTTGACTTGACAGTCAGAACTGATGAGTGTGACACAGGACTAATAAACATATAAAATGTACAATGTACATATATGAATTTAATATTTAGAACACGATAAGGAATGAAAATTGTGCAGATTCTTCAACAGTTTTAAGCCTTTATTATTAATAGGTCAAAACAGATCAAATGTGAATCATGGTTAACCTAGAACTTATTTATCATCATTTATTAAAATTTCATAATATCGCATTAGTATATGTATTTGAATTAGATTCTTTAATTTATCTTTTCCTTCCAAAGTTACAAACAAATGTTAAATAGGTTCATTGTTCCCCAAAAAAGAGCATAACACGATATGGTCAATAATAAAACTACAAGTGTAAGATTATTACGTACTTTTTTATTTTAATAATTTTGAAAACAAAAACTATCATAATAAACGTTAGTTATAGCGTATACAGACGACAGCGTTAATTTGCATTAAAATCTCACTAATGTGAATTGAGATTTTACCGTGACAGACGACAGTTTCTGCATTTAAAACAGCATTTAAACAGCTGTTTGTTTGTAAACAACTGTTTAATTATGAAAAAAATTTGTAGCAATTTTAAAAGAGAATGGAAAAAATTCCATGCAATTAATTGCATCATCTAAAGGGCCTCATAATAAAAATAGATTTCCACAATTGCCTTTCTCTTATTTCAGAGTGTCCCACTGCGGTCCCCACATGTAGCAACACGTTCAGGTTAATGGTTGCTAGTGCATTAACAATTTTTGCATTATGGAGCAGTTTAAGTAAAAGTAATTTCAGCTTTTTTTCAAATATGTTCTGATTTTTCACCAAATGCCAAACAAATTTTTTCATAATTAAACAGTTGTTTACAAACAAACAGCTGTTTAAATGCTGTTTTAAATGCAGAAACTGTCGTCTGTCACGGTAAAATCTTAAAGGTTTCATTAGTCTTTACTTTCGGTTGCGTTTCTCTTCCGTGTCGTTCTGTTGTTAAATTTGTGTAGTTAGTTTTTCCGTATAAACGTATCAGCTGTTTTAGGAAAACAGACAACACACCGCGAAAATAAATCAAAAAATACAAATCAAAGTTTTTTTATTGTACAATATGTCATTACTTTCGACTAAAGTAATGAGTTTTTCGTCATCCGTCGTTTATTTTTTATATTTTTATAACTTTTATACAAAAACTTAATTAAATTCAAACAAATTGAAAATTTTTGTAATAAACCAAAAATTTTTTGTTGTGCAGATGTCAGCTGTTTTGTGCTGTCACTTAGCATACTTAGCATTTTTTTGTTTTCAACAGGTTCGTCCGCAACGGCAAGAGAAGTAACAAAACAACTAACGAATTCTACACATTTTCTATTTAACAGAATCAAGTCAGCTGATTCGGAACGGAACAGAAAGTACAGACTAATTCTGCCTTAATTCACATTAGTGAGATTTTAATGCAAATTAACGCTATCGTCTGTCTACGCTATTAGGAATGACCAACTTAATATCTTTTATTTGATGGTGATTATAAAAATGTAACAGGTCTTCGATAAAAATACGTTTTCTGTTTATCAAAATATTTTAGAGTACCGCCATATTTATTTATTTTATTTGGTCTATAGATTTACAAAATCCTTACAGACTAAAGACTTACATATTTAAAAATAGAATGATATTTCTCTTTGAAACATTAATAGGATGTGATATATCAATAACATTATGGCAATCATTAACATTTTTGCAAATGCGGCGGAACGAATCATTATTAGCATAGACAGATCTGTTATGCGACAGTCTTAGCAGTTAAAAATTGCGAGTTGTTCTAGCTGGAATATTAAAATTTATTTGGCCAAGCAGGAACTGGGAATTTACTTCACCACGAATTAATCCAAGCAGAAATGTAATACCCAGCATTATACGGCGACTTTTTAAAGTTGGAAGCTTTATAAGGTTGAGTCTGTTCTCGTATGGTGGCAGCACAAAAGAATTCCATCCGAGGCGACGTAAACAAAATATAAAAACTATTTTTGAACAGATTCAATGCTGTTAATATGAATACTGAAGCAAGGATCCCAAATGATACAACCATATTCTAGAATGGGGCGAACCAAGGCAGTATATAGCTGTTTGGTAATATATGGGTCAGAAAACTTCTTAGACCAGCGTTTCACGAATCCAAGCACACCGAATGCTTTATTAACTGTTAGCGCAATATGATCACAGAAGTTTAGCCTGTGATCTAGCAAAATTCCAAGATCAACAATAGTGTTAACTTCTTCCAGAGTTGTACTATTTATATTATAGTTCGAATTAATTTTGTTATTTCTGTAAAACGACATGTGTTTGAATTTTTTAATGTTAAGTTCCATTAAATGGATTCTGCACCATTGCGAAAACATGTCTAGATCTTCCTGTAGAAGACGTATATCATTAGAATTTTCCAAGCTCTTAAAAATCTTGACGACGCACAGTGGGAGAAATTACCAATCTAGCGGAGATTTATTAATAACTTCTAAACTAATGCTTATATTTTGTTTCCAAAAAATTTTTTATGTAGATAAAAATGCATTAAATAAAAATTAATAAAAAAAATAATTGTTGGTCTAACTTTTTTTTTTTTTTTTTTAATTTTTTTGTATAGAAGTGCTTTACTCAGTATCTGATAAGCTATCGTATGACATTCGATTTTCCTCATCCGTAGTAGAGAGAAGACTTAAAACATCATTATCTAATATCTCATCCTTTTTTGAAGAGGACACTGAAGTTTTCGACAACATGGTAATGAAAGGATCTGAAGATCCTAAGTGCCAAGTCTTCCATTGTATTTTTCCTTGAATTTTTTCGAGTGTGATGAAGGCGAAATTTTCTGAGGTCTTTATTTTTTGCCTCCAGAGCTTCTTCAGACATCATGCCAATTGGAAGTGAAACATATTTGATGATATCTGCACCATGTATTAAAATGTATTAAACACATTCGAAGAAGCGAATCCACGCATGTAAAGTTGACATCCCACATTCATATAAACTTTCCTTGCAAGTCAAATTTTTTACTATTTTTAGGTCGTTCATATTTTTTGGTGATACATTACAAATTCCGCATTTTTGTGATGATGATTCTGCCACAACACTAAATACCTTCCCATCTATCATGGTCATATGAAACTGATAATGAACTTCATAATTTTTAAGTTTTGTTGGCTGTATTTTGGCTACTTGACTGTTGAAATTGTTTATTTCTTCATGGATCAAGTCTGCTGTTTTCTTTTGACAAAGAAGTTTTAATGGCCTGCAGTAACGAGTGGATGAAGGCTTCATGTTTTTCCAAAGTACTATTGATCCAAGAACTATTTGTAAAGGCACCAAGCATACCACAAACATATGTTGGTCGATCATGCATGCATTAACACTATCAAAATTTTGTCATTAAGTTGAGTGGCCACTGCTTCCATCACAATCCCATTTGTAAAGTACAGTAATTTTTTTAATATTGTTACTGTCTGTATTTTGAAAGTCGTGGGAATGCGCAGCAAATATTCTGCTCACTGTGTAGAGGAACCTCAAACGATAGCACAGTTTTTTCGCCGACCTTAGAACATCATAGGTGCATTTCTTTTTTTAGTGCCAATTTGCAAGTCCATGTAGACGTTTTTTGTGTAACCCCCATTAATATAAAGGGCCAAAGCTTCCTTTGCTGTATATTTAATGATTTTTTTTATCATCCGGTTCAATGGCAGATTTTAATATTTTTGACAAATTTTCATCACTATTTAACATTGATACGACCTTGGATGCATTCCTCTTACCAGCCTTGTATAAGGTGGCGCAAAAGTAATCCTCCTATCAGAAAATGCTATAAATTTTGCGATTGGCCCCTAATGTCAGTTCTGTTTTGACATTTGTGTAATAAACACATGCGAAATACACGTTAATAAACAATGTTACGCTTCACTGCTCCAGAACGCGGAATATTGCTGACTATTTATTTGACCAATAATCGGTCGGTAACAGCCAAAAACATCGGAAGTTTACTTTTGCGCCACCTTGTATAAACTAGTGCTTGCCGCAGACATAAGCTCGTCACAAGGGATTTCTTTGACAATATCAAAGACCTTTCTCTTTTTTGTTTTCACCTGGCAGTCATTAAAACCTATTTCGGGTCGCCCAGAGTTTGAAGTTGAGTCTACTAATAAAATTTCATCATCTAACCACATCTTATTATTTTCTTCAAAAATCCTCCGAGATCGGTGGCTTTCTCTCCACTTCATACCTATTTTGGAGACGAAATGTTTAACCCTTTTGGAAATTTCAGTGCGTTGGCCATCATTATATTTACTTATACCTATGATGTTGTTATAAACATAGGTTTCGACAGCAGAACATTTTTTTGAAGCTTCATCTTCCTTAATCCAAACCAAAAATAGTGTTCGCTTTCACACTGACATTGTAGCTAAAAAATATTATTTTTGAAAAAGTTGCGAAAAGTTGCACCTCATATTAGACACTTCACATAACAAGACACCATATTAAATTTAAAAACAAAAATTAGACCGAATCCAGTCGAATCACAGAAGTTTTACTCTTCAATAGGTGAAATTAATAGCAAACAATATATTTCTTACTAGCACTATAAAGAACAACGACTTTAAAAGACGAAACACAATCACAGAACACAAACATATTTTTTTTAGTTAATATGTACATACCTTTTCAAGTACAAAAACTAAATATAATTTTATTTCAACTCAAAAAAATATTATTATAAATTGCAGCTGGTGCTTAAAAATGGCGGGAAAGCTTTTGAATGCAGCTGGTGCAACATATGTTGTGTTTGAAGCTTAATAGACATGCAAATATTGAGAGCAAAACAAAATGAAAAATGTCAATCATCTATCTGATGTATCAGTTATCGAACGCAAAACGATTTTGGCGAAAAATATATTTTGAAATATTTAATTAATCGGAGCTAGATTGACCTTTTCTTCCACAGTGTGTTATCTGCAATATATTTGAAAATATTGCAATAAAATGGACAAAAAATATCAAGTTTTTATGGAGGTTGTCTCACATATTGGTCCATAACTCTGGTTGGCCGATTTTGCTGATTTTCAATACCAAAGTTATATTATAATATTTTTCTGGAAATTTCGTTTAGTTAAGTTGTATAGTTTGGACATGAGAGTGTTTTACACACACATACAGACGGGCATGGCTAAATCGACTTAGAATTTCATAAGGAGCAAGAATAAGAAAAATATTATTCTTGAGTTAAAAAATAATTTTTTTGATAGATATCCCACTCGCATCCCATTAAGCGATTATAAAGGTCTTAAAGGAAATTGTATAAGCTGTCTTTTAAGGAAAAAAGGCCCAAATTGAAAAAAAAATTAAAAAAAAACAAGTAAGAGTGCTATATTCGGCTGTGCCGAATCTTAAATACCCTTCACCTAAGCGTAATAAGAAATACAGAAACTATACTAGACTAGAATATCCTAATTCTGCGTTTTCTATTCAGTCTTAGTGCAAATTTTATTAGTATTTGATATATTGTTTGAAAGACAATTTTACGACCAACATAATTTATGTTAAATATTTTGAAATGTTGTCTAATTTTTACCATTTTTAATTGATTTAATTACCAATTCTTACCATAATTTACAGAGTCTGTCTGATGTTCATAATAATCTTCAGTGTAATTTAACAAACAGAGTATAAAAAAGGGGTACAATTCGGTTTTAGTGATTTTGCTCAAAAAAAAAAAAAAAAAAAAACAAAATCAAATAGGGCTTTTAGAGGAGATACCAGCAAAAAAAAATTTGTTGCCGGTCACGCCTATTTTCGAGGGGGCGGTCCCTTAAAGTTGAAAATACATAGGCCTATATCTCAGGAACTACTGGGTGTCTGATAATTTGTAATACATTAAATAAAAGGTATTAAAAATACCTTTCCAACGATATATATCATGATTATAAAATATGGACCAAATATGGGTTAAATCCGAAAAGAATATTTTTTGACCCGAATTTATTTGTTTTTTGGAAATGGTTGTATATGGCAGGTATGACAAATTATGGGCCGATCTTCTTAAATTTTGGAACAGTTATTTTCATGCATATGAGGATATTTCACGTCGAACTTCAACATAATAACGGTATATATAAGAGATATATTAGTATTAACGTGGATTTCGAGAGTGGACTTTATGTGGGGGATATAGTCAAATATGGACCGATATTCTCAAAATCCAGCAGTTAGATTTAGGCATGTATATAAATGATCCGTGTAAAATTTTGGATTGGTACCCTTATTTATAAGCGATTTATGAGTATTAAAGTGATTTTCGGAAGAGGGCTTTATATGGGGCATACGGTTAAAAATAGACCGAAATTCACAAAATTTTGTGGGATGATTTTTGTATATATTAAAATGATCTGTGCAAAGTTTTGAGTCGGTACCGATATTTATACAATATATATAGGGAAAAATCTCTTTTTCAGATGTGGTCCTTGTATGGGAGCTATGACCAGTTCTGGGCCGACCACCATAAAATTTAGTACAGCAATTTATTTGCCTATAAAGAGTATTTATGTCAAATTTTAGCCGTTTAGCATTATTTATATCTCTTTTATACGTATTTAAGTGAATTTTGGAAGTGGACTTTATATGGGGTCTATGGTCAAACATGGACCGAATTAAAAAAAATTTCGTTTTGCGATTTCTTTTTGTATAAAACTTATTTTTGCTGAATTTTGTCTTGATATTCCAACTTTATAGGCATTTATTTATCATTAAGCCATATTTCGGGAATATATATATTTGTATGGGGGCTATAAGAAATCATGGACCGATTCTTACTATTTTCCGCACACTTTCTTCTTTTACAGTACAAACAACGTATACAAAATTTCATGGTATTATCTGCAATATATTTCAAAATATTGCAATAAAATGGACGAAAAATATCAAATTTTTATGGAGGTGGTCTCACATATAGGTTCATAACTCTGGTTAACCTAAACCGATTTTGCCGATTTTAAATAGCAAACTTCTCGAAAGCACTTCTGACAGAATTATTGAAGGTTTGGATCCCGAGTATATCTGGGGACTTCAAAAAACTGATTTCAACAGACAGACAGACAGACAGACAGACGGACATGGCTTAATCGACTTCGCTATCTATAAGGATCCAGAATATATATACTTTATAGGGTCGGAAAATTTTTTTGTGGAAATTACACACGGAATGACAAACTTATATATACCCTTCTCACGATGGTGAAGGGTATAATAAAACAAAAAAATTAAAAAAAAATATTTTTGGAATGTTTGAAGAAATAGCTATCTATATATGTCTTTTAAAACTTATTTTATAATGAATTCGCATTCTCGCGTCAACCAGCTCGGCTCGGCAACAAGCTGCCACTCTGTTTGGAAAACATAAAAAACAAAAATTTAAAAAAAAGTAAATAAAAGATGCAGTCAAAAAATTAAAAAAGTAATAAAATATTAAAACTCAATGTCAGTTTTTTTTCTAATCATCATCATCAGTACATACATATGTAATTCCGTATGTATGTCAAAATTTCCATTTTACATACGATTCATAATTTTAACTATCACACCTGCTTTTGTTTTTCCATATGACATAACCTATAAATGTAAACAAACGCGGACTTTTTAACGTGTATATGTATATTTCAAGAATTGCTTCTTTTGGCCAATCTAACTGCAATAAATATAATAAACATAATTTCATTTATTAAAATTCGAAAAAACTTACTTGTCATTGTTTAATATCCATTTTCTTTAATTTTTCTTTACAATATATTTTTTTAATTTTTCTTTACAATATATTTTTTCAAACAATTTTGTTTCAAAACAAACCAGCTGTTTTGTTTATGTTTGTCACAGGTTTTAATCGAAAAAGTACATACATATATATTTCCACATGTATATTACACATGCAATGTTTCATATGTATCACACGATGTGTACAACTTTTACAGATGGAAAATTTGACAGTACATACTTATGTAAAATACATCCCGTCTGATAGCACCTTAACGGTTGTTGTAATTTTAGGTATAAAATTCTTTGGAAAAAGTTAAAGCAAAAATTATATGCTGTCGAAAAGAAATTTAAAATGTCTTCATAGCACATACATATGTAAGTTTCCAAAACACTTAACTTTTTTCTGTTTATATCGCGCTTTCTGTTCTAAGAAGTTTCCGAACTGCTCTCGTATATGATTTTGTAGGTAGCGAGATGCTTCTTGAGGGTTTTCATGAAGGCTTAGAATAGCAGTAGCATCAGCAAATGTAGATGTATAAGTACGATTGTTGGCATATCAGATGTATATACATACATATCAAGTATAAAAAGGGTCCCAGGATACTTCCTTGAGGTACTCCTGCTTCAATAGGTTGTTAAAAAATCTCCTTCTTTAAGCTTAAATGTTTACGCGTAAGTTTAGTTTCAACTTGTATATTAGACTATCATGCCACATTTTGGTATATGCTTGAGAAATGTTAATAAAAAGAGCAGAACAATATTTTTTTCTTCACATTGTTTTTTTACGATATTTACCAGACTATGGGTTTGGTCGATAGTACTGTGTTTTCATCTAAATCCAAATTGATAATTCCGAATACAATTGTAGATATTTAATTAAAATCGGGTATAACTTGTTCATGTGTATATTCTCGAATAGCTTCGATATATTCGACAATAGGCTAATCGGCCTATATGATTCTACTTTTGTGTGATCTTTTCAAGGCTTAGGTATCATGGTAACCAGTGAAACCTGGATAATATTCATGGCGTAATATAGTGTTAAAAATCAGAAGTGTTATTTTTATTGCTATCCATAAGCACCTTGTTACTGGTTTTGTCAATACCAGGTGCTTTCTTGGAGTTTAAATCAATAATAAATAGCCTTTTCGATCCAGTGGGTAAAGCTAAATCGATACATAGGTATTTTCTATATTTAATCCAATTTGTACTTGTGCCTGTCATCGCTAAATTACCAGCCGGGGATCCAATTTCTCGGGGGCTCGATACAGTAATAATTGTGGGTGAGTAATCTGATGATAATCCTAACGAAGATTCAACTTAAATCATTTCTCTTGGAACATTTTTTATTACTTGTAAAATGTTTCTCAATACAATATTTTAAAAATCAAATAGTAGTATTTTTATTGAAATTGAATTCTTGAATGAGGAAAAATATTGAAATGTAATTGACAAAACAAATTAATAAATTTCAAAGAATATATGATTATACAAATTATTTAATTATTTTTAAAAAACATATCATTCCTCCTCGTCTATTAAAAACATGGTAACTAAGGAGAATAACGATCAGGTTTCTTTTTAATTCGACTCGATCTGCTTGGTTGTGGTTCTGCTACTGCTAACGGAGTTTCAGAATTAGAAATTGCCAATGGCTGTTCATTCATTGAGACTCTAGGACAATTAACTGATTCACTTGTAGTTTGACTATTTCCAATGATTGGTTGTAAACTGTCAATGGTTTGCGAATTTTGTTGTGGGGGTTGATCAGATTCTAATAAAGACAGAGCTAATTCAGATATATTTTTAAAATTAGAGTTGTTTAGTGATTTGTTAGTCCGAATTTGATTAATATGACGTTGCCAAATTTTGTTGTCAACTTGAATTAGAAACATCATACTTCCAAGAGATTTTATTATCTTTCCAGATACCCATTTATCCCCTTCCGAAAAGTTTCGACATAACACATTATCATTAATTTGAATGTGAGGTTTTATTTTCTTCGAGCATGGGTTGTGAGTATTAGTAGGACTTAAGAGAGAGAGTAAGGTTCGAGGTTGTCGACCATGTAAAAGTTCTGCGGGAGATTTTCCACATGAGTTTGGACTAGTTCTATATGTTGTTAAATAAGCAAACACTGAGGCTTGTAAACTTGAACCATCTGTTAATTGTTTTTTAATCGAAGTTTTAAACGTACGTACAAACCTTTCTGCATTACCATTCGAAGAAGGATGTAGAGGTGCTGTAGTAAGATGTTGAATACCATGTATTTCACAGAACACTTTAAAATCGTTTGACGTAAATTGAGTTCCGTTATCTGTAACAATTGTCTCTGGTAATCCTTCAATTGAAAATACGTTTTGTAATGCTTTGATCGTAGATATTGTAGTACTGTTCTCCATTTTTATAACATATGGGAATTGAGAAAAAGAATCCACTATTATTAGCCACATGTGTTTTTCATATGGACACGTTGCCTTGGTAATGTAGCTTTTGGCCACGGAGAAAACTGTTTTGGTGGATTTGTTGAGTGTGAATAGCAAGCATGGCATGATGAAACAATTTCAGCTATATCATCATCAATTTTTGGCCACCAACAATAACGTCGTGCAATTTGTTTCATTCTAACTATTCCCCAATGACCTTGATGTAAAAGTTGTAATATACCTTTTCTTAAACGTTTAGGAATCACGACACGATTAAAATGGTTTTGTAGTACTATAACTTCGCCATTAAATGTCAAACTATCGCGGTGATGATGGAATGGTATCAATTCTTCGGCAACCGACTTATCTTTGTCTGGCCAACCATTCTTAATAAAATGTAACACTTTTGTTAGGTTATTGTCTTCTTTCGAAAATTTCGCAATTATTTTAAAATTAACAGGAAAATCGTTAAATTGTTCATTAATGTTAATTTCATTAACTTCTACAGATTTGTCAAACTCAACATCTTCTTTATGTGGTAATCTGGATAATGCGTCAGCATTTCCATGATATTTTGTGTTCTTATACTTGATAGTATTTATGTACGTAACCAGACAATATTAATGCCCAACGTTGTAGTCTGTTGGCAGATGTTACCGAAATTCCTTTTTCTGGATTAAAAATTGTAACCAAAGGTTTGTGATCGGTAAACAATGTAAATTTTCGTCCATATAAGTAATCGTGGAACTTCTTTACTCCAAAAATTATAGATAACGCTTCCTTCTCTATTTGACTGTAGTTCCTCTGACTATCATTTAATGTTTTAGATGCAAATGCAATTGGACGTTCTGATCCATCTGGATATATATGAGATATAACAGCGCCAACGCCGTATGAAGAAGCATCAGTCGCCAGAACTATGGGTAGTGTTTCATCAAAGTGAGCTAACTGAGTTATTTCAATTAACTGACGTTTAAGCTCTTGAAAAGAATTCTCTTGTTCTTCTCCCCAGCAAAAGCTTTGATTTTTCTTTCTTAATAGATTTAGTGGACCACAAATTGTTGAAAAGTTTTTAATAAATGAACTGTAATAGTTAACTTTGCCTAAAAATGACTGTAGCTCTGCAAGGTTTCTCGGTTGGGGCAAATTTCTAATGGCTTCTGTTCTATTTTCGGATTGTTGAATTCCCGAAGAGCTAATTATGTGACCAAGATATTCTATTTTGGGTTGCATGAATGAGCATTTGTTAAAATTGCATTGAAAACCAGATTTATACAAACGACTTAAAAGAAGTTTAAGATTATTAATATGTTCTTCGTCATTTGACCCAGTACATATTATATCGTCTAAATAATTTACACAGCCTGGAATGCCGGAAATGGTTTGTTCAATTATTCTCTGAAAAATGGCTGGTGCACTGGCTACTCCAAATGGTAACCGTTGGTACTGGTATAAACCCAATGGGGTATTAACTACTAGTAGATGCTTAGATTCTTCATCAATTTCAATTTGCAAATAAGCATCAAAAAGATCAATCTTCGAAAATAATTTCCCATTATTTAGTTTATGAAATAAGTCTCGAATTATTGGAATAGGATATTGCTCAACATCCATTTGTGGATTTATCGTTACTTTAAACTCAGCGCAAATACGGATCTTGTTATTTGGAACTATTACAAGAGGAGAAGCCCACTGACTAAACCTTACTGGTTTCCAAATACCTAATTTTGTTAATCTTTCAGCCTCTACTTTGAAAATATCAAATATAGTATATGGAATAGGTCTTGGTTTAAAAATCTTTGCTCTAACATCTGATTTCATATAAATATGAGCTTGCATTACATTACAACGACCCAATTCGCTGGAGAATAACTCTTTAAATTCATTACAAATTTCCTTAATTTTGAAATTTTCTTCAATTCGAAAAATTTGCACCGATTTAAATTCGTCATAGCAATTCAAACCAAAAATATTGTAGCAATGTTAGGAATTACACTCAAAATATTTCATAGGTAAAATAAACGAAAATCGTGGTTCATTTTACTAAATTTTTCGTTATTTTGACAAAACGAAATATTTCGTATAATATACAAATGTTTTTCGTTCTTGTTGGGAGTTTTTATTTTCTTGCATTTCACGAAATATTTGTGTATTTACCAAGATAATTTTGTTAAATTATAAAATAAATGGTTATTTAACGAAAAAAATTCGTAAAAATTATGATAAATTTCGTAAAAATACAAAATTATTTTGTTAATTTTAGAAATACTGCCTCCTGTTTTACGAAATTTTCTAAACTTTCGAAAAACATTTTGTAGGTATAAGAAAAATTTCATATTTTTTTCGTTTATTTGAAAAAATTTTGTAAAAAAAACGAAATATATTTTGTAAAATCACGAAAATTTTTCCTAAATACACGAAAAGTTTCGTTAATACAAGAAAAGTCTGCCAAAAATTGTTAAATTTAGAAAATTTTCTAAAATTATTTCGTAAAGTTACTAAAAATTGTGTAAAAATAAAAAAAAAAATTATTTATTTTAGAAAAAGTTTCGTTAATATTTTTTTATTACACGAAAAGTTTTGTTTATTTTATAAATAATATTAAAGAAAAAACTAATAGAATTTTTGCTTGTTATAGGCAATGTTTTTTGAACTTCGTTGACATCTTTTCTTCAAATATTGGATTTGTTATGACACCACAATGAAATCATTTCACCATTTTTGTATGTTAACATATCCAAATGTTGTTCTGAATTTGACGTAGTTTGATGAATATTTAAAATAGATTCAGAATTGGAAGCAAGTCAATGGAAGTTCGGTGAGATGCTCTGCAAAATGTTGAATTTTTGTAATGTATTTTTCGCAATTTTTTCATTTGCATTTATATGTACTTATGCGCTAGTTTCTTTTTATACCCTTCAACATCGTGAGAAGGGTATATATAATTTTGTCATTCCGTGTGTAATTTCCACAAAAAAATTTTCTGACCCTATAAAGTATATATATTCTGGATCCTTATAGATAGCGAAGTCGATTAAGCCATGTCCGTCTGTCTGTCTGTTGAAATCAGTTTTTTGAAGTCCCCAGATATACTCGGGATCCAAACCTTCAATAATTCTGTCAGAAGTGCTTTCGAGAAGTTTGCTATTTAAAATCAGCAAAATCGGTTTAGGTCAAGCAGAGTTATGAACCAATATGTGTGACCACCTCCATAAAAATTTAATATTTTTCGTCCATTTTATTGCAATATTTTGAAATATATTGCAGATAATACCATGAAATTTTGTATACGTTATTTTTATGATAAAAGAGGAAAGAATCGGTCCATGATTTCTTATAGCCCCCATACAAATATATATATTCCCGAAATATGGCTTAATGGTAAATAAATGCTTATAAAATTGGAATATCTAGACAAAATTCAGCAAAAATAAGTCTTATACAAAAAGAAATCGCAAAACAAATTTTTTTTAGTTCGTCCATGTTTGACCATAGACCCCATATAAAGTCCACTTCCAAAATTCACTTAAATACGTATAAAACAGATATAAATAATGTTAAACGGCTAAAATTTGACATAAATACTCTTTATAGGCAAATAAATTGTTGTACTAAATTTTATGGTAGTCGGCCCAGAACTGGTCATAGCTCCCATACAAGGACCACATCTGAAAAAGACATTTTTCCCTATATATATTGTATAAATATCGGTGCCGACTCAAAACTTTTCACAGATCATTTTAATATATACAAAAATCATCCCACAAAATTTTGTCAATTTCGGTCTATTTTTAACCGTATGCCCCATATAAAGCCCTCTTCCGCAAATCACTTTAATACTCATAAATCGCTTATAAATAAGGGTACCAATCCAAAATTTTACACGGATCATTTACATACATGCCTAAATCGAACTGCTGGATTTTGAGAATATCGGTCCATATTTGACTATATCCCCCACATAAGGTCCACTACCGAATTCCACGTTAATACTAATATATAGCGTTATTATGTTGAAATTCGACGTGAAGTATCCTCATATGCATGAAAATAACTGTTCCAAAATTTAAGAAGATCGGCAAATAATTTGTCATAGCTGCCATATAAGAACCATTTCCAAAAAACAAATAAATTCGGGTCAAAAAATATTCTTTTCGGATTTAACCCATATTCGGTCCATATTTTATAATCATGATATATATCGTTGGAAAGGTATTTTGAATACCTTCTATTTAATGTATTACATATTATCTGACACCTAGTAGTTCCCGAGATATAAGCCTATATATTTTCAACTTTGAGGGCCCGCCCCCTCGAAAATAGGCGTGACCGCCAACAAATTTTTTTCCTGGTATCTCCTCTAAAAGCCCTATTTAATTTTGTTTTTTTCTTTTTTTTTGAGCAAAATCACTAAAACCGAATTGTACCCCTTTTTTATACTCTGTTAAATTACACTGAAGATTATTATGAACATCAGACAGACTCTGTAAATTATGGTAAGAATTGGTAATTAAATCAATTAAAAATGGTAAAAATTAGACAACATTTCAAAATATTTAACAAAAATTATGTTGGTCGTAAAATTGTCTTTCAAACAATATATCAAATACTAATAAAATTTGCACTAAGACTGAATAGAAAACACAGAATTAGGATATTCTAGTCTAGTGTAGTTTCTGTATTTCTTATTACGCACAGCCGAATATAGCACTCTTACACCCCTGACAGACATAGGATTTCTATACCATAATACAAATACTATGGTTTTTGATACTACATTGCCTTGACAGACATGTATTACATATACTAGTATTTTTGTTTTTACTTTCCCAATAAACATATTGGCAAGCGTTTTGTAAATTAAGATTGCAGCAAGTTTGCATAAAGAAGAGTTTTGCGAATGTCTTTGACAATTTGCTTGCAAATGCAAGTGTTTTATAATATTAAGCAAAACGTGTCATTCTCGCTGTGCTAATAAGTTGTGTTAATAAATAGTGTTCAATTTTTATTAAATTAAGTGTGTTTGATACTTTTAATTATCATTTTCTATTAAAAAAGGTAAGTATCTACTTATTTAATGTCTGTAGCAAAAAGGAACAAGAGTGTTATGCGCAGAAGCACCGAGATTTTTGAGCATATATGAAACGGTGCGGCTGCAAGTTCTGTACTGGAAAATATAGATAAATTTTCCTTGCTTACATTTGAGCGCTCATTTTTATATGTAAATGCTGGCTGGGTTTTGATCAAAAAAAAATTAAAAGAAATTAAATAAAACACAACTGTCATTAAAAGAACTGACAATCGATTTTGTGAGAGGGTTTCCCCAATGTTTATTGAACACAGCTACAAACAACATACTACATTTATACCAGAGACCTGCAACAAGTATGAACGAGCCGACTTATTCACTAACGTTGAATTTTAAGAACAATACAAACAAGTATGACCCAATTTTATGCTTATTCACTTTTTATGCACACACAGAAAATTCAGCAACGAGTATAAATCATTTATTTCCAACACTTGGTTCGAACTGCAATGTTTGAAAACAAAAATTCTTGTTTGTACACGGTTTGTTTTCTGCATGTCGGCTTTGTTGTGCATGATCTGATTGGAATTGAACTAAAAACACACGAGCCACTTATAAGTAAAAAGCGGCTGGCAGAAAAATATGAAAACATAAAAAATGTGCATTTACTACCCATTTAACATGTTAGCATTTTTTTATTTCGTCGAAAAGAAAACTTATTTGACAAAGCAATGATAAAATTTGTAATATGTTTGTATGTAAGTACGTCATATATTTTTATATTTTAAATACATACGTAGTTTTATTAAATGTATGCATTTTTTCGAAAAACCTTACAAATTTTAATATTTCAAAAATATTGTTATAACTTCTTCCCCCCTCAAATGTTCAGAATGAAATCCAAGGCTGTTTTTTTACAGGTTTGTTTTTCGAAAAGAGATAAAACTGGCATTTTGTGGTCAAATCTGGCAACTCTAATGTCATTCATGTTCAGTTTGGTTTGCCATTTCATCGTGAACAAGTTGACAAAAGAACAACGCTTGCAAATCGTGCAAATTTATTTCGAAAATAACGGTTCAGTTCGCGAAGTTTACCGCAAGCTCCGTCCATTTTATGGTCGACATAATCGTCCATCAGAGCAATTAATTCGGTTAACCATGGATCGTTTTCGCACTACGTTTACTCTGTGATAATACGCATCCGCAGAGACGTCGAACAGTGCGCACCGAAGAAACAATTGCCGCTGTAGAGCAAAGTGTTGAAGAGGACCCGAATTAATGGAGACCGTTATAGAGCCATGATAACCGACTATTTTGTTCCCGAATTGGATGGCGTGAATGTGGATGAGTTGTGGTTCCAACAAGACGGCGCTACATGCCACACAGCGCACGCCACAATCGATTTATTGAAGGAAACATTCGATGAGCGCATAATTTCGCGGAATGGACCTGTCAATTGGCCACCAAGATCGTGTGATTTGACACCATTGGATTATTTTCTTTGGGGATATGTGAAGTCGCTCGTCTACGCCAACAAACCAGAAACGTTAGGGGAATTGGAAGCCAACATTCGTGGCGTTATTGCCGACATACGGCCCTATATGCTCGAAAAAGTGGTTGAAAATTAGACCTGTAGAATTGGCTTTATTCGAGCCAGCCGCGGCGGCCACATGCCTGAAATCATATTTAAACATTAATGGCATAAAATTATCCTTCCAATAAAGCCAAATTGATGGTCAGTAAAACGATTTTCTTGTGTTTTATTTCAATTCGAAGTTCTATACCTCTCAAAAAAACACCCTATATATAAAAAGTTACAATTTCAGTCTTTATTATTACGACGCTACGACCTTTCCGGCTCCCTGACAAAATATAGTTGCCTTTGGCAACTATACTTTTTATAACACTTCTCTCGGTGTCGACACTGTCGAGTATAAAATTACTTTTGCTACTGAATAAAACACTTGTTCCGCTAACAACACGTTGGCTTTAATGTAAAATGAGCTTCATACATTTAACGACACAGTCGAACATTCATGTTCGCACAAAACAACAAATGAATAAAACACTTGTTCGGCTAACAACACGTTGGCTTTGATGTAAAATGAGCTTCATACATTTAACGACACAGTCAGAACATTCATGTTCGCAAAAAACAACAAGTGAATAAAACTGAATGATTGAAACGAACGGTTGCGTAAACGAGTGTTTTGTGCATTTGAACAAAAACGATTAAATCATAAAAATCAATGTGCATGATTAAGTATACTCGAAAATTTAGTACTCGTTGCAGGTCTCTGATTTATACCACGATTATTTTCGTAGTATTGATACCTGATATAAACCAGCTTGTTTTATCCCTGCAAATAATATTGGACTACGTAATCCATTTTAGATGATTTGGACTACTCACAACATGGTCCAATGTTATGCAGTCATGGACCATGTCATAGTTAAACAAGAGTTTGTAGTTAAACGACATGGTTTCGTGTTAACACGATTGCATATTGAGTTGTTGTTGTTGTTTAAAACTAACCCTCGTGAGTACTCCATGGAGTAGTTTTGGGACTACTCCGATGGGTTATATGGTCCAGTCCTAGGACATCGCAATGTTAAATGGACCACCTTTTTTCATATATTTGGAGTAGTTTTGGAGTACTCCTACTCCTCTTTGGACTAGTCTTTACATGCATGTATGGACTAGTCGCGTTATTTGCAGGGATGGTTTAATTGTAGTACAAGTTAACACACATGTAGTATAGTATACTAATATGGTATGCAAATCCTATGTCTGTCTAGGGTATTACTTGTTTATTGTACACTAGTCTAAAATGCTTAGATATGAATGTTTCATTAGGTAAATATATTTGACACAAATAACAATTCATTTTCTTATACTAAATTAACTTTATTTTAATAAAACCAAACTATTTTTAACAAGGCACGTGGTCGACTAACGCTTCCATCTCTTTAATTGTCAGTAAAAGCATGACTTGATTCTTATTTTTAAGTTGCATTTAAAACGGTACATTTCATTTTACGAAATTATATTTGTGAAATGAACGAAATTTCTAAATTTACGAAATTTGTCTCAGCATTTAATACGAAAGTTTCGTATTTTTCGAGAAATTTTTGTAAAATAAACAAAAAAAAACATTAACGAAATTTAATTGGTAAAATTCAAAAAAATTCTAAATTTAGAAAATTTTGTACAAGATCTAAACACGAAAGTTTTGTATTATAAACAAAATTTTTGTACAATATACAAAAATAATTCTACGAAAAAAATTTTGTAAATTAATGAATTTTGTAAGTTTACGAAATAAAAAAATTATTAAAATATCGTATTATGTACAAAACTTTAGTAAAATGTACGAAAATAGTTTTACGAAAAACCATTTCGTATTTTTATGCATGAAATATTTTGAGTTTAGCAAGAACAACATCTAAAACCTTCGTTTCATCACGAATTTTCACATATACTTTACATGATCCTACCCAGCATACCATTCTAGGAGCGCTCCGAAAAAGGAGTCAGAAAAGAGTCCAACAAAAGAGCATTTTCGGAGCGCTCCGATAAAATGAGTCCGAAAAGAGTCCAACTAAAGAGCATTTTCGGAGCGAAAGAAAAATTTGCTTGTTACTGTCCTGAGTCGGCACGCTCTGAACATTGAACTTTCTGGCATTATCTAAGAGCTCTTTAAGAGCCCAAAAAACCCTTATAAAAGACTCTTTTCTGACATTATCTAAGAGTTCTTTCCGACGGACCATTTTCGAATGTAATGACCCTCTTTTCTGAAGGTTTTCGGAGCAATTATGATTGTTTTTTGGGCTCATAAAGAGCGTTAACGCTCCGAAAAAGGTGTCAGAAAAGACTCTTTTCGGACTAATATGGCTTGCTGGGTAATACTGGGATCTCTGATTTACCGTAAGCGGAGAGTTTAATATTGGATAGAGTTAAATGTAAATTTTTCAATGCTTTATATGTATTTAAACCAATACCAGTTCCTGTATCAAATTGATATTTTACTAACTGATTATTTAACTCAACATCAATTAACATCTTATTACCACATCTTTTTATAATATCATCTATTACATTACAATTTGTTACTTCAGAAGCAATAGTTTCATCAATTATAACATTTGTATTACTATTTGGAATTGACTTACATACTGATGCAATGTGTCCTTTACGTTTGCATTTGAAACATTGTGCCTTAAGGAATTTACAGTCCTTCTTCTCATGCGTTATGAAACATTTGCTGCATGCTGGTAGTGGTTCTTTTGATTTTTATCTTGATTGTGTTGTTGAGTTCTATGATATTAACTAAATGATGACTTAACTGCATAAATTTCATTATCCAAATGATTTTTATTTTGCAATGCGACTAGAGTTTTCTGTGTTGCTTCATATGTCTCAGCAATTTGTAGTACCTCTTGAAGCGAAGGATCATCCTTGTGTAATGCGTACGTACAGGTTCATCCGGAGTATATAAAATTATAATATCTCTTATTAATTGATCCACATATTCACAATTACAATTGCTGTTTTTACAAATAAAGTTGCACTCTCATGCCTTACCTCGTAATGCTATCAGTACGATTCAAGAATCTCTCAAAAAATTGGTGTTGTTCAGCTATCATTTGTTGAGCCCATTGCTATTGCATTGTAAGGACTTCTGACATTACGCTCTCCATATTTTAGCAATAAATATCCTCGTCGCCAATAAAATGTTTTTCAATGCAATATTTTACAAAATCAAATAGTAGTATTTTTATTGAAATTAAATTCTTGAATGAGGAAAAATATTGAAATGTAATTGACAAAACAAATTAATAAATTTCAAAGAATATATGATTATACAAATTATTTAATTATTTTTAAAAAACATATCAACTTGTATCTTCTGTAAAATTTTAGAAATTGTATCATGCAAAACACGACCTTTCAGAGTAATCAGTCTTGATTTTTTAGAATGTCTGTTTAGCGTTATAAGCGCCACCTGGCAGAAAACGAGGGTTTAGTGCAGGGGCTTCCAAACATTTTTTGCTTGTGTATTAGTGAGTACCAGAGAGTAATAAAATTGAGAGAAATATAGACCTATGTACAAGTTCCAATTTTGGATGGGTCTAACTTTTTATAGGAAAGAGATAACTGTTTGCAAGTTATTTTTATTTTATTTAGAATTTTATCACGAAAATAGCTAATATTTTAGAAAATTTATTCGACCCTCCGTAGGCCCGCCATATCTAATAAACCTAAAAGATATCGAGCAAAATTAAAAAAACAAAAATAATAAACCTATATATCTCTTGAACTTAAAGTGATAACTTTCACATGTGAGCGTATTTTTTGTAGATATTCTCAAAAACTGCCTATTTTTCACCTAATTTGGATCATAAATAAATTTTTAGAGATTTAAGGCTAAAGAACTTTTAGGAATTATTTCCAAAATAAAACTTTTCTAAACCACTGTGTATCGGTAGAACGCGAAGAATGTCTTGAAAGTCTTTGACATAATATGTACGTAACAGCACAATCTAACCCGTAAACAAAATTGCAGTCGAATGAGTAATCTTCGAAATCACTTTCATAAAAAACAATCTATGTATATGAAAAATTGTAGATAATAATTACAAAATAAATATCGTTTTTAGCTAGTTCAACATATTTGTTCATTACATAACTGTTGTTGTACATTGTATAATACATATGTGTATATGCCCTGCAAATAACGCGACTAGTCCATACATGCATGTAAAGACTAGTCCAAAAAGGAGTAGGAGTTCTCCAAAACTACTCCAAATATATGAAAAAAAGGTGGTCCATTTAACATTGCGATGTCCTAGGACTGGACCATATAACCCATCGGAGTAGTCCCAAAACTACTCCATGGAGTACTCACGAGGGTTAGTTTTAAACAACAACAACAACTCAATATGCAATCGTGTTAACACGAAACCATGTCGTTTAACTACAAACTCTTGTTTAACTATGACATGGTCCATGACTGCATAACATTGGACCATGTTGTGAGTAGTCCATATCAACTAAAATGGATCACGTAGTCCAATATTATTTGCAGGGTGTACATATGTATATGATATGTATGTACATACATATATGATGTTAAACACAATTTTTAATTTAGTAAAGTAACAAAAGATATTTACATACGAGTATATGTATGTATTTTCCTATTTTAAGTTTGTCAGTTTACGATTAACCCATTAAGACCCGAGCTGTGATCCAGTTAAGCTAGGACTATGAAATTTTAAAATTATTATAATTTTTGCCTAGACACAAAGGAAAACAAATTTTAAGTAAATCGGATCGGTGGGAGCCCAGATAACCCACGTTGCGAAAACGCAACGTTGGGCCTTACCGATATAAAAGTTTAACACATTTGTAAAGTTTTCTATTAAAATGTTTATTCAAGTCTTAAACAGAACTACGAACAATTTTGTGATCTATTCGATCAGTTCGAATAACTGAAATAGCGGATGAGACACTAGTGCACGGAGCTCTTATTCTCTCAATATTTTTGGTTCTCAACAACCTGTTTTCTTAGCAGACAATGTAATTTCCAAGCTGTGTCTAGAGCATTAGTGAAAAGTTACCAGGACCATTTTTTACCTCTTATTTGAATACGGTAGTTGTTCATAGCGTTGTCAAATAAATCAACTCCACCCATAGTCTTATTATACTCATATATAGCATTTGGAAGGGCTACCATTTTTTTATTTTTACGGTCATATCGCTTAGCTTGTTTCAATTTGACGAAATTTGACAAGACAGTGACCACAGAGTTGTCATTCCAACGTACAGCAATTATTTCATTTAGTGGGTCGTAACAGTAGTCGTAAGTTCCACGTTCTTCTTTCTTAAACAGTTTAGAAGGAAATAATTTTGCATTACTGGTCCTGTTTTCTCTAACTGTAATTTACTTTAAATTACTTATTTTATATAAAAAAAAAATATTTGCATTATAGACTTTACCTGTTGCGAAGTATACTGAATTTTTCAAATTAGACATTAGTTTGTAGCAGGAGAAGAAATTATCAAACGTGTTTGTATGTTGATTTGGTTTATCGACATGTTTCAGCAACTGCATGGCAACATTTTTCCCCAAACCAAAACCAGGCTGTTTGGCTGATAGTCCAGCATATGAAATGAATTAATACAAATATCCATCAACCGATCAAAGGCGCCAGTACCTGTATCCAAATCTAATGGGCTTTCCTTTTATAAACATCTTGCATGAATATCTACCATAATATGCTACCATTTGCTCATCGATTGACAATTGGTGCGTAAGAAAATTCCAAATCAAAACTGCTTAAAATCAGTTTACCAACTGATCATTATCTTGAAATATTTTTCTTTCTAACTAAAATAAGATCATGCATACATAACAGAAATCAGCAGTACTCTTTATGAGGTTGTGTGTTTGCTCTGTTCTTACTAAAAAATATATTCTTTATCATGCTGTATGTAGCTGACAAGTAAATTCATTTTTATATTGTTAAAGCCCAGTGTTGCGTTTTCGCATCACACATGTTATTAGTAATTAAAAATCTAGTCAATAAAAAAAAAGTTGGATTATACAGTAGGTATTACAATATGCAAGTGTAAGGTATCTCTGCCAAAAGTAACCGATTGGTACATCATATATTACTACATTTTTTTCACTTTTTTATAAAAACTACCAAAAATGACGAAATATTAACAATTTATTTTCAAAAAATTTATAAGAAAAACTTATGTATGCCAAAAATCCTGAAATACGCCAATTAGATATGTGCTTTGCTCCTTGTGCTTTGTTTAATTATAAAGTAATCTGAAGAGGTCTGAGAGGTGGTTAAAGTGAACGTTGCGAAAACGCAACGCAGAGCCTTAATGGGTTAAAGAGTTTTTTTGTAGTTGTGTTTTATACTAAAATTGTTGAGAAGTGAATGAAGAATAGCATACATCCCTATATTTCTCCTGCAATTTATATTTAACATTATTATTATACATATATGTACATATGTATATGTATGCATGTACTTCTTTTTTAATACCCTTTTATACTACTCTGCTAACTTGAAAGCTGGAGGTTCACAACTCGCGTTTAAGCTTTCTAAACGTTTTAAGCGTCAGGCATTTCAAGTTACATGTGAAGATTTTTCGCGTCAATTTTTTTTTTACATGTATGTATTTTTGGAGGTGATGCCGTATGCCCAGCTGATTTTTTTATACGAAGTTTTTTTTATCGGTTTGTTTGTCAAACTCATATAAAAAATGTTATTTCAACTGTCATTTTTTTTTTTGGTGACATCATCTTTCAAATAAATTTGCTTTGCATTTGTCAATGTCAGCTGGGACGCGTGTACCGCGTTAAAAAGTAGAAAGTAAACGAACTTTTCGCGTTTCAAGCGTTTTGAGTGTGTAACTTAACTCGTGAAACGCGTAGACGCTTGGTGTGGACCTCCAGCTGAAGTGTTTAAGTCGTTTAGTCCCCTTTTACAGTTGAGAAATTGAAAGACAGACATTTTTCTCATTCCGCTTTGAACTTGCCTAAAGTCCCCTTTTACAGTTGAGTAATGGAAAGACAGACAGACGAAGTTTGTAGGCGATAGGAAGAGTGTGCGGTAGACCTCTACTGTACTGGACCAAGGCATATTGATTATAATAAATATGCCTCTCTTCAATACATCGCCTACAAACTTCGTCTGTCTGTCTTTCAATTTCTCAACTGTAAAAGGAGACAAACCTAGAGTTTATTATTAGTGGAAGAGGAGAACAACGTAACTCAGAACACAGAGGTGAGGCTTGAAAAGAAAATACCTGAACTTTCTCCTTGGATCGTTTATGGTAGCCGCAAGCAATATAATGTTTTGTTGACATTAAACTTGCCAGCTTTTCGTATTGCTCTCGTTGTTTTTGACCTGGAAAAATAAATACATATGTAAATAGGCTGCTTTCCTGTTTGTAGTGACAGTAATTCAAAACTCATTCGTTCTACCATTACACATTTGTTTAACCATGTTCTTTGTTGCTGCATATCACCTCTTGATTGGCCGTACAACAAAAATTTATATAAATCACTTTTTAAACATTTTATACTTACATTTTTATTTATTCATTTATTTGTAATATTAAGCCTTCTCGGCCAAAATAAAAATATATTACATAGTAATAAAAAACTATCTGAAATTTTAATTAAATTAAACACTTTTTAAGTTTATAAAAAGAGCAATCGCAAAAATTCCGTTGCTAAAATATAAGCGTAGAAAAACGTAACTACGATCGTAATTCAGAATACCTACAATCGAAAGAAACGTAGCGGAATCGAAACTCAGAATACCAAATTTGCCAAACGGAGAAAATTTCGATTCGAATCGAAAGTCAGAATAGGTGTGATTAAAAAACATATTCAAACAACTGTTAATTAGAAAGTTTTTGTTATCAATAAATCAATTTGGTTAATAAATTTAATTATTTTTGCAATACGGGCATTAAAGTGAGAAAAATGATGTGAAGCAACAACATGAAAAATGCGAAGGATGGAAACTGTAAAGGAAAAATGTCGTAAAATGTCCAGTACAGTAGAGGTCTACCTCACATTCTTTCTCTTCAATACATCGCCTACAAACTTCGTCTGTCTGTCTTTCAATTTCTCAACTGTAAAAGGGGACTTAAATAAATTCAACTCAACAGGTTATGGGCTACATGATCACTCGTGTTTAAGAGTAGATTTTTGTCATGAAATTTAAATCGTTTTTTAAACGCAAGTTTCAAAAAAAGAGAATTACATAGAAGATGACAAACCTCCCAGCAGGATTTTCGTTGGACCGTTTCCGAGGACGGGAGAACTTTGATGTCTGGAAGAGACAGTCAAAATCGTGTTTGATAATCAAAGGTTGTTGGAAAGTTGTGGAAGCCGGCATAGTTGACGATGGAGATGCGATTTTGGATGAACGTGCAATGGCAGAAATCACCCTTATGGTCGACCCGAGTAATTATGGTCACATTGCAACAGACACAACAGCAGCAAAGGGAGCGTGGGACGCATTAATGAATGCATATGAGGATACAGGCCTTACAAGAAAGGTGTAGTTGCTAAGCAATTAGTGAACATAAAACTACAAAAGTACAGCAGCGTTGAGGAATACGTCAATGAGTTAGTAATCATTGCATTGAAAGTGAAAAATGCCGGTCTCAACATAGCCAATGAGTTAACAGCCTCTTTGATGTTGGCCGGGTTGTCCGACGATTTTAAGCCATTGGTTATGGCGGTAGAAAATTCGAAGGAGAAACTAACCGTCGACATGGTGAAAATCTTTTACTTCAAGACGCCAAATTTGATAAAAAAAACACTGAAAAAGAAGCCACGTTATATTTGAAAAATTCTAATAAGAAAAAAACCGATACAGTGTAATTGCAAAGAATTTGGGCATATTTCTAGAAATTGCCAAAATAAAAGCAAAAACAACAACGGTAACGGTAAAAATTTTAAAGAGAATGCCAACAGAAAAAGAGTTTCATCAACACTTATTATATACATATGTATACATATGCAGGCAAAAGCATGAACCGAGAAAGCCATACGAGTCCGAAAAGAGTCTTTTCTGACACCTTTTTCAAAGCGTTAACGCTCTTTATGAGTCCAAAAAACAATCATAATTGCTCCAAAAACCTTCATAAAAGAGGGTCATTACATTCGAAAATGGTGGTGAAAGAGCTCTTAGATAATGTCAGTAAAGAATCTTTTATGAGGATTTTTTGTGCTCTTAGAGAGCTCTTAGATAATGTCAGAAAAGAGTCTTTTATGAGGCTTTTTTGGGCTCTGTGTAATCTTGTTTTTATCATTCTTGTGTGGTACAGCTATGTTTTTTTTTTCAAAGCAAAAACAACAGGACAATAACGTTTTGGCAATGAATAACATATTCACTTGTGTGTGTGTAAGTATGATTTCACCAACTTAAAAGAAAACTAAAATTCATTACTTTTTAAACCGTCAAACTGTTTTGTCGTTTTATTTAATCATTTGATTTTTTTAGTAATCAAAACTATACATATATATAAATACAATATACAAAAATTTTAAAAAATATAAACAATGGAAGATTTTAATACAGAAGAAGTAATTGAAAATGTTCTTGCGCATTAATTTTTATAACGCACACTTCAAAGTCAGAATAAGAATAAAACAAAATAAGTAAAACACAAACGATGGTAAAAGGAAATGTCAAAAAATTGCATGACAAACGAAGAGGCCATTTAGACGATGCAATTAATTGCATGCAATTGATGTTTGTTGGCGAACGGGTGAGAGAAGCAAGAAGGGTAGATAAAGTTGCACGACTTTGGTTTGTCATGCAATTTTTTGACATTTCCTTTTACCATCTTTTGTGTTTTACTTATTTTGTTTTATTCTTATTCTGACTTTGAAGTGTGCGTTGTAAAAATTAAATACAAAAAAAATAAATACATACATATACATATATAAATATACATACGCGTACATAAATTTTGCAAAAATAAAAAATGTGGAACAAAGATTTAATTGAATTGTTAATAATAAATTAAAGACAACATGAAAATCTTTACAATGTCAAAGATCCGAAGTATTTAGATCGGGTGAAACGGTCCAATTCTTTGTTTGATATATGCACAGAATTAAAAAAAAAGAAAAAAACATTACTGTTGAAGACATTAAAAAAAAAATCATTCCTTGAGAACTCAATATACTAAGGAATCACGAGAAGTTGCTAACAGCAAAAGAAGTGGTGTCGGTGCGGAAGATATTTATGAGCCAAAGCTTTGGTGTTTTGATCAATTGGAATTTTTGAAGTCTCACTGCAGCACAAGAAAGTCGGAGTCAAACATTTCTGAGGTAAGTTCAAATTATCGGTGCCTGTCCTTTTGAGAAGTCCAAAAACAAACTCTTTAACTTTTTTCCAGAATTTGTCAGAAACATCACTTTCATAAGTTGGATTTCTTAAAAAATTATTTTGTCCACTGGTGATATATGGAAAAACCTCGGAGCCCAAGATTAATTTTATTTTAAGGCCAGAATAATGCCCTTAACTTTAGATAACTGCCGAATTTAACTTTACCGACATCATGAAAATGCAGAATAATACTTTTTGGACTCCTTAAACAATTTTTAAAAAACAAATTTTCATATATTTTTTTCATTATATTTGCAGCTGGATGAAAGCAGTTCTAGTTTCGTATTGGACGATGAGCCTATTACATCAGATAGCGAACCTAAAACTCAACCTCATTGTAATAAAAGAGTAAGTTTTTCTCAAAAGTAAAAAAGTTTTAAACTCATAAATGAAAATATTTTTTCTTCATAAATTACAAGATAGGACTGTTCATATTAGGAAACACTTTTTATTGATAAATTTTAATAATTTTAAGAATTATTTTTATTATTTTTGTAAAAAATTATTTTAATTTATTTTGATAGAAAACATTGTAGAGTAATTAAATTCGTTATTTTTTTTCATAAAATACAATTTGCCAAAGTTCATGCAACTTCAAGATATGAAACCGGTTAAAAAATGTCAGTAGATCACTTCCTTCTTATAAACTGTCCACTACAATTTCTTATCGAGCCAAGGTAGTTTTCCTTCATTATTGAAATAGTCTTCAAAAGCTTGTCGAACATTTTGTGCTGCGCCTTTTGGCTTTTCATTTGTACTAAATGCAGCTGTAGAAGATACAGATGTTTCAGTGGGCGATATATCATTTAAATAATTTTCCTGTTTATGGCTTAATAAATTATGCAAAACGCAACAAGTTTTAGTTATCAGCTCCACTTTTTCGACAGATAAATTCATTTTATGTTGAAATATTCTGAATCCGCTAGCCAGAATTCCAAAAGCTTGTTCCACAACATGCCTAGCGCGTGAGAGGCGAAGATTAAATATTTGTCTCTCTTTTTTATTGATTTTGTGTGAGTACGGCTTCATAATGTGCTTTTGAAGCGGGAAAGCATCATCCCCAATTATCACATATGGCAGCATTCGTCCATTTCCAACTACTTTATCTGCTGGAAAGTATTTTTCAGCATTATCTATAACTTTCTTTAAGTCACTCTGTAAAAAAACCCCTGCGTCATGTGTGCGCCCATTGCATCCAACGTCTATATATACAAAGCGACAATCTGCATCAACTAGATCTAACAACACAATGCTATTAGTCCCTTTATAGTTAAAAAAAATATGATCCATCTTTTCGGAGTAATTGGAATGTTATGTGATTGCCATCCAATGCTCCCAAGCAATGGGGAAATTACCATTTGATCGCAAAATTATCTGCAATAGCTTCCCATTCACTTTTTCTTGCCGGAAACTATAACAATTTATATAAGATTAAAAAAATATTTTATTTATGATTACGGATAAGAACTTAAATACCAATTAACAAAGGTTTCGTATTCGTTGTTCTTGCCTCTTAAAAATTGTACGGCAGACCACGTATACAAGAATACCTTTAAGATTTGGTTTGAAATAAAGCTTTGTAAAAATTTTAATAAAAATGTTTTTTTATTTTTTTTTAGAAAAAAGGGTCCGGGCAGAATGAGCGACTAGACTGTATAAAAAATTTGCTTACTTCCAGACTACAGGAAAAAACAAATTATGACTGGTTAGGTAAGCAGGTTGTGTTCGAAATAAATGAATTAAAAAATAAAAAAATACTGTTTGGAAAATACAACAAGTTCTTCGAGAGGCATCAATTGAAGATGAAGAAACTGTAGGAGAATCGAACACAACCTCTTTTTCATCTCAAGAGACAAGCTGTACGAGTATATCGCATTCATTGCAACAGCAACCGGGCTGCTCATTTGAACGAGTATCATCACAGTTATCAGACAATTCTAACACATCATACTCGTTTCTTCCAATCCGCCCAATTCGGGCTAATTTAAGTACGTTACCCTCGTTCTCTTCAGACTGTACAGTTCAAACATCATTACCCGCACGAGATATATTACAACAATCAATAGATGGTTTGTTAGATTATGACGATTTCTAAACTGTTGTCATATAAAGTTATAAAATTATAGTTCCTATTTTCTTTTCTTTCAATTGTAGTTTTTATAAAAACAAAAAAAAAACAAAAATTTTACACAACTTTATTATAAATTTATGAATTTATTTTTAATAATTTGCCAATAAATATTATAGTTTTTAAAAAACAAACTTCATCAAAGACTTTTATTTATATAAAATAAAAAAATACAAACCTTTAAATATTCATCTTTAAAATGTCTCCAAATAGCTTCACATACTTCTGGAATTGCAGCGCAAAGATATGCTTCTGATATTCTTGTTTGATAGTTAGTGCTCTTATAGGATTCTCCAGTGGCAAGATATCTAAGTGTGGCAGCTAACTTCTCTGCTGGAGTTATTGACTCTCTCATTATTGTGTCTTGTCTTTTTATGTCGTTTTCAATTCTCCCAAGAATGTAGTTGAAAGTTTCTGGTGTCATTCTAATGTAGTTTAGAAATGATGAAGCGTCACTTGAAAGCTCATTCATAAGAAATGAAAATGTGCCTCGTTCTACTCGATCAACCCGCCATTGTTTTACCCACTCGGTTCTTCTTCTTTTATTTGGTAAATTATTTGCATTTTCATAGTATTCCAACAAACCCAAAATTATTTCCACATCTTCGCTCTCGTCCAAATCTAATGTTTCCGCAGCCAGTTCAGTTAGCGCAAGAACATTTTCAATTACTTCTGTATTTAAATCTTCCATTTTTTTATATTTTTTAAAATTTTTTGTATATTGTATTTAAGTATTTTTGTGTATTTGTATTATTTTATATACATATGTATATTATAGGTATTTATATTTTAAAATTTTGTTTTCTTTGTTGCGAATGAAAAACTAAAGAGGAATGTGTAATTAAACGTCAAAAAATTGCATGATTTGTTGCACGTAAAATTGCATCGTATAAATGCACAACATTTTACGTAGCAATTTTAAAAGAGAATGAAAAAAATTGCATGCAATTAATTGCATCATCTAAGAGGCCTTTTAGAAAACAAAATTTTAAAATAAATGTAAATATAATATACAAAAAATATATGTACATATGTGTGTATATAAAATAATATACATACATTTACATAAATACAATATACAAAAATTTAAAAAAATATAAAAAATGGAAGATTTTAATACAGAAGAAGTAATTGAAAATGTTCTTGCGCATTTATTTTTATAACGCACACTTCAAAGTCAGAATAAGAATAAAACAAAATAAGTAAAACACAAACGATGGTAAAAGGAAATGTCAAAAAATTGCATGACAAATGAAGTCGTGCAACTTTTTCTACCCCTCTTGCTTCTCTCACCCGTTCGCCAACAAACATCAGTTGCATGCAATTAATTTCATGCAAAATTGCATCGTCTAAAGGGCCTCGAAGTCGTGCAACTTTTTCTACCCCTCTTGTTTCTCTCACCCGTTCGCCAACAAACATCAATTGCATGCAATTAATTGCATGCATAATTGCATCGTCTAAAGGGCCTCTTACATATATATTTAACATGTTTTCCCCGAATTATAATTGTTCGTGTTGTTTAGTGTTTTTTTTTCAAATACTACCAGTAATGTTTTTGTTTGTTTAATAATTTTGGCAAGAGCAGAGCACACATGCTAAAGTATGCTAGTCATTTTTTGCTTTGATACAAGGCCAAAAATGATTACATATTTAAAACCTAATTTTAACAAAAGAGTTTATGATAAACTAAAATTCTATTTTAAAAGTGTTTAATTATTCGTATTGAATCTGGGAAAAATAAGGGAGCAAGTTCGCGAAGAATTCGAAAAATTGAATCTAGCAACTAGATATGACGGAGTATTAAGACTAAATACCTTATAAAAAACAGTAAGCAACCTTACATTAATAAAATCCTCAAAACTGCAATCCACGAAGTCAAAAACAAATTCCGATACATGATCCCTAGGTCTCAGTCGGTAGACAAAACGAATGATATATATATTTGCAGTGCTGATATTCAGCCGGTTCGGACCGGTTCCCTCGAACCGGTTGTTAAAATTTTAAAAATTTTCCGTGCCTGTTGTTGCATATTCACCCTTATCGTGAAAAAATTCCACATGAAATTTGTTCCCTTTTATTTTTTAACATTGAATTTTAATAGGAAAAATGTGAAAAGGGAACACATTTCATGTGAAATTTTTATTCACGATAGGGGTGATTATGTTTTTTGCTTTAACGGTTTTATATAATTTGTATTTATCAAGGTGATATAGTCTCGGCAACAAACACAATATTGTTCAGTTGTTCATTGTCCAAACGTACAAACAAATGATTTTATTTTGGTCATACATTGGATTCTTGGATGATGATATTTTCGATAGCGTTTTCTTCAATCTTTTGAGAAAAAAATAAAACAATTTTTTTGACTTTTATTTTGCAAAGTCAAAACTATTTTTTGTTAAAAACGTAACTTTTTTTATTACACGAAAGCTTATATCATTTCCTTCAAGTGGCTTGTAGTCTGTTACTGGGATGCGACTTTAAAATTTTCGCTATTTTTATCAAAATTTGGCAAAAATATAATTTTTTTAAGCGAACCGTTTGTTAATTGTTTCGAATATCACCACTGTATATATGTATATTGTAAAGCTTATCGAAGGAATTATCAAATATTAGAATATAAAAATAAAACATTTGGGCGACAAATGTTATTTAGCCCAGGGCGCTCACATTTGTTAATACGGCCCTGGCTGTTATCCCTCAGAAGCTGGAATATTTTAGAGGAAAATTTGGTCTCAACTGACTTTCTTTATTAATCAATTAATTGTTAAACAAATGAATTCTTTTTTTTTAATGTAAATTTAAATAGCATACATCCCCATAATTCTCCTGCACTTTATATTTAACGTTATCTATTTCATCTGAGACCCAACAAAGTATATATATTCTTGATCCTTATGGAATTCTAAGTCGATTGAGCTATGTCCGTCTGTCTGTGTAAAACACTCTCACGCCCAAAAGACACAACTAAAATCAACAAAGTCTACTAATAGTCGTTTGTGATTCTCCTAAGCAGTTTACTATTGAAAATCACCAAAATCGGTATAGTAGAACCAGAATTATGGACCAAAATGTGAGACAACCTCCATAAAAATTTAATATTTTTAAAATTGTTTCTTGAAATTTTTTCAAATATATTTTGTACACGTTATTTTTATGATAAAAGAAAACAGTGCGAGGAAAATAGTAAGAATCGGTCCATGATTTCTCCCAGCCGTCATACAAATATCTTCCCGATAATATTAATGATAAATAAATGCCTATAAAATTGAAATATTGATACAAAATTTAGCAAAATTTTTGTTTTGTTTTTGACTGTAGCCTCCATAAAAAGCCTACTTCCGAAAATCAATAAAATTTGCATAAATCTCTTATCAAAATGACTATCAAGTTGAAATTTGACAAGCATAATCAGAATTTGGAAAATTTAAATGTAATTTCAGTATGATTGGTCCATATTTGATCATAGAAAGCATAATCAGAATTTGGAAAATTTAAATGTAATTTCAGTATGATTGGTCCATATTTGAGCGTAGTCCTCATAGAAATGCGCATAAATCTCTTACAAATGTCTGCTATAGGTGATTTGGTGGTAGGTATATAAGATTCGGCACAGCCATATAAAAATTAAAAACTATAACAACATTTGAACTTCTTTTAACATATGAATTTATTTGCTTTATTGTTAAAGTAGAATGACATTTTTTACAGGTCCGCATTTCTTTCGGGGCATATAATAAAGTTTTTCCAAACAGCTGTTCGTTTTCTAAACCCAGTTTAGAAGAAAACTGGAAAAGATATTGGTTCCAAACTGTGTCTGTGTATAATTGCAAATTTGGCTGTTTAAGTAATAAAGTAAACTTGAGGATATTTTAAACCAGGCCAATATTTTTAAATTTTAATTTTCAAATGAATTTAATTTTAAAATTAGCCAGCTGGAGACTTTAAAAAAATAAATATCGCATGAAAAACAAAAAAAAATGCAAAATGATTGTAAATTTACATTTCAAAAGGGACTATTTTCAAGCCCAAAAGCATGGCCCATGTTCAAAACATAAACTCTAATTCTTGGCTACGCCCATGTAAAATTTTATCCCGATCAGAGCAGCCGTTTACAAATGGCAGATTTGTTTAAAAAAAATATTGACTGTTTCTGCTTTCTGAATTATCTTCTAAGAACCAGAACTGTTTCTTAAATGTTACTTTTTTAAAAGTCTTTAGATCAAAAACTTTGAATGCTTTTTAAAAGGGTTTTTTTTTGAAAGATTAAGATTTTTCCGCAAACCAATTTTGCAAACAATTGGAAACTTTGATTAATTTTAAACTTTTAATTTGAAAAATTGTTTTATTTTTAATTCCATCATGTATCCGAATGATTTTAAACTTTAGCCTAAAGCTTAATAAAGTTTTCATTTAAAAAATTCTAATTTTGGTTTAATCTGAAACCAAATACACCAAAACCTCACTTTGCGTTGGGGTTAGTTTGTTTAAGTTTTTGCGGCACATTTTCATTAAAAGGCTATCATTAAATAGAATTAAGGTTTTTACAATAAAAAAAACATTTAAAAGTTAATTATAAATATGCGAAGAATTTAAAACAGCCGCTTTGTCATACAATAATTTCAAAATGCTGCCTTTTCATCCTTAATGTTCCACTTTTTCATAAAAACCGTCTGGTCACGTTATTCACATATGTATGTATATACATACCTCTGATAAAGTCTATAGTTGCGAGTACACTTCGGGTCACAACTTTAAATGCACCATTTTTACGTTTTGTATTTAAATTTATGAAAATAAATGTCTAATAAAAACACAATACTTTTTTAATAGGTTAAAAAAATACATTAAAATTAAATTGTTCTATTTATTCATTAAGGCTCAATTTTTATTAGGGAATTTGCAATAGCTGGTGTTTCATAACTAAAAACGCGTTTGAGAGCCAATTATCAAAATTCATATACATAATCTAGATTCATTAGATCCATCAGATCAATGAGAGATGTTTTTTATTTTGACGTCTTTCCAGTTACATACATATGTATATATACATGTACTAGATGACCGCCCCGGCTTCGCTCGGTATTTACTATTGATTTGTATTTCATAGAATAAGATGTATTCACAACCTGCCTGCTCTTATTTATTTGCAAATTTGTACAGCATACTTTAGGGGACTTTTTTTCAAATGTTGAATTTTTTCAGGAAAAAAATCATAACTGGAGAATGGCTAGACCGATTTTGGATTTCAAAATCAACTAACCATCATCACTCCTCCCTGTACCTTCCCTAAAAATTTTATGGCAATCGGTCGAGCCGTTCTCGAGTTATGGAGTGACAATCAAAATGTACACTTATTTTTATATATATAAATAATAATATTAATAAAAATATATAAAGATAGCTTGAACAATTTTCGTTGCAATATCCGAAAGTCATGATTGGAGTGAATAAATAATTTCGGAAATATCATTTTTTACTTGTCAATCTTTTAGATTTGTTGAATGCTCTATATTTAGCAAAATTCCATACTTTAATCTATATATATATAAAATACATTGTTTGTATGTTTGTCCTTTATAGACTCTAAAACTATCCAACCGATTTGGTCCAAACCGGTTTCATTTTTTATACAATTTACTTCATACAAATTGTATACACATCTTACTGAAGGTGAGGTAAAAAGAAAAATTTTATGTGCCAAAGCTTCTTATTTCTTTCGACCACTCCTAGTTTTTTAAATTGTGTAATTGATTCTACTCGGATTTTAACATGTTTAATTCAAATCGAATACACATGTTACTCTAGGTGAGGTAAAAATTAAGATTCATACTCCACGCCCCATCTCTTGCAGGACAACGCCTGCCGGGAAGGCCAGACCGCTAGACCGATCTTACTAAAAATTTGATGGAATATAACTAATGGTGTTTTCTTTTCTGAAATAAAATGTTACACCTTTATTATGTACATTTTTATAATGTTTACCCCACATTTTAAAGATGTCGCATTTTTAATGGTCAGAATAGAACATAAAATTACAACAGTGTAACACTTTTTTTATGTACAGCTGTTTTTGTTTTTTGTTAAAAAAGAAGAAGCAGATAGCTCCCTGGTAAGATCGCTTGAATTAAGATAATGAATATTTATCAAAAAGACCAATGGCACCTTCCCGACTAATACGCAAATTCTTCTTAAACTATAAAAATTATATATATAAACATACATTCTTCTTATATATGAAGTAGGAGATATTGTCCTATGAAATTTGACATACATTAACTTCAGAGTATTCATTAATTACGTTTTCTACAAAGCCTTTCACTCGCGGTTGTGGATTTCTTTCCATAATCATATAAAATATTTTATTATCATCAGATGATGAACATGAATCCAACAAGTCATCCAAAATTTTTTCAGCACATAAAAAAGTAGTAATATTTTCCATTTTGTATATATCTTTTTTGTTTCTTAACACAAATACACATTCATAAACAAAACAAATGTCAGCTGCAGCGATGCCAACTTAGCCCTTTTCGGGCTAGATTTAGCCGGATTTTAGTCACTCACAACGCGAAAAAAAGAAAATTGGATGTGGTTATATATGGATTTTTTTTCCATTTAGCCCTTTTTTCAAAAATGTTTACGCGTTTTGAGTCTCAAAAGTTGGCATCACTGGTCAGCTGTTTTATCGTGCGATTCTCCCCCTCTAAAAATACAGAGTGTGAAAGGTGCACCATTTTTTAAATTTATAGTGTGACATTTATAGAAAAGAACATACTACACTTTAGCAGTGTTGACATTTTTTCAGAAAAGAACACAAAAAAATTAATAAAGATGCGAAATGGGAAAAACGTGTAACATTTTTGCCAGAAAAGAAAACGTCATAAGACTCCGGCATGACTAAGAATACTTCTTTCGACCGCCTACTTTTTTCAAAATGAGAAAAATCAATAAAATTACTCAAAATGAATTGAATATTTGTGTAATGTCATTCTTTCAAGTTTATTTTAATTGGTAGCGTAACAACGCGCGCAGGGTACAGCTAGTTATTATATATGTATGTACTTCTCTTTTAATACCCTTTTATTTTAGTCTGCTAACTTGAAGTGTAAATTACATTGCAATATTATGCCCTTATTCATAAAAAATTAAAGTAGACTTCAAATGTACTTTAAGAAAATTTTGTATGAAAATTTTATCTAAAAGCACACTTCAAACCTACTTTTTTATGAATACGGCAGTTAGTTTTTACTCGTTTAAATAAATTCAACTCCACAAAAATGAGAAACGTCAGGTACATTGTACAGTAGCCAGGATCACATATTGTGAGCTTTGTTTTTTTTTTTGTCATTATTGTGTAAAGGCAATAGCAATTATTAAGACCCACACTTTTTGGAAAACGTTCTTTTAAAATTTCAAAATATACATTTTAGTCCATAATCTCATCATTGAAGTGCAAATATGGGTGTCCTAATGAGCAAATTGAGTCCCATACAATCATTGGTTCACCCCATGATTTACAGTAGTACGATAAACTTCTTACGATGTATTCATTTTTAAAAAAAGCAGGAAAGAAAGTTAATTATGGACCAATCTTTATAAAGTAAGTACCATGATTTCTATATACATATACTACATATAAACTTGTTTGTATTGGATATTATTAATTTTAAAAGAGTTAAGCCCGTTAAAGTGATTTTCGGAAGTGAACCTTATATGGGAGCTATGACTAATTTTTGACCGATCTGCACAAAATTTGTAGGTGTGATTAGGTTTCATATACAACTTATTTGAGGTAAAATTTATTTCGATACGTTTATAAATCACACATTTACGATAGATAAAGACTTATTTCCATAGAACATTTGTGTGGAAGAAAAGTTATAATTTTTTGTATTATGAAAATTACTCAAAAAATAGTTAACAACTGAGTTATCCTTAAGGTTAGACTCCTTAAAAGAACCTTAATTATTTTTATTCTTGAGTTCAAAATGGTGTTAATTATATAAAAAGTTTATTTTTTAATCATGCATACCTCAAATTGTAAAAAGTTGCAAGTTTAAAAAATTTAGCAATTTTTTGGCATTTTAAAACAAGTTTTAGCATATTTTAGCTTATTTTTAAAGTGATTTAGCCGCTTAAGTTTTTGAGGTCTGGTCACACTGATCGTGTCCTTAATTAGTTGCATGTAGCTGTACACATACGTATGTTTGTATGTAAGCACACACTCAGATATAAGAATTCAAATTGGACTTACCTCCCTTGCCATTACGACATGCCTCAACAGAACCCACAAAAAGGGTCTGCCATTTGATACCCAGCACGTGACGAAAACGATCAGCAAATGTTCCAATAAATTATGTCAGCCACGATTATTATCATATCAAGAATATGTATCTTAATGCTCGTAAGGAAGAAACTTTTCGTCAGTGTTTATTCGGTGTGTATGTTTGTGCGTGTGAGTATGTACTATATTATTGTTTTTTTTTTTTTGTTAGTTTTTCTCTATTTATTATTGGCTACTTTATGTTTATTTGTTTATATTTTTGCTATTTATTTAAAGGAAGACATTTTCAATACTTCATATATGTATGCTAGTTGTATGTATACCTACATTCATACATATGTACATATTGTACATACATATGTATGTACATACATATTTACATGTATAAGTATTTAGTTTGTGTGTGTAAATGTTTCTATATTTGCACGTTAAATTTGTAATAATTTGTTTTGTATTTATTTTCTTGGTGTTAGTTATATGAGTATACTTTTAGATATTATGAAGTAAATCGGCATTACGAACAAGGATTATTGATGATGTGGTTGGTGCAATTTTTATGTTTTATTTATTTGGCAGTTATTTAAAACGATCATTAATATTTGAGGTTACGAATTATTTCAATTATTTTTGTATATATGTATTTATTATTTTTCTTCGATTTTCTTCGACAATTTTCCGTATCCTTTTATGTGTGGCTTTCACTCGCTCGTTAACTTAAGTTCATTCATATATATGAGACAATAAACTCACTCACTCGTACTTTTGTTGATTGGTTGGTTGCGAATTCCGTTAAATTGTATGTACGAGTCCTAGTACAAATCCAACAACAATTTTTCACATTTTCTTATATACTTTTCATCTTTTTCGTTGTATTCAGCATTTGTGTGTAATTAGGTATTTTGTGTGGGCAAATATTTACAGATGCTGAGTGAGAGAGTGTTTGTGTATATGTGTGTATAGCTATGTGAATAAAGTGCGTAACGTGACGGCAACAAAAAAGGCGTGAAGTTAGCCGCTGATGTTCTTATTACGTTTTCTCATTTTCATTCATTTTGTTTGTTTTTTTCCTATTATTCATTTCTATGTAATAATTTTCGTGAAATCTTCAAAGTAATTTAATATAACAGATTTTATTTATGTATATGGTATGTCTGATGTCCTTTATACATATACATACATATGTATATTGTTTAAATTTACTTGGATGTATTATAGCACATTTCAGGTCCACAAAACACACACATTAATTAATGTTAAGTACTGGGAAATTCGTACAAGATACGATTATATTTTGTATTGATTTTTGAAGATTCGACTAACATTTACATATGTACTTTGTATGTATTAATACATGTTTACAATAGAAGCATCAAAACGACTCATTCGAACATTTGTTTTTAAGGTTTGTTTCGCATACTATAGCCAATAACATTTTAGCACTTCCACTTCCAAATGTCAAGTTAATTTTCATATTTTTATTAAATTGTCTAGAAACATTTTATTAGTTTTGACTTTCAAGATACAACTTTTCAACCTCTACAGTAAACTATTGAAATAATAACGAGTAGAAAAATATTTGTCCAACGAAAAGACACCCTTTTATATTTTCTCTATCAATGTGATTTTTCACTGCGAATGGACCACAAGACAAATACGAGAAAAATAGGGATGAATTTGAAAAGTGGTTGAAAAGATACATATAAAAATATAGGGATTTTTACAGTTGTAGTCATCTACATAAATTTCATAGTAAATAAGCCATTATGCTATATTAATTTACAATTTCTATTGAATGGTGAAATTTCTTCGTTACATCCTAGAGAGTATTACATTTTTATCTAAAAAGTATTTAGTTTTCAAATTTGCATCTTACATTTACATATGTATGTATGTACATATGTAATTGAATTATAATTTTTAGTTATGCAAACGTTAAATTCTTATTCACTTCAAACTAAATTGAATACCTATATGCAGTGGTGATATTCGAAACAATTAACAACCGGTTCGCTTAAAAAAAAATATATTTTTGCCAAATTTTGACAAAAATAGCGAACATTTTAAAGTCGCATCCCAGTAACAGATCACAAGCCTCTTGAAGGAAATGATATAAACTTTTGTTTAATCAAAAAAAAGTTACGTTTTTAACAAAAAATAGTTTAATTTTACATAATAAAAGTAAAAAAAAATTGTTTTATTTTTTTCTCAAAAGATTGAAGAAAACGCTATCGAAAACAAAATAATCATTTGTTTGTACGTTTGGACAATGAACAACTGAACAATATTGTGTTTGTTGCCGAGACTATATCACCTTGATAAATACAAATTATATAAAATCGTTAAAACAAAAAACATAATCACCCCTATCGTGAATAAAAATTTCACATGAAATTTGTTCCCTTTTCACATTTTTCCTATTAAAATTCAATGTTAAAAAATAAAAGGGAACAAATTTCATGTGGAATTTTTTTTCACTATAAGGGTGAATATGCAACAACCAGTACGGGAAAAATTTTTAAAATTTTAATAACCGGTTCGGGGGAACTGGTCCGAACCGGCTGAATATCAGCACTGCCTATATGGGAATATAAAAAAGTATATTTTTTTAAACATATGCAGACAATGTAGCTCAAAATTACAGACATTTAATTTATAAAAATAAGTTTAGAAACTTAAAATATTACAAATTTAATTTTTCATTTATTATTCCAAACAAGTTTTTTATATATGTATATATACATATATCATAATTGTAAACTTTTCATTTTCTGTTAAAAATTTTCATTTTTGTACTTCAATTATTATTTTATTATAATTCAAAAATTGTATTATCCCTGAAGAAGCTATCCATTGTGATAGCGAAAAACTGCGAGAAAAAACTCTAAAGTGACCTTATTGCTTGGAAACGGAAATTATAAAGTAGTAAATATAATTAAAATTTAGTACTAATTATTTATGTAATATAATTGAGTAGATTTGGCTTACATATGTATGCACATTTTTAAGCTTTTTTATTCATTGGGATGTATACTTCCTTCATTCTATTTTATTTAGAATCCCAGATTTTTCTGACCATTTTGAAAGAACACTCAATTCTGTGGAACGGCTCTGAAATTTGTTTTGTATTTAAAGCGTTTTTTATTCACAGCGATGTATACTTTCAATTTCCATTGAGTCTATTTTATTTAGAATCCCATATTTTTCTGACCATTTTAGAGGAACTCCCAATTTCTCTGAAACGGCTCTGAAATTTGTTTGCACGGAAAGCTTTTTATATTCATTGGTATGTATACTTTCAATTTTCATTGATATTGGAATTTAGAATCCCAGATTTTTTTTGTTAAATAACTGTTATTTTTAAGTCCGTAAAAATCATGATTTAGAAACAAAACTTTTCTGTACAAAGCTGTGTTCACATTGTGTGTATTTGTCATGTGGAATGTCACTTTTCTATCCACGTGTGTTTTCATGTGTATGTCAAAAATTGAGTTTCACATACGGTTTATAATTTACATGTTCAAATGTTGGTATGTCAATTACATTTGACATAACCTCTCAAAAAAAAAATCTTAAAACAGCTGATATGGTAAAACTTATTCCGCGGGTTATACAAGTATTCCTTCTCTTGCCACATTTCGATCAACTGTAGAACCGCTTCTTTGCACCAGTCATACTTTAACAACATAAAAATAACTATAAAAATTGCAATAAAAAAATACATATGGACTTACTTTTGTTAACTACTTTTCAATTTTTCCCTCCATTTTCAATAATAAATTTGTATAGTTTTTTTTTGTATTTTTGTTTTACTATTTATAAATTATATTTATTAAAATTTTAATTAATTTTTGCCGCCACAAAATTTTTGTTATAAAAAACAGCTGATGTCAGATAGTTTGTCACTTGAAAATAGAACTCGTTCTAAATAAAAAATATCATGTGTGTTGCACACATAGAAATAACACATGATATTGTTTGAAGGTGTTCAGACTATATATACAAATTTGACATGCGAAAAAGTGACAGTCCACATGACAAATACACATAATGTGAACACACCTTAATTCGTTGATAGATTTTGTTTTTATGCTCATAATCATTGATAGATTTCACTGCCACTCAATTGCGAGCATCGTTGTTGGATTTTCTCGCCTCTAAAGCACTAAAATGTTTGTCAGTTTCCCTTGCCACTGAATTCCTAAAATTATTTGTTGCCACTCGATTCCCCTCAAAGATATTACAAAATTCCCTTGTTTTCATTTCCGGCGTTGCTTTTTTTATACCCTCCACCAGTATAGTGGTGAATGAGGGTATATTACGTTTGTCATTCCGTGTGAAACTTTTTTAATATTCATCTGAGACAACAAAGTATATATATTCTTGGTCCTTATGAAATTCTAAGTCGATTTAACCATGTCCGTCCGTCTATGTAAAACACTCTCACGTCCAAACTATGCAATTTAACTAAACGAAATTTACAGAAAAATATTTCTTATTTTCCGGGTAACTTTCTTATTGAAAATCAACAAAATCGGTTTAGGTCAACCAGAGTTATGGACCAATATGTGAGACAACCTCCATAAAAGTTTTATATTTTTTGTCAATTTTATTGCAATATTTTGAAATATAGTGCAGATAATACCAAGAAATTTTGTATACGTTGTTTTTATGGTAAAAAAAGAAAGTGTGTGAAAAAAAAGTAAGAATCGGTCCATGATTTCTCACAGCTCCCATACAGAAATCTTCCCCAAATTTTGCTCAATTATATATAAATGCCTATAAAATTGGAATATCAAGACAAAATTCAGCAAAAATAAGTTTCATGCAAAAAGAAATTGCAAAACGAAATTTTTTTTCAGTTCGGTCCATGTTTGACCATAGACCCCATATAAAGTTCACTTCCAAAATTCACTTAAATACGTATAAAACAGATATAAATAATGTTAAACGGCAAAAATTTGACATAAATAATCTTTATAGTCTAAATTACTAAATTTTTTGGTGGTCGGCCCAGAATTGGTCATAGCTCCCATACAAGGACCACATCTGAAAAAGGCATTTGCCCCTATATATATTGTATAAATATCGGTACCAACTCAAAACTTTGCACAGATCATTTACATATATACAAAAATCATCCCACAAAATGTTGTGAATTTCGGTCTATTTTTAGCCACCGAAAATCACTTTAATACTCATAAATCGCTTATAAATAAGGGTACCAATCCAAAATTTCACATGGACCATTTACATACATGCCTAAATCAAACCGCTGGATTTTGAGAATATCGGTCCATATTTGATAATATCCCCCACATTAGGTCCACTCCCGAAATCCACGTTAATACTAATATATATCTTAAATATACCGTTATTATGTTGAAATTCGACGTGAGATATCCTCATATGCATGAAAATAACTGTTCCAAAATTTAAGAAGATCGGCCCATAATTTGTCATAGCTGCCATATAAGAACCATTTCCAAAAAACAAATAAACCCACAAAAATGTCTAATAAATATGGATATCGAACCAACTTTTATATGGATCAAAAATTTTAATCCAGAAATCATATTAGTATCGATTACACGGCAATTAAGCTACTGGATTTTGTAGCTGTCGGTCACTAATAGCTCCTGAATTAACTCTACTTCCGAGCATAACAACCAACCATACAACTTTTGTAAATAATGCTATTGAGATAAAATTCAACCAATATAATCCTAAAATACATAGACATCACATTAGTGAATACTGGATTTTGAAGCTATCAGTCCATAACTTGTCAATTTCTTCTATGTCACTCATAAATTTTTTGTAATACTAATACTGAATAGAAAACACAGAATAAGAATATTCTAGTCCTATAACCAGTGTAGTTTTTCTATTTCTTAATACGTTTAGGTGAGGGTATATAAGATTCGGCACAGCCGAATATAGCACTCTAACTTGTTTTTAGTTAATATTATATTGTAGATCAGCTGTTTATGATAAATAATGCTCATTGTTTTAATTTATCTATGTACATATATAAAAATGAAATGGTCCATGTATGTAATGGCATCATGTGAGAACGGCTGGAACGATTTGGCTGATTTTTTTATTCGATTCGAAATTCTCAGGAGATGGTTTGTATAGAAAAAAAATTCAAAAATTCCGGGTAAAAATCGACGTGGGCCAAGATATGTCTATGCCCTGACACTGCCCAGATTCTAGTTTATTTAGAATCCCAGATTTTCTGATCATTTTTGGAGGAGCTCGAATTTCTTTGGAACGGCTCTGACAATTTTTTGCACGGAAAGCTTTTTATATTCAGTGGGATGTATACTTTCAATTCCCATTGAGTCTATGCCCTGACACTGCCCAGATTATATTTTATTTAGAATCCCAGATTTTCTGACCATTTTAAGAGGAGCTCGAATTTCTCTGGAACGGCTCTGACAATTTTTTGCGCGGAAAGCTTTTTATATTCAGTGGGATGTATACTTTCAATTTCCATTGAGTCTATGCCCTAACACTGCCCAGATTCTATTTTATTTAGAATCCCAGATTTTCTGACCATTTTGGAGGAGCTCGAATTTCTCTGGATTTTTTATGCTGAATAATTACATTACCGCTTATTTCCTAACATCGTTTTCGGTATTTCTTGCTCTCGAAATTGCTAAAATTGGTTCCAGTTTTCGTTGCCCCTGAATTCCTAAAATCATTTGTTGCCACTCGATTCTCCTAAACGTTATTAGAAAATTTCCAATTACAATTACAGTGCACTTGGGAAAACGTCAACGCTCGTTTACGTCAACATCCCAAAAATAAATAGAGAGAAGACTCTCTTCCAAGTGTTCGAAAGAAAAAAACAGCAGAAAAAAATAACAGATTTTTTACTTTGTTAAAAGTCAACACCCGCGGTTTTAATTAGTTGACGTTTTCCCTAGTGCACTGTATTTGGTTGTAATATTATAATTTTCAGCCTAAAAATATTCTTTATTAATTTTAAAGCGAATCAACTCCCATTTTAATTATTACTTGTTACAGGGTTGTATTTTTTAATTTTAACAATTAGTAGAACAATTAAAGCTAGATTTACACGATTGAAGGTATTTTGAAGTCTTATCAAAATTTTGAAAATTTATTTTGATGTTCTATTTACACGTTTCAAAAATTTGATCAAAATATTCTTTCAATATATTTCAAAATCTTTTGATAAAAATTTGACAAAAATTTTTTGAAGCTAATTTACACTATTGGTAAACTTTTTGTATTGAAAATATTGACTTTGATCAGCTGTTTTGTTTCTTTTGTGAAATAATTTATTATTATAAAAAAAAACAATAAATAAGTATGGACGACGACACAATCATCATAGCACCAACATTTTTATTATTGGAGGAAGAAGTAGCTGATAATAATGCAAAAAAAAGAAGAAAACAAAAGGAACGTAGGGTCCGACCTTTTCTTTTGGAAGGTATTTCTCTTTTAGGGAGCGATTGATAAGGATTATTATACAAAACTTTGTGGGAATGTCACCAGACGATTTTGATTATTTGCTTAATCTCGTCACCCCATCAATAGAAAAGGCTAATACTAATATGCGGGAATCTTTATGCCCCGGAAAACGCCTGGCAATTACTTCGAGATTTTTACCGACTGGGGACAGTTACCCAAGTCTTATGTTCTTGTTTAAAAGATCAAGATCATCGATATGCAATATTGTGCCTGAAGTCTGCGCTGAATTATGTAAAGTATAAAAAATTAATTTTTAAAGGTAAAACCTAATTTATTAAATAAAAAAACATATCAAAAATATTATCTATTGGTACAGATGCCAGCAACATAAGATGAATGGGAGAGTATTTCCCAAAGTATAAATAAAATGTGGAATTTTCCCAATTTAATCGGGGCATTAGATGGAAAACACATCAATATTATAGCACCTGCACATGTATATGTATTGATATGGTTTTGAATCAAAAGAATGAACATGCTGTCAAATTATTTATTGTTATCAATATTGCCAGATGCGATTTTGATGCTCATTTACACGGCATCAATAAAATCTTCAAAAGTTTTGTTCAATAAATTTTGAAGAAATTTTGCTGTTTACACGAGTTTAAAGCATTTTGAAGAGAAATTTTGAAGAAAATTTCAATCGTGTAAATCTAGCTTAACTCTTAATAAAGCAATTATCTAATTGAAATTTTGTATGAATTCAATTAGGCGTTAATTAAAAAATTTCAATTAAAAATGCATGTGTGAACACTACATTAATAATAAGTAATCATCTGCAAAAAGACAAATTAAACAACCATAACCATTGCTTGCATTTAGTTCTAAAAATACCCATATTGTATAATAGGAACCTAGCAAAAAAATGTTTACTTTACTTTACTTATAGTCAGCGTTGCTATTTGTCAAGTTTTCCCTTTCTTGCAAGTTTTTTGAAATGCAAAAAAGTTTCAAGTTTAATTCTAAAAAAAAAAGTTTTTTGGAAATTTAAAATTTATTTATAAGTTTAATTTAGTTTATAAAACAAATTATTTTCACCATTAACAAAACAATGATTTTCTACTATGCTGCACTGCGTTAGTAATTTAACGATATTAACACTTTTTAATCCATTTTTACTGCAACAATGTTAAATTTAGTATTACTCTGTCTTAAGTTTAATAAATGTCATATAAATATTTATAAAATGTTAACAGTTTACAACACAAATAAACTCTTTATTTTGTACATACGAGTACATATCGTCCCCTCAATATAACAATAGCGTATAATTGTTTTGGGATTTTGAGAAAGGAGAGTTTAAAGTTTTTTCGGCGAATACCTAATACCGTTTCTTGTCTTTAAATTGGCCAATTTTTTTATTGTACGCATCCTTTAAGACCATAATTCTGTCATTCAAATCGCAAGTCCTCCATATAGGCTAGTTAATTTTTTAAGGAATTCGTATGATGTTTTATTCAATAATTTTTAATAAGAAATACTTGACCTCAAAAAATATCAATTTGTAACATTATAAAACAGCGTTGTTAATAAAGTGGCACATATTCATTACTATCCAATTTGGGTTATTATAAACAAAAAATTATGACAAATTAAGGTATACATTGCGTAATTTTTAAGCTTGAGGTCACTTTTTTGTTTTTTTATAAAAGATTTTTTAATTCTTATATATAATTCACTCGATATTTCGATTTCCTTTGGAAATCTTTTTATTAAATAATTTTTAAGCTTGAGGTCACTTTTTTGTTTTTTTATAAAAGATTTTTTAATTCTTATATATAATTCACTCGATATTTCGATTTCCAAAGGAATATATATAAGAATTAAAAAATCTTTTATAAAAAAACAAAAAAGTGACCTCAAGCTTAAAAATTATTTAATAAAAATCATTAAAAAGGTCGAAGAATATAGAATAAAATGGTATACATTGCGTAAATCAAAAATAACTAGCAATTCATTCGTCTTCTTTCTCTTCCTCTGCTAAATCTGGCTCATCTAAACAATTTCGCTTCTTTCCAAAATAAATATTATTAAATAAAATTTAAATCAATTTTTTAAATATAATATATATATATAAGTTGTATTTTAATGTGCTGTTTGAATATTTTACCAGTGTACCTATTTCATAAAATTTAATCATAATTTATCAAACAAAGCGACGACAACCTGCCTTTGTTGATGCTGGTATTAGAGCTGCAAAACAATCGATAGTACTATCGATTGTATCGATAGTTTTATTTTTTACTGACTATCGATAATTTTCTTTTACTATCGATACTATCGAAGTAATATGAAGTCGATTAAATGTAGCCAACGTTAATTTCTTGCCAAATTATTTTAGGCAGGTTTTTAGTCGCCTGATGATTTGTATTGTAACTTTTTAATTTGCTTTATTTGCAATAAGTTTTTTGGTATATGCCTAATGTAGAGTAGATGTAAATTAATATAAAAAGTGTTTAATATAATTTAACAGACTTGTTTGAATAAAAATACATAAATAGAACTCAGTCAGAAAAGAATCATACGTTTACAGCTCTGGTGTCTGAATATTGAATATAGTTAATGTATACCATTCATACCTTTTGAATATGTATCCAAGTTTTTTTTTTTTGTTATGTAGCATTAATTTTTAAAAAATTTATTTATATATACATATGTATGTATATACAGTTTATTTATGAACTTATGAATATGTACTTAAACTTAGGACTGACTCGATTTTATACATATTTAATGTGTGATTTTATTATTTATTTTCACTTTGTTAGTATGTAATCTATTTATTTCAATTAAATTCTTGTGATATTGCAGTCTTGTTATAGAGCATTTACACCTACGTCATAAACTAGTTATAAGTTGTTTATGGTGATAAACTAGTTTGAGGAACTTGTTTATCCATACAAATCAGAAACAGGTTTTGTAACTACCTTTTGAGATAAACTCGTTACAAACAACCAGTTTCTGCTAATGCAACTCTGTTTTTTCAACATTTTTCTGGCAACGCTGGACACATTTGACATTTTCTCAAAAATAAAAAAAGTTTTCTTTAAAAAAAGAAACTGTAATTCAATTTTATTCATCCTGAATGAAAAACACAAATTAAAAAATTTTTTTTTCATAAAATCGTCCATATTTTTATTAAATTTTTAATATTAAAGTCAGCTGTTTTATGACTTGTCAAAGATAAACCACTCAACTGTCAAAAATGTTTATGTAAACGGTATGGTTTATGAAAGTAGCTTATACTATGTTTCCACGGTACATGCTTCGCTCTCTATTCATGCTTCACACCTAGGGTTGTCAGACGGGCTGGACTTGGCTGGATTGTCCAGCTTTTTCAAGGCTTGTCCAGTGTCCAGGTAAAATAAAATTTGTCCAGCTAAACAGAAAATTTTCGAGAAAAAAAAAATATTAAACAAAATAGTTTTAATCTATAAATGTCTTTATTGGTACATTTAACAGAATTACTTTTGAAAAAGTGTCGTTATATTAAATTTGTCTACATTATCATCTCTTTTGCATACAGCCAACACAGGCGGTACATTTTTTACAATACAAGTTCAAAATGTATCATCTCTAATAGTTTCCCTATTGTATCATCACTAATAATAATCACCAGCACTTAAACAGCTGATCCCATAATACATTTTGTTGGAAGAAGTAAAATGTACTGAGTGTTCTTTTATTTACTTTTTAAATAAGATTTAAATTGTTTAGAGCAACTTATTAAAATGGATAGCGATGAAGAAGCTGGTCCATCAAAAAGAAGACTTACAACATTCTGCGAAGTATGGAAAGTAATCCCAGAATATGCAAAGTGGATACGAAAAAAAGATAATTACACGGTAGAGCGTAAATTGTGTCAAACTGATATTTTAATAAAATATGAAGGAAGCCGGTCGCTAAATAAACATATAAAAACCAAAAAGCATATCAAAATGGAGATGTCGCAGAAAATCTCTCAAACAATTTCCAAGTTTGTAGTTCCAGTAGAGACGAAAATTGAAACACAAATCGCCAGGGCAGAGTTAGTATGTGTTTACCATAACGTTTTGCACGGACTAAGCTACAATAGTCTCGATTGTCAAATTAAGTTGAGTTCTGTTTTATATTGTGATAGCAAAATCGCCAACAAGATAACCTGTGGAAGAACAAAAGCAGCAGCAATTGCCAGAAATGTTTTGGCTCCATTCTCACAACAAGTAACTGTAGATGCTTTAAAAAAGAACTATTATTTCTCTGTAAGTAGCGATGCTTCCAATATTGGTAATGTTAAGACTTACCCATACGCTGTTCAATTCTTTGATCCCGAATACGGAATCCGCAAACTAGTTTTAGACTTTTATAACGATCCCTATGAAACTTCTAAGGATATTTTTTCAAATATAATAAGAATAACTGAATGTGATTTAGAAATACAACAAATATCATCATATAGTGCTGATAATGCTGCAGTGAACTACGGTATTCACAACTCGGTTCACCAAAAACTGAAAGATACTTCTGATCAAATCGTAAAAGCAAATTGTAATTGTCATATTCTTAACAATTGCGTTAAAAGAGCACTAAATGCTTTATCTGTTGATGTAGAGAGCATTATTATAAAAATATTCAATGAGTTCAGTTCATCGGCAATGACCACTGAGAAATTAAAAGAATGTTTTGCGTTTGCTGGTATAGAATATAAGGAACTTTTTAGGCATATTGCAATTAGGTGGCTCTCCCTACTGCCAGCTGTAGATCGTCTTATTTTTTGCTGGCCTGCTGTAAAAATGTATTTTTTAAAAAAAGGACAAAATAAGTGCCAAAAAGTTTTATGGGAATTTATTTCATATGGAACTTCTGCAAATGATATCAATGATGAAGATGAATGTAAAACTGAAGGCTTATCGGAAGCATATTTATATTTTATACACAACATAATGCAGGAATTCCATACCACAATTTTGGCTCTTGAAAGTGACTCTTGCACAGTTTTAGAGATGCACGATATAATGAGCCGACTCATGAATAATCTTCAATGTAGATTAAATTAAAAAATTTTTTGGCAGCAAGGTAATTACTATTTTAAAAAATCTTTCTAATAATGAACAACAAATGTTTATTAAAGAAGCTGAAGATTTTTTAAAAACAGCTATCAGTTATTTAGAAAATCGTTACGATTTTGGAGATGACTCTTTTTTTAAAAAAGTTGCATTCTTAAATTTAAAAAAAAATCTATTTTCTTGGGAAGATTTGCAAGAACTCCCAAAAGTTCTAAAAATAGATAAAGCGATAGATAACGATAAATTATACTCGGACTTTTGCAGTTTACGTAAAGTATATGAACAATTGCCAAAAGATTTGTCAAACGACAAAATATGGGCCAACTTTTTTTTATAAAAGTGATGAAAATGAGTTCGAAAACTTAAGGAAAGTAGTATGCTTCGTATTTTCTATACCCGTAAGCAACGCCTTTTGTGAAAGGGTTTTTAGTATACTAAATAATCTCTACACAAAAGAAAGAAACCGAATGGCATTCGACATAATTAAAGCGGAAATATTAATTCGCTTAAATTTAGAGAAATCTTGTAAAGATTTTCAACAATTTTTACAGACACCCAAAGGTACAGAATTGGCGAATTCTGTATTTCGAATTTGAACTTACAGAATTCGCCAATTCTGTACCTTTGGGTGTCTGTAAAAATTGTTGAAAATCTTTACAAGATTTCTCTAAATTTAAGCGAATTAATATTTCCGCTTTAATTATGTCGAATGCCATTCGGTTTCCTTCTTTTGTGTAGAGATTATTTAGTATACTAAAAACCCTTTCACACAAGGCGTTGCTTACGGGTATAGAAAATACGAAGCATACTACTTTCCTTAAGTTTTCGAACTCATTTTCATCACTTTTATAAAAAAAGTTGGCCCATATTTTGTCGTGTGACAAATCTTTTGGCAATTGTTCATATACTTTACGTAAACTGCAGAAGTCCGAGTATAATATATCGTGTTATGATTTTTCTTGAAGTGAAACCCTAACATTGGAATGAAAGGTAGCATGAGATATTAAGTTTTTCTTCTTTGTTTAATACTGTATCTCTTATACACGCATTTTAATTGCATATTAATTTACCATAATTAGATACATTGGAAAGAGATGATCAAATTGAACAAGTACTTTTTGAGAGAAAAGAAAAAAAAAAAAAAAAAAATACACATTGATCCCGTTTATTTTCTTATATACCTTATTGCGCCAAATACAGAAAACAAAAAAAAAAAAAAAACATATAGTAAGGCTTAATGCTATTCTATACTTGGTTTTAAAATTCATTTCAAGTTTGTGTTTCAAGAGGCAGAGACAATAATCGGAAGTTTTTTTTTGTGCTAAAAGTGATATTAAAGATTACATGTGGAAATATTTAAAATTAAAATACCTAATACCAAAAAGGTAAAAATCCAACAAAGTGGAAATTAAATATTGACTAATTTTTCTCAATAAAACTTTCTATTTTATTTAGAAACTAATACGAATCAAAAACCTCGAGGCCTCCAGATTTCTATGTACCAGTTGGTTAATGGAAATTACTGGAACATTCCACCTAGTTGCAATCACGCGTTTTATCACCTACTTTGGCAATAAGAAAATTTCACCAAGCGATATATCTTCCATACATATATGTAAATATCCAGAATCTAGGGAAATAAGTTCCATTTATCCTTACACCTAGTGGGTGTAGAAGGATCTACACAGGCTAAAAGGGGACCCAAATGTGTATGTTGGAAATTAACTTTTATTCAGAAATTGAGGTATTTATACCCTGAGAAATAGTGTCGTTTTTACAAAGCCCCTATTTTAATATCACGACAATAGTTTGATTCATCAATACATAAGTACCAGAATACAATTGGAAGTTCCTTTATTATTTTTTTTGCTAACCTAGGCTTAAAAAAAAATTATCATATACATACTTTAAAACCAACTAAATACTAACTAAAAATTTAATATCTAAACTACAATTATTCTCTATTGCAAAATAATTCAAACACAAAAATTCTAACTTAAATTAAAATTATTAATTATTATATGTATTTACCCTAAAGCCATTTTTTTTTACATTTGAAATTTACAAGTCGTTAAATTAATTAATAATATGCAATCTACCACTTAGTTGATAATTAATAATTATAAAAACATACATTTAATATTTACTTACATAATACCTATACATACCTAATGAATTACACTTGTTTTTTTTATTCCTAAACTTACTTATAAATATTACCCATTTCAATATTTTTCTTGTATAGCTAACCCTAATTACTTATTTTTTTTTTGCTCTTTGGCATCTTTATTAATTTAAGTCTATTTTTAGAAGTATCTAAAATTGAGAGTAGTTTTTGTTTTACCATTATGAAACATATTTAATTTCTTTTAGAATTTTGTTTTAAATCAAAATTATTTAGCTCATCTTCATTCCTTGCTGGGCCCATCATTGGAACAAACCTGAATTAAAACGTAAGAGAAAACAAGAGCTGAGCCATGTAAGTGAGAACACATTAATTACTCTTAATTTTAGCAATAAATTATAACTTAGCTTTTTTTGGTTTATTTAATTCCACGCCAGTTTACATTATAAGTTTATTGTTTTGCGAGTGTTTAATTTCTTTCTTATTAATATTCTTTTTTCCTTTGCTTAAGAAAACATTCGGTTAAAATGATGCATTTGTAAATAAGTAAATTTAATTTATTTTATGCAAATGAATTGTAGTATTAATACAAAATTAATGTACCATTATTTTTTTTAATTAATTAAATAAAAACAATGAATTGCTAAATTTGAAAATAATGGGAATGACAATGCGTTTGAAATATGAATAGAATTATGGTAATCTAGGCTTCTTTAGGGACATTCGTGAAAATTTAAAGGTGTTGAGAATGTCATTGGCGTATTCGATAATAAAACAGGGTAGGGAAGAGTGCACCTTATGTGGCATAACATCGAGCCGTTTTAAATAAACTTTTAGTATACTTCTTTTGGCATATAAAGTATATATTTTATGTCTACGCGTTTAAATTCAGGGTTAAGAACCATTTGCTCTTTGCTAGCTGGGTAACATCATTTATGCCACCTAACTTGAATTTTAATAGGGACTTAGTAATGAAATATTACAACTGAATTTGTTTGTTAGTCTAAGCAGCGCGTAACATAAATGGCGCCCAACGTAAAGGCCTCAATAGACGCTTTGAATTTTATTAGGTTTATATATTTTTGATAAGATATATAGTATATTTGTTTTCTTAATGTTTTGGTATATATATATTTATATACTATACATATATATTTTTGTTATATTTTTAAATAGTCAGATTGGTTTTTGGTACACTTTTTATTGTATAAGTCCTAGCATTTTCGAGAATTTCTTTTATAATTTCTAAATCTAGTTGCGATACAGCATAAATTGTGTATTTTAAGTCCGTACTATAATCACTTATGCTGACAGATATCTGTTTAGCCAAATTTTTAAAGCACAATTTGAAATTCGTTGCAAAAAGGTATTGATTATATAAAACCCAATGCTTTTTAAGTCCGTTTCATATAGTTGTAAATACTTTAAAACGAGGCAGATAGGCATGTATGTATTTAAGAAAAGCTTAGTAAATTCGAAGTAGAAGTCTAGAAAATTATTCTATAAATATATTTCGTAATAATTTGTCATTCCCATTATCAGCAGAAAAAAAAATAATAATAAGAAAAAATATAATAACAAAAATTAAAATAATACTCAATAATCATTACCTTACACTATTAATTTTTTTTTATAATATACATATATATATATTATCTGTAATTAAATTACGAAATTAGCCGATTTACTGTAACTTGTCGTTATGAATACCAGAAATAGGGGAGCTCAAAGTAGTACATCTACTTCACGAGAACGTAATAGAGGCTTAGATACTTCAGGAAACAATATATCCTTAGAATTACCAGAACCACCTACCATTTCCAATAATCGTGTGACGCATTCCCCGGTTGAAAAAAATACTCCGAAGTCAACAAAACAAGTACCTCAGCCCCAAAATTTTACTGATCTACCCATAAATCCTGAAGCTAATATCATGGATAATAACCCGACTTTATTACCATCAAATTTTGTCCCTCAAGGTCAACAAAGTACAAGTAGTTTGTCCAATATTCAGATTAAAGAAAATCCACCTGTTGCATTAGGAAACGATAGTAGTTCAAATGCTAGCACTCCTTTTGATACCCTGATAACATTAATGGAGGAGACCATGAGAAACACTAGGGAAGAATTTAGAAGGGAACTCTCCTCAGTAAGGGAGAGCATATCACAAATAGGAAACGCCAGTGATTCGGCTCCATATAGAAGACCAGTTATTCAGGCAAACACAACTTATTTCAATAATGATTCGGAATATAATATTCCTTCTCACGCAAATAGGTCATATTCACATAGCGAATCAAATCTAAAGCTCGAAAAATGGAAAATTGTATATGACGGCTCTGGTTCTGTTTCTGATTTTTTATTTAAAGTCGAGACACTAACATCTCGAACAAAATGTTCAGATGAACACCTATTATCAAATTTCCACGTGCTTCTTGAAGGCAGAGCAGAACAGTGGTACTGGCTGTTCATGAGGCAGAACCGCCAAGTAACCTATCCAATCTTAAGACATGCTCTAACCAAAGAATTTGGTTATCTTGAATCAGAGCACGATATTCTCTTAAAAATTTCGCTGCGAAAGCAGCAGTACAAGGAATCCTATGACGAATTCCATAGTGCAATTGTATCTATGAATTTAAGATTACAAAATCCATTGCCGGACAATACATTGGTAGATATCATTAAAAAAAATATTCAGCCCAATTTAAGATTTTTACTGTTTAGTTCTGATTCTAAAACATTGAATGATTTTAGAGATCTAGCACGTAAGGCCGAAAGTGTACTTCGAGAAAATAGATCGGCTATACCGATTAGTGGTCAAAACCGAAATATTAGTGAAATTGAATCAGCAGTGGTCGAGTCTCATAATCCGGAAATAACTGACCCCCAGATTGAGGCTCTTAAATTTTCAAAAAACCATGCAAAGATAGATTACACGAAAATTAAATGCTGGAACTGTCTATTAAATGGACATTCCTATATTTATTGCGATAAAGGTATTTCACAACCCTTTTGTTTTAAGTGTGGGCAAAAGGGAGTATTGACGACTTCGTGTCCTAACAGACATATCTTTCAGGGAAACCAACAAACGGGCGAAGTGGCTACCGGGGACATTCGTCCATCCCGTCAACCCCCGAGTTCAAACTAGAAACACAGTTCAAGAATAGTACACTAGTAAATCACAAATCTAACATTATTTTATCTAATATTGCCGTAACTGAGAATAAAGCGCCTCAAACTGATTTTTGTGGAAATACTGTAAAAAGGTATTTTAAATATAAAATATATGATAAATCAATGCTATTGCATAACAACCCCTGTAAGAGAATAGCAAAATGTAGAGACCGCTTCAAAAAACGAAGGTATTTTCGGAGATTATTAGCATCCACAATACTACATGGCTCAGACGATAGACCATTTGCCAAAGTGAAGGTATTTAATGTATCCTTAATCGGATTGTTAGACTCAGGCGCTAACGTATCTGTATTGGGAGAAAACTGTTTAGATTTTTTAAAAGAGAATAACGTTTCTTATAAACAAATTCAATCCGAATTGTCTACAGCTAACGGCTCAAAACAAAAAGTAATTGGCTACTGCATATTACCAATCACTTTTAAAAATGTAACAAGGAATATAGTTTTTTATTTAGCTCCTTCATTGAGTCAAAAGGCCTACTTTGGGATAGACTTTTGGCGAGAATTTGGCCTTGCTCCTGAAATTATCCCTTCAATATCTTCAGTCGAAGCAAACTTTTCAGAAAACAGCGACAACCCTTCAAAATTTCATGAATTAAACCCCGAACAACAAATTATTTTGGAAAGAACCATTTTAGAGTTTCCCTCCTTTGAAAAGCTTGGGTTAGGCTGCACAGACCTTCTTGAGCACGATATTGATACGGGAGACGAGGCTCCTGTTAAGTCTAAACATTATCCCTTATCACCACCCCGCCAGGAAGAGGCGTACCGGGAAATTGAAAGACTTTTAAGTATGGGTGTGATAGAGGAATCTAACTCCCCATGGTGTTCGCCAGTCGTATTGGTTCGAAAACCGGGAAAAGTTCGTTTATGCATCGACTCACGTAAACTAAATGCAATCACAAAAAAGGACTCGTATCCGCTCCCGCATATAAACGGTTTACTTAGCCGGTTAAAGGACACTTTTTTCATTACTGGCATTGACCTTAAGGACGCCTTTTTACAGATTAGACTAACAAAATCCGCAAAAGAGAAAACTGCTTTTGTTGTTCCGGGGAAGCCCCTGTACCAGTACAAGTACATGCCATTTGGCCTTTGCAATGGTCCACAAACTATGTGCCGACTCATGGACAGGGTGGTGCCCTCTAGATTACGCGAAAATGTTTTTATTTATTTGGACGATCTACTCGTCTGTAGCCCTGATTTCGAATCACATATAAAAGTTTTACGAGAAGTTGCTTATTGCCTCAGGACTGCAAAACTGACAATAAATGTAAGTAAGAGCAAGTTTTGCCAAAAAGAAATTCGGTACCTTGGATACATAGTCGGAAATGGGTGCTTAAAAGTAGACCCAGAAAAGGTAGCTTCAATAAGAAATTTTACTCTACCGAAAACACCAAAACAAGTTAGAAGATTCATTGGTATGGCCAACTGGTATCGTTCTTTTATCAGCAACTTTGCTGATCTAGCAGGACCACTGACGGATTGTCTAAGAAAAAGTTCGAAACCCTTTTCATTGACAGATGAAGCAAAAGAGTCTTTTGAAAAATTGAAAAACGCGTTATCATCTGCCCCTGTGTTAGTTCAACCTAATTTTAACCGCGAGTTCATAATACAGTGTGACGCTTCAAAAACCGGTGTAGGAGGTGTTTTATTTCAATTTGACGAGTTTGATAAGGAACCCCATAGCATTTGTTTCTCAGAAATTAAATAGATCTCAACAAAATTATACAGTAACTGAACTCGAATGCATGGCGGCAGTAGTATGCGTTAATCGTTTCAGACCCTATATTGAGGGTCTTCCATTTCGAATCTTAACAGATCATTCCTCGTTAAAATGGTTGATGTCGCAAAAAGACTTAAGTGGGAGGTTGGCTAGGTGGAGCCTTAAATTGCAACGTTACGATTTTAGGATTGAACACCGTAAAGGTTCTTTAAATGTCGTCCCTGATTGTCTTTCTCGTATGAATTTGGATGAAATATTTTCATTTGACCCACCTGTTGAAATCGACTTAGATGCACCTGACTTTAGTAGTGATGAATATGTAAAGCTAGTAGATATTATCTCAAGTAAAAGTACAGTACTGTCAGACGTTGTCTTATCTGAAAATAATTTAATTTTTAAACGCGTCCAGACCGTGCAAAATAGTGAAGAAGAGGAGAATGTATGGCGTCTCTGGATCCCAAACTCATTAGTAATTAAAGTAATAAAAGCTTCCCATGATTCAATAACATCTTCTCATGGTGGGATTGCAAAAACCCTTGCAAGAATAAGGCAAAAGTATTTTTGGCCAACTATGGTTAATGATGTTAAGTCATATGTTACTAATTGTGAAAAATGCAAAATTTTAAAATCTTCAAACCAAATCAGTAAACCTCCAATGGGTAACCAATTTATTACAAATCGTCCATTTGAGAGATTTTATTGTGATTTTTTAGGTCCGTATCCCCTAACAAAGGCAAAAAACTCAATAATATTTGTGTGTTTAGACCATTTAACGAAATTTATTTTTTTGACACCACTTAAAGCAGCTACATCTGCCAACGTAATCGCTTATTTTCAGAACGAAATTTTTCCCACCTTTGGCGTGCCAAGATTTGTTCACAGCGATAACGGAAAACAATTTATTTCCAAAGAAATTACTGAGTTTTTTAATCTATATGATATAGAACATATAAAAACAGGATTCTATGCACCGCAATCTAATGCATCGGAAAGGGCAAATAGGGAAATAATAACAAAAATTAGATATTTTTTAGAGGATCACAAGGATCACAGTTGTTGGGACAGATTCTTACCACAAATTTTGTCTACTCTGCGCAGTGATTACCACTCGTCCATAAAATGTTCCCCATATTACGCGGCTTTCGGACAGAATATGGTACAACATGGTTCTACATACAAAATTTTAGATAAACTTGGATGTCTGTCTGGTGAGGATTGCAAAATTTTAGAAAATGTGGATAAATTACAAAAGGTTAGAAGCAACGTTAGACAAAATTTACGATTAGCACACGAGCGAGCAGTTAAATCGTACAACCTCAGAACTAGGCCTATTCAGTTTAAAAAGGGGCAAACTGTTTATAGAAAAAATCATGTTTTGAGTAACCTGTCCAAAGCATTGTGTAAAAAGTTTTATCCCAAGTTCATTAAATGCAGGATAAGAGAAAAGATTGGTAATAGTCTTTATGACATCGAAGACTTAAAAGGAGCTTACATTGGAAGATTTCATACCTCTGACCTTAAATCCTGAATTTTACCCGGCTTATCGTGGGTCGAGCCACACGCTCCGTGATACTTAAACTGATGTTAATACTCGGAAATTCGAACCATTGAATGTAAAATTTTTTTCCTGTTCGTCATTTGATATGAAATCAATGGACGAAGCAGGTTTGTTATGATTTTTCTTGAAGTGAAACCCTAACATTGGAATGAAAGGTAGCATGAGATATTAAGTTTTTCTTCTTTGTTTAATACTGTATCTCTTATACACGCATTTTAATTGCATATTAATTTACCATAATTAGATACATTGGAAAGAGATGATCAAATTGAACAAGTACTTTTTGAGAGAAAAGAAAAAAAAAAAAAAAAATACACATTGATCCCGTTTATTTTCTTATATACCTTATTGCGCCAAATACAGAAAACAAAAAAAAAAAACATATAGTAAGGCTTAATGCTATTCTATACTTGGTTTTAAAATTCATTTCAAGTTTGTGTTTCAAGAGGCAGAGACAATAATCGGAAGTTTTTTTTTGTGCTAAAAGTGATATTAAAGATTACATGTGGAAATATTTAAAATTAAAATACCTAATACCAAAAAGGTAAAAATCCAACAAAGTGGAAATTAAATATTGACTAATTTTTCTCAATAAAACTTTCTATTTTATTTAGAAACTAATACGAATCAAAAACCTCGAGGCCTCCAGATTTCTATGTACCAGTTGGTTAATGGAAATTACTGGAACATTCCACCTAGTTGCAATCACGCGTTTTATCACCTACTTTGGCAATAAGAAAATTTCACCAAGCGATATATCTTCCATACATATATGTAAATATCCAGAATCTAGGGAAATAAGTTCCATTTATCCTTACACCTAGTGGGTGTAGAAGGATCTACACAGGCTAAAAGGGGACCCAAATGTGTATGTTGGAAATTAACTTTTATTCAGAAATTGAGGTATTTATACCCTGAGAAATAGTGTCGTTTTTACAAAGCCCCTATTTTAATATCACGACAATAGTTTGATTCATCAATACATAAGTACCAGAATACAATTGGAAGTTCCTTTATTATTTTTTTTGCTAACCTAGGCTTAAAAAAAAATTATCATATACATACTTTAAAACCAACTAAATACTAACTAAAAATTTAATATCTAAACTACAATTATTCTCTATTGCAAAATAATTCAAACACAAAAATTCTAACTTAAATTAAAATTATTAATTATTATATGTATTTACCCTAAAGCCATTTTTTTTTACATTTGAAATTTACAAGTCGTTAAATTAATTAATAATATGCAATCTACCACTTAGTTGATAATTAATAATTATAAAAACATACATTTAATATTTACTTACATAATACCTATACATACCTAATGAATTACACTTGTTTTTTTTATTCCTAAACTTACTTATAAATATTACCCATTTCAATATTTTTCTTGTATAGCTAACCCTAATTACTTATTTTTTTTTTGCTCTTTGGCATCTTTATTAATTTAAGTCTATTTTTAGAAGTATCTAAAATTGAGAGTAGTTTTTGTTTTACCATTATGAAACATATTTAATTTCTTTTAGAATTTTGTTTTAAATCAAAATTATTTAGCTCATCTTCATTCCTTGCTGGGCCCATCATTGGAACAAACCTGAATTAAAACGTAAGAGAAAACAAGAGCTGAGCCATGTAAGTGAGAACACATTAATTACTCTTAATTTTAGCAATAAATTATAACTTAGCTTTTTTTGGTTTATTTAATTCCACGCCAGTTTACATTATAAGTTTATTGTTTTGCGAGTGTTTAATTTCTTTCTTATTAATATTCTTTTTTCCTTTGCTTAAGAAAACATTCGGTTAAAATGATGCATTTGTAAATAAGTAAATTTAATTTATTTTATGCAAATGAATTGTAGTATTAATACAAAATTAATGTACCATTATTTTTTTTAATTAATTAAATAAAAACAATGAATTGCTAAATTTGAAAATAATGGGAATGACAATGCGTTTGAAATATGAATAGAATTATGGTAATCTAGGCTTCTTTAGGGACATTCGTGAAAATTTAAAGGTGTTGAGAATGTCATTGGCGTATTCGATAATAAAACAGGGTAGGGAAGAGTGCACCTTATGTGGCATAACATCGAGCCGTTTTAAATAAACTTTTAGTATACTTCTTTTGGCATATAAAGTATATATTTTATGTCTACGCGTTTAAATTCAGGGTTAAGAACCATTTGCTCTTTGCTAGCTGGGTAACATCATTTATGCCACCTAACTTGAATTTTAATAGGGACTTAGTAATGAAATATTACAACTGAATTTGTTTGTTAGTCTAAGCAGCGCGTAACATAAATGGCGCCCAACGTAAAGGCCTCAATAGACGCTTTGAATTTTATTAGGTTTATATATTTTTGATAAGATATATAGTATATTTGTTTTCTTAATGTTTTGGTATATATATATTTATATACTATACATATATATTTTTGTTATATTTTTAAATAGTCAGATTGGTTTTTGGTACACTTTTTATTGTATAAGTCCTAGCATTTTCGAGAATTTCTTTTATAATTTCTAAATCTAGTTGCGATACAGCATAAATTGTGTATTTTAAGTCCGTACTATAATCACTTATGCTGACAGATATCTGTTTAGCCAAATTTTTAAAGCACAATTTGAAATTCGTTGCAAAAAGGTATTGATTATATAAAACCCAATGCTTTTTAAGTCCGTTTCATATAGTTGTAAATACTTTAAAACGAGGCAGATAGGCATGTATGTATTTAAGAAAAGCTTAGTAAATTCGAAGTAGAAGTCTAGAAAATTATTCTATAAATATATTTCGTAATAATTTGTCATTCCCATTATCAGCAGAAAAAAAAATAATAATAAGAAAAAATATAATAACAAAAATTAAAATAATACTCAATAATCATTACCTTACACTATTAATTTTTTTTTATAATATACATATATATATATTATCTGTAATTAAATTACGAAATTAGCCGATTTACTGTAACTTGTCGTTATGAATACCAGAAATAGGGGAGCTCAAAGTAGTACATCTACTTCACGAGAACGTAATAGAGGCTTAGATACTTCAGGAAACAATATATCCTTAGAATTACCAGAACCACCTACCATTTCCAATAATCGTGTGACGCATTCCCCGGTTGAAAAAAATACTCCGAAGTCAACAAAACAAGTACCTCAGCCCCAAAATTTTACTGATCTACCCATAAATCCTGAAGCTAATATCATGGATAATAACCCGACTTTATTACCATCAAATTTTGTCCCTCAAGGTCAACAAAGTACAAGTAGTTTGTCCAATATTCAGATTAAAGAAAATCCACCTGTTGCATTAGGAAACGATAGTAGTTCAAATGCTAGCACTCCTTTTGATACCCTGATAACATTAATGGAGGAGACCATGAGAAACACTAGGGAAGAATTTAGAAGGGAACTCTCCTCAGTAAGGGAGAGCATATCACAAATAGGAAACGCCAGTGATTCGGCTCCATATAGAAGACCAGTTATTCAGGCAAACACAACTTATTTCAATAATGATTCGGAATATAATATTCCTTCTCACGCAAATAGGTCATATTCACATAGCGAATCAAATCTAAAGCTCGAAAAATGGAAAATTGTATATGACGGCTCTGGTTCTGTTTCTGATTTTTTATTTAAAGTCGAGACACTAACATCTCGAACAAAATGTTCAGATGAACACCTATTATCAAATTTCCACGTGCTTCTTGAAGGCAGAGCAGAACAGTGGTACTGGCTGTTCATGAGGCAGAACCGCCAAGTAACCTATCCAATCTTAAGACATGCTCTAACCAAAGAATTTGGTTATCTTGAATCAGAGCACGATATTCTCTTAAAAATTTCGCTGCGAAAGCAGCAGTACAAGGAATCCTATGACGAATTCCATAGTGCAATTGTATCTATGAATTTAAGATTACAAAATCCATTGCCGGACAATACATTGGTAGATATCATTAAAAAAAATATTCAGCCCAATTTAAGATTTTTACTGTTTAGTTCTGATTCTAAAACATTGAATGATTTTAGAGATCTAGCACGTAAGGCCGAAAGTGTACTTCGAGAAAATAGATCGGCTATACCGATTAGTGGTCAAAACCGAAATATTAGTGAAATTGAATCAGCAGTGGTCGAGTCTCATAATCCGGAAATAACTGACCCCCAGATTGAGGCTCTTAAATTTTCAAAAAACCATGCAAAGATAGATTACACGAAAATTAAATGCTGGAACTGTCTATTAAATGGACATTCCTATATTTATTGCGATAAAGGTATTTCACAACCCTTTTGTTTTAAGTGTGGGCAAAAGGGAGTATTGACGCCTTCGTGTCCTAACAGACATATCTTTCAGGGAAACCAACAAACGGGCGAAGTGGCTACCGGGGACATTCGTCCATCCCGTCAACCCCCGAGTTCAAACTAGAAACACAGTTCAAGAATAGTACACTAGTAAATCACAAATCTAACATTATTTTATCTAATATTGCCGTAACTGAGAATAAAGCGCCTCAAACTGATTTTTGTGGAAATACTGTAAAAAGGTATTTTAAATATAAAATATATGATAAATCAATGCTATTGCATAACAACCCCTGTAAGAGAATAGCAAAATGTAGAGACCGCTTCAAAAAACGAAGGTATTTTCGGAGATTATTAGCATCCACAATACTACATGGCTCAGACGATAGACCATTTGCCAAAGTGAAGGTATTTAATGTATCCTTAATCGGATTGTTAGACTCAGGCGCTAACGTATCTGTATTGGGAGAAAACTGTTTAGATTTTTTAAAAGAGAATAACGTTTCTTATAAACAAATTCAATCCGAATTGTCTACAGCTAACGGCTCAAAACAAAAAGTAATTGGCTACTGCATATTACCAATCACTTTTAAAAATGTAACAAGGAATATAGTTTTTTATTTAGCTCCTTCATTGAGTCAAAAGGCCTACTTTGGGATAGACTTTTGGCGAGAATTTGGCCTTGCTCCTGAAATTATCCCTTCAATATCTTCAGTCGAAGCAAACTTTTCAGAAAACAGCGACAACCCTTCAAAATTTCATGAATTAAACCCCGAACAACAAATTATTTTGGAAAGAACCATTTTAGAGTTTCCCTCCTTTGAAAAGCTTGGGTTAGGCTGCACAGACCTTCTTGAGCACGATATTGATACGGGAGACGAGGCTCCTGTTAAGTCTAAACATTATCCCTTATCACCACCCCGCCAGGAAGAGGCGTACCGGGAAATTGAAAGACTTTTAAGTATGGGTGTGATAGAGGAATCTAACTCCCCATGGTGTTCGCCAGTCGTATTGGTTCGAAAACCGGGAAAAGTTCGTTTATGCATCGACTCACGTAAACTAAATGCAATCACAAAAAAGGACTCGTATCCGCTCCCGCATATAAACGGTTTACTTAGCCGGTTAAAGGACACTTTTTTCATTACTGGCATTGACCTTAAGGACGCCTTTTTACAGATTAGACTAACAAAATCCGCAAAAGAGAAAACTGCTTTTGTTGTTCCGGGGAAGCCCCTGTACCAGTACAAGTACATGCCATTTGGCCTTTGCAATGGTCCACAAACTATGTGCCGACTCATGGACAGGGTGGTGCCCTCTAGATTACGCGAAAATGTTTTTATTTATTTGGACGATCTACTCGTCTGTAGCCCTGATTTCGAATCACATATAAAAGTTTTACGAGAAGTTGCTTATTGCCTCAGGACTGCAAAACTGACAATAAATGTAAGTAAGAGCAAGTTTTGCCAAAAAGAAATTCGGTACCTTGGATACATAGTCGGAAATGGGTGCTTAAAAGTAGACCCAGAAAAGGTAGCTTCAATAAGAAATTTTACTCTACCGAAAACACCAAAACAAGTTAGAAGATTCATTGGTATGGCCAACTGGTATCGTTCTTTTATCAGCAACTTTGCTGATCTAGCAGGACCACTGACGGATTGTCTAAGAAAAAGTTCGAAACCCTTTTCATTGACAGATGAAGCAAAAGAGTCTTTTGAAAAATTGAAAAACGCGTTATCATCTGCCCCTGTGTTAGTTCAACCTAATTTTAACCGCGAGTTCATAATACAGTGTGACGCTTCAAAAACCGGTGTAGGAGGTGTTTTATTTCAATTTGACGAGTTTGATAAGGAACCCCATAGCATTTGTTTCTCAGAAATTAAATAGATCTCAACAAAATTATACAGTAACTGAACTCGAATGCATGGCGGCAGTAGTATGCGTTAATCGTTTCAGACCCTATATTGAGGGTCTTCCATTTCGAATCTTAACAGATCATTCCTCGTTAAAATGGTTGATGTCGCAAAAAGACTTAAGTGGGAGGTTGGCTAGGTGGAGCCTTAAATTGCAACGTTACGATTTTAGGATTGAACACCGTAAAGGTTCTTTAAATGTCGTCCCTGATTGTCTTTCTCGTATGAATTTGGATGAAATATTTTCATTTGACCCACCTGTTGAAATCGACTTAGATGCACCTGACTTTAGTAGTGATGAATATGTAAAGCTAGTAGATATTATCTCAAGTAAAAGTACAGTACTGTCAGACGTTGTCTTATCTGAAAATAATTTAATTTTTAAACGCGTCCAGACCGTGCAAAATAGTGAAGAAGAGGAGAATGTATGGCGTCTCTGGATCCCAAACTCATTAGTAATTAAAGTAATAAAAGCTTCCCATGATTCAATAACATCTTCTCATGGTGGGATTGCAAAAACCCTTGCAAGAATAAGGCAAAAGTATTTTTGGCCAACTATGGTTAATGATGTTAAGTCATATGTTACTAATTGTGAAAAATGCAAAATTTTAAAATCTTCAAACCAAATCAGTAAACCTCCAATGGGTAACCAATTTATTACAAATCGTCCATTTGAGAGATTTTATTGTGATTTTTTAGGTCCGTATCCCCTAACAAAGGCAAAAAACTCAATAATATTTGTGTGTTTAGACCATTTAACGAAATTTATTTTTTTGACACCACTTAAAGCAGCTACATCTGCCAACGTAATCGCTTATTTTCAGAACGAAATTTTTCCCACCTTTGGCGTGCCAAGATTTGTTCACAGCGATAACGGAAAACAATTTATTTCCAAAGAAATTACTGAGTTTTTTAATCTATATGATATAGAACATATAAAAACAGGATTCTATGCACCGCAATCTAATGCATCGGAAAGGGCAAATAGGGAAATAATAACAAAAATTAGATATTTTTTAGAGGATCACAAGGATCACAGTTGTTGGGACAGATTCTTACCACAAATTTTGTCTACTCTGCGCAGTGATTACCACTCGTCCATAAAATGTTCCCCATATTACGCGGCTTTCGGACAGAATATGGTACAACATGGTTCTACATACAAAATTTTAGATAAACTTGGATGTCTGTCTGGTGAGGATTGCAAAATTTTAGAAAATGTGGATAAATTACAAAAGGTTAGAAGCAACGTTAGACAAAATTTACGATTAGCACACGAGCGAGCAGTTAAATCGTACAACCTCAGAACTAGGCCTATTCAGTTTAAAAAGGGGCAAACTGTTTATAGAAAAAATCATGTTTTGAGTAACCTGTCCAAAGCATTGTGTAAAAAGTTTTATCCCAAGTTCATTAAATGCAGGATAAGAGAAAAGATTGGTAATAGTCTTTATGACATCGAAGACTTAAAAGGAGCTTACATTGGAAGATTTCATACCTCTGACCTTAAATCCTGAATTTTACCCGGCTTATCGTGGGTCGAGCCACACGCTCCGTGATACTTAAACTGATGTTAATACTCGGAAATTCGATCCATTGAATGTAAAATTTTTTTCCTGTTCGTCATTTGATATGAAATCAATGGACGAAGCAGGTTTGTTATGATTTTTCTTGAAGTGAAACCCTAACATTGGAATGAAAGGTAGCATGAGATATTAAGTTTTTCTTCTTTGTTTAATACTGTATCTCTTATACACGCATTTTAATTGCATATTAATTTACCATAATTAGATACATTGGAAAGAGATGATCAAATTGAACAAGTACTTTTTGAGAGAAAAGAAAAAAAAAAAAAAAATACACATTGATCCCGTTTATTTTCTTATATACCTTATTGCGCCAAATACAGAAAACAAAAAAAAAAAAACATATAGTAAGGCTTAATGCTATTCTATACTTGGTTTTAAAATTCATTTCAAGTTTGTGTTTCAAGAGGCAGAGACAATAATCGGAAGTTTTTTTTTGTGCTAAAAGTGATATTAAAGATTACATGTGGAAATATTTAAAATTAAAATACCTAATACCAAAAAGGTAAAAATCCAACAAAGTGGAAATTAAATATTGACTAATTTTTCTCAATAAAACTTTCTATTTTATTTAGAAACTAATACGAATCAAAAACCTCGAGGCCTCCAGATTTCTATGTACCAGTTGGTTAATGGAAATTACTGGAACATTCCACCTAGTTGCAATCACGCGTTTTATCACCTACTTTGGCAATAAGAAAATTTCACCAAGCGATATATCTTCCATACATATATGTAAATATCCAGAATCTAGGGAAATAAGTTCCATTTATCCTTACACCTAGTGGGTGTAGAAGGATCTACACAGGCTAAAAGGGGACCCAAATGTGTATGTTGGAAATTAACTTTTATTCAGAAATTGAGGTATTTATACCCTGAGAAATAGTGTCGTTTTTACAAAGCCCCTATTTTAATATCACGACAATAGTTTGATTCATCAATACATAAGTACCAGAATACAATTGGAAGTTCCTTTATTATTTTTTTTGCTAACCTAGGCTTAAAAAAAAATTATCATATACATACTTTAAAACCAACTAAATACTAACTAAAAATTTAATATCTAAACTACAATTATTCTCTATTGCAAAATAATTCAAACACAAAAATTCTAACTTAAATTAAAATTATTAATTATTATATGTATTTACCCTAAAGCCATTTTTTTTTACATTTGAAATTTACAAGTCGTTAAATTAATTAATAATATGCAATCTACCACTTAGTTGATAATTAATAATTATAAAAACATACATTTAATATTTACTTACATAATACCTATACATACCTAATGAATTACACTTGTTTTTTTTATTCCTAAACTTACTTATAAATATTACCCATTTCAATATTTTTCTTGTATAGCTAACCCTAATTACTTATTTTTTTTTTTTGCTCTTTGGCATCTTTATTAATTTAAGTCTATTTTTAGAAGTATCTAAAATTGAGAGTAGTTTTTGTTTTACCATTATGAAACATATTTAATTTCTTTTAGAATTTTGTTTTAAATCAAAATTATTTAGCTCATCTTCATTCCTTGCTGGGCCCATCATTGGAACAAACCTGAATTAAAACGTAAGAGAAAACAAGAGCTGAGCCATGTAAGTGAGAACACATTAATTACTCTTAATTTTAGCAATAAATTATAACTTAGCTTTTTTTGGTTTATTTAATTCCACGCCAGTTTACATTATAAGTTTATTGTTTTGCGAGTGTTTAATTTCTTTCTTATTAATATTCTTTTTTCCTTTGCTTAAGAAAACATTCGGTTAAAATGATGCATTTGTAAATAAGTAATTTTAATTTATTTTATGCAAATGAATTGTAGTATTAATACAAAATTAATGTACCATTATTTTTTTTAATTAATTAAATAAAAACAATGAATTGCTAAATTTGAAAATAATGGGAATGACAATGCGTTTGAAATATGAATAGAATTATGGTAATCTAGGCTTCTGTAGGGACATTCGTGAAAATTTAAAGGTGTTGAGAATGTCATTGGCGTATTCGACAATAAAACAGGGTAGGGAAGAGTGCACCTTATGTGGCATAACATCGAGCCGTTTTAAATAAACTTTTAGTATACTTCTTTTGGCATATAAAGTATATATTTTATGTCTACGCGTTTAAATTCAGGGTTAAGAACCATTTGCTCTTTGCTAGCTGGGTAACATCATTTATGCCACCTAACTTGAATTTTAATAGGGACTTAGTAATGAAATATTACAACTGAATTTGTTTGTTAGTCTAAGCAGCGCGTAACAATCGTTATCTATCGCTTTATCTATTTTTAGAACTTTTGGGAGTTCTTGCAAATCTTCCCAAGAAAATAGATTTTTTTTTTAAATTTAAGAATGCAACTTTTTTAAAAAAAGAGTCATCTCCAAAATCGTAACGATTTTCTAAATAACTGATAGCTGTTTTTAAAAAATCTTCAGCTTCTTTAATAAACATTTGTTGTTCATTATTAGAAAGATTTTTTAAAATAGTAATTACCTTGCTGCCAAAAAATTTGTCATTTAATCTACATTGAAGATTATTCATGAGTCGGCTCATTATATCGTGCATCTCTAAAACTGTGCAAGAGTCACTTTCAAGAGCCAAAATTGGGCTGAATTTCAGTTTATGGGGGACACCCCTAGAGAAAAAATCTAAATATGCCATCCCCTTCAGAATGTTCCCAGGAGTACGAAAATCATAATGAAAAAGGGGGCTCACGCCCCCTATGGGCGTGGCAGTCGAAAAACGACCCGGCCCACCTACGTAGACAATATGGGTATCAAATGAAAGCTAATGTCTTCACGATTCCAAAAATAGCCATAGTTGCCAGATCGGGCGGTTTTTGCAGCCGATACGGCCATTTTTGTTAAATAGGGGCGGGGGTGAAAAACGACCCATGCCACCTACTTAGGCAATATTGGTATCAAATGAAAGGAAATGTCTTCACGATTCCAAAAATACCCGTAGTTGCCAGATCGTCCAGAATTTGAGGAAGATATGTTAATTTTTATAAAATGGGGGAAGGACTTTTTTTGTTTATTTCTTTTTAGCTCGGCCAGAGGCCGAGCACTCGAGATCCCCGCCGTCTAGAATTAAGACATACTGGAGTTAAAAACCCCTAAGCCCGGCCGTAGGCCGGTCACGCAGAAAAACTTTACTAAGCGAAGCCAGTATAACAAATTTTCATTAATCAATCAGAAGCTTTCAAGAGTTTTCCTCGTTTCTTAATTTTGTACTTATCCTCATTTATGATTTGACTCTTGACACGAGAACATCACTAAATATGGATTGCGTTACTGCCTTTGACATTCACGACTGGGGTCGTGAATTGGACGATAAGCCGCCGATTTTATTCCCTGGGTAACGCTAACAATAGTAATTTTTTCGCACAAAATGCTCATTTTTGTTTGTTTTTAACAAAATATAAGCAAAAAAAAAAAAAAAAAAATTTCCCCCACCCCAAATTTTGCCAAAATGGCCATATCGGCTACAAAAATCGCCCGATCTGGCAACTACGGCTATTTTTGGAATCGTGAAGACATTAGCTTTCATTTGATACCCATATTGTCTACGTAGGTGCGCCGGGTCGTTTTTCGACTGCCACGCCCATAGGGGGCGTGAGCCCCCTTATTCATTATGATTTTCGCACTCCTGGGGTCATTTAAGGGGGCGTGGCATTTTTTTTTTCCCCCAGGGGTGTCCCCCATAAACTGAAATTTTGCCCAAAATTGTGGTATGGAATTCCTGCATTATGTTGTGTATAAAATATAAATATGCTTCCGATAAGCCTTCAGTTTTACATTCATCTTCATCATTGATATCATTTGCAGAAGTTCCATATGAAATAAATTCCCATAAAACTTTTTGGCACTTATTTTGTCCTTTTTTAAAAAAATACATTTTTACAGCAGGCCAGCAAAAAATAAGACGATCTACAGCTGGCAGTAGGGAGAGCCACCTAGTTGCAATATGCCTCAAAAGTTCCTAATATTCTATACCAGCAAACGCAAAACATTCTTTTAATTTCTCAGTGGTCATTGCCGATGAACTGAACTCATTAAATATATTTTTATAATAATGCTCTCGACATCAACAGATAAAGCATTTAGTGCTCTTTTAACGCAATAATTACAATTTGCTTTTACGATTTGATCAGAAGTATCTTTCAGTTTTTGGTGAACCGAGTTGTGAATACCGTAGTTCACTGCAGCATTATCAGCACTATATGATGATATTTGTTGTATTTCTAAATCACATTCATTAGTTATTCTTATTATATTTGAAAAAATATCCTTAGAAGTTTCATAGGGATCGTTATAAAAGTCTAAAACTAGTTTGCGGATTCCGTATTCGGGATCAAAGAATTGAACATCGTATGGGTAAGTCTTAACATTACCAATATTGGAAGCATCGCTACTTACAGAGAAATAATAGTTCTTTTTTAAAGCATCTACAGTTACTTGTTGTGAGAATGGAGCCAAAACATTTCTGGCAATTGCTGCTGCTTTTGTTCTTCCACAGGTTATCTTGTTGGCGATTTTGCTATCACAATATAAAACAGAACTCAACTTAATTTGACAATCGAGACTATTGTAGCTTAGTCCGTGCAAAACGTTATGGTAAACACATACTAACTCTGCCCTGGCGATTTGTGTTTCAATTTTCGTCTCTACTGGAACTACAAACTTGGAAATTGTTTAAGAGATTTTCTGCGACATCTTCATTTTGATATGCTTTTTGGTTTTTATATGTTTATTTAGCGACCGGCTTCCTTCATATTTTATGTTACAGCCGTAGTGGCCAATGAGGTTTCCGACTAGCCACGGTGAACAAATCCCAGAAGGTTCCAACCCTGCTCACTGGGTACGCTGCACATAAAAAAATTCAAGTGCTATTTACGCAATACACAAACACAAATATACCCTACAAATGATACTTTATTTCTTTTTTCTTTTCAGGAAGCGGTTGTTATGCCCCGGTTTGCCCACCCTGCCATGTCACAAAAGAAATCCACCACACATTTATTTGTGACCCACAAAACCACTCGACTTCTCCAACTTTATCTTACCTTCATGCCATTAATCCATTAAATTTAAGCCAAAAATTCCATTTCTTTGAATTTCAATTTAAAATAACAGATTACATATTTTATTATAAAGAGAAAATAAATTGGATTTTTAAATCTAAGTTTCACAAAACAACAATGTCTAAATTAATTAAAAACTACTACTAAAATTTTTTTTTTTTTTTTTATTTAAATATACATACAAAATTTTACTATATTTTCTCATCTAGGTTTTCTTTTCAATCTGCCCATTCTTAAATTTCAAAATTCAAAATTAACCATTTTTCTCACCGTGTTCCACTACAACTTGAATGAAAATGCCGACCCTGTTTTCAACATACTGAGCATTGCCATGCTCCCCTTACGTCTACTATCATAATTGACTACACTGTAACATTTGTAAATGAACAAAGCAAAACAAAACAGACAATTAAAACTAGACGTCAGACGGCAAAAGTAAAAAAATACTTAATAAGAAAAATAAAATTTAACAAAATTAAACAAAAAAAAAAACCCACAATATATATAACAATTAAAAAAAAACAATCCTAGGAGAAGCAAAATTAACAGCCAACAAAATACCAGCCGCAACAAAACTCCAAGTCATGCCAGTACTCGCAGCAGGAATTTGTGTGCGGAACTTGGTCATTTATTCACAAAAACGTGGGGAACTCCCATGACCCTGAAAAACGAGTCTCCTGCTCTACCAACATCCAGCCGGGCTTGTATTTACAGCATTTAAGGTATGTACGTACATATGCGTGTATTTTAGTTGTAAATTCAGTTTGAAATCTCCCAACGTCCCACAATACAAAACTCTCCCGTGTGTAATCATTGCCCCTATTGCGGTTCACAACTTTTTTAATAATTTGGTCGTCTTTCATAAATCGGTATTGCCATTCACAACTTATATGTAGTAGAGTTAATGTAGAGTTAAAATCGGGTTGACTGACAGACGACCAAACTTAGTTGAGTTGAGAACGGCAATAGGGGCACATATCTCCGACGTCCCGAAGAATACAGGTACGAAACTTCATCCACATCGCTTAGATCATCAGCCACTGCTGAATTTTTCAGTGATGTGAAAAACCATAGTGGCAACCCATAAAAACATCAGACCCATAAAACAAAATTTCTTGTAATTGGTTTATGTACCAATTGGGCACACGTAGTGCGAACATTTTATAAAACGAAATCCCACAAACAAAAATTTGGGGCAAATTTTCTTTGTAAGTCTTATATTATTATATAGTCAATGCATTTTATTTCACGTCATTATTTTTTTTTTTTTTTTTAACAGTCGTCACTAATTAAACTGGATCATCGTTTAACATGGTAAAGCCTCTACTATTTTTCCATCCGTGGATTGTAGCTGATCTAAGAGTATGGATACCCTTCACCAACTCTTTATGTTAACACAAAAGAACTTAGAAAGTCATTCGCTCCCGGGTTTTAGGACATATTCAACAGCCTATGATAACGTTTACGGGAAGTAACCTTACGATTTATATGTAATTAAGAGTTTACTTTGTGTTTCCTTTATTTTTTTTTTCTTAGCATGATACTGATCATTATCGTTATTGTTTGCAATTTATTAAATTATTGCACTAATTTATAAAAACAACATTGTAATAAAAGGACTATACAGCAAACACTCAAATCACAGATGTATCACAGGTTTTTGTAAATCTAATATTGCACTACAGGATGGGTATGTAAATCTAACTTTATTTCGTCAAGTCTTTATCAGGCACTAAAATAGTTTATCACAGATATCAAAAAAATAAAAAAAATTGCTAAATCTAAAAAAAAATGGGACAACATAACAAACATTTAATATAATGTATAATTGCAAAAAATATAATCAAATATAAAATATAATTACATATATAATATAATCAATTATATAATACAAGTAAATACATAATTGTCTGTCCTAGGTTCTACCATTGCACTAATTGGGGTGATTTATGTTATTAACATTTAACAATTCATACTTTAATATCTTTGACATGATATATTCCTATTTTCTTGCCATCTAAAGACTCCAGTTCGTACATATTGTTACCTACTGGTCGAACCACTCCACATTTTAAGAACTTGCGGCAAAATTTAGCGTTTATGTTCTTTGTAAAGCTGCTTTGTACCATATTTCTACGGTATACCTCTTGACCGGGAATAAATTTAACTATTCGGGCTCTTTTATTATACCTTGTGGCACTTCTTTCATAAGCTTTTGTCATATTTTTCTTGATTTGTTCCCTTATAAGTTCTAGTTTTTCATTTGGTTTTACGAGAATTTGATGGTCTGTAATTGTTTGCAATTTGCGAGCCAGTTTGTAATCAGCTCCACTCGAATACATATGGTATCCAAATAATGCAAAGAATGGGGTGAAACCTATGGCACTATGAAAGGAATTTCTTAAAGCAGAATCTATCTCTGATAAATAGAGATCCCATTCTCTTTGGTCTTCTTTCAAATATGCTCTAATTGCTGATAAAATACTCTGATTCACTCTTTCTGATGCATTGCTACTAGGTTGATATACTGGAGTTTTTTGAAATGCACGAGGGGTGGACCTATTTAAATCAAAATGAATTTGTCTCGTTCTCTTTCTATTTTCGTTATCCTTTGGAGTTTGAGACATATCCTATAGAACACTTACTAAGCTATTTGGATTCCTATTTATGGAAAAATTATATGAAAACTTCCAGATCAGATGTTGAAATTTTGAGTAAAATGATCAAAAACAAAATTTTTCTAGTTGATTTACTAATATAAAAAAATTTTCTCTTTTTTTTTTTTTTTTTTTTTTTTAAAAAAATTTAAATATGTATATGTTTATTTTTGGATTTGGCATGAAGATAAGTAGCGTTGTCGAAGTGGTTATTATTAAAACAAAATAAAATAAAAAAAATCCTTAAAGTATCATTCATAGTATATTAAACCAATTTACAAATAATAATGATGGGCCTACCCTCTCATACGATCTTGATTTCATCTTTCTGATAAACCTGAGGTTATGAGCAGTGTAGGTTAATAGAATGACAGTCGATACTACAAACCCTGTAGTCCTTAAAACTGACTACTGGTGGCTATCGAACAGTCAACCCTTAAGAAAAATAAACTGAAACTAAAAAAAAACTAAAAAAAATAGGCAAAGAATCACAATACAATTAGAAAATAAAAAAAAAATTCTAAGCTATTAATAATCTTCCCTAATGTACTGGTCGATTTCCAAATTCTCTAATATAGCAGTTAAAATTTTATTTTCTACATCCGCTAACAGACTTTTTCTGTTGGGCTAAAAAAATAACAAACTTTAACCCCTATTTTAGTAAAATCAGATTTTCGTTGGTCTATTATTAAAATATCTAATGTTCTATTTCCACATGTCTAGTTGTCCTACATGCTATCTAACACTATTCCGGGGAATGCTCTCACAAATCGTTTGCTTAATTTGGTGATTCCATTGAGAATTTAAAAAAAAGTTTGGGCATTTATCCTCGGAATAAAAAAACTTAATTTAATTTGTTTGGGCGCCATTTATGTTACAGCCGTAGTGGCCAATGAGGTTTCCGACTAGCCACGGTGAACAAATCCCAGAAGGTTCCAACCCTGCTCACTGGGTACGCTGCACATAAAAAAATTCAAGTGCTATTTACGCAATACACAAACACAAATATACCCTACAAATGATACTTTATTTCTTTTTTCTTTTCAGGAAGCGGTTGTTATGCCCCGGTTTGCCCACCCTGCCATGTCACAAAAGAAATCCACCACACATTTATTTGTGACCCACAAAACCACTCGACTTCTCCAACTTTATCTTACCTTCATGCCATTAATCCTTTAAATTTAAGCCAAAAATTCCATTTCTTTGAATTTCAATGTAAAATAACAGATTACATATTTTATTATAAAGAGAAAATAAATTGGATTTTTAAATCTAAGTTTCACAAAACAACAATGTCTAAATTAATTAAAAACTACTACTAAAATTTTTTTTTCCCCCAATATTTAAATTTATGACGTACAGGAAAAGATTTTCTTTTATACACCGCGTATGTAATTATTTCAACAATTTTTTTTTTAACAATTTCTTCCAATACCTCCAAATAAAATTCCTCTTTTTTTGGTTAAACCATTTTCTTTATAATTTTCTAATTTCTGAAATTTACCTAACCTGAAGGAGCTCCCTAAGGCTAGCACTGTGCCCTTAACATTCTCAGGACCAATAACACAAAAAAATGACACTAAACAAAACGATTTAACTTTGTAGAACAATTTTACTTCCGGCGTAATACTTTTTTTAGCAAACACAAAACAAACATATTTTTAGGCGGTATTCATATTACACAAAACCGTTCGCTGTACTGTATAATTTAGTAATTCAAATATAAAAATAAAGAAAATTAAAGCTAATAAAAACTATAACCTAAATTCTTAATGTAACTTCCCTAATCTTGCATTTAATCTAAAAACTTTTATATTATTGGTTTTATATTATTTTTCTCCTCCTTAATTATAGATAAATATTCTCCTTCGGAAGCCTTTGCATAAATTCCAATTATTGTAATTTTTTCGTTCTTTTCTTTTTCTTTTTTTTTTCTTTTACCTGGCTGTGGTAGCAGTATTTACAGTTCTGGATCACACTCCTTATGTCCTGGGAAAATTATTAAATATCCCGCCTCGATATGTACAGGTAATTTACCTTCTCTATCCCCAGCCAGCTAAACAAACAAAATCAATTTCTTTACTTTTTTTTTTTTTTTTTTTTTTTACTTTACACATTTCACAAACTACTCTTACGTTTTAAGTTTAATCTTCAACTATTCCTCCGGTTGCACTTTGTTTCTCCTCCCAGGATGAGTTTCACAGGACTTTTAAGTTGCGTTAAATAAAGTTATTTAAACAAGAAATTTTTTTCTTTGTACAATTAACTTAAAAAAAATATTGAAATTTATTTTAAAAAAAGACTCTTCATCAAATTTTTTTATGTGTGATCACCTTGACTCGCTTTTCACATTTGATCTGTACTACAAATTTTATCTTACTTATTTTCCTACAGATCTTCCAAAATTTCCATTTTTTTTCCTTAATCTTCCAATATTTTTATTTTTCTTTCTGCATCGCCATATTTTCTTTTCATTTTAGAATTTTCTCGACTTTATTTCTTGCCGCCAAATGTCCATCTTTTTTTTTTTTTTTTTTTTTTTTTTTTATTTAAATATACATACAAAATTTTACTATATTTTCTCATCTAGGTTTTCTTTTCAATCTGCCCATTCTTAAATTTCAAAATTCAAAATTAACCATTTTTCTCACCGTGTTCCACTACAACTTGAATGAAAATGCCGACCCTGTTTTCAACATACTGAGCATTGCCATGCTCCCCTTACGTCTACTATCATAATTGACTACACTGTAACATTTGTAAATGAACAAAGCAAAACAAAACAGACAATTAAAACTAGACGTCAGACGGCAAAAGTAAAAAAATACTTAATAAGAAAAATAAAATTTAACAAAATTAAACAAAAAAAAAACCCACAATATATATAACAATTAAAAAAAACAATCCTAGGAGAAGCAAAATTAACAGCCAACAAAATACCAGCCGCAACATTTATTAAAATATCAGTTTGACACAATTTACGCTCTACCGTGTAATTATCTTCTTTTCGTATCCACTTTGCATATTCTGGGATTACTTTCCATACTTCGCAGAATGTTGTAAGTCTTCTTTTTGATGGACCAGCTTCTTCATCGCTATCCATTTTAATAAGTTGCTCTAAACAATTTAAATCTTATTTAAAAAGTAAATAAAAGAACACTCAGTACATTTTACTTCTTCCAACAAAATGTATTATGGGATCAGCTGTTTAAGTGCTGGTGATTATTATTAGTGATGATACAATAGGGAAACTATTAGAGATGATACATTTTGAAATTGTATTGTAAAAAATGTACCGCCTGTGTTGGCTGTATGCAAAAGAGATGATAATGTAGACAAATTTAATATAACGACACTTTTTCAAAAGTAATTCTGTTAAATGTACCATTAAAGACATTTATAGATTAAAACTATTTTGTTTAATATTTTTTTTTTCTCGAAAATTTTCTGTTTAGCTGGACAAATTTTATTTTACCTGGACACTAGACAAGCATTGAAAAAGCTGGACAATCCAGCCAAGTCCAGCCCGTCTGGCAACCCTAATAAAAATACATCACTGTATAAAAAGACAACAATGTTCATTAATTTTCCATAGAATTTATTTTAATTATTTCTTAAGTTGTTGTTAACGTTGAATTAAAAGTTAGCTTTACATATATTTTTGATTTAATCATAATAGACATACAAAACCAATAATAGTTGAAGATCTATTTTTATTTTTTGAAGGAACTACTGCAATTTGCAGATAAAAACTATGCGTTACATTTTTAAAAAATCCGTTAAAAGTATCGAGTAGTATTGAGTACCCAAATTAAAAGTATTGAATATTATCGAGTAATGAAAAGTAGTAGAATTTGCCAGCACTAGTATGGGAGGCTGTAATACTTAGTGTTGCCAGATGTGTTGTTTGTGTTTTCCCCAATCCCTTTTCTGTTTGTGCCTTTTTTATTAGATTATTTATAAAATATGTTGGATAGCTGTTTTTTATTAGTATGTCCCTTAATTTGTCAATATTTTTGGATTTAAATTTGTTATTTAAAGCTGTTGTTATTATATTAAGTGCAGTATTTATTTTTTGACTTTTTGGATGTGTAGAGTGATAATTTATAAGACGACCTGAGGCAATAGTTTTCGAATACCAATCCGTTATTATATTTTTGTTTTCCCGAAATATTTTCATATCTAGATATGGGATACAATTGTCTTCTTCTTTTTCTATCGTGAATTTTATTTTATTGTGGTAGTTATTAAATGCTTTTAAAATTAGTTTTTCGTCCTTTTTTTAATAATCGCAAACAAATCGTCGACATATTTTGAAATTAGTTTTTTATTTACATCTTCCTTTTCAAGATCCGTGGTAACTTGTTCTAATAGTGTATCTAGAACGATATCAGCTATTGTTGGATATAATGGATTACCCATGGGCATTCCGTAAGTTTGGTTATAGTAGGTGTCGTTATATATAAAATAATTGTTGTCGTTAAGACAGAACTGCAGTATTTTAAGAAATTGAGCCCTTGGTATTGTGGTGTGATTTTTCAAAATGTTTCATTGTGACATTAAGTTATTTATTGCCAAGTGGATTGGTATGTTCGTAAATAGGGATACGACGTCCAGGGAAATAAGGATTTCGTCTTCTTCTAAAGTGATATTTTCTAATTTTTGCTTAAGTTCTAATGAATTTTTTATATTATATTTTTCTAATATAATATTTCTTAAAATGCGTCCAATATATTTTGACAGGTTGTAGCATGGAATCTCTATCGAGGATGAAATTGGGCGGAGTGGCATATCAGGCTAGTGGATTTTCGGGAGTCCGTATAGTCTGGGTGCTGTGGCTGAATGGGATGTTAGTTTCAATTTTTCGTATCTTGTTATGTGTTCCTCCAAATCCATGATTATTTTGATGTTTGTACGTTGTAATTTTTGTGTCGGATCTGATCGTATGGTTTTGTAAGTTGTTTTATGTTTTAAAAGTTTTGTCATTCCTGATTTATAGTCTTTTTTGTACATAATTACTGTTTTATTACCCTTATCTGATTTGGTTATTACGATTACAGCTTTGTGTTTTTTTCAAAATTCGTTTCGTCTCTTCAAAAATGTATAAAATGTATTTTTATTTTAGATTGTTTTTAGATTTTCTTTTAAACGTGAGTATTCTGTTCGCAATTCTTGATCTGATTATGTCTTTTTGCCTGTCGCCACACAGAGTTTGAACCCATTGTTCTAAATCGGCTATTGGGTGTATTGATGAAAAGTTTTTATCATTGACTGGTAAGGCGAATTTTGACCCAAGGGAAAGTAGCCATTTGTCTCATCTGTAAATGATACATTAGTCTTGTTGACAAACCATGATGGGTTAAATTGTAAATTGTATTTCTCCAGCTGTTGACGTTTTAAATTGGATAGTTTTGTCAAGTGTGTCTGCTTAACAAGTGATATAATATCAATATATCTGTTTTTTTTTTTGTTTTTTAATGAAATTATCATAGTCATCGTCAGTAAGTTTTATTTTGAATGAGTGTCTAATTTTATTTCTTTCCCATTTAATGTTTTTAAGATTTCTATTAGTCTCCTTATTCTCTAAGTTTAAAACTTGTATGTGAAATTTCCGACCTATTTTACTAAGGTTACGGTGGAGGCATCGCATTCATAATACACAATACCGTGCAGTATAGAGTTCTATCTCTTGATCTTGACACTGGAGACCAATACCTCGAAGCTCAAGGTATTGCGGTCAAATCAGGAGATACGGAGTTGGAGCTCTATAATGTCTACGTTCCGCCAGTAGCCAGATGTCCAACAGGCTACCGCCCCGACATTAGGACTTTCCTAAATGGCAATACACGCCTAGTGCTTGGGGACTTTAACGCGCACCACCAACTTTGGCACTCTAATCTAGGGGAAGACCAAAGGGGTACGTCGTTAGCGGAACAAATTGACGAATCTGACTTCTGCACACTGAATGATGATGCCCCCACACGGATTATGGGAAACTGCGCAAGCTCACCAGACATCACCATAGCGAGTCCTGGTCTGATCAACTACGCAACCTGGCGAGCAGTAGTTACTCTAGGATCAGATCATCTACCCATAATCATTTGTCTGGATCGACCCAATGATTTGATTTGTTCCCTTATAAGTTCTAGTTTTTCATTTGGTTTTACGAGAATTTGATGGTCTGTAATTGTTTGCAATTTGCGAGCCAGTTTGTAATCAGCTCCACTCGAATACATATGGTATCCAAATAATGCAAAGAATGGGGTGAAACCTATGGCACTATGAAAGGAATTTCTTAAAGCAGAATCTATCTCTGATAAATAGAGATCCCATTCTCTTTGGTCTTCTTTCAAATATGCTCTAATTGCTGATAAAATACTCTGATTCACTCTTTCTGATGCATTGCTACTAGGTTGATATACTGGAGTTTTTTGAAATGCACGAGGGGTGGACCTATTTAAATCAAAATGAATTTGTCTCGTTCTCTTTCTATTTTCGTTATCCTTTGGAGTTTGAGACATATCCTATAGAACACTTACTAAGCTATTTGGATTCCTATTTATGGAAAAATTATATGAAAACTTCCAGATCAGATGTTGAAATTTTGAGTAAAATGATCAAAAACAAAATTTTTCTAGTTGATTTACTAATATAAAAAAATTTTCTCTTTTTTTTTTTTTTTTTTTTTTTTTTAAAAAATTTAAATATGTATATGTTTATTTTTGGATTTGGCATGAAGATAAGTAGCGTTGTCGAAGTGGTTATTATTAAAACAAAATAAAATAAAAAAAATCCTTAAAGTATCATTCATAGTATATTAAACCAATTTACAAATAATAATGATGGGCCTACCCTCTCATACGATCTTGATTTCATCTTTCTGATAAACCTGAGGTTATGAGCAGTGTAGGTTAATAGAATGACAGTCGATACTACAAACCCTGTAGTCCTTAAAACTGACTACTGGTGGCTATCGAACAGTCAACCCTTAAGAAAAATAAACTGAAACTAAAAAAAAACTAAAAAAAATAGGCAAAGAATCACAATACAATTAGAAAATAAAAAAAAAATTCTAAGCTATTAATAATCTTCCCTAATGTACTGGTCGATTTCCAAATTCTCTAATATAGCAGTTAAAATTTTATTTTCTACATCCGCTAACAGACTTTTTCTGTTGGGCTAAAAAAATAACAAACTTTAACCCCTATTTTAGTAAAATCAGATTTTCGTTGGTCTATTATTAAAATATCTAATGTTCTATTTCCACATGTCTAGTTGTCCTACATGCTATCTAACACTATTCCGGGGAATGCTCTCACAAATCGTTTGCTTAATTTGGTGATTCCATTGAGAATTTAAAAAAAAGTTTGGGCATTTATCCTCGGAATAAAAAAACTTAATTTAATTTGTTTGGGCGCCATTTATGTTACAGCCGTAGTGGCCAATGAGGTTTCCGACTAGCCACGGTGAACAAATCCCAGAAGGTTCCAACCCTGCTCACTGGGTACGCTGCACATAAAAAAATTCAAGTGCTATTTACGCAATACACAAACACAAATATACCCTACAAATGATACTTTATTTCTTTTTTCTTTTCAGGAAGCGGTTGTTATGCCCCGGTTTGCCCACCCTGCCATGTCACAAAAGAAATCCACCACACATTTATTTGTGACCCACAAAACCACTCGACTTCTCCAACTTTATCTTACCTTCATGCCATTAATCCTTTAAATTTAAGCCAAAAATTCCATTTCTTTGAATTTCAATTTAAAATAACAGATTACATATTTTATTATAAAGAGAAAATAAATTGGATTTTTAAATCTAAGTTTCACAAAACAACAATGTCTAAATTAATTAAAAACTACTACTAAAATTTTTTTTTCCCCCAATATTTAAATTTATGACGTACAGGAAAAGATTTTCTTTTATACACCGCGTATGTAATTATTTCAACAATTTTTTTTTTAACAATTTCTTCCAATACCTCCAAATAAAATTCCTCTTTTTTTGGTTAAACCATTTTCTTTATAATTTTCTAATTTCTGAAATTTACCTAACCTGAAGGAGCTCCCTAAGGCTAGCACTGTGCCCTTAACATTCTCAGGACCAATAACACAAAAAAATGACACTAAACAAAACGATTTAACTTTGTAGAACAATTTTACTTCCGGCGTAATACTTTTTTTAGCAAACACAAAACAAACATATTTTTAGGCGGTATTCATATTACACAAAACCGTTCGCTGTACTGTATAATTTAGTAATTCAAATATAAAAATAAAGAAAATTAAAGCTAATAAAAACTATAACCTAAATTCTTAATGTAACTTCCCTAATCTTGCATTTAATCTAAAAACTTTTATATTATTGGTTTTATATTATTTTTCTCCTCCTTAATTATAGATAAATATTCTCCTTCGGAAGCCTTTGCATAAATTCCAATTATTGTAATTTTTTCGTTCTTTTCTTTTTCTTTTTTTTTTCTTTTACCTGGCTGTGGTAGCAGTATTTACAGTTCTGGATCACACTCCTTATGTCCTGGGAAAATTATTAAATATCCCGCCTCGATATGTACAGGTAATTTACCTTCTCTATCCCCAGCCAGCTAAACAAACAAAATCAATTTCTTTACTTTTTTTTTTTTTTTTTTTTTACTTTACACATTTCACAAACTACTCTTACGTTTTAAGTTTAATCTTCAACTATTCCTCCGGTTGCACTTTGTTTCTCCTCCCAGGATGAGTTTCACAGGACTTTTAAGTTGCGTTAAATAAAGTTATTTAAACAAGAAATTTTTTTCTTTGTACAATTAACTTAAAAAAAATATTGAAATTTATTTTAAAAAAAGACTCTTCATCAAATTTTTTTATGTGTGATCACCTTGACTCGCTTTTCACATTTGATCTGTACTACAAATTTTATCTTACTTATTTTCCTACAGATCTTCCAAAATTTCCATTTTTTTTCCTTAATCTTCCAATATTTTTATTTTTCTTTCTGCATCGCCATATTTTCTTTTCATTTTAGAATTTTCTCGACTTTATTTCTTGCCGCCAAATGTCCATCTTTTTTTTTTTTTTTTTTTTTTTTTTTTATTTAAATATACATACAAAATTTTACTATATTTTCTCATCTAGGTTTTCTTTTCAATCTGCCCATTCTTAAATTTCAAAATTCAAAATTAACCATTTTTCTCACCGTGTTCCACTACAACTTGAATGAAAATGCCGACCCTGTTTTCAACATACTGAGCATTGCCATGCTCCCCTTACGTCTACTATCATAATTGACTACACTGTAACATTTGTAAATGAACAAAGCAAAACAAAACAGACAATTAAAACTAGACGTCAGACGGCAAAAGTAAAAAAATACTTAATAAGAAAAATAAAATTTAACAAAATTAAACAAAAAAAAAACCCACAATATATATAACAATTAAAAAAAACAATCCTAGGAGAAGCAAAATTAACAGCCAACAAAATACCAGCCGCAACATTTATTAAAATATCAGTTTGACACAATTTACGCTCTACCGTGTAATTATCTTCTTTTCGTATCCACTTTGCATATTCTGGGATTACTTTCCATACTTCGCAGAATGTTGTAAGTCTTCTTTTTGATGGACCAGCTTCTTCATCGCTATCCATTTTAATAAGTTGCTCTAAACAATTTAAATCTTATTTAAAAAGTAAATAAAAGAACACTCAGTACATTTTACTTCTTCCAACAAAATGTATTATGGGATCAGCTGTTTAAGTGCTGGTGATTATTATTAGTGATGATACAATAGGGAAACTATTAGAGATGATACATTTTGAAATTGTATTGTAAAAAATGTACCGCCTGTGTTGGCTGTATGCAAAAGAGATGATAATGTAGACAAATTTAATATAACGACACTTTTTCAAAAGTAATTCTGTTAAATGTACCATTAAAGACATTTATAGATTAAAACTATTTTGTTTAATATTTTTTTTTTCTCGAAAATTTTCTGTTTAGCTGGACAAATTTTATTTTACCTGGACACTAGACAAGCATTGAAAAAGCTGGACAATCCAGCCAAGTCCAGCCCGTCTGGCAACCCTAATAAAAATACATCACTGTATAAAAAGACAACAATGTTCATTAATTTTCCATAGAATTTATTTTAATTATTTCTTAAGTTGTTGTTAACGTTGAATTAAAAGTTAGCTTTACATATATTTTTGATTTAATCATAATAGACATACAAAACCAATAATAGTTGAAGATCTATTTTTATTTTTTGAAGGAACTACTGCAATTTGCAGATAAAAACTATGCGTTACATTTTTAAAAAATCCGTTAAAAGTATCGAGTAGTATTGAGTACCCAAATTAAAAGTATTGAATATTATCGAGTAATGAAAAGTAGTAGAATTTGCCAGCACTAGTATGGGAGGCTGTAATACTTAGTGTTGCCAGATGTGTTGTTTGTGTTTTCCCCAATCCCTTTTCTGTTTGTGCCTTTTTTATTAGATTATTTATAAAATATGTTGGATAGCTGTTTTTTATTAGTATGTCCCTTAATTTGTCAATATTTTTGGATTTAAATTTGTTATTTAAAGCTGTTGTTATTATATTAAGTGCAGTATTTATTTTTTGACTTTTTGGATGTGTAGAGTGATAATTTATAAGACGACCTGAGGCAATAGTTTTCGAATACCAATCCGTTATTATATTTTTGTTTTCCCGAAATATTTTCATATCTAGATATGGGATACAATTGTCTTCTTCTTTTTCTATCGTGAATTTTATTTTATTGTGGTAGTTATTAAATGCTTTTAAAATTAGTTTTTCGTCCTTTTTTTAATAATCGCAAACAAATCGTCGACATATTTTGAAATTAGTTTTTTATTTACATCTTCCTTTTCAAGATCCGTGGTAACTTGTTCTAATAGTGTATCTAGAACGATATCAGCTATTGTTGGATATAATGGATTACCCATGGGCATTCCGTAAGTTTGGTTATAGTAGGTGTCGTTATATATAAAATAATTGTTGTCGTTAAGACAGAACTGCAGTATTTTAAGAAATTGAGCCCTTGGTATTGTGGTGTGATTTTTCAAAATGTTTCATTGTGACATTAAGTTATTTATTGCCAAGTGGATTGGTATGTTCGTAAATAGGGATACGACGTCCAGGGAAATAAGGATTTCGTCTTCTTCTAAAGTGATATTTTCTAATTTTTGCTTAAGTTCTAATGAATTTTTTATATTATATTTTTCTAATATAATATTTCTTAAAATGCGTCCAATATATTTTGACAGGTTGTAGCATGGAATCTCTATCGAGGATGAAATTGGGCGGAGTGGCATATCAGGCTAGTGGATTTTCGGGAGTCCGTATAGTCTGGGTGCTGTGGCTGAATGGGATGTTAGTTTCAATTTTTCGTATCTTGTTATGTGTTCCTCCTTGTACAAATCCATGATTATTTTGATGTTTGTACGTTGTAATTTTTGTGTCGGATCTGATCGTATGGTTTTGTAAGTTGTTTTATGTTTTAAAAGTTTTGTCATTCCTGATTTATAGTCTTTTTTGTACATAATTACTGTTTTATTACCCTTATCTGATTTGGTTATTACGATTACAGCTTTGTGTTTTTTTCAAAATTCGTTTCGTCTCTTCAAAAATGTATAAAATGTATTTTTATTTTAGATTGTTTTTAGATTTTCTTTTAAACGTGAGTATTCTGTTCGCAATTCTTGATCTGATTATGTCTTTTTGCCTGTCGCCACACAGAGTTTGAACCCATTGTTCTAAATCGGCTATTGGGTGTATTGATGAAAAGTTTTTATCATTGACTGGTAAGGCGAATTTTGACCCAAGGGAAAGTAGCCATTTGTCTCATCTGTAAATGATACATTAGTCTTGTTGACAAACCATGATGGGTTAAATTGTAAATTGTATTTCTCCAGCTGTTGACGTTTTAAATTGGATAGTTTTGTCAAGTGTGTCTGCTTAACAAGTGATATAATATCAATATATCTGTTTTTTTTTTTTGTTTTTTAATGAAATTATCATAGTCATCGTCAGTAAGTTTTATTTTGAATGAGTGTCTAATTTTATTTCTTTCCCATTTAATGTTTTTAAGATTTCTATTAGTCTCCTTATTCTCTAAGTTTAAAACTTGTATGTGAAATTTCCGACCTATTTTACTAAGGTTACGGTGGAGGCATCGCATTCATAATACACAATACCGTGCAGTATAGAGTTCTATCTCTTGATCTTGACACTGGAGACCAATACCTCGAAGCTCAAGGTATTGCGGTCAAATCAGGAGATACGGAGTTGGAGCTCTATAATGTCTACGTTCCGCCAGTAGCCAGATGTCCAACAGGCTACCGCCCCGACATTAGGACTTTCCTAAATGGCAATACACGCCTAGTGCTTGGGGACTTTAACGCGCACCACCAACTTTGGCACTCTAATCTAGGGGAAGACCAAAGGGGTACGTCGTTAGCGGAACAAATTGACGAATCTGACTTCTGCACACTGAATGATGATGCCCCCACACGGATTATGGGAAACTGCGCAAGCTCACCAGACATCACCATAGCGAGTCCTGGTCTGATCAACTACGCAACCTGGCGAGCAGTAGTTACTCTAGGATCAGATCATCTACCCATAATCATTTGTCTGGATCGACCCAATGATTTCATCGTTTCTGAACGCCGTACTTACATCAACCAGAAGAAAGCAGACTGGCACGGCTTCAGAAACTTCACTGATCACATCTTTAATGGTCTTCCTACACCTTCCAATATACACCAAGCAGAAAGGAAATTTCGCGAAACCATCACAGCAGCAGCCGCTCGCTACATTCCAGCTGGTCGATTATCAGTAGTTCGCCCGAACTTCCCAGCAGAAGCAGCGGAACTAGCAGATGAGCGTGATGAGATCCGAAATACCAACCCTGACGATCCAAGAATCGCACAGCTGAACCGCAACATCAGCAGGTTGGTAAATGAGGATAAGCGGAAAAAATGGTTACATCACTTAAAGAACTGCAACTTAAGTTCAGGAGTTGGTAAGTTGTGGTCAACAGTCAGATCTCTCTCCAACCCAATGAAGAAGGATGACAGGGTCGCGATTAAGTTCGCTGACAACACAATATCAGACCCTGAACGGTGCTCGCGAGCGTTCTGCCGACAATTTATTGAGCACCCCGAGAGAGACAAGGCGAAACGAAGTGTTGTACGTAAACTACACAACCTTCCAGTCTCAGACATACCACAACTATTCACATCAACCGAAGTTGCAGAGGTCATCAATGCAGCTAAACCATCCAAAGCTATTGGCCCAGACGGTATATCCATGCTAATGTTAAAACACCTTGGCGAGCGGGGAGTCGAGTATCTGACGTCGGTACTTAACCTGTCAGTAAGAAGCCTGATAATACCTAATGCCTGGAAAAAAGGTAGAGTTATCCCCATCCTAAAACCGGGGAAAGATGCGACTGAGGGAACATCCTACAGGCCGATTTCTCTTTTATCACCGGTCGCAAAAACTCTAGAGGCTCTCCTCCTCCCCCAGCTAACCCGACACCTACCAGCAGCACGTCACCAGCATGGATTCCGCAAAATGCACAGTACCACCACAGCATTAACAGCCATTACCACTCAGATCTCACAGGGCTTGAACCAGCAGAGACCCTGTGAAAGGATGATCCTCGTAGCGCTCGATCTATCGAAAGCTTTCGATACCGTCAGCCACGCTACCCTCTTCCAAGACATCCTGCATTCCACAATGCCCAACTATACGAAGAGATGGATCGTGAACAACCTCGCAGAGTTAAACAAGGAGTTCCTCAGGGCGGGGTCCTGTCGCCACTTCTGTTTAACTTCTACATCTCTAAACTCCCCACACCTCCACAGGGAGTGGAAGTGATATCATACGCGGACGATTGCACAATAATGGCAACAGGCCACAACATTGATGACTTATGTGATCAAGTGAACAGTTATCTCAGTGAAATACACGCTTTCTTCACTGCAAGGAACCTGCAACTATCACCAGCGAAGTCTACAGCAACACTCTTCACCACCTGGACGAAGGAGGTAAAAATTAATCTCGGCATAGAAGTCGACGGCACACAAATTCCGACAGTGAACCACCCAAAAATCTTGGGAGTCACGTTTGATAGCCTGTTTACCTCCTCAGCTCACGCCACTGCAATCACGCACAAACTGCGAAGTAGAAATAAGGTACTTAAAGCGCTAGCCGGCAGAACTTGGGGTATGGATAAAGAAACCTTATTGGCTACGTATAAAACGATTGGCCGGTCAGTGGTAAACTACGCTGCCCCAGTGTGGTCACCTTCGTTGAGGGATACCCAGTGGAGAAACATACAAAGCTGCCAAAATGCCGCCTTACGAACCATCACAGGCTGCATGCAATTAACCTCAGAACACCATCTACATGAGGAAACGAAGGTTCTACCCGTAAAGGAACATAATGTCATGCTGACAAAACAGTTCCTCCTGGGATGTCATCGGAGGAATCACCCATGCTTTAACATCACACAGCTGGAGTCTCCCTCGAGGCATGTCAGGAAAAACCTTCGAATAAACGAGCAAAACATACGAAGATATACACAGGATCCACTAGATCAAAACTCGTATGTAGCAGCTTTGAACGACATTCACAGAGATGCCATCCATACCACGGTCGCAGGATACCGCATGAATGTTGTACTTGGAGGCCGCCCACCGCCCATTGCAGATACCGAACAACAACTGCCACGAAATACAAGAGTAGTTCTGGCACAACTGAGATCGGGATGGAGCAATAGACTTAACGCCTTTTGGTCCCGCATAGACCGTGCCATCCCCAACCTATGCCCTGCATGTGGCCAGGGTCCTCACGACACCAACCACATTTTTAATTGCCCAGCCAACCACACTTCACTTTGTCCAATGGATTTATGGACCAATCCAGTAGAAGTTGCCCAGTTTCTTGGTCTGGACCTTACTGCAGAACCCCCGGATTAAAAAATTAAGAATGAATTAGTTCTAGCTGTTACAACAACAACAACAACTAAGTGTTTGTAATACTTCCTTTGATGTGAATAACTGCCTTGCATTTCTAGTAGAATTAAATAAATGACTTGGGATTAGTGCTGGCAAAGTATTGAGTAATGGGTACCGAGTATCGATTATTTTCCCTTTTTTTCGATACTCAATACTCAAAAGTTGTTACTCGATACATTCTGAGTTGTATTTTTAAGCAAGTTGAGTGGGTAAAATAGTGTATAAAAATACATCGCTGTATAAAAAGACAACAATGTGTAAGCTACAAAATTAAACTAACCGCCGAAATAAAGCTGTCTATTATTTCTTAAGTTGTTGTTAACGTTGAATTAAAAGTTACATTTACATTTATTTTTGATTTAATAATAAAATACATACAACACCAATAATATTTGAAGATCTATTTGTATTTCTTAAAGAAACTACTTCAATTTGCAGATAAAAACTATGCGTTACAATTTCAAAAAATCCGTTAAAAGTATCGAGTAGTATTGAGTACCCAAATGAAAAGTATTGAATATTATTGAGTAATGGAAAGTAGTAGACTTTGCCAGCACTACTTGGGACGAGTCCACTGCTTCTGCATTTTAGAAGCTATTTAAGTCTTTCCATTTGTTTTGCTAGTCTTTTCGTCTCTTTACAATATCTTTTTAATAATATGCAAGTGTCCTCGTCATATTTAAGTTTTATGTGCGTAAAAAAGTTCTTCATATGGTGTTTTCAGATTTTATATTTTATTATTGATTTGTTTAGAAAATTCTAAATTGGGCTTATTAAGGTCATGTATTCTATGCAAATAAAAGATTAATTCATAATTTATTTTTCCGACGTTTCGTTATTTTTTATTTCTCCAAAAGTATTTTTTGGAGTAAAATAGTATAAATTTTTTCGACAAATAAATTTTTTTTATCAAGCAAATTATGCTAAAAAGCATTTAGCATAATTTTTAAAAATTTCAATGCATTTTCGAGAAACAAAATGCTAAATCTAGCACTAAAAGTGCTACAATGGCAACACTACTTTGCTTCTCTTTTGGACTTGTAATTATGAGCAGGGCTGCTAGAAATTTTCAGCACAAAATCTTAATTTCACCAAAAAAAGTCTAATTTTTGAAGAAAAAATCTTATTTTTGGAAATAAGTACATAGTTTCTTTTATTATAAATAATAAAAACAATTCATATGTTATTGAATACATACAATAAACAAAAAAAAAAAACAAAAAATTCAATTTCTTATACCTACTAAATTGTATATTTTTGAGATCACAAATGTGTGTTTTTAAGTTAGGTTATAAATACATAAAAAACATAAATTAACATAACAAAAATTCATTTTCTTATACTAAATTGTACATTTTTTGAGATCGCAAATGTGTGTTTGCGGTTTTAAACCAACAGGTACATATGTATGTAGGGCGATTCTATTCTGACGGGTGCAATATTTAGACGCTTTAAACGTCTTTTACTAATAGAAAGAAACACATTTTCAATTAAGTTATTTCTAGAAGGGGTAATATTTTTCTATATACATTGTTATCTATTTACAAAAATTTATATGAAACGACCAAATAGCCACAAGAGGGCTTTAAAGTGCATGACGGGTGCAACCAAATTGGCCAACATTCATAAGATCATACCACAAAAACACAAAACTCTGTTAATTTTAAAACTTTTATTGTATTATTCTTTTTTATTGTGAAAGATGATATATCAGACGATGATTATCAAATCAAACATCGTAGAGAAATATAATCCAATAATAAGAAATTTGCTCTTTAAGCCATGACGGGTGCAACATGCAATTATGACGGTTGCAACGCGTCTAAAAAACCTAAACAAAAATCCATTTTTTTTTCTTCATTTTCACATAATTATTTAAAATATAGTTATTTATTAATCAACAAACAAAAATACACAATAAAAAACTCATTTGTCATTAATTAAAAATCAACAAAAACTGTTGCACCCGTCATTTAAATATTATGACGACGGGTGCAACCATTTAAAATTAACGTTAATTTCAACACTAACCAGAATCTACACTTCACTTTAATAGATTTCTATTTGTCTGACTTTTTCTTACTTTCACAAAGATTAAAAACATTGGCTTTTCATTTCTATGAAAAAAGTAGACTTTTATACGTTTTGCATAACGGGTGCAATATGTTCACATTGGATTTTTAAAATCAATAAACAATTACTTACTTTTTTTTGTCGCTGATTGACGGACATGGCTTAATCGACTTCGCTATCTATAAGGATCCAGAATATATATACTTTATAGGGTCGGAAAATTATATTGTGGAAATTACACACGGAATGACAAACTTATATATACCCTTCTCATGAAGGTGAAGGGTATAAAAATTAAATGGCATTACGTGAAAACAGCAGGAGCGATTTGGCTAAGTTTTTTTTTATTCTATTCAAAATTTTAAGGAGATAGTTTGTAAAAATAATTAGAAAATTCCTGGTAAACTCGGAAATTTTAAGTTTTTAATATATTGCAATGGTACTATATTAGTTGTTAAAACGCTGATGCTAAACACTATTAAAGCAAAGTCAATTAAAGGAAAGTTTAAAGGTGAAGAAGTGCTCATCCCCAGGATACTTATGAAACCAAGTGATCTACAATTTAATTTGAAACGCGTCCTATTTCCAGTTCGCCTTGCATTCGCAATGACGATAAATAAATCTCAAGGACAATCTTTAAAAGTGTGTGGGTTAAATCTAGAATCCCAATGTTTTCCCACGGTCAATTGTATGTTGCGTACTCGAAAGTCGGTACACCGTCAGGACCATTCATTTTCTGCCCCAATAGAAGAACATAAAACATTATTTACCATCAAGCTTTAAAATGCTTTTTTTTTAATTAATAACTAGCTAAACCCGGTGTGCTTTGCTACCCCCCCCCCTTGTCATAAAATAAAATAAAACGTATTTATATATTTACAAACATTTATTTATTTAATTTTAATGTATTTATTGCAATGCTTTAGGCGAGACCATGCCCCTTTGTCCACTCACATAGTCAAGAATTTATTATTACGTAAGAATATCCTGTTGTGAAAATTAAATGACGATCGGTCCAGTAGTTAAGACTATATTACGATGTTTAATTTTCCTAAAAAGGGGCGTGGTCCCACTCACTTTTCTCCTGGTACGTATTCCTAATTATGCCAATACCATATGTACCAAATATCACCGACGTACGTCAAAAAATGGCCAAAATATGGCGGGTTAAATTTGTGGGTTATCTGGGCGGTGCCACCCCCGTTTGTACAATCAAAACTTCATATAGCCTATTATTCCTTCCAGAGTCACAGTAACATGCTGTAAAAATTTCAGGCAGATTGGTCCAAGGGTTTGGCCTCCTATTAAGCACAAACATACAGACACACATTCATTTATTTATATATAGATTAAAAGCAATATAATTTAAGGTGCAATTGGGCGAAAAATGGGGATTTGGTAATAAAAATATGTATGTAGTTAAAAAGTATATAAAACTTTAGGTAAATACATATTACAAAAAAAGTATTTTGTATAGCAAACATTGTTAGTGGTATAAGTATCTAAATTAAAAAAAGGGGGCGATGAAGTAGGCGTGGTTCATAGTTATATGGCGACGTTAACAGTATTAAGAGCAATATAATACCAAATAAAAAAAATACGTTGGAATGAAGAAATTTGTATAGAGAACAAAAAGTATAAAACTCTCAAAAATTTGGCGTGAAAAGGGGCGTGAAAGAGGCGTGGCTTAAGAAATCTTTATTTTTACCTCGCCTGGAGTATATAATGTGTATACAATTTGAAGTAAATCTGTTAAAAACTATATGGGAGCAATTACATAATTTTTAAAAAGTGGGCGTAAAAATGGGCGTGGTCAAAAAAAAGTACCCTATTAATCATACCAGAGTCCCAGTTAAATGCTGTGAAAATTTCAAAAATAGCGGTCCAGAGGTTTGGTCTCCAATTACAATATTTAAAAAAAGTGGGCGTAAAAGTGGGCGTGGTAAAAAAAAAGTACCCTATTATTCCTTCCAGAGTCACAGTAACATGCTGTGAAAATTTCATCAAAATCGGCTCAGCCGTTTTGGAGTCTATACGTTACATACATACATACATACATACATACATACATTGAATTTTATATATATAGAAGATTGTTTCAATTGTTGTTGTATATAATAATAATCGAATCGGGGCGGTCAGCTAGTTTTAATATAAAATAACAAATGTGGACGAAAAATTTAAAACGCATAATTAAGAAATAAAAATTGTGAAATTTTACAAATTCTTTTTACATTTTTTACATTTACATATTTTACTTTTATTCTACCGAAAAGTCGAGGTTTTTGTTTTTGAAATAATTATTGAAACTGTTTGTTATAATGTGACCATAGGGCAAATATATTTGATGTTTATTATTCGTAGCAGTTTGATCAAATAAAAAACGCAAAATAAAATTCACTATATAATAACAAAATTTAAAAAAAATTCAAAATTCAATGAAAACTAAGTAAACATATTGGTTTGTAATATGGAAAATGTACAATAATATTAATATTAGTAATAATATTATTTTTTTATATTTCTATAGCTAGTGGTCACCTATGGTTACATTAGGAACATATTTTGTATGTCGCAAATAATTTTGTTTGACGAAATCCCTTTTTTTGTAATTTTATTTGTGATCAGATTCAAGCAATTAAATATTTGACGAAAGATGTCAAATATTAAGAAAGATATAAATATTAGTATCTTAATAATGTAAAGTATATGTACATATAATATAAAATAAATACAAAACTTCCCTTTTTACAGCTACTAACTCAAATGTTTATTTTATGACTACTGCTACACAATTTTTAACGATTTTAATACGAAATTTTCCTTTTTATCCGCTATTATTATAAAGAAATTCGTTCTCAAATACATTTTTTGTGATTTCATAAGCCTTCAACACAAATTTCGTAAGAACAACAAAAACAAATAGGTTAGGTTAGGTTTCATGGGTAGCCGTTTTTTGAAACAGCTCACTTGGGTCCATTGTGTTGATCCCATTGTGATACCCGTTGGTGGGCGACCTATCGATTCCAATCCGCATTGGTTGCTTCCCTATCGAACCATCCAGACTCCTTGGCAAAAGTGCTGATGCATCTTGGATTAATCCCAGATAGTGCACCCAAACTTGGAAGAAAGTGTGCCCGAGTATCCGTTCCCTCTTCATCGATAGGGCCGGGCATTCGCAGAGGAAGTGGATGACTGTCTCCTCCTTCTCCTCGTTGTGACAGCTTCTACAAAAGTCATTGTATTGTAGACCAAGTCTTCTGGCGTGTGTCCCAAAAGTACAGTGACCTGTAAGTAGAGAGACAATAAGCCTAATTAGGTCGCGACGAAAACTAAGTAATGATTTCATCCTTCCCGCATCAAATAAGGGCCAAGTGGACCTAGCAATATAGCAGGTGATTTCGTTCGTCCACCTTACCTGAGCAAGTTTGAACATTTCATCTTGAATGAGTGATTACAGAATTTTCATGTTAATGCCAGTGAAGGAGTCAATCTCCTCATCAGCCAGCATTGTACCTTTCAACAAAAACAAATACAAGAACAACAAATACAATTACCTCATTAGTTGTATTTGGCCAATATATTTTGTTGGCAAGATTATTGTTCTCTAACAAATTTTAAATACTTTATATTTTAAGTATTTGATTGTGTGCTAAGCGGTAGCAAAGTACATAGGTACATACATATGTATGTGGAATATACTTATATAATTTTTGAATGATATGATGTTAGTAATAAAATTTTATTATTCCACAGGGCTCAAAAATTAATAAAATATTTTTAATTTAAAATATATAAATAATAAAACAAACGGAAGGAAGATTTTTGAAAGACTATAGTTTGTAGTTTTAGAGGAAAGCTAATCAGTGTTTAAAACAAAGTTTGAGCTTATCTATGTTCCAAATTACTATAAAATTGGTAATTCGTACCACTGTACTAATCTAAGGTGGTACCAAGTCAGCAGAAAGTCAAAATGGAATTTATGATTCACTAACAATTCTTTTAAAGTATTGGCAGCTCTGTTAATATTGTGATTGACTGTAAAAAACTATTGTGATTGAATGTCTGATTATAATTGCGAATTGGAAATAGAAATTTTTTCTTTTTCACGAATTTTGCATATCTTTTAATTAGTTTTTTGTTGTTTATCATAACACCAGGGAAAAAAATGGGAGACGAATATGAGCCAATGGAACCCAGTTTAAAAAATGTCATTGACCAAGCATCGTTAAAATGGATTTTTGTCGGTGGCAAAGGAGGTGTTGGTAAAACAACATGCAGGTAAAACTACATAGAAACACTTGTTTTTTTATATACAAGTTTAATATGTATGTGATTAATTTTTATTGCTACAGTTGCAGCTTAGCTGTACAAATGGCAAAAGTAAGAGAATCTGTATTGATTATATCAACTGACCCGGCTCATAATATATCAGATGCTTTTAACCAGAAGTTTACAAAAGTTCCAACTAAGGTAACGAAAAAAAATATTAATTATTAATATTATTGTTGTAAAATTATTTATAGGTTAATGGTTTCACAAACTTGTTCGCCATGGAAATTGATCCCAATGCGGGACTTAACGAACTGCCTGATGAATACTTCGAGGGTGATAATGAAGCATTACGACTAAGTAAAGGAGTTTTACATGAAGTTGTTGGCGCTTTGCCGGGCATTGATGAGGCCATGAGCTATGCCGAAGTTATGAAGTAACATTTTTTGTGATGCTTTTAAATTTGAAAAGTTTTTAAGTTTTTTTTTTTTGTTTAATTATTTTCTTTTTATAGACTCGTAAAAGCAATGAATTTTTCCGTTGTAATTTTTGATACAGCACCTACAGGGCATACATTACGTCTATTATCGTTTCCTCAAGTTGTTGAAAAAGGCCTTGGGAAACTGTTACGTCTAAAATTGAAAATTACTCCGTTTATTACACAGTTTGGAAGCCTCCTTGGTATGCCGGTTAATGCAGACTCATTGACTCAAAAACTAGATGAAATGTTAAAAATTATTCGACAAGTAAACGAACAGTTTCGCGATCCTGTAAGTCACCGGGTTTTTTGCTGTCGATCAATTATTTTTTAATTCTAATTATAGGATCAAACAACATTTGTTTGTGTATGTATTGCTGAGTTTTTGTCATTGTATGAGACCGAACGTTTGGTACAAGAATTGACGAAGTGTGGCATTGATACCCACAATATTATTGTAAATCAGTTATTATTTATGAAGCAAGATCAACAGCCTTGCGGCATGTGCGCTTCTCGGTATAAGGTAAAGAGTTACTTTTATATATAATTTTATGTTTCTTATATTTTTCATTTAGATTCAAGAAAAATATTTGGACCAAATTGCTGATCTATACGAAGATTTTCACGTAACAAAACTTCCCTTGCTGGAGAAAGAAGTACGTGGAGCGGATAATATAACAAAGTTTTCAGAAAACTTAATAAAACCTTACATCTGCAATTAGAAAACAGCTAAATTTTGATTTCTGTGATTCATACCTTATAAACATAAATATAAACACATCAATGGTTTGGCTCTATAATTTTTAATAGCAATGTCTTTTTATACCCTTCACCTTCAAGAGAAGGGTATATATAAGTTTGTCATTTCGTGTGAAATTTCCACAATATAATTTTCCGACCCTATAAAGTATATAAATTCTGGATCCTTATAGATAGCGGAGTCGATTAAGCCAAATCCGTCTGTCTGTTGAAATCAGTTGTCTTCGGGATCCAAATTTTCAAAAATTCTGTCAGACATGCTTTCGGGAAGTTTGTTATTTAAAATCAGCAAAATCGGTTTAGGCCAACCAGAGTTATGCAACAATATGTGAGACAACCTCCATAAAAATTTGATATTTTTTGTCCATTTTATTGCAATATTTTGAAATATATTGCAGATAATACCATAAAATTTTGTATACGTTGTTTGTATGATAAAAGAAGAAAGTGTGAAGAATCGGTCCATGATTTCTCATAGCCCCCATACAAAAAAAAAATCTTCCCGAAATATTGCTCAATTATACATAAATGCTTATAAAATTGGAATATCAAGATAACATTCAGCAAAAATAAGTTTTATGCAAAAAGAAATCGCAAAACGAAATTTTTTTTTAGTTCAGTCCATGTTTGACCATATACCCTTGATATCACCTTGTAGTGATTTCACCATGCATACAACCTTCTCACGCTCAGTTATCTCTGTCGTTAACAACAGCTTGTTGTTGGTGGCAAGAATGATAAAATAAGGATTACGACAACGCGCGTAAAATTTTAAAATTTTCTGCGCATTTTGGAACTGTGACGTCACACATTCTGTGTTTCTATTGACTAATTTTTCTCACTTGTTTTTTTACTCATGTTTTGCTTGCATTTGCTCACTGCACTCTTCATGTTTATATTTTTTGTTGGTTTTTTTTTTTTGCTTGTTTTTCTTTTTTAAACAGATTTTATTTTAGAACTCTCAGAGATTTCAATTGCAAGGTTGCCAACTTTCACATAAAACATACATTTTTCGCAAGAAATTTTAGTTCTAACACATGAAACATTCTTGGTAACCCCTAGAACGGAACTTCTACGTCACATAACGGGAAATCATGCGCATGGCGTAATCCATGGTGAAATTAAATACTAGGTGACAGCATTGCTACAACAAGGCAAGAACAACAGGCATTTTTGTTTGTGTAAAATACTTTCGTTACTGTCAAAAACATCTGGCATAAAATAAAGAAAACAAACACAAACATTGATAAAAAACAGACATTTTATTTTCTTTAACAATTTCGAAACTCGTTATGATTTTTTTCGGGGCATTTTGATTAATGAGGAAATTAAAGACAGTCGTATCCATGGTGAAATTAAATATATATATCCTCCACAAAAATAATATCTACAAAACCCAAAAATAGTGTTGGGACAAAATTGTCGTATTGTTAATGCATTTTTGTTGGACAATGTGACAGTGGAGGATAATTGCTGTCTGGAATTTTGTGTTGTTGGTCAGAATACTTTCTAAAAGCTAATACTGAGCTGAAAGAAGATTGTGCGATAGGAGAGTCATGTGTGTTGCCGGCGAATACAAAACTATCAAAATCGTTGTTGAAAAATGATGCAGAAGGTACATAAGTTTTAGTTAAGTTGTACCTTATATATATAATGTCGGATGAGGAGAAGTGGTCAATGCAAATAAAGCTGCTTGGAGTAAGATTCTTTTGGCATAACTTACTCCACTATCCTCTTTTTCTTGGGTCTTGAGGAACCTTAAAGAAGGAACCACTTCCAGCTACTCCTTTTTTACGGCATAAGATGCAACAACGCATTTTTCTACAGCAAAAAAATATTCACTTTTAAAGAGGAATCTTAATATTTATCTTACAAAAAACTTACATTTTTAGCAAAACAACTCAAAAACAAACACACTATTTAATATAATTTAATATAATAGAATTTTAAACTATTTAACGCAGATAAAACGGCGACAAAAATTCAATTTTTCAAATACAAAATAATTTGGTAACTAATTTGTTTTTGTGACCAATGTTTATAGTTATTATAATTGTTAAGGAGTTTCCTTCAGGCTAATTTGGTCAAATGTTTGTTTCCAAACGTAAATAAAAAACTTGTTCGATTCTTATTTTTATTTTATTTTCCCAACGTTTCGTTAGTTTTATTCTAACTTCTTCAGGGGTCTCGTTCTAAATAATCTAGTGACAAAATTTATTGGTTTATTACATAGCTTTAATTTATAGACTAAGTTTTACTTACAGCTTTAATGTTTATTATTATTGTATATTAATTTTTATTATTAATTAGTTACTTATAACTAAAAAACGGGACATCACGAACAGAATTTTGGTATAAATAATCAAATAATTAATAAAAATATAATTTACAATACACGAACACAAAACTTAAGTCAAGTTTAACTTAAAGCTAATATCACAGAACTGATTTAATTATTAATTGCAGAGGAGTATTGAAGTTTCGTGTTGTCTTTGTCTTCTTTCGTATTCATTGTTGTTCTTATTTTTTGTTGTATGCGTAAACTCTCCAGTGTATACCTTTTGTTTTCCTTCCTTTCTATATCTAATATTTTAACATTTTCAAAATCTGCCACATGATTACACTCTTTTACGTGTTGTGAAAGTGCCGTCGATATTTTTCCATTTCTTATATCTGTTTTATGTTCGTTGATTCTCGTACCCAGCATTCTTTTTGTTGTACCAATATACACCAAATTGCACATCTCCCCCTCGTTTCCTTCACATTTTATTTCGTAAACAACATTGTCTGTTTTCAATTTGTCCATCTTTGGTTTGTTATTCGTAAATAGCTTTCGCAATGTGCTGTTTGATTTGTATGCAATTGTTGCCTTGTCATCTGTTATTATTTTCTTTAATGTTTTCGTCTCTGTGAGTTTTGGGATGAATGGTACACTGTAAAAATGTTTTGTTGTGTCTGATACGGAGTCTTGTTTTTCCCTTCTGTTTTTTTGTGTTTTTAGAGCTGAGTTTATTAGTTTGTTTGTTATAACTATTGGATAGTCATTTATTTTTAATATATTTCTGATCTTTTTCATATTCGTTTGTTTGTACTTATATCCAATACTTTCTTTATTAAGTTTGTCACTGTGTTTGTCTTCATTTTCATGGGTTGGTTCGAATAATAATTAATTAATCTGCCTGAAGATGTGGGTTTTGTGTACCAATTTGTTCCGATTTTCCCATTTTCTCTTATTATGTTTACGTCTAGGTAAGGTAATTTTCCATCTATTTCCTTTTCAACTGTGAATTTAATCTTGTTGTGGTACGCGTTCAAAATTCTTAAAATAGTTGGTTCGTCGTTTTTGTTTATAATGGCAAACAAATCATCTACGTATTTTGTTAAAAAACGAATTTTAATATTTTCCGTTTCCAATTCTTCTACAACGTCATCTAATAATGTATCTAAGACAATATTTGCAATCGTTGGGGATAATGGATTTCCCATAGGCATTCCATAAAGTTGACGGTAGAATTTATTATTTATTGAGAAATAGTTATTCTCTGTCAAGCAGAAATTTAATATTTTTAAAAACGTCGGTTTCTCTATTTTTGTGTGTTCTTTTATGTGTTGCCATTTGTCAAGTATGTTCCTTATCGCCAGATGGATCGGTATGTTGGTGAACAACGATACCACGTCAAATGAAACCATGATTTCATTGTCATCTATTTTGGCTCCTATTAGTCTGTGTTTTAGTTCCATTGCATTGTTCACATTATATGTCGTAGTAACGATGTTCTTTAAAATTTTCCCAATATGTTTTGCCAGTTCATAGCAAGGTACCTTCATGGAGGCAGATATTGGTCTAAGTGGTACATTGTCCTTGTGTATCTTTGGTAAACCATATAATTGTGGAGCTACCGCTGCGTGTGCTATCATCTTAATTTTTTCAACCTTTGTTATCGTATTGTCCTTTTGTAATTTTGTGATGATGTTATTGTTTTTTCTTTGAAGTTTTTCTGTTGGGTCTTCTGATATTAGTTGGTATGTATTCTTGTCATTTAAGAGAAAATCCATTTTCTCCCTATACTCCTTCTTATACATTACTACCGTTTTGTTGCCTTTGTCAGCTGAAGTAATTGTTATCTCGTTTTTGTGTTTTTTCAAAAATTTTTTGGTCTCGTTATAAATAGTAGTAATAAACCTGTCTTTCTCAGAACTTCTAACATTTCTTCTAAAATCTGATATCCTATTTGCAATTTTCGATCTGGTTATATCTTTCTCTGTGTCATCTTGTATGTTCTGGACCCACTGTTCCATGTCCGCAATTAGTGATACTGGATTCAAATTCTTTTTATCAACTGGTAATGCAAATTTTGGGCCAAGTGAGAGTAACCATTTATGTTCAGTTTCGAATTCCACGTTTGTATAATTCACAAACCAGTCTTCGTAGAAAGTAAATTTTAAATTCTTAAATTTTTCTTCTTTTAATTTCCTTATCTTTAATAAATGTGTCCGTTCTATTTTATTCCTAATATTATAAAATTTGTCCCATTGTTCCTTACTGAATTTCGTCCATTCATTTTTCTTCAGTGTAGTATGTAATTGTTTTTCGATTGTTTTTGTAGTTCTTTTTATGTGGTAAATATTTCTATGTGTCTCTTTTATCTCAATGTTCAATACTTTCATGTGAAAATTTGTCTCAATTTTAGTTATCTCGTTCTGTGACTTTTCCTTGTTGAACAATATTTTCAGTCCTTTCGTGCTGTTTTTTATGTGCGTCGGTGTAATTCTCATAGTCCTGCATTTTTGAAGAAAGTTAGCTCTTTCCATATATTTTGCTAACTTCTCCACTTCTCTGCTATATTGTTTCAGTAAGCTGCATGTGTAATTGTTGTATGTTTCTCTGATGTTTTGGAAAAAGTTGATCATACTTTCTTGTTGTTTCTTCTTTTGGCTAGATGTGTTTTCCTCTTCTTTCTTTCGGCGGGCCTTCCGATTGTTTGTTTAATTAATTTGTTTTTGTGACCAATGTTTATAGTTATTATAATTGTTAAGGAGTTTCCTTCAGGCTAATTTGGTCAAATGTTTGTTTCCAAACGTAAATAAAAAACTTGTTCGATTCTTATTTTTATTTTATTTTCCCAACGTTTCGTTAGTTTTATTCTAACTTCTTCAGGGGTCTCGTTCTAAATAATCTAGTGACAAAATTTATTGGTTTATTACATAGCTTTAATTTATAGACTAAGTTTTACTTACAGCTTTAATGTTTATTATTATTGTATATTAATTTTTATTATTAATTAGTTACTTATAACTAAAAAACGGGACATCACGAACAGAATTTTGGTATAAATAATCAAATAATTAATAAAAATATAATTTACAATACACGAACACAAAACTTAAGACAAGTTTAACTTAAAGCTAATATCACAGAACTGATTTAATTATTAATTGCAGAGGAGTATTGAAGTTTCGTGTTGTCTTTGTCTTCTTTCGTATTCATTGTTGTTCTTATTTTTTGTTGTATGCGTAAACTCTCCAGTGTATACCTTTTGTTTTCCTTCCTTTCTATATCTAATATTTTAACATTTTCAAAATCTGCCACATGATTACACTCTTTTACGTGTTGTGAAAGTGCCGTCGATATTTTTCCATTTCTTATATCTGTTTTATGTTCGTTGATTCTCGTACCCAGCATTCTTTTTGTTGTACCAATATACACCAAATTGCACATCTCCCCCTCGTTTCCTTCACATTTTATTTCGTAAACAACATTGTCTGTTTTCAATTTGTCCATCTTTGGTTTGTTATTCGTAAATAGCTTTCGCAATGTGCTGTTTGATTTGTATGCAATTGTTGCCTTGTCATCTGTTATTATTTTCTTTAATGTTTTCGTCTCTGTGAGTTTTGGGATGAATGGTACACTGTAAAAATGTTTTGTTGTGTCTGATACGGAGTCTTGTTTTTCCCTTCTGTTTTTTTGTGTTTTTAGAGCTGAGTTTATTAGTTTGTTTGTTATAACTATTGGATAGTCATTTATTTTTAATATATTTCTGATCTTTTTCATATTCGTTTGTTTGTACTTATCCTCACTTATATCCAATACTTTCTTTATTAAGTTTGTCACTGTGTTTGTCTTCATTTTCATGGGTTGGTTCGAATAATAATTAATTAATCTGCCTGAAGATGTGGGTTTTGTGTACCAATTTGTTCCGATTTTCCCATTTTCTCTTATTATGTTTACGTCTAGGTAAGGTAATTTTCCATCTATTTCCTTTTCAACTGTGAATTTAATCTTGTTGTGGTACGCGTTCAAAATTCTTAAAATAGTTGGTTCGTCGTTTTTGTTTATAATGGCAAACAAATCATCTACGTATTTTGTTAAAAAACGAATTTTAATATTTTCCGTTTCCAATTCTTCTACAACGTCATCTAATAATGTATCTAAGACAATATTTGCAATCGTTGGGGATAATGGATTTCCCATAGGCATTCCATAAAGTTGACGGTAGAATTTATTATTTATTGAGAAATAGTTATTCTCTGTCAAGCAGAAATTTAATATTTTTAAAAACGTCGGTTTCTCTATTTTTGTGTGTTCTTTTATGTGTTGCCATTTGTCAAGTATGTTCCTTATCGCCAGATGGATCGGTATGTTGGTGAACAACGATACCACGTCAAATGAAACCATGATTTCATTGTCATCTATTTTGGCTCCTATTAGTCTGTGTTTTAGTTCCATTGCATTGTTCACATTATATGTCGTAGTAACGATGTTCTTTAAAATTTTCCCAATATGTTTTGCCAGTTCATAGCAAGGTACCTTCATGGAGGCAGATATTGGTCTAAGTGGTACATTGTCCTTGTGTATCTTTGGTAAACCATATAATTGTGGAGCTACCGCTGCGTGTGCTATCATCTTAATTTTTTCAACCTTTGTTATCGTATTGTCCTTTTGTAATTTTGTGATGATGTTATTGTTTTTTCTTTGAAGTTTTTCTGTTGGGTCTTCTGATATTAGTTGGTATGTATTCTTGTCATTTAAGAGAAAATCCATTTTCTCCCTATACTCCTTCTTATACATTACTACCGTTTTGTTGCCTTTGTCAGCTGAAGTAATTGTTATCTCGTTTTTGTGTTTTTTCAAAAATTTTTTGGTCTCGTTATAAATAGTAGTAATAAACCTGTCTTTCTCAGAACTTCTAACATTTCTTCTAAAATCTGATATCCTATTTGCAATTTTCGATCTGGTTATATCTTTCTCTGTGTCATCTTGTATGTTCTGGACCCACTGTTCCATGTCCGCAATTAGTGATACTGGATTCAAATTCTTTTTATCAACTGGTAATGCAAATTTTGGGCCAAGTGAGAGTAACCATTTATGTTCAGTTTCGAATTCCACGTTTGTATAATTCACAAACCAGTCTTCGTAGAAAGTAAATTTTAAATTCTTAAATTTTTCTTCTTTTAATTTCCTTATCTTTAATAAATGTGTCCGTTCTATTTTATTCCTAATATTATAAAATTTGTCCCATTGTTCCTTACTGAATTTCGTCCATTCATTTTTCTTCAGTGTAGTATGTAATTGTTTTTCGATTGTTTTTGTAGTTCTTTTTATGTGGTAAATATTTCTATGTGTCTCTTTTATCTCAATGTTCAATACTTTCATGTGAAAATTTGTCTCAATTTTAGTTATCTCGTTCTGTGACTTTTCCTTGTTGAACAATATTTTCAGTCCTTTCGTGCTGTTTTTTATGTGCGTCGGTGTAATTCTCATAGTCCTGCATTTTTGAAGAAAGTTAGCTCTTTCCATATATTTTGCTAACTTCTCCACTTCTCTGCTATATTGTTTCAGTAAGCTGCATGTGTAATTGTTGTATGTTTCTCTGATGTTTTGGAAAAAGTTGATCATACTTTCTTGTTGTTTCTTCTTTTGGCTAGATGTGTTTTCCTCTTCTTTCTTTCGGCGGGCCTTCCGATTGTTTGTTTAATTAATTTGTTTTTGTGACCAATGTTTATAGTTATTATAATTGTTAAGGAGTTTCCTTCAGGCTAATTTGGTCAAATGTTTGTTTCCAAACGTAAATAAAAAACTTGTTCGATTCTTATTTTTATTTTATTTTCCCAACGTTTCGTTAGTTTTATTCTAACTTCTTCAGGGGTCTCGTTCTAAATAATCTAGTGACAAAATTTATTGGTTTATTACATAGCTTTAATTTATAGACTAAGTTTTACTTACAGCTTTAATGTTTATTATTATTGTATATTAATTTTTATTATTAATTAGTTACTTATAACTAAAAAACGGGACATCACGAACAGAATTTTGGTATAAATAATCAAATAATTAATAAAAATATAATTTACAATACACGAACACAAAACTTAAGTCAAGTTTAACTTAAAGCTAATATCACAGAACTGATTTAATTATTAATTGCAGAGGAGTATTGAAGTTTCGTGTTGTCTTTGTCTTCTTTCGTATTCATTGTTGTTCTTATTTTTTGTTGTATGCGTAAACTCTCCAGTGTATACCTTTTGTTTTCCTTCCTTTCTATATCTAATATTTTAACATTTTCAAAATCTGCCACATGATTACACTCTTTTACGTGTTGTGAAAGTGCCGTCGATATTTTTCCATTTCTTATATCTGTTTTATGTTCGTTGATTCTCGTACCCAGCATTCTTTTTGTTGTACCAATATACACCAAATTGCACATCTCCCCCTCGTTTCCTTCACATTTTATTTCGTAAACAACATTGTCTGTTTTCAATTTGTCCATCTTTGGTTTGTTATTCGTAAATAGCTTTCGCAATGTGCTGTTTGATTTGTATGCAATTGTTGCCTTGTCATCTGTTATTATTTTCTTTAATGTTTTCGTCTCTGTGAGTTTTGGGATGAATGGTACACTGTAAAAATGTTTTGTTGTGTCTAATAAGGAGTCTTGTTTTTCCCTTCTGTTTTTTTTGTGTTTTTAGAGCTGAGTTTATTAGTTTGTTTGTTATAACTATTGGATAGTCATTTATTTTTAATATATTTCTGATCTTTTTCATATTCGTTTGTTTGTACTTATATCCAATACTTTCTTTATTAAGTTTGTCACTGTGTTTGTCTTCATTTTCATGGGTTGGTTCGAATAATAATTAATTAATCTGCCTGAAGATGTGGGTTTTGTGTACCAATTTGTTCCGATTTTCCCATTTTCTCTTATTATGTTTACGTCTAGGTAAGGTAATTTTCCATCTATTTCCTTTTCAACTGTGAATTTAATCTTGTTGTGGTACGCGTTCAAAATTCTTAAAATAGTTGGTTCGTCGTTTTTGTTTATAATGGCAAACAAATCATCTACGTATTTTGTTAAAAAACGAATTTTAATATTTTCCGTTTCCAATTCTTCTACAACGTCATCTAATAATGTATCTAAGACAATATTTGCAATCGTTGGGGATAATGGATTTCCCATAGGCATTCCATAAAGTTGACGGTAGAATTTATTATTTATTGAGAAATAGTTATTCTCTGTCAAGCAGAAATTTAATATTTTTAAAAACGTCGGTTTCTCTATTTTTGTGTGTTCTTTTATGTGTTGCCATTTGTCAAGTATGTTCCTTATCGCCAGATGGATCGGTATGTTGGTGAACAACGATACCACGTCAAATGAAACCATGATTTCATTGTCATCTATTTTGGCTCCTATTAGTCTGTGTTTTAGTTCCATTGCATTGTTCACATTATATGTCGTAGTAACGATGTTCTTTAAAATTTTCCCAATATGTTTTGCCAGTTCATAGCAAGGTACCTTCATGGAGGCAGATATTGGTCTAAGTGGTACATTGTCCTTGTGTATCTTTGGTAAACCATATAATTGTGGAGCTACCGCTGCGTGTGCTATCATCTTAATTTTTTCAACCTTTGTTATCGTATTGTCCTTTTGTAATTTTGTGATGATGTTATTGTTTTTTCTTTGAAGTTTTTCTGTTGGGTCTTCTGATATTAGTTGGTATGTATTCTTGTCATTTAAGAGAAAATCCATTTTCTCCCTATACTCCTTCTTATACATTACTACCGTTTTGTTGCCTTTGTCAGCTGAAGTAATTGTTATCTCGTTTTTGTGTTTTTTCAAAAATTTTTTGGTCTCGTTATAAATAGTAGTAATAAACCTGTCTTTCTCAGAACTTCTAACATTTCTTCTAAAATCTGATATCCTATTTGCAATTTTCGATCTGGTTATATCTTTCTCTGTGTCATCTTGTATGTTCTGGACCCACTGTTCCATGTCCGCAATTAGTGATACTGGATTCAAATTCTTTTTATCAACTGGTAATGCAAATTTTGGGCCAAGTGAGAGTAACCATTTATGTTCAGTTTCGAATTCCACGTTTGTATAATTCACAAACCAGTCTTCGTAGAAAGTAAATTTTAAATTCTTAAATTTTTCTTCTTTTAATTTCCTTATCTTTAATAAATGTGTCCGTTCTATTTTATTCCTAATATTATAAAATTTGTCCCATTGTTCCTTACTGAATTTCGTCCATTCATTTTTCTTCAGTGTAGTATGTAATTGTTTTTCGATTGTTTTTGTAGTTCTTTTTATGTGGTAAATATTTCTATGTGTCTCTTTTATCTCAATGTTCAATACTTTCATGTGAAAATTTGTCTCAATTTTAGTTATCTCGTTCTGTGACTTTTCCTTGTTGAACAATATTTTCAGTCCTTTCGTGCTGTTTTTTATGTGCGTCGGTGTAATTCTCATAGTCCTGCATTTTTGAAGAAAGTTAGCTCTTTCCATATATTTTGCTAACTTCTCCACTTCTCTGCTATATTGTTTCAGTAAGCTGCATGTGTAATTGTTGTATGTTTCTCTGATGTTTTGGAAAAAGTTGATCATACTTTCTTGTTGTTTCTTCTTTTGGCTAGATGTGTTTTCCTCTTCTTTCTTTCGGCGGGCCTTCCGATTGTTTGTTTAATTAATTTGTTTTTGTGACCAATGTTTATAGTTATTATAATTGTTAAGGAGTTTCCTTCAGGCTAATTTGGTCAAATGTTTGTTTCCAAACGTAAATAAAAAACTTGTTCGATTCTTATTTTTATTTTATTTTCCCAACGTTTCGTTAGTTTTATTCTAACTTCTTCAGGGGTCTCGTTCTAAATAATCTAGTGACAAAATTTATTGGTTTATTACATAGCTTTAATTTATAGACTAAGTTTTACTTACAGCTTTAATGTTTATTATTATTGTATATTAATTTTTATTATTAATTAGTTACTTATAACTAAAAAACGGGACATCACGAACAGAATTTTGGTATAAATAATCAAATAATTAATAAAAATATAATTTACAATACACGAACACAAAACTTAAGACAAGTTTAACTTAAAGCTAATATCACAGAACTGATTTAATTATTAATTGCAGAGGAGTATTGAAGTTTCGTGTTGTCTTTGTCTTCTTTCGTATTCATTGTTGTTCTTATTTTTTGTTGTATGCGTAAACTCTCCAGTGTATACCTTTTGTTTTCCTTCCTTTCTATATCTAATATTTTAACATTTTCAAAATCTGCCACATGATTACACTCTTTTACGTGTTGTGAAAGTGCCGTCGATATTTTTCCATTTCTTATATCTGTTTTATGTTCGTTGATTCTCGTACCCAGCATTCTTTTTGTTGTACCAATATACACCAAATTGCACATCTCCCCCTCGTTTCCTTCACATTTTATTTCGTAAACAACATTGTCTGTTTTCAATTTGTCCATCTTTGGTTTGTTATTCGTAAATAGCTTTCGCAATGTGCTGTTTGATTTGTATGCAATTGTTGCCTTGTCATCTGTTATTATTTTCTTTAATGTTTTCGTCTCTGTGAGTTTTGGGATGAATGGTACACTGTAAAAATGTTTTGTTGTGTCTGATACGGAGTCTTGTTTTTCCCTTCTGTTTTTTTGTGTTTTTAGAGCTGAGTTTATTAGTTTGTTTGTTATAACTATTGGATAGTCATTTATTTTTAATATATTTCTGATCTTTTTCATATTCGTTTGTTTGTACTTATCCTCACTTATATCCAATACTTTCTTTATTAAGTTTGTCACTGTGTTTGTCTTCATTTTCATGGGTTGGTTCGAATAATAATTAATTAATCTGCCTGAAGATGTGGGTTTTGTGTACCAATTTGTTCCGATTTTCCCATTTTCTCTTATTATGTTTACGTCTAGGTAAGGTAATTTTCCATCTATTTCCTTTTCAACTGTGAATTTAATCTTGTTGTGGTACGCGTTCAAAATTCTTAAAATAGTTGGTTCGTCGTTTTTGTTTATAATGGCAAACAAATCATCTACGTATTTTGTTAAAAAACGAATTTTAATATTTTCCGTTTCCAATTCTTCTACAACGTCATCTAATAATGTATCTAAGACAATATTTGCAATCGTTGGGGATAATGGATTTCCCATAGGCATTCCATAAAGTTGACGGTAGAATTTATTATTTATTGAGAAATAGTTATTCTCTGTCAAGCAGAAATTTAATATTTTTAAAAACGTCGGTTTCTCTATTTTTGTGTGTTCTTTTATGTGTTGCCATTTGTCAAGTATGTTCCTTATCGCCAGATGGATCGGTATGTTGGTGAACAACGATACCACGTCAAATGAAACCATGATTTCATTGTCATCTATTTTGGCTCCTATTAGTCTGTGTTTTAGTTCCATTGCATTGTTCACATTATATGTCGTAGTAACGATGTTCTTTAAAATTTTCCCAATATGTTTTGCCAGTTCATAGCAAGGTACCTTCATGGAGGCAGATATTGGTCTAAGTGGTACATTGTCCTTGTGTATCTTTGGTAAACCATATAATTGTGGAGCTACCGCTGCGTGTGCTATCATCTTAATTTTTTCAACCTTTGTTATCGTATTGTCCTTTTGTAATTTTGTGATGATGTTATTGTTTTTTCTTTGAAGTTTTTCTGTTGGGTCTTCTGATATTAGTTGGTATGTATTCTTGTCATTTAAGAGAAAATCCATTTTCTCCCTATACTCCTTCTACATTACTACCGTTTTGTTGCCTTTGTCAGCTGAAGTAATTGTTATCTCGTTTTTGTGTTTTTTCAAAAATTTTTTGGTCTCGTTATAAATAGTTTATTTATTAAAGATAAGGAAATTAAAAGAAGAAAAATTTAAGAATTTAAAATTTACTTTCAACGAAGACTGGTTTGTGAATTATACAAACGTGGAATTCGAAACTGAACATAAATGGTTACTCTCACTTGGCCCAAAATTTGCATTACCAGTTGATAAAAAGAATTTGAATCCAGTATCACTAATTGCGGACATGGAACAGTGGGTCCAGAACATACAAGATGACACAGAGAAAGATATAACCAGATCGAAAATTGCAAATAGGATATCAGATTTTAGAAGAAATGTTAGAAGTTCTGAGAAAGACAGGTTTATTACTACTATTTATAACGAGACCAAAAAATTTTTGAAAAAACACAAAAACGAGATAACAATTACTTCAGCTGACAAAGGCAACAAAACGGTAGTAATGTATAAGAAGGAGTATAGGGAGAAAATGGATTTTCTCTTAAATTTTTTTTTTTTTTTTTTTGCATATTCTTTTTTATTGTATCTTCATTTTAAATGAACTAACAATAGGTATTCAAATCTTAAAACTAAAGTTAATTAAGATAAGTCCAGCCAATGCTAGGCAAAATCTAGTTTTCAAATTCGATAGGATATAATGAGCAACTTGTATTTATTCATCTGAGAGCGGTGGTGTCCCTCCTTCTCAAACGGCTATGACCGGGATGTTGTAAGATGTCTCGAGCGAGGGGATTTGGATGAGTTTCCAGCTTACCCAAATAAAGGGCCACGTGTTTAGTTATTTCCCATTTGACAAGTGGAACATCAAGATCGTTGTGTATGTTGTTGTTTTTAATGTACCAAGGAGCGGTAGTTATCATTCGTAGAATTTTGTTTTGACGGCGTTGAATTTTCTCAATATTGGAGTTGGAGGCAGTGCCCCATAACTGGATACCATAGCACCAAATTGGCTTTAAGATTGAGTTGTAAAGTAGAAGCTTACAATCGAGCCGAAGGACGGAGTTTCTGCCGATGAGCCAATGAATTTGGGCTGCTTTCAGTTTCATTTGAGTCAGCTTAGCATCTATATGTGGTTTCCATGTGAGGCGACGGTCCAGATGAATACCAAGATATTTCACGTGTGAGTTTTGAGGCACTATATGGTCATTAATACGAATAGGGGGACATGATTCCCTACGTAAAGTAAAAGTTACGTGGGTGCATTTCTGTTCATTTATTTTTATTCCCCATTGTCTTGCCCATTTCTCCACTTGCGTTACGTGGTGCTGTAATTGAATCGAGGCATCTTTTGGATCTTTGTGAGTACTGAGAAATGCCGTATCATCAGCAAATGTTGACGTGTGAATTTCATTGTTTGTTGGCATGTCTGCTGTGTACAGCAAGTATAGAATTGGTCCTAAGATACTACCTTGAGGGACGCCAGCACCTATAGGTTGAGGACGGCTTAAATAATCACCTTCTTTAATCATAAACTGACGGTCGATTAAGTATTTCCATAGTAGGTGTTGAAGATTCACCGGCAAGTTCTGCTTTAATTTAGATATCAGGCCTTCATGCCATACTTTGTCGAAAGCTTGAGAGACGTCAATAAAGAGTGCCGAACAGTATCTCTTTTCCTCAAAGGTTTTTCTTATGACTTGTACCAATCTATGTGTTTGTTCTATTGTACTGTGTTGACGTCTGAAGCCAAACTGGTGATTGGGAATGCAGTTGTTTTCATTCAAAATCGGAGTCAGCTTGGTTATAAGCAATTTCTCGAATAATTTGGACATAGTTGGTAATAGACTTATTGGCCTATACGACTCAACTTTGCAAGGATCTTTTCCCGGCTTAGGAATCATCTTTACTAGTGCAATTTTCCAAACCGGAGGGTAGTACTCAAGCCGTAAGATGGCATTAAAAAGAAAGAGGATTAATCTTTTTGCAATGCGAGGCAGCTCAAAGATCATTTTATTGCTGATTTTATCAAACCCAGGTACTTTTTTAACATTTAAATTATCAATAGCCTCAACAACCTCCAGATATTGAAATCTTATTTGTACAGGTGGTCTGGCAACAACAGGCGGTAGTTCGCTAATGTCAGTATCCGTATTGGGAGTGAATACATTTTTTAAATGACTTACGAAAAGGTTGCCTTTTTCTTCGTTATTTCGTGCCCAAGATCCGTTCAAAGTACGCAGTGGAGGTTTTGCGATTACGGGTTTTCTCAGATTTCGGACTGCACGCCATAATGAATAATTTGACTGGGAAGTTGCGTCTAGACCTTCCAGATGTTGTTTGAGAGACACTGCTTTTTGCGCTTCTAGCAAGATCCTAAGGTTTTTGGTACATTCTCTCAACCTAGTTTTAAGTTGGGGCGATCTGTGTTGTTGCCACTCTCTTCGGACTCTCCTTTTTTCAGACAATAGTTGCTCAACATCTGCAGAAAAAACTCTGTTGTACCTATTCGGGCGGTAAGTGGAAGAAGCATGTTCTGCGGCTTTCTCGACATGTTCATTAAGACTTTTTATACAAGCATCGATGTCTTCAGCAGTTTTTAACGGGAGTTTCTCTGTGCAGTGAGTGCTGATGTATTTTTTGTATTTTAACCAATTCAGACGTTTGACAAGAAGTAAGGCATCAGTTACGCTTTGCTGAGGACTTCTGATGGTGATTACAGTGGGTGAGTGATCTGAAGAAAGATCCAGTGAAGCCTCGACTTCAATGAGTTCCGGGGATACCCCTTTCGCCACGCCGAAATCGATAACGTCAGGAATTTTTTGCTGGTCAGTTGGCCAATAAGTTGGTTGACCAGTTGAAATCACATTCAGTCCCATTTCAGACAGGGAGTCGTACAAGATACGACCTTTAGGGCTAACGAGTCGTGAGCCCCAGAATGTATGCATTGTAGTCGCCAGCCGCTATGAAACGGCTACCTAGTGATTTGTAAAAATCTCTATACTGATCTTTTGTTATTGAAAATCTGGGCGGACAGTAAACTGACGAAATCACGAGGTTTTGACAAAAGTTCTCAATACAGATGTTTGTTGCTTGAAGATAACACTCTGAAAGACCACCCAATGAATGGTGTTTGATTCGCGATTTGACCAATATTGCCGAGCCACCACATGATCTATCTCTGGGGTCCTTGGTGTCGTAGAATGTATAACCACTTATTTTAAAAATGCTTCTCGACGTCATATGAGTCTCGGAAATCAGCATTACATCAATTTTCTTATTAAAAAGAAAATATTCCAGTTCATTTTTGTGTTGGCGTATGCCGTTTGCGTTCCAGAAACATATTTTGAGACAGTTCATGGTCTATTAAGTATGGCCTGCAGTAGCGTGGACTGCATTTTTTGCATCTCCTGCATCATACTTGTCATGCTTGTCATGAAATGGTTCATGGATTGCGCCAGATTCTCCTTCAAGACGGCTAAAATTGTGGCTGTTTGTATCATTTATTGGTGATTCATTTTGCACTGTTGGTTGGTTAGATCTTAGCACGTTGGCATATGAAAATTGGCTAGTGGATGCTTGTGCTACGGGGGGAATAATTGTAATAGGTGCTTTTGTCGTCTGAGTAGGGGTAGAAGCGGGTTTGTTGATTTTCTCTTAAATGACAAGAATACATACCAACTAATATCAGAAGACCCAACAGAAAAACTTCAAAGAAAAAACAATAACATCATCACAAAATTACAAAAGGACAATACGATAACAAAGGTTGAAAAAATTAAGATGATAGCACACGCAGCGGTAGCGCCACAATTATATGGTTTACCAAAGATACACAAGGACAATGTACCACTTAGACCAATATCTGCCTCCATGAAGGTACCTTGCTATGAACTGGCAAAACATATTGGGAAAATTTTAAAGAACATCGTTACTACGACATATAATGTGAACAATGCAATGGAACTAAAACACAGACTAATAGGAGCCAAAATAGATGACAATGAAATCATGGTTTCATTTGACGTGGTATCGTTGTTCACCAACATACCGAGCCATCTGGCGATAAGGAACATACTTGACAAATGGCAACACATAAAAGAACACACAAAAATAGAGAAACCGACGTTTTTAAAAATATTAAATTTCTGCTTGACAGAGAATAACTATTTCTCAATAAATAATAAATTCTACCGTCAACTTTATGGAATGCCTATGGGAAATCCATTATCCCCAACGATTGCAAATATTGTCTTAGATACATTATTAGATGACGTTGTAGAAGAATTGGAAACGGAAAATATTAAAATTCGTTTTTTAACAAAATACGTAGATGATTTGTTTGCCATTATAAACAAAAACGACGAACCAACTATTTTAAGAATTTTGAACGCGTACCACAACAAGATTAAATTCACAGTTGAAAAGGAAATAGATGGAAAATTACCTTACCTAGACGTAAACATAATAAGAGAAAATGGGAAAATCGGAACAAATTGGTACACAAAACCCACATCTTCAGGCAGATTAATTAATTATTATTCGAACCAACCCATGAAAATGAAGACAAACACAGTGACAAACTTAATAAAGAAAGTATTGGATATAAGTAAGGATAAGTACAAACAAACGAATATGAAAAAGATCAGAAATATATTAAAAATAAATGACTATCCAATAGTTATAACAAACAAACTAATAAACTCAGCTCTAAAAACACAAAAAAACAGAAGGGAAAAACAAGACTCCGTATCAGACACAACAAAACATTTTTACAGTGTACCATTCATCCCAAAACTCACAGAGACGAAAACATTAAAGAAAATAATAACAGATGACAAGGCAACAATTGCATACAAATCTAACAGCACATTGCGAAAGCTATTTACGAATAACAAACCAAAGATGGACAAATTGAAAACAGACAATGTTGTTTACGAAATAAAATGTGAAGGAAACGAGGGGGAGATGTGCAATTTGGTGTATATTGGTACAACAAAAAGAATGCTGGGTACGAGAATCAACGAACATAAAACAGATATAAGAAATGGAAAAATATCGACGGCACTTTCACAACACGTAAAAGAGTGTAATCATGTGGCAGATTTTGAAAATGTTAAAATATTAGATATAGAAAGGAAGGAAAACAAAAGGTATACACTGGAGAGTTTACGCATACAACAAAAAATAAGAACAACAATGAATACGAAAGAAGACAAAGACAACACGAAACTTCAATACTCCTCTGCAATTAATAATTAAATCAGTTCTGTGATATTAGCTTTAAGTTAAACTTGACTTAAGTTTTGTGTTCGTGTATTGTAAATTATATTTTTATTAATTATTTGATTATTTATACCAAAATTCTGTTCGTGATGTCCCGTTTTTTAGTTATAAGTAACTAATTAATAATAAAAATTAATATACAATAATAATAAACATTAAACCTGTAAGTAAAACTTAGTCTATAAATTAAAGCTATGTAATAAACCAATAAATTTTGTCACTAGATTATTTAGAACGAGACCCCTGAAGAAGTTAGAATAAAACTAACGAAACGTTGGGAAAATAAAATAAAAATAAGAATCGAACAAGTTTTTTATTTACGTTTGGAAACAAACATTTGACCAAATTAGCCTGAAGGAAACTCCTTAACAATTATAATAATTTGGTAACGTTTTTATATAAACTTTGACTCATGGTGAAATTAAATACTAGGTGACAGCATTGCTACAACAATTACAACAAGGCAAGAACAACAGGCATTTTTCTATATGTAAAAACCTTCGTCACTGTCAAAAAGTTTTTTTTTATATAACTTTTTGACATTTTCAATTTCACCATGAATAATCAGCTGGCGCTACGCTGTCACCTGGTATATAAATTCACCTTGCTTTGACTATTTGTAAACAACTTTTTGACATTTTCAATTTCACCATGAATAAGCAAAAAATAATCAGCTGGCGCTATGCTGTCACCTAGTATAAATTCATCTTGGCGTAATCTTTATTTTATCATTCTTGGTTGGTGGTTGTTCTTGTGCGGTAATACTACCCGATACTTTTAACTACAATTTAACGTATTTTTTTTATTTTAAGTTTTTTGTTAAATATTTTAAAAATGCCTCTTTTTATCTGTTTATTTCATGTGTATTTTTGTTTAAATTCATTTTTATTAGACACTAGCTGATCCGACAGACGCTGTCTTGTCCAAGAAAAAAAAAATGTTTGCATTCGATTTTTAAAATCCATTAAAAAGAGGGAAAAAAGTATTTTCAAATTAAAATTTTATTCATATACATACATACATATCGGCACCTAATATGTAAAAGGGCGTAACAGCAAAAAAAATTCAAAATCGAGTTTTTGATTGATTATAATGCACTAAACTAAATTACATGTCTCTCCAGAATTTTGAACTTATACGTCAAGAAAAAAAGATTTTACAAACGAAATTCAAAAGGCCGTAACAACAAGTGTATAAATTTCAAACACAAAAAGGCGTAACAACACACTTGAATGAAAAAACTGACTCTTTTTTATTTTTGAATAACTAAGTTACCTACGATTTTTTTGTCAATTTGTGTTTATAATTTTTTCGTTTAATGTTAACGGGATGGTGTAACTATACAAGGCGATTACAAATAGGCAACAAATACAACACAATACAGAAACAACAGGCATTTTGTTTGTGTAAAATAATGTACTATACTACTTGCAAAACCACTTGACAAAAGTATTACTTTTAGTTACACCATGGTTAACGGTAATATTTTGAGTGAGTGGTACATATTATGAAAAAATTAAATAAATATTAAAATTGACTGAATGAGAATTTTTCCTCTTGCGAGTATAATTGTAAAATTTTTTTATTCAAAGGTTTACTTCTAGTTAAATATAAAAATTTATTTGAAATTTATTTTTGTATACCTCTGTTATATGTTCTACATAGCTTTCCGTTGGAAAACATAAATGCAAAATCATACAGAAATAGACAAAGAAACACTAGAAAAATGTAATGCATTTTCTGGCCTGCTAAAGCCGTCGTCAGCATTCTTTGTGTCTATTGTTGTTTATTTTCAAATTTTTTTTTTAAATTTTTTATATTTAACTTTTTAAATTGACTGAATGAGAATTTTTCCTCTTGCGAGTATTATTGTAAATTTTTTTTTTATTCGAAGGTTTACTTCTAGTTAAATATAAATATTTATTTTTGTATACCTGTTATAACTGGAAGTAAACCTTCAAAGGTATCATCTTCAGACATTTTCTTGCAAAGGCTGAGTATAGATGGCGAAATTTAGACACATGTAGGATAGCCAAGTTGATGTGGCCATCTTTCAACGAGAAACGTACTATGCAACTGATAACTCGAAATAGGAAGGATATATCAAGATTGCTGGCAGTATTAACGGGACACTGGACGTTAGGCAAGCATGCAAATCGCCTGGGACTCCCTTTTAACGACCATTGTCGTAGCTGTAAGGATAGAGAAAAAGAGGAAACGATTTTTCACCTTCTCTGCGAATGCCCAGCCCTGTGTGTCAGGAGACATAAATTCGGGTCAAAACTTAATGACCTGCTGAGATATCTCACAGCTACAGTTTGGGTCTAGCAGGACACGACTTTTTTGCACACACATATTAGCTACAGTATGGTGTACAAGGCATTAAATCTGACGAGTGGTGTGGTCTTTTAAAACGGGGTCCCTTCGACTCTACTTAAGTGTTCGCACGTAGTGAACTACCACGTAAACCAACCAGCAAAATGTAATGCATTTTCTGGCCTGCTAAAGCCGTCGTCAGCATTCTTTATGTCTATTGTTGTTTATTTTAAAATTTTTTATATTTAACTTTTTAAATTGACTGAATGAGAATTTTTCCTCTTGCGAGTATTATTGTAAAATTTTTTATAAAATTTTTTTATTCGAAGGTTTACTTCCAGTTATAACAGGTATACAAAAATAAATATTTATATTTAACTAGAAGTAAACCTTCGAATAAAAAAAAATTTACATTAATACTCGCAAGAGGAAAAATTCTCATTCAGTCAATTTAAAAAGTTAAATATAAAAAATTTAAAAAAAAAAAATTTAAAATAAACAACAATAGACACAAAGAATGCTGACGACGGCTTTAGCAGGCCAGAAAATGCATTACATTTTTCTAGTGTTTCTTTGTATATTTCTGTATGATTTTGCATTTATGTTTTCCAACGGAAAGCTATGTAGAACATATAAAAGAGGTATACAAAAAAAAATTTCAAATAAATTTTTATTTTTAACTAGAAGTAAACCTTCGAATAAAAAAATCTTATAAATATTAAAATATTTGTAAAAAAAAGGAAAATGGAAAATAATAATAATGAAACTGAACATAGTGCCAAAAAAACAAATAAAAGAGTGGAAAATAACAGAAAACGGATGAATGGCAAAGCATACGAAGAATTTTCTACGGGAAAAGTATCTGAAAGAAATCTAAGAGATTTAAAAGTGCGATGTTCATCAACTTATTGTGATAAAAGTAAAGTTCGGCATTGCAGCCTTTTTTCAGAAGACATGCGCAAGGAAATATTTGATCGGTTCTGGAAGATGTCAAGGCAACAAAAAAAGTGTATGCAAGTAATCTTATTGAACGCATCAATAGAAAACGTATTTATGTAGGAAACTCACGGCGATCTGTTGCTAAATTATATTATTTAATAAATAATGCTGTTCGTGTTCAGGTATGTCAGCAAATGTTTCTGTCAACGCTGGGTATAAGCGAAAAAAATGCTTAGACTTTGGGTAGATCCCAATGACTTGCATGGTACACAAATGTGTCCAGAAGATGTGCCTAAAAACAGAATCACCATTTCTCATGTTTAATGTTGTTACGTCTTTTTGTTTCAGAAAATCGAATGTCAAAAAGGCGTAACAACCATAACTTAAAAAGTATGTCTTTTAAATCTAAAATATCTTTAATACCACAACGTTTTTTGCTTCTCTTATAAAAAAATAAAAAGTGTTGTTACGCCCTTTTGCATATTAAGTGACGATATGTAGGTTTTGGGTATGTTTGATTCACATTTCATCATATGTATGTGCCTATATGCTATGAATCTTATAGTATTCTTATCAGCATCCGGAACTGGTAAAAGTGAACCTGCTTGATGATATATTTGGCCTTGAATCTGTAACGTTTTATTTACATAACTGAAGTGAAATGGTGGAAGTGATTGAACTTTATTTACCTTAAAAGTTGGCATGAATTTATCACGAATCGTATTTGTTGCGCCAAATGAAGTCATTTGGAAACAATTGTTGTAGTTCTGGATTTGTGGCAGAAATTATATTGTCCTGTTGTAATGGAATGCAGCTCGATGGGTATTTAGTGCAATATTTGTTTCTCGTCTTGCACGAATATTTGAATTTGTGATCCCTCGAATGGATTCTACGTTGCGTTTGTGTCTCACTCGATACATATCTACTTCGTTCGCATATTCTCTTTCATCTTGTGTAAGTAATGAACGTGTTTGCGATATTTATTAAATCGAATATACAAAAATATAAAAAAATAAATTGGATATTAAAAAAAAATTAGCCAAATTGGTGCAAGTGTTTTCCGATAAATAGAAAAAGTGGGCGTAAAAGTAGGTGTGACAAATTTTTCTTTCTATGAAAACTTTAAATGGATTAATACGAACATTTGATAGAAAAATTAGCCAAATTGAAGGAGCCGTTTTCTGATTTTAGGTAAATCAAAAAAAGTGGGCGTAAAAGTAGGCGGATCAAAATTTTCTTTCCATAAAAACCTAAGGTGGACCATGGCGATCATTCGAAAGAAAAAATCGGTCAAGACGTTCTGCACTGATGCAATGACCAACGACCAACATTGATTTTTATTTATATAAATATATATATATATAGAAGATAGATTAAAAAAAATAAAATATAGTTCAAAACACAAAAAAAAATTGTTTTTTTTTTAGTTAATATACTGTTTTATACAGCTTATGTTTTTTAAACATAAATATTTAATGAAAAAATTCTGTTAGTATTTATCATTAAAATGTAAAAATATAATTTTTTCTACATTTTCTGATTTAAGTTGGCTTCTGCGATCATTTTTTTTTCTTGGACCAGCACTCAGGGGATGACCCCTACTTATGCAATGCATTGTGTTGGAACTAGGAAAATAGGTTATGGGAGGGAGGATAGAGGGAGTAGTGTTTGTGAACATATGACTTGAATTTTCCTATATTGAAATTGGCAGGGAATATTTCTGCTGGTAGTTTGTTCCACATACGGACAGTACGGCTAAAGAACGAATTTTCTCTGTAGTGTGTTGTGCGATCCACTGTCCAGTCGACCACAAATGGATGAACCCTGACTGAAGAACGTGTATTACGTAAAAAACTGCGTGTTTCAGGAACAAGTTCCCTGATTTCCGCAGAACACATACCATTATAGTATCGATAGAACAGTGAAACACAACCCACATTGCGACGATGCTCCAATGAATCAATAGAGTTGGATACCCTACTGTCACCGATAAGCATCTTCGCCCTCTCCTGTACGCGGTCGAATAACTCCAAAATAGACTTCGAAGCACCGGCCATGAGAGTTGTATTCCATTTGCGGTCGAATATAGGTGGTGTAAATAGAAGATCAGATGGAGTGAAGTATTTTCTACACCGTTTTAAAAAACCAAGGCACTTGAGCGCTTCTTTCGACACTTGAAAAATGTGTTTGGTCCAGCGGACATCACACTAGATTCTCATGCCTAGAACGTCAAGAGCGTCTGATTCCTTAATATTTACACCGCCCATAAAAACAGATGAAGCAACATGATCTGTTGTGCGTTAATAAACAATACTGAGTCTTACGTGCGTTAAAATCGACTCTATTCGCACAACCCCATTCCGAGATTGTTTCAAGATCTCGGTTCAGCGTATCATTCATATTTTGTCTCATTTCCCTAATCTCCAAAGGGTTTGGTCTATGGTTAAATGAGTATGAATGGCAAATGTTGCTATCATCTTCAAAAGAGTAGATAGGGTTTGAAGTTTGACAAAGAAGGTCATTTATAAAGATGAGAAATAAAATGGACTAAATAGGACTTGCGCAGCTGTTGAAAAAAATCTTTCACTTGGAACTGATGTGGCAACAATGGAAAGGTATCTTTTTGCTATATATGACAATCCAGGATAAACCTTTTCTCGGGACTTCCACCAATCCAATGGATCGGACATCCGAGCCAACAAATCTTCATGTCCATAATTATTTATTTCAATTATAGACTTGGAAGTATTTGTTTTAGAAGCAGAAATGTTGTCAAACTCATCCCATATTGAGCTTCGGCTTGTAGTTTTTTCGGGTGATAAAATTTCCATTGCTGGAACGTTGTACATACCTGATATTTTATATTTGACCATCTTCATAGCCGTAGCATCAGTAAATGCCTTTGATTTATATGGAGGATCCAAAAATGTTGAAATAGAAAGTATGTCGATTGATTCTAATCTATAAAAACGCTTATTCAAATTGTATATTATTTTTTCAATGAATGGAAAAATATCATCAGAATTATTTTCCATTTTTTTCTTAATTATAAAAGCTTGTAGTCCACGAACCAGAACTATTATGTTTGACACTGTTGTGTAATTTTCAGCACTAATTTCCACCGTTATTTCGTCAAAGGGATGCAAAATATTACATACTTTCTTTCCAATCTCCCATTCTTTCAAGGTCAATAGTTATACTGGTTTGTGAAGTAAAGCTATAGTAGCTTCCAAAGGTTCTTGATTTTCTATAAAACGTTCTAGCATCTTAAGATATGAATTCCATCGGGTAGGTGTTGAATTTATGAGTTTTAACTCTTTTTCACCCATTTGATTTTGAATCTCTTTTAATTTATTAGTAGCTTTTGTACTTCTATGAAAATGATCCACTACTGACTTACATTTGGTGATAATGTTGAGTACATATGGGTCTTTTAGGGCGTCAATCACTACTAAGTGCAAAGCATGGCAGGCTGGTCCAATTCGCATTTCTAACAGCTGCCAAAATATTGGCTGCGTTATCAGAAACCACGCAGCTTATTTTATTTTGAATATTCCACATATTAACTACACCTAACAGTTCATCTTTTAGATTCTCTGCAGTATGATATTGTACTGTTTTAAAACAATTCAGAAATACCGAATGCAGAGTCCAATCTTTTGAAACAAAATGAGCAGTTAATGAGATATATGACTCATTTGCTATAGACGTCCACGCATCTGTGGTAAGGCAAACGCTTTCGGCATCGGAAATTAATTTGTTTACCTCTTCATATTGTTCTTTGTATTCATTCGACAAAAGCTTATTGGAACAGTATAACGAGACGGTAGTGAATATGATGGATTCAAGTTTTTAACAAATTCTTTGAATCCTATATTTTCCACGATGGAAAGTAGTTGTAAATCCTTTGTAACCATACGAACTAGACTCTTCTTAATTGTTTTTTCTCGTGATTTTGGTAGACTGGCATAAACATTACAGTCTTCAAGAGTTCTTTGTACTTTTTTTTGGAATAATCAGTTCATCTAAATCAAGTAGTTTCATATTGAATCAATTGATTCGATTTGAAAGTTGTATTTAATAAACAAACAGAATAAAAAAAGAGAATTTACAATTTGTGAAAAATAATTTTTTTTTATTGGACAAAAAAAGTGAGTAGAAATTAGTTAGATTATTTGAAAAAAAAAACACATTCGTACGTATTTACTTTTTTTACTTCCAGCAACAAGAAAATAATTTACTTTGTTTATAATAATATTAAATATTTACAGCTAGTGCAGATAAACTTGCGATAAAAATTAGAGAAGAGTGAAATTTTTCGTGCTTCGCAAGTAGATTCAATATGAATCTACTTGATTCGCTCTTAAAATTTTGTATGGTGAAGCAAGTTGTTTCGCTCATGATTAAGCTGTGTAACATGAATAGAGAGCGAAGCATGTACTGTGGAAACATAGTATAAGTTATTTATTTTTTGAGAAATAGACACAAATAAACACAACATACGTCTGAGAGGCGTATCGTTATCTTTAGTTTTTTTTGTAAATCTTGCATATAATGCAATTCGAATTTATTTTTTTTTTTGGTTTATATACATTAATACAGATATTATTATCTAAACATAGTATGTACAAACAAAATATTTATTTTAGTTTTTAGAACCGAACAGGGTCCTTTACAAAAACCTCTTTAAGTTGTGATATTTTTTTAAAGCTAATTGAATTTTATTTTTAATTTATTTTTATTATTATTTTCTGTTTAAAGATGCTTTTATTTTATAAGAAATTGAACAGATGAATGATTTCAACAAAAAAAAATTATCAATATTATTTTCGGTGATATCCTTTAAAGGCTATAAACTAGCATACGTCTTTCAGACGTATCGTTATCTTTAACGCACAAAAAATAACGTTATCTTTCTAGGGTTAATGGAGCTAATTGTAAATCTGGAAGGGACTTATTATTTTCCTTAATTTTTAATATGAACTTTTCTATAACAATCATTTCTTTAACATTAATTTTATAGTTTTTATAGGATCTGTGTTCTGTTTTTACATTGCAGTTTTCGAATTTTATTAAGAATGTTTTAATTTTGCCAAAGTTTACCGTGGTGTTACAATCAGCGTTGCCGTTTTTGGTTATTTCTAACCAAAATTGGTTATTTTTTTTCTCAATGTGTACATGTGTAGATTTTTTCTGTTTTGGTTATTTTTTTTACTGAAAATATTTACTATGTGAATTTCAGTCTCGTCTCATCGAACTGTTCGGACGTGTTACTTTTAGTGCGGCTGAATTTTCGGTGAAAAAATCGTAATAGGTGAAAAAGTGTAAAAAGTTGAAATTAAACAAAAAGTGAAAAAAATAACTCGTAATAGGTTAAAATATATAAAAAAAAAAAACAACATTAAAAATCGTATAAAAACTGTATGAGTGTTCCTCTCAGATGTAATTCTGAGAAAGAGCTTAGCTCGTCTAGAAAAACTAAATGGGTCTCTGAGGAAGAATCCATCAAAAAATCTCTGGAAAATTTTCTCACACCAAGAGCCGTAGAACGGCGTCGTTCCTGTTCGCCCAATATAGTGATTTCAACAGATGAAAAAACATCATCTTCATCAAATAGTGCAGTGAAACCCAAAAAACAAGTAGGTATGGATAAGTACATCACCGTTCTCAAGCGACAGAGGAGCCCGAAGTCTGCTCAAGTGTCATCAAATTCAAAAGCTCCTAAGACCGTGAGTAATGATCAAAATAGGTTTGCTCTCCTCCAGACGGATGAGCCAGAACTTCCGAAGAAGACGTTTAAGCCCCCACCAATTTATCTGAGAGAGCCGACTTCCAGTAAATTGGTACAAGGAATTGTTGCTGTAATAGGTGAAAACAGGTTTAGCGTAACCTCAATGAAACATGGAAATATCTGCGAGACAAAGATACAAGTGAATAGGGAAGATGATTTTCGAAAATTGTCCAACCAGCTGGAAAGGGAGACTAGGGATTTCTATACCTACCAGCTCAAAAGCGCAAAAGGACTCCAAGTCGTTCTAAAGGGTATAGACCCATGTGTTGATCCTGCGGAGATAAAGACCGGTTTAATGGACAAAGGGTTCAAAATCAAGAGCGTAGTGAATATTAGAAACCGTGAAAAGATCCCTCAGCCCATGTTCAGGGTAGAATTGGAACCTGGAGATGTTGTCTTAAAGAAAAACGAGTCCCATCCCATCTACAATCTGATGTACCTTCTGCATCGTAGAATCACCGTGGAAGAACCACATAAGCGTCAGGGACCCGTCCAGTGTCTCAACTGTCAAGAATTTGGTCACACCAAGGCGTATTGTAAATTGCCAACAGTTTGTGTTGCGTGTGGGGAGCTACATGCAACTGCTCAATGCGATAAGTCGAGAACTGACTCAAAAATCAAAAAATGCAGTAACTGCGGAGGTAATCATACCGCAAATTATAGAGGTTGTCCAATTTACACTCATTTGAAAGGCATAAGAACCAACAAGACGTCAGTATTGCCTAATCATCCTCAACAGCCAAATTTAGCATCGAGTGACAATTTCCCTCAATTATTACGGTCCACTAGTCATGTAAACGCGCCTAGTTCTAGACAAGTTTCTTACGCTAACGTGGTTAAATCTAATATGCCAGGTTTGGAGCAGGCACCTAAATCACAATATTACGAGCCTAATATTAACACTCTAGAGACTACATTGCAGACACTTGTCCAAACCATGAACACTTTTACGACCACTATGACATCCATGATGCAGGAAATGCTGAAAATGCAATCCACTATCTTGCAAGCCATTTTAAAGAAATGATTTATTTAAAAATTTGTTTCTGGAACGCGAACGGCCTCCGCCAACATAAAAATGAACTGGAATACTTCCTGATGGATAAGCAGATTGATGTTATGATGATTGCTGAAACTCACTTGACTTCGACAGGGTACTTCAAAATTAATGGCTACGAGTTCTACGATACTAAAGACCCCCGCGGAAGAGCTTGTGGAGGTTCGGCAATTCTTATAAAGAACAGAATAAAGCATTATCTAATGAATAACATAAGTGAGGATTACCTCCAAGCAACAAACATTTGCATTGAATTCTGTCAATACAAATTTGTTTTATCATCGATTTATTCTCCACCTCGATTTTCAATAAAAGAACACCAATACCATAACTTCTTTAAATCCCTTGGAGCTAGATTTTTAGTTGCTGGTGACTTTAACGCCAAACACACATTTTGGGGTTCACGTCTGGTAACCCCAAAGGGTCGCGTACTCTTCAACACCATTGCTAAAATGGGCTTAGATGTACTCTCAAGTGGACATCCCACCTACTGGCCGACGGACCGACGGAAGATTCCTGATGTTATTGACTTTGGGGTGGTGAAAAATATCCCTGTAGAATGGATGCAAGTGGATCCTTCACTGGACTTGTCCTCAGATCACTCTCCTACTATCATTTCAATGCATTTCCCTCAAGTGTGTGGTTCTCCATTTATGAACATGACTAAGACCCGAGTAAGTTGGATAAAATACAAAAAGTATTTAAGTTCTCATTGCACGGAAAATGTTGTGTTGGGAACTACCGATGATATTGATTAGTCGATTGGCAACTTTACCGAGGACCTTCGACGAGCTGTGCATCACGCTTCCACTTATCACGTTGAATGTAGAAATAGGACAAGCAGAACTTATTTCTCTGAACTCGAACATCTCCTATCAGAAAAAAGAAGAATGAGAAGAGAGTGGCAAATTCACAGGTCTCCTGAACTGAAAGCTAGGCTACGGGAATGCAGAGATATACTAAGACATTTCTTAGAAACCCAAAGAACGGCCTCACTTAGATCTTACTTGGAAGGTCTTGATAGTACCCCACAATCTGACTACTCGTTATGGAGGGCGGCAAGAGGTTTAAAAAGACCAGTGAGAGGAAAACCTCCTTTGCGAAATCCGACTGGTGACTGGGCTAGAAATGATTCCGAGAAAGGGACATTATTTGTTAACCATTTGAGAAATGTGTTTACTATAAACAACTCAAATAATGCATCTGATTTGCCACCACTTGTTATAAGACCTCCTGTACCTCTAAGACTAAACTTTCGTGATGTCGACAGCGCTATTGGTACTCTGAACCTTAGAAAGGCTCCAGGTATGGATAAAATCAGCAATAAAATGCTTGTGGAGTTACCTCGTGTAGCTAGAAGAATTATCCTCTTTATCTTCAATGCTATTTTACGCCTAGAATACTATCCTGCAGATTGGAAGGTATCTATGATTACCATGATTCCTAAGCCAGGGAAGGACCCTACCAAAGTAGAGTCATATAGGCCAATTAGTCTACTGCCGACAATTTCCAAACTGTTTGAAAAATTGTTATTGGCTAAGTTGAATCCAATTCTGAACGACACTCAATGTATCCCAAATCACCAATTCGGGTTCAGAGCTAAACACAGTACCATCGAACAAACACACAGATTAGTAAATGTGATAAGACGGTCGTTTGAAGAGAAAGAATACTGTTCCGCGCTTTTCATTGATGTTTCCCAAGCGTTCCACAAAGTCTGGCATGAAGGTTTAATGCATAAAATAAAATTATCTCTGCCTGCTAACACCCACAAACTTATGAAAAGTTATTTATATGATCGCAAATTTACAATCAAAGAAGGCGATTTTTTAAGCCCCGCTCAGCCAATTGAAGCAGGAGTACCCCAGGGTAGCATACTGGGTCCTACTTTATATTTGATTTATGCATCCGATATGACCCCATAATACATACTTCAACTTCTGCAGACGATACAGCCTTTATCAGCGTTCATAAGGACCACCAAGTTGCATCACAGAATTTGCAGAATTATGTTTATAAACTAGAGAATTGGCTAGAGCTTTGGAAAATCAGGGTAAATGAACAGAAATGTATTCATATCACTTTCACATTGCGAAAAGAAACTTGCTCGTTCATCAAAATAAATAATCAAATTATTCCTCAACATAATGAAGTCAAATACCTCGGCATTCACCTCGACCGCCGTTTAACTTGGAAGTCTCATATTGAAGCGAAACTTACTCAGATGAGATTAAAAGCAGTGCAACTTAATTGGCTAATTGCCAGAAATTCTTCACTAAAGTTGGATTGCAAACTATTGTTGTACAATGCAATACTAAAGCCAATCTGGTGTTATGGAATTCAATTATGGGGTACTGCCTCAGCATCCAACATTGAAAAAATTCAAAGGGGTCAAAATAAAATTCTACGTATTATTACTGCAGCTCCATGGTATGTTAAAAATTCTCGAATCCACAAAGATCTAGGCGTGCCATTAGTAAAAGTCGTATTTACAAAATATGCGTCAAAGTACGTCAGCAAACTTGAACACCATCCAAACCCACTTGCACGAGACATCCTTAACTTTAGTGGCCACAATCGGTTGAGAAGGAGGGATACCCTTGCTTTAACTCAAGCGCAAAACAGATGACTGGATCAGTGGATGTAAATTTTTTTGTAGTATCATAATATTTTGTCTAGCACTGGCTGGACTTATTATTTTCTTTTAGTATTAAGATTCGAAAACTTATTGTCATTTCAGTTCTGAAGATTCAATAAATAAATAAATGGTATTAAAAAAAAAAAAAAAAAAAAAAAAAAAAAAATGTGAATTTAAATTTTGGGATAAAATTTCAACATACAAAAATGGCCTAAACGAAAATTGTTTTAAAGAACTTGTAAATTTCGTACAAAATTCGCTGCAGTTGAAAGAACATTTTCTCAGCTTAGTTTGATAAAAACAAAATTGCAAGCAAAAGAATTGTGCAAAAATCAACAAAATGCCCATTTTGTTTGGTCTGCCAAAGACATATTTTAAAACTCAAGCTGTGACATTTTAAGTAAAAGTGATCTCCATATTTATTGTAATATAATTACATGTTTTTTAGTATTTAAGAGAGTAACTTTCTAGTTCCCTATTTTATTGCCAATGAAAAATTTTTTGTTTTTATTATATACTTTTTATTTTTGTTTAAGACATTAAAAATTAATAATTAAACTTGCAAAACTTAATGTAAAGAATTGGAATTTTAAATTTTACAAATTGTAGCATTAACTTATGTTTCTTTGCATTACTTTTTGCAAAATATGACGCTGTTTTTTAAAAAAATTATTTTTTAGTATTAGGAGTTGTGTTGTAAAATACGTTGTTTTATGTCTTTTTTTGTTGCCTTAAAGTACAAATTATAGTTAAAATTACAAAAAATAAATAAATAGTACATGCATTTAAATTTGGTTATTTTTTTTTTAATTTGGTTATTTTTTTCATAAATGTTGGTTACAAAAAATTTTTTTTCGTGGCAACACTGGTTACAATTAGTTACGTTGTTACATTTAATAATCTTAAATTCATTACTTTGTCCGAAGTAGGTTGAATTTGTTTTTTTCAAATATTTCATAAGTATCAGTATCTTCAATAAAGACAGCGTTCAGGGATCAAAGTGATTCTTAATTAATAATTGCGGTAATAGTTTGCTGACGTTATTGAAAATTTTCTGGTTTCTTATCTTTAGAGATCCTGACCCTACCTTCCTAATTATTATTTGGTTTCTATAGATATTTATAGGACCATGTTTCTCTGTAATAATACTAATCATAAATTGTTCGAAAATGTTAACTTGTGGTTTGATGCGCGAAAGTGCATCAGTGGTTTCCATTATTCGCACCCTTTTTATACTTTATAGTAAAGTCAAATTCTCCTAATTTCAGTCTCCATCTAACGAGTCGTCAATTTGGCTCTTTGATCGAGAACAGCCATTGAAGTGGTTGATGGTCAGTGTGGATGGTGAATTTTCTACCGAATAAGTATGGTCGAAAGTATTTTACCGCCCATACTATAGCAGGAAGTTCTTTCTCTATAGTACTACAATTTAGTTCATTTTCGTTTAGAGTCCTGCTTGCGTAGCAAATTGGATGGTCTTCTTGCGATAAGACGGCCCCTAATGCGAAATTGCTTGCATCAGTATTTAAAACAAAAGGCTTAGAGAAATCTGGGTATGCTAGTATGGGGTCATTCACAAGTAGAGTATTTAAGGTTTCGAAGCTTTTCAGTATTTTGTAAGTCAATTTTGGCGTCCTTCTTTAGATAGTTCGTCATAGGTTTTGCTATCTTGGAATAATCTTTCATATATTTTCTGTAGTACCCGTTGAGTCCTAAAAATTGTTTGATCTGTTTTGGACTTTAGAGAATCGGGTCACATTCTGAGTCACAATGTGGCCAAGGAATTCTGTCTCGCGTTTTAGAAATTCACACTTGTCGATTTGTATCTTGAAGTTTGCAACTTTTAGTCGATCCATTACTAAACGTAATGAGTTTAAGTGTTCGTCAAGAGAGGTTGAGAAAACAATAATGTCGTCTAAGTATACTAAGCGCACTTTATTAAGTAAATCGCTCAGGATTTTATTCATTAGGCGTTGAAATGTGGCAGGTGCACTTTACAGACCGAATGGCATACGAAGGAATTCGTAGTGTCCTCCTTCAACTGAAAACGCAGTTTTATGGATGTCGTTATCTGCAATTTCAACCAGGTGAAATCCCTTAGCGAGATCGAGTGTAGTAAAATATAATCTTCTACCAAGTTTATCTAAGATCTCATCTATGTTTGGGATAGGGTATCTCTCTTCCACATTCTTTTCATTAAGTTTAAGATAGTCTACCACAACCATTTCTTTGTCCACTTGCATCGTCCTTTTTAGGGACTATCCAAATAGGAACTGAATACGGTGAATTTGATGGTCTAATTATCCTGTTTTCTAGCATTTCGCGGATTTGTCGGCTCACTTCCTCTCTGTGTATGTACGGGTAGCGGTAAGTTTTGGAATGGATTGGAATATCGTCAACGTTATTAATATGGTGCTTAATAGCGTTAGTGAAAGTTAGATTAGAATTTATCAGTTACGCTTCGATCGAAAATTGGTATTCCAACAAAAACTAAATCGAAACAACAAGAAAAAGACAACAATGTTTACAAAACCAATTTGTTACTATGAAATGTGGAATAGAAACAAAGAAATGTGCAAGTTTGTTACTATTTCAATAAACAAAAGTCACAACAAACAATAAAAATAGGAAAATAAAAAATAAGGAGAAATAATATAAATAAAATTCTACAAAAGATTTGTGAATTAATAATAATAAAAAGCTAATCATTTTTGTTTGCAAAATATTTAAGTGCTAAGAATCCTGTCAAGCCGGAGGTGGTATTTTTAATTTTTGTATTTGAAAGAGAAATAGAATCCATAGCAGTGGCTTTATTGGTGGAAGAGGAGAACAACGTGACTCAGAACACAGAGGTAAGGCTTGAAAAGAAAATACCTGAACTTCCTCCTTGGATCGTTTATGGTAGCCGCAAGCAATATCCTGTTTTGTTGACATTAAACTTTCCAGCTTTTCGTATTGCTCTGATGTCGTTGTTTCTGACTTGGAGAAATAAATAAATAGGCTGCTTACCTGTTTGTAGTGACAGTAATTCAAAACTCCCTCGTTCTACTATTACACATTTGTTTAACCATGTTCTTTGTTGCTGCATATCACCTCCTGATTGGCCGTACAACAAAAATTTATATAAATCACTTTTTAAACATTTTATACTTACATTTTTGGGGAGTTTCGCAAGGATCAGTATATTCTGGTTCTTGTCGGTTACTGGTTTCATTGTCGAAATATTGTTCGAATGATGTCTCTTGAGGTATATATGACTCTTCGGAATTGTGAACGAGGTTGACGTCTATCGGTTCGGGGACGGGCGAAAAATTATTTCTTTGATTTGGTTGTCCATTTTGATGGAAGGAGAAATCTCAGGCGAATACGAAATGAAATGGCTGATGAGTTGGCGAGACTCGGCTCAGATTCGGAGGATCCTGATTGCCAGGAGGGGCCATTGTATGATAGGTAAAATGGCAAGGATAATGGGATCTGACTTGTCAAGATATATGCGGGTTATGCGAGGACCCAGAGGAGCTGGAGACGATTAAGCACATTCTGTGCCATTGTCCCAGATTACAAGTTAGCAGGTTGAGGTGGCTAGGCAGTAGATTCATAAGCGAATTAAGTGATGTCTCGAGTTGTAGGCTCGGGGATCTCAAAGGATTCGTAATGAATATGGGCTCTGTGAGGGCTTAGTCGTTTCGCTCTTGGAACGTACTAAGTGTCTCAATTCAATTCCGAAAGGCATCACAATGGACCGTATTGGTCTCTGGGTGATGGTGTGGGGACAACCTCACACCGGCCTTCTAACCTAACCTATATGCATAGCCCGACTTAAATAGAATTTCCATGGATTCTTCTAGGCTGTTTGGGTTACGACAGGCTAGAATAATCCTCGTGGGTTCTGGTATTTTTTCTTTAAAGATAATTAGGCGCTTTGCATATTGTTCACAGCGATTTGACCTGCTTCTGTGTTTCCGCCCATTATCGCTGGTTTTGTTGTTCAAACTCCTCAATTTATCTTTTATTTCGTTATAAAATTCGATTGTGTTTGTTTTGAATGAGACAGCTCTCATTTGATCAAATAAATCTTCTATTCTATATTTTTCGCCAAAATTATTCATTAATATTTTTTTCACATCCGTCCAGGATTGTGCGTGAAAATTAATTTCAATTGTCTCCCTAGCTTTGCCCCTAAAGGTACGGTCACATTTGACAAATATTTCCTCAAAAAAGCGTAACCACTTGTTTTAGCAAATTTGTTTGACGTTGTTTGCTCTTACAAGAGTTTTGCAAGATCAAACAGCATCAAATAAATTAAAACTAAATATTTGTTGTGCTTTGGCCTAAATAAGAAAAGTTTTTTTAAGTAAACAAATGAGTTCAAATAAATGTTATTTAGTGGTTACGTCATTTTCGGCAAATATTTGCCAAATGTGACCGTACCTTAAGACGTCTTTTGCTTAAGTCAGAGAATACTAACTGTGACATTTCGTCATACTGTCTTAGGAATGGGTATACTCTATTCACCAGGGTTATAAAATTATAAATATCACTTTTATCTCCACTAAATTCGGGAAGCCTTTCAAGGTATTTGATGGGATCAAGGACAATGGTTGGAGGGTTATACCCTAGACAGACATAGGATTTCTATACCATAATACAAATACTATGGTTTTTGATACTACATTGCCTTGACAGACATGTAGTACATATACTAGTATTTTTGTTTTTACTTTCCCAATAAACATATTGGCAAGTGGTTTGTAAATTAAAATTGCAGCAAGTTTGCATAAATAAGAGTTTTGCGAATGTCGTTGACAATTTGCTTGCAAATGCAAGTGTTTCATAAATTTAAGCAAAACGTGTCATTGTCGCTGTTAAAAATTGTGCTAATAAGTTGTTTTAATTAATAGTGTTAATGTTGTTAAATTTAGTGTGTTTGATACTTTTAATTATCATTTTCTAATAAAAAAGGTAATTATCTACTTATTTAATGTATGTAGCAAAAAGGAACAAGAGTGTTATGCGCAGAAGCACCGACATTTTTGAGCATATATGAAACGGTGAGGCTGCAAGTTCTGTATTGGAAAATATATTTTCCTTGCTTACATTTGAGCGCTTATTTTTATATGTAAATGCTGGCTGGGTTTTGATCAAAAAAAAAAAAATTGAAAAGAAATTAAATAAAATATAACTGTCATTAAAAGAACTGACAATCGATTTTGTGAGAGGGTTTCCCCAATGTTTATTGAACACAGCTACAGACAACATGCTGCATTTATACCACGATTATTTTCGTAGTATTGAAACCATATATAAACCAGCTTGTTTTATGGTTTAATTGTAGTACAAGTTAACACAAATGTAGTATAGTATACTAATATGGTATGCAAATCCTATGTCTGTCTAGGGCAGAGGTCGGCAAAGCGTAAAATGAGGTTGTGTGTGTGAGCAAACTACCCAGCAAACATAAACATAATTATATAAATTATACAAAACAACTTAGATAGGAAACATACACTCACAATGTATTTTCCGTAACATATAAGAAATTAACAACGAGATTGATATACAAACGGAACTTCTAATACTTCTAAAGCTGATTACATGCATGTTACCAAATGCATTATCAATCATAAAATATTTTTCGTAATTTATTATTAATTTGAAATGTTTGTTGGGAAGTATTTCTGAAAAAATATAAAAGCATCCGCCGCATGTGCACACATTGCTGTCTCAATGACGACTGAATGAAAGAGATTAAGCGTATGTGTGAAGTGCTCTCTGCACTATTGTGCTATAGGATGCCGACCTCTGGTCTAGGGTATTAGGCTGTAGTGCTGGCAAATTCTACTACTTTTCATTACTCAATAATATGTACTCAATACTTTTCATTTGGGTACTTAATACTACTCGATACTTTTACCGGATTTTTTGAAATTTTAACGCATAGTTTTTATCTGCAAATTGAAGTAGTTTCTTCGAAAAATAAAAATAGATCTTCAAATATTATTGGTTTTGTATGTCTTTTATTATTAAATCAAAAATAAATGTAATGCTAACTTTTAATTGAACGTTAACAACAACTTAAGAAATAATTAAAATAAATTTTGTAGTTTACACATTGTTGTCTTTTTATACAGTTATGTATTTTTATGCACTATTTTACCCACTCAACTTGCTTTAAAATACAACTCAGAAAGTATCGAGTAACTACTTTTGAGTATTGAGTATCCAAAAAAAAGGGCAAATACTCGATACTCGGTACTCAATACTTTGCCAGCACTATTAGGCTGTATCATTTTGCTATACTATGTTTCCACGACGACTTGAATCACCTGCTTCGCTCTCTGAATCATGTTTATGAATCATGCTTTTTATACTATGTTTCCACGACGACTTGAATCACCTGCTTCGCCTTCTGAATGATGTTTTTGAATCATGCTGTTTACATGACTAATAAACTTGATTCGATTTGAAAGTTGTCTTTAAAACAGAATAAAAAAAACAGAATTTACAATTTGTGGAAAATAATTTTTTTTAATGGACAAACAAAAGTGAGTGGAAATTAGTTAGCTTATTTGAAAAAAAAACATACATTCGTACGTATTTACTTTCTTTACTTCCAGCAACAAGAAAATAATTTGCTTTGTTTACAATAATATTGAATTTTTACAGCTAGTGCAGATAAACTTGCGATAAAAATTAGAGAAGAGTGCAATTTTTCGTGCTTCGCAAGTAGATTCAATATATTCTACTTGATTCGCTCTTAAAATTTTGTATGGTGAAGCAAGTTGTTTCGCACATGATTGGGGTGTGAAGCATGAATAGAGAGCAAAGCATGTACCGTGGAAACATAGTATTACATGGCCAAAAAACTTGATTCGATTTGACAGTTGTTTTTAATAAACAAACAGAATAAAAAAAAAACAGAATTTACAATTTGTGGAAAATATTTTTTTTAATGGACAAAAAAACTGAGTGAAAATTAGTTAGCTTATTTGAAAAAAAAACATACATTAGTACGTATTTACTTTCTTTACTTCCAGCAACAAGAAAATAATTTGCTTTGTTTACAATAATATAAATTTTTACCGCTAGTGCAGATAAACTTGCGATAAAACTTAGAGAAGAGTGCAATTTTTCGTGCTTCGCATTATGATTCAATATGAATCTACTTGATTCACTCTTAAAATTTTGTATGGTGAAGCAAGTTGTTTCACTAATGATTGGGGTGTGAAGCATGAATAGAGAGCGAAGCATGTACCGTGGAAACGTAGTATTACTGTATCTACTTAAATTGGAAAACGGAAAAGTCAAAAATTTTGTCTTGGTCTAGTGGGTCGTTGTCTTCGTCGTCTTTCTTGAGTGTCGCTATTGTTTCTTTGTCCAATATGTTTGTACACCTCAGTCAAGTAGCCGTCGTTTGAATCAAATTCTGGGTCTAGTTCTAAATGTATTCCTATAAATTGGTTTGTTTGCTCAAACTCGGGATCGGAAACGTAATCCGATGTTGACTACTGATTCCGTGTCACTCATAAAACGTATATGTATTACCTTATTACGGTTCTCGAAATTATGTTTCGACTACTGTCGAACTCTTTGTCGAATTTAGTTTTTAATGGTACTACGTAAATTTTTCGACTACTTGAAAATTTGTAACAGATTAAATATTACAGGACATTCCAAAATTTTTAAAACTTTAAATATTATGAGGCTGCCTATGACAAACTGTCAAAACAATTAATGGCGGTATCAAAAATAAAGTTAAATAATAAACTAATGGCGTTTTCTTTTCTGGCAAAAATGTTACACGTTTTTCCCATTTCGCATCTTTTTTAATTTTTTTGTGTTCTTTTCTGAAAAAATGTCAACACTGCTAAAGTGTAGTGTGTTCTTTTCTATAAATGTCACACTATAAATTTAAAAAATGGTGCACCTTTCACACTCTGTATTTTTAGAGGGGGAGAATCGCACGATAAAACAACTGACCAGTGATGCCAACTTTTGAGACTCAAACGCGTAAACATTTTTGAAAAAAGGGCTAAATGGAAAAAAATCCATATAAAACCACATCCAATTTTCTTTTTTTTTCGCGTTTTGAGTGACTAAAATCCGGCTAAATCTAGCCCGAAAAGGGCTAAGTTGGCATTGATGCAGCTGACATTTGTTTTGTTTATGAATGTGTATTTGTGTTAAGAAACAAAAAAAATATACAAAATGGAAAATATTTTTTATGTGCTAAAAAATTTTGGATGACTTGTTGGATTCATCTTCATCATCAGATGATGATAAAATATTTTATATGATTATGGAAAGAAATCCACAACCGTGAGTGAAAGGCTTGGTAAAGAACGTAATTAATGAATACTCTGAAGTTGATGTATGTCAAATTTCATAGGACAATATCTCCTACTTCTTATATATGTAATGTATGTTTATATACATATATAATTTTTATATTTGAGAAGAATTTTCGTATTAGTCGGGAAAGTGCCATAGGTCATTTTGATAAATATTCATTGTGTTATTTCAAGCGATCTTACCAGGGAGCTATCTGCTTCTTCTTTTTTAGCAAAAAAACAAAAACAGCTGTACATGAAAAAAAATGTTACACTGTTGTAATTTTATGTTCTATTCTGACCATTAAAAATGCCACATCTTTAAAATGTGGGGTAAACATTATAAAAATGTACATAATAAAGGTGTAACATTTTATTTCAGAAAAGAAAACACCATAAATATGTTTTTGTTTCGACCTTTTAAATTTTAAATAAATTAGGTAAATAATTAGGTAACAGACCTCGAGCCTGATTATTTATCTAAGTTAAATAATAAATTTATATTTCAATTTGTAGATTATGAACACCTTTGTTTTTAATTTTTATTAAAATAACTAGCTAAACCCGGTGTGCTTTGCTACCCCCCCCCCCCCCCTCGTCATAAAATAAAATAAAACGTATTTATATATTAACAAACATTTATTTATTTAATTTTAATGTATTTATTGCAATGCTTCAGGCGATACCATGAACCTTTGTCCACTTACATAGTCAAGAATTTATTATTTCGTAAGAATATCCTATTGTGAAAATTTAATGACGATCGGTCCAGTAGTTAAGACTATATTACGATTTTTAATTTTCCTAAAAAGGGACGTGGTCCCACCTACTTTTCTCCTGTTACGTATTCCTAATTATTCCAATTCCATATGTACCACATATCATTGACGTAGGTCAAAAAATGCCATTTAAATATTTGGGTTATATGGGCGGTGCCACCCCCGTTTGTGCAATCAAAACTTCATATAGCCTATTATTCCTTCCAGAGTCACAGTAACATGCTGTGAAAATTTCATCAAAATCGGCTCAGCCGTTTTGGAGTCCATACGTTACATACATACATACATACATTGAATTTTATATATATAGATTTGAATAAAATTAAGAAATTCATATATAAGAAATTACATACTTAGGGCCATTATTACAACTTGCCTCTAATGTTCTTAATAGTAAAAGGTAACTTTAATTAAAGTGAGGAATATAGTGACCTTTAAAATTTTTCGTTATTACAACTTCCTTGTAAAATAAAATAATTTTTTGCTAAAATATGGCAATACAATAAATATTTGTTTATGAAAAAAATTCAAATTCAACAGTCTACTTTGAGGCTGACAGGTTATTAACCGATTAATAAGCAAAATAAAACCACAAGTGACAATTAAAAAAAAAAGTTAATTTTTTTATTCATTGTACTTCAAAATTAATGGCTACGTGTTGTACGATACTAAAGACCCCCGCGGAAGAGCTTGTGGAGGTTCGGCAATTCTTATAAAGAACAGAATAAAGCATTATCTAATGAATAACATAAGTGAGGATTACCTCCAAGCAACAAACATTTGCATTGAATTCTGTCAATACAAATTTGTTTTATCATCGATTTATTCTCCGCCTCGATTTTCAATAAAAGAACACCAATACCATAACTTCTTTAAATCCCTTGGAGCTAGATTTTTAGTTGCTGGCGACTTTAACGCCAAACACATATTTTGGGGTTCACGTCTGGTAACCCCAAAGGGTCGCGTACTCTTCAACACCATTGCTAAAATGAGCTTAGATGTACTCTCAAGTGGACTTTGGAGTAGTGAAAAATATCCCTGCAGAATGGATGCAAGTGGATCCTTCACTGGACTTGTCCTCTGATCACTCTCCTACTATCATTTCAATGCATTTCCCTCAAGTGTGTAGTTCTCCATTTATGAACATGACTAAGACCCGAGTAAGTTGGATAAAATACAAAAAGTATTTAAGTTCTCATTGCACGGAAAATGTTGCGTTGGGAACTACCGACGATATTGATGAGTCGATTGGCAACTTTACCGAGGACCTTCGACGAGCTGTGCATCACGCTTCCACTTATCACGTTGTAGAAATAGAACAAACAGAACTTATTTCTCTGAACTCGAACATCTCCTATCAGAAAAAAGAAGAATGAGAAGAGAGTGGCAAATTCACAGGTCTCCTGAACTGAAAGCTAGGCTACGGGTATGCAGAGATATACTAAGACATTTCTTAGAAACCCAAAGAACGGCCTCACTTAGATCTTACTTGGAAGGTCTTGATAGTACCCCACAATCTGACTACTCGTTATGGAGGGCGGCAAGAGGTTTAAAAAGACCAGTGAGAGGAAAACCTCCTTTGCGAAATCCGACTGGGACTGGGCTAGAAATGATTTCGAGAAAGGGACATTATTTGTTAACCATTTGAGAAATGTGTTTACTATAAACAACTCAAATAATAACGAATCTGATTTGCAACCACTTGTTATAAGACCTCCTGTACCTCTAAGACTAAACTTTGATGTCCAAAACGCTATTGGTACTCTGAACCTTAGAAAGGCTCCAGGTATGGATAAAATCAGCAATAAAATGCTTGTGGAGTTACCTCGTGTTGCAAGAAGAATTATCCTCTTTATCTTCAACGCTATTTTACGCCTAGAATACTATCCAGCAGATTGGAAGGTGTCTATCATCACTATGATTCCTAAGTCAGGGAAGGACCACACCAAAGTGGAGTTATATAGGCCAATTAGTCTACTGCCGACAATTTCTAAACTGTTCGAAAAATTGTTAATGACTAAGTTGACTCCAATTCTGAATGACACTGAATGTATTCCTAATCATCAATTCGGCTTCAGAGCTAAACACAGCTCCATCGAACAAACACACAGATTGGTAAATGTGATAAGAGGGTCGTTTGAAGACAAAAAATACTGATCCGCCCTTTTCATTGATGTGTCCCAAGCGTTCGACAAAGTTTGGCATGACGGTTTAATGCACAAAATTAAATTAACTCTGCCTGCTAACACCCATAAACTCATGGAAAGTTATTTATACGGTCGCAAATTTAAAATCAAAGAAGGCAATTTTTTAAGTACCGCTCAGCCAATTGAATCAGGTGTGCCACAGGGTAGTATACTGGGCCCTACTTTATATTTGATTTATGCCTCCGACATGCCGTCAGACCCCAAAATCCACACGTCAACTTTTGCAGACGATACAGCCTTTATCAGCGTCCATAAGGACCACCAAGTTGCATCACAGAATTTGCAGAATTATGTTTATAAGCTAGAGAATTGGCTAGAGCTTTGGAAAATTAGGATAAATGTACAAAAATGTATTTATATGACTTTCACATTGCGAAAAGATACCTGCTCGTTCATCAAAATAAATAATCAAATTATTCCTCAACATAATGAAGTCAAATATCTCGGCATTCACCTCGACCGCAGTTTAACTTGGAAGTCTCATATTGAAGCGAAACTTACACAAATGAGATTAAAAGCAGTGCAACTTAATTGGCTAATCGGCAGAAACTCTACATTAAAATTGGATTGCAAACTTTTGTTGTACAATGCAATACTAAAGCCAATCTGGTGCTATGGAATTCAATTATGGGGTACGGCCTCAGCATCAAACATTGAAAAAATTCAAAGGGGTCAAAATAAAATTCTACGGATAATTACTGCAGCTCCATGGTATGTTAAAAATTCTCGAATCCACAAAGATCTAGGCGTGCCATTAGTAAAAGTCGAATTTACAAAATATGCGTCAAAGTATGTAAGCAAACTTGAACACCATCGAAACCCACTTGCACGAGACATCCTTAACTTTAGTGGCCACAATCGGTTGAGAAGGAGGTAGAGCTGCAAAACTATCGATAGTAGGCACCATCGATAGTTTCGATAGTTTTAGTAAAAACTATCGATACTATCGGATATTCGTAAGACTGCAATATCACAAGAATTCAATTGAAATAAATAGATTACTAACATATTGCTCATTTATTTAAACAATGCCATAACTCAAAAAACTTGTTTTGGAAATAAATAAATGCTTTTTGTAACAAAAATTTTATTTCAATTCAATAAAAAAAAATATATTTAAAAAAATCGTACAAAACATAAGTGCTTATTTCAAAACGTTTTTTAGTTTTAAACAAATATTAGAATTAAAATGAATTAATAATTCAACATTAAATTAATAAATACATTTTTTAAAAATTAATGCAACATAAAAAAAAACTTGGATACATATTCAAAAGGTCTGAATGGTATACATTAACTATATTCAATATTCAGACACCAGAGCTGTAAACGAATGATTCTTTTCGGACTGAGTTCTATTTATATATTTTTATTCAAACAAGTCTGTTAAATTATATACTATTTTTTATACTAATTTACATCTACTTTACATCAGGTAAATACCAAAAAACTTATTGCAAATAAAGCAAATTAAAAAGTTACAATACAAATCATCAGGCGGCTAAAAACCTGCGTAAAACAATTTGGCAAGAAATTAACGTTGGCTACATTTAATCGACTTCATATTACTTCGATAGTATCGATAGTAAAACAAAATTATCGATAGTCAGTAAAAAATAAAACTATCGATACTATCGATAGTACTATCGATCCTCTCTTGGTACTTACCTCAGCACTTAAATTTTTATTAGTTAAAAACTCCATGTTAATATTTATAAAGTCAGATTTTTCTTTCTAAAAACATAAAAAAATCACAAAACGTTCAAAATTTTAAAGTTTTCGCTTTTTTTTTGTGTACTCAATTGAGTACAGCGGCGGTAATGGGTTAAATCAAACGTCTGCTTTCCATTTTTGTTTATAAAATTATTTATTGGCAAAACAAAATTAAAATTAATTTATTTTTCATGAAGTTGACATTTTTTCGAGAACATATGACAACTTCAAATACATAAACTTCACTATAAAATTTAAAGGCAAGATGATCTTCCCTTTAGCTTATCGGTAGGTTTTAGATTAAAGTAAACTTATAATAACCAAATACTTCTTATCTATCTTATCTTATCTGTTAACTATAGCCAAGTTTTAATAATGGACTTTAGTATAAATTACTAAAAGCAGACTTCATGTTTCATTTTGTACATTAGGTAGAAAAAGTTATAAAAAAGAGAAAAAGCAGCAACTTTTATTTAATAAAATCGATGTCTAAGTTTTGAAACCATGCTTATGTTCTTCCAATTCAATTTTACGTCTTTTAATTTCGATTTCATCTGCTCTTAGTTGCAGCAACAGCTTTTCATGTTCGTTCTTTTTCTTTAGTTCCCTTTTATAGAGTTCAAATTTTTCTTTTTTTCTTTTAATTTCACTTTTATATAGGTTTAATAATTCCTGCTGTGCTTTTATTTGTTTCCTACCATATCTTTAAATCTGTTTTAAAGAATTTTTAACTTCATTGTACAACTCGGTTTGGACTTTAAGCTGTTGTTCAATCAACTAATATTTTACTGAGCTATCTTTTTTCTAATTTTTTGTTGTCGACTGTATCTCGTGATGTGCTTGCGAAAATATCTTCACTTTCCAAATCACAACAAACATAAACGGGTTCTTCAGAGTAATCGTTGTTGATGCCTATTTCCTGTCCATCAGGAATTTTTAGACTACATATTTAATTGTAATAAAGCAGAAGCAGCTTCTTCTACTGCAGACAAAGTAAACTGCTTGTTTAAGCCACGGGGGCGGCACGACATTCAGTTTTGTTGTGCAAAATTTTTTTCTTTAAATTGCATTTATAATCGGCCCAAACCTTTAACCACTCAGGACCAGTTCGAAAAGGCGGTCCTAGTGAGTTGAGTTTGTTCGAAATTTCCTTCCATTCCTCTTTGGTGTTCAATTTTAGTAGGCCGCTGTGGTAGGATTGTGCCAGCAACTCAACCATCTTCTCAAACTGTTTAGCTGTTGTAATTTTTATTCTAAAATCATATTCATAGTATTAAACATTTATTTATAAATGAGAATTTTTATAAAATACTTGTCGTATAAAATAAAACGATCGACTATTATTTTAACTTTTGACAGCTGAATTTGACACTCGCGGTAAGAAACTTGTAATAGAATTTTAAGCAGGGTTGTATTTTATTGCTATTCGAGAAATGTAGTACCAAAATGTAAAATCGACAATTTTGCAGCTCGAATACGAGAACCGTAATAAGGCTGATTATATTATAAATACTTAAAATTAATCTTACTATGCTACTGCTCACGAATTTCCTGGTCTTCCTTCTTTGGTTTCTTGGTACTCGTGCTGTTGTTGATCTGGTCTCTAACTTTTTAGCTCGACCTGTTTTTCACTGCTCACGCATTTTTCGGTCTTCCTTCTTCGGTTTGCTGGTACTCGTGTTGTTGTTGATTTGATTTCTCTGGTTTCCCACTTTTTTACCTCGATCTGTTTTTCACTGCTCACGAATTTCTCGGAAGGCTTTGATCGGCCTCGCTGGTACTGTCGTTGATTTATTTTCAGTTAAAAAAAAAAATTATAAGTTTGTGACTCTTAAGGATGTCACTTATTTAATTTAGTCCTTTTATTTAAAGGTTTATTTTCCATAGTATTGTAAGGATTGCGGCACTATTGTTCCCGACTATTTTCAGGTTCACGGTTTAGTCCTTGGTATTGCAAGGTTCGATTATTACAGATTCGCGTAATTTACATTACGAATCCTACCGACTGCGCCAAAGAATTATTTGGATTGTGGCGGAAGTGTTACACGCGCCGATATGGCAATGATATTAATTAAAGTACATACAAACATACATATGTTAATGTTTGTATGTTTTTTATATTGTGAAGACTGGTGTGGCTGTAACTGTTAATTTCGGAAACACGTTTGAACGTATAGAAGTTTATATTGAATAAATGTGTACCTCATTTATGATAGAAATGACCCCAGAGGCAAAGCATGTGAAGGCACGGCAATTTTAATAAAGACTCGAATTAAACACTAAATGTGTGATCTTTGAGAACATTATCTCCAAGCCACTACAATCTGTATCGAAGCATAGTGGTTTCGTCTATATTCTCACCCTTGATTTTAAATAACAAAGTCAATCAGGGGTGTCATAGAAACCAATATTGTCAGAATTGGTTTTAAAACCGACAAGAAAAAATGCTTTGTTCCATAAATATCGTGATACTAGAAATATCTCCATATTTATTAAACGTGCAGCAGTGCCCTATGACACCAAAGCATTTTTTCTTGTCGGTTTTAAAACCAATTCTGACAATATTGGTTTCTATGACACCCCTGAATATAATATTTTTTTTTAAATCACTATGCCCCCGTTTTCTGACAACTGGCGACTGCCACTAATCGAGACTGAAAGGTCGTGTTTTGTTTGATACAATTTCTAAAATGGGATTGAATGTGATATTGAGTGAAAGACCTACTTACCAAGAGAAGGTACCGGATGTTCTTAAATTTGAAGTGATAAAAAATATCCCGAGAGAAATGATTCAAGTTGAATCTTCGTTAGAATTAACATCAGATCACTCACCCACAATAATTGTTACTATATCCAGAAATTGTATCCTAGTAATTTAACGATGCACAGTGGGTTCGATGACACCGAAAGTGGCGATTAATTCATGGGAGCCGTAATTTAAATTTTTTTGAAATTTTTTTTCAAATCGTTAAACATACATTAAAAGGCATATTCTGAAAAAAAGATACACTGAAAAAAATTTTTACGATTTTATAGACATTTTTATTTTTCGGAAAATTATAGTTTGTTTCAGAATTTTCGCCGTAATTTTAAAATGGAAAGTAATTTTATTTTTAAATGAGAAGCAAACGAAAGCTTATATTGTCTTCTTGCTAAAAAATAAAAAAATAAATATATATTTTGCATAAATATGAACATAAGTTTAATTTAAAGACTGAATTTGGGTATTGAAGGATTTCGAGAATTTTACAAATTTTTTAAAAAAGTAACGAAATAAATTTTTATAATTTTTTTTGTTTATCAATAATTGTCATACACTTAAAAAGAAACCATATTAAACAAAAAAAAAAAATAAAAAAAATAAATTTTTGTCTGTTTGGGAACGTTTTTTCAATTTTGTGGAAAATGGGCTTAATGTACAAATTTTATTGTAAATTTAAAATAGAAAGCTATAAATGATTAAATAAAATTTAAACTTAAAATATATTGAATATATTATTAAAAAGATAAATAAAAAATAATATATACATATATAAATATTTCAACATAATTGATTTAAACTCCTATTTGTCCTTACGACAAAATTTCATGAATTCTAAAATTTGTATAATATGTTAATAAAAAACAATATTTTAATTTTTTTATGCATTTTGTTTGTATTTAAGAAAAAAATTATATATTACTATCATGTGTTTCTTGAGAAATAATAGGCGATAGCAAAAGCTGTAGTTCGGAATTTGATAATTGTTGCTTTTCTTTCCGCTCATTTTGTTTATTTATACTAGATATTAATGGGTCTGAACTGAGAAAAAATCTATTTAGAATATCTCCATTCGACTTTTCTCGGCTGCATTTGCGAGCAAAGTGTACATTATTTAGTGAAAAAATAAGGTTTTTTACATGAAATTTCTTAAAATTTACTTAGCTTATGTTAGAAATTATTTAGAATATGTTGAAATTTCCCAATTTATAATAGGAATCTTTACTTGTTCTATTAAAGTGCAAATGAAAACCATACTTCTATGTATCTTCACATGCTTGTGCCCAATTTTTTTATGTAGGGTAAAATGAACTATAACAATTAAAAGAGATGGAAGCGTGACACGATATTTTTTAAATGCAGTGTTCGTGAGTTACATATAATTTTATTTGTTCGAACATTAAGTATTTTCGTGATCATTTCGAGCTCGTGAGTTAATTTTAAATTTAATAAAAGCACGAACGTATGCAAAAATTAGAATTCGGTGTAAATAAAACAGAAATTATTTTTTGTAAGTGAGCGTGAGTCAAAATTAACTCACGCAACCATCTCTGATAGAAACCAAACTTATTTATAACAATAACTTTAATACCGAAAATAAAGACAAAATAGAGTTAAAAACAAACAAGTTGATTTGTTGTTTGTTTTTTCAGATTAAGTATTTAGCAACTGGAGTTCTTTCACAAAAATTTTAATAAGTACAAAAACGCGGTGCCTCTGCAAAAGTTTGGTGTGGAATATATAAGCAAAGACTATAAATATATAAAGATGTTGCACTGCCATACATTGTACTGTCAGTGCCAAATTTGTCGATGGCAGAACGGTTACTGCCAAGGTGAATTTAAATACTAGGTGACAGTGTAGCGCCAGCTGATTATTCATGGTGAAACTGAAAATGTCAAAAAGTTATATAAAAAAAAACTTTTTGGCAGTGACGAAGGTTTTTACATATAGAAAAATGCCTGTTGTTCTTGCCTTGTTGTAATTGTTGTAGCAATGCTGTCACCTAGTATTTAATTTCACCATGGTTACATCCATTCGGATGGTTATTGTCATTTTTTTTCAGAAATTTATTAAGCATTGTTGTTGCTTCTTGTTGGACCAAGCACAGCAAACACACGCGCAAGGCATATTGATTACAAGGTAGTGTTAACATTACAACAATACAAAAACAACATGTAATTTGTTTTTGCTTGAAGTTTTTCATTGTCAAAAACAGCTGACTGAAAATTACAAACATTCGTTGTTTTTATATGTATTTATTCAGGTCACTGATGACAAACATTGTACAATTGTACTTTTTTGATACATTTTAAATACAGTTGGTACCGTGGTACTACCACGAGTCATATGGTACAATTTCAAAATACTGTTGAATAAAAATATGGTATTTCAGATGAAACAGATAAATATCAGCCATGTCACAGAATTTAATTCCGTTCTGAAGTGCAATTATTTCTGTATTTTGCTTCTAAAGAAAAAGTAAAATGAACAATTGGTTTCATTCCGAACAAATTTTTCGTTTTGCTTTTCCTATATTAAATTTCATGAACATTTTGGAACTGATATCACTTTGATCTTTAAATAAAAATGGTACCATGGAGGTCTAAAAAGTACATTTTATTTATATAGTTGGTACGAAAAACAAAAACCCATTTTCCATCACTGATTCAGTTATGTGATGGAAATAAAAAACGAAAACAATAATAATAAACAAATTTTGACACTTATAAACATTTTGACAATTATAAATTGGTACACTCACAATATTATTACAGTAACGGAATGTAGTTTATTCAGGAAGTATTCCGTGCAGTTGTTTTTAACTAAATAAACATTTAAAATTCTAAGAAAATTTATTTTTAATTGAATCTAACATTCATTCTAAAAACTAAGTGCACATTAATACGGATTTTCAGTTGTATTTGATATTGACAGTTGTTTACGTTAAAGTATTTTGTATGTAAATTTAAATGAAACTGTAATTTAAAATAACTGAAAATTTACTTAAAACCAATATACTTATTTTTCATTTCATTTTAACAAAAAGTTCATTTAATTTTAAATGTCAAAATAGCTGACTTAACTATCAAAAGAACAAGTCAGGACTTCCGTGAAAATAAAAGATTTTTTCTTTGTTTATGATATTTTCACTATCAAAAATTCTACTGTGAATTCCGTAAAAACAAAAGAATTTTCAGTTATTTTATATATGTAATTTAACTACCAAAAAATTGTTGTGTGTAGTTACAAAAACAAAGAGTTCCTATATTAAAATTCACATAATAATAATAATTCCCTATTCTATGTTATAATTCTAAACAGTCAATTTGAATTTTAATATAAGATATGTAAGATTATAACAATGAGATTTTTCTAAAATTGTGTATTATTTTTAACAATTGAAGAAAATTGCAGTTTGGAAGTTAAAATACATAAAATAACTGAAAATTCTTTTGATTTTACGGAATTCGGAGTTGAATTTTTGACATTTAAAATTAAATGAACTTTTCGTTAAAATTAAATGAATAATAAGTATACCGGTTTTTAACTGAATATCAATTTATTTTATATTACAATTTCAGTTAATTTTACATAGAGAATTTTTTGAGTGTAAATATAAACAACGTTTGACATAAGAAAAGTACCAAAAAAAAAAAAAATCAGCTGTGTCTTCAACACTACCTTGTAATCAATATGCCTTGCACACGCGATTCAATTACAATTGAACACAAAAAATAAAAAACTGTTTTAGATGGACTTATTTTTGTTTTTTTCTGAAAATAACTGTTCTAAAATTGTTTTTTGATATTGATAATTGTTATTTATGGTCCCTGATATTTTTTCTTAAGGTGTTTATGTCTGGCTAAAACTCTTTCTTTTTTTCTTATTTTAAGCGTTTGACAATATGTTTGCTGGGAAAATTCTCTCACCATCCATCTTCATTTTTGAGTACCACTGATATACATACATATGTCTGTACATTAGGGTGCCAGTTATTTTTCAAAGTTGAAATTTGTTTCACGGCACCCCCCAGATTGGTTCGAATTGCTAAAAAAATACTCCCTTGAAAATTTGAGCTCAATCGGATAAGGGGAAAAGGTGCCCCTGAGCCGCCCAAAATTTGCAAAATACCTGATTTTTGACTTTAATTGTCAATAACTTCTTTAATATCTATTTTACAAAAAAAATTTGTTAGTAAAAGTTATAGACAAAACTCAGAGAAACAACCTTTCGTATCTCCAATATCTACTGAATTAGGAAAAAAAATAAACGAAAAACCATGGATTTATACATATGTTTATATAGGTGATTTTATTTACTTAAGTGTAGGCATTACATGGAAAAAAACTTAAAGCATTGATATTTTAATTTTATTTGTAGCAAGTATTTTTTTGTTTTTTTATATTTTTTATTGTTTAAAATGATATCTTATATATCGACTTGATAATATCAAGTCGATATTTTGTTGGTTACATACATATATAGCTCAACGAATATCTTGCGTTAAATGACGTTTAGATATAATAAACCAGCACAAATTTTGTCATATCCTTCAGAAATATTTGTTCATGCAAAAATTATACAAATGATTCCGAGCAATGCGTCAGTTGCATCAAAAATACAATTTATTCCTTACGGTTTGATGAGAATAACGAATGTTATAAATACAGAATGAAGATTCTTAATTACTAGTTCTTATTTTACTACGGAAGCATTCCACATGGGAAACATACAAATACAAATTATCAAGTACATATAGAAAAAGTTAAAATTTTGAAACAGTGATTAATAAATTTAATAAACACTAAACAAAAAAAAAAAAACATTCATGTTATTACAACTTCATTCTATACAAAAATAGAGACAGAAGTTCATAATTGAACTGTCTATAAAATTATATATGACTAGGTTTTTCCTATCTTTTTTTCTTAACACTGGAAATATACATTTTTTAATTAGTATATTTATTTTTCAAAACATAAGTTTATATTTGTTGTAATACCTTTAAGTAAAATCTTAAATAATGTAATTATTAAACAAAAAATTTTAATTGATGATGATAGAATAAAATATAAAAAAAAATATATATATGGTAAGTAGATACAAACATACATAATTGAATAGTCTAAAAAATAGCATTATACCTAATTCGGTGCGAATCGATATAGTTTTGTCTGTACAACAATAAAACACATACTCTTACCCTACAATTACACAATCGGTCACATTATTGACGAACTTTATTTGCACAAAAATTGTAAGAAACAAAAATTCTTTTGTTAGGTTTTTATTTTTACATTTTTAATGCAATGTACAACACACACATGCATACACATGCACACAAACAATGATAAGTGAGAATTAAAAGATCTTATACTCAACAAGAGAACGACAGATTGTTACGCTCTTTCTTTGTGCTTCTTTCCCTTTTGTCTACCCTCCCGCATCCAAAAGAAGCACACAATTTTGTCAATTTTAAATACACTGCGTGCAACCAGCGTTGCCGTTTTTTGTTATTTCTAACCAAAATTGGTTATTTTTTTTCGCAATGTGTACATGTGTAGATTTTTTCTGTTTTGGTTATTTTTTTTACAGAAAATATTTACTATGTGAATTTAAATTTTGGGATAAAATTTCAACATACAAAAATGGCCTAAACGAAAATTGTTTTAAAGAACTTGTAAATTTCGTACAAAATTTATTGACATTACCCCACAGTTCCGCTGCAGCTGAAAGAACAGTTTCTCAGCTTAGTTTGATAAAAACAAAATTTAGGACAAAACAAATAAAGACAATTAGTAATATATTGCAAGCAAAAGAATTGTGCAAAAATCAACAAAATGCCCATTTTGTTTGGTCTGCCAAAGACAAATTTTAAAACTCAAGCTGTGACATTTTAAGTAAAAGTGATCTCCATATTTATTGTAATATAATTACATGTTTTTTAGTATTTAAGAGAGTAACTTTCTAGTTCCCTATTTTATTGGCAATGAAAAATTTTTTGTTTTTATTATATATTTTTTATATTTGTTTAAGACATTAAAAATTAATAATTAAACTTGCAAAACTTAATGTAAAGTATTGGAATTTTAAATTTTACAAATTGTAGCATTAGCTTATGTTTCTTTGCATTACTTTTTGCAAAATATGACACTTAGTTTTTTAAAAAAATTATTTTTTAGTATTAGGAGTTGTGTTGTAAAATACGTTGTTTTATGTTTTTTTTTTTTGTTACCTTAAAGTACAAATTATAGTTAAAATTACAAAAAATAAATAAATAGTACATGCATTTAAAATTGGTTATTTTTTTGTTAATTTGGTTATTTTTTTCATAAATGTTGGTTACAAAAAATTTTTTTTCGTGGCAAAACTGCGTGCAACATCTTTATATATTTATAGTCTTTGATATAAGCTAAAATACTATATTAAAATATCACTTAATAAAATTTGCTGGATCGCAACAAGAAATTTGTTGAAACTCTGTGTATATATCGAAAATACCCCAAATATGGAGCCATTTTTAAAAAAATATTAAAAATATTTGCAAAACATTTATCTAAAAAACATTAATGCAATTATGTAGCCAAATACCTGAAGTTGATGGTTCCATTTTAATAAAATTACTTTTAGAACGCTTAATAAGAATTATCAGCACCCAAAATATCTCAATTTTCAGTTTTAGGCACGGCACGAAAAATTTTTAAAAATTATTTGACTTTGACAGCTCACAGTCGATAAAGTAATTTACTCAAAACAAAAGTTTTTGGCAAATAGTGATGTAGAATTTAATTACCTTTCACCCAGTACCACACACGAATGTGTAGGATAAAGTTCAGCTTTTGAATTAATCCTCACTTTTGGTACATTTCAACCCTCTGTGCGATGACAGGCACAAATATAAATGGGATTAAATATAGAACACGATGATGCTCGAGCGTTGTAAATGTGTTCATGATACATTTTCTAGCAAATGGTGTGAACATCTTCACATAGCTAGGTTGTAATAGAAAGACGGGAAAGCCAGTGGCTGCTCCTTGCGATGCATTTAAAACGAGTCGTCGTAACGGGGAACAACTGATGTTTTAGAAATTTTGTTAGGGTTAGTGATACATTTATATCATGAGTGGTCACAAGTGGTAAGATTATGCCTTCCCTTCACTTCCATAATTACTGACTCCTCCCTCCCATTTTGCCCCATACCTTCCTACTCCATTTAGTTTTCTCCGCCAGGGCACTTCTTTGCCTAGTCCATGTATGCCGTCACTGCATGAATGGTCCATCCACTTACGCGCCTGCTCGTAGGATCTACATGAAAACAACTACTTTAAAAACAACGGCGAAAGGTCAGCTGGGGAAATCAATGCTAGCTGATTGCAAAAATCTAACCTTCTGATGGTTTAGCTCCAATAAGCGAAGATACTCTGGTCGTCACGCCGAGTACTTCTAAAGCTGCACAAGCCCTCGCTGACAAAAAGTCAGCTATTACAAATCCAGGAGGTATTTGTTCAGAGGCGTGCCGCCCTTATAATTGTGATACACTGATTATCGACAAAAAGTCGGTTATAGAATCCCAGGCCCTTTGGCTAGATTCAGATTACAGATATCTGACATACACAGTAAACATGAAACCCGAAAGGAAAACTCCTTTCCTAAATAAGAAGAAACCCAAATGGATTTGTCACAAAAATATCCTATATGAAATTCTCCCACCGCCCTCTAGGATAGATAATACCCTGTTATAAACGTAACTGAGCAATATGGCAACATTAAGTTTTAATGGCTTTCGCTAAACATTCTAGACATGAACATTCTACTATCTTAGCTCGGAACCATCCAGAAATTATGATTGGTGTATAAATAGGCTAACAGGGCCACTCAAAATAATTAGTTTATTGTGAGTCATCGTTGTGTGAACATCAAGCGTTCTCAAACAATAATTTAATGGTGTTTTCTTTTCTGAAATAAAATGTTACACCGTTATTATGTACATTTTTATAATGTTTACCCCATGGTGAAATTAAATACCAGGTGACAGCATTGCTACAACAATTACAACAAGGCAAGAACAACAGGCATTTTTCTATATGAAAAACTTTCGTCACTGTCAAAAAGTTTTTTTTTATATAACTTTTTGACATTTTCAAATTCACCATGAATAATCAGCTGGCGCTACGCTGTCACCTAGTATTTAAATTCACCTTGGTTTACCCCACATTTTAAAGATGTCGCATTTTTAATGGTCAGAATAGAACATAAAATTACAACAGTGTAACACTTTTTTTCATGTACAGCTGTTTTTGTTTTTTTAAAAAGAAGAAGCTAGATAAGATCGCTTGAAATAAGACAATGAATATTTATCAAAAAGACCAATGGCACCTTCCCGACTAATACGCAAATTCTTCTTAAACTATAAAAATTATATATATAGACATATATTATATATATAAGAAGTAGGAGATATTGCCCTATTAAATTTGACATACATTAACTTCAGAGTATTCATTAATTATGTTCTCTACAAAGCCTTTCACTTTTCCATAATCATAAAATATTTTATCATCATCAGATGATGAAGATGAATTCAACAAGTCATCAAAAATTTTTTAAGCACATAAAAAAGTAGTATTATTTTCCATTTTGTATATTTTTTTTTGTTTCTTAACACAAATACACATTCATAAACAAAAAAAAAGGTCAGTTGCAGCGATGTCAACTTAGCCCTTTTCGGGCTAGATTTAGCCGGATTTTAGTCACTCAAAACGCAAAAAAAAATTGGATGTGATTTTATATGGATTTTTTTTCATTTAGCCCTTTTTTCAAAAATGTTTACGCGTTTTGAGTCTCAAAAGTTGGCATCACTGGTCAGCTGTTTTATCGTGCGATTCTCCCCCTCTAAAAATACACAGTGTGAAAGGTGCACCATTTTTTTAATTTATAGTGTGACATTTATAGAAAAGAACACACTACACTATAGCAGTGTTGATATTTTTTCAGAAAAGAACACAAAAAAATTAAAAAAGATGCGAAATGGGAAAAACGTGTAACATTTTTGCCAGAAAAGAAAACGCCATAAGTGTGGTGTATAAAATACAGAGTGTTCAATAAATGTTTTTTTTGTACATTTAAATAAATAAAGACTCGTTATATTTCCTTTTAACTACTTGACGCTTGTATTTTCCAATTAAAAGGAATCCTGTTTATAAAAGGTAAAAACGTAACAATATTTATAATTAAATTTTAAACGTTTTTATGTCATTGTAAAATAATTAATTCAAAAACTAGCTAAATCATAATCACTGCAGAATATTTAATAACTGCCAACCGTTTAACAAAAATGTGCCGCAAAAACTTAAACAAACTAAGCAAAGGAATCGCAGATGAAGTGTGCAAGTGATTAAAAACTAATTGTACACTACATCTACTGCATATTAATAAAGTTAAAACGAATACTTGGTTTCAGATTAAACAAAAATTGGAATTAGATAAATAACACTGTCCAACAAATTAAGAGTTTTTGAATGGAACAGAATAGCGACCCCATAATTCTGAAAGGGTATGTTGAGTAGATCATTTTTGTAGAACAAACTTATGGTCCAGCACGTCTGAGTTTTTTTTTACAGTGGGTCAAAGTTTTCATTTTTTGGTCGAAGGGAGCATTATACTATATGAATAAAATGTTGTAAGTTAATGTCTGAGAGAATTCTTATGGTCAGAGTTGTATTGTGGAATTGTATGAGGATTATTTTTGTGGAAGATCTTAACCCTCTAACTGGTCTCTTTATGGGTCAATTTGACCCTTTTTTCGATAAAATCAAAAAATATCCTTTAAAAAAGGACATTTAAGGATTAAAATATTCTACGAAAATGTTTGGCGGAAAATTTCAGTGGGGGTCGCCAAAGACATCATTGTTGTAAATAAAGCTCTTTACGATTAATTGGCAAAATTACACGCCAACACATACAAAGCAGGTGAAAACATCGTCAAGTTCTGAAATATCTAAAGCTTCCTCTGGACTCTTCCGCTTGGCGACTATTTATAGATAGTTCAAAACACAGCTTAAAAGCAGTTTTACTGCACAATGGAAATCAGCATCCATCAATACCGGTTGCGTATTCCACAAAAAAGGAGGAAACATACGCAAATATTTCAAATCTCTTAAATAAAATTGAATACTATAAATATAAATGGGAAGTATGCGCAGACTTCAAAATGATTGCAATATTGACTGGAATGCAAACAGGATACACAAAATATATGTGCTTTCTTTGTAAATGGGATTCACGTGCTACCAGCAGCCATTATCATGTTAAATATTTCGAAGAACGTAAAGAAAATATTATTGGTGACTTAAATGTAATCCATGAATCCCTTGTCCCAAAAGATAAGGTCATACTTCCACCGCTGCATATTAAGTTGGGCGTGGTGAAAAATTTTATTAAAAGCTTAAATACACAAGGAAATGCTTTCAAACGCATTCAAACAATTTTCCCCAGATTATCTGCAGCAAAATTAAAAGAAGGTAAAATACGGTTTTAAGAAATAATTTATTTCATTTAATGTAAATTACCTTTTCTAGGAATGCTCGTTGGACCCGATATAAGAAAATTATTACACGATGAAGAATTTTATGGTCATCTGTCGGATATGCAAAAGACAGCATTTGACTTTATGCAGCTAGTTATATCAGAATTCCTTGGAAACTCAAAAGCACAAAACTATGCAGAAAATATTGAAAGCATGCTAATCGGTTTTAACAATATTGGCGTTAAGATGTCACTAAAGCTGCATTTTCTGCACTCTCATCTCAATTTTTTTAAAGAAAACCTTGGAGCGGTTTCAGATGAACACGGTGAAAGGTTTCATCAGGATATAAAGGTATTGGAAGAAAGATTCAAAGGGAAATCCCAAAGTGTAATGCTTGCTGAATACGTATGGGGCTTGTACAGAAACCTTGACCCATCGGAACATTCACGTCAAGCTAAATACAGGAAAGCATATTAAGTTTAATCTTTAATCCATTGTCATACTAGTGCTATTTCCCATTTCCCTTTTACTCGAAAATTTTAAAAAAATAAATATGTACATACTTATGTACATAAACCACTATTAAAACAAAATTATAATTTTTTTATAGAAGTTGGCGTGTAATTTTACCAATTAATCGTAAAGAGCTTTATTTACAACAATGGTGTCTTTGGCGACCCCCACTGAAATTTTCCGCCAAACATTTTCGTAGAATATTTTAATCCTTAAATGTCCTTTTTTAAAGGATATTTTTTGATTTTATCGAAAAAAGGGTCAAATTGACCCATAAAGAGACCAGTTAGAGGGTTAAGATCTTCCACAAAAATAATCCTCATACAATTCCACAATACAACTCTGACCATAAGAATTCTCTCAGACATTAACTTACAACATTTTATTCATATAGTATAATGCTCCCTTCGACCAAAAAATGAAAACTTTGACCCACTGTAAAAAAAAAACTCAGACGTGCTGGACTATAAGTTTGTTCTACAAAAATGATCTACTCAACATACCCTTTCAGAATTATAGGGTCGCTATTCTGTTCCAAAAATGGTGTTGGACAGTGTAATTATTCAGATTAAAAGTTTAAGCTGTATATTTATATTTTATCGGTTAAAAATTAATCAAAGTTACCAATTGCTTTCAACATTGATTAGGAGAAAAATCTTAAACTTTTAAAGCGGCTTCTGATGCACTGTTCCTTGCCTCATTAAACAGTTTCATTCAGAGAGTGGAGGAGCTAATAATGATCCAAGAAGAAATCTGGTTGGTTTGATAGGGAAACAACAAGTGCAGAGTGATCGACAGGTTGTCTAAAAATTGGTTAACACAATGGGATCAACATGATGGACCCAAGTGAGCTGTTTTATAAGAATGGCTGCCCACGGACCCTAACATAAACTTTATTTGCATTTTCATTCTCTAAATTTAAATTCTCTTTAATTATGAATAAGGAGATACTTATAGTTTTTAGCTTGTTTTATGAATAATTTATATATAAACTAGCTGACCCGGTCCGCGTTGTTGGCCCTAAGCACTGCGACTGTTTTAACGGCGGCAGCAATCGAGTCCATGCTACTTTGGGCCCAGCTGAAGTTGCTTTTTAAATTATTTAATACTATGTTTCCACGGTACATGCTTCGCTCTCTATTCATGCTTCACACCCCAATCATGAACGAAACAACTTGCTTCACCATACAAAATTTTCAATATGAATCTTCTTGCGAAGCACGAAAAATTGCACTCTTCTCTAATTTTTATCGCAAGTTTATCTGCACTAGCTGTAAAAATTTAATATTATTGTAAACAAAGCAAATTATTTTCTTGTTGCTGGAAGTAAAGAAAGTAAATACGTACGAATGTGTTTTTTTTTTCAAATAAGCTAACTAATTTCCACTCAGTTTTTTTGTCCATTAAAAAAAATATTTTCCACAAATTGTAAATTCTGTTTTTTTTTACTAAAGACAACTGTCAAATCGAATCAAGTTTATTAGTCATGTAAACAGCATGATTCATTAACATAATTCAGAAGGCGAAGCAGGTGATTCAAGTCGTCGTGGAAACATAGTATAAATTTTTTCTTAAATTTTCCCACTTAATTTTATTTTGCCGATTTTTGTTTTTTTTTTGTTAAATTTTCAATGACAGCTGTTTAAATTTGCCACTTGCTTATTATACCCTTCACCATCGTGAGAAGGGTATATATAAGTTTGTCATTCCGTGTGTAATTTCCACAAAAAAATGTTCCGACCCTATAAAGTATATATATTCTAGATCCTTATAGATAGCGAAGTCGATTAAGACATGTCCGTCTGTCTGTCTGTTGAAATCAGTTTTTTGAAGTCCCCAGATATACTCGGGATCCAAACCTTCAATAATTCTGTCAGAAGTGCTTTCGAGAAGTTTGCTATTTAAAATCAGCAAAATCGGTTTAGGTCAACCAGAGTTATGAACCAATATGTGAGACCACCTCCATAAAAATTTGATATTTTTCGTCCATTTTATTGCAATATTTTGAAATATATTGCAGATAATACCATGAAATTTTGTATACGTTGTTTTTATGATAAAAGAGGAAAGTGTGCGGAAAATAGTAAGAATCGGTCTATGATTTCTTATAGCCCCCATACAAATATATATATTCCCGAAATATGGCTTAATGATAAATAAATGCCTATAAAATTGGAATATCTAGACAAAATTCAGCAAAAATAAGTCTTATACAAAAAGAAATCGCAAAACGAATGTTTTTTTAGTTCGGTCCATGTTTGACCATAGACCCCATATAAAGTACACTTCCAAAATTCACTTAAATACGTATAAAACAGATATAAATAATGTTACACGGCTAAAATTTGACATAAATACTCTTTATAGGCAAATAAATTGTTGTACTAAATTTTATGGTAGTCGGCCCAGAACTGGTCATAGCTCCCATACAAGGACCACATCTGAAAAAGACATTTTTCCCTATATATATTGTATAAATATCGGTGCCGACTCAAAACTTTCAACAGATCATTTTAATATATACAAAAATCATCCCACAAAATTTTGTGAATTTCGGTCTATTTTTAACCGTATGCCCCATATAAAGCCCTCTTCCGAAAATCACTTTAATACTCATAAATCGCTTATAAATAAGGGTACCAATCCAAAATTTTACACGGATCATTTACATACATGCCTAAATCTAACTGCTGGATTTTGAGAATATCGGTCCATATTTGACTATATCCCACATAAGGTCCACTACCGAATTCCACGTTAATACTAATATATATCTTAAATATACCGTTATTATGTTGAAATTCGACGTGAAATATCCTCATATGCATGAAAATAACTGTTCCAAAATTTAAGAAGATCGGCCCATAATTTGTCATACCTGCCATATAGAACCATTTCCAACAAACAAATAAATTCGGGTCAAAAAATATTCTTTTCGGATTTAACCCATATTCGGTCCATATTTTATAATCATGATATATATCGTTGGAAAGGTATTTTGAATACCTTCTATTTAATGTATTACAAATTATCTGACACCTAGTAGTTCCCGAGATATAAGCCTATATATTTTCAACTTTAAGGGCCCGCCCCCTCGAAAATAGGCGTGACCTCCAACAAATTTTTTTTTGCTGGTATCTCCTCTAAAAGCCCTATTTGATTTTTTTTTTTTTTTTTTTTTTTTTTGAGCAAAATCACTAAAACCGAATTGTACCCCTTTTTATACCCTTCACCATCGTGAGAAGGGTATATATAAGTTTGTCATTCCGTGTGTAATTTCCACAATATAATTTTCCGACCCTATAAAGTATATATATTCTGGATCCTTATAGATAGCGAAGTCGATTAAGCCATGTCCGTCTGTCTGTCTGTTGAAATCAGTTTTTTGAAGTCCCCAGATATACTCGGGATCCAAACCTTCAATAATTCTGTCAGAAGTGCTTTCGAGAAGTTTGCTATTTAAAATCAGCAAAATCGGTTTAGGTTAACCAGAGTTATGAACCTATATGTGAGACCACCTCCATAAAAATTTCATATTTTTCATCCATTTTATTGCAATATTTTGAAAACTATTGCAGATAATACCATGAAATTTTGTATACGTTGTTTGTACTATAAAAGAAGAAAGTGTGCGGAAAATAGTAAGAATCGGTCCATGATTTCTTATAGCCCCCATACAAATATATATATTCCCGAAATATGGCTTAATGATAAATAAATGCCTATAAAATTGGAATATCAAGACAAAATTCAGCAAAAATAAATTTTATACAAAAAGAAATCGCAAAACGAAATTTTTTTTAATTCGGTCCATGTTTGACCATAGACCCCATATAAAGTCCACTTCCAAAATTCACTTAAATACGTATAAAAGAGATATAAATAATGTTAAACGGCTAAAATTTGACATAAATACTCTTTATAGGCAAATAAATTGTTGTACTAAATTTTATGGTAGTCGGCCCAGAATTGGTCATAGCCCCCATACAAAAATCTTCCCGAAATATGGCTTAATGATAAATAAATGCCTATAAAATTGGAATATCAAGACAAAATACAGCAAAAATAAGTTTTATTCAAAAAGAAATCGGAAAACGAAATTTTTTTTAATTCGGTCCATGTTTGACCATAGACCCCATATAAAGTCCACTTACAAAATTCACTTAAATACGTATAAAAGAGATATAAATAATGTTAAACGGCTAAAATTTGACAGAAATACTCTTTATAGGCAAATAAATTGTTGTACTAAATTTTATGGTGGTCGGCCCAGAACTGGTCATAGCTCCCATACAAGGACCACATCTGAAAAAGACATTTTTCCGTATATATATTGTATAAATATCGGTACCGACTCAAAACTTTGCACAGATCATTTTAATATATACAAAAATCATCCCACAAAATTTTGTGAATTTCGGTCTATTTTTAACCGTATGCCCCATATAAAGCCCTCTTCCGAAAATCACTTTAATACTCATAAATCGCTTATAAATAAGGGTACCAATCCAAAATTTTACACGGATCATTTACATACATGCCTAAATCTAACTGCTGGATTTTGAGAATATCGGTCCATATTTGACTATATCCCCCCCATAAGGTCCACTCTCGAAATCCACGTTAATACTAATATATATCTTAAATATACCGTTATTATGTTGAAATTCGACGTGAAATATCCTCATATGCATGAAAATAACTGTTCCAAAATTTAAGAAGATCGGCCCATAATTTGTCATATCTGCCATATAGAATCATTTCCAAAAAACAAATAAATTCGGGTCAAAAAATATTCTTTTCGGATTTAACCCATATTCGGTCCATATTTTATAATCATGATATATATCGTTGGAAAGGTATTTTTAATACCTTTTATTTAATGCATTACAAATTATCAGACACCCAGTAGTTCCCGAGATATAGGCCTATGTATTTTCAACTTTAAGGGCCCGCCCCCTCGAAAATAGGCGTGACCGGCAACAAATTTTTCTTTTGCTGGTATCTCCTCTAAAAGCCCTATTTAATTTTGTTTTTTTTTTTTTTTTTGAGCAAAATCACGTATTTTTTCTCGTGAGCTCTGTTAACATCGCCTTTTTCGCAATTAATAACAAAATTAATAACAAAAATTACGAAAGTTAAAACAAGATTTAAAAATAAACAAATTGCACAAAATATCAAACAAAAAGAACAATAAGATAATTTAAATGAAACAAAACAAAACATTAACAACAATAAAATTGCAAAATTAAAACAATACATACATATAATAAATCTAAGAGTAAAAACCAAAAAAATCTATTTTTTGTTTTCTCTTACAATAACCCAAAGTACAATAAACTCTAAAGTGTTAAAAACAGAATATAAATACAACAACAATCATAAACAATCAATAATAATAATACGAGAGAATTACAAGAGATAATAAAAATAAATATAAAACATTGTTTGTACTTAATATACATAATTATGTCAACACGTAGAACAAAGAAAACAACAACAGAAATCTCTCAAAGCTTGTTGTCTGCCGACAGAGCTAAGAGAACAGCAGATAAAGCTGAGCTTAGTCCGTTATCTGATAATGCTCCTGCAGTGGCAGATCTTATTTTTTCAAGTGCAAATGACTCTTGCTCACGCAGTCGTTTGTGGAATTGGCTGGATGCAAAATTTACTAAACAAGACAGTTATATGAAAGAGCAAGCTGAAATAATAAAAGATATGATCGCAGAAAGTAAGAGAGTTTTAATAATTGAAATTGAACAAAAATTTAAAGACTTAAAATGTGAGATTATAAATGAAGTGAAAGGCGAATTAAAAGAATTAAATGATAGAATAAATAAATTAGAGACGGTCAATACGGAAATTGATCAATTAAAATCTGACGTTGAAAATTTAAAAATTAAATGTTTAAATCATGAAAATTCTATGGTGGCGTCTGAAGTACGCATAACTGGCATACCTTTTTATAACAATGAAGACTTAAATAAAATTTATGAAAATATATGCAACTCTCTAAACACTACTATGCCTGTGATTAAATCTATTTTTCGTGTAAAACACTACAACAACCAAGGAAGAGTTATTGATCCACCCATTGTTATAAAATTTAACACGCCGTATGAGAAAAACTATTTTCTGAGAACTGTTGCAGCTCATCGTCGTAAATTTAAATCGCCGCTACGATTGTCCGATGCCGGTTTCCAAAGTGATAAGAGTTTTTACATCAATGAAAACCTTACCCCGCACAATTATGGTATATTTAAAACAGCGATTGGACTAAAAAAGGATAAGCTATTGAAATCAGTTTATACTCTGAGGGGAACTGTCTACATTAAGCAACATGAGAATGATGAACCCAACAAAATTATTTTTCCAGAGCAATTGAGGCAGTTTTTTCGCTGCACTACACAAGTTTTTTAATGACCTTATGATAATGACTCTATATTTGTTTGTTGCTTTACTAATTGTTTTGAAAATTGTTTTGAATTTCTTTAATAATTACATGACTTTATTATTTTATCTGACTTCAACATTTAATTTAATTTTACTATTTCAACACATGACTTTATTATTTTATCTGACTTCAACATTTAATTTAGTTTTACATTTTCAATACTTTGTTATTTTTGCTTCAATTACAATGATTCAATTTCTTAATTTAATATTATCTTTATATTATATAATTTCTGATTTTATTAGCATTACACACATTATTATGCACTTTTATGACTTTTAACAGTGATGATCGTGGAAGGTCCAAAGACTTAACAATGAATATGGTTAGAATTTTGGCTAACTATAAAAGAGGTTTTAAAATTGTACACATAAATGCACAAAGTTTAAATAATAAATTGGATGAATTTAAAATTGTTTTTGAGAACTCTGGTATTGATGTTATTTGTGTTTCGGAAACATGGCTGTTAACATCAACCCCAGATAATAATATATGTCCCAATGGGTACAAGGTATTTAGAGATGATAGAGGAAGTCATGGTGGCGGTGTGGCCATTTTTACAAAGAATAGCATTTCTTGCAAAATATGCAACAAATCATCTTTGACATACAGTACAACTGAACAAGCGGTTGAGTTTATATTTATCGAAATTTCTTCATTTGGCAAAAAGATGCTGGTAGGTTGTGTTTATAGGCCAAATAAGAGAATACCATTAACTGTTTTGTATTCAACACTAGAAACTCTCGCCACAGTGTATAATGATATAGTCATTACTGGTGATTTTAACTCAAACGTATTAGTGGAGACAACGCTCCATGATAATATGTTATCGCTTGGTCTTTTTCCAGTCAACATGATTAATCCAACGCACCATACATCCACAGCAAGCACGCTGATTGATCTTTTCTTTGTGTCCAATACTACGAATATAGTTCTGTATGATCAAATATCTGCTCCGTGTTTTTCTAAACATGATCTAATATTCCTAACTTATAACTTTCAAATCCAACAAATTGAACAGTGTTTCAGTTATCGTGACTTTAAGAATCTAGATTTTAATATTTTATATGAATATTGTTCCCATATTGCCTGGAATGATATCTATTTTATGTACACCGTTGATGAACAATCTTCATTTCTGGAACACAATATTCAATATCTTTTCGATCAAACAGTACCACTAAAATATAAAAAAACAGTACATACTCAAAAACCATGGTTTTCAAATTCTGTTAAGAATGCAATACAATTGAGGGACTTAGCATATGCCAGGTGGAAAAGATTTAAAACTCCTGAACTAAAATTACAATATTCCAATGCCAGGAAAAATGTAAATAAACATATTAAACAGGCAAAAACTGAATATTATTCCAACCGCTTTGACTCAGCAATCAATTCTCAACAAACTTGGAATATCATTCGCGAAATAGGAATTGGCAATACTAATAATCGTACAGATTGTAATGTGGATGCAAACATGCTTAACAGAACTTTCACTGACATACCTGTAGTACAGGCAAATCCCACTTTTTTTAATTTTTCCTCATGCTCGCCAAATACAAATACTGGAATAATTAGTGAACATTTCCAATTTTCGTGCGTTACTCAATATGACGTTATTTCAACAAGCTCTTTGATTAAATCAAATGCAGTAGGAGTTGACGACATACACCCGAAGTTTATAAGATTACTTTTACCCATGATTCTACCGTATGTTACTTATCTATTTAATACTATTATAATGTCAAGTACGTATCCGTTAAACTGGAAACACGCAAAAATTCTACCATTACCTAAATCGAATGGAGAATATAGACCGATAGCTATCTTGTGTTTTCTATCGAAGGTTTTAGAGAAGCTCTTGTATAAACAAATGATGGAATATATTGATACTCATAGTTTACTTTCCAGCACGCAATCGGGGTTTCGTCAGAATCACAGCTGCGTTACGGCTCTTGTGGAGGTTAGCGAAAATATACGTCAAGGATTAGATAAAGGTAGTATGAATTTTTTAGTACTTCTAGACCATTCTAAGGCGTTCGATACGGTAGACCATGACATACTCATTAAAAAACTGTACCACTTTTTTCGGTTTAGCGACACTTCTACTAAACTTATATATTCGTATCTTACGAACCGCACACAATCGGTGTTTGTGAACAATACATGGTCAGATAGCGTATCTCTTAATAGAGGAGTACCTCAAGGCTCTATTTTAGGACCACTCTTATTTTCATTATATATAAATGATTTGCCAAACCAACTCTCTAAATGCAACATCCATTTATACGCAGATGACGTGCAACTTACTCTAAGTAGCTCTGTTCAAAATATAGCCTCAGGAATATCATCTCTAAATGAGGATTTAAACAAAATTTACCTCTGGGCTTGTGCAAATGGACTCTGTTTGAATCCACACAAATCTAAATGCATTGTGATATGTAAAAGGAGCTTAAATCGTTACATTTCTGAAGATATTGTTTTAAATGGTGAAAAAATCGAAATTGTTAATTCAGCGAAAAATCTCGGTATAATCTTCAATAGCAATCTGACATGGACTGATCATATAAACTCACTGGTTGGTCAAACATACATAAAGTTACGAGCTCTCTGGTCTACACAATATTTTACACCAATAAGAATAAGAACCTTACTAGCCAAGACGTATCTGATTCCTTCTCTAATATATGGGTGCGAGTTGTTTGGAAGCTGTGATTCAAGTAGTAAAAGTAAGCTTAATATATTGTTTAACAACATAATAAGATATGTGTATGGATTGAGAAGGTTTGATCATGTTTCTGCTGTTTCCAATAAACTTTACGGAGTTTCACTTGATAGCCTATTAAAAATTCGTATTCTTGTATTCTTGCACAAAATAATAAATACTCAAACACCCAAATATATATTTGAAAAAATACGTTTCTTCCAATCGTCTCGAAATCGAAATATTATAATACCTCGACATCAATACCTAGTGTCTGAATGGCACTTTTATGTACATGCCGCTCGTCTTTGGAACAATCTTCCACGAAATCAACAAATAAATAGTAATGCTAATAGTTTCAGAAATTTTTTATATAACTTTTTCACGTAAGATGTTATCAATATAGGTTTTTCTGTATCTAATTTGTTTATGCTCATAATAAAATTGTTTATAACGTAATGCGTTCCTGTACTATAAATATAAGACTTAGTCTTGTTGTACAGGAAATGAAAAAATTCAATAAATAAATAAATAAATAAAATAAATAAAATCACTAAAATCGAATTGTACCCCTTTTTTATACTCTGTTTGTTTTTTTTTATACTCTGTTTGTTAAATTACACTGAAGATTATTATGAACATCAGACAGACTCTGTAAATTATGGTAAGAATTGGTAATTAAATCAATTAAAAATGGTAAAAATTAGACAACATTTCAAAATATTTAACATAAATTATGTTGGTCGTAAAATTGTGTTTCAAACAATATATCAAATACTAATAAAATTTGCACTAACACTGAATAGAAAACACAGAATTAGGATATTCTAGTCTAGTGTAGTTTCTGTATTTCTTATTACGCTTAGGTGAAGGGTATTTAAGATTCGGCACAGCCGAATATAGCACTCTTACTTGTTTATACTCTGTTTGTTAAGTTACACTCAAGATTATTGTGAACATCAGACAAACTCTATAAATTATGGTAAGAATTGGTAATTAAATCAATTAAAAATTGTGAAAATTAGACAACATTTCAAAATATTTAACATAAATTATGTTGGTCGTAAAATTGTCTTTCAAAAAATATATCAAATACTAATAAAATTTGCACTAAGAATGAATAGAAAACACAGAATTAGGATATGCTAGTCCTATAAGCAGTGTAGTTTTTGTATTTCTTAGTACGGTTAGGTGGAGGGTATTTAAGATTCGGCACAGCCGAATATAGCACTCTTACTTGTTTATACTCTGTTTGTTAAATTACACTGAAGATTATTATGAACATCAGACAGACTCTGTAAATTATGGTTAGAATTAGTAATTAAATCAATTAAAAATGGTGAAAATTAGACAAAATTTCAAAATATTTAACATAAATTTTGTTGGTCGTAAAATTGTGTTTTAAACAATATATCAAATACTAATAAAATCTACACTAATGGGTCGATTACGAATGGCAACCGAACCTCAGTTCGGTTGACAGTTGTCAAAAACATATTACAGATGGCAACTGGCAACTTTAGTTGCCAAACATGGCAACCGAGAATTTGTGGTTGCTTTGATTTTATTTAATTTGGTTAAATGTTATTAATTTTGTTGCTAAATTATTTATATTTGTATATATGTATGTATATGTACATTAGGGTGGTTTTTCAAAATCGATTTTCGATTTTTAAAGGTGCTCACATCTAGAATTATGTAATTTAGTGTTAAAATACAATTGCGAAAATTTTAGCTCAATCGGACTATGCCTTCCCGTGCCGAAAGAGCCCCAAAGTTTTCGAAAATGCCTGTTTTTCACGAAATAGCGCCATGTTTCTTCTTTAGCTGATAAATGCCATAAGTTATTACAAGAAATTTACTATCAAATGAAAGGTACTTATAATGACTTTAAAAGTTAATTTCTTATTCATATTTACCACAAAATATTCAAGCAGAAATTAAAAATCGGGGAGTCCTCAATTTGATTTTGTCGTTGCGCATGTAATGTTACTTTAAGAGAAATATTCATTTAAAGGTTTTTGTGTTAAGTGAACAGTTCGTACAAGAAAGATATTTAAGTCAAAATGGTTAGTACTTCGTTCAATGTTCGTATCCGTGCTAAAACTCAGATTTATTTAATTGGACATTCATCTCAACAAATAACCGGCAGCAAGCAACCATCAAGTACTAAAGGCATTGTTTTATAACATGCGTAACGTTGGATTACCTTTCTGTGAAGCCGCAAAACTCACTCTGAAAGAAGTTTTTGTGTTCTGGGAGAAAGCTTATCAGTTACAAAAAAATGTTGTTCGTAACGTTCAAAAATTGTATAACGAATGGAGAACACTTCAGAAAAATTCAAAATTGAAGACAATAGGTCAGAGGAAAAAAATAGTGCATTTACAATTAAATTGCCTGATTTATTTGATGTAGCAGTAGAAGATGCTATTTCCAAAATGACTCACCAGGAAGACATTAGGTTTTCAGAGAATGAAAGGGCGTCCGGGCTATATGGAAGGTGTCGATCTGAAGACAGCTCTAGCTGAAGAAAGAAGCGAAGAAAGAAAATCGAAAGCAGAAGAGTGGCGACTCCGACAGATATCACTAGAAAGCGTTGGTAAGTTTCTACCATATTTGCCCAAGTTTAATAAAAAAAAGTTATACCCTTAAACTTAACCTTGAGTATGTAATTAAATATTTACTATTGGAATCTATAAAATGTGTCCTTTTTCTCACTGCAACAGAAAATTTACAAAATATCTCATTCTCTTCTGAATCGGAGGTGGCTTCAGACATTGTATTTACCGGCAATGGAAAAATCGGAAAATTAGAAACTGAGAGTAAAAGTACAGATATAAAAAAGTTATAACCGAACAGCTATCAATTTAAATAAATAGGTGCATTTTCGAAAACTTTGGGGCTTTTTTTGGCACGGGAAGGCATAGCTCGATTAAGCTGAAACTTTTACAATTGTATTTTTCAGGGACCGTAACTGTTATGACTTTTTAAAAAAAAAATCAAGAAATAAGAGTTATTTTTGATTTTTATATTTTTAGATAGAAAATAAGAGTTATTTTTTATATTTATTATTTCAAATGAAAAATAAAAGTTATTTTTGATTTTTATATTTTTAAATGAAAAATAAAAGTTATTTTTGATTTTTATATTTTTAAATGAAAAATAAAAGTTATTTTTGATTTTTATATTTTTAAATGAAAAATAACTTTTATTTTTGATTTTTATATTTTTATATCAATAATAGAAATCAATTCAAAATTCGTGACATAGGTACGCGGTACGCCACCTGTTGAAGAAAACTTATTTGTAATAGATGAAAGCTCTGTTGCAAGCTGTCGATCTGTTTTAGCAGACGGTTTAAGGTCAATGGAGATGAATTATTCGTCTTCGGACGACGATGATACTCCTACGACAATAAATGACAGCGTCCGCAAAGCTTATTTTGAAATAGACAATTGCAATGAAAAGCGTTTCGATACTTCTGCTAATTTATTGGAATATTGGGAGAACAAAAAATTTGTGTTTACATGGCTTCGAAAATTAGCTTTAATTGTTCATTCTGTACCTGCCACTCAAGTCAGTGTAGAAAGGTCATTTTCAGCATTCAGATTAATATTGGGAAATTTGAGATATAATTTATCTGAGGAACATTTAATATCAATTATGATGGTAAAATTGAACACCTGAAAACGACTTCTTAACACTGACTTGAATGGCAGCCAAAACTTATAAGCTTTTTCTATGCATTCATGTTTTTATAGCTGATAATGGATAAGTCACATAATATATTATATTCATATAGAAATTTAAATGAAGCAGCATATTATAATACATACGGCATCAACAAATAAATAAGAGGTTTGAATTGATTTTTATTTGATATAAAAATATAAAAATCAACAATAACTTTTATTTTTCATTTAAAAATATAAAAATCAAAAATAATTTTTATTTTTCATTTAAAAATATAAAAATCAAAAATAACTCTTATTTTTGATTGTTAAAATAAAAATCAAAAATTTAAAAATCATGCAATATGTTGGATGCATTTCGCCTAAGAATCATGATGGTGTAATTAAAAGTTTTCTACGATATTCATTTATGTATGATTTATTTCTTCAAAAAAATGAAAAATAACTCTTATTTCCGGTCCCTGGTATTTTTACACTAAATAGAACATTTGTAGGCGTGAGCACTTACAAATTTTGAAAACAAAAATGTTGGCATATTCAATAAAACCACCCTAATGTACATACTATATATTTTTCTACCCGAAAATTCGACAAAAATGTTAAAAACGAAAGTTGCCTTACATAATAACAACTTGCACGTCAGTTGCGTTGCCTATTGGCAACCCAACTCCAGTTTGGTTGCTATACATAATCGACCCATAAAACTGAATAGAAAACACAGAATAAGGATATTCTAGTCCTTTAACCAGTGTAGTTTTTGTATTTCTTATTACGTTTAGGTAGAGGGTATTTAAGATTCGGCACAGCCGAATTTAGCACTCTTACTTGTTTTTCTTTACAGTTTGTATGAAATAATTTTCTACATATGAGGTGACACCCAGTTAAAGTCGGTTCAACTTAAAATTACCTTACATTTTGACTATAGTTACAAATAAATTAAAGTAGGTTTTAAGTTTAAAGTTGTTTTTAAAAAGAACCGACTTTAGTGTTTGTCTATGGTTATGGCCCATTGTTTCGCTTCTAGCGTGTGACTAAAGATTATACCACAAAAACAAAAAATATTCTAATTTGAGAGAACATGTAGTTCTGTCTGTACGTGTTGTCTCTAAACGTCGTCATATGCACAGTCCGGTGGACACAGCAAAAAAGAAATAAAGACCTGAAATGAGTCTAGGGCGTTATGCTTTTTTCTACAATTAAAATTTAATTTTAATTGAAATAATTTTTCAGTCTTTCAATTTGGTAATAAATGATACAAAAAATACATATTATTACAAAGATATTAAAGATATTATTCCAATTTTTTTGGATATATATATATATATATATATGTATATATTTACATTTTGTATACAAACTCTGCTCGATATTTAATTTGTGTATTACTGTTGGTGATTATATATATTCAACATGTTGTTAAAATAGGAGAAGTTTTATGCCCCTATTATGGTTCACAACTTTTTTAATAATTTGGTCGTCTTTCATAAATCGGTATTGCCATTCACAACTTATATGTAGTAGAGTTAATGTAGAGTTAAAGTCGGGTTGACTGACAGACGACCAAACTTAGTTGAGTTGAGAACGGCAATAGGGGCATTAGTTCATGGAATTCAGAATTTAAAATTGTTTTTTATGTTTCAAGATAATTAAGTAATTATTTAGAATTATTATACTTGAACTTAACAATTGTCAATAATTAAGAAAACACTATTTTATTTTTGAAATATGAAATGTTCTTATTAATATTTATGATATTAAATGAGAAAAATAGTTGTTGTCTCAAAAAAGAAAGAATTTGGTAACAAAAACATTAATAAAACAAACAAATGATAGAAAATTTTAATAATTCAGGATATCGTCACTTTCAACGGAAAAATCGTCGCTTTGCTATTTTTGAGACAAAAAATCGTCAAATCTGGCAGCTATGATTGTAATATGTAATCATAAAAAATCATAATTTTCGTTTCACCACCCTATTTCATATCCTGGCTACGCCCTTGTTTATGCCTTTCACCGTCAGATGCCAATGCACATTAGAGGCAGTTGACGGCTGGCGACGAATTTATGGCGTCTGTGTATTTTTGAAGTAAACAACGCTCAATATTTACGTAAATGCGATACCATATATCAAAACACAGCGCACAAAAAAATTAAATTTATTGAATAAATGAATACACAAAAATTCATTCAAGTCGATCCAGTCGTGTAGTTGCAGTGTAGTTGAATAACCTAGATACCGAATGCAGCGCCATCTGCCGGGCTAGTTTGTGAATGTATACCATCCAAGGTGGCACCCAAACGCATGCAAAAAAAATGTATTCATTGACATACACACGTACAGTAGAATTATATACATAGAGAAGATTTGTAGGAGAGGTACCACGCCCCTTTGTACAATCCCGCCCATATTTGCAGCAGCACTTACAAAATGCACACCAAACCGACGTACCAAATTTTGTTCAAATGCAGTTATCAGGAGCAGAAATGCTAGATTTTTAATTTGTGGTTTGTATGGGAGGTACCACGCCCCTTTGTCCAATTGGACCGAATTGTAAATCTAAACCACCCGGGCGCCACCCAAACGCATACAAAAAAATTTATGCAAATCGGTCCAGCCGTTTAGGAGTTCAGTCACAACACACGTACAGTAGAATTATATATATAAAGATAATAAAAATTACAAACAAACATTTTTTAAATTTTGTTTTATTAAGAAGTTCCGTCATTGGAAACAATCCAATTGGGTGGTGCTTAAGTTCTGGTCAATAGCAATATGTATATTTAATTCTATTTATATCTAAATGCAAATGTTTTACACAAACATAAATTTGTTTTTTTATTATTTATAAATATTATGAAGTACATAAGCACATATTATTATTACATTTAACAAATTATTACTAATATTATGTATTTAATTATAAGTAGTATTCAATTTATGGTATGTATGTATGTATGTATATCATTTTTATTGTATTTTTGTTTCATAGAATAGTAAAAAAGTACAAAATTAATTAATTGCTTTATTATAAACTTTACAAATAGTAACTGTATTGATTTAATATCATTTCTTGTTTATATGTATTATATTTTAATACATTATGTACCTACAACACATATATACATACACACATATCGTCGATGTGCCAACAAGAAGTTTTATGTGTATTATAACATTTACATGCAAATGGACTTGCCGAACAATTGGTAGAATAAAACATAAGACTTTTCGTGGTCGCAACGAAGATATAAACTATTATCGCTACCTTAATATAATATAGCATTCTGAACAGAGGTAAAAACGACGAAATACATATCCAATTCACATAAATATTTATGTTTACTATTGTTTTAATTACAAATATTCAGATATGGTTGAAACAACAATTTACATTAAGGCAACGATACAAATTTATACTAATATAAAAATATTTTTAGAGCGATAAAAAAATTATGTGATTATGTATAACTACCTAATTATTATATTTGCTTTTGTATACAAAAAATATATATTTTTGTATGTACATATTAAGGACTCCACTTCTTAAAAGATAAAAACCACATACACATTTTACGAAATATCCAAAAAACTAAATGTAATTTTTTATACTAAATACTACTCGTTTTAAAGTTTGTTTCATTATTTCTTTATAAATAATCTTTGTTAAGTACTATGCAATTCTACATACATAAATATTTGCACGAATATTAAATATCAGCGTAATAATAATGTTTTTCACAACTTTAAATCGAATTAATGCAATATAAATAAATACATACTCATTTAAATACATACATGCATTTATACATATAAAGGTTATTGTTTATTATTAGATATGTTCGCGTTCTTTATAATTTGTAATTTTAGAGATAGAGAACTGATTATACAAATACTTGAAACATTTCCCCACAAAAAAAACAAGTTACATATTGTCACAAATGTTTAAAATGCATGATTCAAAAGATGTAGTAGTAAATAACATTTAAAAAATTGTGATTACGTGTTTTTACATTTAAACTAACGTCGATAGCTTATGACACAAAATATTTTAGTTTATCAAAATGTACCCTTGTTTATAAGAATAAATGTATTATAATATTAAATAAACATTTAAAATATTCAAAGCTTCACATATACGAATGCTAACTAAGCTGCAATCTTATGAATAAGAACTTTTTGCAGCGATCTTCAAAGTAACAGATTCAAAGCACTTGCATATTCTTATTTCAAAATATTGTTGGTCATTTTCATACAATAATATAAAACAATATGAAATGTCATGAGATTAATAGCAAATACATAATAACATTCACACAATGAAGATAAATTTTTCTTTGAAATTAACCCAAACTAATAGGAAACTTTTACAAAACAAATTAAAAGGATTTCATATAATAACGACAACACAATTATTAATATTATTAATTAGTATATTTGTGTTCCTTTATACTACGTCTTAATTTTCTTTTGTGTTTGACGATATTTTAGTAAAAATATAAATATGCAATATACACTATATGCCATAGTATAACATGAAAGCCAGCTTTGAATTGACTTAGTATGTTTAAGCTATTATTTCAAAGAAAATTTATGTTTGTATTGTATTAAGGTAAGTTTAGACGATATGTTAAATCAGCATATATATGCTGACAGGCATATGATTAAAATTAGCAGTAAATTCCTATGTCATATGTTAGACGTTTATACGATATGTTGAAAGTAGCAAATTTTTTGATGTCAGCATATGTCAGCAAATGAAATGTCAACATAAGAGTTAGCATACGATTTTTGTGTTTATACGATATGTTGAATTTTATGTGGTGCTACATATGCTGAGTCGTATAAACATTTGTTTGTGAAATTAGTCAGTTTGACAACATTTTTCAATTATTATTCAACGTCTGTATTTTATGTGAAATTTTTGAAATAAAATTATATAATAAAAATATCAATAAAAAAAAACATAAATGATCACGTGGAAGGAAATTGGTCTAGCTATTGCGTTTTTAAGCAAATTTTTATATGCAAATCTGTCTTAATAAACGTTTGTTAAATTTAATAATGGTTTTTGTTTATTTCTAGAGACCTGGGGCCAAATTATCGCATTCGATATCGAGTAAAATTGAACGTAATTTTCTTATTTGAGATTATGGCATACGATATCGAGAAATTTAGTATATTTTATCATAATTTCGATATCGAAATCATACGTTCGCTCATTCGATCACGAATGCGGTAATTTGGCCCCTGTGTCGATTAATTTGAACTATGCCGCCGGCCATTATATTGCGTTTTGTGTTCTTGTGTGTGTATGTGTGTACGTACATATGCAACAAGAATTGTATTTACATAAAAAAACTATCGGTGGCTGGGCCGTAATACACTATCCTACACAATCGTACGATTCATTCAGTGGAAAATCTGACCGATTTCAATCACACTCAAAAAAATTCGCAACAAAGTATGTCATAGGTGCCACACTATTACACAAAAAAGATGCAAAAACATATGTTTTTGCTAATGTCAACAAACGCAGTTTTCCGCCATTTAAATTAATATTTGTGTTCAATTATTTTGTTGTTATATGTGAATATAATAAATTGTATAAACTATACAAATAATTAAAAAATGTTAAACGTCGTCTGTCCTTTAGATTATAATTTGTGATTTAAATCAATGAAGCCGACATTGTTGTTTTCTTATCAGCTTTATTAGAAAATACAACTCTGATCGCATATGAATTTGCCATATGCTGAAAAGCTTGCATACGCTTTTCAACAAATAACATATCTGTCAACATACGCAGGAAATTTGTCAAACACTAATAATATGCTGTTTACACGATATGCTAAAATTACCAACATACGTTTGTTGGCATTGTTAACAAAGTGTTAGCAAATGTTGTTAAACATACGTATGCTGAAAAAATTTTGCGTTTACACGATATGTAAGCACTTGTCACAAATTTTTCAGCATAAATATGCTGATTCAACATATCGTCTATACTTAGCTTTATATGTATCTACTACATACATAAATTACAAACAGAAGATATGACTTAGTTTTCTATGTTTTTTGAAATACTTAGTATTGCATGTATTTACATGCAGAAATGTATGTATAACTTTGGAAATACTGGTTTGGAATGCTGGTTGGTGAATAATGAGAAACATCACAAGTTTTGAGTAACATATTTTATGCATATATACTGAAAGTAACCCATGCTTCATAGTACGAAAGTAACTTCATTCATTTACGAAAGTAACAATCTCTTCGTAGTCGTTGTTTTATTTTTATTGATTTACGAAAACGTTTTCGTTAATGCTAACGACATTTAACGAAGGAAAACAAAATTATTTCGTAATATCCAAAAAAATCGTTACATTCAGAAATTTATTAGGGTTTTTATAAATTCTTTGTAAATTTTCGAGGTTTTTGTTTCAAAATTTTTATTGGAAAATTATATAATTATTTCATATTATAGTAAAATATTTTGTATATTGCAAGCCAGAATTTCGTAGTGTAAAACCACGTCTTTTAGTATAATGTGAAATAATTTTATTATATTTACGAATATGCCTTTCTTATAAAAGACATGGATTGTTCAGTGTATATAGAGATTCATGTGAAAGTCGTATTAGTTGTGCCAGAAAATATATATACAGTGTGTCACACAACTAAATTGCCTACTCATTTTCAAAGAGAAATTTTGGTTTTCATTCAAACAGGTACAAATATTTTTTCTTTTTTGCAGATGATAGTAGAGATTGTGTAAATTGAAAAAATTCCAAAAAAATCTTACAAATTGCAGGTCATAAAACTAACTTGCATTAAGACCTTTGCGGTAAAAAGGCCGGAGGCAAAATAATTTATTATTTACAAAGAAAAAATACAGCTTAAAAATATATTAAAAACATTTGTGATATCTTTAGTAGATGTTGTCAAGCAGTCAACAAATTAATAAATTCGTCTAAAGTCGCAGAAGCATTTAAAATTTACCATAGAATGGTTGTTCCAAATTGTTGAATACAGTTGAAGAAAGACTAATTACTGCCCATGGAAAACCACTTAAACCTACATATATTTATCCCGACAAGAAATTAACGACCAACTAAGAAGGACACCATATAATAATGTAAACAACGAAAAAATTAACAGGGTGCTGAGAGCCATAAATATATGCGGTCGTCTGGCAACCATTGGTTCTTTAATCAAATGTTGTTATTTTTAACATTATAATGACCCGAAAATCACAGTCTTAAATGTTAAAAATTAGCTTTTGTACAGTACCAAACACTAACCAACACCTCCTCAATGCTCGGACCTGAACCCCATAGCAGTGGTAGAGATATAATATAATTTTTTTCTCGATGTTTAATTCTTTTCCTTTCTGCAATATGGAAAAAATTATTACTAATAACCGTTGGAATATCTATAACACGAATCTCTTTAACAAAATAAATGAAACAATTAAATGAAAAACACTAAAAAACTGAAAAAATTAACAGGAATTTAAAAAAATACAAAATACTTTTCTAAACTTAAAATTATGATGCAATTTACTAAAATGCAACAATAACTAAATAAAAATTTATATTTTTAATTATTTTTTTTTTGTTGTTTCTTATTTTACATAATATCAATTATCAATTGAAAGTAAAATTTATTTTTTTTACTGGATTTTTACATATTTATGTATGAATGAAAAACTAATTTCTCCTAATAATGAGTAGGCAAAATAGTTTTGCGGCACACTGTATGTACATGTATTTATATGCATCATAAGTATTTGCTATTTATACGTAATAATGTGTTAGTGTTTGTAAAGATTAAAAGATTAAGAAATACATACATATATTGTTTTACAAGCTACTCATATTAAAAGTGTAGGCATAAGTTTTAAGTGGTTTTTGGTATTGCAGTTTAAATTAAATTTAAACCCTAACACTACACATCAGGTTTTGTGATATGTTCGTTTGTAGAGTAAATTTGTATAAATATGTAATTTGATTTAGATAATTCTTTGGTTTGTTGATTTTTTATTATTCAAATATCCCCTGTATCCATGGCAGTATTAATATCAGCTACGATTTTGCCCATCACTTCTCGATATGGCGAATTTGGTTTAAACGCTGTTTCCAAAAGCGTTTGATCACCAAAAAATTCAAAAACTTCATCGATACGATTTAAAGACTTTTCTGTCAAATGTCTCTGAACAATACATTTTAGAGATGTATGTGACTCAGCAATTGAGTTTTGTAAATATGGCAGGTCAAAACTGTAATCAACTTCATAGAAAGATATAACTGACAATTGAGTATTCTGAAAAATGTCGTTAAAATTATTTGTATGAGAAATGTAAGTAAGTTATTATGTGAATATATTTAGCTAAAAACAATACCTGAAACTTTCGTTTAAATATTTCAGCTTGTGTTTGTTCTTCGGCATTAAATTGATTGTTGCGATGTAAAACTCCAATTTTTATAACAATTTTAATTATATTTTTAATAATTTTCTCCGCTTTAACCTTGTTGCCACTCTGCAAAATACAAAAAATATTATAATTAAAATGTTGTTACTTTAGTCACTATTTTGCAAATAGTATTTTCGAATAGACCATTCAAAATTATTTACTAAAATGGCATTATTATTTCGCAGTTCCTAAAAAAGTTTAACAACAAAACGAATTAAGGTTTAATTTTTTCGTTTATTTATTAAACAAACCGTAGAATGCTAAGAGCCTGTATTTTGATAGTCCTAAACTGATTAAACTGATATAGATGGAAGGCAAGGTATCCAATATTTGAATAAACAAACATTTTAAATTTATAATTTATGGATATTTAATTTTTTGTTTTAAAATGACCCGAAACAATTGTGTTTGTAAATAACCCACTATTAATTTCTGTTCAGTATAAATTATTTAAACCCTGTAACTATAAACCCGTCATGACCTCAGAACCTGAACTGATCTTACAAAATAGTTTAGCCACGACAAACTACAATTTTTATAGCAATTGCGCCAATACTTCGCTTTACGTCGTTTCGTTTTGCGTTTTTTCAAAGTTGAGTTGGGTTCAAGTCTTTAATTTTGTTTTTTTAAATTTTTGCAAAATCTGCAACATCATTAGATGCTAAAACGATGACCCGTACAAGAAGTGCTTTGATGATCGAAATGGAGTATTTTCTTTCTATTTGAATTGAATATCAAGTTGCGCAGAGTAAAAAGGTAATTCAGACAAAAGCAAAAAGCATTATCCAACGATAATGCTAGTGGTAGTTATACAGACAATTGCTGCAAAGAAAATTATTTTACGTTAAAAAAAGCTGTTCAGCAAACATTTTTTGTGAAAGAAAGCCGACGACCCTAGGACCTATCTTACATGGTTTGCTATAGAAAATCTTAATTCACTTTGCGTCGTTTCAATTTGCGCCGTGGAACGTAACCCCGACGCAAAGTAAGGTATTGGTGTACTGTAATTTTAAAATTAAAATATTCTAAGGCCCATTATTACAACTTATAAATAGTTATGATGTTATCGGACATTTAAGAAGTATTTGGTTATTATAAGTTTACTTATAATCATCTTGCCTTTAAATTTTATAGTGAGGTATGTATTTGAAGTTGCCATATGTTCTGGAAAAAATGTCAACTTCATGAAAATTAAAATAATTTTAATTTTGTTTTGCCAATAAATACTTTAATAAACAAAAATGGAAAGCAGACGTTTGATTTATATGTTTTCACACACAAATGTTTTCACAAACACAAACAATTTACTGTTTCTTGTCAGTAGTTTATCAAAAGTAATCGGTTTCCCACTGGTATTGCCATATTTTATAAAAAAAAATAATTTTATTTTACAAGGAAGTTGTAATAACGAAAAATTTTAAAGGTCACTTTATTCCTCACTTTATTCCTCACTTTAATTAAAGTTACCTTTTACTATTAAGAACATTAGAGGCAAGTTGTAATAATGGTAGTGTAGTAAAAACTAAACAATGAATTATTGAATATTTGAAATTTTGTTTGTAAATTTTGTTCGGCATAAGGTCATAAGGTAACAAATTTTTAAATGAAAAATATAAAAATATTTTGTTTTAAAAATTTTTATTTTATTTTATTCCCAATATTTCGGTCAACTTTGTTGACCATCTTCAGGGGTTCTATATAAAAATACAAAAATATATTAAACAAATTATTATAAGTTACACAAAGCATTTCAAGCACAAACAAATTATAATTACATTTAAAATAAATATGTATTTTTATTCGACCTTTATTATTTATTTTATTACTAATTTTTCAAGCTTAAGGTCTTTCTTTTAAATATAAAAACTTTTTAACGTTTATTTAAAACCAATATTTCGGCACTTCCTTGAGTGCCTTCGTCAGGGTTTTTTTTCTTCCTAATTTTACAAATTTTTAACAAATTATAACAAATTTAATAATAACTGACAAATTAAAAAATTTTTAAATTCAAAAAACAAAGAAATATTTTTCAAATTAAACTTGATCTATATGTAAATAAATTATTTTTTTAACTTCCGTTTCTATTTTTATAAATTAAGTGTCTATAATTTTGTGCTACATTTTCAGTGTCTGACTTAAAATTAATTCTCGAAATTGTCGGAACCTTTATAATTTGTAACATTTCTAACATAAATCTACGTTTATAATTATTTTCTGTGTTTAAAACCGTTGTATTTTCAAAATCTGGATAATGGTTTAGATTAGCACAATGAGTTGATAAAGCTGTTTTTTGTGATATATTTCTATATCTTTGATCTGATTTATGTCCTGCTATCCTAGTCTTTAGTTTATTCTTCGTTGTACCTATATATACTTTATTACACTGCCCACTATCATTCCCCTTACATGGTATTTTATAAACAATATTTGACATATCCATTCTCTTTATTTTATCTTTCATTTTAGTAAATAGTTTACCTACTGTGTTAAAAGATTTATGAGCTATTTTGTATATTTTGTTATCATATATATTTGATTTTTCTAATCTTTCTGAAAATTTTGGTATATATGTTACCGACTTATAAATCCTCTGTTCTGTAATACTATTTCGGTTATTTAATCTATAATTATCATGTCGTATTAATAAATCTGTTACTAATTGTTTAGGGAAGCAATTATCAGTTAAAATATTTGAAATCTTCCTTTTTATTATCTCCATGAAATTCTGAATCACTTATTTTTAGAACTCTTTCTATAAAATTTTTAGCTGTATTAATAATTATTCTCTTTGGATGTTTCGAGAAATAATTAATAATTCTACCAGAAGATGTTGGTTTTTGATACCAATCTATTAATATCCTATTTCCTCTTCTAATTATCAAGGTGTCCAAATATGATATTCTTGAATTAGATTCCCTTTCAATTGTAAATTTAATGTCTGCATGAAATGAGTTAAAAATATCTAACATTTGCTCTATTCCTGATTCAGAAATTATACAAAATAAATCGTAAACATATTTTGTCAAGATCTTCGGTTTTATAATTAATTTTTCAACACATATATCTAATAACCTTTCCATAACTATATCTGCTACAATCGGAGAAGCTGACGAACCCATAGGAAGTCCTTTCATTTGATTATATATATGATTATTTAATTGAAAATATCTACTATCTATTATACAAAATTTAAGAATACGTAAAAATAAGTCCTTTTCCATATTAGTATGTTTCCTTATTATATTCCATTTTTCTTCTACTATATTAATAGCTAAGTCTATTGGAATGCTAGGAAACAATGAAACTACATCAAGAGAAATTAATCTCTCATTACTATCTAATGTAAAATTCTTAATTCTGTCTTTAAATTGAAGAGAATCCTTAACATTATATTTTGAATTTTCAGTAATTTTATTAAGAATTCTTGTTATATATTTACACAGTTCATATGATGGAGAATTTATCATTGAACATATTGGCCTCAATGGAAAATCCATTTTATGAATTTTTGGAAGACCATATAGCCTAGGTGCCATTGCTGTATTAGTTTTAAATTTATTCCTGTAATTATGTCATTAATAAAAAGTTCCTGAACTATTATTATTCATCTTTTCCAGTTTATTAGTAGGGTCCTTATCTAATCTCCTATAATTAGAATCATCCCTTATAATATCATTTATTCTTAACTCGTAATCAGTTCTATTCATTGCCACCGTTGTATTCCCTTTGTCTGCATTTAAGATAATAATGTCCCTATTAGATCTCAAAAATCTATCTGTCTTCTTTACTTTGTCCAATATAAACTTATCCCTATTAGTTAGTCTCATTTTATTAATGTGGTTATCTATACTTGTAGTCAGTTTTGTTCTTGCTATTTCCTGTTCCTCTTTTTTCCTAAGTGTCTGTACTAAATCCTCTCCTTCAGTTTTAATTTTCAAAACTGGAAAATGTTCTCTTTCCGTCGGTAGCATGTGTTTATGACCTAATGAGAGAACCCATTGTGCTTCAATTGGTATATTTATGTTAGATTTGTTAACAAACCATTTACAATTAAATTTTATACCTAATTCCCTTCTTTGTAAATTAACAAGGTCTTGAAATTTCTGTTTATGTCTACATTTGATCTTCACATTTAAATTGCTAGCTAATTTATCTTCATATTCTAAGAAACTTGCATATTCCACCTCACCAAAATAATTCTGTAGCTGGTCCTCTATTATCCTACATTCCTTTTTTACTTCCTTTAGTTGCTCATGCTTGTACCTTATTTTTGTATTTAAAATCTTGTTTTGAAGTTCTTGAACATAGTTTGATGTTTTTTGTCGATATGCCGGTAAATTATCATTTTCATGAAAAAGATTAGAAACGTTTTTAGTAGCATTTTTAATAAATTTTGGAATAATACCTGCATTACGACACCGAATCAAAAAAGTTATAGTTGCTTTTATTTTTATTAATTTATCCCTTATCGTTTTATACCTATTCATGTATCTTCTGATTGTTTTGTTGTTCTTAAATGTATGGAAATTGATTGTAGACGTGCTCATCATTATATGAATATGTATTTTTATTCGACCTTTATTATTTATTTTATTACTAATTTTTCAAGCTTAAGGTCTTTCTTTTAAATATAAAAACTTTTTAACGTTTATTTAAAACCAATATTTCGGTACTTCCTTGAGTGCCTTCGTCAGGGTTTTTCAGAAAGATTAGAAAAATCAAATATATATGATAACAAAATATACAAAATAGCTCATAAATCTTTTAACACAGTAGGTAAACTATTTACTAAAATGAAAGATAAAATAAAGAGAATGGATATGTCAAATATTGTTTATAAAATACCATGTAAGGGGAATGATAGTGGGCAGTGTAATAAAGTATATATAGGTACAACGAAGAATAAACTAAAGACTAGGATAGCAGGACATAAATCAGATCAAAGATATAGAAATATATCACAAAAAACAGCTTTATCAACTCATTGTGCTAATCTAAACCATTATCCAGATTTTGAAAATACAACGGTTTTAAACACAGAAAATAATTATAAACGTAGATTTATGTTAGAAATGTTACAAATTATAAAGGTTCCGACAATTTCGAGAATTAATTTTAAGTCAGACACTGAAAATGTAGCACAAAATTATAGACACTTAATTTATAAAAATAGAAACGGAAGTTAAAAAAATAATTTATTTACATATAGATCAAGTTTAATTTGAGAAATATTTCGTTGTTTTTTGAATTTAAAAATTTTTTAATTTGTCAGTTATTATTAAATTTGTTATAATTTGTTAAAAATTTGTAAAATTAGGAAGAAAAAAAACCCTGACGAAGGCACTCAAGGAAGTGCCGAAATATTGGTTTTAAATAAACGTTAAAAAGTTTTTAAATTTAAAAGAAAGACCTTAAGCTTGAAAAATTAGTAATAAAATACATTTAAAATAAATAAATGAAAAACAAGCTTTTGTCAACTAGTGTTTTTAATGTTTTGTTTTGGTCTCTTTCTGTTTTTGTGTATCGTGTGTTTGTATGTGTGAGCTGATATGTTCTCCGTATCAATTTTGTAGTTTAATCTCTCATCTGTCTCTAAATAAGTATGTGTAACATCTCTAGAGTGAACCTCCTCGCATAATTTTTCTCTTCTGCTAATATTTTTACATCATTGAAATTTGGTGTGTGTCCAGTAATTGCACAGTGGGCCGCGAGTGCTGTTTTTTGTTCCAGTGGTTTGTAAGTTGCCTTCATGTCAGATTTATGTGATGATAGTCTGGTTTTTAACTTAGTTTTGGTTGTACCTACATACATATGTCTTCTGACATATGTTGTTGTTGTCGCCATTGCAATTAATTTTTAATACTACGTTAGGTTTTTCTTCAATTTTCAATTTTGATTTCATCTTGCTGAATAATTTGTTGACAGTATTATTACATTTAAAGGCTAACTGGAACTTGTCCTTATTATATATATTGGAATTTTTAATTCTCTCAGAAAATTTCGGTATATAACCGACTGATTTAAATATTTTTGTCTCTGTATCTATATTTTTGGTTAAAGGACATTTATTCCTCACACGTTTTATTAAATTGTCAATCGTCTTTTTTGGGAAGTCGTTCATTCTTAGAATATCCTTGATTTTATGTAAATTTTCCTTGTGAAATTGATTGTCACTTATATCTAAAACTCTGTTAATGAAATTGGTTGCCGTATTTATAATTATCCGTTTTGGATGTTTTGAATAGAAATTTATTAATCTACTCGAAGTCGAGTGCCATTGAAAGCCGTGGTGATCGATATTACGCAGTAAAATAATTGACACTCCAATTTTAAGTTGTAGCACATGTTGTGGAAAGCCTGGCACATCGAGTGAATTTAAGAACTCAACAGGATAATTAACGGCATTATGGGTTGATTGATTGCTTTGACGCATTTCAAAGTGATATCCATCTTCTCCATATGGAAAAATAATAGGATACTGAAGCGCGTCATATGAGTGATGCATTTCAGTGGGCGAGGCCAGGCTCCTTTGTCCACTTACAACTTTATATAGTCCAGAATTTACAATTTCGAAAGAATATCCTATTGTGAAAATTTAATGACGATCGGTCCAGTAGTATACTATATTACGACTTTTAGTTTGCCTAAAAAGGGGCGTTGTCCCAACCACTTTTCTTCTGGTACGTATTCCTAATTATGCCAATACCATATACGTGTTGAGCAAAAAACTTCCTAAATTTTCATAATAATTTTGAATTCAAAATGTATAGTATTGTCTGAAAGCAATTTTGGTATGGCGTATGTATGTACCATGCGCGCGTTGCTACGCCAATTAAAATAAATACAAAATAAAGACATTACACAAATATTTAATTCATTTTGAGTAATTTTATTGATTTTTCTCATTTTGAAAAAAGTAGGCAGTCGAAAGAAGATCGGTCCAGCGGTCTGGCCTTTCCGGAAGGCTTTGTCCTGCAAGAGATGGGACGTAAAAGGGGGCGTGGAGTATGAATCTTAATTTTTACCCCACCTAGAGTAACATGTGTATTCCATTTGAAGTAAATATGTTAAAATCCGAGTAGAATCAATTACACAATTTAAAAAAGTAGGAGTGGTCGAAAGAAATAAGAAGCTTTGGCACATAACATTTTTATTTTTACCTCGCCTTCAGTAAGATGTGTAGACAATTTGTTTGAAGTAAATCTGTAAAAACCCATGCAGAAAAAATTAATCAATTTCAACAAGTAAGAGTGCTATATTCGGCTGTGCCGAATCTTAAATACCCTCCACCTAACCGTACTAAGAAATACAAAAACTACACTGCTTATAGGACTAGCATATCCTAATTCTGTGTTTTCTATTCATTCTTAGTGCAAATTTTATTAGTATTTGATATATTTTTTGAAAGACAATTTTACGACCAACATAATTTATGTTAAATATTTTGAAATTTTGTCTAATTTTCACAATTTTTAATTGATTTAATTACCAATTCTTACCATAATTTATAGAGTTTTTCTGATGTTCATAATAATCTTGAGTGTAACTTAACAAACAGAGTATAAAACAAGTAAGAGTGCTATATTCGGCTGTGCCGAAACTTAAATACCCTTCACCTAAGCGTAATAAGAAATACAGAAACTACACTAGACTAGAATATCCTAATTTTGTGTTTTCTATTCAGTCTTAGTGCAAATTTTATTAGTATTTGATATATTGTTTGAAAGACAATTTTACGACCAACATAATTTATGTTAAATATTTTGAAATGTTGTCTAATTATTACCATTTTAATTGATTTAATTACCAATTCTTACCATAATTTACAGAGTTTGTCTGATGTTCATAATAATCTTCAGTGTAATTTAACAAACAGAGTATAAAAAAGGGGTCCAATTCGGTTTTAGTGATTTTGCTCAAAAAAAAAAAAAACAAAATGAAATAGGGCTTTTAGAGGAGATACCAGGAAAAAAAAAATTTGTTGGCGGTCACGCCTATTTTCGAGGGGGCGGGCCCGTAAAGTTGAAAATATATAGGCCTATATCTCGGGAACTACTGGGTGCTTGATAATTTGTAATACACTAAATAAAAGGTATTAAAAATACCTTTCCAACGATATATATCATGATTATAAAATGTGGACCGAATATGGGTTAAATCCGAAAAGAATATTTTTTGACCCGAATTTATTTGTTTTTTTGGAAATGGTTCTTATATGGCAGCTATGACAAATTATGGGCCGATCTTCTTAAATTTTGGAACAGTTATTTTCATGCATATCAGGATATTTCACGTCGAATTTCAACATAATAACGCTATATATACATATATATTAGTATTAACGTGGATTTCGAGAGTGGACCTTATATAGTCAAATATGGACCGATATTCTCAAAATCCAGCAGTTAGATTTAGGCATGTATGTAAATGATCCGTGTAAAATTTTGGATTGATAGCCTTATTTATAAGAGATTTATGAGTATTAAAGTGATTTTCGGAAGAGGGCTTTATATGGGGCATACGGTTAAAACAAGACCGAAATTCACAAAATTTTGTGGGATGATTTTTGTATATATTAAAAAGATCTGTGCAAAGTTTTGAGTCGGTACCGATATTTATACAATATATATAGGGAAAAATGTCTTTTTCAGATGTGGTCCTTGTATGGGAGCTATGACCAGTTGTGGGCCGACCACCATCAAATTTAGTACAACAATTTATTTGCCTATAAAGAGTATTTATGTCAAATTTTAGCCGTTTAACATTATTTATATCTGTTTTATGCGTATTTAAGTGAATTTTAGAAGTGGACTTTATATGGGGTCTATGGTCAAATATGGACCGAACTAAAAAAAATTTCGTTTTGCGATTTATTTTTGCACAAAACTTAGTTTTGCTGAATTTTGTCTTGATATTCCAATTTTATAGGCATTTATGTATAATTGAGCAATATTTCGGGAAGATTTTTGTATGGGGGCTATGACCATTTCTGGGCCGACCACCATAAAATTAGGTACAATAATTTATTTGCCTATAAAGAGTATTTATGTCAAATTTTAGCCGTTTAACATAATTTATATCTGTTTTATATGTATTTAAGTGAATTTTGTAAGTGGACTTTATATGGGGTCTATGGTCAAATATGGACCGAACTAAAAAAAATTTCGGTTTGTGATTTCCTTTTGTATAGAACTTATTTTTGCTGAATTTTGTCTTGATATTCCAATTTTATAGGCATTTATTTATCATTAAGCCATATTTCGGGAATATATATATTTGTATGGGGGCTATGAGAAATCATGGACCGATTCTTACTATTTTCCGCACACTTTCTTCTTTTATAGTACAAACAACGTATACAAAATTTCATGGTATTATCTGCAATATATTTCAAAATATTGCAATAAAATGGACGAAAAATATCAAATTTTTATGGAGGTGGTCTCACATATTGGTTCATAACTCTGGTTGACCTAAACCGATTTTGCTGATTTTAAATAGCAAACTTCTCAAAGCACTTCTGACAGAATTATTGAAGGTTTGGATCCCGAATATATCTTGGGACTTCAAAAAACTGATTTCAACATCCAGACAGACGGACATGGCTTAATCGACTTCGCTATCTATAAGGATCCAGAATATATATACTTTATAGGGTCGGAAAATTATATTGTGGAAATTTCACACGGAATGACAAACTTATATATACCCTTCTCACGATGGTGAAGGGTATAAAAAGTGGGCGTTAGAGTAGGCGTGGTCGTACCAACTGAGAAACCTTCCTGGACTCATACACAACAACTTTGCCGAAGATCATCACATGATCAGATGCATAGTGTAGGAGTCTATAAAGGACATACATACAAACATTTATTTTTATATATGTATATGGTGCTGGAAATCCCATCTTTGGTCTTTCCTTTTTTGGACTGCCTTACCATGAATTGATGATAAGCGACATATAGAGGCGCACATATTATTATTCTTAATTTTCTTTAGTTATTTTTCTTCATATTAGTATATAAATTTTGTTTTTGTAATTTAACGAATCCTTGTTTTTTATATACATACCTAATTTAGCTTTGATCCAAAGTAGTTATTTTGTAATAATCTTCTTGTAATTTGAAATTATAAAATTGTTTAAAAAATCTTTAAAATTGAAAACATAAAGAGATTAATAAAAACAAAGGAAAGTGTAGTCAATTTAACAAAAGCACTTTGTCAGTACTATTTTTCCTTTTTTTCTAGTCAAGTAATAAAATACTTGGCCCACACCATTGTTCCACTTGGATATAACCATATCGGTGGTTTTTATTGGTCCTTCGAGCCGGATTTTTGGATACTCACTCTGTGGAACAAGGAGTCTTGGAAGGCAACAATACCAGGTGAATTTGTTTTATTTTATTTTGCCTTGTACATTTTTGTTTGTACAAAAATTTGCAAACTTTGATAAAAATAATACAGAGTTTTTAGTTGCTATTGTATTATCGTATTATTTAATATCAATTCACAATTCATCGATATTGTGAATGATATGTTTGTGAATTGACTATATTTAGTTGGCAATTCTCTTTATTTGTTTTAATTCAACAACTCTGGTTTTACTAATAAAACTATTTTATCTACCCTAAATCGAGCTGTCATTTAAAGCATTAAACACATTCGAGACAGCAGGCTACACGACTACACGAGTGCAAATGCTGCAGGGTACTTATACCGCCCTGTAGCCAGCTACTTAATTATTTTGAAAACGACAGCTACATACTCATCAGCTGATTCCGAAATCTGACGTTTTAATAAAAAATAAATTTGTTCTTCTAATTTTTTAAATAACATATTGGCTGAAGAGAATTTTGTTGATTTTATAGAAGGTATTACTAAAATACAACAAAAAAGTAAATAAAAACATTAAAAATAATAAATCTTAAACAATAAAGCACTTACAAAATTTAATCAAACAAAACAATAAAAATATAAACAGCTGTTGTAGTAATCCATTTATATTTCAGTGGTGCCACTTAAGGCTTTTATTTTTTTAAAGTAGCGTTTTTTATGAAATATGAAAAACATATGTACATGATTCCAGACATGCTAATAAACTTCACTCATTTTTATTATTATTAATATAATATTATTAATATAACAAAATATTATTGATACATTTAACAACTCTTGATGCATAAATGATCATAACATTTTAATTTTATATTTTGCTTCTTATTTTATTTAATTTGCTTTACACATTTTGCTATATGGTCAACACTGTTTTTGTTTTGTCGCCAACAAAAATAGAAATTAGTTTATAAGATTGTTATTTTTTAAGCTAGAATGGCCTAAATTTGTTTAATGTAAATAAAAATCCAATTTTTTAATTACAATATTTTTCCCGACGTTTCGTCGATTGTTTGTCGACTTTTTCAAGGGATTGTCTATTAAAAATTACAAAACTATAAAATAAATACAATGATGTAACACATAAACAATATAGACTTACAATATGAAATATTTGTTTAAAACATTAAGAAGTCCTAGATGTATCCAGGAGTATATGTAATAAATTTTAATACTTAATATTTAGACTTTTTATATGTATCAGCTCGTGATGGCAACAATATAACTCACATTAATGTTGTTCGTGTCTTCCTTCAAATTCATTGTTCTCTTAATTTTTTGTTGTATTCTAAGGCTTTCAATTGTGTATCTCTTTCGATCTTTGTTTTCTATATCTAGAATTTTAACATCTTCGAACTTAATTGTGTGACCAGTATGTAGGATGTGCTGTGCCAGTGCTGTTGTCTCTTTTTTCCGCATTATGTCCATTTTGTGTTCTCCCATTCTTGTCTCCAGTGTACGTTTTGTTGTTCCTATATAAATTTTCTCACATTGCTGTTTGTCATTTCCTTCACATTGTAATTCGTATACAATGTTACTTTGTTGTTGTTTATTAATTGGCGCCTTAACTCTAGAAAAAATCGAGCTTAATATCAAATTGGGTTTGTATGCAAAACAGATGTTTTTTGTTTTTATTGACGACTGTATGTTATTATTATCGGTTAACCCAGGTATGTATTTTACACTGTAAAATTTGTCCACTTCTTTTTGTATGTTTGTAGATTTGTTGGTTATCTCTGTCCTTATCAAATTGTTTAATCGTATTGTTTATCAATGTAGATATGAGTTTTGCGGGGAAACTGTTGTTTTTTAAAATGTTTGTTATAATGTGTTTGTTTTCATTATGAAATTGTGTGTCACTTATGTTGTATACCCTAGAAATAAAATTTTTTGCTGTGTTTATAATCTGATTTTTGGGTTGTGTCGCGTGGTAATTCATTAACCTTCCTGAAGATGTTTCTTTAGAGTACCAATCAAAAAGAATCATGTTATTTCTGCGTATAATTTTCGAGTCTAAGAACGCAATTTTACCGTTTTTCTCAATTTCAGTAGTAAATTGTATCTTAGGGTGTTGTTTGTTAAAAATTGACAGAATTGTGTCCTTGTCTTCTATGCGAATTATCGCCAAAATGTCGTCTACATATTTGGCGATATATTTAATGTAAATATTCCTATACTTAGTTCTGTAATTGCATCGTCAAGTAGGTTGTCAAGTATGATATCTGCTATAGTGGGTGATAGTGGGTTCCCCATTGGCATACCAAAAATTTGGGTATAGATATTTTCTCCAAACATAAAATAATTATTTTTATATAGACAGAATTTGAGTATTTTTAAAAATTGTACGCTGGACATCTTCGTATGATCCTTAATAATATTCCATTTCTTCATGATTTTGTTTATTGCCGTCTGAATTGGGATGTTCGTGAATAGTGAAATTACGTCAACCGATATTAATATTTCATTATTGTCTATTTTAACGCCGCACAATTGCCCCTTTACTCCTATGGAATTCTTAACATTGTATTTGTCAGAAATTATGACTTTAAGAATATTACCAACGTATTTTGATAACTGGTAACATGGTACCTGCACTGACGATACAATAGGTCGTAGGGGGGTCCCTTCTTTATGTATTTTGGGTAAGCCGTATATTTTAGGTGCAGTAGCTGCAGAACAAAGAAGTTTACGTTTTCCCCCTATATTAATAATATTATTTTTGTAGAGGTCCGCAATGATGGTATTGTTTTGTTTCTGAAGTTTGGCAGTTGGATCTGCTCTTGAAATCTTGTAGGTGTTTTTGTCCCCTATAAGTGCTTGCATTTTCCCCTCATTGCCCCTTTCTATTATTGCAGGTTGGTTGGGCCCAATAGTCATTATAGCAAAAATGTTGATGCAACAAATATGGAATGATAAAACGAAATGGGATGAAGTTTTATTGGATGCTAGCAATTTTAAATGGCAACAATTCCTCAAGGATTATGCCTTTATCGACCGTATTCGCGTTTCTCGATGGTTGGTAAAATTAGAATTTCACGGCTTTTCAGATGCTTCAGAGAAGGCATATGGTGCCTGTGTATATGCTCGTAGCCAAGACATGAATGGAGTGATACAAATCCACTTGGTATTCGCAAAGTCAAAGGTAGCTCCACTTAAAACTATCTCACTACCTAGACTAAAACTTTGTGGTGCCTTGGTTTTAGCGGATTTAATGAATACTATTAAGAATGATTTAATTTTTGAAGGAACTGACACAAATTTTATACGTGGACTGACTCCATGATCCTTTTAGCCTGGGGGGTTACTCTCTATTGCGATGCGAAAGCAAATGCGATGCGATAACCGTACAATTTGTATGCTTATCGCATCGCAATAGAGAGTAACCCCCCCTCCTCATATACGAGAGCTTTACGTGTTATGGTATTAGTAATGCGAGCAATACGACGTATGCGTAAAATTCAACTTAATACCTACGTCTCTAAAGATATTTCATCAAAAGAATTGAACGACGTTAAAGAGTCATTGATAATTATGGCACAAAAGGCATCACATGGCGATGAATATTATAAGATCGTGAACAAAAAATTTATTCATGGCAGTAACCTGGCAAATCTAAACCCTTTTGTAGACGAGAAAGGTGTTATGCGTGTAGGTGGACGCTTAGCTAATGCTCCAAATTTGACTTATAATGAAAAATTTCCAATTTTACTGCCTTCACACTGTCGATTTTCTGTATTATTGACTGAATTTATACACAAAATCACATTACATGGAGAAAATCGTTGTGCGAACTGAATTTTATATTTTACGTGCTAGAAATTTGATAAAATCTGTTATAGGCAAATGTAGGATATGCACTGTTCAAAGAAAAGCAGTACAGAATCAAATCATGGCGGCACTTCCCACAAATCGCACTATAGTTGTCGATTTACGACAACAGGAGTTGATTTTGCTGGTCCATTTGGTATTCGAAACTTTACTGGTCGAGCTTGTCTCATTACAAAAGGTTACGTGTGTTTATTTGTATGCTTTGCTACAAAGGCCATTCACTTGGAAGCTGTTAGTAGTCTATCGTTTCTAGCAGCTTTTGCACGATTTGTTGCTCGTTGTGGTTGTCCAAAAGACATGTATTCTAATAATGGTACCAATTTCGAAAATTTTTACGAAATGTAGGCTCAGAATTGAATACTAGCTACGGACCACAAGGTGTAAATTGGACATTTAATCCTGCTAGTGCTCCTCATATGGGGGACTTTGGGAGGCAGGAGTGAAAAACTTTACGCATCACTTTCGACGAATAGCAGGCAATATAAAATATAACTTTGAGAAATTTTCAACCGTACAAGTACGCATAGAGTTGTGTTTGATTTCGAGACCATTGTGTCCTTTAACGGACGATGTGGAGTGTCTTGACATTTTGACACCAGGTCATTTTTTGATAGGAGCACCTCTTCTGGCCTCACCGGAACCAGAGATTAAGGAGAACCCTATGTCTATCTCTAATCGCTGGCAAAGGGTTAAGGCTCTAAATCAACGTTTATGCAATAGGTGGCAGGATGAATATCTGAAGGACCTTTAAAAACGAAATAAATGGAAGTTCATCCAAAGGGACATAAAAGTTGGAGATATGGTAGTAATAAAAGAAGACAATTTACCGACAAACGAATGGCGTTTGGGACGTGTACATAAAGTGCATATGGGTAAAGATGGTCACATTAGAGTTGTTGAATTAAAAACAGGACTTGGAATAATTACAATGCCGGTGGTAAAGCTTGTAGTTCTTCACACTAATTAATTTATCTATCAGTTATTCATATATTTTCAGTATCATGGTCCCTCGCAATAAGTACACTGAAGGTAATCGTAACACCCCCAAAATGGTTTGCCGCGTATGCCTAAAAGATCACCCTCTTCGGTTCTGTAAACTATTTTTAAAAGAGAATTATCAAGAGCGAATGAAAATGGTGGCAAATTTTAAATATTGTGCTGGGCGTTTGAGTCATGATCATACATGGCGTACTTGTCAGAGCACAGGAAAGTGCAAGCGTTGCGGTGACATGCATCACACATTACTACACAAACCAAATTCGCGACCTCGTATATCGCGAAATGATCGTAGCAACAACCTTTGACAACTCAAGGTAGCACATCTAGAAGACGATCCGAACCAAACCCTATAACCTTGTATCAGATTACTGAAACTGTTATTCTGAGGCCAACTGCATTAATAAAACTAGTTTTCAAAAAACGGTATATTCTAGTGCAGAATTTTCTATTATATCGGACCAAGTCGTAAAACGTTTGAATGCCAGAACAATTAAAGTCGGAAAAATGGAGAGGTGTTTGATCACAATTCGACGCAATTTTGGAATGAGCACAACAATTAAAACATATGTTCAAGTTCACCGCGATCATACTGTGGTTACACCTAAACAATCTGTAGACGACAATCTTCTTGGTGAACGCGGTACCACGGTCGGTAAACCAAAATAACTGGTGAGCTCATTTAAAACAGATATGACGGGTACGGTTTTAGTACTCCTTACTGCCTTCACAATGAGATAAAAGATAATTTTCTCCTTCTCATTGAAGGAACTGATGAGTGTACAACAGGTCTAAAGGCGATTATTTTGTAAAATAAAATCGGTCTTCATTTGTTTGTGCTGGTAATGTAAAACCACGTAAAATGTATATTATATGATGTAGCTTTTCATCCTTCAACTGCATTGTATATAACCAGTCTTCACTATAAATATTCACGTTCATAACAAAACCGGCTGGTTCAGGTTCTGTTGCAAGTAAATCTAGTGATCTGCTTAAAGCATCTACATGCGTCATTTTGGAGCCTTCTCGGTGTATAAATTCACAATCGAACTCTAATAATTGCAATAACCTGCGGCTTCGGCTGAAGTTCCTTGTTCGATTTGACTCTTGTGATTGCTGCACAGTCAGTCACTGCGCGAAACGGTTTGCCTAACAAGTAAATCCGAAAACGTTCTAGGGTTTCCACCACAGCCAATACCTCTAATTCATAACTGTGATACTTCGCCTCGGTTTCGGAACTCCTGCTAGCATCCGTATGGACCTCATGCTTTGCCGTTATATCGTAAATTGCTAATACGGGTTGTCCAGAAAGTACTTCCACCAGTTTATCAACCGCTTAAGGCTCACCCCATAAAAAATTATTCGTTTCATTTTTCCTCAATAGGACTGTAAGTAGTTTCGAGATCTCCGAATAGTTCTCTACAAATTTTCTGAAGAATCCTCTAAACCCCAGAAATCGGCGTACCTCGGTAATGTTCGTTGGTATTTTAAAGTTTTTAATGTCGCTTACTTTTTCGCTTGCAGGCGTAATACCGGATATATTCACCTTGTGCCCCAAATAAGAGATCTCCTCGAGATATCGAGTACTTCCCCTGGTTCCATTAAACCTACAATGCGATTCATCACCGCAGAGGCATTTACGAGACCAAATGGCATACGGTAATACTCATAATGACTATCAGATGTATATATATGTTCATTTTTACCAAATTGCATTTTCCTAATTCATCGATATTCTGCGAAAAACAGGATTTATTATCCTCGACTATAGTCTGAAGTCGTTCACCTTCATCGGCGGTAAAATTTTCAGCAAAATCAATTGTTCTGCACCCAATAGATTACGACCAATAAGCACGTCAGTTGGTAACATATCGTCATCAACAATAAAATATTCGTCCTCTGTAGCAGTGTCATCAGTTAATACGAGTGCGATCACTTTACCAACACAAATATATTCACCGCCTGCAAACCCTTTCAATATAATTTTGCATTCAACCGTTTCACCTATTTTATCTGAGAACGACTTTCTCATTAAACTGCGTTCGCTGCCTGAATCAATAAACGCCAAGATGTCAACACTATTTATTTTGACGGCTTTACAAATTTCGAGTGGCTTTGAAGTTACATCATCATTTTTGTTTACATCTGCGGTTTTTCTTTTTGCCAATTTACATTCAGCTGTTTTATGAAATGTACGAATACAATTTCTACAACGATCTTTCTTCTGCGGCTCGGGACACTTTACCGAATAATGTCCAAAGGCATAGCAGTTGAAACATTTAATCTTACTCTCGTTCTTGGCAGATGCTGCATTTGATGATACGTTGCTGTCGTGCCTTTTAGGCTTGTGTGCAATAACTGGTTGTGTTCTTACAGACCAACCTAAATTACGACGCAAAGCGCTGTCTGGCTGTCAAAATTTCTCATGCCCATACAAAATGTATGAGACCAACCCAAATAGCGCGACGCTAACGCTTTGCAATTGGAAAATCCAATTTTGACAGAGCGTAAAAAGTGAAGATGGCTGCAAAACAAGTGTTATTGTTTTTTTTTTTGTGGTATATACAAAAGTAAGTAATGACATTACAGCTACTTTCAGGCCAATTTCGCGATTTTATCTCTCTTCATTGTTTTTATTTTGTGGTTTTTAACAAATAAGATAAGTAAACATTACTGTTCTTTTCACAACGTTGGCGCTCTTATTTAAGTTGCTCATTACAGCGTAAAAACAAGGCGTTAAATTACGTCGCGCTTAACGCTCGTATTTAGGGTGGACTGTTATATCGTTGTAGCTACAATAACAATTAATATCACCCAGAAGTTGGTTGCATGTTGTGTATTCGTTGGGAATTTTCCTTTTTAAACCGTGGTCGTTAATTCCATTAACAATATGTCGAATTTCGGGTAGACGACCCTTTTAGCCAAAAGCTAACATTTTATAGAAATACTCCTGTGGAGTTTCCTGCGGACTACGTAGCATTGTAGACATTTTAATACGTCTACGTACGTCGGCTTCATTCTCCGTATTTGGAAAATCTGAAAGAAATTTATTTACAAAATGTGACCAAGACAAGAATACTTCCTGCAATGAGTCGACCCAATATTTCGCAGGCCCTTTCATCTTCTGCTGTACGGCAAATATTACTGATTGATGATCCCAGCAATAAGCGGTCTTCAACATTTCAACACGTTTTATGAATTGTGACGAACTTACAGATTCTTCAGTGATGGGGTTGAAATCGGGCAATAAGGAAATAATTTCCCTTACGTGGCAATAGGGGTTGACTGTAGTAACGGTTGAGTTGGCAAAGGGATTTGTGGCATTATGTTCGAGCCACTTGTCAAAGTATGCGGTTGACGAACGTATGACATAGGTTGTGACGGTTTCGTGACGAATGTATTTTCCACGGTCACTTGTTGACCAAACGTGTTGGGGGGTGTATTTCGATAAGTCGTAGGTATCGATGGCTGTTGTACGAAATTCAAGCGTGGTACCAAAGACTATAAATATATAAAGATGTTGCACGCAGTGTATTTAAAATTGACAAAATGTTGTGCTTCCTCAAGATGCGGGAGGGAAGACAAAAGGGAAAGAAGCACAAAGAGCGTAACAATCTCTCGTTCTCTTGTTGTGTATAAGATCTTTTAATTCTCATTTATCATTGTTTGTGTACATGTGTGTGTGTTGTACATTGCATTAAAAATGTAAAAATAAAATAAAAACCTAACAAAAGAATTTTTGGTTTTTGCAATTTTTGTGCAAAGAACTTTTGTTAATAATGTGACCGATTGTGTAATTGTAGGGTAAGAGTATGTGTTTTATTGTTGTACATACAAAACTATATCGATTCGCACCGAATTATAATGCTATTTTTTAGACTATTCAATTATGTGTGTATGTATGTACTTACCATATATAATTTTATAGACAGTTCAATTATGAACTTCTGTCTCTATTTTTGTATAGAATGAAGTTGTAATAACACGAATGTTTTTTTTTTTTTGTTTAGTATTTATTAAATTTATTTATCAGTGTTTCAAAATTTTAACTTTTTCTATATGTACTTGATAATTTGTATTTGTATGTTTCCCATGTGGAATGCTTCCGTAGTAAAATAAGAACTAGTAATTAAGAATCTTCATTCTGTGTTTATAACATTCGTTATTCTCATCAAATTGTATTTTTGGTGCAACTTACGCATTGCTCGGAATCATTTGTATAATTTTTTGCATGAACAAACATTTCTGAAGGATATAACAAAATTTGCTCTGGTTTATTAAATCTAAACGACATTTAACGCAAGATATTCGTTGAGCTACATATGTATGTAACCAACATAATATCGACTTGATATTAATTCTATTGGCACATTGTTGGATGTAAAACAATCGGCGTCTTCATAAAAATATTCTATATTTTATATACTATACTTATATGATATACTTCTAGTCCTTATAGTATCTTCTGAAATTGGATAGCTACTGCCAAATTAAATTCATGAACCGATGGATTTTTTCAGTGTCCACCTTTGGCACGTATATATGAAAACAACTTTTTTTAAAGGATCTTGGTTAAAATGGCTCGTTAAAATGCAAAGTAAATTTGAATTTAATTAATGTATGTAATAATTAAGTGATTATTTTCATTATTTGCTAGTTTTATTTCTCTCTAAATATGTCATTCTAAAACTTTATATAATAAAGGTTTTTTTATTTCGGTGCGAATCAATATAGTTTCATTTCTACAACAATAAAACACGTATTCTTACCCTACAATAACACAAACGGTAACATTGATGTTTCCACAGGTTATTTGCACATACATTTTGTGAAAACAAGACTTCTTTTAGTTTGTATGTTTTTTGATTCGGCAATATATGTATGTACATACATATGTATGTATATCAGTGGTACTCAAAAATTAAGATGTTTTGGTGAGAGAATTTTCCCAGCAAACATATTGTCAAACGCTTAAAATAAGAAAAAAAGAAAGAGTTTTAGCTAGATATAAACAGCTTAAGAAAAAATATCATAAATAACAATTATCAATATCAAAAAACAATTTTCGTCCAACAAGAAGCAACAACAATGCTTAATAAATTTCTGGAAAAAAATGACGATAACCATCCTCATGCGTTCTCATCGCTTGCTCAACGACGACTAAGTGAATGTTTTGAAAAGAGCATACCAAATGTGTGTAAAATTCTCTCATTAGTCATACACAAGGGGATTTTCGCAAAATCCCATCAATAATTTAGCAGTGGCAAAACAATGTATGGCAGTGCAACATCTTTATATATTTATAGTCTTTGGTGGTACCAAGAAACAAATTAGTTGTCGGTTGAGGTGACGATTCCTCAGGCGAGGAAGCTTCTGTTGGATCAAAATCTGATGCTCGGTAACGATCAGTTTGTGTTCGCATATTCGCTATAAGTTCCTCAAGTTGTTGGACACGTTGGTTTAAATCCGTCGGAATGGATCGTGTCTTTTGAACACTATGATCCTCGAGTCTATCAATCAATTGATTTTTGTTGCCTGAGCACGAAACTGAAGCCTGAAGTTGCTTCACAGTAAATGTGCGTAAGTTTTCCATCGTGATTTCTCGGAATTCAGATCGCGTCTTCTTAGAAATCAAATCACTTTTGGAGTTCAGATTCCACTTCTGAATAATTGTCAACTGATTGATTGACTAATTCAAATAATTCTCGATGCACGTTCTTTAATTTTAAACAAAAAAAAAACATTCTTTATTTAAGAAAACTTAAAATAGTTAATTTCAATACTTTTAAAAACACTTTGTTCAACTCGTTGTTAATGCGTCGACGACAAGATGTTTCATCATATTTCAATGTAGCCGTTATATTTAAAAACTCAGCGATGTAAAATTAACAGAGTTGTATATATCGTCTTTGTCAGGGTTGTGTCTTAGCGTAGTGGTTTCTGGGTTCACATAATTTTATAAATTTAAAAAATTATTTGTCATAGGAAAAAAAGGATATGAAAACTTTAACATAACAAAATATTAAAACAATTTATAACAAGTAGAAAATATTATTATTATAAGTTATTGCTTTATAAATTTTCAGTTCCATTGTGTTTCTTGTATTGTTTTTATTTTTGTTCTTATATTGTCTTAGAGTAGCGAAATATTGAAATAAAATTTAAATTTTTTATAAAAAAGACCTAAAGCTTGAATAATTACCAAAATCTTAATAAAAAAGGTCAAATAAACAATAATAAGAAATTAAAGAGCACGAAAAAGAAGATAGAAGAAAATATGAATTTCAATAAATTTAAGAAGAATGGAGAAATTAGGAGACTTGTTAACAAATTTAAAACAATAAGTGATAAAATTATAAAATTAAGATCATCATCTTCCGATTTAGATGAAATTTGCACCAAGGTTAGTCCTATTGGATAGTAGGTCAGACAGCTCTATCAGTCAAGAACTGCCGGAGTTTTGCTAATTTATGAAAATCTAGCGTTTTTTAAGATGAGATTTTGGGCTTTTACTAGTTGCCAACTTTTTCGCTTAACAAATTTTCTTGCTCTGTCTGCATTTGAACTCATTTTCATTAATACGAATTATACACGTGCATTGGTACACAACATCGTACAAGTTGGCCATGATTTCTTTTTTGAGTAAGTTTGAGTGCCTGTTTTCATTTATGTTGTATTTGTAGATGTTGTGCTCTACTCTCGTAGGTTGTGTGTAGTTGATTTGTATCAACTTACAGTACTACATACAAGTTGCACAATACAAAGTAGTATATCGTTTCGAAATACTAATTTTTCAAAGGTATTCATTTTAACATAACATAAAAATAAATAATCAAGCACACTATAAGTACAATAAGTATTTGCGTATATGAGAGAGAGAAATGAATGCATGTTGTGTAGTTCCCAATACAACATAGTAGAACGAACATGCGATGTTCTGTGTAGAGTGATCAAACCTGAACGACACAACATCTACAACCATCTGTTTGACAACAGCACAACATTTACTTTACAACTTCTCTTTTGCACAACATATACAAGGTATTTATCAATTATACTACATTGTACAATACTTTGTAGTGTAATAATGCACGTCTCTAATACGAATATATTAGTGACCACGCGCGTTTATAATTGAAATGAAGTTTGGCAATATTTGAGACACAAAGTATACAGAGGTGACAGAAGGGAAAGAAAATATAGTTTTATACTTGTCTCTTTTTTTGAGAACTGCCTTTTTGTTTTCTTTACATTACTATTTTTCTTTATTTTTCTGGCGCAATAAAATTCAATTTTGGTCACAAAGTATACAGAGGTGACAGAAGGGAAAGAAAATATAGTTTTATACTTGTCTCTTTTTTTGAGAACTGCCTTTTTGTTTTCTTTACATTACTATTTTTCTTTATTTTTCTGGCGCAATAAAATTCAATTTTGGTCACAAAGTATTTCTGTATTGTTTGATACAATCATAAAAAAAATGCATTTATATCATGTTCCATATGCACAAACTCCATAATCAGGGCTGCCAGATGAATTTCGGAAAAAATCGTCAAAATCCCGATAAAAAAGAAAAAAATCGTCATTTCGAATTTTAAAAATCGTCAAAAAAATCGGAAAAATAAAAAGTCACTATTTCTAATAGTATTTTGAAATCTTTATTAAAACGAAAACATAAAAATTCAATTTTATATAGTCTCTTGTACAATACATATCAAAATACGTAAATTTTAACTTTTTACATAACAAATCACAAAAAATTTTATGTTAAACACAACTTGTGTAATATTTAATATCTTAGTCCGTTTTCACTTCTATAATTCTCACTCGGCAAGGCAAGTATTTTTGGAAGAGAAGGGAAATAAGAACAAAAGGGGTACAAACTTGACGGTACTGTCAATTTTCTTATTTCCTTTTGTTTTTTTTTCATGCATGTTGATTTACATTGAAAAGTACGAAAATTGAATTAACATGTTTGATGAAATGGCAAGTTCAAAAGAGAATTGAACAAAAACTGGTCTGCTAAAACTGAATAGTGTGAAACAGTATTTTATAAATAAATTGTTGAATTCAGCATATTTTATTAATTCAGGTTAAATTACAATGTCAAAACAATTTATTTTATTAAGTTTTAAATAACATTTTGAGTATAGAATTCAACATATTTTCAAAGAATTCCGTATTTTTGTTATTTAAATTTATTCGGCTGAATATGCTTTCGATGTTTTGTTAAAATAGGAGAAGTTTTTGTAGAAGAATTTCCCCGTGGAAATTCAGAAATTGTTTCCTCTTAAAATTTTAGTTCATGGAATTCAGTATTTAAAATTGATTTTTATGTTTACATATAAATAAGTAATTTCGACTATCCTGTCTCAATATTATTTGCAATTATTTTACTTGAACTTAACAACAATAATTAAGAAAACACTACTATCACTTAGTTTTGTTTTTGAAATAGTTGTTGTCTCAAAAAAAGAGAGAATTTGGTAACAAAAACATTAATAAAACTAACAATTTATAGAAAATTTAAAAAATTCAGGAAATCGTCATTTTCAATGAAAAAATCGTCAAATCGTCATTTTGCTATGTTTGAAACCAAAAATCGTCAAAATGACGATAAATCGTCAAATCTGGCAGCTATGTCCATAATGCATTCCACAAAGTATAACAATTATTAAAATACAATTTAGTAAGTTATTGAAATCACAAACATATAAACCAAATTTCAATTCAAATATTCTAACTTAAATTGTTTTGTTTTGTCCACAAAATTCTTGTTGTATATAGTACTTTGCTTTTTCACATTACTAAATACTACCACAAAATATTTTCTTTCTCTTTTTAAGAGAACTGCCAGCGATTTTAAAACGTCAAATTTGTCCCCTCTGTATACTTTGTGTTTTGAGATCGAAGCAAGAATTTCTTAAAGATTTCTAACATTGCATGCACCACCAAATATTTGAAGGGGGCATGGAGGTTGCGGTTTACAACATGGTTATTAATTACTAATTATTGATTTTCAGGAATTATTTTAGGTTTCAGAAGAAATTGAAATTCATCTCAATTTGAGTTGCAGATTGGGGGATCACATGTTATTTAAACACACTTTTTGTTACTTTGAGGTGAAGTTTTTCGGATTCTCGGCAACCTAGAGCAATTTTAAGTCCATATTCAGATTCAGCAGGTGAAAATCCATTATAAACACTTACTTCCACCTTATAATATTAAGATAAAATTTTTGGGTATTTTTATGCCGTTAGGGACGTTACACACTTTGTCATTTATATTTAAAAAAAAGTGTAATAAAGGTATTTTTCTTTTTTTTCATCAGATTAAAGTGCATAAAAAACTCTGTTTATAAAGCTAGTTTGGAAAACAAAATTGTTAAAATTCATTCTGTTAAATTTATAAAACCCTATTTATCGTTACGGACGTTACACACAGTGTACCCATTTTTAGTTCAAATTGTTAATATATATTAGATAACTTACAAATATGACTTTTATCTTAAATAAAAGAAAATTAAACAAATTAAAGTTTTGCTAAACGCTAAATACTGAAAAGACTATTTTGCACACTTTTTTGACCATGGAAAATACCCTTTTTAGAATAATAAATGAAAGCAAGAGGTACGTTTAGCATACAAATTGTAAGCTTATCGCATCGCATTTGCTTTCGCATACAAATTGTACGCTTATCGCATCGCATTAGCTTTCGCATCGCAATAGAGAGTAACCCCCCTATTTTCCTTTCATTTGTGCTCTTCTTTCTCTACATTTTTAGTACACTTCTAAGCAAGTTAGGACTTTCTAGTTTTCACCACGTGAAAGAGCGTCTCAAAAATTATTGAAATCGATAAAATGAATTCATAGGCCGGGTCACATATAAATATATAAACTCTCCAAAGCGTGACCTGTTATAAAACTCATATCTATTTTTTTAATGCGGACTGACGAGGGAGTACCTTCGCCTTGACTTTAAAATATGATTTCAATGTATAGCCCAGTAATATAAATATAAAATTTACAAAATTTAAATTTTTTTCTGTTATTTTTTATCTACATATATCTGATAGTGGGAAAAGCCAGTTGAAAGTCTATATTTAATTTCTTATTTAAGTAGTTTCTGTTTTTTAACACTTACGTGAAGTTTGCAAAGCCGATATAAATTATCCAATAATGAAGCTGTTGTACCATCAATAAATGTTTTTGCAATATTTTTTGTAGCCATTCGAGAAAGAATCTTTTTTTGAGCACGCAGGCCAATGTCCCGTGATTTGAAAACCCCATCAGCCATGACTAAATGGTAAAGCAAATAATATAATTTATATAAATAAAAATATTTATAATATTACTAGTACATACATTAAATAATTCCAACATAAGAATATAAAAATCATACACTAAATCAGATTGAACAAATACTATATTTTGTCATTTATTTTGAAGAAAATTAGAAAATAATTTAAAAATAAAATAATAACATAAAATTACAAAAAATAATAAACTAATAACCAAACAGAATTATATACATATGTATATATGTAATAATGAAATTTATAAACCAAGAGCAAATATTAAATTATGCGTTGACATATGATAAAAAGTCCCTTCTTCTTTACCTTCTAAATTCCAATAGTCAACACTCCAAAGCAGTAGGCATTGACGTATTCCATCAGCGGCCATAATGTTAACTCTTTTATATTGAATGCATTAAAATAAAGGCGATAAATATAGTAATAAATATACGGTTTATAAATAACCTCATAAAAAATAGTTAAGTTTAATTTGGAACCGTTACAATTTCACCAAATATACGCTTTTGAATTATGTAAATAATACTCAGCACAAATTGTACGAACGCAGTTAAAACCAAAATTTAATTTAAAATATGTATTGATCTTATAAAATTCCCACCAGAGTTACAAAAAATTCCAGTTAAGAACACATATAACAGAAACCGTCAACCAAGACGGAAACGCAGCAGTGCAAATCCTGTCCAGGAAAATATTAGGAACAATAAAGAACACAAGCATTTATCATGGAGTCAAAAAATTACCATTATGTAGTTCCCATTCCCACAGATACAAAAATAATATAAATAACTGTCCTGCAAGGACATTTCCCATATCAATGCCCAAACACCATCCGCAAATTCTTCTCCATGCGATTTTATTCTGCAATATCGCGGAAATCACAGAAAAGCATTTGCATCATAATTTGTAGGTCATAAAAGTGTTTTCTTAACTTCCAGTAATTATTTTTGAAAGCATTAAAGCTGCAGTGTACCACAAAACAATTTTTCCTAATTATTTTAAGGAGAAATTCATAAAAAACATTCTGTAATGGGAAAACCCCCAACAAATTGTAACAATATTCATTTTTGGTTAGCTGTTATTGCATTTTATTAATTTACATCCTAATTTCATTTAATATTTATTTTCTGTATTTTTGGGATTTTTTATTAAAATTATTTTTTAATGATTAGTAACAATTTAGCACTTATTGTATGGAGTTCTGAAGGTCTTTTTATTAAAAATGTCGAAGGGAAAACAATTTAACAATTAACAAATTAAATACTTTTGTGATATGTTTAGTAGATGTCGTCAAACAATTTTCTTTAGCCGTTTGTTACAATTTTATGTGTGAATGAAAATCAAATTTATTCAATTCAACAAGGAAATTTTTGTCAAAAATATATTTTTTTATTCTTTTTAATTTTAATAAAATTTCGTAATAATTAAAGGACAATACTCATCGTAAGTAACACAACGCATAAATTATTAAAAATCTCATCCCTAATTTGACAAAATTTTGCTAATTTAACTACACAAAATAAAGAAGAAATTATAACGTAGTTAAATTAAATAAATTTCTTCAAATTGAATAACTTATTTCAAGCAAAGATATTAAAAAATACGATATTGTCAATTTATCTTGTTGTTTATTATTTGAGACTTGCACAACCGCATTTAAACTAGTAGGTTATTTATGTGTTGATTTTTTGCAGTATAATTACAGTATACGATATGCACAGGTTTTGATGAATTTTTGCAGAGTTTAAAATTACTACTATATTATTTAAAAAATTGCAAAATATTTCATAATTTTATAGGAAAACTATCAAAATATTTGAAGAAAATAATATTTAACTTTTTACATACTAAAAATATTCAAACTATTAACCAACGAAATAAATGCACTAGCTTCATGGTAGAAATATTTCATACAATATACTTCTAGTAGCAACCAGAAGGGGATACCGATCGACTCAGAACCATTTTCTGAGTTGATTTAACGATGTCCGTCTGTCCGTCTGGCTGGCTGTCCATCTAAACCAGGAGTGCCCAAAAGTTGCTTATGTAAGAGCAAACACCAATACATTTAAATAAAAACTAATTTTTATTCAGTATTTTTTGTTGTAAAAGCCAATACATACAAAGAAACAATACACTTTTTTAATCGGTATCATAAGTTAAACAAAAACAAAATCTACATTGACAATCGCAATCACCAATGTTTACCAGTAGAGCATACGAAAGTGTTGTTGCGCTTGCGTGTATAGAGTGAAGTACGACAAAAAAAAAAACAAATAATCAGCCTTATTATGAGTGTCGTTTTCTTTCTACGCAACGACTGTTTCGTAATAGATTAAAGAAATAAATTTAATTTTATCTTTAATCTATAACGAAATAGTCGTTGTCGTAAAAAGAAAACGGCAATCATAATAAGGCTGAATGTGTATTTCGTATTGCTAGTGCTGAGTGCTGTAATGAGTATACAAAACACACAGCATATAGCTTGTTACGAAACCTTTTTACTGTGTATTTTTTTTATGCCCTAGCCTAGCTCAGCTATCACAACAGGGCAGGTTCTCATCCCTTACATACACAGATTCTGTACAATAAAACAAATTTATTTTTCTTTTAATTTTTGTTTCTTCAGCTATTATAATGAAACCACTACAAAGCAAAAAAAAAACACAATCATAATTCAAGACACGTAGATAGAGAACTTATGCAATTCAATCTAGGACCGGTGTATCACCTAGACACGTCCTTGCCCTAATCCCAACCTATGCCATATGATAATTAATTCTATATGACCCCTTCTGTTTTTATACGATCATCAACAACTTACGGTTTGTTCATCTCGTTATACCACCGAGAACTCGGGAATTTGAAATCCTTTTTGGAAAATTTTAAAGACACAACATATTCACTATTCACTATATTACAATTTATTTCACATATTAAAGAAAAAACTAAACTATAATATACAATCAATATTCCTTATCTTAAAAAACTTTGTTCAAACTGACATTACAATTATTCACTAGAATTAATTTAAAAAAAATGTACTTATAATTAATCATTATTAAAACACTATATATTTCGCTGACAAAAAGGACCGGACTAGACGTATAATATGCTAGGCATTAAAATTTGGCCTAAAAGAAAAACAAAAACGAATTTTTTTTATATCTTCCCTAAAGAGCTCTCTACAGGAATTTGTTTTATTGGCAACTGCCAAGATAACGCGTGATCAACTATTATATATATTATTCGTTCGATCCTTTGTTTACAATTTCACAATTATCACTATAACCTAATCCTACCTAAAACTAATTTCTTAGAATCTACCCTAAGTTTGCTAACAGTTTTCAATATAGGTATGTAGTAAGTAAGTCACATCACATTAAAAAAATGTAACCCTTAGTGTTGTTATTTGTTATTTCACTATTTTATTGTTTAAGAAACCTTTTTGGAACAATAAGCCTTTTTCACGATCACATCCGGCAAAAGAATTGCAATATTTTAAATGGATTTTTTCTTACTTGCCTTTTTAAAGGTTATATACTTTATTTTAGTGACCGCTAGACTGTACCTGTCATCAACTTTCCTCCACTTCAGTTTCCTTTCCCTTTTTTTAACTTCGGATTTCCTCTGGTGTCCGATAACAACACTCCTCATCTATTAATTTTTATTACATTCTTTCATAATTTATTTTAATTATGTATTTATGTAATTAATTAACACTTACGTAGTTCACTTTTTTTATTTCCGATTATAAAACTTTAAAAAAAATTTCAGGACCAAATAACAAAATTAACAAGAATGTAACACTTAATTCGTTAATTGCCGCTTTAATATTCATTAAATATTCATACTTTCACAATCCTAGTTAAGTTAACATTAATCTATCTATATATATAAAATTCAATGTATGTATGTATGTATGTAACGTATGGACTCCAAAACGGCTGAACCGATTTTGATGAAATTTTCACAGCATGTTACTGTGACTCTGGAAGGAATAATAGGCTATATAAAGTTTTGATTGTACAAACGGGGGTGGCACCGCCCATATAACCCAAAAATTAAAATTGCCATATTTTGGGCATTTTTTGACCTACATACGTCAATGATATGTGGTACATATGGTATTGACATAATTAGGAATACGTACTAGGAGAAAAGTGGGTGGGGCCACGCCCCTTTTTAGGAAAATTAAAAATCGTAATATAGTCTTAACTACTGGACCGATCGTCATTAAATTTTCACAATAGGATATTCTTACGAAATAATAAATTCTTGACTATGTAAGTGGACAAAGGGGCATGGTCTCGCCTAAAGCATTGCAATAAATACATTAAAATTAAATAAATAAATGTTTGGAAATATATAAATACGTTTTATTTTATTTTATGACGAGGGGGGGGGGGGGGGTAGCAAAGCACACCGGGTTTAGCTAGTCTATATATATAAAAGAGAGTGACGTTAGTTACTAGCTTTATAACTAAAGAACGCCTGGACCGATTGCAACGATTCGCACGAATTCAGGCTGGTCTCAGGCCAGAGAAGAAGAATCCCCAGAAAAAATTCAGAAATTGACTACGCCTACTTTTTTTTCAAATTAATGTTTTTATGTGTGAGTGTGTGTATGTACTTTATAGAATCGTAAACTATGCATTTGATCATGTGATGATCTTTGGCAAAGTTGTTGTGCATGAGCCCGAGAAGGTTTGTAAGTTGGTATGACCACGCCCACTCTAACGCCTACTTTTTTTTTAATTAATTCTACATGGGTTTTTACAGATTTACTTCAAATTGTATATACATCTTACTGTAGGTGAGGTAGAAATAAAAATTTTATGTGCCACGCCCACTCACTCCCCATCTCATGCAAGACCCTTGCCAGGTAAGCCAGACCGCTGGAGCGATCTGCCTGAAATTTTCACATCACACCACTAAAGCTCCGGTATGTTTTATAGAATACTTCTTTTTGCGACCACGCCTACTTTAACGCCTTCTTTTTTAAATTGTGTAATTGATTCTACTCTGGTTTTAACATATTCACTTTAAATTGAATATCTTACTCTAGGCGAGATCAAAAATTAAGATTCATACTCCACGCCTCCTTTCACGTCCCATCTCTAGCGATCTTTTTTGACCACCTACTTTTTTTAAATTGATGCCGTAGCAACGCCCGCAGTGTACAGCCGAAGTCGACCACGCCTGCTTTAAAATTGTGTAATCGATTCTACAAGGATTTTAAAAGACTTATTTCAAATTGTATACACCCATTACTTTTAATTATTATCTTCTAAAATCCAAAAATCAAATGTCGTTCCTTTGTATATCATTTTTACGACAATTGTTTTTCCACCTAATTTCCTTGAAAACTTTTTTTGTTAATTTTTTTTTATAACAAAAACAAATTCTGGTTCTGCAATTGCCAGTAGATGGCGTTGTGTGAATAGACTTTTGACACCTGATTTATTTTTGTAGTATTTAAAATTTTTCAGCATTTTTTAAAAGTGATTTCAAAAGGTAAGTTCCCTAATTCATTTTGTGACATTGTTTTTGTGACATTAATTTCTCAGTGTTATTCATAATGCCGCGACCCAGAAGATCTGATCTTTCGCATCGAACCCGTAATGCAATTACAAATCGGAATATTACCAATCGATTGAATACGGATGAACAAGAAATCGCACGAGATCAGCCCGACTTCGCGTAACGCAAACACAAGAACAAAGACAGGCGACAAATGAAACGGCTCGATTAGCAATGAGAAATCGTCGATTAAATCAAGCAATTCAACAACGTGAAAATCTAAATCGACGCGTAAGAAGAAGAGCTTCAAGTGTTGATTTGAATCGAGTAGCATTTCATTACGATTGCACTTTTGACTACAGCTCGCATCCTTCCGTTCAAATTGGCCCAATGGAGATTGTGTGCAACCATTGCGGTGCATTAAAGTTCACCGGCGAATCGCCTGGGTTGTGCTGTCTCAGTGGTAAGGTCAAATTACCACCATTGCCTTCACCATTGGTACGACCACGCCTACTCTAACGCCCACTTTTTTTAATTGATTAATTGCTTCTACATGGGTTTTTTACAGATTTACTTCATACAGATTGTATCCCCATCTTACTGCAGGCGATGTAACAATAAAAAAATTTATGTGGCACGCCCACTTTCACGCCCCATCACAAACAATTTATGTTTACATGGATTTTAAGTCTGCGGGCGGAGGGGCGTGGCAAAATCCAATTTTCATATTGCACCACCAATGACATACGAGCATACATACATATATTTTGCTTTTTTATTTTATTTAAATTTTTTGAAAGCCGTTGTCATGTTTTTCAAAACTTAAATCGGTTATTCGGTAGTTCCGAAGACATTTGCAAAAAACTTATGTTATTAACGATCCAATATCAAAATTTTAAAACTTTCGAAATGTTGCATTCAAAAATCCGAGTTTTCGGTTTATTTACAAAATCATTACATACAAAATCATTCGATAACAGAAGATATTCCTCGCTTAATAAGTTGCAACATTATACAATAAGTTAAAAATAATATTATATCATCAATCGATGATAAAAAACTTTATGTACCCTTGCATTTATGATACCTACATTTTGTGCTCATTTGTGAGTTTTTTTCAAACGCTGATAAAAAATAACGTTACATTCAAACAAATTGCTCGCAGCGCTCTACGTGATTTTCGATGATAATACAAACCGATGGGAGGCGCTCTTATTCTTTTTGTTGGTGATTTTCGTCAAACTTTGCCCGTTATCAATGACCGCAGATGACCTGAACTCATGCTTGAAAGCTTTATATCTTTGGAACCGAGTCGAGAAAATCACGCTATCGACGAACATGCGTGTGCATTTGTTGCAAGACCCGTCTGCCCAAACATTTTCAGAACAACTTTTTGACATCGGAAATGGAAAAATTCCAATTAATCGCGCCACGAACAAGATTTCGTTCCCGCCTAACTTCTGTCGAATGCAAATAAATATTCAAGCCGTTGTCGACAAGGTTTTCCCAAGTCTAACAATCTTCTACAAAAAATCGGATTGGCTGTTGGAACGTGCAATTTTGGCGCCAACAAATTATTATGCCATCAAGCTCAATGAGCAAATTCAATTGAAACTGCCCGGCAAATTAATCAAATACAAATCGATCGATACAATAATGGATGATTATTATCCATTATCCCACTGAATTTTTAAATTCATTGGAACCACCCGGAATGCCACCGCATGTGCATGTGTGATCGTTAGATCACCGGTAATTCTTATTCGCAGCTTAAACGCACCAAAGTTATGCAACGGAACCACATTGATCATCTAAAACTGCTCACCAAATTTAATCGAGGCAACAATCATCGGTGGCAGATTCAAAGGCGAAGACGTACTTATTCCACGAATTCCGATGATTTCCAACGATTTACCATTCCAATTCAAGCGGATCCAATTCCCTTTGCGTCTTACCTTTACTATTGCCATCAATAAAGCAAGAGTCACATCATTAACTATTGCTGGCTTAATTTTGGAAAATTTATGTTTTCCACACGGCCAGTTGTATGTGGCTTGCTCCCGAGTAGGCACGCCAAAAAACAATGTATATCCGCTGGCCCCAAGATGAAGTAGATTGAGCCCATACCTACACCATATGCAAGTTATTCTGTAAGAAAACTTTATGATAGATATTCCATAAATTTATTTAAAGGCCGTAAATTTCGTTAAAAGCTTAATTTAAATCGTGTGGTAATACAACACTAATGTTTGCTTTGGTCCAGCAACGCGGACCGGGTCAGCTAGTTTAAAATAAATAAACAATAACAAAATTACATAAATAAAAAAACAAATACCGGTGGACAACAGTGATTTTTCCAAAAAAAAATTAATCACAACGCTAAAGGAACGGTTCGTTGCCCATTATTCCTTTAGCCTTGAAATTTGTTGTACTTTTTATTTGTACAAATTCACAGAGAACAAGAAGTAAATTTTCTCTTAGTTTTGTACCAATGTTGTTCTTTTCATATGGTAACTCCGTATTCTTCTATAATACTTATTTCACCAACCTTGTTATTCCACTTGGACACTCAATTATTAACAACTAATAAAAAACAACATGTAAGACAAAAGAACAAAGCATAAACATCAAATTATTAAAGAAAATCTTAACAACATATAAATACGACAAAGATAAAACAACTAACAAACTAAAACAAGACAAATCAAAATATTCACATATGATAAGGGCGAACAAAACATGCACTTCCAACCATATCGCACATTCAACAATATGCAACCCACAATGACATGCAACGAAAACATAAACATATGTATGTACTCTTATGGTGTTTTCTTTTCTGAAATAAAATGTTACACCTTTATTATGTACATTTTTATAATGTTTACCCCACATTTTAAAGATGTCGCATTTTTAATGGTCAGAATAGAACATAAAATTACAACAGTGTAACACTTTTTTTCATGTACATCTGCTTTTGTTTTTTTTTTGTTAGAAAAGAAGAAGCAGATAGCTCCCTGGTAAGATCGCTTGAAATAAGACAATGAATATTTATCAAAAAGACCTATGGCACTTTCCCGACTAATACGAAAATTCTTCTTAAACTATAAAAATTATTGCCCCTATTACGGTTCACAACTTTTTTAATAATTTGGTCGTCTTTCATAAATCGGTATTGCCATTCACAACTTATATGTAGTAGAGTTAATGTAGAGTTAAAGTCGGGTTGACTGACAGACGACCAAACTTAGTTGAGTTGAGAACGGCAATAGGGGCATATATATATTATATATACATTACATATATACATAAGAAGTAGGAGATATTGTCCTATGAAATTTGACATACATCAACTTCAGAGTATTCATAATTACGTTCTCTACAAAGCCTTTCACTTTTCCATAATCATATAAAATATTTTATCATCATCAGATGATGAAGATGAATTCAACAAGTCATCCAAAATTTTTTCAGCACATAAAAAAGTAGCAATATTTTCCATTTTGTATATTTTTTTTTGTTTCTTAACACAAATACATATTCATAAACAAAACAAGTGTCAGCTGCAGCGATGCCAACTTAGCCCTTTTCGGGCTAGATTTAGCAGGATTTTAGTCACTCAAAACGCGAAAAAAAAAAAGAAAATTGGATGTGGTTTTATATGGATTATTTTCCATTTAGCCCTTATTTCAAAAATGTTTACGCGTTTTGAGTCTCAAAAGTTGGCATTACTGGTCAGCTGTTTTATCGTGCTATTCTCCCCCTCTAAAAATACAGAGTGTGAAAGATTTTTTTTTTAATTTATAGTGTGACATTTATAGTAAAGAACACACTACACCTAGGCAGTGTTTACATTTTTTCAGAAAAGAACACAAAAAAATTAAAAAAGATGCGAAATGGGAAAAACGTGTAACATTTTTGCCAGAAAAGAAAACGCCATTAATTTGGACGTATGTATGTACATATAACAAAAAGAAACACTGAATAAACTATTCATGTTTTAAACACTATAATACAAAGAAAAAGAACTGCAGACAAAACGATATAAACAATTTTTATTATCAAACAAAAATTCCATACCATAAAAATATCTATCATGTATGTATGTGACAATTGTCACTTTTAACACCCTCAACAAGCTAAGAGTTTTTACAAATACAGAGCACCAGAGTATAGTGCTTGGGCAAGTCAAAACAAATAAATTCATGCTAAAACAAGCTACGCTGTTTAAGTCAGAAATAATTCTTTTTATATTAAAATCTCGTTAAAGATCTGAATGTTACTACCTTTGGTACAACCTTGTATTATTGTAGTTTTTCTTTAGACTTTAAAGAGTTAATAAACCGTTAACGGTTATTTAAATATTGTTGTGCCACTTTTGAAGTTTATAGTACATACTAGCTGACCCGGTCCGCGTTGCTGGCCCTAAGCAAACATTTGTGTTGTATTACCACACGATTTAAATTAAGCTTTTAACGAAATGTACGGCCTTTAAATAAATTTATGGAATATCTATCATAAAGTTTGTTACAGAATAACTTACATATGGTGTATGTGTGGGGTCAATCAAAAAAGAAACGCATTTATTTAAGGCAAATTGGAAATTATATTTATTACTTCATCTTGGGGCCAGCGGTTATACAATGTTTTTTGTTTTTTGGTGTGCCGTGTAGAAAAAATAAATTTTCCAAAATTAAGCCAGCAATAGTTAATGATGTGACTCTTGCTTTATTGATGGCAATAGTAAAGGTAAGACGCAAAGGGAATTGGATCCGCTTGAATTGGAATGGTAAATCGTTGGAAATCATCGGAATTCGTGGAATAAGTACGTCTTCGCCTTTGAATCTGCCACCGATGATTGTTGCCTCGATTAAATTTGGTGAGCAGTTTTAGATGATCAATGTGGTTCCGTTGCATAACTTTGGTGCGTTTAAGTTGCGAATAAGAATTACCGGTGATCTAACGATCACACATGCACATGCGGTGGCATTCCGGGTGGTTCCAATGAATTTAAAAATTCAGTGGGATAATGGATAATAATCATCCATTATTGTATCGATCGATTTGTATTTGATTAATTTGCCGGGCAGTTTCAATTGAATTTGCTCATTGAGCTTGATGGCATAATAATTTGTTGGCGCCAAAATTGCACGTTCCAACAGCCAATCCGATTTTTTGTAGAAGATTGTTAGACTTGGGAAAACCTTGTCGACAACGGCTTGAATATTTATTTGCATTCGACAGAAGTTAGGCGGGAACGAAATCTTGTTCGTGGCGCGATTAATTGGAATTTTTCCATTTCCGATGTCAAAAAGTTGTTCTGAAAATGTTTGGGCAGACGGGTCTTGCAACAAATGCACACGCATGTTCGTCGATAGCGTGATTTTCTCGACTCGGTTCCAAAGATATAAAGCTTTCAAGCATGAGTTCAGGTCATCTGCGGTCATTGATAACGGGCAAAGTTTGACGAAAATCACCAACAAAAAGAATAAGAGCGCCTCCCATCGGTTTGTATTATCATCGAAAATCACGTAGAGCGCTGCGAGCAATTTGTTTGAATGTAACGTTATTTTTTATCAGCGTTTGAAAAAAACTCACAAATGAGCACAAAATGTAGGTATCATAAATGCAAGGGTACATAAAGTTTTTTATCATCGATTGATGATATAATATTATTTTTAACTTATTGTATAATGTTGCAACTTATTAAGCGAGGAATATCTTCTGTTATCGAATGATTTTGTATGTAATGATTTTGTAAATAAACCGAAAACTCGGATTTTTGAATGCAACATTTCGAAAGTTTTAAAATTTTGATATTGGATCGTTAATAACATAAGTTTTTTGCAAATGTCTTCGGAACTACCGAATAACCGATTTAAGTTTTGAAAAACATGACAACGGCTTTCAAAAAATTTAAATAAAATAAAAAAGCAAAATATATGTATGTATGCTCGTATGTCATTGGTGGTGCAATATGAAAATTGGATTTTGCCACGCCCCTCCGCCCGCAGACTTAAAATCCATGTAAACATAAATTGTTTGTGATGGGGCGTGAAAGTGGGCGTGCCACATAAATTTTTTTATTGTTACATCGCCTGCAGTAAGATGGGGATACAATCTGTATGAAGTAAATCTGTAAAAAACCCATGTAGAAGCAATTAATCAATTAAAAAAAGTGGGCGTTAGAGTAGGCGTGGTCGTACCAATGGTGAAGGCAATGGTGGTAATTTGACCTTACCACTGAGACAGCACAACCCAGGCGATTCGCCGGTGAACTTTAATGCACCGCAATGGTTGCACACAATCTCCATTGGGCCAATTTGAACGGAAGGATGCGAGCTGTAGTCAAAAGTGCAATCGTAATGAAATGCTACTCGATTCAAATCAACACTTGAAGCTCTTCTTCTTACGCGTCGATTTAGATTTTCACGTTGTTGAATTGCTTGATTTAATCGACGATTTCTCATTGCTAATCGAGCCGTTTCATTTGTCGCCTGTCTTTGTTCTTGTGTTTGCGTTACGCGAAGTCGGGCTGATCTCGTGCGATTTCTTGTTCATCCGTATTCAATTGATTGGTAATATTCCGATTTGTAATTGCATTACGGGTTCGATGCGAAAGATCAGATCTTCTGGGTCGCGGCATTATGAATAACACTGACAAATTAATGTCACAAACGCAGTTAATGTCACAAAAACAATGTCACAAAATCAATTAGGGAACTTACCTTTTGAAATCACTTTTAAAAAATGCTGAAAAATTTTAAATACTACAAAAATAAATCAGGTGTCAAAAGTTTATTCACACAACGCCATCTACTGGCAATGGCAGAACCAGAATTTCAAGCAATTGTCGTAAAAATTGTGATATACAAAGGAACGACATTTGATTTTTGGATTTTAGAAGATAATAATTAAAAGTAATGGGTGTATACAATTTAAAGTAAGTCTTTTAAAACCCTTGTAGAATCGATTACACAATTTTAAAGCAGGCGTGGTCGACTTCGGCTGTACACTGCGGGCGTTGCTACGGCATCAATTTAAAAAAAGTAGGTGGTCAAAAAAGATCCCTAGAGATGGGACGTGAAAGGAGGCGAGGAGTATGAGTCCTAATTTTTGATCTTGCCTAGAGTAAGATATTCAATTTAAAGTGAATATGTTAAAATTAGAGCAGAATCAATTACACAATTTAAAAAAGAAGGCGTTAAAGTAGGCGTGGTCGCAAAAAGAAGTATTCTATAAAACATACCGGAGCTTTAGTGGTGTGATGTGAAAATTTCAGGCAGATCGCTCCAGCGGTCTGGCTTACCTGGCAAGGGTCTTGCATGAGATCGGGCGTGAGTGGGCGTGGCACATAAAATTGTTATTTCTACCTCACCTATAGTAAGATGTATATACAATTGAAGTAAATATGTAAAAACCCATGTAGAATTAATTAAAAAAAGTAGGCGTTAGAGTGGGCGTGGTCATACCAACTTACAAACCTTCCCGGGCTCATTTTGGAAATTCAAAGCGATAAATTAAAAGGGTTATGGGAAAAGGTTAAATTGTGTCATGAGTCGTGTTTAGATTATTTAGAAAGTTCTAAGAAATGTGAAATTGAGGATATAGAGGTGGTATCAAATAAATATCAAGTCACCTATATGGCCTATATGAAATGTTTGGCTGCTATTAATGAAAAAACATTTTATTTTGAAAAAACCTCAAAACCTACAGTCATTAATTCAAATAATCACAATTCTGAGTACAATTTACCTTTCCCGCCATGCGATGTGAAAATTTTTGAAGGCGATTATGTTTCATGGCCGCTTTAGTAATATAGAACGACTTTGCCATTTAATACGTAAAACTGCCGGTGAAGCATATGAAATTGTGTCAAAATGTCCGTTAAGTAATGAAGGATTTGAGGTCGCATGGAAAAATTTACGGGATGCATATGAAAATCCCCGTATTGTATTAGTTTATGATATTACCGGTTATTTTAGTTGTAGTCGCAGGTACCTGTTCTAATATTTTACATATGTTCAACAATAGTCATGTATAATTGTATAGTACTCTAGAACTTTCTATGTAAATATATTTATCTCTTTCTTTCTTATATAATAATTATCTTGTAAAGTTAAGCTTGTATTCTATATTATTCTAGAACTTTTTATGTAAATATATTTATCTCTGTCTTTCTTATATAATAACTATTTTGTAAATGTAAGCTTGGGATGATTTGAAAAAATAAACGAAGCGGCGAGACATCATAAAAGTAGACGCCAAACAGAAAACTTGAGTAATTTGTTTAATTTTTGTTAATTTTTTGTTAATTTTTTGTTAATTTTAAGTTTGCCTACAATTCATCAGAAGTGGGATCTACAAAATAAAAAGTGTATTTTTTTTTTTTAAAACAAGGTTGTAAAAAATTAAACTAAAGAATAGAAAGCCATGGAGGAAGTTTGTGGCACAGATTATACTGTTGCGCAGTTACGCCGCTGGCCACAACACCTTGACCTTCCATCATCAGGTTCCAAAAATTAACTATTGATAAGGATTAATAGTGTGCCTATGGCAATGAGAGGTAATTGCCCAAATTCTGAAGTGGGTAATGAGATTCCCAATATAATCAATTTATATGAAAACGATGTTGAGGATACTTCTGGGAGTGGTGTAGAGAAAAGGACAAATGATCGTGAAGAAACAACTGCAAGTAAGCAACAACAACAAATGATTGGTGGAACAGCAAGTGAACGGTGATTTACAACAACGAAATATTGCAGAAAATGGTGGCGTAAATACAAATGAGTGTCAGGCAGAAAAAAATGATTGTGTTACAAATAAAAACAAAAATGATAGCAACCTTTTGAACATTCTATTGGAAAAAGAACTGGAATTGATTCAACATGAAAAAGATCTTCTTCGTCGAGAAAATGATTTGCTCAGAATGATAGTTGAAAATGAAAGAAAACAGAAAAATGAAAAATTTGAAATAGATAATAAAAATAGTAATGATAAAGAAGTGGATAAAACTTTAAAGAAAATGGACGTCTCATTTACTATTTTAAAAGACATGATTCCAGAGTATGATGGAGGAGTATTACCAGAGGTATGGATGGCTCAATTTAAAAGTATAAACGAGTTGTATGGATCTGATGAAAATACCAAGAAAACACTTTTGATGTGCAAGTTTAAAGGTAAAGCCCAAGCGTGGCTACACTCACAGCCAAATTTTGTCTTTGAAAATTCCGATAAAATATTGGGCGAAATGGAGAAAGTTTTCTGTTCTAAGGAAAATAAATTAACCTTAAGAAGAAATTTTGAAATTGGAGGTATGGCGAAGCGTTTCCCGAATATTACAATGCTAAGGTTATGTTGTCTCGTAAAGTTGGGATTGACGAGGACGAACTCATCGAGGAAATTATTGTTGGCATTCCTGATGTACAACTTAAGACACAAACAAAATTTCAATGTTATGCAGAAAAAGAGTTGTTGTTCCGTGCATTCTCTGGAATCCAAATAAAACAACCGGAATGATCGCTATGTCTTGGAGGATGTTGAGGGGTTTCAACAGTCCCGAAGACCATATAAGGGGGTTTGGTCGGTTTCCAATATGCGCCCGTGGTTTAGGGGACGTGAAGGGACACCTATGTAATGTGAGATCAGGGGATGTCATGGTCAGGATGGCCGAATTGTAGTAGTTTATGATATTACCGGTTATTTTAGTTGTAGTCGCAGGTACATGTTCTAATATTTTACATATGTTCAACAATAGTCATGTATAATTGTATAGTACTCTAGAACTTTCTATGTAAATATATTTATCTCTTTCTTTCTTATATAATAATTATCTTGTAAAGTTAAGCTTGTATTCTATATTATTCTAGAACTTTTTATGTATATATATTTATCTCTGTCTTTCTTATATAATAACTATTTTGTAAATGTAAGCTTGGGATGATTTGAAAAAATAAACGAAGCGGCGAGACATCATAAAAGTAGACGCCAAACAGAAAACTTGAGTAATTTGTTTAATTTAATTTAAGTTTGCCTACAGTATGTTAGTTAATAATCAACTAAAATTATTATTTAATCTACCTTCAGTGAATAAGGAATCCAGTTCCAGCCTTAAAAATTTGCAACGCGGTGTTAATAATTGTCTGACGTCGTTGTCGCTTTTTAAAGTATCAACCGAAAATTGGGATCCGATTTTAATTTATATGCGTATTCAACGTTTATGAACGTCTACGGTTAGTTTATGGGAACAGGGTGTTAAGAATAAATCTGGTTTATCCAAATGGAAGGATTTGATGCCTTTCTAACGAAAAGGATTCGAACCTTAAAATGCGTTCGTGATCTTAAGGAATCACCGCATTCTGTGATATCTTCTACTTCGTAAAAAATTAAGGACATTTCTTGAGAAATTGTATGAAATTTAAGAATCTTACAGTATCGGAAAGGTTTTCCAATGTCAAAAAATTACGTTGCTACATTAACTGTCTATCACGTGCACATGAAGTAAAAAAGTGTAAGTGTTTTTAATTGCTCGATATGTAACAAGCGACATCATTCTTTGTTGCATCGTGATACAGGTACTTCAGAAGATATATCAAGGGATAATTCTGCTTCCTCTTTGGGTAATGTACCACGAAATAACGTGAATCCATCTCTAACCCCTATTTCGAATGAGATAAATTCATCCTTGCCCTCGACATCAACTGGCATAAATTCTACGATTAATTCGAACCGTCAAAGTTTTCATGTCACTGGCAACCTCAATATACTCTTGGGTACATCAATGGTGAAGATCGTTCGGTCTATGAGAGCACGGGCTCTCATAGACCGCGCTTCAGAGTATTCGTTTATCTCCGAACATTTTCGAAACCGCTTGAAGCTACCTGCACATTCGACGAATGTCAGAGTTTCGGCGATTAATCAGACTATGTCTGCTACAACCAGGAAAGTTTGTACTCTAAATATTAGCTCTAGTCTAGATCAATCTTTTCTTTTGGAAACCTCGGCTTTAGTATTACCCAATATTTCTGGCAATTTACTTTCCTTTTTTATAAATTCAGAACTTCGTCATAAATTTTCGGACCTTTAGTTAGCTGATCCTCGATTCTATCAGTCAAGACAGGTAGATTTACTTTTGGACGCTGATGTATATCCTCGAATAATTTTGGACGGTATTAGGCGCGATGTTTTAGGGTCTTTACTGGCTTAGAGAACCGCATTCGGATTGGTTATTACGGGGTCTGTTATAGAACCCATAGTTATTGTCTATTCGACTAGTGTAGAGATTATTGAGGAAGATGATTTGAATACGAATCTTCTTCGATTTTGGGAATTGGAAAAGACTCCAACACGGAGGATGATGACCCTTCTGATAGAATTTGTGAAGATAATCATATAGGGACTACGCGACGCGATTCCGAAGACCGTTTTCTAGTGACGCTACCTTTCAAGTCAGAATTTCCTAATTTAATTAGTTTAGGATCTTCTCGATAGAATGTTATGGCACAATTCTTGAGGAATGAAACTTCTCTTTTTCGCAAACCAGATATTAAAACAATATATGATAGTGTCGTTAATGAATATCTGTCTTTGGGTCATATGAAACTTATACCTGATAGATCATCTAATTCTTCTGTTTCGTGCTATCTTCCTCATCATCTAGTGATTAAGCCTGATCGGAAAACTACGAAGTTCCGTGTCGTATTTAATGCGTCAAATAGGACGTCTAATGGTAAAAGTTTAAATGATTGTCTTCATGTGGACCCCACATTGCAATCAGACTTGGTACTTTAATACTTCGTTGGAGGCTATATTGTTACGTTTTTAATTGTGATATAACCCAAACGTATAGACAAATCCGTCTTGATCCCACTCATACGCCATATCAACGTATATTATTTCGATCTTCTCCGACGGAGGAGGTTAAAACATATGAGTTACAGACTGTAACTTTCGGAGTAAATTTGGCATTGCGAACGCTTTTACAATTAGCCGTTGAATCTGAGGCTGAGTACCCTGTAGTAAGATTAAACTCATGTTTGCATTATTTTAGAGACCTGCATATAAACACTTGAAACTGACACTTATTGTCGTTGGTCAGTTCCTCACAATTAACTAATGTGCAGCGTCGGCACTTTTGCAAGCGTGCATTGTTTAATCGGCATACTGTAAGTATTTATATTGTACGTACTGTTTTTAGCAGTACGCGTACTGTGTTTTTTCAAATGTACTGTTTTATGCACAAGACAGTACGCAAATATACTGCTTTTTACACGTTGTACTGTTTTTTGTACTGTTTTTTCGTTAAAAGCTTATTTATATTAAAGTTGAAAAAAATATTGATAAAAAAAATTTTTGTTCAGTGTATTGCTTTATTAAAAAAAGGATTTATTTAATGGATCTAAAGCATTGGTGTCCAAAAAATTTGTGTGTCCATATGAAATGAATACAACAACAATTGTTTCATGAAATGGACATCATTACTCTAAAGGCATTTCTAACCATTAAACATTGTAGATTAACATGACGATTAATAAAAAACAAATTGGATTTCATAAATATATCGTTGTTTATACAACGTATTTAAATACATTTTTCGAAAAACTGATGGCACATTTAATTTTAAAGTAGTCATGGTATAGGGGGTTAAGATAAAATGATACTTGGATTTTTTTCAATAAATGATACTTCTTGATTTTTAAATAATAAATGTCTACACCATTGTTTATTCTTAATAATTTTTAAGGACCGTTTACACAGTGTAACTTGTAAATTGTTAACACTATTAATGTTTATGCAAACTTTTAAGTGAACTTTGGATTTAAATTACTTTGGAATAAGATATATACACAACCGGTGGCTTTTAGATTTTACACAAGAATTTTTTGTTTTCTAAAATGGTTCTTAAAACTATTTGACATCTAAAAATCCCAAGCTTATTGACAATTTCAATGATAAGTATTTGGCAATTCAAATTTTACTAATAAATATAAAGGTATTAATTCATTTTTTAAATAATTCAAAATTTAAACTTAATTCTAATAATGACTAAACAACCATGCATATTGGAACAGCATTATTCTTACTAAAAAATATTGAAAAAGGAGTAAAATTGAGTTGACATTAAATTTAAAGTTCACTTTTGTAATGTAAATTAATACATATACAGATTGATTTACAAAAACTAATAAATTTAAAACTTTGTATTACAAGCAAAGCAAAAATATTGTAATCTAAAAGGACTTTGATGATATAAAAGATACAATATGTCATTTAAATTGTATTTTCTATGTACCTTCTTCAAAAACGTTCATAATATATGTTATGATCTCATATTTTTAAGTATTTTTAAAAATTTTTTTGTTGCTTATTAAATTAATATTATAAAAATGTTATTACATGAATAAAGAGTTGTTTTCGTTAAAAAATAAAATGTACCGTTTTTTTTTTTTGAATTGTACTGTTTTTTTGTATAAGATGTACTGTTTTTCCGTATTTCAAATCTGGCTACCCTATATGAGAACCACCTATTATACAAGGATCATATTGCGTTAACGGTTCCCATTCGTTAGTAAATAAGTATTATTAATATTAGGCTAATCATTATTTTCATAAGTAGTATATAGGCTCAAATATTTGTATAAACAATACAGAATAAAAACAAAACTTGCTTGAGCGACACGATAAGTTGCTCGCAAGAAAATGTAAACGTTTCTTTTAATATTACAACCCCCTTGCGGCACATATTTTGCGCAAGTCTATGTACGTTGACGACGTATTAGCGGGTGCTCATGATATTCCCTCTGCTGTGGAGTCTAGAAATCAACTTCAAAGGGTTCTGTCATCTGCGAAATTCGAATTGAGAAAATGGACTTCCAATGAATGGAAATTTTGAAGGATATTCCTTCAAACCATCTTATAGATTCAAAACTTCTTACATTTGTCGAATCTAGTAGTTCGAAAACGTTGAGAATTTTATGGTTCACTTTATTTTAAAACTGTGCCAAATTGGGTGCCCCGATAGACCTGGCTATAGTTTGCCGGACTATCAGTCAGAGGATTGTGGGTTCGATTCCTGCCAAAGACTCTGGGTGTTTTCTGCAGATAAGTTAAAAAGCTTCGCAGTTTGTGTTTGTTAATTATAAAAAAAATAAACAAAAATATACGAAAAGAGAAGTTCACTACTACCTCTTAACCCTTTTTTGGACGATAGGGGCGTTATGAGGTTGAATGGTAGATTAGAGAAATCTCCGTCTTTGTCTTATACGGAGAAATATCCAATCATCTTACCATACTCATGCCGCTTTACAGTTTTATTAGCTGAATTTGTTCATGTTATTTCCATCCATGGTGGAAACCAGTTGATGCTACGTATTATTCGTATTGAATACTGGGTCCCTCGACTTAAAATATTAGTTCGTAATATAGTGAATCGTTGCAAAAGTTGCTTGCTAGATAGAAAACGTTCTTGTACTCAGATTATGGCAGCTCTACCTACGGAGCGTACCACATTGGTTCGACCTTTTACCACAACGGGTGTTGATTTTGCAGGTCCCCTTGACATGAAGAGTTTTAATGGTAGATCTAGTCGAATCACTAAGGGATATGTATGTATTTTCGTCTGCTTTTCTACAAAGGCAGTTCATTTGGAAGCTACCTCTGATTTGACGTCAGACGCATTTTTGGCTGCCTTTAATCGTTTTATAGGCAGACGTGGTTGTCCTTCGATGGTGTTTTCGGATAATCTCACTAATTTCGTAGGATAATCTAATGAAATTAAAAGAGATTTTCATACCTTTATAGCAGAGAGTAAAGCGCGAATGATTTCTACCTTTGGTATACAGGGTCTTTCGTGGAGTTTTATCCCCGCTGGCGCTCCTCACATGGGCAGACTATGGGAAGCCGCGGTGAAGAGCTTTAAGTTACATTTTCGCAAAGAGGCTCAGAAAGGCATCTGTTTCAACACCTGCAATAAACAACGATGCTCCAGTTCCAGTAGACCCTTCTGACTCGCAAACAAAATCCACGCTCGCTCAGCCGAATAGACCAAAACCACCAGTACAGTGTTGCAGTCTGTGCAAAAAACCTCACCGATTGGGAGGCTGTTTTCGTTTTCGGCAGATGCCCCATGAAAAAAAGCTACGAAATATTCTAACCTTTGGACATTGCTCTCGATGTCTCTCCGTTAGCCATCCAACTCTCGACTGTGCTAGCAGTAAGACGTGTTCGAAATTACGGGGTAATCATAACACTCTTTTATGTTCCCCCACGCGCGTCGTTTCTAAGTCTCTAATGAATAAGAAACAGAAAAAAAAAACGTCGAAATCGACTGAACTTCGCCCAATCCTCACGACATCAGGGCTCTAGGCGAGACAAATAGGGCCTGGGGAAACCGAACGGACTGCCGAGTATCAAGGACGATATGGCCGGTGCTCAGGAAGTCCGACTCGGAATCGTTATTGGGCGAGAGCAAGGTCTGCGTAAGAACCATGATAGGTGTTATCACGAGCCATTGTATGATAGGTAGAATGGCAAGGATAATGGGATCTGACTTGTCAGACATATGCGGGTTATGCGAGGACCCAGAGGAGCTGGAGACGATCAACCACATTCTGTGCTATTGTCCCAGATTACAAGTTAGCAGGTTGAGGTGCCTAGGCAGTAGATTCATAAGCGAATTAGGGGATGTCTCGAGTTGTAGGCTCGGGGATCTCAAAGGATTCGTAATGAATATGGCCTGGCTGCGCAACAGGGGAAGGGGCTCTGTGAGGGCTTAGGCGTTTCGCTCTTGGAACTTACTAAGTGTCTCAATTTATTTCCGAAAGGCATCACAATGGACCGTATTGGTCTCTGGGTGATGGTGTGAGGACAACCTCATACCGGCCTTCTAACCTAACCTAACCTACCTTCTTCTTGAATAATTTAATTTTTTATCTGGTTAGTTTTTAACATACATACATATTCCGTCCAACATACTTTCGACACTAGCCTATATTAAATTGTGTTAATACTTTTAAGCAGAAAGTTATATAGTAGTTAAAAATTAAACCACTTTTTAAAAACTATGCGAATTTTTAAAAGCAAAACAAATTCTTCGTGGTAGTAAAAATTTATTTTATGAAAAAATCAAATTCATTTTCACACATTCATTCACACACATTTTATTTTCGGACAACTGCTGCGAGTACTACTTCTAAATGAAAGTTTGGAATATTTCTTTTCATTTTATGTAGAAAAATTCTGCGACTTTTTGCGATCGCTGAACAAACTTATAAATTTTGTGATAAAACTCACGTATTTTGTATGAGTATTTACAATAATTGCAATGTATATTTACAATAAAAAATTTTGTATAGTTTTAGGCTTTTACTTTTAAATAATTGATTGACAGCAATATCGAAAAAGTGCATAACAAAAAAAGAAAAACAAAACCATATGAATAATTAAACCGTTATTTAAAATAATAATATTTGCAAAAAAAAGTCAAAGAAAATTATTAAACGTAACTAATTTTTTAAAATGAATTCATTTTGTGTTTCATATAGAGCTAGTTTTTTACTTGTCAGTTAAACTCAGCTTAACACACTGTTATATTAAACCTCAAATATATTTTGCCGGGATTTAACTACTGATTGTGTGGATTACCTCCTGTCAATTTTGTTAGCATTGCCGTAGTGTTCAGTCAAAATACATATGGCATTCCTCCTAATTTTTTATATAAATATGGCAACATCTTAAATTTTTGCAAAAAAGCAACCGCGTCAATAATAGTATTTGAAAACTATTTAGTTCGTTTATTTGATCTTTTCCAATATAATACAAGTTTTGAATTATAATAAAATTATTATTTTATTATAATTTATAATTTTTTATAAAATTATTATTTATTATAATTCAAAACTTGTATTATCCCTGAAGAAGCTATCCATTGTGATAGCGAAATATTGGAAATAAATATATATAAATAAATTAAATATTTTTATATAAAATTCAAGTGACCTTATTACTTATAAAAAGAAACTATTAAGTATTTGAAAACTTTAACTTTGAAAAAAATTAAAAAAATGGATTTAATGTGTGGTCCAATTAGTTCTAAAACATTATATGTGGATTGTTTTGTTAAGCGAAATCTTTGAAAGAATTCGGCGTCGGTATAAATGCAGAAATGATTTGGACGTGTCCTTATTGTTCGTATCTTTCTAACAATTGACATATTTAAGTTATAATATGTGTTTGAATCACTTAAATCCTCATCATTACTAGAATAATCCATTTTTTTTAATTTTTGTTAAAATGTCGGAAATTTCTTTTCAATTGTTGAATTGTTTATTTTATTTTTCAGCTGTTTGTATTTTGACATTTTATATCTAGGTTTAACTCACCAATGATGCTTAGTTAAACCTAGATTATATATCAAATAAATAATAACTGAGAAACACAATTTTTAGTTTAATCTAGGTTTAAGCGAAAAATGTAGATTATCTTTAGCCCAGAAATTAGCTCATATTGAATTGTGCAAGGAACTTATAAATTGCAATAGTAATGTGGATTTATTAACTGATTTCATAAAAACTAAAAACATGGTGCTTACTATTAATGAAATTCAAATTGTGAAAAAATCAGTTTAGAAGCGATTTCTTAGTCACTTTTTAAAACGTTGGGCCGAATGTCACAGAAACAAATCATATTTTTTTTTAAGAAAAATTATGCTTGGCTAAGAAGTAGGTTTCAAAACAAAATAATTAATGTGTACTTTGAATATAATTGAAAATTTTTAGATATATTTGAAATATCACTTGCTGATGAGCAACCTAGTTGTTCAACAAAAATGGGAAGGCTAGCTAAGAAATTCGGCGATTGCGCTGCTCGTAGTAAAAGGTACAAAGCTGCTGATTTAGCGTCCAAGTATAGCAAACAACATTTTAGAAATGGCAAGTGCATTAGCAGGCTCAAATTTAAAATCGCAATCATATATTCCTCCCTCAACTGCGCTGGCGTTGTTACTGGATGCAGAGTTAACAAAGTATCAGTACGAAACTATAAAATATGTTTTGCATAAAGAGGGATACAATATTTTACCTCCGTATGCTAAGGTTCTAGATGAGAAGAAGAAGTGCTATCCCAAATTAAATTAAATTTGCAAAGTTTAATGGATCACACCACTAAGCGTTTATTTGAAAGTTTTTCACACGAAAATATTAATAATATGATAAATTTGAATTGCACTCTTATGTCGAAGTGGGGTTGCGATGGCTCTTCTGGACATTCAGAGTACAATCAAAGTTTAGCACCTGATGTTACTGACAAGAACCTGCTATTAGCATCGATGGTGCCTTTAAGTTTACGAGCAACCTCTGAAGAGGAATACTGGCGTGACAGTAGTCCATCATCAACAAGATATTGTCGTCCAATTTCTTTTGAATTCGCTAAGGAGACTAAATTACCGCTTTAGGAAATACGACTGTTATAGTATGCGGCAAACAATTCAATGTAATACACAATTTAGTGTTCACGATGCTAGATGGCAAAACGGCTCAGACAGTTACAAATACCGCTTCAGCAGCCGTATGCTATATTTGTAAAGCGAAGCCCTCTGAAATGAACCATTTGGATATAATATCAACAAAACCATTGATAGTGAAGCTTTTAAATTAGGTATTTCATCATTACACGCTCGAATAAAATTTATGGAGTGCATACTCCATATATCCTATAATATGCCTTTTCAAAAGTGGTCTGCAATTGATTCAAAAAATAAGATATTAAAACAAGAAAAAAAACAGCGCATTCAACAAACATTTAAAGAACGCATGAACTTGCGAGTGGATACTGTACAACAAGGAACTGGGTCGTCGAATGACGGAAATACTTCAAGGCGTTTCTTTTCTAATCCTGCACTCGTAGCAGGTATAACAGGTATTAGTGAAGAACTAATAGATCGCTTCCGAATTATTCTCCAAATAATTACATGTGGACACAAAATTGATACGGGGAAGTTTAAGAAATTATCGTGGGATACTGCTGAGCTATTCGTTCGTAAATACAATTGGTACTTCATGCCAGCTACTGTCCATAAAGTATTGATACATGGAAATGACATAATTGAAGCAGCAGTGCTCGTAAGCACGTAATAAGGATTACAGAAATTATAGATTAATGTTTTCCAGAAAATGTAGTAGAACTGCAACAAATACTGATGTTTTGCATCGTGTGCTTGCATCATCTGATCCCTATATAAGTGGTATAAGACGTCAACCACGTAAACATATTTTGGAACTAGATGATGTAGTAAAAGAAATGATAGATGATGAATAAAAGTCTATATTTAAATGCATGTATTGAAATTTGTTTATAAAATAATTAGTTTTGGTAAAGAAACAAAAAGTTATGGGGAAAAAATATAGTATGGGTTATATGGGCAGTAAGTGGGGGCGTTAATTGAGCTAACCAAAAGCTCTGTGCCAAATTTCAAAAATTTTGGACCAAAAATAAATTTTCGGTTCTATGGGCGGTGGGTAGTGGGCGTGGCCAATTTTGATGAAACTTTATATTTTTCTTTTTTGAGCTAACCAAAGGCTCTGTGTCAAATTTCAAAAACTTTGGACCAAAAATAAATTTTCGGTTCTATGGGCGGTGGGTAGAGGGCGTGGCCAATTTTGATGAAACTTTATATTTTTCTTAATTAAGCCAACCAAAGGCTCTGTGCCAAATTTCAACATTCTACGAGCACTTCTTATATTTTTTGCCAAACATTGTATGAACAAATACCACTGAGCGATGTATCAATATCATAAAAATGTGCGTCAAAATAAAACCTTTATTTAGCTTAACACTAACATCCAGTAGGCATTAAAATATATTAAAGATAAGTTTATAAACAAAAATATACTTTTATCAGAATCACTTCCTGAGTCGATTTAACGATGCCCGTCTGGCTGGCTGTTCATGTAAAGCTTGTGAGCTTGTACAGGTTTTTTGAAGACATTTCGATAAAATTTGGTACATGATATTTTTTCGGCCCAAGGACGGATGGGATTGAAACTGGTGGAAATCGGTCCATTATTTCTTCTGGCCTCAATACAAATGTCCTCCCGAAATAGAGGTTTAACGATCGTAAAAGTTTGAATTATGCAAGTATTCAAACAGATTTTACATTTAAAATTTTAAACCCCACAGAGCCGCACCTACGCCGCACAGTGGGGGATCTGAAAAACAAGTGGAAATAAATCTGTAACTTCTAAACGAATAGCTCGATTTTAATAAAATTTCCCATGGCTATAGAGGTGTTGATAAGTTTAAGTTTTGAATTTGGGCTTAAACAACCAAGGGGGGCCGAGCCACAATGCCCCAAAGTGGGGCACCTCGGGTATACCAAAAATTAAAAATGATGCCAAATTTTTGTTTGCGATCCGATTTGCAAGATTTTTACATATATGGAATGTACTAGATCTACAATAAACATTGCTTTAGCCATATATTATCTCTTATAGTTTACGAGTTATTCGCATTTGAAAAGTAAAGTTTTATTTTTTTTTTGCCTACCTTGGTCTGCTATTTTGCTAATAACGGATCCAATTCTTTCCCGATTTTTTTGAAGTGTCTATTTTTAATTAACAACAAATTTAATAATAATCTTAAGAAAGAAATGTTATAAAATTTCTACTAAGTCAAAAGTTATGTGCATTCAAACTTAAAAAAAAATAAAAAAGTCGTTTTTCCGCCATTTTTTTCGAAAAAAGTAACTACATTAATTTTAAAGTGTACAGAAAATGAGAAAAAGATAGGTAATGTGTTTATATTTTTCTAAAAGGTAACATTTCGGGAAATATTATAAAAGCAAAATAATATCAAAATTTTTATTATTGCGTGGTCCAGAGCCTTCCGAATTAGACCTATTTTTTAAGAAAATTTCGACTTTAGACAACATATTCTAAAATCGCATAGGTGCTTTCAAAAAACTAAGACCTGTTTTGTATATCCCAATCTGTTCTTCAATATTATGCAAAGGGATTTCATAGCCCCGAGCTTGGTGCCTTCAATAGATCCAAAAATCAAAAAAATCCCATTTGATTTTTGAAAAGTTTTGTGGGAATTGTGAGATTCTCAATAACAAATCTAAATCCAAATTTTCACTTTTACATTTCGACAAAAAATGTCTATATAATTGTAAAATTTAATTAAAAAATATTCATAAACCAAAAAGCTATAGCAGTTAAAAATTGAAATTTTCAAAAAAAAAAATAAAAAAAAATTATCTTTTTTTGCAAAAAGTCTTCTGTGAAGTTTTTAATTTTTATATATTTAAACATTTTTGAAAAGAAGACACAATTTCCAAAATATTGATGTCTACCTTATTTTGTCCACGTGCCACAGTAATGAACAAATGATTAACATCTCTAGTGAAATTTCTTCACCAAGTTATTTTCTTCCATAACAAGTTCAATGTTAGGTACCTATATAATACATAAGTACAAACATAACCCGATTGCAACTCTTTTTTAACAATGAATCCCAGGTACAATATGAAATACCTAATACTATTTTCTTACTCCAGGTAATATAACAGGTAGATTTCATAACATACCTTTACCTATATAAACGTTGACTACAGGTAACCTATTATATGAAACTCATGAAGAATAATTAATATATAATCATACTCAATCCACAATTGACATTATTTATAATTACCTAAAAATGACGATCACACTTAAAAAAAACTTTGTCCTCCATTTTACTTAAACATAAAACTGATCAATTTCAAGATAGAGTCAACCTCATATTGAAATTTATCGAAAGTACGCATAATAATAAAGTGGATAAAACGGAATTATATAAAATCGAAAAGTTTGTTAAATCCTTTGGCATAAAATGGAAAACCGTAAAATTTTCTGCTACGAAATTTGAATCCAAATATTGTGATTGGTTGGATGAAAATATAGAATTTTATGTGTCCACGTCTGCTTTTGGTGCTCCCCGTACGCAGTACTTGGAATTGTGCCCAAAATCCAAGTAAAAACGGTTATCGGATTCACTATCAACCCTGTCTACTGAGGAAGTTTCGGATACATTTAAGGCTATGTTAAAGCAAGAAAAACAGCCTTTGGAAGCTGTTAAAATCGCTGATATTCTTCCAAATGCAACGCCTAGACGATTAAAACGAATTGTTAAGAGCATACCTACACCATCATCTAATACTGCTTTTACCGAAGAAGAGGCTATTGCGCTTATGCTGCAGCTGGGACTAAGCCGTGATTATATAACTTTAAGAAAGGCATTGTTGGGAAAAGGAGTTGAAGTGTTACCATCATATGGCTCAATTCAGGAAAAGAAAAAGAGTATTATACCATCACCTATTGAAGTTACTGATCGGACTCTCCACTCTACTCGAAAATACAGCATTAAGGATTGCTTGCGACTTTTCTACAGAACAGCTAAACAAAATAAATACTTATGATCTGCAACTAATCTGTAAGTGGGGATGTGATGGCTTATCATCACTTTCGGAATATAAGCAAACTACATCGAGTCAAACATCATCAGAATATAAAAGTGATTTATGTCATCATTGGTTAAATTAAGAATTCGGAGGTATGCTGCCAGTGATTCTCCATCAACTAGTTTTGAGGATATATGGATTAATTCAACTCCTGGATCGAAAGCCTTTTGTAGGCCAATATGTTTCGAATATACAAAAGAAACAAAGATTACGACACAAGATTTGATCAACTTAATTGAATCTGAAATTAAAGACTTGGTACCGGTTACAATCCAAATAGCTCAATATTCATTCAACATTTCTTTTAATATGAAACTAACGATGATCGATGGAAAAGTCAGCAACGCCATAACAGGAACATCATCTACTTGGAATTGTTTCATATGTGGTGAAAAAAATCGGAATTTTCGAATATATCCAAGGAGAGAGCAATTAACGAGGAAGTGCTCAAATTCGGAATATGTCCTCTACATGCCCGTATAAGATTTCTTGAGCATTTTCTACATCTGGTATATGATTTAAAATATAGAAGCATACCAGAAAATATCAATAAATCAGTAAATAAAAATGAAGAACTGATGGAAATGAGAGCCACGGAGAAAAGAAGAATTCAAAAAGCAGATTGGATTAAACATTGATAAACCACTCGTAGGATATGGAAGCACAAATGATGGAAACATAGCTAGACGATTTTTCAAAGATTTTGAAACAACCTCAGATATAACGGGAATTAATATGGAATTACTGAAGAAAGTCAATATTATTTTAATGGCAATAAATAGTAAGCACAAAGTGAATGCAAGAAAAAAAAGTATTCCACAGTCTCGTCTCATCGAACTGTTCGGACGTGTTTTTTTAGTGCGGCTGAATTTTCGGTGAAAAAATCGTAATAGGTGAAAAAGTGTAAAAAGTTGAAATTAAACAAAAAAGTGAAAAAATCGTAATAGGTAAAAATATAAAAAAAAAAAAACAAAAAAAAAAAACATTAAACATTAAACATCACATTAAAACTGTATGAGTGTTCCTCTCAGATGTAATTCTGAGAAAGAGCTTAGCTCAACTAGAAAAACTAAATGGGTCTCTGAGGAAGAATCCATAAAAAAAATCTGTGGAGAATCTTCTCACTGCAAGAGCCGTGGAACGGCGTCGTTCCTGTTCGCCCAATATAGTAATTTCAATAGATGAAGGAACATCAACACCTTCTACATCAAATAGTGCAATCAAACCTAGAAAACAAGTAGGTATGGATAAATACGTCACAGTTCTTAAGCGACAGAGGAGTCCAACATCTGCTCAAGTATCATCAAATTCAAAAGCTCCTAAGACCGTGAGTAATGATCAAAATAGGTTTGCTCTCCTCCAGACGGATGAGCCAGAACTTCCTAAGAAGACGTTTAAGCCCCCACCAATTTATCTGAGAGAGCCCACTTCCAGTAAATTGGTACAAAGAATTGTTTCGGTAATAGGTGAAAATATGTTTAGCGTAACATCAATTAAACATGGAAATATCAGCGAAACCAAAATTCAAGTGAAAAAGGAAGATGATTTTCGAAAATTGTCCAACCAGTTGGAGAGGGAGGCTAGGGATTTCTACACCTATCAGCTCAAAAGCGCAAAAGGTCTCCAAGTCGTTCTAAAGGGAATAGACCCATGTGTTGACCCTGCGGAGATAAAGACCGGCTTAATGGACAAAGGGTTCAAAATTAAGAGTGTTGTGAATATTAGAAACCGTGAAAAGATTCCACAGCCTATGTTTAGGGTGGAATTGGAACCTGGAGATGTCGTATTAAAGAAAAACGAGTCCCATCCCATCTACAATCTGATTTACCTTCTGCATCGTAGAATCACCGTGGAAGAACCGCATAAGCGTCAGGGACCCGTCCAGTGTGTTAACTGTCAAGAATTTGGTCACACCAAGGCGTATTGTAAATTGCCGTCAGTTTGTGTTGCGTGTGGGGAGCTACATGCAACTGCTCAATGTGATAAGTCGAAAACTGACTCAAAAATCAAAAAATGCAGTAACTGCGAAGGTAATCATACCGCAAATTATAGAGGCTGTCCAATTTACACTTATTTGAAAGGCATAAGAACCAACAAGACGTCAGTATTACCTGATCGTCCTCAACAGCCTAATTTTGCTTCGAGTAACAATTTCCCTCAATTGTTACGGTCCACTAGTTATGTAAACGTGCCTAGTTCTAGACAAGTTTCTTACGCAAACGTGGTTAAATCTAATATGCCAGGTTTGGAGCAGGAACCTAAATCACAATATTTCGAGCCTAATATTAACTCTCTAGAGACTACATTGCAGACTCTTGTCCAAACTATGAACACTTTTACGACCACTATGACATCCATGATGCAGGAAATGCTGAAAATGCAATCCACTATCTTAAAAGCCATTTTAAAGAAATGATTTGTTTAAAAATTTGTTTTTGGAACGCGAACGGCCTCCGCCAACATAAAAACGAACTGGAACACTTCCTGATGGATAAGCAGATTGATGTCATGATGATTTCTGAAACTCACTTGACGGCGACAGCGTACTTCAAAATTAATGGCTACGTGTTATATGATTCTAAAGATCCACGCGGAAGAGCATGTGGAGGTTCGGCAATTCTTATAAAGAACAGAATAAAACATTATTTAATGAACAACATATGTGAGGATTACCTACAAGCAACAAACATTTGCATTGAATTCTGTCAATACAATTTTGTTTTATCATCAATTTATTCGCCACCTCGATTTTCAATAAAAGAACACCAATACTACAGCTTCTTCAATTCCCTTGGAGCTAGATTTTTAGTTGCTGGTGACTTTAACGCCAAACACACTTTTTGGGGTTCACGTCTGGTGACCCCGAAGGGTCGTGAACTCTTCAACACCATTGCAAAAATGGGATTAGATGTACTCTCAAGCGGTCATCCCACCTACTGGCCGACGGACCGACGGAAGATTCCCGATGTTATTGACTTCGGAGTAGTGAAAAATATCCCTGTAGAATCGATACAAGTGGAGCCTTCATTAGACTTGTCTTCAGATCACTCTCCTTCTATTATTTCAATGCGTTTCCTTCAAGGGAATGGCTCTCCATTTCGGGACATATCTAAAACCAGAGTAAGTTGGATAAAGTATAAAAAGTATTTAAGTTCCCACTGCACGGAAAATGTAGTGTTGAGAACTACCGAGGATATTGATGGGTCGATTGGCAAGTTTACTGAGGACATACGAAGAGCTGTACATCACACCTCCACATACGACGTTGAGTGCAGAAGTGGGACAAATAGAACTTATTTCGCTGAACTCGATCATCTCCTGTCAGAAAAAAGAAGAGTTAGAAGAGACTGGCAAATTCACAAGTCTCCTGAACTGAAAGCTAGGCTACGGGTATGCAGAGATATACTAAGAAATTTCTTAGAAACCCAAAGAATGGCTTCACTTAAATCTTACTTGGGGTGTCTTGATAGTACCCCACAATCTGACTATTCGTTATGGAAGGCGGCACGAGGTTTAAAAAGACCAGTTAGAGGAAAGCCTCCTCTGCGAAATCCGACTGGTGACTGGGCTAGAAATGATTCCGAGAAGGGGATTTTATTTGTTAACCATTTGAGAAATGTGTTTACTATAAACAACTCAAATAATAACGAATCTGATTTGCAACCACTTGTTATAAGACCTCCTGTACCTCTAAGACTAAACTTTGATGTCCAAAACGCTATTGGTACTCTGAACCTTAGAAAGGCTCCAGGTATGGATAAAATCAGCAATAAAATGCTTGTGGAGTTACCTCGTGTTGCAAGAAGAATTATCCTCTTTATCTTCAACGCTATTTTACGCCTAGAATACTATCCTGCAGATTGGAAGGTATCTATGATTACCATGATTCCTAAGCCAGGGAAGGACCCCACTAAAGTAGAGTCATATAGGCCAATTAGTCTACTGCCGACAATTTCAAAACTGTTTGAAAAATTGTTATTGGCTAAGTTGATTCCAATTCTGAACGACACTCAATGTATCCCAAATCACCAATTCGGGTTCAGAGCTAAACACAGTACCATCGAACAAACACACAGATTGGTAAATGTGATAAGACAGTCGTTTGAAGAGAAAAAATACTGCTCCGCTCTTTTCATTGATGTGTCGCAAGCGTTCGACAAAGTCTGGCATGAAGGTTTAATGCATAAAATTAAATTAACTCTGCCTGCTAACACCCACAAACTTATGAAAAGTTATTTATATGGTCGCAAATTTACAATCAAAGAAGGCGATTTTTTAAGCCCCGCTCAGCCAATTGAAGCAGGAGTACCCCAGGGTAGCATACTGGTTCCAACTTTATATTTGATTTATGCATCCGATATGCCGTCAGACCCCATAATACATACTTCAACTTTTGCAGACGATACAGCCTTTATTAGCGTTCATAAGGACCATCAAATAGCATCACAGAACTTGCAGAAATATGTTTATAAACTAGAGAATTGGCTTGAGCTTTGGAAAATCAGGGTTAACGAACAGAAATGTATTCATATAACTTTCACATTGCGAAAAGATACATGCTCGTTCATCAGAATAAATAATCAAATTATCCCGCAACACAATGAAGTCAAATACCTCGGAATCCACTTCGATCGTCGTTTAACTTGGAAGTCTCATATCGACGCAAAACTTACCCAGATGAGATTAAAAGCAGTGAAAATTAATTGGCTAATCGGCAGAAATTCTACATTAAAGTTGGATTGCAAACTTTTGTTGTACAATGCAATTCTAAAGCCAATCTGGTGTTATGGAATTCAATTATGGGGTACTGCCTCAGCATCCAACATTGAAAAAATTCAAAGAGGTCAAAATAAGATTCTACGTACAATTACTGCAGCTCCATGGTATGTTAAAAATTCTCGAATCCACAAAGATCTAGGCATTCCTTTGGTGAAAGTCGAATTTACAAAACACGCCTCAAAATATGTCAGCAAACTTGAACACCATCCAAACCCACTTGCACGAGACATCCTTAACTTTACTGGCCATGTTCGGTTGAGAAGGAGGGATACCCTTGCTTTAACTCAAGCGCAAAACAGATGACTGGATCAGTGGATATAAATTTTTTGTAGTATCATAATATTTTGTCTAGCACTGGCTGGACTTATTATATTCTTTTAGTATTAAGATTCGAAAACTTATTGTCATTTCATTTCTGAAGATCCAATAAATAAATTAAATGTATTAAAAAAAAAAAAAAAAAAAAAAAAAGTATTCCACAGAAATTTCAAAACTTCTATTATCGTTGTACCCTTTGAAAGAAATGCCACCAACAGTACATAAAGTATTATGTCATGGAAAAATCATAATTGAACATAATATTTTGCCCTTAGGAGAACTTACAGAAGAACCCCAAGAATAGAGAAATAGGGACTTCAAGTATGTTTAGCAGTTCAGCTCCAGAAAGTGTTCTCGACAATCTCAAAATGAAGACATTTTGAATAATCTAATTTTATCATCAGATCCAGTCTTATCATCTATGAGGAAACGTTGGATTTTCTACAGAAATTTGACGTTTGAATATAGTCATGACACTAAAGATTTGCTTTATCTTTTAGATATGGATTGCTCTGTTTTTGATTATTTTATTAAATTAACCTAATTATAAATTTAAAAATAAAAAATATTTTCCCAAAAAAACTACTTGTTTATTTAGTTTTCTGTTTATTTACCAAATATTTCACATGAACTGTATGTTATGAAATCTACCTGTTATATTACCTGGAGTAAAAAAATAGTATTATGTATGAAATATGTTTTAGGGATATCCCAGGCATTTCATATTGTACCTGGTATTCATTGTTAAAAAAGAGTTGCAATCGGTTTATGTTTGTACTTATGTATTATATACATACATATGTAGGTACCTAACATTGAACTTGTTATGGAAGAAAATAACTTGGTGAAGAAATTTCACTAGAGATGTTAATCATTCGTTCATTACTGTGGCACTTGGACAAAATAAGGTAGACATATTATACATCAATATTTTGGAAATTGTATCTTCTTTTCAAAAATGTTTAAATATATTAAAAATTAAAAACTCCATAGAAGACTTTTTGCAAAAAAAAGATATTTTTTTTTATTTTTTTTTTGAAAATTTCAATTTTTAAACTGCTATAGCTTTTTGGTTTATGAATATTTTTTAATTAAATTTTACAATTATATAGACATTTTTTGTCGAAATGTAAAAGTGAAAATTTGGATTTAGATTTGTTATTGAGAATCCCACAATTCCCACAAAACTTTTCAAAAATCCCAAAATTGGGATTTTTTTGATTTTTGGATCTATTGAAGGCACCAAGCTCGGGGCTATGAAATCCCTTTGCATAATATTGAAGAACAGATTGGGACATACAAAACAGGTCTTAGTTTTTTGAAAGCAGCTATGCGATTTTAGAATATGTTGTCTAAAGTCGAAATTTTCTTAAAAATAGGTCTACTTCGGAAGGCTCTGGACCACGCAATAATAAAAATTTTGATATTATTTTGCTTTTATAATATTTCCCGAAATGTTGCCTTTCAGAAAAATATAAACACATTATCTATCTTTTTCTCATTTTCTGTATAATTTAAAATTAATGTAGTTACTTTTTTCGAAAAAAAATGGCGGAAAAACGACTTTTTTATTTTTTTTTAAGTTTGAATGCACATAACTTTTGACTTAGTAGATATTTTTTAACATTTCTTTCTTAAGATTATTAATAAATTTGTTGTTAATTAAAAAAAGACACTTCAAGAAAATCGGGAAGAATTGGATCTGTTATTAGCAAAATAGCAGACCAAGGTAGGCAAAAAAAATTAAAAAAAAATTTTTGGTTGTTTAAGCCCAAATTCGAAACTTAAACTTATCAACACCTCCTCTATAGCCATGGGAAATTTTATTAAAATCGAGCTATTCGTTTAGAAGTTACAGATTTATTTGCACTTTTTTTTCAAATCCCCCACTGTGCGCCGTTTAGTGGGCTGTTAGTCTGGAAGTTAGCCTGCATTCAGACTCTATGTGTTCCAGACATTGGGAATATGATATTCTTTACTCTACATAATTAATTAGGTTTAAATATAATTTGTAATTTATAGTATCAAAATAAATATATACTTATGGATGAGTAGTTGGTTGCAAACCACAAAAACGATAAACATGAGTCAAAGAAAAAAATTTATATAAAAATACATACATACATATGTACATTAGGGTGGCCCCGTTTGTATGGAGAAAAAATAAGGTATCGATGTTCCCGACTAATATGAAAATTTGATTCATTTTAAGACTACGTTTCTCAATTTTTTTGTAAAAAATTTTCATATTAGTCGGGAACATCCGCAGTTTTATTTTGGGCCCACCCTAATGTACATATATATCTTAAGTATTTTGAATATATAAAAGCTTATACATATAAAAATGTGGTTTTGTTTCCTTATCAACATTTTATAAAACAGTAATATTCTGAATATAGACTAGTTAAACTAGACAAACAAATTGCTAAACGGCTAAATAGAAAAAATTGTCATAGAATTTCTGATTTATGTTCTAAAACCAGATTCACAATGCTAACAATATTTTCAAAGGTAAGAAATTTATCTTAAATTTTATTAAGTTTTGTCCAATACTTTTTGTGCACAATTGACCTTAAAACTTTTAAAATTTTCTTTTAACATGTTTTGTCAAAGCTTTGTTGATTTTACAAAACTAAAACTTATGTATTTTCGTTTTTAAAAAGTACATAAAATTATTAAATACTAGCTGACCCGGTCCGCGTTGCTGGCCCTGCAAACATTAGTGTTGTATTACCTCACGATTTAAATTAAGCTTTTAAAGAAATGTACGGCCTTTAAATAAATTTATGGGATATCTATCATAAAGTTTTCTTACAGAATAACTTACATATGGTCTAGGTATGGGCTCAAACAAAAAAGAAACGCATTTATTTAAGGCAAATTGAAAATTATATTTATTACTTCATCTTGAGGCCAGGTTATACAATGTTTTTTGTTTTTTGGTGTGCCGTGTAGAAAACATAAATTTTCCAGAATTAAGCCAGCAATAGTTAATGATGTGACTCTTGCTTTATTGATGGTAATAGTACAGGTAAGACGCAAAGGGAATTGGAGCCGCTTGAATTGGAATGGTAAATCGCTGGAAATCATCCGACTTCGTGGAATTTGATGATTGTTGCCTCGATTAAATTTGGTGAGCAGTTTTCGATGGTCAATGTGGTTCCGTTGCATAACTTTGGTGCGTTTAAGTTGCGAATAAGAATTACCGGTGATCCAACGTTTAATGTTAGCACATGCGGTGGCATTCCGGGTGGTTCCAATGAATTTAAAAATTCAGTGGAATAATTGACGGCTTGTTCTTCATCCATTACTGTATCGATCGATTTGTATTTGATTAATTTGCCGGGCAGTTTCAATTGAATTTGCTCATTAAGCTTTTTGGCATCGTAATTTGTTGGTGCCAAAATTGCACGTTCCCACAACCAATCCGATTTTTTGTAGAAGATTGTTAGACTTGGGAAAACCTTGTCGGCTTGAATATTCATTTGCATTCGACAGAAGTTAGGCGGGAACGAAACCTCGTTCGTGGTGCGATTAATTGGAATTTTTCCATTTCCGATGTCAAAAAGTTGTTCTGAGAATGTTTGGGCAGACGGGTCTTGCAACAAATGCACACGTATGTTCGTCGATAGCGTGATTTTATCGACTCGGTTCCAAAGATATGAAGCTTTCAAGCATGCGTTCAGCTCATCTGCGGTCATTGATAACGGGCAAAGTTTGACGAAAATCACCAACAAAAAGAATAAGAGCGCCTCCCATCGGTTTGTAGTATCCTCGAAAATCACGTAGAGTCCGATCAAGCGCTTCGAGCAATTTGTTTGAATGTACCGTTATTTTTTATCAGCGTGTGAAAAAAACTCACAAATGTGCACAAAATGTAGGTATCATAAATGCAAGGGTACATAAAGTTTTTTATCATCGATTGATGATATAATATTATTTTTAACTTATTGTGTAATGTTGCACCTTAGTAAGCGAGGAATATCTTCTGTTATCGAATGATTTTGTATGTAATGATTTTGTAAATAAACCGAAAACTCGGATTTTTGAATGCAACATTTCGAAAGTTTTAAAATTTTGATATTGGATCGTTAATAACATAAGTTTTTTGCAAATGTCTTCGGAACTACCGAATAACCGATTTAAGTTTTGAAAAACATGACAACGGCTTTCAAAAAAATTAAATAAAATAAAAAAGCAAAATATATGTATGTATGCTCGTATGTCATTGGTGGTGCAATATGAAAATTGGATTTTGCCACGCCCCTGTGCCCGCAGACTGAAAAACCGTGCAAACATTAATTTTTTTATTTTTACCTCGCCTTCAGTAGAATGTGGATACAATCTGTATGAAGTAAATCTGTAAAAACCCATTTAGAATTAAATAAAAAAAGTAGGCGTTAGAGTGGGCGTGGGCGTACCACCTTACAAACCTTCCCGGGCTCATGCACAACAACTTTGCCGAAGATCATCACATGATCATTTACGATTCTATAAAGTACATACACACAGTCACACATAAAAACATTAATTTAAAAAAAAAGTAGGCGTGGTCAATTTCTGAATTTTTTCCGGGTATTCTTCTTCTCTGGCCTGAGACCAGCCTGAATTCGTGCGAATCGTTGCAATCGGTCCTGGCGTTCTTTAGTTATAAAGCTAGTAACTAACGTCACTCTCTTTTATATATATAGATTTTTTGTGTATTTCTTCAATTGTTTATTTGTTTATTTTTTTTTTTTTGCTGTTGTTACATTGATATATATCAGCAATTTCTGTTTAGGAATAAAAAAACAAAGTCTAAGAAGAAATTGTGTAATCTTTTTTCATGGTGTAATTATATACATATAGTATATACATACATACATATATAGAGTTAAATAAACTTTAAAAAAGAATAAAAAAAAGCCAAAACAATTTTAATTCGAATTTTCTGGCTTTTCGAATTAAAAGTAACATAAAGTAATACAATTAAAAAGTATTAAGTATAACACATTACTATTAACGACTACTCACAGATAAATAAGATTTTATTACATATAAATATACAAATATGTATGTATTTTTATGTGCATACCCAATAAACATATTGACAAGTGTTTTGCGAATGTTTTTGGTAATTTGCTTGCAAATGCAAGTGTTTTGCGAACGTCGTTGACAATTTGTTTGCAAATTCAAGTGGTTCATAAATTTAAGCAAAACGGACTTATTAAGCGACAAAATTGAAGGCCTACCAAAAGATATCAGAACGCTAAAACGTACGCCGACTGATGCTCTGTCTCGTTAGCAGGTGCAGAATATGCCCATTATGACTTGATAGACTGTTTGACAGATTTTTTGGCAGAAGATCATGACTGACAACGTTCCTGAGAGCTATTTCTGGCGAGGAACTGCAGATAAGAAGTGCATTAGGGCCTTCACTGTCACCACTGCCATTCGTCGTAAGTAAAATACGTTTAATAGGTTTCTAGCTACATTTTTATATTATATTGCAGAAACTTTCGCTGAAAATGGAGGCAAGGAGGAGGACTTTGTGTTTGCCCAAGTCATATTTCCAGTACGCAAAAATTATTTTTTAAATGTATCAATAAAAACCCATATCCAAAAAAAAGTAAATGTTTAAAACGCTTACTAATTTCATTAAAAATACGTGTTTTTAAGCATTTTCAAAACGTGTTTTTAAGCATTTTCAAAACGTGTATTTAAGCATTTAGAAAACATGTAATTACGTTACTTAAAAAACATGTTTTGCAATCGTCTTTTTAACGCTTATAAAGTTGACTACTTTTCGATTATAAAACCCTTGCTTTGATGTAAAGGTCACAGTAGCGTTTTATAATTGATTTGCTTAAATTTGAAAGCTTACAAAACGCTTATTTGTATATGTAAATGCTGGATGGGTATGTATAAAAGTAAAATATATGTACATATGTATATGAGTTAATGTACGGCCACATATAGCAAACATTTGACTCTAACATGTTTGCTCATATTTGCTTTAAAAGTTTACGCATTTTGTTAGATGGTCACACTAGGGGCAAATATTTGATAAAATTTATTTTACCAAAAAGCAGTCAAACAGCGGCAAATACATATTTTGGCAAACATGTTGTCCCTCCGGTCACACTGAAACAAGTATTTTCTGTAGCAATCAAACTGTCAAAATATTTAAATTTGTTTTTTCAGAAATAAAAACTGAAATGGAAGATTGTAAAGCATTATTTGTACTAAGTGGAGCAGCTTCTTTATTATTATTGGAGAAAAAGGAACCCAAAAGTCGCAAAAAAAGACAGAAAAGACCTAAAAGTATACCGATCGACTCAATCGAATCAATTTCTGAGTCGATTTAACGATGTCCGTCCGTCCGTCCGGCTGGCTGTCCATGTAAAGCTTGTGCGTAGAGTACTCGAAATTGGGGTTTACCGATCATAAATGTTTGAATTATGCAAGTATCCATACAAATTTCATCACCAATGAGTGGTAAATGAAGCCAAATCACGTCTGCAAATTTTGTGCATATCGGTCCATAATTACCCGTAGCTCTCATATAAGGTCCATTTCCGAAAATCACTTTAAAGAGCATAACTCACTCAAAAATTGTAGTATCCAAATAATATTTAATGCACATATATTTCATATGTATAAAAATAATACGGTACAATTTTCTTATGATGGGTTCATAATTAGTCGTAGCTACCATATATGGCCCACTTTCGAAATTCACTTTAACGATCATAAATTTCTTAAAAATATTGGTATCCAAATAAAATTTGACACAGATAAATTTCTTATACACAGAAATAACGACACCTAATTTTATAATGGTCGGTCCATTATTAGTCGAAACTAAGACCCTCTCCGTAATTCAGTTTAAGCTCCATAAATCTTTTAAAAGTATTTATATCGGGAGAAAGTTTAACACATATAATACTTATATTCACAGACATCATGACACTAAATTTTTGGATGATCGGTCCACAATAGGTTATATATCTTATATAACGCCCATTTCTGAAAAACATATACTGTATTATATTTTCTTACTTGTTAAAAATGACGACACTGTTTTCACCAGCTGTTATTTGCCTCTATTTGTTCTTACAACAGCTTTGCAAGAAAAAATAATTATTTGCCCAAAAAAGCGAAAAATATTTGACATAGGGTGGTTACACTCTGTTCACATTAGACACATTTTTGTTTGCTAGAAAAAAACTTTTGTTTTCTCAAAATCATGTTTGCACCCTAAAATGTTTTATGGTCACATTATGGAAGAGAAATATTTGGTGCTTTTTATCAAATGTTTTACAAGTGTGACCGTAGCTTTAATATTATTCTTTAGTATCTATAACTTATTGACTCAAAATTTAAGGTCAATCTGATAATGCAATAGTTATGAAATTAGATAAATAATTAAATTTTTCTAACTTCTTCATAAATATTGTTATTTTTTAAATGAATGCTTTAAAAGGATTTCAATATCAAATTTTAAAGATGCCAAAAAAAGAATCGCGTCATCCGATAAGCTTCAAATTTTGCATTGATTAGTTTTAGATGCCAAAGAATGAAATAAGATTCACACAACAAATCTGATATTTAAGAATTAGTAATGTACATTCAAATATTTTTTAGTTTTTCATCTAATATTATAGAATATACATATAGGTAATAATTTGTTCATCTTAAGAAAAATCGGAACTACGATTTGCATAAATATCAAGAGTTTCTAGAAACTTTATAACATCATCAGAAATTTCAAATAATTAGGAAGGTTTCGTCATTGAGCTTCAATCATGGTTATTTCATCGGCGGTATAGCTAAATTTTTCATTGTCAATATGAGAGACTATATTTGGTTTAAATATTTTTAGTGATTTATCAATAAAGTAAATTTTTCCGAAATGTACCCATATTTGCTTGTAAAAATTTTAAAAAATTTCATATGTTTAAATTTATATGAAAACTATGCTAATGACATTAAAAAAATTTCAAGTGGAGATGGTAATGAGTTAAAATTTATGTTGCCATTGTAGTATCAATGGTAAAAATAAATGGTTGTACTAGTTGTTCTGTAAATGGTTTACTATTTTAACAATCGAACGACGCCTTATTAATTAGAACATTCAAAATTGTAACTTAAAATAAAAAATAACCTTTAAAAAGCTGTTCAAAAATTTAAAAAAGTTCAAAAAAGCCAGAAGCTAAAAGATAAATTTCGAGGCTAAGGAAAAAAGCCTAAATCTAGTCTCAAAAAAGACTAAACTGAACACTGCATTTAATATGCGTATGGTTCATTTACAATCCCCTTAAATATATATGTACATATATACATATCGATGGTCTCATGTATATCTGCAAGAAAACTATAGGCAAGAACTGGGGTATTAACCCTAGATGTATGAACTTGCTCTTTGAGACAGTTATTAAACCAATTTTATTTTATGGAGTCTCGGTCTGGTGGAAGGCACTTGACAAGACTTTAAATTGTGTCATCTTGAACAAGATACTAAGAAGGACTGCGATCCTGATAACTGGAGCATTAAGCACTACTTCTACTAAGTCGCTGTTTGCGTTACTAAACTGGATTCCAGTTGATCTAATGGCCAAGAATATAGCCATGAATACTGTCGTGATACTAAGTGCAACGGGCATCTAGAAGTATAGTCATTATGGGCATAATGACTATGACTAAACTCATCGACTATCGCACTCCTAGACCCTCCTTCTTACGAAACCTGGGCTTCATCATTCATGACGACATGGAACTGTTGGAGTATGTTGTTGGAATATGTGGCAACGCTGGCCGTAATACACGGCCGCCTGCTAACCTAACCTAACCTATGTAGAAAGGCCCTAAATCGCATATTTGAAACTTTACAGGAGAAGGTAAAAACATAAGAGAAACTGTAATATTCAACATGTAACTTGTTTTGTACAACTGCTTATAAAAGCGTTTTTTTTTTACCCTATTGCAATAAATTTTTGTGAGGAGGTGTATTTGCGTTAAATGCATTAGAATCAAAAAAAATATCGAAAAAATAGCGATACATGAGACCAACGATATATATTATCGTGTATGTTCTAGCTTCCGACAGATTTTAAAATCACATGAAATTGAATTTTCACATGAAATTAAAATTATTTGTTCCCGTTTTCACATTGTTTTTACATATTCGAAATACTGTTCGAAACAAGTTTGACAAATCTCAAAATAAATAAAATTCTTATAATAAAGTAATATTTAAATAAATCTATATATATAAAAATAAGTGTACATTTTGATTGTCACTCCATAACTCGAGAACGGCTCGTCCGATTGCCATAAAATTTTTAGGGAAGGTACAGGGAGGAGTGATGATGGTTAGTTGATTTTGAAATCCAAAATCGGTCTAGCCATTCTCCAGTTATGATTTTTTTCCTGAAAAAATTCAACATTTGAAAAAAAGTCCCCTAAAGTATGCTGTACAAATTTGCAAATAAATAAGAGCAGGCAGGTTGTGAATACATCTTATTCTATGAAATACAAATCAATAGTAAATACCGAGCGAAGCCGGGGCGGTCAGCTAGTTAAAGTATAAAATTTAAATTTTCATCATTTCTTTTGACAAAAACGCACTATTTCATAAAGAAGAAGCTGATTCGCTTTGCTTTCACCAAACTATTTTTAAGTGAAAAGAATACGAATTTTTTAGTTTGTAAGTGAAAACGAGAACATCAAGAAAATGTGAAATCGTTCGTGTTCACATTTGATCTTGTGAATTCGAAAGCTAGAACATACACGTATAAATCGTTATAAATAGCGAAATTTATAAGGCAATGACCAACTTAAAATCACTATAACGAAACTATTCAAGTTATTGTTTTTATAGAATATATTTGGGTTTAAACCATTAATAATATTTCTATTTAACAATAAAAAAAACTTAAAAATTACACTTTTCAAAAAATTACATTTGCATAGTGCAAACTTTCCAACAATTGATTGGATTCGCTTAACAATCTTTAATGCGTAAAAACTACTACTTTATTTAGTAGGTATGTACTCGTATGTCCGTCATAGCTTAATCAAGCCACTTGATAATTCAAAAATTTTATTAACTATCCCTGAAGAAGCTATCCATTGTGATAGCAAAATATTGGATATTAAAATAATTGCTTGAAAAAAAAAGAAATTATAGAACATTAAAAGTTAATATTTTGTTGGTTCTCTATTTAGTTTAATTACAGCCTCTAGTCGCCTTCTCATTGAATTTTCAAGAGGTTGAGACACACATACCTCAAGTTAAAGCTGTTCGAAATTCGTCTTTGGATGAAATGATTTTTTTATTTTCCAGAAAGAATGCAGAGAGGTTAAGTAAGATTTTGCAAAGTATTTACGTGTAGTATGGATAACCATACGGTTTTTCATGAAGTCCATAGTTATTCAGTCGCCTTCTAATTGTCGTTGGGTCACCGCGTGTCATAGAAATGTCTTCAACTATTTCGACTGTGCTACACTTTGAAGTTTTCTTGACCTATCTGACTATTTTTCGCATCACATTATCAATTAGAGAGCGTGTTCGACCGGTATGTTTTGCAGTATTGGTGTTTTCTCGAGCTTTACTTTTTTCAATAAATTTTGAACAGTTGACCGGCTTTTGTTCACAATTTTAGCTAAGGAAAGATGGAAGTATTGCATCGATGCAACGATATTAAATCTCTAATCTCATTCGGTTGCTTTAATAATTTCCTAACTCTGATGTACTTACAAAATTATTACTAATCAATTTCTTTTTATTTATCTTTTATTTATTTCAATATTTCGCTACAACAATTTGTAGCATCTTCAGGAAAATTAAATTTATTAACAAATTTATAAAATTTTGACGTTAAGCTTAAAACAAAATAATTTTTTATATAAAAAATTTTAAAAATACCCATAGACTTTTAAAGATATAATTCTTCACTGGAATTATTGTTCGATGTATACCTACTAAGTTTTGATTCTGACTGTATGCCCATAGTTCGTTATAACTGCACTCAACATTATGGTATAAAACACTGGTCAATATTTATGTAGATACGAACGTTTACTTATTTATTCGAAAAGGACATGAGTTCAACAACTTTTAAAAGAAATTACATAATAGAACTTCATTGTAGGCTTTTTCATTAAAATTTAATGATTTTGTACGGGTCAAATTAACTGTAAAAAATAAACGCATTATAAATTCTAAATAAACGCCATAGAAACTTAAGTTTTAATAAAATTAGCTGAGAACGACGAGGTAAAGGGATTATTTGCTTTAAATAAATCTTAAGTTAGGTCCCATTAGAGTTAAAACTACTATTATAATGCATGACTAACGATCGCGGTGTTTTCTTATTTTATATATCTAACATTCAACTTGGAAAAAATAATATTATTGATTTTACTAGTTACCTTTGTTGTGTTTTATCTTTAGTTTTTGTATAAATTTTTATTTTAATTCCCAAAAAACACTTTGTTTTTTTTATCCTTAGCTCACAGAACACATTTCATATACTATACTTTTTTAAAGTAAAATTTGTTATTAATAGTGTAATAATGAACACTATTTTCACGATTTGTATGTAAAAAAAACTTTTTCTTGAAGTTTTATTATACGTTTATTTATTGTATGTACTTGACGTTTATGGTGTTATTAGCCTATTTTTTACGTATTACATTTGTCGAAGCAATGATTGTATTTTGTCACACACACACGTTTGATATTTTTGTTGTTTTATCTGCATCAGCTGACACTGACAGTAAATACGAGAACACACAACCGTATCCAGAAGATAAATAAAAATACACAAAATTCCGCTACTTTGTGTACAATAGGCCCACTGTTGCCAACTATTTTGCTGCATTTCTCATCAAATCACGCTACAAAAACGCTTGAAATCGCTAAAGGTGCTATCAGACGGGATGTATTTTACATATGTACTGTCACTTTTATTACGCATATGTAATTCCGTATGTCAAAATTTCCATTTTACATACGATTCATAATTTTTGCTATCACACCTGTAGTGGAATTCTGTAACTTATTTTAACAACACTTGTCATTGTTAAAAAACTAAGCAACTGATTAAGCGATTTTGCTATTCTCGAACTTATTTAGCAGCACTTGTTATTGTTTGCAATCAGCTGAGTTGTTAATTTTTTTGTTTTTTTTTTGTATTCCTTTTAGCTCTTTTTGTTTATTTTAACAGAGGTGCCACATAGTGCCAAATTGTAACAATATTTTTAACATTAAGTTACAGAATCGCATAATCGTTACTGCAAACGACAAAATGAGTCGACAAGAAAACAATTCTTGCTATTGTTAAAAGTTACAGAATTCCACTACTGCTTATGTTTTTCCGTATGACATAACCTATAAATGTAAACAAAAGCTGCCTTTTTAACGTTTATAAATTTCAAGAATTGCTTCTTTTGGCAACGAGATTGATATACAAACGGAACTTCTAATACTTCAAAAGCTGATTACATGCATGTTACCAAATGCATTATCAATCATAAAATATTTTTCGTAATTTATTATTAATTTGAAATGTTTGTTGGGAAGTATTTCTGAAAAAAATATAAAAGCATCCGCCGCATGTGCACACATTGCTGTCTCAATGACGACTGAATGAAAGAGATTAAGCGTATGTGTGAAGTGCTCTCTGCACTATTGTGCTATAGGATGCCGACCTCTGATTTAAACTTTAAGTGCATTTGGTAACATGCATGTAATCAGCTTTTGAAGTATTAGAAGTTCCGTTTGTATATCAATCTCGTTGTTAATTTCTTATATGTTACGGAAAATACATTGTGAGTGTATGTTTCCTATCTAAAGGCCCAACTATAATATGCATAAGCAAGCTTAAGCAAATTGCAAAAGTTAACGAAAAGGCTGTCAAATGCATAAAGGCCCAACTATAATATGCATAAGCAAGCTTAAGCAAATTGCAAAAGTTAACGAAAAGGCTGTCAAATGCATAACCAGTTCAGAGTTAACTTTCAGGTGGCTACAATGACTTTGAAACTTTTTGTCCACAGTTGCTCATTTATGTTTAAAAAAATGTTTTTATTTTAACAAAAAGCCATTAAATGACTATATTTTATCAATATTATTATATTATTTTATAATTAAAAGAAAACTTCGTACCCGAAACGCATAATTTTTCCTTTTTTTTTAATTTATCGGCAAAAGTACTAAAATGTACAGCTGTGGCAGCACTACATTGTAAATAATAATAAACGTTTACATATGTTTTGTTAATTTTCGTATTGTGTTTGCAAAAATGGAGAAAAAACTTAAAAATTTAAATAATATAAAAATATTAAAGTTAGCGCTTGAAGGCCTGTGCACATTAAAAGAAATAAGTGAACTACACTGTAAAAGAAGAAGACGCTCTTGTTCTGTCAGAGAAATAAACCGCGACAGAAAGACATTTTTGTTAAAATAAAAAGGGCCTCTTTTATTGTAAAGGCACTTATTTTTCCACATTTTCTATTAAATTTAAAATAAATGTATTTTCTTCTTTCTCCATTTTGTTAAAAACACAAACAAACAACAAACAGCTGATTCCGTACGGAATATGCGATCAGTTTCGCTTTTTGCATATGCTAGCTTAAGCAAACGTGCGAACACATATAAATTGTATGTGGCAAACTATAATGTACTTAACGAAACTTTTCGTTAAGTTTTTCAACTGTCATTTGCTTAAGCAAAAAGCGAAACTGATCGCACATTCTGTACGGAATCAGCTGTTTGTTGTTGCTTGTTTGTGTTTTGAACAAAATGGAGAAAGAAGAAAATATATTTATTTTAAATTTAATAGAAAATGCGGAAAAAAATAAGTGCCTTTACAATAAAAGGGACCCTTTTTATTTTAACAAAAATGTCTTTCTGTCGCGGTTATTTCTCTGACAGAACAAGAGCGTCTTCTTCTTTTATAGTGTAGTTCACTTATTTCTTTTAATGTGCACAACCCTTCAAGCGCTAACTTTAATATTTTTATATTATTAAAATTTTCAAGTTTTTTCTCCATTTTTGCAAACACAATACGAAAATTAACAAAACATATGTAAACGTTTATTATTATTTACAATGTAGTGCTGCCACAGCTGTACATTTTAGTACTTTTGCCGATAAATTAAAAAAAAAAGGAAAAATTATGCGTTTCGGGTACGAAGTTTTCTTTTAATTATAAAATAATATAATAATATTTATAAAATATAGTCATTTAATGGCTTTTTGTTAAAATAAAAAAAATTTTGTAAACATAAATGGGCAACTGTGGACAAAAAGTTTCAAAGTCATTGTAGCCACCTAAAAGTTAACTCTGAACTAGTTATGCATTTGACAGCCTTTTCGTTAACTTTTGCAATTTGCTTAAGCTTGCTTATGCATATTATAGTTGGGCCTTTAGTTGTTTTGTATAATTTATATAATTATGTTTATGTTTGCTGGGTAGTTTGCTCACACACACAACCTCATTTTACGCTTTGCCGACCTCTGCTTTAAATGTACTTTTGGATGTATGCATGCAACGCATGATATTCGTTCACTTTATGATAAATTTATTAGAATTTTGAAAGGCATTTAAAATTAATTTAAATACAACACTCGAACAACCTACAGCCTGTTTATGTAAGATGAATAACTAAACAAACACCAAAAATAATTGACGTTTTTCTTATTTTGGGCTATATAACACCAAATTTTTTGACGAGTAACGTAACAATTGACAAATTTGTTTGGTTTGTGTATTGCGTTTTTAAATGTCTAACAAACGAAAGCAAGACGAATAAAATATTTCATTTGTTCAAAAGAAATATACATATTAGAAACAGAAAAATTTTGAAATTGAAACTAAACAAGTTCGAGTGCTATATTCGGCTGTGCCGAATCTTAAATACCCTCCACCTAAACGTACAAAGAAATATTCACCCTTATTCCAGTTGATATTTGGTATTCTGTAAGAAAATATGATGATATTGTGTTGATGCGACTCTGTTCTTATCGTCATAATTTTTGTTAACGACTAAATTCGTTTAAAGAAATTTTTTAAGAAATAAAAAAAATGGAAGAACAACAAAAAAAGAAAGTAACAAATCTGCAACAATTTGATGAAGAAATGCAAAAAAAATCCTTCTCTTGCAAAAGGATTTCAGGGAGCTACAGTTAATAGTAATTTCAAAGAAAAGTGGAACGAAATTACCAAAGCCTTAAATTCCCTTGGCCCGCCAAGGAGAGATGGAGATGGGTAAGGTAATCATTTAAGGAGTGTAGTATTAAAATATAAAAAAATTGTATTTAGAGGTTTGGCGAGACTTAAAATTTAAAGTCAAAAAGAAGTTGATCGCCAACAAAAACCCTTTTCGGTTGAAGTATATATGCTGGTCGTTTTTGTTTGGAGCCAGTATTTTAATGTGGGTCCCATCCACACAACCAATAACACCGGGAAAATCTATTTTTTTTCAAAAAATGAAGTTTAGCTTCATTTTTCTCCGCATTGGTAATTTTAAAATTGATGCATTGGGGACAAATTCTGCTTTCTAAGACATCTAATGTTTCAGACAGAATCTTGGAGACGACTGGCTGGCTGCGACAGTCCCAAGTTAAAGTCGTTCCCAACACTCACAAAATTTCATGGTATTATGTATCTGCAAAATATTGCAATTAAATAGACAAAAAATATCAAATTTTTATGGAGGTTGTCTCACATATTGGTCCATAACTCTGGTTGACCGATTTCGCTGATTTTCAATACCAAAATTACCTGCAAAATAAGAAATATTTTTCTGGAAATTTCGTTTAGTTAAATTGTATAGTTTGGACGTGTGTTTTACACAGACGGTCAGACAGACGGACATGGCTCAATCGACTTAGAATTTCATAATGATCAAGATAATATATACTTTGTTGGGTCGCAGATGAATATTAAAAAAGTTTCACACGGACAAACGTAATACACCCTTATTCACCACTATACTGGTGGAGGGTATAAAAAAGCAACGCCGGAATGCTGAATAATCCCAGATTTTTTTGGCCATTTTGGATGAAGCCACTTTTCTGGAAAACTGTCAAGCGGATTTTTTTGCACGGAAGGCGTTTTAGATACCTTAGATGATGTACTTTCATAATCTATATAGGTAGTTGCTTGACGTCGCCTGTATTACAAGCAATAAATAATCCCAGATTTTTTTGGCCATTTTGGTTGAAGCCACTTTTCTGGAAAACTGTTCAGCGGATTTTTTGCACGGAAGGCGTTTTAGATACCTTAGATGATGTACTTTCATAATATATAGGTAGTTCCTTGACGTCGCCTGTATTCCATGAAATATGAAATCCCATATTTGTCTGACTATTTTCACCCAACTTTTCTTATAAAATATTTTTTATTTTTTTAAATTAAATTAAAATTTAAATTCTGTTCTGAATTCCTAATGCTATTGTTTGTTTTTTTATGATTTTCCATTGAAATACTTATTTTTCTGAACTCCCAAAATCACTATTATATGTTGGCGTTTTCGACGCTATCTTTGCGCACGTTATTACTTATCTATTAACACGCAGATAACTAACTGAAACAAAAGTATGAAATTTAATACTTCCCAATTTTTTAATTATGTACCAACAAGCTAATTATTGCAACAAATAACAAAATCACCAATATCTAATTGAATTAAGGCTCAATTCCCATAAATTAAGCCTCAATGTGGGACGAACGATAAAAACGAGATTCTTTGTCTCCATATCTAAACCAGACGTTCTCGAGAAAGATTTTTGCACCATATTAAATTAGGCTAAATATTGAGTCGAATTATACATTCCATTCCGCGATTGTGGAAATAAATTTTTCGTGCGGAAGCATGTATAATTTAAAATGATTCATTCCGTTGCTCAGTATTTTTCTTTTTGTGGTATCATCTATAAACAGACAATATTCCGGCATTCTGCAGGAATGAATAATTACATATTGATCGATATTTCTTTCCGCTTAGTTTTACTTTCCGTGCGGAATCAATAATTAGTTTCTGTTCGGTTTCGACCTGCAAACCCCAGTTTTGGTCGGACTCTTTTAATTAATATAGCCTTAAACTTTGCTATAGTATTAATGGTGAAAAATATATAAAAAAATATATGTCTATTGGACGTTCAATTAATACCACAATGCTTTATTCAGCCCGTTTTGAGAACAAAATTTCATTGTCGGATTTTCCATCAGTAAGTCTTTGTTGTTCTTGGAATAACTCAATTAATTTTTCTGTAGCTGAGGGTTGAGTATCCAGAGGATGTGATAGCTCATAGCATGGATAAGCAATTAAATTATGATCTGGATTACGCAAGGTAAAAGGCGTCCATGGGCCCTGAATTGATGGTATATCTGTATGCCACATTTTTCGTAAACGGATTGCACTAGAAGGGCCATTTTGTGTTTTCAAAAGTTCTATCCACTTGAGAATTTCATCCTTAGATGAGTTTCGACAATTTAACCACTCACGTTCTCCATTAACTGCAAAATAATGTTTAATTAAAAAATAGCACTCAATGCAAAATAGTAATAACTAATTGACTAAATGTATCTTACGATATTCTCCTACTAATACAGGAGTACGGTGACGTCTCGGCTTTACATATACTACGATACCAGGATTCTCTTTGGCAAAATCAATTAAATTGCTTTCAATGAATTCCCTAAAAATGATTCGTTTATAATACACAAGTAATTACGTATGTATGGGGATGCTATAACGATAGTTTACCGCATGCCTTTGCTTGATCCATTATTTTTACAAAACTTTAGCGTTACTCTCTGAAGTTGACACACATAACGACCCAGTCCATTCTGCAACGGAGCACGTGGAAATCCAGACTTTAAAAATAAATGACTATTCGACATTTTAATATTTAACAGTATTATTTAACAATATTACAATGTTTCCCTCTGTCGTAACAAAAATAACCAGCGTTGCCAACTTTGAAATTTCAAAACGCACCAAAATGTAGAAAAACGCGCCATTTAAAAAAACGCACCAGTATAGCTTATTTTTTATTGAAAATGTTTATTTAATTAATGGCATGTTTCTCGATAACAAGTGACTCAAATTTTTCGCCCAAATGAGTAGAAAAATTAGTTTTGGGGTTTTATAATACTTTTGAGCTAAAACGTAAGACTATCTTTTTTTATGGTTTCTACATTGCAATTTCAATTGCCCTACTGTCAAAAACAGACAAGTAGAAATAAGTACTTGTGTGCATCACAAAACAATATTTTATATATTATTTCGTATATCTATATATATAAAAATAAGTGTACATTTTGATTGTCACTCCATAACTCGAGAACGGCTCGACCGATTGCCATAAAATTTTTAGGGAAGGTACAGGGAGGAGTGATGATGGTTAGTTGATTTTGAAATCCAAAATCGGTCTAGCCATTCTCCAGTTATGATTTTTTTCCTGAAAAAATTCAACATTTGAAAAAAAAGTCCCCTAAAGTATGCTGTACAAATTTGCAAATAAATAAGAGCAGGCAGGTTGTGAATACATCTTATTCTATGAAATACAAAACAATAGTAAATACCGAGCGAAGCCGGGGCGGTCAGCTAGTTTCGTATATTTCTACAGCATAAACTGTTGTCCACTACCTTAACTTTCAATTACAATGTTAATTGCGATAAATGGAAACATTTTTCATTCAATTTATTACAAAATTAAAAAATTCATAGCAATTTCAACTAACATAAATTATTTTTTTATTGTAAATAAAACACAGCTGTTTTTATTTTGGTTTCTAGGGTTGTCCATAAAAAATTAAAATATTGAATATTAACATGGAAAAAACTAACAAAATATCTAATTAAATAATTTGGCAATAATGCAATATAACACAATATTACCAAGGTAACTAACGTAAGTCAGACAAGTACTTTATAAAAACTAATTTGCTTACATACTTGCCTGTGTACCGCTTGTAGTGCTGAAATAAAGCAAGTCTTATACTATGTTTCCACGACGACTTGAATCACCTGCTTCGCCTTCTGAATCATGTTTATGAATCATGCTGTTTACATGACTAATAAACTTGATTCGATTTGACAGTTGTCTTTAATAAACAAACAGAATAAAAAAAAACAATTCAATTTATTTTCATTTTTGTTTTATTTATTTAACATTTTAAATAAAAACCATTATTATTTTTAAAAATTTGAGAGTTTATTCGGTTTTTAAGTCATAGTTATAAAACATCTACCATGTGTGCTCGCCACTGTATAAAAAAACACACGTGTCCATATCATATTGTTCGATAATTCAACCAAAAATTTATTGTAATAATCATCTTATAGATGCATATTTAAAGATCAAAGTGATATCAGTTCCAAAATGTTCATGAAATTTAATATAGGAAAAGCAAAACGAAAAATTTGTTCGGAATGAAACCAATTGTTCATTTTACTTTTTCTTTAGAAGCAAAATACGGAAATAATTGCACTTCAGAACGGAATTAAATTCTGTGACATGGCTGATATTTATCTGTTTCATCTGAAATACCATATTTTTATTCAACAGTATTTTGAAATTGTACCATATGACTCGTGGTAGTACCACGGTACCAACTGTATTTAAAATGTATCAAAAAATTGTACAATGTTTGTCATCAGTGACCCGAATAAATACAAATAAAAACAACGAATGTTTGTAATTTTCAGTCAGCTGTTTTTAACAATGAAAAACCTCAAGCAGAAACAAATTACCATGTTGTTTTTGTATTGTTGTAATGTGGCTCCTACCTTATAATAAATATGCCTTGTTCATGTTAATAATATAAGGCATATTGATTACAAGGTAGTGGTAACATTACAACAATACAAAAACAACATGTAATTTGTTTTTGCTTGAAGTTTTTCATTGTCAAAAACAGCTGACTGAAAATTACAAACATTCGTTGTTTTTATTTGTATTTATTCAGGTCACTGATGACAAACATTGTACAATTGTACTTTTTTGATACATTTTAAATACAGTTGGTACCGTGGTACTACCACGAGTCATATGGTACAATTTCAAAATACTGTTGAAAAAAAATATGGTATTTCAGATGAAACAGATAAATATCAGCCATGTCACAGAATTTAATTCCGTTCTGAAGTGCAATTATTTCCGTATTTTGCTTCTAAAGAAAAAGTAAAATGAACAATTGGTTTCATTCCGAACAAATTTTTCGTTTTGCTTTTCCTATATTAAATTTCATGAACATTTTGGAACTGATATCACTTTGATCTTTAAATATGCATCTATAAGATGATTATTACAATAAATTTTTGGTTGAATTATCGAACAATATGAGTCTTTGACATATTCATTTACATTAAATGATTTTGAGGCTAAATTCAAAAACTAAAGCTTAAAATGTAGTTAATCAGGAATTCAAAATCGTTAGAAGTTAACTCTTCTATTTCTTTTATTCTTACAATAATAATTCTAGTTATTTGGAAATTTATATATTTACCAAGGTTAACTTTTCGCAAATGACTCGATACTTCATAAATAAGAATCTTTTTAAATAATCGCAACAATTAACGCAATAATGCTGCAATAAGATATATCGAATTTTCGATAAAGTAAATTTGTGGTAAAGTTTTATGATTATTTACCAAATATTAAAAATGGTACCATGGAGGTCTAAAAAGTACATTTTATTTATATAGTTGGTACGAAAAACAAAAACCCATTTTCCATCACTGATTCAGTTATGTGATGGAAATAAAAAACGAAAACAATAATAATAAACAAATTTTGACACTTATAAACATTTTGACAATTATAAATTGGTACACTCACAATATTATTACAGTAACGGAATGTAGTTTATTCAGGAAGTATTCCGTGCAGTTGTTTTTAACTAAATAAACATTTAAAATTATAAGAAAATTTATTTTTAATTGAATCTAACATTCATTCTAAAAACTAAGTGCACATTAATACGGATTTTCAGTTGTATTTGATATTGACAGTTGTTTACGTTAAAGTATTTTGTATGTAAATTTAAATGAAACTGTAATTTAAAATAACTGAAAATTTACTTAAAACCAATATACTTATTTTTCATTTCATTTTAACAAAAAGTTCATTTAATTTTAAATGTCAAAATAGCTGACTTAACTATCAAGAGAACAAGTCAGGACTTCTATTCTATGTTATAATTCTAAACAGTCAATTTGAATTTTAATATAAGATATGTAAGATTATAACAATGAGATTTTTCTAAAATTGTGTATTATTTTTAACAATTGAAGAAAATTGCAGTTTGGAAGTTAAAATACATAAAATAACTGAAAATTCTTTTGATTTTACGGAATTCGGAGTTGAATTTTTGACATTTAAAATTAAATGAACTTTTCGTTAAAATAAAATGAATAATAAGTATACCGGTTTTTAACTGAATATCAATTTATTTTATATTACAATTTCAATTAATTTTCCATAGAGAATTTTTTGAGTGTAAATATAAACAACGTTTGACATAACAAAAGTACCAAAAAAAAATCAGCTGTGTCTTCAACACTACCTTATAATCAATATGCCTTGACCACTGGTTTATATTTCTTGTTGTTTGTTTTTCTTTTTTAAACAGATCTTATTTTAGAACTCTCAGAGATTTCAATTGCAAGGTTGCCAACTTTCACATAAAACATAAATTTTTCGCAAGAAATTTTAATTCTAACACATGAACATTCTTGGTAACCTTATAGAATGGAACTTCTACGTCACATAGTCCCCTTTTATACTATGTTTCCACGGTACATGCTTCGCTCTCTATTCATGCTTCACACCCCAATCATGAGCGAAACAACTTGCTTCACCATACAAAATTTCAAGAGCGAACCAAGTAGATTCATATTGAATCTACTTGCGAAGCACGAAAAATTGATCTCTTCTCTAATTTTTATCGCAAGTTTATCTGCACTAGCTGTACAAATTTAATATTATTGTAAACAAAGCAAATTATTTTCTTTTTGCTGGAAGTAAAGACGTACGAATGTATGTTTTTTTCAAATAAGCTAACTAATTTTTACTCACTTTTTTTGTCCATTAAAAAAAAATATTTTTCACAAATTGTAAATTCTGTTTTTTTTATTCTGTTTGTTTATTAAAGAAAATTGTCATATCGAATCAAGTTTATTAGTCATGTAAACAGCATGATTCATAAACATGATTCAGAGAGCGAAGCAGGTGATTCAAGTCGTCGTGGAAACATAGTATAAAGGAAACGTTGTGGAATTGAAATAACATACTTTTACAAAAACAATTAATAAGCAATTGTTTTTGTAAAAGTATGTTAGTAAAGTTGTAAAAACTAACATAATGCATTATATAGTTTGTTCATTCCTAAAACCGATAAATTTCGTGGTGTCAAAATTAAACTAATGTATTTCGATAGACAAATATCCAACGAATCGGGCTATATAGTTGTCATTTTCGAAAAATTAGCCGTTTACAGGGTATTCACAATGAAGTTGTAAAAACTAACGTAATGCATTATATAGTTTGTTCATTCCTAAAACCGATAAATTTCGTGGTGTCAAAATAAAACTAATGTAGTTCGATAGACAAATATCCAACGAATCGGGCTATATAGTTGTCATTTTCGAAAAATTAGCCGTTTACAGGGTATTCACTATGAAGTTGTAAAAACTAACATAATGCATTATATAGTTTGTTCATTCCTAAAACCGATAAATTTCGTGGTGTCAAAATTAAACTAATGTATTTCGATAGACAAATATCCAACGAATCGGGCTATATAGTTGTCATTTTCGAAAAATTAGCCGTTTACAGGGTATTCACAATGAAGTTGTAAAAACTAACGTAATGCATTATATAGTTTGTTCATTCCTAAAACCGATAAATTTCGTGGTGTCAAAATAAAACTAATGTAGTTCGATAGACAAATATCCAACGAATCGGGCTATATAGTTGTCATTTTCGAAAAATTAGCCGTTTACAGGGTATTCACTATGAAGTTGTAAAAACTAACTAAAACTGTAAACGGCTAATTTTTCGAAAATGACAACTATATAGCCCGATTCGTTGGATATTTGTCTATCGAATTACATTAGTTTAATTTTGACACCACGAAATTTATCGGTTTTAGGAATGAACAAACTATATAATGCATTATGTTAGTTTTTACAACTTAATAGTGAATACCCTGTAAACGTCTAATTTTTCGAAAATGACAACTATATAGCCCGATTCGTTGGATATTTGTCTATCGAATTACATTAGTTTAATTTTGACACCATGACATTTATCGGTTTTAGGAATGAACAAACTATATAATGCATTACGTTAGTTTTTACAACTTCATAGTGAATACCCTGTAAACGGCTAATTTTTCGAAAATGACAACTATATAGCCCGATTCGTTGGATATTTGTCTATCGAATTACATTAGTTTAATTTTGACACCACGACATTTATCGGTTTTAGGAATGAACAAACTATATAATGCATTACGTTAGTTTTTACAACTTCATAGTGAATACCCTGTAAACGGCTAATTTTTCGAAAATGACAACCATATAGCCCGATTCGTTGGATATTTGTCTATCGAACTACATTAGTTTTATTTTGACACCACGAAATTTATCGGTTTTAGGAATGAACAAACTATATAATGCATTACGTTAGTTTTTACAACTTCATAGTGAATACCCTGTAAACGGCTAATTTTTCGAAAATGACAACTATATAGCCCGATTCGTTGGATATTTGTCTATCGAATTACATTAGTTTAATTTTGACACCACGAAATTTATCGGTTTTAGGAATGAACAAACTATAATGTATTATAACATTTATGATTTTTTGATAATATACATAATAAACGTTGTGGATATGAAATAACATACTTTTACAAGAACAATTACTTTATGCATAGTTGATTTTTTCACAATATAAATGAAACGTTGTGGATGTGAAATACAGTCGGGCCTCGATTATACGTCATTCGGTTAACCGGTAACCCCGATTAACCTTGATGAAAAAATATCAGTCTATTGTTTTTTGTTTCAATATTTTCAAATTCTCTGCTTCGATTAACCGTGATTGCCTCTATTATCCGTGATTGCCTCTATTATCCGTGATGGCAGAATTTTTTTTATTAACTTTAAATTCATACATTCAATATAATAAACATGAAAACGGGGAGTTCCCTTGTTTGTATACGATGAGTCAGAAGTATTTAATAGTGATTAGTTCAATTTTGAAATTTGGGAAGTACGGGTGATTAGATATATGTAAATATATTTAGTATGGCATCGTTACCAGTGATAAAAAGATAAAGAAACATTTTAAATATTGAAGATTTTTTTTTTTGCATATTCTTTCTTCATTTTAAATGAACTAACAATAGGTATTCAAATCCTAAAACTAAAGTTAATTAAGATAAGTCCAGCCAATGCTAGACAAAATCTAGTTTTCAAATTCGATAGGATATAATGAGCAACTTGTATTTATTCATCTGAGAGCGGTGGTGTCCCTCCTTCTCAAACGGCTATGACCGGGATGTTGTAAGATGTCTCGAGCGAGGGGATTTGGATGAGTTTCCAGCTTACCCAAATAAAGGGCCACGTGTTTAGTTATTTCCCATTTGACAAGTGGAACATCAAGATCGTTGTGTATGTTGTTGTTTTTAATATACCAAGGAGCGGTAGTTATCATTCGTAGAATTTTGTTTTGACGGCGTTGAATTTTCTCAATATTGGAGTTGGAGGCAGTGCCCCATAACTGGATACCATAGCACCAAATTGGCTTTAAGATTGAGTTGTAGAGTAGAAGCTTACAATCGAGCCGAAGGACGGAGTTCCTGCCGATGAGCCAATGAATTTGGGCTGCTTTCAGTTTCATTTGAGTCAGCTTCCATGTGAGGCGACGGTCCAGATGAATACCAAGATATTTCACGTGTGAGTTTTGAGGCACTATATGGTCATTAATACGAATAGGGGGACATGTTTCCCTACGTAGAGTAAATGTTACGTGGGTGCATTTCTGTTCATTTATTTTTATTCCCCATTGTCTTGCCCATTTCTCCACTTGCGTTACGTGGTGCTGTAATTGAATCGAGGCATCTTTTGGATCTTTGTGAGTACTGAGAAATGCCGTATCATCAGCAAATGTTGACGTGTGAATTTCATTGTTTGTTGGCATGTCTGCTGTGTACAGCAAGTATAGAATTGGTCCTAAGATACTACCTTGAGGGACGCCAGCACCTATAGGTTGAGGACGGCTTAAATAATCACCTTCTTTAATCATAAACTGACGGTCGATTAAGTATTTCCATAGTAGGTGTTGAAGATTCACCGGCAAGTTCTGCTTTAATTTAGATATCAGGCCTTCATGCCATACTTTGTCGAAAGCTTGAGAGACGTCAATAAAGAGTGCCGAACAGTATCTCTTTTCCTCAAAGGTTTTTCTTATGACTTGTACCAATCTATGTGTTTGTTCTATTGTACTGTGTTGACGTCTGAAGCCAAACTGGTGATTGGGAATGCAGTTGTTTTCATTCAAAATCGGAGTCAGCTTGGTTATAAGCAATTTCTCGAATAATTTGGACATAGTTGGTAATAGACTTATTGGCCTATACGACTCAACTTTGCAAGGATCTTTTCCCGGCTTAGGAATCATCTTTACTAGTGCAATTTTCCAAACCGGAGGGTAGTACTCAAGCCGTAAGATGGCATTAAAAAGAAAGAGGATTAATCTTTTTGCAATGCGAGGCAGCTCAAAAATCATTTTATTGCTGATTTTATCAAACCCAGGTGCTTTTTTAACATTTAAATTATCAATAGCCTCAACAACCTCCAGATATTGAAATCTTATTTGTACAGGTGGTCTGGCAACAACAGGCGGTAGTTCGCTAATGTCAGTATCCGTATTGGGAGTGAATACATTTTTTAAATGACTTACGAAAAGGTTGCCTTTTTCTTCGTTATTTCGTGCCCAAGATCCGTTCAAAGTACGCAGTGGAGGTTTTGCGATTACGGGTTTTCTTAGATTTCGGACTGCACGCCATAATGAATAATTTGACTGGGAAGTTGCGTCTAGACCTTCCAGATGTTGTTTGAGAGACTCTGCTTTTTGCGCTTCTAGCAAGATCCTAAGATTTTTGGTACATTCTCTCAACCTAGTTTTAAGTTGGGGCGATCTGTGTTGTTGCCACTCTCTTCGGACTCTCCTTTTTTCAGACAATAGTTGCTCAACATCTGCAGAAAAAACTCTGTTGTACCTATTCGGGCGGTAAATGGAAGAAGCATGTTCTGCGGCTTTCACGACATGTTCATTAAGACTTTTTATACAGGCATCGATGTCTTCAGCAGTTTTTAACGGAAGTTTCTCTGTGCAGTGAGTGCTGATGTATTTTTTGTATTTTAACCAATTCAGACGTTTGACAAGAAGTAAGGCATCAGTTACGCTTTGCTGAGGACTTCTGATGGTGATTACAGTGGGTGAGTGATCTGAAGAAAGATCCAGTGAAGCCTCGACTTCAATGAGTTCCGGGGATACCCCTTTCGCCACGCCGAAATCGATAACGTCAGGAATTTTTTGCTGGTCAGTTGGCCAATAAGTTGGTTGACCAGTTGAAATCACATTCAGTCCCATTTCAGACAGAGAGTCGTACAAGATACGACCTTTAGGGCTAACGAGTCGTGAGCCCCAGAATGTATGCTTAGCATTGTAGTCGCCAGCCGCTATGAAACGGCTACCTAATGATTTGTAAAAATCTCTATACTGAACTTTTGTTATTGAAAATCTGGGCGGACAGTAAACTGACGAAATCACGAGGTTTTGACAAAAGTTCTCAATACAGATGTTTGTTGCTTGAAGATAACACTCTGAAAGACTACCCAATGAATGGTGTTTGATTCGCGATTTGACCAATATTGCCGAGCCACCACATGATCTATCTCTGGGGTCCTTGGTGTCGTAGAATGTATAACCACTTATTTTAAAAATGCTTCTCGACGTCATATGAGTCTCGGAAATCAGCATTACATCAATTTTCTTATTAAAAAGAAAATATTCAAGTTCATTTTTGTGTTGGCGTATGCCGTTTGCGTTCCAGAAACATATTTTGAGACAGTTCATGGTCTATTAAGTATGGCCTGCAGTAGCGTGGACTGCATTTTTTGCATCTCCTGCATCATACTTGTCATGCTTGTCATGAAATGGTTCATGGATTGCGCCAGATTCTCCATTATACCTTCAAGACGGCTAAAATTGTGGCTGTTTGTATCATTTATTGGTGATTCATTTTGCAGTGTTGGTTGGTTAGATCTTAGCACGTTGGCATATGAAAATTGGCTAGTGGATGCTTGTGCTACGGGGGGAATACTTGTAATAGGTACTTTTGTCGTCTGAGTAGGGGTAGAAGCGGGTTTGTTGATCAAGGAGCGTTTAACGACCTCGAAAACAGGGCAACCCCTGTAGTTGGCAGTGTGGTTTCCACCGCAATTGCTGCATCTTTTTACCCTGGAATTATCCTTAGGTTTATCGCACTTTGAGGTGTCATGAAGATCCCCACAAACAACACAAACAGTAGGCAACTTACAATAAGATTTAGTGTGACTATATTCTTGGCAGTTCGAACACTGTACTGGGCCAGATCGCTTATGAGGTTCTTCCACTGTAACTCTTCGGTGCATTATGAATTTCAACTCATATATAGGATGTTGTTGCGGCTGCAACTAACTTATTAAAAAGAGGAGGTTTGCTTAAAACATGTAGTGTATGGCAATGACAATGTTTATTTCTGAAATTTGAATATAAATAATTACAAATAAATATAAATTACAAATAGAATACATACCGCAGTTTTGCACCTCCTTCTTTAACGATGGCTAAGATTTAATTAAATATTACAGACAGTTTAATTCTGTCGTCAAAATGACTTACGAACAATGAGAAAAAAGGGTAAAGAGGAAAGTGCAATAATGCGGCTCACAAAGAAACATTAAGCTAAACAGTCACAATAATAAAAACAGATGTTCAAGTAGAACAGTTTATTTTGAACATAACAGGGTGTTCTGGAACACTCCCACCCCCGTGGAGCGATCAGCTTCACTATCATCCAGAACAGTCAGTTTTGACACAGCTCGTAGCAATTCACCACTTCCAGTTTTAATAACCGCTTTCCTAATAATTCCATCAGACCCGGTGTACAAACGCGTGACCAAACCTCGCCGCCATTGAGTTCGCGGAATATTGGGATCACAAACAAACACAACATCACCTTCTTTGATTGGCTTATTAGGCTCGCACCACTTAACTCTTCTTGTTAATGTTGGTAAATATTCCAACACCCACCGTTTCCAGAATCTGTCTCTTAGAGCTCTCGCTATTCGCCACTGCTTTCTTAATCTAAATATTTTACCGTCAGGATCACTCACAGAGGGCGTCAATGAAATGTTGGGTATTCCTAGTAGAAAATGATTTGGCGTGAGCGGTTGTTCTTCCTGTGGAGAAATAGGTAAGTGAGTCAATGGCCTGGAATTTATAATATTCTCGGCTTCAATTAGAAGTGACTGCAGGACGTGTTCCTTCGGAGCGACTACTTTTAGCGTTTGGCGTAAAACTCTTTTAACGCACTGAACCATTCTCTCCCATACTCCACCCTCGGAGGGATTTACGGGACAATTAAATATCCATTCGACACCTTTGCTGGACAGAACCTGCTGTACGCGATCAGCATCAAAAACATCTTTAAATCTTTTCGCCTCTTCGTTGGCACCTACAAAATTCTTCCCGTTGTCCGATCGAATTCTCATCGGAACACCTCGTCGATTCATAAAGTTTTTTAAGGCTATAATGCACGAATCTGTGGACAGGTCGTGGGAAATTTCAAGATGGATGGCACGAATTGTCAAACAGGTGAACAGCGCTACCCATCTTTTTTCAGTTCTGCGTCCAATGCTAACCTTTACTGGCCCAAAATAGTCAATACCGGTATATTTAAATGGAGTAATATATGGCTCTAGACGATCCTCAGGCAGTGGTCCCATAATAGGTGCTATCGGGACGGCATTATTTTTTCTGCACATAAAACATTTAGAGACAACACTTTTAAGAAGGTGTCTTAGTTGAGGAATCCAAAATTTTTTACGTATTTCGCAAACTGTCATTTCATGATTTTGATGCTTCATCTGGCAATGAAAATGCATTACTATAAGTCTTGTAAAGTAGTGGCCTTTAGGCAAAATTATAGGTCTTTTAGTGTTATATGGCAAACTGCTGGCTGCGTCGATCCTTCCGTGCACCCTCAAAAGGCCATCTTCATCTATATAAGGCATTAATTTCACTAAATTACTAGACTTTGTGACATATTTATTTTTTTCTATACATTTTATATCTTCCGCAAAAGATTCCCTTTGAACTTGTTGGCATAAAATTATTTCCGCCTTTTCTAAATCTTTGGCTGTTAATCCGTAAGAATCTAAATCGCTACACCGTTTTCGACATAAGTTAATAAAACGAAGAATTTGCACAACCGTTCGTTTTAATCGGCTATAAGATGAGAATCGTTTGATATTTATGAACTCACTTATTGAAATTACAAGTAAGACCTTAGGGCGCATTACCTCTTCGTCTTGTTCTTCCTGGGGAAGGGTAATATTTTCGTTGATTGGCCAATCATTCTAATGGTGCTTTAGAAAAGAAGGCCCATTTAACCACCTACTTGAAGTAGAAAAATCAATATTATTATAGCAGCGAGTGGCATCATCGGCTGCATTATCTTTAGTAGAAACCCATTTCCAATTTTCAATAGTGGTGGAAGAGAGTATTTCTGCTATTCTATGTGCTACATACGGCTTATAACTCCTATGGCTACTTGAGATCCATTTTAGAACTGTTTGAGAATCACTCCACATTACTGTTGAAATCGGCACTATTTTATGTTCATCTAGTATATTTTGCTTTATTCTAGTTCCAAGGACGGCAGCCTGTAATTCTAAGCGGGGAATTGAGATTTTGTTGAGAGGGGCACACTTTGTTTTTGAACATATAAAGCTAACGCTAATACTGTCATTCGACGAAACAATCCTCCAATAAGCGACGGCTGCAAAGGCTTCTTCGCTTGTGTCGACAAAAATATGTAATTGAATTTGTTTAATTTTTTCCTTGGGAAAATAAAAACGCGGTATACGAAAATCGGATATATTTGAAAATTTCTCACGCCATTTCTCCCATAATACGTTGATGTCATTTGGAATTAGCTCATCCCAACCAATCGCACGTTTCCAAATATTTCTTAATATTATTTTACCCCCTACAATGAAGTGACTCAAAAATCCCAAGGGATCAAAGGTTGACATGATAATGCTTAATACTTGCCGCTTTGTGGGCTTTTTGTTGCCTAAAATAACGGCTTGATCAATATTTTTAAATTTAAAATCAAACATAAAAGTGTCTGAGGCTGAGTTCCAAAAAAGTCCGAGTACTTTTTCAATGCTATCATGCGCTGAAATCACCTTTGACACGGATGTGCCATCCAACGCCATGGTGACATCTTTTGAGTTTGAAGTGAATCCTCTTAAATCAAAACCTCCATTTTTATGTATCTCTTTAACTTGCTGAGAAATATCAATAGCCTCTTCAATTGACTGGAAACTATCTATAAAGTCGTCCATATAGTGATGCTCACAAATGGCTTCTAACGCCCTGGGATGGCAATCTTTATGTTCTTTAGCATTAGTATTCATAACATGGAGAGCGGAGCATGGTGAGCAAGTAGCTCCAAAGGTCATTACTATCATTTCAAATTCATCTGGCGCGATGTTTTGATTACAGTTTCTCCATAGAAAACGTTGAGATATTATATCGCTCGGCTGTATATTAATTTGATGAAACATTTCACAAATATCTGCTGTGACTGCAATTTTACCACTACGGAAGCTGTAAAGTGTTGTTGGCAGTGATGAAATAGATTGAGGTCCTTTTAGTAAATTGTCGTTTAAAGAAGTACCATTCACTTTAGCCGCGGCGTCAAAAACTAATCTCAACTTTCTATTTTCCTTGTTATGGTTTATCACCCCAAAATGCGGTAAATACCATTTTCTATTTGATATCGTGTGGATATCTGCTGGTTTAACTTTTCGAGCATAACCTTTTTTAATATAGTTGTCTATTACTTCACAGTATGCTTTCGACAAATTTTCATCACGTAGTAATTTTCTTTCTATACCTTCAAGACGATTAAGCGCCATAGAGTAGCTGTCGGGCAACTTCAGTTGATCATTTTTCCATAAAAGTCCCGTTTGAAATCGGCTTCCAATGCGCTTTGTAGTTTCAAGTAGAATTCTCTTAGCTCTGGCGTCATCTTCGCTTTCTACCAAAGGAGCTGCTCTTACGCCCATACTTTCAATATTAAAATAATTTTCAACAATTCTGTGAATCTCTTGTTCTTTCTCAACGTGCATAAAGAGGCACGATTGTGATAGGGGCGACAATGATGTACACGAGCCGAAGACAACCCATCCCAACTCCGTATTACATGCAAATGGTCCATTTGATTTTTCTATATTCATATTGGATGGCAACCCTAGACTAGCATGGTCTAATCCTATTACAGTAAAGTACGGATAAATGCACATCGGTTTTCGCCCGACTTTTTGTGCACTTATCCATTCTTTGCATTTATGCTAACCTCGGATAAGTGCACAAATATTGCAATTATGCAAATATTACATAAGTGCACAAATATTGCAATTATATAATTATTGGGAAAAATAAATCAAAGAATTTTTAAAAGAGTTTATATTTGTCCATTTGACCATTGATTTTACTAGGCGCTAATATAGACACCATTCAAAATTTGAAACACAAAGAAGGAGTTAAAATATATATTTTTATATATTATTTTTAATATTTTTTTATAAAGAAAATAATAGGTAAAAATAATGCTGTTTGCAGGCCATATCCCAGACTTTTTAAAGGAGTTGGTGATATTGTCAAAAGTGAAACTTTTATTAAATGTTTTATTAGCAGGTTCGGCCACATTGTAAATAGTAATGGCCTTGCCAGGATTCGTCCTCATCCAGTAAATAAATGCAATCTTTACTGCTGATTTGAATGGTACATACACGCCGACGTCAATCGGCTGAAGGCGATGGGAACAATGAGGCGGAAATGTTAGCATAACAATTAATTGCTTTGATCGAAACGTGGCTTACATGATTATCCATGATCAACAGAATTTTCTTCATTATTGAACAGCCCGAAGTATTTACTATGTGTTCCAAAACTCTTACAAATAATTCAGCTGTCATCCATCCATTTCTCGAAGATAATCCCAGACTTCCAGCAGGAGCACCATACAAAAAACTGTCTTTAAACTTAATTCGTGGGAAAATTAATACAGGTGGAAGGGTGGTACCAGCAGCACTTACAATACCACAGAAAGAAACCAATTCACCACGTTCGCCAGAAACAATCTGGCCAAATTGCTTTTTACCTGTCGCTGCTATAACTTTTGGGGCCTGCGCTACAGTTGTATTCCCGGTTTTATCAATGTTAAAGATGTAATTCGATAAAAAGCGGAAGCGGTAACGTGTAAACTTTGGTATGCAACGCTAAACTATTAACACATACATTTTTTTTCTGTGATCAAGAGTGCAAATATAAAATCCTAAAAAATCATTTCTATTTTAGTTTGCTTTTATGCATACAAAGTTGTACTAAAAATGTCTCTTGAGGCTTAAAATTATTATGCACTTATGCATTTTTTGCATTAATCCGTGTTGCACTTATCCGTGCATTTTTACATGATAAAGTATAAAAGAGGCTTATGGCTTCGCAACACGTTGCACTTAAGCGTTTTTTGCATTTATGCGTGTTGCACTTATCCGGTTTTTACTGTAGTAATTTTGGCCTGATATTTGTATATGGTTTAATTAAATTCGAAGAGGAATTCTGAAAAACTTCTTTAATTTCTTTATCACTGAGGCTTTGCATAGGTAAGTTTAAGTTGGACACCGAATAAACATTTCTTAATAAATGACACTTTTTCTTACTAGTCCCACTTACTTTTAAATTGAAGGTCATTGAAGGTTCTCTTGCTGAGCGACCACCAAACCACTCGATATTTAAATTAGTATCTTTTCCACGTACACCAACACAATCGGCAATTTCTTTATCTAACATGGTTATGGAAGATCCGTCATCAAATAGTGCATAAGTATGTATACTACGTTTTTCTCCATATAGCTTAACAGGTAGTACACGAAACAACACTTTTTTATTATCACTGGAACAGCTTAAAACGTTTTGATTCACTTCACTTGTATCGCCAGGATTTAACTGCAAGGAGGCAGTAGAACTACGGTCATCGTCGTGGAGAAGTTTGTTATGTTTTCGCTGGCATCCGTTTTGAAGGCATATTCTCTTTTTACGACACTCTCGAGTTGAATGTCCAACATTTAAGCATGAGAAACAAGCATGGATCTTTTTTACGATGGTCCAACGTTCATCTACTGTTAAATCCAGAAATTTGCGGCACTCGTAAATTTTGTGGCTTTCTTTGCAAATAGGGCAATGTTGAATTCTTTGTGTTGTATGTAGCACTCTGCGTTTTGGCTCATTACTAGCGTCTTGTACTAAGCATACTAAATTTGCTACTTCATTTAACCACTTGCTAAAATGTTCTATTGTGGGGTACGGGTTAATATTTATTGATATTTTAGCCCATTCTAACCTTTTACTCATGGGGAGTTTAGAAATTAATTCTTCTAAAAGCGTTGGATTAGCCATATGTTGCTCACCATTCACCGATTTAAGAAACACTGACAAATTGTTTACTTGTGTTGAAAACGGCACTAATTTTCTTAAATTGTTTTCATTTATATAAGGTAATTCTTTCACTTTTCTTAGTTGGCTGTGGATGAGCTGCTCGGGTCTACCAAAGCGAAATTTTAATTGTTCAATAACATCGTTGACATTATCGGGATGAATAAGGAGAGCATTTACCATTTCCCTGGCTTCACCTTTTAAAGCCCTTTGGAGTCTTTGATTATTTTCGAATTTAGTGTATCCATATGTGGCTGTTGATTGGTTATAGGCTGTTAAGAATAATGGCCAGTCCTCAGGTTCACCACTAAACTCCGGCAAATCCAGCATTTTTCTGGGCGTTGTAAATTCATGTGGAACATATTGCATCCCATATAAACTGCTAGTAGCAGGTTGTTGTTGTTGTTGGTGGTTGGCAAAAATATTTGACGAAAATGGCGGCATACAATTATTGCTCGAAAAGATCGGCATACAATTATTGTTTAAAAACGGCGTGTATGCTGTAGACGAATTTGGCGCTGACTGCGACGGTGGCAGCGCTGCACTGGATGCTGGAATCGGCTGTTGATTATGTGTATGTACCGTTGAACATATCGGTGTATTATAGGCTTGTAAATTGCGGGATCCCATTGTTGTTGTGTTTGTAATTTCAATGGCGGAACTATTTGGCGTATTTAGAAAATTTAGGTTATGGTCACTTACCGTTTTTGAACTAGACTCTAGCTGTTGGCACTTACGCCTGCTTTCCACAAGCTGCGATTCGGTAGCTGAAAGCTGGCGTTTCATAACTTGCATTTGTTTTTACATTTCTGCTAAGGCGGCTGACAGCTGTGAATTTGTCTGGTCTGACTCTAAAAAGGCCTCTGATGCTTTCTTTTGTTGAGTTAAAGCTGTCTTGATACCAGTAGTAGTCCCGATAGATTTGCTTGTATTGGCGGCATTGTCATTTAAACTGACACTTGATGATGGCTGCATCTGATTTTTTGCTGGCAAACTGGATGTATTGGCGCTGGGCATATTAGATGCGTTTGTGTGATCTGGCGGATCTGATGTTACTGTTTCGGCACTGGCTGTGCTTCTTAAGAATGGCGGGCTTCGAGCTACTGGTGGTGGCATATTTTCCAACAAGTATTTATAACCTCACTTTGTGGTAGCGGCAAGAATTCTCTATACGTAAATATAACACAATTACTGGCAAATTGCGAAATAAAAATGTTGCGGCTGCAACTAACTTATTAAAAAGAGGAGGTTTGCTTAAAACATGTAGTGTATGGCAATGACAATGTTTATTTCTGAAATTTGAATATAAATAATTACAAATAAATATAAATTACAAATAGAATACATACCGCAGTTTTGCACCTTCTTCTTTAACGATGGCTAAGATTTAATTAAATATTACAGACAGTTTAATTCTGTCGTCAAAATGACTTACGAACAATGAGAAAAAAGGGTAAAGAGGAAAGTGCAATAATGCGGCTCACAAAGAAACATTAAGCTAAACAGTCACAATAATAAAAACAGATGTTCAAGTAGAACAGTTTATTTTGAACATAACAGGGTGTTCTGGAACAGATGTGTTTCATTTTTCTTCAGCTTAACATCACCAGGTTCTAACTCCACTCTAAATAATGGTTGAGGGATTCTATCTCTGTTTCTTATATTTGATACTGCCTTGATTTTAAAGCCTTTGTCGGCCAAACTGCTCTTGATCTCCTCAGGATCAACAAAAGAATCTATTCCCTTAATTACGACTTGTAGACCTTTTGCGCTTTTAAGTTGATACGTGTAAAAATTCTTTTTGCGTTTTTCAAATTCCGAAACTATTCTCCGATAGTCGTTTTCATTATTAACCTGAATCTTTGTTTCATTAATATTGCCACGCTTAATTGGAGTCACATAAAAAGAATTTTCACCAATTAATGAAACTAATATTTTTATAAGTTCGTTTGAGTTTTTTCTCTTAAATATATTGGAGGTGGTTTTACTGGCTTATTCACAGCGTTAGGGACATCATTTTTGTCTTGGAGGATGGCAAAACGATTTTGCGAGCGTGGCTCTTCAGCATTCTTTGATAATTTTGCGGCTGGTGTAATTTCGGCAGATTTTGGGCTTCTGCCTCTCTTCGATACTGTTATATAACGGTCCATTCCTACCTGTGTTTTTTGTTTTTCTTCAACAGCAACTATAGGAGCGGTCTTATTTGTAGGACTTAATGTGCCTTTTGCAGCTGTTGACGTCTCTCCAATATTTGATAACGAGCACCGTGAAGAAGACGGTCCTTCAGTGATTTTTCTATTTAAATTAAATATGCTTTGGGCTAAGTTTGTGCCCTGTTCAACACATTTATTCAAGTTTGGTGCACTTGCACTTAAATTCAGATTTGTGCTTATTTTTGGTTTCACAGTTAAGTAGTTTTTATTAAATTCGGGATTTTTAATGTTCTCATTACTAACACTTGCCGAGCTCAACAGGAAATAAGCATTTCGGCTCTGAGGCCCACTCGCACTGTTAGAATTGTTACTCATTCACTGTCTCACTGTATTTAATTTTCTAGTTTTCAAATAATTAAAAATAAATTATTACAATTTATTAATTTTTTATTGCACCTAGTGCAATTATTTGACTTTGTAAAGATTTTCACCTATTACGAGTTTTTTTTCACTTTTTTATTTAATTTAACTTTTTATACTTTTTCACCTATTACGATTTTTTCACCGAAAATTCAGCCGCACTAAAAGTAACACGTCCGAACAGTTCGATGTAGCAAGCACAATGAATTGAAGATAAAGTTAAAATATTTGGCTTGTCGGTTTTAGTGACTTTTTTCAAATCACTACCAAAATTTTATCACTAATAGAATTTTAAATTCTGATTAAAATAAAAAAAAAAATGGGCGATCAGGCCTATTTTCGAGTGGGTGGGGCTCCAAAGTTTGGAATATATTCAGCTATATCTTGAAAACTACAATTTTAAAAATTTTATTAGACGATATATATAACATATGATAGGTATTTAAAAGACCTTTCCAACGATGTATAACATGACCTATTTATATTGACCACTTATTGATAAATTTCGCAAAATTATATTTTGATCCGAATTTTTTTTTAATCTAAAAAATCCGGGAAAATGTCTGTATGAATAAGTAGATAAATTACAATATTTTCAAGTCAAGAAATTAAGCTTTAATTTAAGGTATAACATGACCATGTAGGTATTACAAATCCGAAGATATTAAAGAAAGATTATGACATTTCACTATAAATAATACAATCTGTACTATGCGAAGCCGGTGTTCTGCATACCATAGAGGAGAAAGGCTTCCGTCCGGCCATAGGCCGGCAATACAGGGAATCTGTACTATGCGAAGCCGGTGTTCTGTATATCATGGAGGAGAAAATCCTTCCGAAAATGTGTTTCTTGAATTTTTCAGATCTTATAATTCTATGATTATAGTACCTACAGACACATATGATACCTTAAATTAAAACCTAATGTCTTGGCTATTTATATTAATAAACTGAAATAACACTTATATTGACTTTTTTACAATTTTTTTAGATATTAAAAAAAATTCGGGTCAAAAAATATTCTTTTCGGATTTAACCGATAGTCAGTCCATATTTTATAATCATGATATATATCGGTGGAAAGGTATTTTTAATACCTTTAATTTAGTGTATTACAAATTATTAGAAACCCAGTAGTTCCCGAGATATAGGCCTCTATAGTTTCAAATTTAAGGGCCCGACCCCTCGAAAATAGGCGTGACCGCCAACAATTTTTTTTTTTTACTTTCATCTCCTCTAAAGGCCCTATTTGATGAAAGTCTTATTTTTTTCTTTTGAGCAAATTCACTAAAACCGACTTGTTCCAAATAATTAACGAGCATTCAAAAATAATATGAGTTTTTAAATGCTAGCTCAAAAATACGAAATTTAAGAAGAATTATTTTTTTTAATATAAATATGTATGTACACCAATGTTCACTTGTTAAAAAATATTTAAAAACTCTATAATCAAAATGTAATTCGATTAACCGTGAAAATCGATTATCCGTAATGCTTCTGGTCCCGTCCATGACCCATAATCGAGGCCTGACTGTAACATACTGTTGCAACCATGGTGAAATTAAATACCAGGTGACCGCATTGCTACAACAATTACAACAAGGCAAGAACAACAGGCATTTTTCTATATGAAAAACTTTCGTCACTGTCAAAAAGTTTTTTTTTTATATAACTTTTTGGCAAGGTGAATTTAAATACTAGGTGATAGCGTAGCGCCAGCTGATTATTCATGGTGAATTTGAAAATGCCAAAAAGTTATATAAAAAAAAAACTTTTTGACAGTGACGAAAGTTTTTCATATAGAAAAATGCCTGTTGTTCTTGCCTTGTTGTAATTGTTGTAGCAATGCGGTCACCTGGTATTTAATTTCACCATGCTTTTTGGCATTTTCAAATTCACCATGAATAATCAGCTGGCGCTACGCTATCACCTAGTATTTAAATTCACCTTGGTTGCAACAACAAATACTTTATCAGTTGCAAAAATACGTAAGTTAATGCCTTTTTTCGTTTAACATATTTATTACTAGGATACTATTTTATGCAACTCTGATAAAAAGTATGCTAAAAAAGTATGTTTTGTTCACATCGATTAGATTAATCAGTTGTGCTTGTTTATGTTAAATTTTGAGGAAAATTACATATATTTTGACAAGAGAAATGCGCCTGCATTTTGAAATTGTTTTTACGGTATAAAAGTTTCATTAAAATTTGTAATAAACTTACCACGTGTCTTCATAGAAATTATCGCTTATAAGTGAAAATAGTAAAGTATGTACATACATATGTATGCATTTATGTAGGAACACGCCAATGTATATACATATGTATGTATTTAAATTTTTAAATGCGATTTTCCACAGTAAAGTGCATAACAAACTACATACATATGTATCAACATTAGAAAACTGCGTTTAAATATAATATGACAAACTCAAAAACAAAAAAAACTGGTGGAACATGTAAGGATACTGTACACGTCCACAACAGTACCGATTTAAGTGTTGGTGAAAATGCTAGCCCAACAAACGAAATCGACGGGGGGCATTGGTTGGAAGCTATGGACAATGAATGTTTAGCGGGGAATGAAGCAAATTATAGCAATAGTGATGAAGATACAGAAGATGCAGATGAAATTGGTAACGATGGTGATACTAGTACATCGTTTAGTCTGCAGGAGTGTATGAATGAATTTCGAGCACGTAGAATCCGACGTACATCTTTATCACAGCATCGCCAAGAGATTGAAAAGAATAGCACAAAAAGCTCTAAAATTTGCCAAGAAACTACCGAACTGGATTTAATTAATCAAAATCTGTGCAATAAGGAACAGGAGCGTAAATGTAAACCATGCCAAAATGGATTTTGTTATTGTTTTACAAGCGATAGTGGAGATGGTGGTGCCAATTTGGATGGTTGCCATGCATCTCGTGTCATGCAGGGAAGAAACGCCAGACGAAATCGGCGGTCGGAATGCAGCCAGGTGTGTATTTTTTTATATTGTCATAAAAATTACATACATATGTATGTATAAATTTGTACAGCAAATTTTTTTTTGTAATATATTTCGTTGAGCTTTATTTAGAATTTATTTATACAATTTGTTGTAAAATGTCCAACTAATCAATCTGCAGCATTATCCCTTCGATAAAGTGTAATGAGCTTGGTTTAGCTGCCGAAAAAGACGCCAACTTATTACCGAAAATTAACCATGCATGCACTGTAGGTTTTAGATTTTTTGATGAGATTAGGTCTTGATGAAAATCACGTCACTGGTAGCCGGGCGTGTCCGGTATATCAGAATAAACTGAATCTAAAAAAGAGAAGGATAGGTTTATCCGCCTAACAAACAAAGCAGATACATGGGTTATATACAAACATACAAGGCTTAACAAATAACTTCAACCAATTGGAAATTATAGCAGAAACAGATAAACCTGATTTTATAATACTAACAGAAACACATCAAACTACAGAAATAGACGAAAATGAAATTGAACTAAAACAATACGACCATTATAGCACATTGTCAAACTCATCAAAAACTGGTGGAATAATAATATATTTTAAAAAACATTGGAAGATTGATAAACTTAAAGACAATATTAAAGAATCGAAATACTGGATTAGCGCATATATGGCAAAATATAAAAAAATATCAATTATAATTATAGCAGTATATAGATCACCAAGTAGTTCAAAGTCAGAATTTTGTGATATATTTAAAGATTTTATAGAAGAAATGTGCGAAACGAACTGTGATATTTTAATAGCTGGAGATTTTAATATTGACTGGAATAACGATTTCTATACGGGGAAATTAAAAAGTATACTTAATGATAATTGTCTCAAACATGTAATGAACGAATTTACTAGAATAACACAAAATTCAAAAACCTTAATAGACTATATTATAACAAACAGTGAAATGATTTCAGCAAAGGGAAATATAAATAATAAAATATCTGATCACGAATCTATAGACATTTTTATTGAGTGCGAATGTATAGATCGAGACAATAAAACTAAAGAAATAAACATTTTTAAATAATAAGGAAAGATTCAAAAACGAAATAAATGCAATATTGAAATATGATGAACAAAAAGGATTAAACGATAATGTCAACAACTTTGATAGTGTTTTTGAAAATACAATACGAAGATTTAGTGTGAAAACAAAAATAAATGAACATAGAAATAACAAATGGTTTAACAACAATCTCAGAACGCTAAAAAGGGAAAAGATTTTTAAATATCAAATTGCAATAACTGAAAACACAAATGAAGCGTGGAATAACTATAAAACAATAAGAAATACATATAAAACTAGAATTGAAAATGAAAAAAATAAATACATAAATAACAAAATAAATAACGCAAATGACCAAAAAGAAATGTGGAGCAAAATAAAAGAACTAGTACTAAGAAAATCCAGAAATGTGATAAAAACTGTGATAATAGATAATGTAGAATATAAAGATAATTTTCAAATAGCTGAACATTTAAATAAATATTTCGTTAATAGTATTAATGAAATTAGAAATTCCATTATTTATGTGCAATATGAAAACCAAATACCTGTGATAGATTTAAAATTTAAATTCCGTGCAATATCTTTAGAAGAACTTAAAATTATATGTAAGAATATTAAGAAAAAACCTGACTATAATAAAATAACAAGCAATTTAATATTAGACAATTGGAACATTACCGGCACTATTATGCTGAATATTATAAACAATTCGCTAGAAACGGGAATATTTCCCCATAACTGGAAAGAATCTATGATTACCCTCATTGAAAAAGTTAAAAAAACAATCAAATGTGAAGAATATCGTCCAATAAATACGTTGAAAACTTTCGAAAAAATCATTGAAAAGATTGTTAAGAATCAATTGGAAAACCATATGGAACAACACAAACTACTCTCGAAATATCAGTCAGGCTTCAGAAAAAAGTATTCATGTGAAACAGCAGTCAACTATGTAATAAATAGGTGGAAATTCATGAAGAAAAATAATAAAATATTGGCGATATTCCTGGATTTTAAAAGAGCATTCGAAACAATAGACAGGGACATTCTATTACAAAAACTATATAAATACGGAATTCAGGACAATGAGTTAAAATGGTTTGAGTCATATCTAACTAATCGCAGGCAATATACAAGGGTTAATGGGAAATTATCAAATGCTACCGAAAATAATTTTGGAGTACCATAGGGCTCAATTCTAGGTGCGCTTTTATTTATTATATATATTAATGATATGGAAAAAGTTTTGGAAAAATGCGAAATTGTTTTATATGCAGACGATACGCTGATTTTCACAGAAGCGGCAACGGAAGAAATATGTTATAATAACTTAACGAATGATATGGACAATATAAATAAATGGTTAAAAATGAACAAATTAAAATTAAACGAAAATAAGACTAAAATAATGGAAATAAATATGAACACTAACTTAACGTTTAAAATAAATTATGTAACAATAGAAAAAGTAAATAATATAAAATATCTGGGTTTTCTAATAGACAAAGACTTAAAATTAAAAGAACATATTGAATATATATGTAAAAAAATTGGAAAAAAATCGGTTTTTTCAAACTATAAGAAATAAAATATCAGTTATAACGGCAATAAATATTTATAATGTAATGATCAAACCGCATTTTGAATTTGGATCAACTGTGTTGTATACATGCTGCACAGAACAGCAAATAACAAGATTGCAAAAGCTGCAGAATAAAGCCATGCGCTCTATACTTAAATACAATCGATTTACCCCAATAGAACATATGTTAGATACACTTAAATGGCTTAATATACAACAAAGACTAGAGCTAAACACAATTAATTTTATTCAAAAAATGAAAATGGGAGATGCACCTGATTATTTAATTGAACAAATAAGATACGTAGGAGAGGTTCAACCATATAGCCTAAGGAACGCTCAAGATTTCAGATTACAGCGAGCAGATAACAACACGATGAAAAGATCTCTCTTTTATAAGGGATTAAATCTCTACAACATGATGCCTAATAATATTAAAAATGAAATAAATCCAAATGTATTTAGAAGAAAAACTGTATTTTTTATAAGAAATATTTAATTTAAACCAGAGTTTATAGATTTAAACTGTAAAACGAACATGAAATGTTATATAAAAGTATTTTAAATACTACTAATAATAAATAAATAAAAAAAAAAAATGTTCATTAGCTTTTCGTGACACGGCTTTCCATCCGAATCAATTATGTTGACTTTCCTCTTAACCATAGCTGTTAATTAATGATTAATAATCTTAATGATTAGTAATCGAATTAAAATTTTTTTGTTTCTGGTTTAATTGATTAACTAAGATTAGTTATCGAAATTAAGGATTAATTATCGATTATGATTAAATTTAGGTCAGGATTAGAGAGGATTTATTTGGATTAATTTATTTAATTTTTATAGATTAATAATCGATTAGGATTAATTTTAGGTCAGGATGAAAAAGGATTTATTTGGATTAATTTATTTTTTAAAAATAATCCTACGATTAATACATTCAATCTAAAATATTAATCGATTAATAATTTAGATTTATTTGGATTAAACAGGAATATTCTATAATCAAAAAGAAAAAAATTGGTACATGTAGTTCAGGTACATTTAACCAAAAAAAATTAAAAATTCACGATTAAACAATTAACAATTAATAACACTATGGAACATTTTTGGGCTTATTGTCTGGGGGTGAGAAATTCCAAGTCAGGGTGATGGTACTAGGTCAGTATAGTAAAACCCTCAAAGGGTTTGGCGTTCGTATGTGTCAGTTTTTTTTATGACCTTTTAAATTTTTTCCTTATCTTGATGTTTTTTCGCTTAGTTGTAACATTTTGGCAAAAACGTAGTTTAACATAACTCGAGAACCACTTGTCCGATTTTGATGAAACAAATTTAGAAAAATTAAGAATTTATTTATTTATTTATTATTTACAATTAAGTGAAGGTATCCCATTTTTGTTTTTATTCAAAAAAGTGTCATTTATCGCCTTTTTTATAAATTTTTCCCAATAACTCCAGACTTCTGGCCATAAACTACTAAAAAAAATTAAGTAAACATTTTTATAATTTTCTATTTTTATTTTATTTATTATTATTTATTTTAATAAATATTGCCTAGACTTTTTCGATGGTGGTTGTTCGGGACTAGTGGCATCGCATTCATCGCTATCATCAGTTTCTGAACCACACATAATGTCAATGTGTGACTCCACTGTTGGCCCTTCTGCATCTCCTGAAAATTCTTTATCATCAAGATCATCCTTGTCTTACCACACAAGCTTACTCCACCAGCAAATTTCCGCAATTATTGCACTCGGCGACTTCCCATTGCGTCCATCAATTTTCCTACATCCTACAGAAGTTTTTTCATCATTCACAAGGAATAAACTTTGGAGTGTTGCCTGACGACTTCGATAAGCTGTGACTTTCACACCGGGTGCCAACAAATTGTTTGATTTCAAAATGGAAGCCAGCTCTTCCGATTTATGCTGTGTTAATTCCAACTTGGCAACAATTGAATCAAGCTTATTTTGATTTATTAAAATTGGCTCATTGGATACTGATGGCTCATATAGGGGATCATCACGTGCATGATATGTCGGAGCAGTCGTACAAGAGAAAATATCTGGGCTAGAAGCTTTTGGCACAGGAATGTGGTCCGAATGAGGCAGTGGTGTTGTGGAACTTGCAACACCAACGTAATTATACGATTTTCTTATCCTTTTTGTGGCTCCTTTATTCGCACATGCATAGCAATTCAATGGATTGTGACCTTCGCCAGGATTACTCTAAGTCATTGGGATACCGAATGGCATACTTTCACGTCTTCTATTTTTCCAATCCATTAGACGGTTGTAGCATCTTTTACCCACTATATTTGGTACCCAATTTTCGTTCACTATAAAATTTTGGTTGAAGTACATCTCGTATGTTTGAACAAAATCGGTACTGAAATTTCCCCTTTTTTTATGTGTTGAGACATATTGACCACAGCAGTAGCAAAAGCTATTTATATCTAACTTGCACAGTTCCATATTCTGTTCAGTTTTGTTAACTTTTAAAAAACTGGAGAAAAATCACTTTTACTGTTCGCGTTCGTCGGCACCTGTTGAATGACAAAAAAAATATTTAAATTTTTAGGCAAAAAATACTTTTTTCCCTTCATACATTCATTTTTAACTTCGAAAGTGTTGCACATATAGGAAAACGGTATAGAAACAGATTAGAGAAATTGTAATTCTTAATTTTTCTAAATTTGTTTCATCAAAATCGGACAAGTGGTTCTCGAGTTATGTTAAACTACGTTTTTGCCAAAATGTTAAAACTAAGCGAAAAAACATCAAGATAAGGAACAAATTTAAAAGGTCATAAAAAAAACCGACACATACGAACGCCAAACCCTTTGAGGGTTTTACTATACTGACCTAGTACCATCACCCTGACTTGGAATTTCTCACCCCCCAGATTGGCTGTTGTACTGTGTAATTAAACAATTAAATTCAGGATTAATCTATAATCACAAACAAATTGGTACATGTAGTTCAGGTACATTTAACAAAAAAAAAAAAAAAAAATTAACAATTCAGGATTAAACAATTAATAAAACAAATTATTATAAGTAAAAAAACATGAAAGTTGATTAAACTTATTATTGCCAAAAAACAATTAATCCTGTTTAATCCAAATAAATCTAAATTATTAATCGATTAATATTTTAGATTAAATGTATTATTCGTAGGATTATTTTTAAAAAATAAATTAATCCAAATAAATCCTCTTTAATCCTGACCTAAATTTAATCCTAATCGATTATTAATCTATAAAAATAAGTAAATTTTAATTAATCGATAAAATTAAAAAAAAAAACAAATTAATTAATTGATTATTAATTTTAATCCAAATTTAACAGCTATGCTCTTAACGTCTTTCTAGACGGTTTATGGCATTAGATAAATATTGGGTGTTATTAGAAATAATACTTGTTTAGAAGTAAGTGTACGTGTTGGCTTTTTTAATTTTTTAATTCCATTAACTACTCCAAATTGGCAAATGGTAGTATAATTAATCCTTTTAAATTTGGAAGATAACTAAGAATATTGTATCATACCACATTCTACAGAATTTATTTGTAAATAGGATATACATTAGGCCGGGTCGATTTGTGGGGAGGCAAAAAAATCGCCCATGGCTCAGTGAAAATCGTATTCTAGGGATCAAAATAAGAAACTTTGCCGAAGGAACCATACCTCTAAAACGAATTCTACCACCCCCCAACTGTTGACTTTTGTCCCGTACAAACATTTAAAAAAATCACCATTTTGGCACTTTATTTTATTATTTTTTATTTATTTTATTTATTTTTATTATTTTATTTATTTTTAAATATTTATTTTAAATATTATATATTAATTATTTTTTATTTATTTTATTTATTTTTATTATTTTATTTATTTTTAAAAAATAATATTTAAATTAATATTTAATATTTATTTTTATTATTTTATTTATTTTTAAAAAATAATATTTAAAAATAAATAAAATAAATAAAAAATAATAAAATAAAGTGCCAAAATGGTGATTTTTTTAAATGTTTGTACGGGACAAAAGTCAACAGTTGGGGGTTAGTAGAATTCGTTTTAGAGGTATGGTTCCTTCGGCAAAGTTTCTTATTTTGATCCCTAGAATACGATTTTCACTGAGCCATGGGCGATTATTAAATCGACCCGCCCTAATATACATAATCAAGAAAATATCTAATCTTAAAATATTATAATTTTTGAGCACGAGTTTGGCTTTGAACTACTAAATAAAATTTCATATAAAATCTCTTCATATTTTTTCAGTTTTCAAGTGCAAATAAAAGACATGTAAAGACCTTAAGATGCAAGGAAAGTATTGAGGAAGATACTTCAAATCTGTCTAAATATCCTGAAAGTAAAGCAAATGCAAGTGCTAAATCTACATTGACAGCAAGAAATCAGTTAACAGCTATAAGTAGCCTCAAAAGCAGTACAAAAGATGGTCCTCTTATACATATAATACAAGAGCTTCGCGACAACTGTGTTATATCTAAAGTAAGAGTAAATAAGCATAAGATACAGCCACTTCAAATTCAAAATAATAAAAGTTCTAATGGGAAAGATATAACCGCCACCACAACAAAAAATGCTTATTTTAAGGATCAGATCATATCAAACAAATCTAATATTACTCACAAGAAACCATTTCATAGATCTGTACCTGAAAATTTTAACCCTACAGCACCTACTTTAGATAAACTATCAGATATGGAAATTCCGCAAACAACGGATGACATTAAGTCTTCACCTCTAGAAACAATTAAAAAATGTACCGAATGCTGTGAACGACGTCGAAATGCAGGAGGACAGTTATTACAAAAACGATTGTCTAACTCACAATTTAGTTACAAGCCACGAAATATTAAAGAAGCTCCACCAAAACCACCAAGAAGTTCTCTTATTTATGACGATAAATATTGTGGATCTTCTGCCTCAACTTCTTCATCGGTCCGTGAAGCTGAACGTGTGGTAGATATTTTCTTAAAAAGCAAAGGTTTTATTGCCCCAATTGATGTTACTACTAACAATGAAACAAAGTCCATGAAAATGCCAGAGAAAGCAAAGAATACAAAAAAAGTTAATTGTGTTCAAAGAAAATCCTATCCAATGCGTAAGTTATATTAAAAAATTAATTTACAAGTATATTCTCATTCAGTAAAACGAATAAACATTTTTATACTGACTCCAATTAATAATTCTAGAATTACGTAAATTTCAATCGAAGTCCCGCCATTAAAATAACATTAACAAAAAATAATTTTTTCCTAATTTAATCCCTTTTAATGATTTGACGTTCGGTTAATTACACTGTGCTAGATAAAAAACCGACAAGCGGAGCATCCAGTGGGTAAAGCTTTATTTATTATATATTTACCTCCCCCTATTTTTTAATAAAGCTATATCTCGAAAACTAGAGCTAACCTAAAAAAATGGATTCAGCGTACTTGATTTAGCTTTATCCACTAGGTGCCCCGTTTGTCGGTAAAAAAAAGTGTATAAATCGAGCACAGTGTTATTATTGGAAACTCAGTATTTACAATTTGAGCTGCGGACCAAAATATTTTTAAAAATTATTCAGTTTTTAAATATCTTTCATATTAATTTTAGAGGCAAATAATTTATCCGTTTTTGCGTATATAAATTACTTTTTTTCAGTAACGTTGAATAGGAAAATTGGAGATGGAATTCATACTATTTTTAATATATATATATTGATTCCTATGGTTCCAAGTTGGAACAAAGGGCCGTAACAAAATTCTTCCATTGGGATCTGTCCTGTGCGATTAGTCTGATCTCAGACCATGTTCTTCCTGTTTCGCTAATCTCGGATTCTAGTTGCCTTCTCCAGGTGTTAGCTGGTCTACCTCTTCTTCTGCTGCCATGAGGGTTCCAGTCAGTTGCCATCTTTGGTATATCATCATGGGGTCTTCTCAGAATATGGCCAACCCAGCTCCATTTCCTCTTTGCAATTTCTATGCGAATCGGTATTTCACCTGTTCTTTGCCAGAGGTCTCTGTTGGAAATTACGTTCGGCCAAAATATTCGCAAAATTTTTCGTAAGCAACGATTAACAAATACTTGCAGGGATTGGATATCGCTTGCAGTAGAGTTCCAGGACTCGCATCCATATAGCAGGATAGAGCGAACATTAGAGGAGAAAAGACGAAGCTTGGTTTTTGTATGTATTTGTGGTGACTTCCATACTCTTTGTAATGCACCAAAAGACTGTTTTGCTTTCCTTATGCGAGATGCAATATCATCACGTGAGCCGCCTGTTGTTGATATGATACTTCCTAGATAGCAAAACGATTGGACATCTTTGAGTTCTATGTTGTTTACTCGAAACTTGGAGAGATTAGTCGAATTGATACGTAGAGCCTTAGTTTTGTCAAAATTAATATGAAGACCAACACCCGATGCTAGCTGATGTATCTGGTCCAATTTGGCTGACATGTCGGTAAAGTTGTGTGCGAGTAGGCAAATATCATCAGCATAATCAAGGTCTTCCAATCGACCATTCATACCCCATGTAATGCCTCTTCTTATTCGGGTTGCTTGCCGCATAATTGAGTCCAATACAATATTGAATAACAGAGGAGATAGGATACATCCCTGTCGTACCCCAGTGCTTACACCAATCGGATTGCTTAACATACGTTCATGCAGTACTCGACATGTTGAGTTGCCATACAGAGCTTTGATTAAGTCGATTAGCACAGGTGGAACTCCCTTGCATCGAAGTGCGTGCCAAATTGCCTGATGGTGGATCGTATCAAATGCTTTGGCGAAATCGATAAATATCAGGTATAGTGGAGATCTCCATTCCACCGACTGTTCCACTATGATCCGTAGACTATTTATATGGTCGGTGCAAGATCGGTGTGGTCTGAAACCAGCTTGCTCATTTCGAAGATCCGCTGAAATTGATGATGCCAGTCTAGCATGGAGTATATTCGCTAAAACCTTATTAATCATGGTTAAAAGAGTTATACCCCGCCAATTTTTACACTCTGTTAAATCTCCTTTCTTGGGTAATTTTATTATCACTCCTTCACTTAGTTCAGCAGGAAGAGAGTGTGATGTCCAGAAGTCTCTGATAATAGGGTAGATTATTTTAGCGCTAAGAGTCGGATCAGCCTTAAGCAGTTCGGGGTTAATATTGTCTACGCCTGGTGCTTTGCCAGTCTTCAGTGCACGGATTGCAGTGACAATCTCAATTTCGTCTGGACAGATTGTATTTATGTCTAGTCTGATTTGGTGTGAAGTACAGTGACATTGCCAGACAGTTGCAGGTTGCGGAATTGACAGTATGCCGGCATAATAGTCGGACCATATTGCCAGTTGCCGCTCCGTGGACGAGGCAGTTCCTCCCATCGGGTCCTTAAGCGGATGTGTTGTTGAACGGGAGTACCCTGATATCTGCTTTGCAATTTTGTACAAATCCTTGCTTCGATGTGTATCGGCAGCTGATTGTGCTTCTATGGCCATATTTTCAACCCAGACCCGCTTGTCTCGCCGCGCACTTCGTTTTACCTGGCGATCAAGGCTGGTATACTGTGCCTGTAGGTTAGATTTAGCAGCTCTTGTTCGGGCAACGTTAATGGAACCCTTAAGTTGTCTTCTATCTCCAATAAGTTGCCAGGTAGCGTCTGAGATCCATGTTCTACGCTTAGGTTGAGGATGACCAAGATGTTGCTTCGCACTGTCTGTGAAAATGCTTTTTATAGCATTCCATTGGCCTCTATTGCTGTTCGGGATATCTTCATAGCAAGTCGTTAGGGAGCTAACGTAACTTCTGAGAATACTTGAGTATTTTAATTTGGATACATCGTATCGTCTTGGCAAAGACCGTGTTGTTAGTCGTCGGATTGCAGATGTCCTTAATCGTAACTCTCCTACAAGTAAATGGTGATCTGACGCTCCATCTGCCCCACGTCTATTGCGCACATCTAGTAATGAACCCCGCCACTTCTTGCTTATCGCAATGTGGTCGATTTGGGTTTCTGTTCTGTGGTCAGGGAAAACCCAAGTTATTTTATGCACATCCCTGTGAGGAAAAATAGTACCACCGATTGTAAGACCACTGGTTGCACATATTCCGGTAAATAATTCGCCGTTCTCGTTCATTTGCCCCAGTCCATGAGTTCCCATAACGGACTCAATATTCGTGTTAACTGAACCCACCTGAGCGTTGAAATCACCGGTAAGAAGTAAAATATCACCAGTAGGTGTGTCTTTTATTACCTTTTCCAGGAGGCTGTAGAAGTCTTCTTTGTCATTGGGATCTGAGATTTCAGTAGGGGCATAGCATTGAATGCATGTGATGTTGCGAGCCCGGGTATGCAGACGGATGGATATAATCCTATCAGAATGAGGTTTCCATGCCATTAGGGCGCTCTTGGCCTCTCTCGACAGAAGGAATCCTACGCCGTTCGATCGAGGGAGACCACTTGGCTTGCCAGAATATAAAAAGGTCAAGTCGCCGTCGGTTGTTATTGTGCCATTATCAGGCCACCTTGTTTCACACAAACCAAGGAAAAGAAGGTTAAAGTTCCTGAATTCCTTGCAAATTTGGGCCAATCTTGATGGTTCCAGAAGCGTTCTAATATTCCATGTTCCGAATCGTGTCCTTGATTTAAAGCTAAAAGTCGTCAACAGTTGGGGATCATTTTGGTTTCTATTTGTTGCGGTTTCTGTAATCAGTGGAGTTTAAGATGAACCGGTGATTAGCCGATCGCATCCGATTCTAGTACCGGGGCTGCCGGTTGTAGCATCCAGAAATGCTATAGGTTGTTGAGATTGGCTATTGAGTGGCGCCAATTACTCGCCACGCCGTTCCAAGGATCATTGGCAACTCGGGTATTTACAGGTGCTCTAAGCGAGACCCCCCGAGACTCTCCCCTTGAGACCGCTGAATTGTCCGCGACTGCTTATTTTATTCGCAGTTTCCCAGCATATCTGCTGGGGTTTCCACTATCCGCAACCCGTGGACGCGTCTGATAGCATTCAGCTATGCTTCCCGAGGCAGTAAGTACCATGTAGTATGTAATTTTACACATTATATGCTACTTAGCCACCACTTGGCAGAACTATTTTTTAATAAGTATTATTTAATTTAACTTGTTTTTTAATTAGTTTTGAGACAATGATTTTAATTGTTTAAAGTATGTCGATCTTTTGAATACGACAAATCCCACAACGAATCTGTTGTATTTCAAAATTTCTTTATTCACTTTTTCCAAACGATAAACAAGTGTTAAAAATATATCAAGGTGATGTTGTAACGGGACAGTTGTCATCAAAAGTAATATATAAAACAAATGCTTATCATGATGATGGTATGAATTGTGACTTAGGATTCCTCAACGAGTTTATTCTTAAGAAAACTAATAGAAAATAAACAATCAATTTGTTATTTGCTGACGAATCCAGCACACAGGTTTCAAGTTTTACTTTTATGCTACCACTGAACTTAAGTACTGCGAATGTTTAAACCGCAAAAGTAATATTCGTCCATGGCGATATAATGGATGGGTTATTGTCAGATGAATCCATTGGTGAGTCTAGCTCTACTCAGGAATTAGAGGAGCTGTAATTTCTGCTCATAGTCAGTTGGTAGAATTAGTTTCTCCAATAGACGAAGGAAGTGTATGTATGATTTGTATCTATTTTCTTAACTGTTGGATAAAACTGAATTCGCAGTACTTGAGCCCAGCGGATGAACAAAAGAAAACTTAAAAACTTTGTGCTGTAAACAGCAGTGAACTTTTTGAATTTAATTGCTGCTGCTTGCTGGCTGCGTACATAGTAAAACACTAGCAAAATAATTTCCCTTTCGGAAGTGCTATTATTTTCCCTTCTGCATTGCACACTGCGTTTATGACAACAGCCTGTATCCAGTGCTGATATTCAGCCGGTTCGGACCTGTTCGCTCGAACCGGTTGTTAAAATTTTAAAAATTTTGCGAACCGGTTGTTGCATATTCACCCTTCTCGTGAATAAAAATTCCATATGAAATTTGTTGGGGTGATTCTGGTTTTTGTTTTAACGGTTTTATATAATGTCTATTTATCAAGGTGATTAGTCTCGGCAACAAACACAATATTGTTCAGTTGTTCATTGTCCAAACGTACAAACAAATGAATTTTATTTTGGTCATACATTGGATTCTTGGATGATGATGTTTTCGATAGCGTTTTCTTTAATCTTTTGAGAAAAAAATAAAGCAATTTTTTTTACTTGCAAAATCAAAACAATTTTTTTATTAAACAAACGTTTATATCATTTCCTTCAAGAGGTCTGTTACTGGGATGCGACTTTAAAATTTTCGCTATTTTTATCAAAATTTGGCAAAAATATAATTTTTTTAAGCGAACCGGTTGTTAATTGTTTCGAATATCACCACTGCCTGTATCACAGTGGGAGAAATTACCAATCTAGCGGAGATTTATTAATAACTTCTGAACTAATGCTTATATTTTGTTTCCAAAAATTTTTTAAAGTAGATAAAAATGCATTAAATAAAAATTAATTGTTGAAAATATATTCCTTGTTTTTTCACTTGCTCAATTTTTTAAATAATACTTGTAACTTATTTTTTGTAGTATGTTTTGAAATTTCTTTTGTTAATGAAATTAAAAATTTTTCCTAAATTTTGTTATAAACTTGATATTCGATACTGTATTACAACATTCATAATTATTTAATAAATTTTAAATAAACTATTGAGTTCACAATTTTAATAGGTTATGGGCCTTTATCATAATTAAGATTGTGTGAGATCCACAAAAGAATAAAGTTGGTTAATTTTATTGCCTGAATTCCCACTGTGTTATTTGTTTTTTTTTTATTACTGTTTGTATCTTGGATATTATTTTGTGCGGAATGGCTGATCCAAAACTTTTAATAACAAAACTCGATCGTAATAATTATGAAATATGGAAGTATCGGATGAAATTATTGCTCAAGAAAGAGAAGGTATGGGAAGTAATAGAAAATGATATCCCAGAAGTCCCCACAGAAAAATGGAAAGAGCTTGATAATGAAGCAACTATATTGATTGGGCTGGCTGTTGATGAAACAGAAGTTTTTCGTATTGCCAACTGTAAATATGCTAGAGATGCTTGGAATGTTCTTAAAGCATATCATGAAAAATCAACTCTTAGTAACAAGGTCAAATTAATGAGAACAATTTGTGAACTTAAACTGCAGCCGGGAGAGAATATGGACAAACATATCACCCAAATGAAATTACTGTTTTGTAAATTACAATCTCTTGGTGAGAAAATTTCTGAATCCTGGCTAATCTCAATGCTACTTGAAGTAAGAGATGAAAAAGATTTAACTATGACCATCGTTGAAAACAAATTGCTTGAGGAATTCGAAAAACATAAGAAGAGAGAATCTGTTGAAGATTCCGTATTAAAAACAACAAATAAATTTAAAAAGCATAATAATAAAAACATTGTATGTCACTATTGTCGCGGTATTGGTCATATACGGAAAGACTGCTATAAATTCAAAAATGAAAAACATCAGAAAGCTAAATTGACAGAAAATGAAGAAAATAATTGGTGTTTTGTTCTTAATGGAAAAGAAGGTGTATGGGTGGTCGACTCTGGTGCTACTTGTCATATTTGTAGCAATGAAAGTGAATTTACAAATTTGGATAAATCATGGCGTGAAAAGGTAACTGTTGCAAATGGTGATGGAGTTTATTCAAATGGAAAAGGTGACTGTAAAATAAAAATGCTGAATCAACAAGGTGTTGAAAACGTTATTACCGTCCAAGATGTACTTTACATTCCATCATTCAAAGGAAACTTGCTATCTGTGAAGAAAATGTCATTAAAAGGCTACAAAGTTTTATTTTTTGGTACAAACTGTAAAATTCTAGATTCGAATAATACTGAGGTCGGTGTTGCTGAGTGCGTCAATAATCTATATCAATTAAAAACTCAAACATGTCAAGAAGTTAATACAGTTTTATGTAACTTGAATCAATGTCAGCATTATTACCATAAACTTTTTGGACACAGAGATGTCAATGCAGTAAAGACAATGCAGTCTGGTAAACTAAACAAAGATTTTAAAATTATAGATTGTGGTATTCGAACTACATGCGATGTTTGTGCTAAATGCAAATTAACAAAGAATTCGTTTCCTAAGAAGTCAGAGACAAAATCAAATATGGTTCTTGAGTTAATTCACACAGATGTTTGTGGTCCTATGCAAAATTTAACTCCTGGGAAGAAGAAGTATTTTATAACTTTCATTGATGACTATAGCCGTTATACTGTTGTATATTTAATTAATGAAAAATCGGAAGTTTTCGATAAAATGAAGTTATATGTAGAACTGGTAAAAAATAAGTTTGGACAGGTACCTAAATGTATAAGGTCCGATAATGGAACTGAATATAAGTCGAAAAAGATGTTCGAATTTCTAAGAAGTTATGGTATCATGTCTCAATTTAGCGTTCCATATTGTCCACAACAAAACGGAGTAGCTGAACGAAAAAACCGATATCTTGTGGAAATGGCTCGTTGTCTTTTAGAAGAAGCAAGTCTACCAAACATTTATTGGGGAGAAGCTATTATGTACTCCAATTATCTACAAAATCGACTTGTTACAAGCGCTATACCTTGTACTCCCTATGAAAGATGGGAACATCAAAAACCTAAACTAGAAAATCTCCATATATTTGGATCCAAAGCATATGTCCTAATTCCAAAAGTGAATAGGAAGAAATTTGATAACAAATCTAATTTTTTAACTTTTATGGGTAGTGATGAAGAAAGCAAAGGATTGCGTTTTGTGGACACAAATACAAATAAAGTAACTATTAGCAGAGATTTCAAATTTGTTTCTTCGAAAGTATTGTTGGATTCGAAATGTGACAATAAAGAATTGAAAACTGATAATAATTTGGAAATAATTATTGCGCATAAATCTATTAATGATAGTGATATTATTACAGATGATGACTCTGATGAGGGTTCATACTGCAGTATTACAAGCGATCTTGAATATTTTACGAACTCTGAAGCCACGAATACTAATAATCCATCTGAAATTGAAGCGATTGAACCAACCCTACGAAGATCATCAAGAATAAACAAAGGGATACCTCCTGCAAAATATGAAGTTTGTTTGGCAGAATCTGATGACGTGATTGAACCAACAACATATAAACAAGCCATGAAATCAAATGAAAAACATGAATGGCAATCTGCAATGAAGGAGGAGATGGATTCACTTAAGAAGAATCACACATGGGATTTAGTGCAAGCGCCGCCTGATGCTAATATTGTCGGCTGTAAATGGACATACAAAGCAAAAAGAGGAGCTGATGGTAAAATTAAACGTTTTAAAGCTCGTTTAGTAGCACAAGGTTTCAATCAAAAGTATGGTTGTGATTATGACGAGGTATTTGCCCCTGTGGTTCGCCAAGCTACATTTCGTATTCTTTTATCGATTGCCGGTGTTAGAAGAATGCATGTGGAACATCTGGACGTGAAGTGTGCCTTTTTAAATGGATATCTAAAAGAAACCATTTACATGAAACAACCACCTGGTTTTATCGAAGGTAATGAAAATCAAGTATGTCTACTGAAACATTCGTTATATGGACTTAAGCAAGCAGCAAACGTATGGAATAAAACCTTGAATGATGTCCTCATGAGTGGTAAATTTGAGCAAAGCAAAGCAGATCCATGTTTATATAGAAAAGTCATCAATGGAGAAGATATTTATATTTTAATATATGTTGATGACTTAGTAGTAGCTTCTACGAACAAAAATTTAATTAAATATGTTCTTGAACTACTCAACAGTAAATTCGTAGTCAACAGTTTAGGTGAAATATCATATTATTTAGGACTAGAAGTAATAAAATCAAAAGAAAACAAATTTAAAATACGCCAAAAACAGTACATTGGAAATATGTTATTGAAGTTTGGTTTACAAGATGCAAAACCGTGCAAATACCCACTTGAACCGTCTTATGGAAAAACTGATTCCGAACCTCTATTACGTAATGATGAATATCAAAGCTTATTGGGATCATTATTATATATTGCAGTCAATACTCGTCCAGATATTTGTGCTAGTGTAGCCATCCTTGCAAGAAAGACGTGTAATCCAAACCAAGAAGATTGGAATGAACTCAAACGTGTTGCAAAATATTTAAAAGGTACAAGCAATTTATATTTAAACCTTAGTGATAATGGTACCGATCGTAATTTACTAATTGGATATGCTGATGCCAACTGGGCAGAATGTGGAATCGATAGAAAATCGAATTCAGGATACATTTTCCTGATTAATAATAGTGCAATTAGTTGGGCTTGCAAGAAACAAACTACTGTTTCATTATCAACAACAGAAGCAGAATTTATTGCATTGTCAGAAGCCGCTAAGGAAGCTATCTGGATAAGAAATATTTTAAATGATTTTAATTGTAAACAAACAAATCCTACAGTTATTTTTGAAGATAATAGAAGCTGTCTAAATCTTATTAAGGAAGAAAAACTTAGCAACAGATCAAAACATATCGACATTAAATTCCACTTCGTTAAAGATTATGTTTATAAGAAAATCATAGAATGCAAGTACTGTCCTTCAGAAGAAATGATTGCTGATATGTTAACAAAACTTTTATCTAAAACAAAACTGGAAAATTTAAGATGCAAAGCCAATATGAAGACATTCGCAATTGAGGAGAAGTGTTGAAAATATATTCATTGTTTTTTCACTTGCTCAATTTTTTAAATAATACTTGTAACTTATTTTTTTAGTATGTTTTGAAATTTCTTTTGTTAATGAAATTAAAAATTTTTCCTAAATTTTGTTATAAACTTGATATTCGATACTGTATTACAACATTCATAATTATTTAATAGATTTTAAATAAACTATTGAGTTCACAATTTTAATATTAATAAAAAAATAATTTTTGGTCTAACTTTTTTTTTTTTTAATTTTTTGTATAAAAGTGCTCTACTCAGTATCTGATGAGCTATCGTATGACATTCGATTTTCCTCATCCGTAGTAGAGAGAAGACTTAAAACATCATTATCTAATATCTCATCCTTTTTTGAAGAGGACACTGAAGTTTTCGACAACATGGTAATGAAAGGATCTGAAGAAATAAATAGACTATGTGCCAAGTCTTCCATTGTATTTTTCCTCAATCATGCCAATTGGAAGTGAAACATATTTGATGATATCTGCACCATGTAAAACCATGGATATAAGTCGACAAATATTGTTGCTGTGTGGAATGCATACAGTTGGAAAGCGTTCGTATTAATTTCATTGTACGTAATATAACGCTGAATTTATAAATTAGTAAATAGTCAATTTTGGCTGTTGAAAAAATTTTCTGGCTGTGTTGCCGTTATTAGTGGTGCCTGATCCAGGCATTGGGATATCAACTAGTATAGCCATTTCCTTTCTCAGTTTGGTTTGTATTTCATTTCTTTTTTCATCAACAATCACCTTATCACAACTACGAGCCTCCCATTTTTGAATTGGAATTCTGTAGGCGATATGCAGAACATGACATCCCACATTCATATAAACTTTCCTTGCAAGTCAAATTTTTCACTATTTTTAGGTCGTTCATATTTTTTGGTGATACATTACAAATTCCGCATTTTTGTGATGATGATTCTGCCACAACATTAAATACCTTCCCATCTATCATGGTCATATGAAACTGATGATGAACTTCATAATTTTTAAGTTTTGTTGGCTGTATTTTGGCTACTTGATTTTTGAAATAGTTAATTTATTTCTTAATGGATCAAGTCTGCTGTTTCCTTTTGACAAAGAAGTTTTAATGGTCTGCAGTAACGAGTGGATGAAGGCTTCATGTTTTTCCAAAGTACTATTGATCCAAGAACTATTTGTAAAGGCACCAAGCATACCACAAACATATGTTGGTCGATCATGCATGCATTAACATTATCAAAATTTTGTCGATAAGTTGAGTGGCCACTGCTTCCATCACAACCCCAATTGTATAGTACAGTCATTTTTTTGAATATTGTTACTGTCTGTATTTCGTGGGAATGCGCAGCAAATATTCTGGCCACTGTGTGATCAATCAAACCTTGTAAAGGAACCTCAAACGAATGACCGGTAACCTGAAGTCCTTCTGGATAGCACAGTTTTTTCGCCGACCTTAGAACATCATAGGTGGGAAATATATTTGCATTTCTTTTTTTAGTGCCAATTTGCAAGTCCATGTAGACCTTTTTTGTGTAACCGCCAAAGCTTCCTCTGCTGTATATTTAATGATTTTTTTTATCATCCGGTTCAATGGCAGATTTTAATATTTTTGGCAAATTTTCATCACTATTCAACATTGATACGACCTTGGATGCATTCCTCTTACCAGCCTTGTTGTTGTTGTTGTAACAGCTAGAACTAATTCATTCTTAAGTTTTTAATCCGGGGGTTCTGCAGTAAGGTCCAGACCAGAGACCTGCAACGAGTACTAAATTTTCGGGTATACTTAATCATGCACATTGATTTTTATGATTTAATCGTTTTTGTTCAAATGCACAAAACGCTCGTTTACGCAACCGTTCGTTTCAAACATTCAGTTTTATTCACTGGTTGTTTTTTGCGAACATGAATATTCTGACTGTGTCGTTAAATGTATGAAGCTCGTTTTACATCAAAGCCAACGTGTTGTAAGCCGAACATGTGTTTTATTCATTTGTTGTTTTGTGCGAACATGAATGTTCGACTGTATCGTTAAATGTATGAAGCAGCTCATTTTACATTTTTTCTTTAATTTTTTTTGCTGTGCAAAGATATATTTGACAAACTGTACATATTACAAATTTTATCATTGCTTTGTCAAATAAGTTTTCTTTTCGACGAAATAATGTTAAATAGGTAGTAAATGCACATTTTTTATGTTTTCATATTTTTCTGCCAGCCGCTTTTTACTTATAAGTGGCTCGTGTGTTTTTAGTTCAATTCCAATCAGATCATGCACAACAAAGCCGACATGCAAAAAACAAACTGTGTATAAACAAGAATTTTTGTTTTCAAACATTGCAGTTCGAACCAAGTGTTGGAAATGATTTATACTCGTTGCTGAATTTTCTGTGTGTGCATAAAAAGTGAATAAGCATAAAATTGAATCATACTTTTTTGTATTGTTCTTAAAATTCAACGTTAGTGAATAAGTCGGCTCGTTCATACTTGTTGCAGGTCTCTGGTCCAGACCAAGAAACTGGGCAACTTCTACTGGATTGGTCCATAAATCCATTGGACAAAGTGAAGTGTGGTTGGCTGGGCAATTAAAGATGTGGTTGGTGTCGTGAGAACCCTGGCCACATGCAGGGCATAGGTTGGGGACGGCACGGTCTAGGTAGGTAGGTAGGTAGGAAGGCCGGTGTGAGTCGCCTCACACCCTCACCCAGAGACCAATACGGTCCATTGCGATGCCTTAGGAAGAAATTTTAGTATATAGAGTGAAAAGAAAGTGAAGACAGGAGAGTAATATTATAGTATAGAGAGAGAGAAGAGAAAATAGAAGATAGAAAAGAGAAGAAAGAGACATGACCAACTCCTTACTCGGACATATGTCCTCCATTTGTGCGACTCGCACCCAGTCATCTAACGCGTAGCCAGGCCATTCCCATTACGAATCCTATTAGACTCTCCAGCCCACAGCTAGAGACATCCCCTAATTCGCCTAAGAATCTATTGCCCAGCCATCTCATCCTACTGCCCTGCAGCCTGGGACAGTGGCACAGAATATGCTCAACTGTCTCCAGCTCATCCGGGTCCTCGCATAATCTGCACATAACCGATAATTCGGATCCCATTCTCACCGCCATCCTGCCAATCATGCAGTGGCCCGTGATAATGCCTATCATGGTCCTAACGCAGATCCTATTCCTGCCCAGCAGCAATTCCGAATCGGACTTTCCAAGCACCGGCCACAGTGTCCGTGACACTTGGCAGTCCGTCCGGCTTCCCCAGGCTTGATTGGTTGCACTTAGTACCCATTCCCTAATTCTTCCATACGGTTGTTACCTTCTGTGCCTGCGCCCATTCTTGCCAACTCATCAGCCACCTCATTGCCGGCAATATCTGAGTGACCCGGTACCCAACACAATCTAACCGTATACCGCCCTAAGGCTCCCTCTAAAGCCCTCCTACAACTGTCAACTAGCTTAGAGTTCACATAACAGCCCCTTATGGCCAAAAGGGCCGCCTGGCTGTCCACATATATCGTGACCTCCGAGCCCCTGTCAATGTTGTCTCTCATTAGTTCTACGGCCCTCAAGATCCCCAGAACTTCCGCCTGAAAAACACTACAGTCGTCAGGAAGCCTATATGACATTCTGATGTCCAGATCCTCAATGTAGACCCCCGCGCCCGTACCATTTATCTTCGAGCCGTCCGTGAAGATAGCAAATCCATCATATAATTTGCCCCTTCCCAACCAACTCTCCCTGGACGGTAATATCACCTCCGGCAATCGCCTAAAATCTCAAAGCGAACACTATTTTTAGTTTGGATTAAGGAAGATGAATGTTTATAACAACATCATAGATATAAGTAAATATAATGATGGCCAACGCACTGAAATTTCCAAAAGGGTTAAAAATTTCGTCTCCAAAATAATAAGATGTGGTTAGATGATGAAATTTTATTAGTAGACTCAACTTCAAACTCTGGGCGACACGAAATAAGTTTTAATGACTGCCAGGTACAAACAAAAAAGAAAAAGGTCTTTGATATTGTCAAAGAAATACCTTGTGACGAGCTTATGTCTGCGGCAAGCACTAGTTTATACAAGGCTGGTATATTCCCACGACAGCCGGTTCTACGCACCGGAATGACCCGAATTTATTCGGCCAAGTGCTGTCAACATTAGCAACAACTATTTATTTTTAAAATCGGAGCAACATCTTCCGGCATTGTTGCTCCAAATCCTTTTGGTCCGTGCCGGAATTGAAATAAATCCCGGACCATGGTTCTGCACAGTATGCCAGAACAGACTGCACCACATGTCCACCCAATTAAGGTGCAACTCCTGTATGGGCTGGTGTCACCTCAGAAATTGCTCCGGACTTAATAACGAAAGGGAGTGGTCAATAAATTTCGTCGCCCCATGCTGCCAACGACGAAACTCATCAGCGTCATCTACATCGTCATCATCAAGCTAAACGCTACGCCACCACCCTCCCTAGCACAATCACAATTACTGCAGCAACAACAACATCTACAACAGCAGATACCACCATCGCCGCTAACACCTGTGATTGCTTTCCGGAGACCTGGGGCGATATCCATATTGCAGTTCAACTGCAATGGCCTCCAAAGTAAAGTAGCCGAGATAACTAGATTTATGCAACAAAACAACATCATGGTCGCTGCGGTCCAGGAGACAAAACTGACGAACAATTCCAGTCTGCTCAGTTGTAACGGATACAACATTCTCCGAAAAGACCGCACCAGACGTTACGGTGGAGGCATCGCATTCATAATAAACAATACCGTGCAGTATAGAGTTCTATCTCTTGATCTTGACACTGGAGACCAATACCTCGAAGCTCAAGGTATGGCGGTCAAATCAGGAAATACGGAGTTGGAGCTCTATAATGTCTACGTTCCGCCAGTACCCAGCTGTCCAACAGGGTACCGCCCCGACATGGGAATGGCTGCCAGAAGCATTCTTAGACTGAGGGAGCTGGGACTGTTAAAGGGTCACACGCAGGGTCATTCTCGGATCCTGTGTGAGATTGAAGCAGATGGAAATTGCCTGGGATTGCCTGGCTCTACGGACTATGTGAGCTAAAAAATATTATTTTTGAAAAAGTCGCGAAAAGTTCCAGCTCATATTAGACACTTCACATAACAAGACACCATATTAAATTTAAAAACAAAAATTAGACCGAATCCAGTCGAATCACAGAAGTTTTACTCTTCAATAGGTGAAATTAATAGCAAACATTATTTTCTTACTAGCACTATGAGGGTGCTGTAGCTTAATTGGTTAGCGCATTTGATCATTAAGCATGAGTTGGTATTTGTAGCCCGGGTTCGATTCCCAGCCGCTGCCACTCAAACAAAATCAGTTTCTGAGAATTATTAGTTTTCTTTCTATCCATTACAACTAATATTTATCACAGCGCCCTCCTTCGGTGGTATAGCATTCAAACGCCACCAAAGTAAAATAAATAAATAAAGGCTACAAAATCAAGCTTTAACATTAATGCGCCTACACACCACCAGAGGCGCTGCAATTCTGCACTAAAAACAAACATAATGCGCAATTACAGAGTTGTGATATAAAAAAGCTTTCTTCTTTCACCACCTTTACTTCTTCAACTATCCCCTTTCCAAAGAAAGTAACGCAATTATATATAGGCATATTAATTGCCTGAGTGTTACTTCTCTTTATAAAAAAAAAAAAAAAAAAAAAAAAAAAGAACAACGAATTTAAAAGACGAAACACAATCACAGAACACAAACATATTTTTTTTTAGTTAATACATACCTATGATATCAAATTCCATTCTCAAATCTCCAACGTTAATTCTCAAATGCACCTCAATAGTCCGATTATAGTCTTCTCAACTTAAAAGGCTCATTTTTAATATGGTGATTTTCTTAGTTATCAAATTGAGAAATTTGTGATTCTCAACTTGATATCAAAGAAGTTTCTCCAATTGGTTTCAAATGTATGGTACGGAAAGAAAGCTTATTTATATAACTTTATGATATAAACAATTGGGGTATTCACAAGGTGTGCTATCATGTTATATTGTCATAATGTTCTAACATTTTACAATGGTTTAAAAATATTGTTGTTGCTTTGTAAACAAAAAGTGTCTTAAATTAATAGAACTTTGCTTGCTATGTTTATTGTGCTGTCGTAATTAATCAGAAGAGACCTGCGCTGAGCATTTTTTGTTTATTTACTTGAGTTTGCCATCACAACATCTAAAATGTATTTTTCGCACAAACTGGCTATTATTTTAGTTTTTTCACTTATTTTTGGCATTGTAGAAAACAATATTAATTTTTATATTTGTTTTAAATCAGCTGATTTAAATTCAAAATAGCACACTGAATTATGAGGGGTTGTTCACAGCAGTCGTATTTTTTCATGTTATTATTTTAAGACATATGACTTTATGACACCTTGTGAATCCCCCAAATGTTTTTTACTTAGTTTTGTAACTTATTTATTAAATAAAAAAAACATAAAATAATGAGATCATAAAAACAATTGATAACAAACAATTCATTACAGTTATTTTTAATAATAAAAAAACATTAATTAATATGAGATATTTTCCTTTTTTCCATTTGCATAATTTTTCTTCTTATGAAGGCGGTTATTGGCGTATTGGAAAAATGATATTTGAGTTCTTTCGAACTCGCTGTCCGATGATGCAGCAGCAAATTTTTGATTATAAGCTTCTGGAAAGATTAATTAGATTTAGTTAATATTAATTTCAATCATAACATAAAAACATAATTACGTTTTAATACCGCTGTGACACTTAGAGCTCGTACAGGTTGTTTTGTCTTAGTTTCTTGCCAGGAATATTTGATAGCTACCTCATCCGTTTAAAAATTTTATGGAATTGCCACATACTAACGCCATAAGTTTGGAAACCTAGTAGATGAATTATTAAACTTTAGTATTTGGAATTTTGTTTATATTTTTGTCAAACTTACCAGGTCGTTAAACTTGTTTTCAGATGCTTGAATTTTATCTTCGAATAGGCTGAAATCCGACACTAGCTGAAATGGTGTGTTTGGCAAAATTGGCTTTCGCTTTAAGGTCGTCTTTTAGAAATACGCTTAATGCGTTATACCTTTGAGCACATTTTTTTGGAAGTTGTCAATCTTTTGATTTAATTTATTTATTAAATAAAAATAATTCAAAATTATAATTGACATGTAATATAATTATACTGACATACGAGAATAAAAAAATTAGAAAAAATCTCAAATTTATCTCAAATCGTATTCAAGTTCAAAAAATGTTTGGTCTCAAGTGGAGAAGTGTTAGATATCCACTTGAGAATTAAAATTTTTCTCAAAGATTGGATAAAATATTAAATCTCAAATTGATGTCAAGTTGAAAATAAAAAAGGAGAAAAATGTTTCAACTTAAGTTGAGAATTACATTAGAAATCAACTTGAGAATTAAGCTTTTCTCTAACATTGGAGAAATAATTTTTCAATGCATATTGGGATCATGGTGAAATTAAATACTAGGTGACAGCATTGCTACAACAATTACAACAAGGCAAGAACAACAGGCATTTTTGTTTGTGTAAAAACTTTCGTTACTGTCAAAAATCTCGGGCATAAAATAAAGAAAACAAACAATACAACAATACAAACAATAAACTTTGACTATTTGTAAACAACTTTTTGACATTTTCAATTTCACCATGAATAATCAGCTGGCGCTATGCTGTCACCTAGTATAAATTCACCTTGATTGGGATGTAATATATGTATGCGTCTCCTTCTAATATAAAGTTGTATTTTAAGCAGAGCACTAAAAGAATTTATTGATTTTTTTTGTTTATTTGGAAATTTTTTGAAAAATCACTGAAAAATTCCAAAATATGCAAAAATATGTATTAATAAATTTAAAATATGCAAAAAATATGCATTTTAAACCAATATATGCAAAAACAAATCGATGCCATTTTAACGCAAATTTCTTGATTCTGAAAGATAATTGGTCGACATCGCTCATAACTATCGACAAAAAAAATGCATTTGCATGGAAATCGCAGCCCTAGTTATTATACCCTTCACCTTCATGAGAAGGGTATATATAAGTTTGTCATTCCGTGTGAAATTTCCACAATATAATTTTCCGACCCTATAAAGTATATATATTTTGGAGTCGATTAAGCCATGTCCGTCTGTCTGTCTGTTGAAATCAGTTTTTTGAAGTCCCAAGATATATTTGGGATCCAAATCTTCAATAATTCTGTCAAAAATAGCGGAGTCGATTAAGCCATGTCCGTCTGTCTGTCTGTTGAAATCAGTTTTTTGAAGTCCCAAGATATATTTGGGATCCAAATCTTCAATAATTCTGTCAAAAATGCTTTCGAGAAGTTTGCTATTTAAAATCAGCAAAATCGGTTTAGGTCAACCAGAGTTATGGACCAATATGCGAGACAACCTCCATAAAAATTTGATATTTTTTGTCCATTTTATTGCAATATTTTGAAATATATTGCAGATAATACCATGAAATTTAGTATACGTTGTTTGCATGATAAAAGAAGAAAGTGTGCGAAAAATAGTAAGAATAGGTCCATGATTTCTCATAGCCCCCATACAAATACATATATTCCCGAAATATGGCCTATAAAATTGGAATATCAAGACAAAATTCAGCAAAAATAAGTTTTATACAAAAAGAAATCGCAAAACGAATTTTTTTTTTAGTTCGGTCCATGTTTGACCATAGACTCCATATAAAGTCCACTTCCAAAATTCACTTAAATACGTATAAAACAGATATAATTAATGTTAAACGGCTAAAATTTGACATAATTACTCCTTATAGGCAAATAATTTGTTGTACTAAATGTTATGGTGGTCGGCCCAGAACTGGTCATAGCTCCCATACAAGGACCACATCTGAAAAAGACATTTTTCCCTATATATATTGTATAAATATCGGTACCGACTCCAAACTTTGCACAGATCATTTAAATATATGTATACAAAAATCATCCCACAATTTAAGTCTATTTTTAACCGTATGCCCCATATAAAGCCCTCTTCCGAAAATCACTTTAATACTCATAAATCTCTTATAAATAAGGGTACCAATTCAAAATTTTACACGGATCATACATGCCTAAATCAAACTGCTGGATTTTGAGAATATCGGTCCATATTATTGAAAAGATAGACGGTGTTAAATTCTGGATCTTAGTATGTAAAGCCACATGTCAAGATAACCAAATGATAATTGGAGCAATATACAGATCACCTAGTTATGGAGAATCGGAGTTTTGTAAAATTTTTTTAGGAAGTCTTAGAAGAAATATGTAATTATAACTGTGATATCTTAATAACAGGAGATTTTAATATTGACTGGTCTAAAAATTCAACATATAAAAATCAAATGGAATGCATACTAAATGATAATGGTCTCAGGCAATTAGTTAGAGAATATACAAGAGTAGCAAAAAGTTCTAGTACCATAATTGACTTTGTAATAACAAATAAATATAATATATCGGTAAACAACAGTACTACAAATAAAATAGCAGATCATGAAATGATAAACATTTTAATTAAGAGTGAAAATAATGATCATACCAACATAGACAATAAAGAATTGGACATTTTTAAATACAACAAAGAAACGTTTAACACAGAGTTAAAGAAAAATATGGTATATAACGAAAATAAAAACATTAATGAAAATGTAATTTTATTTGATAATTATTTTAAAGAGATTATACAAAAATTTACTAATAGGAGAATTATACAAGAAAAAACCATGTAAATCGATGGTTTAATAATGAATTACGTTTAATGAAAAATTATAAAATAATAAAATATCAAACAGCGAAATTGACAAATACGAATCAGGCATGGACCAATTACAAAACAATAAGAAATTTATATAAAGTAAAAAATCGAAAACGAAAAAAATAAATACATTAATAACAAGATTAACAATGCAAGCGATCAGAAACAAATGTGGAGAGTGATAAAAGATCTAGTAATTAAAAAAAACCATAACGAGATAAAAACTGTGATATTTAACCAAGTGGAATATAAAGATAATAAAGAAATCGCCAGTCAATTCAATAATTATTTTGTAGATAGTATTAAGTTAATAAGAGACGAAATCGAGAATGTGCAATATGAAAACCAAATAAATGTGTTAAACCATAGATTTAAATTCCGTGCAATAAACATTTTAGAACTTAAGAATATAATTATACAAATGAAAAATAAAACAGAATGTGATAAAATATCCAATAAAATAATTCTTGATAACTGGAACGTAACAGGAGAAACAATTTTAAAAATTATTAATAAATCGACAGAGACAGGTGTTTTTCCTGAAAACTGGAAAATAACAACGATAACTCCGATTGAAAAAGTGCTAAAAACCAATAAATGCGAAGAATACCGGCCAATAAATTCATTGAAAACATGTGAAAAATTTTTGGAAAAAGTTGTGAAAGAACAATTAGAAAAATATATTGAAAATAATTCCTTACTGTCAAAATATCAATCGGGATTTCGTAAAAAATACTCATGTGAAACAACGGTTAATTATGTGATAAACAGATGGAAATTTGTAGATAGAAAGAAAAAAATAATGGCAATGTTTTTGGATTTCAAAAGAGCATTTGAGACAATTGATAGAGAAATACTGATTCGGAAATTATATATGTATGGTATAAGAGAAGTTGAATTAAATTGGTTTAAATCATATCTTACTAATAGAAGGCAAATTACAAAGGTGAATGGTATAGAATCAAATGAAGTAAACAATGAATTTGGAGTTCCACAAGGTTCTATCCTAGGCGCACTATTATTAATAATATACATAAATGATATGCCAAATATACTAAAGAAATGCGAAATAATTCTATACGCAGATGACACATTAATTTATGCGGAAGGAGACACTGATGAACAATGTAGGGAAAACCTAATGCACGACATAAACAACATAAATAAATGGCTTAAAATGAATAAATTAAAAAATATAAATTAAACGGGTTAGAAATAAAGTATCTCTTATAACGGCAATACACATATATAACACAATGATAAAACCACATTTTGAATTCGGCTCCACAATTTTATACACCTGTTGCACACCAACACAAATAGAAAGACTACAAAAATTACAAAATAAAGCTATGCGGTCAATTCTAAAATACAATATATATGCTCCAATTCAACTAATGCTAGAAACACTGAAATGGTTAAATATTCAACAAAGACTGGAACTAAATACACTGCAATTCATTCAGAAAATGAAAATTGGAAACGCACCAGAATACCTTACCGAACAACTTGGCTATGTAAGAGAAGCACAACCATACTACCTCAGAAACGAAGAGAATTTCAGAATACCAAGGGTAACAACAACAGCAATGCAACGATCTCTATTCTTTAAAGGTCTTAAACTATATAATACATTACCAGAAAATATAAAAAGAGAAAGAAATATTAATATATGCAAAAGAAATATAGTACAATTTTTAAGAAATAATATGATCAATAGTAGTTTGTAAAAATGTAAATTATTATATTAATTATAAAGTATTATGAATACTACTAAATAAATAAATAAAAAAAAAAATAATAAAATAATATTTGACTATATCCCCCACATAAGGCCCACTACCGAAATCTACGTTAATACTAATATATATCTTAAATATACCGTTATTATGTTGAAATTCGACGTGAAATATCCTCATATGTATGAAAATAACTCTTCCAAAATTTAAGAAGATCGGCCCATAATTTGTCATAGCTGCCATATAAGAACCATTTCCAAAAAACAAATAAATTCGGGTCAAAAAATATTCTTTTCGGATTTAACCCATATTCGGTCCATTACTGGCCCGCCCTCTCGAAATTAGGCGTTCCCGCCAACAAATTTTTTTTTTTGCTGGCATCTCATCTAAAAACCTTATTTGATGAAATTTTTTTTGAGCAAAATCACTAAAACCGAATTGTTCCCCTTTTTTATACTCTGTTAAATTACACTCAAGATTATTATGAACATCAAACAAACTCTGTAAATTATGTTAAGAATGGCTTAAATCTAGTTTACCGACGCAGCTCCAAATAAAAAAAGTATGAATGGTGATAGAAAATTGAAAAATAAGAAGAAAAAATAAAATAAAAATATTGGCGGAAACGCTTAGTTTTCGAGTTATGGACGTTTTTAGTTTTCTTAGAAATATGTGATTTGCTTGAAGTTTAGCTTAAAGGGCAACGAAAAAAAATAAAAAAATGTCACCCAATTCAGAATAAAAAAAGAAAAAAACTCGAAAACTAAGCGTTTGCGCCAATATTTTTATTTTATTTTTTCTTCTTATTTTTCAATTTTCTATCACCCTACATACTTTTTTTTTTATTTGGAGCTGCGTCGGTAAACTAGATTTGTTCCATTAAATCAATTAAAAATGGTGAAAATTAGACAAAATTTGAAAATATTTAACATAAATTATGTTGGTCGTAAAATTTTCTTTCAAACAATATATCAAATACTAGTAAAATTTGCACTAAGACTGAATAGAAAACACAGAATAAGGATATTCTAGTCCTTTAACCAGTGTAGTTTTTGTATTTCTTATTACGTTTAGGTGGAGGGTATTAAAGATTCGGCACAGCCGAATATAGCAGTCTTACTTGTTAGTATAGAATTTATTGAGCGCGTGTACGAAGATCTTTGTGTTAAATAGACCGGAGGGAAAATAATTGAACATTTAAAACTAGGTCAAATAAATTAAAAAAATTTGTAAAGCTGAAGGTCCATACCAAGCGTCTACACGTTTTACGCGTTCTAAGCAACTGTCAGAAAAGTAGAATCAATGTAGTTGTATGAGTTAAGTTACACACTCAAAAGCGTAGGACGCGTTGACGCTTAAAACGCGAAAAGTTCGTTTACTTTCTACTTTTGAACGCGGAGCACGCGTCACAGCTGACATTGACAAATGCAAAGCAAATTTATTATAAAGATGATGTCACCAGAAAAAATGACAGTTGAAATAAAATTTTTTATATGAGTTTGACAAACAAACCGATTAAAAAACTTCATATAAAAAAATCAGCTGGGCATCCAAAAGTACATACATATACATATATAAAAAAATATTGACGCGAAAAATCTTCGCATGTAACTTAAAATGCCTGACGCTTAAAACGTTTAGAAAGCTTAAAACGCGTTGACGCCAAAACGCGAGTTGTGGACCTCCAGCTTTAGAAAGCTTAAAACGCGTTGACGCCAAAACGCGAGTTGTGGACCTCCAGCTTAATATGTTTAGTAGATGCTGTCAACAATTTAAAAAAGAGGTCTATAGTCGCGGAAGCATTTAAAAATCGTTAAATGCAGGAGAGGAAAGACTAATGCCCATGGAAAACCGCTAAACCTACATTTATCCCGATTAGAGTTTAATGACCAACTAAAAACACCAATGTAAAAAACTAAAAAATGCACAGGCTGCTGAGATCCATAAATATGTAGTATATACGGTCGTCTGGCAAGGAAAAAATCATTTGTTTTGGAAATTACCAGATTGATGAGGTTATCATTCGCTGAGGTCCATAAAAATAAAAATTTTGCGTGTCGGCAGTATGTCATAGAATATATGAAGAAAACAAATGTAACGTTTTTGGTTTAGATGGATGACGTAATAATAAATAATTTAGCATTAAAATATATTTATCGTATGTGCTAAAACTTTACGACAGTTGTAAATATGTTGTTGGTATTTTTCATGTTTAAATATTTTACGACCATACAAAGTGAGGTTGTCTGTTTTTCATGTGTACTATGTAGTATGTTCAGTGTCAGCTGTTTTTTGTTAACCGTTTTGTATTTTTTTATTCCTCTGTTTTGAAATAATTTTGCAAACTTCTAAACCATCAATAGTAAATACTAAAGAAAAACAGAGAAGTCATACAAATCTATAAAATGGAACTAAAAGAATCTATTTCGGTAAGTTTTTGTGCACAAAAAAAAAGCCAATGCGGGTTAGAAAAATCCCACAAGGAAGTGGTCTGTTGCCGAAGAAAATGCGCTTGTTGACTTTTTAATGGACAATCTTGATGTAGAGGTAGGTTTGTTCATGTGTAAGAATTTAGAAAAAAACATCTGAAAAGCATTAAAATTAAAAACTCTTTAGAGACCAACGGCACAATCATATTATAGGCGCTTCGCGGCGGGAAAAGGAGTTGCCAGATTTGAAATACGGAAAAACAGTACATCTTATACAAAAAAACAGTACAATTAAAAAAAACAGTACATTTTATTTTTTAACGAAAACATAACTCTTTATTCATGTAATAACATTTTTGTAATATTAATTTAATAAGCAACAAAAAATTGTTAAAAATACTTAAAAATATGAGATCATAGCATATATTATGAACGTTTTTGAAGAAGGTACATAGAAAATACAATTTAAATGACATATTGTATCTTTTATATCATCAAAGTCCTTTTAGATTACAATATTTTTGCTTTGCTTGTAATACAAAGTTTTAAATTTATTAGTTTTTGTAAATCAATTTGTATATGTATTAATTTACATTACAAAAGTGAACTTTAAATTTAATGTCAACTAAATTTTACTCCTTTTTCAATATTTTTTAGTAAGAATATTGCTGTTCCAATTTACATGGTGTAGAAATTTATTATTTAAAAATCAAGAAGTTCATTTATTGAAAAAAATCCAAGGTACATTTTATCTTAACCCCCTATAACATGACTACTTCAAAATTAAATGTACCATCAGCTTTTCGAAAAATGTATTTAAATACGTTGTATAAACAACGATATATATATGAAATCCAATTTGTTTTTTTAATATTCTTCATGTTAATCTACAATGTTTAATAGTTAGAATTGCCTTTAGAGCAATGATGTCCATTTCATGAAACAATTGTTGTTGTATTCATTTCATATGGACAAACAATTTTTGGGCACCAATGCTTCAGAGCCATTAACATATTTTTTAATAGAGCAATACACTGAACAAACATTTTTTTACCAATATTTTTTTAAATTTTAATATAAATAAGCTTTTAACGAAAAAACAGTACAGAAAACAGTACAACGCGTAAAAAACAGTACATTTGTGTACTGTTTTGAGTCCTGTGCATAAAACAGTACATTTGAAAAAAACAGTACGAGTACTGCTAAAAACAGTACGTCTGGCACCCCTACGTGTAAGTTACAATAAAGCTAAAGCTTGGGAAGGTTCAACAGACGCTGACAGTATGGATGGGAACACGGTGAAAAGTAAATTTCTTGAAATTTATTAATATGTATGGCAGATGTTTTTATTGATATCAAATCGAATCTTTTTAGATACTCTACTTCAAATGTGCAGTTTTTTGACGTAGTTTCTCAACACCTTTGCTGCCAGAGGGAAGATTTTGGCACTCCCAGATCAACACTTCTTCGATTCAACATCAAGCAGATCATGTTTATCCTAAAATTTTCATAAATATCGTCTTCCTGTTCTTCATCATCGCCTATAAATAAAAATTCTTACTTGTTTCAACCATTAGTATGTCAAATGCGAACTTTTCACACAAAACCGTAAAAATTTTTTCTTTTTCGCTTCTTGTCGGCATTTTTTAATATATTTTTTTTGCTCTGCCATTGATTTGACGTTTTTATGACTTGTGATTTAGAAAATACAAAATGCTACTTACATATGTACTAAGTAAAAATTAATATTTTTAAAGTTTTTTTCTAAATAAATCTATTATAAATTGCAAAAAAAAAATAATTTTTTTACTGGATTTTTACAATTTTAACAAAAACAAATTACTCTTAAAAATGATTAAGCAAAATAGTTCTGCGATACATGTTATATCGTTTTAAAACATTATTTATCAAAAATCAACAACTTTTATGTACTTTTAATAATACATTTTAAAATTATTAATTTTTATATTTCATTAAAAAGTACCAAAAAAATGTTTGACTAATCTGGAATAATCTGGTGCAGTTAAACATTCCAAGTTATAGTCATTTCCTTTTTATTATTTAGTTTTATGTTTGAAGATGGGTGAAGAAGGAATACCTAACATCAATATAACAATTCTCCAATGACTAAAAAATTTTATTTATACAAAATTTAAACTAAATTTAAATTGAACTAATAAATTTTATTTATATTCTGATGATTTTCATGAACTATAGTGTACATATTTAATGGTTAATAATTTTTCAGCTCCAAAAGACATACAAAATCAAACTGAAAATATTACTTCAACATATCCATCACTAGGCGATATGGAACGGGCTGTAGATTCAAAAAAAACTGCATTTTATAGTAAAAATATTAGACCTGTGTCGAAGAATACAACCAAGGTAATGAGTATTGATTGGAATGAAGCAAAGATCAATGATATGCTTAATTATGATGCAAATACGAAACAGAAAGAGTTTCATTCAACTGCTACACAAGCTCAACCCCAGCAACGTCCTAGCAATGATGTAATTGGGAATGAAAATCCAATTGGATGGCAAATACCCCCAAAGTTAAATCTGGATACAGTAGATGGTATTGTACATCATAATTTAGCATCAAATTTAGAAGATAAAAATACCCCCGTTAAAACTAGGTTTGTCGAACCACTTAAAAAGCCCAAGTATGGACCACGAACAAAAAAATTTCTTTGGTCCGACCAGCTTCGCCAATTATCCCCTTGGTCAAACAAACATAACATGAATGATGCCAATGAAAGTAAATCAAATTTGCGTTCCAGTTCAAAGGCATTCATTAAATCATCAAAAAAGAAATTTTTACGGTTGGTGTCTCCCAAAAAAGAAAATAGAAACCGTAGTAACGTTAAAATACGCAAAACACCTCATCGCAATGTTGGTGTTCAGACTTCATGTAACGACGTTTCTAGCCAACAACTTAATAATCCATACGAACATAGCTCCAGTCCCCAATCCCCTCCTGGGAGTTACCATTCGCCTCTACAATCCTCAAATATTCAATCTCCATCCTCAACAACACAGTCGCAGAACACTACTCCAAATGGCACTGAACATCCTGTAACTCTTTTTGATTTTTCTCGTAGTGTACAGTCGCCACCTAAAAAAGCGCCCCGTTCTAGTCAACGAAAGTTAAATTTTCCACCAAATTTCAATCTTGCGTGCAATGAAAACGGACTCCAAAATGACGACAGTCGTATAAAATCACAATCTACAACTGAGAAAAAAACATACCGTTCTTTTAATTCAGATCTGGACCAAGATGTATCAATATCAAAAATAAGTTATATTCTTAGTAATATTCGTACAAAACTGGAGGCCCGTGATGAACATGCTGTGCGCACATTTCTGGTAAGTTAACACACATATTTTTTTGTATACGAAATACAGCAGTAATTAATAAATAATCGGTAAATATAGTCCGTACAATATTATTTTTGATAGAAATCACTGTGTCGAATTTTAAGTTTGAAATGTTAAAGCGAATCTAATAAAATTTAATTTGTATTTATTTAAGTTACCTCCTTACCAGGAGGATTTACTTGGCCTTGATATATATCATAACGCCATCACCAATATCCGGCTTACGCCTAAAGGAAAAGCGTGGGGCGCCCATACCAACCTGAACTTAAAACAAGTAAGAAAGTATAGTCGGTCCACCCGACCTATATGGGAGATATGACCTAGTATGGACCGATCACAATAAAATTGTATGGTATTGTTTGTATACATATGAAATATATTTGCGTTCAATATTATTTGGATACTAACATTTTTGAATGAGTTATGCTCTTATAAGTGATTTTCGGAAGTGGGCCTTATATGGGAGCTACGACTAATTATGGACCGATCATAATAAAATTGTACCGTATTGTTTGTATACATATGGGATATATTTGTGTTAAATATTATTTGGATACTAACATTTTTGAGTGAGTTATGCACTTATAAGTGATTTTCGGAAGTGGGCCTTATATGGGAGCTACGACTAATTATGGACCGATCATAATAAAATTGTACCGTATTGTTTGTATACATATGGGATATATTTGTGTTAAATATTATTTGGATACTAACATTTTTGAGCGAGTTATGCACTTAAAAGTGATTTTCGGAAGTGGGCCTTATATGGGAGCTACGACTAATTATGGACCGATCTGCAAAAAATTTGTAGAGGTTATTTGGCTTCATTTACCACTCATTTGTGATGAAATTTGTTTGGTTCCTTGCATAATTCAAACATTTATGATAGGTAAACCCCAATTTCGGGAGGACTTTTGTATGGGGGCCAGGTGAAATAATGGACCGATTTCCACCAGTTTCCTTGGGCCGAAAAAATATCACTTACCAAATTTTATCAAAATATCTTCAAAATTGTGATCTGTACTCTGCGCACAAGCTTTACATGGACAGCCAGCCAGCCGGACGGACGGACATCGTTAAAACGACTCAGAAAGTGATTCTGAGTCGATCGGTATACTTTAAGGTGGGTGTTGGGCCAATATTTCTGGGCGTTACAAACATATGCACAAATCCAATATACCCTCCCCACTATGGTGGTGTAGGGTATAAAAACATGACTTCTGTGAGTACATTTTAATATTGCAGACCGAAAGAAATACAACCAATCATGTTTAAAGCTACGAATTTTCAATAATTGAGCATTTTGTTTCATAACATCGCGCCCCACGCTTTCCTTTAAGGAAGGAGATTTTTTCCATTTTGATTTAAAAGTTTATGTTGTTTGAAATGTTCTTATTGTTTTTAATTTTAGTCGATTTTTTTAGTATTCATATTTATTTTGTATTCACAACTGATCAATATATGTAAATATTAAGGTAAAGAAAAGCGTTTCTTAAAAATATTTTTTTATTTATTTTTTACTTTTTAGTAACGAATAGCTTTAATTAATACATTACAATTTCCATGCTAAATTAGAAATTTTTTTTTGCATGTTTTGTATTTTATATTCATATAATAAAAAAAAATTTATATTCATATAATAAAACTTTACACTTGTGGATTAGTATTTAATGTTATGATAAATTTCGCAGTCTCTCCATCTCTTCCAATGCTTTTTTTGCGATCGGAACCCGTTGAAAACAGCCAAAATCGTTGTTTTTAAATCCTTTTATTTAGCTTCACTTCGGAAAATCAAATCTTGTAACGGATTTTATCCTGGTGAATGCCTGCAAAATTTTATCCATTTGCATTGAGTAGAAGGCAGTCAAAAAAGAATTTTACCAAAAAATTTTTTTTTGCCACAATTCCTATTTCAGTAAAAATAATTTAATGAAAATTAAATTTAATGAACTGAAAGCCTAACTAAAGAAATATCAAAAAGTAAAGAAAAGGTTTTAATACACATTTCCTACTCGTATATTCACCATTCGTAATAAATACAACAAACCTACATACATATGTACATACATAGATATCTTTATAATATTTTTTAAATATCTACGTTAGAAGGATGATATCCATCTAACATCTATTAAACGACTTCCCATAGATAATACTAATTTACTAGTGGTTGCGTTATAAATTTATGTATTCCGTCATTCCTTAAGAATAATAGTTTTTAGAATTTGCTTCTTGGCAATTGGACGTTAACGTTTTTTTCTCCAAAACTGCCCGTATGGAGTTAAAATATGGGTTTTGAGGAAGAACTTCTTTTTATGTTGTCACGTAACACTTTTGCAATATTTAAATAATGTTGTTTGTCCATTGTCGGTTCAACAAACATCAGATTTCCGACATATACTGCTGACATACCACCCCACACGATCAAACTTTGACCAACGTGTTTCAAAACTACTTTTGCGTGAAAATGGGTGTGGCACATACAATTTTTATTTTTACCTCGCCTTCAGTAAAATGTGTATACAAATTGTTTGAAGTAAATCTGTAAAAACTCATGCAGAAGCAATTAATCAGTTAAAAAAAGTGGGCGTTCGAGTACGCGTGGTCGTACCAGCTCAGAAACCGTCCCGGTCTCATGCAACAACTTTGCCGAAGATCATCACATGATCAAATGCATAGTTTAGGAGTCCATAAAGGACATACATACAAACATTCACTTAAGTGCTGGCAAATTCTACTACTTTCCATTACTCAATAATATTCAATACTTTTCATTTGGGTACTCAATACTACTCGATACTTCTAACGGATTTTTTCAAATTGTAACGCATAGTTTTTATCTGCAAATTGAAGTAGTTTCTTCAAAATATAAAAATAGATCTTCAACTATTATTGGTTTTGTATGTCTTTTATTATTAAATCAAAAATAAATGTAAGGCTAACTTTTAATTCAACGTTAACAACAACTTAAGAAATAATTAAAATAAATTCTTTGGAAAATTAATGAATTTTGTGGCTTATGCTTTGTTTTCACTTTTTTCAGTGTTGTCAAATTGTCCAAATTGTTGGTAATTTCATAACAAATTGGACAATTTGACAACAAAATTGACATAGTGAAAACCAAGGATTACACATTGTTGTCTTTTAATACAGTGATGTATTTTTATGCACTATTTTACCCACTCAACTTGCTTAAAAATACAACTCAGAAAGTATCGAGTAACTACTTTTGAGTATTGAGTATCCAAAAAAAGGGCAAATACTCAATACTCGGTACCCATTACTCAATACTTTGCCAGCACTAATTCACTTTTATGATTAATATTAATTTTGTATATGAGCTATTCACTTTGTATGGGAGCTGCCACTCCCACTGGTGTGATCCCGTCCAATTTTCCCATGACTATTCATAATATAATCAACGTGCACAAATTTCTAAGACTGGCTATTATAGAACTGTAGATATATGATATTAAGTATTTACTTTGTATGGGAGCTGCCACTTCCACCGGTCCGATCCCGCCCATTTTTTCCTGATTATTCAAATCAGTAACATATGGGATGCAATGTTTCAAAACTCTTGCTATCACAATAGTCAAGATATATGATGTTATTCAATTTATGTGGGAGGGGCCACGCCCACTTGACATATATATAGCCGTAAACCTAATCTATAAATATCTATAGCCGTAAACCTTTCAAATGAAACCAGTTTGGGCCAAATCGGCTGGATAATTTTAGAGTCTATAGAGGACAAACATACAAACATTGTATTTTATATATGTATATAGATAATTCCTCTTCACTAAATGGAGAAGTTCATACAATCGGGATAATATTAAATAAGTAATTCAGATGATTATTATTACATTAAGTTTTTATTTTCAATGTTTTTTTTTTAATTTTAAATCTTCAACTTCGATGCTATGTAACAAACACTAACCGATTTTTAATATGTAAGAAATCACTCAAGGCACAACATTCAAAACATTAAAACAAGTAAGAAAGTATAATCGATCAAGCCCGACAATATAATACCCTATACCCAGTATATTAGTTTTTCAGAAATGGGCGCTATATGGGAGGTATTATCTATTATGGACCGATCATCCAAAAATTTAGTGTCATGATGTCTATGAATATAAATATTATGTATGTTAAACTTTATCTCAATATAAATACTTTTAAAAGATTTATGGAGCTTAAATTAAATTACGGAGTCGGTCTTATATGGGAGTTTCGACTAATTATGGAATGACCATTATAAAATTAAGTATGTGTCATTATTTCTGTATATAAGAAACTTATTTGTGTCAAATTTTATTATAATACCAACATTTTTAAGAAATTTATGATCGTTAAAGTGAATTTCGAAAGTGGGCCTTACATGGGAGCTACGACTAATTATTGACCGATCATAATAAAATTGTACTGTATTATTTGTATACACCATTGATGGACATTTCACCAAACAATTGTTTATAATCAACGCCCCCTTTTTCTTATGCTCTTCAGTTTAGTCGTTAACAGGGTTGTCAGATTTTTTTGAGCTTCGTCGCCAAAACGGATGTAAAAATCGCCAAAATTCGCCAAAATCCGATTTTGTTCAGTTTTTAATTTTTTTTATTATTTAAAAGAAATAAATTTTGTTTACACAAAAAAACCTAGTTCAATTTTTAAGTCAAAAATCGCCAAAAATAATTTTTTTTTAGTTTTTGTTACATTTTTTTTTATTTAATTCATTAATTGTTACTTATTAAACAATAATTTATTAAAACATATACACATTTATATCCGTTTTTGTATTTTTAACTATTTAAAAAATTTTAAAACTTTGTTAAAAGAGAGTTTTAAATTACATAAAAATGGAGATCATTGCCCATGTTCTGTAACTTCCGCGTCGAGAAACTTTTCGATTAAAATGTGTGGAATAAAACAAAAATGCCATAAATTGAAACAAACAGCTGTTTTTCTTGCAAAACTATGTCTGTAACTTTTTTTGGCGAGTAATCGCTGTCACGTAAGAAAATTACTCGCCAGCTTACCGAAAAAGTGTTTTTGTAAAATTTTTGTGAGAGAGGTTCCCGCTTTGAACTGTTAAATATACTCACAAATAAAAACGCGGCGGGATATAATTTTAAAAAGAAAAAATATTAAAATCGCAATGAATAATTAATTAATTGTTTTTTTTTTATTTATAAATTATTTTGTTTATAATTTTAGAAAAATATGCGAATTTCTAAGCAACAAAAAGAAAAATTGATTGATTATATGTGTAAAAACTTAGAATTCGCCAGAAGGCAATTTGATGGCATTAATTCTAATGCAAACTCTAAGGAGCAATGGGAAATGCTGAAAAACTCCACTTTAAAAATTTATATGTGCAACTTTAACTATTTTTATTTAATCGCAAGTTGTTTGTAAACAACACACATTAAAGTCATACTATAAATTATTTTGTATAGCCGACGGTTGTATTTTTGCCGCCGTCGTTGAAATTTTTAAAATTTTAGTAAGTTTTGTTCGCCGTCAACTATTTTTGTGATAAGCGGTTTCAAACACTGTATTTTCACAGCGGCTTAGAGTTGTATTTTTTGGCACTTATAACGTAACGACGTAATCGCTTTTGTTAGTTTTCGACATAAGTTACAGACACATTTTTTTATCACTTTTCGAGAAACGGTGGAATATTTTGTTTCACATCTTTTCAACGCGAGAAGTTTTCACTAAAGTTACAGAACATGGGCACATATTTAAAAAAAAAGTAAAAGTCTAAAGTTCGTAAACTTCATCCTCAGCGATTTCATTACTAGAGTCTTGACTTTCATACATAGTGGAGTTGCATTTTTTTTATCATTTCATTAGTCGGTGTAAACGAATTGCAGCATAATTTGTTTACGTTCATATGATTAATTATTCTCAATAGAGCGTCTAAAAGCTCATATTGAATTTTATTACTTAGTCGAGTTTTTGTACAATTCATTATTGAAAAGACCCTTTCAACGCAGACAGTACTGGTTGGAACTATCAATATAGTAAGAACGGCCAAAGATATTTCCTTAAACTGGTACGTACCTGCTGTATCGTGATAATCCAACACTTTTGGCCAAAATTCAAGTAAATTTGTTGGAATTTCGTTATTAAAATAATTATTTCAATTTATGAACGGAAGTTTTCCCTATTGAGTTTCATACACGCCTATTGCTACATTTGGATCCATAAATGGTCTTAATGTTTCTTGAACAACGCCAAATTTAGTTTGAGATAATGTATTCGCACACTTTGAAATAGAAAATTGTCCAAAAACTTTAAAAAAGTTCATATTTTCTGGTAATCTACTTATCATCTATTTTAAAAGTTTTTTTAAATACACAAACCAGTTTTCTTTAAGTACAATTATTTCTACTTCGCTCAATTTCGCATTTCTTAATTCTGTTTCAAACTCTGCTCCAAAATCAATTGCATTTAGAAGCAAAAATGAATTTGAAGAATCAATAGCTGCATTTAAATCATTGAACAATTTTTCATTGTTTTCCGTATTATATAAAACAAGGTTTGAAAGCTTTTGTTGAAAACATAAGAAGTGTACAATACATTTTTTCATGCATGCTTTCTGCATCCATGCTGTAAGATTGAAATTCCAAATTCAGATGATTCATTTCGTTGACAATTGGATTTATAAAAACCAAAAAAAGACGATTTTTTTCATCACATAATTTATTATAGATGTTTTGGTGAAAATCGCCAGTGATATCAAAAATCGCCAAAAAATCGCCATGTCGCCAAACGGAAAATCTCGACGCCAAACACGTTTCAAAATCGCCACGTTTGGTGAGAAATCGCCATATCTGACAGCCCTGGTCGTTAATATAAATGGATATATAAACTTTAGTCGCTCAACAGACTTTGGCGAATGCACATGTTAGGTTGATGCTTAAAGATTTTTTTACAATTTCAGTGGTTGATATAAATGGCAATGCAATTAAAAGATTATTTTATGATAAACAATGCGTTTGGAAACGTACAATGTCTTTTATGTCATCAAATATTTAAAAGGTATAGAGAAAATGTTATTAAGAGGCATTATGATTCTTTCCATTCTAACATGAATAAATATAATGACGAGGAAAAAAAGAGCTTTTTAATAGACATAAGAAAATATTTTTAAAAAAATTAAGGGAATGGTTAAAAGTAGAAGAAAACAATGAAAACAAAAAAGATTTAAATTTAAATAAAGAAATTTCTAGCATGGTGGCTCTAGATATTGTTATTTCGTTTCATTTAATTCCTCATATGAAAATCTTTGTGTCAACTTTTGCTTGTCACAGTACTTTAAATAACTCTCACATTATCTCACTAATACAAGTGTAAAACCAAAGACTATACCCTGCCAACATTTTCTATTGCGGAAGTGACTCAGAAGTGACGCTAAGAAGTTGAAACTCATCTTCTGCGATACCATTTTCTGATCGTAGAAGTGTCTTCCGTATTGAGAAGTTGTACCCCCCGGAAGTAACTTCAAGAAGTCACTTCAGCGTAACTTCAAAAAGTCACTTCAGCGTAACTTCAAGAAGTCACTTCTGCTTAACTTCTTTTGCTTTTGATTTTTTTTTTTTTGCCTTTACTGATAATACACTCATATTGACTATGGGATAACAAATATGTAAAAACTACAACAATAACAAAACAAAACCACACTTTATCACTGACCGACCACAGCAAATGACAAAATAAAACTAATTTCGATGATGTCGAAAACTTCTTTTTGGTATTCTTTTCATTTCTTTTATAACGGGACATGTCATGTTCGGCTGGTGTTGTAAACAACAAACAATCTTCCAAACGTCCTCTGGATGATTAAAAGACGACTGCAATGTAAATTGTTATTGTTATCTTCCAATTAACGTCTGGAAGTGAGTAAGACGTAACGCCTTTGACGATGGACGATGAAAGAAACTTCCAATTGCTGGCAGGGTAAATATACCCTGCCAACATTTTCTATTGCGGAAGTGACTCAGAAGTGACGCTAAGAAGTTGAAACTCATCTTCTGCGATACCATTTTCTGATCGTAGAAGCGTCTTCCGTATTGAGAAGTTGTACCCCCCGGAAGTAACTTCCAGAAGTCACTTCAGCGTAACTTCAAGAAGTCACTTCAGCGTAACTTCCAAAAGTTATTTTATTCGTCTCTCTTTTGCTTTTGATTTTTGTTTGCCTTTACAGATAATACACTCATATTGACTATGGGATAACAAATATGTAAAAACTACAACAATAACAAATCGAAACCACACTTTACCACTGACCGAGCACAGCAAATGACAAAATAAAACTAATTTCGATGATGTCGAAAACTTCTTTTTTGCATTCTTTTCATTTCTTTTATAACGGGACATGTCATTTTCGGCTGGTGTTGTAAACAACAAACAATCTTCCAAACGTCGTCTGGATGATTAAAAGACGACTGCAATGTAAATTGTTATTGTTATCTTCCAATTAACGTCTGGAAGTGAGTAAGACGTAACGCCTTTGACGATGGACGATGAAAGAAACTTCCAATTGCTGGCAGGGTATAAACAGCGTTACCGTTGATGCGACTAAACCCAGCATACCATTTTAGGAGCGCTCCGAAAAAGGAGTCAGAAAAGAGTCCAACAAAAGAGCATTTTCGGAGCGCTCCGAAAAAAGGAGTCAGAAAAGAGTCCAACTAAAGAGCATTTTCGGAGCGAAAGAAAAATTTGCTTGTTACTGCCCTGAGTTGGCACGCAGTATGACTCAGAAATTCCACTTAATTATGTGTGTACCAAAGCGTTGTTCTCCTGCTATTTGTGCTTTCAACAAAAAAAAAAAACATAGCTGTACCACACAAGAATGATAAAAACAAGATTACACAGAGCCCAAGAAAAACCTCATAAAAGACTCTTTTCTGACATTATCTAAGAGCTCTTTAAGAGCCCAAAAAACCCTCATAAAAGACTCTTTTCTGACATTATCTAAGAGCTCTTTAAGAGCCCAAAAAAAGCCCTCATAAAAGACTCTTTTCTGACATTATCTAAGAGCTCTTTCTGACGGACCATTTTCGAACGTAATGACGCTCTTTTCTGAAGGTTTTCGGAGCAATTATGATTGTTTTTTGGGCTCATAAAGAGCGTTAACGCTCCGAAAAAGGTGTCAGAAAAGACTCTTTTCGGACTCATATGGCTTGCTGGGAAGTGGCAATTTGACCCTTTTACAGATGCCTTGCCACTTTTTGTGTACCTTTTTTTGTTTTACTTGATACTTATTAGTTTTTTTTTTATTAATTTTTTTATTATATGCATATGTAAACATACATCATATACAACATTTAAATGAAAAAAATACGATTTTTATTTTTGTTTATTTTCCATCTTTTTAAAAGTGGTGCCCCTTTTTTTTTAATAAATCCCCTTTTTGTGCGACTTTCTGAAATTTGCCAACGGTAACGCTGTATATAAAGATGTTGCACGCAGTGTATTTAAAATTGACAAAATTTTGTGCTTCCTAATGATGCGGGAGGGAAGACAAAAGGGAAAGAAGCACAAAGAAAGAGCGTAACAATCTGTCGTCTCTTGTTGAGTATAAGATCTTTTAATTCTCACTTATCATTGTGTGTGTGCATGTGTGTTGTACATTGCATTAAAAATGTAAAAATAAAATAAAAACCTAACAAAAGAATTTTTGTTTCTTACAATTTTTGTGCAAATAACTTTCGTCAAAAATGTGACCGATTGTGTCATTGTAGGGTAAGAGTATGTGTTTTATTGTTGTACAGACAAAACTATATCGATTCGCACCGAATTAGGTATAATGCTATTTTTTAGACTATTCAAATATATATGTTTTTATCTACTTACCATACATAATTTTATAGACAGTTCAATTATGAACTTCTGTATAGAATGAAGTTGTAATAACAGGAATGTTTTTTTTGTTTAGTATTTATTAAATTTATTTATCAGTGTTTCAAAATTTTAACTTTTTCTGTACTGGATAATTTGTATTTGTATGTATCCCATGTGGCATGCTTCCGTAGTAAAATAAGAACTAGTAAATTAAGCACCTCCATTCTGTGTTTATAACATTCGTTATTCACATCAAACCAAAAGGAATAAATTGTATCTTTGGTGTGCAACTTACGCATTGGTCAACAACAAATGTTTTTATGTTTTTTATTGCTTTATTTTTTAAAAATATTTTTTCGAAGACTTTTATATGAATTTTACAAACTTCAAAAAATAAGTCAGATGGAGCGCACAAACTTCCAAAGTCGGAATCTTTTGTATAATTTTTTGCATGAACAAACATTTCTGAAGGATATGACAGAATTTGGGCTGGTTTAATTATATCCACACGACATTTAACGCAAGATATTCGTTGAGCTATGTAACCACCAAAATATCGACTTGACGTTAATTCTATTGGCACATTGTTGGAGGTAAAACAATCGGAGTCTTCATTAAAATATTCTTTATTTTCATCGTATACATCTGCGACATATATTTCAGGGGTATGGGTACTTTCTGATAAACTTCCAGTCCTTATAGTATCTTCTAAAATTGTTTGAAACTCCATAGGTAAAAACATTGCATCGTCGTTTGCACAATTTGATGAGGTGCTAAACTGAGTCATTTTTAAAGATAATAACTTAGCTACTGCCAAATTAAATTCATGAACCGATGGATTTTTGCAGTGTCCACCTTTGGCACGTATATATGAAAACAAGTTTTCTATAAGATCTTGGTTAAAATGGCTCGTTAAAATGCAAAGTAAATTTGAATTTTCTTCAAACAGTTCTTTCGACAAAGATAAAATAGCACTCGTTGTTTGAACTAGCCCGGTGATTGAAAATATTTTATTACCATCATATTCAACCTGTTTCATGTAGGTAATCAGCTCTTGAAGTACCAAGTTGTACTATTAAACTTTAAGCCACGTTTTAGGGGGTTGGAGTCTTTGAAGTGCCTGCTGTTTAAACAAAGTAACTGTCGAGCTTTTTTATAAATGCACATGTTGAAGTGGCTACCGCTGATGAACTTCGTGTAAAAAGTCAATTTTAAATATAAATATAATTTGCAGCAAAATTTGTTTTAAAATAATGCTTCAAAATTACTACTAAATTTTAAAATTTAATTATGGTATTTAATTAATGTATGTAATAATTAAGTGATTATTTTCATAATTTGCTAGTTTTATTTCTCTCTAAATATGTAATTCTAAATATTTATATAATAAAGGTTTTTTATTTCGGTGCGAATCGATATAGTTTAATTTCTACAACAATAAAATACGTATTCTTACCCTACAATAACACAAACGGTAACATTTAATTTTCTACAGGTTATTTGCACATACATTTTGTGAAAACAAGACTTCTTTTAGTTTGTATGTATTTTGATTCGGCAATATATGTATGTACATCAGGGATGTCAGCGTCATACACAATTGTGTAAGCAAAACTCACATGTACGCTTACGCTCTTTTATTTTGCGAGCGTAAAATATAATTGTTTACTGCAAAACACTCTCATTCAGCGGGAAGTATCGCACATCTTGTTTTGAGGCCTCTAAACAGAAATAATGGCCCATAATCATAGTCATAGAAAAAGCATACTTTAAGCAAAAGCATGCTTTTGTTTTAAATTCAGAACACAATTTATATGTTTTTGTTGTTTAAAAGTCTACTTTTACTTAAAGTATGCTTTTTCTATGACTATGATTATGGGCCAATATATTTATTATTTACAGTAAAAACCGGATAAGTGCAACACGCATAAATGCAAAAAACGCTTAAGTGCAACGAGTTGCGAAGCCATAAGCCTCTTTTATACTTTATCATGTAAAAATGCACGGATAAGTGCAACACGGATTAATGCAAAAAATGCATAAGTGCATAATAATTTTAAGCCTCAAGAGACATTTTTAGTACAACTTTGTATGCATAAAAGCACAACTAAAATAGAAATGATTTTTTAGGATTTTATATTTGCACTCTTGATCACAGAAAAAAATGTATGTGTTAATAGTTTAGCGTTGGATACCAAAGTTTACACGTTAACGCTTCCGCTTTTTATCGAATTGCATCTTTAACATTGATAAAACCGGGAATACAACTGTAGCGCAGGCCCCAAAAGTTATAGCAGCGACAGGTAAAAAGCAATTTGGCCAGATTGTTTCTGGCGAACGTGGTGAATTGGTTTCTTTCTGTGGTATTGTAAGTGCTGCTGGTACAACCCATCCACCTGTATTAATTTTCCCACGAATTAAGTTTAAAGACAGTTTTTTGTATAGTGCTCCTGCTGGAAGTCTGGGATTATCTTCGAGAATTGGATGGATGACAGCTGAATTATTTGTAAGAGTTTTGGAACACATAGTAAATACTTCGGGCTGTTCAATAATGAAGAAAATTCTGTTGATCATGGATAATCATGTAAGCCACGTTTCGATCAAAGCAATTAATTGTTATGCTAACATTTCCGCCTCATTGTTCCCATCGCCTTCAGCCGATTGACGTCGGCGTGTATGTACCATTCAAATCAGCAGTAAAGATTGCATTTATTGACTGGATGAGGACGAATCCTGGCAAGGCCATTACTATTTACAATGTGGCCGAACCTGCTAATAAAACATTTAATAAAAGTTTCACTTTTGACAATATCACCAACTCCTTTAAAAAGTCTGGGATATGGCCTGCAAACAGCATTATTATACCCTTCACCATCGTGAGAAGGGTATATATAAGTTTGTCATTCCGTGTGTAATTTCCACAAAAAAATTTTCCGACCCTATAAAGTATATATATTCTGGATCCTTATAGATAGCGAATTCGATTAAGCCATGTCCGTCTGTCTGTCTGTCTGTTGAAATCAGTTTTTTGAAGTCCCCAGATATACTCGGGATCCAAACCTTCAATAATTCTGTCAGAAGTGCTTTCGAGAAGTTTGCTATTTAAAATCAGCAAAATCGGTTTAGGTCAACCAGAGTTATGAACCAATATGTGAGACCACCTCTATAAAAATTTGATATTTTTCGTCCATTTTATTGCAATATTTTGAAATATATTGGAGCTAATACTATGAAATTTTGTACACGTTGTTTGTATGACAAAAGAAGAAAGTGTGCGGAAAATAGTAAGAATCGGTCCATGATTTCTCATAGCCCCCATACAAATATATATATTCCCGAAATATGGCTTAATGATAAATAAATGCCTATAAAATTGGAATATCAAGACAAAATTCAGCAAAAATAAGTTTTATGCAAAAATAAATCGCAAAACGAAATTTTTTAGTTCGGTCCATATTTGACCATAGACCCCATATAAAGTCCACTTACAAAATTCACTTAAATACATATAAAACAGATATAAATAATGTTAAACGGCTAAAATTTGACATAAATACTCTTTATAGCCAAATAAATTATTGTACCAAATTTTATGGTGGTCGGCCCAGAAATGGTCATAGCCCCCATACAAAAATCTTCCCGAAATATTGCTCAATTATACATAAATGCCTATAAAATTGGAATATCAAGACAAAATTCAGCAAAAATAAGTTTTATGCAAAAATAAATCGCAAAACGAAATTTTTTAGTTCGGTCCATATTTGACCATAGACCCCATATAAAGTCCACTTACAAAATTCACTTAAATACATATAAAACAGATATAAATAATGTTAAACGGGTAAAATTTGACATAAATACTCTTTATAGCCAAATAAATTATTGTACCAAATTTTATGGTGGTCGGCCCAGAAATGGTCATAGCTCCCATACAAGGACCACATCTGAAAAATACATTTTTCTCTATATATATTGTATAAATATCGGTACCGACTCAAAACTTTGCACAGATCATTTTAATATATACAAAAATCATCCCACAAAATTTTGTAAATTTCGGTCTATTTTTAACCGTATGCCCCATATAAAGCCCTCTTCCGAAAATCACTTTAATACTCATAAATCGCTTATAAATAAGGGTACCAATCCAAAATTTTACACGGATCATTTATATACATGCCTAAATCTAACTGCTGGATTTTGAGAATATCGGTCCATATTTGACTATATCCCCCACTTAAGGTCCACTACCGAAATCCACGTTAATACTAATATATATCTTAAATATACCGTTATTATGTTGAAATTCGACGTAAAATATCCTCATATGCATGAAAATAACTGTTCCAAAATTTAAGAAGATCGGCCCATAATTTGTCATACCTGCCATATAGAACCATTTCCAAAAAACAAATAAATTCGGGTCAAAAAATATTCTTTTCGGATTTAACCCATATTCGGTCCATATTTTATAATCATAATATATATCGTTGGAAAGGTATTTTTAATACCTTTTATTTAGTGTATTACAAATTATCAAGCACCCAGTAGTTCCCGAGATATAGGCCTATATATTTTCAACTTTACGGGCCCGCCCCTTCGAAAATAGGCGTGACCGCCAACAAATTTTTTTTGCTGGTATCTCCTCTAAAAGCCCTATTTCATTTTGTTTTTTTTTTTTTTTTTTTTTTGAGCAAAATCACTAAAATCGAATTGTACCCCTTTTTTACACTCTGTTTGTTTTTTGTACTCTATTTGTTAAATTACACTGAAGATTATTATGAACATCAGACAGACTCTGTATTATGGTAAGAATTGGTAATTAAATCAATTAAAAATGGTAAAAATTAGACAACATTTCAAAATATTTAACATAAATTATGTTGGTCGTAAAATTGTCTTTCAAACAATATATCAAATACAAATAAAATTTGCACTAACACTGAATAGAAAACACAGAATTAGGATATTCTAGTCTAGTGTAGTTTCTGTATTTCTTATTACGCTTAGGTGAAGGGTATTTAAGATTCGGCACAGCCGAATATAGCACTCTTACTTATTTTTACCTATTATTTTCTTTATAAAAAAATATTAAAAATAATATATAAAAATATATATTTTAACTCCTTCTTTGTGTTTCAAATTTTGAATGGTGTCTATATTAGCGCCTAGTAAAATCAATGGTCAAATGGACAAATATAAACTCTTTTAAAAATTCTTTGATTTATTTTTCCCAATAATTATATAATTGCAATATTTGTGCACTTATGTAATATTTGCATAATTGCAATATTTGTGCACTTATCCGAGGTTAGCATAAATGCAAAGAATGGATAAGTGCACAAAAAGTCGGGCGAAAACCGATGTGCATTTATCCGTACTTTACTGTATTATCTTTGTTTCTATTTTGTTTTATTTTTGTTTTTAACATTGTACAATGATTTAAAAAATAACATATTGCTTGTGGTTCTTGACGAGGTGTACTTGTTGTAGTATCAAGAATAACTGTGATGAGGCCTCGTAATCAGTGTTGCCACGAAAAAAAAATTTTTGTAACCAACATTTATGAAAAAAATAACCAAATTAAAAAAAAAAATAACCAAATTTAAATGCATGTACTTTATTTTTTGTAATTTTAACTATAATTTGTACTTTAAGGTAACAAAAAAAAAAAAACATAAAACAACGTATTTTACAACACAACTCCTAATACTAAAAAATAATTTTCAAAAATTCACTACATTTACTTCGAGCACAAACAAAACTAAACAAAACCATATATGTAACTAAATTCCTTTATGCACTGTAATTTTTTACACTCAGAGTTGATTATGTTATATTAAAGTAATTTAATGGGTGTTGCCAATGCAACAATTTTGCTGATTGGACTTTTTACTTTTTTAATTAGAAAAATGTTTGTAAATTCACATAGTACATATTTTCAGTAAAAAAAATAACCAAAACAGAAAAAATCTACACATGTACACATTGAGAAAAAAATAACCAATTTTGGTTAGAAATAACCAAAAACGGCAACGCTGCTCGTAATAGGCCTCGCAACCGCAGTTTTCTCCCGCTTGGAATTTAATGGCGTTTTCTTTTCTGGCAAAAATGTTACACGTTTTTCCCATTTCGCATCTTTTTTAATTTTTTTGTGTTCTTTTCTGAAAAAATGTCAACACTGCTAAAGTGTAGTGTGTTCTTTTCTATAAATGTCACACTATAAATTTAAAAAATGGTGCACCTTTCACACTCTGTATTTTTAGAGGGGGAGAATCGCACGATAAAACCACTGACCAGTGATGCCAACTTTTGAGACTCAAACGCGTAAACATTTTTGAAAAAAGGGCTAAATGGAAAAAAATCCATATAAAACCACATCCAATTTTCTTTTTTTTCGCGTTTTGAGTGACTAAAATCCGGCTAAATCTAGCCCGAAAAGGGCTAAGTTGGCATTGATGCAGCTGACATTTGTTTTGTTTATGAATGTGTATTTGTGTTAAGAAACAAAAAAAATATACAAAATGGAAAATATTTTTTATGTGCTAAAAAATTTTGGATGACTTGTTGGATTCATCTTCATCATCAGATGATGATAAAATATTTTATATGATTATGGAAAGAAATCCACAACCGTGAGTGAAAGGCTTGGTAAAGAACGTAATTAATGAATACTCTGAAGTTGATGTATGTCAAATTTCATAGGACAATATCTCCTACTTCTTATATATGTAATGTATGTTTATATACATATATAATTTTTATATTTGAGAAGAATTTTCGTATTAGTCGGGAAAGTGCCATAGGTCATTTTGATAAATATTCATTGTGTTATTTCAAGCGATCTTACCAGGGAGCTATCTGCTTCTTCTTTTTTAGCAAAAAAACAAAAACAGCTGTACATGAAAAAAAATGTTACACTGTTGTAATTTTATGTTCTATTCTGACCATTAAAAATGCCACATCTTTAAAATGTGGGGTAAACATTATAAAAATGTACATAATAAAGGTGTAACATTTTATTTCAGAAAAGAAAACACCATAAGAGACAAGAGTAATCGCACCAACACAATCATAATTGACACCACTGATGTACATACATATGTGTGTATATCAGTGGTACTCAAAAATGAAGATGTATTGGTGAGAGAATTTTCCCAGCAAACATATTGTCAAACTCTAACAGCCTGTTTATAGAACGCGACTCGCCCAACTCGCGACTCGACGACCGGTGGACGAGTGAGAAATAAAAAGCGTTTATAGAACGCGAGTCGATTTTGTCGTGCCACTTACGTTAAATCGCGCATATGTCAAAGTTGTTTGAAACCCTACTATTGCCAACGTGTTAAAAAATATTTTTTGTTTATATTTCTTCATACAAAATTTAATATTAAATATTAAATAATAAGATGGCAACCCTACTTTTATGAAAAATATCAAATAAACATAAACAAACAAAAAAGTAAAACAAAATTTAAATTTTAATTTAATTTAACGAATACATTCCATAGTAGATTTGCTGCTACCAAACTAAGGAGCTCCTGTGGCCAAGTGTGGAAATTCCTCCATGCAATCCACCAATTGCCTAAACTGCATTGTTGTAGTTATTTTAATGCTGAAAATTTAACAAATCGAAATAAACTAACAAAAACATTTATGATATCAATGTGTACTTACTTTTTTTGTTGAAATATCCATTTTGTGTTTGACTTTTTAAATAAAGTTGTAATTAAATTTTACGCGCGAACATAATTGTATATTCGTCCAATTTTGACACTTCGGCGACTCTAACCGTCTTGTATATACCAAATAAATTGACAACAGTTACGTTTTTTTAACAAACTTGTCAACAGTCGTGTTCTGTGACCCAAAATAACAAAATCGCTAACATTTCAGCGGTTTTTATCAGCGAGTCGCGTTCTATAAACAGGCTGTAAAAATAAGAAAAAAAAGAAAGAGTTTTGCCAGATATAAACACCTTAAGAAAAAATATCAGGGACCATAAATAACAATTATCAATATTATAATATATTTTTAGAACAGTTGTTTTGAGAAAAAACAAAAATAAGTTCATTTAAAGCAGTTTTTTATTTTTCGTGTTCAATTGTAATTGAATCGCGTGTGTTTGCTATGATTCGTCCAACAAGAAGCAACAACAATGCTTAATAAATTTCTGAAAAAAAAAAATGACAATAATCATCCGCATGTGTTCACATCGCTTGTTCAACGACGACTGAATGGAAAATAATACGTTCTCTGAGTATAATATGTTTTCTGAGTACAATAAGTGGCAGTAGTAGTTTTGCCATCGACAAATTTGGCACTGACAGTACAATGTATGGCAGTGCAACATCTTTATATATTTATAGTCTTTGGTAAAACGATTTTGTCCACCTCTGGTTTAATATTATTTGGATACCAACATTCTTGAGAGAGTTACGCTCTTTAAAGTGATTTTCGGAAGTGGGCCTAATATGGGAGCTACGACGAACAGGCATGTGATGGAAATCGAAAACGAATGAAGTACATTTTAATTCATTTCTAATCTAATTTTTAAAATTTTTCTTTTAAGATTTTAGTAGTGGAGCAAGCGGGGTAGAAAAATAGACACGATTTCTGTTTTCATGTTTTTTTTCATATTTCTCTTTACACTCATTTCTGTTCCTGTTGTTCCGTTTTATTCTTGTTCTTATTTTGAATTGAAAGGTTCGTTTAGAAATTCAATAAGTAAAAATAAAATAAATAAATAAGAGTGAATATTTTTTTGTAAACAAGAAAAATAATTATTTTGTATTTCTGTAATTATTTATTTATATGTGTGATTTTTTTAGTGCGTACATTGTGTCCATAATTTAAAATTATTTGTTAAAAGACAAAGAACATGTTTTAATACGAACAATAAAGTAAACAAAAAGAAAATCAACCGTGACTACAACAAAAATTAAAATTTGTAAAAAATGACGTCCACAAAACAACGTCGTATTAATACAAACAAATTTTTTAACCCTTTCCCAGTCCCCAATAAAAAAAAAAATTTATACCGTACGTCCAAAATTTTAATTTTGTATAACCGGTTTTTAGGCACTGTGAATCACATGTGATGCACAAGCGTATGAAAGCAACTTGCTGTGCATCATTAGTGATGCACAGGACAGGGAAAGGGTTAATACGAACAATAAAGTAATATTGTGTTCACACATGTATTTTTAATTGAGTCAATTATTTGTTAATTAAAAAGTGTTCACACATGCTCAATATTGCTAATTTAATTAGCGTTTGACAGCAGCTGACAAAAAAGAATACAATTACAGTGCACTCGGGAAAACGCCAACGCTCGTTTACGTCAACATCCCAAAACGTCAACCCTTTTTTTACATTACCTACTCTAAAATTTTATGAAATAAATAGAGAGAAGGCTCTCTTCCAAGGAAAGAAAAAAAAAAACAGCAGAGAAAAAACAGATTTTTTTTAATTTGTTAAACGTCAACACCCGCGGTTTTAATTAGTTGACGTTTTCCCTAGTGCAATGTATTTGGTTGTAATATTATAATTTTCAGCCTAAAAATATTCTTTATTAATTTAAAAACGAATCAACTGCCATTTTAGTTATTACTTGCCACAGGGTTGTATTTTTAATTTTAACAATTATTAGAACAATTAACTCTTATGGCCAGTTTTTAACTTCATATTTAAATACAAAATTAGTTAATTTTTACTAAATACGGTTTCTTTTTTTCAGTCTAAAATTAAGTTTTTTATTTAATTATGATAAAAGGAGGGTTTAAAAATGCTTAACTATTTTCAAGCACTACGTATGTATGTGCTTAACTTTAACTAGAAGAAAATACACAAGCAAAAGCAGAGCACAAAGTAAAAAAACAAAAATAAAACTATTGACTGTAGCTTAAATATGCGATTTTATTTTCTGACAGTCAGTCAGCCACAGCAATTCACTTTAAAAAATTTGCTGATGCTTAAAATTTACAGTTTTTGAATTTTTTTTAATGCTTTTGCTGAGCTAAAAACTGTGAACGTTTGTAGTGCTGAAGTTAAGCAAGTCTTATTTTCGTTGTAGTGCTTGCTTGTGTTACAGTTCTCTTTGTTGTGTCGTATATATGGTATGTATGTGTTTTTATACCCTCCACCACCAAGAGTGGTGAATGAGTGTACATTACGTTTGTCATTCCGTGTGAAACTTTTTTAATATTCATCTGAGACCCAACAAAGTATATATTTTCTTGATCCTTATGAAATTCTAAGTCGATTGAGCATTGTCCGTCCGTCTGTCCGGACAGTCAATAGTTTTATTTTTGTTTTGTTTGGCTTGCGCTGGGCTGTTGCTTGCTCACTAACAAAGTTTTTAGTGTAAGCTAAGCAGAAATTTGTGTGTTTTTGCTAATTCATAGTCAGCAAATTTAACGCTGGATAAAAGTATGGTAGCATTATTAAATATCAAAAAAATATAAAAAACTTCTTCATTTAACAGCTGATTTCATATTTAGTTTACAAATTGTTGTATTTGATATTTAGTTGATATTGATAATAATAAGCACAATGTTTTTATTCGCGGCAAGTTTATTTTTTTCAAATAATAAAACAAAAATTCAATGCGAAATTTTCACAATTTGCAGAACTGTCAAAATCATATGGTAGTATGAAAAACTTAAGTTGTATTTAAATGGACGTAGTCAGTGATTTTAAGTTCTATTTAAATATGTTCTATAAAAATGAATTTGGCATTTACACAGAACTTAAGTTTAAACACACTTTAATTTTTAAGTTAAAAACTGGCCATTAATGAAGCAATTATCCTAATTGAAATTTTGTATGGAAAATTGAATTCAATTAGGCGTTAAGTAAAAAATTTAAATTAAAAATGCATGTGTGAACACCATATAAAGAAGATTCAACAAGAAAATCAACCCTGACTACAACAAAAATTAAAATTTGTAAAAAAAAAATGACGTCCAAAAAACAACGTCGTATGAATGCAAACAAATTTAAAAATAGATGTCTTAAAAAACATCGTATAAACCTTGCCTTAGTATATTCTTATTATTAAGTTTTTTATACATATAAATATGTATGCATATTTTAAATCAATATAAACGTATATTTAGTCATATCGATTATAAATTGGGCCAAATTTGATTTTGGTGTACTAACTTTAGTCTGTGGTACTAACTAAATTATTACTTTTTGGAATTGTTACCAATTCTACCACCTATTTTACAGTGTAAAAAAATGTTAAACAGGGTGATTCTGTTTAATTACAATATTTATCTGGCATCATCGTAATAATACTTATTTGACTCACCCTTTAAACAACAGATCAGCTGTTTGAATCACAGACTAACGTTTGAATTTATTAATCGAGTTTATTTGTATTTTTCGTATAGATCATGAATTTGTAAATAAAACCATTAAATAGAGAATCTAAGTTTTAATTGAGATGATAAAAGTATTAAATTTGTCCAGAAACGTGTACTGTGTAAATAAAATACAAAGAACAAATTCAATAAATGCACTTTCTTTTCACGTACAATCAACAGACTTTAGACACAAAAGTGTAAACAGTAAAAATTCATTCATTATGCTTCGCGAATGGAATCCGAATTTAAATAGTTTGAAAAATTATGATTATGCTAAAGGTGTACGGAATTATAAACTTTTGTCGTACAACATATTAGCGCAAGATCTACTTGTTGAACATCTTCATCTTTATTACGACATAGAAAATAAAATGCTACGCTGGGAGAACCGTCAACACAAACTTAAAGAAGAAATTGCTATACTTGCGCCGGACATAATGTGCCTGCAAGAAATGCAATATGATCACCTCAAAGAACTTGTAAATCAGTTTAGTATTGCGAAACAGAATATGAGGTTGGAATATATATTTAAGAAAAAAACTGGAACTCGAAGTGATGGCTGTGCTATTATATATGATAAAAATAAGTTTAAATTAATATCAGAAGAATATGTGGAATATTATACTCATGGTGTGTCGACACTTAATCGTGAAAATATTGCCGTTATGGCAAAATTTCAACCTCTAGACGATATCTCTGCAACATTTGTAGTTGCAACAACGCATTTACTTTACAATCCAAAGCGAGAAGACGTTCGAATTTCCCAAGTAAACAAATTGATGCAAGCAATTATGGATTTTTCTGATGTTTCTCAGTCACTTGGTAAAATAAATCGTCTGCCTGTTATATTGACTGGAGATTTTAACTTCACACCTGATACACTCTCATTTGAATTATTATCTGGTTTACACAGAGGACAATTTAAGCCAGAAAGAAGCAAAGAGACTCAATATTCAGAGGACTGTTTTCAAATGGATGCAATTGACTTTGGAATGGCTAATGGAGCATCAACATATCAAAATCAATGGATAACAGTAGATTATATATTGAAATCACGATCACAAAGAAACAAAAAATCAATCCAAGTTAATAGTAAATATAAATTGCCACATGTTGACCAATGTTGGAAAAATGGCAAAATACCAAATAAATTTATTGGCTCTGATCATTTTTCACTGGCAATTCTATTTTCTATAACTTAGAAATTTTATTTGTATTAAAAATAAAAATAAATTTAAAAAATTTGATTAGTCGTTTAAACGCTTTTTTAAATATTTTTCAAAACAAGCTCTTAGGTTGTATTCAGAAAAAATTCATTAAAATGCTTTAATTTAATTAAAATTTAGGCGATTTTTAAATTATGCACACTTATATGTTGAAATATTTAATTTATACATACATATGTACATACGAGTACATCAATATAAAATATCGTGCCTTAACCGCGGAAATAGCTTAAGCGACACAATTTTCAAAAAACTTTTTTTTTTTATATATATATTTGTTGTTATTGTTGTTGTAACAGCAGTAATTGCTGAGTTGACAGCCCTTGGCCGAGTGATATCGGGTCATTCCGGTGCGTAGAACCGGCTGTCGTGGGAATGCTATATATTTGTTCATTGGCATCAGTCGCATCATCTCTTTTAATTGCATTGCCATACAATGTACCGTTACGAATTTATAGCAAAAACAATTTTAGCATAGGTGCATATTGATAGTTTGTTTATATTTTGTGTGACGGCGGCTTGTCACTTAAGCTAAAATTGACCGTAATATTAAACAAGTAAAAAAGTATAGTCGGTCAAGCCCGACCACATAATACCCTACACCCAGTATATGTATAGAAAGATTTTTAGAAATGGGCGCTATATGGGAGATATAGGCTGTTTTCATAAACGCAGTATGCAATGCAACATTTCATTGCCAGTATGCAATGCAACATTTCAGGCCTGCTAAAGCCGTTATCAGCATTCTTTGTGTCTAATAGTGTTTTATTTTCAAACTTTGTATATTTAACTTTTTTTAATTATAAATTAAATGAGAATTATTCCTCTTGCGAGTATTAATTAACAAATTTTTCAAAAATTTTAATCGAAGTTACCTTCAAGTCAAATATACAATTTATTTGAAAACAAATTGTTACACTACATTTATTTTTGAATATTTCTGTTATATGTTCTACATAGCTTTCCGTTGGAAAGCATAATGCAAAATCATACAAAAATATTCAAAGAGACACTAGCAAAATGTAATGCATTTTCAGACCTGCTAAAGCCGTCATCAGCATTCTTTGTGTCTAATAGTGTTTTATTTTCAAACTTTGTATATTTAACTTTTTTAAATTATAAATTAAATGAGAATTATTCCTCTTGCGAGTATTAATTAACAAATTTTTCAAAAATTTTAATCGAAGTTACCTTCAAGTCAAATATACAATTTATTTGAAAACAAATTGTTACACTACATTTATTTTTGAATATTTCTGTTATATGTTCTACATAGCTTTCCGCTGGAAAGCATAATGCAAAATCATACAAAAATATTCAAAGAGACACTAGCAAAATGTAATGCATTTTCAGACCTGCTAAAGCCGTCATCAACATTCTTTGTGTCTAATAGTGTTTTATTTTCAAACTTTGTATATTTAACTTTTTTTAATTATAAATTAAATGAGAATTATTCCTCTCGCGAGTATCAATTACAAATTTTTCAAAAATTTTAATCGAAGTTACCTTCAAGTCAAATATACAATTTATTTGAAAACAAATTGTTACACTACATTTATTATACCCTTCACCATCGTGAGAAGGGTATATATAAGTTTGTCATTCCGTGTGAAATTTCCACAATATAATTTTCCGACCCTATAAAGTATATATATTCTGGATCCTTATAGATAGCGAAGTCGATTAAGCCATGTCCGTCTGTCTGTCTGTCTAGATGTTGAAATCAGTTTTTTGAAGTCCCAAGATATGTTCGGGATCCAAACCTTCAATAATTCTGTCAGAAGTGCTTTCGAGAAGTTTGCTATTTAAAATCAGCAAAATCGGTTTAGGTCAACCAGAGTTATGAACCAATATTTGAGACCACCTCTATAAAAATTTTATATTTTTCGTCCATTTTATTGCAATATTTTGAAATATATTGCAGATAATACCATGAAATTTTGTATACGCTGTTTGTACTATAAAAGAAGAAAGTGTGCGGAAAATAGTAAGAATCGGTCCATGATTTCTCATAGCCCCCATACAAATATATATATTCCCGAAATATGGCTTAATGATAAATAAATGCCTATAAAATTGGAATATCAAGACAAAATTCAGCAAAAATAAGTTTTATACAAAAAGAAATCACAAACCGAAATTTTTTTTAATTCGGTCCATATTTGACCATAGACCCCATATAAAGTCCACTTACAAAATTCACTTAAATACATATAAAACAGATATAAATAATGTTAAACGGCTAAAATTTGACATAAACACTCTTTATAGGCAAATAAATTATTGTACCAAATTTTATGGTGGTCGGCCCAGAAATGGTCATAGCCCCCATACAAAAATCTTCCCGAAATATTGCTCAATTATACATAAATGCCTATAAAATTGGAATATCAAGACAAAATTCAGCAAAACTAAGTTCTGTGCAAAAAGAAATCGCAAAACGAAATTTTTTTTAGTTCGGTCCATATTTGACCATACCCCCCTTATAAAGTCCACTTACAAAATTCACTTAAATACATATAAAACAGATATAAATAATGTTAAACGGCTAAAATTTGACATAAATACTCTTTATAGGCAAATAAATTGCTGTACTAAATTTTATGGTGGTCGGCCCAGAACTGGTCATAGCTCCCATACAAGGACCACATCTGAAAAAGAGATTTTTCCCTATATATATTGTATAAATATCGGTACCGACTCAAAACTTTGCACAGATCATTTTAATATATACAAAAATCATCCCACAAAATTTTGTGAATTTCGGTCTATTTTTAACCGTATGCCCCATATAAAGCCCTCTTCCGAAAATCACTTTAATACTCATAAATCGCTTATAAATAAGGGTACCAATCCAAAATTTTACACGAAATCCACGTTAATACTAATATATATCTTAAATATACCGTTATTATGATGAAATTCGACGTGAAATATCCTCATATGCATGAAAATAACTGTTCCAAAATATAAGAAGATCGGCCCATAATTTGTCATACCTGCAATATAGAACCATTTCCAAAAAACAAATAAATTCGGGTCAAAAAATATTCTTTTCGGATTTAACCCATATTCGGTCCACATTTTATAATCATGATATATATCGTTGGAAAGGTATTTTTAATACCTCTTATTTAATGTATTACAAATTATCAGACACCCAGTAGTTCCCGAGATATAGGCCTATATATTTTCAACTTTAAGGGCCCGCCCCCTCGAAAATAGGCGTGACCGCCAACAAATTTTTTTTTTGCTGGTATCTCCTCTAAAAGCCCTATTTGATTTTGTTTTTTTTTTTTTTTTTAAGCAAAATCACTAAAACCGAATTGTACCCCTTTTTTATACTCTGTTTGTTAAGTTACACTCAAGATTATTATGAACATCAGACAGACTCTGCAAATTATGGTAAGAATTGGTAATTAAATCAATTAAAAATGGTGAAAATTAGACAAAATTTCAAAATATTTAACATAAATTATGTTGGTCGTAAAATTGTCTTTCAAACAATATATCAAATACTAATAAAATTTGCACTAAGACTGAATAGAAAACACAGAATTAGGATATTCTAGTCTAGTGTAGTTTCTGTATTTCTTATTACGCTTAGGTGAAGGGTATTTAAGATTCGGCAAAGCCGAATATAGCACTCTTACTTGTTTTTGAATATTTCTGTTATATGTTCTACATAGCTTTCCGTTGGAAAGCATAATGCAAAATCATACAAAAATATTCAAAGAGACACTAGCAAAATGTAATGCATTTTCTGGCCTGCTAAAGCCGTCATCAGCATTCTTTGTGTCTAATAGTGTTTTATTTTCAAACTTTGTATATTTAACTTTTTTTAATTATAAATTAAATGAGAATTATTCCTCTTGCGAGTATTAATTAACAAAATTTTCAAAAATTTTAATCGAAGTTACCTTCAAGTCAAATATACAATTTATTTGAAAACAAATTGTTACACTACATTTATTTTTGAATATTTCTCTATGTTCTACATAGCTTTCCGTTGGAAAGCATAATGCAAAATCATACAAAAATATTCAAAGAGATTGATGAGATTGATCAAAGAAATGTAATGCATTTTCTGGCCTGCTAAAGCCGTCATCAGCATTCTTTGTGTCTAATAGTGTTTTATTTTCAAACTTGTATATTTAACTTTTTTAATTATAAATTAAATGAGAATTATTCCTCTTGCGAGTATTAATTAACAAATTTTTCAAAAATTTTAATCGAAGTTACCTTCAAGTCAAATATACAATTTATTTGAAAACAAATTGTTACACTACATTTATTTTTGAATATTTCTGTTATATATTCTACATAGCTTTCCGCTGGAAAGCATAATGCAAAATCATACAAAAATATTCAAAGAGACACTAGCAAAATGTAATGCATTTTCAGACCTGCTAAAGCCGTCATCAGCATTCTTTGTGTCTAATAGTGTTTTATTTTCAAACTTTGTATATTTAACTTTTTTTAATTATAAATTAAAATGTAATGCATTTTCAGACCTGCTAAAGCCGTCATCAGCATTCTTTGTGTCTAATAGTGTTTTATTTTCAAACTTTGTATATTTAACTTTTTTTAATTATAAATTAAATGAGAATTATTCCTCTTGCGAGTATTAATTAACAAATTTTTCAAAAATTTTAATCGAAGTTACCTTCAAGTCAAATATACAATTTATTTGAAAACAAATTTTGAAAAATTTGTTAATTAATACTCGCAAGAGGAATAATTCTCAATGCAAAATTTGTAAACATTTTTATAATTTTCTATTTTTATTTTATTTATTTATTTTTATTTATTTTAATAAATATTGCCTAGACTTTTTCGATGGTGGTTGTTCGGGACTAGTGGCATCGCATTCATCGCTATCATCAGTTTCTGAACCACACATAATGTCAATGTGTGACTCCACTGTTGGCCCTTCTGCATCTCCTGAAAATTCTTTATCATCAAGATCATCCTTGTCTTGGTAATACTGATTTTTTATTTTTTCCAACTCATTTTAATAAAACAAAAACTTACAGATATAGAGGCAAAAAGTCGCCGAGTGCAATAATTGCGGAAATTTGCTGGTGGAGTAAGCTTGTGTGGCAAGACAAGGATGAAAAAAATTTCAATAAAAAAATGTTTTTTTTTTAATTTTTTTAAACATAAATCTTTTAAAAACTAAAATATGTTACTAATTAAAATTTTTGTTTATATAAACAAATTTTTTTTTTTTTTTTTATTAGCTTTTATTTATTTATTGAATCTTCATATAGTGAAATAACAATAAGTTTTCAAATCTTAATACTAAAAAGAAAATAATAAGCCCAGCCAGTGCTAGACAAAAATTTTTATGATACTACAAAAATTTCATATCAACTGATCAAGTCATCTGTTTTGCGCTTGAGTTAAAGCAAGGGTATCCCTCCTTCTCAACCGACTGTGGCCACTAAAGTTAAGGATGTCTCGTGCAAGTGGGTTTGAATGGTGTTCAAGTTTGCTGACGTACTTTGACGCATATTTTGTAAATTCGACGTTTACTAATGGCACGCCTAGATCTTTGTGGATTCGAGAATTTTTAACATACCATGGAGCTGCAGTAATAATACGTAGAATTTTATTTTGACCCCTTTGAATTTTTTCAATGTTTGATGCTGAGGCAGTACCCCATAATTGAATTCCATAACACCAGATTGGCTTTAGAATTGCATTGTACAACAAAAGTTTGCAATCCAACTTTAATGTAGAATTTCTGCCGATTAGCCAATTAAGTTGCACTGCTTTTAATCTCATCTGAGTAAGTTTTGCGTCGATATGAGACTTCCAAGTTAAACGACGATCGAGGTGGATTCCGAGGTATTTCACTTCATTGTGTTGCGGGATAATTTGCTTATTTATTCTAATGAACGAGCAGGTATCTTTTCGCAATGTGAAAGTTATATGAATACATTTCTGTTCGTTAACCCTGATTTTCCAAAGCTCAAGCCAATTCTCTAGTTTATAAACATATTTCTGCAAGTTCTGTGATGCTATTTGATGGTCCTTATGAACGCTTATAAAGGCTGTATCGTCTGCAAAAGTTGAAGTATGTATTATGGGGTCTGACGGCATATCGGATGCATAAATCAAATATAAAGTTGGACCCAGTATGCTACCCTGGGGTACTCCTGCTTCAATTGGCTGAGCGGGGCTTAAAAAATCGCCTTCTTTGATTGTAAATTTGCGACCATATAAATAACTTTTCATAAGTTTGTGGGTGTTAGCAGGCAGAGTTAATTTAATTTTATGCATTAAACCTTCATGCCAGAGTTTGTCGAACGCTTGGGAAACATCAATGAAAAGCGCGGAACAGTATTTTTTCTCTTCAAACGACCGTCTTATCACATATACCAATCTGTGTGTTTGTTCGATGGTACTGTGTTTAGCTCTGAACCCGAATTGGTGATTTTGGATACATTGAGTGTCGTTCAGAATTGGAATCAACTTAGCCAATAACAATTTTTCAAACAGTTTTGAAATTGTCGGCAGTAGACTAATTGGCCTATATGACTCTACTTTAGTGGGGTCCTTCCCTGGCTTAGGAATCATGGTAATCATAGATACCTTCCAATCTGCAGGATAGTATTCTAGGCGTAAAATAGCATTGAAAATAAATAGGATAATTCTTCTAGCTACACGAGGTAACTCCACAAGCATTTTGTTGCTGATTTTATCCATACCTGGAGCTTTTTTAAGATTCAGAGTACCAATAGCGCTTTGAACATCATTAAAGCTAAGTCTTAGAGGTACAGGAGGTCTAATAACGAGTGGAGGCAAATCAGATGCATTATTTGAGTTGTTTATAGTAAACACATTTCTCAAATGGTTAACAAATAAAGTCCCCTTCTCGGAATCATTTCTAGCCCAGTCACCAGTCGGATTTCGCAGAGGAGGCTTTCCTCTAACTGGTCTTTTTAAACCTCGTGCCGCCTTCCATAACGAATAGTCAGATTGTGGGGTACTATCAAGACCCTCCAAGTAAGATTTAAGTGAAGCCATTTCTTAGTATATCTCTGCATACCCGTAGCCTAGCTTTCAGTTCAGGAGACCTGTGAATTTGCCACTCTCTTCTAACTCTTCTTTTTTCTGACAGGAGATGATCGAGTTCAGCGAAATAAGTTCTAATTGTCCCACTTCTGCACTCAACGTCGTATGTGGAGGCGTGATGTACAGCTCTTCGTATGTCCTCAGTAAACTTGCCAATCGACCCATCAATATCCTCGGTAGTTCTCAACACTACATTTTCCGTGCAGTGGGAACTTAAATACTTTTTATACTTTATCCAACTTACTCTGGTTTTAGATATGTCCCGAAATGGAGAGCCATTCCCTTGAAGGAAACGCATTGAAATAATAGAAGGAGAGTGATCTGAAGACAAGTCTAATGAAGGCTCCACTTGTATCGATTCTACAGGGATATTTTTCACTACTCCGAAGTCAATAACATCGGGAATCTTCCGTCGGTCCGCCGACCAGTAGGTGGGATGCCCGCTTGAGAGTACATCTAATTCCATTTTGGCAATGGTGTTGAAGAGTTCACGACCCTTCGGGGTCACCAGACGTGAACCCCAAAAAGTGTGTTTGGCGTTAAAGTCACCAGCAACTAAAAATCTAGCTCCAAGGGAATTGAAGAAGCTGTAGTATTGGTGTTCTTTTATTGAAAATCGAGGCGGCGAATAAATTGATGATAAAACAAAATTGTACTGACAGAATTCAATACAAATGTTTGTTGCTTGTAGGTAATCCTCACATATGTTGTTCATTAAATAATGTTTTTTTCTGGGGGCTAATTCTGGCAGTCGTGATCGAAATTGTTTTCGAATTGACATTGCAAAATTTTCTAATGATGATACTCGATACGAATCGAATTGATTGATTGCTTCAGTGTTGTAAAAACTTAAATAAGTACGTATTACAACACTGAATAAAATAAAAGAAAATGTAAACAAAAAACATATGGTTCTGCAAAAAATTACTTGAGCAAAATTTTTTAAAGAAATTATTCTAAATTAAAAATGTTTTTTTACTCATCGTCTTCTGATTCTGACGATATTGAAAACATTAATGACATAAGGAACACCTCCGACCCCTTAAAATTGACAAACATTGAATAAGTATAAATAAGTACATGTGTGCATACATACATACATACATATGTATTAATGTATGTACATACATATATGTATGTGTTTTTCTAGATTCAAAAGACGTTTTAGACTCACAAAGGAAGCATGCGTAAAATTATTTTTGACCTAAAAGTAATAAAATTATTAATATTATGATATTTTTTTAAAGTAAGTAACAATTTCTTTTACTTACATTTTCTTTTTTCTTCTGTTTGCTAAAAAAAACGATATTTCGAATGCTTCTTTGCTTACGAGTAAAAACTCGAAAGGTTGCGTTCGAATGATCATTCGTTATCGAATGCCATCATTAGAAATTTCGACACATTTTATTCGCTATTGAATGAGGGAATCCCAAATGTTAAAAAATTCGAACGTTCGAATGAAAATTTATTCGCATACGAATGCGAGATTTAGCCCCCTGTTCTTTATAAGAATTGCCGAACCTCCACATGCTCTTCCGCGGGGATCTTTAGTATCATACAACACGTAGCCATTAATTTTGAAGTACCCTGTCGCCGTCAAGTGAGTTTCAGCAATCATCATAACATCAATCTGCTTATCCATCAGGAAGTGTTCAAGTTCGTTTTTATGTTGACGGAGGCCGTTCGCATTCCAAAAACAAATTTTTAAACAAATCATTTCTTTAAAATGGCTTGTAAGATAGTGGATTGCATTTTCAGCATTTCCTGCATCATGGATGTCATAGTGGACAAGTGTCTGCAATGTAGTCTCTAGATTGTTAATATTGTTAATTGTGATTTAGGTTCCTGCTCCAAACCTGGCATTTTAGATTTAACCACGTTAGCGTAAGAAACTTGTCTAGAACTAGGCGCGTTTACATGACTAGTGGACCGTAACAATTGAGGGAAATTGTCACTCGATGCCAAAATAGGCTGTTGACGATGATCAGGTAATACTGTCGTCTTGTTGGTTCTTATGCCTTTCAAATGAGTGTAAATTGGACAACCTCTATAATTTGCGGTATGATTACCTCCGCAGTTACTGCATTTTTTGATTTTTGAGTCAGTTCTCGACTTATCGCATTGAGCAGTTGCATGTAGCTCCCCACACGCAACACAAACTGACGGCAATTTACAATACGCCTTGGTGTGACCAAATTCTTGACAGTTGAGACACTGGACGGGTCCCTGACGCTTATGTGGTTCTTCCACGGTGATTCTACGATGCAGAAGGTACATCAGATTGTAGATGGGATGGGACTCGTTTTTCTTTAAGACAACATCTCCAGGTTCCAATTCCACCCTGAACATGGGCTGAGGGATCTTTTCACAGTTTCTAATATTCACTACGCTCTTGATTTTGAACCCTTTGTCCATTAAACCGGTCTTTATCTCCGCAGGATCAACACATGGGTCTATACCTATTAGAACGACTTGGAGTCCTTTTGCGCTTTTGAGCTGATAGGTATAGAAATCCCTAGTCTCCCTCTCCAACTGGTTGGACAATTTTCGAAAATCATCTTCCCTATTCACTTGGATCTTTGTCTCGCAGATATTTCCATGTTTAATTGAGGTTACGCTAAACATGTTTTCACCTATTACAGCAACAATTCCTTGTATCAGTTTGTTGGAAGTGGGCTCTCTCAGGTAAATTGGTGGGGGCTTAAATGTCTTTTTCGGTATTTCTGGATCATCCGTCTGAAGTAGAGAAAATCTGTTTTGGTCATTTGGTTTACCACTATTGACGGTCTTAGGAACTTTTGAGTTGGAATACATTTGAGCAGATGTCGGGCTTCTCTGTCGCTTGAGAACGGTTATGTACTTATCCATACCTACTTGTTTTTTGGGTTTGACTGCACTATTTGATGAAGATGGAACGACGCCGTTCTACGGCTCTTGTAGTGAGAAAATTCTCCAGAGATTTTTTTATGGATTCTTCCTCAGAGACCCATTTAGTTTTTCTAAACGAGCTAAGCTCTTTCTCAGAATTACATCTGAGAGGAACACTCATACAGTTTTTATACGATTTTTAATGTTTTTTTTAATATATATTTTAACCTATTACGAGTTATTTTTTTCACTTTTTTGTTTAATTTCAACTTTTTACACTTTTTCACCTATTACGATTTTTTCACCGAAAATTCAGCCGCACTAAAAGTAACACGTCCGAACAGTTCGATGAGACGAGACTGAATGATATAAAAACTTAAAAAATGTTGAAAACTATCTACAAAAATATAAACAAATAAATACTTTTTTATATTATCAAAAGTAAAACTTTGTCTGTTGGGACGCAAACAAATTTTGTACATAGAAAATGATCTCTCAACGTCAACCGAAATTATAGGAGCATACTTGAAGAAGGAAGCCAATTCATTTGGAGAATATACATTTTCCAATTCAGAGCCCACATTTGATTCCAGATCAAAAATCTTTGAAATTTGTTTTATTTTTTGGATTTTTGTTTTAATTTGTTGGACTTTTTTTCCGTCCACATTGTTAATCTTACTTTCTGCAATATTAATTAATTTATTTTGAGTATTAAGTGAACCAAATTCCTCCAATTTAGTAATTGTCTCCCCAATATATATGTATGTACGTAGTTGGAAAATACAAATGCTAATTGACTTTTAATGTTATTTAAATTTAATATTTCTTTTACTTTTTTAATTGCATACGAATCATCAACAAGCTCTTCAATGACATGCTTAAATTGCTTAAAGTTTTTTGAATATTATTCTACAGCATCTAGCCAGCCAGGTTCCTCATCTTGTTAATACTGGCTGCTTTAAAAATTTCAACTCGTGAAGCATTTTTTCCGTATGAAATCAATAAATCAATACTATCGAATTTGATTCTAATTTCCTCTGCAACGCGGTCTAACCCATGTGCCAAGCAGGTAACATGTAACAGTTTTGGATAAAATATTTTAAGGCTATTAGCAGCCTTAACCATGTAAGGTGCTGTATCAGTTAAAAACAGAAGGATCTACTTTTTGTCAAAATCTTGACCCAATAAATTTATTGAGTCGTGAAAAGCACGAGCTATCGTAGCATGGTTGGCCTTTTCCAATTCCACAGCGTTAAGCAAGAATTTATTTTTGGAAACTTCTTCATCTCTATCCAAAACTCCGACAATAACATTTGCAACGTAACGCCCCTCTATATCAGTTGTTTCGTCCATCGACACCCATAAATATTTGCTTTTCAAAAAGGAACAGATTTTTTCTAGTTCGGAGTCATATATTTTGTCTACATAGTTTTTTCTAAGAGTAGACTGGCAAGGGATACTCTCATTTATGTATGAAATTTCTTAAATGTTCGTTACTTAATTTGTTTAAGGGTATGTCAGCGGAAATAAATGCTTCATATAAGTCCATACAAAACTTATTTGTTGTCTCTGTATGTTTAAGCAATGATTGGGAAGACTTTTGTGTAACACGGTCGATCAGCTCCTTGTGTTTTTGATTATTTTAGTGTTGCTCAAACATTGCAATCAGATTTAAAGACATTGTTAAATTCGTTAACGTATTTCATTATGATGGAAGATTTTGACGGCTTAATCTTCGGCATATTTCCTGGAAAAAATCTCGTAAAACAAAAAATAAGTTATAAACTGTAAAATGTACTCACAATTAAGAGCTAGTTTCTGGGATAAAGATAATCTACATTTTTCGCTTAAACCTAGATTAAACTAAAAATTGTGTTTCTCAGTTATTATTTATATTGATATATAATCTAGGTTTAACTGAGCATCATTGGTGAGTTAAACCTAGATATAAAATGTCAAAATACAAACAGCTGAAAAGTAAAATAAACAATTCATTGAAAAGAAATTTAACATTTTAACAAAAATTAAAAAAAAAATGGATTATTTTAGTGATGATGAGGATTTAAGTGATTCAAACACATATAATAACTTAAATATGTCAATTGTTAGAAAGATACGAACAATAAGCACACGTCCAAATCATTTCTGCATTTATACCGACGCCGAATTCTTCCAAAGATTTCGCTTCACAAAACAATCCGCATATAATATTGTAGAACTAATTAAATCCATTTTTTTTTAATTTTTTTCAAATACTTATAAAGTTGTAAATTGTTGACCTTTAGTTTTGTTGTTTGTAAATTTTGTTCGGCATAAGGTCATAAGGTAACAAATTTTTAAATGAAAAATATAAAAATATTTTGTTTTAAATTTTTTTGTTTTTTTTTATTTTATACCCAATATTTCGGTCAACTTTGTTGACCATCTTCAGGGGTTCTATATAAAAATACAAAAATATATTAAACAAATTATTATAAGTTACACAAAGCATTTCAAGCACAAACAAATTATAATTACATTTAAAATAAATAAATGAAAAACAAATTTCACTCTGTTGAGTTTGTTGTCCAGTCGTAAGCTTTTGTCAACTAGTGTTTTTAATGTTTTGTTTTGGTCTTTTTCTGTTTTTGTGTATCGTGTGTTTGTATGTGTGAGCTGATATGTTCTCTGTATCAATTTTGTAGTTTAATCCAAGAATGATAAAATAAAGATTACGGCAACACGCGTAAAATTTTAAAATGTTCTGCGCATTTAGGCCCTGTGACGTCACACATTCTGTGTTTCTATTGGCTAATTTTTTCTCACTTGTTTTTTTTTACTCATGTTTTGCTTGCATTTGCTCACTGCACTCTTCATGTTTATATTTTTTGTTATTTTTTTTTGTTTTTCTTTTTTAAACAGATTTTATTTTAGAACTCTCAGAGATTTCAATTGCAAGGTTGCCAACTATGACATAAAACATACATTTTTCGCAAGAAATTTTAATTCTAACACATGAAACATTCTTGGTAACCCTTAGAATGGCCCTTCTACGTCACATAACGGGAAATTATGCGCATGGCGTAAACTTTATTTTATCATTCTTGGTTTAATCTCTCATCTGTCTCTAAATTAAGTATGTGTAACATCTCTAGAGTGAACCTCCTCGCATAATTTTTCTCTTCTGCTAATATTTTTACATCATTGAAATTTGGTGTGTGTCCAGTAATTGCACAGTGGGCCGCGAGTGCTGTTTTTTGTTCCAGTGGTTTGTAAGTTGCCTTCATGTCAGATTTATGTGATGATAGTCTGGTTCTTAACTTAGTTTTGGTTGTACCTACATACATATGTCTTCTGACATATGTTGTTGTCGCCATTGCAATTAATTTTGTATACTACGTTAGGTTTTTCTTCAATTTTCAATTTTGATTTCATCTTGCTGAATAATTTGTTGACAGTATTATTACATTTAAAGGCTAACTGGAACTTGTCCTTATTATATATATTGGAATTTTTAATTCTCTCAGAAAATTTCGGTATATAACCGACTGATTTAAATATTTTTGTCTCTGTATCTATATTTTTGGTTAAAGGACATTTATTCCTCACACGTTTTATTAAATCGTCAATCGTCTTTTTTGGGAAGTCGTTCATTCTTAGAATATTCCTGATTTTATGTAAATTTTCCTTGTGAAATTGATTGTCACTTATATCTAAAACTCTGTTAATGAAATTGGTTGCCGTATTTATAATTATCCGTTTTGGATGTTTTGAATAGAAATTTATTAATCTACTCGATGATGATGGTTTCTGATACCAATTCAGTTTCAGAAGATTTCCTTGTCTGAATATTACTGAGTCCAAGTACGATAGTCTATTATCACATTCTCTCTTCATGGTAAATTGAATTTGTCGGTTGTATGAGTTTAAGATTTTTAATGTTTCATCAATTCTGTCCCTTTTTATGATTCCAAACAAATCGTCAACATATTTGGTGAGTAATCTAGGTCTTACCTCCATTAACTCCATAGTCCTGTCTAATAGATCCTCCATAACTATGTCCGCAATCACAGGTGATGCCGGAGATCCCATTGGCATTCTATTTAATTGTTCATAAAATTTTCCCCCAAATTCGAAACATCTTGTGTCCCTTATACAAAAACTAAGTATTTGAATAAATAAATCCTTAGGTACTGTTGTATATTTCCCTAGTATATGCCACTTTCTTTCAATCGTCCCTAAAGCTAGGTTAACAGGTATGCTAGGAAAAAGCGAAATTACGTCAAAAGATATGAGAATTTCATCATTTTCTATGGTCATACTGTTAATTCTAGATCTGAATTCCTTAGCGTCTCTTACATATAAATATTTTTATATTTTTCATTTAAAAATTTGTTACCTTATGACCTTAAGTTTTCAAATACTGTTATTGACGCGGTTGCTTTTTTGCGAAAATTTAAGATATTACCATATTTATATAAAAAATTAGGAGGAATGCCATATGTATTTTGACTGAACAGTACGGCAATGCTAACATTGACAGGAGGTAATCCATTACTGAGAAACACAATCAGTAGTTAAATCCCGGCAAAATATATTTGAGGTTTAATATAACAGTGTGTTAAGCTGAGTTTAACTGACAAGTAAAAAACTAGCTCTAAATATCGAACAATTAATGGACAAATTTCATTTAAATTATTGTTTTCAATGTTAAAATTTTATTAATTCACGTTAAAATTCTTGAAGAAGTCAGTTTTTTCTCAAAAATAAGTTGCAAAAAAATTAAAAATTACATTTATGTTTTTATTTGAAAATTGAATGTGAATTAATGTGTGGTGGGGTGTCATAAAGCCTTGGGACATAAAGCCATATGGCGTCAAGTCTCATTCCATTGAGCCATAAGGGAATATGTCATTAAATCTCAATGGAATGGGACTTAACGCCATAAATTTTTTTCCAAAAATGAGACATAAAATCATATTTTTGATAATGTTGCCTGTCACCCTATTTCATGTAAAAAAAAAAAACGATTTTCTCCTTTATGGTATACAGAATACCGGCTTCGCATTGCACAAATTTCTTGTATTAACGGCCTACGGCCGGGCGGAAGGCTTTTCTCCTCCATGGTATACAGAACACCGGCAGAGCTCTAAAAGAATTTATTGATTTTTTTGTTTATTTGGAAATTTTTTAAAAAATCACTCAAAAATTCCAAAATATGCAAAAATATGTATTAATAAATTTAAAATATGCAAAAAATATGCATTTTAAACCAATATATGCAAAAACAAATCGATGCCATTTTAACGCAAATTTCTTGATTCTGAAAGATAATTGGTCAACATCGCTCATAGAACATCGACAAAAACTGCATGTAAATCGCAGCCCTACATATGAGATATATTTGTGTTAAATATTTTTTGAATACCAAAATTTTTGAGTGAGTCATACTCTTTAAAGTGATTTTCGGGAGTGGGCCTTATATGGGAGCTATGATAAATTATAAACCGATCTGTATAAAATTTGTAGATCTGATTTGGCTTCATTTGTCACTCATTTGTGGTGAAATTCGTTTGGATACTTGCATAATTCAAACATTTATGATCTTTAAACCCTAATTTCGGGAGGACATTTGTATGGGGGCCAGGTGAAATAATGGACTGATTTCCACCAATTTCAATCCCATCCGTCCTTGGGTTGAAAAAATTGCACGTACCAAATTTTATCGAAATATCTTCAAAATTGCGACCTGTACTCTGCGCACAAGCTTTACATGGACAGCCATACGGATGGACATCGTTAAATGGACGCAGAAAGTTCTATATTTATACCCACTTATAGGGTATAAATATAGAACCATATAAAAAATTTACGAAAATGCAAAAAAAAATTAAATAGCAAAATACAAAAAAATCTCTCGTCATTAAAGTATTGCATCTCAACCGACTATTCGTTATCAGTAGGTCATCAGATAAACACCAAAAAAGCTTAAGCGCTAACAAACCGTTATTTTCGCTGATTTTTGAAAACAAAATTGAATAATTCCATGCATTGGCTAAAACGAAATCTTTGTTTAAAATTTGGTTTCATTAACTTGGTTTAAACAAGATATAATACAGAAAAACCTTTTCTTGTAAAATTTAATTTCTGTCGCTAAGCTATTTCCGCGGTTAAGGCACGATATTTTTAAAAGTAATCTCAACTTATTTTTAGTTGCCCTGCAGCATCCACATTACATTGTGGACTCTATTAATATTGTTTTTTAATTTTTTAGTAAATCGATTTTGTAGTTTTTATCAGTATTTTATCTATAACAATTTTAATAATGTAGCAACTTTTTTCTTCCCGGAGTTAAGATGCAAGAAAGAATAGTCGGTCCAACCTGACCTTACACCCAGTATACGAGTATGTGTAAAAACAGTTTTTCAGAAATGGACGTTATATGGGAGCAATGACCTATTATAGACGGATCATGCATAAATTTATTGATGTGACCGCTGTGCACATAAATATTTTTTGTGTTAAATTTTATATCTCTTTCAAAAGATTTATATGTGTTAAAATGATTTTCGAAGAGGACTTAGGGCCCGATTATCGACTACAACACAACAGGCATTTTTTATACGATTAAGCCGATAAGTATTGTGACTCATAATCGCAGTTTACAACAACCAACATCAAAATAATTAGTGTTATGAACAGTAATAGGTGCCTTATATAAGAGCTTTAACTAATTATGGACCGACCGTTATAAAATAAGGTGCCATGATATCTGTATATGTGAAACTTATTTGTATTGAATTATATTAGGATACCAATATTTTTAAGAAATTTATGGTCGTTTAAAGGATTTTCGGAAGTGGGTTTTATATGGGAGCTATGACTAATAATGGACTGATTACACTATGCGACAGTCAAAATCGTGATGGGATGAAACCAACTGGAAATGTTATATCTGTAAAAAAAGAAGTTATACTTGTCCCGGCGTTTCGCTGGGTCACGCCTAGGAATCGAGATATATCGATTTGAAGTTAGTAACTATAACGTTTCTATTTTTATTATACAAACAAAGAATTGATAAACGCTCCCAGTAAAAAATAGGATCATCCAAAGAGTAATCCTGGAGCGCTCCTTTGCGAGTAATGGATTACTCCATAAAACTCCGAACCTCATAGGATTTTTAACACAGCATGTCCGCAGACACGAGTATTCCTTTTAAGCTCCTTATGGAGTACTCCCTTTGATCTTGAAAATGACGACAGAGGGAGTAATCGTTTTTGTCTACTAAAAGAGCATAGCGGGAGTAATCGTTTTTGTCTCCTAAAAGAACATAAAGGGAGTAATCGTTTTTGTCTCCTAAAAGAGCATAAAGGGAGTAATCATTTTTGTCTCCTAAAAGAGCATAAAATTTGGTTATTTTTTACAAAAACAAGAAAGCCTCGAAAAATAGCAACGGCGGAAATGAAATTTGCAATCCCGTTTTCTTGAATTTGAGTGGCATCACCGGAAATGAATTGAGGAATTTTTTTTTTTTTTTTTAATACATTTAATTTATTTATTGGATCTTCAGAAATGAAATGACAATAAGTTTTCGAATCTTAATACTAAAAGAAAATAATAAGTCCAGCCAGTGCTAGACAAAATATTATGATACTACAAAAAATTTATATCCACTGATCCAGTCATCTGTTTTGCGCTTGAGTTAAAGCAAGGGTATCCCTCCTTCTCAACCGAACATGGCCAGTAAAGTTAAGGATGTCTCGGGCAAGTGGGTTTGGATGGTGTTCAAGTTTGCCGACATATTTTGAGGCGTGTTTTGTAAATTCGACTTTCACCAAAGGAATGCCTAGATCTTTGTGGATTCGAGAATTTTTAACATAACATGGAGCTGCAGTAATTGTACGTAGAATCTTATTTTGACCCCTTTGAATTCTTTCAATGTTGGATGCTGAGGCAGTACCCCATAATTGAATTCCATAACACCAGATTGGCTTTAGAATTGCATTGTACAACAAAAGTTTGCAATCCAACTTTAATGTAGAATTTCTGCCGATTAGCCAATTAATTTGCACTGCTTTTAATCTCATCTGGGTAAGTTTTGCGTCGATATGAGACTTCCAAGTTAAACGACGATCGAGGTGGATTCCGAGGTATTTGACTTCATTGTGTTGCGGGATAATTTGATTATTTATTCTGATGAACGAGCATGTATCTTTTCGCAATGTGAAAGTTATATGAATACATTTCTGTTCGTTAACCCTGATTTTCCAAAGCTCAAGCCAATTATCTAGTTTATAAACATAATTCTGCAAATTCTGTGATGCAACTTGGTGGTCCTTATGGACGCTGATAAAGGCTGTATCGTCTGCAAAAGTTGACGTATGGATTTTGGGGTCTGACGGCATGTCGGAGGCATATATCAAATATAAAGTAGGGCCCAGTATGCTACCCTGTGCACACCTGATTCAATTGGCTGAGCGGTACTTAAAAAATCACCTTCTTTGATTTTAAATTTGCGACCGTATAAATAACTTTCCATGAGTTTATGGGTGTTAGCAGGCAGAGTTAATTTTATTTTGTGCATTAAACCGTCATGCCAAACTTTGTCGAACGCTTGCGACACATCAATGAAAAGGGCGGAGCAGTATTTTTTGTCTTCAAACGACCCTCTTATCACATTTACCAATCTGTGTGTTTGTTCGATGGTGCTGTGTTTAGCCCTGAAGCCGAATTGATGATTAGGAATACATTCAGTGCCATTCAGAATTGGAGTCAACTTAGTCATTAACAATTTTTCAAACAGTTTTGAAATTGTCGTCAGTAGACTAATTGGCCTATATGACTCCACTTTGGTGTGGTCCTTCCCTGGCTTAGGAATCATAGTGATCATAGACACCTTCCAATCTGCAGGATAGTATTCTAGGCGTAAAATAGCGTTGATGATAAGGAGGATAATTCTTCTTGCTACACGAGGTAACTCCACAAGCATTTTATTGCTGATTTTATCCATACCTGGAGCCTTTCTAAGGTTCAGAGTACCAATAGCGTTTTGGACATCACGAAAGTTTAGTCTTAGAGGTACAGGAGGCCTTATAACAAGTGGTGGCAAATCAGATTCGTTATTATTTGAGTTGTTTATAGTAATCACATTTCTCAAATGGTTAACAAATAATGTCCCTTTCTCGGAATCATTTCTAGCCCAGTCACCAGTCGGATTTCGCAAAGGAGGTTTTCCTCTTACTGGTCTTTTTAAACCTCTTGCCGCCCTCCATAACGAGTAGTTAGATTGTGGGGTACTATCAAGACCTTCCAAGTAAGATCTAAGTGAGGCCGTTCTTTGGGTTTCTAAGAAATGTCTTAGTATATCTCTGCATTCCCGTAGCCTAGCTTTCAGTTCAGGAGACCTGTGAATTTGCCACTCTCTTGTCATTCTTCTTTTTTCTGATAGGAGATGTTCGAGTTCAGAGAAATAAGTTCTGTTTGCCCTATTTCTACATTCAACGTGATAAGTGGAAGCGTGATGCACAGCTCGTCGAAGGTCCTCGGTAAAGTTGCCAATCGACTCATCAATATCGTCGGTTGTTCTCAACACAACATTTTCCGTGCAATGAGAACTTAAATACTTTTTGTATTTTATCCAACTTACTCGGGTCTTAGTAATGTTCATAAATGGAGAACCACACACTTGAGGGAAATGCATTGAAATGATAGTAGGAGAGTGATCTGAGGACAAGTCCAGTGAAGGATCCACTTGCATCCATTCTACAGGGATATTTTTCACTACCCCAAAGTCAATAACATCGGGAATCTTCCGTCGGTCCGTCAGCCAATAGGTGGGATGTCCACTTGAGAGTACATCTAAGCCCATTTTAGCAATGGTGTTGAAGAGTACGCGACCCTTTAGGGTTACCAGACGTGAACCCCAAAATGTGTGTTTGGCGTTAAAGTCGCCAGCAACTAAAAATCTAGCTCCAAGGGATTTAAAGAAGTTATGGTATTGGTGTTCTTTTATTGAAAATCGAGGCGGAGAATAAATCGATGATAAAACAAATTTGTATTGACAGAATTCAATGCAAATGTTTGTTGCTTGGAGGTAATCCTCACTTATGTTATTCATTAGATAATGCTTTATTCTGTTCTTTATAAGAACTGCCGAACCTCCACAAGCTCTTCCGCGGGGGTCTTTAGTATCGTAGAACTCGTAGCCATTAATTTTGAAGTACCCTGTCGACGTCAAGTGAGTTTCAGCAATCATCATAACATCAATCTCCTTATCCATCAGGAAGTATTCCAGTTCATTTTTATGTTGGCGGAGGCCGTTCGCGTTCCAGAAACAAATTTTTAAATAAATCATTTCTTTAAAATGGCTTGCAAGATAGTGGATTGCATTTTCAGCATTTCCTGCATCATGGATGTCATGGTGGTCGTGAAAGTGTTCATAGTTTGGACAAGTGTCTGCAATGTTGTCTCTAGATTGTTGATATGCGGCTCAGAATATTGGGTTTTAGGTTCCTGCTCCAGACCTGGCATATTAGATTTAACGACGTTTGCGTAAGAAACTTGTCTAGAACTAGGCGCCTTTACATGACTAGTGGACCGTAATAATTGAGGGAAATTGTCACTCGATGCTAAATTTGGCTGTTGAGGATGTTTAGGCAATACTGACGTCTTGTTGGTTCTTATGCCTTTCAAATGAGTGTAAATTGGACAACCTCTATAATTTGCGGTATGATTACCTCCGCAGTTACTGCATTTTTTGATTTTTGAGTCAGTTCTCGACTTATCGCATTGAGCAGTTGCATGTAGCTCCCCACACGCAACACAAACTGTCGGCAATTTACAATACGCCTTGGTGTGACCAAATTCTTGACAGTTGAGACACTGGACGGGTCCCTGACGCTTATGTGGTTCTTCCACGGTGATTCTACGATGCAGAAGGTACATCAGATTGTAGATGGGATGGGACTCGTTTTTCTTTAAGACAACATCTCCAGGTTCCAATTCTACCCTGAACATGGGCTGAGGGATCTTTTCACGGTTTCTAATATTCACTACGCTCTTGATTTTGAACCCTTTGTCCATTAAACCAGTTTTTATCTCCGCGGGATCAACACATGGGTCTATACCCTTTAGAACGACTTGGAGTCCTTTTGCGCTTTTGAGCTGGTAGGTATAGAAATCCCTAGTCTCCCTTTCCAGCTGGTTGGACAATTTTCGAAAATCATCTTCCCTATTCACTTGTATCTTTGTCTCGCAGATATTTCCATGTTTCAGTGAGGTTACGCTAAACATGTTTTCACCTATTACAGCAACAATTCCTTGTACCAATTTACTGGAAGTCGGCTCTCTCAGATAAATTGGTGGGGGCTTAAACGTCTTCTTCGGAAGTTCTGGCTCATCCGTCTGGAGGAGAGCAAACCTATTTTGATCATTACTCACGGTCTTAGGAGCTTTTGAATTTGATGATACTTGAGCAGATGTTGGGCTCCTCTGTCGCTTAAGAACTGTGACGTATTTATCCATACCTACTTCTTTTCTAGGTTTGATTGCACTATTTGATGTAGAAGGTGTTGATGTTCCTTTATCTATTGAAATTACTATATTGGGCGAACAGGAACGACGCCGTTCCACGGCTCTTGCAGTGAGAAGATTCTCCACAGATTTTTTTATGGATTCTTCCTCAGAGACCCATTTAGTTTTTCTAGTTGAGCTAAGCTCTTTCTCAGAATTACATCTGAGAGGAACACTCATACAGTTTTTATACGATTTTTAATGTTTTTATTTTTTTATATATTTTAACCTATTACGATTTTTTTTCACTTCTTTGTTTAATTTCAACTTTTTACACTTTTTCACCTATTACGATTTTTTCACCGAAAATTCAGCCGCACTAAAAGTAACACGTCCGAACAGTTCGTCTCTCCAGAAAAAAGGTTGCTCACTACCCTTAATTGTGTTGAAACTTAAACAATGTTGAAAACTATCTACAAAAATGAAGTTAGAAGTTTAGAAATTGAGGGAATTGAGGAGATTTTTTAACAGCAACGAAAAATAGCAACGAATGCCACTGAATATAGAAAGTTTTCCGTGCAAAAAATTGTCTGATTTTTATCTTTATCCCAGAAACTAGCTCTAAATAGAAAAACAAAACGAAAATATTTTACAGTTATGTCAAAGAAAAAAAAAACCAAAACGAACTGATACATCCCTCATTAAGCCATTTGGAGTATTAAGCGAGGCATAGACAACAAAACAAAAAAAGTTTTGATAGCTCGCTTATTACTCCAAATGGATGAACAAGTCATTACTCCTTTATTGCTCGATTATGGATTAATCCATATATTTTTTACTGGTCTATTACTTTTTACTTAGGTATTTATTAATTGAACTTAAATTTCTTAGTTTTAATTTATCAATTATTTTAAAAACGCGTGTTGAGTAATTGAAGAAGGTAGTCTGAATGAACGGAACAAACCAAATTGACAAGTGCGAAAAGTTTTGCCAGCGCTGCCATTAAGGTTATTTTGTCATAAGGTCTTTTTTTGACATAACTCGAGAACCACTAGTCCGATTCTGCTAAAACAAATTTAAGAAAATTAGGAATTACAATTCCTTGAATCTGTTCATACAACGTTTCGCTACATAAGCAACAGTTTCGCAGTTATAAATAAATGTATGAAGAAAAAAACTATTTTTTGCCTAAAAAATTTAATATTTTTATTTTTAATTCATAAAAAATCCAAAACGGTAAAAAAGTGTCAAGTCCTATTACTTTCACGTAAAGTCGCATAACCTATGAACAAAATGAGACATAAATCATGAAAATCGATGAACGCGTTTCGCTTTTATTCACAATTAAGTAAAGGCATGAATTTCAAAAATTGAGAAATCCACAAAATTATGTCACAAAAAAAAAAAAAGACCACCAAAGGTGACAATTTCCCCTATATGATAGTTACTAACTTGAAATCGATATATCTCGATTCCTTCTTTTTACCGATATAACTTTCCCCGATAGTTTGAACCCTTCCCGATCACTAACCCCTACCATTAGTCTCACAGTGTTCTCATAAAACTGGCCCGAATGTTATGTGTATATATGAAACATATTTGTGTGGAATCTTATATGGATACCAACAGTTCTGCTCTTTAAAGTGATTTTCGACAGTGGGTCCTTTATGGGAGATATAGTCTATTATGTAACGATCTACACAAAATTTGTGGATACGATTAGGCTTCTCATGTGCAACTTATTTGTGGCGAAATTTTTTTGGATATGTACATAATATATATACATTTATAACCGGTTAACTCCTATTTCGGGAAGACATTTGTATGTCGGCTAGGTTATATAATGGATCCCAACTGTGCTTGGGCCGAAAAATTATTATGTACCAAATTTTATGAAAATATCTTAAAAGTGCGACCTGTATTCTGCGCACAAACTTTACATGGACAGCCAGTTAGACGGATGTACATATTTAAATTGAGAAAGTGCGTTGATCGGTATACTTTAAGGTGGGTGTTGAATTAATATTTATCGGCATTACCAAACATCAGTATAAATCTAATATACCCTTCTTACTATAGTGGTGTAAGGGCTGGCGAATGCCACACGAACACAATAATTTAATAAAACGTTTTTACTATATTTTTTTTAGGAAAAATTTGATTTTAATTTATAAAATAGTAGAGAGGCTTTTTCAATTAATATTGTTAAATTGAAAATGTCAAAAAACGTATAAAGTTGTAAATTGTTGACCTTTAGTTTTGTTGTTTGTAAATTTTGTTCGGCATAAGGTCATAAGGTAACAAATTTTTAAATGTAAAATATAAAAATATTTTGTTTTAAAAATTTTTATTTTATTTTATTCCCAATATTTCGGTCAACTTTGTTGACCATCTTCAGGGGTTATTTAAAATAAATAAATGAAAAACAAATTTCACTCCATTGAGTTTGTTGTCCAGTCGTAAGCTTTTGTCAAAAAACAATTAAAGTATGATATTAGACCTATCGATGTATACTTGAAAAAATAAAAACAGATGGAGTCTAAACCAGATGACGATAAAAAATTTGCAAACAAAAACTGTGAGAGTAAAATTCAGAGATATATTTTAATACATATATAGTATAATTTTACGAAAAATTTATTTTTTTAAATATTGTTAACAAAAGTTATTTTTTACATATTGAATGAAATTTGTTGTGTGCGAAAAAATTAGTGTTTTTATTACTTTAAACAAGTAAGAAAGTATAGACGGTCAAGCCCGACCATATAATACCCTACATCCAGTATATGCATAAAACGGTTTTTCAGAAATGAGCGCTATATGGGAGATATTACAAATATTATGTATGCTATAATTTATCTCGATATAAATATTTTTATATATTTGGATAACATTTTTAAAAGATTTATGGTCGTTAAAGTGATTTTTCGATATGTATATACCCTCCCCACTATTGTGGTGTAGGGTATAAACAGTGATCATTTTCACGTACACCATACGACTGTTAACGAAACTTAGTGCCAATATACAGGAAACAATTCTTTAAGCTTAGCTGATTACCTTTTAGACATTGTGGTGAGGAGAAGATAAGACGAGTACACAATTGAATGTACTAGTAACCAGTGATGCCAGAAGTGCAGATTTTATATCCAAAATTGCCAAAATGGAGATTTGACGATTTTTGGTCTAAAAATGCAGGTTTTTTGAGCTCGGTGACAACATTTTTACTTTTTCGCTTATATTTGTACTATTTTTCTTACTAGCATTCAAAACGAAAAATACCAACCGTTCATGGATGAAAACAAAAATTCAAAAATGCGTGTTACGGAATTACATATGGGTAAGAAAAGTGACAGTATACATACATATATGTAAAATACATCCCGTCTGATGGCACCTTAAATTTCTGTGACAACGGCATCAATTATAAAAGTCACATGGTTGGGTTTGCAGCAGATGGAGCATCTGCAATGACAGGAAAAAACAATCCGTTGCCCAACTTTTTAAAAACGGCATTCCAGATTTATTTATTATTAAATGTGTATGCCATTCACTAGCGTTATGTTTATCATATTCGTGCCTTAAACTCCCTTTCGCTGTCGAAACCCTAGCCAGGGATGTATATAATTATTTGTCTAATAGCCCAAAACGTCACAACAAGTTTGAGAAAATTCAAAGTTTATTAGAAATAAAGCCCAAAAAGATGTTACATCCATGCCAACTCGTTGGCTTTCTTTAGAATCTGTTGTAAACTGATTTTTAGAACTAAATATCGTCACCTAAAATGCCTAAAGACGTAGCCCTCATTATCATAATTTTACAGGAGAAGCAAAAAACTGTTTAATTGAAAATCGCATTCACATCTTGTCTTAAGATGACGACAAACTTCAGGTGACGATATGTACATATTATTTTATTTTTTGTTTTGTAAAATTTTTTATTCGAAGATTTACTTCTAGTTAAATATAAAATGTATTTGAAATTTATTTTTGTATACCTCTGTTATATGTTCTACATTAGCTTTCCGTTGGAAAGCATAATGCAAAATCATACAAAAATATTCAAAGAGACACTAGCAAAATGTAATGCATTTTCTGGCCTGCTAAAGCCGTCATCAGCATTCTTTGTGTCTAATACTATGTTTCCATGGTACATGCTTCGCTCTCTATTCATGCTTTACACCCCAATCATGTGCGAAACAACTTGCTTCACCATACAAAATTTTAAGAGCGAATCTTGTAGATTCATATTGAATCTACTTGCGAAGCACGAAAAATTGCACTCTTCTCTAATTTTTATCGCAAGTTTATCTGCACTTGCTGTAAAAATTTAATATTATTGTAAACAAAACAAATTATTTTCTTGTTGCTGGAAGTAAAGAAAGTAAATACATACGAATGTATGTTTTTTTTTCAAATAAGCTAACTAATTTCCACTCACTTTTGTTTGTCCATTAAAAAAAATTATTTTCCACAAATTGATTCTGTTTTTTTTTATTCTGTTTGTTTATTAAAGACAACTGTCAAATCGAATCAAGTTTATTAGTCATGTAAACAGCATGATTCATAAACATGATTCAGAAGGCGAAGCAGGTGATTCAAGTCGTCGTGGAAACATAGTATAATAGTGTTTTATTTTCAAACCTTTTATATTTAACTTTTTAAATTAACTAAATGAGAATTTTTCCTCTTGCGAGTATTATTGTAAAAACTTTTTATAAAATTTTTTATTCGAAGATTTACTTCTAGTTAAATATAAAATGTATTTGAAATTTATTTTTGTATTTGAATATTTTGTATTTATTACCTTTTATATTTAACTTTTTAAATTAACTAAATGAGAATTTTTCCTAAAAGGTTTGAAAATAAATAACAATAGACACAAAGAATGTTGACGAAGGCTTTCGCAGGCCAGAAAATGCATTACATTTTGCTAGTGTCTCTTTGTATATCTCTCTATGATTTTACATTTATGCTTTCCAACGGAAAGCTAATGTAGAACATATAACAGAGGTATACAAAAATAAATTTCAAATACATTTTATATTTAACTAGAAGTAAATCTTCGAATAAAAAATTTTATAAAAAGTTTTTACAATAATACTCGCAAGAGGAAAAATTCTCATTTATTTATTTTTTTGTTTTGTTAAAAAAAAATATGTATTATAATATATTTCTTATAGTTTATTTGACCTTTTTTGTTTTTTTTTTTATTAATATTTTAATAATTATAATTAATTAATTTTTATAATATAAAATTTTTTTTTCTGAAAAATTAAAAAATTTTAAAAATTAAAAAAAATATTTTTGAAATGATTGAAGAAATTTGGACAACTTTTGCTGGGACCAATAGGTGAAAAGTTACACTAATTTTAATAAAACCCTGTATGACCAAAATTGATCAAAATGTCCAACTTTGACCCCCTCTAACTCCGGTACTTCTGAACTGATAGAGCTGAAAATTTGTGTCTGGCCTACTATCCAATAGTACTAACCTTGGTGCAAATTTCATCCAAATCGATTTTTAACATTGGGTCAATTGACGTGAAATTCACCATATGTATTTTGCAATCATTGTTATCTCTTTTTTTAAATAAACTACATAAAAAAGGTACTAAATGTGTTTTGAAGATTTTTTGAAGATCTTGAAATCTAGATGCAGATTTTACAGATTTTTTGATAAAAAATCATTGGCACATATTCAGAAATCGTAACTAAAGTCGAAACTTATTAAACAGAAACTAAAAAATAGTTCACAAATAGTTAAAGATCTTATTCACAAATCATAACTAATACTATGTTTCCACGGTACATGCTTCGCTCTCTATTCATGCTTCACAACCCAATCATCAACTTGCTTCACCATACAAAATTTTAAGAGTGAATCAACTAGATTCATATTGAATCAACTTGCGAAGCACGAAAAATTGCACTCTTCTCTAATTTTTATCGCAAGTTTATCTGCACTAGCTGTAAAAATTTAATATTATTGTAAACAAAGCAAAATATTTTCTTGTTGCTGGAAGTAAAGAAAGTAAATACGCACGAATGTATGTTTTTTTTACAAATAAGCTAACTAATTTCCACTCACTTTTTTTGTCCATTAAAAAAATTATTTTCCACAAATTGTAAATTCTGTTTTTTTTATTCTGTTTGTTTATTAAAAACAACTGTCAAATCGAATCAAGTTTTTTGGTAAGGTAAACAGCATGATTCATAAACATGATTCAGAGAGCGAAGCAGGTGATTCAAGTCGTCGTGAAAACATAGTATTAGTTGCAAAAGAAAACAAAACAAAATAAAAAGAGAAATAAAACAACAATGTCCAGCAGTTACAATAAACAGGGTCGTTTTATTTATTTGTTTGATAAGCCTGTTTTTATTGTTTTGGCATAACGGTGCCCTGAGTAGACGCTTTTTATTCGAAGGGCCGTACATTGACAGAGAAGTTTAGTAATTGTCTCTTCCTCCTCCTCGTTATGACAGCTTCTACAGTATTCATTGTACTGTAGACTTAGTTTTCTGACGTGTGCTCCAAAAGTACAGTGACCTGTTTTGGTTAAGACAAAAGTTAAACAATGAATTCGTCCTTCCCCCATCAAAAACGGTCCAGACCTCGCGATAGTGGTTTCATTCGACCACTTTTCCTGAGCAAGTCTAAACATTTCTTTCTGAACAAGTATCTTTAGACTCGTAACGGTAATACCAGTAAAGAGGGCAATCACCTCCTCGGTCATCATTGTACCTCTTCTGGCTAATTCATCAGCAATATAGTTGACCTGTACTGTACTTTGTCCAGGGATCCATATTAGCGTTATCCTACAATGTTCCGCTAGCTCGTTTAGAGACACCCGGCATTCTGCGATTAACCTGGACGTCGAGTAGACACCGGCTGTGCTTTTAACAGGTGTACGTCAGTGACCCTTTCCAGAGTCTTTAGCAAGAAGGACATTTGGTTCATAGTGATGGTAAGTTCATTTTTCTGAAGATCTGCTGGAATAATGTCATCTGGTCCCGGTGATTTGTACGAACCAAAGCTATTAATCGCCCATCGTTTTTTTATCTTATTTATCGGAACAGAGTTAATATGAGTAGCGTTGTTTTTAGTATTGTTGACTGGAGCACAGCCTGGGAAATGAGTATCAAGTAGCACATCAAGGGTCTCCTTACTACTCAAGATCCAGCTACCGCAGGGTTTCTGGATGTACCTTGCTGACCGGTGAGGTTGCGAATATCTTACGAAGTCTCGGATGAGCCTTCCGCGCCTCTACAGTAGTCCCTCCAAGTTTTCCTCTTCGCATTCTTTATTAGGTTCTTAAAATTATTTAATGAAGTTTTGTAGGATGTCCAGTTACCCAGCCGTTTAGCCTCATTAAACAGTTTATGCACTAAACAGCTCATGCACTTCTTGCATGAGCTATATCAGGATTCCACCAGGTAAGCTGGTTTCTACCCCTGAATGTCGTAGGCCTGCAGGCGAGATTGGTAGCAGAACGAACGTTTACTACAGTTTCAATGTCATTATTATTCTCAATCACCCAATCAGTCTTCCTTCGGTTTTGAATAATGTTACCACACGTACTACGGATAAGAAGCAGTCTTTGGAGACGGTCCAGTTAGAGATCATGCTACAGTGTATACCACTCAGCAACTGCGAGTTTGCATCAGCGGATATTACTGCCGGTAACACAAATAGTAATTTATTCAGGATTTATTAATACCAAAAAATCCCAGTATATCAGGATTTCACATCCCTGAAAAGCTTTATAAGCTCGTTAATTTTAATAAAAAATTTAAAATATCCTGTTTTACCCCTTTTTGGACATTTTTGTGCCCTGAAAAAATAATTATGTTCGTATTATTTCTTAGTATGTAATATGTATTATTAGAAAATAATATTTCATTGAATTTTTATTGCGAGAATTAGGATACGTTTTTAGGCAAATTCAAAAAAAATACAAAAAAAAAAATTCTGTTCTTTATATTGAGTTAAGCCGTATGAGTGTTTATTTGTATTGCTATGTCTATTTATTTAGCAGATACAAAGGGTTCCATAGGGTTTTACGTATAACATTTTTAGCCGTTTTGATCAACGTTCGGCGTCAGTTTTGTCCGTTGGTTAGAAATAATTTTGGAAAATTTTTATTATATTTATTTGTAAGACCTGGTATTAGAGAATAATATTTCTAGATCTTTTTATTGAGAAAATCGGTTTTGACTAAAAAGGACCAAGAAGGAATACAACTTTTAGGCTTAACCGAAAATATTCTTAAATTTTAGAAGAATTCATTTTAAGTTTTACTTCTATGGTTATTTATTAAGGGGATATAAAAGGTAACATTTGATTATCGGAAACCGTTTTTATCCGTTTCATCTAGAATTTCGAATTTTAAAATAGTAACGGACATTTGTCCCCTCTTTTTTGATTAGAGGCAAACAAACTTTTTAATTTAGCTTTATTAGGTTTGGAGATAGGATAGGATAGAAGGGTAGTGCATTAAGTGCACTTCCACTCGGAGACCCTGTGGTTCATTGTGGTTCCCTTCAGTAGAAAGAATAAATAGAGAATATAAAGATAGGACAGATATAGAAATAAGGACAACTAAAACCGCCTGATAAGGGGGAGAAAGAAGAAAGAAAGAAAGAGTGAAAAATCCCCTTACGGATTTGGAGTCGCCGTAGAATATCCCTAAAATAGCCACCATATTCCCCTAATGAAACCCAGGATGTTACTCGGTTTGCAGCCAGCAACATCACTGAGTTCGTCCAGGAATCTATTTCCTAGCCACTTAAGTCTACGACTCTGCAACCTATTACAATAGCACATGATGTGCTCTATTGTCTCTGGCTCCTCTGCATCCCCACACACTCTACAGAAATCCTGTGTGTTGTTATCCCATTTGCCTCTGAAGGCCCCAATCAAACAATGCCCGGTTATCACTCCTACCAGAATCCTTAGACTATGCCTGTCCAATTCCATCAGCGTTTCGGTCGCGTTTGCATTTAGCCTTGGCCATAAGGACCTGGACACTATACAATCCGACCTACTGCCCCAGGATTGGTCTGCACAGTCACGGAATCTTTCCTAAATCAGCCTGTAGAAGTGACAAATAGGTGGCTTGACCTCTCTTTCTCTAGTATCATGGTTCAAACCAGAACCATGTCTAGCCAGTTCATCTGCCACCTCATTTCCCTTGTCGGAAATTGCCAGTTTTGGAGATAAACAGTTACCATTTTTACCCGTTTTATTCCCCTTAAAGTCCGAATTTCCAGGGATCGTCATGATGTAAAATAAATTTATTCCTCAAATTTTAAGTTTCTAGCTGTAGCGGTCTAGGCTGTGCAATGATAAATGAATCAGTCAGCCGTCAGTCACATTACTATTTTATATAAATATATACATATACATAATACATATTATGTATATTTGTTTATTTATTTATTTAGTTATTTATGTATTTATATATTAACTAGGAAACAGAATGCATTGCTGATCAGCGTTTGTCGAGCTTTGATTGTCCCGATGGCCACCGCAGTAAACGGATTGGTGATCCTGCTGAAATTGATGACCTTATGCAAACACCACGGAACCGAGAAAATCATTTGAATGATCCAATATACTCTGAAATTGAAGATGATAGTGTTCTTATATTAGAGAGTCCAAACTTTGAAAATCATACTGGCATTCAACATTTCACCGCCGCTAATAATCCTAAAATATTGTACGCCAAAGTTAATAAATACAATAAACACGTATTAGACGCAAACCAGGTTCAACTAAAGGAACAAAAACCGCAAATACCTTTGGCCAAAATTATACAGGATTCATTGAAAAGTAAAAAAATTATATCAAATTTTACTCCACTACCACCACTTCCAGAACCGTCTGGAGATGAAACTGCTTCATATTCATCGCCAACATCAACTGCTATACCTTTGTCACATTGTCAGTCATTAAATAATGTAAGAGTAATGGAGCATAATTCAACTCCTAAAAAACAACGAAATCTAAGCAAATCAGATTTATCTCTTCATCGTAGTGAAATATTCTTGGAAAATTTATGTAAAAGTGAGTTGGTGATAGATTCTGGAATTGACAGAGAAAACTTGGAAAAAGTTCAAAACGTATGTTTAACATATTTTTAATAGTAATATATATATATATATAAATTTTATGTATAATTCGTTTGCTAGGATGATAAAAATATGCCAAATCGTTCGTATGTCTCAATGGCTCAACCATCTCCTAATGATGTTTTCATTAGGTCATCTGAAAGCGACCACGAAGTTTTGTGTCACAATGATACTGTGTCTTATGAATTGCCCAATGATGATGACGATGTTGCTGAATATATCGATGCAGATAACTCTATAACTGCTGGCAGTAATTTGGGTTTATGTCCATCATCACATAACCAAAGTACACCAAAGAAGCAATCCTTTATGACAAAGGTAGAATTTTTTATTGATTCCTATTAATGCTGAATTACATATTTTTTTTGCTTCATTTAACAAATTAAAACTCTTCATCATTTACTATGCCTACAAATCTTGAACTGTGTAATTTCTGTATTAACATTAAAAACAACTATTTATAATATATGTATTTCATAAAAACAAAACAGCTTTTTACTAACTTTATCACTTTAATTACATTCTATATACAGATAAATATACATACATAAATATGTACATACGCAAATAAGGTTGAATAAATTTTAACATTTCTTTGGCATGGGAACATTTATTTGTAATTGGAACTTGGAAATATCTTCATTTATTTACACATATTATTATTATTATTTTTATTAATTTAGGATAAGTCAAATACAGCTGAATTGAATGTTGACGTAGAGCCGTTGAACATCAGTAATCACTTATGTAACAGTTGTCCAAATACACCACTAAAACAAAATGACCAACGAAAATATCCGTCGCATTATCTTAGTATGAATGAGATATCAGAATATGATGCTGTAGTTAATTCAAGGGTAAAGGCGACCAATGCATCGGTATGTTATAAAAGCTTAAAAAATGTATTGCAGAAATCTTTTCGGAAAAGCAAAACATTTCTTAAGACTGAAGGGAAACGTTTGTCTACATCTTTGAATTTTTCAATGAATAATGCAACACTAAGCCCCACTTTTGCCCGTGAGAAACAATCATTTACAGATTCGAATTTTAATATTGAGGCCCTATTCTCTCTAAATGAATCCGCATCGGTAAGTGAACAAATAGCACAAACAGTGAGCATTTGTCGCAAATTGCCAGATTTGGAAATTTCTACGGAAATGGTTGAAGCGGAACGGCTGTTATTATATTCAGCATTACGTCGGGAAAATCAAGTGAGCTCCTCATTAATAGTAGCAAGGAGTCAGAGCATGAATCAAAAGCCAAAGATGCGTTTCTTTATTGACGATCTGTTTTTGCCAGTACTTTCTGATGTTAACCAGGATATATTTTTTAATTATTTTTATATTGTTACCTTTGAATGCGGAGGTGTTATTAAGTCTACACAATCGGCTGAGTGCGTGAGCGGCACAGCGATATTTCGAGACTGTGGCATTGAATTCGCGCTTTGCTCTGAATTGGAAACAAACACAGAAGCGAAGGAACCTTCCTATAAGGATAACGCTGTAAAGTGTAATATTTTTATGCTTCGTTTACGTAAAATATCTACAATTTCCATCGAACCCAAAAAAAGAGTAAGACAAACAACTTTTAATTGGCTTTTGATTTTTAATATACCCTATATTTCTTTACAGACAATAATAGAGGCTTTGACACAAGGTCCTTCCTCAACATTGATATCGACGTCGTCATCATCATCATCCTCCAATGAAGTAATTTCTAGATTCCGTCTGCACGCTACTTTTACTGTAGACGCCACTGATTTTGTGCCTTACGAATATGTGCATCAAGAATCGAATAATTCTGATCGGATTTGTACACGTGCCGCGGGCTTTTGTACCATACCCTTAACACCACGAACCAAATCTACAAATTTAGCAGGACAACTACGCTTAAAAGGACGAGCAGAAGTACGTTTTCCGAAGCGCGTGTTTGGGGGATTTTTAAATGTCGAAGATCCCCACTCACAACATCATTGGAATCGACGTTGGTGTATGTTAAACGGCATATTTATATATGTGTTGCAAGATGAAAATAGTTTGAATACGACACCCCTTCTAGTTATTGATTTAAGAGATACTATTCGTAATACAAATTATCCTTTGACTTGTTCACCAAGAGAACTATGCGCACGTCCTCGTTCCTTTTGCTTAGTTTCTTCAAAACATGAAGCATGCGAAGATGTATCCACCTTAACTGTATTTTTTGCAGCTGAAACTCAGGAGAATTTAGATGACTGGTTAAAGAACTTAAATATTGTGATGGATTTTATTGTCACATGGCTTAAGTAACAAATACAATAATTTCTATCTTATTTTACAGTTATTATTTGAAAAAAAATCTGAAATATTACGATGACATCAAGAAATATTTCAGTATAGAAAATAACTAATAGAAATAGCCAAAAAGTAGGTTTTTTGGCTCTGTACTTCTTAAATTTAAGTTTGTTTAAGTGAAATTTTTTGTTATTTTATAACGAAAAATTGTCAATAGAGAAATTGAATTTGGTGCAATATCTCGTGTAACTTTAGCAATCACTTACATATAAATTAAATAATTTGTTAATAGTGAGATTGCCCGTGAAAGCAACAAAAATAAAATAGAATCTATTCTGGCGACAGTGTGGTCACCCACAAGTTAAATGTTTGCTATGCATACAAAATGTATACTCATTGTCGACAGTGGCTGTGGTTCTAATTTTAATCAAGCTGTAACATAACCTTCTTCTATGACAGTTCGTGCGAGACTTTGGTTATTTTTTACAATACGTATATAGATTTGAGAACTGTTCCAATCTCGGATCAATGTATATTCAACACAGAAAACTCCAAATTTTTTGTCTTTATTTATTTTTTCGGACTTACTCAACAACTGAAAAACGTTTTTTATTTTTTGATATAGTAGTGTAAAATAGGAAAATCCAAAAAAATTGTAATTGTTTTATTTAGCATTTTATTAATTTGCGTCACAGAAGTGCTTTTGGAAATTAAAGTTATATCAGGCATGTGATGGAAATCGAAAACGAAAACAAATGAATTTTAGAAGTACATTTTAATGCAATTCTAATCTAATTTTTACAAATTTTCTTTTAAGATTCTCTTTAGTAGCACAATATCTTTATATTTTATGTGATAAAAGTTTTTCAATACGGAAATATTACGAAAAAATTGAATTCTAAAACTCATTCGTTTTCGATTTCCATCATATGCCTGTATAAGTTTGTCATTCCGTTTGCAATTTCAACAATATAATTTTCCGACCCTAAAAAGTATATATATTCTGGATCCTTATAGATAGCGGAGTCTATTAAGCCATGCCCGTCTTTCTGTTGAAATCAATTTTCTGAAGTCCCCAGATATTTTCGGGATCGAAATCTTCAATAATTCTGTCAGACATGCTTTAGAGAAGTTTGCTATTTAAAATCAGCAAAATCCGTCCATAAATAGCGGAGATATGAGCAAAAATCTGAGACAACCTCTGAAAATTTCATAAAAAAACTATCAAACAAAGTGTATTATTAATACAGTGGCTTCACAAGCCCAAACGTTAAAGTTTCCAAAACAACAGGCAAATTTTTTATAAATAAAAAAGTTGCTTATGTAAGAGCAAACACCAATACCCTGCAAACATTTTTGAGATTTTCTGGCGATGATTACGCGATCCTTACGAATCGCTAACTATCGCCTACGCCTTCCAACTAAGCGATGAATACGCGAGCGTAACAAGTAAGTCAATTTTTTTTTTCTAAAAACACTATGCTGAGAAAAATTTTGATCACTTCACTTTTGATCACGATGTTAATCGCGCGCCATCGCCTACGCCTTACACCTAAGCGATGAATACGCGAGCGCACACAAGTAACGGGAAATATCAAAATATTTTTGTATCCTTTATCGTTTAGAGATGAGTCATCAATGTTTTCTCGGTGCATTTTTATACCATTCACCTTCATGAGAAGGGTATATATAAGTTTGTCATTCCGTGTGAAATTTTCACAATATAATTTTCCGACCCCATAAAGTATATATATTCTGGATCCTTATAGATAGCGGAGTCGATTAAGCCATGTCCGTCCGTCTGTCTGTTGAAATCAGTTTTTTGAAGTCCCCAGATATATTCGGGATCCAAATCTTCAATAATTCTGTCAGAAATACTTTCGAGAAGTTTGCTATTTAAAATCGGCAAAATCGGTTAAGGTCAACCAGAGTTATTGACCAATAGTTAGTTAGTTAATTGTTCTTTATTTTTTTTTTTTTTAATTCATTTCTGTTGTTACAAAGTTATATAAAAAAAATTTAAAGTAAATAGAACATACGACTTTGACCAATGTCGTCAGTCGGATAGATATTGTGATTTAAATTATAACAATTGTGTTTTATGTTTAATTTAGATTAATAATTAAATTCATCAATAAGCTGTTTTCGATAACCTATTGCATCTATAACAAAAAGATATATAACTTTAAAGTTTTGCTTTGCATTATTTAAGATATTTATTAAATCACTGAAAATGGTTGTGGTTCTTTTAAAATATTTATAGCGGATTTCCCGTAAAATTGGACATATGGCAATAAAGTGCAGAATATTTTCCGTTTCGTTTCTATTACATAAAGAGCATATGCGGGGCCTATGTGTCTGAAATCTAGTTCCATTGAGCTCAATCAGGTCACATCTGGCTTTAAAGATGTAGCTTACTGCCGTCGTATTATTATAGATTTCGAAATATGTTTGTTGCTCCTTGTAGTTAAGTTTTGAATAAAAACGATTTGTTCTGGTTGCCTGTAGTAGGTGGTTTTCTCTTTCTTTTCTTTTTAGCCCGGTTAGTATATCAAATCTTAAACGTTCCCAGTTCTCTCTTGAAACGCATTCGGAAATTTGTATTGTAGTTACATCCCAAGCTAGTTTTTCTATGTGTTTATACCAATACGATTTTTTTTCTATTGTGAGTTTGGTTAGTTTACTTGGTAAGCGGTTATCGTCATAATCAAATTGACCAATATGTGAGACAACCTCCATAAAAATTTGATATTTTTGTCCATCATAGCTCCCATACAAGGACCACATCTAAAAAAGACATTTTTCCCTATATATATATTGTATAAATATCGGTACCGACTCAAAACTTTGCACAGATCATTTAAATATATACAAAAATCATCCCAAAAAGTTTTGTAAATTTCGGTCTATTTTTAACCGTATGCCCCATATAAAGCCCTCTTCCGAAAATCACTTTAATACTCATAAATCTCTTATAAATAAGGGTACCAATCCAAAATTTTATATGGATAATTTACATACATGCCTAAATCAAACTGCTGGATTTTGAGAATATCGGTCCATATTTGACTATATCCTCCAAATAAGGCCCACTTCCGAAATCCACGTTAATACTAATATATATCTTAAATATACCGTTATTATGTTGAAATTCGACGTGAAATATCCTCATATACATGAAAATAACTGTTCCAAAGTTTAAGAAGATCGGCCCATAATTTGTCATAGCTGCCATATAAGAACCATTTCCAAAAAATAAAAATTCGGATCAAAAAATATTCTTTTCGGATTTAACCCATTTTCGGTCCATATTTTATAATCATGATATATATCGTTGGAAAGGTATTTTTAATACCTTTTATTTAATGTATTACAAATTATCAAGCACCCAGTAGATCCCCAGATATAGACCTATATATTTTCAACTTTAAGGGCTCGCCCCCCTCGAAAATAGACGTGACCGCCAACAAAATTTTTTTTGCTGGCATCTCCTCTAAAAGCCCTATTTGATTTTTTTTTGAGCAAAGTCACAAAAACCTAATTGTTGCCCTTGTTTATACTCTGTTAAATTACACTCAAGATTATTATGAACATCAGACAAACTCTGTAAATTATGGTAAGAATTGGCAATTAAATCAATTAAAAATGGTGAAAATTAGACAAAATTTCAAAATATTTAACATAAATTATGTTGGTCGTAAAATTGTTTTTCAAACAATATATCAAATACAGTGCAAGCTCGGTATTCGCGACTACCCATTATCGCGACGGCTTGATTTTTTAAATTGCAGGTTCTATAATCGCGACAATTTACGAAAAACGGGTTCAATTTTCGCAACTTTTATCTGTTTTTTTCAAGGATTACAAAGAAGGTGAATCCCCGTCTTCACGGGGATTTTATATGTGTCATTTGTTGTGTAAATACATTTCTTAATATGGGAAAAGTTCAACATATTTTAAAGCCAACGATTTCTCAAAAAGTGTATTCCATAAATTCAATTTGCATGAATTACAAGTTGCATAAATCTTCGGTTTACCACATTATAGCAAGAAAATTCATTAAAAAAGTTCTTACATTCAACAGAAAGTGGCTCTGGCAAATTTGCACCTTAAAGAAAGCTGAGTACCCAAGAATGGAAAAGATGCTTTACAAGTGGTTTGTAAAACAAAGGCAGAAAAATGTTCCAATATCAGCAGCGATTTTACGATCAAAATCCAGTCATTTGTATTCCAAAATTTATCAAAATTTATTCAGGTTTCAATGCCAGTGAAGCATGGTAGAAGAAATTTAAGCGTCGACATGGAATTAGATTTTTAAAAATAACGGGCGAGAAATTGTCTTCGAAATCTCATCTTATTGATCCATTTGTACAAGAGTTTAAAGATTACGTTGATGAGCATGGGTTGACTCTTAACCAAATCTACAATGTCGACGAATCCGGTTTATATTATAGGATGCTTCCAAATCACACTCTTGTCACATGTAATGAGAAAACGGTTCCCGGAAGAAAAATATGTAAAGAGTGAATAATTTTTTTGCCTTGTTCAAATGCGAATGGCACTGACAAACTGAAATTGTTGGTTGTTGGAAAATCAAAAACTCACGCGCCTTTAAATGCTTTTTCAACAATCCTGTAATATACAAATCCAGTAATAACGCCTGGATGACATCATTAATATTCAAGAACTGGTTCCATCATGAATTTGTTTCCCACGTAAGTTAATTTTCAGCAATTAGTAAAAGTAAGTTCTTCATAATTAAAAATTTTTAGGTTCGAGACTTTTTGGCTTAAAAAGTTCTTCTGCAAAAAGCAGTTTTACGACGTGTCACCCAGTTGAGGAACTAAAAAGTGATGACGGCTTAATTAAAGCAATGAATCTACCACTCAATTGCACTGCGCTTATTCAACCGTTAGATCAAAACGTTATCAACTTAGTCAAATTAAATTATAAAAAAACAACTTGCTTGGCGAGAACTAAAAAACTTCAATCTCAAAAATGCAGTTCAGATTCTAGCTACGTCCTGGGATAAAATATCAGTGTCCAACATCCGAAAATCGTGGAACGCCTTGATCGAATTCGGTAGCGAATGGAGTGAAGAGGATAACATGACCTTAAATATATTACAAAATATAATTCAGGAAGAAAACGAAGATCTTTCAACTATTGGTACACTTGTAGCTCAAATTCGTAGGGAACATATTTTTACGAATGCTGACATAAACAACTAGATTCAAGAAGACTTTCAAGTGGAAAGTAATGAGGAGCAAATGGAATTATCAGATACGGAATCGGAGGATTTATACGATAGTGGTCAAGTAGAATTCAAAATTAAAGTGGACGATTGTATAATATCGATAAACATATGCATACAATGGGCTTTGGAAAATGATAAGCCGACAACTGCACTATATGAACTACGTGATTCAGCTGTTATTTTAAAAAATAATTTGCCAAAAAAGCATCTCAAAATCTCCAATTTCTTTAACAATCTTTAAAATTTAAATATGTATATCAATTAAAACAGCTTTAATTTTAAAAATTACGAATACCGAGCTTGCACTGTACTAATAAAATTTGCACTAAGACTGAATAGAAAACACAGAATAAGAATATTCCAGTCATATAACCAGTGTAGTTTTTGTATTTCTTATTACGTTTAGGTGGAGGGTATTTAAGATTCGGCACAGCCGAATATAGCACTCTTACTTGTTTTCTTGTTGTTTTTTTCAGGTAACGGTAAAATAAATATTTGGTTTCAAGAACAATTCTCAAAATTGTCAGTTTGTTACAGAACGTGATACTCAGAGGTATGGATTTTATACGATTTTATTACATGGGCCAATTAAAAAAAAACTCAATTTTTGTATCCCCGCACTTTACACTACTATTTTAGGTAAAAAAAAAACAAAAATGTGAGAGTATTCAGCAAAGAATATGTAACAAAAAAACGTAATTCTCAAATTTGTATGTTTGTTTTTTTGTTTATTCAGAATGGTGCCTATGACTGCTTCCATACAAAAGCATATGTCCCCCGTTAGAATTTTTAGTAAACAAGATAAAATAAAATAAAAAAAAGTAAATATGCAACATTTAATAACAGCTTTCGAATTATTGTGTTTCTTTCTTGTGTTTTAAATTGTTATAGTCGTCAAAACTTAATTAGTGCGAATTTGGCGTTTCAAAGAAAGCATGGTGCAACTATACAAGGTGAGTGCAAATCGACAACAAATACAACACAAAACAGAAACAACAGGCATTTTGTTTATGTAAAATAATGTACTACTGTCAAAAATACTTCAAAAAGTATTGCTTTTGACAGAAGTAAATTGTAAACAAAGTCAGTCAGCTGGGCTACTGCACTCACCTTGTATAGTTACACCATGGATTACCCAAAAATTTGTTAAGTTTACAATATATTAACTTTTTATCGCCAGTTTATCTGCACTAGCTGTAAAAATTTAATATTATACTATGTTTCCACGACGACTTGAATCACCACCTTCGCCTTCTGAATCATGCTGTTTACATGACTAATAAACTTGATTCGATTTGACAGTTGTCTTTAATAAACAAACAGAATAAAAAAACAGAATTTACAATTTGTGGAAAATAATTTTTTTAATGGACAAACAAAAGTGAGTGGAAATTAGTTAGCTTATTTGAAAAAAAAAAACATACATTCGTGCGTATTTACTTTCTTTACTTCCAGCAACAAGAAAATAATTTGCTTTGTTTACAATAATATTAAATTTTTACAGCTAGTGCAGATAACTTGCGATAAAAATTAGAGAAGAGTGCTATTTTTCGTGCTTCGCAAGTTGATTCAATATGAATCTACTTGATTCGCTCTTCAAATTTTGTATGGTGAAGCAAGTTGTTTCGCACATAATTGGGGTGTGAAGCATGAATAGAGAGCGAAGCATGTACCGTGGAAACATAGTATTATAGTAAACAAAGCAAATTATTTTCTTGTTGCTGGAAGTAAGTAAGCTAACTAATTTCCACTCACTTTTGTTTGTCCATTAAAAAAATTATTTTCGACAAATTGTAAATTGTTTTTTTATTCTGTTTGTTTATTAAAAACAACTGTCAAATCGAATCAAGTTTTTTTGGTCATGTAAACAGCATGATTCATAAACAATGATTCAAGTCGTCGTGGAAACATAGTATAAGGCGGCATAAGTAAGTGATGCCAACATTTTTCATACATTTATGGAAAAAATGTATAAAATTTAACTACAATTGGCGTTATTTTGCATAGTTGTATAAAACCGTACTATTTATGATTTTTTAATGCGAAATATTGTGACAAATGTGTAGACACATTATGAAAATAAGACTAAAGCTTAAAAATTCAAGCTTTTTAAAATTACCGTACAAAAGTAGAAATTACGTAAATGGTAATTACCGTACGGTTAACATCACTGGTTGCATATGACTAGTGATGGGACGATTAATCATTTGATGCATTATAATTACGGTGACCATTTTTGGAAAAGGAAAATACAGGACATATACAAAATTATGTTAAAAATAAAAAGAAAAACAGAAAAAATAATCATATAATATATTTATTATTATTATTATAAAATTAAGTAACAACAAAAACAAGTCTTCTTGATTAGAATAAAAAGTTAAATAAAAAGTTTTTATAATATTATAATTTAAAAAAATAAATTTGGTTTTATAAACAGTCTTCTTGACTAAGGCTAACAAAAAAATAGAAAAAAAACTACATAAATGATAAATTTAGTTATGAAGTTTGATATTTTTCCACAGAATGGATTTTTTTAAAACATCTGGATTGTTAATTAAAAATCCTTTAAATTCTGAGCAATTCATTTTAAAATTGCATTTTGTAATTAATAATGATCTTAAAGTATTTACTTTTAATTGCGATTTTTCGGTGGTCCAAATATTATTATTGAAAACACTCTCTCGGTAGCAGCATTTGAAGCTGGTAGACATAGATAAAATTCAACAAGTATCAATATATTTTTATATGCAATCACATTTGTCTTAAAGTGATTAAAAATTTCAATCTATCATCTACTGATATATTTTTTACCCTCCAGTCTTCTATTTTTTCATTATTTGCAAAATTGTTCACGCAGCTCACTTCATCAAATAAATCTGCATTATTTATTTTTAAATCATTTCTTAATTCATTTAGATAGGATAAAGTTTTTTCAATCTTGTCCCAAGATAACATATTTCGTAACAATATCCAATCTAAAATTTCTACATCTCTAAAAGCTTTATCCCACTGATTTAGGTAATCAATGCATGTTTGGTAAGAATTTGTTATATGTTCTTTAGTTATTGTTTCATCAAAATCATTACTTTTCTGTAATTCGAGAATAATATTTTTGACGGTAAGGGGTAAAAACAGTTCCTTTTTCCGTTCGACCAATTTAAATTTTAAATCTTTTAAAATAATTGAAGCCTCAGGCATTGAAATATTTTGTGATTCTACTTTAAGAATAGCTTTATGAAATGTTGAAGCTTGGCTATATGCAAAAGATAAATAAATTAGGTAAATAATCAGGCTCGAGGTCTGTGTTATAATCAATTGTTCTATTTATAACCATAACCATAATTCAGCACAAGGATTCATAAAAAAATTTCGTAATATTGTCGGACATTTTGGTTGAGACATAAAATATAATTTTAAAGATTCAAATAGTTTTATGATTCTTTCCAAAGCAGGCATTAAAGTTAACCATCGAGTTTTGCTATGTCCTAGTAACTTTTTATATTCTATTTCAATATCTTCACATATTTCTTTGAAATTTTCAATTCTAACTGTATAAATATATAAAAAAGAATAAATTTTGACAATAATAACTTCAATATCAATAGGTAAGCATTCTGCTGCAGTTTGTATGCAGTTGTTCAAAATATGTGCAGCGCAATTTACACCTATCAGTTTTTGGCCAATGAAGTTTTGCATTTTGTGAAAAATATTATTCTGACCTTTTCTGGCTGCACCACCAAAATTACAATTTGTGCTGTCTCCACAAAACGCTATCATTTTACTAATTATTTCATTTTTTTCAAGAGTCTGGCACATATTTTGAAATAATATCTGAAGTTTCTCCAATAAGGTCTTTAACATCCAAAATCTTAATCTGAATTCCTTTATTCGGCAGAAAGTATCGAATTAATATTGGACAAATTTTAACCTTTTTGTGATTCGAACAATCTAAATATGTTGTGATACATTGAACGTTTGACAAATCTGCTTTGATTGTATTTAATGACATTGGTGTAAAAATATTGTTTACAATGGATTCACATTTTGTTCTAGCACAAGAATATTTTTCACTGAAACACGATTTAATCAGTTTTGATGTGCAATCGTTAGACCTAAATGAAAAATTGTGCTGAACACTATGAAATGTCCAAGTACCTTCTACAATAGCCAGGTCCTTTTCTTTATCATTGAATGTATTAATTCTTAAAAAATTCTTTAAAACTTTACTTGATGATTTGGCTAAATCTGCTCTTTTATGATTTTGTGTTTGCAAATGCTGTTTAATATCAGTACGTCCACTATTTGCTTTAGAAAAATGTGTCAAACATTTTTCACATCTCATCTCTTGTTGTGGCTACTTGTTGTTTTAATAAATGGAAACTTGCTTTTTAAGTCATTATTGAAATTACATTTTATTTTTGTTGGAGCCATATCTCTATTAAAATGAATGCTATTTTAACTTTTGGAAATGTAGGGAAAGTATACAGTTGGATTTTTATGATAATTTTGTATTAATGTTCGTGCAATGTATATGCTAAAAAGAGGACATTTGCATATCAAATTAGGAAATAAGGGGCATTGTACTGTCCTGTATTTACAAAAAAATCTCAAGGGACAGCATGTTAAAAAACAGGACTGTCCTGTAAAATACAGGACGGATGGTCACCGTAATTATAATCGATTTTTTTCTTTCAATTAAATATGAATCTACTTGATTCGCTCTTCAAATTTTGTATGGTGAAGCAAGTTGTTTCACTAATGATTGGGGTGTGAAGCATGAATAGAGAGCGAAGATTGTACCGTGGAAACGTAGTATAATTGTATCGAAAAATGGGTTTCGATGATACTATGTTTCCACGACGCCTTGAATCACCTTTTTCGCTTTCTGAATCATGTGTATGAAACATGCTGTTTACATGACTAATAAACTTGATTCGATTTGACAGTTGTTTTTAATAAACAAATAGAATAAAAAAAAAACAGAATTTACAATTTGTGGAAAACGATTTTTTTTAATGGACAAACAAAAGTGAGTGGAAATTAGTTAGCTTATTTGAAAAAAAAAACATACATTCGTACGTATTTACTTTCTTTACTTCCAGCAACAAGAAAATAATTTGCTTTGTTTACAATAATATTAAATTTTTACAGCTAGTGCAGATAAACTTGCGATAAAAATTAGAGAAGAGTGCAATTTTTTGTGCTTCGCAAGTTGATTCAATATGAATCTACTTGATTCGCTCTTAACATTTTGTATGGTGAAGCAAGTTGTTTCACTCATGATTGGGGTGTGAAGCATGAATAGAGAGCGAAGCATGTACCGTGGAAACGTAGTATAACACACACAGCAGCTCAAAAGAATTCTCATGACTGAACAGCAGCAAATATTACCAGATTATACGAAAAGCATGGTTATTCCATATCAAACCGTCTATAGGTGCTATCAGACGGGATGTATTTTACATATGTACTGTCAAATTTTCCATCTGTAAAAGTTGTACACATCGTGTGATACATATGAAACTTTGCATGTGTAAAATACATGTGGAAATACATATGTACTTTTTTCGATTAGAACACATAAACAAAACAGCTGGTTTGTTTTGAAACAAAATTGTTTGAAAAAATATATTGTAAAGAAAATGGATAATGAACATAGAAAAGTAAGTATTTTTCCATTTTTAATAAATTAAATTATGTTTATTATATTTCTTGCAGTTGATTGGCCAAAAGAAGCAATTTTTGAAATTTATACGGGTTAAAAAGTCAGCTTTTGTTTACATTTATAGGTTACTAGTTAAAACCCGGTGTGCTTCGCTACCCGTATCGTAATGAAATAAAAAGTTTAAAGTTAAACAAATATACCGTATTTGCCGAACGATAAGACGCACCCTGATTTTAGGTAAAATTTTCAGAGTAAAAAGGTGCGTTTTATCGTCCGGCAAATACGGTATTTATTAAGTTATTAAAACCTACAGTTTTCCTTTTAAATTAAATCTTATTACATTATCTTATTATGATTTACGATATACAAACAAACAAACACACATTCACTTTTATATGTATATAGCTAAAACCCGGTGTGCTTCGCTACCTGTATCGTAATGTAATAAAAAGTTTAAAGTTAAACAAATATACCGTATTTGCCGGACGATAAGACGCACCATGATTTTAGGTAAAATTTTCAGAGTAAAAAGGTGCGTCTTATCGTCCGGCAAATACGGTATTTATTAAGTTATTAAAACCTACAGTTTTCCTTTTAAATTAAATCTATTACATTATCTTATTATGATTTACAATATACAAACACACATTCACTTATATATATATATATGTATAAGGATTTCAAATGTACATATACAAATTTTAACATTTACTAAATATTGTTGCTAGTCAGCGCATTGGTGACCTAAATATTAATATTTATAGCTGATATAGCTATATCTATGGGAGGTGCCACGCCCACTATTGATAGTCCGCCCATTCTTGTCCTAAATATGAATATTGATAGTAGAATAACCGTACCATATATCTTAATTATCATCATATGGGAGGTGCCACGCCCCCTGTAGCTACTACTCCCATTTTTTCCGCAAATATTTAAACAAACAATGGAATTGCTCATGCAAAATTTGAGTACTATAGCTATTATAGTTTCTCAAGTATTTGATTTTTAAAATTAACTTTGTATGGAAGGTACCACGCTCACTTAAAATTTCAAAAAAGCTCCTTCCAGACATACAGAAATATACTGTGAAAATTTCAAGCAAATCGGTTCAGCCGTTTAGCCGTCTATAGATCCCAAACTAATAATAATAAACATACATACAAACACAAAATCACTTTTATATATATAGATGTCATACGGAAAAACATAAGCAGGTTTGATAGCAAAAATTATGAATCGTATGTAAAATGCAAAGAAAAGTGACAGTACATATGTAAAATACATCCCGTCTGATAGCACCTTAAATGAGATCTTTCGACTTAAAGGATATACCTACAAGCAAATATTAAGTAAATTGTTTAACATCTTATCTAAATATTTAATTTTAATTGTTATTTTGTTTTTTTAAGAGTACCTAGAATTTTGCGGCATTAAAATGTGGGTTTATCACAAACTTAAATGAATTTTTTGTTTCGTTTGTTAATGTATGAATGTTTTTTTACTTTTTTTACTTACATATATCAAAAGTAATACTTTATCAAGTTTTTTTGACAGTTGTAATTTTTTTTACACAACCAAAATGCCTGTTGTTTTTGTGTTGTATTCTAATTGTTGCCGATTTGAACTCTCTTTGTATAGTTACATCATAGAATAAATCAATTAACCAAATAAAATTCATCGTGCACGTTCTTATAATTTTTTTCTCTAGATTTCAAGACATTGTTTAGATTACATTGGGTACCTTGTAAGTAAATATCTAAAGGCCAGACATTTAGCATTTAGGCTTAATTTAACGCATAACATATACTCTGTATGTTTTTTCGCTTAAATTCGGACCTGTCCATCAAAACGTTAATCCTTTATTTTTTTAAATAACGAGCATTTTTGACTACATAATACATGTTAATTTTTGACAACATTAAAGTAATTCGATTTATTTTATGCATATTTTTTTGAAGTAACAAAGAATTTAACATAAAACACAAAATGACATTCTTAAGATACGGTCACATTTGGCAAATATTTATTCAAAAACGCGTAACCACTTGTTTTAGCACAAATTTGTTTGACGTTGTTTACTCTTGCAAGAGTTTTGCAAGAACAAACAGCATCAAATAAATTGAAACTAAATATTTGTTGTGATTTGGCCTAAATAAGAAACGTCTTTTTCGGCAAACATTTGCCAAATGTGACATTACCTTTATGTTAAATGTTTATATTGAAATAAATGTAATTATTGTATAATGTTTTTAATTGTACTGCATGTATGTATGCATGCACGTACGTACTATGTATGTATGTATACGAGTATAAGTACCCTGCAGCGGCGGCAGTAACCAGTGATCGCAAGTAAGTATAGGGTGTTTTTTTACAGGTTTGTTTTTCGAAAAGAGATAAAACTGGCATTTTGTGGTCAAATCTGGCAACTCTGATGTCATTTATGTTCAGTTTGGTTTGCCATTTCATCATGAACAGGTTGACAAAAGAACAACGCTTGCAAATCGTGCAAATTTATTTCGAAAATAACGGTTCAGTTCGCGAAGTTTACCGCAAGCTCCGTCCATTTTATGGTAGACATAATCGTCCATCAGAGCAATTAATTCGGTTAACCATGGATCGTTTTCGCACTACGTTTACTCTATGTGATAATACGCATCCGCAGAGACGTCGAACAGTGCGCACCGAAGAAACAATTGCCGCTGTAGAGCAAATTGTTGAAGAGGACCCGAATTAATGGAGACCGGTATAGAGCCATGATAACCGACTATTTTGTTCCCGAATTGGATGGCATGAATGTGGATGAGTTGTGGTTCCAACAAGACGGCGCTACATGCCACACAGTGCACGCCACAATCGATTTATTGAAGGAAACATTCGATGAGAGCATAATTTCGCGGAATGGACCTGTCAATTGGCCACCAAGATCGTGTGATTTGACACCATTGGATTATTTTCTTTGGGGATATGTGAAGTCGCTCGTCTACGCCAACAAACCAGAAACGTTAGGGGAATTGGAAGCCAACATTCGTGGCGTTATTGCCGACATAGGGCCCCATATGCTCGAAAAAGTGGTTATAAATTGGACCTGTAGTATTGGCTTTATTCGATCCAGCCGCGGCGGCCACATGCCTGAAATCATATTTAAACATTAATGGCATAAAATTATCCTTCCAATAAAGCCAAATTGATGGTCATTAAAACGATTTTCTTCTGTTTTATTTCAATTCGAAGTTCTATACCTCTCAAAAAAACACCCATTACTTAAATAGTATACGAAAAGCATGAGTACTTACTTTTGATACCACTTGTAATGCCAAAATTCCATGTTTATATGAAAAAATAACATATTGCGAGAATCCAAAAAACTACTAATTTGCTGTGTTTCTTCTTTGCTTTGAGGTGTTTGTTGCGTACAACAACATATTGTTACTATAGTCCAAGAATGATAAAATAAAGATTACGCCATGCGCATGATTTCCCGTTATGTGACGTAGAAGGTCCATTCTAAGGGTTACCAAGAATGTTTCATGTGTTAGAATTAAAATTTCTTGCGAAAAATTTATGTTTTATGTGATAGTTGGCAACCTTGCAATTGAAATCTCTGAGAGTTCTAAAATAAAATCTGTTTAAAAAAGAAAAACAAAAAAAAAAATAACAAAAAATATAAACATGAAGAGTGCAGTGAGCAAATGCAAGCAAAACATGAGTAAAAAAAAACAAGTGAGAAAAAATTAGCCAATAGAAACACAGAATGTGTGACGTCACAGGGCCTAAATGCGCACAACATTTTAAAATTTTACGCGCGTTGGCGTAATCTTTATTTTATCATTCTTGCTATGTGCCGTTATCCCACATAAATTCTAGTTGCGGCTACGCCACAAACGAAATGAGTGCTGAGAGGTAATGACTTAGGTAACAATACTTTTGTTACCCCTAAATTTATAATATTTCTATTAGCTAGAAAATCCTGAACTAATATTGCGATATGAATTTTTATAAAACAAAATTTAAATTTAAGATCTCTTAAGAAAATATTTAATAAAAATTTAAACCGTTTTCTTTATACATATTTTTTACAAGTGACTACCTCCTATGACATCCCTATGTTAAACTCGTCACTCATTAACATTGGCAGTGGTATGGCCGGTAAGTACTGGTGATTATTGGTAAGTAGTCAAATCACAAATCATTCACAACTTACCCCGACTGCAGGGTACCTGTACTTAATAAATATGTTTATATAAATGTATGTATGTATATCCGTAGTTGCATACATACATATGTATGTATGTATGTATCTTGTATTTAGTTGTGCATTTATTTTAAAAATAATCCTAGAGATCAACATGAATCAGTTGCTCTGTAAATGTGTATACTATACTGTATGTATACTGTTTTTAGGTACTGTAGATATTGTAAGCATTTACCCATTTTGTAATCGATTTTATTGGATCTGGATCTAAACTAAAACATATTTCCAAATACGATTCGTTTGATGGTTTGTGCCAATTTCACTGACATATAACGCTGAACCATTCACGCATACGGCAATGGAATGGGGATTTTTAAATTCACCCCAATGACCAATAATTGTTTCGGATCGAGGATCTATGGTGAAACCGCGCACAGGTAACATAGATGTTGGGCCATTAACAGCATATACAATGTCCCCATAAGCTGCAACACCAAAGACCCTGCCTAAATCAGGTTCTTGTATTGTTGCAGCTGGTTGGCCCTCGCCTTGGGATGATTTCAGACCAGCTCTGTAAATATAAACATATGTATGTAATTAGTTGTAATAATCGGGTTAATATTTTTATTTTTCAACATCAATTCATACTTGGGACAGACAACTCGCATATTTTCTCGATCGGCGATACATAGCAGATCTAAGTGTTCCAGTAATGTGATGGCATGTGGCACTTGCAACGAAAGAAACTCTGACAAATAATGTTAAAATTGCAGTTCGAAATATTTAACAGTCATTAAAAAAAACATACCGGGAGGTTGAGGAATAACGCGCAAAAGTCTACCGGCAGCATTGAATTTCAAAATTCTTTGATTACAGTATCCATCAGCAATAAAAAACTGAAAATAAAATTATAAAATACACATATGCATACCTACTTATACATAGTAGAGTTAATCACAAAACTATTTTGCCTACTCATTTCAAAGAGAAATTTGCCTTTCTTTAATACAGAAAATTGTAAAAAGCTGATGGAAATATTTTTCTCTCTTTTTTTTAATTGAAAAAAAAAAATAAAATATAAACAATGTCCTTTTTGTTTACTTGTTGTTGCTTTTTATTAATTTGCATCACAAACTGTATTTTCCAATTGTTATGAGTAATAATTGTGTCCTTATTACTCGTGTGTCGGTTGCGATGTTCTGTGTGTTAATAATCCCGAAAGGAAAATACTTTTTCTTTTGATTAACCTTTCAAAAAGGGTAAATAAATTTAATACGAGTACATTTCATCGGCAAGCAATAACAAAAATCGAATAAATCTTTCAATAGTAGGAGGAAACATTACAAAATTTATCAGGGAGAAATCCTTGAAAGCAAGAGAGAAAAAACTAATATATACTCAAGGAAAACGAAATAAAGCCACATTTATATACTACTACGAAGAACACTATGTACATATGAAAATAACGAACAGGTAGAAAGTGGGAAGGAAAGAAGAATTAACAGACTGTTCTCCATGAAAATAAAACTTTGGAGTTTTGCAAAGCTGTTATATGTAGTGCTGGATGGTCGACGTAAGGTCTGTAGAAAGCAAAATATAAAACTATAAAATCAACAATTAGTCATGGTGGCGGGTTTGTGATGGTAAGGGGCTGCATTACTGTCCATGGAATAGAGAATCTGGTATTCATTAATGTTATTATGGACCACCGTGGATATTTGTCTATGTTGAAATTAAAAATGGGGCTACAAAGGAAACATTTTATTTTCAGCATGATAATGACGCGAAACACACAGCTTTCGGCATCAAAATGTAGCTTTTCTATAAGCATCTCCTCAAAACCAAGACCATCATCAAAACTGACATTGAAACAATTTCAAAGGGAATATCGATATTTAGTGGAATCAATGCCAAGGCGCTGACAAATAAATGTTTATCACACAAAATATGTATAAATTTTAATAATATTATCGTAAAACATAAAAAGGAAAAAATACTTTTGTTACCCCTAAATTTATAATATTTCTATTAGGTAGAAAATCCTGAACTAATATTGCGATATGAATTTTTATAAAACAAAATTTAAATTTAAGATCTCTTAAGAAAATATTTAATAAAAATTTAAACCGTTTTCTTTATACATATTTTATACAATTTTCTTTAGGCAAAATAGTTTTGTGTCAAGACAATTTTTATAATGAAAATTAGCGAAGTCGACACATAAGTATGTAAATGGCTGTGATATAACAAAACCTACGATTACCTCCATTCAGAAATACTTTTTTAATTGTCTGTGTTCAAAGAATCATAAATTGGTGTTTCGGTTTTTCATAAAAAATTGTTTACAACAAAAACATAATATCGAGGTGACAGATTTTCTGAAACTTACTTCTCCAGTTGTAGCTACGGCAATTGATGTTGGCTTACATAAATGTTTAACAGATGATCCTGGTCGAAAAAGTTTTCCGATCGTTAATAAAGGCTGAGTCTCGCGGGGTTTAAACTACAATAAAATAAAAAAATGAGTATTATATAGTTTTCTTTAACTGTTCTATAAATATTAAAGGCCCAATCGCATATATCCGAGTATATGTACATATGTACATATATTTTTCATTTCAGCTTCAGTTATGCATTTATATACATACAAGGTGGCGCAAAAGTAATCCTCCTATCAGAAAATGCTATAAATTTGGGAGGCCCCTAATGTCAGTTTTTTTTTTATTTTATTTATTAGTAGTAAATCAAATACTTTTATATAATATTTCATGTTCATTTTACAGGTTAAATCCATAAACTCTGGTTTAAATTAAATATTTCTTATAAAAAATACAGTTTTTTTCCTAAATACATTTGGATTTATTTAATTTTTAATATTATTTGGCATCATGTTGTAGAGATTTAATCCCTTATAAAATAGAGATATTTTCATTGTGTTGTTATCTGCTCGTTGTAATCTGAAATCTTGAGCGTTCCTTAAGGTACGGTCACACTTGTAAAACATTTGACAAAAAACACCAAATATTTCTCTTCCATAATGTGACCATAAATCATTTTGGGGTGGAAACATGATTTTGAGAAAACAAAATTTGTTTTGTAGCAAACAAAAATGTATCTAATGTGAACAGAGTGTGACCACCCTATGTCAAATATTTTCCGCTTTTTTGGGCAAATAATTATTTTTTCTTGCAAAGCTATTGTAAGAACAAATAGAGGCAAATAACAGCTGGTGAAAACAGTGTCGTCATTTTTATACCCTTCACCATCGTGAGAAGGGTATATATAAGTTTGTCATTCCGTGTGTAATTTCCACAAAAAAATTTTCCGACCCTATAAAGTATATATATTCTGGATCCTTATAGATAGCGAAGTCGATTAAGCCATGTCCGTCTGTCTGTCTGTCTGTCTGTTGAAATCAGTTTTTTGAAGTGCCCAAATATCCTCGGGACCCAAACCTTCAATAATTCTGTCAGAAGTGCTTTCGAGAAGTTTGCTATTTAAAATCAGCAAAATCGGTTTAGGTCAACCAGAGTTATGAACCAATATGTGTGACCACCTCTATAAAAATTTGATATTTTTCGTCCATTTTATTGCAATATTTTGAAACATATTGGAGATAATACTATGAAATTTTGTATACGTTGTTTGTATGACAAAAGAAGAAAGTGTGCGGAAATTAGTAAGAATCGGTCCATGATTTCTCATAGCCCCCATACAAATATATATATTCCCGAAATATGGCTTAATGATAAATAAATGCCTATAAAATTGGGATATCAAGACAAAATTCAACTAAAACAAGTTTTACACAAAAAGAAATCGCAAAACGAAATTTTTTTTAGTTCGGTCCATCTTTGACCATAGACCCCATATAAAGTCCACTTCCAAAATTCACTTAAATACGTATAAAACAGCTATGAATACTGCTAAACGGCTAAAATTTGACATAAAGACTCTTTATAGACAAAAAAATTGTTGTACTAAATTTTATGGTGGTCGGCCTAAAATTGGTCATAGCCCCCATACAAAAATCTTCCCGAAATATTGCTCAATTATACATAAATGCCTATAAAATTGGAATATCACGACAAAATTCAGCAAAAATAAGTTTTATGCAAAAAGAAATCGCAAAACGAAATTTTTTTTAGTTCGGTCCATCTTTGACCATAGACCCCATATAAAGTCCACTTCCAAAATTTATTTAAATACGCATAAAACAGATATAAATAATGTTAAACGGCTAAAATTTGACATAAATACTCTTTATAGGTCATAGCTCCCATACAAGGACCACATCTGAAAAAGACATTTTTCCCTATATATATTGTATAAAAAAAAATCACTTTAATACTCATAAATCGCTTATAAATAAGGGTACCAATCCAAAATTTTATACGGATCATTTACATACATGCCTAAATCTAACTGCTGGATTTTGAGAATATCGGTCCATATTTGACTATATCCCCCACATAAGGTCCACTACTGAAATCCACGTTAATTCTAATATATATCGTATATATAGCGTTATTATGTTGAAATTCGACGTGAAGTATCCTCATATGCATTAAAATAACTGTTCCAAAATTTAAGAAGATCGGCCCATAATTTGTCATAGCTGCCACATAAGAACCATTTCCAAAAAACAAATAAATTCGGGTCAAAAAATATTCTTTTCGGATTTAACCCATATTCGGTCCATATTTTATAATCATGATATATATCGTTGGAAAGGTATTTTTAATACCTTTTATTTAGTGTATTACAAATTATCAAGCACCCAGTAGTTCCCGAGATATAGGCCTATATATTTTCAACTTTACGGGCCCGCCCCCTCGAAAATAGGCGTGACCGCCAACAAATTTTTTTTTTGCTGGTATCTCCTATAAAAGCCCTATTTCATTTTGTTTTTTTTTTTTTTTTGAGCAAAATCACTAAAACCGAATTGTACCCCTTTTTTATACTCTGGTTGTTAAACTACACTGAAGATTATTATGAACATCAGACAAACTCTGTAAGTTATGGTAAGAATTCGTAATTAAATCAATTAAAAATAGTAAAAATTAGACAACATTTCAAAATATTTAACATAAATTATGTTGGTCGTAAAATTGTCTTTCAAACAATATATCAAATACTAATAAAATTTGCACTAAGACTGAATAGAAAACACAGAATTAGGATATTGTAGTCTAGTGTAGTTTCTGTATTTCTTATTACGCTTAGGTGAAGGGTGTTTAAGATTCGGCACAGCCGAATATAGCACTCTTACATGTTAAAAATAAATTAGGAACATTTTCATAAAAATCACCAAAACAGAAGTGTACAAATATTTGCAATTTGTATAAAGTTGTAAAATGTTGACAAAAGCTTACGACTGGACAACAAACTCAACAGAGTGAAATTTGTTTTTCATTTATTTATTTTAAATAACCCCTGAAGATGGTCAACAAAGTTGACCGAAATATTGGGAATAAAATAAAATAAAAAAATTTTTAAAACAAAATATTTTTATATTTTTCATTTAAAAATTTGTTACCTTATGACCTTATGCCGAACAAAATTTACAAACAATATTTGCAATTTTCAATGCAGAAATTAAAGGCCAGGTATTTAAAGAGTAAAAATTTTTATTGAAGTTATTGTCAAATATGGACCGATTTCAATAAATTTCGGTAGGGTGATTTATATTTTTTATGTTTTTACATCTAATTTATAAGAAAATTTTCACTTTTTTGTTCAATATTTTCAATTTGAAACTTTTTAAATTTAGCTCGTGTTCAAAAATGCAAGCTTTGTGCAGTAAAAAAGCATCAGCATCACAACTCCAACAGGTGATCACGCATCAGCAACAAGATTAATTTTGCGTATTATACAGTTATACTGCCAATGCGATATTCAAAGGTAGCACCATATATTGGCAACAATCAAAAGACTTGATTTTTGCACAACGAAAAAAGTACAGTATGCTGTAAAATTTGTTGGCAGCATTCTTCTTGTTTTACTTATAGCTATGCTTTTATTTAAATAAAAGTTGCACCATATTTTAATTGAAACCATTGTGCCATTTATTGATAATATAGGGCAAAACGAAAATAATATGGCAAATAATATATATAATAATATATTTATAATGGATGGGGCGCTTAACAGTTTGCATAATATGCAACATCGATATTTGTCAAAACCACTGGTAGGTTTTACATGAAATATAGGGAAAAATATATAAAAAGAGTTTAAGGCAATTTTTAATTTTAAATAATTTTTTGCTTGTCCTGTAAAATTTTGAAAATCTTAGATAGGGTCTTTTGCCCTATATATATATACATATATATATACAAATCATTATGGTTTCACATAATTCATTACACATAACTTTTAAGATAACACAAAATATCACACTTGTTAATGAGAAATACGAAAAACATATTGTAAAGATCTATAACTCTCTCCAGTCGCTAGATACCTAAGCGTAACTGTCAAGCGTTCGGAAGGAGATATTGGCTCACGAAACCGTGTTACTTCTTTAGTTATCAACGGTGCCACTAACTTTAGCTACTAAATAATCAAAATCAGTTGCCGTCATCCTCAAAAAGTTTTTGTAAAGAGTTTGAGTTCGTAGCTCCAGCACAGCATCCTTTCTCTTTCCGACGTTGAATCCATTTACGCACCCATTGTCTTTTTTTGTGACTTTTGGATTCGTTTTTCTCTAATAATAATAAAGAAGCTGCTCTATTTAGTACAAATAATGCTTTGCAATCTTCCATTTCAGTTTTTATTTATGAAAAAATAAATTTAAATATTTTGATAGTTTGATCAAATAAATTGCTACAGAAAATATTTGTTTCAGTGTGACCGGAGGGAAAACATGTTTTCCAAAATATGTATTTGCCGCTGTTTGACTGCTGTTTGGTAAAATAAATTTTATCAAATATTTGCCCCTGGTGTGACCACCTTATAAAATGTGTAAACTTTTAAAGCAAATATGAGCAAACATGTTAGAGTCAAATGTTTGCTATATGTGACCGTACCTTTAGGCTATACGTTTGAACCTCTCCTACGTACCTTATTTGTTCAATTAAATAATCAGGTGCATCTCCCATTTTCATTTTTTTGAATAAAATTAATTGTGTAGCTCTAGTCTTTGTTGTATATTAAGCCATTTAAGTGTATCTAACATATGTTCTATTGGGGTAAATCGATTGTATTTAAGTATAGAGCGCATGGCTTTATTCTGCAGCTTTTGCAATCTTGTTATTTGCTGTTCTGTGCAGCATGTATACAACACAGTTGATCCAAATTCAAAATGCGGTTTGATCATTACATTATAAATATTTATTGCCGTTATAACTGATATTTTATTTCTTATACGTTTGAAACCCGAAAAAAGTTCTGTCAGCAATATTCCGCGTTCTGTATTTCGCATGTGTTTACTACACAAATGTCAAAACAAAACTGACATTAGGGGCCTCGCAAAATTTATAGCATTTTCTGATAGGAGGATTACTTTTGCGCCACCTTGTACATATACATATGTACAGTAAAGGACAAAATTAATTTGTTTACACACGATTTTTCATACTGTTATTACATTAGCTTCTATACCACACAAGTGAGGCTTGTTTACAATGAGTGGATATCCATTCGAATAATATAAGAATTTCTTACGAATAATCATTCGAAAAATCGGAAAATTACCATTTCTGTTTACAATTTATCATAATTCTAAATTTGAGGAGATCTAAAAACACAGTTTAGAGAAGCTACAATATTAAATTACATATATTGGCATAATGAATGTATTTTAGACGAAATATCTATTAAATATTTCTGAAATTCGACAAATAATTAAAAATAGCCTATGCTCCGATAGTGCTGCTATTCACCCATATTCCAGTTGTCGTCATTGACACTTAACCCCGTCGTTTTGTATCGTTTGTTTCAAATTGGTATTCTAGTTGTCGTTATTGAAGATTATCGATTACTATTGGCAGATATTTGGTATTCTGTAAGAAAATGTGATGACGATATTGTGTTGATGCGACTCTTTTCTTATCGTCATAATTTTTGTTAACGACTAAAGTCGTTTAAAGAAATTTTTTAAGAAATAAAAAAAATGGAAGAACAACAAAAAAAGAAAGTAACAAATCTGCAACAATTTGATGAAGAAATGCAAAAAAAATCCTTCTCTTGCAAAAGGATTTTAGGGAGGTACAGTTAATAGTAATTTCAAAGAAAAGTGGAACGAAATTACCAAAGCCTTAAATTCCCTTGGAACGCCAAGGAGAGATGGAGATGGTTTGCATAAAGTAAGGTAATCATTTAAGGAGTGTAGTATTAAAATATAAAAAAAATTGTATTTAGAGGTTTGGCGAGACTTAAAATTTAAAGTCAAAAAGAAGTTGATCGCCAACAAAAACCCTTTTCGGTTGAAGTATATATGCTGGTCGTTTTTGTTTGGAGCCAGTATTTTAATGTGGGTCCCATCCACACAACCAATAACACCGGGAAAATCTATTTTTTTTTTTTTTTCAAAAAATGAAGTTTAGCTTAATTTTTCTCCGCATTGGTAATTTTAAAATTGATTCATTGGGGACAAATTCTGCTTTCTAAGACATCTAATGTTTCAGACAGAATCTTGGAGACGACTGGCTGGCTGCGACAGTCCCAAGTTAAAGTCGTTCCCAACACTCAGTTGGTACGACCCCTGGGCTAAAAATCTTAATGTGGCTGCTAATTTTATTGTTTTTGAAACAAATGTTGATATAATTCCACTTTTTAAATAAGGATCTATTTCTTCACATACTTAAAGGCTGCTTTATTAAGTCTAAAGTAATTTTAAAATCTTTTGAAGAAATAACAAAATAAACATTAGGAAATAATTAAATGTTAACACCCACTTTTTATCTGGCAAATTGAAGATGTCGGACTCCTGTCTGATTTGCTTTCTTTGTAGTACTAGGTTTCTTTTATTTTGTTCATCACTCGAATCCGAATTTGATTCACAATTTGATTCGCAAATAAAAAAACATTTTGCACAAAAATATGAAACAAATGAAATATACCACAAACATTAAAATTTTAATCAAACTGAAAATATTTTTTTTTGCATCGAATACAACAATATAACAAAATAAATCAACTGACAAGTATTAGAGATGTCTTTACAAAAATCGATAAACAGTCGTCATCGTCGCAAGATGTTTATAGAATACCAAATTAGTGTCGATGTGATGACGATACAAAGTGATGTCGACTAAAAAACGATGACGATATCGACGACGACAACTGAAAGAAGGGTGATTAAAGGTTTCTATAGACTGTTAGTTATATTTTAGTGTTATTTTTACACACAATTTTAGTGTAATACATATTTTCATGTGTACATTCATTTTATTGATTATTTTTAATAACCTGGCCTTTTGGCCATAATTGGTGACAAATTTCCACTTAAATAAAATATTTATTGATGTTACGATTTCATGAATTTGAAAGTATTACACTTCGAGATAATGGAGCTCAGGAGAAAACTCGGCTTCGATTGTAAAGTATGTATAGGGTGTTTTTTTTACAGGTTTGTTTTTCGAAAAGAGATAAAGCTGGTATTTTGTGGTCTAATCTGGCAACTCTAATGTCATTTATCTTCAGTTTGGTTTGCCATTTCATCATAAACAGGTTGACAAAAGAACAACGCTTGCAAATCGTGCAAATTTATTTCGAAAATAACGGTTCAGTTCGCGAAGTTTACCGCAAGCTCCGTCCATTTTATGGTCGACATAATCGTCCATCAGAGCAATTAATTCGGTTAACTATGGATCGTTTTCACACTACGTTTACTCTATGTGATAATACGCATCCGCAGAGACGTCCAACAGTGCGCACCGAAGAAACAATTGCCGCTGTAGAGCAAAGTGTTGAAGAGGACCCGAATGAATCGATTCGCCACCGTGACCGGTATAGAGCCATGATAACCGACTATTTTGTTCCCGAATTGGATGGCATGAATGTGGATGAGTTGTGGTTCCAACAAGACGGCGCTACATGCCACACAGTGCACGCCACAATCGATTTATTGAAGGAAACATTCGATGAACGCATAATTTCGCGGAATGGACCTGTCAATTGGCCACCAAGATCGTGTGATTTGACACCATTGGATTATTTTCTTTGGGGATATGTGAAGTCGCTCGTCTACGCCAACAAACCAGAAACGTTAGGGGAATTGGAAGCCAACATTCGTGGCGTTATTGCCGACATACGGCCCCATATGCTCGAAAAAGTGGTTGAAAATTGGACCTGTAGAATTGGCTTTATTCGAGCCAGCCGCGGCGGCCACATGCCTGAAATCATATTTAGACATTAATGGCATTAAATTATCCTTCCAATAAAGCCAAATTGATGGTCATTAAAACGATTTTCTTGTGTTTTATTTCAGTTCGAAGTTCTACACCTCTCAAAAAAACACCCTATATATTCATTTGGAAAGTTCAATTTCTCTTTTTCCCAAAAAATTATATACAATAATTTTTATACCCTACACCACCATAGTAGGGAGAGTATATTGGACTTGTGCTGATGTTTGTAATGCCCAGAAATATTGGTCCAACACCCATCTTAAAGTATACCGAATTACTTTCTGAGTCGATTTAACGATGTCCGTCCGTCTGACCGGCTGTCCATGTAAAGCTTGTGCGCTGAATACAGGTCGCAATTTTGAAGATATTTTGATAAAATTTGGCCCAAGGACGGATTGGATTGAAACTGGTGGAAATCGGTACATTATTTCACCTGACCCCCATACAAATGTCCTCCCGAAATTAGGGTTTAAAGATCCTAAATGTTTGAATTATGCAAGGCTCCAAACAAATTTCACCACAAATGAGTGATAAATGAAGCCAAATCAGATCTACAAATTTTGTGCAGATCGGTCCGTTATTTATCATAGCTCCCATAAATCACTTTAAAGAGCATAACTCACTCAAAAATGTTGGTATCCAAATAATATTGAACGTAAATATATTTCATATATGTATATATAAATAATACGGTACAATTTTATTATGATCGGTCTATAATTTGTCGTAGCTCCCATATATGGCCCACTTCCGAAAATCACTTTAACGATCATAAATTTCTGAAGAATGTTGTCAAATAAAATTCGACACAAATAAGTTTGTTATATACAGAAATGATGAAATCTAATTTTATAATGGTCGGTCCGTAATTAGTCGAAACCCCCATATAAGACCCTTCCCGTAATCCACTTTAACCTCCATAAATCTTTTATAAATATTTATATCGAGATAAAGTTTAACATACACAATATTTATATTCAAAGAAATCATGACAATAAATTTTTAGAGGATCGGTCCATAATAATGATGATCGGGTAATATCTCCCATATATCTGAAAAATTGTTTTATACATTACTGGGTGTAGGGTATTATATGGTCGGGCTTGACCGACTATACTTTACTTGTTGTTGTAATTGAAACACATTAATAGCAGTCTCTGACACAGTTTCTAAGACTAATTTGCGATGTACTTAAGATTGGCCTTATTAAGTAATTACAAAACAAATAATTTCAATATATTGAGACGTTTTTAAGATTGCATCATTATTACGATAAGCGATAGAAAATCAGACTAAATGAAGTAATCCTCCCTATAGAATATAGATGATTATCTAATGACCACACAGTTCTCAAAAGCTAAAATATGAAGATATTATTTCCTGAAAATCGCAAAAACATTAAGAAAACATTATTTAAAAAATAAACATTTTGCACTTTTTGAAATTTCTTTTAAAAAATATATGTAAATGTTATTGAAGGATAAATAAAGCAGAACTAAACATCTTCTTGGAAAGGCAAAGAAACGAGTGGGTTTAGTAATAAAGAGTTGTTTGAATTTGAATTACAATAAAATCGGAGTTGGTAATAATCCAGACCGGGTTAAAATATTCACCATGATATGATTATTATTTCCCTCATAAATTGTTTATAATTTTTTAAATAAAGAGTCAAGAATCATTTTATATTTCCGTATCCATACATGCTTGATGGTGGCAAAAAAAAAAATGTGTTTATTTCTGCAGATAAAATTATAACCCCATATTTATAGAATTTTTCAATATGTTGATATTTTGATAATTTTATAACAATCTTGCTACAAATTATGTGAACTTGTTAATTACCTTAAATGCTTGATGCATGGCAACATCAGTGATCCAATAATTTCCATGAACATCGATTGTCAGGCCGTGTGGCATATAAAATAAGTCCTTGCCCCAACCAGATTTGATTGAACCTGTTTTTGGATCCAATACATAAACGGTTTTTTCCTGGATAGGTCCGTATTCAATCATGTAATATATGTTGCTGTCATTGAAAGAGCTTTTTGGAAATAAACAGTATTGAAATTTGGAAGTAAAAAATAATTAAGGGTTAAAATGTGTACGAACGTATAGAGTGGAGCCCTTTATATGAAACCAATAAATTGGTTAATGTTTCCAACTAAAATTGCAAAATTACAGCTTCATTTTATGGTAATATTTCTCAACAATCATTAAATCAACGAAAAATAAAATATGTATTTCTTATTATTATTTTAGAACATCATCAATGACAAAAATGTCCTTTTCAGGTATTACCCATTCTTCCATTACTTGTTCCAAAGAAATCGTATTTAATCCTGAATAAAATTAGGATTAAGCTTTACCCCATCCATAATTTTAGATTTATAAAATTTACAAACCGATTCATGGATCCTTTGAGGCAAATAAATGTAAATAATAATTAAAATAAAATATTTAATTATAAGTAAAATTTACTAGTATGAATTTTTATTTCGGAAACAGCGATTTTAGTCTAATATTACGGTTGGGAACATTTGACCTTTATTTTGGGGTCCACCCAAATGTATACAACAGCTGTTAACCTACTTAGCATCCCAATATCTGTCAGCCCGATGAAAAATTACAGGATTACCTTGAGGGTCTATTGAGACAGCTGTTACTTGCTTGAAACTGTGGCTACTTGCTGGCCAATTCTCAACTAGTACTGGTGTAGGGACATATGCAGGAACAGTCGGAATTACTTCAAAGTGGGAAGCCGATGATTTTTCTTTATCATTTAAAACATTCTTATTACTTTCCAAATGCAACTTCTTTGTCTGTAGGAAATATCAAAACTATATGTAGTACATATTTAAATTATTTGACGCACTTTAAATTAAAATTACTGCAGAATTTTCCGTCAAGCGCCTTTTAATGAGAGCTCTGACATCGTCAAAGAACCTTTCATTGAGTGTTAGTGTCTCATCGGGAAAGTCATCCACATGGTGTGTAGGTAAATGTTTGGCTATCACACTTGCGATTATAGTTGTCACAAACCCAAGAATAGTAAAAATATTCAAGGTTCTGTCAATTTTAAGTTTCCTTTAAATATATTTTAAAATTTGTTTATGTAAAATGTTTAATTACAGATTTTCTATCTTACATTGTTTTATATTGTTTGTTTTTGTAGTTTGTAAAATGTTTTTCCAATTAAATATGTGTACACTACTTTATCATACTGGGATGCGTTAAATTCTTATTAGTTTGCAACAATTATTTCGAATGAAAGTAAAATTGTGTGGATTGCTGCAGGTCTGATATACACACATACATACATTCATATGTATGTATACTCCTAAAGTTATCAACAACTGATTACCGCGTAAATACTCGAATTTAGCGCATGCGTCACAAATACTCTTCAGTTGTACAGTGGTTTAGTTCCAGTAAGTAATGTGTTATATTTTTTAATAAAGAAAACAAACAAAACAATATGTTTTAAAATAAAAGATAAGATCATATAGCCCAAATATGTAATGTCAAAAAGTCTTTGGATACGCTATCATTCTTACTTACACTGTGTATATAAGCAAAAAAATTTTTTTTTTTTTTTTTAATTTAAATATTGTTTTCTAGTTTATCGTGTGTTAGTTTGAAATTTTCCAAGCGATTTTAATCTGACAGGATGAAACTTATTCGGTTAGATTTGTTGATACCAAAAATTTTATGAGTTTCATTTCATCTCTATCAAACTATCTCCGTCTATACTCTTCCACTCTTTTCTCTACCACTCCTCTATTTTTCACAATTATTTTTTGATTCATTATCATTTCAGACAACATAAAGGGATCAAACACATGGACCCAAATGAGCTGTATTTATGATCGGCAGCCTGCTTAAGTAAACTAAACTAAGAGTTTATAAATATTAGGCTATGCCGAATCTTATATACATACCACAAATATACTAGTTGTATGACCTACTTACTCATACTTGAAACAAACTTGTTTATACGATTAATGTTATTTTTCGGAACCCATTACATACTATGGGGCAATCGTAATAAAATATTTTACTGTGTTTAGGTCTTATGTTGAATTTCATCTCAATAACGAAATATTTTAAAGTTTTTTTTAGTATTCCAGTTATTCTGGGAAATGGACTTTCTATGTAAGCTATGGCCAATTATGAACTAACCATCACAAAATCCAATAGAAAAAAATTTACTAACATAGGAGTGATCTGTGTAAAATTTCGGTTCGATATCGATATGTATAAGATATTTATGTATGTAGGTCAATGTGTTTTCTCCATATGGAAGTTATGAGTCGACCACTATTATGTTTGTTACGATATATGTGATATGTGATAATGATGTTTATAAGGGATTTAGGTGATTTTCGGAAGTTTTTTTTTAAATATAACTAACAAACACAAACTGCGAAGCTTTTTGGCTTATCTGCAGAAAACACCCAGAGTCTTTGGCGGGAATCGAATCCGCAACCCTCTGACTGATAGTCCGGCAAACTATCGGCTAGTCTAACTGCTTAACAAATTTTATGTGGATTATTTGTGTAGAATTTTAACTTGGTTGTGATATTTATAAGATATTCAGGCATGTGATGGAAATCGATATCGAAACGAATCAGTTTTGGAAATACATTTTAATGCATTTATAATCTAATTTTTAACTTTTTTGTTTTAAGATTCTCTTTAGTAGCCCAATATCTTTATATTTTATGTGATAAAAGTTTTTCAATACAGAAATATTACGAAAAAATTGACTTCTAAAACTCATTCGTTTTCGATTTCCATCACATGCCTGATTAATGAGGATTTAAGTTATTTTCGGAATTATACTTTATATGGATGCTATGGTCAAATATGGACCGATGCAAACAAAATGTATTTTTATGATTTTTCCTTGCATACAACTTATTTCTGCTGAATTTTGTATGAAGAGTGCTGTTTAATAGTCATTTACATATGTACCATAGAGCCAACTGTCGGTAAGACCTCACCATTCCCAACATTTGCCACAGGACGTGTCCTTTCATAATAAAAATAAAGTTTACAAAATTGCACGTTTTTTCTGGATTTTACTGGATTATTTTTAAAGACAATAGAAAAAAATATTTTTTAAAATATCGAGGATGTCTGATACTTTGGTCTATTACTCGGATCTTACTGGTCCGATGTTGCCCATTTTCAATATCAAACATTTCGGGGAAACAGAGAATGTTTGGGAAAAATTTTCATTGTTCCTTTTGAAGCTTTATCGTGCCTTTAACACACACGCGGACATGGATAGATCTTCTTAGAATCTTCTAGAATATATAGACTTTTTGTATCTACGGTCAATATTTCGATGTATTACAAACGGATTGACAAACTTAATTACGCAGTACCTCCATGTTCCATAATTTGCTAATTTGACGCAATTTTTCATAAATCCGTATTTTTACAAACAAATGGTCAATTATCGACCGATCTTCACAAAATTTGTAGGTTTAAGTTAGCTAAAAATTAGGTCTTTTTCGGGAGGACATTTGTATGGAGACTAGGTGAAATAATGGACCGAAATATCGTTAAAGTTGCGATCTGCACTTTCAATCGGTATAGTTGAAGATGGATGTCAGTCTAATATTTTTTGGCGTTGCAAACATCAGCACAAATCCAGCCTCCTATGGTGGTGTAAGAATGAATAGTCGGTCAAGCTCTCGTTGTAATATTACATTACATTATAATATTATATAATATAGCATTGTCTTAATTGAAAATAATGAAATAATTCTGTCGAACTATACCACTGTGTTCGAATTCAGTTCGTAAGATGCTATAGATAGATATCGATTTTTCTAAGTTTTCGTGACGTCAAAGAATCGCTGGATAGGTATTATTTAATAATAACTTTACATGTAAAGGAATGTATATATTTAACTTGTTACCTACAATAGTTCTAAAAAGATTTCTTTTCTAGATTTTAATGAACTTTGGGACTATTTAAGTATGAATTGGGGAGCTAGGAGTGTTTAGCGGATATTCAGTTAATAATTTTATTACCATTCACATTTTATTGATTAAATCGTTGATAAAGTAACAATAAGACACATTTATGCACATATATGTATGTATGTAATATGTTGTAAATTAAATTTTGAATCGTTTGAATGCAAGTCTAATGAATATTGGGCTAATGACCATCAATTGTGTTTATAATTGAAATGATTTTTGAGTGTGCTGTGGCACAAACCACCTGTAAATTTTTTCTCAGCGATATTGAACTAAATATTTGGAAATGCTTGCGGTCCCCAGTCCCATGTTGGTTGTGTCCATATGTAACCAGTGTCGGTCATGGAACAATATGCATTGTAATATCGACCAGGAGAACTAAAAAGAAAAAGCCATTGATTTATTTGGTGATATATACATACAATATCATTTATTTTTGTATATATATATATGTATATGATTTTGTACCGGCAATAAGAAAATTGAGGGCACTTGCATCGAAATTGATTTTGAAATTCTTCTTTGCAAACTTCATTCCACCAACAAGTTCGCTGGTAAATCATAAAGAAAAACAATTATTTAAGTCAATGTACAAATAATGGTTAATCTTACCTCAGTCATGTAACCATGAACGCTTTGGTCGGAATAACTTCTCTTAACAATGTGACCAGTGGCAGTTGTTGCCGTTGCCACTGCCAATGTATGCAGCGTAATGGCGTACGCAACAATCAAAACTGGAACCTGTAAATGTAAAACTTAATTTTTATTGTATGTAGAAAACTAAGCATCTAATCACAAATTTTAACAACCATTTATTATCCCAATTGAAGATTAATTCGACCTGTCGAAATCTTTGTCTGCCAACTTTAATCTTATAATTCCACTTTCTTTATCACAAAACTCTGACATTTACGTGTTGTTGCAGTTATTATGTTCTTTCTTGTGTGTTTATTATTATTTGTGTTTATGAGAACCCCTACACTTAGGATTCGATATTTAGAAAAGTTCAACCTGTTTGCAACATTTCATTTGCTTCAAGATCACAATAATATTAATGTTATATATAATGTTATGTATTAAATATCAGGTTTTAAAAAACTAGACCACATAAGTATTAATTATTCAATGTATTTCAGTCCTGTGATATGTGAGAGAGTACTCATTAAACTCTCCATCACTAAAGTGGTGAATGGGGATTGTAATTTCGTAAGTACGTAACAGAAATTAATAAAATTTTTCTAGAATGTTTGCTTTTCTTCTATGCAGTTTGGTATTGAAAATTAGTAAAATCGGTTATGCACCAAAATGAAAGAAAATCATGATTAATATTAATATTTTTTTAATATTATCACACGTTATTTTTATGATACAAGTACAAATCCTATTGAAAATTTTAGGAATCTGTCAATGATTTCTCCTAGTCCTCATGCACAAAATTCAGCAGAAGTAAGTTTCATATAGAAAGAAATCGCAAGAACAAGTTTTTGTTTAATCGGTCGATATTTAATCATACATAGATCCCATCTAAGGCCCACTTGTGAAAACCACGTAAACGCATAAAGCATTAATATGTTATAAATATCGGTCTATAATTGTACATAGCTGCTAAAAAATATTAGGCTTACTTTACAAACACTCTTAAACGCCAATAACTTCCCACAAAAGGCTACGTTATTTTAACTACTTTTCAAAAGAGTTAAAAATCAGATATATCAGATATATTTTTTATATGAAAGGCATAGAAATTTGCACATACAGTGTCTGCAACTAGAGTCCTGCGCAAATGTATTTGAATATTAAAAATCACTTGACTTCCAAATACATTTCACATATCTTCGTGTGCAACAGCAACAAAAAATACTTGTTCAAATCACAAGTGATGTTGTATGTTGTACATTGTATGATACAACTGTCTATGTAATTGGGAACCAGAGATGTGCATGAATACCATTCAAATGACATATTTATTATTTTGTAAAAGTGAAGACTGAGTTAGCACTATACATAACTAAACGAAAGCTGTCATTGCATGATTCACCACAGCAAGTGGTTTGTTACAAAATGCATATAATTGCTTGCTTATTCTGTAAGCTCTTACCATTCACAAAAGCATTGAATCAGTATGAGTGTTATGAATATACGCAGAGCTTTTTGAGTAAATATACACTTTACTATATTTATCGCATATTCTTTTTAATTTTATTTGACAGTGCTTAAACATATGTATTATTATAGGGATAGTAATAATGATAATGATAGAAAAAATAAGTACAAATTTCAGCCATTTTTCAGAGGTTAGCAAAAGAAATAATGTAATACTTCATGTTCAATATTTTATTATTTAAAGATAAATATATGTATGTATTTGTTGTTTTTATAAATTATTGTAATTGCTAATAAAAATATATTTTCACTCATATTTGTACACTGGATTTTTTACAATACGAAAAACAACGTTTTCAATATTGTTTATTATTTCGGAGTTCATCTTGAAAACTTATTTAAAAAAATTAACGCACTGATTTTGCACTATGCAATCTGAGCTTTTATGAATCATTTGATTGTTTTGCTTACAAATCAAAACACAGTTATAATTTTTGATTCGTTATTGCTAACGAAGTCTCGGCATGAATACGAAAAAACTGAAGGAAAAGGAGGCAACATGTAAAATAAAAATGAAAAATGATAATTACAGCACATTTCGTACCACCAGTAATACTGGTTAAAGGATTGATGTTTGACTGTGGGCTAGCGGGCGCCGCAGTGGTGCAGAGGGTCAGAACATAAATAATTCTGATGAGACAAAGTGGTGTTTCTCGAAACATATGTAAATTCAACCAACAACCCAGGTTCGAATCCTAAGCCAAGAGAAATTATCAATAAATTTTAATAATAATTTTCATGTAACAATTTCTACCTTCAGTAAAAATAATTTAATGTAAATTAAATTTAATGAACTCGAGCCTAAATAAAGAAATATCAAAGATGTATAAGTATATGTATAAGTTTGTCATTCCGTGTGTAACACTGAAAAATATTCATCTGAGACCCAAAAAAGTATGTATATATATTCTTGATCCTTATGCAATTCTAATTCTATTGATATATGCCAGTCTGACTGTCTGTCCGTCCCTCTGTCTGTGTAAAATACTCACACGTCCAAAATATATAATTAAAATCAGCAGAGTTTACAAAAACCGTTTATAAATTTCCTAAACAATTTTGTATTGAAATCTTGAAAATCAGTTTAGGCGAACCAGAATTATGGACCAAAATGTGTAACAATCATCATCAAAATATGATATTGTAGCGAACCAGAATTATTTATTCTTTGTTTTCTACACTTACACAACACTGCAATGCAGATAAAGCTCTTTCGTTGAGTTTAAAGCTATAAAGGCCCAACTATAATATGCATAAGCAAGCTTAAGCAAATTGCAAAAGTTAACGAAAAGGCTGTCAAATGCATAACCAGTTCAGAGTTAACTTTCAGGTGTCTACAATGACTTTGAAACTTTTTGTATACAGTTGCTCATTTATGTTTAAAAAAAATGTTTTTATTTTAACAAAAAGCCATTAAATGACTATATTTTATAAATATTATTTTATAATTAAAAGAAAACTTCGTACCCGAAACGCATAATTTTTCCTTTTTTAATTTATCGGCAATAGTACTAAAATGTACAGCTGTGGCAGCACTAAATTGTAAATAATAATAAACGTTTACATATGTTTTGTTAATTTTCGTATTGTGTTTGCAAAAATGGAGAAAAAATTTAAAAATTTAAATAATATAAAAATATTAAAGTTAGCGCTTGAAGGCCTGTGCACATTAAAAGAAATAAGTGAATTACATTGTAAAAGAAGAAGACGCTCTTGTTCTGTCAGAGAAATAAACCGCGACAGAAAGACATTTTTGTTAAAATAAAAAGGGTCCCTTTTATTATAAAGGCACTTATTTTTTACACATTTTCTATTAAATTTAAAATAAATGTATTTTCTTCTTTCTCCATTTTGTTAAAAACAAAAACAAACAACAAACAGCTGATTACGTACGGAATATGCGATCAGTTTCGCTTTTTGCTTAAGCAAATGACAGTTGAAAAACTTAAGAAAAAAAATCTGGTAACTCTGGCGAGAAGACATTTAGCCAATTCACAATGTGTTCTAAAGTCCTAAGTCATAAAATACTATTAAAGGCCAAATAGCACTGTTGTGAACGGCCCGTTGTATATTATTTATTTTCATAAACGTCATTACTGAATACACATATTCAATAAACATCAAACGTCAAATATAAATAAAAATAGTTTTATTATTAAATTATTAAAATAAAAAATGGTCAGCAAGACAGAAAAAGAAAAAATTATGGAGGAATTGTGTGAAAAATATGCAATGGATACAATTATGGCAGATTCAACAAAGTTCAAATGTAAGTCTGTCATCACTGAATTAAATAGCATAGCAAAAAAACATGAGTTTCAATGTTGTATTGTCATATTATATTTTTAAATATGAAATACCAACAACATATTTATGACAGTCATAAATTTTTAGACAATAGGACAAATAGGTCAGAATAGCACACATTGTGAATTGGCTAATTATTTTTTTTTTGCTGAGAAATTTAGATTGTAATAAATAAAAAGGAATATTTCTTGAAGTGGAATAAGTTGCTCATTGGAAGATAAGTGAACTTCTATGGGATCGTAGGGTATGGGGCCGATGGAGTTTTTGGCCGAGGATGACGCGGGTGATCAGACGACAACTACTGATAGTGGTGGTGGTGATGGTGGTGAAAATGGCGAAAATTCTTTGACAAAGAGAAGGAGATGTGAAATTGCGGGTTCACCAACAATTGTGGATGTATCCACAGTACGTGGTGGTGGCTTTCCTCCAGTAAATTCACAAAATAGATTTGCTATATTGGGTGAATTGGAAATTGAAGACGACAGCAACAACAACAATAACAACTTTAGAAACATTCGCAACAATAACAACAGCGGTAAAGGCAGTACTGGTAATGGCGGAAGTCGTAGTGGATCGGCAGAGAAATCATTTTGCCTTCCAATAATATTATATAACGTTAATATTAAGCTATTGGTGGACCAGCTAGAGGCGAGAACTCCTAAAATTTCATTTAAAATTAAAAACGTTAATAGACACAAAAGCAAGCTCTTTATTTCAGATCTCAATGTGTACACGGAAATGATGACTTTGCTGCGTGAGAAAAAGATCAATTCATATTCTTTTACCCCAAAAGAATTACGCCAAGTGTCCTTTGTAATTCGTGGCCTGTATTATAAAACGGAATTGGATGAAATTAAGGCAGCCTTAGATGATAAAGTTCCAAGTGTAATTTCCAAGGTTACAAAGTTTAACACTACGTTCTCATTGAAAAATAAATTTGACACTGGACTTTTTTTAATTTCACTTTTGCCTGGCAAGGATCTTAAAGATATAGCCCATATAAAATATCTTTTAAATCAAACAATAGTTTGGGAGAAACCCAGAAGAAAGGAGGAGGAGATACAATGTAGAAGATGCCAACTATGGGGCCACATGGCAAAAAACTGTAATCGTGACTTTAAATGTGTAAAATGTGAGAAAAGCCACGAGCCTGGAAAGTGTGAAAGGATTAGCCAAGAGGGCTCTGCACTGGTATGTGTAAATTGTAATCCTACTGGCCATCCAGCAAATTGGAGGGGGTGTCCTTCCTATCAAAAATATATTTCTAATAGAAAAGCTAGAATAAACGAAGCCCGTGAAAGAAAAGAGTCTGCTGCAAATAATGTTCGTAGCATATTTCCATCTGCAATGATAACGTCTGGGAGATCATATGCCAGTGTACTTCAAAATCAAACAAACACGGCCCCGGGGCCAAGTCCTCAAAAATCAAAGCCTCCCATCATTCTAGAGTTTCTTAAACTCGCAAAGTATTTTATGGAGCCTCAACAAATGACTCTTGAACAGGAAATTCAAAACTTTTTGGACAATTACATCAAAATGTCAAAAGATGTAGCTAAGACTGAATTTCAGAGGCTGCTAACAAAAGTTCAAAAATCTTATGACCCGTAGAAAATTAAAACTCATGACATTTAATATCCGCTCGCTTGTTGATACGACGTTTAGACCTCTTGAACATACTGCACCACAACCAAATTGACATAGCATATATCCAAGAGTGCCACCTTCGGAATAATAATAACATTAAACTTAATGGCTACAATTTCATTTGCGACAACTCTGATATTGGTGTCACAGTTATTATTAAGGATACAATTTCCTACAGTCGGGTTGCCATATATGATATTAGTTTTATCGGGGTTTTTATTCAAATTGAACTGCTGGTTGAAAACTCCCGTAAGAAGTTTCTATTTGGATCTTTATATATTCCATGCAATTCCAACGGCGTGAAAATTTACGATGGGCTCAGTAAGATATTAAACATATCGAGAGATTTTGATGGTGTAATAATCGGAGGCGATTTGAACGCTAAAAATCCTGCATGGGGATACCAGATGGAGAATCAAAATGGAAGGTATTTGAATAATTGGCTTCAAGACCACTCTATAGATATAGTACGCCTGGCTGACAACAAACCATCGTTTCCAAATGGATCATCCTATCTGAACCATTTTTTGGTTAGCTCTAATCTTCTAAATCGCGATATTCCAAACTTTAACATTTTTAGCTTGTCCACATTCTCTGACCATTTCCCCATTATGATGCAAATACAATTTCTAGCGTTTGAGTTTTTTTTGAAATTTCCCAAATACTTTAAATCATACAAAAATACCAATTGGAGTGATTTTCGCCGTGATATGGAGTTAGCCACATGTTCCTTAATGCCATTTACAAACAGAAACTTACCTAATGAAGAAATTGATCAACTGATAGAATAATTTGCTGCAATTTGTGTTGAAATCTCTAACTCCCATTCAGAAAAAATTCCTCTGAAAAATTATAAAATCCTTATCTCAGACAAAATCAAAAATTAAACACAGGTGGCAAAAAGATCTAAAGAGAATTTACCACAGAGCAGGCAACAGAATCGGTCATGATTACTTATTACTTTCTAAACAGATTCAATTATTAAAAATAATAATTAAGGACCTTGTGAACCTGGAGCAGGCCGAAAGATTCAGCCAAAGGCTAACGCATGTCAAGCCAGGTCCATCAGCTTTTAAGGAGATTTATGGTATGATGGGTAACAGAAAATCTACGTTTTCCAATAGACTTTGCGCGAATAACCGAGTCATAGATAATGATAACGAAAAATGTGAATTATTTAAGGATTTTTATTCCTTGGTATACAGCGAAAAGCTACCTGAACGTCCTGTAGTCGATCTTGAAGATCGAGTAACGTCTCTCACCTGTAATTTACCTCGTTCTATATACTCTTTTGGTGATAATGGTATAACGAGGACTCAATGCACTTCGTAAAGGTAAATACCGTAAAGGAAATAGTAAAGAAAGTTAAGAATAAGCATTCTGCTGGTCCTGATGGAATATCAAACTTTTTGATAAAAAGATTTCCTGACACGGCTTTGGAATTTCTAACAATCATCTTCAACAATTGTTTGAATAATAGCTACTTCCCGTCATCCTGGAAGGTGGGAAAAATCCTGCCCCTGAAGAAAAAGGAAAGCAGTGAAAATCTGGAAGATTATCGTCCAATTTCCCTTTTGTCCAACGTGGGTAAAATTTTTGAACATATCCTGAAACAAAAACTGGAGGACCAATTCATAATTGACCCTATATCATGTTTTCAATTTGGTTTTAGGCAAAAGCATTCAACCCAACATGCCCTCCTAAAATTTCACGTAATCTAAGAGACCGGAAGTGTACAGTAGCAGTCTCACTAGATATACAAAAAGCCTTTGATACAGCTTGTCATAAAGGGATACTTTATAAATTGGTTGGCCTAAGAGTGGACCCGTACTTGGTTAAGCTGTTTATTAGTTATTTTTCTGAACGGAAATTCTGCATTCAGATAAATGATTTTTGTTCCGGTTTTGGGAACGTCAGCAGTGGAGTTCCACAGGGTAGCGTGTTAGCCCCATTCCTCTTCAATTTATACTTACACGATTTCCCGCATGTATCGACGGATTCTAAAACTCTACTATATGCAGACGACTGCTTGGTTTATTCTCATCATGATTCACCTTTATCAGCTCTGAACAAAATATCTACGCATCTCTTAGAAATTGACAACTACTACAAAACATGGGGTATTCACTTAAATGTTGCTAAATCTGAGGCAATATGTATCAGAAACGCATCTGGCAAATGTCCGAGATATGTAGTTCCTGAAAGTAAACGCCTAATTCTTTCCCTTTATGGTACAGAAATACCCTTCAGAAACACCATCAAATATCTGGGAGTTTCATTTGATAAGTTGTTAAAGTTTAATAAACATGGCGGACTGTTTTAGCTAAATCCAAGAGAATTTGCGGTATGTTTTCAAGGCTATTGAGTAGCAAATATCTTCCACAAAACACAAAACTTCTCATATACAAAGTGGCCATTAGATCAGTGTTGTCTTATGTCTTCCCAATCTGGTTTACCATTTCACCAGTGGTGGCAAAAGAATTGGAGGCTTTTGAACGAAGTGTACTCAGATGGTGCATCGTTAAAAATTTCAGCTCGTACAACAAACGTTACTCCAACAATTATATCTATGGTAACTCTGCATTGGTACCATTTTGCCAATATGTGCTTACACTCCAAAGAAATTTTGTTGATAATCTGGCCGATCATGACAACATTCTTATGAACGAGATCTACAACCTTGAACGTGATTTAAATTGGTCTGATTCCAATTATTTGTCCCCAATTGGCGTCATATCGGGAGACACGACATCACGCCTCCAACCCAACTCCAACATTTTACCAGATTTTTACCAGAAAGCTTCGCTAATGTCTCACAGGCTGAGCCGCTTTGGAATTATTTCAACTACATTTAATATATTGTTAAATATCTGTGATATAATGTATTATGTTCTCATTAGAAACACACTGTTTAGCAGATGTGTATAATTAGTTTAATTGTTATTTAATTTTTAAGACCCCTTTTTAACAGAATCACTCTGTAAGTTATTGCTAATGTCGGGAGCAAACATTAATTTACCATACCAAAAAGTACAAAAGTACAATCGGAATATACATAAATTATTTTATTAGCAAGTAGCGTTTTCATTCAATGTGTGTTAGAGTAAGACGAATATAGCTCTAAGAATATCAATGTGAATTGACAATTGTATCTTCTAATTTATTGTTGTCAAAAAAAAAAGTCTCAATAAAGTTTTACTTACTTACTTAAGGCCCAACTATAATATGCATATGCTAGCTTAAGCAAACGTGCGAACACATATAAATTGTATGTGGCAAACTATAATGTACTTAACGAAACTTTTCGTTAAGTTTTTCAACTGTCATTTGCTTAAGCAAAAAGCGAAACTGATCGCACATTCTGTACGGAATCAGCTGTTTGTTGTTGTTTGTTTGTGTTTTGAACAAAATGGAAGAAAATATATTTATTTTAAATTTAATAGAAAATGTGGAAAAAAATAAGTGCCTTCACAATAAAAGAGACCCTTTTTATTTTAACAAAAATGTCTTTCTGTCGCGGTTATTTCTCTGACAGAACAAGAGCGTCTTCTTCTTTTACAGTGTAGTTCACTTATTTCTTTTAATGTGCACAACCCTTCAAGCGCTAACTTTAATATTTTTTTATTATTAAAATTTTTAAGTTTTTTCTCCATTTTTGCAAACACAATACGAAAATTAACAAAACATATGTAAACGTATATTATTATTTACAATTTAGTGCTGCCACAGCTGTACATTTTAGTACTTTTGCCGATAAATTAAAAAAACAGGAAAAATTATGCGTTTCTGGTACGAAGTTTTCTTTTAATTATAAAATAATATAATAATATTTATAAAATTTAATGGCTTTTTGTTAAAATAAAAACATTTTTTTAAAACATAAATGAGCAACTGTGGACAAAAAGTTTCAAAGTCATTGTAGCCACCTAAAAGTTAACTCTGAACTGGTTATGCATTTGACAGCCTTTTCGTTAACTTTTGCAATTTGCTTAAGCTTGCTTATGCATATTATAGTTGGGCCTTTACTTTGAAAAACTTAACGAAAAGTTTCGTTAAGTACATTATAGTTTGCCACATACAATTTATATGTATTCGTAGGGTTGCTTAAGCTAGCATATGCACATTATAGTTGGGCCTTTGAATGATGAAACAGAATACGACCGCAACTTCAAGAAAAACGACTCTCAGAGAAAACAGGCCCATAATTGAAGCGACGGCTGCAACTTCACGAACGTGAATGTTTTTATATTTCTTCCATGGTGCAACTATACAAGGTGAGTGCAAATCGACAACAAATACAACACAAAACAGAAACAACAGGCATTTTGTTTGTTTAAAATAATGTACTACTGTCAAAAATACTTGAAAAAGTATTACGTTTGACATAAGTAAATTGTAAACAAAGTCAGTCAGCTGGGCTACTTCTGTGTACCAACCTGTAATGCCGACGGCTTTTCCAATTTTTGTCCACAAATCTTGTCTTCTTCTATATAAATAAAAATGAAATCTTGTGTGTTTCTAAGCGCATAACTCGAGAACGGCTTGACTGATTTCGCTAATTTTTTTTTGAAATGTGTGTAATAGTATGAGAAAGGTTTGTATGGAAAGAAAAATTGGAAAAGTTGCTTGGAAAATTTAAAAATTCTGAAAAAACTAAAATTGTGTTTTCAATGTGATTTTACATTTTTTATGTTATTATACCCTTCACCATCGTGAGAAGGGTATATATAAGTTTGCCATTCCGTGTGTAATTTCCACAAAAAAATTTTCCGACCCTATAAAGTATATATATTCTGGATCCTTATAGATAGCGAAGTCGATTAAGCCATGTCTGTCTGTCTGTCTGTTGAAATCAGTTTTTTGAAGTCCCCAGATATACTCGGGATCCAACCCTTCAATAATTCTGTCACAAGTGCTTTCGAGAAGTTTGCTATTTAAAATCAGCAAAATCGGTTTAGGTTAACCAGAGTTATGAACCTATATGTGAGACCACCTCCATAAAAATTTGATATTTTTCATCCATTTTATTGCAATATTTTGAAAACTATTGCAGATAATACCATGAAATTTTGTATACGTTGTTTGTACTATAAAAGAAGAAAGTGTGCGGAAAATAGTAAGAATCGGTCCATATTTTGAAAACTGTTGCAGATAATACCATGAAATTTTGTATACGTTGTTTGTACTATAAAAGAAGAAAGTGTGCGGAAAATAGTAAGAATCGGTCCATGATTTCTTATAGCCCCCATACAAATATATATATTCCCGAAATATAGCTTAATGATAAATAAATGCCTATAAAATTGGAATATCAAGACAAAATTCAGCAAAAATAAGTTTTATACAAAAAGAAATCGCAAAACGAAATTTTTTTTAATTCGGTCCATGTGTGACCATAGACCCCATATAAAGTCCACTTCCAAAATTCACTTAAATACGTATAAAAGAGATATAAATAATGTTAAACGGCTAAAATTTGACATAAATACTCTTTATAGGCAAATAAATTGTTGTACTAAATTTTATGGTAGTCGGCCCAGAATTGGTCATAGCCCCCATACAAAAATCTTCCCGAAATATGGCTTAAGGATAAATAAATGCCTATAAAATTGGAATATCAAGACAAAATTCAGCAAAAATAAGTTTTATACAAAAAGAAATCTCCAAACGAAATTTTTTTTTAATTCGGTCCATGTTTGACCATACCCATATAAAGTCCACTTACAAAATTCACTTAAATACGTATAAAACAGATATAAATAATGTTAAACGGCTAAAATTTGACATAAATACTCTTTATAGGCAAATAAATTGCTGTACTAAATTTTATGGTGGTCGGCCCAGAACTGGTCATAGCTCCCATACAAGGACCACATCTGAAAAAGAGATTTTTCCCTATATATATTGTATAAATATCGGTACCGACTCAAAACTTTGCACAGATAATTTTAATATATACAAAAATCATCCCACAAAATTTTGTGAATTTCGGTCTATTTTTAACCGTATGCCCCATATAAAGCCCTCTTCCGAAAATCACTTCAATACTCATAAATCGCTTATAAATAAGGGTACCAATCCAAAATTTTACACGGATCATTTATATACATGCCTAAATCTAACTGCTGGATTTTGAGAATATCGGTCCATATTTGACTATATCCCCCACATAAGGTCCACTCTCGAAATCCACGTTAATACTAATATATATGTATATATAGCGTTATTATGTTGAAATTCGACGTGAAATATCCTGATATGCATGAAAATAACTGTTCCAAAATTTAAGAAGATCGGCCCATAATTTGTCATACCTGCCATATAGAACCATTTCCAAAAAACAAATAAATTCGGGTCAAAAAATATTCTTTTCGGATTTAACCCATATTCGGTCCATATTTTATAATCATGATATATATCGTTGGAAAGGTATTTTTAATACCTTTTATTTAATGTATTACTACCTAGTAGTTCCCGAGATATAGGCCTATATATTTTCAACTTTAAGGGCCCGCCCCCTCGAAAATAGACGTGACCGCCAACAAATTTTTTTTTTGCTGGTATCTCCTCTAAAAGCCCTATTTGATTTTGTTTTTTTTTTTTTTTTTTTTTTGAGCAAAATCACTAAAACCGAATTGTACCCCTTTTTATACCCTTCACCATCGTGAGAAGGGTATATATAAGTTTGTCATTCCGTGTGAAATTTCCACAATATAATTTTCCGACCCTATAAAGTATATATATTCTGGATCCTTATAGATAGCGAAGTCGATTAAGCCATGTCCGTCTGTCTGTCTGTCTGTCTGTCTGTCTGTCTGTCTGTCTGTCTGTCTGTCTGGATGTTGAAATCAGTTTTGTGAAGTCCCAAGATATGTTCGGGATCCAAACCTTCAATAATTCTGTCAGAAGTGCTTTCGAGAAGTTTGCTATTTAAAATCAGCAAAATCGGTTTAGGTTAACCAGAGTTATGAACCAATATGTGAGACCACCTCCATAAAAATTTGATATTTTTCGTCCATTTTATTGCAATATTTTGAAATATATTGCAGATAATACCATGAAATTTTGTATACGTTGTTTGTACTATAAAAGAAGAAAGTGTGCAGAAAATAGTAAAAATCGGTCCATGATTTCTCATAGCCCCCATACAAATATATATATTCCCGAAATATGGCTTAATGATAAATAAATGCCTATAAAATTGGAATATCAAGACAAAATTCAGCAAAATAAGTTTTATACAAAAAGAAATCACAAACCGAAATTTTTTTTAGTTCGGTCCATATTTGACCATAGACCCCATATAAAGTACACTTACAAAATTCACTTAAATACGCATAAAACAGATATGAATAATGTTAAACGGCTAAAATTTGACATAAATACTCTTTATAGGCAAATAAATTATTGTACTAAATTTTATGGTGATCGGCCCAGAAATGGTCATAGCCCCCATACAAAAATCTTCTCGAAATATTGCTCAATTATACATAAATGCCTATAAAATTGGAATATCAAGACAAAATTCAGCAAAACTAAGTTTTGTGCAAAAAGAAATCGCAAAACGAAATTTTTTTTAGTTCGGTCCATATTTGACCATAGACCCCATATAAAATCCACTTCCGAAATTCACTTAAATACGCATAAAACAGATATAAATAATGTTAAACGGCTAAAATTTGATATAAATACTCTTTATAGGCAAATAAATTGTTGTACTAAATTTTATGGTGGTCGGCCCACAACTGGTCATAGCTCCCATACAAGGACCACATCTGAAAAAGACATTTTTCCCTATATATATTGTATAAATATCGGTACCGACTCAAAACTTTTTAGAGATCATGTACATATATACAAAAATCATTCCACACAATTTTGTTAATTTCGGTCTATTTTTAACCGTATGCCCCATATAAAGCCCTCTTCGGAAAATCCCTTTAATACTCATAAATCGCTTATAAATAAGGGTACCAATCCAAAATTTTACACGGATCATTTACATACATGCCTAAATCTAACTGCTGGATTTTGAGAATATCGGTCCATATTTGACTATATCCCCCACATAAGGTCCACTACCGAAATCCACGTTAATACTAATATATATCTTAAATATACCGTTATTACGTTGAAATTCTACGTGAAATATCCCCATATGCATGAAAATAACTGTTCCAAAATTTAAGAAGATCGGCCCATAATTTGTCATACCTGCCATATAGAACCATTTCCAAAAAACAAATAAATTCGGGTCAAAAAATATTCTTTTCGGATTTAACCCATATTCGGTCCATATTTTATAATCATGATATATATCGTTGGAAAGCTATTTTTAATACCTTTTATTTAATGTATTACAAATTATCAGACACCCAGTAGTTCCCGAGATATAGGCCTATATATTTTCAACTTTAAGAGCCCGCCCCCTCGAAAATAGGCGTGGCCGCCAAAAAATTTTTTTTTGCTGGTATCTCTTCTAAAATCCCTATTTGTTTTTTTTTTTTTAACAAAATCACTAAAACCGAATTGTACCCCTTTTTTATACTCTGTTAAATTACACTGAAGATTATTATGAACATCAGACAGACTCTGCAAATTATGGTAAGAATTGGTAATTAAATCAATAAAAATGGTGAAAATTAGACAAAATTTCAAAATATTTAACATAAATACTAATAAAATTTGCACTAAGACTGAATAGAAAACACAGAATTAGGATATTCTAGTCTAGTGTAGTTTCTGTATTTCTTATTACGCTTAGGTGAAGGGTATTTAAGATTCGGCACAGCCGAATATAGCACTCTTACTTGTTTATACTCTGTTTGTTAAGTTACACTCAAGATTATTATGAACATCAGACAAACTCTGTAAATTATGGTAAGAATTGGTAATTAAATCAATTAAAAATGGTGAAAATTACACAAAATTTCCAAATATTTAACATAAATTATGTTGGTCGTAAAATTGTCTTTCAAACAATATATCAAATACTAATAAAATTTGCACTAAGACTGAATAGAAAACACAGAATTAGGATATTCTAGTCTAGTGTAGTTTCTGTATTTCTTATTACGCTTAGGTGAAGAGTATTTAAGATTCGGCACAGCCGAATATAGCACTCTTACTTGTTTTTTTATATATTCCGCTTACACTTAGTACGAATAACGATTAAGTTTGGAAAATATGTATGTTCAAGGTTAATGGACCACCCCCATTGTACGTCCACTTTATCGGTATACGTAATATACGTATTATTTGTTGTTTGTTGGTCGTGAAGAAGTTTTGAATTAAGGAAATTTACAATTTTTTAATGCACTATTATAAACGTCGTTATATGTTAGAAATATTAGAAAGTAGATACAGATAATGTTGCTCAAACCTATACATAGATACATAATTTATAAAAGAGCAATTCCATATGAAAACGATCAAAATTGGCAAATTTTTGGACGACCCCTCTCCGATTTTAAAATAAATAGTCTCAATCGATTGTCCAGCAAAAAATAATGTACCTACATATTTTTTTTTTTTATAGTGACTGGTTTAGTGGTGGTGTACACCACTGTCATGTGACAAAATTGAAGAATTCTTCATAAGGGACCTCATTGAAAGTTGTTAAAAAAAAACTACTAAAGCGATCGCAACGAGTGAAAGGTATTGAAACAGGCTTTAATTGAAAAATAAAATTTTCCTAATTTTTCTTAGAAATTTACCTTTAAATTTTCCCAGGAAAATTAAATTTTCCGATTTTCCACAGAAGCTTCTAAATTTTCCGGCTAATTTTTTTTTGGATTCCTCATAATTTTTGCTTTAAGAATCAGCAATAAAAAAATGGGCCCCGACTCCTTGTTTGGACAGGAGAAGAGCATTTAAGAGACCACCTTGTTAAAAATACATTTTAAAAATTATTTTACAGTTAAAAATATATTTATGAAGAAAAAATCAATTTTTTTTTAAGAGCCCCAAGTTGAGTGTGTAGTGAATATGGTCTGCCTGCCTTCACAAGATCGGCCATAAATCCATGGATAATAGCAGCAGTGGCATGTAATGGCACACCAAACCCGACTGAGGCTACAGGTCATAAAATGTTTTGTAAATTTTTTAAATTACTAGGTAATAAATATTTCGCCTAAAATGACACGTGCAGAAACAAGTCATAAAACACGGATTTTCCATAAATATGAGGAAATATTTATTACCTGGTAATTTAAAAAATTTGCAAAACCTTTTTTTTCAAGGTTATGAGTGCAATCGCGACAATATTTGATGAAGGCTCTGATAAAGAATGGAGTCAAGCAGATGACGTTGATGACGGCAAACAAATGATTGAGGAGTTGAAAAAAAATTCAATTTAGCTACCACTTTTCCGGAGAAATATCTCATTTTATCTGTGCTGCCTCAATCATGGTCTATACGCAAGATTTCTGAACAGTTTCAAACATCTTTTTACATCGCGAGAAGAAGCAAAGAATTAGTTCGACAGAAGGGCATATTGGCGACTCCCACCAAGAAATTTGGCTCAAGGACCCTCAGCGAAGCAACGGTGAAATTGATTCAAGATTTTTACTGCAATGATGACAACAGCCGCGCCTGCCCAGGTACACGTGACTATGTTATCACACGTGAAAATGGAGAAAAAGTACACAAGCAGCAGTACACAGATTATTATTATGTAATCTATCCGAAGCATACCATCAGTTCAATGAGAAATACCCAGCAGAAAAAGTGGGATTTTCTAAGTTTGCCATCCTACGACCAAAAGAATGCGTGCTGGCATTAGACAGGCACGGAACGCATTCAGTCTGCGTTTGCATGTTTCATCAAAACATCAAATTAATTTTCTTTCCATGCAAGATATTGAAAGTATTTCACGGTGAAATTGAAACATATAGGGACCTCCTGTCGAAGTTGTTGTGCGCATACCCCACGGAAAATTGTCATCTGTCCAAATGCGACAATTGTCCGAAGATTGACGAGCTAGAGCAATATTTGGCGGAAAAGTTTGAACAGCTGGTAATTCAGGAGGTGCATTTCAAACAGTGGATAATTAGCAGCGGCAGATGTTCCCTTGAGACCGTGGTAAAGCAGATTCCGGAATTCATCGAGGAATTCGGTTCAAGTTGAATGAACTGAAGGCGCACCATTTCATATCCGAGATGCAATCAAAATTTCTAAAGGAAAGTAAGGAGAAATTAGCCCAAAATGAATTCATTGTGATAAGCGACTTTGCCGAGAATTACACTTTTCTTGTTCAGGAGGAAATTCAGGCTTATCACTGGGCAAACGTCCAGTGCACGGTGCATCCTTTTTGCATTTATTTCAAAAACGAACATAACGAACTACCGTAATGCTTGGTTTTCACTATGTCAGTTTTGTTGTCAAATTATCTAAATTGTTATGAAATTACCAACAATTTGGACAATTTGACAACAAAACTGACATAGTGAAAACCAAGCATAAGCCTTGTTGATGTCGCGGAGAGTTTAGCTCATAATTATGTGTCCGTTTATTTATTTCAAATGAAACTGTTTGAATTCTTAAGATCAAAATTCGATGCAATCGACAAAGAAACGTTTTTCTCAGACGGCGCGGCTTCTCAGTACAAGAATAAAAAAATTTTTTACAATCTTTGCATAATTGAAGAAGAACAAAACTGCAAGGTCGAGTGGCACTTTTTCGCGACGTCCCACGGTAAGGGCCCATGCGATGCGTTAGGGGGAACCCTAAAACGCATGGCGACTAAGGCAAGTTTGCAAAGGCCATATACTGACCAGATCTTAAATGTACAACATTTGTTTTCGTGGATTCAAAGCAAGGAAATTGCCATTAACACAGTTTTATGCACTCAAAAAGAACACGATGCCATGGAGCGACGAATTCAGAACAGATATAATAATGTCAAAACTATAACTGGAACGCAAAAGTTTCATTGCTTCATACCAAATATTTCTGATATGTCAATTAATGTAAAGCGGTACTCTTCGTCTGCCGACGTGCTAAATTTAAAGTTACTTTAATTTTATAATGATGCCAAGACAATTGAAATTTTTAATAAATATTGTAAAACTTGTGTATACGAAAAAGTGAACGGAAGTGATTTTTAAGTTTATGCGAAAAAAAAATTAAAAATAAATATTTACATCGCTATAAAATAAAATAAACTGTGGTACGGACTCATTCAATACCAAAAACTGAAAGTTTTAAATTTAATTGGTTTTTGTGAGTGATAATTTTGCAAATTTAACTTTTGCCAGACGATGCCTGATTGCAGTAAATGCAAATCAGCCATACGTTGCGAAACTGGAATACAATGTGAAGGAGTGTGTAAGAAGGAGTTTCATCCGACACTGAAGTGCAGCGGATTGGATCAATATAGTTTAAAAATTATTGATTCGAACAACTATATTCGTTTTATGTGTGATGACTGCGTTCAATATATACATAACCTTGACTTAGTATTGCCAGAGGTACAAGAGGAGGTAAAAAAAAACAAACAACACTTGGTGGATTGCAAACACGAATTTGAACGATCATTAAAGCACAATGAACAAGAAATGAAGAAACTATTAGAGGTAATGGAAAAAGGATATCAAGGAAGACTAAAAAATTTGGAAGATGTACAAAGAAGATGTGAAAACAATGTTAAGGAGCTGAACAAAATGTGCGAAAATGTCAACGATAATAAGAGCAAGAACAAAGATCTATATAATGAAATACGTGAAGAGAATGAGAAGATGCGGGATGAAATAAAAAAGGCAATTAGTGACAACAATGATAAACAAAATAAACCGCTGTATTCTGAAGCTTTAAAAAGAGTGTTACCAGATTCAACAAAAAAGATACCAGTAATAGTGAAGCCAAAAGAGAAACAAAGTTCTGATAAAACAAAAGAGGAGTTAAATAAAAAAGTCGATCCCATGAATTTGAAAATTTCAAACATTAAAAATAGGAGTAATGGAACATTAATAATAACAAGTGTAAATGATGAAGAAAGAGATAAAATAAAAAATGCCATAGAAGACAAAATGGGTGAAAATTATGAAGTGAAAGTAGCTAATCCTATGGAATTTTTAATAACAATAACAGGTATTTCTTTTAAATATACGGAGGAAGAAGTTATTATGAAACTGATGAAACAGAATCCTATAATTGGTAGTAAAACCATTAAATTAATAAACGTATTTGAGACAAAACGAAATAATAAGACAATATACAATTTAAAAATAAAAACAGATGGAGAAACTTATGAAAATTTAATGAAAGATCAAAAAATAAACATAGGCTGGGAAAGGTGCAGAGTGTTTGACGGTACATCGGTAAAGCAGTGCTACAAATGTAAAGGTTACAACCATTCGGCGCAGGAGTGTAAAAATATAGAAACTTGTCTCAAATGTCATGGAAATCACAAGATGACCGAATGCAATAATGAGCAAATGATAAAATGTATAAATTGTGTGCGTATGAATAAAAAACTAAACCTAGGGTTAGATGATAATCATTTAACAAATGATAAAAAATGTCCGGTATACTTAAATAAACTGTCAATAAAAAAACGCAGACTCGGGTTATCGGAATAACAATCAAACAACATAAATGCAATGTATACTAACGTACAAGGATTAACAAACAATTACAATCAAATAGAAATACTAAGTGCTAAAGAAAACCCAGAATTCATCATACTGTCCGAAACTCACTTGACGCAAGATATTGAGCTTAAGTGCAACGTGTTTCGAAGCCATTCGCCTCTTTTATACTTTATCATGTAAAAATGCACCGATAAGTGCAACACGGATTAATGCAAAAAATGCATAAGTGCATAATAATTTTAAGCCTCAAGAGACATTTTTAGTACAATTTTGTATGCATAAATGCACAACTAAAATAGAACTGATTTTTTAGGTTGTGGTATTTGCACTCTTGATCACAGAAAAAAATGTATGTGTTAATAGTTTACCGTTGGCTACCAAAGTTTACACGTTAACGCTTTTTTTTCGAAAATTATGGTAAGGTTATGGATCGCTTCCGCTTTTTACCGAATTGCATCTTTAACATTGATGAAACCGGGATAACAACTGTAGCGCATGCCCCAAAAGTTATAGCAGCGACAGGTAAAAAGCAATTTGGCCAGATTGTTTCTGGCGAACGTGGTGAATTGTTTTCTTTCTGTGGTATTGTAAGTGCTGCTGGTACAACCCTTCCACCTGTATTAATTTTCCCACTAATTAAGTTTAAAGACAGTTTTTTGTATAGTGCTCCTGCTGGAAGTTTGGGATTATCTTCGAGAAATGGATGGATGACAGCTGAATTATTTGTAAGAGTTTTGGAACACATAGTAAATACTTCGGGCTGTTCAATAATGAAGAAAATTCTGTTGATCATGGATAATCATGGAAGCCACGTTTCGAACGAAGCAATTAATTGTTATGCTAACATTTCCGCCTCATTGTTCCCATCGCCTTCAGCCGATTGACGTCGGCGTGTATGTACCATTCAAATCAGCAGTAAAGATTGCATTTATTGACTGGATGAGTACGAATCCTGGCAAGGCCATTACTATTTACAATGTTTTAGTAGCATTTAATAAAAGTTTCACTTTTGACAATATCACCAACTCCTTTAAAAAGTCTGGGATATGGCCTGCAAACAGCATCATTTTTACCGATGAAGATTTTGGTGCTGCATTTGTTACCGATCAACCTGAGACAATACCTAATCCATCACAAGCATATGTTCCACCAGCACAAATACTTTCCGCGACAACTGAAATTACTCCAGAAATCGTTAAACCTTTTTTAAAAGCCGGTCCAAGGAAGTCTCAAAATAGACGAAAACGAGGAAAGTCATCTATTCTTACCGAAACGCCTGAGAAGACAGATGAAGAAAACAAAAGAAACGAAACAAAAAATATTAATTTCATCGTCGGATTCAGATAACGATGTTCCCAATAACATGATATTGGAATCATATTTTGAAAGAGAACGACATGGTTTTGGTTAAATTTACTACACTCAAAAAGCAAAATGAATTTTATGTTGGCAAAATTGTCACCGTCCACAGTTCTCAAGATTTCGATATTACGTTTCTAAAAGGAAAGAATGACAGATAGATTTACTTATCCCGATTTACCGGATATTAGCCAAGTTCAACGAAACGAAATAGTGGCAAAGATGCCCCAACCAGAAAAACTCCCGGGAACATCTCGATCAGCAAGTTACATAAACTTTAATATAAACTTCTCCAAATACAACATGGGATAGAAATTAATTTTGTTATTTGTATTCAACTGTATTATAATTTTATTTTTTTTTAATTTTCTGAATTGTATGGAATTATTCTATTATTTTCTTTTTAAAAAAATATAAAAAATAATATATAAAAATGTATATTTTAACTCCTTCTTTGTGTTTATGCATCAATTGTCAAATTTTGAATGGTGTCCATATTAGAGCCTAGTAAAATCAATGGTCAAATATAAAATCTTTTAAAAATTCTTTGATTTATTTTTCTGTAACTATATGTAAATGCAAAAAATTTACATTTACCCAATAATTGTATAATAGCAAATATGTAATATTTGCATAATTGCAATATTTGTGCACTTATCCGAGGTTAGCATAAATGCAAAGAATGGATAAGTGCACAAAAAGTCGGGCGAAAACCGATGTGCATTTATCCGTACTTTACTGTAACAATTTTTAAATATAAAGAACATCAATTTCATAGAGAACTTAGTGCAATAATAAGATATGACGATGAGAAATAACGTAACGTAACCATAACGTAAACTATATTGATAAATGCTTCAATGAGACTGTACAAAAATTTACAAAAAAAATGTGTATAAAAAATAAATACAAAGCAGACCAATGGTATAATAATGATTTGGAAGAAATGAAACGACACAAAATTATATTGTACGAAAGAGCTCAATATGAAAATTCAATAGAATCATGGAACAAATACACAATGATAAGAAATAAATATAAAGTTGCAATAGAAAATGCAAAATATGGTTTTTTAAACGAAGAAATAAATAAAGCCAAAGACCTAAGGCAAATGTGGACCACAATCAAAAGCCTAGTAATGAATAAAAACCAAATGTGATAAAATCTGTGATATTTAGTGACGTAGAATGTAAAGATAATTATAAGATAGCTAGTCAATTTAACCGTTACTTTGTCAATAGTATTAAATCAATAAGAGAAACAATAAACTATGTACAATATAATAATAATATACCTGTGATTGATAAAAAGTTAAAATTTCGTCCAATAAATATTTTAGAATTAAAAATTATCGTTAAAAATCTTAAAAATAAACCAGACTATGAAAAAATAACCCCAAAAATGATACTAGATAATTGGAACAAAATCGGAAATATCCTACTAAAAATAATAAACGAATCGTTAAAAACAGGAATTTTTCCCGAAAATTGGAAGATTTCGATGATAACACCAATTGAAAAAGTAGCTACATAATACCATGAAATGTGATGAATTTAGACCGATTAACAGTCTGAAAACATGTGAAAAAATTATTGAAAAAGTAGTAAAGGAACAATTGGAAAAATATATTGAAGAGAATTCTATCCTGACAAAGCACCAATCAGGTTTTCGTAAAAATTTCTCATGTGAAACTACAGTTAATTACGTAATCAATAAATCATATTTGACAAACAGGAAACAGATTACTAAAGTTAACGATAAGATATCCGAAAAAATAGATAATGTATACGGAGTTCCCCAGATATGCCAAATGTTCTGAATAATAGTGAAATGGTGTTATATGCGGATGATACACTAATATTTGCAGAAGGTCATAATGTTGAAGAATGTCGCATTAAAATGATAAGCGACATAAACAATATAAATGAATGGTTAAAAATGAATAAACTTAAGCTAAACGAAAAAAAGACGAAAATTCTGGAAATAAATATGACCAGTGACATAAATATTGAACTAAACGGAGAAACAATTGAGAAAGTTGAACACATCAAATACCTAGGCTTTACAATTGATAAAAAAATTAAAATTTAATGAACATATAGAGTTTATATGTAAAAAAATCGGCAAAAAATCGGGTTTTTCAAAAGAACAAGAAGTAAAATAAACATTTTAACGGCTATTAACGTCTACAATACAATAATTAAACCACATTTTGAATTTGGTTCCACAATAATATATACATGCTGCACTGATACTCATATTGAAAGATTACAAAAACTACAAAATAGAGCTATGCGATCGATTTTGAAATGCAATAGATACACACCAATAAACAACATGCTAACTACACTCAAATGGATGAATATAAAACAACGACTGGCACTCAACACTATAAAACTGATTCAAAAAATACGACAGGGAAATTCACCAGATTATTTATGCGAACAAGTGAGATATGTTGGCGATGTACAACCGTACACACTACGGAATGCTGATAACTTCAGACTACAACGAGTAAAAACATCTTTAATGAAGAGATCTCTTTTCTACAAGGGCCTTAAACTTTTCAATTCTTTACCAAATGAAATCAAGAATGAAACCAATAATAATGTCTTTAAAAAACTATGTGTGAACTTTGTTAGAAATGAAATATAAATTTTAAATGGATTAATGTAAACTCTTAGAACTAAAACAATCTAAACTATTCTGTTTTGAAATTATGTATAAAATATGAAGTCAAGAGTATTTTGAATACTAATAATAATAAATAATAATAATAATTAAGTATAAGCAGCAAAATAAGAAAGATTTTTTCTTCATAAATGTATTTTTAACTGTAAAATAATTTTTAAAATGTATTTTTAAAAGGTGGTCTCTTAAATGCTCTTCTCCTGTCTAAACAAGGAGTCGGGGCCCAGAAGTTTTGAATTAAGGAAATTTACAATTTTTTAATGCACTATTATAAACGTCGTTATATGTTAGAAATATTAGAAAGTAGATACAGATAATGTTGCTCAAACCTATACATAGATACATAATTTATAAAAGAGCAATTCCATATGAAAACGATCAAAATTGGCAAATTTTTGGACGACCCCTCTCCGATTTTAAAATAAATAGTCTCAATCGATTGTCCAGCAAAAAATAATGTACCTACATATTTTTTTTTTTTATAGTGACTGGTTTAGTGGTGGTGTACACCACTGTCATGTGACAAAATTGAAGAATTCTTCATAAGGGACCTCATTGAAAGTTGTTAAAAAAAAACTACTAAAGCGATCGCAACGAGTGAAAGGTATTGAAACAGGCTTTAATTGAAAAATAAAATTTTCCTAATTTTTCTTAGAAATTTACCTTTAAATTTTCCCAGGAAAATTAAATTTTCCGATTTTCCACAGAAGCTTCTAAATTTTCCGGCTAATTTTTTTTTTGGATTCCTCATAATTTTTGCTTTAAGAATCAGCAATAAAAAAATGGGCCCCGACTCCTTGTTTGGACAGGAGAAGAGCATTTAAGAGACCACCTTGTTAAAAATACATTTTAAAAATTATTTTACAGTTAAAAATATATTTATGAAGAAAAAATCAATTTTTTTTTAAGAGCCCCAAGTTGAGTGTGTAGTGAATATGGTCTGCCTGCCTTCACAAGATCGGCCATAAATCCATGGATAATAGCAGCAGTGGCATGTAATGGCACACCAAACCCGACTGAGGCTACAGGTCATAAAATGTTTTGTAAATTTTTTAAATTACTAGGTAATAAATATTTCGCCTAAAATGACACGTGCAGAAACAAGTCATAAAACACGGATTTTCCATAAATATGAGGAAATATTTATTACCTGGTAATTTAAAAAATTTGCAAAACCTTTTTTTTCAAGGTTATGAGTGCAATCGCGACAATATTTGATGAAGGCTCTGATAAAGAATGGAGTCAAGCAGATGACGTTGATGACGGCAAACAAATGATTGAGGAGTTGAAAAAAAATTCAATTTAGCTACCACTTTTCCGGAGAAATATCTCATTTTATCTGTGCTGCCTCAATCATGGTCTATACGCAAGATTTCTGAACAGTTTCAAACATCTTTTTACATCGCGAGAAGAAGCAAAGAATTAGTTCGACAGAAGGGCATATTGGCGACTCCCACCAAGAAATTTGGCTCAAGGACCCTCAGCGAAGCAACGGTGAAATTGATTCAAGATTTTTACTGCAATGATGACAACAGCCGCGCCTGCCCAGGTACACGTGACTATGTTATCACACGTGAAAATGGAGAAAAAGTACACAAGCAGCAGTACACAGATTATTATTATGTAATCTATCCGAAGCATACCATCAGTTCAATGAGAAATACCCAGCAGAAAAAGTGGGATTTTCTAAGTTTGCCATCCTACGACCAAAAGAATGCGTGCTGGCATTAGACAGGCACGGAACGCATTCAGTCTGCGTTTGCATGTTTCATCAAAACATCAAATTAATTTTCTTTCCATGCAAGATATTGAAAGTATTTCACGGTGAAATTGAAACATATAGGGACCTCCTGTCGAAGTTGTTGTGCGCATACCCCACGGAAAATTGTCATCTGTCCAAATGCGACAATTGTCCGAAGATTGACGAGCTAGAGCAATATTTGGCGGAAAAGTTTGAACAGCTGGTAATTCAGGAGGTGCATTTCAAACAGTGGATAATTAGCAGCGGCAGATGTTCCCTTGAGACCGTGGTAAAGCAGATTCCGGAATTCATCGAGGAATTCGGTTCAAGTTGAATGAACTGAAGGCGCACCATTTCATATCCGAGATGCAATCAAAATTTCTAAAGGAAAGTAAGGAGAAATTAGCCCAAAATGAATTCATTGTGATAAGCGACTTTGCCGAGAATTACACTTTTCTTGTTCAGGAGGAAATTCAGGCTTATCACTGGGCAAACGTCCAGTGCACGGTGCATCCTTTTTGCATTTATTTCAAAAACGAACATAACGAACTACCGTAATGCTTGGTTTTCACTATGTCAGTTTTGTTGTCAAATTATCTAAATTGTTATGAAATTACCAACAATTTGGACAATTTGACAACAAAACTGACATAGTGAAAACCAAGCATAAGCCTTGTTGATGTCGCGGAGAGTTTAGCTCATAATTATGTGTCCGTTTATTTATTTCAAATGAAACTGTTTGAATTCTTAAGATCAAAATTCGATGCAATCGACAAAGAAACGTTTTTCTCAGACGGCGCGGCTTCTCAGTACAAGAATAAAAAAATTTTTTACAATCTTTGCATAATTGAAGAAGAACAAAACTGCAAGGTCGAGTGGCACTTTTTCGCGACGTCCCACGGTAAGGGCCCATGCGATGCGTTAGGGGGAACCCTAAAACGCATGGCGACTAAGGCAAGTTTGCAAAGGCCATATACTGACCAGATCTTAAATGTACAACATTTGTTTTCGTGGATTCAAAGCAAGGAAATTGCCATTAACACAGTTTTATGCACTCAAAAAGAACACGATGCCATGGAGCGACGAATTCAGAACAGATATAATAATGTCAAAACTATAACTGGAACGCAAAAGTTTCATTGCTTCATACCAAATATTTCTGATATGTCAATTAATGTAAAGCGGTACTCTTCGTCTGCCGACGTGCTAAATTTAAAGTTACTTTAATTTTATAATGATGCCAAGACAATTGAAATTTTTAATAAATATTGTAAAACTTGTGTATACGAAAAAGTGAACGGAAGTGATTTTTAAGTTTATGCGAAAAAAAAATTAAAAATAAATATTTACATCGCTATAAAATAAAATAAACTGTGGTACGGACTCATTCAATACCAAAAACTGAAAGTTTTAAATTTAATTGGTTTTTGTGAGTGATAATTTTGCAAATTTAACTTTTGCCAGACGATGCCTGATTGCAGTAAATGCAAATCAGCCATACGTTGCGAAACTGGAATACAATGTGAAGGAGTGTGTAAGAAGGAGTTTCATCCGACACTGAAGTGCAGCGGATTGGATCAATATAGTTTAAAAATTATTGATTCGAACAACTATATTCGTTTTATGTGTGATGACTGCGTTCAATATATACATAACCTTGACTTAGTATTGCCAGAGGTACAAGAGGAGGTAAAAAAAAACAAACAACACTTGGTGGATTACAAACACGAATTTGAACGATCATTAAAGCACAATGAACAAGAAATGAAGAAACTATTAGAGGTAATGGAAAAAGGATATCAAGGAAGACTAAAAAATTTGGAAGATGTACAAAGAAGATGTGAAAACAATGTTAAGGAGCTGAACAAAATGTGCGAAAATGTCAACGATAATAAGAGCAAGAACAAAGATCTATATAATGAAATACGTGAAGAGAATGAGAAGATGCGGGATGAAATAAAAAAGGCAATTAGTGACAACAATGATAAACAAAATAAACCGCTGTATTCTGAAGCTTTAAAAAGAGTGTTACCAGATTCAACAAAAAAGATACCAGTAATAGTGAAGCCAAAAGAGAAACAAAGTTCTGATAAAACAAAAGAGGAGTTAAATAAAAAAGTCGATCCCATGAATTTGAAAATTTCAAACATTAAAAATAGGAGTAATGGAACATTAATAATAACAAGTGTAAATGATGAAGAAAGAGATAAAATAAAAAATGCCATAGAAGACAAAATGGGTGAAAATTATGAAGTGAAAGTAGCTAATCCTATGGAATTTTTAATAACAATAACAGGTATTTCTTTTAAATATACGGAGGAAGAAGTTATTATGAAACTGATGAAACAGAATCCTATAATTGGTAGTAAAACCATTAAATTAATAAACGTATTTGAGACAAAACGAAATAATAAGACAATATACAATTTAAAAATAAAAACAGATGGAGAAACTTATGAAAATTTAATGAAAGATCAAAAAATAAACATAGGCTGGGAAAGGTGCAGAGTGTTTGACGGTACATCGGTAAAGCAGTGCTACAAATGTAAAGGTTACAACCATTCGGCGCAGGAGTGTAAAAATATAGAAACTTGTCTCAAATGTCATGGAAATCACAAGATGACCGAATGCAATAATGAGCAAATGATAAAATGTATAAATTGTGTGCGTATGAATAAAAAACTAAACCTAGGGTTAGATGATAATCATTTAACAAATGATAAAAAATGTCCGGTATACTTAAATAAACTGTCAATAAAAAAACGCAGACTCGGGTTATCGGAATAACAATCAAACAACATAAATGCAATGTATACTAACGTACAAGGATTAACAAACAATTACAATCAAATAGAAATACTAAGTGCTAAAGAAAACCCAGAATTCATCATACTGTCCGAAACTCACTTGACGCAAGATATTGAGCTTAAGTGCAACGTGTTTCGAAGCCATTCGCCTCTTTTATACTTTATCATGTAAAAATGCACCGATAAGTGCAACACGGATTAATGCAAAAAATGCATAAGTGCATAATAATTTTAAGCCTCAAGAGACATTTTTAGTACAATTTTGTATGCATAAATGCACAACTAAAATAGAACTGATTTTTTAGGTTGTGGTATTTGCACTCTTGATCACAGAAAAAAATGTATGTGTTAATAGTTTACCGTTGGCTACCAAAGTTTACACGTTAACGCTTTTTTTTCGAAAATTATGGTAAGGTTATGGATCGCTTCCGCTTTTTACCGAATTGCATCTTTAACATTGATGAAACCGGGATAACAACTGTAGCGCATGCCCCAAAAGTTATAGCAGCGACAGGTAAAAAGCAATTTGGCCAGATTGTTTCTGGCGAACGTGGTGAATTGTTTTCTTTCTGTGGTATTGTAAGTGCTGCTGGTACAACCCTTCCACCTGTATTAATTTTCCCACTAATTAAGTTTAAAGACAGTTTTTTGTATAGTGCTCCTGCTGGAAGTTTGGGATTATCTTCGAGAAATGGATGGATGACAGCTGAATTATTTGTAAGAGTTTTGGAACACATAGTAAATACTTCGGGCTGTTCAATAATGAAGAAAATTCTGTTGATCATGGATAATCATGGAAGCCACGTTTCGAACGAAGCAATTAATTGTTATGCTAACATTTCCGCCTCATTGTTCCCATCGCCTTCAGCCGATTGACGTCGGCGTGTATGTACCATTCAAATCAGCAGTAAAGATTGCATTTATTGACTGGATGAGTACGAATCCTGGCAAGGCCATTACTATTTACAATGTTTTAGTAGCATTTAATAAAAGTTTCACTTTTGACAATATCACCAACTCCTTTAAAAAGTCTGGGATATGGCCTGCAAACAGCATCATTTTTACCGATGAAGATTTTGGTGCTGCATTTGTTACCGATCAACCTGAGACAATACCTAATCCATCACAAGCATATGTTCCACCAGCACAAATACTTTCCGCGACAACTGAAATTACTCCAGAAATCGTTAAACCTTTTTTAAAAGCCGGTCCAAGGAAGTCTCAAAATAGACGAAAACGAGGAAAGTCATCTATTCTTACCGAAACGCCTGAGAAGACAGATGAAGAAAACAAAAGAAACGAAACAAAAAATATTAATTTCATCGTCGGATTCAGATAACGATGTTCCCAATAACATGATATTGGAATCATATTTTGAAAGAGAACGACATGGTTTTGGTTAAATTTACTACACTCAAAAAGCAAAATGAATTTTATGTTGGCAAAATTGTCACCGTCCACAGTTCTCAAGATTTCGATATTACGTTTCTAAAAGGAAAGAATGACAGATAGATTTACTTATCCCGATTTACCGGATATTAGCCAAGTTCAACGAAACGAAATAGTGGCAAAGATGCCCCAACCAGAAAAACTCCCGGGAACATCTCGATCAGCAAGTTACATAAACTTTAATATAAACTTCTCCAAATACAACATGGGATAGAAATTAATTTTGTTATTTGTATTCAACTGTATTATAATTTTATTTTTTTTAATTTTCTGAATTGTATGGAATTATTCTATTATTTTCTTTTTAAAAAAATATAAAAAATAATATATAAAAATGTATATTTTAACTCCTTCTTTGTGTTTATGCATCAATTGTCAAATTTTGAATGGTGTCCATATTAGAGCCTAGTAAAATCAATGGTCAAATATAAAATCTTTTAAAAATTCTTTGATTTATTTTTCTGTAACTATATGTAAATGCAAAAAATTTACATTTACCCAATAATTGTATAATAGCAAATATGTAATATTTGCATAATTGCAATATTTGTGCACTTATCCGAGGTTAGCATAAATGCAAAGAATGGATAAGTGCACAAAAAGTCGGGCGAAAACCGATGTGCATTTATCCGTACTTTACTGTAACAATTTTTAAATATAAAGAACATCAATTTCATAGAGAACTTAGTGCAATAATAAGATATGACGATGAGAAATAACGTAACGTAACCATAACGTAAACTATATTGATAAATGCTTCAATGAGACTGTACAAAAATTTACAAAAAAAATGTGTATAAAAAATAAATACAAAGCAGACCAATGGTATAATAATGATTTGGAAGAAATGAAACGACACAAAATTATATTGTACGAAAGAGCTCAATATGAAAATTCAATAGAATCATGGAACAAATACACAATGATAAGAAATAAATATAAAGTTGCAATAGAAAATGCAAAATATGGTTTTTTAAACGAAGAAATAAATAAAGCCAAAGACCTAAGGCAAATGTGGACCACAATCAAAAGCCTAGTAATGAATAAAAACCAAATGTGATAAAATCTGTGATATTTAGTGACGTAGAATGTAAAGATAATTATAAGATAGCTAGTCAATTTAACCGTTACTTTGTCAATAGTATTAAATCAATAAGAGAAACAATAAACTATGTACAATATAATAATAATATACCTGTGATTGATAAAAAGTTAAAATTTCGTCCAATAAATATTTTAGAATTAAAAATTATCGTTAAAAATCTTAAAAATAAACCAGACTATGAAAAAATAACCCCAAAAATGATACTAGATAATTGGAACAAAATCGGAAATATCCTACTAAAAATAATAAACGAATCGTTAAAAACAGGAATTTTTCCCGAAAATTGGAAGATTTCGATGATAACACCAATTGAAAAAGTAGCTACATAATACCATGAAATGTGATGAATTTAGACCGATTAACAGTCTGAAAACATGTGAAAAAATTATTGAAAAAGTAGTAAAGGAACAATTGGAAAAATATATTGAAGAGAATTCTATCCTGACAAAGCACCAATCAGGTTTTCGTAAAAATTTCTCATGTGAAACTACAGTTAATTACGTAATCAATAAATCATATTTGACAAACAGGAAACAGATTACTAAAGTTAACGATAAGATATCCGAAAAAATAGATAATGTATACGGAGTTCCCCAGATATGCCAAATGTTCTGAATAATAGTGAAATGGTGTTATATGCGGATGATACACTAATATTTGCAGAAGGTCATAATGTTGAAGAATGTCGCATTAAAATGATAAGCGACATAAACAATATAAATGAATGGTTAAAAATGAATAAACTTAAGCTAAACGAAAAAAAGACGAAAATTCTGGAAATAAATATGACCAGTGACATAAATATTGAACTAAACGGAGAAACAATTGAGAAAGTTGAACACATCAAATACCTAGGCTTTACAATTGATAAAAAAATTAAAATTTAATGAACATATAGAGTTTATATGTAAAAAAATCGGCAAAAAATCGGGTTTTTCAAAAGAACAAGAAGTAAAATAAACATTTTAACGGCTATTAACGTCTACAATACAATAATTAAACCACATTTTGAATTTGGTTCCACAATAATATATACATGCTGCACTGATACTCATATTGAAAGATTACAAAAACTACAAAATAGAGCTATGCGATCGATTTTGAAATGCAATAGATACACACCAATAAACAACATGCTAACTACACTCAAATGGATGAATATAAAACAACGACTGGCACTCAACACTATAAAACTGATTCAAAAAATACGACAGGGAAATTCACCAGATTATTTATGCGAACAAGTGAGATATGTTGGCGATGTACAACCGTACACACTACGGAATGCTGATAACTTCAGACTACAACGAGTAAAAACATCTTTAATGAAGAGATCTCTTTTCTACAAGGGCCTTAAACTTTTCAATTCTTTACCAAATGAAATCAAGAATGAAACCAATAATAATGTCTTTAAAAAACTATGTGTGAACTTTGTTAGAAATGAAATATAAATTTTAAATGGATTAATGTAAACTCTTAGAACTAAAACAATCTAAACTATTCTGTTTTGAAATTATGTATAAAATATGAAGTCAAGAGTATTTTGAATACTAATAATAATAAATAATAATAATAATTAAGTATAAGCAGCAAAATAAGAAAGATTTTTTCTTCATAAATGTATTTTTAACTGTAAAATAATTTTTAAAATGTATTTTTAAAAGGTGGTCTCTTAAATGCTCTTCTCCTGTCTAAACAAGGAGTCGGGGCCCATTTTTTTATTGCTGATTCTTAAAGCAAAAATTATGAGGAATCCAAAAAAAAAAAAATTAGCCGGAAAATTTAGGAGCTTCTGTGGAAAATCGGAAAATTTAATTTTCCTAGGAAAATTTAAAGGTAAATTTCTAAGAAAAATTAGGAAAATTTTATTTTTCAATTAAAGCCTGTTTCAATACCATTCACTCGTTGCGATCGCTTTAGTAGTTTTTTTTTAAAACAACTTTCAATGAGGTCCCTTATGAAGAATTCTTCAATTTTGTCACATGACAGTGGTGTACACCACCACTAAACCAGTCACTATAAAAAAAAAATATGTAGGTACATTATTTTTTGCTGGGCAATCGATTGAGACTATTTATTTTAAAATCGGAGAGGGGTCGTCCAAAAGGTGATCGCTTTCATATGGAATTGCTCAAAAACAGAAACCCTAAAAATTAAATTATTATTTTTCAATATTTTTTGTTTGTGTAATATTTAAAATTTTTTATTCTGACAATTATTGTTATTAAATCATTGATATTACTTTTGTTTCGGCTCGAGTTCATTAATTTAATTTTTCATTAAATTATTTTTTACTGAAGGTAGGATTATTACATGAAAATTATTATTAAAAATTTTATTGATAATTTTTCTTGGCTTAGGATTCGAACCTAGGTTGTTGGTTGAATTGACATATGTTTCGAGAAACACCACTTTCTCTCATCAGAATTCTTTACGTTCTTACCCTCTGCACCACTGCGGCGCCCACTAGCCAACAGTCAAACATCAATCCTTTAACCAGTATTACTGGTGGTTCGAAATTTGCTGTAATTATAATTCTTCATTTCTATTTTACATGTTGCCTCCTTCTTCTTCAGTTTTTTCGTATTCATGCCGAGACTTCGTCTCGAAAACCTGAATACATTTTTATTATGTTTGTTGTCCACTTTCGTCGACATTTTATGTGTATCACTTAAAGTACAACCACAAACATTAGCTCGTGCCTTAGCTTATGTTAAGAATAATTATTATTTATATTTGAACTGTTACTTTTTAAATCATTGATATTACTTCTGTTTCGGCTCGAGTTCATTAAGAACGTAAAGAATTCTGATGAGAGAAAGTGGTGTTTCTCGAAACATATGTCAATTCAACCAACAACCTAGGTTCGAATCCTAAGCCAAGAAAAATTATCAATAAAATTTTTAATAATAATTTTCATATAATAATCCTACCTTCAGTAAAAAATAATTTAATGAAAAATTAAATTAATGAACTCGAGCCGAAACAGAAGTAATATCAATGATTTAAAAAGTAACAGTTCAAATATAAATAATAATTATTCTTAACATAAGCTAACAAGTTTCATAACTTTTGTTATGTGTGTGGGAAATATACAAATATGCCAAATCACCGTAAAATGACTACTGAAACAATTAACTTGTATGAAACATATTTTTCTTTAAGTGTCATATGTGGCAAGAGTTGGTCATCATCAATAGTGTGTACAAATTGCAGTTACCATTTAAATAAGTGGAAAAAATGGAGCTGCCATGCCAATTGGTGTTCCAATGATTTGGAGAGATCCCATACTCCATGTTGAAGATGAGTGTTATGCGTGCATAAATCATACAGCCGGCATGAACAGAAGAAAAAGTGGTTCTATATCTTACACTGCAACAATATATGCTCAATTTCCGATGCCACATTCTGACTAAATTCCTGTTCCGGAAAGCCAAATACCAACAGAAGATATTCCCTCAATAATTCAATCTGTTGAAACCTGTGGAGCAGCTGCATCGATGTATCAACCGTCATACATCACGATTCCATGTAACCACAACGAAATCACGTAAAATCGTCTGGATATAATGGTACGACGCCTAAAATTGTCTCAAAGACAGAGCATTCTCTTAACAAAAGAGTTAAAACAAGCTAATATTTTAGCACCAGACGTACAAATATACGGGGCTATCAATCGCCATCGTCGATTTACGACTATTTTTAAATCTATTGAGAATAATTCTCTCGCGTATTGTACTGACATTCGCGGCTTGGTTTTAACAATGCAACATGAATATAATCCTGAAGATTGGCGCTTATTCATCGATTCGTCCAAAAGTAGCTTAAAAGCAGTTTTGCTACATGTCACTAATTTAAAAAGTCCTATTCCGATAGCACTAAGCACAAATACTAAATAGACATACGCATCAATGAAAAAAATAATAGAGTTAAATAAATATGAAGACCACAAGTGGAAAATATGCGCAGATTTAAAAGTGGTGGCTCTTTTAAGAGGCATGCAATTGGGCTATACTAAAAATATGTGCTTCATGTGCTTATGGAATACGCGTTTCCATGGCGACCAGTACAATACACGGGATTGGGCTATACGTGAGGAAAGCAGATTGCATAGAAATAATATTATTGAATTACCACTTGTGCCGATGGAAAAGATTTTGCTTCCTCCACTCCACATCAAACTGGGTATTGTAAAAAATTTTATAAAAGCATTGAAACCAGATGGAATTGCTTTTACCGAATTGCGCCGAATTTTTCCACGATTAAGCGGCATGAAAGTAAAATAAGGTATGAACTCTAGCTACTTTATTAAATTAGATTTATATTTCATATCATAATGTTTTTATTTTACAGGAATTCTTAATGGACCGGACATTCGTCGTCTAATGAAGGACCAACAATTTGAACTTGCATTGCATGATATGGAGCTATTGGGCTGGAATTCTGTGAAATCAGTAATAGAAAATGTATTAGGAAATCATCGGTCTGAAAATTGGCGAATTTTAATTGGAGATATGCTAACCGCATTTAAAAACTTAAACGTCAAAATGTCATTGACTCGAACACTGGTATAGTGGCAAACAACTTGATTAGCTATTACGGGATATTTGTTGGAATCTGCAGGAGGAAGAAGAATAAATTTGTAAATAAAAACTTAAACTTTAATTAACAACAAAAATAAATGTTTTAATTTTTGAAGTTTCGTCTGGTTATTATATATTTCATCTTTTGTGAATAAAATCAAAAGTTGTAGACAGATTTTAATTATTTATGTCTTGTTTTGTTTGGAACTTTGTTTGCTATACCTGCAGAAAAAATTAGAAGCACAGCTGCGTTTTCCAATTTTTTATGCCGTTTTAAAAAACAAAATTTTTGAAATTTTGCTAAAAAAACTATTTTTTTTGGTAAAAAAAAATTATGTTTCTACAACGACTGCGCATATTGGAAAAAAGTTTAACCTTACTTAAAAAAAATTTTATTGAGGAATTTCGGTTTTTTTAGTTTATTCAATAAACTAAACCGTTTTTGAGTTACGCGAATATATGTTGTGCAAACTCCTCCATTTTCGAAATAACGGTATATTTCGAAAAAAACGAGCTAACCTTAAAAAACGGTTAGCACCACTGGATTCAGCGTACCCGAATTAGGTTAACCCGCCAGGTGCCCCGTTTGTCACATTTTTCAACTAGCACAGTGTTATTATATAAATTTTCTTCCCATTTTTTGATTCAGTGCATCTAAATACTTTATACTTTACTTGTATTAACAAATTTTAATTGCAATTTTGTGCTTTAATCACTAGATTCATGATTTTTCTAGATTTTAAAAAATATTCAAAATACATACATTTATTTATTTCTGCAGTCAATGAATAACGCCAAGATCCAAGGTATAAAAATAAACAACAAACAAATTATTTTCCCACGCGCTCTTTAACACAAACATTGGAATAATATGACGTTCATCTAAAATTAGAATATGAGAAATACATATCTACATGCATATGTACTCGTATATACATATGTATATACTAACTATGAATGTATGTATGTACAAACATTCATAGAGACGTACCCCAAATATTTTGTTTATATTTGATTCAAAATTTTATTTCTTCTACAGAGCAATTTAAAATGTTTTTTTTTAAGAATAGGGTGGCATTAATTGATGGTCATTTGAATTATGTACATACTCGTATGTACACATTAAACTTTAAAATCTAAATAAATAAATAATAATTGGAAATATGAACATTTTGTATCCAAATTATTTTATTTGTTGGTCCTAATTATGAATTAATTAAATATGATTCAGCAGTGTTGCCAGTTTAGACCTTTTGATTCTAGGTTTAGCCTTTTTATTTGCCATTTAGTCTCGAAATTTATGTTTTAGCTTTTTTCTTAAAACAGTATTTTAAAGACTATTTTTATACCCTACACCACCATAGTGGGGAGGGTATATTGGATTTGTGCATATGTTTGTAACGCCCAGAAATATTGGTCCAACACCCACCTTAAAGTATACCGATCGACTCAGAATCACTTTCTGAGTCGATTTAATGATGTCCGTCCGTCTGGCTGGCTGGCAGGCTGTCCATGTAAAGCGTGTGCGCAGAGTACAGGTCGCAATATTGAAGATATTTCGATAAAATTTGGTACGTGATATTTTTCGCCCAAGGATGGATGGGATTGAAAGTGGTGGAAATCGGTCCATTATTTCACCTGGCCCCCATACAAACGTCCTCTCGAAATTGGGGTTTACCGGTCATAAATCTTTGAATTATGCAAGTATGCAAACAAATTTCATCACAAATGAGTACTAAATGAAGCTAAATCACATCTACAAATTTGGTAAAGATCGGTCCATAATTAGTCGTAGCTACCATATAAGGCCCACTTCCGAAAATCACTTAAAAAAGCATAACTCTCTTAAAAATGTTGGTATTCAAATAATATTGAACACAAATATGTTTTGTACATATACATACATATAATATGGTAGAATTTTATGACGATCGGTCCATAATTAGTCGTAGCTACCATATAAGGCCCACTTCCGAAAATCAACTAAAAAAGCATAACTCTCTTAAAAATGTTAGTATCCAAATAATATTAAACACAAATATGTTTCATATATATACAAATTAAACGGTATAATTTTATTGTGATCGGTCCATAATCAGTCGTAGCTCCCATATAAGGCCAACTTCCGAAAATCAGGACCATAAATCTCTTAAAAATGTTGTTATCCAAATAAAATTTAACAAAAATGAGTTTCTAATGTACAAATACCATTACACATAATTTTATAATAGTCAGTTCATAAATAGTCAAAACTCCCATATAAGACCCTTTTCGTAATTCACTTTAACCTCCATAAATCTTTTAAACGTATTTATATCGAGATAAAGTTTAACACACATAATATTTATATTCACGGAAGTCATGACACTAAATTTTTGGATGATCCATAATAGGTTCATAATAGGTAATATCTCCCATATAGCGCCCATATCTGAAAAATGTTTTATTGATATACTAGGTGTAGAGTATTATTGACCGACTATACTTTCTTACTTGTTTATTTCTAAATAAGAAATATTTTTCGTGCAATTATACGAGTATAAGCTCTTATTAATCTGGCATCGATCGTTGTTAAAATAGTAGCTTTACATTTACTTAACCAAAGTCAACTTAAATTTAACTCATTATCATTGTTAATGTCACCGGTACAGTTTTCATATAAATTTTAACAATATACATATATACAGATGAAATAAAAATAGGAACAATACATGAAATTTCTGAAAAATTAATACGGTAAAAGAAGTCAAACACAATATTTGAGGCAAAGATTACCAGCAAATGTTTAAAAAAATTAAATTTTTATTAGTTAATAATTCACAAAAAATACTGAAAATATATTATCTGATACATATTAAAAGTGAACAAAAAAATGGCCATATAATACCCTAAACCCAGTATACATATGTGCAAAAACAGTTTTTCGGAAATGGACAATATATTGAAGCAATGATTATTATCCAAATCGACGATCATCCAAAAATTTATGCCCCTATTGCGGTTCACAACTTTTTTAATAATTTGGTCGTCTTTCATAAATCGGTATTGCCATTCACAACTTAAATGTAGTTGACTTTTTGGTTGTGCGGCTGTTTTTTTGGTTGTGTTTAATAGTATTGCGGTTCACCATTTTGGATGAGTTTGGTTGACAAAAACGATAAATATACACAACTGCTTATTAGCAGTTGAGTCTTTGTCGGTTATAGATTTAAATAAAATTTTTAATACATTTCCTTTAAAAAAATAATACAAAAAGATAAAAAAAATGGAAAAATCGTAAGTATAGGTGTTTTTTGATTTTAATATAATTAATTAAATGATTAATACACATACGCAGGACAGTCAAAATAACAACCAAAGCCCAATTTGAGCGACTTGTGCAGCTGATGGAAAAAAATCCAGAACTTGCTAAAGGAAAACAAAAATTTGAGATGACTAAAACTCAGTGTAAGGAAGCGTGGGAAGGATTTACAATAGAATTGAATAGCTTGGGCCCACCTACAAGAACATCCTTCGAATGGCAACGTGTAAGTATATGCCATCTTAATTATTGTAAACAGACATTTTATTAGAATTTTTACTTCATATAGGTTTGGATTCATTACAAAGCAATTATTAAAAAAAACTTGCTAATAATAAATAAACCCAACAAGCAGCAGGTGGTGGTCCTTCACAAGAAATTCCGCTTAATGTACTTGAGGATTGCTTTATGTACTTGAGGATACCAAGTAGCACCATCTGCACACACTTTCGGCGTTGAAAACGTTGGTCCGTCAACAAGTCAGGCTTTAGAAACTCCTCAAAATCTCGACATGGAACAAATCGTTACAAATGAACCTGAGATAATAAACACACCAGCCAAGAAAAGAAAAAAATCACCAGAACAAGAGCGTCTGGAACTTCTGAGAAAACAATGCGAGACACAAGCTCAACTTTAAAAAAGTATTAAGGATTTGGAGAAAAACAGTTATAAAAATTATGAAATAAACAAATTAAGCAAAAGAAAATTGCCTCTATGAAAAATAATACTTATTATACTAACATATTTGTACCTATTTTGGAAATTTCTTACTTCGCACTGGGTAGTTCAAGAGGATTGGAATCATCGCGTATTTTTCTACGTATACGTAGAACATTTGTATTAGCGTCATGATTTTCGTCTTCAAAAAATAATCCACACTTAAATCCATTCTTTTTATTTTATAAAAACTTGATTTTTTTGCGTTTTTTTTTCTTCACTTTACAAATAAAATGCATGGTGTTGCCAACATGAAATCGATATTTCATGTCGGCAACGCCATAACAATTATGTACAACTAAAAATCGTTGTGTTACACAATACCAAAAAATAATTTGGTTGAGTTAAAGTCGGGTTGACTGACAGACGACCAAACTTAGTTGAGTTGAGAACGGCAATAGGGGCATTAATATGTACATATGTATGTAAATATACATATATGTAGGTATATTAAATATGATGGGTATAAAAACATAAAAATATTTAGATAAATATATGAAGTATGTTTTAAAGGACTTTAATTTTAGCGTGAACAAAATATACAAAACAAATAGCATTCATCCTTTTGATTTCTCCTTGTGTATGAAAATTTACTATAGGGTGTTTTTTTGAGAGGTATAGAACTTCGAATTGAAATAAAACACAAGAAAATCGTTTTAATGACCATCATTATTGGAAGAACAATTTTATGCCATTAATGTTTAAATATGATTTCAGGCATGTGGCCACCGCGGCTGGCTCGAATAAAGCCAATTCTACAGGTCCAATTTTCAACCACTTTTTCGAGCATATGGGGCCGTATGTCGGCAATAACGCCACGAATGTTGGCTTCCAATTCCCCTAACGTTTCTGGTTTGTTGGCGTAGACGAGCGACTTCACATATCCCCAAAGAAAATAATCCAATGGTGTCAAATCATACGATCTTGGTGGCCAATTGACAGGTCCATTCCGCGAAATTATGCGAATTTAACATTAGCATTGTTGTTCAAATAATTCTTGAAATTATAAATAAACTTTACTTGGAAACCAAATAAAATTGATTGACATTTCACAATAGACTTAGTATTATAGTTTTGGGCAAATGTAGGCTGGGGTAAGAGCAGAAGCAACATCATTTAACTCCATTCCTCTGTGTGCTTTAAAAAATTTATATTTCCATTTAGTATTTTATTGTTGTTTGTGTTTAATTTAGTTTCGTTAGTATCAATATTGGAATTTATAGAGCTTTAGATAATTTGTAATATGCATTTTATTTTTTGAAAACAAATAAACCACCCACCCCATTATCGCAAAAGAAGAATAAGATATCGTTACAACTTTTATTTAATTAATATCAGTTGCATTGCTGAAGTTTAAATCAAGAATGCTTCTTGATATCTCGACTTTCAAAAAATAGGGGCTCAGTTGCTGTAGCCTGAATGACCATGAATTTATTGAATGATACCACTTCAAAGGCAATATCTTTAGTTTTAAATCAAAATGTATGTATGTAAGCACACTAGAGTATCCCGAGGAACTACCATTCAAACGACAAGTATTGATGTGCTAAATATGAGAACAAATTGCATAAGGTTTTGAAGCTCACATAGGTTAAAAATCGAAAACTATTCGCATATTTTTTAAATGGTTGTAAACAATTTCGTAATTTTGATCTATAATGGAACAAAAATCAAGTTGATACATATAGGGATGCCAAACGGGACTGGTTTTATAGATTATATCGATCGATAAAGCTTCTTAAAAGTAAGGAGAATCTTGATTTAATTTTAACACATTTAAAAGTGTCGTAAAGTAAATAAGCCTTCTTTTTTGATTTTTTTTTGAGGAGAGATTTCACCAGATCACTTTTTGATATCTTTGACCATAAATTAAAGTGCAATATCAGCTGCGACAAAGAGCTTTGTCTGTTACTTTAACCGGATTTAAAATGACAACTATTTGTTTAAGTAAAACAAATTCTTCATCTCTTGTGGTTTTAACCCTTCTTTGCATAATGGTGAAAATTTTTATCATAACATTGAATGCCCTCTTTTATTTCTATTTAGTAAAGCGTTTTTCAACAGGGAAGCTACAAAAGTAGACCGACAGGGAGAACAAACGAAGCCATATGTTTTGCCGCTCTTTTGACATTTCTATTCAGTAAGGTTTGCCATTTCATAATGGAAAGATATACGAGCCAACAATGAGTCGAAACTATTAAAATTTTTTACCGAAATTCGGAGTCAGTGGCCTCAACGTTAATAGTGCTACGTCCAATTTATGGTCGTCATAATCGTCCTACCAGATCAAAAATTGAGTGTCTAGTGGAAAAATTTGAATCCACAGGCACAGTACAAAATGTTCCCGTGCCAGAGGGACAAAGAAGTGCCCGTAGTGTCTAGAATATTGCTGCCGCTGAGACTTCAGTTGAAGAAAGCCCAAATGTGTCTCTCACACGTCGTTCTCAAGCGTTTGGCATCTCTGTGACGTCGTTGTGGCGAATTTTGCGAAAAGATCTTGGCCTACATCCTTACAACATTGACGCAAAAACTGAAGCAAAACTGAAGCCGCTTTACCACCAGAAGCGTGGTATGTTCGTCGAAAAATTATCTCCAGCGATGAGGCTCATTTTTGGCTGAATGGCTTAGTCAATAAGCACAGCGAATGTCACAATCAATTTATTGGAAACCAAGTTTGGAGAACGTGTTATCTCACGAAATGGTCCAGTCGATTGGCCGCCTCGGTCGTGCTCAACACAATCATTTATATTTAGCAAGGAACTACTACTATAGAGTTGTACATCATCAGCAGTGTAACAATTGTTTATCTAGATCATTTATATAAATTGAGAATAGTAGTAGCCCAAGTATCGATCCCTGTGGCACGCCCCTAAGAACTGGTAACGATTTTGATGTTTTATTGTTTGCAATAACAGATTGACTACGGCCAGATATGAAGCAACCAGACGGATGGATAAAGGTGAGAAACTAAACATTTTGTCCAATTTCCAACAAAGAACTTGATGATCGACCGTATCAAACGCTTTGGAATGGTCCAGTAGAATAATGATATGTCACCAGCATCAATGCTTTCTCGTATACCTTCCGATACATCAATTAAAGCTGTTGTACAACTGTGTTTTGCTCGAAATCCAGATTGTCTATTTGTCAGCAAGTTATCGTCGTTTATGCATTTATTTATTTGTTGATGAAGTAGTCCCTCAAAAACTTTTGATAAGCACGGTAGAATAGCGATAGGACGATACTCATTGTTCGATTTTGGAGTAGGTATGATCTTAGAATGTTTCCAATTTCGTGGGTAGTCGCTTTTTATACCCTACACCACCATAGTGGGGAGAGTATATTAGATTTGTGCATATGTTTGTAACGCCCAGAAATATTGGTCCAACACCCACCTTAAAGTATACCGATTGACTCAGAATTACTTTCTGAGTCGATTTAATGATGTCCGTCCGTCCGTCCGTCTGGCTGGCTGTCCGTGTAAAGCTTTTGCGCAGAGTACAGGTCGCAATTTTGAATATATTTCGATATTTTTCGGCCCAAGGATGGATGGGATTGAAACTGGTGGAAATCGGCCCCCATACAAATGTCCTCCCGAAATTGGGGTTTACCAATCATAAATCTTTGAATTATGCAAGTATGTAAACAAATTTTACCACAAATGAGTACTAAATAAAGCTAAATCACATCTACAAATTTCGTAAAGATCGGTCCATAATTAGTCGTAGCTACCATATAAGGCCCACTTCCGAAAATCACTTAAAAAAGCATAACTCTCTTAAAAATGTTGGTATTCAAATAATATTAAACACAAATATGTTTCATATATATACAAATTAAACGGTATAATTTTATTGTGATCGGTCCATAATTAGTCGTAGCTCCGATATAAGACCCTATTCGTAATTCACTTTAACCTCCATAAATCTTTTAAACGTGGTTATATCGAGATAAAGTTTAACACACATAATATTTATATTTACGGAAGTCATGGCACTAAATTTTTGGATGATCGGTCCATAATAGGTCATATAGCGCCCATATCTGAAAAACTGTTTTATTGATATACTGGATGTAGGGTATTATATGGTCGGGCTTGACCGACTATACTTTCTTACTTGTTGTAATTATATTATTGAAAATGTGTGTAATATATGGCAGCATTTGAGGAATAATAGTTTTAAAGAATTTAGGACTTATGTCATCAAAGCCGACTGCATTCGATTTTATGTACTGACAGCTCATTTGTACTTCATTTTCGCTTACACAGTGAAAAAAGAATATCCGATTTTGCTCGTAAAAACTGACGTCAGCAGGTACATTAGGGATGTTCACAAAACTTTCATTAACACTGTATACATTAATCACCGTACTGTTTCCAAGTGATGGTTTACCAATACCAATTTCTCGAATAGTTTTCCAAGTTTTGTTTGAGCCAACAGCACATGTAAAACGGTTAGAATAGTAAGTTGATTTTGCACTCTTTATCATTCTATTAACTTCTCTTCGAACCGTACAGTATTCAGTATGAAACTCAGTAATCTTGAAGAGTTTCCAATGTCTATAAACAAAATCTCTGTAAGCAATAGCTGCTTTAATTTCATCATTAACCCAAGGTTTTTTCTTAGTACTTTGTTTAAAGACTTTAAGAGGAACGGATTTTCTGAATACATGGGACAGAGAATCTTCTAAGAAATTAAGCTGATCATTAACAGAAGGCATATAGTATATGGAATTCCAGTCAACTTGTAAAAGCTCTGGAAAGGGGAAATCAGGAAAAAATTTAATGAGTTCCTCCATATTTTCGATTCGGACAGGGTCTTCATTTGATTGGAATTTTATATATACCAGTCCTCGCATTGTAAAAGTTGATGTAAGTTTTTTAGCTTTTTTTAATTTTACCGTAGATTGCAGAATTTTAACATTTGTAGAAGTCAGATTTTCATTTATATAAAAGTATAAAATAAATATCGTCCGATTTATGCTTGAAAACCATCGAAAATTGGGTTCAGCGTCTGGACTTCTGCAAGCGTGCCCGTGGTGGCCATGCAAAAGAAATCAAGTTCTATACATAATGACATCGAACGTACTTTCACAGGAATAAAGAATTTCATTGATATCCAAAAGCGTTTTTGTTTTATTAAAAAAAAACTTTTGTAGCGCTCTTATTGAAAAACCCGATACTAAGCTAAAGATTTAACATTGCATGATATATCATGATATATATTAAATGGTTGTTATTGATTGGCGGGAGAACTGTCTCGGTGAAAGATCCACCAACTATGAACTATTGTACATACTTTGACAAAAATTGGGCGGCGGAATTTTAACATACAAACAAATTAGTTATGTTTGAATATGCATAACTTGTAGTTTTCCTGGAAATGGGCGCGAACGGTGTAATGAGCGGTGTAATGTATAATTATTTTTGAATAAATGGAGAAATAAATAATGGGCGGGATGAAAATAATTTTATTTTACCCACCACCAAAAAGATGGGATATATTAAGTTTGTCATTCCGTTTGTAACACATCGAAATAATGATCGTAGAACTAAAAAATCTATATATTCTGGGTCCTTATATAATTCTAAGACGATCTAGCCATGTACGTCCGTCTATTGAAGGGCAATGAAATTTTTACCAAACATTCTCCGATCCACCGAAATGTTTGGTATTAAAAATTAGAAACATTGGTCCGGTATGATTCGAGTTATAGATCAAAGTTTCAGACTACCTCGATATTTTCAGATATTTTGTTTGCTATTTTCTTCAAATATTAGGAGATAGTATTATGAAATTTTGCACAATTTAGTTTTAATTTAGAAGGACAAGTCCTGTTGAAAATTTTAGGAATTGGTCTACGATTTCTTATAGCCCCCCTACAAATGTCTTCCCGGAATATGGCTTTATGATACATAAATATCTATAGAAAAGACGTACCTATACAAAATTCTGCAATAACAAGTTTCATGCAAAGTGAAATCTCTAACTCGGGGTTTATACATGCAAGTGCAAGTTCGAAAAAGTCAATACATTCATACTTTTTTACTAACACAATCACACATGCAGGCACTTGCAGCTCACTTGCAAGTGAATTTAGCCGGAAAGTGATTTTTTGACACTTTCAGCAATAAAGTGACAGAAAGGTAAACAGAGTTGCCAAATAAAAAAATTTTGAATAAATTTAATGGATTGTGGTAAAATAATTAATAAATATTTAACATATTTTATGTCTATTTAAAAAAAATATATTTTTTTTTTTCAAATATGAAAAAAGAAGTGTATTGATGTCATTTTAGAGCATTAAATAATAATTAAAATAATAATAATAAATTGTAATAATTATACTCATGTGAAGGCCATGGCAACTCTTGGTAAACAAATACAAACTTTGTGCGCTATTTGTTAATTTTAAAAATTATTTTATAAGAAATCTGACTTTTTAGAAAACAAAGTAGTAAACAAATTTATAGAAAATATTTTTACATACAATTTATAGTTTTTGTTGAAAAAATGTGAATAGAAATGGTAAAAAAAATTTGGTTATGGAAATTATGAATTTTTTCTTTTTTTATAGTTTTACTGGAACTACAACGTTCAAAATGGATAAAAAAAATTAAAACTGCAAAATACAATTAAACCTTTTTCATACATTTTTCTTTTTCATTTAATAACTCTTTTAATTTAATGTGTAAACAGTAATGCTACTTGCAATGATTCGAGTTTTTCGAATAAGTTGTCGTATATAATACGTACACAGCACTCGCATGCAAGTACTTGCATGTGTAAAGGCAGGGTAAGAGATATTTTGTTTGCATTAGTCCATATTTTGATATAGCCTCATATAAAGTCCACTTCCGAAAATTTTTACCATTTTCAATACCAATGGGTCAAAGAATGTTTGGTAAAAATTTCTATCGTGCCTTCAATAGACGGACGGACATGGTTAGATCGTCTTAGAATCTATGAGCAATATATCGATGTCTTACAAATGGAATGGCAAACTTAATATACCCCCATCTTTTTGGTGGTGGGTTTGAAAATTCTCCGTTAAAAATATTTCCAGGCCTATTCTATCAATATCATATCATATTATATCATTGGAACTGTAGAAAGTTAAAAAAATAACAAATTTTTACCAAACCTTATGCTAAATAGGTTAAGAATTATAATTTTTAATTTCATTGAGATAAGCTGCACATGAATTTAAAGAAAAATAAATAAATATATTCAATAACATTGAACCGCCCTAATAAACACTCAATATTTAAGATTTCATTTGCACAATTTATTTTTGTATTTTGTATCATGCAAATATGTATGTATGTATGTACATATGTATATATCAGTCAGTATGTTTATAGAATGATGATTATGAGGATGATGAAGAAATAATGAACGAGTAAAAATTTTCTAATATAAAAACTGTTGGAAAATAAAAAATCCGTATTAATAATTATAGAATCTCGGACGTGATAACATCTCAGGTGAAAATTTATTTATAAATAAGTTTAAAAAAAGGTGCGAATTTTATATAAAAGTTTAAAAATTAATAAATAGAAAACTTATTATTTAAGAAAATGGAAAACATGTGCATACATACATATGTACGAGTATATCCTAAATTGATTGCTGAATAACACAAAATTTAAATTCGTATTCAAATAATTCAATGTTTGCGTATAATAGCGTTTAAAACATTATTAATTTTTTAGTTCTCAATGATAATGTGAGGACTTAAATTAATTACATTAATGTTTTCCATTCTGTTTATTTTTATCTGTTGTGTGTAGATGTCAGTAGTACCTTTAATGTTTCGTGATTGGTGGGATGAACTTGAATTTCCAACGCGCACATCGCGCCTCTTGGATCAACATTTTGGAACGGGATTGAAGTGAGTATCAATTAGTTATTTGTGCTGGAAAATATGTACATATGTATGTGTAAAAAAATTTAAATTTTCATTATTGTTATTAGACGTGATGATTTGATGTCCTCTGTATGGAACTCGCGGCCAACAATGTTGCGCTCCGGATATTTGCGACCTTGGCAGCGTACGACTGGCTTGCAAAAACAGGACTCGGGATCTACTTTAAATATCAACGACGAAAAATTTGAAGTGATTTTGGATGTCCAGCAGTTTACACCCAACGAGATTAGTGTGAAGGTCACTGACAAATTTGTCATTGTAGAGGCCAAACATGAAGAAAAGCAAGACGAGCATGGTTTTGTATCCAGACAATTTACTAGGCGCTATCTTTTGCCAAGTATGTTCTAATTTTATCTTCATATTCCACGCACATTTTCCTAATTGTCTCTTATCTTTATTTTCTGTTAGATGACGTCAACCCAGATAGCGTTACTTCATCGCTGTCCTCCGATGGACTCTTAACTGTTACCGCACCCATGAAAAAGTTGCCCCCACCAAACACAGAACGCGTGGTTCCCATCTCTAAGACTGGCCCCTCTTCTCAAGAAGAAAAAGAAAGAAAAGTCGAAACGACGACAGCCTAAGCAATAAGATATCACATTTAATCGCCTACACAATACATACATACATATGTACATACATACCTTGATTTTTAACAGACTGCTCCTTTAATTTTTTATACATACATACGGGCATACTTGTCTATTATGTTAGTAACCACTACTATACATTTTTAATATTTAGTTAAAACATACATACATACATACGAGACATGTATGTATGTATGCACATTTTTAAAGCATTGACTATTTTAAAATTTGCTTTTAATCAAATAATAAGTATTTATTTAAAGAGGAGGAACCTAGTTTCAATTCATCCACAGGGATTAATTAAAATTTACTGAAACTAAACAAAAATATTGTTTCGAAAGATGCTACCTTTATAGGATCCTGTAAACTTAATCTATTTTATAACGCCGTTGTTTTAAAGCAGCACTAACTTTAAGATTTAGTTGCAAAAATTCTAAATTTTAAATACAAATTTATAAGATTATGGAGTTTTTTTTATGAAACCGTCAAATCAGACTTGGTGAAATATGGACCGCTTTAGATTATATTTGGTAAAGTATTTGATGAATTAACAAAAAAAAAAAGAAATATTTGCATTTAAATTAAAATTTAACGTTTTGTAATGGGTGAAATTAACATCCATCACATATTGTAGACAGTCGCGAGTAGCGTTGACAACTTGGTGCGTTTCGCACCATTTTTGGTGCGAAAAATTCTTTAGTTGGTGCGCGGTGCGCTTTTTTTTTTAAATTTTGGTGCGCTTTTTAATTTTTGGTGGCACCAAAGCCAATTCAACACAACTTTTTGTTTCCGTGTGAGAAAAAATCTTTCTACAATAAAATACACCTGTTTCTGTGTATTTCGGTGCGTTTTTTAATTTTTTCGAAAATGTGATGAAATCTTTATTTTTACTAATTTTTAATTGTAGTTTTTTAATAATTCATAACTCATGAAATCTTTACGATGAAAAAATGTATTTTAAATACGAATGAATGATAAATAAAATCAAATTCTTCAAAAATCTGTGTTTAAAAATCAAATTAACATGTATTACATGTATTAACATGTAAATAAAAATTCTTGTATAACCTGATGGTTTGGTCTACTGAACTGTAGACGAACAACTAGGGTTAGAGTACCAATGGAATCCTAACAAATTTTATTGGAGAAAATCAGATAGAAGTACTTTAACTAGAAAACAAAAATATATAAAAGAAAGTACCAAATATGTACTGAAATTAGCTTTTTTATGAATTAGTAATTTAGTTCCAAATATCATATTGTGAGTTAAATTTTGAGTGGTTAAATGCTTATTTTATCTTCATTTATTAAAAAAAGGCCTTTACTATTACTGCTTTTAATTATAATAGTTGCTAAAAAGTTTTTTGTAGAAAATTAAAAAATTTCAAATTAATAAATATTTGAAAAAAAAAACGAAATTCTTACTTGGTGCGTTTTTTTTTGTAAATGGTGCGCTTTTTTCTCCATTTTGGTGCGTTTTAAAATTTCAAAGTTGACAACGCTGGTTACAACTCCATTCGGCTTGTTTGAGTTTAATTATATGACTTTTGGCCTTTGCAATGCTGGGGAAACCTTCCAACGGTTTATCCATGGTGAAATTAAATGCTAGGTGACAGCATAGCGCCGGCTGATTATTTTTTGGTCTATTCATGGTGAAATTGAAAATGTCAAAAACTTGTTTACAAATAGTCAAAGCTTATATTAAAAAGTTAAAAAATTATTTTGTATTTGAAAAAGTGAGTTTTTGTCGCCGTTGTATCTGCGTAAAATAGTTTAAAAGTGTTAAAGAACTCTTTTATATTAAATAGTGTGTTTGTTTTTTTGATCTTATGTAGTAAAAAAGGAGTATCTGTTCCTCAAGACCCAAGAAAAAGAGAACAATGGAGTAAATTATTAATTTAAATAAATTCATATTTTCTGTACTAATTTATATGGATTTGCATTTATCCAGCCTACATTAACAGCAAAAAGACACGACAGGAAGGTCGTCGTTTTCCCAAGGAAAACTGCAGAGAAAATGCAACATATGCTGAAATCAGAGATGTTTTGTCTGTTACCAATTTAAAGGTCGGAGTGGAAAATAAACAATACTGCATAGAGAAAAGTAGGGGTAGTTGATTTTAAGTGTTGTGCTATCAATGTTATGATCTCGATTTCACTTTATTTTATGTCTGTTATAGGAACTTAAATTCCGTGGCAGAATACGTGTACAAATGCGGATAGTAGTTTCTGCAATCCCGAATTGGAAAGTCGTGAAACAATTATGTTATATGTTGCAAATAGAATTCCTCAGCTGAAAACACGCCAGAGAAAACCAGGAGGTGCAGCACCAGCGCAATATCAACAAGTTCAACAACCCAGTAGCTCCGGTGGTGGTGGTGGCGGTGGCAAGAAAGGCAAAGGCAAGAGACGTTAATTCTTCATTGTGTACTAAAATAGTTCCAAGAAAAATCTTTTTTGGTGTTTCAAATTTGTTATACAATACCTATACATACATTAATTTTGAAAATAAAGAATTTTGCATGTTTTACTTTGCAAAATTACGTATTACTTGAATATTTCTTTGAGAAAATAAAGGAAACAAAAAAAATTTAACAATTGTTTTCTGTTTTTATCCATGTTTGTTTTCTTTATTTTATGCCAGATGTTTTTGACAGTAACGAAAGTATTTTACACACACAAAAATACCTGTTGTTCCTGCCTTGTTGTAATTGTTGTAGCAACCAGAGAACAGAAAGAGACCATTCACATTTGCTAACCATTCGCAAATTCATTGCTTTTGCATTGCTCTTACTCGACAATAATAAAAATGTGCATTGCTGTTTGTTTACTCATTCCTTATTACTGTTTGCTATTTTACATTCCCTTTTTGTTATGCGGTTATACATCAAGCAACGAAATAATTCAATGCCACATGAAAAAACTAAAAACATTCACACCATTCGTGAATGAAAACATAAAGAAAGAGCAAAAACAATACAAAACCTAATGAGAAAATAAATATTTTTTGATTGTTGCTTTATGTGCGATTTGTTGACAGTAAACTAGTAAAGTTTGATATTTTTTGTTAGTATGTACAACTTATACAATCAGCATTGAAACCATTCATACCAATCGTTAACCATTCGTACCAATCGTTAAGTATTCGTTGCTTTTGGGAGTATTTTTTTTTTTTTTTTTTTTTTTTTTTTTTTTTTTTAACTTCCCTTTATTATTACACCTGTCAACAAGATGACAATAAGTAATTTAATTTACAGAGGTGGGATGATAATTATCTTAAATCAGTACCTAAGATAACTTAAATCGAATTATTGAATGATAAGTAATATATAAATTTTTTAGTATCGCTCAGCTAGATCTGAAGGTGTAAACCGTTTAAGTCTTCTAGGTGCCAGGATTTCGTTTGCCGGCAACTGTCTGAGTTCCATGTTGGAATGTTGTGTTAAACGAGTTGTATGTTTAATGCTGCTGATACGGATAATTTCTTTTATTGTTTTGACGTTTAGATCTCGATGTATGTCCTCATCTCTAATATACCATTCTGCGTTGACAATAGTTCGCAATATTTTAGATTGAACTCGTTGAATAATTTTTAAGTTTGTTGTGCTAGCTGTACCCCATATTTCTACCCCGTACTTCCAGATTGGCGCTATAATTGTGTTGTATATAAGTAGTTTGCTTTGAGTTGTTAGTTTAGATTCTCTCCCTAACAGCCAAAATAATTGTCTAAACCTGTTGTTTATTTCTTTTTTCTTTTGAGTGATGTGATCTTTCCAGTTAAGTTTTGAGTCAATTATAATGCCAAGATACTTCGCCTTTGTATCCATAAGAATTGGTAGAGTATTTATTTGGATAGGTTGAAAGTTTGTTATCTTTCTATTAGTGTAGATTACTTGAATTGTTTTATCACTGTTTACTTGAATTCCCCAACTACGGAACCAATTCATTGTATTATTGAGCAGTTGTTGTAAGTTTTGCATAGCCCATTTGATGTTTGCGTGTGATGATAGTAGAACAGTGTCGTCAGCAAATGTTGCTATCATATTGTTATTTGTTGTAGGAGTTGGAATATCTGATGTAAACAGGAGGTAAAGCATTGGTCCGAGGACACTACCTTGAGGTACTCCAGCTTTTATAGAAAGTATTTTTGAATACTCGTCTTTATATTTAACATAGAATCTTCGGTTTTGTAGGTAGTTTTGTAGTATTAAGAAGAATTCTTTTGGCAATTGATTTTTTAGTTTATGAAGAAGACCTTTGTGCCATACGCTATCAAACGCCTTTGCAACGTCGAGGTATGTTGCAATGCAAAAGTTTTTTTTGTCAATATCAGACGATATTTTATTTGTTACTCTATGAATTTGTTGTATAGTAGAGAACTTTCGCCTAAATCCAAATTGGTGTTTGGGGATGAGTTGTCTTTCTAGAAGAATTGGTTCAATACGTTCATAGAAGAGTTTTTCGAAGATCTTTGACAGCAGTGGCAGAAGGCTAATTGGCCTGTAAGATGTTGTTTTTGAGGCATCTTTGTTTGGTTTAGGAATAGCGATTATCTCAGCGACTTTCCATACTTTTGGGAAATATTTAATATCTATAACTGAATTAAATAAATTTCTTAAATAGACTAGGGCCTTATTCGGCAATTCTTTTAGTAGTTTTCCGGTGATCTGATCATAACCAGGAGATTTATTATCTTTTGTTGTTTTTATAATTTTTTTAATTTCATTAATTGAAATTCTTCTGATATGAGAGTTGGAAGAGCTGTTTGGAAAACTTTGAAGAGTTATATCCTTTTCGTCCATTGGATTTGTAAAGGTTTTAGAAAAATGATCTGCAAGAACATTAGCTTTTTCTTCATTTGTGCGGGCCCATGTGAGATCAGGTTTTTGGATCAGCGGCTGATGTAAAATTCCATTATTTATTTTTTTAGTTGCTTTCCAGAGCGAGTAATTTGTTGTAGCTGATGAGTCAAGGTTAGTAAGATATCTTTGTAGTTTTTCTTCTTTGTCCTTCTTTAGCAAGTTTTTGAGATCTTTTGTGAGCCTATTAAGGTGGGTTTTGTCCTGAATTGACCTTGTAGTTTGCCATCTTTTTCTTAATCTTCGTTTGGCTTTTATTTTCTCTTGGATGTGAGGTGGGATACTGAATTTATCTACTGTGTGTGTTCTGGATGGAGTAGAATCACTAACCGCGTTTATAAGCGTATCATTGAAAAAAGTTATAGAATTATCCAATTCTTCTTCGGTTTTTAGCGATATATTTGTCTCGAGTTTTGTCTCTAAGATTTCTCTGAAACAATCCCAGTCGGTTTTCTTGTTGTATATAAATTTATTTTGATTGGATAGAAGTACATCGGTTTGGTATATAAGTACCACTGGAGAGTGGTCAGAAGATAATTCAAAGCATGATTTTATATTTAGATAATCATGTCTTATATTCTTGGTAATAAAAAAGTCTAAGAGATCTGGTTTTTTGTGAATGTTTGTAGGCCAGTAAGTAGGCTCTCCAGTACTTATAAATTTGCATTTGAATTCATTTATTGCCTCTAGTAAATTTTTTCCTTTCGATAGTGTTAATCGAGATCCCCAAACTGTATTTTTGGAGTTAAAATCACCACCCACTATAAACCGATTCCCAAGAGATTTAAGGAGTTCAAGATATTCAATTTTTGTGTTATTATGTTTCGGCGGGCAGTAGACTGCAGATAATACAAATGGACCGTGTATATCTTCTATTAAAATGGAAGTAGCTTGAATATTATCTTTTATAATATTCTGTAATTCAGTACATTTAATGGATTTTCGTATTATTATTGCTGTACCCCCATGCGCTGTGTTGTCAGGATGATTTGTATAAAAGATTGAGTAGTTTGGTATGGCTATAAAGCTTTTTTGCGTGAAGTGGGTTTCAGAGACAAGTAGCACGTCTACTGAAGAGCGATTTAAAAATAATTTTAGTTCGAGTGTGTGTTGGATAAGCCCGTTCGCGTTCCATTGTACTATATTAAGTTTACTTAGTCTGTCCATCGAGCTTAGTTAGAAGTACTGTGATAATGTTCATCATGTTAGATACTTGAGAAATCAGTTGCTTCATCATATCTTTAAGGTCTTGCATATCATTACTTATTTGCGGTGTAGTGGAACTGAATAAAGAATTACTAATAATGGACATTTCCTCAGTATTAGGGTTTTGACTCTGTGCTGTTGCTTGAGCGTAAGTCACTGTTGGATTTATTCTACTGTTTGTTGTAGGTACGTTTCGAGAATTATCAGCTTGTTGTGTTTGGTGTTCTTGGACGGTTATTTTTTCTTTGTTTCTTAGTGGTGGAAATTGCTTAATTTTGAGGGATTTGTATACCATACATCCTTTATAATTTGCGGTATGGTTTTCACCGCATAACGCGCATTTAATATGTTCGCTTTTCTGTTTGATTGGGCAAAGCATAGTTTTGTGATCTCCAGCACATTTAACGCAAACGGGGATTTTGTTGCAAAAGTTTTTGGTGTGGCCATATTTTTGGCAGTTTGTACATTGAGGTAAAGTTCTTTTTGAACGTGGAGGTTCAAAACTAATTTTACAGTGTAAAAGGTGGGTTAAAGAATATATTTCCTTATTATTTTGACTTGATTTAAGTTCAATAGAAAACAGAGATAGTGGTTTTTTTGTACCAGTTTGTAGGATATTTTGGATATGTGTTACTTCGTGTCCTAGTTCACATAGTTCTTTTTTTATTTCCTCTTTATCGGTTGAATAATGCATATTACGCAAGAAAACCTTGAAACCTTTTTGTTCTTTGGGTTTATAAGTGTAGTATTGGGTGTTTTTAGCTCTTAATAGGTTTACTATTTGGGTGTAGTGAATAGATTCTAAAGGTTGAATTTTTATTTCATTTTCTTTAAGAACACGTATTTCGTAATGACAATTTGGTAAGGAGTTTAAAGCATTATTGAGGTTATCTATGAATTGCACGTTTTGAACATATATTGGTGGGGGCTTTGTAGGTTTATTTTTTTCTGGTTGTTTGTGGGGAACACCATCATTTTGAATTTGGTCTTCTTTATTTTCATTATCATCAATAGATAATATTTCAAACCTATTTGGGGTTGAAGGTTGGCTTAACCAGTATGATTTTAGTGTTTTTTGTGGCTGCTCTTTAGTTTTAACTTTTTTATTGCTGTTTGTGTTTTCAATAAGTTTTGTGGGTGAGTTACGAGGCCTCTTTGATATGTTACTGTTTTTTAATTTCTCTTTATTTAAGGGAGTATGAATTTCATGTAACTTACTTGTTGTCATTATTGGTAAGTATGAGAAGGCTGTTGATGTTACTGTTGTTGTTGCTAAAGCTAGAGTTGTTATTGCTGAGTACGATGTTGTGGTAGTTGTAGTTGTTGGTGCGAGAGTAGTAACCAAAGAGTAAGGAGTTGTGTTATTAGTTGTAAGTGTGGGGGTTGTTGAAATAAATTGGAATGTAGTTGCAGTTATTTGAGTATCAGTTGTTGGAGTAGTACATTGAGAGCTCCAAGAGAGGGGGTTCAATTGCGATTGCGCAGTGAGACTAGGATATTTTTGGTGATCATTCGGATTGTAATCTGATGCAGATGCATAAGTATTTTGAGCGGGAAGAGAGTTTGAGCTTATTGATGGTGCTTGACCATTCGCACTTATAACACATAAGCTATTTACTGTAGTAAGGTTTGACAGATGTTTATCACTTTTTTTATTGTTAGGGGAGCGGCACCTCTCCGGCGGGGGAGAGCGCTCAATGGGCATTTTTATATTTTCTATGCTTATTTATATTTTAAACTTTTGTTTATTATTTAGTATGTAGCATCATTAACAGCGGATAATGATAGCTGATTTATTTTAATTTTGTTTATTTTTTTTTTTTAGCGTCTTTTCGCAATATTTTTATATGCTTTTTATATACTTTTTGTACTTAAAAGATGATTTTATACGGAGCGAGGAAAAAAACACGTCCGCACGTTAGATGTACTAATCTCAAAAAATGACTTTTGGGAGTATACGTTTACATTTGTACAAGACATGCAATGGAAGCATCATTGTTTACATTTGTACAAGACATGCAATGGAAGCATCATTTTTCGTTATACTCCGTTTTGTGAATAATGGCATGTATTGCTTTACGGAATTGATTTATGTTGTCAACATGAGGTTCGCTTTTTGTGATTGTATTCAAAATCTAAAATTAAGCAATCACTCCGTTCTCTGGTAGCAATGCTGTCACCTAGTATTTAATTTCACCATAGATTTATCTACCAAGTTCTTATAGCGTAGACAGCGTTAATTTGCATTAGTAGTCTTATAATAACGTAGACAGACGACAGCGTTAATTTGCATTAAAATCTCACTACAGCAAAGTACGGATAAATGCACATCGGTTTTCACCCGACTTTTTGTGCACTTATCCATTCTTTGCATTTATGCTAACCTCGGATAAGTGCACAAATATTGCAATTATACAATTATTGGGTAAATGTAATTTTTTTGCATTTACATATAGTTACAGAAAAATAAATCAAAGAATTTTTAAAAGATTTTATATTTGACCATTGATTTTACTAGGCTCTAATATGGACACCATTCAAAATTTGACAATCGATGCATAAACACAAAGAAGGAGTTAAAATATATATTTTTATATATTATTTTTTATATTTTTTTAAAAAGGAAATAATAGAATAATTCCATACAATTCAGAAAATTAAAAAAAAATAAAATTATTATACAGTTGAATACAAATAACAAAATTAATTTCTATCCCATGTTGTATTTGGAGAAGTTTATATTAAAGTTTATGTAACTTGCTGATCGAGATGTTCCCGGGAGTTCTTCTGGTTGAGGCAGCTTTGCCACTATTTCGTTTCGTTGTACTTGGCTAATATCCGGTAAATCGGGATAATTAAATCTATCTGTCATTCTTTCGTTTTAGAAACGTAATATCGAAATCTTGAGAACCGTGGACGGTGACAATTTTGCCAACATAAAATTCATTTTGCTTCGTGAGTGTAGTAAATTTAACCAAAACCATGTCGTTCTCTTTCAAAATATCTTGGCCAATTAAAAGAGGTGGTTCATTGCTGTCATCATCGATTTCATCAAGTCCAGGCTCTTCCTCTGATTACAATATCATGTTATTCGGAACATCGCTATCTGAATCCGACGATGAAATTAATATTTTTTGTTTCGTTTCTTTTGTTTTCTTCATCTGTCTTCTCAGGCGTTTCGGTAAGAATAGATGACTTTCCTCGTTTTCGTCTATTTTGAGACTTCCTTGGACCGGCTTTTAAAAAAGGTTTAACGATTTCTGGAGTAATTTCAGTTGTCGCGGAAAGTATTTTTGCTGGTGGAACATATGCTTGTGATGGATTAGGTATTGTCTCAGGTTGACCGGTAACAAATGCAGCACCAAAATCTTCATTGGTAAAAATGATGCTGTTTGCAGGCCATATCCCAGACTTTTTAAAGGAGTTGGTGATATTGTCAAAAGTGAAACTTTTATTAAATGCTACTAAAACATTGTAAATAGTAATGGCCTTGCCAGGATTCGTACTCATCCAGTCAATAAATGCAATCTTTACTGCTGATTTGAATGATACATACACGCCGACGTCAATCGGCTGAAGGCGATGGGAACAATGAGGCGGAAATGTTAGCATAACAATTAATTGCTTCGTTCGAAACGTGGCTTACATGATTATCCATGATCAACGGAATTTTCTTCATTATTGAACAGCCCGAAGTATTTACTATGTGTTCCAAAACTCTTACAAATAATTCAGCTGTCATCCATCCATTTCTCGAGGATAATCCCAGACTTTCAGCAGGAGCACTATACAAAAAACTGTCTTTAAACTTAATTAATACAGGTGGAAGGGTGGTACCCGGTTTCATCAATGTTTAAGATGCAATTCGGTAAAAAGCGGAAGCGATCCATAACCTTACCATAATTTTCGAAAAAAGCGTTAACGTGTAAACTTTGGTATGCAACGGTAAACTATTAACACATACATTTTTTTCTGTGATCAAGAGTGCAAATACCAAAACCTAAAAAATCAGTTCAATTTTAGTTGTGCATTTATGCATACAAAGTTGTACTAAAAATGTCTCTTGAGGCTTAAAATTTTTATGCACTTATGCATTTTTTATTAATCCGTGTTGCACTTATCCGTGCATTTTTACATGATAAAGTATAAAAGAGGCTTATGGCTTCGAAACACATTGCACTGAAGCGTTTTTTGCATTTATGCGTGTTGCACTTATCCGGTTTTTACTGTAATGTGAATTAAGATTTTACCGTGACAGGCGACAGTTTCTACATTTAAAACAGCATTTAAACAGCTGTTTGTTTGTAAACAACTGTTTAATTGTGAAACAATTTGTTTGGCATTTGGTGAAAAATAAGTATTTATTTGAAAAAAAGCTGAAATTACACATGCTGATACTGCTCCATCATACAAAAATTGTTCATGCACTAGTAACCATCAACCTGCACGTGTTGCTACATGTGGGGACCGCAGTGGGACACTCTGAAATAAGAGAAAGGCAATTGTGGAAATCTATTTTTATTATTTTAATTTTACAATTGTCTTCTTCTTCTCTTAGAATAGTAAACAATTTGATAATATATTATCGATTTTCGACCATGTTGCCATATTGAATTAGCTAAATGCAGTATAAATTCGGATGGCAACCGAACCTCAGTGGAGTTGACAGTTGCCAAAAACATATTACAGATGGCAACTGACAACTGTAAGTTGTTATAGCGTAGACAGACGACACAGTTAATTTGCATTAGCAGTCTTAATTAAAATTAACTCGTAAAATTAAGATAATAAAAATGAATTTCCACAACTGCCTTTCTCTTATATCCCCACTTGTAGCGGTCCCCACAGAAAAAGTAATTTTAGCTTTTTTTTTCAAATAAATACTGATTTTTCACCAAATGCCAAACAAATCTTTTGATAATTAAACAGTTGTTTGCAAACAAACAGCTGTTTAAATGCTGTTTTAAATTCAGAAACTGTCGTCTGTCATGGTAAAATCTTAATTCACATTATTGCGTGTTCACATATGCACCTTAATTGCGTTAATCTCAATTAATTATTGCGCAATAAGTACGAAATTGTTATAATATTGAGTAAGATTTCGAATGTAACACTGTTCACAACTGTGTTTAGTGAACAAAATTGTATAAAATGGCAAATGTCAACAAAAGAAAAGAAAATAAATCATTAAAAAATCAATGTGAAGGTAAGTTTCTTTACATAGAAACACAACAACCATATAGAGTATTTTTTGTAATGTTTTCCAACTGTCAAATGATTATTGAGTAAGCTGAAAATTGCGTATGCCTGAACACTTAAAATATGTAAGGTACAATTTTAAGTTTTGCTTTTAAAACATATCATTAAAATTAATATCTTCAATACATACAGAGATTGCTAATGTTGTTCTGAATTATGTTAATTTACTTGAACAATAACATGATAGAACATTTAACATTTTGCAGTATGTATGTGTGTGAATATTTATGCAAGTAAAAGTAAATTCTCTAAAGTATGTAAATAAATGGGTTTATGTCTTCGATAATCTTTAACATCAATGATCCCTGTTATACAGGTAAAAGAAAAAAAAAAAAAACATGAGTAAAGTTCGATACAAGCTCAAATCATATTTTAATTATATTTTAAACTTGTGTTTATTTGTTTTGAATGTTTATTTAATGTACGATCATGAAGCAGAGAATTAAGAGTTCTTTGTATTTTATCTGATATTGTCATGAACACCACCCATCAAACATTCGATAACTCAGGGCAACATTTGCTCAAGCTTTTGTTAAAGTTTTACCGTATTTCAAGCCAAACGCTCTCAAGGTACTCTAAAGCTAAAAATTCTTTCTTTTTCCTTTTAATCGCCAAAGTGCAAAGATCAAACCTAAAGAAGTGATCAATTAAAGTTTCAACGTGGCTTGTGAATTACATAAGCATAACTATAAAATAATTAAATTTAAAGTCAGCTATCATTAGCATTTATTTAAAAACTTTAATCCACGTACAAAACTCCCAAAACCAAGAAAGTCGGCAATAAATTCTTCAAGAATAGAAAGAATTTTCATCAATAATTTACACATTTTTTTGCAAACTTTTACAAAATTCCTGCAAACCAAAGTCAAGATATAATCACATTTTAAGTCAAGTAAGTTACTCATTAGTACAAATTCTTGAAAAAATTGCTACTTTTAGAATAGCGAGGTTAGCGATAGCGTAATTGGTGCCACATAAAACTGCAAATAGATTTTCCTACCGATGAGGATTATCCGAGCTTTCCGGACACCAGATATTATTCGCCATCGCTGCTGTACATGTTACCTTCATACTTTTATTCACCAAATCGAAATTTTATGTTGAACCAATAGAAAGAGTCGCTTAAGTCACTATTCCCCGGCGTTCGAATAGATGACGCCAGAATAAGTAGCACTCACATAGTGGAATTATTCAACTATCGAATAGTCACAGTTTTGTAAAACCATAGCTATAGCAACAATTAAACGTTTACACCAAAAATACATAATTGTTAATCTTTACCCGGATAGACAAAACTTTGCAATGTCCTAAACAATTTAGGCTAAAAATATTCTGAATTACTACTTAAATTGTTCTTAAATTTAAAATTATAAAAATCTAATGTTTCATCTAAATATTATTGCACTTTGAATTGGAAGTTAAAATCTAAAGCTCAAATTTAAAACTAATACTTTCTTATTAATTAACTAAGTTAAATTTTTTTAAATTTTGCTATACGATAATATAATGATTAAATCCTAAAAATTCTTAATGAAACTAGTTATTCGAATTAAGTAAATTGTAAAAATTATTCTCTACACTTTAACATTCTATATATACATACCTATATATTAAAACTGTGCTATGCGATCGATGCAATAATACCCAATAATTCCCAAAAATTAAGCAAACAACCAAATTAAATTTTTTTAAGAAACCCTATATTTAGCACCGTTTACATCTGAGATATTGAAGCAAGTACGAGAGGCCTCATCGCGCTGCTGCAGAATGTAATTGGTGAGTGATACATTTTTATTATGTTTTAATATGTAATAGTCTTGAAAAAAAAAAGCTTGATCTTTGTTTTGATCATTTTGTTTGTTTGTTTATTTGCTAAAATTTTTTTTCTTCATACTTTTAAGAATGTGAGCAAAAACATTAATTTTTATATTACTATAAATAAGTCAAAGAATAAAAACAAAATAGATTGTTACTGACTTACATTAAAGTACAGTCAAGTTTAAAATTGTCGTACCAAAATTAAAATTGCTCATATTCTTAAGAAATTTACACCTTATCATCGTTCGATGGCAACAACTTTAAGATCGTTTTCATTTAGACTGTTGAATTTAAGGTATTTTTAGAAATGTTTTAGCTATAAGGTTAATCTTATTTATCATTCTTGTTATTAATTATGATATCTAAAGTAATAAATATTGAATTACCATGAATTACTGAAATCGATATTAGATTTTCTTGTATGATGGTATAAGGACAGTAGGAAGTTTTTCATAAGGGGTTTTAGAAAAACAAATTACGTCACTAAAACCAAAGGTAGGGTGGGTCATGAGACGTTGACTTCGGTAACATCAAGAAGTCATAAAATAAATCGACAATGTTGACCATTAGAGAGTGTAATTACGAAATTAGGGGAGTCTATAATAACATTTATGTTTTGGGGTGTTTTATGTGGATTTAGGGAAGATAGGTGGACACGAACCCCCCCAACGACTGCTTGCTAGTGGCTTAAATGGCTCCCATTAGTCCTTCCTAGTATTCCCCAATAATAGATTTTTCTTTTAAACATACTCATGAAACCGATATCACCTCGTTTACTTTTAGAGAATTTTCTCTTTACACTTTTATATATGTAAACCCCTGTACATTACATAAATTGGCGCCCAACGTGGGGCCCGAAGTGTTCATACTAAAACTATAAATATTTCCAAAACATTATACTTCTAGTTAAATAGGATGTATTCAATTGAACTTTTGGCTCTACAATAATCTTAAACAAATCTTAACTAGCTATAAATGGAAAGTTTAATTTTGTAATTGTTTTTTTTCTTTCGCAGTCAAATAAGTTTAATTACTTTTAGGATTTTAACAATTTGGCTAATTGACCGACTTGTTAACCAAAAGCTAAATTTATTCTCCTTTTGATTCGACAGAAAAGGTTAAGTATAAAAATTAACTTTCTTTAGATTTCAATGTATATTTTAATAAAATTTTTTTTTCTACTGATGAGTTATCGACATCCTGATGATTCCAGGATTTACATAGATTTTGCAGTAAGCATTTCTATGTCCGGTTTAATCAGTTCCTATAACTAAAAACGTGTGTATGTTGGTTTTCAGTAATATTAAAATATTAAAATGTTCATAAAATCTCTATAGACCATATTAAATATTCTCTTTGTCGATTAATTATTAACTCCATTTCCTTATACCAATCAGAATGCAAGAAAATTGACAATTATAATCTAAATACATAAATTTTTATATTTTTATGAAACTTTTGATTTTGATAAAGTGCAAACGTGTATTTTAATATTAAATTTATTAGTCACAAACTTCTTTTGATTATTAAGTTACTTTGATTCTTATCATAACTTGATACTTTTAGTAATTAAACTTTTGGCATTTGAAGCAAAAGTAAATTTTGATTTCACACTAGCAAAAATAGTAGAAATTTTTTTAAATCATAGATTTTTTTCATTATTTTATACATATTCGAGATTGATTATCTTTGGTCTTAACTTGTTGTTGAGTTCATTATACACAATAAAAATGTCGTTAGCACATACTCCACCTCCACCACCAACTCAAGAATTGGCCCAAGCGGCCCAATTTGACACTGTTACTAAATGTTTAATTTGTAATGATGACATGACAGATACTCAAGAAATTTTAATTATTGCTACATGCAACCATGAATTTCATAGGTATTGTATCGAAAATTCTCTTTATCAATCAGCAGAATGCCCTTGTTGTAGAAAAAATTGCGAATTAGCAGATCTTACTATAAAAAGATTGGAAACTCATATGCCAGGGAATAGTCCTAGACCAAAACAAGTGGCTCAAACTCGTACAAAGGCTAGAGGTGCTATATATAACACTCGTTATGCTAGTAAAAATTTAAATCAGGAATTTGCTCAAACTCCTATAGCTGACTCTGGTCCACCAAATTTACATTTGAATACAGGAAATTATGAAATAAATAGTCCTTTTCGAAATAACCAGTACGTACCACAAAGTCAACCACCAATACAACAAAATTTTCAGACTTTACCAAATAGACCGAATATACAACCATCTGTCGATTTGTCACAATTGAATCAGGTGATAGAAAACTCAATCACTAGACTTTTAGGCAATTTGAATATAGTTCCAAATAATAACCGAATGTCTTCCCAAAATAATCAAAGTAATTCTCAACCAGTTCCCCAGCAACCTTACCAAAATTTTTACGGAATTAATTGTCGTCCAAACTCGGTTACAAATCAGCCAATTAGAGAAGAACCTTTTGCCTTGAGAGCAGAAAAAGCTACGTCCATAATCCAAAATTGGAATTTAAAATTCGACGGTTCTACTAATGGCTTGAATGTAGAAGAATTTTTGTACAGAGTAAGGACATTGGCAAACCTACATTTTAACAGCGATTTCAATATTATTTGTAAAAATATACATGTTCTTTTAGTTAGAAAAGCGCTCGACTGGTACTGGCGATACCATAAGCAAGCAGAAAACATTGACTGGAACGAATTCTGTGTAGCCTTAAGATATCAATACAAGGACTTTCGTTCAAATTTTGATATTAAAGAGGAAATCCGTAATAGGAAAATGAAGCCAGGAGAAAAGTTTGAAACTTTTTATGACGCAGTTTGTATAATGTTAGATCGTTTAGAAACTCCAATGCCGGAAACAGAATTAGTTGAGATTTTGACAAGATATTTGCGTTCGGATATTCGACACGAGCTCTTATACGTGCCGATATATTCCATAGCCCACCTCAGAAAGCTCGTCCAAATGAGGGAAAATTTGCTTGGAGGTGAATATTTCCGGAAAAACTTACCTCAAAACCAACCTCAACAATATTATCCACGGCGTAATATTGCCGAATTAGAATTTCCAGAGGAATATTCTACTGAGACCACTAACTCTGTAGAAGTTACTGTGGATGCCATTAGAACAGCCCCCGTCACAACAAACTGTTGGAATTGCGGAGAAATTGGCCATCACTGGGAAGACTGCCTAAAGGAGAGAAAAGTATTTTGCTACGGATGCGGAGCAAAAAATACTTATAAACCCCAATGTTTACGTTGCGCTACTAGAAAAGTTGTTAGTTCAAAAAACTTAAATTAAACGAAACTGATTCTGACTTGACAAAATCCCTAATTCAATCTACTTGTAAAGACCGAAATGAAGTAAATTATCAACCAAGAATGTTAATACGTTCTCATAATCTGCCCGCTGATAAATTTTTGTACCCTATACGTCCGTTTCATGAAAGATGGAATGAATATATGAGAAAGCGTGATGAAATATTCAATATAGATTTCCTGACTACACGTCAATTTAAACCAACAAAAAGGTCCACTTTGCGTCTCCGAAATTATTATAAAAATAGAAGAAAATGTTCGAAATTTATTATTTCTACTATTGTTCATAGTTCCATAGATAAAAGATATTACGCTAAAGTTAGTTTTCTTAATTTTATGGAATATGGTCTCTTAGACACCGGGGCCAATGTTTCGTGCATTGGTTCAGATCTTGCCAACTTTGATTTTTCAAAATTTGCCGAATTTTCTCCAGTTAAAACTATCGTAAGAACCGCCGACGGTACCGTGCAAAGAACTCTTGGCAATTTAAACGTCGATATTCGTTTTAAGGATCAATTTAATAGATTAAAGATTTTAGTTGTCCCCTCTCTTTCCCAACGATTGATATTAGGTTTAGATTTCTGGAAGTCGATCAAACTTGCGGCAGATATGTTTGAATCTGCAATAGTGTCAGATACGTCCGTCAGCTTTTCATTGTCCGAAAATCCGCCTGTTTTGTCCGAAATTAGTAAAATGTCCGATTTGTCCGAAAATAAGTCCGATTTGTCCGAAAATAATCAAAAGTCTCAATTAATAGACAATTATCAGTACCCACTAACTCCAAGTCAACAACAGCAATTAACGACAATAATTAATTTATTTCCAAATTTTGCAAATAATGGGTTAGGAAAAACTAGCTTAATAAAACACGAAATTGATGTTGCCGGTGCTAAGCCCATTAAACAAAGGTTTTATCCAGTTTCTCCGGCTGTGGAAAGACTTATGTTTAGAGAAATTGACAGAATGCTGGACTTAGGTGTGATAGAGGAATCTTCTTCACCGTGGAGTTCCCCTATGCGGTTAGTGTTGAAACCAAACAAAGTAAGGCTGTGCTTAGATGCTAGAAAATTAAATTTATTAACAAAAAAAGATGCTTATCCGCTACCCAATATCGACGGAATATTTTCGCGGCTACCGAAAGCAAATATAATTTCAAAGCTAGATCTTAAAGATGCATACTGGCAGATTGGTCTAGTTGATGACGCCAAACCTTTAACTGCGTTTACAGTACCAGGACGACCCCTGTATCAGTTCAGGGTTATGCCATTTGGTCTCTGCACGGCTCCGCAGACAATGTGTCGATTAATGGACCAATTAATTCCACCTGATTTAAAATATTGCGTTTTCGGTTACCTGGATGATTTGATAATAGTATCAGAAGATTTCTCGTCGCATTTGTCTACTTTAGTAAGAATAGCAGAGCAATTCCGTAAAGCCAATTTGACCTTAAATGTCACAAAAAGTTCGTTCTGTGTTACTGAAGTGAAATATTTAGGTTATGTTCTTGGTTGTGGTGGAATTAAAATGGATCCTGAGAAAATAGAAGCAATCCTTAAGTGGCCAGTTCCCAAAAATATCAAACAGGTTCGCGGTTTTCTCGGTCTTGCGGGTTGGTACCGCCGATTTATAGAAAACTTTTCCACAGTGGTATTTCCAATCACAGAAGTATTGTCAACAAAACGTAAATTTCAATGGACGGAAAATGCTCAGACTGCATTTGAGACGATTAAAACCATGTTGATCACAGCTCCCGTCTTGTCCAACCCCGATTTCACTCAAAAATTTTACTTACATTGCGACGCCAGTGACTATGGCATTGGTGCTGTTTTAGTGCAAGTAGATAAGGATGGAAATGAAAAACCAATAGCGTACATGTCCAGGAAACTGAATACAGCACAAAGGAACTACAGCGTCACTGAGCGCGAGTGTTTAGCCGCTGTAGAAGCTATACATAAGTTCCGCTGTTACTTAGAATTACAAGAATTTGAGGTAATAACAGACCATTCTTCTTTAGTTTGGCTTATGAAGCAACCAAATTTAAGCGGTAGGTTAGCTCGCTGGGTATTTAAACTCCAGTCTTATAAATTCTCAATTAGTCATCGAAAAGGAAAAGACCACATAGTCCCAGATGCTCTAAGTAGAATATACACTGAAGAAGTTGCTTCTATAGAATTAGCAGAAAAAGAAATTGATCTGAACTCAACACATTTTGACGGCATGGATTATCAAAGATTGAAAAATAAAATATTGGAAAATGAGGCACAATATCCAGATATAAAAATCATAGAAAAGTATGTCTATATCAGAACAGAACACCCTACAGGAGACCTTCAACAGGAATCAAATTCGTGGAAATTATGGATACCAAACCAGTTAAAAAATAATGTTATAAAAAGAGCTCACAGCTCAGCAGTGACAGTTCATGGCGGAATGCAGAAAACACTAGAACTAATACGTCGAAAATTTTATTGGCCTGGAATGGTCACAGATGTCCGAAATTTTGTACGTCAATGTGAAACTTGCAAGGAAACTAAAAACCCTAATGTAACACTAAAACCAGAAATGGGCCAACAGGCAGTGTCAATTAGACCTTTTCAGCGACTGTATATTGACATACTGGGTCCATATCCAAGGAGTAAGAATGGAAATATTGGGTTGTTAATAGTTTTAGATCATCTTAGTAAGTTCCATTGGTTATGTCCCCTGAAAAAGTTTACTTCCTCCTCAATACAAAATTTTTTACTAACGCAAATATTCCACATTTACGGAATTCCCGAAACCATTGTTAGCGACAATGGCTCGCAGTTTCGTTCCAATGACTTCAACGCTTTTTTAACTAAACTAGGTATTTCCCACGTTTTCGCTGCACTATATTCACCTCAGTCAAATGCGTCAGAACGCGTTAATAGGTCAATAATTGCGGGAATTCGATCCTTTTTAAAAAGTGATCAAAGGTTATGGGATGAGAATATAAGCTCCATAAGTTGTGCCCTAAGAAACTCATACCACCAGACTATAAAATGCTCTCCTTATCATGCCCTATTTGCAATGGATATGATTACACACGGCACGTCATACAAACTATTATCAAAAATTGGACTTTTAAATGAGCCTATTAATCCTTTGAACAGACATGACCATCTTACAGATTTACGAAAAGAAATACAAAAAAACATTAAAGATGCTTACGATACGAACAAACACAGATATGACTTGCGAACCAGACCAACTTCGTTCAGCGTTGGACAAAAAGTTTATAGAAGAAACTTTTCACAAAGCAACTTCGAGAAACGATATAATGCTAAGTTGGCACCAGTTTTTCTCAAATCAAAAATTCGCTAAAAAGTGGGTAATCATTATTACGTTCTCGAAGATACAAATGGCAAAGCTGTAGGTACTTTTCATGCAAAAGACATTCGCCCATAAAAATAGATTAAACACTTTTGGTTATTATTGGCAAACCTTGTTATTATGTTTTTTTTTTTGTTAGATGATATTAAATTTGATTTTAGTGAAATTAAAAATATAAATTTTTTGAGTTTTGTGGAAAAAAATCATTTGCCTGGAAATTTTCTTCGACACTCTATATAGATTTGTGAACAATTAAGTGTTATAAATTAACAAGTTATATACATATCACTTGTAAAGAGATTTATTTTATTAATTTAGGTAACATTTTGAACATTGATAAAATCGAGAAAAAAATGTACTTTGTTTTCCATCTAATTCTATACACCAAGGGTTAAGTATTATCCGGTGTGTAAGGTACAATTTTAAGTTTTGCTTTTAAAACATATCATTAAAATTAATATCTTCAATACATACAGAGATTGCTAATGTTGTTCTGAATTATGTTAATTTACTTGAACAATAACATGATAGAACATTTAACATTTTGCAGTATGTATGTGTGTGAATATTTATGCAAGTAAAAGTAAATTCTCTAAAGTATGTAAATAAATGGTGTAATATACGATTATTAATAAAACTATGTTTATTTAGATTAAACATACTATATTGTATTATATGCAAATATTTAAAACATTATGTCTCATCTCTTGCTATTATAGATATAACATTATTAAAAGTAGTTGAATTTTAACGGATCAGATTTGTGTAGTTAGTATTTCACCGCACCCTGTTGTATTAATTGGTACAAGATATAACAACATTGTAAAGTACAACTTTGAGTGGAACGCATAGAATCGCATTGAAACGCATACCGACGCATGCATTGTTAACGAATAGTAACACGAATTAAAAGCATGGTTTTTTGTAACCCAATTCCTTAGCGTTCTTTTCTAATTTGTACTTCAAGCTGAAAACATTAAATTCTAAGGGGAATATTAATCTTTGTAAGATATTGGAAATTTTCCAAATCTTAAATATAAACTCAATACAAAGCAATTTAAAGGTAAATATAGCAGAAAATTATTATGTAGTTACATCAAATATATAAATAATTAATAAATTTTAATAGACCGAGTGAGTTACGTATTACCAAACCCCAAAGTTAACAAAACCTTCCGAAACCTTGGAAGTCATTGATATTTCTAATGCTAAAACTCCATAGTACAAAGAAGACCAGATAACCACACCATAGTGTACTAACTTTTTGTCAATAAGTGCAGTGGAGGACTTTTTTCTCTTGCCACCACTGTACCGAAATTTATTGCGGAGTTATACCCAAAAGCATATTCTCACATGCTGCTAATAACCAGCATTAATCTACCACAGAGAAAACAAGAAAAGACAACACAAGGTTTTGTAAAAATATATTAAGAACAGAACAACATCTAAGTGGAAAAGAAGTACAGATAATTTTATAAGTAAATCTAAACAATATCTAACCTGATACTAAAATTAAAGAAGTTACCGGGAAAAGTTTGAAAGTGCCATCTGCCCTTCTCCCCTGAACCAGCAAAATATTGATTACTTAATACCTATAAGTTTTCGTAAGATCGTGCCAGGTTAAGTTTTTTTAGGTAATTCCTTTCGGGTTTTTTTTAAAAATTCAAATGGACCTCTTTTGTTTAACAATGGAATAAAAAACTAATTTTTTTTTGTTTTGTCTTCAATTTGAGAATTTCAAATTATTATCAAACTTAAATAAAAAAATCATATCAAAAAAATAAAACAAAAGAAAAACTTAACCTATATTGCACATTAAATATCACAGTGTAAATACCTTTCTAATTATGTTATTTTTTTAAGCTAAGATAAGTTAAAATATTGGAATTATTTTTGAACCTAATGAATGCAAAACACAATTCACATTACAATTATTCCTCTAAAATTCGAGAAAAGCCAACAACAGCAGTTTGACGAGGCCTCATCATTCGGCGGTTCCAGTTTAAGTTGGTAAGTCTTATAAACATTACTACTTTAATATAATATTCTGTTTTGCATTAATTATTCTATTATATCTGTGTGCCATAAAGTACAATAATCACTTTCCTTTTAATTGTTCCTTGCTTTGATAGGGATTACTGTTGAACTAACAAACTCGACAACAAAAACAACACGAATTGTCTTTTTTTTTTTCTATTTTCTTACGCAAGTTGGTTCTACCACTTAAGCTAAAGTAGTCAAAAATTTATAAATCCAAAAAAGTAATAGTAAAACAAAAAGTCAAAGAAGAACAAGAAACAAAATTATTTGTTTTTTTTTTTGTTCTTTTGCTTTTTTTTTTTTTTTTTTTTTTTTAACTCTCGCTCAAGTATAATATACAAAAAAAAAGAAAAAAACAAAATAACCAACAGCAAAAAGACAATCCGTGATCATTACGATTATTTTTTTTTAATTATTCTCTGATTATTGTATTTTCTCAACACAGTGGATTCTAACAAAATAAGAACTATTAAGATAAACCAAATTTATTGAATTACTATTATTTTTTTGTTTTACAAATCTATACCTATATAAAAATATTAAAATGTTAGAATTTTATTATCACATTAAAAAGATTAGATTTTCATTTACGAATTTTGACATCATAACTAATGTAAACTGATTAGATTTTTTCGTATTATAAGTATGTATTTCTTGAAATTAATTGAATAAAATTTAATTGTGTTATGGATTCCTCATAAGAATTTAAAAAAGAAATTTTCGTGATGAAATGAGAAAGTAAGTGTTATGAAGTAGGGATCTTATTTGAAAGCTCGCCGGTAAGATCATTTGGAAGTGCGGGTTATGAGGCGATTATCCTGTCAACATCTTGGGATAAATTAAATATGAGAGTCAGTTTAGTTCGTTAAAATATATTTAAATTACAGATTGATAAATCCGGTCAAACTATCATCTTATTATAGAAACAATCTGTAAGTGTTATTAGGGAGTCTAGAATAATTATTTATGTTATGAATGTTTATATGGGTAGAAATTTAAAAGGAACAAGAACCCTCCCAACCGACTGACCGCTAGTGGCAATCAATGGCTCCCGTCGTTCGTTTGAATTTTCTACAATAAAGCTACAAAAAAGATAAACCATATAATGAGTATCGAATACGTTGTTATTCAATTTGAACATTACAATGGGTTTATGTCTTCGATAATCTTTAACATCAATGATCCCTGTTATACAGGTAAAAGAAAAAAAAAAAAACATGAGTAAAGTTCGATACAAGCTCAAATCATATTTTAATTATATTTTAAACTTGTGTTTATTTGTTTTGAATGTTTATTTAATGTACGATCATGAAGCAGAGAATTAAGAGTTCTTTGTATTTTATCTGATATTGTCATGAACACCACCCATCAAACATTCGATAACTCAGGGCAACATTTGCTCAAGCTTTTGTTAAAGTTTTACCGTATTTCAAGCCAAACGCTCTCAAGGTACTCTAAAGCTAAAAATTCTTTCTTTTTCCTTTTAATCGCCAAAGTGCAAAGATCAAACCTAAAGAAGTGATCAATTAAAGTTTCAACGTGGCTTGTGAATTACATAAGCATAACCATAAAATAATTAAATTTAAAGTCAGCTATCATTAGCATTTATTTAAAAACTTTAATCCACGTACAAAACTCCCAAAACCAAGAAAGTCGGCAATAAATTCTTCAAGAATAGAAAGAATTTTCATCAATAATTTACACATTTTTTTGCAAACTTTTACAAAATTCCTGCAAACCAAAGTCAAGATATAATCACATTTTAAGTCAAGTAAGTTACTCATTAGTACAAATTCTTGAAAAAATTGCTACTTTTAGAATAGCGAGGTTAGCGATAGCGTAATTGGTGCCACATAAAAGTGCAAATAGATTTTCCTACCGATGAGGATTATCCGAGCTTTCCGGACACCAGATATCATTCGCCATCGCTGCTGTACATGTTACCTTCATACTTTTATTCACCAACTCGAAATTTTATGTTGAACCAATAGAAAGAGTCGCTTAAGTCACTATTCCCCGGCGTTCGAATAGATGACGCCAGAATAAGTAGCACTCACATAGTGGAATTATTCAACTATCGAATAGTCACAGTTTTGTAAAACCATAGCTATAGCAACAATTAAACGTTTACACCAAAAATACATAATTGTTAATCTTTACCCGGATAGACAAAACTTTGCAATGTCCTAAACAATTTAGGCTAAAAATATTCTGAATTACTACTTAAATTGTTCTTAAATTTAAAATTATAAAAATCTAATGTTTCATCTAAATATTATTGCACTTTGAATTGGAAGTTAAAATCTAAAGCTCAAATTTAAAACTAATACTTTCTTATTAATTAACATAAGTTAAATTTTTTTAAATTTTGCTATACGATAATATAATGATTAAATCCTAAAAATTCTTAATGAAACTAGTTATTCGAATTAAGTAAATTGTAAAAATTATTCTCTACACTTTAACATTCTATATATACATACCTATATATTAAAACTGTGCTATGCGATCGATGCAATAATACCCAATAATTCCCAAAAATTAAGCAAACAACCAAATTAAATTTTTTTAAGAAACCCTATATTTAGCACCGTTTACATCTGAGATATTGAAGCAAGTACGAGAGGCCTCATCGCGCTGCTGCAGAATGTAATTGGTGAGTGATACATTTTTATTATGTTTTAATATGTAATAGTCTTGAAAAAAAAAAGCTTGATCTTTGTTTTGATCATTTTGTTTGTTTGTTTATTTGCTAAAATTTTTTTTCTTCATACTTTTAAGAATGTGAGCAAAAACATTAATTTTTATATTACTATAAATAAGTCAAAGAATAAAAACAAAATAGATTGTTACTGACTTACATTAAAGTACAGTCAAGTTTAAAATTGTCGTACCAAAATTAAAATTGCTCATATTCTTAAGAAATTTACACCTTATCATCGTTCGATGGCAACAACTTTAAGATCGTTTTCATTTAGACTGTTGAATTTAAGGTATTTTTAGAAATGTTTTAGCTATAAGGTTAATCTTATTTATCATTCTTGTTATTAATTATGATATCTAAAGTAATAAATATTGAATTACCATGAATTACTGAAATCGATATTAGATTTTCTTGTATGATGGTATAAGGACAGTAGGAAGTTTTTCATAAGGGGTTTTAGAAAAACAAATTACGTCACTAAAACCAAAGGTAGGGTGGGTCATGAGACGTTGACTTCGGTAACATCAAGAAGTCATAAAATAAATCGACAATGTTGACCATTAGAGAGTGTAATTACGAAATTAGGGGAGTCTATAATAACATTTATGTTTTGGGGTGTTTTATGTGGATTTAGGGAAGATAGGTGGACACGAACCCCCCCAACGACTGCTTGCTAGTGGCTTAAATGGCTCCCATTAGTCCTTCCTAGTATTCCCCAATAATAGATTTTTCTTTTAAACATACTCATGAAACCGATATCACCTCGTTTACTTTTAGAGAATTTTCTCTTTACACTTTTATATATGTAAACCCCTGTACATTACATAAATTGGCGCCCAACGTGGGGCCCGAAGTGTTCATACTAAAACTATAAATATTTCCAAAACATTATACTTCTAGTTAAATAGGATGTATTCAATTGAACTTTTGGCTCTACAATAATCTTAAACAAATCTTAACTAGCTATAAATGGAAAGTTTAATTTTGTAATTGTTTTTTTTCTTTCGCAGTCAAATAAGTTTAATTACTTTTAGGATTTTAACAATTTGGCTAATTGACCGACTTGTTAACCAAAAGCTAAATTTATTCTCCTTTTGATTCGACAGAAAAGGTTAAGTATAAAAATTAACTTTCTTTAGATTTCAATGTATATTTTAATAAAATTTTTTTTTCTACTGATGAGTTATCGACATCCTGATGATTCCAGGATTTACATAGATTTTGCAGTAAGCATTTCTATGTCCGGTTTAATCAGTTCCTATAACTAAAAACGTGTGTATGTTGGTTTTCAGTAATATTAAAATATTAAAATGTTCATAAAATCTCTATAGACCATATTAAATATTCTCTTTGTCGATTAATTATTAACTCCATTTCCTTATACCAATCAGAATGCAAGAAAATTGACAATTATAATCTAAATACATAAATTTTTATATTTTTATGAAACTTTTGATTTTGATAAAGTGCAAACGTGTATTTTAATATTAAATTTATTAGTCACAAACTTCTTTTGATTATTAAGTTACTTTGATTCTTATCATAACTTGATACTTTTAGTAATTAAACTTTTGGCATTTGAAGCAAAAGTAAATTTTGATTTCACACTAGCAAAAATAGTAGAAATTTTTTTAAATCATAGATTTTTTTCATTATTTTATACATATTCGAGATTGATTATCTTTGGTCTTAACTTGTTGTTGAGTTCATTATACACAATAAAAATGTCGTTAGCACATACTCCACCTCCACCACCAACTCAAGAATTGGCCCAAGCGGCCCAATTTGACACTGTTACTAAATGTTTAATTTGTAATGATGACATGACAGATACTCAAGAAATTTTAATTATTGCTACATGCAACCATGAATTTCATAGGTATTGTATCGAAAATTCTCTTTATCAATCAGCAGAATGCCCTTGTTGTAGAAAAAATTGCGAATTAGCAGATCTTACTATAAAAAGATTGGAAACTCATATGCCAGGGAATAGTCCTAGACCAAAACAAGTGGCTCAAACTCGTACAAAGGCTAGAGGTGCTATATATAACACTCGTTATGCTAGTAAAAATTTAAATCAGGAATTTGCTCAAACTCCTATAGCTGACTCTGGTCCACCAAATTTACATTTGAATACAGGAAATTATGAAATAAATAGTCCTTTTCGAAATAACCAGTACGTACCACAAAGTCAACCACCAATACAACAAAATTTTCAGACTTTACCAAATAGACCGAATATACAACCATCTGTCGATTTGTCACAATTGAATCAGGTGATAGAAAACTCAATCACTAGACTTTTAGGCAATTTGAATATAGTTCCAAATAATAACCGAATGTCTTCCCAAAATAATCAAAGTAATTCTCAACCAGTTCCCCAGCAACCTTACCAAAATTTTTACGGAATTAATTGTCGTCCAAACTCGGTTACAAATCAGCCAATTAGAGAAGAACCTTTTGCCTTGAGAGCAGAAAAAGCTACGTCCATAATCCAAAATTGGAATTTAAAATTCGACGGTTCTACTAATGGCTTGAATGTAGAAGAATTTTTGTACAGAGTAAGGACATTGGCAAACCTACATTTTAACAGCGATTTCAATATTATTTGTAAAAATATACATGTTCTTTTAGTTAGAAAAGCGCTCGACTGGTACTGGCGATACCATAAGCAAGCAGAAAACATTGACTGGAACGAATTCTGTGTAGCCTTAAGATATCAATACAAGGACTTTCGTTCAAATTTTGATATTAAAGAGGAAATCCGTAATAGGAAAATGAAGCCAGGAGAAAAGTTTGAAACTTTTTATGACGCAGTTTGTATAATGTTAGATCGTTTAGAAACTCCAATGCCGGAAACAGAATTAGTTGAGATTTTGACAAGATATTTGCGTTCGGATATTCGACACGAGCTCTTATACGTGCCGATATATTCCATAGCCCACCTCAGAAAGCTCGTCCAAATGAGGGAAAATTTGCTTGGAGGTGAATATTTCCGGAAAAACTTACCTCAAAACCAACCTCAACAATATTATCCACGGCGTAATATTGCCGAATTAGAATTTCCAGAGGAATATTCTACTGAGACCACTAACTCTGTAGAAGTTACTGTGGATGCCATTAGAACAGCCCCCGTCACAACAAACTGTTGGAATTGCGGAGAAATTGGCCATCACTGGGAAGACTGCCTAAAGGAGAGAAAAGTATTTTGCTACGGATGCGGAGCAAAAAATACTTATAAACCCCAATGTTTACGTTGCGCTACTAGAAAAGTTGTTAGTTCAAAAAACTTAAATTAAACGAAACTGATTCTGACTTGACAAAATCCCTAATTCAATCTACTTGTAAAGACCGAAATGAAGTAAATTATCAACCAAGAATGTTAATACGTTCTCATAATCTGCCCGCTGATAAATTTTTGTACCCTATACGTCCGTTTCATGAAAGATGGAATGAATATATGAGAAAGCGTGATGAAATATTCAATATAGATTTCCTGACTACACGTCAATTTAAACCAACAAAAAGGTCCACTTTGCGTCTCCGAAATTATTATAAAAATAGAAGAAAATGTTCGAAATTTATTATTTCTACTATTGTTCATAGTTCCATAGATAAAAGATATTACGCTAAAGTTAGTTTTCTTAATTTTATGGAATATGGTCTCTTAGACACCGGGGCCAATGTTTCGTGCATTGGTTCAGATCTTGCCAACTTTGATTTTTCAAAATTTGCCGAATTTTCTCCAGTTAAAACTATCGTAAGAACCGCCGACGGTACCGTGCAAAGAACTCTTGGCAATTTAAACGTCGATATTCGTTTTAAGGATCAATTTAATAGATTAAAGATTTTAGTTGTCCCCTCTCTTTCCCAACGATTGATATTAGGTTTAGATTTCTGGAAGTCGATCAAACTTGCGGCAGATATGTTTGAATCTGCAATAGTGTCAGATACGTCCGTCAGCTTTTCATTGTCCGAAAATCCGCCTGTTTTGTCCGAAATTAGTAAAATGTCCGATTTGTCCGAAAATAAGTCCGATTTGTCCGAAAATAATCAAAAGTCTCAATTAATAGACAATTATCAGTACCCACTAACTCCAAGTCAACAACAGCAATTAACGACAATAATTAATTTATTTCCAAATTTTGCAAATAATGGGTTAGGAAAAACTAGCTTAATAAAACACGAAATTGATGTTGCCGGTGCTAAGCCCATTAAACAAAGGTTTTATCCAGTTTCTCCGGCTGTGGAAAGACTTATGTTTAGAGAAATTGACAGAATGCTGGACTTAGGTGTGATAGAGGAATCTTCTTCACCGTGGAGTTCCCCTATGCGGTTAGTGTTGAAACCAAACAAAGTAAGGCTGTGCTTAGATGCTAGAAAATTAAATTTATTAACAAAAAAAGATGCTTATCCGCTACCCAATATCGACGGAATATTTTCGCGGCTACCGAAAGCAAATATAATTTCAAAGCTAGATCTTAAAGATGCATACTGGCAGATTGGTCTAGTTGATGACGCCAAACCTTTAACTGCGTTTACAGTACCAGGACGACCCCTGTATCAGTTCAGGGTTATGCCATTTGGTCTCTGCACGGCTCCGCAGACAATGTGTCGATTAATGGACCAATTAATTCCACCTGATTTAAAATATTGCGTTTTCGGTTACCTGGATGATTTGATAATAGTATCAGAAGATTTCTCGTCGCATTTGTCTACTTTAGTAAGAATAGCAGAGCAATTCCGTAAAGCCAATTTGACCTTAAATGTCACAAAAAGTTCGTTCTGTGTTACTGAAGTGAAATATTTAGGTTATGTTCTTGGTTGTGGTGGAATTAAAATGGATCCTGAGAAAATAGAAGCAATCCTTAAGTGGCCAGTTCCCAAAAATATCAAACAGGTTCGCGGTTTTCTCGGTCTTGCGGGTTGGTACCGCCGATTTATAGAAAACTTTTCCACAGTGGTATTTCCAATCACAGAAGTATTGTCAACAAAACGTAAATTTCAATGGACGGAAAATGCTCAGACTGCATTTGAGACGATTAAAACCATGTTGATCACAGCTCCCGTCTTGTCCAACCCCGATTTCACTCAAAAATTTTACTTACATTGCGACGCCAGTGACTATGGCATTGGTGCTGTTTTAGTGCAAGTAGATAAGGATGGAAATGAAAAACCAATAGCGTACATGTCCAGGAAACTGAATACAGCACAAAGGAACTACAGCGTCACTGAGCGCGAGTGTTTAGCCGCTGTAGAAGCTATACATAAGTTCCGCTGTTACTTAGAATTACAAGAATTTGAGGTAATAACAGACCATTCTTCTTTAGTTTGGCTTATGAAGCAACCAAATTTAAGCGGTAGGTTAGCTCGCTGGGTATTTAAACTCCAGTCTTATAAATTCTCAATTAGTCATCGAAAAGGAAAAGACCACATAGTCCCAGATGCTCTAAGTAGAATATACACTGAAGAAGTTGCTTCTATAGAATTAGCAGAAAAAGAAATTGATCTGAACTCAACACATTTTGACGGCATGGATTATCAAAGATTGAAAAATAAAATATTGGAAAATGAGGCACAATATCCAGATATAAAAATCATAGAAAAGTATGTCTATATCAGAACAGAACACCCTACAGGAGACCTTCAACAGGAATCAAATTCGTGGAAATTATGGATACCAAACCAGTTAAAAAATAATGTTATAAAAAGAGCTCACAGCTCAGCAGTGACAGTTCATGGCGGAATGCAGAAAACACTAGAACTAATACGTCGAAAATTTTATTGGCCTGGAATGGTCACAGATGTCCGAAATTTTGTACGTCAATGTGAAACTTGCAAGGAAACTAAAAACCCTAATGTAACACTAAAACCAGAAATGGGCCAACAGGCAGTGTCAATTAGACCTTTTCAGCGACTGTATATTGACATACTGGGTCCATATCCAAGGAGTAAGAATGGAAATATTGGGTTGTTAATAGTTTTAGATCATCTTAGTAAGTTCCATTGGTTATGTCCCCTGAAAAAGTTTACTTCCTCCTCAATACAAAATTTTTTACTAACGCAAATATTCCACATTTACGGAATTCCCGAAACCATTGTTAGCGACAATGGCTCGCAGTTTCGTTCCAATGACTTCAACGCTTTTTTAACTAAACTAGGTATTTCCCACGTTTTCGCTGCACTATATTCACCTCAGTCAAATGCGTCAGAACGCGTTAATAGGTCAATAATTGCGGGAATTCGATCCTTTTTAAAAAGTGATCAAAGGTTATGGGATGAGAATATAAGCTCCATAAGTTGTGCCCTAAGAAACTCATACCACCAGACTATAAAATGCTCTCCTTATCATGCCCTATTTGCAATGGATATGATTACACACGGCACGTCATACAAACTATTATCAAAAATTGGACTTTTAAATGAGCCTATTAATCCTTTGAACAGACATGACCATCTTACAGATTTACGAAAAGAAATACAAAAAAACATTAAAGATGCTTACGATACGAACAAACACAGATATGACTTGCGAACCAGACCAACTTCGTTCAGCGTTGGACAAAAAGTTTATAGAAGAAACTTTTCACAAAGCAACTTCGAGAAACGATATAATGCTAAGTTGGCACCAGTTTTTCTCAAATCAAAAATTCGCTAAAAAGTGGGTAATCATTATTACGTTCTCGAAGATACAAATGGCAAAGCTGTAGGTACTTTTCATGCAAAAGACATTCGCCCATAAAAATAGATTAAACACTTTTGGTTATTATTGGCAAACCTTGTTATTATGTTTTTTTTTTTGTTAGATGATATTAAATTTGATTTTAGTGAAATTAAAAATATAAATTTTTTGAGTTTTGTGGAAAAAAATCATTTGCCTGGAAATTTTCTTCGACACTCTATATAGATTTGTGAACAATTAAGTGTTATAAATTAACAAGTTATATACATATCACTTGTAAAGAGATTTATTTTATTAATTTAGGTAACATTTTGAACATTGATAAAATCGAGAAAAAAATGTACTTTGTTTTCCATCTAATTCTATACACCAAGGGTTAAGTATTATCCGGTGTGTAAGGTACAATTTTAAGTTTTGCTTTTAAAACATATCATTAAAATTAATATCTTCAATACATACAGAGATTGCTAATGTTGTTCTGAATTATGTTAATTTACTTGAACAATAACATGATAGAACATTTAACATTTTGCAGTATGTATGTGTGTGAATATTTATGCAAGTAAAAGTAAATTCTCTAAAGTATGTAAATAAATGGTGTAATATACGATTATTAATAAAACTATGTTTATTTAGATTAAACATACTATATTGTATTATATGCAAATATTTAAAACATTATGTCTCATCTCTTGCTATTATAGATATAACATTATTAAAAGTAGTTGAATTTTAACGGATCAGATTTGTGTAGTTAGTATTTCACCGCACCCTGTTGTATTAATTGGTACAAGATATAACAACATTGTAAAGTACAACTTTGAGTGGAACGCATAGAATCGCATTGAAACGCATACCGACGCATGCATTGTTAACGAATAGTAACACGAATTAAAAGCATGGTTTTTTGTAACCCAATTCCTTAGCGTTCTTTTCTAATTTGTACTTCAAGCTGAAAACATTAAATTCTAAGGGGAATATTAATCTTTGTAAGATATTGGAAATTTTCCAAATCTTAAATATAAACTCAATACAAAGCAATTTAAAGGTAAATATAGCAGAAAATTATTATGTAGTTACATCAAATATATAAATAATTAATAAATTTTAATAGACCGAGTGAGTTACGTATTACCAAACCCCAAAGTTAACAAAACCTTCCGAAACCTTGGAAGTCATTGATATTTCTAATGCTAAAACTCCATAGTACAAAGAAGACCAGATAACCACACCATAGTGTACTAACTTTTTGTCAATAAGTGCAGTGGAGGACTTTTTTCTCTTGCCACCACTGTACCGAAATTTATTGCGGAGTTATACCCAAAAGCATATTCTCACATGCTGCTAATAACCAGCATTAATCTACCACAGAGAAAACAAGAAAAGACAACACAAGGTTTTGTAAAAATATATTAAGAACAGAACAACATCTAAGTGGAAAAGAAGTACAGATAATTTTATAAGTAAATCTAAACAATATCTAACCTGATACTAAAATTAAAGAAGTTACCGGGAAAAGTTTGAAAGTGCCATCTGCCCTTCTCCCCTGAACCAGCAAAATATTGATTACTTAATACCTATAAGTTTTCGTAAGATCGTGCCAGGTTAAGTTTTTTTAGGTAATTCCTTTCGGGTTTTTTTTAAAAATTCAAATGGACCTCTTTTGTTTAACAATGGAATAAAAAACTAATTTTTTTTTGTTTTGTCTTCAATTTGAGAATTTCAAATTATTATCAAACTTAAATAAAAAAATCATATCAAAAAAATAAAACAAAAGAAAAACTTAACCTATATTGCACATTAAATATCACAGTGTAAATACCTTTCTAATTATGTTATTTTTTTAAGCTAAGATAAGTTAAAATATTGGAATTATTTTTGAACCTAATGAATGCAAAACACAATTCACATTACAATTATTCCTCTAAAATTCGAGAAAAGCCAACAACAGCAGTTTGACGAGGCCTCATCATTCGGCGGTTCCAGTTTAAGTTGGTAAGTCTTATAAACATTACTACTTTAATATAATATTCTGTTTTGCATTAATTATTCTATTATATCTGTGTGCCATAAAGTACAATAATCACTTTTCTTTTAATTGTTCCTTGCTTTGATAGGGATTACTGTTGAACTAACAAACTCGACAACAAAAACAACACGAATTGTCTTTTTTTTTTTCTATTTTCTTACGCAAGTTGGTTCTACCACTTAAGCTAAAGTAGTCAAAAATTTATAAATCCAAAAAAGTAATAGTAAAACAAAAAGTCAAGAAGAACAAGAAACAAAATTATTTTTTTTTTTTTTTTTATTTTTCTTTTTTTTTTTTTTTTTTTTTTTTTAACTCTCGCTCAAGTATAATATACAAAAAAAAAGAAAAAAACAAAATAACCAACAGCAAAAAGACAATCCGTGATCATTACGATTATTTTTTTTTAATTATTCTCTGATTATTGTATTTTCTCAACACAGTGGATTCTAACAAAATAAGAACTATTAAGATAAACCAAATTTATTGAATTACTATTATTTTTTTGTTTTACAAATCTATACCTATATAAAAATATTAAAATGTTAGAATTTTATTATCACATTAAAAAGATTAGATTTTCATTTACGAATTTTGACATCATAACTAATGTAAACTGATTAGATTTTTTCGTATTATAAGTATGTATTTCTTGAAATTAATTGAATAAAATTTAATTGTGTTATGGATTCCTCATAAGAATTTAAAAAAGAAATTTTCGTGATGAAATGAGAAAGTAAGTGTTATGAAGTAGGGATCTTATTTGAAAGCTCGCCGGTAAGATCATTTGGAAGTGCGGGTTATGAGGCGATTATCCTGTCAACATCTTGGGATAAATTAAATATGAGAGTCAGTTTAGTTCGTTAAAATATATTTAAATTACAGATTGATAAATCCGGTCAAACTATCATCTTATTATAGAAACAATCTGTAAGTGTTATTAGGGAGTCTAGAATAATTATTTATGTTATGAATGTTTATATGGGTAGAAATTTAAAAGGAACAAGAACCCTCCCAACCGACTGACCGCTAGTGGCAATCAATGGCTCCCGTCGTTCGTTTGAATTTTCTACAATAAAGCTACAAAAAAGATAAACCATATAATGAGTATCGAATACGTTGTTATTCAATTTGAACATTACAATGGGTTTATGTCTTCGATAATCTTTAACATCAATGATCCCTGTTATACAGGTAAAAGAAAAAAAAAAAAACATGAGTAAAGTTCGATACAAGCTCAAATCATATTTTAATTATATTTTAAACTTGTGTTTATTTGTTTTGAATGTTTATTTAATGTACGATCATGAAGCAGAGAATTAAGAGTTCTTTGTATTTTATCTGATATTGTCATGAACACCACCCATCAAACATTCGATAACTCAGGGCAACATTTGCTCAAGCTTTTGTTAAAGTTTTACCGTATTTCAAGCCAAACGCTCTCAAGGTACTCTAAAGCTAAAAATTCTTTCTTTTTCCTTTTAATCGCCAAAGTGCAAAGATCAAACCTAAAGAAGTGATCAATTAAAGTTTCAACGTGGCTTGTGAATTACATAAGCATAACCATAAAATAATTAAATTTAAAGTCAGCTATCATTAGCATTTATTTAAAAACTTTAATCCACGTACAAAACTCCCAAAACCAAGAAAGTCGGCAATAAATTCTTCAAGAATAGAAAGAATTTTCATCAATAATTTACACATTTTTTTGCAAACTTTTACAAAATTCCTGCAAACCAAAGTCAAGATATAATCACATTTTAAGTCAAGTAAGTTACTCATTAGTACAAATTCTTGAAAAAATTGCTACTTTTAGAATAGCGAGGTTAGCGATAGCGTAATTGGTGCCACATAAAAGTGCAAATAGATTTTCCTACCGATGAGGATTATCCGAGCTTTCCGGACACCAGATATCATTCGCCATCGCTGCTGTACATGTTACCTTCATACTTTTATTCACCAACTCGAAATTTTATGTTGAACCAATAGAAAGAGTCGCTTAAGTCACTATTCCCCGGCGTTCGAATAGATGACGCCAGAATAAGTAGCACTCACATAGTGGAATTATTCAACTATCGAATAGTCACAGTTTTGTAAAACCATAGCTATAGCAACAATTAAACGTTTACACCAAAAATACATAATTGTTAATCTTTACCCGGATAGACAAAACTTTGCAATGTCCTAAACAATTTAGGCTAAAAATATTCTGAATTACTACTTAAATTGTTCTTAAATTTAAAATTATAAAAATCTAATGTTTCATCTAAATATTATTGCACTTTGAATTGGAAGTTAAAATCTAAAGCTCAAATTTAAAACTAATACTTTCTTATTAATTAACATAAGTTAAATTTTTTTAAATTTTGCTATACGATAATATAATGATTAAATCCTAAAAATTCTTAATGAAACTAGTTATTCGAATTAAGTAAATTGTAAAAATTATTCTCTACACTTTAACATTCTATATATACATACCTATATATTAAAACTGTGCTATGCGATCGATGCAATAATACCCAATAATTCCCAAAAATTAAGCAAACAACCAAATTAAATTTTTTTAAGAAACCCTATATTTAGCACCGTTTACATCTGAGATATTGAAGCAAGTACGAGAGGCCTCATCGCGCTGCTGCAGAATGTAATTGGTGAGTGATACATTTTTATTATGTTTTAATATGTAATAGTCTTGAAAAAAAAAAAGCTTGATCTTTGTTTTGATCATTTTGTTTGTTTGTTTATTTGCTAAAATTTTTTTTCTTCATACTTTTAAGAATGTGAGCAAAAACATTAATTTTTATATTACTATAAATAAGTCAAAGAATAAAAACAAAATAGATTGTTACTGACTTACATTAAAGTACAGTCAAGTTTAAAATTGTCGTACCAAAATTAAAATTGCTCATATTCTTAAGAAATTTACACCTTATCATCGTTCGATGGCAACAACTTTAAGATCGTTTTCATTTAGACTGTTGAATTTAAGGTATTTTTAGAAATGTTTTAGCTATAAGGTTAATCTTATTTATCATTCTTGTTATTAATTATGATATCTAAAGTAATAAATATTGAATTACCATGAATTACTGAAATCGATATTAGATTTTCTTGTATGATGGTATAAGGACAGTAGGAAGTTTTTCATAAGGGGTTTTAGAAAAACAAATTACGTCACTAAAACCAAAGGTAGGGTGGGTCATGAGACGTTGACTTCGGTAACATCAAGAAGTCATAAAATAAATCGACAATGTTGACCATTAGAGAGTGTAATTACGAAATTAGGGGAGTCTATAATAACATTTATGTTTTGGGGTGTTTTATGTGGATTTAGGGAAGATAGGTGGACACGAACCCCCCCAACGACTGCTTGCTAGTGGCTTAAATGGCTCCCATTAGTCCTTCCTAGTATTCCCCAATAATAGATTTTTCTTTTAAACATACTCATGAAACCGATATCACCTCGTTTACTTTTAGAGAATTTTCTCTTTACACTTTTATATATGTAAACCCCTGTACATTACAAATAATATTTTCAATCAACTGAATATTGACTCAATTAAGTTTCATATCATGCCGGACACGGCAACCGAGAATTTCTGGTTGCTTTGATTTTTATTTGAAGTGGTAAATTTTAAATGTTAGTTATTTTGCTGTTAAACTATTAATATTTTTAGCATATAAATGTTTGTTTTTTACTCGAAAATTCGAAAAACAGATTAAACACGAAAGTTGCCTTGCATGTCAGTAGCGTTGCCTATTGGCAACCCAACTCCAGTTTGGTTGCTATACATAATCGCAGTGTTGCCATTTTAGCACATTCAGTGCTAGATTTAGCATTTTGTTTTTCGAAAATGCATCGAAATTTTTAAAAATTATGCTAAATGCTTTTTAGCATAATTTGCTTGATAAATAAATTTTTTTCTCGAAAATTTTTTACTATTTTACTCCAAAAAATACTTTTGGAGAAATAACAAGTAAGAGTGCTATATTCGGCTGTGCCGAATCTTAAATACCCTTCACCTAAGCGTAATAAGAAATACAGAAACTACACTAGACTAGAATATCCTAATTCTGTGTTTTCTATTCAGTCTTAGTGCAAATTTTATTAGTATTTGATATATTGTTTGAAAGACAATTTTACGACCAACATAATTTATGTAAAATATTTTGAAATGTTGTCTAATTTTTACTATTTTTAATTGATTTAATTACCAATTCTTACCATAACTTACAGAGTTTGTCTGATGTTCATAATAATCTTCAGTGTAGTTTAACAACCAGAGTATAAAAAAAGGGGTACAATTCGGTTTTCATTCAGTCTCGTCTCATCGAACTGTTCGGACGTGTTAATTTTAGTGCGGCTGAATTTTCGGTGAAAAAATCGTAATAGGTGAAAAATTGTAATAGGTTGAAATTAAACAAAAAAGTGAAAAAATCGTAATAGGTAAAAATATAAAAAAAAAAAAAAAAAAACAACATTAAACATCACATAAAAACTGTATGAGTGTTCCTCTCAGATGTAATTCTGAGAAAGAGCTTAGCTCAACTAGAAAAACTAAATGGGTCTCTGAGGAAGAATCCATAAAAAAATCTGTGGAGAATCTTCTCACTGCAAGAGCCGTGGAACGGCGTCGTTCCTGTTCGCTCAATATAGTAATTTCAATAGATGAAGGAACATCAACACCTTCTACATCAAATAGTGCAATAAAACCTAGAAAACAAGTAGGTATGGATAAATACGTCACAGTTCTTAAGCGACAGAGGAGCCCAACATCTGCTCAAGTATCATCAAATTCAAAAGCTCCTAAGACCGTGAGTAATGATCAAAATAGGTTTGCTCTCCTCCAGACGAATGAGCCAGAACTTCCTAAGAAGACGTTTAAGCCCCCACCAATTTATCTGAGAGAGCCCACTTCCAGTAAATTGGTACAAGGAATTTTTTCGGTAATAGGTGAAAACATGTTTAGCGTAACATCAATTAAACATGGAAATATCAGCGAAACCAAAATACAAGTGAATAAGGAGGATGATTTTCGTAAATTGTCCAACCAGTTGGAGAGGGAAAGTAGGGATTTCTATACCTACCAGCTGAAAAGCGCAAAAGGACTCCAAGTCGTTCTAAAGGGTATAGACCCATGTGTTGATCCTACGGAGATAAAGACCGGTTTAATGGACAAAGGGTTCAAAATCAAGAGCGTAGTGAATATTAGAAACCGTGAAAAGATCCCTCAGCCCATGTTCAGGGTAGAATTGGAACCTGGAGATGTTGTCTTAAAGAAAAACGAGTCCCATCCCATCTACAATCTGATGACCTTCTGCATCGTAGAATCACCGTGGAAGAACCACATAAGCGTCAGGGAACCGTCCAGTGTCTCAACTGTCAAGAATTTGGTCACACCAAGGCGTACTGTAAATTGCCGTCAGTTTGTGTTGCGTGTGGGGAGCTACATGCAACTGCTCAATGTGATAAGTCGAAAACTGACTCAAAAATCAAAAAATGCAGTAACTGCGGAGGTAATCATACCGCAAATTATAGAGGCTGTCCAATTTACACTCATTTGAAAGGCATAAGAACCAACAAGACGTCAGTATTACCTGATCGTCCTCAACAGCCTAATTTTGCTTCGAGTAACAATTTCCCTCAATTGTTACGGTCCACTAGTCATGTAAACGTGCCTAGTTCTAGACAAGTTTCTTACGCAAACGTGGTTAAATCTAATATGCCAGGTTTGGAGCAGGATCGATTACAACAACAAAAAAATATAGTTATCTCATTAGTTGTTGTTGTTTTGTAGTGATAAGTAAAGGCGCTAAGTCCAATTTATCACATCTTTGTCTAATATCTCACTTCTTCCAACGTTGACATATCAACTGTTTTGCGCGAAATAGTCTGAGAGTCCAACCAATTGACATTGTTGTGAAGTAAATTTATATTTATTATTTTGTACTATTTATATGTTATTTATTATCTGACGTTAAAATTCAAATTTATATTTTTAAATTACTGTCTGGTTTACACTGTTTGTTTGTTTCTACATTATTGCAGTGTTTTCGATTTGTTATTCAATGTTGTATTTTAAAGTAATCTCACCTCGATTTTCAATAAAAGAACACCAATACTACAGCTTCTTCAATTCCCTTGGAGCTAGATTTTTAGTTGCTGGTGACTTTAACGCCAAACACACATTTTGGGGTTCACGTCTGGTGACCCCGAAGGGTCGTGAACTCTTCAACGCCATTGCAAAAATGGGATTAGACGTACTCTCAAGCGGTCATCCCACCTACTGGCCGACGGACCGACGGAAGATTCCCGATGTTATTGACTTCGGAGTAGTGAAAAATATCCCTGTAGAATCGATACAAGTGGAGCCTCCATTAGACTTGTCTTCAGATCACTCTCCTACCATTATTTCAATGCGTTTCCTTCAAGGGAATGGCTCTCCATTTCGGGACATATCTAAAACCAGAGTAAGTTGGATAAAGTATAAAAAGTATTTAAGTTCCCACTGCACGGAAAATGTAGTGTTGAGAACTACCGAGGATATTGATGGGTCGATTGGCAAGTTTACTGAGGACATACGAAGAGCTGTACATCACGCCTCCACATACGACGTTGAGTGCAGAAGTGGGACAAATAGAACTTATTTCGCTGAACTCGATCATCTCCTGTCAGAAAAAGGAAGAGTTAGAAGAGAGTGGCAAATTCACAGGTCTCCTGAACTGAAAGCTAGGCTACGGGTATGCAGAGATATACTAAGAAATTTCTTAGAAACCCAAAGAATGGCTTCACTTAAATCTTACTTGGAGGGTCTTGATAGTACCCCACAATCTGACTATTCGTTATGGAAGGCGGCACGAGGTTTAAAAAGACCAGTTAGAGGAAAGCCTCCTCTGCGAAATCCGACTGGTGACTGGGCTAGAAATGATTCCGAGAAGGGGATTTTATTTGTTAACCATTTGAGAAATGTGTTTACTATAAACAACTCAAATAATGCATCTGATTTGCCTCCACTCGTTATTAGACCTCCTGTACCTCTAAGACTTAGCTTTAATGATGTTCAAAGCGCTATTGGTACTCTGAATCTTAAAAAAGCTCCAGGTATGGATAAAATCAGCAACAAAATGCTTGTGGAGTTACCTCGTGTAGCTAAAAGAATTATCCTATTTATTTTCAATGCTATTTTACGCCTAGAATACTATCCTGCAGATTGGAAGGTATCTATGATTACCATGATTCCTAAGCCAGGGAAGGACCCCACTAAAGTAGAGTCATATAGGCCAATTAGTCTACTGCCGACAATTTCAAAACTGTTTGAAAAATTGTTATTGGCTAAGTTGATTCCAATTCTGAACGACACTCAATGTATCCCAAATCACCAATTCGGGTTCAGAGCTAAACACAGTACCATCGAACAAACACACAGATTGGTAAATGTGATAAGACAGTCGTTTGAAGAGAAAAAATACTGCTCCGCCCTTTTCATTGATGTGTCGCAAGCGTTCGACAAAGTCTGGCATGAAGGTTTAATGCATAAAATTAAATTAACTCTGCCTGCTAACACCCATAAACTCATGGAAAGTTATTTATACGGTCGCAAATTTACAATCAAAGAAGGCGATTTTTTAAGCCCCGCTCAGCCAATTGAAGCAGGAGTACCCCAGGGTAGCATACTGGGTCCAACTTTATATTTGATTTATGCATCCGATATGCCGTTAGACCCCATAATACATACTTCAACTTTTGCAGACGATACAGCCTTTATCAGCGTTCATAAGGACCATCAAATAGCATCACAGAACTTGCAGAAATATGTTTATAAACTAGAGAATTGGCTTGAGCTTTGGAAAATCAGGGTTAACGAACAGAAATGTATTCATATAACTTTCACATTGCGAAAAGATACATGCTCGTTCATCAGAATAAATAATCAAATTATCTCGCAACACAATGAAGTCAAATACCTCGGAATCCACCTCGATCGTCGTTTAACTTGGAAGTCTCATATCGACGCAAAACTTACCCAGATGAGATTAAAAGCAGTGCAAATTAATTGGCTAATCGGCAGAAATTCTACATTAAAGTTGGATTGCAAACTTTTGTTGTACAATGCAATTCTAAAGCCAATCTGGTGTTATGGAATTCAATTATGGGGTACTGCCTCAGCATCCAAAATTCAAAGGGGTCAAAATAAGATTCTACGTACAATTACTGCAGCTCCATGGTATGTTAAAAATTTTCGAATCCACAAAGATCTAGGCATTCCTTTGGTGAAAGTCGAATTTACAAAACACGCCTCAAAATATGTCAGCAAACTTGAACACCATCCAAACCCACTTGCACGAGACATCCTTAACTTTACTGGCCATGTTCGGTTGAGAAGGAGGGATACCCTTGCTTTAACTCAAGCGCAAAACAGATGACTGGATCAGTGGATATAAATTTTTTGTAGTATCATAATATTTTGTCTAGCACTGGCTGGACTTATTATTTTCTTTTAGTATTAAGATTCGAAAACTTATTGTCATTTCATTTCTGAAGATTCAATAAATAAATTAAATGTATAAAAAAAAAAAAAATCGGTTTTTAGGGCTTTTAGAGGAGATACCAGCAAAAAAAAAACTTGTTGCCGGTCACGCCTATTTTCGAGGGGGCGGGCCCTTAAAGTTGAAAATACATAGGCCTATATCTCGGGAACTACTGGGTGTCTGATAATTTGTAATACATTAAATAAAAGGTATTAAAAATACCTTTCCAACGATATATATCATGATTATAAAATATGGACCGAATATGGGTTAAATCCGAAAAGAATATTTTTTGACCCGAATTTATTTGTTTTTTGGAAATGGTTCTTATATGGCAGGTATGACAAATTATGGGCCGATCTTCTTAAATTTTGGAACAGTTATTTTCATGCATATGGGGATATTTCACGTAGAATTTCAACATAATAACGCTATATATACGATATATATTAGTATTAACGTGGATTTCGAGAGTGGACCTTATGTGGGGGAAATGGTCAAATATGGGCCGATATTCTCAAAATCCAGCAGTTAGATTTAGGCATGTATATAAATGATCCGTGTAAAATTTTGGATTGGTACCCTTATTTATAAGCGATTTATGAGTATTAAAGTGATTTTCGGAAGAGGGCTTTATATGGGGCATACGGTTAAAAATATACCGAAATTCACAAAATTTTGTGGGATGATTTTTGTATATATTAAAATGATCTGTGCAAAGTTTTGAGTCGGTACCGATATTTATACAATATATATAGGGAAAAATCTCTTTTTCAGATGTGGTCCTTGTATGGGAGCTATGACCAGTTCTGGGCCGACCACCATAAAATTTAGTACAGCAATTTATTTGCCTATAAAGAGTATTTATGTCAAATTTTAGCCGTTTAACATTATTTATATCTCTTTTATACGTATTTAAGTGAATTTTGGAAGTGGACTTTATATGGGGTCTATGGTCAAACATGGACCGAATTAAAAAAAATTTCGTTTTGCGATTTCTTTTTGTATAAAACTTATTTTTGCTGAATTTTGTCTTGATATTCCAATTTTATAGGCATTTATTTATCATTAAGCCATATTTCGGGAATATATATATTTGTATGGGGGCTATAAGAAATCATGGACCGATTCTTACTATTTTCCGCACACTTTCTTCTTTTATAGTACAAACAACGTATACAAAATTTCATGGTATTATCTGCAATAGTTTTCAAAATATTGCAATAAAATGGATGAAAAATATCAAATTTTTATGGAGGTGGTCTCACATATAGGTTCATAACTCTGGTTAACCTAAACCGATTTTGCTGATTTTAAATAGCAAACTTTTTGAAAGCACATCTGACAGAATTATTGAAGGTTAGGATCCCGAGTATATCTGGGGACTTCAAAAAACTGATTTCAACAGACAGACAGACAGACAGACGGACATGGCTTAATCGACTTCGCTATCTATAAGGATCCAGAATATATATACTTTATAGGGTCGGAAAATTTTTTTGTGGAAATTACACACGGAATGACAAACTTATATATACCCTTCTCACGATGGTGAAGGGTATAAAAAGTAACTTTTATTAATATTTTAACTAAATTTCTTTCGGTGTTGTAAGTAAATGAACACGGAAATTTTTGAATTAATATATGAAATGTTTTTTTTTTTTTTTTTTACATTTATTATTTATTGAATCTTCCTTGATAGAAATTTACAATAAGTATTAAAAACTTAACCTAAGGATAATAAAATTGATTCTGTCAATACAGGTACAACTATTAGTGCTCAAAAAAAAAAAAAAATTTAACCAATTAAATCAGCGGTTTCTCTTCTCTTAAGGCGTCTATGACCCTCAAATGAAAGCAAATCTCTTGCAAGAGGATTAGGGTAAGTTGGAAGTTTATGTAAGTAATTACTGGTAGCTTTTCTGATCTCCTCTTTAATTGTGAGGATATTGACATCCTTATGGATGTTACTATTTTTTATAAACTACGGAGCACACGTTATTTGCCGCAAAGGTTTAGATTGTCTTCTTTGTAGTTTTTCAATGTTTGATGGTGAGGCTGTGCCCCAAATCTGGATGCCGTATAGCCATATAGGCTTTAATATTGCCTTATATATTAGTACCTTTAAGTCTAAATTTAGAGCTGACCTCTGTCCTACTAGCCAATAAAGTTGGGCGGATTTTAACTTTATTTGACTAATTTTTGCCGCAATATGTTGGGACCATGTTAGGCGGCGGTCCAGGTGAATACCAAGATATTTAACATGATTTTGTTGAGGAATTCTTATATTGTTTATCAAAACATGTGGGCACGTGTCCCTCCTGAGAGTAAAAGTTATGTGCACGCACTTGGCAGTATTGACCTTTATCTTCCATTTGTTCAACCATGCTTCCAGCACATTTATATGCTCTTGGACAAATTCGGATGCAACAATTGGGTTTTTATTGATGCTCATAATTGCTGTGTCATCCGCAAAGGTAGACGTATGTATGTGTTAATGTGCTTGTGGGCATATCTGCTGTAAAGAGAATGTAAAGGAATGGACCTAGTATACTTCCTTGCGGAACACCAGCGTGAATTCTCTTGGTCGAAAACGTATCATCCATAGATCTTATCCGAAAAGATCTATTTGTTAAGTAGCTTTTTAGTAATTTGTGTGTACTCTCAGGGAGACATCTTGTAATTTTGAACAACAACCGTCGTGCCAAACCTTATCAAATGCTTGAGAAATGTCAATAAAGAGTGCAGAACAATACTGTTTATTCTCGAAAGCCCCTCGAATCAAGTTTGTTATTCTATGTACTTGCTCCACTGTACTGTGCTTCCTCCTAAAACCAAATTGGTGATTGGGAATAATATTACTGATGTCATTTTGTGATACTAGGCTATCAAGAAACATTTTTTCGAATAGTTTCGAAAGTATGGGCAGCAAACTTATTGGGCGGTAAGAAGTTACTTGTGTTAAGTCCTCACCCGGCTTGGAAATCATTTTAATGTCCGATAATTTCCATGCCGATGGAAATATACCGACGCGCAACAGGGAATTAAAAATAAATAAGATAATGCGCATAGCAGACATTGGGAGATTAATGATCATTGTAGCGGTAATTTTATCATTACATTTGAAAGTCTAAATTTCATTGGTTGTTGAACTATTTCGCTAATAGGTGATAGGTTGACAGAGGATGTAGAAACATTTGGAGTAAATACACTTTGTAGGTGGTTTGCAAATTCTTCAAGTTTTTCAACTGAATTTTTAGCCCATTCACCGTTTTGTAGGCGAATAGGAGACTTATATGTCGTAGGGCATCGCATTTTAATCGTAGCCTTCCATAAACTGAAGTTCGTGTTATCCGTTGGTGTTAGATTTTCCAGAAAATGCTTGAGATTTAATTCTTTGTCACTCTGAAGTGAGGAGCGCAAAAGTTTTTGGATCCGATTTAGTTGGGCCTTTACGCCAGGAGAACGGGTTTGCTACCATTGACGTCTTAATTTCCTTTTTTGCCTTATAATACACTCTATGTGATCTGGGCAATTGGACAATTTTTTCTTTATCACAGGCGCAGGAGGCGTGGATACTCTGGCCGCTTCAACTAAGACTTTGGTGAAGATATTAACAGCCGCTTCTACTTCATTTTCGGATTTCAAAGAGAGGTTGTGTGGTATATGGGCACTTACATACTTTTTATATTTCAGCCAGTTTGTTCTCTTATTAGGATAACGATGACAACTGAGCTCCAAGTTGACTGGTTTATTATAAAGAGTTAGAAAAGTTGGCGAATGGTCAGAGGAAAGATCCAGTGAAGGGGTAATTGTTAAACGTTCACGATTAATATTTTTGATAACAGCAAAATCTATTACATCAGGGATCTTCTTGAGGTCTGCTGGCCAGTACGTGGGTTGACCTGCAGAGATAGCGTCCAATTCATGAGATGATACCGCATCAAGTAATTGCCTGCCTTTTGGACTAATTAGTCGGGAACCCCAAAACGTGTGTTTTGCATTGTAGTCACTAGCTGCTATAAATTTCGGACCCAGTGATTGAAAATAAGCAAGAAACTCTTCCTTGCAAATATTGTGTTTGGGTGGACAATATACTTCCGATACTGTGATACCGTAGTGGGTTAAATTAACCGACCTGGCCTGGATATAGTCTTTTCGATATTCTTGCATAGGAAAGTGCTTGATAGTTTTATGAATTATTATCGCCGACCCTCCGCAAGCCCTACCACTTGGGTGTTTTGTATCGTAAGTATAATAGTCCTTTACTTGAAATAAGTTTTTTGCGTAAAGTGCGTTTCTGAGACCAGAAACACATCAATTTCATTTAAATGTAAAAACTGTTGCACTTCATTTTTATGTTGGCTTAAGCCGTTGGCGTTCTAGAAGCATATTTTTAAAGGGTTAATTTTTTATTAAGCAGAACCTGCATGATCATGCTTTGAGTCTGTATTAGCTGTTGTAACATGTTCTAAATATTGCTCATGAAGCTGTTAATTGTTTTAATGAGGCTCTCAATTGAGTTTTCTACGTTTGTTGTAGGCACTCCTACTTTTACTGCAGAAGCGTACAAGAATTGCCTAGTGTTTCCACTGTCTATTACTTGGGATACTGCATCACGGGCCCTAGTTTGTTGTTGGTTATTTACACCTGTTGGTAAAGAAGAAAAATTTGATTCCTGATAACGTGCATATACAGGCCTTATAGGACTGTTGTTTTCCTTAAGTTGTAAAAATACTTTACAACCACGGTAGTTTGCAGTATGTTTTTCTCCACAGTTACTGCATTTCCTAATATCAACATTGGTTTTATCGTGGGGGCACTAGAGACTTTTGTGGATGTCTCCACATCTGACGCAGACCGATGGTAGTTTGCAAAATGATTTTCTATGGCCGAATTCTTGACAATTCTGGCACTGCGGAGGACCTCTACGTTTTATAGGTTCTTCCACCGTTATTCTGCGGTTTAGGAGATACCTCATTTGATAAATAGGGTGGGAATCATTATTTTTCTTTAGGTCTGAAGTATTAAAAGATATCTCGATCCTAAAAATTGGTTGAGGAATTTTGTTTTTGTTTAATATATTGTGAATTGACTTCACTTCATATCCTTCTGCATCCAGGGCCTCTTTTAAATCTTTGATTGTCACAGAACTGTCAATACCTTTTATGATTACTACCAGTTCTTTTGCACTTTTTAATTGGTAACTGTAGTAATTTTTGTTTTCAGCGTCTAAACTATTGACCACCGACCTATAATCTTTTTCATTGCTAATTTGTATTTTTGTTTCCTGCACGTTACCTTTCCGTAGTGATACGACATAAAAGTTTTCCTGACCTATAAGTTTTATCAACTTATTTACCAAGGCGTTTGTGGTTACTTCGCGTATATATAATGGAGGTGGTTTTAGATTTTTCAAGGGTATTGCAGATTTGGGTTTAGTATCTTGGCTTGCGAGAATAGCAAATCTATTTTGGTTTAGAGTGTTGTTTTTTGGCTGCTTAGGTTGCGGCTCCATATTTATCTTATTGGGGCTAGACTTACGTTTGGTAATATAACGGTCCATAACCGTCAAAATTTTTTCAATTTTAGCTTTAGGCACTGCACCGGTATTTTTAATTTTTTGAGAGATACACTCTTTGATATTAATTGACGTTGGTACTGACAGAATTATATTTGTGCTTTGTTCATCACATTTATTTAAGTTTGGTTCACTTGAACTCAAGTTTGTATTTTTTAAAAGAGCCTGTTGGCTTTGCAGTTAAATAATGTTTGTTAGACGAGGGCTCACAAATGTTTTCGTTGCTTGCGCTTGGGGAGTGCATTACTATATACGCATTACGATTATTTGTTTGGGTCTTGCCCTCTTTTTCCGTGGAGTTGTTAACACTCATGCACGATCACACCTATTACAAGTGTTTTACTAGTGCAAATACTTAACTTTATTCACATACCGTAGATATTTTTACCTATTACGAGTTATTTTTTCACTTTTTTGTTTTTCACCTATTACGAATTTTTTTTTCATCGAAAATTTAGCCGCACTAAAAGTAACACGTCCGAACAGTTCGATGAGATAACAAAAAGTAATCTATTAAAACAAGTCAACAATTGTTATGAACAAAATTAGAAAAAACTATAATTTATATTTGTAACATTAGAAATAAAAATTATATTGTTACATTGAACAAATTTAGCACTTTTTTTTCTTCTGTAGAACATTTTAGCACTTAGTTTTTCAAGTTTTAGCATATTTTGAAATTCATTTTCTGGCAACACTTCATAATCGACCCATTAATTCACATTAGTGAGATTTTAATGCAAATTAACGCTGTCGTCTGTCTACGCCAGTGATGGAAAATGAGTTTTTGTTTTTCGTACCAACTTTATAAATAAAATGTACTTTTAAGAGCTCCATGGTACCATTTTTAATATTTGTTAAATAATTATAAAACTTTACCACAAATTTACTTTATCGAAAATTCGATATATCTTATAGCAACATTATTGCGTTAATGGTTGGTTGGTTTACGTGGTAGTTCACTACGTGCGAACACTTAAGTAGAGTCGAAGGGACCCCGTTTTAAAAGACCACACCACTCGTCAGATTTAATGTCTTGTACAACATACTGTAGCTAATATGTGTGTAAAAAAAAGTCGTGTCTTGCTAGACCCAACCTGTAGCTGTGAGATAACTCAGTAGGTCATTGAGTTTTGACCCGACTACCTCACCAAGGTTGTTTAATGTATAGTTTCCCATGAATTTATGTCTCTTGACACACAGGGCTGGGCATTCGCAGAGAAGGTGATAAATCGTTTCCTCTTTTTCCCTATCCTTACAACTACGACAATGGTCGTTAAAAGGGAGTCCTAGGCGATTTGCGTGCTTGCCTAACGTCCAGTGTCCCGTTAATACTGCCAGCAATCTTGATATATCCTTCCTATTCCGGGTTATCAGTTGCATAGTACGTTTCTCGGTAAAAGATGGCCATATCAACATGGCTATCCTACATGTGTCCAAATTACGCCATCTATACTCAGCCTTTGTAAGAAAATGTCTGAAGATGATACCTTTAATAGTCCCCAAAGGAATTGCTACTGAGACCACATTGGAGATATCTAAGGCAGATCACGTTCTGGCTAGTTCGTCTGCCCGTTCATTGCCGTAGTGGTTCCTATGCACAGGCACCCAGACCAAGGTAATGTCAGATAGACGAGCTAGCCTTGACAGAGAATTCCTGCATTGCCTGACTAGTGAAGATGAAATTGTGTAGGCATTAAGTGAGAGGAGTGCCGTCTGACTGTCGACAAAAATACCTATATTGCCGCTAATGTTATGATCGTGTAATGTATTACAAGCTGCCATGATTGCAAAAATTTCCGCCTGAAAAACACTACACTCATTCAAAAGACGATACGAGATGTCTAACCCAGGTTCGTCACAGAAAACCCCAGAACCCACACCGCAGCTCATCTTAGAACCGTCTGTGTTATATTTGTGCACGAGATTACCAATATTCCACTCACTCCTGGAGGGAATTAAGACCTTAAATATCCTATCAAAATCCGTGCATGGAGTAATGTAGTCAGATGGTTGGAGAACGTTTGAAGGCAACTGGCCAAGAATCCCCGCGTGGCCATATATTCTCGATTTCCAACAACCGGACGCTTGAAGCCTCGCTGCGCTGCAGGCAGAAGTGGCCATTATGTGAAGGTCAATTGGCATAAGGTGCAATATAGTATTCAGTGCCTCTGAAGGACTAGTCCTCAGTGCACCCGTTATGCCTATGCAGGCTGATCTCTGAACTTTGTATAGTTGGTCTACGACATACTTCCTTCTAGTTGCAGTCCACCATACAAGAGATCCGTAAGTAAGAATTGGACGTACTATAGCCGTATACATCCATTTAACTATGCTGGGACTAAGTCCCCATTTCCTACCAAACATCTTACGACAGGTGTAATAGGCCACCCTTGCCTTCTTTACCCTGTGTTGAGTATTTCTTATCTGGGTCTATACCCTTTAGAACGTCTTGGAGTGCTTTTGCGCTTTTCAACTGGTAGGTATAGAAATCCCTACTCTCCATCTCCAACTGGTTGGACAATTTTCGAAAATCATCTTTCTTTTTCACTTGAATTTTGGTTTCGCTGATATTTACATGTTTAATTGATGTTACGCTAAACATGTTTTCACCTATTACCGAAAAAATTCCTTGTACCAATTTACTGGAAGTGGGCTCTCTCAGATAAATTGGTGGGGGCTTAAACGTCTTCTTAGGAAGTTTTGGCTCATCCGTCTGAAGGAGAGCTAACCTATTTTGATCATTACTTACGGTCTTAAGAGCTTTTGAATTTGATGACACTTGAGCAGATGTCGGGCTCCTCTGTCGCTTAAGAACTGTGACGTATTTATCCATACCTACTTGTTTTCTAGGTTTGACTGCACTATTTGATGTAGAAGATGTTGATGTTTTTTCGTCGGATGAGATAACTATATTGGGCGAACAGGAACGACGCCGTTTACGGCTCTTGTAGTGAGAAAATTCTCTACAGATTTTTTTAAGGATTCTTCCTCAGAGACCCATATAGTTTTTCTAGTCGAGCTAAGCTCTTTCTCAGAATTACACCTGAGAGGAACACTCATACAGTTTTTATGCGATTTTTAATATTTTGTTTTGTAGATATTTTTATCTATTACGAGTTATTTTTTCACTTTTTTGTTTTATTTCAACCTATTACACTTTTCACCTATTACGATTTTTCACCGAAAATTCAGCCGCACTAAAAATAACACGTCCGAACAGTTCGATGAGACGAGACTGAATTAGTATTAACGTGGATTTCGGTAGTGGACCTTATGTGGGGGATATAGTCAAATATGGACCGATATTCTCAAAATCTAGCAATTTAATTTAGGGATGCATGTAAATGATCCGTATAAAAATTTGGATTGGTACCCTTATTTATATTTATTATATTTTATTTATTTAATTTATGAGTATTAAAGTGATTTTCGGAAGAGGGCTTTATATGGGGCATACGGTTAAAAATATACCGAAATTCACAAAATTTTGTGGATGTGGGATTTTATCATACAAGCAACGTATACAAAATTTCATGGTAGTATCTGCAATATATTTCAAAATATTGCAATAAAATGGACAAAAAATCTCAAATTTTTATGGAGGTTGTCTCACATATTGGTCCATAACTCTGGTTGGTCTAAACCGATTTTGCTGATTTTAAATAGCAAACTTTGTGAAAGCATTTTTGACAGAATTATTAAAGATTTGGATCCCGAATATTTCAGGGGACTTCAAAAAACTGATTTCAACAGACAGACACACGGACATGGCTTAATCGACTCCGCTATCTAAAGGGTGTCCCAACTAGAACGCAATTTTTAAATTTGACACCATTCGAAGTGTCATTGTTTGACATTTGAAGAATTGTTATTGTTTGCTAGTAGAAGGTACGAGGTTAGTAAAAATGGAGCGCATTCTCATTGTGAAATTGTTTTACCAAAATGGTGAAAGTTTTGCGGCTACAGTTCGCAAATTGCGAGCAATTTGAGAATTAATGAGAATAATGGATAAATTTGCCGAAACTGGGTCTGTTAGTGATGTAAAAACAACAACGCGCCTTCGACCAGGTCGATCGCCCGAAAATGTCGCAGCTGTACGTGATGATGTCGCTCAAACTCCATCCACCTCAATTCGACACCGAGCTCAGCAAATTGGAGTCCCCAAATCCATTATGCAGCGAATTTTGACGAAAGATCATTGGACCTTTTTTTATGAAAATGAGGCAGGTCAAGCACAAACAGTCAATGGTGTTCGGTATCATGAAATTATAACCAGTTTTTTCTTGCCTAGAATTGAAGAAATGAATGTGGAGGGCATGTGGTTTCAACAAGACGGCGCCACGTGTTATACAGCCAGAGAAACAATTCGATTGCTGCATCAGTCATGTAAAAATTGCCTTCTAGTTGGGACACCCTTTATAAGGATCCAGAATATATATACTTTACTCTGCCTTTACTCATGCAAGTACTTGCATGCAAGTGCCGTGTACGTGTACGAAAACTTATTCGAAAAACTCGACTAGCTCTGCAAGTGAAAAAATGTGAGTGTATTAGTAAAAAAGTGTGAACCCAATAAACATATTGGCAAGCGTTTTGTAAATTAAGATTGCAGCAAGCTTGCATGAATAAATGTTTTGCGAACGTCGTTGACAATTTGCTTGCAAATGCAAATGTTTCATAAATTTAAGCAAAACGTGTCATTCTCGCTGTTAAAAATTTTGCTAATAAGTTCTAAGGTCAGGGTGTTTCGGCTCAAAGGAACAGGTAGCGGTGAGGCGGATGAGGTTGAAGTTGAAAGCTCTCTGCTCACAGATATACCGCTATCGAAACCCCCCTCCCCCCCAAAAACTAACAATGGCGCTTAAGGTAGTGCAGATAAATCTGCAGCACTCGAAATGTGCTACAGATAACCTTCGGGTACTCTTAGCTGAAGAGGACATTGGGCTGGTGAAAGAACCCTGGGTTTCAAACCTGGGCATGAAGGGTTTCCCGGCCTCAGCATATAATATCCTCTATGCAAGAAACAATGGTAGGCCAAGATCATGTATTATTGCCAAAAAATCTGTTAACATTTTTCTCTGTACGCAGCTTAGTTCAGAGGACCTTACAGCAGCAAGGGTCGAGCTACCGGGCAACAGCAATATGGCACATGATAAGACAGCTCATCCAGTCGAGGTGAGTACTCTAATGCCCTCTGTTGGAGCATCGGACATTATCCTGGGCTGCGATGCTAATGCAAGCAAACTAAGTATATGTAATTCTGGTAACACGCCTACATTCATTTTTCCAAGTTCGGACAACTATAATGGATGGGAGGAAGTATTAGATATTACACTCATTAATGATAGGTCTAAGACAGTGATGTTCAGCCCATACAAAAATTGCTTGAAAAATTTACACACATTTGTTATGCTCTTTTAAAAACATTCATTCAGTCGTCGTTGAGCAAGCGATGAGAACACATGCGACGGTCTATCGTCATTTTTTTCAAAAATTTGTTAAGCATTGTTGTTGCTTCTTGTTGGTCGAAGCACAGCAAACACACGCGATTCAATTACAATTGAAGACGAAAAATAAAAAACTGTTTAAGATGGACTTATTTTTGTTTTTTCTCAAAATAACTGTTCCAAAATTGGTTTTCGATATTGATAATTGTTATTTACGGTCCCTGATATTGTTTCATAAGGTGTTAATATTTGGAAAAAATTCTTTATTTTTTTTCTGATTTTAAGCGTTTGACAATATGTTTGCTGTGCAAAATCTCTCACAAATACATCTACATTTTATTTTTGAACATCAGTGGTCTAAGATATCAATAGATAGGTGGAGAGTATCCGGTGAAAGATCATTCTCTGATCGTAACTGGATTCTCTTCGAAATTAGACTTCAGAACTCGACAGAGAAATTACAATTTAGGAACCCAAGAAGGACTGATTGGTTCAAATTTATTGGGATCCTCAAACATAAACTTAGGAATATGCCAGTTGTAGAAGATTCAATCACTGGTCTTGAAAGATTGGAGGAAAACTTTAGTAAAACTGTAGTTAAAGCTTTTGAAGTTTCCTGCCCAGTCACTAAGGCTAAGAAACATCTCCCTCCATGGTGGAATTCGGAGCTATCTAAACTATGTAGGGAAACTCGTACGGCATTTAATATTATCTATTATAGTAAATCATGGCAACCTTATCGTGATCTACTGAAAGCTTACAAGAAAGCTATAGTAGTCGTAAAAAGAAACTCATGGAGACGCTTCTGCGAATCTATAGATAATACAAAAGACTCTGCAAGACAGCAGAATTCTAGCCAAAGGGAAATCCAATCCAACCTTTATCAAGAGGAAGGATGACTCCTGGTCCGAATCCTCAGCAGAGTCACTTGACATTTGAGTCTGTATTAGCTGTTGTAACATGTTCTAAATATTGCTCATGAAGCTGTTAATTGTTTTAATGAGGCTCTCAATTGAGTTTTCTACGTTTGTTGTAGGCACTCCTACTTTTACTGCAGAAGCGTACAAGAATTGCCTAGTGTTTCCACTGTCTATTACTTGGGATACTGCATCACGGGCCCTAGTTTGTTGTTGGTTATTTACACCTGTTGGTAAAGAAGAAAAATTTGATTCCTGATAACGTGCATATACAGGCCTTATAGGACTGTTGTTTTCCTTAAGTTGTAAAAATACTTTACAACCACGGTAGTTTGCAGTATGTTTTTCTCCACAGTTACTGCATTTCCTAATATCAACATTGGTTTTATCGTGGGGGCACTAGAGACTTTTGTGGATGTCTCCACATCTGACGCAGACCGATGGTAGTTTGCAAAATGATTTTCTATGGCCGAATTCTTGACAATTCTGGCACTGCGGAGGACCTCTACGTTTTATAGGTTCTTCCACCGTTATTCTGCGGTTTAGGAGATACCTCATTTGATAAATAGGGTGGGAATCATTATTTTTCTTTAGGTCTGAAGTATTAAAAGATATCTCGATCCTAAAAATTGGTTGAGGAATTTTGTTTTTGTTTAATATATTGTGAATTGACTTCACTTCATATCCTTCTGCATCCAGGGCCTCTTTTAAATCTTTGATTGTCACAGAACTGTCAATACCTTTTATGATTACTACCAGTTCTTTTGCACTTTTTAATTGGTAACTGTAGTAATTTTTGTTTTCAGCGTCTAAACTATTGACCACCGACCTATAATCTTTTTCATTGCTAATTTGTATTTTTGTTTCCTGCACGTTACCTTTCCGTAGTGATACGACATAAAAGTTTTCCTGACCTATAAGTTTTATCAACTTATTTACCAAGGCGTTTGTGGTTACTTCGCGTATATATAATGGAGGTGGTTTTAGATTTTTCAAGGGTATTGCAGATTTGGGTTTAGTATCTTGGCTTGCGAGAATAGCAAATCTATTTTGGTTTAGAGTGTTGTTTTTTGGCTGCTTAGGTTGCGGCTCCATATTTATCTTATTGGGGCTAGACTTACGTTTGGTAATATAACGGTCCATAACCGTCAAAATTTTTTCAATTTTAGCTTTAGGCACTGCACCGGTATTTTTAATTTTTTGAGAGATACACTCTTTGATATTAATTGACGTTGGTACTGACAGAATTATATTTGTGCTTTGTTCATCACATTTATTTAAGTTTGGTTCACTTGAACTCAAGTTTGTATTTTTTAAAAGAGCCTGTTGGCTTTGCAGTTAAATAATGTTTGTTAGACGAGGGCTCACAAATGTTTTCGTTGCTTGCGCTTGGGGAGTGCATTACTATATACGCATTACGATTATTTGTTTGGGTCTTGCCCTCTTTTTCCGTGGAGTTGTTAACACTCATGCACGATCACACCTATTACAAGTGTTTTACTAGTGCAAATACTTAACTTTATTCACATACCGTAGATATTTTTACCTATTACGAGTTATTTTTTCACTTTTTTGTTTTTCACCTATTACGAATTTTTTTTTCATCGAAAATTTAGCCGCACTAAAAGTAACACGTCCGAACAGTTCGATGAGATAACAAAAAGTAATCTATTAAAACAAGTCAACAATTGTTATGAACAAAATTAGAAAAAACTATAATTTATATTTGTAACATTAGAAATAAAAATTATATTGTTACATTGAACAAATTTAGCACTTTTTTTTCTTCTGTAGAACATTTTAGCACTTAGTTTTTCAAGTTTTAGCATATTTTGAAATTCATTTTCTGGCAACACTTCATAATCGACCCATTAATTCACATTAGTGAGATTTTAATGCAAATTAACGCTGTCGTCTGTCTACGCCAGTGATGGAAAATGAGTTTTTGTTTTTCGTACCAACTTTATAAATAAAATGTACTTTTAAGAGCTCCATGGTACCATTTTTAATATTTGTTAAATAATTATAAAACTTTACCACAAATTTACTTTATCGAAAATTCGATATATCTTATAGCAACATTATTGCGTTAATGGTTGGTTGGTTTACGTGGTAGTTCACTACGTGCGAACACTTAAGTAGAGTCGAAGGGACCCCGTTTTAAAAGACCACACCACTCGTCAGATTTAATGTCTTGTACAACATACTGTAGCTAATATGTGTGTAAAAAAAAGTCGTGTCTTGCTAGACCCAACCTGTAGCTGTGAGATAACTCAGTAGGTCATTGAGTTTTGACCCGACTACCTCACCAAGGTTGTTTAATGTATAGTTTCCCATGAATTTATGTCTCTTGACACACAGGGCTGGGCATTCGCAGAGAAGGTGATAAATCGTTTCCTCTTTTTCCCTATCCTTACAACTACGACAATGGTCGTTAAAAGGGAGTCCTAGGCGATTTGCGTGCTTGCCTAACGTCCAGTGTCCCGTTAATACTGCCAGCAATCTTGATATATCCTTCCTATTCCGGGTTATCAGTTGCATAGTACGTTTCTCGGTAAAAGATGGCCATATCAACATGGCTATCCTACATGTGTCCAAATTACGCCATCTATACTCAGCCTTTGTAAGAAAATGTCTGAAGATGATACCTTTAATAGTCCCCAAAGGAATTGCTACTGAGACCACATTGGAGATATCTAAGGCAGATCACGTTCTGGCTAGTTCGTCTGCCCGTTCATTGCCGTAGTGGTTCCTATGCACAGGCACCCAGACCAAGGTAATGTCAGATAGACGAGCTAGCCTTGACAGAGAATTCCTGCATTGCCTGACTAGTGAAGATGAAATTGTGTAGGCATTAAGTGAGAGGAGTGCCGTCTGACTGTCGACAAAAATACCTATATTGCCGCTAATGTTATGATCGTGTAATGTATTACAAGCTGCCATGATTGCAAAAATTTCCGCCTGAAAAACACTACACTCATTCAAAAGACGATACGAGATGTCTAACCCAGGTTCGTCACAGAAAACCCCAGAACCCACACCGCAGCTCATCTTAGAACCGTCTGTGTTATATTTGTGCACGAGATTACCAATATTCCACTCACTCCTGGAGGGAATTAAGACCTTAAATATCCTATCAAAATCCGTGCATGGAGTAATGTAGTCAGATGGTTGGAGAACGTTTGAAGGCAACTGGCCAAGAATCCCCGCGTGGCCATATATTCTCGATTTCCAACAACCGGACGCTTGAAGCCTCGCTGCGCTGCAGGCAGAAGTGGCCATTATGTGAAGGTCAATTGGCATAAGGTGCAATATAGTATTCAGTGCCTCTGAAGGACTAGTCCTCAGTGCACCCGTTATGCCTATGCAGGCTGATCTCTGAACTTTGTATAGTTGGTCTACGACATACTTCCTTCTAGTTGCAGTCCACCATACAAGAGATCCGTAAGTAAGAATTGGACGTACTATAGCCGTATACATCCATTTAACTATGCTGGGACTAAGTCCCCATTTCCTACCAAACATCTTACGACAGGTGTAATAGGCCACCCTTGCCTTCTTTACCCTGTGTTGAGTATTTCTTATCTGGGTCTATACCCTTTAGAACGTCTTGGAGTGCTTTTGCGCTTTTCAACTGGTAGGTATAGAAATCCCTACTCTCCATCTCCAACTGGTTGGACAATTTTCGAAAATCATCTTTCTTTTTCACTTGAATTTTGGTTTCGCTGATATTTACATGTTTAATTGATGTTACGCTAAACATGTTTTCACCTATTACCGAAAAAATTCCTTGTACCAATTTACTGGAAGTGGGCTCTCTCAGATAAATTGGTGGGGGCTTAAACGTCTTCTTAGGAAGTTTTGGCTCATCCGTCTGAAGGAGAGCTAACCTATTTTGATCATTACTTACGGTCTTAAGAGCTTTTGAATTTGATGACACTTGAGCAGATGTCGGGCTCCTCTGTCGCTTAAGAACTGTGACGTATTTATCCATACCTACTTGTTTTCTAGGTTTGACTGCACTATTTGATGTAGAAGATGTTGATGTTTTTTCGTCGGATGAGATAACTATATTGGGCGAACAGGAACGACGCCGTTTACGGCTCTTGTAGTGAGAAAATTCTCTACAGATTTTTTTAAGGATTCTTCCTCAGAGACCCATATAGTTTTTCTAGTCGAGCTAAGCTCTTTCTCAGAATTACACCTGAGAGGAACACTCATACAGTTTTTATGCGATTTTTAATATTTTGTTTTGTAGATATTTTTATCTATTACGAGTTATTTTTTCACTTTTTTGTTTTATTTCAACCTATTACACTTTTCACCTATTACGATTTTTCACCGAAAATTCAGCCGCACTAAAAATAACACGTCCGAACAGTTCGATGAGACGAGACTGAATTAGTATTAACGTGGATTTCGGTAGTGGACCTTATGTGGGGGATATAGTCAAATATGGACCGATATTCTCAAAATCTAGCAATTTAATTTAGGGATGCATGTAAATGATCCGTATAAAAATTTGGATTGGTACCCTTATTTATATTTATTATATTTTATTTATTTAATTTATGAGTATTAAAGTGATTTTCGGAAGAGGGCTTTATATGGGGCATACGGTTAAAAATATACCGAAATTCACAAAATTTTGTGGATGTGGGATTTTATCATACAAGCAACGTATACAAAATTTCATGGTAGTATCTGCAATATATTTCAAAATATTGCAATAAAATGGACAAAAAATCTCAAATTTTTATGGAGGTTGTCTCACATATTGGTCCATAACTCTGGTTGGTCTAAACCGATTTTGCTGATTTTAAATAGCAAACTTTGTGAAAGCATTTTTGACAGAATTATTAAAGATTTGGATCCCGAATATTTCAGGGGACTTCAAAAAACTGATTTCAACAGACAGACACACGGACATGGCTTAATCGACTCCGCTATCTAAAGGGTGTCCCAACTAGAACGCAATTTTTAAATTTGACACCATTCGAAGTGTCATTGTTTGACATTTGAAGAATTGTTATTGTTTGCTAGTAGAAGGTACGAGGTTAGTAAAAATGGAGCGCATTCTCATTGTGAAATTGTTTTACCAAAATGGTGAAAGTTTTGCGGCTACAGTTCGCAAATTGCGAGCAATTTGAGAATTAATGAGAATAATGGATAAATTTGCCGAAACTGGGTCTGTTAGTGATGTAAAAACAACAACGCGCCTTCGACCAGGTCGATCGCCCGAAAATGTCGCAGCTGTACGTGATGATGTCGCTCAAACTCCATCCACCTCAATTCGACACCGAGCTCAGCAAATTGGAGTCCCCAAATCCATTATGCAGCGAATTTTGACGAAAGATCATTGGACCTTTTTTTATGAAAATGAGGCAGGTCAAGCACAAACAGTCAATGGTGTTCGGTATCATGAAATTATAACCAGTTTTTTCTTGCCTAGAATTGAAGAAATGAATGTGGAGGGCATGTGGTTTCAACAAGACGGCGCCACGTGTTATACAGCCAGAGAAACAATTCGATTGCTGCATCAGTCATGTAAAAATTGCCTTCTAGTTGGGACACCCTTTATAAGGATCCAGAATATATATACTTTACTCTGCCTTTACTCATGCAAGTACTTGCATGCAAGTGCCGTGTACGTGTACGAAAACTTATTCGAAAAACTCGACTAGCTCTGCAAGTGAAAAAATGTGAGTGTATTAGTAAAAAAGTGTGAACCCAATAAACATATTGGCAAGCGTTTTGTAAATTAAGATTGCAGCAAGCTTGCATGAATAAATGTTTTGCGAACGTCGTTGACAATTTGCTTGCAAATGCAAATGTTTCATAAATTTAAGCAAAACGTGTCATTCTCGCTGTTAAAAATTTTGCTAATAAGTTCTAAGGTCAGGGTGTTTCGGCTCAAAGGAACAGGTAGCGGTGAGGCGGATGAGGTTGAAGTTGAAAGCTCTCTGCTCACAGATATACCGCTATCGAAACCCCCCTCCCCCCCAAAAACTAACAATGGCGCTTAAGGTAGTGCAGATAAATCTGCAGCACTCGAAATGTGCTACAGATAACCTTCGGGTACTCTTAGCTGAAGAGGACATTGGGCTGGTGAAAGAACCCTGGGTTTCAAACCTGGGCATGAAGGGTTTCCCGGCCTCAGCATATAATATCCTCTATGCAAGAAACAATGGTAGGCCAAGATCATGTATTATTGCCAAAAAATCTGTTAACATTTTTCTCTGTACGCAGCTTAGTTCAGAGGACCTTACAGCAGCAAGGGTCGAGCTACCGGGCAACAGCAATATGGCACATGATAAGACAGCTCATCCAGTCGAGGTGAGTACTCTAATGCCCTCTGTTGGAGCATCGGACATTATCCTGGGCTGCGATGCTAATGCAAGCAAACTAAGTATATGTAATTCTGGTAACACGCCTACATTCATTTTTCCAAGTTCGGACAACTATAATGGATGGGAGGAAGTATTAGATATTACACTCATTAATGATAGGTCTAAGACAGTGATGTTCAGCCCATACAAAAATTGCTTGAAAAATTTACACACATTTGTTATGCTCTTTTAAAAACATTCATTCAGTCGTCGTTGAGCAAGCGATGAGAACACATGCGACGGTCTATCGTCATTTTTTTCAAAAATTTGTTAAGCATTGTTGTTGCTTCTTGTTGGTCGAAGCACAGCAAACACACGCGATTCAATTACAATTGAAGACGAAAAATAAAAAACTGTTTAAGATGGACTTATTTTTGTTTTTTCTCAAAATAACTGTTCCAAAATTGGTTTTCGATATTGATAATTGTTATTTACGGTCCCTGATATTGTTTCATAAGGTGTTAATATTTGGAAAAAATTCTTTATTTTTTTTCTGATTTTAAGCGTTTGACAATATGTTTGCTGTGCAAAATCTCTCACAAATACATCTACATTTTATTTTTGAACATCAGTGGTCTAAGATATCAATAGATAGGTGGAGAGTATCCGGTGAAAGATCATTCTCTGATCGTAACTGGATTCTCTTCGAAATTAGACTTCAGAACTCGACAGAGAAATTACAATTTAGGAACCCAAGAAGGACTGATTGGTTCAAATTTATTGGGATCCTCAAACATAAACTTAGGAATATGCCAGTTGTAGAAGATTCAATCACTGGTCTTGAAAGATTGGAGGAAAACTTTAGTAAAACTGTAGTTAAAGCTTTTGAAGTTTCCTGCCCAGTCACTAAGGCTAAGAAACATCTCCCTCCATGGTGGAATTCGGAGCTATCTAAACTATGTAGGGAAACTCGTACGGCATTTAATATTATCTATTATAGTAAATCATGGCAACCTTATCGTGATCTACTGAAAGCTTACAAGAAAGCTATAGTAGTCGTAAAAAGAAACTCATGGAGACGCTTCTGCGAATCTATAGATAATACAAAAGACTCTGCAAGACAGCAGAATTCTAGCCAAAGGGAAATCCAATCCAACCTTTATCAAGAGGAAGGATGACTCCTGGTCCGAATCCTCAGCAGAGTCACTTGACATCCTATTGAGGACGCATTTTCCATGCTGTAAGGATGTTGCTATGGATACGGTTATTGAGAACGTAGGTATGACTCTATCCAATATCGATAGTAACATCATCTCCTATGACAGGATATCATGGGCGATTGACAGTTTCGCACCAGTCAAGTCACCTGGGCCGGATGGTATTTTGCCAAAGATGCTACAAAGTGCAAAAAGGCATATCATTCCCTGGCTTCATAGAATTTTTATGCTCTGTGTCTCCCTCAACCATGTTCCGGTTAACTGGAGGAGAGTCAAGGTCGTTCTTATTCCAAAAATTGGCAAAAGAAGTCATGAGAAAGCGAAGGACTTCCGTCCAATTAGTCTTTCATCTTTTCAGCTTAAGACGTTGGAAAGACTCATTGACGCTCACATTAGGCAGCGTCTTGAGGGTTCAACATGGCTCTCAAACAGTCAGCATGCCTACCTTAAGGGTCGCTCTACAGAGACAGGTTGTAAGAGTTATAGAGAGCTATCGAATTTAAACAATATACAATGGCAGCCTTTCTGGATATACTACTAACCTAGATGTTGAAGAATATATCAATAACAGGTTAGTTACCATGTTGAATTCAATAATAGGCACATCTTGGTAATATCGTTAAGTCCAAGCAAGTTGAGGGAGGAGTAATCTCCCCAATACTATGGCTTATCGTTATTAACTCGATTCTCGTTGATCTAGACAGTAGGGGGATAAAAGTTGTTGCTTATGCGGACGATGTGTTGATACTCGTATCAGGTCTGGTTTGGGGTTGCTCGACAACTGGGCCACGGTTAATGGTCTTGGGATGAACCCGAGCAAAACGGAACTTGTACTTTTCACGACGAAGACCAAGCTTCCAATGTTGAAAAACTGCGAAATCCCCCTTTCAAACAATGCAAAATATCTAGGCATCATACTGGACTCTAAATTGTCATGGAAGCTGAATATTCAACACAGGATAAAGAAGGCAACGGTGGCCTATTACACCTGTCGTAAGATGTTTGGTAGGAAATGGGAACTTAGTCCTAGCATAGTTAAATGGATGTATACGTCTATAGTACGTCCAATTCTTACTTACGGATCTCTTGTATGGTGGACTGCAACTAGAAGGAAGTATGTCGTACACCAAGTATACAAAGTCCAGAGATCAGCCTGCATTAGCATAACTGGCGCACTAAGGACTAGTCCTTCAGAGGCACTGAACACTATATTGCACTTTATGCAAATTGACCTTCACATAATGGCCACTTTTGCCTGCAGCGCAGCGAGGCTTCAAGCGTCCGGTTGTTGGAGATCGAGAATATATGGCCACGCGGGGATTCTTGGCCAGTTGCCTTTAAATGTGCTCCAACCATCTGACTATATTACTCCATGCACGGATTTTGATAGGATATTTAAGGTCTTAATTCCCTCCAGGAGTGAGTGGAATATTGGTAATCTCGTGCACAAATATAACACAGACGGTTCTAAGATGAGCTGCGATGTTGGTTCTGGGGTCTTCTGTGACGAACCTGGGTTAGACATCTCGTATCGTCTTTTGAATGAGTGTAGTGTTTTTCAGGCGGAAATTTTTGCAATCATGGCAGCTTGTAATACATTACACGATCATAACATTAGCGGCAATATAGGTATTTTTGTCGACAGTCAGACGGCACTCCTCTCACTTAATGCCTACACAATTTCATCTTCACTAGTCAGGCAATGCAGGAATTCTCTGTCAAGGCTAGCTCGTCTATCTGACATTACCTTGGTCTGGGTGCCTGTGCATAGGAACCACTACGGCAATGAACGGGCAGACGAACTAGCCAGAACGTGATCTGCCTTAGATATCTCCAATGTGGTCTCAGTAGCAATTCCTTTGGGGACTATTAAAGGTATCATCTTCAGACATTTTCTTACAAAGGCTGAGTATAGATGGCGTAATTTGGACACATGTAGGATAGCCATGTTGATATGGCCATCTTTTACCGAGAAACGTACTATGCAACTGATAACCCGGAATAGGAAGGATATATCAAGATTGCTGGCAGTATTAACGGGACACTGGACGTTAGGCAAGCACGCAAATCGCCTAGGACTCCCTTTTAACGACCATTGTCGTAGTTGTAAGGATAGGGAAAAAGAGGAAACGATTTATCACCTTCTCTGCGAATGCCCAGCCCTGTGTGTCAAGAGACATAAATTCATGGGAAACTATACATTAAACAACCTTGGTGAGGTAGTCGGGTCAAAACTCAATGACCTACTGAGCGCTACAGGTTGGGTCTAGCAAGACACGACTTTTTTTTACACACATATTATCCACAGTATGTTGTATACGACATTAAATCTGACGAGTGGTGTGGTCTTTTAAAACGGGGTCCCTTCGACTCTACTTAAATGTTCGCACGTAGTTGTGTTATTAAATAGTGTTAAAGTTGTTACATTAAGTGTGTTTGATATTTTTAATTATCATTTTCTATTAAAAAAGGTAATTATCTACTTATTTAATGTCTGTAGCAAAAAGGAAGAAAAGTGTGATGCGCAGAAGCACCGAACTTTTTGAGTATCTATGGAACGGTGCGGATGCAAGTTCTGTACTGGGAGATATATTTTTCCTTGCTGGTAATAATTTAAAATTTGTAATGTCCGGTGACCGTATACTGATGTCGATTTTATTTCTATTTTTAGAAGGAAGATCTCAAAAGATTGTCAACATCCAATTCGAGAAAATTTGTTACGAAAGCGTGGCTAAAAATGGAGGCAAGGAAGAGGACTCTGTGTTTAAAAAATTTAATATTAAAAATATGGATATGGTGAATAAAAACCATATCCAAAACAAAATAAATGTTTAAAACGCTTACTAATTTCATTAAGAATACGTGTTTTTTAAGCATTTTCAAAACGTGTAATTAAATTACTTAATAAACATGTCTTGCAATCGTTTTTTTAACGCTTATAAAGTTGGGTGCTTTTTGATGTCTTTTGTAAATGTCACAGCAGCGTTTTATAAGTGTTTTTCTTACATTTGAACGCTTACAAAACGCTTATTTATTTTTTATATTTATTGACTTTTTCGAACTTGCACTTGCATGTGTAAATGCCGGGTTATAGGATCGGAAAATTTTATTGTGGAAATTACAAACGGAATGACAAACTTATATATACCCTTCTGATGATGGTGAAGGGTATAAAAACGATAACACTCCATTAACGGTAACACCCGAATCAATCGCTTCATTTAAAAAAGTTAGTCGGAGTAAGTCTTATGAACATTTTCCTATATGTATCTGTTATGGTTGATTCATCAGATGTCGCAGTAGGAAAAAATATAGTACATACGACAGAGAACTATTGGCAATATACACGGTAGTCAGGCCAGGTTAACAGGAATGCTGAGAAAGTGAAAATACATCAAATGATATCAGAACCTCATCATCGTCTATTTATTTATTTATTTATTTATTTAATTAAGTCTATGGATACAATCCGTACAGACTAAATATTAATTAACAATTAATAATATTAGTGTATTAATCCATCGTTAATGTCGTTAAAACTCAATGTTGCCATATAACAGGGTGTTCTCAATAATGTGTATAAATTAAAATTTCTAAAAATTCTAAACAAGTTGTATGTCGACAAAAAACGCCATCTGTTGATAAAGATGTTGTATGCAGATAAACATACCGCCCGTTAAATTGAAATTTAAATACAAATTCGGAACAATATTAATAATTTTAATATTGGATAACTTCTGTTTGTAAACTTAATAAAATGCTTACTTAGTAAAGTTGTAATATTGTATAATTTATTTTTTAATATACGAGTATGTATGTATGTATCGTCACCTAAAATGCCCAAAGACGTAACCCTCATTATCATAATTTTACAGAAGAAGCAAAAAACGTTATAAAATGAAAACTGTTTAATTGAAAATCGCGATTTCTTCACATCTTGTCTTAAGATAGACGCACATATCGCACAGTTTTCATTTTATAACGTTTTTTGCTTCTCCTGTAAAATTATGATAATGAGGGTTACGGCTTTGGGCATTTTAGGTGACGGTATGTATTTTATTAATGTATTTTACGTTATAAATTTTAAAGTTAATGTAACTATGTCTGGTACTTTGTATAGCGAGTGAAATCATTAATAGATAAACTATATTTTTTTAAATTTTCGTCATTCCATTCATCGAAGCTTTGTATAACATTTGGCGTCAGTTCATCTTTATAGCTGCCGACAATCCCACGACGAACAAACCTAAATTCGTCAACTTCACGCCCGGCTGCAGCCTTCATACTTTCGAATTCTTTGATATGATTGCAGGCAGGATTATTTTTCATGTTATCGAATGACAAATGTTCGACTAATTTTAAAAGCTGATCAAGGGTAATATCTTTATTCAAAAATTTACAAACTTCTTTAATGACCGCAGATAAATCGCGCTTCATTCTTTCATAACTTGTGAAAAAAACTTGCGAATTGTTTCGCATTTGCCAAAAGTCTAATACATGAGGCCAAAATGGATTAAAATTAACATGACCATCTATATATGACTGGACAAAATCTTCTTTAGATCCTTTGTAACCTACCATACCACGCCAATGATGAAAATATGAGACGGCAGCATCCTTCGGATTGCGGAATACATATATGATCTAATAAAAATAAAAAAGTATTAAATTGCAGTTGAGGTCAGCTTTGAATAAAATATTAATAGCATCTTAATAATCTTACCTTTGGCTTTTTAGTCCAAACTTGTTGCGGCAAAAGCATTGCGGGCAGATGTGACTTTAGCAGACGTGGTGACTTTGAGTTATTTGCTGTTTCAATCGTATCATGGGGTACATTTGGCACAACGCCATTGAATCTATAAACAGTTATATTTACGAGTAATAATAATTATTAGCCCAATCAAAAATATGCAATATTATTGTATACTAACTAGTCTTAATTGCAAAAACTTACTCCAGGAATGGCGATCGTATAGTTAAGTCAATAGTTTTGGCTTTATCAAAATCAAAATCGTTCATTATAAGCCATGTCATCTCTTGAGCCCATGTTGTACCACATTTTGTACTGGTTACTATAAAAACATCATCTTCACGAACATTAAAATTGTAAACCCGATTAAGGACTGGCTTAAATGTATCTGCCAAAGTACAGTAACGATGTTTCCATTCTCCGACTACCGGTACAGATGGTTCTGAAGCTGGAAAAAATGCCGAATAGCCACCTGATATGGCCAGCTTATCGATTTCCTTGAAAGGAATACTTTCTGCTTGAAAACTACAATGTGGCATCTAAAATGTGTTGGTAAAAATTAAAAAAAAAAAAAAATTAAAATATTGGTTCAAAACTTTAATATATTTTTTGCATATGTGTACATACATATACATTAGGGTGGGGCGCTTGTGTATGGGAAAAAATAAAAGTTAATTAATAAAGTTCTAATAGTAATATTTTGATGTCTTAGACTTAAAAAGGCAATACTTGAAAATAAAATATTCAATTAAGTGATATCTTTAGCCCGCGTATGCGTCTTTAAATTTTTGGAATTTTCATAAAAACACTTTTACAATACAACAACAATATTGTTCTAATACAAAATGTGTAATAGCCCTGCAAATAACGCGACTAGTCCATACATGCATGTAAAGACTAGTCCAAAGAGGAGTAGGAGTACTCCAAAACTACTCCAAATATATGAAAAAAAGGTGGTCCATTTAACATTGCGATGTCCTAGGACTGGACCATATAACCCATCGGAGTAGTCCCAAAACTACTCCATGGAGTACTCACTAGGGTTAGTTTTAAACAACAACAACAACTCAATATGCAATCGTGTTAACACGAAACCATGTCGTTTAACTACAAACTCTTGTTTAACTATGACATGGTCCATGACTGCATAACATTGGACCATGTTGTGAGTAGTCCATATCATCTAAAATGGATCACGTAGTCCAATATTATTTGCAGGGAGTAATAAGAAGAATACGAGTACACATACATTGTAAACACGTATGTATGTATGTATGTACATTAGGGTCATTGTCTATGTTTTAAGGCAATTTTCAAACACTTCATTGCCATATGTGCAAAGTTTATGCATCTGCCAATGGCAGCATTGTCATAGAAATTATTTCTAAATGCAACTCTGTTTATACATAAATAAACAAACAAGTGTGCAGTAATAACAAATTGGAAAAACAATTTCAATTGACAGATAAAATCATTGTGTACCAATTAAATTGTTAGTTTTCTTACAGTCGTCTAAACTGACAATTTACCTTTTGCTAACAATTTTTCATTGTAATATCTGACGATCGCTTTATTACATGTTATGAGCAGTGTTGCCACAAAAAAAAATTTTTTGTAACCAACATTTATGAAAAAAATAACCAAATTAAAAAAAAAATAACCAAATTTAAATGCATGTACTATTTATTTATTTTTTGTAATTTTAACTATAATTTGTACTTTAAGGTAACAAAAAAAAAAAACATAAAACAACGTATTTTACAACACAACTCCTAATACTAAAAAATAATTTTTTTAAAAAACTAAGCGTCATATTTTACAAAAAGTAATGCAAAGAAACATAAGCTAATGCTACAATTTGTAAAATTTAAAATTCCAATACTTTACATTAAGTTTTGCAAGTTTAATTATTAATTTTTAATGTCTTAAACAAAAATAAAAAGTATATAATAAAAACAAAAAATTTTTCATTGCCAATAAAATAGGGAACTAGAAAGTTACTCTCTTAAATACTAAAAAACATGTTATATTATTATATTACAATAAATATGGAGATCACTTTTACTTAAAATGTCATAGCTTGAGTTTTAAAATTTGTCTTTGGCAGACCAAACAAAATGGGCATTTTGTTGATTTTTGCACAAGTCTTTTGCTTGCAATATATTACTAATTGTCTTAAAATCTAAATTATTCCTAAATTTTGTTTTTATCAAACTAAGCTGAGAAAATGTTCTTTCAGCTGCAGCGGAACTGTGGGGTAATGTCAATAAATTTTGTACGAAATTTACAATTTCTTTAAAACAATTTTCGTTTAGGCCATTTTTGTGTGTTGAAATTTTATCCCAAAATTTAAATTCACACAGTAAATATTTTCAGTAAAAAAAAATAACCAAAACAGAAAAAATCTACACATGTACACATTGAGAAAAAAAATAACCAATTTTGGTTAGAAATAACCAAAAACGGCAACGCTGGTTATGAGTTAGAACTAAATTTATATACGTACATTAGGGTGGCCCCGTTTGTATGGAGAAAAAATAAAGTTGCGGATGTTCCCGACTAATATGAAAATTTGATTAATTTTAAGACTACGTTTCTCAATTTTTTTGTCCTGGGGTCAATATTTGGTGAGCTGGATCAAAGGATAAAAAGGTCCTTTTTAGAGGTTTTTTGATTTTTTTCACATTTCATCCAAAGAATTTATATGTAAATTTAGTATCATATGAAAGGTCTTTGAGGGGCGCATTCAATGGGTATATTTTTGTATATTGTTGTTAGATATTTTCTGAACAATTTTCGAACAACGTTGTAATATCTGACGATCGTCTATACAAAGCTTAAGAAATATGATTAATTTCCGAAGTATATTTCTCAACAATGGTGAGTTAAATAGATGATGTTTACAAATAGATCTTTGACATCAAACATTGCTGATGACGACTTTGGTAGGGTAGAAAATGCACCCCAATGTGCCAATTGTCTAAAATATATTACTTTACGAGTATTGTTCCATCGAAGCAACGGAAAATGTTTTGCTGATATTGCTAAAATTGTGAACAAAACCCGTTCAAAAAGTTATTGAAAGCAGTTAAGCTCGAGGTAACACCAAAAACTGCAAAACATACCGGTCGACCATGCTCTCTAACTGATAGGGAGGCCAAGTAAACTCCAAAGTATAGTGCAGTCAAAATAGCTAAAGACATGCGCACCGACAATTAGAAGACGTCTTAATGACTATGGTCTTCATGGAAGAGAGCCTAGAAAAAAAAACTGTACATTTCTGCAGTAAACTGTACTAAACGTAAATACTTTGCAAAAGATTCTTTAGCCTCTCCGCAATGAGAGTAAACTTGAGATTTTTGGGATAGGAAAGATCTGGAGAACAAGTAAAACAAGGCGGAGGGTCTTTGATGGTTAGGGGTTGTATGTCATCTGCAGGACCAGGTAATCTTGTGTTCATTGAAAGTACAATGAATAGCCGAGAATACTTACAAATTTTAAAGCACAATTTATTTATTTATTGTCTACGGATGTTATTCCTTACAGACATTTACAAAAATTTAAAAATTAGCAAACTTAAAACATCTAAACTATGAGTTTAAACACATTGTAAAATAAAGTTTAATAAGACTGGGATCTAATGAAAAATCCTTCTTAGTGGGTCAGCATCAGCATAGTTTGATCTCAAAAATCTTATTGACAATGGATAAAAATTTCTGGTAGGACGTTGTGGAACGTTGAAAAGAATTTCATTTATTAGAGAATTAATAACATTTAAAATAAATGATACATTCAGCATAACTCTACGACTTTTTAGTGTTGGCAGCTTAATAAGAGCTAGACGAGTAGGATATGGTGGTAAGTTAAGTGGGTTAAAACGTAATCCTGGAAAGCAAAACAAGATAAATTGTTTTTGCACCGATTCAATAGCATTGGAATGGGTCTGATAAATTGAATCCCAAATGACTGACCCATACTCAAGAATCGGGCGCACAAGTGACATGTATAATGTTTTTGCAATATACGGATCATTAAATTCTTTAGATCAACTTTATATACATACTAGCATGCAACCCTCTACTGCGTTAGCGAAAAAAATGTGGAAATATGAAATGCAGAATTGCCATAAATGTTGATCCAACACCCACCTTAAAGTATACCGATCGACTCAGAATCACTTTCTGAGTCGATTTAACGATGCCCGCCTGTCTGGCTGGTTGGCTGGCATGTAAAGCTTGTGCGCAGAGTACAGGTTGCAATTTTGATAAGATTTCGATAAAATTTGGTACATAATATTTTATCGGCCCAAGGACGGTTGGGATTGAAACTGGTGGAAATCGGTCCATTATTTCACCTTGCCCCCATACAAATGTCCTCCCAAAATTGGGGTTTACCGATCATAAATGTTTGAATTATGTAAGTATCCACACAAATTTCTTCAACAATTAATGGTAAGTGAAGCCAAATCACATCTACAAATTTTGTGCAGATTGGTCCATAATTACTCGTAGCTCCCATATAAAGCCCACTTCCGAAAATCACTTTAAAGAGCATAACTCTCTCAAAAATGTTGGTATCCAATTAATATTGAACGCAAATATATTTTATATGTATACAAATAATACGGTACAATTTTATTATGATCGGTCCATAATTATTCGTAGCTCCCATATAAGGCCCACTTCCGAAAATCTCTTTAACAATCATAAATTTCTTAAAAATGTTGGTAATCAAATAAAATTCGCCACAAATAAGTTTCTTATATACAGAAATAATGACACCTAAATTTATAATGGTCGGTCCATAATTTGTCGAAACTCCCATATAAGACCCTCTCCGTAATTCACTTTAAGCTCCATAAATCTTATAAAAGAGAGAAATTATGGGCAGGTCTTCTTAAATTTTGGAACAGTGATTTTTATGCATATGAGGGTATTTCACGTCGAATTTCAACATAATAACGGTATATTTAAGATATATATTAGTATTAGTAGATTTCGAAAGTGGATCTTATTTGGGGTATAAGGTCAAATATGGACCGAACTAAAAAAATTTCGTTTTGTGATTTCTATTTGCATGAAACTTATTCCTGCTGAATTTTGTTTTGATATTCCAATTTTATAGGCATTTATTTATCATTAAGCCATATTTCGGGAATATATATATTTGTATGGGGGCTATGAGAAATCATGGACCGATTCTTACTATTTTCCGCATACTTTCTTCTTTTATCATAAAAACAACGTACCTATATAAAATTTCATGATATTATCTGCAATATTTTTCAAAATATTGCAATAAAATGGACAAAAAATATCAAATTTTTATGGAGGTTGTCTCACATTTTGATCCATAACTCTGGTTCTGTTATACCGATTTGGCTGATTTTCAATACCAAACTGCTTAGGAGAACTATAAATTGTTTTTTTTTTCGTTTACACCGAACTGTTTAACATAATTATTTTTACAGTGAGCAACAAAATTTTCCTCATAGTAAAGTTGTTTTAAAAAAAATTACTACCAAAATATTCTCGATGTTTCCCAGAACTTCCGATAATACAAAAACCTGATCCGAAGTATATCGTGATCTCTGCAACATCTGGTAGCAAAAATTTACAAGAATACTCATGTTTTTCTGTTCATCGATGATTGAAACTAATCTGTTCAGATATACTAACAGTATCAGAATTAAGAGACGGTAATCTTCTCCTCCTAATTGGAAACAAACCCAATGCAGAAAAGTTAGTAAATACAAAAATCTTACCTGGAGTTTGTAACATAAAATGCGAATACCATTCTAACCTAAATTTTTCTAAAGGTACTATTTATGCCCCATATCTAAATAATGTGCCAGAATCGGAAATTATTAACGAACTGAGTTCGTTAATAATAATCTACTACTGGGTGTAGTAGAGGTCTATAAATACCAAAACAAAAACCAAGAAGGACAGTATACCCCATGCGGTGTACTTCTTTTGACTTTTGACCAGAAAAATTGGACATTTCATGGCACAAAGTCAAAGTTAGACAGTATTTCCCTAACCCAATGCGTTGCAAAACATGTCAAGCTTTAGGACACAAAAAAAAATGGTGCAAAAACAACCCATTATGTAAAAACTGTGCATTACCCCCACATACACCTGTCGAATGCACTCGCACTTTTTGTGTTAACTGTGCTGAAGATCACCCCTCCTCCTCCAGAGATTGTAAAATATACAAACAACATAAAGAAATTTTAAAAATAAAAACCAAGGAGAAATGTACTTTAAAAGCAGCAAAAGAAACATATTATACCCAAAAAACAACGGAACCACTAACTCAATCGTTCGCTGATGTCACAAACAACAAAACTTTAAATAACAACAAAATTGCTACTGTCTCTGAAACAGAAAAAATCGACAACGTAGAAAAAAATTCAAATTCCACAATGCAACAAATAAACAACAAAAATTTCACAAACAACAAATCCACAAGAAACAAAATTACAAAAACCAACAACATCTAAAACAATACCATCAGTGCTTACACGATCGATGGCTAAAGCTATAACTAACAACTTATCAACCAAGAATGATAAAATAAAGATTACGCCAACGCGCGTAAAATTTTAAAATGTTCTGCGCATTTAGGGCCTGTGACGTCACACATTCTGTGTTTCTATTGGCTAATGTTTTCTCACTTGTTTTTTTTACTCATGTTTTGCTTGAATTTGCTCACTGCACTCTTCATGTTTATATTTTGTGTTGTTTTGTTTTTGTTTGTTTTTCTTTTTTACAGAGATTTTATTTTAGAACTCTCAGAGACTTCAATTGCAAGGTTGCCAACTATCACATAAAACATAAATTTTTCGCAAGAAATTTTAATTCTAACACATGAAACATTATTGGTAACCCTTAAAATGGCCATACTACGTCACATAACGGGAAATCATGCGCATGGCGTAATCTTTATTTTATCATTCTTGTTATCAACGATATCAAACCTAAAAAAACAAAAACACTTAACTTATCGCAAAACAAAAATCTTACTTTGCCTAAACCTACAACAACATCACAATCTTTCGATGAAGAAGTAGTAATGTTTGTTGACAACGAATAGTTTACTTACTATTTTTTTTAATATGGATTTTAAAATTATACAGTGGAATATTAACGGTCTTATTAATAATTACCACGAACTCCAACTTATAATAAAAGACCATAATCCAGACATTATTTCTATTCAAGAAACACACATCTCTTTTAACAATAACAACTTTATATATCCAAAACAATATATTGGATTCTTCCATAATCTTCCAACAATCACTACAGCTAAACAAGGTATTGCTATACTTGTTAAGAAAACTATTCCCCACAAATTAGTTTATACGGACTCCAACATCGTCTCTATTGCCATTGAAATTAACATTGGTATAAAATTTACTTTTGTTAATACATACATTCCACCTCATCAAACCATCTCTGAACGTAATTTAACAAATATTCTTAACAATATTAACCCACCCCTTTTCATCACCGGGGACTTTAACTCTTGGAGCCCCTTTTGGGGCTCGAAAGAACCTAATTCTCATGGCAAAATCCTAGAAAATTTTATTCTAAACGGAGATCTTATCGTTCTAAATAATGGTAATCCTACCCACTTTTCCACACACAACACCTTTACCCATGTCGATATTTCCTTATGCTCTTCGCAAATTGCTCCTTTATGCTCTTGGAATACTCTCAACGACCTCCATGATAGTGATCATTACCCCATTTTAATTCGAATGGAAAAAAACATTGCACAAAAACAAAATTTAATCCTAAATTTAAATTAGAATTTGCCAACTGGAATTTATATCAAGAATACTGCAATGACCGGTTATCAAAAATTAAAACATCCAACAACATTAACCAAAAAGTAGCATCCATTGTAAAATGTATCAGGTCAGCAGCAAATATAAGTATTCCCCAAACAAAGATTTTAAAATATACACCTCATATTATATGGTGGAATTCCCATCTGGAATATTTACGTAACCAAAAACAAAATTCGTGGCACAACTACAAAAAAACAAGAAGCGATTCAAACCTTATTCGTTATAAAAAATGTAACGCCATTTTTAGAAAAGGTGTAAAGGAAAGCAATACAATTTGCATTCAGAAATTCACATCCAACATCAATCCTACTTCAACATCACAACGCATACGGAATGACATTAAACGAATTGCTGGTTGTAAATCTTCTAAAATAATACAAAAACTGAAATCTGGATCAACAATCCTCTCATCATCAGCTGATATAGCCAATTGTTTCGCAAAACATTGGTCAGAACAATCTGAAGATTCGAATTTCTATACAAATTTCCAACAGATAAAAAAATGCAGTAACTGCGGAGGAAATCATACCGCAAATTATAGAGGTTGTCTAATTTACACTCATTTGAAAGCCATAAGTACCAACAAGACGTCAGTATTACCTGATCATCGTCAACAGCCTATTTTGGCATCGAGTGACAATTTCCCGCAATTGTTACGGTCCACTAGTCATGTAAACGCGCCTAGTTCTAGACAAGTTTCTTACGCTAACGTGGTTAAATCTAATATGCCAGGTTTGGAGCAGAAACCTAAATCACAATATTACGAGCCTAATATTAACACTCTAGAGACTACATTGCAGACACTTGTCCAAACCATGAACACTTTTACGACCACTATGACATCCATGATGCAGGAAATGCTGAAAATGCAATCCACTATCTTACAAGCCATTTTAAAGAAATGATTTGTTTAAAAATTTGTTTCTGGAACGCGAACGGCCTCCGCCAACATAATAATGAACTGGAATACTTCCTGATGGATAAGCAGATTGATGTTATGATGATTGCTGAAACTCACTTGACGGCGACAGCGTACTTCAAAATTAATGGCTGTTATATGATACTAAAGATCCACGCGGAAGAGCATGTGGAGGATCGGCAATTCTTATAAAGAACAGAATAAAACATTATTTAATGAATAACATAAGTGAGGATTACCTACAAGCAACAAACATTTGTATTGAATTCTGTCCATACAATTTTGTTTTATCATCAATTTATTCGCCGCCTCGATTTTCAATAAAAGAACACCAATACTACAGCTTCTTCAATTCCCTTGGACCTAGATTTTTAGTTGCTGGTGACTTTAGCGCCAAACACACTTTTTGGGGTTCACGTCTGGCGACCCCGAAGGGTTGTGAACTCTTCAACACCATTGCCAAAATGGGATTAGATGTACTCTCAAGTGGACATCCCACCTACTGGCCGACGGACCGACGGAAGATTCCCGATGTTATTGGCTTCGGAGTAGTGAAAAATATCCCTGTATTTAGAATCGATACAAGTGGAGCCTTCATTAGACTTGTCTTCAGATCACTCCCCTTCTATTATTTCAATGCGTTTCCTTCAAGGGAATGGCTCTCCATTTCGGGACATGTCTAAAACCAGAGTAAGTTGGATAAAGTATAAAAAGTATTTAAGTTCCCACTGCACGGAAAATGTAGTGTTGAGAACTACCGAGGATATTGATGGGTCGATTGGCAAGTTTACTGAGGGCATACGAAGAGCTGTACATCACGCCTCCACATACGACGTTGAGTGCAGAAGTGGGACAAATAGAACTTATTTCGAACTTGATCATCTCCAGTCAGAAAAAAGAAGAGTTAGAAGAGAGTGGCAAATTCACAGGTCTCCTGAACTGAAAGCTAGGCTACGGGTATGCAGAGATATACTAAGAAATTTCTTAGAAACCCAAAGAATGGCTTCACTTAAATCTTACTTGGAGGATCTTGATAGTACCCCACAATCTGACTATTCGTTATGGAAGGCGGCACGAGGTTTAAAAAGATCAGTTAGAGGAAAGCCTCCTCTGCGAAACCCGACTGATGATTGGGCTAGAAATGATTCCGAGAAGGGGACTTTATTTGTTAATCATTTGAGAAAAGTGTTTACTATAAACAACTCAAATAATGCATCTAATTTGCCTCCACTCGTTATTAGACCTCCTGTACCTCTAAGACTAAACTTCCGTGATGTCCAAAACGCTATTGGTACTCAGAACCTTAGAAAGGCTCCAGGTATGGATAAAATCAGCAATAAAATGCTTGTGGAGTTACCTCGTGTAGCAAGAAAGATTATCCTCTTTATCTTCAACGCTATTTTACGCCTAGAATACTATCCTGCAGATTGGAAGGTGTCTATGATCACTATGATTCCTAAGTCAGGGAAGGACCACACCAAAGTGGAGTCATATAGGCCAATTAGTCTACTGCCGACAATTTCAAAACTGTTTGAAAAATTGTTAATGACTAAATTGACTCCAATTCTGAATGACACTGAATGTATTCCTAATCATAAATTCGGATTCAGAGCTAAACACAGTACCATCGAACAAACTCACAGATTGGTAAATGTGATAAGAGGGTCGTTTGAAGATAAAAAATACTGCTCCGCCCTTTTCATTGATGTATCCCAAGCGTTCGACAAAGTTTGGCATGACGGTTTAATGCACAAAATTAAATTAACTCTGCCTGCTAACACCCATAAACTCATGGAAAGTTATTTATACGGTCGCAAATTTAAAATCAAAGAAGGCAATTTTTTAAGTACCGCTCAGCCAATTGAATCAGGTGTGCCACAGGGTAGCATACTGGGCCCTACTTTATATTTGATTTATGCCTCCGACATGCCGTCAGACCCCAAAATCCACACGTCAACTTTTGCAGACGATACAGCCTTTGTCAGCGTCCATAAGGACCACCAAGTTGCATCACAGAATTTGCAGAATTATGTTTATAAACTAGAGAATTGGCTAGAGCTTTGGAAAATCAGGGTTAACGAACAAAAATGTATTCATATAACTTTTACATTGCGAAAAGATACCTGCTCGTTCATAAGAATAAATAATCAAATTATTCCTCAACATAATGAAGTCAAATACATCGGCATTCACCTCGACCGCCGTTTAACTTGGAAGTCTCATATTGAAGCGAAACTTACACAAATGAGATTAAAAGCAATGCAACTTAATTGGTTAATCGGCAGAAACTCTACATTGAAATTGGATTGCAAACTTTTGTTGTACAATGCAATTCTAAAGCCAATCTGGTGTTATGGAATTTAATTATGGGGTACTGCCTCAGCATCCAACATTGAAAAAATTCAAAGGGGTCAAAATAAAATTCTACGTATAATTACTGCAGCTCCATGGTATGTTAAAAATTCTCGAATCCACAAAGATCTAGGCGTGCCATTAGTAAAAGCCGAATTTACAAAATATGCGTCAAAGTATGTCAGCAAACTTGAACACCATCCAAACCCCCTTGCACGAGACATCCTTAACTTTAGTGGCCACAATCGGTTGAGAAGGAGGGATACCCTTGCTTTAACTCAAGCGCAAAATAGATGACTGGATCAGTTGATGTGAAATTTTTTTAGTATCATAAAAATTTTTGTCTAGCACTGGCTGGGCTTATTATTTTCTTTTTAGTATTAAGATTTGAATACTTATTGTGATTTCAAATATGAAGATTCAATAAATAATTAAATGCAAATAAAAAAAAAAAAAAAAAAAAATTCCAACAGCAGAAATCCAACTTAACAAACCGCGCGTACAATCCGATACACTGCAACTCTTATGCTAAGAAAATCGAAAATCCAATCAACATGGTCGAACTAGATAGTGCTTTACACTCTGCAAAAGGTAAAACATCAGGTGAGGATCATATATCATACCCTATGCTGCAAAATCTCACGTTGTCAACAAAATTGTATTTACTTTCGATTTACAACGATATCTTTACATCCAGTACTCTCCCTCAAGCTTTGAAAACGGCAGTCATTATTCCAATTCCCAAACCAAATAAAGACCACTTTTCTGTTTCTGGTTATAGACCAATATCTCTCTTGCCCTGCATTAGTAAAATAATGGAAAAAATAATCGCCAAGCGGCTAATGTGGTTTGTGAAAACAAATAACTTTATCACACCGAATCAAGTAGCATTCATGAAAAAACAAGGTACTGACGATGTCCTGCTAAACCTCCAACACTTTATTTCAAAAGCTTTATCAAGTAAAAACCATGTAAGCATACTTTCAACCGACTTCGAAAGAGCCTTCGATCGTATAGGAATACATGTAATTCTACAGCAATTAAAAGAATGGAAAATCGGTATAAAAATGTTTTCTTACATCAAAAGCTTCCTAAGTAATAGAAAAATAAGAATTAACGGTCTTTTATCCAACACGTTGCCAATTCATAACGGTATCCCCCAAGGTTCTCCATTATCAGTTGCTCTATTTATCATAGCCTTCAATCAATTTAGCAAATTAATCTCTACGAAAAAACATATCGAACACTCCATATATGCTGACGATGCCATTATATTCACAAAGCATTCTGATAACAATAAGGTGAAAGAAATTTTTTCTAATACTTTAAAAGATATCGACAACTGGTGCAGTACATCTGGTGCAAAACTTTCTGTAAACAAATGCAGTCTATTACATATCTGCAACAAACTCAATTGCAACATATTTGATATCGAATACAATAATATAAAAATTAAACAAACTGATAATTTACGCATTCTAGGAGTTACATTCGACAAAAAGCTAACATTTGAACAACATTGTCTTCATCTAAGAAAAAATTTAAATTCGAGACTAAATATAATCAAATACCTAACATGAAAAAATTTTAAGATCCATATTTCCACTATGGTAAATATAAGTCGTGCGATAATGCTTTCCAAAATCGATTACGCACTACCAATATACGGTTGGTGTGCGCCATCAAACATAAAATTAATTCAAGCACCATATCACGCGGCAGTTCGGCGTAGTATCGGGGCTTTCCCCACTAGCACCACTTTGAATATACTGACAGAAGCAGGAATGCCGTCTATCAAAGACCGAGTTTTACATTCAACGTACAAATTAATACCAAAACTATTTATTTGCCGAAATAAAATACTATTCCAGGAAGTAACGAAAACTATTAACTACAAAAGAAAACCTAAACGTGAATCTACTATATTAAAAAGCATTCATCTGTTACGCAATCTTAATTTAAACATCAAACCTAAACTCATGAAAAATACAACAGAGCCACCATGGTGTCTGGAAGAATCCTCGCTAATCTTATCTATGGTCGATCTACCTAAAACTACAACACCTCCTGTTGTTTATCAACAACATTTTCATAATATAACCAACTACTTTCTGAAACAAAACTGGAATCTTCTCTTCACCGATGGTTCCAAAACAAACGACTTCGTTACATTTGCAACTGTGGAACGCAATGGCAATATAATAAAACCTGGACACCTCGATAACTATTGCTCCAATTTCACTGCCGAAGCACTGGCAATACTATTTGCTGTGGAATACGCTTCAAAAACCCAATCGAACTATATTGTCTGTACAGATAGTCCATCATCCATCCAAGCTATAAAAAACTCTCTCTTTGATTCGCCTTTAATAAACCAAATAAGAAACACCTGTATACAGAATCATAATAAAATAAAACTAATGTGGGTTCCATCCCACGTTAACATCACTGGTAACGAGTATGCTGATTCAGCAGCAACTGAAGCTATTCGACGACCCTTGTTAATGTTCCCCACATGGGAACCTCGAGATATAATCAACGCTATTTCAAGACATTTAAAAAATAAAAAAATAGAAAAATGGTCAAGCTACCAACATAATTATAAAGACATGTATCCTTCAGGTAGCAAACCAATATTCCCAAAACATTCCTCCAAAAGAGAAACGTCTATAATAGTTCGCCTAAGAATTGGACACTGCAAATTCTCTCAGAAACATCTACTAGTGAAAAAACCTGCGCCGCGTTGTAATACCTACAACGCCACCAGAACATCCATCTTTGGATCTCAACTACCAACAGATCTCCTAAAAAATATTTGTGATAATAACATAAATTTAATTCACAAATTCTTAGTTGAAATTAATTTTCCTAATATAATTTAAGTATTTTTTACATTTCGGAGTCGAAAGTCATGGTAGCTAGTACTCCTTGCTCTTAGATTAGTTACAATAATTTAATTATGTAATTAATATAAAATAAATAAATAAATTAATTTGATGGAGGATGAACTCGAAGAACATGAATTTCAAGTGAATGTTGAAAGAGTTTATAAAGTAAGACCTAACTACCTGGTAGACATGGATATTATTTTTTTTTTTTAAATATTTGTTTTTTGATTTTATTTTTTTGTTGTTTTTCACATTTGGAAAACAGCTGATTTATGTCAACAACTTGTCACTTGAAGACAGAGTTCCCAATTTTCGCATAAATTTTGAGAGGTATTGCCAAATGAAAATAATGTTTCTGTCGGTATATTGAGAAAACCAAAATTGTTAACGGACATATTATCAGTCTAATAAATTTATGTCGACATTTAGTAACAGGCAGTTTGTCGACACATTGAGAAAACGGGCCTTAGGATATTTAGCCCTTATACCAGCCCTATAACCAGTGAAGTTTCTGTATTTCTTATTACGTTTAGGTGGCGGGTATTAAAGATCCGCAAAGCCGAACATAGCACTCTAACAACCATTCCTAAATACCGACGGTAAGCATTTTTTAAATGTCAAAATTTCTCATGCTCATATATTTTGTATGGAGCATATCGAAACAAAACGGCGGGAACACTTTGCTATTGGAAAATCCGATTTTGACAAGTCGTTTCACAGTGAAGTTAGTTACAAAAGAGAACAAAACAATAAACAGGGTCGTTTTATTTATTTGTTTGATAACCCTGTTTTTATCGTTTTAACATAACGTGGACGCTTTTTTTAGGGATGAGGTATCAGCGTTAATGCTTAGCGTAAAAATACGTTCCGCTTACCGTCGGTATTTAGGGACGGCTGTTACTTGTTTATTTTTGTTATGTGCTTAAATTTCGTGACTGTGCGTCAGTGGGACAAATAGACATGAGTTTATGTATGTATACAGCGTTACTTTGTATTACATAAATAAAAGGTACGTTCAGCTTTCTCTTGGAAGCGTACAAGTTTTTAAGTTTTAAAAATTGACCTGAAAAAATATTTAATTTTTGGTTGTTGAGCATTCTCCATGTTTACAACCGCTTTCGCAATGACACTTTGTACAAAAATTATTTTAACAGGCATTTTTAAAAACAAATATGTAAATAACTGTATATTAAATGTACCGTAATTTTATTCAACATAAAAAGATTTATAAACAGATTTATAAAATTCAATAACCGCAAATTTCAAATAAGAACATATTCCATATTCAATTCAAACTAATTACTTACTTAAGTATGCACGTATGTATGTATGTATGTATGTATGTATTTACAATTAATGTAAACTATTGAGTGAAGCTTGACGAATTAACTTACATACATACATAAATACCAACATACGACCCAATAGACCAAAACCCTTTAGAAAAATATTATAATAAAACTTGCGAGCATAAGCCTTAAGCTTTAAAAAGACTTTAGAAACTATAGAAAAACACTTTTAAATTATTGTAGAATAATCAAAAAGGAACCCTCGTGATAATAGTACTGAAATAATTATTTAATAAGCTTATATTCTTAATTTTAGAAAAAGTTTCTCCAAATAATATTTTATTAAACTAAAATTTATTTAGTAACTAAATAAAGATAAGCTTATCAGGGATGTCATAGAAACCAATATTGTCAGAATTGGTTTTAAAACCGACAAGAAAAAATGCGTTGGTGTCATAGAGCACTGCTACACGTTCAATAAACATTGTGGTACTAGAAATATCTCGATATTTATGGAATGTGTAGCAGTGCCCTATGACACCAAAGCATTTTTTCTTGTCGGTTTTAAAACCAATTCTGACAATATTGGTTTCTATGACACCCCTGTATACCTACAATTGTAGAATAAGCTTATTTCAACAATTGTAGAATTTGGTTATGCTTGCAAATAAGAAATTCTAATTTTCGGGAATTCGATGTGATTTGAAAACAACATTAAAAAGCTTCCGCCAAAATTTTTTTTACAAAACTCAGAGCTTTGGCTACCGACGACAACTCTTTCTCCTTAAAAATAAAAATAAAAAAACCTTTAATGGCATTCATCGTTAAAAAAAGGAAAAAATTAAAATTTTTCCAAAAAAAAAAAAAAATCAAAAGTTTTCGGATAAACAAAACATTTTTTTAAATCAAAATTAACAATGACAAAATATGACAAGCATGTTTAATATATATTTATTGTATACTATTTATTATATACTATGTTTAAAAACATATTGTGAAGGATAATAGTTTCTCAAACATGATTAAAAAAAAATTTAGTATTTTTTTTTAAAAAAGCTTCTAAAGTACATACTAATATACTTTACTTATATTTTGGTCTGTTGGGGAGTATGTATCTTGACATTGACATACATATGTACTCCTATGTATGTATGTAATTACAAGTTATAATATTTACATTTAAAACATTGCTTTCTAAAAAAAGTTTTGTCTGGTGGTCAAAGATTTGAAAATTGTGTGAAAAATTAAATTTGTTGTAGTATGTGGAAGTGGAATGTGAATCTTATTCAATTTAGGTAAAAGCTCAAATCGGATCATTTATGTATTGTATGAATTTAAAAAAATATAAAATAGAAGCATTTTTAATCGACATAGATAGTAAGAAATAGTGAAATATACAAGTCTTTAAGAGTAAAGCGTTCCTTGAACTCTCGAGAACTTTGTTTTATAAATCTCTTAATTTCGGATGCCCTAGTCGATATGTAATCTATGTACGAATGATTCACGAATGGCAATTTTACATTAAATAAAAGTGAAAATACCTACGTTATGAATTTTACAATTTATTACACAAATGATGGACGGTGGCTATTGCGATTTTGGATATTTCTATTTTGATTTTTTAATATCGAAGAACTCCCGATCTTAATTAGGAACATTTAAATATAAATAATGTATGCACATATGTATGTAAAATATAAACACTGAATTGAAATATGTACATACAATGTATCGCATAACTATTTTGCCTACTCATCTTTAGGAGAAATTTGTTTTTCATTCATACATAAAATTTTAAAAATCAAGTAAGTTAAGCAATTGATAATAGATATTATGTATGTAGAATAGGAAACCACAAAAAACTTTAAAAATATATATTTGATTTGTTATTGTTGCATTCTAGTAATTTGCGCATCATAATTGAAGGTCACTAAAGTATTTTAAATTTTTTTTAATCCTGTTAATATTACCAGTTTTTCAGTAATGATAATGAAATGATAAACTATTTTCCCTCATACCTGCGAACAATTAGGACAAAGTTATTGTTAATAACAATTAATAACAATTGAAGACAAGTAAGAAAGTATAGTCGGTCAATCCCGACCATATAATACCTTACACCCACTATATTTATAAAACAGCACGCATTCTTTTAACAAAAAACATTAAAAAAATCCAAGAACAATTAAGAAAACCACAAAAAACGCAAAAAAATATTAACTAATTAACTGGGATTTCCAAATGCAAATTACTTTTATGACCTGCAAAATTTCTACTATCAATTGCAAAATAGAAAAATATTTCTACCTGTATTTTAAAATTTTATGTTTGAATAAAAAACAAATTTCTCTTGAAAATGAGATGGAAATTTCGTGGTGTGACACACTGTATGTATATATGTATGTACAATATAAAGTCTTACATTTTTTATGTGTGAACTTAACGAATAATTTTAAACGAAATCAAATAAAACACGAAAAGAAAAAAAATAATAATATCACTTTTTTTAACTCTTTACACTTTGACTGCTGTCCACTGAATAATCAGTGTCAATGCGTTTAAATGTTATCTCACCGAATTTACGTACTACATAATGAAGATGGATTCAAGTTTACTGAGCAAAATAAATGTAAGTGTGTTTTAAAATTCAGTGTATGTGTATGAAGATCTGTTAACCCAGTTTACATGTACACTATGTATATGTATACATGAATGTATGCATAGTGAAAGCTCATCATAATAAACTACTTTTATCATCGAAAATACCAACTAATTTTTAAAAACACAAAGAAAGATTTGTTCAGAAATAGTGTTGCCATATTTGATTAGTCAAATAACTATCATGACAATCGGCACAAATTCACTTGGATTTGAAACAATAACTTTGACAAACTAAAAATTAGAAAATTTTAGATAAAAGTTTTTATTTAGGCTAATAGTTCGAATAATCAAGAATACTTTTGTAAAGTACTGGAACAATTGGCAAATTGTAATGTATTTTTTACCCGCCAAGGGCGTCATCAGCAATCTTCATTGCCCACTATCACTCTGTAAATATCATCTATTTAACTCATCGTTTTTCAGAAAATAGAGTACGAGAATTATCATATTTCTTTTTAAATTTTATTTTGGAAATGAAGAAGTAGTTCAGGGATTTACAATTTTTAACAAACTAATTTTTAAAAAATTCAATTATTTCTTTGCGAATAAAAGAGCAGATTAAAAAGTAATGTCGGTAGAACTTAGAGGTTATATAAATTTTTGAACCAAATCGAATAAATCGTGTTAAAGCTTTTTTTTTAATATAACTGTTATCTCAAGAACCAGACTCAAATCAGGCAATGAAATTAAATAAACTTCTTATGTTATCAATGAAATTTGTAAAACGTAAAAAACTGAGATTTAAAGAAAAAATAAAAAATGTATTTTCATAATATAGAATTCATATTATAGAGCACAGTAATGGTATCCTATGTGGTAATTACAGTTATTTCGAAAACTGTAGCCAACCCTAAACCAGGTACATATAACATAAATATTGGATAAATAATAAATTTATTGAATAATTCTGAATTTGGTATTCTTAACCGAAAACTAGGAAAGGAAAAGTGCAGATTCTTTTGAAATTTGAAAAAACTTGGGATGAACATTCAGAATACGAGTATTATATTTGGAGCAGAGATCGGCAATGAATCGTTTTTTTACAATTCACAACTACTCATAAAATTTTAAGTATAAGTGGTTTTACATCATTGCAATTTAACTACTCTGAGTTACTCAAACTCACAACAACGTTGACTTATAAATGCAAGTGGATATAAGTATGAGTAATACGCCGACTTCGAGCTCATACCATTTCCAATATGTTTGATTCATAAACAACGGTATTTAGATTTACATTTTAAAAAAAATACTCACATACTCATAAAGTATTCAACTCAGTTAAGTCATTGAAACAAAATTTCAGCATATTCCGTTAGGTATTTATACAAAATAAGTAAAAAAGAAATATAAAAACATACAAGTTAGTTTATAGAAAAATATAACATTTATTTTATATAATTTTTATAAGCGGACTGTAAAAATGAACGACACTCGCATGAGTGTATGCGAGTCATACTTATTTTTTTATCGTCTACGTACATTGAGTTAAGGAGAGTCAAAATAAACAACATCATAGATGAGATTAAGTCTGAATATAATGAGTACTTCAAACTTTAAAGATGAATATTGGTTTGATGATATTGAGACACGTATGAGTACGTATAAGTACAATAAATTATAAGTCATGATTCAAGTATACTCACTTTTTCAGTACTCATAACTGATCTCTGATTTGGAGGGAAAGCTAGCCAAATTTCTACTCGTGAAACTTTCTCAAATATACATACATATGTATGTACAGTTAAAAAATATGGAAAATATTTATTTTTGAAATTTTCATTTATATACAAGACAAGCTTGGTGTAGAGACTAGAATTTGGGGAAAATAATGGTCAAGAATGCCCGGGGAAAAAAATTTGCCGGGAAAAACGGGACATTTAAAATTAACCCAGTTATGATTTGTGTGAAAAAAAAAATAAAATCTGTTTTATGAAAGATTAGCGGTTTTTGAGAAAAAATTTTTATATTTTTTAATTTGCTACTAGTTTTTAAAATTGGTACATTTTGTATATTTTTCGATTATGTATAAATAAATTAATTTCATGAAACACAACTAATCATAAAAAACAATCAAACATATGAAACATTTTTGTCGAAATGTAATTTCTATGAACTTAATTCTCAAGCCAGACACACGTCTTGAGAATTATGTATATAAAAGAAGATTCAATAAAGTGTATAATCTAAACCTAGATGCCCATACTAGATGTAACAGAATGGTTGGAATGATCCAGTCAATTCTTAATCTGAAAAATCCAAATAAAATTTAACACAAATAAGTTTCATACGCACAGAAACCATGACATCTTATTTTATAATGGTCGGTTTAAAATTAGTCAAATTTCGCATATAAGACCAATTCGAAAATCACTTTAACATTGTAACTAACCTTCGGTTACTACGGGTTTGAAGCTGGGGTAATGCTCAGTTCGTCCAGGATTGGTGTTACCAATCTGGCTATGTTACAACCCTAGCACTGCTCGGTAATATATTTTTTTTTGTTAATTTACCGGCCTTCCTTGTTCACTTTTACAGCACGAAAGAGAGTGATTGCTCTATTACATTGGCTTTTATACTTTTGATAACTACAAGTAATGTGAGGTCAGCGTTGCCACCGGCTGAACCAAAAATTACACAGACTCATGCCAAAAATAGTTCAAAATCAAATGAAATAGTGCAAACAAATTTTAAGGATAAACATTTTTATTTTATTATTTTTAAACATAACATTTAAAATGGAAAAAGAGATAATTTTTTCTACTATACATTATGTTTCTATTTATATACATGTGTATGTGAATAACGATTAACAAAACAAAAATATAACAAATTCATTCATTAATTTAAAAAAAAGTAACTTACATATTTATGTAGTTTTCATGTATTTTCAATACTTTTAAGAATACATATCGCTCCTTTATCTTAACATAGTCATATCTCAAAAACCAAAATTTAACTTATTCAAATTTTTAAAACTTTAAACGCATTTTGCCAAGCTAATTTTTTTTGAGCATGCACAGAAAATTAACTTTTCCAACTCTTTTTTATCATTTCAATAGTAGGCTCAAAATTTGCACCACCATTTTTTTCAACACCTTGTGTTGGTTGACAAGTTATGTCTGGTATCAGTTTTTATTAAGTTTAAATTACTAAAAAATCTTTCAATAGAAGCATTTGATAATGGTAAAATCAATAGAAATTTTATTATAATTTTTAAATTTGGGAAAAGAATATCGCCAGCGCAGTTTTTTAGTTGACAAATTTTAGACCAGCATTTTTCAACACCTAATTCATCGTAAAGATTAAGTTCCTTGTGATCTAAAAGTGCATGTTCACGCCATTCATTGTCTAATTTTTGGTAATCCAGCTTAACAAATGGAGATCGACTTTTAAAAATTACCAATTTTAAGGACTGTGCAAATTTTGAGTCAACTATATCAATAAATCTATAAATATCATCATTAAACTTGAATCTTTTTTTAATTTGTGTAATTATGTACTTCAATATAGAAGTTTCTAAAATCGTTATACATTACAGTTTGTTGTAAAAAAGAACAGTGTGAAATAGTATTTTGTGCAGCTACACCAATATGCTTGTTTGTATGATCAATAAAAAACAAGTCATTGTTATTTAAATAATCTGCTTTTATATAACTAATATAAAATGAAAAATAAAAAACAGAACTGCCAAATTAAAAAAAAAATATTCAGTGTTGTTAAATAGTGCAAAATTACACAAAAAAATTATAGTGCAAACACAGTGCAAGAAATTTTAAATAGTGCAGATTTTGCACTATAGTGCAGAAAGTGACAACACTGTGTGAGGTAAATTTTTTTCTTTCTCTTATTCATTACAAAAATACACATTTGTATGGGCTAAAATTCCCAGAATTTTGGATCCCCACAACATGTATAAATCTTTTAAAAGTAATAAAATTCGACACTAAAATTATTTATATGCACAGCAGTCATGCCACTAAAAGGTGCTATCAGACGGGATGTATTTTACATATGTACTGTCACTTTTTTACCCATATTTAATTCCGTATGTTTGTCAAAATTTCCATTTTACATACGATTCATAATTTTTGCTATCCATATGACATAACCTATAAATGTACACTCAAAAAAAATTGAGTAATCCGTACTTAAATCAATCCGTAGCGGTGTCAATAGTAGGGTAAGTACGGATTTTCTTATACCGAGTACAAAATACTTGATTCATGTATGGATTCAAGTATGGATTCATCAAGTCAAAAAATCTTAATTTTAGCTCTCCTTAAGAATTGGCTGAGATTGAATTAATCCCTAAATAAGCTTGATTCAAGAATTATAAACTAGATTTAAGCACGAATTCGTACTTGATGTAATCCAAAAATGAGACTGATTTAAGTATGTCCGAGTTTGAATCAATCCCAAAATGAGCTTGGTTCAAGAATTTTGAACTAGATTTAAGCTCTAATTCATATTTGATGTAATCCTAAAATCGGATTGATTTAAGAATGCCCGTTATATAATTAATCTCATTATGAGCTAAATAATACGAGATAAATACTTCGGATCTCGGTCGGCTAACTTTTTGCTACAATATTATGAAGTAAGAACCAAGGCCTCGTCTGGTTATATTTTGTTCGTTCGGAACAGATTATAACTGGATCGGTACTCCTATTGTTACTTGCTTTATTGTGATATTCTTATATTAAAATGCACATAGACTATTTGAGAATTATAATAGTGAATTTTAACGTAGGAAGTGTGTGTTTTGTAACAACACGTTATATTAGCTGAGGGTTGTTTTCGTAACTACATTATTATCATGGTGAAATTAAATACTAGGTGACAGCATTGCTACAACAATTACAACAAGGCAAGAACAACAGGCATTTTTGTTTGTGTAAAAACTTTCGTTACTGTCGTTTTTCAGTCTCGTCTCATCGAACTGTTCGGACGTGTTTTTTTAGTGCGGCTGAATTTTCGGTTAAAAATCGTAATAGGTGAAAAAGTGTAAAATGTTGAAATTAAACAAAAAGTAAAAAAAAAAAAAATCGTAATAGGTAAAAATATAAAAAAAAAATAAACATTAAACATCACATAAAAACTGTATGAGTGTTCCTCTCAGATGTAATTCTGAGAAAGAGCTTAGCTCGACTAGAAAAACTAGATGGGTCTCTGAGGAAGAATCCTTAAAAAAATCTTTGGAGAATTTTCTCACTACAAGAGCCGTAGAACGGCGTCGCTCCTGTTCGCCCAATATAGTGATTTCAACAGATGAGAAAACATCATCTTCATCAAATAGTGCAGTGAAACACAAAAAACAAGTAGGTATGGATAAGTACATCACCGTTCTCAAGCGACAGAGGAGCCCGACGTCTACTCAAGTGTCATCAAATTCAAAAGCTCCTAAGACCGTGAGTAATGATCAAAATAGGTTTGCTCTCCTCCAGACGGATGAGCCAGAACTTCCTAAGAAGACGTTTAAGCCCCCACCAATTTATCTGAGAGAGCCCACTTCCAGTAAATTGGTACAAAGAATTGTTTCGGTAATAGGTGAAAATATGTTTAGCGTAACATCAATTAAACATGGAAATATCAGCGAAACCAAAATACAAGTGAATAGGGAAGATGATTTTTGAAAATTGTCCAACCAGTTGGAAAGGGAGACTAGGGATTTCTATACCTACCAGCTGAAAAGCGCAAAAGGACTCCAAGTCGTTCTAAAGGGTATAGACCCATGTGTTGATCCTACGGAGATAAAGACCGGTTTAATGGACAAAGGGTTCAAAATCAAGAGCGTAGTGAATATTAGAAACCGTGAAAAGATCCCTCAGCCCATGTTCAGGGTAGAATTGGAACCTGGAGATGTTGTCTTAAAGAAAAACGAGTCCCATCCCATCTACAATCTGATGACCTTCTGCATCGTAGAATCACCGTGGAAGAACCACATAAGCGTCAGGGAACCGTCCAGTGTCTCAACTGTCAAGAATTTGGTCACACCAAGGCGTACTGTAAATTGCCGTCAGTTTGTGTTGCGTGTGGGGAGCTACATGCAACTGCTCAATGTGATAAGTCGAAAACTGATTCAAAAATCAAAAAATGCAGTAACTGCGGAGGTAATCATACCGCAAATTATAGAGGTTGTCCAATTTACACTCATTTGAAAGCCATAAGTACCAACAAGACGTCAGTATTACCTGATCATCGTCAACAGCCTATTTTGGCATCGAGTGACAATTTCCCGCAATTGTTACGGTCCACTAGTCATGTAAACGCGCCTAGTTCTAGACAAGTTTCTTACGCTAACGTGGTTAAATCTAATATGCCAGGTTTGGAGCAGGCACCTAAATCACAATATTACGAGCCTAATATTAACACTCTAGAGACTACATTGCAGACACTTGTCCAAACCATGAACACTTTTACGACCACTATGACATCCATGATGCAGGAAATGCTGAAAATGCAATCCACTATCTTACAAGCCATTTTAAAGAAATGATTTGTTTAAAAATTTGTTTTTGGAATGCGAACGGCCTCCGCCAACATAAAAACGAACTGGAACACTTCCTGGTGGATAAGCAGATTGATGTCATGATGATTGCTGAAACTCACTTGACGGCGACAGCGTACTTCAAAATTAATGGCTGTTATATGATACTAAAGATCCACGCGGAAGAGCATGTGGAGGATCGGCAATTCTTATAAAGAACAGATTAAAACATTATTTAATGAACAACATATGTGAGGATTACCTACAAGCAACAAACATTTGTATTGAATTCTGTCAATACAATTTTGTTTTATCATCAATTTATTCGCCGCCTCGATTTTCAATAAAAGAACACCAATACCTCAGCTTCTTCAATTCCCTTGGACCTAGATTTTTAGTTGCTGGTGACTTTAACGCCAAACACACTCTTTGGGGTTCACGTCTGGTGACCCCGAAGGGTTGTGAACTCTTCAACACCATTGCCAAAATGGGATTAGATGTACTCTCAAGCGGGCATCCCACCTACTGGCCGACGGACCGACGGAAGATTCCCGATGTTATTGACTTCGGAGTAGTGAAAAATATCCCTGTAGAATCGATACAAGTGGAGCCTTCATTAGACTTGTCTTTAGATCACTCTCCTTCTATTATTTCAATGCGTTTCCTTCAAGGGAATGGCTCTCCATTTCGGGACATATCTAAAACCAGAGTAAGTTGGATAAATTATAAAAAGTATTTAAGTTCCCACTGCACGGAAAATGTAGTGTTGAGAACTACCGAGGATATTGATGGGTCGATTGGCAAGTTTACTGAGGACATACGAAGAGCTGTACATCACGCCTCCACATACGATATTGAGTGCAGAAGTGGGACAAATAGAACTTATTTCGCTGAACTCGATCATCTCCTGTCAGAAAAAAGAAGAGTTAGAAGAGAGTGGCAAATTCACAGGTCTCCTGAACTAAAAGCTAGGCTTCGGGTATGCAGAGATATACTAAGAAATTTCTTAGAATCCCAAAGAATAGCTTCACTTAAATCTTACTTGGAGGGTCTTGATAGTACCCCACAATCTGACTTTTCGTTATGGAAGGCGGCACGAGGTTTAAAAAGACCAGTTAGAGGAAAGCCTCCTCTGCGAAATCCGACTGGTGATTGGGCTAGAAATGATTCCGAGAAGGGGACTTTATTTGTTAATCATTTGAGAAAAGTGTTTACTATAAACAACTCAAATAGTGCATCTGATTTGCCTCCACTCGTTATTAGACCTCCTGTACCTCTAAGACTTAGCTTTAATGATGTTCAAAGCGCTATGGTACTCTGAATCTTAGAAAGGCTCCAGGTATGGATAAAATCAGCAACAAAATGCTTGTGGAGTTACCTCGTGTAGCTAGAAAAATTATCCTATTTATTTTCAATGCTATTTTACGCCTAGAATACTATCCTGCAGATTGGAAGGTGTCTATGATTACCATGATTCCTAAGCCAGGGAAGGACCCCACTAAAGTAGAGTCATATAGGCCAATTAGTCTACTGCCGACAATTTCAAAACTGTTTGAAAAATTGTTATTGGCTAAGTTGATTCCAATTCTAAACGACACTCAATGTATCCCAAATCACCAATTCGGGTTCAGAGCTAAACACAGTACCATCGAACAAACACACAGATTGGTAAATGTGATAAGACGGTCGTTTGAAGAGAAAAAATACTCTTCCGCGCTTTTCATTGATGTTTCCCAAGCGTTCGACAAAGTCTGGCATGAAGGTTTAATGCATAAAATTAAATTAACTCTGCCTGCTAACACCCACAAACTTATGAAAAGTTATTTATATGGTCGCAAATTTACAATCAAAGAAGGCGATTTTTTAAGCCCCGCTCAGCCAATTGAAGCAGGAGTACCCCGGGGTAGCATACTGGGTCCAACTTTATATTTGATTTATGCATCCGATATGCCGTTAGACCCCATAATACATACTTCAACTTTTGCAGACGATACAGCCTTTATAAGCGTTCATAAGGACCATCAAATAGCATCACAGAACTTGCAGAAATATGTTTATAAACTAGAGAATTGGCTTGAGCTTTGGAAAATCAGGGTTAACGAACAGAAATGTATTCATATAACTTTCACATTGCGAAAAGATACATGCTCGTTCATCAGAATAAATAATCAAATTATCCCGCAACACAATGAAGTCAAATACCTCGGAATCCACCTCGATCGTCGTTTAACTTGGAAGTCTCATATCGACGCAAAACTTACTCAGATGAGATTAAAAGCAGTGCAACTTAATTGGCTAATCGGCAGAAATTTTACATTAAAGTTGGATTGCAAACTTTTGTTGTACAATGCAATTCTAAAGCCAATCTGGTGTTATGGAATTCAATTATGGGGTTCTGCCTCAGCATCCAACATTGAAAAAATTCAAAGGGGTCAAAATAAAATTCTACGTACAATTACTGCAGCTCCATGGTACGTTAAAAATTCTAGAATTCACAAAGATCTAGGCATTCCTTTGGTGAAAGTCGAATTTACAAAACACGCCTCAAAATATGTCAGCAAACTTGAACACCATCCAAACCCACTTGCACGAGACATCCTTAACTTTACTGGCCATGTTCGGTTGAGAAGGAGGGATACCCTTGCTTTAACTCAAGCGCAAAACAGATGACTGGATCAGTGGATATAAATTTTTTGTAGTATCATAATATTTTGTCTAGCACTGGCTGGACTTATTATTTTCTTTTAGTATTAAGATTCGAAAACTTATTGTCATTTCATTTCTGAAGATTCAATAAATAAATGAAATGTATTAAAAAAAAAAAAAAAAAAAAAAAAACTGTCAAAAACATCTGGCATAAAATAAAGAAAACAAACAATACAACAATACAAACAATAAACTTTGACTATTTGTGAACAACTTTTTGACATTTTCAATTTCACCATGAATAATCAGCTGGCGCTATGCTGTCACCTAGTATAAATTCACCTTGATTATTATCACATTTTTGTAACTACACATTACTTGAGAGCAACTGAGAGAGTAAATTTTATTGTTAAAAATTTTTCTCAAAATATGTATAAGTTTTTTTTTGTCTTAATTCAAGTAAAAATAAGTCTTAATTTTCGCTTTAAGAGTTATATTCTTGATTTAAGAGCAAATTGGACTTAAAGTAAGAACTTCTTACTCAATAAATTAAAAAAACTGATGTTGAGGCTTCTGAGAGAGTAAGTTTAACTTCGCTCATTTCTTCTCTGGGATTGATTTAAGATTTTTGTTCTTAATTTAAGTAAAATAAGTCTTAGTTTTCGTTTTAAGATTTATCTTCTTGATTTAAGAACAAATTGGACTTAATTTAAGAGTTTTTTACTTAAATCAAGAACACTATTCTTGTTTTAAGAAAATCTGCGCTTGATTTGTCAAATCAATCCCGAGTTTTACTTATTTTAAGTATGAACTAGTAAAAACGTACTTGAAAATTTCAGGCTAAAACTGAGAAAAATAAACTTAATTTTAGAATGCCATTTTTCTTTCTGTGTAAACAAAAGCTGACTTTTTAACGTGTATAAATTTCAAGAATTGCTTCTTTTTGGCCAATCTAACTGCAATAAATATAATAAACATAATTTAATTTCTTAAAAATCGAAAAATACTTACTTTTCCATGTTCATTATCCATTTTCTTTAATTTTTCTTAGCAATATATTTTTTCAAACAATTTTGTTTCAAAACAAACCAGCTGACAAATCTTTTATTTCTAACAAATATTTCACATATGTACATACTTATATACATATTTATTATATTATACCTACTCGTATATGTTATTTTTATTTCTTCAGTCAGTAGTAGCTGTAGTACAAAAGATTGACATGATAACAATTTGAAAATAATGTATCTAGTTTTTATTTGAATAGTTTGTTGCTTTTTAAAATATTAGTTTTAGAAAAGTTATTATTTCATTTAACAATTTGTATAATAATAGTTTGTTTTTGTGTTGTTTTTGGTTTTTGTTTTGTAAAAATATTTTTGCTTTTTTGAAGAGATTGTCATAAATATAAAATAACATTTACACTATACATTCATATAACCTATACTAGAGTTGAGACATAAACATATACATATATGTATAAATATATTCCATTCAAAAATAACGGTGTTTTTACTAACTTCGAGGAGTGCCCGTCGAATTGATATGACACTTGGTGTGAAGCAGCCACATTGAAAATTTAGTTCAAAGGTGATATTTATATTTCGATAAAATTTGGTATAGACGACAATGGTTGTCTTCCAAAGTAGCACATTGTCGGTCTTAAATGTCTGATTTATGAAGGTATCCTCACAAACTTTCCAAATCAAATCACAAAAATTACTTTAACAAATACATAAATATGCATGCATAATGGGTCGATTACGGATGGCAACCGAACCTCAGTGGAGTGGACAGTTGCCAAAAACATATTACTGATGGCAACTGGCAACTGTCAGTTGGTAACTTCAGTTGCCGAACATGGCAACCGAGAATTTGCGGTTGCTTTGATTTTATATTTTAAATGTTATTAATTTTGCTGTTAAATTATTTATATTTATATATATGTATGTATGTATTGGCAACCCAACTCCAGTTTGGTTGCTATACATAATAATGCTATACATAGCTTTCATTTAGGGTCTACTCAGCCAAACTTAAACTCAAAGCAATTTCATGCATACAGATAATAAGCGATCTATGTAATTACATGACGATCGGTCCATAATTAGTCATAGCCCATTCTTTATCGTGCATAAGTTTTATTTGGAATCAAAAATTTTATTTGTAAAGAAATCATACTACTACACTGGTCCATTGCGGCCACTTCTGAAGAACATAAAAGGAATTTAAATTAAAAACAACTTTTCCTCATATTCTTGGTGCACGGTATTATATGAGCGGGATTAACCGTCTATACTTCCTCACTTGTTTTAATTGGCTCTGATGCGTGAAATGCGATTACAAATATTAAATTTCCTATTTAATAATAACGGAATCATAACCTATAAATTTCAAAAAAGATACATTTTTTTTACATTTTTAAATTTTTAAAAATTCCCATGCATATTATTCGCCCCAAGTTATTAAAAATTTTACAGTATGCAAAAGATTATTTTTTTTTTTTTTTTGACTAGAGAGAATGACTTAATGTTTGGTAACAAATTTTATCTCAACTGGGTAAAATGGTTAATTTTAAGATTTTTTAATGCTCATTTTTCAAACAATTCAACAGACAATTTTAAAGTGTTTTCAACAAATTGTGCGCATTTTGTTGCAAAGTAAACATATGTATACTGGTATTGTGCAAATACATACATATAGAAAATTGCATTTTAGAAAGATATTTCAGCATAGTTGTAATTCTGTAGTGTTTGTAGTTTGACTCAAATCATCATTGTTGTAATATTAATACTTATGTCAAGTGTCACAATAATTCGAATCGCACGCAATCCTCTAACGGCCAAAAAAACATCCTAGTAAATATATATATATGTATGTATGTGTGCGTTTTTCATGTTGTTATTTTAGAAATAAATACTCGTACATACACACATCCATACATATGTATGCAACAGTATATAAATATATTTGACTAAATTTATTTGAAACATTTATGGCCGAATTCACAGTCTTTAGTTAGCTAATGACAAAGGCTTAACTAATGATTCTTTATTCGCAATGCTTAGTTTGCCATAAGAATAACAAGTAATAGTTAAACAATAGTTAGTATTTTAGTTTACCAATGGTTAACTAATGACTGAGAATTCGGCCATTAGACATGTTTCGTTCTACTATACATTTACATATGTACATAAATACATATTTATGTAAATATATTTCTTTCTGTTTTTAAATTATTTTAAATTATTTTTATAACAAATATTTATTTATTTTTGTAGGTATTTACTATTTAATGTATTAAGGCTTACATATACATAAGTATAAAAGTGTTTGTGTGTGTAAGTTAAAGTTTAAAGTTGAGTCCAGCCCAAAAGAGACAAACAAAAAATAAATCATTATTATTAATATGCCGCGGCATGCCGTCCTACAAAAGAGTTCTTTCAACATTTTATGAAGAGCTCAAATCGCTTCTTTTTGATATGATGTATGTATGTATGTATGTATATATTTATGTATGTATGTACCCTGCAGTCGGCGTAGCTAGCGAAAGTCTAGCTATTTCCTTAACTACCAATCATTAGCATTAACTACCAGCCTAACTACTAGCAATGCACACGACTGACGATTTTAACATGGGGATGACATTGACGGTAGTCAATTGTCACCATCTGCATAACCCTTCACTAATAATTTCACTGACACTGCTTCTGTAGCGAAATAACTAACAGCAAAACCCAACTATTCCTCTAGTCAAAATTTGGAATTGTCTGTTTCATTATTTTCACAAATTTCTTTTTCAATATTAATAAATTTTTCAATTAATTGTTCTTTTTCTTTTTTTATGCGACGTTTTAATTCACTTCTGCTGCTCATTTTACCTTTCTAAAAAAAAACACTTTTTTTACTAAAAATTACACGTACAGTGACCATGAACTTCCAATTGCAACTGATGCCAACACAAAATCAAAATAACAACTTAAAATATTTTTTTTTCTAGTTGATTCTCTTTGGAATAACGGCAGTTTTTTTCCACTCGCAAAAAAAAATTAGGTTAGAGACATTAACATATCCATGTGTGAGAGAGTCAAAAGGCGAACTCTTGCATTACTTGTGGCAACTGTAGTAGTTAGTCGATTTTTCGTTAGGGAAATACCTAACGATTTTAAGTTAATTTCTACTTTTCAAACTGCAGGGTACATACTCGTACATACTTTTAAAATTCTGCATGCTATTTTATAATATGAATTTTTTTTTACAGATTGATTGATTTCTTTATTCTTAAATTACATATGTATGTACGTTTAAGTTGGGATACATTTATGTATTGCATTATTGAATATGTAGTTGTAAATGATACATATGTACATACATACATACATTCTTGAATTCTAAGGAACAAACTAACAATTATTGTAGGTGTTAATTCCTTATTATGTACATAGATGTGATTGATGTATTTAGGTGAGAAGGTGCAATGATGCCATGATACGATAAGGTGATGATAAGTAGCATTAGAGGGAAGTCATTGTGGACGCAAGAGAGAAACGTACATACATACATGTGTATGTATGTTAATAGTAGTACAAGTCATCGTTAAAAATGTAGAGGAAAGGTAAGTAATTTGTTTAAAACATGAAATGAACGTACAATTAACTAATCAGCACTTTGCTTTAAACTTAATATTTAAATGTATTTTTATTTAATTTAGTTATTTTTTTTTTTGAGCAGGTATGACTTTTGCGACACCTTAAGTAGCCGTGCACATTTGATTGAGTCTGAATTAGTCGAGCTGGCGATTTATTTTTGAACATATTCCTCTATTTCATGTTCACCAATCGAAAATGCGCATTGTAATTGTAGCGGCTGGGGCTTGAGGAGTCCTAAGAAGAGTCTCTTAAATGCCATATGCTATTTGAGAGCAGATTTCTTATTCATAAGAGACATTTGTTTTGCCTTAACCTCGGCGAGTGTGTGAATACCTTGTTCTTCGAATTTCTTCCATTGCGAATAGTTGATCTGCATGTACGTAATCAACTCTGGCATATCGATGAAACCTCAAATAGATAAAAAAAAAACATGAATGTTTGTAAGTATTTAGTTTTATTTGTTTATAATTAGTATGATGATATCTACTTACTGTCCCAAGCATGCATCATGTCCTGTATGATGTATTCTATGAAGCCAATTTGGCTTTTTGGTATACTGCAGGTGGCGCGATCGAACATTGGCATGACGATTGGCAAATCTTTAGCTTTCTCTTCGTCAGTTTGCATAAAATATTCTTCGGCAATACGTCGCGCCCATTCGATACAACAAGTCATTGGTCTGGCTGGATTGCTTACATCGGCGACTTTGATAAGCATGCGGCGCATTAGTATGGAACTTTCGTCTTCGCTTTGTACGATCTGTAAAAGTTAATATAATGTGAAATTATTAAAACTGATGATCATTGATATCAAATTTAATATGCTAGGCGATCTCTAACCTTTATCACATTTATTATCCAAATAGAGTCGTATACAAAACTAACTTTCTGAGTGTTTTGGTCACACTCATTATTTATTTGCTACTAATACGAGTATAAAACTTCTCTACTAGAACTTTTTCTCTTTGAATGTGGCAATGTTTTCGGATTATTTCGGAAACAGTATTTCAGCGTAAACAGCATTTGCTGTTATTTCAGTACATAACAGTATGTATTTTATTGTCAACGGAAATTTCGAAATAAAATTGTATATAAATAATTGCCATCTCAAGATGGTATTATATTAGATTTATTTTATATGTGACGCTATCGGTATATTCGATATTTTAACTGCTGCCCAGGACAAGTATGATAACAAAGACAGGATGAGAAACAATATCTACTACTACTAGAACTACTTCGAGGACAAATTTAACGACAATTGCATGCAATTTGTCGTGTTTCAAATTATATACTATGTGACCAGATGAGCGACATGGCCCTTATTAAAACATATTTGAGGACAACTTAGTCAACACATGCCATAATTTGTCGTTCTTCTATTAACAAGATGAAAACGTGATCGAGACTTATTGTCATAATTGTTTTTTTTAGTTTTGTTGAAAAAAATGCAACTTTTAAAGTCCATTCAGTCTCGTCTCATCGAACTGTTCGGACGTGTTATTTTTAGTGCGGCTGAATTTTCGGTGAAAAAATCGTAATAGGTGAAAAAGTGTAATAGGTTGAAATAAAACAAAAAAATGAAAAAATAACTCGTAATAGGTTAAAAAAATCTACGGTAATATCGGTAATTAAAAAAACACTAAAAGTCGCATAAAAATTGTATGAGTGTTCCTCTCAGATGTAATTCTGAGAAAGAGCTTAGCTCGTCTAGAAAAACTAAATGGGTCTCTGAGGAAGAATCCATAAAAAAATCTCTGGAGAATTTTCTCACTACAAGAGCCGTCGTTCCTATTCGCCCAATATAGTGATTTCAACAGATGAAAAAACATCATCTTCATCAAATAGTGCAGTCAAACCCAAAAAACAAGTAGGTATGGATAAATACATCACCGTTCTCAAGCGACAGAGGAGCCCGACGTCTGCTCAAGTGTCATCAAATTCAAAAGCTCCTAAGACCGTGAGTAATAATCAAAATAGGTTTGCTCTCCTCCAGACGGATGAGCCAGAACTTCCTAAGAAGACGTTTAAGCCCCCACCAATTTATCTGAGAGAGCCGACTTCCAGTAAATTGGTACAAGGAATTGTTTCGGTAATAGGTGAAAACATGTTTAGCGTAACCTCAATTAAACATGGAAATATCTGCGAGACAAAGATCGAAGTGAATAGGGAAGATGATTTTCGAAAATTGTCCAACCAGTTGGAGACTAAGGACTTCTATACCTAGCAGCTCAAAAGCGCAAAAGGACTCCAAGTCGTTCTAAAGGGTATAGACCCATGTGTTGATCCTGTGGAGATAAAGACCGGTTTAATGGACAAAGGGTTCAAAATCAAGAGCGTAGTGAATATCAGAAACCGTGAAAAGATCCCTCAGCCCATGTTCAGGGTAGAATTGGAACCTGGAGATGTCGTCTTAAAGAAAAACGAGTCCCATCCAATCTACAATCTCATTTATCTTCTGCATCGTAGAATTACCGTGGAGGAACCGCATAAGCGCATTGGACCCGTCCAGTGTGTTAATTGTCAAGAATTTGGCCACACCAAAGCGTACTGTAAATTGCCGTCTGTTTGTATTGCGTGTGGGGAACTACATCCAACTGCTCAATGTAATAAGTCCAAAACTGACGTAAAAATAAAAAAATGTAGTAACTGCGGAGGAAATCATACCGCAAATTATAGAGGTTGTCCAGTTTATACTTACTTGAAGGGCATAAGGACCAATAAGTCGGCAGTACTACCTGATCATCATCAACTACCTAATTTCACGTCGAGTATGAATTTTCCTCAAATTGTACGACCAACTACTCACGAAAACGCTCCTAAATCTAGACAAGTTTCTTACGCAAACGTGGTTAAATCTAATATGCCAGGTCTGGAGCAGGAACCTAAACCCCAATATTCTGAGCCGCATATCAACAATCTAGAGACAACATTGCAGACACTTGTCCAAACTATGAACACTTTTACGACCACCATGACATCCATGATGCAGGAAATGCTGAAAATGCAATCCACTATCTTGCAAGCCATTTTAAAGAAATTATTTATTTAAAAATTTGTTTCTGGAACGCGAACGGCCTCCGCCAACATAAAAATGAACTGGAATACTTCGTGATGGATAAGCAGATTGATGTTATGGTGATTGCTGAAACTCACTTGACGTCGATAGGGTACTTCAAAATTAATGGCTACGTGTTCTACGATACTAAAGACCCCCGCGGAAGAGCTTGTGGGGGTTCGGCAATTCTTATAAAGAACAGAATTAAGCATTATCTAATGAATAACATAAGTGAGGATTACCTCCAAGCAACAAACATTTGCATTGAATTCTGTCAATACAAATTTGTTTTATCATCGATTTATTCTCCGCCTCGATTTTCAATAAAAGAACACCAATACCATAACTTCTTTAAATCCCTTGGAGCTAGATTTTTAGTTGCTGGTGACTTTAACGCCAAACACACATTTTGGGGTTCACGTCTGGTAACCCCAAAGGGTCGCGTACTCTCCAACACCATTGCTAAAATGGGCTTAGATGTACTCTCAAGTGGACATCCCACCTATTGGCCGACGGAAGATTCCCGATGTTATTGACTTTGGAGTAGTGAAAAATATCCCTGTAGAATGGATGCAAGTGGATCCTTCACTGGACTTGTCCTCAGATCACTCTCCTACTATCATTTCAATGCATTTCCCTCAAGTGTGTGGTTCTCCATTTATGAACATGACTAAGACCCGAGTAAGTTGGATAAAATACAAAAAGTATTTAAGTTCTCATTGCATGGAAAATGTTGTGTTGAGAACTACCGACGATATTGATGAGTCGATTGGCAACTTTACCGAGGACCTTCGACGAGCTGTGCATCACGCTTCCACTTATCACGTTGAATGTAGAAATAGGACAAACAGAACTTATTTCTCTGAACTCGAACATCTCCTATCAGAAAAAAGAAGAATGAGAAGAGAGTGGCAAGTTCACAGGTCTCCTGAACTAAGACATTTCTTAGAAACGCAAAGAACGGCCTCACTTATATCTTACTTGGAAGGTCTTGATAGTACCCCACAATCTGACTACTCGTTATGGAGGGCGGCAAGAGGTTTAAAAAGACCAGTGCGAGGAAAACCTCCGTTGCGAAATCCGACTGGTGACTGGGCTAGAAATGATTCCGAGAAAGGGACATTATTTGTTAACCATTTGAGAAATGTGTTTACTATAAACAACTCAAATAATAACGAATCTGATTTGCCACCACTTGTTATAAGACCTCCTGTACCTCTAAGACTAAACTTTCGTGATGTCCAAAACGCTATTGGTACTCTGAACCTTAGAAAGGCTCCAGGTATGGATAAAATCAGCAATAAAATGCTTGTGGAGTTACCTCGTGTAGCAAGAAGAATTATCCTCTTTATCTTCAACGCTATTTTACGCCTAGAATACTATCCTGCAGATTGGAAGGTGTCTATGATCACTATGATTCCTAAGCCAGGGAAGGACCACACCAAAGTGGAGTCATATAGGCCAATTAGTCTACTGCCTACAATTTCAAAACTGTTTTAAAAATTGTTTATGACTAAGTTTACTCCAATTCTGAATGACACTGAATGTATTCCTAATCATCAATTCGGCTTCAGAGCTAAACATAGTACCATCGAACAAACACACAGATTGGTAAATGTGATAAGAGGGTCGTTTGAAGATAAAAAATACTGCTCCGCGCTTTTCATTGATGTTTCCCAAGCGTTCGGCAAAGTCTGGCATGAAGGTTTAATGCATAAAATTAAATTAACTCTGCCTGCTAACACCCACAAACTTATGAAAAGTTATTTATATGGTCGCAAATTTACAATCAAAGACGGCGATTTTTTAAGCCCCGCTCAGCCAATTGAAGCAGGAGTAACCCGGGGTAGCATACTGGGCCCTACTTTATATTTGATTTATGCCTCCGACATGCCGTCAGACCCCAAAACCCACACGTCAACTTTTGCAGACGATACAGCCTTTGTCAGCGTCCATAAGGACCACCAAGTTGCATCACAGAATTTGCAGAATTATGTTGATAAACTAGAGAATTGGCTAGAGCTTTGGAAAATCAGGGTAAATGAACAAAAATGTATTCATATCACTTTCAAATTGCGAAAAGATACCTGCTCGTCCATCAGAATAAATAATCAAATTATTCCTCAACATAATGAAGTCAAATACCTCGGCATTCACCTCGACCACCGTTTAACTTGGAAGTCTCATATTGAAGCGAAACTTACACAAATGAGATTAAAAGCAGTGCAACTTAATTGGTTAATCGGCAGAAACTATACATTGAAATTGGATTGCAAACTTTTGTTGTACAATGCAATTCTAAAGCCAATCTGGTGTTATGGAATTCAATTATGGGGTACTGCCTCAGCATCAAACATTGAAAAAATTCTGTTCAAATTAGCATAAAGTATTGACCACATTGGAAAAACAAGTGGAACGAAACATTATGCTAAAAACATTCGCAGCAAGTGAAAACAAAAAGAAACAACACTCATCATTCAACAAGCGAAGAGAACGGTCAAAGTATAAAACTCACTCTCAACAAAACAAACATTTGAAATTATATTGGCAAAATAAATTGTTTCAAATTATTGTAATTTCTATTTTTTATAATTGTGATGTGCTAAATCTTAAAAATAATCTAAATTTCTATTTTTTTTATAATCGTGAAGTGCTAAATCTTGAAAAGAATTTAAAGTTGAAATAAACAAACAAGATTGCATAAAATTAAAGTTAAATTAAACACTAATTAAATCTAAAATATACAAACAATTAAATTCACAAAATTTACAAGAAACAAACATAAGGAAATCTAAGAAACTTAAATTAAAGAAATACCTGTGACTTAAAATTAAAATTGTACAAATACAAATAATTAAAACTACATACATGTAAAATGAATAAATAATTAACATATAAGTAAAAGTTCACTGTTATATATTCTATATTTAAAGTTTAAATTCTTAAATCCTAAATAATTATAATACTTAATTTATAAAAGAAATAAAGTTAATACTTACGTGCTAAAGAATTAAAAGTTAAAACAATTAAAATTGAAATATATATACAATACTTAAATTTAATACCTACTTTCTAAATAACTAAAAGTTAAAATACAACATAAATTTATGAATTGAAAATTATAATACTTAAATTAAATACTGTGTAAAATCACCTAAGAATTAAACCTAATTAACCTACACATAAAGTACCCCAATAAATTGGAAATTTGGAATTGAAATTAAACCCTAGTGTCTACCACTTATTTGGAAATTAACCTAAATCTCAGTGACTACCACATACATACTCCAGCAAGATTAAACAAATAGGTAGTTTGTTTATCTTCCATAAGACGCAATTTGTTCCCACAACCATTGGAAAGGGCAAAGTTGTTCATGGTCCTTCGAGCCGGATTTCAAAGACTATCAAATGAAAACAGTAACCTTCGGAATTAATTGCGCTCCCTTTTTAGCAATCCGAACTTTGTTACAGCTCTCTTCCGATACTCGGGAGCTTTTCCCAAAAGCATCTCACATTCTCAAAACCGAAACTTATGTAGATGACATTCTAGCGGGAGGTCACTCTATAACCGATGCCCTAGATTCTCAATCTCAGCTGATTCAATCCCTTGCATCAGCAGGTTTTCCACTAAAGAAAATTACCTCTAACGACTCTCGATTGTTAGAGCCAATCCCAAAAGAAGATCTATACGATTGTGATTTCCTCAAATTTCATGATGCTAGTGTCACGAAAACTCTCGGTATTCGTTGGAATGCACTCACAGATCATTTTACTTATACATTTGAACCTTTCCCAGAGGTTACGAAAGCTACAAAACGCCAGGTTCTGTCTTCTGTAGCAAAACTGTTCGATCCAGCAGGCTGGATTTCTCCGGTCATTATACGGGGAAAAATTCTTATTCAACAACTTTGGTTAGAAAAAATCGACTGGGATGAACCTATAAGTCAAGAATCTCTCCAAATTTGGAACGAACTTATAAAAGATATGATACTGGTTGAGAAAATTCAAATCCCTCGCTGGTTGCAGTTCACCCCAGTTGACCAAGTTCAAATACACGGTTTCTGCGACGCCTCAAAACTGGCATATTGTGCAGCCCTTTACATTCGTATTGACACCTCTACCTCTGTGTTTTCTAATTTACTGGTTTCAAAAACTAAAGTCGCCCCCCTAGCAGCCATAACTTTGCCAAGGCTTGAGTTATCAGGAGCTCTATTGTTGTCCAAACTCGCACATCATATAGTCTCTTCACTAAATTTATCAAATTATGAAATTTATCTTTGGTGCGATTCCTCCATTGTGCTTGGATGGTTAGCAAAACCTCCAGCCACATGGAAGGAAGTTTATGTGTCTAATCGTGTTTCACAAATACACAAATTATTACCCAATGCTAAATGGCGTCATGTACCAACACAGTCTAATCCCGCCGACTTAGGATCTAGAGGTTGTAAACCTCAGGATTTAGCTATCAACAGTCTTTGGTGGAACGGACCATCATGGCTCACAAAATCTCCGTCCTATTGGCCCAAACCCAACGATTTTACACATAACAACGTTACTTTACCGGGAGCTTTTGACTTTATAAATGAAACACCATTCACTTCAATATTGTCTCATAACGCAAATGTTAATGTAACCAGTTTACCCTCTAAGCAGAACTATATTGACATTCTGGATAATTTTTCTTCATACACTCGTGCGCTACGTGTGCTAGCTTATGTTTTCCGATTTGTCCGAAAATTCAGTCCATCCTTTGCCAACCCTACGTTTTTTTTAAATTATGAGAATACAACTCTTAGTCACCCAGAAATTAGCTCCGTCAAAACACGACTAATATTACTTGCGCAAAGGCAATATTATGAAAGTGAATATAATTTACTGTCGCAATCCGAACCAATATTAGGAAATAGCCCATTATTCACACTAAACCCCATTACTGATGAAAATAAGATCTTACGTGTCAATGGCAGATTGGCAAATTCCACCTTACCTTATAAAGAACGATTTCCTATAATTCTACCATCCCAGTCTAGATTTTGCATTTTATTTTTATCCCACTTACACAATTTTCTCATGCAATTAATGTGTCGTATGGCACAAACAGAATTTTATATCCCTCGTCTCAAAATGCGTGTTCGAAAAATAATCCGATATTGTAAAACTTGTCTGATTTATAAACGAAAATCTTGCTCTCAAATCATGGCCGCACTCCCAGCCGAGCGATGCAGTTTGTCATTACCATTCCACACAACGGGAATAGACTTCGCTGGACCGTTTGAGCTAAAAGTTTCCACGCACAGAAACTCGTCTACCGTGAAGGCATATGTGTGCGTATTTGTTTGTTTTGCCACCAAAGCAATTCATCTGGAACCTTGTTCCAGCCTTTCCACTATCGCTTTTCAAGCAACCTTCGCTAGGTTTGTTGGCCGAAGAGGACTTCCCCATAAAGTCTTCTCAGATAATGGCCGCAATTTTGTGGGAGCAAACCGCGCCTTTCGAAAAGAATTTTCACTCTTTCTGTCAATCGTATCTCAGGATATTGCGCAAAAATATGTCACCAATAATTTCCATTGGTCCTTTATTCCCCCACACGCACCTCATATGGGCGATTTGTGGGAAGCTGTGGTAAAAAGTTTCAAGTTTCATTTGAAACGAGTTGCAGGAGCTTATCGGTTCAATTTCGAAGAGTTTAATACTCTATTAGCTCGAATCGAGGGTGTATTAAATTCCCGACCAATCTCCCCTCTGTCTGAAAATCCCTCAGACTTAACCGCGTTGACTCCAGGACACTTCTTAAGAGGCGGTCCCATCATGGCACTTCCTGAGCCAGCTGTGGAAAATCTCCCTTTGCTCAATCGATGGGAGAAACTTAAAGCTTTCCATCACCAATTTGCCATACAATGGAAAGCAGATTATTTACAATCACTGCATAAACGCTATAAATGGAGATTATCTGTCCCTAACTTACAAATAGGCGACTTTGTAATAGTGATCGACGATCTATTACCCCCGAATGAGTGGCGACTGGGTAGAGTCGAAAAGGTATACCAGGGAAAGGATCAAAAGGTTCGAGTAGTCGACGTGCGCACCGCCGCTGGTACGCTAAATCGCCCAATCACCAAATTATGTTATTTACCCTATAACGAAAACCAAAATTGTCCCGATTAACTTAATGTTCTCTACACAATCTTATAATTACATATACATTTGTCTCCTTGACCGCCCGAACTATTGCCATAAATGTGAGATATCACATCATACCCTTCTCCACCATTTCCAACATCCCTCATATTATGCCACAACATCATATTTATCCTTTAAATTTACCTTCCCAAAGAAATTTACTGACAAAATTTTTATTCCTGTTTAGTTTACGGTCTCCAACTCCAAGGGATCCCGCTATACACCAGTGTCAACTGTGCCACCGATACCATGCGTTGAGGTTCTGCCGGCGGTTCATTGATATGGATTCTCAAGAACGCAACAGAGTAGTCCGCAGACATCACTATTGTGTCAACTGTCTAGCTCGCACCCACACCGTATACAGTTGTGACAGCCCTGATGGATGCATGTATTGTGGACTTTTACACCATACTCTGTTGCACCAAAGAGATCCAGACAGGAGCAGAGAAAGAAGCGGGGTTCTCGAACGGCTCGGTACCCGACGACGTATCACCACCAGCAACAGCCGAACGCACCAAAGAACAACTAGCTCTAGAAGACGGAATATTGTACTTCCAAACCGCAACACATCTCGCAGCCGCACTACCGAGACAGGCAGCAGATCTATTCAGCGCTCCACGCACAACACCCATCGTAGCCGATCTACTCAGCGTGCAACTCAACGTAACCAGAACACCAGAGCAACCAGACCTGTTTCTCATCAAGTTCCAAGAAGACGTCAAAATCTCAGACAAAATCAGCGGGTGCTGTCAGAGGCCATCCGTTCGCTCGCCGCGGTATTATGTGCAACCGACTAACCTTGATCTTGCATTCATGCAAGGAGGGGCGGCATGTTCAAATTAGCATAAAGTATTGACCACATTGGAAAAACAAGTGGAACGAAACATTATGCTAAAAACATTCGCAGCAAGTGAAAACAAAAAGAAACAACACTCATCATTCAACAAGCGAAGAGAACGGTCAAAGTATAAAACTCACTCTCAACAAAACAAACATTTGAAATTATATTGGCAAAATAAATTGTTTCAAATTATTGTAATTTCTATTTTTTATAATTGTGATGTGCTAAATCTTAAAAATAATCTAAATTTCTATTTTTTTTATAATCGTGAAGTGCTAAATCTTGAAAAGAATTTAAAGTTGAAATAAACAAACAAGATTGCATAAAATTAAAGTTAAATTAAACACTAATTAAATCTAAAATATACAAACAATTAAATTCACAAAATTTACAAGAAACAAACATAAGGAAATCTAAGAAACTTAAATTAAAGAAATACCTGTGACTTAAAATTAAAATTGTACAAATACAAATAATTAAAACTACATACATGTAAAATGAATAAATAATTAACATATAAGTAAAAGTTCACTGTTATATATTCTATATTTAAAGTTTAAATTCTTAAATCCTAAATAATTATAATACTTAATTTATAAAAGAAATAAAGTTAATACTTACGTGCTAAAGAATTAAAAGTTAAAACAATTAAAATTGAAATATATATACAATACTTAAATTTAATACCTACTTTCTAAATAATTAAAAGTTAAAATACAACATAAATTTATGAATTGAAAATTATAATACTTAAATTAAATACTGTGTAAAATCACCTAAGAATTAAACCTAATTAACCTACACATAAAGTACCCCAATAAATTGGAAATTTGGAATTGAAATTAAACCCTAGTGTCTACCACTTATTTGGAAATTAACCTAAATCTCAGTGACTACCACATACATACTCCAGCAAGATTAAACAAATAGGTAGTTTGTTTATCTTCCATAAGACGCAATTTGTTCCCACAACCATTGGAAAGGGCAAAGTTGTTCAAATTCACATGGGTCAAAATAAAATTCTACGTATAATTACTGCAGCTCCATGGTATGTTAAAAATTCTCGAACCCACAAAGATCTAGGCGTGCCATTAGTAAACGTCGAATTTAAAAAATATGCGTCAAAGTACGTCAGCAAACTTGAACACCATCCAAACCCACTTGCAAGAGACATCCTTAACTTTAGTGGCCACAATCGGTTGAGATGGAGGGATACCCTTGCTTTAACTCAACCGCAGATGACTGGATCAGTTGATGTGAAATTTTTTAGTATCATAAAAATTTTTGTCTAGCACTAGCTGGGCTTATTATTTTCTTTTTAGTATTAAGATTTGAATACTTATTGTCATTCCAAATATGAAGATTCAATAAATAATTAAATGCAAAAAAAAAAAAAAAAAAAAAAAAAAAAAAAAACAAAAAACTTTTAAAGTAAATGATAAAACAAGTTAAGGTTGCTTAAATCATTTTTACTTTAGTCTCAATTCACACGAAGCAATTCATTAAGCTTAGTTGATTACTTTTTAGACATCGGGGTGAGGGGAACATAAGACGAGTACACATAGCAATTCTTGTAATAAGAATAAGAAAGTAACACATACATACATACATATCAAATAAAAATAAGAGTGATTTAACAGTTTTGATTGGAATAGGTTAATTTTCACTTTGCTAAGTCGATAACTTTACAACATTCTCGTGTAAGTACAAGGTTATTGTGTTGCATTACTAGCTAGACACTGGGAGTAGTTGTAATTCACTCTATCAATGTTAATTTGACACGAAATCTTTTATCATTATCAATATGTAAGATAAACATACACAGAAATGATAAGCGCATTTGTCGCATATGCGTGAAAAGCGTTGTTCTAAATTTTATATAATGTACACATTGATAAACAATAAAAATAAATTGGTTTACAAGTACACAGGGGTAAACCAAACAAAAGAAAAATACATATGTATATAAAATATATGTAAATGATAAAACAATATAGGCAGTGCTGATATTCAGCCGGTTCGGACCGGTTCCCTCGAACCGGTTGTTAAAATTTTAAAAATTTTCCGTACCGGTTGTTGCATATTCACCCTTATCGTGAAAAAAATATCCACATGAAATTTGTTCCCTTTTATTTTTAACGTTTAATTTTAATAGGAAAAATGTGAAAAGGGAACAAATTTCATGTGAAATTTTTATTCACGATAGGGGTGATTATGTTTTTTGCTTTAACGGTTTTATATAATGTATATTAATCAAGGTGATATAGTCTCGGCAACAAACACAATATTGTTCAGTTGTTCATTGTCCAAACAAATGATTTTATTTTGGTCATATATTGGATTCTTGGATGATGATGTTTTCGATAGAGTTTTCTTCAATCTTTTGAGAAAAAGTAAAACAATTTTTTTTGACTTTTATTTTGCAAAATCAAAACTATTTTTTGTTAAAAACGTAACTTTTTTTTATTAAACGAAAGTTTATATCATTTCCTTCAAGAGGCTTGTGGTCTGTTACTGGAATGCGACTTTAAAATTTTCGTTATTTTTATCAAAATTTGGCAAAAATATAATTTTTTTAAGCGAAACGGTTGTTAATTGTTTCGAATATCACCACTTTTTCTTTAAATTTTTACGTCGTCTGCATACATTAAAATATTAGAGAATGTAATTACTTTAGGCAAGTCGTTAATAAAAAAAATAACAGCGGACCAAGGTGACTCCCTTGTGGTACTCCAGAACAAACGTTAAATTTATATGAAGACGTGTTATTAAAACGAATTGTATCCACTGTTCGCTAAGATCTGTAAATCCCAATTTTTGCAGTTTTCGTACGAGAAATAAATGATTTATTTTGTCAAATGCTTTACTGAAATCCGCATATATAACATCAATTTGTACCCTTTGAATAAAGCCGCGATTGATGACTGTTGTTAGATGCAGAAGATTTGAAGTAGTAGAGCAAGATTTTTGAAAACCATGTTGAAGTGAAGATATTAAATTTGATACTTGATGGTTTAAATAATCGGTTATTAATTTTTCAAAAAGTTTCGGTATAATACTTAGTTTTGCGATACCTCGATAATTTTCGACATCAGATTTGCTGCCCCATTTAAATAATGGAACAATATATGATTCATTCCAGATTGCTGGAAAGTATCCATTAATAATAGAATTGTTAAACAGAAGTGTTAATAGAGGAGCTAAGACTTTCGCGCAATTGAATAATATATTACTGGGGAACTACATATATGAGTACTTAAGCTTTTTAATGCCATTTAGGACTGTAGAAACATCAAGAGACGGCAAGGAGATGGATTGATTTTCATCTAGCCGCTTGTCTTTTTCTTTGTGTTAACGAACTTGTAGAATGACTTTGTTCAAGACATTTGTGTCGTTTAAGCTCTATCGAATCATTTTTATTATAATTTTTTTCAGGTGTCAACAGATAACGAAACCCCATAGTGCTTTGGACACAAAATGAAACGGACTTATAATTATATAATCACGCACATTACTGGATCTATGTCCAATATTTTGATGTGTTACAAATGGAATAATCTTTTGGCGATGCCTGTAAATTACATGTATGTAAATGTTTTATAATCCTAAAGCTATTTATACATAATAATAGCAATTGAAAATATAATGGATCACTTACATCTCTGGGCTCAACTTCAGCACCAAACACACTAACAAATTTGGCCAAATGCTCAAAATGACGTGTCATTTCAGTGGCCAAAATCATGTCGATAATAGTACTTCGTGCCAATTTATAAGTATCTTTGTCTAAATTCTTAAAAATATTGACGTTGTCATCGGCTGTGCGAAATCATTTACATGGAAAGAAAACAAAATGCAATATATGTAGATGTATTTGGAGCAGTCACTGGAAAGATGTTTAGGAAATATGTATGTACCTAATGCCAGTCTGAACGTAATTGATGCGTGATGTGATTCGAGAACGGTTAAATCGTTATACATTATAGCCAGTGGACTATTTGAGTTACAGAGGAAAGCTGATGAACGTCCCGGATGGTCAACATCATGGGCAACGGCAGCAATTAATGCTGTAGCCTCTTCTAAACGATCCATAACTAAATCTTTAGCAGCCAGTTGTGATATGAAAACACCAGTTGCCTATATGGAGAGAACAAATTTAACGTTCGGTTGAACTAGATTTAATTCCAAATATGAAAATACTGAAATGTACCTGCATAACGTCCGCTGCATGAGTGCTATTGTGGTAGGAGTTATCGGCGTGATAATGGCTTTCCATCAAGGCCAACCAATTTTTACACACGGTTTCATCCACTCCAAGGGTGCAGAAAACATCGAAACGCCTGAATATTTCCATACCCAAGTACAAAAGTGGATGCCTTTCGGTGACGTCTTCTAGTTTAAAAATATTAAATTCCCAATTTAGAGATTCTTCCAGTATTTCCATGATGAGAGGGGTTGCCTATTAAATATTAAATGAATAACCGATGCAAAATGTTTATACTTTAACATCTATCACCAACAGCTCATAAATACTCCAGACTAACCTTCATTTTAGCTGGCATTATTCCAGGAGTGTTTGTACTATTGCAGGGACGACCAGACTTGACGATTGAGTCATTCGAGCTGCGCCGAGATGAATAAACATTCGGCCCCTAAATGGAGTTTGCAAAACAATGCAAACAGTTCAATTTATATTGACACGAAACATTTTCTAAAATCTGATACTTACTGTTAGAAGAGCACCTATAAGGTCGGTAGCAATCGGATCATCTGGTCGTATTTCCTTCATTTGTGGGCTGTATAATCCTTCACGTTTCAAGAATTCCATTACCTTATCAATCAGTCGTGCCTCATCCGCTGAACAATTCTCCTGTACTTGTGAGAGTAAATTTATTATCTACATGGAGGATCATTGGTTTATTGATTTTTTGTTGCATTTTTGGTTGAAAAGTGCAATATGTTGTTGAGTGCATTTTAGAAAGAGGCGCAATCAACCAATCATTTACGGTCGGTTATCGCACAAACGAGAAATTGAACGAATGGACGAAATAACAAAACGAACAGAACGCAGATCAGTAAGATGCAATAGGATTAACAGTTAACGAACGCAATGCAGTAAATAAAAGAAATTAAAAAATTAGTAAAATTAAATATAATAAAAATATGAGTACAATAAATACAAATTAATAACAACAACAAATTAAACAAACTATAGCAGATTGGTATACTTTGAGGAGGGTGTTGGTTGATGCAATGCATCAACACAAATAAATAATACCCTCCCAACAAAGGTGGAGTATAAATAAAGCTTTCACAATTTTCATATTTTCTTTTCTTACTCCAAAAATATGAAAGAAACACCAAAGTACTAAACTTTACTGTCCGGTTTTCAAAACACGCGCTAGCTATAGTTAAAACTTTTCAGTTTTTAAACCCATTCAAATTGTATTGGGTACATACAAGCATTGCTGATATTCAGCCGGTTCGGACCGGTTCGCTCGAACCGGTTGTTAAAATTTTAAAAATTTTGCGAACCGGTTGTTGCATATTCACCCTTCTCGTGAATTAAAATTCCATATGAAATTTGTTGGGGTGATTATGTTTTTTGTTTTAACGGTTTTATATAATGTGTATTTATCAAGCTGATATAGTCTCGGCAACAAACACAATATTGTTCAGTTGTTCATTGTCCAAACGTACAAACAAATGATTTTATTTTGGTCATACATTGGATTCTTGGATGCTGATGTTTTCGATAGCGTTTTCTTCAATCTTTTGAGAAAAAATAAAGCAATTTTTTTTGACTTTTACTTTGCAAAATCAAAACTATTTTTTTATTAAACAAAAGTTTATATCATTTCCTTCAAGAGGCTTGTGGTCTGTTACTGGGATGCGACTTTAAAATTTTCGCTATTTTTATCAAAATTTGGCAAAAATATAATTTTTTTAAGCGAACCGGTTGTTAATTGTTTCGAATATCACCACTGCATACAAGTAAATATAAACGTGTCAAATTTTAATTAACTTAATGATAAATAAGGATTTAGAGCATAATCCTTTTGAAAGCTATGCACTTTTGCGACAATAAACCAAATGGAGTGGCTTCCTGTCTCCTATAAATTTGTTACAAAAGGGACCAAGCGTCTATGCACACTTTGGGATTTGAAAAACTAAGCACTTACAGATACATATTTATTTTGAATGAAATAAATCTAAATAAATGAAACGTGACTAAAATGCTTGTATGCGTTTACAAAAGTATTTTATGATAAAACATTAGCTAAAAATTGTGGTTACGTTAATTTCAAATCAATAAATTGTTCAATGCGACAGTTTAGTCTTACCTTTGTTATAGGTGCTTCTAAAGGTAACGATGTTAGTTTAGCCAAACTTGTACGTCTGAGACCATCAGATGCGATTGATCGTACATCGAAACTTCCTCGTCGTATAGAGTGAAGTGAACCACGAGGAGCTTCTTTTGGTTGTGGCAGCGTTGCAATGAAATCCGTCTGTCCACCAGGTACATCGAAATTAAAAACAAAATGTGTAGGAGTTCTGGCATAAAAACAAAGTTGAACAAACAAACAAAAATATATATTAATATATACACATACATACATACATATACAGATATACTAATTATATTATACATGCAATCATAAACATTTCAGATCCCAACATGTGTTATATGTACATATACTCGTATATAACGTGACCATACATCCCGCTTTTGGCGAAATTATCCTGTTTTTTGAAAGCTCATCCCGCTTTATACTGTTTCCGTTTTTATACCCTTCACCTACATAAGTGGTGAATGAGTTTGTCATTTCGTTTGTTACACTGAGAAATATTCATCTGAGACCCAACAAAGTATATATATTCTTGATCCTTATGGAATTCTAAGTCGATTGAGCTATGTCCGTCTGTCTGTGTAAAACACTCTCACGCCCAAAAGACACAACTAAAATCAACAAAGTCTACTAATAGTCGTTTGTGATTCTCCTAAGCAGTTTACTATTGAAAATCACCAAAATCGGTATAGTAGAACCAGAATTATGGACCAAAATGTGAGACAACCTCCATAAAAATTTAATATTTTTAAAATTGTTTCTTGAAATTTTTTCAAATATATTTTGTACACGTTATTAAACAGTGCGAGGAAAATAGTAAGAATCGGTCCATGATTTCTCCCAGCCGTCATACAAATATCTTCCCGATAATATTAATGATAAATAAATGCCTATAAAATTGAAATATTGATACAAAATTTAGCAAAATTTTTGTTTTGTTCGGTCCATATTTGATTGTAGCCTCCATAAAAAGCCTACTTCCGAAAATCAATGAAATTTGCATAAATCTCTTATCAAAATCAGAATCTTATCAATCAGAATTTGGAAAATTTAAATGTAATTTCAGTATGATTGGTCCATATTTGATCATAGAAAGCATAATCAGAATTTGGAAAATTTAAATGTAATTTCAGTATGATTGGTCCATATTTGAGCGTAGTCCTCATAGAAATGCGCATAAATCTCTTACAAATGTCTGCAATAGGTGATTTGGTGGTAGGTATATAAGATTCGGCACAGCCATATAAAAATTAAAAACTATAACAACATTTGAACTTCTTTTAACATATGAATTTATTTGCTTTATTGTTAAAGTAGAATGACATTTTTTACAGGTCCGCATTTCTTTCGGGGCATATAATAAAGTTTTTCCAAACAGCTGTTCGTTTTCTAAACCCAGTTTAGAAGAAAACTGGAAAAGATATTGGTTCCAAACTGTGTCTGTGTATAATTGCAAATTTGGCTGTTTAAGTAATAAAGTAAACTTGAGGATATTTTAAACCAGGCCAATATTTTTAAATTTTAATTTTCAAATGAATTTAATTTTAAAATTAGCCAGCTGGAGACTTTAAAAAAATAAAAATCGCATGAAAAACAAAAAAAAATGCAAAATGATTGTAAATTTACATTTCAAAAGGGACTATTTTCAAGCCCAAAAGCATGGCCCATGTTCAAAACATAAACTCTAATTCTTGGCTACGCCCATGTAAAATTTTATCCCGATCAGAGCAGCCGTTTACAAATGGCAGATTTGTTTAAAAAAATATTGACTGTTTCTGCTTTCTGAATTATCTTCTAAGAACCAGAACTGTTTCTTAAATGTTACTTTTTTAAAAGTCTTTAGATCAAAAACTTTGAATGCTTTTTAAAAGGGTTTTTTTTTTTGAAAGATTAAGATTTTTCCGCAAACCAATTTTGCAAACAATTGGAAACTTTGATTAATTTTAAACTTTTAATTTGAAAAATTGTTTTATTTTTAATTCCATCATGTATCCGAATGATTTTAAACTTTTGCCTAAAGCTTAATAAGGTTTTTATTTAAAAAATTCTAATTTTGGTTTAATCTGAAACCAAATACACCAAAACCTCACTTTGCGTTGGGGTTAGTTTGTTTAAGTTTTTGCGGCACATTTTCATTAAAAGGCTATCATTAAATAGAATTAAGGTTTTTATAATAAAAAAACATTTAAAAGTTAATTATAAATATGCGAAGAATTTAAAACAGCCGCTTTTTCATACAATAATTTCAAAATGCTGCCTTTTCATCCTTAATGTTCCACTTTTTCATAAAAACCGTCTGGTCACGTTATGCACATATGTATGTATATACATACCTCTGGTAAAGTACACTGCGAGTACACTTCGGGTCACAACTTTAAATGCACCATTTTTACGTTTTGTATTTAAATTTATGAAAATAAATGTCTAATAAAAACACAATACTTTTTTAATAGGTTAAAAAAAATACATTAAAATTAAATTGTTCTATTTATTCATTAAGGCTCAATTTTTATTAGGGAATTTGCAATAGCTGGTGTTTCATAACTAAAAACGCGTTTGAGAGCAAATTATCAAAATTCATATACATAATCTAGATTCATTAGATCCATCAGATCAATGAGAGATGTTTTTTATTTTGACGTCTTTCCAGTTACATACATATGTATATATACATGTACTAGCTGACCGCCCCGGCTTCGCTCGGCATTTACTATTGATTTGTATTTCATAGAATAAGATGTATTCACAACCTGCCTGCTCTTATTTATTTGCAAATTTGTACAGCATACTTTAGGGGACTTTTTTTCAAATGTTGAATTTTTTCAGGAAAAAAATCATAACTGGAGAATGGCTAGACCGATTTTGGATTTCAAAATCAACTAACCATCATCACTCCTCCCTGTACCTTCCCTAAAAATTTTATGGCAATCGGTCGAGCCGTTCTCGAGTTATGGAGTGACAATCAAAATGTACACTTATTTTTATATATATAAAAATAAGATAGCTTGAACAATTTTCGTTGCAATATCCGAAAGTCATGATTGGAGTGAATAAATAATTTCGGAAATATCATTTTTTACTTGTCAATCTTTTAGATTTGTTGAATGCTCTATATTTAGCAAAATTCCATACTTTAATCTATATATATATAAAATAAAATGTTTGTATGTTTGTCCTCTACAGACTCTAAAACTATCCAACCGATTTGGCTCAAACTGGTTTCATTTGAAAGGTTATAGTCCAGATTAGGTTTACGGCTATATATATTTAAAGCGGGCGAGGCCCCTCCCACATAAATTGAATAACATCATATATCTTGACTATTGTGATAGCAAGAGTTTTAAAAGATTGCAGTATGTTACTGATTTGAATAATCAGGGGAGTGGCAGCTCCCATACAAAGTAAATATATAGCTCATATACAAAATTAATATTAATATTAAATATCTAAGTTTCTATATCTATAAAAATGAAAGTTTGTATGTATGTCCTTTATAGACTGCAACCAAGCCATCTGATCATGTGATGATCTTCGGCAAAGTTGTTGTGATTGAGTCCGGGAAGGTTTCTCAGTTGATACGACCACGCCTACTCAAACGCCCACTTTTTTAAATTGATTAATTTCTTCTGCATGGGTTTTTACAGATTTACTTCAAACAATTTGTATACACATTCAGTAAGATGTAAAAATAAAAATTTTATGTGCCAAAGTTTCTTATTTCTTTCGAACACTCCTACTTTTTTTAAGGCCCCGATTATCGTTAACAACACTAAAATGTTGTGTTGTCTCGACTACAACACAGCAAGCATTTAACATACGATTAAGCCGATAAGTGTTGTGAATCGTAATCGCAGTTTACAACATACAACATCCAAAGACTTAGTGTTGTGAACGGTAATCGGGGCATAAATGTGTAATTGATTCTACTCGGATTTTAACATGATTACTTCAAATCGAATACACATGTTACTTTAGGTGAGGTAAAAATTAAGATTCATACTCCACGCCCCCTTTCACGCCCCATCTCTTGCAGAACAACGCCTGCCGGGAAGGCCAGACCGCTGGACCGATCTTAATAAAAATTTGACGGAATATAACTAAGACTCAGGCATGACTAGAATACCGCCTACTTTTTTGAAAATGAGAAAAATCAATAAAATTACTCAAAATGAATTGAATATTTGTGTAATATCTTTCTTTCAAATTTATTTTTATTCGTAGCGCAGGGTACAGCTAGTCAATATAAATATTCGTAATTGTGCAATTATCTGATCCACAAGATATAGATTTGTAGCTTTCAAATTTTGCTGTCAATATCATCATTGAAACGTTTGAAATGTTCAAAAAACATTTACAGGTTATTGGAATTTTAAAACTCAAAAATGTAAGAGAAAAACTGAATGTCTCTTCGACTCAGTTTTTGCAAATAAAATAAATTATTTTCTCTTTGCTATTAACTAAATTAATAGAAACATTACAATCAGTGATGCCAACTCTTACATCATTAAAAGCACTGTGAGCACATAAAAATAGGGTAAGAAGGGGTAAAAATTAACAAAATTTCGGGTAAAAAAGCACCAGGATTAATATTCCTTATTATTGACGTTTTTATAACGAAAAGATAGTCTGAGATGTATTGATTTTTATTAAAATAAGATAAGTAGAAAAACAAACGTAGAATCCATTTTAACAAATTACATAAAACATAAAGATGCATAAAACATATATAAATACATAAGTGCACCTAAAAAATAACGATATATTAACAATGGCCAGTTGAATGGGGTGGCAAACACATGTAACTAATATCATATTTGGAAGATTGAATTTTTCTTTAATTTTTCGGCACATACCGTTGTGTGTTTCACTCATCACTGCAGGATTATCTGTTTCAATGTCAACTAAGTGTTTAAAGTCGAAAATATTTAAAATACGTTTTAAACCAATATAACGAATGACAACGCTTATCAACTCAAATGTCTGTCCCTTCGTCTAATATCAGACTGAATGGAACGCCTTTAATAACGCCTAAAATATCAAGAATATTTTCGACAAAATATGGAAAATATATAAACATATTTGTTGTTATATTTGAGCACTTTGTTTTGTGCAACTTAAATTGTGCGGCTTTGGCATCCGAAAAAAATGTCTATGCAAATATCAGAATAATGGTTATTACTTGAAAAAGATGTATGCACTGTTGCATACAAGCAAAGAGAACATTCAGCTTTTTGACCTTGTTTTGGCTCTGGTTGGTCAAAAGACAGAATAGGTTTCAATGTAAAACTTTTACACGGATCTATTGCTTTTTCATGACTATGACGCAGTATATCACTATTTGGCCTTAAATTTCTCAATAATATAACGGAGGTATAAAAAATAATTTTTTATGTTTAACTAGAAGTAAACCTTCGAATAAAAAATTTTATAAAAAATTTTTAACAATTTTTAATTTTATTAAATCTTAGACACTTTCTTTCTTAAATTTGCACAAGTGACAAATGTACGCGCGCGAATAAAAGTAAAATTACTGTTTAACAAATTAACAATAAAAGTTTTTGTACGGATTAAAAAAATAGATTCCTGAAAGAATTCTAGAAGCGTTTGCAAATACTACTTAAAACAGAAATGTAAATAATACACAGTTGGTTAAAAAAGTATTTAAATCTTTAAATAATATTTCAGTACCAACAATTCTGATTACTTAAAAGGCACTAAAAAGCACTGTGAAAAATTGTAAAAATCGCTATAAATACCCGCTTTTTAATAACGGGTGTTTTATAAAATTTCGGGTATTTGGAAAGCTAAAAAGCACCAAAAAATACCTGAAAAGCGTCAAAATGGCAACGCTGATTACAATTACATCTTAAAAATAAATTTGCAATAACAACTAACTATAATAATGAGAAAAACGAGAAGTTAGAGCTCGAATAACGGTATTTTTTGTATTTGCTTTTGATGGTATTCTAATGTCACGTACGTTATGCAAAAACATTGTTTAACTATGTTATTTGTATATGGGCAGTCGCAGGTAAAGAGGATTACAATTCTAAAATAGGAATTCTTCCAATTAAAGATATTAACTAAAATGTCCTTTTCAACCGAAATAAAAAAAGTTATTACCTTTTAGGTTTGTCGCATACGTTATTGTAAGTACGATAATTAAAATTAAGTGCAACAAAATTAATGTTAAATGTAAATTGTTAAGATTATTTTAAATAGTCGTAAAGCAATGAAACGGTGGCGGGAAGAGTTAAAAAAAGACGAAGCAAAACTAAATGAGCACCAAAAAAAGAAGACTGAAAGACAGCGGGCCTATCGCAAATGGAAGGCAGATGAAGCAAAAGAAGATGCCAAACTACTTCAAGAAAAAGATCGTATTCGGCAGCAAAAAATGCGAAAAAAATTAAAATGTAAATAACGTTGCTGCTGGCTCAGGATCTGGATCAAATTGTACGATTATCACATCGCATCTGCTTTCGCATCGCAATAGAGAGTAACCCCCCAGCTTATAGCTGCAGACAAACTTTGGGGAAAGCAGTGCGAAAGGTGGAACAGATGTTGCCAATGGACATGCAAAAGAAAGTGGAAGTACTTGAAGTTCTCAACAGGAAGTATGTAAAACCCACAAATTATGAACAGGAAACACACACGAGCTCTGTTGAACGTAACAATACATTTTATTATTTATATACGAGAAAAATTGTCAAGTACGTTATTATGTTTTTCTTTTATATAAAATTAACCAGAGATTATTTCTCTTTAAATATTAAAGAATTGTAAAGGTATATTATTTAGCTTATTTTAGGAATTTTTAAAGAAAAGAAAAACTCCCATGATACGCTGACTTTCGCATGTACGTAAATATGCCTTAAAACCACTTCCGTTTTTGTCACGTATGTTATCACCTTATTTTGATCGGATATTTTCGACACCAAAGTTTCGAGGCTGCTCATTTTTTTCTCAAACATAGAAGCTTTTGATTGCAATATAACTGCAATATTGTTTTTCATTAAATTCTATTTTTGTGAGTTTTATATTACTCCATATGCGTACGAATGTCACGTACGGCTGTATGAAAATACCCATATGGAATTTTGTGTATAAATCAAATAAAAATGATAATAACAAAATTGAACACGCAACATCTGTTGAAACACTAAAGAAAGTATATGTATGTCTATTAATATACTTTGCCTTATTTGACGCCAATCAGAAGCGATAACTTAAAAAAATATTTCTTAAATGTGTTATATTCCATATATGTAGGTATAAAAAGTCTGATCAACTGTTTTTATTAATTTTTCGTATCCATATTGTCTGTTTGAATTGCTTTCCGTTTTGGAGTTTTTTGTCTGACCGCTTAAATAAGTTTTTCCTCGGAAAATGTCTCCTTTTGAGTCATATTTAAATTAAAGTACATAGTCTATTTGGAATTATTTACATATAGTACATACATATATACAATAGTCAAAACTAACCTGCCAATACAAGCAACTGGTACCACCCTCACATGCATTGGTATGCCATCCTGATTTTTTCTTCTTACTGTCAGAATGCCATCGAATTCTCGTATGCCTTTGCCTGTATTGTGATTTATAGACGAAACATCCGATACAAAGATTTCGGCCAGCGGCTTGTTTATAATTTCATCCTATTTGATACAAATGGGCATTATATACTGGTATGTATGTACATGTAACTATTCTTACCAATCGCATATTGAGCAGCCTTTCTGCAGATCTGTTGGCATATTGAATTCTGAGGAGATCATCGGTAATAATGAGAACTTCTTTCAGTCTATGCAACGCAGTGTAAAGAGCCTGCAAGATAAAATCATATTATTTTATTTATTTTAGTAAAATGTTTAGTAGATCTTTTTTTATTCTTTAAAAAAATTTTAAATTTTATTTCAATATTTCGCTACGTCTTTGTGTAGCTTCTTCAGGAAAAAAATTTTAATTTTATAAATTTCAAAAATTATTTGTCATAGGAAAAAGCAAGGTGAATTTAAATACTAGGTGATAGCGTAGCGCCAGCTGATTATTCATGGTGAATTTGAAAATGCCAAAAAGTTATATAAAAAAAAAACTTTTTGACAGTGACGAAAGTTTTTCATATAGAAAAATGCCTGTTGTTCTTGCCTTGTTGTAATTGTTGTAGCAATGCGGTCACCTGGTATTTAATTTCACCATGGGAAAAAGTATCTAAATATATGAAAACTTTTAACATAACAAAATATTAAAACAATTTATAACAAGTAGAAAATATCACTAATTATACAATATTTCGTCACCTAAAATGCAAAAGGCCGTAACTAACAAAAAATTCAAAATTGACTTTTTTTATTGATTATGATGTAGCAAACCGAAATACACCTACCCACAAAATTGTACACGAATTTGTCAAAGAATAACGATTTTATTAACGAAAAACAGAAGGCCGTAGCTGCAACGTCAATAATTTCATTAAGTCCCCTTTTACAGTTGAGAAATTGAAAGACAGACAGACAAAGTTTGTAGGCGATAGGAAGAGTTTGCGGTAGACCTCTACTGTACTGGACCAAGGCATATTGATTATAATAAATATGCCTTGGACCAGTACAGTAGAGGTCTACCGCACACTCTTCCTCTTCAATACATCGCCAACAAACTTCGTCTGTCTGTCTTTCAATTTCTCAACTGTAAAAGGGGACTAACCAAAAATTCAAAATTCAAAAAATAAAAAACAAAGTTGCCTGTGATTTTTCGTTAAATATGTGTTATTGTTTTCTTAGTTTAAATTTTTGTTAAACAGTAACACGAAGGTTGTGAATATTTGTGCCTAAATAAAAAAAAAATAATAAAATGAATACTAATAGTGAAAATGATTCCAATGAAAAAGTTGAAAAAATTAATAAAAGATCTGAAAATAAAATAAACCGAATGAAAGGAAAACAGTACATTAGTGCTGGCACCGAGTATCGAGTATTTGCCCTTTTTTGGATACTCAATACTCAAAAGTAGTTACTCGATACTTTCTGAGTTGCATTTTTAATCAAGTTGAGTGGGTAAAATAGTGCATAAAAATACATCACTGTATAAAAAGACAGCAATCTGTAAGCAACAAAATTAAACCAACCGCCGAAATAAAACTGTCTATTATTTCTTAACTTTAACGTTGAATTAAAAGTTAGCTTTACATTTATTTTTGATTTAATAATAAAAGACATACAAAACCAATAATAGTTGAAGGTCTATTTTTATTTTTTGAAGAAACTACTTCAATTTGCAGATAAAAACTATGCGTTACAATTTCAAAAAATCCGTTAAAAGTATCGAGTAGTATTGAGTACCCAAATGAAAAGTATTGAATATTATTGAGTAATGGAAAGTAGTAGAATTTGCCAGCACTACAGTACATACAACAACATTTTGAAGATGTCGAACCTTCACAGCTACATACCGAAATAATAAAAATATCCAAAAAGAAATGGGAACACCTTCAGGCACTTAAATATTTACTTCCTGCGGACTGTCACAGCTTTCATGATAACATTCCATTTTCACCTTAAACATATTTTTATTTATAATGTCTAGTGAAGTTCTGTTTTTCTTTTTATGTAATGAATTTCTATTTTCTTTTGTTTTATAAACTTAATTTAATTAATTTTCTCAAATTATAATAATTAATTTTTGTTGAATCTTTTTGAATAATTATAGTTGAATCTTTTTGAAATTTGCATTTTATTATTTTTCGTGGTACCTATATATACTTTATTACAATTTTCTTTATCATTTCCGTCACAAGGTATTTTATGGACAACATTTGACATGTTCCATTTATCTAATGTGTTTAAATTCTTTTAAAAAAATAAAAAAAGGCCTTAAGCTTAAATAATTTCTAAAATTTTAATATTTTTATTAAATAATTTTTAAGCTTGAGGTCACTTTTTTGTTTTTTATAAAAGATTTTTATTTCTTATATATAATTTACTCAATATTTCGATTTCCTTTGGAAATCTTCTTCAGGAGTTAATTTAATATTATAAAAATTTTCTATGTGTAAAAATTTTTTTGATATAAGTTTGAAAGGGGTTGACAAAATTGAAAACATGTTTTACAGAAAAATAATTTTAAATTTTCGATAATAACATTGAACAGTAAAAAATTATAACAGAAATATACATAGTAACATTTTAAATAATAACATTTTGGAATTATAACATTTTTTAAATACATAAATTGTGTTAATGTCTCCTATTGTTAATATTTATATTTTTGTTCAATAGGTATCTGTAATTTTGAGCTAAGTTTTCTGTGTCTTTCTTAAAATTTATCCTTCTTTCTGATGGTACATTATTTATATGTAACATTTCTAACATGTATCTTCGTTTTGTATGATTTTCTGTGTTCAATATAGATGTGTTATCAAAATCTGGGTAGTGGTTAAAATCTCTACAATGGGTTGATAAAGCTGTTTTTTGTGTTGAATTATAATTTCTATATTTCTGGTCATGTCTATGTCCTGCTAATCTAGTTTTAAGTTTTGTCCCTGTTGTTCCTATATATATTTTGTTACATTGTCCGTTACTATTACCACCACAAGGAATTTCATATACTAAATTTGACATATCTGTCTTTTCTAATCTATCTTTAGTTTTTGTGAATAATCTTCCTACATTATTATTTACCTTATGTGCCATTTTGTATGTTGTTTTGTTGTATATGTTTAAATGTTCTATTCTTTCTGAAAATCCAGGTATATATGATATTGACTTATAAATTTTTGGTTCTGAAATTCCATTATTAATATAGGATTTCTTTGTATTAAATTGTTTTATTAATCTGCAAATGAGTTCATTAGGAAAACTATTATCTATTAATATATTTCTAATTATTTCTTTATTTTTCTTATGAAATCTAATGTCACTAATTGTTAATATTCTATCTATAAGATTTTTAGCAGTGTTTATAATAATTCTTTTTGGGTGTTTTGAGAAATAATTTAAAATTCTTCCTGATGAAGTTGGTTTTTTATACCAATCAAATACTAACTCCTGAAGAAGATTTCCAAAGGAAATCGAAATATTGAGTAAATTATATATAAGAAATAAAAATCTTTTATAAAAAACAAAAAAGTGACCTCAAGCTTAAAAATTATTTAATAAAAATCATTAAAAAGGTCGAAGAATATAGAATAAAATTATTTAAAATTTTAATATTAAATAAAAGGTCAAATAAACTATAATTAGAAATTTTAGTAAAATGTTTTTGTAGTTTTCTTAAAATAAAACTTGGCTTGTGTTGAAAATATTTTGTTTCTAATGAAAACCATTCGTGGGCTGGATGGACCATTAAAAATCAGTTTCCATTTTATATTTGTATGGAGCTGTTATTATTTTAAAGGTAAACCCAAATATATAAATAGAAACGGATTATCAATATCAACAATAGACATACTACGAGTATATTAAAGTAGAAATATGTATTTTCGAAGAGAATAGGTGGAAACTTTCTCTCTAATTGTTAAATCTTAACCACAAGCCTGTTAAAAATGGATGGTCATTGTTCTGTTCTTGAAATATAGCAATACTCGTACATGGCTTAAGTTTAAGATTTCTTTATATTAGAAAGGCCATGAAAAAATATTATGGAATATAGAAATATAAGTAGAACTGAATCGGTGCGGTTTTTATTGTAATTTATATATTGTTTATATTATTTTTCATTATTTCTAAATAACATTTATACCCTACACCACAATAGTGGGGAGGGTATATTGGATTTGTGAATATGTTTGTAACGCCCAGAAATATTGGTCCAACACCCACCTTAAAGTATACCGATCGACTAAGAATCACATTCTGAGGCGATTTAACGATGTCCGTCCGTGAAGCTTGTGCGCAGAGTACAGGTCGCAATTTTGAAGATATTTCGATAAAATTTGGTGCGTGATATTTTTTCGGCCCAAGAAAATAATGGGATTGAAATAAGTGAAAATCGATCCATTATTTCACCTAGCCCCCATACAAATGTCTTCCCGAAATTGGGGTTTAACGGTCATAAATCTTTGAATTATGCAAGCATGCAAACAAATTTCACCAAAAATAAGTAATAAATAATGCTAAATCATATCTACAAATTTCGTGACGATCGGTCCATAATAAGGCGTAGCTCCCATATAAGGCCCACTTCCGAAAATCACTTTAAAGAGCATAACTCACTCAAAAATGTTGGTATCCAAATATTATTTAACGCAAATATATTTCATATGTATACAAATAATACGGTACAATTTTATTGTGATCGGTCCATAATTTTGTCATAGGTGTCATAGGGCACTGCTACACGTTCAATAAATATCAAGTTATTTCTAGTATCACGATATTTATTGAACGTGTAGCAGTGCCCTATGACACCAAAGCATTTTTTCTTGTCGGTTTTAAAACCAATTTTGACAATATTGGTTTCTATCACACCCCTGAATATTTGAGTTATTATTTTGAAAAACTGAAATACAATTCGTTTTTAAATTCATTACAATTCAATTTTAGTCAAACCAATTGGAAATGCAACGTGAACAACATTACGATCGCAACGAATTAAATGCTTTTGTTCACGCAAATCTTTCGACATTGAATGCGAAGCAAAAAAGACCTACGATACTATTATGCAAGCTGTCAATAGTGAAGCCTTTGGATTTTGTTTTCTGGATGCACCAGGAGGCATTGGAAAATCGTTCTTAATGTCGTTCCCAGAAAAAAAATGCATTGGAATTGGTGTCTTCTGGCATTGAAGCAGCTGGAACAGCAAAATTATTGAAACATTGCGGTATCATTCATTTGGAATGAATGCACTATGGCGAATAAGAAATCTGTTGAAGCTTTGGAAAGAACAATGAAAGATCCCGAGATAATTCAGAGTGTTTGGTGGTGCGTTGATTTTATAGTCAGGCGATTTTAGCCAAACATTACCCGTCATTCCTAGATCGACAGCTGCCGGTACACAAACAGTCAAAAGAGGAACTGATTGAATGTGTTTTCATTAACATAGCACAACAATATACATGCCACGCATGGTTGAGTGACAGAGAAATTTAAGCGGCAAAAAACAAAGATGCTACTAAATTAAACATGGCTATACAATCAAAGATTCCTAGCAAATTGCTGTTGTACAAGTCTGTGGATACTGTTACCAATGAAGAAGATGTTGTGAATTATCCAACAGAATTTTTGAATTCGTTGGACTTACCAGGATTGCCTCCGAATAATCCCCAAATTAAATATTATGTTAAGAAGTAAAATGCTTTAAATATATACTACATATATTGCCAACTCGCCTCTACAATGCCTTTTTCGCAGCTACTATTATTATGCTTCGCAATATCAATCAACCCCGTTTGTGTATTGATACACGACTTGCACCTTATAATAGGTTGATGGCTTATGTAATTGAAGCTACTATTTTAACTGGAATATGTATTCAATCCACGCATCCCAATGATTCCGTCTGATATGCCATTTCAATTTAAACGACTTTAGTTTCCTGTTCGCCTTGCGTTTGCGGTTACCATTAATAAGGCGCAAGGACAATCCTTAGGAATTTGTGGAGTAAATTGAGAGTATCCAGTTTTCTCACATGGACAGCTGTATGTAGCCTGTTTGTGCGTTGGCAAACCATCGGTTTTGTATATTTACACCGAAAATGGAAAAACAACAAATGTTGTTTACCACAGAGCATTCCAATAATAGCAATTTATCACTGATTTAAATGAATTCGAATTGATTTTTTTTTATTTTTCTTTTGCACTACGAAGTGTGCAGGGTTCGCTAGTAAAAATCTAAAAATACAATTATTTATGTTTTTATTTATGTAAATTCGATGAAAAAACATGCTATAGTTGATTATATCGCCCAACTTACGAAAGTTATAGTGCCAAAACTTATATGACGTATGCTTAAAGACAATATCGGGAAATCCTAACTTCTCCTCAATTGAAGGAAAGCCGATCAGTAGTTTAGATGCTGCTTTTTGTCTTGCGATAGACCCCATTGGACATTAATTTAATGAGAATGTGAGATTTCCAATACTGGTACGTTATTGAGAGTCCTACATAACTATATTTACAGTTTTTATAATAAAAAATCTTACCTGTTGGGTTGATATGACATTATGTGGCCGTACTATAGAGTGAAGCGTCTGTTTTAACTCCATTGTGCACATTGACAAATTTGTGCTTTCAGCCATACACTAGAATGTGACAGAGGTGGAGAAAGAGAAGGAAATAGAGAAAGAAATGTGTGTGAGTTTTATTTGCATACGCCGCTTGTCATGTGCGTTTAGTTACTTACTCTATTAACGCCAGCGTCTAATAGTGCATTCAGTACATCATCTCTTTCTGAAATGCTGTACAAACATAAAATAATATTTATTATTATACTATAAATGTATGTACTTCTATTATTTAACTACTAGCTAAACCCGGTGTGCTTTGCTACCCCCCCCCTCGTCATAAAATAAAACGTATTTATATATTTACAAACATTAATTTATTTAATTTTAATGTATTTATTGCAATGCTTTAGGCGAGACCATGCCCCTTTGTCCACTTACATAGCCAAGAATTTATTATTTCGTAAGAATATTCTGTTGTGAAAATTTAATGACGATCGGTCCAGTAGTTAAGACTATATTACGATGTTTAATTTTTCTCAAAAGGGGCGTGGTCCCACTCACTTTTCTCCTGGTACGAATTCCTAATTATGCCCCAATACCATATGTATCAAATATCACCGACGTACGTCAAAAAATGCCCAAAATATGGCGGGTTAAATTTGTGGGTTTTATTTGGCGGTGCCACCCCCGTTTGTACATTCAAAACTTCATATAGCCTATTATTCCTTCCAGAGTCACAGTAACATGCTGTACAAATTTCAGGCAGATTGGTCCAAGGGTTTGGCCTCCTATTAAGCACAAACATACAGACACACATTCATTTATATACATATATATTAGGGTGTCCCATTCCAAAAAAAAATTTGGGGATCATTCTTAATTTGAATACTCATAAGGCTAAGAATTTTTGAGATTTTTTTCCGATTTTTCGGAGGTGGTTTAGAGGTCGCGCAAATTGATTTTGTACCAAAAATCGACCTTTTTGGGCTTTTTTTGAATTTTGGTTGAAAATTGGTAAAAAAATAGATATTTCTTCAGCTTTTGAGTCAATATTCTTAAAGAAAATTTTCTGATCTTTAATTTTATGTGCATAAATAATAAGTTTCGTCCGGGATTTTTCACATTTTGATACATTATATAACAGTTTTTCGTAAATTTTCAGCAAATATGAAAAAAATGCTTTATAACTTTTAAAATTTGTATGAAGACTAAAAAAACTAATGATGCAGTTTAAAAGATTATGAAGTTTTAAATAATTTACCGAAAAAAAAATTAATTTTCTCTCACCGTTCTCGAGTTATACCCTTTTAAAGCTTTGTACACATTGTATGAAATGTATAATACTATAAGGTGTGAAGTAGGTTTGCATTGCTTTAAACTTTAAATAATTGGATTTCGAAAATGTAAATAAATTACCAAAAAAAAAACAATATAAAAGCTTTTATGCTAGAGCCCTCTCGCAGTAATTAGCAGTCACTATATATATAAAATCTGAAGTTTTATTGCTCCCGTAAGTTGAAATTATCATAAAGTAGTCCAAGAAATATTGGGTAATATTTTTTTAAAATAGATATGCCTTTGTCGAATACAAGAAATGTGTGGTATGTGGGCAAAATTAAAACAAGACCTGATATTTTTGGCATGCCGCCATCATATGATGGAACTAGTTGCTGGATCAGCGTTGAAGGCCCTTAATATTGAGGATCAAATTACATCCCCACAAATTAAAATTTTCGTCACTCTTTAGGGAAGGTGGGATTCCATTGATAAAAAAAATTTTCGGATTGTATAAACCACGAAATTGTTGGAAAAATTATTCCGGAGTTCATACGAAAAGATCTAAATATTTTTGTAAAAGGGCAGCTGAGAATATGCAACCAAGGGAAGATTATAAAGAAATGCTGCAACTGAGCCTTATTTTTTTGGGTGATAGACCTGAGCCCTATCCAACCATAAAATCTCCTGGAGCCATTAACCGAGCTCGCTGGATGATGAAAATTATATACTCTCTAAAAATATGCATTTTTCGAAACCAGCTACAACCTTTCATTCAAAATTCAAAAATTGATGCCTTGCTGGAGTTTACCTCATTTATTTTAAGAGTATATATTAAAAATTGGTACCTATGCAAATGTCCCCGATACGCTCCTCTCAATGACCTTAGACTTTTGAAACAATTGTATGATGCAAACCTACTTCACACCTTATAGTATTATACATTTCATACAATGTGTACAAAGCTTTAAAGGGTATAACTCAAGAACGGTGCGAGAAAATTAATTTTTTTTTTCGCTAATTTATTTAAAACTTCATAATCTTTTAAACTGCATCATTAGTTTTTTTAGTCTTCATACAAATTTTAAAAGTTATAAAGCATTTTTTTCATATTTGCTAAAAATTTACGAAAAACTGTTATATAATGTATCAAAATGTGGAAAATCCCTGACGAAACTTGTTATTTATGCACATAAAATTAAAGATCGGAAAATTTTCTTTAAGAATATTTACTCAGAAGCCGAAAAATACCGATTGTTTTAGCAATTTTCAATAATAATTCAATAAAAGTCAAAAACGCTAGATTTTTGGTACAAAATCAGTTTGCGCGACCTCTAAAGCACTTCTGAAAAATCTGATAAAATTCTCAAAAAAACTTTACCTAATGAGTATCCAAATTAGGAAAGATCTTCCGAGAAAATCCAAATTTTTATTTTTTTTGGGACAACCTAATATATATAGATTAAAAGCAATATAATTTAAGGTGAAATGGGGCTAAAAATGGGGATTTGGTAATAAAAAAATATATGTAGTTAAAAAGTATATAAAACTTTAGGTAAATACATATTACAAAAAAAGTATTTTGTATAGCAAACATTGTTAGTGGTATACGTAAGTATCTGAATTAAAAAAAGGGGGCGATGAAGTAGGCGTGGTTCATAGTTATATGGCGACGCTAACAGTATTAAGAGCAATATACTACCAAATAAAAAAAATACGTTGGAATGAACAAATTTGTATAGAGAACAAAAAGTATAAAACTTTCAAAAATTTGGCGTGAAAAGAGGCGTGAAAGGGGCGTGGCTTAAGAAATCTTTATTTTTACCTCGCCTGGAGTATATAATGTGTATACAATTTGAAGTAAATCTGTTAAAAACTATAAGGGAGCAATTACATAATTTTTAAAAAGTGGGCGTAAAAATGGGCGTGGTCAAAAAAAGTACCCTATTAATCATACCAGAGTCCCAGTTAAATGCAGTGAAAATTTCAAAAATATCGGTCCAGAGGTTTGGTCTCCAATTACAATATTTTAAAAAAGTGGGCGTAAAAGTGGGCTTGGTAAAAAAAAGTACCCTATTATTCCTTCCAGAGTCACAGTAACATGCTGTGAAAATTTCAACAAAAATCGGCTCAGCCGTTTTGGAGTCTATACGTTACATACATACATACATACATACATTGAATTTTATATATATAGATATAGCTATGTATTTAAATGCATATTTATGTATTTTGTATTATACGAGGAGTGCCTTTAGAAATTATTTTTTAATTTTTAATTTACACTTGCTAAATATGCTACAAATAAACCGGACCACATTTGATTAAATTCGATGTATACATTTTGGCTTTAATCACAATTAACTGCTGGTATCTTAAGTTTCTTTGAGTAAAACCCAAAAATTAAAAAAAGAATACAAGTAGGCAAGAGAGTTATATTCGCCTTTGCCGAATCTTATCCCCCCTAAGTCTCTTTTAGCATACGGACATTTCAAGTCTTAGTCTTGGACCCGGAATGTATATGGTGAATTTCACGTCAAGTGACCCAATTTTAAAAATCGATGTCTTTCGATTTGGATGAAATTTGCACCAAGGTTAGTACTGTTGGATAGTAGGCCTGAGACAAATTTTCAGCTCTATCAGTCCAGATGTGCCGGAGTTAGAGGGGGTCAAAGTTGGACATTTTGGTCAATTTTGGTCATACAGGATTTTTTTAAATGAGTGTAACTTTTTACCTATTGGTCCTAGCAAAAATTGTCCAAAGGACTGTAGATAGCTATTTCTTGAATGATTTCAAAAATATTTTTTTTAAATATTTTTTTTTAATTTTGTTTTTAAATTTTAGCCTTTTTTTTCTTTTTTCTCAAAAGAAAGCTTATACAATTTACTTTAAGGCCTTTATAATCGCTTAATGAGATGCGAGTGGGATATCTATCAAAAAACTTATTTTTTAACTCAAGAATAGGATTTTTCAATATTTGGCACATATATCATTTTCATTTAGATATTAATTTTATTAAATTATTTATTATTATTATTATTCTTATTTAGTATTATAAGTAATAATTAGAAAAAAATTAAAATAGTGCATATGGTACAAATTGAAACACTTTGTTCATTGAGTTGCAAATTTTTTTTATAGATACCCCACTTGCATCCCATTAAGTGACCACAAAGCTCTTAAAGGAAATGGTCTAAAGTTTCTTTTGAGGAAAAATAAAAAAAAACTCCATTTAAAAAAAAAACATAAAAAAATGGGGAAAAATGAAAATGATAAATTTCATTAAGCCTTAAAAAAAAATAAAAGTATTTGAAACAAAAATTAAAAATTACTTCAGACTATAATGTATTATCTTAATTTACAATAATTTGTTTGAAGCACCAAGCATTAACATTGATATTTGTGTATAAAAAATAACGTATAAATTTAACAGAAATGTAAATCTGCCCTTGCTCCCGGGGCTAACATATTTGAAGAGGAAAACTCTTAAAATAAACTTAAATCTAATAAAAACAAAAAAAAAATACAAAATTTAACATAAAATTCTCAAAAGGGCACTATCCTATATCTGTGCCAGATAAACTTTTTTTAAAAAACCGGTGACTTAAGTTTAGATTTACAACAAATCTAGGAATTTCTTTATTTAAAACACCGATAGGTGAGAGATAGTTTGTGTTATACCAACCGAAAACTCTTTGCTCATTAAATATTTCGTTAATATGATGATTTTCGTGTATTACAAGTCTATTTAAAAATCTTCTCAGAATGTCGCACACATACAAACCGATTGGTGTTATTTTTGAATGATAATATATATATATATATGAATTTGAATAACGTCTATTTAAAGATTCGAAGTTTTTTTGAATACAACATCTCAAAATTTTTCGTTCAAATATTTCCATTTCTTTGATAACAGTAGGGGAAACACTGAACCAAATAGGAAAACCATATAAGAAAACAGATCTTATACTGTTGTTTGTTATAAATAATCTTTGAAAAATCACCCATTATCTCATATGATTTCTTTAAAACAAGTCTTGCATGTTTATTAAACTTAAAAATAATATTAAAGTTGATTCCAAGATATTTCAGATTTTCAACGAAAGGAATCTCTACACCCTCAAGAAAGAGCTTTAATCTTTTACTATCTGGAACAACATAATATGTACATTTTCCCGATGCATTACGAAGACAAATTGCTTCACATTTAGAAGTAATAATTTTGATTCCCCAGTCATCATAAAATTTTTTAATAATTTGAAGATGGTTAGAGACTTGCCTTAGAGCGTTAATTGGGGATTCGCTATGGGAATAAAAGAGGGAATCATCTGCATAAAGTAAGCCAGTTGAATTTGGAAAGTTGTGAGGAAAATCATACATGAAAATGTCGTAAAGGTGTGGTGCCAAAATTGTACCTTGTGGTACCCCGTAATTTATATTTTCGAATTCTGATTGATCGCTGTTAAATTGTACACAAAATTTCCGTGTGGTGAAAAAGCTTTGAAAGAGTTTAACAATAGAAGGACTAAATCCAATTTCAATCATCTTAAATAGAATACCATAGTGATATGCATGATCAAAAGCTTTTTCGATATCTAATGAAACTGCTACTGTACAAAAGCGATTACGAAGGTTCGATATTACATCACTATGAAATTGTAGTAAAACATCAACTGTAGAGTGACCTTTTTTAAACCCAAATTGAAGATCTGGAATATATGATTCATTTACAGAAATGTCCATTTTTTCTCTAATTATTCTTTCAAAAAGTTTCCCTAAATTTGAGAGTAAAGAAATTGGGCGTAAATTATTGATATCACTATTATTTGGGTTTTTCCGTATGGGAACAATTTTAGAAATTTTTCAAACATCTGGAAAATATGAGTTATTTAAACAATTATTAAAAATAATTAGCAGATATTCAAATACCTTTAAAGGGAGTTTTTTTATAATAAAATTAGAAATTTTATCCAATCCACAAAATTTTTTATTGTTAATACAATTAGAATGGGATGATACCTCATTTAAAGTTGTAAGATGTTCACAATTTTGCGAGTTAATTAATGAAAATTGTTCAGAAAATATATGCAAGCATTGATTTTGGTGAAGAGTGTTATTTATGTTACTTAAAATATCAGAAACGTCTCTTGCAGGGGTGGAACCGCTGTAAATGTTGGAAAAATCATTCTTTAATTCACATAGAATTGAAGATTTATCTTCTATCAGAACTCCATTAACAGATAGATTCTTCAAATTATTATTTTTTTTTGTATCCTATTATATTGTAAATTTGTCGATGAGCAGTAGGACCTGGTTTAAACTGCTGCAGTTTTTTGCTAAACATTGCAGATTGTTCTAGTTCTACCAGTCTCTTAATTATGAATGTGTTTTCTTTGTTAGGAGTTTTTTTAGTTTCCTTTATATAATTGATTTTTCTAGAATTATCTTTTTCTTCCTGAATATCTAACTCACCTAAGATAGCGAATCTGTTTTGAGAATTTTGTGTATTACTAGTTAATATTTTCTGATTATTACAATTTTGATTTTTTAAATAAAAATTAGATAAATCTACCTTATTATTGTTACTACGTTTACGCTTTGGGATATGTTGAAAATCGGTATCTTCAGATAAATCATCACACTCTTTCCAAGAGGATCATTATTTTGAAAAGTGTCAATTTCACGCAAATTCTCTTGATTATGAATGGACTTCAGAATTCATTGTTAAATCTTTAGTTACAACAGCTTTTTCATTGATTTTTGCTCCGGAGGGGTTTGATCTTGAATTAGATTCTTTTTTTGATTTATGTCCTATATCATTGGTATTCAATAAGGAGCTATCATCCATAGCTACGTTAGATATAATTTTTCCATTATTTGAATTAATTTTTTTTTAAATTGTTGTGATTTATCTGGTGGTATTTTATCAGGAGGCAAATTAATTTCCCATATATTCAAGGAGGAATCCATTTCCCAAAATAAGAATAAAATTAATTATTTTTTCTTTTTTAATATATTAAGAAATAATTTGAAAGATAATTTATTTTTTTTTTTGATCCCACATCGATATCGAACCAACTTTAATATAGATCAGTAAGTTTAATCCAGAAATCATACTAATATCGGTCATACGGCAATTACTGGATTTTGTAGCTGTCAGTCAATAATTGGCAATAGCTCCCGAATTAAGTCCACTTTCGAGCATATTACGCAACCATACAACTCTTGTAAATAACGCTATTGAGATGAAATTCAACCAATATAAGCCTAAAACACATAGAAATCACATTAACCGATACCGGATTTAGAAGCCATCAGTCCATAATTGGTCCATTTCTACTATGCCACCCATAAATCTCTTCTAAATAAAAGATTAACAAATGAGATCAAATTCAACCAAACTCTGTTTCTTAACTTGTTGTGAACATGGAAAAATGTTCTTTTAATTTTATAAATTGTTAAATTACGCTCAATATTATTATGAAAATCAGACAAACTCTGTAAATTATAGTAAGAATTGGTAATTACATCAATTATAAATGGTCAAAATTTAATAAAATTGTAAAACATTTGAAATAAATTATGTTGGTCGTAAAAATGCTAAGCTATTGGTATAAAAAACACTAAATAAGTTTTTGTATTATTTATTACGTTTATATGGACCTATGACATTGAGCTGTGGGGATCGGCCAGTAATTCAAATATTGTGATATTGCAACGCCATCATTCCAAAAGCTTAAGGTATATTTCTGGCGCTCCATGGTTTATGACCAACATTCAAATTCATAGGGATCTGAAAGTACCATTTATTTTAACTGAAATAAACAGATATATAGTAGTGCTATAGCTATACCTATAGGTATGTAAATAGACTAAGCAACCATCAAAACCCATTGGCGATTTCCTTATTAGATGAAACAAATGAAATTAGAAAACTGAACAAATTTCACATGTTAGATCTTCAATATAGAAAATGAAACATAAAGTTAAGCTCTAAGAACATCAATCTTTATATGTATACCTATTTAAACACGTACATACGTATTAAACTTTTTATGGTTTAATAACGGATAAATTACATAGTAATAATCTGCTGCTTGTGTACTTTTTCTTCATCTTCATAAATGTATTTTTAACTGTAAAATAATTTTTAAAATGTATTTTTAACAAGGTGGTCTCTTAAATGCTCTTCTCCTGTCCAAACAAGGAGTCGGGGCCCATTTTTTTATTGCTGATTCTTAAAGCAAAAATTATGAGGAATCCAAAAAAAAAAAATTAGCAGGAAAATCTAGGAGCTTCTGTGGAAAATCGGAAAAATTAATTTTCATGGGAAAATTTAAAGGTAAATTTCTAAGAAAAATTAGGAAAATTTTATTTTTCAATTAAAGCCTGATTCAATACCTTTCCAACGAGCTATCACTCGTTGCGATCGCTTTAGTAGTTTTTTTCAATGAGGTCCCTTATGAAGAATTCTTCAATTTTGTCACATGACAGTGGTGTACACCACCACTAAACCAGTCACTATAAAAAAAAAAATATGTAGGTACATTATTTATTGCTGGGCAATCGATTGAGACTATTTATTTTAAAATCGGAGAGGGGTCGTCCAAAAATTTGCCAATTTTGATCGTTTTCATATGGAATTGCTCTATATATACTTCCTAAATAAACTACAGTCCGTTACTGTAATAATATTCTGAGTGTATCAAGATAAAGTTTAACACATATAATATTTATATTCACAGAAATCATGACACTAAATTTTTGGATGATCGGTCCATAATAGGTTATACATATCTCCCATATAGCACATTTCTGAAAAACTTTTTATACATACACTGAGTATAGGATATTATATGGTCGGGCTTGACCGACTATACTTTTTCACTTGTTTTCCCTAGTTTTATGTATGAATGAAAAACAAATTTCTATTGATAATGAATAGACAATATAGTTTTAGTTAATGGTTGATTGTTTGTACATATGTATTTATGATTCAAATTACTATTAATTAAAAATTGTTTATTTATTGTTTCTTATTATTGTAATTTTTGTTAATAACATATTAGCCAGTGTTTCAAAATTTAAACACATTTTTTTTTAATAATCCATAATCTTTATATTTTTGACACAAATTTCAACACCTTTGTTTTTATTATTGTTTTCAATCCCTTTTCTAAATAAATTTTGATAAAAATTGGGCCATTTTATAGATTTTGGACTTATATGTATTAATATTGGCGTATTTAGGAGTAAACTCTATGAGATAATATCACCCAAGAAATTCCTATTGGTTTACATTTATGGAATTAAACCAGGGGCCAAATTACGGCATTCGTGATCGAATGAGCTATCGTATCGAAAAATGATTTCGATATCGAAATTATGATAAAATGTACTAAATTTCTTGCTCGATATCGAATGCCATAATCTCAAATAAGAAAATTACGATCAATTTTACTCGATATCGAATGCGGTAATTTGGCCCCAGTTTTTATTTTTTATTTTTTTTTTTATAAAGCTGTTATTAGAATGTTTAGATTTTTGCGTAATTCTGAGAGTGGATTGCAGAGAACCAAGCCGATCGGCTTGAAATCGGCGGCTAGCCTTTTAAACCGATTCTACACGAAATACTAATTGTCAATAAATTTGTTCAGGATAATGAAAATATCCAAAATATCTTTTAAAAGAAATAACTTTACTAATCAACTTTCTTAAAATGAAAATATATTAAATAATAAATAATGAAGATGTATTATGTGACGATTTGTTACAAACATAGATTAAAAAAGTTGGCTAAAATTGGAAGATTTTTGAAAATTCAACTTATAAGAAATAATGTTTTTTCGATTTTTTAATATAATCATGTTTTTAATTAGTTTTGTAAGTTGTGTTTACTTACATACATAAGTATGTAATTTTTAGTTTAAACAATAACAAACTGATCTCTTACCCACGGTCTTGATATGCCTTCAATATGTTCGCACAACAAATCAGCCTGATTACAAATGGAACCATAACCAGTGTCGACAGTGAGTTCAATAAAGTCTGTACGCAAAGCAAAAACCAAATTTTAGCTGACCACACTGTCGCCAGAAGAGATTTTATTTTATTTCTGTTGCTCTCACTGGCAATCCTTTCATTTTCTCTCGTTTTTGATTTGTAGAGCAGGGCTGTCAGATATGGCGATTTTTCGCCAAACGTGGCGATTTTGAAACGTGTTTGGCGTCGAGATTTTCCGTTTGGCGACATGGCGATGTAGAGTGGTGTTTACAAAATATTGCGTGGAAATGCATGTTTGTTCCGCAATCACGCCTAAACGGCTGAACCGATTTTAATGAAATTCGGAACGTAGATAGACCTATGCTTGGAAACATTAAAAGGTTTTTTTTTTCAAGAGGAGTTAAAATGGGTAAAACCCGGTGAAATTGGTATCTTTGTTTCTTAAACAACCAATCCTTAACGGCTGAACCGATGTTAGAGAAATTTGGTGTGTAGATAGATCCATACTTCGAAGTGCCGTTAGGCTATATATTTTTTAAGAATTGGATCAGGCAGGGATTAAAGGGAGGAAAGCGGTTACAATGCAACTGCATTTTTATTTTAGCTTTTTACAGCCACAAAAATGTGTATTAGAAAAATACCTTTTCACAGGTCTTCCGTAAAAGCGGGTACAAACAAAATTTTTTTGTTTATACAAAATCGGTAACACTAAACAGCTGAACCGATTATGTATATAGAAACTTTTAAAATTTTTCTCTCAAATAATGATTGTCTTTGTGTTAAATGTTAATAAGAGATCTACAGACCAGCGTTGCCACTGACAATTTTTTTTCCCTACCAAATTTAATTTCAAAAACTACCAAATCGTGTGTCAATCTACCAAAAAGAAATTATTTGAAAGCAATGCCATTTATATAAGAAAATATATTTTATGAATATGTATGTTTATAAAAATAAATAACAATTCATTTGTAATAATGGAAGTAAAAAAATCCTAAGTATGTATATTTGAAAAAACTGACCATACATACTGCGAATCAGTCTTATTTATCATTTCCTTGCATCTCATAATATTACTTAAGGAACATAATTCCAGTCTGTTTTCGGAGTTTTGTTTTTACTAATGCTAGTGTCGAAAATTTTCTTTCCGCAGCTGCTGAACCATGCGGTGAAGACAATAAATTGAAAACAAATTTAACTAGATCGCTAAACATATTTTCATTGAGACCATTTTTAATTTTGCCAACTTTTTCCCAAAAAACATCACTAACACTAACTCTTAGTAAATTCTATTGAGATACAATTTTATCGCTATCACAATCTACCAACTGCTCGAACTTTGATAACAAAGGCAGAATTGATTTGTCATTTTTAGATAAAGTTTCAGGTGGTGTTATTAATTTCAAAAATTGCAAGTCAGATCTTTTTTAAGTTGGAATAAAAATGCAATCTAAAACTGCACTATATTATATTGCAACTATTTCATCATTCTCAAAATGTTCTTATAAAAAAACTTCTGCTTTTGCTCCGATAAAAATGGTTGAATCACTTGTTTCAGTTGTCTTCGATTTTTTTATAACGAACCTTTTATTATAAATAAATATAAATATTATTATTATTATTATTGTTGTTCAAAAGAACTTAAACAAACCTGTCCATTGTGCCATCCAACTATTCAATGAATAAAAGAACTTACGCGCTATAAATTTTGACACCTACCAAAGTTGTCAAAAGCAAGCGCTAGTGAACATAGCAAGATATGCTCAGCATATAATTGATATAAAAGCTGATGGGTTTAAGTCATACATATATGAAAACTGATTGCTCTGGATATAAAATTAAACTCATTTAGTTTTGACAAAAAAACAAAGTTAAAATTAAAAATTAAAAAATGTATTAAAATAAAACTGAAATTGAAAAAAACTTTGAATTTGACCAATCCTACCAACCTACCAAAACATTTCAAAACTACCCAATTTGGGAAATTTGGAAAATTCAAACTAAAGGGGTAAAAAGTGTAAATATTTGTGTTTTGGTACTTTTTTGGTACCTTTTGTATGTGTTGTTTTAAGATAACGAAATATGTATTTGGAAGTTATTTCTTCATAATATGACAATAACGGGTGAAAATGGAAATTTTACATTTGTTTGAAATGAATCATCAACAGACCTACAATTTTAAATATAGATTCTTATAATTAAATATAAGCTACCGAACAGCATTTATTTGGTAAATCCAAAATTATAGGGCAAAAAGAGAAAAATTGTATTGTTGGTACTTTTTGTATACTTTGTTTTAAACTGATAAAAATAATTTTTTGACTTTTTAGATTCACTCAAATATTTATTTGCAAAGCATATTTTCCTCAGATCACTTGTCCTCAGATCACTCTCCTACTATCATTTCAATGCATTTCCCTCAAGTGTGTGGTTCTCCATTTATGAACATGACTAAGACCCGAGTAACTTGGATAAAATACAAAAAGTATTTAAGTTCTCATTGCACGAAAAATGTTGTGTTGAGAACTACCGACGATATTGATGAGTCGATTGGCAACTTTACCGAGGACCTTCGACGAGCTGTGCATCACGCTTCCACTTATCACGTTGAATGTAGAAATAGGACAAACAGAACTTATTTCTCTGAACTCGAACATCTCCTATCAGAAAAAAGAAGAATGAGAAGAGAGTGCCAAAATCACAGGTCTCCTGAACTGAAAGCTAGGCTACGGGAATGCAGAGATATACTAAGACATTTCTTAGAAACCCAAAGAACGGCCTCACTTAGATCTTTCTTGGAAGGTCTTGATAGTACCCCACAATCTGACTACTCGTTATGGAGGGCGGCAAGAGGTTTAAAAAGACCAGTGAGAGGAAAACCTCCTTTGCGAAATCCGATTGGTGACTGGGCTAGAAATGATTCCGAGAAAGGGACATTATTTGTTAACCATTTGAGAAATGTGTTTACTATAAACAACTCAAATAATAACGAATCTGATTTGCCACCACTTGTTATAAGACCTCCTGTACCTCTAAGACTAAACTTTCGTGATGTCCAAAACGCAATAAAATGCTTGTGGAGTTACCTCGTGTAGCAAGAAGAATTATCCTCTTTATCTTCAACGCTATTTTACGCCTAGAATACAATCCTGCAGATTGGAAGGTGTCTATGATCAGTATGATTCCTAAGCCAGGGAAGGACCACACCAAAGTGGAGTCATATAGGCCAATTAGTCTACTGCCTACAATTTCAAAACTGTTTGAAAAATTGTTAATGACTAAGTTTACTCCAATTCTGAATGACACTGAATGTATCCCAAATCATCAATTCGGCTTCAGAGCTAAACACAGCACCATCGAACAAACTCACAGATTGGTAAATGTGATAAGACGGTCGTTTGAAGAGAAAAAATACTGTTCCGCGCTTTTCATTGATGTTTCCCAAGCGTTCGGCAAAGTTTGGCATGACGGTTTAATGCACAAAATAAAATTAACTCTGCCTGATAACACCCATAAACTCATGGAAAGCTATATATACGGTCGCAAATTTAAAATCAAAGAAGGTGATTTTTTAAGTACCGCTCAGCCAATTGAATCAGGTGTGCCACAGGGTAGCAAACTGGGCCCTATTTTATATTTGATTTATGCCTCCGACATGCCGTCAGACCCCAAAATCCACACGTCAACTTTTGCAGACGTTACAGCCTTTATCAGCGTCCATAAGGAACACCAAGTTGCATCACAGAATTTGCAGAATTATGTTTATAAACTAGAGAATTGGCTAGAGCTTTGGAAAATCAGGGTTAACGAACAAAAATGTATTCATATAACTTTTACATTGCGAAAAGATACCTGCTCGTTCATAAGAACAAATAATCAAATTATCCCGCAACACAATGAAGTCAAATACCTCGGCATTCACCTCGACCGCCGTTTAACTTGGAAGTCTCATATTGAAGCGAAACTTACACAAATGAGATTAAAAGCAGTGCAACTTAATTGGTTAATCGGCAGAAACTCTACATTGAAATTGGATTGCAAACTTTTGTTGTACAATGCAATTCTAAAGCCAATCTGGTGTTATGGAATTCAATTATGGGGTACTGCCTCAGCATCCAACATTGAAAAAATTCAAAGGGGTCAAAATAAGATTCTACGTATAATTACTGCAGCTCCATGGTATGTTAAAAATTCTCGAATCCACAAAGATATAGGCGTGCCATTAGTAAAAGTCGAATTTACAAAATATGTGTCAAAGTATGTCAGCAAACTTGAACAGCATCCAAACCCACTTGCAAGAGACATCCTTAACTTTAGTGGCCACAATCGGTTGAGATGGAGGGATACCCTTGCTTTAACTCAACCGCAGATGACTGGATCAGTTGATGTGAAATTTTTTAGTATCATAAAAATTTTTCTCTAGCACTGGCTGGGCTTATTATTTTCTTTTTAGTATTAAGATTTGAATACTTATTGTCATTTCATATATGAAGATTCAATAAATAATTAAAAGCAAAAAAAAAAAAAAAAAATATTTTCCATCAAACGACGGTAATCATGGATAACAAGGAAAATTTGTTGTCCTTTGAAACTCCTAAACTATTAACATACTTGTATTATTTTTAGATATATTTTTTTTGTATTTTGTGCTAAAGTCATAAAATTTGTGTTGTCGCTCTCTGCAATTAGAAAAAAATTTATAGGAAAAGTTGTTTTTCCATAGTCAACCTTCAAGGATTATTAAGTGCAAAAGATTTTAAGTATAGATTTATTTAAGGGATCAAAAGTTTTATAGTCTAGGTCATATGTTTGGAAATTCAAGTAAAAAAGAGTTGTACGAGTATTTAATATTTTTGGGACTTTTTAGTATTTTTTTATATAAAAAAGAAATAAAATTTGAGTTTTTAATGTTTCATTATAAGGGTTTTCATTAAGACTTTTAAATAAAACCATTAAAATAAAACTGAATGTCGGAAACTTCATTATTGACGAAATTATTTTAAAATTATACGATTAATGTCAACTTCCAAGTCTTGCAAATCCCCAATGCTCTGCCCTGATTCCCATAGAAATCGTATAGGTATAATATAATACAATACAGAAAAAATTGTTACTAATAACAACTGGAATATGTATAACACATATATTTTTAACCCTCATACAATCTTTGAGTAAAATTTGACCTAATTAATAATTTTAGAGTTATGTATCTTTCAGAAATTTTACTTCGCACACATTAAACCATTTTCTAAATTGGTATTTTACATAAAAAACTAAAAATTTTCTAAAAATAATATAGCATTTTGAATATATTTTAAAAATTGTGTACGCCAAAGTCCCTCGGGTGAAATATCATCCATTAAAAAAAACGTATAATTATTATTAAATAGTACTGCTACATGGTAAACTTTACGGCAGAAATAAAATATTTAATGAAGAAACAGGAGGGCCTATACGAGTATTCCGATCAACGATGACATTGAACTGTTGATTAGCAGCTATTGGAATTCCGAGGAAGATGTTGATTCAAAACCTCCTAAATATTGTATAAAACTTTGGGTTATGTATGACAGTGTCATAAACTTTGCGTGGAAATTGTAAAAATATACTGGTACGTCAAGGCCAAGAGACCTTATATTATATTATATTGTAGAAAGGGTAATATTTTTCTATATACTATTGTTATCTATTTACAAGAATTTATATGTAACGACCAAATAGCCACGAAAGACCTTTAAAGTGCATGACGGGTGCAAACAATTTGGCCAACTTTTATAAGATCATACCACAAAAACACAAAACTCTGTTAATTTTTAAACTTTTATTGTATGTATTATTCTTTTTTATTGTGAAAGATGAGATATCAGACGATGATTATCAAATCAAACATCGTAGAGAAATATAATCCAATAATAAGAAATTTGCTCTTAATCTTAATGCTTCAAAGTGCACAACAAATTTATATTTGAGTTTACGTCTAAAAAACTTATATTATTATAAAATATATGTAGATATTTGACTTTAAATTTGCATCAAAAAAATTATCAAATAGTGTGATTTGAAAATTTATGTTAAAAGTTGTCTAGAATAGAATCGCCCTTATCTAGGATTTAACATGCTACAATATTTTTACATCATATGATCTACATATCACTTCAGATGTTAAAAAGAAAAAAACACTATGTTGGCACAGTTCGGTCCATAAGATTCCTATAATGTTTTTGAGAACTATAACATGGACGAAAAATTAAGTTTATTAAGTGTTAGGAACAATATAAAATTTAGCTTTAAAATATTTTCAACTCTCGCATAAAAGTTAATAGATATTTAAAACTATTAATTAATTAATTAATATAATAGGTAATTACTACGCCAACCAAAAGTATGCATTAGCATGTTTTTTTCTGGATATTATTAACAAATGTTTGCATATTTTACAAATTCTTACATATTTTACCAAATTTACTGACACATTACTTTAGTATTTATAATCTATTATATAATAAGGCGCAAGAATATTATTGGGTGCGCTTTTATTGTTGCAGATATACCGTTGTATAAAATGTGGAATAAAAAAATTCGGTCTTTTCTGGAAAAATACACGGAGCACAAAGTTCAATCGGAGAGCACTCTTCGCACAAATCACGTAAAATCCCTCTACAAATTTAGCATTGACAACAGTAAAATTAGCATCAATAACCGTTTTTTGTGGTTTTAAATTGATGAGATCACTGATGTAGCTCAGAGATGTGTGGCAAATGTCATCCTTGGAATTTTAGATCCTTATGAGCTGATCGCAAAACAAAAATTTTTATTGAATACTGCACAACTGCACAAAGCAAATCACACTACTATTGCTCGGCTTTTTCAAAACTCAGTTAAGCTTTTAGGTAAAAACTTTGATAAGATTCGATTCTGCTTTTTATATCAGATGCTGCCTCGTACATGGTAAAAGCGGCCCCGGCATTCCACATATTTTACCCAAAAATAACTCACTTGACTGGTCTTGCTCACGGACTGCACAGAGTATGTGAGCAAATACGAGGCCAGTGTGCTAACGCCGATAGGTTAATTGCAAATGTCAAAAAAGTATTTTTAAAGGCTACGTCTAGAGTAGAGTTTTTAAGGATCTAGACTCTGGACTCCTACTTCTTCCGACTTGGCTCTCAGCCGTAAACTGCTATGCAAAAACTATGAAAAGATTGTGCGAGTTTTTGATGCGTTGGAAAATGAGAATGCAGCCTTGCTGCGCAAATTAAGGTGTTAACAGACGCTATGGAAGCAATTAACGTCATAAATGGCCAAGCAGCCAGCATTATAAAAAAACTTGCTACTGTAATTGAAAAGAACTGTGGTTTTACTTTATTGAAGAATGTTTCTGCAAGTTTGAATGGAGTATCAGCCCAAAATGCAGTAACAGGAAAATATTCCATTGGAGAAACGTTATAGCGTGACAGACGACCGCGTTAATTTGCATTAAAATCTCACTAATGTGAATTAAGATTTTACCCTGACAGACGACTGTTTCTGCATTTACTAAACAGCTGTTTGTTTGTAACCAACTGTTTAATTGTGAAACAATTTGTTTGGCATTTGGTGAAAAATCAGTATTTATTTGAAAAAAAAAAGCTGAAATTACTTTTGCTGAAACTGCTCCATAATGCAAAAATTGTTCATGCATTACCAACCATCAACCTGAACGTGTTGCTACAAGTGGGGACCGCAGTGGGACACTCTGAAATAAGAGAAAGGCAATTGTGAAAATTTATTTTTATTATTTTAATTTTACAATTGTCTATTTCTTCTTTTAGAATAGTAAACAATTTGATAACATATGTTTGATTGTTGACGATGTTGCCATATTGAAATATCTAAATTCAACATAAATTCACTTTGATTTTGTGCATTTCCGTCTAACCTAATGCGCAATAGGATGGGGATAATTCACGAGTTAATTTAAATTAAGACTGTTAATGCAAATGAACTGTGTCGTCTGTCTACGCTATTAGCTTTAGAATTCGCAATTACTTCCGTTGATGTCGAAAGAACTTTTTTTAATGTTTTGCGATCAAATAGACAAAGCTTCCTGTTTCTAAATTTGAGCGAAATGTTTGTCATTTATTGCAACAATAATTTAAATTAATTTTGTACGCTTTTATTTTGTATTCTTGTAAGTTTGAATTTTTATCACACTGTTTTTTTTTTGTGGTTTATTTTGGAATTAAATTAAAATATAATGTACATATGTATGTATGTACGAGTATATGTTCATGTTTTCAAATTTAAAAAAAAAATATATGATGAATTTCACGTCAAGTGACCCAATGTTAAACATTGATTTGGATAAAATTTGCACCAAGGTTAGTACTATTGGATAGTAGGCCAGACACAAATTTTTTTTTTTAGCTCTATCAGTCCAGAAGTGCCGGAGTTAGAGGGGGTCAAAGTTGGAAATTTTGGTCAATTTTGGTCATACAGGGTTTTTTTTAAATGAGTGTCACTTTTCACCTATTGGTCCTAGCAAAAATTGTTCAAAGGACTTTAGATAGCTATTTCTTCAATCATTTCAAGAATATTTTTTTTAATTTTTAAAATTTTTTTTTTAATTTATGATACATATATACCTATATTTTATTTGATTTGATGTCTTTTTATTGCACTTTGGACTGTTTCTATTAAATACATGAAATTTCCAATCTTATCATTTACCTCTCCCTGTATCCAACGTTTATTTCCCGAAAACTTTTTTGCATATACTTTTTAATAAATGTTAAATTTTGATTTTATATTAATATTTTATGTTTAACTGGAAACAATGCTGATGAAATTTTTCGTGGTTGACGACCATGTAATAATTCTGCCGGTGATTTCTCTAACAACAATTTGGAGTTCACCTACATTACTAAATGTGTTGAGATATTGCTTGGGTTCTTCCTGGCATATTTTATAAAAAGACGATTTAAAATTTCGGACAAAACGTTCTACTAATCCATTCGAGGCTGGTTGAAACGGTGCGGTTGTTAAATGTTCTATTGAGTTCCGTTGACAAAAACGCTTAAATTCTGATGAACTGAATTGCGTACTATTATTAGAAAATTAGAAAACCATCATATAGGACATATGCCACAATTTTGTTAGGGGCTTTATTTATATAATATTTTGTTTTTCCTAACTCATCCCGCCTTGCTCTTTGTCCTAAAAGAACACTCCTGATATGCGTATGCATTTTGAGGAGCAATCGATTAATTTAGTAAAGAAAAGAACCCAGAAGAACCCATTTTATTCCTTTATTGGAAAATCGACATCGTTATCTTATATATCGTTTACGTTTTTTGGTCCTTCTTTCAGTTTTATTGTGACACTCTTACTGTTTGTTGAAATTTTGTAACAAATTTTAACAATTAAAGTGTTCGCTAGACGTGTGGGTCTAGTTCATGGTGTGTTATTTTTTCGTACCTCTTTTTAACCACAGCTATTATTGTCGTAAAATGATGGCCACTCATGTGTCGAATAGATCTAAAATAAAAATTAAAGTAAAATGTTAAAACTGCAACATTTTTTCCCATCAATTCATTCGTGCGAGTTAATTGTTTTAGTTATGAGCAGAACAAGTCAAGCAATTGTTATTTACCTGGCAATGTGTTCAGCATCTAAATGTTTTACGGAGCGTGCATCAACGATAATGATATGAAAATATTCTGTGGCACTGCAAAGACTTTCCATGGCACTTTCTTTTGACTTCACTAATGTCACTTCCAAATGCTGACGGTTGCATGCCTGCTGCATCACCTCGCAAATATTATCGGTTTTGTGAAAAACCAAAAGAGCCTTTACGTACAATGAGCAATTTAATGAAAAGAGTAGAATGTAAAAATCATAAATCAATGTTTATATCATACATATACATACATACACACATATATGTATCAGGGATGGAATTTGTATCAGCTATAAAAAAAAATTGGACCCTTACGGTACAGTTTAAATATAATTTTTGCATAGTACCACAAATGGTTATTATTATTATTATTAATAATAAATATTATATTAATAAAGGAATATTAATGTATAAGATCAAAAGTCCGTTTTAGTTCTACGAGTATGGCACCAATTATGCTTAAAATGTTTCAAAAAGAAAGTACAATTGTACCGTGTTTGCCATTCCTGCATAGATATACTCGTATATGCATATAGATTTTATCTGGGAAAAATTATATAAAGGTAGAACACAGCTTACCTTGAGATTAGGATTCGGCGGCAACACAGTCGGGTATTTTATTTCAAAGACATTTCGCTGCAAACAGAATCAAAACAGATAAATACAGGTTACAATATTATTAAAAAGATAAGCAATATTTTCCATTTATTAAATGTTCACTATATAAGTTTTTAATAATTTTACTTTTTTGTTGACTTTTAATATATTTTAAAGCTTGTTAATTTTGTGCAGATATTAAAGTCAGCATCAGTGGAAATCAGAAATATGTATAATGCTTAGTTTAAAGACAACTGATAAGTCAAGAGTGCAGATGGAAAATGCTATAAATTTTGCGATTGGCCCCTAATGTCAGTTCTGTTTTGACATTTGTATAGTAAACACATGCGAAATACACGTTAAGAAACAATGTTACGCTACACTGCTCCAGAACGCGGAATATTACTGACTATTTATTTGACCAATAATCGGACGGTGACTTTGGCACAACGTCGGAAGTTTACTTTTGCGGCACCTTGTATATTCAAAATGATCCCATGCATTGCCACAATATTGAATAGCTTGAAGAAAATGTACAAGTGCAACTTCCAAATTATAATTCAATCTATTTTATTTTTATTTTCCAAAATTCGTGTATGTTTAATTTTACAAACATTGCTTCACTCACTGCTAAGTCAACTTAAAATTTAGCATATGGGCTAATCCGAAAAATTTTAAACCAAAGGCAGAAATTTAAAGTTGCCCAAAATCCAAATGTTTGTTAATGGAATAATAGGATACATATTCAAGCTTCAAAATATATAAGCAATTAGGTTTTACGGTGGTTTGTTTGTTCTTGGCAGAGGCTAACCTAAACGTACCTCTTGCTTTCATTTATTCTTGTAAAAAAGGGTAATTTCCATGGTCAAAAAAGTGGGCCAAACAATCGTTTCAGTATTTATCGTTTAGCAAAACTTTAATTTGTTTAATTTTCTTTTATTTAAGATAAAAACACTGTGCTACACTGTGTGTAACGTCCGTAACGGAAAATATGGTTTTTTAAATTTAACAGAATGAATTTTAGTAATTTTGATTTCCAAACTAGCTTTATAAACAGAGTTTTTATGCACTTTAATCTGATGAAAAAAGAAATACCTTTATTACACTTTTTTTTAAAAAATATAAATGACAAAGTGTCTAACGTGCGTAACGGCATGAAAAAACCTAAAAATGTTATTTTAATATTATGAGGTTTATAATGGATTTTCACTTGCTGAATCTTAATCTGGGATTAGAATTGCTCTAGGTTGCAGAGAACTTGAAAAACGTCACCTCAAAATAACAAAAAGTGTGTTTAAATAACATGCGATCCCCCAATCTGAAACTTAAATTGAGATGAATTTGAAATTCTTCTGAACCTAAAATAATTCCTGAAAATCAATAATTAGTAATTAATAATCATGTTGTAAACCGCAACCCCCATGCCCCCTTCAAATATTTGGTGGTACGCACATACATGCAATGTTTACGTGCTGGATTTTCCGCTTTCTTGCTTTGATCTCAAAATTTTGCCAAACTTCATTTCAATTATAAACGCGTGTGGTGACAAATATATTCGTATTAATTAAAATGAGTTGAAATGCAGACAGAACAAAAAATTTGTTAAGCGAAAAGTTTGGCAACTAGTAAAAGCCCAAAATCTCATCTTAAAAACCGCTCGAGATTTTCACAAATTATCAAAAAATTATGTCAAAACTACATCTGATGAAATATCAAAAACATGAATAAATGTAAAAAATATTCCAGCTCTTATATCATCTCATTATTTTTCGGGCTTTTCCAATGACAATAATATAAAAGTAGCTGTAAAACATTTAAAGAAATAAATGAATATAAGCTAATACAAGAGTAATGAAATATTCTATAATTTTTTTGTAACTAATAAATTAATAATTACAAGGTTAAAAAGATTTTTAAATACATGAATGTTTTTTATATACACAATTTGGTTCAATGGAAAAAGTGTAGCGTCCGTAACAGACAAAAATTAAGATTTTTGTTTCACGGGACTACTTAGCCTTCTTTTTTAAGCTGGATTAATATGGTCATATATTCCACTTAATTTTTTGTATTTGGACTTTTTTTGTTTATTATGCAAAAACAGTTAATCTTTAAGTTTAAAACAAGTTTTGAAGTACTCCCAAAGAACTGCATGTTGCAAAAAATTTCAGGAACATATTCCAATGTGAACGCCAGCTGTGTCAATTTTAACAAGCAAATTTGCGTGCGAATGTAATGTCCGTAACGCAGGATTAGCCCATATCCAACCAACATATTACACACTGTCCAATGTCAACAAAAAATATACTCCAGATAAAAGGCATTTCTTTTTCGAAAAAGGCGATTCTTAGATATTGAAGTGAAAGACAATACGTGATCAACTCTTGTCAACTCTTTTTCTAATTCGAAAAACAATATATGTATTTCTAATATGTAATATTAAAAAAGATAGCAATTAAAATAGATTTTATTTTACTTTATTTCATTAAACGTGAGATATCCTTTAGAGCCATCCCTAAATACTGGCGGCAAGCGGTTTTTAACTATCAAAATTTCTCATACTCATACATTTTGTATGGAGCATACCGAAACAACGCGGCGGCAACGCTTTGCTATTGGAAAATCCGATTTTGACAAGGCGTTTCACAGTGAAGTTATTTGCAAAAGAAAAATAAAACAACAATGTCCAGCTGTAACAATAAACAGGGTCGTTTTATTTATTTGTTTGATAAACCTGTTTTTATCGTTTTGACATAACGTTGCCGCTTTTGTTTAGGAATGGGGTATCAGCGTTAACGCTCAGCGTAAAAGAACGTGCCGCTTACTATTCGGTACATTTAATATGTATTTGAATACATATTATTGAAATAAATAAGGAAGCAAATTTATTTTTCGAACGAATTCAGTATAGAATTAAAAGTTATGCAATCAATTAATGTTGAATACTCGCGTTAATATAATAAATACAATAAAAGACAATTGAAAATAAAAGCATCTGTAATTGAATTAGAATAGTTGTAGAATTGATGATAATAAATTGTCTCAAATGCCTTATAAATTCAATGAGACCTTAAATGAAGACTTTAAATTTAAAATACCTGAATATATTTGTAGATAACTAGTTTCTATGTTATTGACTGGCAAAGTTTATAAAATAAGTCATACTTGTAAATTGTGATCAATATATTGAAAAAAGCAGACTTGGAATTTGAATTCTCGCAAAACTCGCTAATTATATGAGATGAATAACACATGCAAATGGGCTCCGAAAAGTAATAAACTCTTTCTTGGACAAACTAATAGAAGTTTGAAAGCTTTTAAAAATGTTTCATCTCTGAGGAGCCCTTCTTCGGATCAGCCAGTTAGAAATGTCAGATTTAAATATAAAATATTTTGATTCTGCTCCACTGTACAAGCGAAAAAGCAATCAAATTTTAGTTTTTGAATATGTTTCATTAAACTACCAGCTTTTTGTACCCGTAATACTATGTTTCCACGACGACTTGAATCACCTGCTTCGCCTTCTTAATCGTGTTTATGAATCATGCTGTTTACATGACTAATAAACTTGATTCGATTTGACAGTTGTCTTTAATAAACAAACAGAATAAAAAAAAACAGAATTTACAATTTGTGGAAAATTATTTTTTTTAATGGACAAACAAAAGTGAGTGGAAATTAGTTAGCTTATTTGAAAAAAAACACATTCGTACGTATTTACTTTCTTTACTTCCAGCAACAAGAAAATAATTTGCTTTGTTTACAATAATATTAAATTTTTACAGCTAGTGCAGATAAACTTGCGATAAAAATTAGACAAGAGTGCAATTTTTCGTGCTTCGCAAGTTGATTCAATATGAATCTACTTGATTCGCTCTTAAAATTTTGTATGGTGAAGCAAGTTGTTTCACTAAAGATTGGGGTGTGAAGCATGAATAGAGAGCGTAGCATGTACCGTGGAAACGTAGTATAATATGATTCCTGTGATTTATTCAATTATAAATAAATAAATTCTCAAATACATATTTTTGTGATTTCATAAAGCTACAACACAAATTTCCCTGTCTTAAAACAACAGCTACAAAAGGTACCAAAAAAAGTACAAAAACACAAATATTTACTCTTTTTTACACCTTTAAATTGAATTTCCCAAATGTATGTTTTTGAAAGGTGTTTTCGTCTCTTAATATATCGATATTTAAAGTTTCGAGTCCGTAGATCACTTAATTTCACTTATATTTAACACAAAATTCCACTTTTTACCCGTTTTTATTTCCTTGAAGATATACCTACAAATAATGTGTGACTTTTCTAATACACAGCTCTGTGACTGCAGAAAGCTAAAATAAAAATGCTCTTGCTTCATAACAAAGACAATCATTATTTCAGATAAAAGTTTTCCCCTTTTTGTCCCTTCCCGGTACCACTGTTATAATCTAGTAAATTTTACCGGTTCTACCCAATTTATCACTTCTTGGTCCATCTTGAAAATGGATTTATCTGCGTTACACATTTCAATAAAATCGGTTTAGCCGTTTAGGATTAGTTGCTTAGGAAACAAAGGTACCAATTTTACCGGTTTTTACCCATTTTAACCCTTCCTGGTTCAAAAAAAAAACCAACTTACAAAGATATTTTTAATATACTTTTATATGGATACAAATAGAAAATTGAACACTGCTTTCATTATCCTAATGCTAGAGTGTTTAAAAACCCGTTTCGAATTATTCGAATTCGAAGTTAGAATAGAGCGTTAGCTTAAAGAGCGTTTAACCAATATTTTTCAGTTTTTCTTAATTATTAACAGCATAAAATAGATTCGAAATAATGTGTGACATGTAATTCGTTATACGAATACGAGTATGCACTTGTATATTAAAGAAATAAGCAATTTAAAATGCATGTAAACATTTCACTCAAGTACTCGATTGTGATTAGAGTATTCAAAAAACAGACTTTTTTCGAAAACCGTTATTAGAAAAACTGGCTTTTCTTAAAATCCGGTTTCGAAAATGGTTTTAGCTGAAACCCCCGGTAAATTGGTTAACAGGTTTTGCCTTATATGCAGTAAGATTTATATATTTCTTTATTTTTTGTATGTATGCAGGAAAACAAACAAATAATACGAGTACTTATTGAGTCATATCAATCAAAGCTATTTTCTAACTAATAATTAAGCTGAAACTATTCTTAATAAAACTGCTTTATAAGACAAAAAAAAGAAACGTCGTAATTACATCGTAAATATGTCCAACATATTTGGAATCGGTTTTTATGTTTGACAAATAGGCTCTATTCAGTTAAATATTTGTAAGTTTTTCCAGGGGATTTTAAACAGCGTAAGATTTGCGATTCCAAAATAAGAAAATGTATTTTTAATAAGCAGCCAAAACAATCACAAAAAGTTCGAAATATCTATTGTATTGTAAATTTTTGTCGACAAAATGAAAAGGGTTCTTAATTGTAAAAACCGGTTAACCAATGGTTTTTAATTAATTATAATAGTAGATACGAGTATAATTTATGTAAATAATAGTCGAAATACATATGTAATAAGTTCAATATGTATTACGCAGACAATGCAGACATACCTCGTGTTCGCTGTCAGTTTTTTTGCAAATTGTGGATGGATTTACTTCATTGATGGCTTCTGTTTTTTTGTTTTCTAGAATCAGTTTTAGTTTGGGAGTTTTTGGTAGACGTCGCTCATACAAACCACATTTGGAATGGTCGATTCCAGTTGAATGTTGGCATTTTCGACGCAAAACAACATCACCGATATCAGAGTCGGATGAATCATCTTGCTGCTGTTCTGGCCGTCTCTGCTGAATTTTTTGTTTGTTTGCTTCTGTTGGCATTAAGCGGACGTGACTATTTCCGCGATTGTGTCTATGATGTTGATGTTTAGCTTCAAAACGCTGAAGCAATTCCAATTTGTCATCAAGTGTTAGATTGTTGATGCGCAATGTATTGGCATCTAGATTGCGTATTACTTCCACTATTTCCGGTTGAACATTTCGACCAAAGACAAGTGGGTGGTGCAGGTTTTTTGTTTGAGCGTCTGTTGGCAATGGCGTCATCACATCTTCACGTTCGGCATCCACTCTGGCATCGTATTCTATTTCCTCTGGTGTCTTGGCCTCGGAAACTTCATTGCTTACCACAATTGATATATTGGCTGCTTCAGAGTTAGTGGGTGGCGATGGTGGTCGTGATAACACCTTTGGTAATTTCAACAAGTTCCTTTCGATTGAATGTCGATTGTTGCTGTTGCTGTTATTGTTATGCCATCCATCCGTTGTTGGTCGCTTGAGTATCTCTTTGCTAGCGAACAACTCACTGTCTCGAGGTAGAGACAGAGGCAATGGGCTGTTGATAAAACTCCTTCTATTATCCTCGACAAATGATTTGTATTCCTGAATATAAATGTGCGTTTTATGTTCATTACTTTTTTCTAAAGTAGTATTGTTATTTCCTCCAGCATCCCAAGATTTGTGGGCTTGTGGGTTTGTGGTTGTTTCTTTTCTTTGTTGCTCCTGTTGCAGCCGATGGTCGTTAGTTGCTGCTATCAGTTTTGTTTGGTTCGCTGTGATTTGAATTTGCTGTATAAGTCTATCGGTTTCCGCATCATTCTTTCTAATTGCGTCCTGTAGTCTTTCGATGTTAGTTTGCTGTAAAGGGTTGTCTATAAAACTATTATTTGCATCTGAGAGTTGTAAGAAATTCTTGAAATTCTGTTGGCTGTTTTGGCTTTTTGGGGGAAAATTATATGACTTATCGCTGTCATTGTTAGCGGTAACATTTCTTCCTAGACTTGGCGTCGTTTGGCTTCTCGTATTGACGCCCTTCTGTTCTTTATCTGCCACAATGCCGCTTATCTTTCGATGTTCAATTACGTTTTTTCGTTTATCGCCATTATCTTTATCTTCATCATCATCATCATCATTACCATTATCATCATTATCATCATTGTTGATATTATTATTGTTAATAGTACCCGGCTGCTTATCAAAATCGGTCGTAGCTGAACATTCATTTACTATAACACATGCTATTGCTGTTGCTGTTGTTGTTGTTGTTGTGACATTTTTTATTGCTGTTGTTGCTCTGTATTCAGCATTATCTTCGTCGCACTCACAATGTCGGGCCGTTTGCAAAAGTCCCTCTCCATTTAAACGACTGTGTTCAGGTTGATTTGGATTTTGCTGTATTGGCTTTTTACGAAATACATTTGTGATTTTTGTAAAACAATTGCGCATCGTTGTAACACTTTCCCGATATACAAAATTTCAGATTTACGACTACTAGTTTACTTGTTTGTTATATTATTATTATTATTATTATTTTTTTTTTTGTATTGTTTATGTGATTTAATTCATGGTATTAATTTATTTATTTTGGTTTTTGTATTTTTATTTATTACTTTTTTGTTTTGTTTTATACATACTCGTACGTATTTATTTATTTATTTATGTACTTGCATACATTGTGAATACACTTTAATTTATATTTGCAGCACAAATTTTCTCTTTCATTTCTCTACTATTACTCTTACTTTTGATATACTACCTAATTCCTATAATTTATTACTTTAACTTTTATAATATTTTTATTATATTATTTATTTTCGTATTTCACTACTTGATCTTTTACAAAAATAAAAACACATTTCTGTAATAATTACTACGTATGTATGTATGCTTGTATGTATGTATGTATGTATGTATATCGCGGTAATAGTTAGATAAGATAACAAAAGCCAGTACGTACCCTGCAGCGGCGGCGGTAACCAGGGATCGCAAGTCAGTACTTAAATATTATACGAAAAGCATGAGTACCAGTGTTGCCAGTGAAATTTCGAGAAGGATACATTTTAGTTTCCAAAAAGATACATTTTTTCCCCAAAAGGTACATTTTGAAAAAAAAAAATTAAAAATTAATTTTTAACATTTATTAGCATAACATTTTTTTATATTTATAAAAATGAATTAATATATCATTTTCTTTACAATATTCATAAAATATAAAATAAAAATTTTATGTTAATAAATGTTAAAAATATCTGTGTTTTCTTTAAAAATTAAAACTTGCGTTCTAGTTGGGACACCCTTTATTTATTTAAGTCATAAATATTTGGTATGTAATTTTTAAAAATACAGTAAGCTAACTTTAAAATTAATTACAATGTACAATGTATATATGTAACTATCTTTGGATGTTATTAAAACAAATTCATTTTTGTAAAAATTAATATACGAGTTAAGTCGTTTGTACTGATTTGTTTAAAAACTTCAATATAAAATGATTGGCAATTTTTTTAGTAAATCATACTTCTTATGCTGATCTTCTATTGGGGCAGGTAGCAAGCGAAGTATGAGCTAAAATACCTGAATAAATTTTTTTTTAATTGGTAAAAAATAATTTGGATTTGAAAATTCTATTTTCAAAGCATCTGTTGCCTTTACATAGTTGAATTCTAAATACATAGTTGCTAGCAGTTCTTCTAATTAATTTTTCAACTTTAGATTGCAAAAGGTGTAGACGAGGCTTTTCCGCCTGGAATATTCGATTCAAATCGTTTAAAAGTTCCAAAGTGTATGACATAAATTCCAAATAAATGTTTGTAATGTCATTACTCAAAAAAAATATTTTATATTTGTACATTTTTCGTACAGATTCAAAAGATACGAAAAATGTCAGGATTATACATGGTACCTGAAGTCATCAAAAGATACGAAAAATGTATATTTCGTATCATAATGGCAACACTGAATGAGTACTTACTTTGAGGTGTTTGTTGCGTACAACAACATGTTGTTACTATAGTCTCTCTTAAGAGAGAGAATGCAAAAATGTGCCGGTATCCCACATAAATTCTAGTTGCGGCTATGCCACAAACGAAATGACTGCTGAAAGGTAATGACTTAGGTAACAAGTGACTAACTCTTATGGCATCCCCATGTTAAACTCGTCACTCATTAACTGGGCTGGGTATGTACTCGTACATACATAATTTCTTCTATGTATTGGGATATTTTTCAAAATCCCTTTTGCATTATTTTCTAATATACTCAACCACATTTACTTACATATACATACCTGTATTCGAAATAACCCAGCAAGCCATATGAGTCCGAAAAGAGTCTTTTCTGACACCTTTTTCGGAGCGTTAACGCTCTTTATGAGCCCAAAAAACAATCATAATTGCTCCGAAAACCTTCAGAAAAGAGCGTCATTACGTTCGAAAATGGTCCGTCAGAAAGAGCTCTTAGATAACGTCAGAAAAGAGTATTTTATTAGGGGTTTTTTGGGCTCTTAAAGAGCTCTTAGATAATGTCAGAAAAGAGTCTTTTATGAGGTTTTTCTTGAGCTCTGTGTAATCTTGTTTTTATTATGCTTGTGTGGTACAGCTATGTTTTTTTTTTTTGTTCAAAACACAAATAACAAGGCAACAACGCTTTGGTACACACATAATTAAGTGGAATTTCTGAGTCATACTGAGACTCTGGACAGTAACAAGCAAATTTTTCTTTCGCTCCGAAAATGCTCTTTTGTTGGACTCTTTCTGACTCCTTTTTCGGTGCGCTCCGAAAATGCTCTTCAGTTGGACTCTTTTCTGACTCCTTTTTTCGGAGCGCTTCGAAAATGCTCTTTTGTTGGACTCTTTTCTGACTCCTTTTTCGGAGCGCTCCGAAAATGGTATGCGGGGAAGAAACAAATTCTTTATTTACAATAGTACATACATACTCGTACATATGTATGTGAATTAATGTGTATATGTATGTATATTAGGAAGCCATAATTGGACTTTTTCGATTTAAGGTGCTCCCAACGGCCTAAAAATGTTCTTCGTCTTCTAAAACCCTAATAATGAAAATGTTAAAAAATTCTGATAACGTATTTTCTCTCAAGCAAACTAAACTTTAATTTTTGTTGGAAACATCGACACCTAAATCTTCCTCCGTACAAACAAAAATTTCGAAGAAATCTTACAAAAGTAGTTATCTTCCGATTTTAACAAATGTACATTATGTCGGCTTATATGGGCTCTTTCGATACGATCTAAAGCTAGAGAATTGAACAAACCCATAAATAAATTACCTGGTCCAATTTTGAAAAACGTACAGCTGTCTCAGCTTTTCAATGACTACTACATACATATAAGCAGTCGAATAATGACATACCATTGTTTTCTAGTTAATTGCAACATCATATTCTGTTTATGTCATTACTTGTAACTAGTTTTGGTGATATTAAAGTAATGATATATTCATAAGTATTGCACTTGCCTGCAATGGCGTCACCATGTTAAAATAATGAAATAATATGTCTAAGTATTTCTCAATCATTATTTGGTAATGAACGTTTTTGCCGACAGAAAATCTAATTATTAGGAAAGAATCCTTCCTTCTACATTGTTTGGCTTTTATCAGGATTCATGATTCAAAGTTAAAAATTATTGTATAATGAATTGTATATAACCATTGAATAATATATACACTTTTTACAATATTGGTCTTGTAGCAATTCTAAAGCTAGATTTACACGATTGAAATTTTCTTCAAAATTGTTCTTCAAATTGCTTGAAACTCGTGTAAACAGCAAAAATTCTTAAAATTTTATTTATTTAATAGCTAAAGGATGTCCCAACTAGAACGCAATTTTTAAATTTGGTGCCATTCGAAGTGTCATTGTTTAACATTTGAACAATTATTATTGTTTGCTAGTAGAAGGTACGAGGTTAGTAAAAATGGAGCGCTACACGAATGAACAACGCATTCTCATTGCGAAATTGTTTTACCAAAATGGTGAAAGTTTTGCGGCTACAGTTCGCAAATTGCGATCAATTTGGGGTCACAATAATGCTCCAAAAGAGTAAAGAGATTAATGGATAAATTTGCCGAAACTGGGTCTGTTAGTGATGTAAAGACAACAACGCGCCTACGACCAGGGGCCAAATTACCGCATTCGTGATCGAATGAGCTATCGTATCGAAAAATGATTTCGATATCGAAATTATGATAAAATGTACTAAATTTCTTGCTCGATATCGTATGCTATAATCTCAAATAAGAAAATTACGATCAATTTTACTCGATATCGAATGAGGTAATTTGGCCCCAGGTCCATCGATCTAAAATGTCGCAGCTGTACGTGATGATGTCCCTCAAACTCCATCCACATCAATTCGACACCGAGCTCAGCAAATTGGTGTCTCCAAGTCCACTATGCAGCGAATTTTGACGAAAGATTTGCATCTTCATGCATACAAAGCTGAATTGACTCAGGAACTGAAGCCAGCTGACCATGGACAGCGAAGGGAGTTCGTTAATTGGGATTGGAGAGACAACATGAAAATGCTGATTTTGCCGATAAAATCATCTTCAGTGACGAGGCCCATTTCCATCTTGATGGCTTCGTCAATAGGCAGAATAGTCGCATTTGGGGTGAGGAAAATCATCGAGTGATTCACGAGAAGCAAATGCATCCACAACGTGTCACTGTGTGGTTTGGGTTTTGGGCTGGAGGAATCATTGGACCTTTTTATTTTATAAAAATGAGGCAGGTCAAGCGCAAACAGTCAATGGTGTTCGGTATCGTGAAATGATAACCAGTTTTTTCTTGCCTAGAATTGAAGAAATGAATGTGGAGGGCATGCGGTTTCAACAAGACGGCGCCACATGTCATACAGCCAGAGAAACAATTCAATTGCTGCATCATATCGGGTGCCCCGATAGACCAGGCGATATTTTGCCGGACTATCAGTCAGAGGGTTGCGGGTTCGATTCCTGCAAAAGACTCTGGGTGTTTTCTGCAGATAAGCCAAAAAGCTTCGCAGTTTGTGTTTGTTAATTATAAAAAACTGAAAAAAAAATAAATGTTGAAAGTGCCCACGCCTTAAATGGTTCATACGCTGGGTCCAATTTAAGCATACTACAGTCATTTCCCGGTCGTGGTATTTCGCGTTTTGGAGAACAGAATAGGCCGCCTAGATCGTGCGATTTAACACCTTTAGATTTTTTTCTTTGGGGTTTTTTGAAGTTGATAGTTTACGCGAATAAGCCGACGATGACGCAAGCCTTAAAAGAGGAAATTGGACGCTGCATTAATGACATACCGCAGCATTTATGCAAAAAGGTTTTAAGAATTTTTGCTGTTTGATGCATTTTGAAGAGCAATTTTGAAAAAAATTTCAATCGTGTAAATCTAGCTTTATTCTAATTAATTAATCAAAAAACGTTTTTATTCCGGACATCTCGATAACGATTTCTTCTATTTTAAATTTGTTTTTTTTTTCAATTAGAACACATATTCGTTTATAGAACAATACTCGTATATAAAAAATGAAGAATGGAACCATCTCATGATAATTAAAATTTAATAAAAATTGTCTAATATTCTAATATTCGAAAAACTTAAAATTGCCTGCTTTAATGAAATATTTAATAAAATTTTATTTATTTATTTATTTATTTATATTATATTATATTGTAGAAATATATATAGTGTTATAATTTTTAATATTTCTTTAAAATAAATATGTCTTAAAACACATAATAAAATCAAAATACATACATAGATACATACATACATATGTATGTAAGTATATTGTATAAAAATTTTACATTTCCATTTGAATGCTACTAATTTCAGAAACCTTGCGACTTAACTCAGATTTTTAAATTTGTTGAATGTCACCAAATTTTTTTAGTGTATATCTACTATATATATTTTTATGGGCAGATTATTGAATTGTAATGTCTTTATTTGGCAGTGTATAATTTGTAAATAAGTTTTATTAAATCCGAATGATCAAAATTTGATTGATCAACTAAAACCAAAACTGTGGTTGATTTAATAAACTGAAAGTCAAAAGTTTTGTATGCTTTTATAATGTACTGAATAAATAGCCATTTTGATACCCTACACTACAATAGTGGGGAGGGTATATTGGATTTGTGCTGATGTTTGTAACGCCCAGAAATATTGGGCCAACATCCACCTTAAAGTATACCGATTGACTCTGAATCACTTCCTGAGTCAATATCATGATATCCGTCGGTCTGTCTGGTTGGCTGGCTGTCCATGCAAAGCTTGTGCGCAGAGTACAGGTCACAATTTTCAAGATATTTCGATAAACTTTGGTACATAATATTTTTTCGGCCCAAGGACGGATGGGATTGAAAGTGGTGGAAATCGATTTATTATTTCACCTGACCCCCATACAAATGTCCTCCCGAAATTGGGGTTTACCGGTCATAAATCTTTGAATTATGCAAGTATCCATACAAGTTTTACCACAAATAAGTGACAAATGAAACCAAGTCACATCTACAAATTTTGTGCAGATCGGTAAATAATTGATCATAGTTTCTATACAAGGTCCACTTTAGAAAAATGTTGGTATCCAAATAAAATCATATACATATATAGAAATAATGATACCTAATTGTATAATGGTCGGTCCGTAGTTAGTCAAAACTTCCATATAAGACCCGCTCCGTAATTCACTTTAACATCCATAAATCTTTTAAAAATAGTTATATCGAGATAAAGTTAAACACATATCTCATTTGGCGCCCGTTTCTGACAAACTGTTTTATACATATACTGGGTGTAGGGTATTATATGGTCGTGCTTGACCGACTATACTTTCTTAATTGTGATGGATTTAGGATTGTTCTAAATAATAGTTTGATGGGCATCACAATGTTGGTATTAATTTGAAAAATCATCCAAAATCTGTACAAACGCGATTAACCTTTAACTACGAAAGTGAATATTTGGGCGTAGTCATTGTAGGGGTGTTAGATTTTATCACTTTTTAATTTTTAAAATTTTTTGTGAAAAAAAACTTTCCTTCTTCATTATTTCTTTTCAATTGGAATAAGAAAATACATTTTACAAATTAATAAAGTAATCAAATTAAAGAAAGCAAAATTCTAAGCAAGATTAAGCAAATTGCAAAAGTTAACGAAAAGGCTGTCAAATGCATAACCAGTTCAGAGTTAACTTTCAGGTGGCTACAATGACTTTGAAACTTTTTGTACACAGTTGCTCATTTATGTTTAAAAAAAATGTTTTTATTTTAACAAAAAGCCATTAAATGACTATATTTTATAAATATTATTATATTATTTTATAATTAAAAGAAAACTTCGTACCCGAAACGCATAATTTTTCATTTTTTTTAATTTATCGGCAAAAGTACGAAAATGTACAGCTGTGGCAGCACTAAATTATAAATAATAATAATAAACGTTTACATATGTTTTGTTAATTTTCGTATTGTGTTTGCAAAAATGGAGAAAAAACTTAAAAATTTAAATAATATAAAAATATTAAAGTTAGCGCTTGAAGACCTGTGCACATTAAAAGAAATAAGTGAACTACACTGTAAAAGAAGAAGACGCTCTTGTTCTGTCAGAGAAATAAACCGCGACAGAAAGACATTTTTGTTAAAATAAAAAGGGTCCCTTTTATTATAAAGGCACTTAATTTTTCCACATTTTCTTTTCTTCTTTCTCCATTTTGTTAAAAAACACAAACATACAACAAACAGCTGATTCCATACGGAATATGCGATCAGTTTCGCTTTTTGCTTAAGCAAATGGCAGTTTAAAAACTTAACGAAAAGTTTCGTTAAGTACATTATAGATTGCCAAATACAATTTATATGTATTCGCAGGGTTGCTTAAGCTAGCATATGCACATTATAGTTGGGCCTTAATTCACAAAACAGGGATTTTATTTCATAGTCACTTTTCGTAAAACTAAAATAACTGTGGAGATATGTATAAAAACAAAAGGGTAAAATTTACCACCACCTGAGTAGTTAACTGTTAAAGCAATTTGTACCCCTTCATAAATTATATCTGTTACTACTTAAATATTTCACGGAGGCTGTAGAGTGTATATCGAAAGAAATTTTAACTTTTTTAATAATGTACAATTTTGAAATAAAGTCATATGTATATTAAGTTTTTCTCCTCGTCATTTATATAAATTAATTATTTTATTATTATTTTAATGTTTTATGTATCTTTGAAAGAACTTTCACATGATTTTATTATTATTTTACATATTAAAAGAAAAACTTTAATTCAGATTTTTTGGGATAAAGAATCGCTTTCGATTTTGATCGAAATTTCCATTTAAATTCCATTTATTGCTTTAATAATGATAAATATCATTATTTAGATTTGTGGAACTAGAAAATGCATTACAAACATTATTAAAACGACAATAAAGTTTATTTATTTATTTATTCCCATTTGCCGGGAAGTTGAAAAGTCTAGGAGATCCGAACCCCTAATGTGTACATTGTTATTTAAAAAAGATAATTTTTATATGATAATAAACTGTACATATTTATGTATGTATGTATATACAATATATATATGTATATGCATTTATATAATATATACTTTGAATTTTTTTTTTTTTTATTTGGAAAATATTTGTTTCCTTTTTCTTTTTTTTTAAATTTGTATTGTTTCACTTCAATTACATAATGTTGAATCTCTTTTGTTAATATTTGTAATAATTATTTGAAGAATTATATATTTCTTTAAATACACATTCAGTTAAACATTTTTTTGAATATTGTTAAAGCGCGTCTTCCAAGATCACAACACATTTAATACATTTCACAATGCGATTAAACATAATTTCGTATTTTAATAAAATCTGTTGAAAATTGTAATTATTTCTTAATTGGTTCTAATTTATAATGGACGCATGATATTGTACTATTTTCTTGTGTGAGTTTTACTCTACTCGTTCGGCAAAATACTAAACCAACGACCAACGAATTTTACAGATAATGAAAATTCTTGAAAGAACTAAAACAAAAACCACAACAAATAAATAATATGTTCGACTAATAAGAATGAAATTCTTGAAAAACACTTTGCTGTGGGTTCTCAATAAAAATGATTTAATTGTATTGCCAATTGCTCATTGAATAGTGAGTGCAAGTACTTGGGTGTACAGTTATAAACAAAAGTTTATTTACTAGTGTAATTCGAATATATATACATATGTACACTCAGAATATTACAGTAACGGACTGTAGTTTATTTAGGAAGTATTCCGTGCAGTTGTTTTTAACTAAATAAACATTTAAAATTGTAAGAAAATTTATTTTTAACTGAATCTAACATTTATTCAAAAAACTAAGTGCACATTAATACGGATTTTCAGTTGCATTTAATATTGACAGTTGTTTACGTCAAATTATTTTGTATGTAAAATTAAATGAAACTGTAATTTAAAATAACTGAAAATTTACTTAAAAACCGATCTACTTATTTTCATTTCATTTTAACAAAAAGTTCATTTAATTTTAAATGTTAAAATAGCTGACTTAACTATCAAAAGAAAAAGTCACGACTTCCGTGAAAATAAAAGATTTTTCCTTTGTTTATGCTATTTTTACTATCAAAAATTAAACTGTGAATTCCGTAAAAACAAATGAATTTTCAGTTATTTTATATATGTAATTTAACTACCAAAAAATTGTTGCGTGTAGTATAATAATATTAATTCCATATTCTATGTTATAATTCTCAAACAGTCAATGTGAATTTTAAAATAAGATATGTATAGATATTTTACGGAAGCTATGATATGATATAGACCGACCCTTAGAAAATTAGTTCAAGTTATTTTATGTATTTTACATATCAAAAAACTAACCACAAATTCCGTAAAATGAAAGGAATTTTTTAGTTAAAATACATAAAATAACTAACTAGTTAAATACATAAAATAACTAAAATACATTAAATAACTGAAAATTCTTTTGATTTTACGGAATTTGTAGTTAGTTTTTTATTACTTAAGTAAAACAGAAATCACTGAAAAATCAGTTATATCTGCGGATTTTGGGGTAAATTTTTCGATAATATAAATAGTAGAAACAAAGAAAATATCATTTATTTTTACAGGTTAGATCAGTTCATTTTTTAACATTAAAAATTACCTGAACCTTTCATGTAATTTAAATGAAAAATGAGTTGACCGGTTTTTAAATGAATGTTCATTTATTTTAAATAACATTTTCAGTTAATTTTACCTACAAAATATTTTGAGTGTAGGCATGTACATAAGTATGTATATAAGTACATTATTGTAAAGAGTCCAAGCCATAATCAATGGAAATTTTATTATTACCAATTATTTTAAATAAAGTATTATACCTACATATGACTAGCACGTACACTGCAATTTTATGTTATATATTAAGCTTAAACTTGGTGTACCATTATTTTCACACTTTACTGTACGCAGATATTCATTTTATTACTGATTGGTGTGCTTTAGTTGCGAAATGGGTGAGAAATAATTTTAACTTCAGAGATGGAAAATTTAATTCTCATATTGTATTTTTTTTTTACTCTTATTGTATCAAAATACATTTTTGAATGAATATTTATGTACATACTCGTATATCCTACAGGAAACCCATCGTGTGCTACTATACTAAAAAAAAGAAATACATTTTTTTTATTTGTTGGAGAAAAGTGATTTTTTATTTATTAACTTTTTCATATAAATATTAGCGGATAAACAATATTTTGAGTTTTTGCGGTAGGTGTAAAAAACATAAAGATTTTTTTCTATGGACTTGCTACTTTGGAGCAAACAACATAAAATTGACCGCTCGAAAAATAGAAATATTCCATGTTCAAAGGTTTGCTAGACCTTCTGCGATTGGCATTGAGCCTTGTTGGTGGAAATGACACTGAAAATCGGTTGAAATAATTGGAATTCTTGGTATCACCACATATTCTGCTTTACAGTCAATAATGCTCTAATTGACATATGTACGAGTATGTAACACAGTTGTTACTTTAATTTTTTGTTATTTGTTTTTTTTTTTTTTTTTATTTTTTTGACTTGTCTAAAAATTTAAATATTTAAAATTCTAGAACATTTTTGTCGAAATTCATCTTTATGAATTGATCGAATCTGCTTAATGCATATTGTTTTAGTGGTCCAAAAATATTGCATTTTTGCCTTTTTTGAGGCACATCGGCTGGATAGTTACAAAGTGTATAACGGACATAGTTTGAAACTATTTTGTTTTTTATATGTTTATGTGCATATCTACATATGTACATACAAGGTGGCGCAAAAGTAATCTTCCTATCAGAAAATGCTATAAATTTTGCGATTGGCCCCTAATGTCAGTTCTGTTTTGACATTTGTGTAGTAAACACATGCGAAATACACGTTAAAAAACAATGTTACGCTACACTGCTGCAGAACGCGGAATATTGCTGACTATTTATTTGTCGGTTTTTTCATCAAAAATAATCATGAGTGATGAGGCCCATTTCCATCATAGCGGGTACGTAAATAAGCAAAATTTACGCTTCTGGGGCATTAAAAATCCGCGTGTAACCCACGAAGAGCCATGACACCCGCTCAAAGTCACTATATGGTGTGCTGTTTTCGCTGGAGGAGTCATCGGACCTTTTTTTCTTCGAAGACGTCGCGGGCCAAACGGTTACTGTGAATGGTGAGCGCTACAGAGCAATGATCAACGAGTTCTTTTTGCCGCAACTTGATGAATTGGGATTGGAAAACATGTGGTTCCAACAGGACGGTGCAACGGCACAAACTGCACGTGCCACAACCGATATGCTGAAGGATGCATTTCCCAGGCGCCTAATCTCCCGTTTTGGCGATTTGTACTGGCCAGCAAGATCGCCTGATTTGACCGCTCCAGACTTATTTTTGTGGGGCCTTTTCAACTGGCGGGTTTATGTCAACAAGCCTCAGACTCTTGCAGCTCTTAAAGACAATATCCGTCAAGAATGTGAGGACCTATCGCCGGAAGTTTTTCCCAAAGTGATGGAAAATGCCATAAAAAGGGCTCAAATGACAATCAACTGTGGCGGCGGCCATTTACATGACATCATATTCTCGACTTGATGTAAAAAAAATTAAAAGACCAAATAAAAATAATCTACAAGAAGAATCAAAATTTTTAATTTTTTTTTTTAATTACAGCCAAAAAACATCGGAAGTTTACTTTTGCGCCACCTTGTACATATGTATATATGATTTATAAATATGTATTACAAATATTTGTTTTTCTTTTGACTGAAAGTAATAAACTGAAATTCATCACCTCTTATCAAATCCCGAGTTTTCGTTTTAATGAATCGCATTCCATTATTCCATTCCATTGGCAGAACATTTCGATCTACCTGCGCTGCATACTATTCTATAACGCTAACATTTTTTATTGACAAAAACTACTGTAATACTCCGTTTTAGCTCTCTGACAATAGCCCAATGTTGTTCACCAGCGGAAGACAATTATCGGAATTTATTTATTTTTCTGTTAAGTATACATACTTGATATCATCGATACTTTACTGAATAGCAGTGTCGTATAATAAGATAACGTTTCTACTAGTATTCTTTTATATAAATATCCGAAGTCATAGTTGAAGAGGTGACTGACCACAAAAGCAAATTGCTTACCAAGACATTGTAATGGTTTGAAAACCAGATTCCAAACGTATTCTTCTTGAGGTAATTACACTGATGCTGTATTTTATTTCAAGAATCAAGGATTTTTCTTTATTTAAAATAGTGTTTTCTTTTGTTTCAGACTGCATTGCGAATATTTAAAATATTATATTATTATTAGTATTTCAAATAATATGTAACTGGTGTGCCAGTACCAAGTACTTTTCAGTTTACAATTGTACATACTTTTTCATTTCTGATATACATATAGTACCTTTTTTATTTATTTTCCATTTCCAATATTAACTTATTCGATAAGTTAATGTTCTCACAGTCAGCGTCTTCTTATTTTGTTTTGAATTGATTTTAATTTAATTTCGAATTAAATAAATTGAGTTCCATTTATTAACTTTGAATGCGCTCTCGCTCTCTCTCTCACCTTCTTATTTTGTTTCTATTATTTATGTTATCGTACTTTTTACACTACCACCATAGTGGGGAGGGTATATTGGATTTGTGCTGATGTTTGTAACGCCCAAAAATATAGTCCAACACCCACCTTAAAGCATACCGATAGATCCATAATCATTTACTGAGTCAATTGAACGATGTCCGTCCATCCGTCCGTCTGGCTGGCTGGCTGTCCATGTAAACCTTGTGCGCAGGGTACGAGTACAGGTCAGTACAATTTTGAAGATACATACTATATCGTAAAAATTTGGTACAAGATATTTTCTTGGCCGTGCATTATTTTACCTCCTCCTGAAATATGGGTTTATCGGTCATAAATATTTAATATATGCTTTCATCCTAACAAATTTCTCTAGGAATAAGTTGTACATCGGTCCATAATTGACCATAGGTCCCATATAGGTCACGTTGTTTTATCATTTGGCCCAATTTTGTAATAATCGGTCCATAATTAGTTATAGCTCCCATGTAAGACATGTGTCAAGCTTTTATAAGTGTTTCTATCGAGATTAAATTTAGCAGAAAGAATATTTATATGCGCAGAAGTCATGCCACTGCATTTTTGGATGAACGGTCCTTAATAGGTCATAGCTTCGATATAGAGCCAATTTCTGAAAATCTGTTTTTACACATAAACTGGGTGTAGGATATTATATGGTCGGTCGTAACCGAATATATTTTCTTACTTGTACTTTGGAGTGAATTTTTTACATTTGAATGATAAGACAAGTTATCACAAACAAACTTCCACAAGCACAACTCTATTTGAGTATTCTTGAATATATGTGTCATGATCGCGAATAAGGGCATAAGGAACATTATTAATTATATTTTTTCTTTATATAAACAATATGCATAAATGATATATCAAATGAGAAGGTCCTTTCTCATCGAAGTGAAGGATTTCCCAAGAGAGTGTTGAAGATGACAGTGTGTTGCAGTCAAATGCTTTTTCGATTGAGCAGTACAATCAAACTTCATTATAATATGATGTGGTGAAAGAATTAAAATTATATTTGGCTTGCCAATCTCGATGAAAGGCACTATTTGATGTGTCTGCAATTTTTGTAATTGAAAATTTTTTAAGAAGCTTTTTTAATATCGAACGATAATATTCTATTGCTTTTAAATTCATATCTGAATTAAGGGCGAAATGGCACATGATTTACATCACTCTTATATTTCAGTGTAATGTTATTATGTTTTTAAATCCCAGGATTCTCCGGATCGGATTGACATCCCTAAATGTAAGTAATAAAATAAAAGCTATAAAACATAAAAAAGCACACGAACCTGATTCCAAGTGGGAACTCATCATCAGCGTTGTCGACTTGGTGCGTTTCGTACCATTTTTGGTACTTTTTTAAATTTTTTGTGCGAAAAATTTCATAATTAGTGCGCAGTGCGCTTTTTTGTTAATTTCGGTGCGTATTTTAATTTTTTTTCGAAAATGTGATGAAATCTTTATTTTTACTAATTTTTAGTTGCAGTTTTTTAATAATTCAGAATTCACGAAATCAATACGATGATTGATAAATGAATACATACTTGAATCAAATTCGTTCAAAAATCTTTGTTTGAAAACATTTTAACATTTTAAACATGTAAATAAAAATTCTTGTATAACCTGAACGAACAACCAGGGTTAGAGTACCAGTGGAATCCTAACAAATTTTATTGAAAAAATAGAAGTACTTTAAGTAGAAAACAAAAATAATTAAAAAAGTACCAAATATGTAGTGAAATTAGTCCTTTTTAGCAATTAGTACTTCAGTTCCGAATATCATATTATTAGTTAAATTTTGAGTGGTTAAATGCTTATTTTATCTTTATTAGTCCGTTTATAAAAAAAAGGAATTTACTATTATTCATTTTATTAATTAAATGAGAATTATTCCTCTTGCGAGTATTAATTGTAAACATTTTTTGTAAAAATTTTTAATCGAAGGTCACTTCAAGTTAAGTATACAATTTTGTATATTTATGCTTTCCAACGGAAGGCTAATGTAAAACATATAACAGAAATATACAAAAATAAATAGTAGTGTATACAATTTATTTTCAAATACATTTTACTAATAATCAGCGTTCTCAACTTTGAAATTTCAAAACGCACCAAAATGGTGAAAAAAGCGCACCATTTACAAAAAAACGCACCAAGTTAAGAATTTCGTTTATGTTTCAAATATTTATTGAATTAATTTGAAAGTTTTTAATATAAATTCTACAAAAAACTTTTTATTTATTTATTGAATATAAAATAAGCATTTAACCACTCCAAATTTAACTCACAATATGATATTCGGAACTAAAGTACTAATTGATAAAAATGCTAATTTCAGTACATATTTGGTACTTTTTTATATATTTTTGTTTTCTAGTTAAAGTACTTCTATTTGATTTTTTCCAATAGAATTTGTTAGGATTCCACTGGTACTCTAACCCTGGGTGTTCGTCTACAGTTCAGTAGACCAAACCATCAGGTTATACAAGAATTTTTATTTACATGTTTAACATGTTAATTAATTTTCAAACAAAAATTTTTGAAGAATTTGATTTCATTTATCATACATTCGTATTTAAAATACATTTTTCATCGTATAGATTTCATGAGTTATTAATTATTAAAAAACTGCATTTAAAAATTAGTAAAAATAAAGATTTCATCACATTTTCGAAAAAAATTAAAAAACGCACCGAAGTACACAAAAACAATTTTGCAGTGTTGAATGAAATGGTACTCAAACAGGTGTATTTTAGTGTAGAAAGATTTTTTCTCACACTGAAACAAAAAATTGTGTTGAATTTGCTTTGGTGCCACCAAAAATTAAAAAGCGCACCGCGCACCAACTAAAGAATTTTTCGCACCAAAAATTTAAAAAAGCACCAAAAATGGTGCGAAACGCACCAAGTTGACAACGCTGCTAATAATCGTTGATAAAAAGTTTTTTATAGAATTTATAAAAAAAAATTTCAAATTAATTCAAATATTTATTATTTGAAACAAAAAAGAAATTCTAAACTTGGTGCGTTTTTTTTTTTTTTTTTGGAAATGGTGCGCTTTTTTCTCCATTTTGGTGCGTTTTGAAATTTCAAAGTTGACAACTCTGCTCATCATGCATAAACGAATTACCTGAAAATGGAGATCTAACATTGTGCTCAGCTTTTCCTTATATTTGTGTTGGGATGGGCAGGTGGGTGGAAACTTTGTATCTGCTATATCGAATTCAACAATTTTGGACAATACTAAATATTTTAGATCAAAATAAGTATTTCAGAAACAAGATAGGTCCTATTGTGTTTTCAACAAATATACTGATGTTCTGAGAAAAATTGTCTTAGAATTTTATTAAGATCCATTAAATAAGTATGTTGTTCTATTCCGATTTCTAACTGATGGAAAATTTGTTTGCCACATTTCTGTAGAAAAAAAATTTTTAAACAATGATTTTTATACCCACCACCAAAAAGATGGCGTTTGTCATTTCGTTTGTAACACATTGAAATAATGGTCGTAGAACCAAAACGTCTATATGTATATTCTGGGTCCTTATAAGATTCTATGACGATCTAGAAATGTCCTTCCATCTGTTGTTGGCACGATAGCGCCTCGAACAAAAGACATAGAACAATAACATTTTTACCAACCATTCTTTGATCCACTGAAATGTTTGCCATTGAAAATGAGCAAAATCGGTTCAGTAGGATCTGAGTTATGGATCAAAGTTTTATATTTTTCAGATATTTTTTTTTTGCTATTTTCTTCAAATATAATGCAGATAATATCATGAATTTTTTTACTCTTTATTTTTATTATCGAAGAAGAAATCATGTTGAAAATGGTAGGAATCGGTCCACGATTTCCGATAGCACCCATACAAACGTCTTCCCGGAATATGGCTTTATGATACATAAATATCTATAGAAAAGCCGAATCCATACAAAATTCTGCAATCATAAGTTTTATGCAAAGTGAAATCTGAAAACAGTATTTTGTTCGCATCGGTCCATAATTTTGACAAAGCCCCATAAAAAGTCTACTTTCGAAAATTACTAAAATTCGCATAAATCTTTTATCAAAATGGCTGTCACTTTGAAATTTGACAAGTATAATCACAATATACATTTATATCGTTATACCATATTTCATGATGATCGGTTTATATTTGACAATAATCCCCATATAAAGTCCAGTTCCGAAAATCATGCGCATAAATTCCTTATAAATATCATTATTACGTTGAAATTCAACACAAATAATTCAAAATGAGTTGAAATTGGATTTCAGCAATTATGAATCTTGTTGCCTTCCAATGAAGAACAGTTTTGAAGAATTGGATCAATGATTAACAAGTAAACGAAAAGTTTTGGCAATCTTATGCTGTGTATCAAGTCATCACAAATAAATCACATAAAGAATTGGAAAAGTTTGTTTCCCAGCGTTCCTGCAAGCAAAATAAAACTTTTTAAGCAATTAATGTGACTCAGAATGGATTTTTTTTGGAATAGTAGAAAGACTAACTGAGATAAATGATATTATTTTTGATAAATTGATTGTTATCATTTTATTATCGAATCTTCTCAAATCGTATGGGTCGTTGCTGTTGACGTATTGCCAACATTGAATATGCTTAAAGTTAAGAATAAGACTAAAAATAAGTATCAATCACAAGCAAGAATAAAGGCAATTGTTTTACTTGTGGTCGTCAAGGGCACCTTATTATGTTATGCTGCACAATGTCAGATCAAATAGGATTAGCCAGTTGTGCGTTTTGAACAAATTCATTAAACAAAAATACTTGGTGCGACATCACACACGTGTGGTGATCGTAATCTGTTTACATCGTTCAAAGAAGTCGATTAAAACCATAAAATTAGTTGATGAGCTTCCAACAAAATTCTATGTATGTATGTATGTATGACCCCAATATGCAAAGCAATTTCAAAACTTTGTCTTCATAGAAGATGTGATTGTTTTTTTAAGTTTAGCGAATAAATCGCTGAAAAATGGCACCAAAGATATTGTCATGTAAATGTTCAACCATTCAAAGATTTATATGCAAGAATATAGTTTACGGTCTTAACGTGGAAACAATTACATCTGTTATAGTTTTTAAAACTTGTGATAGCTAATGTCAATTTAGGAGAGTATCTTTGGGCTGAAGCAATATCAACCGCAGTTTACATTCGTAATAAATCATTGACAAAAAAAAGATGAAAGATGAAACGCCTCAAGAAATTTGGTTTGGTAGAAAACCATTTTAGAGTGTTTAGATCAACAGCAATAGCTTTAGACAAAACTGTAAAGAAAAAGTGTCGTCCGAACACAAGTACATATTTTAGAGTAATACGAAATTGTATATAAAGAAGTATTCGGAAAAAGAAAAATCATTTTATTGAAACTGAATTTCATAGAAGAGAACAATAGAGGTCAAAACATATCCTGTAAATCGATACGCAAATCTAAGATCTCTGTTCGCAATTGCTGTATAAGATCAACTTCAGATACATATGTATGTATATCAAATGGATATTACAACCGATTATCTTAACGATGATCTTCATGATGAAGTTTTTATGAAAATGCCAGAATATTTTGAAACCCAAAATTCTTTCAATTCTGGTCGTGAGTTCAAGTTCAAGTTTTATAATATTTTAAAAAACTTTGGATTTGTTGCATGCCAAAATGCAAAGAACATTAATTGAATATCAATTATGTATATTTGCGTACATTTTGATGACATTATCGTAGCAAGTTCTGATAAAAGCGAATTAAAAGAAATTAAAAAACAAGACATTTAAGTTATTGTTTGGGGATGTAAGCCAAAAGGTTGTAATGCGCTCTTCCAATGTTAATATTTTTTTTTTTTTTGCTTTTAATTATTTATTGAATCTTCATATATGAAATGACAATAAGTATTCAAATCTTAATACTAAAAAGAAAATAATAAGCCCAGCCAGTGCTAGACAAAAATTTTTATGATACTAAAAAATTTCACATCAACTGGTCCAGTCATCTGTTTTGCGCTAGAGTTAAAGCAAGGGTATCCCTCCTTCTCAACCGATTGTGGCCACTAAAGTTAAGGATGTCTCGTGCAAGTGGGTTTGGATGGTGTTCAAGTTTGCTGACATACTTTGACGCATATTTTGTAAATTCGACTTTTACTAATGGCACGCTTTTAATCTCATTTGTGTAAGTTTCGCTTCAATATGAGACTTCCAAGTTAAACGGCGGTCGAGGTGAATGCCGAGGTATTTGACTTCATTATGTTGAGGAATAATTTGATTATTTATCTTGATGAACGAGCAAGTTTCTTTTCGCAATGTGAAAGTGATATGAATACATTTTTGTTCATTTAGCCTGATTTTCCAAAGCTCTAGCCAATTCTCTAGTTTATAGACATAATTCTGCAAATTCTGTGATGCAACTTGGTGTTCCTTATGGACGCTGATAAAGGCTGTAACGTCTGCAAAAGTTGACGTGTGGATTTTGGGGTCTAACGGCATGTCGGAGGCATAAATCAAATATAAAGTAGGGCCCAGTATGCTACCCTGTGGCACACCTGATTCAATTGGCTGAGCGGTACTTAAAAAATTGCCTTCTTTGATTTTAAATTTGCGACCGTATAAATAACTTTCCATGAGTTTATGGGTGTTAGCAGGCAGAGTTAATTTAATTTTGTGCATTAAACCGTCATGCCAAACTTTGTCGAACGCTTGGGACACATCAATGAAAAGGGCGGAGCAGTATTTTTTATCTTCAAACGACCCTCTTATCACATTTACCAATCTGTGAGTTTGTTCGATGGTACTGTGTTTAGCTCTGAATCCGAATTGATGATTTGGAATACATTCAGTGTCATTCAGAATTGGAGTCAACTTAGTCATTAACAATTTTTCGAACAGTTTAGAAATTGTAGGCAGTAGGCTAATTGGCCTATATGACTCCACTTTGGTGTGGTCCTTCCCTGACTTAGGAATCATAGTGATCATAGACACCTTCCAATCTGCAGGATAGTATTCTAGACGTAAAATAGCGTTGAAGATAAAGAGGATAATCTTTCTTGCTACACGAGGTAACTCCACAAGCATTTTATTGCTGATTTTATCCATACCTGGAGCCTTTCTAAGGTTCAGAGTACCAATAGCGTTTTGGACATCACGAAAGTTTAGTCTTAGAGGTACAGGAGGTCTTATAACAAGTGGTGGCAAATCAGATTCGTTATTATTTGAGTTGTTTATAGTAAACACATTTCTCAAATGGTTAACAAATAATGCCCCTTTCTCGAAATCATTTCTAGCCCAGTCACCAGTCGGATTTCGCAAAGGAGGTTTTCCTCTCACTGGTCTTTTTAAACCTTTTGCCGCCCTCCATAACGAGTAGTCAGATTGTGGGGTACTATCAAGACCTTCCTAGTAAGATCTAAGTGAGGCCGTTCTTTGGGTTTCTAAGAAATGTCTTTCATAAAATTTCTTTTGCATTCCCGTAGCCTAGCTTTCAGTTCAGGAGACCTGTGATTTTGGCACTCTCTTCTCATTCTTCTTTTTTCTGATAGGAGATGTTCGAGTTCAGAGAAATAAGTTCTGTTTGTCCTATTTCTACATTCAACGTGATAAGTGGAAGCGTGATGCACAGCTCGTCGAAGGTCCTCGGTAAAGTTGCCAATCGACTCATCAATATCGTTGGTAGTTCTCAACACAACATTTTCCGTGCAATGAGAACTTAAATACTTTTTGTATTTTATCCAACTTACTCGGGTCTTAGTCATGTTCATAAATGGAGAACCACACACTTGAGGGAAATGCATTGAAATGATAGTAGGAGAGTGATCTGAGGACAAGTCCAGTGAAGGATCCACTTGCATCCATTCTACAGGGATATTTTTCACTACTCCAAAGTCAATAACATCGGGAATCTTCCGTCGGTCCGTCGGCCAATAGGTGGGATGTCCACTTGAGAGTACATCTAAGCCCATTTTAGCAATGGTGTTGAAGAGTACGCGACCCTTTGGGGTTACCAGACGTGAACCCCAAAATGTGTGTTTGGCGTTAAAGTCACCAGCAACTAAAAATCTAGCTCCAAGAGATTTAAAGAAGTTATGGTATTGGTGTTCTTTTATTGAAAATCGAGGCGGAGAATAAATCGATGATAAAACAAATTTGTATTGACAGAATTCAATGCAAATGTTTGTTGCTTGGAGGTAATCCTCACTTATGTTATTCATTAGATAATGCTTTATTCTGTTCTTTATAAGGATTGCCGATCCTCCACAAGCTCTTCCGCGGGGGTCTTTAGTATCGTAGAACTCGTAGCCATTAATTTTGAAGTACGCTGTCGCCGTCAAGTGAGTTTCAGCAATCATCATGACATCAATCTGCTTATCCATCACGAAGTATTCCAGTTCATTTTTATGTTGGCGGAGGCCGTTCGCGTTCCAGAAACAAATTTTTAAATAAATAATTTCTTTAAAATGGCTTGCAAGATAGTGGATTGCATTTTCAGCATTTCCTGCATCATGGATGTCATGGTGGTCGTAAAAGTGTTCATAGTTTGGACAAGTGTCTGCAATGTTGTCTCTAGATTGTTGATATGCGGCTCAGAATATTGGGGTTTAGGTTCCTGCTCCAGACCTGGCATATTAGATTTAACCACGTTTGCGTAAGAAACTTGTCTAGAATTAGGAGCGTTTTCGTGAGTAGTTGGTCGTACAATTTGAGGAAAATTCATACTCGACGTGAAATTAGGTACTTGATGATGATCAGGTAGTACTGCCGACTTATTGGTCCTTATGCCCTTCAAGTAAGTATAAACTGGACAACCTCTATAATTTGCGGTATGATTTCCTCCGCAGTTACTACATTTTTTTATTTTTACGTCAGTTTTGGACTTATTACATTGAGCAGTTGGATGTAGTTCCCCACACGCAATACAAACAGACGGCAATTTACAGTACGCTTTGGTGTGGCCAAATTCTTGACAATTAACACACTGGACGGGTCCAATGCGCTTATGCGGTTCCTCCACGGTAATTCTACGATGCAGAAGATAAATGAGATTGTAGATTGGATGGGACTCGTTTTTCTTTAAGACGACATCTCCAGGTTCCAATTCTACCCTGAACATGGGCTGAGGGATCTTTTCACGGTTTCTGATATTCACTACGCTCTTGATTTTGAACCCTTTGTCCATTAAACCGGTCTTTATCTCCGCAGGATCAACACATGGGTCTATACCCTTTAGAACGACTTGGAGTCCTTTTGCGCTTTTCAGCTGATAGGTATAGAAATCCCTAGTCTCCCTCTCCAACTGGTTGGACAATTTTCGAAAATCATCTTCCTTTTTCACTTGAATTTTAGTTTCACAGATATTTCCATGTTTAATTGAGGTTACGCTAAACATGTTTTCACCTATTACCGAAACAATTCCTTGTACCAATTTACTGGAAGTCGGCTCTCTCAGATAAATTGGTGGGGGCTTAAACGTCTTCTTAGTAGAGGTGGAGAAACATCGATGTTTGCTACCATCGATGTTTTCGATGTTTTTAAGCGAAACATCGATGTAACATCGATGTTTCTGAAGAAAATATACATATTATTGTAAAGTATGCAAAATCAACGTGCAAATGAAATACACCAAACTGGTAAAAATAATAGTAATTAAAATAAATAAAATATTAAATATAAAATTTTATTTATTGAATAAAATAAAAAAAATATAACATTGTAATTCATAGCTTAAAATAATAAAACGTTTCACAAACGTATTTAACCCATTAGAGGTCAAATGAAAACGGGATTTAAGATTTTGATTTCAGATTTTTTTATTAATAGATACGAGCATAAACAAGCCCAAAATGAAAGAAAAATTATATATTTTTTTTTTTGGAAACGAGTTTTAGGGGTGTACTCAAATGAGTACACTGACCTGCTACATATGAAATTTTTCGAAACATGGCTTTTCGACACAAAGTGTTTTAACGCATTTTTTGCACTGCCAACGTACTCTGGAATGGCAAATTACGCACCGTAACTGATTTTCTATTTTAGCGGGATAGTGCCCAACTCCATCTTGGGGTAAACCTTCAGATATTGATGCAGACTGCCGTGATTTGTTGTATCCACCTTCGCGTAAATAATAACGTGCAATGTGACGGCGAAACAAAAGTTGATCCATGGGACTCTCATTGCTCAGTACATGTAGCCGCCAAGCATTAGAAATTGCTAAATCAATTATATATGTGAATAACACCCACCACCACTTCTTTCCATGAACAGCAATCCTATACAAAGAGATTGATTGATCGAGCTCGTCAACTCCACCCATAGCTTTATTGTAATTTTAAAATAATTTGGGTATAACCACGTCAGTTTTCTTGAAAGAGCTTTGACCACTATCTCATTTCCAATATCTTCATCCAAGGACCAGTACAGTGGTTCGCGTGGTAATTTATTGCAACCGGATAATATCAAAACTCCTACGAAATTTTTCAAATCACACTCCTTCAGGTGAAATTTGTGCCTGTTATTCTGTTTTGCGTAAGTTGTCGAATTGGAGATAATCAAGTCTATGATTTTCTCATCACATCACAAATTGTATTTGCTCTGTCATAAACTACAGAGTTGTGCTGAGAAGCTAGTCTTGGTGGTGGATGACATTTGTGCCAAATGGGATTTCTTTGGGTTGCCGAGCACGCTTTGACTGTAATGGTTCATCATCACTGTTATAGTCACTGCGGTTTACAAAAAGTTCTATTGTTCCAGGAATATCTTGCGGTAGGGCAGACGATATCACATCATCCTCAACACCTTCCTCTTCGTCAGTTAGTTCACTTGGACTAGGTTGGTATGATTACCACATCAATTTCCTCATCTTCACTATCGGCTAATATATTATCAACGGCCTCTTGAAGTCCTCTGAAACTCTGCTGGCCCTTAAAACGTATTCCACTCATATTTCAAATCTAACAAAAAAAAACTATTTTTTACTTATGGATGCTGTCATTGTACTCAACCGAGTACAGCTAACTTTATACCTTTCTATTTTATTAATTTTCTTACTTTTAAGTATTCTTTGCTGCTTTTATGTTTTGTTGTTACTATTTTTATAAAAATAGTGCAAGAAAACCGAAAAATTTTTAGTATTATTTAAAATATTTAAAAAATAGTTTACTAAACCACGCACTGCATTCGCGCCACAATTCAGACTAAAAGTTTTGCAGAAACAACAGAATATACACAAAAAATCTTTTTCTGCAGTTCTCGGTATTGTTGTTGTGAAACTAAGTCACGGTAAAAAGATTGTATTTTCTTACGTTTTGCTTGGATATACGCAAAAATACAAGTGTACTCAGTTGAGTACACTGACTTCTAATGGGTTAAAAATGAGAGATCGTGTATAAAAAATAGAGATCGAAAATTTCTTTACAAATTTTCAAAAATTGACTGGTTTTATTAACATAAGTTTATCGACCACGAGCAGCTTGAGGCGCGTTCGCCGATCGGAAATAATTTGCCCAGCCTTGCTGAACATTCGTTTCGACTCGCAGGAAGTTGCCGGAACACATAAATATTTTTTTGCTAGCTCTTTGATAGGCACTATACCTTCTACATTCGTCTAAAAAAAGAGGTTTATTAATTTAGAATATTAAGTATAAATACATTTATTAAATTAACCTTCCAAAACAAAAGAGGATCGCATTCTTCTGGTTCATTTATATTTTCCAGGTGCTGTCTCAAAAGTACAATGACATCCGCTCGCGATTATTTTATTTTTGACTTAATTTTGTTTTGCAAAAAAGAAAAATGGGGTTTTTGAGAAGATTCGGGTGGTAGTGGCTGCTCCCGTGGAGTTCTTGACAAAACGGTGTACATCTCCTGCTCCAAAGCCTTAACTGCCTGATCTGCATTTGAAACCGACTTAAAACCATCCTTTTTAAATCGAGGATCTAATAGGGTTGCTATGCGGGGAACAGTCCTTGATTCGTAGTGTGCAAATCTATCACTTAAACGGCTACTTAGCATTTCGAAGGCACAGACAACTTCTGCAGTTTTAAGATTAGGTCTTAAGTTTTGCAATTTTTGATGCAGCTCGCATCTTAGAGGAATGGCCAGAGAAATTGTTGCATTTTTGCTGCCAGAAATAGCCAGAGTTGCATCTTGAAATGGAGCGAGAAGTTCCGTAAGCTCCTTCAAAGTATCGATTTCCTCTGCCGAAAATGGAACCGCAGCCTTAGATGTACATAATAAAACAGATGATAGTGCTTCCTTCGTTTCTAAAAGTCGTTTTATCATTTGCAACGCACTGTTCCATCGTGTTGGCACTTCCTGCACCACTTTGCATCACACACGTTTGCTTTAAATTTTACTTACTTTTAAAATGTTTCTCCATTTTTGATAGATAACCCCACGGTAGCCACCACCAACACCTTATGTTATAAACCACGAAACAAATTTCCTACATAAAATACATATTAAAAAAGTTATAAAGTAGAAATTAATAAAATTTCAGTTAATCCTTACCTTTTGCGTGTTTTCTTTCAACTTGTCGATTTTTATAGAGGTGACAAAGAAAACATCGATAGTCTTCGTCAAACATCGATGTTTACCAAAAATGCAAAAACATCGATACATCGAAAGTACCATCGATGTTTTCTCCACCTCTACTTCTTAGGAAGTTCTGGCTCATCCGTCTGGAGGAGAGCAAACCTATTTTGATCATTACTCATGGTCTTAGGAGCTTTTGAATTTGATGATACTTGAGCAGACGTCGGGCTCCTCTGTCGTTTGAGAACGGTGATGTACTTATCCATACCTACTTGTTTTTTGGGTTTGACTGCACTATTTGATGAAGATGATGGTTTTTCATCTGTTGAAATCACTATATTGGGCGAACAGGAACGACGCCGTTCTGCGGCTCTTGTAGTGAGAAAATTCTCCAGAGATTTTTTTATGGATTCTTCCTCAGAGACCCATTTAGTTTTTCTAGACGAGCTAAGCTCTTTCTCAGAATTACATCTGAGAGGAACACTCATACAATTTTTATGCGATTTTTAGTGTTTTTTTTAATTACCGATATTTAATGAGTTTTTTTTTTTTTGCGACACTGTTTGAGGGTATCATCATTATTTTATTCATGAAATGTTATTTTTGTTTTCCCTTTTTTATTTGTTACTATGGAATTAAAAATCTAGCTCCAAGAGATTTAAAGAAGTTATGGTATTGGTGTTCTTTTATTGAAAATCGAGGCGGAGAATAAATCGATGATAAAACAAATTTGTATTGACAGAATTCAATGCAAATGTTTGTTGCTTGGAGGTAATCCTCACTTATGTTATTCATTAGATAATGCTTTATTCTGTTCTTTATAAGGATTGCCGATCCTCCACAAGCTCTTCCGCGGGGGTCTTTAGTATCGTAGAACTCGTAGCCATTAATTTTGAAGTACGCTGTCGCCGTCAAGTGAGTTTCAGCAATCATCATGACATCAATCTGCTTATCCATCACGAAGTATTCCAGTTCATTTTTATGTTGGCGGAGGCCGTTCGCGTTCCAGAAACAAATTTTTAAATAAATAATTTCTTTAAAATGGCTTGCAAGATAGTGGATTGCATTTTCAGCATTTCCTGCATCATGGATGTCATGGTGGTCGTAAAAGTGTTCATAGTTTGGACAAGTGTCTGCAATGTTGTCTCTAGATTGTTGATATGCGGCTCAGAATATTGGGGTTTAGGTTCCTGCTCCAGACCTGGCATATTAGATTTAACCACGTTTGCGTAAGAAACTTGTCTAGAATTAGGAGCGTTTTCGTGAGTAGTTGGTCGTACAATTTGAGGAAAATTCATACTCGACGTGAAATTAGGTACTTGATGATGATCAGGTAGTACTGCCGACTTATTGGTCCTTATGCCCTTCAAGTAAGTATAAACTGGACAACCTCTATAATTTGCGGTATGATTTCCTCCGCAGTTACTACATTTTTTTATTTTTACGTCAGTTTTGGACTTATTACATTGAGCAGTTGGATGTAGTTCCCCACACGCAATACAAACAGACGGCAATTTACAGTACGCTTTGGTGTGGCCAAATTCTTGACAATTAACACACTGGACGGGTCCAATGCGCTTATGCGGTTCCTCCACGGTAATTCTACGATGCAGAAGATAAATGAGATTGTAGATTGGATGGGACTCGTTTTTCTTTAAGACGACATCTCCAGGTTCCAATTCTACCCTGAACATGGGCTGAGGGATCTTTTCACGGTTTCTGATATTCACTACGCTCTTGATTTTGAACCCTTTGTCCATTAAACCGGTCTTTATCTCCGCAGGATCAACACATGGGTCTATACCCTTTAGAACGACTTGGAGTCCTTTTGCGCTTTTCAGCTGATAGGTATAGAAATCCCTAGTCTCCCTCTCCAACTGGTTGGACAATTTTCGAAAATCATCTTCCTTTTTCACTTGAATTTTAGTTTCACAGATATTTCCATGTTTAATTGAGGTTACGCTAAACATGTTTTCACCTATTACCGAAACAATTCCTTGTACCAATTTACTGGAAGTCGGCTCTCTCAGATAAATTGGTGGGGGCTTAAACGTCTTCTTAGGAAGTTCTGGCTCATCCGTCTGGAGGAGAGCAAACCTATTTTGATCATTACTCATGGTCTTAGGAGCTTTTGAATTTGATGATACTTGAGCAGACGTCGGGCTCCTCTGTCGTTTGAGAACGGTGATGTACTTATCCATACCTACTTGTTTTTTGGGTTTGACTGCACTATTTGATGAAGATGATGGTTTTTCATCTGTTGAAATCACTATATTGGGCGAACAGGAACGACGCCGTTCTGCGGCTCTTGTAGTGAGAAAATTCTCCAGAGATTTTTTTATGGATTCTTCCTCAGAGACCCATTTAGTTTTTCTAGACGAGCTAAGCTCTTTCTCAGAATTACATCTGAGAGGAACACTCATACAATTTTTATGCGATTTTTAGTGTTTTTTTTAATTACCGATATTTAATGAGTTTTTTTTTTTTTGCGACACTGTTTGAGGGTATCATCATTATTTTATTCATGAAATGTTATTTTTGTTTTCCCTTTTTTATTTGTTACTATGGAATTTATTTGAATGACCACTAATGTAAATGTACATAATATTTCCCTTTCTGTAACTTTTGAAATACAACTCTGTTGACTTTATGCAACACAATTTTATAGTTTTGAAAACCTTAAGACAAACTACTACATCTTTCTGAATAAACAGTAAAATTATTATATTATTTAATCTAGAATATAAAGTGTTTGTTGTCTTTATTTACAATAAAGTCCATTATAAAACGTGAACAAACACAATTCACCCATTTCGAAAATCAAAGCTGCCATATGTAAACAAAATCTATATGTTTTACAAATGCGGCCATTGATTTATTTTGTTTTGGTTTTTAAGTGTCAAAAAGCAAATATTTAACTATTTTAAAATATTGTGTATTGAGAATGCATGAAAAAAGCAAATTGCTTTTGCTGACGGCCATTGAAATACACAAAACAATACAATTCAATATAAAAAAATTGTCCTATTGGTAACTCAGTTCATTTTTGACCAGACAAAATATAAAATTAAACCAATTCAAACCGAGAGTGGTTCGTAAAAAATATTTTTTCTCTTTTTAAAAAGATAGGCGTCAAACTTCATATAAAAACACTTTGTCCGAACAAATATTATGTTCGGAACAAATGGGTGAATCCACCTTAATATTAATGTTCTTTTTTATCACTAATGAAAATTATTTGTTTAATACTTTTATTAAAAGTTTAGAAAATAAATTGGTTGTGTTTTTATTTGGCCTTTAACAAAATATGTTTAGATTTTCACTTGTAATATGTACTCGTATGTAGGTATGACAATGGATTCTCTATTCTCTTCGTTTTGGTCATTATTTTTCGGCGCTCAGTTCAGATAATTATAGTTCATTGTGTAAAACTGATTTAATGTTAACAATAACACTGATCCTCGAAATAAATAAAGAAAAGGAAATAATCAAATAATGGGCATCAACTTTTTGAATTTTATTATCAAAATTCATGCTCGGTTAAGAATGTGCAACGTGCATATTGCTGGTTGAATAGATACGTAAACAAGGAAAATTGTATTGCAAGAACTGTCAATGCATCCCGAAAAATCCACTTTGTAGTGTGGATTATAGGCTGGTGGCATCATATTCCTGTACTTTTATTAGAGACGACAAAGGCAGGAACGTTACTGAGAATGGCGAGCGCTACGTGCAATGATTGAACCTCATAAATCTTAATAAATAAACATTGTTGAATTTGAAAAATATTTCTGGTTTTTGGAACAATTTAGTATTAATTTTGATTAATATTTCCCGGGAATGGAAAAAATCTGGGAAAATCTACACACCCTAGAAGAACCATATATTCTGTAAAGAAAGCTGGAGGATAACGTAGCTCTCACCCTCTACCTTACAGAAGACATACATACCTTTTGTATGGTAAGTTTGTATTCGATTTTTCTGTTTAAATCATTAATTCTGATTTTCATTGCTTGAACGGCATCCAACTTAATAAATCAGAGTGTCTCAAGTTGCAACGATTTCCGATTTTTTAAATCCTTATTGTATATGTATGTATTTTTGTTTATATTGATATTCACCTGATGTTGATCTAATGATTCGTCCTCCGGAGTTAACGCAAGTGATGATTTTCTATGTCCTGGTCTTCCACCGCCAGATGAACTTGTTCCGGATGTGCCCGTGCCTAAAATAAAATATTAGAACAATTAGCATTTGCATACGAAATTGTAAAAAAATATCAAAAAAAAAAAAAAAAACAATCCCATCTATATATAATCTATATACAGTGTTATACGGTTTTCTCTTATTTTAAAGAAATTTTTAGGATTTTTAAATACGTTTTTTACAGCGCGATTTGATTACATCGTTATTAAAAAATTATGAAATTTACATCCATATGTAAAAAAAACTTCAATTCTCGTTTTAAATTGTATAGTTTGTACTTTTTGTAAACTTTGTTCTAAACTGATAAAAATAATTTTTTGAATTTTGAGATTCACTGAAATATTTATTTGCAAAGCATCTTTTAAACCAAGTCTTGGTAGTCGAGGAAGACCAAACCATATGTTGCTAGAAGTGCGCTAGAGAATACAACTGAATAATTCGTGTATGTTGACGTGTGATCTGCAACAAAAAACTAATGAAAAAAAACCTCTAAATTTATCACCTATTTATAAATATCACTCGACGATGATTATTATTGAACTGAATACTAAATAATATAATATTTTTTAAACACAGATTCGGAATTCCGATCTCTAACCGCTGATAACCAACTTTCAATTAGCAATTAGGATCTTATACTCGTACATTATGGACAAAGACGTGAAAACAATGAAGACTATTTAAATTTTAAATGCAAGTTTACTAATTTTAAAAAAAAATCTACGATTAGCAAGCTCAAATATACGTTTGGAAAGGAAAAATTAAGAAAACAAATTTAACAACAAATTTAAGTTTGGATGCTTGTGGCACTCCGCAATCTGAAAGCACAAAGTATACAGAGGGGACAACTTTGACGTTTCAAAATCGCTACAATCAGCTACAATAAGGCAGTTCTCTTAAAAAGAGAAAGAAACTATTTTGTGGTAATATTTGGTAATGTGAAAAAGCAAAGCACTATATACAACAAGAATTTTGTGGACAAAACAAAATAAACAAAACAATTTGAGTAGAATATTTTAATTGAAATTTTGTTTATATGTTTGTGATTTCAATAACTTACTAAATTGTATTTTAATATAGGGTGTTTTTTTGAGAGGTATATAACTTCGAATTGAAATAAAACACAAGAAAATCGTTTTAATGACCATCAATTTGGCTTTATTGGAAGGATAATTTTATGCCATTAATGTTTAAATATGATTTCAGGCATGTGGCCACCGCGGCTGGCTCGAATAAAGCCAATTCTACAGGTCCAATTTTCAACCACTTTTTCGAGCATATGGGGCCGTATGTCGGCAATAACGCCACCAATGTTGGCTTCCAATTCCACTAACGTTTCTGGTTTGTTGGCGTAGACGAGCGACTTCACATATCCCCAAAGAAAATAATCCAATGGTGTCAAATCATACGATTTTGGTGGCCAATTGACAGGTCCATTCCGCGAAATTATGCGCTCATCGAATGTTTCCTTCAATAAATCGATTGTGGCGTGCGCTGTGTGGCATGTAGCGCCGTCTTGTTGGTACCACAACTCATCCACATTCATGCCATCCAATTCGGGAACAAAATAGTCGGTTATCATGGCTCTATACCGGTCTCCATTAATTCGGGTCCTCTTCAACACTTTGCTCTACAGCGGCAATTGTTTCTTCGGTGCACACTGTTCGACGTCTCTGCGGATGCGTATTATCACATAGAGTAAACGTAGTGCGAAAACTATCCATAGTTAACCGAATTAATTGCTCTGATGGACGATTATGTCGACCATAAAATGGACGGAGCTTGCGGTAGACTTCGCGAACTGAACCGTTATTTTCGAAATAAATTTGCACGATTTGCAAGCGTTGTTCTTTTGTCAACCTGTTCATGATGAAATGGCAAACCAAGCTGAACATAAATGACATTAGAGTTGCCAGATTTGACCACAAATGCCAGTTTTATCTCTTTTCGAAAAACAAACCTGTAAAAAAACACCCTATAGTTGTTATACTTTGTGGTATGCATTGTGGAGTTTGTGCATTCGTTAGATGATATAAATGCATTTTTTTATGGTTGTATCAAACAATACAAAAACACTCTGTGACCAAAATTGAATTTTATTGCGCCTGAAAAATAGTAACATAAAGATAACAAAAAGGCAGTTCTCAAAGAAAGAGACAAGTATAAAAATAGATTTTCTTTCCCCTTCTGTCACCTCTGAATACTTTGTGTTGTTTAGTAACCCATTCATAAGGCTGTATTGAAATTTCTCTTCCGGCCTATATTAATTTATGTTACTTCAACCTCTTAAAATAATTCGATTATTTTGTTTATTAAATTTATGATTTCAGAATACATTTTAATACTAACAAAATTAACATGATTTACAATAAACGTTTATAGTTATCCTAAAGAGAATTATACTAAAATACTTATAAAATTCATCAAAAATAAGTTTCATATAAAAACGAAATCACAAACCCATAAACTTCGGTAGTCCGCATAAATCTGTTATAAATATCACCATCAAGTTAAAAACCGGCCAAAATAACACAGAAATGCCGTTACATTACGTGAGAAAAAGGTGTTGTGACAAAAAAAAAAACCTTTTTCACAAAAAAATTCTGAAAACGAAATTTTACTTAGACCTGTTTCACACTCATCAGTTCTGACTGCACACAGAGAAAAAATATGGTTGTACATGTTTACCAAAACAATGTCAACATTTTTACAAGTTTTCCAACAATGTTATGGTCACCATAATTATATATATGATTGCGGTAACCATAATATGGTTAAGTTACGATTCACATGATTAACACAATCATATATATGATTGTAGTAACTATGTATATATTTGTTGCAATCATGTTTATGATGAATTCATTTATCATAATTTGTTGCTCTTTGATTATGATAGAGAACAACACAATATGGTATAATCTTTCATCAGAAAACTGATCACCATAAACATTACATAATTGCTATATTCATATATATGATGGATTTAATCATGTGAATGGTTACTTAACCACATCATGGTTTCAGAAATCATATAAATAATTGGCATGACCATAATATTTTAAAAAACTGTTTAAAAATATTTAAATAGTTGTGGTAAACATGCACAACAATATTTTTTCTCTGCGTGTGTCAAGTCAAGTATTTATCAATGAGAATGAAAGAGAAAATTATCTTTTATCTTTTTCCTTCTCATTGAAAAATACTTGACTTGACAGTCAGAACTGATGAGGATTTACATATATAAGAACTTCAAACATTCAAACATCATTCATATTTTAATTCTGTTTTTATTTATACATATTTAGTTATTTTGTACCTGAGAGCAGGCTGATTTGATTGTTGGATGGCCAATAATTTCTGTAAATAATTTATCGATTTTTACATTTATCTTGTTTGTCATTCCCATGTATGTAGATAAGATAAGGAGAATTCACTAATATAAAAAAAAAAACAATAGATTTGTCAATACTTTTCTTTTTATTAAACAACGTAAACTCCTGTTGGTTGGTTTACGTGGTAGTTCACTACGTGCGAACACTTAGGTAGAGTCGAAGGGACCCCGTTTTAATAAGACCACTCCACTCGTCAGATTTAATGTCGTTTAAATCATAATGTAACTAAAATGTATACAAAAAGTCGTGCTAGCTAGACCCAACCTGTAGCTTTGAGATATCTCAGTAGGTCATTGAGTTTTGACTCGGCTACCTCAGCAAGGTTGTTCAATGTATAGTTTCCCATGAATTTATGTCTCTTGACACTCAGGGCTGGGCATTCGTAGGTAAGGTGGAAAATCGTTTCCTCTTCTTCCCTATTCTTACAACTACGACAATGGCCGTTAAAAGTGAGTCCCAGGCGATTAGCGTGCTTGCCTAACGTCCAGTGTCGCGTTAATACTGGCAGCAACCTTGATATATCCTTTCTATTCCGGGTTATCAGTTGCATAGTACGTTTCTCGTTAAAAGATGGCCACATCAACATGGCTATCCTACATGTGTCTAAATTACGCCATCTATACTCAGCCTTTGTAAGAAAATGTCTGAAGATGATGCCCTTGATAGTCCCCGGTGGAATTGTTACTGAGACCGCATCGGAGATATCTAAGGCAGATCCCATTCTGGCTCGTTCGTCTGCCCGTTCATTGCCGTAGTGGTCCCTATGCGCAGGTACCCAAACCAAAGTAATATCAGATAGACGACCTAGCCATGACAGAGAATTCCTACAACTCCTAGATAAAAATATTTTTTTAATCCTAAATAATATTGTTTTAATAAAAAAATTGTTGATTTTAACAGGGATAAGACGGGGTTTTTATTCTCAAAAACTAAAATAGGGAATCTGTCATGTTATCAAAAAAAACAATTTCACCCATTTTTATATTAATTGATAAGCTTTGGTAATGAGAACTAGTTATAGTAGTTATACTTGGTAATGAGTGAGATAATGTCTAAAAAAATCTAGGCTGGAATTGGGCAAATTGGTTTAGGGACCATATGTTTTCATTGAATATGAATAGAAACTGATGAACTTTTTTTTTGAAATAGTTGAAATAATATAATTTAAATGAAGCGTAGATACGTTCATCATAGTTTTCTGATGATCTTCTTAATTTAGATTTAAAAAAAATGGATGGCTTGCCACAAACAAATCACAAAAAAACCCCCGAGTAAGAAATTAACATGTTGCAATAATATTTTTAATACTTTTTTGGAAAGAAATTACACTTTAAAACAATTTTAAATTGTTTTCTTCCTATTATGCAGTTATTAATAACACAATTCTTTTAAAAAATAATATACTCGTATAAACATTGAGTAGTTGAACACAATTGTGGACGTAAAACGATTCGTCAATTATAAGTTCCCGTTTACACAGTCGAACATTTGGAAGAAAAACATTTAGCTTCGTAGAAAATCCGTAAGGGGAAGAGAGAATCAATTTTGTGCTCGGTACTCGGTGAACATGCTTTCTTGACATTTTCTTTGCCGGAATTTACTACAAATTATTACACAGCACGAATAAGAGAAATGTCAAAATAATAATGAAATGTGTCTGACAACATTGTTCGACAATGTGACCGCGAATGAAAAAATGTGACCGCGAATGAAAAAACAAAAGAGAATTCCAGATGTTTTTCTTCCAAATGTTCGACTGTGTAAACGCGGACTAAGCGTTCGAGTGATTTTATATGATAGATCAATCTTTAAAACATTAGAAGTCTGATTCTTATGATCTATGTTAAGTCTTTATTTTGCTAGTAGATAAACAGGACCAATAATGCCAGGGGCCAAATTACTGCATTCGTGATCGAATGAACTATCGTGTCGAAAAATGATTTCGATATCGAAAGTATGATAAAATGTACTAAATTTCTTGCTCGATATCGAATGCTATAATCTCAAATAAGAAAATTACGATCAATTTTACTCGATATCGAATGAGGTAATTTGGCCCCAGTTCTTCTTCATAAACAAATTATCTGTATCTGAGTTTGAATTGAAGTCTGCATTCTTGTGGATGGACAGAGAGACGGAAATAATATTTTAAACACAATTATTTTTGATTCAGCATCCTTGCTTGTTATATTTTTGGACTTTCATTGTGTAACTAAGAAAATTGTATATCTTACCAGGACATTCAGAGAACGGTTTCGTATATTGGCGAGAAATAACTTCTACATCATCGAATCCTTCGAACCGTACACTTGATCTTGACAGATCACGTATATTAAATCTAGCTAATTGAGAGCTTCGGGTCAAATCAAAGAACGGGACCGATGGCCTTGTACTGCTGGCACGACAGACATGTGGAAAAAACGTTGGATCAGCTAAATAAATACACCCACACTAATCAAAATTGAATTATAAAACAAATAAAGAAAATTCATTAATTAACCTTGTCTCTGTTCCAACCTGATGCGTTGAGTTTTGTAACGAGGCATTAAAATGATTCTATTTTAATTTTAATGCGAAATTTTGAGAATTTATAATTTGTATGTGTTGGTCTTTGTTTCATTTCTTATTCTGATACTAAATTTTCTCCAGGAATATCAGATACATACATATATCAATAAACTTTTAGTCTCTTGATTCAGAAATAAGTAATTTTGTATTTACAAATTTATTTTTCTTTATGGTTTATTTAAAAATTTTTGAAAAACTTTTCTTTAATTTTGATGTTTAAAATATTTTGGGAAGAATTTCGAAATAAACGTCATTTACGTTAAACTCGGGGGAATGAAACATATAGGAAAAATATGTAATTAAATAATTTATAAAAATATTTTTATTTTTTACTTTTATTTACTTATTTGCAAAATGATCTAAATAGCTTCAGTAACTGGTGCAGTGTAAACCTAATGGAACTCGAAAACTTAAAAAGTGTAAATCTATACTTTCTCTAGGTAACGAAATCTTTATTTACAACTCTAGTCAGGCCAATACTTGAATACGGGTCTGTAATATGGGATCCTCAATATAACGTTTATATAAATAAATTGGAATCTGTACAAAAACAATTCTTGCTGTTTTGTCTTCGTAACTTGAGATGGAATCCTAATATTAACCTGCCGCCCTATCGCAGACGCCTTGCGCTAATAAGCCTGCCAACATTAGAAAGTCGTAGGATTGCCTCCAACATTGCATTCTTTATAAATTTAATTCATGGTAAAATAGATTCCATTTGTCTTCATGATAAAATTAGCATCAATATACCTAACAGGCAACTTAGATCATATGAGTTTTCACAGATCAAATTATATAAACTTCGATCCATTACGTAGAATCTCTGCTGAAGTGAACCAATTCTACAATCTAATAGATTTATCTGATTCTGTTGATATTTCCAAGAGAAAGCTTATTATATTTTTAAACTCAAATGACTATACTTATAACTGTATTTAATAGATTTTTATTTAATATTATTATTGTTTAATATGTCTGTATAAAATGTGTAAAATGTTCAAAATATCTCAGCTGTTACCATATTGTAGGTGATTAAATAAATAAATAAATAAAAAGATGTAAATATGTAAAATTTTAATTAAACCAGATTTTTATATTGTCTATATTCTTGAACTCTATACTTACTACACTTCTTCCAATACATTAGTACATTGAGTTTTAAGCCGGACTTAATTTTTTTATTTTTTGTATTTAAATCCTTGTCAAATTCTAATAACTTTGTTTTAGTTTGTCGTCCACTAATAACGCTACTTTGACGCACATTTCAACTAAAATCGTATCGAAAACCGCAACTACCAACTGTTCTCTTCACAAAAAAATTTACAACTAAAACAACCACGACATCTCAGTCTGTGGCCAATGTCAAAATACAAAAATTACACCCACTATGGCTGGTTAACCATCATAGTATATACGAGTACATCAGTAAAACTGAATGACAAAAAAAATATGTTGATAGCATGTAGATACTACTCGTACTTGCAATATGGAATTCTATTTTACTCTCCACTACTCAGCAATGTTAACCTATTCGTGTGCAATTGCCCAGCAAACATTGATGTCTAATGACAAATATATACCATACCTAGTGTGTGAGCGAAACCGGGACATTTTTTGAAAAAAAAAAAACATATTAAAATCCTGAACATTCAAACTTAAAACCGGGCCATTTTTTATTGGAAAACAACTTTATTATTCAAGTTAAATTTAGACAATTATAATGTTATAAGTATGTGAATCTAATTTTCTGTCACTTTTTGTTTAAAATCGTATTTATCCTGTGATGAAATTTGCTTCAGCAATGTTGGGGATTATTTAAAAAAATTGTAAAATTCAACGCATTCGTACTTTAAATTATATTTGAGAAATAGCATATGTTTCAAAGTATCTAGCTTGATTTGCGATTTTTCTTTTGTCCATAAGAACGAAAATATACGCTCTACACTTGCAGATGTTGCTGGCAAACAAACTATAAATGCAATGATTCGCGCGAAGCGAGTGTAAGGTACATTCTTACTTTGAAAATGTTTGAAACATTCTACCCAACGTTGATGTGGTTTAGTAGAACGTGGCTTAGTAGGAGGATTATTTTTATTCTATTCGCTAATTTTGTCTGGGGTAATAAATTTCAATATGTAACCAAACTCGTCAAACAATTCTACATTGTTGTCTTCAGCAGCGAGTCCCTTTTTGTTTAAGTAAAAACAATTTAAAAACAAGTAAGAGTGCTATATTCGGCTGTGCCGAATCTTAAATACCCTTCACCTAAGCGTAATAAGAAATACAGAAACTACACTAGACTAGAATATCCTAATTCTGTGTTTTCTATTCAGTCTTAGTGCAAATTTTATTAGTATTTGATATATTGTTTGAAAGACAATTTTACGACCAACATAATTTATGTTAAATATTTTAAAATTTTGTCTAATTTTCACCATTTTTAATTGATTTAATTACCAATTCTTACCATAATTTGCAGAGTCTGTCTGATGTTCATAATAATCTTGAGTGTAACTTAACAAACAGAGTATAAAAAAGGGGTATAATTCGGTTTTAGTGATTTTGCTTAAAAAAAAAAAAAAAAAACAAAATCAAAATCAAATAGGGCTTTTAGAGGAGATACCAGCAAAAAAAAATTTGTTGGCGGCCACGCCTATTTTCGAGGGGGCGGGCTCTTAAAGTTGAAAATATATAGGCCTATATCTCGGGAACTACTGGGTGTCTGATAATTTGTAATACATTAAATAAAAGGTATTAAAAATACCTTTCCAACGATATATATCATGATTATAAAATGTGGACCGAATATGGGTTAAATCCGAAAAGAATATTTTTTGACCCGAATTTATTTGTTTTTTGGAAATGGTTCTATATGGCAGGTATGACAAATTATGGGCCGATCTTCTTATATTTTGGAACAGTTATTTTCATGCATATGAGGATATTTCACGTCGAATTTCATCATAATAACGGTATATTTAAGATATATATTAGTATTAACGTGGATTTCGGTAGTGGGTCTTATGTGGGGGATATAGTCAAATATGGACCGATATTCTCAAAATCCAGCAGTTTGATTTAGGCATGTATGTAAATGATCCGTGTAAAATTTTGGATTGGTACCCTTATTTATAAGAGATTTATGAGTATTAAAGTGATTTTCGGAAGAGGGCTTTATATGGGGCATACGGTTAAAAATAGACCGAAATTCACAAAATTTTGTGGGATGATTTTTGTATATATTAAAATGATCTGTGCAAAGTTTTGAGTCGGTACCGATATTTATACAATATATATAAGGAAAAATCTCTTTTTCAGATGTGGTCCTTGTATGGGAGCTATGACCAGTTCTGGGCCGACCACCATAAAATTTAGTACAACAATTTATTTGCCTATAAAGAGTATTTATGTCAAATTTTAGCCGTTTTACATTATTTATATCTGTTTTATGTGTATTTAAGTGAATTTTTTAAGTGGACTTTATATGGGGTCTATGGTCAAATATGGACCGAACTAAAAAAAAATTTCGGTTTGTGATTTCTTTTTGTATAAAACTTATTTTTGCTGAATTTTGTCTTGATATTCCAATTTTATAGGCATTTATTTATCATTAAGCCATATTTCGGGAATATATATATTTGTATGGGGGCTATGAGAAATCATGGACCGATTTTTACTATTTTCCGCACACTTTCTTCTTTTATAGTACAAACAACGTATACAAAATTTCATCTGCAATATATATCAAAATATTGCAATAAAATGGACGAAAAATATCAAATTTTTATGGAGGTGGTCTCACATATTGGTTCATAACTCTGGTTAACCTAAACCGATTTTGCTGATTTTAAATAGCAAACTTCTCGAAAGCACTTCTGACAGAATTATTGAAGGTTTGGATCCCGAACATATCTTGGGACTTCAAAAAACTGATTTCAACATCCAGACAGACAGACAGACAGACGGACATGGCTTAATCGACTTCGCTATCTATAAGGATCCAGAATATATATACTTTATAGGGTCGGAAAATTATATTGTGGAAATTTCACACGGAATGACAAAATTATATATATCCTTCTCACGATGGTGAAGGGTATAAAAATAATAAATGCGACCTTTAAATTTGTTGTATTTAAAATTGCAATGACTCTTTTTTGACATGATGTAACGGCTCTTTCTGAGCCCATAAACCCTCATAAAAGACTCTTTTCTGACATTATCTAAGAGCTCTTTCAGAGCCTAAAAACCCTCATAAAAGACTCTTTTCTGACATTATCTAAGAGCTCTTTCTGACGGACCATTTTCGAATGTAATGACCCTCTTTTCTGAAGGTTTTCGGAGCAACATTGATTGTTTTTTTGGGCTCATAAAGAGCATGAACGCTCCGGGAAAGGTGTCAGAAAAGACTCTTTTCGGACTCATATGGCTTGCTGGGAATAAGCATACACATGATTTTAAAATGAATCATTCAAAAGAATTAATTTCCATTAAAATATAATGCGATTGTACCAAATTTCAATGAAATAGACTGTTTTGTTGTTCAAGTCCACATATTTTTTATTTAATTAAATTCAAAATAAAAATCCGGGCCATCCGGAGGATGTCACCGGGACACCGGGACATTGGTTCCAAAACCGGGCAATGTCCTGGATTTTCCGGGCCAGTTGGTCGCACTAGTCATGAGCCACCTTTTCATAGGCCGGGTCACATATATTAAACATAAATAATGCGTCTTAATTGTAATAAGTTGTAGGTGAAGCTAATAATTAATGAATAATTAATTTTTAAATTTTAACAAAAAATTTTGATTTTTATTGAAAAGTTAATGATTGATTACATTGATTTGTCCCTCACTGTACATACTTAATGATATCCATATGAAAACATTTGGACATTGATGAATACTGGGGGTTATTGTGTATTTCGATTCAAAAGCAAAAGCTTCTGAAATACAATGTAAATCAATTTAATTTCGTGGTAGTCTGGTCAATGATATTCATTTAAATAGTTTAAAATTTAAATAGTTTAAAGTTGCAACAGTTCAATGCAAACGTTAGCATTCGTTGGACTTTCTGAATTGGGAGCTATGACCTATAATCGACTTATCATCATGAAATGTGCATAGTAGCATTATTTCTGTGCATATACTGGTAAAAATTATTTGCACTAAATATTATTTTGATATCAGAACTTAGAATTGGGTTTTACGTAATTTGGACCAATCGTTATAAAATTAGGTCGATTGATTTTAGATACGAATATTTTTAAAAGATTTATGATCGCTTTTATACACTGCACTACAAAGCAACTACGAAACAAGTACGAAAATCCCTTTTGAAGAAGATCGGCACATGCAAGCAAGTGCAGACTAAGGTAACTCAAGTTGACCCAACTTTGGAAAAAAAACCGTCAAAGAAACGTCATATAAAAACATCGTTATTTTATCAACACAAATAAATCAATTGTTTTATTAAAACATAAAAAGATATTAAGTATAAAATGATACAAAACCAAAAAATGTATAATTTTTAATATGTATATATTATATGTATATGTATATTAGAATTATGATTTCTTACAATAAATATTGTTGGAAATATTAACATTGTAACATTCTGAAGAATTATTTTTGAAAAAATCTTTTGATAGCAAAATTCCTTCCAGAGTTTTTGTTTCTAACCGATTTCTAATCCTAGTTTTGTTAAAATTTATTTGGCTAAATATTCTTTAAACGTTAGCTGATGAATTGGGTAGAACCATTACATTATTCACTAGCTAACATATGTATATTGGGAAATACAGCTTTATTATTTGGTATTTAAGGAACTTTCATCAATATCAACAAACCTTAGTTCTCTTAATTCATTTTCTATGACTTGATATTTATCTTTGGACACTAAATTAGGAAAGCTTGAGGGTGAAATTATCTTTAAGTTTTGCATCACAGTGTCATCAAAATCAAATCTTTTTTTATTTGATAACAAAATTCAATATAAAGAGATACTCAATTATCAACAAATTCATTATAAATTTCACCATCAACTTTAAAATGTGTTATCTTTTCTTTAACATATACACCAAGGTATGTATGTATATGTATTTCATCCCTTTTAAGATGATTTTTATAGTCTCCAAAATTAATTTGATTTAAACTGCAATTAGTTATGCTTGGTTTTCACTATGTCAGTTTTGTTGTCAAATTGTCCAAATTGTTGGTAATTTCATAACAAATTGGACAATTTGACAACAAAACTGACATAGTGAAAACCAAGCATTATACATCATCTTTAAAAAAATTTAATAACATATTTTTAAAAAGTTTTGTCATTTCTGTATGCACATTGTGAATTTGAATTTCTTCGGTTTGAAAAACTTTGTTTATATTATTAATAAAATTTAGAACATATTTTAAAAAACAAAAATAAAGTTCGTTAATGTCATTTAAATTCAATAATATATCTTTCGCATTATCAATATCATCGATATTGGCAGCAAAAGAAAAATATATTTTTAGTGGCTTATATAATTCCAAAATTCTTGCTACTACTGACTCTAACGAAAGCCACCTTGTTTGGGATGGATGAAGCATCTTTTTTGGAATGATTTCTAATAAAGATTGTCCCCCTTATTTGTATGGAAATTTGCTTTATAAACCTGTTATAAACCTGTTGTAAGTTTTATAAATAAGGCCATGTATGTCTAAAAATTGATTATTTCGTTTTGGACTATTGTTACGAAAACGGTTTGTGTATATACATAATAGTATCTTCCTGCTCTTAGTGTTTGATGTACTTACATATAAATATAAACATATTTGCCTCTACATACCTATACAAACTAAGAAAAAGCTTTACTTGCCAGATTGAAGTGTTATAAAATTGATGCCAGATAAAAGTTTAGAGTAAATTTATTGACGGGATTAATTCGTCAAAACTTAAGTGACTCTAATAGCCTGTTCGCCGATCTCGAACGTTAACGTTCGCTTAGATAAGACTTAAGACATAAACTTGATTGTGGAATAAACAAACTTGATTGAGTAAAAAATAGATACAATAAAAAGTTTGTGTCTGAAGTCTTATCTAAGCGAACGTTAACGTTCGAGATCGGCGAACAGGCTATAAATTAAAAATCGTCAATCGTCATTTCGGTAAATTCATCGAAAAAAATCGTCAAAATGACGTAAAATCGTCACATCTAACATCCCTGGGCCAAGCCGACAAGCTTAGATGGTGGCGACAAAAGTTGAAGATCCCACAACGTTTAAATTACTGAATTAAAGAACATCGTTTTGGGAACCAAGCAGGCGATTGTTTGACTCCCTGAGCACCCTGAGTAGAAGTCACGTGTACGCTGAGGAGCAAAGTAACAACAACGCATTGTTTGCGGTGCCTGAAACATGGCCACATTGCAAATCAGTATAAAGGTACTGATAGATACAATCTCTGCAGAAAGTGTTCTAAACCGGGACACAAGATTAATGAATGCAAAGAGGAAATTAAGTGTATACTTTGTCAGGAAAATGGCTCAATAATTGTTCGACACTATATTGGCAGTACTACGTGCATAAACAACAGAAGAAACAAAACAACCCAATGATCGTAGTAAGTAGGGAAGCACAGGATTTAATGATACAGAACGCGACCAAAGACATATTCTTAATAAGCGAGCAGTACAGAAACCCACCATCCGAAGTTTGGAATAAGCACAAAAATTAACGTGCAGCCATCATGGTGAGAAACAGGAGTCTACTTGGGATCGAAGTCGATGAAACTAACGCTGTACCAATTAGGAAAATCAGAGTTTATAGTTGCTACTATTCTCCAATTATGGACTATAACGTGTTTACAGAAGCGCTTAATTTACTCGACATTTCTATCAGATCTTTAAAAACTAACGAGGACACTTTCCAGAGCTTCTAGTGTTACAATGCCAGCAGTACAAAAATACAACAACAAACGTCCTGTCTACTGGTGGAATAATAAAATACGTGAGCTGAGAACGAAATGTCTCGCAGTACGTCGAGCGTCAACACGTAATCATAGTAGTGAAACCTTAGCGTATGAGTACAAGAAATAACGTAACACCTTAAAAAGAGCCAAAGCAGATGTTGGATTCAGTGGGAAAAGTTTTCAAGTGTGTAATATTGAGATGGCTAGAAGAATGTATAGATGGTCTTGGAGGCTCTCCCGTGTTCTCTAAGCAACACGGTCTTCGCAAAGGGACAAGTACGGTAGATGTCATAAGCGAAGTTTGCAATAAGGCTGTACAAGTCAAAACAACAGGAGACTACTGCGCAATAATAACACTGGACTTGAAAAACGCTTTTAACACAGTATAGTGGAATTGTATTTAAAAATAAAGGAGAAGACAACTATCTCATCAACTTAGTAGCGGATTATTTGGAGAATAGAATTCTATTATACGAGACGGAAAATGGAATGAGGAATACCATATAATAGCTGTTTTACCTCTAGTACTAGGACAATTCCTCTGAAATGTGATGTACGATGGGTTATTGAACTTAAATCTACTAAAAGGAGCAGAACTAATACGATACGCTGATGACATCGCCCAGTTATAAACAAACAAGCTGCCGAAATGATCGAGATAGTGGAAAACTATAACTAAATATGTCGCTGTAACAGATACTTGTAACAGATCGATCAGTCTTTAAAATACCGCAGAAGCGACTTCAAGATACTGAGATTGCCTTCAAACGAAACTCGTGCTATCTAGGTGTACAATTGGATGACAAACTCAGCTTTGGACAACACGTATAGAAAATTCGTGACAAAGCCATGCGAACGGCTAACTCGCTGGTCAGAATAATTCCAAACTGTGTCGGCCCTTAGCCGCAAATTAAGAAGTTAATAAAAACGCTGGGAAATTAATAAACAGCGTACTGCACTCCCAACTTCTATATTCTGAACCAACATTTACCGGGGCATTGAAATTGAAGTACAACTTAAAGGAATTACAGAGACCACAATTTAGCGTATCGTACAGTATTCACAAGTGCGGCCTTGGTGATTACTGGTCTACTATGGGTGCCCTGATAGACTAGGCGATAGTTTGCCGGACTATCAGTCAGAGTGTTGCGGGTTCGATTCCCGCCAAAGACTGTGGGTGTTTTCTGCAGATAAGCCAAAAAGCTTCGCAGTTTGTGTTAGTTAATTATATTTCAGAAATGAGGAGAACCATCAGGGACAAATTAATAAGCAAATGGCAAGAACTTTGAACCATGGAGAGAATGGAAGATGGACATACAACCTGATCCCAAATATAAAATCATGGATTGAACGAAAACATGGCAACGTGTGATATTTCTTAACTCAAGTCTTGACCTACTTCGGAAGTTTTAATAAATACATATCTACATAGTTTTAAACTAAAGGAGATTAGCAGCTGTGACTCATGCGGCGCATTAGAGAAAGATTCAAACCATATACTTTTTGAATGTTAAAAGTGACTGGAACGGAGACAAGCTTTGAATAATACGCTAGGTGAAACCTCAACACCTGAAAATATGTTGAACGTAATGCTATAGTCAGCAAATTCATGGAAATTGTGTAAAGAATTCATCACTAAAATAATGAAGGAGAGGTGCGCAGTAGTTCCGAACCTCCTTGCATAGAAATAATACTGCAAAAAACTATCCACCCTGATTAAACGCTGAAGTAGTCGTGAAGTAGTGAAGTGAAGTGAAGTGAAGTGAAGTATGTAGTTGGTAACTAAGAGAGGAGCCACTAGTTGATACCGCGTCACTACTTCAACAAAAAAAAAAAAAAACTGCACTACACTATTCTCAAAAAATATATAATGATATATGTATGTATATACTTCTGCAAAATTTCATTATTTGCAGAAGTTAATTTTATTACTTTTATCTCTAAATTTGTAATTAATAAATTAGTACTGAACACTGAATTTTATATGTTGTCGTTTTGACACCTATAAGTCCAGTTTGTAAAAGATTGCATGTCAAGTGCACACATTTTCTGTTAACTATAAAAAGGGAATACTACATTTTTATCGTTTTGTGTTTGTTAGATTGTTCATATGAATTTGAAGGATACATACCAACCTTTAAACTCTGCACAAATATAGAAAAGATCTCAGTGCTATAAATAACATACATATATTTGAACTCGTTTATTTATTTAAAAAAAGCTTTTCTTATTTATTTATTTATGCCAAATCACAACAAATATTTAGTTTTAATTTATTTGATGCTGTTTGAGTTTTGCAAGAAACTCTGGCAAGTGTAAACAACGTAAAAAAAAATTTGTGCTAATCAAGTGATTACGCTTTTTTGAGTAAATATTTGCCAAATGTGACCGTACCTTAAGTATAAGTAAAAAAATATTAGGAAACCAATTACGTGAGATAAAAACGAGAATTATTAAATCGATTAAAAGCATATGAAACTTTTCTAATGCCTTGATGAATACTAACAAAATATTAAACTAAGAGTAAAAAACATTATTATAATAAACAAGTAAGAGTTTATATTCGGCTCTGCCGATTCTACATATGAATACTTGAAACTAATGGCGTTTTCTTTTCTGGCAAAAATGTTACACGTTTTTCCCATTTCGCATCTTTTTGTGTTCTTTTCTGAAAAAATGTCAACACTGCTAAAGTGTAGTGTGTTCTTTTCTATAAATGTCACACTATAAATTAAAAAAATGGTGCACCATTACGGTCCACTAGTCATGTAAACGCGCCTAGTTCTAGACAAGTTTCTTACGCTAACGTGGTTAAATCTAATTTGCCAGGTCTGGAGCAGGAACCTAAACCCCAATATTCTGAGCCGCATATCAACAATCTAGAGACAACATTGCAGACACTTGTCCAAACTATGAACACTTTCACGACCACCATGACATCCATGATGCAGGAAATGCTGAAAATGCAATCCACTATCTTGCAAGCCATTTTAAAGAAATGATTTATTTAAAAATTTGTTTCTGGAACGCGAACGGCCTCCGCCAACATAAAAATGAACTGGAATACTTCCTGATGGATAAGCAGATTGATGTTATGATGATTGCTGAAACTCACTTGACGTCGACAGGGTACTTCAAAATTAATGGCTACGAGTTCTACGATACTAAAGACCCCCGCGGTAGAGCTTGTGGAGGTTCGGCAATTCTTATAAAGAACAGAATAAAGCATTATCTAATGAATAACATAAGTGAGGATTACCTCCAAGCAATAAACATTTGCATTGAATTCTGTCAATACAAATTTGTTTTATCATCGATTTATTCTCCGCCTCGATTTTCAATAAAAGAACACCAATACCATAACTTCTTTAAATCTCTTGGAGCTAGATTTTTAGTTGCTGGTGACTTTAACGCCAAACACACATTTTGGGGTTCACGTCTGGTAACCCCAAAGGGTCGCGTACTCTTCAACACCATTGCTAAAATGGGCTTAGATGTACTCTCAAGTGGACATCCCACCTATTGGCCGACGGACCGACGGAAGATTCCCGATGTTATTGACTTTGGAGTAGTGAAAAATATCCCTGTAGAATGGATGCAAGTGGATCCTTCACTGGACTTGTCCTCAGATCACTCTCCTACTATCATTTCAATGCATTTCCCTCAAGTGTGTGGTTCTCCATTTATGAACATGACTAAGACCCGAGTAAGTTGGATAAAATACAAAAAGTATTTAAGTTCTCATTGCACGGAAAATGTTGTGTTGAGAACTACCGACGATATTGATGAGTCGATTGGCAACTTTACCGAGGACCTTCGACGAGCTGTGCATCACGCTTCCACTTATCACGTTGAATGTAGAAATAGGACAAACAGAACTTATTTCTCTGAACTCGAACATCTCCTATCAGAAAAAAGAAGAATGAGAAGAGAGTGGCAAATTCACAGGTCTCCTGAACTGAAAGCTAGGCTACGGGAATGCAGAGATATACTAAGACATTTCTTAGAAACCCAAAGAACGGCCTCACTTAGATCTTACTTGGAAGGTCTTGATAGTACCCCACAATCTGACTACTCGTTATGGAGGGCGGCAAGAGGTTTAAAAAGACCAGTAAGAGGAAAACCTCCTTTGCGAAATCCGACTGGTGACTGGGCTAGAAATGATTCCGAGAAGGGGACTTTATTTGTTAACCATTTGAGAAATGTGTTTACTATAAACAACTCAAATAATAACGAATCTGATTTGCCACCACTTGTTATAAGGCCTCCTGTACCTCTAAGACTAAACTTTCGTGATGTCCAAAACGCTATTGGTACTCTGAACCTTAGAAAGGCTCCAGGTATGGATAAAATCAGCAATAAAATGCTTGTGGAGTTACCTCGTGTAGCAAGAAGAATTATCCTCTTTATCTTCAACGCTATCTTACGCCTAGAATACTATCCTGCAGATTGGAAGGTGTCTATGATCACTATGATTCCTAAGCCAGGGAAGGACCATACCAAAGTGGAGTCATATAGGCCAATTAGTCTACTGCCGACAATTTCAAAACTGTTTGAAAAATTGTTAATGACTAAATTGACTCCAATTCTGAATGACACTGAATGTATTCCTAATCATCAATTCGGCTTCAGAGCTAAACACAGCACCATCGAGCAAACACACAGATTGGTAAATGTGATAAGAGGGTCGTTTGAAGACAAAAAATACTGCTCCGCCCTTTTCATTGATGTATCCCAAGCGTTCGACAAAGTTTGGCATGACGGTTTAATGCACAAAATAAAATTAACTCTGCCTGCTAACACCCATAAACTCATGGAAAGTTATTTATACGGTCGCAAATTTAAAATCAAAGAAGGTGATTTTTTAAGTACCGCTCAGCCAATTGAATCAGGTGTGCCACAGGGTAGCATACTGGGTCCTACTTTATATTTGATATATGCCTCCGACATGCCGTCAGACCCTAAAATCCATACGTCAACTTTTGCAGACGATACAGCCTTTATCAGCGTCCATCAGGACCACCAAGTTGCATCACAGAATTTGCAGAATTATGTTTATAAACTAGAGAATTGGCTAGAGCTTTGGAAAATCAGGGTTAACGAACAGAAATGTATTCATATAACTTTCACATTGCGAAAAGATACCTGCTCGTTCATCAGAATAAATAATCAAATTATCCCGCAACACAATGAAGTCAAATACCTCGGCATTCACCTTGACCGCCGTTTAACTTGGAAGTCTCATATTGAAGCGAAACTTACACAAATGAGATTAAAAGCAGTGCAACTTAATTGGCTAATCGGCAGAAACTCTACATTGAAATTGGATTGCAAACTTTTGTTGTACAATGCAATACTAAAGCCAATCTGGTGCTATGGAATTCAATTATGGGGTACTGCCTCAGCATCCAACATTGAAAAAATTCAAAGGGGTCAAAATAAAATTCTACGTATAATTACTGCAGCACCATGGTATGTTAAAAATTCTCGAATCCACAAAGATCTAGGCGTGCCATTAGTAAAAGTCGAATTTACAAAATATGCGTCAAAGTATGTCAGCAAACTTGAACACCATCCAAACCCCCTTGCACGAGACATCCTTAACTTTAGTGGCCACAATCGGTTGAGAAGGAGGGATACCCTTGCTTTAACTCAAGCGCAAAATAGATGACTGGATCAGTTGATGTGAAATTTTTTTAGTATCATAAAAATTTTTGTCTAGCACTGGCTGGGCTTATTATTTTCTTTTTAGTATTAAGATTTGAATACTTATTGTCATTTCATTTTGAAGATTCAATAAATAATTAAATGCAAAAAAAAAAAAAAAAAAAAAAAAAAAAAAAAAAACCTTTCACACTCTGTATTTTTAGAGGGGGAGAATCGCACGATAAAAGAGCTGACCAGTGATGCCAACTTTTGAGACTCAAAACGCGTAAACATTTTTGAAAAAAGGACAAAATGGAAAAAAATCCATATAAAACCACATCCAATTTTCTTTTTTTTTGCGTTTTGAGTGACTAAAATCTGGCTAAATCTAGCCCGAATAGGGCTAAGTTGGCATCGCTGCAACTGACATTTGTTTTGTTTATGAATGTGTATTTGTGTTAAGAAACAAAAAAAATATACAAAATGTTACTACTTTTTTATGTGCTAAAAAAATTTTGGATGACCTGTTGAATTCATCTTCATCTTCATCATCTGATGATGATGATGAAATATTTGAAAAGAAATCTACAACCGCGAGTGATCTATCTGCTTCGTCTTTTTTAACAAAAAAAAAAAAAAAAAAAAAAAAAAAACAGCTGTACATGAAAAAAAGTGTTACACTGTTGTAATTTTATGTTCTATTCTCACCATTAAAAATTCGACATCTTTAAAATGTGGGGTAAACATTATAAAAATGTACATAATAACGGTGTAACATTTTATTTCAGAAAAGAAAACACCATAAGTTTTGTTAGATTTTGTATGGGTAACGATAATTACACCGGTTATTTTATATGGCGATCGTCATAAAATATTGTACTTTAATTTCTATTTGTTTGAAGTTAATTTTGTTTAGATTTCATCTCAATAGCAATATTTACATGAATTTTGTGCACATTTCAGTTATTCCAAATAATTTCAAATTTATCAATTTCTTTCAGAATTGTCCTTTGTTTATATATTTTTGCAGCGTGTACGACTTACTTTGACACACAATAAATAAATGAATAGGGGCTATGGTCAAATATAGACCGATGGATGAATTGTGTTGAATTTCAACTTGATAGTAATTTTTATTTTTAAATTTTATTTAAAGAAAATTGCAAAAAATATCTGAAAAATGAAGAGATTGTCTGAAACTTTGGTCTATAACTCGAATCCTACTTGGCCGTTTTTGCTTATTTACAATACCAAACATTTCGGTGTAACAAAGAAAGTTTCCTAAAAATTTCATTGTCCTCCGAAGCTCTATTGTGCCTTCAATAAACGGACGGACATGGGTAGATCGTCTTAGAATCTTATAAGGACCCAGAATATATAGAATTTTTGGTTCTACGACCAATATTTCGATGTGTTGCAAACGGAATGACCAACTTTATATACCCCCTCTTTTATTGGTAGGTATAAAAATTATCAAATTTTCTTATATTTCAAATCCATTAACACTCAAAAGTTGAAATCCACGGTATTATGCTAATTGATAAAGAAATTTTAAGTTCAAAATATTTATACTATTTATACATACATACATATATTTTAAATTAAATATTCTATACCAAATATCTAAATAGATCTAATGTCCTCCAAATTTCGAAACAATCACTTCAGCAATTTAAAACTATGGTGGAAGAAACTTCATAGATACAATGCTCAAAATCCATAGAACATATTTTGAAATTTTCACCCCCTTTAGTGCAGAAGAACTTGAGTTTCTGAATTACAAACATTTATAATTTAATATTGTAGGTACAATGTATCTATTATAGATAAATATAAATGTACTCCTATGTATAAATGTTAGAAGTATGTAGTTTTGAAATTGTGTAACAAATAGATTTAAAAAAAATTCTACCCAAACTCAATTTACTGAGTTGGTTAATACTCTTTTTCGAAATATAATTTTACCAAATTTGCAGATCTACACAATCCGAATTTTTTGGATGGGTGAACCGGCTTTTATAATTAAAAACTTTTTTTAATTTTTCTCTAAAAGAAATATACAATTTTTTATAAATTTTTGTGTTTTTTTTTTGCCTGTTTATAATAAATGTTGAGAATTTTTAAAAATCGTGATTCTCCCACTAATTAAATTAAAGTACATATCGTTGGTCTCCTGTAGAAAGGCCCTAACTCGCTATTTTTTCGAATTTTGTTTTTTTGCGATTCCAATGAATTTAACGCAAATACACCTCCTCACAAAAATTTATTGCAATAGTGTAAAAAATAACGCTTTTATAAGCAGTTGTACAAAAAAAGTTACATGTTGAATATTACAGTTTCTATTATGTTTTAACCTTCTCCTGTAAAGTTTCAAATATGCGAGTTAGGGCCTTTCTACATGAGACCATCGATATGTATGTTGTAAAAACTGACAAATTTGTAGAAAATATTAAGTGTAAAAAAAGTTCAACAGAAATGGGCTCTATATGGGAGCTATGACCCGATTATCAAAAAATTTAGTGATACGACTTCTGTGCATATATGTAGTTATGTTAGTTAATTTGACGTAGGTTTCTACATGAAACCTAATCGGATCTAAAAATTGTGTGCTGATCGGTCCAGAAAATGATTCTGATTCGATTTAACGATATAAAGCTTGTGCGCAAAGTCACATTTTTGATGGTTTTTTGATAAAATTTGGTACATGATACATTTTTTGGACAAGGACACTTGGAATTGAAACTGGTTGATATCGGTCCATTATTTCACCTGGCCCACATTCAAATGTCCTCCCGAAATAGGGAAATGCAGATCGGTCCATATTTGACCATAGCTGCCATAAGATACGCTGCCGAAATTCATTTTAAAGAGCCTAATTCTCTTAAAAATATTGGTATCCAAATCATATTCAACATAAGCCTGTTTCATATATACAAAAATTAGGCATTTTGGTGATGATCGGTCCATAATTAGTCATAGCTTCCATAAATCTCTTAATAATGTTAGTATCTCAATAAAATTGAACACAAATAAGATTCATATATATATATATATATATTCAGAAATCGTGACTACTAATTTTATAATTGTCGGTCCTTAATAGGTCATAGCTCCCATATAACGCCCATTTCTGAAAATCTGTTTTCACACATATACTGGGTGTAGGGTATTATGTGGACGGGCTGTACCGACTCTACTCTCTTACTTGTTTTTGTTCGTTTTTCTTAAAATTGTTCATTATATGTACATATGTATGTACAAAAATGTATCTCGCCATATCTGCCACATTTGACGATTTATTGTCATTTTGAAGATTTCTTTTGTTTCAAAACCAGCCGCTTTGCTATTTTTGAATTTGACGATTTCTTCTTTGAAAGTGAGGATTTTCTGAATTATTAAAATGTTCCATCATTAGTTTTTTTATTAGTGTTATTATTACCAATTTCTCTCTTTTTTGATACAAAAACTATTTTTCTCATTTAAAAGCATTAATAGTAAGAAGAACATGACATACTCGTACATACAATTTCAAGAACAAAACTAAATGATAGTGATATTGTCTTAATTATTGACAATTGTTGAGTTTAAATATAATAATTGCAAATAAGATTATGAGTCAGGATTACTTATTTTATTGGTGAACTTGGGAAGCAATTTTAAATGCAGAATTCCGTAAATTGAAATTTTTAGAGGAAACAATTTCTGAAATTTAAAAGGGGAAATTCCAGAATATTCAGCCAAATAAATTGAAAAAAAATAAAGAACAGAAATGCGGAATTCTTTGAAAATAAATATATTTGATGAATTCTTTACTCAAAATGTTAATTAAACTGAATTGCTTTAACATTGAAACTAAACCTGAATTAATAAAGTATGTATGTAAATCGAGATATTTATTTGTAAAATATTGTAATCTATTATGAATATGTATGTATGTTAGGGCGGGCCAAATTTTTTGTCGATTAGAGCCGCCCCCTAGGATGATTCCATGGACAATTCTAAGCAACTTTGGTGAAGGAACCATGGGTCTATATACGAATATGATTGACTTAAATAACGATGATGTCTTATTCGAACCACCGTTTACGCATTCCATTCCGTATGAACATTTCGAACAATATTTAGAATACGATGATCCGCGAAAAATACCCCAGACTTGAAAGCAAGAAAGACTTTCAAAAATAACTTATTCCGCTTTTCTTCCACTAAATTAATTTTTTTTACACATGTTCTTATTTTTTAGGTTGAATTTCTGTTGAAAAAAATAAAATAAATATCAATTTTACCGAACATTTTTTCTCGGAAAATAGACGAAAAATATTACAAATATGCATGAAACGCCCTCTGGTGGTGTTCATAAGTAAAAATAAAGATCAAAAATGAATTTCTCGACCCCAAAAACCCCCCATATACACATAAAAAAGATAATATAACGATGAATAAAAAATCGAATTTCGAATCAAAATGATGTTATAGGGAAAAAAATCATTTTTTGAAAAGTGGGAGACTCGAAAATCGAGATAGACCCATGGTTCCTTCACCAAAGTTGCTTAGAATTGTCCATAGAATCATCCTAGGGGGCGGCTCTAATCGATTTTTTTCGGCTCCATACAAATTGGCCCGGCCTAATGTATGTATATCTGAATAATTGTTTAAGCTTAAGCCCGAGTTTTTAAGTTTAACGAATTATAGTTTTTTATGTGTACGCGTATATTACAACTCTGCGTTTATTGTGAATTATGATAATATTGTAATCTACCGAAAAGATATTTATTGCGATCAACCCACTAAACCCGAAGAATGTACGTTTATTTTAATAAACAAACAATTAAATAAACTAGAAACTAAAACCCCTTTGTTGTTGTTATTGCCTATATTAACCAATTTTAAAAATATTTTATTTGATTTACCCCACTCAACCCCAACAATATTTTTATTTTCGATATTTCGTTGTGTAGCATCTTAGGATATATTTGTTTAATTTATTACAAGCGAACAAACATTACTAATAAGAGATTTACAGACATATAGTCCATAAAAAGTCGGTCTACGACCAATATATCAATGTGTTACAAACGAAATTTGTAAAATATTACTTAAAAATAATTGTTTGATGTTGGCAGTTAGTTGAATTTTCTCGCACGAATTTTAAATATACATACGAGTATACTACCTAAGTATGTATCTGTGCCTGTATATATTCATTGATAGATATTTTTATATTTATGTACATTAGGCCGGCTCTCAAAAGCTAGATTTGTTAATTTTGTTCTTCAGTAGCTTAGGAGAACACTTGCCGGAAATCATTTGGGTAAATAATAATAAATTTTAACTAAAATATGAGAATAATATATAGGTACAAGATGATAAATATACCAGTATGCACCATTTCGTTTTTATGAAACCAAATAAGTAGTTGCTGAGAAACAGATATTATATTCGATTGAATTTGGAATTACCTCGGAAGAACGTTTTGATGGTAGCTTATTTCGAATATTCTCAATGAATTTTTATCAAATACTACACTGTAATAAACTCACTGGTTGGTCAAACATACATAAAGTTACGAGCTCTCTGGTCTACACAATATTTTACACCAATAAGAATAAGAACCTTACCAGCCAAGACGTATCTGATTCATTCTCTAATTTATGGGTGCGATTTGCTTGGAAGCTGTGATTCAAGTAGTAAAAGTAAGCTTAATATATTGTTTAACAACATTATAAGATATGTGTATGGATTGAAAAGGTTTGACCATGTTTCTGCTGTTTCCAATAAACTTTACGGAGTTTCACTTGATAGCCTAGTAAAAATTCGTATTCTTGTATTCTTGCACAAAATAATAAATACTCAAACTCCCAAATATATATTTGAAGAAATACGTTTCTTCCAATCGTCTCGAAATCGAAATATTATAATACCTCGACATCAATACCTAGTGTCTGAATGGCACTTTTATGTACCTGCTGCTCGTCTTTGGAACAATCTTCCACGAAATCAACAAATAAATAGTAATGCTAACAGTTTCAGAAATTGTTTATATAACTTTTTCAGGGAAGAATTTTCTGTAACTAGTTTATTTATGCTCATGATAAAATTGTTTATAACGTAATGCGTTCCTGTACTATAAATATAAGACTTATGGCCAGTTTTTAACTTAAAAATTTAAGTGTGTTTAAACTTAAGTTCTGTTTAAATTCCAAATTCATTTTTATTAGATAATATTTAAATAGAACTTAAATCACTGACTACGTCCATTTAAATACAACTTAAATACAACTTAATTTGTTCATACTACCATATGATTTTGACAGTTCTGCTAATTGTGAAAATTTCGCATTGAATTTTTTTTTTATTATTTGAAAAAAAAATATTTAATAAACTTGCCGCGAATAAAAACATTGTGCTTATTATTATCAATATCAACTGAATATCAAATAAAACAATGAATTTAGATGAAGAGGACATGAATGATGCAGCTTTTGCCCATTTAGATTACAACAATTTGTAAACTAAATATGAAATCAGCTGTTAAATGAAGAAGTTGTTTATATTTTTTTTTGATATTTAATAGTGCTACCATACTTTTATCATAATTAAATATCAAACTTAATTTTAGACTGAAAAAATTAAACCGTATTTAAATACAACTTAAGTTTAAGAAAAAATTAACTAATTTCGTATTTAAACATGAAGTTAAAAACTGGCCATTAGTCTTGTTGTACAGGAAATGAAAAAATTTAATAAATAAATAAATAAAATAATAAAGTCTTAAAAATACATACAAATTTAAAAAAAAAATTAAGCAAAATTTTTTTTGGAAATCAGAAAGCACTGACACTGGGAATATACTCGTATGTATTTGAAGCCAGCCTAATGTAAATGGATTGTTGTGCATGTGTAAATGACTGTTTATGGGTGCAGATAAACAGTCAGAATGGTTACCAACAAATTAATATCATTTACAGATAAGATACGAGTATGTATATCAAACCAATATTATTTCGATTGTTTGCTAATATCAGGGATCGGAAGAAAACCATTTTTGAATTTTTAAACACAATAAGGACCTATTAACAAATGATTCGAATGATATAGTCAAAAATAATTGTCATTATCTATGTTTTATGTTAAAAGCCATAACAGTTACGGACCCTGGATGTATGTATCTATTTCGATTTGTTTGTTTTACGTGGTCTTGCTTTCATTTTACTTGAATTTAACAGTAATTGTAATATTCCTACAAGGAAAAAAAAGTATATTTAATTGTGTCATTCATCTTAAAAACTCAATGTATATTAACATGTTTACAACAATAATAGATACATACAATAGTTTATGATATAAATATGTATGTATATGTTCGAATATTGTTTTGTCCAGCATGCAGACAAATAATCGAAAATATTTTAATGTATTAATATGCAAATTCCCTTAACACATTAACAGCTGATTACCGAATTGCGTGGCTCGATTTTGAGAATTTTTTGCATAAATACTGTTCATGCTCCCAAATTTGTTTTGTTTGATATGTAACCTTATTTTAAAGAATTCCGAATGCTATATGTATTCGGATTTGCCGACTCTATATTTTAAAGTATTTCTGAGATGTTAACGTATTGTTACGAAATTATATTTCAATTTGAATTTAATGGTTTTTAACGGCTGGTATCAACTAAAGGGCTGCAAGAATACATTCATTTGTTTATCACACACAAGCATTTCAATATTCATTCAAATATTTAAATAGTTAAAGAGTGGTTTACAGAGTTTCAGAGTTAAAATATAAAAGAGAGTGTAGTCTGTGTTTTACTTTGTCATAACGAAGGCACACATTGCATTTACTCTTTTTCTTTGAACATTTATTTACTCAATTTGCAAATGCAAACATTCGTATGTATATGGTAACAGTTAGAATGTGTATAAGAAATACTACATAGTAAAATTAGTACTTGTTTGTATTCTTATAAAAAAAATTAATTTAAAATAAAGGAGTATTTTTTTTATCAATAATTTTCTTAAACATTAGATACCAACAACAAAAATTAACTGAACTAAAATACTTTTTATTTAGTTATGTATAATGGATTATAATTTTTTAACAATAATTCTCTTAAAACTTACAGGCATACAACAAAATTTAATTAAACTGAAATATATATATAATTTTATTTTGTAAACAATATTTTACTCCTTTTTTATTTTAATAAATAACTGAAAAAATTTTACTAGACACCTATGAACGAACTGTGTATTTGTTTATTTATTTCTTTTTTCGAAATCATACAGGGATGTTCTGGAAATCGAAAATGTAAAACGCAAAATTTTTAAAGTCGTTTTTTTTTTTTTTTGAATACTTCTATAATAAAAGAATTTGATGACTAATATTATACAAATATATCTCTATTAAACAGAATTTTGTAACAAAAATTATAAAAATTGGAATAAAAGTATATTAAAATGGACCTTCACATTTTTGCGTTTTATATTTACAATATCCATAACAAAAATTACTAGTGATAATAATAATATATTCATGTAAGGAGTAAAACATTCAAATAATATTATATTCGAAGCTTATACAAATTTTATTATGTCTGTTTTATATGAATGTGGTTGTTGTTTTTCTGTACAAATACAGTTGGTTTTTTTCTCTTTCGCTTTGTGTGTTCATTCATTTGTTTTTTAAACACAAAATGTAAGGCACTACGTACCTAAATCGTGTGTTGTATTTTACTTTACCTACTTAAAAAATAAATGAATGTATTCATATGCCTTTTGAATGTAGTCATGCAGACCTTTAGTATCAACATTGCTGATAACATGCTCTTATTAACATAGTTGAGCCGTATGACACCATGGCAAGTTTTAACGGGTTTGGTTGAACACTAGAGAAATGTACTTTCTATTGTCGTCTCTAGATGCCGCCGGAAATTACTAGAATATGGCGCTAGTATATAAATAGAAGAAACAGGGCACTCAAAGTGATTTTACTGTCAGTCATCGTTGAGCGAACATCAAAGTGTTCTCAAACTGTAATTTAAGTAATTGTAAAAGAGTGTTAAAAGACAGAGTGATTGTTAAAATTGTTCGGTGTACACTTGAATAAATAAATACTTGTGATATTTTCTTTAAACTACTTGACTACTAGATTTGTAGAATTTGCTGAAAAGTATTTTAAAAACAAATCATCACATATACTCGTACATATGAAAATAAAATATTTAAAAACATTCGCATGTGTATTTTCTAGATCAGAATAATCAGATTTTGAGTTATTTTCTACGTGAGACATTTTTATGTGGTCCCTATTCAATGCATAAAAAATTTACTAAGCTACTAAATGAATTTTAAGACAATGTTTTTATGTGATAATGCGGTCAAAATCTACATTGCGTAGAATATCATGATTTCCTTTTTATATCAATAATCACGCAAGAACACAGCAATACCTTGGTATACACCTCGATCGTCGCCTTACATGGAAATCCCATATAAATGCAAAATTGATTCAAATAAAATTGAAATGAATCCAAATTAATTGGCTCATTGGCAGAAACTCTAAGCTTAGTTTAGATTGTAAACTCCTACTTTACGACTCAATCATTAAACCTATATGGTGTTATGGAATTCAGCTATGGGAAAAAGCTTCAGCTTCAAATGTAGACAGAATTCAAAGACGCCAAAACAAAATGCAACGAATGATCACAATTGCCCTTTGGTATATAAAAAATTCGAATATTTATAAAGACTTAAACTTAAATTCAGAAAAACGCTAAAAAAAAAGCTTGAAGTTCACCCAGCAGATCTGAGCCGAAGACAAGAAGGAAGAATGTCAACTTAATAAAAAAGATCAGCTATGGTCAAACAATTTGCGTTCGGCACAGGCTGGACTAAATAATTAAAATTCATTAGATATAAGATATGAAATAGTTATTGTTAGTTCGTTTTAATGAAGACACAATAAAGAAATAGAAGTAAAAAAAAAACAAAATTTGCCGTGCAAAAAATTTTTGTACCTCCGATAAATTATTTCACATGGTTGTACTCGTACATATGAATCTAAAATAAATACTTTATAGGGACGGACATGAGAATTGTAGAAATTAGCCACTCGTGCTGATGGGCATAAATTTAAAGTTAAACATCCATTTCACTCGCATAGATGAACTTTTATTCGATTAATATTATATCCTCATAATTGATAACCCTAAAGTATTGTAATTAGTTATTAAAAGCTAAATGAATATGAAAATGTGAATATGTAAATGTATTGACGTCACTACATGTAAGAGTACATTAGTTACGAGTTAATTTAATTCTTTATTTATTGATTGTAAATGTATTTGATAATAATGTTATTTTAATCCCTTCAGGCATTTAGGCGATAAAATTGTTGCCGATCTAGATCTTTGTAAATATTGAAACGAACTTAAAACTCAAAGGCTCGTTTTTAATAAATGTCCAAATAATATTCAAGTACATAGATGAAATGAATGGTAGTATTTTCTGTTTGTGCGTAAAGGCAGGCCTTCAGTAAAAGCGAAGGTTCGAAGGAATTAAATCAAAACTTTATTTTTAAAATTATATTAAATTTCATCTCTTAGCATTCTAATATTTGTGTTGCCAAAGCAAGTACAATTTAAAATAAATACATATTATGACTGTTAATTGATTAACAGTGCTATGTTAACTGTAAAATGTGGTTTTTATTTGCGCTAGTTAAATTTAAATATACATATCTTCACACACATAAGAACCGGCATTTACACAAAATAGTCATTCGATGCCTCAAAAATATTGGTATACTTCGAAACAATCCAACATCCTGCGCCACTGTGCGATCATAACTATTATAACTGAATTAGGGTTGCCATGTAAACACGTTATTTTGGAACATTGGAAAAAAACAAAAAAAAAAAAAAAAAAGTAAAAATAATACATAAATAAATATACATATATAAGGATTATTTACTTTGTATTTTAACAGGTCCCTCCGCCGCCAGCATTATGTTATTGATGATGATGATGACGACGACGTTTGCTTTTACGTTGACCTTGATGATGTCCTGTTAAACTGTATTGATTACCGTTCTTAACCAAAACTATAGCTCACTTTGTCTTCTATTTAATTGTTGTTATAATTTTATTTTCATTTATTAATTGGCAACACTGATGTACGAGTATCTATGAATGCCATTGGCAACTACATTCAGTTTTGTGAGATAATTTATTTGCAAATTTCATATATGTATGTCTGTACATATGTACATACACACATATTTCGCATGTGTATATATGCGAGTATGTACATATTTTAATTTTTATGTTTACCAAAAAAAAAATTATAAAATTTAGCTTTTTCTAAATTTCAAATAAATTTTATGTTTCATATTTAAAATTTCGTCAATCGTTTTTTGTTTGTTTGTTTTAATTAAAGTGCACTACTGTTGTAATTGAATTTGATGGGCGGTTAATAATAGCATTCTTGCTGTATACACAAGTTGTTGTTGCTTGTGTTGTTATTGTATTATGTAGGTATTTTATTTTACATTTTAATGCGTTTCTACTTGTTAGCCATGATCGTGTTGTTGTTGTTGTTGTTGTTAGACTCTATTCGACAAATACGCCAGATTAATTAAATGTATTGTATGTATGTATGTGTATATTTCAAAACTTAACATGTTGCGTTTAAGTCACTTTCTGAAAGATATGTAATGTAGTTCAAATTTATAAATCGTATAAACTTTGTTCATCGAATGGGATATTTATTATGAGAAGTATTGACCTAATTCTTTTTAGCGTTTATTCGTATATACATACATATAATACCTACATACATATGTACATACTTATATCAAATTAAATCCTAAAAAGCAATTTTAAACCTTTGGAATTATTTTCTTTTTTCTTATTTTTGGCGGCAGATGGCTAAACGACGTATTATTATTGTTATATGAAAATTTACATCAGAGCTTTTAAAAACCATTTCGTAAACGAGAAAATTTATTTAATGCATTTTCCTTTATAAGTGGCCAGTGACACAGAATTGTGGTGGAAATTTTTAATAACTCGAACAATTTACAACCTATATTTGGCATGTACAGCGTCTTGGTTCGGTTTAAAATTGCAAACCGTTATATAAAGAAAATGTTTAAATTGTAAACATAAGATATATATACATACGAGTACATAATGTGACTCCAATTTTCATAGTTGGACATTTATGTTTGTATATTAAGTGTCACAATAATCTGACAATAAAAACGAAACAATTTTACGATTTCAGCAAGAAGGATATATGTATAAAGATGTGTATTGCCTGTGCCTGATGAAAATTTTTGAATTTTCGAATTTTCTATCGAAGTTACGGTGGCAACAGTTTATAAATACATATTTTACCCATAAAAAAAACTCAAAATATTCGAAACTTTTGAAATAGTTTTTTAGTCAGCTCATTAAATATCATCATAGCGTTGGCAAATAATAAAGCATGCGAAATATTAATTTTGCTATTCTATCAATCATAATCAAGTGATGTAGTACTCGTACACATAAATTTGATGGAACAACTTTTCTTGAGTCAAATGCATGCAAAATTTCACTCTGGAGGCAATTAGCTGTCAATGTATCGCATTTATTGTTGTATGTATGTACCTTTACATGTGTACATACATATGTTTTTTTTTAATTACTTTTGCTTGAATGTTTAATGACATTACAAAATTTACTTTAATTTTTAAGATTTGTAGGTATACAACAATTCGAATCTAGACTCAATTGGTTAAGCAATTATTAATTTTACTTATTTAGGTTCCCTGAGAAACGAACTATTTTGATGCCGCAAGTAATGAAATAGATCTTCTTGAAATTTCATAGACAAAGTTTGGTAGTGAAGTAAACTTTGTTTTAGCACATACATACATATTATGTAAACATATATTTCACGATTATCTGATAATGTTTACGTGTGTAAGTTTATAAAAACGTTAAAAAAAATAAAATGAAAAACAAAACAAAAATAGTAGGTATCTGAAAATAGCATTTTACGCTAGTTTATTAAATACTGGCTGCATGTGTGTTTTTACTTCAAGAGTCAGTTTTCGTTTTTGTTTAGGAGATTTGTGATGCAACAAGATCAACCGATCGACTCAGGTTTATTGAACACACACATTCCAATAACACGATTAAGCTGACGATTAATTAAACAGACGTGTTGTTAATTTTGATCTTAAACGCACTTGTTTTTTGTTTCGTTTGTGGTTTAATTTTGGCATTTTTTTTTTCTTTAATTTATGTACTCGTATGTGCATATGTATGTATGTATGTACGCGCCATTGCACGTTTTCTCTGCAGTTTAACAAATTGATGGCCGAATTCACAGTCTTTAGTTAGCTAATGACAAAGGCTTAACTAATGATTCTTTATTCGCAATGCTTAGTTTGCCATAAGAATAACAAGTATTAATTATTAATGGTTAACTAATGACTGAGAATTCGGCCATAATACATTTTTCACTTTGATTAACTAACTCATCTATGTAAGACGTTGTATGTATGTATGTTTGCACGTATCTATCTAAGTATCTATGTATGTAGGTATGTTGCATAGGCCACTAAACGATCTTGAATTATCGCAAACATTCGAATCTATGTATGAATGAAATGCATACTACATACGCACGGAGTAAAAATATATGTATATAGGTATCTGCATGTTTGCCGCGGCGCGCCGTGAGTAAATGGCAGCACACAGATTATTATACTATATATGCTATACAACTAGTAGGTACGTACATACATACATACTCGTACATATTTCGTATGTAGTTAATATTATTATGTACTTTACTTTTCTCTTAGCACATTTAATTTAATCATTTATTTATTTTTTATTGTGTATTTGTACATAGACACATATTTAAACACACGCACTCATATTATGTAGATATTTTAATATAATTTCGCTTTATTTACTTTCTTAATCTGATTTAAGTTGATCGTACTATTATTATAGACCGATTAATGTTAAAGTTTTTTTTTATTTTCGTACGCATTAGTGTTATTATTATCATAATAATGTAGCCGAATGTCTGAACTGAATGGGTTAGACAACGTAAACTAACTGAACTGAGAGCACAACCGTCAAAACAGATCGAGTCTTGAAAAATAATATAACAATAATAAACAATAATTTAACACATTAACAGCCATCTCTAAATACCGGCGGCAAGTGGTTTTTAAATGTCAAAATTTCTCATGCTCATACATTTTGTATGGAGCATACCGAAACAACGCGGCGGCAACGCTTTGCTATTGGAAAATCCGATTTTGACAAGGCGTTTCACAGTGAAGTTATTTGCAAAAGAAAAATAAAACAACAATGTCCAGCTGTAACAATAAACAGGGTCGTTTTATTTATTTGTTTGATAACCCTGTTTTTATCGTTTTGACATAACGTTGACGCTTTTGTTTAAGGATGGGGTATCAGCGTTAATGCTCAGCGTAAAAAACGTTCCGCTTACCGTCGGTATTTAGGGATGGCTGTAAGTAGAAATCAGAGAGACTCATAAGTAGTGTTGCCACAGCCTCAAAATTAATGAAACGAAAAATATATTGGAGGAGGAAAAACATTTGTAAATTTTATCCATTTGATCTATATAATTAAAGGTAAGATCACACATCAATATACGTTCACATGTGTATGTATACACATGTCATCTAGAACCCAACAAATATATAGTTTTCTGATCCTTTTGAAATTCCAAGTCGATTAAACTATGTTCTTCTGTCTATGTAAAACACCCTCACATCCTCAACAAAGTTTTTAAAGAAACATTTGTATTTCTCAGCAGTTTGGTATTGAATATCAGAAAAATCGGTCCAATAGAATCAGCGTTATGAATTTGAGACAACTTCCAAAAAGTTAGTTTAAATATATTGGCGCATATTCAGAAATGTTGTCTAAGTTTAAACTTTTTTAAGTACCAACTTAAGTTATTCTTAGTTGATTACTTTCAGTACGAAAAGTTACAACTTAATTATGGGTAATACTATGTTTTCACGGTACATGCTTCGCTCTCTATTCATGCTTCACACCCCAATCATGTGCGAAACAACTTGCTTCACCATACAAAATTTTAAGAGCGAATCAAGTAGATTCATATTGAATCAACTTGCGAAGAACGAAAAATTGCACTCTTCTCTAATTTTTATCGCAAGTTTATCTGAACTAGCTGTAAAGATTTAATATTATTGTAAACAAAGCAAATTATTTTCTTGTTGTTGGAAGTAAAGAAAGTAAATACGTACGAATGTATGTTTTTTTTTTCAAATAAGCTAACTAATTTCCACTCACTTTTGTTTGTCCATTAAAAACAAAATATTTTCCACAAATTGTAAATTCTGTTTTTTTATTCTGTTTGTTTATTAAAAACAACTGTCAAATCGAATCATGTTTATTAGTCATGTAAACAGCATGATTCATAAACATGTTTCAGAAGGCGAAGCAGGTGATTCAAGTCGTCGTGGAAACATAGTATAAAGCTGTAACTAAATGTCAACAAATACGTTTAAGAACAGCTGATTGATTTTATTTCTGGTCGTCGATGATGTTAACATATTTGGCCATAGGGGTGCCAGACGTACTGTTTTTAGCAGTACGCGTACTGTTTATTTTCAAATCTACTGTTTTATGCACAAGACCCAAAACAGTACGCAAATGTACTGTTTTTTACAAGTTGTACTGTTTTTGTACTGTTTTTTCGTTAAAAGCTTATTATATAAGTTTGTCATTCCGTGTGTAATTTCCACAAAAAAATTTTCCGACCCTATAAAGTATATATATTCTGGATCCTTATAGATAGCGAAGTCGATTAAGCCATGTCCGTCTGTCTGTCTGTCTGTCTGTTGAAATCAGTTTTTTGAAGTCCCCAGATATACTCGGGATCCAAACCTTCAATAATTCTGTCAGAAGTGCTTTCGAGAAGTTTGCTATTTAAAATCAGCAAAATCGGTTTAGGTCAACCAGAGTTATGAACCAATATGTGAGACCACCTCCATAAAAATTTGATATTTTTCGTCCATTTTATTGCAATATTTTGAAAGATATTGCAGATAATACGATGAAATTTTGTATACGTTGTTTTTATGATAAAAGAGGATAGTGTGCGGAAAATAGTAAGAATCGGTCCATGATTTCTTATAGCCCCCATACAAATATATATATTCCCGAAATATGGCTTAATGATAAATAAATGCCTATAAAATTGGAATATCTAGACAAAATTCAGCAAAAATAAGTTTTATACAAAAAGAAATCACAAACCGAAATTTTTTTTTAGTTCGGTCCATATTTGACCATAGACCCCATATAAAGTCTTATATACATATAAAACAGATATAAATAATGTTAAACGGCTAAAATTTGACATAAATACTCTTTATAGGCAAATAAATTATTGTACCAAATTTTATGGTGGTCGGCCCAGAAATGGTCATAGCCCCCATACAAAAATCTTCCCGAAATATTGCTCAATTATACATAAATGCCTATAAAATTGGAATATCAAGACAAAATTCAGCAAGACTAAGTTTTGTGCAAAAAGAAATCGCTAAACGAAATTTTTTTTAGTTCGGTCCATGTTTGACGATAGACCCCCTAAAAAGTCCACTTCCGAAATTTACTTAAATACGTATAAAACAGATATAAATAATGTAAAACGGCTAAACTTTGACATAAATACTCTTTATAGGCAAATAAATTGTTGTACTAGATTTTATGGTGGTCGGCCATCAACTGGTCATAGCTCCCATACAAGGACCACATCTGAAAAAGACATTTTTCCCTATATATATTGTATAAATATCGTTACCGACTCAAAACTTTGTACAGATCATTTACATATATACAAAAATCATTCCACAAAATTTTGTGAATTTCGGTCTATTTTTAACCATATGCCCCATATAAAGCCCTCTTCCGAAAATCACTTTAATACTCATAAATCGCTTATAAATAAGGGTACCAATCCAAAATTTTACACGGATCATTTACATGCATGCCTAAATCTAACTGCTGGATTTTGAGAATATCGGTCCATATTTGACTTTATCACCCACATAAGGTCCACTACCGAAATCCACGTTAATACTAATATATATCTTAAATATACCGTCATTACGTTGAAATTCTACGTGAAATATCCCCATATGCATGAAAATAACTGTTCCAAAATTTAAGAAGATCGGCCCATAATTTGTCATACCTGCCATATAGAAGCATTTCCAAAAAACAAATAAATTCGGGTCAAAAAATATTCTTTTCGGATTTAACCCATATTCGGTCCATATTTTATAATCATGATATATATCGTTGGAAAGGTATTTTTAATACCTTTTATTTAGTGTATTACAAATTATCAAGCACCCAGTAGTTCCCGAGATATAGGCCTATATATTTTCAACTTTACGGGCCCGCCCCCTCAAAAATAGGCGTGACCGCCTACCTATTTTGCTGGTATCTCCTCTAAAAGCCCTATTTCATTTTGTTTTTTTTTTTTTTTTTGAGCAAAATCACTAAAACCGAATTGTACCCCTTTTTTTTATACTCTGTTTGTTAAATTACACTGAAGATTATTATGAACATCAGACAGACTCTGTAAATTATGGTAAGAATTGGTAATTAAATCAATTAAAAATGGTAAAAATTAGACAACATTTCAAAATATTTAACATAAATTATGTTGGTCGTAAAATTGTCTTTCAAACAATATATCAAATACTAATAAAATTTGCACTAAGACTGAATAGAAATAACAGAATTAGGATATTCTAGTCTAGTGTAGTTTCTGTATTTCTTATTACGCTTAGGTGAAGGGTATTTAAGATTCGGCACGGCCGAATATAGCACTCTTATACTACGTTTCCACGGTACATGCTTCGCTCTCTATTCATGCTTCACACCCCAATCATGAGTGAAACAACTTGCTTCACCATACAAAATTATAAGAGCGAATCAAGTAGATTCATATTGAATCAACTTGCGAAGAACGAAAAATTGCACTCTTCTCTAATTTTTATCGCAAGTTTATCTGAACTAGCTGTAAAAATTTAATATTATTGTAAAGAAAGCAAATTATTTTCTTGTTGCTGGAAGTAAAGAAAGTAAATACGTACGAATGTATGTTTTTTTCAAATAAGCTAACTAATTTCCACTCAGTTTTTTTGTCCATTAAAAAAAATATTTTCCACAAATTGTAAATTCTGTTTTTTTTTTATTTTGTTTGTTTATTAAAGACAACTGTCAAATCGAATCAAGTTAAATAGTCATGTAAACAGCATGATTCATAAACATGATTCAGAGGGCGAAGCAGGTGATTCAAGTCGTCGTGGAAACATAGTATAATAATGGTCGCCAGAGTTGCCAACACTTGAATTAAAAAAGCAAAAAATTAATAAAAATACAAGAGATATATTTATTTAAAAATATATAATTGCTAAAAGGGCCAAAGTAGACATTGACAAAGACAAAGTAACAGGTGATTTGGTGTTGGGAATATAAGATTCGGCACAGCCGAATATAAACTCTTACTTGTTTTAATTGGATAATTTATTTGATTTTTCGAGTTTTAGTAAACGTTGTAAAATTTTTAAAAAGTTTAAAGGTAGTAGTTGTAAATAAATGTTAAATTAAAAATAGTTAAATTTCATTTACCAGTAGAAGTTTAAATATGAAATATAACTATTTTTGATATCGTTAAACGTTATAACTTGATACCGGAAAAATACCACAATCTTTTTAGAACGCAATTAAAAAGAAATATGTATATATAATATTAAATATTAAACTATTTACGATTATACATTTTATAGCGTGGGTATGGGCCAATTTGAAATTTTTGAATTTCGAGAAAATTACTTTTCAGGAATAAAGTTTTTAATATTTACTTTTACATTGTTTCTTTGGATTGTTAGTTTAAAATCCCTAGAACGTTGAAAAATGTACATATGTATGTATATGTTAAGAGTTGACGAAATTTATTAGATAAGATCAATTTTTGCATAATACTATGTAGGTACTCGTATACAGTAAACAATATAACGAAATTCTTAATGTATGCACTAGAGTGCTCTAAAAATATAAAATTGGAAATTTTGACCGTACCCATCCGTAGAATATATATGTATAAGTTTTTATCGTCGTATCATAATAGCGTAGACAGACGACAGGGTTAATTTGCATTAAAATCTCACTAATGTGAATTAAGATTTTACCCTGACAGACGACAGTTTTTGCATTTAAAACAGCATTTAAACAGCTGTTTGTTTGTAAACAACTGTTTAATGGTGAACAAATTTTGGTGAGAAATCAGTATTTATTTGAAAAAAAAAGCTGAAATTACTTTTGCTGAAACTGCTCCATTATGCAAAAATTGTTCATGCACTAGCAAGCGTCAACCTGAACGTGTTGCTACCGCAGTACAACACTCTGAAATAATGAAAAAGGCAGTTGTGGAAATTCATTTTTATTATTTTAATTTTACAATTGTCTTCTTCTTCTTCTTTTAGAATAGTAAACAATTTGATAACATATGTTTGATTGTCGACGATGTTGCCATATTGAAATAGCTAAATTCAACATAAATTCACTTTGATTTTGTGCATTTACGTCTAACCTAATGCGCAATAGGATGGGGATAATTCACGAGTTAATTTAAATGAAGACTGCTAATGCAAATTAACTGTGTCGTCTGTCTACGCTATAACGTTGAAAATTGTAGATTTTTTCTAAACTCTATTTTTAATTTTTTAAAAATGTTGTTAAAGAAAATTCAGAATTTTTAGGACATCTCTTTGGGATTTATTAATGATATATGAGGGAATAATAATATAAAAAAATCATGCCAATACCTCTCAGAGTTTTGCTGGATTTAGTATTATGAATGTGAAAAAAACCCCATCCAGATAATGTTAAATACTTTCCGAAAGTTTTACTCAACATTAACCATTAAATCGTTTAGGTCAAAGGTAAAATTTCGCTATATTTGGGATTTATAACGGAAAGTTAGCGAAATGGTTTAAATTTTTGAGTCAACTTTTATGAAACTTGAGTCCAGAATCTACAATAACATTGCACAAATCTAAACTAACACTTAGACACACTTGGAGCCAAAATTATTCATACATTTTGTACACATTTCGATTATTTTACATTAAAATGCAAAACTAATTATTTAATGGCAAAATTTTTTCTAAAACTGAAAAAATATATATTTCCCCTTATAAATGCATTTCTAAACTTCAGAGCAATTTCAGCGCCAATTAACGTTAGCATAATATTTTTCAGAACGTGTTTTTACAATTCATAGTAAAATTATAGAGAATATACCCATTTAAGACAAATCTATTTTTGAGGGTCTTTGGCCGCAAAATAAAACTTTTAAAAGTCTTTATGTATTTAATTTTATATTTCCATTTTTTTTTCAAACAATTGAATTGATTTGATCCAACCGATTGAAACCATGTTTAAAGTTAATATTTTTAAATTATTATAATGTCCCCCAAAATTTGTTCCATTGGCATTTCTTCATTTCCTTACTATATACATATTTGTTCTGTGGCTATTTTTGATGCTTTCGTTGACATGTAATAGAACTAATAATTTTCATTTAATTATATTAGTATTATTTTTTTTTTAATTTTTACTTACTTCCCGTCGCACGTCGCACTACTGTGTGCGTAAAATTTCCCAGTGCAGCGACTGTTACAATCGAGTCCTTTTTTCCGCAACTCATCTGCAATAAATATTATTTTCAATATTGAATTATTAATTATTAAAATTATTAAACTTGTGAAATATTGTTTCTCTCAACGAATAACCTGAAATGTTCTCTTATAAATTTTTAAAGTTTTACCGAGTTTTCGAGTTCACATTCATTATTTCTTCGATTAATGCATTATTCTCCAAGACTGATTTGCTCGTGCACACCATTTTTAGAGATAATGATTGATTTATACCATTACACATACGAGCATGTATGTATATTTATTTCCAGCTTGAGCAAACTGTTGACCGAAAATCTTACCTTAAGAGGTATTTAAAAATTATGCATATCAAGATTTTGGTAATTATTACAGCTTTAGGTTTTTTTTTTATAAAATATTTAAATTTTTATTTCAATATTTCGGTAGTCTTTGAGTAGCTTATTCAGGATAGAAAATTTTTATAATTTTATAAATTACAAAAACACGCAATACCAGTTAAGAAAGAAGAGTTTCCAAATTTAAAAATGATAACGGACGGAGAAGATTTTATACAGACACTGAACAAAAAAGAAAAACAAGAAATAGCTAGAACAAAATTAACAACTGTTATGGATAACCATCTTAATAAAATGAGACTGACAAATAGAGATACATTTATAATAGATAAAGTTAATAAGGCTGAAAAATTCTTGAAATTAAATAAAAAGAAATTTTAAGAGCAGATAAAGGTAATGCTACTGTAGCAATGAACAAACAAGATTATCCCATATGAATTAATAATAGTGTTAATGTCAAAAGTCCTTACATCGACTTTACATGAACAACTAAGTTCTGCAATATTTCCCTCTTTTTATTACATACACAGTGGGTGGGCAAATTATTAGTTACACATGCAAAATTGTTTAGTTTGAAGCCGTATAACATTATAAAATAGTGGAATTTTATCATTTAATTTGTTCTTTTAGGTAAATTAAGTGTTTCTAATTCAATTAAAAATATTTTTTTTTTTTTTAAATATATATTTGAGGAAAAGAAATATTACATTTTTTTAAAAAAAATCTTTATATTTCGTAGAACCTTCTTTGGCATCAATTACAGCTTGTACCCTTTTTGGCATGCTCTGAATGCATTTTTGAACATTTTCTTTTAGTTGTTCTTCGTGATGCCAGACTTTAATCAATTTAATCAAAATTACATATTTCACACTTCAGAGCAGAATGTCAGATAATGCTCTACAACTGCACTCTAATGTCACCAATCATTGTTGACACTGCACAAAATATTTAACAGAAATAAATTTATATATGTACGTATTAAAAGCGGTTGAATCTTAATTAATATAGTGTAACTAATAATTTGGCCACCTACTGTGTATGCGAAACGTTAATGATTAGTTGTCAGCCTGTCTGAAAGGTCTACCATGTTGTATCCGTTTTGGTCTTTAATTTTGCTTGTTCACTTGCTTGCCGTAAAGAAAGGTACATACATATATATATTCAAGGTCAATAAATTGAATTTTCTGAAAATCTAATCCTTGCCTTTTATTTGTTCTTTTTCATTTTGCCTGACATTTTTTCCTAATGGGGTTTTACCATTGCTGAGATAATAAAATAATTTAACATTTATTTTATTAAATCCATCGGCTCAGAGATTAATCAATTTCATATATTTCAACCAGATTCCAAGCTCTTAATTCATACAAACAAATATTGTAGGAGATACTACGAAAAATAAATTGATTAAAAGAGATCCAACAAATAAACTTCAGAAGACTAATAATGATTTAGTAGAGAAACTATATAAACTTAATATTATAACAAATATTGAAAAAATTAAACTTAAAACCAAAGTCGCCACTGCACCAAGACTATATGGACTACCAAAAATTCACAAACAAGAATTTCCATTAAGACCAATTTGTTCTTTTGTTAATTCTTCATCATACGAACTATGTAAATACATTACGAACATTTTAAAGAATACTACTAAATATTCAGAATATAATGTCAAAGACTCATTACAATTCAAAGACAGACTAAAGAACCAACAATTACAAGATGATGACTAAATGATTTCATTTGATGTAGTATCTCTATTTCCAAGTATTCCTGTTGACTTAGCAATAAATATAATAGAAGAAAAATGGAATATTATAGAACAATGCACAAAAATTGAGAGATGCCAATTTTTGCGTATTCTGAAATTTTGCATAGAGGACAATAGATATTTTCAATACAATATATACAACAAGAAGGACTTCCAATGGAATCTCCTGCTTCTCCAATTGTTGTGGATATTGTAAACATAATGTTTACTATGTTTGTTTATTATTTTTATTACTAATACAGCTAAAAATTTATTTGAAAGATTATTAACTATAAGAAAAGATAAGGAATATATTAGAAGACAATAATTCCCAGTTCAGCGTATTTATAATTGAATACGACAATATAAGAACAAAAATAAAAACAATACAAGAAACACAATAGAACCAAAAATTTATAAATCAATAACTTATATTTCGGATATATCAGAACGATTGAGGATATCAAAAATTTTCGATACTAATAAATAAGAATGGTTTACAAGACTTACAACAGGAAAATAGAACATGTCAAATGTTGTCTATAAAAAACCTTGTGACGGAAATGATAAAGAAAATTTGTAATAAAGTATATATAGGTACCACGAAAAATAAACTAAAAACCAGAATTTCTGGACATAAATCAGAGCAAAGGTATAGAGACAATCAGGGGTGTTCTGAAAATCACTTTTTGTCAAAATGATTTCAAATCACGCAAAAGGTGTTCTGCGCACAAAAAATATTGAAATCACGTGATTTAAAACCGGTCAGCTAAATGACTGACGATTTGAAATCACTTGCCTATTTTGTCTATGTTATTTGTAGAGAATTCACTTTAAATGTTATTTTGTATTATCCCTAGATGGTTACTCATCATTTTTGTACATTAAGGTTACTCTTCGTCAAATCGACGAACAATATCTAAAAATAATTTTAGCGGAACAGTTCTTAAAGTTAAAAATAAACAAACATATTTTTGTTTAAGAATTTTATTTAAGAAATAGCAAAAAAAATATACCCCCTGGCCCACGATGTCGAATGATAACGTTCGCTTAGATAAGACTTAAGACACAAACTTTTTATCGTATCTATTTTTTACTCAATCAAGTTTGTTTATTCCACAATCAAGTTTGTGTCTAAAGTCTTATCTAAGCGAACGTTATCGTTCGACATCGTGGGCCAGGGGGATAATGTAACACAAATTTGTTTTTTTCTATCTTAAAATTCGATACAAATTTGACTCTTTTTTATGAGTTACTAGCTAAACCCGGTGTGCTTCGCTACCCCCTCGCAAAACGTGCAAAGATATACACATTAAATTTCTTATGTGCACCCTCCACACAGACCTCAATCACCCCTGAAAATTTCATTGAAATCGGGCAAACCGTCTAGGAGGAGTATGCGAACAGGAAGTTTTGCCACTTAATTTTATATATATAGATATGATAGAGAGTAAATGAGCTTCGTCGATTCGACGAACAGTAACCATCCAGGGTTAAGTACGATGTGTTTTTTATTGATTTTTGTAATAATATTAGGGTTTATATACACAAAAACATAAATATTTACAAACTTTTAAAGACACTGCTTGTTTTGTAAGTAATTGTTTTGCTTTGTTTACCAATGTTCCTGATTTACTTTTTCTCATTAAGAGTCAGCTGGTTTGTTTTTTCAAAGATACTTTTAAGTTTGCTAAATTAACACAGTCGTAAAATGTCATGTAAAATTTATTGAATTTATTCCATCCTGTTCCTTACGTAGGACAAAATTTAATTACTGTTGATAAAAAATTTAAAAATATTTAATTATTTAGTTATTTTTGTGCATTTTTAGAAATAAGTAAGTGCAAAATGTAAGCAAGTTTCATCGATAAGAAGAGTGGCAACTTTGTTATTTTTATATTATTTGACATAGTGCTTACTTACTAGGTTTCACTTGTATCCATAGGATTTGATGAGTCCCGTAAATGACGTTTTTTAACACGTTCATTTTTTAAGAGCTGTTTTCTTAAATTAATTACTACCAATAAAGTAGCTCCCGGCATTTTTATTTACTAAATGTCCACTTTTTATTTTCATTAATAATAACCAATATAAACAAACAAAGCACAGATTTAAAAAGTCAGCTGTTTTCTCGTGTTTTCGAAAAATTAAAACCACGCCGAAAACCGTAAAATCACGTGATTTGCAGAACAGCATCAAATCGTCGGCGTGATTTAAAAACGGTGCGTGATTTCAAATCACGCGGTTTTCAGAACACCCCTGAATATTACTTTACAAAAAACTGCGTTATCTTCTCATTGTAGTAAATTAAATCACTATCCAAACTTTGAAAATGTATCGGTATTAAATACTGAAAATAATTACAAACGTCGTTATATGTTAGAGATGTTACAGATACAACTAAAAGGATCAACTATAAAGCAGATACTGAAAATGTAGCACAGATTTACTGACATTTAAGACTCGTACATAAAAAATAACACAACTTACAAATATTGTAGAATTAGTAATATTTTCTACTTGTTATAAATTGTTTTAATATTTTGTTATGTTAAAGTTTTCATATCCTTTTTTCTATAACAAATAATTTTTGAAATTCATAAAATTATAAAATTGAAATATTGAAATAAAAATTTAAATATTTTATAAAAAAGACCTAAAGCTTTAATAATTACCAAAATCTTAATTAAAAAAAAGGTCAAATAAACAATAATAAGAAATTGTGCAGATCGCCAAAATGGATTATTTCAAAGTTTATTACATAAAAAATATTCGATAATAATTATTATAATTTGATTATTCGTTTAGAAATGAATGTGTTTTTCTTTGTTATCACAACTATGTACGTCTGTTTTAAATTGATCTTATATTTGAATCCGAGTTTCTTATTATACAGACCTATTATATCTTTTGTAAATCTTAGATTATGTCTCTGGATTTTAATGTCAAACTCACCTTTTCATAATCTGCTTCAGCTTTTATTTGCAGGGGATTGAGCAATGCCTGATTGCACATATCATCCCCATTCGCTACTGCGCTACCGCTTCCAGTACCACTTCCACCGCTTCCTTCTGCACCATTTTGTTGACTGCACCGTCGTAATCGTGACCTACGCAATTTTATGCAAAAAAATAAATTTCCATCTTTTTCATTTGTTGTGGCCACAGTACCAGCTGCAGCCGTTGTCTCGCCAGAATCAGGAGCTGAACTTCTCGCCATTGAACTTGGAGAACAACCCATTTTTAGTAAAACTATTATGCGATAATTCTTCTAAAGCCCACTACTAGTCGGATAATTTATTATTTTTCTTGTAATTGTGTCGCTTTGTACTATAAAAATTGAGATTTCTTTAGAATTTCTCTTTCTTTTGTAAACTTTGTGACATGCATGAAACCTTATTGCATTGACTATGAATTATGATGACCTTGATACTGTTCCTCTACGTATCCTACTCGTGTGTTAAAGTGTTAGTAGTATTGACGTGTGTATCAGCTAAATTTTAAAATGATATGTAATCACATTTCCTTCATGAAGTGCAGACAGTTAAATTCTTGTGAGTCATAAATGTGCTTTTTCGTTGGCAGCATCGCGTTGTGTCTTCATCATTTATACATCAAGCATTCCACATTCTGAAAAAAGAGAAACAAAATTAAATGTATAATTTTAGATTTAGAGTTTTTAGCTCGAAATTTAATAAGCCGGTGTAACTAAAAAATATTAAAATGTTTAATGTGTATTCACCCATTTGTTCGTACAAAGTTTTTTTCATATGAAGTTTGACGCCTCTTTTTTTTAAGAGAGAGAAAATATTCATATAAAAAAAACTTTGTCCGAACAAATATTTTGTTGTTTTTAAACATGACAAAGTTCACAATTCAATTCTGGCAAGTATATAAATAATCGATTTAGCACAATTCAAACAATTTAACAAATTTAATTGGCAGCACATACGAGTACATACATATGGGCATTTTCACGTCAAGTGACCCAATTTTTAAAATCGATGTCTTCCGAGTTAGATAGAATTTGCACAAAGGTTACTACTATTGGATAGTAGGTCAGAGACAAATTTTCAGCTCTATCACTCAAGAACTGCCGGAGTTATAGGGGGTCAAAGTTGGACATTTTGGTCATACAGGGTTTTTTTTAAATGAGTGTAACTTTTCACCTATTGGTCCTAGCAAAAATTTCCCAAAGGACTTTAGATAACTATTTCTTCAATTATTCCAAAAATATTTTTTTTAATTTTTTTTTTTCAATTTGGGCCCTTTTTTTCTTCAAAAGAAAGCGTATACAATTTCTTTTATGGCCTTTATAATCGCTTAATGGGATGCGAGTGGGATATCTATCAAATAAATTATTTTTTAATTCAAGAATAGGATTTTAAAATAGTTGGCACAAATATGGAGTTTTTAGACCATTTCCCTTAAGAGCTTTGTGGTCACTTAATGGGATGCGAGTGGAGTGGTACCTATAAAAAAATTTCCAACTCAAAGAAGAAAGTGTTTAAATTTTTACCATATGCACTATTTTAATTTTTTTTCCTATTTGTGTGTAAGTTTTATTAAAATGATAAAAATAAAAACTCCAACAACAGCCTAGAGACACCCGTGAAATAGTTCTATTAATTTCTAAGTCACACATCTTTTCATTGAGGGTTTTTTTTATTAATTCTAAAGGTAGTTTAGAGCGCACGTAATATTGAATGACCCTTTTTGAATCAAGTGGAAAGCCATTCTCTGAAATTTTATGACACTTGACTTTAAAATATGGATGGAGAGGTAGAAGTTAACAGGTACATTTAACTTCTTTTTGTTGTAATCCCTTAAACAAAAAGAAGCATAGATCATCAGATATGTGAAATATTTCCGACAACTTATTGAAAAAATTCCCAACGCTTTCAAAACGTTTGCCAATTTGTGGATCGTGCAGGAAAATGATGAGAAAGTTGGACACATTACCGGTTATTCCAGATGAAAATCAATTCTAAAAATGATGACAGTTCTGCAGGAGATGGTGGTTGTTCTAACTTTTCAGTAAAACCTATAAGTACAAATCGTCACAGAGTAGATCTGAAAGAATTCAACTTCTTACTGTTGTCCCATTTTTTTTATTTAGCTATTTATAAGTCTACGGATAAAAATTTTACAGACCATAATTTACAATATAATATAATTATTAATTAGTATTAAGGTACAATATAATATTACGTTTTATAATACTGACATCAACAGAAAAATCAACAAGAAAATAAAATTCATTATAAACTCTACATAATCTTCTTAATGAATCAGCATTGGCATAATTGGATTGAAAAACTTGCAGATATAATGGTATAAAATAGCGAGTTGATCGTTGTGGAACATTAAAATTTATATTGTTTAGCAAAAACTGAGAGTAGATATCACCATTAATTAAATTAAATAAAAAAGATACATTAAGCATGACCCTTCTGCTTTCCAAGGTTGGTAATTTTACTATTGACACTCTTGAAGCACCTTATTCTTCAATAGAATAACATCAGGATTTCAAGTTGAGTTGCTCAGACAAAAGAGAAGAAATTGCTTTTGGACCGATTCAATCATATGATATCACAATATACATCAGGAACCCAAATGACAGATCCATATTCCAAAATTGGTCTTACCAAAGAAGTGTATAACCGTTTAGTGATCGTTAGCTCCGTAAATTCTTTCGCCCATCGTTTTATAAAAGCTAGCACACCACGAGCTTTATTAACAATCATGTTTATATAATTTTTAAAATTTAGTTTAGAATCCAAAAGAATACCAAGATCCAAAAATTCTGTAACTGATTCAAGTTGATGTCCACCTAATAAAAATTTACAAACAGTACTATTGATTCTTGAAAATCTCATATGCTTGCATTTTTTTAGGTTTAGTTCCATTAAGTTCAGAACACACCAATCGAAAAATTTGTTTAAATCTTGTAGCAGGTAATTTTTTTCAGCATTATTATTGTAGGTATAAAATATTTTCACGTCATCGGCATACATTAAAACGTTACAGTGTTTAATTACACATGGTAAGTCATTGATGAAAAGGGAGAATAAGATTGGAGCAAGATGACTACCTTGAGGTACTCCAGAACTCACAATTATATAGATGTGTATTTAGATGTGACATTATTAAAAATAACATTTTGCTTCCGGTATGTTAGATATGATCTAATCAAACTTAGACACATTTGTGTAAAGCCCATGGAACTAAGTTTGATCAGTAGCAGATTATGGTTGATTTTATCGAAAGCTTTACTAAAATCGTCATGGAGTTGTTCAAAAATAATGACCGAGTTTGGAACGTCTAAACGAAAAGCAAGAATTGCTAAGAAACTTGGTTGCTGAGCATGGGATTTACACACTTCCAAACGGGAAGAAGGGAAAAACTTTAGAGTGCGAAAAAATTTACCTAACTGAGGCCAAAGCATTGCGTTTTGGCAGGAAGCAGCGGAACACACACAGTGTGCGTTTGCATTTACCACTTAAGCGATTGTTCAAATTGCCCGGAGACCACATTCATTAAGGAGAATTTGATGAACACTTTTGATCGAGAATGTATTGATAAGATAAAATTTAAATCTTGGCTTCAGACTGAAAGATGTACATACCTTAAAAACAGTAATTTTAAATGTGGATGATTTTGTGTGAAGAAATTCCAAATGTTTGCTAAATTTGAGAACCCATGACTTTTTAGTGAAACAGTCATTTTTGAATGATTTGAAGGCACATTTGAAGTCTAGTGAATTCGTGATTTCATATGGTTTTGCAGAGAACTATAAATATGTTATTCATGATGCCATAAGGATTAGACTTCAATAATGACCAAGCAACTATATTCACAGTTGTTATTTACTACATAGAAGATGAAAAATTGGAACACAAAAGTATGGCAATCATATCCGATGATTTAAAACATGATACCGCTACAGTTTATGAATACCAGAAGATAATTCTAAATTATCTAAAATCTAAAAGGTATACTACTTTACAGATGGAGCTCGTCAACATTTTAAAAGCAAAAATAGCTTCGCAAATCTTCTTACATGTAGCTTACGAAAAAGATTTTGAAATTCATCCAACTGCACATGTGATGGCATTAGAGGAAATCTCAAAAGAAATGCAGCGTGGTATAGCCTGCAGTACTCTCATGAGGATCGCATCTTATACTACATTTACACCTACGCAAAATCTAGTACTTAAGGGATTTTGAGCGAAATCTTGTTCATTTCTACTAGATTTCCCATACAAAACAAAATCTAGCAATACAACTCTGAATTTCATACTAAAGTACTAAAAAATACAACACTGAACAAGAAAAATTTGACAGTTAAACAAAAATAAATTGAAAAAAAATAATAAGAGCGGGATATAAAATAAATTTGCGGCAAACTACACCGTATACTAAATAAATAAATAAACATTTCTTTGTTTTGTCTGGTTTTGTCATTGACGTCAACTTCGAACACAGCAATTGAAATGTTTGCCGGCTCATTTGAAAATTGTCTATGAACGTTTCTTCTGGCATAATAGGCACATCCTCCTCATAAAACGAGCCGTGGCGAGTCTATTATATAAACGCATTTAGTTAAATTACGCCAACTTATTTCCCATACTTACGCGTGTCCATTCCAACCTCCTATGTAATAATAGCGTGTAGTACATTTGCAGAAGTTTGTGAAACCTTATGATTAACAAATGCTGCTGTTTTTTTACGCAAAAATGTTAATTCCGATTGTGTTTTTTTCAGATCTGGATGTAAAATATAATAAAATTTGTTTTTGTCTCTCCATTTTTGTTACTAAAAATTTACAATATAACTTATTTTCTTTAAGATTTTAATTAAAATCTACAAGATTTTGCGTAGGTGTGAATGTAGTATTAGATGCAAACGCTTTATTCCGGTGGGCAAAGAACCATTGTAAAGAAACGGAAGTAGTGTTTAGTAGCAAAGATGATCATGAGGAAACATTAAAAACATTGAAGAGTAGATTCGACGCTGCTGTAACAATTGATAGCACATCTCAATACCATGCTTTTATACCACTTATCGATGGAAGACTCCAGTTGAAAAAGTTTTCTGCATCTACTCAATGCGAATTCTTTCCAAGGACAAAAAAGACAGCAGCAGTGAAATCAGCAGCTAAAAATAAAGGCAATAAATAAGAAGGAAGAAAAGCAATTGGCAATTTCAAAATTTATATTTAATTTTATTAAATTATTTATTATTATTATTGTTATTTAGTATTATAAGTAATAAATAGAAAAAAAAATTAAAATAGTGCATATGGTACAAGTTGAAACACTTTCTTCTTTGAGTTGGAAATTTTTTTTATAGATACCCCACTTGCATCCCATTAAGTGACCACAAAGCTCTTAAAGGAAATGGTCTAAAGTTTCTTTTGAGGAAGAATAAAAAAAACTCCATTAAAAAAAAAAATGGGGGAAATGAAAATGATACATGGGCCAAATATTGAAAAATCCTATTCTTGAGTTAAAAAATAATTTTTTTGATAGATATCCCACTCGCATCCCATTAAGCGATTATAAAAGGAAATTGTATAAGCTTTCTTTTGAGGAAAAAAAGGGCCCAAATTGAAAAAAAAATTAAACAAAATATTTTTAGAATTATTGAAGAAATAGCTATCTAAAGTCCTTTGGACAATTTTTGCTAGGACCAAAAGGTGAAAAGTTACACTCATTTAAAAAAACCCTGTATGACCAAAATGTCCAACTTTGAACCCCTCTAACTCCGGCAGTTCTTGAATGATAGAGTGTCTGGCCTACTATCCAATAGTACTAACCTTGGTGAAAACTTCATCCAAATCGAAAGACATCGATTTTAAAAATCGGGTTACTTGACACGAATTTGCCCATATATAAAATAAAATTCTTATTTTATTTCTGTGAATTATGATTTCAAAAAAAAAAAAAATTTTCTTTGTCAAATAATCAACTTATTATTTTTATATTTCTTTCATACGCAGAAAAGTGTAAGGGCAACAAACACATGTATCTAAATATTGCTATGAATATCACTCAGTTTTTAAGAATGGGCCATAATGGATAAGTCCATTCTATACACCGCACAAAAAAAAAAAATAGAAAGTAAAATAACTTTAAATTGTTATTATTTTAATAGTTTATTCAATACTTTTTTTAATTTAACAACAAATGTGTGCATTGATTTGTCTGCTAACCGCATAGTTTCACGTTTCGGATCCGTGAATTGGCCTCCAACGCCGCTTGACTATTATCTGTGGGGATATGTGAAGTTGCTAGCCTATGCCATTAAGCCCGACACGATTGATCACTTGGAGGACAACATTCCCCGCGTTATTGCCGATATACGGCCGCAAATGTTGGAAAAAGTCATCGAAAATCGAACCCATCACTACGTTCGTGCTAGCCGTGGCGATCATATGCCAGAAGTCATATTTAAAATATTTCATGTCAATTTAAAAAAATCATCTTTGTTTTAATCAATTTCAAAGTTCTATACATCTAAAAAGTAACTTTAGCCAATTATCATTAAACCTTAAAAAATAGTCAAATATTAAAAAAATAAAATGTGCACAAACAAATGTGGAGTTATGACCAAAATGTGCAAAAATATGCTGTAAAAAGACAAATATGCAACAAAAATATGCTGTTTTTAGATAAATATGCTATAAAGAGCAAAATATCTTTATACGACATGAAATGAAAAATACGATATTGCATATTTTTGGTTGCCCTGGTAATTTGTTTTACCACAAACATTTTTTTTAATTTGTTTATTATCTTTTAATTGAATCTGCCTTTATAAAACTTATCTAAGCCTTAAAAACTATTTGCTCTCAGTTGAGGGAGCCATAAATGGCCCTAAATTAGTAGGGTGGTAAATCAGCTCTACGAAGCCTTGTTTCTGTTTGAGTTCTAGTAAGCACTCTCACAAGCAACTTCAAGATATATATATCTTTCATGAATTTTTCTGAATTCATCTTTAACCAATGGTACTTTTAAATCTCTTTGGATGATTTCATTCTTTATGTATCATGGTGTTCCCTTCATGGTTCTAAACATTTTCGATTGGGCCCTCTGGTTTTAAAACAGTCTTATACAGGATGACTTTTTAATCAAAGCTTAATTTAGATTGGTCGTTAATTAGCTAGTGCAGATTAGAAGATTTCAGTCTCATATGGACCCTCTTGGCTTCTATGTGGCGACGCCAGGTGAGGCTCCTATCCAGATATATGCCAAGGTATGTGACATGATCAGACTGTGGGATATTCACATTGTTTATTGAAACAGGTGGACAATTTCCTCTCCCAAGCGTAAACGTAACATGTCTACTTTTCGATTCGTTTACACGTATTCTCCAGTTTCTTAACCACGTCTGCACACGTCTGAGATAATTAGATGCCACAATTGAATCCACATGTGAGCTAAGAATGGCAATGTCGCCTGCAAATGTGGAAAGGGTTAAATTTTCACTCGTTGGGAAATCAGAGGTGTATATCAAGTAAAGTGTTGGTCCGAGAACACTCCCCAATGGATTCGTAGTCTAAATAAGCGATAAGATAGGTAAGACTCTAGTAATCTGTGAGTACTAGCAGGCAGTAAGCAGTATTATACCTTTATATTAAACTTTATTAAAGGCCTGTGCGACATCTAAAAAGATAGTCGAATAATATTGTTTAACCTCAAAAGATTTTATTATGTCTCCAGTTAAACGGTTAACTTGCTCTATATGTAGTTCCATCTTGTTCACGGAAACCAAATTGGTGAACTGGGGTAATGTTTTCATCATTCAGAAAGTTATTTTTTTTTTTTTTAATACTTTCTCAAATCGTTTCGACAAACAGAATAGTAAGCTAATTGGTCTAAAAGAGGATGGTACGGTCAAATCCTGTCCTGGCTTTGGTATCATTATAATTTGGGAAATTTTCCAATCTTTTGGAAAAACGCCAAAATTTAAAATCACATTAAATAATACAACATTAGCGACATTAGGTAAGTTTTTTTTATCATGAATGTTATTTGATCATAGCCCAATAATGTCATCGAGATACACCAAGCATGTCTTCCAGTGAAGGTATTTCAACACATGTTCCATTAAATTTTTACTTGCTAATAACCACTTTGCAAGTCCACTGTAGAGAACCACTTTGTTCCTGCTAGCGTGGCAAGAGTATCATCAGTTCCGGGTAGGTGTCCTTTTTGGTGACTTTGTTAAGCATTCTATAATCGACGCATAATATGTCTGACGTCTTTCTTCTTAACCAAAATCACAGGCAAGCTCCAAGCACATGAAGATGGTTCGATTACTCCGTTCCTTTCCATTTCATTTACCAGCTCTTTCACCTCGCTTCGTTTTTCTAGAGGAATATTTCTGGATGCCTGCTTTATTTTATCATTACAGCGTTTAACGAGGGCGTTTTCTTTATAAGTTTATTTTTCAAATCTGTTGGCGCTACCACCCACAAACTGTTGTAATTTCCCTTCCCATGCTAAAGTTTTTTTGCTCCATATGAAAACTAATACCGTGACTAATCATAAAAAATGATTGACGCTAATTTTCTTTACTAAATCAGATCTGATTATAGACTGCAATGCTCTTTTGAGTATAGTATAAATGTGCTTTCGACCGTTAATGTACCCACAAGCAGTAAGATTGCTGTTTTTCTACTGTATTACTCATATGGAGATTTTGGGGTCCTCAGATGTGCAAGCCAGCTTTGATTATTCACCTGCCAGTTCCGCTAAATATGGCTGGCTTTACTGCAGTTATAACATTTTACTTTACCTCTGCTTTGCTTTTCATCTAGTGCCTGCATAACTGCTTTTTTTAATCTTGTCTTATTTTCAGCGATAACCTCGATATTTCGCACCTTGCATATTTGTGGCTTATCAATTATTTCCACCGTTTCTTGTGTAAGCTCGAATGAGATGGTTTCTTTAAATGACGACTTTCGTGTGGCACAAACATCAGGATCACGAAGGCCATTCACAAACGCCTCGATCTTGAATTTATCCAAGAGTGGATGATTTTCTCCTGGATAAGTCAGCTACACCAAACGTTCAACACTCATCGCACAGTCCTGCAGACTCTCATTGCCATTCAGCACTCTACCACGTAATTCCATTCGGTATAAACATACGTTTTAGTGCCACATAATGGTCGTCATAACTATTTCTGTTGGTCATTAACCCTGGCACACAAGCATTTAGTAATCTAACGGTATCAAATTCAACAAGAGCTTTTTTCAATAGTTTCTACGTGCAACAGTGTTTACAATTAGAAGCTTCCATCAATGCAAACGTTAATAATGATGTTGTATGTTGATAAACATGCTGTATGTTAATACCAGCCGTTACAAACCGATAAATTTAAATTGGTAGACAATTCCGTAAGAGTAAAGCAGGAGGTTCACACCAAGCGTCTACGCGTTTCACGCGTTCTAAGCAACTGTCAAAAAAGTAGAATCAATGTAGTTGGATGGTTTAAGTTACACACTCAAAAGCGTAGGACGCGCTACCGCTTAAAACTCGAAAAGTTCGTTTACTTTCTACTTTTGAACGCGGTGCACGCGCCACAGCTGACATTGACAAATGCAAAGCAAATTTACTTTAAAGATGATGTCACCAGAAAAAATGACAGTTGAAATAAAATTTGTTATATGAGTTTGACAAACAAACCGATAAAAAACTTCGTATAAAAAAAATCAGCTGGGCATACGGCATCACCTCCAAAAGTACATACATATAAAAAAAAAATATTGACGCTAAAAATCTTCGCATGTATCTTGAAATGCCTGACGCTTAAAACGTTTAGAAAGCTTAAAACCGTTGACGCCAAAATACGAGTTGTGGACCTCCAGCTTAAAGCTAGATTTACACGATTGAAATTTTCTTGAAAATTGCTCTTCAAAATTTATTTATTTAATAGTTATTTATTTATTTATTTAATAGTTATTAAATATTTGCCGTTTACACAAGTTTGAAGCATTTTGAAGAGCAATTTTGAAGAAAATTTCAATCGTGTACATCTAGCTTAAGTTTTGTACTTTACACAAAACATAAATTGTTTCGAAGAAAATTACAATTTTACAGCACTTTTAGAAGTAATGAATTTATTTAAAATGTATTTAACATCTTATTATACGAGTATGTATCTGACAAGATGAACACAAATCTGTTTAAAAGCACAATCAAACAATGTATGACAATCAAACTTTAGTTTTTGAAATATGAGTATTTTCAAAAATAATATGCACTTGAAAACGTTCAAAATCTGGCATGTTTACAACTTGTTATAGGTTATTGGGATAACAAAGACCACAGGGTTAATTAATACTATGTATATTTCAACAGAAGCAAGTAAGAAATGGGTCAAAATATAAAAGAAGAAGTACGTTACAAATAGTCATGAGAGACAGATAAACACTCCAGCTAAATTTTTATATGTTTAGAAGAATATTTGCTTGGATACTGTGAACATCAATATAAAGTAATAGTAACAGTTCATTATTTTGCCTGAATGATATCAAGTTGCGCGACAAGTCCATGTCATGTTTTTCAGTCTGCCATCTCTTTTCATTTAATTTATCTCCTTGTAAGTTTGTTTTTTTATTTTCTTTTTTGCCATTTAATAACATTCTCATCGAATAAATGGGGAAGAATATTAATCAATAATTATCAAATGGTTTGGAAGTATTTTGTTCGTCAAAAGTTTTTGCATGTGGTTAACATTCATAGTCATAGCTGACAGATTTGACGATTTTAGGTGCATGACGATGGGACGATTTGTGCACCAATTTTGACAATTTCTAACAATTGCAGTTATTAATGAATTTGGATTTCTGTTTCCTATCTTGACTAAATTTATTTCGAAAATCCCAGTCTTGCAACATTCTTCAGGAAATGTAGAAAGGGTATTTAGTCAAGTAAACATACATATGTATATAAAACTAAAGTAAGAAATTCCTGAAAAAAGTCTTCTTTAGAAGCAATATTATATACGAAAGATTATCTAAAGCTAAACAACTGTAACTGCTATGATTTCAAAGTTGTACCTGAATTAAGAAAAATGTTTAACTGCAATACGAGTATATCAGCCCAATCATGAATAAAAATTCCGCGAGAGTTTTTTTCCCTTTTTATTTTTTAACATTGAATTTGAATAGGAAAAATGGGAAAAGGGAAAAAACTCCCACAGAATTTTTATTCATGATTGGGCTGTATATGTATTTCTAAAATAACGTAAATGTTAAAGTATGTACATTTGTATGTACGTACGTGTATATTTATTTTAACAATTTAAAATGTAAATTTTTATATTTTTCAATATAAAGTGTATCTAAAAATTAAATAAATTATTGGAAACACTTGCATTAATAAATTATTAATTAAAATTTCAAGATTTCTCTCCATGCTACAAATGTATGTATTTAAAAGTATATAAAAGCATATATGTGTATATAGATACACATTATCTACATACGATTGTGTATACGAGTACATATGTATTATTATGGGATTTTGTTGTCTATCAAATCTGATATGAAGATGTGAAAACTTTGTTATGTTTTACGTTTAATAAAAAATGTTTGACGATAATGACAATTTGTTACTCAAAATTTGACGATAATACCCCTAATTTATCTGGCAGCTATGAACGTCTGCAAAAACCACAACAACAAGATTTTGGCAGAAAAAATCCAAGAACAGCAAGACAAGTTGAAAAAGAGTTGGAGTTATGTTAATTATGGAAACGGAAGCTGTTATGTATAACAATGGCATGTCCGTAACCGCTATCTAGTTAATTATGACAAATCAACTGCTTCAGTTTTGTGATTTTTTAACTTTTATAAATTTTAAATATAAATGATCGATATGCTATTGGAATTTGTTTTATAACATTTTGAGAAAATTCTGGCGACAAAAGAGTCAAACGTTATGAGCGCTATGTTTTCGATTACACAAAAAATTAAATATTATTAAATCAATTTTATTTTACCATTTCTATTTTTGGTGTTCTCAAGTCGTCATGTTAGCTGTAGTAATCAGATACAAAAAACGAAAGCGAAATAAAGCATGCAGAATATTTGCTTTATCATGGTATTAAACCCATCAAAATTGGATGAGTGAAAACAGGGTATGGACCAAACATTTTAAATTTTGTTTTAGGTAAACATTTTATAAATTTGCCTACGGCCTATATAAACGCCTATATTGTAATGTAATGGAACTAAACAGGTATGGTTTTACGATGTGCCTAACAACCATTTAAATCAAAATATTCATACTATCGAACATTTGGCTGCAGTCAGACTTGAATGCAAATAATTAAATTTAAAAAAAAATATTTGTCTTGAATTTACGTTTTAGTGGAGACTGATAACGATATAAAGTTTAATGAAACTTGTTTTTGGACTCAAGCCTGGAATTCCACTTGATTCGACTTGTATTCCAATTCTAGTAGCGGATTTTTAATGCAATTCTACGAAACAAACAAATATGTATAAAAAAATTCAATCTTGAAAAAACCTAGATTTTTTATTTTAATTGTGAACATTGTAATCTTTTGTTTGAGGCAATTCTATTGTACTCCCGTATTGTGTTTCATGTTGTCATTATTTCATTTGTAAAGGACCGATGAAGAATACAAATATTTATTCATTATAATTTTTAAATGTAACCACGTTAATGATAATTTGTTTACAGCAAATCAAATCACAGCCAATTAACATGACGGCTTATCTCATTTGTAATGACGGTTTTTTTCATTGTTCAATTTAGTAATTTACTTTTATTTCTTCATTTAAGAATTTCAATATGAAAAGGAACTGTATTAAGAAAATGTATTTATGTACATACATAAATACATAAATATGTGTATATGTACATATACACATAAAGGGTGATTCAAGTAGAGATACTTCTTTTAGTATTGTTTGACATTTCATAATGGAAAGACCGGATAGACCACGTCCAGCACGCTGTAAAGAAAATATAGCGGCCTTAGCCGAGAGTGTACACGAAGACCGTTAAGAGTTATTGTGCCATAATAACCGACTATTTGATGCCTGAAATTAATAATTTATGTTAAATAATAAATATTTTGTCTAATTTTCACAATTTTTAATTGATTTAATTATCAATTCTTACCATAATTTACAGAGTTTGTCTGATGTTCATAATAATCTTGAGTGTAATTTAACAAACAGAGTATAAAAAAGGGGAACAATTCGGTTTTAGTGATTTTGCTCAAAAATAACTTCATCAAATAGGGTTTTTAGAGGAGATGTCAAAAATTTGTTGGCGGGCACACCTATTTTCGAGGGGGCGGGCTCGTAAAATTGAAAATATATAGGCCTATATCTCGGGAACTACTGGGTGCTTGATAATTTGTAATACACTAAATAAAAGGTATTAAAAATACCTTTCCAACGATATATATCATGATTATAAAATATGGACCGAATATGTGTTAAATCCGAAAAGAATATTTTTTGACCCGAATTTATTTGTTTTTCGTAAATGGTTCTTATATGGCAGCTATGACAAATTATGGGCCGATCTTCTTAAATTTTGGAACAGTTGTTTTCATGCATATGAGGATACTTCACGTCGAATTTCAACATAATAACGCTATATATACGATATATATTAGTATTAACGTGGATTTCAGTAGTGGACCTTATGTGGGAGATATTGTCAAATATGATATTCTCAAAATTCAGCAGTTTGATTTAGGCATGTATGTAAATGATCCGTGTAAAATTTGGGATTGGTACCCTTATTTATAAGAGATTTATGAGTATTAAGGTGATTTTCAGAAGGGTTACGGTTAAAAATAGACCGAAATTCACAAAATTTTGTGGGATGATTTTTGTATATATTATATATTTGTGCAACGTTTTGAGTCGGCACCGATATTTATACAATATATATAGAGAAAAATGTCTTTTTCAGATCCTTGTATGGGAGCTATGACCAGCTCCGGGCCGACCACCATAAAATTTAGTACAACAATTTATTTATCTATAAAGAGTATTTATGTCAAATTTTAGCCGTTTAGCATTATTTATATCTGTTTTATACGTATTTAAGTGAATTTTGTAAGTGGACTTTATATGGGGTCTATCGTCAAACATGGACCGAACTAAAAAAAATTCGTTTTGCGATTTCTTTTTGCATAAAACTTAGTTTTGCTGCATTTTGTCGTGATATTCCAATTTTATAGGCATTTATGTATAATTGAGCAATATTTCGGGAAGATTTTTGTATGGGGCTATGACCAATTCTTGGCCGACCACCATAAAATTTAGTACAACAATTTATTTATATTTATATATTTATTTTATTTATTTAGATTGTATGCCCTTAGGGCCTAATTAATCCAGATTATTCATATGGCAAATACAAAAGTATAATTTAATTAAAAAAAAAAAATTAAAAAATTTCTGTATATATAATTTTAACCCCCTATTGCACAAATGTTGAATACTAAAAGTAACAAAAAAAAAAAAAAACAATTTGGATTGTGGTTAATGTTTACAGCCACCTTCTATAGATTTTGCAAAACAATATTTTTAAATTTCGATATTGAGTACGAAAAAGTTCGTCCTCTATAAGGTACAATAGAGTTCCATAATCTTGGAACTCGAACTACAAATGATCTATTCATAATCTGGGAAGGCATAATTAGTGAACTGGTTCTAGTGGACAAGCCAAAATTAAATCTGTTGAAAAGGTACATTGGCTTCGCAAATTTCATAGTCTTATAAAATTGCAACAAAATTCTTAGGTCAATAAAACTTTCAAAATCACATTGCAGAAGATTAATAATAAAAGATGTCATATGTATATGAGAACCATATTTTAATCCAAAGATATAACGAGCTACCCTATTAAAACATTGTTTAAGTTTTCTGATACCATTCCGTGATATACCATATAAAAATATAGAAAGACACAATGCCATAGCTACTCGCCTTTTTACTTCAGCAGGTAAATACAAACCAGTATTATATCAACGTTTGAGAACAAAATTAATCCTTGAAATAACATGATTCAAATGGAAGTCGAAATTTAAGTTGTTATCAATATATAAACCTAAATTTTTGTAATATGAAACAAATTCGATCACATCAGTGTCTAATATCAGCAATGGTTTTCTAATAATTTGCGAAAACCACATGCATCGCGGATTCAAACATAAACAATTCATATCAGACCACTCCTTAATAAGCCTCAAATCCTCATTAAGTTCCGTTTCAAAAAATCTAGACCAAGTCCCTTTTCATCTGCTAGTAATTGAACGTCATCTGCATATGTATAACATTTACAAAATTGTATCTGCCGGTACAAGTCGTTTAAATAAATCATAAATAGAAGAGGTCCCAAAATAGAGCCTTGGGGCACCCCTCTAAAGGTTTTTAAAGTTGTTGAAATAGTATCTCCAGACTGGGCATAGCTTACAGGCCGATGAACCACAATCAAATTGTACTGATAATTTATTACATAAAATCTCATGGCTTAAGGAGTCAAAGGCTTTGCTATAATCAAGAAATATAAGAACTGTATTAATTTTTCGGTCCATGTTACTTCTTATATCTTCGACACAATCTAACATTAAGCCCGTAGTACTATATCGCTTTCTAAATCATGATTGGTACCTATTCAAATACTCGCGAGAATTAAGATGTTCCAAAAGCTGCTCTCTTAAAATAATCTCAAGTATTTTCGGGCAAATATTCAATATGCTTATAGGGCGATAATCAGTAATCAGACGAGGTGATTTAATTTTGGGTACTGGAATAACTCTCCCAACTTTCCAACTATCTGGAAATTTTGATGAAGTTATAATATTATTAAAAATAAACTTCAATTGGCGAAAAATATAGGGAAAAATTAACTTTAGAAATTTTAATGGTATTCCATCAGGTCCAGTAGCATTAGTTTTTATGACCATCATCGCCTCGTAAATATCAACTTCACTAACATTTCGAAAAGTAAAACCAAAATCATTACGAAATGAAAAAGGCATGTTATATGGTGTAGACCAGAGATGTACACGAGTTGATTCACTTTTTTCCTATATGTATGAACTCACTGTTTTTGTTTCGTTTTCAATCATCAACATGTGCTAACAACATTGCTTGCAGTGTTTGCGCTCTCCTAATTGCTTGTCATTTTCTCAATCACTTTTTAAAATCCGTTAGCAATACGAATCAAAAATTATAACTGTGTTTTGATTTGTAAGCAAAACAATCAAATGATTCATAAAAGCTCATACTACGTTTCCACGGTACATGCTTCGCTCTCTATTCATGCTTCACACCCCAATCATGAGTGAAACAACTTGCTTCACCATACAAAATTTTAAGAGCGAAGATTCATATTGAATCTACTTGCGAAGCACGAAAAATTGTTTTTAAAATATGTCACATTTCTTCTTAATATTTATGATATTAAATGAGAAAAATAGTTGCTGTCTCAAAAAAAAAAAAAAAAGAGAATTTCGTAACGAAAACAATAATAAAACAAATTATAGAAAATTTTAATAATTAAAAAAATCGTCACTTTCAATGAAAAAATCGTCACTTTGCTATTTTTAAAACAAAAAATCGTCAAAATGACGATAAATCGTCAAATCTGGCAGCTATGCCTGCAAATGATGGACTTTTATTAAATACTTCTCGAGAAACATTTCACTGTGTGGCCCATTTTAAACTTTCTTCCGCAAATTCAACTAACATATGTTTATATACATATATGATTTACCGCGCCTAGTAACAAATGCAGCTCCGGAGGTGAAATAATATCTATTATTTCTCTATCTTTGTCAACAGAGTAGATTGGAGGGTTTATGCAATTTTTATAATTATGAGCAATTTTTTTATTACTTCCCGCTCTCTTCCATGATTCACAATTTTCCACACAATCTCTAATTGTTCTGTATTCTCCGAAAGAGTCAAGATTATGGTACACCACGTACAAGGATAACAACTTGCGTGACTCATTATTCCTGATAATACGTTGGCAAGTTTGAGATCTGTAGATATTGTTGCATCGTAAAATTGTCTTATGTTCAAAATTGTCCACACCGTATCAACGTTTTTATATAATTCTTCCATTTTCTCAACAATACAAATTAAAGATATTTTTTTACCCTTGAATCTTTCATCTTTTTCGCAGTATCACCATCATCATAAGTTTGACGTTTTCTCTCACTATCTACATCAATGCCATATACTTGAAGTAACCTTTAAAACACCGCCACCCCCGTCTATTCCAAATTTTAAATTCACTTGATTTGTCAAAAACAGTTATATTATAAGTACAAAAATACATTTTTTACAAAAACGGCTAAGCGGATTTTTTTAATTTTTGGGGGGTTTTGTTTCTTAAGCACAAATATGTGATCTCCAGCAAAAAAAAAATCGATGTGCCCTTACCCTTAAGTTAGGTTCAAGGCCACCGTGAATATTTATTAACAAAAACATATAAAATTCATTTTTCAAATACAGAAAAGTCTACATACTTTAAATAAAAAAATTATTTGGGCTTGAAGTAAATAAAATATAACAAACTTACTACTTAGTGGGTCCGTTTTGGCTTTGTAGAACAGCATTTAATCTATTTTTCATAGAATTTGCTAATACTTGTGTGTAATTATTTGAAATTATATTCCATTCTTCAAGTAGAGCGTTTTTAAGATCCTGTTTATTTTTAATCGTCCTTTTTATAACTTGTCGGGTTAATTCATCCCATAAATTCTCTATAGGGTTTTAATCCGGTGACTGAGGTGCCGAATGAAGTTGATGAGGCGCGTTATACAGTGGTCATTCTTTAACAACACCAGCGGTATGCTTTGGGTCGTTGTCTTGCTGAAAGTACCAACCTTCTGCAAGACAAAATTTATTTGCGGATTGTCTCAGATTATCTTTGAGAATATTTAAGTATATCGATAAATACTAAATTACGCACCCCATACCATAATGGAGCCACCACCGTGTTTCACTTTTTTAGGCAATAATGCTTCGTTATTTCGACGCCATACTTTTTGGTTTCCGTTATAGCCAAACAAGTTGAACTTGCTTTCGTCGGTAAATAAAATATTAGCTCAAAAACTCTCATCTGCATCAACGTATTTTTTTTTTTGGCAAATTCGACGCGTTTTTGCATATTTATTTTACTAATAAACGGCTTCTGTCGGGGCACACGGCTGTGAAATCCATTGCTTTTTAATACGCTCTAAAGTCTTTGCAATTTCTACTGCCGTAATTTTAGGCTTTTCTTGAACATTCAACAAAATTTGCCGCTCTGCACGTGGAGTCAGTTTAGGTGGGCGACCACTTCTTGGTTTGTTTTCTACACTTTTTGTTTCATTATATTTCCGAATTATTGTCTGAATGCTTGATTTTGGATGCCCAACTAGTTTTTCAATCTCTATTATAGATTTTTTTCTTTATGGAACTTTACAATAAGCTCACGCACTTTCACACAAATTTCTTTACTCATTTTCGTTAAATAACAAAATTAAGTGCCAAATTAACAACAATTAAACTTTTTTCTAAATAACAGCATCTCGTGAAGATGCCTGAAGTGTGTGGTTTAAGTACGATGTTCAGGGTAGAATTGGAACCTGGAGATGTTGTCTTAAAGAAAAACGAGTCCCATCCAATCTACAATCTCATTTATCTTCTGCATCGTAGAATTACCGTGGAGGAACCGCATAAGCGCATTGGACCCGTCCAGTGTGTTAATTGTCAAGAATTTGGCCACACCAAAGCGTACTGTAAATTGCCGTCTGTTTGTATTGCGTGTGGGGAACTACATCCAACTGCTCAATGTAATAAGTCCAAAACTGACGTAAACATAAAAAAAAGCAGTAACTGCGGAGGTAATCATACCGCAAATTATAGAGGTTGTCCAATTTACACGCATTTGAAAGCCATAAGTACCAACAAGACGTCAGTATTACCTGATCATCATCAACAGCCTATTTTGGCATCGAGTGACAATTTCCCGCAATTGTTACGGTCCACTAGTCATGTAAACGCGCCTAGTTCTAGACAAGTTTCTTACGCTAACGTGGTTAAATCTAATATGCCAGGTTTGGAGCAGGCACCTAAATCACAATATTACGAGCCTAATATTAACACTCTAGAGACTACATTGCAGACACTTGTCCAAACCATGAACACTTTTACGACCACTATGACATCCATGATGCAGGAAATGCTGAAAATGCAATCCACTATCTTACAAGCCATTTTAAAAAAATGATTTGTTTAAAAATTTGTTTTTGGAATGCGAACGGCCTCCGCCAACATAAAAACGAACTGGAACACTTCCTGATGGATAAGCAGATTGATGTCATGATGATTGCTGAAACTCACTTGACGGCGACAGCGTACTTCAAAATTAATGGCTACGTGTTGTATGATACTAAAGATCCCCGCGGAAGAGCATGTGGAGGATCGGCAATTCTTATAAAGAACAGAATAAAACATTATTTAATGAACAACATATGTGAGGATTACCTACAAGCAACAAACATTTGTATTGAATTCTGTCAATACAATTTTGTTTTATCATCAATTTATTCGCCGCCTCGATTTTCAATAAAAGAACACCAATACTACAGCTTCTTCAATTCCCTTGGAGCTAGATTTTTAGTTGCTGGTGACTTTAACGCCAAACACACTTTTTGGGGTTCACGTCTGGTGACCCCGAAGGGTCGTGAACTCTTCAACACCATTGCCAAAATGGGATTAGATGTACTCTCAAGCGGGCATCCCACCTACTGGCCGACGGACCGACGGAAGATTCCCGATGTTATTGACTTCGGAGTAGTGAAAAATATCCCTGTAGAATCGATACAAGTGGAGCCTTCATTAGACTTGTCTTCAGATCACTCTCCTTCTATTATTTCAATGCGTTTCCTTCAAGGGAATGGCTCTCCATTTCGGGACATATCTAAAACCAGAGTAAGTTGGATAAAGTATAAAAAGTATTTAAGTTCCCACTGCACGGAAAATGTAGTGTTGAGAAGTACCGAGGATATTGATGGGTCGATTGGCAAATTTACTGAGGACCTTCGACGAGCTGTGCATCACGCTTCCACTTATCACGTTGAATGTAGAAATAGGACAAACAGAACTTATTTCTCTGAACTCGAACATCTCCTATCAGAAAAAAGAAGAATGAGAAGAGAGTGGCAAATTCACAGGTCTCCTGAACTGAAAGCTAGGCTACGGGAATGCAGAGATATACTAAGACATTTCTTAGAAACCCAAAGAACGGCCTCACTTAGATCTTACTTGGAAGGTCTTGATAGTACCCCACAATCTGACTACTCGTTATGGAGGGCGGCAAGAGGTTTAAAAAGACCAGTGAGAGGAAAACCTCCTTTGCGAAATCCGACTGGTGACTGGGCTAGAAATGATTCCGAGAAAGGGACATTATTTGTTAACCATTTGAGAAATGTGTTTACTATAAACAACTCAAATAATGCATCTGATTTGCCTCCACTCGTTATTAGACCTCCTGTACCTCTAAGACTAAACTTTCGTGATGTCCAAAACGCTATTGGTACTCTGAACCTTAGAAAGGCTCCAGGTATGGATGAAATCAGCAATAAAATGCTTGTGGAGTTACCTCGTGTAGCAAGAAAGATTATCCTCTTTATCTTCAACGCTATTTTACGCCTAGAATACTATCCTGCAGATTGGAAGGTGTCTATGATCACTATGATTCCTAAGCCAGGGAAGGACCACACCAAAGTGGAGTCATATAGGCCAATTAGCCTACTGCCGACAATTTCTAAACTGTTCGAAAAATTGTTAATGACTAAATTGACTCCAATTCTGAATGACACTGAATGTATTCCAAATCATCAATTCGGATTCAGAGCTAAACACAGTACCATCGAACAAACTCACAGATTGGTAAATGTGATAAGAGGGTCGTTTGAAGATAAAAAATACTGCTCCGCCCTTTTCATTGATGTGTCCCAAGCGTTTGATAAAGTTTGGCATGACGGTTTAATGCACAAAATAAAATCAACTCTGCCTGCTAACACCCATAAACTCATGGAAAGTTATTTATACGGTCGCAAATTTAAAATCAAAGAAGGTGATTTTTTAAGTACCGCTCAGCCAATTGAATCAGGTGTGCCACAGGGTAGCATACTGGGCCCTACTTTATATTTGATTTATGCCTCCGACATGCCGTCAGACCCCAAAATCCACACGTCAACTTTTGCAGACGATACAGCCTTTGTCAGCGTCCATAAGGACCACCAAGTTGCATCACGGAATTTGCAGAATTATGTTTATAAACTAGATAATTGGCTAGAGCTTTGGAAAATCAGGGTAAATGAACAAAAATGTATTCATATCACTTTCACATTGCGAAAAGATACCTGCTCGTCCATCAGAATAAATAATCAAATTATTCCTCAACATAATGAAGTCATTCACCTCGACCGCCGTTTAACTTGGAAGTCTCATATTGAAGCGAAACTTACACAAATGAGATTAAAAGCAGTGCAACTTAATTGGTTAATCGGCAGAAACTCTACATTGAAATTGGATTGCAAACTTTTGTTGTACAATGCAATTCTAAAGCCAATCTGGTGTTATGGAATTCAATTATGGGGTACTGCCTCAGCATCAAACATCGAAAAAATTCAAAGGGGTCAAAATAAAATTCTACGTATAATTACTGCAGCACCATGGTATGTTAAAAATTCTCGAATCCACAAAGATCTAGGCGTGCCATTAGTAAAAGTCGAATTTACAAAATATGCGTCAAAGTATGTCAGCAAACTCGAACACCATCCAAACCCACTTGCACGAGACATCCTTAACTTTAGTGGCCACAATCGGTTGAGAAGGAGGGATACCCTTGCTTTAACTCAAGCGCAAAATAGATGACTGGATCAGCTGATGTGAAATTTTTTTAGTATCATAAAAATTTTTGTCTAGCACTGGCTGGGCTTATTATTTTCTTTTTAGTATTAAGATTTGAAAACTTATTGTTATTTCAATATATGAAGATTCAATAAATAATTAACTGCAAAAAAAAAAAAAAAAAAAAAAAAAAAAAGTACGGAGTTCCATTTTATTTACTTTTCCACATAGCCGTATGCAGACTTTTCTGTGTTTGAAAAATGAATTTTATATATTTTTGTTAATAAATATTGTGTGGAAAAAAACTTTTGGTCAAAATTTATTGTTTGTTGTTCGATTGAATTTGTTTGAAATGAACTTTATTGCTAAATTGTTCATAGATAACCCTAAACCCCGTTTTTCAATTCCGTATTTTTTTTTATTTTAATTTATTTGGCTGAATATTCTTTCGACGTTTTGTTAAAATAGGAGAAGTTTCTGTAGAATTTCCCCATTGAAATTCAGAAATTGTTTCATCTAAATATTCAAGTTCATGGAATTCAGAATTTAAAATTGCTTTCTATATTTACCAATAAAATAATATTATTTGGAATTACTATACTTAAACTCAAAAATTGGCTTTAATTAAGAAAACATTACTATCATTTAGTTTTGTTCTTGAAATATGTCATATGTCATGTTAATTACTGTTGTTGTCTACAAAAAAGAGAGAAAAGACGGAAAATTTTAATAATTCAGAAAATCGTCACTTTCATAGAAAAAATCGTCAAAATGAGGATAAATCGTCAAATCTGGCAACTATGGTTACAGTAAATGCAGAAGAGAGTGACAAAAAAGAGAATAATAAAAGAATTGATGACAGCGCATTTTTAACTGCTAATACTATGTTTCCACGACGACTTGAATCACCTGCTTCGCCTTCTGAATCATGTTTATGAATCATGCTGTTTACATGACTAATAAACTTGATTCGATTTGACAGTTGTCTTTAATAAACAAACAGAATAAAAAAATAGAATTTACAATTTGTGGAAAATAATTTTTTTTAATGGACAAACAAAAGTGAGTGTAAATTAGTTAGCTTATTTAAAAAAAAAACATACATTTGTACGTATTTACTTTATTTACTTATAGCAACAAGAAAAAAATTTGCTTTGTTTACAATAATATTAAATTTTTACAGCTAGTGCAGATAAACTTGCGATAAAAATTAGAGAAGAGTGCAATTTTTCGTGCTTCGCAAGTAGATTCAATATGAATCTACTTGATTCGCTCTTAAAATTTTGTATGGTGAAGCAAGTTATTTCGCACATGATTGGGGTGTGAAGCATGAATAGAGAGCGAAGCATGTACCGTGGAAACGTAGTATAAAAGCACTATTAGAATTTAATACTCAGAACCAGCGTTGCCAACTTTGAAATTTCAAACCGCGCCAAAATTGAGAAAAAAGCGCACCATTTATAAAAAAAACACCAAGTTAAGAATTTCGTTTTTGTTTCAAATATTTATTGAATTAATTTGAAATTGTTTAATATCATAAATTCTATAAAAACTTTTTATCAGCGATTATTAGTAAAAGTAATAATAGTAATAGCATTTTTTTAATAAATGAATATAAAATAAGCATTTAACCACTCGAAATTTAACTCACAATATGATATTCGGAACTAAAGTACTAATTGGTAAAAAAGCTAATTTCAGTACATATTTGGTACTTTTTTATATATTCTTGTTTTCTAGTTAAAATACTTCTATTTGATTTTTTACAATAAAGTTTGTTAAGATTACACTGGTACTCTAACCCTGGGTGTTCGTCTACAGTTCAGTATACCAAACCATCAGGTTATACAAGAATTTTTATTTACTTGTTTAAAATGTTAATTTGATTTTCAAACAAAGATTTTTGAAGAATTTGATTTCATTTATCATACATTCGTATTTAAAATACATTTTTTCATCGTATAGATTTCATGAGTTATTAATTATTAAAAAACTGCAATTAAAAATTAGTAAAAATAAAAATTTCATCACATTTTCGAAAAAATTAAAAAACGCACCGAAATACAAAAAAAAGTTTGCAGTGTTGAATGAAATGGTACTCAAACATGTGTATTTTATTGTAGAAAGATTTTTTCTCACACTGAAACAAAAAATTGTGTTGAATTTGCTTTGGTACCACCAAAAATTAAAAAGCACACCAAAAGTTAAAAAAGCGCACCGCGCACCAACTAAAGAATTTTTCGCACCAAAAATTTAAAAAAGCACCAAAAATGATGAGAAACGCACCAAGTTGAAAACGCTGCTCAGAACAATTTAACAAACAATATGAAAAGAAATGAAAGATAACAAGGAAATTTGGAATTTATTCTTATATTTATTAAATTACTAGCTAAAACCCGGTGTGCTTCGCTACCCGTAGCGTAATGAAATAAAAAGTTTAGAGTTAACCCTGCTACTATGTTAGAAAAAAATACACATGTTATGTTTGGGTCATATTTTGACCCCACATTTTTTTATTGAGAAAATTAAAATTTGTACATTTCGAAAATATTTTTAAGGCTTGTGATCAATGAACTATATCGTCGTTAGAGTGATTGTGTGTCGGTCTGACGGACAAACACGTTCTTTTGCAAGTTATGCAATGTTAAATACGAATGGGTCATCAAAAGACCCTAAACGTAGTAGCAGGGTTAAATGAATATAATTATTAAAATCTACAGTTTTCCTTTAAAATTAATCTTATTACATTATCTTATTATGATTTACAATATACAAACAAACACACATTCACTTTTATATATAGATAAGGGTTTCAAAAGTATACAAATTTTAACATTTACTTAATATTGTTGCTAAACAGCGCATTGGTGTCCTAAATATTAATATTGATAGCTGATATAGCTTTCCCTATATATAATTTGTCATCATATATATAGGAGGTGCTACGCCTACTATTGATAGTCCGCCCATTCTTGGCCTAAATATTAATATTGATGGTAGAATAACCGTATCATATATCTTATTGTATACCATATATTTGATATTTTTTTTAATTAATATCATATGGGAGGTGCCACGCCCCCTGTCGCTACTATTCCCATTTTTTCCGCAAATATTTAAACAAACAATGGAATTTCTCATGCAAAATTTGAGTACTATAGCCATTATAGTTTCCCAAGTATTTGATTTTTAAAATTAACTTTGTATGGGAGGTACCACGCCCACTTAAAATTTAAAAAAAAAGTAGCCTATAGCTCCTTGCAGAAATATAGTGTGAAAATTTCAAGCAAATCGGTTCAGCCGTTTCGCCGTTTATAGATCCCAAACTAATAATAATACATACAGACACACAATCACTTTTATATATATAGAGTTGAACAAAGGATTTCTTACCAGTAAAGGAGAATGAAGTGAACAGTTGAACGGTAAGTTTGTATCTAGAACATTGCCATTTTATTTATCTAGCACTTTGTGACAAGTGGAAGTACATATACTGCAACACATAGCTTTCTGCATTTATAACATTAAGGAAAATTTGAATTGTAGGGAAAATAAGAAGAATCGCTATGTGTTGTTTTGACGTAAACATTTTCCTTATATCAGCTGTTGAATAAAAAAAAGCCTGCGTTGTCTGAAAAAAAATTTGAAGGCTCGGCTAAAATTTTGTGAAGAGCACAAAAATTGGACCGTTGATGTTTTTCTAAGCGTTCATAGGGCGGTGCCAGTAGTATTCTTTGCCATCAGACTGGAAGCGATTTATTTTGATTGCGTCAGACCTAATAACGCTTTTCCAGTCGTCGACGGTAACATTTTTGTGCCCGACCATATAATACCCTACACCCAGTATATGTATAAAACAGTTCTTCAGAAATGGGCGCTATTATGGACCGATCGAATATAAAGCTTATATATGCTAAACTTTATCTCGATACAAATAGTTTTTAAAATTTATGGAGGCTAAAGTGAATTATGCTAGTTTCGACTAATTATGGACCGACCATTATACAATTGGGTATCATTATTTCTGTATATAAGAATTTTATTTGGATACCAACATTTTTAAGAAATTGCTGGTCGTTAAATTGATTTTCGGAAGTGGGCCTTATATGGGAGCTATGACTAATTATGAACCGATCATAATAAAATTGTACCATATTATTTTTATATGTATATATGAAACATATTTGTGTTCATAATAATGAAATAATGGACCGATTTTCACCAGTTTCAATTCCATCCATCCATGGGCCGAAAAAATATCACGTACCAAAATTTTATTGAAATATCTTCAACTCAGGAAGTGATTCTGAGCCATTCGGTATACTTTAAGGTGGGTGTTGGTCCAATATACCCTCCCCACTATTACGGTGTAGGGTATAATAAAAACATATTTTCGTTAATACATACTTATGTATATTATAGATTTGTGTGGTTTAAGTTAATATTAAATTAATGAGTTTTGATATGAGCTGGGCCACGGTATAATATTATTTATTTCAAATAAACTTTTGATTATATTTATTAAGTTTTCAGAGGTTCAACAAACATTCTCAATTTGAAAATTATTGTAAAACTCTTCAATTTATATTCATCCCTCAGTATACTACCAGGACGACCCTTAAAATATTGCTGACTGAATAACGAACAAAAAATACAACAGAAAACACTCGACACTCTTGACAAACTATCGAAACGGTGAAATGATATTTATAGATCTCTTAAAATGAACATGATGCCAAGCATTGACTTTCAATAACTTTTGGTAGTCTACACAAACAATTTCTGACCATGTTTACAACGAGACAGACATACAAACAACAACAGACCCAGACACACATTCATTGTAAATGACTGGTATTAAACAGAAAATGACAATATTGTGAAAGCAATTGAAATACTGCACGTGCAACACCAAAGTCCCCAAAGACAATTAATTTTACTACGTGCTCATTATTGTTATTTAAAGTTTTTTATTAACTCTACTATATTTATTCGCAACTGATGTAGACAGATACCCTGCAAATAACGCGACTAGTCCATACATGCATGTAAAGACTAGACCAAAGAGGAGTAGGAGTACTCCAAAACTACTCCAAATATATGAAAAAAAGGTGGTCCATTTAACATTGCGATGTCCTAGGATTGGATCATATAACCCATCGGAGTAGTCCCAAAACTACTCCATGGAGTACTTTTGTTGTTAGTTTTAAATAACAACAACTCAATATACAATCGTGTTAACACGAAACCATGTCGTTTAACTACAAACTCATGTTTAACTATGACATGGTCTATAACTGCATTACATTGGACGATAAGTAGTCCATTTCATCTAAAATGGTTCACGTAGACCAATATTATTTGCAGGGTATGTGTAAACGAAACAACATGTGTGTAAATATATATGTATGTATATTAGACCTCGCCTCACTTATATGGAAATTTTTTTTTTTCGAATTTTGCATTTGGGGATTGGTTAAATATGCGGTTTTATGTAAAAATTCATGTGGTAAAATTTGAAGTCGATCAGAGTGTGCCAACCCGTGCCACGATGAGGTCAAAGTTCAAAATATATAGAAAACAATCGTTTTTTCATTGATGACAAGTATTTATTATAAAAAAAAACATGCAGTTCATATAATGTTTTCTTAATTTGCAATTTTTTATATTCAAACATTTCATTAACAAAAAAGAAGAGAATTAATATTATTAAATTATTATAAGAGCGACGATTTAGTATATGCTGGGAATTCCTTTCGGTAGTTCTTAACAACAAGAAGCAAGTACTGCTTGTCTTCTTCGCTATGTGTTAAGGACCGGTTAAAATCTGTAATAAGTTTGACTTTTTTCTCAGCAGCATCATTAACAACATTAATATTTTTCAAAAAACTCTCATATGAGACCCTCTCAATATGCCCTTTATCTCCATAAACCTTTTAAAAGTATTTATATCGAGATAAAGTAAACCATACATCATACTTATATTCAATAATAGGTAATATCTTTCATATAGCGCCCATTTCTGAAAAACTGTTTTCATTATATACTGGGTGTAGGGTATTATATGGTCGGGCTTTAACGACTATACTTTCTTACTTTTTATTCATTAGTATCTAATCATTATTATATAACTTTGTATTTTCTATACAGAATATGCGCAAACACATGGTCAGAGAAAATTAGATCCATCGATCAAACAATTCTATTTTTTAAGGACAGATCTAATGTAGATATGTATGTATAATAACTACAATACATGCATAGAATGGTTATTGAACATTGTGTATGATACCATTATTAAATAAGCGTCATAAACTCGAACTTCAAAAATTATATACAGGCTACGCTCACTGTTTCAGCGAACTACCCAGCTAGCATTTGGATGATTGTTTGACGAGCGCGATCATTTCGCGACTCTCTTTTTAATCGTTCAGACGATTGTTAGAGTAGATTTATATTTTTCGCTTCCAAACGGTGGTTTTGCGCTCATTTCGACGTTTGTTGGACGAATAAATCGTCGTTTACGCATTTTGGTGAGCATTGGAAGATTGTTTGCAGTCTACGATCGTATTTAGCTCTTCAAAATGATACTTTCGCGAGTCATTTTAATGTTTGTCGGACGAGTGTTATGTTACCCCACAATCAGTGTTGCCAAAACATGCCAGCAAAAAATAGCCAGAAGGGATAAAAAAGACGCCAGAAACCGCTAAATGTTAAAAATGAACCAGCTAGAATTCGGCTAAATACTAACTCCTACATGTATGATTTAAATGCTTTAATTACATGCGGTTTTTATACCCTACACCACCATAGTAAGGAGGGTATGTTGGATTTGTGCTGATGTTTGTAACGCCTAGAAATATTGGTCCTACACCCACCTTAAAGTATACCGATCGACTCAGCATCACTTTCTGAATCGATTTAACGATGTCCGTCCGTCCAAATGAGTGGTAAATGATGTGAATGAAATCACATCTACAAATTTTACGCAGATCGGTCCATAATTAGTCGTAGCTCCCATATAAGGCCCACTTCCCAAAATCATTTTAAAGAGCATAACTCTCTCAAAAATGTTGATATCTAAATAATATTGAACGCAAATATATTTCATATATATATCCATAATTAGTCATAGCTCCCACATAAGGCTCACTTCCGAAAATTACTTTAAAGATCACAAATTTCAACACAAAAAAGTTTCATATATACAGAAATGATGACACCTAATTTTATAATGGTCGGTCCATAATTAATCAAAATCATCAGTTTCTTGAATCCAGTCTTTAAGCATTTGCTTGGTCTTCCACTCCTGTCTAAACTTTTGAATTCTATGTAAAAATGAGTGGCATTTGATTAAAACTTACATATATTTAGTACGCTAATATAATTAGATGTTCTTTTTTGAGATTTAACAAATATCTACATATGTACTTCGTTTGCTCTTTTTCTATTACTTTTTTCACAGCCTATAACAAAAAACACTATGACTGTTGTAAGTTTTTTTTTTTTTTTTTAATAAGGGGGTATACCGTTAACGTCTGTAGTGATGTGCAATGCACTTGTTACCGATCACAAGCAAAACAAGGTAGTAGAAATACATCGTAAAATTAGAGTGCTGCCCACTAGAAAAACGCAGAAATGGCAACGCTGCCCACAATCGTCGTTTAAGTATTCTTTGCTCATCGTCGACTATTGGATTTTGCTCATCGTCGACGACTGGAAAGGAAGAGTCGCCATCTTGACACAGTTACTTCAGTTCAGCGTTGTCATATATTTTTTTAAGAAAACTTTTTATTTTACTTTTTTTTAGAAAAAAAAAAAAACGTTTTTAAGTATTTCAAAACCCAATTTTATTGCAAAAAAAACAACTTTTATTTTTACATATTTACTTGAGTACTCCTAACTGTCCAACTCCATATACATATATCGTCCCCTCAATATAACAATAGTGTATGTGCTTATACGCTATTATGTATTTTTTTTATTGCATATTTATGCATCATTGATTTTAAGTCTGGTCAAAATTTCGTTAAATTCTACTTCCAAAACGTGGGTCAAAATGTCGTTGGAAAAAATAGTGTATTATTTCTTGTTCAAAATTTTCCTTCAATATGCGCTATTTTACTTGAAATGTCACTCCAAAGTTGTTAAAAGAATAATGGTGTATACGCATTATACTCCATTTTAGCCTGTAGAAAAAAATACAGTTTATGAAAACTTTAACTCATAAAATAGCGTATAATAATATACACTATTGTTTGAGAAATAGTTTCATTCCGACCATTTCTATCTCCAAAATTTGTGCAAAAAGAATGTAATTCCTCGTGGCTCGCAGTCATTTTTTTTAACTTACAAGGTGGAAAGAAACGAAATTGTTTAGATGAACCAGATGTAGCAGAGGAAGAAAAAGAAGACGAATGAATTTCTAGTTATTTATGATTTACGCAATGTGTACCTACCTTAATTTGTCATAATTTTTTGTTTTTAATAACCCAAATTGGAAAGTAATGAATATGTGCCACTTTATTAACAAAACTATGAATTAATCACTGTTTTATAATATTACAAATTGATATTTTTTGAGATCAAATATTTAAAAAAAAATACCGAAAATTATGGAATAAAACAGCGTATACCATACAAAATAAAATAGTGTATCTGATACATCATACGAATTCCTTAAAAAATAAAATAGCCTATATGGAGGACTTGCGCTTTGAATGACAGAATTATGGTCTTAAAGGATGCGTAGAATAAAAAAAATTGGCCAATTTAAAGACAAGAAACGGTATTAGGTATTCGCCGAAAAATCCAATATGAAGAATTTTTATTTACCGCGATATTGAGGTTTTAATAGACATCCGATTTGACAAAAACTTTAAACTCTCCTTTCTCAAAAACCCCCAAAAATATTATACGCTATTGTTATATTGAGGGGATGATTTGTACTCGTATGTACAAAATAAAGAATTTATTTGTGTTGTAAACTGTTAACATTTTATAAATATTTATATGACATTTATTGTACTTAAGACGGAGAAATACTAAATTAAACATTGCTGCAGTAAAAATGGATTAAAAAGGTATAATATCGTTAAACTACTAACGCAATGCAGCATAAATTAAACTTATAAATAAATTATAAATTTCCAAAAAACTTTTTTTTAAATAAAACTTGAAAACTTTTTTGAATCTCAAAAAACTTGCAAAAAAGGGAAAACTTGACAAATGGCAACGCTGCTTCAGTTGCTCTGAACGTGCGCGATTGGAATACGACATCGCTTTTAATCGTCGGCTCCGATCGTGAAAGAGTCGTCCACGATTGAAAATGCATATGTACATACATGCACACATACATACATACATACTCGTATGTATCCCAGCAAGCCATATGAGTCCGAAAAGAGTATTTTCTGACACCTTTTTCGGAGCATTAACGCTCTTTATGAGCCCAAAAAACAATCATAATTGCTCCGAAAACCTTCAGAAAAGAGGGTCATTACCAGCGTTACCGTTGATGCGACTAAAGTGGCAATTTGACCCTTTTACAGATGCCTTGCCACTTTTTGTGTACCTTTTTTTGTTTTACTTGATACTTATTAGTTTTTTTTTATTAATTTTTTTATTATATGCATATGTAAACATACATCATATACAACATTTAAATGAAAAAAATACGATTTTTATTTTTGTTTTGTTTATTTTCCATCTTTTTAAAAGTGGTGCCCCTTTTTTTTTAATAAATCCCCTTTTTGTGCGACTTTCTGAAATTTGCCAACGGTAACGCTGGTCATTACATTCGAAAATGGTCCGTCAGAAAGAGCTCTTAGATAATGTCAGAAAAGAGGTTTTTTTTTGGGCGCTGTGTAATCTTGTTTTTATCATTCTTGTGTGGTACAGCTATGTTTTTTTTTTGTTCAAAGCACAAATAACAGAACAACAACGCTTTGGTGCACACATAAATAAGTGGAATTTCTTAGTCATACTGGGTGCCTACTCAGGACACTAACAAGCAAATTTTTCTTGTGCGTTGATAATAGTATTTTTCTTGTTTTTTAGTTAATTGTCTGTTTTTTGTAATTACATTTTTTTACATTTACATAAAATTTTGAATTAAATCATAATTTATTTGTATCACAATCGTAAACATTTTCTTAAAAAGGACCAATTCAAAAAAAAATGGACCAGTGGACCAAACGTAAAAAAGCACCATTTTTGGTCCAATTGGCCCAATGTGGCAACCGTGCTTTTATGCACAAAATATTTTTTTAAATTTTTGGATAAAAATTTGTTTTTTAATTGGCAAATTTTCTCTTAAAGAAACCATTTTTTGATTTTTGTGAAAAAATTACCAATATCTCCGGAGTTCGCAGTGTCGTATTATTATACGTTAAATTAGAGCGTAATATTTTGTTCATATATACATTTCCTTATCTAGATATATCTACTCAAACCTGAATACGAGTACATACAAACAATAGTTGATGAAGTTATCGGCCATTTAGTTATTTTCGATTCTTCTTGTCTTGTAACGAAAGCAATTTTTACCACAAGAAATTTCAGGTATTGGTCAGATTTCGGTTGGGAAGTAAATAAAATATTCCATAATGGACGCAGTTTATTTTTGTTCGTTACCTATCCATCGCACAAAAGCAGGTTTGACTGTATATACATACTCGTACATATACATATTAAAATTGGCCTTTTAAAATTGGCGGTTTACCAATTATTTTTCCTTAAATTGGCCCATTGTCGATGCATAGTATATTGTCGATACACAGAACTTAATATTACAATGTTTTAGTTAAGAGCTTTACAAAAACAATTAAAGGCATTAATTTTGATTATGTGATACAACTAAATTCTTATTATCCTTTAAGGAAATAAAATGAAATTAAACCCTCAGTCCACAATGAAAACAAATTGAATATCGAATATACAGAAATACATGCATAGATAAGTATATACAAATTCGAAAAAAAAACAAGATGAAGAATTACAGTCTAAATGAACAAAAAAAACTTTCAATATTTCTTATGTATTTGAATTGTTCCGACTGTTTGAAGCATGGTGTAATTATAAAAGGTGAGTGCAAATCTGCAACAAATACAACACAATACAGAAACAACAGGCATTTTGTTTGTGTAAAATAGTGTATGTACTACTGTCAAAAACACTTTTGATTACTTTTGACATAAGTAAATTGTAAACAAAATCAGTCACCTTGTATAGTTACAACATGTTTTGAAGGAACAAAGCAGCAACACTTAAAGTGCAAATCAATTCATAAATAATAGATAAATATTTTGTAGATATTTTTACACCCTACACCACAATAATGGGGAGGGTATATTGGATTAGTGGTGATGTTTGTAACGCCCAGAAATATTGGTCCAACACCTACCTTAAAGTATACCGATCGGCTCAGAATCACAGCTAAAAATTTTGTGAAGATCGGTGAAGATTAGTCGAAACTCCCATATAAGACCCTCTTCGTAATTCACTTTAACCACTATAAATATTTTAAAAGTATTTATATCGAGATAAATTTTAACACATATAATATTTATATTCACAGAAATCATGACACTGTATTTTTGAATGATTGGTCCATAATAAGTAATATCTCCAACATAGCGTCCATGTCTGAAGAAATTGTTTTATACATATGCTGGGTGTAAGGTATTATATGGTCGGGCTTGACCGACTGACTATACTTTCGTGCTTGTTATATTTGCTACAAGTTGCCTATAAATAGAACGCGAGTGTCAATGAAATTAAACACGACATTTGTTAAATGGACTGATTTTTATTGATACAAGTGATGTTCGGAAATGTACAACTTTTTCGATTTGTCAATTGGGCCGCGGGCGTGAATTTTAATTGAATTATAACGATTCCAAGAATTTTCAAATATAAGTATGTATGTATATTTAATCAAAAACTTTTCATTGGAGCATTTGTATGTGTGTGTGAGCGAAAGAGAGTGAGAGGGCGTGTGTGTGTTGATTGATGCGTTTCTATGTATGATTGTGTGAGTCTTAAAGTAAATGAACATGTGCAAATGAATTTGTTTACACAAAAAAGAATTCTAATATTTATTTAATATGTTTTTATTTGTTGGCTGAAGTTGTTTACAATTTTTGTTTTTAAAAAGATTCTGTTTATTTTATTTTATTTTGTTTCTATTGTTTATGATTAACTTGATCGAAATTCCAAACATCTTTTGCTTCGTATACATATTATTAATTTGCACAAGAACAAAACCTTATACAATTAAATGCATACACGCATGAATGTATCTGCATTATGTATCTCGTTAGTGAAGTTGCTAATTAAAATTAATATTAACATTTCCGAACAATTTGCTTGCTAAGTCCCTTAGAAGAGCTAAATGTAAGGTAAGTGTTTTGTCAAAGATTATGTGTATGTAGGTACATATGTATATTTTTTAAGAATAATAAATCGCTTTAAAGTTTTATTTGTGTAAGAGCTTTTGATATTCTAAGGCCCATTATTACAACTTGGCAATAGTTAAAGGTATGATGTTATCGGACAGATAAGAAGTATTTGGTTATTATAAGTTTACTTTAATCTAAACCGACCGATAAGCTAAAGGGAAGATCATCTTGCCTTTAGTTTTATAGTGAGGTTTATGTATTTGAAGTTGTCATATGTTCTGGAAAAACTGTCAACTTCATGAAAAATAAATTAATTTTAATTTTATTTTGCCAACAAATAATTTGATAAACAAAAATGGAAAGCAGAAGTTTGATTTATATTAACCCATTTACCGCCGCTGTACTCAATTGAGTACACCCAAAAATAAAGCGAAAACTTTAAAATTTTGAACGTTTTGTGATTTTTTTATGTTTTTAGCTTAAAAGAAACTTGTACCCTTTAAACTTATTAAGAAAAATCTGACTTTATAAATATCAACTACCACAAAATGGAGTTTTAAACTAATAAAAATTTAAGTGTTGAGATAAGTACCACGTGAGGATTTGTACTGGTCTTACGATGAAGATGTTGGAAAAGAAATGATATCAAAATCAATGTCTAGAAAAAGATATCGAGATATAAAAAAGAATCTTCATCTTGTGAAAAATGATGAAGCTGCCACTACCAGGGACAAAATGTTTAAAATTCGGCCATTAGCAGATGTTGTAATAAAAACGTTTCAACTTTTATTCCGACGTTCCATTGCAAGGTACTACTTACGCCAAAACATGCAAAATAAAGCTCGACTTTCATCGTCATTGACCCCAGGATTACCTCAAGATGGTATAGGTAACTATCCCGTAAAGTTAGAAAAACAATTAAGATGTGTTTTATGTCATTCAAGAGTTTGTTGGCAATGCAAGAAATGTTTAAAAACATTATGCATTGAAAAAAATTGCTTTGAAAATTTTCACATATAAACCGGCTGTGTACTCAGTTGAGTACACCCGCCCTACTCCACCCACTTATAATTTTCCTTAATTTTTTTATACTTCTATGTTAATTTTATGTACAATGAATAAAAAAATTAACTTTTTTGTTTAATTGTCACTTCTGGTTTTATTTTGCTTATTAATGGGTTAATAACCTGTCAGCCTCAAAGTAGACTGTTAAATATTTCAGAAAAAAATTATTTTATTTTACAAGGAAGTTATAATAACGAAAAATTTTAAAGGTCACTTTATTCCTAACTTTAATTAAAGTTACCTTTTACTATTAAGAGCATTAGAGGCAAGTTGTAATAATGGCCCTAAAGCCTTTTTGAAATATTTCCTAACTTAATTAATTTATCTATACTATTTAACTGGGAATAGAGAACATTCAAATGAACTAAAACTTACTTTGTTTTCCCTAAAGAGTATGTAAAGCGTGATCCATTTCGCGGCTCCCTACTTTTTTAAAGACAAACAAAAACACAGAAAATTCAAATTTAATGGAGAATGCTTATTATCATTTGAAAGAACATTCTTTGGCATTTATTTTTTGGAGATTATGTCTATCCAATGTTGGCCGTTTCTACGTCGCAGATGGTCTATCCGTTGAGTCCAATTTTCGATGACTCGTTCGAGTGGTAACTCTACAATGACACGCATGATGTTTTCCTCCAATGCCTGAATCGAATCGGGTTTGTCCGTATAAACTTTAGGAAAAAATCTAACGGTGCACAGTGGCACCGCCCCATACATTTCTTGGAAAAAATAGGAGTGGTCGTACAGCAATGAAATTTTGCAGAAACACTTCTCTGAGCGAAATTAAGAAGTTTTTAAAAAATCTTGGAAAACCGCCCCATGCCACACCCACCTCCCATATAACTGCACTTGCCAAAATTTTTATTTTTGGACCTAGGGACTTGAAATTCGGGATACTTCTTAATGGAGTTCTCCTTATGAAAAAAATTAAACATATTAGGGATGCCAGGCCTACTTTAGATTTTACGCCCATTGAAATTTTCAGATTTTAGGTGTTTTTCTTCCCTGTCTAGAATCATATGAAAATTGCATATAAGTTAAAAAATGTTAATTTTTATTCAAAAGTTAAACATGTGTTGTCTCCATACAAAAGAAGAGAATATCCCCAACAACACTCCGCGAAAGATATTAGCCTTCAAATACACCGAAAATATCGCACAAATGCATGCCGCTTTTCTAGTCAAGTATGCCAAGCATCATATTCAAATTGAATTCTTGAATAAAAATTAATAAAAAAAAAATAAATAAAATCTTGTAACCTCTATTAACCGTGTATTTCGATTATCCGTGCTAAGCCCGGTCCCGAGCGAGTTGGATAATCCAGGTTCAACTGTATATCCCACTCGCATTCCATTAAGCGATTATAAAGCCCTTAAAGGAAATTCTGTTGAGGAAAAAAGAGCTCAAATGAAAAAAAAATAAAAAAAATATAATTTAAAAAAAAAAAATTAAAAAAAAAATATTTTTGGAATGATTGAAGAAATAGCTTTGATAGCTATTTTATATTGGACAATTTTTGCTAGGACCAATAGGTGAAAAGTTACACTCATTCTAAAAAAAACCCTGTATGACCAAAATGTCCAACTTTGACACACTCTAATTCCGGCAGTTCTCGACTTTGGACAATTTTTGCTAGGACCAATAGGTGAAAAGTTACACTCATTTTAAAAAAAACCCTGTATGACCAAAATGTCCAACTTTGACACACTCTAACTCCGGCAGTTCTCGACTGATAGAGCTGGCCTACTATCCAATAGTACTAACCTTGGTGCAAATTTCATCGAAATCGGAAGACAACGATTTTAAAAATTGGGTCAGACTTGTTCGAAAATTGTGCGACATACCATTTATATGGCTATTGCATACGGATCCTTTGAATTATTATTATTACGTAATGGTATCTTAAAATGAAAGTAACTTTTATTATTTTGGACCACACTGAGGGTGCTGTAGCTTAATTGATTAGCGCAATTGATCATTAAGCATGAGTTGGTATTTATGGCCTGGGTTCGATTCCCACAACAACATCAGTTTCTGATAATTATTAGTTTTCTTTCTATCCTATCATAACTAATATTTATCACAGCTCCCTCCTTCGGTGGCATAACATTCAAACGCCACCGAAGTAAAATAAATAAATAAAGGCTATAAATATACCGTGATGGGACATAACAATTTTTGATTGTCTTTGTTATGAATCAAGAGCATTTTTATTTTTGCTTTCTGTAGTCTCAAAGTTGTGTATTAGAAAAATAATTCTTTGTAAGTCTATTTAAAAACGGATAAGAAGTGGAATTTTGTGTTAAATGTTAAAAAATGATCTACAGACTTGAAACTTTAAATAGCGATATATTTATTAAAAGACAAAACAACTTATCAAAAACATACATTTGGAAAAATCAAACTAAAAGGGTAAAAAAGAGCAAAGATTTGTGTTTTTGTACTTTTTTGGTACTTTTTGTATCTGTTGTTTTATGATAACGAAATGTGTGTTGGAGTTTTATGTAATCACAAAGATATGTATTTGAGAAATTATTATCTTCATAATACGACACTTAAATTGTAACAACGGGTAAAAACAGACCTAAAAATTTAAATATGGATTCTTATAATGAAATATAAACTACCACCGAACAGCATATATTTTGTAATTTCAAAAAGAGAAAAATTGTATTGTTGGTACTTTTTGTAAACTTTGTTCTAAACTGATATTATTTTTTTGCTTTTTAGATTTAAACAAATATTTATTTGCAAATCAGCTTTTCCATCAAATGACGGTAATCACAGGTAATAAGGAAATATTGTTTGTTCTGTTAAACTAATGAATTACTAACATATAATTTTGAATAATTTCAATCAGAAAAATATTTAATAGGAAAGTTCTTTTTCGATAGCCAACCTTCAAGGATTATTAAGTGCAAAAGATTTTAGTTATAGATTTATTTAAGGGATCAAAAGATTTATAGTATATGGCATAGGTTTGGAAATTCGAGTAAAATAGAGTTACTCTTAATATTTTTGGTACTTTTTAGTACCTTTTTTATATTAAAAAAAAAGATAAAATTTGTCTTCTTAGTATTTCAATATAGGGAGACTTTTAAATAAAACCCCTAAAATATAACTGAATGGCGGAATCTTCATTATTGACGAGATTATTCTGAGATTACACGATTAAAGCCTGGATATGATCTATTCGTGCGCGTATCTTCCAAACACTTTTACTGAGACTTAAATTAAAGAATATTATAGGAAAGTCGATAACTCAAACCATATGTTGCTACAAGTGCGCGAGAATACTACTGAATAATTCGTACATGTTGATAAGATGACAGTGTGAAAATATGACTAGAGTCACGGGTGATCCGCAACAAAAAACGAATGAAAAAACCTCTAAATTGATCACACTATATCACTCGACGATGATTATTCTGTAAATTTATGATTATTCTGTAAATTTATTTCCGGATATGATATTTTTATATATTTTGTAACAGAAATTAGTTTGAACAGCCTCATGTTACTCATATTTATTTATATAAACAGTAGTCTAATGGTGTTTTCTTTTCTGAAATAAAATGTTACACCTTTATTATGTACATTTTTATAATGTTTACCCCACATTTTAAAGTTGTCGCATTTTTAATGGTCAGAATAGAACATAAAATTACAACACTGTAACACTTTTTTCATGTCCAGCTGTTTTTTTTTTTTTTTTTTTAAAGAAGAAGCAGATAGCTCCCTGGTAAGATCGCTTGAAATAAGATAATAAATATTTATCAAAAAGACCAATGGCACCTTCCCGACTAATACGCAAATTCTTCTTAAACTATAAAAATCATAATCATATAAAATATTTTATCATCATCAGATGATGAAGATAAATCCAACAAGTCATCCAAAATTTTTTCAGCACATAAAAAAGTAGTAATATTTTCCATTTTGTATATATATTTTTTTTTTTTGTTTCTTAACACAAATACACATTCATAAACAAAACAAATGTCAGTTGCAGCGATGCCAACTTAGCCCTTTTCGGGCTAGATTTAGCTGGATTTTAGTCACTCAAAACGCAAAAAAAAGAAAATTGGATGTGGTTTTATATGGATTTTTTTCCATTTAGCCCTTTCTTCAAAAATGTTTACGCGTTTTGAGTCTCAAAAGTTGGCATCACTGGTCAGCTGTTTTAACATGCGATTCTCCCCCTCTAAAAATACAGAGTGTGAAAGGTGCACCATTTTTTAAATTTATAGTGTGACATTTATAGAAAAGAACACACTACACTTTAGCAGTGTTGACATTTTTTCAGAAAAGAACACAAAAAAATTAAAAAAGATGCGAAATGGGAAAAACGTGTAACATTTTTGCCAGAAAAGAAAACGCCATAACATACAAAACTACTTATTCGGGGCATCTGTTCCTTTAATAATGAAAAAAGAACTCGTTATTGGCACACGATTTTCAATAGCAATTAGTATCTTATACATTATGGACAAAGACGTGAAAATAATGAAGACTATTCAAATTTTAAACGCAAGTTTACTAATTTTCCAAAAATCTACGATTAGCAAGCTCAAATATGGGTAAATCCTGGCGTTCGGATGTTACGTTCGGACGTTACAAAATTTTAAAGTCATTTTGAGATTGATATTAAAATGAGCTGATTTCTGCTCAGTTATTAATCATAGAAAAAAAGTATTAGGTTAGAAACTTTGGCAAATTTAATAAGCTTAAGAAAGCTCTTACCTTAATTTTAAATTCGAACTATAAAGTTGAAGTTAATGATTTTAATCGTTCGGACGTTACACATTTTTCCAACGCACTAAAACTCATTAATGCAACATTTTAAAAAGTTTATTTAAAAGCAAATAACAAACGATTTGATTTCTTTATAAAGCCATGCCACGCATGTAACTAGTATAGCTTGGGTATAACTAAAATGAGCAGACTATACTTCGTTTTGCGAAGTAAGTCTATAATTCTCTGCAAAATCGATTTGAAGAACTAGTTCCTCAGGTAATAAATTTGTTTCTGTGCTTTCGAAATGCTGTTGTTGAGTGCGTTTAATAAATGTATGCAGTTTGAAAGCACGTAGCTGTGACTCTATTTTGGCAATAAGTTCTTTTGTTGATTCCTCTGAGTAGCTTACAATCATTCGATTGTCAATAACTCGCCAATGTTTCCACTTTACAGTATCATCAAGTGTTCTTTTACAACTTAAAGGAACCAATGCAGAAGTTATGTCGAATTCACAATCGTTGCATTCATTTGACATACATTTTTCGTTCGTTACATCACAACAAACACTTTTAAAAAAATCATCAAACTTAGTTGGAAACGATGAAATTTTACTTTTAATGGCCTCTAATAGGAATGAAAAGTTAGCAAGGCACTGACAGACACACATATTATGTGGCATATCGCGGCTTAATAACGCCGTTTTTGGCATATTTTCATAAAACTTACTTTTTCAAATTTTTTTGTAAGGAAATTCAGTTTGAAAAACTTCGTACGCTTCGTTTACGTCGCCTGGCGAATGTTTCATTTATTCTTCCACATTGTACTTGTTGTACAAGTCATTGGGCAAAACGCGATCTGCTTTGTGCACGGCTTTACCTAATGTTTGTTTACAATTATATGGTTCCGATACTGCTCCAGATTATAATTCTTTTTCGTTTTTTTCGAAATGCCTTTTGACGATTACAATTTTGGAGTTTCAATTTATCAGCGAGAGATAGTGTTTCAATAATTTTCAATTTAATTTTTTGCCGATAATCACGCTTTCTTTCAGTTTCTTTTGCTAGATATTCACTAGATCTTGGTTTATCTTTTTTCATTGCAAATCTCCATGCTTTTGCTCTTTCTGCTGACGTTTTAGGCATTTGTGTAAATAAAGGGAAATGTAATAAAATTCCACTAAAACAGATGTTATAATACCATACTGTTCGGACGTTACGAAAATATATCACAAAACTCAAGAAAATCATAAACTTTTTACAACTCGATTTTTTGTTGTTAACTTTCTTAATTTTTCTCTTTACTTTGGTTGGTCATATCACACTAAAACATATATTTCCGTGACGGACGTTACGCACCATGACCTAATTCTATTTTGTAGGATTTACTGTTTTTAAATCGGTTTGAACTTATTGCAGAAGAGAGTAGTAGAAGAGTTTAAAAAATATTGTGGAAGGAATGAGAGTTAGAATTGTAGCTTTGATGCATAATTGTGCAAGACAGGGTACGGAGCTTTGCATTTTCTTGTAGTAAATAGGACAAATATAAACTCTGAGCTTTGTATTGTATAGTAGAAATATGAATCCACTTATTTGCATCTAAAACTTTACGAAAAGAGAGCCTTAAATTTCTAGCATCCGGTTGACTATTTTCTGGATTTACCCATATACGTTATTATTATTATTTATTAATTAAATTTTGTACATTTCAGGTAATTTAAAATGTTTTTACTAATATTTGGCCTAACATAATTCTTGTCAGCCAGATTGCACTATTCTATCAATAGTATTTTAAATTTATTTTTTAATTATAATTAATTTATCATATTTCTCTTATTATAATTACAAACTATTTTTAACATTTTGTGGAGGAGATTATAAATCAAATTCATTTAATTAATTTTCTATACTTTAAGCAAATTTCAAGATATTTATATAAAGAATGTGGGTTTATGCAATTTAGCAGATTCAAAACTTTATTAATATTTAACTGTGATTTACCAAAATATTTAAGTCTAAATTCATCCAGATTGCAAATTGTACATATGCCATCTGAGTCATTTCGAAAGGATCTTGCATTAATATCAAGTAATCCACCACGAGCTCGTACAATTAAACGATTGCTCTTGCTGACAACTTCTCTGCGAGTGATGGGATAAGATTGTAATCAAGTTTAGAATACAGATCGTGAAATTGTATTTCTTTCTTTTATCTTTAATAGATTTAATATTTGTTTATAGTGTGTGCCTGGCAAGCTTGAATGTACTGGTGAAAATTGTAGTGTTTGACATATAGTTGACCATTCCTTTGTCCAATACACATTAATGGCTATAACCTTCTCCGCAAGTATACGTGGAAGTCTGCTTGCTTTGTTGCATTTTTAAAACCATGTTTATGTAATCAAAGTGCAATTTTAGGATAAAAACATATAAAGGATCTAGTCGTGTTTCCAGATATATCATATAGTTAGGTGTTGAACTTGGTAAATATAGCATCTTTTTTATAAAAAATCTTAACAATATTTCAACTTCATCGTATTTTTGGTAACCCCAAATTTGTGCAGCGTAAAACATAATGGATCTGGAAGCAGATTCAAATATTTTAAGTTTGTTTGTTGTTATTCGAGATTTTTGGGTGGTTTGAATTAATTGCTAATTTTGAGTCCGCTAGTTTGTTACTCAAGTGTTTTTTAAATGACAAGTTATAGGCAATATCGGCTTCAAGGTACTTATAACTGTTTACAATTTCTATATTAACTTCACCAAAGTGCCACTTTAGGTTAGAGGAGATTCTTGTTCCAGAGCGAAAGACAATTATTTTAGATATATTAACCTTTATGTCAACAGCTACATACCCGGGTATGTTTTGCATTTTAAAAACGCTGTATCTCTGAAAGTGGCTATTATATCTATCTGAAATTTCATGATATCCTCACTAGAAGTGTTTTCTACTATATTCTGATGTTTGAATAAAATTGGACAAATCAGATCATAAATGTGGTCATTTTTTCATTCTTTGTTGGATTTTCATGTTCATAGAATTGAGCAACTAGCAAGTGTTTGTCCCTTATTGTAAATATTCATACATGAAGACGAAGACAAAATTTAAGTATTCATGCATAAAAACAATTCAAAGTAGGGGAAAAACACAAACAAAATCCAAATAAAACATATAAAAATACGTTTTACATTACATTACGTTATACATATTTAGAAATGTGTGAATTCCCATATAAAATGTGCTTGCATACCCGGGTATGCTTGCTGTTGACGTAAGTATAATTTTTCAGCTGTTGACATAAAGGTTAAGGTTAACTTTTAAGCGCCATGTGAGACAATAACTATGCAAAGCATCAATCATATCTTGTAATCCAGTTGGAGTTTCCAAAAGAATGACGATATTCGTCAGCATAAAGTAAAATCTTCACATGTATATCCGCTGCATACACCATACACCACCAGGTAGAATATCTTGTAAATTATTGAGACTGACTTAATATACATCCCTGTTTGACACCAATTTCAACAGGAAATGAGCCGGACAAATCATTCCCATTCCACACTCGGCTATAAGTACTAGCATATGCAGATTGTAAAATTCTTATAATTTTAGATGATAATCCCATGCCGGAGAGTTTATAAAATAAACAGTTTCTTGGTATAGTATCAAATGCACAAGAAAAGTCAACGGAAAGAGTGTATGTCTTTTTACCGTTATTGAGGTTTAAATGTACAATATTTACAAGATTGAAGATGTTGTCCACAGTTGAATAATTTTTTCTGAATCCGGCTTGGTATTCATTTAATATGTTGTTGTTGTTGTCAATCCATTCAGTAATACGGTTCAGCATTATAGTATTAAAGATCTTGCAGAGTGTGTCGATCAGCGTTAAACATCGGTAATTAGTCGGCAAATTTGGGTCTCCTTTCTTAAAAAGTGGTAGTAAAATTAAAGTTCTAAAACTTGATGGAATTTTTTCATATAAAAATATTTTGTTAAAAACAGATAATAATTCTTTAATAAAACAATTTGGCGCATATTTATAGAATTCATAGCTAATACCATCTTGCCCAGGAGCTATGTTTAGTTTTAGAGTTTTGATAACCGACGAATTCAATGGGAGAATCTAAAAGTGTTGATACTGTTGGTGTATCTCCAGGATTTTGTAACATTGAGCTGAAGTGCATCCGAAAGTCATCTGCTTTTAAGGTACCTCTAATCGTGTGTGTTTGCATCAATTTAGATAACTTCCACCATTCGCTGCTACATTTTATCGTGTTCAGCTGTACTAAGCTCAAATATACGTTTGGAAAGGCAAATTGAAGAAAACAAATTTAGCAGCACCCTACCAGATACAATATTACTTTGTTCAAAAATTTGTTTCTCGAAATAGTTAAAGAATTCTTTTTAAAAAAATCCTGACCCATAAAAGAATTTGAATTGCATGAATGTTTGTTTTTCTCCTACAGAATGAACTGACACTTTACACACCTTGTAGCACATAAAGCCTTGTTTATGTGCTACTCCTTAAACAGATTCCCAAAATCTTAAATGATCAACTACCAGGAATAAAAGATCAGTAATATCCCAGGCAACCCCGGATACACAATTCACAACCAATGTTGTATCTCTAATATTGATTTATTATTGTATAATTGTTTAACTGTTTAGTTTTTTTTTTTTGGTTTAAAAAACTTTGTTTGAAAAAACTTTTTGATTTACAACTATACGACAGTACAATGTATATTGTGAATAAGACAAATATGTTTATGTTTTATTACTTACCTTGTCTTGGGTTTAACTGGTTCCTCAAATATATACATATATTTTTGAACTCTTTCTTTCATTTATTCATTTATTTATTTATTTATTTATATATTTACTAATTATATTTTTTGTACTAGGAAAATTCAAAATATTTTAAGGTTATTTTTAAAGATCATAAACACTTTTATACGATTTTAAATTTATTATTTATTATTATTAGAAAATTCAAGAAAACTTTTCAACGAAACTTTAGAGATTTTGTTTCTTTCACAATGAATTAATTTTGTTCGAAAAAATTTCAAATCATTTTGCGCAAAACAATTAAAGAAACTTTAATAACATTAATACACCTTTACGCATTTTTTTTAGGTTTATTGATGTTGTATTATCTGTTGTCCGATATTTATTTCAGAAAGTATACACACACATTCACAAAATTAAACCTACCCCAGCATACCATTCTAGGAGCGCTCCGAAAAAGGAGTCAAGAAAGAGTCCAATAAAAGAGCATTTTCGAAGCGCTCCGAAAAAAGGAGTCAGAAAAGAGTCTAACTAAAGAGCATTTTCGGAGCGAAGTATGACTCAGAAATTCCACTTAATTATGTGTGTACCAAAGCGTTGTTGTCCTGTTATTTGTGCTTTGAACAAAAAAAAAAACATAGCTGTACCACACAAGAATGATAAAAATAAGATTACACAGAGCCCAAGAAAACCTCATAAAAGACTCTTTTCTGACATTATCTAAGAGCTCTTTCTAACGGACCATTTTCGAATGTAATGACCCTCTTTTCTGAAGGTTTTCGGAGCAATTATGATTGGGCTCATAAAGAGCGTTAACGCTCCGAAAAAGGTGTCAAAAAAGACTCTTTTCGGACTCATATGGCTTGCTGGATACGTACGTACATTATACATACATATGTATGTACATATATGTATATAAAAGCATACAGGGACGTATCTAATTAAACCATTTGGGGGAGAATTCAAACAATTTTGAATTCAAAGATATGATATGCATGCTCTTCAAGGCTATACAAAACTTGCAATAGTTTTTACAGAATCAAACAACTTTTTATAAATTAAAATGTATGATGCCCCTGAATCTGAATAAATTCTGTCTTTTTAACGTATAAAGTACCTGAAGAAACATTATTATGTAGGTAGTTTTTCGATTGAGATGAGAAAACATTCAAACATTTATTTGAATGAAATGATAGTTTGGGAGAGGGGAGGAAATCCCAGTTTCACCCCGCTGCTTCCACGCCTGTACTAATGTATGTATGTTTGTTGGTTTGTATCTATTTTTGCAAGTACCCGTGTATCTCAATCAAGCAGAATATAGGCAACTTGTTGTTTTATTTTTATTTCTGTTCTTGTATATACGATGTTGTTCCTCAGTTTATTAGTCAGTTTGTTGTTGTTATTTTTTATATACATTTTTTAAATCTTCTCTTTTCTCTATTTGATTAAATTAATACAAATTTTACTTTTTTCTTCTTCTTTAAATCGCATTTTGTATCGTATGAACGACAGCACATTTAGTGGCGGCAACAGCAACCAGAGATGCCAACTATTCAATGGCAAAACGTGCCGACCGAGCAGTCAAAAAGAGCTAAAAAGTGCTAAATTTAAAAATCAAAGATTATTCTGTTTTTAATGCATTTATTATTCATTTTTGCACTACAAACGTATTTATATTAAACAAATTAAATTTACATATCATTGTTTAGTAAAATTATTACTTAAAAATTGTATACAAATATGTATTTATATTACAATATATGTATCATTTCAATAAGTAGAATTAAAAATATGAATATTTTTTTATATGTTTGTAAGCCATATTTCATATGAAACGGTTTCTAATTTTATTCTTGAAAAAATTCATAGCACGAATGCTCTTTCTACTTCAGCTTTGGAGTATGGATATAATAATAATTTTAAGACAAACAATAACAATTTTTGAAAAGGATTCTCATTAACCGAATTCTTGAATTGATGCACTTCGATCCAAAATTGATTGGTTCTATCTAAATTTTTCCACTTGTATAATCTTAATTTATTTAAAGAATTTTTCAGTTCTTCAATTTCTTTAACAATCATGCAAAAAAAAAACATTTTTTACGCTAAATGCCGATATTTTTTCTAACAACTTAAAATTTGTTGGAAGTTTTGCCCTAATTTCATTTTTACGAACTGTATTAAATTCTGTTTAATTATATATTTATCTGATTCACTTATATGAGAATCATCACAAGCCTTCTCAAAACTTTATATATATTTGATATACTGATAGATGCAAAAAGTGTTAAACGTGCCAATATCATGTTTGAAAATAGCCCCTGTTAGCTGTTTTTTTTTAAGAGCTAACGGAAAATATTACGTGCCAGGAGTTATGAAAAAGAGCTAAATCTAGTCCCAAAATAGCTAAGTTGGCATCACTGACAGCAACAACAAATAATATCAGCAGTAGCAGCAGCCACAACGATAACAAACGTTTATAATAAGAGAACAACAACATTATTAATAATAAAAATAAATTTATTATTATTCTTGATATTTTTTTATATTCAAATTAGTAAGTAAAACAACAATGCATGAGTAAGACAGTAGAGTTTGTAGTGCGATTGGTTTTTATTATACCCTACACTAGAGGTGGGATTCGTGAATACATTTTTGCACACTCACGCACACTCACGAACATGTTGTTGTACATTCACTCACACTCACGTGTAAAATTTTTTTAATTTTTCACAATCACGTGTGATCACGAACCATTTTTGAACATTCACGAAAGCTCACGAAGATATTTTTTCACATTCACTTACATTCACGTGTTCACGAATATTCACGAAAATTCACGACAAGAAAAAAAACAGAAAATAGAGAAAATATAAAATTCCAACTGACAAATAATGTTATTGAAAGCAAAACGTGGCAAAATTTTAGGAAGTCTGTTATTTAAGTAACTACCTATAACAATTTTAGAGAAATTGGTAAAACACATATAACTTAAAATCAATTTGTTAGAACAAAAAACATATTTATTTGTGTATTATGCAAGAAAGTGTAATACATATACATATGAAAAGTTTTATGATTTGTATTTTAATATATAAAATAATTATATATTTTTATTTAGAAATAAAAGCATATCTACATTTTCTTCGTCTTTCTTCCAATATCCTTTCAGATGTCGAAAAAACTCGTTCGCTCGTTGCTGAACTGGTTGGTATACAGAGAATTATTAATGCTATTTTCTTCAATATAGGAAGATCACTTGCTTCTTTCCAAAATTTTAAAATATCGCATTCTGCTTTGATTTGTTTGAGTAAATAATTTTTAATTTCTTGGTCGATATCATTATGTTGACTTGACGTAGTTTGATATACGTCCATATATTCATTTTTGGAAGTTGATGGTTCATTTTCTATTTCGGCAATTGTTTCTTTAGGAATGTCTCGCGCCATGGATTTAATAGTTGAATAAACCATATTTTTCTCATCTTCTGTGCAAAACTTCAATTCCTTAAATGGAGGATACAAAAACAACGCAATATAGTGCACGAGTTCCGGTTTTAATCGTTTTTGAATTGCACGTTTTGCACAAAGTTTCAGTTCTTGCATTAATTCGGAGTCGATAATATCTGCTTCACAATGTTTTATCAGTCTTTCATACCATAATAAATACATGTTAATTGTGGGAATAGATTCCATGCTCAAAAATTCAAAAAATATTTTATTTGTCGTGAATTCTTGTGAACACGTTCACGAACAACATTTTCACACTCACTCACGCTCACGAAGAGGCTGTTGCACATTCACTCACACTCACGTGTAAAATTTTTTAATTTTGCACATTCACGTGGGTTTCCACGTGATTCCATCGTGAACACACTGTATATGTGAATCACGCCCACCTCTACCCTACACCACCCTAGTGGGGAGGGTATATTGGATTTGTGCTGATGTTTGCAAAGCTCATAAATGTTAGACCAACACCTTAAAGGGTACCGATCGACTCAGAATCACTGCCAGAGTCGATTTAACGATATCCATCCGTCCGTCCGTCTGGTTGGCTGGCTGTGCATGTAAAGCCTTTGCGCAAAGTACATGTCGCAATTTTAAATATTTTTTTCCGGATTGAAATCGGTCCCTTATTTAATCTAGCCCCCATACAAATGTCCTCACGAAATAAGATTATGTGTTGATCGGTTCATAATCGAAAATTGCTTTAAATAGCATAACTCTCTAAAAAATGTTGGTATCTAAATAATATTCAATATAAATATATGCATGTCCGGTGCATAATTAGTCATTGCTTCCATATAAGGTTTTTATATGGTGATAAAATTTAACACCAAAAATATTTATATGCACAGAAGTCGTACCACGAAATTTTTGGATGATCGGTCCATAATAGGTCATAGTTCCCATATAGCGCCCATTTCTGAAATTTGTTTTTACACATATACTGGGTGTATGGTATTATATGGTCGGGCTTGACCATTTTTTAGATTCGTGCTTTCGTTAGTTTTACAATGAACAAACGAATAAGTTACATACGTACGGTACGTACTACGTGTATGCACACAGTATGTCAATAGACTCCACAAACTGTATATTTTCTAAAGTACGGTCACACATGGCAAATATTTGATGAACACACAAAATCACAAAATTTTAAAACCGTACCTTAGACTTGTGCACTTTTAAATAATCATTCAAAGCGCAAAACTCTGAAATTTTATTATTTTTGCATATACAAGGTGGCGCAAAAGTAATCCTCCTATCTGAAAATGCTATAAATTTTGCGAGGCCCCTAATGTCAGTTCTGTTTTGACATTTGTGTAGTAAACACATGCGAAATACACGTTAATAAACAATGTTACGCTACACTGCTCCAGAACGCGGAATATTGCTGACAGAACTGACATTAAGGGGCCTCGCAAAATTTATAGCATTTTCTGATATGAGGATTACTTTTGCGCCACCTTGTACATACCTATTTGTTACGTCAAAATTTAGCTGTTTAACAAATTTCTTTTCGAAATTAAAAATACTTTTAATCAAGACAATTAATGAATTATAATATTTATGGGTCAATGAGAAAAATAATTTATTAAACATAATAGTTACATTTTAAAAATTCTCAATTTCATTACATATACATACATACATACATACATAAACATGTAATAATTAAAATCAACTTTTATTGAATATTTCTTAAAAGTGGCCGATTTGTTGGAATCTGTAAAAAAAAGTGAGCTAAAATATTACATATTTTAAATCCTTGCTATTTAATACTTAAAATCGTGATATTTTTATTATAGATAATCTCAATAATATAAATTAACGTGTAGTTAATAACGTATATTGAGATTATGAAAATATTGAAATATTTTATAGTATTTCTAGGAGATAAATCAGGTGCAATTCAATCTGAAGGTCTAGACGACCATTCTAATTTATGACACATTCTAATGTCCCATATCGTCCATGGGCATTATGTTATTAGACATTATGATACGCCACTGTAAAATACCCATAACTTATGAAAAATAAATATTTTAATATTTCTATGACAAATACCTACATACATATACATACATATATTAAAGATGATACAATTTTGGATCCAAGTCAGTGTCTGCAAGCAGCTTGTTTCATAACAATTGAATTTAATCTGCAGATTTAATTAATAATCAAGAATGCCAATAAGTTTTCTGAACTAAATAAACTGTACATGCACATGAATCGAATGTCTCCAATCGTTCGTTTAAGCTAAATTTATGTATATTGTAGCTATACAGATTATGTAACTTAATAGGACGTATCTATGTGCATATTTATATGAAATCAAGTGGCATAAACTTTCTGTTACTATTTTCTAAACCTAATTTTAAGAAATTCATCAGTATTAAGGTTTTAATGTTTGATCACTTGCAACTTTACATCCGGATTGACATAATTTTTAGTTGGTTTAGATTATTAAAAGTACATGTATAATAGAAACAGTTTGTATTTTAAATAACTGTTTTTAAAAGTTAATTTATCAATCCATATCATGTGGTAGCTACTCTTGAAACAGGTATAAAAATAACAATTCAGATATTCACCAGGGTTCTACATTTGTAAAATGAAGTGGAAGTGAAATTTTCATTAATTCTGTGTTCTAAATTTTGTGAAAATGATTTGAAAAGTAAAATATCACTTTTAGTTTCGTTCGTCGTAGTTAAAAGTTTCACTTCGTTTTCTAGAACGCCGTGAAATTGTCCATGTGGAATTGAAAATGATTTAGTTTCACTTCGTAGTGGAATATAGAACACAGGCGATTATTTTGCGACATATGTACCTACTCTTTGTTTATGCATACATTTATAACAACTTTAATTTAATATTACATAGAATCCAAAAGTTTAATCCACTAACAAAAAGAGTAAAAAGACTGAAAAAATCAGATGATGTTTACAGCAGATCTTGGACGTAATATTGCTGATGCATTCTATTTTGCCAATCGTCTAAATTAATTTATAATTGTAGGAGCTATTCTTTATATGATTGCAACAATAATGAACTCAAGCCAGAATAAAATTTTCTTCTTCTGGTTTTCAACACTGAATAATAGTTTTGTATATATATATTATTAATATGTATGTATGTATATACAAAGAAGATATAGCTACATATGTATTATATATTAATATATTATTTTAAAATGGGTTAATAATTCATAAAGAAAAATAGTACATTTGTGGTCTAACCTCAGTTTTTGGGCCATTCTTTAGATTTGATATATTGACAAGTTAAAAATCCCTAATTTAGTTTTTCATTTATTTCAATATTATATATGTAGGTACACAATAAGAAATTTTACATTTTCGATTTGTAAAAATTGTCACATGGGAGACTGTATATACGAGTATGTATGTACAATGTATTTAAGTACCCTGTCGTACATTTAGTTAACTTTAAATTAACTTAAAGCTAACTATTTCTCAAGTAGTGGTGATTGACACTTGGATTACTTTTATATGCAATTAACTAACTATTTTAACATTGCGAAACAACTTGCTTCACCATACAAAATTTTAAGAGCGAATCAAGTAGATTCATATTGAATCTACTTGCGAAACACGTAAAATTGCACTCTTCTCTAATTTTTATCGCAAGTTTATCTGCACTAGCTGTAAAAATTTAATATTATTGTAAACAAAGCAAATTATTTTCTTGTTGCTGGAAGTAAAGAAAGTAAATACGTACGAATGTATGTTTTTTTTCCAAATAAGCTAACTAATTTCCACTCATTTTTGTTTGTCCATTAAAAAAAATAATTTTCCACAAATTGTAAATTCTGTTTTTTTTTTTATTCTGTTTGTTTATTAAAGACAACTGTCAAATCGAATCAAGTTTATTAGTCATGTAAACAGCATGAATCATAAACGTGATTCAGAAGGCGAAGCAGGTGATTCAAGTCGTCGTGGAAACATAGTACATATAACTTAAAGTTGATTTTTCTTTTAGTTAGCTACTCATTTGACGGCAGGGTAGTTTGTAAGGTATGCGTTATAAACATATACACTTGCACCTACGGATGTGTAGGTGTTTACATACATATATTTGTATGTATGCATGTAGTTGAATGTGTAATGTTTGCTTGCCATGTACCCAGCTAGCAATTGGAAGATTGTTTCTGATAATATCAGCAAAATTAGTCTTTTATGACTGCCTTAGATGACCAAAAACTGATTAATCAGTTTGGCGATAAAAAAAAGACTAAAAATAGACTCATTTAAATGTTTCGAAAGCGACTAATTTGAAGAACAATAACAAAATATGCTGAATGTGCGGAATCATAATTTAATCACACAGGTGTTCGTAATATGACTGTTTTTATGCTGTTTTTTTTAACGGGATATTTGTTATTTGAAAGGCAGTAAGTAGATTTTGTGATTTGTATTATTTCTTAGTTTAGCTCGTGCTGTCCTCGCGTGTGCATTAAAATATAATAAAAAAGTGTTAAAAATTAAAAAAGTGAAAAAACACGATAAGGCAATGATGTCAGCAAAAAAAAAGGAAGAAGAATTTAATGGAAAAATTTCATATTTAAATGCCAATAGGTTTCACTTTTCGCTACGTGAACCCGACAATTTCTGTTTATTGATCAAAAGCTTGTAAAAATTATTGGAATAAATATCGATAACAATGTTCCCAGTTTTGTCGGAGAAGAAATTAAAAATTTTATTGCACTATTTTCCCTGCCAATCGATTCCAGCAATTTTAATATATTTTGGTCAACTGACATTAACTTTAGTAATCAAATTGTCTTTAAAACAAATAAAAAAAGTCATTTGCCTACGCGATTCCGAAGATCACAGCTACTTTTTTACACCTCTGCTTGAAGATGTCGAAAACAAATAGTTTTAATTCTGCCGAATTTCAATATCAGAAAATTAATATATCAATAAATCGTAAGTAAAAATACTTTGCATTAATATTTTCTTACATACATATGTATGTTTGCATATAAGTCGGCAATCAATTTCGTACTATTTCAATTTTCAGAAAAATTTACTAGCACAAAGTGGCGGCATGGGTCCGACGCAATTCATAAGAGCCGCAGTGCGAAAAGTGTTTTAGGACGAACTAGCTACCCTGTTTAGTTGGAAGGGCGCCAGCACTAAGCCAAATTATTTTAAGTTAATTTTTAATTTTATATGTAATATATGTATGTATGAATGCCATGAATTTGTTTTTCTTTTTTTAATTACTTTTATAATAAAATACAATAAAAATTCAAAAAACTTCTTGAATTTGTATAATAAAGAACATTAGAAAAGTAAGTAAAACCAGATACAATAACAATTTAAGAAAGACTCCCATATGATTAGTAATATGAGTGCTGGATGACTCGAAAAGGAATCAAAATAGATGAGAAAGCGATTGCGCATATGATCATAAAATAACTTTAAAAATATCCATAAATGAGTCCCAAATGATTGCAGGAAAGTGACAAAAAGGTGTCGTAAGAGTTCAGAAAACCGAGTCATAAAAGACTCTTTCAGAAGAGTCGCGGCTAGGGTACAATTTTCTCCCGACAAAATATTCGTTTTCGACTCAAAAGCGAGAGCATAAGTGATTATTTTAATCGCGTGGGGGGGGTCAAACAAGATTCATATTTGATTAAAAATTTCAAAAAATGCTAGCTGGGTATGCATACATAAAATATTCGTATGCATGTGTGTGTATATTTTTGTTTAAATACTTTGATGATCCCAGCGGGAAAAATTGCAAGTGCTTCCATTTGTAGGCCTTTTTGAAGACCTGTTTACAAATCCTAAAAGATTCGATATTCATTCTACTACGCCACTTTTGCATTTCAAACGAATGTCAACAAATTATGATTTCGAATGGTTTTGCAATTAAATATGTATTTCTTTACATACGTAGGTACATCGTCATATTGTCACTGCAAAAACAAACATTATTTTGCTCAGTTCGTTATAAGAGTAAAATAATGAATAGAGAGCGAGTCTATAAATTTAGTCTTATATGAAATTTTGTACTATAAAGTACGCATGAAGCATTACGTTATATACCTACATACATACATATGTATATGTATGTGATTTTTTAAATTAATTTAAACCCCTTTCTTTTACTTTTCTTAATGAAATTATTAATTTAGCAGACCTTTAATTGCACCTTTTATTAGGAATTACCTTCTATCAGGCATTAACTCTGTAGCGAGTAGGCAAGGCCTTGATTGCCAATGACACGCCGTGCAATGCAGCTGGAAGTCCTTGTGACTGTAAAATAAGGCCTTCCGCACAAGGCCTCTTTACAGCATATTTTTCCCGCTGGGATACTAACGTTGTTTGTGCCTTAAATCGTTGTGAGTTGGGCAAATATTTTGGTGGGTAAATTAATTTTAACTACTTTTGTTGTTGTACTTTTTTAAATCACTTTTTTAAATTATCTTTAAAACACTTTTGTTGTTATTCTTGTCGCTTGTTTATTTTTACCTTCATACATGCATACATACATATGTACAAGTATGTATGTACACACGTTTAAAAAAACGTTATAGGAACGAAACTTTCTTATAATTTGTTTTTATTTATTTTTTCTTCTTCTGGTTTTTCAACACTGTGTATTTATTAAACTTAAGGTTTGGAATCAACAGATTCTAGAGTGCCAGCTGTTTGTAGTACAATCTCGTTTTATCGTTTCGAATCAAACCGCACTGCACACTAAAGATACAACAGACAAACGCACAAATATTTACACCGCCGTCGCGAGCTTAATAATATTCGAATATCTAAAGCACTCATTCACTCACTCGCAAACCCAGTAAGAGTCCGACGAACGACCGACCCGTGCTCAATAATTGTATTCTGAGCAGTCAAGTAAAAGCAATCGACTACCGACCCCGACAATGTTGACAATGACGATTTACATACATATGTATGTACATACCTATGTACATCCATAAATAGTGTGTATGTACAACCAACCGCACAACGACCAGTCAGTGTCGAACGCAGTAAATGTTGGATCGAACTAATCAAAGTTGGACGCGGTACAGCGAATAAACTTGGAAAAAGTTAACCAAATAACAAACGCACACACTCAAACACTGAGTAACTAAAAAAAAAAAAATAATTATGTATACAAAAATGCTCACAGCAGTTGTACCTATTTAATACAGATAATTTAAACTACATACTAGAGTGACGAATAGTAGGTAACATCTGCATATCTAAAATAAAATATCCGATACGATTTTAAGTACTTAATGTGACAAAAGTTAATAATGTTTAATAACAATTATATGTACGAGATACTGCCGACACCGATGATAAATACAAATTTGCCAAAAGAGCTCTTCTCTATTTGGCCAACCAAACATCCATCGTACATACATATGTACATATGTATGTATAGATATGTAGCTATAATACATACATATGTATACGAGTAATGCATAAATATTTATCTACTCGTACACTGTGTCTTCTCTTCTTTCTATTTGTTTACGTGTGTACGAACCAATCAATCCAAGTACGTGATGTCTGTCTCTGCTTTAGTTGTTTAAAAATTATAAATATTTTTGTATTATTTTTTTTACTCTTTTGCTTTTATTTTAGTTTATTTCATGTTACTTTTTTCTTTTCACTGCGCCATGCGTGTATCTTTTAATTCTGTCAGAACGCAACTGAGATACAAAAATGTTGAATATGTTCGCACAAGTGTTTGTTGATAGAAACGGATGGCAAGCAGCTGGCTGGCTGGCTTTCTGGATGTTCAAATGAACAACAAGTACTGAATACAGAACAGAATCCACTTGTGGTTGGTGGGTGGTTGATTGAGAAGAGAGTCCAATGTGAACATTGTTTCTTGTTGCAAATCTGTTGCTGTCACTTGTTTAACTTTTTGTTAACACACATACATACTTATATTTATGTTTTGAATCTGACAAACATTGTTGCCAGTCTAGAAGAGTATTATTTTTAACGAATGGGGATACAATTTTTGGTATGCGGATCTGGGGATAAGAAAATATGTATTACTGGGGAATTTTAGGGATACACATTTTAGAGGTAAAAATTCCCAAGTAATATTTTTATTTTTCGGATCCCTTATATAGAATCTATTATATGTTATGCGACGATCGTTATAAAATATTTTATATACTATCATTTCTATGTATTTGAGTCTCACGGTGAATTTCATCTCAATAAGGATATATTTTTGAGAATCCGGTAATTCTCGGAAATGGATTTTATATGGGAGCTTTGACCAATTATGGGATATGCTAAACTTTACGTAGAAAAACATACATATCTAGAAAACATCGTGGCTATATGAAACTTTGTTATATAACTCGGATCCTACTGAACCGATGATGACCATTTCCTATACCAAATATTTCGGTTAAACAAATATTGTTCCAAGTCTTTTTTCGAAGCTCATGACAACATGGCAAGATCATCTTAGAATCATATAAGGACCTTATAAGCATATACATATGTACTTAGTTTTACGACCAATATATGATGTGTTGCAAACAGAATGGCAAATTTTTAGTGGTGGTTATAAAAAGATGCTGCAGTTTCATTACCAAGCTGAATTAGTTAAAAATTTTATTTGTGTACCAACAAGTAAAGAATGAATATTACTAAATCAATAAATTGCATAAAAATGCTACTAAATTATTAAAAGCTCTTTTTAGATTGAATATATACATTGTTAGGGAAATAAAATCGAAAATTGGGATAAATCACGAAAAAATATTGGCAACACTGCTGACAAACGTCAGGTTGTATCCTCTTGTTCTTATTATGTTATGCATACGACAACAAAACTTTCACTACAATAGCCTTCGTGTACAATCGAACCAGTGTTACCATGTGCGAGAGATTTTTTGATTTCTTAAAAGAAAATTATTATTTAAAAAAAAAATCGAAATAAATCGTATCTTCTAGAGCAGTGCTCGTCAAACTTTTGAGTGTGACGGACCGGCTGCAATTTTTCTATTACGTCGGGGACCGGTACCTTTTTTATTGATAATTTTTCGTTTACGATCATCTCAAGTATTTGTATTCATTTGTGTCTTCATTATCAGATTTTGAAGAATTAGAATTTATTTGACGCTCATCATTAGTATTCTTATTTCTCCTCTTAAGAAACATATCCATTGAGCCTTGCTTCGTCATCTATAAATTGAAAAATAAATAATTCAGTTTCAGTTCAGTCTTGACTCACTCTGCAGACTGGCAGAGTTAAAACCTACCGTGTTTTGTCAAACCAATAAATAATATTGATTAATAATAAAAATTCGTATCTACGCTGTAACAAACACAGAACACTACACGACAGTGACACTTGTTCAACTGGATCAAAGAAACTAAACAAAAGAAAGACACATGTATCAACACAGTGCCTCTTGGTTCCACGAAAAACAAACGGTATTTGTCGTTACTTTTTGTATGTGCCAGTGTTGTTAGTTAGAAGCAAGGCGTCTTAATAGAGGTGATAGCAAATGAACAACTGATCGTTAATTTGAACAGCTGATTTTGTGTTGGAGATGTCAAACTAGGTTACTTTGCTTTGTTCGTTCGCTTGTGTGTTGACTTCATATTTTGACATCTCGGACGTGAAATTGCTAGTGCTACTACCATGTAGATAATTGTACAATGTTTAGAAGTGTGGAGTATACATATAGTCGTATATGTATATATAATCGTTTAAAAAATCGTTGTCCATTTCGCGAGACGCCCTTTGCGGACCGGCGACTTATGGCTGACGGACCGGCACCGGTCCACGGACCACCACTTTGGCGAGCACTGTTCTAGAGGAAATTATATTTTCAACAAAGTATCAAATAATAATTATCAATTAAACAAGTAAGAAAGTATTGTCGGTCAAGCGCGACCATATAATACCCTACACCGAAAATATGAGTAAAAACTGTTTTCTAGAGAAGAGGATGAGGACATGGGACATACGAAATAATATGGAACGATCATTATATGACCTGTGTATAAACAATTTTTTTGTGTTAAATTCTATCTGGATAACGTTACTTGTGAAAGTTTTATGCTTGTTTAAGCGATTTTCAAAAGTAAGTCTTATATGGGAGCTATGAGTAATTATGGACATTTTGGACCGAATGATTTGTGTTAAAGAGATTTTCATAAATTGCCCATATATGTATGTATGTCTGCAAAAAATGTTTGTCTTTAAAATTGTGACTTGTACTTTGTGCACTAGTTTAAATTAGCAGCCAGCCAGGCGGATGGACATCGGTAAAGTATCAACACAAATTCAATATACCTATCCAATGTGGTGATGTCGGGTAGACCAAGTTATTAGCTTTTTTTTTAATGCAAACGTTGTGGAAACAATTATGAGTGACCCGATAGACTAGGCGATAGAGTGCCGGACTATCAGTCAAAGGGTTGCAGGTTCGATTCCTGCCAAGGACTCTGGGTGTTTTTCTGCAGATAAGCAGATAAGTTTGTGTTTGTTAATTATTATTAAAAAAAAACACAGTAATGTAAGTAAAAAGTATGAGTCAAATAGTAGTTTTCGATTAAAATTTTACTTGACATTCGTGTTTTATACCTTAGCAGATAAATGATGATGAATTTTACTTAAAACGTTATAAAATATTATCTAAATTTCGAACTTTATAGAAAAGTACTATGCACCAAAAATTTTGCAAATTTCAATATACATATGTATGTATTTTCGGCACCGTTGTACGTTATATTTACTAATAGCTTCAACTTTTCCAGTAGATTGTTCTCGATACAGAAGTACCCCAGATGGCCAAATGGTCGTAGACGACATTGTCTTTGACGATTAATGTACGCCATTTTTGAATTTGTCCCCTGTCGCTGAAGTTGGCATAAACGATGATGTGTAAGAAATCTTCGTTAACGACAAGATTAGTGACAAAGACCTGAAAGTTGTCATTTTTTAAATTTGTAGTAATACAAAAATGTGTAGTAATAATACCCTGCTAACATTTTCTATTGCGGAAGTGACGCTAAGAAGTTGAAACTCATTTTCTGCGATACCATTTTCTGATCGTAGAAGCGTCTTCCGTATTGAGAAGTTGTACCCCCGGAAGTAACTTCCAGAAGTCACTTCAGCGTAACTTCCACAAGTTATTTTATTCGCCTCTCTTTTGCTTTTGATTTTTGTTTGCCTTTACAGATAATACACTCATATTGACTATGGGATAACAAATATGTAAAAACTACAACAATAACAATAACAAATCGAAACTACACTTTACCACTGACCGACCACAGCAAATGACAAAATAAAACTAATTTCGATGATGTCGAAAACTTCTTTTTTGCATTCTTTTCATTTCTCTTATAACGGGACATGTCATTTTCGGCTGGTGTTGTAAAAAACAAACAATCTTCCAAACGTCGTCTGGATGATTAAAAGACGACTGCAATGTAAATTGTTATTGTTATCTTCCAATTAACGTCTGGAAGTGAGTAAGACGTAACGCCTTTGACGATGGACGATGAAAGAAACTTCCAATTGCTGGCAGGGCTCATAACATGTAATAAGAAATACAGTGAACTCGCAGAAACGTGAACTAATTTTTACTGAGGGTGTTCACGTTTTCGATATTGTTCACGTTTTAGAGTTTGCAAGAGTTGGGCTGCTTTCATACCGTCGGCCTTTCCTTCGGATAGATTGTAGTCCAATTCAAGTGCCTAATGTCAACCTCCTCGTGGTGCAAACTGGGGATTAGTGTCATACATTGAATTGTATGACTAACAAACTGACAGGGTTAAATATGGCCGGGGGCGAGGTGTAGGTGTGAAATTTAGCTGGACCACACCCCCACTACTGGCCTATAAATGGTTACTAGTCCCATGAACTCGCAAGGGTTCGAAACTAGATAGACTGGAATCTGGTTTACCAGAGGAAGGTCGCTGTGGTTACTAGTCCCATGAACCCGCAAGGGTTCGAAATGAGGTGGATACTAGCTCCATGAATTTGCAAGGATTCGAATCTAGATAGAGTGAAATCTGGTTTACTAGAGGAAGGTCGAAGCCGACCGGAGTCTTTATCTGGTGCTGCGGGATCAGTTATTGCCCGGGGACATATCCCTAGTTTCATTATTAGGGTGACCGTCCCCTAACTGATGATTGGTTGAGGTCACTTCGGTGTCCACGCAGTGGCTGTGGTTTAATACCCAAAGCGGGGAGAATGGCAGTTGATTAAAGGTCCGATGTATGCTTGCGCAAGTAAGCATACTTCAGGCTATCAAATTGTCCTAGGTGCTGTTGCCGAACTCAAAAGAGCCGTTAAAATGTAGCGTAGACTCTTAGCTCTGTGCTCAGGAAGTAATGGAGGGCGGGACCTTCGTAGCATTTATGTTGACCGGGTCTTTGGACTTGGTTCGATGCATAGCAGATCATAGACCTTGACCCAGCTTTGGTCTCTGCAATGCTGCGTTGGTTCTGGCTTTTCGTTGCTTTCCTGGGCTATGTCAATTGTGCTGCGTTACTGACGGCAGGGATTAGATAGCCCAATCTCTTAAGCAAGGTGATCTTTACTGTGATCTTGCAGTCAAGTATTGAGAAATTGCTAATTGTGTGACCCTGGTAAGGCACACAAAGTAGTTCTCCTAGAGGCTATTACTGTGTCATTGGTAGGACACACAATGCGGTTGACGGGCCGAGTCCGTCCTGCGTTTAAGTGCGCAGTGAAGATAAGCCATCCTGGCAGGTGCTTCACTATAATCTTAAACACATTTGTTCACGTTTTAGATAGCAATTTCTCTATAACATATTTAGTTTATTATCTTTTATTTAATTTGAAATAAAGTATGTACGTTATTTTTTACCTATGAAACATATTTTTATGCTACATTTTGTAAGTTCCTGCCATATTTTAATATACATACTACTCGTACATAGCTACTATGGTTTGCAAAAGGGGTTCTAAGATACTAATTTCTAAATTATGTTATTGAATTCATCAAAAATAGAGTTTAGCTGAATTTAAACTACTATAATTATAAATTTGTTTATTTAGTTTTTATTAAAAGGGAGCAACGATAACTAGAAAAGAAGCTACTTATCATGCAACAAAAGTTCTTTACAACATTCTTCTGCGGGGAATCCCAAAATTTTAAAATAAGCTTACAAAATTTAATTTTAACGTTCGATAAAAAGTTCACGTTTTAGAGTAGTTTATGTAAAAAAAAATATGTTCATGTTTTTAGGTAGTTCATGTTACTGGATGTTCACGTTTCTGTGAGTTCACTGTATGTTTAATTCCCAAATTCCATGTCTCAATAAATGGTGAGTTAAATACATGATGTTTACAAGTAGATCTTGGACAATAAAACATTGCTGATGATGCCCTTGGCAGGGCACAAAATGCATTTCAGTGTACCATTTGTCTAGAAAAATATAGTTTTCACAATGGTATTCTTCGAGTTATTAATTAAAAAAAAATGAACTCAAGCCTAATTAATTTTCTCTAATATATAAATATAAAAAAGTTCGACAGAATATTCTCTAAAAATTAATAATTTATTATTTGTTTTTTGACACTTATAGCATAGTTCTGTATAACGAGTGACTCAAAATTTTCGCCCAAATGAGTACAAAAATTAGTTTTGGGGTTCTACAACACTAGTGTCAATTCTCTTGAGTAAAAACGTAAGACTATCTTCTTTATGGGTTCTATATTGAAATTTCAATCGTCCTAATATTTTATACATTATTTCATATATTTCTACAGCATAAACTGTTGTCCACTACCTTAACTTTCAAATTCAATGTTAATTGCGATAAATTGAAACATTTTTCATTCAATTTATTGCAAAATTAAAAATTTCATAGCAATTTCAATTCACATAAATTATTTTTGTATTGTAAATAAAACACAGCTGTTTTTTATTTTGGTTTCTAGGGTTGCCCCTAAAATATTAAAATATTGACTAATAACATGGAAAAATGTAAACAAAATATCTAATTAAATAATTTGGCAATAATGCAATATAACAACTCAATATTAATTACCAAAGCTTAATAAATTATGGCAGCTTTGATTTTCCAGACCAATCGTTCGAAATTGTGAATCGTGTTGCAAAAAAGTCTTAGTAAAATTTTTTTGTCCGGACACAATTTTTGTTTGGAATTCATTCATTCACCTTAATAACTAAAAGCAAATTAAGAGCTAATATATAATGGCAAGTCTAATATACACATATCAAATAAATGAAATACAATATTATTTTTCAACTAAAATTTTCCCAACCTCAAACATTAATACTGTGTTCAGATATGAAACCTAATTGAGTCAATATTCGGTTAATTGACAATATTATTTTAAGTGTTCAGGCCAGGGTTTAAAAATGCTTAACTATTTTCAAGCACTACTTATGTGCTTAACTTTTACTAGAAGAAAATACACAAGCAAAAGCAGAGCACAAAGTCAAAAAACAAAAATAAAACTATTGACTGTAGCTATGCCCCTATTGCCGTTCTCAACTCAACTAAGTTTGGTCGTCTGTCAGTCAACCCGACTTTAACTCTACATTAACTCTACTACATTTAAGTTGTGAATGGCAATACCGATTTATGAAAGACGACCAAATTATTAAAAAAGTTGTGAACCGCAATAGGGGCATAATGCCCCTGCTGCTGCTTAAAACTTAGTTTTTTAAATTTTTCTTTAATGCTTTTGCGGAGCTAAAAACTGTGAACGTTTGTAGTGGTGAAGTTAAGCAAGTCTTATTTACGTTTGTTGTGTAGTGCTTTTGTTGACATTTGCCATTTTATAAAATTTTGTTCACTAAACATTCGAAATCTTACTCAATATTATAACAATTTTGTACTTATTGCGCAATAATTAATTGAGATTTTATATGCAATATTGAGCTCAATAATGGCGTTAATTCCGATTATCGCAATTAAGGTTCATATCTGAACGCGCTATAAAACGAGTTTAATTTTACTCCGCAATTATTCAAAGTTTCCAATACTTATATAGTTATAGTTTCCAATACTTAATAGTTAATTTTTAAATATTAATAATAAATAAGCGAATGGACGCTACATATTTGATATTTGATAAAAAAAAACTACGAAATAATAATAATAATAGAGGAAAAACAGTAATAAAATTAATAAATAAGAGATTGCTTAAACAATAAAAAGGTTATTTTTATGAGTTTCTCAAGCCTAGAGCGTAATGCGCGTAGGCTCCACAGTACATGCTTCGCTCTCTATTCATGCTTCACACCCCAATCATGTGTGAAACAACTTGCTTCATCATACAAAATTTTAAGAGCGAATCAAGTATATTGAATCAACTTGCGAAGCACGAAAATTTGCACTCTTCTCTAATTTTTATCGCAAGTTTATCTGCACTAGCTGTAAAAATTTAATATTATTGTAAACAAAGCAAATTATTTTCTTGTTGTTGGAAGTAAAGAAAGTAAATACGTACGAATGTATGTTTTTTTTTTCAAATAAGCTAACTAATTTCCACTCATTTTTGTTTGTCCATTAAAAAAAATAGTTTTCCACAAATTGTAAATTCTGTTTTTATACCCTTCACCATCGTGAGAAGGGTATATATAAGTTTGTCATTCCGTGTGTAATTTCCACAAAAAAATTTTCCGACCCTATAAAGTATATATATTCTGGATCCTTATAGATAGCGAAGTCGATTAAGCCATGTCCGTCTGTCTGTCTGTCTGTTGAAATCAGTTTTTTGAAGTCCCCAGATATACTCGGGATCCAAACCGTCAATAATTCTGTCAGAAGTGCTTTCCAGAAGTTTGCTATTTAAAATCAGCAAAATCGGTTTAGGTTAACCAGAGTTATGAACCAATATGTGAGACCACCTCCATAAAAATTTGATATTTTTCATCCATTTTATTGCAATATTTTGAAAACTATTGCAGATAATACCATGAAATTTTGTATACGTTGTTTGTACTATAAAAGAAGAAAGTGTGCGGAAAATAGTAAGAATCGGTCCATGATTTCTTATAGCCCCCATACAAATATATATATTCCCGAAATATGGCTTAATGATAAATAAATGCCTATAAAATTGGAATATCAAGACAAAATTCAGCAAAAATGAGTTTTATACAAAAAGAAATCGCAAAACGAAATTTTTTTTAATTCGGTCCATGTTTGACCATAGACCCCATATAAAGTCCACTTCCAAAATTCACTTAAATACGTATAAAAGAGATATAAATAATGTTAAACGGCTAAAATTTGACATAAATACTCTTTATAGGCAAATAAATTGTTGTACTAAATTTTATGGTGGTCGGCCCAAAATTGGTCATAGCTCCCATGCAAGGATCACATCTGAAAAAGAGATTTTTCCCTATATATATTGTATAAATATCGGTACCGACTCAAAACTTTGCACAGATCATTTTAATATATACAAAAATCATTCCACAAAATTTTGTGAATTTCGGTCTATTTTTAACCGTATGCCCCATATAAAGCCCTCTTCCGAAAATCAGTTTAACACTCATAAATCGCTTATAAATAAGGGTATCAATCCAAAATTTTACACGGATCATTTACATACATGCCTAAATCAAACTGCTGGATTTTGAGAATATCGGTCCATATTTGACTATATCCCCCACATAAGGTCCACTACCGAAATCCACGTTAATACTAATATATATCTTAAATATACCGTTATTATGTTGAAATTCGACGTGAAATATCCTCATATGCATGAAAATAACTGTTCCAAAATTTAAGAAGATCGGCCCATAATTTGTCATACCTGCCATATAGAACCATTTCCAAAAAACAAATAAATTCGGGTCAAAAAATATTCTTTTCGGATTTAACCCATATTCGGTCCATATTTTATAATCATGATATATATCGTTGGAAAGGTATTTTTAATACCTTTTATTTAATGTATTACAAATTATCAGACACCCAGTAGTTCCCGAGATATAGGCCTATGTATTTTCAACTTTAAGGGCCCGCCCCCTCGAAAATAGGCGTGACCGGCAACAAATTTTTTTTTTGCTGGTATCTCCTCTAAAAGCCCTATTTGATTTTGTTTTTTTTTTTTTTTTTGAGCAAAATCACTAAAACCGAACTGTACCCCTTTTTTATACTCTGTTTGTTAAATTACACTGAAGTTTATTATGAACATCAGACAGACTCTGTAAATTATGGTAAGAATTGATAATTAAATCAATTAAAATGGTAAAAATTAGACAACATTTCAAAATATTTAACATAAATTATGTTGGTCGTAAAATTGTCTTTCAAACAATATATCAAATACTAATAGATAAAATTTGCACTAAGACTGAATAGAAAACACAGAATTAGGATATTCTAGTCTAGTGTAGTTTCTGTATTTCTTATTATTTTTGTATTTCTTATTACGTTTAGGTGAAGGGTATTTAAGATTCGGCACAGCCGAATATAGCACTCTTACTTGTTTATACTCTGTTTGTTAAGTTACACTCAAGATTATTATGAACATCAGACAGACTCTGTAAATTATGGTAAGAATTGGTAATTAAATCAATTATAAATGGTCGAAATTAGACAACATTTCAAAATATTTAACATAAATTATGTTGGTCGTAAAATTGTCTTTCAAACAATATATCAAATACTAATAGATAAAATTTGCACTAAGACTGAATAGAAAACACAGAATTAGGATATTCTAGTCTAGTGTAGTTTCTGTATTTCTTATTATTTTTGTATTTCTTATTACGTTTAGGTGAAGGGTATTTAAGATTCGGCACAGCCGAATATAGCACTCTTACTTGTTTATACTCTGTTTGTTAAGTTACACTCAAGATTATTATGAACATCAGACAGACTCTGTAAATTATGGTAAGAATTGGTAATTAAATCAATTATAAATGGTCGAAATTAGACAACATTTCAAAATATTTAACATAAATTATGTTGGTCGTAAAATTGTCTTTCAAACAATATATCAAATACTAATAGATAAAATTTGCACTAAGACTGAATAGAAAACACAGAATTAGGATATTCTAGTCTAGTGTAGTTTCTGTATTTCTTATTATTTTTGTATTTCTTATTACGTTTAGGTGAAGGGTATTTAAGATTCGGCACAGCCGAATATAGCACTCTTACTTGTTTATACTCTGTTTGTTAAATTACACTGAAGATTATTATGAACATCAGACAGACTCTGTAAATTATGGTAAGAATTGATAATTAAATCAATTAAAATGGTAAAAATTAGACAACATTTCAAAATATTTAACATAAATTATGTTGGTCGTAAAATTGTCTTTCAAACAATATATCAAATACTAATAGATAAAATTTGCACTAAGACTGAATAGAAAACACAGAATTAGGATATTCTAGTCTAGTGTAGTTTCTGTATTTCTTATTATTTTTGTATTTCTTATTACGTTTAGGTGAAGGGTATTTAAGATTCGGCACAGCCGAATATAACACTCTTACTTGTTTTTTATTCTGTTTGTTTATTAAAGACAACTGTCAAATCGAATCAAGTTTATTAGTCATGTAAACAGCATGAATCATAAACATGATTCAGAAGGCGAAGCAGGTGATTCAAGTCATCGGGGAAACATAGTATAAACAGCATGATTCATAAACATGATTCAGAAGGCGAAGCAGGTGATTCAAGTCGTCGTGGAAACATAGTATAAGTGTAAATGGCAGAAATGCATACCTTACAGTAAATGCAAAAGAGAGAATGAATATAAGAAAAAAAATTATGACAGCGTATTTTTAACTGCCAACCCCATTAATCGCGTACGTTCTTATTTTTCCGCTTTGTTGTTTGTAAATAGCTGTGAAAGTTAATACATACTTTAATCAGCGTTGTCAACTTGGTGCGTTTTGCACCATTTTTGTGCTTTTTTAAATTTTTGGTGCGAAAAATTTCTTAGTTGGTGCGCGGTGCGCTGTTTTTTTTTTTTAAATTACGGTCAGGGCTGCCAGATAAATTTCGGAAAAAATCGTCATTTTCAATGAAAAAATCGTCAAATCGTCATTTTGCTATTTTTGAAACCAAAAATCGTCAAAATGACGATAAATCGTCAAATCTGGCAGCTATGATTACGGTGCGTTTTTTAATTTTTCCGAAAATGTGATGAAATCTTTATTTTTACTAATTTTTAATTGCAGTTTATTAATAATTCATTATCATGAAATCTATACCATGAAAAAGGACCGCAATTGAATGTATGTATTTTAATATATACGAATGTAGAACAAACATTCGTCACATTAAGATTATTGCTAAAGCTGAATAGGATGAAAATTTTTGTTTGAAAATAAAATTTCTTTTTAAACATGAAAATAAAAATTCTTGTTTAGCCTGATTGGTCTACTGAACTGAAGAGTCCCAGTGAAGCCCTAACAAATTGAATAGGGTCAACGAAGTACTATAGAGTACTTTAAATAGGAAACAAAAACATTTTTACCAATCAATTCCGAATAGCATATATGTATGAGTAGTATTTTTATTATTAATCGTTGATCTCTTTTTAAAAAGTCAAAAAAAGGAGAAATTAATTACATATCTATTTAGTACAAAGGAATACAAACAAATTTGTTTAGTTTAAATTTGGTGCGATTTTTTTCAAATGGCGCGTTTTTTCGCCATGTTGGTGAGTTTTGAAATTTCAAAGTTGACAACGCTGACTTTAATAAACAACACTGAAAATATCAATATGCCTAAAAGTATGCCTAATGAATTAAACGAAATACAAATACATAGTAACACTAAAACCGGAATTATATCCAAAACGGCTCAATTTGATAAAATTATCCAAAAACCCCCAGCACAAATGGGTATTGATAGAAATATTAGTGTCTTGAAACGAGGACGAAGCCCGAACTCCTCCAAAGTGGCTTCTAATTTGAAAGTACCGAAGGATAATGGTAATGATAGACCGAACTTTGAAAATCGTTTTGATATATTGGATAATGAAATAAATGATACAACAATAACAAAATCATTTCGACCCCCACCAATAACAATACTTGAGAGAACAAAACTCCAGCAAACTAGTGAATGATTTAATTTCGTTAATTGTCGAAAATTCGTTCTTTGTGGTCCCTTTCAAGAGAGGTAATATTAATGAAACCAAAATTCAGGTTAATCATGAAAATGATTATCGCAAAATTGTAACTGGATTTGAAATTTATAATTGAATTTGAAACCCGTAAAAACGTTTCTATACCTATCAACTAAAGAGCAGTAAAGGAGAGCAGTTTGGAAACTAAAGGCTTTAAGATAAAGAACGTGATTAACAAAAAAAAAAAAACTAAAGAAAGGTGAAACACGTCCAATTTATGATCTGAGCTATTTATTGCACAGAAGAATAACGGTATAAGAACTACACAAACGATCTGGCCTCGTCCAATGTTTAAACTGCCAAGAATATGGTCATACTAGATCATATTGTAAGTTGCCACCAGTTTGCGGTGCATGTGCTGAACTACATTGTTCATCTCAGTGTGATAAACCAATAAATTATTCGAACATGAAAAAATGTAGTAATTGTGGAGGAAATCATAGTGCTAACTATAGAGGTTGTCTAGTATATTCTATTGAAAAGAGCTCTCTAACACATACAAATAAAGTACCCACGGTACAAGTACCGAACCTTCAAAATGCAAATTGCCCAGCCAACCAAAAATATATCCTGCGCTAATATTCTAATAACTAAAGTTCGTGTTTTGCATGATACTATTTCTCAAATGGGATTGAAAGTGATTTCTGACCACAAGATGTTATGGATTTTAGAGTGATAAAAAATATCCCAAGAAATTGAATCCCCGGCTGGTAATTTACCGATGAAAGGCATAAGTATGAATTGGATTAAATAGAAAAAATGAAAACATAGCGCTAAGTACACCAGAAAATATCGATTACTCTCTTATGAGTTTGAATAATGATCTTAAACTTGCAGCTCAACATGCTACCCAAACTCCCCGATTAATCAGATATACTGGAATTTATTCTGCAGATGTCGAACGGTTCCAATTAAAATCTAAGCTAAAATATTGCACAACAAGCAAGAAAGTATATGTATATATGTATATGTATATAACAGTTTTTCAGACATGGGCGCTATGTTGGAGATATTACTTATTATGGGCCAATCATTCAAAAATTTAGTTTTATAATTTCTGTGAATATAAATATTATATGTGTTAAACTTTCTCTTGATATAAATACTTTTACAAGATTTATAGACGTTAAAATGATTTTCGGAAGTGGGCCTTATATGGGAGCTACGACTAATTATGGACCGTTCATCATAAAATTACGTCATATTATTTGTATATATATGAAATGTATTTGTGTTCAATATTATTTGGATAGCGACAGTTTTAAATGAGTTACGGTCTTTAAAGTGATTTTTGGAAGTGGGCCTTATATGGGAGCTATGACTAATTGTGGACCGATCTTCACAAAATTTGTAGATATGATTTGGCTTCATTTACCACTGTCCGACCACCATCTAACAAAGTGGCTTCAATGCCAGAAGACGCCAATTCCAATGCATTTTTATTCTGGGAACGTATCGTTGCCAACATCAATGCAATTTAGAACGATTTTCCAGTGCCTCCGGCTTCACTATTGCCAGCTTGCATAATAGTGTCGTACGTCTTTTTTGCTTCGCATTCAATTACGAAAGATTTGCGTGAACAAAAGAATTTAATTCTTTGTTTTTCACGTTGCATTCCCAATTGGTTTGACTAAAATTTAATTGTAACGAATTTTAAAACGAATTGTATTTCAGTTTTTCAAAATAATAACTCAAATATTATCAAATATTTGGAAATGAATGCAGTGTTCACATGGCTCTAACTCATGAATCAATGCCTATACAGAGACATAAAAACCTTGGTATTGACGTCACCTTTGCAGAAATAAAATTGGTTCACGCATTCCACAGTACATCAATTACTAACACATGCGGCTATTAATGTGTCTCCATCACTATATTCAGATAGAATGAAGATATTTAAATCGTTTCCCGCCAAAATGCATGATCTTATTTTACCTGCGCTTTTAATGTACAAGAGTTTGTACCCCTTTGCTCTAGAGTGGTGAAGATTCACTCGGATCACCTTCAACATCTGACGGATGGAACGACGGAATAGGTCGCCAACCGTACCAGAGTTTGATTGGGTGTCCCTTTCGCCATCCGAGTTAGCGGGGTCGTTCAATTTAGTGCGGAGCTTTAGGGGCCATGCTTGTCGTCACCACGATAAATGCGCAGCTTTATACTATCAAATCCGTAGTACATATAATCTACCTTGCCTCTCTCGTAGTGGCGCCAAGGATTCCTTATTAAGGACAACGACCACCTTCCTGTTTGCCCCATCCGAAACGAAGACCTTCACTACCTTGCAATTTTGGGCTGGTAGTTGTGGACTACCAGCCCAGAACTACCAGCCAACATCTCCTCAGGGTCATGTGCCAGGATCTCCTCAGGGTCATGTGGTTCGTGTGGAATGATCGTAAATGATCTAGGTCGGCGAGGGATTTCGCTGACCGGGATCATTTTCAATTTCGCACCTGCCAACACTTCACCTTGGGACGCAATTGCTAGTTCGAGCAATTTAGCTGATCGTTCAGAGGAGCACGCTAGCAGTTTGATGTGGCTTTGGTACCACCCAGCATCTTCGTTTTGGGGGGAGGGTCCGGGGTGTTTCTTCAGTACTTTCCAGTACACCTCTACCATCTTTTGACAGATCAAGACCCATTTTTCATGGCAGATGGCACCGTCACTTTTGCTCCTGCTCACAATGGCTCGTACCAGTAGATTTTTAGCAACCTCGCTGTACGGCTATTGATTACATGGGCCCGCCTTGTTTTGGACGTTTAATCCTTGGCGCAGCAGAGTGGTGGGAGGTGGTATTTTCAGGTTGGGCCAAAAGGGTTCTGGCCCATTTCAAAGCCGACTTTTCGTCAATGGTTATTGTGTCGACCAGTTTGATTCCATAGCGGTCAACGATTCTCGCGCCGCCACGTCTTTGAACAAAAGCCATCCTGGATGGATCTTTGCGACTGGGAGGTTTTCAGTAGCCGTGCGGTTGGCGTTCAAAAAGGTGGTTTTGGCTGATTTCTCAGCAGCAAGGGCTTTTGCAGCTTTTGAGGTACTCGGCCTGACATCCAGAGCGTCTTCTTGATTTATACCACCAGATGGACTGATGGTTTGCGTTTTGCTATCAGTCAGCATGGGTTTCCCTAGCTGACCTTTCGCTGTTGTTGTTTTTATTGTTCTTATTGTGCTGGATTTTATTATATTTGATTTTTTCATGTTGGTCCAACGAGTAAGCACGTAAGGGGATGGACCATCCATGCAGTGACGGCGTACATGGACTAGGCGAAGAAGTTTTACAACCGACCCGTGCCCTGGCATCGGAGGGGAGCTGTTAACAACTAGTCTTCTTTAATCACTATATATCCATTCAGGTTCTCCTCACAGCTGCCTACCACGTTAACCTTACAAGTGGTGGTAGAAGGAGAGGGTAGATCGAAGGGAGTAAGGGTGAGAGAGAGAGGGATGAGGAAAAAGACAGTTTTGGTCCACGGTTTGTAATAGGAGATAATTAATGACCAGTCACGTTTAACCGTATCATTAATCCTAACAAAAATTCCTATACCTCCTGTTCTCACTTCTTCTCGTTTCAAGCGTATCACAAAGGAGTGGCACCTGGCTCTCCCAACTACTTATTGCAACCTAGCTATGTCAAGTATGTCAGGACCATTTGTTAAAAATATATCGAGCCATATTGACATCGCTCGATCCTTCAACATATTCTATGACCATTTGTACAATGTATCATAGAAAACGGTGAGGGCTCCCCCATGCCATACGTCCTCTTTTCCCCGGACACCGTCCTCTTTTTTAGGGCGTCCGGGGTAGTCCTACTTCTTTTTTTGCAAGTGTCCTGGGTTTGTCCTACTTTTAAAACTTTAATCTATAATTTCGTTTTATTGCATCGAAAGTATTGCCTTCACAATTTTAAACGGCTTTGGGTCTTGGCATTTGTCTATGTGTCTTATGCCCGTAATTTTAACAAATATATAACTACTAGAGTTTATACCAATTAGTTTACCTTACCTAACCGGTAAAAAGAATTTTTTAATTTTAACGTTTTTTTTACCTACTAACTACCGACTGCATTCGGTGAAAAATGTGGTAACATTGGTGTTTGACGTTTAGCGTTACATCAATTAATTGCCAAATTTAATTGTTTGCAACGACTTTTTTAGTTTTGTTCAGAAATGTCTGGAAAAGGTGCCAAAAGAAGTGCTAGTTTATTGGAGGGGGAAAAACAGCTGATGCACTTTTCTTTGAAATACGAAATCTTCTTATAAATTCCAAATCATTCTAAATTCACTGAATGTGTGTGTTAACCTTTGGGAATTTTGTTTTATAATATTTCTCAAAGTTCTTAGTTCTAGAAGTTCTGAATTCAGTGGACACCAGAAAAAAACAAATTAAACACAGAATAAAAATGCGATAATAATATATTGGTTCAAATTGAAAGCGCTGAAAAATATACATGAAACTTGACAACTTCTACTAAAGATTTATATATAATACATGTGAAGTTTTAAAATAAATTTGTTAATTTTTATTTTGTAGTAGTTATGAGACCAGACTGATAAAATATAATTTTTTTAATATTTTGTTTAAATTTTGTTTTGTTTTTATATGCAAATAGAATTTTAAATTTGTTTTGTGTATTTTAAGGCGTTGTTTTTTTTTTAAATATTTTGCTACAGAGTATTGTCCTCTTTTTAAGGGTAAATGTGCGGCTTTTTTTTTGGTCGACATCCTCTTTTTCTCAAAATGAATATGGTAACCCTACCCCTATTCAACATACTAACGCTCTAAATCATTAAACACATTTGCCACAGCATGCTACCAACTACAATACCCCAATTCACAGTCTTGTGCAAATGTATCATTGTATTTGCAAGAAGGTTTGGCATATTTTTGCTCTTGCTGTGTATTTTGTTAGTGCTCTACACTAAGAGCAAGAGCAAAAATATGCCAAACCTTTTTGCAAATGCAATATTGCAATACCATTTGCACAAGATTGTGAATTGCGCTAATATGTCAAAAATAAAATACACACGTTTATATGTGAATGATTATGTTGTCCTTTTGTCATCAATGGAAAATAGCTTTTTAGATTTTGTACCATCTTTTGAGATCTCCATGGTACCATTATTAATATTTATTAAATAATGATAAAACTTATGGGTCGATTATGTATAGCAACCAAACAGGAGTCGGGGTGATAATAGGCAAATTGTACCAAATGACTCGTGGTAGTACCAAACAACTGCAATTGTATCATATTAGCCAACCCTGGTACATACATACACTCAAACCTCGTTTTATGCGATTGATCCATTCCAGAGAAAATCGCATAAAACGATACACTAGCTCCATACTAAAATTAATGATTCGTCCCTGAATTTTCAAAAAACGCATAAATTCAAAGTAAAGCATTAAAACTCAAAAAAAAAATCGCACAAAAAAGTCAACAAAAAAGTAATTCATTTATTAAAAAAAACAAATAAACATCAATTCACTACGTACTTAACAAAGAAAAAAATATTTACATTGAAGAAATAAATTATATGTACATACATATCTCATAATCAGAATCACTAATATGGCGTGTGCCGAGTTTCTGAATTGGCTCTACCTACATATGTATATCGCTTTCATCACTAGAGGAAACAAACACATCTATGTTGATTAAAAGGGATTTCCCCTAAGTTGAAAACTAGAATGATATTCACATTAAGGTTAACGACAGAGTGAACGCTAGAAGCTTTGCTATGCTAGAAGCGTGAACCACTTTTGCTGAACAATCTTTGACGTGTCAGAGTAAGCGCTAATTAATGTGTGTATTGTGTGTGTGTTTTTTTGTTTTTACTCTGTCTCACTTCAACTTCGTTGCAATAAATCATTTCATTATAAGCGTGCAAAAAAAAATTCAAAATCGCACAAAAATTCAAAATCGCACAAATTTGAATTCGCATAAAAAAAATCGCATAAAACGAGGTTTGAGTGTACATATCTATAAATATACACATATTTGCATGTACATATTAATGTACTCGTATGCATGTTTGTTTCAACATACAGAACATTCATCTGAATTATTTATTTAGATCTGATAACATGCAAACAACATCATCTAGACAATAAATATATGTAATTATTTTCTTTAGATATTTTTAGATTCTCTTAGCCACTTATATTTTGATTTGTTTTTCTATTTATGTTTGTTAATTTCCTTTGAATAAACGAATAAACATACATACATATGTACTAGCAATTTAAAAGAATTTAAGTGGGCGAAATAATTAAGTGTTAATAATTCTTGACTTTTTCAAAATCCAAATGAATTAAGAATTAAAAAATTTCAATTTTCGCATTGTACAGAGGGTTTCGGTTACAACATACATATTTATGTAACATCGAAATTACTTTCCAGATTTCTTTATATGGTGTTCAGACATGTATTTTTAATTGAGTCAATTATTGGTTAATTAAAAAGTGTTCACATATGCTCAATATTGTTAATTCAATTAGCGTTTGACAGCAGCTGACAAAAAATAATACAATTACAGTGCACTCGGGAAAACGTCAACGCTCGTTTACGTCAACATCCCAAAACGTTAACCCTTTTTTACATTACTTACTCTAAAATTTTATGAAAAAAATAAAGCGAAGACTCTCTTCCTAGTGTTGAAAAGAAAAAAAAACAGCAGAAAAAAATAATTTTATTTGTTAAACGTCAACACCCGCGGTTTTAATTAGTTGACGTTTTCCCTAGTGCACTGTATTTGGTTGTAATATTATAATTTTCAGCCCAAAAATATTCGTTATTAATTTAATACTACGTTTCCACGGTACATGCTTCGCTCTCTATTCATGTTTCACACCCCAATCTTTAGTGAAACAACTTGCTTCACCATACAAAATTTTAAGAGCGAATCAAGTAGTTTCATATTGAATCAACTTGCGAAGCACGAAAAATTGCACACTTCTCTAATTTTTATCGCAAGTTTATCTGCACTAGCTGTAAAGATTTAATATTATTGTAAACAAAGCAAATTATTTTCTTGTTGCTGGAAGTAAAGAAAGTAAATACGTACGAATGTATGTTTTTTTTTCAAATAAGCTAACTAATTTCCACTCACTTTTGTTTGTCCATTAAAAACAAAATATTTTCCACAAATTGTAAATTCTGTTTTTTTATTCTGTTTATTTATTAAAAACAACTGTCAAATCGAATCAAGTTTTTTGGTCATGTAAATAGCATGATTCATAAACATGATTCAGAGAGCGAAGCAGGTGATTCAAGTCGTCGTGGAAACATAGTATAAAAGCGAATCAACTGCCATTTTAGTTATTACTTGTCACAGGGTTGTATTTTTAATTTTAACAATTATTAGAACAATTAACTCTTAATGAAGCAATTATCTTAATTGAAATTTTGTATGGATAATTGAATTCAATTAGGCGTTAATTAAAAAATTGCAATTAAAAATGCATGTGTGAACACCATATTAGGCAGTGTACAGTGGGCCAAAATCGACAATAATAATTCTGACATCTCTAATACTACGTTTCCACGGTACATGCTTCGCTCTCTATTCATGCTTCACACCCCAATCATGAGCGAAACAACTTGCTTCACCATACAAAATTTTAAGACCGAATCATGTAGTTTCATATTGAATCCACTTGCGAAGCACGAAAATTTGCACTCTTCTCTAATTTTTATCGCAAGTTTATCTGCACTAGCTGTAAAAATTCAATATTATTGTAAACAAAGCAAATTATTTTCTTGTTGCTGGAAGTAAAGAAAGTAAATATGAACGAATGCATGTTTTTTTCAAATAAGCTAACTAATTTACACTCACTTTTGTTTGTCCATTAAAAAAAATTATTTTCCACAAATTGTAAATTCTGTTTTTTTTATTCTGTTTGTTTATTAAAAACAACTGTCAAATCGAATCAAGTTTTTTGGTCATGTAAACAGCATGATTCATAAACATGATTCAGAAAGCGAAGCAGGTGATTCAAGTCGTCGTGGAAACATAGTATAAACGGCTGGCCCGATCTAAACCTAAATTTTAGATTTTCATTCGAACATGCTTGCGTGAGTTATTAACATCGTAAGGCTTTCTCTTTCGTTAGTTATACGCATTTGAAATTTTAAAACATTGCTAAACCTTCATACGCATTTTTTTAAATATCGGGCAGAACTTTTGACTGTTTCCTCGAATTTATTTTTGTAGTTAAACAATAAAATAATCGATTTATGAAGTTTTTGGGCAAAAAAGTGTCATAACTAAGTTTTTATTAAACAAAATTTATTTTATGTATAAAATATTTTTACTTTTCTAAATGTATTACAGAGATCATTTTTATATAAAAAACATGTCGAATTTTTGAAATAGATTGCCTCTACAATGCACAGTGACACCGCCCCATTTCTTGGAAAAAAAATAGAAGTGGTCGTACAGCAATGCAATTTTGCAGAAACACTTCTCTGGGCTAAATTAAGAAAATTTTAAAAAAATCTTGGAAAACTGCCTACTGCCACACCCACCTCCCATATAACCTAGGGACTTAAAATTCGGGACTATTCTTAATTGAGTTCTCCTTATGAAAAAAATTAAACATATTAGGGATGCCACGCCTACTTTAGATTTTACACCAATTGAAAGTTGTAGATTTTAGGTGTTTTTCTTCCCTGTCTAGAATCATATGAAAATTTCATATAAGTTAAAAAATGTTAAGTTTTATTAAAAAACTAGCTAAACCCGGTGTGCTTCGCTACCCCCTCCCCACGTTATAAAATAAAATAAAACGTATTTATATATTTACAAACATTTATTTATTTAGTTTAGTTTGCCCATCAGGAGCATACACATTAGGTATGACATAGTGAACGATTTTTCGATTTCGAATTGCTACCGCCTTTTATTTTGTTAGGCTTGGAAAAAAAATAGACGGGACAAAAAATGGGGGATTTTGGTTGAGGATAAATGGCGCCTCATCGAGGTCAAAGTTCAAGGTAAAAGTTTTTTTTTTTTTTTTTTTTTTTTTTTTTGCATATTCTTTTTTATTGTATCTTCATTTTAAATGAACTAACAATAGGTATTCAAATCTTAAAACTAAAGTTAATTAAGATAAGTCCAGCCAATGCTAGGCAAAATCTAGTTTTCAAATTCGATAGGATATAATGAGCAACTTGTATTTATTCATCTGAGAGCGGTGGTGTCCCTCCTTCTCAAACGGCTATGACCGGGATGTTGTAAGATGTCTCGAGCGAGGGGATTTGGATGAGTTTCCAGCTTACCCAAATAAAGGGCCACGTGTTTAGTTATTTCCCATTTGACAAGTGGAACATCAAGATCGTTGTGTATGTTGTTGTTTTTAATATACCAAGGAGCGGTAGTTATCATTCGTAGAATTTTGTTTTGACGGCGTTGAATTTTCTCAATATTGGAGTTGGAGGCAGTGCCCCATAACTGGATACCATAGCACCAAATTGGCTTTAAGATTGAGTTGTAGAGTAGAAGCTTACAATCGAGCCGAAGGACGGAGTTTCTGCCGATGAGCCAATGAATTTGGGCTGCTTTCAGTTTCAATTGAGTCAGCTTAGCATCTATATGTGGTTTCCATGTGAGGCGACGGTCCAGATGAATACCAAGATATTTCACGTGTGAGTTTTGAGGCACTATATGGTCATTAATACGAATAGGGGGACATGATTCCCTACGTAGAGTAAATGTTACGTGGGTGCATTTCTGTTCATTTATTTTTATTCCCCATTGTCTTGCCCATTTCTCCACTTGCGTTACGTGGTGCTGTAATTGAATCGAGGCATCTTTTGGATCTTTGTGAGTACTGAGAAATGCCGTATCATCAGCAAATGTTGACGTGTGAATTTCATTGTTTGTTGGCATGTCTGCTGTGTACAGCAAGTATAGAATTGGTCCTAAGATACTACCTTGAGGGACGCCAGCACCTATAGGTTGAGGACGGCTTAAATAATCACCTTCTTTAATCATAAACTGACGGTCGATTAAGTATTTCCATAGTAGGTGTTGAAGATTCACCGGCAAGTTCTGCTTTAATTTAGATATCAGGCCTTCATGCCATACTTTGTCGAAAGCTTGAGAGACGTCAATAAAGAGTGCCGAACAGTATCTCTTTTCCTCAAAGGTTTTTCTTATGACTTGTACCAATCTATGTGTTTGTTCTATTGTACTGTGTTGACGTCTGAAGCCAAACTGGTGATTGGGAATGCAGTTGTTTTCATTCAAAATCGGAGTCAGCTTGGTTATAAGCAATTTCTCGAATAATTTGGACATAGTTGGTAATAGACTTATTGGCCTATACGACTCAACTTTGCAAGGATCTTTTCCCGGCTTAGGAATCATCTTTACTAGTGCAATTTTCCAAACCGGAGGGTAGTACTCAAGCCGTAAGATGGCATTAAAAAGAAAGAGGATTAATCTTTTTGCAATGCGAGGCAGCTCAAAAATCATTTTATTGCTGATTTTATCAAACCCAGGTGCTTTTTTAACATTTAAATTATCAATAGCCTCAACAACCTCCAGATATTGAAATCTTATTTGTGCAGGTGGTCTGGCAACAACAGGCGGTAGTTCGCTAATGTCAGTATCCGTATTGGGAGTGAATACATTTTTTAAATGACTTACGAAAAGGTTGCCTTTTTCTTCGTTATTTCGTGCCCAAGATCCGTTCAAAGTACGCAGTGGAGGTTTTGCGATTACGGGTTTTCTCAGATTTCGGACTGCACGCCATAATGAATAATTTGACTGGGAAGTTGCGTCTAGACCTTCCAGATGTTGTTTGAGAGACGCTGCTTTTTGCGCTTCTAGCAAGATCCTAAGGTTTTTGGTACATTCTCTCAACCTAGTTTTAAGTTGGGGCGATCTGTGTTGTTGCCACTCTCTTCGGACTCTCCTTTTTTCAGACAATAGTTGCTCAACATCTGCAGAAAAAACTCTGTTGTACCTATTCGGGCGGTAAGTGGAAGAAGCATGTTCTGCGGCTTTCTCGACATGTTCATTAAGGCTTTTTATACAGGCATCGATGTCTTCAGCAGTTTTTAACGGGAGTTTCTCTGTGCAGTGAGTGCTGATGTATTTTTTGTATTTTAACCAATTCAGACGTTTGACAAGAAGTAAGGCATCAGTTACGCTTTGCTGAGGACTTCTGATGGTGATTACAGTGGGTGAGTGATCTGAAGAAAGATCCAGTGAAGCCTCGACTTCAATGAGTTCCGGGGATACCCCTTTCGCCACGCCGAAATCGATAACGTCAGGAATTTTTTGCTGGTCAGTTGGCCAATAAGTTGGTTGACCAGTTGAAATCACATTCAGTCCCATTTCAGACAGGGAGTCGTACAAGATACGACCTTTAGGGCTAACGAGTCGTGAGCCCCAGAATGTATGCTTAGCATTGTAGTCGCCAGCCGCTATGAAACGGCTACCTAGTGATTTGTAAAAATCTCTATACTGATCTTTTGTTATTGAAAATCTGGGCGGACAGTAAACTGACGAAATCACGAGGTTTTGACAAAAGTTCTCAATACAGATGTTTGTTGCTTGAAGGTAGCACTCTGAAAGACCACCCAATGAATGGTGTTTGATTCGCGATTTGACCAATATTGCCGAGCCACCACATGATCTATCTCTGGGGTCCTTGGTGTCGTAGAATGTATAACCACTTATTTTAAAAATGCTTCTCGACGTCATATGAGTCTCGGAAATCAGCATTACATCAATTTTCTTATTAAAAAGAAAATATTCAAGTTCATTTTTGTGTTGGCGTATGCCGTTTGCGTTCCAGAAACATATTTTGAGACAGTTCATGGTCTATTAAGTATGGCCTGCAGTAGCGTGGACTGCATTTTTTGCATCTCCTGCATCATACTTGTCATGCTTGTCATGAAATGATTCATGGATTGCGCCAGATTCTCCATTATACCTTCAAGACGGCTGTTTGTATCATTTATTGGTGATTCATTTTGCACTGTTGGTTGGTTAGATCTTAGCACGTTGGCATATGAAAATTGGCTAGTGGATGCTTGTGCTACGGGGGGAATAATTGTAATAGGTACTTTTGTCGTCTGAGTAGGGGTAGAAGCGGGTTTGTTGATCAAGGAGCGTTTAACGACCCCGAAAACAGGGCAACCCCTGTAGTTGGCAGTGTGGTTTCCACCGCAATTGCTGCATCTTTTTACCCTGGAATCATCCTTAGGTTTATCGCACTTTGAGGCGTCATGAAGATCCCCACAAACAACACAAACAGTAGGCAACTTACAATAAGATTTAGTGTGACTATATTCTTGGCAGTTCGAACACTGTACTGGGCCAGATCGCTTATGAGGTTCTTCCACTGTAACTCTTCGGTGCATTATGAATTTCAAGTCATATATAGGATGTGTTTCATTTTTCTTCAGCTTAACATCACCAGGTTCTAACTCCACTCTAAATAATGGTTGAGGGATCCTATCTCTGTTTCTTATATTTGATACGGCCTTGATTTTAAAGCCTTTGTCGGCCAAACTGCTCTTAATCTCCTCAGGATCAACAAAAGAATCAATTCCCTTAATTACGACTTGTAGACCTTTTGCGCTTTTAAGTTGATACGTGTAAAAATTCTTTTTGCGTTTTTCAAATTCCGAAACTATTCTCCGATAGTCGTTTTCATTATTAACCTGAATCTTTGTTTCATTAATATTTCCACGCTTAATTGGAGTCACATAAAAAGAATTTTCACCAATTAATGAAACTAATAATTTTATAAGTTCGTTTGAATTTTTTTCTCTTAAATATATTGGAGGTGGTTTTACTGGCTTATTCACAGCGTTAGGGACATCATTTTTCTCTTGGAGGATGGCAAAACGATTTTGCGAGCGTGGCTCTTCAGCATTCTTTGATAATTTTGCGGCTGGTGTAATTTCGGCAGATTTTGGGCTTCTGCCTCTCTTCGATACTGTTATATAACGGTCCATTCCTACCTGTGTTTTTTGTTTTTCTTCAACAGCAACTATAGGAGCGGTCTTATTTGTAGGACTTAATGTGCCTTTTGCAGCTGTTGACGTCTCTCCAATATTTGATAACGAGGACCGTGAAGAAGACGGTCCTTCAGTGATTTTTCTATTTAAATTAAATATGCTTTGGGCTAAGTTTGTGCCCTGTTCAACACATTTATTCAAGTTTGGTGCACTTGCACTTAAATTCAGATTTGTGCTTATTTTTGGTTTCACAGTTAAGTAGTTTTTATTAAATTCGGGATTTTTAATGTTCTCATTACTAACACTTGCCGAGCTCAACACGAAATAAGCATTTCGGCTCTGGGGCCCACTCGCACTGTTAGAATTGCTACTCATTCACTGTCTCACTGTATTTAATTTTGTAGTTTTCAAATAATTAAAAATAAATTATTACAATTTATTAATTTTTTATTGCACCTAGTGCAATTATTTGACTTTGTAAAGTTTTTCACCTATTACGAGTTTTTTTCCACTTTTTTATTTAATTTAACTTTTTATACTTTTTCACCTATTACGATTTTTTCACCGAAAATTCAGCCGCACTAAAAGTAACACGTCCGAACTGTTCGATGTATCAAGCACCAATCTAAATTAATTAAAAAAATTAATAAAATGTCCAATAACTGCGGCGGAGTCGCCCCTAGAGTAGTAAAATGTTAGACTGACCCCCATTAATTTTTCCTCCCCAACATTTTTGTAGAACATGCTTACACCCTATCTTCGCTCCTTAAGGGACTTGCCCTACAAAAGTTAGAGTTTTATAAATTTTACCCCCATCGACCTAACAAGTTTCAGGGCGCCTCTGGAGAATTCAAATGTATGACCAACCCCCAATAATTTTTCCTCCCCAACATTTTTGTAGAACATACTTATACCATATCTATGCTCCTTAGGGTACTTTCCCTTCAAATACAGATTTATAATTTTGCCCTCTGACCTAACTATTTTAATTGCGCCTCTGGAGGATTCAAATGTATGACCAACCCCCATTGATTTTTCCTCCCCAATATTTTTGTAGAACATACTTATACCCTATCTCTGCTCCTTAGGGTACTTTCCCTTCAAATACAGATTTATAATTTTGCCCTCTGGACCTAACTATTTTAATTGCACCTTTGGAGGAGTCAATTGATTTTTCTCACACAACATTTTTGTGAAAGACACCCACCTTCTATATCTGGTTCTTAGAATACTTCCCTTCAAATAAGGTTTTATAAATTTGCCTCCTCGTCTTAACTACTTTCAGGGTGCTTCTGAAGGAGTCAAATGTATATTCCAAACCTTTTTCTCTGCTCTTTAAGGTACCTTAAATATACAAATTTTTTTTATATAAATTTTGTTCCTATTGTTCTAAGTGGTTCCAATACAAAAAACCAGTTTTATGTATCTTTGATATTTGTATTAAATTGAGTTCAATTACAAGTTTGAGTGCGATATGTATGTATGTAAGTATTTTATTTTAATTTAATAATTTATTTTTGTAATAAAGAGGATATTTTTTCCTATTTTCGGCAACGAATTGCAGTAAAAATATTTTTTCTTCCTCGTTGCGGCACAAAATATTGTTATAGTCCTCTATTCGTATAGTCCTCTTTCGGCAGAATCGTTGACAACATGCAGTGTTTGTAGTGCTTGTTGGTAGTCTTTTCCCAAGTTTCTGGATCACTATTAAGAAAATCTTTTGACAATCCGAGGCGAGGAAAAATTTTTCCTGTGTCTGATGTAACATAATGACTCAAATTTTTCTCCATTCATTTTTCGTATACTTCTTTTGGTGTCAATGAAATTCTTTTAACACTTTTGAAGTCACAAAAATATACTGGAGAAACATTTACTCTATCCTCTTCTGCCTCGCTATCTTCATCATAACATTACTCCATGTCATTGCCCGACAGTTCTTCAGCGAATTTCTCTTCATCCCTCTCAAATGTACGAATTGCATCTGCCATTTTTGCCTTGTATCAAAGGGTACATTCTGATCAAATAATGCAAAAGCAATAGCTTCCCCACTAAGATACCAGAGATGTCCACAGAATCTCTTAACCAACTGACATGAAACTGTCTCATCAATTGAAGCATAATGAATAATCGCTTTTAGAAAGTTCAAGTCATTATTTGGGGCTTCTACTACTTTGGTAGCACTAAACCAAGCTTTAATATAAAGAGTTACTATGAAAATAGTAACATCGCGAAGTCCGTTTAATTTATTTTCGCTTAAGTCGAGTCATGCTCGATGGATGGCCAAAGGCATATACTCTGTAAAAATGTTTTTGTTCCGCAAATTTCTCGACTTAAGCGAAAATAAATTAAACGGACTTCGCGAGAGTAAATGTTTCTCCAGTATATTTTTGTGACTTCAAAAGTGTTAAAAGAATTTCATTGACACCAAAAGAAGTATACGAAAAATGAATGGAGAAAAATTTGAGTCATTATGTTACATCAGACACAGGAAAAATTTTTCCTCGCCTCGGATTGTCAAAAGATTTTCTTGATAGTGATCCAGAAACTTGGGAAAAGACTACCAACAAGCACTACAAACACTGTAAAAATTGCATGTTGTCAACGATTCTGGCGAAAGAGGACTATACGAATAGAGGACTATAACAATATTTTGTGCCGCAACGAGGAAGAAAAAATATTTTTACTGCAATTCGTTGCCGAAAATAGGAAAAAATATCCTCTTTATTACAAAAATAAATTATTAAATTAAAATAAAATACTTACATACATACATATCGCACTCAAACTTCTAATTGAACTCAATTTAATACAAATATCAAAGATACATAAAACTGGTTTTTTGTATTGGAACCACTTAGAACAATAGGAACAAAATTTATATAAAAAAAATTTGTATATTTAAGGTACCTTAAAGAGCAGAGAAAAAGGTTTGGAATATACATTTGACTCAAGTCCCTTAAGGAGCGAAGATAGGGTGTAAGCATGTTCTACAAAAATGTTGGGGAGGAAAAATTAATGGGGGTCAGTCTAACAGTTTACTACTCTAGGGGCGACTTCGCCGCAGTTATTGGACATTTTATTATTTTTTTTACTTTGACCTCGATGAGGCGCCATTTATCCTCAACCAAAATCCACCATTTTTTGTCCCTTATATTTTTTTTCCAAGCCTAACAAAATAAAAGGCGGTAGCACTTCAAAATATTGTTGCAAAAATTTTCATATATCACTATGTTATAGCTAATACACATACATATACACGGCATATTAACCTTGAGCTTTCTTAACAGTTATCGGAAACGCTAAGCGAACAGGAAAAAATTGTTTAAAATCGAATGGTAAATCTGTTGGTAGCAGTGGAATGCGTAGCAAAAGTACATCTGTTGTAATGGTCGCTTCTACTAAATTATTTCTCAGTTTTTTTTTACTGCAAGTCGATTGCCATTGCAGAGCCTTTAAATACACCGAAAATATTGCACAAATGCATGCCGTTTTTCTAGTCAAGTATGCCAAGTTAAAGTGTGTAGCAGAGAACAGAAAGAGACCATTCACATTTGCTAACCATTCGCAAATTCATTGCTTTTACTCGACAATAATAAAAATGTGCATTGCTGTTTGTTTACTCATTCCTTATTACTGTTTGCTATTTTACATTCCCTTTTTGTTATGCGGTTATACATCAAGCAACGAAATAATTCAATGCCACATGAAAAAACTAAAAACATTCACACCATTCGTTGCTTTCAGTGAATGAAAACATAAAGAAAGAGCAAAAACAATACAAAACCTAATGAGAAAATAAATATTTTTTGATTGTTGCTTTATGCGCGATTTGTTGACAGTAAACTAGTAAAGTTTGATATTTTTTGTTAGTATGTACAACTTATACAATCAGCATTGAAACCATTCATACCAATCGTTAACCATTCGTACCAATCGTTAAGTATTCGTTGCTTTTGGGAGTATACGTTTACATTTGTACAAGACATGCAATGCAAGCATTATTTTTCGTTACACTCCGTTTTGTGAATAATGACATGTATTGCTTTACGAAATTGATTTATGTTGTCAACATGAGGTTCGTTTTTTGTGATTGTATTCAAAATCTAAAATTAACCAATCAATCCGTTCTCTGGTGTGTAGCACCTTAATCATTGAAACAAATTGATAAAATACAGTTATGAACCCTTTTTAATGCTTTTTAATAAAAAAAAAATGGTGTTGCCAATATTGAGACGCCAAATGAGGTTATTTATACCTTTCAGCTCGATAAAAATTCAATATAATATACAATGTTTTAATTGACTATGTAACTGGCGAAAAATTGTGTTAGTTTTTATTTGTAATATTATTCAAGCATCATATCTTTAACAATGGGATCTAGTTCTAAGGAAATTTTGTTCAAATGACGAATACATCAGTATTTGTGGAAATTCGATTACACTTTCTCGAAAACATCAATCGATACTTCTTGAACTCTTTGTTTCTGGCTTCCTCTGAAAGCATTCCTATTGGTAATACGGCAGCATCCATTATATCCTTACCATGCATTAGTACTTTGTGCACAGTAACAAGCATATAAAACCAACTATAAAAATTTTTGTACGAACAGTTTCGCACTGTCCGACGCATATAATTTAAATTTGTCATATTAAACTATATACATACATAAGTATATGAATGAAATTTAATATCGCTGGCTTAACATGTAAAGGCTCTAAGTCCACTTTTTTTTAGAAATTGAGATTTTGATGCAGTTGTGTTCAATAAGTAAAAATACATCGATTACAACAACAAAAAAATATAGTTATCTCATTAGTTGTTGTTGTTTTGTAGTGATAAGTAAAGGCGCTAAGTCCAATTTATCACATCTTTGTCTAATATCTCACTTCTTCCAACGTTGACATATCAACTGTTTTGCGCGAAATAGTCTGAGAGTCCAACCAATTGACATAATATTATTTCTCATTGGTTACACTCTCGTTGTTTTGTGTATCAACACCATTGACAGTCATGACATTAATCGTCATGATGTTACTTATTTGGATCATTAATTTGTTTTTTAATTTAACAATGTACAATTTTGTAAAAATATTCGCCCTGTCCGTGAAAAAGGCGACGGACATTCAAGGAATACAATACACACCAAATGGTGAAATTAATTTCAAACTTAGAGTTTCTGACGAATGGAAAAATCTCCACCAACAAATAAATGAAAATATAGTCGCACTAGAGTGGTCGGATTTATACCAACTTCATGAGGAAAGAAGAAAAATAAAGACTAGAAAGTTCGAAGACTTACAATATCTAAAATCCACTTTTGCCTACAAAACACCATAAATTTTATGACCATTTGTCATACGAATAAAAATAGTCGTCGCCAGTTATCTTACTTTTAAATCCATTAAAAATTTAAATTAATATTACTTTTTTATAACAGCAATGAAATAAGACTGAATAATTTTTGTTTTCATTATGTACAAGTATATACAAATATCGAAATTGAAATTACAATAATAATGTTAAGCTAGATTTACGCGATTGAAATTTTCTTCAAAATGCTTCAAACTCGTGTAAACAGCAAATATCTGGAAAAGTTATTTATTTAATAACTATTAAATAAATAAATTTTGAAGAATTTTTGCTGTGTACACGAGCTTGAAGCATTTTGAAGAAAATTTCAATCGTGTAAATCTATCTTTATTCATATTTTTAAAAAAATACTGTTTCTTTTTTTTACAATAATCAAAACAAACTTTAACTTTTTACATATTATTAGCTTTTTAAATAACAACAATAAAAAAGCAACAAAAGTACATTTTCGTTGTAGTAAGTAAGAAATATAAGTTGAGACAAGTTTTAAGAAAAAGATCCAAGTCCATGAAAACATACAAACTAAGCAACAGAAAAGGCTCTAAGTCCAAAAAAGCTTTTATCTCGGCAAATACTTATTTTTTCATTTTGCTTTTACGCAAATAAAAAGCAAAGAAAAATACAAAAACAAATTGCATTTACAGATTTCAAAAATGTTTATTCAAAAAAAGTTTCATTGTTTTTTGTCTCCCCTGTAATATTGTAAAATATGGACATAGAGCCTTTACATGTTAAGCTAGCGATATATTTTAAGCCGTGAAAACTACATGTTTTTATTTCGATTGAAATGTCATTCAATTTCGTTACGCCTACATATTCGTAAACAAAAATAATGTTTCACTTATAAATCGTTTCAAGCTTTATTTCCCCAAAGCCTGAAAGTATACCCAATTTTTTGTCTTATTTGAAATATTGACAGGACTTTTGAAATTAAAATCGATGTTACTAAAGGGGACGGTATTTGGCGGTTTAATTGAAAGTACAGACTCGGACCTTTCATTTTTTTATCATTAGAGGGCTAAGCGATTCAATCTCGTCTCATCGAACTGTACGGACGTGTTATTTTTAGTGCGGCTGAATTTTCGGTGAAAAAAATCGTAATAGGTGAAAAAGTGTAATAGGTTGAAATAAAACAAAAAAATGAAAAAATCGTAATAGGTAAAAATATAAAAAAAAACATTAAAAATCGCATAAAAACTGTATGAGTGTTCCTCTCAGATGTAATTCTGAGAAAGAGCTTAGCTCGACTAGAAAAACTAAATGGGTCTCTGAGGAAGAATCCTTAAAAAAATCTGTGGAGAATTTTCTCACTACAAGAGCCGTAGAACGGCGTCGTTCCTGTTTGCCCAATATTGTGATTTCAACAGATGAAAAAACATCATCTTCATCAAATAGCGCAGTCAAACCCAAAAAACAAGTAGGTATGGATAAGTACATCACCGTTCTCAAGCGACAGAGGAGCCCGACATCTGCTCAAATGTCTTCCAACTCAAAAGTTCCTAAGACCGTCAATAGTGATAAACTAAATGACCAAAACAGATTTTCTCTACTTCAGACGGATGACCCAGAAATATCGAAAAAGACATTTAGACCAAGAAATATCGAAAAAGACATTTAAGCCCCCACCAATTTACCTGAGAGAGCCCACTTTCAATAAACTGATACAAGGAATTGTTGCTGTAATAGGTGAAAACATGTTTAGCGTAACCTCAATGAAACATGGAAATATCTGCGAGACAAAGATACAAGTGAATAGGGAAGATGATTTTCGAAAATTGTCCAACCAGCTGGAGAGGGAGACTAGGGATTTCTATACCTACCAGCTCAAAAGCGCAAAAGGACTCCAAGTCGTTCTAAAGGGTATAGACCCATGTGTTGATCCTGCGGAGATAAAGACCGGTTTAATGGACAAACGGTTCAAAATCAAGAGCGTAGTGAATATCAGAAACCGTGAAAAGATCCCTCAGCCCATGTTCAGGGTAGAATTGGAACCTTAAAGAAAAACGAGTCCGATCCCATCTACAATCTGATGTACCTTCTGCATCGTAGAATCACCGTGGAAGAACCACATAAGCGTCAGGGACCCGTCCAGTGTCTCAACTGTCAAGAATTTGGTCACACCAAGGCGTATTGTAAATTGCCGACAGTTTGTGTTGCGTGTGGGGAGCTACATGCAACTGTTCAATGCGATAAGTCGAAAACTGACTCAAAAATCAAAAAATGCAGTAACTGCGGAGGTAATCATACCGCAAATTATAGAGGTTGTCCAATTTACACTCATTTGAAAGGCATAAGAACCAACAAGACGTCAGTATTGCCTAATCATCCTCAACAGCCAAATTTTGCATCGAGTGACAATTTCCCTCAATTGTTACCGTCCACTAGTCATGTAAACGCGTCTAGTTCTAGACAAGTTTCTTACGCAACCGTTGTTAAATCTAATATGTCAGGTCTGGAGCAGGAACCTAAACCCCAATATTCTGAGCCGCATATCAACAATCTAGAGACAACATTGCAGACACTTGTCCAAACTATGAACACTTTTACGACCACCATGACATCCATGATGCAGGAAATGCTGAAAATGCAATCCACTATCTTGCAAGCCATTTTAAAGAAATGATTTATTTAAAAATTTGTTTCTGGAACGCGAACGGCCTCCACCAACATAAAAATGAACTGGAATACTTCCTGATGGATAAGCAGATTGATGTTATGATGATTGCTGAAACTCACTTGACGTCGACAGGGTACTTCAAAATTAATGGCTACGTGTTCTACGATACTAAAGACCCCCGCGGAAGAGCTTGTGGAGGTTCGGCAATTCTTATAAAGAACAGAATAAGGCATTATCTAATGAATAACATAAGTGAGGATTACCTCCAAGCAACAAACATTTGCATTGAATTCTGTCAATACAAATTTGTTTTATCATCGATTTATTCTCCGCCTCGATTTTCAATAAAAGAACACCAATACCATAACTTCTTTGAATTCCTTGGAGCTAGATTTTTAGTTGCTGGTGACTTTAACGCCAAACACACTTTTTGGGGTTCACGTCTGGTGACCCCGAAGGGTCGTGAACTCTTCAACACCATTGCCAAAATGGGATTAGATGTACTCTCAAGCGGGCATCCCACCTACTGGCCGACGGACCGACGGAAGATTCCCGATGTTATTGACTTCGGAGTAGTGAAAAATATCCCTGTAGAATCGATACAAGTGGAGCCTTCATTAGACTTGTCTTCAGATCACTCTCCTTCTATTATTTCAATGCGTTTCCTTCAAGGGAATGGCTCTCCATTTCGGGACATATCTAAAACCAGAGTAAGTTGGATAAAGTATAAAAAGTATTTAAGTTCCCACTGCACGGAAAATGTAGTGTTGAGAAGTACCGAGGATATTGATGGGTCGATTGGCAAATTTACTGAGGACCTTCGACGAGCTGTGCATCACGCTTCCACTTATCACGTTGAATGTAGAAATAGGACAAACAGAACTTATTTCTCTGAACTCGAACATCTCCTATCAGAAAAAAGAAGAATGAGAAGAGAGTGGCAAATTCACAGGTCTCCTGAACTGAAAGCTAGGCTACGGGAATGCAGAGATATACTAAGACATTTCTTAGAAACCCAAAGAACGGCCTCACTTAGATCTTACTTGGAAGGTCTTGATAGTACCCCACAATCTGACTACTCGTTATGGAGGGCGGCAAGAGGTTTAAAAAGACCAGTGAGAGGAAAACCTCCTTTGCGAAATCCGACTGGTGACTGGGCTAGAAATGATTCCGAGAAAGGGACATTATTTGTTAACCATTTGAGAAATGTGTTTACTATAAACAACTCAAATAATAACGAATCTGATTTGCCACCACTTGTTATAAGACCTCCTGTACCTCTAAGACTAAACTTTCGTGATGTCCAAAACGCTATTGGTACTCTGAACCTTAGAAAGGCTCCAGGTATGGATAAAATCAGCAATAAAATGCTTGTGGAGTTACCTCGTGTAGCAAGAAGAATTATCCTCTTTATCTTCAACGCTATTTTACGCCTAGAATACTATCCTGCAGATTGGAAGGTGTCTATGATCACTATGATTCCTAAGTCAGGAAAGGACCACACCAAAGTGGAGTTATATAGGCCAATTAGTCTACTGCCTACAATTTCTAAACTGTTCGAAAATTTATTAATGACTAAGTTGACTCCAATTCTGAATGACACTGAATGTATTCCAAATCATCAATTCGGCTTCAGAGCTAAACACAGCACCATCGAACAAACACACAGATTGGTAAATGTGATAAGAGGGTCGTTTGAAGACAAAAAATACTGTTCCGCCCTTTTCATTGATGTGTCCCAAGCGTTCGACAAAGTTTGGCATGACGATTTAATGCACAAAATTAAATTAACTCTGCCTGCTAACACCCATAAACTCATGGAAAGTTATTTATACGGTCGCAAATTTAAAATCAAAGAAGGTGATTTTTTAAGTACCGCTCAGCCAATTGAATCAGGTGTGCCACAGGGTAGCATACTGGGTCCTACTTTATATTTGATTTATGCCTCCGACATGCCGTCAGACCCCAAAATACATACTTCAACTTTTGCAGACGATACAGCCTTTATTAGCGTTCATAAGGACCATCAAATAGCATCACAGAACTTGCAGAAATATGTTTATAAACTAGAAAATTGGCTTGAGCTTTGGAAAATCAGGGTTAACGAACAGAAATGTATTCATATAACTTTCGCATTGCGAAAAGATACCTGCTCGTTCATCAGAATAAATAATCAAATTATTCCTCAACATAATGAAGTCAAATACCTCGGTATTCACCTCGATCGTCGTTTAACTTGGAAGTCTCATATTGAAGCGAAACTTACACAAATGAGATTAAAAGCAGTGCAACTTAATTGGCTAATCGGCAGAAACTATACATTGAAATTGGATTGCAAACTTTTGTTGTACAATGCAATTCTAAAGCCAATCTGGTGTTATGGAATTCAATTATGGGGTACTGCCTCAGCATCAAACATTGAAAAAATTCAAAGGGGTCAAAATAAAATTCTACGGATAATTACTGCAGCTCCTTGGTACGTTAAAAATTGTAGAATTCCCAAGGATCTAGGCATTCCTTTGGTGAAAGTCGAATTTACAAAATACGCCTCAAAATATGTCAGCAAACTTGAACACCATCCAAACCCACTTGGACGAGACATCCTTAACTTTAGTGGCCACAATCGGTTGAGATGGAGGGATACCCTTGCTTTAACTCAAGTGCAAAACAGATGACTGGATCAGTTGATGTGAAATTTTTTAGTATCATAAAAATTTTTGTCTAGCACTGGCTGGGCTTATTATTTTCTTTTTAGTATTAAGATTTCAATACTTATTGTCATTTCATATATGAAGATTCAATAAATAATTAAATGCAAAAAAAAAAAAAAAATAGAGGGCTAAGCAAGGCAAAGCACATAAAGTTTTTTTCCATCAAAAAGTGAAAAGTTGATATTTTTTAGTATAATTTTTGATAAACTATGATAATTAGTTTACTTTTCCAATTTCAATAATTCTTTTTTTTTATAAAAAATTTTCACTAAAAAATAAAACAAAAGCCATAGCTATAAACCTATACACAAAAAAAGTTCTTTATTTGAACAATAATTTTAATCTAATTTCATTGAATAAATTTCCTTTGACTTCTTTTTTTAACTACAAAATTTCACTTTTCATAAAAAACCTTGTTGAATTTTTCTTATCCAAATATTTCTTTACAAAACCAAATCATTAAAATTTTAAAATTGGAAAGTTGAAAACCCCTATTTTTTCCGCCAAAATGCCACTGTGTATCGTATAAACACAAAAATCGTATGCTAACTCTTATGTTGACATTTCATTCGTTGACATATGCTGACATCAAAAAATTTGCTACTTTCAACATGTCGTGTAAACGTCTAACATATGACATAGGAATTTGCTGCTAATTTTAATCATATGGCTGTCAGCATATACATATATTCTGATTCAACATATCGTCTAAACTTACCTATAGGTTAATAAATAAAGATTATATTACGCATTTGTTGAATCTCTAACAAAAAGTATTTTTTATCAAAATTTTGATAAATTTTCATTTAGATAAAAAGATTTAGCCGAAGAATTGCAAAAAATATAACACTTTTGAAATTGAAACAAATTACATGTCAAACGTGCCCTATATTGAGCCCCCTTAAAAAACTTGAACTGATGTAAAACTTTATCGTATTTATTTAGGGATTCCAATACCGGTATTACCGATCCGAAATGCCGGTATTACAGGCTTCAATCGAAAACCGAAATACCGAAATACCGCATGCAACAATACCGGTATTCTTTTTTTTTTTAATATATAAACTGCGCTATGTACTAGAATGAACTCGTGTCTAGAAAAGTCAGTGGAGATAAGTTCAGCATTACATTCGATGAGTGGACGTCAGTCAGAAATCGACGTTATATTAACATAAATGTCCATTCTGATAAAAGCTTTTGGAACCTTAGGTTGAGTCGTATTTCAGGGTCTATGCCATCAGATAAATGCATTGAGCTAGTTAATAAAAAAATTAAAAGAACATGGTATTTCACTACAGGCGGACATTGTTGCGCTCACAACGGATGGTGCTTCTATAATGAAGAAAGTAGGTAAGCTTGTGAAGGCAGATCATCAACAATGTCTGGTACATGGCATACAACTAGCGGCCATTAGCGTGCTATATCAGCAGAATATTTCTGATGAACGTGAATTATTTCCCTGCGAAAATGATACCGATAACGAAGAAGACACAGATAACGAAGATGATGATGGTGATTATAAAGTTTCGGAGTGTAGTTAAATTGTTTCGCCATTCGCCAACAAAAAAATGATGCAACATTAGAAAAATATGTTAAGGATGAATTTGGTAAGGTTGATGTTGATATTAGATTCTAAAACTCGTTGGAACAGTTTATTAGCTATGCTGGAAAGATTTTATATGCTTAAAGGTTGCATAAGAAAAGCACTTATTGATTTAAATAATACTTGTATTTCGGAAAATGAATTCCAGCTACTATCAACAATAATATCAGCTTTAACCCCTATAAAGGTTGCAGTTGAAAGTTTATGCTGCTCAGATTCAAATCTCTATAAAGCAGATATTACCTTAAAATTCATATTGGATGAGCTTGCACAACAAAAAACGATACTGAGTATTGCATTAAAAAGTAAATTAAAATGCAGAATTCTTGTAAGGCGTACGAACTTTTCAGATGTATTATATTATTTGCACAATCCATCTAACCATGAAAACGATGACAATTACGGAATATTTAACCAAATAAGGAAAACAGCCATAATACAAATAATTGTTAAGTTATGAAGATCACGACGAAGCAGTGACAGATAAATCTGACGATGAAGTCGATATGGTTAATATTGAACAAGAAATTCCTATTCAGGACAAATCTCTTTCAATTAAGCAAAAGTTGCAGAAAATTATGATTGAAAAAATTCAGCAAAATAAGCGCGGTAATGAGATTAGTTCGAAAAAAATCAGATAATGATCTTTAGAAAGTAATTCGAAGGAATATCTCATATTTATAATCTGAAAATATGAAAGGAAAATATTTGCAAAATATGTATAAATTCCTTATGACCATTCGTCCTACAAGTGTAGAATCTGAGCGTGCGTTTTCTGCAGCAGGATTAATCTGCACGAAAATAAGATCACGTCTATCGGCTGAAAGCATCGACAACTTATGTTTTCTGTGAACATATTTCAACTTACAAAAAGAAGGAATTAAAAAAAATTGTAATTAAATTTTTAATTGTTTTGTTTTATTTTTAATATCGAACTGTTTTATTTTTTTTTATAACTATAAATTAATTGTCTTTTCTTTTAAAACCTACATACATATATTAAATAAACAATAACTTGGATTGAATAATATACTATAATCGGAAATTGTTTTATTCTTGGTGCTTTGTGTTTAGATATTTTTATTTTATAAACAATACCGAAAATATCGATAATACCGTTAATACCGGTATCGAGATTTCCTCAACACCGAAATGTCGAAATACCGAAAGGCTGTCGGTATTGGAATCCCTATATTTATTCCTAAAAAATTTTAGTCTGCTCCACTATGCAGTGGCAATTTTTTCATTTCGTTTGTAATTTCTACATATTACTTTATATTCAGGTTCAATTAGTTGAAATTAACTTTCTGAATGCAGAAATATCTGAGGATATGTTCGAGATTTCTGGTATAGAAGTTAAGCAAACTCGGTTCATAAATGGCAGAGATTTGATAAACACAAGTAAGAAAGTGTAGTCGGTCAAGCCCGACCATATAATACCCTACACCCAGTAAAAGTAGAATACAGTTTTTCAGATATGAGCGCTACATGTGAGATATGACCTATTATGGATCGATCAGCCAAAAATTTAGTGCCATGACTTCTGTGCACTCAAAATATTTCATAGGTAAAATAAACGAAAATCGTGGTTCATTTTACTAAATTTTTCGTTATTTTGACAAAACGAAATATTTCGTATAATATACAAATGTTTTTCGTTCTTGTTGGGACTTTTTATTTTCCGCATTTCACGAAATATTTGTGTATTTACCAAGATTATTTTGTTAAATTACAAAATAAATGGTTATCTAACGAAAATTTTTCGTAAACAAAGCTTTTAAATTTGGTCTGGTTTACAAAATTAAATAAAAAAAATAAGAAATATATTTCGTAAAAATAATGATAAATTTCGTAAAAATACAAAATTATTTTGTTAATTTTAAAAATATTGCCTCCTGTTATACGAAATTTTCTAAACTTACGAAAAATATTTTGTAGGTATAAGAAAAATTTCAAATTTTTTTCGTTTATTTTACAAAATTTTTTAAAAAAAACGAAATATATTTTGTAAAATCACGAAAATATTTCCTAAATACACGAAAGGTTTCGTTAATATTTCGTAAAGTTACTAAAAATTGTGTAAAAATAAAAAAAAATTTTGTTTATTTTAGAAAAAGTTTCGTTAATTTCTCAAGAAATATTTTTTTATTAAACGAAAAGTTTTGTTTATTTTATAAATAATAGTAAAGGAAAAAATAATAGCATTTCTGCATTAAATTTAGTTTGATTTTGTCGATTGCTTTGGATTTCTACAAAGAAAATTTGTATATTAGTAACTTTTAAACTAAGTTTATATAAAATACACTAACCTTGTATTTTTTTGTACAACATATGCGTAATTGGATTAACATGATGTCCATCTATTTTATAGAACTGAATATTTAAAAAATCCCACATATGGCTGGAAGCTTCAGAATATTTAATTGAAAATACGTGATACGCTTTAAAGCATATGTCTATAGCTTTAGTGATACTGAAAACTTTGTATTTAATGTTGTCAATGTCACAGAAAAATGATAGGGGCTTATACATATATGTCCCCTATAACAGTAATGTAAGGGGCAACTGAACCCTCTGCCACAATTTTTATATCCAACTTCTCTTTATATGCCTCTTCAGTTGGTGAAAATGTTATAAAATACCATTTTGATTCCATAATATGTATTATAAAACTTGTTTCCTTTATTAGAACTTTTTGATTTAATTCTTGATGGTGGAAGTAAGGAATGTAAGAGTGTTAAGAATATGATAAATTTGGTATCTAAAAAGTTAAAAAAAATTGCATAACCATTATCCATCAGTAAATAAAATTTAAAAATTTGATTATATTTGTTTATAAAACCTTTCTACTTACTATAGTCAATGCAATTATTTCTTTGTACAAAATCCCAAAGCTTTTTGCCATCTTCACCTTTAAATTTCGATTCGTTTTCTGGAAATATCTTTTGAGTCATGTGCTAGTTTCTTTTTTATTGTGCATTAGTCTAAAATTCTTAGATATGAATGTTTCATTAGGTAAATATATTTTACACAAATAACAATTAATTTTCTTACACTTATTTAAATTTATTTTAACCCTTTACGGCGCCATGTTGCATTTCTGCAACATACCCTTAAAGTTAGTGTTAAAATACCGCAGATGCCGATAAGCCGATTTAGCTTAATGTTGTAGTTTGGCAACAAAGTGTTCTTATGTTTGGAAACAAATTTTTCTAATGAAAAGCAGACTAGATGGCATATGTTCACCTCAAGTGGTGCACGTGTAGAAACTGGTTTTGCAAGCATTTAGTCAATTTGCGAAAAATAATTTCTTGAAGAAATACTCATATTCTGCTCTTGAAATTTGTGAAAGTGAAAGATAATACGATATATTTCAAAAATAAATTGCAAGTTTTTTTTGCAAAACCAATTTCGTTAGTGTTTTATACTGATTTTTGTTTGTTGCATATCTGCAACACTGCGTATTGAGGCCCATTATTTAACAATATTTTCCCTTCATCTTCGTAGTTGTAAAATTAGCAAAAAAGTGCATAATTTGACTATTAAAGACTTGGAAAATATTCTAGCAGAGTGGGAAGATAGCGAAGATGGACTTGATTTTTCTGATGACGATGATGTCACTGATCCACCATACAATCAAGAAGCGAATGAGGATGAAAGCTCTGATGAGGAATTAGAGTTGCCGCCTAACGAAGAAGATGTTCCTGATTTTGCAGACGATCTATCAACTACATCCACCACTGATTTATTTCCAGTAACAGCTTCTCCTACTACCTCCGCTAAAGCAGCTCCAAAGTTATCTGGCCGTATATCAAACGCAAAAACTGTATTGAAAACGAAAAGCTTAACTTTAAATGATGAGCAACTACGTTTTCTTGGGTCTAAAACGTTACCACCAGAGATACTTTGCCTAGATACCCCTTTTGAGGTATTTTCATATTTGTTTCCAGAGGATATAATATACTTTATAAGAGACCAGACCAATTTATATTCTGTGCAGAAAGATTAAAATAAGTCAATTAATGTGAATAGTCAGGAGATACGTCAGTTCATTGGTATCGTTTATTATATGTCGATCGTTCATATGCCAAATACAAAAATGTATTGGTCCGACAACATAAGCTTTGCACCGGTACGGGAGATGATGCCGGAAAAAAGATTTCAGATGATTAATCAGTTGCTTCATTTCAACGATAACAGCAAAATGCTACCATACAACCATGATGATTCTGATCGTTTGTATAAAATCCGACCATTAATTGAGAAACTTAACCACAACAATTAAGCTACGTAGAATCGATGGGGCATATGATTTTTTTTACCATTTTCTTGATATGACTATGTGCAATTCATGGCTGTTACATAAAAGAATACATGCTGAAAATGGTAGTACTAGTAAGGCCCTTAACTCTGCAGAGTTCAGACTCAATATAGCTGAGACCTTATGTAAATATGAGACAGTCAACCGTGCAAAACGGGGAAGTGATGTTGAATGGCTAATTCAAAACAAAAAGATCTTGAGCGGGACGTACGTACCTCCAAGAAATGTGAAGATGGACCAATTAGGGCACTGGCCAGCATGGACTGAAAAACGGATGAGATTCAAATTTCTAAAATGTAATGGTTATACGCAAACATTATGCGAAAAATGCGGCATTGCTTTATGTTACAATAAGCAAAATAACTGTTTTAAAGATGTTCATTTAGTATAAGTTCAACAGCAATAAATAAGAGCTATTGATGCAATGTTGCATTTCTGCAACAAATTATATTTTGTCCAAAATCATTATTTAATTTTTAATAAAAAATTTTTCCTTTATTTATGTTTTATTTTCTATCTAATACAAGAAAACAGAAAAAATTGGCGTTCTTGCGCCGTAAAGGGTTAATAAATCAAACTATTTTTAACTATTTTTAACAAGGCACGACTAACGCTTCTATCTCTTTAATTGTCAGTAAAAGCATGACTTGTTTTGTTATTTTTAAGTTGCATTTAAAACGGTACATTTCATTTTACGAAATTATATTTGTGAAGTGAACGAAATTTCTAAATTTACGAAATTTGTCTCTGTATTTAATATGAAAGTTTCGTATTTTTTGAGAAATTTTTGTAAAATAAACAAAAAAACATTAACGAAATTTAATTTGTAAAATTCAAAAAATTTCTAAATTTACAAAATTTTCTACAAGATCTAAACACGAAAGTTTTGTATTATAAACGAAATTTTTGTACAATATACAAAAATAATTCTACGAAAAAAATTTCTAAAATAATGAATTTTGTAAATTTACGAAATAAAAAAATTACTAAAATATCGTATTATGTACAAAACTTTAGTAAAATGTACGAAAATAATTTTACGAAAAACCATTTCGTATTTTTATGCATGAAATATTTTGAGTGTGGATACAAAAAAAAAAAAAAAAAAAAAAAAAAAATATTATGTATGTTAAACTTTATCTGGATATAAATACTTTAAAAAAATTAATGAGGTAAAAGTGAATTACGGAGAGGGTCTTATATGGGAGTTTGGACTAATTATGGACCGACCACTACAAAATTAGGTCTCATCATTTATGTATATATGAAACTTAGTTCTGTTAAATTTTATTTGAAGACCAACATTTTTAAGAGATTTATTGTCGTTAAAGTGATTTTCGGAAGTGGGCCTTATATGGGGGCTACGACTAATTATGGACCGATTTTCACAAAATTTATAGATGTGATTTAGCTCCAGTTACTACTCCTTTGTGGTGAAATTTGTTTGGATACTTGCATAATTTAAATATTTCTGATCGTTAAACTCCTATTTCGGGAGGACATTTGTATGGGGGCCAGGAGAAATAATGGACGGATTTCCACCAGTTTCAATCCCATCCGTCCTTGGGCCGAAAAATATCACGTAAATTGCGACCTGTACTCTGCGCACAAGATTTACATGGAGAGCCAGCCAGCCAGACGAACGGACGGACGGACATCGTTAAGTAGACTCAGGAAGTGATTCTGAGTCGATCGGTATATTTTAGGTGAGTGTTGGACCAATATTTATGGGCGTTACAAACATCAGCACAAATCCAATATACCCTCCCTACTATTGTGGTGTAGGGTATAAATACTTTTCTATATATAGCGGATACTAATTTCTTTACGCAGACAATAATGCATATATGTACTATAAAAGCCTTTGTAAGTTTATTTGATGCTTGGATGCATCAAGAGGCTTTTTGAAGACTTGGACCAGGATCGGATAAAATGGGTAAAAACCGGTGAAATTTGGTATGTAGATATATAGATCCATACTTGGAAGTGTCATTAGGCTTTATATTATTTCAAGACTTGGCCCAGGAAGGCCACAAAAAGGGGGAAAACTGGTGAAATGTTATTGATATAAAAAGTACATTTTTCTGTTTATACAAAAAGGAGAAAACGGGTAAGAACTGATTACACTTAAACTTTTAAAATTTCTCTCTGAAATAATGATTGTCTGTGTTATGTAGCAATAGCATTTTTATTTTAGCTTCCTGTAGTCATCAAGTTGTACATTAGAAACGTATTTCTTTGAAAGTCTATCTTCAAGGGGATAAAAACGGGTAAGCAGTGGAATTTTGTGTTTAACGTTAATAACACTGTGCTAGTTGGAAAAAGTGACAAGCGGGGCACCTGGCGGGTTAACCTAATTCGGGTACGCTGAATCCAGTGGTGCTAACCGTTTTTTTAGGTTAGCTCTTGTTTTCGAAAATTTCTGTAAGTAAGGTTCACATATGCGTAGTCTTTGTAGAAACATAATTTTTTTGACCAAAAAATAATTTTTTTTAGCAAAATTTCGAAAATTGTATTTTTAAAAACGGCATAAAAAATTTTTTCTGCACGTATAGCAAACAATGTTCCAAACAAAACAAGACATAAATAATTAAAATCTGTCTACAACTTTTGATTTTATTCACAAAAGATAAAATGTATAATAACCAGACGAAACTTCAAGAATTTAAACATTTATTTTTCGAACCTGGTTAAAGGATTGCTGTTTGATTGTGGGCTAGGGAGCCGCAGTGGTGCAGAGGGTCTGAACGTAAAGAATTCTGATGAGAGAAAGTGGTGTTTCTCGAAACATATGTAAATTCAACCAACAACCCAGGTTCGAATCCTAAGCCAAGAAAAATTTTCAATAAAAATTTTAATAATAATTTTCATGTAACAAATTCTACCTTCAGTAAAAATAATTTAATGTAAATTAAATTTAATGAACTCGAGCCTAAATAAAGAAATAGTAAAGAAGTAATTCTTACCTCATTGGCCCCTTAAAGTAGGCCCTAAGGCTCTTATCGGTCCTTGATCCTGTCAAAATTTTTCATGGACCCATTTTACACCAAATCCATCTATTTTAAATTTAAAAATAATTTTTCCCTTCTAACTTGTATGGGGTAGCTCACTGTGCGTCATCTGCGTATAAATTGATGTTGCATTTAGAGAGTGAGTTTGTTTTGCAAATCGTTTATATATAAGAATGGTCCTAAAATAGAACCTTGAGGCACTCTTCTATTAAAGGATATGCTATCTGACTATATATTGTTCACAAGCACCGATTGTGTGCGATTTCTGGAAAAATATTTAAATAAAGATTCCGGAGATGATATTTTTATATATTTTTGAACAGAGATTCAGTTGTACTGGAATTCCAATCTCTAACCGCTGGTAAGCATTGATGACTTTAATGTTTTTTAATGTTACCCATATTTATTTATACAAACAGTAGTCTTACATACAAAACTACTTAATCGGGGCATCTGTTCCTTTAATAATGAAAAAAGAACTCTTTATTGGCACACAATTTTCAATAACAATTGGGATCTTATACTTGTACATCATGGACAAACACGTGAAAATAATGAAGACGATTCAAATTTTAAATGTAATTTTCATTTTACGATTAGCAAGCTTAAATATATATTTGGAAAGAATTAAAGAATTTGAGTTGCAGGAATGTTTTTACTCCTACAGAATGAATTGACACTTTACACACCAAACGAAACATGTTTGTGTGTTATTCCTTAAACAGATTCATAAAATTCTAAATGTTCAGCGGCCAGGAATAAAAGATCATTAATATCATTAATTGGTTTTTTATTTCTATTGTCGCCCATCTGAACAGAAAAAAATGTTTTTGTTAATGCTAAGAGAAGAGAAACATGTTTTGAACATCATAAAACTAAACCGGGTATTTGCAAGTTATTAAAAAGTATCTAAGCAAACCAAAAAATATTTGGAAACCATCTAAAAAACGATTCCCTTAAAAAAAAATATTTTGTTTATAATGGATGGCAAACTCTTGCTTTACAACTCAAACAGAAAACCAACATATATGGTGTTTTGGAATACAGGGGCCAAATTACCGCACTCGTGATCGAATGAGCTATCGTATCGAAAAATGATTTCGATATCGAAATTATGATAAAATGTACTAAATTTCTTGCTCGATATCGTATGCCATAATCTCAGATAAGAAAATTACGATCAATTTTACTCGATATCGTATGCGGTAATTTGGCCCCAGCTTTGGGAAATAGCCTCAGCTTCAAATGTAGACAGAATTCGAAGACGCCAAAACAAATTGCTACGAATCAGCGATGCCAACTTAGCCCTTTTCGGGATAAATTTAGCCCGATTTTAGTCACTCAAAACGCGGAAAAAGAAAATTGGCCCTAAACTAAAAAAACGCGTAAATCTAGCACGTTTTACAATTACCGTTTATCCCTTTTAGCCCGTTATTACTTTTTGCTCGATATGGCTACATTTTCTTCCTTTAATCTAATAATATAGAAACAATGCTTTTGGTAATAACTAGGGCTGCGATTTTCATGCAAATGCATGTTTTTTTGTCGATAGTCTATGAGCGATGTCGACCAATTATCTTTCCGAATCAAGAAATTTGCGTTAATATGGCATCGATTTGTTGTTGCATATTTTGGTGAAAATTCATATTTTTGCATATTTTGGTTTAAAATGCATATTTTAAATTTATTAATACATATTTTTGCATATTTTGGAATTTTTGAGTGATTTTTCAAAAAATTTCCAAATAAACAAAAAAAAATCAATAAATTCTTTTAGTGCTCTGCTTAAAATACAACTTTATATTAGAAGGAGACGCATATACTACATAACTTGATATCGCATACTAACACATTCACATTCAATTTTCAAATAAAAACTTAAATGTAATTTTTCATTTTTTTTGCAACGTATTTTTGAGAAAAACTGGGGCCAAATTACCGTATTCGAAAAATGATTTCGATATCGAAATTATGATAAAATGTACTAAATTACTTGCTCGATATCGAATGCCATAATCTCAAATAAGAAAATTACGATCAATTTTACTCGATATCGAATGCGGTAATTTGGCCCCTGGCTAGATGCTGTAGAATAATATTCAAAAAACTTTGAGCAATTTAAGAATGTTATTGACGAGCTTGTTGATACCGATTCGTATGCAATTAAAAAAGTAAAAGAAATATTAAATTTAAATAACATCAAAAGTCAATTAGCATTTGTATTTTCCAACTACGGATATATTTGGGTGACAATAACTAAATTGGAGGGATTTGGTTCTCTTAATACTCAAATCAAATTAATTAAGATTGCAGAAAGTAAAATTGACAATGTGGACGGAAGAAAAGCCCAACAAATTAAAACAAAAATCCAAAGCGTTTTGCAATAAAATGAAGGATTTCAAAAAATAAAACAAATTTCAAAGATTTTTGATCTGGAATCAAATGTGGGCTCTGAATTAGAAAATGAATATTCTCCAAATGAATTGGATTCCTCCAAGTATGCTCCTATAAATTCGGTTGACGTTGAGAGATCATTTTCTATGTACAAAATTTTTTTGATTATATAAAAAAGTATTTATTTGTTTATACAAACACAAATTTAAATTAGTTACATATTTTAGTTTTTAAAAGATTTGCGTTTAAATAACAATAGACTGAATTTTTTGTTTTTTTGTTTTTAATAAAATTAAAAAACAAAACATTTTTTTTATTGAAATTTTTCAAGTTTTACTGCATATTTTGGATTTTTTAGTGCATATTTTAAGCGCATATTTTCGATTATTTAGTGCACGAAAATCTTAGCCCTAGTAACAACCCATTCCTTAAACCATAGAATACATCTGTGCCTTAAACTGTCCAGTTTTGCCAAGCACATATTGACATATCCGTACCCAAACGCAGAAGTTGAGAGGAGTTTCAGCAAAGACTACAAATATATTTATAGTCTTTGGTTTTAGTGTCATGAATTTATTCAAAAATAAAATTAGAAACAAAATGTCATTAAATACGTGTAACAGTTTTAATACACATTAAATATAGCCTAAAAGGAGATAATGTATGTTGTTCAAACTACAAAATACCTGACGAAGTGTGCTCAAATATTAATTCGAATGAAACATATAAAAAATCTAAAAAATATTTTATTGATAGTGTGTTATGGACTGAGATTGATGATGAACAAGAAATCGAAATTTTGTTCAGTAACGACCAATTTTAAATGTATATGTACTATTTAATACTATGTATTTAATCTACGTATGTACCTTATTTATTAAAATGTAATATGAAATGTAATTGAAATATGTAGGTATCTCATGGTAGTAATTTTTTTTCTTATAAATTATTTTATACAAATGTGTTTGTTGTTTTGATTTTTAAAAGAAACATTTTATTACTTAGCCCCTTTTCGCACTTTATCGAAAATTTTGCCAGGATGTGACTTTATACGGTTTTTTTCAATTTAGCCCTTTTTTGAAAAATGTTTCCGCGTTTTGAGTCTCAAAAGTTGGCATCACTGCTACGAATAATCACAATTGCCCCCTGATATATATATATAAAATCCAATATCCATAAAGACCTAAACGTGCCTTTGGTAAAAACTTAGATCCAAAAAAATGCTAAAAAACACTTAAAAAAGCTTGAAGTACACCCGAACGCATTAACCCGCAACATATAAAATAATAGTGACTATATTCGACTAAGAAGAAGAGATACAACGGATCTGAGCCGAAGATAAGAAGGAAGAACGGTTATTTAATACTTATAAAAAAAACAATTTCGGGGCATTGGCTGCACTAATAATTATTTTATTTTTTTTAGATTTAAGATTTGTGATACAGGACACCTGAAAGAAGCACTAAAATTTTAAGCATTAGCATTTTGCAGATTTTGGTAATACGTTAAAAAGTTTCGGTTAGTTTATTTATAATCGAAACCCCAACAACATGTCTGCTATTCATGAATTCCGATACACATCTTGCAGATACTAATGACATCCTAAATGGGTTATACCAGCATTGGCGTTGAAGCAGTGTTCTTCGACGCTACCTTATACCGTGCCGGTGAATTTCCCATGTGTTGGAAGGTTGCTAATGTAACGCCGATTCCTAAAAAGGAGAGGCTACAAACCCTGAAAATTATCGCCCAATTGCAATCTGTTCTGCACTTTCGAAAGTTATGGAAAGTATGGTAAATTACCATCTTGTGAAATATCTAGAGTCCAATAATTTACTTAGTGACCGCCAGTATGGCTTCCGTAGAGGATGCTCTACGGGTGACTTACTAGCCTTCCTATCGGAAAAATGGTGTCGTTCTATACATCGTTTTGGCGAAAGTAAAGTGGTGGCTCTAGATATTTCTAAGGCGTTCGACAGAGTCGAGCATGGTGCTCTCTTATCGAAAGTCATTGCTTTTGGTGTCGGTGATAACTTTTCTCGATTTATATCGAGTTTCCTCAGAAATTGCACTACATATACGAGTTGTTATAAATGGGATCTCATCACATCAGACAGAGTTGAAAACTAATTCAGGGGTACCGCAAGGCTCATTTCTTTCTCCCACTTTATTTCTCATCTTTATATATGTCCTTCTATGTTGTATATTATCGCACAAACGCGCAACAGAACATGTTGCTTCATCTGTTTTTATGGGCGATGTAAATATTAAGGAATCAGACGTTCTTGACGTTCTAGGCATGAGAATCCAGTGTGATGTCCGCTGGACAAAACACATTTTTCAAGTGTCAAAAGAAGCGCTCAAGTGCCTTGGTTTTTGAAACGGTGTAGAAAATACTTCACTCCATCTGATCTTCTTACTATTTACACCACCTATATTCGGCCGAAAATGGAATACAACTCTCATGTATGGGCCGGTGCTTTGAAGTCTATTTTGGAGTTACTCGACCGCGTACAGGCGAGGGCGAAGATGCTTGTCGGTGACGGTAGGGTGGCCAACTCTATTGATTCATTGAAACATCGTCGCAATGTGGGTTGTGTTTCACTGTTCTATCGATACTATAATGGAATGTGTTCTGCTGAAATCAGGGAATTTGGTCCTGAAACACGCAGTTTTTTACATAATACACGTTCTTCAATCAGGGCTCACCCATTTGTGGTCGACTGGACAGTGGATCGCACAACACACTACAGGAAAAATTCGTTCTTTAGCCGTACTGTCCGTATGTGGAATAAACTACCAGCAGAAGTATTCTCTTCCACTTTCATAATAGGAAAATTCAAGTCAAATGTTTACAAACACTACTTCCTCTATCCTCCCTCCCATAACCTATTTTCCTACTTCCAACACAAAGCATTGCATAAGTAGGGGTCGTCCCCTGAGTGCTGGTCCAAGAAAAACAAAAGTGGTGTTCCTAGGATATCTGCATACAGCCTGTTTTGAAGGCAGCTGTGAATATTGCAGTCGTCCGAACACGAAACCACTTTCTCTCGCTATCGGGGTGTGGGAAATTTAGAGAGTTAATTGCACCCCGTCCTGTGGAACGTCTTGTTTAACTTTACGAGGTTGTAAGTGTTTGTGTCTAAGCTCTGCGAACAGCTAACAACCACTCGGATAGTTAAAACTCTTTGCGCCAGATGGCATTAGCTTAAAACAAATTGAAAATTTTACTATTTGTTATATGCAATTATTTAAAATTTTGTTAACTGAAAAGCGAAAGCATTTATTTTCTTTTAGCATTTGTTCTTGCTAATGGTTTTTCATTTTCATATTATACACACAATATTAAATACACACAAACATATGTATACGAGTACATTCGTATTTAGGGGAAGTATGTATATTTAGTCCATAGTCAATTTAAATTACAAAACAAATATATCTACTCGTACATACAGACGTACATAACGTGTATAAACATTCATATTGATATTTTCTCCATGGAGCTTTTGATGTTACATATGTACATACACACATATATGTATATGTATATGTATATGTATTGAAAATTGTATTAATCAATAATCTTGAAACTTATTTATCAATGGGATTATTACAAAATCTTTAATTTGTAAAATTATGATATGTAAATTCATTTTTATTTGAAGGGCTTGATAAACCATTAAATCAAAATATTGGAAAAAAAACCATGATAATAGTGATAGTCTAGCGCATTTAACATTTAATTTTCGGATTCCTATTTGTTATTCTAGTATAGTACTAATAAAACTTTATGTGTTACCTCATCATTAAATAACATTGGTAAATAACAAGGCATTAGCATTGATAATTAAGCATATTTAATTAATGATCCAATAAAAATTAATTATTACTATTAATCTATTAATATCCCAGCCAGCAATTACATATAAAATAATCGTTTTGTAAGCGTTCAAATGTAACGCTGCTGTGACATTTACAAAAGACATTAAAGCAACGGTTTTATAATCGAAAAGAACCCAACTTTATGAGCGTTAAAAAAACGATTGCAAAACAGGTTTTTTAAGTAATTTAATTACACGTTTTCTAAATGTTTTAAAAACACTTATTTTTAATGAAATTAGTAAGCGTTTTAAACATTTACTTTGTTTTGGATATGTTTTTTATTGATACATTTAAAAAATCATTTTTAATATTAAATTTTTTAAACACAGAGTCCTCTTCCTTGCCTCCATTTTCAGCCACGCTTTCGTAACATATTTTTTCGAATTGGATGTTGACAATCTTTTTAGATCTGCCTTCTAAAAATAGAAATAAAATCGACATCAGTATACAGTCACCGGACATTTCAAATTTTAAATTATTACCAGAAAGGAAAATTTATCTATATCTCCCAGTACAGAACTTCCATAGATACTCAAAAAGTTCGGTGCTTCTGCGCATAACACTTTTCTTCCTTGTTGCTACAGTCATTAAATAAGTAGATATTTATATCTATATCATTAATAGAAAATAATAATTAAAAGTATCAAAGACACTTAATTTAACTACTTTAACAACAATTTAACACTATTTATTAACACAACTTATTGGCACAATTTTTAACAGCGAGAATGACACGTTTTGCTTAAATTTATGAAGCACTTGCATTTGAAAGCAAATTACCGAAAATATTCGCAAAACATTTGCATTAGCAAGCAAATTGTCAACGACATATGTCAAACTCTTATTTATGCAAGCTTGCTGCAATCTTAATTTACAAAACGCTTGCCAATATGTTTATTGGGATTATTATTATATATTTAACAGCCAATTATTTCGAAATGAAAATTGTGATTATAATCAAATTATCATTTATTTTTTGCGTTAGGGAACAATTAGAGCATTTGAATGAAATGTTATTTACTCTTACTATGTATGTATTTTAGGTAAGCAACTTTTAGAATAATTATAAATTATGTTCACAAACATTCGGGGTCCAGTGGTTGGCCACTTAAAGTTGGTCATCTCGGAGCTAAGATATCAAAAAAAATAAATACTCAACATACATATGCAAAATAGCTGACATATCCGAGATACCGAATTGTTTAAAAAAATAAAAAAACCCGAATTCAAATCACTGTGCTACTATCTAAATTTAAATTTTTATATAAATTATTTGTAAGATTTTAGTAATTATTTAAGCTCAAGGTATTTTTTTATAAAAAATTTAAATTTTATTTCAATATTTATTAAATAATTCATACTCCCTTAAATAAAGAGAAATTAAAAAACAGTAACATATCAAAGAGGCCTCGTAACTCACCCACAAAACTTATTGAAAACACAAACAGCAATAAAAAAGTTAAAACTAAAGAGCAGCCACAAAAAACACTAAAATCATACTGGTTAAGCCAACCTTCAACCCCAAATAGGTTTGAAATATTATCTATTGATGATAATGAAAATAAAGAAGACCAAATTCAAAATGATGGTGTTCCCCACAAACAACCAGAAAAAAATAAACCTACAAAGCCCCCACCAATATATGTTCAAAACGTGCAATTCATAGATAACCTCAATAATGCTTTAAACTCCTTACCAAATTGTCATTACGAAATACGTGTTCTTAAAGAAAATGAAATAAAAATTCAACCTTTAGAATCTATTCACTACACCCAAATAGTAAACCTATTAAGAGCTAAAAACACCCAATACTACACTTATAAACCCAAAGAACAAAAAGGTTTCAAGGTTTTCTTGCGTAATATGCATTATTCAACCGATAAAGAGGAAATAAAAAAAGAACTATGTGAACTAGGACACGAAGTAACACATATCCAAAATATCCTACAAACTGGTACAAAAAAACCACTATCTCTGTTTTCTATTGAACTTAAATCAAGTCAAAATAATAAGGAAATATATTCTTTAACCCACCTTTTACACTGTAAAATTAGTTTTGAACCTCCACGTTCAAAAAGAACTTTACCTCAATGTACAAACTGCCAAAAATATGGCCACACCAAAAACTTTTGCAACAAAATCCCCGTTTGCGTTAAATGTGCTGGAGATCACAAAACTATGCTTTGCCCAATCAAACAGAAAAGCGAACATATTAAATGCGCGTTATGCGGTGAAAACCATACCGCAAATTATAAAGGATGTATGGTATACAAATCCCTCAAAATTAAGCAATTTCCACCACTAAGAAACAAAGAAAAAATAACCGTCCAAGAACACCAAACACAACAAGCTGATAATTCTCGAAACGTACCTACAACAAACAGTAGAATAAATCCAACAGTGACTTACGCTCAAGCAACAGCACAGAGTCAAAACCCTAATACTGAGGAAATGTCCATTACTAGTAATTCTTTATTCAGTTCCACTACACCGCAAATAAGTAATGATATGCAAGACCTTAAAGATATGATGAAGCAACTGATTTCTCAAGTATCTAACATGATGAACATTATCACAGTACTTCTAACTAAGCTCGATGGACAGACTAAGTAAACTTAATATAGTACAATGGAACGCGAACGGGCTTATCCAACACACACTCGAACTAAAATTATTTTTAAATCGCTCTTCAGTAGACGTGCTACTTGTCTCTGAAACCCACTTCACGCAAAAAAGCTTTATAGCCATACCAAACTACTCAATCTTTTATACAAATCATCCTGACAACACAGCGCATGGGGGTACAGCAATAATAATACGAAAATCCATTAAATGTACTGAATTACAGAATTTTAGAAAAGATTATATTCAAGCTACTTCCATTTTAATAGAAGATATACACGGTCCATTTGTATTATCTGCAGTCTACTGCCCGCCGAAACATAATAACACAAAAATTGAATATCTTGAACTCCTTAAATCTCTTGGGAATCGGTTTATAGTGGGTGGTGATTTTAACTCCAAAAATACAGTTTGGGGATCTCGATTAACACTATCGAAAGGAAAAAATTTGCTAGAGGCAATAAATGAATTCAAATGCAAATTTATAAGTACTGGAGAGCCTACTTACTGGCCTACAAACATTCACAAAAAACCAGATCTCTTAGACTTTTTTATTACCAAGAATATAAGACATGATTATCTAAATATAAAATCATGCTTTGAATTATCTTCTGACCACTCTCCAGTGGTACTTATATACCAAACCGATGTACTTCTATCCAATCAAAATAAATTTATATACAACAAGAAAACCGACTGGGATTGTTTCAGAGAAATCTTAGAGACAAAACTCGAGACAAATATATCGCTAAAAACCGAAGAAGAATTGGATAATTCTATAACTTTTTTCAATGATACGCTTATAAACGCGGTTAGTGATTCTACTCCATCCAGAATACACACAGTAGATAAATTCAGTATCCCACCTCACATCCAAGAGAAAATAAAAGCCAAACGAAGATTAAGAAAAAGATGGCAAACTACAAGGTCAATTCAGGACAAAACCCACCTTAATAGGCTCACAAAAGATCTCAAAAACTTGCTAAAGAAGGACAAAGAAGATAAACTACAAAGATATCTTACTAACCTTGACTCATCAGCTACAACAAATTACTCGCTCTGGAAAGCAACCAAAAAAATAAATAATGGAATTTTACATCAGCCGCCGATCCAAAAACCTGATCTCACATGGGCCCGCACAAATGAAGAAAAAGCTAATGTTCTTGCAGATCATTTTTCTAAAACCTTTACAAATCCAATGGACGAAAAGGATATAACTCTTCAAAGTTTTCCAAACAGCTCTTCCAACTCTCATATCAGAAGAATTTCAATTAATGAAATTAAAAAAATTATAAAAACAACAAAAGATAATAAATCTCCTGGTTATGATCAGATCACCGGAAAACTACTAAAAGAATTGCCGAATAAGGCCCTAGTCTATTTAAGAAATTTATTTAATTCAGTTATAGATATTAAATATTTCCCAAAAGTATGGAAAGTCGCTGAGATAATCGCTATTCCTAAACCAAACAAAGATGCCTCAAAAACAACATCTTACAGGCCAATTAGCCTTCTGCCACTGCTGTCAAAGATCTTCGAAAAACTCTTCTATGAACGTATTGAACCAATTCTTCTAGAAAGACAACTCATCCCCAAACACCAATTTGGATTTAGGCGAAAGTTCTCTACTATACAACAAATTCATAGAGTAACAAATAAAATATCGTCTGATATTGACAAAAAAAACTTTTGCGTTGCAACATACCTCGACGTTGCAAAGGCGTTTGATAGCGTATGGCACAAAGGTCTTCTTCATAAACTAAAAAATCAATTGCCAAAAGAATTCTTCTTAATACTACAAAACTACCTACAAAACCGAAGATTCTATGTTAAATATAAAGACGAGTATTCAAAAATACTTTCTATAAAAGCTGGAGTACCTCAAGGTAGTGTCCTCGGACCAATGCTTTACCTCCTGTTTACATCAGATATTCCAACTCCTACAACAAATAACAATATGATAGCAACATTTGCTGACGACACTGTTCTACTATCATCACACGCAAACATCAAATGGGCTATGCAAAACTTACAACAACTGCTCAATAATACAATGAATTGGTTCCGTAGTTGGGGAATTCAAGTAAACAGTGATAAAACAATTCAAGTAATCTACACTAATAGAAAGATAACAAACTTTCAACCTATCCAAATAAATACTCTACCAATTCTTATGGATACAAAGGCGAAGTATCTTGGCATTATAATTGACTCAAAACTTAACTGGAAAGATCACATCACTCAAAAGAAAAAAGAAATAAACAACAGGTTTAGACAATTATTTTGGCTGTTAGGGAGAGAATCTAAACTAACAACTCAAAGCAAACTACTTATATACAACACAATTATAGCGCCAATTTGGAAGTACGGGGTAGAAATATGGGGTACAGCTAGCACAACAAACTTAAAAATTATTCAACGAGTTCAATCTAAAATATTGCGAACTATTGTCAACGCAGAATGGTATATTAGAGATGAGGACATACATCGAGATCTAAACGTCAAAACAATAAAAGAAACTATCCGTATCAGCAGCATTAAACATACAACTCGTTTAACACAACATTCCAACATGGAACTCAGACAGTTGCCGGCAAACGAAATCCTGGCACCTAGAAGACTTAAACGGTTTACACCTTCAGATCTAGCTGAGCGATACTAAAAAATTTATATATTACTTATCATTCAATAATTCGATTTAAGTTATCTTAGGTACTGATTTAAGATAATTATCATCCCACCTCTGTAAATTAAATTACTTATTGTCATCTTGTTGACAGGTGTAATAATAAAGGGAAGTTAAAAAAAAAAAAAAAAAAAAAAAAAAAAAAAAAAAAAAAATTTCAATATTTCGCTACGTCTTTGTGTAGCTTCTTCAGGAAAAAAATTTTAATTTTATAAATTTCAAAAATTATTTGTCATAGGAAAAAGTATCTAAATATATGAAAACTTTTAACATAACAAAATATTAAAACAATTTATAACAAGTAGAAAATATTACTACTCAATATGCATTGAAAAATTATTTCTCCAATGTTAGAGAAAAGCTTAATCAAAGGTGTAACGCATTAAGCATATTTCTAAAAACAAAAACACAATGCACATTTCCAATATTTTTAGAATACGAAATCACTCAGAAATTACTAAAAAGAGTACTGGAAGAAGTAAAATCGGGGGGAAATAAGACGACCTTAAAGCGAATGCCAATTTTGCCAAAAACGAAGATAAAATTCAAGCATCTGAAAACAAGTTTAACGACCTGGTAAGTTTGACAAAAATATAAACAAAATTCCAAATACTAAAGTTTAATAATTCATCTACTAGGCTTCAGAATTTATGGCGTTAGTATGTGGCAATTCCATAAAATTTTTAAAAACAGCTTGGCGTAAAATGATAACGGATGAGGTAGCTATCAAATATTCCTTGCAAGGAACTAAGACAAAACAACCTGAACGAGCTCTAAGTTTCACAGCGGCATTAAAACGTAATAATGTTTTTATGTTATGATTGAAATTAATATTAACTAAATCTAATTAATCTTTCCAGAAACTTATAATCAAAAATTTGCTGCTGCATCATCGGACAGAGAGTTCGAAAGAACTCTAATATCATTTTTCCAACACGCCAATAACCGTCTTCACAAGAAGAAAAATTATGCAAATGGAAAAAAGGAAAATATCTCATATTAATTAATGTTTGTTTTTTATTATTAAAAATAACTGTAAAGAATTGTTTGTTATCAATTGTTTTTATGATTTTTTTATGATCTCATTATTTTATGTTTTTTTTTATTTAATAAATAAGTTACAAAACTAAGTAAAAATCATTGTTTATATCTTAAAGTTATATAAATAAGCTTTCTTTAATATGGCAATTCCGTACCATCCATTTGAAACCAATTGGAGAAATTTCTTTGATATCAAGTTGAGAATCACAAATTTCTCAATTTGATAACTAAGAAAATCACCATATTAAAAATGAGCCTTTTAAGTTGAGAAGACTATAATCCGACTATTGAGGTGCATTTGAGAACTAACATTGGAGATTTGAGAACGGTATTTGATATCAAATGCATCTCAAATTGATATCAAACAATAATGTTTATTGGGTAATTATACAATATTTGCAAGTTGTATTATTTTTTATGTACGAGTATTAATTGTCTGTAAATCTGCTTTGTAGTTGATCCTTTTAGTTGTAGGTACATTAATTATCTGTAACATCTCTAACATATAACGACGTTTGTAGTTATTTTCAGTGTTTAATACCGATACATTGTCAAAGTTTGGATAGTGATTTAATTTACTACAATGAGAAGATAACGCAGTTTTTTGCAAAGTAATATTGTATCTATATCTTTGCTCTGATTTATGTCCAGCAATTCTGGTTTTTAATTTATTTTTCATTGTACCTTTATATACTTTATTATATATCATTTCCGTCACGTTGTATATAAAATACCTTGTGATGGAAATGATACTGAATATTTTTAAGATATAATAGTTTATAATAGTTCTCCGATATTGAATTTGACAATGTATTTAAATACAAACCCTGCAGGAAATGTCAATAGTGAAACTGTACTGACTATTGAATTACAGTGTGACCAGGTCTCACACATTTTTGCAGGTAAATTCTATCCAAAATAATGCTAAGAAAAGAATGCTAAATGATTTTTAAATGCCGAAAAAATGCTAATATTTTTTGATAATATTATGAAGAAATTCTTCACTATTTGTACCGCTGTTTCTACAAATTGTGTTTGATTATATAAATAAAACCACATCGTACTCAAAAACAAAACAAATTATTTATTCTTTTAAAAAATTGTAAATTAAAATTATAAAACAAAAATTAAAAATATATATTTTTCAGTCTTTATACATGTGTATATATGCCAATATATAAAAATACATAAAACAATTTTGGACAAAAGCGACCATTAATTCATGTAACATTTTATGTATGTCATAAACGTGAAAAACCTTTTGGGTTAAATTGCATGATGTTTATAATCACGAAATTTCAACTATTTATTTAAGTAAATTCTATGAAAAAATAAAAAAAAAAAACACTAACATTTTGTTCTGAAATTTTCAAAATTTTTGAATTAAAAAAAATTGTTTTTTTTTTAGTTTTTGATAACCCATTGAATGCACCTCTCAAAGATCTTTCATATGATACTAAAATTCCATATAGGGGGAAATGTGAAAAAAATCAAAAAACCTCTAAAAAGGATATTTTTATCCTTTGATCCAGCTCACCAAATATTGACCCCAGGACAAAAAAATTGAGAAACGTAGTTTTAGAATGAATCAAATTTGCATATTAGTCGGAAACATTTGCAATTTTATTTTGGGGCCACCGTAATGTACATACTTGCATACATATGTATGTACATGGAATGATATTGTAACTGCTAGACTAAATAAGTTTTATTCTGGGGGTTCTGCAGTGAGGTCCAGACGAAGAAATTGGGCTACTTCTACTGGGTTGGTCCATAAATCCATTGGACGAAGTGAAGTAGGGTTGGCTGGGCAATTGAAGATGTGGTTGGTGTCATGAGGACCCTTGCCACACGCTGGGCATAGATTAGGGATGGCAAGGTCTATGCGGGACCAAAAGGCGTTAAGCATATTGCTCCATCCCGATCTTAGTTGTGCCAGAACTACTCTTGTTTTTCGGTTTCTGCAATGAGCGGTGGGCGACCTCCAAGTACGACATTCATGCGGTATTCTGCGATCTCTGTATTGATGGCGTCTCTGTAAATGTCGTTCAAAGCTGCTACATATGAGTTTTGATCTAGTGGATCCTGTATGTATTTTCTTGTCATTTGTCTTCCTCGTATATTCGAAGGTCCTTCCTGACATGCCTCGGGGGTGGAGATTCTATTGCACTGTTCGCTGAACATATTTTTGGGTGAAAATTATCAAAGGTAAATGCCCATTTTTAATAGTCTTTATATTTTATTTGAGCTCTATTTATAAATCAAAAGTTAAGTTTTAAAAAAAAAATTGTGTTTATTTTTTCACCATTACGAAACTTCTGAATCTAAAATTTTCAGAGTTCGATAATTCTGAACAGAAAATATTTCATACAAAACAAAAAACACCCTAATTTCTAGTTATGTATGTATATGTCTGTGTATGTAAACACATACATACATATATACGAGTACATATAAAGAAAGGTACCGAAAATATTGTCTTTTCTGATTTTGTCTATTATATTTAGCATAGTTTGGTGGATAATATGCGTTTGTGCAGCAAATATTAATCTCATTCATAATCATATTCTGAATCGATTTAACAATAGAGCTGTGTCGTTCATGAACGAACGGGTTAAAATGAACGGATCACTTCATTGAACGGAATGATCCGGTCATTTAACTGAACGGTTTTCGTTCAATAGTGTACGGATCAATTTCGTTGAGCTGATGTTTATCAAAAGACAAGAAGAAAATCACATTCAATAAGGGTTGTATTCATGCGTTCAAAGTGAACGATTGAATGAATTGAATGAACGAATCAGTCTTGTATAAATGAACGAAAATGACCGGTCACTGAAATGAACGACCGGGCACAACTCTACTTACAAATGTTGGTATAGTAATAAAATTCAACACAAATACGTTATACGTAAGTTATACGAGTACCACCCACTCCTGAAAAACAATGAATGAATGCAAACCGAATTAAGCTCTTAAAATTTAATTGAAGCGATGTTTGTGTTTCATTTTTAGTATTACTGCAGACATTGGCAATAGAGTAATTTACACAAAGTTTGACTCTCTTACACGTTGGAGAGTAAAGTCGGTCAAGCCGGTCAAGATATAACTATTTATTTTGTCGTTATCGGTCCCGCAGGAGACCGGACATATTTTTGCTAAATTCAGTAAAACTCAGTACTAACGAATCCCTGAGCTGTAAAAAATCCTGCCCCTCTTACGGAGACACATTATTAAACTTTTAGTATTGTAAAAAACCAAGATTAGTTTCAAAATTAAACTAATTTCGAAATATAAAAAACCTATTACGTAAAATGATATTAGTTAGGGCAAGCATTTTGAGAAATGGTATATCAACGAGGTTATCCTAATGTTGTCAGTTATTTTAATGAACTTGAAACACTTTGTACATACACTTTGCATTTAGAGTATAATAAATAAGTTAAAGAAAGTTTTAAATATTTTTTTCCTGCATTTTCTATTAATTCATACATACATACATATATTAAAGAATCATATTTAAAATATAAAAAAAACATTATTGACGTGCACATAAACATAAAATAAAACCGGTTGTTTTAACAGAAAATTCAATAATAACAAAGAAATTTCCGTATTAATAAGAAGATGAATTAGAAGGAAGCTAAAAAAGGATGATAAATATTATAAGGTGATATTTGTAAGGATACATTACATTATGAATACATAGACATAATTAAACAAAGTTTACAATGAAACAGCATAGAAATAATCGCCCTGAAATGTAGAAATACATTCAAAAACAGATATTGATAAAAATCTCTCAGTTACTTCATTGAAACAGCGTTGTCAGTTTAGGGGATTTATCCCCGAATTGAGGATTTTTTTTTCGTTATTTGGGATAAAAATTTCATCTTGGGGATCCGGGGATTTGTTGGGGATGACAACACAATTTTAAGGGATTTTTGGGGTTATTTTTTTAAAAGTGATGGTAACAAGAATGATTTTGGAGCTAAAAAATGTGCGTCTGCAAAGTCTAAAAATGTGTGTTATTATTTAAAGTGTATGGTTTCTAACCCTGCCTTTACACATGCAAGTACTTGCATGCAAGTGCCGTGTACGTATTATATACGAAAACTTATTCGAAACACTCGACTAGCTCTGCAAGTGAAAAAATGTGAGTGTATTAGTAAAAAAGTGTGAATGTATTGACTTTTTCGAACTTGCATGTGTAAATGCCGGGTAATAAAAAAGAAGTATGGAAATATTTAAAAAAAGCATATTTTTTACCGTTTAAAATGGCTGCAAATACTAATTTTATTAAGAAAAATTATAATGTTTCTTGGGAACGCGAGGATTGGGCAAAAGGTTTGAAATATACGAGTATATTTTTAAAGGCTAACGCTTGCGTTGAACGCGTTTTGTCAATAATGAATACTACCAAAACAAAAATACGTAACAAATTGCAATATGAATTATTGGAAGCACTTCTCAGAATAAACTTAATACTTTAAAAATAATCAAATTTGTTTTGAGAAATTTAATCCATCTGCTGAAATGCTAAAGCTTTTTAATACAAGCAATATGTACAATAAAATTTCTGAGGCTGATGAATCAGAAGAGTTTGATTCTGAAGTTTTTGAAAAGCTAAACTCTGGTAAATAATTTTTTATACTTCTATATATTAAATTATTTGTAATTTTTTCTTTACAAAATTTATAATTACAAATCTAATTAGTTTGAATACTAATATATGTAGCTATCGATAAAAAATAATTTTTATTATTAAATTTATATTATTTTTTAAATAAAATAAAAATTTTGCAAAAAAAAAATTTGAATCAAAAAAAAATCAGTTTGGGGATTTTTGGGGATGACAAATCAAAAATTGGGGATAAGCTTTAAAAAAATACTGGCAGCACTGCATTGAAATTCGAGTTTGCGCTCCTAAATACTTTTCGAAATGTTGCTAACTATTTTAAGAGAAAATCTACTACATAATACTCATGTTTGCAAATAATTGTTTATACCTTTGTATTTCGAATTATATGTACATACATACATACATACATAAATAAGTATGTATTCGTATAGAAGAACGAGTATTTAATATTCACATACTCGTACACGCACTTGACAACTGTTGCTTCTCCGTATTAAAATATACATCCCAAACACAAACATGAGCCTCCCACAAGGATATTATTTTTTTTTATTCTTTATAACTCAATGCTAGGGATGCCAATCTAAACTTTGTTGTTTTTATACCCTTCACCTTCTTGAGTTTGTCATTCCGCTTGTAATTTCCACAATATAATTTTCCGACCCTATAAAGTATATACACATATTTTGGATCCTTATAAATAGCGGAGTCGATTAAGCCATGTCCGTTCGTCTGTCTGTCTGTTGAAATCAATTTTCTGAATCTTCAAATCTTCAATAATTCTGTCAGACATGCTTTTGAGAAGTTTGCTATTTAAAATCAGCAAAATAAGTTCATAAATAACGGAGATCCGAGACAACCTCTGAAAATTTCATCAAAAAAACCATCAAACAATGTGTATTAATATAATATGCATATATAATTATAATATATATAATATAATTAATATAATATCAATATAATATGTACGTATGTATATAATATAATTATGCATCCACAACAAAGGTGAAGGGTATATAAAATTCGGCATAGCCAAATATATCACTCTGACTTGTTCATTATTAGGATTACAAATTTCGGAAATTATTTCGGCGTTTTTGGATACGTTTTAATATCTATAACTAATAAATGAAGGGCTTGCTGCAGTAATTAATTAAGCCGCAAAATGAAATAAAAATATAAAACAATGATTACAGACTCGTATTAAATATTACACGAAAAGTTATCGAGTTACTGCAGCAATTCTTTTAAATATGTATGTATATTCTTTTGTGATTTATTCTACTACATACATATGTACATACATGCATACATACTCGTACAATCCCTGCAAATAATATTGGACTACGTGATCCATTTTATATGAAATGGACTACTTACAACATGGTCCAATGTAATGCAGTCATGGACCATGTCATAGTTAAACAAGAGTTTGTAGTTAAACGACATGGTTTCGTGTTAACACGATTGCATATTGAGTTGTTGTTGTTGTTTAAAACTAACCCTCGTGAGTACTCCATGGAGTAGTTTTGGGACTACTCCGATGGGTTATATGGTCTAGTCCTAGGACATCGCAATGTTAAATGGACCACCTTTTTTCATATATTTGGAGTAGTTTTGGAGTACTCCTACTCCTCTTTGGACTAGTCTTTACATGCATGTATGGACTAGTCGCGTTATTTGCAGGGTAATATTGGACTACGTGATCAATTTTATATGAAATGGACTACTTACAACATGGTCCAATGTAATGCAGTCATGGACCATGTCATAGTTAAACAAGAGTTTGTAGTTAAACGACATGGTTTCGTGTTAACACGATTGCATATTGAGTTGTTGTTGTTTAAAACTAACCCTCTTTGTTACTCCATGGAGTAGTTTTGGGACTACTCCAATGGGTTATATGGTCCAATCCTAGGACATCGCAATGTTAAATGGACCACCTTTTTTCATATATTTGGAGTAGTTTTGGAGTACTCCTACTCCTCTTTGGACTAGTCTTTACATGCATGTATGGACTAATCGCGTTATTTGCAGGGATCTATCTACAAAATTTCCATAATATTACGAATTCATTTTACAGTGTATACTCGTTTACGAATTCAATGAACACATTTAAAACTTAATAATTTAAAAAAGATTTGCAAAACTCAAATATCAGCCCTAAATTTCAAAGAAATTGATCATTTTAAAATTGGCTAGCTCATACTTGCGAATAGTGAATTTTACACATCCAGACTGAGCATACAAATTTCTTGAAGACCAAAGAATAGGACTCTATAAAACATTGTTGGCTATGAGCCATTTTTAAATACATACCTATATATACGTAGCTATTTAAAATTTTTTCTAATTTTGAAAAACTTGCAATTAGTTTCACGATTTCCTATTTTTAAAAAGTGACAAAATTTTACAAATTATGTAAGTTTGTATATTCATATCAAGTAATGCGGAATCAACAAAATTCGCATTATATTTAAATCTAAATAAAAAAAAACCAAAGTTTTTAGCATTAACAACCCTACATAACGAACGTTATGTACACAGAAAAAAATATTTTTTTTCAATTAAACCTTTAATTGATTTTAAAATAATTTTCAATTAAAATTTTAATTGATTCAATTATTTTTTCTGATTAATATTAATATTTTCAATTAAATCTCAATTTTTTTTTTAATTGATATGAACTATCATTTTGTTTACAGGTCCGATTTCAATTAAATTTTTAATTGATTGCACAAATATTTTAATGAAACTCATTTTTATTTTTTTCTGTGTAGGGTTTAGAAAACTAAAACAAAATCAAACTAACAAATACATTTTTAACATCGAGAATTATATTAAGAATAAATCAAAAACTCGTTGATCTTTAAAAAAAATTGAGAGTATTCACTAAAAAGGAACTTTATTCAGTGTACTTCAATTGATTACTTCATCAACATAAAGCATGGATATTTTTAAAACCGAAATTCTTCCAATGGAGACTTTATAAAATCCATCATAATACTCCAAGTAAAGTGCAAAATATATACAAATTTCGACAATAATTAGGCCTCCTAATGTCACCTTTTTATTAAAAAAAAAATATATCGCGATATGACGAATTTTTAAATTTAACAAACAGACCTGACAACATATCGTTCGTTATACAGGGATTTGCTTGTACTAGCTTTTTGTACCCGGCTGATCATTTTACATTTTGAATTTTTCCATATTTAGCATTACATAATTGGTGCACCTAAAAAATGTTCTTGTACTGGACAGTTTCACGAGATGATTAGTTTGCAAATCGTAGATGGTTAATTAAATTGTTTGATAATTTGTAGTCTTATATAGATCTTAATTTTTCGATCCGAACATTTTGCCTCTTTCGATCATAATGAGTAAGATCCAGTTTATTTTCAGTTCATAAATAAGTATCATCGAGTGGTATTTACTCGTATACATATATTAATATACGGAAAAAATACTTTTCTAATAAAACTGTTTATGATTCAACCGCTTTAAAAAAATAATACAAAAATACTAAAAAAAAATACCATAACTATTAAGTATTTTTATTTATTTATTTATTCATTTATGTAATATCAAGCCTTATAATACTTATATTTACACTAATTTACCTGAAATGTCAAACCCCCTAAAATAAATCCATACTTAAAAGCTGATAATATTTAAAAGAAAGATTGATTTTTCTTCTTTACTATTCAATGGTTTTATTGAGAATGAGATTTAATAAAAATGTTAAATTAAAGATAAGTACAAAAGAGTGAACAACATTCACATTGTAAAAGAAAAAAGGGTGGCCAGATGGCATTTATTTTCAACACTCCTCCTCAATGTGGATGCTGTTTTACAAAAAAACATTTTTTTTTTTTTTTTTTTTTTTTTTTTTTTTCATTTTAAATTCAACATGTTAACAAAATTACAATGTTTGATATTGGACAGATTTTTAGTCAAAATGTCAGCAATCATTTTTTCAGTGGGGCAGTATACCAATTCGACTTCTTGTTTTTGGACTAATTCCCTAATGTGATGATATTTGATGTCGATGTGCTTACTCCGTTTATGGTAGACTGGGTTCTCTGCTAACTTTTTGGCACCTTGGTTATCTATATTCAATATTACAGGACCATCATTACAAATATTAAGTTCTGCCAAAAGACGCTTCAAATAAACAGCTTCTTTCGAGGCGTCTGATGCTGCTACGTATTCCGCTTCGGTACTGCTGAGGGCTACTGAAGCTTGCTTTTTAGATTCCCATGATATGGGACAGCCATCAAAGAAAAACGTGAAGCCAGTATAGGATTTTCTATCGACCGCGTTTCCTCCCCAGTCTGCATCAACAAAGCCTTCTATAGTGCCATCTCCAGGCTTAAAAATCAATTTCAAGTCTTTAGTCCCAGAAATATATCTAAGTATATGTTTAAGTCTGTTCATGTGTTCAACGTGTGGGTCGGAATTTCTTTGGGCCATTTTCGACACGGAATGGAGAATATCCGGCCTAGTTGAAATTGCCATGTACAAAAGTGTGCCAATGAGTGACTGGTAATTTTGAGGATTTACTCTATCACATTCAGCGTCACAATTTACCTGGTAACCAGATTCTAAAGGAACTGCCACGGGCTTGCATTGTTCCATGCCATAGTCTTTTAAAACATCCTTTATGTATTGTGTTTGACTCAATTTAATAATACCGGTTTCGCCTTCGCGCTCTATTTGCATGCCTAGGAAATGGTTTAATACGCCTTTATCGTTAACTTCAAATTCACCTGAAAGCTGATTTTTAACATCAAGGACTAATTTCTTATCACGGCAACCAATAATCAAGTCATCTACATAGACCGCTATCAAAATTAAATTATCATTTTTAATTGCTTTATACAAACAAGGTTCATTTTGACATGGAATAAAATTCATCTTACGGAGAACACCATCAAGCCTACTATTCCATTCTTTTCCGCTTTGTTTTAAACCATATATTGCTTTATGTAAACGTAAAACCTTGTTCGGGGAACCCTTTTCAACAAAATTTTCCGGTTGCTGCATATATATTTCATCTTGAAGATTGCTATTCAAATAAGCTGTGCTTATATCAATTTGATGTAGATGCATTTCATGTGTGACTGCAATTGCTAAAACCAATCGAATCGTTGAATAACGGACTACAGGTGAGAAGGTTTCCTTAAAGTCAATTCCGTATCTCTGATTGCAACCTTTTGCAACTAACCTGGCTTTATAGCGCTCAATTTCTCCATTGCCATTTCTTTTCAATGCATAAACCCATTTACAAGGAATAGCTTTATGACCTATCGGTAAATCAGTTACAGACCATGTTTTATTTTTCTTTAAAGCTGAAAATTCTTCCTTCATAGCATTTTCCCAGTAAGATTTTTCTTTACTTAACATGGCTTCTTCAAGCGTTGTAGGTATATTTTCACAAATAGCAGCACACAATTCATTCTTTTGTAGGTTTTCATTATACAATTTTCGTGGCCTACCTGGTTTGCCACTACGAATAATCTTAGGTCTTCCACGACCAACAGCTTTGCCAATGGCACCATCATCAGAATCATCATCAGCAGTATTGAAACTGTCATCTAATTCTTCATTTTGCACAGAAGGTTGGCAATCATTGTCAACATCAGCTGCACTCTCACATGTATCACCAGTGGCATTATTGTCGTTTTTTACTGCATCATATTGTTGTCCATTTTCTGTAAAACATAACGTTAAGTAATCATCAACTTTAAGATTTGAATCATCGTTGTTAGAAATCTCTTTTTCATACAAATTTTCATCGAATATCACATCACGTTGTTCAACAACCTTTCCTGTTTCCGTATCAAAGAGCCTATAAGCCTTCGATGTAGTAGAATACCCAACCATTATATACTGCGTGCCTTTGGCTTCAAATTTTGAACTATTAGACGATTTATTCAAACCTACAGCGTATGAACCGAATGTTTTGAAATGATGGACACTAGGTTTTCTGCCACTCCAAATTTCGTACGGCGTTTTATCTTTTAATTGCTTTGTTGGGCATCGGTTTCGAATATAAACTGCCATATTGACAGCTTCTGCCCACAAATACTGTTTTACACCTGCATGCACCATCATGGATCTGGCCATTTCAATTAAAGTGCGGTTAGCCCTCTCTGCCACACCATTTTGCTGCGGCGTATAAGGCACTGTTAGCTGCCTGCTAATTCCTTCAGCAGTTAAAAATGAATCAAACTCTCTATTGACGAATTCACCACCGTTGTCGGTTCTTAAAGTTTTTATTTTGTTGCCAGTCTGTTTCTCCACCTGTGCTTTATAGATTTTAAATTTTTCAAATACTTCGCTCTTGCGTTTGATAAAGTAAACAAATATGCGTCGAGACTTGTCGTCAATAAAACACACGAAATATATTGCCCCGCTAAGAGACTTTACTTTAAAAGGGCCACAAACATCTGCGTGAACAACTTCCAGCAATTCGTTTGCTTTTGTTTCAGATTCTTTGGGAAATGTCAACACATGTATTTTACTTAGCAAACAAGACTTGCATTTTGCTTTATCAATATTAGTTTTAATATTCATACCTCTTACCATGCTTTTGTTTGATAAATCATAAAGACTTTTATAATTTAAATGGCCGTATCTATTGTGCCAAAGAACATTCGTGTCAGCATTAGTAGCAGCACACACTTCTGCAGTCGAACATGCTTTTACAACAAACATGTTGTCTCTTCGTTCTGCTGTCAGCACGACTTTACCATTTTCTCTTTTCATAATTGCACAGTTTGCGTCAAAACAAACGTTCAAACCGCAGTCAACAGCTTTATTCACTGAAATGAAATTTGCCTGCAACTCAGGAGAGTACAACACATTCTGGAGTAAAATTTCATCATTTTTATTACGAATGATCACATCACCTTTTCCAACAGCATAAATATGTTTATTACCGGCTAATGCAATAACCTCGTTGTGTTCATGAAAACGTATAAAGAGCAATTTGTTATTGCACATATGTGACGTCGCTCCGCTGTCAACGTACCATTTGTTCGAACTCAAAGTCTCTGACTCTGCTGAAGCCAACATTGTCATAGCTTGTGTGATATTGTTGTAATTTTTATTTCGTTTTTCACACTTATTTGCATAGTGGCCAGGAATTCCACACAAAAAACATTTACCGCTAAACTTTTTCTTACTGTTATACCTTTTATCTTTTTTATAATTTACCGTTTTTGCTACTAAAGCTTGTTGTTGTATACCAGACGATGTTTGATCAGTTTCCAGTTTTTCTTTTCTCCTTTTTCCTTCTTCTAGAAGCTTTTGTTTAAGCAAAGTTAAACTAGGCAAATCATCGCGCGTCTCCATGGCTACCACAAAGTTATCAAATTCCTTTGGAAGACTAGATAATAGCATTATAACCAGTAGCTCCTCCTGGATTATTATACCACTTTCGGCTAATTTTTCCGACACTTCTGCAAACTCATTTAAATGTTGTTGTACATTACCTTCATCTGACATTGACAAATTTACCAGCCTTTTGTACAATGAAACCTTTTGCATTGGACCTCGCGGCATATGCACTTGTTGCAATTTCTTCCAAGCCTCATGGGACGATGTACAGCCTCGTATATAGCCCAACTGTGTTGGCTTCACTCCTAAGCAAATTGATGCGAGTGCCTTTTCGTCATCAGACTCCCATTTAACTTTAATGTCGCCATCAGCCGGTTTTTCAGTTTGCCCACTCACATTTTTCCAGAAGCCGCTATGGATGAGCACACTTTTCATTTGAATGCACCAACTATCGTAGTTGGTGTCATCCAACTTCTCAATTTGCATGATCGGCGCGCTCATTTTTATTTAATTACTTTTGATTAAACTTTAAGGGCATCTGGGCCCATAACCTGATAATATTTAAAAGAAAGATTGATTTTTCTTCTTTACTATTCAATGGTTTTATTGAGAATGAGATTTAATAAAAATGTTAAATTAAAGATAAGTACAAAAGAGTGAACAACATTCACATTGTAAAAGAAAAAAGGGTGGCCAGATGGCATTTATTTTCAACAAAAGCTTAAGCACCTAATACACCTTTTTAAAGGATCGAAAAAGTACTTTCTAATAAATATTTTTCTAAAAAAAACGTGGGACAGCAAAATTTCCCTTTTTACCCATGGTTACCGTTAACTGTCGTTTTATGGAAAAGATACTACGCAAATAAATATTTGAGTAAATCTACGAAGCCACAAAATAATTCTTATATATTTTGAACAAGGTACCAACAATATAAATTTTAGCTTTTTTATCACTTTAATTATGGATTTATCAAATATGTATGTGTTAAAGACGTTAATACCGATTTTTGTTGAAAAGATCTCTTTGGATTGCGGTGGAGCTCTTGTATGGATCAGCCACTGAGGCTCTGAAAATTAAAGAGTCCTCTTACGTGTTGTTTTCTACGTCTTGGAGCGTGTGTAACATTATTATATGTCTCATACACTCAAATATGGCCTAATGCTAGGGTGTTCAGACGACACGCTTTTGGTGTGTTTGTCACACTTTTGAAATCTTCCTAGCGTGTCACGCTTTATTTTCAAAAATCACGCCAGATACAATGCTAGAGCTAGACGAGATGGATCAAAATTTTATAATTATATTTTTTAATCACCGTTCAAACAGAAACAATTTCTAAAATGTTGTTAGTTAATGATTTAGCTGTCGCGTCGAGTATGCTAGCGTTAAATCGCGTCGCGTCGTTTCTGTCCAAGCGGTAACGTCCCTACAAGAACAGTGTCGGTCATTTGCAGTGTTGCCATTTTGACGCTTTTCGGGTATTTTATGACGCTTTGTTGGTCTCGTTACCCTTTTATTTTCTTCAAATACCCTTTTTTAAAAAAGGGTATTTTTTGACGCTTTTTCTATTTTTTTTTTGTGCAGTTTTGGAAGAAGTCCAAAAAGTAAATCTAGCTTTCGATTGAGCCAATGCGGACCATGTCAAGCTTTACAGCGATTTGTATTACCTGATTAAAAGTATTACAAACTTTGATTATTTAGAATGTAATTTAGATGAAAGCGTTAACGAATTTTGTTATCTTGGCTATCATTTCGAAAAGTCTTGCAGCAATTATAAAATAATTGAACAATTTAATAGAATTTACAAAATATCACGTACTCGAACTAAGACGTTAACTTCCTTCAAATTTTATATTGCTTCAAAAATATCGTTATCTAGTGTTGACAATATTTTTAAAAATAGCGAAGCGGATTTTATTGATTTCATACAAAACTTCATTGATGATTCGTCTCTAATAAATAAAATAGAAATTTCCCTAAAGAATCTAACGTTGTAAAAATGGAAAAATATTGAAAGAACTGATTTACAATTTTAAAAAATACTTTTCATAGAAAATACTTTTCATAGCTGACTTTGTTATTCGTATACATACTTTCTTTTCCTTACTCAAATGCCAAAGTCGAAAGAACGTTTAGTTTAATGAATTTTTTTAAAGTAAAGATCAGAAACCGACTTTCTTTAAACTAAGCCAAAAGTTTGTTGTTGCAATTACAAATTACCTTCAAGTGTTTACTTAAAAATAAATTCAAATCAAATTTATAAAAGGTTTGAATATTTCATTAAATCTATTTTGTGGTCCGATGAGGATGATTATGAAACAGATGTATTTGAAAATTTAATTGTTTTTCTATAAAAGTTTATATTTTGTTTTTTTTATGAATTGTTATTTTATTTTAATTTTTTTTACTCCTGGTAACTGAATTGATAATAAAATTAATTATTTATTTTAAAATTTTATTTAAATTTAATAAAATTAATTATTTATTTAAAAATGTTAACATGCTTTTTGATATTCTAAGTTTCTTGTTTTTTACCCTTTGTTTTATTGCCAATTTTAAGCTTTTTTTAGGTGTTATTTACAAAGCAAAACAACACGATACCAAAATTTTTGTTAAATTTTTTTGCCGCTTTTTACCCTTTTTTTGTTGTAATTTTTTATCCTTTTTACCCGTTTTTACTATACACTTGACGCTTTTCTTTATTTTTAAAATGGCAACACTGGTCTTTTGATAGGTAAAATGAATGTCACTGATGAGAGATATATCCATCAAAGTTTCTATCAAGTTATTAAGGGCAATATGAACAAAATGATAAAGACTTTTGTGTTCGTGTGATTTTCTATCTCCCTTCCACTTATTTTTTGTCACTCCCTAACACATGTTGCATACAGTAAACATACCCTACCAACATTTTCTATTGCGGAAGTGACTCAGAAGTGACGCTAAGAAGTTGAAACTCATCATCTGCGATACCATTTTCTGATCGTAGAAGTGTCTTCCGTATTGAGAAGTTGTACCCCCCGGAAGTAACTTCAAGAAGTCACTTCAGCGTAACTTCAAGAAGTCACTTCTGCTTAATTTCAAGAAACCGCCTCTCTTTTGCTTTTGATTTTTTTGCCTTTACAGATAATACACCCATATTGACTATGGGATAACAAATATGTAAAAACTACAACAATAACAATAACAAAACAAAACCACACTTTACCACTGACCGACCACAGCAAATGACAAAATAAAACTAATTTCGATGATGTCGAAAACTTCCTTTTGGCATTCTTTTCATTTCTTTTATAACGGGGCATGTCATTTTCGGCTGGTGTTGTAAACAACAAACAATCTTCCAAACGTCGTCTGGATGATTAAAAGACGACTGCAAAGTAAATTGTTATTGTTATCTTCCAATTAACGTCTGGAAGTGAGTAAGACGTAACGCCTTTGACGATGGACGATGAAAGAAACTTCCAATTGCTGGCAGGGTAAGTTCTTTCACACTGCTGTGTTAGTGCAAAATTGTTTATGGGTTAGTTTCGGTCACAAATTTTTGCAGGGGTATTTTCGTTAAATTTTTTTTTAACAAAAACAGCCTCGTCTCATCGAACTGTTCGGACGTGTTACTTTTAGTGCGGCTGAATTTTCGGTGAAAGAATCGTAATAGGTGAAAAAGTGTAAAAAGTTGAAATTAAACGAAAAAGTGAAAAAAATAACTCGTAATAGGTTAAAATATATATATATAAAAAAAACATTAAAAATCGTATAAAAACTGTATGAGTGTTCCTCTCAGATGTAATTCTGAGAAAGAGCTTAGCTCGTCTAGAAAAACTAAATGGGTATCTGAGGAAGAATCCATAAAAAAATCTGTGGAGAATTTTCTCACTACAAGAGCCGTAGAACGGCGTCGTTCCTGTTCGCCCAATATTGTGATTTCAACAGATGAAAAAACATCATCTTCATCAAATAGCGCAGTCAAACCCAAAAAACAAGTAGGTATGGATAAGTACATCACCGTTCTCAAGCGACAGAGGAGCCCGACATCTGCTCAAATGTCTTCCAACTCAAAAGTTCCTAAGACCGTCAATAGTGGTAAACCAAATGACCAAAACAGATTTTCTCTACTCCAGACGGATGATCCAGAAATACCGAAAAAGACATTTAAGCCCCCACCAATTTACCTGAGAGAGCCCACTTCCAATAAACTGATACAAGGCATTGTTGCTGTAATAGGTGAAAACATGTTTAGCGTAACCTCAATTAAACATGGAAATATCTGCGAGACAAAGATCCAAGTGAATAGGGAAGATGATTTTTGAAAATTGTCCAACCAGTTGGAGAGGGAGACTAGGGATTTCTATACCTATCAGCTCAAAAGCGCAAAAGGACTCCAAGTCGTTCTAAAAGGTATAGACCCATGTGTTGATCCTGCGGAGATAAAGACCGGTTTAATGGACAAAGGGTTCAAAATCAAGAGCGTAGTGAATATTAGAAACCGTGAAAAGATTCCACAGCCCATGTTCAGGGTAGAATTGGAACCTGGAGATGTTGTCTTAAAGAAAAACGAGTCCCATTCCATCTACAATCTGATGTACCTTCTGCATCGTAGAATCACCGTGGAAGAACCACATAAGCGTCAGGGACCCGTCCAGTGTCTCAACTGTCAAGAATTTGGTCACACCAAGGCGTATTGTAAATTGCCGTCAGTTTGTGTTGCCTGTGGGGAGCTACATGCAACTGCTCAATGTGATAAGTCGAAAACTGATTTAAAAATCAAAAAATTCAGTAACTGCGGAGGTAATCATACCGCAAATTATAGAGGTTGTCCAATTTACACTCATTTGAAAGGCATAAGAACCAACAAGACGTCAGTATTACCTGATCATCGTCAACAGCCTATTTTGGCATCGAGTGACAATTTCCCGCAATTGTTACGGACCACTAGTCATGTAAACGCGCCTAGTTCTAGACAAGTTTCTTACGCTAACGTGGTTAAATCTAATATGCCAGGTTTGGAGCAGGCACCTAAATCACAATATTACGAGCCTAATATTAACACTCTAGAGACTACATTGCAGACACTTGTCCAAACTATGAACACTTTTACGACCACCATGACATCCATGATGCAGGAAATGCTGAAAATGCAATCCACTATCTTGCAAGCCATTTTAAAGAAATGATTTATTTAAAAATTTGTTTCTGGAACGCGAACGGCCTCCGCCAACATAAAAACGAACTTGAACACTTCCTGATGGATAAGCAGATTGATGTCATGATGATTGCTGAAACTCACTTGACGGCGACAGGGTACTTCAAAATTAATGGCTAAGTGTTGTATGATACTAAAGATCCCCGCGGAAGAGCATGTGGAGGTTCGGCAATTCTTATAAAGAACAGAATAAAACATTATGAATCAATGAACAACATATGTGAGGATTACCTACAAGCAACAAACATTTGTATTGAATTCTGTCAGTACAATTTTGTTTTATCATCAATTTATTCGCCGCCTCGATTTTCAATAAGAGAACTACTGCTTATTCAATTCCCTTGGAGCTAGATTTTTAGTTGCTGGTGACTTTAACGCCAAACACACTTTTTGGGGTTCACGTCTGGTAACCCCAAAGGGTCGTGAACTCTTCAACACCATTGCCAAAATGGGCTTAGATGTACTCTTAAGCGGGCATCCCACCTACTGGCCGACGGACCGACGGAAGATTCCCGATGTTATTGACTTCGGAGTAGTGAAAAATATCCCTGTAGAATCGATACAAGTGGAGCCTCCATTAGACTTGTCTTCAGATCACTCTCCTACTATTATTTCAATGCGTTTCCTTCAAGGGAATGGCTCTCCATTTCGGGACATATCTAAAACCAGAGTAAGTTGGATAAAGTATAAAAAGTATTTAAGTTCCCACTGCACGGAAAATGTAGTGTTGAGAACTACCGAGGATATTGATGGGTCGATTGGCAAGTTTACTGAGGACATACGAAGAGCTGTACATCACGCCTCCACATACGACGTTGAGTGCAGAAGTGGGACAAATAGAACTTATTTCGCTGAACTCGATCATCTCCTGTCAGAAAAAGGAAGAGTTAGAAGAGAGTGGCAAATTCACAGGTCTCCTGAACTGAAAGCTAGGCTACGGGTATGCAGAGATATACTAAGAAATTTCTTAGAAACCCAAAGAATGGCTTCACTTAAATCTTACTTGTAGGGTCTTGATAGTACCCCACAATCTGACTATTCGTTATGGAAGGCGGCACGAGGTTTAAAAAGACCAGTTAGAGGAAAGCCTCCTCTGCGAAATCCGACTGGTGACTGGGCTAGAACTGATTCCGAGAAGGGGACTTTATTTGTTAATCATTTGAGAAATGTGTTTACTATAAACAACTCACATAATGCATCTGATTTGCATCCACTTATTAGACCTCCTGTACCTCTAAGACTTAGCTTTAATGATGTTCAAAGCGCTATTGGTACTCTGCATCTTAAAAAAGCTCCAGGTATGGATAAAATCAGCAACAAAATGCTTGTGGAGTTACCTCGTGTAGCTAGAACAATTATCCTCTTTATTTTCAACGCTATTTTACGCCTAGAATACTATCCTGCAGATTGGAAGGTATCTATGATTACCATGATTCCTAAGCCAGGGAAAGACCCCACTAAAGTAGAGTCATATAGGCCAATTAGTCTACTGCCGACAATTTCAAAACTGTTTGAAAAATTGTTAATGGCTAAGTTGATTCCAATTCTGAACGACACTCAATGTATCCCAAATCACCAATTCGGGTTCAGAGCTAAACACAGTACCATCGAACAAACACACAGATTGGTAAATGTGATAAGACGGTCGTTTGAAGAGATAAAATACTGTTCCGCGCTTTTCATTGATGTTTCCCAAGCGTTCGACAAAGTCTGGCATGAAGGTTTAATGCATAAAATTAAATTAACTCTGCCTGCTAACACCCACAAACTTATGAAAAGTTATTTATATGGTCGCAAATTTACAATCAAAGAAGGCGATTTTTTAAGCCCCGCTCAGCCAATTGAAGCAGCAGTACCCCAGGGTAGCATACTGGGTCCAGCTTTATATTTGATTTATGCATACGATATGCCGTCAGACCCCATAATACATACTTCAACTTTTGCAGATGATACAGCCTTTATTAGCGTTAATAAGGACCATCAAATAGCATCACAGAACTTGCAGAAATATGTTTATAAACTAGAAAATTGGCTTGAGCTTTGGAAAATCAGGGTTAACGAACAGAAATGTATTCATATAACTTTCGCATTGCGAAAAGATACCTGCTCGTTCATCAGAATAAATAAGCAAATTATCCCGCAACACAATGAAGTGAAATACCTCGGAATCCACCTCGATCGTCGTTTAACTTGGAAGTCTCATATCGACTAAACACGTGCACAGTTCTATCTGTTAGTACCAGTTTCTCTTAGTTTGCTACTTCTGGTATGTATTGGTAAATATTTTCTTGTTTCTGGTATTGGTAAGTATTGTTATTGTACAAAATACTTACTGTGTGAGTAGATAAAGAGAGAATGAGAGTAACATATTTATTTTTATTTGTTTTCATAAAACAGATATGAACAAATACTGATGTTAATAACATGGTTATTTGTGATACTCGGGCAAATTGCTGAAAAAGCTGAAAAAAGAACAAACATGCGGCATAGACCTGCTTTGTTGAATGTTGACTAACAACTGAATGTAATATTAGTATTTTTACGCTCTTGTTGTGAGTATTGTTTGCGATCGTGTTGTGTATATGTAAATAGCCGAAAATCTTCGTATTCTGAACAATACTAGTGAGGACCACTGTTTTACATTATTTCTTTTAAATATTTTCAACGATACACAATTAATATTTCTTACATTATGTTATTTTTCCTCAAAAATATCTCTCGTACAACAAATATTTTGCAAATAATTGTGGTATAACAGTTATTTTAGAATAAAAAACAAATACAAATATATACTGGTACAAAATCAAAATTCAACTGTTATTGTTGGTATAAGTAATGTGTGTTACAAAAAAAAAAAACAAATACAATATTGTGTATTCTTTTTTGCTTTTTCATATCCATTTCAACAGATATGTATATGGTATATTTGTTTTGCAAATACTTTTGGGTATACTGTTGCACGTCTTTAATATCGACGCAAAACTTACCCAGATGAGATTAAAAGCAGTGAAAATTAATTGGCTAATCGGCAGAAATTCTACATTAAAGTTGGATTGCAAACTTTTGTTGTACAATGCAATTCTAAAGCCAATCTGGTGTTATGGAATTCAATTATGGGGTACTGCCTCAGCATCAAACATTAAAAAATTCAAAGGGGTCAAATACGTATAATTACTGCAGCTCCATGGTATGTTAAAAATTCTCGAATCCACAAAGATCTAGGCGTGCCATTAGTAAAAGTCGAATTTACAAAATATGCGTCAAAGTATGTCAGCAAACTTGAACACCATCCAAACCCACTTGCACGAGACATCCTTAACTTTAGTGGCCACAGTCGGTTGAGAAGGAGGGATACCCTTGCTTTAACTCAAGTGCAAAACAGATGACTGGATCAGTTGATGTGAAATTTGTTTAGTATCATAAAAATTTTTGTCTAGCACTGGTTGGTCTTATTATTTTCTTTTTAGTATTAAGATTTCAAAACTTATTGTTATTTCAATATATGAAGATTCAATAAATAAATAAAAGCTAATAAAAAAAAAAAATATTTTTTTTTTTTAGTTTACTGTTCTCTGCAGTGGGGCCAGATCTAAAAATATTTTAAGAATATTAATTTTTATCTATTCAAATCTACATGCCAATGCATCTTCCGAAAGAATTTTCAGTTTGTGGAAGCAGAGCTCATAATATAACAAAATTTCAGAATGAGCTGCACTGAATTCAAAAAATATTTAAATACCGAAAAAGGGATTTCACTTTTGAAAAAAGTGAAATTAAGTGATGAATATCTTTAGTTTAATTATAAATGTTCCTTTATTATTTTTAGTTATTTGTGATTCGAAAATCGTGATAAAAGTCAATGAATGACTTATTTTTTATTTTTAATACGCTTTTTATATTTGTGTTTACATGATTGAAAAATCAAGAACTGAAAAGTCAATGAATGACTTATTTTTTGATTTAATAAAATTAATAACTTCAAAAATAATAAAAATAAAAAATTATTTTTAGAAAGCTTGTCTGTGTCAAGCACTTACTATAATAAATAAACGACTTTGAATGTTTGAATGTCTTTTTTTCAAACTTGTCACGTCGCACAGTGGCGCCATTTGAGTTTTTTCGTTGCAAAAATCATATCTTTTTAACCGAATAAGATAATTGAACAGTTTAAACAGCATATGATAGAAAACTGTTCAGCGTTTGGAAAGGATGCTACGCTTTGTAGGCGCCTACTTATGGGTTATCAAAGTTAAAATTAGTAGAAAAATCCATTTCATGGTAACTAAAAAAAATTATTTTTACATTTTTAGATTGTTTTTATTTTTTTCTTTAGGGTTTTATGTTTTAAATTATTACTCAACAAATTGAAAAAAAAAAAAAATTTTTTTAAATTAATTTTTTCAATTTTCTGTAAAATATTCATCCATTACAATAAAATTGATTTTTCTACTAATTTTAACTTTGATCACCCATAAGTAGGTCCCTACAAAGCGTAGCACCTTTTCCAAACGCTCATTTTATCAAATGGCGCCATACAATTTCTGCAACCATGTCTTTTTAACATTTTTTACCTCTAGAAGGCAAACGGGCACGTGCCCGTACGTAAAAAACCTTTTGAATTATGTAAAGAAATAATCAAAGAATAGGTTTTGCAAATATGGCAAATATACAAAAATATAAATTTTTTTTTTGTTTTGTTTTCCGTCAAAGTTGAAAAATAGTGAAAAAACGGATAGTTTTTAAATAGTGATTTACCAGGAGAAACACAAAGCAAACAGGTAATTTTTTTTATCATTATACATTTAATAAATACATCAATCAATACAAAGAAAAAATATGGCGATTCGTTACCTATTTTTCGTGATATTACACCTGAAATCGCAACAAATTGACTAAAAATTGTGTGTTTTTTGAAAACCGAAAGTCGATCAACTTTGAACTGTTATATCTTCTAAACTAAAAATGCGATACTATTAAGAGTGTCATATTTGAAATTGTTGAAAAGTTTCCTATAACATGGGTTTATTCAAAACTTCGTCGGCGCTCATGAAAATTTTGATTTTTCACCTCGTTTGCTCTACGGGCGCCACTGTGCGCCGTCGAAAAAATTAGAACATGCGAGGTGCCCCACTTGTTATAAAAAAAGTGTCAAATTCTAGCACAGTGTAATTATAATGAAAACTACATTAATGGAATGTGCTAACCTCATGTCCACCGCTGTATATCAATACTAGCTCAGCAGTCATGCTGAAAATCGTATATGAAAAATATAATAGCTTTTTTCTAATACAAATACAATTAAAAGTTATTAGTCCTCAAAATAAAAGGAGTCCACAAAAACAATTCCCATTGACTAAGGAGGCTTGATGAGAGTTGGATGATTGAAGTACCCTCCGAAAGATAGAGAAATCATCCAGCTTTACTTATATTTTCGAAATCGTGGAAAGATTCATAGACTTCTAAATTACTAATAAATTTGTCAGATATAGGCATTCTACGCAAAAACGATCACCCGGCCTAAGAAAAGGTGACTTATGACTCAAAAAAAAATGTTCCACTTTTTTTTTGGTTTTGATAGTTTTTGAGACGCTCTTTCACGTGGTGAAAACTAGAAAGTCCTAACTTGCTTAGAAGTGTCCTAAAAATGTAGAGAAAAACAGAAAATCCAGAATCAAGATAACAAATGGAATTGAAAAATTTAAAAACAGGATTGAACGCTGCAAAAACGATTTTACCAAAAAAAGCTGTTTTGCACAAAAAATATTTATTTAGCAGTATTTGATTTTTGGTTGCTTTTGGGCATGACTGTTCATAATGCAAAAGAAAAACTACTAAGAAACTGACGAAATGCATTGTTTATCTTTAACAGCTCTGTCTCGCAATTTCTTTTCTGAGTCATAAGCCACCTTTTCATAGGCCGGGCCACATATAAGTTACCAAACAGGATATACATATGTATGTATGTATATCGTAAATCCAAAATTACAGGACCAAAAAGAGAAAAATTTAATTTTTAGTACTTTTTATATAGTTTGTTGTAAACTGATAAAAAAAATTTTTTTTTGTCTTTTTTCACTCAAATATTTATTTGCAAAGTATCTCAAAAGTTAACTAAATATGAATTTTTGCAGAAATTTTGTCATTAAATAATTATTTTTGCATTTTAAAGTTATTAAGTTTGCCCCAGACCAACAACATGTTTCAGATCACTTGACTAAGAAATCTATCGTCGTAGTATTACATTAACCTATTATATACATAGTAGGTATGGTAATAAATATTTTATCGGCCGTTTCAAAACTTCATTTTAATTTTTTTTAAACATTTTGTTAAACTAAATTTAGAATTACGAACAATTATTATTTTTAGTTGAACTGTTAAATTTTTAAATTTTTGATAATTTTTCTTGGCTGAGCTGGGGATCGAACTTGGGTTGAATTGACATGTTTCAAGAATCACCATCATCTTTCATCAGAATTCTTTGAGTTCTAGCCTCTGCACCACTGCGGTGCCTGCTAGCCAACAGTCAAACATCAATCTGGTTCAGCTCAGCCAAGAAAAATTATCAAAAAAAATTTTAATAAGATTTCATGTTGTAAAAACAATTCCTACCTTCAGTAAAAATTATAATTTAATGAAAATTAAATTTAATGAACTCAAGCCTAACTAAAAATTATCAAAAATTGAAAAATTTAGAATTTTTATAACATCTCTTTGGGATTTGTTAATGATATATGAGAGAACGAAAAATTATCTCAATTCCTCACATAGTTTTTAGAGAAAAATAATTTTTTTTTGCCATATTTTGGTGAATAAGCTAAATTTTTGTAGTATTATTAATTTTAAATAAGATCCAACCAGAATAATATAGTCCAGATACTCTTAAATAATTTCCGAAAGTTTTACTCAAAACCTGTAAATCGTGAAGGTCAAAGTTTTTGTGGGGTCCAAGCGAACAAAATTCCGAAATTTGTTCCCCCTCTATGAGATGCGGTCTCGATACATATATAAAAGAGTAACGTGACTGACTGACTGATTCATTCATCATTGCACAGCCCAAACCGCTAAAGCTAGAAACGGGAAATTCAGTTACTAGGTTACTTATGCGGAGTATAGATCCATTAACAAGGGATTTTTGGAAATTCTGTCGTTAAGGGGGATGAAACGGACAAAAATGGTAACTCTGTATCTCGTAACTAACGAAAGTGGTTTTGATTCCCTAAATCGAGTCTTTAGGAAACGAAAAACTATTTTTTTTCGGAACGAAACCACTTTAGATTTCTAAAGTGGAATTGTTATTTTTTATGATTTTATACTGAAAAAAAATTCATACTACTAATTTATAATGATAATTAAATAATTAATTTTATTATTTATTTTATTGTTTTTTATCATCTCATTGATATTTAATAAAATGTTAAAAATTTCAAAGTCAAAATATTACAAAAATTAAAAATATGTATTTACACAGCACTGGAATAGATCAGACAGAGGATCAGACAGATGCATTCCTTAAAATTCTTCTTTATAGCTTTTCAACTGCATCTTGTTGTCTTTTTTTTCATTTAAAACAGCGACAATTGAAATTCCGGGCATTTGTAAAAAATTTCGTTCACTTTTATTTTAAATTTCTTTGTTAAAACTTTTGTTCCCTTTTGTTATACTTTTTATTACAAAAATCATATAATTTTTTGTTTTGGTTAGACAATGTTGCCATATTTAAGTTAAAAGCCGAGATTTAAAAATTGTTTGGGAACAAACAAAATCAATAAGAATCTAGAGAATGCAAAGTAAAACGATCGATTTGCAAATACGGAATTGAAACCATTCCGATCGAATTACGAGTATATGACATGCCTGATGATATTATATTTTGAGTTCATAGTTTTTAAATAAAACAAGTCAGAGTTTATATTCGGCTGTGCCGAATCTTATATACCAACCACCAAATTACCTTTTATTCGGCGATCGTCGTAAAATATTGTACCGTAATTTCTATTTATTTTAGTTGAGTTTCATCTCAATAACGATATTTATAAGAATTGTATGCATATTCCAGTTATAATCAAGAATTTATAATCGTATTTGTCTCTTTCTTTTAGAACTACACTTTGTTAATATTTTTACTGCGTGTAACATAAAGCGATTTACTTTAACACCCAATAAATTAAGTACCAAAAAGCCCTACCAAATTGCTTTTAGCTTTTTGAAACGTCAAAATTGTCACTTCTGTATACTCTGTGGTTATTAACGGAAGTAGCAGCTTTGGACAATTATGGACCAACTTTCACAGAAGTAAATAGTATAGGGTTTACATATCCGACTTTTACAATTTTTCTCAATGGTGCAGATTTAATTTATTGGAGTTAAATATTAAGAAATGCAAACACATGTCATTTTTTAGACACAATCCGATTGATACTTCTTATTATATTGATACTGTTATTTTAAATAAAGTTCAAACCATATGGGATCTTGGCATACTGTTGGATCATAGACTTGATTTTCGCGATCACATCTCTATAATGGTAAATAAAGCCTATGGGGTACTTGGATTCATGAAGCGCTGGTCTAAGGAATTTTTAGATCCTTATATTACAAAACTTTTATATACTTCTCTTATTCGACCAATTCTTGAGTATGGATCAATTGTTTGGGATCCTTGTTATTCAATTCATATCAATAGTATTAAATCGGTACAAAAACAATTTTTAATTTTCTGTCTCCGTGGCCTTGGTTGGAATTCTTATGTCTTGCCACCGTATGAAAGTAGACTTGCTTTGATAAAATTGCCAACTCTAAATAGTCGACGATTGATGCTGAGCGCTTTATTTTTCTGGGTATAATTCGTGGTGCTGTTGATTCAGAGTTCCTGCTTAGTCAACTAAACTTCAATGTTCCTGTTAGAACAACCCGCAATTTTGAGCTCTTAGCATTAAAATACTACCGTTCTGTATATGCTAATAACGATTCTTTTCGTCGTGCATGTGTTAACTTCAATAAATGCTATCACCTTATGAACATATCTGAGAGTAACGACGTACTGAAGAAAAAAATTACTTTATATCTAAATTGTTGAACTAATTATTTATATATATATATATTACTGTTTTGTCATTTATATGTAGTCAGTAAGGATGTAAAATCTATTGACCTAAATAAATAAATAAATAAATATGTATGTACTTAGAATTGATCTGTGCAAAATTCCGGTTCGATATGGATGTTTATATAGGTTAATGAGTTTTCGGGAGTAGTTCTCATAGGGGAACTATGACCTATTTCGGGCCTATCATCATGAAATTATGTACGATGAATTATATGTAAAGGGTGGAAACCTTATTTGAAGGTACCGTTACTTTTCTACTTCTATTATCTGCGAAAAATATAAAACAAAACAAGTAAGAGTGTTATATTCGGCTGTGTCGAATCTTAAATACCCTCCACCTAAACGTAATAAGAAATACAAAAACTACACTAGTTATAGGACTAGAATATTCTTGTTCTGTGTTTTCTATTCAGTCTTATGGCGTTTTCTTTTCTGGCAAAAATGTTACACGTTTTTCCCATTTCGCATCTTTTTGTGTTCTTTTCTGAAAAAATGTCAACACTGCTAAAGTGTAGTGTGTTCTTTTCTATAAATGTCACACTATAAATTAAAAAAATGGTGCACCTTTCACACTCTGTATTTTTAGAGGGGGAGAATCGCACGATAAAACAGCTGACCAGTGATGCCAACTTTGAGACTCAAAACCCGTAAACATTTTTGAAAAAAAGGGCTAAATGGAAAAAATCCATATAAAACCACATCCAATTTTCTTTTTTTGTTTGCGTTTTAAGTGACTAAAATCCGGCTAAATCTAGCCCGAAGAGGGCTAAGTTGGCATCGCTGCAACTGACATTTGTTTTGTTTATGAATGTGTATTTGTGTTAAGAAACAAAAAAAAAAATATACAAAATGGAAAATATCACTACTTTTTTATGTGCTAAAAAAATTTTGGATGACCTGTTGAATTCATCTTCATCATCTGCTGATGATAAAATATTTTATATGATTATGGAAAAGTGAAAGGCTTTGTAGAGAACGTAATTAATGAATACTCTGAAGTTGATGTATGACAAATTTCATAGGACAATATCTCCTACTTCTTATATATGTAATGTATGTCTATATATAAATAATTTTTATAGTTTAAGAAGAATTTGCGTATTAGTCGGGAAGGAGTCATTGGTCTTTTTGGTAAATATTCATTGTCTTATTTCAAGCGATCTTACCAGGGAGCTATCTGCTTCTTCTTTTTTAACAAAAAACAAAAACAGCTGTACATGTAATTTTATGTTCTATTCTCACCATTAAAAATGCGACATTTTTATAATGTGGGGTAAACATTATAAAAATGTACATAATAACGGTGTAACATTTTATTTCAGAAAAGAAAACACCATTAGTGAAAATTTTATTAGTATTTCATATATTGTTTGAAAGACAATTTTACGACCAACATAATTTATGGTGAATATTTTGAAATTTTGTCTAATTTTCAGAATTTTTAATTGATTTAATTACAAATTCTTACCATAATTTAGAGAGTATGTCTGATGTTCATAATAATCTTGAGTGTAATTTAAGAAACTTATATATACCCTTCTCATGAAGGTGAAGGGTATAAAAAGGGGTACAATTCGGTTTTAGTGATTTTGCTAAAAAAACTTTTTCAAATAGGGCTTTTAGAAAATATATAGGCCTATATCTCGGGAATTACTGGGTGCTTGATAATTTGTAATACATTAAATAAAAGGTATTAAAAATACGTTTCCAACGATATATATCATGATTATAAAATATGGACCCAATATGGGTTAAATCCGAAAAGAGTATTTCTTAAGTTTTGGAACAGTTATTTTCATGCATATGAGGATATTTCACGTCGAATTTCAACATAATAACGGTATATATAAGATATATATTAGTATTAACGTGGATTTCGAGAGTGGACCTTATGTGGGAGATATTGTCAAATATGGACCGATATTCTCAAACGCCAGCAGTTTGATTTAGGCATGTATGTAAATGATCCGTGTGAAATTTTGGATTGGTACCCTTATTTATAAGAGATTTATGAGTATTAAGGTGATTTTCAGAAGGGGGCTTTATATGGGGCATACGGTTAAAAATAGACCGAAATTAACAAAATTTTGTGGGATGATTTTTGTATATATGTAAATGATATGTGCAAAGTTTTGAGTCGGTACCGATATTTATACAATATATGTAGGGAAAAATCTCTTTTTCAGATGTGGTCCTTGTATGGGAGCTATGACCAGTTCCGGGCCGACCACCATAAAATTTAGTACAACAATTTATTTGCCTATAAGGAGTATTTATGTCAAATTTTAGCCATTTAACATTATTTATATCTGTGTTATACGTATTTAAGTGAATTTTGGAAGTGGACTTTATATGGGGTCTATGGTCAAACATGGACCGAACTAAAAAAAAATTCGTTTTGCGATTTCTTTTTGTATAAGACTTATTTTTGCTGAATTTTGTCTAGATATTCCAATTTTATAGGCATTTATTTATCATTAAGCCATATTTTGGGAATATATATATTTGTATGGGGGCTATGAGAAATCATGGACCGATTCTTACTATTTTCCGCACACTTTCTTCTTTTATCATACAAACAATGTTTACAAAATTTAATGGTATTATCTGCAATATATTTCAAAATATTGCAATAAAATGGACAAAAAATATCAAATTTTTATGGAGGTTGTCTCACATACTGGTCCATAACTCTGGTTGGCCTAAACCGATTTTGCTGATTTTAAATAGCAAACTTCTCGAAAGCATTTCTGACAGAATTGTTGAAGATTTAGATCCCGAATATATCTGGGGACTTCAAAAAACTGATTTCAACAGACAGACAGACGGACATGGCTTAATCGATTTCGCTATCTATAAGGATCCAAAATATGTATATATACTTTATAGGGTCGGAAAATTATATTGTGGAAATTTCACACGAAATGACAAACTTATATATACCCTCTGGGTGGAGAAAGAACTCGCGCGTCATTGCCATTATCTTTTAAGGGTAATCTTGTTTCGCTACCTTCGAGAATCTTGCGATTCACTCGCATTGGTTAATGTTTGGCGTCGTATAATTGGTACTGTTTCTCGAAGTTTGCATTAACAACATGCTTTTTTGGTTTTATGACCTATATTTTGGATATTGGTGGAGACCATTAAACTCAGGAGTTGAGTTCAAGAAGTCCGGTTTCCCATATGTAGGTATAGGTCGTTGGATCTTCCTGGACGAGTCTCCTTTGGGCGTAAGCCATATATTTGTGGTGTCGTTATGATATACGTATCGTCTATCAGGCCATATGATAGGGACAGCAAACGACGCCATATTTTTTGCCGCTCTTTTGAGATTTCTCTTCAGTAATGTTTGCCATTTCATGATGGAAAGATATACGAAATTTTTAAAAGTTACTACCAAAATTCAGAGTCAGTGGCCTCAACGCCAAGAGCGCTACGTCCAATTTATGGTCGTCATAATTGTCGTACCAGATCAACAATTGTTCAATGATAACAGAATATTTTTGGAAAACCGAAAATTGCGTGCCCGTGATGGCCATGCAAAAAAAATCGAGTTCCATACATAATGGCATCGAACGTACTTTCACAGGAATAAAGAATTTCATTGATATCCAAAACCGTTTTTGTTTTATTTAAAACAACTTTTGTAGCGCTCTTATGGAAGCACCCGATATATTGTCCAAAAAGTTTGTAAAATAGGTGTCCAAAGACTAATGTTGGGCTTACTCGTAAGATCAAAAATCCGTATATTTAGTTTATCTAAAAGTGAAGAATAATTTTTATTTTATTTTATGTATCTATGGAGTTACTATGTTAAATTGTTAAAATAACTTTATTTCTCTTATTATTAGTGTTTATGTTATTAATAAAATAAAATGTAATTTTTTTTCGTTTCCACTCTTTATATGCGATTTATTTGTGTTGAATATCAAGGTAATAATAATAAATAAAAGATTTATGCGCATTTAAGTGATTTTTCAAAGTGAACTTTATACATATGTAAGAATTTTATGCATATTCCAGTTATAATCAAGAATTTATAATCGTATTTGTCTCTTTCTATTAGAACTACATTTTGTTAATATTTGTACTGCGTTTAACATAATACGATTTACTTTAACATCCAATAAAGTAACTACAATTACTGTTGAATTCCATCTTGATAGTGACTTTTATATGGGATTCAAGCGCATTTACATAAGTGATTGTTCACTTTCGAAAATCATTATATGCGGATTACGGTCAATTATAGACCAATCGTCATTAAATTCGCTATGAATATTTCTATATGTGTGCAGATGATTTGTGTCGAATTTAAACATGCTGCTGATGTTTATAAAAAGTTTATGCACATTAAGGTGATTATTGGAAGTAGATTTTACATCGGGGCTACGGTCAAATATTGGCGATTTATATACAGTGAAACTTCGATATAACGAAGCTGAAGGGGATCGAAAAATACTTTGATGTAGCTATTGTATGTATTAGTGAAACCTTGGTATAGCGAAATTTAATGAAATACGAAAAAAATTCGTTATAACTATCGTTTTGTTTTATAATAAAAATTCACTATTCAAGAGGTAAATAAATAATGAAACTCTTATGTTCTTGTTATTTTTTTGTTTTTTATTTCATGTACATACAGTCGCACAGTAAAGTATACATACCCCCCTGAAAAACGGGGTTTTGTGTTATCTATGAACAATTTAGCAATAAAGTTCATTTCAAACAAATTCAATCGAACAACAAACAATAAATTTTGACCAAAATTTTTTTTCCACACAATATTTATTAACAAAAATATATAAAATTCATTTTTCAAACACTGTGTATATTTTTAAAACATCTTGGATTAGTCGATTTTCCGATTATAAGCAATTTTCTCTTTTCAGAGCCTCTACTGTTAACAGTAAATAAAATAGATAATCTTTCATTGCGATGTTTTCCACCGTGGCATTTTTCGTACTTAAACGCCATTTTTCGGTCTAGTGCGCATTTAAAAAATAATCCAGCTTCGTCTGCATTAAAAATATTTTGCGGCTCATATTCTGCCAACAAACTTGGTAACAATGTTTTCCATTCAGAACAAACTTGATCACTTAGACTGGCACTTTTCCACTCACTTTTCGAAACCTGATATCATGTCGCTTTTTAAAATTATCAAGCCAACCGTTACTAGCTTTAAAATTATAGTGTCCCAGGCGTGCTGCAAACTGTTCAGCTTTGATTTTTACCATCGGTCCTCCTAAAGGAATGTTTTGAATTCGACATTGTGTAAACCATTTAGATAAACAATGCTCAACGTCTTCATACTCTGCAAGGCGTATTCTTTTGCACTTCAAATAATCTCCCGTGTTTTTAAAATTTTAGAAAGAATACTCGGCGGTATAACAAACTGTTTAGCAATTTCTTGCAATTTCTTAGATTTGTCACCACGATCAACGGCATGAATTATAGCAATTTTTTCTTGTATATATTTACGCTTTAATACACTCATCTTGACAAATCACCAAATATAACTGACTACATTTGTGGAGTTTTACATATGTACTTCAAAACACATTTTTTCGTTGGTTTTAAACGATACTTCCCCGTGTTGCCTAAAATTAAATTTTGCTTTATTCTGACTTCGTTGTATAGAAGCTGTAGAATTAACACTTCGTTATGTAGAGGCTTTTGATACAAACAACACTTTTGACGACTTACATACATAAAATGTTGTGCATATTTCTTAACTATGATTTCGTTGTATAGAGGCTTTCGAAAGAATATTTCGCTATATAGAGGCTTTATAGCTCAGAATTTCTTCGTTATAGCTATAGTGTATTTTTGTATGAAAAACTTTGCAATAGAGGCAGTGATGGAAAATTCAATACTATTGTACTATTTTCAGTACTTTTTCACAATAAAAATACCACACACAGTACCCCCACATCATATTTAGTACTCTTTGTTTGTTTTGCTTTGTTCCCTGTTTAGAAATCCAGCGTTACTATTTTTATAATCATTGACAAACATTGGCTTTAAAACAAGAAAATAAGGAATGCACAAATTCGATATTCATGTTACTTATTTGATGTGATGTGATTTGTGGTACTATTTTGATACATTTTTTAAATTTCTTATGTTTCATACATTTTTGTAATTCTCATTTTTAGTTTGAGATTTTTTGTGTATCATATGAGTTTCAAAACTTCAAAACATATATTTTTACATAAAAATGAATTAATATTAAGTTTGTTGTTATATTAGTTTTTTTTTTTTGTTGTTATATTAATTATTTTTTAACTCAAGAATAGGATTTTTCAATATTTGGCACATGTCTCATTTTCATTTTCCCCCATTTTTTTATTTTTAAATGGAGTTTTTTTATTTTTCCTCAAAAGAAACTTTAGACCATTTCCTTCAAGAGCTTTGTGGTCACTTAATGGGATGCAAGTGGTGTATCTATAAAAAAATTTGCAACTCAAAGAAGAAAGTGTTTAAATTTGTACCATATGCACTATTTTAATTTTTTTTTCTATTTATTACTTATAATACTAAATAACAATAATAAGTAATTTAATAAAATTAATATATAAATTTTGAAATTGCCAATTGCCTTTCTTCCTTCTTATTTATTGCCTTTATTTTTAGCTGCTGATTTCGCTTCTGCTGTCTTTTTTGGCTTTGGAAAGAATTCGCATTGAGTAGATGCAGAAATCTTTTTCAACTGGAGTCTTCCATCGATAAGTGGTATAAAGGCATGGTATTGAGATGTGCCATGAATTGTTACAGCAGCGTCGAATCTACTAACGCAATGCTTTGGCCTCAGTTGGGTAAATTTTGTAAATCCAATTTTGACGTCGTCGTGTTCAGATTGAAATGTTGCATATAACTCGTTCAGGTTACAGATAACCATCCTCTTCTGCATTTGGACTTTATGGCCATCGATTCGAATAGACACCCAATCGTTCATTCCTGGCATCATTCGACTCATATCATCTCGCTGATAAAATTGAGTTACTGAGCTTCAGTTTCGCACTCTAAAATTTTTCCCTTCTTCTCGTTTGGAAGTGTGTGAATCCCATGCTTAGCAACCAAGTTTCTTAGCAATTCTTGCTTTTCGTTCAGACGTTCCAAACTCGGTCATTATTTTTGAAAAACTTCATGACGATGGGACAAGAGTAAGAAGTTGAATTCTTTCAGATCTACTCTGTGACGATTTGTACTTCCTTTTTATTTGTTCAAAAACTTCTACTGCGTCCTTGTGATGTTGATTTTGGCACTCATTATTAGGTCTTATAGGTTTTAGTGAAAAGTTAGAACAACCATCATCTCCTGCAGAACTGTCATCATTTTCAGAATTGATTTTGTTCTCAGCTGGAATAACCGGTAATGTGTCCAACTTCCTATCATTTTCCTACCCAATCCACAAATTAGCAAACGTTTTGAAAGCGTTGGGAATTTTTTCAATAAATTGTCGGAAATATTTCGCATATCTGATGATCTGTGCTTCTTTTTGTTTAAGGGATTACAACAAGAAGAAGTTATAAAGTACCTGTTGTATCTTTTACCTCTCCACCCACGTTTTAAGTGTCATAAAATTTCAGAAAATGGCTTTCCACTTTATTCAAAAAGGGTCTCAGTTACTTTGATAATAAAAATTTCATTCAATATTACGTGCGCTCAAAACTACTTATAGAATTGACAAAAAAGCCTCAATGAAAAGATGTGTGACTTAGAAATTAATAGAACCATTTCACGGGTGTCTCTAGGCTGTAGTTGGAGTTTTTATTTTTATCATTTTAATAAAACTTACACACAAATAGGAAAAAAATTAAAATAGTGCATATGGTAAAAATTGAAACACTTTCTTCTTTGAGTTGCAAATAGATTAGGTATGACATAGTGAACGATTTTTCGATTTCGATTCGCTACCACCTTTTATTTTGTTCGGCTTGGAAAAAAATAGACGGGACAAAAAATAGGGGACTTTAGTTAAGGATAAATGGCGCCTCATCGAGGTCAAAGTTAAAGGTAAGAGTGAAAAAATTAATAAAATGTCCAATAACTGCCGCGGAGTCGCCTCTAGAGTAGTAAAATGTCAGACTGAACCCCATTAACTTTTCCTCCCCAACATTTTTGTAGAACATACTTACATCCTATCTTCGCTCCTTAAGGGACTTGCCCTACAAAAGTTAGAGTTTTATAAATTTTACCCCCATCGACCTAACAAGTTTCAGGGCGCCTCTGGAAAATTCAAATGTATGGCCAACCATCAATAATTTTTCCTCCACCAACATTTTCGTAAAACATACTTGTACCATATCTCTGCTCCTTAGGGTACTTTCCCTTCAAATACTGATTTATAATTTTGCCCTCTGACCTAACTATTTTAATTGCGCCTCTGGAGGATTCAAATGTATGCCCAACCCCCATTGATTTTTCCTCCCCAACATTTTTGTAGAACATACTTATACCCTATCTCTGCTTCTTAGGGTACTTTCCCTTCAAATACTGATTTATAATTTTGTCCTTGTGAAAGACACCCACTTTCTATATTTGGTGCCTCTGAATGAGTCAAATGTATATTCCAAACCTCTTTCTCTGCTCTTTAAGGTACCTCAAATATACAAATTTTTTTTTATATAAATTTTGTCCCTATTGTTCTAGGTGGTTCCAATACAAAAAACAACTTTTATGTATCTTTGATATTTGTATTAAATTGAGTTCAATTAAAAGTTTGAGTGCGATATGTATGTATGTAAGTATTTTATTTTAATTTATTAATTTATTTTTGTAATAAAGAGGATATTTTTTCCTATTTTCGGCAACGACTTGCAGTATAAATATTTTTTCTTCCTCGTTGCGGCACAAAATATTGTTGTAGTCCTCTATTATTTTTACGCCTCTTTCGGCAGAATCGTTGACAACATGCAATTTTTGCAGTGTTTGTAGTGCTTGTTGGTAGTCTTCATGCTTTTCCCAAGTTTCTGGATGACTATCAAGAAAATCTTTTGACAATCCGAGGCGAGGAAAAATTGTTCCTGTGTCTGATGTAACATAATGACTCAAATTTTTCTCCATTAATTTTTCGTATACTTCTTTTGGTTTCAATGAAATTCTTTTAACACTTTTGAAGTCACAAAAATATACTGGAGACACATTTACTCTATCCTCTTCTGCCTCGCTATCTTCATCATTACATTCCTCCATGTCATTGCCCGACAGTTCTGCAGCGAATTTCTCTTTATCCCTCTCAAATGTACGAATTGCATCTGCCATTTTTCGCTTTGTATCAAATGGTACATTCTGATCAAATAATGCAAAAGCAACAGCTTCCCCACTAAGGTACCAGAGATGTCCACAGAATCTCTTAACCAACTGACATGAAATTCTCTCATCATTATTTGGGGCTTCTACTGCTTTGATAGCATAAACCAAGCTTTAATATAAAGAGTTACTATGAAAATAGTAACATCGCGAAGTCCGTTTAATTAATTTTCGCTTAAGTCGAGAAATTTGCGGAATAAAAACATTTTTACGGAGTATATGCCTTTGGCCATCCATCGAGCATGACTGGTAGGTCCTGGTTTACACCAAGGAACAGCAAAACGATTTGTAAAAATTCCTTGTAGTCGCCTCTGGGTTGTTTTTCGTTTAATTGAGCCTCGGATTGTCAAAAGATTTTCTTGAAAGAGGCGTAAAAATAATAGAGGACTACAACAATTTGAAGGGAAGTATTCTCAGAACCAGATATAGAAGGTGGGTGTCTTTCACAAAAATGTTGTGTGAGAAAAATCAATTGACTCCTCCAAAGGTGCAATTAAAATAGTTAGGTCGAGAGGGCAAAATTATAAATTAGTATTTGAAGGGAAAGTACCCTAAGGAGCAGAGATATGGTACAAGTATGTTCTACAAAAATGTTGGGGAGGAAAAATCAATGGGGGTTGGTCATACATTTGAATCCTCCAGAGGCGCAATTAAAATAGTTAGGTCAGAGGGCAAAAAAAAACTAAGTGACCAAAAAGCTCTTAAAGGAAATGGTCTAAAGTTTATTTTGAGAAAAAAAAACTTCATTTTGGAGAAAAAATAAAAAATGGGAGAAAATGAAAATGATACATGTGCCAAATATTGAAAAATCCAAAAAAAAAAATTAAAAACATTTTTTTGGAATGAGTGAAGAAATAGCTATCTAAAGTCTTTTGGGAAATTTTTGCTAGGACCAATAAGTGAAAAGTTACACTCATTTTACAAAAAACCCTGTATGACCAAAATTGACCAAAATGTCCAACTTTGACCCCCTCTAACTCCGGCACTTCTGGACTGATAGAGCTGAAAATTTGTGTCTTGCCTACTATCCAATAGTACTAACCTTTCATCCAAATCGGACGACATCGATTTTTAAAATTGGGTCACTTGACGTGAAATTCACCATATATATATAATTATCAACATTTTTATTCTATCTGTTTATGGTACCTGAGCACAGAATATGATGTAATTCATTTAAGATAAGGATAAAAGCCAGTGGTATTTGAATACAAACTTAGTTGCTAAAAGATATCTAAGCAGAAACAATCGAATTTTAAAATATTTATAAAAAATGGAGAACTTCAGCTATAAAGAATTGTCCGAAGAATATTTTAGAAACAAAAAGCAGGAAGATGTTTTAAGTTACGTTCAAAGAAAAGTAAACGTATTTTCCTTCAGTACCGAAATACATTTGGACATACAAAATAAAATAACTATTTTCATCAAAAACTTAAGAAGTCGCTACAAAAAAGTGGAATGGAAACTGGTTACAGAGCAATCTTACTGTCCAGGTACGTTCAGAAAGAAAAATCAAAAGAATCTAGGAAGACCACCAAAAGCAACTGTTATGATTCTGATCTAAAAGGGGATATCAGTGAAGAAATCGGTTGTGAAAATATTCAAGAAACTTTGCAATATCAGTTGCGATCACAAAAACAATTCACAAAAGTCGATATTATTCAAAAAGTTATTAACGCTAGTCCAATGAGAACAAAACGGATTCTTAAAAGTATCCTAACGCTAAGTGATGAGACACAATTCTCAAATGAAGAAGAGTTAGCAATATTTTTGGATTTGAAATTAACAAAACAGCTCAGATTGCGTACAATTGAAATAAGGCTCAAATCTGTTTCCATCCTATCATTACATCACTGCTGCTAAGAAGGACTGTTTGCCACCAAAGGACACAATTCTCGCATTCGTATACGAGTAAATTTTCATTCGAACGTTCGAATTTTTTAACATTTGGGATTCTCTCATTCGATAGCGAATAAAATGTATCGAAATTTCTAATGATGGCATTCGATAACGAATGATTATTCGAACGCAACCGTGCGAGTTTTTACTCGTAAGCAAAGAAGCATTCGAATAACGTTTTTTTTTTAGCAAACAGAAGAAAAAAAGAAAATGTTAGTAAAAAATTTGTTACTTCCTTTAAATAATACCATAATATTAATAATTTTATTACTTTTAGGTCAAAAATATCAAACATAAATTTTACCTATGCTTGCTTTGTGACTTAAAACTAAAACGTTTTTTAGTCTAGAAAAACACATACAGGTATGTGATGGAAATCGAAAACGAAAACGAGTGAGTTTTTGAAGTTCATTTTAAAGTATTTCTAATCAAATTTTTAAAATTTTTGTTTTAAGATTCTCTTTAATAGCAAATTATCTTTATATTTTGTGGGATAAAACCGTTTCAATACAGAAATATTACGAAAAAATTAACTTCTAAAACTCACTCGTTTTCGTTTTCGATTTCCATCACGTACCAGATACATATGTACATTAATACATATGTATGTACATATGTACTTATTTATACTTACTCATTGTTTGTCAATCTTAAGGGGTCGGAGGTGTATCTTATTTGTTTCCTTATGCCATTAATGTTTTCAATCTTGTCAGAATCAAAAGACGATGAGTAAAAAAACATAACATAAAATAATTTCTTTAAAAAATTTCGCTTTTACTTGAGTTATTTTTTTCAGAACCATATGTTTTTTGTTTACATTTTATTTTAATTTATTCAGTGTTGTAATACGTACTTGTTTAAGTTTTTTACAACACTGAAGCAATGAATCGATTCGATTCGTATCGAGTACCATCATTAGAAAATTTTGCACTGTCGAAATAAATTTCGATTCGAAAACAATTTCGATCAGGACTGCCAGAATTAGCCGCCAGATCTACTCATCTCTAGCATTCGAAACTCGATAGAACATCGAGACTTAGATGAAGAAGCAAAAGGGTTGCTAGAGGACAGAAACAATAAAGCACATTCGACAAAAAATCAAAAGTTCAACTTTGACCTTAAATTTCTCATCAACTACAGAACCGATTTTAATGAAATTAACACTGGAGAAAAACTCAAATTTTCTCTTCACAAGAAAAAAATTACTAAAATATCTTCAAAAAAGCAAATGTATTTTATTCTTTCATTATATTATGCTTTATATACATATGTACGTACATATATGCAGCATAATTTTACATTATCTTGACGCCAGTTAAAATTAATGTTCACCTCAAATAAAAAGTATGTAAAAGAATTTTGTTTGTTTACAGTTATAATTAATTAGTTTATTAATTCGTTTTATATTTAGGACTTGATTTTTTTATTGAATTTCCACATTAATTATGTTTTGTGTGATGTGTTTTTTTAATATTCTCCTTTCTGTTTTATTTTTTTTTTAAGTTTACTATATTTACAAATATGTAATATGAAGAAGGATTAATTTTAAATTTTACGTTTAAAAAAACGTAACGTACTTAAGTTACAACAGTGCTGGATTGTTTTCTTACATTTAAATTCACTCTAAATTCATGGAAAATATTTATTTAATATTTTTATTTGCATGCACATCAACATACCCAACAAGCATTTTGGCTGGAATTCCAGTGGAATTACATTTGAAATCCAGTCACAATTTCCAGTGTTGAATTACAGTTGAAACACAATTGAATTGAATAGCGAATCCAGCAAAATTAACCATTGAATTACAGTCGAACAAAACAGTACATTTACAGTGTAATTCCAGCCTCAAATAACAGTGTGATTCCAGTTGAACCGAACTTGTTTTTACACTTGAACCACTTTTGTAAACGTCAGTTTCGACGAATCTGGTTATATCTGTGAAGAAAAAGCAATTTCGTTTCTTTTGATTATTTTTGCAGCAGCTAGGAATCTGGAGTTTCCATGGCCGCACAGAACAAAAAAATATTGCAATAAAATATTCTCTTCTTCCGCCATTGTTTACTTTATTTTGAATAAATGTATATGGTGAATTTCACGTCAAGTGACCCCATTTTAAAAATTGATGTCTTCCGATTTGGATGAAATTTGCACCAAGGTTAGTACTATTGGATAGTAGACCAGAGACAAATTGTCTATCAGTCCAGAAGTGCCGGAGGTAGAGGGGGTCAAAGTTGGATATTTTAGTACATTTTGGTCATACAGGGTTTTTTAGAATGAGTGTAACTTTTCACCTATAAGTCCTAGCAAAAATTGTCCAAAGGACTTTAGATAGCTATTTCTTCAATAATTTCAAAAATATTTTTTTTTTAATTTTAAATTTTTTTTTTTTTTTAATTATTTTTTTTTAATTTTTTTCAATTTGGGCCCTTTTTTTTCTCAACAGAAAGCTTATACAATTTACTTTAAGGCCTTTATTATCGCTTAATGGGATGCGAGTGGGATATCTATCAAAAAAAAATAATTTTTTAACTCAAGAATAGGATTTTTCAATATTAAATTAAATTAAACATTTTTTTTAAAATTAAAAAAAAATATTTTTGAAATGATTGAAGAAATAGCTATCTACAGCCCTTTTGACAATTTTCGCTAGAAGCAATAGGTAAGAAGTTACACTCATTTAAAAAAAAACCCTGTATGACCAAAATGTCCAACTTTGACCCCCTCTAACTCCGGCACTTCTGGACTGATAGAGCTGAAAATTTGTCTCTGGCCTACTATAAAATAGTACTAACCTTGGTGCAAATTTCATCCAAATCGGAAGACATCGATTTTTAAAATTGGGTCACTTGATGTGAAATTCCCCATATATAAATGTTTCTAAACGTTTATAGCGTTGCAAAGTCCTAGTATGCAACGTATTTAAAAAGTAACTACACAATGTATCAACTTGGTATTAATACTGTATTGATACATTGTAAATATACGTTTAGGAAGTCAGCCATACTTCTGCGAAATAGATAAATCTAGAAATTGAAAAATTTCTCTGCAAATTTAATTATAAAATCATCATCATCACCGCCGCCAATGATTTGCATCAACTCTGTGCCATTATTAACATATGCTTAAAACAAATTGTATGGATGTTGTTTTTTAACAAATTTAAAACAGACTGCAAAGAGAATGGATTTCAAATGTAATTCAAGCTTGGATTCACACTGGAATCTCAACATTGGAATTCACAAAAAATTTGTGCTTATTGGGTATACATATATGTATGTATGTATGTATGTATCTATATATGTATGTATGTATATCTAATAAATAAAATTATAATACTAACTGATACTACTTAAATATAACATTAATTATTGTAAAATATATAAAATAACATTTTATATGTTCATTACTATACTAACAACCGGTAGTTGAAAAAGCATACATATATTCACAATATACTCGTATAAATAACAATCAGTTTTTTTTAATCATTATTGTATATTTATTAGTGTCTTTTTGTTTTTGAACCATAATATAAATCGGTCGTTTTCTATTCAACGAATATCCTCTTAAATAAAGATTTTAGGTGTTTGTAATAAGATTTATATTATTAACTACATACATATAATAAGTATTGGAAAATGATCTTACACTTGAATTGAAAACAAACGCTATTAAATTGTTTTATGAAGTGTTTGAAAGGAATTTGCAATATAAAATATAATAATATTTAAATTAAATGTCAAACATTATTTTAATTATCATTCTAATAAGATTTGTTGAAATTAAAATTTTGTATAAACATAGACATGACATCGCCGAAACAATTCTTTACCAGAACTATAATATATTTCAACAGATTATTTTTATAAATTTAAAGAATTTCGTCTGATAAAGTGGAAAATGAATACATACATATGTGTGTATATTGAAATTTAAATAAAATCTAGAATTCCTAAAGAATACTCTTTCAAACTACAGTGGTTTCCTGGTTTAACGTATACTCAATTTAACAAACAGTCATATTCTTTCCTTTGAGTACCTTATATTACGAACAAGTGAAAATGTCATGTACTCGGTTTAACGAATTTTTGCAAAAAATTTAAAAAAATAAATGAAATCAAAAGAGAGTCATTGCAATTACATTTGTACAATGTTATAAGCGACGCTTTACGAAAAAGCATGTCTTTAACAAATATGTAGTCATATTCAGGCCCCCATTAAACCATAGGGCTAATTGGGCTGCAGCCCAGGGGCGCCAATTATCCGCGGGCGCCAAATAACCAAGACGATACAATTTTGATTTCTTTTTTTATCAACTTAAAAAAATAATATTTACTTTATATTTAACTATTTTTTTTAAATAGTCATTGGGTCAAACGAAGGCATACATTAAGGGACAACACTTTTCACGAAATTAAATTTATTGACAACTAATTCAAAATTTTTTTTTGTTTTATACATATTTAAAAAAAACTTTTGAACTAAATTAAAAACATTATTCGTTTTTAATACAAAATCGAAAAAAAATTCAACTAAATTAAAAAACGTTGTGATTTAAAACATCTTTGTATAAAAATTCAAGTGTGAACAATTATGTCCACTGAGGAAATATTCTCTTTTTTACGACCACTAACACTGAACAATAATGTCCACTGAAGAAGAATTCTCTCCACTATTACTTTGTATATTCTCCGTGTGCCTTTTGTATCCTTTTTGACATACTTTTCACAAGGTTATTAAGAATTTCTGGGTCCATGCTTTCCTAGGCTTTAATACAACGATCCCAAAGATTATCTACCGTTTTAGGCGGTTATTTTTTTTTTTTAAATTGTTCTTTTTATGATGGACCTAAGATGCTCGATTGGGTTCAAATCTGAGGAATGTGCTTTAAACCACTCTTTTGTTACTTTTGCCGTGTGTTTTGGGTCGTTATCTAACATGAATGATCATTTTGTCCCGGTTCAGGCCCAAATATATCAAGACTTGGTAGGTAGAAGTCTCCCAAAATGGTAACTCCAAGCTGATTTCCACGAAAACATCCCCAAGTCATCAATGATCCACCTCCAAATTTCATTGTTTGTCATATGTTTCGTTCCTTTAGCCCAACACATTTATCAACCCATGTCCATTGACGTCCAACTGATCCGATTCGGTTAATTTTTGTCTCATCTGATCAAGTTACCCGCATCCAGTCTTCGATTGTAAAATCTTTGTACTTTTTGGCAAAATCGAGTCGTCTTTTACGGTTCTTCTCACTTAAAAGTGGCTTTGGAACGATCATTGATGGCTTGGGAATGTTTTCGTCGAAATCAGCTTAGAGTACTATGACGCATTAGATGTAAGATGTTCGCAATGGACTACGTTACCATTTTGGAAGACTCCTACCTACCAAGTCTTGATATATTTGGGCCTGCACCGGGACAAAATGATCATTCATGTTAGATAACGACCCAAAATACACGGCAAAAGTAACAAAAGAGTGGTTTAAAGCACATTCCTCAGATTAGAACCCGATCGAGCATCTTTGGTCCATCATAAAAAGAACAATTTAAAAAAAAAAATAACCGCCTAAAACGGTAGATAATCTTTGGAATCGTTATATTGAAGCCTGGGAAAGCATCGACCCAGAAATTCTTAATAACCTTGTGAAAAGTATGCCAAAAAGGATACAAAAGGCACACGGAGGATATACAAAGTAATAGTGGTCGTAAAAAAGAGAATTTTTCTTTAGTGGACATAATTGTTCACACTTTCATTTTAATACAAAGATATTTTAAATCGATTTTGTATTAAAAACAAATAATGTTTTTAATTTAGTTCAAAAGTTTTTTTAAATATGTATAAAACAAACAAATTTTGAATTAGTTGTCAATAAATTTAATTTCGTAAACAGTTTTGTCCCTTACTGTATATAGCCAGGTGGCAGCATTACGCCGCTGACTATTTTTTGCTCTACTCATGTTTTTTCTTGAAAACCTACCTAAATAAAAGTGAAGAAATGGAAAAATGGGTAATAGAACTGTTAGAAAAATATGGAATTGATTTGGAAGATTGTAGGGGGCAATCTTACGATAGGTTTGGAAAAACAGTTTAATTCTCTGGTAACTGGTTTTATGCTTTTATTTTAGAATGATATTCTGGAAACTATGAATAAAAATAATTTTAGCCACCAGAAAGTTGAAATTGATATTGAAACAGTGGTCAAATTATACAGTACTTTGGAAGCATATATTGAAGAACGCCGCAATATAGATTCATTTGTCTATAACAAAAAGAAAGGAGGAGAGCTATCAGGATGTTTTGAATTTAAAACAGTAAGAATTGTTAAACGAAAAAAGCAGTTTGATGAAGGGGCATCAGTCGACACACAATTTGAAAAAATAGTAATTTTCTTATAAATATTTTTTATGTTATTATTGATAAACTTTTGGTAGAAATAAAAAAAAAAAAAAAAAAACGGAAATCTGCATATGATCACATTGCCACAAAATTTGGAATTTTAATGAAAACATGATACGAGAAAAAGCAACTATTTTATATATATATTTATATATATATTTATATATATATATTGTGAAAACTATTTAAAGCTAAATACCATGAAGTAGTAATATAGGAATAAAAAGCTTGCTGTCTTTTGGAGCATCTGAAGAGGGCAACATTTACGAATTACAATTCCAAAATTACTATTGTGACATTTTAATGGTGGCCAATGTTAAGGGTTTATTTAAATTGACAAATAAAAAAAGATGACGGAAGACGATTGTTTGTTTAAGTATCTAAATCAAATGAAAACGTAAGTAACTACTGTAAAGTTAGTTAGATACGTTAGTTGATATTAAATCCACTCTATTGTAATACATGCCATCTGCAAGAGATGTAGGTATTTTTCTTATAAATTTTCTTTTTATACCACGTATCATATTTATTATTGTTCTCAATATTATTACTATTATTGTTATTATAATTCCCCTTTCGATTTCAAACAATTAGGACGAATATAATTTTGTTACTGCTGTTGTTTTGATAAACTTATACGCTTAAAAGTAAATATTATATAGTAATAATATATTTAGTAGAATAAGAATAAAAATATTTAAATACTTGAATAAATACACAATACATTTTTAATTTAACATTAACTTAATAACACTACAAATGTAAATGTAAATGTATTTTTTTTTTTTTTTTGTTGATTAATGTTTTTATTGCATGTACATAAGTATCGTATATGGGGTATATAATGGACTATAAAGTCGAGAGCTACGTTTTATTTGTTATTATGTTATTTAGTTTCTTGAAGTCCTTTTATTTGTATAACTTTTGTAAATTCTTTATTATCTTAATTATGGAAATAATTGAAAATGTTAGATTAAGGCTAGAGTTTTTTAAACTTAAATACAAGTTTTGTTTGATCCTTCAAACAAATACAAATATTTACAAAATGTTCATTTCCAAACAATACTATCGCAGCATTGGTGTGTGTGTGTGTGTGTGTTGTTACACATGTGTATTTATGGCATGTGAATGGAGTGGAAATGAGTGGCTGGATGAATTGGATTGCTGGTATTATTTTCATTTTAATTTTCTGTTGCTTTTGTTTTAATTAAAAATCATATCATGCTGTAGAGTTGTAGTAGCATTTGTTTGTTGTTGTTGTTGTTGTCGCTCTTGTGGTTTTAATAGAATTTTAGTTTTATTATTTTCTGTTGATTTTTTTTTTTTATTTATTTTGCTAACTTTCCTTTGGTATAAACTTATTTGAGTAGAGTCAATGTGTCTACGTTTAAGGACCCTTTTCGCCCTCACATACACTAGACATATACACATGTATTTGGCTAGAAAATCCATCCAGAAACATCCAATATATACGTACTTAAAATACGTAGTATTTTACTTGAGGGCAACAAGTCCTTCTTGTTTGTTCTATTTTTTTTTTTGTTGCTCCTCTTTGAAATGTAATTTATAGCAAAGGCAACGGCACATTGTGGTTAAATACCACTGGACATACCAGGCTCTCTTGATCATTCTGCTCGTCCTTGGATACTGGCGTAAATGTTAGCAAGTACTTGTTAGAGTGTGTGTGTGTGGTTAGGTGCAAGTTCTGCGTGTTTGTATTTCTTTGTTATTTGTTGCTGTATCCTTCGCACTCTCCGAACCGTTTTTGTTGTCGTTATGGTTGTTTAAATGAATTTCCAAGTTTAAAATTATGTTTGATTTTTGTCAGTCACTTGCTTACCTGCTTGTTAATGTTGTATTTATTTATGTTTCTGTTTCTTTTTCAGTTTAACTTAACTTTCCATCTCTCTATTTACATGCTTCCGACAGTTCATTTTTGTTCGTTTTCGTTTCCGTTTTTTTTTGTTTTTTTTTTTCTTCTTTCATTCAACAGCTTGATTATATACATACGTCGTCTGTCTATTTGTAAGCGTGAGAGTGTGTTAGAGTGTGTGTTGTTTCTATGATGTTATTAGGGCATCCTTGAGGGTGTTAGTGGTACTGTTGGGACAATTTGCTATGACAGCATTTGTTTGATTCGTTGCTATTGCTGGTGGTGTTGCCGTCATGGATGTGGTTGGAGGTGTTTCAGTATCTCGCATTGTAAATGCAGTTGTATCTTCTACTGCATCCATGGCAACGACCAACGACTTGACAGTTTCACTGTTGTTAATAACGCTGTGGGTGGGACTGTGACTGCGACTGCTGTTCTGACGGCTAATGTTTGTAATGTTGTTATCGCTTTTGTTGGAATTGTTGGCATGTTTGTCGTTGCTAAAGCTGTTATCACCGATTGACGACATCGTTGTTGTCGATTTCGCTGTTTCGGTGGATGTCGTCGCTATTGATGTTGTCAGTTTTGATGTGTTTGAAATAAGTATACCAGAGTATTTAATGCCGTTTAGTTCAAGGTTAACCACTAACTCTTGTTCACCATTAGAATTGGTACCTGCAGGGAGCGAGAGAGGGAAATAATGATATTTTAAATCAGAGGTAACCAAAACTCTCAATAAATGAAATGCGTCTGTATTGGATAAGACAATATTGCCCAGCAAACACAAAACTAAGAATTGCAAATGTAATGAATTTTACTTTTAAAAGCAAAATGATAAAGATGTTTAAAAAAGTTGTAGGCATAAAATAAAATTAAATAAAAGATATGCCTCAGTTTTTAGAGAATTAGGCAATTTTGTTCACAAATATTTGATTGGTCGAGTTTTATTTACAATTAAAACTTAAAAAATTAAGTGTATTTAGGCATTATAAATTAAGTTTTCCAAATGTAAGATTTTGTAACAATTTCTTATTAACAAAATATGTTTTAAATTTGAAGAACTTAATTTAACAAAAGCATTTTTAATGACAAAACAAAAATTTCTGTCTTCCATTATACTATTTTGTTTGCTGGTTTATTTTTAAATGAAATCAAAGCTGAAAAAACAATAAAGCTGAAACAAAAGCAGTAAACATCCGCTCATGTGCACTCGTCGTTGTGAGTTTTGTTTACTGTAGTACAATTGTGCACTGAAAATGAAGATTTGGTTACCTATTTTTTAAATTATAAAGTCTTGTATGTTGTATTTTTGATATACATATGTACAAATGGGCTAATCCTGCGTTACGGACGTTACATTCGCACGCAAATTTGCTTGTTAAAATTGACACAGCTGGCGTTCACATTGGAATATTTTAATGAAATTTTTTGCAAAATGCAATTCTTTGGGAGTACTTTCAAACTTGTTTTAAACTTAAAGATTAACTGTTTTTGAAAAAAAGTTATGCTAGCTTAAAGTTCCCTTACGGAAACGGAAGTAGACTTTGAGGCTTATGTGCATTTGCACATTTATTAGTTAATTTTGCATTATAAACAAAAAAAGTTCAAATACAAAAAATTAATTGGAATATATGACCATATTAATCCAGCTTAGAAAAGAAGGCTAAGAGTCCCGTTAAACAAAAATCTTAATTTTTTTCTGCTACGGACGTTACACTATTCCATTAAACCAAATTGTGTATATAAAAACAATCATGTATTTAAAAATCTTTTTAACCTTGTAATTATTAATTTATTAGTTATAAAAAAATTATAGAATATTTCATTACTCTTATACAAGGTGGCGCAAAAGTAATCCTCCTATCAGAAAATGCTATAAATTTTGTGAGGCCCTTAATGTCAGTTCTGTTTTGACATTTGTGTAGTAAACACATGCGAAATACACGTTAATAAACAATGTTACGCTACACTGCTCCAGAACGCGGAATATTGCTGACTATTTATTTGACCAATAATCGGTCGGTGACAGCCAAAAAACATCGGAAGTTTACTTTTGCGCCACCTTGTATTAGCTTATATTCATTTATTTATTTGTTTATTTAACTGTTTAGCATTGTATCTTATGCTTAATAGACCCAGCTGTTCGAGCTACTTTTATATTATTGTCATTGGAAAAGCCCGAAAAATAATGAGATGATATAAGAGCTGGAATATTTTTTACATTTATCCATGTTTTTGATATTTCGTCAGATGTAGTTTTAACATAATTTTTACCAATGTAAATTAGGACAACGCCTTTTATATTTTTTTTGCTAATTTTTTAAAGTCTCGAGGGTTTTCTAAGATGAGATTTTGGGCTTTTACTAGTTGCCAAAGTTTTCGCTTAACAAATTTTTTTGCTCTGTCTGCATTTGAACTCATTTTAATTAATACGAATATATTTGTCACCACGCGCGTTTATAATTGAAATGAAGTTTGGCAAAATTTTGAAATCAAAGCAAGAATTTCTTAAAGATTTCTAACGGAAAATCCAATACGTAAACATTGCATGCATGGTCGTACCACCAAATATTTGAAGGGGACATTGGGGTTTACAATATGGTTATTAATTACTAATTATTGATTTTCAGGAATTATTTTAGGTTTCAGAAGAAATTGAAATTCATCTCAATTTAAGTTGCAGATTGGGGGATCGCATGTAATTTAAACACACTTTTTGTTGCTTTGAGGTGAAGTTTTTCAAGTTCTCGGCAACCAAGAGCAATTCTAAGCCCAGATTAAGATTCAGCAAGTAAAAATCCATTATAAACCTCATAATATTATAATAAAATTTTTGGGTATTTTCATGCCGTTACGGACGTTACACACTTTGTCATTTATATTTTAAAAAAGAGTGTAATAAAGGTATTTCTTTTTTTCATCAGATTAAAGTGCAAAAAAAACTCTGTTTATAAAGCTAGTTTGGAAAACAAAATTGTTAAAATTCATTCTGTGAAATTTAAAAAACCATATTTATCGTTACGGACGTTACACACAGTGTACCCATTTTTAGTTCAAATTGTAAATATATATTAGATAACTTACAAATATGATTTTTATCTTAAATAAAAGAAAATTAAACAAATTAAAGTTTTGCTAAACGCTAAATACTGAAACGACTGTTTTGCCCACTTTTTGACCATGGAAAATAATAAAGAATAAAAGAAATCAAGAGGTACGTTTAGGTTAGCCTCTGCCTAGAACAAACAAACCACCGTAAAACCTTATTGCTTATATATTCTATTAACAAACATTTAAATTTTGGGCAACTTTAAATTTCTGCCTTTGGTTTAAAAATTTTCGGATTAGCCCATATGTATGTATGTATGTATGTACTATGTCCGAGTACATACATATGTAAATAATTGTGAACAAAGTAACCAACAAAAACTCATTATGATATATTTTATAAATGCTTTGTTTTCACATACCGTTGCGTGTTAGACGGAATTGCATTCCAGACAGCAAATTCATTGCCTCGAATGGATCCAGCGAGGGAGAGTTACCTGTCGTCGTATTGTCAGCAGGTGTGGCAGCGTTAGGGTTATGGTTCGCGGCTGCTGTGTTGTGTTGCTGTTGTTGTTGAGTCTGTTTTGACAAGTGTATTTTCTTAGTAGATATGGGTGAAATGTGACCATTACCGGCCGACGCCGCTGAGGTTGAAGGGGAATTTTCAATAGCCGAGTCGTCTGACTTGTCATTGTGAACACTGTTGTTACTTCCATGATGCCGAGGTGCTCGCAGAGAACTGCCATTTAAACGCTGGCGTTCGTTAGGGTCATCGTGCGAGGAATTTACTGTTGTATTATGGTCGCCTTCGTCATCGTCGTTTTCTTCGTCAGCCTCAGCATCGGAATTGTGCTGGCCACCTTTATAGTGAAAGTTGGCCGCAGCGGCAGCAGCAGCCATGCCACTCATGCCGGGAGGTAAGTAGAAACTGGCAGGAAATACGGCACGCTTAGCTGGAGGTGGTTGGTGGTGAAAATCATTGTGTTCATTCATTTCCGGGCTGGGTTCACGTTCACGCTCACGCTTAATTGAGGAGAGATTCGGTGGTGAATCCGAGAGGTTTAATGCCTCGCTACTAGAATGATTCAAATATAAAAGTGATGAGGTGAAAATAAATTCAACATGCAAGTGGTAGTTGTCTTTGCTGAAATTTCGTGCATTTTAGAGCTTTTCAACTTACCGTTGTGCTTCGCCACCAATATCATGACTTCCACCACTGTTTACATTGCCATCACCTTGTGGTGAGGTGTTCACAGAAGCTGGAGGACTAGTGTTATTATGGTACATTTGCCACAATGCTACGCGTGACATTTCCAACGCATTCAAGGCTTCTCTTGTGTTTATCTCGGGACTTTGCGATCTCTGGCGCTGCTGCTGTTGTTCCAGATGTTGCTGTTGTTGTTCTTGCTGCTGATGATGTTGGTGGTGCGGCGGAAGACCCATGGGGCCCGCACCATTGTTAAGAGCATTTTGTTCCTTCTTTACTTGAATTAGTTTTAAATACTCGATCATACGATGTTCAATTTCCTGTGTTACTAAATTCGGCACTTGGCCAAACGAGAGTCTGTGGTGTGCAGCCGCAGCAGCTGCTGCAGCCTGTGCTTGTTGAGTGTTAGCCGCGTGTGTTACCAAAGCTAACGGAGACATCTGTTGCATGCCGCCTGGCAAAGATTGGCGACCTATTTGAGGCTGCACGAATAAAGAAAAAAATAAATTGTATGAATATTTATTAGCTTCCTGAAAAAATAAATCCATTTATACCAACCATTTGCATTTGATTGTGCATTGCCTCATATTGACCATAACTGGAACGACGCCCTTCCCGACGATTGCCATCAATTGCAGCCTGCAATTCGGCTGGCGTACTTAGATTCTTCTTCTCGCATTCATATGGATACAAATATTTCATATATCTTTAATTAAAAATGAATTAATATTAACCGGTTAGCAGTAATAGGTAAAACCAAAATACTCGTAACTCAAAAAAAGAAAAGAGCTGACATGTATAAGTGTCAATTTAAAAAAAAACGCAATTTTTGTGTCCCCGCACTTTACGCTGCTATTTTAGGTAAAAAACAAAAACAAAAATGTGAGAGTGATCAGCGAGGAATATGTAATAAAAAAATGTAATTCTCAAATTTGTATGTTTGTTTTTTTGTTTATTCAGAAAAGTGTTTTGTTTCTCCCTCTGACTGCTTCCATACAAAAGCATGTGTCCCCCGTTAGAATTTTTAGTAAACAAAATAAAATAAAATCAAGAAAAAAGTAAATATGCAACATTTAATAACAGTTTTCGAACTATTGCGTTTCTTTCTTGTGTTTTAAATTGTTATAGTCGTCAAAACTTAATTAGTGCGAATTTGGCGTTTGCATTGAGCGTCATTTTGTTATAAATTAAGTAATATTACTAGTTTTCAATTTGCATTTAAATAAAATAAACAAAGTAAGGAAAGTACAAACTTTAATTATTACAAAAGTGAAAAAGCGAAAAAAATCTATTAAAAAAGTGTGCATTTGTGTAGTTTTTGTGAACACCATGGTAAGCGCGATAAAATTTCAAGTGAATATATTAAATGTAAATGTAATTGAAGTTCACAATTACCCCCTTATTCATAAAAACTTACAACAGGTTTACAAAGCAAATTTCCATACAAAGTTTGTTTTATAAACCTCTTATAAACCTGTTGTAAGTTTTATGAAGTTTATTGTTTACATGGTTTTAACTAATTTTTTTATAATTTGTGAATTTGAGAAATAAATTTCCTACGAAAAAAAAACCAAAATAGGCAAACATTTCATGAGCATCACTTTTGAAATACATACATATATTGATTTATAGCTTAAAATGGTTAATTTTGGTTTTATTTTTTAATTTTCAAGAGTAAAACAACAAAATTAAGGGCGCACAGTGGCATTTTGGCGGAAAAAATTGGGTTTTTCAACTTTCTAATTTTAAAATTTTAATGATTTGGTTTTCTAAAGAAATATTTGGATAAGAAAAATTCAACAAGGTTTTTCATGAAAAGTGAAATTTTGTAGTTAAAAAAAACTAACAGAAGTCAACGGAAATTTATTCAATGAAATTAGATTAAAATTATTGTGCAAATAAAGAACTTTTTTTGTATGTAAGTTTATAGCTATGGCTTTTGTTTTATTTTTTAGTGAAAATATAGCACTTACATTTTTATAAAAAAAAAATATTAAAATTGGAAAATTAAACTAATTACATATTATAATTTATCAAAAATTATACTAAAAAATATAAACTTTTCACTTTTTGATGAAAAAAAACTTTATGTGCTTTGCCTTGCTTAGCCCTCTAACTATAAAAAATAAAAGGTACTTTCAATAAAAAAAAAAAACCACCGCCAAAAACCGTCCCTTTTAGTAACATCGATTTTAATTTCAAAAGTCACTTCCAATATTTCATATAAATTGACAATAAGACAAAAAATTGGGTATACTTTCAGGCTTTCGGGAAATAAAGAGTGAAACATTATTTTTGTTTACGAATATGTAGGCGTAACGAAATTGATTAAAGTTTTCACGGCTTAAAATATATTAAATTTTATTCATATACTTATGTATTTATATAGTTCATATTAATATGACAAATTTAAATTATATGCGTCGGACAGTGCGAAACTGTTCGTACAAAAATTGTTATAGTTGGTTTTATATGCTTGTTACTGTGCACAAAGTACTAATGCATGGTAAAGATATAATGAATGCTGCCGTATTACCAATAGGAATGCTTTCAGAAGAAGCCGAGGAAGCCAGAAACAAAGAGTTCAAGAAGTATCGATTGATGTTTTCGAGAAAGTGTAATCGAATTTCCACAAATACTGATGTATTCAACAAACTTCTTATAACTTCGGATCCTTACATAAGTAACATAAGGCGTCATTCGAACAAAATTTCCTTAGAACTAGATGCCATTGTTAAAGATATGATGCTTGAATAATATTACTAATAAAAACTAACACAATTTTTCGCCAGTTACATAGTCAATTAAAACATTGTATATTATATTGAATTTTTACCGAGCTGAAAGGTATAAATAACCTCAATTGGCGTCTCAATATTGGCAACACCATTTTTTTTCATTAAAAATCATTAAAAAGGGTTCATAACTGTATTTTATCAATTTGTTTCAATGACTAAGGTGTTACACATTTTAACTTGGCATACTTGACTAGAAAAACGACATGCATTTGTGCGATATTTTCGGTGTATTTGAAGACTAATATATTTCGCGGAGTGTTGTTGGGGATATTCTTATGTATGGAGACAATACATGTTTAATTTTTGAATAAAAATTAACATTTTTTAACTTATATGAAATTTTCATATGATTCTAGACAGGGAAGAAAAACACCTAAAATCTAAAATCTACATATTGGAGCATCCCCAATATGTTTAATTTTTTTTTTCATAAGGAGAACTCAATTAAGAAGTGTCTCGAATTTCAAGTCCTTAGGTCCAAAAATAAAAATTTTGGCAAGTGCAGTTATATGGGAGGTGGGTGCGGCAGTGGGCGGTTTTACAAAATTTTTTCAAAATTTCTTAATTTTGCTCAGAGAAGTGTTTCTGCAAAATTTCATTGCTGTACGACCACTTCTATTTTTTCCCAAGAAATGTATGGGGCAGTGCCACTGTGCGGCGGCTGAAAGAGATTGTGTGTTTGTATGTATGTTTATTATTATTAGTTTGGGATCTATAGACGGCTAAACGGCTGAACCGATTTGCTTGAAATTTACACAGTATATTTCTGTATGTCTGAAATTTTAAGTGGGCGTGGTACCTACCACACAAAGTTAGTTTTAAAAATCAAATACTTGGGAAACTATAATAGCTATAGTACTCAAATTTTGCATGAGCAATTCCATTGTTTGTTAAAATATTTGCGAAAAAAATGGGAGTAGTAGCGACAGAGGACGTGGCACCTCCCATATGATGATAATTAAAAAAATTAATTAAACTTTCGTGCAACAAAATCTCTTGATCATCACAAAATATGTTGAGCGTCACACGTAGTTTTTTCTTCCTTAAAACGCTTATAATTGTATTTTTTTTAAATACATTGTTACAAGCCTATTACTTTGCAAGTAACCTCTAAGTTTAAGTCTTATTTTAACAAAAATTTACATATTTTCATCTTAAAATTTTAAAATAACTAGTAGTCTCTTTAAAAAAAATTAAAAATCAAGTTAAATCGTGATTTTTTGTTTATAATCGAAAAGGTGATTTTCGCAAAAGTCAATCTTGAGAAACAAAAGAACATCGTAGTAAGCTTGAATTTCAAATATTTTTGCATTTTTTTTTTTAGCGATGTTTTATACATATTTGGTGTGTGACGCTCAAGATAGAAATCATAGAAAACCTAACAAAAAATCCAAAAATATAGATTTTTTTGAGAGCCTAAAAGTACTACCGGATTCCTTATCAATTTCTACATAAATTGGCCACTCTTACAGGCGAATTGAAAAAATAAGCAAAACAAAACTCGTTGTGTACATTTTTTTTTTTTTTTTTTTTAAATTGACCCATAAAGCAATTGTCGATCTTATGCGTGTCTTTTCAATATGGCAAAATTTTATTTTATATTAATATTAAATATAAAATAAACATGTACATGTCCTTTTGTAAATGTTGGATTAAACCAAAATTAATCAAATTGGTGGAATCTATTTCGTTTATAAACGCTGTCAAATCGACACAAGTATGACACAACGATTTTTACTCATTGTCAGTCAATTGGTACGTGCGTATGACTGATAAAACACCACCTGTAGCGTTTTTCTCAAACACAAATAAAAATCTTTCATCTCTGCATTATACAAGTATGGACGTTTTTTTTCTTTATCTCGCACACTTTCAGTTAATGATCGTGGCAAATAAATGTGTTTAAACAACCGGCACGTTGAAGAAGTTTTAACATATTTTCTACTTCCATTAGCCGCATGTTTAAATTAATTTATTCTTCAAATTATTTTATATGTAACACTTTTCTTGCGATTAAACATATAAAAGGTGCATATCGAGCCATAACCGCCGAAAAAATGTATCCCACAAACTCAAAATTTTACAGAGGAAGGTTTTTTTTAAATAAAATCAGTTTGAATAAAGCCATTATTTTAAAATTTATAATGTAAATATTGTTTTGTGTAATACATTTAATTTTATTAATTTTAAATGATGTTGAACTATCGATTTCGATAAAAAAAACAACAATCGATTATGGTGTGGGATACATTATTTTGGCGGTAATGGCTCGATATCATTTGAAAAAAGTATTTGAAATAAACTATGTACTTTGAATATATCAATACGAGTACATAGATATGTACATACATATAATGAAGAAAGTGGTGAATTATAAATATACTCGTCTTAAACATTTCTATAGAGTAAATTCTTTGGCGTTGCTGTCGAACTCAAATTATTGTTAGTATGTAAATTTGTTGTTGTTGGTTTTTTATTTTTATTTTTATTTTTTAATATTTATTATCTTATTTGCATTGGCTTTGGCTTTAGCTTTTTGTTTATAATTCATCAACGCAAACATGCAATATTTTGCATTTAATTTAATAAACACTTAGGAACTCAATCAATAAATGTATTATGTACATACATATGTATGTATGTATGTGTAAGTACAAAGTGTGTGTACGAAAACTATTTAATTTTCTTTATACTCATATAATGGTTATTTGTAAAACAAAAAACCAAGATTCATTTAAGTCTTAAGATGTTGTTTGTCCGTCTGCTGTCTGTTTTTTCATGCGTCGAATCCATCTATCTGTTTGGATGAGTACGGACGTATTCGTACCTTCCACATCATTATCCTTTGTGTCTGGTTCTGCAAAGCATGTTTGTTTTATTATTATTATTTTTTTTTTGTGTGTGAATGTTGTTTGTTCATGACTACACTTTCTGTGAATTATCAAGTAAACATAGCAGTTGAAAAGGAAGATTTTTCTTCAACTCGCTTACATTAACACCAAACAATCAATGCACAGTGGTTCCTAATCCACTTTTTTGCATACATTTGAAAAGTCTTTTTTTTTAATGAAGTGCTGTAGCTTAATTGATTAGCGCATTTGATCATTAAGCATGAGTTGGTATTTGTAGACCGGGTTCGACTCCCAGCCGCTGCCACTCAAACAACATCAGTTTCTGATAATTATTAGTTTTCTTTCTATCCTATCATAACTAATATTTATTACAGCGCCCTCCTTAGATGGTATAGCATTTAAAAACGCCACCGAAGTAAAATAATTAAAAATATTGCGCCTACTTTACCACCAGAGGCGCTGCAATGCTGCACTAAAAACAAACATAATGCGCAATTGCAGAGTTGTGATATAAAGCTTTCTTCTACTTTCACCACCTTTACTTCTTCAATCTATCACCTTTCCAAAGAAAGTAACGTAATTATATATAGACATATTAATTGCCTGAGTGTTATTTCTCTTAAAAAAAAAAAAAAAATAAAAAAGTTGGGATCTTTTCGTTCAATACATTTATTCAATATCGAATAGCTTTATTGTTAAAGCGTCTTTGAATGATATACATACATATATAATATGCATGAGTAAATTTTAAATGGGATAGACAATCTTACATTTCTGTTTAATAATTTCTATACCTTGACCCCAGTGTGCAATGGGAGACATGATGCTAATTATCATAAGCATGATTACGAATAGTCATTGCAAGTCACATACATATGTACTATGTATGTATCTAATACATGTTGAATTTAAAAAATTCCATATCGCTTATTAGCAAGAACGTAACATAACTCAATATTGAAACATTGACTGAATTGTTTTGATAGTTTATACATATTTTATTTGCTTGTAGTCGTATTATTTTCTGGGGAAAGAGTTGTTCCGTTGTCTATTCAAAAATGCTTTTTATTTTGGGTCCCTATAAAATTTTAAAACTATCTAGTCGGCTTGCCTGTCTATGAAAGGCAAATAGGCGATTCTATTCTAGACACCTTTTAACATCAATTTTAAAATCACACTATTTGATACTTTTTTTTGATGCAAATTTAAAGTAAAATATCTACATATATTTTATAATAATATAATTTTTTAAAATTCATTCATGTTGCACCTGTCATGGCTTAAAGAGCAAATTTCTTATTATTGGATTATATTTCTGTGGTTTCACGCCATCTACCATACAAAACCCTCAACATATTATGCAAGTTAATCATCTGTCAATCTAGTGTTTAAGCGAATGTAATGAAATGAAATAATAAATCTTACTTATAATTGAACCACTAAACACGATACATCATAATTTCTTTACGATGTTTGATTTGATAATCATCGTCTGATATCTCATCTTTCACAATAAAAAAGAATAATACAATAAAAGTTTAAAAATTAACAGAGTTTTGTGTTTTTGTGGTATGATCTTATGAAAGTTGGCCAATTTGGTTGCACCCGTCATGCTATTTGGTCGTTTCATATAAATTCTTGTAAATAGATAACAATAGTATATAGAACAAGGAAGAGTGATATATTCGGCTGTGCCGAATCTTAAATACCCTCCACCTAAACGTAATAAGAAATACCAAAACTACACTGGTTATAGGACTAGCATATCCTTATTCTGTGTTTTCTATTCAGTCTTAGTGCAAATTTTATTAGTATTTGATATATTGTTTGAAAGACAATTTTACGACCAACATAATTTATGTTAAATATTTTGAAATTTTGTCTAATTTTCACTATTTTTAATTGATTCTATTACCAATTCTTACCATAATTTACAGAGTTTGTCTGATGTTCATAATAATCTTGAGTGTAATTTAACAAACAGAGTATAAAAAAGGGGTACAATTCGGTTTTAGTGATTTTGTTCAAAAAAAAAAAAACAAAATGAAATAGGGCTTTTAGAGGATATGCCAGCAAAAAAAAATTTGTTGGCGGTCACGCCTATTTTCGAGGGGGCGGGCCCGTAAAGTTGAAAATATATAGGCCTATATCTCGGGAATTACTGGGTGCTTGATAATTTGTAATATATTAAATAAAAGGTATTAAAAATACCTTTCCAACGATATATATCATGATTATAAAATATGGACCGCATATGGGTTCAATCCGAAAAGAATATTTTTTGACCCGAATTTATTTGTTTTTTGGAAATGGTTCTTATATGGCAGCTATGAAAAATTATGGGCCGATCTTCTTAAATTTTGGAACAGTTATTTTCATGCATATGAGGATATTTCACGTCGAATTTCAACATAATAACGGTATATTTAAGAGATATATTAGTATTAACGTGTATTTCGGTAGTGGACCTTATGTGGGAGATATAGTCAAATATGGACCGATATTCTCAAAATCCAGCAATGTGATTTTGGCATGTATGTAAATTATCCGTGTAAAATTTTGGATTGGTACCCTTATTTATAAGAGATTTATGAGTATTAAAGTGATTTTCGGAAGAGGGCTTTACATGGGGCATACGGTTAAAAATAGACAGAAATTCACAAAACTTTGTGGGATGATTTTTGTATATATGTAAATGATCTGTGCAACGTTTTGAGTCGGTACCGATATTTATACAATATATATAGGGAAAAATGTCTTTTTCAGATACGGTCCTTGTATGGGAGCTATAACCAGTTGTGGGCCGACCACCATAAAATTTAGTACAACAATTTATTTGCCTATAAAGAGTATTTATGTCAAATTTTAGCCGTTTAACATTATTTATATCTGTTTTATGCGTATTTAAATGAATTTTGGAAGTGGACTTTATATGGGTTCTATGGTCAAACATGGACCGAACTAAAAAAAATCGGTTTGCGATTTCTTTTTGTATAAAACTTATTTTTGCCGAATTTTGTCTTGATATTCCAGTTTTATAGGCATTTATTTATCATTAAGCCATATTTTGGGAATATATATATTTGTATGGGGGCTATGAGAAATCATGGACCGATTCTTACTATTTTCCGCACACTTTCTTCTTTTATCATACAAACAATGTTTACAAAATTTCATGGTATTATCTGCAATATATTTCAAAATATTGCAATAAAATGGACAAAAAATATCAAGTTTTTATGGAGGTTGTCTCACATATTGGTCCATAATTTTGGTTGACCTAAACCGATTTGCTGATTTTAAATAGCAAACTTCTCGAAAGCATTTCTGACAGAATTATTGAAGATTTGGATCCCGAATGTATCTGGGGACTTCAAAAAACTGATTTCAAGAGACGGACAGACAGACGGACATGGCTTAATCGACTCCGCTATTTATAAGGATCCAGAAAATTTTTTTGTGGAAATTACGCACGGAATGACAAACTTATATATACCCTTCTCATGAAGGTAGAGGGTATAAAAATAGTACCCCTTCTAGAAATAACTTAATTAAAAATGTGTTTCTTTCTATTAGTGAAAGACGTTTAAAGCGTCTAAATGTTGCACCCGTCAGAATAAATCGCCCAAATATATTATTCTCATGAAATTATTTTTATATTTTTTTTTTTTAATAAACTTTGTTTTCGTATTTTATGTAACAAATAAAGAAATTAATTTTGTATTATTTATAGGTAGGCTTTCTTCGCGTTAATTTGAACATGTCATTTGATTTGATATTGTTACGAAATTATATGTATGTATGTATGTCAAATTAAATTTAACGGTTTGTATCGCGTGGTATCCACATACAACATCCCAGCGGGAAAAAGATGCTGTAAAGAGGAATTGTAGAAGGCCTTGTTTAGCAGTAATAAGTACTTCCAGCCGCATTGTCAAATCATTTCATTTTTACATGGCGTGTCATTGTTAGTCAAGGCCTTGCCTACTCGCTACTGGTTCCATGCCTGGTAGAAGTCTACTTGAGAAGGGCGATTGGAAGTACTTTATATGCGTATTCTGCAATTAAAAGGAACTAGGTGTTTATTTGAAGGGAATAAACAACCGTTTTTAAAAGGTAAATACATATATATAGATTTTAAATGAATTTTCTAATGTGAGAAAGAGTTATCATGGGACATGCTCAAGAATTAAAAAATAATTGTAAGAATTAAATGAAACAAGTATGAAACCCTGAGTTGTAGCTTTTGTAAGGAAGATTATAATATTCTTCATTGATTGCTCAGAGAATAATATTAATTAAAAATAATGTTCTTGTAACACAATCGTGTAAACTTTGAAGTAGAGCACCTTTCGAATAAACTTCAACAAAATAACATGAGAAATTAAGTCACAAACCAATGTTATTTTTGAGGGGGTGAGTGTTGTTCAAACAAAATATTCTACGCAGATTCGCTCAAGAAACGTCAATGGAGTTTTGATTGAACTGTGAACATCCAACCAAGATAAACCTTTAATGTATTATTGCATTTTCATTAGCATTTTATTTTGCAATTCAATTAACACAGTGTTAAGTCAATATGTATGTATGTATGTATGTATGACAAAAGTAATACATACATACTTTTGTTTTTATAGATTTTATGTTAAAGTATTTACCTAGTCAAACTTGCAAATTTCATTTCCTGGTTAAAATATTTAATTGATGTACCATGTTGTGAAGTTATAATGATAACCATTATACAAGATAATATACTCGTATGTATGTATGCAATTTAGCAAACACATAAATAATATTTCTCAAATCAAATATCTATCAAAATGTTTTATTTGTCTGTCTGTCTGTCTCATCTTTATTGAGTTGAGTTTTGTTCTTTTTATAGGAGCATTAAGCCTTTTTTGAATTTTCTATTGTTTGTGGTAGAATTGTCTAGAGAAAAATGTCTTTGTAGCTAAATAATTTTACCATTGCATCCCACTAGCCAAGATCACAACGCATCATTGCCATCATTGTCGCTGTTGTCATCATTATCATCTTATTAGCATTTTGTTGTGTCACTTTGTTTTTTATTTTTTCGAGTACAATGAATTTCATTTGAATTTTCAAGTGTATACTTTCATATACATACATATGTACATATGTTTGTATATGTGAGGGTGTGTGTGTGCATATGTATAAACCATGCAACATCACCGTTCAACATACGTACATACATACATTCAGATATTTTTAGTTCGTATGTAAAGGTATAAATATTCGTTTTAATGTTGATTTAGGCATGTCTATGAATGATGATAAATTTATGTATGTATGTATGTACTTTTATTTACCATAAAAAAAATTACATAAAATTCTTAAGAAAATTATTTTTTAAATTCTTGTCTTTAATGCATGCAACTGGCAGTGACGCTTACTATCAAAGAGTTAAGTACACATGCACTTACATATGTGAATAACACATAGAGACATACTGTTTGTATTCTTTGTAATATGTAGAATTTGAAAATAGTACCTAATTCAATTAGGATGGGCTTTAAAAACTGCTGTATATCTCCACACATACATATGTAAATAAGTATGTACAAGGTGGCGCAAAAGTAATCCTCCTATCAGAAAATGTTATAAATTTTGCGAGGCCCCTAATGTCAGTTCTGTTAGCAATATTCTGCGTTCTGGAGCAGTGTAGCGTAACATTGTTTATTAACGTGTATTTCGCATGTGTTTACTACACAAATGTCAAAACAGAACTGACATTAGGGGTACATCGCAAAATATATAGCATTTTCTGATAGGAGGATTACTTTTGCGCCACCTTGTATGTATATTATTTTGGAATGTTTGACTATGAAATAGTCAATCATTATTTTACTGCTAAAATACCAGATTTATACGTATTTATGATTGTAAACTGAACTTGCAATATTAATTTTTTTTCCATAACTAGTGTATAATTCTGGTCATGTTCCCTGAACGAAATTAAAGAATACGGCTCCGTATTTTTTCAGAGAGCTATAAAAAGCTTTAGAAAGAAGCAACATACACGTGCATAGAAGAGCTTGTGATGTTGGTTTTTCACGATACCATGATTCGATGGTTTGAAATTCCGAAAGATTTTTTAAGAGAGACCAAATGTCAATTGCAAGGTACATAATTGTACATATGTATATTCTACAAAATATCATTCGTTATACTTAAATCGCCGGAGAAAATTGTTTTTAATATAAGCGGTGTTTGTATGCGAACTTTGCATTATTATTATTATTATTTTATACAAAATACAAACAATATTGCAGCGGAAAATTACGCAAATCTATACAATGAAATCCCTATAAGTGCACTTACATTTACAGCAACATAATAATTTCACCTTTATCACAACTTAATTATAAAGAACAACCAGAAATTCTTAAAACGCAATCGAAAGAGTGTAATGTGAACACTTTAGCATCCCATAAATATGAACGAGCGGAGCATTATTCGAAAACACGTTGCAGTAACGTTGAGCTGAATATATGCGCACTGGCACTATTCAATGTTTAAGTTCAATTCATCACTAAACAAACACAAGTTCAAAGCAAAAACTGTGAGAAACTATTTAACAGTATGTACGAGTATTGTCTTGTTATAAAATAAATATAAACACATACTTGCATACGTACTCGTATCTACACGTTTTTACCCAGTATGCAGTTATTGTCGACATGTACTCGTAGGAATATTTGATTATAAGAATTTCTGGGACTTAACCAAATAGTCTGGGCAATTTCTTGCAAACGTTTCTGGACATTTTATGCGATATCAATTTATAATTATGTGACAAGTTTTCATATTCTCTAGAGAAAATTTTATTTTTTTTCGGAAACTGAAATGAAACCGAACCTAATTTTTCGCCTAATCTGAAAATATTAGAGCATGCTTTCGCATCCTCATTATATGATGGTTAACTTTTTCTATTAACATTTGCATCTTCATATTGTAAAATGTTTTCTAAACACTTTATCCGAATATTTGGTCGAATATATATCGTATATATGTATGTATGTATATTAAAGGTGTTCTTATTTTTTAATTTTGGATTTGTATAAACCGCCGGGCAGATTCTTAAGTATATAAGAATATATAAAACCCAAATCTGGAGTGAATCCGATAATTCTTAATGCACCCGGAAACGACTTAAATATACCTCTTTAGAGTAATTTTTAAAAAAATATTCGACAAAAAATTAAGAAATTATATTTTTGCTATCTCCAATTGTTATGAAATTCGACGTTTTTATACTACTCTTACGTGCGCATTACATGGTGTAGGAATTAGTCCAATACCTCTTATGGTTCTTATTATATTGCCGTCTAACCTTGGGCATCTCTGTAACTTTTGCGAAAAGTCATCCACATTCATATGGATATATACAATTTGTGAGCGAAACTGTATTCTGCCCTAGAATATAATATAAACTTGGTTCTTTTGCATATACTCACTACTGACATACATTCTTGTAACATTATCATATTCGCTTAAAATTTTACCTATTTAGGTTTTTAACATAAAGGCACCAAAATTTGGCCGGCGAACTGAAATTAAACCATTTTGAAATTTGCCCATATAAATAAGAACACCCTTAATGTATAAGTATATATATAGCGTATATCAACATTTTTCACATTAATTAATTAATTAAAAGTTTCAAAATCGATAATCGCAATAAACGCCATTATTGAGCTCAATATTCCATATAAAATTTCAATTAATTATTGCTCAATAAGTACGAAATTGTTATAATATTTAGTAAGATTTCGAATGCAACACTGTTCACAACTGTGTTTAGTGAAAAATTTTATAAAATGGCAAATGTCAACAAAAGAAAACTAAAGAAGTCATTAAAAATTCTATGTGAAGGTAAGTTTGTTTACATAAAAACACAACAACCATTTAGATTATTTATTGTACGCATGTTTGTTTTGGGCTGTGAAAAGAACACATTTATTTCTTGCTTTTACTTTTTATTAAAAATTGTGTTTTTTTTATTATACCCTACACCACCATATTGGATCTGTGCTGATGTTTGTAACGCCCAGAAATATTGCTCCAACACCCACCTTAGAGTATACCGATCGACTCAGAATCACTTTCTGAATCGATTTAACGATGTCCGTCCGTCTGGCTGGCTGTCCATGTAAAGCTTGTGCGCAGAGTACAGGTCGCAATTTTGAAGATATTTCGATGAAATTTGGTACGTGATATTTTTCGGCCCAAGGATAGATGGGATTGAAACTGGTAGAAATCGGTACATTATTTCACCTGGTCCCCATACAAACAACACGATTCAGTTTTATTGTGATCGGTCCATATTTAGTCGAAACTCCCATATAAGACCCTCTCCGTAATTCACTTTAACCTTCATAAATCTATTAAAGGTATTTGTATCGAGATAGAGTTTAACACATATAATATTTATATTCACAGAAATCATGACACTAAATTTTTGGATGATCGGTCCACAAAAGGTTATATCTCCCATATAACGCCTATTTCTGAAAAACTATTTTAACCATATACTGGGTGTAGGGTATTATATGATCGGGCTTGACCGACTATACTTTGTTACTTGTTTGTATTTGTTTTTTTGGTACGCTTCGACACAAATTTTCACAACCAAAATAAAAACAATATTGTTTTCCAGCTGTCAAATGATTATTGAGTAAGCTGAAAATTGCGTATGCCTGAAAACTTAAAATAATATTGTCAATTAACCGAATATTGACTCAATAAAGGTGCATGAATAACTATATGTATATTAAAAAAACAATAAAATAATAAAATTCCAAAAATATATCGAAAGTTCAATTCCAAGCCATGCTATGTGGACTTAGCATGTTTTTAATTGATAATTCCCCACACGTTAAAAGTTAATAATAAAAAATAAATCTAGATATAAGGCATTTTTACGATTTGACGAATGGGCCTGACAATATATCATTCGTTATACTTTGTATAGTAATGTTTTGTCAGACATTTACATATCGCACCCTAAATACAAAAGGGTGACAACTGAAATTTTTTTTTAAATTAACTTTTTTCCATAAATTAATTTAGAGTACACATATGTCCCTACTGCAAAAATTACTTTCACATCACTATCATCTTTAACTGGAAAAATACAGTTATGTCTATTTTTATGTCAAGTGTGTTTTGCTTGTGCAAGATGAACTTTTTTTGTTTCTCCTGACAATATTATCTAGTATGTATTTTGAGTTGTGACCCTTTTGTATTTGGGGTGCGATATCTATCAGAGATCGTATGAAATTCTGTTCTACAATCATAAAATACTTTTTATCACTCATTCGGTATACTTAATTCGTCAATAAATGTTTATTGGGTATAAAGAACACTTACGAGTACACAATTACACATCTTCAATAAATCAATATTCGCTCACGTAAATATGTACATATATGTACATATACACGTGTGTATGCAAGTATGTACTCGTATATGTACATATTCATATAAATGAGTGAATATGTAGATATGTATGTATTTAATTTTATTTAGCAACAAATAAACTTGTTATTTAGTGTATCAAGCACAGCTATTGGTCGATGGTTACTGTAACTCGTAAATAAAATGAGTACAATCACATAGTGCTCGCAATTGTATTACTGAATCTTTATGTATGTATGTAGTATCTGTGTACGGATATGGCAGTGTGTTTAATAAATGTGAATGTGACGGATAATTCGTGTATGAGCTCGAATAGCGAAATAAAAATAAATGTTTGAATGAAAGTATGTATATACAAATACAATTAATTGTATGAACGCCCTTTTCCATTTACATACATACACATGTACATATGTATTTAATTTTTAGTTAGATTTTTTTAAATTATGAATACGTAAAAGTTATATTTTCTATTTGCCAGTTTAGCTTTTTCAAAAGTATCACCTTAATATTATAATATACGCGCAAACACCAATTCTACAGTCATATAAGAAATACAACTGATGTACTACATAACATGCATACGTATTTATATACGAGTATGTAGGTACGTATTAAGGTTTATTTTTAATGAAGCGTCATGTCTACTAGAGTGTGCCTCTCGACAAGTCATTGACACATACCACAACCAGTGCAAAACCAGACAATCAGCCATCCAATAAAATTGCCTACCAACAAATAGCTAACCATACAGCTAGCCCGTCTTTCTAACCGAACTACCACCGACCACCTCTGATATTTTCCAGTGTTATTATTACACCGTTACTACCACATTTTCCAAGGAGTTTTAACTAAAAACTAAAGTTTCCTCTTTTTCTTTGTTCGTTTTCTGGGTGTTGGTCTAAGTTATAGACCGAGACATAGAGACACATAAAAATCATGTTTGAAACATGATTGACTGGCTGACAAACTGATGGCGGACCTTAAAATTTATAAAACGCAACAACAACAACAACTACTACGACTGCAATACATATATACTCAAACGCACACAAGATTTAATGCTGTGTTTCTATTTACAATGTTGCTTTAGTACAACAACAAAATAAACTATAAATTATGAATTAAATTTTATTATTTGTAATATTTACAGAAACTTTGTACAAATAACTAAACAATAACTGCACAATAATAACACTGTGCTGCCGAATAATATAAAAATAAATAAACTAAGGCCTGTTTGAGTACATTTGGTATAAATGTTTAGAATTAAATTAAAACATGTTTTCTTAAAAATATTGTTCGAACTCTAGAATAACAAATATATAAATGATATATACAGTATTCCACGGATAAATACTTCACCAAAAATGTCCAAATTTGTTGGGTATTTATCTGGGGAAGGTATTTAAACGTCCACGTTTATTTACCTCTCAGAGGCACTTATACGAATACGCTTAATTTTATTTAAGGGATAATTATGCGAATATTACTTCATTTCTTGGCATTAAAGTAAATAAAGAAAACACAATTAAAAATTAAACAAAACATTTTATTGAATAGGAATTCATATCAGAAAAAGTAAATATGTAAAAGTTTTTACTTCATAGATAGGGACGTTTTCTTGGGAGCCATTTCGTTAAATCCTTTTTTAAATTTTATTCAATTCACTACACTTGTTCACTTATTTTTAAATTTAATATTTTTACCACCAACACTGAATGAAAACAATTAGGTATGTATGAAGCTAACAGGTGCGTATAAAAAGTTCTGGCAAAGTTGTCTAAAAAAAGCACTTTGAGAAAAATCCAGGAATATATTAGTGCTGGGATTTTTTTTATTTAATTACCCACATTGGGTATTAATAAGAAATTTAAAAAGTTATGTAAAAAAGATATATTGAAGCAAATAAACGAAGATGCATCAAGGAATATATCAGTGTTGGAAATTTTTTTTTGAGGTAATTACCCGAATTGGGTATTTAAGCGAAAGTTATTAAACCGCATAGTTTTGTTTGAAAAAGTATGAAAAATTTATGGGGATTTACAGTGCGAGGTAAATAAGCGAAAAAGGTAATTAAGCGTCGGGTATTTAGCCGTGGTATACTGTATATGCATTAAAATTTGGTTATAACCAATTACAACTTCCGACTATTGTAAAAACTTAACAATATTTAAAACGAATTTGAATTGGTTCTTGTTTTCGATAGTTTTATAAACATGGGAATTTAAATAATTCTCAGCTGATGTGATTTTACCGAAATATTTTGGTAAATGTTTGAATTATTTGAAAGAACTGCAGTGTCGATAATAACGACAATAACATAAATTAAATAATACGTTAGTAAGTTGTATATTACACATTGTACATAGATCAACATTCTCCGGGATCCTTCATTTGCCAGAGATTTGTTTTATTGTTACACCAAAACAGTTGAGTACAATGTATTATACGAGTAGTTGGCTGGCAACAATTTAGCTGCTGCTGCTGCTTCGGCTGTCGTTGCTGTAACCTTTTTATTGTTTATATTTTTATTGTTGTTAGACAATAAACGTCTGTTTAAAAACTAATTTCATTGTGGTTTGTCATAATCTGCCACCTTTCAATATTTCTACATGAAATACAACTTGTACGAGAATGAATATTTTTCTTGTATTTTTGTATTTGTTCAAATAGCTAAATGTAAATTTTGTATTTTTTTTTTATTGTTATTGTTGTTGCTGTTTAAATATAAATACTAAAATAGTAAAACTGTTTGATGTGGAAAATTTACCCATTATTTAATAAATTTTACTGTCATTTATTTAGTACAAGTACCTATACATTCTATGTAAATACATACATACATACATATGTACATACATATGAATACCAATAAGGGAACCAATGGTATTAAAACAAAAAAATAACAACTTACTGTGTCCGTAGTGTGAACGCTGCACTTGTTATACTCGATGGCAGATGAAGACCCTTTATAATTTCCTGCCACAACTTTTTGTTAATGACATCGACGAGACCTCCTCGAGCAATCACTAAATTATACAGTTCATAAAGATCCAACACTGATTTTGCCATTATTGGCAAACGATTGATGGGTGTGCCTAGAAATATAGAAAGGAAGATCAAATAAATATACTCGTACATATTACAATACATACATATATGTATGTATGTACATACATATGTAAGTACATACAAGTACTATGTACACATAGGGAATAGTTAAGGTAAAATAGTAATTAAATAATAAGTTTTTATTAATAATATACATACAATACATACATATGTATTTATGTATGTATAAGTATAAGTAACAATTATAAAATCATTTCTTTTTCTCATACTTCATTTGTTTTCAAAGATTGAAACTCGTAAACAACATATACATAGTAATTGGTATTAGCTTCAGATAGCTATACTCGTATTTCTATACATTTTAATAGTGCTTGGGATTGTCCTTTTTTAATAATATTCAGTAGAGTCCCAAATAAATGAGATTTTCTAATATTTAACAATCAAGAAAACTTTTTACAAAAAACCGACGAAGCCTGCATTAACTCTAGAACAGTGATGCCAACTTTTGAGACTCAAAACACGTAAACATTTTTGATAAAAAGGTTAAAAAGGGCTAAATTGAAAAAAATCCGTTTAAAGCCATATAATGTCAACATTTTCGATAAAGTGAGAAAAGGGGCTAAATTATAAAATGTTTCTTTTAAAAATCAAAACAACAAACACATTTTTATAAAATAATTTATTAGAAAAAAATTACTACCATGAGATGCCTTCATATTTAAATTACATTTCATATTACATTTTAATAAATAAGGTACATACGTAGATTAAATACATAGTATTAAATAGTACATATACATTTAAAATTGGTCGTTACTGAAAAAATTTCGATTTCTTGTTCATCATCATTTTCAGTCCATAACACACTATCAATAAAATATTTTTTAGATTTTTTATATGTTTCATTCGAATTAATATTTGAGCACACTTCGTCAGGTATTTTGTAGTTTGAACAACATACATTATCTCCTTTTAGGCTATATTTAATGTGTATTAAAACTGTTACACGTATTTAATGACATTTTGTTTCTAATTTTATTTTTGAATAAATTCATGACACTAAAACCAAAGACTATAAATATATTTATAGTCTTTGCTAAAACTCCTCTCAACTTCTGCGTTTGGGTACGGATATGTCAATATGTGTATGGCAAAACTGGACGGTTTAAGGGATGGGTTATTACCAATAGCATTATTTTGATATTATTAGATCAAATGAAGAAAAAGTATGAAAAAACTAAAATGTAGCCATATCAAGCAAAAAGTAATAACGGGCTAAAAGATAATTGTAAAACGTGTTAGATTTACGCGTTTTTTTAGTTTAGAGCCAATTTTCTTTTTTCGCTAAATCTAGCCCGAAAAGGGCCAAGTTGGCATCGCTGCTCTAGAACACAAAATTTTAGTATTTTTGTTTGGATTATTTTCTCCACATAATTTTGTTCAGCTGGATTATTTAGATTTAGGGTTTTTTATAATTAAACTTTTAGTAAAAATAATTAATTTTTACTAATTAAATTGTACTCGTATAATAATAAGCTGTATTTTTGTTTTATTGAATGTTATACGAGTATACCTACAAAGTATATTTAATACTAATCATACATTTAACAACATTAAACAAGAAAAAGAAGTATAAATTATCAGAGAATCATTAAAAACAATTTAATGATCTTAAGTAGATCTTTAAACACCCTCACACATTATTGCCAACATGAACAATAATAATACCAATAAACTAAATCGATAAACAATAAAAAGAACAAAAAACATCAACAACAAATTAATGAAAAGAAAACAGAAACAATTTATAATAAACAAAAAAAAGGTAATTTGTAGTTTCATTTCATTATGTTAAATGTTTTTTTTTTTTTTTTTTTTTTTTTTTTTTTTTTTTTTTTTTTCCAATTTTATTGGTTGCATTTTATTTCATTCGAAGTTTTTTGGCTGTTAAATTTGATTTTTACAAATGAAATGAAACGTTTGCAGGCACACAGTTCTGGGATGTTGCTGCTGTTGTTGTTGTTGGTGCAACATTTATGGATCGTTTTTGTGTTTCTGATCTGTTCTGTTTTTTTGTTTTATTTTGGCATCGCTCAAAATATTTAGTGAGTTGTGATCTACTTAAATTATACAAGTATAAACAACAATAATATTGTATCTGTGTGTGTGTGTTTCAGTAGTGTGGATCGATGGATGTATCTTGGCGTATTCTACTCCTCATACGATGCGTTGCGTTGTGTTTAGAGTTGGCCCTAAAGGTATCAATCAAAATATTTGATCATATATGAATGTTTGTGTACGAGTATGTGTGGAAATAAATCAATCCCAGCATACCATTATAGCAGCGCTCCGAAAAAGGAGTCAGAAAAGAGTCCAACAAAAGAGCATTTTCGGACCGAAAGAAAAATTTTCTTGTTACTGTCCTGAGTCGGCACGCCGTATGACTCAGAAATTCCGCTTAATTATGTTTGTACCAAAGCGTTGTTGTCCTGTTATTTGTGCTTTGAACAAAAATAAACATAGTTGTACCACACAAGAATGATAAAAAAGGTTACACAGAGCCCAAAAAAACCTCATAAAAGACTTTTATCTGATAGCTCTTTCTGACGGACCATTTTCGAATGCAATGACGCTCTTTTCTGAAGGTTTTCGGAGCAATTATGATTGTTTTTTGGGCTTATAAAGGTTAACGCTCCGAAAAAGGTGTCAGAAGACTCTTTTTTTGGACTCATATGGCTTGCTGGGATGTATGTTGTACAAGAGTGAATGTGTGTGGTTGATACAAATATTTATGATGAATAACTGAAACTGAAATAGCAAGGTTGATGGACATGTTGATTGTTGTACTGAGAAATCAAAAAAAAAAAAACATGTATGTATGTATATAAAATAATTTATATAAAAAGAATGATTTGTGCTCCAACAAATGGATTTAAAAAAACACACTCGCACATACAGAAACAATTAACAACAATCAATTGGCTGGCGATCGTAAAAACAGTAAATTATTAAAAATTTTATCATCGATTTTATTTTAATGATTTTAAAAGTTACAAGTAGTATGTAATTATAATGCTATGCGTTTTAATGCATTTAAATTTTTATGAAAAAAATAAAAATAAAATAATAAATCAATTCATTTATCAAACAGGCCATTTCATAAAATACTATGAGACTTTTAACAATAGCCAAACAGAGGTCTAATCACCGCATTCGATATCGAGCAAACTTGAAAGGAATTTCTTATTTTGGCATCATGACATTGATATCGATTGAAAAGTAACTTGAGATGAGTAACTAACTAAGTTACATCACTCGATCTGTCATTCGATTCGTTAGTGGCAATCGTATAGAGTAAAATATAAAACTTCAAGATCCAAAATTTAAAAAATCAATATTTCTCTACAATTTGTTTGCAAATAAAAAATGTAAGTTTATTTAACTTATACACATTAATGTAGTACATACGAGTATGTACATTAGGGGTATAACTTTTTGCAATTTTTGTAAATAACAAAAATACCACCGCATAGCCGTGTGAGCCATGAAAAATATTAAAAAATATGCTGTCACTTTTCCTCTATCGTGAAAAAAGTTTCCGCACCGAACGGGTTTAAGTTTTGTACTTATTTACATATTTATTTTTTTTTTTCATTAAAACAGTTACTCTTGCTTTTGTCTTAAATATCTAATAGTGCATTTACACCTACGCCATAAACTAGTTATAAGTTGTTTATGGTGATAAACTAGTTTGAGAAACTTGTTTATCCATACAAATCAAAAACAGGTTTTGTAACTAGCTTTTAAGATAAACGAGTTACAAACAACCAGTTTTTGCTAATGCAACTCTGTTTTTTCAACATTTTTCTGGCAACGCTGGACAATTTGACATTTGCTCAAAAATAAAAAAAGTTTTCTTTAAAAAATAAACTGTAATTGAACTTTAAATTTTTAATATTAAAGTCAGCTGTTTTATGACTAGTCAAAGATAAACCACTTAACTGTCAAAAATGCTGATGTAAACGGTATGGTTTATGAAAGTAGCTTATGATCATAAAGTAGTTTGAAAATTGCAAGTGTAAATGCACTATAAGTAGGTAGTCTTTGTTATTGCAAATGTGTAATTTCGCAAATTATTTCTGTTGGTTCTTAAAATGAAGTATAATAAAAGTAAAATATCTGCTATAAAAAACTCAAACATCTGGTCATAGAATTTTACAAAAAATAAGGATGGTATTGAAAAATGTAAAAATATACAAAAAGTCGAAATACCTTTAAGTGAGTTACACAAGATCCCAAAGGAAGAAATTATTATCGGAAGATTTATCGCTTCATGCAAGACAAATAAATATAAAGAGGAAAGGCATGTTGAAATGTCTGAGGAATTACATAATTTGTGGACCAAGAACCATGCGCAAGGATCTTATAAAAAAAAAAAAATTAGACGGTTGGTTCTATATTATGAAAAAACCTTAAAACGCCCTAATGGTAATGGTATAAATTTTTAAGACAACTTTAACATAAGTTGCGAAGAAGCAGATTTACAATCTGAACCAGAATATAATCAACAAGTAACCTTTGATTCAGATTCTTCATTAATGTTTGACAGCGATCATGATGAATACGATGATGACGAAAACTTTATACCAACCGGACGGAATAATCCATCTAAAATGTCGTTAAAACCAGCGGTTGCATTAGTAACAGAAGCAAAAGTTAGCACAAATAAAGCTGCTGCAAATTGTCAACATTTTGCTAAGTCTGGCATAACAATTTCGACTCCATCTCAAGCCGGAATTTATAAAGCTGTAAAGAAATTATCGGAACAACGAGAAGAGCTTTACAAGAAAACATTAAAAAATCAGGATTGGTGCTCACACTTTGATGGAAAAAAATTGGTAAAAAGGAAATTCAGGTAGTAGTCATTCACTTACAGAGATTAAATTAGCAGTGTTAGTACTTGAAAACGGAAAATCGCTAACAATTTGTAATGGCATAAAGGACACGTTAACTAAGTTCAACTTATGGTCGTCTATCAAAATTATAGTTTGTGATACAACAAATTATGTTATTCCCTCCTCCATAATATATTGGGTGTCAGCACCATGTTCTCGATCTAATATTGATACAAGTAATGGACGAGGTTTTGGATGGTAAAACTTCATTTCCCAATAATGGATATCACTTTGTTGCGGATCTTACGGAGAATTATGAAAATCTAAATTCTAGCTATAAGCAAAATCAAGTGGTTGTTAAATTCTCAAAAATAAAATGGAGAGATGATATGGAGTTTTTATATTCACTTTGCCAATCCTATAAATATTTCCAAAAAAAATAACATATTTCCATATATAAATTTTAAATCTCTTCCATCAATTAGCAATGCCAGATGGAATTCCAGAGCAATATTAGCTATTTTGACTTTTATCCTGCTTCCAAAGTATCAAGATGACTTAAAACCTATTTGTGAATTTGTTTGTGCTTCCTGGTTTGAAATTTAGTTTGGTGGTCATTGCTTCAACGAGAATGATTTTGAAGCATTAAGTAAATCTTTAAAAAACTTCACGACAGCTAACGAATGCTTCTTAAGGCATTGGGTAATAGAGCCGTCTAAAATTAAAGCAGTAACATATTCGCCGAGCGTGCGATTAAAGTGATGCAGGATATATATCCACAGTGTAAAATCATACGCACATTAAACTTAAAGTTTATATCTTATAATTCCTAGTATTTTTGTACAATAATAAAAAGTCTTAATTTTTAAAAAATAAAAATTTAAAGCACTTTAGGAATCGCTTTCGGTGCGGAAACTTTTTTCACAGAATCAACCTATAAAACAGTTTTTATCAGAACAACATTCACCACATGGTACTGGAGTGGTATTTTGCTCTCAAAAAAAGGTATCACCCTAATCTACATATGTATGCAATAAAAAAAGTATCTTTTGTTTTGACATTACAAACATAAACAACATAAAGAATTTATGGCCGAGCACCCTCAGTTGGCTAAAAATATTTTACCCAATTGCGGCCAAGGGAGAATAGTGTCAGATAGGCTCAATTGGATCTGGATCAATTGACAAACAAATTAAATATGGGTGGCCCATCATTCAAAGGCGCAAAGCCATGAATTTACTTGTTTTTGGCGGAAAGTTCGTAACCAAAATTGTGGCAAAGTTTTGTTTTAATTTCATTTATAGCGTGGGTAACAATTTTAGATACTGTGCTTTGTCCTAATCCTACTAAACAATCATTCCCCACCGTGCACAGTGGTTGCGCCCATATGACAAAAATAAAAAAAACATTTTCTATGTTGGGATTGTAGCGAAATAAATAGTCGCTAATGTCATCAAATTTCTCTCTTCTGAATTTGTTTTGACAATTTCAAACGGTAATTTTTAAATACAAACAATTAAAGTTCGATTTTGTATAGAAGCAAAAAGTTGAAAAAACGACTGTGAAAAAAAGTGAATATTAAATTGTTAAAATACATTTAATTAAAGTGCCTAATTAAAATACTTAAAATGGAAATTAATGTGGATGGTATTGTCATTATTTTTAAGAAATAATTACTTAATAAATTGTATTGTAGTTTTTGTAAAGTACTGATTTCTAAAAATTGTTTTTATTAACACATTTGCTATTTTTTTTAAAAAATACTTAGAGTTTTAGTTAGTTTCCCAGTGAAAGCCAATGACCAAATTGGTTTGTAATTATTGACACACTTCTATAGTTTAAAATTATGTTTAATTCAAGTGCAGTTTTTTGCAGGTTTTTTCTATATGTTCAATATACTAGCTTAACCTCTATGTTTATTGTGTTTTTAGAATTTGTTGTGTATCTCGTTTAATTTAATAAGCCTGCCATTTTTGTTGTTATTGATAGTTATTTTTTTTTATTCGACATCATAGAAACATCCCGTCAATGCATATTTTCACGAATGACAATTTTCGAGCTTTGGTGCTCTAAGAAGGGTTCAAATTCGGCGAAATCACGGCAAGTCTATGATGAAGTAATCAAATTAATTAATTTTGAATGTGAAGAAGGTGTTTTTTGTAAATTATTGAAATGTATACAATATTTATGTAAAAGAATTGTTGACATTTGGAAAAAGAATCACCGCTTGAAATCAGACGTTTTAAAAAATCATTCAGACTGGTTAGCTAAAAAAGAAGTTGTTTTTTTAAAACTGAAAAATGTATCTGTGTCACCTAAAGATCAAGCATTAAAAACGAATAAACGTGGTCGCCCTTCTTCTGATTTCTCATGTTCCTCAAAAAGAACAAAACAACGAAGAATAGCAAAGTTGGCAAAAACTGATGCGACGGCAGCGGATACCTTACGTGGTCTATGTTCAGAACCAAAGCAAGCTTGTTCAGAATCAAATGTCGCTGAAGTTCTTGCATTAATAATTGACACAAATTTAACAAAGCAACAGTATTGGCATATTCGAAACTTTGTAAACTCTAAGGTTTCCTTCAGTTTATTCCCTAGTTATGAAAAGATATTAAGGGAAAAGAAAAAAAGTTATCCAAATTCAAAATATATCGACGTGAGTGAATCTAAAGCTGAAGTAGATTTACAAAATCTACTTGACCATACAGCCTCACGTATTTTAGATCTACAATTTGAAGTCTGGAAGGACGAACCTGATATTAATATAAACAACCTTGCTTTGATAGGAAAATGGGGTTTTGATGGTAGCTCCGGTTATAATGAGTATAAACAACGTTTTACTAGCAACACTCTACAGGACAACAGTTTATTTGTAACATCTTATGTACCCCTTCAATTAGTAACAAAATCTTCGAAGCCTGAAGATGCTAAAATAATATGGAAAAACCCTCGGCCATCATCAACTCGGTATTGCAGACCAATTCGATTCCAATTTAAAAAAGAAACATCCCAAGTTTGTATTGCAGAAAGAGATTATTTCAAGCAGAAAATTGATATGCTAAAATACACAGAATATTCTAAATTTGAAAAGAAAATTTATGTTGAACACAAATTGCAACTGACTATGGTCGATGGTAAAGTATGCAACGCTTTAAGCCAAACGTCATCTGCTAAATGTTATATATGTAAAGCAAACCCAAAAGAAATGAATGATATAGAAACATGTGGTGCACAAAGAAAATTATGAGTTTGGATTATCACCCTTACATTCATATATTCGCTTTTTTGAGTATTTTATTCATGTTGCTTATAGATTGGATCTAAAGAAATGGCAAATTAGGTCAACAGATGAAAAGAATAAATTTATGGATAGGAAAAGGGAAATTCAAAATAAATTTAGATCCGAGATGGGTTTGATAATAGACAGGCCTAGACCAGGGGGTAGTGGCACGTCTAATGATGGCAATACCGCAAGACGTTTTTTTAACAATCCTGGTTTGGCTGCTAAGTTAACTGGCGTTGATGAAGGGGTCATAACCAGATGTGCAATATTACTGCAAGCTATGACATCAGGCTACAAAATAAACATCGCAAAATTTAAAATATTCGCTCTTGATACAGCTAAAGAGCTTGTCGAGAAATACCCTTGGTTCTATCTCCCACCTTTAGTACACAAGATTCTTTTACACGCTTCCGCTGTAATTGAAGACGCCATACTTTCAATTGGAGAGCTTTCAGAAGAAGCTGCAGAAGCAAAAAATAAAGACATTAAAAGATATAGGCTACAACATACACGAAAAATTTCTAGAATTGCAACAAACACGGATTTACTAAATATACTATTGCTTAGTTCGGATCCATTCATTACAGGTCAACGAAAATTACCACGTAAAAATAAAAGTACGCTACTAAAATCTACAATTGAATTGTTGCAAGATTAACCTTTTTTATATTTTTGATATTTTTTTAAAACAATAAAGTGCTAAATTTAATTTGCCGTGAAATACGTATTTTCATGAAGGGACAAGATTGGCTTAAAATATTAAATAAATATTAAATGTTAGGAAAAATTTTAAAAATGGGCAGTAGAGGCAAGTGACCGCGTCCATATTTTTAAAATATTGTGGTTTTTATATCCAAAGTATATTGTCAAAATTTCAAGACTATATCTTTAATATAATTATTTTTGTCGCTCTTCTCCATACAAGTGCAACCACTGTGCCGTGTATTGAAAACTTCCACTTGCCAAAAGTGAAAGTGTGACCGCTACTTGTAGCTTTGGCTGCACTGCTGTGGACATACATATGTCCAATAAATTTAGTTGCTTTAATTAAATGCTTCCTTCGATAATCTAAATCTAGTTTTAAAACTGAAAGCTAAAACCAAGAATTAAAAAAAATAATTCAGATCTAGATTTACATATATTTATCTTGCGCGGTTGCCGACAAAAGTGATACAAAATTTAATGAAATAGAAAAAGAAAAAAAAATTGCAGGCTTATAAGTGCGCAAAGGTACAAAAACCGGTTTTTAACCGAATCTTGTTTTACTCGACAAGCCCTACAAAAAAAAAATAATATCGGGCCCCAGGTTTGTTGGACTGTCGCACCGTGTAATGGATCACTTTTATCGCTTATTTCTTTTCTACTGCGCACAACACAACTTTCATCCTCGGAGTCTGATGAGGATAAATAGCAAAGAAGAATTAATTTTTAATTTAATTAATTCAAATTTAACAATATTTTACACTAATCTTTTGAATTAAATATAAAAATGTACGTCTTTTTTTGACATACAAAAACATATATTTTAAATTTATTAGAATTTACTAAAAATTACGATTCGATATGTATGGAATGCGGTGATTTTCTCACTCGTTAGATACGATAGTTGATTTTATATTGAATGCGGTGATTAGGCCATGCTGTGCAATTATACAAGGTGAGTGCAAATCGACAACAAATACAACACAAAACAGAAACAACTGGCATTTTGTTTGTGTTAAATAATGTACTACTGTCAAAAATACTTGAAAAAGTATTAATTTTGACATAAGTAAATTGTACACAAAGTCAGTCAGCTGGGCTACTGCACTCACCTTGTATAGTTGCACCATGGGCCCCAGATTGTATTAAACACTCTATCTATCATAAAAATGAATACAAAATATACCTTCTACTGAAATTTAAATATCTTTCAAAAATAAAAATAATTGTATAAAAGTAAAACAAATCAAGTATGAAAGTATCGTCGCACAGTGGCACATTTGAAGAGATGGCGGCCAAAAATCTTTAAAATTTTTTTTTTATATAAAAGTAAACACACAGGAACCTCGAAATCTAGAAATGTAAGTTTTTATTTCGATTATTTCTCTTCGAATAGAGTGATCAAAAACGCGCTTTTTTTAAGAGAAGCTGAAATTCAAAATATGTATTTTAGAAAATTTTTGAACTTCAAGTGGGCATAACTTTTTTGGTTTTATATATTTTTGGAAAGTTTTTTTTCTTCACACAATATCATTTCTTAACTTATATAATAGTTTAAAAAAATCGTGTCTTACTTTGCTCGAGTCCCAGATTTGGGCATTGCAATAAAGGTCTAAAATATACCCAAATCTCGATGTTCAGTGGAACGCAATTTTTTTTCTGCGAAAAACTTTGTAAAACGGCTTATACCGTGCTCATTTTTTAAATTTATATTAGCGTCTCTAGGAACTACAATGATTTTACTGCATCGAAAAAAACATCAATGTTTTTTTACAGTGTCCATCCCTAATCTGTACTCCTCTTCTCTCATCTTTCCTCTCTCTCGTTTAAACACATTCCTGCTTCAAGAAAACTTGATGTGTATAAAAACAGACAAAAATAATAAAGATGATCTGTATTGTCACAACGATGGCTAAGTTCAGTTATAACGATCTTGCTAAAATTACACATTTTAAAAGACCCTTATTTTGAGTTGTGCGATCATTTAAACAAAATTATAATTTTTTAAAGCGATTAAATAAACGGTATTATGAATCTATATATATAAAACTGATTGTGTGTCTGTATGTATGTTTATTATTATTAGTTTGGGACCTATAGACGACTAAACGGCTGAACCGATTTGCTTGAAATTTTCACAGTATATTTCTGTATGTCTGAAATTTTAAGTGGGCGTGGTACCTCCCACACAAAGTTAATTTTAAAAATCAAATACTTGGGAAACTATAATAGCTATAGTACTCAAATTTTGCATGAGCAATTCCATTGTTTGTTTAAATATTTGCGGAAAAAATGGGAGCAGTAGCGCCAGGGGGCGTGGCACCTCCCATATGATGATAATTAAAAAAAATATGGTATACAATAAGATATATGGTACGGTTATTCTACCATCAATATTAATATTTAGGACAAGAATGGGCGGACTATCAATAGTGGGCGTGGCACCTCCCATAGATATGATGACAAATTATATATAAGGAAAGCTATCAATATTAATATTTGGGACACCAATGCGCTGACTAGCAACAATATTAACTAAATGTTATAATTTGTATACATTTGAAACCCTTATCTATATATAAAAGTGAATGCGTGCTTGTTTGTTTGTTTATTGTAAATCATAATAAGATAATATAATAAGAATTAATTTAAAAGGAAAACTGTAGATTTAATTAAATAATTTAATAATTATATTTAGTTAACTCTAAACTTTTTATTTCACTACGATACGGGTAGCGAAGCACACCGGGTTTTAGCTAGTGTTATATAAACAATGTTTAACTGCAACAAACAATAGCTTACAAGCGAACTTGTATATGAAAGCCAACCAAAACCAGCAAGTGTGGGCCGACCTGCCAGACCAGTGAGGAGTGTATTGATAGGTCCCGAAGACGAAAGCTGCAAAGCATTAATGAAGAATTTTCTCAAGAAATAATTAAAGATACGTTTTTCCATCAACCAGGACCAATATACGATACCAATATGATTTCTGGATTAAAATTTCTGATACATATAAAAGTTGGTTCGATATCGATATTTATTAGAAATTTTTGTGGGTTTATTTGTTTTTTGAAAATGGTGCTTATATGGCAGCTATGACAAATTATGGGCTGATCTTCTTAAATTTTGGAACAGTTATTTTCATGCATATGAGGATATTTCACGTCGAATTTCAACATAATAACGGTATATTTAAGAGATATATTAGTATTAACGTGTATTTCGAGAGTGGACCTTATGTGGGGGATATAGTCAAATATGGACCGATATTCTCAAAATCCAGCAATGTGATTTTGGCATGTATGTAAATTATCTGTGTAAAAGTTTGGATTGGTACCCTTATTAAAGTGATTTTCGGAAGAGGGCTTTATATGGGGCATACGGTTAAAAATGAACCGAAATTTACAATATTTTGTGGGATGATATTTGTATATATGTAAATGATCGGAGCAAAGTTTTGAGTCGGTACCGATATTTATACAATATATATAGGGAAAAATGTCTTTTTCAGATGTGGTCCTTGTATGGGAGCTATGACCAATTCTGGGCCGACCACCATAAAATTTAGTACAACAATTTATTTGCCTATAAAGATTATGTATGTCAAATTTTAGCCGTTTAGCATTATTTATATCTGTTTTGTACGTATTTAAATGAATTTTGGAAGTGGGCTTTATATGGGGTCTATCAAACTAAAAAATAATTTCGTTTCGCGATTTATTCCAATATATATTCCAATTTTATAGGCATTTATTTATCATTAAGCCATATTTCGGGAATATATATATTTGTATGGGGGCTATGAGAAATCATGGACCGACTCTTACTATTTTCCGCACACTTTCTTATTTTATCATATAAACAACGTATACAAAATTTCATGATATTATCTGCAATATATTTCAAAATATTGCAATAAAATGGACAAAAAATATCAATTTTTTATTTTTTTCATTCTGTTCTCTGATACCTTCCTCAACAAAATATTGCAGACCAATTAAATTTGCTTTTAAGAAGGAAACAAAGGATGTAATATTAGAAGAAGTATCTAAACTTAAACAACAAATAGATAAACTTCAACCGATAACTTTGTTACTTAACGATCAAGAGATTCAAATAAATTATCAAATGTTACTTACAATGATTGATGGAAAAGTTGCACAGGCCATAAGTGAAACAAAATCATCTTCGAGCTGTGTTATTTGCAAAAAAAAAAAAAAAAAAAACTACAGCCAATTAAATAAACTTCCAACAGAAGACACTACACTCCAAGAAGCCTATGATGCTAAAATTCGATTTATGGAACACATATTAAAGCTAAGTTATGATTCAGATTTTAAAGGAACAGTACGAAATAGTGACGAAAATAAAGCCAAAAGAGAGGCAAAAAAGAAATACGTACAAGAAAAATATTTAGAATTGGGTTTACTGATCGATCAGCCAAAGCAAGGAGAAGGAAACACAAATGATGGCAACACAGCAAGAAAATTTTTTTCTGATCCGGAAACTGCTGCATCTATTACAGGAGTAGATTTTGAAATAATATCAGGGAATAAAAAGATAAATGCAAGAAAATTTGGTCAGTATGCTAATGAAACAAAGAAACTATACAACGAAAAATATGATTGGAGGATATTCCAGCGACAGTCCATAAAATACTATATCATGGGGAAAACATTATTTTACACAATATGCTGGCGATTGCAGATCTTGCAGAAGAAGCCCAAGAAAAAACGAACAAAGATTATAGATATTTTCGCGAGTACAACACAAGAAAGATATTTAGATATAGTAGCAATGAAGACCTCTTTAATGTTTTAATGTGCACTTCTGATCCATATACTCCAGCATTCGACAAAAATGGAATTCCACCCCCATGGAATTGGGCAAAGACGCCAAGCAGCTCCTTAAAGATTAACAGGAGACATACTTAGATGAAATTTTCACTAAGACAGTTAAATGAAAAATGCATTCTATGAAAATTAACATAAAAATTAGAGCAAAAATGCACAATAAATATTGAAAATTTATAAAAGAAATTTTATTTTATTGTAGATCTCCTACATATCTGTTATGGATTCGCGTTTAAAATATATTAAAATTGTTCATATAATAATAACATTTAAAGCTGTCGAACCTACATTTGTTAGTGAATTATGATCACCAATGCTATTTTTCGAAATTTGTCTAACAAAGGCCCTATGAGTAAATGTGGACCGATTGCCCTAAAATTTCACAGGGATATCAACGACTAAAATAAAATCAGTTTTGCTAAATATTATATCAATAATAATATATTTAAAGCAATTATAAGTTTTAGCCGTATTCTAAGTGGCCCATTGGAGAAGAGGACTAAAGTTCAAAATAAAATGGACCCGGGTGGACGGCTTAATTAAGTATGTAATTTTTTAGTTCAGTTAACGTTACTATTTATATAATGCAATGTTAAATCACTACATTCACAAATTTATTTTTTTTATGGCCGATAATACCTATATTTTTAAAAGTCATTTTTCAATCATTTAATAAAGCTCGATTTTAAAGTTAATATACATTCAATTGAAGCTTAAGATGTCTTCTATCAAACAAAAAAATTTCATTAAGAAATGTTAACCCAGTCAAAAGTTATAGAATTTTGACCGCCAACTCACAAAATGTGCCACTCTGCGTAGGTCAAGCACGACCATATAATACCCTACTCCCATTGTATGCATAAAACAGTTTTTCAGAATGGGCGCTATATGGGAGATATGGCCTATTATGGAGCGTTCATCTAAAAATGTAGTAGCTTGACTTCTGTGAATATAAATATTATTTATGGAGGTTAAAGTGAATTACGGAGAGGGTCTTATATTGGAGTTTCTACTAATTATGTACCGACCATTATAAAGTTAGGTGTCCCATTTCTGTATATAACTATAAAACTTATTTGTGTTGAATTTTATTGGGATACCAATATTTTTAAGAGATTTTTGCTCGTAAAAGTGATTTTTCGGAATATGGGAGCTACGACTAAGTATGGCCTCGATTATCGTTCACAAGTTCACAACATTAAAATGTTGTGTTGTGTCGACTACAACACAACATGCATTTTATTAAGATTAAGCCGATAAGTGTTGTGAATCGTAATCGCAGTTTACGACATACAACATCAAAATATTAATGTTGTGAATGGTAATCGGCGCCTATGGACCTATCATCATAAAATTCTACCATATTATATGTATATACATATATTAAACATATTTGTTTTTAATATTATTTGGATACCAACATTTTTAAAAGAGTTATGCTCTTTAAAGAGATTTTCAAAAGTGGATTTTATATCGGAGCTACGACTAATTATGGACCGATCATGACAAAATTGTGCCAAACTATTTGTATTTACATATATGAAACATATTTGTGTTCACTATTATTTGGATTCTGAGATTTTTAAGAGAATTATTCTCTTTAAAGTGATTTGCGGAAGTGGTTCTTATATGGGAGCTATGATCAATTATGGACCGATCTGCAAAAAATTTCGATGTAATTTCGCTTTATTTACCATTATCATTTGTGGTGAAATTTGTTTGGATACTTGCATATGGAAACTCCTATTTCGGGAGGACATTTGTATGGGGGCCTGATGAAATAATGGACTGATTTCCACTAGTTTCAACCCACCCATTAAAATATCATGTACCAAATTATATTGAAATATCTTCAAAATTGCGACCTGTATTCTGCGCATAAGCTTTACATGGACAGCCAGCCAGTCAGCCAGACGTGGCCGTTACAAACATCAGTACAAATCCAATATACCCTCCCCACTATGGTGGTGTAGGGTATAAAAATTAAATTTACTGGGACAAGGTCCGAACTCGCTTTATTCGCAAAGAATCAAAGAATCATGTATAAATGGACACTCATAGATGGCGCTGATACACAAAACCTTGAAAATTAAAATTCGATTTTACATTGCTCTAAATTCACATACATACATACACCATAATCCAAATGTAGTTTACTTACATATATGAACAAGCACCAAACAACTTATCTGAAGGCACTATTAAAAATGACGTCAGATAGGATACTCTGATACCAGTAAATATTTTTAACAATTGAAATGTAAAACTACAACCAGCCAATGAATATAACTTTGATCCAAATGCACTAATTGCTTAGATATTGATTTCTACAAATGTATTCAAAAAGAAAAACGTTTCAGTTCGTTTTTAGAAACACGAACTGAAACATGAACGAATTAAAATAAATATACTTTTATTAATAAATTCTATACATTAGGTACGAAATGCGGGGTACTTAAAAAATGTGTAAGTACAAATATTTTGCATATTTAACCCTCTTCTTACGAAATACACAATTATGGCTTAATTAATAGTGTATTACAATACCCCCCCCCCCCAAAAAAAAAAAGCCATAATGTGTTAAATTTTATTTGTAAATTTTACATTGAAAACATTTCTTGTGTGACATTTAATCACTGGCTGCAATAAGAACGAACGAATGTGATACATATGACTTTGATGACTTTTTCACAAGGGTCTTACCTAGTTATGTACATATGTATGTATGTATGTATGTATGTCGTACACTGACAACTAATATACATACATATGTTTGTAAGTCTTTATTTGGTATGTGCGAGTTTTTGTATTTTGTTACATCGAGAGTAGTCGATAAATACCGTCGTCCCCCAATTGTAGAAATTGTATAAGAACAAAAATAAATATGTAAATAAAATCAATGTAATTTAATACACTAAACAACATAAATTAAAAACTCAACTAAAAGGGGGTCTTTATACATTTATAAGTAGAAAATTATTAAATTTTTCTTTTTTTTTTATAAACTAGGTGTTTTTATTTTAATTTAACATTAATTTTGTTTTTAATACTTCTCATATATTCTCACACCAAAGACGCCAATGAGACAGCCACACAATCACTCAGACATTAATGTGTCACTTCAATCATTATTTTATTGAAAAGGAACAACATCAGCAACAGCAACAACAACAACTTAAATAATCGCCATCAACAGGAACAACAAAATTGTGAAACATCACATCAACATCAGCAAGATGTGAAACATGTGTTTTATTCATGCATTCATTCAATTATTGTTCTTGTAGTTGTTGTTATTGCTGGTTTGTTGCTGCAAACAATTACAATTCGTACTGCAACAACAACAAAATTAATAAGAATATACATTATAATGCAGAGTATATTTATGCATGTCTGCCACCACTAATGGTGGATTTATAAATAAAACGTTGTTACGATTCAATGAATTGTCAAAGTGTCATTATAGTTTGTAATTTGATTGATATAAAGAATAATTTTTTTGGTTCTAACAACCATAAAAAATGTGTGTGTGTGTGTTTTTTTTTTGGTTGCACTTAAAATTGTGTTTTCTAATTTAAATTATTATTGTTATTACTATTAGGTTTATTTGTTTTTTTCTTTTACCATGTGTACTACTGTATATATTCATCTAATGTCAAATTATATATAGTATGTATGTATGTACATATGTACTCGTATGTGAATTATGAGTATGCATTTACATACATACATATGTATGTAGGATTTTATCGAATGAAAAATCTTCCTCAAATGCATCAAATGTCATAAAGAATATTAGATTTTAATATGAAAACATTTTGAAATTTACATTTATGAGGTGACAGATTTTGTCACATGCTCTGATGGATGCAATATTGAAAATGTTTTCTTGTATCTGCGTATGAATCTGATCTACAAAATGTATTTTGAAAATAATAAAATAATAAATGAATATAATCAAATTTAAGGCTGGAGGTCCACACCAAGCGTCTACGCATTTCACGCGTTCTAAGCAACTGTCAAAAAAGTAGAATCAATGTAGTTGGATGGTTTAAGTTACACATTCAAAAGCGTAGGACGCTTTGACGCTTGAAACGCGAAAAGTTCTTTTACTTTCTACTTTTGAATACGTCGCAAGCGGCGAACAGCTGACATTGACAAATGCAAAGCAAATTTATTTTAAAGGTAATGTCACTAAAAAAAAATGACGATTGCAAAAACATTTTTTATATGATTTTGACAAACACACCGATAAAAAACTTCATATAAAAACAAAATTAGCTGGGCTTACGGCATCACCTCCGAAAGTACATACATATACATATGTATATAAAACACAAATGATTGATGCGAAAAATCTTCGCATGTAACTTGAAATACTTGACGCTTAAAACGTTTAGAAAGTTTAAAACGCATTGACGAAAAAACGCGAGTTGCGTCTGCTGGCATAAATACGCAAATCGACTTATAAATTTAGTTATGTTCTAGAAACTCATTGTTCAATTCAAATGAAGTGTTTGATTGGCATCAGAATAATTTACAAATATGTAATACTTTTCCATATAAAATACTCTAATACATAAATTCTTCTAGCAAATACAATAACGTTTTTGCAATATGTACTCAATACGGTTTAGCTTCGATCCAATGTGAATGCGTTTACATAATACATAGTTCCATTTTAATACTACGAAATTAACAACTGGCTTATACAAAATATTATATTATTACTAGCTAAACCCGGTGTGCTTCGCTACCCCCTCGTTTTAAAATAAACATTTATTTATTTAATTTTAATGTATTTATTGCTATGCTTTAGGATATACAATATTTTTAGTTTGCCCATCAGGAGTATACACATATACACGGGATATTAACCTGGAGCTTTGTTAACAGTCATTGCAAACGTTAACTGAACAGGAAAAAATTGTTTAAAATCGAATGGTAAATCTGTTGGTAGCATTGGAATGCGTAGCAAAAGTACATCTGTACCTTTATATTTTCCTGTTATAATGGTCGCTTCTATTAAATTATTTCTCAGTCTTTTTTACTGCAAGTCGAGTGCCATTGCAAAGCCGTGGTGATCGATATTACGCAGTAAAATAATTGGCACTCCAATTTTAAGTTGTAGAACATGTGGTGGAAAGCCTCACATCACATCGAGTGAATTTTAGAACTCAAAAGGATAATTAACGGTCTTACGGGTTGCTTGATTGGTTTGAGGCATTCCAAAGTGATATTCATCTTCTCCATATGAAAAAATAATAGGATACTGCAGCGCGTCATATGAGCGATGCATATCAGTGCATTTGTCCACTTACATAGTCAAGAATTTATTATTTCGTAAGAATATCCTATTGTGATTTTTAATTTTCCTAAAAAGGAGCGTGGTCCCACCCATTTTTCTCCTGGTGTGCGGAAAATAGTCCATACAAATATATATATTCCCGAAATATGGCTTAATGATAAATAAATGCCTATAAAATTGGAATATCAAGATAAAATTCAGCAAAAATAAGTTTTATACAAAAATAAATCGCAATACGAAATTTTTTTTTAGTTCGGTCAATGTTTGACCATAGATCCCATATCCCAGCAAAAAATATTCTTAAATTGGAAGCAATAAATTTTACTACTGCACCATCTACTGCTTCCTTTATTGCATCTCAAAATTACTGCCTTACAAAAAGATGGCTGAAGACATATATTCAGCAATTCTTGTTTACGATGAAGAAAGTAAAAAAAATAGCACTATTTGTTAAGAAGTTTTACTACAAGTTTTTATTGTTTCAAAGGAACTCTAAAATCAGTTAATAAGATTTGTAGTAATTATATAAAAATTAATCGATTAGTGTGTAATTTTCAAAAATTTGTTCATAATTTCAGGACGATTTATTATAAAATGAAGTTAATTTTTATTTAAGTCGTCTTTTTTGTTTTAGTATTATAAGAAATAATTAAAATAAAGTTTTAATAAAAATATATTTGAAAGTAATTAAAAAAATTAAAAATATTTAGAATATTTGAAAAATTATTTAAAAGTGGGTACTGTACTAAACCTATTTACTTTACATAAAACTACCGCAACAACATTATTTCTAACGGTAAATTTATATGATATGATAACAAAAAGTAATAGAGAACATTTATAAATGTTCTCATATATGAGAATTGTGCTAAGAAAAAAAAAATTGACGAGTATTTAGTCTTTTACTTATTTTAGTGCTTCATCGAAGCCCTATTAAAAGGTGAATTCACTTTTGGAGGCATAAATAAACAAAATATTGTAAACAAAAAACATAAATAGAGCTTATCCGTAGATTCTACTGCTGCGCAAAAGCACTAATGTAAGGAGAATTTTTTTATAATTTATTTCTCTTTTATACGCGAACGTAAATTTTTTAACGAAGATCTTGATGATGAAATATGTATTTATAGAAATTCCATTTAGTTCAATGTTAAAGTTCTTTGAAACAAGTGATTAAGCGCATAATAAGTGAAAGTGTCAAAGTAAAAAAAGTATAACGGGTTAAAAATAGTAGGAAGGGCTGGAATGGTTGAATTTACATATGTTTCGAGAAACACCACTCTATCTCATCAGAATTCTTTACGTTCTGGCCCTCTGCACCACTGCGGCGCCCGCTAGCCCACAGTCAAACATCAATCCTTTAACCAGTATTACTGGTGGTTCGAAATTTGCTGTAATTATCATTTTTCATTTTTATTTTACATGTTGCCTCCTTTTTTCCTTCAGTTTTTTCGTATTCATGTCATATCGTATATATAGCGTTATTATGTTGAAATTCGACGTGAAATATCCTCATATGCATGAAAATAACTGTTCCAAAATTTAAGAAGATCGGCCCATAATTTGTCATAGCTGCCATATAAGAACCATTTCCAAAAAATAAATAAATTCGGGTCAACAAATATTATTTTCGGATTTAACACATATTCGGTTCATATTTTATAATCATGATATATATCGTCGGAAAGGTATTTTTAATGCCTTTTATTTAATGTATTACAAATTATCAAGCACCCAGTAATTCCCGAGATATAGGCCTATATATTTTCTAAAAGCCCAATTTGAAAAAGTTTTTTTTGAGCAAAATCACTAAAACCGAATTGTACCCCTTTTTTATACGCTTCTTGTTAAGTTACACTCAAGATTATTATGAACATCAGACAAACTCTGTAAATTATGGTAATTAAATCAATTAAAAATGATGAAAATTTTACAATATTTAAAAATATTTAACATAAATTACGTTGGCCGTAAAATTGTCTTTCAAACAATATATCAAATACTAATAAAATTTGCACTAAGACTGAATAGAAAACACAGAATAAGGATATTCTATTCCTATAACCAGTGTAGTTTTTGTATTTCTTATTACGTTTAGGTGGAGGGTATTTAAGATTCGGCACAGCCGAATATAGCGCTCTTATTTGTTGTTTATTTCTTTCGTATATCCTAAATGTAATAAATAACTTAAATAAAGAATTTCAATCGGGAAAAGTGTGCCTTCCATATGTATATAGCCAATTGGAATTAAATTTTATATTAATTTTGATTAATTTTACCAAAAGCAATTATGTTAAAAGTTTACTGTCGTTAGAAACGGTAAATTTATTTGGTGAAACGAATTTCTTAAATGTATAAAATATTTTTATTGACCGTAAAGCTGAACTATGTATGTATGCAGGAAAGTAACTTATCCAACTTAAAAAAATATGAATTTAAAAAAATATATTATTCTTTTATATAGAACTTTTAAAAGAAATTTCAAAACGCTTTGACTTTTCAAAAGAAGATATAATACATCTTGCCATATAACACCAAATCATGTTTTAGTAATTTAGAAATTTCTTTTGAGCCTTTATTGTTATCTTTCCCAAATTTACCAGGAACAAATTTTAACCCAATGGAAATTATTAAGATTTTCAAACATAACAAAATTAAAAAGTGACATGGATATATTAGAATTTTGGGACAAAATATACAAATAAATATTTGTATGTAAAAATATATTGACCCCATTGCTTAAGAAAAGAATTATAAAATACAAAAAAAAAAATAAAAAGGCAAAAAAACAAACTAAATAATTATAAAAAAAAATGTTGGATATTTTTTTTTCTCATTTGGTAACTTTTTGGTTACAAATTTTTTTTTTGTAGTGGCAACACTGACAACAAATGTTGAGCACCAGCGTTGTCAACTTTGGAATTTCAAAACGCACCAAAATGGAGAAAAAACGCAACAAATTTAGATTTTCTTTTTTATTTTAAATGTTTATTGAATTAATTTCACATAAAAATATAATATTTTTGCATTATAAATATGTATAACAATAAAAACAGTGTTCGACAGTTCAGTATTTTTAGACAAAAATAAAAAATATACTAAACAAATTTGTTTGTATTCCTTTTACGATTTATCGTCATTTTGACGATTTTTGGAGGCAAAAGTGACCCTTTGACGATTTGATCTTTGCCCCTATTTTGACGATTTTTCAGAATAAATGATTTGCAACACTTTTTTTCTTATATAATTAAAATTTGGTTTCGGAAAAAGAAAAGAGTGTATTGCAATTTTGGAAACACATTTCGGAAATTCAAAGGCAATATTCAAATATCTCTTGTTTCCCATCCTAACCAAATTTATACAAAAAATTTTAGTTTCACCTCATTCTTCGGCAAATGTCGAACGAGTATTTAGTCAGGGGCCAAATTACGGCATTCGATATCGAGTAAAATTGCTCGTAATTTTTTTATTTGAGATTATGGCATACGATATCGAGCAAGAAATTTAGTACATTTTATCATAATTTCGATATCGAAATCATTTTTCGATACGATTGCTCATTCGATCACGAATGCCGTAATTTGGCCCCAGGTAAATTTAAACAAAACAAAAATTAGGAATAGGTTAGGAACGCCTTCTTTGGAAGGGATTTTATTCACTAAAGATTTTTTAAAACTAAATAAATGCTTAAAAAGTTTAATGGGGAAATGTACCTACAAAATTAAATATACTAAATTCACATTTTCCAATTATATTTTAAAATTTTTCAATTATATTTTAGAAATTTCTAAAAATATTATAGAATTTTCAAATTGTATTTCAGAAATTTTCAAATGCATTTGAGAAATTTTTAATTTTATTTCAGAATCCAACATATTTTTAACTTAACTTTTATGAAATATGATAAGAATATTCTGAAATACAACTAGAAACTAAATAGAAAATTCTGAAATATAATTGAAAAATTCTAAAACGCATAGTGTTGTAAAAAGGTGATATTTTGTATTTAGAAGTAGAATTTTTTATGTTTTACATTGTTACTATGAAGAAATTGTTTTGTGCATTTTATATTAAAAATGATATAAATTTTTTAAGAAACATTGATACAAATTTCTTAAAAAATTTATTTAAAAACTATATGTATTTTGAAAAGTAATTTATTACTTATTTTTGTGTTCCTTTTACATTAATTTTTGTGTTTTGTTTTGTTATTTGTTACTCTTTTTTATTTTATTATTGATATTTATAACAATTTTTTTAACTTTTATCGATCTCTTAAACATATTTATTTTTTTTTTGTTTTTTTTTTTACTTTTTGTTTATGTATTAAAAAAATTAATTTGAAAAAAAAACAAGTAAGAGTGCTATATTCGGCTGTGCCGAATCTTAAATACCCTTCACCTAAGCGTAATAAGAAATACAGAAACTCCACTAGACTAGAATATCCTAATTCTGTGTTTTCTATTCAGTCTTAGTGCAAATTTTATTAGTATTTGATATATTGTTAGAAAGACAATTTTACGACCAACATAATTTATGTTAAATATTTTAAAATTTTATTTAATTTTCACCATTTTTAATTGATTTAATTACCAATTCTTACCATAATTTACAGAGTTTGTCTGATGTTCATAATAATCTTGAGTGTAATTTAACAAACAGAGTATAAAAAAGAGGTACAATTTGGTTTTAGTGATTTTGCTCAAAAAAAAAACAAAATGAAATAGGGCTTTTAGAGGAGATACCAGCAAAAAAAAATTTGTTGGCGGTGACGCCTATTTTCGAGGGGGCGGGCCCGTAAAGTTGAAAATATATAGGCCTATATCTCGGGAACTACTGCGTGCTTGATAATTTGTAATACACTAAATAAAAGGTATTAAAAATACCTTTCTAACGATATATATCATGATTATAAAATGTGGACCGAATATGGGTTAAATCTGAAAAGAATATTTTTTGACCCGAATTAATTTTTTTTTTGGAAATGGTTCTTATATGGCAGGTATGACAAATTATGGGCCGATCTTCTTAAATTTTGGAACAGTTATTTTCATGCATATGAAGATATTTCACGTCGAATTTCAACGTAATAACGGTATATTTAAGAGATATATTAGTATTAACGTGTATTCAGTAGTGGACCTTATGTGCGGGATATTGTCAAATATGGACCGATATTCTCAAAATCCAGCAGTTAGATTTAGGCATGTATGTAAATGATCCGTGTAAAATTTTGGAATGGTACCCTTATTTATAAGCGATTTATGAGTATTAAAGTGATTTTCGGAAGAGGGCTTTATATGGGGCATACGGTTAAAAATAGACCGAAATTCTTTTTATTTCCCGCACACTTTCCTCTTTTATCATAAAAACAACGTATACAAAATTTCATCGTATTATCTGCAATATATTTCAAAATATTGCAATAAAATGGACGAAAAATATCAAATTTTTATGGAGGTGGTCTCAGATATTGGTTCATAACTCTGGTTAACCTAAACCGATTTTGCTGATTTTAAATAGCAAACTTCTCGAAAGCACTTCTGACAGAATTATTGAAGGTTTGGATCCCGAACATATCTTGGGACTTCAAAAAACTGATTTCAACATCCAGACAGACAGACGGACATGGCTTAATCGACTTCGCTATCTATAAGGATCCAGAATATATATACTTTATAGGGTCGGAAAATTTTTTTGTGGAAATTACACACGGAATGACAAACTTATATATACCCTGCTCACGATGGTGAAGGGTATAAAAATGTAGTAACTGCGGAGGAAATCATACCGCAAATTATAGAGGTTGTCCAGTTTATACTTAATTGAAGGGCATAAGGACCAATAATTCGGCAGTATATATTACCTGATCATCATCAAATTCCTAATTTCATGTCGAGTATTAATTTTCCTCAAATTGTACGACCAACTACTCACGAAAACGCTCATAATTCTAGACAAGTTTCTTACGCAAACGTGGTTAAATCCAATATGCCAAGTCTGGAGCAGGAACCTAAACCCCAATATTCTGAGCCGCATATCAACAATCTACAGACAACATTGCAGACACTTGTCCAAACTATGAACACTTTTACGACCACCATGCCATCCATGATGCAGGAAATGCTGAAAATGCAATCCACAATCTTACAAGCCATTTTAAAGAAATTATTTGTTTAAAAATTTGTTTTTGGAACGCGAACGGCCTCCGCCAACATAAAAACAAACTGGAACACTTCCTGATGGATAAGCAGATTGATGTTATGATGATTGCTGAAACTCACTTGACGTCGACAGGGCACTTCAAAATTAATGGCTACGTGTTCTACGATACTAAAGACCCCCGCGGAAGAGCTTGTGGAGGTTCGGCAATTCTTATAAAGAACAGATTAAGGCATTATCTAATGAATAACATAAGTGAGGATTACCTCCAAGCAACAAACATTTGCATTGAATTCTGTCAATACAAATTTGTTTTATCATCGATTTCTTCTCCGCCTCGATTTTCAATAAAAGAACACCAATACCATAACTTCTTTAAATCCCTTGGAGCTAGATTTTTAGTTGCTGGTGACTTTAACGCCAAACACACATTTTGGGGTTCACGTCTGGTAACCCCAAAGGGTCGCGTACTCTTCAACACCATTGCTAAAATGGGCTTAGATGTACTCTCAAGTGGACATCCCACCTATTGGCCGACGGACCGACGGAAGATTCCCGATTTTATTGACTTTGGAGTAGTGAAAAATGTCCCTGTAGAATGGATGCAAGTGGATCCTTCACTGGACTTGTCCTCAGATCACTCTCCTACTATCATTCTAATGCATTTCTCTCAAGTGTGTGGTTCTCCATTTATGAACATGACTAAGACCCGAGTAAGTTGGATAAAATACAAAAAGTATTTAAGTTCTCATTGCACGGAAAATGTTATGTTGAGAACTAGGACCTTCGACGAGCTGTGCATCACGCTGCCACTTATCACATTGAATGTAGAAATAGGACAAACAGAACTTATTTATCTGAACTCGAACATCTCCTATCAGAAAAAAGAAGAATGAGAAGGGAGTGGCAAATTCACAGGTCTCCTGAACTGAAAGCTAGGCTACGGGTATGCAGAGATATTTTTTATTTATTTATTTATTTATTAGGTCTATAGATTAATATAAATCCTTTCAGACAAAATTAATTAATACAAATAACTTTAAAACAGTACATTTAAGAATTTAAATACAAAATAATTTTTCTTTTCACAATATCATTACTTTCAGATATATCTATAATATGGTAACATTTGTTGAAGTTTTCACATAAACGGCGAAAAGGGTCGTTGTTAGCATAAACGGATCTGTAGTACATTATTCTTAATAATTGAAAGTTGCGTGTTGGTCTATTTGGTACATTAAAATTAATTTTACCAAGCAGAAACTCGGAATTAACATCACCACGAATTAACCCAAGCAGAAATGAAATACCCAACATTACTCGATGACTACTTAGGGTAGGTAGCTTAATTAGATTGAGTCTACTCTCATATGATGGTAGCACGAGTGAGTTCCATCCAAGGCCTCGTAAACAAAATATTAAAAATTGCTTTTGAACAGATTCAATACTATTAATATAAATATTATATGCTCCATATTCAAGAATGGGACGAACCAATGTAGTGTATAGTTGTTTTGTGATGTATGGGTCGGAAAATTCCTTGGACCATCGTTTCATAAATCCAAGAACACCATATGCTTTATTAATAGTTTGCGCGATGTGATCACGAAAGTTTAGCTTGTGATCTAACAATATTCCAAGATCTATAATATTATGAACTTTTTCCAATGTTGTTCCATTTATAAAATAGTTCGAGTCAAATTTTTGAATTCTGAAAAATTCCATGTGTTTACACTTTTTGATATTTAAATCAATTAAGTTTATTTTACACCATTGAGAAAATTTATCAATATCAGATTAAAGTAGGCGTTGACTATTAGTATTTACCAAATTATTTAGAATTTTTACATCATCAGCGTACATTAATACTTTGGAATATAAGATAACATTAGGAAGATCGTTTATAAATAAAGTAAATAGTATTGGACCCAAATGACTCCTCTGCGGAACACCAGAGGTGACATCAATGACTTTAGAAGTAGCGTCTCTGAATTTTACTTGTTGTGTTCTTTTCGATAAGTAGGAGGGCAACCACTTTAAAGCTCCAAAACTAAAACCCATTTGTGATAATTTATATAGCAATATATTATGGTTTACTTTGTCAAATGCTTTACTAAAATCGGTATATATTACGTCAGTTTGCATATTGTTTATTAAACCATCATTTATCAGAGTGGTAAGTTCAAGTAAATTAGTTGTTGTGGAACGATGTTTACAGAAGCCATGTTGGCGTGTAAACAGCAATGAAGATGCCTGATGTAATAAGTTGTCGGTTAAAATTTTCTCAAATAGCTTGGGAATTGTATTCAGCTTAGCAATACTACGATAATTTGATACTTCAAGTTTGCTGCCGTTTTTGAACAAAGGAATTATAAACGATGTTTTTCATATGGTACTTGGTAAATAGCATAACGCAATAGATTTGTTGAAAATAACCGTAAGCGGAAGGAACAACGTTTCAGCACAATATTTAAGACGACAGCTAGGTATTCCATCAGGTCCTGAATAAAATGAAGGTTTTAATGATCTTAAGTTTGATAACACAGTTTCAGAATGAATAAATGAGAAATGTATATTCGATGAGTGGTTAAGATGAAAAGGGTATGAAGAATTACAATCGTATGTAGTTTTAGAATATGTTGTAGCAAAAAAATCGGCGAACATGTTACTAATCGATATATCATCATCGGCAAACTTTCAATAACTTGGGTAATCGCAAGCTCGACGCTTAGAGTTGATAAATTTGTAAAACGATTTAGGGTTAGATTTCAATGTTGATCCCATACGTGCAATGTAGTTATTATATGCCAGTTTGTTTATGTTATTGTATTGAGAACGTGCGATGCAATAGTTTTTAAAATCAACTATGGAGCTAGACCTTTTAAATTTCATTAAATGACTATTATTCCATGGTGGACCTTTTTTATTACAATTTAATGTTTTAGGAACAGTTTCCGAAATGAACTGATGAAGTATAGAGTAAAAGTTAGAAACGATATTATCAAAATTATCTCCAGAAGTCATGGTACTCCAATTGACATTAGATAGTAAATAATTAAGTTTCAAATAATCAGTACGACAAAAGCAGTAGATTCTTTTAGGTTTATTTATATTGCTATTTGGTGATGGTGCTAATTTATTAGAATTGGGATAAATTTCAACTTCAATAGTAGGATGGTGGATATCTTCAGGGGTTGTTAAAGGGGGTGAGTTACGTACAAATACATCCGTCGGCTGATTAACAGAAGCGAGGTCCAGAAGTCTACCATGAGCGTTATAAATGGGATTAATTTGGAATAATCCGCATCCAGTTAAAGATTGAATGAATTTATTTGAGACTGTAGAAATTAAATAATTATATTCCAGATGTTTGTTCCACAATAAAAATGGAAGGTTAAAATCTCCAAGAGCTAGAAATATATCAGATGGGTTTGATTGTTCCAAAACAGAAGCAATTCTCGTAAGATGAATATCATAAATATTGGAAGAAGAATTCGGAGGAATGTAGGAGCATATAACGAACAAGAATCTGTTTGTAAGCCTGATTTTGACAGCAACAAATTCCATATTATCACAGTGTTCGACTCTAATGCATTCACAGGGTAGATAATTTAAAACGGCAATAAGTACTCCTCCACCACGTTTGTGAGACCGATCGTGTCTAAATATTTGGTATTTTGAGGATAATATTTCAACATTATGAATATTCTTGTTATTGTTCAGCCAGGTTTCGGTGAAGACAATAATATGATACGTAAAGTTGTAACTATTGGCATAGAGAGATGTTAATTTTGTGTTAAGGCCGCGAACATTTTGATATGCAATACTGATTGTATTATCTGTCGATAAGTGTATTAATTTTTTGGGACATTGCCATCAGAGGGCAAATAAACAACATCCGAACGGGGGTTATTTCTATATATATATTCATGTATAATAGCTTTAGGAGGCCAAAAATCGGTATTAACTAAAGTGTCAAAATTTTCTTCAGGAACAATAATTTTAAAAGAGGATTTGCTTCTTTGTTCGGAATATTTAAATTTGAAAATAGATATATATATATCAATATTAAATCCAAGTTTCTGTTTTATATACTGCAATACAGCATCAGGTGTGGTTTCAGATGCAAAGCGAGCAGCGAAAATAGTTTTTTTTTTTTGAGATATTACTTTAAGTGTTGCAGGAACATTTGCAGGGTTAAAGACAGGAACATCAGAAGCTAGAGCACTTTGTTTTTGTATTATGGGTAAAGGTAGTTTTTCAGGAACAAGAGTAAGTGATGGTATTGATTGACTATTTTTTGTATTTTGCAGTTGAAGTGTTGATGAAGTTTTAGAGGAAGGATCGGACGAAATAGGAACTTTACGTTGTAAATGAGGTGAAGTAACAGCAGTTGATGTAGAAGGTACAGGATGTTGCAAATTGCTTGAAACAGTACTAACAGTATTACAAGCGGTGTTAAAATTGTTAGATGATAATCCAGTACTTACATCAGTAGTCGATTTCTTCCTTATGGGAGAACAAGGTGCTTTATCAAATAATTCTTTAAATTTTAAACATTTTTTAGTAATACAATTTAAATCATTATTTATATTACCTAGTTCGTGGCGTGTATTTTTAAAAAAATGAAAAAAATTCAACATCATAAACCATGCATTTCTTGCAGCACCAACGAAGTCCTTTATCTTCACATAGATTATCCGCAGTTCGAGGGGCCAAATCGACGCATTTGGCATGGTAAACAGCATTGCAAAGCCAACACGAAACCATTGGACCCTCAGCTTTATTTCTGCATTTCGGTTTAGCACAACTCATGTTGAGAAATATTAAAATTATATTTGAAAAGGAATAGTTGACTGGGGTTTATCCGCTAGTGCTCAATAGATGGTGCCAAATAAAAAGCAGATACACACTTAGTTGATAAAATGTTTTAACAGTTGTTATGAATTAGTATTGACGACAGATGATAGTGTCTCTCACTTATATTTGTTTACTTTAGTTTTTTAAGAGTATATAAGAATATCAGAGTAAAATTCTGTTTATTCTTTATCTTTTATTTTCTTTATTAGTTTTCAACAATTCTTTAAGCTTAAAATTAAGTTGTTAATTTTATAAACTGTGTATTAAAACACTTTAAAACACATTAATGTACTGTTGCACAACAATTAAGTCACAGTATTTTGAATTAAAATGAAAACTTTATTGAAAGATTTTATTAATTCTGATAGCTTGCAGAAACCCGACTTTACTTGAAGATGGCAATATTATATACTAAAACATTTCTTAGAAACCCAAAGAACGGCCTCACTTAGATCTTACTTGGAGGGTCTTGATAGTACCCCACAATCTGACTTCTCGTTATGGAAGGCGGCAAGAGGTTTAAAAAGACCAGTTAGAGGAAAGCCTCCTCTGCGAAATCCGACTGGAGACTAGGCTAGAAATGATTCCGAGAAGGGGGCTTTATTTGTTAACCATTTGAGAAATGTGTTTACTATAAACAACTCAAATAATGCATCTGATTTGCCTCCACTCGTTATTAGACCTCCTGCACCTCTAAGACTTAGCTTTAATGATGTTCAAAGCGCTATCTGAATCTTAGAAAGGCTCCAGGTATGGATAAAATCAGCAATAAAATGCTTGTGGAGTTACCTCGTGTAGCAAGAAAGATTATCCTCTTTATCTTCAACGCTATTTTACGCCTAGAATACTATCCTGCAGATTGGAAGGTGTCTATGATCACTATGATTCCTAAGTCAGGGAAGGACCACACCAAAGTGGAGTCATATAGGCCAATTAGCCTACTGCCGACAATTTCTAAACTGTTCGAAAAATTGTTAATGACTAAGTTTACTCCAATTCTGAATGACACTGAATGTATTCCTAATCATCAATTCGGCTTCAGAGCTAAACACAGCACCATCGCACAAACACACAGATTGGTAAATGTGATAAGAGGGTCGTTTGAAGACAAAAAATACTGCTCCGCCCTTTTCATTGATGTGTCGCAAGCGTTCGACAAAGTTTGGCATGACGGTTTAATGCACAAAATTAAATTAATTCTGCCTGCTAACACCCACAAATTTATAATCAAAGAATGCGATTTTTTAAGCCCGCTCAGCCAATTGAAGCAGGAGTACCCCAGGGTAGCATACTGGGTCCGACTTTATATTTGATTCATGCATCCGATATGCCGTCAGACCCCATAATACATACTTCAAATTTTGCAGATGATACAGCCTTTATTAGCGTTCATAAGGACCATCAAATAGCATCACAGAATTTGCAGAATTATGTTTATAAACTAGAGAATTGGCTAGAGCTTTGGAAAATCAGAGTAAATGAACAGAAATGTATTCATATCACTTTCACATTGCGAAAAGAAACTTGCTCGTTCATCAAAATAAATAATCAAATTATTCCTCAACATAATGAAGTCAAATACCTCGGCAATTACCTCGAACGCCGTTTAACTTGGAAGTCTCATATCGACGCAAAATTTACTCAGATGAGATTAAAAGCAGTGCAACTTCATTGGCTAATTGGCAGAAATTCTTCACTAAAGTTTGATTGCAAACTATTGTTGTACAATGCAATACTAAAGCCAATCTGGTGCTATGGAATTCAATTATGGGGTACGGCCTCAGCATCAAATATTGAAAAAATTCAAAGGGGTCAAAATAAATTCCTACGTATAATTACTGCAGCTCCATGGTATGTTAAAAATTCTCGAATCCACAAAGATCTAGGCGTCACATTAGTAAAAGTCGAATTTACAAAATATGCGTCAAAGTACGTCAGCAAACTTGAACACCATCCAAACCCACTTGCAATTAATCAGGGACTCTATATAAAAATTCTGTAATGTTATTTGGGATTGAGCAGGTCAAGATCCTCTCCCTGCCACTGAAGCCTAGTCTTATTAATGGGTCCCGCCGACCTTGCTCATACCAAAGTCGCTGTGAGTCGAGAACCTAGTTTGTGTCTCGTCTCATGAAAAAAAAAATACATATAAAAAATTATGAAAGTACATTCATTACACAACTCCTTTATATAGAAACAGGTGTTCAAAAAAAAAAAAAAAAAAAAAAAAAGACGCATCCGCGATTTTTTTACAATGGAAAAAATTAGAAATTCGTGGGTCATTAAATATTTAAATAAAAAAAGTTTATCGGGACAAGAAATTCATGATGATATGGTGAATGTGTTAGGTGAACGTGCTCCTTCATATGCAACAGTTTGCTGAATTTAAACGTTGTCGTACAATCATTAAGGATGCACCACGTAGAGGACGTCGAAAAACAGCAACAACAACAGAAATTGTTGCCAAAGCATCTCATGGGCAAAGGGCATCTCAAATGATCGAGTCCATTTAATTTTGCATGAAGAACTAGAGATGAAAAAGCTTTCTGCAAGATGGATGCCGCATTTGTTAAGAGTCGACTAAAAACGCATAAGAAAGAAAAATTTCTCAAACTTGTTTGGAAAGAAAAATAAAATTGATTTTAAGCGTCGTTTCATAACTGTTGATGAGCCATACTCCAGAGAAAAAAGAACAATCCAAGCAATGGACTGAAGCTGGAGGCAAAAACAATTAAATCGGCTGGTAAGGTTATGGCAACGATTTTTTGGGACTTCAAAGGTATTTTATTGATTGACTATCTGCAAAAGGATAAAACAATAAATTCAGAGTACTATTTCCACATTTTGTGTCAATTATATGTAAAAATTCAAGAAAAAAGTCCTGGCTTACAACACAAAAAAATAGTTTTTCACCAAGACAACGCACCAGCCGACAAGAATATTGTAACAATGGCTAAAATCAACGAATTAAAGTACGAGTTGCTTGACCACTCACCTCATTCTCCTGATTTAGCTCCCAGTGACAAGCGTTTTACCTCAAATGAAGATGCAATTACAGTTGTAAACCAATATTTTAAAGGCCTTGAGGAAAACTATTTTAATCGTGGGATAGAATTGCTAGATAAGCGTTGGACTAAGTGTATTGAAGTTTCAGGAGATTATACTGAAAAATAAAAATGTTTTTGAAAAACTAACTATTCTCTTTCTGTGCTAGGCTAAGACGTTTCCGACCGCCCTCGTAGTCTAATTTTGAAGCTTTTGAGGAAGAAAATTTGCATTTTTCCTCCTCACAAAATCGCGCCTGGTGTTATGCCAATAAAACACCATAAACGAGCCTATAAAATTGTTTATGCAAAGCATAAAGAAAAATATTCATATAAAACACAATCTGTAAATGAAATACATTGCAATGTCACGTCCAAAATACATCATTATAAAACACTTTAAATTAACAAAAAACTAAAAAAATATTTATTTCTTTTTCTTTTCAACTGACTAAAAAATATACAGACATACGAGTACATATCGATGGTCTCATGTAGAAAGGCCCTAACTCGCATATTTGAAACTTTACAGGAGAAGGTAAAAACATAATATGTACCTAGAAACTGTAATATTCAACATGTAACTTTTTTTGTACAACTGCTTATAAAAGCGTTATTTTTTACACTATTGCAATAAATTTTAAATGCATTGGAATCGCAAAAAAAACTAATTTCTAAAAATAGCGAGTTAGGGCCTTTCTACATGAGACCGACGATATATAGATACATTCGTATGTATGTATGAATTTTTAAAAATATTAAAATTATGCATGTATTTATTTATTTTTATTAAATATTTCATTTTGCTTTTGTTTCACATTTACGAAATATGTAAACAATAACGTTTATTTGACATTTAATTAACATAATTTTTATTATTAAAAGCATCTCAAAGAAGAAACAACAACAAGAATGAACAACAACAACCACAACAAATATGTAGAATGTACGTTGGAAATTATTTTAATTTTAATGCCACCGAATGAATGTTTCTTGCAGCATTCAACCGTATTTTTCAAAATGAAAAGTATAAATGAATGTCTGAGAGTGTGAATACATTGGGTAATAAAAACGAATTCAATGAAGGACGGACGGACAGACGGACAGAAAGAGAGACATACACAGGCAGACAGACAGACACACCAAAGGAATGACTTTAGAAGTGACGAATCGTTCAAGTGTTGATCATGTCATTAGCAATCATGTTGATGTTGATGTGCTTGAGATTTTAATGAAAACGTTTATTTCAGTTTCCCCTCAAAGTTGAAACAAAAATGTATGTGCGCACATTAGATGGACTCTACTACGTTCAGGAAAGAAAGATAAATCCAAATAGTAATAATTAAAATAATAAAAACAATTTACAGAAACAAAAAGCAGAATAGGTTATTGCCAGTTTAGGGAATTTATATTCGTTATCATTTTTCAATAATGAATATTACAAAACAATAAAATAAACAAGAATAAATTGCATATGAATTATTAGATGCTTATGCTGAAATGTTGAAACTTTACATAACAAATTGTTAATTGGGGATTTTTGGGGATATAAAATCGAAAAATACTGGCAACACTGACAAAAAGAAGACTCAGCATGTGCTGAACACCAAAGTTGTGTCAGGCGATGATTATCGTTGCTTTATGTTTATAAGAATTATTTGTATGGAATTTAGTACCATTTCATATTAATAAGTACCATTTGTTTTAATCGTAAAAAATGTAACAATTACAACCTTTAATATAATCAGTGTTGCCAAAACTTCATGACTAAAAATGGCCAAATCTTTGTATAAAAATGGCTAAAAAAATAGCTACGGCTGTGACACCTTTCAGTTTTTCAATGTTTAGAAATGTGGATACAATTTTACGTTTGCTTCGACTAAAATATATTATGGCTAAACCTAAACATTTTTATACAAACAATTAATATAAATAATAATAAAATACAAATACATACCAAAAATTTTGGTAAATGTAACATCACTAGATTCATCTATTAAAATAGCTATCCCCAATATCTTTCATAAGGTCTTCATTAAAATGAGGACCCAGAAAATTTTTAATGATATTGCTACATTTAATCCTATGTACTTTTAGAGCAATGCAGTAAAATTTACTCTTACAAAGTTCTCCTCAGTGATTGCTCGTGACAATAGAGCTGTGGACTGCTAAGAACATACATATAGAGGCTACTTGCTTTTGTAGATTTAAGCAAATAGGTATCAGCGTGGTTGTTAAGGTTGAAATATTTTGCATTAACCCATTAAGGCCCGAGCTGTGATCCAGTTAAGCTAGGACTATGAAACTTTCAAATTATTACCATTTTTACCTAGACAGAAAGGAAAACAAATTTTAAGTAAATCGGATCGGTGGGAGCCTAGATAACCCACGTTGCGAAAACGCAACGTTGGGCCTTACCGATATAAAAATTTAACACATTTGTAAAGTTTTCTATTAAAATGTTTATTCAAGTCTTAAACAGAACTATGAATAATTTTGTGATCTATTCGATCAGTTCGAATAACTGAAATACCGGATGAGACACTAGTGCAGGGAGCTCTTATTCTCTCAATATTTTCGGTTCTCAACATGCATTCTATAATAAATATTCTAAAATTCAGCTGACACATTGTGGATTGTTTTTCCTGTTTTCTTAGTAAAAAATGTAATTTCGAAGCATTTAGTTCATATAACTGCGTCTAGAGCATTAGTGAAAAGTGGCCAGTACCATTTTTTACCTCTTATTTGAATACGGTAGTTGTTCATAGCGATGTCAAATAAATCAACTCCACCCATAGTCTTATTATACTCACATATAGCGTTTGACATGGGAAGGGCTACCATTTTTTTTTATTTTTACGGTCATATCGCTTAGCTTGTTTCAATGGTTCTAATGATACGCAATTTGACAAGACAGTTGCAACAGAGTTGTCATTCCAACGTACAGCAATTATTTAATTTAGTAAGTCGTAACAGTAGTCGTAAGTTCCACGTTCTTCTTTCTTAAACATTTTAGAAGGAAATAATTTTGCATTACTGGTCCTGTTTTCTCTAACTGTAATTTACTTTAAATTACTCATTTTATATAAAAAAAATTATTTGCATTATAGAATTTACCTGTTGCGACGTATCATGCATTTTTCAAATTAGACATTAGTTTGTAGGAGGTGAAGAAATTATCAAACGTGATTCTATGTTGATTTGGTTTGTCGACATGTTTCAGCAACTGCATGACAACATTTTCCCCCAAACCAAAACCAGGCTGTTTGGCTGATAGTCCAGCATATGGAATGAATTAATACAAATATCCATCAACCGAGCAAAGGCGCCAGTACTTGTATTCAAATCTAATGGGCTTTCCTTTTATAAACATCTTGCATGAATATCTACCATAATATGCTACCATTTGCTCATCGATTGACAATTAGTGCGAAAAAACTACAAATTACTAAATTATTACTAAATAATATAGGGCCCAATCATAAATAAAAAATCCGCGGGAGTTTTTCCCTTGTTATTTTTTAACATTGAATTTGACTGGGAAAAATGGGAAAAGGGTAAAAACTTCCGCGGAATTTTTATTCATGATGGGCTGATATTTTTTATCATGCTGTATGTATTTGACAAGTACATGCATTTTTATATTGTTAAAGCCTAGTGTTGCGTTTTCGCATCACACATTTTATTAGTAATTAAAAATCTAGTCAATGAAAAAAAAAGTTGGATTATACAGTAGGTATTACAATATGCAAGTGTTAGGTATCTCTGTCAAAAGTAACCGATTGGTACATCATATATTACTACATTTTTTTCAGTTTTTTATAATAACTCCCAAAAAGGACGAAATATTAACAATTTATTTTCAAAAAAATTATAAGAAAAACTTATGTATGCCACAAATCCTGAAATACGCCAATTAGATATGAGACTAGATTTTATTTTCTTGTGCTTTGTTTAATTATAAAGTAATCTGAAGAGATCTGATAGGTGGTTAAAGTGAACGTTGCGAAAACGCAACGCAGGGCCTTAATGGGTTAATTTCACATTTGCAATATTTACAGTAGGCCTTTTCAGTGTTTCTGCATTCTTGTATACAATCTTTAACTTTTAGATTATTAAGCCACTCTTTCCTAAATGCTTGTTGGTACTTCTTATCCATATCTTGCTTTTTTAATGTTTCTATATACTTATAGTTAATACACGTTTTTCCCCCCTTTTTGAATATTTGGAAGTAAAGCTAGTAAAGCTCTTTACTGTTTACACGAGTTTGAAGCATTTTGAAGAGCAATTATGAAGAAAATTTCAATCGTGTAAATCTAGCTTAACACATTGTAAAAAAGTGTTTTGAGCAAAGTTGTATTTCCTTGTAGTAAAAAGCAATGGTTTGTAGGGATTTTTTTTATTACAACTAACAGTGCAAGTGTTCACTAATAGCGTTTTTTGTGCACTAATATGTATTTAATCATATCATAATTATGCATTTAACGTTAAACCGATTATTAATGTTAAATTTAATTAGTTTTTCTTTACATTTGTTCAGAAAACCCTAAAATTGTTGTCATATGAGAAAATGGCTAAAAAAATAGCTAAATAAAATGAAAAATGGCTAAAACAGTGGCTAAGAGCAAAATTCATTTTTTTTCGTGGCTAAAAAGGATTGAAAATGGCTAAATTTAGCCACAAAAGAGCTAAATTGGCAACACTGAATATAATAATAGGAATAATTAATTTCATTATAAAACTGCTGAAGACATCGATGCCTGTATAAAAAGTCTTAATGAACATGTCGAGAAAGCCGCAGAACATGCTTCTTCCACTTACCGCCCGAATAGGTACAACAGAGTTTTTTCTGCAGATGTTGAGCAACTATTGTCTGAAAAAAGGAGAGTCCGAAGAGAGTGGCAACAACACAGATCGCTCCAACTTAAAACTAGGTTGAGAGAATGTACCAAAAATCTTAGGATCTTGCTAGAAGCGCAAAAGCAGAGTCTCTCAAACAACATCTGGAAGGTCTAGACGCAACTTCCCAGTCAAATTATTCATTATGGCGTGCAGTCCGAAATCTAAGAAAACCCGTAATCGCAAAACCTCCACTGCGTACTTTGAACGGATCTTGGGCACGAAATAACGAAGAAAAAGGCAACATTTTCGTAAGTCATTTAAAAAATGTATTCACTCCCAATATGGATACTGACATTAGCCAACTACCGCCTGTTGTTGCCAGACCACCTGTACAAATAAGATTTCAATATCTGGAGGTTGTTGAGGCTATTGATAATTTAAATGTTAAAAAAGCACCTGGGTTTGATAAAATCAGCAATAAAATGATTTTTGAGCTGCCTCGCATTGCAAAAAGATTAATCCTCTTTCTTTTTAATGCCATCTTACGGCTTGAGTACTACCCTCCGGTTTGGAAAATTGCACTAGTAAAGATGATTCCTAAGCCGGGAAAAGATCCTTGCAAAGTTGAGTCGTATAGGCCAATAAGTCTATTGCCAACTATGTCCAAATTATTCGAGAAATTGCTTATAACCAAGCTGACTCCGATTTTGAATGAAAACAACTGCATTCCCAATCACCAGTTTGGCTTCAGACGTCAACACAGTACAATAGAACAAACACATAGATTGGTACAAGTCATAAGAAAAACCTTTGAGGAAAAGAGATACTGTTCGGCACTCTTTATTGACGTCTCTCAAGCTTTCGACAAAGTATGGCATGAAGGCCTGATATCTAAATTAAAGCAGAACTTGCCGGTGAATCTTCAACACCTACTATGGAAATACTTAATCGACCGTCAGTTTATGATTAAAGAAGGTGATTATTTAAGCCGTCCTCAACCTATAGGTGCTGGCGTCCCTCAAGGTAGTATCTTAGGACCAATTCTATACTTGCTGTACACAGCAGACATGCCAACAAACAATGATATTCACACGTCAACATTTGCTGATGATACGGCATTTTTCAGTACTCACAAAGATCCAAAAGATGCCTCGATTCAATTACAGCACCACGTAACGCAAGTGGAGAAATGGGCAAGACAATGGGGAATAAAAATAAATGAACAGAAATGCACGCACGTAACATTTACTCTACGTAGGGAATCATGTCCCCCTATTCGTATTAATGACCATATAGTGCCTCAAAACTCACACGTGAAATATCTTGGTATTCATCTGGACCGTCGCCTCACATGGAAACCACATATAGATGCTAAGCTGACTCAAATGAAACTGAAAGCAGCCCAAATTCATTGGCTCATCGGCAGAAACTCCGTCCTTCGGCTCGATTGTAAGCTTCTACTCTACAACTCAATCTTAAAGCCAATTTGGTGCTATGGTATCCAGTTATGGGGCACTGCCTCCAACTCCAATATTGAGAAAATTCAACGCCGTCAAAACAAAATTCTACGAATGATAACTACCGCTCCTTGGTATATTAAAAACATCAACATACACAACGATCTTGATGTTCCACTTGTCAAATGGGAAATAACTAAACACGTGGCCCTTTATTTGGGTAAGCTGGAAACTCATCCAAATCCCCTCGCTCGAGACATCTTACAACATCCCGGTCATAGCCGTTTGAGAAGGAGGGACACCACCGCTCTCAGATGAATAAATACAAGTTGCTCATTATATCCTATCGAATTTGAAAACTAGATTTTGTCTAGCATTGGCTGGACTTATCTTAATTAACTTTAGTTTTAGGATTTGAATACCTATTGTTAGTTCATTTAAAATGAAGATACAATAAAAAAGAATATGCAAAAAAAAAAAAAAAAAAAAAAAAAAAAAAAAAAAAAATTATATTTACTGGTGAAAATATTACCAGCAATTAAAGGTGGCTATACACTACGTGTTTTTGCTTACGTATTTTTAATTTTACAACACACATGTTTTTCTTTATGTCTGTCAAAATTGGTTATTTTACATAAGGGTTTTAATTTTTGGTCACCAACTTGTATGTACAATTACACGTGACATCGCCATGATTATTTACACATAAATTTCCATGTCGTTTCTTTGAAAAATGCGTTAAAGCCGCTGCAAAATTTTTTGGTGGCGTCACTAAAATGCCTGCGTAAAAATAATGATTTAAGGGTTTTCGTCTTTTAATATACAATATGTGGAGCTTGTATCAAAAATTTTTAAATAATTTATATCATTGTTATTAAATTAACAATATGAGATAAAAAAATATTTAATTTATCACTTATGCAAATTTATCATACCGCCGGCTAATGATAGCGCAGATATTTAACCGTCGACAAATCTTTTCGCATGGCATATACATTTGAAAACATGTGTTTGAACATAAGAAAATAGAGCGTGTTCTAATCGAAAAAATTACATATGTGTTTCCACATGTATTTTACACAAGCAAAGTTTATGAGGTCACCAACTACATATATGTTTTTTTTCCATATGTAACATTTGACATATACAATGTAAAAAACACGTAGTGTATAGCCACCCTAAGGTACTGTGGACATCCAAACCAAACAGTGAACATTGGAATCGGAATTACCGGTGTCTTTTCAATATACGAAAAAAAACCACAGTCACAGTATTTAATTTCGTTCGGAAATGGAATTAATTCCGTATTTTGCTTCTATGCGAGAAAAACTAAAACGAACATTTTTTTTTCGGAATGAAACCGAAAAAAAGTACAATTCCACATATCGAATTAAGAATGGTTTCATTCGGAAAATATTTTTCATTTTGCTGTTTCTATAGAAGCAAAATACGGAATTAATGAAGTCTCTTTTCTTATTACCTAAAAATGGGAGGTACCAAAGAAAGGTACGTTTAATAGAATACAATTTCCCCCAAAAAAAGTATGTATTTTGATTATATTTTTAGTACTTAACATTACCGTTTGAGCGTTTATGTGGTTTATTATTTATTTATTTTGTTTGTTTCTGTGGAATGAATAAATGTTGTTTTGTTTAATGTAAAACAACAGTAATATTTAATGCATTTATAAATAATTTTATGGCCAGTCATAATACTCACAATACAAATGCATGAAATTTTTAATGAGACAGACGCCTTTAAATAAACATTTCCCTCGATTATTCCCGTATTCAATGTTTTGACAAGGAAGCCAAAACATTGACGATAAAAACAATTATCTCTCTCTCTCTGTGTGTCTGTCCCTACTGTGATGGCATTGAAATGATTTATAATTACATATTTATTTGTATGGCCAATATAATATTGTAGTACGAGTTTATACTACAAAAATTAACAAACTATACATATGTACATTAGGGTGTCTCTTATTTTTGGACGTCATTTTTTTTTTGCGCATACCCGCTAAAGAGTTTCGAACTAATCTAAGAAGCCACCAGAAAAAATTTTACTTTGATATAAGAATGGTAACCCGTGGCGACTTGGGATTTAGTTCAGTGTTATAAGTATGTGCAATTTTTGTTCAATATTGGTATAAGTTATTATATTTTTGTACATATTTTATTTAGTTTACAATATTTTTTTTTTTATTATTTACTGTTTTGTTTTATTAGTTTAGTAATTTTTAATAATGTTTATTTATATTTTATTTGAAATTTTATAAAAGTGACATTTCATATCCTGATATAATATTGTTACGAGAGCTTTGATTATTATATCATAGTCTCCAACTGATGATATGAATTTGACACGCATCATGATATAAACTCATCAAGTGAGACTTGTTGTAACATATCGAGCCATAACCGCCAAAAAAATGTATCCCACAAACTCAAAATTTTACAGGGGAAGGTTTTTTTTAAATAAAATCAGTTTGAATAAAGCCATTATTTTAAAATTTATAATGTAAATACTGTTTTGTGTAATACATTTAATTTTAATAATTTTAAATGATGTTGAACTATCGATTTCGATAAAAAAACAATAATCGATTATGGTGTGGGATACATTATTTTGGCGGTAATGGCTCGATATATGTTATATGTATAGCTATGCCTATCTAAAAGGGTGATTCCCCTTTCTGCTCAATTGCTAAATTAATGTGTTTTCATAAAGTGCCGTGCCTCAATTAAAAAATGTCCGTCGGAATGCCTTGTCATCAAATTAATGGTGCTAAGCTACCATCTTATACATAATTTCTCGCTGTGCTTTTTTACAAATTCTAGTAATTAGAGAATGTGTAATTTTTTTTGAAAACGCAAGAATTCCTTTAAAGTCAATTCCGAACTGTGTCAAGAAACTTTTAGATAAATAATATACACTTTGGAAAAAGTTTCAAAAAAAATGTAAGAAAAGTCTCGATATTTATAGGACCCGTGAAAATGATTTTGAAAGTGATCTTGATAACTTATTTGATATTGCTCATGTTGATGCCCTTGAAATTATAAAGATAGAAGAGTATAAAGCATTTTTGAACCTACAGAGAGAGCCAGGTAGACCGGGTTGCATTGCTGGCATAGACAAAAAGTTGGCAGACAAAGAAGAAAGATCCAGAAAAAGATTATTACATGAAGATAAAAGAAAATTAAGGCAACACGAATTTTCGGCAGTTGCAACGACTTCTACATCAAATGTTGAATACAGGCAAGTTTCAGACGAGGACGAAATATTTAATTCTGATACCGAAGATCCACAATATTCCCACGACAATGAAATCCTGCCAGAGACAAGCGCAAGTTTGCAGAGTGACAGTTCAAAAAGAGGAAGAAAAAATCTGATAACACTTAAAGTAGTTGCAGTTTTAGATAGGTGCCAGCTAAGTATAAGAGATTCCGTGTATATTATTCAGGCTATCCTAGAGGCACTGGATTTGAGATGCGATGAATTTTCAAAAAATAAATCATCAATTCAACGAATTCGTACACAAATGAGGAAATCCCGAGCAGAAACTATAAAAAGGGACTTTAAGAACAACATACCTGATGTCGTAACCGTCCATTGGGATGGCAAACTTTTACCCAACTTAGATGTAAGGAGCTCAAAAGAAGAGCGGCTGCCAATTAAAATTTCTTATAGTGACAAAGAACAACTTCTTGCAGTACCAAAATTGGAGTATATGACTGGAGTCTCATTGACAAGGTGCAAATAATCTGTTGTGATACAACATCAATGAACACGGGCCGTTTTAATGGTGCCTGTGCTCTTTTGGAGCAAAGTTTAGGCAGAGACCTGGCGCTTTTCGCTTGTCGTCATCATATTTATGAACTAGTTCTTAAAAATGTATTTGAAGCCAAAATTAAGCAAAATGTTTGATCTCCAGAAATACCAATTTTTAAAAAAATTAGAGACAATTGGAAAAATATCGATTTAAATAAGATTGAACCATGCATCGATTTTGTTAGAAAGCACATTCATGATGAACAAATTTTATCCATCTTAAGGTTTTATAAAACAGCATTGAAAAAATCTTTTATAAGGGAAGATTATCGTGAAATAATCGAACTATGCGTTGTTTCTGAATGGCAATCCAGAAAATTAAATAAAAATCAAGCCCCCCGGTGCCTTACACCAAGCACGATGGATGGCCAGAGCGATTTATTCAATAAAAATATGTTTGCTCCAGTCCCAGGTCAACGTAGATGCAAATGATAAAAGTGCTCCGCAGGACATTTACTTATTTCTTGTGATAATTTACGTAAAGCCATGGCTCGAGTGTACGAAAGCTGTTTAAGCACCTAATCAGGATTTGGGTTTTTTGAAAGCAGTCAAAGACTATAATGAAATAGACGAAACAATTTCGAATGCTCCTGTAAGTAAGTTTTGTAAGCATTTATGGTATTTAAGTGAAGAGGCAGTCATTTTACCACTTTTTGATGACGAAGTGGATGATCAAACAAAAACAAATATGCTTATTAACTTAAACAGAGGGAAAATATAGGATTTTAACAAACGATATATTCCAACGACTGATGAAATGTCAGAATCGTTGTTTGGTGGGTCACATTCATTTTTCTAATAATGTTATCTTTGTGTTAAATTATATTTTTTGAAAAATTAACCTTTCTTTATTTCAACTAAAACACTAGATAGTTTTGTTTCAAATAAGAGAAAAGTATTTTTTGCTAGATTACAGATCGATGATAGTTTTCTTGGCACAAATGTGGCGTCTTGGATAAATAACGCTGCAATTATAGAAGCCAAAAGAAAAGTAAGTCTTTTACGAGTGGTAAATGATGCTGCTGAAAGAGCAGTCAAATTAGTGGCAGATGAAGAACAAAAACAGATTTTCTTGCGCTGTGTTGAGGAACACAGAAACTTGTTTCCAGACTGCAGAAAAAATATTTTAAAAAGAAGTTATCCCATATAATTTGGAAAATTAAAATATTCTTACTGTACCTTTTCATTTACTGTATTATGCAAATCTTCTTGCCTTAGTCGCCACGGGTTGCAATCATGATAGAACAATAAAATTTCATATTTAGATATAAAACTTAGAGGGTATGCGTTTCGAAATTCCAAAATTTGTTTGCCTTGTAAGGGACACCCTAATGTACATATGTATGTTTATAGAAACTCACCTCTCTTTTGCATAAATGAAAAAAGATCATCCAGGAACTCTTTACGCTTTGGATCATCGTTGATCTCGTACAACTGTAAATAACAAGATTTTAAAAGAAAATTAATTATTAATGAGTATAGATCGAAAAATAATAACAATAATAAAATAATTGAATAAGTTTTAGATGGAGAAAAACAATAGGTGACAAAAGCAATGCGATAAGAATTATTACAGATCCTCCACAAGTCAATACGTATATGTACTCGTACATATGTAGGTATTTACGAATCTGAATGTTTGTATTAAGTGTCTCATGGGACCATTATAACCATTATTAACCCTCAAGTGTCAGCATGCGCCTGTTCTGCATACAAAAAAAAAAAGTAAATCAATAAACTTACAAAGATACGAATGAAACGAATGAATGAATAACAGCAGCAAGAATAAATAAATAGTTTGTTACATCTATCTATCGGAGCTAAACACTCAAAACAATCACAACAAAAAACAATAAAAAAAAAGAAAAAACGACAACAATAATAATAACCCGCAAATTGCATGACAAACAAACATTTTGTGCCCAAAAGACAAGATCATTATCGGGCAGAGTCTGATGTTCACCGACGTCAGTTTAGCACCACAGTAGCGCAGGGGTTTGTATTTTTTAATCTTGCTTTTGTTTTCTACTGCTCACAGGGTGGTGGCGGTGGTAGTGATGCTGATGATGCTGATAATGGTAATATATTGTATTGATGGTTAGAATGGTACAGACTCAGATAGAGAGAGAAAGGGAGACATCCATTCATCATTGGTGGTTGTCAACATTTTGTACATTTCTACCTTTGCTCACGAATAACTAGTAATTATCCGTAAAAAGGTGTGGAAATATAAATGATTTTTAATTTGTTGTGATATTTTGTATACAAACAATAACAACATATACAATAGCTCTAATTAAGAATAGCATAGCATGGATTATACTCATAATTGAAAAGAAGGAGGACACACAAATATCACGTTCCTTATTGTCAGTCATGAGACTAATCAAATGATCGTACTGAGAGATTGTGGCAAACAAGGCGATCATAAATAAATGAAAACAAATTGTAGTTGTACAAAACAGACAAATAAAGAGACAAACATATTTTCCAAAATCATTAATTTGTCTCAATTATGTGTTAAAACTGCAAATTATGGTCATAACGTGTGCTTAGCTACCGGTTATAAAATAAATAAATGTGGCTTGCTGCAACACGCACATCATCTTACGACTGAGTAGAGTATTTAAATGACGGTAATTTAATATTTTGCCGAACCCTGTAATCAAAAAAGCTCCCCAGTTCACTCACACACAATATGTACAAACAAAAAACAAATTTTTACGTATATGACTTTATAAACTATCTCTGAAATACATACAATCATTCATGCATATGCATCTACATACATTAATACCTACATATAAATAATAAATAATTTAAAGAAGTACAAAGTTGATTGGAATTTAATTTAACTGTCCGCTCTTTGGTCTTAAAATTCTAAAACTTTAAAATATCAGAAACCAGCTTCTACTTAATATGTATTCCCATTATATTGTAACATAAATTACACCGATACCTCACTTTGCGTCGGGGTTACGTTCCAAAAGAACACGACGCAAATTGAAACGACACAAAGTGAAATAAGATTTTCTATAGCTGAGCAGCTTTTTTCCAACGTAAAATAAATTTATTTGGAGCAATTTTCTGTATTACTAGCACTAGCATTATCTTTGGATAATACTTTACTTTTTATGTCATCAAATAATCTTTTAGCTTTTGTCTGAAATACCATTTTACTTAATGGTATTCTCTGCGCAAGTTGATTTTCAATCCAAATACAAAGCAAGGACTCCATTTCAATCATCAAAGAACTTCTTGCAGATTGAAAAAATTAAAAAAATTAAAGACTCGAACCCAAAACAACGCAATAATGAAAATCTAAATAGGCACGGTGAAAATTAGTACCAATTAAGCAGCGATGCAACTTTGAAAAAACGCAAAACGAAACGACGCAAAGTAAGGTATTTGGACTAAATAAAAATAGTTATTTATTTTTGATTTAATTCAATTATATTCAAAAATAGCATTATAATTATGTATATTAAAAAAAAAATCATAAACACTATCACACACATTTGCTTGACGATATTTAATGTTACAAGTTTTCTGCACCAGCATCAAATTCCTAGTCCTTAGTAAGAGTAGTTTTCTATCATAAGTTTTCTAACCATAAGAATTAAAAACATTCGGCTATGCCGAATCTTAAATACCCTCCACCTAAACGTCACAAGAAGAACTAGAATGTCTTATTCTGTTATTTCCATTCAGTCTTAGTAAATTTCATTATGATTTTATATATCGTTTGAAAGCCAATTTTATTACCAACATAATTTACTTTAAATGTTTTGAAATTTGTCTAATTTTGACCATTTACAATTGATGTAATTACCAATTCTTACTATAATTAACAGATTTTGTCTGATTTTCATAAAAATCTGGAGTGTAATTTAACAATTTAGTACATTTTTCCATATTCACAACAAGTTAAGAAACAGAGTATAAAAAGATGTAAGATAATACGGTGAGACTTCTTTTGGTTGAATTTGATCTGATTAACATTATTTCGAAGAGATTTATGGGTGGCATAGTAGAAGTGGACCAATAATGGACTGATAGCTTCTAAGTCCAATATTCAATAATGAGATTTCTATGTATTTTAGGCTTGTTTTGGTTGAATATCATTTCAATAGCGTGATTTAGAATAGCTTTATAATTGGTTGTTATGCTCGGAAGTGGACTTAATTCAGGAGTTATTATTAACTGACAGTTACAGAATAATTGCCGTATAACCGATGTTAATATGATTTCTGGATTAAAATTTTATATAAAAATTTATATAAAAGTTGGTTTGACATTGTTATTTATTAGACGTTTTTGTGGTTTATTTTTTTAGTGACAGCTATGACGAACTTCATAAATATTGAAACAGTGAATTTTATGCAGATGAGGATATCTCACGTTACATTTAAACGTAATAATGGTACATATATTTAAGATACATATGTGTTAGTATTAAAGTGAATTTCGGAAGTGGACCACATATGGGGGATATGGTCAAATTTGGACCGAAATGATTTTTGTGTACATTTAAATGATATATATGTTAAAGTTTTGAGTCGGTACCGATATTTATAAGATATATATATAGATTAATGATTTTTTTGGATGTGTTTCTTATATGGGAGCTATGACCAATTATGGACCGACCATCATAAAATTTAGTACAAATCTATAAGAATTATTTGTGTCGAATTTTAACCTGGTAACTATATTCGTACCAGATTTATACGTATTTAAGTGACTTTTAGATGTGGACTATAAATGTGGTCTATGGTCAAACATGGACCGAAGAAAACAAAACTTCGTTTGGCACTTATTTTTGCTGAATTTTGTATTAATATTCCTATTTTACAGGCATTTATTTATCATGAAGCCATATTTCGGGAAGATATTTGTTTGAGGGCTATGAGAAATCATGAACCGATTTTTACAATTTTCCTTACACTTTCTTCTTTTATCATATAAATTAAGTGTACAAAATTTCATGGCAATATCTGCAATAATTTAAAAAAGTTGAAAGAAAAATGTTTAAAAATATCAAATTTTTATGGAGGCTGTCTCATATTTTGGTCCATAAGTCTGGTTCTACTAAACCGATTTGGCTGATTTTCAATACCAAACTGCTTAGGAGAATTCTAAACTGACTTTTGTAAACTGTGTTGATTGTGGTTGTGTCTTTTGGACGTGAGAGTATTTTACACAGACAGACAGACTGACAGACGTACATAGCTCAATCGACTTAGAATTTCATAAGGTTCATACTTTCCCTGCAGGAAATGTCAATAGTGAAACAGTACTGAATTGCTATTGACACAGTCACCAGTACTAGTGACTTAGTATACCCCAGACAATGCTAATTACTATAGACATTTAACATGTGCGTGTCATTGAAAATCCACTACTGACATAGTTACTATTGACAAGGTAGTTCTTTTGGGACCACATTGCCTACACTTTTGGTACTTTTCTGAAATAGAAAATAAAAATGCATTTTTTTTTTGCTAATTTTTGGAGTTTTCTTAAAAAAAATAAAATACTAAAAAATATTCAATAAAAAATAAATTCGAATACACCCAGAGTCTTTGGCGAGAATCGAACCCGCAACCCTCTGAATGATACTCCGGCACACTGTCGCCTAGTCTATCGGGGCTCACAACTGAAAAAAGATAATTGTATAATAATAACCATTGTGACAATGCTGCTGACAATGTCGCAAAACCGTCACCAAAATAGTAGACAAAAGTGGTGACTTGGAGACACTTGCCCCCAGGTTTCCTTCAGGGTTCTTAGTGTTACACACATAATGACAAACACACATAATGACACTTATTGTGCTGGAAAGTATAAAAATTATTATACACATCAACATTTTACTGTTACACTGTGGAACAAAAGTTATGTGGATTCTGAGAGTGAGGGGTGAAAATGGAGGTGGCATTTGTTTATGTTAGTTCGAATTTTTTTTAATCAACCTTCAAACTTTGCACTCAAATGCCGATTTTCAGCATATTGTTTATATGGTTTTTTGGCTATGACTCGTCGACTAATTGATATTTTTAAATCTGTAAAAGCCAAATAATTGCTATAGACCTGTGCAATAATTTTTTCAATTCCAACTGAATGCTAATGTTCAAAACGACCACCTATTAGAGCTCTTCTGAAAGATTTAATTAAAGCTTAATTTTCAAATGCAATATATGAGTATTTTTATGATTAATATGATCGTAAACTCATACATATGTACGTATGCATGTATGTTAATATATTAGTTATAGCAAAATGAACGCATGTGTAAAAGATTCGAATAAATGGATTAGAACGTTAGTGGTATTTTAAACATAATCTGTTGAAATACAACTAAACTCTTATAGATACAATATTAAATTGTTCATAACTATTTATTGATGTTTTGGTTTTCATGTAGACAGACATCTTCTATAAAGAATAACCAAAGAGAGTCATATCTTTGAGATATGTCCCAGCAAACATAAGGGATATAATTTATTTCTAATGTGCTAAGTTTCTTCCCCAAATGAATAAATTAGTTGTTTGCTGGGTGTTTGGTTGAATATAAATAAAATAAAACTCAATTTAAATTTTATGAGCTCGCGGCATGCATCACCATTATTAAATTCTCAGTTTCATTTTTAAATATACCAGTCAGTCTGTCATCATCGTGATACTTGTTGGTTGCACTACCCCAAAAAAAAAATTTTTTTTTTTGCTTTGTTTATCGATTGTTAAAAGGTAAAATCTCTAATATATGTGTGTGTGTATGTGTGTGTGTGTGTGTCAGAGCATGTTTACGAAGTTTACTCGTGCCTCTTTTGTTAAAGTTCAGTTCAGTTGAGTTTAGTTTTTGTTTCTACTTTTTCATTAAATACACAGATATCTTTACAAGTGGTGGCCATCCATATGGTCATCAAAAAGTGAAATAAATATGAAGAGATTCTACTCTAATGCTGCCTGTTGCATGTTTTTAATGTTTATAATGCCTTTGGGAGGAGCAACACTTGTGGTTGGAAAACAAAAATGAATTAATGTAAAAAAAACCATAAGGCAGATAAAGAATTTTTGTTCTTGTAAAAAAAGTTAACATATGTATATCGAAAATACCTATATAAGGATTCATAAAAGGAAGTATTTCTTTAAATTTGAGTCTATATTGAGAAAAAAATTAAAAACAATCTCAGAGAATTTTCACAACTTCCGCAAAGTGTCCAACTTAAGCATTTATAACTCTAAATAGATATTTGTTAGGAAAATTAAATTATCGCAATTTTTATAGCCTATTTTTTTATATATTGAATGATCTATATAAAACGGATTCAACTCGGTTTTCGCTCACACGTCTATCATTCAGAGAACGAAATATCACAAAATATAGTCCGGTTCCTTGAGATAGCCGAGTCAATTAAGCCATGTCCGCATGGTTGTTTACAGCAGCGTCCATTCAAGAGATATGAGGTAAATATAGTCCTGAGAATTTCGGTATTGAAAATCAGCAAAATTATATAAGCGAAAACTCATACTATTTCGATTCTCCTAAGAAGCATATGGAACTTAAAGACTAAAAATCTGTCAGAAAATATTCTATATGTTCTGTGCGGAAAAAATCGGTCTATAAATAGGCAGATATAAGCGTAACGTAGTATACAGTTTGCAAATAATTTTGACTATATCTGAGATAAAATTATTGTCATTTATTTCTAAAATTAGGAAAGCTTATAAAACTAAATATGCCATTGAGAGTGTTTCAGAGCTTTGGATTCCTTTGAAAATCATTAAATAAATTATTCACAATTATTTAGTGTATGTTTTATAGGTATATTAAAAATTTAAATAAATTATCGAAAAAATCGATAAAAAAAAAAGTTACAAATGATAAGCTTGAATAACAGTGTCAGACATTAGAGAATATGAAGTAAATATCACGGTAGCCAAATTATTTGACTTTTCGAATAGAACATTTTAACTTATTCGAATAACTCGATCACAAATATCTTTAATTAATCGAAATTTTCAAATAACTTGCAAATTTTTAAATAAAGCAAATATGTAACAAGTTCTTTCCTTCATCAAATATTAAATTGAACAAGTTTCTTTCATATATAGTATTCAACGCTGATTCAATTAAAAGTCAGTGTAAATTGAAACTAAAGCGGTCCATTTCTATTATTTTTGATATTTTCTTGTATATTATAGGTATTTCAATTCGATCTGATGACATGTTTTAGTAATAGATATCCTCGTGTTGCCAAAAGCTGCTTACTGTAGTTGACACTTGAATTATCCTATATTATACAATATATAAGTCCGCTTTCACACTCTTCAATTTTGACTCGTCAAGGCAAGTATATTTGAATGAGAAGGGCAAAAAGAATAAAAGGGGTACACACTTGACGGTACTAGTCAATTTTTATACCCTACACCACAATAGTGGGGAGAGTATATTGGATTTGTGCATATGTTTGTAACGCCCAGAAATATTGGTCCAACAGCCACCTTGAAGATCAGAATCACTTTCCGAGTCGATTTAACGATGTCCGTCCGTCCGTCCGTCCGTCTGGCTGGCTGTCCACGTAAAGCTTGTACGCAGAGTACAGGTCGCAATTTTGAAGATATTTTGATAAAATTTGGTAAGTGATATTTTTTCGACCCAAAGACGGATGGGATTAAAACTGGTGGAAATCGGTCCATTATTTCACCTGGCCGCCATACAAAAGTCCTCCCGAAATTGGGTTTTACGGATCATAAATATTTGCATTATGCAACGAACCAAACAAATTTCATCACAAATGAGTGCTAAATGAAGCCAAATTACATCTACAAATTTTGTGTAGATCGGTCCATAAATAGTCGTAGCTCCCATATAAGGCCCACTTCCAAAAATCACTTTAAACGATCATAAATTCCTTAAGAATGTTGGTAATCAAATAAAATTCGACACAAATAATATACAGAAATGATGACACCTAATTTTATAATGGTCGGTCCGTAATTAGTCGAAACTCCCATATAAGACCTCCCCGTAATCAACTTTAACCTTCATAAATCTTTTAAAAGTATTTATATCGAGATAAAGTTTAACATACACAATATTTATATTCACAGAAATCATGACACTAAATTTTTGGATGATCGGTCCACAATAGGTTTTATCTCCCATATAACGCCCATTTCTAAAAAAACTGTTTTAACCATATACTGGGTGTAGGGTATTAAATGGTCTGACTTGACCGACTATACTTTCTTACTTGTTTTATTTCCTTTTGTTTTTTTCTTCCATGCATGTTGATTTGCATTTAAAAGTACGAAATTGAATTTACGTGTGTAAATGAAATGACAAGTTATTCAAGGGAATTGAACAAAAACTGGTCAGCTAAAACTGAAGAGCGTAAAACAAGACAAGTATTTTGTGTGCAATCACTTTTAATATCACTTTCTTTTTAGCTATTTATAAGGGGCAAACATATAGAGCAATTAATCTGATATTTCGTCAAAATGTGGACTCAAAAACATCTGTTTCGAAATACATTTCAAACCCGTTCAATATTTTTTTTACTAAACAGCAGAATTTTTTTAAGAATTATAACTTATTACAATAAATTTCATATATTTGTATCAGCAGCTATCATAACTAATCATCTATAGTGATTGAAAAACTTTATTTCATTTTCGTTTATAATATAAATTCATAATATATGTAATTTCATATTGTAGTTTTTCACTAGACGAATTTTGCTGAAATTCAAAATGTCCTCATCAACACAAATATGTATGTATTTAAATAACTTATATACATAAATGAAAGCTTATTAAACATATGTTTTTTATTTTGTAAATAATATTAAAACGGAATAGTATTAGATTATGATTGTTAATTATAAAATTATGAAAAATGTCAAACAGAAATAACAAAATTACATAAATTTATTCGATTATTCTAAATAAAATTAAACGATTTTTTTTTTGTATTCAAAAATGGTAATTTAAAAAATTTTTAAATAATTAATCGTCATAAATGTTCGAACGATATTTATGAAATTTAATTTAATATGTATAATTGCAAGATCTTGTAAAATTAAAACATAAAATAATAATTTTTAAAGAAATATGGATCGATGATTCCACCGGCCCACAAGCCACACCAAACCGTTATGTTTTCTGGTTAAAGTGGCAGTTCTTGAATTTCATCAGGTTGCAGAAATGGGCCTCATCGCTGAACAAAATTTGCCTCGAAAACGTCGGAAACACTTTCCTCGTAGAACGTGAAATTTCGTAATAAAGTTGAACGATTTGTAAACGTTGTTCAGGCGTGAGTCTTTCCATTATTAAATGCCACACAATACAATTATATGACACGACTCACACTTGATCTGTCAAAAAAAAAAGGCTATTGAAAAAAGTATCTCTACTAGTGCGCTAGACTATCAGTTTCGAGGGTTTTAGGTTCGATTCCCGCTAAAGACTCTGGGTGTTTTCTGCAGAAATGCCATAAAAAGGCTTCGCAGTTGTGTTTGTTCCAAAAAAAATTATCCTATTTAATGTAAAATCAAAACATCAGTCAAGTGGCTGGAATTTCAATATTTCCTAAAGCAAAAACTCTGATATCTAACCATAACAATGTCCATAAGTATTCTTCGATTCTTTTTTCTTAGCGAAATCGGCCTTAAAATATTAAAATTGACATAGTAATGAAACGTTTCATCAGCCTAAACCCAGATAAGTTATACATTATTGGTCGAATTTAACCCAAATTGAACGTGACAGCTGACAAAATGGTCGTAAGTTAAAAAAGTGTTGCTAACTTTAAGTAAGTTATAGATATATGTAGCTATGTATGTAGATCTTCAAACATAAAATAATAATCTGTGAAGGGGCAGGATCAACTACAAAAGTTAATTTATGGCAAAACTACAATGGAAATACTAATATGTATGTGCATTACTTCGAATAGTGTATTAAATGTGTGTATAAATATGAACATTCATGCATTGTTTTAAATATACATACATACATAACGATGATCTCATGTAGAAAGGCCCTAACTCGCATATTTGAACCTTTACAGGAGAAGGTAAAAACATAATAGAAACTGTAATATTCAACATGTAAATTTTTTTGTACAACTGCTTATAAAAGCGTTATTTTTTACACTATTGCAATAAATTTTAAATGCATTGGAATCGCAAAAAAACTAATTTCTAAAAATAGCGAGTTAGGGCCTTTCTACATGAGACCAACGATATGTATGCACTCGTATGTACATAAATACACCACTCATTGACTGCACTACTTAAAGAGTGTCTAGAGTTTGCTGTTTCGAGAAATAGAAATAGAAATGAGCAACATTATTCCATGAGACTTAATATATTGTACTTTCATGATTAAAGATTTTTAACTCCTTCTCGTATTTTTTTGTGGTCATTTTGGAAATTTTGTTTAAATGTATTAAATAATGAAAAATAAAATGAATATGCCAACTTTTTATACTTTTGTTTTTTCTTAGTTTTATGATATATTTATGTTTTTTTTTTTTTTGGTTTTTTTACTGTTGTTGTAATAAAATGAATGTTGCAGAAATGATGAATGTACGTGTACAGAAAACAGTGTGTTGCATAAAACGTTGTTTATTTTTAACATCAACAGATTTGATGAATGCAACAAATATGTACTCGTATTATACGATGTCTACGATGGAGCAAAGAACCAAAACAATATGTATGTATGTATGTCCGTCCGTCCGTCCGTCTGCCTATCTGACTGAATGGAAGAGCACTCATATGTTGGGGCGGTAGTTATGACTTGCTGAGTTCTTTTCTTTTCTTTTACTTTTTTTTTGTTCTTTTATTTGCAAGTTTCGCATTTTCTACTTTTTTACTTCCATTTGTTTGTATGTATGTGTGTGATTAACCGTTGCACTTTTGTGTTGTAGGCGTAACACTTTGATATCAATCAAAACAAGTATCCTGAGACTCTTACTGAGACCACAAAGTGGAGTCATGTTCCCTTTTGTTTTTTGTTCATTTAAGTTTATTTAATTATTAAGTTGCAAAAAATTCTACTAAATGAACTTCCATAAAGTTGTAGATTGGCTGCGTGAATGTTTTATCAGAAACACTGCAGCTTTAATTACCTCATGAATTTGATCCTCAGAAATCAACATTTTTAATAAATTCTTCGTTGTTTATATTTATTTTATTTTTATTTATTTCACTTTGTTTTATTTAATTAAAATTAAAAAATTTATTTCCTTTTTTTTATTTTTATATTTATTTGCTTAATTTATTCTTATGCTTTTGGGTTGATTAGAAATATTAATTTTTATTTGTTCACAATTTCACGATAGTTTTAGTTTTTGCGTTTTCACCACTTTTTTTTATTTATTTATTTATATTTATTATTATTATTATTGTCAGACCGCTTTTAATAATTCGATGATGTTACAATATCAAAGGTCTTTAATCAACTAAAAATAGAGATACGTACGCACAATCAACCAAACGTCATAGATATTCTCATAGATACACACTCTCTTTGCACACACAAACACACTAACCATCCAATTGCGTACCCGTACACACTTTCACTCACACACAGAACCCAGCTATGTACATATCTACACATGCGGTACGTTAAAATAACCATTATTTTTATTGACCTGAGCTCAAATCAAAAGATACGACTACTTTTATAGTCAGAAATAGATAAATTGTCATCGTTTTTGTGTTATTAAAATGGAAACTTTGTTATTTCTGAGATACAAAATAAATAACACACACACCCAAATGCACACAATGCTCCCTCCTGTTGTTGTTTGTGTGCACGTATGTCCAGATGATTTTTTTTTTTTTATTATTACGAGTAGTTTTTGTTTGCAACTAACAACCCTTGTTATAAGAGCTAAACTTGGCTCAAAAAAAAAAAAAAAAAAAAAAAAAGAGACACAATAAACTCTCAGATACACACGCACACAAAGATACTAACTACACTATACTACTAAATGTGTATAATTACAATAATAGTAGAGTAATAAAATGAAATATAACAAATACAAAACCATATAAAATGCGGAAAATTTAGACCAATCATAAACGTAGTACTCGTAGGATCGTAAGAAGGTTTCAATTTTCTACATCATTCGGGTAAATGTGTATTTACGAGTCTGTACATACATATCCCAGCATACCATTTTAGGAGCGCTCCGAAAAAGGAGTCAGAAAAGAGTTCAACAAAAGAGCATTTTCGGAGCGCTCCGAAAAAAGGAGTCAGAAAAGAGTCCAACTAAAGAGCATTTTCGGAGCGAAAGAAAAATTTGCTTGTTACTGTCCTGAGTCTCAGTATGACTCAGAAATTCCACTTAATTATGTGTGTACCAAAGCGTGTTTTGAACAAAAAAAAAAAACATAGCTGTACCACACAAGAATGATAAAAACAAGATTACACAGAGACCAAGAAAAACCTCATAAAAGACTCTTTTCTGGCATTATCTAAGAGCTCTTTAAGAGCCCAAAAAAACCCTATTTTCTGACATTATCTAAGTGCTCTTTCTGACGGACCATTTTCGAATGTAATGCCCTCTTTTCTGAAGGTTTTCGGAGCAATTATGATTGTTTCTTGGGCTCATAAAGAGCGTTAACGCTCCGAAAAAGGTGTCAGAAAAGACTCTTTTCGGACTCATATGGCTTGCTGGGATGTATGTATTTCCGCATATACACATGCTTAAATGAGTGATTCCTATCTCTAGAAACATACGAGTACGCACATATCTACAAACCTACAAATATGAAATATAATCGGCAAAAGTAATAAAAAAAATGTTTATGAACAACCAAATCCTTTTTATATCGTTTTATTATTTCAGTATTCGCTACCTAAAAACACACATAAATTGTACAAGCAAGTACTTTCTACTTATACATGGATTAGGATTATTTTTTCACATTAGTTACGACTAGTTAGTATGTTTAGGGAACATGGCAAAGATCACAAATAGGACACTGTAAATAGTTGGCTTACATGTGATTTAATATTTTAGTTCCTGGAAAAACCCAGATTTGCCCAGTACTTTCTGTTTTAAATCTATATTTGTATTTGTACTTGTACTTGTATCATTGTCTCTCTACAGTTTCTCGCTTAATATTTAATTATAGATACATGCACATACATATTTACATACATCTATACATATTTATGCATCTGTATATAAATATATGTATTTGTAAATATTTATTAATTCTTGGAAATTCTTGTTATAATTCAAGTAAAAGGTACTAGTTGCCATATTTTGAACTCGAAACTCAGATATGGATTTTATGGAAAAAATATCCTTCACAAACTCAATTACTGTAAATTTAATATTTAAGATACTTTCTGTTACGATAATTTTTTACAAAAAAAAACCAAACAAATCAGGTTTTTTTTTTTATTTTCAGAAATCTTTTTTCTTGTTTATTGCTTTTGGTACATCTTCCTTTGCATAAAATAAGTTTACTGACCGAAATTGAGAAATTTATTATTTATTAAACAATTTTCAATCAAAAAAAGAATAGAAAGATGCTAAATAAATATATTACTATAAAACCCCCACCATTAGTTTGAGGCTCCGACGAAATTATATTATTTTTATTGGGTTATTTATAGAGTAGTTTCGTTTTTAATTGAATGTCTAAAATATTTGTTTTTTTATAATTAATATTTTTTGAGTTCTTATTTGTACGAGGGTGGTTCGGAAACGTCTTAGCCTAGCACAGAAAGAGAATAGTTAGTTTTTCAAAAACAGTTTTATTTTTCAATATAATCTCCTGAAACTTCAATACACTTAGTCCAACGCTTATCTTGCAATTCTATCCCACGATTAAAATAGTATTCCTCAAGGCCTTTAAAATATTGGTTTACAACTGTAATTGCATCTTCATTTGAGGTAAAACGCTTGTCACTGGGAGCTAAATCATGAGAATGAGGTGAGTGGTCAAGCAACTCGTACTTTAATTCGTTGATTTTAGCCATTGTTACAACACTCTTGTCGGCTGGTGCGTTGTCTTGGTGAAAAACTATTTTTTGTGTTGTAAGCCAGGACTTTTTTCTTGAATTTTTACATATAATTGATACAAAATGTGGAAATAGTACTCTGAATTTATTGTTTTATCCTTTTGCAGATAGTCAATCAATAAAATACCTTGAGGTCCCAAAAAATCGTTGGCATAACCTTACCTTCTTTGGGGCACTTCCTCCAGCTTCAGTCCATTGCTTGGATTGTTCTTTTTTCTCTGGAGTATAGTAGTGGATGCATGTCTCATCAACAGTTATGAAACGGCGCTTAAAATCCATTTTATTTTTCTTAAAACGATCCAAACAAGTTGCGTTTTTAGTCGACTCTTAACAAATGCGGCGGCATCCATTTTGCAGACTGCTTTTTCTTCTCTAGTTCTTCATGAAAAATTAAATGGACTCGATCATTTTGCCCACGATATTAGCTATTTCGCGCTTTTTTATTCGTCGGTTCATCAGCAGTTTAAATTCAGCAACCCAATTTTTTACTGTTGCATAGAAGGAGCACATTCACCATACCAGTATGAATTTCTTGTCCCGATAAACCTTTTTCATTTAAATATTTAATGACTTCGTGGTGTCTAATTTTTCCATTGTAAAAAAATCGCGGATCCGTCTTTTTTGAACACCTGTTTCTATACGAAGGAGTTGCCAGATCGCAAGAAAATTTAACATGTGTTCATAGCACAGATGGAAGTTTCCAAAACACTGCTTATACCGCGCTTTTTGTTCTAGGCTAAGAAGTTTCCGAACAGCCCTCGTATGTAGTACATACTTGTTTTAATGTTTCTTCGTATTCTATTTGTTTTAGATATACTCCTAAAGATACAATTTCTATGTCTGCAAGTGTTGTATTAATGATGAAACAGAACACGACCGCAACGACTCTCAAAGAAAACAGGCCCATAATCGAAACGACGGCTGCAACTTCACGAACTGTCATTTAATGCTTTAATATTTAGTCTGTGTACCAACCTGTAATGCCGACGGCTTTTCCAATTTGTGTCCACAAATCTTGTTTTAAAAGGCAACTGCACATTATATTTGCAATCATTCTTCTTCAATTAATTTGTCTATAAAATTCTTTCAAATTACAAAAATGTCACTTTTAAATTCACTTTTAAACGTTTCTATGATTTTCTTTTGTTTTTATTTTGCTTGCACCAAAGCTGCAAAAACATATGGTTTTGTTTACAAATGTATAAAATTTAATAAAAGTATGGTAATATTGTTGAGAGCATTTGTGTTTTAAAGTGAGAGCATAAGAAAAATCGCTGTCAAAATAAAATAGATTCTATTTTCACGATCGCATTCTCTGGCATAATTTTCTGTCAAACTGTGTGGAAAAAAACGTTCAGCCCCAGTTCTGTTTCATAATTTACTATTGTCTTTAATTTTTGTTCTGAGATTAGGTAAAATAAATTTGTCGTGTAGTTTTATTTTAACGTTCGTACAAGTTTTATTCAACACGTTTATTTGACAAGTATTAAATTTGATTAAGTAATTTCCTAAAATTTTTATTTTAGCTTTGTTGCAATTGTGAATATGTTACTGTTGAATTGTTTAAGAACTAATATACTCGGAGCTGGAATTATTTCAACTATTTTTTGTTTATTAAATGTTCACATTTTGCAGTTAGCTTCCTTAAAATTTAATATATTATTCAAGCAGTCATCATTGATTTCTATTAGATTTATTTTTAAATTATCCTTAATGTAATTACTATAGATAAATATTGCTTTCTAAATGTATGAGAACTTCAGAATGGGTAAGATTTATGGATTTATTATTCTTGCCCGGTATTGGTACGAATGTCAGCATGGATAAGTGGATCTTGTGAAAATTGTCGTATGGAGAGAATAATGATAATGTTGGCCTTGTGAAGTGCTATGGCGGTGTAACTGTCGAAGTTTGTGATAAGGTTATGTTCGATTTGAGTTAGAGTATCTGTCATCGTTGTTAACTATGTGTTCTACAAATGTTAGTTCGTCTTCTTTGGTTGAATACTGTAATAGATCTCGTGTTTATTTAATATACGGCTAGCATAACAAATCTAGTGAATTTCCTGCGAAAGCATTGCTCCAAGTATTGCGAAGTTATTTGCGTCTGTTGCTATAGTGAATTTCTTTGTGAAATCGGGGTAAACCAATATTGGATCATGAGTCACTATGGTTTTTAGTGTGTTAAAACCTTCTTGATATTCTGGATTGGAGATGTTTTTTTCGCATCTTGCTTAGGAGTTTTAGGGATTGTATAATTTTTTACACATTAATTTTTTATAGGGCTTGGTTTTATTGCTAAGGGAGTTATTATATGCATGTCCAAGGAATTCTACTTTAAGATTTGCTTCTTGTAGGCTTTGGAAAATTAAACAGATTGCATTAATGTGCTCTTTGAGGGAGGTGGAAAAGATGATAATGTCATCTAGTAAACAAGAAAAGTTTTGTTAGTGTAATCCTTAAGAATGTTGTTTATTAGTCTTTCTTCAACCCGAACGGCATTCACAGGATTTCATAGTGTCCTCCTTTAACAGTGAGGACGGTCATATGAATATCTTCCTTTTTAATTTGGTGAAATACTTTTTCTTAATCTCATGTTTATCCAATTTATCTACCTCTAATCTATGGTTACTTCATTGAGTTTCCGATAGTCGATGACAAGCCCCCATTTAGTTTTTCCACTTGCATCGGCCTTCCAAATGAATGCAGAATAGGGAAAATTATTATGTCTAATAATTTTATTGTCAAGCATTTCTTGAATTTGTTTTTGAACTTCATTTTTATGATTTGGCATGTGTGGGAATATTATAGCGTTTTCTTGACAAAATACATCTTACTAATTTAAGATGCTTGGTTTTTTCTTTGGTGTTAAGATGTTCTGTTCGAATTTGTTCTATTAAGGATTTAAATTCCTTAATTATTATAATGCTGAATTTTTTGTGATTTACCTTCTGCGTAGTCAGACGATTATTTTCGTATAACAAATTTATCTCTACTTCTCCGTTCTATATATTTAATATACCTTCGATTAAAATGTGTCTATCATTTCCTTCCTTAAAATAGATAAGATCAGAATTGTGAGGTGCTATTATTATATTTTTCTATTTAGTATTTCGTTTTTAAAATACATTGGCAACTTTTTCTTTTCTTATAATCTATACAAGCATTTAGTGATCTCAATATATCATTACCTATTAAACCGTCGTAAAAATTGTGAAATTTTATTATATATAGGGTGTTTTTTTGAGAGCTATAGAACTTCGAATTGAAATAAAACACAAGAAAATCGTTTTAATGACCATCAATTTGGCTTTATTGGAAGGATAATTTTATGCCATTAATGTTTAAATATGATTTCAGGCATGTGACCGCCGCGGCTGGCTCGAATAAAGCCAATTCTACAGGTCCAATTTTCAACCACTTTTTTGAGCATATGGGGCCGTATGTCGGCAATAACGCCACCAATGTTGGCTTCCAATTCCCCTAACGTTTCTGGTTTGTTGGCGTAGACGAGTTTCCTTCAATAAATCGATTGTGGCGTGCGCTGTGTGGCATGTAGCGCCGTCTTGTTGGAACCACAACTCATCCACATTCATGCCATCCAATTCGGGAACAAAATAGTCGGTTATCATGGCTCTATACCGGTCTCCATTAATTCGGGTCCTCTTCAACACTTTGCTCTACAGCGGCAATTGTTTCTTCGGTGCGCACTGTTCGACGTCTCTGCGGATGCGTATTATCACATGGAGTAAACGTAGTGCGAAAACGATCCATGGTTAACCGAATTAATTGCTGTGATGTACGATTATGTCGACCATAAAATATACGGAGCTTGCGGTAAACTTCGCGAACTGAACCGTTATTTTCGAAATAAATTTGCACGATTTGCAAGCGTTGTTCTTTTGTCAACCTGTTCATGATGAAATGGCAAACCAAACTGAACATAAATGACATTAGAGTTGCCAGATTTGACCACAAAATGCCAGTTTTATCTCTTTTCGAAAAACAAACCTCTAAAAAAAACACCCTATATATAAAATTCAATTTCCAGTGTCGTTCAATTTTTTAAAAATGGGTACTCTGCTTTTTCATTAACGTAAATTGGGTGTTGAAGATGTGGGTTTGTTGAATAAATTATTTATGGATCACAAATCCCTGGATTTAAAATTGAGTTTATTGTGCCTGTGTTTTTATCTTAGTTTTTATCATTATAAATGGTAATTTGTTCTTGAGGCTGATACCCGAACATTTTTAGTTGCTTCTATTTTTCCTATGTCCAGGATAATTTCTAAAATTCGATTTATTTAGGTAAAACGGAGGATTTTGTGGTTTTGTGGGTTTGCTTGTTGATATGGGCGAGGTTGTCTTTCGTAATTGGAGAACACTGGTGGGAACTTTCTTCCGTGGTTTTGAAAAAGTTGCAAAGATTTTTGTATTGTGTGTTATTCCTGACTTCCTCTTCTCTGGGTTCCTACAGACTACAGAGGTTCAAGGATTTTACTCTTGATGACATTCAGAGCGGTGCGCTTGTTATTTATCGCACCTTGTCTAGTTGCATCTGTTTCTCCTAGTATCAAAACTAATTTGTAATTTAATCCGTCAAGCTTGTTCTTTACGTCATTCTAAAAGTCTAGTGTATTTGTCTGGAAGGACACACTTCCCCCAAATTATTTTGCAGCGTATTCTTTATGTCTGCCCAGGAGACCGCGTGGCACTTTATTTCGCTCGCCTATCTCAATTTTTCTTTGATTTTTAATTTGATAATATCTGCCATTTTTACAAATTTGTTTTTAGATGAATATACATGAATATTTTCCTTTCATTTTCTGTTTCTATTTTGATTTTTTCAATTACATATGTACATTTAATCTTAATTATTACTTAATGATAAAAATAGAAGTCTCACTCTGTTGAATTTGATGCCGTTGCAGAATGTTGAAAATTTTCTTCTTTGTTGTTGTATTTCTTCCTTCTCTGTTATCTAGAGAATTTGTTGTAGTTGCTGGATGTACAATATTTTCTTCTTTGTTGTTATAGTTCTTCCTTCCGTGTAGTGTTTTTTATTGGGGTTTTGTTGATTTTTTAACATAATCTTTAATGTGAAACATTTTTTACTGATTGACACATTTAATTAACGATAGTTGTCCTGACCATTAACATAATCTTTTATGTTATTTTAATATTGTCGTGTTTATTAACATAATATTTTATGATAAAATTGTTCTTCACTTTAATACCCGTTAAGACATGAAAATGTCACGCATCACTTTTTTAACTGAAACTACAAGGATATTGGTTGGGTATTTTGTATTTTAAGAAATCGTTTTTATTGTTTATTCTTTGACTCTCTTGTTTCTGGTCAATTTTTTGACTGGTTCCTATATTATTTAACACTTTTACTTACACATACAGTGGGTGGCCAAATTATTAGTTACACTATATTAATTAAGATTCAAAAGCTTTTAATACGTATATAAATTTATTTCTTGTACCAGATGTTTTCGTATTTTAATTCTGGTAATACTGTTAAATATTTTGTGCAGTGTCAACAATGATTGGTGACATTAGAGTGCAGTTGCAGATCATTATCTGTCATTCTGCTCTGAAGTGTGAAATATGCAATTTTGATTAAATTGATTAAAGTCTGGCATCACGATGAACAACTAAAAGAAAATGTTCAAAAATGCATTCAGAGCTGTAATTGATGCCACAGAAGGTTCTAGATTTTTTTCTAAAAATTTTCTAATATTTCTTTTCCTAAAATATATATTTTTAAAACAAAAGAATTTATTTTTAATTGAATTAGAAACACTCAATTTACCTAAAAGAACAAATAAAAGGATAAATTTCCACTATTTTAAAACGTTATACGGCTTCAAACTAAACAATTTTGCATGTATAACTAATAATTTGGCCACCCACTGTATCTAATTGACAAAAGTTTAGACAAAATTCAAAGAATTGAGAAATTAAAGGTTTTGCATAAAATATGTAAGTTTATTGACCGAAATTGCGAAAATTTTTTATTTATTGAACAAATGTATTTACTATAACAGCACATCTCCACTGCTTGTGTTACATAAGCTGGCATAAATAAGGTTTAATAGACCAATAAATACTTCGTCTTAGATCGATAAATAAAACTTTTGGCGAAATGAAAAAAAAAAAAAAACTTTTCTTCTGCTTTTTTTTTCTTGAAAAAAAAATTTTGCTGTTATTTAAAACCTGGAAAGACATTCAGTGTAGAAAAATTTTATATTTTTCTATTTCAGGTCAGACATATTTTATACGCCCCTATAAATATCTTTTTCGTCTAGATATGGCAATTTAATATTACCCTAGACATTCCTATTTCAAAATTTGTCTGTTTCAATTTGAAAATTTTAGCAACAAATGAAACATTATTGCAATACCTATGTAAATTATTTCGTCAACACATTATATTGTAGAATTACTGCAATGCCAACGTCCTTTTAATCGTTGCTCGCGGGTTTTTTATCTTTTATTCTGGAACGCTGATCATTTTCCCGTATTTAGCATTGCTTAGAATTCCTAAAAAAAATGTGTTCTATGGAACACTCTCAAGTTACATTTAAAATTTTAATATTCTCCATTGCTTTCACATCTTTGTTCTTTTTTCTTCATTAAAGGAACAGATGCCCGTTTTTTTGTACGACTACTGTTTATAAATATGGGTAACTGGGTGCCCCGATAGACTAGGAAATAAATTGCCGGACTATCAGTCAGAGGGTTGCGGGTTCGATTCCTGCCAAAGACTCTGGGTGTTTTCTGCAGATAAGCCAAAAAGCTTCGTGTTTGTTAATCATATTAAAAAAAATGATACTAGAAATATCTTGATATTTATTGAACGTATAGCAGTGCCCTATGACTCCAAAGCATTTTTTCTTGTCGGTTTTAAAACTAATTCTGACAATATTGGTTTCTATGACACCCCTGAATGTTCTGATTATAAACCCAATTTGTTTTTCTTTTTTATATAAAAAGTACTAGAAAGTTCCAAAAATATTAAGTTTAACTCTATTTTACTTGAATTTCCAAACCTTGCTAATAGATTATAAACCGTTTGACCCGTAAATAAATCTATACTTAAAATCGTATGCACTTAATAATCCTTGAAGGTCGGCTATTGCAAAACAACTTTCCCAATAAATATTTATTTGATTGCGCAGAACGACAATACAATTTTTTTTTGACTTTAGCACAAAATACAAAAATGTACCAAAAATCATTTTAGTTTCATTAGTTTAAAAGGACAAACAAATTCCCCTTATTATCCGAGATTGCCGACTAACTGTCTTTTAATGGAAAATATGATTTGCAAATAAATATTTGAGTGAATGTAAAAAGTAACTTTTATGCTAAAAATAACTTTTATCAGTGTAGAACAAAGTGTGCAATAGGCAACAACTGTACAAGTTTTCTTTTTTTAGTCCTCAAATTTTCGATTTACCAAATAAATGAATGATTCACATTTTTACCCGTTATTAGCATTTATGGAGAAATAACTTCTCAAATATATATTTTTGTGATTGCATAAAGTTACCTAAAAAAAAAAACAGAAACAAAAAAGTACAAAAACACAAATCTTTGCTCTTTTTACCCCTTTAGTTTGAATTTCCCAATATGTGTTTTTGATAAATGTTTTTGTCTTTTAATATTGCTATTTAAAGTTTCGAGTCTGTAGATCACTTCTTAACATTAAGCACAAAATTGCAATTCTTTCCCGTTTGTATCCCCTTGAAGATAGACTTACAAAGAAATACTTTTCTAATATGTACACAACTTTGTGACTACAGGAAGCTAAAATAAAAATACTGTTGCTTCATAACAAAGACAATCATTATTTCAGAGAAAAATTTTAAAAGCTTTTTCCTTTTTGTCCCTTCTCGGTACCATTTTACCAGTTTTTATCCAATTTATCACTTCCTGATTCAAGTCTTGAATCGTATCAATTACCATTGAGTAGTTGCATTTCATTTCATCACATTACTCTCAGTGCAATGTCAAATTATTTTTTAAATTTAATTATTAATTACAACCAAGATACATATCGATGGTCTCATGTAGAAAGGCCCTAACTCGCATATTTGAAACTTTACAGGAGAAGGTAAAAACATAAGAGAAACTGTAATATTCAACATGTAACTTTTTTTGTACAACTGCTTATAAAAGCGTTTTTTTTTACACTATTGCAATAAATTTTTGTGAGGAGGTGCATTTGCGTTAAATGCATTGGAATCGCAAAAAAAAAACAAATTTCGAAAAACTAGCGAGTTAGGGCCTTTCTACATGAGACCAACGATATGTATGTATGTATGTAGGTTGGATATCCTATAGATATCTATACATATGCATACACACTGGAGTACCGAAAGAAGAATAGTACTAAATATGTAAAAGAAAGAAAAAACTACGTAGGTACATACAAGCAAACATGCTTAAGTATTTGTTTTCAAGAGCGTTTTTCGATATTATGTCTCATATTTTAACAGTTTTTCTCGATAGTCTGTTTGAAAATTAGTTTTATAAAATGTCAAGAGGTTTAAATATGTTTCATATTTTACGATCGTTACTCATGTAGTTGTTTTTGTAGTTTTTGTTTTCGTATTTTGTCGATTCTTGTAATACTTGTAGAACCCATACAATTAAATAAAATATAAATATGTTAAACAGATTTGTCACCAAATGTCTGCATAATCTCATTTTACATTTAACATAGGTATGTACGTCGTTTTTATTTTTATGTGTTTCATTTTATTCGTCACACATACTTACGTTTGTGGACATGTGTTTATTCACATCAAACAAGCAGATTTAATTGTAAATCAAGAATAAGTTGAAATTTGAAATTGATTATCAAGATTATGTTTGATGTCAAATTAAAAACTGTTTAATTTTCAATTGCTGGGTTTATAAGTATGGCTGTGTTTTAATGAAAACCTCAAATACCAATAAATAAATACTGAATTCTGCAACTTTTTATTTGCGTGAAATTTCAACTCCTTATCAATATTATTAATTATTTGCATTAATTCTTTGTAATTTTGAATACAACACATTTCAAAAAATTATCTAGTCCAGCCAGTGCAGAACGAAAATTGATAATATGTATATTCTTCTGGTCTTTGGCTCAGATCCGCTGTATCTCTTCGTCTTAGTCGACTATGTATAGCCACTATTCAATAATATGTCATATGTTAATTAATTTTCCAATATTGTGATATTAGAATAACAAAAATGATTGCTTCAAAATCTTTTACAATAACTAAAACGTAAGAACAGTAGTGAGATTTGCAAAAAGGTGAAACCATCTGTAATTTCTAAACGGTAAATTTAGTTTTTTAACTTAAAATGCATATAACTATTGACTCTGTGATGATTCTTATACAGTTCTGCTTTTACTAGTTATATAGAAGTGAAAATCGGAACTTTGATAAGCTATTAGCAAAAAATCAGACTAAGTGGACTAAAAAAGTGAAACAATTAATTTTCATATGCGGATATCTCGTAAACTGTAGGAAGTAATAAATAGTTACGACAAAATCGGATCACAAATACGGGAGGTGTCCACTTTGAGGTCCAAATTCAAAACATAAACTCAACAACACTTCCTCTTTAGGTATATTATTGCAATAGGTCTTACCGTTCAGAAGTTACAGATTTATTTACCTTTTTACCAAATTCCCCCAATGTGCATAGTAGTGACAGTTTTACCGCTTTGTATTATTACTCTAGGTACAATATATAACAATTACAAATTTGATTATTGTCCTTGAAATCGTACAGTTCAAAATCAAATCCTCTTAATTATCTATGAAAACTTTCTAAAAGCTACGCAAAGAATACGATTTTTTAAACAAACTTAATTGTAGCCAAAAGAAAAATTAAAATACATATCTTCATATATTTTGAAAGTACATGTGCACATACATACATATTTATTTATTGTAGTGTAAAACAATTCATAAACCAGTAATGAATGCTTTTTCCATTTTGATTAAATACATATGTACATACGAATTGAAAATCAACTAATAGTCAACTATGGAACTATAATTAAAGTAAAAACATAATTATTTTATGCGAGTACCAAGTAAGAAAAATAAAATAAAATAAAAAGAAAACAAAACTACACACAATTGACATTGATTAATGAAAACGAAAAGAAGAAATATTTAAATATTCAAAAAAGATACGTACAGACACACACTTGTATGTATTAATGTATGTATGTATGTATGTGTATTCATATGTAGTATCTATGTATGTACATACATATTTTGTAGAGTAGACATATAGCCATGAATGGCTGAATGTAAGTAAGTATCTTGTATATGTTCTCTCCCTTTGAGATTAAAAATGGAAATTTAAAATTCAATTTACTAAACTTTAAAAATATATTAAGAAAAAAAGTAACAATAAAATAAAACACAACAACAATGTATCGAATATGAATATGAACCAAGTTGTATTCAATATATTCAAGCAGCAACAGAAAACAACCAACCGACATCTTTTTTCTGTTTTTTGTTTTGATTTTTTTTTTTTTTTTTTATTTGTTGATGCTTTTCATATTCATACTCGTAGATCTATCAACCAAATTTGACTTTTGTTGTTTGTTGGTCTGAAAGAGTAATTTTTAATAAACACACATACTTAAATACATTTATATGTATGTACATATGTATGGGTGGATTCCTTTCGCCTTGATGTCTGTAGAAAGATGTGTGAGCGGTAATCGCATGAACATTTTAATATTATTTTTAGCGTTTCATTTTTTTTTTTTATGCAAATACACATACATACATAATTACTGTTTAATGATATTTTATTATGGACGCAGCATACCATTCTAGGAGCGCTCCGAAAAAAGGAGTCAGAAAAGAGTCCAACTAAAGAGCATTTTCAGAGCGAAAGAAAAATTTGCTTGTTACTGTCCTGAGTCGGCACGCAGTATGACTCAGAAATTCCACTTAATTATGTGTGTACCTAAGCGTTGTTCTCTTGTTATTTGTGCTTTGAACAAAAAAAACATAGCTGTACCACACAAGAATGATAAAAACAAGATTACACAGAGCCCAAGAAAAACCTCATAAAAGACTCTTTTCTGAAATTATCTAAGAGCTCTTTCAGAGCCTAAAACCCCCTCATAAAAGACTCTTTTTTGACATTATCTAAGAGCTCTTTCTGACGGACCATTTTCGAATGTAATGATCCTCTTTTCTGAAGGTTTTCGGAGCAATTATGATTGTTTTTTGGGCTCATAAAGAGCCTTAACGCTCCGAAAAAGGTGTCAGAAAATACTCTTTTCGGACTCATATGGCTTGCTGGGGACTCTCACTCGCACGCATACTCTCACACACACACACATATTTGTGTGGATTTATACCTATAGGTATGGTGTATACACATTCTGCTGAACTATGAGATATTAAAATGGGCAAGAAGCAAGTACATACATATTCCAAAGTAAAGAAGACTAGGTTCCAAAAGCGGTCACATACATATTTGAAGTACCAAATATATTTTTACGATTACTTGCTCTTTACTCTAATAAGCAGGGATGCCAACTTTTGAGACTCAAAACGCGTAAAAATTTTTGAAAAAAGGGCTAAAAAGGGCTAAATTGAAAAAAAAATCATTTAAAGCCACATCCTGTCAAAATTTTCGATAACGTGCGAAAAGGGGCTAAATTATAAATGTTTCTTTTAAAAATCAAAACAACAAAGACTTTTTTATAAAATAATTTATTAAAAAAAAAATATTTTTACTTAATAAAAAGATTTTTAGCAATATTAAAGGTCTACATAACACATAAAAAACAATAGAAAAAAAAATCACTATAATGAGATACATATCTAAATTATCTACATTTCATATTACATTTTAATAACTAATGAACATACCTAGATTAAATAGTATACATTTAAAATTGGTCGTTACTGAACAAAATTTCGATTTCTTGTTCATCATCATTTTCAGTCCATAAGACACTATCAATAAAAAATTTAGATTTTTTACATGTTTCGTTCGAATTAATATTTGAGCACACTTCGTCAGGTATTTTGTAGTTTGAACAACATACATTATCTCTTGTTAGGCTATATTTAATGTGTATTAAACTGTTACACGTATTTATTTTATTTTTGAATAAATTCATGATACTAAAACTCCTCTCAACTTCTGCGTTTGAGTACGGATATGTCAATATGTGTAAGGCAAAACTGGATAATTTAAGGAATGGGTTATTACCAATAGCATTTTTGTAATTATGAACACCGATCCAAAACTTGTCAGTTCTTTCAGTATTATTCCATTCACATGTTTTTAAACTAAGAAGACAATTCTCTAAACAATCAATTTCTTTATCATCAACAATAAACTCTTTTTTAAAGCTTGGTAGAAGGCTTTTCATATTATTCGAAAAAAATTATTTTAGTACTTAGTAACGATATTTTTTTAAATATTTGTATGTTGGATGGAAGTTTTGCTCTAATTTCAATTATGACGGTTAAATTTGTAGAACAATTTTCAAAGCACATCAATTTGAAAGAAATATATGTATGTAGATTATTTTAGATTCCTCTTCTTTTTATAAATTGTAAAGCAAACTAACGTTATTTCGATATTATTAGATTAAAGGAAGAAAAAGTACGAAAAAACTAAAATGTCGAGCAAAAAGTAATAATGGGCTAAAAGGGCTAAAAGATAATTGTAAAAAGTGCTAGATTTACGCGTTTTTTAGTTTCGGGCCAATTTTCTTTTTTCGCGTTTTGAGTGACTCAAAACGGGCTAAATCTAGCCCGAAAAGGGCTAAGTTGGCATCGCTGCTAATAAGATGCATAATAGATTATCGATTGATCGTTTCGTTATCTTGAGAGAAGAACAGGATTCAATTTAAGTGTTTGTAAATTAGTTTCAAGTGATTTGCATAACTTATTAACTTGGAATTTTGCTCGCGTTTGTCAAGTTTTATGGTTTAAGGTTGTTTAAAAAATACTTGAAAAATAATTTTTAAGCAAATTTGGTCTATTCGAAATTAAACTAAACAAAATAAATTCAAAATAAAAAATTATTTTTTCATTCTTAAAATTTGTAATATTTGCACACATAAGACAAAAACTGCAATAAAGAGACAGACTACGAGTAATTTTCTAATATTTTTTAATCGTAATTCATGTTTACAATATTAATTTGTATTGCTATAATCGAAAAAATCGATGTACACAATTGAATCGTCGAGTCGATTAGCCACAAATACGGATGTCACAACGAATATTTCTTCTTTGTGTAGGTAAAATACAAAAAATTGTATGTAACATAAAGATATGTTTGAAAACTCTTAAATTGTTACCAAATGAAATTGAAGAGACTAAACCCTATAAATACTGTTGATTTAGACGGCTAAATATGACGCAAGTATGAATATGTACGCATGTAAAAATAAATTTTCATAATTTCAATACGAGAGCAACTCACGGGACGAATACAACCTAAAATATACATTGATAGACAGACAAACAGACATACACACAGACAAACAGTCAGTCAGCTTGTCGTATTCTTACACAGGAAATGCCATCATTAATTAATTTAAAAATAGTTGTTATTTTGATTGATAAGTTATTTGTTTAAGACGACCAACAACAAATAAACTAAATGAAAACTTACTCATACAATAACATACATATGTATATATTTAGGAATACGAGTACATATACATAAATAAATACATACATATAAATATACATACATAGACAGAATCAAACGAAACCCCCCAAATAGCTTTGGGCGCATCAAACATCAAACATCATTAAATTTTTTAATATTTAGAGCAAAATTTTGTTTGTATGTAGTTCATCATCCATCCATCTTACAATTCTGTGTGAATATTTATCATAAGTCTTTTGCTCTCAATAGCGAGTACTCGTATAAAAAGTAACAAAAATCAAAACACAAACAAAAAAAATAATAATAATTAATTATTAGGTAACGCCTTCGAAAGAGAGCGCATTTTATATAGTTCATTCATTCACACACTTGTTTGTGAAAATGAACTGAAAAAACAACGGCAGCATTCTGTTAATAAAATTTAAATGGGAATTGTGCTCCTCTTAGGGCCATTATTACAACTTGGCTTTAATGTTCTTAATAATAAAAGGTAACTTTAATTAAAGTGAGGAATAAAGTGAACTTTAAAATTTTTCGTTATTACAACTTCCTTGTAAAATAAAATAATTTTTTTCTAAAATATGGCAATACCAGTTAAAAACCGATTACTTTTGACAAATTACTGACAAGAAACAGTAATTTTTTTGTGTTTGTGAAAATATTTGTTTGTGAAAAAATATAAATCAAACGTCTGCTTTCCATTTTTGTTTATCAAATTATTTATTGGCAAAACAAAATTAAAATTAATTTATTTTTCATGAAGTTGTCAATTTTTCAGAACATATGGCAACTTCAAATACATAAACCTCACTATAAAATTAAAGGCAAGATGATCTTCCCTTTAGCTTATCGGTCGGTTTAGATTAAAGTAAACTTATAATAACCAAATACTTCTTATCTGTCCGATAACATCATACCTTTAACTATTGCCAAGTTGTAATAATGGGCCTTAATTTATTTACAACAGTGCAAGTTATTAAGTATGTATGTGAAATAGTGTGATTACATTTTATTCAATTCAGCATAATGTATGAGACACTATTTGCACTCTAACCGTTCAGCACTTCCTCTAAACATAAATTTGAACAGCCCGCAACATATTAAATAATAGTGGCTATATTCGACTAAGAAGAAGAAGGGATACAGCGGATCTGAGCCGAAGACAAGAAGGAAGAATGCCAACTTAATAAATAAAATATAGGTACCTATAATGGTCAAACAATTTTCGTCCGGCACTGGCTGGACTAATAATTGAAATTTTTTACATATAAGATTTGAAAAACTTGTTGTTAATTCATTTAAAAATTGGATTTTGTCTAATTACAATTCAAAGTTCAGCTGTATACTCCTCTACCTACATATTTCCTTAAAAGAAATTTGTTTCTAAAATGTTTTCAAAACATCGTTGTAAAAGAATTTTTTAAATTTTTTCATATGACACATAACTCGATAACTTGCTAGCCGACAGTTAAATATTTTTAGAAAGATAATTCTGCATTGATTACGAATTCGTTATAAGTTATAACTAACTGGAGAATTTAATATAACAAAAAAGTGGTTCTTGAATGTCAAAGACAAAATTAAAGTCGTGGAGTGTGCATAAACGAATCCTGACTTGGTGTTGAATTAAAATGTCTGAGAAAATATGAATTCTATCTATCAATTCATATGTTCCAGCACAGTGTTAAAGTATTTTTCAAATACATTTACAACAGGCTTACACACCCTTGTTAGGTAAAATTTTAGAAGATTGTATTCAAAAACATTTAAAATCCATTGTTAAGTATAAGAATATGTTTTTGATATTCTACGAGGGCGGTTCGGAAACGTCTTAGCCTAGAACAGAAAGCGTATGTTGAATAAAGGGAATTTTAAAGATAAAATATGATATATGTATTTGGAATATTGGAATAGATATAATCACAATTTTTAAACAGAATTTTCACTCCGCTGGGGAATAAGTTTGATTATAAATATCGAAAAATAATGTAAGAAGAGAATTGACATACATACAACACTAACAACGAAAATGAGAAATAAACTGAGAAGCATATAATCAGGCCAATCATGAATAAAAAATCCGCGGGAGTTTTTTTCCCTTTTTATTTTTTTAACATTGAATTTGAATAGGAAAAATGGGAAAAGGGAAAAAACTCTCACGGAATTTTTATTCGTGATTGAGCTGAATAGTTAATGTACCTTTAACAAACGTTTATGAATATCGTATTTTTATAAATGGTTTTTAAGGCTTATGTTTATTAATTTGTGTTTCAAATCGACAATGAGATTTTTTTTTTCAATAATTGTCCGTGTAAATGTAATCATAAATTTGTTTATTGTACTTGTTAGCTGAAATTATTATTATATTAAGATTAGAGTGCCGATATCGAATATCGATTAACAGGTATCTTTCTAACTGAAAAACCGACCGGTTTTGAAAACTTTATATTTTCGAATAATTCGACAAACTAGTGTTTTTTTAATCGGTTAACCGGTTCTTATAATTATAATCAATTAAAAACTTTTTTACTTTTTTCAAATATTCGAGCCGAAATAAAAAAAAAATCAAAGATTTAAAATTAACAGTTCAAATAAAAATAATAATTGTTCTTAATTTTGTAAGAACTTACAAATATATAACTGAATAGAGTCTGTTTGTAAAAAATAAAAAGTATTCGGTTTTAAGACCGATTCGAACTGATTAGATCACATTTGCGACGTCTCTTTGTCCAACAACTTAACTATAAATTAAAAAGTAGTTTTTATTAAGTATTTTTGGTTTGTTCATTATTTGTAAAAGTATATCACGAATACAAAAAAATAAAGAAAAACATAAATATTAACGTTTGTTTCAGCTAAAACTGTATTCGAAATCGTATTCGTTATTTAGAAAATGCAATTTTTCGAATAATTCGAAAACCGGGTTTCTAAAAAAGCTGGTATACTATATTTTATTAAACGTTTAAAATGTTCCATTATAAAAGTTTGTATTTCTAGGTAAAAAAAAAACGTATGCATAGAAACACGTTAGTAGGGATAAGGACACAAATACATTTGGTTTTTCTTACCAAAGGGATTAATAATATTAACGACCTAAACTGTACGCGTATCGGTCTCTGTACGTGTTATTACCTGGTTGTAATAAAAATATTTATACTGCCACAAAAGAAACACCCACATTTGCGAAAAGATGCTGATCTGCATACATACATACATAGATATGTACTGGTATGTACATAATCGTAATATAACTGACAGACGACGGCATTGACATACACGCATACACAGACGCACAGAAATGAAAGCAAATTCTGTCGCTTTCTATCAGCTGAATATTACAAGACGAACCACAATATTTCACCACAAAAGGTGTTAAGGTGGGTTTTAAGACATTGCTCCGGATTATGCCAACGACCAGACAAATAGTATAAATCAATTTAGCGGCAAACTTTTAAAAGAAACGATAAATTCAATGTTTTTGTTTAATACTTGTTTAAGTGTTGGTGTGTACGAGCACAAAAATAACAATATTGAAGTTGAATTTTCGTTAAAACGAATTAACGCAGAGGATTCATCAGGGTCAATTTTTATTAAAGTGTAGAACGAATTCTACTTTATGGCAAATAAAATAAAAACAACAAAATTACACACAATCTTAATCAAACCGAATCAAAATAAAAACAAAAACAATTGCAAAACATTTAATACAGATGTGCACATGAATTACTGTATGTACATGTGTAAGTAAATTCATTTCAATCTGCAAATTTTATTATTATGTGTACACATACATATACGTCTCCATATACATATAGATAATCCATCCCCATCCACATCCAGGCCATGAATAAAACGTTTTAATTTGTTTAAGACGATTTAGTTGCAACTTTAGGTGTTTACGTATGTATGTATGTATGTAAGGATACATACGAGTATACATAAGTATTTATGTAGATACACACAGTTGTGATTAAACTTATACTCAATTTGATGGTTAGGCGCACATTTTTCACAATTTTTTTAATAAGATATTTTTTGAATTGTTCTTTGATTTTTACGTTACTCTTTCTGAGACATCGTTATTAATATTATTGTTATTATTAATGAGGCTCCATTTATATTTTGTGCAGACTTAAACTTCACATAAAATCATCCTCTGCACACTCAAACATTGCACAAAACAAAATGTCCAGTAAATCATAATCTCTCGAAACTTCTGCATTTTCTCCTTAATATAGTAATGAATCACCTGCCCTCATTGTCCTGTTGTGTTCCAAACTGAAGCCCACCTGATCAATTTAATCATATCGCCAAGATTGACCCGACAAATGATCCCTTTCCAAAATTCTGTACAACAGACGTTCTCGACGATCCCATAAATTGGCAATAGTGAGGAGGGTTAATAGAAAGACAGATAAGGAGATCGTATTTTCAACAAGTAAAGTTCTTGTTATTATTGCCTTGTTTACCAAACATACGCTGGCAGACTCATATTGACCTAATAGCTTTATTGACAATATATTCCAAGTAAGGTAGCTGTTAAGTGAAACCACTAAATATTTTACCTCATTCGAAAGTTTACGTCCTGGGTGGGTTGATAGTTATCGTTACGTATTCCCACCCAAGTCGTCAAAGTAGCCATACGTACGAGTACATACATATACATATGTATGTATAACATTTGGCATCAACATACCTGTTTTTCTGAACACAACTGCACATAAATACATATGTATGTATGTATGTATGTAAGAAGAATGTGTACTTTTGTTTGTGGTTGGTATGCTTATTTTGGAGTCTCATCAATACATGGACAATGTATCATTTGTGTAACTATATGCTCATGACCATGGGATCGAGTAAGTCGTTTATGATCTTTGGTTGGTTGGTAAACTAGCAATTTGTAAGTTTATACTTGTACAATCGTAGTTTTTAACACTTTACGGCATTTTAATGCCCGTAAGCTGTTTCAGTTCACACTTATTCAAGTACATACCAGAGGTAAAAGAGCAGGGGGAAAGCACAATCATTTTTATAGCCATGAATTAATAGTAAAACGTAAACGAATTAATTAAAAACGTTTAGAGAAAAATATGAAAGCAAATATACTCCAATGTACACTCGCCTACTCATATTTTCCAGATAAAGAAAGAAAGCAAATAAGTTTGGAAAAGTTTTTAAATGCAACAGATTAATTATACATATTTAGGATAAATCATAAATCATGCATATATTGTGCGATGAAATAATAGATATGAAAAATTTTTGCTCAACATTTTTAAATTATCATGAAACGTTTTAAAAACAAAACTGGAATGGTTCTTCAAAAAGATCTAGAAACAAAAAAAAAATATGAAACACAATGTGGGTTCGATTCCCGCCAAAGACTCTGGGTGTTTTCTGCAGATAAGCCAAAAAGCTTCGCAGTCTGTCTGTGTTTGTTAATTATAGTTAACTAGATGAACCAGGTGTGCTTTGCTACCCCGTCGTTCTAAATAAAATGACAAAATATTTATATATTTACACAAATTTATTTATTTAATTTTAATTTAATTATTGCAATGATTTAGGATATACAATAGTTTTAGTTTGCCCATCAGGAGCATACACATATAAATCGGTGGGTTTTCCTACACGCGAGCATGCAACATAAAACTGTCCATGCGAGAATAACAGGTCCAGAGACATTCATTTTTATATATAATATATATAGATAAAATGTGCTTTTAATAATGGAATGTATAGTTTGAATTTCAATAAAATCGGAGTTTATAAATTTCTAGATCGGGCCGAAATATTTTGGAATTATCCTAATGTTTGTGTATTAAAAACAATTTTTTCGCTAAGAAATGATTTTTGTGTAAAAAAAATCTGTTTTCGTTGAGTAATTTTTTTTTTAGTGAAAATGACTTTGTAGCGAATTGTGTGTTACTTGAATGAAAAATGATTTTCTCGCAATTAAAACACTAATGCTACTGAAGATCGTCATATGAGCGATGTCACAGTAACATGCTCTGAAAATTTCAGGAAGATCGCTTCAAGGGTTTGGCCTCCTATTATGCACAAACATACAGACAGACAGACATTCATTTTTATATACATACATATGTATATAGATTATGTACAACTTATTTGTGGCGAAATTTGTTTGGATACGTGCATAAATCAAACATTTATGGCCGATAATCCATATTTCGTATGGGCATTTGTATGGGGGCTATGTGAAATAATAGACCGATTTTAACCAAATTCAATCCCAACCGTCTTTGGGGCACCTTTGAACTATGCTGATAAAATCTCAGTTTAACATTTTTTCCGATCCTTAACCGAGTTTTTCACATGGCAACCTTGTTTTCTAGCAACGTTAACAACTTTTGCTAGTTTTTTCAGTCGTCGACGGAATGTAGTTGGGTGAACAAGTTTTCGCGGTGCCATTGTAATTTTTTTTATTTTTTTTTTTTTTTTTTTTTTGTAAGAGTGTAAGAAGTATTCAGTGATCGTTTTCTTTCGTGAAAGAAATTTATTGCAGTCCAAAATTCAATTCAAACAAAATTAAGTTAAGTTATTTGATATTTATGTAAAAAAAAATATTTATTATAAATTTCCGTGAAATGGCATGCCAGTTCAGGTTTGAACAAAGAAAAGGGGGCACCTTTGAACATGTTAATTTATCAACCGAAGTACCAAGCATTGTTGATTCTCTCTTATTTTCTGAAAATGACAAATCCAATGCTGATCATGATGCTTTAAAGGAAAATGTAATGTCACCTGAAATCGCAAGGCCTTTTCCGTCTTAATAATATAAAACTTATTTTTGATCTAAATTCTTTTTATTTTTTAATTGTTAATATTGATGTTTATCCTAATAAATAAATCGAATTTATTGTATATATAAAAAATATAACTGTTTATGTTATTTTTGGACATAAGCGCTACAAGAAAAAATTGCCGTTCAAAACTGTCCCAGCCTAGTTCAAAGCCGCCCCGTATGGGGGCACATTTGAACACAATGACTTCATCCTTTAAAAAACTAAAAAAAATATAAATCGAACTAAAAATAAGTTACTTGTAGACTTAAGCTAAAGTTTATTTCCATATATATTAGTTAAATTATATAAAAAGTCAATAATTCAAAAATATAAATTTTTATGTGGCTTGAAAGCAAAAAGTGTTCTAAGGTGCCCCCCTCTCCCCTACCTAATTTTATCCACATATTTACATGACAGTCAGCCAGCCAGCCAGACAGACGGGCGGAAGAATCAGAAAGTGATTTTGTGTCGATAAATATACTTTAAGGTGGGTGTTAGACAAATATTTTTGAGCGTTACAAACATCAGCACAATTCCAAATTCATCCAACTATGGCGATGTATGGTATAAAAATATGTAACCAATATTCGTTTTTGTGCTGCTCTTGATACTCAAATAAAGTTTTGAAAATCGTTAATTAAATTTCATACAATTTCATATTTTAAACAACTTCATCATAATAATGTAGTGAATCAAGTTTTGAGGATTAATCATTTACACACTTGAATGAAACTTTCTTAACACTATAAGTATATGGATTAGTAATTGTCTTTAAATGATAATGACAAGAAAAACTCTAACATTCGGGATATTTTATGTGAAAATTTACTTTATTTAAATTGAAAAAAATACATAATAAAACACAAACATGTATTAAAACTCCTGATCTTTAATGATCTGCAACCCCTTTTATAAATTCACACTTTACATGATTTTCACATTTCAACTCGCACTTGTGGTAAGATGAACATTAGCTCTACGAATAGAGCACAGAGAGATGAGTCGTCTTGTTTGTTAATTGCTACAAGTTTTGATTGAGCAGCTTCATTAAAATCTTAAGTACATGAAGTGTATGCAACTTAATGATCAGTAGAAACCCTCTCATATAACCACATAGAGGGAGAATTATTTAATACATTGTACATATTTATGTACGTGATGATGATAATGATCATTATAGATAAAATGATCGAATGAGCGGCTGTATGACTGTGAGAAACGAGTCTAGACATAATTGCATGCATCTACTGACAAATTAACACCTCTGATAAAGAAAACCAAAATACAGAACAATACAAATTGTGGGCATTCTATTACCGGTTTCGATATTTAGAAAACAATACAAAAACACGGTACAACGATCGATGTTTTCAAATAATAATTATCAATAAACCAAGTACAGTCCGAAGTAAATAAATCATGTTTGACAAACTTGGCAATCGAAGTTATTCCATATTTAAATTCTCACCTTATAATAAAAACAATAAATACATTTGTAACTTGCCCTAGGCATGGATTAAAATGCTAACATATGTATGTACATATGTATATGTATTGTATAAAAAATATATTTTCGAAAAAAAATTTACCTGTCGAACTTGTTTATATTGCTCTTCAAAGCTCCAGCCATTGTTCTGTTGTGAAGAATTTGATGTTTCGCTTGATGTTGATGAATTTGAGGCAGGATTTACTGAAAAAATAAAAAAACGAAGCACAGCAGAAAAATAAATATTAAATAGTATAAAATATTGCTCAATATATTAATTACATGCATTTATTTTTTTTTTTTACAATACCGACGCGTCATTCAGATTTTTTAACTGAGTTACTATACGAGTATATATTAAATCTTCATATACTTTTTTAACCACGAATTGTTTTTTTAATATCTCTTAAATTTGCAAGGTCATGTGAGATTGAAAAATTAATGGTCCATTAAACTGACTGATATTTACAGATGTATGTATGTATGTATGTATATAGTTTTATTTAAGATTTTCGTATTCAAAATCGATCCAAATTTCTATGTTGCTATATACTATACACATGTACTTTATAGCAAGGCCTCTCTTTTGAACTTAGTAAACGATATAGATATATTTAGCAATGATATTTGGTAGTTTAGACTCGACAACTCGATAGTCATAAAGTATTTCTGACTGACTTGTGTTTTTCTCTGTGTTTTAAGAGCTCGATAGGCGATTCTAATAACATTTGGAAATTTATATTTGAATGAATCTTGCATGTGTGGATTTGTATGCAAAATATTTACATATTTTCCCAAAATAGAAATAACAAATTTTTTTATAGAAAAAATTAGGAAAATTAGAAACTCCATTTGTATGGAGTATGGTATTGGTAAAAATGGGCTATAGTTTAAATATATATGAATATATATGACCAACAATTTTACTCAATTTTCAAATCAAATAACTTTTTTAACAATTCAAAAACTGTTTATGGCCATATTTTACTGACTATATCTTTGCCATTAATGAATTGATTTTGCTGACTAAATAATTTTTAAAAATTGTTTGAATTTATGAAATATAAATAATTTAAATACAAAATACTAATGCTTGTAATTTCAACAAATATATATCTTTGATTTAAAATACCTAGTTGGCATCTTTACCTTAAAATTGCAAGAAATTTTTATTTAAAAATGATTTGCGGCATACGAGTATTGTCGTTTTGAAAAGTATTAATAGTCAGTATTGTAGTTTACAAACAGTTATGTACCTTTAATAATAGCTGAGTAACTGAAAATGAACTTACCATCTTTTGTGCTGGGTGCCGTTGGGGAGGTAAATGAAAAGCTATTATGAGTGCCATTGGTTACCGATGGTCCACACACCGAAGACGATGAAGAATTTGCATTCAAATGTGAATTTATATTGTTACCAGCTTGAGCAGCCAGAGTCTGTGCGGCATGTGTGAATGACGCCATTGTTGTGGGTGGTATTGTGAATGCTGTATTTATTGGTGTTGGCAGCACATTTGATCCAAATGCAGCTGCGTGTGCCGCAGCATATTCCTGATCCTATAAATATAGTCATGAATATGTATAAAGTAAAATACTTATTTTTAAAAATCTATTGCATTGTGATACGAATTTCGATTAAAAAACAGAGTAATATATTCGTCTGTGACGAATCTTATATACCAGACGTGAGCATCTATGGTCCATCAAAGACAAAACATATTTAAAACAAAATTTAAAGTTAAAACTAGACTAAATTACAATTGACTAATAATTAATATTTATTGTAGCTCAAGATTAAAGTAGACCAGCAAAGTAGGCTTGCAATAAAAGAACCAAATAAGTTTCGCGAATTTGATTAAATATTTCTTAATTCATTTTTACAATTATCGGGTTTTGTAAAAATACGGCTTCAAACTTAAAAATATCTGCAATGCTTTAAGAATTTCAAGAATCAAAAATTATTTATACGAACAAGTATTTGCGAGTATGTATATGGCAAAGTCGAGTACTATTTGAACACCATCAGAACAATATTGAAAGGACAGAGAATTCAATATCCCATTTTTTTTGTATAGATGCGTTTACACATTTGCACTTACCATTAAGCCCACTTTCATATCACGTACTTGCATTTTAAGTTTCTCCAACACATCGTTGTGCTGCAAATTCGGAATACCGTGCAAACCACCGATGCTCATAAAACTACCCAAAGCATTCAAAGGGTGGTTTGATGGAAACTGAGGATGATGACTGCATAAAATAATAAAAAATATTTTTTATATAAATAAAAACTAGGAATACGAATAGAATATTAGACTATAATTATTACTATTGGTTTTATTAATGAACAGCTCTTTCACAATAGAATGTACGAACCTCATGGCCATATCATTGGGATGATCAGGTCCAATCATGTCGCTCATGGCAGCTCCTGCACCGTTACTTGTCATAGATGTGTTTAACCGCGACCGCACTCTAGAGATGTGATCCCCTTCAACTGAATCACAGTCACGCATTTCATCTTCCGAATGGTCATCATGTGACTGCAAAAAAAAACACAAACATAAATGTGCAACGCAATAAATGTGGTGTGTGTTATACATAAATAAAATAGGCGATATTAATTTGCAACATTTGTTGTAACAAGTAAAAATGTTATGTCCAACATTTATTTCGTCTTCATATCTTTTACGACTCTTGTACAATTGTCGTAGCTCACTCACTTTCGATCAAAGTCATTATACGTGGCACCACAAACACTAGCCACATTCAAATGGTATTGGGGCACAATCGCACCAAATAGAGTCATTCATTATTAAATGAATGGTCTTACATACAAACATAGCTACATATACATGCATACATACGTCGAAGAATCGACACTAGTGAAAATAAATTCGTAAAACACAGTATGCACGAATATTGAATAATACTATGTTTCCACGACGACTTGAATCACCTGCTTCGCCTTCTGAATCATGTTTATGAATCATGCTGTTTACATGAGAGAAGAGAAGAGTGCAATTTTTCGTGCTTCGCAAGTAGATTCAACATGAATCTACTTGATTCGCTCTTAAAATTTTGTATGGTGAAGCAAGTTGTTTCGCACATGATTGGGGTATGAAGCATGAATAGAGAGTGAAGCATGTTCCGTGTAAACATAGTATAAGACACGAATAATAGGAGAAAAGCAGATTTAATGTTTGCTCATTTTAAAATTATATTCCTATATTAAATTATCTATCGGAAATATGCTTACAATTTATATTTGTGTTTTATAAGGGTTGTAATTATTTGTTGCATTTCGTGCAAGCTTTGTGTAAAGTTGTTTGTTCTAAAGTCATTTATTTATTGAATCTTTGAATATATTTTGTTAATAACAGACTGGGCATGGTTCGCGCGCAATTTGAAATATAATTGGGCAAGGCCAGTATTTTCGGCAAATTAAGTTAAGTTATATAGTTCTAGTGATCAGAATAAGACCTCATTTGCCCTCAAACATCCTTGCCTACGCAGATGGAGATCTTAATTTCATTACTACTATTTAACTGTAGAATCGTTTACACAAATAAACTCTATTAGTTGAATTTAATTGATTCATCCGCACTCGAGGAGTGTAAGCAAAATGTAAGTAGACGACACGCGAACTTTGAGCGTAAAACGATCAATGATCAATACTAAAACGATCGATTGAACGATATGACAACAAAACTCTTTATTGTATTGTAGTGTAAGTATTTGAATTTTTTCATTTTTATTTGTTTGCAGCAGAACCAACAAGATTTCTTATTTTGGATCGCATTTGCAATAAATGCCAACAAAGTATGTCACATGCTGGGTTAACATGACGTTTACAAATTTAGTTTGTTGTTATTTTATTTTATGTTTGTGTTGTGTACGATCACTTTGCAGCATTTGGACTTTTTTATGCGCCACATCTCAAGGAAATCACAAATAAAATTAAAAACGTGCTTTTTTGCTTAAAATCGCTCACACTTTTTTTTAAAGTTGTTCAATGAACTACATACCAACAGTCCATTGAAGGATTTTTTCTCCTAGTTTTGATTGCTAAGAGAACTAACAAATCAAATCGCTGGTCACCTTATATTTACACAATAAAAGAATAATTTCTTTTAAAAGTCTGTAGGCAGAAATCTTGAAATATTCTGTTAAACTACTCGTATATGTATGGCTGGATTATTGGTATGTCTGTCCAACAAATCAAAGTTATTATTACCATGAGTAATGTTGGGTAATTTTCTATAAAGTGACTTTAATTCATTAAATCTAAAATGCGTTCGAGTGGCTGAAGTACATCTTGGCTGATCGGTCGGTCGGTCACTCACAAGTGTATGAGAAATAAAAGTATGCAAATGTATTAAATCAGCAATACATGTATTAAAGAACAAATTCCATACTTACTTAGTAACTTGGTCGTTACTTAATTGTATTTCCGCAATATTTTCTGTTTCTATGAATTTTGGTTCTTCTTGTTTTAACACGATCGAGTGTCGTATAAAATTCATATTAAATAAAAAAAAACTATGTATAATGGTCGTAAAACTTCTAACAAAAAATCATGTGTTAAGGTACACATCTTGAAATGTATTTAAATATTTGTGCTAAAATCATTTGCAGTACATTGAACTTTAACATTTTTCCTTGTTGGTTTATTGTTTGGTTTCAGTCATTATAACGATCGAATTAATGATCGATTAATTATTATTTACAAAAAGTTTAGATGATCGCTTATTTCGTTTAGTAATTGTGGATGCCATGAGTTTCATTCATTAAAAATATTACTAAACGATGCTATACATTCGTCTATTTATTCATTCATCCATCCATCTCACTCCGATTGACTAAATTATAAATGAAAATATGATAAATGAAATGTCAAAATTCAATTTTGTTTTGTTTTTATTTTAACCAGTTGGCTATGCTATTTACCCCACCATTTAGTACTTTTTGTATTTGAAAACACATTCAATATTTATACAAAAGTTCAGGGCATGGTATTGCTATTTTAACAGTTTATGACCTCTAGTTATTAATGTTTGGATTATATTAGCAATTCATACAAAAATATGCATACAATTTTAATTAAGAGTTCATTAACCATACATATAATACAGCAACGACATAATCCATTTGCTTTCTAATTGTTATTGTTGTTATTTTGATATGCCATGATTTTATTTCCTTTAACCGGATCTGTTTTTCTGGTCATTTTCGTCTGGCTAAGATTCTAAATAACCCTCATTAATACAATATTAAAAAGTTGGCCTGAAGTGATCGTAAGTGATCATTAAATTTTAAGAAAATATTTCAAATATTGTATTTATTTAAAAATTTCACACTATTCATTACTGTCACTAACTTTTAGTTAATTTTGTTAAAATTTGAACTGAGAATTTTCAAAATTAAAACCAATATTTACTGCTAACTTCAAATTAAGTTTTTAATTTTTGTAAGAGTAATAAAATATTAAATCTGTTTGAATACTATTTCTGAAATATGTCGAATGATTCAATTCTACCAGTCTCATTTAAGTACATATACGAGTATATGACCATTAAAATAAGTAAATTATTGATAGATGATATCGGTGGTAGTACTTGACTCGTTTTAAAATCTTGAATACGTACAATATCAGAATAAATTCCTATGAATACCTTTCTACACAACACCTTCAAAGTGGCTCGTATCTCGGTAGGCGTTCTTTTTAGAACGTTGACCGAATGATCGACATTTTTGACTAGGGTTGGTATTTCCCAGACTATTTTTTGAAAAATCTCATATACATATGTGCAAAAACTTAGTACTTAGGCCGCGTTTTCACTATGTTTTCACTATGTCATTTTTGTTGTCAAATTGTCCAAATTGTTGGCAAACGGGTTGTCATATGGCGTCATCAATCATGATAATCATGATTGCAAACATAGATGACGCCATATGACAACCCAAGCCTTACTTTTTTTTTACAAAATTGTATAAATTTTATTTAAATTGTATTAACATAAAAAAGCGATACATATTTTGTGCTCACTGTTACTAAAAAATTAAAGATTACTTCACATATTTTATAATAATTTAACCAAATATTTTTTAAAATAACTAATGCATTTAATAAGTCGTCATGCATCTGATTTCTTTCTTATTTTTGTGGCACAGAAAAAACACTTTCACTTACCACAGATGTTGTCAGCCAAGAATTATAAAGATAACTGACTTGTTGAACCCGGCATTGCCCAGTGATGTCTTATATTTTTTTAGGGCTTACCAAGTTTAAGAGATCATAATTTGAGTACAATTTGTCAATAAAAAGTTTTTATTTCTTTGAAACGAAATTTTTTAGCAATAGCATCTATGAAAACTGTACTTAAATATTTGTTTCATATTGGTTTCGTATTCAGTTCATAAATATGCATTGTTGAGTGGCATTTATAAGGTTAATATACGGGAATTTCTAATGTAAGCAGAATAAATACTTATTTATATAATGAAGGGAAATTAAACATCTAGCATCAAACCGGATCGAATGGAAAGAGCTCGTTGCGGCCCTTTGTTCGTACTAGGAACCACAGGACATAATATATATATATAATATAATACAATGTTTTTGATTGTACAAAGCTAAAAATCCAATTTTATCTCTTTAAAGAAATTGAATAAAAAAAGTACAAAAAAAAGCACCAACACTCTTAGGTATTTTCGGTAGTTTTTTTGAATTACCAAACCCATGTAACATACTATTAAACTTTGATCCCTTAAATAAATCTATACTTAATCATCCCTGAAGGTTGACTATCGAAAAAATACTTTCCTAATAAATATTTTTCTGATTGCATAGAGCAACAACACAAATTTTACAAACAAATAATGAATTACAAAAAAATATATTAAACATTTTACGTTAGTTTATTATTTTATTAACTGTCGGTTAATCCAATCGGTTGGGATTACCGGTTTTTGCCCTTTATGTCCCGACCGGGTCCAAGTTTTGAAAAATAATATGGCCTATTAACGCTTCATTAAAATCGGTTCAGCCGTTTAGGCGTGCTTGCGGAACAAACAAACAAACTTACAAAGCCATTTATAATTTGTATATGTATGTATACGAGTATGTGGATATAAATTGTTTATTCGATTTGTACTTGTTTCAACTGAATTCCATTTTGAAAAGATTTCCCGAATGTCATGTAAAATAATCGTTTGAGAATTTGCAATTATTTCGTTCATTATCTTTCAATATTAATGGATAACAATTTTTCGAAAAGCGTAGAATTTATAGACAATAGCTGTTCATTACAGCATCATCTATAACAAATAGGTTATATTTTTAAATGTCGAATCAGATCTTCATTAAACAAAAATGGTAAATATAAATACAGCATAGTCTTTTTTTAATGTGCCTGGATCATCCCTTATGGTAGCAAGTTAAATCATTGTATTTATGCCAGTTTTCTGCCGAATAATTAAATTTCTTCGAATAATTTTTCAATGCTTAATTGTGTTTTTTGTTTAGTACTGTTGTAAATTAAAGCAAGTAAAAAAAGTATAGTCAGTCAAGCCTGACCATATAATATCCTACACCCAGTATATGTATAAAACAGTTTTCAGATATGGGCGCTATATGGAAGATATAAGACCGATCATCCAAAAATTTAGTACTATGACTTCTGTGAATATAAATATTATGTATGTTAAACTTTATCTCGATATAAATACTTTTAAAAGATTAATGGAGCTTAAATTGAATTACGCAGAAGGACCGACCATTATAAAATTAGGTGTCATCATTTCTGTATATATGAAACTTATTTGTGTTGAATTTTATTTAGATACCAAAATTTTTAAGAAATTTATGGTCGTTAAAGTGATTTTCGGAAGTGAGCCTTATATGGGAGTTACGACCAATTATGGACCGATCATAAAAAATTGTACAGTATTATTTGTACATTTATGAAATATATTTGTGTTCAATATTATTTGGATACCGACATTTTTAAATGAGTTACGGTCTTTAACGGGATTTTCGGAAGTGGGCCTTATATGGGAGCTATGATAAATTCTGAACCGATCTGCACAAAATTTGTAGATCTGATTTTGCTTCATTTACCACTTATTTGTGGTGAAATTTGTTTGCATACTTACATAATTCAAACATTTATGATCGTAAACCCCAATTTCGGGAGGACATTTGGACCAGGTGAAATAATGAACCGATTTCCACCAGTTTCAATCCCATCCTTCCTTGGGCCGAAAAAATTTGACGTACCAAATTTTATCGAAATATCTTCAAAATTGCGACCAGTACTCTGCGCACAGACTTTACATGGACAGCCAGCCAGCCAGACGGACATCAGAATCTCTTCCTGAGATGATCGGTATACTTTAAGGTGGGTGTTGGACTCACAAACATCAAACACAAATCAAATATACCCTCCCCACTATGGTGGTGTAGGGTATAATAAAATAATATAAATGTTTTTTGTCACATATAACCGAACTTAATTTATAGCTCTGGAAATTCTTTGTTTATTACTGAACTTACCAACATAACATGCTTCTGTAGGTACTACAATAAAAATGTGCTGTGGACCATTTTTTATAATAATAAACTTAGTGTAAAGGCCGGGGTCTGAATAAGCCGCAGAATGGCTAAGTGAAGTCAACAAATCGAGGTGGAGTAAGCTAATGTTGCAAATAAAACACTAGTTTATTTTTTCCTTTATATGTACGTACAACAAAGCCCTTTTATTTGTGGGTCAATTTACTATTACAAAATAAATTTATTATAATGCACTGCAATTTTTGGTGGTTGTTTTTTGTTCAGCGGGTTCTTTAAGAGTGATGATTTGTTTCGCGTAAATTAATACAAGAACGGCTGCGCATACACAAAGTAGTGGCAGCGAAAATATGAGCAAATTAAAAGAGAACATAGAGTGTCAAAAAACAACCACCAAAATACATTACAGCCCGGGTGATTAGAACACGGGCGATAAATAAATTTCATGTTCACTTGAACACTTCGAAACCTGGGTCCAAATTACCGCATTCGTGATCGAATGAGCTATTGTATCAAAAAATGATTTCGATATCTAAATTATGATAAAATGTACTAAATTTCTTGCTCGATATCGACTGCCATAATCTCAAATAAGAAAATTACGATAAATTTTACTCGATATCGAATGCGCTAATTTGGCCCCTGAATGAGTTTGAATCTTAATGGTATTTTTCGTTCTTCTAATTTTACTTTTTGAAAATGCTATAACAATGAATACAAATACATAAAATTAGACATATGTAATCTGAATATTTTATATTAATAATCCTAGAATTACATATAAAATTAAGCAAGCACATACAGTGGGAAGCAAAACTATCCGGATGTTTTGCATTAAAAATGTTTTGCTTTTGGATGAGCTAGTTACCAATGGCAACCAACAACAATAACAACAAACCATCAACGATCATCAAATTCCACCAACAAGAAATAATTTACCTAGATTAAGATTTCATAAGAATTCAATAAATTGTAATTATTTTACCCAAAATTGCAAAGTATGTAAAATCAAATAATTTTATAATTGTTTTAACACATTTTATTCCCTAAAAATTTTAAATGCAAACTGTTTATTTTAATAGTTTAATAAAAAAAAGTGTAAAAACAAAATATCATCATTAATCAACCAGCAACCGTAATACATAGTTTAATTTTCACACTTTAACGCGCTCGTTTGTCGTATGCCAATAGTATTCTTTTCCATCAGACTGGTATCGTTTTGTCGCTCCAAATAACCCGTTTCCAGTCATATACTGTCCAATTTTTGTGGGTTTTACAGAAATGAAGGCGTTTTTTTTTCACTTTTCTATCTGAAAGTGCCGGCTTTTTCTTTTTCAAACTGGCTACTAAACCAATTCTATTTATAAGTGAGGCTTTTTTGTTTGAATTTGATCTCAATAATATTATTTACAAGAAATTTATAGGTGGCATAGATAGTAGAAGTGGAAAAATTATGGACTGATAGCTTCTAAGTCCAGTATTCACTAATGTGATTTCTATGTATTTTAGGCTTATCTTGGTTGAATTTCATCTCATGCTCCAAAGTGGACTTAATTCGGGAGCTATTACCAATTATTGACTGACAGCTACAAAATCCAGTAGCATAATTGCCGTATAACCGATATTAGTATGATTTCTGGAATAAAATTACTAATCTATATAAAAGTTGGTTCGATATCGATATTTATTAGACATTTTTGTGGGTTTATTTGTTTTTCGGAAATGGTTCTTATATGACAGCTAGTATTAAGAAATTAGTATTAACGTGGATTTCAAGAGTGGACTTTACATGGGGTCTATGGTCAAATATGGACCGAACTAAAAAAAATCGTTTTACGATTTTGTTTTGCATGAAACTTACTTCTGCTGAATTTTGTATTGATATTCCAATTTTATAGGCATTTATGTATAATTTATGTATAATTTCGGAAAGATTTTTTTTTGTATGGGGGCTATGAGAAATCATGGACATATTCTTACTATTTTCTGCACACTTTCTTCTTTTATCACAAAAACAACGTATACAAAATTTCATGGGAATATCTGCAATACATATATTTAAAAAAAGTGGAAGAAAAATGTTTAAAAATATACAGGCATGTTATGGAAATCGAAAGCGAAAACGAATGAGTTTTAGAAGTCAATTTTTTCGTAATATTTCTGTATTGAAAAACATTTATCACATAAAATATAAAGATATTGGGCTACTAAAGAGCATCTTACAACAAAAATTTTAAAAATTAGATTATAAATGCATTAAAATGTAAATGTAAAAAACTGATTCATTTTCGATTTCCATCACATGCCTGATAAATTTTTATGGAGGTTGTCTTACATTTTGATCCATAACTCTTGTTCTGCTATACCGATTTTGCTGATTTTAAATACCAAACTGGAGGAGAACTATAAACGGTTTTTTGTAGACTTTGTTGATTTCGGTTGTGTCTTTTGGACGTGAGAGTGTTTTACACAGACAGACAGACATGGCTCAATCGACTTAGAATTTCGTAAGGACCAAGATGAGTATTTCTCAGAGTTACACACGGAATGACAAACTTATATAAACCCTCATGGAGGGCATAAAAAATACATATACGAAAATATGATAATATACCTGTATGTATTTCTATTATTTTTATTTCCCACTGTATGATCCGGTGTTATGTAGGAGTCCACAAAGGGGATTTATGAGTACTTTTTGAATTGTCTAAATTTGAGGACCAATCAGACCCATTATCCTGATTGATCCTCAATAAACTGATAACCGACAAAATGGAACCCTTTTAATTTTTTTAAAGTAATGAACCTGAACCATTAACGGTAGCTTTCAAGTGAGCGGTTTAACAAAAATTGCTTTAATTTTGACAGTTGCTTTTATTTTAACAATTTCATACATACTCGTACATATGTACAAATATTATTAAAACTAAAAAATGTAATAAAAATAATAAATGATTTCAGTTGATTTAAGATTATGAGAAAAACCACTTAAAAAATTGTGACCGTAATCTTCTAATCGTAAAGTTTCCAAATCCAACCTTCAAGTTATTCATATTTGGAAATATTTCCTTGCTATTACTATTTTAAGGTACCCATCATACATACTTCGCGTCCAATAACAATAATGAAGAACGGAAAGGTGTTGATAACTATTTACAGTTAAAATAATTAATATTCGTATACTTTATTATTGAAATTGATTTGAAACCATTTTCTTTGCAAGTAATAAAAAAAAAGCAAAACTCATTAAGCTAAATTATATTTTTATCAATAAACAAAAACTACTCGTAATACACAACAAAAGTAATTACAATTTAATGTCATTTTCCAGTTTAATGTATGTAGACTTGTTCAAAAAATAATAAAAGTTGCAGCCGCAGACACACGGATATTTTTACATACATTTATTCGTTTGTATTACGAATGTTTTAGTTTTAAAATTCTCTTGTATTCATTTGTTCATTTACGAGCATTTATTTATTTATTTTATTATTTTATACCTACTTGTGAATACGAGTGTACACGAGTAGTTTGTTGTAAATTTGTGTGTATGTTTGTTAATACAATTTATTTGAATTTTTCATGGTTCTACCTGTAGGTGTCATGTTACGTATTGCATTCTGCAATGAATTGAATTCTATGCAGGCAGATATTTCAGAGAATCATATCTACGGGCAAATGGCACTTTGATTTGAAAATAATAAATTGCATTGAAAAATATCAAGATGAACATATCATTTTATTAGAGGGAGTTTTTTCTCCACATTAAAACATTTTGTTCATACTAATTCGAATTTTCTACCAAGGCGCTACATGTTTACTACTTGTAGTATTGTATGTCTCCGTATGTTGAGGTATTACTTGGTTGTTGATTTGAGTATACATATGTATGATACTGTAAGTATTATTAAGGAGTTTCCTTCAGGCTAATTTGGTCAAATGTTTGTTTCCAAACGTAAATAAAAAACTTGTTCGATTTTTATTTCATCTTATTTACCCAACGTTTCGTTAGATTTATTCTAACTTCGTCTCGTTCTAATAATAGCTTTGATGCTTTTTATCATTGGATATTAATTATTTACTTAAATACTAAAAAACGGGACATCACGAACAGAATTTTGGTATAAATAATCAAATAATTAATAAAAATATAATCAACAATCCACGACCACAAAACTTAAGTCAAGTTTAATTTAAAGCTAATATAACAGAAAATTTATTAAAACCCACAATTGTCAAACCCTAGATGGTTAAAATCGGTATTGAAAATTATTAAACAAAAGCAAAATATTAAAACCCAAGTGTTTATTTAATATAATACATAAATCTAAATACATATATGTACATTGTAATCTTATAGTTATAACAATTTGTAAAACTTATACAAATATATATATATGAAATTCTACTAGTGAAATCTAACCCACAGCACTAAATCAAAAACCACTCGTAACAATAAGCAGCAAAGTTAATTTAAAAGAAATTTATATTAAATAAATAATTAAACTTTTAAAGTAAAACAATAACATCAACTTGTTAACAATTTGTAAAATAAATCAACTCAAAGGCAAGCATCTTCCCACAGGTTCAGCTATTAATAAAGGCAGAATTGTTCATGGTGTCAATGTTTAATGACTATCATCCAAAAATAAAGTTTACACTTGAGATTGAATCTGACAACAAAATATCATATTTGGACACTATCACGTATCATCGTCAAATATTGGAGCAAGAATGTATAAATATGCTTGGCATTGATTGAGTATGATGAGTTGCAAACATTTACTAATTTATTAAGAGCTGACGGGTAAATTGTATCGGAAATTTATATAATATACTTGGGGAACTTCAATTATGTTAACTTTTTGCTTACGACATTTACAATTTTGTGGTGTTTGTCAATAGATGTTTGTTTGCTCCCAAATCCGTATTGATGGTCCAAAATACTAAAATACTCGTACATAAAATTTAATTTATTTATTATAAAAAGAAACTCCGGAAGCTCTACCAAGTATCGTATACGATACAGCCATTTGAGTGTAATGAGTTTCAGAAATCGGCAAAACATTAATTCGTTTATTGAACATTAATTTGGAAATATTAGAGACTATTTTATGTTCCTGGTCACAGTATATTCATTGCGTGTTAAATATTCATTTTATGACGCAGGTATGTAGGTGTATACTTTAAACAGAAAACATTACAGCGCCTTTGTAAATCGAAAGTTAAATAGAAACAAATTGAAATACCAAAATCATTTTTGTTTATAATAAATGAAAGTATATACAAAATAACAGCGTGTTCAGATATGAAACTTTATTGAGTCAATATTCGGTTAATTGACAATATTATTTTAAGTGTTCAAGCATACGCAATTTTCAGCTTACTCAATAATCATTTGACAGTTGGAAAACAATACAAAAAATACTCTAAATGGTTGTTGTGTTTCTATGTAAACAAACTTACCTTCACATTGACTTTTTAATGATTTCTTTTGTTTACATTTGCCATTTTATACAATTTTGTTCACTAAACACAGTTGTCAACAGTGTTGCATTCGAAATCTTACTAAATATTATAACAATTTCGTACTTTTTGAGCAATAATTAATCGAGATTTTATATGGAATATTGAGCTCAATAATGGCGTTAATTGCGATTAACGCAATTGAGGTGCATATGTGAACACGCTATAAAGGGCATCTTTAAAATTAGCAACAACTAGTTAATTTGATTAAAAATTAAATGATTCTTTTAAACAACGTGTGCAATGTAAGTTCTATGACATTTCACAGGTTGTGGTGTATTGGCGTTTTGCTGATTATATGCTGTTGTTGTTGTTGGTTTATAATTCTGTTCGGTTCGTGGCACTGTGGCCGATGACAAATGTGTTTTCGCATAAACAGTCGCTACCTGCACAATTCCACCCGGTTTTTTTTTTTGTTTTTTTCCTCGTGAAAATAATTATTTAATGTAATTTAACCCACAGTTTGTGATATATTGTTTACGAATACATGTACATACAATGTTAGTACTTGTGGATAGATACATACGTATTTTCGTATCGATATGTGAATGTAGTTAATGGCAAATCGTATGTAAATATAGCGGTATATGCATTTATGTTTATTTGAACTTTTACACATACATACATATGTATGTATGAATGATATGTACATGTACTTAAATGTATGCTTGTCTGTCTGTCGTATATGACATCGTTGTCAGTACATGTGTATTCGTGTAAAACATTCGTGTAAATTTTCAAATGACGAATGAGCGACTGAATGCTTGATAAAATTTCAATTAAAAATTGCCATTAAAACGTTATATAGTCAGACGCATACATACATACATAAGTTACTCGTGTATAACTTTGTCCGTACATTTTCTAATTAAATAAATAAGTAAATAAATAAATAATTAAAGAACAAACAATATTCAACGGCAACAACTCAATACAAACTTTCAAATGCATACTTTGTATGTACTGACTTACAAGAATTGACGATAGAATTGATTTATTATAATTAGTTTAGTTTCTATTACATATTTCAATTTTTTCTTTCATATATATTAGAGAAATATACAATATTTATTCGCACTCGTGTCATTGCATACAAATGTTGTATTTAAAATATAATTTTTTTCAAATTACATACCTTAGAGTTTGATAAACAAATATCTATATTAGAAAAAAAGTTAGAAAGTATAGTCGGTCAAGCCCGACTATAAAACACCTTACACTGTTTATTTGGATGACCGATCATCCAAAAATTTTGTGACAAGACTTCTGAGCATAGCAATGTTGTTTGTGTTTAATCTTAATTATTTACAAGATTTATGCATGTTAAATTGATTTTCAGAAGTGAGACTTGTATGGCAACTTTGACTAATTATGGAACGACCGTTGTTAACTTGGGCGTGATAATTTCTGTATGAGTCTTAATTGTGTTGAATTTTATTTAGATTTATGATCAGTTTTTCGGAAGTGGGCCCTATATGAGAGCTTGGTCAATTATGGACCGATCTGTACAAAATTTGTAATTTATTTGTGATGACATTTGTTTATAAATCAAACATTTATGACCGATAACGCCCAATTTCGAAAGGACATTTTTATGGTGGCTAGGTGATATAATGAACAGATTTAAAACAAATTCAATCCGTTGCAAATTTTTAAAATTGCGCACAAGCTTTACATGGACAGTCAGCCAAACAGACGGACCAGCGGACGGACGGACGGATATAAATCGACTTAAAAAGTCATTCTAAGTCGATCGGTATACTTTAAGGAGAATGTTGCAATAATATTTTTGTGCGTTACAAACATCAGCGCAAGAGAAATAACAACATATGTATTAGGGTGATAACTTTTTAACTTTTTATTATTAAAATATATAATAATTTATTCAGATTACGATCTGTTTAAAGAAGTTTTCAAGAATACACCATTTCCAATCAAAATTCATGCAAAAATTCGCAAATTCCTTTGTAACAAAGGATTAATACTTATATCTGGAGAGCGAGCAATAAATGTTGTGTTAGATATTTATCCACTGTGTCATCATCATCGCGTACATTAAACTTAAAGTTTATTAATACATGAATATTGTATAAATACAAAAAAATTAATAATAAAAAAAAAAATTTTTTTTGTTAAATTTCTTGGAAGGTTTTAGAAATGTTGCTTACCTGTGTGAGTTAATTTTCGCAAAATGACGGAAGACAGGTGTTTTCATTACTAAAACAATCTTGGCCACTCTGTGGTAATATACCAAAAATTTGGTTATAGCCCTCCCTAATGTACATGGATGGGGGGTATATATGTATGAGTGCATGCATTTCAATATTGAAATACATATAGAAATGTATATGTACGAGTATGTACATACTTCTTCTTGATGTATGTGCATCACAGAAAGTGCTTGGTATTTAAAGATGATGCCTTAAGTAAGCAAACTAATAGTGTAGTCAAAGTAATCAAAAACAATTTTAATTTTATGCTTGCAATAATACACATTTTTAATTTTCAGATGAATGATCAGGTCAAATGTCATTGAGAATCAAACAAAATATGTATGTACCATGATATGTGATACATATCAATAATAAAAACATATTTAGGTTTGTAGTACATACTTTATATACAATACATAATAATATGTAAATCAATATACGAACTATGTATTTACTAAATTGTAATTGTAAATTATATTTGTGTCTGCCGATGTTGATGACGGTGGCGGTGATGATGGCAGGCAGGTTTCATTTCATTTTATGTTCGCTACACATCAAAGATTTCTTAGAACTTCTCACAAAGCGAAACAATGAACAATAAATGTTGGTAATGTTTTTTATTAATGTTTTAAGCTTTAGAATTTTCGGTATTTAGTATTCTTTATTATTTAGTACTCTGTTTGGTGCCTGTGTTTAGACCAATGCAATGTGGTTGGTTGGTTGGGTTTAAATTGAAATTCTCAATTCGCAATACATAGTCACAGTTGCGCTTCATTTGCACCCTATAGGAATACATACGAACGAGTACATAAATGTTAATACCTATGCATGAATGTATGTATGTTCACACATTCAAATATGTACATCTACATATGTATTTAGTAAGGACATGGTGATGCCTTTGACATTAATTGATTTATCTATCCGTAAATATTATTTTACCTTCAAGTGTTACCAAATCAAACAATTTAGCGTTTAAACAAGTCATCTCTAACATTTTTAATTCAATGTCTCAATTTATGATTTTCTTTGTTCGTTTGTTTATTTGTTTTAAATAACCGGAACTTAAGACTTGAAACTTGAAAAGAGAACCTTTTATTTTATTTTTTTATGTATCAAAAATTAAAAGAAATTAAATGCATATCGTTAGCTTAGAGTTCATACTATTAGCAATGTCATAATGATGACACATCGTATCATAACTTGTACTTTCATTCAAAATAAAATAATGATGTGCAAATGATTCTTTCATCCAGCAGGTGGTGTTTGGCATTATTATTTCGAGCTGTAAAATATTTTAGTTACGAAGTTAAAGGAATAACAAACCAATTTTCTACAATAGTTTAGTTTTAATATTTTTTTTTAATTCTGTTTATGCAGTTGATATTTTTATTTGTTAGTATTGCTACAAATTATTTTTAGTTTTATTTTCAGAAAATCTTAAAGTTCAAAGTTATGAAACCTATTGATCTAATTATTTGCTCGTTAATATAATTACTAAAATTCTGAAAAGCAATGCTTAAATAGATATGCAAATGCAAATTTTCAATAGTCTTCTTAAATCAATGACTTGTGCATTTTCAGAAATTACGCTGCCTAAAAATGTTTACTTTTTTCATAAAAGTAGATACTCTTCGTTAATGGCCATGTTTCGATGCAAATTGTTTGGGATTTTAAAGACTTTTTTTATAAGAAAAATAATACTTAAACGTATATTTTAATTTTATTTTATTATTAATTATTTTATTAGGTACGTAATGTATGTATGTATGTAAATACAAAACTATTTCAAATGTTGAATAATTACAAGATGATACAAAATTGAACTTTCGAATGAGAATGGAATGACACCAATTGTAAATGAAAAAAAAATTTGGTTGTTATACATGGAAGTGGACTTAATTTGGGAGCTACTGCCAAATATAGAGTAACAAATACAAAATTTAGTAGCATAATTGCCATATAACCGATTTCTGAATTACAATTTCTGATTTTTATTTATTTATTTATTTATTTATTTAGCTCAATAGATTTTACATCCTTACTGACTACATATAAATGACAAAACAGTAATATATATATATATATAAATAATTAGTTCAACAATTTAGATATAAAGTAATTTTTTTCTTCAGTACGTCGTTACTCTCAGATATGTTCATAAGGTGATAGAAGTTAACACATGCACGACGAAAAGAATCGTTATTAGCATATACAGAACGGTAGTATTTTAATGCTAAGAGTTCAAAATTGCGGGTTGGTCTAACAGGAACATTGAAGTTTAGTTGACTAAGCAGGAACTCCGAATCAACATCACCACGAATTCTGCCCAGAACAAATAAAGCACTCAGCATCAATCGTCGACTATTTAGAGTTGGCAATTTTATCAAAGCAAGTCTACTTTCATACGGTGGCAAGACATAAGAATTCCAACCAAGATCACGGAGACAGAAAATTAAAAATTGCTTTTGTACCGATTCAATACTATTGATATGAATTGAATAACAAGGATCCCAAACAATTGATCCATACTCAAGAATTGGTCGAACAAGAGAAGTATATAAAAGTTTTGTAATATAAGGATCTAAAAATTCCTTAGACCAGCGCTTCATGAATCCAAGTACCCCATAGGCTTTATTTACCATTATAGAGATGTGATCGCGAAAATCAAGTCTATGATCCAACAGTATGCCAAGATCCCATATGGTTTGAACTTTATTTAAAATAACAGTATCAATATAATAAGAAGTCTCAATCGGATTGTGTCTAAAAAATGACATGTGTTTGCATTTCTTAATATTTAACTCCAATAAATTAAATCTGCACCATTGAGAAAAATTGTAAAAGTCGGCACTTAGTAAACTATGTCCATTTGTATCATTAAAAGAGTTAAAAAGTTTAACATCATCGGCATACATCAGTACATTAGAATGCAAAATAACAGTAGGAAGATCATTGATGAATAGCGTGAACAAAATTGGACCCAGGTGGCTACCTTGAGGAACACCAGAATGTACTTGAATAATTTTTGATATAACATTCCCAAATTTGACTTGTTGAATTCTTTGTGATAGATAAGAGTTTAACCATTTTATAGCTGAGAAACTAAAGCCCATAAGTGATAATTTGTGTAATAGAAGATTGTGGTTAACTTTATCAAACGCCTTACTAAAATCCGTGTATATCACATCAGTTTGCATTTTATTTGTAAAACCTTCATTGACGATAGTAGTGAGTTCCAAAACATTAGTTGTAGTTGAACGGGACTTACGAAACCCATGTTGACATGGTGATAGAAGAAAAGAAATTTGATGATATAAGCAATCTGTAAGAATTTTTTCAAGGAGTTTTGGAATTGCATTAATTTTAGCGATACCTCTGTAGTTAGATACATCATTTTTACTGCCATTCTTGAATAAAGGAATTATATATGATGTTTTTCACACTGATGGCAAATAACACGCTACAACAGATTTGTTAAATAATGCAGTAAGAGGCGCGGACAGTGATGCTGCACAGTTTTTAAGGATACTGCTTGGAATACCATCAGGACCTGGACTAAACGAGTTCTTCAGCGACTTTAAGTTCGAAAGCACAGTATCAATATTTATAAATGGAAAGTAAATCCCACATGAATGAGTCGTAGTATAAGGATATTTTGTTGTGTTAGAATAGGACTTGGTAGAATAAGTTGTTGAAAAGAAGTCAGCAAATATATTGCTTATTGAAACATCGTCATCAGCAGTCAAGGAGCCATACTTCAATTGCTTTGGATAACATGAAGAGCGACGCTTGGAGTTTACGAATTTATAGAAAGATTTGGGGTTTACTCTTATATTGTTTTTAATACGATAAATATAGTCATTGTATGCAAGTTTATTAGTAGTGTTGTATTCAGATCTTGCTATAGCATATTTACGAAAATCAACCAGTGCACCAGTGATTTGTATAAAATATTGATTCGATATCGATATTTATTAGACATTATTGAGAGTTAACTTTGTTCTACGGCCGATCTACTTAAATCTCGGAACAGAGAATTTTATTCATATTATCATTTATTCACGTTGAATTTCAATACAATAATAGAACATTTAAGATACATATTAGTATTAACGTGAATTTCGGTAGTGGGGGATATTGTCAAATATGGACCGATATTCTCAAAATCCAGCAATGTGATTTTGGCATGTATGTAAATGATCCGTGTAAAATTTTGGATTGGTACCCTTATATATAAGAGATTTATGAGAACAGGGGGGTTACTCCGTATTTCGATTCGAAAAGAAAATCATTCGAATTTGTATACTTTTTACATTGATTTTCGAATCGAAATACGGAGTAACCCCTAGAAGTGATTTTCGGAAGAGGGCTTCACAAATTTCTGTATTATTGGTCTGTTTGTGGAAAATATAATAGACCAAAAAATTTGATTCCAAAATATGAGAGTATGAAACAATTGTAGTTACAGTATTTTCGAGTAGAGGTTATTGAGAATGTAGACTGGGTACCTGAAAAAGTGTGCAGAACTTGCAATGGTTCTTTAATTAAGTGGTTACAAAAGAAAAGAAAGTCAATGCAGTTTGGTGTTGAAATGTTATAGTACAATCCAAGTAATGTTTTTAAAATTTATTTTATATAATATATGTATGTACAAAACATGTATTATCATTTTTATATAAAAATTTTATATTTTATGAATAACTTTTTAAACAAAAACAAAAAAAACACACCAGGATAATAAAAATAAATAAGCATTATTTTATCAAATTTTCAATGATTATTCCTTGTTAGACTGAAAAAACCCTTGAAGGTTTTGTTATAGATAATGTCAACTTCCATTTGCAGTTGGTGTCATCTTATTCCCATTTTGTTTGTTGCACTGTCTCTCTTTTTATTTATACTCTCAAATTATTTAGGATTATTAAGTACGCAAAGTAACAAATAAACTTTTTTACCTTTAAATTCAAAAATAGGGCGATAAAGTACTCAACAATTCATACAACCTGAAGCAGAAAACTCAATAGATTTTTCATTCTTATTTATTTATTTTTTGGCCAAGATGTTATATTTGAAGTTTTTGATATTTATTTCCTGTATAAGCTAATTGGGCCTAAATTATTCCATTGTAAATTAAAACCACATTTAATTACAATTTTTTCTCCAGTGTTTCGTCAATTTATTGTTGACTTCTTCAGGTGAACATTTTTAATGTGTGTATATATATTAAATTAAATAGAACATATTTTTTATTTTATTATAACGTATGAAATTATAGCTATCAAACATAGATAGGTATATAGTGTAATTAATAAAAACTATTACCGAGACTTTTGTTTCCGATGACCTTTATTTAAACACAGTTTAAACACCTTGAAATTTGTTCTTTCTTTCATTCATAGTCGAATTAACTTAACTATTAGCTGTATATTAAAAAAAATTGTTTTAAAATAATATTAGTCCAATATAAATATTAGTCCAACACCCACCTTAAATTATACCGATCGACTTCACGAGTCGACTTTACAATGTTCGTCTGTCCGTCCGTCTGTCTGGCTGGCTGTTCAGTAAAAGCTTGTGCACAAAGTACAGGTCGCAATTTTAAAGAAATTTTGATAAAATATATTATATTTTTTTGGTCCAAGGACACTTAGTATTCAAACTGTTTGAAATCGGTCCATTATTTCATCTTGTAGCCATACAAATGTCCTCCCGAAATAAGGTGTTAATCGGTCATAAATGTTTAAGTTATTACCATATGTATACAAAAATATTTCGCCACAAATAAGTTGTACATGAAGCCAAGTTACATCTACAAATTTTGTGCAGATCCTCCCATATAAGGAGCACATCCGAAAGCCACTTTATCGACCATAAATCTCTTAAAAATGTTGGTATTCAAATAAAATTCAACACATACATAGGTATAAGTTTTATATACAGAAATCATAACTTCTAATTTCATAACGATCGGCACAAACAATATTTATATGCTCAGAAGTCATGTGACTAAATTTTTTGATGATTAGTTCACATATCCATATGTATACTGGGTGTAGGGTAGTATATAATCGGGCTTGACCGACTATACTTTCTGACTTATTTGTACTGTGACCAGTGCCTCTAAATCCTCAACATGTAAGTTGTGCATTGAATATGTGAAATAGGCAACTTTTTAATTCAAATTCTAGGAAAGAGAAACCGATCATGTGTTTGAGACAAGGAAAAACACATTTAATGTCATCATGGCAGCGAAGTGTTTTTCCACTCAAAAATTCATTATTTTCTCTTCTCTAGTTCATAAATCTGGTTAATAGTGTTGTTGTCCTTGTAGAATTAGTGTGTCGCGCCGTTTATTAAATAATTTCTTAGAATCTCAATAAACAAATATGTATGTACATATTATAATACAAGGCACCCCTACTTGTGTTGTGTTTTGTTTTTTTTTTTTTACTTACAGACATATGTATGTACGTAAATGTGTATGTGTGTTAAAGTAGCTAAATAAGATTATAATTCGACAACGTCTTAAATTTGTTTGTATGAACAGTATTTACGGTTACCATAATGCATTTGCATTTGATCATGCTGCGTTCAGTTTGGTCTAAGTTGATCCTTCGAGTTTCATTGGTGTCTACAAATAACATGCGCTAAAAGCAAATACATACTAAAGAGTCACACACAGATAGATACGTATCCGTCACATTTTACTGAATTGAAGTTAAAATGATTCTGTTGTAGCACATGCGGTAGTCATGTGATAAACAGATTAGGGATGGAACAAGCATTGTCTTTTCTTTCGTCATCTTTCTATTTTGTAACTAACTAACCATGCAAAATTATAACGATATAAGGATTTGTCAAAGACTATTGCTATTTAATAAAAACATACTTATTTCAAATAGTATTTCATACTAAAAGAAACATATTCAATTACAAGAAGAAATTCCTGCCACATTTTTCCTAAGTTTAAGTCTCTATGCATTTCGCTAGAATGGAATGTTTTAAAGAAGTTTTGTATGAGTTAATTTCAGAAAAAAAACAAGTAAGAAAGTATAGTCGGTCAAGCCCGAATATATATAACCCTACACCCAGTATAAAATAGTTTTTTAGAAATGTGCGCATATATGGGAGATATAACTTATTATGGACCGATCATCCAAAAATTTAGTGTCATTTCTGTGAATATAAATATTGTGTATGTTACACGTTATCTCGATATAAATACTTTTAAAAGATTTATGGAGGTTAAAGTTGATTACGGGGAGGGTCTTATATGGGAGTTTCGACTAATTAGGGACCGACCATTTTAAAATTAGGTGTCATCATTTCTGTATATTATTTGTGTCGAATTTTATTTGATTACCAACATTCTTAAGAAAATTATGATCGTTAAAGTGATTTTCGGAAGTGGGCCTTATATGGGAGCTACGACTAATTATGGGCCGATCTGCACAAAATTTGTAGAGGTGATTTGGCTTCATTTACCACTCATTTGTGATGAAAATTGTTTGGTTCCTTGCATAATTCAAAGATTTATGACCGTTAAACCCCAATTTCGGGAGGACATTTGTATGGAGGCCAGGTGAAATAATGGACCGATTTACACCAGTTTCAATCCCATCTATCCTTGGGCCGAAAAATATCACGTACCAAATCTTATCGCAATATCTTTAAAATTGCGACCTGTACTCTGCGCACAAGCTTTACATGGACAGCCAGCCAGCCAGACGGACGGACGGGCGGGCATCATTAAATCGACTCAAAAAGTGATTCTGAGTCGATCGGTATACTTTAAGGTGGGTGTTGGACCAATATTTCTGGGCGTTACAAACATACGCACAAATCCAATATACCCTTTCCACTATGGTGGTGTAGGGTATAACAACTACATACTTAAATTTCAACTTGATGGCAGACATCGTTGGATGAGCTGTTGTGACAACGTTGTTTAAGCCAAAAATCGACAAGTGTTTGCTGAGTAAAAAATATCGATGACTGGTGATGTCTCAATTGAGGAGCCTCGTTATTTGCGCACGTGAGATTTTCTATTTATTTTATATTAAAAATTACAGTTGTGCGAACAAAAACAAAACGTCGAAAGGAACAAGAACAAATCGTCGGTAGAAAAACAAACACAGACCTCTGAAATCAAAGTGGAAGACAGCCGTAAGGAACTAAGTCATGAGAATATCCATTAAACGTGTAAATAAATTTTGATCAAAGATCAAGATAATGTTTGATGAAACTTCGACATAACATTTGCGAGAACGTGAAATTAATTACATACTTAGAAGAATAAAACCTAAAGTCGATATTAAAGATTTTTTTTGATAAATATTAGAGAGCTGCAACGAGTTAGTTTTTTTATTCATGTGTGAAACTCGCCGTCGAATGTAGTATATATTTGTACTCTTACTCAGAGAACAAGTAGGGAAGTGAAGAGAATGTTTGCTTATTAAATACGAATAAGTAAGTAGCCGAAGTTAATAGAGTACCCAAAAAAAAAAAAAGAACTTATGCAATATGAACAATAAAAAAGAAGTACCTTAAAAATCATGTTCTCTTCATGGTGGTAAAAAAATGCAAATAAAAAATAATAAAGACTTAAAAATAGTTTTCAATAATTTAAGAAATAACAAAATATATTTTAACCTTACCTCATTTACTTCCATTTCTTATGAAGAGAACGTGAACACTTTAACAAAATATTAAATTTAAATTTTATTTGCCAAACTTCATGTAGTACTGCAAGCACCACGTGAAGTTTTGTTATCGCTTGATACTCGATATGTTCTCTTCATGTATGGTGAGAGTGCGAGCGTAAAATAAACCTGTACTTAACTCGTAAACATAAAGGCGAGTAACAGCATATACATATTCAATATTTTTATTGTACTCAAAAATATGAACATTATTTTTAAATATACTTCGAGTAAGCGCACATATTTTGAAAGTTCAGGTGTACTACTTAACAACGGATACGTTCATGCAGAGGTTTAATAAATCTGTAGTCAGAATATAGACAACACAAAAGGATTTGCAAGTATTACTTGACGTAAAGATAATTATTGCTAAAAAACGTCAGTAGTTCCTTCTACACGATACAAGATTAATGTGTGAGAATGTATGTACAATGTACGTATGCAGGAGGTTTGTATTTATCGGTTCCATACGGTATTTAAAACATAACGTGAAATGAAATGAAAAATAAAAACTAAATGCGCTAAAATAAAACCGGTTTTTAAAATAACCCTTGTTTTAGTACCGCCACCATGATCTTCCTTTAATAAAGAAATGTTGCCAAATGAAATCTTAGAGTCGATATAATCTCTAAGCACAAACAGACACATACATACACAATATACATATATACATGCACTCGTCGCTACGATGCCTCCATTTGTTTATCTGACTGTACGATGCGATGGTACAGGAATATTTATTATTTATGTACTTAATTAAATATGAGGTGCAATATTCATACGAGTACTTATGTATTTGTCAGCATATATGTATAGCATATGGATGCATTTAATAGGGATGCCCCGATTTAACAGATGCCCCGATTTAAAGATCCAAAGAAGTATAATTGTTTTTATCTGCTTTTTTGGCATCTTCACTTAACTTATTTTTAATAAGAGAAAATAAATTAGATCCAATGAGAGTTTCAAAATTATTTACAAAGTCCTCAACAAAAATTAAAATTTTACAAAAGTATGTTGAGCAAATAAAGATGAAAGATTAAAAATTAATTTTTGATTACCAAACTCGAACTCACTATTTGATGTGTATACTAAAAACAGCTTTAATTGATTTTAAAGCTCAACAGATGATAGACGAAGAATTTGTTTTACTTAAACAAATATGTAGTTGTCATTTCAATCCGACAGCGAAGATGTTTGCCAAAGTGATATGAAACTCTGCCGAAGATTCATATCATTCATATCTGTTCGAAGAGATATCAAAAAGTAATTGCCTATTAAGTGATAAACTGGTGAAACCAGAAATCAAGAAAGAGAAATGATTTTGGCATTTTTTGAAAAAAATAGTGAATTTGATAATGAAATAGAAATTATTAGAAATGAATTAAAAACGCTGATTGCAAAACGAATGAAATAGTGAATGTAATTGATATATGTAAAAGCCCCTACACAACACCTTATAAATGTCTGTAATGATATGGAATCAAATATTGAATAAGAAATATGAATAATTATTTTTTCGGAGGTTGAGAAATGTCATCAGCATACAATAATTTGCTAACAATTTTGCCCACAGGCGTTCATTGTGAACGATGTTTTTCGTCAGCGTCATATATTGATGACAAAATTACATGAAGATTTTCTTTACTTTAGTTGTCTCAATATTTTTAAGAAGTTTTTTTTTTTAAATCGAACGATAATATTCTATTGCTTTTAAATTAATATAGAAATTAAAGGTGAAATTCTCTATCTAAGTTTCAAGGTAATGTTATCATGGTTTATAAAATACAAAATTTGCTTTATAAACTTTTAGTAAAATTATAGCTATGAGGACAGAAAATGTTTTAATAAAAAACAAAAATCGCGAAAAGTCCCGGGATCCCGTAAAATTTACATTCTTAAAATTCCGAATCCCGGCATTTTCAAATCCACTCCCATATTGGCATTCCTAGTATCTACGCTACGTACGAGTAGATAATATTGGTAACACTTAAACACACATATGTATTTTAACATGTTAATCATCTCATTGTACACATACTTAAACACATGTATGTATCTTCATACATTCTTTTCGCGTTGTGTTTACAACACATTTAACTCAAAACAATAATTACTTGCAGAAAAACATACATCCATGCATGCATTTTGTTTAGGGGAAATTGACTTTTCACTTATACGAGCATATAAAATGGTAAAAAAAACTGGTCAATTTATTTTATTTGTATGCATTTGATAATAGATATGGTGTAAAATTGAGCGGTTATGAAGATATTTGTGCTAAGAATGTCGAAGGGAAAATAATTTAATATTTACAAGAGAAAAATTATTATATATGTATCATTAAAATTGCTTTAGATCGTGACAAGTGCAAAAACCACATGTTGATTTCGGAACTGGAGTTACGATTTTTCTTCAAAATGGACAAATGTGGTCTATATAATCACTAAATACCAGATAACCGGCACCATCATCAACCGCTTTAACGTCGATTTTATATTTCTTATATTTAAGGCCGACATGAACCAAAAATATAGCATTTGCATTCGTCGTTGAATACAACAGATTGCAAACCCGAAAAAGTTTTTTTTTTGAGCTCACCGATGATGATAATTTCCGAAATAAGAACTTTTACTTGCACACATATTGTTGGCTCTTGTCCCCCCCACCCCACGGACTGTTTCGTTGGTTACATTTATACATAGTGTCCATCTTAGTTTTTCGTTCGTATTAACGTGCCCTTACTCTGTTTTCCTTGAGTATTAGTCTTTTCTATCTTGCATACAAGGAGTTTTTGGCGACCACTCAACTACTTGAGCGATCACTCCATACTTTTTATTTTTTTTTTAAGAATATTTAATTGAGTTGCCTTGATGTTAAGGTGTAAAATAAATTATTTTAACTTCGACAAGATCTTTACAACCGCTCAAGATAAGCACGTACATATCGAGCCATTACCGCCAAAATAATGTATCCCACACCATAATCGATTGTTGTTTTTTTATCGAAATCGATAGTTCAACATCATTTAAAATTATTAAAATTAAATGTATTACACAAAACAATATTTACATTATAAATTTTAAAATAATGGCTTTATTCAAACTGATTTTTATTAAAAAAAACCTTCCCCTGTAAAATTTTGAGTTTGTGGGATACATTTTTTCGGCGGTTATGGCTCGATATGTACGACGAATTTCGGACTACGCAATGATTGTGTGCAATTTCATATATGTATACAATGACGAATATTCGTTTCGAAAAATTTGTCGTTCGTGCCAATTGTGCGAATATGTACTAATATCCTGCAATACTTTTCAAATCCTAATTCTTCAAACAAATATTTTAAAATAAATCTAATCATTAGAGTAAAAGTAAAGTATTTTGAATTTTTTGTAAATTAATCAGGGCTTTAGTAACAAGATTATTAGTAGAATAAGTTATTTAAAAAAGTGAATTTATTTATTACAAAAAACACCTTTTTGTAAAAATAATACCTTTTGCTAAATAGTAAAAATAGTAATTCCTTCCATAATACGTTGATGCATAATCTCTACAAGATTGACAATCAGTAAAATCAATCTCATCTCAAATACGATGTATTTTAATTTAGAGCTTTCCGGATTTTGCAATGGATCACAAACTTGCAATGGGGTTTAAACATGGGACAAAGGCCCAAAATCCCATGTTTAACATGTTTCTCTAACTAAGTAAAACTCCTGTTACATATAGACCAAGTATAATTTATGCTTTATTTTATATCTGTTTATTTTTTTTAATTTTTAAACTCGTTTCCACTCTTCTACAATACAGGATTCATGACATTTTGGGAACAAGCCTTACTATTCTTTCTGGACCATTTTTTTTTTATTTACCATGTTTGAGAAAGTTTTAACTCCTTTGCAATTTTTAGGTAGAAATTTCTAGAAAGTGCATTCAAAGACATTTTGTATTTAAATATGTAGTTTGCAAATTTAAAAAACAATGCTTATGCTTGATTTTTCAACAAGAATTTTGTTTTCAAACAGAGCCATAGCGAAATAACATGAAGTTTTGACATATCAGGAGTAGATGCTTCGAAAATTGTGACTCATGACATGTAAACACCAACAGTCTGACCTATTATTGTTGATATGAATGTTTAGCAAACGGAACTCTTTCATGTCAAACGTTAATATTAAAATATTCAAAGTATTAAGAAGATTTAGCTTAAAATATTCAAATGGAAAAACAGTATTTACGTTTGTATAATGACTTGTGTATAGGTATGTAAAATGGATAAACTTATCACCAACCATTCCTCAAGCAATATGACATGATAAAAATATTATAAAGCATCACTCTTTTCCCATTGGAAAACTATCAGAAGAGACACAACAATCTAAAAATAAAGAATAATAAACTCGTACATAGTTTCTTTAATTAAAAGTAAAAAAGTAAATTAAGTGTATTTAACATAAAATATCAGCTGGAATTTGATCAGTTTACCAAGCTATATGCAATTCTGAGTGAAAAATTGCTTGAATCATTTAAAAATTGGATTTGTAAAACGTACATAAATGCGAGATCTCGTATGGGATATTCAGGCATGTGATGGAAATCGAAATCGAAAACGAATCAGTTTTGGAAATACATTTTAATGCAGTTATAATCTAATTTTTAAAATTTTTGTTTTAAGATTCTCTTTAGAAGCCCAATATCTTTATATTTTATGTGATAAACATTTCTCATTATATTTGTATACACCTGTACACCTACCTAAACACATATACATACATACCCTCTTCACTATAGCGGTGTAGGGCATAATTAATCTAGAAAACATAAATTGAGTTTAGCTCCTAAACGAAGAAGTTATTGATGTACAAATTGTCAAAAAAAAAAAAAATCATTTGAGCAACAATTTTGATATTTTAAGTATATTTAAGGAAACTGAAGACTTAATTAAAATAGGTTGTTCAGATTCTCCTCATATTCATCACATTAACAATTTCGCGATACCCCAGAATATTGTTACGGACTTCTTTTTGTTTGCAGAACCCGATTTGGGAACTGCCTTTGGCAACTTATTTATTTATTTAATATAAATTACAGTTTTATTGCGGTAAAATTTTAAATTATGAAAACCAAAGCAAGTAAATATTGTTATGTTTTATTCAGTTAATAAATTATTACTTCCATACACATACATGTATGTGTGTATGTATATATGTATGTATACTTGCTTGTTTAAGTTGGGCATAAAGTTGTACATGTGAATGTGCAACTGAAATATTTACCATCATGATTTATATGCATTTATTAGCCACGCCTATACCTACATATGTATGTATGTATGTATGTATGTATATGCATATAAATGCATAGTCATAATCGGACATACATTCATACACATGTAAATATGTATGCATTTATATGTAGATATGTATATTTTTGTGTGGTTGTTGGCTGATATTCATATTAAAAAATTCATATTTATACTCGTAAATATGTATGTCTAAACATGTGTGTGCATGACTGCATGTTTATTTTATTAGCATTTTGATAATTACTTTTTTTAATGATTTCATTTTAGTAGTTGATTTTCTTCAACGTCTGTTTTTCTTTTCTCCTTTAGTTATTTATTTTCGTCTCCTTTTTTCTTTTTCTTCATCATATTTATATTCATGTTTTACTTTGCACTGTTGCCGTTTAATTAGCATTTTTATTCGTTCATTTACTTTACGAATATTTATGTATGTATGTATGTATGTATGAATTTCATGCATATACAATTAATATACAGTCAAATGAGAAAATTTATTTCTTTTATTTTATAATACACTAGAGCCCCGATTTGCGTCGTTAATAGGGACCGGGGAATTTGCATTCATAAACAATTTGTTTCAAGACAAAGTCAAATGCGCTAAATTCTACATGCTTCAAATCATTTTGACAGATGCTCTGCAGCACATTTCGCAAAGTTTTGTTCAACTATATCTTGTTCCATCAGCTTGAAGATTACATTTTAATTGAACAGTTTCTGCGCAAAGTTTCTAAGCGTAAAATGTTTTGTTTAGTAGTTGTTTAGTTGAAACATACAATTCCATTGAATTTTCACAGAAGCAAGTCAATTGATCGAATATACTTAGATAACAAAGAGTCAGCCAGGTATATGGTCAAATCCACCTGTTACAATGATTTAGTTAACCCAAACGCTCCCTAATATGCGCTGTAGTGAAGTATTTTGTTACAATTCCAATACACATATGTACAATATTATTATATACTGCGGACATGTCAACTAGCGCATCGTATCACATATTCAATACGCATCTATTACATTACAGAAAAACATGTAAGGTACTTGGAATTAATATAGTTGACCTGAGTCTAAGGGCATATTCTTATACATACGAGTATTTACGTCAAATCAATAGGCTATCAATACGCAATAGAGAGTTGATTCTTAGTAATAAATAAATTTTCTGGAAAAACAGAAGTAGTCCTGTATAAGAAGTATAAGCACATAAACTTCAAAGTTTTAAAAGAATAAAACTACAAAATAGAACAACAATAATGATAACTAACTCCGCAGTAGATTATCGGGGGTATATAAAGTAGACAATCGACTTATATTTACTTAAAAAAAAGAACATAGGAACCCCAAGTACGCGATGTAACAAAACTTATTGTTTTTCATTCGAGCAAGAGTTGAATAGCGATTAGTGTGACTCTTGAAAATATAAGTCAAATATGATAATGGATTGCTTCAGAGAAAGGGTAAAAATGTATTTTTTGCAAGACTAAATCGGTATTATTCCTCTCATTTAATTATAACCGAATCGTAGTCTATACACAATATCATTCTGACAAGATACAAAAGTAAAAAATCTATTATTAGTTTAATTACCCAGTAAAATGTGCTAGTTTAAGGACATTTGATAATATGTACCTACAATATGTGTCTGTATGTATGTATTTTCAACATTTTTAGATTTTTTTATTTTGTTCAGTTTTTATAGAATAAATTCAATTGTAGATATGTAGGTATTAAATAATAACGAAATAAACTCTCTTATCTGCAAAATAAAATATTTTGAGTAAGTTGTGTATAAAATTATAAAAGGCGCTTTTGTGCACTCATCAAATAATTATTTGCATTTACACAAAATATTTACAACATCCAACCATAAATAATAAGTAAGTATGTACTTGCAGTCAAAAACAAAAAAAAAACAAAACAAAAAACAAAAATCAAAAAGCCAATATAGAAATTGGAAGAGAAAAAAAACACATTTAAAATACACAGTCACAAACACATACACATGTACGAGTAAGTATCGAAAATGTAGATACGTTTTTTGTTTTTTTTTTTTTTTTGTTTTTGCTTTAAATCTCATGCGAGATTTTGAAGATTTAATGTGGGAACCGATTACACTGACGCCCAGCACGTGTTAATGTTGCTGTTAAACGATACAAAATCATTGTTATCCGCTGTTTATGTTTGTGTGTCTCCCATTCATTCTACTCTCACAACTCTCTCAAAGAATTTAAATGGTGTTTCTTCCTGGTCAACAAATGATTTAAATAGTCTAGTGGAAATTCTTTTAACAAATTTAAGAAGTGAAATCTTTTGTTTTACGATTTTAAAAATTTATTAGTAGATACCTATGAAGAAATGAAAACAATATGTATGTAGATATGTATGTATGTGAACATAAAACAATTAAATATTGATCTAAAGAAACCGATTACAATTTTAATCATATTAATGATTGATACCCAACTAACATTGTTGGAGAACGAGGAGTTTTGAAATAAATTTTTTGACTATATTCACACCACACATTCGAATAAATTACATTTAAATTGATTTAAATCAAATTCAGGTCACAATATAAACACATACATACATACATACATATATTTATCTATCCATCTTTCTATATACATATCTCTTTTTCTTTCTATCTAGTTATTCATATAGAAATATTTTATGACTACAGGTAGATTAAAACGATAAACAATGCCAAACGACACTAAAACTAAAATATCAACCATAAAAATTTATGCGTTTTTAAGTGCCAGTATTTTTGTTTAATTAGAATTAAATGAACATTTTGTTATATGTATATACAATTTTTTTATTTCAATATTATTGTGGTGATTTTATATAAAAATTGAAAATATTTTATAATTTTAATTATAATTCACACAGAGTGTTAATGATAATTTTGGTCCATTGCCTAGAACAGCCCGTATAATAGAGTGAAATTCAAAAGTTCCCACAAATTTAAAAAGATTTATAATCAATTGATTTTCTTCCATATATTTCACATGTGGGAGAAATGCTTAATTACTACACCATGACATATTAACTTCTTATACGTACACATTTTGAAACGGAAATATATCGTATCTTTTAATTGAAATGTATTTATAGATATGTCGGCAAAGGAATAAATAAATAAACTTTAATTTAATTTTCGGCCAACTCTTTATTAACAGGCGTGTTAAACATATCGTCCAGAATGGTTCCAATTTTGAAGTTATTATTATATTTTAGATATGATTTTGTCTTGTAAAATAGCATGAACACATATTGAAACAAATTAAAACGATTACGCGCTAGATAATTCCAAAGTGCTATACAAACAACTCTAAAATTATGTGTATTAAGAAAACTCCCGAGTCCTTAACTGATAAATGGGAAGGAAATATTTTTATTAATTTGTTTATTTTTAATTAAATATTAAGCAACCGTGCACGAAGAGTACGTGATTACTCATCAATAAAATCTTACAAACTTAAATTGTTTTAACAAAAAAGTGGAAAAAAACTATATTTATCAGAAAAAGCTATTAAATTTTTATAAGACTTAATAAACAATAACAGCGTAGAGAGGTTTGGTTTATTAGGAAACAAAAATCAATTCCCATTTAATATTCATTTAAGTTGCTAACAAATAATACAAATATTTGAACAATAAATTTACGTGTGAACACCATCAACAATAAAAACACAACGAAAGAAAACGAAAATGTGTATGATTAAAAAAAATTAAATACATATGTATAGTGGCTCACAGCTTATTTTATCATTCTTTGTGTGATTTAAAAAAATCACTTGGCAAATATTTGCCGAAAACGACGTAACCACTAAATAACATATATTTGACTCGTTTATTTATTAAAAAAAAAACTTTTCTTATTTAGGCCAAAACACAATCACAATGGACCGTATCGGTCTCTGGGTGTTGGTGTGGGGACAACCTCACACCGGCCTTCTAACCTAGGCCAAAACACAACAAATATTTAGTTTTAATTTAATTGATGCTGTTTGACCTTGCAAAACTCTTGTAAGGGTAAACAACGTTAAACAATTTTACAATTGGTTACGCTTTTTTGAGTAAATATGTGCCAAATGTGACCGTACTTTAAAAACTAAAAAAAAATGTATTGCAAAAATGTACGTTTTAATATATTAAAACTAAAAAAATAAAAAAAATACTCATTTCATGTCACAGTTTATTTAATGCACGCATAGGTTTCGAAAACTTTAAATTAAAAATGGTAATTATACGATTTAATATTTGGTGTGATAGCCTTTATTATTTAAAACATATTTAAGGTCTGGTAAAATCGCAAATCTGAAGGTACTTCAACTTGTCCATGATTGCTTCAGCAAATGTTAAATTTTCAGTACCAGCAGCTAACATACAGGCACAAACTATGACACTGACACCACCATGCTTGACTGTTGAGTTTAACACACCGAATATGGTAAACTTAGATTCATCGGCGAAGATGGAATTCCAAAATGCAGATTCCTTGCAAACATATTCTTTGGCGAAATTTTGCCTCTCATTCTGTGTTTCGGGTTTATAAACGGTTTCATGCGTGCAACTCCGTCATTAAAATTGCAGTTTCAACTGTCCAGGTCAGTTTCAACTTCGAAGGCCAGTTGTAAAGCTGATAGCCTTGGATTTGCCTTTCTTTTTCTTAAAATGTGTCCCTCGTCACGCTCATTGAAATTTTAAACAAATTTTAATTTTATTTGCACCTTTCTGCCTTTGTTATGAACCCGTTTTTTATGGATGAAGCGCTCAATATTTTTTTGGATTGTGGAAACTTTAATGATAACCATTTCTGCTGTTTTTCGCTTTGAGTGGCCTTTTTGGAAATGATTTATAACAAAAGACTCATTTGAACTCTTTCAAATTGGCACTTGACGTTACAAAATCGGCTTCACAATTCAGCAGAAAATTCAGCTGTTCTGAATTTTAAATACCCTCCACCTAAATATAATGAGAATTACAAAAACTACACTCTTGTTCGAACCAGAATATCATTATACAGTATTTATAATTTTGTTTTAGCACAAATTTTATTAGTATTTTATATATTATTTGAAGACAAGTTTACTCGCAATATAATTTATTTAAAACGTTTTTAAATTTTATCTAATTTTAACCATTTATAATTGATGTAATTACCAATTCTTGCCATTATTTACAGAGTTTGTATATTTATCATAACAATTTAATATATAATGTCACAATTTATAAAACTAAAAATATGTTCAACATTTTTCCATATTCACCAGGTTAAGGAACAGCAGCTTATTTTAGCCCGATTTTTTTTTAAAGAGAAGTAACTTATATAGGTGGTGAAAGTAGAAGAAAGCTTTATATCACAACTTTGCAATTGCGCATTATGTTTGTTTTAGTGCAGCATTGCGGCGCCTCTGCTGGTGAGGTGAGTAGGCGCCTTTATTGAATTATTTTTTTTTCAGTGGCGTTGGAATGCTATCCCACCGAATGAGGGCGCTGTGATAAATATTAGTTATGATGGATAGAAAGAAAACTAATAATTATCAGAAACTGATGTTGTTTGAGTGGCAGCGGCTGGGAATCGAACCCGGGTTACAAATACCAACTCATGCTTACTGATCAAATGCGCTGACCAATTAAGCTACAGCATACGTGAACCAATTATAGACTGATGTCTTCAAAATCCAGTATCCACTAATATGATTTCTATTTATTTAAAGCTTATTTATGTAGAATTTCATCTCAATAGCGTAGTTTACAAGAGTTTAATGATTGCTATAATGCTACTCGGAAGTTTACTTTATTTAAGATCAAATGTTGACTTTAACAATCCCACACGTAAAACGAATAAGAAAGTTAACCACGACCAACTATTTGAGCAAAAACTGCTATGACCAATTACATATAATTTAGTAACATAACTTCTATGTATGTGTACGAGTATACAAATTATTTTTATAATATTTTATCTCTAAGCTATAACGAAATCATCATAAAATTAGGCAGAATAATTTGGGTATATATGAAACAAATTTGTGTTTATTATTTGGATATCAGAATTTTCAAGAGATTTATGCTTGTTAAAGTGATTTTCGAAATGGACCTACTCTGACGTTAGCTATGGTCAATTATTTACCGATTCCCACATAACTTCTAGGTGTGTTTAGGTTTTATATATAAGTTTATTATAACATTTATCACCTATTTCGGGACTATGGTGGAGTAGGGTAGAAAAGACAAGCCACAGTTACCACTGATACAATTGCCCTGAAGCTAAATGACGTGTGTTCCGCTGAGAAAAGTTTGGGTGTAGTTCAAACTAGTTATCCGCAAGTTCGGAAAACTCATGTGCGATTTATAAACATTCTAACATAAAATCTAGATCTATATTTTATATACATATGCTTGTTTAAAGTTTACAGTGTATTCCTGCATGTCTGGAAGTAGTAACAGTCGTATATCTGGGACTCTACTACATCTAAACTCCTCAAATTTTGTACGAACAATTTCGACATTCATATGAACATTTGATGAAAAATCGGTGGAATAAAAATAGTGGATATTTACATTATAACCCAACACAATGTAAATGCTAAAAATCGGAGAAAATAGTGTCAATATTTAGGACGAAACTAGTCGGACCAAAAATATTGGGCGATGCACATCCCGTAAGTATTACTAAAATTCGATTATCTAGGAATCTATAACTTTTTACCATATCAATGTAAAAATTGAGTAGACTATGAAGAGCGAGACTGGCATCCATCAAACAAAGTAATTAGTATATCTTGAAAACAATAGGGAAAATTTTATAATTTCGTATAAGTAACAATGTGACAAAGAATGTATATTTCAAGCATAAGATGTTGAGTTTGTAAAAATGGAGTATTCGTATATCTCAAAAAATACAATAGATCGAAGAACCATTAATGGTTAGGTTTAGAAAAATGGGCGATGCAAAATAAATTTAAATAATAGAATCTTAAAATTTTGTATGAATACATACATATGTATATTATCAACATCCATATCTGAATCATAAATGTTTGAGTTGGGGAAGTAAGTAGTAGTAGTTATCTAAGCCCCTATTGGCTTAGCGCCGCCCATACAAATTAGTGCTAAGTGGTGCCAAATATTGACTGTCAACTACAAACTCCAATAGTGTAATTGCCGTATGACCGATGTTAGTACGATTTCTGGATTAAAATTACTGGTCGTTATAAAATTTTGGTTTGATATCGATATCGATATTTATTAGACATTTCTGTGGGCTTACTTGTTTTTCGGAGTTGGTGATTATATGGAAACTATGACTAATTATGGGCCGTACTGCATAATATTTGGCAGAGAAATTTTTATATATATGTTAATGAGGATATATCATATCGACATAAGTATTAAGGTAATTTTCGGAAGGGGGCTATGGTCAAACATGGAACGAACAGAAGCAAATATTGTTTCGTGATTTAATTTTATATGAAACTTATTTATGCTGAATTTTATTACTATTTTCATCATAGCTTGTTCTTTTATCATAAAAATTACTTGTGTAAAATAGCATCTGCAAAATATTTAATCAAATTAGCAAAAATTATTTTATTTTTATTCATAACTCCAGTTCTACTGGACCGATTTTACTGATTTTCAATACCAAATTGCTTAGGAGAATTATAAATGTCTTTTTGTGAACTTTCTTGATTTAATTACGTATTTTAGACGTGAGAGTGTTTTACAGACATATGGGGAATTTCAATTTTAAAAATCGATGTCTTCCGATTTGGATGAAATTTGCAGGTTAGTGCTATTGGATCGTAGGCCAGGCATAAATTTTCAGCTCTATCAGTCAAGAACTTCCGGAGTTAGAGGGGGCCAAAGTTGGAAATTTTGGTTATACAGGGATTTTTTAAATGAGTCCAAAAGGACTTTAGATAACTATTTCTTCCATCATTTCAAAAATATTTTTTTTTTTTTTGATTTTAAAATAAAATTTTTTAAATTTTTTTTTTTAAATATTTTTCTTTTTAATTTTTTTTCAATTTGGGCCGTTTTTTTCTCAAAAGAAAGCTTATACAATTTACTTTAAGGCCTTTATAATCGCTTAATGGGATGCGAGTGGGATATATATCAAAAAAATAATTTTTTAACTCAAGAATAGGATTTTTCAATATTTGGCACATGTATTTGTTGGGTCTCAGGTGAATATTTCTCAATGTTATACACGGAATGACAAACTTATCACCACTTGTGGTGGTGGAGGGTATAAAACGAAAAACCAACAACGCTGCATTGAGCTATCGCTACAGGAGAAATTGACTGAATAAAATAAGCTGTGACGTTTAAAAACAGTTTTTAATTTAAATGACACTAATTTCTTTTTTAGCTTCCTGTTAGTTTTTATTCTATGGAGTTTTGAAAACAAAAAAATGCACTGCATAAAATAAGCTGTGGGCCACTGTGCATATACACCTAATAATATAAATAAATATCTACAAACATAAAACAAAACAAAAACGAAGAAAACAGTTAAAAGTAATAAATTAAAAATATGTACATATTTTCAATTAATGCTGGCTCAACAACAACAGAACAAACAGCTGGTTGTTTAGTTTAGATTGTTGCTAAAGATCAATCAATGAATGAATGAATGAATGGATGGATGGATGGTGTGGGACCCCTTAAAAGTACTCATACATTTACATACATGATCATAAATTCATATGTGCACCAGAAATAGGAAGACTGCGTCGGTGGCGTCACAGTCATATCATCATCATCCAAAATCAATACAATTCATTCACATCAATTCACATCATATGCATAATAGGGCTGGCATAGTTGGTACAATTGTACTTTTTTGATACTGTTTGAAGCCGAAAAGAAACGTATTTGCTAACAAGAGCTTTGTTTTCCACATGTCATACAGCCAACGGAATACAATAACCATTTGTATGATTTTGAAAAGCAAAGTTCTTGTTGAATGACTCAGTTAGCATAATTCTAAAGATACATTTTTTGTTCACATCAAAATTAAACAAGATAATATGTAATTAAGAAAATATATTATACATTTACAAAATCAAGTTGCAGTTTAAAAGTCTATAACAATACATATGTATTTTAAATATTTCAAAATAACACACACAAAATATTTTTAGAATTTGTTCTAAAATTACTAGTTCCAGCACGTGTATAAACAACAACACTAAACATTATTTTCGAAACAACTCCATGAAAGCCTTTCGCTTTAATTTGAAAACATTGTCAAGAAGTTTAATAGTTTTTGACAAACAAATGTTTGACTGATACAGCAACAATAATTCAACTTGTTTTTCAAATTATTTTCAGCAAAAATATGTGAAAGAGTGACATTTCTAATTCAGATTAAAAATGTGTTTGGCGTTGAGATTTTGTTAATATCTCAGATGCAAATATCTACTCAATATCTATGCATATCAATAAACAAGAACAGTCGAAAACAGATTTTATTTTTCAATACAATCGTCAAACTAATTTGTCCGTTTAAAAAAGAAAACATACCTACTAGGGTATCCATTCGAATAATAATCGTTCGAATAAGCGAACAATTCTTCAAAACGACCATTTACGAATATCGAATAATTCGGTTAATTTTATGAAGAACAATCAAATAAATATTTTTTTTGTTAATTTAAAGTTTCTTTTATTCATTATGTTATAATTAAAAATAGTAATAATTAAACCCCATTTCGTTTCAATTTTATTTACACTGAGCAGATATTTGTATGCATATATATATAAATTAAATTATTATTATTTATTAATTAAACTTTATTTCTAATGATTACATTTTTGAATTTCAAAAATCTACAAATACGTCTAGTGAAAAACTACAATATGAAATTATATTAATTGTAAATAATGTTTTTCATTCACTAACTATAGAAAAGTGCTGTGAAAGTTTCTTATACAAAAACATATACATACATACATACGAGTATAAATGTACTGCAATAAGTTATAATTCTAAAAAGAAATATTATTGTTATTTAGTAAAAAAAATAGTGAACGAGTTTGCAAATTTATAGTCAACATACTGTTATGTATATGCACATATGTTAGTATATGGTGGCGAAATATTAGCAAAATCTAAATTATGTATTAATTACGTAATCTATACATACTCGTATACCTATTTGCCCATTATTGATAGCCTCAAAGAAAGTATTGAATGTAATTGCAAAGAAAATACTTGAAAATATATCAAACATAGTAAGAAACTGTTGGATTTGGAATGCCTAGAATATATAGGAATATGCAATAAATAATAGAAAAGGAATCGTAATGAAACAGTTTGGTTTCTATATACGCCGGTTTTTAATTGAACCAGTATCATCTTAATAACTTAACCTAAAATGTTGAATATGTTGAGAAATTTATATTGCGGATAACATATTATTAAAGATGGCTTTACTTTTTTTTTAAATTTGTTTATTGTTTCGAAAAAGAGATAATTATACTAGAGTGAAGGAAAAACATTTTCATTGTGATCGAATTATTCGAACAAAAGAAAAAACGAATAATTTGGATACCCTAATACATACATTCTTACACATACATAAATTATATATACAATTTCAGTTGTGTGTGAGTAAGTGTAGATGTTTTGTTACTTTGTGTTAAAACCGTCACTATTTTATTGATTTGTTTGCTTGTTTGTTTATCTTCTTTTAATAAATATGTATCTATGATACATTAGATGGAATTTATAAGGTGAAAAGTTGAGGGGCAGATGTAGAAATAAAAATAAAAAGAGTTTATTTACCATGATCATTTTCACAGAAATTATTCATATTTTGTTTACTAATTTAGTTAAGTGATAATTTTAATATTTTGTTGTTTTTTTTAAGTTCCTAACAATACACTTTTATTGTTAATTCCATGGGAATTTTTAAATCGAATTTGATTTATGAACAATTGTTATTTACACAACGTATTAAATACGAAATTTCAATTACTATGAACCACTTATTCACTTGTTATTTAAATGCATTTGTTTATGTGAAGATATGTTTGAATGGGTGATTGTGTTTATCTATGTGTGTTTGTAGATATAGAAATATGTTGTACTTATATTTAATCCACCTGGCTTCCTCTAATCATTTCTAATCATCTCTTACCGATGACCAGGACTGCGATTTTCATATAGTAAACAAAAGAAACCAATTGCACTATAAAGTATCGATATATGTACTTAAAAATATGAATTCAAAAATTAAACAGTCCGACATAAACCGAACCTAATATAAAGTCAATACGTTTATATTCTGTCTAATCCTGATCTAATTAATACTTAAATAAGCAATTTTAAAATTTTTTAACACCGAAAAATAAAATTATTTTAAATTTAGAATAAGATTCTCATAATCCTTCAGGAACCTTGTTCTATCGACTTCAAATAAATAAAAAAAAATCCACACATTTAAAATTTTATGAAATTATTATCTTTAAAAATGTGTATTTAACACATTTATTTAGTACATACTTTTATTTTCATTTTTATACCCTACACCACCACCATAGTAACGCCCACAAATATTAGTACATATAACACACACCTAAAAAAATACCATTCGACTCAAAATCACTTCCTGAGTCGATATCATTTCCGACCGTCCATCTGGCTGCACAGAGTACAGGACACAATTTTCCAAATACTTTAATAAAATTTGACATAATTATTTTCGGTCCGTTTATTACTTCATCTAGCCCCCATGCATATTATCTGTTATAAAAGTTTGATTTAATCACGTATCCAAACAATATGATAATAAGGTGTATATGAAGCCTAATCACACCTACAAATAGTGTGCATATCCTTTAACCCAATTTTATGATGATTGGTCTATAATTATTTGAAGCTTTCATATAAGACCCCCTTCGAAAATCAGTTTAATATGTTTAAATCTTTTAAAAGTTCTTATATTAATATAAAATTTAACACAAAAAATATTTATTATGTATAGAAGTCATGCCACAAAATGTTTGAAGGATCTGGCACATTTTTGAAAAACTGATTTTACACATATAATAGTTGTGGGTTATTATATGATTACTTGTTAATTTTATAGTTTTCCTTTTCGTTACTAATCAGTTCAGACCAGATACGGGTTAAACGCATTTTTTGTGTTTGTAAAAACGACCGGCTTCGAATACATACTCGTATTTTATATTTTCGAAATGTTCGACAACCCAGTTTTTAAATTTTTCAAAAACAATAATAATTTTTATTTAACTTTTTGTTCTTGCTTTGCCTGTGTTTTATAGGTACATTTTAATATTTTTGGTCTTCATTTTGAAAATACTTTCACACATCAAACGCTCTATTTTCATTTGTTAATTAAAAAAATAGTTTTGATCTATGATGTTTTATGTATTTTTTGTTTTTCATTAAACTGTTCATTACTTGCAAAAACCAATTTGAATCCAAATTTTACTAGTAAAAATAAACAAAAATGTACATAATACCATATACATACATATATGTAATAAAAACCGGTTAACCGGTTTTTGCAACTAAAACCATAGTAGGTTTTTGAATACTCTAGTCGTACAAAATTTTAGTATGCAACCATTAAATAATCTTATTCATGGGGAATTTGAAATGGAATTTTCTTAGCCAGTTAGGCATCCAGTATTTACTTTGTTTTATTTTTAATTTTATCTAAAAAAAAGTGCATTGCACCCTTTAGACTCCAGAAAAGTATCAGAGCAATAAAACATTTTCCACAGGAATTTAATAATTACATTTAAAAATGTAAAACTGTTTTTACTTACTTATATTTGCAATTATTATTGTTCAACAAATATTTACGTTAAGAGACCAATTTATAAGTTCTAGAACGTATTCGTACTCATTCTAGTCGACGTTGAGACCTTGTTTAAAATTTTCAGCTTCAGAACTGGTTCGAGAAAAGCGTTGCCGTCATTTGATACTTTTTTGAACTAGTGCTATAATCAATGATTTTAGTTTCAACTAGTTATAACTGAAACTCATTATTGTGATACATAAGCACTAAAACTTACCGCATAGTTGGCCGGTCATGCGGGATTTGTTTTATTAGATTTGGGCAGAGATGAGTTACCTCTAAGTAGTAATTTCATAGTTTATGTACATATGTGATCCGCGACATATTTTTCGCACACAATAATAATCTTTATCATAAAGTTTTAGGTTCGTTGCACATATTTTTGATTTATTTGATTTGGACTTGTGTAGGAAGTTATGTACATATGTAGATGATACTAAAAAGTGAAATGTTGCTTTCATACGGAAAACCATGAAATTTATTAAAACTGCAATCATGGAATGGAATTTTAAAAAATGTTTCATTGTATTGTCACCCAATATATGTGTGCCTAATATGTCACGGGTATTTCTCTATAATTTTATACTTTCCATCTGTTAATTGGAAACTATTTGTTTAAATTTCAATAAATTGATATGTTTTAAACTGTTAAACCTTTTTAATAAATCACTTATCAGCAGCAAAACATAAACATTTTTTATTTCAGCAGAAAAATAAGCAACACTATACACTATATACCTACATATGTATATTCATGTTTACAGTGTACTACATAATTTCACTCACTGTATTATTCAATTTTTTTTTTAGAAAATGTACGATGAAGAATTTGTAGAATGAAAGAAAAAACACACATAAAAAATTATACTAAATTTATAAGTAATTCTTAAATCACTTTAATTGACATAAATTAGTTCGTACATATTTTTTCATAGGTACATATTTTATTTGTTTTTTTTTTTTTGCGACGGTAACTATAAAAAATGAAGTGCGGCAGAATTTTAAGTTTTAGAAATATTTATTTCTTTGTTCTTTTTTTATTATTAAATGTTTGTATTTTATATTAAATATTCTTACCATATCATCCCCCAGCTCCAAATCACGTTCATTTAAATTTGAACGCCCGGTGCAGTCCATTGTATTTAGTTGCATTAGGTGCAAAATTTTGCTAAATTTATGTTAAAACTTTTGTGAAAGTAAACAAACTCGCTGAATCACTTATTGACGATGCACTGATGCCGCCAAATTTTCACACTGTCGACACCTTAATATATATATATGTAAATATGCACAGAATCAAATACAAATTGGATTGACCGTAACTAATATCGTAAATGTAAATGGGTTATTGGCACAGGAAAGGGGAAGAGAGCGAGAGGTCAGATGCGATGGTTCAGCAGCCACTTTATTATATGAACAGCAAGAAGAATAAACCGTTAAACATTTTAATAATAGGTATTTGTTTTTAATAAGATTTACACGTTAAGATCCAAATTGTTTTGTTTTGTTTATTTTTCTGGCTCTTTTATCGGTTTCTCTTTGCTTTAGTTTTAGGTTTAAATACCGTCGGAATAATAAAGTATTATTTAGAAAATAGGTAATAATAGGTATATTGTGTTAAACTTAAATAAATACGATTTTGTTGTTGATAATACTTGATTACACTGAATTTGGTTTATATTTGAAAATATTTGTTTAATTGTTAGATAGGTATGTAAGTATGTAGTAGGTATTAATGCAATTTTTAATTAATTTTTGTACTTTCACGGGTATGATGTAATTTTACACTTTTCATTATTTTTCGGTTTTCAATTAAATTTATTATAGTAATTTTTTATTTATTATACATATGTACATATGCAGGTTAATTTAGTTATAATTTATTTGATATTAATAAACACTTTTTTATCATCGATTCCGCACAAAACGAAGCCGCTGCATGGACGACGACGATCACAAACCGAATGAGAAATAGAAGCAGACTGCAAATGAAACTACAAAACAGACAAAAACAATTGGTTGGAATGAGAAGGGGAAACAAGAATTTAATTCGATTCGAATTGGAATCAAATAGAGAATTGAAACACACATATCCATTCATTTACACTCTTCTTATTCTTGTTCTTTTTCTAATCGGATTGGTGTTAGTGAGTGGTACTATAGGTTTGGTTTGTTCTGTTTTATTTTTTCATTTGTTTTGTGAATGACGATTGAATTAGCGCACAAAAAATACACAAAAATGTCGACAACTGAAATGTTGAATAAAGCAAGAACAACAACAACCTGACCAACAATGCGATTAATAAATGCATTATATAAATTTCATTGGATTTATGTTATTGTTGGTTTTGTTGGCGCATAAATTAAGTGTTTCAATTTTTCCATGTCGTTCCATCTCTCGTCTGTCATCAATACTTTCGTCTGTACCAGTGTGACCATTTTGGCATTTTTGCAGCTACATTCAACATTTTTATCATACGTTCCGTCATGAGGGTCACCATCAGTGTTGCCACGAAAAAAAATTTTTTGTAACCAACATTTATGAAAAAAATAACCAAATTTAAAAAAAAATAACCAAATTTAAATGCATGTACTATTTATTTATTTTTTGTAATTTTAACTATAATTTGTTCTTTAAGGTAACAAAAAAAAACATAAAACAACGTATTTTACAACACAACTCCTAATACTAAAAAATAATTTTTTTAAAAAACTAAGCGTCATATTTTGCAAAAAGTAATGCAAAGAAACATAAGCTAATGCTACAATTTGTAAAATTTAAAATTCCAATACTTTACATTAAGTTTTGCAAGTTTAATTATTAATTTTTAATGTCTTAAACAAAAATAAAAAGTATATAATAAAAACAAAAAATTTTTCATTGGCAATAAAATAAGGAACTAGAAAGTTACTCTCTTAAATACTAAAAAACATGTAATTATATTACAATAAATATGGAGATCACTTTTACTTAAAATTTCACAGCTTGAGTTTTAAAATTTGTCTTTGGCAGACCAAACAAAATGGGCATTTTGTTGATTTTTGCACAATTCTTTTGCTTGCAATATATTACTAATTGTCTTAAAATCTAAATATTTTCAGTAAAAAAAATAACCAAAACAGAAAAAATCTACACATGTACACATTGAGAAAAAAAATAACCAATTTTGGTTAGAAATAACCAAAAACGGCAACGCTGGTCACCATGCATTTAATGGGGGTTCGAACAAAAGCATGCGATGTTGATATTTAATAAAACGAATTTGTTCGAAGGACCCATATAGGCTACTATGTAAGGAATATGACACCGAAAATTACTAATATTGCTTATTATTGGCATATTGTATGTATGTATGTACCTGCGATTTCGGATAAAAAGTCTGGCACGATACAGTAGAGTAGTTAATACAGGTTACTTCCATAGTTTAAATAAAAGTTTTCGCTATTTTTAAAGTCAATTTGATTCTATAATATCCGCTCGTCATTAAAGGCGTTTGCAATAACGAACAGTAATTTTGGTTAAAACAGACATCTGTATTTGATAATCGTGTCTTCGCTTGGACGATTTGCAATAGGGTGTCAGATGCTTGATCAGGAAAAAATAATTTGACAAACTTCATTTTGTATTGACATTAAGCCTGTTTCTTGAAATCGAACGAATGTTTTCTTTCGTATTCTATTACGTACAAATATGTAGGTATACGAATTGTTCCATATTGTCAAAGAAAATATTACGTTTTAAAGTGTAAACCGTCGAGTTTTCCTCTTCTGCATGTATATACCTACTTATACTAGATTTTGTAATGGATTATATCAATGTGCATATCGTTGGTCTCATGGAGAAAGGCCCTAACTCGCTATTTTTTCGAAATTTGTTTTTTTTGCGATTCCAATGTATTTAACGCAAATACACCTCCTCACAAAAATTTATTGCAATAGTGTAAAAAATAACGCTTTTATAAGCAGTTGTACAAAAAAAGTTACATGTTGAATATTACAGTTTCTATTATGTTTTTACCTTGTCCTGTAAAGTTTCAAATATGCGAGTTAGGGCCTTTCTACATGAGACCATAGATATAAGGCATTGCAATCGAATTTTTCCAACAGGATTTTATGATGATTAAAATTTAAAGAAATTACTTTTAAATAAATTCTAAAACCACCAAAAAAGCATTTTAAATTTGAAACAAGTGTAACTCAAGCCTTGAAACCAGTGTCAAGTTATTAAATTAAATAGGAAAAGAGAAAAAAATTCATTCATTCGAAATGTTTTTGTTCGATACATTTGCATTATTTCAAATTCATAGTTTAAAACGTAATAGTGCATTTACACCTACGCCATAAACTAGTTATAAGTTGTTTATGGTGATAAACTAGTTTGAGAAACTTGTTTATCCATACAAATCAAAAACAGGTTTAATAACTAGCTTTTGAGATAAACTAGTTACAAACAACCAGTTTCTGATAATGCAACTCTGTTTTTTCAACATTTTTCTGGCAACGCTGGACACATTTGACATTTGCTCAAAAATAAAAAAAGTTTTCTTTAAAAAAAGAAACTGTAATTGAACTTTATTCATCCTGGATGAAAACACAAATTTAAAATTTTTTTTTTTATAACAACGTCCATATTTTTATTAAATTTTTAATATTAAAGTCAGCTGTTTTATGACTTGTCAAAGATAAACCACGGTATGGTAAACTAGTTTGAAATTTACAAGTGTAAATGCACTATAATTATATTTAAATTCAAGTAAAATTCCAACAATATTTTCAAGAGCGATAAGCGAGTAAATTTAAAACTTTCGAAACTTACATATTTTATAATAGCATTAGAGAAATAGCAAAATGTCTTTAACTACTTCTTCACTGATCTTGTTCCAAACGATATAATTTTGAATAAAAAACACAAACGAAAGTATCAATTAAAGAACAGTGCCAATTTCAAGCAAAAATCTTTCATACATATTATTACGAACATAAACCATTGGCAGAAGCACTAAACATGGCTAAGCATCAGCAATACGTATAAGTTTTGAAACTAGTTGTGAATTTAGTAACTTAACAAATGATAACAAATCAAGTCCATTCAAGGCCGTCTGGCACCCCTATTTTGGCATCAGTGACTAAAAAATAAACAATAGATTTGACAATGGTCCTTTATCATGCCGCTCTTATGGGAAACCACATTATAACGTGGAGAATTTTGTTAAAAAATATTCATTTATAATGAATATGAACTAAAAACTTGATGTCTTGTTGTATAAAATCTGATCGCATAAATCATTTCATATTTATGTATGTAAAAAGGTGATTAAAAACTCCTGAACTAAATAGTTTATAATTAATATTTAAGAAAGGTAAAAAGAAGAAGCTAAGATTACTTTCCTCTTATAAAAATCCTTGTTTTTGTCTTGATGGATGGATGGCATTAACTGTTGTACAACATTTCGATACACAAATCGCATTTGTATACTGTCAAGAACTAGAATATATCCTCCTTAACTTCGCACAATAAAGAATGGCTTCTCAAGACGTACAGTTTTTGATTCTTTAGCCTTCTTGTAAAATCGGATTTTTATAGAATTACTTCGCGCAAGTACTATACGTATGTATATCCCGATTGGAAAAACTTGTAGTGTGGCTGGATTTTATGTAAGCAACGTATGTTGAACGGCCAATAACAAAAATAATTTGATTTATAGTAACTATCAAAACGGACAATTCATGTTTTTGCAAAACCTATACAAGGTTAAAAAAATTAAAATTCGAAAAAAAAACATAGTTAATACCTATTAACACCTATTTGGGTGTTTAAAAGGGAACAACATTTTTATCTCTTGCATCCGAGTTTTTTATTGGAGCACTTTTAAAGTAAAACAAAATTTGTTAATTATAATTAGTATTTACAAATATTTTATGAAGCTTTTTTAAATTTCAACTGGGCATCAATTATTTTTTTCAGTAATACAGAATGTATATACATACATATACTATATGTAAGTATTTATGTACCTACATATGTATTAAATATTTTGATTTAAGGTATTACTTTATCATCAAATTAGCTAAACACACACGAACTATCGGGAGTGGTTAATTGGAGTTTAACATCCCCAGAACAAGCCAGACAATGAAAGTAAATTGTGTAAGTTGTATTCGACACATACATAGGTAATTATTAGATGTTCAATTGGCTTCAATTATTTCATAATTGATTTATTTAATATTTTCTATTAAATTGTGAATTTTCATGTTTTGATTAGAGATGTGACGGATATCCGGCAACTATCAGGCGTAAATTTTCTATTCGGACGGATACCGGATAATGAGCTACTATCCGGATCTGGGCGGCCGGATATTTTTTTAGAATTATTTTAAGCAAATAAATTTTTATTAAGTAACTAACAATAAAATAGCTTTTATTTAAAGGTAAAAAAGTAACAAAAAATTACAAATTATCTTTCAAAAACTTAAAATACGTTTTGAGATATTCACTCTACTGATTTATATATACATACAATAAACTAAAAAAACGTCCAATTAATAACACGACTGACATTAATACTCAAAATTAAGAAGAGGTAGATTATGGTGAATAAAAACTAAATGTTCAGTGTTCGCAGACAATAAACGATTTCGCTTGTTTTCGTAAACCAAGCCAGCTTCCGAAAAAAGTCTTTCGCCATAAACGCTGCTGCAAGGAGCTGAGTGGAACGTTTTGGCAAGCTTATTTAAAATTAGATATTTTTGCGATCAATTCGAACTTACTTCAAGAAGAATTAAATCTCGGTATCAATTGGGTTCTTCTCATGATCCCGAGACTGAATGTTGTTTTCATCTGCCACTTCATTAAAAGAATCCTAAAATGTTTCGTGAGATTCACGAGCTACATTTGAATCAGTTTCATTTAATCGTAATTGTTTAGGTGTAGTTGAAGACGTCGATGAACAACTACTGATGGAAGACGTGTCGCAATTCATTCTTAAGTGTTCCAATAAAATAGTCTTTAATTTATTATCCGGCCGCCGGATATTCGCCTATCCGGCCTCGCCTCTTGCCGGATATCCGGTACCCGGTTATCCAGCCAAATCACTATCCGTCACATCTGTAGTTTTGATAATTTGAAATAAAACTTTCGTTATTAGCTGAATTAAAACAGCGAAAGAAAACTAAAACATTATTTCATTTAAGAAATTTGAATAAAATTTTTTCTTGTCAATATTTTTCTAAAAAATGCAAATCAAATTTTTCTCTATAGCTGCAAAATTGCATAAAAAATCGTATAAAAACAAACAAACCAAAAGTGTTTACAAATATTAAACTATCAATTGAACCAAACCGGCAAAGCTGACTGTAAGCATATCTTAAAAGTTTTGAATTAAAAGTTTATAATTATTTACCTATGTATGTTGGTACTTGCACAATATTTTTGTATACACATAAATATGTATGTAAGTATGTATGTAACACAGTGTATATTGAACTTAATAATATCGCACGAATACAAAACCTGTTTGAGTTGTTGCACGACCAATTGTTTTGATTCCATTTTGTTCCGTTTGTTAAACATTTGCAAACATTTTTTTTATTCTCGCTTATCTGCATGCTCGACTGTTTTCTTTTGTGTGTTTGTTATTCCACGTTCCTCATGGAGGTTGTGTTTGTTGTTTGTGATTTATTTATACTTTTAAGTTAAAAAAAAAAAAAAAATGCAGAAAAAATAGACTTTTGATTACCAACTGGGATCTACACGAAACAATAACGTCTTTTACGAATAGCTGCTTAATATTGTTCGAATTGTTGTTTTATTATTATTATTATACACATACAATTTGTTTGTTATAAATTATTTTTATCTGCTCTCGTCTCTCGTAGTGCTTATCATCGTATGCCTTCTCTTTCTTTCCTTCATTTTTGTTTATTTTGGTATTGTTTTCCATGTGTATATCATCAGTTCGTTTTATTTTGTAGTTGTTGCTGTATAAAATTTATTTCATCGTTGCGCAGCCAATCGGAGTTCGTTGTTTCTTTTACCAGCCAGGTGGTGGTTGCGATAGTTGGTTGGTTGTTGTTGCTGCTGTATCTGCTTGCTGCTTTTGATTCCGTTTCATCAATTCAAATTGGAAATTGTAATCTTGGTATGAATATAAAAAATGGATTTTGTTCTCTCACGATTATGCGCCTCGCCTTGCCTCGCATCGACCGCTTCATTCGTTTCTTTCGTCGACTGTTTCTGTTTTTATTCGTTGTACCTACCAATCAATCGGTGTTTGTAGTGTGTTAAGCTGAGAAATTTTGTATCTAAGTACCACATACATTATATGTTTGTGGATAAATATGTATGTACATAAATACATATGTACATATGTATTTAGTTTTTGTTGTTTAGGTTATAAAAAATAAATACATCCAACTTTGTATCTGACAGCACGCCCTTTTCATTATTATAATAGGTACACAGCTACACACATACCTATAGGTATATTTAAATATGAACGTACACAACCAATTTTATTCTTCATAGATAGGTAGGTAGGTATAAATTATTTTAATAATAAATATTTTTTAATACCTACTAAGTGTACAGAGTTCAGAACTTTGGATGCAAAATTAAATTTTCGCTATCGAAAAACATACATATGTGCATACATATATGTATATGTACATACATACATACATAGGTACATAGTTGCCTACATATGTGCATACATATTATTAAATCCTCATTAAAATATTAAATTATTACCTAAGTAGGTACCTACCTATTTAACTAATAACTTTTGTTTATTATCTATCAAAATAGGTACATACATATGTACATATACATATTTCATTCTAATGTTTTACTGCCGTATTCATAAAAAATAAAGCAGGTTTGAAGTGAGCTTTCCTTAAACTACATTTGAAGTCTACTTTAATTTTTTATGAATAAGGGCATTAATGTTTATCAAACCCTAAAATTCATATTTTAAATACCTATTTTCTTATAAAAATACAATTTTATAAAATAAATTTTGTAAAATATCGGAAATCTATTAGCAGCCAAATCTTTGTATAAATACAGGCAAAGCTCGATATAACAAATATACATATGTATATAACTTTATATGTTTATACATATGTGTATATATACAGTGAACTCGCAGAAACGTGAACATCCAGTAACATGAACCCAAAAACATGAACATGTTTTTTTTTACATTGACTATTCTAAAACGTGAGGCTAAAGGCTCTAAATTTTAGAGTCTAAAACGTGCACTTTTTATCGAACGTTTGTAAGCTTATTTAAACATTTTGGGATTCCCGCAGAAGAATTTCGTAGTTTTTTTTTTGTTGTAAACAGCTTTTGCTTCATGATAAGTAGCATATTTAGTAGTTGTAAAGGGTGTCCCAACTAGAACGCAAATTTTAAATTTAAAATAAAACACAGATATTTAAAAAATCGTGAAACTTTATTATATTGTAAAGTAGACAGAATGATGTTATGTATGGAACAAGATATCGTGCAGATGGCCACCGGGGCTTTGCTGGCACACACGCGATCTTTTAATGAAATGTTCAATGACCTTTTTGCATAAATGCTGCGGTATTTCATTAATGCAGCGTCCAATTTCCTCTTTTAAGGCTTGAGTCGTCGTCGGCTTATTCGCGTAAACCATTGACTTCAAAAAACCCCAAAGAAAAATATCTAAAGGTGTTAAATCGCACGATCTAGGCGGCCAATTCTGGTCTCCAAAACGCGAAATAACACGACCGGGAAATGACTGATGCAGCAATTGAATTGTTTCTCTGGCTGTATGACATGTGGCGCCGTCTTGTTGAAACCACATGCCCTACACATTCATTTCTTCAATTCTAGGCAAGAAAAAACTGGTAATCATTTCACGATACCGAACACCATTGACTGTTTGCGCTTGACCTGCCTCATTTTCATAAAAAAAGGTGCAATGATTCCTCCAGCCCAAAAACCACACCACACAGTGACACGTTTAGGATGCATTTGCTTCTCGTGAATCACTCGAGGATTTTCCTCACCCCAAATGCGACAATTCTGCCTATTGACAAAGTCATCAAGATAGAAATGGGCCTCGTCACTGAAAATGATTTTATCGGCAAAATCAGCATTGTTGTCTCTCCAATACCCAATTAACGAACTCCCTTCGCTGTCCATGGTCAGCTGGCTTCAGTTCAGTTCTTTCGTAAAAATTCGCTGCATAGTGGATTTGGAGACACCAATTTGTTGAGCTCGGTATCGAATTGAGGTGGATGGAGTTTGAGCGACATCATCACGTATAGCTGCGACATTTTCGGTCGATCGACCTGGTCGAAGGCGCGTTGTTGTCTTTACATCACTAACAGACCCAGTTTCGGCAAATTTATCCATTAATCTCTTTACTGCCGACTCTTTTGGAGCATTATTGTGACCCCAAATTGATCGCAATTTGTGTACTGTAGCCGTAAAACTTTCACCATTTTTGTAAAACAATTTCATAATGAGAATGCGTTGTTCATTCGTGTAGCGCTCTATTTTTACTAACCACGTACCATCTACTAGCAAACAATAACAATTGTTCAAATGTCGAACAATGACACTTCGAATGGCGCCAAATTTAAAAATTGCGTTCTAGTTGGGACACCTTTTAGTCAATTCCGTCTTTGCCATAAGGGCACACGGGGCCCGTGCCCAGGGCCCCGACCTCATGGAGGCCCCGAAAGGCCGATATATTCGATTACACGAAAGAAAAAAGTTAAATATTTTGTATTTTTCTGGTGATTTTTAGCAATTTTTTTTGTTAATTTCAAAAACAAAAAGGAATAGAAAAAAAATTAACCGAAACTTACATATTAACAAATAGTAAAAAAATGTATTTGGGTGATTTTTCAACTGTATTTGGCGATACAAACCAAAAAAAAGAAACTGCCAACCTTGACTGGTGCAGATAGTAATAGTTGACATTGTGTATATTTCGGGGATTTCCCGTGTAAGGCGTGTAATTGTTTAATGTGAATTATTGAACTTATTTAAAAGAAGTTTTTACCAGTTTGACGTCTTAGTTTTAAACAACTTGACTATATTGTTTTATAATTAATTTAATTTAAATTATGTCGAAAAGAACATATTTAAGTGGTTCACAAAAAAGAAAAAAAGTTCTGGCTCAAAAAGAAATAGCCGAAAAACTTCCTAAAGTCACTTCATTTTTTAAGATGGAAGAAACAAACAGAATGACTGATTCTTCGCCTTCATCATCTCAAGATCCGGTTACTTTCGAATTTCAACGGGAAAAAGAACTTATGTCTGACAAAAATGATAATATTATGCAAGTTCCAGATGTAGAGACAGTAACAGGTATATTAGATGCTGAACCCTCCAATTCAAGCTTATTATTTACGAGCATAGAAAGTGTATCTCCTGATCCTGGTACGTACTGTGATGAAATTTTCACCGAAGAAGTACGCGATATGTGGACTCAAAAAGGGCCCGAATTTTTTCAAAATAAAGAGTGTGACTTCTCCAAAACTTCTAAAATTTTTCCAGATTCAAACAGTAGAACAAAAACTAGATACTTGACTAAAAATATGTTCACCCGCATATTGACGAATGGTGAGTCTTTAGAAAGAAAATGGCTCCTATTTTCACCGTCAAAGAACTCTGTATACTGTTATTGCTGCCGTCTATTTAATACTACTGCTAGTACTGGTCATAATTTGAGTTCTTCAAATGGATATAAAGACTGGAAACATATAAGTAATTTATTAATGGAGCATGAGAACAGTTTACAACAGAGGGAATCAATGATGAAATATGTCGCAAGAAGCAAAATTACTGACAGCGAGTTTTTGTCCCAATATAATACACAAGTCAATTATTGAAAGAATGTACTTAAAAAAATTGTTGCAGTAGTGAAATTTTTGGCTTCCAGAGGACTTGCTTTTCGTGGTGATAATGAAATATTAGGGTCTCAAAATAACGGAAATTATTTGGGATGCTTAGAGCTAATTAGTGAATTTGATCCTTTTCTTGCTGATCACATGCGGAAATAGTGGAAAAGGATATACATCATATTTTTCTGCAAATATTTGTAATGAATTTATTAATATAATGGGACAGCAAGTGCTAAAAGCGATTGTTAATAAAGTAAAAGCTGCAAAATACTACTCTATTAGTGTTGATTCTACCCCAGATCTTTCACATGTTGACCAACTCACCTTTATCGTTAGATACGTCAAAGACGGAGAGCCTATTGAGAGATTTTTGCAATTTTTACCTTTGGATGAACATAATGCTCAGTACATAGCAGGTGCCATTTTAAACTTTACTGAAAGTCATGATATTCCTATAAAAGATTGTCGAGGGCAGAGTTCCGATAATGCATCAAATATGGCAGGAAAATATTCTGGTGTTCAGGCAAGAATAAAAGAAAAATGTGAATTTGCCATTTTTGTTCCATGTGCGGCACATTCATTAAATTTGGTAGGTGTTAAAGGTGTTCAATGTGTTTCAGATGCAGTATCCTACTTCCAATTTGTCCAAAAATTATTCAATTTTTTCTCGGCTTCGACCAAACGATGGAAAATTATGACAGCGAATTTGGGAAAAAATAAAGTTTTGAATTCTCTCCCGGATACTAGATGGTCTGCACGTGCTAATGCCATTAATGCTTTGAAAAATGGTTATTTTCATATTTTTGAAGCTTTAACATCAATTGCAAATGACGTCAATCAACCAGGAGAAACAAGAAACGAAGCTCAAGGCCTAGCCAAAAAAATTGAAAAATTTGAGACTATTCTTCTAACGGAGATTTGGAATGATCTTTTAGGAGTTATAAACAAAACAAGCATAAGTTTACAAAAAGAAACACCTTGACACTGGACGTTGCAACAAAACTTTACGCATCTTTAATCGGTTATGTCAGTAACGCACGCGATAATTTCGATCAGTACGAATCGGCCGCTAAAGAAAAAAAACCCAATGGTGACTATAAAGATATGTTTGAAAGAAAAACAAATTCGCAGCACACGTCTTACTTTTTTTGACGGATCAGCAGAGGCTGTACAGTTAAATGGCAAACAAAAATTCCGCGTAGAAACGTTTATTCCCATAATTGACACATTACATGTTCATTTAAAAAAGCGTTCTGCTGCATACCAAGAAATTGATGAAATTTTCAGTTTTCTTTCTCAATTAATAACAATTGATTCGGACCAGTTGCCAAAAAAATGCAAACAATTTGCCGAATTCTACCACAAAGATATTAATACTAAGGAGTTCATATCAGAATGTTTTCATTTAATGCAGTACCTCAAGAACATAGCAACGGAATCATCGGATTTGAGTATTTCAGCTTTACAGAACCTAATAAAGTCCGATAAGTTAGAAGAAACTTTTCCAAATGTTGAAATTGCTACAAGAAAATTTCTTTGTTTGATGATCACTACTTGTAGTGGAGAGCGGTCATTTTCTCGGCTAAAGAGAATAAAAAATGAATTACGAACGTCTATGTTGCAAGAAAGCCTAACTAACTTGTCAATTATGTGCATTGAAAGTGATGTCCTTCAAAAAATTGATTTTGAGGATATAATAGAAGATTTTGCATGCCGACATGCCTTAAGACGGCCTTGCTTTTAGTTGCTCCTTTGCAATAAAAACTAAACAAATAAATTTATAATTATCGTAGTTTAAATTAAGGTAATCGCTATTTGTGATGAATTCAATAACATAATTTAGAAATTAGTATCTTAACCCATTACCGCCCACTGTCCCCATATGAGTACACATGTTCAAAAGCTGGAAACTCTAACTTAAACCGATATTTTAGTTAATGTAAACATATATACCGCTTCTTTAGGCTTAGTTGAACTTATAATCAGAGACACGTGTTATAAAATAAGAAGTATTTGCAGTATTTCTAATATTGTATTTTGTTCGGGTGTATTTTGTTGATCATCTTCCAGTTTTTTTTTTCAATACTATTGATTTAAAAATTTGTTTTTATCGACAAAATATTTTGTTTAGAGTGTTAACAATCTTTAAATTCCATTTGTTTGACAATAAAATAAAAAAGTGATTTAGAAGGGATAGTTTTATTCGACTGTCCCCAATTGGGGACAACGGGCGAAAGTATTAATAAATTCTACAATTTCACAGGCTTTTTGATCTTCTTCAATATGACGCACAGAAATCTTTTTAGAGGTCGGAACAGCTTTTTACGACTTGAAGATGCTGTTAATTACATAATGGAAAATGACGATCATGATACATATGATATTTTAGTCATGCCACCAGATGTTGCTGCTGTAAGTTATGTCGATAAAGGTGATGAACAAGATTTACTTTGTACAAATATGACAAATGATGTACCGAGAGAAATAGAAATTGCTTTGAAACAACAAAATGTGATAGTGATGATGAGCCACTCTTAAGTTTTCTAAGAAAATAGAATCAAAATAACCAACAAAATCCTAGATGGAGACGTGAAGAACCAACTTATAGCACAACATATAATATGAATGATGCAATAAGTAGTAGAGTTGATGATTTCGTTAAAAATATGAACGGCCACAGCCCTTGAGTTTTGTTTGAAAACATATTTGACCAGTGTCTTGATTTGGTAGTCGAAAACCAAGTCGAAAACATAGTCGAAAATCATGAGAGGCAAAAATAGTGGTGGCTAATATTTGAATATATTTTAGATTTGGCAGTCAGTAACGTTTGGCGATTGCACGTAATACTATGTAAAGCTGAAAATACCACTCTGATGGACCAACTATCATTCAGACGGAGTATTGCGCGGTCCTATTGCAGCCCAAAGCATTAAAGTGGCGTCAAATCTCATCCACTATAGTTGGTCCTAATCTCAAAAACAACGGTCGTAATCCGTAACGGATTGTAAACCAATTACGATGTGTTGTTTGTCATAGTAAATGTCGCTGGAGATGTGTATTATGTACAAAAACGATTTGCGTTGAAAAACACTGTTTTGGGCATTTTCATACTTAGTACGCCCAATGTCCCCATATGAGGACACCCAGTTTTCTAAAAAGTGAATACAAATTTTTAAGTTTTTTTTATTATTCCATTTATTTAGTTAACATTGAATTTATAAATAACAACAAAAACATTTTTTCACCTACAGTTGCCTTTTGGGCGTTAATGGTTTAAAAACCCCTTTGCAAACCATAGTAGCTATGTAGTATATTAAAATATGGCAAGAACTTACAAAAAGTAGCCTCAAAACATGTTTCATAGGAGAAAAACAACGTACATACTTTATTTTAAATTAAATAAACGATAAGAGACTAATGGACAGTTTTTAACTTGATATTTAAATACGAAATTAGTTAATTTTTCCTTAAATTTAAGTTTTATTTAAATATGGTTTCATTTCTTCAGTCTCAAATTGCGTTTGGTATTTAATTATGATAAAAGTATGGTAGAACTATTAAATGTCAAAAAAAAAATATAAACAACTTCTTCATTTAACAGCTGATTTACTATTTAGTTTACAAATTGTTGTAAACTAAATGGACAAAAGCTGTATAATTGATCGATATAATTCATCGAAATTCATTGTTTTAGTTGATATTGATAATAATAAGCACAATGTTTTTATTCGCGGCGAGTTTATTTATTGAATATTTTTATAAAATAAAAAAAAAACCTTAATGCATAATTTTCATAATTTGCAGAATTGTCAAAATCATATGGTACTATGAACAATTTAAGTTTTATTTAAATGGACGTAGTCAGTGATTTAAGTTTTATTTAAATAGGACCTATAAAAACGAGTTTGCTATTTAAACAGAACCTAAGTTTAAAACCCCTTTGATTTTTAATTTAAAAACTGGCAATAAAATATTAAAAAAAAAAAATGCAATCTAAAACGTGAACAATATCAAAAACGTAAACACCCTCGGAAAAAATTAGTTCACGTTTCTGCGAGTTCACTGTATATTATACATCGGCGTAGCTAGGCCTTTTTCCTGGGGGGATCTTTTTGGAACACTTTTTAGTAAAAGCTATGGAAAATTGTTCAAATAAAAAAATGCAATAAAAGAATAAAAATTCTGGGGGTGGCTAAATTTTTTCTGGGGGGGGCTTAGCCTCCCCCAGACCGGGCTATCTACGCCGATGATATTATATAACTTTAACGAAAATCCGATATAACGAACAGCGTTGTCAACTTTGAAATTTCAAAACGCACCAAAATGGAGAAAAAAGCGCACCAAGTTAAGAATTTCGTTTTTGTTTTAAATATTTATTGAATTAATTTGAAATTTTTTTATATCATAAATTCTATAAAAAAAACTTTTTATCAACGATTATTAGTAAAAGTAATAATAGTAATAGCCTTTTTTAATAAATGAGCAAATAAAGATAAAATAAGCATTTAACCACTGTAAATTTAACTCACAATATGATATTCGGAAATAAAGTACTAATTGGTAAAAAAGCTAATTTCAGTACATATTTGGTACTTTCTTTTATATATTTTTGTTTTCTAGTTAAAGTACTTCTATTTGATTTTTTCCAATAAAATTTGTTAGGATTCCACTGGTACTCTAACCCTGGTTGTTCGTCTACAGTTCAGTAGACCAAACCATCAGGTTATACAAGAATTTTTATTTACATGTTTAAGAATTATAATTTTTTTTTAATGTTTCTGCTAACTCTTCTATACTGCAATAAGAGACTTTAAATCTTGTGTATAGAATTGGAAATAAATAAATAAATGTTAATTTGATTTTCAAACAAAGATTTTTGAAGAATTTGATTTTATTTATCATACATTCGTATTTAAAATACATTTTCTCATCGTATAGATATCATGAGTTATGAATTATTAAAAAACTGCCATTAAAAATTAGTAAAAATGAAGATTTCATCACATTTTCGAAAAAATTAAAAAACGTACCGAAATACAAAAAAAAAAAAAAAATTGCAGTGTTGAATGAAATGGTACTCAAACAGGTGTATTTTATTGTAGAAAGATTTTTTTTCACGCTGTAACAAAAAGTTGTGTTGAATTTGCTTTGGTGCTGTTAACTAAATTAGTAGATTTGAAACATTACAATTACGTCTTAAAAATAAATTTGCAATAACAAATAACTATAATAATGAGAAAAACGCGAAGTTAGAGCTTGAATAACGGTATTTTTTTGAGTTGCTCTTAATGGTATGTATTCTAATGTCACGTACGTTATGCAAAAACATTGTTTAACTATGTCATTTGTATATGGGCAGTCGCAGGTAAAGAAGATTACAATTCTAAAATAAGAATACTTCCAATTAAAGATATTAACTAAAATTTCCTTTTCAACCGAAATAAAAAAAAAGTTATTACCTTTTAAAGTTTGTCGCATACGTTATTGTAACTACGATAATTTAAATTAAATGCATCAAAATCAATGTTAAATGCAAATTTACTATTTAGGTTATTTTAAATAGTCATAAAACCATGAAACAGTGGCGGGAAGAGTTAAAAAAGGACGAAGCAAAACTAAAAGATCGCCAAAAAAGGAGGCTGAGCGGGCCTATCGCAAAAGGAAGGCAGATAAAGCAAAAGAAGATGCCAAACTACTTCAAGAAAAAAGAGAAAAATATCGTATTTGGCAGCGTTTTTATTATCACACCGTTTTTTGAATAAGTAAACACTTTTGTTTTCTTTCCCAAAATTTATGTCTAAAATTATCTACAAAATACATTTCATTATTTATATACGAGAAAATTTGTCACGTACGTTATTATGTTTTTCTTTTATATAAAAATAACCAGAGATGATTTATCTTTAAATATTAAAGGATTGTAAAGCTACATTATTTAGTTTATTTTAGGAATTTTTAAAGAAAAACTTGCATGATTCGCAGACTTTCGCATATACGTAAATATGCCTTAAAACCACTTCCGTTTTTGTCACGTACGTTATCACCTTATTTTGATCGGATATTTTCGACACCAAAGTTGCAAGGCTGCCCATTTTTTTTCTCAAACATAGAAGCTTTTGATTGCAACATAATTGTAATATTGTTTTTCATTAACTTCTATTTTTGTGAGACTTATATTACTCCATATGCGTACGAATGTCACGTACGTCTGTATGAAAATACCCATATGTATGTATGTACCTATGTTGAAGCACAAAATTGTTTTACCTACATATTAATTTTTAGGAGAAATTTGCTTTGCATTCATAGGTAGGTACAGAAAATTGAAAAAAAACATTGTGTGAATTGGGAAAATCCCAAAAAATTGTAACCATGTCCTTTTCGGTTACAGGCCATAAAAGTAATTTGCATTTGCAAATTAATTGTTTTTGGAATTATTTAATTTTTTTATAATCTTTTTTTATTTTTCAAGTGCTATTATGTAGTAATAATTTTGTGCTTATTATGCGCGGGTATGAAGAATTTTGCGTGAAAATGGCCGGAGGGAAAATAATTTAACATTTGCGAAAGAAAATTATTTTACAGATTTAAAGCTAGCTTAAAAACATTTGTGATATGTTTAGTAGATGTTGCTGAGCAGCCAACAATTTAATAAAATTTACCATGGAACGGTTGTACAAAATTGTTGAATGCAAGGGGAGGAAAGACCACTTAATCCTACATTTATCCCGACCAGAGATTAACGACCAACTAAGAAGAGCACTATATACCAATCTAAACAAAGAACAAATCAATAAAACCAATACGGACATATGGCATCCAATTGTGGGGTACTGTATGCGCATCTAACATCCAAAAGCTTCAAAGAAGACAATCTAGAATATTACGACAAATTGTCTGCGCTCTACGGTATATACGTAATGATATTATCCACAGAGATCTCAACGTCCACACTATCCAGGAGGAAATAAAGAAATATTCAATTAGCTACCTCGATAAACTAATGGCCCACCCTAACTACCTCGCTCGGTGTCTGCTTCAGTTCGAAGACCACCAGAGGCTAAAAAGAACCGAGCCTAACTAAAAGACATTTTTAAAATTTGAATACAACAGTTAGTGGTTACATTGGTAACAACTAATAAACAACAAGTAGAATTAAGATTTGAAGACATATTGTAAATTTCAAAAAGAAAGATTCAATAATAAAAAATAAATTAAAAAAAAAAAAAAAAAATTGCTGAAAGCCATAAATATATTATTTTTAGAAATAAACAGATTGATGAGGTTAGGTATCATTCGCTGAGATCCATAAAAATACAAATTTTGCCTGTCGGCAATATGTTATACCTATTCTATGACAAAAGAAAATGCAACAATGCAAGTAAAATTAATAAATAAAATTCGGTCTATTCATGAATACAATTTTCGACTTTTCCCATACGAAAAATGTTTCAGCAATTAAACATAAATCCACTATCAGCTACAATGTTGTTTAATGTTTATAGTTTGTAATATACATACATACATATATATGTATGTACGAGTATCCCAGCATACCATTCTAGGAGCGCTCCGAAAAAGGAGTAAGAAAAGAGTCCAACTAAAGAGCATTTTCGGAGCGAAAGAAAAATTTGTTTAAAAAATAAATTTTTTTCCATTTTTATGTATTTTATTTAAATGAATTCCATTTTAATTTTTTTACTGTAAATACATTTATAATTTAGTTTATTTGTAAATGAATTCCCTTTGTGTTTAAGTAAAAACAATTAAAAAAAATAATAAATGTGAACTTTTAATTTTTTGTATTTAAAATTGCAATGGCTCTTTTTTGATGTAAGAGCTCTTTCTGAGCCCAATAAAACCCCTCATAAAAGGCTCTTTTCTGACATTATCTAAGAGTTCTTTCTGACGGACCATTTTCGAATGTAATGACCCTCTTTTCTGAAGGTTTTCGCAGCAATAATGATTAATTTTTGGGCTCATAAAGATCATGAACGCTCCGGAAACGATGTCAGAAAAGAATCTTTTCGGACTCATATTTCTTGCTGGGATGTCGGTGTAATAAATACGGCACAGTAAATTTTTCTTGGTGTTTCATAACTATAAACGTTAAGTTTAAGTTACATGAATTTAGCGTATTTAATTTTATTATTTTTATATTCAATTAATTATTTTGTAAATTAATACACAAAATTCCGTGTGCAACATATCTCAGAGAAATCGAAAAATATACATTTTTGGAATATTTAGCACAGGATTTAATGTTGTGCAAAACGATAATATTTTTCAAAATGTTAAAAGAGTCAATGAATATATTGACAGAATAATCTTGGAAGCTACAAATCCATACCGCGGGACTACGAGGTCTGATCAAAAAATAACCGTTATTTTCAAATTTCGTGAGTTGCGTATGTTCGATTTTCGCATTTTTTCTCTGTTGATACACATGTCTGTTATATATGTTGGTAATATCAGCCATTTTGGATTGTCAGTTTGTTTTTGACAGATAAAAAGGTTAGTCGGGTTTTGGTGTGTTCTTCGATTTTTTACTATGTATTCGAAAAAAATGGATCAAAGAAACTGTATTAAGTTTTGTGTACAAAATGAAATTAAATGCGCAAGGACATTTGAAATGTTGACTGTGGCGTTTGTCGAGTCTACTATGCAGAACACAAGTTCAGTTATGGTATAACCGGTTTAAGGAAGGCCGAGAAGATGTTTATAACGATGCTCGTCCTGGTCGCCCGAGCACGTCAACAACCGATGAAAATATTGAAGCAGTGAAGAAAATGATTTTAAATAATCGTCGAATCATTATCAGAGAGGTTGCTGATGATGTTGGCATATCGTTCGTCTCATGCCAAGCAATTTTTACGACTTAAAATACAATCGTTGTTTTTTTTGTTTAATTTATTCAACTATAGTGAAGACTAACCTATTTTAGATTACCCATAGTAGTTAATATTTTGTTAAATGCCAAGTTATGTATAAATTTTTGCCCATTCCATTAGTTCAAGAGCAAAAGTGCTCATAAATTTTCATATACTCGTATATAATATTGTAAATATTTTCCGTATTATAAAATTACATTTCACAAACATCATTATTTACCGTTGAATGAGAATTTTCGTTTCTGAAACCGGTTAAACCACATCAGCTTTACACCTAAAATAGTGTTCAAACACGAATAAATAATCCTTGTAATATCTTTGTTTCTAAGGATTCCTTACCAACCCCTAATTGCTACAAATTATTTCAGTTTCAATTTATAACCAATTCAATATGTACATACATATGTATGTATGTGTATGTGTTTAACTACTCAAAATAAATTTAAGCACAAACCGAACATTGATTAATTATTTCAAAGATAAATTGCAGTTCGTTACTGATGAGCTACCCTTCTCATCTTGAAGTTAAATGAAAGTTTAAGTATCAAAATATATTTGACATTTGTATATACATACATACTATACATTGATGTATTGTATATATTTACGAGTATACTCGTATACGTATCATTAAAGTTAAAAGCTACATAAAGAACATATGTACATATGTAAGTACGAGGGCGGTCGGAAACTTCTTAGCCTAACACAGAAAGAGAATAGTTAGTTTTTCAAAAAGATTTTGATTTTTCAATATAATCTTCTGAAACTTTAATACACTTAGTCCAACCGTTATCTAGCAATTATATCCCTCGATTAAAATAGTTTTCCTGAAGGCCTGGTTTTGCGTGTTGCATATAATTTCAAGTCTAGCATGTGCATTGCTGTGTATTTTGTTTGGTAGTGTAGAGCAAAAATATGCTAAACTTTTTTGCAAATGCAATGATGCAATACCATTTGCACATCATTGTGAATTGCGTCAGTATATTCTTGTGTTTTTCAATGCTAATGAAAGATTTATAAAAAACGTCTCTTTTTCTCATGCCATTTTAATATTTTATATGAATTATTGCTTTTAAATTTGATATACCTATTGTAAATTTAAAAATCAACAAAATTTGAATTCAGCTTAAGTGATATGCAGACATAAAGTTGCAAAGAGTTTTCAAAAACAACAAAAAAAATAAAAAAAAAACAAAATCATTCCCGGGAATTCCCGAAATCGTAATTGATGAACTTAATAACTAAAATAGGGTTTGATCTATTTAGACCTTTTTCAATTATTCTTTTTGTCTTTTTTTCACCGATCACGCGTGACTCCTGTCATATTGTTATCTAATTTTTATTCAGTATTGTTTGTAAGGCTTACACCTCAACAACGTCTGAAAATTATTCAGCTGTATTACGAAAGTCAGCGTTCTATGAGAAATGTGTGAAATAAGCAATGGCTTTATTGGAAAATAATTTTGGCGAACTGCTTACTTTGCTCGCCTAGAATCTCATTTCAATGAAATAAATATTTCGCCATCCAGTTCCAATTTAAGTATACATATTATAAATATAAAATTAAAAAAGGTCTAAATGAAACACCCTATAAAATAGATATACATCATGATATAAATTGTTCATACTTTATTATTCTAAAATAAGCAAGCTCATCATACGAGTATATTTAATAATGGATACGGACGGTAGTCCTATTCAATTTTAACAATGAAGTACAAATCTCAATATTTTGCATTATGGCTCTATTAAAAGCAACAAATCTTGCCATTATATATAGAACTTATACATGTGGCTTGGCCTTGTTAACTGTTTCTTCCCTGACGAATCTCTAAGGACCTGGATCTTTAACGACAACTACAAACACATATACAGAGATCTACTGGCCGAAACGGCTGACAGCACGATGATGATGGGAAATGAAATATAAATTTATTTAGTTTTTAAAATTATACTTGGACCAACATGTGACATTAATAACACTTTTTATTTCGTTAATTCTTATTGTTTCTTTTCCAGAAAAAAATCCCACGATTTTTCGTTTCGTCATCAATATATCTACACACATATGTACATACATATTTCCTGTCAAATATTGTTATTTTTTATTGTTATTGTTTATAAATTTTGTGTGAGATGTTATTGGAGTGTATGTATAGGTGTGTATGTATGTATGTATGTAAATGTACATTTAAAACTTTTCAATCGCAATTTCACACCTCATTCATATTTAAATGATTGTTAACAATAATTGGTATTGTTGAGCCGACAAATAGATATCTATTTAAATATTTGGGCATAAAAACAATTTGCTTTTGTTTTGTGTATGTGCTTAGAAAATAATAAACGTACATCCGTTAGTTTAAATTCATCATAGAAAACATACAGATAAACTCTCTCATATAGATATGTTATTTTTTATTTAAATATGTATGTACATATTTACTTGATGATTTACTTTTAATTTAGAAAAGTTAAAATTATTAAATAGGTACTACGGAAATAAATTAAAAGTTTGGAGATCGTACGGTATTTTTTTTCTTAATTTAAAAAAAATTAATTCTTATGATTTACAATATTACAATAATGATGCCTCAGCGCCCTTTTGGGCCTTATAGAGGCGAGTTGGTAAAAATATTACATAAATTAAATTTAATTTAAATAAAAATAAAAAAGAAGAAAAGTTTAAGAAAAAATAAATAAATATGTAAAGTAATACATATAATAATAAATAAGTTAAGTAAGTTATTTTGAGATCAAAAGTTACTGTTTATAATAAAAGTTGTCTTACATTTTGCAGGAAATAATTTTTAATAGCTGATTTAAATAATGAAATTCTATTAAGTTTTTTTAAGTATTGTGGCAAGTTGTTAAATTCGAAACTATCCATATACATATTCAATTCTTTGCTTGGTTGTTTCTAATCTACACCAGGCTACGGATAAGTTTGTGTTATTTCTTGTATTATGTGAGTGCTGAAAACTTGAAAACTGAATTGTATGATAACCAATGTGATGTACATCATATACATTTAAAAACAAAGTAAAAGCTGCATTTTGTATATACCATATATTGGCAAAACTGCATCAAAATTTTTACTATATAATAATAATGTTGAGTGCCTAATTGAAAGGTCACCTACTAGTTTGAGGGCTTTATTTTGCATCCGTTAAAGTGATTTCAGCTCGGTACTTTTCTTCCACCCATACAATATGGCCAAGTAGTTAAAATGACTTTGAATTAAGGCATTATGTAGTAGCAATTTAGTACTACGATCAAATTTGTTTTTAAATTTATACAAAAATCCAACAGCTTGTGCAGTTTTTGATTTCAAATATTGTATATGTCGACTCCAAGACAAATTATTTTGCAAAAATATTCCCAAATACTTTATAAAGTTAACTTCTGTTAACTGTTTTTTCCAGCTGCCTGCAAACATTCAAGTGAAATCTTTTGTCAATCACCACTCGTTGAATAAATGATAGGACTAGATCTTTTTCAGATAGTATTATATCCAGCCTGTTACGTTCAGAGAAAACTCTCTTCCAAGTGTTGGAAAGAAAAAAAAACGGCAGAAAAAAATAACAGATTTTTTTTAATTTGTTAAACGTCAACACTCGCGGTTTTAATTAGTTGAAGTTTTTCCTAGTGCACTGCATTTGGTTGTAATATTAAAATTTTCAGCCTAAAAATATTCTTTATACCATTTTAGTTATTACTTATCACAGGGTTGTATTTTTAATTTTAACAATTATTAGAACAATTAACTCTTAATGAAGCAATTATCTTACAGCCTGTTTATAGAACGCGACTCGCCCAATTCGCGACTCGACGACCGGTGGACGAGTGAGAAATAAAAAGCGTTTATAGAACGCGAGTCGATTTTGTCGTGCCACTTACGTTAAATCGCGCATATGTCAAAGTTGTTTGAAACCCTACTATTGCCAACGTGTTAAAAAATATTTTTTGTTTATATTTCTTCATACAAAATTTAATATTAAATATTAAATAATAAGATGGCAACCCTACTTTTATGAAAAATATCAAATAAACATAAACAAACAAAAAAGTAAAACAAAATTTAAATTTTAATTTAATTTAACGAATACATTCCATAGTAGATTTACTGAGGAGCTCCTGTGGCCAAGTGTGGAAATTCCTCCATGCAATCCACCAATTGCCTAAACTGCATTGTTGTAGTTATTTTAATGCTGAAAATTTAACAAATCGAAATAAACTAACAAAAACATTTATGATATCAATGTGTACTTACTTTTTTGTTGAAATATCCATTTTGTGTTTGCCTTTTTCAATGAAATTGTAATTAAATTTTACGCGCGAACACTATTCTATATTCGTCCAATTTTGACACTTCGGCGACTCTAACCGTCTTGTATATACCAAATAAATTGACAACAGTTACGTTTTTTTAACAAACTTGTCAACAGTCGTGTTCTGTGACCCAAAATAACAAAACCGCTAACATTTCAGCGGTTTTTATCAGCGAGTCGCGTTCTATAAACAGGCTGTTAATTGAAATTTTGTATGGATAATTGAATTCAATTAGACGTTAATTAAAAATTGCAATTAAAAATGCATGTGTGAACACCATATAAAGCCCATCTGACACTACATTTTTTGTTCATTGAATTGATAAAGAATTGATAGAAAGAAACAGAAAATGTTAGAAAAAGCAAACTATAAAAAATGTAAACAAAAAAGCCTTTTAGTTTTTTTTTATTAAATGTTGTCAACTTTTTGTTTATGAGAAACATAAAAACAAAACGAACAAAAAAAAAAAAAAAAAACGGTTAATCGGCAAATTTGCCCATAAACCGTTGATTCAGCAACACTTTTAATATTTCAAGCTTGAAATGTCAATTTTAAGGTGAACAATTTTATACTACGTTTCCACGGTACATGCTTCGCTCTCTATTCATGCTTCACACCCCAATCATGTGCGAAACCAAGAATGATAAAATAAAGATTACGCCAACGCGCGTAAAATTTTAAAATGTTCTGCGCATTTAGGCCCTGTGACGTCACACATTCTGAGTTTCTATTGGCTAATTTTTCTCACTTGTTTTTTTTACTCATGTTTTGCTTGCATTTGCTCACTGCACTCTTCATGTTTATATATTTTGTTGTTTTTTTCGTTTGTTTTTCTTTGGTATTCTGTTCGTCATTTCGTGCGAAATACTATCAAAAGCCCATATAAAAAAATGTATGCGAAATAAATGCGAAATAATGCGTCTAATCATATCGGCAGTACGAAAAAGAATAAATATAAGGAATAAAACCAATAAATTACATTGCAACCGCAACGCCATAAAAGCATCATGAATAATAATATAATTTTTGTATCCATTTCTTTAACACATAAAAACATATGGTTTTTGTTTATATAAAAGAAACAATGTTGCATACCTAAAGGCAATAAAAACGACAATTTTCTTCTAAATCGCGGCATTGTCACCACTTGCTAATTTTCAAACGAAATAATTGATGTTGCTCAACAAATTTCGCAAATTTGAACAGAGTACCATGCTTTAAACAGATTTTATTTTAGAACTCTCAGAGATTTCAATTGCAAGGTTGCCAACTCTCACATAAAACGTAAATTTTTCGCAAGAAATTTTAATTCTAACACATGAAACATTATTGGTAACCCTTAGAATGGCCCTTCTACGTCACATAACGGGAAATCATACGCATGGCGTAATCTTTATTTAATCATTCTTGTGCGAAACAACTTGCTTCACCATACACAATTTTAAGAGCGAATCAAGTAGATTCATATTGAATCTACTTGCGAAGCACGAAAAATTGCACTCTTCTCTAATTTTTATCGCAAGTTTATCTGCACTAGCTGTAAAAATTTAATATTATTGTAAACAAAGCAAATTATTTTCTTGTTGCTGGAAGTAAAGAAAGTCAATACGTACGAATGTATGTTCTTTTTCAAATAAGCTAACTAATTTCCACTCACTTTTTTTTTGTCCATTAAAAAAAAATTATTTTCCACAAATTGTAAATTCTGTTTTTTTATTCTGTTTGTTTATTAAAGACAACTGTCAAATCGAATCAAGTTTATTAGTCATGTAAACAGCATGATTCATAAACATGATTCAGAAGGCGAAGCAGGTGATTCAAGTCGTCGTGGAGACATAGTATATATTACATTTTTTTTGACATAACTTCATTTTTTATCGATAACTTTAGTAAAATGTTTAACAGTTTGCCATTTATTTTAATACTGCTGAACTCTTTGCACATAGTAAATTTTTCTATTACATTATATTTGTACTGTTCATCAAAACTTGAACAATGCATTAAAAATGTAGTGTCATAAAGCCCTAAGGCTATTATGTAATTTAAAGTGTTAATTAAGAAGGTCCCCAAGAATAAACTAAAACTATGTACATATATTAAAATAAAAGGTCATTAAGATATGCAACAACTGTAAAGATTGATTCAATTAAAAAATTTTAATCATTAAATTTCAGTATAACTTCAAAAATAATATGTACAAATTTTTATAGAATTTATTTTTTCACATTTCTTCATTTCACACATTCAGCATTTCACAAATAAAATTAACATCTAAAATTGCTCAAAAAATGATAATGAATTTTTGAAATCAAGAGAAATCGTTAAAATAAAATTCTTATTAATGTTCATATCTATCTACTCGTATGTACACATGAATGTCTGTATGTGTTTTGTATTGTTGATACGAGTTGCAGAATTAATGATCGCAATCGTTAATCTCTGACATTAAAAATCGCATGCGTATATTTGCTAGAGTGTTTTAGGTGTATTATTCTTTTCTTCGGGAGAAGCTTAAATGAACGCAACACTTTTTGATTAAATACCTGCACAAAAAACTTTTTAATACCACAGGTAAGCTGCAAAGATTAGTTTTTTTTTGCAGACACTTTAAATCAATCAAATATATTTTATATCCTCCTCTCCTAATGCACGATTTGTAAAATTGTGGGAATTCGAAGAGTATGGACTGGTATTAGTAAACATACCTACACCACTATAGGAGCAAAGTACGAGTATATTAAGCGTTTATGCTTATGTTTGTAATGTATCTACTGGTAGTGCCTTCTCGTTAACTCTATTGAAAGAGTTTAAAAATAGTCTCTGCTTTCATCACATCTTTCCTTAATTCAGTACTCCTGGAAATCATGATGGTACGAGCAGATTTTCTTCGCCTAAGAGGTACTCATGTTGTTAAATTGGTTTTATAGAATGGAACAATACGTTAGAAGCCAACTAAACGATTAAATGCAAAACCGACTACTATGTGGAAAATCGTTAAGGACCTAATTAAATAATAATTTCATAATAATTCATTTTCAAATGATATTAGTTCTATAGACGCATTTTCTGGCAGTCGTGAATCAATTTTACATCGGTTTGAATTTAGAAAATTAAATTACTCTTATTTTTTGTTACAAACCTTTGCAGTATGTCAAAATTCAGCACAATTAAGGCCCAAATCGGTTAATAATTCTACCACCGGAAATAAAGCCCAGTTTCAAGACAGCATTATTCAAAATTAATTACGTATGCATGTACAGAAATTTCAACTTTAAATTTTTAGAAAATTCGTCCAAAATTTGTATAAACTGACGTACAAAATAAACTCCTGTTCATGCATTTAAACCGCATTGTATTAAAATTTATTGAAAATATCGCTTCATTAGGTCGATATCTGAAAACAATTCAGCCGCATACAACACTATATTCGTTATGTCGAAGCATGCCCTTTTTATTGTGATGTTTCGTAATTTTCGTACGATTTTCGAAAAGTTTTTTTTTTATGAAAATTTTCATTATATTGAAAGTTAATCCAAATAATTAAAATTAATATATGTATTAGTATATCATACATACAAACAATCTGTTCCAATATGGATATTCAAATTCACAAAAAATTTAATTTTTGATAAATTATCTTACCTCAGTTGTGCAACAATTACCAATGTTTTGCAGGGTAGACTCTCCTAGGCATCTATTATAAGCGTAAAATAAAACATACAGCCTCCTGCGACTGCGAAATTGATGGCGACTCTACAAGTGCTTAAATGAATATTAAGTGCAACTATGGAAATTAATTGTATGCCTGTATAAATATGCTACTTGAAACAAATGTTTTTTAATGGTCTACCTCAGGGATCAACCAACCAAAGAATTTGATACCTCATAAAAATCCAGGTACGCAAAAATTTGTGTTTTCCAACATTTGCAAACCTCTCTTATTCCGTCCGGGGTCTCTATTAATATTTCGGAGAATAATTTTTACTCTCACCTCGATATTTGTATGTGCGTTTAAATAAAAATAAATATCTGAAGTAGCAGATTGATAGTTTGTATCTATGTATGTATACGTACATATATTCTATATGTATATGAATACGAGTATGAATATGTATAAGGAGTATGAGTACAATGTGTCTTTTTACTTCTACTATTTGAAAAACTAACAAAATCAAAAATATTTACTCGCACTACACGTTTAGAATATTTAAATATTCAATATTCAATATCATATTCATGTTATTTTTTTAATGATTTTCTTATGATTTCCAAGTTTGTCTGTTTTTAATGGATTCCTGTCAATCATGAACATTTGTGATTGATTAAGTGACAAACAGTTGAAATTCAAAATGAATTTAAAGTAAATATGTATAATTCTGAAGATTGGAAGACGGAATATAAAAAGTAGAACACAATCTCTACACCCCAGTAGCAGAAAATTTCTATTTCTGTTTACATGTGTGTAGATGTTTATTATTGGAATTAAAATTATAAGAAGTATCTCTAAAGTATTCTGCACATTAAGTATGTTAAAATTAGAATTAAAATAAATATTTGTACGATTGTTCCCAAATACATAATTATCCACAAAAATACATATTTTAATATTAATTCTTAGCAAATCACATTTTAATTACATACTTTAAAAGTAGAAGCATGTACATATGTATCTCATTTAGTTCTCTTAAGTTTCATTAAGAATCAATTCCTAATAGAAAAAGTATGTTTTTGCATTAAAAAAAAATATTTAATGTTTTTATAAGTAATTATAATTTTAAGCATATTCATGTCCCTCGATAACTCCACCTTATATTGAATATTATGGGATATTTATAGGCTTGTTATAATGAGTGACAAGGACAAATAGAGCTCCATCATCTCAGGAAGCAGCAGTCAAGGATTCTGGAATGAAAATATACTGAAAGTACATTGAGTATATCGATACAAGACATACATATGCAAATTTATTTCGAAAATAACGGTTCAGTTCGCAAAGTTTACCGCAAGCTCCGTCCATTTTATGGTCAACATAATCGTCCATCAGAGCAATTAATTCGGTTAACCATGGATCGTTTTCGCACTACGTTTACTCTATGTGATAATACGCATCCGCAGAGACGTCGAACAGTGCGCACCGAAGAAACAATTGCCGCTGTAGAGCAAAGTGTTGAAGAGGACCCGAATTAATGGAGACCGGTATAGAGCCATGATAACCGACTATTTTGTTCCCGAATTGGATGGCATGAATGTGGATGAGTTGTGGTTCCAACAAGACGGCGCTACATGCCACACAGCGCACGCCACAATCGATTTATTGAAGGAAACATTCGATGAGCGCATAATTTCGCGGAATGGACCTGTCAATTGGCCACCAAGATCGTGTGATTTGAGACCATTGGATTATTTTCTTTGGGGATATGTGAAGTCGCTCGTCTACGCCAACAAACCAGAAACGTTAGGGGAATTGGAAGCCAACATTCGTGGCGTTATTGCCGACATACGGCCCCATATGCTCGAAAAAGTGGTTGAAAATTGGACCTGTAGAATTGGCTTTATTCGAGCCAGCCGCGGCGGCCACATGCCTGAATTCATATTTAAACATTAATGGCATAAAATTATCCTTCCAATAAAGCCAAATTGATGGTCATTAAAACGATTTTCTTGTGTTTTATTTCAATTCGAAGTTCTATACCTCTCAAAAAAACACCCTATATGTACATACATTTATGTGTAGCTTGGAATCCGGGAGTATGCCATAGTTTGCAGGTTTCAGCAATATTAATTAACAAAGCGGGCATTCCCGCGCCAGCCGGTTCTACGCACCGAAATGACCCGAGATCACTCGGCCAAGGGCTGTCAACTAAGCAATTATTGTTGTTACAACAACAACAACAACAACAAAGCGGGAAAGTCATAGTATAGCAAATAACTACAGAAAATCGGCTGGACGTAATTTTATTGAAAACTGTTAAAGGACTGGTTGACCACCACAGCAAGAGTAGCCCCTCTCACAATAATTACAGCAAGGCGCTGTTGACAAAGTGTGAAATAACCGAAAAAGAAAATATTAGGAGAGCAGTGCTAAAGGCCATTTGCTGTGGTAAAAACTTGAGTAATTAAAATGTCAAATTCAGTTCAGTTAACTTCTGCAGGTTTCACATCCAAAAATCTATACGTTTTACTACAGTTGTGTGTGCGGAAGTAAAATGTTTGCAAGGTTTGTATTCAACATGCAAAATTAGGTAAAAATATGAACACATTCATATGTTTACTTTTTTAAAGATATGTACATTATAAGTTAGAAATGTACAATTTTACGAGAATTTTATATTAAAAATTAAACCACAACTACAAATAAATGAGTTCTATTGCACATACATACATACAAGTCTATTACAAAACTATTTTAGCTACTCATTATACCCTACACCACCATAGGGTATATTGGATTTGTGCATATGTTTGTAACGCCCAGAAAGATTGTTTCAACACCCACCTTCAAGTATACCGATCGACTCAGAATCACTTTCTGAGTCGATTTAACGATGTCCGTCTGTCCGTCCGTCTGGCTGGCTGGCTGTCCATGTAAAGCTTGTGCGCAGAGTACAGGTCGCAATTTTAAAGATATTGCGATAAGATTTGGTACGTGATATTTTTCGGCCCAAGGATAGATGGGTTTGAAACTGGTGTAAATCGGTCCATTATTTCACCTGGCCCCCATACAAATGTCCTCCCGAAATTGGAGTTTACCGATCATAAATGTTTGAATTATGCAAGTATCCAAACAAATTTCATCACAAATGCGTGGTAAATAAAGCTAAATCACATCTGCAAATTTTGTGCAGATCGGTTCATAATTACTCGTAGCTCGCATATAAGGCCCACTTCCGAAAATCACTTTAAAGAGCATAACTCTCTCAAAAATGTTGATATCCAAATAATATTTAACGTAAATATATTTCATATGTATGCAAATAATATTGTCTAATATAAGACCCTCTCCGTAATTCACTTTAATCCAGGGACCGTAACTGTTATGACTTTTATCAAAAAAATCAAGAAATAGGAGTTATTTTTGATTTTTATATTTTTAGATAGAAAATAAGAGTTATTTTTGATATTTATAATTTTAAATGAAAAATAAAAGTTTTTTTTGATTTTTATATTTTTATATCAATAATAAAAATCAATTCAAAACTCTTATTTATTTGCTGATGCCGTATGTATTATAATATGCTGCTTCATTCAAATTTCTATATGAATATTATGTGACTTATCCAATATCAGCTATAAAAACATGAATGTATAGAAATAGCTTCTAAGTTTTGGCTGTCACTCAAGTCAGTGTAGAAAGGTCATTTTCAACACTCAGATTAATATTGGGAAATCTGAGATATAATTTATCTGAGGAGCATTTAAAATCAATTATGATGGTAAAATTGAACGACTTCTTAACACTGACTTGAATGGCAGCCAAAACTTATAAGCTATTTCTATACATTCATGTTTTTATAGCTGATATTGGATAAGTCACATAATATTCATATAGAAATTTGAATGAAGCAGCATATTATAATACATACGGCATCAACAAATAAATAAGAGTTTGAATTGATTTTTATTATTAATATAAAAATATAAAAATCAAAAATAACTTTTATTTTTCATTTAAAAATATAAGAAACAAAAATAACTTTTATTTTTCATTTAAAAATATAAAAATCAAAAATAACTCTTATTTTTGATTGTTAAAATAAAAATCAAAAATTTAAAAATCATACAATATGTTGGATGCATTTCGCCTAAGAATCATGATGGTATAATTGAAAGTTTTCTACGATGTTCATTTATGTATGATTTATTTCTTCAAAAATTTAAAAATAACTCTTATTTCCGGTCCCTGCTTTAATCTCCATAAATCTTTTAAAAGTATTTTTTATCGAGATAAAGTTTAACACATATAATACTTATATTCACAGACATCATGACACTAAATTTTTGGATGACCGGTCCACAATAGGTTATATCTCCCATATAGCGCCTATTTCTGAAAAACTGTTTTATACATATACTGGTGGTAGGGTATTATATGGTCGGGCTTGACCGACTATACTTTCTTACTTTTTTTATCAATAGTTTTGCAACTAAATTGCAAAATACATATGTATTTTTAAATTTAAATCAAATTAAAAGTATTTCATCCCCAAATATTATTTTGAAAATTTTATTTCCTTTTGAGAATCCTTATTATTAAGAATTACAAATTTTGCATTCGACTCATAAAATAAATCAATTAAATCCTATGATTTACAAATATTTACAAGCACCCAACAAACAACAAAAGAACAAAAATTGGTGAAAACAATTAAGCAAAAGAGCTTCTTTCCATTTCCACTACAATACAACAACAATAACACGAATGATATTTAATTTCGAATTTATGTTTAATGCTGATCAGGTCTTTAACTAAAAAATAATGACAAATTGTTGTTATACATAGTTGTTATTGCTGTTATTAGTATTCTTGTTGTTATTAATGATGTTTTAACTGGTGTTTAATTAATTGTTACTCAACCCCTGGCAGCAGTTTTTATGTTGTTAAATGGATTTTTTTTAATTGTTGGTGTTGAAATTTTTTATTATTAACGAGTTTTTCATTTAAAATATTTAAATTAAAAAAGCAACAATAAACTCCTAGAAAAGCATAAGGAAATAAGTAAAAGTAACCTCTTAGTTCAACTTGTATTTGATTTTGTATCACATTTTTATACCATCCACCACTAAATATCTATGTATGTATGTATAAGTTTGTCATTCCGTTTTTTTCGATAATTCCAACAGAACTATTGACAAAAAGAATTTTTGTTTTTTTGCCTTTAAATTTTTTTTTGTCATATCATCGGTATTTACAAACAGAAAAGGCATGCTTTAAAGTAATAAGAAAAATGGAATAATACCGTTACTACACAGAAAAAAATTCATCTTTTTTTTCAATTAAACCTTTAGTTGATTTTTAAATAATTTTCAATTAAAATTTTAATTGATTCAATTACTTTTTCTGATTTTTCTGATAGTTTCAATTAAAACTCAAATTTTTTTTAATTGATACTATCATTTTGTTTACAGGTCCGATTTCTAATAAATTTTTAATTGATTCCACAAATATTTTCATTGAAACTCATTTTTATTTTTTTCTGTGTACTCTCTTACTTTTTTTTGCTATTCGTTCTACCCGTGAAATAATTGTTGGAATTTCGTCTGTATTTACTAATATTTAATCGTGTTGTGTTTATTTCAATTATAAAACATTAAAAATTAATTAAAATAAAGTAAAAAAAATTATTATACTGTTAGTGAATTAAACAATACATACTAAATTACCACCGAAGGGCGATGTTATTAATTTTTTCTTGTATCAACTTTCGAATTCGATATTGAATCAAAATCAGCAAAGTTTCCAAAAACAACATTTTATATTTCTCGTAAGGAGTTTGATATTGAAAATCAGTAAAATCGATTTAGTAAAAGAAAAGTTATGGACCAAAATGTGTGACAACCTTCGTCAAAATATGATATTTTTCACTAGTTTTTTTTTTGCTATTTTGTTTAAATATATTGCAGATAATTGCATGCAATTTTGTAGACGAAAGAATTACAAACAGTGATGAAAATAGGAATAATCGGTTCATGATTTCTCATTGCCCCATGCAAATTTCTTCCCGAAATATGGCTTAGTAGTACATAAATGGTTATAAAATTTGTTTGTATTTTTTGTATTTTGTATTTATTAATTTGATTTTCTAATACAACAAAACACAACATCTTATAAATTACAGCATTAGAATCAGACAAGTTAAAGTTTTCATAGATTATATTTAAATTTAAATAGAGTAAAAGAAATAAAGTAAAGGTATATAAAATTAAAAAAAAAATAAAAAAGAGTTTACATTTAAACATTAACAAAACATTTATGAAAAATATTCCCTCAGTAATTTTCTAAATCTTGTAGCGTATTGGCATTCAGAAGCATGGTTACGATGACGAAATTGAATTAAATTTTTCCCTCTACACGATCTAGAAAACTGCAAACGTTCATAAAGATATTTTGGCTCCCTTGTCATTATTATTTTGTGAAGCAATATTAAGTTTTTAAATTGAAGATAGTTTAAAAATGACATATTGAATAAACGACAAGAGTGCTGCGATATATGATCAAATATTTTTAAAGAGAAAGTGTAACGAATGATATTGTTGTATGTTTACCTCAAAATCTATATGAAAGGCTCTTTTACATATTAATATGCATTTCGATTTATTAGGATTAAGTCGCAAACCGTTAGCCGCTGCTCATGTAAATATTTTGCCAAGATCATGATTCAATTCCAGTATTTTCATATTAACTGACTCTTTAGGACTACTGAGATACAGCTGAACGTCATCAGCATACATTTGTATACTAGAGTACGATAGTTGGTTAGGGAGATCGTTCGCATATAAAGAGTATAGTAGGGGTCCAAGGATGGACCCCTATGCTACTTCTCTAGTTACTTTTAAAGAACGCGATATAGATTCGGCATTTGCAACTGTAAGGTATGATGACAACAGTTTCACAGCAAACGTGGAAAATTTAAATAATTTGGACAATTTCATGCACAAGATTGAATGGTGCCCTGTATCAAAAGCCTTTGAGTGGTCCAATAATACCAAAAACGTTATTTTGTTCTCATCCAGGTTACTACGAATTGCCTCTATTACATCAGTAAGAGCTGAAGTACAGCCACGTTTAGGTCTGAATCCAGATTGACGATCAGTTAACAGGTTGTTGTTATTAACATGGTTATAAATTTGTTTATGTAACAACTTTTCCAAAACTTTGGAAAAATAGGGGAGAATCGCAATCGGACGATATTCATTTCCTGCTTTTGGTACTGGAACAATTTTGCATGTTTCCACTGCGTTGGAAATGTACAGGTTATAATTATTGTATTAAAAAGATGTGTAACATATCGAATTATCCAGGGTAGAATAATTTCAACAAATTTTGGGTTAATATCATCTAATCCAATTGAATTAGATTTAATTGCATTAAAAGCGTTAACTACATCACATGCGGCTAGGCATTGAAAATTAAATTCACTACATGAAATCAAAGGTAAACATTCTTCATAAAAACTATACTGAACAGTCGGATAATCAATTTCAGTAAAATTTACATTAAGCGAGTTAACATCAACTTCCAATGAACGGTCAACTGAGCCATTAATGCCAATCTCTCGCATATACTTCCATTTACTTCTACAATCAACTGCCGTGTTAAATTTATTATAATAATACGGTCACGTTGTTCTATTAACAATTTAGTTTCATTTCCAAACCATGGCCTAATTCTATTCTTGATTATCCTATTTTTTATTGGCACGTGATTGTTATAAATTTGCAGTATTGAGTTATTAAGAAAAGTAAGCTTCTCATCCACTGATGGCAAATAAAAAATTTGTTCCCAATCAACGTTATCAAGACTTATACTATTGAAATCTCTGAAACTGTATATTTGAATTCCCTTTTCCATTCTAAATTCATAGCATATAAAAATCAAATCGTGCTTTGAAAAGGTGGATGCAGCTAACTGATCATAGAGTAATAATTTTCGCTCGTTACTTACAAAAACAAGGTCAAGTAATGTGCTGTTTGTGGTTGAAAGATGTGTTGGCCTGGAAGTGTTTACAGCAGATAAATTAAAAGAATACATAATGTTGGTCAGAGTTTCATTTCCAACCATATTGCAATTAAAATCACCAGTTAAAATAACCTCCAAATACACTACAGAAAAATGTTCCAATTTGTCAATAAGTGTGTCCAATTTCATATACCTATCCGATCTATAAACACAGCCAAGGAGCATTTTCTCACCAAGAAAATTTACGTCAATAAAAATTAATTCAATATCAGCGGGTTCATTATGTGAACAGATAAGTTTACATGAGATATTATTCCTAATGTAAATAGCTACGCCTCCACCATTACTTTGCCTATCCGATCGAAAGATACGATAACCATCTACTTTATAAATACTGTCGTTTATTTCCCGTATATACCATGTTTCAGAAACACATATAGCATCAATACCTGAATTCTCAAATAGATAACGAAATTCATCAAGTTTCGGCAGAAGGCTTTGGGCGTTTATATGACATATGTTAAAGCCCCGATGCCGATTAGCTAAAATACGAATCATGTTATAATACAATATTAATACAAAATTCAGCAAAAATAAGTTTCATGCAAAAGCAATCGCAAAACGAAATTTTGTTTAGTTCGGTCCTTGTTTGACCATCTGGTATAAATATTGTTGCCAGGTTAAAATTCGACACAAATAATCTTTATTGACATTGTTGTACAAACTTTAATTATGGCCGGCACATAATTAGTCATAGCTCCCATATAAGGACTTTATATATGTATATTTTATAAAAATCGGGACAAAAAAAACATACTACAGATTTTTGTGAATTTTGGTCCATATTTGACAATATCCCCCATATAAGGCCCACTTCTGAAATTCACGTTAATACTAATATATATTTTAAATATACCATTATTGTGTTGAAATTCGACGTGTGATATCCTTATATGCATACAATTCTCTGTTCCGAAATTTAATATCGAATATCGGCCCATAATTGTTCATAGCTGCTCTTAAGGATCATTGCCGAAACAACTTAACCCTCAAAAATGTCTAATAAATATCGATATGGAACCAACTTTTATACAGATCAGAAATTTTAATCCATCACTCATATTAATCGGTTATACGAAAATTGCGGTACTGGATTTTGTAGCTGTTAAATTATAATAGGCAATATATACATATTTAGATATATAGATAACAAATAACCATAAAACTCTAATAAACAACGTTATTAAGATGAAATTCAACATAAATAAGCCTCAAATACATTGAAATCACGCTACTGGATACAGTATTTTGATGATAGTAGTTTATAAATGGTCCACTGCTACTATGCCATCCATAAAACACTCGTAAATAACGAGATTTGCCACCTTACCCTTTTTATACTCTAAATTACATTTAAGATTGTTATGGTCATCAGACAAATTCTGTAAATGATGGTAAGAATTATGTAATTATAAATGGTGAGAATTTGATAAAATTTCAAAGCATTCGAATTAAATTATGTTTGCAGTAAAATTTGCGCTAATACTAAATAAAAAACACTGAATAGGGATATTCTAGCCCTACAACCAGTGTAGTTTTTGTATTTCTCATTATATGTATTTAGGTGGAGGGTGTTTAAAATTCGACACAGCAGAATATAGCACTCTTACTTGTTTTTTAAAACAAAATACATGCATACATACAAATCTAATCTAATTTTTTATATTAAACTAGCTAAACCCGGTGTGCTTCGCTACCCCCCCCCCCTCACGTTATAAAATAAAACGTACATATATATATATTTACAAACATTTATTTATTTAATTTTAATGTATTTATTGCAATGCTTTAGGCTTAGTTTGCCCATCAGGAGCATACACATATACACGGGCTATTAACCTGGAGCTTTGTTAACAGTCATCGCAAACGCTAAGCAAACAGGAAAAAATTGTTTAAAATCGAATGGTAAATCTGTTGGTAGCATTGGAATGCGTAGCACAAGTATATCTGTACCTTTATATTTTCCTGTTATAATGGTCGCTTCTACTAAATTATACCGTGGTGATCGATATTACGCACTCCAATTTTAATTAATTAATTAACGGCCTTACGGGTTGCTTGATTGATTTGACGCATTTCAAAGTGGTATCCATCTTCTCCATATGGAAAAATAATAGGATACTGAAGCGCGTCATATGAGCGATGCATTTTAGTGGGCGAGGCCATGCCCCTTTGTTCACTTACATAGTCAAGAATTTATTATTTCGTAAGAATATCCTATTGTGAAAATTTAATGACGATCGGACCAGTAGTTAAGAATATATTATGATTTTTAATTTTCCTAAAAAGGGGCGTGGTCCCACCTCTTGGTACGTATTCCTAATTATGCCAATACCATATGTACCACATATCATTGACGTAGGTCAAAAAATGCCCAAAATATGGCGATTTACATTTTTGGGTTCTATGGGCGGTGCCACCCCCGTTTGTACAATAAAAACTTCATATAGCCTATTATTCCTTCCAGAGTCACAATAACATGCTGCGAAAATTTCATCAAAATCGGCTGAGACGTTTTCGAGTCCATACGTTACATACATACATACATACATTCAATTTTATATATATAGATATTTTTAGTTGTATATTTTATTTTTGTGAAATTCGTACATGGGTGTATTTTTTATTTGAATGTGAATACACTCAAATACTTGAATTTGTTTTAATGTACAATTGTTCAATTCACAACTGATGTTGTAGTGTCGTAGGAGTTGTACGTCGTCTGAATTTACAATAGTTGTACAAATGTTGTTGGTAATTTCTATATAAATACTTTGTACAACACCAACGACATTTTTATATATGTTTTTCGAATCTCAACAAAAAAATTACTAATTTTAGTTTAAAAAATAACCAAACGGTAACACTCAAATCATAAAACTGTTCGACAAATTTAAAACAAGAAAATAAAATTAAGAAACAAAACATTTTATTAATGGATATTGTTGAAAAGACTCGTACTACGGGATGATTTAATTTTGGAAAATATTTACTCGTAGTCGTATTTTATATTTTGTATATTTGTTTTTAAAATATTTTCTTATTTCATTTTGAAGGTTTGACAACTTAAACGTACGACTATGTTCAAAATAGTTTTCACTATCAGACAGTTGTATGATACAATATACAACATACAACGTCACTTATGAATGGAATAAATATGTTGAATGTAGATAAATAGCATTGAAATTGTGATGGATTCGTATTCAAATTCCCGCGATATACAAAACTAACATGTTGATTAATTAATCCACACAATGGTTGACATATCGTTTTTTTTTTTGGGACTCTGACGCTTATACATAAGGTACACGCACATACAAAATCGTATTGTTGTTTTTGCAGCCGAAATATGTTAGAGATGAACGCGTGAGTATCTTTATTTGAAGTGCCAATGATTTTATAATTATTTTTTTTTTATTATGTTGTTTGATTTCAGTGATTCAACACACATAGTAAAGTGTTTTGAGTTTTTATTATTTGTGGTCGAAACAATATCACCTGTCCGTCTCTGGTGTGATTTGTTTGTATTGTTGGTAAGACATCTGAATAGTGTGGGATTGATCAATTTAACCAAGTGGTACGTACGTACGCACGTTTGTGTCGGATGGGTATAATTCAATTTAAAAGATGTTTTGAATTTCACTTCTTTTTCATAAATGAAAATCATTGTCCGCTAGTATTTATGAATTACATATGTACGAGTATATGTAAATAAAAATTGTGCTTATTTTTGTAGCAACTAACGATTTTTTTTAAAACATTGATTAATTTATAAGTTTATTTATATTTGAAAAATCACACACTCACTCAGAAACACACATATTGATACTACATACATACATAAATACATACATAGAGACATACATACATATGTACATATTTATTTCCTTTTGGAATTATGATGTTTTGGTAACATTAAAAAATCTCATGCTCATTTTTTTATAAATATGTATATACTTCTATTTCACTATAACTTTTACCCTCATGTGTATGTATTTAAAATTTAAAAAGAGCCGCGAACATTTTTTCCGAATTTGTAACGACAATATGCACATCAGAGAACAGAAGGAGACCATTCACATTTGCTAACCATTCGCAAATTCATTGCTTTTGCATTGCTTTTACTCGACAATAATAAAAATGTGCATTGCTGTTTGTTTACTCATTCCTTATTACTGTTTGCTATTATGCGGTTATACATTAAGAAACGAAATAATTCAATGCCACATGAAAAAACTAAAAACATTCACACCATTCGTCCAGTATTCGTTGCTTTCAATGAATGAAAACATAAAGAAAGAGCAAAAACAATAGAAAACCTAATGAGAAAATAAATATATTTTGGTTGTTGCTTTATGTGCGATTTGTTGACAGTAAACTAGTAAAGTTTGATATTTTTTGTTAGTATGTAGAACTTATACAATCAGCATTGAAACCATTCATACCAATCGTTAACCATTCGTACCAATCGTTAAGTATTCGTTGCTTTTGGGAGTATACGTTTACATTTGTACAAGACATGCAATGCATTTTTCGTTACACTCCGTTTTGTGAATAATGACATGTATTGCTTTACGGAATTGATTTATGTTGTCAACATGAGGTTTTTTTTTTTTTATTGTATTCAAAATCTAAAATTAACTAATCAATCCGTTCTCTGATGCACATGTAGCCGCTTTAGTATTCAATGTTGGTACAAAAAGGTACTGAAATTATTCAGATAAGCTGTACAGTTTTCTACGATCTCAGATGTTAGTATCTGCAGTTATTATAAAGAAATTTTCGACCAGTCTGATTGATGTCGAAAGAAAGTCTAGCCTAAAAAAAAAACAATAAATGTATTTAGTTAATACCGGTTTTTATTGTACATATCACCAATAGGTACATATATACTGATGAAGTGTACAAATATTATCCTTGATGTTATATAATTCTTTCAGGTTAATTTCTAGCCCAGTTGCTGACAATTCACATGATATCTCTGATTACATCCAGAAATACAATGTGCTCTAGGGCCCGTTGAATTGCAATATTTGAATTTTAAAAAATGTCGCTTCAGATTATTTCCAAAGTCGTTAGATTTTCATTGGATGTTGTCAAAACAAAGTCTAATGAGAGTTGACACGATTTGCAAAAACTATATAAGAAAATATTTATACTCATTACTTTTGAGCTCTTTTCAATTACTTACTCAATAAATAGTTACGAGAGATTAAATAAAATTATTAATTATTCACTCAAATACTTAAAAATACAAAAAAGTAAACAAATTTATTATTTTTCCTACTTCGAAATTTCAGAAATTTCGATATAAATTGAAAGTAAAGCCTCCAAAATATTCAATAGCATACATGAAGATTGCCTATTTAATTAAGTTTAATCTACGAATGTTGTTTTTGAGTCGATAGGTTGTTACTTTTTTTTAGCAGGTTTTATGTAAGAATTCATAACTTAAATCGCTTCAAACCTGCTGATGGGATGCATGATTTTTGTATGAGGTGTTCCCGTTTTGGAGGACTACTTTCTGCTGACAATAAGCGCTTCTTTTAACCTAATCAAACATGCAAATAAAGCACTTTCCTAAAGTGTTTTACGTCACTTCGCGCACACCAATCAAAGAACAAATTCTATCTGAATGTTTTTATGCTTAACGTTTCATTTCTTGTAAATCTTTTAAATGGTAATGTTTCATCAAATTTTCTATTAAGTAAAATATCATTGAATGTTCCTCAACACACATTACGATTCAATCACCCACTATATGTTAAAACTTTTCGAACAAACTATGAGATGGCAGATCCGTTTAGGAAATTATGTTGTTGTTTTAATGAAATGTTTAACTTTATAGATTTTTCTTTAAATATTGATGTTATTAAACGCAATATTATATTAAGTTTGAATGTGTAATGCAGTTATATTAAGAAAATTGTTAATTAATATTTAGTCTGTAAGAATTGTATCCATAGACTTAATTAAATAAATAAATAAATAAATAAATAAATAAATAAATAAATAAATAAATAAATAAATAGAGTAGGTATGCAAAAACTGAAACTGTTTAATTGGTTTTACTGTTTGAAAAATCGACTGGTTTCGATAGTCCGGGTTTCTTTGGTTATTATAATTGTGAACTTTTTTAATTCCTGTCGAAAATCTCACGCAACTTTAAATATTTTCTAAAAAGAAAAAAAAAACTTTAGGGTTTCAATTACACCTGATTTCTATATAAAGTATTTTTTTATTTATTAATTTTATTAGAACTAACGATCCTTGGCGAACAGTTTACTTCTAAATTAAAAGATTTTTATATATTTATTTGTTTCTTATTTGTAAAAATATTCAAGTTTTACGAATAACCCAATCTAGCATTAAAGTTGGATTATATTTATTTAGATTAACTAATCTCATTATTAATTGGCATTGCATCTTCAAGTCACAATCAGCTCTAAAAATATTCACCCCCAAATCGTTTGTATTTGATAACATCAACTAGAAAACGTTAAAGTCAAGACATAAAACAGCTTTTACATTTCGTATTGGATAATTCTTACAAGCAGGACCGTCAGATATGGCGATATTGCCCAACGGGGCGATTTGGTTTTGATGACATGGCGATATATATATGTACATATGTATGTGTACACTAGTTAAATTTTCGACCCTTAGTTACCATCGACAAGGAAAGTGGGCCTGTTTTTAGATGCACCACTTGCCACAAAAAAGTATGATGCTACAACAATATTGCTTAACAATAATGTATTTTTGAACAGAACCAGTAACAGTTTTATTCATTTGACGCTCTTTCAATGGATTTTTAATTAATTTTTTTTATAAAGAAGTATACAGTGACACATACTATACTATACATAAATGTTTGAAAATTTGTATGTACGAGGTCTGATCAAAAAATAACCGTTATTTTCAAATTTCGTGAGTTACGTATGTTCGATTTACGCACTTTTTTCTGTTATGTTGGTACACATGTCTGTTATATACTCGTATGTATATGTACATACCTATACATATATGTACATACCTATACATATGTATGTACATATGTACATACATATCTCTACAATTTTTCAAAAGTTTGAATAGTTTTTTTTCAATATTTTGAGTCAGATAAAACTGTCGAAGGTAGGATTTTGGTATTTTTGTTTTCAATTGTGTTTGCTAAACATTCGCCAACGAGGAAATACATAGTTCCAAGAGCTGCAGGGATAATCATAAAATAACAAATAAATACAACAAGAAATCATTATTAACGAGTTTTGTTTTAATTCTTTTTTTCCGCCGTTAAGTTAACAATCCGCAATTGTCACAATTTGACATAATTGAGATGCGCTCCCTGTACCCAACTTAAAAAATATACATTTGTCATTTTCGTGACACTTCCGCTGTCACGCCCTGACGTTTATTATTCTAAACAAAATTTTCATGACCAGACTATCTTCAATTCTCGGTCTGTCATTTTTCTCAACTATTCATACGTAAATATACAAATTATTTTCTTTTAATTTAGTTTCTGTACATGATTTCATTTTAGACACGTAAAAAATTTTATATACAAACATATCTACATACATACATACATTTAAGTATTTATAGAAAAAGTCTTGTACGAGTGAGTATATGATGAAAAATAAAGATTTTATTATACGTGTACGTATATACATATGTATGTATGTATGTACATACCAGAATACAATTTGTGGCATATTTGAATCGTCCTTGCAAAAAATTGGACTACGTGATCCATTTTAGATGATATGGACTACTTACAACATGGTCCAATGTTATGCAGTCATGGACCATGCCATAGTTAAACAAGAGTTTGTAGTTAAACGACATGGTTTCGTGTTAACACGATTGCATATTGAGTTGTTGTTGTTGTTTAAAACTAACCCTCGTGAGTACTCCATGGAGTAGTTTTGGGACTACTCCGATGGGTTATATGGTCCAATCCTAGGACATCGCAATGTTAAATGGACCACCTTTTTTTCATATATTTGGAGTAGTTTTAAAGTACTCCTACTCCTCTTTGGACTAGTCTTTACATGCATGTATGGACTAGTCGCGTTATTTGCAGGGGTTGAGCATACAAATTATGAATGGTAGATACGAGTATGCATGTATGTAGGTGTTGTTCGCTATTCAATGAATTTTCATAAAGTTACTGGACTTATAAAATAATAAAATAACATATATCGTGCTTCTTTATTTAACAATATTTTTATTATTGCAATTACAATGGTTGGTCATATGTACATATAGTCACAAAATCAAATCCTAATTAGTTTATTCGCATGCAGAAATCCGCAAATAAAAATGTATTTTGTATGAATCGGAATCACAATATGTGTTCCTTCGTGTAACTACAGAACGGTGTTGTGTTGATCTTTCATTTGAAATGATTGAACGTGAATGACTAGCTCTCATTTGTTTTACACATTTGAATTGAAAATCAAATACACACACAACACTCATTTGGCTGCCAAATACATTTGTGCAGACCTCTAGTGTAGACGAGGCTTTTCCGCCTGGAATATTAGATTAAAATCGTTTAAAAGTTCCAAAGTGTATGACATAAATTCCAAATAAATTTTTGTAATGACATTACTCAAAAAAATATTTTATTTTTTATTCCCAGGATTATACATGGTACCTGAAGTCATCAAAAGATACGGAAAATGTATCTTTCGTATCCTAATGGCATCACTGGTATACAAAATGATTAAGGTTTAGGAACTTTTTTGACAAAAGTCTTAAATGAGTAGTCTGTACTAGAGGTGGGCGTGATTCACATATACAGTGTGTTCACGATGGAAACACACGTGAATGTGCAAAATTAAAAAATTTTACACGTGAGTGTGAGTGAATGTGCAACAGCGTCTTCGTGAGCGTGAGTGAATGTGAAAATGTTGTTCGTGAACGTGTTCACAAGAATTCACGACAAATAAAATATTTTTTGAATTTTTGAGCATTTTAACCCATTTTATGAATATATGGACGTATATCAAACTACGTCAAGTCAACATAATGATATCGACCAAGAAATTAAAAATTATTTACTCAAACAAATCAAAGCAGAAAGCGATATTTTAAAATTTTGGAAAGAAGCAAGTGATCTTCCTATATTGAAGAAAATAGCATTAATAATTCTTTGTATACCAACCAGTTCAGCAACGAGCGAACGAGTTTTTTCGACATCTGGAAGGATATTGGAAGAAAGACGAAGAAAATGTAGATATGCTTTTATTTCTAAATAAAAATATATAATTATTTTATATATTAAAATACAAATCATAAAACTTTTCATATGTATATGTATTACACTTTCTTGCATAATACACAAATAAATATGTTTTTTGTTCTAACAAATTGATTTTAAGTTATATGTGTTTTACCAATTTCTCTAAAATTGTTATAGGTAGTTACTTAAATAACAGACTTCCGATAATTTTGCCACGTTTTGCTTTCAATAACATTATTTGTCAGTTGGAATTTTATATTTTCTCTATTTTCTGTTTTTTTTTTCTTGTCGTGAATTTTCGTGAACACGTGAATGTGAGTGAATGTGAAAAAATATCTTCGTGAGCTTTCGTGAATGTACAACAACATGTTCGTGAGTGTGCGTGAGTGTGCAAAAATGTATTCACGCATCCCACCTCTAGTCTGTACCTTTACCTCAAGTCAGATATTAAACGACTACTTCCCGAAAAGAGAAAACGTTGGAGAGAGTGGCAATAAAGCAAATCACTATTTGAGGAAATATTTAACGAGAAAATTATAAAATGTTTGAATTGCAAATCATGAAGATTTTCTTGATATGTATTAAACCTCTGCATGAATGTATTCGTTGTTAAGTAGTACAGATGAACTTTCAAAATATGTGCGCTTACTCGAAGTATATTTAAAAATAATGTTCATATTTTTGAGTACAATAAAAATACCGAATATGTATATGCTGTTACTCGGCTTTATGTTTACGAGCAGCGTTGTCAACTTTGAAATTTCAAAACGCACCAAAATGGAGAAAAAAGCGCACCATTTACAAAAAAACGCACCAAGTTAAGAATTTCGTTTTTGTTTCAAATATTTATTGAACTAATTTGAAATTTTTTAATATCATAAATTCTATAAAAAACTTTTATCAACGATTATTAGAGAAAGTAATAATAGTAATAGCCTTTTGTTTAATAAATGAGCAAATAAAGATAAAATAAACATTTAATCACTAAAAATTTAACTCACATAAAAAGCTAATTTCAGTACATATTTGGTACTTTTTTTATATATTTTTGTTTTCTAGTTAAAGTACTTCTATTTGATTTTTTCCAATAAAATTTGTTAGGATTCCACTGGTACTCTAACCCTGGTTGTTCGTCTACAGTCAGTAGACCAAACCATCAGGTGATACAAGAATTTTTATTTACATGTTTAAAATGTTAATTTGATTTTCAAACAAAGATTTTTAAAGAATTTGATTTCATTTATCATACATTCGTATTTAAAATACATTTTTTCATCGTATAGATTTCATGAGTTATAAATTATTAAAAAACTGCAATTAAAAATTAGTAAAAATAAAGATTTCATCACATTTTCAAAAAAATAAATAACACACCTAAATACACAAAAAAAATTTTGCAGTGCTACTCAAACAGGTGTATTTTATTGTAGAAAGATTTTTTCCCACACTGAAGCAAAAAGTTGTGGTGAATTTTCTTTGGTGCCACCAAAATTTAAAAAGCGCACCAAAAATTAAAAAAAGCGCACCGCGCACCAACTAAAGGATTTTTCGCACCAAAAATTTAAAAAAAAGCACCAAAAATGGTGCGAAACGCACCAAGTTGACAACGCTGTTTACGAGTTAAGTACAGGTTTATTTTACGCTCGCACTCTCACCATACATGAAGAGAACATATCGAATATCCAGCGACAACACAACTTCACGTGGTGCTTGCAGTACTACATGAAGTTTGGCAAATAAAATTTAAATTTAATATTTTGTTAAAGTGTTCACGTTCTCTTCATAAGAAATGGAAATAAATGAGGTAAGTTTAAAATAGATTTTGTTATTTCTTAAATTATTGAAAACTATTTTTAAATCTTTATTATTTTTTATTTGCATTTTTTAACCACCATGAAGAGAACATGATTTTTAAGGTACTTCTTTTTTATTGTTCATATTGCATAAGTTCTTTTTTTTTTGGTACTCTATTAACTTCGGCTACTTACTTATTCGTATTTAACAAGCAAACATTCTCTTCACTTCCCTACTTGTTCTCTGAGTAAGAGTACAAATATATACTACATTCGACAGCGAGTTTCACATATGACGAAAAAAACTTACTCGTTGCAGCTCTATAATATGTATAATATCCATGAAAGTAGGGCCCATATCAAAGGCAGAAAGGCTCCACATAAAATTTTTAATGAGAATGATTAGCGACAAATTTTGAAAAAAATAAGGGCAAATTCCAGGCTATCAGCGTCACAACTGGCCTCCAAAATTGAAGCTGTCCTAGGCAAACAATGTTGATTTGCGATGAAACTGGTCGTCGTGTCTTGCGCCAACATGATTTTAATTCCCGAGTTACACGCATGAAACCCTTTAGAGAAATCAGACTGTGCAGACTATGTTTAGCGGAAACCAAATACAGAACTCAACAAAGAAGCCCTAAAGGCAACAGTGAAGCATGGTGGAGGCAGTGTCATGGTTTGAGGCCGTATGTCAGCTGCTGGTACTTTGGCATTTTTAGAAACAACCATGGACAAGTTTAAGTACTTACAGATTCTGAAGGACAACTTGTTGAAAAGCGCAGAGAACCTGGGTATAATATTAAATTTTCGATTTTAACAGGAGAAATCGGCTAAAATGTAACTGCCCACATTTGATGACACCCCCCACCTCAGTCGCCAAATCTTAAGCCTCAGTTAGCCGACAGTAACGCAATGTAGTGTAATGACGTAAAAATGTAAGGAAATTCTATTTCTTACAGATCCATACATTACGGTGTTGCGTTACTTTACATCTCCATAACCATTTGCATTACTTTACACATAACAATACCCATTAGCTGTTTCTTACTGTTGCAGTTACATTTCATTACAGTCGGCTAACTGAGGCTGTAATGTTATCGAAAATTATTATTGTCAATTTTATAAAGGAAACACAAAATTAAATTAAATTTCTTCGAACTTTTTTTTTTGATAAAATAAAAAAGTTTTTTCGAGCTCGAGGCCAATTATTTGTAAAAAATATATCGAGCCATAACCGCCGAAAACATGTATCCCACAAACTCAAAATTTTACAGGGGAAGGTTTTTTTTTAAATAAAATTAGTTTGAATAAAGCCATTATTTTAAAATTTATAATGTAAATATTGTTTTGTGTAATACATTTAATTTTAATAATTTTAAATGATGTTGAACTATCGATTTCGATAAAAAAACAACAATCGATTATGGTGTGGGATACATTATTTTGGCGGTAATGGCTCGATATACATATGTATATTATTTATTAAATTATTTCTTGCAATATTTCGATATCCTTCGGATATCATTATCAAGGAATGAGTTACAATTATATTTTTATTATCACATTTAATAATGAACACAACATTTCTAACAAAAACGATTTTAAAAGACCGCTACTGATGGAATGGTCGAATATTTCGTCGAGTAATTACCAAAAGCTGGTCGCATTTATTCCAAATCTCCTAAAATCTGTTTTAGATAATAAATATTAAATCGTGTAATTACCAGTTTTAATTTCAAGTCTTCGAAACCCAGTTAAAGAAGATAGTGACGTGAAAGAAATATTTTCAGTAATTGGAGATGTGTATGTACTCTGAATTAATTTATGGAAAAGAGTCAGTTTGGAAAATTTTGAGTTGTAACCCTTTTGTATTTAGGATGCGATATATTTGAACTCGTTTATTTATTAGAAGAAAAAAACTTTTCTTATTTAGGCCAAAGCAAAACAAATATTTAGTTTTACACTAAGGAAAAACGATTGCTCGCCAGTATATTTAAACGGCACAAATATACCAAAAACAATAATGTGAAATACATAGGCCTTCATCTTGATCGAAGACTCACATGGAAACAACATGTTCAAATGAAACGACTACAACTTAATATAAAAACAAGAAAAATATATTGGCTTTTGGGACCACGATCAAGCTTAAGTTTAGAAAACAAAATCCTATTATATAAATCAATCCTTAAACCGATTTGGACATATGGTATTCAACTTTGGGGAACAACTAGTAATTCCAACTCAGACTATTAACAAATGCATCATGGTTTATCAATAACAAGAACATACATAAATATCTACAAATCCCAACAATCAAAAATGAATTTAGACTCAGTTATCATTCCAATATATTAGCAATTAATCTTTTAGATGATAGCGATGAAATCAAAAGACTTAAAAGGTTTCATGTACTTGACCTACCCTTTAGGAAATAGAAAAATGGAAAAGAACTAAAATACTATTTTATTTCAACTAATTAAGTACAATTTTTGTATTTATTTTTTTTTTTGAGTTCAATTGGAGCTCAATATAAGTTATTTTAAAAAAATGTTATAAAATTTGCTCATTATTTTTAATTTTTGTAAAATAGATTGTAAATAAAACAATATAAAAAAAAACAACTTCAAGCAAATTTGTGCTAAAATAAGTGGTTACGCTTTTTTAAGTAAATATTTGCCAAGTTTGACTGTACCTTTAGATTAAAACATGTTTTGATTTAAATAACACCAACGTCTTTTTTAAGTTCCTGTTAGTTTTCTTTTTATGGAGCTCTGAAAACAAAAGCTACACTGCATAAGATAAGCTATGGCCTTAATCCAAAACATTTTCGGATTGCTGGATAATAGGTCTTTATTAAATGGCTTTTTACGGTATAAGGTCATATAGGCTTAAGGAAACATATTTAAGGCTTCCATTATTCCTAAAATAATACCATACCATTGACAATTTATTTTAATGAAGGGCCTTGAACCTTGTTAAAACCGAATAAAGTCAAAAAGTATTAGTTTTTTCATTGGCATATTAATTGACATTGGGTAATTGTAATTTTATTGAGTACAGTGATTATACGACACGAGACTAAACAAATTGTCAGTTTCGGGAAAGGTTTCCTGATGATCTGATCTCAGCAACCAATAAAATGTGCAAAATTTTTAAATTTTGGATATAACAAATTGAAAAACAAAATTTCAATTATATGTTGATACATATTAAGGTCGTTTACACGGGGTTGTACAGAAATGGTCAACTATTTATTATATTATTAATTAATTGATGGTACCCTAATGAGAATACGAGTCCATAAATAAATATTTATACAATGCTCTACTCTTATCACCTATGTATGTATGTATGTATAATGAAGGGTATTATAAATCATCTATAATTAAACTATGTTTCTGTTTTCATCTTAAATTTTTTATATCGCTGGAAAAAAATAGAGGAACAAAATTAGGAAACAACGCTTTTAACATTTGCAGTTGCTGCTGTCCATTTTATATCACAAAATATTTTAAGATAGAAAAAACACACTTGTATTCTTGTTGTTGTTATTGTTGTTTCATTTCGCTTTTATTAATCGATACATGGTTTTTTAGTTTATTTTTTCCAACATTTTATTAAAAAAAAAAAAAACAAAATAAATAAATAAAAAATAACAAAATTTATTTTATTCTATTATTTTATTCTATTCTCTGTTTCATTGTGTATTGTTTGGTTTTATAAGATTTGTATGTCGCGTATGCGAAATGGAATATTCGATTTATTTGTTTTGACAGGTGACTTATAAAGTAGCAATAATAACATAAACACATACATACATATAAAATCGTAGATAAAACAACAACATAATTACACACAAATATGTAGGAAATAATTAATTAAGAAACAAAAACAATAACAATAATAATTTGTGGGAGGTGACAACACCAATAGATACGAGTACATTTGTATAGGGTGATTTATTTAGAGGCTTTTCTTTTATAAAATATAGTTTATTATTAACCGAAAGAATATTATCTGACATTTACTTTTGCCGACAATTTCCTTCAAACTCTTTCCAGCTTAATTGCTACAGGTATCTCGCAAATTACGTGAGTAATATTTTTTTTTTTGCATTTTATACATATGCATGTATGTATGTATGTATTTATAACCGCAAAGAAAAAAATAACAATTTGTTCTGTGGCGGTGTGAGAATTAAAAGTAGATGACAGTCTGTGAAAAAACACTAAACGAATCACCGTAAAAGTATCTAATCAGAGTAGTTGTAATCTGTTGATATTAATGTGATTTTCAGATGGATTATGGATACATGTTGTTGTTTTTAAGTTTTGTATTTGAATTTCTGTATATTGTTTGGCTTCTCGTAGTTTAGTATTGCGTCAAGGATTAGAACGTGTTGTGTGTGCGTCAATTGTTTGTTGGGCATAGTTTGCGCCACATAAGTTTATAAAACAAAAATATTATTTATTTAAATTAATGAAACACAAATAATAAAAAATTATTTCAATTTACGTATGTATGTATACATGTGCATATGTATACATGCATATGTATGTATGTATTTACATTTATACGGGTATGAGTAAATTAACATTTACATACATATGTATATTAAATCCAAATCTATTTTGAATTTATAAAATTTTAATTGCTTTTTAATAGAACTTTTAAAACAATTTAAAAGTAAAAAACATGATTACTCGAATTTAATATTTTTATATAGATAATAATACACAAAAATTAAATTTGAAAAGTACTGGTATCGAATGTATTGAATAACCAGTTACTATTAATTTAAATTTGACCTTCGGCTCTCGCTTATAATGGAAAATATTTAATATACATATCAAAAATCGCATTTGTTTGCCTTATGGCGTTTTCTTTTCTGGCAAACATGTTACACGTTTTTCCAATTTCGCACCTTTTTTAATATTTTTGTGTTCTTTTCTGAAAAAATGTCAACACTGCTAAAGTGTAGTGTGTTCTTTTCTATAAATGTCACACTATAAATTTAAAAAATGGTGACATTTGTTTTGTTTATGATTGTGTATTTGTGTTAAGAAACAAAAAAAAATATACAAAATTGAAAATATTACTACTTTTTTATGTGCTGAAAAATTTTGGATGTTGTTAAATTCATCTTCATCATCTGATGATGATAAAATATTTGATATGATTATGAAAAGAAATCCACAACCGCGAGTGAAAGGCTTTGTAGAGAACCTAATTAATGCATACTCTAAAGTTGATGTATGTCAAATTTCATAGGACAATATCACCTACTTCTTATATATGTAATGTATGTTGATATATATAATTTTTATAGTTTAAGAAGAATTTGCATATTAGTCGGGAAGGTGCCATTGGTCTTTTTGAGAGATATTCATTGTCTTATTTCAAGCAATCTTACCAGGAAGCTATCTGCTTCTTCTTTTTTAACAAAAATAAGCAAAAACAGCTGTACATGAAAAACAGTGTTACACTGTTGTGATTTTGTGTTCTATTCCGACCATTAAAAATGCGACATCTTTAAAATGTGGGGTAAACATTATAAAAATGTACATAATTAAGGTGTAACATTTTATTTCAGAAAAGAAAACACCATTAGTTCAATTTGCAAAAAATTAAATTTTCAGGTTATTTGCTATATTTAGGCTCGGTTAAACAGACAGCCAATTGGAAACTGACACACTTGGGCCCACGTTGTAATAACGATTGGCAACGTTTAAAATATTCTAAAAATTTGTTTGATGTCCGTCAGTCATGTCACCTAATTTTATAACGATTGGTCCACAATGGCTCTCATATAAGTCTCATTTCCGAAAATCACTTAAACAAGCATAAAACTTTTACAAGTAACGATATCAAGACGAAATTTAACTCAATTAATCTGTCGTGCTACTAAATTTTATGATGATCGGTCCATAATATGAGAGCTACCAATATACGAGTATAGCTTATGGTCTGTCTATTCTTTCTTACTAGTTTTATTTGCTTTTTAGCAAAAAAAAAAAAAAAAATATCGAAATTGTTTAGAATCGCTCGATTTATTGTTTAATTCTAAAAAGATGTACATACGTGTACGAGTATATTTGTCCAAACGGAAAACCAGAAAGGCCAATATTTTATTTTTCAAATCATTTAAAACTTTGGTCAGAGATCTAAATATTTAAACTGATCTGTTGTGTGTTTTATTGATGTACGAGTACAAGCGAAATGGTCTGCTTTTGGAAATCATAAACGCATTAATAGATATGTAGTACATATGTATTCATTAAAACTGCTCGAGCACCGTACAAACATCACTAAATGATAAAATTAAATGTTTGTGTTTTTTTAGTGTGTCTGTTTTTTGAACATCAATCAGTTGCGATAATGTCCTGTAGATTTACGGCTGCAGTAATAAATATTTATTTTTGTTGTTATTTCTTTACTACGTTCTGAAACGCTAATGATCAAATTTATTTTATACAATTTTATATTAAAAATTAAATGAAAAATACGTTTTTAATCCGTTGTCTGAATGTTTTTTACATTTCTTTTCTCAACATTTAATGACCTACAAGTTTAATGACTAACTCTTTTCATCTGAACTGATTCAAACTGAATATGTATTTATGTACGAGTATGTATGTATGCATGTACATATATTCGCCCTAGGGGAATCAATCAACATCGTTGATCGACATGTTGATTGAAAACATTTAAATATGTTTTGTTTTTATTTTTATTTTGCGTAAAAAATCGTTTTCAATTTAATATGGTCTTCTGATCAATATGAAATGATAAAGGATCATATGTACATATACAGTGTATTCTCTCCTAAAGGACACCTTCCATAAGCGGACACTTTTTTCAGTACCAAAAAAATTGTAAGAGATTTTAAAAATATTTCCCTCTTAAGCGGACAACCCTCCCATAACAGGACGCGGACACTTTTTTCAACGATGTTTTACGTTTTATTTCCCCATAACCGGACAGCTTGACAGTGAAAAAAAATTGCTTCAGAAAAGCTGGTTTTAGAGAAAATTATAGCCCAAATGATGATGGCTGTTCTCCGATATCGTTAATCGAGTTCAGAGCCATTTACAAGTTGACGTCGAAGATTATGTCAATTTAGATAATGACATAGTGGCAAGCATTAGTACTGAAATGTTAATAGCTTCCAAAAAAATGGTGGAAAGCTCGTCTTCAGCATTTTGTGTATAAGAGGCCATTGTACCTACTTCACTTAGAACAGATTTTTGAAATTTATAATCAAAACAACATTTATTTTCAAGTTTGAGACAGTATCTGTAATTAAAATTTAACTCGTTTACAAAAAATTACATTACAAAATTGTATTAGATCAATATTCAAAAATTTAAAAATAAGAAACCACAAAATTTAATAAATTGGTTTTTAAACCTTTTTAAAGAAATTATGTAATTGATTTAATTTTTCCATTTTCCTTTAATTATTGGAAAGATTTAGAAATATATATATTCTCTTTTAATTTATTTAGCTTTTTGAGAATTCTTAAAATATTTTAATAAAAAATGTATACAAATTTAAAGTTTGCGTTAAAAGTAAATTTACCTTACTCGAAGCACATCATGGTTATTAGCCTGTTTCGTAGTTTGCTTTTAACTAGGTAAGTTATACCATATAATTCAACCTTGGAAAAAACGTTAAAAAACGCTGAAGCGCTGTAAAAAAAACTCCAGATTTCACGCTAACCGCTAAAAAGCATTTTTTCCCGCAATTGGCATTGCAAAAACGTCAGATTTTACGGTAAAAACGTCAAATTGGCAACAATGCCCTTAGGCGTCCGCTTAAGAGAGAGTACACTGTATATCATAAATATTTATCAGTCTTATATACAAAATACTATAAAAAATATGTACATACTTGTATAAGTTATATAATACTATTTTTCCACGGTACATGCTTCGCTCTCTATTCATGCTTCACACCCCAATCATGTGCGAAACAACTTGCTTCACCATACAAAAAATTAAGAGCGAATCAAGTAGATTCATATTGAATCTACTTGCAAAGTACGAAAAATTGCACTCTTCTCTAATTTTTATCGCAAGTTTATCTGCACTAGCTGTAAAAATTTAATATTATTGTAAACAAAGCAAATTATTTTCTTTTTGCTGGAAGTAAAGAAAGTAAATACGTACGAATGTATGTTTTTTTCAAATAAGCTAACTAATTTCCACTCACTTTTGTTTGTCCATTAAAAAAAATTATTTTCCACAAATTGTAAATTCTGTTTTTTTTATTCTGTTTGTTTATTAAAAACAACTGTCAAATCGAATCAAGTTTATTAGTCATGTAAACAGCATGATTCATAAACATGATTCAGAAGGCGAAGCAGGTGATTCAAGTCGTCGTGGAAACATAGTTTACTTTTTTAAGATTATTTGAAATAAGTCTTTATCTTAAATAAGTATCACTAGGTAGAACAACATTAAATCTAGAGAGTCCAATCTCTACATTTCTAACCTCGCTGCTGGCATTTCGCTAAATTACTAATTCGATTGACCCCATATGAGGGACACGGTGTGGTGTCAAAAAGCGAAAACCCAATTTATGGTATCTTAAGCTTTTTTTAATTATGGTGTTCTTTTTGGCAAAATATGTAATAGAATAGAAGAAATAAAATCTACCTATGTAGTTCATTTCGATATGAAGTGCGGTTTGTACTTATGTATAACGATTATAACTTTATTTTTTCAAATATCTTTATATAAAGCGTTATTTTATTTTTTTTAAGATTATGTCTATCAAATGTTGTCCGTTGATGGTCCAATTTTCGATGACTCGTTCGAGCATATCGACTGGTAACTGGCGAATGACACACGTAATGTCACCGATATCACGAGCAGGGCTGCCAGAAATTTTCAGCAAAAAATCTTAATTTCGCCAAAAAAGTCTTATTTTTGAGAAAAAAATCTTATTTTTGGAATAAGTAGTTTCTTTATTATAAATAATAAAAATAATTCATATATTATTTAACACTAACCAAAAAAAATAACAACAAAAATTCATTTTCTTATACAATATTGTTAAGAGCATTTGTGTTTTAAAGTGAGACCATAAGAAAAATCGCTGTCAAAATAAAATTGATTCTTTTTCACGACCGCATTCTCTGCCAAAATTGTATGTCAAACTGTATGGAAAACATCGTTCAGTCCCATTTCTGTTTCATCATTAATGTTTGAGTTCTCAAGATGAGAGAAGGCTCAGTTTAAACTGCAGAAATGCCTATATATTTCAAAACAATTTAAATGAACACGATTACAACAAAAATTATTTAACCGCCAAACCAATTTAGAGAACTCGCTCTTGTTCCTCCGCATTATCAAAAAATAATAACCAGTGTTGCCAGAAAATGAATTTCAAAATATGCTAAAACTTGAAAAACTAAGGGCTAAAATGTTCTACAGAAGAAAAAATAAGTGCTAAATTTTTTAAATATAACAATACAATTTTTATTTCAAATGTTACAAATATACTTCCGTAGTGGATGTGAAGTGTGCTTTTAGACAAAATTTTCTTAAAGAACATTGTACTTTAATTTTTTATGAATAGGGCCATTAAATTATAATATTCTCAAATTTTTGTTGACTTGTTTTAATACATTACATTTCATATATTAATTCAAAAATTTCCATGTTCATTTACTTACCACACCGAAAGAAATTTAGTTGAAATATTAATAAAAGTTTTATTTTTTATTTCTCCAAAGGTATTTTTTAGAGTAAAAAAGTAAAAATTTGTTCGAGAAAAAAATTGTTTTTTTATCAAGCAAATTATGCTAAAAAGCATTTAGCGTAATTTTTAAAAATTTCAATGCATTTTCGAGAAACAATATGCTAAATCTAGCACTGAAAGTGCTAAACTGGCAACACTGATAATAACACACAACAACATAGCTGCCAGATTTGACGATTTATCGTAATTTTAACGATTTTTCAAAAATTATTAAAATTTTCTATCATTTGTTTGTTTTATTAATGTTTTTGTTACAAAATTCTCTCTTGAGACAACTATTTTTCTCATTTAATATTATAAATAATAAGAAGAACAGGACATATTTGAAAAAAAATTAAAGGTGCTATCAGACGGGATATATTTTACATATGTATGTACTGTCAAATTTTCCATTTGTAAAAGTTGTACACATCGCGTGATACATATGAAACTTTGCATGTGTAAAATACATGTGGAAATACATACATATGTATGTAATTTTTTCGATTAGAACACTCTCTATTTTCCTGTGACAAACATAAACAAAACAGCTGGTTTGTTTTGAAACAAAATTGTTTGAAAAAATATATTGTAAAAAAAAAATTAAAGAAAATGGATAATGAACATGGAAAAGTAAGTATTTTTCGATTTTTAATAAATTAAATTATGTTTAATATAATAAATATAAATATAAAATAAATATTGCAGTTAGATTGGCTAAAAGAATCAATTCTTGAAATGGCAAACTTATGAGTGTCTCTACAATCCCAAAAATAAATTTTACCACAACAAGTATTCCAGGTATGCTGCATTCAATGCGACTGCTGAAAAGTTGAAGGCATTTAATGAATCAGTTGCGCCAACCGATATAAAGGTATGTATGTGTACATTCATCATTATTATTTTGATATTTAAAAATTGTTTTATACAGAATAAAAGGCAGTATTTACGTGGACAATTTACCCGGCAGCTTTCCAAATGTAATCATATAAAAAGTGGAGCAAGTCAGATGATATTTATGTCCCAGCCGTCTACTGGTTCAAGGAGTTGAGTTTTGTGAAAGATTTTGTGAAAATTAGAAAAGGAAATTGTAATTTGTTTGTAAGTATTTCTTTCAAACTGATGAATTTTTTATTGAAATAATATGTATAAAATAAATTTTTATCTGCAGGGACAAATCTTTTCACAGTTTGAGGACTCTTGTGAGAATCATACGCCCGTGTCAAGCCGCACAGTGGTATTTTTTTTGGCAAAAAGTCTATTTTTTTACAGTTAGTTTTAAGAGATCTGAGCAAATCAAAATGACTTCAAAAAATTTAGCATTTTCAGTTTTCATTAGAAAAGAAATAAGTTAGCTCGGTCTACCTCCGTGTTAGTACTACTTCTAAATGAAAGTTTATGAAAAAAAAATTCTGCGGCTTTTTGCGATCGCTGAACAAACTTATAAATTTTGTGATAAAACTCACGTATTTTTTTTTGAATATTTACAATAAATTGCAATGCATATTTATTTAAAATAATAATAATTGCAAAAAAAAGTCTAAGAAAATTATTAAACGTAACTAATTTTTAAAATGAATTGATTTTGTGTTTCATATAGTGAATTGTGCAAGGAACTTATAAATTGCAATAGTAATGTGGATTTATTAACTGATTTCATAAAAACTAAAAACATGGTGCTTACTATTAATGAAATTCAAATTGTGAAAAAATCAGTTCAGAAGCGATTTCTTAGTCACTTTTTAAAACGTTGGGCCGAATGTCACAGAAACAAATCATATTTTTTTAAGAAAAATTATGCTTGGCTAAGAACTAGGTTTCAAAACAAAATAATTAATGTGTACTTTGAAAATAATTGAAAATTTTTAGATATATTTGAAATATCACTTGCTGATGAGCAACCTAGTTGTTCAACAAAAATGGGAAGGCCAGCTAAGGAATTCGGCGATTGCGCTGATCGTAGTAAAAGGTACAAAGCTGCTGATTTAGCGTCTCAGTATAGCAAAAAACATTTAGAAATGGCAAGTGCATTAGCAGGCTCAAATTTAAAATCGCAATCATATATTCCTCCCTCAACTGCGCTGGCGTTGTTACTGGATGCAGAGTTAACAAAGTATCAGTACGAAACAATGAAATATGTTTTGCATAAAGAGGGATGCAATATTTTACCTCCGTATGCTAAGGTACTAGATGAGAAGAAAAAGTTTTATCCCAGTGAAGTTAAAATATCAGAAAAAGAAGCCTCAGTAAATTTGCAAAGTTTAATGGATCACACCACTAAGCGTTTATTTGAAAGTTTTTCACACGAAAATATTAATAATATGATAAATTTGAATTGCACTCTTATGTCGAAGTGGGGTTGCGATGGCTCTTCTGGACATTCAGAGTACAATCAAAGTTTAGCACCTGATGTTACTGACAAGAACCTGCTATTAGTATCGATGGTGCCTTTAAGTTTACGAGCAACCTCTAAAGAGGAATACTGGCGTAACAGTAGTCCATCATCAACAAGATATTGTCGTCCAATTTCTTTCGAATTCGCTAAGGAGACTAAAGAAAAAGTCTTAACAGTTGTTGAGAAAATAAAGTCCGAAATTACCGCTTTAGGAAATACGACTGTTATAGTATGCGGCAAACAATTCAATTTTATAGTCTTTAGATAGCTAATGACAAAGGCTTAACTAATGATTCTTTATTCGCAATGCTTAGTTTGCCATAAGAATAACAAGTATTAGTTAAAGAACAGTTAGTATATTAGTTTACCAATGGTTAACTAATGACTGAGAATTCGGCCATTAGTGTTCACGATGCTAGATGGCAAAACGGCTCAGACAGTTACAAATACTGCTTCAGCAGCCGTATGCTATATTTGTAAAGCGAAGCCCTCCGAAATGAACCATTTGGATATAATATCAACAAAAACCATTGATAGTGAAGCTTTTAAATTAGGTATTTCATCATTACACGCTCGAATAAAATTTATGGAGTGCATACTCCATATATCTTATAATATGCCTTTTCAAAAGTGGTCTGCAATTGATTCAAAAAATAAGATATTAAAACAAGAAAACAAACAGCGCATCCAACAAGCATTTAAAGAACGCATGAACTTGCGAGTGGATACTGTACAACAAGGAACTGGGTCGTCGAATGACGGAAATACTTCAAGGCGTTTCTTTTCTAATCCTGCTCTCGTAGCAGATATAACAGGTGTTAGTGAAGAACTAATAGATCGCTTCCGAATTATTCTCCAAATAATTACATGTGGGCACAAAATTGATACGGGGAAGTTTAAGAAATTTTCGTGGGATACTATTCGTTCGTAAATACAATTGGTACTTCATGCCAGCTACTGTCCATAACGTATTGATACATGAAATGACATAATTGAAGCAGCAGTGCTCCCTATAGGCATGCTCTCCGAGGAAGCGGAAGAAGCACGTAATAAGGATTACAGAAATTATAGATTAATGTTTTCCAGAAAATGTAGTAGAACTGCAACAAATACTGATGTTTTGCATCATTTGCTTGCATCATCTGATCCCTATATAAGTAGTATAAGACGTCAACCACGTAAACATATTTTGGAACTAGATGACGTAGTAAAAGAAATGATAGATGATGAATAAAAGTCTATATTTAAATGCATGTATTGAAATTTATATATAAAATAATTAGTTTTGGTAAAGAAACAAAAAGTTATGGGGGAAAAATATAGTATGGGTTATATGGGCAGTAAGTGGGGGCGTTAATTGAGCTAACCAAAAGCTCTGCGCCAAATTTCAAAAACTTTGGACCAAAAATAAATTTTCGGTTCTATCATCAATTTTGATGAAACTTCTACGAGCACTCCTTATATTTTTTGTCAAACATTGTATGAACAAATACCACTGTGAGCCGCAGCATGAATCAAGAAGATGCTGTACTTGAAGAAGCAGTGAATGCTTTACAAAATGTTTGCAGTACCAATAAGGTTTCTGTTAATGAGAAGGATGAAGCTTTTTGTAATTTTATTAAATTAGAGCTTAATGAAATTACTAATGAAAGCATTAAAGATGATTTAGTAGAGACGATCACGCTAGCGGTTTTCGAAGCCAAGAAAAAGCAACGAATGCAAACCAACACAACGGAAAACTTTTCCGATTTCAGTTCAATGTTATAATAATATAAGTATTACTTGAATGTTTGAAAATACTTACTATTATATACTGTGTGAATTAAATAAATTTTTATTTATTAATTAAAATATTTATTAGAAAATTAAAAATTGAGTTTTTTTACAGCATCATTTTGCCAAGGAACTGTACCCACTGTATTAAAATATTCGGAAAATGTATCCTGTACCTTTCTCCCCTCATCTCCTAAACGGTTAATTTGGCTCCTTTGAAGAGCCAACTACTCGGCGTGCCCGGCTTAATCTATAGTTGAAAATTTTGTTTGCATTTGCTGACCTCTCCCCATAAGGTTTCAACATTCTTGATGTCAACCGGAAAGCGTCATCTGCAACAAATACGAAAGGAACTTTTTTGTTTGTCCCAGGTAAATAATCATCCAAAGGAAAATCGAAAACGTTTTTTGTTATGGCTTCACACAGTGACGACTCATTAAATACTGATGCGTCGTTTGCTCTTCCATTGGAACCAACATTTATGAATGAATTTAACCCAGCATCTGACTCCAACCTGGCAGAGATAAATTAAATTGATAGTGACATTCGTGAATACGAAAAAATATTAAAAGTTAAAAGATAAATACAGTAAAAACCAAAATTGTAAATAATGAGAAATATTCTGCAGGATCTTACGCTTGGAACCATTTTGGGTAAATGGTTATTTCAAAGAAAGCTGTTTTAAAAAATTATGTTATATGCAAAGTTTAGGGTAATGAATTTGTTATCAATATAAATATTTAATTATAATTATACAAAATTTCAGCCTTTAGTATGAGAGGTTCCATCTAAAAACGTAAAGCAGTTGTATTTGACTTATCCGATGGCAATGGCATTTACCACAGTAATTAAATATTGCACTTTTTCGGTCCAAATTAAAAATTAAAAAAAAGTGAAAATTTCACAAAAGTGTTTATATGTAAATATGGCCCAGAACTTTTTACAATGAAAAACATTTTAATATTGTTTTAATTACATTTCGGTTTTTGATATATTTATAATATGTCCATCAAAAGCAAATACATATTAAAAATAAAAATCCAAATTAAAGATGTACAAAATCGACATGTACACATTTATTGAGTGTTGCTGTTTTTTCGGTATTCAAGTCATCATAATTCTGAACAGGAAAAGATTTTCATTCAAAAAGTCAATAATTTCATGGACACATTCAATATATCTGTGGCAAATTGTATTGAAATGATTTTATGGAATGGATTCTCCCTAAAGTGTATTATTGATTTACTTTATTATTTAGTTACTGCCGTATTCATAAAAAATAATGTAGATTTGAAGTGTGCTTTTAGACAAAACTTTCATACAAAATTTTCTTAAATCACATTTGAAGTCTATTTTAATTTTTTATGAATAAGGGCATTAATCTTTAGTTAACATTACTTAAGTTTATAGAAATAAAAAGTGAAAAAATTTTAGATTTATTTGCAAAGTGCTAATGGCATTGACATGAGCGCGAAAAATATCGTTCCAAGACAAAATCAATTCTGTCCGGAAATGCAAACATGTTAGAAAGATCTATACATTTGATTGTTCAGATGCGGCCATTTAATATTGTTGAACAACCGGAATTTACAGATATGAAAGCAATTAAACCCAATTTGTCTTACCATCGTCAACAACTTTAAGTCGTTCTGCATTGTAAGATGTACAAGACAACAATATTAAAATTTGTAAACCCTATACTGTTATAGCAATGTGGATGTAAATAGGAATTTAAAACAATTTAGAAATTTCCTGGTACATGCAAATTTTCAGCCGGCTGACAGCCGAATTGTAGCCGCCGCTGGCTTGTTTTAGTGACAGCCACCGCCGCCGTAAAATTTGGTCGGCGCAGGTCTCTGAATAGAACACAAAACATGTTGTGTAATATGCCATTTACACCTAAGCGAAATCTACTACTTACGGGATTTCAAGCCAAATCTGGTAGATTTTGATGAGATTTCCCATACAAAACAAAATGCAGCAAATCTAGTAGATTTCGCCAAAATCTTTCAAAATCTTGCACTACTTACTAATACAACCGTGATTTTCCTATTAATGTACTAAAAAACGCAACACTGTTCAATTAAATTTTGACACTTTGACAATAAAAAAAAGCAAACAAAGGGCGGTATTTTATGGAATTTTTGCGGCAAAATTTAAAATCGTAATAATTATTAAAGATAATTGGCAATGGAGCACCAAATAGTAAATAAAGTGTAAGTATATTGTTGTGTACTTTTTTAAAAACAAAAAACTCATTGTGAAGCTCATTTTTTGCCACAAAAAATTAAAAATTTTCCTTCCTTTTTAGTCAGCTGTTTTTGTTATGAAAATGAAATCCCACAATATGACAAAAAACAGTGGTGTAAACGGCAAAGATTTCCTTGAAGATTTAAACTGAAATCTAGTAGATTTTGCGTAGATGTAAATGCAGTATAACACTCTTTTTTCATGTACAGCTGTTTTTGTTTTTTGTTAAAAAAGAAAAAGCAGATAGCTCAAAAGTAGAAATATATATGTATATATACATATGTATATATTTATAAAAATTTATTAAAATTAATTATATTTATTCAAATGGAAATTGAAGTGAAAAACATCGAATATTTATTTGAAATGAGGGTCCAAGTACAAGTAAAACAGTACAGTGTATGTATGTACTGGACTTGTATGGAAACTATTTACCAGAAATTGGACCGATGAAAAAATTCAAAAATAAAAAGGCAATGTGGGCTTACATAGCAACCGAAATACCGAACAGGAATACCAAGCAGTGAGAGGAACGGTATAAGACTGTTATGCGCAGGAAGAAGGCAGTTATCGACAACAACAATACCTCTGGCTCAAAGAGAAAACGTATTGATTTTGAAAATTTGCCGTCTAGATGACTCAATTAAACCAGAAGTTCAAATGAGTAGTCAAAAATGTATAAGAAAAGAAACAGATGCAAAAACGGATATTAAAAAAAAGGAATCAACAAAAGATAAAATATTTGAATTAATTGCAAAGAAGGAAGAAAATAAGGAAAGGCGTCATAGAGAAAGGATGGATGAAGTTAAAGAAATTAAAAATATTTTAAAGCAAATTTTAGATAATAACAAAAATTGAGAATATGGATATTTTAATCAACATCTTTTAAAAGCTTTCTTATAGTTTATTTGATCTTTTTTGTTTTATTTTAGTAATAATTTAAGCGCTAGGTCTTTTTAATAAAATTACAATTTTTATTTTTATTTATCAAAAATAAAATTACAATTTTTAATAAAAAGAACTAGCGCTTAAATAATTACTAAAATAATCTTTTAAAATCTTTTCAGCCCAATTACGAACAAAAATTCCCCGGGAGCTTTTTCCCATTTTTGACATTGCATTTGAATAGGAAAAATGAGAAAAAGGAAACAACTCCCCCAGAGTTTTAATTCATAATTGAGCTGTATATGTATATGGATCTCAATATTAACTTTTTTTCTTTTCCAATGTAATAAATTTTGTATCAAAATTTATTAATAACTTTTTTGAAGAATTATTATCATTATTTTTATTAACTGAAGTACATATATGTAATGTTATGTTTTTTATATTTTTTATTTATTTTTTTTTATAAATAAGTAAATATATATACATATTAATTTGTTGTTGAATTATTATATATTTCACCAATGTCTTCAGGGAGACTCTCATCCCTATCGATACACATTTTGTGAAGAACACAACATGCAATAACGAATTTTGACATTGTTGCAACATGAAAATTTAAACGCATTAGCTGTCGAAAGTGACATTTTAATACACCAAACGCATTCTCGATCTTAACACGTGTTCTGCAAAATTTTCAATTATTTAGGCATGTGATGGAAATCGATATCGAAAACGAATGAATTTTAGAAGTCAATTTTTTCGTAATATTTCTGTATTAAAAAACTTTTATCACATAAAATATAAAGATATTGGGCTACTAAAGAGAATTTTAAAACAAAAATTTAAAAAATTTGATTATAAATGCATTAAAATGTATTTTTAAAACTGACCAATGACACCTTCCCGACTAATACGCAAATTCTTCTTAAACTATACAAATTATATATATCAACATACATTACATATATAAGAAGTAGGTGATATTGTCCTATGAAATTTGACATACATCAACTTCAGAGTATTCATTAATTACGTTCTCTACAAAGCTTTTCACTCGCGGTTGTGGATTTCTTTCCATAATCATATAAAATATTTCATCATCATCAGATGGTGAAGATGAATCCAACAAGTCATCATGACCGTACCTTTACTTACTCGATTTAAAAATGTTCTTCGACATTACGTTATTTTTGTACTTTCATAGTAATACTTTTGTTTATTTATTTCATCTTCATTAAAAACGAACTAACAATAAGTATTTCAAATCTTATATCTAATAAATTTTAATTATTTAGTCCAGCCAGTGCCGGACGAAAATTGCTTGACTATTGTTCAATACATTTATTAAGTAGCGTTCTTTGGCTCAAAACTGCTGTATCCCTTCTTATGAATATTCAAATTTTTATATACCAGGGGGCAATTGTGATTATTCCTAACAATTTATTTTGGCGTCTTTGAATTCTGTCTACATTTGAAGCTGACGCCGTTCCCCATAGCTGTATTCCGTAACATTTTATAGGTTTAATGATTAAGTTGTAAAGTAGGAGGAGTTTACAATCTTACAAAACTTAGCTTAGAGTTTCTGTCAATGACCCAATTAGTTTGGATTCATTTCAATTTCATTTGGGTCAATTTTGCATCTATATGGGATTTCCATGTAAGGCGATGATCGAGCTGTATACCGACGTATTTGACTTCAGATGGTTGTGTTATTGATTCTCTACGTAATGTAAAAGTTATGGGTGTGAATTTCTGCTCAATAACTTCTATCCTCCATTGCTTTAACGAGTTTTCTAATTCAAATACATATCGCTAACTTAGAGTGCAAAGGCGTCAACTGCACTTTTTGAAATTTTTCAGGAGAGACAAAAACTGTATAAAAAAATTTACATTATATTTTGTAAATTTTTTTTAATGGAATTTTATTTGCTTTGTTGTTACATATGTACATTGTACATACCTATACAGTAAGTAAAAAATTTTGTATCTTTGATTTAGAAGAATTTTTGTGATTAAGCACCCTTTTTGTTGCTATTTTTATTTTGTGCAAACCATTTAGCACCTTTTCTATAAAAAAAATAAAAAGAACATTTTTCTTATTTGATTAAAATAAAATGACTTAATTTGTGTTTTTAATGCCGAAGATATGTGTATTTTACTTGCACACATTTTTGTTGCAAAATTTTTATTTTATTTAAAAAATAATATAAAATAATAATAAAAATTCATTTTTATCGATAGCTACATACATATATTAGTATTCAAACTAATTAGATTTGTAATTATAAATCTTTTAAAGAAAAAATTACACATAATTTAATATATAGAAGTATAAAAAATTATTTACCAGAGTTTAGCATTTCAAAAACTTCAAAATCAAAATCTTCTGATTCATCAGCCTCAGAAATTTCATTGTACATAGCTATTGCTTGTATTAAAAAGCTTTAGCATTTCAGCAGATGGATTAAATTTCTCAAAACAAATTTAATTATTTTTAAAGTATGTGTTTATTCTGAGAAGTGCTTCCAATAATTCATATTGCATTTTGTTACGTATTTTTGTTTTGGTAGTATTCATTATTGAAAAAACGCGTTCAACGCAAGCGTTACCCTTTAAAAATATACTCGTATTTCAAAACTTTTGCCCAATCTTCGCGTTCTCAAGAAGAATTATGTTTTTTGTTAATAACATTAGTATTTGCAGTCATTTTAAACTGTAAAAATATACCTTTTTTTTAATATTTACATACTTCTTTTTTATTAGAAACCATGCACTATAAATAATAACACACATTTTTAGACTTGTCAGACGCACATTTTTTAGCTCCAAAATCATTCTTGTTACCATCACTTTTAAAAAAATATCCCCAAAAATCCCTTAAAATTGTGTTGTCATCTCCAACAAATCCCCGGATCCCCAAGATGAAATTTTTATCCCAAATCACGAAAAAAATCCTCAATTTGGGGATAAATCCACTAAACTGACAACGCTGTTTACTTGTGAGGTAATTCGTCATAAAACTTGTGGTGATCTTTTGGCAAGGTCATTTTTAAATGTTGCAAATCGTAATATTTCTTAGTTGTAATTTTTTTTCTGTCATTGTGAAGTTGTGGTAAATCAGACCAATCTAACGGAGAAATAGTTTTATTTATTCTTTGAGGATGTTGTTGCCATGAATTTGGGATTCTCAATTTGTAAAACATTTCTTTTTCTGCTGTACATATACCTTATTGCACGAATATCAGTGACTTTGGTATTACCTTTTTCCCGGGCAGGACGAATGCTTTTCACGAATTGAAGGTCTCTAAACGTTTTGAAAAAAGTGTGATCCAAATATTCCAAATATGAGTGAGTGAACGCTGTCAGCCTCCATTTGCGTGTGTCCAGGTTCTAAAATTTTTTGTTCTATTAGAATTTGAAGATCCGTCGCTGTAAAATATAATTTTTGCCGGGATTTCAGAGTCACTAAGGTAAGGAAGAATTTTTTGTTCAACAAAATATTTTTTTTCAATTTTGTACGATAGTACAGGCTGCTTACTTCCCATTTTGGCGCCAATAAAATCGCTTGCAGATCTACAATTAGCACGATACGCTCTTTGGCGTTGTCCTTTTGCTTTTCATTTCTGGCTTCTTCTTTTTTCTTGCTGACGGGCTTCACCAATTGCTCATGCGAAATGTTATCCATAGAATGACGCACACAAATTTCGCATTGATCTTTTTTTGGCGAAAATAATCCATAATTTTTTAGTTTAAATGCTTCATAAAATACGAAATTTGAAAGCGGCTTTATTTTGGACACCAATCTTTTAAGTAAAAATTGTAAATTATTCGTTTTGAATTCCAGTCCGTCTTTTTCCATAATACTTTGTCTTCGATATTTTTTTTTTTGACTGCTCATCCAATCTGCGTGTTTAACTTGCACTCTCTTCTTGCGCGTTTTGGATTTTACGGGAAACTATAAGGCACGAGTCCTAAAACACCATCGTCTACATTATTGAAAAAAGGGTCAATGTTATTGCTGTTTTCAATTGCTTGTAAATCAGTGTTATTACTTTCGTATTTTGCCATGCAGACCTTTTAATAAATGTAGCAATAATTTAGTCAAATATTTGTAAAACAATAATAAGAATATGTTACCTTTTGCGAGTAAAATAAATGTTAGAAACATCAATAAATTAATTTTTACGGAGGACGAACGAACAATCAGCACAATTTAGCAACAATCACATGTGTTTAATGAACTTAGCGCGCGCTTTTTGTCAGCTATGCCATGTACACTTTTGTGCATCAATATGACAAAAAAAAGTTTCCAACCTTTTTTTTTAAACGATGTATATTTTGATTCTCTCTTGTTCTGCATCAAAATCTCAATTATGTAAAAAGTGCAGTTGGCGCCTTTGCACTCTAAGGTAGCGATATCTTGTAGGTAGCGAGATGCTTCTTGAGGGTGCTTAGAATAGCAGTATCATCAGCAAATGTGGATGTGTAAGTACGATTGTTTGTTGGCATATCAGATGTGTATATAAAGTATAAGAAGGGTCCCAGGATGCTTCCTTGAGGTACTCCTGTTTCAATCTCATTCTTTAAGCTTAAATGTTCGACCAGTTAAATAGCTAGCCAATAGCTTATGTGTCTTTACGGGGGGTAAGTTTAGTTTCAACTTGTATATTAGACCATCATGTCACACTTTAGCAAACGCTTGAGAAATGTCGATATAAAGAGCAGAACAATATTTTTTTCTTCAAATGTTTTTTTTTTGATATTTACGAGTCTATGATTTTGTTCGATAGTACTGTGTTTTTTTTTCTAAATCTAAATTGTTGATTTGGAATACAATTGTTTTCAATTAAAATCGGGTACAACTTGTTCATGAGTATCTTCTCGAATAGCTTTGATATATTCGACAATAGGATCGTGGGTCTAAATGATTCTACTTTTGCGTAATCTTTTCCTGGATGTGGTATCATGGTAACCAGTGAAACCTTCCATTCTGGTGGATAATATTCATGGCGTAATATAGCGTTAAAAATAAAAAGTATTATTTTTATTGCTATCCGGGGTAGATCCATAAGCATTTTGTTGCTGATTTTGTTAATTCCAGGGTAAATAGTTTTTAAATCGACAATAGCCTTTTCGTAGGGTACAGCTGCTCCTAAATCGTGTGCGATGTGTTTGGAGTAAATAGTTTTTTCAAATGATTAACAAATAGATTCCCTTTTCGGTGGCATTTCTTGCCCAAAAATCACATAAATTTCACTAGGGGGTCTTACATAAGATAGGTCTTTTCAAACTTTTAGTGGCTCGCCGGCTTGCGGAGCTGCGTCAAGATTTCCTAAATATTTATTTAGGGATTCAGTTTTTCGATATTCCAAGAGCTCTTTAAGTGTTTTTATGTAATATTTTGGATTATATTTCAGTTGGTGATAATTCTAACAAAATTAAACTTGAATCATTCCCTTAGGATATTTTTTATCATTCCCAAATCAATAATATCCGGTATGTTCTGGCCTACTGAACGGCCAGTATTTTTATATTTATATTCAGGCATAAAAAAACAATATCTTTTTCAACATTTAATCGTTTATTTATTTTTTTAACTCTTTAACTTTGACCCAAAACATATGCACTATAATTATAATTTGGTTTTTGAACCCTCCACAACCACAAATGGGGAATAAGAGTATATATAAGTTTGTCATTTCATGTACAAAATTGAGAAATATTCATATGAGACCCAACAATGTATATATGTATGAGTATATTCTTGATATTTATTGAATAAGGATAAGAATTGATGGGAAGTCGATTGAGCTATGTCCGTCTGTCTGTCTGTCTCTGTAAAACACTCTGATGTCCAAAATACTGAACCAAAATTAGCAAAGTTAAAAAAAACCGTTTATACTCGTAATTATCCTACCGAGTTTGATATTGAAAATTAGTAAAATCGATTTAGTAGAAGAAAAGTTATGGACCAAAATGTGTGACAACCTTCGTCAATATATAATATTTTTCACTAGTTTTTTTTTTGCTATTTTGTTTAAATATATTGCAGATGATTGCATTCAATTTTGTAGACGTTATTTATATGACAGAAGGATAAACTATGATGAAACTAGGAAGAATCGGTACATGATTCTCATAGCCCGCATACAAATTTCTTCCGAAATATGGCTCAGTGGTACATAATTTACAATATCAATATAAAATTCAACAAAAATAAGAGTCATGTAAGAAGAAATCGCAAAACTAAATTTTGTTTAGTTCGGTCCATGTTTGACCATAGACCCCATATAAAGTCCGCTTCCAAAATTCTTTTAAATAGATATAAATCTGGTATAAATATTGTTACCAGGTTAAATTTTCACACAAATAATCTCACATATAAGGGCCATATTCAGAAAAAACATTAATCTTTATATGTACACAGAAAAAAATGGCATTCTAAAATTAAGTTTATTTTTCTCGGTTTTAGCCTGAAATTTTCAAGTACGTTTTTAATAGTTCATACTTAAAATAAGTAAAAATCGGGATTGATTTGACAAATCAAGCGCAGATTTTCTTAAAACAAGAATAGTGTTCTTTATTTAAGTAAAAAACTCTTAAATTAAGTCTAATTTGTTCTTAAATCAAGAAGATAAATCTTAAAACGAAAACTAAGACTTATTTTACTTAAATTTAGAACAAGAATCTTAAATCAATCCCAGACAAGAAATGAGCGTAGTTAAACTTACTCTCTCAGAAGCTCTCAAAATAATTTTTTATAATTTATTGAGTAAGAAATTCTTACTTTAAGTCGTATTTGCTCTTAATCAAGAAGATAACTCTTAAAGCGAAAATTAAGACTTATTTTAACTTGAATTAAGACAAAAAAACTTATATTTTGAGAAAAATTGGAGCAAAAAAATTTGCTCTCTCAGTTGCTCTCAATATTGTAACGTGTAGGCAGGGTTGTCAGATTTTTTTGAGCTTCATCGCCAAAACGGATTTAAAAAATCGCCAAAATTCGCCAAAATCCGATTTTGTTCAGTTTTTAATTCTTTTTATTATTTAAAAGAAATAAATTTTGTTTACACAAAAAAACCTAGTTCAATTTGTAAGTCAAAAATCGCCAAAAATTGAAAAAACACCAAAAAATCGCCAAAAATAATTTTTTTTTAGTTTTTGTTACATTTTTTTATTTAATTCATTAATTGTTACTTATTAAACAATATTTTAGTAAAACATATACACATTTATATCCGTTTTTATATTTTTTACTGCTTAAAAAATTTTAAAACTTTGTTAAAAGAGAGTTTTAAATTACATAAAAATGGAGATCATATTTAAAAAAAAAGTAAAATTAAGTAGATAAGTCTAAAAGTTCGTAAACTTCATCCTCAGCGATTTCATTACTAGAGTCTTGACTTTCATACATAGTTGAGTTGAATTTTTTTTATCATTTCATTAGTCGGTGTAAACGAATTGCTCAATAGAGCGTCTAAAAGCTCATATTGAATTTTATTACTTAGTTGAGTTTTTGTACAATTCATTATTGAAAAGACCCTTTCAACGCAGATATTACTGGTTGGAACTATCAATATTGTAAGAACGGCCAAAGATATTTCCTTAAAATGGTACGTACCTGCTGTATCGTGATAATCAAACACTTTTGGCCAAAATTCAAGTAAATTTGTTGGAATTTCGTTATTAAAATAATTATTTCAATTTATGAACGGAAGTTTTCCCTATTGAGTTTCATACACGCCTATTGCTACATTTGGATCCATAAATGGTCTTAATGTTTCTTGAACAACGCCAAATTTAGTTTGAGATAATGTATTCGCACACTTTGAAATAGAAAATTGTCCAAAAGCTTTAAAAAAGTTCATATTTGCTGGTAATCTGCTTATCATCTCTTTTAAAAGTTTTTTTAAATACACAAAACAGTTTTCTTTAAGTACGATTATTTCTACTTCGCTCAATTTCGCATTTCTTAATTCTGTTTCACACTCTGCTCCAAAATCAATTGCATTTAGAGGCAAAAATTAATTTGAAGAATCAATAGCTGCATGTAAATCATTGAAAAATTTTTCATTGTTTTCAGTATTATATAAAACAAGGTTTGAAAACTTTTGTTGAAAACATAAGAAGTGTACAATATATTTTTTCATGCATGCTTCTTACATCCATGCTGTAAGATTGAAATTCCAAATTCAGATGATTCATTTCGTTGACAATTGGATTTATAAAAACCAAAAAAAGACGATTTTTTTCATCACATAATTTATTATAGATGTTTTGGTGAAAATCGCCAAGAAAATCGCCAGTGATATCAAAAATCTCCAAAAAATCGCCATGTCGCCAAACGGAAAATCTCGACGCCAAACACGTTTCAAAATCGCCACGTTTGGCGAGAAATCGCCATATCTGACAGCCCTGCGTGTAGGGGCAAAAACAACTCTCACGATAATATGTATAACTTCCTACGTTAAAACTCACTACTATAATTCTCAAATAGTCTATGTAAATTTTAATATAAGATATATAAGAATATCACAATAAAGCAAGTAAGAATAGGAGTACCGTTTCAGTTATAATCTGTTCCGAACGAACAAAATATAACCAGACGAGGTCTTGGTTCTTACTTCATAATATTGTAGGCGTAGTTAGCCGACCGAGAACCGAAGTATTTATCTCGTATTATTTACCTCATTTTGGGATTAATTATATCTCAGGTACAGGGTTGTCAGATTTTTTTGAGCTCCGTCGCCAAAACGGATGTAAAAAATCGCCAAAATCCGATTTTGTTCAGTTTTTAATTTTTTTTTATTATTTAAAAGAAATAAATTTTGTTTACACAAAAAAACCTAGTTCAATTTTTAAGTCAAAAATCGCCAAAAATTGAGAAAAAACCAAAAAAATCGCCAAAAATAATTTTTTTTAGTTTTTGTTGAATTTTTTTTATTTAATACATTAATTGTTACTTATTAAACAATTTTTATTAAACATATACACATTTATATCCGTTTTTGTATTTTTTACTATTTAAAAAATTTTTAAAACTTTGTTAAAAGAGAGTTTTAAATTACATAAAAATGGAGATCATATTTAAAAAAAAGTAAAATTAAGTAGATAAGTCTAAAAGTTCGCAAACTTCATTCTCAGCGATTTCATTACTAGAGTCTTGACTTTCATACATAGTTGAGTTGAATTTTTTTATCATTTCATTAGTCGGTGTAAACGAATTGTAGTAGTCGAGTTTTTGTATAATTCATTATTGAAAAGACCCTTTCAACGCAGACATTACTGTATCGTGATAATCAAACACTTTTGGCCAAAATTCAAGTAAATTTGTTAGAATTTCGTTATTAAAATAATTATTCCAATTTATGAACGGAAGTTTTCCCCATTGAGTTTCATACACGGCTATTGCTACATTTGGATCCATAAATGGTCTTAATGTTTCTTGAACAACGCCAAATTTAGTTTGAGATAATGTATTCGCACACTTTAAAATAGAAAATTGTCCAAAACCTTTAAAAAAAATTCATATTTTCTGGTAATCTGCTTATCATCTCTTTTAAAAGTTTTTTTAAATACACAAAACAGTTTTCTTTAAGTACGATTATTTCTACTTCGCTCAATTTCGCATTTCTAAATTCTGTTTCAAACTCTGCAAAATCAATTGCATCTAGAGGCAAAAATGAATTTGAAGAATCAATAGCTGCATGTAAATCATTGAAAAATTTTTCATTGTTTTCAGTATAATATAAAACAGAAGGTTTGAAAACTTTTGTTGAAAACATAAGAAGTGTACAATACATTTTTTCATGCATGCATCCTGCATCCATGCTGTCCGATTGAAATTCCAAATTCAGATAATTCATTTCGTTGACAATTGGATTTATAAAAACCAAAAAAAAGACGATTTTTTTCATCACATAATTCATTATAGATGTTTTGGTGAAAATCGCCAAGAAAATCGCCAGGGATATCAAAAATCGCCAAAAAATCGCCATGTCGCCAAACGGAAAATCTCGACGCCAAACACGTTTCAAAATCGCCACGTTTGGCGAGAAATCGCCATATCTGACAGCCCTGCTCGGGCATTCTTAAATCAATCCGATTTTAGGATTACATCAAATATGAATTAGAGCTTAAGTCTGGTTCAAAATTCTTGAACCAAGCTCAATTTGGGATTAATTCAAACTCGGACATACTTAAATCAGTCTCATTTTTGGATTACATCAAGTACGAATTCGTGCTTATATCCAGTTTACAATTCTTGAATCAAGCTTGTTTACAGTGTTGCCACAAAAAAAATTTTTTTGTAACCAACATTTATGAAAAAAATAACCAAATTAAAAAAAAAAATAACAAAATTTAAATGCATGTACTATTTATTTATTTTTTGTAATTTTAACTATAATTTGTACTTTAAGGTAACAAAAAAAAACATAAAACAACGTATTTTACAACACAACTCCTAATACTAAAAAATAATTTTTTTAAAAAACTAAGCGTCATATTTTACAAAAAGTAATGCAAAGAAACATAAGCTAATGCTACAATTTGTAAAATTTAAAATTCCAATACTTTACATTAAGTTTTGCAAGTTTAATTATTAATTTTTAATGTCTTAAACAAAAATAAAAAGTATATAATAAAAACAAAAAATTTTTCATTGGCAATAAAATAGGGAACTAGAAAGTTACTCTCTTAAATACTAAAAAACATGTAATTATATTACAATAAATATGGAGATCACTTTTACTTAAAATGTCACAGCTTGAGTTTTAAAATTTGTCTTTGGCAGACCAAACAAAATGGGCATTTTGTTGATTTTTGCACAAGTCTCTTGCTTGCAATATATTACTAATTGTCTTAAAATCTAAATTATTCCTAAATTTTGTTTTTATCAAACTAAGCTGAGAAAATGTTCTTTCAGCTGCAGCGGAACTGTGGGGTAATGTCAATAAATTTTGTACGAAATTTACAAGTACTTTAAAACAATTTTCGTTTAGGCCATTTTTGTATGTTGAAATTTTATTCCAAAATTTAAATTCACATAGTAAATATTTTCAGTAAAAAAAAATAACCAACACAGAAAAAATCTACACATGTACACATTGAGAAAAAAAATAACCAATTTTGGTTAGAAATAACCAAAAACGGCAACGCTGCTTGTTTAGGGATTAATTCAATCTCAGTCATTTTTAAGGAGAGCTAAAATTAAGAAAAGACATTAATCTTTATATGTATATACCGAAATTTAAGAATATCGGCCCATAATTGATCATAGCTGCCATATAAGGATCATTGCCAAATAAATATCGATATCGAACCAACTTTCATAGAGATCAGAAATTTTAATACGGAACTCATACTAATCGGTTATATAAATTATGTTGGTTGTACAATTTGCGCTAATACTGAACCAGTGTGATTTTTGTATTTCTCATTATATTTAGTCGTAGGGTATTTCAGATTCGGCACAGCCAAATACTTATAGCAATCTAACTTGATAATATTAAATTTTATAATTTTATTTGACACTGTTTCTCCGTAAGAAAACAAGTTTGCGTTTAAAAGCATTTAATAACTATTTTTATTAGTACGTATTATTAATGGCGATTCCTATACGATCCCAGCAAAATGAAAATTCATAAAGCTCCTGCTGCCAACAACGATGTTCCGTAAGATCACCCTTCAAATGATTACCATCGTATGGATCTCGTTGCAAACCAAATGTGTTCAACCGCATAAAGCGGAAGACAGCTGTGTTGGCAAGTATCGTATAAATGATTTAAAACTCACTTTTAGACTTTTAATACCTTTGGATTCGTCTTGGTTGAGGTGTAAATGAAAGAATATGTATGAATATATACAAACACCCATTTGTTCGTATCTACGAACTCTATATAAATAATATACAAAAATACATATGCATCTATGTACATATGTATGTATGTATCTATATGAATATACTCGTACGAACGTAGGAATGACTGACTGTCTTAAAGATAATTCAGCATTTTATTACTATTACGCCCTCCCTCGCAGATCTCAAAAAAAAAGAACGCATAGGGTAAATATTAATTTGTATATACATACATACATACATATGTATGTGTTTATATAAAAGTTATACGTAATAAAACAAATTATTAATTTTGTTTTTAATTTTGAAGTTTTTAAATTTCAAAACGTTTGGTTGAATTTCTGATATTTTATTTTATGTATGTACATATACATAAATAAATATATTTCTATTGCATACTACTTATCTTTTTGCAATTTCATCAATCATTTCAATATCTGTATTTTTTAGTTTCCTAGTCTCGTAATCAACAGTGTTAAATTTGAGAAGGAGTTTATCCGTGTGCTTTAAAAAATACATTTAGATTTGTTAACGGGAATAGATCCCTTACTTTTCAGACAGCTCACTACCATGTATTTATGAGCAAGAACTTTATTTTCCTCCATTCTGAGCTAGGAAGCACAGTAATCAGTGTAGTCAACTTGGTGCGTTTCGCACCATTTTTGCTGCTGGTAATTTAAAAAATTTACAAAACATTTTATGACCTGTAGCCTCAGTCATTTGGTACAATTTTATGATGATCGGTCCATAATTAGTTGTAGCTCCCATATAAGACATAATGACTTTTAAGAGCATACCTCTATGAAAAATGTTGGTATCAAAATTCAACACAAATAAGTTTCATATACACAGAAATAATGACACCTAATTTTGGAATGGTTGGCCCATAATTAGTCGAAACTCCCATATAAGACCTTCTTCGTAATTCACTTTAACCTCTATAAATTTTTAAAAGTATTTATATCAAGATAAAGTTTAACACACTAAATTTTTATATGATCGGCTTATAGTAGATAATATCTTCCATATATAACCCATTTCTAAAAAACTGTTTTATACATATACTACTTTTTAACTTGTTTTTTTTTAATTCCAAATACCGAAATTTTTTAAACCGGGAAAATACCTTCCATATTTTAAATTTTTTAATTATAGGGCCCACTGTGGCGTTATGTAACGTGTGATAGTAAAAAAAATGTCTGCATATTAAGTAACATATAGGGCTATACAAATATGGAACATTTTAGAAGATGTTTCGGATTTAGAGTCGATTTGCGTTTTCTAGAATTTTTTAGTTTAAAATAAACTTTTTTTAAAAATTAGTCAAATTTGGATGAGACTAGGGAGGGATATGAGACAAATTTTATTTTAGTTCTCTATCCAGATCATATAAAAATTATATATCGTCCCGAAGAAAATTTGTTTCTATAAAAAAAAAAAAAACGTAAAAATTATTGACGCTTTTACATGTTCCAACTTTGGATACGTGGATATAAAAGCTTGCAAATTTTTTAATTCAATTTAGAGTTTTATTACAAATATACCTGATATTAAAAAAAAATTTCAACACTCCGAAAGCCCGCCAAATCTTAAAAATCCAAAAAAGATCAAGCGAAACTAAAAAATAGAAAAAGAAAATAAAACTAAAAAACATATTTGTTGAACTAATAGAGATAAAATATGTACATGTAGATCTTCTCTATTTATATTTTAAATTTCAGCTAATTTGGATCTTAAATGGATTTTTAGCGATGTTAGACTCGAGGTGAGGGGCCACCCACTGGCCCCACTTTCGCCTACGAAATTGTAATTCAACTCTGAAAAACCTTAAACGCAACCACGATACGATATCTGTAATAGCTCCCGAGATACCGAAATATTTCCAAAATAAAACGTTTTTAAACCACTGTGCAACGGTGTAAACTAGCGCAAATAATGATTTACTATCGCTAAATTGCTTCAACTAAATGCATACCAATGCATCTTTAGATATATGCAACAGATTCAGCTTTGTTGAGCACAGACAAAACTGCCACTTCTGAGACCAGTCTTATAAATCGACATACATGTAATATGTCTGGTTACAATTCATTATCAATATAGTCGTATTTGTCTGGACATTTATACTTGACTAGCAAGCTTAATTTGAAAAAGAGAAAAACTAACATTACAAAATACAAATCAATTTGAATATTATTCATATTTTCATATTCTTACATAGAAACAGATGCATACATACATATGTATACGAGTATATTCGTACAGGTCTAGGTAAATTTTAATATTTTATGTTATAAAAACAATATTGAAAATATTTTGTATAAAAATAATACTGACAATAGAACTTTTATGGTTTCAAAAATGCCAATGAAGGAAGAAAAACGAATACATAGAAATAAACAGCAAATAATACTAATCGATTTTAATAAAAACAAAATCAATTTTATAATACTTGTATTCATATCTATACATGTGAATATTCGTAAATATGTATGTTCATTCATTTCTTGTAAAATTTTCATCAATATACGAGTACGAGTACATACATACATACATACATACATACATTTGAACGTATAAAGTTACAGTATGTTAACGAATTCTTTTGCCATCGGCCAACGATTAAAAATTGTCATTTGTTTGTACGTTAATAAATGGTGAATATATTTGGATGTTAGAATTTTTATTTTGATCAATATCTGACATTTACTTTTTAAAGATAATTTCATTAAAATGTAACAACAAAGGTGTGATATTACACGATGTGGACGGTCAATTGACAGGCCCACAACTCAAAAAATGAAAAAAAAAATAATTAGAATCACATTTTATTTGAATATACATATGTATGTATGTACTTATATCTAGATACCTTATATCTATCTATTTATAAGCACAGCAACCAAAAATATGCTCTAAAATGTTTTGCTAAAAAATATAATAATATATCATATTTAAAAGACATGATTTAAAAATGTTTGTAAAATTAGCAATTCTTAGGTTAGAATAGAAAAATTATATTTTAATTTTCTTAACAAAATAGAAAACTTGCACAATTTTCAATGAAAAGTATTAAATTTTAGTACATTTATAGTTCAGTTAAACAAAAAGTCAAAGAGGTTTTAATGCGAAATGACATACAAATTGGCAGGTATGTACCTTCGTCTTACCATTCTTAAGACGATGGTTAAATCTTTAATAAATAATACATATCTACGTTACCCGAAATAATAAAGGTCAAAGGTGTCAAACATCGATTTTTTGGATATACATATCTACTTCATATCATCATACGAGTTTAAAAGTTATTACGAAATTTATCTAAATCGAATTTTCTAAAAGTAAAATTCTATATATAGATAGATAAGATACGTTTTAAATATCATTATTCATTATGGAGTTAGAGGCAATTTGTGTTCCTTTGCAAAGTATTTTTCTAACCGCAATGTATGAAATTTTAATAAAGCTTGTTTGATAATGATATTAGTAATCAAAACTTAACATTTTATTAGAAGAAAAAGATATTCTCAGAATCACTTTCTAGACCACTGTACAATGTCCGTTAATGTTAATTTTGTATTGAGGCTACATCTTGTAATTATGAATATTATTTGATGAATACTTTTTTGAAATCGAAATACTAATTGAAAATATGTTAATGTAAGTTTAGTCATAATAAGAAAATTTACAGCCTGTTTATAGAACGCGACTCGCCCACCTCGCGACTCGACGACCGGTGAACGAGTGAGAAATAAATAGCGTTTATAGAACACGAGTCGATTTTGTCGTGCCACTTACGTTAATTCGCGCATATGTCAAAGTTGTTTGAAACCCTACTATTGCCAACGTGTTAAAAAATATTTTTTGTTTATATTTCTTTATACAAAATTTAGTATTAAATGTTAAATATTAAGATGGCAACCCTACTTTTATGAAAAATATCAAATAAACATAAACAAACAAAAAAGTAAAACAAAATTTAACGAATTTTTAAAATTTTTTGATAAAAAAAGAATTATAAAACGTTTTCTATTACAAAACAAGGAGTCTTCCCTAACTTTTTAAACAAATAAGTGTAAATTGATTGTATTAAAATTGTCATGTCTCATTTCTCGTTGTTCACTAGTAAAACTAATTTTACTTCCTTATGATTAAGATTATGTTTCTGAGATTCTTGGTTCATTTCATCACACACTGGCAACTTTGCATTTATGCACGGCTATGGCTCGCGGGCTTAGGTGTAGGTTCGTTGTGATGAAGTGGACTAAGATGACAATATAAGTTGTGCCAGTGTTGGCTTGTACCAGTCTCTTGTTAGGCGTAGTTGTCATTACCTAAATTTTGCCCTCCCCTTAACCTTGGTAACCTTAGCTTGTTTCTTAAGGTCACCCCTATTCTTATCACCACTCTTTACTCACCTCTCAGATCATTAAGTTTTACTGTTTCAGAAAATCATGTTAATATTGAATTCAAAATAATAGATGGTTTTTTTTTTTTATTCCAGTGTATGTTTGTACATCAATAGTAATCTTATGCCAATGGCTACTCAACATTCCCTATGTTCGAACAGTGTTACAAACTTTTCCTATTTTTTTTTTTTGTTTCTTATTCAATACGGTTCATATTCTATGATTTACATGTTTTTATTTAAAAATCAAATAAATTTAATGTTTTGTATTTCGGGGTGTATATATATATATTTTAAATTAAATTATACACTTATATGTATATAGTCTGTCCAAAAGAAAACTAGTATTTCATGGCTCACAAATTTTGTCTATTCACTGCCCATTGGTGCCAAAAAGAAGTAACACTTTTTTAATCTTTTTCAGAATTATAATTTTTTTTCTTTCTCTAAACGTATGTATATTATTCATACCTCTAAAATTAGAAAAATGTTAATTGTCTTTGCCCAAGGTTTGGCATTATGAACACTAGTTTTTGTCTTGACATAGATTATTTTATATTCCTATTACTTAATGATTAGAGGTTTTAATTATTTTTATACTACTTATCCCTGTCTTGAATTCATAAGTCTGAAGTTATATAATTCATTATTTCAAAATAAAAAAAATATATAGGCCAAATAACAAGGTATGAAAAGATGAATTTAGAAAAATGTTAATTACGAGTTTGAAAAATTAATTACTTAAACAAAATTTTTATTTAGGGTATATCTAGAAACTATGGTTTTGCTCCAAATCGAGCTAGCTTACGCTTAAGAGGCCTAGGCTACCTTGCTGCTTCACTGCACAAACGTTTGTTTCCGATCCTCTCAGAAACAATCGTTTGTGTGGGTCCACAGCAGACTCACCCCCGGCAGTGAACGCCCAAAACGTTCTTGTTAAATTCAAAATAAATTGATTTTTTTTATTTGGCATTAGAAAAAAAATTTCAAAAAAAACTAGGCAACAACAACTATGTAAAAAAATACATTGTACTTATCTTGTTAATCAATCAATGTGTGTGCTGGAGGCTGAAGGTATTGATGAGCCGTTTGTAGGTTATGGTTGTTAAAGAACTTTGTTGTGGATGACTGAGACTATATTCTCTGAATAGTAAGACCAAATGTTGTTGTTGTTGCAGAATTTTGTTGTGGATGCCTGCGACTAGATATTTATCTCTGATGAGTAAGGCCAAATGTTGGTGTTGAAAAATTTTGGTGGATGGCTGAGACTAGATTTTTATCTCTGATGAGTAAGGCCAAATGTTGTTGTTGTTGCAGAATTTTGGTGGATGGCTGAGACTGGCTATCATTTTGTGTTGCCGGTTAGAGTTAATTCCGGTGCATTATGGGTAGATTTAATTGGAAGCGATGAGGAAAGGCAAGAGAGCTGGAATATTTGTTGCGATACCTGAAGACCTCCTGGTACCAAGCCATTGAGTTTTTATTCAGTCTTCACTTTGCGGTTGGGCGATCAGTGCATGTGCACGCATGGTGTTGTTCCCATCACCCCAAAACCACACGAACCTTAAGCGCTTGGCACTGCACTCTTCAAGGTTACCTTTCCTCTTCTACTTTCCTTTTTTTCCTCTTTATTTTTTTTAATTGGCTCCCGATGTTTTTGGACAATTAATTTATTTTTCACCTGCTGCCTGCTCTGCCAAAATGAAAAAGAAGGATATTAGCCATATTCCCTTTTTATGTCGGCCATTGACCTACCAACTGCAGCCAACTTTGTTGCACCCGGTTGATCATTTTAGTAGTCTTCTTTGTACAACGCAACCCTTTCTCTTTAATTTTACATCTGGCAACCAGGTAGTTAAATCGTTACTGCAACTGCATTACTGGCACTAACCTATGACAACATTGCCAACTATTCTAATTAGAAATTAAACAACACTTAGAGAAACGGCCCGGAACGGTACACACATTCTCACCTGGGTAATTTAAATTTATCATATTAGCAAATCATATTTGCTAATATGATAAAGTTTAAATTAAAGCGTCGTTACCTAAGGAGCGCAAACAAGAATCACCCTCCTTAATTCTTACGTCTTCAGGTCCTTAGCATGAAAAACCCCTTGAGACTTCCCTTGCATGTTTTCTATCTCATAGAGATTATTACCTACTGGGCGTCTTATCCTACACTTTACAAATTTCTTTGACAGTTTGGCGGATATCTGCTTAGAAAAATCTGACATTTGGAAATTGCGTCGGTATATCTCCTGTCCTGGTCTAAATCTAGTTTCTCGACATCTGACATTATATCGTTTTGCATTACCTTGATAACTCTTGTTCAAGTTTTTCCTAACATTGTCCCTAATCAGTTCTAAGAATCCCCCACGACTATCAATATAATTCTCGGAATCTTCAAGGATATCTAACTTTCTCGCCAGTTTGTATGCCGAGGCGTGAGTTATCATATTGGTTCCAAATAAGACGAAATATGGGGTCACACCTGTAGCACTATGCACTGCTGATCTAAGGGCACATTCGATTTCACATAAATATTGGTCCCAATCTGTTTGATTATTTTCCAAGTAAGTTCTTATAGCTGCGAGTACGGATTGATTGACTCGTTCGGATGCGTTCACCTGTGGTGCATAATTTGCTGTTCTTAAATGCTCAATGCCGAAATTTGCCATCAACTCGGAAAAATCTTTAGACACAAACTGTTTACCGTTATCTGAGACTAATGTCTCAGGACAACCAAATTTGTAGAATACTTCTTTTATTAAGAAATCTATCACTTGCTTCGAATTCGCTTTAGCCATCGCCTTTAACAATACATACTTAGAGAAATAATCTAAAACAATAAAAATGAAACAGTTTCCTTTTTTCGAACGAACATATGGGCCTAAAAAATCAATATATATCCGCTGAAACGGTCGCTTTGCGTCTGTTTGCTGTCCCATTGTAGGCTTAAGAACAATATTAGCTGGTTTACTCTCTTTGCATGACACACAATTATTTATGTAATCCCGTACCTGAATGTTTAAATGAGGCCAATAAAAATGCTCTCTGAGTCTTTTGATTGTTTTGCCAATTCCTCCATGTGCAACCGTTGGTGGTTCATGAGCTTCGGCTATTAATTTTGATGTGAGGCCGGCAGGTACCCATAGCTTCCAGGCGTGATCTTCCTGCATCACGTCTCCATTATATGGTAGCGTTCGTTTATAAATTAGCCCTTCAACTACTTTAATGTCTGGTAGACTAGTTTTATTACTTTCAATATTTTTAATTAATTCCTTGTAATCCTCAGATTGAAATTCGGAAGAAGATAGATCTATCAACGGGGCATAATCAATTTCGTCTAGATCATATCGGGATAGTGTATCTGGTACAATGTTTTGTGAACCTTTACGATGCCTTATTTGAAAAGAGAACGATTGAAGTTGCAAACTCCATCTGGCTAGTCGTCCACTAAGATCGCGTTGTGACATTAGCCACTTAAGGCTAGAGTGATCAGTAATAATAACAAAATTCATGAGTTCGATATAAGGCCGAAATCGCTTTACTGCTGACACCACGGCGAGGCATTCGCGCTCCGTTACTGAGTAGTTCTTTTGAGCCGTTGATAATTTTTTTGAAAAGTACGCGACTGGGTGTTCTCCAGCGTTGTCGTCCTCTTGGAATAAGACGGCCCCAATTCCCACATCGGATGCATCACATTGTATATAAAAAGTTTTATTAAAATTAGGATGAATTAGAACTGGACTTGCAGTCAAACAAGTTTTGAGTTGATCGAACGATTTCTTCGCCTCCTCCGTAAATGCAAACTTTTTACCCTTTTTAAGTGTTTCACAGATAGGAGCCGTCACAGTGGCGTAATCATGGATGAACCTACGATACCTTCCTGTGGTGCCCATGAAGCTTCTGACCTGTTTTGGTGTTTTTGGATATTGAAAATTCAAAATAGCTCTAATCTTATCTGGATCTGGCTTCAATAGTCCTTCCCCCACTATGTAACCTAAGTATCTCAGTTCCCGGCAACAAAACTTTGACTTGCTCACATTTATTGTTAATCCTGCACTATCTAAACACTGGGCCACATCTCTCAACACACTAATGTGTTCCCCGAATTCCGACGATACCACCAGCAAATCATCTAAATAGACGAAAACTTTTTCTCTTAAGCGTGCTGGAATAACCTTGTCCATTAAACGGCATAGCCTTTGGGCAGCATTGCACAACCCGAATGGCATGACTGTAAAATGGTACAAGGGTCTTCCAGGCACAGTAAATGCTGTCTTTTCTCGGCTCTGTTCTGCCAGCGGTATCTGCCAGAAAGCATCCTTCAAGTCTATGCTGGAAATAAAATGAGTGTCGCCTAAGCGGCTTAAAAGACCTTCAATATGAGGAAGTGGGTAGGCGTCTTTCGCTGTCAGTTCATTGAGCCTACGTGCATCCAAACAAATCCTTATTTTCTCGCCTTTTTGTACCATGGTTACGCGGTTGTTCCATGGACTTTCGCTCGGCTCAATAACTCCCAGCGAAAGCATCCTATCCAGTTCCCCATACATTAATCTTTGCACCGCTGGTGACACTGGATAGTGTTTCTCCTTAATGGGTACTGATGTGCCGGTGTCTATAGAATGTACTTCCAAAGAGGTTTTGCCAAGTCCTTTACGAGAAAAGCAAGGAAATAATTCAATCACGTCGTCTAATTGGCCTTGGAGTCGACTATCTAATTGGTGCATTCTCGGAAAAGATTCTTCCTCATCTTCATCTAGTTTGCTCCCGGATACTGTTAAACTGTTAACATCAAGCTTTATCAAATTGAAGGTTCTCATGAAATCTGCTCCTAAGAAAAGCTTTTGCCTGAGAGTTGGCACTAAGTAAAAATCAATCAGTTTCCTAGACGAACCAAATTGTATTTCCGTTCTTACTCGACCTAATATTTCATTAACCCGCCCATCGGCTGTTCTTATTGCCGATCGAAAAGGGTAAATAACTAACTGAGCCTTCTCTACAAAATCTAGGCAATCTTTTCCAAGACAAGTGATTGTTGCACCGCTATCAAGTAAACCTTCAATAGGATGACCGTTTATATTAATGGTGGTATAAATTCTAGAATCAGGACCTTCATATATATTACATGCCGCTATTTCAAACCTCACCTTTCTCCTATTTTCAAATCTTTCGCGCGCTTTTAAAATTTTTTTCGACGGACCGAAAATCCGTTCTCGTGCTTCGTCGTATTCTTGTTGCCTAACGGGTAATGGCTTTAAAAATTGAGCTACAGTGTGTTTGTTAAGTGGCTGATTGTTGTTTGTATTCTTCAATATTGCATAAGGTTGATTAACTTCTTTGTCACTATCATCTGGTGATATCAATAAAGTTGTGTTCTGGGTACTTTTATTTATTGCTGGTTCTGTTGTTTGGGATAATGAGTTTTGGAACGGGAGTCTATCCCTAACTGAGTCGCGTTCCCACCACTGTTTCCCTGGCAAACTGGGCATCGTGGAGTCACTGTGTCCTCTCTCCCACATTTGTAACAAAACAACATACGTTTTTCTTCCGGACAATCCATGAATATATGCCCCTCAACCTTGCAATTCCAGCAACGTAGTTTTCCACCTCTTGATAAGGCATCTATTTCTGGACCGTCACTATTCAACAATGGGTCATGTTCCATTGCATGAATGGATCTAACAGGGTATCTTGAACTGAGTTGTCGTTGACTATTAATAAGATTTTCAGCCCGTCGGCATTCTTTAGCGAACTGAGCCAATCCGGAAACTTGGGCTGAAAATAACAGTTGCGCCATTGGTGCTTTCAAATTCCCCTTCATAATATTAACCAGATCTCGCTCACCTAGAGGACTATGTAGCTGGTTTCGAAGCTTAATCACAGCGTTATAAAAGTCTTCAAATGACTCTTGACCACTTTGGCGTCTATCTAGAATTTTTCGCTGGATATCGAAGTCACTATCGAAACGATGAAATTGTGCGATTAAGGCTGCCTTGAGATCTTTCCATCTTGAAATATTATGAAACCGTCGATGATCCCAAAACCAGTCCCTAGCTACTCCGCTCAATAGATGATGAAACGACTTTAAAATGTCCTTCCACTCACAACCAAAATCGGCTTGCAATGTTTCCACACGAAAAACAAAATCTTCTATGCTGGTAGTCTTGTTTGTCCCATCAAAGTTAATTCCCCACTTGTCTATTCGTAAACCTATATTTGATGCTGATGATTGGTTCTGACTACGTTGACTGGGTTGAAATTGTACTTCTGTTCGGTGAGGTATGTTTTTGTTATAGTTGGTATTGTTTGGATTGAATGTGTTATCCGGCCACTGCTGAATCTGCCATTGTTGTGTTGGTGCGTTACTAATGGTTGGAGGAGGCTGACTAATATCAGGTAATGAAAAATTACTGCTTTGAGGTTGAGCCTCATCACTCTGTTGTTGTCTATTTACACTTAGGTTTTGTTGGATAATCCTAGGAATTAAATTTAATAGTCTGTCTTCGAAATTCCGTAAGTCGCCATGAGTTATACTTTTTCCTTCCCGTATCTCTTCGCTATGAGTATTACGATTAGCCGGTGGTCTTACTGGTACATTACCTTGACGAAATGCCTCAATGACACCGCGAGCACTAATACTGCTGAAAGGTGGAGTGATGATGGTACTGTGTCCAGAAATACTTCCGCCACTCGCTTCTAATTCTTCCTCGACTTGTCTTTCGATGGCCGTCGTATTGACTGTCCTTGGTATGGCTCCTGTACTCATTATTGGTGATGCTATTACACTTGTTGTAATAATTGTAGGGATGCTCCCTTCCGTCCGACTATTCGACCTCGTATTTACCATTGGTACAAAATTCGAAACTATAAAATCAACAACCTATAATTCCTCTATTACCCTATTAATTCAATGTTTGTTACTATGAGTAGATTTAATCGTTATCTTCAGAAAATCAAAATAAATTTAGTTTGAGGCAAATGTTTAAAACAAAATTCGATGTATATCACGGACTACTGATTCGTAAACAAAATCAGAAATTGAGAAAATCAAAATTTATAAATTTTTATCAATATTTGTTGTTTTTTTTTTTTTTATATATATATTTTTTTTTTTTTTTATTATTATTAATGTTGCAAACAATGATCTGAGTAGGTGTAAAGTGGCAAAAAAAATCAATAGAGACCGTTAGGTACAAACTGAAAACGAGCTAAATTGCTAGTTAAATATTCTAGATGTATCAATATATTCCAAATTCTATCAGGTGGATGTGTCGCTGCAGATGGTCATCTATTTAACCAAAAGGACTTACTACACCACACCCTTAATTACTGGTATTTAAGCTTTGTTGCATTTAACGTGTCCTTTCGCGAACCATTAAGACTAACAAAAACTTACTGACCAGCGTGTGGTAGTTCTAATATAGATGCATACGGTAAGCGTATTTTAAAACATAATTCTATTCCGTGACTCTCTAATTAAACCTAAAATAAATATCTTATGTTGGAATACATTAATTCATCCTAAATATTAACCAGTAAACTTGTGAGGTAAAATTAAACAAACTGTAGTCAGGTTTATTCGTGCCCCACGTTGGGCGCCATTATCTGTCATGTCTCATTTCTCGTTGTTCACTAGTAAAACTAATTTTACTTCCTTATGATTAAGATTATGTTTCTGAGATTCTTGGTTCATTTCATCACACACTGGCAACTTTGCATTTATGCACGGCTATGGCTCGCGGGCTTAGGTGTAGGTTCGTTGTGATGAAGTGGACTAAGATGACAATATAAGTTGTGCCAGTGTTGGCTTGTACCAGTCTCTTGTTAGGCGTAGTTGTCATTACCTAAATTTTGCCCTCCCCTTAACCTTGGTAACCTTAGCTTGTTTCTTAAGGTCACCCCTATTCTTATCACCACTCTTTACTCACCTCTCAGATCATTAAGTTTTACTGTTTCAGAAAATCATGTTAATATTGAATTCAAAATAATAGATGGTTTTTTTTTTTATTCCAGTGTATGTTTGTACATCAATAGTAATCTTATGCCAATGGCTACTCAACATTCCCTATGTTCGAACAGTGTTACAAACTTTTCCTATTTTTTTTTTTTGTTTCTTATTCAATACGGTTCATATTCTATGATTTACATGTTTTTATTTAAAAATCAAATAAATTTAATGTTTTGTATTTCGGGGTGTATATATATATATTTTAAATTAAATTATACACTTATATGTATATAGTCTGTCCAAAAGAAAACTAGTATTTCATGGCTCACAAATTTTGTCTATTCACTGCCCATTGGTGCCAAAAAGAAGTAACACTTTTTTAATCTTTTTCAGAATTATAATTTTTTTTCTTTCTCTAAACGTATGTATATTATTCATACCTCTAAAATTAGAAAAATGTTAATTGTCTTTGCCCAAGGTTTGGCATTATGAACACTAGTTTTTGTCTTGACATAGATTATTTTATATTCCTATTACTTAATGATTAGAGGTTTTAATTATTTTTATACTACTTATCCCTGTCTTGAATTCATAAGTCTGAAGTTATATAATTCATTATTTCAAAATAAAAAAAATATATAGGCCAAATAACAAGGTATGAAAAGATGAATTTAGAAAAATGTTAATTACGAGTTTGAAAAATTAATTACTTAAACAAAATTTTTATTTAGGGTATATCTAGAAACTATGGTTTTGCTCCAAATCGAGCTAGCTTACGCTTAAGAGGCCTAGGCTACCTTGCTGCTTCACTGCACAAACGTTTGTTTCCGATCCTCTCAGAAACAATCGTTTGTGTGGGTCCACAGCAGACTCACCCCCGGCAGTGAACGCCCAAAACGTTCTTGTTAAATTCAAAATAAATTGATTTTTTTTATTTGGCATTAGAAAAAAAATTTCAAAAAAAACTAGGCAACAACAACTATGTAAAAAAATACATTGTACTTATCTTGTTAATCAATCAATGTGTGTGCTGGAGGCTGAAGGTATTGATGAGCCGTTTGTAGGTTATGGTTGTTAAAGAACTTTGTTGTGGATGACTGAGACTATATTCTCTGAATAGTAAGACCAAATGTTGTTGTTGTTGCAGAATTTTGTTGTGGATGCCTGCGACTAGATATTTATCTCTGATGAGTAAGGCCAAATGTTGGTGTTGAAAAATTTTGGTGGATGGCTGAGACTAGATTTTTATCTCTGATGAGTAAGGCCAAATGTTGTTGTTGTTGCAGAATTTTGGTGGATGGCTGAGACTGGCTATCATTTTGTGTTGCCGGTTAGAGTTAATTCCGGTGCATTATGGGTAGATTTAATTGGAAGCGATGAGGAAAGGCAAGAGAGCTGGAATATTTGTTGCGATACCTGAAGACCTCCTGGTACCAAGCCATTGAGTTTTTATTCAGTCTTCACTTTGCGGTTGGGCGATCAGTGCATGTGCACGCATGGTGTTGTTCCCATCACCCCAAAACCACACGAACCTTAAGCGCTTGGCACTGCACTCTTCAAGGTTACCTTTCCTCTTCTACTTTCCTTTTTTTCCTCTTTATTTTTTTTAATTGGCTCCCGATGTTTTTGGACAATTAATTTATTTTTCACCTGCTGCCTGCTCTGCCAAAATGAAAAAGAAGGATATTAGCCATATTCCCTTTTTATGTCGGCCATTGACCTACCAACTGCAGCCAACTTTGTTGCACCCGGTTGATCATTTTAGTAGTCTTCTTTGTACAACGCAACCCTTTCTCTTTAATTTTACATCTGGCAACCAGGTAGTTAAATCGTTACTGCAACTGCATTACTGGCACTAACCTATGACAACATTGCCAACTATTCTAATTAGAAATTAAACAACACTTAGAGAAACGGCCCGGAACGGTACAAAATTTTGTCTTTACTTTCAGATGTATTTTTTAAACAAACATTTATTTTAATTGCCACAGTCTCCCAAGTAAATTTCATAGTAGATTTGCTGCTACCAAACTGAGGAGCTCCTGTGGCCAAGTGTGGAAACTCCACCATGCAATCCACCAATTACCAAAACTGTATTGCTGTAGTTATTTTAATGCTGAAAATTTAACAAGTCGAAATAAACTAAAAAAAACATTTATGATATCAATGTGTACTTACTTTTTTTGTTGAAATATCCATTTTGTGTTTGCCTTTTTCAATGAAATTGTAATTAAATTTTACGCGCGAGCACAATTCTATATTCGTCCAATTTTGACACTTCGGCGACTCTAACCGTCTTGTATATACCAAATAAATTGACAGCAGTTACGTTTTTTAACAAACTTGTCAACAGTCGTGTTCTATGACCCAAAATAACAAAACCGCTCACATTTCAGCGGTTTTTATCAGCGAGTCGCGTTCTATAAACAGGCTGTTAAATAAAAAGAAAACATATGTTCAGTGTTGCATCTTTTACAAAATAATGAAAAATATATGTAGTTCAATAATTTAAAATGTAAAGCTGTGATCACATTGTGTGTGTTTGTCATGTGGAATGTCACTTTTCTATCCACATGTGTTTTCATGTGTATGTCAAAAATTGAGTTTCACATACGGTTTATAATTTACATGTTCAAATGTTGGTATGTCAATTACATTTGACATAACCTATCAAAAAAAAAAAAATCTTAAAACAGCTGATATGGTAAAACTTATTCCGCGGGTTATACAAGTATTCCTTCTCTTGTCACATTTCGATCAACTGTAGAACCGCTTCTTTGCACCAGTCATACTTTAACAACATAAAAATAACTATAAAAATTGCAATAAAAAATACATATGTACTTACTTTTGTTAACTACTTTTCAATTTTTCCCTCCATTTTCAATAATAAATTTGTATAGTTTTTTTTGTATTTTTGTTTTACTATTTATAAATTATATTTATTAAAATTTCAATTAATTTTTGGCGCCACAAAATTTTTGTTATAAAAAACAGCTGATGTCAGATGGTTTGTCACTTGAAAATAGAACTCGTTCTAAATAAAAATGCTAGCTTAAGCAACCCTGCGAATACATATAAATTGTATGTGGCAAACTATAATGTACTTAACGAAACTTTTCGTTAAGTTTTTCAACTGTCATTTGCTTAAGCAAAAAGCGAAAAGGCCCAACTATAATATGCATAAGCAAGCTTAAGCAAATTGCAAAAGTTAACGAAAAGGCTGTCAAATGCATAACCAGTTCAGAGTTAACTTTCAGGTGGCTACAATTACTTTGAAACTTTTTGTCCACAGTTGCTCATTTATGTTTAAAAAAAATGTTTTTATTTTAACAAAAAGCCATTAAATGACTATATTTTATAAATATTATTATATTATTTTATAATTAAAAGAAAACTTCGTACCAGAAACGCATAATTTTTCCTTTTTTTTTTAATTTATCGGCAAAAGTACTAAAATGTACAGCTGTGGCAAAACTACATTGTAAATAATAATAAACGTTTACATATGTTTTGTTAATTTTCGTATTGTGTTTGCAAAAATGGAGAAAAAACTTAAAAATTTAAATAATATTAAAATATTAAAGTTTGCGCTTGAAGGCCTGTGCACATTAAAAGAAATAAGTGAACTACACTGTAAAAGAAGAAGACGGTCTTGTTCTGCCAGAGAAATAAACTGCGACAGAAAGACATTTTTGTTAAAATAAAAAGGGTCTCTTTTATTGTAAAGGCACTTATTTTTTTCCACATTTTCTATTAAATTTAAAATAAATATATTTTCTTCCATTTTGTTCAAAACACAAACAAGCAACAACAAACAGCTGATTCCGTACAGAATGTGCGATCAGTTTCGCTTTTTGCTTAAGCAAATGACAGTTGAAAAACTTAACGAAAAGTTTCGTTAAGTACATTATAGTTTGCCACATACAATTTACATGTATTCGCAGGGTTGCTTAAGCTAGCATATGCACATTATAGTTGGGCCTAAACTGATCGCATATTCCGTACGGAATCAGCTGTTTGTTGTTTGTTTGTGTTTTTAACAAAATGGAGAAAGAAGAAAATACATTTATTTTAAATTTAATAGAAAATGTGGAAAAAATAAGTGCCTTTATAATAAAAGGGCCCTTTTTATTTTAACAAAAATGTCTTTCTGTCGCGGTTTATTTCTCTGACAGAACAAGAGCGTCTTCTTCTTTTACAGTGTAGTTTACTTATTTCTTTTAATGCGCACAGGCCTTCAAGCGCTAACTTTAATATTTTTATATTATTTAAATTTTTAAGTCTTTTCTCCATTTTTACAAACACAATACGAAAATTAACAAAACATATGTAAACGTTTATTATTATTTACAATTTAGTGCTGCCACAGCTGTACATTTTAGTACTTTTGCCGATAAATTAAAAAAAGGAAAAATTATGCGTTCCGGGTACGAAGTTTTCTTTTAATTATAAAATAATATAATAATATTTAATGGCTTTTTGTTAAAATAAAAACATTTTTTTAAACATAAATGAGCAACTGTGGACAAAAAGTTTCAAAGTCATTGTAGCCACCTGAAAGTTAACTCTGAACTAGTTATGCATTTGACAGCCTTTTCGTTAACTTTTGCAATTTGCTTAAGCTTGCTTATGCATATTATAGTTGGGCCTTAAGGCATTCCAGATTCTTATATGAAGGTATAGGTCGACTTGGGACTTACTTGAATCGATGGTGGGATAACCTGGCAATTTGAGGGATTAATTCTCCGCTAACCAAATTTATATTAAAAAAAAAACTTTCTAAGTGTTTTATTGTTTAGGATTTATTATATTTAATGTTTTTATTTACTTTTTTTTTTTTTGTATTCTAGTAATATCTTCTATAGAATCAACAAAATTCTCTTCAGCCATTATGTTATTTAAAAAATTCGAAGAACAAATTTATTTTTTATTAAAGCGTCAGCTTTTAGGATCAGCTGCTGACTATGTAGCTGTCGTTTTCAAATAATTAACGTCTACAGGGCGGCATAAGTACCCAGCGGCAAGAATGATAAAACAAAGATTACGCCATGCGCATGATTTCCCGTTATGTGACGTAGAAGGGCCATTCTAAGGGTTACCAATAATGTTTCATGTGTTAGAATTAAAATTTCTTGCGAAAAATTTATGTTTTATGTGATAGTTGGCAACCTTGCAATTGAAATCTCTGAGAGTAAAATCTGTTTAAAAAAGAAAAACAAACAAAAAAAAAACAACAAAAAATATAAATATGAAGAGTGCAGTGAGCAAATGCAAGCAAAACATGAGTAAAAAAAATAAGTGAGAAAAATTAGCCAATAGAAACACAGAATGTGTGACGTCACAGGGCCTAAATGCGCAGAACATTTTAAAATTTTACGCGCGTTGGCGTAATCTTTATTTTATCATTCTTGCCCAGCGGCATTTACACTCGTGCAGTCGTGTATCCTGCTGTCTCGAATGTGTTTAATGCTTAAGCGTCAAAAATGCATATACAGTGAAAGCTCCCATAGGCGGACACCGACCGTCGTGGCATTTTTATCCACCTAGGGCAGATGTCCGTCCAAGGGATACTTCGGGATAAAATTAATAAATAAATGTTTATTATTTAGTGAATACGATAACTGTGATAAAAAACAAACTTCAAAAATATTTTCATTAAACTTTTATCTTTCCCCTATTCATATACAACATACATACATACACACATATGTACGATTGTACATACTTTTATTTATATTCTGAGTAGCTAATTAAATTACATATAAAGTCAAGAAATATTATATGTACATACATATGTATATAATAAGGCTGACCTATCTAAAACTTTAAATAAACAAACCTTTTTGCGATAGCACGGACTGAAAGTTTTTAATTTTCTGCAGTATCAATTACAGACACTTTTTCTTTTAATAAAAGAAAATTTGGTGGAGCCATGGTAGCACCTTGCGATTTTGAAACACACTAACTTTTAACTTTGACGTCATATTTAATGACCATCCATCAATTATTATATAAACCAGAATAAAAAAAGGGGAATCACAATTTAGATTTTGTCTATGAACATCTCATTAAATTACATACATAAAACAATACATCGGAGAATTAACGCACTACGCAATGTTAATCTGATTAAAGGCCCAACTATAATATGCATAAGCAAGCTTAAGCAAATTGCAAAAGTTAACGAAAAGGCTGTCAAATGCATAACCAGTTCAGATTTAACTTTCAGGTGGCTACAATGACTTTGCAACTTTTTGTCCACAGTTGCTCATTTATGTTTAAAAAAAATGTTTTTATTTTAACAAAAAGCCATTAAATGACTATATTTTATAAATATTATTATATTATTTTATAATTAAAAGAAAACTTCGTACCAGAAACTCATAATTTTTCCTTTTTTTTTAATTTATCGTCAAAAGTACTAAAATGTACAGCTGTGGCAGCACTAAAATGTAAATAATAATAAACGTTTACATATGTTTTGTTAATTTTCGTATTGTGTTTGCAAAAATGGAGAAAAAACTTAAAAATTTAAATAATATAAAAATAATAAAGTTAGCGCTTGAAGGCCTGTGCACATCAAAAGAAATAAGTGAACTACACTGTAAAAGAAGAAGACGCTCTTGTTCTGCCAGAGAAATAAACTGCGACAGAAAGACATTTTTGTTAAAATAAAAAGGGCCTCTTTTATTGTAAAGGCACTTATTTGTTTCCGCATTTTCTATTAAATTTAAAATAAATATATTTTCTTCCATTTTGTTCAAAACACAAACAAACAACAACAAACAGCTGATTCCGTACAGAATGTGCGATCAGTTTCGCTTTTTGCTTAAGCAAATGACAGTTGAAAAACTTAACGAAAAGTTTCGTTAAGTACATTATAGTTTGCCACATACAATTTATATGTGTTCGCACGTTTGCTTAAGCTAGCATATGCACATTATAGTTGGGCCTTAAGTTTAAAAATACACACTCAATAATGAGAAATGTAATCTCTTTCCTTAAATCTGTTTTCTTTGCGCATAGAATGAAAAGAAGATGAACCAAAATATAAAAATTTGCTCAGCTTTGCCTTTCGTAATATATGTACATATATGTGTCCCTCTATGGGAGATGTTTTTGGAAAAACAGGTGTCCGCGTCCATCCAAGGGAGCGTCCGTCCAGGGGAGATGAATTTGTTCTAAAAATACGACCTAATTCACGGGACCTAGAAAATCGTCCGTCTAGCGGAAATGTCCGCCTATTAGAGCTGTCCGCCAGTAAAGCTTTCACTGTACTTTGTTGGGTCTCAGGTGAATACATACATACATATGTATATCTTAATGTTACACACGGAAAGACAAACTTATTTATACCCTCATTCACCACTTGTGGTGGTGGAGGGTATAAAAATAGCATTGAAGAATAAGACGATACAGAAGTAGTGGCAAAGAAAACAGAAAAATGAATATAAGAAATATTTAATCAGATTTGAACTTCATATGACCGACCGACCAACAACCACAACTGAATTCGATGTTTGGTCAGTATTGCTGGTTAGTGAATGTAATTTACACTAAATCCTGCCACAATCCTTTTCAAACCAAATAAAGTCGTATTTGTCCTTTCAAACAAAACTAATTGTGTGTGTGAGGTTTGTCTGTATATAAATATGAGAGAGTAGGATTGTCTCTATTTTTTGTTACTATCAGCCCGGCTATCTGTGTGTCCATACATACGAGTACATCTGTCTATATGACAATACATACTTAAGTACATACAGTATATCACAAAACTATTTTGCATCATCATTTTTAGAAGAAATTTGTTTTTAATTCCTACATAAAATTGTGAACAACAAGTAAAATTTTCTTTTCAATTGATAATAAAGGTAGATATTATGTAGAGTAGAAAAACCAACAAAACGTTAAAAAATATTAAGTTTTATTTCATTATTGTTGCATTTTATTAATTTGAAGGTCGCAAAAGTATTTTGCTTCTATTTTTTTTTGTTTTTTAGTATTTTTCAATTTTTCATGAAATTTTTTATTTCTTTTGTTAAAAAGAAACGTGTTAGACATATTCCAATTGTTATTAGTATTAATTTTTTTCCTTAGTGTCCTCGGTTGTGAAGATCTTTGTGTTGAATATGCCGAAAGGAAGAGAATTAAACATTCCCGAAAAAATTATATTATATCTATATATTATATTAGCCCTTTTTTCAAAAATGTTTACGCGTTTTGAGTCTCAAAAGTTGGCATCACTGCTACATTGGCCATTCTGAAAGGCCTATATCAATGGTGGTTCATAATATCATCAGTATATACAAGATTACCAACTCCATTGGCAGAAATGCAGCCCCATATCACCATCATAACTAACCTTGGATTTTACATTATTTATATTTAAGGCTTAATTTGACTAGACTCTACAATTTTGCTTTTGCTTTCGTCATAGAATATAATATATTGTTTTTACGTTGCCAGACGTGACTCTTAGCACCTTATGCAATTTTTTGCTGTTTACATTGGTATATAGTGTTCTTCTTTGTTGGTAGTTAATTTCTGGTCCGGATTTTAATGGGTATTAGTCTTTCCTCCCCTGCCTTCAAAGATTTTGGTGAGAAATTTTAAATACTTTTGAGACTATGGTCTGATTTATGAAACTGTTTATTGCTTAACAAAATCTATTGAACATAACACAAATGTTTTCAAAATATTTGTCCTGGTAGTAAAGCTGTAAAATAATTTGTCCATCGAGAATGGAAAATATATAACAACAAAACAAAAATGGCCATTGTTAAAATTTTATCGGATTTTCCATTTTATACAATGTGTATGTATTATCTATTACAAAAACGAAAAAGTATTATTAGCAGCAGTAGGCAATATAGTTTTGTGATACACTGTACCTACATATCCATACATACATATATATAAATGTACGAATGGATGGATTACATGATTAGTATACACAACTTCTGTATGTGTTTAAGTAGACTAAAACTTACTGATTGCGGTGTACTTATCTGTGAAAATCAATCATACTGATTTCACATTTCACAACAAAAATAATCTAAACAAAAAGACAGCAAACAATACATAACAAACAAAATTAAAAATATAAGATACAAACAATATAAAAGGATATTAAATTGTTAAGAATCCTTACAAAGACTTATTATAAACAAGGTGATAATTACAAACAATCACACAAAAAAAAACAAGTAAGAAAGTATAGTCGGTCAAGCATAACCATATAATACCCTACACCGTGTATATAAACAGTTTTATTAAAATTTTGTTTCCAATGTGAACCTTATACAATGTGAGCTAGGTTCAATGATATGTGTACATATGTATATAATAAAATTGTTTGTATAAAATAAGCCAATTATGCTCGTTAAAGTGATTTTCGGCGGTGGGCCTTATATAAGAGCTATGACTAATTATGAACCAATAGCCATAAAATTATGTGACATAATTTCTGAATATATTAGATTAATTTTATTTAAATACGAACATTATTCAGATATTTATTCATATTAAAATCAATTCTTTTTATACGAGTATACAACGGATATCGTTCAATTGACTCAGCAAGTAATTCTAAATACACTTTACGGTTGGTGGTAGAGTCATGTATTTTTGAGCGTTACAAACATCAGCACAAATCCAGTATAACTTCCCCACTATGGTGGTGCATGGTATAAAAAGAAACAAACATAAAAAGAAAATTTACAAAATACACAATCATGTAATAGAATTTGACCATTTAAGCTTCAGCAAACCAAATCGTATTTATTCCTTCCGTACAAGTACAAAATTACAAGTGCATATTACGAAACAAAGCCCTAAATTTTCAGTTGTATGAACGGGAGAACTACACAAGTATGTATGTACAATGTACATACATATGTATGTTCGGAAGTTAGTAGGTGTTATTCTCATAGATACGTACACACATTCAAATACATATATATCTACTCGTAAATATCATATCAATTCACATAAAACCGCTATTGACATATTAAATCAGGACTGTTGTGAATAACAGGACATATGCTTAGATACATATGAATGTAATGAATGTAATCTGATAAGAGCTGAGTGGGGGTGTAGTGGTGTACTGAAAACTGGTTTTCATTGATTAACTCTTTCGGTACGAGTGGCACACAAAGGTACCACTCAGCAGCGATGCCAACTTAGCCCTTTTCGGGCTAGATTTAGCCCGATTTTAGTCACTCAAAATGCGAAAAAGCCCGAAAAAAAGAAAATTTTATGTGGCTTTATATGGATTTTTTTCCATTTAGCCCTTTTTTCAAAAATGTTTACGCGTTTTGAGTCACAAAAGTTGGCATCACTGCATACATATGTAGATGCAGGGCTGGGATTGTTGTAGTATTGAATGTTGATGTGGAGTTAGAGTTGGTTGGGAATGGATGTAGTTGTTGAGTAGATGTATACAAGAAATATATATTAAACATGCTTGTCATATTTTGTCATTGTTAATTTTGATTTAAAATAAAAAATTATATTTGTAAACATGTTTTGTTTATCCAAAAAGTTTTGATTTTTTTTTTGGAAAAAGTTACCCCCTGGCCAACGATGTCGAACGATAACGTTCGCTTAGATAAGACTTAAGACACAAACTTGATTGTGGAATAAACAAACTCGATTGAGTAAAAAATAGATACGATAAAAAGTTTGTGTCTTAAGTCTTATCTAAGCGAACGTTATCGTTCGACATCGTGGGCCAGGGGGTAACTTTTTCCTTTTTTAACTATGAATGCCATTGAAGGTTTTTTTTTATTTATTTTTTTAAGGAGAAAGACTTGTCGTCGGTAGCCAAAACTCCGAGTTTTCTTATTTGCAAGCATAACCAAATTCTACAATTGTTGAAATAAGCTTATTCTACAATTGTAGGTATAAGCTTATCTTTATTTAGTTTAATAAAATATTATTTGGAGAAGCTTTTTCTAAAATTGAGAATATAAGCTTATTAAATAATTATGCCAGTACTATTATCACGAGGGTTCCTTTTTGATTATTCTACAATAATTTAAAAGTGTTTTTCTATAGTTTCTCAAGTTTTTTTTAAAGCTTAAGGCTTATGCTCGCAAGCTTTATTATAATATTTTTCTAAAGGGTTTTGGTCTATTGGGTTGGCATCGCTGTATGTTTGTATGTATGCATGTATGTATGTACGATTATATGTAAATATGTTTTCTAAACCAAACGATATGAAATTAAATTTTGGTATACAGTCTGTTTTTTTAAAACTAACGAATTTCTACATGAACGAATCGCATACAGACGAATTCAGTACAAATTTTTGTTAAAAATAACAATTTATTTTATTTTTTTATTTTTGCACATACTTACATAAATATTTTGTAATTAAAAATTAATTTTTGAATTTTCAGATTTGAAATTTCAAATCTATATCTATATCTATGTATATAAAAATGAATGTATGTATGTATGTAAAGGCTGTCCCAACTAGAACGCAATTTTTAAATTTTAAATAAAACACAGATATTAAAAAAAATCATGATTTATTATATCGTAAAGTAGACAGAATGAGGTTATGTATGGAACAAGATATCGTGCAGATGCGGCTTTGCTGGCACACACGCGATCTTTTAATGAATTTTTCAATGACCTTTTTGCATAAATGCTGCGGTATTTCATTAATGCAGCTTCTAATTTCCTCTTTCCTCGGCTTATTCGCGTAAACCATTGACTTCAAAAAACCCCAAAGAAAAATATCTAAAGGTGTTAAATCGCACGATCTAGGCGGCTAATTCTGGTCTCCATACGCGAAATAACATGACCGGGAAATGACTGAAGCAGCAATTGAATTGTTTCTCTGGCTGTATGACATGTGGCGCCGTCTTGCTGAAAACACATGCCCTCCACATTCATTTCTTCAATTCTAGGCAAGAAAAAACTAGTTATCATTTCACAATACCGAATACCATTGACTGTTTGCGCTTGACCTGCCTCATTTTCATAAAAAAAGGTGCAATGATTCCTCCAGCCCAAAAACCACACCACACAGTGACACGTTTAGGATGCATTTGCTTCTCGTGAATCACTCGAGGATTTTCCTCACCCCAAATGCGACAATTCTGCCTATTGACGAAGTCATCAAGATAGAAATGGGCCTCATCACTGAAAATGATTTTATCGGCAAAATCAGCATTTTCATGTGAACTGTAACCGCAAAACGTTTACCATTTTGGTGAAACAATTTCACAATGGGAATGCGTTGTATTCATGTAGCGCTCCATTTTTACCAACCTCGTACCTTCTACTAGCAAACAATAACAATTTTTCAAATGTCAAACAATGATACTTCGAATGGCGCCAAATTTAAAAATTGCGTTTTAGTTGGGACACCCTTTATGTATTTATGTAACGTATGGACTCCAAAACGGCTGAGCCGATTTTGATGAAATTTTCAAAGCATGTTATTGTGACTCTGGGAGGAATAATAGGCTATATGAAGTTTTGATTGTACAAACGGGGGTGGCACCGCCCATATAACCCAAAAATTTAAATCGCCATATTTTGGGCATTTTTTGACCTACGTCAATGATATGTGGTACATATGGTATTGGCAAGAGAAAAGTGGGTGGGACCACGCCTCTTTTTAGGAAAATTAAAAATCGTAATATATTCTTAACTACTGGACCGATCGTCATTAAATTTTCACAATAGGATATTCTTACGAAATAATAAATTCTTGAGTATGTAAGTTAACAAAGGGGCATGGCCTCGCCCACTGAAATACATCGCTCATATGACGCGCTTCAGTATCCTATTATTTTTTCATATGGAGAAGATGGAAATGCGTCAAATCAATCAAGCAACCCGTAAGGCCGCTAATTATCCTGTTGAGTTCTTAAATTCACTCGATGTGATGTGAGGCTTTCCAAAACATGTGCTACAACTTAAAATTGGAGTGACAATTATTTTACTGCGTAATATCGATCACCACGGCTTTGCAATGACACTCGACTTGCAGTAAAAAAAACTGAGACATAATTTGGTAGAAGCGACCATTATAGCATGAAAATATAAAGATACAGATGTACTTTTGCTACGCATTCCAAAATGTTTGTAAATATATAAATACGTTTTATTTTATAACAAGGGGGGGCAGTGAAGCACACCGGGTTTAGCTAGTAATTTATAATATTCAAACACTAAATTTCTTTCCTTATTTATAAACATGCTGTTAGTTTGCTCGGGAACTTGCGTTGCATAATCCATGGAGCAATATTAGTTTTAAATTTTCTTCGTGTTATCTTGGTTGTTTTTTTAAATCAATGTTTCAGATTCCGATGACAGAATCTTGCCTGCTTGTACAAATAATATTTTACGAGTATAATTTGATTGTTTGGTCAATAAATTCCTAATGAGTTGTTAATTACATATATGAGTATATTTTATAAATTTGACAACGCATATTTTATAATTTCATAAATAAGTGTAATTTCTATAGATATGTGTTCAAACGACCACAATGTTGATTATCACATGTAGAAAGACTCACAGCCAAATATGAATCTGATTAGTGTTTGAAAGTAATGTACTCGTATATGTACATACATTTATTTCATTATTTATGTAAACAATTTATTATACATTACGAATAAATATTAAAATAAATTGTTTTTGCTATCAGCATCAGTGTTGCCAAAACTTCATGACTAAAAATGACCAAATCTTTGTATAAAAATGGCTAAAAATAGCTAAAAAAAAAAATGGCTATACATTATTGAACTAAAAAGTCTGATGAATTAAACAAAACCCAAAAATAATTCATATTTTATTGTCTTATAGTAATAATTACACAAGAGATCATATTTTGCTTTTAATTTTTATATAACAAAACAAAGATTAAAGTTTTTAAAAAGTTCATAAATAACTATAAAAATTATTTATTTGTTTAAGACAATTTTTTACTCCCTTTACAATGTTATCGGCTGTGCCACCTTCCAGTTTTTCAATGTTTAGAAATGTGGATACAATTTTACGTTTGCTTCGACTAAAATATATTAAGGCTAAACCTAAACATTTTTATACAAACAATTAATATAAACAATAATAAAATACAAATGCATACCAAAAATGTTGGTCAATGTAACATCACTAGATTCATTTATTAAAATACTATAATAGCTATCCCCAATATCTTTCATAAGGTCTTCATTAAAATGAGGACGCAGAACATTTTTAATGATATTGTTACACATATGTATTTAATCATATCATAATTATGCATTTAACGTTAAACCGATTATTAATGTTAAATTTAATTAGTTTTTCTTTACATTTGTTCAGAAAACCCTAAAATTGTTGTCATATGAGAAAATGGCTAAAAAAATAGCTAAATAAAATGAAAAATGGCTAAAACAGAGGCTAAGAGCTAAATTCATTTTTTTGTGGCTAAATTTAGCCACAAAAGAGCTAAATTGGCAACACTGATCAGCATATACGAGTTGACGAAAATATGCGCATAAAAAATTCACTATAAACAAATAAGTTAAAAAATTTACATTTATAAAGAAATATGTAATTGAAATAAAAAATACTCTATACAATGAAAAATTATTACAAAAGTACGCATTTATACAGTCTGTTTGTTTACACTACTTTCTTTGCTGTTTTTTTTAAATTAAGTAAAATCTAGTAAACATTTAATGAGAAAATATTCTCTTTTATTAGTTTTTACTTGAAATAATAATACACGATCGAATTGTGTACAAACGAATTCGTTACAAATTTGGTTTCTATACAAAAAAAATTACAAGAATTTTCTTTCATATACACACGGTATATCACCATTTACCTACCTGATCATTTTTAAAAGAAATGTCTTTTCATTTATACAAAAAATTATAAAATACAAGTAAAACAATTGATTTTTTTTTGGCAATTATTATCTATATTATCATTCTATTATTATGTAGAATAAGAAAACCCACAAAAACTTAAAAAACTGCAATTTAATTAAATGCAACAACAACTAAACAAACAAGTAAAGACTTACAGTCTTATTTTGAAAAAATTAAAGTAGACTTTAAATGTACTTTAAGAAAATTTTGTATGAAAATTTTGTCTAAAAGCACACTTCAAACCTACTTTATTTTTTATGAATACGGCAGTTATATTCGGCTGTGCCGTATCTTATACATATACCCACACCCTACATACATACTCGTAGTGCGATGTATACATACTACAAAAAAAATTTGTGTAACATTTTGTATCGATAACGATGTTTATACAAGCTATTTATTTTTTGGATCCCTTATATGGGATTTTATGTGACGATCATTATAAAATATTTTACTGTATTTAATTCATATGGCGAATTTTATATCTCAATAACGATATGTTTTAAAGTGTTTTGGTTATTCTTGGTAACTGAACTTATATGTGAACTGTGGCCAATTATGGACTGGCCTTCACATGAGCCAAGAGTAAAATTTTTACTTACATATAATTGTTTGGGAGAAATTTATACAGAATTTTTGAGAGAAATTTCATTGTTCTTATTCTTTTTTTCGAGGCTCTATCGAGCCTTCAACAGACGGACGGACATGGCTAGATTGTTTTAGAATCGTATAAGGACCCAGAATATATATACTTTTTGGTTTTATGACCAATATTTCGATATGTTACGGAATGATAAACCTAATATACCCATCCCCATCTTTTTGTTGGTGGGTATGAAAAAGGGTAAGTTTATAAAAAAACTCATTACGTTATTTACAAGAGTTTTATGGAGAAGTGGACTTCCTTTGGGAGCTATGCGGGAAAATCGGTACAGACAATTTTATAAACATGAGGATATATTACGTTGCATTTCAACATAATAACGTCATATTTAAGAGATATATACGTAAGTACTTAAGAGATTTTTATAAGTTGACCTTATATGGGGACGTGGTTAAATATGAACCGATATTCACAAAATCCAGCAGCTTGATTTTGGCATATATGTATGTATACGAGTATAAATGATTCTTGTAAAATTTTGGATCGATAGCGTTTTTATTAGGAATTTTCGGAAATGAACCTTATATGTGGGATATAATCAAATATGAACAGAAATTCACAAAATCCTGTAGTATGATTTTTGTGTATAAATAAAAGTTTTGTGTAAAGTTTTAGGTCAGTACAGGGTAACTACATTTTCCTTTGTTGAAATAAAACGAAGAATTTGAATGCACATTTAGAATTAATCGAATTATTCGAAATTAAAAGTTTTTCTCTTCATCAAGTCACACATAAAGTATTATCGTTACCTCAGATATAACATCACTTATTTTTTAATAATAATTAACAAACACAAACTGCGAAGCTTTTGGCTTATCTGCAGAAAAACACCCAGAGTCTTTGGCAGGAATCGAACCTGCAACCCTTTGACTGATAGTCCGGCACTCTATCGCCAAGTCTATCGGGGCACTAGTTTTTAGATAATTTTCTTTTTATATTTCAACGTAATCATCAATAATCTCCACACCTCATTTAACATTACTGTAAGGATGGCACTGGTTCAATTAAGAAAGCGATCCATTATGATACCAATTCAATATATATTTTAAAAATATTCATGTGTTCAAACTTTTTCTAAGCTAACATTTTTATAAGTACACTAGCTGTACTCTGCGTGCGTTGCTACGCTAACAATTAAAATAAATTTAAAATAAAGACATTACACAAATATTTAATTCATTTTGAGTAATTTTATTGATTTTTCTCACTTTGGAAAAAAGTAGGCGGTCGAAAGAAGTATTCTTAGTCATGCCAGAGTCTTAGTTATATTCCGTCATATTTTTAGTATGATCGGTCCAGCGGCTTGGCCTTCCCGGCAGGCGTTGTCCTGCAAGAGATAAGGCGTGAAAGGGGGCGTGGAGTATGAATCTTAATTTTTACCTCACCTAGAGTAACATGTGTATTCGATTTGAAGTAAATATGTTAAAATCCGAGTAGAATCAATTACACAATTTAAAAAAGTAGGAGTGGTCGAAAGAAATAAGAAGCTTTGGCACATAAAATTTTTATTCTTACCTCACCTTCAGTAAGATGTGTATACAAATTGTTTGAAGTAAATCTGTAAAAAAACCCATTCAGAAGAAATTAATCAATTTAAAAAAATGGGCGTTAAAGTAGGCGTGGTTGTACAGCAACTTTGCCGAAGATCATCACATGATCAGATTGATGGACTCGTACAAAATTTGATGGCTATATAGCTAATATAGAACCCTAGATATTTAATATTAATCTTAATTTAGTATATGAGCTCAATATGCACTTTGTATGAGAGCTGACACGCCCACTGGTCCGATCACGTCCATTTTTCCCATGACTATTCACATTAACAAATAATCAACGTGCATAAATTTCTAAGAGTCTGGCTATTATAGAACTGTAGATATATGATATTAAATATTTACTTTGTAGGGGAGCTGCCACTCCCACTGGTCCGATCCCGCCTATTTTTTTCCTGATTATTCAAATCAGTAACATATGGGATACTGCAATGTTTCAAAACTCTTGCTATTACAATAGTCAAGATATATGATGTTATTCAATTTATGTGGGAGGGGCCACATATATTTTTAAATAAATATTGGATCAATGTTGACATTGGCCCTTTCAGATTCAACTTGTATCTTTTGTACTTTTATTAATTTTTTGCTTTTTTAATTCAAAGGCTGGCAACTCTGGCGACCATTATTATTTGTTACTATGAAGAACCGTGTTAATCACCCTATAAGGTGAACAGTGTTAATCAATGTGTTTGAGTCAGAAATGAGTTATAGTGTTTTGATTGAATACTTTTTAGTTTTGGGAATCCCCTTTTTAGACAAAAGTGCCTATACGTAGTCGCTATTTTATCCCACGCAGGAAGGATGTATATTTTATTTTTGTTGGTTATCGCGAATACCAATTAATCTGAGGCCAAATTACCGCATTCGATATCGAGTAAAATTGATCGTAATTTTCTTATTTGAGATTATGGCATTCGATATCGAGCAAGAAATTTAGTACATTTTATCATAATTTCTATATCGAAATCATTTTTCGATACGATAGCTCATTCGATCACGAATACAGTAATTTGGCCCCTGTTATCGGCTTTCTGTCCTGTCTCTTGTACTTTCAGAGACACTGAGGATTTTAGAAATGTGTGACACTGGCGAAAATGGTAAGTGATACATTAAACTGTCAAGCTTAAATTTAATTAAATATATGTACATAGTTATTTGATTGACAACCGTCTGAAGAAAGTGCTGATGAATATGTACCGACAGACAGTAATTCGGAAGAGATTATTGAAGATTTTGATAAAAATGGTCATGTTGAAAAACAATGAAACAAATCACGAAGAGGCAGAAAAAAAGAAAACACGGATGAGGCTACAAGAAAACGAAAGCGAAATCTTTCCAATTGGATCCGAAATAAAAGAAAGTCGTTGAAAACTCAAGGTAGTGAATATACTTCCGTATTTGGAAATAAAACGATACCTGCTAAGCAAATGAAAGAAGCGTGCACATGCAAAAACAAGTGTTTTGAAAAATTCACCCCTGACGAGCGTCAATTTATTTTAATAAAAACTTCTTTTCCAAAAAAAAGAAAAAAAGAATTACAAAAATGGAATTTTTAATTGAAAGATAAATTTTTTCACCTAAACAATGGCTCATGGAACCAATTAAATAATAATCCATACAAATGTCCAGTCCCAATTATCGACGCTAACCGGTCTATTGGTGTACTTTGATAGCAATAATCTTTATAACAACATAACTGAAAAATAATGCTTTTCTGTTTGATATTGTTCTTGTTATGACGGCCACTGTCAAAAAAAAAAACATGAAATAAAATCATAGCTTTGTGCTAAAAGGGCTAACGCCATCTTTTATTTTTTTATTTTTGAATTTTTCAAAAACAAATTTTTACCATCGTATTCTATCAAACAAGTTATATGTCTGAGCCAAACTTGATAAGTGCAGCTTGGAATTTGAGTCATTTGAATTTTTTGAAAACCTTTCATTCCAATTTTCTCAAATGTGAATATTTTGACATTGGCCCTTTTAGCCCCAAGCACAGATATATAGATGTATGTACATATGTATATGTACAAATAGCATTCTGTTTTAATTTAATAGACATTATTTAGATTGCATCAGTACCACTGCATTGTATTATTCAATTCATATTTAAAATTATTTATTTCAGATAGCTTTAAATCAATATTTACTTACATACGTCAATTTAAATGCTTATGAGGGAGTGTGATTTTAAATGAATGTGATGTTGGTGTTGGCATTGGCATTGGAAGCCACCGCAACATGCTGGTAGTATCAATATAATTTAATTGGTCGGAGGTCACCAAATATATTAGGTACGTATTTAAAAATTTATTAATGGTCAAATTTAATTAACAACATTTTAACATTTATTTATTTTTAAATTTAAAGCCACTGGCATATAAATTAAATGCAATAAATTTTCTGAAATAAATTAAATATCAAAAAAAAAAAAATAATAATAAACATTGATTGTGCGTATTATATGTACGAAAATTCTTATGTACATACATATGTATTCATGTGTATAATGCCAATAAACAATGTGACTGGTTATTTTAACCTGAGCATGACCTGGACGAAATGCAATGGACACTACTTATATATTTTACAAATAGATTGAAGGATTTATATATATGTTGCCATCCTTCAAAAAAACAAAAGAAAAATATTTTAAAAACAAATTTACAGAGCATAAAATATGAGTATTTTCCAAAATTAAAACAAACCGTAGAGTTTTCAACAATATCCATTATTAATTTTTGTTTCATTAATTTTATTTTCTTATTTTAAATTTGTCAATCAGTGTCTACTATTGAAAATTACTTTCCTAATAAAACTGTTTCTGATTACGGAAAGCAACAACAACAACAAGCAATCAATTTTGTCTCTTCATAAGTCTATTGACGCTTCCAAGCATAGATCTACATATATATCTAAAATCGGTTCAGCCGTTTAGCCCTGACAAACCTGACGCAAAACTACCATGATTTTTTTCCATAATTTTTTGGAATACATATGTTTGTGATCTCTATAGTGTATGAATATAAATATAATCAATTATTAGGTTTTATTATTTTTATATCCTTCAAGGATTTTTAGGACACGCACACTTGAGGCATCTGGGACGATTTTCAAAACACATTTTTATTGCATTAAACGATTTCAATTAGTTTGGAATATGGAAATTTATAATTCTTTAGTTAATATTTGTAAACGATTGATACTTTTGTAATTAAAGACACTTACTTTCACGGCTCATTTTGCTAAAACTGAAATGTGACTGAAGAATTTCGCAATAATTCTAGTAACGGCAAATCAAACAGAAGAGTAATGTGAGAAGCAAATACATATAAAAAACAATCAGCACAATTGATGCATGCCAGCCTATTTCAAATTAGGTTAACAGAAGCAAAAATATTGAAACCGAAACCCACCCGTATAATCGATGCATCGCGGTCTGAAAGGGTTAGGCGTGATTACGGAACAAACAAACAAACAAACTTAAAAGGACATTTATAATCAGTGTTGCTAATTTATCACTTTTAGTGTTAGATTTAGCACTTTTTAACCACCAAAAAACAAATAACAATTTTGTTATTCATTTATTTTTAGAATTTGATTTTTGGCAGTTGTTAATTTTGTTTATATTAATTTAAATTTGTTTACTTTAAAAATGTATTATTGTTTTTGAAAAAAATACATTGCTTTTCGAAAATCTCTAACCCTTAACATTCTTATAAGACTTCATATGAAAATATAAATGGAAATGTATTGTATTGATTATATTTTAATTCAAATATTTTTTAACATGTATTTTTAAAGCAATCATTAAGAATCAACAGATAGTTATCTGTAGAATGTTTTTTAAAGTTTGGAATAATTTTTGCCTCAAGTGGGTTTGAGAGTTAATTTAAATATATTTTCTTTACGTTTTATTGAAGTCGACTCAAAATTGTATAACATATCGCTATCTTTCCTTGACGATTTAACGTTAAATACTTTCGAAAATTATTTAACAGTATCTGAACTATATTATTCAGGATGGGGTTTATTTCAAATTCATATCACTAAAGAAATTATTAGCCTTATTCGCTTATCGTGTTTTTATTGTTCAAGGTCACATCGTATTTTTATTGTATTTAAATGACAGTCGATAGATGCAAATATTAATGTATATTTTTTTTCAATATCGCTATTTCTATAACAGATTTATAATTATTCTAATAATTTATTAGTATTTTAGAAGTAGACTTTATATGGGGTATAGGTCAAATATGAATCGATTCAAACTAAATACAGGTTTGTTATTTCTCGTAAAACTTATTTTTGCTGAATTTTTTATGAATACTGCTTGAGCAATCATAGACCGATTCTGACAATTTTTAGCGCATATTGGAGGATTACCTCCAAGCAACAAACATTTGCATTGAATTCTGTCAATACAAATTTGTTTTATCATCGATTTATTCTCCGCCTCGATTTTCAATAAAAGAACACCAATACCATAACTTCTTTAAATCCCTTGGAGCTAGATTTTTAGTTGCTGGTGACTTTAACGCCAAACACACATTTTGGGGTTCACGTCTGGTAACCCCAAAGGGTCGCATACTCTTCAACACCATTGCTAAAATGGGCTTAGATGTACTCTCAAGTGGACATCCCACCTATTGGCCGACGGACCGACGGAAGATTCCCGATGTTATTGACTTTGAAGTAGTGAAAAATATCCCTGTAGAATGGATGCAAGTGGATCCTTCACTGGACTTGTCCTCAGATCACTCTCCTACTATCATTTCAATGCATTTCCCTCAAGTGTGTGGTTCTCCATTTATGAACATGACTAAGACCCGAGTAAGTTGGATAAAATACAAAAAGTATTTAAGTTCTCATTGCACGGAAAATGTTGTGTTGAGAACTACCGACGATATTGATGAGTCGATTGGCAACTTTACCGAGGACCTTCGACGAGCTGTGCATCACGCTTCCACTTATCACGTTGAATGTAGAAATAGGACAAATAGAACTTATTTCTCTGAACTCGAACATCTCCTATCAGAAAAAAGAAGAATGAGAAGAGAGTGGCAAATTCACAGGTCTCCTGAACTGAAAGCTAGGCTACGGGAATGCAGAGATATACTAAGACATTTCTTAGAAACCCAAAGAACGGCCTCACTTAGATCTTACTTGGAAGGTCTTGATAGTACCCCACAATCTGACTACTCGTTATGGAGGGCGGCAAGAGGTTTAAAAAGACCAGTGAGAGGAAAACCTCCTTTGCGAAATCCGACTGGTGACTGGGCTAGAAATGATTCCGAGAAAGGGACATTATTTGTTAACCATTTGAGAAATGTGTTTACTATAAACAACTCAAATAATAACGAATCTGATTTGCCACCACTTGTTATAAGACCTCCTGTACCTCTAAGACTAAACTTTCGTGATGTCCAAAACGCTATTGGTACTCTGAACCTTAGAAAGGCTCCAGGTATGGATAAAATCAGCAATAAAATGCTTGTGGAGTTACCTCGTGTAGCAAGAAAGATTATCCTCTTTATCTTCAACGCTATTTTACGCCTAGAATACTATCCTGCAGATTGGAAGGTGTCTATGATCACTATGATTCCTAAGTCAGGGAAGGACCACACCAAAGTGGAGTCATATAGGCCAATTAGCCTACTGCCGACAATTTCTAAACTGTTCGAAAAATTGTTAATGACTAAGTTGACTCCAATTCTGAATGACACTGAATGTATTCCAAATCATCTATTCGGATTCAGAGCTAAACACAGTACCATCGAACAAACTCACAGATTGGTAAATGTGATAAGAGGGTCGTTTGAAGATAAAAAATACTGCTCCGCCCTTTTCATTGTTGTGTCCCAAGCGTTCGACAAAGTTTGGCATGACGGTTTAATGCACAAAATTAAATTAACTCTGCCTGCTAACACCCACAAACTCATGGAAAGTTATTTATAGGGTCGCAAATTTAAAATCAAAGAAGGCAATTTTTTAAGTACCGCTCAGCCAATTGAATCAAGTGTGCCACAGGGTAGCATACTGGGCCCTACTTTATATTTGATTTATGCCTCCGACATGCCGTCAGACCCCAAAATCCACACGTCAACTTTTGCAGACGATACAGCCTTTGTCAGCGTCCATAAGGACCACCAAGTTGCATCACAGAATTTGCAGAATTATGTTTATAAACTAGAGAATTGGCTAGAGCTTTGGAAAATCAGGGTAAATGAACAAAAATGTATTCATATCACTTTCACATTGCGAAAAGATACCTGCTCGTCCATCAGAATAAATAATCAAATTATTCCTCAACATTATGAAGACAAATACCTCGGCATTCACCTCGACCGTCGTTTAACTTGGAAGTCTCATATTGAAGCGAAACTTACACAAACAGAAATTCTACATTGAAATTGGATTGCAAACTTTTGTTGTACAATGCAATTCTAAAGCCAATCTGGTGTTATGGAATTCAATTATGGGGTACTGCCTCAGCATCAAACATTGAAAAAATTCAAAGGGGTCAAAATAAAATTCTACGTATAATTACTGCAGCTCCATGGTATGTTAAAAATTCTCGAATCCACAAAGATCTAGGCGTGCCATTAGTAAAAGCCGAATTTACAAAATATGCGTCAAAGTATGTCAGCAAACTTGAACACCATCCAAACCCACTTGCACGAGACATCCTTAACTTTAGTGGCCACAATCGGTTGAGAAGGAGGGATACCCTTGCTTTAACTCAAGCGCAAAACAGATGACTGGATCAGTTGATGTGAAATTTTTTTAGTATCATAAAAATTTTTGTCTAGCACTGGCTGGGCTTATTATTTTCTTTTTAGTATTAAGATTCGAATACTTATTGTCATTTCAAATATGAAGATTCAATAAATAATTAAATGCAAAAAAAAAAAAAAATCACATGATCTTGGCGGCCAATTGACATCGCCATTACGTGAGATAACACGGCCATTGAATTTGTTGCGCAAAAGAGCCATTGTTTCGTTAGCTGTGTGGCAAGTGGCACCGTCCTGCTGAAACCACATATCGTCCACATCTATATCTTCCAATTCGGGCCATAAAAAGTTCGTTATCATCTCACGATAGCGAACACCATTCACAGTAACTGCCTGACCGGCCTCATTTTGGAAAAAATACGGCCCGATGATGCCGCCAGCCCATACACCTCACCAAACAGTCACTCTTTGTGGGTGCATTGGTTTTTCGACAATCACTCTTGGATTCTCATTCGCCCAAATGCGGCAATTTTGTTTATTGACGAATCCACTGAGGTGAAAATGTGCCTCATCACTGAAGATGATTTTCTTCGAAAATTTATCATCCACTGTTGCCATTTCTTGCCACCATTCTGCCCATTCACGACGTTTGGAATGGTCAAGAGGCTTTAGTTCTTTAGCCAATTGCACCTTGTAAGCGTGTAAATGCAAGTCTTTATGCATAATGTTCATCAACGACGAGCGTGAGAGGTGCAATTGTTGGGCACGACGTTGAGTTGAGGTGGACGGCTCTTCAGCCACACTATCGCGAATAGCAGCAATATTTTCTGCAGTACGAGCTGTAGGAGCATGCACTGGTGTTCTCACATCTTTTACAGACCCGGTTTGCTCAAATTTTCCCACGATTTTTGCGATTGTACGCACATTTGGACGATCAAATTGACCAAAAAAAATCACGAAGTGCACGATATGCATTTTGATTTGAACGCCCATTTTCATAATAAGTCTGGATAACTTTAACACGTTGTTGGATTGTGTATCTCTCCATGGTTCAAATTGAGTAAGTCTGAAATAGAGAAATGTCAAATAAAATTCGGAAAAAAGCTTGGCGTTTAGGTGTGGTTCACATTCAACATCGGCCCTTACAATTTAACCACCCTTTATAACAAAGGTCGGAGACTACTAGGCTACTACCTTATTGCTTGAATAGGTTGTGCGGTACTTAAATTTTCGACCAGTTTCAATTTGTTTACTTTATCAAATGCTTTAGAAATGTCAATGAGAATATTTTAGTAAATAGTTAGCTTTCACTGTGATTTAAATTTTACGGATTTAGTGAAAAAATATTTTTTTGCATATTTAAATAATAAAAAGATATAAAACAATCTAAAATTATTTTGACACATTTGATCAAAATGCGAATTTGCTGCTGTCGAAAGCAGAATATATGTACATACATGAACTTTAGGTGGGATGCCGCCAAATGCTGGTGTACATAACAACAAATTTAAAAAAATACTACACTGAAAAAAGTTATTATCTGTATTTTAAAAAGCGACAAGGCATATTTAGTTCAATATGCACTTTTACATACAAACTTATTTTTTAATTCTGCTTAAAATTTAAGTCTAATTAAGACTAATGAGATTTTTACACTCCCTACAACAGATTATATGCTTAAATTTCTATTGTGCTCCAGCAAGTAATAAATAGCATCTATACATTTTTTTATGATTCCCCTTAGTCGTTTATCATAAATATTTTATTCATCGGATTGTAAATGTGATTTGTACGTAGAATTATTAAAACATTTATTATAAAATGAACTTAACAATTACATACAGACGTAGAAACAAATTGAACAATAAAATGTAAATAGCATTCAATTGAGTGTGACTGTATCTGCGTGAGTTAAAAAAATTAAACAATTGTACAAAATGTTTAAATGATAAATGAGAGTTGAAAGGTGTAGGTATTTCTCATCTTTTTGGTGTTTGTTCTGCTTTGAATGACAATGAGCATGACAATCTCAATGACAATGATGTTATTATTTTCTACTTTATAATTGTCATCCTCTCTTTTATTAACGCCTTTTAGTCACCATCGATTCATGTGTATACATGAATGTATAGTTGTATGCAGTACAATCACTCATACGACGAATACACATCAAAAGGTTTGGTAAAAGATTGTATCAGATTCGAACACGATTATAATGTCAGAAAGTACCGACCAGCAAACCTACAATGACTGTTTTACATACACACATGAATATGTAACATACATACGAGTATGTACGATGTTATACAAGATGTCATATGCGATTGGTGTCAAAGACCGAAACAGAGACGACATAGCAAACTATGAGTGTACGAGTATTAAGATTGAAATCGTATCGAATAAAAGGGCAGCACACAAAAAGGGGTGATAAATGTTGTAATGACCGCAGATTTAAATTACGTTTATAACAACAATGCAATACTTTGTACAAATATTTGACTTTGACAAATTGTTTTTATTCAGACGTGACTTCGAATCGAACCGACCAACATTCGTTCAATAACAAACAATCATGAAGATGATACTGATGATGATGCTGATGCTGTTGTATCACACTTATTGCAGACAATTTTACATATATCGATTATTGCAAAGGGTGTCTAAGAGAGAGCGAGAGAGAGGAAGTCTGTAGCACTGCTACAGTAGCAGAATGATGAAAAGAGAACATTACGAGGGCGAAGTTACACAAATAAACATTCTACAATATTCATAGAATAGTTCATACATACTCGTACATACAAGTACATACATATGTATGTTCTAAGAAATTTACAATAAAATATTGCAGACTCATTGTTTGATATTAAAAAGAAAACTGAATCTATTATGTTTTTTATTCATATACATACATAAATACATATGTATGTACTTGTTATCCTTATTGTTGCTATATAATGACTATTAAACAGCAAAATTGGTAGAATTTAAATTGAAAAAAATTGGTTAAAATTAGCACGCTCTGCCATTTAATTTTTGTTGTCATGTCAATTAAGAAGAGTATTTGTAAATAATTTATCATTATTTTTCGATTTTACCAACAATAATGAATACATAGATAGTTACATTTTATTTAGTTTGCACGTTGAATTATTTTTCAAAACTGTAGCACTGATGATGTACATATATTATCATTACAGCTTAGGCCAAAAGAATAGCATATTTCCTTCCATGCAATTACGTGTTGAAACCAAACTAATATTCCCATCAATATTTAGCTGCTTTTATTAGATTGCCTCTGCCTCTAGATGTATATTATAGAACATTCCAATTTAAGTATTACTTCTAATAATGCGCATTCAAAAATAACATAACATTTTTTTTGATATTCCACATATACATATGTATGTATATTTGTTATTTCAGTAATATTATTATTAAATACTTAAAATCCAATCCATACTATTTGAAAATATGCAAACAGCATTCGCCAACATAAAAACGAACTCGAATATTTCTTAACAAATCATTAAAAGATATGATACTGATTTCAGAAACAAATTTGACGTTTAAAAGTTATTTTCATATAAATGGGTTCCTCATTTAGGATACTAAGGGCCATTATTAAAACTTGTCTTTAATGTTCTTAATAATAAAAGGTAACTTTAATTAAAGTGAGGAATAAAGTGAACTTTAAAATTTTTCGTTATTACAACTTCCTTGTAAAATAAAATAATTTTTTTCTAAAATATGGCAAAACCAGTTAAAACCCGATTACTTTTGACAAATTACTGACAAGAAACAGTAAATTTTTTGTGTTTGTGAAAATGTTTGTTTGCGAAAAAAATATAAATCAAACGACTGCTTTCCATTTTTGTTTATCAAATTATTTATTGGCAAAACAAAATTAAAATTAATTTATTTTTCATGAAGTTGTCAATTTGTCAGAACATATGGCAACTTCAAATACATAAACCTCACTATAAAATTAAAGGCAAGATGATCTTCCCTTTAGCTTATCGGTCGGTTTTAGATTAAAGTAGAATTATAATAACCAAATACTTCTTATCTGCCCGATAACATCATACCTTTAACTATTACCAAGTTGTAATAATGGGCCTAAGAGGCAGAGCATGTTTAGGCACAATTTTAATAAAAACTCGAATTAAATGATGATGATAAGTATGATCTTTTTGAAAATTATCTTCAATCCACTATGATCTGTATTAAAGATTATTACCAATCTGATTTCGTCGATATATTCACCTTCTAGATTTTCAATTACAAAAAGTCAATATAATAATTTTTAAATCACTAGACTCCCATTTCCTGGTAGCCTTTTTACTGGTCTACTGACCTACAAAATGTCGGATGTTATTGATGATTTCAAACTGCCTGCTCAACTTACTACCCAAAACACCCGATTAATCAGATATGTATATGTAATTTAATAGAATTTATTCTGCCGATGTCGCGTGGTTCTTAAATGAAAAAGGGAAGAGAGTGGCAATTGCACAGATCCCCTAAATCAAATCGAAGCTAAAAGATTACATTAAAAGACTTAATGAGCTCTTGGAATATCGGAAAATTGAATCACTACATAAATATCTAGAAAATCTGGACCGAACCCCGCAACCTGATTACTATTTATGGCGATACACTGAAAGTCTTTAAAGACCTGTCATATGTAAGACATTTAAGTGGTGGTTGGGCAAGAAATTACACTGAATCTGTTTGTTAATAATTTAAAATAGTATTTACCCGAAACACATCAAATGGAACAAGTGACTTGCCAGTTGTACACCACTTTGGAGCATTCAAGATTCAAGAGATCGAAAGATGCTTATGGAGCTAACTCGTATAACAATAAAAATAATACTTGTCATTTTTAACGCTATTAGTATGTTACACCTTGAATTGTATCCACCGGAATGAATTGAGATTAATTTACACGAAAACACACATAAGCTATTTATGCAACCGGTCGAATATTTAAGCTTAAGGAAGGAAACAATCAACATTTGCTGATGTACTGCTATTCTTAGCATTCATGAAATCACTTAAGAAACATCTCGCGACCTACAAAGTCATATATTTGAATTAGAAAAATGGTTAAAGCAATGGAACATAAAAGTTAATGAACAGAAATGTATAAATAATTGTTGCATTATGTAGAGAATCATGCTCTTCTATTTATATCAATAATTAAGCAACAACACAACAATCCGAATATATAGATTTCGATTGTCGTCTAGTTTAGATTGTAAACTTTACTCGTCCTCCTCAGTTTCAGCTTCAAATGTAGACAGAATTCAAAGACATCAGAACAAATTGTTACGAATAATCACAATTGCCCCTGGTATAAAAAATTCAGAAAGATCTAAATGTGTCTTTGGAAATAACTAAGATCCAAAAATATGATATCAGAAAAATATTTAAAAAATCTTGAAGTACACCCAAACATAACGTATTAAATAATAGTGGCTATATTCGAATGAGAAGAAGGGATGCAACGGATCTGAGCCAAAGACAAGAAGGAAGAATGCCTACTTAATACTTATAATCAACAATGAATAAACAATTTGTGTACGGGACTGGCTGGACTATATTTTTTTTTTATTAGCTTTTATTTATTTATTGAATCTTCATATATTGAAATAACAATAAGTTTTCAAATCTTAATACTAAAAAAAAAATAATAAGCCCAGCCAGTGCTAGACAAAAATTTTTATGATACTAAAAAAATTTCAATGATTCAGTCATCTATTTTGCGCTTGAGTTAAAACAAGAGCATCCCTCCTTCTCAACCGACTGTGGCCACTAAAGTTAAGGATGTCTCGTGCAAGTGGGTTTGGATGGTGTTCAAGTTTGCTGACGTACTTTGACGCATATTTTGTAAATTCGACGTTTACTAATGGCACGCCTAGATCTTTGTGGATTCGAGAATTTTTAACATACCATGGAGCTGCAGTAATAATACGTAGAATTTTATTTTGACCCCTTTGAATTTTTTCAATGTTGGATGCTGAGGCAGTACCCCATAATTGAATTCCATAAAACCAGATTGTCTTTAGAATAGCATTGTACAACAAAAGTTTGCAATCCAACTTTAATGTAGAATTTCTGCCGATTAGCCAATTAAGTTGCACTGCTTTTAATCTCATCTGAGTAAGTTTTGCGTCGATATGAGACTTCCAAGTTAAACGACGATCGAGGTGGATTCCGAGGTATTTCACTTCATTGTGTTGCGGGATAATTTGCTTTAGACTTTGTCGAACGCTTGGGAAACATCAATGAAAAGCGCGGAACAGTATTTTTTCTCTTCAAACGACCGTCTTATCACATTTACCAATCTGTGTGTTTGTTCGATGGTACTGTGTTTAGCTCTGAACCCGAATTGGTGATTTGGGATACATTTAGTGTCGTTCAGAATTGGAATCAACTTAGCCAATAACAATTTTTCAAACAGTTTTGAAATTGTCGGCAGTACACTAATTGGCCTATATGACTCTACTTTAGTGGGGTCCTTCCCGGGCTTAGGAATCATGGTAATCATAGATACCTTCCAATCTGCAGGATAGTATTCTAGGCGTAAAATAGCATTGAAAATAAATAGGATAATTCTTCTAGCTACACGAGGTAACTCCACAATCATTTTGTTGCTGATTTTATCCATACCTGGAGCTTTTTTAAGATTCAGAGTACCAATAGCGCTTTGAACATCATCTAAGTCTTAGAGGTACAGGAGGTCTAATAACGAGTGGAGGCAAATCAGATGCATTATTTGAGTTGTTTATAGTAAACACATTTCTCAAATGATTAACAAATAAAGTCCCCTTCTCGGAATCATTTCTAGCCCAGTCACCAGTCGGATTTCGCAGAGGAGGCTTTCCTCTAACTGGTCTTTTTAAACCTCGTGCCGCCTTCCATAACGAATAGTCAGATTGTGGGGGTACTATCAAGACCATCCAAGTAAGATTTAAGTGAAGCCATTCTTTGGGTTTCTAAGAAATTTCTTAGTATATCTCTGCATACCCGTAGCCTAGCTTTCAGTTCAGGACACCTGTGAATTTGCCACTCTCTTCTAACTCTTCTTTTTTCTGACAGGAGATGATCGAGTTCAGCGAAATAAGTTCTAATTGTCCCACTTCTGCACTCAACGTCGTATGTGGAGGCGTGATGTACAGTTCTTCGTATGTCCTCAGTAAACTTGCCAATCGACCCATCAATATCCTCGGTAGTTCTCAACACTACATTTTCCGTGCAGTGGGAACTTAAATACTTTTTATACTTTATCCAACTTACTCTGGTTTTAGATATGTCCCGAAATGGAGAGCCATTCCCTTGAAGGAAACGCATTGAAATAATAGAAGGAGAGTGATCTGAAGACAAGTCTAATGAAGGCTCCACTTGTATCGATTCTACAGGGATATTTTTCACTACTCCAAAGTCAATAACATCGGGAATCTTCCGTCGGTCCGTCGGCCAGTAGGTGGGATGCCCGCTTGAGAGTACATCTAATCCCATTTTGGCAATGGTGTTGAAGAGTTCACGACCCTTCGGGGTCACCAGACGTGAACCCCAAAAAGTGTGTTTGGCGTTAAAGTCACCAGCAACTAAAAGTCTAGCTCCAAGGGAATTGAAGAAGCTGTAGTATTGGTGTTCTTTTTTTGAAAATCGAGGCAGAGAATAAATCGATGATAAAACAAATTTGTATTGACAGAATTCAATGCAAATGTTTGTTGCTTGGAGGTAATTCTCACTTATGTTATTCATTAGATAATGCTTTATTCTGTTCTTTATAAGAATTGCCGAACCTCCACAAGCTCTTCCGCGGGGGTCTTTAGTATCGTAGAACACGTAGCCATTAATTTTGAAGTACCCTGTCGACGTCAAGTGAGTTTCAGCAATCATCATAACATCAATCTGCTTATCCATTAGGAAGTATTCCAGTTCATTTTTATGTTGGCAGAGGCCGTTCGCGTTACAGAAACAAATTTTTAAACAAATCATTTCTTTAAAATGGCTTGTAAGATAGTGGATTGCATTTTCAGCATTTCCTGCATCATGGATGTCATGGTGGTCGTAAATGTGTTCATAGTTTGGACAAGTGTCTGCAATGTTGTCTCTAGATTGTTGACATGCGGCAGAATATTGGGGTTTAGGTTCCTGCTCCAGATCTGGTATATTAGATTTAACCACGTTTGCGTAAGAAACTTGTCTAGAACTAGGCGCGTTTACATGACTAGTGGACCGTGATAATTGAGGGAAATTGTCACTCGATGCTAAATTTGGCTGTTGAGGATGATTAGGCAATACTGACGTATTGTTGGTTCTTATGCCTTTCAAATGAGTGTAAATTAGACAACCTCTATAATTTGCGGTATGATTACCTCCGCAGATACTGCATTTTTTGATTTTTGAGTCAGTTCTCGACTTATTGCATTGAGCAGTTGCATGTAGCTCCCCACACGCAACACAAACTGACGGCAATTTACAATACGCCTTGGTGTGACCAAATTCTTGACAGTTGAGACACTGGATGGGTCCCTGACGCTTATGTGGTTCTTCCACGGTGATTCTACGATGCAGAAGGTACATCAGATTGTAGATGGGATGGGACTCGTTTTTCTTTAAGACAACATCTCCAGGTTCCAATTGCACCCTGAACATGGGCTGAGGGATCTTTTCACGGTTACTAATATTCACTACGCTCTTGATTTTGAACCCTTTGTCCATTAAACCGGTCTTTATCTCCGCAGGATCAACACATGGGGGTATACCTTTTAGAACGACTTGGAGTCCTTTTGCGCTTTTGAGCTGATAGGTATAGAAATCCCTAGTCTCCCTCTCCAACTGGTTGGACAATTTTCGCAAATCATCTTCCCTATGCACTTGGATCTTTGTCTCGCAGATATTTCCATGTTTAATTGAGGTTACGCTGAACATGTTTTCACCTATTACAGCAACAATTCCTTGTATCAGTTTGTTGGAAGTGGGCTCTCTCAGGTAAATTGGTGGGGGCTTAAATGTCTTTTTCGGTATTTCTGGATCATCCGTCTGGAGTAGAGAAAATCTGTTTTGGTCATTTGGTTTACCACTATTGACGGTCTTAGGAACTTTTGAGTTGGAAGACATTTGAGCAGATGTCGGGCTTCTCTGTCGCTTGAGAACGGTTATGTACTTATCCATACCTAAGTGTTTTTTGGGTTTGACTGCACTATTTGATGAAGATGATGTTTTTTTCATCTGTTGAAATCACTATATTGGGCGAACAGGAACGACGCCGTTCTACGGCTCTTGTAGTGAGAAAATTCTCCAGAGATTTTTTTATGGATTCTTCCTCAGAGACCCATTTAGTTTTTCTAGACGAGCTAAGCTCTTTCTCAGAATTACATCTGAGAGGAACACTCATACAGTTTTTATACGATTTTTAATGTTTTTTTTATATATATATTTTAACCTATTACGAGTTATTTTTTTCACTTTTTTGTTTAATTTCAACTTTTTACACTTTTTCACCTATTACGATTTTTTCACCGAAAATTCAGCCGCACTAAAAGTAACACGCTGGACTATATAATTAAAATTTATTATACTAATTGTTAGTTCGTAATATAATGAAAATAAATAACTAGAAGTAGTAAAAAAATATACTTAAGTCAAATCGGATAATATAAAATATGAAAATACGGTCAACGATTTTGGTGCATTTCATATAAAAATAACGAATTCTTGTCATATTATTTATTTCATATTTTATATTACAAGTGGTAAAATTTATCTGGCTGCATTCGTACAAATATTTAAGAGTTTATGTACTTATGTAAAATAGACCAGTTTTTGGAAAAAAATGTCTAACTAACTAAGGACAATCCTATAAAGAGATCCCATTTTCTAGGTCTTTTCGTTTAACAATTTTGTTTTTGTATTTAAAAGCCAGTCGAACGGACATTATGTTTCAAAATGTTTACAAATGAAAAGGCACTCCTCGAAATTAGCAAAAAGTATTTTATACCAAAAATGTATGTTAGTAAAGAGCATTTTGAATTGGGATTTTAAGATGTACCCCCTGGCCCACGATGTCGAACGATAACGTTCGCTTTGATAAGACTTAAGCCACAAACATTTTATCGTATATATTTTTTTACTCAATCAAGATTGTTTATTCCACAATCAAGTTTCTGTCTTAAGTCTGATCTAAGCGAACGTTATCGTTCGACATCGTGGGCCAGGGGGGTAGTTAAAAAAGTATTTAGGCCCCTATTATGAGCTGCATTTGACAATGGATATTTGCTGGCTATCGAAAATCGACTATCGAATGTAAAATTTGTATTATGAGTTGTTGTCACTGTCGAAAATTTCGTTGTTCAACGAATTTTTTATCGAAGACAAATTTGCTGTCGACGGTGTTTAAAACTGTGCAAAATTTATTAAAAATGAATTTTTTTTATACCCTACACCACCATAGTTAGGAGGGTATATTGGATTTGTGCATATGTTTGTAACGCCCAGAAATATTGGTCCAACACCCACCTTAAAGTATACCGATTGACTCAGAATCACTTTCTGAGTCGATTTAACGATGTCCGTTTGGCTGGCTGGCTGTTCATGTAAAGCTTGTGCGTACAGGTCGCAATTTTCAAGATATTAAGATAAAATTTGGTAAGTGATATTTTTTCGGCCCAAGGACGGATGGGATTGAAACTGGTGGAAATCGGTCCATTATTTCACCTGGCCCCCATACAAAAGTCCTCCCGAAATTAGGATTTACCGATCATAAATGTTTGAATTATACAAATTTCATCACACATTAGTGGTAAATGGAGCCAAATCACATCTACAAAGTCGTAGCTCCCATATAAGGCCCACTTCCGAAAATCACTTTAAAGAGCATAACTCTATTAAAAATGTTGGTATCCAAATAATATTGAATGAAAATATATTTCATATGTATACAAATAATACGGTAGAATTTTATTATGATCGGTCCATAATTAGTCGAAACTCCCATATAAGACCCTCTCCGTAATCAACTTTAACCTCCATAAATCTTTTAAAAGTATTTATATCGAGATAAAGTTTAACACATTCTCGTATAATATTTATATTTACAAAAATCATGATACTAAATTTTTGGATGATCGGTTCATAATAGGTCATATCTCCCATATAGCGCACATTTCTGAAAAACTGTTTTATACATATGCTAGGTGTAGGGTATTATATGGTCGGGCTTGACCGACTATACTTTCTTACTTGTTTTTTTGGTTTTGGTAAACCAAATACCACTTGTAAATTACTTTTGGTAATATCCTGCAGGTCTAAGGTCCTAAGTACAAAACAGCAATTATTACTATAGCATTTTTTCATCGAATGTGCACCATAATACCAAATGAAAATTTGTTCGATAAGAACGACCACAGTCGAAAATCGAATTTTGCTCATAATAGGCACCTTAGAGGGTGCCTGATTCCTTACTTTTTTAACTATGATACGAGTCGAATATTTTAAAAGGAACTCATAATTTGGAACCACTTCCTGAGTCGACATTACGATGTCCGTCCGTCTGCCTGGCTGGCTGTCCATTTAAAGCTTGTACACAAAGTACAGGTCGCAATTTTTAAGGTAGTTTGATATATTAATTTTTTTTGCTCTAAGGATGGTTGGGATTGAAGTTGGTTAAAAATGGTCCATTATTTCACCTAGCACCCATACAAATGTCCTCCCGAAATAGGCGTTTATCGGTCATAAATGGTTGATTTATGTAGGTATCCCAACAAATTTCACCACAGCTACAAATTTGATGCACTTCCAAAATCACTTTAAAGAGCATAACTCTCATACAAATGTTGGTATTCAAATAATATTCAACACAAATATGTTTTATATATGTCCAATTTAATGATGATCGGTCTATAATTAGTCATATCTGCCATATAAGTCGCACTTCTGAAAACCACTTTAACGACCATAACTCGCATAAAAATGTTGGTAGCCAAATATAATTCAATACAAATTAGTATATAAGCTATTAATTGCGAATTATACTGTTATAAATACCGTGCTATTTGTATGGTCATGGATGTTCGTATGTATGTATCGAAGTATGTACATACTAGTTAAAATTTGAACAAATTTTCTACTTACATTTAAAGATCCATTAGAATAAAAATGTTTATGTAGCTACAACCTGTGTTAATTCCCATAATTATCATCAGTATCATCGTCATCATCATCATCTATCTATCTTTTAAAATACATATGCATGTGTGTATGTATGTATGTATGTATGTATGTATGTTTGCATCCATGAATGGATGAGTGAATGAGTGTGTATGATTTAAACATTGTAAGCAATTATTTCTGGGAGTACTTTAGTGTTCTTTCTATGGACGTTTGTTGGTGGGTATAAACCACCTCTAAAAAGATGATAGGTATATTAAGTTTGTCATTACGTTTACAATGAAGAACAATTAGAACAATGAAATTTTTACTAAATATTCTTTGATCCACCGAAATATTTGGTATCGAAAATGGGCAATATCGGTATACGAGTTATAGTTTAAAATTTTCGGACAATTTTGATAATTTTTGTTATTTTCTTAAAATATAATGGAGATAATATCATGAAATTTTGCACACTTTATATTATCCTGTTGAAAATGGCAAGAATCGGTCCACGACTTCTCATAGCCCCTCTTAGCGGAATATGGCTTTTTGAAACATAAATGTCTGCATAAAAGCAGTATCAATACAAAATTCAGCAAAAATAAGTTTCATATTTTGACATAGACTCATACAAAGTTCACTTCCAAAAATCACTTATGGTGTTTTCTTTTCTGAAATAAAATTTTACACCTTTATTATGTACATTTTTATAATGTTTACCTCACATTTTAAAGATGTCGCATTTTAATGGTCAGAATAGAACATAAAATCGCAACAAGAAGCAGATAGCTTCCTGGTAAGATTGCTTGAAGTAAGACAATGAATATCTCTAAAAAATACCAATGGCACCTTCCCGACTAATACGCAAATTCTTCTTAAACTATAAAAATTATATACATAAACATACATTACATATATAAGAAGTAGGAGATATTGTCCTATGAAATTTTACATACATAAACTTCAGAGTATTTATTAATTACGTTCTCTACAAAGCTTTTCACTCGCGGCTGTGGATTTCTTTCCACAATCATATCAAATATTTCATCATCATCAGATAATGAAGATGAATCCAACAAGTCATCCAAATTTTTTTCAGCACATAAAAAAGTAGTAATATTTTCCATTTTGTATATTTTTTTTTGTTTCTTACCACAAATACACATTCATAAACAAAGCAAATGCCAGCTCTTTTATCGTGCGATTCTCCCCCTCTAAAAATACAGAGTGTGAAAGGTGCGACATTTTTTAAATTTATAGTGTGACATTTATAGAAAAGAACACACTACACTTTAGCAGTGTTGACATTTTTTCAGAAAAGAACACAAAAATATTAAAAAAGGGGCGAAATGGGAAAAACGTGTAACATTTTTGCCAGAAAAGAAAACACCATTAAATGCGCATAAATCTCCTATAAAACTGACTATCAAGTAAAAATAAATTATTGTACCAAATTACATGATGATCGTTTAATATTTGAACAAAGCCCCCATATGTACTCCACTTCCGAAAATCACTATCAAGTTGGAATTCAACATAAATAGTCCGCATTTATAAAAAAAACCGTTATACTCAATTCTATGACGATCGGTCCATATAAAGTCCATTTCGAAAAAATCAATTAAATGGGCATAAATCTTTTATAAAAAAACACTATAAGTTTGAAATTGAAAATAGATAATTCAGATACACATATAAATCATTGTACAAAATTTCATGATGATCGACCCGTAAAGGGTCATAGCTCCCTTATGAGGACTACTACCGAAAACTCATAAATAAAAATTATACTATTGGCTTTTGTGAAAGTTGGCCCATAATTGGCCGTAGCTCCCATACAAGCTCCACTTCCGAGAATAACCATAGACTTTACAGAGGTGACAATTTTGACGTTTCAAAAAGCCAAAATCAGTTGGCTGGGCTTTTTGGTGTTATTGTGCTTTAAAGTAAATTGCTTTTGTTGTATGCTGCAAAAATATAAACAAAGCACAATTCCGAAAGAAAGAGACAAATATTAATTCTTGGTTATAACTGGAATATGCATAAAATGCCTGTGAATATCGTTATTGGGATAAAATTTAACAAAAATAAATCTAAAATAAATAGAAATTATATTACAATACTCTATGAATGTGATAAGTGATTTGGTGGTGGGTGTATAAGATTCGGCACAACCGAATATAAACTCTAACATGTTATTTTTGCGCATTCAATTAAAATACTATAAAAATGTTGAAATTTAACAAAAGTTGAGGAAAATGTTTAATTGTTTAACCATCTGTTACTTGTTGTGCTGAAGGATTCCACTTGCACATTTTTAAAATGTTTTTATTCCCTCCACCGCCACAAGTGGTGAATGAGGGTTTATATAAGTTTGTCATTCCGTTTGTCACAAAAGTAGAATCATATAGACTCATCACCCTATTGTATATATCATAGCTATACGAGAAGATACCCATTAACAAATTATACCCGATTTTAATTGAAAACAATTGTATTCCGAATCATCAATTTTGATCTAGAAGAAAACAAAGTACTATCGAACAAACACATAGACTCGTAATATCGGAAAAAAAATATTTCAAGAAAAAAATATTGTTCTGCTCTTTTTATCGACATTTCTCCAGCGTTTGATAAAATGTGGCATGATGACACAAAAGCTATTGGAAAGCTACTTAACTGGTCGAACATTTAAGCTTAAAGAAATCGATTTTTTAAGCTCCGCACAACGTATTGAAGCAGGAGTACCTCAATGAAGTATACTGGGACCCTTCTTATACTTGATATACACAACTGATATGCCAACAAACAATCGTACCCACACATCAATATATGCGGATGATATTGCTATTCTCAGCATTCATGAAAACCCTCAAGAAGCATCTCGCTACCTACAAGATCATATATGAATTTTAATTAGAAAACTGGTTAAAGCAATGGAGGATACAAGTTAATGAGCAGAAATGCACATATTACGTAGAGAATCATGCTCTCTTATTTATATCAATACTCAAGCAATAACACAACCATCTGCAGTCAAATACCTTGGTATACAGCTCGATCATGGAAATCCAATATAAATGCGAAATTGACTCAAATTAAATTGAAATGAATCCAAATTAATTGGGTCACAGGCAGAAACTCTAAGCTAAGTTTAGATTGTAAACAACAACAAGTCCCCGTTTACGCAGGGAAACATTTGGAAGGGAAACATCTGGAATTACCTTTTGTATTTTCCTTTCCGTTCATACAATACAGGGAAACATTGTTGTCGGAAACATTCCAGTTTATATTTGTTTTTTGACATTTGTCTAATTGTTTTAATTTCTACTGTATTTGATTTGCTAATGTAAATTTGATTTGTGATAGAAATAAATAAATTATAAAATATAAATTATTATTATTATTAGTACATTATTTATTTTTTTATTTTTATTCAAAGAAAGTAAAATATAAAACATAGAGAACAAAGCACGCGGAAAAGAAATAAAGCAAATGTCAATAGGCATAGCAAATGTAAACAATAAGAATCAAAACACAAAGCATGTCTCCCTGAACGGGAGACAAATTTCATATTCTCTTCCCCACCCGTCCCTCTCTTCCAAACAAAATGTTTCCCTTCCAAATGTTTCCCTGTGTAAACGGGAACTAAGATGTTACGGAATACAGCTATGGGGAACGGCGACAGCTTTAAATGTAGACAGAATTCAAAGACGCCAAAACAAATTACTACGAATGATCACAATTGCATAAAGACCAAAACGTGCCTTTGGTAAAAATTGAGATCCAAAAAAAATACAGGATTGCGCTGCTGGATTTTGTAGCTGTCAGTCTATAGTTGGCAGAATCACTTCCTGAGTCGATTTAATGATGCTATTTATATTTCGATAAAATTTTGTACATGATATTTTTCGACTCAAGGACCGTTGGAATTGAATTTGGTTGAAATCCGTTCACTATTTCACCTGGCCCCCATACAAATGTCCTCTCGAAATAGGCTTATCGGTCATAAATGTTTGATTTATACACGTATCTAAGCAAATTTCGCCCGCTACAAATTTTGTGCAGATCGGAATCACTTTAAGGAGTGATGCGGGCCTTATAGAAAAACAGTTTGTGTTAAATTTGTTTTATTAATATCGATATTTATGCATGTTTATGTATTCTATTTCTCGAAAATTAAAGCGAGTCAGAATCGAATACTTTTAGAAACTAATGGCGATCGAGATCAGATTTAACATGGGCATATCCAAGTATATTCGAGTATAAGTTTTGAATATGGACCCCACAAACCTTCTAGGAGCGGAGCTGTTTTTAAATTAAAATTTTTTTTTTTTTTTTGTTTTTTTCCAAATTCCAAGATTTTGATATTTTCTGAAAGTTTGCGAATAAAGCTTCACGGGTGCTATTTACATCTTATAGTTTTCGAGTTATACGTATTTGAAAAGTTAAATTTCTAAAGTTTTCCAAACTTGATTTTTTTAAATATCGGGCAGAATTTTTGACAGATTTTCTTTAAATGTTTTTGTTAATGTCCAATTTTTCAAATGTATTTTTTATCAAAATTTCAACTATATAACATCGTTTTGTGATATAGTTTTGCGATGTGTACTATATCACAAAATATATATGTACGTGTTTTGATAGACCCATTTTTGGTCACACCTCCCATACATATGGGAGGTAAATATTCTGTGTTGCCAACCATAGGAAAAATTCCCTCCCTTTATGTTGTGATTTTGTTTGGCAGATTTTTTATGCTAATTTCTAGGGATTTCATTCTATATATTTTTGCCAACTGAAGACATTTTTGTGGGAAAATAATACGATAAATTTGTCTAAACATTTTTACAATTTTCCGTCCACCAGATAAAATTTTTGTCTAAAAATTCTCAGTAATTTAAAGTTTAGAGAAATTTTGAACTTTAAGATATATTTCTCTCAAGTTTTATGAAAAATAACTCAATAAATTATAACATTTATAAATCGCAAATATAACGAAATTTGACTTTTGACTTTCAAGATTTAACGGTTAATGTTGTCCGTTTTGAATAAAACTTTCGGAAAGTATTTACCAGTATCTGAACTTTATTATTCTTTAAAATTCATAACGCTAAAGAAGTTAAGCATATTCCTCAAAATATGATAAGAAATGTTTTTTTTTTCTCAAAACATTGAGAGATATTGACAATTTTTTTTATATTTTTCCCTCATTTATCCTTAAAAAATCCCTAATGTTTAAAAAATTTGAAACGGAATTTTTAAACAGACGTTAAAATCTACATTTTTTGACCATACTAGATAATATGAAGACAAAAACTAATATACAATTAAAAACGGATATATTTAAGACAAAAATATGCTTTTATTCAAATATTTCTCAAAAGTTTTTTAATTTTTATTTCTTATTTAAGTGCTCTGAGGCACGCAGTGGCCTTTAAAATTTCTTAACCAATTTTTATCTCTTATATCATTTAGATTATTCTATTTAAAAATGTAAACATTATTATTTGATGGCAAAATTTTTGCAAAAACTGAAAATTTTATTTTTCTCCTTGTAAATGCATCTCCAAATTTCAGGTCCGTTGCAGCGCCAGTTAACGTTATCCCATCATCCTAATATTCTTCCGAACGTCTTTTTACAATCCACAGAACAATTCTAGGGGTGCGGAAGTTTAAAATTCTATTGTAGTATATGGTAAAATATTTGTAAATCTTAAGATTTTAATAATAAGTTATTGTTATTAAATTTTCTTGCTAAATTAAGCAACGGAATTTTTTATTTAATATGCAGAGCCAGTCCTCTTAATAATATGAAATTCTTAACAATAAAAAATACATACATATGTCTGTTTAAGCTTAAATAATTATTATTTATATAAATAATTATTATAAAAATAAATAATTATTATTTATTTAAATATATGTATACATATATACATATATAAAAACTGATTTTCAGAAATGGGCGGTATATGGGAGCAATGACCTATTATGGACCGAACATTCAAACATTTTCTGTGCATATAAATATTTTTTGTATTAAATTTTATCTCATAATTATATTAAAAGATTTATACATGTTAAAGTGATTTTCGAATGTGGGTCTTATATTTAACTAATTCTGGACCGACCGTTATAATATTAGATGTCATGAATTTTGTATATACTTATTTGAGTTGAATTTTATTTGGATAACAACATTTTTAAAAGATTTATACTTTTTAAAGTGATTTTCGAAAGTGGTCCTTGTATGGAAGCTATGACCAATTATGTTGCATATTATTTGAATACATACCGATATTTTAAAGAGAATTATGCTCTTTAAAGTGATTTTCGGAAGTGGGCCTTGTATGGAAGCTATGACCAATTAAGGACCGACCACAATAAAATTTGTAGATATAATTAGGTTTCATGAACAATTTATTTGTGGCGAAATTTTTTTTAGATAAGTGCATAAATCAAATATTTGTGACCGATAAACCCCTGTTTCTGAAGGTCATTTGTATGGGACTAGGTAAAATATGGACCGATTAGAACCAATTTCAATCACAACCGTCCTTGGGCTGAAAAATATCAGACAGTAAATTGTATCGAAATATCTTTAAAATTACGACCTGTACTTTGCCCATAAGCTTTACATGGACAGTCAGCCAGCCAGACGGACGAACGGTCACAGTTAAATAGACTAAGGAAGTAATTCTGAGTCGATCGGTATAATTTAAGGTGGATGTCAGACTATTATTTTTGGGCTTTGCAAACATCAGCAATAATCCAATATACCCTCCCCACCAGGGAGGTGTAGGGTATAAAAATTAAAACAAATTGTATAACAAAACCTTTATACGAGTATTAAGAAAGACAAAGTTTTAATTAAATATTGCTTGGTATTCCCAAAAAGTTTTGTTTTACTAAACATTTTTACGTGATAATTAGTTTAGAAATATATGTATGTATAAAGTTTTCAAATCGTAGAATGGTTCAATATTTTCGTCTTTTTATCACAATGTGTAAGATCCGAATTACCGCTGCAAATTTTGTACTAATAAAGAAATCGATATTCAAGATCAAATTAACAGATGTCCCGATTTGTATGTATTTTCTGTAAGACTACCCTTTATATAAATATGACCAACATCAGAAAATATTAAGGTCTACTGAGCTTACCAGCTGTTAGAATTTGAGCACAATTTGTCAATAAGTGGTTTTAATTTTTTTGAAATGAAATTTTTAAACAGATTGTAAATCATTTATTAATATTACATATTAAATACAAAATTCCCCTTATACCCTTTGTTACCTACTTATATTTATCTTTTGAAAATAGTACTTTTCTAATATAAATCTTTTAAAAGTTTTCCTGTAGAAATATAAATATATTAATTTTACCGGTTTGAAAAAATTGCCCATTGACGCTTCTAAGTATTGATCTATCTACTGTATTTAAAATGTTTTTTAGAATATTTTCGAATTCAGTTCATCAATACGCATCGTCGTGTTTCATTTATATATTAATATATATGTAGAATGTTTTAATGTAAATAGAAAATAACTTTTGTAATGAAAATGTTTGTAATTTAGAATCCACAATAAAAAAAATTCTATCGCTTTTAAGCAATTCAATATAAAAGCTACTAAAAAAGTACCAAAACTATTAAGTAACTACTTTTTTTTTACTTGCATAACCAAACCTATGTAATAGACTTTAAGACTTTTGATCATTAAAATGATAACGATAGATAAAAGCATTAGCACTTAAGGGTGACTATCGAAAAAGTACTTTTCTAATGAATATTTTTTTGAAATTTTTTAAAAGGAAAAAAAATTTCCCTTTTTACCAGTGATTATTGTCTAACTGTCGTTTTATGGAAAAGATGCTTTGCAAATAATTATTTGAGTTTTTAATTTTCATCAATTTACAATAAAGTATGCATACATACAAAAAGTACCAACAATATAATTTTTCTCTTTTTTGGCCCTTTAAATTTGGATTCCATATTCTATATATTCCATATTTATTTAATTTATTTAAAAAAACACAAAATTCCCATCTTTATCTGTTATTGCTGTTTAAGGGTAGTGGAAGAAACTATAACACAAATTTCGCTGTTTAAAAACAACAGATACAAAAGGTACCAAAAAATACCAAAAACCCAAATCTTTACTTTAGGTTGGATTTCCCAAATGTAAGTTTTTATTTTCTAATATATACCTATATACATATATATATAAGTTTCAAGATTGTAAATCATTTATTAATATTACATATTAAATACAAAATTCCCCTTATACCCTTTGTTACCTACTTATATTTATCTTTTGAAAATAGTACTTTTCTAATATAAATCTTTTAAAAGTTTTCCTGTAGGAATATAAATATATTAATTTTACCGGTTTGAAAAAATTGCCCATTGACGCTTCTAAGTATTGATCTATCTACGTTCTATATTTCAATAAAATTGGTTCAATCGTTCAGAAGTGATTAAGGAACAAACAAAGTGGAAACTGATGGTATTATTTTATGGCAAATAAAGTCAAAGAAGCCAAAAAGTTCGTGAAAAAAACAGAAATACATATACCTATTTTGACAGCAGCTAAAGGTAACACTACTGTATCTATGAATAATCAGAATTATGACATACGAATTAACAATATTGGAGGAGATATTACGAGATAATAATTGATAAATAATGATCTAACAAATAAACTACAGAAGACTAATAACGATATGGTAGAAAATTTGTGCCTAGATTATACCTATATGGACCTCCTAAAACTCACAAACAAGAATTCCCTTTAAAACCAATTTATTATTTTATTGATTTTCCACCATATAATATAAACTAAGGATTACTGAAATTTCAAAGTAAAATGTTAGACACTCACTACAATTTTTATGTACGATAGAATAAAGAACAAACAACTAGAGAATGATGAAAAACTGATTTCATTTGATGTACCTTATTATCACTATTTCCAAATATTTGTGTTGACTTAGCTTTAAATATAATAGAAGAAAAATGGAATATTAAATTGAGAAATGCATATTTTTGCTTATTCTAAAATTTTACTAGAGGACAATAGATATTTTAATATAATGAAAATAATATAAAACAAAAACGACTTTCATTGGGATCTCCTGCTTCTCAAATTGTAGCGGATATTGTTATGGAGAAATTACCTACAAAACCTAGACTAATGACCAAATATGTAGATGATCTGTTTTGTATTATTTAAATTTGAATTAAATTTACAATAGAGAAATAATATGATTGGAAAGTTTTTGAAAATATTCGATACTGATAAATATAGAATGTCTTACAAGACTTATAATACATTACAAAAATTATTTAGTAAAACAAATGATAAAAGACGGAAAGTGTATCCCACTTCCATCAAATGTAGTAAACATATAAAATACCTTGCCACGGAAATGCTGAGAAAAATTATAATAAAGTATACTACGAGTACATACGGGTAACCAGGGCAACCAAATTATCAAATTTTTCTCTTGTTAGTAAAAAAAAACGAAATAAACGAAAATAAGACATTTTAACTTATTCGAATAATTTAATCAGATATTTAAAAACAATCGTATAATTCAAATATTTAAAAAAAAATTTAATAAAGTTAAATAACAAGTTTTTTCCTTCATCAAGGCGTACAGAAAGTAGTATCCTCTAAAGCCATACATATATACATTTTAATAACAATGTTCTTTGCGTATTTCAACGTTATCATCATCAATGTCATCTTAAATATTAGTTTCTTCCACATATTCAGCATCTCATTCACCTCCACCTTAGGTTAGGTTGTAACTATGAAACTGGTTCAATTAAAAGCTAGTGAATATTCAAAACAAAGTGGTCCATTATGATTACATACATATGTACATATATTATTTACAATTGGACCTCGATTATCCGTGATGGTCGGGACCGGAAGCATTCTGGATAATCGATTTTCCCCGTTAATTGAGGGACAATTTTGAGTAGTTTTTTTAAATTAAATGAGAATTATTCCTCTTGCGAGTATTAATAAACAAATTTTTTAAAACTTGAACGTAACTTCGATTAAAATTTTTTTAAAAAATTAGTTTTTTTTAATAAATTTATTTATTAATTAATGGACTTTGTTATGTATACATATTTATATCGAGCCATTACCGCCAAAATAATGTATCCCACACCATAATCGATTGTTGTTTTTTTATCGAAATCGATAGTTCAACATCATTTAAAATTTTTAAAATTAAATGTATTACACAAAACAATATTTACATTATAAATTTTAAAATAATGGCTTTATTCAAACTGATTTTATTTAAAAAAAACCTTCCCCTGTAAAATTTTGAGTTTGTGGGATACATTTTTTCGGCGGTTATGGCTCGATATAATAACCACTTCAAGTGTTGTATGTAGATACATGTTGAAATAATATATGTAAAACAAAATAAACTAAAAAGAAAACAGTGAATTATTCATAAAGATTTCCTGCCGTATTCATAAAAAATAAAGTAGGTTTGAAGTGTGCTTTTGGACAAAATTTTCTTAAATAAGGGCATTCAAGTTTAGCAATTTCTTAAAAAAATTACTGACTAATCGTATGCAAATGAGGGAATTCCCCTTTTTCGTTTTGTTTACATTTTGTTTGATTGTTCAGAAGTAATCAAAAAAAAAATATGCTTATAATCCCGGATAATTGATGTTCCCGGTTAATTGAATCACGGATAACCGAGGTCCAACTGTATTATGTTTTCTTGTATGTATAGGTACATATTTCAATTCTATGTATTGATATTTTTCAGTAATATCCTCATCTTCTGTATTTGACATTTGATTAACAGTATTACACAGTATTTTGTATGTAATCACTTTCAATATCATTTTCTTTAAAGTTTTCAATAAGGGGCAACATTTCGCCAAAATGTAAAATCTAAAGTATCTGTTTCGAAATGTACATACATACATAAATTTCGAACTCGTTCAGTATTTTTTTTTATTAAATATCACATATATTTAAAGAATTGTAACTTATTGCTTATTGCATTTATATATGTGTTTGTATAAGGAGCTAACAGCCAAAACAGCTGTCTCATCTACATACTCGTACATACATACATACGAGTACGTATATTCCCAGCATACCATTCTAGGAGCGCTCCGAAAAAGGAGTCAGAAAAGAGTCCAACTAAATAGCATTTTTGAAGCGAGAGAAAAATTTGCTTAAAAAATTATTTTTATTTCCATTTTGATATTTTTTATTTAAATAAATCAAATTTTTTTTTTTACTGTAAATATAATTTATTTAATTTTTTTCCATTTCTAATTTAGTTTATTTGTAAATGAATTCCCTTTTTGTTTAAGTAAAAACAATTTAAAAAAAATAATAAATGCGACCTTTAAATTTGTTGTATATAAAATTGCAATGACTCTTTTTTGACATGATGTAAGAGCTCTTTCTGAGCCAAAAAAAAAAAAACCCTGGTAAAAGACTGTTTTCTGACATCACCTAAGAGCTCTTTCTGACGGACCATTATCGAATGTAAAGGCCCTCTTTTCTGAAGGTTTTCGGAGCAATAATGATTGTTTTTTGGGCTCATAAAGAGCATGCACGATCCGGAAAAGGTGTCAGAAAATACTCTTTTCGGACTCATATGGCTTGCTGGGTTGATTGAAAAACTTTATTTAATTTTCTTTTTTAATAAAAATTCTACTTATGTATAAGTTCAACTTCTGAAATTCAAAAATGTCACCATCATACATAAATACATAATTGTGTATTAAAAAAGATGTGTTATTTTGTAAATAAAATTAAAATAGTGTTAAATTATAAAATTATGAAAATATGAAAATTTTTAAACAGAAATATCAAATTTAAATAAACATATTTATTCGTTTAATTCAATTATTCTTCAACAAAAGTAATTAAATTATTCGTTATTCGAAAATGGACATTTTGATATTATTCGAATAATTATTTGTAAGAAATTGTTCGCCTATTCGAAGGGATGCCCTAGTAGGTACTACGAAAAATAAACTAAAAACAAAAGTTGCTGGACATAAATCAGACAAAAGATACAGAGACAATATTACTTCATTTATTCATTCATTTATTTGCAGAATTATGTTTATAAACTAGAGAATTGGCTAGAGCTTTGGAAAATCAGGGTAAATGAACAAAAATGTATTCATATCACTTTCACATTGCGAAAAGATACCTGCTCGTCCATCAGAATAAATAATCAAATTATTCCTCAACATAATGAAGTCAAATACCTCGGCATTCACCTCGACCGCCGTTTAACTTGGAAGTCTCATATTGAAGCGAAACTTACACAAATGAGATTAAAAGCAGTGCAACTTAATTGGTTAATCGGCAGAAACTCTACATTGAAATTGGATTGCAAACTTTTGTTGTACAATGCAATTCTAAAGCCAATCTGGTGTTATGGAATTCAATTATGGGGTACTGCCTCAGCATCAAACATTGAAAAAATTCAAAGGGGTCAAAATAAAATTCTACGTATAATTACTGCAGCACCATGGTATGTTAAAAATTCTCGAATCCACAAAGATCTAGGCGTGCCATTAGTAAAAGTCGAATTTACAAAATATGCGTCAAAGTATGTCAGCAAACTCGAACACCATCCAAACCCACTTGCACGAGACATCCTTAACTTTAGTGGCCACAATCGGTTGAGAAGGAGGGATACCCTTGCTTTAACTCAAGCGCAAAATAGATGACTGGATCAGCTGATGTGAAATTTTTTTAGTATCATAAAAATTTTTGTCTAGCACTGGCTGGGCTTATTATTTTCTTTTTAGTATTAAGATTTGAATACTTATTGTCATTTCAAATATGAAGATTCAATAAATAATTAACTGCAAAAAAAAAAAAAAAAATTTATTACTACAATGAGAAATCATTTTAAAGCAGAGATACTTAAAATATAGCACAGATTTACGGACATTTAGTACATATTCGTACAAAATAACACAATTATTAAATATTATGCAATTTGTAATTTTTGTTCACTTGGTTATATACATACATATGTATAAGTTAAATTACTATTTATACTATACACCACCGTACTGGGTCTAATAATAGTCTGACATCTGACTCAGAATTACTTAGTGGATTTAGCAATGTCCATCCGTCCGTCTGGCTGGCTGACTGGCTATCCATGTGTGATATTTTTTCGGCCCTAGGACGGTTGGGATTTAAATTGGTTAAAATCGGTCTATTATTTTACGTAGCCCCATACAAATGTACTCCCGAAAAATGTTTCATTTATGCACTTATCTAAACAAATTTCGCCACAAATAAATTGTACATGAAACCCAATCACAGCTACAAATTTTGTGCAGATAAGACCATGAAAAATATTTATATGCACAGAAAATTTTGCAATTTTCGGCCCATAATAGGTCATAGTCCCCATATAGCGCCCATATCTGGGAATCTGCTTTTCACATATACATTACTGGGTGTTGGGTATTATGTGGTCTGGCTTGACCAACTATACTTTCTTACTTGTTTTAAGTTATTTTTGGTTTTTCTATAATTGTACCTGGTGAAAAAAATTTACGAACTAAAATAAATTATTAAAACAATACTTAAAAAAACTAATATCTGCTGTTAAATTCATTATTTTTTGTGTAGTGAAAAAACGTGGGAATAATTTTCTTGGCGTATGGAAATAGCGAGATATTTTTTAATTAGTCTTTTGGCAGCACTGTATATATCTTATAAATAACTGCAAAGATATCCCTATCTCTAAAGTATATATCGGTATTATATTATATAAAACCTCTTTCGAAAACCAAGTTAACCCATAAAAATGTCTGATAAATATCGATAGCAAACCAACATTTTGCAAAGATGAGTTTTTTTAATCCTGAAATCATACTAATATCGGATATAGAGCAATTATACTACTGGCACATAATTGGCAATAGTCAAATAAAATTCACTTCCGAGTATCACTTTAAGAACAATAAATTCTGTTCTTAAATTAAAATAAGCCTCCAATGCTTAGAAATCACGTTATGGATACTGGATTTTGAAGCTATCAATCCATAATCGGTCTACTTCCACCCACAAAACTATTGTAAATAATGTTATTGATACGAAATTCAACCAAATTAAGCCGCACCTTATAACTTCACCCTTGTACTTAACTTGTAGTGAATATATATGTATGTACATAAAAATGTTCAAAACAATCGGGTAATACGAGTATAATCTAATTTAAAATTCTATAAATTGTTAAATTACCCACAAGATTGTTACCATAAACAGACAAACTCTGTAAATAATGGTAAGACTTGGTAATAACATCAATTATAAATGGTTAGAATGAGATAATATGTCAAGACATTTGTGCGTAAAATTTGTTTTTCAAACAATATATAAAATACTAATATACGGTCACATTTGGCAAATGTTTGCCTAAAAAGACGTAACCACTAAATAACATACATATACATATTTGAACTCGTTTATTTATTAGAAGAAAAAAATTTTCTTATTTAGGCCACAGCACAACAAATGTTGAGTTTTAATTTATTCGATGTTGTTTGATCTTGCAAAACTCTTGTAAGAGTAAACAACGTCAAACAAAATTGTGCTAGAACAAGTGCTTACTCTTTTTGGAGTAAATATTTGCCAAATGTGACCGTAACTTAAATAGAAATATTATTGACCTAATACTATGTCTCCACGACGACTTGAATCACCTGCTTCGCCTTCTGAACCATGTTTATGAATCATGGTGTTTACATGACTAATAAACTTGATTCGATTTGACAGTTGTCTTTAATAAGCAAACAGAATAAAAAAAAACAGAAATTACAATTTGTGGAAAATAATTTTTTTTAATGGACAAAAAAAGTGAGTGGAAATTAGTTAGCTTCTTTGAAAAAAACATACATTCGTACGTATTTACTTTCTTTACTTCCAGCAAAAAGAAAATAATTTGCTTTGTTTACAATAATATTAAATTTTTACAGCTAGTGCAGATAAACTTGCGATAAAAATTAGAGAAGAGTGCAATTTTTCGTGCTTCGCAAGTAGATTCAATATGAATCAACTTGATTCGCTCTTAAAATTTTGTATGGTGAAGCAATTTGTTTCGCACATGATTGGGGTGTGAAGCATGAATAGAGAGCGAAGCATGTACCGTGGAAGCATAGTATAACACTAGTGTAGTTTTCATAATTCTCATTATAAATATATTAAAATGTGCATTAGTTTTAAAAAATTAATTTCTTTTCCTAGGGTTGTCATATACATTTTAATGGCATCCAAAACAAAATTCTAAATATCCCCAAATTTAGGTTTTTTTTTTTGAAAATAAATTTCCCTAATGAAATCAACTGACTCCAAACGAAATTTTCTCTCCCAAATCACCAAGTCTCTAAATCCCACTAGTATACATACCTATGTACTGCCAATATAGTACAACCAATATAGTACATATTTATGTACATACATGTATATGTACATATGTATGTACATATGCTTGTATGTATAAATGATTCAATGTTTACATATAGATTAAATTGAAATTAAATTTATTCAAAGCACGTTTTCGTTGATGTGCGTATAGAATTCGAGACATCTGATTGGTTGTATAGTGCGCATCTGCTGAAATTAAATTATTGTTACGTTCAAAACGCCTCATCGCATTTATATACACGTACCAAACGGAAAGCTTCATCATGAAGCTAAGGGTTAATAGGGATTTTATTATACGATTATAAATTATATACAAACAATATTGCTTGAAGAATATACCTATGCATAGGTACATAAGTATGTATGTATATTTATGTACGAGTATATAGTAAGTACGTACGTCTAAATCTCATACAATGGAATAGAATGGAACTGAAATATGGAAATATTTTACACAAGTGTTGCCGTTTGTTTATCTTTTTAAAATGTTTCGTATGTATGGAAATTTATTTGCATTACCAGTGTTGTCAAAACAGTATTTTCCCACTAGATTTGAATATATCGAGCCATAACCGCCGAAAAAATGTATCCCACAAACTCAACATTTTACAGGGGAAGGTTTTTTTTAAATAAAATCAGTTTGAATAAAGCCATTATTTTAAAATTTATAATGTAAATATTGTTTTGTGTAATACATTTAATTTTAATAATTCTAAATGATGTTGAACTATCGATTTCGATAAAAAAACAACAATCGATTATGGTGTGGGATACATTATTTTGGCGGTTATGGCTCGATATGTATTTTGTAATCACTAGTGGCACCTGAGAAGCCGTCGTTTTGTGCACATGTGAAAAAACGGCTGAACCAATTTTTTTGAAATTTTGAACGTAGATATAGATCTAAGCTTGGGAGCGTCAATATACTATATACATATAATTTTCAGAACTTGGTTATCCACCTGGATAACCATCTTGTCGTGATGTGGTGGCTTAAATGCTGGCTGTAGTGTATGTCTTGTAACTTGAATCGGTTAATTTTAGCCGGAACAAGTTAGAAGGCATAAGCTTTAAAGCCAACATGACCAAGGGTTATCCCCACTTTTAAGGTCAAGGTGGATGATAGCAGTGCCGAAGACCTGAATGGCTAGTTAGTGGTTAAAGAAACTAGTCGCGAACAGCTTCCCTCCGACGCCAGGGCACGGGTCGGTTGTAATGAGTATTTTGCCTAGTCCATGTACGCCGTCACTGCATGGATGGTCCATCCCCTTACGTGCCTACTCGTGGGACCAAAAATGAAGAAAAATACAATAACAAATAAAAACACAAAAACCAACAACAACTCCCTGAAGAGCGCCGATGATCTCGGTTCCTCTTCAGAAGGCGACCTACTGGCCTCTAGCCAAGAGACCTTGGTTGCAATGGAAGACAGCGTGGGTGACCGACACAGCACTCTGCTGCCCTCAAACAATAACTTGACAGATACTCCTCTTCAAGTGGATGCCAAGGCTGGCGAACAATTGAAGAAGAAAAGAAAGAAGAGGAAGAGTCAGAAAGACATCCTCAAGTCTCGATACACCAAGGCGCTATTCATTCTTGATAAGATAAACAAGAATGCTGCCAGCGGTGCTCCGCATGAGCGTGATAAGGCAGATCGCGCCAAATACCAGGCTGTGGTAGATGAATACCAGAAAGAGTTAGATTCGGTACCCAGCACATCAAAGGCAGCAGCCTTAGCAACTGAAAGGGGCAAGCGAAATCGCTCTCAAGCAGAGGGTGAAAAATCGCCTAAACGGAGAAAGGTTGCAGATAAAAAAGCCACTCCGGGCCCCATGTCTACCACGACCACATCCGCCAGACGACCCTTTAATGAGGTGGTTAAAGACCATCTTATAATGGCTCTGGCGACAGAAAAAGACGGTGCCATCAATCCTGTAGTAACAGAATGGGGTGCTATCGAGTCCAAATTAGCTGAGCTAGTTATGGAATACTTGATCGCTAATAGGACTGGTACGGCACCTCGTTTTGACTCTGGTGAAATTCACCGGGGATACAGGGTGATCAAATGCATGGACGTGTTCTCAAAGGAATTTCTTAGCAAATGCATCGCTAATATTAGTGGCGCACGGGAGGGTTTAAGCCTTAAACTGATCCCCGCTCAGGATATTCCGATGAGACCGCGTGCACGCATTTGGTTACCAAAGATGGCAACCGAAGCACATAAGATGTTGGACTGCCTGAAGCTGCAGAACCCCAACATCCACATGGATGACTGGTCCATCATCCGTACTGAGCAAGGCGAAGGCCACACATGCCTTATCCTCGCCATCACAGAATCTGGCTCAGTGGAGCTTGAGAAGGCGGGTTTCAAGCTGTTCTTCGGAGTGAGGGACGCTAAGGTCAGGGTGTTTCGGCTCAAAGGAACAGGTAGCGGTGAGGCGGATGAGGTTGAAGTGGCAAGCTCTCTGCTCACAGATATGAAGCTATCAAAACCCCCCCCCCAGATACTAACAATGGCACTTAAGGTAGTGCAGATAAATCTGCAGCACTCGAAATGTGCTACAGATAACCTTCGGGTACTCTTAGCCGAAGAGGACCTGTACATTGGGCTGGTGCAAGAACCTTGGGTTTCAAACCTGGACGTGAAGGGTCTCCCGGCCTCAGCATATAATATACTTTATGCAAGAAACAATGGTAGGCCAAGATCATGTATTATTGCCAAAAAATCTATTAACATTTTTCTCTGTACGCAGCTTAGTTCAGAGGACCTTACAGCAGCAAGGGTTGAGCTACCGGGCAACAGTAGCCTCTTGATTGCCTCTAGCTACATGGCACACGACAAAACAGCTCCTCCAGTCGAGGTGAGTACTCTGATGTCATCTGTTGGAGCATCTGACATTATCCTGGGCTGCGATGCTAATGCAAGGCATTCAATCTGGGGCAGCAAGGAAACAAATGAAAGGGGTGAGTCTTTACTTGATTTCATTAATTCCAGCAAACTAAGTATATGTAATTCTGGTAACACGCCTACATTCATTTTTCCGAGTTCGGACAACTATAATGGATGGGAGGAAGTATTAGATATTACACTCATTAATGATAGGTCTAAGGTATCAGTAGATAGGTGGAGAGTATCTAGTGAAAGATCATTCTCTGATCATAACTGGATTCTTTTCGAAATTAGACTTCAGAACTCGACAGAAAAAATACAATTTAGGAACCCAAGAAGGACTGATTGGTTCAAATTTAATGGGATCCTTAAACATAAACTTAGGAATATGCCAGTTGTGGAAGATTCAATCACTGGTCTTGAAAGATTGGAGGAAAACTTTAGTAGAACTGTGGTTAAAGCTTTTGAAGTTTCCTGTCCAGTCACTAAGGCTAAGAAAAGCTTCCCTCCATGGTGGAATTCGGAGCTATCTAAACTACGTAGGGAAACTCGTAGGGCCTTTAACATTAGCTATAATAGTAAATCATGGCAACCATATCGTGATCTATTGAAAGCTTACAAGAAAGCTATAGTAGTCGCAAAAAGAAACTCGTGGAGACGCTTCTGCGAATCTATAGAGAACACAAGAGACTCTGCAAGACTTAGCAGAATTCTGGCCAAGGGGCAATGCAATCCCACTTACATCAAGGGGAATGATGACTCCTGGTCCGAATCCTCAGCAGAGTCACTTGACATCCTACTGAATACACATTTTCCAGGCTGTAAGGATGTTGCTATGGATACGGTTATTGAGAGTGTAGGCATGACTCTATCCAATATTGATAGTGACATCATCTCCTATGACAGGATATCATGGGCGATTGACAGTTTTGCACCATTCAAGTCACCTGGGCCGGATGGTATCTTGCCAAAGATGCTACAAAGTGCAAAAAGGCATATCATTCCCTGGCTTCATAGAATTTTTACGCTCTGTCTCTCCCTCAACCATGTTCCGGTTAATTGGAGGAGAGTCAGGGTCGTTTTTATTCCCAAAATTGACAAAAGAAGTCATGAGAAGGCGAAGGACTTCCGTCCAATTAGTCTTTCATCTTTTCAACTTAAGACGTTGGAAAGACTCATTGACGCTCATATTAGGCAGCGCCTGGAGGGTTCGACATGGCTCTCAAACAGTCAGCATGCCTACCTCAAGGGTCGCTCTACAGATACAGCTCTGCATGAGGTTGTTAGGGTTATAGAGAGATCTCTCGAATTTAAACAATATACAATGGCAGCCTTTCTAGACATAGAGGGTGCTTTCAATAATGTGACTACTCTTGCAATTCAGCAAGCTCTTACTAACCTAGATGTTGAAGAATATATCAATAACTGGATAGTTACCATGTGGAATTCAAGAATAGTCACAGCAAATCTTGGTAATACCGTTAAGTCTAAGCAAGTTGAGAGAGGCACTCCACAGGGGGAATAATCTCTCCACTACTGTGGCTTATCGTTATTAACTCGATTCTTATTGAGCTAGACAGTAGGGGTATAAAAGTTGTTGCTTATGCGGACGATGTGGTGATACTCGTACCAGGTCTGTTTCCGGACGTGATCAGCGAGATTATGTCCACTGCTTTGAGGTTGCTCGACAACTGGGCCACAGTTAACGGCCTTGGGGTAAATCCGAGCAAAACGGAACTTGTACTTTTCACGACGAAGACCAAGATTCCAAGCTTCAGACTTCCAATGTTGAGAAACTGCGAAATTCCCCTTTCAAACAATGCAAAATATCTAGGCATTATACTGGACTCTAAATTGTCATGGAAGCTAAATACTCAACACAGGGTAAAGAAGGCAACGGTGGCCTATTACACCTGTCGTAGGATGTTTGGTAGGAAATGGGGACTCAGTCCCAGCATAGTTAAATGGATGTATACGGCTATAGTACGTCCAATTCTTACTTACGGATCTCTTGTATGGTGGACTGCAACTAGAAGGAAGTATGTCGTAGACCAACTATACAAAGTTCAGAGATCAGCCTGCATAGGCATAACGGGTGCACTAAGGACTAGTCCTTCAGAAGCACTGAACACTATATTGCACCTTATGCCAATTGACCTTCACATAATGGCCACTTCTGCCTGCAGCGCAGCGAGGCTTCAAGCGTCCGGTTGTTGGAAATCGAGAATATATGGCCACGCGGGGATTCTTGACCAGTTGTCTTCGAACGTTCTCCAACCATCTGACTACATTACTCCATACACGGACTTTGATAAGATATTCAAGGTCTTAATTCCCTCTAGGAGTGAGTGGAATAGGGGCAATCTCGTGCACAAATACGATACTAGGATATACACAGACGGTTCTAAGATGAGCTGCGGTGTGGGTTCTGGGGTCTTCTGTGACGAACCTGGGGTAGACACCTCGTATCGTCTTCCGAATGAGTGTAGTATTTTCCAGGCGGAAATTTTTGCAATCATGGCAGCTTGTAATACATTACACGATCATAACATTAGAGGCAATATAGGTATTTTTGTCGACAGTCAGGCGGCACTCCTCTCACTTAATGCCTACACAATTTCATCTTCACTAGTCAGGCAATGCAGGAATTCTCTGTCAAGGCTAGGTCGTCTATCTGACATTACCTTGGTCTGGGTGCCTGCGCATAGGAACCACTACGGCAATGAACGGGCAGACGAATTAGCCAGAACGGGATCTGCCTTAGATATCTCCAATGCGGTCTCAGTAGCGATTCCACTGGGGACCATCAAAGGTATCATCCTCAGACATTTTCTTGCAAAGGCTGAGTATAGATGGCGAAATTTAGACACATGTAGGATAGCCAAGTTGATGTGGCCATCTTTCAACGAGAAACGTACTATGCAACTGATAACTCGAAATAGGAATGATATATCAAGATTGCTGGCAGTATTAACAGGACACTGGACGTTAGGCAAGCATGCAAATCGCCTGGGACTCCCTTTTAACGACCATTGTCGTAGCTGTAAGGATAGAGAAAAGGAAGAAACGATTTTTCACCTTCTCTGCGAATGCCCAGCCCTGTGTGTCAGGAGACATAAATTCATGGGGAACTACACACTGAACGACCTTGGTGAGGTAGCCGGGTCAAAACTTAATGACCTGCTGAGATATCTCACAGCTACAGGTTGGGTCTAACAAGACATGACTTTTTTGCACACACATATTAGCTACAGTATGTTGTACAAGACATTAAATCTGACGAGTGGTGTGGTCTTTTAAAACGGGGTCCCTTCGACCCTACTTAAGTGTTCGCACGTAGTGAACTACCACGTAAACCAACCAACCAACCAACAAAGTGATAAAAAGGAAGTGATAAAAAGGGAGAAAACGGAAATATATTTAGGCGGTAACCGCTAGTAAAATGTGGAATTTTGTTGTCCTTTTAAACTAATGAACCACTTAAAATTTTAAATATATATGTTCACATATATTTTTAACTACAAAAATTCACAAAAAATCTATAAATGAAAAGACAAAATTTGTGTTATTGCTTTCTGCAATTACAAGCATATTTATTAGGAAAGTACTTTTTAAGAAAGAAAATGTGTAATTTAGATCTTAAACTTTTGAGCAGAGACATATTTTCGGTCTCTCGTTCCATATAATCAAAATATAAAATAGTTATTTATATTTAGTTATAAAAAATAAATCACTCAAAATAACGGTTAAAAAGTAATTTTTGTTTACATGGTTTAGTATGACCTTTATAAATAGTTTTTTTTGTTGGTTTTTAATGCTTTGGTGAGACACAAACTACATATTTGAATTGTGTTTGAATTGAATTAAATTGAATATATGTTAATATTATTTCTCTTTTATTTACAAATTGTATAATTATCTTTGTTGATTTGCATTAAATGAACTTCTGCCATTTACGTTTTGCCAAGTTCGAAAATAAAAGTTATAATCTGACCATTACGAAAAAGAAATTTAATTATAAATAACTCATTCTGATTATTTCTGTTTTTTTTTTCTTTTCCGTTTCTCCCAACCACTAACACAAAATGTTCTTATGATGAATTTCATGTAAAAATCGAGATGCATTGAACCCGACCCCCTCAGATATCGATGAAATTTTGTTCATAGCTAAATTTGATCAATACAATACTCTCATTTTTAGAAATGACTGTTTTACGATTTTTTGGGCGTGACACAGTGGGAACGTTTTTGAAAAATCGCGAAAATGGTCGAAAAGAGCTCCATTTAAACTACAATAACTCAGAATTGGCTAAACCGATTTCCATGATCTTGGTATCATTAAAAAGATATTTTAACAGGCTTTAGGACACGTTAAAAAAATACACTGTAAAAAAAATTATAACAAAAAAAATTGTAACTGACGAAAAAACCAAAAAGATCAAGGGTTTTTTTACAGTGTATTAATTTTTTAGAAAGGTTTATTCTTCATCTATACCATATCAAACAAGTAAGAGTGCTATATTCGGCTGTGCCGAATCTTAAATACCCTTCACCTAAGCGTAATAAGAAATACAGAAACTACACTAGACTAGAATATCCTAATTCTGTGTTTTCTATTCAGTCTTAGTGCAAATTTTATTAGTATTTGATATATTGTTTGAAACACAATTTTACGACCAACATAATTTATGTTAAATATTTTGAAATTTTGTCTAATTTTCACCATTTTTAATTGATTTAATTACCAATTCTTACCATAATTTGCAGAGTCTGTCTGATGTTCCTAATAATCTTCAGTGTAATTTAACAAACAGAGTATAAAAAAGGGGTACAAGTCGGTTTTAGTGATTTTGCTCAAAAAAAAAAAAAAAAAAAAACAAAATCAAATAGGGCTTTTAGAGGAGATACCAGCAAAAAAAAATTTGTTGCCGGTCACGCCTATTTTCGAGGGGGCGGGCCCTTAAAGTTGAAAATACATAGGCCTATATCTCGGGAACTACTGGGTGTCTGATAATTTATAAACCATTAAATAAAAGGTATTAAAAATACCTTTCCAACGATATATATCATGATTATAAAATATGGACCGAATATGGGTTAAATCCGAAAAGAATATTTTTTGACCCGAATTTATTTGTTTTTTGGAAATGGTTTATATGGCAGGTATGACAAATTATGGGCCGATCTTCTTAAATTTTGGAACAGTTATTTTCATGCATATGAGGATATTTCACGTCGAATTTCAACATAATAACGGTATATATACGATATATATTAGTATTAACGTGGATTTCGAGAGTGGACCTTATGTGGGGGATATAATCAAATATGGACCGATATTCTCAAAATCCAGCAGTTAGATTTAGGCATGTATATAAATGATCCGTGTAAAATTTTGGATTGGTACCCTTATTTATAAGCGATTTATGAGTATTAAAGTGATTTTCGGAAGAGGGCTTTATATGGGGCATACGGTTAAAAATAGACCGAAATTCACAAAATTTTGTGGGATGATTTTTGTATATATTAAAATGATCTGTGCAAGGTTTTGAGTCGGTACCGATATTTATACAATATATATAGGGAAAAATCTCTTTTTCAGATGTGGTCCTTGTATGGGAGCTATGACCAGTTCTGGGCCGACCACCATAAAATTTAGTACAGCAATTTATTTGCCTATAAAGAATATTTATGTCAAATTTTAGCCGTTTACCATTATTTATATCTCTTTTATACGTATTTAAGTGAATTTTGGAAGTGGACTTTATATGGGGTCTATGGTCAAACATGGACCGAATTAAAAAAAATTTCGTTTTGCGATTTCTTTTTGTATAAAACTTATTTTTGCTGAATTTTGTCTTGATATTCCAATTTTATAGGCATTTATTTATCATTAAGCCATATTTCGGGAAGATTTTTGTATGGGGGCTATGACCAATTCTGGGCCGACTACCATAAAATTTAGTACAACAATTTATTTGCCTATAAAGAGTATTTATGTCAAATTTTAGCCGTTTAACATTATTTATATCTCTTTTATACGTATTTAAGTGAATTTTGGAAGTGGACTTTATATGGGGTCTATGGTCAAACATGGACCGAATTAAAAAAAATTTCGTTTTGCGATTTCTTTTTGTATAAAACTTATTTTTGCTGAATTTTGTCTTGATATTCCAATTTTATAGGCATTTATTTATCATTAAGCCATATTTCGGGAATATATATATTTGTATGGGGGCTATAAGAAATCATGGACCGATTCTTACTATTTTCCGCACACTTTCTTCTTTTACAGTACAAACAACGTATACAAAATTTCATGGTATTATCTGCAATAGTTTTCAAAATATTGCAATAAAATGGATGAAAAATATCAAATTTTTATGGAGGTGGTCTCACATATAGGTTCATAACTCTAGTTAACCTAAACCGGTTTTGCTGATTTTAAATAGCAAACTTCTCGAAAGCACTTCTGACAGAATTATTGAAGGTTTGGATCCCGAGTATATCTGGGGACTTCAAAAAACTGATTTCAACAGACAGACAGACAGACAGACAGACAGACAGACAGACAGACAGACAGACAGACAGACAGACAGACGGACATGGCTTAATCGACTTCGCTATCTATAAGGATCCAGAATATATATACTTTATAGGGTCGGAAAATTTTTTTGTGGAAATTACACACGGAATGACAAACTTATATATACCCTTCTCACGATGGTGAAGGGTATAAAAAGGGGTACAAGTCGGTTTTAGTGATTTTGCTCAAAAAAAAAAAAAAAAAAACAAAATCAAATAGGGCTTTTAGAGGAGATACCAGCAAAAAAAAATTTGTTGCCGGTCACGCCTATTTTCGAGGGGGCGGGCCCTTAAAGTTGAAAATACATAGGCCTATATCTCGGGAACTACTGGGTGTCTGATAATTTATAAACCATTAAATAAAAGGTATTAAAAATACCTTTCCAACGATATATATCATGATTATAAAATATGGACCGAATATGGGTTAAATCCGAAAAGAATATTTTTTGACCCGAATTTATTTGTTTTTTGGAAATGGTTTATATGGCAGGTATGACAAATTATGGGCCGATCTTCTTAAATTTTGGAACAGTTATTTTCATGCATATGAGGATATTTCACGTCGAATTTCAACATAATAACGGTATATATACGATATATATTAGTATTAACGTGGATTTCGAGAGTGGACCTTATGTGGGGGATATAATCAAATATGGACCGATATTCTCAAAATCCAGCAGTTAGATTTAGGCATGTATATAAATGATCCGTGTAAAATTTTGGATTGGTACCCTTATTTATAAGCGATTTATGAGTATTAAAGTGATTTTCGGAAGAGGGCTTTATATGGGGCATACGGTTAAAAATAGACCGAAATTCACAAAATTTTGTGGGATGATTTTTGTATATATTAAAATGATCTGTGCAAGGTTTTGAGTCGGTACCGATATTTATACAATATATATAGGGAAAAATCTCTTTTTCAGATGTGGTCCTTGTATGGGAGCTATGACCAGTTCTGGGCCGACCACCATAAAATTTAGTACAGCAATTTATTTGCCTATAAAGAATATTTTTGTCAAATTTTAGCCGTTTACCACTATTTATATCTCTTTTATACGTATTTAAGTGAATTTTGGAAGTGGACTTTATATGGGGTCTATGGTCAAACATGGACCGAATTAAAAAAAATTTCGTTTTGCGATTTCTTTTTGTATAAAACTTATTTTTGCTGAATTTTGTCTTGATATTCCAATTTTATAGGCATTTATTTATCATTAAGCCATATTTCGGGAATATATATATTTGTATGGGGGCTATAAGAAATCATGGACCGATTCTTACTATTTTCCGCACACTTTCTTCTTTTACAGTACAAACAACGTATACAAAATTTCATGGTATTATCTGCAATAGTTTTCAAAATATTGCAATAAAATGGATGAAAAATATCAAATTTTTATGGAGGTGGTCTCACATATAGGTTCATAACTCTAGTTAACCTAAACCGATTTTGCTGATTTTAAATAGCAAACTTCTCGAAAGCACTTCTGACAGAATTATTGAAGGTTTGGATCCCGAGTATATCTGGGGACTTCAAAAAACTGATTTCAACAGACAGACAGACAGACAGACAGACAGACAGACAGACAGACAGACAGACAGACAGACAGACAGACAGACAGACGGACATGGCTTAATCGACTTCGCTATCTATAAGGATCCAGAATATATATACTTTATAGGGTCGGAAAATTTTTTTGTGGAAATTACACACGGAATGACAAACTTATATATACCCTTCTCACGATGGTGAAGGGTATAAAAATAAAAATGTGTTCTTTTTTAGTTTTTTTTATATAATTTTTTTAAGTAGTGTCACTTCTAGTAATACGTACCAAAAGTTTTCGAAATAATTCGAATAACAGCGAAAATATCTGGTCACATTCACAAAATAGTTCAACAATTCTAAAATTTTTTAAATGTTTACAAATAAAAAACCGTCAACAATTGTTTATATTATTTGCCTATTTTCTGTGTCACCATTACAAACAACGAATTTGAGAACATCTTTGTAGTCGGTAAATGTGCATTCTCCTTCAATACAAATTGATTTTAAGCCACTTTTTTCAAACATCAATTTCATATTCTGATACACAGATATTTTGCTGGTTTCCAACTCCAAGTTTCATACAATTTTTTGGCCTTAACATTGTAAATTTTGTAAAACCCACTTTGGCCAAGGAATGTTTTTTTTTAAATTCGTAGTAAGATTCGCGTAGTGAAGATAACATCAGTCTTTTTTGAACTTTTTCACGTAAGTTTCCTTGTTTAACAGTAATTGAATCTTGCGATCCAGGCATCATTCGGCTAATTTCATCATCTTCATAAAATAACTTGACTGTGCTTAGAGTTTCGGTTGGTAAACTACGTCTGCTCATTTAAAGATTGATATCTGCAAACTTCGTTTTATTCCTTTGGATATCTATACTTTTTTTGATACAATCGTGAGATATATCATCCCCAAAACGATCTTTAATTTCTGCGTGACTCATATTGATTGGTAAGAGAGATAAAAGTTTTTGCTTTTCCAAAAGATTTGAGCTGTTCTCTATTTGATATTTGATGTTTTCCAAAATTTCTTCGTAAATGGCTTTGACGTTTTCAAGTTGCGCTGACAAATCAGATAATGGATCAGCTCCAAGTGAATCTGCTATATTTTCGAAAATTTGCAGTGATTTTCTATTTTTCATATATTTCCTTTTAAGAGGCGAAATTTGGTTTGGTAGATGAGGAATAATATGATCATTTATATTTTCAATGACTTCCGTCCTTTCGATGTTTGCATTACGGCTGGTACAAGTTGGAAGTTCATGCAATTCTTCGCTAATTTCATCGCTGGGCGTTGTTGGTAAATAATTTGAGACTTCATTCTGCTCCACGTTGGATTCATTACGACTGCGCGCTTTTCTCAGTGTATTCCGGCATGTTTCGCAAATACGGCTACAATGAATGTTAACGACAGCTGGAAAATATTCAATTATATTTGCAGCCTCGTTTTCACTTATTTTACGAAGCGAAGCGCAACACTTATTAGATATTTTTATGCATCTGTACTTATTGTTTGAATTCATATTCACTCAAATTTTTAAAATATACGCGTAAAAATTGTAATGATATATTGGCTTCTCGAAACTGTTTATAATTATGAATTTCGGTACGTTCATGAGGTGCAATTATATAGCATTTTTTAAGGCAAGAAAGAGGAAGAAAAAATAGACCTGAAAAAATCTTTGGAATGAAAAGGGCAACAATTTTTTTGTTCTATATATATTTCTCTTTATTATGGGTAAAGTAATAAATGTTTATGACAAAACAGAAAATTATTATGAAGAGTACATTGATTTTTTTATTCAGAATTTTGCGGAATTACTAGAAGTGACACTACTTAAAAAATTATATAAAAAAAACTAAAAAAGAACCCATTTTTATTTTTTGATATGGTATAGATAAAGGATAAACCTTTCTAAAAAATTAATACACTGTAAAAAAACCCTTGATCTTTTTGGTTTTTTCGTCAGTTAAAATTTTTTTTTGTTATAATTTTTTTTTACAGTGTATTTTTTTAACGTGTCCTAAAGCCTGTTAAAATATCTTTTTAATGATACCAAGATCATGGAAATCGGTTTAGCCGCTTCTGAGTTATTGTAGTTTAAATGGAGCTCTTTTCGACCATTTTCGCGTTTTTTCAAAAATGTTCCCACTGTGTCACGCCCAAAAAATTGCAAAACAGTCATTTCTAAAAATGAGAGTTTCATTGTATTGATCAAATTTAGCTATGAACAAAATTTCATCGATATCTGAGTTGGTCGGGTTCAAAATTTCAGTTTTATCTCGATTTTTAAATGAAATTCATCTTATCTAAATCACTCTCTCAGTGATAAAAAGGAAACAATTTTAAATGGTAAATGGTGACAATTCAAAATTTAAATAATGTGCAGCTGTTATTGTCGGTTCCTGTAATCTTTTAATGACGAGATCCTCTATTACCCAATTTTTTTTTGAATTTTTAACAAATTGTAAAATGAATATGATGAGTATGAGCTAATGCGAACATTCTTTTTTGTAAAATTTTCGAAATTTTTGTGAAATTGTAAATTGTCCATACAATTATTTATAATTTTTATTAAAGACCGCAAATAACGGGTCCACTTTAATTTTAGTGGTTAATTGCCACCATTTACCATTTATATTTTAAAACAAGTAAGAAACTATAACCATATAATACCCTACACCCAGTATATGTTTAAAACAGTTTTTCAGAAATGTGCGTTATATGGGAGAATAACCTATTGTGGACCGATCATCCAAAAAATTAGTGTCATGATGTCTGTGAATATAAATATTATACGTGTTAAACTTTATCTCGTTATAAATACTTTTAAAAGATTTCTGTAGATTAAAGTGATTTTCGGAAGTGGGCCATATATGGGAGCTACGACTAATTATAGACCGATCATAATAAAATTGTACCGTATTATTTGCATACATATGAAATATATTTGTGTTAAATATTAATTGGATACCAACATTTTTGAGCGAGTTATGCTCTTTAACGTGATTTTCGGGAGTGGGCTTTATATTGGAGCTACGAGTAATTATGGACCAATCTGCACGAAATTTGTAGATGTGATTTGGCTTCATTTACCTCTAATTTTTGATGAAATTTGTGTGGATTCTTACATAATTCAAACATTTATGATCCAAAAAGCTTAATTTCGGGAGAACATTTGTATGGTGGCAAGGTGAAATAATGGACTGATTTCCACCAGTTTCAATCCCATCCATCCTTGGGTAGAAAAAATATTATGTACCAAATTTTATCGAAATATCTTCAAAATTGCGACCTGTACTCTGTGTGGACAGCCAGACGGACGGGCAGACGGACGGTCAGACGGACATGGTTAAATAGACTAAGAAAGTGATTCTGAGTTTATCGGTATACTTTAAGGTGGGTGTTGGACCAATATTTCTGGACGTTACGACCATCAGCACAAATCCAATATACCCTTCCCACTATGGTGGTGTAGGGTATAAAAAATTGTACCGTCATATTCTGAGTTAGAGTGGGGACCGACACAAATACCTATAAATGAATACTGTAGAAGTAACAAACATAATGGCAAGCTTATATGGAAACAAGTAAGAAAGTATAGTCGGTCAAGCCCGACCATATAATACCCTACACCCAGTATAGGTATAAAACAGTTTTTCAAAAACGAGCGCTATATGGGAGATATAACCTATTGTGGACAGATCATCCAAAGATTTAGTGTCATGACTTCCGTGAATATAAATATTATGTATGTTATACTTTATCGCGATATAAATACTTTCAAACGATTTATATGGAAGTTTTGACTAGTTATGGACCGACCATTACAAAAATAGGTTCATCATTTCTGTGTATATGAAATTTATTTATATTGAATTTTATTCGGATAACAACATTTTGAAGAGATTTATGCTCTTTAAAGTGATTTTCGAAAGTGGGTCTTACATATTTCTTGGATATTTTCATCATAATTCAAACATTTATGATCGTTAAACTCCTATTTCGGGAGGACATTTGTATGGGGGCCAGGTGAAATATTGGACCGATTTCCACCAGTTTTAATCCCATCCATCCTTGGGCCAAAAAAATATCACGTACCAAATTTTATCGCAATATCTTCAAAGTTGCGACCTGTACTCTGCACACAAACTTTACATGGACAGCCAGCCAGACGGACGGACGGACGGACGGACATCGTTAAATCGATTCAGGGAGTGATTCTGAGTCAATCGGTATACTTTAAGGTGGGTGTTGGACAAATATTTCTGGGCGTTACAAACATCAGTACAAAAACAATATAACCTCCCCATTATTGTGGTGTAGGGTATAAATACCACTCATGGTTAAGAGGTTTGGCCACCGTACTACAACTACACCATACTATAACTAAATCTACGCTCAACTATGTTGTTAAATATTTTCACACAAACTAAAGTTTAATCTGGTAAATGTGCGACCATTATAAACATTCGTACGTACATCTTTGGTGTATAAATGCTTAATAAGTTTAATTCAATTTACAGATTTAACAAACTTATTGTTGTACTATGTCTTTTCAACAGACATTCATAGATTTATACGAGTATGTATCTGTTTGGTTGAACAAACTGAAGTGTATGAATAAAATAATAAAGTCATTAATTGCCTAAGGGCAATTGATCGCCAACAAAAAGAAAAAGCTCTTACATACTCGTACATACAACTGCATACATACAAGTTTTTTGGCTTCTAAATTACACAGCAGACGTCAACAATTCAATATTTCAGAATTTACGTGGTTTATACCAGATTGCAGTTGAGAAGAGACAATAGTCCTGGGGTTTTTTTTCCTCTTGCCAACACATTTATAGTAGGAGAGTATAGTCTGGTAAGCCCGATCATGTGATACCTTACATAATCTCCTCTAGGAGATTTTTAGAAGTGGTCTTTATGCGGGGACCAATTATAGATCGATTTTTAGAGTAGTTCGTTGTTCGTTATGGAAATGACAAGTAATTGACTAACCGTAACTTCTGCTAACTTAATTGATTAGTTCTGAATTTCATCATAAAATAAAACCAAATTACTTGAGGGCCGTATAGTTAACCAAGTCCAATAAAATTTGTTTGTTGAAATATATTTTTTTTACAAGATTGAAATTTACTTGAAAAGTCTATCGTTATACTGTTTGAGTGATACAAACATCAGCTCGAACGAATAATGCTCTTCACATCTATGACGGTTTAATGCATAAAATCCTTTAGGACAATCGAAATTGGTAACAAGGTGTTGAGTGTTAACTATCCGTTTACCACAATTTATTGAATAAATATCATATGTAAGCATTGTGTGTAACATGTGTCTATTAGACCTGCCCCTAAAAACTAGATTTGCTTTGGATGAGCCTTGCTTGTTCCTTAATAGCTTTAACTAACTACTGCATAATTTAAAAAAAATATTCAAAAAAGAAGTACCATTGTTTGCCCTATTTTCCAACTTTTAATCGATTTCCAATCGATCTGATTGAACTGAAATTTTGTAGCAACTAAAGAACAAAACCCCAAAAAGTCCAAAGCAAATTGTAATAGAATGTTTAAGGACAGGTCTAGTCTCCATATGTATTCATTGACAACTGTTGACTGTATTCGTATGTAAGTGTGTGTGTGTGGATTAAAGAGTAGCATGCAAACCATTTGTGCAACATAAATATTAAAATAATTTTTAAATCTTGTGGCTTTTAACTTTCTAAACAGTGAACAATATTCTATAGATTTCAGTTGAAATTTTAAGTAGTGACTACATATTTGAATGGTTACATTCAACTATATAGGTAGTGATACTTGCTTAAACGCAACCACATCCAGAAATAAACACATACATACATTCATGCATACTCACATACATATATTTATATATATATAGTTATATCCCTTCAAACACTTGGAAGTGAAATTATTGTCGATCATCTTTGACGTTACGTCTCGTGGATAATAAATGAAAAACACGTTCTTTAAAATATTAGGAAATAAAAAACGATAAATTATCGTATTTAATCGATTAATAAAAATTTTATAAATTTATAAATAGCTCATCTACACACATTGAAAATATAGTTTAAATGTAAGTTTACCTTTGACACTAGACCTAGAAAACATAAACGCAAAGTTTTTTATTATAGAACTTTTCATTGCATTAGTTATACACTCGATTGTACTAGCAACTCGTGTTACTCTCTTATTTGTATTACATATGTGTATACAAATGTGTGTATACTCTCAAATAAAAATACAAATGATTTAAGCAATTATATTGTGCTGTGTAAACACCGAACAGATTTCAAGGAAAAAATTGTGTCAATATTTTCAACAAAAGTTTTTTCGTGTAAATTCGAATTAAGCTTTAAACAAATTTCCCATTTACAACAAAATCTAGTTCATAATTAGATTTACCCAAAGCTTATATAAAATATGAATATTTTCCAAAATTAAAAAATAACCCAGAATTTTCAGCAATATCCATTATTAAATTTTTTTTTGTTTATTAATTTTATTTTCTTCTTTTAAATTTGTTAATTTGTTAAACATACATATGTATGTAAAAATTTCGTAGATGATGACAAAATGTTTATAAGAACATTTGTCAACTATTGTAAATTCAGACGACGTACAACTCCAACGACACTACAACATCAGTTGTGAATTGAACAATTGTACATAATATGTATTTCTATAAATCAATTTTGTTACAATATTGTTATGCCTGCGAGATTGTTTGTCGTTGCAAATTTTGAATGGAAAATGCATTAAGATGCCAATGCAATAACCTTTTAAAAGCCAACAAATCGTATCAAATTTAAATTAATTTAACCCTACACTTCATATTGTATCACTGGTGATACACAATTTTATTATTGGAATATTATTATTTATTATTATGTTATACATTTCCCTACTGCATAGTGTATCACTAGTGATACATATGAAAATTGCATAATATCTACTAAATTATTGTTTTAAATTTTTTTTAATATTTTTCCTGTAATCAGACGGTAATTTCCCCTTAAAAAACATTTTTTTTCGATCAAATATAAAAAGTCATGCAGTGTAGGGTTAAAATTAAATTAACCCTTTTATGCACATGCTTTACACATATGTATATTAGGTTGTCCAAAAAAAAAAATTGAGGCTCAATCATAATTTGAAAGCTTAAAGTATTTTTGAGATTTTTTTTTTCGATTTTTCGGAAAAGGTTTTAAGGTCGCACAAGTCGAATTTTTGCCAAAAAATAAATACGTATTCACTAAGCTATCCATTTGAACAATGATCGTTAAAATAACCGAACAACTGCTCACGAATAATTCGATTAATTTTATGAAGAATAATTATAAAAGAATAAAACGAACATCGATTATTGTGTTAATTTATCAATTTCTTTTTAAAATTTTAAAAATTTCATAATTAACAAGTAAGAGTTTATATTCGCATGTGCCAAATTTTATATATATATATATATATATATGCATAGCGAATGGTTTAGGGTCAGAAAATTTTTGAACTTTTACCTATTGGTTTCGAATCTTTACAAGAAATTATTAATATAATTTCCGAGAATTTCCCTTTGGACTTCTGGAAGTGCCTCGAAAATACGTTTTATTATACATTGTATATTTTAAAGTCAGCTATATACGGTGCGTTTAGTGAAGAGACCTGTCCGCATAGTAAACTCTGTGTATACGAAATTTATTATTGCCAGATTGTTTAATATTTTTTAGAAATTTTTTTAACGGCGTCGTGTTTTCCCTATTAGCTATGATGTGTAGTGTTACGATTGTGTCAGTGATGCTAAGAGTAAATTTGATACTTATAACGTTTTTATTCAGCCAATACTAAGAATGTGCAACATTGGAATAGAAAATATAACAACCCTTCCAAAAATGTTTTTATACATATTTTTTTATCACAAAAATATAATTAAAACTATTTTTTTAGAATAATAATTAATTGCGAACTTATGTGTTAATATTCATTTATGTTACAACATCTAAAGCTTTGTGGTTGAGTAATAATGTTTACACTATCTTTGCGCCTATAATTGTGTTTTTATTTTTGTAAATAGAAGTTGTTTCAAAATTAATTTATGCCCATTTTTGTATTTCTCATAAAAATCTGTATTATGCGAAGCCGGTGTTCTGTATATCAGAGAGCAGAAAAGCCTTTTCGCTCGTGCTTTCCAATAATGATACCTAGACACATATACCTTAAATAATTTAAATTTTTATGTTTTCGTTTAAATAAAAATTGAAAAATACTTTGAAGAAATATTGACTTTTTATTTTTCCGATTTTTTTTTTCTTTGACGATTTTTAAAATTTGAAATGGCGCATTTATGTTTCATATTCCGGCAAGACATTTATTAGGTCCATGTGTTCATAGTATTATCAATATATAGTAAATAGATATGTACATATTCTTTGAAAATATTTAAATTTCATAATATGCATACACTCAAAATATTTCATGCACAAAAATACGAAATTGTTTTTCGTAAAATTATTTTCGTACATTTTACTAAATTTTTTTATTTCGTAAACTTACCAAATTCGTTAATTTACAAAAAAATGTTCGTAGAATTATTTTTGTATATTGTACAAAAATTTCGTTTATAATACAAAACTTTCGTGTTTAGATCTTGTAGAAAATTTAGTAAATTTAGAAATTTTTTGAATTTTACAAATTAAATTTCGCTAATGTTTTTTTTTGTTTATTTTACAAAAATTTCTCGAAAAATGAAAATTAACAAAACAATTTTGTATTTTTACGAAATATATTTCTTATTTTTATTTAATTTTGTAAACCAGACCAAATTTAAAAGTTTTATTTACGAAAATTGTTTGTTAAATAACGATTTATTTTGTAAATTAACAAAATAATCTTCTATAGTAGTATAAACACAACCTTGTATAAATTTGTTTTTTGTATGTAGCGAATTTATACAAGGTGATGACAGTCAGACAGCTGATTTGTTTCTTCGCCTATAAGATTAGCTCTTGTTGTTGTAGTTTCAACACTAACTTCTATTTTCTCGTTTGTTCCAAGCTTGTTGTTGTAGAATCAACACCACCTTGTTTAAACTTGTATTGAGCGCGTTCATTTGTTAAGAGTTGCCATATTTTCACGAGGCTGAGTTGTTTGTGTTGAAAGTTACCACAGTTATATATTACATAAGACTACAATAAATCATTTTCTGATCATAATAACTATAAATTATATTAAATTAAATTTCTGTTTCTCTTAGGAGTTTAAGTCTTATAATTTTGTAGCATTTGCGGTTATTTTTTTACTAGAAAATTTCCGAGAAATGTGTATTTTAACAAAAGTCAACTTTATAACTATAAAGTACACTTTTTTACACTCTTTTTGGCCCATTATTTGTATTTACGTATAAAGTTCAAATTCATATTTCATTGAATTTATTCTGAATTATATAATCTATAAATTTTTCTAATTAAAGAATTTAAACTTTTAAAATGTTTTTGTTTAAATAAAAAATAATACAATTCTATTCAATACGTACAATAAATATGTTTTTATTTATTATAAGTATTTAAATAGTAGTTATTTGATTAATAACATGAAGTGTTAAAATTGCTATATTAATATATATATTTTTGTTATGTTGTCTTAACAATAAGACATCAGTGTTGTATTAACAATAGTAAATCGCAGAAAATATCCTAGTCAAATTTTTGTTATAGTGGCAACATTTGAAGTGTGATTTTGTTGTCCGGCAACAATAATAATTACGGTAAAATGAAATAGCTTTTCATTCCAAAAAAAGTTTGCAACAGGTTGGTAAGTAAAAATAATTTCGATGCACAATTTTTTTAAAAGGAACCTCGTGGTTTTATTTTTATATTTCAATTCTTTGGAATAAAAAACTCCGGGTTCCTATTGAAAAAATTGTTAAACTGTTATTTAATATTTCATTTTTTTTTCAGGTGGGTAAAAAGACGCGAAGCAAATTCAGAGTGGGCAGAAGTTAAAAAGTGGTAAGTACAACATTTTGTTTAAACCGAAATTATATTCATAACTTTTTGTTTTAAATAATAGGTATATTTTAAAAAATATAGACAGCCAAAAAGAAGGAAGAAGAATAAAGCAGAAAAAAGGAAAGCTCAGTTGGCAGAAGTTAATACATAAAAATTTTGTTTAAAGGAACCTCGTGTTTTTTTATTAATCAGCCCAATCATGAATAAAAAAATTCGCCGGAGTTTTTTTCCTTTTTATTTTTTAACATTGAATTTGAATAGGTAAAATGGGAGAAAGGAAAAAAACTTCAGCGGAATTTTTATACATGATTAGGCTGAATAATTTCAGTTCTTTGGAATTGTTAAATTTTTATTTAATTGAACTGGAATTTTGAATTAATTCAAATTAATTAGAAAAATGCATTGCAATTCATGTAAATTCAAATGAATTAGCATGAATTGCAATTCAAAATTAATTCAAATGAATTAACATGAATTGCAATTAATTTTTCTAATTCATTTGAATTAATTCATAATTCCAGTTTAATTAAATAAACCTGTAACAATTCCAAAGAACTGAAATTATTCAGCCCAATCATGAATAAAAATTCCTCGGAAGTTTTTTCCTTTTTCCCATTTTACCTATTCAAATTCAATGTTAAAAAATAAAAAGGAAAAAAACTTCCGAGGAATTTCTATTCATGATTGGGCTGAATAATTTCAGTTCTTTGGAATTGTTAAACTAATTAATTGAGCTGGAATTTTGAATTAATTCAGATGAATTAGAAAAATGAATTGCAATTCATGTTAATTCAAAATTAATTCAAATGAATTAACATGAATTGCAAAAATAATTCAAATGAATTAACATGAATTGCAATTCATTTTTCTAATTGATTTGAATTAATTCAAAATTCCAGTTCAATTAAATAAAAGTTTAACAATTCCAAAGAACTGAAATTATTCAGCCCAATCATGAATAAAAATTCCTCGGAAGTTTTTTTCTTTTTCCCATTTTACCTATTCAAATTCAATGTTAAAAAAATAAAAAGGAAAAAACTCCCGTGAATTTTTATTCATGATTGGGCTGAATAATTTCAGTTCTTTGGAATTGTTAAACTAATTAATTGAACTGGAATTTTGAATTAATTCAGATGAATTAGAAAAATTAATTGCAATTCATGTTAATTCAAAATTAATTCAAATGAATTAACATGAATTACAAAATTAATTCAAATGAATTAACATGAATTGCAATTCATTTTTCTAATTCATTTGAATTAATTTAAAATTCCAGTTCAGTTAAATAAAAGTTTAACAATTCCAAAGAACTGAAATTATTCAGCCCAATCATGAATAAAAATTCCGCGGAAGTTTTTTCCTTTTTCCCATTTTACCTATTCAAATTCAATGTTAAAAAATAAAAAGGAAAAAACTCTCGCGAATTTTTATTCATGATTGGGCTGAATAATTTTAGTTCTTTGGAATTGTTAAACTTTTATTTAATTAACCTGGAATTTTGAATTAATTCAAATTAATTAGAAAAATGAATTGCAATTCATGTTAATTCAAAATTAATTCAAATAATTTAACATGTATTGCAAAATTAATTCAAATGAATTAACATGAATTGCAATTCATTTGAATTAATTCAAAATTCCAGTTCAATTAAATAAAAGTTTAACAATTCCGAAGAACTGTAATTATTCAGCCCAATCATGAGTAAAAATTCCTCGGAAGTTTTCTCCTTTTTCCCATTTTACCTATTCAAATTCAATGTTAAAAAATAAAAAGGAAAAAAACTTCCGAGGAATTTTTATTCATGATAGGGGTGAATGATTTCAATTCTTTGGAATTGCTAAACTAATTAACTGAACTGGAATTTTGAATTATATCAGATGAATTAGAAAAATGAATTGCAATTCATGTTAATTCAAAATTAATTCAAATGAATTAACATGAATTGCAAAATTAATTCAAATGAATTAACATGAATTGCAATTCATTTTTCTAATTCATTTGAATTAATTTAAAATTCCAGTTCAGTTAAATAAAAGTTTAACAATTCCAAAGAACTGAAATTATTCAGCCCAATCATGAATAAAAATTCCGCGGAAGTTTTTTCCTATATTAGTAAATGGTATTTATTTTCATTTAACTAAACAAAAAATTTTTATAATCTCATTGTTTTTTTTCTATTTACAGGTACCACCCAAGATAATATCATTTCCTTATCCACTACCAGATCCCAAAAATAGTAATATGTAATTTGTTTTTTTTTTACTTAACTACAATAAGAATTTTATTTTCATAGTTTTAATTAACTACAATTTTTATATACATATATTGTGTTTTTGATCTTTTTTATTATTTTAAAATATTCTTCTTTAATAAGCAATGATGTAGTTTTATATGTATAAACAAATTTTTATATATTTAGCTTTTTTTAATCCGATATTTCGCTATCTCAATCGATAGCTTCTTCAGGGATATTATAATTTTTAAATTATAATATCAATTGAAATACGAAAAATGAAAATTTTTAACATTTTCGTTTTTTATATTTGAATTGTTATTATAATTTCACATGCCTGTAAGATTAAAATTTTTCTAAAGAAGATATTTTAACTTAACTTTAAGTTTGAATTATGGCTGTGATGGAAATCGAAAACGAATGAGTTTTAGAAGTCAATTTTTTCGGAATATTTCTGTATTGAAAAACTTTTATCACATAAAATATAAATTTATTGTGCTACTAAAGAGAAACTTAAAACAAAAATTTTAAAAATTGGATTATAAATGCATTAAAATGTATTTCCAAAACTGATTTGTTTTTGTTTTCGATATCCATTACATGCCTGTATGTTTAGTATTTAAGTTTTGTAATAGAAATTGTACTTTAAAACAATTTTATATACCTATATATATTTTTATTATTATCTTATTAAATATCTTTTATTAAATATCTTTTATATACAGGCTTCTGATGGAAATCGAAAACGAATGAGTTTTAGAAGTCAATTTTTTTCGTAATATTTCTGTAGTGAAAAACTCTTATCACATAAAATATAAAGATATTGTGCTACTAAAGAGAATCTTGAAAGAAAAATTTTAAAAATTAGATTATAAATGCATTAAAATGTACTTCCAAAACTGATTCGTTTTCGATTTCCATCACATGTCTGATTATCTTGATATTACTATTCTCGATATTTTGCTACTTTGTTGTGTAGCATCTTTAAGAAACATTTCTTTTATAAATTTCAAATTATTATTTTATAATTTCCTTTTTTTATATAAGCTTTGAAGTCAGTTATTTTTATATAATTTATTTTTTTATTTCAATCTAATATTTCGCTATCTCTATCGATAATAAAATTTTTAAATAATAACAATTGTTTTCTTTAATACTTAATGCTAGATCTATAGGTATACAAATAAAAATTGAAAAATTATGAAAAATAGAAGATGATAGATAATAATAATTATATTAATAATAAATAATAATAATTATTTAGTTCTTTTATTCGATCTTTTAAAATAATAAATGAATTAGCATGAATTGCAATTCAAAATTAATTCAAATGAATTAACATGAATTGCAATTAATTTTTCTAATTCATTTGAATTAATTCATAATTCCAGTTTAATTAAATAAACCTGTAACAATTCCAAAGAACTGAAATTATTCAGCCCAATCATGAATAAAAATTCCTCGGAAGTTTTTTCCTTTTTCCCATTTTACCTATTCAAATTCAATGTTAAAAAATAAAAAGGAAAAAAACTTCCGAGGAATTTCTATTCATGATTGGGCTGAATAATTTCAGTTCTTTGGAATTGTTAAACTAATTAATTGAGCTGGAATTTTGAATTAATTCAGATGAATTAGAAAAATGAATTGCAATTCATGTTAATTCAAAATTAATTCAAATGAATTAACATGAATTGCAAAAATAATTCAAATGAATTAACATGAATTGCAATTCATTTTTCTAATTGATTTGAATTAATTCAAAATTCCAGTTCAATTAAATAAAAGTTTAACAATTCCAAAGAACTGAAATTATTCAGCCCAATCATGAATAAAAATTCCTCGGAAGTTTTTTTCTTTTTCCCATTTTACCTATTCAAATTCAATGTTAAAAAAATAAAAAGGAAAAAACTCCCGTGAATTTTTATTCATGATTGGGCTGAATAATTTCAGTTCTTTGGAATTGTTAAACTAATTAATTGAACTGGAATTTTGAATTAATTCAGATGAATTAGAAAAATTAATTGCAATTCATGTTAATTCAAAATTAATTCAAATGAATTATCATGAATTACAAAATTAATTCAAATGAATTAACATGAATTGCAATTCATTTTTCTAATTCATTTGAATTAATTTAAAATTCCAGTTCAGTTAAATAAAAGTTTAACAATTCCAAAGAACTGAAATTATTCAGCCCAATCATGAATAAAAATTCCGCGGAAGTTTTTTCCTTTTTCCCATTTTACCTATTCAAATTCAATGTTAAAAAATAAAAAGGAAAAAACTCTCTGTGTCTATACCCTTTAGAACGACTTGGAGACCTTTTGCGCTTTTGAGCTGATAGGTGTAGAAATCCCTAGCCTCTCTCTCCAACTGATTGGACAATTTTCGAAAATCATCTTCCTTTTTCACTTGAATTTTGGTTTCGCTGATATTTCCATGTTTAATTGATGTTACGCTAAACATATTTTCACCTATTACCGAAACAATTCTTTGTACCAATTTACTGGAAGTGGGCTCTCTCAGATAAATTGGTGGGGGCTTAAACGTCTTCTTAGGAAGTTCTGGCTCATCCGTCTGGAGGAGAGCAAACATATTTTGATCATTACTCACGGTCTTAGGAGCTTTTGAATTTGATGATACTTGAGCAGATGTTGGGCTCCTCTGTCGCTTAAGAACTGTGACGTATTTATCCATACCTACTTGTTTTCTAGGTTTGATTGCACTATTTGATGTAGAAGGTGTTGATGTTCCTTCATCTATTGAAATTACTATATTGGGCGAACAGGAACGACGCCGTTCCACGGCTCTTGCAGTGAGAAGATTCTCCACAGATTTTTTTATGGATTCTTCCTCAGAGATCCATTTAGTTTTTCTAGTTGAGCTCAGCTCTTTCTCAGAATTACATCTGAGAGGAACACTCATACAGTTTTTATACGATTTTTAATGTTTTTTTTTTTTATATATTTTAACCTATTACGATTTTTTTTTTACTTTTTGTTTAATTTCAACTTTTTACACTTTTTCACCTATTACGATTTTTTCACCGAAAATTCAGCCGCACTAAAAAAACACGTCCGAACAGTTCGATGAGACGAGACTGACGAGAGGAGAGAAATAATAATAATTAAGTGAGTAGGGATATAAATGAACTATATTGGAATAGATACTTGTGTAATTTGACCTATTCCTGTCTATACTCTCCCTGGACCTTTGCTATTCAAGATTAAGTTTTCGAATAGCCCAAAATAAAATCTTATCTTTTCTACAGATAATCGTCTACATGTTTCGCGAAATAATTAAACATTTAAAAATAAATTTTTAAACAAAAACTTATTCAAATCAAAGATAATATTTTTTTTTTAATATGTATTCAAATTTGTATAATCATGTAAAGTTATCTAAAGTTATTTTTCTAATAAGATAATAATATAAATACATAAGTAAAATAAATATTAACAGAATTTGTTTAAATTAAATTAAGATATTGTTGTATAAAATTATATTTTTAAAACAAAAACAAATATTAAGAAAAATGAAGTATAAAAAATTTTGAAATTATCAATGTAATGTTAAATTATTATGTTAAAAATATATCAATGTAAGTGATATATTTTATATAGTTTTGAAATCAATTTATGGTCAGGTCAGGATCTTTGAGTTTTCTTTAATATATTAATACCCAACATACATATGTATTTAGATACTTGATTTCAGTTAAATTCAATTTGTTATAATGTAATTATAAAAAAAAAATTTGTAAATGTGTAACTGATGTATGAATTTTAATGTTAATGTGGTATTAGTACATACTTATATAAACATATTAGGTATTATTTGTTTTTATTTTTTACAACAAATTATGGTTAAATTTTTAGACAACCATGTCAAATTTCTTTTCTTTGATTTCGTCTTTTTTTAACTTTAATCGCCATTCAAATTTCTTATTTGTATTTTACAGATGAAATATTATAAGATGTCAAGATCTCATCATCCTTTATTCAATCATTGGCCTTACATGTAATAAGTTCTATTTTCTCTACATACAAAACTACTTAATCGGGGCATCTGTTTATTTAATGATAAAAAAAAATAACTTTTTATTAGTACACAATTTTCAATAGCAATCTTTTACATTATGGACAAAGACGTAAAAAAAACAAAGAAGACTATTCAAATTTTAAATGTAAGTTTACTAATTTTCAAAAACTCTATGATTAGCAAGCTCAAATATACGTTTGGAAAGGGAAAACTAAGAAAACAAATTTAACAACTATCATCAGTTTTTCGAAATAGTTAATGAATCTGTCTTGAAAAAATGCTGGCCGATAAAAGGATTTGAGTTGCATGAATATCTTTTTCTTCTTTGATGCTACCGTTGTACTTATACAATTCCTCCAATTGTGGCTAAAAATATTTCTACAAGACAAAAATCGAAGAATAATAAGTTTTCGTTTTTAAGCCATTAAAGCCGTGGTTTCGGTTAAAGCCGAGCGAAACTCTAGTTAAAGTCATTGGAAAGAAATATTAAAATTTAAAACCAAAAAACGTTTTAGTTGAAGGAAAATTGCTAATCATTTTTGCTGTGGGCGTTGGTAAATTTAAATTTCTCAGAGATGTCTCATTCATGGTACGGAAAAAAATACAGCGCATCAAATCATTCTAATCTTTTAAAATGGATGTACACATGTCCTATCATTTAAGGTTAATACATTACTAGTTATTTCAACATGTGCGTGTCCTAAGCGAAATTCTTTTAACTCTATATAGATTATATTTGATAGCCGGTCCTAAATAGTAAATGCAAACAATAAAATAAAAATATTTAATATACTGCTATTGGGACTACAAAGAGATTTTAGCTGACAAATTACTCTGTACTAGATTTCTTCTCATGGGTGAAATAAGTACTTTCTAAAGTGCAGTGCATTCTAAATTACTTAGAGACACTAAAGTGAGAATTGACTTCGCACTAGATTGCCTTTGCATTACAAAGATCAGACATTAGTGAAAATGAAATACATTGACTAACTACTTCCAAAACTGCTTTTTATTTGTGTAACCTACATATCCAGTCTTACCTTATTAGCACATTTTTTTTTTTTGACAGAATTAAACCCTTTTGGTTGTTTAATCTCGAATTGTTAGTACGTGATCAAACGCCATGTTTAGTTATTATAATATTGTCTTCAGTACACAATAAATAATTACATTGTAATTACATATACGAGTATATATAAAGCAGACAATAATAATTTAAAAGCGCCAAAATAAGTAGTCAACTAAAATTATGTTTAAATAACTTTTAGCTACTACAATTTCTGGTAAAATGTTTGGCTTTGCATCAGTCTTCAGTCTTTTTATCTTTATATTTCTCTCTTTAGTATCTTAAAATTATTCATCATACATTTTAGTTGGGAATATCATCAGCTTTTTGGAATCACATTAATACACATACATATTATTGACCGGATATACATACATATACCGTATAGTAGGGAGGGAGCACAAATGAGTACATGTTAGTATCTTGTGCACTTGTTATTGCATAAAAATAATAAAATAATTATTAAATCAAAAATAAAAGTATCAAATTCTAAAAAAAAAATACAAACGAACGAAATATTAAGTAATAATATTTAAAGGTGCTATCAGACGGGATGTATTTCACATATGTACTGTCAAATTGTCCATCTGTAAAAGTTGTACATATCGTGTATTACATATTAAACTTTGCATGTGTAAAATACATGTGGAAATACATATGCAATTTTTTTCCATTACACCACGCTCTATTTTCCTGTGACAAACATAAACAAAACAGCTGGTTTGTTTTGAAACAAAATTATTTGATAAAATATATTGTAAAGAAAAATTAAAGAAAATGTATAATGAACTTGGAAAAGTAAGTATTTATCGATTTTTAATAAATTAAATTATGTTTATTATATTTATTGCAGTTAATGGCAAAAATTATGAATCGTATGTAAAATGGAAATTTTGACATACATAAGGAATTGCATATGGGTAAGAAAAGTGACAGTACATATGTAAAATACATCCCTTTTAGTAGTAATGTTTTGTCAAAAGCTCGTTATTTCTTAAAACATATTTTACACGTTTTGGCATACTCTCCTACAATTTGTCAATGAATTAATTTAGAATAATCTCTCATTCACTCTGAACGCGCTGCCAAAGCTCATAGAAATTGGTTGCAGTCAATCGGTTACAGGTCGCAACTTTTTGCTGGCTACTGCATCGAAAGAAATTCCTGCTTGAAAAGCCATTCTCTCACGATTTTGAAAGCGTGCTTTGGGTCGCGATCGAGCTGAAAAGTAACTTTATCCAAATCGGCAAGATGAATTTGCAAAATAGGTAGCTAGTCTTCTTTTTATTTATTTATTTATTTATTGCCTATGGATGCTATTCCTTACAGACATTTACAAAAATTTTAAAATTAACAAACTTAAAACATATAAACCAGAACACTATGAATTTAAATACATTTTTAAATAAAGTTTTATAAGACTGGGAATTAATGCAAAATCTATAAATCTATATAAGTGATTAAATGTGTTGCACATCCTTCTTAGTGGGTCAGCATCAGCAGATAATAATTTCTGGTAGGACGTTGTGGAACATTGAAAGAATTTCATTTATTAGAGAATTAGAGCATGTAAGACCATTAATAACATTTAAAATAAATGATACATTCAGCATAACTCTACGACTTTTTAGTTTTGGCAGCTTAATAAGAGCTAGACGACCAGGATATGATGGTAAGTTAAGTGGGTTAAAACGTAATCCTCGAAGGCAAAACAAGAGAAATTGTTTTTGCACCAATTCAATAGCATTGGAATGTGTCTGATAAATTGGATCCCAAATAACTGACCCATACTCAAGACATGTATAATGTTTTTGCAATATACCGATCATTAAATTCTTTAGACCAACGTTTTATATAGCCAAGCATACCTCTGGCTTTATATATTATAGAATTTATATGTTCATATATATGTATATATATAGTTTAATTTAGGGTCATATAATATACCCAACTCCAGAAAGCTTTCAACCAAATCCAGTTTATGATTTCCAAAAAAGTAATTTGCAGTTATTGGTTTACATCTTGCAAAGCTCATAGTTTTACATTTTTTTTATATTAACCTCCATTAAGTTCTTAGCACACCAATCATAAAATAAGTTCAAATCCTTTTGCAGAATCGCAGAAGTGTATGATCTATTAACTGATTGTAGCTTAAGAATAACTTTACATCATCCGCGTACATTAAGATATTCGAAGATTTTATTACATTCGGTATGTCATTAATAAAAAGTGAGAACAGTAGAGGCCCCAGATAGCTGCCCTGTGGTACTCCAGATAATACATGAATGTTTTTGGAGATACAACTTCTAAAGAGCACGTTTTGCATCCTGCCTAATAAATACGAGTATATACAGTTTGTTAAAAGTTTTGAGAATCCCATTAATTGCAGTTTTTTAATAAGGAGTTTATGGTTTACTTTATCAAATGCTTTGCTAAAATCGGTGTAAATAACATCAGTTTGTTTCATCTGAGAAAAGTCATTAAATACAGCACAAGTAAAGAAAAGCCTTTTTGAAATCCATGCTGGAACGGTGATATCAAATTTGATGATTGAAAGATTAAATTATCAGTGAATAATTTTTCAAAGAGTTTGGGTACTGCACTAAGTTTTGCAATGCCACGATAATTTTCAATTCCTTCTTTATTACCCGATTTAAATAAAGGTACAATGAAAGATTTCTTCCAGATATCCGGTAAATATCCATTCTTAATAGATACATTAAACAATAGTGTTATTGGGATAGATAAAGCTTTGGAACATTTAATAAAAATACTGCTGGGAACATTGTCTGAATTTAGCATATTTTATTAATTCAGGTTAAATTACAATGTCAAAACAATTTAGTTTATTGAATTTTAAATAATATTTTGAGTATGGAATCCAACTCATCCATCATATAAAGGTACTTATTTTTAAAGAATTCTGTATTTTTGTTATTTAAATGTATATGACTGAATATTATTTCGATGTTTTGTTAAAGTAGAATTTCTCCGTTGAAATGCAGCAATTTATTCCTCTAAAAATTTTAGTTCATAGAATTCAGCATTTAAAATATCTTTTTATGTTTACAGATAAATAAGTAACTTCTACTATCCCGACTTAATATTATTTGGAATTATTATGCTTAACAATTGTCAATAAATAAGAAAACACTACTACTACTTAAGCTATGTATATATAGACAGTTGTCAGATCATACAATGTTGTCAGATCTAGCAATGTACTCACATTCAAAATTGTATCAAAAGGTAAATTGTCAATGCTTTTTCTTACAACGTTGGAAGACCAAAATTTAAAGTTCACACGATTGTTGGACAATTTCTGAACATTTTTTGGACAACGTTATAAGATCTGATAACCGCCGTCTATACAAAGCTTTAGGCATGTTTTTGAAATATGGCATGTTCTTCTTATGGCTAAATTCACAGTCTGTAGTTAACTAATGGCAAAGGCTTAACTAACGATTCTTTATTCGCAATGCTTAGTTTGCCATAAGAATAACAAGTAATAGTTAAACCATGGTTAGTATTTTAGGTTACCAATGGTTAACTAATGACCGTGAATTCGGCCATTAATCTTTATGATATTAAATGAGAAAAATCGTCAAATCGTCACTTTGCTATTTTTAAAAGAAAAAATCATCAAAATGACGATAAATTGTCAAATCTGTCAGCTATGCTCATATAGTTAAGATTTGTTATTATAAATAAATTAGATATTGGAAATCCACATCTGAACGTCACACATCGAATTCTTGTTAGAAACAACTAAATAAACAACTAAATGCATGATTCTAAATCCTGATAATTTCTAACAATAGCAAATAAAAAAAATTAACCAAATAGAGTGATCTCGATAAATGTTTATAGACGTAATACACAAAAAAATTAAAACCAATGACCATTTAAGTACAAAATTGTTTCTAACCATTTGCAAGATGATATAATTTGTTCATCTATTATGAAGATAATTAGATATTTTTTTTTATAATTTTAGAAGATTAAAATATAGGCAAGGATAAATGTTTAATAGGCATGTTTTCTTTTCGATTTCACACGACTTTCACTATTTTCAGATTGATTAGACGAACACACTTGTTGTCCGATGAATATAATTATTTATTGTTGAAAACTGCAAAGTCGTGAATATTGTTTTCATTTTATTTATCAAATGCAATAAAAAATTGTAATTTTTTAAAATAAAATGTTCATTGTTAATGTACTTAATATTAATACTAAAAGCAATTCCAGAGTGAAGTATTTCTTCTGACATCCTTTCGTAAGATGTTGTGGTTGGATATTGCTTTTTGTGGTGGTGGTGGACTCTTTGTTGTTGTTGTTGTTGTTGTTTTACAAATATGCATGAAGACATAAAGTGTTGCATGAATAAAAGATTTATTAAATGTTCATAAAGAGTTGAAAAGATTTAATATGAAGTTGTTGTCGGTATAATTCAATTCAGTTTAATAGTGTTTCTTCGCCTTCGTCTGTTTCTACTTACTTTATTTCTTTCATATCAAAAAGGGATGCCGCAACAAAATTTTATGTTTTTGAAATATAAAAATCGGATTTTATGCGTTTTTCGCTGAATGCAATTTTTATGCATACGCATGAACCAAAATACGTATGTAGATATGTATGTAAAATATGGATACAAACATACGTATGTATGTATGTATGTATATACACAACACTTAAATACAATGAATGAGAATAGTTTGAAGAAATTAAAATACGAACATTAAATAAATTTATGTATGTATATATGTATGTTAAATATGTATATGTATACACACACACATAAATACTTAAACATGATCATTAGGGTATTCTTAAATTAGGCTTATTCCAATACTCCATTCTCCATTCTCCGACATCTTGCGTCAGAGTTCGCACATTATACTTGTAGCGAACAATTTAATTTAAAAATTGTTTTTGTATTTCATTGAATCGAAATATTTAAATATTAACTAGAAGTATAAAATAACATAAAATTTAATGCATTTCCTAAATCGAAAATTTAACATTTTACAAATATTTTTAAAATTCAAAATTTTTATGTTTCTAGTTATTTTGGATTTGCATTGGAAAACATTAAAGTAACATTTAATTTTTGCTTCCATACAAAAATACGGTAAAGCCCTTCTGAATGGAACCTCTTGGCAAGGATAATATTTCAATACATCTGGTTAGTGTTTCCGATACTATTGAAATAGTACATGCATTTTTTCGTGATTTCTCGTGATTTTGCTGCATATTTGATTACATTTTGAAACTAAATATTGTGAGAAGCTTTTGCCGTAGCTTTACAATCCAATACAACTGAAATTCAAAAATTAAATCTACATTGTTCGCTTGTTTCCAATTACATATTTATAATACGAACAATTACTTACACTACAACATTTTTAGTTGAAATTTGGAAGAAAGAGACAAAATTCCAGGTGAAATGTAAAAAATGTTAAATTAAATTGAGAAAGTTCTAATTGAAATTCAGAATTTCAACGTGAAATTGAGAAAAATCGAAATAAAATTGAGAATTTCTTTGAGAAAATTCCGAATGAAGTTGAGAGTTCCAAAATGAAATTGAGAAAAACACAACTGAAATTGAGAATTTCAATTTAAATTGTGAAAAATCCAATTTTAATTAAGAACAAGTAAGAGTTTATATTCGGCTGTGCCGAATCTTGTATACCCACCACCAACACACCTATTATGAAGATTTATAAGAGATTTATGCGCATTTAAGTGATTTCCGAAAGTAACCTTTTTATGGGGGCTGCGGTCAAATATGAACCGATCATCATCATATTGAAAGTGACGAATTATACTCGTATACATATACATATGTATTCATTATTTTTAACTATAAGGGATTTATGCCCATTTAAGTGAGTTTCGCTGCTGATGCTAATAAGAGCTTTTGACGCATTTAAGTGATTTCTAATAGTGGACTTTATATGGGGCCTACGGTCAAATATAAACTGATCATCATAAATCTGAGATAGACGATTTTTATATAAGTATGTATGTGTGGACTATTTGTGTTGAATTCCAACTTGATAGTAGTTTTATAAGGGATTCATGCTCATTTAAGTGATTTGCGAAACTCGACTTTATATGGGGGCTACGGTCAAATATGGACTGATCATCATGGAATTGGGTACGACGATTTGAATATATATATTCTGCTTGTCGAATTTTAACGTGATAGTCATTTTTACAAAAGATTTATGTTCATTTAAGTGAATTTCGGAAGTGCTCTTTGTATGGAGCTATGTCAAAATTATGGACCGATGCAAACAAAATATTGTTTTTAAATTTCACTTTGCATGAAACTTATTATTGCAGAATTTTGTTTAGATACGGCTTTCCTATAGACATTTATGCACCATAAATCCATATTCCGGGAAGACATTTGTATGGGGGCTATGAGAAATCGTTACTGATGTATTAGATTTGAAGAAAACAGCAAAAGATATCTTAAAAATATCGAGGTGGTCTGAAACTTTGATCTATGACTTAGATCCTACTTGCAATACCAAACATTTCGGGGGATCAAAGAATATTTGGTAAAAATTTCATTGTTCTATATCTTTTTTTTTTTTTTTTGAAACTCTATCGTGCCTACGATAGACGAACGGGCATGGCTAAATCATCTTAGAATCTTATAAGGACCCAGAATATATAGAATTTTTGGTTCTATGATCATTATTTCGATGTATATACCCTCCACCCCCTTCTTTTTGGTGGTGGATATAAAAATTAAGAATTTTTTATTTTACTCTACAAATATACTATCCATGAAACAAACAGTACAGGGTTAATTAATTTTTTCGGTGCTTTTAAGGCATTACATTGTCTGCCGTCATCGTAAAATCAAAAGGATTTCAATGGAATTTAAGACCAGGGATTTTGACGGCCACTATAATATGGTTTTAATGTGTGCTTGTGATCATTGCCCTGCATGAATTTCCATAGGTGGCACATTGGTCTTCTGGCATAGGGTAGCATTTTATTTAGCAATATTTTAACCACATTTTACCACATTACCGAACCTAATTCATGCTTCAGGGGCCAAGGAATTCGGGTTAATCTTTTATTTTATTATATCGTACATATGTTATTTTATTGCCTCAATTAAAATCGACTTTTACAAACCAAGGTTTGTTATAATAAAAATATTAAAAAAAAATGCGACACAAAATACATAATTTCATATAATCATAATCAGAACTCTTTTATTTTCAAAAATCTGAAATAAATATTGGCATCGAGATAAAATTCAGCACAATAAATATTAACATATTATAGGATCGGTTATTGAGCCAAGAAGTGTAATGAAATTGGAGTTACTAATACTCAGATTTTGCAAATGTTTAATTGGATTCATATATAACCCACTAACGAATTATCAATTGATAGATTCCGATTTTGAGATGTTGATAATCAAGTAGTTGTACCAATAAATTCACAAATTCGAATCCTAATTACTGCTGCACTCAAAACTCTCAAATATGTATATATTAGTATCTTTAAACTTTGTTTAAGAACATTTAGTATTTCTTTTAAATAAATTAACCAATAATGAAACCAGTAACTATATAAACTATATGAAGCCCGACCATAAAATATCATACACCCAGTGTTTTTGCAAACTCAGTTTTTTTATAAATGGGCGCTATATGGGAGCAATGACATATTATGAAGCGTAGTGGCTTTTTAAAGTGATTTTCGGAAGTGGGCCTTTAGACGGATCTTTACAAAATTTGTAGGTGTGTTCAGGATCCATGTGCAACTTATTTATGGCGAAATTTGTTTGGATTCGTGCATAAATCGAAACATTTGTGACCGATAAACCTCCACTTCGGGAGGACATTTGTATAGTGACTAGGTGAAATAATGGACCGATTTCAACCAAATTCAATCCAACCGTCTTTGGGCCGAACAAAAGTATCATACTAAATTTTATCGAAATATCTTCAAAATTGCGACCTGTACTCTGTGCATAAGGTTTACATGGACAGCCAGCCAGACGGACGTAGAAAATGATTCTTATTCGATCGGCGTACTTTAAGGTGATTGTTAGACTAATATTTTGGGGCGTTAGAAACATCAGCACAAATCCAATATACCCTCTCCACTCCCACACTGGTGGTGGTGGGGGGCAAAGCTTATATAACTGATATGCAAAACAATACAAAATACTTACTTGGGGCCGATTTTCTAACTAGTGATTTAATTTTCCAATAAGTGCCAAAAAATGTGCTAAGTTTTTCCAAATACTTTCAAAACTAATTATTTATACTCGTATATAGTAGGTTCTCTAAACTTAAAATTGTAAATATATGTATGTATGTATAAATATGTAAATATATGTACATATATATAAAACAGTATAAACTTATGGTGTTTTCTTTTCTGAAATAAAATGCTACACTTTTATTATGTACATTTTTATAATGTTTACCCCACATTTTAAAGATGTCGCATTTTTAATGGTCAGAATAGAACATAAAATTACAACAGTGTAACACTTTTTTTTATGTACAGCTGTTTTTGTTTTTTTTTTTTTTTTTGTTAAAATAGAAGAAGCAGACAGCTCCCTGGTAAGATCGCTTGAAATAAGGCCAATGGCACCTTCCCGACCAATACGCAAATTCTTCTTAAACTATAAAAATTATATATATAAACATACATTACATATATAAGAAGTAGGAGATATTGTCCTATGAAATTTGACATAAATTAACTTCAGAGTATTCATTAATTACGTTCTCTACAAAGCCTTTCACTCGCGGTTGTAGATTTCTTTCCATAATCATATAAAATATTTTATCATCATCAGATGATGAACATGAATCCAACAAGTCATCCAAAATATTTTCAGTACATAAAAATGTAGTAATATTTTCCATTTTGTATATATCTGTTTTGTTTCTTAACACAAATACACATTCATAAACAAAACAAATGTCAGTTGCAGCGATGCCAACTTAGCCTTTTTCGGGCAAGATGTAGCCGGATTTTAGTCACTCAAAACGCGAAAAAAAGAAATTTGGGTGTGGTTTTATATGGATTTTTTTCCATTTAGCCATTTTTTCAAAAATGTTTACGCGTTTTGAGTCTCAAAAGTTGGCATCACTTGTCAGCTGTTTTATCGTGCGATTCTCCCCCTCTAAAAATACAGAGTGTGAAAGGTGCACCATTTTTTAAATTTATAGTGTGACATTTATAGAAAAGAACACACTACACTTTAGCAGTGTTGACATTTTTTCAGAAAAGAACACAAAAAAATAAAAAAGATGCGAAATGGGAAAAACGTGTAACATTTTTGCCAGAAAAGAAAACGTCATTAAAGTTTCAGAAAATGTATGTAATTTAAAAACATTTATTTAATCGTTTTAATCCGCATCTAATATAAAAAAGAGAATTCATTAATCCACATCTAATATAAAAAAGAGAATTCATGGTATTTAAAATCAGTATGTTTCTTATTTTATTTTTTATTGGATTCATTCCACTAAATTACACGTTCAAATTCTAAATTACTAAATGGCAAAACTAAAATCTTCATAACAAAAGATGACTTAAAGGGGTTTTCATTCAACTTATACTTGTGTTAATAAACTTGTAGCCAAACCTCTATAGTTGAATTTTGATTAGAGTTAATTATTATTAATTAATTATTTTTTTTTTTGTTACATTTCGAATATTTTATATTTTCGATTTATTCGACAATCCGTTTTTTGACAATTTTGTTTTTATAATTAAGAACTTTTTTATTTTTTTTTCAAAAAATATAAAATTTGTCTGACTTTTTGTACTTGTTTTGCCCGCTTACATATTTGCGACTTATATTATGAGGTTTTTTCTTTTAGAAAGCAATTGTATTAAGAATATACTTATGTATGTATATCCTTTGAGGTCTCCAAAAGGTCATCATTTTGGAAATACAAAGATCAAAAGCTCTTTGATGAAAAGCTCAATTGTTAATTAAAAAATAGTTTTGATTAATAATATTTATTTTGTATTTTTAATTTGTTTTTCTTTAAATTGTTCATTATATGTAAAGATATATCACGAATTCGTGATATAGGCATTAATGCGTACACATATAAAGAAATACTTAAATATTAGAGCATATGATGAAGAACCGGTTACCGTTTCGAAACCGGTTTAGAAAAAAAAATAATTTTTCGAATAACCCGATAACACATTTTCTCCAAAAAAGTCGGGTTTTTTAATACTTTAGTTTTAATTCATATAAAGTTAATTTTTGCCATTGTAGTTCAATAGCTGAAATTTCATATGTTGACAATTCTTAAAATATTATTCTTTATTCCTTAAAATATTCATACATGTAATTTTTTATTTTTAAACAGAAAATAAATTAGCATTTTTTAAATATCAAAAAGTTAGAAAATGCTAAGTAAAATGCAAAACTCTAAATGTAAAATTTTACAGCTAAATAAGAAAAAACTAAAAAATGCTTAAATGGTCACACTACATAAGTTACAACCTGACGCGCAATTGAGAGAAGAACTTTTTTCTTTTATTTTGTAGTTGCAAGAGTTAGGGTTTTGATATCAGACTTAGATTTTCCTTATTAGTTGCACTTCTAGTTATAAAGGGTGTCCCAACTAGAACGCAATTTTTAAATTTTAAATAAAACACTAAAAAATGCTGCGGTATTTCATTAATGGACCTTTTTTTATGAAAATGAGGCAGGTCAAGCGCAAACAGTCAATGGTGTTCGGTATCGTGAAATGAATTCGATGGTTTACGCGAATAAGCCGACGACGACTCAAGCCTTAAAAGAGAAAATTGGACGCTGCATTAATTAAATACCGCAGCATTTATGCTAAAAGGTCATTGAAAATTTCATTAAAAGATTGCGTGTGTGCCAGCAAAGCCGCGGCGGCCATCTGCACGATATCTTGCTCCATACATAACCTCATTCTGTCTACTTTACGATATAATAAAGTTTCACGATTTTATTTTTTGAAATATCTGTGTTTTATTTAAAATTTAAAAATTGCATTCTTGTTGGGACACCCTTTACAAGTAGAATTATGATATAGAATTATGGTAGAATTATGTAGTTATACAGAACTTAGAATCGTTAAATAATTCTTCGGGATATAAAAACCTCTGCTCTTCTACATTAGGGGGGTTTACGGGTCGTGTATTCATCTTTGAATTTGACAATCCTTTTGATTTTGGACTAAATGATTTCTTTAGGGTTAACCATTTGTGAATGGAGAATCTCAAAAGTGTTGATGGAGATTTATTAAAAGTTTGATGTAGAAGACTTTGGCAAGGGCACCGTTACATATCAGAACGATTTCCGAAAGAATTGTACAACGCGTTTTCAAAGGAAAAAGAACAGTTCGAGATCGAATTTATTATTCTCAAAATGATATTTTTGAGGCTACCTAATGTATAGTTAGTTATGCATTGATACGTAAATAAATTAGTTCTAGGAAAACTCGATAATTTCACTTTACATCACAATAGTTGAACAAATTTAAGAATACTATTAAAACCACAACAAAAAATAATTTAACTGATTTTTTTAAGGAAACTGCAGTCCAAATTCATTTCTGGTGGAAAATTAATTCACGCGCGTCAGATATACATAGATAACATAAATATTACAAAGTAAAGTTCTGTTGAAATATACTGGTATGCAAAAAAAAATCTTTTTATAAAGGAATTTTATTTCCATACTGCTTAATTTTATACATAATGGTCTCGCTATGAATTTATATGTTATTTTTTTAAATCTGTGGTAATAATAGTGAAAAATTCGAACTAACATAAGCAAACGCCGCTATACGGGTTTTCTAATTTAGCCTCTATTTTCACCTCCTCACTCTGAGAATCGACCTAACTTTTGCTAACCTGAATTATTTCTACAGTGCTATCAGAATTGCTCCTTTATCAAAATATTGTATATTAACCGTTTCTCCTCTTATCATTTCGAAGTGCTTAAGTTTTCTTTGAATAAATCAAATAAATTGTTATTTTGTGGTTTTAGTTTGTTATGTTCTGCAGCGTACGAGGTTCACACAAGAAGTATGTATTTGTAGAAATTGTATTAATAATTTTTCATACAAATATTTTTTAAGAATTTCAAACCAAAATATGTATATAAATAGTACTGCAAAAGCTATGGATGCCAATCCCGAAAAAAATCTCGAATCCGAGGAATAGATTAAAAATTCCTGAAATATATAATTCCTTAGAATTTTTGAATTTCAATTCCTAACATTGTCAGACTTATACACAAGTTTAATAAATTTCGCGTTGAATGCCTTTTTGAATAATATAAAAATATAAAGTTCATTTATTATTTTTTGCTTAAAAGAAAAAGAAAAAGGTCGCACAAACTAGGCTGAACAATTTATCCTGCTATACTGAATAATTAATATTTATTTCCGTTTATCCAAATATGTATATATATTCAATTAATTAGTTTTTGTTTTTATACCCTCCACCACCACAATTGGCGAGAAAGGGTATATATACATATGTAGGTATATTATTGATCCTTATGGAATTCTAAGTCGATTGAGCAATGTGCATTTGGCTTGCTGTCGTCTGTTTTCTGCCTCTCTGTGTAAAACACTCTCAAGTCCAAAATACGTAGCCAAATTCATCTAAGTTTACAAAATCTTACATAGATTATTTACATACAGGGGTGTCATAGAAACCAATATTGGTTTTGCTAATTGTCGGTTTTAAAACCAATATTGGTTTCATTTGGTATCACGAAACCAAGTTGATTTACATATATACAAAAATCATCCCACAAAATTTTGTGAATTTCGGTATATTTTTAACCGTATGCCCGATATAAAGCCCTCTTCCGAAAATCACTTTAATACTCATAAATCTCATAAATCCATATTTGACTATATCCCCCACATAAGGTCTACTACGAAATCCACGTTAATACTAATATATATCTTAAATATAACGTTATTATGTTGAAATTCGACGTGCAATATCCTCATATGCATGAAAATAACTGTTCCAAAATTTAAGAAGATCGGCCCATAATTTGTCATAGCTGCCATCTAAGAACCATTTCCAAAAAACAAAAATTCGGGTCAAAAAATATTCTTTTCGGAGTTAACCCATATTCGGTCCATATTTTATAATCATATATATCGTTGGAAAGGTATTTTTAATACCTTTTATTTAATGTATTACAAATTATCAGACACCCAGTATTTCGCGAGATATAGGCCTATATATTTTAAACTTTACGGGCCCGCCCCACACTGTGGCCGTGTAGTGCATTTAATGGCCTTAAATCAAGGAGGTTTTGGAGCTTCATGAAATTTTGCACACATTTATGTTAAATTTTTTAAGAATTTTAATTTTTTTTTTTTAAATACGCCCACTTTTACGCCCACCTCCCATACAACTTAAATAGAAAATGTAGCATAACTTCCATGATTTTAAATATATCAACTCAATTTTCATAAAACGTTAATATTATAATTGTAGAATGAGCTCCTGAAAATATGAACTTAATCCGCCCACTTTTACGCCCACCTCCCATACAAATGATATTTCAAAAATGCTATATCTTCTGTAAATTTGTAACTAGAATGTTTATTTTTCGCAAAAATGCATATAACATCTATTAAATGCTGTTTTGAAAATATGAAGAAAATCCTCTTCTTCATCCAATGTATCATCCACTACTTCATCAGTCAACGTATAAGAATGTGTTAGCCATTCTTCATTGCCATTAAAAAATCTTGATGAAGTACGCTTGTTTGTTTCAAAAACCGTCTGAACTTTTCTTGATTTTTCTCAGACACTATTTTATAATTCACGAAAACTACACCAATTATAAGATCAATATCTTTTTTACATTGAAAAACAATTTCCGAAAGCGTGCTGAAAGATATTTTTGACTTTTCCATTGCTTATTAAATAAATTTGCTTTAATTGCTTAATAAACACTCACTTATAGTATGTATAATGTAATAATATAGTATGTATAATGTAAAGAAAGTTTATAACGGATAACGGAGTTAATTTTTAAGAGAAAAAATGCGATCAATATTAAGTTATTGATAACCCTGGTTTACAGCCAAAAAATACCAAGAACGCCACATGCCTAGATAAGTTAATTGGGACCTCCTGAACACGAAAAACGATGTAATTTTTTTTTTACAATATTTTCATCTTCATTGCTTACACACTAGCAAGTTCAAGTCGCAAGTTCAAGTCGCTCGTCATTTTAATTTAAAGTTTTTGAATTTACGCCGAATATAGTGTGTAAAAATGAAGATGAAAATATTGTCGTTCCACAAAATCCTTAATAAAAACTTTATTTTTCATCCGATTTTTTTCAAATTACGCTTAAAATGTTGGTAATAAAAAATAAAACATTCCAGATATTAACTGTAACGTAGAAAAAAAACGAAATAAAAAAGAAAAATTTTGAAAAAAACGTAAAAAATAGACAAATTTCGAACTTTGAGATGCCATAACTCAGCTATTTCCTATCAGATAGAAATTTGCAGCATATCGGCGGAAAAGGCATTCGATTACCTTTCATCTATGCCATTCATCTCGATCGGGCTCTTCGGTTGGGCTCCACAAGGGTTTGAATGGGACCATACACCGAAAAACACAAAAGTACCGTTATCTAAAAAACGGTACTTAGAAAAAAAATTACAGCGTTTTTCGTGTTCAGGAGGTCCCAATTAACTTATCTAGGCAAGTGGCGTTCTTGGTATTTTTCCAAATTAAAAATTTGTAAAGCAGTGTAATATATGTAAAGCTCTTCATTTAATGTGGAGTAAGTTCACATTTAGATTTTTTGTTGTTTAGTCTACGTAAACAATGTACTGATATTGCTTTGATAAACACTTTTGTGTACATTTGTTTTTGTAATCGGGACTCAAATTTAGGTTTTTTCTATATAGTACACATGTAATGAAACTTTCGTATTTCTCGATCTCAAATTGGCACCGGCTACGTGTACGAGTAGCAAAGAAAGAAAGAATGCGCATTTGTTTTTGCACGCGTAAAATAACGCATATTTTTTACTGTAATTTTTTGGTTTTTCATTGTTTTTTCGGCGGCGGGCAAATTGGGGCAGGTTTTTTTTTTTTAGTCTGTTAGCTGAGACTCTCAGCTTTAATTTGGTATATGACTCCATGTGTCGCACTGCTTCGCACACAACTAAAAGTCTAAAAGAAAATCATAAATGTTTATTTTTTTGGCTCAAAATATATTGTCAAAGGAAATTTTTTTTTTAAATTTTTTAAAATTTTTTTTTTAATTTACATAATGCCTAATGCCTATTTTAAGTGAAAAAATACTTATAAGGTACATTCGGTGTATAGTTTATAAGTAACAAGCTTTTGAATATAACATAGAAAACTATCACATTTGAGACTTGTTCAGATACTTCAACTTTGCGCTGCTCGGGACAGAAAACCAATGGAGGTATTTGCATGAAATTTTCCACACATGACCTTCAGATAGTTTTTAACCATCTGTGCAAAAATCATTAAAATCGGACAGAAGGTCCAAATTGATTTATTGCCGCAGTGGACACAGTGTGCGCCCCCTCGAAAATAGGCGTGACCTCCAACAATTTTTTTTGCTGGTATCTCCTCTAAAAGCCCTATTTGATTTTTTTTTTGAGCAAAATCACTAAAACCGAATTGTACCCCTTTTTTATACTTTGTTTGTTAAGTTACACTTAAGATTATCAAGACAAACTCTATAAATTATGGTAAGAATTGGTAATTAAATCAATTAAAAGTAGTGAAAATTAGACAAAATTTCAAAATATTTAACATAAATTATGCTGGTCGTATGGGGGCACATTTGAACACAATGACTTCATCCATTAAAAAAATAAAAAAAAATATAAATCGAATTAAAAATAAGTTATTTGTAGACGTAACCTAAAATTTATTTCCATATATATTAGTTAAATTATGTAAAAAGTCAATAATTCAAAAATATAAATTTTTATGTGGCTTGAAAGCAAAAAGTGTTCTAAGGTGCCCCCCCTCTCCACTACATGCATATGTATATGTAAAAACGGCTTTGTTTTGCCACTCTGAACGGTTCACAACCAAATGAATATTGGAATAATGTTATTTTTGCGACTAAACAAAGGTTATGCTATACTACAATGTAGTCCAACCAGATTATGACGCAGAAAATCGCAAAATTATTCCAACTGTGAAATTTGGAAATATGTCGATAATGGTTTGGGAGTGCATATCGAACAAACCGTTTATAAATTCAACAATGGATGCACACCAATATTTATTAGACATTTTAAAGAAATAATTAAAAAGTAATGCTGAAAATTCGGTTTTATAAGGGATAATAAACCACAATTTAAATTTTACCAGGACAACGATCCCAATTATAAATCGCATATTGTTCGTATGTGGTTCCTTTATAACTGTAGGCAAATTATAAATACTCCTGCCCAAAGTCCCAAACTGAACCCCATTATAAATGTATGGGTGTATTTGAAGAGAGAGTTAAAACTGCTTTATTAGAAGAGTGGAAAAATTACCAATGCAAAAGTGTTTACAATGTTGATGCCAATGGTGACCAAACTAAATATTAAAACAACATTTATTGTATCTTTTTATCACATAAAATAATATGAATTTACGTTTTTAATTTTGTATAAAATGATATTTGACAGTAACAAAACTGAGCTACATTATAACTTTTGCTTTAATTTTGATTTGTTTTGAACTTATGTAAATATCGAAATAATTTAAATAAATGAAAAGAAATAAGTCCTAAATATCAATAAGTGCAGTTTTATTGCTAATAACGTTGAAGAAGTTATAATTTTTCTTATGTGTAAAGTCATTCTTGACATAACGTACGAAAGTTATTTTTTAATATATATAGAGTTAACGCCAGGTTTAATTTGATTGGATACCATTATCCCTAACCCAGCTAGCATTTTTTGAAATTTTTAATCAAATATGAATCTTCCTTGACCCCCCCACGCGATTAAAATAATCACTTATGCTCTCGCTTTTGAGTCGAAAATGAATGTTTTGTCGGGAGAAAATGGTACCCTAGCCGCGACTCTTCTGAAAGAGTCTTTTATGACTCGGTTTTCTGAACTCTTACGACACCTTTTTCTCACTTTCCTGCAATCATTTGGGACTCATTTATGAATCTTTTTAAAGTTATTTTATGATCATATGCGCAGACGCTTTCTTCTCTATTTTGATTCCTTTTCGAGTCATCTAGCACTCATATTACTAATCATATGGGAGTCTTCCTCAAATTGTTATTGCATATGGTTTTACTTACTTTTCTAATGTTCTTTATTATACAAATTAAAGCAGTTTTTTACATTTTTATTGTATTTTATTATAAAAGTAATAAAAAAGAAGAAAAACAAATTCATGGGATTCATATATACTAGAGTGTCCCTTATATGGCAAAAAATTTTTTTTTCGAATTTCGAAACGCATACCCTCCAATTTTTCAATTTTTTTATAAATGCTAAAATGTACTTAAATATGAAATTTCATATCTGTAGCATGATTGCAACCCGTGCCGACCGAGCTCTAAAGTTTAATAAAAAATGGTGTTTTGGTCTGACATTTTGGCTTGATCCAAAACTAATTAAAATGCAACAAATAAAGTAAATATGAGTAAAACTAAAAAAATATCAATACAAACTTTTATTTAAATATTATAATAATAATGAATTAGGGTAACTTCTCTTTAGTGTAGTTTTTTTACAGTCTGGATACAGATTTCTATGTTCCTGAACACAACGCAACAAAAACTGTTTTTGCTCTTCTTCAGCCGTGATAAGACCATTAAAATCTTGCATTAATTTAACAGCTCTTTCAGCAGTGTCATTTACGACCTTCAAACGACTTAATCGTCTTCTAGCTTCCAAAAAAGCAGGATTGTCACCCCACGAAGATACGTCTTCCCGAAGAAAACTGTCGTCGATCTGTAGTCGAGATAGAAATCGTTTGCTTCTTTGAGTCACAAAATCATCCAGCGTCATATCTGAAATAAAGAAAAAACCATTAAAATAAGCAAAAACTAAACCACAAAACTTTGAAAAAGAAACAAGAAAATATTAAGTAATTACCAAACAAATTTTGCGTAATTTCTTCCTTCGATGGGACATAGCGTTTAGAGGAATCTGAACTTTCGTCTCTGTTTAAATTATTAATCATTTTTGTCTTGGTTTTGGTATCAACTTCTTCATCAAAAAGTGATAACATGACTGTTTCTTCACACAAATACCATAAATGATGAATAAACTTGCTTATGGATGCCTTGGAACTTGTCGCGTCTACTTTTCATATTCTTTTAGAGCTTTCAGAAAGGACAAGTCTTGGTTAGGTGCTTTAACTGCCATTGTACATTCGAGCCAAGGTTTGGTATACAAGGTGACGATAAATAAACAAACATCTTGAAGAGCATTTTTGTCCTTTGCAGTAATTTTAAGTTGCGATTGAAGCAAACATATTTTTATAGAATAGATTGCTCTCGCCATCCATCGCGCTTGATGCAAAGCTCCGGGGGGCCTGAGTTTTAGTTTATTCTCTGTGTCTCCTCCTAAGAACACAACGCATAGTTCAACCAATTCGCGGTAATCGTCTCTAACAAAAGATTTTTCCAGTTCAGTCTTATAAAAAGTTAACAAAGATGTAATGTTTGTCTTAGCAATATGTGCTTTAACGAAATTTAGAGGTGACTCAATGTTATCAGTGTTAATATTTTTCCAATTATCTCTTAACTTTTTGAAAATTGGAATATCTGGGCTACTTGTAATATGTTTTACCTTGGTTTCAAAAACAGCTTTAAGGACCAACTCATAAACATGATGACGACAAGCAAAAAGCAGCAATTCCCTTTCTAAAGTCTGCTCCAAAATAGCACAAGCTTCACTGAAACGGCCAGTATTGGAAGCTGTTGTATCGCAGCACATTATCTGTACTTTGTCATGGAGGGTCCAGTCAAAGAGAGCAATTGAAATGGCTTCAGCTTGATGTTTTCCAGAAGAACTCTCTAATTTCGGTACTGCAAGAAGCTGTTCTCTATCGTCAAATGAAGCAATAATTGGCAAGCGTTCTTCTTTTGAACTTCGTACATCCAATCCAGGTAATAGTTTTCCATCCCAATGAACTGTGACTACGTCAGGCAAATTATTCTGGAAGTCAGTTTTTATTGCTTCTGCCCTGGATTTTCTCGCTTGAGTATGAACTCGCTGAATCGAGGATTTGTTTATAGGGAAATCATCGCTGTTCAGACCAAGCGCTTCTACAACAGCATGGAGAATGTAAACTGAGTCCCTTATGCTTAATTGGCATCGATCTAAAGCTGCTACCAGTTTAGGAGTTATTAAACTTTTCGTGCCTCTTTTAAAACTTTTTTCAGGGTAAGGAATCTGAGTACTAAGTTCAGAGTTTGAAATCTGTTCCTCATCCGAATTCTCAAGACATTCCAAGTTATCTATCGAAGAAGTAGATGCAACAGCCAATAACTCTCTTTGTTTTACCTTCCTTTCTTCTTCTTCCAATCGTCTTTGCCTAACTCGTTCTTCTTTCTCCGCCAATTTTTTGTCGATTCCACCTAAGCATCCCGGTCGACCTGGCTCTCTCTGTTTCCTTAAGAAATCTTTGTCTTCCTCTATCTTCATTCTGTCAAAGGCATCTGCATGTGCAATATCAAATAAGTTATCAAGGTCTTTTACAAAATTATTTTCACGATTCTTGAAAGTCAACTGAGTTTTCTTACAGTTTTTTTGCAGCTCCCTCCAAACATGATATAAATCAAGATTTTTGTCGTTACCCACGTACTTACCGGCCATACCACTGCCAATGTTAATGAGTGACGAGTTTAACATGGGGATGAGGACTACCTCTCAGCAGTCATTTCGTTTGTGGCATAGCCGCAACTAGAATTTATGTGGGATAACGGCACATTTTTGCATTCTCTCTCTTAAGAGAGACTATAGTAACAATTTCGCAATATGTTCTTTTTTCATATAAAAGTGGAACTTTGGCATTACCAGTGGTATCAAAAGTAAAGCCTCAATTAGCCGACTGTAATGGAATGTAACTGCAACAGTAAGAAACAGCTGATGGATATTGTTATGTGTAAAGTAATGCAAATGGTTATGGAAATGTAAAGTAACGCAACACCGTAATGTATGAATCTGTAAGAAATAGAATTTCCTTACATTTTTACGTCTTTACACTACATTCCGTTACAGTCGGCTAACTGAGGCTTAAGTACTCATGCTTTTCGTATACTATTTAAGTACTTACTTGCGATCACTGGTTACTGCCGCCGCTGCATAGTATGTTCATCTACATACCTAATAGTTATTATGTATATTATACATATGTATGTACTTTATATTTGCAAATATTTTCAAGATCACGGGAATATGTAGAATTTCTTAAAATGTGGCATCTTTGAAGTTACGCTTGTAATGTATTTTTATTGCAAGTCATTATACATACTACATAAATTTATGATAATATTTTCCTTGAAATGCTTAATTTTCATAAAATTCTGAAACAATGTTTTTCGTATCAGGCGCACATTCATCAATGTATGTATGTATTTAGTTAGTTGTAATGAACATTGATTTATAAATTTATGTTTAAGGGATTTGCATATAGGGTATTCATTCAAATTCGAAGAATTTAAAAATTATCATGTTCGAATAATTCGAATCGTTTTATGAAGAATAATCGAATAAAATTAATAAAAAATACTTTTTGACAATTTTTAGTAATTGAAAATTTAAATAATTGATAGAAAATGTCTTCCATAACGTAGTTGTCGATCGGCAAGTAGAGGTAATAAACCTGAATCTTCTAGTCCGATTGTCTAGTGCGAAAATGGCGTACGAATCGTAGAGCAGGACATAAATAAGATCTGGTTTGGAAAACTTTAAAAACAAATATGTATGCTTAGATTTTAATGAATTTAATTCAAGCAAATAGGAAAATAAAGAAAAGCCAGGATTTTCTAAGTAATATTTTATACTTTAATGCCAGTTTTCTCCAACTTCAGTTATAATTTAACTGTTGTTTTAACTTTCAGTTTGCAAGTTTCAGCTAAAATTTAACAAAAAAAAAATTAAGAAGAAAGTTTAAGTTTAATAAATTGAAAAATATTTTTTTCAGCTAGCTTCCATTTAATAGTAAAATCAAATAAACCGCTCCCTTGGTAAAAATTCAACCATCCAAATTATTATCTGTATGCTATATGACATCACTAATAGCTTCCAATTGCAACAAACGCCGGTCATGTACAGTGTTTGAAAAAAAATATGTATGTATGTATCCTAAAAAAAACTTTTTTATATAAAACTTAAATATGTTTAAGAAAATTTTCAATTTGATTTATTAATCTATTATTTTTTCAATCGAAATCAATAAGAATTATATGGTCAAGCCCGACCATATAATACCCTACACCCAGTATATGTATAAACAGTTTTTTCAGAAATGGGCGCTATATGGGAGATATGACCTACGATCATCCAAAAATTTATTGCCATGATTTCCGTGAATGTAAATACTGTTATACTTTATCTCGATATAAATACATACTTTTAAAAGATTTATGGAGGATTAAGTGAATTACGTAGAGGGTCTTATATCAGGGAGTTTCGATTAATTATGGACCGACCTTTATTAAATTAGGTGTCAACATTTCTGTATATATGACACTTAATTGTGTTGAATTTTATTTGGATACCAACATTTTTAAGAGATTTAAGAAGTGATTTTGGGAAGTGGGCCTTTTATGGGCGATCATCATAAAATTCTACCACATTATTTGTATATATGCAAAACATATTTGTGTTCAATATTATTTGGCTACCAACATTTTTAAAAGAGTTATGCTCTTTGAAGTGATTTTCGGAAGTGGGAGCTACGACTAATTACACAAGTTTACAAATTCCGGTCAACTTTTGGGTCAGAGCAGATGAGAACAAATCTTGACGTTAGTTGAGACAGACAGACGGACATCGTTAAATTGACTCAGGAAGTGATTCTGAGTAGATCGGTATACTTTACGGTGAGTGTTGAACAAATATTTAAGGGGGTTATAAACATCAGCACACCACCATAGTGGGGAGGGTATATTGGATTTGTGCTGATGTTTGTAACGGTCAAAAATATTAAAGTATACCGAATGACTCAGAATCAATTTCTGAGTCCTCCCGAAATAGGGATTTATCGGTCATAAATGTTTGATTTATGCACACACCCAAACAAAATTCGCCACAAAAAAATTGTACATGAAGCCTAATCATATCCACAAATTTTGTGCAGATCGGTCTATAATTGACGATACCTCAGATACCTTCAGAAAATCAGTTTAAATAGCATAACTCTCCCCAAATTGTTGATATCCAAAAATTTTAAATTAATATGTTTCATATATACATACATAAATCATTCGGTTCAATTTTATGATGAGCAGTCCATTATTAGTCATAGCTCCCATATAAGGACCACTTCCGAAAAGCACTTTATCTTTTAAAAATTCATATATAGAAAAATCATTACATCACTACGGTCGGTACATAATTAATCATAGCTTCCATATAAGACCCACTTCTGAAAATCACCAGATAATCGAGATAAAATTTAACACAAAAAATATGTGTGTTTATGCACAGAAGTCATGCCAGAAAATTATTGAGCGGTCCATAATAGGTCATAGCTTTCATATAGCGCCCATTTCTGGAAAACTGTTTTTCACATATACTGAATGTAGGGTATTTTATGGTTGGGCTTGACCGGCTATACTTTCATACTTGTTTTTTTTTATATTTTTGTTCTCTAATCTATCCTTAATAAATAAAAAAAAATCCTAAAAATTTAAAATTTTGCTTAACTTATTTTGAAAAAATTTAAAACAGAATTTTGAAACGTCCGTTAAAAAAAATCAAATTTGCTAAACATACCTTATAACAGGTTAACGTTGTGCTACGAAAATAAAAGCTCATATACAACTAAATACGGATATATTTAAAGTAAAAATATGATTTTATTCGAATATTTCTGAAAATTTATTAATTTTTCCTACATTTCTTATTTAAAGGTTATGAAACAAGCAATGACCTGGGAAATATTTTTTTCTTATTAGAACGATAATTACGTACACATTTCGATTATATTTCATTTAAATGCAAAAATTATTTTTTAATGACAATTTTTTTGTAAAAACTGAAAAATGCACAATTTACGTTTTCCTATCATCTTAAAATTTATTTTCAAAACGTAATATTTTACAACCCATACAATTCTATTGGTGGGGACGGTCAAAAGTCGCGATTTTTTTTACCACTCTAATGTACAATATTCGATTCTATGTTTGGGGTTTTAATATACAACATTGTTGTCTGAAAATACCTTAGAAATACGATTTCGATTGGTTTTCGTATTATTTTGTTTGTTGAGTAAACACCTAACAACCAAATACATATGTACATGGTGTAAATATACAAGGTAAGTGCAGGAGCCCAGCTGACTAGCTTTGTTTACAATTTACTTATATCAAAAGTAATAGTTTGTCAAGTGTTTTTAACAGTAGTATAATATTTTACACAAGCTTGTTTCTGTATTGTGTTGCATTTGTTGCCAATTTGCACTCACCTTGTATAAATACACCATGCATTAATGTATATGGATGTATCATGGTGTAATTATAAAAGGTGAGGGCAAATCGGCAACAAATAAAACACAATACAGAAACAACAGGCATTTTGTTTGTGTAAAATAATGTACTACATTCTGTCAAAAACACTTGACAAAAGTATTTCTTTTGACATAAGTAAATTTTAAACAAAGTCAGTTAGCTGTGCTACTGCACTCACCTTGTATAGTTATACCATGAAACAAACCATAGCAACGTCTAAATAATTTTCTATATTTATTTGATTCTTTATAATTTATAAAAATATAAGGAAGAAATAATAAACATAAAATGTTTTGGGGTTTAAGTGAAGCATTCGATTTATTTAGTGAATACGTCAATATTTTTAAAAATGAGGATGAAATTTCGAGACAAAAAGATGATGAAAAGTCTACTGAAAATGAAAAGTTTGTAAATAACGAACAATTGAAAAAGGAGATAAATATATTACTATTTGGTGCAAATGATCCTAGGCACATAATTAAGACAATGGCAAAAGTCTACACGCACAAGTCGCAAGGAATGACACCAATTTTAAATTTCTATCTAGTCGATGGTTGTGTTGAGATAGCGGCACGAAATATGGCTTTGCTTGCAATAGCACTGGAATGTTCTGAAAGTTTAAATCATCGAACCAAGGTCCACTTATTTATGGATATATATGGAAATTCGATACTGAGGGCTTCATCTTACCATTATTTGGTTATAAAGGCAAAGTCATTGATAAAGGCTGTCACCGACTATGCATATCTAGAAAAACTGACACCAATGTTAAATATAGAGCACATGAAATATCGGGAACGTGACGGTTTAGAAACTGCTTTCGATTTTTGGTTGTCTAAGGAGACCAATATTTTCAAAATACAAGAATATTGGAACTCTCGACTAAGGAAACTACTGGGAACACGATACGATTACAGAGAAGGCCAATTTGACTGGGATCTTAATATGGTATTAAAAGAACGCAAAGGAAAGCAAATATGCTCACAGGTAAGCTAACACGAATGTATTTTCCGTTTATATATATATATGTACCTGTAGTTTTCAAATAATACTTTACCATTTCTAATTGAAAAATTTCAGTAGGTTTTCAGAAATATCACTATTCTTAGAATGAATATATTAAGTTATTCCATTTGCAATTTGGTTCATTTGCTTGCCATAAACGACAAAAAATTGATAATGTGTATACGGTTTATCATTTAAGCTCCCATACAAATCTCTTTCCGGAAAACTATGTGAGGATATTAATCCTAGCCCCACACAATATGCAATTGAGATAAAATTAGACATATTTGGTAAAATCCCAGAAAAATTTGGATTATGAATAAACTTAGATTTCTTTAAATGTCAAATCTAAAGTCACAAACATCTGTCCTAAATCAAGTTAAATTTTTTAATTTTTGAACCATTTTCCGACTCTAGATAGGACCATCAACTTAAATATCTCTTTAACAAAAGATACATGTAAGAATATATTAAAATGTTTGTGATTTTTTTTTAATTTTGTAGACCCGCGGTAATAGGCTTGGGGAATCACTAGCAACTAAAAACCATTCTAAATAGAAATCTACTCAAAAACTCCGCAGCGGTTTAATTTCATTGATATATCTCCAATCGTTTTATATTTTCAAAATACAATGTTTCTAAACCACATTGTGTACAACACCCAAAGGATTTGTATGATAACTTACACTTTGGAGGTAGTTTTCAATGAATCTATGAATTCTTTGCTTACTGAGATAATTTTTAAACCTACGAATACATCATCTTGTTGGTGGCACTCGCCATTTATAATAACGTTCCTGCCTTCGTTATTGAAAAAGTACGGTTCAATGATGCCTCCGGCACATAGTCTACACCAAACAGTGCATATTTCGGAATGCATTGGCAGTTCTTGCAATGCTTCTGGCTGCTCTTCACACCAAATACGAAAGCTTCATCCATAAAATGGAAGAAGAGCACGATGCACTTTCTTAACCGAGCATGAATTTTGATAATAAAATTCAATAATGTTACGTAAAATAAGCTGAGCTGTCAAAAACCAGTCTTGCCAAAAAGAAAGTTGCTAAAAAAAACACCCTTTATATAAACCATGTGGGTATTTCTACGGCTGGTCCGATCAAGATCAAAGGAGAATTAGAGTTTAAATTTTGAAGAAGGACCTTGCAGTTACGAAGGGCACCTTTGGCATATAGTTTGTGTAAATTTTTTGTTTATCATTCGATATTTTCTGAAAGTCCTTGGCTAGATCTTTAAAAGCATACTAGCTATTTATCTCAAGTGATTTTTGAGTTATATGGATTTGAAAACTTCAATTTCAAAATGTCCGGTTTTTTAAATATCGGGTTAATGTTATAAAAACTTTTTTATTAACATAATACTATAAAATTATGAACGTAGATTCTATTTGCCATTTTAAATAATAAATTGTAAACGAATTTAACAAATGTACAAAGGAAATCCCGCAATTCTTAAGAAATGAGAATAAATTCCCAAAAATTATTTTTTCTTAATTAAGCTCGTAAGTTCCAAATTTCTATTGGGTTTGGTGAAGGTTTTCAAAACTGTTTTCTATTCTATATTTATACCCTACACCACCATAGTAGGGAGGGTATATTGGATTTGTGCTGATGTTTGTCATGCCCAGAAATATTGGTCCAACACCCACCTCAAAGTATACCGATCGACTCAGAATCACCTTCTGAGTCGATTTAACGATGTCCGTCTGGCTGGCTGGCTGTCCATTAGAGACGTGCATTATTACACTACAAAGTATTGTACAATGTAGTATATTTGATAAATACCTTGTATATGTTGTGCAAACGAGAAGTTGTAAAGTAAATGTTGTGCTGTTGTCATACAGATGGTTGTAGATGTTGTGTCGTTCTGGTTTGATCACTCTACACAGAACATCGCATGTTCGTTCTACTATGTTGTATTGGGAACTACACAATATGCATTCATTTCTCTCTCTCATATACGCAAATACTTATTGTACTTATAGTGTGCTTGATCGTTGCAACGCGTGGTAAATTAAAATGAATACCTTTGAAAAATTAGTATTTTTACTATTCACCTTTTCTGGTATAAATACAAAATTTTTCCATCCCAAAAACAAATAAATTTGTCTTTTTATTCTATTTTACTGCAGTCAGACAAAAATAGTATTCCACAAATACTCACTACATCTGTTCGAAACGATATACTACTTTGTATTGTGCAACTTGTATGTAGTATTGTAAGTTGATACAACTCAACTACACACAACCTACGAGAGTAGAGCACAACATCTACAAATACACCATAAATGAAAACAGGCACTCAAACTTACTCAAAAAAGAAATCATGGCCAACTTGTACGATGTTGTGTACCAATGCACGTGTATACTGTCCATGTAAAGCTTGTGCGTACAGGTCGCAATTTTCAAGATATTAAGATAAAATTTGGTATGTGATATTTTTTCGGCCCAAGGACGGATGGGATTGAAACTGGTGGATATCGGTCCATTATTTCACCTGGCCCCCATACAAATGTCCTCCCGAAATTGGGGTTTACGGATCATAAATGTTTGAATTATGCAAGTATCCAAACAAATTTCACCAAATGAGTAGTAAATGGAGCTTAATCACATCTAAAAATTTTGTGAAAATCGGTATATAATTAGTCGTAGCTTCCATATAAGGCCCACTTCCGAAAATCACTTTAAAGTGCATAACTCACTCAAAAATTTTGGTATCCAAATAATATTTAACACAAATATATTTCATGTATATATAAATAATACGGTACAATTTTATTGTGATCGGTCCATAATTAGTCGTAGCTCCCATATAAGGCCCACTTCCGAAAATCACTTTAAAGAGTATATATAACTTTCTCAAAAATTTTGGTATCCAATTAATATTGAATGCAAATATATTTCATATGTATGCAAATAATACGGTAAAATTTTATTATGATCGGTCCATAATTACTCGTAGCTCCCATATAAAGTCCACTTCCGAAAATCTCTGTAACGGTCATAAATTTCTTAAAAATATTGTTAATCAAATAAAATTCTACACAAATAAGTTTCTTATATACAGAAATAATGGCACCTAATTTTATAATGGTAGGTCCATAATTAATCGAAACTCCCTGATATAAGACCCTCTACGTAATTCACTTAATCCTCCATAAATTTTGGTCCAAAATAGGTGATATCTCCCATATAACGGCTGTTTATGAAAAACTGTTTTATACATATACTAGGTGTAGGGTATTATATGGTCGCGCTTGACCGACTATACTTTTTTACTTGTTTTAACGAAGATTCAACTTGAATCATTTCTCTTGGGATATTTTTTATCACTCAAAAATCAATTATAGTATCTTCTGTGAGTCAGTAGGCCAGTAAGTAGGTTTTACGCTCAAAATCAGATTCAATCCCGTTTTAGAAATTGTATAAAGCAAAACACGACCTTACGGAGTAATCAGTCTTGATCCCCATAATATGTGCTTGACGTTATAGTCGCCAGCTGCTAGGAAACTGTTTTTAGCAGTACGCGTACTGTTTTTTTTTTTTCAAATATACTGTTTTATGCACAAGACTCAAAACAGTACGCAAATGTACTGTTTTTTACACGTTGTACTGTTTTTAGTACTGTTTTTTTCGTTGAAAGCTATTTATATTAAAATTGAAAAAAAAAAGTTTTGTTCAGTGTATTGCTTTATTAAAAAAAGGATTATTTATCGGGGTTTAATCTACTTTAAAGTTGACTAGGAGATCAGTGTTAATGGCTCTAAAGCATTGGTGTCCAAAAAAATTTGTTTGTCCATATAAAATGAATACAACAACAATTGTTTCATGAAATGGACATCATTGCTCTAACCATTAAACATTGTAGATTAACATAAAGAATATTAAAAAACAAATTTGATTTCATAAATATATCGTTGTTTATACAACGTATTTAAATACATTTTTCGAAAAGCTGATGGCACATTTAATTTTAAAGTAGTCATGTTATAGGGGGTTAAGATAAAATGTTACTTGGATTTTTTTCCATAAATGATACTTCTTGATTTTGAAATAATAAATTTCTACACCATGTAAATTGGAACAGCATTATTCTTACTAAAAAATATTGAAAAAGGAGCAAAATTGAGTTGGCATTAAATTTAAAGTTCACTTTTGTAATGTAAATTAATACATATGTATACAGATTGATTTACAAAAACTAATAAATTTAAAACTTTGCATTACATGCAAAGCAAACATATTGTAATCTAGAAGGATATAAAAGATACAATATGTCATTTAAATTGTATTTTCTATGTACCTTCTTCAAAAACGTTTATAATATATGTTATGATCTCATATTTTTACGTATTTTTTAAATTTTTTGGTTTCTTATTAAATTAATATTACAAATCGTCACCTGAAATGCAAAAGGGCGTAACAACATAATTGAAAATTTTACAGGAGAAAAAAAAAACTTTATAAAATCAAAACTATTGAAGTTAGCGTTATGATTTTTTCAGATTAGCATTATAATACGATGATACATTTATTTTTTAAGACAGAATTTACTTTGAACGTTGTTTTTATTAGTTGTGTGGGATGCGCCCTTTTGAATTCAAAAGACTTGAAATCAAAAGGGCGTAACATCACAATTTTTTTTAGAGTTTGAAGGAATAAGAAGTACAAATAGAGATGCTTTTTATATGCATTTAATTTTATTAAGTTTATACATTTTATTAAGTAACTGAAAATTTAAAAACAATATAACATTTCATTAAATAACAGCTAAAAAAATTAAAGATGGAATTCATTGCACATTCACAAAAATTAATGTGGACTCAGTCTAAGAATTTTCTATGGTTAGTTTTTATGAATACTGGGTTAATCTTCAAACGGAATGTTGTCATAAAATAAGTGGCAATCTGCAGGTATTAATCTTTTCTGATCTTGAAGGTGTTGCCACTTCTTCTTTGAAATTTTTAATGTCTCCGTATGTAATTGCGAAGGCTGTTCAACGACGAAGTTCCTTTTAGTTCTTTGAGGAAGTTCTCGATGTTCATTTTCTATATTAGTTTTGAAATAAATGACTTCGGTTGGAAAATATGCTAAAGCTCGTATCATATTAACAGTGCCATCGCCAGATTTTTTACTTAATAAAAAATAGTTTTACAAATAAACATTAGTATGTAAGTAATAGTCTTTCAGATTGGTGATTATTATAAAAAATCACATATTTTATATAATTTTGTGCTTTTTACTGGTTGTAAAATAGTATTATATAGATTCAACGAAAACTTATTTATAATGATTAGGAAATAAATAAGTTAAAATTGTTTTCCATTTTACCTGGACGTATAGATGTGTAGCGCTTTGGAATAGCTTCATAATTAATGAAATAGGTGTGGTTTAAATGATGAGCATTCAGCGGGAAAGGTGTTTTTCGTGCACTTTTAATTATATCCACCAGCTGCGACGGCAAATTTACTTGTTTATTTCTTAGTTTTCTCTCAATGAGAGAGTGTGTGGCATCGAACTCCATTTGAGTATGTCCTACAACCAAGTAATTGTGCTCGCTCGTTACATTTTTCTCAGCACAGAACAACAACAAAGCATTAGCTAAAACGGCGTTTCGATTTTGATAGCAACAACCATCTGAATATATGACGATATGGTGAAATTCTGGACTTTGTGATATTACCTTTTCTAAGTGTTTGATAATGCATGTTGCGAAAGAAGATGACGTTAGGTCACCTTCCGTTTCGTCCCATATATAGTTATCTGATTCATGTGTAATAACATTGTATATCCTAAAATTGTGTACTTGAAGTTTCATTTTATAATACGAAGAGCTAGCGTTAGTCTGAGGGACAAGTTTGACTGCTTGCGTATCCATACAAAGCAGTAAACAAAGACCAGAACGTGCGTTTTCTATGTCGATTAATTTTTTATTTCTCATTTTTTCAATTTCTAGTCTATGATTTTCATACTCATCTTTTGATATATTTGACTTGAAAGAAACGCACAAATCGCACTCATCATTTCTTGGTTTAAATATACCGTAATTACCTGCCTTCAGGACATCCATAAATTTAGGAAACGATACCTGAGAAATATCATTCTCTTTCTGAAGTTTAGATTCTTGCATATATTTATTTATTTATTTATTTATTTATTTATTTATTTATTTATTTATTTATTTATTCTTATTTGTCTATGGAAATGAATTCCTTACAGACAGTTTACAGTTTTATTTAACATAAAGGAATAAAATACATGTAACAAATAATTATGAGTTTACGAAAACAATTACTAATTTTTTTATGACATTAACATTTAACGAAAAATCAATAAATCTGTACAACTGGTTAAACTGATTACACATTCTTCTTAGGGGATCAGCGTCAGAATAATTGGCTCTATAAAATTTCACAGATAGAGGTACAAAATTACGGGATAAACGTTGCGGAATGTTGAAAGAGATTTCGTTGATTAGAAAACCAGAGCATATATCACCATTAATAACATTCAGGATAAATGATATATTCAGCATAGTTCTACGACTTTTTAATGTAGGAAGCTTAATAAGAGCAAGTCTAGCAGTATATGATGGTAAATTTAATGGGTTGAAATGGAGTCCACGTAAGCAAAATATCAGGAATTGTTTTTGCACAGATTCAATTGTATTGCTGTGAGTAATGAAAATCGGGTCCCATATTATTGAACCGTATTCCAGTATCGGTCGAACAAGTGAAGTAAATAAAGTTTTGGCAATATATGGATCATTAAATTCTTTTGCCCATCGTTTAATAAAGCCTAGATTACATCTTGCTTTATTTATTATCGTAGAAATATGTGGAACGAAGCTCAGTTTAGGGTCGAATAAAATGCCTAGGTCTAGAAAATTTTGAACCATTTCCACTTTGTAGTTTCCCAGAAAAAAATTTGTTGAAATAGGATTGTGCCTTGTAAAGCGCATTACTTTACATTTCTTTAAGTTAAGTTCCATCAAGTTAAGCTTGCACCATTCATAAAAAGAATCCAAGTCGGTTTGGAGACGTAAGTAATCATAAGGTTGGTTATAGGCCAAGAAAATTTTTACGTCGTCTGCATACATTAAAACATTAGAGAATTTAATTACTTTAGGTAAATCGTTAATAAAAAGAGAGAAAAACAGCGGCCCAAGGTGACTCCCTTGTGGTACTCCAGAACAAACGTTAATTTTATATGAAGACGTATTATTAAAACGAACGGTTTGTGTTCTATTCGACAGATAAGATTGTATCCACTTTACACTAAGTTCTGTAAATCCCAATTTTTGCAGTTTCCGTACGAGAAGTAAATGATTTATTTTGTCAAATGCTTTACTGAAATCAGTATATATAACATCAGTTTGCATCCTTTGAATAAAGCCGCGATTGATGACTGTTGTTAGATGCAGAAGATTTGTAGTAGTAGAGCAAGATTTTTGAAAACCATGTTGAAATGAAGATATTAAATTTGATACTTGATAGTGTAAATGATCGGTTATTAATTTTTCAAAAAGTTTCGGTATAATACTTAGTTTTGCAATACCTCGATAATTTTCGACATCAGATTTTCTGCCCGATTTAAATAATGGAACAATATATGATTCCTTCCAGATTGATGGAAAGTATCCATTAATAATAGAAGTGTTAAACAGAAGTGTTAATGGAGGAGCTAAGACTTTGGCGCACTTGATTAATATGTTACTGGGGATATTGTCAGGACCGGAACTATATGAGAACTCAAGCTTTTTAATGCCATTTAGGACTGTAGAAACATCAAGAGACGGTAAGGATATGGATTGATTTTCATCTAATAGATCATATATTTGCCTGTAAGACTTGAAATCTGCCTCGAAATATAACTTCTTAGAATACTTTCGGCGGTAATGTGAATCCAATTTTGGAATGTCATCTAACCATTTCTTTAAAAAGTTTAAACGATTGTCGAAGCATATTTTTCGATTATTAGGGCCTTTTTTCTGGTTTTCTGAAATCGCCAGAGTACAATGTAATCCACTAGAATCTTTCTATATTCTTACCTTTTTTTGTGTAATTCCCAAAGTGGCGAGAAACATTTTCTGACAAACTTGAATACGATTAGAATTCAGCTTTAAGAAATAAAAGTTTGAATTTAATCGCTTTGAATTTTCGGTGTAAATGCGTTTTCTGTTAGATGTTTCTATTAAATTAACAACGTAAAGTTTTTTTGTTCCCAAGACATCTTCCAAAAAAGATCAAATATTTCTTTTCTTTTGTCTTCACAAAAAAGAGAACACTGTCGCAAAGCACTTTTTTCACATAGTTTGGAGCTACAGGTTTGCCCCATTTGTCTAGGCTTTTTCTCAATTACATTATTTCCACTCATTCCAAAATATTTTCGTCCATACATTCGATTTATTTTGTTTTTTACACGAACATTTTCAGATGTTTCTTCACAATAGTTTTGGTTTTTTCTGACATTTTAGCAAAATTAAAATTTTCACATTAAAAAAAAATAACAAACGTACCCACCAGCAAGTGAAAATTAATATTAACCCTCCGTTACCACATGCAAGTAAACTTACACTTGCATGTGGCAACGGGGGGTAAGAAACCAAAAGAAAACTGAAACGCGCTGCCGTTATTGCCAAACTTACTCGTAAACGTGAAAATTTGGTACGCGCTGAAAAATACCAAAATGAAATTTAAACTGGCAACAAACCATAATTTTAAAATTTTGGTATTTGAATTTCAGACAAAAAATGTTTTGAAATAATATAGAAGAAATAATTTTATTAATATATATTTTTTTCTAGTCTAAAAATATAAATTTTGAAGCGATTTTAAAATTATTAGTTAGGGCAATATCATTTGGTAGGAGACCTGAAGGATATCGAAATTTTTTTTACTATCCAACACAAAAAAATGTATTTAAATTTGAGAGTTTTTACAGTGAACCTTATGACTTAGTGTGGGTTGCGCCCTTTTGATGTAAGAAAAAAGCAACTTTGTTGTTACGCCCTTTTGCATTTCTTTTATAAAGTCGTTGTTTTTGACATTTGGACTATAGAAACTTATGAGAACATGTATTTTGATTTGCTTCATCATAATAAATGAAAAAATGCATTTTGAATTTTTTGGTTGTTACGCCCTTTTGCATTTCAGGTGACGAAATATGTTATTACATGAATAAAGAGTTATGTTTTCGTTAAAAAATAAAATGTACTGTTTTTTTTGAATTGTACTGTTTTTTTTGTATAAGATGTACTGCTTTTCCCTATTTCATATCTGGCTACCCTACCTTCAAGGGAATGGCTCTCCATTTATGGACATATCTAAAACCAGAGTAAGTTGGATAAAGTATAAAAAGTATTTAAGTTCCCACTGCACGGAAAATGTAGTGTTGAGAACTACCGAGGATATTGATGGGTCGATTGGCAAGTTTACTGAGGATATACGAAGAGCTGTACATCACGCCTCCACATATGGCGTTGAGTGCAGAAGTGGGACAAACAGAACTTATTTCGCTGAACTCGATCATCTCCTGTCAGAAAAAAGAAGAGTTAGAAGAGAGTGGCAAATTCACAGGTCTCCTCAATTGAAAACTAGGCTACGAAATCCAAAGAATGGCTTCACTTAAATCTTACTTAGAGGGTATTGATAGTTCCCCACAATCTGAGGTTTAAAAAGACCAGTTAGAGAAAAGCCTCCTCTGCGAAATTCGACTGGTGACTGGTCTAAAAATGATTCCGAGAAGGGGACTTTATTTGTTAGCCATTTGAGAAATGTGTTTACTATAAACAACTCAAATAATGCATCTGATTTGCCTCCACTCGTTATTAGACCTCCTGTACCTCTAAGACTTACCTTTAATGATGTTCAAAGCGCTATTGGTACTCTGAATCTTAAAATAGCTCCAGGTATGGATAAAATGAGCAACAAAATGCTTGTGAAGTTACCTCGTGTAGCTAGAAGAATTATCCTCTTTATTTTCAGTGCTATTTTACGCCTAGAATACTATACTGCAGATTGGAAGGTATCTATGATTACCATGATTCCTAAGCCAGGGAAGGACCCTACCAAAGTAGAGTCATATAGGCCAATTAGTCTACTGCCGACAATTTCAAAACTGTTTGAAAAATTGTTAATGGCTAAGTTGATTCCAATTCTGAACGACACTCAATGTATTCCAAATCACCAATTCCGGTTCAGAGCTAAACACAGTACCATGGTTTAAAGAGAAAAAATACTGTTCCGCGCTTTTCATTGATGTTTCCCAAGCGTTCGACAAAGTCTGGCATGAAGGTTTAATGCATAAAATAAAATTAGCTCTGCCTGCTAACACCCACAAACTTATGAAAAGTTATTTATATGGTCGCAAATTTACAATCAAAGAAGGCGGTTTTTAAGCCCCGCTCAGTCAATTGAAGCAGGAGTACCCCAGGGTAGCATACTGGGTCCAACTTTATATTTGATTCATGCATCCGATATGCCGTCAGACCTCATAATACATACTTCAACTTTTGCAGACTATACAGCCTTTATTAGCGTTCATAAGAACCATCAAATAACATCACAGAATTTGCAGAAATATGTTTATAAACTAGAGAATTGGCTTGAACTTTGGAAAATTAGGGTTAACGAACAGAAATGTATTCATATAATTTTCACATTGCGAAAAGATACCTGCTCGTTCATCAGAATAAATAATCAAATTATCCCGCAACACAATGAAGTCAAATACTTTGGAATCCACCTCGATCGTCGTTTAACTTGGAAGTCTCATATCACGCAAAACTTACACAGATGAGATTAAGAGCAGTGCAACTTAATTGGCTAATCGGCAGAAATTCTACATTAAAGTTGGATTGCAAACTTTTGTTGTACAATGTTATTCTAAAGACAATCTGGTTTTATGGAATTCAATTATGGGGTACTGCCTCAGCATCCAACATTGAAAAAATTCAAAGGGGTCAAAATAAAATTCTACGTATAATTACTGCAGCTCCATGGTACGTTAAAAATTCTCGAATTCACAAAGATCTAGGAATTACTTTGGTGAAAGTCGAATTTACAAAATATGCCTCAAAATATGTCAGCAAACTTGAACACCATCCAAACCCACTTGCACGAGACATCCTTAACTTTAGTGGTCATGTTCGGTTGAGAAGGAGGGATACCCTTGCTTTAACTCAAGCGCAAAACAGATGACTGGATCAGTGGATGTAAACTTTTTGTAGTATCATAATACTTTGTCTAGCACTGGCTGGACTTATTATTTTCTTTTAGTATTAATATTCGAAAACTTATTGTCATTTCAACATCTGAAGATTCAATAAATAAATAAAATGTATTAAAAAAACGAATTTACTAATTAATATTTTAGTTATACTGAGATCTGTTATTGATATTAAAATTTATATGAAGTATATTTTTGATTCTTGAGATATGCCCAATAATTTTTGTTAATAAAAAGAAGCAAGTCCACATTTTTAGGTTTGTGTTCTTCGTTCTTAAATTATGGACCCAGCTTTGCTGAACATCCTTTCCGATTCCGTTGAATTTGCAGGTATGAATAAATAACGTAGTACACACGGTTTCATATCCGACATCCCATTAGCATTGTATTTCAAAGAGAAAAAGTTGCTGAATTATTGCAAATTGATCTTACTACTTACCTTCCAATACTGCAATGGATCACTCTCTATGGGAGAATTTTCATTTTCCATATATTGCCCAATAGATATTATAGCATCCACTTGATTTGTTCTCACCTTTAGAAAATTTTAGAAGTTTTGGCTGTGATTTATTCTCAGCATTTTTAGATGTTGTCGGTTGTGAAATGTCGTGCCTAGGGGCAGTTGTCTTACACACAGATGCAATTTCATTTTGTAAAAAATGTGTGCCTTTATCAGCATTGCTTTCAAATCGAAAACCTTTTTTAAAACGGGGAGCTAATAATGTACCCAATCTAGCAGCTGTGTGTTCTTCGTATTGAAATAATCTTATCTTTACTGTTTCTATTAGAAATATACCAGCTTGAGATCCTTCTGAAGTTTTCATTATATTTTTAAGTACTTAAGCCTTTGAAAAAGACCATACATCAAAGGAATGATTAATGAAATGGTAACAGCCGTGCTCGAAGATGTCTGAACCGTGGCATTATCATATGATGTTAGTAATTCTTTGAGATCTTGTAACACTTCGATGTCATCTACCGTAAGAGCTGGTGGCGCTTTTGATGTAGCCAGAAGTATATTGGAGATGGAACTTTTTGTCAATAAAATTCTTTCAATCATGCGTTCAATGTGCGTAAAACAAATTCGTTTGTTAAAAAGTGTTATTGAACATTGTTCCATTTCATTAAGAATTACTTACAAATTAGTTTTAATATTGTTATATAATTCGACTGCCATTACATTTGTTAGTGTGGTCCGAGATGGTAAATTATAACGAGGATCCAGGCATTTGACAAACTCACGAAAACCTTTATCCTCCACGATACTAAATGGTTGCACGTCGCACAGTGGCGCCCGTAGAGCAAACGAGGTTGCAAAAGTCAAAATTTTCATGAGCGCCGACGAAGTTTTGAATAAACCCATGTTATAGAATACTTTTCAACGATTTCAAATATGACACTCTTAGAATATATAACCGTTCAAAGTTGACCGACTTTCGGTTTTCAAAAAAAAACACACAATTTTTAGTCAATTTGTTGCGATTGCAGGTGTAATATCACGAAAAATAGGTAACGAATCGCCATATTTTTTGTTTGTATTGATTGATGTATTTATTAAATGTATAATGATAAAAATATTATCTGTTTGCTTTTTGTTTCTCCTGGTAAATTACTATTTAAAAACTATCCGTTTTTTCACTATTTTTCAACTTTCACGGAAAATAAAAAAATGTATATTTTTGTATATTTACCATATTTGCAAAACCTGTTCTTTGATTATTTCTTTACATAATTCAAAAGGTTTTATCTGCCCGTACGTGCCCGTTTGGCTTCTAGAGGTAAAAAAAGGTTAAAAAGACATGGTTGCAGAAATTGTATGGCGCACATTGGCGCCATTTGCGTTTTTTCGTTGCAAAAATCATATCTTTTGAACCGAATAAGATAATTGAAACTAAAACAGAAACTAAAAAATAGTTCACAAATAGTTAATAGCGTGTTCAGATATGAACCTTAATTACGATAATCGCAATTAATATCATTATTGAGCTCAATATTCCATATAAAATATCAATTAATTATTGCGAAATTGTTATAATATTGAGTAAGATTTCGAATTCAACACTGTTCACAACTGTGTTTAGTGAACAAATTTGTATAAAATGGCAAATGTCAACAAAAGAAAACAAAAGAAATCATTGAAAAGTCAATGTGAAGGTGAGTTTGTTTACATAGAAACACAACAACCATATAGAGTATTTTTTGTATTGTTTTCCAACTGTCAAATGATTATTGAGTAAGCTGAAAATTGCGTATGCCTGAACACTTAAAATAATATTGTCAATTAACCGAATATTGACAAATCATAACTAATACTATGTTTCCACGGTACATGCTTCGCATTCTATTCATGCTTCACACCCCAATCATGAGCGAAACAACTTGCTTCACCATACAACATATTATGAGCGAATTAAGTAGATTCATATTGAATCTGCTTGCGAAGCACGAAAAATTGTACTCTTCTCTAATTTTTATCGAAGTTTATCTGCACTAGCTGTAAAAATTTAATATTATTGTAAACAAAGCAAATTATTTTCTTGTTGCTGGAAGTAAAGAAAGTCAATACGTACGAATGTATGTTTTTTTCAAATAAGCTAACTATTTCCACTCACTTTTGTTTGTCCATTAAAAAAAAATTATCTTCCACAAATTGTAAAAACTGTTTTTTTTTATTCTGTTTGTTTATTAAAAACAACTGTCAAATCGAATCAAGTTTAAAAACAACTGTCAAATCGAATCAAGTTTATTAGTCATGTAAACAGCATGAGTCATAAACATGATTCAGTAAGCGAAGCAGGTGATTCAAGTCGTCTTGGAAACATAGTATAACTTAGCAACTGCTTTCAGCTCTTAAAATAAATGCAACACTGCATTTAGTAGATTTTTCTTTGCTCAAAATTTACACAATTAGCAAAGAAAATAAGGTAAGTTTATTATTATTGTTAGAAAAAAATATGTATTTCATTGGTCGCCAAATGAAAAAACTACATTTAAAGAATTGGTGGCCAAATATGTTAACATCATCGACGACAAGAAATAAAATCAATCAGCTGTTCTTTAAATGTATTTATTAGTTGACATTTAGTTACAGCTTTACCCATAATTAAGTTGTAACTTTTCGTTCTAAAAGTAATCAACTAAGTTGGTACTTAAAAATTTTTAAACTTAGATAACATTTCTGAATAGCTATGCGCCAATGTGAAAAAAATAAAAGGGAACAAATTTCATGTGGAATTTTTATTCGCGATAGGGGTCATATTCAAACAGTTCCTAACATATTAAATACAGCTTGTAATAGCATGGATTGCAGTATAAGCATTTCCTGCATCATGTTGATCATTGAATTCGAAAAATTTTAAACCGATTGAACAAGAAGTTCTACTGTTTAGTTCTACTAGTTAAAAAATGGGGTTTAATTGTTCGGGTCCATGTTGACATTATTATTAGATAAATGGTTCTGAAGAATTTGGTTGGTTTTAAGAACATTAGCGTAGGATATATTTTTGGTTGTCGGCTCCTCATATTATGGGCAAGTAACGTTCCGAATGTTCGGTACTTGTACCATGGGTACTTTATTTCTATGTGATAGAGAGCTCTTTACAATAGAATATACTGGGCAACCTCTATAGTTAGCAGTATGATTTCCTCCACAATTACTACATTTTTTTCATTTTCGAATCATCTCGTGGTTTATCAAACTGAGTAAAATATGTAGTTCACCGCATGCGACGCAAACTGGTGGCAACTTACAATATAATCATACAGTATGACCATTTTCTTTGCAGTTTAAACATTGGACTAGGCCAGATCGTTTGTGTGGTTCTTCTACTGTTATTCTGCGGTGCAATAAATATCTTAGATCTTATATTGAATGTGTTTCACCTTTCTGTAGTTTAACATAATCAGGTTTCAATTCTACTCGAAATGTTCATGATTAACCTGAATTTTGGTTTTATTGATATTACCTGTCTTGAATGGGGCCACAAAAAACGAATTTTCGCCAATTAACGAAATTAATTTCTTCACTGGTTTGCTGGAGTTTTTTTTTCTCTCTTAAGAATATTGGTGGGTGTCTAAATTATACATACTCGTATGTATGATTTTTTTTTAACATATTTGACTTAATATGTAGTATTTTATAAATATTTGGTACAATTTTAATACAACATTCACTAAAAACTTTTGTTTAGAAAATACTCTGATCGCAGAGAACAAACAAAAAATCAAATCAAGCTCCTAATATTAAAAGAACTTCAATAATCAATTTCCAAATCCTACATTTATAATTGGTATTGCTATAAATAAATTTTTCATCTTATTCAAACAAAAGAACATTTTGATACCCTAGTTATGACGCTCTATGTCGCAAATAGTGATACGTATGAAAATTTACTGAGAAGTAGTTTTTGATACATACTCGTACATAATATGTACGAATATGTACATATGTATCTGGTTGAGAAATTATAAATTTTCATTTGTTTTCAATTATGTTCTAATTTAATTTCTTTTTTAGGAATATCGTTATTGGCGTGAAACTGGTATTGCGTTTACATTTCCTGAATATGAATACAGTAAACCGAATAAAACATTATCAGCTGGACTAGTTCGAAATGGTGATACATTTATTCATCGAGGATATATTGGTGACATTCAAACCGGTCCCTTTGCGGCATTTGGCTTAAAAACAAACGATGAACGTATGAATAAATCGGTGCATGGTGAAAATGATTATCGTTCAACGGATGTTACTGAACGTAATCTACTGGAATTATTTCATGAGCTAGCAACGCAAACTTCATACGACCATGATGCAAGTCAGTCGCGGAAATACGGTTCAATACGACTTCAAATGGGCAAATGCTTAACACACGATGAGGAGTTGTCTACAGAAAATATAAAGAATTACAATAAACCTTGGATTTTTATTGACGGAATTAAGATTAATTTCTTGTCGTCAGACGATATTTTATCACTACAGCAAAATGTATCTGGCAAATGGTCAAAGTTTTTCGATGTTGCCTTTGTTGGACACAATTATTTTACATTTATCCAAGATAATTTTGTGAATGTATTAAGTTCGCATTCACTTTTAATATTGGAAACGAAATTGTTGTCAACTGCTCGGAAAGAGGAGATATATAACTTCGAAGAGAATCTTTTTAATTATGCCAAACGAAATAATTTTCAAAATGTAATCAATTACAACGCGCTCAATTCTAAGAATTTATTTTTAAAATTTAAAAAAAAATTTGATTTATCTAAATAAGATTTTTGGAATTTTATGTACGTATGTATGTATGTAACAATTAACAAAAATTCTTTATTTTTTGAAACTTAAAAAAATAGTTTTTTATTGTGCTGTGCCGATTCATGATTATCTTCTAACAGAATACGGGCTTTTTGTCCTTTTTGTATAAAATTAACCAAATCTAGTTAATACCTATGTATTATTACGGCATACATTCACTTGCACCTGTAACGAACAATACCGCAATCACATAAGCCACATCTTTCATCCCAACAGACGTTGTCCTGTCTTAATTTAAATAAATTTGTTTGTGAAAATTTTATAAATTTGTAAAAAGCTATTGTAAATGTGTAAACAAAGAAAAAATTAAGAAAAAAAAAAAATACATTTCAAATTGAGGATTGTTTTAAGAATTTTTATTTTTATAAGATTAAGAACATGTTTTATTTTAAATTGAGATCACAGAGATGTTTCGATGTTTTATTTACACAGACGTTCGAGTAACAAAACAAAAAAAAATGTTTCGGTTTTTCGAATGAGCTATCGTATCGAAAAATGATTTCGATATCTAAATTATGATAAAATGTACTAAATTTCTTGCTCGATATCGAATGCCATAATCTCAAATAAGAAAATTACGATCAATTTTACTCGATATCGAATGCGGTAACTTGGCTCCTGGATTTGACGTTCTAATACGCATCTGATGCAAAATATCATTAGACATGCAATCTTTGTATTTGGTCCACAAATCACTTGGTTTGGATGAGAAGCATGTTGGGATAATTATCAAAAATAATGTTCGTATTTAATGAGCATTTGACGAAATTACAGCATCTCCAAGGGTGTAATCCCAATGAGTGTCATTTTCTAGCAATCGCAAACGTTGACAGGCTTCTCTATATGTACCACATAATTCACCATTAACAGTTCGCAGATGTTGGAATGATGTTGGACCACGAACGTTGACTAACAGCAAACACAAATAAAAGCACTCATCGTTGCTTGGATGGACTGTGTAAATGCGACCTAACGCGTCGGTAGAAAATACGTTAGGGTAATCTGGAACCGTATTTCTTCACGACCAACAAACAACAAATAATACGTGCATATATTAGGTATGCCGATAAATTGGACGTAAAAATGGAGGCGGTCAATTAAACTTGAACTTTTCCAATTCGTCTTTTCATATAAACCATAGGTCGGCATCAGGGTTGGCAAAATTGATACCATAGTACTTTTTTTGATACTATTTGATGTTCAAAAGTACCGTGGTACTCCCGAGACTCATTTGATACGCAAAAAAGCACCTTCACTGCCAAATCCACACCACACCAAAAATTGACAGCTTTTTGGAAAATGTTAAAAACTGTCCAATTACCGAAGCTGCAAAAAAAATTGAAATAAAATTGAGTACATTCGTTGCTGAACATAATATTCCTTTTACTGTGTTGGACCATCTCAATTTACTTATAAAAGAGGGAGTAAGTAACTCTAACATTGTAAAAGAGGACGGACCCTAAAAACAGTGAAGAAATTTCAAATTTTTGTCAAAATAGTTATTATTCGCTGGCGATAGATGAAAGCACTGACAACAGTGTCTCAAAAAATCTTGCAATAATAATTAGAATTTTTAATGGGCAGTGCCAGGACCGATTTTTGAGTTCATTAAAATTAGACGACAGCACTTCTAATGGAATTTTTTCGGCCACGGTGGATGTTTTAAAAGAAAACAATATTCCTTTAAAAAACATGATTGCCATTACCACCGACAACTGTCCTGTGATGACAGGTTCATCAAATGGCGTACAAACAAATTTAAAAATATTATCCCAAGCCTTTTCACCAATGGATGCATTTGTCATATATTAAATTTAGTATCCAACTCAGCTTCTAAAGTGGGAATACCGGACACTCTTGACAATTTTATTAAAGAAATACACTTTAATTTTTCTAAAAGCTCGTCCAGGAAAGACGATTTTTTTAAATTTCAAGAATACTTTGACACCGAATTACATACAATTCTGAAATATGCATCTACTAGATGGCTATCTAGAGAACAAGCAGTAAACAGAATTTTGGAGCAATGGGAGCCCCTACAGTACTATTTTACCCTCCAGGAATTTGAAGGAAAATGTGATAGAATTAAATTTATATCAAGAGAATTAAAAACCCCAATGTTTAAAATGACACTTTTGTTTTTACAATATGTATTAAAAATAATCAAATATATAAATCTGGAAATGCAATCAGAAGACGCAAAAATGCATATATATTTACCACGATTGGAATTTCTTTTTCGACAAATTGCAAGAAATTTTATAAATGAAACTGTGCTAGATAACAGTAAAGTATCTGTTCTAAACTTAGATGAACACAATATTCCGCTTGAAGAAATTTATTGTGGAACGGAAACAGCGTTGCCACGACCAAAAAAATTTTGTAACCAAAATGTAAAAAAAAGTAACCAAAAGCAAAAAAAAGTAACCAACATTTTTATATATTTAAAATTTTATTTTATTCAGCTAAAAAATATATATGTAAAATATAAATTAACCATTGCATTTCAGTTTGTAGTTCAGTCTTATAATTAGGTACAGTTGAAAGAAAAAAATAATTCAGCAATAACAATATTAATAAAAACCAAATGTAATTAATTTCATTACATTTGTTACAAAACACTAGTAGATAAAGTTTAAGTAGATGAGGCTAAAAATCTGTATTGAATGTTCTTACATGATTTATCCATATAGCGAACGACTAGAACTAGTGATTTCTTTGTGGATACGTCTGTTGTTTCGTCTACTATTAACGACAACTTTGTCGTTTTTAGTTTGGAAATTAAATTTGCTTTAGATTTACTTCCTAACATTTCTGTTAATTGAGTTGCTTTACCTGCCACATTTAATGTGTTTCGCAATTTTGAGAGTCGGGACAGCGCTCCTCTAATAAGCCTGGTAGATAGTCCATTAATAAAAAAAGACAAATTGTGGGAAATAAGAAACATTACTAATGTTAGCTCTGTTTGGTGCACTTGCTTATTAAGAGTTTCTTTTTGAGAACTTGCAAGTGTTATTTTTATTTTTCACATTTTGCTTATGAACACTTTTTTAGTGTGCTTTCGTAAATAACTTACGTGATTTGTAATTTTTTTTCACAGGCAGCGCAGAAACAACATCCATATTTGTTTCTTAGCCACGGAAACTCATCCAACCACAATACACGGAATTTTCTTTTCGGGCTGTTTTTAATATCACTAAACAACAAAATATTATTTAAAAAAAGTTATTAAAACTGAATGAAAATATACCTATTCCCATAATCACTTCCAGAAAATAACTCGACATTATTAGTTTTACTTTGAGCAGCCTTTTTAAATAAAAATCTAAAAAATAAAAATTGTGCTTAAAACCAATATTATTATTTTTTAATTACTTATCCATTTTTTACGAAAGAAACCCAATCTTAACTATTTAAAAAACACTTTATTATTAAAAAATTAAATAGCACGCTAATTTGTGAAAAGCTTTTTTTGGTTTTCTGGTAAAAACATAATTTATGAATGATTATTAAAGTCCTCTTATATCTAAAACAAAAGAAAAATTAACTTGTTCCGATGTCAAACATCAATATGAAAATGCATTTAGTAGCATGTTTTTAGATGGTTTTTGTGAAGAACCTTTTACTTGTTCAACAATACAATGCTTGTGTTTGTTATGTTTGGAGACAGGCATGTATTTTTTTGTAATCTTGTGTTTAGTGTTTTATTTTTAAAAAACTTTTAAATTGTGGTAGTTTAGTTTATCACCAAAATTAGTGGTAAAAATTAAGTCAAAGTAAAAACAATGTAAAAAATGGTTACTTTTGTGTTAAAAAAAAACCAAAACGGAAAAAAAGTACACAAGTACACATTGGAAAAAAAAGTAACCAATTTTGGTTAAAAGAAACCAAAACGGCAACGCTGTTTATAAATACAAATCATATTGATACCGACATTGTAAATAATTTCAGAGAAAATTGCAAAAAAAATTTATAAAAGTTTTGTCAACATTTAAGAGAACGTTTAGATTTCTATGACGATATTTTGGTTTGGTTTAACAAATTTTCCCCAGAAAATGTTTTGAGTGGAAAAACTAATAGTATTATTCCGTTTTTAATGAAAATGTTTCCAAACGAAAAAAAAACTCATTTGAGTCAATTAACACTCAATATAGAGCTAATGAAAATATATGTAATTTTTGGTTAAAGGTATCGCAACTAAAAAACGAATTAAATGAATTAATGTTTCCTGACATTTCTAGAATTGCGAGTGGAATTTTATCTATACCTCATTCATCGGCTAATGTCGAAAGAGTATTTTCAATTTAAAACATTATAAAAACAAAAGAAAGGAACAAACTTCATTGCAAAACATTGTCTAATCTTATTCAAACCAAAGATTTACTTAAATCTTCAAATACTTGCTGTTTCAATTTAAATGTTTGCAACAAATTGTTATCCAAAAATACATAAAAATTTTATATTTGTATTTAACATTTACAACTACTTCTGATCTCAATTTGTTTTATGTTATTTATATAATTTTTTTTTTTTATATATTTTTTTTACAAACACAAAAAATTTACCGTTTCTTGTCAGTAATTTGCCAAAAGTAATCGGTTTTTAACTGGTATTGCCATATTTTAGAAAAAAATTATTTTATTTTACAAGGAAGTTGTAATAACGAAAAATTTTAAAGGTCACTTTATTCCTCACTTTAATTAAAGTAATCTTTTATTATTAAGAACATTAAAGGCAAGTTGTAATAATGGCCCTTAATCTCTTTCATTCAGTCGTGATTGAGCAGCGTTGCCATTTCAGCGGTTTTTCGGCCAGATATGGTGTTTTTATTTTGTCAATTACGGGAAAATGTGTGAAAAAACGGCTGAACTATTTTTTTAACTACTTTTTTTTTATTTCTGCGTTTTTCTAGCGATTTTTCTAGTGGGCAGCACTATAATTTTGCGATGTATTTTTACTACTTTGTTTTGCTTGTGTTCGGTTACAAGTGCATTGCACATCACTACAGACGTTAACGGTTTACCCCCTTATTCAAAAAAAAAAAAACTTACAACTGCCATAGTGAGTGAGAACAAAAGAAGTACATACATATTTGGTAAATCTTAAAAAAGAACATCAAATTATATTAGCGTACTAAATACATGTAAGTTTTAATCAAATACCACTCATTTGTACATAGAATTAATGTTTTTTTTTTTATCTCAGTGACTATGGGTAAACCTACTTATGTTCAAAAGTTTAGACAGGAGTGGAAGACTAAGCCAATGCTTAAAGACAGGATTCAAGAAACTGATGATGCTTCAAAAGTTTTTTGCCGGTATTGCAAGTGCGTGATGCAGTGCAAACTTTGGGATTTGATGGCACATACTAAAACCATGAAACATACAGCAGCCGTAGGAGGGTTTGTCCAGAGGAATAAAATTCCATTTCAAGCTACTTGCTTAAAAACTCAAAGGCATGAAGGGGCTTTATCTTTATATTTTTGTCAACATGGATCAATAACTCCAGTAGATCACCTGATATTGCTATTAAAGAAACAGTTTCGGGACAGCGTGACATGCCAGCAAATTCGATTACAAAGGACAAAATGTTCAATGATTATAAAAAATGTTTTAGCAGTTCATTTTAAAGAAGATCTCCTTAAAGACATTGGTGGCTCAAAATTTAGTCTCTTTTGGATGAATCTACAGACATAGGAGTCATAAAATTTCTCAGTAAATATTAATTTCACAACGATAACAAAGCAGTACCATTAACCTACTTATACTTGGCCAGGTATTGTAATTATATATTACAGCTTAAAACAAAAAAAATTGTATCAACTTTTTTATCTCTGGCCGAAATTTCTGAAGCTAATGCGGACTCTATTGTAAAATGTATTAAAAATTAATTACAAAAGTTTGGCCTTGATATAAAAAATGTGGCTGGAATTGGGACTGATAATGCAAACGTTATGGTGGGTCGAAATAAAGGTGTTTATGCGCAGTTGAAAAAAGAAAATCCACACTTGACCCTTGTAAGATGTGTTTGCCATTCCATTCAATTGGCTATAAACAATGCCTGCATGACACTCTTAAGAAAACTGGAGTTTTTAGTTCAAGAAACAGTAAAGTAAGTACACATGATAATAATATTATATTTTCCTAAAAATTTCCTTTTTCTTTCAGATATGGTTAATGCCTAAATAACAAATGTTGTTTCGACTATGAAATACATGAGCAATATTTGAAACTAATCGGAACTTCTGAAATTTACGATACTAACTCAGATTCTGAAGATGGTTTGGACTTCAGAGACATTTAAGTCACATTATTTTTGTTTCCTATTATTACTTGTGCAAATTCTTAATTTTGAGTTGTAGAAATCTGAAATATATTACAAAAAACCCGCATATAATTAAAGCATTTAAATCATACATGTAAGATTTAACGTTTATACATGGTAATATTTATTAGCCGAATTTCAGCTGGTTCATTTTTAACGTTTAGCGGTTTCTGGCGTTTTTTTTAATCCATTTTGGCTATTTTTTGCTGGCATGTTTTGGCAACACTGTCATTGAGACAGCAATGTGTGCACATGCGGCGGATGCTCTTATATTTTTTTCAGAAATACTTCCCAACAAACATTTCAAATTAATAATGAATTACGAAAAATAGTTTATAATTGATAATGCATTTGGTAACATGCATGTAATCAGCTTTTGAAGTATTAGAAGTTCCGTTTGTAAATCTCGTTGTTAATTTCTTATATGTTACGGAAAATACATTGTGAGTGTATGTTTCCTATCTAAGTTGTTTTGTATAATTTAAATAATTATGTTTATGTTTGCTGGGTACCCAGTAAAAAATAGGATCATCCAAAGAGTAATCCTGGAGCGCTCCTTTGCGAGTAATGGATTACTCCATAAAACTCCGAACCTCATAGGATTTTTAACACAGCATGTCCGCAGACACGAGTACTCCTTTTAAGCTCCTTATGGAGTACTCCCTTTGATCTTGAAAATGACGACAGAGGGAGTAATCGTTTTTGTCTATTAAAAGAGCATAGCGGGAGTAATCGTTTTTGTCTCCTAAAAGAACATAAAGGGAGTAATCGTTTTTGTCTCCTAAAAGAGCATAAATACAAGTTTGGTTATTTTTTACAAAAATAAGAAAGCCTCGAAAAATAGCAACGGCGGAAATGAAATTTGCAATCCCGTTTTCTTGAATTTGAGTGGCATCACCGGAAATGAATTGAGGAGATTTTTTAACAGCAACGAAAAATAGCAACGAATCCCACTGAATATAGAAAGTTTTCCGTGCAAAAAATTGTCTGATTTTTATCTTTATCCCAGAAACTAGCTCTAAATAGAAAAACAAAACGAAAATATTTTACAGTTATGTCAAAGAAAAAAAAACAAAAACGAACTGATCCCTTTGGAGTATTAAGCGAGGCATAGACAACAAAACAAAAAAAGTTTTGATAGCTAGTTTCTGGGATTAAGATAAAAATCAGACAATTTTTTGCACGGAAAACTTTCTATATTCAGTGGGATTCGTTGCTATTTTTCGTTGCTGTTAAAAAATCTCCTCAATTCATTTCCGGTGATGCCACTCAAATTCAAGAAAACGGGATTGCAAATTTCATTTCCGCCGTTGCTATTTTTTGAGGCTTTCTTGTTTTTGTAAAAAATAACCAATCTTGTATTTATGCTCTTTTAGGAAACAAAAATGATTACTCCCTTTATGCTCTTTTAAGAGACAAAAACGATTACTCCCTTTATGTTCTTTTAGGAAACAAAAACGATTACTCCCGCTATGCTCTTTTAATAGACAAAAACGATTACTTCCTCTGTCGTCATTTTCAAGATCAAAGGGAGTACTCCATAAGGAGCTTAAAAGGAGTACTCGTGTCTGCGGACATGCTGTGTTAAAAATCCTATGAGGTTCGGAGTTTTATGGAGTAATCCATTACTCGCAAAGGAGCGCTCCAGGATTACTCTTTGGATGATCCTATTTTTTACTGGGTAGTTTGCTCACACACACAACCTCATTTTACGCTTTGCCTACCTCTGGTCTAAAACGTGAATTTCTTTTAAATTACTTTTGTTCTCGTAAAAAAAGCCCCAACTCATTTTTTTAGAAAATACAACAACAAAAAGCCCATACTCATATCTATATAAATAAAAATCAATGTTGTTCGTTGGTCATTGCATCAGTGGAGAACGGCTTGACCGATTTTTTCTTTCTAATGATCGCCATGGTCCAACTTAGGTTTTTACGGAAAGAAAATTTTGATCCGCCTACTTTTACGCTCACTTTTTTTGATTTACCTAAAATCAGAAAACGGCTCCATCAATTTGGCTAATTTTTCTTTCAAATGTTCGTATTAATCCATTTAAAGTTTTCATAGAAAGAAAAATTTGTCACACCTACTTTTACGTCCAATTTTTCTTTTTATCGGAAAACACTTGCACCGATTTGGCTAATTTTTTTTTTAAATATTCGAAGTAATCCAATTTACTTGTTTTAATATATACATTGTATTTAAAATTATAATAATCAATTGTATAAAATTGTAATGCCGTTAAGAAGGACCAATTTAGGGCGCCGAACTCGCAACGCTTCCAGCCAAGCGTATATTCGATTTAATCAAACTCAAAAGCAATTCGAAGAGCGTAATAGAATTGAGCGAAATCGAATATCGCAAACACGTTTATTACTTACACAAGATGAATTTCAATTAGTCTCGTCTTATCGAACTGTTCGGACGTGTTACTTTTAGTGCGGCTGAATTTTCGGTGAAAAAATCGTAATAGGTGAAAAAGTGCAATAGGTTGAAATAAAACAAAAAAGTGAAAAAATAACTCGTAATAGGTTAAAAAAAAATCTACGGTAATATCGGTAATTAAAAAAAACACTAAAAATCACATAAAAATTGTATGAGTGTTCCTCTCAGATGTAATTCTGAGAAAGAGCTTAGCTCGTCTAGAAAAACTAAATGGGTCTCTGAGGAAGAATCCATAAAAAAATCTGTGGAGAATCTTCTCACTACAAGAGCCGCAGAACGGCGTCGTTCCTGTTCGCCCAATATAGTGATTTCAACAGATGAAAAAACATCATCTTCATCAAATAGTGCAGTCAAACCAAAAAAACAAGTAAGTATGGATAAGTACATCACCGTTCTCAAGCGACAGAGGAGCCCGACGTCTGCTCAATGGTCATCAAATTCAAAAGCTCCTAAGACCGTAAGTAATAATCAAAATAGGTTTGCTCTCCTCCAGACGGATGAGCCAGAACTTCCTAAGAAGACGTTTAAGCCCCCACTAATTTATCTGAGAGAGCCCACTTCTAGTATATTGGTACAAAGAATTGTTTCGGTAATAGGTGAAAATATGTTTAGCGTACCATCAATTAAACATGGAAATATCAACGAAACCAAAATTCAAGTGAAAAAGGAAGATGATTTTCGAAAATTGTCCAACCTGTTGGAGAGGGAGGCTAGGGATTTACATACCTATCATATCAAAAGCGCAAAAGGTCCCCAAGTAGTTCTAAAGGGTATAGACCCATGTGTTGATCCTGCGGAGATAAAGACCGGCTTAATGGACAAAGGGTTCAAAATTAAGAGTGTTGTGAATATTAGAAACCGTGAAAAGATTCCACAGCCTATGTTTAGGGTGGAATTGGAACCTGGAGATGTCGTATTAAAGAAAAACGAGTCCCATCCCATCTACAATCTGATGTACCTTCTGCATCGTAGAATCACCGTGGAAGAACCGCATATGCGTCAGGGACCCGTCCAGTGTGTTAACTGTCAAGAATTTGGTCACACCAAGGCGTATTGTAAATTGCCGTCAGTTTGTGTTGCGTGTGGGGAGCTACATGCAACTGCTCAATGTAATAAGTCCAAAACTGACGTAAAGATAAAAAATGCAGTAACTGCGGAGGTAATGATACCGCAAATTATAGAGGTTGTCCAATTTCCACTCATTTGAAAGCCATAAGTACCAACAAGAAGTCAGTATTACCTGATCATCGTCAACAGCCTATTTTGGAATCGAGTGACAATTTCCCGCAATTGTTACGGTCCACTAGTCATGTAAACGCGCCTAGTTCTAGACAAGTTTCTTACGCTAACGTGGTTAAATCTAATATGCCAGGTTTGGAGCAGGCACCTAAATCTCAATATTACGAGCCTAATATTAACACTCTAGAGACTACATTGCAGACACTTGTCCAAACCATGAACACTTTTACGACCACTATGACGTCCATGATGCAGGAAATGCTGAAAATGCAATCCACTATCTTACAAGCCATTTTAAAGAAATGATTTGTTTAAAAATTTGTTTTTGGAATGCGAACGGCCTCCGCCAACATAAAAACGAACTGGAACACTTCCTGATGGATAAGCAGATTGATGTCATGATGATTGCTGAAACTCACTTGACGGCGACAGCGTACTTCAAAATTAATGGCAACGTGTTATATGATACTAAAGATCCCCGCGGAAGAGCATGTGGAGGATCGGCAATTCTTATAAAGAACAGAATAAAACATTATTTAATGAACAACATATGTGAGGATTACCTACAAGCAACAAACATTTGTATTGAATTCTGTCAATACAATTTTGTTTTATCAGCAATTTATTCGCCGCCTCGATTTTCAATAAAAGAACACCAATACTACAGCTTCTTCAATTCCCTTGGAGCTAGATTTTTAGTTGCTGGTGACTTTAACGCCAAACACACTTTTTGGGGTTCACGTCTGGTGACCCCGAAGGGTCGTGAACTCTTCAACACCATTGCCAAAATGGGATTAGATGTACTCTCAAGCGGGCATCCGACCTACTGGCCGACGGAAGATTCCCGATGTTATTGACTTCGGAGTAGTGAAAAATATCCCTGTAGAGTCGATACAAGTGGAGCCTTCATTAGACTTGTCTTCAGAACACTCTCCTTCTATTATTTCAATGCGTTTCTTTCAAGGGAATGGCTCTCCATTTCGGGACATATCTAAAACCAGAGTAAGTTGGATAAAGTATAAAAAGTATTTAAGTTCCCACTGCACGGAAAATGTAGTGTTGAGAACTACCGAGGATATTGATGGGTCGATTGGCAAGTTTACTGAGGATATACGAAGAGCAGTACATCACGCCTCCACATACGACGTTGAGTGCAGAAGTGGGACAATTAGAACTTATTTCGCTGAACTCGATCATCTCCTGTCAGAAAAAAGAAGAGTTAGAAGAGAGTGGCAAATTCACAGGTCTCCTGAACTGAAAGCTAGGCTACGGGTATGCAGAGATATACTAAGAAATTTCTTAGAAACCCAAAGAATGGCTTCACTTAAATGTAGTGTTGAGAACTACCGAGGATATTGATGGGTCGATTGGCAAGTTTACTGAGGATATACGAAGAGCAGTACATCACGCCTCCACATACGACGTTGAGTACAGAAGTGGGACAATTAGAACTTATTTCGCTGAACTCGATCATCTCCTGTCAGAAAAAAGAAGAGTTAGAAGAGAGTGGCAAATTCACAGGTCTCCTGAACTGAAAGCTAGGCTACGGGTATGCAGAGATATACTAAGAAATTTCTTAGAAACCCAAAGAATGGCTTCACTTAAATCCTACTTGGAGGGTCTTGATAGTACCCCACAATCTGACTATTCGTTATGGAAGGCGGCACGAGGTTTAAAAAGACCAGTTAGAAGAAAGCCTCCTCTGCGAAATCCGACTGGTGACTGGGCTAGAAATGATTCCGAGAAGGGGACTTTATTTGTTAATCATTTGAGAAAAGTGTTTACTATAAACAACTCAAATAATGCATCTGATCTGCCTCCACTCGTTATTAGACCTCCTGTACCTCTAAGACTAAACTTTCGTGATGTCCAAAACGCTATTGGTACTCTGAACCTTAGAAAGGCTCCAGGTATGGATAAAATCAGCAATAAAATGCTTGTGGAGTTACCTCGTGTAGCAAGAAAGATTATCCTCTTTATCTTCAACGCTATTTTACGCCTAGAATACTATCCTGCAGATTGGAAGGTGTCTATGATCACTATGATTCCTAAGTCAGGGAAGGACCACACCAAAGTGGAGTCATATAGGCCAATTAGCCTACTGCCGACAATTTCTAAACTGTTCGAAAAATTGTTTATGACTAAGTTGACTCCAATTCTGAATGACACTGAATGTATTCCAAATCATCAATTCGGATTTAGAGCTAAACACAGTACCATCGAACAAACTCACAGTTTGGTAAATGTGATAAGAGGGTCGTTTGAAGATAAAAAATACTGCTCCGCCCTTTTCATTGATGTATCCCAAGCGTTCGACAAAGTTAGGCATGACGGTTTAATGCACAAAATTAAATTAACTCTGCCTGCTAACACCCATAAACTCATGGAAAGTTATTTATACGGTCGCAAATTTAAAATCAAAGAAGGCAATTTTTTAAGTACCGCTCAGCCAATTGAATCAGGTGTGCCACAGGGTAGCATACTGGGCCCTACTTTATATTTGATTTATGCCTCCGACATGCCGTCAGACCCCAAAATCCACACGTCAACTTTTGCAGACGATACAGCCTTTGTCAGCGTCCATAAGGACCACCAAGTTGCATCACAGAATTTGCAGAGAATTGGCTAGAGCTTTGGAAAATCAGGGTAAATGAACAAAAATGTATTCATATCACTTTCACATTGCGAAAAGATACCTGCTCGTCCATCAGAATAAATAATCAAATTATTCCTCAACATAATGAAGTCAAATACCTCGGCATTCACCTCGACCGCCGTTTAACTTGGAAGTCTCATATTGAAGCGAAACTTACACAAATGAGATTAAAAGCAGTGCAACTTAATTGGTTAATCGGCAGAAACTCTACATTGAAATTGGATTGCAAACTTTTGTTGTACAATGCAATTCTAAAGCCAATCTGGTGTTATGGAATTCAATTATGGGGTACTGCCTCAGCATCAAACATTGAAAAAATTCAAAGGGGTCAAAATAAAATTCTACGTATAATTACTGCAGCTCCATGGTATGTTAAAAATTCTCGAATCCACAAAGATCTAGGCGTGCCATTAGTTAAAGTCGTATTTACAAAATATGCGTCAAAGTATGTCAGCAAACTTGAACACCATCCAAACCATCGAGACATCCTTAACTTTAGTGGCCACAATCGGTTGAGAAGGAGGGATACCCTTGCTTTAACTCAAGCGCAAAACAGATGACTGGATCAGTTGATGTGAAATTTTTTTTAGTATCATAAAAATTTTTGTCTAGCACTGGCTGGGCTTATTATTTTCTTTTTAGTATTAAGATTTGAATACTTATTGTCATTTCATATATGAAGATTCAATAAATAATTAAATGCAAAAAAAAAAAGAAACAAAAAAAAATTATTATTACCGATCCAAATTTAAGTTGGAGATTATATTCACAGCCATCATGACACTAAATTTTTGGATGATCGGTCCACAATAGTTTTATATATACTGGGTGTAGGGTATTATATGGTCGGGCTTGACTTTCTTACTTGTTATCAATATTTTTCTTGATTGACATTTATTAAGTTACATTATTTGGTGCAGATAGTAACAACAATGTTTTTAAGCCATAATGTCGTAGAACCACCGAAGAGGAATTTAGCGCATTCGTGATCGAATGAGCTATCGTATCGAAAAATGATTTCGATATCGAAATTATGATAAAATGTACTAAATTTCTTGCACGATATCGAATGCCATAATCTCAACTAAGAAAATTACGATCAATTTTACTTGATATCGAATGCGGTAATTTGGCCGCAGGTTTAGTGGATTAAATTCTTTCGAAAGCGAGGCCTTCTACTTTTTTGACTGGAATATTATTTCAACCTCCCGCAGACATTGTTGTGCATGAGTCCAGGAAGGTTTCTGAGTTTGTAGGATCACGCCTACTTTAACGCCCACTTTTTTAATTAATTACAACGCCTACCGGGAAGACCAGACCGCTGGACCGTTCTTACTAAAACTTTGATGGAATATAACTAAGACTCCGGCATGACTAAGAACACTTTTTTCGACCGTATTTAATATAGTATTTTTATGTTTATATCTCTTTTTACCCCATATGGTCACTTGAATTTCGAATTTCAAAAAAGTACCAGACACCTGTCGGCTTTTTTTGATTAAAGGCGGACGCATACAAAATATTATTTCTAAGTTTATTTGTTTTGGAGATATAGAGGTAGTGGTTTTACCCGTTTTTCCCCAATTTGTCCCCCTTAACATGTTGTAAAAGGAACCCATTACCCGAATTTTCAAGTTTGGGCTGTGCGATGATGAATGAATCAGTCAGTCAGTCAGTCACGTTACTCTTTTATATATGGTGAATTTCACGTCAAGTGACCCAATTTTAAAAATCGATGTCTTCAGATTTGGATGAAATTTGCACCAAGGTTAGTACTATTGGATAGTAGGCCAGAGACAAATTTTCAGCTCTATCAGTCAAGAACTGCCGGAGTTAGAGGGGGCCAAAGTTGGAAATTTTGGTCATACAAGGTTTTTTTTAAAATGAGTGTAACTTTTCACCTATTGGTCCTAGCAAAAATTGTCCAAAGGACTTTAGATAGCTTTTTCTTCAATCATTTCAAAAATATTTTTTCTTTAATTTTTTTTTTAAATATTTTCTTTTAATTTTTTTCAATTTGGGCCCTTTTTTTGCTCTTTTTATAAACTTAAAAAGTGTTTAATTTAATTAAAATTTCAGGTAGTTTTTTATTACTATGTCATATATTTTTATTTTGGCCGAGAAGGCTTAATATCGTTGGCTTAACATGTAAAGGCTCTAAGTCCACTTTTTTTAGAAATTGAGATTTTGATGCAGTTGTGTTCAATAAGTAAAAATACATCGATTACAACAAAAAAATACAGTTATCTCATTAGTTGTTGTTGTTTTGTAGTGATGAGTAAAGGCGCTAAGTCCAATTTATCACATCTTTGTGTAATATCTCACTTCTTCCAATATTAAAATATCAACTGTTTCGCGCGAAATAGGCTGAGAGCAGTGATGCCAACTTTTTAAGAGCAAAAAGCACTTTAAAATTTAAAAAACATTAAGAAGCACTATTTCGAGGTAAAAAAGCACTAAGCCACTTTTTTCAATTTAATCGAGAATTGAACACAAAACAAGTTATACACAATTGGGAGATTCACAAGGTGTCATAAAGTCATATGTCTTAAAATAATAACATGAAAAATACGACTGCTGTGAACAACCCCTCATAATTCAGTGTGCTATTTTGAATTTAAATCAGCTGATTTAAAACAAATATAAAAATTAATATTGTTTTGCACAATGCCAAAAATAAGTGAAAAAACTAAAATAATAGCCAGTTTGTGCGAAAAATACATTTTAGATGTTGTGATGGCAAACTCAAGTAAATAAACAAAAAATTTTCTCTTCTGATTAATTACGACAGCACAATAAACATAGCAAGCAAAGTTCTATTAATTTAAGATACTTTTTGTTTACAAAGCAACAACAATATTTTTAAACCATTGTAAAATGTTAAAACATTATGACAATATAACATGATAGCACACCTTGTGAATACCCCATTTTTGTTTACAAAGCAACAACAATATTTTTAAACCATTGTAAAATGTTAGAACATTATGACAATATAACATGATAGCACACCTTGTGAATACCCCAAATATATATGTAAAGAAATGGCGAGGAAGTTGTTGGGGGACAATTTTCGTACATAAATTTAAGTAACACAATTTTTGAGGTGTTCAAAGTACACATTAAAATCAGGGACCAAAAATAACAATTATTCTAGAATTTTTAAAAGAAAAAGCAACCACAAGGAAATATCGGAGAACCAAGTCAAGCACACCGTTTTGATGGTTTTTAACTATATTTTCATAAAATAATATGATTTTTAAATTCTTGATTTTTATTTTTTTTTGTCAGAAATAATTATTATTTTTGGATTATTATTTTTTTGCCAGAAATATTGTTAATTTTCTCTCTTTTTTCATTTTTGCAGATATAAAAAAGTAAGTTATTGATTTTATTTACAGGCATACATATTTTAGGGTGAACTAAAATATTTTGATATTTATTTTTCTTTTCGTTAAACATTTTATTTATTGAAGAAATGACAAATATTTCTGAGAAAAAAAATAATAATCAAAAAATAACAATTATTTCTGACAAAAAAATAAAAATCAGAATCTAACAAAAAACTAAAAATCAATATATAATAATTATATCGTGATTTTTATTATAAATGTCATAATTGTTACGGTCTCTGATTAAAATTGTCATTTCATTTCAGAACTAAAACGTAACCAAACTAGAAAAAAGTTTTTATAAGTACATGGTATATACCTACGGTGACCATTTTTGGGAAAGGAAAATACAAGACATATACAAAATTATGTTAAAAATGAAAAGAAAAACAGAAAAAATAATCATATAATATATTTATTATTATTATTATAAAATTAAGTAACAACAAAAACAAGTCTTCTTGATTAGAATAAAAAGTTAAATAAAAAGTTTTTATAATATTATAATTTAAAAAAATAAATTTGGTTTTATAAACAGTCTTCTTGACTAAGGCTAACAAAAAAAATAGAAAAAACAACTACATAAATGATAAATTTAGTTATGAAGTTTGATATTTTTCCACAGAATGAATTTTTTTTAAACATTTGGTTTGTTAATTAAAAATCCTTTAAATTCTGAGCAATTAATTTTAAAATTTCATTTTGTAATTAATAATGATCTTAAAGTATTTACTTTCAATTGCGATTTTTCGGTGGTCCAAATATTATTCATTATTGAAAACACTTTCTCGGTAGCAGCATTTGAAGCTGGTAGACATAGATAAAATTCAACAAGTATCAATATATTTTTATATGCAATCACATTTGTCTTAAAGTGATTAAAAATTTCAATCCATCTTTCATCTACTGATATATTTTTTACCCTCCAGTCTTCTATTTTTCATTATTTGCAAAATTTTTCACGCAGCTCACTTCATCAAATAAATCTTCATTATTTATTTTTAAATCATTTCTTAATTCATTTAGATAGGATAAAGTTTTTTCAATCTTGTCCCAAGATAACATATTTCGTAACAATATCCAGTCTAAAATTTCTACATCTCTAAAAGCTTTATCCCACTGATTTAGGTAATGAATGCATGTTTGGTAAAAATGTGTTATATGTTCTTTAGTTATTGTTTCATCAAAATCATTACTTTTTTGTAATTCGAGAATAATATTTTTGACGGTAAAGGGTAAAAACAGTTCCTTTTTCCGTTCAACCAATTTAAATTTTAAATCTTTTAAAATAATTGAAGCCTCAGGCATTGAAATACTTTGTGATTTTACTTTAAGAATAGCTTTATGAAATGTTGAAGCTTGGCTGCAAAAGATAACCATAATTCAGCACAAGGATTCATAAAAAAATTTCGTAATATTGTCGGACATTTTGGTTGAGACATAAAATATAATTTTAAAGATTCAAATAGTTTTATGATTCTTTCCAAAGCAGGCATTAAAGTTAACCATGTCCTAGTAACTTTTTATATTCTATTTCAATATCTTCACATATTTCTTTGAAATTTTCAATTCTAACTGTATAAATATAAAAAAAGAATAAATTTTGACAATAATAACTTCAATATCAATAGGTAAGCATTCTGCTGCAGTTTGTATGTTTGTTTGTTCAAAATATGTGCAGCGCAATTTACACCTATCAGTTTTTGGCCAATGAAGTTTTGCATTTTGTGAAAGATATTATTCTGACCTTTTCTGGCTGCACCACCAAAATTACAATTTGTGCTGTCTCCACAAAACGCTATCATTTTACTAATTATTTCATTTTTTTCAAGAGTCTCTTGCACATTTTTTGAAATAATATTTGAAGTTTCTCCAATAAGGTCTTTAACATCCAAAATCATAATCTGAATTCCTTTATTCGGCAGAAAGTATCGAATTAATATTGGACAAATTTTAACATTTTTGTGATTCGAACAATCGAAATATATTGTGATACATTGAACGTTGGACAAATCTGCTTTGATTGTATTTAATGACATTGGTGTAAAAATATTGTTAACAATGGATTCACATTTTGTTCTAGCACAAGAATATTTTTCATTGAAACACGATTTGATCAGTTTTGATGTGCAATCGTTAGACCTGAATGAAAAATTGTGCTGAACACTGTGATATGTCCAAGTACCTTCTACAATAGCCAGGTCCTTTTCTTTATCATTGAATGTATTACTTCTTAAAAAATTCGTTAAAACTTTACTTGATGATTTGGCTAAATGTGCTCTTTTATACTTTTGTGTTTGCAGTACGTCCACTATTTGCTATAGAAAAATGTGCCAAACATTTTTCACATCTCACCTCTTGTTGTTGCTACTTGTTGTTTTAATAAATGGAAACTCGCTTTTTAAGTCATCATTGAAATTACATTTTATTTTTGTTGGAGCCATATCTCTAATAAAATGAATGCTATTTTAACTTTTGGATATTTATGATAATTTTGTATTAATGTTCGTGCAATGTATATGCTAAAAAGAGGACATTTGCATATCAAATTAGGAAATAAGGGACATTGTACTGTCCTGTATTTACAAAAAAATCTCAAGGGACAGCATGTTAAAAAACAGGACTGTCCTGTAAAATACAGGACGGATGGTCACCGTATATATACCCCAAATAGACCAAAAAATAAGTAAAGTATAATAGTACTTTAGAATAAGCTTTTTAAAAAAAAAATACTAAAGTTTTTTTTATCATGTTTGAGAAACTATTATCCTTCACAATATGTTTTTAAACATAGTATATAATAAATATATTTTAAACATGCTTTTCATATTTTGTCATTATTAATTTTGTTTTAAAAGAGTGCTTAACGGTGCTTAATAAATAAATAAAAAAAAAATAAAAAATTGTGAAAAGTGTCAAATGTAAGTAAAAAATTAATAATAAAATAAAAAATGCCAAATTTAATAAAAGTTGCGGAAAATAATGTTTCTACACTTAACAAAATTGTTGCTGCGTAATTTATAAATTGTAAAAAAATAAAAATTGTAAAAAGCACTAAAGGCACTAGTGAAAAATTGAAAAAGCACTAAGTTAGTGCTTTTTCTTAGTTTGGCACTATGCATAAAATTTTGGCGTTTTTAGGTATCAAAAAGCACCATAAATAGTGCCAAAAGCACTAAGTTGGCATCGCTGGCTGAGAGTCCAACCAATTGACATAATATTATTTCTCATTGGCTACACTCTCGTTGTTTTGCGTATCAACACCATTGACAGTCATGACAGTAATCCTCATGATGTTACTTATTTGGATCATTCATTTTTTTTTAATTTAACAATGTACAATTTTGAAAAATATTCCTTCTGGCCGTGAAAAAGGCGATTCCAAAGTGACGGACATTCAAGGAATACAATACACACCAAATGGTGAAATTAATTTCAAACTTAGAGTTCCTGATGAATGGAAAAATCTACACCAACAAATAAATAAAAATATTTTTTTTATTTATTTATTTATTAGTTTGTTGTTCTATACAAAAGACTTAGAAGTCTTATATTCCAGTACAGAACTGATGATTTGTTAAACACATTATAAAAAATATTGCCTTATTTAACTTAATTTAATTTTCACAAAATAAATCATATAGACCAAAAATTGAGAGAATATAAATATTGTATAACTAAAAATGAATATTACAATCTATATATATAAAATTCAATGTATGTATGTATGTATGTATGTATGTAACGTATAGACTCCAAAACGGCTGAGCAGATTTTGATGAAATTTTCACAGCATGTTACTCTGACTCTGGAAGGAATAATAGGGTACTTTTTTTTTACCACGCCCACTTTTACGCCCACTTTTTTTAAAAATTGTAATTGGAGACCAAACCTCTGGACCGCTATTTTTGAAATTTTCACAGCATTTAACTGGGATTCTGGTATGATTAATAGGGTACTTTTTTTTGACCACGCCCATTTTTACGCCCACTTTTTAAAAATGATGTAATTGCTCCCATAAAGTTTTTAACAGATTTACTTCAAATTGTATACACATTATATACTCCAGGCGAGGTAAAAATAAAGATTTCTTACGCCACGCCCCTTTCACGCCCCTTTTTACGCCAAATTTTTGAAAGTTTTATTCTCTATACAAATTTGTTCATTCCAACGTATTTTTTTTATTTGGTAGTATATTGCTCTTAATACTGTTAACGTCGCCATATAACTATGAACTACGCCTACTTCATCGCCCCCTTTTTTTAATTCAGATACTTACTTATACCACTAACAATGTTTGCTATACAAAATACTTTTTTTGTAATATGGATTTACCTAAAGTTTTATATACTTTTTAACTACATACATTTTTTTATTACCAAATCCCCATTTTTCGCCGCATTTCACCTTAAATTATATTGCTTTTAATCTATATATATATAAATGAATGTGTGTCTGTATGTTTGTGCTTAATAGGAGGCCAAAACCCTTGGACCAATCTGCCTGAAATTTTTACAGCATGTTACTGTGACTCTGGAAGGAATAATAGGCTATATGAAGTTTTGATTGTACAAACGGGGGTGGCACCGCCCATATAACCCACAAATTTAAGCCGCCATATTTTGGGCATTTTTTGACGTACGTCGGTGATATTTGGTACATATGGTATTGGCATAATTAGGAATACGTACCAGGAGAAAAGTGAGTGGGACCACGCCCCTTTTTAGGAAAATTAAAGATCGTAATATAGTCTTAACTACTGGACCGATCGTCATTAAATTTTCACAACAGGATATTCTTCCGAAATAATAAATTCTTGACTATGTAAGTGTACAAAGGGGCATGGTCTCGCCTAAAGCATTGCAATAAATACATTAAAATTAAATAAATAAATGTTTGTAAATATATAAATACGTTTTATTTTATTTTATGACGAGGGCGGGGGGGGGGGGGGTAGCAAAGCACACCGGGTTTAGCTAGTATAACATAAAAATACAATAATAATAACTGAACATTACATTTGTACATTCAATCACATTACATTTAACAGATTTGGTTTTTAATTTGAAAATAATTTAATAATGTTTCTTTTAAATTTAAACACGTTGCTGATGGTTTGAGAACTGTGGGGGAGTGAGTTCCAGAGAGGTATTGCATATGTAAAGAATTGCCATTTAGAGATACGGCTACGGGATTTAAATACAATTAATCTTTTTCCTCTGTTTGATCTGCAAAATAGTAACCGTTCATAAAGGTGGTTAGGTTGTCGCGTATATAGTATTTTATGAAGGAAAATCAGTACTCGTGTTTTAAGTAAGTTATCAAAACTAATTCCATATAATTTATGCGAAAATGCTGAGATGTGGTCGTATCTTTTTAATCCGTACACATAGGCTTACCATTTGTGTTGAGAGCTTTAACATACTGAGTCCTGTTACTAAGATAGGATTGAATTAAATTCGTGACCGTTGTTGAAAACCCAAACATATTCCTCTATTTGTAACATAGAACATTGTGATCTACAGTATCAAATGCCTTTGAGTGATCTAGTAGAACTAGGAATGTAACATGTCCACCGTCAACATCTTTCCTTATGTCTTCAGCAACATCCACCAGAGCAGTTATACAACTATTCTTTTTTCGAAAGCCAGACTGTTTATCAGTTAATAAATTATTATTATCAATGAAGTCTATTATTTGGATTTGAATTAGTTTTTCTAGAACTTTCGAAAGAAATGGTAAAATTGCTATGGGTCTATATTCAGAATTTGATTTGGGTATTGGAATAATTTCTGTAGTTTTCCAGCATGTAGGGTAAGAACTTGTAGTAAGAATTTTATTGAAAATAAATGTCAGGTGAGGAAGCAGTTTTGGTAAAATAATTTTAAGAAATTTGGGATGAATACCATCTGCGCCAACAGCATTGGATGTAATTGATAGACAGCTTGATAGAACATCACATTGGTTAACACAGGCAAAAGAGAAATGATTTCGAAAGATATCACTATGGTTCCGGTAGTAATTGAGATCAGCAGTTATCATTGGTATACTAAGAAACTGTTCATTAATTTCATCCGCATTATGTTGTTGTAACTCCTGTTTCATTTTTCCAATGCCAATTTCACGTATTATTTGCCATTTTTTCCTACCATCCAGGGCATTTGTGAATTTTTCAGCATATAATTCAGATTTAGCTTTTCGGATTAACTTATTAACTGAATTTCTGAGTATGCGATAATGCTCATGTAACTGCGTGGTTTTAAAACGTTTCCATCTAGAAAAAGCTAAGTCTCTAATATGAATGGCATTTTTTATTTTATTAGTGAACCAAGGTTTTTTCTTCCTGCTTATAGTTATTGTTTTTAAAGGAACTGTTAGATTGAACAGCGTATTGACATTATATTCGAAGAACGAAAGTTGCTCATCCACTGTGTACATATGAAATAGACAACTCCAATCGATTTTTTGGAATTCTAGTTCTAGAAAATGTAAATTGATATTTCTAAAATCCCGAAACGTTATGTATTGATCAGGTACAACATACATATAAGTAAAAATTATAGGTAAGAAATATTACGTCATGTTTAGAGAAACAAAGTGCTGATAGTTGATCATAAATCAACATTTTAGATAAATTGTTAACGTAGAACAGATCCAAAAGAGTATTATTCGTTGTCGTAAAGTGAGTTGGGACACTTGTGTTAGGTGAGCTAAAGACCAATGATGTCATAACATCTGAGAAATTTCGCTCAACTAATATATTGGAGTTAAAATCTCCAGCAATAACAACATCATCATATAAAACCGTTAACATTTCGACTTTTTTAAATAAATGACCCAAACGTACATTCCTGTTTGGTCTATAAACACAGCCTAGAAGTAATTTTCTTTCATCGCTGCTCACTTCAAGAAATATATATTCTACTTGATTTTCTTTATCAATTTCATCATCAATACCAGATTTTAAATTTAATACCTTTTTTAATATATATCGCAACACCGCCATATCCATTCCTATCATTTCTGCATATATTATAACCAGCTAATGAGATTGATAAATTCGATATACTACCATCAAACCAAGTTTCAGAAATACAGATAAACTCAATTTGTGAATTCTCGAATATGTAACGAAACTCATCTATTTTATTCTTGAGGCTTTGAGCGTTGATGTGACATATTTTGCTCCATTTCTTTGTTTGGCTAAAATATTTACCATATTAGCTAACCCATCTCTGGAACGAATTCCAATATAATTTAAATTTCGCATATAGTCGCACTAGAGTAGTCGGATTTACACCAACTTCATCAAGAAAGAAGAAAAATAAAGAATAGAAAGTTCGAAGACTTACAATATCTAAAATCCATTTTGCCTACAAAACACCATATAATTTATGATGATTTGCCATACGAATAAAAATAGTCGTCGCCAGTTATTTTACTTTTAGATCTATTAAAAATTTAAATTAATATTACTTTTTTATAACAGCAATGAAATAAGACTGAATAATTTTTGTTTTCATTATATACAAGTATATACAAATATCGAAATTGAAATTACAATAATAATGTTAAGCTAGATTTACACGATTGAAATTTTCTTCAAAATGCTACAAACTCGTGTAAACAGCAGAAATTCTTCATTATTTATTTATTTAATAGTTAATAATAGTTATAGTCCGCCTGTCAGTTTTTTTTTTTTTAATACATTTAATTTATTTATTGAATCTTCAGAAATGAAATGACAATAAGTTTTCGAATCTTAATACTAAAAGTAAAAATAAGTCCAGCCAGTGCTAGCCAAAATATTATGATACTACAAAAAATTTACATCCACTGATCCAGTCATCTATTTTGCGCTTGAGTTAAAGCAAGGGTATCCCTCCTTCTCAACCGAACATGGCCACTAAAGTTAAGGATGTCTCGTGCAAGTGGGTTTGGATGGTGTTCAAGTTTGCTGACATATTTTGAGGCGTATTTTGTAAATTCGACTTTCACCAAAGGAATGCCTAGATCTTTGTGAATTCTAGAATTTTTAACGTACCATGGAGCTGCAGTAATTATACGTAGAATTTTATTTTGACCCCTTTGAATTTTTTCAATGTTGGATGCTGAGGCAGTACCCCATAATTGAATTTCATAAAACCAGATTGTCTTTAGAATAGCATTGTACAACAAAAGTTTGCAATCCAAATTTAATGTAGAATTTCTGCCGATTAGCCAATTAAGTTGCATTGCTTTTAATCTCATCTGAGTAAGTTTTGCGTCGATATGAGATTTCCAAGTTAAACGACGATCGAGGTGGATTCCAAAGTATTTGACTTCATTGTTTTGTGGGATAATTTGATTATTTATTCTGATGAACGAGCAGGTATCTTTTCGCAATGTGAAAGTTATATGAATATATTTCTGTTCGTTAACCCTGATTTTCCAAAGCTCAAGCCAATTCTCTAGTTTATAAACATATTTCTGCAAATTCTGTGATGCTATTTGATGGTCCTTATGAACGCTCATAAAGGCTGTATCATCTGCAAAAGTTGAAGTATGTATTATGGGGTCTGACGGCATATCGGATGCATAAATCAAATATAAAGTTGGACGCAGTATGCTACCCTGGGGTACTCCTGCTTCAATTGGCTGAGCGGGGCTTAAAAAATCGCCTTCTTTGATTGTAAATTTGCGACCATATAAATAACATTTCATAAGTTTGTGGGTGTTAGCAGGCAGTGTTAATTTAATTTTATGCATTAAACCTTCATGCCAGACTTTGTCGAACGCTTGCGACACATCAATGAAAAGCGCGGAACAGTATTTTTCTCTTCAAACGACTGTCTTATCACATTTACCAATCTGTGTGTTTGTTCGATGGTACTGTGTTTAGCTCTGAACCCGAATTGGTGATTTGGGATACACTGAGTGTCGTTCAGAATTGGAGTCAACTTAGTCATTAACAATTTTTCAAACAGTTTTGAAATTGTCGGCAGTATACTAATTGGCCTATATGACTCTACTTTAGTGGGGTCCTTCCCTGGCTTAGGAATCATGGTAATCATAGATACCTTCCAATCTGCAGGATAGTATTCTAGGCGTAAAATAGCATTGAAAATAAAGAGGATAATTCTTCTATCTACACGAGGTAACTCCACAAGCATTTTGTTGCTGATTTTATCCATACCTGGAGCTTTTTTAAGATTCAGAGTACCAATAGCGCTTTGAACATCATTAAATCTAAGTCTTAGAGGTACAAGAGGTCTAATAACGAGTGGAGTCAAATCAGATGCATTATTTGAGTTGTTTATAGTAAACACATTTCTCAAATGGTTAACAAATAAAGTCCCCTTCTCGGAATCATTTCTAGCCCAGTCCCCAGTCGGATTTTGCAGAGGAGGCTTTCCCCTAACTGGTCTTTTTAAACCTCGTGCCGCCTTCCATAACGAATAGTCAGATTGTGGGGTACTATCAAGACCCTCCATGTAAGATCTAAGTGAGGCCATTCTTTAGATTTCAAAGAAATTTCTTAGTATATCTCTGCATTGTCGTAGCCTAGCTTTCAGTTGAGGAGACCTGTGAATTTGCCACTCTCTTCTAACTCTTCTTTTTTCTGACAGGAGATGATCGAGTTCAGCGAAATAAGTTCTGTTTGTCCCACTTCTGCACTCAACGTCATATGTGGAGGCGTGATGTACTGCTCTTCGTATATCCTCAGTAAACTTGCCAATCGACCCATCAATATCCTCGGTAGTTCTCAACACTACATTTTCCGTGCAGTGGGAACTTAAATACTTTTTATACTTTATCCAACTTACTCTGGTTTTAGATATGTCCCGAAATGGAGAGCCATTCCCTTGAAGGAAACGCATTGAAATAATAGAAGGAGAGTGATCTGAAGACAAGTCTAATGAAGGCTCCACTTGTATCGATTCTACAGGGATATTTTTCACTACTCCGAAGTCAATAACATCGAATCTGCCGTCGGTCCGTCGGCCAATAGGTAAGATGCCCGCTTGAGAGTACATGTAAGCCCATTTTGGCAATGGTGTTGAAGAGTTCACGACCCTTCGGGGTCACCAGACGTGAACCCCAAAATGTGTGTTTGGCGTTAAAGTCACTAGCAACTAAAAATCTAGCTCCAAGGGAATTGAAGAAGCTGTAGTATTGGTGTTCTTTTATTGAAAATCGAGGCGGCGAATAATTTTTTTTTGCATTTAATTATTTATTGAATCTTCATATTTGAAATGACAATAAGTATTCAAATCTTAATACTAAAAAGAAAATAATAAGCCCAGCCAGTGCTAGACAAAAATTTTTATGATACTAAAAAATTTCACATCAACTGATCCAGTCATCTGTTTTGCGCTTGAGTTAAAGCAGGGGTATCCCTCCTTCTCAACCGATTGTGGCCACTAAAGTTAAGGATGTCTCGTGCAAGGGGGTTTGGATGGTGTTCAAGTTTGCTGACATACTTTGACGCATATTTTGTAAATTCGACTTTTACTAATGGCACGCCTAGATCTTTGTGGATTCGAGAATTTTTAACATACCATGGTGCTGCAGTAATTATACGTAGAATTTTATTTTGACCCCTTTGAATTTTTTCAATGTTTGATGCTGAGGCAGTACCCCATAATTGAATTCCATAACACCAGATTGGCTTTAGAATTGCATTGTACAACAAAAGTTTGCAATCCAATTTCAATGTAGAGTTTCTGCCGATTAACCAATTAAGTTGCACTGCTTTTAATCTCATTTGTGTAAGTTTCGCTTCAATATGAGACTTCCAAGTTAAACGGCGGTCGAGGTGAATGCCGAGGTATTTGACTTCATTATGTTGAGGAATAATTTGATTATTTATTCTGATGGACGAGCAGGTATCTTTTCGCAATGTGAAAGTGATATGAATACATTTTTGTTCATTTACCCTGATTTTCCAAAGCTCTAGTCAATTCTCTAGTTTATAAACATAATTCTGCAAATTCTGTGATGCAACTTGGTGGTCCTTATGGACGCTGACAAAGGCTGTATCGTCTGCAAAAGTTGACGTGTGGATTTTGGGGTCTGACGGCATGTCGGAGGCATAAATCAAATATAAAGTAGGGCCCAGTATGCTACCCTGTGGCACACCTGATTCAATTGGCTGAGCGGTACTTAAAAAATTGCCTTCTTTGATTTTAAATTTGCGACCGTATAAATAACTTTCCATGAGTTTATGGGTGTTAGCAGGCAGAGTTAATTTAATTTTGTGCATTAAACCGTCATGCCAAACTTTGTCGAACGCTTGGGATACATCAATGAAAAGGGCGGAGCAGTATTTTTTATCTTCAAACGACCCTCTTATCACATTTACCAAACTGTGAGTTTGTTCGATGGTACTGTGTTTAGCTCTGAATCCGAATTGATGATTTGGAATACATTCAGTGTCATTCAGAATTGGAGTCAACTTAGTCATTAACAATTTTTCGAACAGTTTAGAAATTGTCGGCAGTAGGCTAATTGGCCTATATGACTCCACTTTGGTGTGGTCCTTCCCTGACTTAGGAATCATAGTGATCATAGACACCTTCCAATCTTCAGGATAGTATTCTAGGCGTAAAATAGCGTTGAAGATAAAGAGGATAATCTTTCTTGCTACACGAGGTAACTCCACAAGCATTTTATTGCTGATTTTATCCATACCTGGAGCCTTTCTAAGGTTCAGAGTACCAATAGCGTTTTGGACATCACGAAAGTTTAGTCTTAGAGGTACAGGAGGTCTAATAACGAGTGGAGGCAGATCAGATGCATTATTTGAGTTGTTTATAGTAAACACTTTTCTCAAATGATTAACAAATAAAGTCCCCTTCTCGGAATCATTTCTAGCCCAGTCACCAGTCGGATTTCGCAGAGGAGGCTTTCTTCTAACTGGTCTTTTTAAACCTCGTGCCGCCTTCCATAACGAATAGTCAGATTGTGGGGTACTATCAAGACCCTCCAAGTAGGATTTAAGTGAAGCCATTCTTTGGGTTTCTAAGAAATTTCTTAGTATATCTCTGCATACCCGTAGCCTAGCTTTCAGTTCAGGAGACCTGTGAATTTGCCACTCTCTTCTAACTCTTCTTTTTTCTGACAGGAGATGATCGAGTTCAGCGAAATAAGTTCTAATTGTCCCACTTCTGCACTCAACGTCGTATGTGGAGGCGTGATGTACAGCTCTTCGTATGTCCTCAGTAAACTTGCCAATCGACCCATCAATATCCTCGGTAGTTCTCAACACTACATTTTCCGTGCAGTGGGAACTTAAGTACTTTTTATACTTTATCCAACTTACTCTGGTTTTAGATATGTCCCGAAATGGAGAGCCATTCCCTTGAAAGAAACGCATTGAAATAATAGAAGGAGAGTGATCGGAAGACAAGTCTAATGAAGGCTCCACTTGTATCGACTCTACAGGGATATTTTTCACTACTCCGAAGTCAATAACATCGGGAATCTTCCGTCGGTCCGTCGGCCAGTAGGTGGGATGCCCGCTTGAGAGTACATCTAATCCCATTTTGGCAATGGTGTTGAAGAGTTCACGACCCTTCGGGGTCACCAGACGTGAACCCCAAAAAGTGTGTTTGGCGTTAAAGTCACCAGCAACTAAAAATCTAGCTCCAAGAGAATTGAAGAAGCTGTAGTATTGGTGTCCTTTTATTGAAAATCGAGGCGGCGAATAAATTGCTGATAAAACAAAATTGTATTGACAGAATTCAATACAAATGTTTGTTGCTTGTAGGTAATCCTCACATATGTTGTTCATTAAATAATGTTTTATTCTGTTCTTTATAAGAATTGCCGATCCTCCACATGCTCTTCCGCGGGGATCTTTAGTATCATACAACACGTAGCCATTAATTTTGAAGTACGCTGTCGCCGTCAAGTGAGTTTCAGCAATCATCATGACATCAATCTGCTTATCCATCAGGAAGTGTTCCAGTTCGTTTTTATGTTGGCGGAGGCCGTTCGCATTCCAAAAACAAATTTTTAAACAAATCATTTCTTTAAAATGGCTTGTAAGATAGTGGATTGCATTTTCAGCATTTCCTGCATCATGGATGTCATAGTGGTCGTAAAAGTGTTCATGGTTTGGACAAGTGTCTGCAATGTAGTCTCTAGAGTGTTAATATTAGGCTCGTAATATTGAGATTTAGGTGCCTGCTCCAAACCTGGCATATTAGATTTAACCACGTTAGCGTAAGAAACTTGTCTAGAACTAGGCGCGTTTACATGACTAGTGGACCGTAACAATTGCGGGAAATTGTCACTCGATTCCAAAATAGGCTGTTGACGATGATCAGGTAATACTGACTTCTTGTTGGTACTTATGGCTTTCAAATGAGTGGAAATTGGACAACCTCTATAATTTGCGGTATCATTACCTCCGCAGTTACTGCATTTTTTATCTTTACGTCAGTTTTGGACTTATTACATTGAGCAGTTGCATGTAGTTCCCCACACGCAACACAAACAGACGGCAATTTACAGTACGCTTTGGTGTGGCCAAATTCTTGACAATTAACACACTGGACGGGTCCAATGCGCTTATGCGGTTCCTCCACGGTAATTCTACGATGCAGAAGATAAATGAGATTGTAGATTGGATGGGACTCGTTTTTCTTTAAGACAACATCTCCAGGTTCCAATTCTATCCTGAACATGGGCTGAGGGATCTTTTCACGGTTTCTGATATTCACTACGCTCTTGATTTTGAACCCTTTGTCCATTAAACCGGTCTTTATCTCCGCAGGATCAACACATGGGTCTATACCCTTTAGAACGACTTGGAGTCCTTTTGCGCTTTTGAGCTGGTAGGTATAGAAGTCCCTAGTCTCCCTCTCAAACTGGTTGGACAATTTTCGAAAATCGTCTTCCCTATTCACTTGGATCTTTGTCTCGCAGATATTTCCATGTTTAATTGAGGTTACGCTAAACATGTTTTCACCTATTACCGAAACAATTCTTTGTACCAATTTACTGGAAGTCGGCTCTCTCAGATAAATTGGTGGGGGCTTAAACGTCTTCTTAGGAAGTTCTGGCTCATCCGTCTGGAGGAGAGCAAACCTATTTTGATTATTACTCACGGTCTTAGGAGCTTTTGAATTTGATGACCATTGAGCAGACGCACAGTGGGATTTTTTGTGCAATAAGTCATTTTTTCGACACATAAAATTTAAAAATGTAATGATGCAGTTTTGTAGAAAATTGATTCAGTATGAAGAATCCATAAACAGAATCTAAAAAAAACGTTTATTTGTCTTTGAAATAATGAAGTAAAGTCACATGTAAATTTTGGTCCAAAATATTGAAAACTGTTAAGGCACTTCTAAAGTGTTTGTACGTAAGATAATTTTATTGCTCTGATTTAAATAGTGATTTTCTTCAAATATAGCCTTTTCTGCGTATTTAAAAAAAAAATTATAAAATTCGCTCATATGGTTTAAAAGATATGATGGAATAAAATTTGTTCTATAATGTGCCGTGATTACAAACTTCCTTGGAAAAAAAAAAAGGTTGCTCGGTCGTGCTCGGTGCTCTCGCTATAATAAAATTAAAGGTAAGACTCCATACTATCATTTAAAAAAAAAAAAATTTAAATAATTAATAATCTTTTATAAAATCATAAAATTGGTTTCCGATTTCATGAAATTTTTAATTTTAAAAAATTACAAAAATATATTGCATAATTTTAGGCACGTGCGTTATAATGACATTAAGTTACAACAATAACTTATTTAGAATAGATTAAAAACAAAACCATATGATTTAACAACAATAAAAATAAAACAATTTGTGAAAATATCGAAGTGGAAAAGATATTATTAAAATGAGTTTATTTTCTATTGATGGTGAAGCAATCAAAATGGGCGTTTCGTTCTTACATGCTCGCATAAAATTTATGGAGTGCATACTTCATATCGCCTACAACAAACCATTTGAAAAATGGTCCGCGCTCAAGGACGAACACAAAAGTCTTAAACTGGAAAACAAACTTCGAATTCAGAAGGCCTCAAAGGAACAGATGGGTATACGAGTGGATGCAGTTCAACAAGGAACTGGGTCTACTAACGATGGAAATACGTCCAGGCGTTTCTTTTCTAACCCCGCACTTGTTGCCGATGTGACTGGTGTAGAGGAGCAACTAATTGATCGATTTCGCATTATACTACAAATAATAACTTGTGGCAAAAAAGTTAATTCCTTGAAGTTCAAGAATTTTGCTCAAGATACAGCAAAACTTTTTGTTGAAAAATATAGTTGGTATTATATGCCAGTAACAGTACACAAAATACTAATACACGGAAAGGATATCATGGATGCGGCAATACTTCATATTGGCATGCTTTCTGAAGAAGCCGAAGAAGCCAGAAATAAAGATTATAGAAATTATAGATTAAGGTTCTCCAGAAAATGTGATAGAGTTGCAACAAATACAGAAGTTTTTCATCGACTTCTAGTATCGTCAGATCCTTTTATAAGTAGCATTAGATGTCAAACCCGTAAACAGGTTATGGAACTTGATGATATAGTTACAGAAATGATAGATGATGAATAAAAGTCTATATTTAAATGCATGTATTGAAATTTATTTATAAAATAATTAGTTTTGGTAATGATAATAATATGAATTATATGGGCGGTGGGTAGAGGGCGTGGCCAATTTTTATGAAACTTTATATTTTTCTTAATTGAGCTAACCAAAGGCTCTGTGCCAAATTTCAAAAACTTTGGGCCAAAAATTAATTTTGGGTTCTATGGGCGGTGGGTAGTGGGCGTGGCCAATTTTGATGAAACTTTATTTTTTTCTTAATTAAGCTAACCAAAGGCTCTGTGCCAAATTTCAACATTCTACGAGCACTCCTTATATTTTTTGCCAAACATTGTATGAACAAATCCCTCTGTGAGACGTCGGGCTCCTCTGTCGCTTGAGAACGGTGATGTACTTATCCATACTTACTTGTTTTTTTGGTTTGACTGCACTATTTGATGAAGATGATGTTTTTTCATCTGTTGAAATCACAATATTGGGCGAACAGGAACGACGCCGTTCTACGGCTCTTGTAGTGAGAACATTCTCCAGAGATTTTTTTAAGGATTCTTCCTCAGAGACCCATCTAGTTTTTCTACTCGAACTAAGCTCTTTCTCAGAATTACATCTGAGAGGAACACTCACACAATTTTTATGCGATTTTTAGTGTTTTTTTTAATTACCGATATTACCGTAGATTTTTTTTAACCTATTACGTGTTATTTTTTCACTTTTTTGTTTTATTTCAACCTATTACACTTTTTCACCTATTGCGATTTTTTCACCGAAAATTCAGCCGCACTAAAAGTAACACGTCCGAACAGTTCGATGAGACGAAATAAAACAAGACAAGTTGTTATCTTTGAACTTGAATTAAATCTGAATTTTATTTACAATTTTGCCTGACTTCTATACTAAATTAATAAATGATCAGCAAATATCACTTTCTTCATTTACCCTTGGTTTAACTTAAGTGTGAATGTACTGAGTGATATTTGCTGAGTATAAAATAAAATATAATTTCATTGAATAATATTATTATTATTATTCTAACTATGCAAAGTTGCAATGATAGCATTATTTCATTTGAACATTGGTTCTTTTATTTTGTTTACTTTTTTTTGGTTATTTTAATATGTACTATCATATTTCCTTTGCGCGTGTATAATGATACAATGATGTGTACAATTATAGCACGCACACTACAATAATGTCGTATCTGGTTGGTAGGTCTCAATTTATTGTAGTAAATGGTGTTTCTTCTAGTTTACTTCCACTCCACACGGGTGTCCCACAGGGATCTATTTTGGGTCCTCTCCTCTTTGTGCTTTACGTGCATGACATTGTTGACGTTATTCAAACCAGCAATTGTAAACCATTTCTGTTTGTAGATGATGTTTTTCTTTTATATAGAGGTAATAGAAGATTTGTTGAAGTCTTTGAGAATGATATTAACTCCAATTTGAACCATATTAGACTTTGGATGGTTGCCAATTCATTAAAGGTTAACACAACTAAGACTAAAGCCATGATGTTCGGACCTACCAATCGTTTCTTTCCTAATTTAGATGTGTTCCTAGGTGATGATCTAATACTATTTGTTGAACATCATAAAAGTTTGGGTGTGGTTTTAGACTCTAAACTTGTTGACGTTATTCAAACCAGCAATTGTAAAGCATTTCTGTTTGCAGATGATGTTTTTCTTTTATATAGAGGTAATAGAAGATTTGTTGAAGTCTTTTAGAATGATATTAACTCCAATTTGAACCATATTAGACTTTGGATGGTTGCCAATGTTGGAAATCCAACAAAATGTACTTTATAAAATAACACTTTCCTAATTAATATAATATTCAATCAAGTAATTTATGTTTTGTGTTTTTAATATTTGATGTATTGTAATAAATTTTTTCACTCTGATTTTTATATTCAAACAAACAACAACGTATTGTTTTTAAATTCACAAGAGGTTATAGGCCCAGCTACCTATAAATTAATAAATCAACAACGGCCTCACATCCTTGTTGAAGAATCCTAGTGAAATTGGAGAAAATTTAAGAGTCGCTGAAGATGGCAGGAAACAGTTTCAAAATCGATTCACTTGGACGTGATAATTTCGAAACATGGAAAATACAGATGCAGGCATTGTTAATCAAGAACAACACATGGAAATATGTAACCGGAAGCTATCAAAAGCCACAATCCCCAGCTCAAAAGGTAACAGAATGGGAAAATGGTGACGCTAATGCGAAAGCGGATTTAATACTGGCGATATCTCCATCACAATTAAAACAAATAAAACATTGTGAAACTTCTGAAGATGTTTGGGATAAACTGCACAACATATATGATTCACGTGGTCCTGCAAGAACTGCAATGTTGCTGAAATCGTTAATTTCATATAAAATGAAACCTGGTGAATGTATGAAAGAATACATTGACAAATTTTTCGAAATAGTCGATAAATTACGTGAGATGGATATCAACATTCCAGATCCATTGTTAAGTATCCTAATCCTATATAGCATCCCCGAAGAATATGAATCTTTCCGTATAGCTATAGAAACCCAAGAAACGTTAATGCCCCCAGAAACCCTTATGATAAAATTACTTGAGGAGTATAACGCTCGTCGAACAGTAAGTGAAAATAATAACGATGCTTTGATGGTGAAGAATTATAACAAAGACAAGAATCAAACATCGAGTAGGAAAACTTTCAAGTACAAGTGCTACAATTGTGGTAAAATTGGCCATAAAGCAAATGAATGTAAGTCGAAACCAAACAAAAATAACGAGAAAACACCAAAGAACCCTGAAAATGTAAAATCTATTGCTTTTCACGTAAGTAACTCTAATGAAGAATGGTGTTTAGATTCAGGTGCTTCGTCGCACATGACATCAAATAAAGGAAAATTCCAGAATTTAGAACAGACTAAAAATAAAGCCCTTTATTTGGCAAATAATAACTCTACAAATATTTCAGGCATTGGCAAAGTTGAGATAAGACCTAATGAGAATTATTCAGTTAAGCTTGAGAATACACTTTTTGTACCAGATCTACGTTCAAATCTTCTATCAGTATCAAAAATGACTCAAAATGGATATGAAGTCAATTTCAAGAAAAATGTGGCAATCGTTGTGAATCCTAAAAATGGTGAAAAGATCCTGTCAGCTTATAGGAAGAATGATTTATACTACGTTTCTGAAAAGGTTGAAGAATGTAAATTAGCAAACGAACCCACATCTATAGTAGATTGGCATGAGTGTTTTGGACACTTAAACGAGAAAGATCTCAAGAATTTAGTTCGTCAAGATAAGGTAATGGGAATGAGTATTAATTTGAATGAGAAACTACCAACATGCGAGGTATGTATTCAAGGAAAACTTTCCCAACAACCATTTAAAGAGTCTGAAACAAAATCAGCTCAAGTTTTGGAACTAATACAAAGCGACGTTTGTGGTCCTATGCGTAATAACTCATTAGGAGGAAGTAAATATTTTGTTACTTTTATAGACGATAAAAGTCGTTGGTGTGAGGTGTACTTCATCAAGACAAAAGCCGAAGTTTTAGAGAAATTCATCGAATTCAAGAATATGGTAGAAAAACAGAAAGAGAAAGCTATAAAAATACTCAGAACTGATAATGGAGGAGAATACATCAGTAAAAATTTTGCAGAATATTTGAAGAATCAAGGAATTAAGCACGAGTTCACAGTCGATTATACATTCCAGCAAAATGGAATTGCTGAGCGGAAAAATCGCACACTAGTAGAGATGGCTAGGTGCATGATGATCAAGTCAAAATTGTCCACTGGATTTTGGGCTGAAGCTATACAGACAGCCAATTATATTCGTAACCGTTGCAATTCTCGTAGTATTGATGGAGAAACTCCATTCAAAATATGGACTGGTAGAATTCCAAATATTAAATATTTTAGAAAATTTGGAACCGTTGCATATGTTCTAGACAAGAAACCTGGTAAAGGTAAATTTAATCCTAAATCTAAAAAATGTGTATTTCTAGGATACTCAGTACAATCTAAAGCATATAGATTATGGAATCCTGAACAAAGAAAATTGATTAAAAGTAGAGATGTTAAATTTACCGAAAATTTTGAAAACGAATCCGATTATACCGATTTTATTGATGACGAAATCTGGAAGATTGATGATGAACATCGAAATGAACAGGTAAATAATTTGGAAATTGAGCAAAATGAAAACCTCGAACAAGTGGAAAATGAATCTACCCAGTACAATGAATTTGACGTAGTAGAAATAGCCGGAATTGCTCAAATAAACGATCCACCAAATGTGATAAAAGCTTTAGAGTCAAAGGAATCCAATGAATGGAAACAAGCTATGAAAGTTGAGTATGCTGCTTTGATGAAGAATAGAACGTGGATAGTTGTCGATAGACCTAAAGAAAAGAAAATTGTGAAATCAAAATGGATTTTAAGAACAAAATATAAGCCTGATGGAACAGTTGATAAAAGAAAAGCGAGGTTAGTAGCTCAAGGTTTTACTCAAGTTCCTGGTATAGATTATTCAGAAACATACGCACCAGTTGCAAGCATTTCATCAATTAGACTTGTAATAGCTCTAGCATCACAGTTAAATCTCAAAGTTCATCAATTAGATTTTGTCAGCGCATATCTAAATGGTGAGTTAGATGAAGAAATCTTTATGGAAATACCTGAAAAACTGGATGTAATTTTGGAAAAAGATGAATCTGATAAGTACAATAATAAAAAGGTATGTTTACTTAAAAAGTCACTGTATGGACTTAAACAATCCGGTAGACATTGGTATAAGAAATTACATGAACACTTAAGAAAAATTGGTTTAGAGCCAACAGAATTTGACCATTGTGTTTACACTTATCGTGATGAAAAATCATTAATAATTGTCGTTATTTATGTAGATGATTTTATCATAGCCTCAAATGATGAGAGCGAATTGCGAGATCTAAAAAGCAAGTTATCAAAATCTTTTGAGATGAAAGACTTAGGTGAGTTGAAGTACTGTCTTGGAATAGAATTCAACATGAACGAGAATGGCGATATATCAATGAGTCAATCCAAATATATTAATGACATTTTAGTGCGTTTCAACATGGGGGAGTGTAAGGATGTCTCAATGCCCATGAATCCAAATATAAAACTTACAAAAGAAATGTGTACACAATCAGAAGAAGAAATGGAAGAAGTCAAACACTTGCCATACCAAAATCTCATTGGGTCGTTAATGTATTTAGCCATATCTACAAGACCGGACATAGCACATGCTGTAAGTATTTTGAGTCAATTCAACACAAATTTTGGAAAAGATCATTGGATCGCAGCAAAAAGGGTTCTCAGATACCTGAAAGGTACACAAAACTGGGGTCTAACGTTTTCTAAATCGCAAAAACAATTAGAAGGAATTGCTGACGCTGATTGGGGTGCATCAGTAGATGATCGTCGTTCTTATACAGGATACATATTCAAGTTTGCAAATGCAGCTATAAGCTGGGAATCACGAAAGCAACGAACGGCTGCATTATCAACTACGGAAGCGGAATACATGTCTATATCCGAATCATCCAAAGAAGCAATAAATTTAAAACATATTCTTTATCATATTTTGCCATTGCAGGGGCCTGTGAATATTTACAACGATAACCAAGGTGCTGGTAAATTATGCAAAAATCCCGTGTTTCATAATAGAACCAAACATGTTGACATCCGTCATCATTTCGTTCGGGAAACCATTGAGAGAGGAGATATTAATATTGAATACTTACCTACAGATGAAATGCCGGCAGAGGTGTTAACGAAAGCTCTGTATAAACCAAAACATATAAAATGCTGTAATCTAATGGGTATCAAATCTATTTAGTTTTTCGAAAATACATTTTGAGGGGAGGTGTTGGAAATCCAACAAAATGTACTTTATAAAATAACACTTTCCTAATTAATATAATATTCAATCAAGTAATTTATGTTTTGTGTTTTCAATATTTGATGTATTGTAATAAATTTTTTCACTCTGATTTTTATATTCAAACAACAACGTATTGTTTTTAAATTCACAAGAGCCAATTCATTAAAGGTTAACACAACTAAGACTAAAGCCATGATGTTCGGACCTACCAATCGTTTCTTTCCTAATTTAGATGTTTTCCTAGGTGATGATCTAATACTATTTGTTGAACATCATAAATGTTTGGGTGTGGTTTTAGACTCTAAACTTTCCTACAAGAATCATATTGACTCTGTGTCGGGTAGAATTTGGGGTTCTTTACGTAGGATTTATCGTACTAATCTATTTTTATCTAAGGATGTTAGAACAAAATTAGCACATGCAAACCTGATGCCACAGATTCTTTACTGTTTTGAAGTTGTATCCGGTACTATCGGATTGTGTCTTACTAGATTGAAGCGCTTGGTGAATTCGATAGTTAGATTTGCTTTCAACATTCGACGTAGAGAACATGTTTCCGAGTCCGTGAAATGCTTTCTTGGTTGTTCTTTTAATGAATTTGTAAAGTTTCGTAATTTGCTAAAGTTTTACAAAATTATGAAAACTGGAAACCTTCTGTTATATGCGATGCATTTATTTTTTCTCCCCGCAACAGAAATCCTCACTTTGTTCCCCCTAGGATATTTAAATCTTTTTTCAGTAGGTCTTTTGTTGTTAGGATCACAAGCTATTGGAATAGTCTGCCATTGCGAATTTTTACGCACTCTAATAATCAAAGTAAAACTTTTGCAATATTTTTCAGACCCTTTGTGATCTCTTCTATTAATGTAGTTCTTGTCCTAACTATCCCTAACTGGACCGTAATTCATTTGTCTATTTTTCTTTATTAAATCTTGACATACATATCTACAGCTCTAAGTCCAAAAAAGCATTTATCTCGGCAAATACTTATTTTTTTCATTTTGCTTTTACGCAAATAAAAAGCAAAGAAAAATACAAAAACAAATTGCATTTACAGATTTCAAAAATGTTTATTCAAACAATAGTTTGATTGTTTTTTGTCTCTCCTGTAATATTGTAAAATATGGACTTAGAGCCTTTACATGTTAAACCAGCGATATTACAAATAAATGAATAAATAAATAAAAATGTAAGTATAAAATGTTTAAAAAGTGATTTATATAAATTTTTGTTGTACGGGCAATCAAGATGTGATATGCAGCAACAAAGAACATGGTTAAACAAATGTGTAATGGTAGAACGAAGGAGTTTTGAATTACTATTTATTTTTTATTATTTATTTTTCCAGGTCAAAAACAACGACATCAGAGCAATACGAAAAGCTGGCAAGTTTAATGTCAACAAAACAGGATATTGCTTGCGGCTACCATTAACGATCCAAGGAGGAAGTTCAGGTATTTCCTTTTCAAGCTTTTCTAGCCTTACCTCTGTGTTTTGAGTCACGTTGTTCTCCTCTTCCACCAATAAAGCCACTGCTATGGATTCCATTTCTCCTTCAAATACAAAAATTAAAAATACCAATACGGCTTGACATTATTCTTAGCACTTAAATATTTTGCAAAAAAAAATTATTATCTTTTTATTATTATTATTTCACAAGTCTTTTGTATTATTTTATTTTCATTATTTCTCCTTATTAATCGCACAAATTTTTTTATTTTCCTATTTTTTTTGTTTGTTGTGACTTTTGTTTATTAAAACAGTAACAAACTTTTTTTTTTTTTTTTGTATATAAATTTGGTTGGCGGAGAATTAATCCCTCAAATTGCCAGGTTATCCCACTATTGATTCAAGTAAGTCCCAAGTCGACCTATACCTTCATATAGGAAGCTGGAACGCTTAAATCTTGCATTAAAAAAAATTTAGCATGTGACTAATGCACAACTTCGAAAAACCGTAATGCTGTACGTATGCTTGGTCTAAATCAAGGCAGTAACAAACTTGCTCATTTCTTTGTTTATATTCCACATTTCATAGTAACAAATTGGTTTTGTAAACATTGTTGTCTTCTTCTTGTTCTTTCGATTCAGTTTTTGTTTGGAATACCAATTTTCGATCGTAGCGTAACTGAATGCGGAGACGTAATCGAAACTCAGAATAGGGGTGAATAGTTAACGAAATCCAACCATTGCGTTATCTACAACGGGACGGAATATACGTTTACGAATTGCGCACTACGAGTATTTACTTCTAATAACAAAACTTATGAAAACAGACATTGCAAAATTATGTTTATCAGATTAACTATCTGATAACACGTGATCAAGTACTAATATTGAAAATAAAATTGATTTTTTTTTATTTGGATTTACTTTACTTTGAAAAGCTTGATAGGGCTAACCTATATTATATGCGTTATTCCGGGAGAAAATACTTTTTAAAAGAAATGGTTCAGCTCACTTTCCAAAATATTTCGGAAAAGAAACGAAGGATTATTATGCATATCTAATGTTAGTGCTAAAGGTTTTATAGTATTGAAATTATTATAACTTTAGATTAAATCAGAAAAATAACTTTTAATTATATTATTATTATTACTTTCCAAAATACATTTATATTTAGCTTAAACACTAGATTTTATAAATCAAACGGATTGAAACAAATGCAATTTTTATGAAAATATCTGTAAAACTTTCCATATATTCCACAAAATTTTGCTTTGTTTGTTCGTCTTATAAAAGAAGGGCCATGAGCAGTTACAGCTAATGTACAATAAAACTTTAATATTTATGTATGTAAGCATATATTCAATAGATAATTTTGAATAGTTCATAAAATCTGAGTCTTCTAATGTTATTGCCTTTCTTTCTTTTTAGAGCCCCAAGTAGATAAATTAAATTGTAAATTGTTCTTATGAGAACGTATATTACTATTATGGTTTTGTTGTATACTGGCATCATCATTCTTTAACAAGCGATCAATACGAACATTTATACGATTTGCCTGTTTATTTAATTTGCACCGAAAATTCTCTGCATTTTTTTTTAAATCGATGACCTTACGACGTGGAACATGTCGAAGCGCAGTCATCCAATCACCAGTCTGTTTAAGATCCAACATAATATTAACCATTTGATTTAGGGTAAGTGATTTTCCAGACCCAGCTCCCCATTGCAAATGTTGATCAAGAGGTAAGCGTGCCATTCGCAGACCGAGTCTCTTGGCTTTTGCCAATGACAAAGGTTCATTATTTACCTGCAAGATTTATAGTCAATTAATGAATAAAGACAATGGGTTTATTTATCGAAAAAACTTACGGTGTCCACCATAGCACCAATTATATACACATCGTCGGGATTATATTGAACCAGATCAGTGCGGCAATGTGGTGTCAAATATACCAAATTCTCCTTGGGAAATATATCAGTAAAACATTTTTGGTGCACGTTTATTGGAAATTCAGGATTTAACATGGTAGGAATATAGCGCTGTAAACTCTTCATGCAGGATGTCTCCAAGTTAACATTACAATAGTGCAAGTCAAAAGGATCATCATAAGCTCGATTCTCAGCAAAACAAAGCATTAGTTGTTTTGCAGCATTTTCTGCTTCACGTTTTGTCATATAATCATCATATGAGCAGTCTAGTACGATTTTTGGAGAAAACTGCATAGCTCTAATAAGCCTGCAGGACAATTTATGAAACCACATTAATTAAAATAAACTTCTATTGATAATTTACCTTTGATTCATCCAATTATTAATGGTAGAGTCATAAACTCTTAAAAACATTGAAACATGACCTAAGCCATAAACAATATGTGGATTTTCGGCTCTCTCCTGGCGCACTTTCTCCATTCGTTCCTGACCTGCAGCCGCTCTTTCTTCTTTTTTACGTTGTTTTGATTCTTTTTTCATTTCAACTTGCCATAGGAAGCTATAATATTTTATACGAGCTGATTTGGATGATAAGGTTAGAACATGTTCCCAATGATGATCCTTAAAGAATTCCAAGGAAGGAACACGCCGACCTTCCTGATTTGCAATGTCCACTTCCAATTGTAAAACTTTTAGACGTTTCTTCTTTTCCTCTTCGGTAAGTTGTAACTCCGGTTTGTTGCTATTAAACGGTACTGAACCATCCAATTGACTATCAGTATTTTTGGTTATTTCACGTGCAAATGGATTTATAGTCTTCTCTTCTGGTTCGTGATGTGTTGTTTGCTTGCTGCCTAAGTCTCCTGTAAAAACTTCTGTTGCTTTCATGCGAGCTCCAAAATTTCCAATTTGTTCACTTTGTAGTATAAGTGGTCTTATCAGATTTAGTTTTAGAAGATTTTTAAACATCTTTTATAAATTTATTTAATTTTTGTAACTCTTAAATAACATTTGCTGTCCTATTAAACGAATACAACTTTTACACTTTTGATATTTCTTTTATTCGCCTTCACCGTCACCAGCCTTACCGACACTGTAAACTGCCTTATCATAAATTAGTTTTAGTGATTTTTTTATATCAATAATTTTTTTTACTAGCTATCATTTTGTGTGAACATTAACAAAACGTCGTTAGAATCACACACAAAAATTTATTTCTAATTTTCAAAACGTTTACTGAATTCAATTTTACCTCTTCTGTCGAAGTCTTTTACAATTGTCTTGATATATCATCTATTTTATCACTTTGAAAACATATTTCTTGTCCGTATATGGATTTGTTTTGTGTGGACTAATCTTTTCGATGTTTTGTTCTCGTTCGTTGCCAACTTAGCCCTTTTCGGGCTAGATTTAGCCCGATTTTATTCACTCGAAACGCGAAAAAACGAAAGGATGTGGCTTTATATGGATTTTTTCCATTAGCCCTTTTCTTCAAAAATGTTTACGCGTTTTGAGTCTCAAAAGTTGGCATCACAACTATGCCTGCCAGTGATTCCAACTTTGGAGACTCAAAACGCGTAAACATTTTTGAAAAAGGGCTAAATTGAAAAAAAAAATCCTTTTAAATCCTGTCAAAATTTTCGATTAAGTGCGAAAGGGGCTATATCAGTGTTTGTTTTGAGCATTAAACACATTCGAGACAGCAGCACAGACTACAACAGCAGGCTACACGACTACACGAGTGCAAATGCCGCTGGGTACTTATGCCGCCCTGTAGCCAGCTACTTAATTATTTTGAAAACGACAGCTACATACTCATCAGCTGATCCCGAAATCTGACGTTTTAATAAAAAAATAAATTTGTTCTTCAAACTTTTAAAATAACATAATGGCATAAAGGCTTCTAAAATACAACAAAAAAGTAAATAAACACATTAAAAATAATAAATCTTAAACAATAAAACACTTACAAACGTTAATCAAACAAAACAATTAAAATATACACAGCTGTTGCAAGAATTTATTTATATTGCAGTGATGTTACTTAGAGTTTTAATTTTTTTAAAGTAGCGTTTTATTTATGAAACATGAAAAACATGTGTACATGATTTTAGACATGCTAAATAATTTCACTCATTTTTATTAATATAAAATATAATATTATTAATTTAATATAATATTATTGATATATTTAACAACTCTTGATGCATAACTGATCATAAAATTTTAATTTTGGTTTTTGCTCTTTATTTTATTTAATTTGCTTTACACATTTTTGTTATATGGTCAACACTGTTTTTGTTTTGTCGACAACTAAAATAGAAATTAGTTTAATTTGACAGCGACGAAAAAATCAACATGAACAACAACCTGCAGTCGTGTTGCCTGCTGTCGTCAATATAGTCACTTTTATATAAACGTGTGTATTTTATTTTTGACATATTGTAGTCGGTAGCCTGCTGTCTCGAATGTGTTTAATGCTTTGCTTTGTTCCCTGTTTAGAAATCCAGCGTTACTATTTTTATAATCATTGACAACATTGGCTTCAAAACAAAAACATAAGGAAGGCCCAAATTCGTTATTCATGTTATTTATTTGATGTGGGATCAGTTAATCTACAAAAATAAACAGATGCATAAAGAATTAAAGTTGTTTGTGGTACTATTTTGATAAATTTTTTAAATTTCTTATGTTTCGTACATTTTTGTAATTCTCATTTCTTGCTTGAGATTTTTTGTGTATCATATGAGTTTGAAAACTTCAAACATATTGGTGAAAGATATATTAATGATATGGCATTAACACTAACAAAATGCAGGCATGCTCATATGTTGATTATCTTAACCCACAACGAATAAAATTTTTTCAAACATATATTTTAACATAAAAATTAAATAATTTTTAGTTTGTAGTTATAATAGTTTTTTTTTTTATTAAACTCAATTAATTTTATTTTTGAGTTATTTTTAAATGGATTTTTAATTTTATTTTTGAATAAAAATATATTTTTCCTAAAAAGTAGCAAAATATTGAAAAAAGTACTCTCTTTGTTGAGAGTCATTGCCATTTCAATTTTTTATTTTTCCATCACTGGTATGTAATACCGACGACGCGTCGTCGTGACGCTTTGTTCGTGTGCGAAGAAAATTATGACTTTCAAAAACATTTGGCAGCATATACAATATCCAATACTCATGGTGTAAATATACAAGGTGAGTACAAATCAGCAACAAATATAACACACTACAGAAACAACAGGCAATTTGTTTGTGTAAAATAATATACTACTGTCAAAACAACTTGAAAAAGTATTACTTTTGACATAAGTAAATTGTAAAAAAGTCAGTCAGCTGTGCTACTGCACTCACCTTGAATAGTTACACCATGCAACACTTTTAGTTGGCAACAATTTAAGTAAACATCATTGATTGCTAATATTGCCGCCGCATAATTTCTGTGGATTTTTTATTAGAAATTTTAATAACTATTAACTAATTACAACTTGAAAAAACTAAAAATATAAAGAGTTTAACCTTATAAAAATGTCCTTAATATGTGCGAGTAAGTTTTATTTGGCATATATACGAATTATTATTTTAGGTTATGTTTAAATCGAAAACCTACATAAATCGGACTTCTAATACAATTTTTTTTTACTAATTTACATATTTTGCAGTTACAAATGAGGTCCCTGACACCCCTGTTATATCTCCACATTCTGGAGCTATTTTCGAGAAACGAATAATAGAGAAATATGTATTAGAAAATGGCGTTGATCCCATTACCGGTAAGGATATGAAAGCCGAAGAATTAATTGAGGTAAAAACTCCACCAATCGTTAAGCCGAAGCCACCTACAGCAACAAGCATCCCAGCTACATTAAAAACACTACAAGATGAATGGGACGCATTAATGCTACATTCGTTCACACAGCGCCAGCAGTTGCAAACAACGCGTCAGGAATTGTCGCACGCTCTTTACCAACATGATGCTGCTTGTCGCGTGATAGCGCGCCTCAACAAAGAGGTAGCAGCTGCACGAGAGGCTTTAGCTACCCTGAAACCGCAGGCTGGTATTGGAGCCGCTACTGTACCAACATCCATACCACAGCCAACGATCGCTTCTGAAGCGGCCGGTCTTGCAACTCAGCCTATAGAGCAGGCAGGCATGAGTGCAGAAATTATACAAAAGCTGCAGGATAAGGCAACAGTACTCACACAAGAAAGAAAAAAACGTGGTCGAACAGTACCCGAGGAATTAGTCACTCAAGACCAAATAAAGACTTTTCTTACTGTGGCTTCACATCCAGGTTTACATTCAGCTTCTATACCTGGCATATTGGCACTGGACATCAACAGCGCAGACCATAGTAAAATTCTGACGGGAGGTAATGACAAGAATGCCACCGTGTTCAACAAAGATACTGAACAAGTAGTTGCCATACTCAAGGGTCATACAAAAAAGATTACCAAAGTAATATACCATCCCGATGAGGATACTGTCATCACAGGTTCACCGGATATGTCCATACGTATTTGGAATGTACCAACGTCCCAAACGCAATTATTGTTACGCTGTCACGATGGTCCAATAACTGGATTGTCTTTGCATCCAACTGGCGATTATGTACTTTCCACATCGTCGGACAAGCACTGGGCATTTTCCGACATTCGCACTGGTCGTTTACTAACAAAGGTTTATAAATACACTATTTAATATTAGGTGTTCTATTTTAATGTTCTTTTTCACATTAGGTTATTGATACTGCAGATGTTGGGTTAACAACAGCCCAGTTTCATCCTGACGGTTTAATTTTTGGTACTGGTACAGATGATTCACAAGTGAAAATTTGGGATCTTAAAGAACAAAGTAATGTTGCCAATTTTCCTGGTCACACAGGTCCTATATCTGCCATTTCTTTTTCGGAGAATGGCTATTATCTTGCTACAGCTGCTGACGATGCTTGCGTTAAATTATGGGATTTACGTAAGCTCAAAAATTTCAAAACAATACAACTTGACGATACTTATGAAGTAAAAGATTTATGTTTTGATCAAAGTGGTACATATTTAGCAATAGCAGGCACTGATGTCAGGTAAGATATACAATTTAATTACTATTCCAATTTTTAATTACTGTTGTTGTAATTGAGCATGTCTTCTAAAATGTTTCATCCAATTGTGCAGGCGATTTTGCTTTACTAGCACTCTCCTGGACATTTCCTTTTGAAATTGTACACGTTTTCTCACTTGCTTTTCAATTTTTTTACAATTTTCGGGTGGAATTTTTTCCAAATCTTGCAGCAGACCCTAAAATGTAAAAAGTTTTACTATACATACTTCTGTTTATGTTTTTATGATAATATCAGTTATAACTTACCATTAAATTCCATTGCAGCTTTTCCACTTTTTCTAGAGTAGAATTATTAGTATTTTTATGTAAATCATTAGTATTAGAAGCTGACGATTTTCTATTAGATGAATTTTTAGAGATTTTCTTTATTTTTGAGTTGTCCATTGGAAGTTCTTTAGGAATATTACCATTATTTTGTGCTAGCGTAACGTCAACTTTTTGAAGAATAACGGGCAATATTGCATTTAATTTAATTTGAAGTGAACTGAAATAAAATTAATAAGGAAAAACATATGTATTATGTGTATTTATATGTATTTGAATTGTCTAACTCTTTCTTTTGATTTCTTTCCAAATTATTCAACATGTCCAAAGAACGCTGCTTTAAAAAATCGATTCTTCTTTTCAAGAAATCGGGATCCTTTAAGTGTTTTGGATTTTGCGTGTTTCGAGCGAAAGTTTTTTTCTGAGTAGGAATTTTGTTATGTATATTATTAAAAAAAACTATTAAAGTTATTGCATATATTACCGATTTGTCAAGAACAATAGCCACCAAATGGTTTAACAATGCCAGATGATTAAATCGTCGATTGTAGTTGAATATCTTTTGTCTAGTACGTTCATAGCCCTTAATAGTTTTGTTTAAAGTAATTACTAAACTCAAAATAATACAATGTAATAATAATACAAAAAAACAATCCATACCTTTATCCAAATATCAGCGTCAAGGTGATTTCTTTTTGCCAAATATGGCCTTACAATTTTGTTCATATAATTAATAATAGATGTTACTTGTTTCTCGCCAATTGGATTACGTTCATTAATTTTCAAATCAACGATTGCTGTTGGCTGCGGTAATTTGGAACTCTCAGTTTCTTGAAAACCATTTTCTATATCTTCTGGTGCAATTATTTCATCAAAATATCCCTAAATACATTAAAAAGAACATGAAAATGCGTAACAAAAACAATATACATATGCCTTATATAAACGGACATTGTACGAAAGACTTTGAGATTTGCAAAACGAATAAATGGTGTGAAAAACGAACATTTCATTTTGTTTTACAAATTAACTTTGTATTTGTTTCTGAATTCAATGTGTAAATTGCACAAACTAATGTTTTTTTGATCAAATTTAAAATTTTTAAAGTTACATTGATCCAATTTCTAATGCTTTTATTATTTTAAAACATTAGACATCTAAAAAATATTTTCTAGATTTTTTATTGGCAATCGAACGATGTATATTAAAGTTCAGATACGGACAAATATTTAATTAGATCTTCAAATTAAAATTAGTTTTTTAATGTATTGAATAATTGAATAGTTGAAGATTTTTTAATGTGGTTTCAAAATTGGCTGTCTTGTAACCACCGTATGAGGTAACTATGAAATCTTTCGTAAAATAAAAAAAATTTCATAAAAAAATACTTTCGTAAAATGTCGTATTAATTTTTTCGGTGTACTTATTTATGTACGTACATATGTGTTTTAGAACACCTATGAAACGTATGGGAATTGCAAAAATTTTTTTTTTTGCTTTACCGGCAGTTTCTAAAACCATAATCATAAGTGTTTTTAGGTAAATTTTAAAGTAAAAGACCAATATATTACATACGAGTACATTAGTTTTATGCACAATATTGGAAACTGCCAGTTGAATAGAAACCCAACTTTTGCTAAGTTCATATATTTGGACTAAAGTGTATACAGCCGTTCCAAGCAAAACACGCAAATGAAACAGTGTTGGAAAAAATAATAAGAACGCCTTCTTCATTTTCAATGGTACGAAACTTAAAAAAGAATTACTTTTTTAATTCGTACTGTAAACTACTGATGATCTTATGAATCTATTTCAAGAGGATAATAATAAAATCAATAGTTTTTTCTATTTCTGTTTATAGTATCAGTATACAATATTCACCATAAGATCTTTAGTAATTTGATAGTAAGTATGTATTAACAGGTAGGTGTATTAACAAAGTTATTCGTTTTAAAATTTTTCTTCTTCGCATCATTGGAAATGAAGAAGCCGTTCTTATTATTGTATTTTTTCCAACACTGTTTTTAAACCAATTGTTAATGTAAATTTAAAATTGTATTTTATTTTAATATTTTACAAAATAATATTGAATTAAAATTTCGGTTTTTGTGTATTTTATTTGGTACAAAGCTTTTTCTTATATTACGAGTTTTGCTTGGCACTTCCAAAAATTTTCATGAAATATTTACAATTAGTTTAAGTAGGAATAAGAAACGACCGTAGACTTCCTGAACCTCCATTAGAACTCGTTGATGTTCCGCAATTTCATTTTTTAGTTCCTCCAAAATTTTATTGTTTTGTAAATTTTCTAATTGCTGTTGAGTTTTTTTCATTTCACTAAATGCGCTCGATTCGGATTTACGAAGCACATCGGCAGCAAACTAAAATTATAATTATTAAGATTAGCTGTTCTTTTAGAATTAAATGTTACTTTTATTGTTTACATAATAATTAAGAATAAACTAATTTGTGTTTTAATTACTATTTATTACAATTACCTTTGTGAATTTGTAAGCAAACACAACTACAATACGTATTATGTATTTTGTTATAATTATAATTAGAGTTTGGGGTCCGGGAATTCCCGGGAAAAAATTTTAATTTATTTAATGTTTAACGAAGTTAAATTTTAATCATAAGGTATAATTGCTGGAAATAAGCAAAAATTAAGTTTTTTACCAACAGTTTATACTTAAATAACTTTAAATTTATTTTCAAAAGATTAGCGATTTTTGACAAACAATTAAATATCTTTTTAATTTGCTATCGTTTATTTAATTTTCAATTTTTGAATTTTCGTTTATGTTTTGTTTGTACAACTTAAAAATGCGTTATTTTTTAAAAGTTTCATCTTTTATTTAGAAACATTTGTACAATATAAATTTATTCAAAGTATTTCTGGATATGACCTCTGCTCATTATTCTGTCAACATATGGATTCCGCAAGTACTGATCATCTTTTGAATCCTTTGTCATTATGAAATATTACGCTTTCATGTCTGGTCGCATAATTTGTATATTTAGAGCGAATCCTGACGTATACAAACGTTTTGAAATTATTTTGCAAGCTCTTAAGTTTGAAAATAATTTGTATGTAGTAATGCCGATGAATCTCATTCTCTATAAGCTTTGTTGAGCAATCGGTGTGCTTCAATGGCAGTTTTTTTTTTTTCAAATTAAAGAACTAAAGCAAAACTTCCTGCATATAATGCTTCTTGGTCACATAAGTTACTAAGAATAAAAACTACACAATATACTCTATAGGTGATTCTGAGAAATTTTGCTCAAGTCGGATTTGGAGCCCCCCAAAATTTCAAAATAGATATTTTTCCATATATACATAGAATAATTTAATTGAATTCGTCAGAAAATCAGATAGAATTATAGTAGATTTCTCAATCTGGGCTTGTTTGAAAGGTATTTTTATCACCTTTCAGAATCTGTATTGATAACAATATTATTTTTTTTTTTAGTAGAGATATTAGGAATGAATTCTGAATTTTCTTCTTTGCAGATTATGAAAGTTCAGATAATTTCCAACAACTTTTACTACGATCAATTTTTTTTGTTTTCGAAATCCTTTTTGTAGGAAAATCTTTCTGGAAAAATGAACATTTTCAAGGATTCAACAAAAAAAAAACACTATTTTTACATTTTTTATTCAATTTATTTTTAAATATTATTCTCGACCTACAATTAAATGTTTTAACGTGGTACTATTATTTTTAAGGTCCTTTTTACTTTCCATTCGAGGAGTTTTCTTACGTCTTTCTAATGTCTCTGCCATAACTTCTTCACGATTCTTTTCTATAACTCGTTTTGAAACACTCGTTAATAATTGTACATGTCTTTTTGTTCCTTGTATGTGCATTGGAATTTGTGGATCAGCCAGTGGTGGTTCATCGAAATCTAAGTATTCTACCAAGTGATCATATGGAATCTTTGATATTATCACTGCAATCTTTGATTGTGTCACACTAATTTTAAAAATAAAAAAAAAATCAAGTTTTTATTTAAGTATTTTGACAATCTGCATGCGCATTGCACGATGAACCATTAAGGAACAAGGAAAAGCAAGCTTGGCAACGTTAGTGTTGGTAAACGTCATTATTTTGTAACGATAAAATAATGATAAAAATACCTTTCAAACAAGCCCAGATTGAGAAATCTACTATAATTCTATCCGATTTTATGACGAATATATGGAAAAATATCTATTTTGAAATCTTCAAAATCCAACTTAAAGCTATGGTCTCTTGAGCAAAATTTCTCAGAATCACCTATACATTACGTTTTTGCTATACGCTTCATCAAATAAAATCGTTCCATACAATTTGACCCGTCCTAATAGATATACATATATAGTTGAGTTTTAGAGTCCGACCGAAACCGGTGTTTTCAGACCAAAACCGAACCGAAACTTATATTCGGCCTAATTCGAAACAAACCTACAATATTAAAATATACTATTATTTTCCAAAAAAAATTTATTTGTTTCTATAATTTTAAATAGATTATTTAGTTCTTTTATTCGACCTTTTTTTTTAATACACTATAATTTCTTTTTTTTTCAAGCAATTAGGTCACTTAGTATTTATATAAAAATGTTCTTTATATTTATATATTTATATCTCCAATATTTCGTTATCACAATGGATAAATTCTTCAGGGATTTACAATTTTAAAATTATAATATAATAATGATTGAAGTATAAATAATAAAAATGAAAATTTTAAAAAGAAAATGAAATGTTTACAATTATGATATACAGACATAGTCATATATATTTACACAAATTAAAAATTTTAATATGCTTAGAAATAAAACAAAATTTTGCTGCTTTATGAATAAATTTGGTTCAAGAAAACTTTCGTATTGTAATCCTCAAAATGTATAGATTAAGCTAGTTTAAAAATGTTAACAATAAACTGGACATTTGTTGATTTAAATTACGAAAGAAGACTACACCTTATCTTTCAAAAGTATTTACACACTTATTTTGTCTGTCAAAAGTATTTACACATTCGTGAAATTAAGTTAAAAACGCTGCAATCTTTAAAAAAAACCTCATTTGTTTTGATAGTTTGCAAATTTTTATTGCACAAAAATAAATATTTATAGAAAAGTCGCTAAAAAAATCTTTTAAAATGGTGAAAATAAAGGAAATTCCCATCGAAACGCGAGTTGAGATCGCAACGAAGTTTGGAATGGGTTCCTCGGCATCAAACTTGGGAAAAGAGTACGGAATATATCGGAAAACAGTCTACAATTTAGTAAAGAAAAAAGAAACCTGGTCGGAATATGTGACAAACAAAATAGAAGATCGTTCTATTCTTAAAATATTCGCAGAAAATCCAGTCGCAAGTCCGGTTAAAGTTGCTGCAGAGGCAGAGAACATCATTGGAAAACCTGTAAGTGAATCCACAATTCGGAGAAGATTAAGGACGTATGATATAAAGACCTATGTCGTGAGAAAAGTAATAGACATATCTGAAAAAAACGTCTAGAGTTTGCCATGGAGTATATCCATAAGCCAGTGGAGTTCTGGCATAATGTATTATGGACGGATGAGTCCTCTTTTCAATTTGAAGGGTCATTTGGAAAAACTTATATGCACCTTTCCAAAGGATCCAAGCATAAAGCAGTACAACCTCTTAATCGTTTCGGCGGGGGTTCAGTAATGTTTTGGGTATGTGTCTCATACCATGGATTTGGAGATCTAGTACCAATACAAAACACTCTAAACCAGGCAGGATATCTAGATATTTTGAATGACCATGTTTTTTCTTCGGCTCAGAGATTATTTCCTGATGAAAATTGGATTTTGCAGCATGATAATGCTCCATGTCACAAAGCATGGTTACCAACAACGTTTTTAAATCGAGTTGGACAAGATGTTTTTCCATGGCCAGCCCAGAGTCCAGATCTAAACATAATAGAGAATGTATGGGCATTCATAAAAAGGCAGAGATCTGTCCAAATGGGCCGAAAACGAGAGGAAACTATTGATGAAATAATAAATATCTGGAACAGCTTAGAAAAGGAGTTTGTACGCAATTTGATTGCATCTATTCCAGCTAGACTACAATCTGTCATAGATGCTGAAGGAAATTTATCTGGCTACTAATTATTTTTGTTTTTTTTTTCGTGTTTTATAATCCTTTTTCTATTGTGTAAATACTTTTGAATGTAAATAAATTTGTGTAAATACTTTTGAAATATGAGGCGCAGACTGTCCAACTGTCCAGTTTATTGTTAAAATTTTTAAACTAGCTTAATCTATACATTTTGAAGATTACAATACGGAAGTTTTCTTGTAGCAAATTTATTCATAAAGCAGCAAAATTTTGTTTTATTTCTAAGCATACTAAAATTTTTAATTTTTTTAATTTGTGTAAATATATATGACTATGTCTGTACATATATATAAAAAACTTGTTTGGAATAATAAATGAAAAATTCTATATGTGTGGGGTCTGTTAAGAAGTTCTAGATCATTACAAAATATATTTATTAAACTAAAAAATCATATTCAGAGTTTCTTTAAAAGCATATTGTTTAAATTTAAAATACCGAAGACAACCACACTCGTTGCGTGCCACTCAACAACTGATTTTTATTCCCTAATCAGTCAGTCAATTATCTTATGTCGTGCCTACATTCTATCATTCATACATACATAGTTGAGCACAGTGTTGCCATCCTACATTCGGCCGTCCTGATGCTGGATTCTATTTTCTCGAACCTTCGCCTTCACTTAGTTTTACTACCTCGTATCGGTCGTGGTTTAATTTGGACACTATCTTATATGTGCCTAAGAATTTCGGACATAACTTCATACCTACTCCATATTGAGTGCGTTTGATTGCTACGAGGTCGCCCACCTTATAATCTATACCTGGTAACCTTTTTTTGTCAAACGTCTTCTTGTTTCCCGCTTGTATTTTAGAAATATTCCTTTGTGCCTTATTTCTAATTTCATCCCTTTCTTGCTGTAGTTCGGCAATCGGAATTCCTGCAACATTGGATTTAATTGTGGGTCTTCTTTCGTTCGCATCGTAATGCCCGTCATTAACTGGAAAGGTGTATTCTGTGCACTTCTCGAAGGAGAGTTGTTTATTACTTGCTGAACTCTTTCAACATACCTAAACCAATGGTTGGGCTTCTCGGAACACATTTTGGCTGAAATGGGCACGATTACTCGGTTGATTCGTTCTACCTGTCTATTACCTCTAAGGACTTCTGTGGCAATTAGCAAATGCTGAATCCCTTCGCTCTTACAATATTTTTCAAATTCATTGGCGGTAAAAGCAGTACCCCTATCATATATTACTCTTTGTGGGTTACCAAATATGGCGGACTGCTTTCTCATCTTTTCGACCACTTCTTTGCTGCCAGTGCTCTTGGTTGGGTATAATTAGACAAATTTCGTGAATGCATCGATCACAACGAGGATGTGATTGTACATTTTATGTGTAGCCTTCATTGGTCCGACATGATCTAGATGGTAGGTCACGAAAGGTATGTCCGACTCGTCGATCGGGTTGAGCATTCCCTCTTTCTTTTCGGATTTTGCCTCGACTATAATGCACTCTACACAGCTCTTTACCACTGCCTCAGTTTTCTCTTCTAATTTATATATTGATTCCTATGGTTCCAAGTTGGAACAAAGGGCCGTAACAAAATTCTTCCATTGGGATCTGTCCTGTGCGATTAGTCTGATCTCAGACCATGTTCTTTCTGTTTCGCTAATCTCGGATTCTAGTTGCCTTCTCCAGGTGTTAGCTGGTCTACCTCTTCTTCTGCTGCCATGAGGGTTCCAGTCAATAGCCATCTTTGGTATATCATCATGGAGTCTTCTCAGAATATGGCCAACCCAGCTCCATTTCCTCTTTGCAATTTCTATGCGAATTGGTATTTCACCTGTTCTTTGCCAGAGGTCTCTGTTGGAAACTACGTTCGGCCAAAATATTCGCAAAATTTTTCGCAACCAACGATTAACAAATACTTGCAGGGATTGGATATCGCTTGCAGTAGAGTTCCAGGACTCGCATCCATATAGCAGGATAGAGCGAAAATTAGAGGAGAAAAGGCGAAGCTTGGTTTTTGTATGTATTTGTGGTGACTTCCATACTCTTTGTAATACACCAAAAGACTGTTTTGCTTTCCTTATGCGAGATGCAATATCATCACGTGAGCCGCCTGTTGTTGATATGATACTTCCTAGATAGCAAAACGATTGGACATCTTTGAGTTTTATGTTGTTTACTCGAAACTTGGAGAGATTAGTCGAATTGATACGTAAAGCCTTAGTTTTGTCAAAATTAATATGAAGACCAACACCCGATGCTAGCTGATGTATCTGGTCCAATTTGGCTGACATGTCGGTAAAGTTGTGTGCGAGCAGGCAAATATCATCAGCATAATCAAGGTCTTCCAATCGACCATTCATACCCCATGTAATGCCTCTTTTTATTCGGGTTGCTTGCTGCATAATTGAGTCCAATACAATATTGAATAACAGAGGAGATAGGATACATCCCTGTCGTACCCCAGTGCTTACACCAATCGGATTGCTTAACATGCGTTCATGCAGTACTCGACATGTTGAGTTGCCATACAGAGCTTTGATTAAGTCGATTAGCACAGGTGGAACTCCCTTTCATCGAAGTGCGTGCCAAATTGCCTGATGGTGGATCGTATCAAATGCTTTGGTGAAATCGATAAATATCAGGTATAGATCTCCATTCCACCGACTGTTCCACTATGATCCGTAGACTACTTATATGGTCGGTGCAAGATCGGTGTGGTCTGAAACCAGCTTGCTCATTTCGAAGATCTGCTGAAATTGATGATGCCAGTTTAGCATGGAGTATATTCGTTAAAAGAGTTGTAATATTAAATTATGAGGCGTATGTTCTTTTAGTTGAGAGTTCTGATGTTCAACTCTTGCTTTATTCACAAATGTTCTTTCTTATAAAGCTAACATGAAAAGAATTTGCTTAATCTAGAATTGAGTTACTTTCTGAAGTCACTCATAACTTAAAATACTTAATAATCAAATATTTACATAATATTTACATTACATATATTTAATTCTATGCATCTTGTATCAATGCCCCATAAATTTTAGTAAGTTAATATTATTCATATTACATTGAGTTTTACTATTGAGTGTATTTTTCATTGAGCACAATTTTATGTTTAAAGTCCGTTTAGAAATCGAACTATTGTTTTGGAAATAAAGTGAAATTCTAAGCCTTTGCTCCATTTCTTACACGAGTGTAATAAAAATACGTACTTGAACTGTTTTCCCCTTCAAACAAAAAAACACTTGTTAATTCATTGACATTGAAACAAAAATGCATTTGGTTTGCTTATTATATTTCATGAATACTTAATACTATGTCTTAACCAATTACACACATGCATGCTATGCTATGGGTGCAAGATATATATGTGATGACGAATTTCGAGTTGTTTATGTTTAAATTTAATTTGTTTATATTTGACACTTACATAGCTCTACGTCATGCATATATACTACAGAGTTATACCCCGCCAATTTTTACACTCTCTTCTAATTTGGGGATATAGAATTCTCTTTCAACCAACTCTCTAGTTTTACGCACTGCGAAGTGTCCTTGGCGGTGAGCCATTTCGATGATATCTTTTTCCATATTGGTAGGTATGACAATTAGCTCCCTAGCTTGGGTCTTTGTATAAAATTCCATACTTCATGTAATAACCGTCATAAGGGCTTTTCTCGAGCACCTTACAAACAGCTTTTATCCAATCTTCCTTCTGCTGCGCCTCTTTTATGCGATGTTGGAGTGAATCCTGAATCACCAAACACGAAACTCGACTCAGCGCATCAACATGCTTCATTCGAGCTCCAGACCGATGTTCAATAGTGTAGTCAAATTCTTGAAGGAATAAGGCCCACCTCGATACTCTAACCGGAACATCGCCTTCCGCATGGTCATGGCAAACGCGTTACAATCGGTAACTATTTTAAACTTTAGTCCTAAAACGTACACCCTCCACTTTTTTAACGCTTCAACTATTGCCAAAACTGCAAGCTCGTACGAATGGTATTTCTCTTCGGAAGAAGTTGTTTTTCTGCTCATATACTCTATTGGGTGGAGTGCTGAATCCTCAGAGTCTTTCTGCAGAAGTACAGCTCCGTATCCATGTTTACTCGCATCGGTATGAATCTCTGTTTCGGCTTTCGGGTTGTACAGCTTCAAACCCGAATCGCTCGACAATGCGGTCTTCAACTGTTGTACGGCAAGTCCGACAACGGTTTGGCTATCATTGCATACTCCTGTATGAAGCGACGGAAAAATGATGTCAGCCCCAAAAATCGTTGTACAGCCTTCACGTTATTAGGTACCGGGAATTTCTCGATAGCCGAGATCTTCTCCTCTGAGGGTGATATAGACAAGTTTTCAATGACATATCCTAAAAACTTAATTTTTCGACGCAGAAATTGACACTTACTCCATTTAAATTTAAGTCCGTTTGACGACGCAATTTCTAAAACTCTGTGCAAGTTATGGATACCTTCCTTCTCATCACGGGACAATATAACTATGTCGTCCATATAAACGACGATCGTACCGCCTCTGGCCAAATCATGAAAAACTACTGAAATGTATCGGCAAAACACGGCTGGAGAGTTACTAATACCGAAAGGTACAAATTGGAATTCGTACTGTCCATTGGGTGTAGAGAAAGCTGTGTATTTTCTCGACTCTTTCTATTGGTACGTGCAGGAACCCATTCTTCAAGTCAAGTGTAGTCATCAATCAGAGCCATAGGGAAGTTATATCGAATTATCTTCTCGTTTAAGCGCCTATAGTCGCAACAAAGATCCATCTTTCTTCGATACTAAGACTACTGGTGACAAATAATCGGAAAAACTAGGCTTAATAACACCCTCTTTCAACCATTCACTCACTTGGTTGTCTACGGCCTTCTGATCTGCATACGACGTTCGTCTAGGCCTACTTGCCACAGGAACATCATCTGTCAATATAATTTTCATTTCCACTGTATACGTCTCTGGCTTTTGCTGTCGGTAATTCTCTACCGCTTCTCGAATTGCAGTTCGGTAACTCTTACTTAAATGCCCTAAGTCTAACTCTTCTTCCCTCTTGGTATCTGAAATCGAATGAATTATCTCCTCAAACTCACTTTTCAGCTCACTGATTCGATTAATGTCCAAGGACGGCTTACTGTGTTCACCAAACTCTTCCGGTATTAGAACGGATTCTTCCGCCGGTCGTTCCTCTAAATTCCTATCCGTCTCAAATAAATTAATAGAAGGAACTTTGTTTCTGAAGCGTGCTCCCCTAGCGTCTATTACCAAATCGTTGCCAATCACGGCAGAGTATAATACATCTCCCTCTTTCACTACGTAGAAAACTATATCGAGTTCCACTGCATCTAGCTTGGTGCAAACTTTCAGGCAACCCATTGTCGAAATGCTCTTTCCTCCTATACCAACCAATGTTTTCCTTATAGGTTTCAATGGTGCGTCAGTCAAATTCAAAAGTGTATCGTACCTCAATATACTAATGTCGCTACCCGTGTCGACTATTGCGGTAATGCACTTTTTTTAGATGGTGATATCTTTAAATATTCTTCTTGAAGGGAACGGTTAACGCTGGAACATTCAAAAGATTAATGACCGGATCTCTTATACTGAAAACATTTAATGTCCGCCTTTTTGCAATCCTTAGCAATATGTCCCTCTTCCCCATATTTATAACATTTTCTGCTCTCATCTTTCGATTCATGGGAGGACTTCTTGAATTTCGTTTTTCCACTTTTAAAGTTTGATGGCTTTTCCTCTACTACCATCTTCTCATAGATTGCTATCTTCTCTTTCAGATCACTTAAACTTTTGGCTAGATACAATATTTCCTTACTTGACATGCTACCTGGTATTCCCTCTATAAAATATTCGATTACACTGGTATCATCCAATTTAATGGATTCACCTATCTCCATTAAAGAGTACAAGTATTGTCTAAATGTCTCGTCGGTTCTCTTCTTCCGATTCTTGAGTATCCTGTGAACCGATATTGATGACGGCTTAACCCCGAACTTACTGCGCAAAGTTGTCTTAACGGCACTCCAATCTCTTACCCCCGATTGACTTCTGAGGAAGGTTTTAGCGGCACCCGTTAACAATTGCTTGGCATAAATATAGCACTGTAACTGATCCCATTTCAGAACCTGAGCACAGTCCTCGAATTCCTCTATCCACATATTTACATCTAAAGCGCCTTCACCCGAAAACTTAGATACGGAATCTTCTACATCTCTTAAGGTAAAACGAGAAAATTTGGCGATTGTCTCACCCCTGAAGCCGCATCATCAAACTCCGAGCCCTCCCAGCATCATTAAGAAGACCGAAATGTCGAATTAGCCTTTCCTGTAAGTCAGTCTTTGTCCCGTTTGTATTAATCCCAAGTGCCGCTGCCTTTAATTCCTCTACGGTCAAAATCAGTATATCTTTAAGCTCCATTTTATATATTTGTGTGTGATTGTCTTTTACAAATATTCTTTCAAATAATATTTATATATATGAAATACGGTAGGTATAATATAAAGGTAAAAATATACTTAAAAATATATGGTATGTACTAATATTCATATAGTAACTCTTAATACAAAAAATCAAAATTCATCTTTCCAATATACTGTATTTCCCCTTACTTAACTGCCTTACACAAAAATAACTGGAATTCTAACGGACAAAACTTTACAAACATTCCCTAGCAACGACTTCAATTCAACGAAACCTTTCACAAAACACTTCTGTCCTGTTGTTTTTTCTACAACAACTCACTTTATGCTGTTGTTTTCCCTCTAACAACTTTGCCCTGTTCTTTTGCCTACTGTACAACAGCCGTACTCTATTCGTATTGTTGCTTCCTCTACAACAACCCAACTCTACGTTGTTAATTTCTCTAAAAAAAAACTTCCTCTCTATCTATGTTGCTTTTTTTTAACAGATTTTATTTTAGAACTCTCAGAGATTTCATTTGCAAGGTTGCCAACTATCACATTGTCGTGTGCACCCTGTAGAGGGTTAAGTAGAAAGATGGTTGGCAACACCAGCATTGGTGAAAAGGAAAAAGGGACAACACTAGAGATAGAAAGAGAAAATAAAAGATGAATAGATAGAGAGATGCGAAGAGGTGATCAGGTAGCGAATGCGAGGTTCCGTAAGTGGAAATAAGAAAATGTCGGGCAGATTTGTTTTGGCGCTAAAGCTTTGATGACGAGATAAAGGTGGAGATCGTGGCCGACGGAAGATAACCAAAGCTTATTAAATTACTGCTTAATAAAAAAAAAAATTTGTTGATGTCGCGAAAGCAAATAAATATTAATACATTTTGAAGAAAATAGTCGATTAGAAATATATAAAAAGTCATACCAAAGGAAATTACTACAGTCTTTGTCAGGCCCAGCCACACCATCACTGATTCCACCCAGCGAGGGAGAAGCAGCACAACACCACCACGCCTGGGGTGCTTTGATATAATTGTTTTCCGACCAATAAATACTTGATACTCGAACCGCGTATGACGGACAAGTTCCTCCATTTTTTTTTTTTTTTTGTTTTTCTAAAAAATTTTTTTATAAAATACAAAAGAAACATATATTTATTTGCACAAACAACTAGGGAAATTAACGGTAGTATCGTTCCAGACGCGTGGACAATTTTAAACACGAGTGCGCGTCTAGTTAGGGGGAGCTCTCGCCTACGAAGAATAGTAGTTTCGGTGATTAGAACGATCCCTAGAAATATATGTAATCTTCGATAGAAAAGAAAAATTAGAAATAAAAGAAAAATTAGTAAGGAAAAGAAAAAAAGAAGAGGAATACGTGTGGTAAAATTTAGCCAAGATAATACCCGAACTTACGCGTACGTTGGACACGTTACGTACTGACTGGAAAACCTAAAACCGTTCAGTTGCATCACTTCCAGTGCGGTCGATAGACAATAAAATTTAGTCACACATCTGTTCTAAAGGAATTCTGCAGATGAGTCAAGGAGAATACTCGAGTGAAGGAATTTTGTTATAAATGCATTTCCGAGGCAAGGAGGCTCAAACATTTTTTTTATAAAGGTGTGTTCACATTGTGTGTATTTGTCATATGGAATGTCACTTTTCTATCCACATGTGTTTTCATGTGTATGTCAAAATTTGAGTTTCACATACGGTTTATAATTTACATGTTCAAATGTTGGTATGTTAAGTACATTTGACATAACCTATAAAAAAAAAATCTTAAAACAGCTGATTTCTGTATGTGTATAATAAAAAATTAAATTTATAATTAAATAAAACTGTATTTTAAAATGGAATGAGAGATTTTTGTTTTACTATAAATTATATTTAATAAAATTTCAATTAATTTTTGCCGCCACAAAATTTTTGTTATAAAAAACAGCTGATGTCAGATGGTTTGTCACAAGAAAATAGAACTCGTTCTAAATAAAAAATGTCATGTGTATTGCACACATAGAAATAACACATGATATTGTTTGTAGGTGTTCAGACTATATGTACAAATTTGACATGCGAAAAAGTGACATTCCATATGACAAATACACACAATGTGAACACACCTTAAATCTTAAAAAAATCAAATTATAAGTTGTCGTTGGCGATAAAATTTCAAAATTTTTAAAAGCAAAATTTTTTTATTAAATATTTAAAATTTTATAAGCTTTCCCCCATGAAAATACATATATTCCAGCGGATCCAAACAAACAACCATCAACATTAGATCTCATTTTAACCAATATGTTAACAAACATTTCAGCTGTTAAAGTTATTAACGACCTAAGTTCGGATCACTTACCTATTATGTGTAATATAAATTTAATCTACAAGTCGAGAGACAATTTAGTCTATGCGTTCAATAAGGCAAATTGGACACGTTTTACCAAATTTATAAGTAGAAATCTCCTGAATATAGAGGATCACACAACAATAACAGATACCAATGAAATTGACGTTATGATTAATGTTTTAAGCAATGTTGTAAAAACTGCAATAGAGAAATCAGTTCCAAAACAACATATATCACCAACGACTAGACCATTACCCAAAAACATTATAACTATAATGCAAATGAGGAATATTTTTAGAAGAAACTGGAAAAGGTTTAGAGACAGAAGTAACCATGAAGCAATGTGTCGTTTAAACAAAAATATTAAAGAAGAAATAATAAAATTCAGAAACCATTCTTGGAACTTCACCTTGTCAAAAATGGATATGGCCTCCCCCCCTTTTTGGAAAGTATCTAAACTTTTAAGGAAGAAATCTACTAATATACCAATTTTAAAATCCAACAATAATGTTTACTACACCCAGTTAGAAAGAGCTGAACTAATTGCTGAAACTTTTAATTTGAATCATTGCTCTTCAGCACATCTAATGGTGTTTTCTTTTCTGAAATAAAATGTTACACAGTTATTGTGTACATTTTTATAATGTTTACCCCACATTTTAAAGATGTCGCATTTTTAATGGTCAGAATAGAACATAAAATGACAACAGTGTAACACCTTTTTTTCATGTACAGCTGTTTTTGTTTTTTTTTTTGTTAAAAAAGAAGAAGCAGATAGCTCCCTGGTAAGATCGCTTGAAGTAAGACAATGAATATTTATCAAAAACACCAATGGCACCTTCCCGACTAATACGCAAATTCTTAAAGTATAAAAATTATATATATAGACATACATTACATATATACATAAGAAGTAGGAAATTTGACATACATCAACTTCAGAGTATTCATAATTACGTTCTCTACAAAGCCTTTCACTTTTCCATAATCATATAAAATATTTTATCATCATCAGATAATGAAGATGAATTCAACAAGTCATCCAAAATTTTTTTTCAGCATATAAAAAAGTAGTAATATTTTCCATTTTGTATATTTTTTTTGTTTCTTAACACAAATACACATTTATAAACAAAACAAATGTCAGTTGTAGCGAAGCCAACTTAGCCCTTTTCGGGCTAGATTTAGCCGGATTTTAGTCACTCACAACGCGAAAAAAAGAAAATTGGATGTGGTTTTATATGGATTTTTTTCCATTTAGCCCTTTTTTTTTCAAAATGTTTACGCGTTTTGAGTCTCAAAAGTTGGCATCACTGGTCAGCTGTTTTATCGTGCGATTCTCCCCCTCTAAAAATACAGAGTGTGAAAGGTGCACCATTTTTTAAATTTATAGTGTGACATTTATAGAAAAGAACATACTACACTTTAGCAGTGTTGACATTTTTTCAGAAAAGAACACAAAAAAATTAAAAAAGATGCGAAATGGGAAAAACGTGTAACATTTTTGCCAGAAAAGAAAACGTCATAAGTGACAACATAACTGTTTCTGAGGTTAATGATGCCGCAACCCAAGTCAGAAATACAGACGTCACTCCACCCAATTCACACTTTAATTCTCGTGGAAAAGTGGCTGCCATCATAAAAAAATTAAAAAACAATAAATCACCAGGTGCAGATGGTATAAATAACAAATGTTTAAAAAAATTACCAAGTAAAGGTCTAAATTATCTTACAACAATCATAAATGCTTGCCTAAATCTATGTTATTTTCGTACTGCTTGGAAAATCTCTAAAACTATTCCAATTCTCAAACCAAACAAGTCTCCTGACTCCCCTCTTTCATATAGACCTATAAGCTTACTCTCATCGTTAAGCAAAATTTTGGAAAAAATTTTAAAGGAAAAGATTATTCTATACATCGATGCAAATAATATTCTACCCCCTCAACAATTTGGATTCAGAAGTGAACATAATACTTCACAACCATTACTAAAAATCAGGAAAATGACCAAAAATAATTTCAATATTGGTAAATCAACTGGTATGGTTTTACTAGATATAAAAGCTGCTTTTGATTCAGTCTGGCACAGTGGCTTAATCTTCAAATTGAAAAAATTTAACTTTCCTATAGAAACTATAAAAATTTTACAAAATTTCCTTGACAACAGATCCTTTAATGTTTTCTTGGGTAAAACTTCGTCACATAGGATCAATATTAACGCTGGCTGTCCTCAACGGTCATGTCTGTCACCAATTCTTTACAACATTTTTACAGCTGATGTTCCTGAACTATCAAATTGCACAATGTCAATATTTGCTGACGATACATCAATTCTCTGCTCCGACATTCATTCAGTGGATATAATTCATAATTTACAGGTTGCTCTCAATAGCTTGAAGAATTATTTAAAAAAAATGGAAAATTATGATAAATCCCGGAAAAACAAAAGCTATTTATTTTACGAGAAAACGGAAAACATGTTTTATTCCCCAAAGTTCGTTGCGTTTTTTAAACTTTGACATACCATGGGACAGCAATGTCAAATATTTGGGTGTTATACTTGATACTAAAGTTAACTTCAATAACCATATACCATACATTGTTAATAAAATCAACAAATTGATAAGAGTATTGTACCCTTTAATAAATAGAAAATCTCAACTAAATATTGACAACAAGAAACTAATTATTAAATCCATATTTCACCCCGTTATGTTTTACTGTGCACCAGTCTGGTTCTCGTCCGCTAAATGTCATATAAGTAAGCTTCAAGTAGCACAAAACAAATTACTTAAGATGGTATTCAATCTACCATGGCATTATTCCACTCGTCGTCTACATGATCTTGCTGGCTTCGAACTTGTCCAAGATAGACTAATCAAATTGACCACAAACTTCAATAGCAGATGCTCAACTTCTCAGCACCCACACATCAATGAACTTCATTCAATGTAATTTTAGCAGTAGTATAGTTTTATTTTTTTTTTCTTTTTTTTAATTTGTTTCAAATAGGTTTTTGAACATTTTTCTCCTTCAATTTTAATAATAATTCATCTGTATATATGTATATATTAGAATTCATAGCTCATTATTAAGTAGAAAAGGAGCATTAGCCCTAAACTCTTTACCTTCTAAGACAAATGTATATAAATTGAATATTATCGAAATAAATAAATAAATAAAAATAAAAAAAATAAATAAATAAAAATAAAATGTCTTTCTGTCGCGGTTTATTTCTCTGACAGAACAAGAGCGTCTTCTTCTTTTACAGTGTAGTTCACTTATTTCTTTTAATGTGCACAGGCCTTCAAGCGCTAACTTTAATATTTTTATATTATTTAAATTTTTAAGGTTTTTCATAATTTTTGCAAACACAATACGAAAATTAACAAAACATATGCAAACGTTTATTATTATTTACAATTTAGTGCTGCCACAGCTGTACATTTTCGTACTTTTGCCGATAAATTAAAAAAAGGAAAAATTATGCGTTTCGGGTACAAAGTTTTCTTTTAATTATAAAATAATATACTACCTGTATGTGATGGAAATCGAAAACGAAAACGCGTGAGTTTTAGAAATTAATTTTTTCGTAATATTTCTGTATTAAAACAGTTTTATCCCACAAAATATAAAGATAATTTGCTATTAAAGAGACTCTTAAAACAAAAATTTTAAAAATTTGATTAGAAATACTTTAAAATGGACTTCAAAAACTCACTCGCCTTTTCGTTAACTTTTGCAATTTGCTTAAGCTTGCTTATGCAAATAGTTGGGCCTTTATGCATTTGGCAGCCTTTTCGTTAACTTTTGCAATTTGCTTAAGCCAGTTTATGCACATTATGGTTGGGCCTTTAGAATGGAACTTCTACGTCACATAACGGGAAATCATGTGCATGTCGTAATCTTTATTTTATCATTCTTGGTCGTGCCTACATTCTATCATGCATACATACATAGTTAAGCAGAGTGTTCCCATCCTACATATGTAATATTTTTAGTTTCTAAACTTATTCTTATAAATTAAATGTATGTAATTTTGAGCTACATTGTCTGTATGCGTTTTAAAATTATTTCTCTTTTCTATCGGTACATTAATAATCTGTAACATTTCTAACATAAATCGTCTTTTATAATTTGTTTCGGGGGGTTACTTTCTATTGTGATGCGAAAGCAAATGCGATGCGATAAGCGTACATTTTGTATAAGCGTACATTTTGTATGGTTATCGCATCGCATTTGCTTTCGCATCGCAATAGAGAGTAACCCCCCTGTATTTAATACAGTAGTATTTTCAAAATCTGGATAATGATCTAAATTGTAACAGTGTGATGTTAATGCAGTTTTTTGAGAAGAAGTATGTTTGTGTTTTTGGTCAGATTTATGTCCAGCTAATCTAGTTTTCAATTTGTTTTTAGTTGTACCTACATATATTTTATTACATTTTTCATTATCTTTACCTCTACACGGGATTTTATAAACAATATTGGATTTATCTAATTTTACTGTCTTATCCTTTATTTTACTATCTATTTAATGTGTTATATTATGTTTTATGGGATATCTTGTAATTATTCTTGTCATAAAATTTTGATTTTTCTAGTCGTTCAGAAATTAATGGAATATAAGTTAAAGATTTATACATTTTAGGTTCAGATATTATATTTGTATTATTATTTTTTGGGCTTTTGTATTGTCTTATTAATTTATAAATTAGTTCATTTGGAAAACTATTATCTTTTAAAATTTGTTTGATTTTTATTTTATTATTTTTATTTTGTCACTAATATTTAGAACTTTATCTATTTAATTTGTAGCTGTATTTATAATAACTCTCTTTGGATGTTTAGAATAATAATTAATAATTCTTCCTGATGAAATTGGTTTTTGATACCAATCTATTAGTAATTTATCTCCCTTTCTAATTATTATTGTATATAAATATGGAAGTTTATTATTATATTCTTTTTCAATTGTAAATTTAATATTTTGGTGAATAGAATTAAATGTGTTTAATATATTTATTATTTCATAATCTGAAATAATACAAAATAAATCATCCGGTTTCCCGGGAAAAATAATACTGCGGGAAATCCCAAACCCTAATTACAATATTGCGAAAGTTTGCATCTTCGCTATGGTTAAAATAGGTGATGTAAATAATTTCAGTACATATTACTTATTCTAAAACAGGCAAATAAAAATTTGTTATTATATTTTTACCTCTTGATAATCCGTTATGCGCTCAAAAATGCACTGGTGATATGCAGCTTCACTTTGTTTTTCCAAATACCTTTGTTGTGTTGCATAGAACATAAACCTCTTCCGAGTTATTTCTCGTAATGTTAATATGTCTCTTACAAAAGAAAAATATAACAAATATTAATATTGAACTCTAATGATTCCAAATTTGAAGAACAATTGAAAAATCAAATAGAACATTTAAATCTAAATCTACAGCAAATTTGCGACAAGAGGGTTGTAACTACAATAAAAAAACGTATGTCCTATTCACACGATTGTTATTTTATTGTTCGTTAAACTATTCTATGAAAAAATAGTACAGTTTGAAAAAATGAAACACTTCCCAACCATAAATATTGAATGATAAAATTTAATTAAAAATTGTAGCTGTGATTGTTTATTTCTTGAACAAGTGTTTGTAAATCCGCTGTATTGTCAGCTTGTTGAGGAATTAACAGTTTCTATCATACTGCTGTATTCCTAGAATATAATTTCTAAGTATATAATAAAAAGAAGTTTCTTGATGAACGCATTTATAATTAGTTCGAATTTCTTCTATTTGTCTTCTCTATTACGAGTCTTTAATACATCTCGTATTATCATCTATGTACGAGTATAATAGTTTTAATATCCGCATTAATTTGACATGATATACTCGATTCGAAAAGAAAATCGTTAAAAGTTGTACAATATCTTACAGTGTATTTAAGCTTTTGCTTTCGAATCGAAATACACAATAGAGTGTGTAGATCTTGAAGTTTGATTTTCGTGGACTTCCAAGATTCTTTTGATTCTTACATTCTGAAGATACTTAGACAGTAAGTTTATCCTCTAATTAATTTGCAAAGCTGCTATAAAATTTATGTTTACTTCATCCAACTTTTTGGTAGCTATTTGTTAAGTTTTTGATGAAAACAGTTATTTTACTTTGTATGTCCAATTGTATTTCGATCCTTCCTGCTTTTTGTTTCTAAAATACTCTTCGGACAATTCATTATAGCTGAAATTCTCCGTTTTTTTATAAATATTTTAAAATTCGATTGTTTCTGCTTAGATATGTTTTAGCAACTGAGTTTGTATCCGAATACCACTGGCTTTTGTCCTCTACTTTATTAATTACATCATATTGTGTACCCAGGTAGCATAAATAGATAAAATAAAAATTCATAAGAAACTAAAAAGGGCTAAATCTCCTAACAAATCGCTAAAAATCCTAAAAATGTTGATAATTACATATATATGTAATATGAAATACATAGCACAACTTACAGGAGGCATGGTGTACACATATATATTTGACACACGTATACTATCAAACCAATATTATCCGGATGGCTCCAAAACAACATGTTCTACCACATTTGCAATCATAAATAATTCTCTTGAAACAGAATTCCTTGCTGCACTAGATACAAGTTGTTCTATATTTACTGCTGAGGCAGTTGCTATTCTTCACACTTTAAGTAAATACATACAAAACATCGCTGGAAAATACATAATTTGCTCAGACTGCAAATCAGCCATTACAGCTACACAAAATCTGAATAATAAAAATATTATTATATCTAAGATAAGAGACTCTAACAAAATACCACACAAAATTTAAACTCATGGCCATGTAGGCATCATGGGAAACACGCTAGCAGACGAAGCAGCTGAATATGCTACTTTTGCCCCTATTATAACATAACCCTTATTTTCAAAAAAAAACTTCAAGGTGTGATATTGAAGTTTATAGTCGTCTAAAATTAGGACATACATCAATTACACATCAACATATTTTAAATGGATCACCTCAAAACCAATGTCAACTATGCAGCGTTCCTATAAATATAAAACATTTAATCTTCAACTGTAATTTTATTAGACAAGCCCAAATCCATCTATTGCAGCCCTTTGTTCTTACTAGGAACCACAGGACATAATATATAAATCCATCTATTCGGAAAAATATGTCTACCTGAACTTTTACCAACAATCAACATTGAAAACATAAAAGCTGTACACTTACTTCTAAAACACTGTAACATACATATATGTATGTATAATTGCATTTAAGCAATTAAGCCATAGGTCGTAAACCTCTGTTGTTTTTTTGTCTTTTTTATATGCATAATTAATTATGTTTATAAAACTTATAAATAAATAAATAAGTATTATCAACCCATTGTCGATAATAGTTTGCGAGAAATGTTCACCCCTATCGTGAATAAAAATTCCACATGAAATTTGTTCCCTTTTCACATTTTTCCTATTAAAATTCAATGTTAAAAAAATAAAAGGGAACACATTTCATGTGGAGTTTTTATTCACGATAGGGGTGAACATTTCCAGTTTTTCTAAAATAACGTAAAATATTTGTTTTTAACAGCATACCACGCCCAAAATTGCCAATTTTTTGACTATCTTAGGTTTAGTCATGTTTCTAAATAACAAGTGACTCAAATTTTTCGCCCAAATGAGTACAAAAATTAGTTTTGGGGTTCTATAACACTAGTGTCAATTCTTTTGAGTAAAAACGTAAGACCATCTTTTTTTATGGTTTCTACATTGAAATTTCAATTGTCCTACTGTCAAAAACAGACGAGTAGAAATATGTAAGTGCTTGTGTGCATCACAAAACAATATTTTATATATTATTTCGTATATTTCTACAGCATAAACTGTTGTCCACTACCTTAACTTCCAATTTCAATGTTAATTGCGATAAATTGAAACATTTTTCATTTAATTTATTACAAAATTAAAAAATTCATAGCAATTTCAATTCACATAAATTATTTTTGTATTGTAAAAAAAACACAGCTGTTTTTATTTTGGTTTCTAGGGTTGCCCCTAAACTATTAAAATATTGAATAATAACATGGAAAATAGTAAACAAAATATCTAATTAAATAATTTGGCAATAATGCAATATAACAACTCAATATTACCAAAGTAACTAACGTAAGTCAGACGAGTGTATTATAGAAACTCATTTGTTTACGTACTCGCCCGTGTACCACTCGTTCGTCTGAGAATACACTCGTTACACAGAACTATGCTATTAATATGTTTGCTATTGAATGCCATTATAATTTTGGAAATCAGTGACTACAAAAAATTAGAGTTTGGGCTGATGAAATTTAATTCTGAGCCACTGTGCGATGTATAATCCAACAGTTTTGAAAATAAAAAAAATCGGGTTTTGCGCTGTATAACGATTTCCGTTTTAACAAAATTAAAAATACATACTAATAATACTTACGTTTTCATACGAAACTTTTTTGTTTTTCGTTGTAATGATGAGTCCACTATATATTCTGGATCAATTGTTGTTACCACGCAAGGAGCACGTGGGTTGGCAACTTGTCCTTTCTGAAATAAGAAATCAGTGAAATAAAACATCGACAAATATTTATCAACCGAATACTTGCCGCATTGAAGTCTTCAATGGTTAAATTAATTAGTTGTGGTGTTTCTGGATCCTTTAGATCTTTCTCATTATAAAAATCTATATTAAACAATAAATGTATGTATAGATAATTAATTAACAAGACAATTATAGTTTTACCTTCATACGATCGAAATATTTTATTTTTCTTTTTAAATATAGTATACATTTTAATTTATATGTTATTGTTTAAATAAATTCCAAAACAGTTATTTTATTATTAATAGAATTAAAAATAAAGCTTATAATCGAGTTAATATGGCATACTTTGTTGTATACTATTAAAAAAATTGGTAACTATGTATAAAATTCAACATGACTGTTGTTACGGATATATGGAAAGAAACTATTGTTTAATACACTCCGGTTCACTTATTTAAAGGCACTAAAAATTCCATATTCATCAGCTTGTATCATCTGCAATTTTTAACGAATTGCATAATTTTCAAATAGAAATGGAAGGTAGATATCTTGAGATATAAAAAAACATGACAGTAGATAGTGGTTTCTTAACTAAAGAACTTTTTTGAACAATTTATATAATAAAAGTAAAAAAATTTGCTATTTCTTTTTTGATGAATAAAGGCACTTTAACTAATTTTAATGAAAAGCTGTTTTTCTTTTTAATTTATTTTACTTTATTTAAGAAATTAGTAATGGGTACAACCCCCTTTGTTTTAATAACTTCAAATATACGGGTTTTCATTGACAGATAAAGAGAATGTATGTAATCCACGATATTCGATTAAAAGCATCCTTAATGGCCTGAATTAGTGACTGCTTGTCATCAAATTGTCTACCTCCTTCATAGACCTTACGAGATAACCAACTCGAGACATTTTCTATAATGTTGAGATCTGGTGAATAGGGTGGCCATTCAAAAATATTAACATTTTGGCTTGTAATTACCTCCTTTACTACTCTGGTGGTGTGTATAGGGCAGTGTTGCCAAGACTTCATGACTAAAAATGGCCAAATCATTGTATGAAAATTGCTAAAATATGGCTAAAAAATGGCTAAACATTACTAAATCAAAAATTCTTTTGAATTAAACAAAAACCAAAAATAATTCATATATTATTGACTTATAGTAATAATTTTATATAACAAATAGTTCATAAATAACTATTAAAATAAGAAATCAATGCCGACGTCAGAGTTGCTGTCGTCGTTTTTATCATAAGCTTCATATAAGTCTTAGAAAATGACTAGGTACTTCATAATCAAAACAACATTTATCATGTCATTTTAATCCAAATCTAGAAAAAATAAAGTTTAATTATCTGTCCGTAATTGCATTTAGTGTGTTTTTACCTGATTGATAAAATGGAACTGTGTACAAATGCAGCTTGTTTCTGATAGTGGTTTTCACGATATTCATTTGCCTGAAAACCCTCTCTACTTCTGCATTTGACCATGGCAAAGAAAAAATCCGTATAGCGAATTCTGAAATTTCTCTAAATTTAATATTTCCATCGGCATCTTTATACTCTGAAACTTGCGCCCAAAAAAAATTGGCATTGTTTATATTGCTCCATTTAATATATTGAATGTTGCAGTATTGTACCTGTATAATTTCCGCCTTTTCATTACAAATATTAAACAAATTTAAAATTGTTAAAATATCTTCTTTTGAAGTTTTTAACGAATTTTGCACAGAAAAGTGCTCAATGTTTTAAAGTACTTTTATGTCATCTGGCAACCTGAAATTTATACATTATGTTTATTTACCTTTTTATATCAAAAAGTGTTTTATATACTAACCTTTGTTTTAATTGGTTAATCAAGCTGACTACAAACTGAACACACTCTCTCCGTATCTGCCATTCTATTTTCTTTTTAAGAAATCCTGTATTATTTAGTTCTTTAACAAACATTTCGAATTCGTGACCTAAGCTTTTTGAGTACACAATTGCCTCTTCAAAATCGGAGTATAAAATATCAATATTTTCATCATCAATAACTCTTCTTTTCAAAAAAATTATAAGTAATAAAACTTCTTTTAACAACGGTGCAAATAAAAAAATTGCAAAATTGGTCTTAGAAGGATGAGATGTAAACGAATTATGTCATCTTTATACATTTCACTTAAAATTTTTGCCTTATGACATTTTTCATTATTATAAGCTGTTTCAAAATGAATTTTGAGCTCATCCCATTGATCTAGAGAAACTGGCTAAAAAATAGCTAAATAAAGTAAAAAATGTCTAAAAAAAAGTGGCTAAGAGCTAATTTTTTTTTGTGGCTAAAAAAGATTGAAAATGGCTAAATTTAGCCACAAAAGAGCTAAATTGGCAACACTGGTATAGGGGCATTATCCTGTTGCAATATCCAAGATATGGGACCATATAGTTCACTGAACATCGGTAAAGCTGATTCCAATAACGTTTTATAGCTTGCACCAGTCATTTTTGCATAGTACGTAAAGGCACTTCCAAACCTTAACGCCGTCCTCTCGGCTGTGATGTCGGTTCAAAAATAGCTTTTCTTTACGCAAATCATGGAAAAAATAGTTGTAGCCATTAGACCCAACCAAATTAAACTTCTTCTCGTCCGTAAATACAACGGTTCTCCAGTCATTTACATGACCTCTTTGCTGCACATCCCATACTATGCAGTCTCTTGCGAATTGAAGCCGCTGTTTCTTACGAGGAGCATTAAGTAGCGGCTTTTTTGTAATTTCATGTATTTAAGATACAGCTCTTAATTACTCTGCGTATTAATGACTTGCTCGCTTGCACTCCAGCTTGAGCTCTTATTTTTGACAAGGATAAGGCAGAATTAGAAGCAATTCTGACGATTTTTTTTCTCATACGTATATAAGGACAATGAAACCCTTCCTTAAAAATTGTTTCCATACCCCTCTGGGTCCTTGATGTAATTGTCGACAACTGTTGGGCTTCGTCCATTTTTTTTTAGCTATTTCCCGGTTAGAATATCCTTCAGAACGGTAAACATCGATTTTAGTTTTTTCCGATAGATTAAAAATTTTTTGTTTTGCCATTTTGACTCGTAAAATGATTAAAATGTAGGTAATAAATGTAATAAACAAACGCTCGCTACAAAAAATCATCGCTTACTTTAAAAAAAATAAACAAATAATAAAGGGCCTTTATTCAAGTGAACCAAAAAAATAATATATAAAATATAAAAAATAGCAAATTTTTTGACTTTTTTTATAAATTGTTCAAAAAAAGTTCTTTAGTTAAGAAATCACTACTCTCATGATTTTTTGTTACATACTAAACCTCGGTGTGCCTCGCTATCGCATCGTAATGAAATACAAATTTAAGAGTTAAAAAATACATTTAATTTGTAAATATTATTCTGTTTTAGTAGCACTAATTTATTTTAGGCGATTGCCGGAGGTGATATTACCGTCCAGGGAGAGTTGGTTGGGAAGGGGCAAATTATATGATGGATTTGCTATCTTCACGGACGGCTCGAAGATAAATGGTACGGGCGCGGGGGTCTACATTGAGGATCTGGACATCAGAATGTCATATAGGCTTCCTGACGACTGTAGTGTTTTTCAGGCGGAAGTTCTGGGGATCTTGAGGGCCGTAGAACTAATGAGAGACAACATTGACAGGGGCTCGGAGGTCACGATATATGTGGACAGCCAGGCGGCCCTTTTGGCCATAAGAGGCTGTTATGTGAACTCTAAGCTAGTTGACAGTTGTAGGAGGGCTCTAGAGGGAGCCTTAGGGCGGTATACGGTTAGATTGTGTTGGGTACCGGGTCACTCAGATATTGCCGGCAATGAGGTGGCTGATGAGTTGGCAAGAATGGGCGCAGGCACAGAAGGTAACAACCGTATGGAGGCAGTGGGGCTTCCAATAGGCTTCTATTATGGAAGAATTAGAGAGTGGGTACTAAGTGCAACCAATCAAGCCTGGGGAAGCCGGACGGACTGCCAAGTGTCACGGACACTGTGGCCGGTGCTTGGAAAGTCCGATTCGGAATTGCTGCTGGGCAGGAATAGGATCTGCGTTAGGACCATGATAGGCATTATCACGGGCCACTGCATGATTGGCAGGATGGCGGTGAGAATGGGATCCGAATTATCGGATATGTGCAGATTATGCGAGGACCCGGATGAGCTGGAGACAGTTGAGCACATTCTGTGCCACTGTCCCAGGCTGCAGGGCAGTAGGATGAGATGGCTGGGCAATAGATTCTTAGGCGAATTAGGGGATGTCTCTAGCTGTGGGCTGGAGAGTCTAATAGGATTCGTAATGGGAATGGCCTGGCTACGCGTTAGATGACTGGGTGCGAGTCGCACAAATGGAGGACATATGTCCGAGTAAGGAGTTGGTCAGGTCTCTTTCTTCTCTTTTCTATCTTCTATTTTCTCTTCTCTCTCTCTATACTATAATATTACTCTCCTGTCTTCACTTTCTTTTCACTCTATATACTAAAATTTCTTCTTAAGGCATCGCAATGGACCGTATTGGTCTCTGGGTGAGGGTGTGAGGCGACTCACACCGGCCTTCCTACCTACCTACCTACCTAGTAGCACTTGACATTGTTTTAGTAGCTCGTGATATTGATTCTAAAGGCGCTCTTCACATTCCGAAGGTTTCTCGTTAGATCGTACTGTTACAGCATGGTGTCAAAAACTTTAAAGGTGCTTCTAAATCTTAGGTAACAAATTTTAGTACAGCTCAACAAATTTTCTTCAACAAAAAATTATTGCTGGTAATAAAACTTAAACACATATTTTTTGCGTCGATCATAGGTCATAAATTGTTGTTTACTGTTTAAGATCTACTCATAAATTTTTTAATTGATAACATGTGGTTTAAAAATAAAAGAATCATACATAAATAAAAAACTAATTACGATTACATGCTCATTCATGGTCCAAATAAAGTAGTTGGCATTAAAACTTACATATTGTATTTTTCTAAATATGCGATAAATAATTTCAAAAAATTTCCAATTAAACAATCTTACCGGTCCAGCTGCCGAAAAGATACCAACCCATTACAGAACCTTCAGCAAGCATTACTGTAGAATTTAGATTTTTGATATGAGCTCCTAAGAATTATTTTTTTCAGTTAATGAGCAAAGAAATTTTTCTTGGAAATCAAGATATATCTAAACTTAATTGATCTACTGTACTAATTTTAGTATTACATCTTGATAGTCCGCCCAACTTTCACACACATATTCATATGGACATCAAAGTCCTTACAAACTTCTTCGAATGTAATTAATATGGTGGGAGGTGTTACGCCCACTATTACTGGTCCCAATATTTTCGTCCTAAATATTCATAGATGTTATATTTTCCCAGATATACTAATTTAAGAAGCATTTTCTTTATGCAGGAGGTACCAGGCCAGGTACCATTTCTAGTCAGCCCATCCTCGACAAATGTACATAAAAAAATTATCCGTACAAAATTTGAGGACTCTAGCTGTAACAGTTTCCAAAATATGCGACTTTTAATAATTATTTTGTGATGCCACGCCCACTTGAAAACTTCAATACTTCTACGCATACATGTAGACACTGTGCAAACTTTAATGGGTCAATTACGGATGGCAACCGAACCTCAGTGGTGTTGACAGTTGCCAAAACATATTACAGATGACAACTGGCAACTGTCAGCTGATAACTTCAGTTGCCGATCATGGAAACCGAGAATTTGTGGTTGTTTTGATTTTATTTTAATTGGTAAATTTTAAATGTTATTAATTTATGCAAGTATTTGCATGTGTAAAAGCAGGGTTACAACCAAATTCTCTTGCAAGTTGAGCTGTAAGTGCGAAAAATATGATTGTGTTAGTAAAAAACTGTAAGTGTATTGAGTTTTTCGAACTTGCACTTGCATGTGGCAACGGGGGGTTTGTTTTGATTTCAATTTGCTTCAATACTAATATTTTCGTTCTTTAACTTTACATATTTTGGAAATGCGTAAAATTTATAGATAATCAGGTATGTGATGGAAAACGATACCGAGTGAGTTTTAGAAGTTAATTTTTTCGTAATATTTAATATTAAAACAGTTTTATCCCACAAAATATAAAGATAATTTGCCATTAAAGAGAATCTTAAAACAAAAATTTAATTTTTGAAGTCCATTTTAAAGTATTTCTACTTTAAAATGGACTTCAAAAACTCACTCGTTATCGTTATCGTTTTCCATCACATACCTGAATAGCTCTTAATAAGGAATATTCTTATACCTATAGAGTTTTAAACTTCTAATATTTTTTTAATGTAGAACTAGCCTTTATCTGCTTTTTCTCATTGCGTTCTATAGTAAGAAATGACTGAATCATACCCACCATTCTTTTCCACCTAGTCGCAAACTTTGCTGAATTCTTTCTCTACATGAATACATAAATCTCGAGACAGACGGCTTCCATGAAGTTTAATTTCTTCAAAAACGTTTCAAATGCTTCATTGGTTTTTTAAGATTAGTTGTGTTTAATGAAATTAGTCCGATCGAATATTCGGTTTTGGTTTTGGATTAGACCAATTTTTACCGAAACCGAAAATTTTATAAAGAAAAAACATAGATTATAGAATTTTAAAGGTGATACACATTTATAACGTTTAATTAATAGAATACAAAACATTTTATTGTAAAATATTTAAGAATATGGTAAAAACTGTTCCTTTAAAAAGAATTTTCAGTTTAAGGTGAAAAATACATGTAACAGCTAGGCTATATAAATTTCTAATCAGGAGGTTCTGCAGTGAGGCCAAGTAATTGTGCTACTTCAAATGAATTCGTCTATAAATCCATTGGAAGAAGTGAGGTTGGTGGAGGTCATGGAGATCCTGACCACATGCTGGGCATAAGTTTAGGACGGCAAGGTGTTCCAAGCTGTTATATGCGAGCTGCGATCTAGTGGATCTTGTACATATGGAAAAATATGGTGTCCTCGTATTTACAAAGGTCCTGTCTGACATGCCTCGGGGGAGCCTGCCAGATATGTAAGTCTAGATGACTCCTCCAGTGACATCCCAGAAGGAACTGTTCCGTCAACATGCCCTAGTTTCCTCGTGAAGGTGGTGTTCGGAAGTTTTTTGAAGGCCGCCTCTGACTGTCCTTAAGGATGCATTTTGACATCTTTAAATATTTCTCCCTGAGTATCACTCAACGAACACTGGAACAGCATAGTTAACCCCCCAATTTTCTTGTAGGTAGCAAGTATAGTTTCTTTATACATACCCTAAATGCTGCCGACTAGCGGTTTGAGAACCTTGTTCCTATTTCGCAATTTCTGTGTGAATATAGTGGCGTGTCCTGAGGAGTTGTAATAGTGCGGTATAGATGGCATCTCTATGAATGTCGTTCAAAGCGGACATACAGGGTACCTTCATATGTTTTCCTCGTATACTCGAAGTTCTTTCAACTACTACAAATGTATATGAAGATATAAACTGTGTTTTTATTCCAACGTTCGTATATGCAAAACTAGCTAAACCCGGTGTGCTTCGCACCTCCCCCCCTCGTTATAAAAAATAAAACTTATTTACATATATATTTACAAAAATTTATTTATTTGATTTTAATTTATTTATTGCAATGCTTTAGGATATACAATATTTTTAGTTTACTCATCAGGAGCATACACATATAAATCGGTGGGGTTTTCCTACACGGGATGTTAACAGTCATCGCAACGCTAACTGAACAGGAAACTGCAATTGTTTAAAATCGAATGGTAAATCTGTTGGTAGCATTGGAATGCGTGGCAAAAGTACATCTGTACCTTTATATTTTCCTGTTATAATAGTCGCTTCTAATAAATTATTTCCCAGTTTTTTTTACTGCAAGTCGAGTGACATTGAAAGCCGTGGTGATCGATATTACGCAGTAAAATGAATGGCACTCCAGTTTTAAGTTGTAGCACATGTGGTGGAAAGCCTGGCACATCGAGTGAATTTAAGAACTCAACAGGATAATTAACGGCCTTATGGATTACTTGATTGATTTGACATATTTCAAAGTGATATCCATCTTCTCCATGTGGAAAAATAATAGGATACTGAAGCGCGTCATATGAGCGATGTATTTCAGTGGGCGAGGCCATGCCCTTTGTCCACGTACAACGTTATTTAGTCAAGAATTTAAAATTTCGTAAGAATATCCTATTGTGAAAATTTAATGACGATCGGTCCAGTAGTTAAGACTATATTACGATTTTTAGTTTGCCTAAAAAGGGGCGTGGTCCCACCCACTTTTCTCCTGGTACGTATTTCTAATTACCATATACGTCAAAAAATGCCCAAAATATGGCGATTTAAATGTTTGGGTTATATGGGCGGTGCAATTCCCGTTTGTCAAATCAAAACAGCATATAGCCTATTATTCCTTCCAGAGTCGCAGTAACAGGCTGCCAAAATTTTAGGAAGATCAGTACAAGGGTTTGGCCTCCTATTAAGCACAAACATACATTCATTTTTATATATTATTAAAATAGGCGTGGTCATACCAACTGAGAAATCTTCCCGGACTCATGCGCAATAACTTTGCCGAAGATCATCACATGATCAGATGCATAGTTTGCGAGAATAGAATAGTAGAAATGAATTTCAAAAAAGTACCAATACCAATGTACTGAAATTTGGCCCTTTTTACACCTTTATATTTGATTTATGAATATCATTTTTTTTTTTTTGTTCTTTTTTGTGTGGATGGAAGAATATGTTATACTTTTTTATTTTTAAATTGAATAAATAATATCAAATGTCCGTTTTTGTCACCCGTGAAAAAATGATTTTCAAAAAAATACCTATTAATTATCCGTAATACGTACTATTTGAAAATAATAGTTCATGGAATTTTTAGTGAGAAAATAGATTTTGATAAAAAAGTACCAAAAAAGAATACAATTTGTATGCCATAGGAATTCGAATTTCAAAGAAGTACCAAAAAGATTTCTAGTCTTTATTGATCTGAGCCAGATGCATTTAATATAGTATTTCTATGTTTATTTATGTAGGAGATATACATGTTAAGGAAGCGTTCTTCGGGGATTATTTTTACCCCATATGGTCACTTGAATTTCGAATTTCAAAAAAGTACTAGACATCTGTCGGCTCTTTTTTTTTTTTTGATTAAAGGAGGACGCATTTAAAATATTTCTAAGTTTATTTGTTTTGGAGATATAGGGGTACTGGTTTTACCCGTTTTTGCCCCATTTGTCCCCCTTAAAGACCGAATTTCCAAAAATCCCTTCTTAGTGGATCTACATGTTGCCAAATTTCAAGTTTCTAGGTTCAGCGGTTTGGGCTGGGCGATGATGAATGAGTCACTCACGCAACTCTTTTATATACATAAAATAGATAATAATAATAATATATATATATATATATATATAGATTATATATATATATAGATATATATATATAGATTATTAATTAACTCTAACTTCCATTTTGAAGTATTTCTAATCAAATTTTTAAAATTTTTGTTTTCAGATTCTCTTTAATAGCAAATTATCTTTATATTTTGTGGGATAAAACTGTTTCAATACAGAAATATTACGAAAAAATTAACTTCTAAAACTCACTCGTTTTCGATTTCCATCACATACCTGATAACTAAAAAATTAAAATATAAACTTAAATTACAAATAAAGAGAGGGTATTGAATTAAAATTATTATTTTGTACAGACTTTGTTAGCAAAAACGCAATAAGAGTTTTTTGTTTTCCATGAAAAATTGTTGAACTTTTAATATTTTTTTATGAGAGAAATTTTTTTTGGCCAAAAAAATTATTGAAAACAGCAATTACCTTTAATTTTTTAACGCTTTTAGAAAACAGTGTATTTTTACTTATTTTAACTTTTTATCAAATCCTAGTTTTTGAAGTGGTAATCTTATAGCAGTTTTAGGTTGATTTTTTTTTATTATGATAGCAAAACATTGTCATAATGATAATTTATTAACATTAAAATAAAATCATATTTTTCTTTTATTTACAGAGTTTACATGTGCAAACAATGGCAAGATTTAAAAGTTTTTAATGATCACACGGCTCTGGCTACTGGTGTTCGGTTTGGCAAAAATGCTCAATATATAGCATCAACAAGTATGGATAGGACTTTGAAATTATATTCCATCGATTAAGCTGTGCATTCTAAAATTTGAATTTAACTTTAAGGATTTTTTTGTATTGGTAAAGATCTTTCCGTTTTTCAATATGTTTGATTGAGAAAGAGAAATATATGTGATTTATTCTTCATTTTCACTCATAAGCGTTAAATTATAAATAATATGTATGATGGAAATTAAATAAAATTTGATAGAATTCAAAATACACAGTAAATTATTTGGCTTTGAATGTATGTATTAGTTGTATGCGTGAATATTTTATGATGCCGCAATTTGTTTAAGTGGTCCTTCAAGGTAAGCAGCTAAAGCCATAGCTTTTTGCTTTAGAAGACCGAGACCGACGTTTTCTTTGGCGTAGAGGCACAACAGTATACTAGCAACCTGAAAGATACAATTAAAATTAATTTTTAATATAATTGAAATATAATACTATTACAGTAGACGCTCGGTTATATGAACTAATTCAAACATAGCCTGTTCACTAAATGGAGAAGTTCACATAATCGAGAGAATATAAAATAAGTAATTCAAATGTGCAAGAGAAGTAAAGATTGCGCCTTTGTACAAGCTTGCCAAAATGTCACTTTTTTCAGATAACGTTAACACCTTGCGCTTCATCTTCGATGCACTATGTAAGAAACACTAATGATCTCAAAAGACAACCACTCAAAACTCAACACTCAAAACATTAAAAAAAATCAACGGTTGCAGGTTCTTCACTTATTTTGGGGAAAAACATACTTCTAATAAGACAAACATTTAAAAAAAATCAACGGTTGAAAGCTGTTCACATAATAGAGATAGGGTATGTTCACTCTTTAGAACCTCATGTGTTTAAATTTTGTTGTTCACTATTCTGGATGTTTACATAACTGGATATTCATATAACCGAGCGTCTACTGTATAACTGAATTAACCAAAAATGGTTACCATTAAATTGTGCTTCAAAATAGTTCTCATCTGCAACAAACAGTGGTGGTCATATAATTAGAAACGATGCTTTGATATAATAAGATCGCTGTGTAGCTTCTTTTAAGACCTACACTGTAAATTGATTTTACCGTCATTCAATAAGTAAACAATCAACATTGTTGTTGATGCACAACACGTTAAGTTATAAGTTAAATTAAAACAAATACATATAATTTTCACAATTGTTTTATTTTTTTGCTGGCTACATAATTAGAAACGCGTATTTTTTTCTTCAACTTTTAAACTTTTCTAAATATTAATGGCAAAGTAAGTATAATTTGTTAAACAATAGATTAACTTGTAATAATTTGATACGGTAATTAACGAAAATGGGCAAAAACAAGTCATGTACTCCAGAAATGAGACGGTTAATTGTGCAGTGTTACCAAAATGAAAAACTTTCAATGCCTGCTATTGCACAAAAATTGTCTTGCTCAAAATAAATGGTATTTGGTGCAATTCACTTGTACAAAAATACGATGGAGTTTGCAATCCCAGCTGGGAAACCTAGGACACGAAATACCACTTTAGCAGAAGATAGAGTTATATGCAGATCCAGTAATAACAATCTTCGCGCGAAACAAAGCCTGAAATTGGAAACCAAATAAGCGCAAAAATATATCCACACGGACAATAAGAAGACGCTTAAATGAGTCTGTACTTTGTGGGTGCATTGCACAAAAAGAACCTGATGTCTCAAAAAATATCATGAAGCGGTTGCGGTTTGCAAGAGAAATGCTCAGAAAAGATCCACTTTACTGGAATAGAGTACTCTGGAGCGACGAATCTAAGTTTAACTTGTTACAATCTGATGGAAAATCGTATGTTAGACGTCCTCCAAATAAAGACACAGTGGCGGGTCTATGATGGTTTTGGGTCCAATTGCACGAGTTCAGGGAATAATGGATCAGCATCAATATAAAAACATTTTGGAAAATTAATAGAACCGTATTGCTTTGAAAATATGCCCGTTCGATACATTTTTCAGCATGATAATGACCCAAAGCACACTTCTCGGTTAGTGATGTGTTGGCTTTTGGATCAAAATATTGTTGTTCTTGACTGCCACCGCAAAGTCCTGATCTTAACTTAAATTCACGAATTTTTTTTTTTTTATTTATTTATTGTTATAATTTAATAAATTATGAATTCAGGCATGTTCTGAAAATCACTTTTTCGTAAAGTGATTTGAAATCAATGAAAAGCTGTTCTGTGCACAAAAATTATTGAAATCTCGTGATTTAAAACCGGTCATCTAACAGCCTAATGATTTCAAATCACTTAAGAGTTTTTCAAGCATTTTTCATTGAACTCTTGTAATAAAATTATCACATACATACACTTAAAATCATTTGTCCGGATAAGTACGTTTTGTTAAACCTCACTAAGGTTTTCTGCATATTTAGTTTCTAATTATGTGACAAATTTGATATTGCGTTTTTTGGGGTTTAAGTTAATTTCCCTTAAAATAGTATTGATGCTGTGATTTTTTTTTATTTTAAACTTAATAATAATTTAAACTTAATAAAATTGTTTACTTAATAATAATTTGTTACTTTACTATTTTTTGTTATAGTATATGAACAAATATATATGCTAACAAGTCGTTTCTAATTACATGGCCACCACTGTACGTATATAATATTAGATTTATGAAGAAAATTTTTAAATACAGAAAAAGTATTTTAACCGCGTCCGACCAAAGTAAATATTACCAATAAACAAATTATGAATGTTGCGGAGATCTTGTTTTATTCCGTACCTTTGTTATTGCCACATGACCACATTCACAATCTAGCAACACGAATTGCAGACGATCTTCCCGGAAAGCATTGCGTCCATGCTTTTCATACGCAGCCCAAATATTGCTGGCAATTGCTGCAGTTACCCGGGCATCCTTATCTTTATCGCCATATCCGGAATATGCCAGCAGAGCACCTTCTTGGCTTAGAAGCCTGTGTATGGTAATAAAATATGCAGATATTAATTTTAGTAATTTGTAAATTCTGAATTTTAATATATTTCATGGAATTGTTTTATTTATTTTGTTAAAAAGATACTTGTTATACATATTCCAATTGTTATTAGTTATACTTTTTTTCTTATTGCCCTCGACTGTAGATCTTTATGTTAAATATGCAGACAGGAAAACAATTAAACATGCCTGAGAAAAGAATATAGAACTCATCAAGATCGTTATACTGGCTTGGATTTTAAGATTTTTTTTACAGATGATATCCCATTAACTTCAATACCTAAAAATGCAAATGCCCATTCTCTTATGGTTTACGAGTTATTCACCTTTAAAATTTTGATATATAAATGTTAATATCCACTATACCAGATAATATATCTGGTCAATATGGGTGGTAAATAGTATTATCATCAATTTTCCTAATTTACACTATCAAATGCAAAGAAAAAATATTTTTACCTGATTTTTACAATTCTATGTTTGAATAAAACCAATTGCTGTTTATGAGTAACAATTTAGTTGTGAAACACTGTAGTGTTTAAAAATACTTACAAAGTATTCTGGACACCACCTGTGTTTGCTTGGCTAAGAACTTGTGTTAATGCTTTCGGTTTTAACATTTTCCTTTAAAAAATGTATTAAAATTTCTTAGAAAAATTTAGTGAATGTAAACATAAATAAATACGGAGATAATTAGAACAGCTGATAAGACAGCAAAGAGTTGCCAGATAAAATAATTCGTACAGGGAATTACGGATGATGTGAGTTCAACTTGAATTGATTTGCATTTAATATTACAACTCATATATAAACTAATTAAAGCATTAAACACATTCGCCACAGCAGGCTACCTACAACAATATGTCACAAAAATACACACGATTTATATGTAAATGATTATTTTGTCCTGCTGTCGTTTGTTAACATATTCCCAAAATCGCTATTTATATATATATATATATATATATAATTTTTGTTTGACGTTTCTAAAAAAACAGCTTGACAACACTAAATTTTGTTTCGGAAAACTTATATCAAAAATAAATATCATCACCTAAAATGCCCAAAGACGTAACCCTCATTATTATTATCATAATTTATCATAATTATTATCATAATTTTACAGGAGAAGCAAAAAACGTTATAAAATGAAAACTGTTTAACCCTTTCGGTGTTTTTGATGCCATATGGCATCATGGGTTTTTAAAGGCTTGTAATTTCGCTTAACTTCGATTAAAGTTATTTTTTTTATGCAGTACTGCACTCTGAAATTTTAAAAATAATATCTAAAAAAAATTTGTATGTGCTTTTGTCGCTTTGAAATGAAACACCGTTATTTTAAAACTCTTCTCAGTGATTGATTCCTCAGGTTGGAAAACGTACATTTTTAAACATCATATTTCACTAAATTTTGATGAAAAAATTATGAAATTTATTTGCAGAAGTATGCAAAAGGACGTTATTTATTAATAATATTAACTGCGAAATAAAAAAAAAAACTATGTAGTCGTACGATTTTTTTTAATTTGCATGACGCCATATGGCATCAAAACGTACTCAAAGAAGCTAAAATATATAACAGAAAATAACGACTTTTTACGTTTGCTAAATAAGATCAACTCTTTTGAGTATTTGTTATCACAGAGTAAAGAAGTATGCCGAACAAAATTAAAGACTCTAAAATTGAAAAGATTTTAAATAATTTTGATGAGTTGGATTTTTCTGACATCGAGGACTCTGATGATGATAACGACATTTTAGACGACTTAATGGGAGCCTTGGAGAAAAATAATTCTTTTGTTAAAGAAGAGTTATCGCGACAGAATTCGATTGAGATTTATTTAGAAGATATTGACAACAGTGATGCACAAAAAGAATTCGTAGATGAGGAAGTAGCGTTGGAACCATTTAAGAAGCTTGACTGTTATAAATGGAAGAAGGTTGATTGGTCCGCCCCAGAATCGCACTTTGAGCAACATTTACCCAAAAATAGTATTAGAACTCCCATACAATATTTTTTGGAGTATTTCACTCAGGAGTTTCTTACTGAAATCGTCACATCAACAAATCAAGCATCGCTATTAGCACAGGAACACCTATAAATTTAACCAGTGAAGAGTTAATGCAATTTATTGCTCTGGAAATAATAATCAGTACAATTGGTTATCCTCGTCTAAAAATGTACTGCTCGAAAGCTACACAGATTCCTTCTTTTCATTCCTGTATGTCAAGAAGTCTGTTCCATTCTTTGCGCAATAGTTTGAAATTCACTTCAAGTTCAAACAAAAATGATAAGCTATACAAGGTTCGGCCTTTATTGGATATTTTCTACAAAAATTTGTGTTCCTTACCAAAAGATGAAAATCTCTGTGTGGACGAGATGATGGTACCTTTTAAAGGAAGATCCACCCTTAGACAATATATGCCAAGGAAACCCATTAATCTTGTTTCCATCTACAACAGAAACATGGGTGGTGTTGATAAAATGGACTTCTTGCTTTCTTTTTATCGTATTTCAATTAGGTCTAGAAAATGGACATTACAAATTTTTGACCACTTCATTGATTTTGCCGTATGCAACTCATGGCTGGAGTTTAAAAATGATTGCGAAACAAATAAAGCTAAAAAGAAAGTATGCATGAACCTTTTAGATTTTCGAAATGATCTATCAGATGCACTTCTAATTTTTGCAGCCCAAAAACGCAATGCGCGTAAACGTGGCCGTCCAACTAAGTCAGCACAAGAAAACAGTCCTACAACTTCGGAGAGAGGTAGTCCCACAACATCCAAAGTTAAGTGCGAAGTGGCTCCACCTGTCTCCATTGGGTATGATGGTTTAAATCGTTGGGCGGAATATACATCGAAAAAATGCAAGGCGGAAAATTGCTCATCGTATTCCAGATACCAATGTACAAAGTGCAATATCCACTTGCGCATTCCGAATGCCTCCCGAAACTGTTAACTGAATTGAAATAATTTTAACTATACCACCAAAAAAGTGTTTTTCTTACACCGTTAAGTACAAATGATGCCATATGGCATCATTCGTAAAAACCACTTTGTGGTAAATTTTTTGAAAAAATAAAAATATTGAAATTAAGCTAAAATATAAAAGGCCAGGTAATAACAAAAATGGATTTTTAAAATCAAAATCAAAAAAGATGTACCGAAAGGGTTAATTGAAAATCGCGATATGTACATATCGTCTATCTTAAGAAAAGATGTAAAGAAATCGCGATTTTCAATTAAACAGTTTTCATTTTATAACGCTTTGAGGGTTAGGATTTTAGGTGACGATATGCCACATGCCTAAAAAACGGCAACGACGGACGAAAAAATAAAGGGAGGAGGAAGTAGGGGTGTGTATATATACATATATAAAATAGGATTTAGGGGAGAAAAAAAAGAAGTGAGTTTTTTGAAGGGAAAAAAATTCGCCATAGATCGCCCCCCACCACCCTCCAGATAATTTTTTTGTTCGTCTGGTGAATTTAAAAAAGTTGTGAAAAAATCGTGGTGAGTAAAATCGTGGTGAGTATAGAAGTCGTGGCGAGTTTTTAGAAATTCACCACAAATACCGTTATTCAAAATTTTTTAAGACCATTGAAAATTTGTCACCCTAAATGTAGGCAATAGGGTTTCTTACAGTTTTACGGGGTGGTTGTGGAATTAACTAACAATATATAAATATTCATCCAGCCAAAGTCGTAAAACTAATGTCGCCATTATTACTCAGCTATGTTTATAACAGGGTGTTTTCAATAAATTAAATTTCTACAAATTCTAAACAAATTGTATGTTCATTAACACGCCATCTGTTGATAAAGGAGTTGTAGGTTGATAAACATGCTGTATGGTGATACCGACATTTAAATTTAAATACAATTTCGTAACAGTATTTATATCGAGATAAAGTATAACATAATATTTATATTCACGGAAGTCATGGCACTATATTTTGCAACTAAAAGGAATCTGGTTTATTTAAAGGAAATAAACCACCGTTTTTACAAGGTAAATACGCAACAATATTTTTAACATATAAATATGTGTAGATTACAATTGAGGAAGTAGAGCTGCTCATCAGCAGATGGCATATTGTAAATGCTATTTCAGTCTATTAAGTTGTAGCGTTCTTCCAGCAAATGATAATTAATGTGACGAAAATCTCGGAAGCTGATTGTAGATTCAATTTTATGTAAATTAATTTCATATGAAATGTAAATAAGATCATGTTTTGAAAAAGTTGGTGCACTAATTTAATCGAAAAGTAATAAATTGGACATATGTATTACCTAATATGAATATATCCAGTAAAGTATTTCTATTATTTGTGAAGTGCGTTGGTTGCACTGTATTAACAATATGCAATCCGATAGATGTAAACCGGTCAGACAATTGTGAGCTATTACTAGACAGCAGATTGCAATAAAAGTCACACGCTATTATTATGTCATTGCACTGCGTAGTTAGTAACTCTAAAACGGGGTCCCTTCGACTCTACTTAAGTGTTCGCACGTAGTGAACTAGTGACTCTAAAATACACATAAATAAGTCAAAAAGTACTTGAGAATTTGGCCGGTATGTGCAACCTAACAACAATTTAGTGTCACCACCAAAAATTTCAAGGAATAAGTACTCAATCTTATCGCCATCCTGAGATCTCAAAATTTCTTTGTAACGAATACCTTTTTTATAAAGATTGATACCCCACCTGCATGACCTCGTCTATCATTCCATAGTATTTTGTACCCCTTCGCAGAAACAAAGCTATCAGGGAGATTTCTCGAAAACCATGTTTCAGATACACACACAATATCCATCTTAAGCTGTGTTCACATTGTGTGTATTTGTCATGTGGAATGTCACTTTTCTATCCACATGTGTTTTCATGTGTATGTCAAAATTTGAGTTTCACATACGGTTTATAATTTACATGTTCAAATGTTGGTATGTTAAGTACATTTGACATAACCTAACAAAAAAAAAAAATCTTAAAACAGGTGATTGCTGTATGTGTATAATAAAAATTAAATTTATAATTAAATAAAACTGTATTTTAAAATGGAATGAGAGATTTTTGTTTTACTATAAATTATATTTATTAAAATTTCAATTAATTTTTGCCGCCACAAAATTTTTGTTATAAAAAACAGCTGATGTCAGATGGTTTGTCACAAGAAAATAGAACTCGTTCTAAATAAAAAATGTCATGTGTATTGCACACATAGAAATAACACATGCTATTGTTTGAAGGTGTTCAGACTATATGTACAAATTTGACATGCGAAAAAGTGACATTCCATATGACAAATACACATAATGTGAACACACCTTTAAGCTGTGTTCACATTGTGTGTATATGTCATGTGGAATGTGACTTTTTTTATCCACATGTGTTTTCATGTGTATGTCAAAATTTGAGTTTCACATACGGTTTATAATTTACATGTTCAAATGTTGGTATATCAATTACATTTGACATAACCTATCAAAAAAAAAATCTTAAAACAGCTGATATGGTAAAACTTATTCCGCGGGTTATACAAGCATTCCTTCTCTTGCCTCATTTCGATCAACTATAGAACCCTTCTTTGCACCAGTCAAACTGGAACAACATAAAAATAACTATAAAAATTCCAATAAAAAATACATATGTACTTACTTTTGTTAACTCCTTTTTAATTTTTCCCTCCATTTTCAATAATAAATTTGTATAGTTTTTTTTTGTATTTTTGTTTTACTATTTATAAATTATATTTATTAAAATTTCAATTAATTTTTGCCGCCACAAAATTTTTGTTATAAAAAACAGCTGATGTCAGATGGTTTGTCACTTGAAAATAGAACTCGTTCTAAATAAAAAAAATGTCATGTGTATTGCACACAGAGAAATAACACATGATATTGTTTGAAGGTGTTCAGACTATATGTACAAATTTGACATGCGAAAAAGTGACAGTCCACATGACAAATACACATAATGTGAACACACCTTTACATGTTCATATGTTGGTATGTCAAATACATTTGACATAACCTATAAAAAATTCTTAAAACAGCTAATTGCTAATTGTATATAAAAATTAAATTTCTAATTAAATAAAATTTTATTCAAAAATGGAACGAGAGGTTGATAAAATAGTTACATGAAACCAATATGTTCAAGACAAAGTTGAGACTGGTTTGTTTTTTTGAAATATATTAACGACTTTAAAATAAAATTTTTGTTATACGCTGAACAGAGTTTCACAAGAATGACGGCAACCGGAGAGTTTACAAGTTTATTGTTTCTGTTCTGAAGACAGAAAATAGACTTGTAAGTAGGTGTGGAAATATTCAAGGCGAAGCAAATACTATCGAAAATTTCATTTAGCTTTTCATTTTTCATATACGGAATACCATTAATACGTAAATCGCAAGATACTGACAGATTTTCTTGCCGATTAATTTGGGATTTTAATATTTTTATTTCGTCTTTGAGTAATACGATTTCGGTACACTGTGCTTCCAAGTAAGAAACACACTCATTTACATTATTTATCTGCTTGACTATATCAGAGATATGCCTTTCAAATTCATTTAAGAGTTTATTTTCCACTGTTTGTATTTGCTCATTTAAATTTAGCAAAATTCTTCCTTCACTTTCCTTGATCTGAGCAGTTAAGAGTTCGAATTGCTGATCAATTCTCATAAACATTGACTTTAAACGGGATGTTGAAAACCATGAAGCAATAAACACAGATGGCGCATTCCTCTCTTCAAAAAAATTTTCTACTGCGCATGTACGCCATCAGAGCGCACAACTGCTTGTATGTTATGAAAACAGTATGAGATTGAAAAAATATTATGGTTATTTTTTATTTTTAATAAAATAAAACGAAAAATCATTGTTTAGGCGTATTTAGTTAAAATGAATTAATTAAAATGAATTTAACATTAATTTTAAATAAATTGTTTGGCAATACTTTGCTTTTAATTAGGCTGACACCCTGACTGCTATTAGTATAGATACAAAAGGGAGTGTTTTGAATTTGCTTTGTAACAAGAAATAATATGAGGAGTCGTTAATCAGCAGCAGCAGGAGTCAGCCATATAGGTATGTACAATAAAGGAAGGTATATTATTAAAAAATAACAAAATAAACTGAGTTATTTCTGGTCCGTAAAATAACGGGCTCAACAATCATAGAATTTTGTTATTTAATATTAATTTTGTTGTTATAAACCTATTTTATTCTGTTTGTAAAACACTTTATTGTTTTGTACTTGTTTGTTTTTTTTTATTTATAAATTGATATATTTTGATTTTTTATGTTTTGAATAGTTTGTAATTATAAAAAAAATTATTGAGATTGAGACATTGTAATAAACTTTTTTCCTGTGTTTTTATTTTTAAATAATTGTGTTATTAATATAAAATAGGAAATTTAATTTATTATTATTTTATATTTTCTTTTTCTCGAACTCGATCTCTCTATAAGCTCCTGGTTTAATTTTCTTATTTTAAAATACATTGGAGATATTTAAAATACATTTCGAAGTCCTCTCTGGTTTAAAATGTTCCATACATATGCGCGAAGTTTTTGGATTTATTTTATTTTTCGGGCAACAAAAACTTATCCATTGCTTTAATAACTTTGGATCTGCCCGAAAGTTAAATAAACTGATTGTACACGGCTTTTTTCTATTATTGTTACAACAATTGTTCACTGCACACCACATTTTAGTTTTTAATTTACACGATTTTTTTAATTTTAATTACTTTTTACTTTTCACTATAAACCAATGCCCTCTGACTACGTCACAAAATCAGCTGAGTGAGAGCAACAAAACTAACATACCTTCGCAATGCGTAATATTGTTTCTTTAATTCATGGGTGAAAACGACAGACATACATTCTTAGCATAATTTTTAAGAGGAGTTGTGTTATCTCTTTTGTTACCACTTGATCTTAAATTTTTATCCATAATATATCACTTTTATTTTTTCGCAAGAGAAAAAACAAAGAGGTTTAGCAATTACAGTTGTAATGTTTTTGTTTTTATACCCTTCATCTTCATAAGAAGGGTATAATATATAAGTTTATCATTCCGTGTGTAATTTCCACAATATAATTTTCCGACCCTATAAAGTATATATATTCTGGATCCTTATAGATAGCGGAATCGATACAGCCATGTCCGTCTGTCTGTCTGTCTGAGTGTTGAAATCAATTTTCTGCTCCAAATCTTCAATAATTCTGTCAGACATGCTTTCGAGAAGTTTGCTATTTAAAATCAGCAAAATCGGTTTAGGCCAACCAGAGTTATGGACCAATATGTGAGACCACCTCCATAAAAATTTGATATTTTTTGTCCATTTTATTGCAATATTTTGAAATATATTGCAGATAATACCATGAAATTTTATATACGTTGTTCTTATGATAAAAGAAGAAAGTGTGCGGAAAATAGTAAGAATCGGTCCATGATTTCTCATAGCCCCCATACAAAAATCTTCCCAAAATATTGCTCAATTATACATAAATGCCTATAAAATTGGAATATCAAGACAAAATTAGCAAAAATAAGTTTTATGCAAAAAGAAATCGCAAAACGAATTTTTTTTTTAGTTCGGTCCATGTTTGACCATGAACCCCATATAAAGTCCACTTCCAAAATTCACTTAAATACGTATAAAACAGATATAAATAATGTTAAACGGATAAAATTTTACATAAATACTCTTTATAGGCAAATAAATTGTTGTACTACATTTTATGGTAGTCGGCCCAGAACTGGTCATAGCTCCCATACAAGGACCACATCTGAAAAAGACATTTTTCCCTATATATATATTGTATAAATATCGGTACCGACTTAAAACTTTGCACAGATCATTTACATATATACAAAAATCATCCCACAAAATTTTTTAACCGTATGCCCCATATAAAGCCCTCTTCCGAAAATCACTTTAATACTCATAAATCTCTTATAAATAAACTGCTGGATTTTGAGAATATCGGTCCATATTTAACTAAGGTCCACTCACAAAATCCACGTTAATACTAATATATATCGTATATATAGCATTATTATGTTGAAATTCGACGTGAAATATCCTCATATGCATGAAAACAACTGTTTTAAAATTTAAGAAGATCGGCCCATAATTTGTCATAGCTGCCATATAAGAACCATTTCCAAAAAACAAAAATTCGGGTCAAAAAATATTCCTTTCGGATTTAACCCATATTCGGTCCATATTTTATAATCATGATATATATCGTTGGAAAGGTATTTTTAATACCTTTTATTTAATTTAGTACAAGTTATCAAGCACCCAGTAGTTCCCGCGATATAGGCCTGTACATTTTAAACTTTACGGGCCCGCCCCTCGAAAATAGGCGTGACCGCCCTATTTGATTTTGTTTTTTTGTTTTTTTTTTTTGAGCAAAATCACTAAAACCGAATTGTACCCCTTTTTTATACTCTGTTTGGTAAATTACACTGAAGATTATTATGAACATCAGACAGACTCTGTAAATTATGGTAAGAATTGGTAATTAAATCAATTAAAAATGGTGAAAATTAGACAAAATTTCAAAATATTTAATATAAATTATGTTGGTCGTAAAATTGTGTTTTAAACAATATATCAAATACTAATAAAATTTCCACTAATGGGTCGATTACGAATGGCAACCGAACCTCAGTTCGGTTGACAGTTACCAAAAACATATTACAGATGACAACTGGAAACCGAGAATTTGTGGTTGCTTTGATTTTATTTAATTTGGTTAAATGTTATTAATTTTGTTGCTAAATTATTTATATTTGTATATATATATATGTATATGTACATACTATATATTTTTCTACCCGAAAATTCGACAAAAATGTTAAAAATGAAAGTTGCCTTAAGCACGATGGGCACGTATCAAACTGATTTGACAATCTCAGTTTTTTTTTTGATTGTGTTAGTGAAAAAAATCTCACACGTATATGTTGATGTGAGTTTGACGACCCTGCAAATAATATTGGACTACGTGATCCATTTTAGATGATATGGACTACTCACAACATGGTCCAATGTTATGCAGTCATGGACCATGTCATAGTTAAACAAGAGTTTGTAGTTAAACGACATGGTTTCGTGTTAACACGATTGCATATTGAGTTGTTGTTGTTGTTTAAAACTAACCCTCGTGAGTACTCCATGGAGTAGTTTTGGGACTACTCCGATGGGTTATATGGTCCAGTCCTAGGACATCGCAATGTTAAATGGACCACCTTTTTTTCATATATTTGGAGTAGTTTTGGAGTAATCCTACTCCTCTTTGGACTAGTCTTTACATGCATGTATGGACTAGTCGCGTTATTTGCAGGGGAAAATCAAAACAATTTAGATTTCACTGCCGCCGCTACTACAAACTAAATATTACCAATACATTCATATTATTTGTCAAATCAGTTTGATATGTGGCCATCGTGCTTTACATAATAACAACTTGCACGTCAGTTGAATTGCCTATTGGCAACCCAACTCCAGTTTGGTTGCTATACATAATCGACCCATAAGACTGAATAGAAAACACAGAATAAGGATATGCTAGTCCTATAACCAGTGTAGTTTTTGTATTTCTTATTACGTTTAGGTTGAGGGTATTTAAGATTCGGCACAGCCGAATATAGCACTCTTACTTGTTTATACTCTGTTTGTTAAATTACACTGACGATTATTATGAACATCAGACAAACTCTGTTAATTATGGTAAGAATTGGTAAATTACAAATTGATACTCTTACGCATCGAAATAGAGAGTAACCCCCCTGAAGTTTTCGAGAAATTTAAGGAATTTAAATCAATGGTTGAGCGGCAGGTCGATAAGAAAATTAAAATATTGCGCAGCGACAATGGCACCGAATATGTAAATGGAGCATTTGATGACTACCTGAAGGAGAATGGAATTGTTCGGCAGTTGACCGTACCCTATACACCCCAACAAAATGGCGTCGCAGAAAGGTTTAATCGCACGCTGGTGGAGATGGCGAGATGTATGCTGATTGATGGAGGCGTTACGGAAAGTCTTTGGGATGAAGCAATTAACACTTCTACATATTTGCGTAATCGCTGCCCCACGAGAGCATTAGGCCACGTTACGCCGTGTGAAGTTTGGACGTAAACCAGTAGTTAAGCACTTGAGAACTTTTGGGTCAATTGCTATTGCTCTGGACAAGAAACAGCATAATAAATTTAAACCGAGGAGTAAGGAATACATTATGGTCGGATATTCAGATACTGCTAAGGCTTATCGTTTATATGAAAAGGCTACCGGTAAGATAATCATAAGCAGAGACGTTTATTTCATAGAAACGGAACCAAAGGAATTTGTTGATATTGAACTGCTGCCAAAAGGAATTGAAAAACGGGAAAAGGATGACATAATAGAAAATGTTGAAGTTAATACTAAAAGTGAAAGTAACTATGAGTCAGCAGATGAATTTTATGGTTTCGAAGAAGTTCCAGAAAGGAGGAGACCTGGACGGCCTAAAATTTGTCGCACAGGTGCACCAGGTAAACCTAAGAAGATATACAACTCCGTTAATTTGATGTGTTCGGAAAATATCAACGCTCCCGAAACCGTAAATTAAGCTCTAGTTTTTGGTGGAATGCGATAGAGAATGAATATGATGCACTTTTAAAAAACCAAACATTGGAAAAATTTTTAAATTATATTTCTAAATGCTATTATGAACTATATGCAATGAAATGTTGCATTGCATACTGAGTTTATGAAAACAGCCATATTCTCCAGTCGTAAGGTATGAAACGATTAGAATGGTGTTTGCATTATCATCTGAGTACGATATACACTTACACCAGATGGATGTTTCGTCAGCCTACCTCAACAGTGAACTGGAAGAAGACGTTTATATTAACCAGCCCGAAAAATTTATCGACGAAAGAAGACCACACCACGTATTGAAGCTGAGGAAGGCCTTGTACGGCCTCAAACAGTCAGGCCGTCAGTGGAACCGTAAGTTGAACTCTATTTTAAATGAAATTGAATTTTATGCGTGCGAAAGTGAGCCATGCCTATATGTAAGGAAAATTGGAAATAAGATCAACATAATCGCTGTATATATAGATGACATATTAATTGCGTGTTCTGATATCAATGATATGAAATCAATAAAGAGTGAAATTGCGAAGAGAGTCGAGGTAGTGGACAAAGGTCCAGTAAGTCACTTTTTGAATATCGATATAGAGAGAGATAGTCCAACAGGCGAAATTGCAATTAGTCAAAAGGCGAAAATTGAACAATTGTTAAGAAAATATAATATGGATAGCTGTCGGTCAGTGGCAACACCTTTGGAGCCAAATTTCCACATCGCATGCGATAACGACAATTGTGAAAGAGTGGACCAAGTTGAATATCAGTCGTTTGTTGGATCTCTTATGTACATTGGTCTATGTACCAGACCTGATATCAAAAATATGCAACTGAAGTATTATAAAACTGACCATCCGATCGAATGTTACGTCGACGCAGATTGGGGAGGAGATGCTGTTGATCGTAAATCCTATACAGAATACACTTTCCTTTTAGCAGGTGCGGCTTTTTCATGGGAAAGCCGAAAACAACAATCAGTGGCCTTATCAAGTACTGAGGCTGAGTATATCGCATTATCATCTGCAGCCAAAGAAGCAACATACATACATCGGTAAATTGCTAGGGGAAATCAAATTAAACAACAATGCAGTTATTGAAATCTAATGTGACAATATGGGAGCGTTACAACTAGTGAAGGACCCCGTATACCATGCTCGTAGTAAGCACATTGATATAAAGTATCAACACGTTAGAGATTTGTATGAGAAGGAGCTGATAAGTTTAAAATTTTGTAATACTAAGGATATGATTGCTGATGTATTAACCAAGAATCTGCAGAAGGTTAATCACGAACGTTTTTTTAAACTTCTGGGTTTAGTTATGTAATTCTTATTTATTTATATTGTATTGGAATATAAATATTGGCATTGAGGAGGAGTGTTGAGATGTGATGTGGTATAGAGCTTCGAATTGAAATAAAACACAAGAAAATCGTTTTAATGACCATCAATTTGGCTTTATTGGAAGGATAATTTTATGCCATTAATGTTTAAATATGATTTCAGGCATGTGGCCGCCGCGGCTGGCTCGAATAAAGCCAATTCTACAGGTCCAATTTTCAACCACTTTTTCGAGCATATGGGGCCGTATGTCGGCAATAACGCCACGAATGTTGGCTTCCAATTCCCCTAACGTTTCTGGTTTGTAGGCGTAGACGAGCGACTTCACATATCCCCAAAGAATATAATCCAATGACAGGTCCATTTCGAGAAATTATGCGCTCATCGAATGTTTCCTTCAATAAATCGATTGTGGCGTGCGCTGTGTGGCATGTAGCGCCGTCTTGTTGGAACCACAACTCATCCACATTCATGCCATCCAATTCGGGAACAAAATAGTCGGTTATCATGGCTCTATACCGGTCTCCATTAATGGTAACTGCCTCTCCAGCATTATTTCGGAAGAAGTATGGCCCAATGACTCCACCAGCCCATAGAGCACACCAAACAGTCAGTTTTTGTGGATGTAATGGCGTCTCAAGGGTCTCATGTGGATTCTCTTCACTCCAAATGCGGCAATTTTGCTTGTTGACGTAGCCATTCAACCAAAAATGAGCCTCATCACTGAACAAAATTTTGCGATGAAAATCAGCATCGAGATCAATCTCATTTTCGGCCCATACACCAAAATCACGACGCATTGCATGGTCTTGCGGCTTTAATTCTTGCACAAGCTGGATCTTCTAAGGTCGCAAGTAGGGCATATAAAATTACCGAAATTTGCTTTTACCGGTAAACGGTAAATTTTTTATTTAAAAACCGGTTTATCGGTAATTTACCGGTAATTCTGTTTAATTTTAAGTTTATCAGTAACGAGTAAAATAAATGCTTAAAATTGTGTAAAGAGAAATATATATTGTTATATATTAAAGTAATAAAACGTTTAATGCATTGTTCAACAAAGTTATTTAAAATAAATGTAATTATTAATAAAACAAAATAAGAATGTTAAAATATATTATATCATTAAGAGAAAATTTTAATTTTTGAATAGATCTGCGTGTGTATTAAAATATGCTCGCAATAGGCAAATGGTGTTAATTGTATTGTCATTAAGGCTGGTTCTAATTTTTGTGCAAATTAACCCTGCTGCAGAAAAAGCTCTTTCTGATTCCACACTCGTCGGCTTTACTGTCAAGAGGTGGTTGAACGCTATCGTCAGATACTTTCCACGCTTTTGTTCCTTTTCAAGGAGTGCGATTTCTTTTTTTATTACTTTTGTTAAAATCGTGGTATTGGTTACGTTGGAAATTTTATTCAGTTTTATTTTATCTTGATTTTTAATGGTCAATTGAAGCATAGCCGCGAATAACGTTGTAAAAGCCGATTTTTACAAAACCTGTTTTTTGCAGATTACAGTTAACTTGACTCTTTTACATTGCTCAATCACCAAATCAGCCAAAATTATGCACCTTATCGCTATCAAAATACAATTAGAAAGTGTTAGTCAGTGGAAGAACGTTCTAAGTTACACACAAAATGATACGAACAGCATTGTCAAAAGTAATTGATAAGTGTAACAGAGGCACAAAAAGAAAGTGTAATGTAGAAAATTGGAAAGATAATGAAAGAAAAAGATTGAGAAATAGTGGAAATGAGTATATAACAAGAAAAAATAAAAGTGTTGCTTCCAAAAATGCCCCAGAACAGGTAATGTGGAAAAACGTTTTAAGTGCACATTGCGTTATTTTTTAATTGAATTCTTTTCATATAGATTTGTGATTGCTTATGCTACTTTTCTTGTAAAAATTTTTGCATAAATCAAATAAAAGAACATTTTCATAAATTTTATGAAAAAAAATTATAATGAACAGACGCATTTTTATCTTCCTTAATCGAATTGAAAAATAAATTCATGTATTTTAAAACATATTTCTTCTAACTACAGTATGCTTAAAGAGGGAGAAATTAGAAAATTAATAATATGGTCCGATAGATGCGTTGGCCAGAATAATAACTGGACAATAATTTCATTGTGTCACAGCCTTCTAACAAAGTATTTTTCTGAAATAAATCAAAAATTTTTAACTTCTGGGCATAGCTTTCTTTCATGTGATCGAGATTTTGCACTTATTGAAAAAAAAGAAAACATCACAACTTTTTATTCCGGAAGATGTTTGCCGGTTAATTGAGTCTGTGAGGCAGTCGAATCCATTTAACGTACATCAAATGAGTTTAAATGATTTCAAAAATTTTGATGTTTTCAACAAAAATTTATATAAAGATCTGAAATGTAAAATAACTGATGCCAGATGGATTCAGATTTCTATCGATGATCCAAATATGCTAAGAGTACGAAAAAATCATAGTATTGCAGAAAAGTGGTCTTGTTATAATTTATTTTCCAAAAGATCACGAAGCTTACAAAATTATAGGATGCAGTTTCTTCGGGAAGAACGTATTAAAATAAGTGACGAAAAGAAACAGGATCTCCTTGCAATGGCATCATATTTGTCTGAGAAGAACGCCGAGTTCTACAAATCGGTCTGCAATTAAATTGAATAAATGTCTTTGTATTTCAAAGCATACATACGTTTTTGAAATATTTTATTATTTATGTTACTGAAGCGAATTTTTGTTGAGTTTATATTTTTGTTATAAAGTTTTTTTTTTCTAAAAAAACATTATTTAATTTGCATAATGCACCCTTTACATATTTAAAGAACAAAAACAAATCACACAAATTTTTTTGAATAGGAATGTTTCTTTTGCGCGAAGAACGTTTTAAATGCCATCGCACTTTTCGTTGTGCAAAATGGAATAACGTTTTATGTGACAATAACTTTTGGATATGTAACGTTTTTCCATTTTAAAAAATATGTAATAAATTTTTTATTAACCAAGTATTATTATAAAACTATTTTTTTCACTAAATTAGTTTTTTAACCCAAGTACGGCCATGATGAATTAAAAAAAATTATCTAGATATTACCTGCTACTTTAAAAACGTTTTTTACGAATTGTGAACAATTTCAATTTTGTCGCTTACAACGTTATTCGCGGCTATGCTTCAATTGTAGCCTGTCTTTCATTGTTAACTGGGTTGATTCAGGGATTTCTTCTACATCATCAGAAGACTCGTTTGAATCATTTGTCGAGTTACATTCATTTCTCATGTTCAATATAGAACGAAGCGTCACAATAGTTTGTATCAATGAAGGTTTATGTAGTTTTAACCTAATAATAAAAAAAAATATTTCTTAAAATATAACATTTTATATTTAAATTTAACTTCAATTGGAATGAAATATTTATCAACAATTACCGAAATTGCCGGTATTTTTCTTTTAAATTTACCGGTAAATTCGGTAATCAATACGACCGGTAAAACCGGAAAACCGGTTAACCGTTTACCGGTAATGTAACCCCTAGTCGCAAGCCAAGATCTTTGCGCAAAATCTTCCATAAAGTTGATGGACAAAGCTCCAATTGCTGTGCACGGTGGAGAATCGATTCATTCGGGTCCTCTTCAACACTTTGCTCTACAGCGGCAATTGTTTCTTCGGTGCGCACTGTTCGACGTCTCTGCGGATGCGTATTATCACATAGAGTAAACGTAGTGCGAAAACGATCCATGGTTAACCGAATTAATTGCTCTGATGGACGATTATGTCGACCATAAAATGGACGGAGCTTGCGGTAAACTTCGCGAATTGAACCGTTATTTTCGAAATAAATTTGCACGATTTGCAAGCGTTGTTCTTTTGTCAACCTGTTCATGATGAAATGGCAAACCAAACTGAACATAAAAGACATTAGAGTTGCCAGATTTGACCACAAAATGCCAGTTTTATCTCTTTTCGAAAAACAAACCTGTAGAAAAAGCACCCATTACAACTAACTCTGTTTAACAATGCGAATATTTACGACTCTGTTTTATATTTTACTTTGTACTTTTTAAATTAAAATGAAACTGAACTTTTACTTAGAATAAAACCTTTGAGTTGTTAACAAGTGCCGTGTCTTCATTTAAATATTAGGGGCTAAATCCAAACAAAGACTTAATATAATTTTTTTTTTTGATAGCAAATTTTGGTTCTTTTTGTTTTGTTTTAGTAAACTTAGTTTATAAATTTTATAAATAAATAAAATAATTCGAAATCCAATTGCGTTTCTCTTTTTTATTGGGACATATCTTATTAACCACAAATTCGTGCATATGTTTTGTCGCACACTGTATGAATACAGATATCATGACACCTTATTTTATAACGGTTGGTCCATTATTAGTCATAGCTCTCATATAAGATAATCTTTAAAAATCACACATAAATCTTTTAAACACTTAAAAGATCGAGATAAAATTTAACACAAAAAATATTTATATGCACAGAAGTCACACCACTAAATTTATGGATGATCGGTCTATAATAGGTCATAGTTCCCATATAGCGCCCATTTCTGAAAACCTTTTTTTATACATATACTAGGTGTAGGTCGGGCTTGACCGACTATACTTTCTTACTTGTTTTAACATAAAATTTGTAAAATATTAATTTATTCCACAGCATCTTAGAGAAATATGTATGTATGGAGTTCGACCAAAATCGGTTTTATATTAAGCATAATCTGAAACTTTTTAAATGTTCATATTGTTAAATCTAAAAAATTGTTTTGTCCTTTTATCCGAGCATCACCACCATTATACACAGACATTTGTTAAATTAGACTGCTATTAAGATAAAATTATTTCTGTACATATTTTGATATTCAGCACATGTTTCTTTTTTTGAAAATACTGGCACATACATACTTATGTATGTATACATAAGAGAATAAAAGACGTATTATTTAATGGTTTTTAGCATCTTTTTAGGATTTATGTTCTTTATTACTAATAAAATAATAGATTTTCTAAAATATAGGACTTAAATTACAAATGTATTTTCAGATTTTCTTGTTTACAATAAAATTAATTTAGTTAACGTTATTCATAATTTTATATATTTAAATATTTTGATTATGAAAAATTTGAGTAAAACAATCTTTAAATTATCGCTATAAAATTTATATAATTAACAACAAATTAAAAAAAATATTCATTATTAAGTACAAAGGCCAATTTAAAAGAAGTGGTATGACTTGCATTTTTTACAGAATTACATTAGTATGGCTTCAATAAAACGAAATGTATATTATAAAAGAAATTGTGAAAAAAAAATTATATAATAATTTAAAGCTGGTCCAGTATTAATTTAGTAGTACAAATATAGATTTATTAAATAAAAATACACAATTCAAAAATAGAGATTTCTAACCAAGTTCAAATGTTTTTTTTTTATAAAAAGTAACTTTAGACATGAACCAAAACAATTCAATAATTGCAAAGCCACAATCTAAAAACTGAGAATATACTAAATATGTATGTATGTATGTATGCCTATAACTTGGTTCATGTCAAGTTCATTAAAAACTCTTATAAAATATAAATTGTTTTAGGTAAATTTAAACTAACCCTTGGCATGACCATTCAGAACCAATTGTTTATTCGAAACTCCATTTGCTTGTTTTGCTTTGTAGCCGGAACATTCCTCTATAATAGAAACATAGAAAAATAATAATAATAGTACGAAATATGATCTAATAAATTGTGAAAATATATGGCAATATAACAATTATGATTTTATTTTGTTTACTTTTTGTAGCATAAATATTAAAATGTATCGCATTAAAATAGCATATTTCATCTTTATTTCCTAAATTTAATTAGGATGTCAATTTTAGACAAGCTATAGCATAAATTTAATTCATAATATGCTTCTAATTATATTTCTAACTAGTTGATAACAAATCTTCTAGTTACCTGAATTTTATATATCAGTCCTGTCTGTATCAACTGCAATTGCTCATCATTTTCATTTTAATATCCCATGAAGCTTATATTTAAATTGTATTAACATCTGTACCAAAATGTGTTAAAGATTATAATTTCAAATTAATTAAAGCATCACTTTAACAAATTGTATTGTATTGTATGGAAGTACACTAGAGATATAACTTATATTGGAGCCAAAAATATTAGAACATGTGATGATTGATTATTCCTTAAATCCTTAGTAGGCCAGTGGAAAATTAAGAACGTTTTTATTTTAAGAAAAAATATAGGTATTCCGACTAATAAAACACTTTTACTCAAAGACTGTAAACCTAAAAATGTCCTCATAACATCGTAACTTTAAAACCGATAAACCCGCTTGATTTGAGTTCCAAGCTATTGAAAACTAAGATTGTTAAATAGACTGTATACCTAAAAATTGTCTCCTAATATTAATAGATTGTAACTCATAATGTAAAATTCTTAATACATTTTCATTATTTGAAATTGATTTTATAAATGGTCTAATCATGTGAAGTTCAGAGCGCATGAGACAAAGGAGTAATAAAGATCAGATGCTAAAATTTAGAGACTAAATTATAAAAATTATCTTAAAATGCAGTTGAAAAGATATTACAAACCTTTTATGGTTTTAAATTAACGGAAGCTAAACTTTCATTTGATTATATTTCAAGGATGTTTTTACACTTTTATACGAAGTGGAGAATTAAAATGTTTTTGTTTAATCTCTCTAAGTTTTACCGAATGTTTCAGAATATTTTAATTTAGTGTCATTGAAGCTTTTAATCATAAAAAGCACTTACTCAGTATTTTATTGCGTTGAAATTTTTATAAAGCACAAACAAGTGTGAAATATATAAATTCTTTACCTCAAAATATGACTCACCTTACTTACACATTCTTTATTTTTGATTATATATTATTCGGACTACTCACATCCAAAAAGAAGATTACAAGTTTTTAATCTCTGGCCACTAACTAATTCATATAATTTGATAAACATTTTGTAATTCAGAAATTACAAAAAAGCTTGTGGAAAATTCCAGTTACTTTGTCATCAATGAAAATGGACATGAGAGTGTTTTAAACAGACGGGTATAGCTAAATCGCCTTAGAATTTCATAGATATTAACTAGACTAGGTTGATAAAATTTTTATTTCCAATATGGGATATTTTGCAAATTATTGAATATTGCACGATTCTTTAGAGGACCTATACATTTTTATTCCTTAGTACATATTATTAATATATGTATTTCTAATATAAGTGTAAATGCAATAGTAAATGCATTTATCTTTGGGATATTTATAAAAAATTAATGCCAACCGATTTGTCGTCATTTCCAAAAAAAAACAGGAAAACATGCATTTTTTACTTTTATTATTAGTTTTAGATGAATATATACACATTAAATCATTTGAATATTTCCATTGCAATTTTTAGCAATTTCGAAAAACTAAAAAATATAAATCAAATAGTAAATTTTACAGGAAACATTAAAACCATATAAAGCTTGTAAATTTACTTTCTGCGGCATTTTTCTTACCATGCCCTAAGATCTACATAATTTACAACAATATAAGCACACATATCTACAATATATGTATATATAATATTTACCCAATAAGCACTAATTTTTTGTGAATTCCAGTGTGAATCCAAGCTTGAATTACATTTGAAATCCATTCTCTTTCCAGTCTGTTTGAAGTTTGTTAAAAAACATCAAATTTGTTTTAAGCATATGTTAATAATGGCACAGAGTTGATGCAAATCATTGGCGGTGGTGATGATGATGATTTTATAATTTAATTTTCAACTGGAATCGCACTGTTATTTAAGGCTGGAATTACACTGTAAATGTACTGTTTTGTTCGACTGTAATTCAATGGTTAATTTTGCTGGATTCGCTATTGAATTCAGCTGTGTTTCAACTGTAATTCAACACTGGAAATTGGAAATTGTGACTGGATTTCAAATGTAATTCCATTTGAATTCCAGCCAAAATGCTTATTGGGTATTAAATATAAATATATAAGAATGTATATGTGTATGCACTGTTTATATACATAGTAAGAATTTATATGAAACTAAGGTGCAATCAGCGTAAAGTTATTGAGTATATATTGTAAGAGCTGTAAGGCCGTCGTTTATATGAAAAAATTTGAATCACGAATAAATTTTAATTTAAATAAAAAATAAGAAAATTTAGATTGTAAAAGGACTCAGTCTGTGCACACCAAAATCGGAATTGTGGATAAATGTAATGTTTAAACCAACTTTGAATTCGAGTTGTTCAATAATATGTGTTTGGATTTTGTGGCTTATTGTAAATATTGTAGACGAAATAACATGTACATATAGGGGCTTTAATGGATGTTACTGCTCTTAAAAATTTCACATAGGGAAAATCTAAGTAAATCTTTTAAGTGTTTTTGAAGGATTAACGTGGTAGTTTACTACGTGCGAACACTTAAGTACAGTCGAAGGGACCCCGTTTTAAAATCGAAGGATTTACACTCATTAGTTTTTCGCTACATAAATTATAATAAATTTTTTTTTATATTTGTTGTCGATTTGCAATCACCTTGTATAATTACACCATGTATCACAATTTGAACGTAGAATAAATACTATGTGTCAATTTTAACAAAATAAAAATAAAAAAAAATTAATACTGAAACTATGAAACCTCCAAATGTTAGAATTGGTTCCTAAATTATAAGTTTAATATAAGTAAAACAAAACAAGTCAAGCATACATACATAAATAATATTACATATTACACAAAATAATGATCACTAGCATTTTTAATTTCTACTCCTCCACTGGGATTGTGGTTTAAATCAAATAATTATAGTGAAAGGTGTGGACAATTTGTAGTGATAATTTGTTTGGCCACTTGCCATATAAGCCAAACCATAAATTTCTTTTAATAATTATTTAATATTAAAAGCATTAAACAAATATTAGGTCAAAATCCTTAGTTGTTAGTACCTATGTAAATATTGTTTGTATTCATAATTTATTATGATTATAAATAATTAAATAAAAAATAAAAAAAATAAAAATTTATTGATAAAAGATAAATATCACTACTGAGTGTGACAAGTCCAAATTAATTATGCGACAAACAGATTTTTACAAAATCTTATTTTAGCTACTATAAGGTATAAAACAGACCTGTATTTATATTTTTTTTATTCATACACCAAGCATCGGAATATTTATTGGTTGGTGGTGGATTTGATCAAAAAAAATATTAACATCTTGCACTGTGTATTAGCCTAATTAATATCTTTGTTTCGTTCAAGATTTGTCAATTTGTGTTTCGAGATCCGTAAAAATATATTCAATATATATTGTATAAAATAGTCAAAAATACCCGCAAAGTAATTAAATATATTTTTCGCTTTAAATATCATTGTTGTTTGAATCCACAATCCCATTCTAAAATATTAACATATTATGATCATCAACTACATTATTTTAAATATAACATGTGACTTAATTGTTTAAATCTAAATTTTTGGTGTGTGTTATATATTTGTTTAATAGTTGATTGTTTAGTTTGGAGAACTTAAAAATCTCTTCTCCAAACACTGGCACTTATTAAAATGATTGCACTTTTCCTTACCATGCAATGAATGGCAAAATTTTTTTGTTATACTCCAATCTTCTTTCAAAGACAAATTAAACATTGAGTAATCGGCATCACCGGTAACCTCTTTGACTATATTTAAGAACTTTGGCATACAATTCATTAAAGCCTCTCCAGATAATGAAGAATACGTTTCCAATAGTATCAAACCTTTGCATCTAAAAATGAAATAAAATAATTAATTGAATGTAAGTGATACACATACATACTTATATATATTGTTACAAGAAATGCAAAAGGCTGTTATTTAATATTAATCAATTTAAAACATATCATTACCTTATAGAACAAACGTGCTATATTTTTTTAAATTCTTAAATCTTAATATAAAAAGAGATAGAATAAATAAATTTAGATGGGAAAAAGGTATGAACAAATCCAATTTTTAAAACAGACTAAATCGAGGTAAAATGTTTAGTTTATCATATATGAAATATAAATTGAGTTATTTGACATTGCAAATTTGCACATAAAACTATCGATATACCACTGTATATAGCTCTAATTATAAAAGCTGTTTTGCATTTCACACAACTTTTGGAATGTAAAGGTATTTTATATTTTTTATTTACCTGGGGTGAGTTGGTTCTTTGTATATATCCAACTGGAAATATTGATTATTTACTAAGAAGCATCTACGTTTCTTATAAATTGTAAAATGGGCATCATCACGCTGGGCCAAAAGATTTATGTAGTCACGTTGTGTTAATTGAGTCTTTACTTCAATACGAGACTGGCCGTGTACATTGGGACGGCGAATAGTGTGTATATAGCTGTAATGATTATTTTGGCCACGCTTACGTAGACGAGCTTGAACTTTAGGTCCAGATGATTGCAAATAATGATGTTCAACTTCGAAATCTTGGAATGGTGGAAATTCCGAGTCCGGAGGCAATGAAGCCACTATGGAAGAAACACATTTAAAAAATAAGTTTTTTAGTAGAGCACAAATTAAAAAAAGACAAAAACTATACCCAGGAATTTAAGTTTTCTCGAAGTTGCCAACAAACGATCACCAATATCAATACCAAGCTTTTGGCAAACAGATTCAATCATTCTATTCATTTTAGTCTCGAAATTTGTTGAATTATCAATAACATCAAAGTATGGGTGACCCACCCAAGCAGCAGCGGATTTATAGTCAAGTTCACGAGCCAAACCAACGCCTTCCGAGCGACAGGCATGTTCCTAAAATTTAAATAATCATTACAATATTATAAAATCAACTAATTTTAATATCAAATCATTAAGCAAGAATAAATAAATAAGAATGTATGTAGCAATAATTGCCGAAATTCTAATTAATATAAGAAATATTTTTCATTTTACCTCGAAATATTTTTTCAATCTCTTAAAAAAAATTAACAAAATTTTTATTTTAATCAGAATTTAAAATAATAGTAGATTATTAAACTAATTGTTCAACCTTTTTGTTTTTATTAAAATTATATCTTTATTCAGGTCAATTTTTTTTATTTATATATTTATTTATTATATTATTCGATATTTCGCTACAAAAAGATGTAGCATCTCTTATTAATAAATTTGTTTTCCTGAAGATGTGTAGACATTGTTGTAACGAAATATTGGACAAAAATATATACATATAAAAACAATAGTAGTTTTCATGAAATTTCTAAATTGCTTAATGTACTACGCAAATATAGGAAATGTTTGTGAAAAAGTTTACATGATATTGACAAATTTATTTAAGTGACAGAGACTTACAGACTTATTTATATTATTCATAATAAAAAAAAATAACTCTAAACAGTAGCATTTGTAAGTAAATTCTCATTGATATTTTCTAAAAATCACAGTATTTTCTAATAAAAACCATATTTCATATAAGATGTAAATAAGGGTATCTTCGCTTTCACGCGAAACATACTATAACTAAACAAATTTAATGATATAGACTTTGTTCTGTGAGTCACTAAAATTACTTTTTTAATATATTCTTAAAATTCATTCAAAAAACGTGCTGAAAAGATGTTATTATATCACAACTTGCAAGCCAGAGATACTTCAAATTCTGGTGAATACGTCATGAATTTAACATTAGCGTGCCATTGGAAAAATGTTGTTAATTTCTCGTCTACTTTTTTCTACATATAATTCATATTTCTAATAATGTAAAATTTATATGTATTTTTTAAGTAAAAAAATTATATTATTTCGGACACGACACCTATTCCGTCAAGAAGTGAATTTTTAAGAACGTTTTAAACAATTTATAAAACCAATTAGTGGCTAATTTCTTTGTACAAATAAGAAAAATTAGTTCACTTGTTCTCTTAGTTAAATAAATTACTTGGCTTAATAAATAAATTAATTGTCTCTTATCTTGAATTTAAATATTTGATTTGATAGAGTGTCTTCGGGATATTCGAAAAATTGCAATAAAAACAAAAACGGTTTCGAATATTGTCGAGTAATTCGAAAATAAAAAATTTCGAAACCGGTCGGGTTTTTAAAATAAAAACAATTCGGTTACATTAAATTCGTAAAAATACATTTTTTATAAAAATTATTGGGAATACATGAACGTGATAATTTTTTAGCTTTGATAAGTTGTGTCATAAACACAATAAAAATATTTGTGTGAAAGTTCGCAATTTCTCAAGGTTTAAAAATGGTGACGTTGATAGCATCATTATGATTACAAAATAGTCACTAAGTTTTGTAATAGCGTAAAACTTACCTCTGTTGAGTAGAAATCTTCTGCACCATTGGCAGCTGATACCAAATGCAATATTTGATTATACCGATTATCACGCATTTCAATTGGATTCCAATTATTTGAAGCCATCATTTTCTCCCACTTCTCCTTAGAAATATCTTTAAAAGTTTAATAAGAATTATAACATAAGAAATTAAAACGATATCAATATTTGGTAAACAACTCACAAGCACTTGCATCCATAACACCACGATCACAGATAATCAAGCAGTTGCGTGTACTTGACTTTCCCAATTCAAAATAAGTATTCTCTATTTGAATCATGGTACGGATAAGATTTTCTTGAAACTTATACGCTGTAAACAAAATAATAAAGATCAATTATTTTAAATATATGATATAAATTCCGTATTTAAAAGTTTCAATACAATTTTAAATTACAAGTAAACTTTTGCAAGCAAATTAACAAAACAAAACAACAATTATGTTATATGCAAAATATAAAGATCGCATAGAAAAGCGTTTGCGAGTTTAAAAAGTTTTGCCACATTGCACAGAATTATAAAGAATTATAATTTGGATGATGTATTATATTAAATTTGTTTACTATTATATTAAAATTTAAATTAAATATAATTTAAAAATAATTCATAATAACAAATGTAGATAAAAACTATTTAGATGTTTACTTAATATTTGAACTTTGGCACAAATCGCCCCTTAAACTGGCGATTTTAACAACATATATGTATATATATTCAAATAATGATCGTTCGAATAATCGAACAATTTCTTACGAATAATTATTCGAAAAATTTTAAAATTACCATTTTCGAATAAAGAATAATTCGTTTAATTTTATTAAGAATAATCGAATAATTATTTTTATGTTAATTTATCGTTTCTTTTAAATTTTTTTGAAAATTTTATATGTACATAAAACTCAACATTTAACAATCAGGGGTGTCATAGAAACCAATATTGTCGGAATTGGTTTTAAAACCGACAAGAAAAAATGCTTTGGTGTCATAGGGCACTGCTAGACGTTCAATAAATATCGTGATACTAGAAATATCTCGAGTTTAAAACCAATTCCGACAATATTGGTTTCTATGACACCCCTGACTATTCCGTTTTAATTTTATTTACAAAATAAGACATGTTTAAGGGAAATGAGGTGGCAGATGAACTGGCTAGACATGGTTCTGGTTTGGACCATGATACTAGAGAAAGAGGGGGCAAGCCACCTATATGCCACTTCTACAGGCTAATTCACGAAAGATTCCGTGACAGTGCAGACCAATCCTGGGGCAGTAGGTCGGATTGCATAGTGTCCAGGTCATTATGGCCAAAACTAAATGCAAACGCGACCGAAACGCTGATGGAATTGGACAGGTATAGTCTCAGGATTCTGGTAGGAGTGATAACTGCGCATTGTTCGATTGGGGCCTTCAGAGGCAAATGGACTTCTGTAGAGTGTGCGGAGATACAGAGGAGCCAGAGACAATAGAGCACATCATGTGCAACTGTCCTAGGTTGCAGGGTCGTAGACTTAAGTGGCTAGGAAATAGATTCCTGGACGAACTCAGTAATGTGGCTGGCTGCAAACCGAGTAACATTCTGGGTTTCATTAGGGGAATAGGGTGGCTATTTAAGGGACATTCTACGGCGACTCCAAATCCGTAAGGGGATATTTCTTTCTTTCCTTCTTTCTCCCCTTATCAGGCGGTTTTTGGTTGTTCTTTTTTATGTCTATCTTTCTACTCTCTATCTTTTCTACTGAAGGGAATCACAATGGACCACAGGGTCTCCGAGTGGAAGTGCACTTAGTGCACAACCCTTCCTATCCTATCCTATCCTAAGACATGTTTAATAAACAGTTATTTAATCATATAAATTAAATTATTATTATATATTATTTAAAGATTCTTCTTATGAAAATTTAATCGAAGTTGCCTTCAAGTTAAATATACAATTTATTTGAAAATTTATTTGAAAATAAATTGTATACACTACATTTATTTTTGAATATTTCTGTTATGTTTTACATAGCATTCCGTTGGAAAGCATAAATGCAAAATCATACAAAAATATTCAAAGAGAGCCGATGGTGTTAAACTTTTTAACTCTTTTAATGTTTACTAAGAGCTAGTTTCTGGGATAAAGATAATCTACATTTTTCGCTTAAACCTAGATTAAACTAAAAATTGTGTTTCTCAGTTATTATTTATTTGATATATAATCTAGGTTTAACTGAGCATCATTGGTGAGTTAAACCTAGATATAAAATGTCAAAATACAAACAGCTGAAAAATAAAATAAACAATTCAACAATTGAAAAGAAATTTACGACATTTTAACAAAAATTAAAAAAAATGGATTATTCTAGTGATGATGAGGATTTAAGTGATTCAAACACATATAATAACTTAAATATGTCAATTGTTAGAAAGATACGGACAATAAGGACACGCCCAAATCATTTCTGCATTTATACCGACGCCCAATTCTTTCAAAGATTTCGCTTAACAAAACAATCCGCATATAATTTTTTAGAACTAATTGGACCACACATTAAATCCATTTTTTTAATTTTTTTTAAAGTTATATTTTTCAAATACTGTTATTGACGCGGTTGCTTTTTTGCGAAAATTTAAGATGTTGACATATTTATATAAAAAATTAGGAGGAATGCCATATGTATTTTGACTGAACAGTACGGCAATGCTAACAAAATTGACAGGAGGTAATCCACTACTGAGAAACACAATCAGTAGTTAAATCCCGGCAAAATATATTTGAGGTTTAATATAACAGTGTGTTATATTAGCAATTCAGCGTTCCGTCTGGACCGTAAAATCGAATTTACATCCAGGCCTATAATAGCGTTATTTTTTTTTTCAAACAAAGCAGGACGAATTTTTTTTATTAGTCCGTTCAATTGTTCTATTGCTTATAAAAGATTCTATGGTGCTATGAATTGAATCCAGTGCTGGCAAAGTATTGAGTAATGGGTACCGAGTATCGTGTATTTGCCCTTTTTTTGGATACTAAAAAGACAACAATCTGTAAGCTACAAAATTAAACCAACCGCCGAAATAAAGCTGTCTATTATTTCTTAAGTTGTAGTTAACGTTGAAATAAAAGTTAGGTTTACATTTGTTTTTGATTTAATAATAAAAGACATACAAAACCAATAATAGTCTATCTATTTTTATTTTTTGTAGAAACTACTTCATTTTGCAGATAAAAACTATACGTTATAATTTCAAAAAATCCGTTAGAAGTATCGAGTAGTATTGAGTACCCAAATGAAAAGTATTCAATATTATTGAGTAGTGGAAAGTAGTAGAATTTTCCAGCAGTAATTGAATCCACTGGCATCATTATATGACCGGGTAATAAATAAGTTATTTTTATAGTTTTAATGTAATTTTAATTGCTGACAAAATACATTAATGCCGCAAGAATAGCTCTGTTACGATTTTGTTCCGCACAGCTGTCACAGTAAAAACTGATAGTTGAACAAGTTTTTCTTTCATCGACAAGTCTTAAATATTTAAAGACAAGAGTTGCAATTTTATTACAACCTCTTTTCCGTGGTTTTCGACCCATAAATACCAATTTCTTGTGCCACTTTCGTAAAAGCATTCATTATAAAATGCAAACTTTCTAGAGTAAAACAGTGTAATTACGTTTCCGTGTGGTGTGTTAAGTACTTTTCGCAAATCGAAACTAACACACAGAAATGAAGAATCTACTTTACTCTTTCCCTGATCTGCCAAAAAAGGTTTCTTTGGATTTTTCTTTATTCCTAAAGTGCATTTGATATGCTTCTGTTGACTGAAATGCTATTTTTGATTGACTATCTAAGCTCTTGCTTGACAGTTTCACAAGTAGTACATTTATCTTTTTAAGGCATACAAGTTTAGGTGGAAGTTGTTTTTAAAAATGCTGCAAAACACTCTCACAATTAATAATTTAGATGCTTCTTTTTACATTATTGTCATATGTTCAACGTAGATCTTATAAACTCCTTTAACATTTCTTAACTCCTGAGGAAGATATACAATAGTTTATTGCTTTTGTTTCGACAATAATAAGACAGAACTGCCAACAATTTCTTAATAAAGTTTTTACTATGGATACTCTGGCTTCGTCAGATTTATTACGCTGTGGAACATTTTTGGGATTATTGTCTGGGGGGCGAGAAATTCCAAGTCAGGGTGATGGTACTAGGTCAGTATAGTAAAACCCTCAAAGGGTTTGGCGTTCGTATGTGTCAGTTTTTTTTTATGACCTTTTAAATTTTTTCCTTATCTTGATGTTTTTTCGCTTAGTTGTAACATTTTGGCAAAAACGTAGTTTAACATAACTCGAGAACCACTTGTCCGATTTTGATGAAACAAATTTAGAAAAATTAAGAATTTATTTATTTACAATTAAGTGAAGGTATCCCATTTTTGTTTTTATTCAAAAAAGTGTCATTTATCGCCTTTTTTATAAATTTTCCCCAATAACTCCAGACTTCTGGCCATAAACTACTAAAAAGAATTAAGTAAACATTTTTATAATTTTCTATTTTATTTATTTATTTTTATTTATTTTAATAAATATTGCCTAGACTGTGGTTCAGAAACTGATGATAGCGATGAATGCGATGCCACTAGTCCCGAACAACCACCATCGAAAAAGTCTATTGGCTGTTGTACTGTGTTATGAGGAGTATATTTTTTGGTAATTTCGGTACTTCACTATGCTTGTGAGATGGTATGTATTTTCAGTTCTTACAGGCTTTAAAAACATTTGGGAAACGAGAAATGTTGTTAACATATTGTTAAAATTTATTAGGGTCGCAAATATTTACTCAAAAAAGCGTATACACTTGTTTTAGCACAAATTTATTCGACGTTGTTTATTCTTACAAGAGTTTTGCGAGATCAAACAGCATCAAATAAAATAAAACTTAATATTTGTTGTGTCTTTCCTAAATAAACTAAGTTCTTTAATATTTTATTTACTAGTTACGTCTTTTTCGACAAATATTTGCCAAGTGTGACCGTACCTTTTCATAATTCTAGTTGCAATTTCTTGGGTTGCTATTTGTTCTTCTTCGTTTAATATCTATTTTTTTATACTGGATTCCAACCAGTTTTTTGTCGCAGTTTGCTAATTCCTCAAAAATGTTTATTAATTTCAACTCTTTCAGTTTCCGTAAACGGACGCATATCGACGCATGTATTTAGAAATTTTTTGTTTTTACATGGATTAGGCAGAACACTTGTATTCTGAACTTTAACATTTTGGAGCCTTTTTGGCAGTTTTCTTTGCCCCTTTGTCCCACACATATTTTCCACAAATTGTAAATTCTGTTTTTTTATTCTGTTTGTTTATAAAAACAACTGTCAAATCGAATCAAGTTTAAACATAAACAAGATTCAGAAAGCGAAGCAGGTGATTCAAATCGTCGTGGAAACATAGTATAAATGTAATCAATACATGTATACTATACATACATACATATGTACATACATATATCATATACCGCATTGGTTTCAATATACACTAGTTTTTAATTGAACCAGTGTCATCATTACAACCAAATTTAAGGTAGTGATGAGGTGTTGAATATGTGGAAGGAACTGATATGTATCTAAAATTTAATTGATGATGATAACGATCAAATAGACAAACAACATTTTTATTAAAATGTATATACCAGGTACATACATAAGCATCGGCGTAGGTAGGCCTTTTTCCTGGGGGGATCTTTTTTGAACACTTTTTAGTAAAAGCTATGGAAAATTGTTCAAATAAAAAAATGCAATAAAAGAATAAAAATTCTGGGGGTGGCTAAATTTTTTTAGCCTCCCCCAGACCAGGCTATCTACGCCGATGTACATAAGTGATATTAATAAAGTTGGCTTTAGAAGATACTTTTTATTGTACGACTTGAATGAAAAAATTTGTTATTTTACTTAATTTAAAAACCTTTTAATTATTCGAATAATTCGTTTAATTTTAAATATGGGATCGAATTATTCGAACACGTTAAATTAAAATCTCTCATTCGAATTATTCGTTTTGAGTCACGTCAACTTAATTTTTCTTTGAAGATTTTATAAAAAAACATAGATAACAAAATTGTTAATACATATATCGTCGTTCCGATGTTATCTTCACGTATCTCCTAAAAAAATTTTTTTGGGAAATTGAGTTTTAAGTTTCAAACTCTTATAGGAAAAAAAGTGGCGCGAAAAAAGTTGTCCAATATTTTTATCAGGCATAGTGCTTGATATTCTGCATCGATTAGGTGAAAAATATCCATCATTGTGGAAGAAATTTTTTTAGTTAGAATCATTTTTATCGATAAAAAAAATTTACTTTTTGTTGTATACGCCACCATTTGCGAAATATTTTTTTATGGAGCGTACGTAAGAACCGTACTATTTTTTTCCCGAAATTATGTTCACGTATATCCACGATTCATGCAGGTTGTTAGAATTATCCAGCACTAATAATGTAGAGTGGTAACGATAAAAATCCAGTGTTAAACATATCACTACTTCGTTAGTTGAAGGTCAAATAATTCTCTTTAATCCGCTCTTCCTTTACATTATTATTTCTATTCTCTAAGAGATGAAAAAGAGTGAACTGTTCCTCGTCTTTTGTTTTTTTCTACTTCATAGGTTTTGCATAAAAGAAATAATCTGAAAACAATCGTTCAAAATTTTTCAGAACCAGGTCATTCTCAAATTAAGGAGGTTGACGCTGTCCATAGTGCAATAGACCGGTTCTTAAAATTAAAAGAAATCTACAGTTCCTTAGATTTGATAACAAAATTAAAAAACTATCCATACAAAAAGTTTGCGCTAAAAATTATAGAAATGATTCCGACCGATTTTAAAGTTTATTCGTCTTTAGCAAATAAATTAAATTTTCAGAATGTTCCATTCAGTAAAATTAAAGCAATTAAATATAATAATATTATATTTTCTCTGCAATATAAAACGTCTGCAAGTGCACGCAACTTTCAATCATCAAGCCTAAGAAAACAAGCGAGAATGGGAGTTATTGCAACTTCAAAAACCATTTTTGCAAAAGAACTTAATACATGTACAAAGATAAACATTAATCCAGACAAAAACAAAGATATTGAAAGCCGCTGTGTTTTCCTTTCAGAAAATCATTTGAGATTCTTTTCAGATTTATTAATGTAAATTTAATGTGTATACATTCAGCTAAATTTCCAAAACTGAATTTATGCTCGAGTGGTATACAGGGGCCAAATTACCGCATTCGATATCGAGTAAAATTTATTGAAATTTTCTTATTTGAGATTATGACATTCGATATCGAGCAAGAAATTTATTACATTTTATCATAATTTCGCTAACGAAATCATTTTTCGATACGATAGCTCATTCGATCACGAATGCCGTAATTTGGCCCCAGGTATATTTGATATTTTTGTGTTATTACTAGTACATATTATGTTATAAATTGTTTCCATCTTAAATATGTTAATAAGAAATAAGTTTTTTAAGTTTCATTTAAGAAAACGAATTACCTATAAATCTTTTTATATTTTACTATTCATCTATATTAATTAAAAAAAACCCATTAACTTTATCCGAAAATATTATTGAAATAAGGGACAAAAACGATATGTACATATATACATATTAATATTGTGATAATTTCTTCCAAATATTTTTTTGCACATACGTGAATATAACATTTTTTTTATTTCATAAATTTCATATATTTTTTATTGTATATCCACACAAATGGTTCATACGGTAACATAACGCGTTAAATTTTTAGCAAAACTGGATATACAACAAAATGACACCATAATATCTCAGGAACCGTAAGAGATACCAAGCTGAAAACGGAACAGATCGATAGATCTTAAAAAATTATCCCAGGAAGTGGTATTATCTATTTTTTTTGATTTTGTGATATTCGTGAAGATAACTTCGGAACAACGATATGTATCTATATCATAGTAAGTAAAAATCGCGCTCGCAAAAGATTTTTTTTTTTTTTCATTTTCTTAAAAACATTGTTTTCGCGATTTTCATCATTCTTTGTTTTATTTATTTCGAGAAAGATATAAACACAAGTTGTTTATTTTTATATTTTACCTATCGCGAGCAAGAAAGAACTAACATCTTAGAGTAATATTTTATTTGATAGAAAAGTTTACTCACAATGTAATTTATTTTAAATGTTTTTAAATTAAATTTAATTTTAACCGTTTATAATTAATGTAATTACCAATTCTTACCATTATTTAAAAAGTTTATATATTTATCATACAATTTATAAAATTGAAAAGAGTTTTACTATTTGTCCATATTCACCAGGTTAAGGAAAAATAAATAAGTTAGAGTGCAATATTCGTCTGTGCCGAATCTTAAATACCTTTCACCTAAATATAATGAGAAATACAAGAACTACACTGGTTATAGGAATAGAAAAAATTTACATTTCTGCGATCCTCTTCTGAAAGAAGGGCCCTTCTTAATTTTTTACTTGTAGCGGACTTCTCAATATCAGAGTTAGAAATATGTACACTTGGTTTTGAGAGTTATCCATGGCCGAAAAAATCAAAGACGTGAAGTCTCTGACATAATTATCGATATCTTCCTTACACTTTATGTAGGGATCAGTGTGGATATGACTGCTAATATATTTTTTATATTTCAACCAATTAGTTTTGAAATTTTGTTTTACTCCATTAGAATTTTTAGTGTTAATTTTCCCGATAATAGCTTAAAATTACGAGAGAATGGTCAGAAAATAGATCGCATGATAATTCCGTAGTAATACAATTTCTATTTATATTTTTCGATATGGCAAAATCTATAAGGTCAGGAATTTTCTAAGGATCAGAGGGCCAGTAAGTAGGTTTCCCAGGGGATATGCCAAGCAGTTCTTCCGATCAACTAGAGTCATATATACCTGTTTACTTTTGGGATTCATTAATCGAGAGCACCAATATGTGTGTTTGGCATTATCCTCGAATTTTTCCTTGGTCACAGAAAATCGTGGAGGACAATATAATTATATTTAACTAGAATGCCAGTACCACCATGTGCTTTACCATCAGGATGATTTGTGAAATGGAAAGTGAATCCTGGAATATAAAAATTATATCTGTTGGTTAAATGCGTCTCCGAAGTTAACATCACATCTAGACTCTTATTATTGATGAAGTGGGACAATTTAGATTTGTGTTGGTTCAAGCCGTTAGCATTCCAGAAATCGCGACCTTTTATTGTATTTTTTATTACTTCTTAAAACATCTTTACGTTCATACAAATTTGTCAATGAAAACATTATCACAATAGGTACATACATATATATAAACACATTTTTTGCAATTCATAAGGATCATAAAAGTAGGTAAGTAAAAATATTGGAAAAAAATTTTTCATTCTTATATTTAAATTTCTTTCGCAAATTTTATTTAAAAATTTCGCGAATCTAAAAATAAAATTAATTAAAATTTCTTTCGCGAAAGAAATTAATTGAAATCAATTCGAGCATTCATTGTACTAATGTACAGTGAGTCACAGTCAAAAGTATCCAATTGAGTTTCCTATATTAAAAATGCGATTATTGATAAATAATTAATGAATTGAATTTTATTCTTCCAATCGAATTTGGGATTTATGAATGGCTTTTTCAGTGCAACTCTACAATGGTATGGGGTTGTATGAGTGCTGCCGGTGGAGGAATCTTGTCTTTATCGAAGGTATTATGGATAAGATATGTCATTTAAACATTTTGAGAGATAATTTAAAATGTAGCGCTGAAAAATTGGGATTGAGGACAACATTCCAATTTTATCAAGATAATGACCCTAAGCACAAATCACATATTGTTCGAGAATGGATGCTTTATAACTGTCCAAAAGTGATTCATACACCTCCCCAATCTCCGGATTTGAATCCTATAGAAAATTTATGGAGTATTTTGGAGACAAATATTAGAAGTCATAACATCTCAAGCATAGGAAGTCTAAAAAATGCTTTGCAAGAAGAATTGGGAAAAATTCAAGATTCTTGCACAAAAAATTTGGTTAAATCTATGCCAAAAATGCTCAAAGCTGTAAAGGATAACAAAGGATATCATACAAAGTATTAAACATCTAAGAAAATCCTTTTTTTTAATCAAACTTTTATCGTGGATACTTTTCACTGTGAGGTAGAAATTGATGTTGTTTAAGAATTATTATTTTTTTTATCTGAATTTACCTGAATATTGCTAATTTTATTTCATTAATTTTAAGTTAAGACGTTAATGTTAAAATATAAAAAAGAATAAAATTCAATTCATTAATTAATTATCAACAATTGCATTTTTAATATAGGAAACTCAATTGGATACTTTTGACTGTGACTCACTGTATGTATATTGAACATTTATTTTCAGAAACTAGTTTAAATAGAGCTGTAAAGTTATATAATTTTATTACTGAAATGGAATTGTAGATACAATGCAGAATTCATTATATGAATATGAATATGATAAAATTGTATTCATAAACGTACTTATTTATATATGTATATGAATTTAATTATATAGTATCTACATTAAACATTTTATATATATATTTTTTATTATGCCAAATATTTATTTGATATGTATGAATATTCAAAAATTAGTTTAGTTTCTTTTTGTATTAGGCCAACTATTTATTTTTTACGATGCAGCTTTGGCCTGAACACATGGTTACGGTGGGACTAAACTTATGACTCTCTTGTCGCAACTCATTGTGTTGTAAAATCGAATAAATTTTTTATCACAAACAAAAATATTTCTCTTCTCGATTAGTTACAGAAAAAAATATTTACATTAACTGTAATTGATAATAAAATTTTTATTAATATTTGAATTTGCTATACTTTTTCATTTGAAGTAAACAAAATCTCGTGCATACGTCAATATACATATGTATACGTATTGTATAGTTTGTATATACATAGTATATGTATTTTTGTAGAGAATCTCTTTTAAATAAATTGTTTGCGTAGAACTTCTATTTATACATATGTATGAGCATTAAAAGTATAATCAAAATTAGACTAGCTCATCTACCACTATCTAGGTAACAAAACAGTTGATTGGGTCATTTTGAAGTAATAACCGAATTCGGCATTAAAACATACTGATTTTTTATGTAATTAAAAGTACCTTTATATGTGTAAATACCACTGTGCTAGTTGGAAAATGTGACAAACGGGGTACCTGGCGTGTTAACCTAATTCGGGTACGCTGAATCCAGTGGTGCTAACCGTTTTTTTAGGTTAGCTCGTTTTTTCGAAATATACCGTTATTTCGAAAATAGAGGAGGTTGCACAATATATATTCGCGTAACTCAAAAACGGTTGAGTTTATTGAATAAACTAAAAAAACCGAAATTCCGCAATGAAATTTTCTTTAAGTAAGGTTAAACTTTTTTCCAATATGCGCAGTCGTTGTAGAAACAAAATTTTTTTTAGCAAAATTTCAAAAATTTTGTTTTTTAAAACGGCATAAAAAATTGGAAAACGCAGCTGTGCTTCTAATTTTTTCTGCAGGTATAGCAAACAAAGTTCCAAACAAAACAAGACATAAATAATTAAAATCTGTCTACAACTTTTGATTTTATTCACAAAAGATGAAATATATAATAACCAGACGAAACTTCAAAAATTAAAACATTTATTTTTGTTGTTAATTAAAGTTTAAGTTTTTATTTACAAATTTATTCTTCTTCCTCCTGCAGATTCCAACAAATATCCCCTAATAGCGAATCAAGTTGTTTGCCACTATGCCAGTGTTCGAGTCTGGCTGTTACTTGGTGAAATCTCTCGCCATGTTCATCGGACTCGGCTGGTGATTGTTCATTAAATTTTTCTGCATGACAATGCAAAAAATGTATTTTCAATGACATTTTAACGTTTAAGTTTTTAAATGCGGTTAGCATATCTCCAATTAAAATTCGCCAATTTTCAGACCGATGATTTCCTAATACATTTTCTATTACTGATTTCACAGAATTCCAGCCCAATAGCTCCATATCATTCAATGCAAGTTCAAATTGTTGGTCCTTCATTAGACAGCAAATGTCCGGTCCATTAAGAATTCCTGTAAAATAAAAACATTATGATATGAAATATAAATCTAATTTAATAAAGTAGCTAGAGTTCATACCTTCTTTTACTTTCATGCCGCTTAATCGTGGAAAAATTCGGCGCAATTCGGTAAAAGCAATTCCATCTGGGTTCAATGTTTTTATAAAATTTTTTACAATACCCAGTTTGATGTGGAGTGGAGGAAGCAAAATCTTTTCCATATGACATTGAAGGGGTTGAGGAACTCTTATTTATACTGTAATTTTTTTATCAAAGTACCTGTCAAGACCTTCATGAACATAATTTGTAAAAAAACCAAAGCCGGGACGAATTCTGTTTCTACCTGTTCCAGGTATACCAATAGAATACCAGGCAAAAATATCTAAATATTTTGATATTTTCTGCATAGTGTGTAGTCGTGTTTTATGGCATGGTATTGCAGAAACGAGTTGCGTAGTGTGTACCTAGCATTAGAATTAAAAAATAAAGTCATACATTTTTACAATTTGTATTTTCTTGTGCGGACAAAAACCGCACAAATCGGTCTTGCAAAAACTTAAGTAACGTATTCTATTGTTAAACCTGGAACAGGTAGAAACAGAAATCGTCCCGGCTTTGGGTTTTTTACAAATTATGTAAATGAAGGTCTTGACAGGTACTTTGATAAAAAAAATTACAGTATAAATAAGAGTTCCTCAACCCCTTCAATGTCATATGGCGAGTGCTTGCGAAAGTGAATAGTGAAGTTTAAAGTCTTTGACAGTCTTGAGTCTAATCATTTATATTGAAATATCTAAGAAGTAAGCGTGTAACAAGTTTCATAACTTTTGTTATGTGTGTGGGAAATATACAAATATGCCAAGTCGCCGTAAAATGACTACTGAAACAATTAACTTGTATGAAACATAGTTTTCTTTAAGTGTCATATGTGGCAAGAGTTGGTCACCATCAATAATGTGTACAAAGTGCATTTACCATTTAAATAAGTGGAAAAAAATGGAGATGTCATGCCATTTGGTGTTCCAATGATTTGGAGAGATCCCATACTCCATGTTGAAGATGAGTGTTATGCGTGCATAAATCATACAGCCGGCATGAACAGAAGAAAAAGTGGTTCTATATCTTACACTGCAACAATATATGCTCAATTTCCGCTGCCACATTCTGACGAAATTCCTGTTCCTGATAGCCAAATACCAACAGAAGATATTCCCTCAATAATTCAATCTGTTGAAACCTGTGGAGCAGCTGCATCGATGTATCAACCGTCATACATCACGATTCCATGTAACCACAACGAAATCACGCAAAATCGTCTGGATATAATGGTACGACGCCTAAAATTGTCTCAAAGACAGAGCATTCTCTTAACAAGAGTTAAAACAAGCTAATATTTTAGCACCAGACGTACAAATATACGGGGCCATCGTCGCCATCGTCGATTTACGACTTTTTTTTTAATCTATTGAGAATAATTCTCTCGCGTATTGTACTGACATTCGCGGCTTGGTTTTAACAATGTAACATGAATATAATCCTGAAGATTGGCGCTTATTCATCGATTCGTCCAAAAGTAGCTTAAAAGCAGTTTTGCTACATGTCACTAATTTAAAAAGTCCTATTCCGATAGCACTAAGCACAAATACTAAAGAGACATACGCATCAATGAAAAAAATAATAGAGTTAATTAAATATGAAGACCACAAGTGGAAAATATGCGCAGATTTAAAAGTGGTGGCTCTTTTAAGAGGCATGCAATTGGGCTATACTAAAAATATGTGCTTCATGTGCTTATGGAATACGCGTTTCCATGGCAACCAGTACAATACACGGGATTGGGCTATACGTGAGGAAAGCAGATTGCATAGAAATAATATTATTGAATTACCACTTGTGCCGATGGAAAAGATTTTGCTTCCTCCACTCCACATCAAACTGGGTATTGTAAAAAATTTTATAAAAACATTGAACCCAGATGGAATTGCTTTTACCGAATTGCGCCGAATTTTTCCACGATTAAGCGGCATGAAAGTAAAAGAAGGTATGAACTCTAGCTACTTTATTAAATTAGATTTATATTTCATATCATAATGTTTTTATTTTACAGGAATTCTTAATGGACCGGACATTTGCTGTCTAATGAAGGACCAACAATTTGAACTTGCATTGAATGATATGGAGCTATTGGGCTGGAATTCTGTGAAATCAGTAATAGAAAATGTATTAGGAAATCATCGGTCTGAAAATTGGCGAATTTTAATTGGAGATATGCTAACCGCATTTAAAAACTTAAACGTTAAAATGTCATTGAAAATACATTTTTTGCATTGTCATGCAGAAAAATTTAATGAACAATCACCAGCCGAGTCCGATGAACATGGCGAGAGATTTCACCAAGTAACAGCCAGACTCGAACACTGGCATAGTGGCAAACAACTTGATTCGCTATTAGGGGATATTTGTTGGAATCTGCAGGAGGAAGAAGAATAAATTTGTAAATAAAAACTTAAACTTTAATTAACAACAAAAATAAATGTTTTAATTTTTGAAGTTTCGTCTGGTTATTATATATTTCATCTTTTGTGAATAAAATCAAAAGTTGTAGACAGATTTTAATTATTTATGTCTTGTTTTGTTTGGAACTTTGTTTGCTATACCTCAACCGTTTTTGAGTTACGCGAATATATGTTGTGCAACCTCCTCCATTTTCGAAGTAACGGTATATTTCGAAAAAACGAGCTAACCTAAAAAAACGATTAGCACCACTGGATTCAGCGTACCCGAATTAGGTTAACCCGCCAGATGCCCCGTTTGTCACAAAAAAAAAAAAAGTGTCAAATTCTAGCACAGTGTAATTAATAAAGCGTTTTTAAACAGGGACGCTACAAAAGTAGAAAGATAGGGACAGCAAACGACGCCATATTTTTCCCCGCTCTTTTGACATTTCTCTTTAGTAAGGTTTGCCATTTCATGATGGAAAGATATACGAGCCAACAACGAGTCGAAATTATTAAAATTTACTACCGAAATTCGGAGTCAGTGGCCTCAACGTTAAGAGCGCTACGTCCAATTTATGATCGTCATAATCGTCCTAGCAGATCAACAATTGAGCGTCTAGTGGAAAAATTTGAATCCACAGGCCGAGTACAAAATGTTCCCGTGCCAGTGAGACAAAGAGTGCCCGTAGTGTCGAGAATAATGCTGCCGCTGATACTTCAGTTGAAGAAAGCCCAAATGTGTCTCTCACATGTCGTTCTCAAGCGTTGGGCATCTCTGTGACGTCGTTGTGGCGAATTTTGCGGAAAGTTCTAGGTCTACATCCTTACAAGATCAAGATGACACAAGAACTGAAGCCGCTTGACCACCAGAAGCGTCGTATGTTCGTGAATTGGGCTGAGCAACAACTTGAAAATGATTTGGATTTTCATCGAAAAATCATCTTCAGGGATGGGGCTCATTTCTGGCTGCATGGCTTTAACAATAAGCAAAATATGCGTTATTGATCAGACAGCAATCCACACGTACTCTACGAGTCATAATTGCATCCCGAAAAAATTACGGTTTGGTGCGGTTTATGGGCCGGCGGCGTCATTGGTCCGTCCTTTTTACGTGATGATCAATACCGGCACGTTACTGTGAATAGGAATCGCTACCGTTCAATGATAAGAGAATATTTTTGGCCCCATTTGGATGATATGGACTTGGAGGACATGTCTTCCAACAGGACGGCGCCACAAGCCACACAGAAAATGTCACAATCAATTTATTGGAAACCAAGTTTGGAGAACGTGTATCTCACGAAATGGTCCAATCGATTCGCCGCCTCGGTCATGCGATTTGACGCCGTTAGACTATTTCCTGTGGGGCTACGTCAAGTCTATGGTCTATGGCAACAAGCCAGCAACGATTGATGAACTTCGTACGAATATCGAACGTGAAATTGCAGCAGTATCGGCCGATTTATGCTTGAAACCCGTCGAAAATTGGGTTCAGCGTCTGGACTTCTGCAAGCGTGCCCGTGGTGGCCATGCAAAAGAAATCGAGTTCCATACATAATGGCATCGAACCTATTTTCACAGGAATAAAGAATTTAATTTTTTGGTTTTATTTAAAAAAAACTTTTGTAGCGCTCTTATTGAAAAACTCGATACAATATGAGATAATTATCACTTCTGTTAACACATTATAAATAACAACCTTCCTCCTAAAATTTATTTTTTTTAAGCATTATTCTTTTATAAATATTTGAATTTACTACTTTTTTGTACTACATGGTACGAATTTTAAATTTGAAACAATTGTACAAAGTAATGCCCTAAGAGCAAACATTTTAAAATACGATTTATTTTGCAATCACGTGAAAACGTTTTTGTTCGCTCACAGAAAAAATTATGGCCAAAAAATATTTAGACAAATTGATTATTGAATTTATTTTTACTTTTTATAATTTTTATATTTGATTCTATTAATTTTTTTGTTTGGCTTTCACGTTTTTAACATAACAATGTTGTAAACCTTAAATATAAAATAAAACAGCTAATTTAGTATCCAGTTTAGTATATTTTCGTATGAAAATTTAAAAACGTTCTTAAATTAGCGTTTTATAAATGTTGTATTTTAAGTTGTATGCAACATTCTTTCGTTTACGAATAAAACAATACAGTATAAAAAACATTCAGCCCAATCATGAATAAAAAATCCACGGGAGTTTTTTTCCCTTTTTATTTTTTTAACATTGAATTTGAATAGGAAAAATGGGAAAAGAGAAAAAAACTCACGCGGATTTTTTATTCATGATTGGGCTGATTGATTCTTACAATTCACTCAATTATAAAAGAAACTATTAATTTCATATATACAATTTGCCAACATTATTTGGAGGAATAAGTCTATTTCATACTGTAGACCAAGAGTAAAGGGCTGCTGTAAACTTAAAGAGAATCTTAAGAAAAATAGAGAGAAGTTTTGAGAACAGTACTCATGAGCAGTGTTGCCAGAAAAATTGCACTTAGAATCCCCAGTTTTGGTTACTTTGTCTCCAAAAAATTTAACGCCGTATTTTAATAGGCGTTAGATAGAAAAATTTATTTAACAAAAATAAACGTTACACTAATATATAATCACCTTTTTTCAAAGTATTTTTGGCGGCGTGATGCGTTCAGTATAAGCAAAATGAAATTAGGGGAAACAAGTCAGAGTGTTATATTCGGCTGTGCCGAATCTTAGTTATTAAGAGTTGAAAAATTTTTGGCAATTTATATATGTATGTCATTTATAGTATGTATAATTTTAAAAAAATTTCAGATTTTTTAATTTTTTAAAAAATTGCTATTTTTTAAAATTTAAAATTTTTTAAAAATTTCTAATTTTTATTTCAATTTTTTTTAAAATATCTAGTTTTTTAAAAATTTCTAATTTTTTAAAAATTCTAAATTTTTTTTAAATTCTAATTTTTGAAAAATTTCTAATTTTCTAAAAATTTTATGTAAATTTCCCCCCTTGAAAGTCTGTCACCAAATAAATAGAAGCAGAAATTTATAATTGGGAAACAAATCCCCATATCTGGCTACACTCCTCATGAGATCTAACAGCAACGAACATGTTAAAATCGCAATTTTAAAATTGTAATTGACGCCACAGACGAAATTTGTCTTACGGTTGACACTATCAATGTTAATGTTTTAAAGTCTGTAGTCAGCGTCGTTCATTGTGATCTTGATTTTGTTTTCTCTGGAATAGAGAAATATATAACGGTAATAAATTCTGTGTCATTTAAAGTATGCAAAGAAATTATTTAAAGTGTGGAAAAAATCATTAAAGTGTGGAAGTAGTATTAAAAAGACAGGTTTTTAAAAAACATAAAATATAAGCAGTTTTCAAGTTTAATTAAAATAAATGATCTATTAAATACATGGAATTTAAGTCATTTGTATGATAAATTAAAAGGCAAGTAGAAAAAGAAATACATTTCATTCAAATACATATCTAATTGTTATTTTTTTTTTTAGATGAAGGCATAGCCATCGACGATCTCCACATGTTAAAGACTTATCACATTGAAAAATTATTGACAAATTTTTCAATTTTAGATCAGGCAAAATTTGAATATAAATTAGAAGAATGGAAACAATTTAACCAGCGTTCCGAAAGAGACCTACTAAAGTTTCAGTAATAGAAATATTGAACACAACACACAATGGCAGAGAAATGCTCAATTTTTATAAAAGTCGTCACAGACTTTATGAAGAACAACGCAATCTCCTAATCAATACTATAGCTAAATTCATTGAAGCTAGAGGAGAAGAATGGTATTTTTACGAAATTAATCCACAAAATATGCTAGAGTGTCGACCATCAAGCATGATATTTTAAATTCAAATTTTTAACCCTCTAGTGCATATGACCGTCTACAGACGGGCATAGTTTAAAAGCCCATAACATTCAAATATAAAAGCTGATAGTTTGATTTTAAAAAAATATGATCTAGTTGCCTACTTTATTTCATTTTTTGTGTACACATCAACTCTGCATCTCATTGCGTTTGCAAAACTTTTTCAGTTGTGTGACAAATAACGGATAAAAGTTAAAAAAAATATATTTTTCTCAGAAGGTGATTTTTGTGTAAATATTTAAGCAGTGACTAATTGAAATATTCGATTGGAAATTTTTTTGGTAAGTAGTTTGAAGTTTTTTGAAGTGAAATAAATAGCCTGTTCGCCGATCTCGACCGTTAACGTTCGCTTAGATAAGACTTAAGACACAAACTTTTTATCGTATCTATTTTTTTACTCAATCAAGTTTGTTTATTCCACAATCAAGTTTATGTCTTAAGTCTTATCTAAGCGAACGTTAACGTTCGAGATCGGCGAACAGGCTAAAAGTGTTAGACAATGCATTTTTATTTTTACAAGGCCTACCAACGCTTGACCACCCCAACCGTCTGTAGGCGGGTGTATGCAGTGCGTTAAAAAAAAAAAATTATCAGTTATTTCAAATTGAATTATTGAAATGATGTGAATGTTATATATTTTTTTTTCAATAGAATAATGTCGCGTTGGGAGCGTAATCGCAAGTATGACATAACAAAGATGGCAGACGACGAGTTTCATGATTTTATGGACTTCTGCGAAGATAGTGATGAAGAAGTGGGAGGGGATGATTTTGATAGTGATGATAACGTCGACGATCCTGATTATGTGCTTCCAAATGAAAGTGACTTTTTTCCTCAAGAAGCAGTATCATGAAGAAGTGAGTTGTCCAAATATCGTTAAAGAATATAATCGACACATGGGCGGAGTCGATTTGATGGACAGTCTGATTGGCCGTTACAAAATTCGGATGAAGACAGGTAAATGGCCATCTCGTCTATTTCACCATATGCTTGACTTGGCAATGGTAAATGCTTACGTTTTATACCACCGCATAAATAGCGAAAAACATCAGCGAATCGAACTTCCAAAGTTCCGTGAAGAAGTAGCAGAAAGTCTTTTGCTGATGTCAGAAAAAAAGAAGGTTGGTCGACCATCTAATGATGCCGAACATTCTACAAAAACACCACAGAAATCTAAGATGTACTTGCCACCATCTAATGTTAGATATGTTGGCCTCCACCACTGGCCATCTTTTCAGGACAAAAGTAAGAAACGGCAATGTCGCAACAAGCCCTGTAAATCTGAAAAATGTGGAATACCGTTGTGTATGTCCATCAAAAAATCTTGCTTCAAGGACTTTCATACTTTATAAAAAACCAGTACTTCATCATACTTCTGTATAAATATAATTACATGTTTTAATTCTCTTTTAAAAACGTTTGATTTTCTTACATTTAATTTTTGTGAATAAATACAATCAAACATAACGCTTTTTTATTATCATAGATTTATGGAATTTTTTCAAAGCTTTCTGCATGAGACCGCCCACAGACGGGGTAACAATTTTTGGGGTTACAAGGCCCCACCCACTCTTGATAAAAAAATATCAGTGGATTCGTGTTTTATGACCCAAATTTAGTTTAAAAAGTAATTTTAATTCCACAAATCGTTATTATGCATTAGAGGGTTAATATTATAAATATTGATCTCATGTATAGATTTTCTCGTAAATATTAATAAAAAAAATTTATGGAACTGAATAATACATTTGTTTGATATTGGGACAAAATTTTTTATAGAATTGAATAAAATTTTATTTGAAATTTGGACAAAATTTTTATAGAACTGAATAATATATTTGTTTGATATTGGGACAAAATTTTTATAGAATTAAATAATATTTTATTTGAAGTTTGGACAAAATTTTTATATAATTGAATAATATTTTATTTGACATTTGGACAAAATTTTTATAGAATTGGATAATATATTTGTTTGAAATATTTACAATATTTTTATAGAATTGAATAAGTTTTTTGGCAGAAATTTGGACAACATTTTTATAGATTTAATAATATATTTGTTTGAAGTTTGGACAACAGTTTTATAGTATTGAATAACATTTTTAATAGAATTTATTTTTCATTTTAAATTGCAAAATACTTTACCAAATTTACGAATTTCGTTATAGGTCCCTTTTTAAGCAAAAATTTGTTTGTTTGTGCGAATTTCGTTATTGAAATCGACTTTCAGTTTTTTCTGTGCTCATATACGAGTACATACATATAAAGGCTTATTCATATAATAAATAATTTAAAGCGTTGTCAACTTTGAAATTTCAAAACGCACCAAAATGGAGAAAAAAGCGCACAATTTACAAAAAAAAACGCACCAAGTTAAGAATTTCGTTTTTGTTTCAAATATTTATTGAATTAATTTGAAATTTTTTAATATCATAAATTCTATAAAAAAACTTTTTATCAACGATCATTAGTAAAATTAATAATAGTAAAAGCCTTTTTTTAATAAATGAGCTAATAAAGATAAAATTTAACTCACAATATGATATTCGGAACTAAAGTACTAATTGGTAAAAAAGCTAATTTCAGTAAATATTTGGTACTTTTTTTATATATTTTTGTTTTCTAGTTGATTTTTTCCAATAAAATTTGTTAGGATTCCACTGGTACTCTAACCCTGGTTGCTCGTCTACAGTTCAGTAGACCAAACCATTAGGTTATACAAGAGTTTTTATTTACATGTTTAAAATGTTAATTTGATTTTCAAACAAAGATTTTTCAAGAAGTTGATTTCATTTATCATACATTCATATTTAATATACATTTTTTCATCGTATAGATTTCATGAGTTATGAATTATTAAAAAAACTGCAATGAAAAATTAGTAAAAATAGATTTCATCAAAAAATTAAAAAACGCACCGAAATACACAAACAAATTTTGCAGTGTTGAATGAAATGGTACTCAAACAGGTGTATTTTATTCTAGAAAAATTTTTGCTCACACTGAAACAAAAAGTTGTGTTAAATTTGCTTTGGTGTCACCAAAAATTAAAAAGCGCACCAAAATTTAAAAAAAATCCGCACCGCGCACCAACTAAAGAATTTTTCGCACCAAGTTGACAACGCTGATAATTTAGTAAATGAATCATAAAAAGAGCGCATAAAAAAGTAGATATGAGAATATAATCGGGTATTCACGAGTATAATTTTGTTAAAGAAAACCTAAATAAAATACAAGTAAGAAAGTATATGCGGTCAAGCCCGACTATATAATAGCCTACACCCAAGTATATGTGTGATATATCAAAAAATGGGCACTATATGGGAGCTATGATCATACAAATATTTTGTGACATGACTTCTGTGCATGTCAAAATTGTTTGTGTTAAATTTAATCTCGATATAACACTTTTAAAATATTTATAGTACATGTTAAAGTGATTTTCGAGGGGAGCTACGACTAATTTTTGACCCACCGTTATAAAATTAGGTGTCATGATATCTGTATATACATATAAAACTTATTTGTGTTGAATTTTATTTGTAAACCAAAATTTTTAAGAGATTTATGATCGTTAAAGTTTGGGAGCTATGGTTAATTATAAACTGATCTGCACACAAATTGTAAGTATGATTAGGCTTCATGTACAACTTATTTGTGGCAAAATTTGTTTGCATACGTGAATAAATGAAAATTTATGACCAATCAAGTCATATTTCAGGAGGAAAATTGTATGGGGTCTATGTGAAATATACCCACCCTGCTACATTTATGGCCGAATTCACAGTCTTTAGTTAGCAAATGACAAAGGCTTAACTAATGATTCTTTATTCGCAATGTTTAGTTTGCCATAAGAATAACAAGTAATAGTTAAACAATAGTTAGTATTTTAGTTAACTAATGACCGAGAATTCGGCCATTAGTGTTTAGTTTTTTAGTACTACCTTTCATTAATGCTAAGAATATAAGGGGATTTTGTAATATAAAAATTGTGGAAAGAAATCGAATTACAGTTAAAATGTTAAATGCATTGTCAAATATTTGATGTTCTTTAAAAAGATGATCTCCTAGTTCCGATTTCAATTTCATTCTTTAGTATCTAAAACTAATCAATGCAAAATTTTAAGCTTAAAGAATGAAAACATTCAGTGTGAAAAAAACTTTTTTTAAAATTTACTATTTAAATTCTTTTTAAAGATTCGTTTAAAAAGTAAAAACATTTATGAAGAAATCAGAAAAAGTATCTTAGAGTGGTTTGCCTTCCATACAAAAAAAGTTGTGTCAGTCACCCAATAGGATTAAAGATAATGTAAAAATAATTCCAGAAATATTAAATTTTGATGAGAGATTCGTTTGTACGTATGTAGGTGGCGCAAAAGTAATCCTCCTATCAGAAAATGCTATAAATTTTGCGAGGCCCCTAATGTCAGTTCTGTTTTGACATTTGTATAGTAAACACAAGCGAAATACACGTTAATAAACAATGTTACGCTACACTGCTCCAGAACGCGGAATATTGCTGACTATTTATTTGACCAATAATCGGTCGGTGACAGCCAAAAAACATCGGAAGTTTACTTTTGCGCCACCTTGTACTTGCGTACATATCGTAACATTTTATGAATTCTTTATTTTGGCTTTCTTGCTCTAACCAGTTGTCATTATGATAGGGACGCTATTGAATTGAATAGAAACAATCCATATAATTTTCCAGAATTGCTAAAAATAGAAGAATATTGAATAAATGAACTCATTAATTTCTAACATAAAAAATTTTTCTTGGATTTAAAGAATGTAAAACATTTCTGGGAGGGAAGAGACACTATTTTTGTTATTTATGTATGTATTTTATAAATAGATAGAATTTTATCGGATTTTACAATATAAAAAAGTGTGATTATTATGAAGAACGGATGGATTTTCCAATTTGTTTTTTAGTTTTAAATAAAACATGCTTTTCATCATATAAAATATGCAATTATATGTAAATAAATGAAATAAAGGCGAAGAAAATACCAAAATTAAATAAAAAATTTGGAATTCTAGTGTTTGTGAAGTTTCATCCGCAACTGAATTTAAAGTAAAAGATAAGTTATATATATGTATGTTCTAGTTTTCCTAACATTTTAAGAAACAATACATTTCATTTCATTTGTTTCCAATAATGAAGCTTTACAATTTACTTAAACATTTTAATACGTAATTTTAAAATCAAATCAATAAATTTGTGAATTCAAAGAAGAAAAAAACAAATTCTATTCAACCATTGTAGTACATGCTGCTCTATACGAGTACATATGTATGTATCTATACATACTGTATTCTACCTTTAAATATAAATTAAATAAAAACGTTGAAAATATATTTTGCAGTAAAAAATCAATTTATTGAATTTTTCCTCCTTTTCAACTTGAACGACTGTGGCGCTTTTAATTAAATTAGTTCACATGACAAGTCATTACATTATACCAATTAAAAATATATTACGCAATTTTACAAACAAATAAATAATAATATATAATAACAAATAAATGTATATTTTTTTTTTGTTCATTTTACTAAAAGTTTGAGAAATGTTGGAGTAAGTCTTCTAAATATAAATTATCAAAATATAGATTCAACATTTTTAAACCATCTAAGATTGCAAACGTTTTCATAAACGCTACAACAAATGTGTATGCTTGTATATCTTCGGGATCCAAATCTTCAATAATTCTGTCAGACATGCTTTCGTAAAGTTTGCTATTTAAAATCAGCAAAATCCGTCCATAAATAACAGAGATATGAGCATAAATCCGAGACAACCTCTGAAAATTTCATCAAAAAAACTATCAAAGAAAGTGTATTAATATAATATATACAAGGTGGCGCAAAAGTAATCCTCCTATCAGAATATGCTATAAATTTTGCGAGGCCCCTAATGTCAGTTCTGTTTTGACATTTGTGTAGTAAACACATGCGAAATACACGTTAATAAACAATGTTACGCTACACTGCTCCAGAACGCGAAATATTGCTGACAGAACTGACATTAGGGGCCTCGCAAAATGTATAGCATTTTCTGATAGGAGGATTACATTTTCGCCACCTTGTATGTGTATGTATATAATATAATTATGCATCCACAACAAAGGTGAAGGATATATAAAATTCGGCATAGCCGAATATAGCACTCTTACTTGTTATACCCTTCACCTTCATGAGAAGGGTATATATAAGTTTGTCATTCCGTGTGAAATTTCCACAATATAATTTTCCGACCCTATAAAGTATATATATTCTGGATCTTTATATATAGCGGAGTCGATTAAGCCATGTCCGTCTGTTTGTCTGGATGTTGAAATCAGTTTTTTGAAGTCCCAAGATATATTCGGAATCCAAAATCTTAAATAATTCTGTCAGAAAACCAGAGTTATGGACCATCAAAACTTTATATTTTTTGTCCATTTTATTGCAATATTTTGAAATATATTGGAGATAATACCAAGAAACTTCGTATACGTTGTTTGTATGATAAAAGAAGAAAGTGTGCGGAAAATAGTAAGAATCGGTCCATGATTTCTCATATCCCCCATACAAATATATATATTCCCGAAATATGGCTTAATGATAAATAAATGCCTATAAAATTGAAATATCAAGACAAAATTCAGCAAAAATAAGTTTTATACAAAAAAAAAAATCGCAATTTTTTTTTTAATTCGGTCCATGTTTGACCATAGACCCCATATAAAGTCCACTTACAAAATTCATTTAAATACATATAAAACAGATATAAATAATGCTAAACAGCTAAAATTTGACATAAATACTCTTTATAGACAAATAAATTGTTGTACTAAATTTTATGGTGGTCGGCCCAGATTTGATCATAGCCCCCATACAAAAATCTTCCCGAAATATTGCTCAATTATACATAAATGCCTATAAAATTGGAATATCACGACAAAATTCAGCAAAAATAAGTTTTATGCAAAAAGAAATTTTTTTTAATTCGGTCCATGTTTGACCATAGACCCCATATGAAGTGCACTTCCAAAATTCATGTAAATACGTATAAAACAGATATAAATAATGTTAAACAGCTAAAATTTGACATAAATACTCTTTATAGGCAAATAAATTGTTGTACTACATTTTATGGTAGTCGGCCCAGAACTGGTCATAGCTCCCATACAAGGACCACATCTGAAAAAGACATTTTTATCTATATATATTGTATAAATATCGGTACCGACTCAAAACGTTGCACAGATCATTTACATATATACACAAATCATCCCACAAAATTTTGTGAATTTCGATCTATTTTTAACCGTATGCCCCATTAAAAGCCCTCTTCCGAAAATCACTTTAATACTCATAAATCTCTTATAAATAAGGGTACCAATCCAAAATTTTACACGGATCATTTACATACATGCCTAAATCAAACTGCTGGATTTTGAGAATATTGGTCCATATTTGACTATATCCCCCACATAAGGTCTACTACCGAAATCCACGTTAATACTAATATATATCTTAAATATACCGTTATTATGTTGAAATTCGACGTGAAATATCCTCATATGCATGAAAATAACTGTTCCAAAATTTAAGAAGATCGGCCCATAATTTGTCATAGCTGCCGGATAAGAACCATTTCCAAAAAACAAATAAATTCAGGTCAAAAATATTCTTTTCGGATTTAACCCATATTCCGTCCATATTTTATAATCATGATAAATATCGTTGGAAAGGTATTTTTAATACCTTTTATTTAATGTATTACAAATTATCAGACACCCAGTAGTTCCCGAGATATAGGCCTATATAATTTCAACTTTAAGGGCCCTCCCCCTCGAAAATCACTAAAACCGAATTGTACCCCTTTTTTTATACTCTGTTAAATTGCACTCAAGATTATTATGAACATCAGACAAACTCTGTAAATGATGGTAAGAATTGGTAATTAAATCAATTAAAAATAGTGAAAATTAGACAAAATTTCAAAATATTTAACATAAATTATGTTGGCATTAGGGGCCTCGCAAAATTTATAGCATTTTCTGATAGGAGAATTACTTTTGCGCCACCTTGTATACATGGAAAATAAGACGTAATAGTTAGAGAGGTATATGAATGAATATATGTATAGATAGGTAAATACAATTTACACATATAAAGAGAGAATTTCTGTGTGCGAAGAATTCGAAACAAAATATTGTTTTTTTTTTTAGTTGTGTTAAAATATTGAGATATCATATATGTACAATAATAAAATTAGGGAGGTACGAATATTCACATATGCAAATAACTCACTAATTTTTACCTATTTGCTAAAATATGCGAATGTTTTAGCGAATAATAAATTAATGCACATTATGTTAGAAAATGTAAGTTTTGAAAATTTTTGCAAACAAAAAAAAAAAATTGAATTTTTTGTTGCTTTCGTATTTAACAGCCTGTTTATGTAAGATGAATAACTAAACAAACGCTAAATTTTTTGACGAATAACGTAAAAAATATTTCATTCGTTCAAAAGAAATATACATAAAAAACAGAACATTTTTAAATTGAAACTAAAAAGAGGTAAATATACACAAACAAATTTGTGCTTATTTATGTATAAGCAATGTATAATAATGATGAAAACATAGTTTTTTATTTATTTAATATAATTTTTCAAAAATACATAAATTTGCAAATAATTTGGTTTGTTTATAATGTATATCCAGCTGTTTATTTTTTTCTCGTAGGGTAGCCATTGTTTATAGTAAATTAAAATATTTAATGTGAGCAAAAGTAAACAAAACAAATATATGTGCATTAGGGTGGCCCCAAAATAAAGTTGCGGATGTTCCCGACTAATATGAAAATTTGATTCATTTTAAGACTACGTTTCTCAATTTTTTTGTCCTGGGGTCAATATTTAGTGAGCTGGATTAAAGGATAAAAAGGTCCTTTTTTGGGGGTTTTTGGTTTTTTCACATTTCCCCCAAGGGAACTATGTATATGTAATTTGGTATCATATGAAAGGTCTTTGAGAGGCGCATTCGATGAGATACCAAAAATTAAAAAACAATTTTTTTTTTTAATTGAAAAAATTTTGAAAATTTCCGACAAAATTTTAGTGTTTTTTTTATTTTTAAATTTCGGCTCGAGTTCATAAAATTTATTTTTTCATAGAATTTACTTAAATAAATAGTTGAAATTTCTTGATTATAAACATCATGCAATTTAACCCAAATAGTTTTTCCCGTTTTTTATCTTATAAAATTTACGTTATTTTAATACCCATTACATTAACGAATTGAGTTAACAGAGATTGTCAGATAGGGAAGAATTAAGGTTTTTAAAAAAAATTAATAAAAATTTAAATAGGTAGAATTTTAAAAAACGGGAAAACTCATTTGGGTTAAAATGCATGATGTTTATAATCAAGAAATTTCAACTATTTATTTAAGTAAATTCTATGAAAAAATAAAAAAAAGAAAATTTTGTCTGAAATTTTCAAAATTTTTGAATTTAAAATTTTTTTTTTTAATTTTTGATAACCCATTGAATGCGCCTCTCAAAGAACTTTCATATGATACCAAATTTACATATAGTTTCTTTGCAAGAAATGTGAAAAAAATCAAAAAACCTCTAAAAAGGACATTTTTATCCTTTGATCCAGCTCACCAAATATTGACCCCAGGGGGGTTACTCTCTATTGCGATGCGAAACCAAATGCGATGCGATAAGCATACAAATTGTACGGTTATCGCATCTCATCGCAATAGAGAGTAACCCCCCAGGACAAAAAAATTGAGAAACGTAGTCTTAAAACTAATCAAATTTTCATATTAGTCGGGAACATTGATACCTTATTTTTTCTCCATACAAACGGGGCCACCCTAATGTACATATTGGCAATATGTACTGTGATTTGACACTTTGTTAATTTATACGCCCATAACGCAAATGAAGACGAACAATAGAAAGCGCGTTACATAAACGCAAATTGTTATGTTATCGTTGACGTTTCGTCCAGTTTCGTTTAACTTCAAACGTGTAACATAAACAGGTTGTAAGTATTAGGTACTCGTAGGGGAGAGGGGCACCTTAGAACAATTTTTGCTTTCAAGCCACATAAAAATTTATATTTTTGAATTATTGACTTTTTACATAATTTAGCTAATATATATGGAAATAAACTTTAGCTTAAGTCTACAAGTAACTTATTTTTAGTTCGATTTATATTTTTTTTTATTTTTTTAATGGATGAAGTCATTGTGTTCAAATGTGCCCCTCATACGAGGCAGCTTTGAACTAGGCTGGGGCAGTTTTGAACGGCATTTTTTTTCTTGTAGCGCTTATGTCCAAAAATAACACAAACAGTTATATTTTTTATATATATAATAAATTCGATTTATTTATTAAGAAAAACAAAAACATTAACAATTAAAAAATAAAAAAAAATCATATCAAAAATAAGTTTTATATTATTAAGACGGAAAAGGCCTTGCGATTTCAGGTGAAATTACATTTTTCTTTAAAGCATCATGATCAGCATTGGATTCGTCAATTTCAGAAAATAAGAGAGAATCAACAATGTTTGGTACTTCGGTTGATAAATTAACATGTTCAAAGGTGCCCCCTTTTTCTTTGTTCAAACCTGAACTGGCATGCCATGTCACGGAAATTTATAATAAATATTTTTTTTTACATAAATATCAAATAACTTAAACTTAATTTTGTTTGAAATGAATTTTGGACTGCAATACACTCTTACGAAAAAAAATAAAAAAATTTACAGTGGCACTGCGAAAACATGTTCACCTAACTACATTCGGTCGACGACTGAAAAAAACTAGCAAAAGTTGTAAACGTTGCTAGAAAACAAGGTTGCCATGTGCAAAAACTCGGTTAAGGGTCGGACAAAATGTTAAACTGAGATTTTATCAACATAGTTCAAAGGTGCCCCCCTCTCCCCTAGTATTACAACAAAATTTTACATTTAATTTTTTTTTAATCAAAATTATATACATATTTCCTATTCGTTCTATACGATTCGTTAAAAAAATAATGTTATTTACATTCGCCAACCTGCTATTCGAAATTCCCTAATTTATTTATCTATATTTTGACGTATGCATGATTTATTCAAGAAATGTTTAAATGCATCGGCGTGGTATTGATTTTGTAGTTTCGGGAATATTTTAAAACACATTTTCACATTCTATTAAAACACTACCAGGTATTAAGTAACCATACAACTATTCAAATTAAATACACAATCAACTTATAAGGAAATAGAGTTCAGAAAATCACATATACAAAGCTTTCTCAGAATTAATCAGATAAAACTAAAATTCGAAATATATAATAAGATATAACAAAGTTAGCGCTTTACGAGTATTATATATATATATTTTTTTAAATTTTAATTTTTGTATATGAATCAATGATGGAAAAATTAATAATTGAAATGGTAATGACCGTCAACAAAAAGAGTACTTTTCAACATTTTGGTACTTTTTAGGAAAGATAGTTTTATTCAAAAATAAAATTAAAAACCCATTTAAAAATAATTAAAAAATAAAATTAATTCAGTTTAATAAAATACTATTATAACAACAAACTAAAAATTAATTCATTTTCATGTAAAAATATATGTTTCAAAAATTTTTATTTGTTGTGGCTTAAGATAATAAACCTGCATTTTCTTAGTGTTAATGCCATATCATTAATAGATCTTTGTTTGAAGTTTTCAAACTCATATGATATACAAAAAATCTCAAACAAGAAATGAGAATTACAAAAATGTACGAAACATAAGAAATTTAAAATATTTATCAAAATAGTACCACAAACAACTTTAACTCTGTATCTGTATCTTTTACTTTTGTAGATTATCTTAGGGAACAAAGCAAAATAAACAAGGAGTACTAAATATGTGGGTGTACTGTGGTATTTTTGTTATGAAAAAGTACTGAAAATAGTACAATAGTATTGAATTTTCCATCACTGATATGAATAGTTTCATTTAAATACCAGTATGTGTATGTTTATATTACAATGTATATTGTAAAGGGTGTCCCAACTACAATGAATACGAATGAATAACGCATTCTCATTGTGAAATAGTTTTACCAAAATGGTGAAAATTTTGCGGCTACAGTTCGCAAATTGCGATCAATTTGGGGTCACAATAGTGCCCCGATAGACTAGGCGATAGTTTGCCAGACTATCAGTCAGAGGGTTGCGAGTTCGATTCCTGCCAAAGACTCTGGGTGTTTTCTGCAATTCATAACTTGAGCAAAGTCGTATGTTTATGTTATCAAACTTTCAGAATTACAAAAGAAAAATATTTTGAAAACAAATAAAAAAAATACATAAAATATGAATATTTTCTAAAATTAAAACTGACTATTTTTGTGTTCATTAGTAAAATTATATATCGAATTTTGAAGCTTTAATATCGTCGGAACTCAACACCAATGGCTGAAAGTGACCGATTTTTTTTTTTTTTTTTAATTTCAAAAAACTTTTATGGGCAAGAAGCTATCAGTTTTCTCTGCGATTTCTGAATCGATCCGGGTAATATATATACATATCAAATGATCAATAGAAAACATTTCAACCTTTTATTTGATATATCTTTTATATCTAAATACAATGTATAGTTAATTTGTAGAGACGACTACTGTTTTGTCATAGTGAAAAATGGTTGAACTTTTACATTAATTATTAGAGAAGATTTCTTATTATTTTGGCTTGAGTTCAATTATAAGAAATCTTCTCAAATAATATAATGTATATCTTTGTAAATAAAGAAGATATTTAGATTTAACAAGTAAAAGTGCTATATTCGGCTATGCCGAATCTTATATAACCTTCACCTTTGTTGTGGATGCATAATTATATTATATACATACATATGGAGAATTTCACGTCAAGTGACCCAATTTTCCGATTTGGATGATACATGTGCCAAATATTGAAAAATCCTATTCTTGAGTTAACAAAAATAATTTTTTTGATAGATATCCCTCTCGCAACCCATTAAGCGATTATAAAGGCCTTAAAGTAAATTGTATAATTTTTTATATAAAAAAAAAATTTTTTTTGAAATGATTGAAGAAATAGCTATCTAAAGTCCTTTGGACAATATATATATATTATATTGTTGCGGTTTTACCTTTTAAATATTGTTACGTTTTTACCTTTTAAAAACGGTAGTTTATTTCCTTTAAATAAACCGGATTCTTTTTAATTGCAAAATGTACACAAACACAATTTAAACAAGTAAGAGTGCTATATTCGGCTGTGCCGAATCTTAAATACCCTCCACCTAAACGTAATAAGAAATACAAAAACTACACTGGTTATAGGACTAGCATATCCTAATTCTGCGTTTTCTATTCAGTCTTAGTGTAAATTTTATTAGTATTTGATATATTGTTTAAAACACAATTTTACGACCAACATAATTTATGGTAAATATTTTGAAATTTTGTCTAATTTTCACCATTTTTAATTGATTTAATTACCAATTCTTACCATAATTTACAGAGTTTGTCTGATGTTCATAATAATCTTGAGTGTAACGTAACAAACAGAGTATAAAAAAGGGTACAATTCGGTTTTAGTGATTTTGCTCAAAAAAAAAAAATCAATAGGGCTTTTAGAGGAGATACCAGCAAAATAAAAAATTGTTGGCGGTCACGCCTATTTTCGAGGGGGCGGGCCCTTAAAGTTGAAAGTATATAGGCCTATATATCGGGAACTACTGGGTGTCTGATAACTTGTAATACATTAAATAAAAGGTATTAAAAATACCTTTCCAACGATATATATAATGATTATAAAATATGGACCGAATATGAGTTAAATCCGAAAATATTTTTTGACCCGAATTTTTGTTTTTTGGAAATGGTTCTTATATGGCAGCTATGACAAATTATGGGCCGATCTTCTTAAATTTTGGAACAGTTATTTTCATGCATATGAGGATATTTCACGTCGAATTTCAACATAATAACGGTATATTTAAGATATATATTAGTATTAACGTGGATTTCGGTAGTAGACCTTATGTGGGGGATATAGTCAAATATGGACCAATATTCTCAAAATCCAGCAGTTTGATTTAGGCATGAATGTAAATGATCCGTGTAAAATTTTGGATTGGTACCCTTATTTATAAGAGATTTATGAGTATTAAAGTGATTTTCGGAAGAGGGCTTTATATGGGGCATACGGTTAAAAATAGATCGAAATTCACAAAATTTTGTGGGATGATTTGTGTATATATGTAAATGATCTGTGCAACGTTTTGAGTCGGTACCGATATTTATACAATATATATAGATAAAAATGTCTTTTTCAGATGTGGTCCTTGTATGGGAGCTATGACCAGTTCTGGGCCGACCACCATACAATTTAGTACAACAATTTCTTTGCCTATAAAGAGTATTTATGTCAAATTTTAGCTGTTTAACATTATTTATATCTGTTTTATATGTATTTAAGTGAATTTTGTAAGTGGACTTTATATGGGGTCTATGGTCAAATATGGACCGAACTAAAAAAAAATTCGGTTTGTGATTTCTTTTTGTATAAAACTAATTTTATAAGCATTTATGTATAATAATTGAGCAATATTTCGGGAAGATTTTTGTATGGGGGCTATGAGAAATCATGGACCGATTCTTACTATTTTCCGCACACTTTCTTTTTTTATCATACAAACAACGTATACAAAATTTCATGGTATTATCTGCAATATATTTCAAAATATTGCAATAAAATGGACAAAAAATATAAAATTTTTATGCAGGTTGTCTCACATATTGGTCCATAACTTTGGGTGGCCTAAACCATTCATCCACATTCATGCCATCCAATTCGGGAACAAAATAGTCGGTTCGATTCATTCGGGTCCTCTTCAACACTTTGCTCTACAGCGGCAATTGTTTCTTCGGCGCGCACTGTTCGACGTCTCTGCGGATGCGTATTATCACATAGAGTAAACGTAGTGCGAAAACGATACATGGTTAACCGAATTAATTGCTCTGATGGGCGATTATGTCGACCATAAAATGGACGGAGCTTGCGGTAAACTTCGCGAACTGAACCGTTATTTTCGAAATAAATTTGCACGATTTGCAAGCGTTGTTCTTTTGTCAACCTGTTCATGATGAAATGGCAAACCAAACTGAACATAAATGACATTAGAGTTGCCAGATTTGACCACAAAATGCCAGTTTTATCTCTTTTCGAAAAACAAACCTGTAAAAAAAACACCCGGTATAAGCAAACCAATACAAGTACATACATAGTTTTAAAGCATTCGGATACATGATGGAATTAGATAAAGAATTTTTCAGATTAAAAGTTTATGGAGCTGAACATTTTTCAAAATTCAATAATTCTAGAAGATAACTTAGAAAACAAACAGGTAGAACCATTATTTTTTTCTAAATATATATGCTATTTGTAAACGGCTGTTCCGATCGGGACAAAATTATACATGAGCGCAGCCAAAAATTAGAGTTTAACTGCCGTATTTATAAAAAATTAAAGTAGACTTCAAATGTACTTTAAGAAAAGTTTGTATGAAACTTTTGTCTAAAAGCACACTTCAAGCATACTTTATTTTTTATAATTACGGCAGTATGTTTTGAACATAGGCCAGGATTTTCGGCTTGAAAATAGTCAATTTTGACATGTATATTTACACTCATTTGCCATTGTTTTTCATTCTATTTCAAAGATATATTTTTATATTCTAAAAGTCTCCAGCTAGATCTTTAAAGAACATGCATGCGTGTGCTCTTATAATTTTCATTAAACGCATTTGAAAATTAAAAATTAATATGCCTATATACAATTGCGTTACTTTCTTTAGAAAGGGGATAGTTAATAAAGTAAAGGTGGTGAAAAAAGAAAGCTTTTTATATCACAACTCTGCAATTGCGCATTATGTTTGTTTTTAGTGCATTATTGCAGCGCCTCTGGTGGTGAGTAGGCGCATTAATGTTAAAGCTTGATTTTATAGCCTTTATTTAATTCTTTTACTTCGGTGGCGTTTGAATGCTATACCACCAAAGGTTGGCGCTGTGATAAATATTAGTTATGATAGATAGCAGAATACTAATAATTATCAGAAACTGATGTTGTTTGAGTGGCAGCGGCTGGGAATCGAACCCGGGCAACAAATACCACCTCATGTTTAATGATCAAAACGCGCTAACCAATTAAGCTACAGCACCCTCAGGTTTACAGAACGAAAAGCTGTTTTGAAGACCTTAATGAATGCCCCGAAAAAAAATGTGAACCTGTAAAAATTGCCATTTGTAAAAATAACATTTTGTGAAATTCGTCTATTTTTTGAGAATTACTGGATTTTCTTTGAACTTTAAAAAACTAACTTTGACAGGGAATTTTTATTAAATAATTTTTAAGCTTTAGGTCACTTTTTGTTTTTTACAAAAGATTTTTTATTTTTATTTATAATTAATTAAAAAATAGAATAAAATTACTTTGACAGGGAAATAAAGCAAATTAAATTCAAATGTTAAAAGAAGTTCTAATGTTATCATAGTTTTTAATTTTTATGCATATGTATTTTCGCGATGAGCTTTTAAAAAACGGGATAATCCCGCCAAATTTAAGCTTTTATCTTCAGGCACATAAAATGTTGTAGGTGTTGTACAAAATATTTATATAGAAATTGGACAACTATTGTAAATTCAAACGATGTACAGCTCCTACGAAACTACAACATCAGTTGTAAATTAAAGATCAAACATATAGAAGTAGAATGGAATTTCATATAAATTGTAATTAGTTAAATGCAAAAGTTGGACCTAGCATTTACCAAGTTATTGTTAGGATAGGAGATGGTTAGCTTGAGGATTCTGGTAGTGACAATAACAGGTAATTGCCCAATAAGAACCGCAATCAGTTTATGGGTAAAAATATTTTTATAGGATGTCGGGAATTTATAAACGATGGCATTGTCCAAATGCTGCAGAACCACTTGGTGACTTAGCCCATATAGGTAATATCATCAAATAATCTCTCTTCTTTTAGCATTTATCTTTCTAAATCTTATCTTCTCACTTTTCCATTTTACAGTGGAATCATAATCCGAGTAAATGTGTACTCGTGCATTATTAATTCGATTGATAAGCAGAAGCGACTTTAAACATTTAAAAAATGCTTGATTAAGAATGTTAGTAAAATGTATGTATGTATGACTTCTGAGTATGAAAAATATTAAATTGAGTGTTTTAATTTTAATTTTTTTTTATCTGAAGCTATTTAGCAATGTTACATGATGATGTTATTGTGAACTGAAATTTTTGACAATTATGTAAATACCCAATGCAAATTCAAAATGAAGATTAAATGTTGAAATTGAAAAACTATTTAACAAATAGTTTTAATTAATCAATTAAAAAGGTCATTCTTCCAAAAAGAGCGCGTAAAAACACTCACCTTCGCTGCCATTGGGCTTAGACGCAGCATTCGCCAAGCAACGTGGACAGGATGCAGTCAAATCGATAAGACTATGTTCCGGAGCGGCAAAGGGAAGATTTTTATACTTAAATGTGGTTGGTGTTGGTGGTGCTGAATACTCGTACATAAAGGCATTTATCATTAAATTTTAAATAAACACAAATAATATCAGTTATAATATGCAAATAGATATGTATGTACATATGCACATTATCAGAAGATTATAATATGTAGATATGAATGTATGTTTGTATACGAATCATGTGACAAGAACTGTATTTACTTTTTTCTATTATGTTGTTTTGTTTTAATGTTAATGCAAAAACCAAAACTTAGCGTTCTAATACATTTGCCTTTTATTATCAATCATACATATTTAAATGTACATATCGTCACCTAAAATGCCCAAAGACGTAACCCTCATTATCATAATTTTACAGGAGAAGCAAAAAAACGTTATAAAATGAAAACTGTTTAATTGAAATTCGCGATATGTACATATCGTCACATGAAGTTTGTCGTCTATCTTAAGACAAGATGTGAAGAAATCGCGATTTTCAATTAAACAGTTTTCATTTTATAACGTTTTTTACTTTTTCTGTAAAATTATGATAATGAGGGTTACGTCTTTGGGCATTTTAGGTGACGATATGTACATATTTGAAACTATCACCATTTAAATTAACCAAAAAAGATTTCAGGTTTACTTTATTGTATTAAAAAACAATTAGTGTTTGTATATTTGAAAAATAGATCGCGTGGCCCTCGACATGCATACATTTGTGTCTGAAAATGACTACATGATCATTCTTTAACTTTGGAATTAACTGTGACTACATTTACACATACACACTACACTTACTTATGTATGACACCAATGAGTGATAATACTAAATTTTAATTCATTCATGACAATGGCAATGGCTATTCGTATTACGGATCCCTTCTGGACAATTTTTCAACAGGAACAGTAATTTTTTAAAACGTTTAATTAAAATATACATATACAAAAATATAATGTAAATAATAGGGAAAATACAAAAATTTTGATTAAACATGATAAATTGTCAAAGCCAGTTTTCATCGAAGACACAATTAAAAATTCGAATATGTATTTTAATTAAAATTTTGGTAATAATCTGTCAATCCAACCAAAAGTTGTAAGTCAACATGTATGTACGAGTATTGTGAAAGAATGAATAAATCGATGTAGATATTCGTGAAACCTTCACCCTTGCGAAATTACGAAGTCGTTTTTTTGGCGCATTTGTGCAAAAGTTTACAATTTTGCAAGATTAAAACCTGTGACGTGCATCTACAGTATGTCACACAACTATATTGCCTACTCATTTTCAAGAGAAATTTGTTTTAGATTACACAAAGTTTATGCGGTATTCACTTACGGATCAAATATCAAAGAAGAAACACACACATGCTCTGGTATATACACACTGAGGATGGACATACAAAAATTTTGTGATTTGGAAAATGTCATATTGGTTTATAAGGTGACTTGATTAAATTGATGTCGACGGTTCTACTAAGTAAATTACAATTCCAATATAAAACAAAATAGATATTATGTACATATAGTGCACAACCATTCCTATCCTATCCTATGTACATATATCTCAACACTTTACAGACTTCGATTGTTATAGAATGAAGGTTTCAATCACCCCTATCGTGAATAAAAATTCCACATGAAATTTGTTCCCTTTTCACATTTTTCCTATTAAAATTCAATGTTAAAAAATAAAAGGGAACAAATTTCATGTGGAATTTTTATTCACGATAAGGGTGAATATATTTAACTTATGATAGTTAAATTAGAAGAATCGATTCTCATGATATCTCTCTACAGACCTAAATTGGCAATAGTGAAAATATAATTTTTTCTTCAGCAAGAAAGCTATAGATTAGATAAATATTTATTGTTTAAATGCATGTATGCCTTCGCTGCGCTGTTTTTATTGCTATATCAGTGAAGAGTTTGTTCTATAAAATATTGTCACACTCTCTTCTGGAAATTTACGTAGAAATAAGTCGTCCTGGAGTTGAAAGGACATTTGCACAAATGAGCATACTCACACAACACTTTTTTCTAAAATCATTTAAATATTGTTTTGTGTTATTTCTTGCATATTATCAGCCCAATCATGAATAAAAATTCCGCGGGAGTTTTTTCCCTTTTCCCATTTTTCCTACTCAAATTCAATGGAAAACACTCCCACGGAATTTGTATTCATGATTGGGATGTATATCTCATATGTGCCCTGAAGTTATTACAATATTTGTAAAGTAGATAATTTACAGAATCTCAAATTAGTAAATAATTTACTACATTAACTTCAAGATAATTTTTACAAACTATTGACCATTTTCGATATTCATGCTAATAAATTACATTACAATAAATTTATATTCTCGGAATACATTGGATTCTTCGAACTCTTTTTCTGAATCTGTTCATCCATTTACATATTGTAATAAGATTACATGCGAAAATTTAAACATAATTTTGTGAACATTTGTCGTTTACTCATACTAAATGTTATTAAATCGGATCACATTTTCCGCTAGTTTCAAATACTGTGGCACTAAAACTGAGAAGTGAATAGTGTAAATTACCTAATAGATATCTTTAAATTAAAAGGTAAATTTATATGCAATTCTAATCATTATCTGCGGGTTAATATTCTTTAATATTTTTACACTAGAGGTAACTATACATTAGGATAGATAACTATTAACGGTTTAGTAAATGCGCGATTAAATAACCCTTTTTTAGATTATTGAAAAACTACTCGTATGTAGTTCTTTTTGTATATGCAGCGACAATGAGCAACAAACTTTACAATTTTAGTAAATAATGGTGTTTTCTTTTCTGAAATAAAATGTTACACCTTTATTATGTACATTTTTATAATGTTTACCCCACATTTTAAAGATCAGAATAGAACATAAAATCACAACAGTGTAACAATTTTTTTTCATGTACAGCTGTTTTTGTTTTTTGTTTTTTTTTTTTTTTTTTTTTGTTAAAAAAAGAAGAGGCAGATAGCTGCCTGGTAAGATCGCTTGAAATAAGACAATGAATACTTATCAAAAAGACCACTGGCACCTTCCCGACTAATACGCAAATTAAATATACATAAATATACATTACATATATAAGAAGTAGGAGATATTGTCCTATGAAATTTGACATACATCAACTTCAGAGTATTCATTAATTACGTTCTCTATAAAGCCTTTCACTCGCAGTTGTGGATTTCTTTTCATAATCATATCAGATATTTCATCATCATCAGATGATGAAGATGAATCCAACAAGTCATCCAAAATTTTTTCAGCACATAAAAAAGTAGTAATATTTTCCATTTTGTATATTTTATCTTAACACAAATACACATTCATAAACCAAACAAATGTCAGCTGTTTTATCGTGCGATTCTCCCCCTCTAAAAATACAGTGTGTGAAAGGTGCACCATTTTTTAAATTTATAGTGTGACATTTATAGAAAAGAACACACTACACTTTAGCAGTGTTGACATTTTTTCAGAAAAGAACACAAAAAAATTAAAAAAGGTGCGAAAAACGTGTAACATTTTTGCCAGAAAAGAAAACGCCATAAAATTTCATTATAAGCGGTGTAAAACTAATATTGACAATAATATAAATTTCTATATTCCGTAATAAACTGTACCAATTTACTTAGTTATGTCATATTCTTTACAAAGAATTGAAGCTTTTTTATATTCTCAAGTATATCTGAAAGTTTTCATTCGAAAATGGTTACCAAAACTTGAAATAAAGTTCAGTTTTACTGTGCAGATATATGTATTTAAGTATATGTACTCATATTTATTTAAGTAAATTATTTGCAAACACGCAAAGCGACAAATTACCAAATTGAAAATGTAATTTGTACGTAATTTGGTACTGCCTCACTAACAAAATGTGTTGTTTGCATGGTAACAAAACACGAAATGCAATGAAATTATAATCAGATTGTATTAATTGTTGTTGATATACATTAAATTTGCAATCTATATCAACAACTATTAACATCCAAAATATCAATAAATTTCAAACAACTCTTAAAAAATTTGCTTACAAAAATCCATTGTTATTGTTTTTACAATAAATAAAAAATAAAACAATTTTTTAAAAATTACCTTCTTTTTCCGTAAGATCTGAAAATTTAACTCCCCCACTAAACGAAAATGAAAAGAACATAATATAATTGTTACAATAATATATAATTATGGTAGAACTTAGTTTTTAGTTAAACATTTAGTTTAGTTGAAAGGTAGAAATACATATACCTCGTATTAATATAAAATTTGTATTATATTTACCTGAGAAGTACAGTTGCAGTTTCAGGCACACGGAATACCTGTAAATATTTTAAAATATTGTTTTAAACTAGAAATACTAGTGTTTACGATCTAAATAACTTTTAGTAAAAACATCTTACTTATACTTAGTTTCGAAAATATCTGGTTTTGTTTGTTCTTTATTTTATATTATTTTATATTTAGTTATTTTATATTCTGCATAGTTTGCATAAAATATGTACATTTACATTTTTTTTTTCAAAACTGTTTACCGTATGAACTGCACAAACGTTAATTGCATTAAGTGATCTTTGAACTTTATTATTCCCTGTCGCCTAAAACCCTAATGCACACATTTTAGCAAAATCGGACATACGAGCCCTAACCACTATTAATTCATACAGTGCATCTATTTAAACAAATGAAATGTAATTGATTATTTTAAGTCCCTTGTTTTGCGAATATTTATCTATTAATTCATATATTTGCGAAGCAAATTTTGTTCTGATTTTGTTTTAATAATGAAAAAAAATCAATTTACTTATTTTCTATTTTGTTTTTGCGATTTTGTTTAAACATTATTTTTTTAGTGTATATAAAAATGACCACTATTAATTCATACATTCTTTACACTATGAGAAAAAGTGCAGATTTCTTAAGAGTAGCAAAGTAAATAATCAAAAACCGGTTTAAACCGTTATCTGCGAATAAGGAGAGAACATGTAATCAATAAATTTGTCCTATTAAGATTTAGTTTTCAAAATGACACGTGGCAAACCGGTAGTCGCAGAAATTCGAGAGTTGATCAGTAAAAAATCCACTTTAAAGGAAAGCTATGCAAAAATTGCTAAAGATTTAGGTTTATCAAGAGCAACTATTCAATCTATAGTGGCAAATTATAAAAAAATGGTAATGTCGCTACTCGAGTAAGCAATCGTGGCCGTGTTTCCAAAATTACCACGCGCGAAACAAGAGCATTCGCATCAATAATCAAACGGGATCGTCGGGCTACGGTCAGGAATGTAGCAACGGAATGGTCTCAAGCTGTTGGGAAGACCATAGGACGAGAATGGACCAGGCAGCACTTACAAAAAATAGGATATGGTTTCTAGAAGGTACGAATTATTGTATACATTTTATTACAGCTTCTTTACTGGAGCATTATTTAACTACTAGGCCAAGGAAAAGCCTCTGTTAACTGCGCTGCAGAAGAAAAAACGACTGGCCTGGGCGAAGGCTAGGAGCTCTTGGACTCAACGACAATGGGATTCAGTTATTTTTAGCGATGAATCGATTTTGCCAATTGTTCCAGTACTTTACAATAGTATTTTTAATTATTTGAACTAGTAGCCTGAATAAAAACTTTTCTCTTAAAAATTAAGAAATATCAGTTCATTTTCGATCTCTAATTAATAACATAATAAACACATGGCGCGGTGTATCAAAAGTATGTAGTCATCATCCCATCTCCGGTTTTCGTAGTTACAAAAAATAACTCAATCAACCAAAAAAGGAGAAAAATAAAGGAGAAATGACAACAAAAACATACATACAATTGCTGTTATTGATCTACAAAAAAGGTAGACGCAGCAAGAAAAGCAAAAACAAATTTGTAGTAATACAAGTTTCATAAACAATAATAAAGAATACACACACATTGTAAACGTACGTAAATTTCGTTCTAACTTAACTCACAACACGTTAAAAAGAAATATCATAATTCTTGTACTCTATTTCTCAAAAAGGTTGAGTTAAATAGATGATATTTACTGAGTGATAGTGGACAATGAAGATTGCTGAAGACGCCCTTGGCCGGGTAGAAAATGCATTCCAATTTGCCAATTGTTTGTTCCAGTACTTTACAATAGTATTCTTAATTATTTGAACTAGTAGCCTGAATAAAAAATTTTCTCTTAAATTTTGTTTAGTTCGGTCCATGTTTGACCATATAAAGTCCAACATCCGAAAAAGACATTAATCTTTATATATGTATGTATATCTTATAAATATCGGTACCGACATTACCCATGTTTTAAGTAAGTTTTAAGAACTTTTCATATACTGAAAAACACTGTGTGTAAGCATAATTAATTTCATCTAACTTTTAAAAAAATTCACGACTAATTTGACGTTGAATGATTAAGGACAGAAATATAGCTCTTACAGAGCCATGAACATCGGTATACAAAATATTATGATCAAAAAATGTTATGAACAAAATACTAAAAGGGCGGTATTTGTAGTGGCAAAAAAATTAAAAAAATATTTCTGGAATTGTCTTTACTTTATCTTTAATCCTAGGGGGTGACTGACACAACTTTTTTTTTGCATAGAGAGCGAACCACTCTAAGGCAACGCAACTGACATTAAAGTTGTTATTATGTAATGCAACTTTCGTTTCTAGTTTTTTTCCATTTTAGAGAAGAAAACAAACAGTTACATTAAAAAAAAAATAAAAAAAAAATTAAAAAATAAATAATGTAACAACAAAATTACTAACATTTAAAATTTACCACTTAAAATAAAATTAAAGCAACCACAAGTTCTCGGTTGCCATGTTCGGAAACTGAATTAAACAGCCGACAGTTTCCAGTTGCCATCTGTAATATGCTTTTGGCAACTCTCAACTCCTCTAAGGTTTGGTTGCCATTCGTAATCGACCCATTCATGTTAACCATTTTGGAAATAGTTTAAAACGAATTCTCATTATTAACCGGACTCATTTAACTACACTTGACGTCACAAATTCGGACTCACAATTCACCAAAAAATATTGATAGAAGTAGAAAAAACGAAAAACCAACAACGCTGCATTAAGCTATCGGTAAAGTAGAAATTGACTGCATATAAGAAGCTATGACGTGAAAAAACAAAAAAAGTAGACGCAGCAAGAAAAGCAAAAACAAATTTGTAATAATACAAGTTTTAAATACTAATAAAGAATACACACACATTGTAAACGTTCTAATTCATAACACGTTAAAAAGAAATATGATAATTCTCATATTCTATTTCTCAAAAACGGTGAGTTAAATAGATGATATTTACAGAGTGATAGTGGACAATGAAGATTGCTGATGACGCCCTTGGCCGGGTAGAAAATGCATTCCAATTTGCCAATTGTTCCAGTACTTTACAATAGTATTCTTTATTATTAAAACTATTAGCCTAAATAAAACTTTTCTCTTAATTTTTTTGTTTTATTATATTAAAATTTAATTGTTTGCAATAAATGTTTTTGGGTTTTTAGAATATAACATTTTGTCTGTTAAATGGCACCAATTTCTTTTTTAAGTTTCTGTTATATGTATTTCTTTTTATGAAGCATAAGGTGTGAACCACTTTAATATATTAAGTATTATACATAGAAACCATTGTAATTATTACATATTTGTGTAATATATTGATCATATATTATATGAAAATTCTCTAGATTTTTTTATTTCTTCATATGCAGTTGCAGACACAAAAATAATTCACATATGTTTATAATCTCTGCGATACTAAAAAATAATTTAATATATTAAATGCTTACCTTCCAACCCAGATTTTCAAAAAAAGTGCATAAACGTGACTGCCCAGTTGTCTTTCCACCACAGGGACCTTAAAAATAAAGAAATTGTATGTTTAAATTGTGTTACAGTGAAAATATGTTTGTGATCATGAATGAATATGTACACATATTGAGTTTTGAACGTCACCTTGTATCTTATGGAAATTATTCTTTGAAAATGCTGTATAGGGCCAATTTATATTGACCGTTTTTTTTATATTGTGTGGATATTAGGTTTTGGAATTGTGAGTTTATTGTTTTCCGGTAAACGGAAATGAAAATTGTAATTTTCCTGTATTCCCGGGAATCCCGGAAACTTAGTAAAAACTAGAAAAAGAAGTAAAAAAGTGAAGTATTTTATAAAATTTCATCATTTTATCAAAAAGTAAATTAAGTATTATATATGTATACTCTTATTTTATATACATATTTTGTTTTTACATATTTATATTTTATATAAATTTTGTATTTTTTTTTGTAAAAACCACCATTTAAGTAGACATTTTTAAATGATATATGGAAGATATCACTTATTATGGACCGATCATCCAAAAATTTAGTGTCCTGATTTCTGAATTAAACTTTATCTCGATTTAATGCTTTTAAAACATTTATGGGCGTTAAAGTGAATTACGGAGAGGGTCTTATATGGGGGTTTCTAATTATGAACCGACCATTATAAAATTAGGTTTCATCATTTCTGTGTATAAGAAACTTATTTGCGTCGAATTTTATTTAGATACCAACATTTTTAAAAAATTTATGGTCGTTAAAGTGGAGGTGGGCCTTATATGGAAGCTATGAAAAATTATGGACCGATCTGCACAAAATTTGTAGATCTTATTTGGCTTCATTTATCACTTATTTGTGGTGAAATTTGTTTGCATACTTGCATAATTTAAACATTTATGACCGGTAAACCCTAATTTCGGGAGGACATTTGTATGGGCGCCAGGTGAAATAATGGACCGATTTTCACCAGTTTCAATCCCATCCGTCTTTGGGCCGTAAAAATCTCACGTAACAAATTTTATCGAAATATCTTCAAAATTGCTACCTGTACTACTCTGCGCACAAGCTTTACATAGAGAGCCAGCCAGCCAGACGGACGGACGGACATCGTTAAATCGACTCAGGAAGTGATTCTAAGTCGATCGGCATTATTTAAGGTGGGTGTTGGACCAATATTTCTGAGCGTTACAAAAGGAGTGAAATCTCCTTTGCTCAGATGTTGTCTGTATCACCATTATTAAGGCAATTATTTGACCGATTTGTACATGTTTCAAATATTGATATTCAAGTTTTAGGGGTGCTGTAGCTTAATTTATTAGCGCATTTGATCATTAAGCATGAGTTGGTATTTGTAGCCCTGGTTCGATCCCCAGCCGCTGCCACTAAAACAACATCAGTTTCTGATAATTATTAGTTTTCTTTTCTATCCATCATAACTAATATTTATCACAGCGCCCTCCTTCGGTGGTATAGCATTTAAAAACGCCACCGAAGTAAAATAATTAAATAAAGGCTATAAAATCAAGTTTTAAAAATAATGCGCCTACTCACCACCAGAGGCGCTGCAATTCTGCACTAAAAACAAACAGAATGCGCAATTACAGAGTTGTGATATAAATAAGTAGCTTTCTTCTTTCACCACCTTTACTTCTTCAACTATCCCCTTTCCAAAGAAAGTAACGCAAATATATATAGGCATCTTAATTGCCTGCATTTAGTTTGCATTGCATTTAGTAAATTGTATTAATTAATTTGGCTATTAATTTGGTCACGTGATCATACACCACCAAAATATTAGTTTAACCAATATCACTCAAAAATGTTGTGCCTTTAAAATGGTATGGCATGTTTCTACATAACAAGTAAGTTCTCAGGCAAGCAAGTGGTACACAGGCAAGTACGTAAGCAAATGAGTTTTTATAAAGTACTAGCTAAACCCGGTGTGCTTCGCTACCCCCCCCCCCCCCTAGTTATAAAATAAAATAAAACGTATTTATATATTTACAAACATTTATTTATTTAATTTTAATGTATTTATTGCAATGCTTTAGGTTTAGTTTGCCCATCAGGAGCATACACATATACACGGGATATTAACCTTGAGCTTTGTTAACAGTCATCGCAAACGCTAACCGAAGAGGAAAAAATTGTTTAAAATCGAATTGGAATGCGTAGCAAAAGTACATCTGTACCTTTATATTTTCTTGTTATAATGGTCGCTTCTATTAAATTATTTAAATTATTATTTTAAAGTGATATCAATCTTCTCCATATGGAAAAATAATAGGATACTGAAGCGTGTCATATGAGCGATGCATTTCAGTGGGCGAGGACATGCCCCTTTGTCCACTTACATAGTCAAGAATTTATTATTTCGTAATAGTATGCTATTGTAAAAATTTAATGACGATCGGTCCAATAGTTAAGACTATATTACAATTTTTAATTTTCCTAAAAACGGGCGTGGTCCCACCCACTTTTCTCCTGTTACGTATTCCTAATTATGCCAATACCACATGTACCACATATCATTGACGTAGGTCAAAAAATGCCCAAAATATGGCGATTTAAATTTTGAAGTGGGCGTGGTTCATAGTTATATGGCGACGTTAACCGTATTAAGAGCAATATACTACTAAATACAAAAAATACGTTGGAAGGAACAAATTTGTATAGAGAACAAAAAGTTTAAAACTTTCAAACAAAATTTGGTGTGAAAAGAGGCGTGGCGTAAGAAATGTTTATTTTTACCTCGCCTGGAGTATATAATGTGTATACAATTTGAAGTAAATCTGTTAACAAACTATATGGGAGCAATTACATAATTTTAAAAAAGTGGGCGTGGTCAAAAAAAGTACCCTATTAATCAAAGCAGAGTCCCAGTTAAATGCTGTAAAAATTTCAAAAATATCGGTCCAGAGGTTTGGTCTTCTATAAGGTACACAGTGCAGTATGAAAAATGGATTTTTCCACGCCCCTCCGCACACCGACCGAAAATAAAAAATCAGAGTTCACAGTGTTCCCCGCCTGAATATTCTGAAGATTCCTTGAAAATTTCATCAAAATCGGCCCAGCCGTTTTGGAGTCCATACGTTACTATTTTATATACAGTCAGAGCCTAAAGTTTAAATACACCTCAAAAATTGATTGTTTAAAGAAAAGTAAACATTTAAGGAAAACTTAAAGTATACAGTTTTATTTAGTTTTATAAATAACAAAATACAATAACAAAAAATAAAGACTTCATTGCGAACATAACCGTAATTCTTAAAAATACGATAAAATTCACTAGACAAAACTTTAAATACATCTTGCAAAACAAAGAACTCTCTTTCATTTCTCAAAAACAAAGTACAATTATATTTTATGTTTCGGTGAAATTATGTTCTTACAATCCAGAACTTGTTATTAGTAGTCTTTTTATTGTCAGCATTACAAGTTTTGTCGAAAATTATGGGCAAAGGTAAAGAAATTGAGTCCAGCATTAAACATTTAATAATAAAACGTTTCAACGAAGGAAAATCCTATCGGGAAATAGGAAAATTAATAAATGTGCCATTTTAAAGTATCCAAAATATAATTAGAAAATATAAGGAAAATGGCTCCGTAGCAAATAGTCCAAAAAAACTTACCAATCGTGATGTTAACCACACCGTAAAAGAAGTGAAAAAGAATCCAAGAATAAGTGCACCAAAACTTGCATATGATATCGCTAATAACTATAATAAACATGTTCATCCAAGAACTGTTCAAAGAGCATTGTGAGAAAATGGATATGAAAGCCGAGTTCCCCGAAAAAAGCCGCTAATAAGTGACAAAAACAGAAAACTTAGACTGGAGTTTGGACATATAAGTACATAAACAAAGTCGCTGAGTTTTGGAAAAGAGTTCTTTTTACAGACGAGAGCAAATTTAATTTATTTGGAAGCGATGGCCGTGCAAAGTTCTGGTGCAAGCCAAACACTGCCCTTCAAATCCAAAATTTGGTTCCTACGGTAAAACACGGTGGTGGCAATGTAATGGTTTGGGGAGCGATTGGAGCAACTTCAATAACGATCAAAGAGTCGCTTAAGGAAGCTCTTAAAAATATCTGGTCAGAAATATCGCCTTCTGAAACAGAAAGCTTGGTACTTTCTATGCCACGCCACTTGCAGGCAGTTATTGATAGCCATGGCGGTCCAAAAAAGTATTGAAATGTTTTCCTTTTTAATTTATCTAAAAAAAATTATTAACATTCCAAGATGTATTTCAACTTTTGTCGAGTAAATTTTATCGCATTTTTAAGAATTACCGTTATGTTTGTAATGAAGTCTATATTTTTTGTTGTTGTAAATAAAACTGTATACTTTAAGTTTTCCTGAAACGTTTACTTTTCTTTAAACAATCAATTTTTAAGGTGTATTTAAACTTTAGTCTCTGACTGTATGTACAATAGACTTGTCTGACTTACGTTAGTTACCTTGGTAAGACTGAGTTGTTATATTGCATTATTTCCAAATTATTTAATTAGATATTTTGTTCACTTTTTTCCATGTTAATATTCAATATTTAAATTTTTTAGGGACCACTCTAGAAACCAAAATAAAAACAGATGTGTTTTATTTACAATACAAAAATAATTTATGTGAATTGAAATTGCTATGAATTTTTTAATTTTGTAATAAATTGAATGAAAAATGTTTCCATTTATCGCAATTAACATTGTAATTGAAAGTTAACGCGCAAAACAGTGCCTCAAAAAGCGCTAAATTTTAATTAAGCGAAAAGCGCCAAAAAGCGCTAAGATAAATTTTAATAAAATGGGTTTTAATTCAATAATTATATAATAATTTGTTTTATTTGTACATTTTGAGATCATATAATATATTATATTAATTTTAAAGTGTATATCAGCACAAAATATTTTATTTTAGCGAATTCAGTTAAAACTGTTCATTTTCGACCAAAAATGTAGAATTTTCTCTTCATCGTCTGGCCAAAGTACTGTCTTAATATAAAATTTTGACTTCTAGTAAGTTTAAATTGAATTAATTTTTGCGGAAACATGTGGAGGAATTTTATAACTTACACAGCATGAATTTGCCATCTTTAACCCGTATTTAATATGAATTAAAGAATTAACGGTATTTAAACACATTCTGTTCCGAATTTTGTTTTTAAAATAATTCATAACGCTAAATACTCTTTCCACTTCAGCATTGGAAGACTAAAATTTGCAGCTTTGCTATCTGTAAATGCTGAACAACACAATTCACCAAGATGATCCACAGTAGAAAATGGACTATGAACAGCAGTATAAAGAGCAATCATTGCCTGACTTTTTTGCTTTTCATTTGGATTTTGTAAAGCTTCAAATGAAATTTCACTTTGAATAAGTTCAACATTATTAAATGGTTTCATCGATTTCTCATGTTTTAATGTCTGGCAGTGTCGAATTAGATCAGAACGTTTTGCTGCAATTTGACAATTACAATAAATACATAAAGCTTTTGTATCATCTTTCGATTGTATTATCCATTTTTTAAGCACAGGATCAGATTCCCACATTTTTCTATATTTTTAGACATAACGCTCCATCTAAAAATATGTATAATTAATTTTTTCATTGTTTAACAAAATAGATTTGTATTTACCTTTGCAAAAAAAAAAAAAACACATTCAATTATGAAGAAAAATATAAAGTTCGTTAACACTTCTTTTTTATATGCTTTTAAATATTAGTTGCAAAAATAGAGTATGTATGAAAAAAAATATCAAATGTAAAATGTATCTTTTTGTCAAAATGATTAATTGTATGAAAAAGGCGCTAAAAGCGCTAAATGAAAAACGAAAACACGTCAATTTAGCGCTAAAAAACGCGCTAGATTAAAAAAATGCGCTTTTTAGGTGGTCAAAAAGCACTAAATCTAGCGCGAAACGCGCTAAGTTGGCATCGCTGACGTCTTCACTGTTTGGCGGGTACTTTATTAATCCATCATCATTTTTTAAAATAATCTTACAAACTATGACAGGTTTCGCTTGCTGCGTTTTCTTAATATATCATGTATAAGTAGGAAAGAGATAAATATAGTTACTAAGAATATTCTAGAACATATAAATAAACCGTTATCACTGAAAGTAGACTACACTTAAAGAAATAAACCATAATGACAGGTACACTGTTAATAAAATAGACAGCTATACTAATAATATATTGCTACAAGTTTATGCTGTAGAAATATACAAAATAATATATAAAATATTGTTTTGTTATGCACACAAGCACTTATTTCTACTTGTCTGTTTTTGACAGTAGGGCAATTAAAATTGCAATGTAGAAACCATAAAAAAAGATAGACTTACGTTTTCACTCAAGAGTATAATAAAACCCCAAAACTAATTTTTGTACTCATTTGGGCGAAAATTTTGAGTCACTTGTTATCGAGAAACATGCCATTAGTATCCAAATAAAATTCAACACAAACAAGTAAGAAAGTATAGTCGGTCATGCCCGACCATATAATACCCTACACCCAGTATATCAATAAAACAGTTTTTCAGATATGGGCGCTATATGGGAGATATTACCTATTATTGACCGATCATCCAAAAATTTAGTGCCATGACTTCCGTGAATATAAATATTATGTGTGTTAGACTTTATCTCGATATAAATACGTTTAAAAGATTTATGGAGGTTAAAGTGAATTACAAAGAGGGTCTTATATGGGAGTTTTGAATATTTATGAACTGACTATTATAAAATTAGGTGTAATCCTATTTGTACATTAGAAACTCATTTTTGTTAAATTTTATTCGGATAACAACATTTTTAAGAGGTTTATGGTCCTTAAAGTGATTTTCGGAAGTTGGAATTATATGGGAGCTACAACTACTTATGGACCGATCATCATAAAAATCTACCATATTATATGTATATGTACGAAACATATTTGTGTTTAATATTATTTGGATACCAACACTTTTAAATATGTATGAAGATAAATATGCCGAGTTAAATATGTTTCGACATAAGAGCTTACGTTACTGCATATTTAACTCAAAAGTTAAATATGTTGTGACGTAACGACATATATAACTATATATTTAAATATGAAAACATATTCAAACAGCATTTGATAAAAATATAATTTATTTTAAATTAATTAGAGCTAGTTTCTGGGATAAAGATAATCTACATTTTTCGCTTAAACCTAGATTAAACTAAAAATTGTGTTTCTCAGTTATTATTTATTTTATATATAATCTAGGTTTAACTGAGCATCATTGGTGAGTTAAACCTAGATATAAAATGTCAAAATACAAACAGCTGAAAAATAAAATAAACAATTCAACAATTGAAAAGAAATTTACGACATTTTAACAAAAATTAAAAAAAAAATGGATTATTCTAGTGATGATGAGGATTTAAGTGATTCAAACACATATAATAACTTAAATATGTCAATTGTTAGAAAGATACGGACAATAAGGACACGCCCAAATCATTTCTGCATTTATACCGACGCCCAATTCTTTCAAAGATTTCGCTTAACAAAACAATCCGCATATAATTTTTTAGAACTAATTGGACCACACATTAAATCCATTTTTTTAATTTTTTTTTAAAGTTATATTTTTCAAATACTGTTATTGACGCGGTTGCTTTTTTGCGAAAATTTAAGATGTTGACATATTTATATAAAAAATTAGGAGGAATGCCATATGTATTTTGACTGAACAGTACGGCAATGCTAACAAAATTGACAGGAGGTAATCCACTACTGAGAAACACAATCAGTAGTTAAATCCTAGCAAAATATATTTGAGGTTTAATATAACAGTGTGTTAAGCTGAGTTTAACTGACAAGTAAAAAACTAGCTCTTAATGAACTATTATAATTTTGGAAATTAGTTTTTTTCTTTTCTGCTTTAAACAATTCAGAAGAATCAAGAAAATCACTGATTCTCTGAAGGATTTTCGGCATATTTGGACAAATCCTGCTTTGTCGCTCATATGGACCATATGGAAAATGAAGCCCATGGACTACACTATAAGACCCTATAACCCGTTTTTCTGAATTGTATTTGTGAGTTTTTAAAAAAAATTTTGAAAATTCAACTTCAAAAAAATCACTGATTCTCTGAAGGATTTTGGGCATATTTGGACAAAACTGCTTTGTCGCTCATATGGACCATATGGAAAATGAAGCCCATGAACTACACTATAAGACCCTATAACCCGTTTTTCTGAATTGTATTTGTGAGATCTTATATTTATTTTGATCATATGTAATTAAATTGATGATTGTAAGCCAAACGTCTCAGCTTCAGAGTATTTTTTTAACAGAAACAGTGGTTTGATATGTTAATTTGACTATCATACTTGTTTGATGGACAAAACTGAAACAAAAATAAAACAAATAGAAGAGAGTGCATCAGTGTTGCCAGTGAAATTTCGAGAAAGATACATTCTAGTTTCCAAAAAGATACATTTTTCCCCGAAAAGATACACATTGAAAAAAAATTTAAAATCCATTTTTAACGTTTAACATGAATATTGTACAGAAAATTATATATAAATTCATTTTTATATTTATTTAAGTCATAAATATTAGGTATGTAATTTTTAAAAATACAGTAAGCAAACTTTAAAATTAATTATAGGTATGTAACTATATTTAGATGTTATCAAAACAAATTCATTTTTGTAAAAATTAATGTACGCGTTAAGGCGTTTATAAATTTTCTGAAAATTAAAAATATGTTCATATTTCCTCAGAACAACTTCGCACTACTAGTAATCATCGATTTAGGTGGATCGTATGTTGAAAATGCTTAATGTTTACTTTCACCATTATTAAAGGTGCTATTGTATTAGTATTGAGTCGGTTACGATGATCAGTCTTAATAAGTTTTAGTTGGCTAAAAATTCTCTCCACACATGCATTCCAAAATGGAAGTACAAATGATAAACTACTTTTTTAAAATTTGACATAGTAGGATTTGGTCATAGTGACCACATCCCTCAGAGCACTTATATAGGAGAATTTTATAAATTTCACATTTTCAGGAATGAATATAATTTTTCACAAATACAATTTGGAAAAACTCTTTACACTCATCAATAGCACTATTTGATGGTCTTCATTTCCCACTAAGTTGCATTCATTGACTTAGTAGGATTTGGTCATAGTGACCACATCCCTCAGAGAACTTATATATGAGAATATTGACATTGTTATATTCTTGATATGAATATAATTTTTCACAAATATAATTCGGAAAAACGCTTTGTGCCGGTCTATAGCACTATTGGTTATGTTTATTTCCCAAATGGTTTTATTTCCCGATATGTTAAGATTTGCTCAGAGTAATATATTTTCTTCGATAATATACCCACCTTATATGTTTTTAAATCAGTAAAATGTTATCAGCACATTTATTTCATATTTAATTACAGTTAAAATTTAAAAATTTTATTAAAAGTAATAAATTTCAGCGAAAATGTGCCTAATTTGTGTATTACATACTTTTTTATTGCATGCTATATTTTTTCAAAAACATATTTAACTAGGCATATTTAACTTCACACACATCCGAAAAAGGAGTCAGAAAAGAGTCCAACAAAAAAGCATTTTCGGAGCGCTTCGAAAAAAGGAGTCAGAAAAGAGTCCAACTAAAGAGCATTTTCGGAGCGGTCCGAAAAAGGAGTCAGAAAAGAGTCCAACTAAAAAGCATTTTCGGAGCGAAAGAAAAATTTGCTTAAAAAATTAATTTTTTCATAATTATAATAATTATCTGGAGAAAATAATTAAAATAAAATCAATTTTCAAGTACAAAAAAGCATATTCGTTTGATTTATAGGACAATTAAAGGGTGGTTCTATTCTGTTGAACCAAAAAATAAATGAAAAATTTTATACTTGACAACAAAGAATGAGAAAAAGTACCGTTATAATCCATTTTTATATTACTTTTTGTTTTTAAATTATATATGTATATATACTGTAGCTATGACATAGTGATATATGAAAATTTTTGCAACAAGATTTTGAAGTGCTACCGCCTTTTATTTTGTTAGGCTTGGAAAAAAAATAGACGGGACAAAAAATGGGGGACTTTGGTTGAGGATAAATGGCGCCTCATCGAGGTCAAAGTTCAAGGTAAGAGTGAAAAAATTAATAAAATGTCCAATAACTGCCGCGGAGTCGCCCCTAGAGTAGTAAAATGTCAGACTGACCCCCATTAATTTTTCCTCCCCAACATTTTTGTAGAACATACTTACACCCTATCTTCGCTCCTTAAGGGACTTGCCCTACAAAAGTTAGAGTTTTATAAATTTTACCCCCATCGACCTAACAAGTTTCAGGGCGCCTCTGGAGAATTCAAATGTATGACCAACCCCCAATAATTTTTCCTCCCCAACATTTTTGTAGAACATACTTTTACCATATCTCTGCTCCTTAGGGTACTTTCCCTTCAAATACTGATTTATAATTTTGCCCTCTGACCTAACTATTTTAATTGCGCCTCTGGAGGATTCAAATGTATGACCAGCCCCCATTGATTTTTCCTCCCCAACATTTTTGTAGAACATACTTATACCCCATCTCTGCTCATTAGGGTACTTTCCCTTCAAATACTGATTTATAATTTTGCCCTCTCGACCTAACTATTTTAATTGCACTTTTGGAGGAGTCAATTGATTTTTCTCACACAACATTTTTGTGAAAGACACCTACCTTCTATATCTGGTTCTTAGAATACTTCCCTTCAAATAAGGTTTTATAAATTTGCCTCCTCGTCCTAACTACTTTCAGGGTGCCTCTGAAGGAGTCAAATGTATATTCCAAACCTCTTTCTCTGGTCTTTAAGGTACCTCAAATATACAAATTTTTTTTTTATATAAATTTTGTCTCTATTGTTCTAAGTGGTTCCAATACAAAAGAACAAGTTTTATGCATCTTTGATATTTGTATTAAATTGAGTTCAATTAAAAGTTTGAGTGCGATATGCATGTATGTAAGTATTTTATTTTAATTTATTAAATAATTTTTGTAATAAAGATGATATTTTTTCCTATTTTCGGCAACGACTTGCAGTAGAAATATTTTTTCTTCCTCGTTGCGGCACAAAATATTGTTGTAGTCCTCTATTATATTTACGCCTCTTTCGGCAGAATCGTTGACAACATGCAATTTTTGCAGTGTTTGTAGTGCTTGTTGGTAGTCTTGCTTTTCCCAAGTTTCTGGATCACTATCAAGAAAATCTTTTGACAATCCGAGGCGAGGAAAAAATTTTCCTGTGTCGATGTAACATAATGACTCAAATTTTTCTCCATTAATTTTTCGTATACTTCTTTTGGTGTCAATGAAATTCTTTTAACACTTTTGAAGTCACAAAAATATACTCGAGAAACATTTACTCTATCCTCTTCTGCCTCTCTATCTTCATCATAATATTCCTCCATGTCATTGCCCGACAGTTCTTCAGCGAATTTCTCTTCATCCCTCTCAAATGTACGAATTGCATCTGCCATTTTTCGCTTTGTAGCAAAGGGTACATTCTGATCAAATAATGCAATAGCAACAGCATCCCCACTAAGATACCAGAGATGTCCACAAAATCTCTGAACCAACTGACATGAAAATGTCTCATCAATTGAAGCATAATGAATAATCGCTTTTAGAAAGTTCAAGTCATTATTTGGGGCTTCTACTGCTTTGGTAGCACTAAACCAATGAAAATAGTAACATCGCGAAGTCCGTTTAATTAATTTTCGCTTAAGTTGAGAAATTTGCGGAATAAAAACATTTTTACAGAGTATATGCCTTTGGCCATCCATCGAGCATGACTGGTAGGTCCTGGTGGGCTAAACTTATGGTTGGGAATATTTACACCAAGGAACAGCAAAACAATTTCTAAAAATTCCCTGTAGTCGCCTCTGGGTTGTTTTTCATTTAATTGAGCCTCGGATTGTCAAAAGATTTTCTTGAAAGAGGCGTAAAAATAATAAAGGACTACAACAATATTTTGTGCCGCAACGAGGAAGAAAAAATATTTCTACTGCAAGTCGTTGCCGAAAATAGGAAAAAATATCATCTTTATTACAAAAATTGTTTAATAAATTAAAATAAAATACTTACATACATGCATATCGCACTCAAACTTTTAATTGAACTCAATTTAATACAAATATCAAAGATACATAAAACTTGTTTTTTTTGTATTGGAACCACTTAGAACAATAGAGACAAAATTTATATAAAAAAAATTTGTATATTTGAGGTACCTTAAAGAGCAGAGAAAGAGGTTTGGAATATACATTTGACTCCTTCAGAGGCACCCAGAAAGTAGTTAGGACGAGGAGGCAAATTTATAAAACCTTATTTGAAGGGAAGTATTCTAAGAACCAGATATAGAAGGTGGGTGTCTTTCACAAAAATGTTGTGTGAGAAAAATCAATTGACTCCTCCAAAAGTGCAATTAAAATAGTTAGGTCGAGAGGGCAAAATTATAAATCAGTATTTGAAGGGAAAGTACCCTAAGGAGCAGAGATTGGGTATAAGTATGTTCCACAAAAATGTTGGGGAGGAAAAATCAATGGGGGCTGGTCATACATTTGAATCCTCCAGAGGCGCAATTAAAATAGTTAGGTCAGAGGGCAAAATTATAAATCAGTATTTGAAGGGAAAGTACCCTAAGGAGCAGAGATATGGTACAAGTATGTTCTACAAAAATGTTGGGGAGGAAAAATTATTGGGGGTCGGTCATACATTTGAATTCTCCAGAGGCGCCCTGAAACTTGTTAGGTCGATGGGGGTAAAATTTATAAAACTCTAACTTTTGTAGGGCAAGTCCCTTAAGGAGCGAAGATAGGGTGTAAGTATGTTCTACAAAAATGTTGGGGAGGAAAAATTAATGGGGGTCAGTCTGACATTTTACTACTCTAGGGGCGACTCCGCGGCAGTTATTGGACATTTTATTAATTTTTTCACTCTTACCTTGAACTTTGACCTCGATGAGGCGCCATTTATCCTCAACCAAAGTCCCCCATTTTTTGTCCCGTCTATTTTTTTCCAAGCCTAACAAAATAAAAGGCGGTAGCGATTCGAAATCGAAAAATCGTTCCCTATGTCATACCTAATATACTGTAGTATCAACTATTTTTCTGCAAAACAAAATTTTTTTATTCTATCTGTATTTGCAATTTATACATTTTTTTTGCTTTAAAACGTGTTGGTTCTATCCTGATGAACCGCAGTGTATTTTATTTAAATGAATTCCAGTTTATTTTTTTACTGTAAATACAATTTATTTAATTTTTTCCATTTCTAATTTAGTTTATTTGTAAATGAATTCCCTTTTTGTTTAAGTAAAAACAATTCAAAAAAAATAATAAATGTGAACTTTTTCTTATAGATAAAGACATAAAATTAAAAGATCATATTGAATATATATGTAAAAAAATTGGTAAAAAAATTGGATTTTTCAAACGTTTAAGAAACAAAATATCTATTATAACAGCAGTAAATATATATAATACAATGATAAAGCCACATTTTGAATATGGTTCAACTGTGCTATACACATGCTGTACAGATCAGCAATTATCAAGACTACAGAAATTACAAAATAAAGCTATGCGTTCAATACTTAAATGTAATCGATATACATCAATACAACATATGTTAGCTACGCTTAAATGGTTAAACATAAAACAACGACTGGAATTAAACACAATCAACTTTATTCAAAAGATGAAAGTAGGAAATGCACCTGAATATTTGGTTGAACAATTAAGATACGTGGGTGAAGTACAACCATATAGCCTAAGAAACGCCTCAGACTTTAGAATTCAACGAGCGGATAACAACACCATGCAACGATCACTATTTTATAAAGGACTGACTCTCTTTAATACAATGCCAAATAATATTAAGAATGAATTAAATTCAAACATATTTAGAAGAAAAATTGTATCATTTGTAAAAAATAACAATTTAAACCAAAATTAAAAATGTAGTTTGTTAAAAAATGTAAAAAACATTATAAAAGTATTTAAAATACTACTAATAAATAAATAAATAAAAAAAAAAAAAAAAAAACTTTTAATTTTTTGTAAATAAAATTGCAATGACTCTTTTCTGAGATGATGTAAGAGCTCTTTCTGAGCCCAAAAACCCCTCATAAAAGACTCTTTTCTGACATTATCTAAGAGCTCTTTCAGAGCCCAAAAAACCCCTCATAAAAGACTCTTTTTCTGACATTATCTAAGAGCTCTTTCTGACGGACCATTTTCGAATGTAATGGCCCTCTTTTCTGAAGGTTTTGCAATTATGATTGTTTTTTGGGCTCATAAAGAGCGTTAACGCTCCGAAAAATGTGTCAGAAAAGACTCTTTGCGGACTCATATGGCTTGCTGGGAAGTGGTTTCTTAAAATAGTATTCAGTTCAAGTTTAGGATTAAATAAATCTTTAATAGAAATAATGGCTTCTCGAAAAGAATTATTAATTGATGTCCGTAATTGCAGAAATAAAGGTAAATCTTTTGGTGAAATATCAAACATTTTTAATTTAAGTAAAGCTAGATTTACACGATTGAAATTTTCTTCAAAATTGCTCTCCAAAATGTTTCAAACTCGTGTATTTTTCAAATAAGCTAACTAATTTCCACTCAGTTTTTTTGTCCATTAAAAAAAATATTTTCCACAAATTGTAAATTCTGTTTTTTTATACCCTTCACCTTCATGAGAAGGGTATATATAAGTTTGTCATTCCGTGTGAAATTTCCACAATATAATTTTCCGACCCTATAAATTATATATATTCTGGATCCTTATAGATAGCGAAGTCGATTAAGCCATGTCCGTCTGTCTGTCTGGATGTTGAAATCAGTTTTTTGAAGTCCCAAGATATATTCGGGATCCAAACCTTCAATAATTCTGTCAGAAGTGCTTTCGAGAAGTTTGCTATTTAAAATCAGGAAAATCGGTTTAGGTCAACCTCTTTAAAAATTTGATATTTTTCGTCCATTTTATTGCAATATTTTGTAATATATTGCAGATAATACCATGAAATTTTGTATACGTTGTTTGTACTATAAAAGAAGAAAGTGTGCGGAAAATAGTAAGAATCGGTCCATGATGTCTCATAGCCCCCATACAAATATATATATTCCCGAAATATGGCTTAATGATAAATAAATGCCTATAAAATTGGAATATCAAGACAAAATTCAGCAAAAATAAGTTTTATACATAAAGAAATCTCAAAACGAATTTTTTTTTAATTCGGTCCATGTTTGACCATAGACCCCATATAAAGTCCACTTACAAAATTCACTTAAATACGTATAAAACAGATATAAATAATGTTAAACGGCTAAAATTTGACATAAATACTCTTTATAGGCAAATAAATTGCTGTACTAAATTTTATGGTGGTCGGCCCAGAACTGGTCATAGCTCCCATACAAGGACCACATCTGAAAAAGAGATTTTTCCCTATATATATTGTATAAATATCGGTACCAACTCAAAACTTTGCACAGATCATTTTAATATATACAAAAATCATCCCACAAAATTTTGTGAATTTTGGTCTAGTTTTAACCGTATGCCCCATATAAAGCCCTCTTCCGAAAATCCCTTTAATACTCATAAATCGCTTATAAATAAGGGTACCAATCAAACGGATCATTTACATACATGCCTAAATCTAACTGCTGGATTTTGAGAATATCGGTCCATATTTGACTATATCCCCCACATAAGGTCCACTCTCGAAATCCACGTTAATACTAATATATATGTATATATAGCGTTATTATGTTGAAATTCGACGTGAAATATCCTGATATGCATGAAAATAACTGTTCCAAAATTTAAGAAGATCGGCCCATAATTTGTCATAGCTGCCATATAAGAACCATTTCCAAAAAACAAATAAATTCGGTCAAAAAATATTCTTTTCGGATTTAACCCATATTCGGTCCACATTTTATAATCATGATATATATCGTTGGAAAAGTATTTTTAATACCTTTTATTTAGTGTATTACAAATTATCAAGCACCCAGTAGTTCCCGAGATATAGGCCTATATATTTTCAACTTTACGGGCCCGCCCTCTCGAAAATAGGCGTGACCGCCAACAAATTTTTTTTTCCTGGTATCTCCTCTAAAAGCCCTATTTCAGTTTGTTTTTTTTTTTTTTTTTTTTGAGCAAAATCACTAAAACCGAATTGTACCCCTTTTTTATACTCTGTTTGTTAAATTACACTGAAGATTATTATGAACATCAGACAAACTCTGTAAATTATGGTAAGAATTGGTAATTAAATCAATTAAAATGGTAAAAATTAGACAACATTTCAAAATATTTAACATAAATTATGTTGGTCGTAAAATTGTGTTTCAAACAATATATCAAATACTAATAAAATTTACAATAAGACTGAATAGAAAACACAAAATTAGGATATTCTAGTCTAGTGTAGTTTCTGTATTTCTTATTACGCTTAGGTGAAGGGTATTTAAGATTCGGCACAGCCGAATATAGCACTCTTACTTGTTTATACTCTGTTTGTTAAGTTACACTCAAGATTATTATGAACATCAGACAAACTCTGTAAATTATGGTAAGAATTGGTAATTAAATCAATTAAAAATGGTGAAAATTAAATAAAATTTTAAAATATTTAACATAAATTATGTTGGTCGTAAAATTGTCTTTCAAACAATATATCAAATACTAATAAAATTTGCACTAAGACTGAATAGAAAACACAGAATTAGGATATTCTAGTCTAGTGTAGTTTCTGTATTTCTTATTACGCTTAGGTGAAGGGTATTTAAGATTCGGCACAGCCGAAAAACAACTGTCAAATCGAATCAAGTTTTTTGGTCATGTAAACAGCATGATTCATAAACATGATTCAGAGAGCGAAGCAGGTGATTCAAGTCGTCGGGAAACGACTTGAATCGAGCATGCATAGCAGATCTCCTCGCAAAAAAACCTCTCATAAGCGAAAAAAATCGCAAGCTTCGTTTGGTATTTGCACGAAAGCATATTCAGAAGGACATGGATTTCTGGAAGAGAGTTTTGTTCACTGATGAATCTAAATATAACATATTTGGTACTGATGGAAGAGATGAAGTTTGGCGAAAAAAAAACGAAAAATTCGCAAAACTCCTATTACTGGTGCCCAATGCTTAACGAGAAGCTTCAAGAAGCAGGGACAGAAAATAACTGTTATTTTTAAAAAATTTCATAAAAAAAATCACACATAAAAAATGATCGTAGAAAATGTTGGTTCTTATCATTATGATACATATGTAGGTGATGTACATGCAAATTTTTGTACAACTTTTAAATTTGTGCCTTTTTTGATAAAAGTCAAAAAATAACTTTTAATTTTGACATTTATTTTTTAAGGCAAAAATTAAAAGTTATTTTGACAAAATAATTTAAGTAAACACTCTGTCTTTTAATACTGTTTTACACTTTACTTTAAAACATGCTGCATGTTGATACCAGTCGTTACAAACTGTTAAATTTAAATTGACATAAATATAATTTCGTAACAATATTATTGGGAGATCTTCTGAATAAATAAAAATGTTTATTTCTCAAGTTGTAATGCTTGGCATAGATATCCGCACACATTATCCGCATAGATTAAACACAAATAGAATTTTAATTAAACGTATTTCTCATATTGATTCACCACATTATTTTAATCTCCCACATTGTATATTTTTGACGATTGGCGTACAAATTCAATGTTATATTATTATATGCTTTAAAATCACAAAATACATCAACAAGAATACCGACAACAGACATCCCACGTCGAAAACAATTCAATGAGTATGAAGAGTAACAAGTAGGGAAGAAAAAGATACGACCTTGACATTGAAAAATACCATGAACAAGTGACTACGATGTAATAATATGTAGGTACCTACATATATACAAATGTGCTGATAATGAATATAAAGCTTGAATTGTATATAGTATTAAATTGTAGGTATTTTAATCCACTCAAGGTAGTGTCAACCAAAATAATATAAAATGTAGTGAAATTAGACATACCTCCAGTAAGTACAATTTTATACACTCGTTTCTCATGATGATCATTGTTAATTTTCTTAAGCTTGAGGCGAGGTATCTCCACTAGTGGTATCCCAGAAGTAGGAGTATTCGAAGTACTATCAGTCTCGTGAATCTCCATTATCTCAGATTCCTTTTTGCTAGTAGCGGACTTATCCATTATCCTTTTTAAAATTTCTATTTGTTGATTGTATATTTAGAATGGGGGTGTGTTTGCCCGTCTAGATTTTAATGTGTTTTTAATGTTAGTATGTTACGTAGAGGAAGGGTTGATTTTTCGATTTTATTTTTTACTTTCCCAAAACTTTTAAACATTTGTATTTTATTGAATTTTCAAAGAATTTTACTTTTTATTATTTTCGTTTTTGATAGATTTGTTTGCCAAAAGCAGGAAAAAATACTATACCGCATGGAGCACATGTAATAACAAAAAATATATATCCACTAACACACTCTCACAGACGCATTATTTAGTTACGTGAACGGCAACGAATTTTGCAATTTATGCTTGTCAGTTTATTAACTGTGATAAAAACATTTTATTATTAAAGTTTTCTGATATTTTTCATCACAAATCCAGAACCACTTTTCACTGCGAGACATCGGTGTCGACACTATTTTAATGATCCCAGAATTGAAAGAAACTAATACTATTTAAACGAATTCTGAAAGAAGAATAAGTCATCTTGCAAGGTTCTAAAAAATAATCAACTGACAACCAAACACATGGTTGTACTTTTACATCAGAAAACAATAATAAAACAAGTGTCAAAAACAAAACAATAACAGAGTTGTTTTATCTTAAATACTTCATTACCAGTGTGGCCATTTTTATTTTACATTATATTTAGCATTTCTTAATATGTAATATGTTTAGCATTTTAAAATTTAAGAATACTAATTTATTTTCTGTTGAAAATAGCTTGAAAATAAAAAAGTAAAGTTATATAAACATTTTAAAGAATAAATGACAAATTTATTAAGGCCCCTTTCATATTAGACAATTTTATTTGCGCAAGTCTTGTGTTTGTGAGTTTGAGAGGAAACGTCCGTTTGAAGGGGAAATAATTGCCGAGGCTTGAGTACACACTTGTTTATTGACATGAAGAAAACAACTATTTTCAACCGCAAACCAACAACTTTTTTTCTTTTACGCACGTGTTTACCATGTGCACAATAAAAACAAACAAAATAAGTAAACAAAACAAAGACAAAAATATAGCAAAGTTTCGCTTATTACCAACAAGTCAATTTTTAACGAATTTTAAAATTTTAAAGAACCACGGACAGAGAATCCACTCAGGAACCTAATTTTGTGGTGCCCACGTTATAAATTTTAGTATTTTTTTAAAAAATAAGGCTTCAAATCAAACCTAAAATATCAAGTTTCATTTGAATATTTCCAGTTATTTTAGAGGCTTTTGAATTTTGAAAACGGATTTCAATAGCCTGTAACTAGTTATTGAAATTCACAACTGTCACTTTCGAAAAATTAGGCGTTTATAGGGCATTCCATTTTAGAATAAAAAAAATTAAAAAGGTTGTTGCTCTGTAAAAGTTTAAAATTGAGCGATTTACGCATTTTGAAAGCGGATTTTATTGGCCCCCATCTAGGGCTATTCAAATCCAGGAATGTCACTTTCGAGAAATTAGCCAATTATGGGGATTTCCCTATCAAAATACAAAAATTTTAAAATTTTGCAAAAAGGTTGTTGCTCTGTAAAACTTTCAAATTGAGCGGTTTACGCATTTTGAAAGAGGATTTTAATAGCCCTAAATGGGGGCTATTGAAATCCAGGAATGTCACTTTCGAGAAATTAGCCAATTATGGAGCATTTCATATCAAAGTAAAAAATTTCAAAAAGGTTGTTGTTGAATAAATCTTTCAAATTGAGCGGTTTACCCATAATCGGCTAATTTCTACTTTATACTTTTTCCTTTTCATTGAAAAATACTTGACTTGACAGTCATCAGTGTGAAACAGGACTTTGTGTAAATTGTCAAATTTTGTGTTAAAAAAAATTTTATATTTATTAGTGAATAAATTTTTATTAAATTAGATGTGTTGTCACAGAGTATACTCTGCGGTGTTGTCAAATTTTGTGTTAAAAAAATTTTATAATTACAGTGCACTCGGGAAAACGTCAACGCTCGTTTACGTCAACATACCAAAACGTCAACCCTTTTTTTCTTACATTGCCTACTCTAAAACTTCAACCCAACCACAAAGCTCTAAAACGTCAACTCTGAATAAAAAATTTTTGAATTTAGCAGCAGTTAAAATACACACATTTGTACACACACACATTTATTTTATGAAATAAATTCAGAAATTGGGAATTCCCCTTACAAGTACAGTAGAAAAGAAGTTACAACTGTATGTATTGTGTTTTTATTTATGTATATTCAGTTGTTTTATTGCTCTCGTAAGTATCACATTACCAAAATGAGCTCAAAACAACCGAAAGTGCTTAAATTACAAGAGGAGACAAATATTTTGGACTTATTAGAAAAGGGTCAAGTGCGTTAGCTTTAGCGAAGCAATATGGTGTAACAAAGTTAGGGTGTCCAGACGTCACGCTTTTGGCGTGATTGTCACACTTTTGAAATCTTTCTGGCGTGTCACGCTTTATTTTCAAAAATCACGCCAGATGCAATGCTAGAGCTAGACGAGATGGATCAAAATTTTACAATTATATTTTTAATCACCGTTCAAACAGAAACAATTTCTAAAATGTTGTCAGTTAATTTATATATGTACAATGATTTAGCTGTCGCGTCGAGTATGCTAGCGTTAAATCGCGTCGCGTCGTTTCTGTCCAACCGGTAACGTCCCTACAAGAACAGTGTCGGTCATTTGATAGATAAAGTGACTGTCACTGATGAGAGATATATCCATCAAAGTTTCTATCAAGTTATTAAGGGCAATATGAACAAAATGATAGAGACTTTTGAGTCCGTGTGATTTTCTATCTCCCTTCCACTTATTTTTTGTCACTCCCTAACACATGTTGCATACAGTAAACATAAGTTCTTTCACACTGCTGTGTTAGTGCAAAATTGTTTATGAGTTAGTTTCGGTCATACATTTCTTGCAAGGGTATTTTCGTAAAATTTTTTTTTTTAATATTTTTTTTCAGTTTGCTGTTCCTCCAGTGAGACCAGCTCTAAAAATATTTTAAGAGTATTAAGTTTTATCTATTCAATTCCACATGCCAATGCATCTTCCGAAAGAATTTTCAGTTTGATGGGGAATTCTTGGAGAAAAGAGAGAAACCGAATGCATTTAGAAACAGTGGAAGCAGAGCTCATAATAAAACAAAATTTCAGAATGAGCTGCACTGAATTCAAAAACTATTTAAACACCGAATAAGGGATTTTACTTAAAAAAAAGTAAAATTAAGTGATAAATATCTTTAGTTTAATTATAAATGTTCCTTTATTATTTTTAGTTATTTGTGATTCGAAAATCGTGATAAAAGTCAATGAAGGACTTATTTTTTAATTTTTAATACGCTTTTTATATTTGTGTATACATGATTGAAATATCAAGAACTGAAAAGTCAATGAATGACTTATTTTTTGATTTAATAAAATTAATAACTTCAAAAATAATAAAAATAAAAAACTATTTTTAGAAAGCTTGTCGGTGTCAAGCACTTACTATAATAAATAAACGACTACTAAACTTTAGGTTTAAATGTTTTTTTTTCAAACTTGTACCGCCGTCGAAAAAATTAGATCTGGACACCCTAAACAAAGTCAACAATTAGCAAGATAAACATGTATTAAGACGTTTAAGAGAGAAGGCTCTCTTCCAAGTGTTGGAAACAGCGTGGCCATATTAGGTTTTTTCGAGCTAAATTTAGCTTTATTTTTTAACGTTTAGCTCGATATATTTCATTTAGCTTTTAGCTTTTTTCAAAAATGCATTTAGCTTTTTTTAATTAATTTATATTTCAAACGTTTGCCAAATAATTTTTTATACTATGTTTCCACGGTACATGCTTCGCTCTCTATTCATGCTTCACACCCCAATCATGTGCGAAACAACTTACTTCACCATACAAAATTTGAATAGCGAATCAAGTAGATTCATATTGAATCTACTTGCGAAGCACGAAAAATTGCACTCTTCTCTAATTTTTATCGCAAGTTTATCTGCACTGTCATATACATATGTTCACACCAAATGTCAAATCTAAGAGAAATCCAAAAAAATAAAGTTATGTTAGTCTGTAAAGAGAACTCAAGCGTGTTTGATTTGTAACATTTTGGCGACGAGTCGGAGTTAACCTCACTTTTTACAGTACAAGTGAAGAAAAATATTTTTTTATAAAGAAAAAAAAAAAAATGACTCCACCAGTGGAAACAGCGGCTGTTGTGTTTAATTTTGAAGCGTTCGATCCAAAGACGACAACGATTTGAGACTGCAGTGGATACTTATAATGCGGGTACGAGTGTAGAAAAGCGCCGTCAACTTATTTTGCATTACATGGGTGCTACTACGTTCAACGTAATGTGTGACAAACTTTTACCCAGAGAACCTGAAGGTATCACGTACACGGAAATAGTCAGAAAATTATCGGAGCATTTTGATCCAATTCCAAATGAAATATTGGAAAATTACAGATTTCATTTAAGGAAACAAAAGCCTGAGGAAACGTGTGCAGATTTTCTGACATCATTGCGGCGTTTGGCAGTAAATTGTGGTTTTGGCGATTATCTAAATACTGCCCTCAGAAATCAATTTGTATTTGGGTTAAGAAACCAAAATATCCAAAACAGATTGTTTGAGAGGAAAGCATTAACATTGGATGAAGCATTAAATATGGCGTGTTCTTCTGAAGTCGCAGAAAAAGGGGGTATTGAATTACAGCGGCAAGTGGAAAATGGTGATAAAGGTGTAGTAAACAAAGTACATAGTGCGAAATACAAGAACAAGACTGTTAACTTACAGAACACTAACACATCATCAAACTTTAATAAACAGAAAAATGCAACGAGTAAGAAAAACAAATGTTTTCGCTGTGGCAAGGTTGATCATATGGCAGACAAATGTAAATATAAAGACAAGATCTGTCATTTTTGCAAAAAGGTTGGTCATTTGCAGGTTATGTGTTTTAAAGCAAATAAACAGGTGAACAAAATTGATGAAGGCGAAACTAATAAAGAGATGGTAGTAGTTGATGAATTGTTTCATGTGGAGGACAATAAAAATGGTCTTGAAAAACTGAGTTGTTCGTTGAATGTAAATAATAATATGATTACGTTTGAAATCGATACGGGTGCCCCAGTCACAATAATTAGCTTGGAAGATGCTAAAAAGTATTTTTCAAAATATGATGTTATGGCAAGCGACATCAAGTTGTACAGCTATTGTAAAACACTAATAGATTGTCTCGGTTTCATTTGGGTTGAGGTAATGTCAGATGATATGGTAATTCCAGTTAAAATTTATATTGTACGATCGGATAGACAACCGTTGCTGGGAAGAGAGTGGTTGCGGAAAATAAAATTAGATTGGTCGGCTATGTTAGGTGATCAGCTAAAGGTAAATCAAATACATGAACAAAAAGTGACGGACGTTGATCTCAAAGCAGTATTAAACAAATTTCCAAACGTTTTTTCACCCACTCCTGGAAAAATAATTGGATTTCAAGCACATTTATATTTAAAACCCGATGCAAAGCCGAAATTTGTTAAGGCAAGACAAGTTCCATTTCCGTTGTGGGAAAAGGTGGAAAAAGAGTTGGAAAGTCAGGTGGCTGATGGGTTGTTGTTGAAGGTCGAAAAAAGTGAATGGGCAACACCAATTGTGGTTGTTCCAAAAGCTGACGGTTCCGTTCGTTTATGTGGCGATTATAAGGTGATGACGTCACGCACATGAATCGTATTGAAGAAGTTTTACGCCGTTTAGATAACCACAACATGAGGGTAAATTTAAAAAAATCTGAATTCATGAAAAATCAAATAGAATACTGTGGTTACGTGATCAACAAGGAGGGAATTCGACCAATAAAAAGCAAAATAAAAGCGATTCAAAATATCAAGAAGCCAAGCAACAAGAATGAGGTAAGATCATTTCTTGGACTAATAAATTATTATGGTAGATTTGTGAAAAATTTGAGTAGCATTGTATATCCACTAAATAATCTGTTGAAAAATGAAGTACCATTTAAATTTTATGAAAAGTGTAATGTGGCCATTAAGGAAATAAAAAGTCAGATGCAATCCGATACATTACTCACACATTATGACCCTAAAAAAGTTTTGGTGTTGGCTGTGGACGCTAGTCCAATTGGAGTTGGTGCCGTGTTAAGTCACGTGTTTGAAGATGGGTCAGAAATACCATTACAATTTGCATCGCAAACGTTAAATAATGTTCAACAACGTTACAGTCAAGTTGATAAAGAGGCGTATGCCATAATTTTCGGTGTACGTAAATTCTATCAATATTTATATGGAAAAAGGTTTATTTTGGTGACTGATAATAAAGCGATTTCACAAATATTTTCACCTAACAAGGGTATTCCTGTTTTATCAGCGACAAGAATGCAACACTATGCTATTTATCTTTCACATTTTGATTACGAAATCCGTTTAAAAAGGTCAAAAGACAACGCGAATGCAGACGCCATGTTGCGACTTCCAATTAGCGAAATCTATGAGAATATTGAAGAAGTAGATGTAATTGAGTGGATCACTATCGAAAATCTACCAGTTACAGTAAAGGAGTTGAGTGAGATCACTAAATCTGATAAGGAAACAGAAATTTTACGCGAATGTCTGATGTACGGTAGAGAATGTGATGGTGTAAATCATTTTGGTGTACCCCAGGCAAAAAAGGTGCCTACTGCGCGGTATACGTGTATACATCCCGGTACCATTACGTGAAAATGTACTTCGTGAACTTCATACTGCTCACTTTGGAATTTCAAAAATGAAAAGTTTAGCAAGAGCCTATTGTTGGTGGAGTGGATTAGACAAGGACATCCAAGAGATGGTTTCCAATTGTGCCCAGTGTCAAATGGTTAAACCAAATCTTACAAAATTGAACCCAGTACATTGTTGGATGCCGGCAAAGCGCGTTTTTGAACGGGTTCATGCAGATTTTGCAGATCCGTTTCTTGGCAAATATCTGTTTGTAATGGTGGATGCTTATAGTAAGTGGCCCGAGGTTCATATTATACCGAATATAAACGCTAAAACAACCATTCGTAAATGTGAGGAGATATTTGCAACGTTTGGGATACCCAACATTTCCGTAAGTGATCATGGGACCCAATTTAACTCTATGGAGTTTCAGAATTTTTTAAAACGTAATGGTATTCAACACAAGCAAGGTGCACCATATCATCCGGCAACGAACGGACAAACAGAAAGGTTCGTTCAGACGGTGAAAAATAAGCTAAAATCCTCGAATTGTACTTCTGCCTCCATGAATGAGGATTTAACCAAAATTTTGATGGCATACAGGCGAGCTATGCATCCTGCTACAAACAAATCTCCAGCCATGTTAATGTTTGGTAGGCAGATATAATCACGATTGGAACTTTTGTTACCAACTAATATCGGCGAACATCCAATAAGACAACAAGTTTCAAAAAAGTTTATTGTTGGCCAAAAAGTAGCAGTTCGAGACTATTTGTCACATGAAAAGTGGAAATTTGGCAAAGTAGTAGCAGCAATTGGTGATCTACACTACAACAGTTTGTTAAACGATGGTCGGGTATGGAAAAGACATGTTGAACAAAAATGAAAATTTAAGTAATACAACAAACACAATTCCGGTAGTAAATTCTTCAAACTCTACAACACCAGTTCCAAATAATAATAACGAGGAAAGGTTACCAGTACCAGAAAATTCTCAACTTTTGTGATGAAATTTCTATTTTTGCATTTCAGTAACACAGAAGTTGATCGCGTATTCAGTTATATGAATTTAATTAAAACTAAAATTAGAAACAGATTTTCTCTAAACACCATGAATTCACTTCTATACATCAGATGTGGGCTTAAAAGGTTAAATAAATGTTGTCAAAATTTAGAAGTAACTAAGGATCTCATAAAAAATTGATAAGGATATTTATAAAAATGATAATAATTTTTTGTCTGGCTCAGAAGTAGTAGAATATATAGAAGAATGATATGAAATATTTTACATGTAGCCTTACACTGTTATAATAGTTTGTTGAGAAACTATTATTTTATGTATTATACATAGCTTTTAATTATACCCTACACCACCATAGTGGGGAGGGTATATTGGATTTGTGCTGATGTTTGTAACGCCCAGAAATATTGATCCAACACCCACCTTAACGTATACCGATCGACTCAAAATAACTTTCTGAGTCGATGTCCGTCCGTCCGTCTGGCTGGCTGTCCATGTAAAGCTTGTGCGCAGAGTACAGGTCGCAATTTTGAAGATATTTCGATAAAATTTGGTACATAATATTTTTCGGCCCAAGGATAGATGGGATTGAAATTGGTAAAAATCGGTCCATTATTTCACCTGGCCACCATACAAATGTCCTCCCGAAATTGGGGTTCACCGAGACTATATCACCTTGATAAATACACATTATATAAAACCGTTAAAGCAAAAAACATAATCACCCCTATCGTGAATAAAAATTTCACATGAAATTTGTTCCCTTTTCACATTTTTCCTATTAAAATTCAATGTTAAAAAATAAAAGGGAACAAATTTCATGTGGAATTTTTTTTCACGATAAGGGTGAATATGCAACAACCGGTACGGAAAATTTTTAAAATTTTAACAACCGGTTCGAGGGAACCGGTCCGAACCGGCTGAATATCAGCACTGAATATATGCAAGAGGTGCGCGCCGTAAAACAATCCAAAAAAATGAATACAGAAATGAAAGAAAACGTATAAAAAATTAAGAAAATTCGAGCATAAGAAAATTATACTTGCGCAATCAAGTATAATTCAAGTGTACTTGAATGTGTACACAAAAGCAAGTTCAAAAGAAAATAAATAAAAATTAAAATTATACTTGCGCAAATAAAATTGCCTAATCTGAAAGGGGTCTAACAGATGAAATTACAACTCTCGAACTAAAATGGCAGAAATTAACTTCATATGAGTGGGAAAATCAAAACTCAACCGTAGAACTTTCGAAGCAAGTTTGTGAATACAAGAATGCGTTTTATGAAAACTCCCTTTCATCTTTTGTTATGAAGATTTCAGTTTTGCCATTTAGTAATTCAGAAGTTAAACGTATGTATATTTAGAAGAATGCATTCTATAAAAACCAAGTAAGAAGGTATAGTCGGTTAAGCCCGATTATAATGTATGTTGAAGTCATTTTCAGAACTGGTTCTTATATGGGAGCTATGACTAATTATCGACAAATCGTTATAAAATTTCTTTTTCTATTTCTTAATTGCATTTGGATACTAACATTTTTTGGAAATTTATGGTCGTTAAAGTGAGTTTCGGAATTGAGCTTTATATGTAAGCAATGATTAATTATGGGCCAATCCTTATAAAATTAGGTATCATAATTTTTATGTATGTGTGTGAAACTTATTTGTAATACATATTATTAATTTTAAGAGAGTTATGCCCGTTAAAGTGACTTTCGGAAGTGGACCTTATATGGGAGATATGACTAGTTATTGACCGATCTTGACAAATCTAGCTGGATGGAATTATTATAGATTTCTAAACCCAAAAATTGTTTAAGAAAGATCTCTTACGTATTTGCAATTTTATATATCAGAAATTTCCAATTGAATTTACGAAATTTCTATTAATATTTCTGAAATTTCTAATTATATTTCTGAAATACACATCCGAAATATAAATATTGTTTACGTATTGTTAATAACAGTAGAAGAACCACACAAACGATCTGGCACGTTCAATCATTAAACTGCAAAGAATTTGGCCATATTAGTACATATTATAAGTTGCCATCAGTTTGCAAAATGTTCTAAAACACAATAATAATTTCAATACGGAACCAAACAAGCTCTAGGCTACAGTAGAAATCGGTTAATAATTTTACGAATTCTATAAGTAACATGATGCAGGAAATGCCTAATACTATGTTTCCACGACGACTTGAATCACCTGCTTCGCCTTCTGAATCATGTTTATGAATCATGCTGTTTACATGACTAATAAACTTGATTCGATTTGACAGTTGTCTTTAATAAACAAACAGAATAAAAAAAAACAGAATTTACAATTTGTGGAAAATAATTTTTTTTAATGGACAAACAAAAGTGAGTGGAAATTAGTTAGCTTATTTGAAAAAAAACATACATTCGTACGTATTTACTTTCTTTACTTCCAACAACATGAAAATAATTTGCTTTGTATACAATAATATTAAATTTTTACGGCTAGTGCAGATAAACTTACGATAAAAATTAGAGAAGAGTGCAATTTTTCGTGCTTCGCAAGTAGATTCCATATGAATCTACTTGGTTCGCTCTTAAAATTTTGTATGGTGAAGAAAGTTGTTTCGCACATGATTGGGATGTGAAGCATGAATAGAGAGCGAAGCATGTACCGTGGAAACGTAGTATAAAATGCAATCCATGTTATTGCAAGTTGTACTTAATAGGCCATGAACTGTTTGACGCACACGTCATTCGCCAACATAAAACGATATCGAATATTTTCTAAAAAAAATCACCAAATCGATGTGATGCTGATTTCGGAAACACATTTGACGTCTAGTTTATTTCTTATACTAAGGACTCCAGAAGCAGAGCAGGTGGAGGCACAGCAATTTCAATAAAAAGAAAATATCGAGTACTCTCTTATTAATTTGTATATGTAATAATCAGCGTTGCAGATTTTGGTTATTTCTAACCAAAATTGGTTATTTTTTTTCTCAATGTGTACATGTGTAGATTTTTTCTGTTTTGGTTATTTTTTTTACTGAAAATATTTACTATGTGATTTTAAATTTTGGGATAAAATTTCAACATACAAAAATGGCCTAAACGAAAATTGTTTTAAAGAACTTGTAAATTTCGTACAAAATTTATTGACATTACCCCACAGTTCCGCTGCAGCTGAAAGAACATTTTCTCAGCTTAGTTTGATAAAAACAAAATTTAGGAATAATTTAGATTTTAAGACAATTAGTAATATATTGCAAGCAAAAGAATTGTGCAAAAATCAACAAAATGCCCATTTTGTTTGGTCTGCCAAAGACATATTTTAAAACTCAAGCTGTGACATTTTAAGTAAAAGTGATCTCCATATTTATTGTAATATAATTACATGTTTTTTAGTATTTAAGAGAGTAACTTTCTAGTTCCCTATTTTATTGCCAATGAAAAATTTTTTGTTTTTATTATATACTTTTTATTTTTGTTTAAGACATTAAAAATTAATAATTAAACTTGCAAAACTTAATGTAAAGTATTGGAATTTTAAATTTTACAAATTGTAGCATTAGCTGATGTTTCTTTGCATTTCTTTTTGCAAAATATGACGCTGTTTTTTAAAAAAATTATTTTTTAGTATTAGGAGTTGTGTTGTAAAATACGTTGTTTTATGTTTTTTTTTTTTGTTACCTTAAAGTACAAATTATAGTTAAAATTACAAAAAATAAATAAATAGTACATGCATTTAAATTTGGTTATTTTTTTTTAATTTGGTTATTTTTTTCATATATGTTGGTTACAAAAAATTTTTTTTTCGTGGCAACACTGGTAATAATCTCAAACTGGCTGCTCATCTTCTACATAAACCCCGTGATCAGCGTTACCGTTGGCAAATTTGAGAAAGTCGCACAAAAAGGGGATTTATTAAAAAAAGGGGCACCACTTCTAAAAAGATGGAAAATAAACAAAACAAAAATAAAAATTGTATTTTTTTTATTTAAATGTTGTATATGATGTATGTTTACGTATGCATATAATAAAAAAATTAATAAAAAAAACTAATATGTATCAACTAAAACAAAAAAAAGTACAAAAAAAGTGGCAAGGCATCTGTAAAAGGGTCAAATTGCCACTTTAGTCGCATCAACGGTAACGCTGCCCGTGATTAATCGGATACATATGTATAATAGAATTTATTCTGCAGATGTCAAACGGCTCTTAAATTAAAAAAGAAAAGTGATCTTTACTCCAACTTAAAATATTGCATAAAAACACTTAAAGAGCTCTTGGAATGTTGGAAAATTTATTAAATATTTAGAAAATCTGCACGCTACTCCGCAATTATTATTCATTATGGCAAACCACTAAAAGTCTTTAAAGATAAGTGGTGGTTGGGCAAGAAATCACACTGAAAAAGGAAATCTGTTTGCTAATATGTAATTTGAAAAAGTATTTACCCCAAACACATCAAATGAAAATATTGACTTGCCACCAGTTGTTTTGAGATTCGAGAGATCGAAAAGGCTATTGCTGATAATAGTATTGACGCCTGTTATTGACAAAATCAGTATCTTGATGATTATGGGGCTACCCCGGATAGCAATAAAAATAATATTTTTAACGCTATTTACGCCTTGAATATTAAACACCTGAATGGAAGGTTTCACTGGCTACCATTATACTTAAGCCGGGAAAAGATCACGCAAAAGTAGAATCATATAGACCTATCAGCCTATTGTCGAATATATCGAAGCTATTTGAGAATATGATCATGAATAACTTATACCCGATGAACAAACCCTTAGACTTGTCAATATCGTAAGAAAAATACTTGAAGAAAAAAAATATTGTTCTGCTCTTTTGATATAGTGTGGAATGATGGTCTAATCTACAATTTGAAACTAAATTTACCCGCAAACATACATATGCTATTGGAAAGATACTTAACTGGTCGAACATTTAGCTTAAAGAAGTTCCGCAGGATAACCCGAAGAAGGTATCCTGGGATCCTTCTTATACTCTTACTTGATATATACATCTTATATGATAACAAACAATCGTACTCGCCACAAAGTATCAGAGGTGACAGAAGGGGAAAGAAAATGTAGTTTTATACCTTTCTCTTTCTTTGAGAACTGCCTTTTTGTTTTCTTTATGCTACTATTTTTCTGACGCAATAAAATTCAATTTTGGTCACAGAGTATTTTTGTATTGTTTGATACAATCATAAAAAAATGCATTTATATCATCTAACGAATGCACAAACTCCACAATGCATACCGCAAAGTATAAGAATTATTAAAATACAATTTAGTAAGTCATTGAAATCACAAACATATAGAGCAATTCCATATGAAAACGATCAAAATTGGCAAATTTTTGGACGACCCCTCTCCGATTTTAAAATAAATAGTCTCAATCGATTGCCCAGCAAAAAGTAATGTACCTACATATTTTTTTTTTTTTATAGTGACTGGTTTAGTGGTGGTGTACACCACTGTCTGTGACAAAATTGAAGAATTCTTCATAAGGGACCTCATTGAAAGTTGTTTTAAAAAAAAACTACTAAATTCCGATTTTCCACAGAAGCTCCTAAATTTTCCGGCGAATTGAATCTAACATTCATTCTAAAAACTAAGTGCACATTAATACGGATTTTCAGTTGCATTTGATATTGACAGTTGTTTACGTTAAAGTATTTTGTATGTAAATTTAAATGAAACTGTAATTTAAAATAACTGAAAATTTACTTGAAACCAATATACTTATTTTTCATTTCATTTTAACAAAAAGTTCATTTAATTTTAAATGTCAAAATAGCTGACTTAACTATCAAAAGAACAAGTCAGGACTTCCGTGAAAATAAAAGATTTTTTCTTTGTTTATGATATTTTCACTATCAAAAATTCTACTGTGAATTCCGTAAAAACAAAAGAATTTTCAGTTATTTTATATATGTAATTTAACTACCAAAAAATTGTTGTGTGTAGTTACAAAAACAAAGAGTTCCTATATTAAAATTCACATAATAATAATAATTCCCTATTCTATGTTATAATTCTAAACAGTCAATTTGAATTTTAATATAAGATATGTAAGATTATAACAATGAGATTTTTCTAAAATTGTGTATTATTTTTAACAATTGAAGAAAATTGCAGTTTGGAAGTTAAAATACATAAAATAACTGAAAATTCTTTTGATTTTACGGAATTCGGAGTTGAATTTTTGACATTTAAAATTAAATGAACTTTTCGTTAAAATTAAATGAATAATAAGTATACCGGTTTTTAACTGAATATCAATTTATTTTATATTACAATTTCAGTTAATTTTACATAGAGAATTTTTTGAGTGTAAATATAAAAAAAAATCAGCTGTGTCTTCAACACTACCTTGTAATCAATATGCCTTGACCGCAAAGTATAAGAATTATTAAAATACAATTTAGTAAGTCATTGAAATCACAAACATATAAACAAAATTTCAATTCAAATATTCTACTCCAATTGTTTTGTTTATTTTGTTTTGTCCACAAAATTCTTGTTGTATATAGTGCTTAGCTTTTTCATATTAACAAACACTACCACAAAACACTTTCTCTTTTTAAGAGAACTGCCTTATTGTAGCTGATTGTAGCGATTTAAAACGTCAAAGTTGACCCCTCTGTATACTTGGTACTCGCACATCAAAATTTGCTGATTGTACTGCTATTCTAAGCATTCATGAAAACCCTAAAGAAGGATCTCCCTATCTACAAAATCATATATTTAAATTAGAACAAATAAGAGTTTATATTCGGCTGTGCCGAATCTTATATACCCACCAGAAATATACCAGTAGTGTGATTTATTTATACTTAAAACTTATTTGTGCTACATTTAATATCGATAACGAGGATTTCTATGTATTTGAGGATTATTTATAATATAATAAACGTCCAGAACTCGAAAACTAAGCGTTTGCGCCAATTTTTTTATTTATTTTTTCTTCTTATTTTTAAATTTTCTGTCACCCTACGTATTTTTTTTTATTTGGAGCTGCGTCGGTAAACTGGAGTTGTTCCAGTTTTTGTTGTAAATTACACGAACCACTTATTGTTTTAAATTACGTGTGTAATTCCAATTGGTAGTAAAATATTTTTATTATAAATAGGTACAACCATGGTGAAATTATATATTTCATTTCACCATGAGTACAACTTCCTCTTGAACAAAAATATTGCCAGATTTAACAATACTGCATTTGGTTCTTTAAAAAGTGCTGCCTATTCTGGCTGACACATCAAAACTTCTTTGTGAATTTCTTCTTCCTGTCCATTCGTAAATTTTTGTTTTTGTTATATTTCACTTTATTTTCAGTCACAGAGTGTGTGTTTTCAGCTGTAATAGATAAGTGACTTGTTTAGCTTTGTTTACGGAAAAAACAAATCGACTTCAAGCCTCTTTTATTTAATAGTAATACTCATTTATGGAAATTTCATAAAAATGATAATTGGTGCTAATTAATACGAGAGTTAATTAAGTGATAAATTATGAAGGTCACTCTGTTAGACGATATGGAGATAATGTACCAAACACATTATAAATAGTTTATTTTTATCAGTGCAAGAGAAAAAACTTAAAATTTCTAAAACTCTAAACGTGTTTAGGAGAAACGAATAATCTACAGCTCAACAACGGTAACGAAGAGAATAATAAGGTAAAAAATAATGTCAAAATGACAGACCCCATTCGATTTGTTCACAAACCATCAGAGTATCAGCTGGTCGATTTTAATACGTTTTAGGAAAAATTGCCAAAAGAAAAAAATAAAAGTTGACAAAGACGTCAATACAATAATAAATTAAATCCAATTTTCGATAAATAATTCGTTAAAGAACTATCTTTTCTTAATTTAAAAAGTTGTATTTTTTTGGGCCATACTTCTTTGTTAGAAATAAGTTGTGCGTGTGTGTTTGTGTACATTTGGTTAATCAATTGTTATGAAAACATTAAATTTAGCAATTATTTTCATGCTGAATTTGTTAAATAATTTAAAAATATTTAATAATAATTTAATAAAACATACGTACACGTATTTTAAAGGCTTCATAAATCGAATAAAAATGGACCAGGACGAAGGTCATATGCAAGACGAGGGGCAGCATGAACAGGATAATTTACCAGACCAGAATGCTGGAATAATCCCTCAACAGCATCAGTATGAACCATTACAGAACTTAGCTTTGGAGGAAATAGGTGCAAACGTAGAATATGGAGGAATGGACGTCGTTGATGACAGTTCTAATGAAAGTGACGATGACGATGGCAATAATGTAGCTAACGATGATGATGACGACGACAATGAAGAAGAAGATGATATTAGTAATTATGACGAATTAGAAGAAATAATGGATCATGACAGTTGGTCATCAGATGATTTCGATTTAGCAGATATGGATCCAGAAGATGCTATTCGCAATTTCAGACGTATGCATAATATGTTTTTGAGGCGTCACCGTGAGCTGCATAAACCTGTATACTCTTTCCAACCATTACGACTTATACAATGCCTTTATAAAAGTCGACATGATTTATTGGAATATCCGATAGCACGAAGTGGACATCGTATAATTGCTTCTGAGTCTCATCTCTATTCATTGGGAGGATATAATCCTAAAACAAGAACAAATGCCATGCGTAGGGGTGCTTGCATGTTATTTCAAGAATTGTGGGCTTATAACTTTGCGACAAACCAATGGAAGCTTCTCCAAAATGGAGATAATTGTGATATGCCAAGAGAACTAGCTTCAAATGCTTTGGCCATATATAATAATGTTTTAATTGTAAGTACAATTTTTTTAATATTTTTATTTGTTTATAATAAATTTAATTGGAAATTACATTTTTCATATTCACCCCTATCGTGAATAAAAATTCCACGTGAAATTTGTTCACTTTTCACATTTTTTCTATTTAAATTCAATGTTAAAAAAATAAAAGGGAACAAATTTCATGTGGAATTTTTATTCCCGATAGGGGTGATTATGTACGTTTAAGGCTTTCATTGGAGAGAAGAATTGATTAGTGTTAATTTAAAAAAATACTTGATTTGAAAACCTAAAATGCTTTAAATTTAGTTTCAAACCATTCTCCAGAATACTTCATGCAAATTTCTTGTTTTTTCAAAAGGTTTCGTTTTATAAAAGGAAGTCCTTTTAATATTGTAAAGCAATTAAATAATATAATTTAAAATTAATACTTTAAATAAATATTATAAAGTCAAAATACAAATAAACAATAATGAACTTATACTATATTCTTATAAGAAACATTTTCTGTTTATATGGTTTTCAGACATGCATTTTCAATTGAGTCAATTATTGGTTAATTAAAAAGTGTTCACACATGCTCAATATTGCTAATTTAATTAGCGTTTGACAGCAGCTGGCAAACAAAAATACATTTATAGTGCACTCTGGAAAACGTCAACGCTGGTTTACGTCAACATCCCAAATCGTCAACCCTTTTTTTACATTACCTACTCTAAAATTTTATGAAATAGAATAATTAGTATTTAGTTGAACTGTTAATATTTTAATTTTTGATATTTTCTTTTAGTTAGGCTTAAGTTCATTAAATTTAATTTTCATTAAATTATTTTTACTGAAGAAGGAATTATTTTACAACTTGAAAAAATTTTTATTTTTGATAATTTTTCTTGACTGGTATTCGAACCTTGGTTGTTGGTTGAATTTACATATGTTTCGAGAAACACCACTTTCTCTCATCAGACTTCTTTGCGTTCTGACCCTTGCACCACTACGGTGCCTGCTAGTCAACAGACAACATCAATCCTTTAACCAGTGACTGGTGGTTCGAAGTTTTCTGTAATTATCATTTTTTATTAATTTCTATTTAAGTTGTTGTTTTTCCTTTTCTTCAGTTTTTTCTTTCGTATTCATGTCATTTTATGTAATAAATAGAGAGAAGGCTCTCTTCCAAGTGTTGGAAAGAAAAAACAGCAGAAAAAAATAACAGATTTTTTTAAATGCATATGATATAAAAATATGATCTCATTTAAAATGTATTCTCTTGGTTCTAGTTGTCTTCTATGGTTCTCGTCAGGTTGAATGCTTTTTTGTTTCCTTTTTGAAATTGTTTATGTTTGATTTTAGTTTATAATCAATAAAAACAACACCCGCGGTTTTAATTAGTTGACGTTTTCCCTAGTGCACTGTATTTGGTTGTAATATTATAATTTTCAGCCCAATTATTTCTTTATTAATTTAAAAGCGAAACAACTGTCATTTTAGTTATTACCTTCACAGGGTTGTATTTTTAATTTTAACAATTATTAGAACAATTAACTCTTAATGAAGCAATTACCGTAATTGAAATTTTGTATGGATAATTGAATTCAATTAGGGCGTTAATTAAAAAAATGTTAATTAAAAATGCATATCTGAACACCATATTAAATGTGAAATGATATAATCTATATACATACATATATAAAAATAAAATAGTCCATGTATGTAATGACATCACGTGAGAACTGCTGGAGCGATTTGACTGATTTTTTTTATATTCTATTCGAAATTCTCAGAAGATGGTTTGTAAAGAAAAAAATTAAAAAATTCTGGATAAAACTCGGAATTTTTTTTTGTGAGTCCAGTCAACTTTAATAAACCAAAGCCCCCTAAAGTATGCTGTACAAATTTAGATATTTTATTTGCAAATAAATAAGTACAGGCAGGTTGTGAATACATCTTATTCTATATCTATATACCTATAGTATGTATATAAAAATTAAATGGCATAAACGGCTGGAGCGATTTGGCTGATTTTTTGTATTCTATTCAAAATATTCAGCAGGTGGTTTGTAAAAAAAAAAAATTAAAAAATTCCTGGTAAAACTTCACTTCTCATTTTTCTTAATAAGAGACATTTTTTGAAGAAACTTGAAGAACTGGTACCAAAGCCTCCTTTTCACTTCTAATTTTTTTAAGTATGAGACAATTTTATGAAAACTCAAAGAACTAAATTTTACTGCCTCATTTTCACTTCTCATTTTTTAAGTATGAAATGATATGCAATAACAATCATTAGTAAATATCGAGCGAAGCTAGTATAAAAATAAAAACAAATATTGCAATAATAATATGTATTCAAGTCCTCATTTTATTAAACGTTTCAAACCTTTCAAATATACAGTCTTCGAAAAAATAATAAGGATGGCTTTTGTCTGTTCAATAAAGAGAAGATGTAACACTTAAAAACTAATTAGGTACTTTGTTAATTCTTACTTTTTTGGACTGTACATTAAAAAACATATGTGATGCCCATATATCACTCGCACATTAATTTAAAATAATAAAAATGTTCATTTATTTTTAAAGCATAATTAGGTTCAAATCGATTAACCAAAAAATAACAATTAAAAAAATTTGAATCGAAACTATAAAAGTATAGCTAGAAAAAAGAAACCCCATTTTATAAAATCTAGGCATTTAATAAAAAATCTAGGTCAATTTTTCCTATTTTTGTATTTTAAAAGTTATTATTGTATTGTATTATTATATGTCCCAAACTTTGAAAATAATGTATGTATGTATATGGAAAATATTCAAGATTTAAACTTTTTTAATATAAAATTTATTGCATTTCAAAACGTTTCCTTTTATAAAATCAGACCTAATCGTTTATAGGTAGGTAGAATGTATACCAATTTCATTGTTGAATAAACCTGCATATATACATATGTATGTACATACATACATAGCTATATTTCATTGGCTCTATGCATTTTTCTAAATTTTCATCTCCCATTTTGCCATTCTTCCATACTTGACAAAATTGTGGCGCGTAGTTTTTGCTTTGCTTTTTAAAGTTCGATTTTTTTTGTATATGCTTTGTTATTACTTTCTAAACAACAAATGGTTTAACCAAAATACAACAATAAGCAATTTTAACTACGTATTAGTGACGAAAGCATCTACATTATGTTATACATACACACATTGACTCCATCATTAAATAATTGTTTACTTGTATGGCAGATAGCTTTGTTGGAGAAAATAGACATCAACAAAAACAGCTGCTTACAACACATACATTAAGTATTTTCGTAACTGGAACAAGTATTATGTATGCATGTGCATACATATATTTAAGTATCCATGAATATGGGTATTATAATTGTGTTATAAATTGTAAGGTTTAATAACAAAAAAAAAACAAGTTATTGTTTTGATTTGTTTTTTTTTCATAGTAACTTCCTGTGGCTACGAAGAATATTTTCCTCTGTATTGAATGTGTGCATTTACCTACCTATGGCTGTATGTACATATGTATGTATAAAAAAACGAAAGGCCTTAACTGTACTGGCCTTCACTTTTTTTTTACAACTATCCAAGATTGGCTACTGATTAGAAAGGAGTGAAAAGAAACGGTAATACATTTAAATGAGTTGAAATAAGATGCTCCGTAACAAAAATTGGTTTGAAACAGTAGGTATAACAAATTATGGCCGTTTGAAAGACCTCTTTACCTTATATTTAACCTGCCTTGTGAACTTACATACATAATAATGTATTAGATGGGAGAGGTGCATTTGTTTTAATATTTTTTGTTGCTAAATCTTACACTGTATTATGATTAGCCCAGCAAACATTCATGATTGATATCAAATTAATAACTAATTTAAAACAAACATTTTCTTGAATGTCAATCGAATATTTCATAAATCTTTAAGAATAATAGCAATAGTTTCTATACTAATATAAAGATTAGAAAAATCTTAGGGAATCATTAAAAAGGGTCTCAATGCCTACTATGCTTGCAGATCATCGATAGGTAGGAGCTGGGGACTTCGGCCGTCAGTGGTGGGGTGGATATACACTTCGGTGGTTAGGCCCATTCTTACGTATGGATGCTGTGTTTGGTGGGTGGCAATGAGACTGGCTATCGAAGAAACCTTCTGTCTAAAGCTCAGAGGTGTGCTTCAATCAGCATTACAGGGGCCATGAGAAGCACTCCTCAAGCGGCTCTGGATGTCATTCTTCATCTTCTGCCCATAGATCAGTATGTGATGGGAATGGCAGCCAGAATCATTCTTAGACTGAGGGAGCTGGGACTGTTAAAGAGTCACACGCAGGGTCATTCGCGGATCCTGTGTAAGATTGAGGCAGGTGAATATTGCCTGGGATCGCCCGGCTCTACGGACTATGTGAGCACTAGGGTAGATTTTAGGCGGTTGCCGGAGGTGATATTACCGTCTAGGGAGAGCTGGTTGGAAAGGGGCAAATTATATGATAGATTTGCTATTTTCTATTAGAGGTCCGCAATTATTTATAAAAGATTAAAACGTATATTTATTGAATAAAGATTATAGACAACTAACAACATATTTTTCATACAAAATATTTTAGAAACACAAAAGTCAGAAATAGTTTGATTAGAATAAAATAAAAATAATAAAGTCTATTTTTATAAAGTGGAATTCGATTGTTCTCCCACACCCTTCCTCAATTGGATTCCACTCGTAAAAGAGATCGCAATTTCGTAAAATGGGGTTTCGACAGCAACTTTGTCAAAACATCAGCTAACATATCATTTGAGGGACAGTATACGCATCTGATATCACCTTTATCGATATGATCCTTTACGAAATGAACCTTAGTATCAATGTGTTTAGTCCTGGAACAGCTTTTGTTCTTTTATCATATGTAAGCAGCTTTGGTTATCTTCATATATAACAATTGGAAAGTTTTGTGGGATGTGCATGTCATCTAAGAGCTGTTTTATCCAAATCGCTTCTTTGCACGTTTCGGATAACGCAATAAATTCAGCTTCTGTTGACGACAGGGCGACAAGTGTTTGCTTTCTTCACAAACTATACTTGTTTCTTTTTGACTAGCAACCAAAATATCATCAACGTAAATCAAAATATACACTAGCCCTTCCTCGTTGGTGTATTTTGTGTATAAACATGAATCAGCATTGGATTGCTTGTATCCACCTGAACATATAACATCATGTAATGTTTTATTCCATACATGAGCTGCCTGTTTGAGTCCATAAATGCTCTTCTTCAGTTTGCATACAAGCTTAGTTCCTTCTTCGAAACCTGGCGGTTGTTTCATAAATATAACCTCCTTGAAATCTTCATTAAGGAATGCAGATTTAACATCAAAATGGACTATTGACATTTTCTTGACACTAGCAACTGACAGTAATGCTCTTAATGTTGTTTGTCTGACAACAGGTGCATAAACCTCATCGTAGTCATCTCCGTATTTTTGTGTAAAACCACGAGCAACTAAACGTGCTTTAAACCTCTGGGGCTTACCTTCAACATCACATTTAACTTTAAATGCCATTTACAACTTACGACATTTGCATTAGTTGGAGCAGCCACCCACTCCCATGTGTTTGAGCCTTTTAAAGATGTATATTCTACTTTCATTGCATCAACCCATTTATCTTTTTCCTTTGAATTAAGAGCTTCTTTATACGATTTGGGTTTCAGTACGTCATTACTTGTACAAACAGCATTATAACCAAAACGATCGGGTTGTTTACCTTTAGTACTTCTAGATGATGTACGAATTTCTTGAGGATTTTGTTCGACCTAATTTTCATGCTGAGTATTCTCCACCGCTGCATTATTGTCATCAACTAGGCGGCTTGATTCTTCATCCACATCTGCGACATCTTCTAGGCTTTGATATGATGTATCGTCATCGGACAATACGTTTTCATTAGTACATTCTTGAGAACATTTTTCATTATTTCTTGAGATTACATTTGATAAATCAACAGATACTTCGGGACTCTTAATGGGATCAACTAAACTGTTATCGGTATATGCATCTTGATCTATAAACTTCACATCACGACTAACTGTGACTTTAAATGTATTTAAATTAACCATTCGATAGCCTTCCGAGTGCTAATCATATCCCACAAAAGTCAAAACTTCGGTTTTGTTATCTAATTTTTGACGTTTCTCTTTAGGGACTAGAACGTGGCCTTTTTTACCAAAAATTTGAAAGTTTTCTACATCAGCAATCTTTCCTTCCCATAACTGATAAGGAGTACTATCTATTGCCTTTGAATAACACATATTCTGAATAAAATTTGCTGTATTAATGGCCTCTCCCCAAAACGTATTTGGTAATTTAGCTTCAGTAATCATACACCTGGCCATTTCAGTTAAACTTCTATTCTTCCTTTCAGCAATTCCGTTTTGCTGAGGGCAATAGGGAACAGTATATTTATTTTGAATCAAGGTAATTTTGGACATGTTTGGCTGTGTATTCGCCACCATTATCAGACCTTATAGTCATCGGATATCAGAGAACTTACTCTTAACCATTTCAATATAACATTTGAGTTTTTCGAAAGTTTCGTTTTTTGAATTTAGCAAGTAGACGACTGTGTAACGACCATAGTCGTCAATAAATGTTAAATAATACCGTTTCTTTCCAGGAGTCATTGTTTGCATTGGACCACAAATGTCAGTATGTATTAAATTTAAAACATTTTCGGATCTTGACTGACTTTGCTTATTAAATGGTGCCTTTACAATTAATGCAAACATCACAACATTTTTTAATTCCACAGTCACGTATTTTCAAATGACTTACCAGTTGTCTCTTTTCCATTTCTCTTATCACGATGTCCAAATACCTTGTGCCAATAATGAACACAGCTCTTCATATTGCATGTTGCCGCCGTTATCTCTACAAATGAGGATAAAGAAATCGGTGTAGCTGTTCTAACAAATGGATTATATCAATTGCAACTAGAAGTTTGGCCTTTTGTTTAACTACACCGATTTCTTTATCCTCATTTGTAGAGATAACGCCACGATTTCCCTTGAAGTTCACTTGAAAATTCTTACTTAATATTGTATTGACAGACATCAGATTTCCGTAAAACGACGGAATAAACAGCACATCATGTACATCATTCTCGGAGATTTCACCTTTGGAATTGCATAAGGATATTTTACATATACCTCTACCGCTACTTACTACACTTTGACCATTTGCAACTGTCACTTCCTCACGAAGATTGAGATCCAACATAGAAAACATTGAACGATCTGAACAAATATGGCAAGTTGCTCCGGAATCAAGGACCCACGATTTAGAACCATTGCTCAAAGAAAAACAAAAATTATTATTTCTGTTGCTACTAGATGCTGTCACCTCGTTTGCCTTATTATTCTTTGTCTTCTTTAATGTCCAACAGTCACGTTTAATATGACCCTTTGCTTTACAAAAATGGCATGTTTTTATGTTAGGATTATCTTTGTAGTTCGAACTTTTTAACACCGAATTTTGTGGTATCTGTGAATTTCTTTGGCTTTCTTCAATTAAACATGTCTCCACCACATTTAGAGTAAGTTCTTCCATTTTTCTTGCTTCCAAAGCAGTTACAAGCGTATCAAAAGAAGGTGGTAGACTACTTAATAACATAGCCATTAACCAACGTTCAGAAAATGTTTCACCAACAGCTTCCAATTTTTCAAATAACAGCTTCATATTCATTATATGTTCTAATATATTTGTGTCTTGAGAATATTTCATTCTGCAAATCTGCTCCATTAAGCGCACACTAGTTCTTTTTCATGATGTTTTCGCAAAATCTCCCATGCCTCATGGGCGCTTTTAGCCTTTTTGATTAACATTAGTTAACTGTCTTCAATTGATAGACCAATTATCACAATAGCTTCTTCATTCTTACGTTTCCAAACATCGTCAGGCGTCACGGGAATTTCATCAATCACATGCTTCCACAAACCATCCTTGCGCAAGACCAACTCCAGTTTAAATTTCCATAGATGGTAGTTGTATGCATTCAGTTTAGCGAAATATGTCTTCATTAAATCCATTGCGTTAAATCCCATAACCTATTAGAGGTCCGCAATTATTTATAAAAGATTAAAACGTATATTTATTGAATAAAGATTATAGACAACTAACAACATATTTTTCATACAAAATATTTTAGAAACACAAAAGTCAGAAATAGTATGATTAGAATAAAATAAAAATAATAAAGTATATTTTTATAAAGTGGAATTCGATTGTTCTCCCACATTTTCACGGACGGCTCGAAGATGAGCGGCACGGGCGCGGGGTTCTATATTGAGGATCTGGACATCATAATGCCATATAGGCTGACGACTGTAGTGCTTTTCAGGCGGAAGTTCTAGGGATCTTGAGGGCCGTGTAGGGTGTCTAGATCTAATTTTTTCGACGGCGTGACAAGTTTGAGAAAAAACATTCAAACCTAAAGTTTATTAGTCGTTTATTTATTATAGTATAAAAATAAAAATAATATAAAAATAAAAATAATTTTTTATTTTTGAAGTTATTAATTTTATTAAATCAAAAAATAAACATAAACATAAAGAACGTTTTAAAATAAAAAAAAAAACAAAAAAAAGTCATTCATTGACTTTTCAGTTCTTGATTTTTCAATCATGTAAAACCAAATATAAAAAGCGTATTAAAAATAATAAAATAAGTCATTTATTGACTTTTATCACGATTTTCGAATCAGAAATAACTAAAAATAATAAAGGAACATTTATAATTAAACTAAAAATTTTATCACTTAATTTCACTTTTTTCAAAAGTAAAATCCCTTCTTTGGTGTTCAAATATTTTTTGAATTCAGTGCAGCTCATTCTGAAATTTTGTTTTATTATGTACTGTTTCTAAATGCATTCGGTTTCTCTCTTTTCTCCAAGAATTCTCCATCAAACTGAAAATTCTTTCGGAAGATGCATTGGCACGTGGAATGGAATAGATAATACTTAATACTCTTAAAATATTTTTAGATCTGGCCTCACTGGAGAGAACAGTAACTAAAAAAAAAATATTAAAAAAAATTTAACGAAAATACCCCTGCAAGAAATGTGTGACCGAAACTAACCTGCAAATAACGCGACTAGTCCATACATGCATGTAAAGACTAGCGCCTGTGTTCTATATTCCACTACAAAATGAAAGTGAAAAACTTTTTAATTTCACATTTACAAAATCACTGTGTTCTTAAAAAGTAATGAAACTTTATTTTCATGACGATTTCAGTTTTATTTTGTTTCAAATAACTATTTAAAGAAATATGAGAAAAAACAAAAATTGTCATGCTAAAGTGAATGGTTAACATTTTAATTACAATTAGTGACACAAATTATCAATGTATCTGACTACCCGATATTATCAAAATACTCACAGAATGTTTATATATGTCTTTAACATTGCATTTTTCAATGTACAAAATATGAAAAATACTTTCGGGCAAGGTGAATTTAAATACTAGGTGATAGCGTAGCGCCAGCTGATTATTCATGGTGAATTTGAAAATGTCAAAAAGTTATATAAAAAAAAAACTTTTTGACAGTGACGAAAGTTTTTCATATAGAAAAATGCCTGTTGTTCTTGCCTTGTTGTAATTGTTGTAGCAATGCTGTCACCTGGTATTTAATTTCACCATGCTTTCGGGCTTCTATATTTGCTAAGAAGTTTTCAAATTAAGTGGGAATACATACAAAAAGTGTTGAAGAATAATTTTTGTAAACCGAATACTCGATGCTACAACTACTCATTGTCGATAAAGACAACTTTCTATGTCACTAAAAAATTAAACAAACAAAATAAAACAAACTAAATAAAAAATAAATTTTATATTAAAAAATTAAAATGAGTGGTGTGTTTTTAATTTCCGTCTTTATTAAAAAAAAAAAATTAAAGCGGAAAGAATATGTAGAAAGAGACTTCGGGACTGTTCAAATCCGTTGGAATTGCCGGAACAATCGTAAGTAAATACATATTTTGCCAGAAACGTTTTTAACCAATCTGTGATCTATCTAAAATTGATTAATATATATTTTAGATTTATAGCGTATTACAGACCTAATAAAGATGCACTTAAAATGGTTTTAGAAGAAATATCCCACATCGCCAACGAGACCAGCATTCCAACAATTTTGAAGTTGGCCACTGCACTTCGTTACTTCGGCCAAGGTAGTGCCCAACAAATGATTGGGAAGGACTCGAATTTGGCTTTAGGACGAAGTACAGTTTCCAAAGTCATAACATGTATGTGTAACGTTTTGGAATCCACACTATGCCCAAAATGGATTAAATTTGAAAGGAGCAATGAAGACATTTTAAAATCAAAAAGGCACTTTTATAACAAGTTCCAATTGCCTGGTATCATTGGTTGTGTAGATGGCAGTCATGTCAAAATTAAAGCACCAGCCAAGGATAGCCATCTATTTTACAATAGAAAGGGATATTTTAGTTTAAACGTAATGACTGTAAGTAGAAAAAAAAACAATTTATATAACACTGAGAAATTTAATTTTTAGATATGTGATCATTTAATGAACATCATTGCAGTAAACGCATGTCATCCTGGAGCTTGTCAGGACGCATTCATTTGGAAACTCAGTGATGAAAGACAGCATCTGATGGCAAATTACAACAGTGGCGCTAGAAGGTCATGGCTTTTGGGTGAGGGGGGCTATTCATTGGAACCATTTTTACTCACACCTTATAGATGTCCAGAAATAAATAAATAAAAAAAGCTAATCCGGGGTGTTTTTCCATAAATTTTAGCATTGACTGCTCTTGTTCCGCATTTTTGTGCTTACCCCTTTAAAACAGAAGTAAACTTACAATAAAGAAAATTATGTATAAATTTTAAGTTATTTACTTACATTTTGCTATTTTCGCAACAAATATTCAAAAAATTATATTAAAAATTATTTTTGTTACCAAAAAGTTTTTTTTCATGCGTCTATTTGCTTTCGGTTTCAAATTACTTTTTTTGTGGTGAAAATTATTTGTAGAACACATCAATTCCTCTTGAAACAAACTGGAAATGAAATTTTCATTTTTATTTCACTTTTACGAATTCAAGAACACAAACTGAATGGAATTTTCACTTTTATTTCATTTTACGAATATAGAACACAGGCGAATAAAATATTTCAACGTCACTTTAAAGTAGGAACATATATAGCTGCTTTAAATTATTTGATGTTATCATTGCTTTACAAGACGTGTGTTAAGCTAAAAGTTGATTTTGTATGATACTTTAAGGAATTTAGCTTAAGATAGGTTTACCAGCATGTTTTAAGTTTTTTTTCATAAGGCTGTTTAAATTTAAAATATACGTTTGCTTTTACTTATAGTCACATGGTGGTACTGGTTACCCATTTGGAGAATCCTGTTCAAATGACTGCTATGTTTACACGACTGGAGAAAATCCACAAGTCATGCTTCTAAAAGTAACTGGAGACTTACCAGCAGCCCAATACGGTCCAGGAATTGTGATACATAAGGATTATCTCTATACGATTGGTGGGACGACGGGTTTCGACTATTCGTGTGATGTTTATCGCCTTAACTTAATAACTAAAGTTTGGGAAAATGTTTATATATGTCGTCCCGAAATGCGTGATGATCCCGAGGGCCGTTATAGACATGAAGTTGTTTACGATGGTGGTCATATTTACGTGTTAGGAGGTGGAACTGCGCACACCGTTTATGACTTACAGCGCATACCTGCTTTTAATTTGGAAACAAACCACTGGGATTATTTTGATACTTTGCCCGATAGAAGTGCTGCGACATCTGAAGACCCTGGCTATCCAAAGGCACGCAAATGTCTATCCTGCGTACAACATACATTATCAAATGGAGATATAGAGGCTTTTATCACCGGCGGATTACAGGTAGGTTTATATGTTTACATGTTAAATTTAATTTTCATAAATATTTTTTTTATAATGCGTGTACTTTTCTTTAGGGTGATTTTACTACATATTTCAATGACATATGGAAACTAAACTTACGTACTAAACAATGGTACAAAATACACAGCGCCTCACTTCCACGTCCACTCTATTTCCATTCCGCTGCACATACTGGAAACGGTTGTATGTACATTTTTGGCGGAATTGAATATAGTGAAAAGGACATGTGTCGCCGTAATGATCTCTTTAAAATGTGGATGACAATACCAAAGCTTAGTGATATTTGTTGGGATGCTGTTACCTATTACAATACTGATTTACATAACTTCGATCGTAGTACTTTGCTTCGGGCAGGTATACCAGATCGATATCTAAATCGTTTACCGCCTCTTCAACAACTAATGCAAAAGCATATGTCCGATGAGTCCGAAGAACCATCGCCATCCTCATTAATTAGTGCTCTTTCTAAAAGAATGCGTTCTCACATCGAGTAGATTTCACAGCCGTGAATTTATTATGATTATAATTAGTATTTTTATTTCTGTTTAAAGTTATTTATGGATCTTTTGCCATCTGTTTTATAATAAATAACTACATATTACTATTTTTTAATCATTTACATTTAGCATATAATTTGAAAGCAAACATTGTTTTCATAATCTTCATTGAATGAATTTTGTATGGGTTACAAATACATACATACATATTTTTAAATTGTTTTTCTTTAAAAATTATGAAATTAAATTGTGTTCATTCTTTGTAGTTAGAACGTTTTTGCGCGTTTTAAATATTTGTTAATATAATGGGATGAATTTATATTTTCTAACAACTATATAACTTGTTTAATTGATGTAAAAATGACTGCAGGAAATATTCAGATTTTTCTATCTATCTATCTATTAAGTGATATTATGAATACTTTCTAAATTAGTTTACTCAATTCTATTTCATAAAATAAACATAATAATTTGCTTAATTGAATTGTGTTCTTATTCAAAATGACAAGGATTCATATTCATACATAACTATCAAATAAATAATGGTCGTTTTACGTACATATGTACATATGACAAAGAACCTAAATTCTTAATACATACCTATATAGCTTTAAGCTTTTAATAATTGATTGTAGGAATCATTTCGATATAAAAAATCAAAGCTGTGCCTAAGAATAATAATTAAAGAACCTTAAAATATGCTTATATTTTTGAGTTTCTTCTATACATTAGTAATAAATACTACCCACTACATAAATAAATACTAAATCCAATTTTTGTTTTTAATAAAATAATTTAATATAAATTAAAAAAACTGCCTCGTTTTAATAATCATAATCAAACCTAACCTAACCTATAATAGAATGAGAAATAAATTAGAAGACTAAACTGATTTACAGAAACAATTTAAACTCTTAATTTTAGCTTCGTCCACTTGGAGATCCCAAGGTAGGTAGGTAGGTAGGAAGGCTGGTGTGAGTAATCCTCACACCATCACCCAGAGACCAATATGGTCAATTGCGATGCCTTAGATATGAAGAGAAGGTGAAATGAAAGCGAAAGACAAGAAGGGAATAGCAAAGTGCATAGAGATAAAGGAGAAGAAAGAACCTGACCAAATCCTACTCGGACAAATGTCCTCCATTTGTGCGACCAGCACCCATTCTGCTGCCGTGTAGCCAAGTCATTCCCATTACGAATTCCATTAGACTCTCCAGCCCACAGCTCGAGACATCCCCTAATTCGCACAGGAATTTATTACCCAGCCACCTCAGCCTATTACCCTGCAACCTGGGACAGTGGCATAGAATGTGCTCAACCGTCTCCAGTTCATCCGGGTCCTCGCATAATCTGCACATATCCGACACTTCGGATCCCATTCTCACCGTCATCCTGCCTATCATGCAGTGGCCCGTGATAATGCCTATCATGGTCCTAATGCTCCTACTCCTGCCCAGCAACGATTCCGAATCGGACTTCCTAAGCATCGGCCACAACGTCCGTGACACTTGGCAGTCCGTGTCACGGACTTGGAGATCCCAAGAGTTCATCGCGATTCTCTTTGAGAATGATACAAATTATGGTAGAGAAGACAACAAGAAATAGAACCAAAGAAAAAAAAATCGAAAGAAGTAAGAAACAAAAACTCAGCCAATTCACAGTCTCCTATCATTAAACCTCATTATTCCTCTAGTAAAACAGAGCATATCTGTCAGTGAAAAAATTTAAGCTTTTGTCTATTTTAACAAAAGTTTGTCGTTTAATGGATTCATTTGGTTTTTCGGAATTTAATGTTTATTTTTTTCAAAATATAGATACATATGTATGTAAGTATATAATAATCCTCATGACAGATATCTGTCGGAATTTGAGTTAGTTTAAAGTTAACTCATGGTTAATCAAAAGTGAGTCAGAGGTGACTCAAAAGCTAACTCATTTACATTGTTAATACTATTCAGTTTTTACACACAATGTTCTCAGTGCGAGTCAGTACTCACTCACTCTGCATCAGTACGAATTAAGCATGAGTTAGCTCATTATGAGTTGACTTGTGGTATATCAAACATGAGTTCACTGTGAGTTAACTATGATCTGGCTAACTTATGATTAGATTTATTTATTTAACTCATAATGCGTCAAATATGAGTGCACTATGAGTTAATTATGAACTGGCTAGTTTATGATAGAAACAAATTTGACTTTTATTTATTTATGGCGTTTTCTTTTCTGGCAAAAATGTTACACGTTTTTCCCATTTCGCATCTTTTTTTAATTTTTTTGTGTTCTTTTCTGAAAAAATGTCAACACTGCTAAAGTGTAGTGTGTTCTTTTCTATAAATGTCACACTATAAATTTAAAAAATGGTGCACCTTTTACACTCTGTATTTTTAGAGGGGGAGAATCGCACGATAAAACAGCTGACCAGTGATGCCAACTTTTGAGACTCATAACGCGTAAACATTTTTAAAAAAAAGGCTAAATGGAAAAAAATCCATATAAAAAAAACCACATCCAATTTTCTTTTTTTTTTGCGTTTTGAGTGACTAAAATCCGGCTAAATCTCGCCCGAAAAGGGCTAAGTTGGCATCGCTGCAACTGACATTTGTTTTGTTTATGAATGTGTATTTGTGTTAAGAAACAAAAAAAAAATATATACAAAATGGAAAATATTACTATGTACTTTTTTATGTGCTGAAACAATTTTGGATGACTTGTTGGATTTATCTTCATCATCTGATGATGATAAAATATTTTATATGATTATGATTTTTATAGTTTAAGAAGAATTTGCGTATTAGTCGGGAAGGTGCCATTGGTCTTTTTGATAAATATTTATTATCTTATTTCAAGCGATCTTACCAGGGAGCTATCTGCTTCTTCTTTTTTAACAAAAAAAAAAAACAAAAACAGCTGGACATGAAAAAAAGTGTTACAGTGTTGTAATTTTATGTTCTATTCTGACCATTAAAAATGCGACATCTTTAAAATGTGGGGTAAACATTATAAAAATGTACATAATAAAGGTGTAACATTTTATTTCAGAAAAGAAAACACCATTAATTTTGTACTTTTATGTACATATATTTATTTTTTTTATTTAATTTTATAATGTTTTTTGTTTGTACTTTAATTTTTAAAATTACTTTATGTTAAACACTAATTATAATAATTATTATTAAATGATAGCATTCTTTTTTTATTAAGACACTGCTTGAAAGTGTCGCTTTTTAATTAATTTAAATGCGTTCCTAACGGCTTATTCTGGGTTCTCTTCCCCAACATCATGAACTGCATCTAAAAAATAGTTAGAAAGAAGTTTGTATGAGTTTACAATAATTTATGTTTTCAATATATATGTATTATACGTACCCATTAGCGCATCAAAAACTTTTTTGTATTCTTTTATTGAAAATTTTCCGTGAATCCCATTAACATTTGATGCTAGAATCAGGTCTAATGAAAAAATTTCAGTCAAGGACTTGTCGACTTTTCCTCTTAAAAGAGATGCTATACATTGAATCTAAAATGATATGTTTAGATATAAATAATCAAATTATTTGGCGTTTCAGTGTTATGTTTATGAAAAAATACTTACATAAGCAGCACGATTTCCATCTTTGATATTGTTGTTCATTTCCTTTAAACTGTCAATAGTTTGAATTGGAAAATATTTATTTAAAGACATTTTTTGCCTTTCCTTTTCTAATATTTTTTCTGTTAGCACTTTTTGAGTAGCCAAAGCTTCCATTATAATTGAATTTTGTTGAACGATATTCGATGTATTCGAAAAAAATATACAATAAGTATATGTATGTATATATTAAATAATCGGGGTAAAACATGTTATATATTTGTACCTTTTAACTCATCTATAGTTCCTTTAAGTTGATATCAAAACAAAAAATAAAATAAACAAGTAAGAGTGCTATATTCGGCTGTGCCGAATCTTAAATACCCTTCACCTAAGCGTAATAAGAAATACAGAAACTACACTAGACTAGAATATCCTAATTCTGTGTTTTCTATTCAGTCTTAGTGCAAATTTTATTAGTATTTGATATATTGTTTGAAAGACAATTTTACGACCAACATAATTTATGTTAAATATTTTGAAATGTTGTCTAATTTTTACCATTTTTAATTGATTTAATTACCAATTCTTACCATAATTTACAGAGTCTGTCTGATGTTCATAATAATCTTGAGTGTAATTTAACAAACAGAGTATAAAAAAGGGGTACAATTCGGTTTTAGTGATTTTGCTCAAAAAAAAAAAAAAAAAACAAAATCAAATAGGGCTTTTAGAGGAGATACCAGCAAAAAAAAATTTGTTGCCGGTCACGCCTATTTTCGAGGGGGCGGGCCCTTAAAGTTGAAAATACATAGGCCTATATCTCGGGAACTACTGGGTGTCTGATAATTTGTAATACATTAAATAAAAGGTATTAAAAATACCTTTCCAACGATATATATCATGATTATAAAATATGGACCGAATATGGGTTAAATCCGAAAAGAATATTTTTTGACCCGAATTTATTTGATTTTTGGAAATGGTTCTATATGGCAGGTATGACAAATTATGGGCCGATCTTCTTAAATTTTGGAACAGTTATTTTCATGCATATGAGGATATTTCACGTCGAACTTCAACATAATAACGGTATATATACGATATATATTAGTATTAACGTGGATTTCGAGAGTGGACCTTATGTGGGGGATATAGTCAAATATGGACCGATATTCTTAAAATGCAGCAGTTAGATTTAGGCATGTATATAAACGATTCGTGTAAAATTTTGGATTGGTACCCTTATTTATAAGCGATTTATGAGTATTAAAGTGATTTTCGGAAGAGGGCTTTATATGGGGCATACGGTTAAAAATAGACCGAAATTCACAAAATTTTGTGGGATGATTTTTGTATATATTAAAATGATCTGTGCAAAGTTTTGAGTCGGTACCGATATTTATACAATATATATAGGGAAAAATCTCTTTTTCAGATGTGGTCCTTGTATGGGAGCTATGACCAGTTCTGGGCCGACCACCATAAAATTTAGTACAGCAATTTATTTGCCTATAAAGAGTATTTATGTCCAATTTTAGCCGTTTAACATTATTTATATCTCTTTTATACGTATTTAAGTGAATTTTGGAAGTGGACTTTATATGGGGTCTATGGTCAAACATGGACCGAATTAAAAAAAATTTCGTTTTGCGATTTCTTTTTGTATAAAACTTATTTTTGCTGAATTTTGTCTTGATATTCCAATTTTATAGGCATTTATTTATCATTAAGCCATATTTTGGGGAATATATATATTTGTATGGGGGCTATAAGAAATCATGGACCGATTCTTACTATTTTCCGCACACTTTCTTCTTTTATAGTACAAACAACGTATACAAAATTGCATGGTATTATCTGCAATAGTTTTCAAAATATTGCAATAAAATGGATGAAAAATATCAAATTTTTATGGAGGTGGTCTCACATATAGGTTCATAACTCTGGTTAACCTAAACCGATTTTGCTGATTTTAAATAGCAAACTTCTCGAAAGCACTTCTGACAGAATTATTGAAGGTTTGGATCCCGAGTATATCTGGGGACTTCAAAAAACTGATTTCAACAGACAGACAGACAGACGGACATGGCTTAATCGACTTCGCTATCTATAAGGATCCAGAATATATATACTTTATAGGGTCGGAAAATTTGTTTGTGGAAATTACACACGGAATGACAAACTTATATATACCCTTCTCACGATGGTGAAGGGTATAAAAATATGTTGAATTATTTCGTATTTCATACGCATACATGTTTGTGTACATACTAAAGGGTTGCAAATGTTGTCTTGAATGCCACTTAACTCTTTCAGGTTTGGTGGTTAGTTATCTAACCACTTATTGTTGCTTGTTTAAAACTTGTTTTAGTGACACCTCTTCACAAATTATTAAATAATTACATTTTTAAAGACATCGTTGTTCTTTTGTTGCGAGACTTTGGCGCCAGGATGCATCGGTTATATTTATATCTTTATTTGAACTCGGGCCACCCCCTTGTTTTTCTAAGAGATCGGTTGTGATTGAAATAAAGAAGCATAGCGTGTTTATTATTAAATGAAAGCAGTGGTATTTAGTTATTTAGTATTTTTTTATTGTTTTGTGATAACATATATATGTAACAAGAGCATAATATACAAAAAATAACGTAAATAATATGGTGGTTAGATTACTAACCACTGTGACTATAGTACGTTCTAAATAATCTGTTTTCCCACATAATTTTGTGTTATGTATATAATTAGAATGCCGCGTATACTCAATGAACAAGACATCTCAGATATTTTGTTTGAAGATATACCTTCTGATGGTGAAAAAAACGAGGATATAAAGTTTGGATGATGTGTGCTGAGTCTGGATATTGTTTAGATTTCGAAATACTGGAAAGGATGGTGAGAAGATACAAACTGATTTAGAAGGAAAAGTTGTTTGAAAAAAATCATAAAGTATTTTTTTATAGCTATTTCAATAGCTATTCTTTGCAAGTAGACTTGTTTAAGGACAATATATTGGCCTGTGGCACTGTCAACTCAAATCGCAAATTTCTACCACAGCTGAAAGAGGATAACCATCTAAAACGAAGAGAACATGATTACAGGGTCAATGATGAGAATGTGGCTTTTTTAAAATGGAAGGATAAAAGATCAGTTTTTATTCTCACCAACAACATAGATCCAACTAAGGTAGGTGTTGTTACTCGCATAGAACGCAATGGAGAGCTAAATGAAATAAATTGTCCTGAAGCTGTCATACAATATAACAGATGTATGAACTATGTTGATAAATTTGATCAGCTGAAAAGCACTTATGCCATTATGCCGGAAATCACGGAAATGGTGGCATCGAATATCTTTTTTTTTATGGACTGCGCCGTCTCTTATATTATATATAAAGATCTCCAGAAAACACACCACCCATAACTTGATCAGCTCAGTGCCAAAGAGTTTCAAAGAAGTGTTTACTTCGGGATACTAGCACAAGTTCAGGCGCCCAATTTCTGAACCCTCTTCTCCACTACCGGTACAAATAAAGAAACACAAACCATCAGTAGCAAGAGAATTGCGTTTGGAAAACAGTATGCATCAACCAGAGCGATCGACATCACGAAGATGTGCAAAATGCAGCACGAAAAAGAAGCCGGTGCGTACTATATGGCAATGCAGAACCTGCAAATTTCCTCTTTGCATACGTACAAATAAGAGATTTTTCTCCGAATTTCATCAGAATTAATTTTTTGTTATAAAATTTGGCTGCGGATACTACACTTTACTTTAATACTTTTTATGCCAACCGTCACGGTGGTTACTTAACTAACCACCCTGTTCCACAAAATCCGGCAGCGCAAATTTATTTTTTTCTCTCTTTATATAATAAATAAACCTTAATCAAACTAAAAATTAAGTTGTTTTGTTAATAAAGTTATATATGTAAAACTGTGGCTCAAAGAGTTAAGACATTTTATTTTTTAGCAAATACTTCAATGCACTTACTTCTTGTTTTGCATGACACACACAATGTGTGCCAACAACAATAATAAACAACGAGAGAACATAGCTGATGAGTAAACAAGTTGAACACAGTTATGACATGTATACAAAAAAATTTTTGTTGTATTGTTATTGTGTGCGCTCGCTTAGATTTTTTATATGGTGCAGTGTACAATAATCAGATTTTTACATTACTATCATATACACTACAGCATAGTCTTTAGTGTAGACAGAAAACCAAATGTTTAAAAATCAAAGGCGTAATACAATTTTTAAATAAAAATTTTATTAAGAAACAATTCAATAACTTAAACTAAAAAACAAAACAAAAAATAATACATTAAAACTAAAATTATAATTCAGTCTTTTTGTTACACATTGATCGGCCAAACACAAAACAAACACACTTTATTTTTTTTGTTGTATTGTTATTGTGTGCTCTCGCTTAGATTTTATTGCTTGACGAATAAACACATGCACGAATAAATGGCAGGTCGTGCTATTGATCGGCCAAACACAAAACAAACAGACTTTATTTTTTTTGTTGTATTGTTATTGTGTGCTTTCGCTTAGATTTTTTATATGGTGCAGTGTACAATAATCAGGGGGCTAATTCTGGCAGTCGTGATCGAAATTGTTTTCGAATCGAAATTTATTTCGACAGTGCAAAATTTTCTAATGATGGTACTCGATACGAATCGAATCGATTCATTGCTTCAGTGTTGTAAAAAACTTAAATAAGTACGTATTACAACACTGAATAAATTAAAAGAAAATGTAAAAAAAAACATATGGTTCTGAAAAAAATAACTCAAGTAAAAGCGAAATTTTTTATGTTATGTTTTTTTACTCATCGTCTTTTGATTCTGACGAAATTGAAAACATTAATGACATAAGGAAACAAATAAGAAACACCTCCGACCCCTTAAGATTGACAAACAATGAGTAAGTATAAATAAGTACATATGTACATACATGTTTTTCTAGACTCAAAAGACGTTTTAGTTTTAGGCTCACAAAGCAAGCATAGGTAGGTAAAATTTATTTTTGATATTTTTGACCTAAAAGTAATAAAATTATTAATATTATGATATTATTTAAAGGAAGTAACAAATTTTTTACTAACATTTTCTTTTTTCTTCAGTTTGCTAAAAAAAAAAACGTTATTTCGAATGCTTCTTTGCTTACGAGTAAAAACTCGCACGGTTGCGTTCGAATAATCATTCGTTATCGAATGCCATCATTAGAAATTTCGATACATTTTATTCGCTATCGAATGAGAGAATCCCAAATGTTAAAATATTCGAACGTTCGAATGAAAATTTACTCGTATACGAATGGGAGAATTAGCCCCCAGATTTTTACATTACTGTCATATACACTGCAGCATAGTCTTCACTGTTGACAAACAACCAAGTGGTTTTGCGCAGACCTTTAGTACATACCTGCTATTTGTTCAACTTTGGTTTCGTACTGCTTTGGCCAATTTTTACAGTTTTGGCAATTGTTTGCAACATGGCAGCGCTTAATGCCCAAATTTTTGTTTACTAATTCCATCTCCAAATCTAGTACTTTTTATCGAAAAAACTGGGAAACTCCAGAGTAAGGCAGATTTATATCAAAAAGGAAAACAAATTAATTTAAGATCAAAAAACCATAATAACAATACAATTAACTTTTATTATTTTATTTTTTACTTACGTTTTATTTTTAAAATTCACTTTTTTAATTATGTACTTATGCACATATATGTATCTTTATTTATATTCTTTTTTTAGCGTTTTTAGTTTTATATAATTTATATTTTCTAAGTTTCTCCGCACTTTTTAACAAACGTTTGTATATTTTGGGATTCACATAACTAAAAACAACACAGTATTTTATGTGACTCCAATTAAGCGTGGCAATATTAATGAAACAAAGATTCAGGTTAATAATGAAAACGACTATCGGAGAATAGTTTCGGAATTTGAAAAACGCAAAAAGAATTTTTACACGTATCAACTTAAAAGCGCAAAAGGTCTACAAGTCGTAATTAAGGGAATTGATTCTTTTGTTGATCCTGAGGAGATCAAGAGCAGTTTGGCCGACAAAGGCTTTAAAATCAAGGCCGTATCAAATATAAGAAACAGAGATAGGATCCCTCAACCATTATTTAGAGTGGAGTTAGAACCTGGTGATGTTAAGCTGAAGAAAAATGAAACACATCCTATATATGACTTGAAATTCATAATGCACCGAAGAGTTACAGTGGAAGAACCTCATAAGCGATCTGGCCCAGTACAGTGTTCGAACTGCCAAGAATATAGTCACACTAAATCTTATTGTAAGTTGCCTACTGTTTGTGTTGTTTGTGTGGATCTTCATGACACCTCAAAGTGCGATAAACCTAAGGATGATTCCAGGGTAAAAAGATGCAGCAATTGCGGTGGAAACCACACTGCCAACTACAGGGGTTGCCCTGTTTTCGAGGTCGTTAAACGCTCCTTGATCAACAAATCCGCTTCTACCCCTACTCAGACGACAAAAGTACCTATTACAATTATTCCCCCCGTAGCACAAGCATCCACTAGCCAATTTTCATATGCCAACGTGCTAAGATCTAACCAACCAACACTGCAAAATGAATCACCAATAAATGATACAAACAGCCACAATTTTAGCCGTCTTGAAGGTATAATGGAGAATCTGGTGCAATCCATGAACCATTTCATGACAAGCATGACAAGTATGATGCAGGAGATGCAAAAAATGCAGTCCACGCTACTGCAGGCCATACTTAATAGACCATGAACTGTCTCAAAATATGTTTCTGGAACGCAAACGGCATACGCCAACACAAAAATGAACTTGAATATTTTCTTTTTAATAAGAAAATTGATGTAATGCTGATTTCCGAGACTCATATGACGTCGAGAAGCATTTTTAAAATAAGTGGTTATACATTCTATGACACCAAGGACCCCAGAGATAGATCATGTGGTGGCTCGGCAATATTGGTCAAATCGCGAATCAAACACCATTCATTGGGTGGTCTTTCAGAGTGTTATCTTCAAGCAACAAACATCTGTATTGAGAACTTTTGTCAAAACCTCGTGATTTCGTCAGTTTACTGTCCGCCCAGATTTTCAATAACAAAAGATCAGTATAGAGATTTTTACAAATCACTAGGTAGCCGTTTCATAGCGGCTGGCGACTACAATGCTAAGCATACATTCTGGGGCTCACAACTCGTTAGCCCTAAAGGTCGTATCTTGTACGACTCCGTCTGAAATGGGACTGAATGTGATTTCAACATTTCAACTGGTCTTATTGGCCAACTGACCAGCAAAAAATTCCTGACGTTATCGATTTCGGCGTGGCGAAAGGTGTATCCCCGGAACTTAATGAAGTCGAGGCTTCACTGGATCTTTCTTCAGATCACTCACCCACTGTAATCACCATCAGAAGTCCTCAGCAGATCGTAACTAGTGACTTATTTCTAGTCAAACGTCTGAATTGGTTAAAATACAAAAAATACATCAGCACTCACTGCACAGAGAAACTACCGTTAAAAACTGCTGAAGTCATCGATGCCTGTGTTAAAAGCCTTAATGAACATGTCGAGAAAGCCGCAGAACATGCTTCTTCCACATATCGCCCGAATAGGTACAACAGAGTTTTTTCTGCAGATGTTGAGCAACTTTTGTCTGAAAAAAGGAGAGTCCGAAGAGAGTGGCTTCAACTTAAAACTAGGTTGAGAGAATGTACCAAAAATCTTAGGATCTTGCTAGAAGCGCAAAAAGCAGAGTCTCTCAAACAACATCTGGAAGGTCTAGACGCAACTTCCCAGTCAAATTATTCATTATGGCGTGCAGTCCGAAATCTGAGAAAACCCGTAATCGCAAAACCTCCACTGCGTACTTTGAACGGATCTTGGGCACGAAATAACGTGAAAAAGGCAACCTTTTCGTAAGTCATTTAAAAAATGTATTCACTCCCAATACGGATACTGACATTAGCGAACTACCGCCTGTTGTTGCCAGACCACCTGTACAAATAAGATTTCAATATCTGGAGGTTGTTGAGGCTATTGATAATTTAAATGTTAAAAAAGCACCTGGGTTTGATAAAATCAGCAATAAAATGATTTTTGAGCTGCCTCGCATTGCAAAAAGATTAATCCTCTTTATTTTTAATGCCATCTTACGGCTTGAGTACTACCCTCCGGTTTGGAAAATCGCTTTAGTAAAGATGATTCCTAAGCCGGGAAAAGATCCTTGCAAAGTTGAGTCGTATAGGCCAATAAGTCTATTACCAATTATGTCCAAATTATTCGAGAAATTGTTTATAACCAAGCTGATTCCGATTTTGAATGAAAACAACTGCATTCCCAATCACCAGTTTGGCTTCAGACGTCAACACAGTACAATAGAACAAACACATAGATTGGTACAAGTCATAAGAAAAACCTTTGAGGAAAAGAGATACTGTTCGGCACTCTTTATTGACGTCTCTCAAGCTTTCGACAAAGTATGGCATGAAGGCCTGATATCTAAATTAAAGCAGAACTTGCCGGTGAATCTTCAACACCTACTATGGAAATACTTAATATCGACCGTCAGTTTATGATTAAAGAAGGTGATTATTTAAGCCGTCCTCAACCTATAGGTGCTGGCGTCCCTCAAGGTAGTATCTTAGGACCAATTCTATACTTGCTGTACACAGCAGACATGCCAACAAACAATGAAATTCACACGTCAACATTTGCTGATGATACGACATTTTTCAGTACTCACAAAGATCCAAAAGATGCCTCGATTCAATTACAGCACCACGTAACGCAAGTGGAGAAATGGGCAAGACAATGGGGAATAAAAATAAATGAACAGAAATGCACCCACGTAACATTTACTCTACGTAGGGAATCATGTCCCCCTATTCGTATTAATGACCATATAGTGCCTCAAAACTCACACGTGAAATATCTTGGTATTCATCTGGACCGTCGCCTCACATGGAAACCACATATAGATGCTAAGCTGACTCAAATGAAACTGAAAGCAGCCCAAATTCATTGGCTCATCGGCAGAAACTCCGTCCTTCGGCTCGATTGTAAGCTTCTACTCTACAACTCAATCTTAAAGCCAATTTGGTGCTATGGTATCCAGTTATGGGGCACTGCCTCCAACTCCAATATTGAGAAAATTCAACGCCGTCAAAACAAAATTATACGAATGATAACTACCGCTCCTTGGTATATTAAAAACAACAATATACACAAGGATCTTGACGTTCCATTTGTCAAATGGGAAATAACTAAACACGTGGCTCATTATTTGGGTAAGCTGGAAACTCATCCAAATCCCCACGCTCGAAACATCTTACAACATCCCGGTCATAGCCGTTTGAGAACGAGGGACACCACCGCTCTCAGATGAATAAATACAAGTTGCTCATTATATCCTATCGAATTTGAAAACTAGATTTTGTCTAGCATTGGCTGGACTTATCTTAAGTAACTTTAGTTTTAGGATATGAATACTTATTGTTAGTTAATTTAAAATGAAGATACAATAAAAAAGTATATGTAAAAAAAAACATTACGTGCGCTCTAAACTACCTATAGAATTGACAAAAAAGTCTCAATGAAAAGATGTGTGACTTAGAAAATCGAAGGTAGAAATTAATAGCGGTTGGTCTCCCACAGCACCATTTCACTCCGTTGAGTTTGTTGTCCAGCCGTAAGCTTTTGTCAACACAGTTTTTTTCATTTATTTATTTTAAATAACCCCTGAAGATGGTCAACAAAGTTGACCGAAATATTGGGAAATAAAATCAAATAGAATTTTTAAAACAAAATATGTTTATATTTTTCTTTTAAAAATTGGTTTACCTTATGACCTTATGCCGAACAAAATTTACAAACAACAAAATTAAAGGTCAACAATTTACAACTTTATACAAAAAAAATAATTAAAAAAAAATAAGAAAAATTTTTTTTGGACAATTTTTGCTAGGACCAATAGGTAAAAAGTTACACTCATTAAAAAAAAAACAATATGACCAAAATGTCCAACTTTAACCCCCTCTAACTCCGGCAGTTCTTGACTGATAGAGCTGAAAATTTGTGTCTGGCTTACTATCCAATAGTACTAACCTTGGTGCAAATTTCAACCAAATCGAAAGACATCGATTTTAAAAGTTGGGTCACTTGACACGAAATTGCCCATATGTATTTTTTGTTGTTTATGTTTGTGGAGACTTATTTTCTACATATCAATGCAGCATTAAATTAAAAATTTATATGATTCGAAACTTTTTATTAGCAGTGATTTTAATATAGTAATAAATTATTTATTGCAATTTAATATTACATACATACATATAAAACAAAAAGAAATAAACATTACAAAACTAATATAAATATGTAAAGAGCCTTTGTAAATAAATACAATTTGTTTAATACAATTAAATGGACTAGTTGAAAATTAAAGAATAATCATTTGTCTAACATAATATAAAACTGCAATTAATTTATTTAATTTTGTTGATTTTAATAATTAAACTGTCAACACCTTTATGAATACGAACAATAAGCAAAAATCCTACAATAATTGCCGGCATACTAACGAACGTCGCAATGCCCTCGTATATAAAACGCGGAGCAAATATTTTCCAAACCATTAAGTGACGACAATGTATGGTACACGCCAACATGGAACAAAATACCTAAAAACAAAACACAGCCATTTTAAAGTAGATGTTTTCACAAATGAAAAAATAAGACTTACCTTTATCCCTTGTAAAATATAAAATTGAACAGCCAATTTAAAAGCGGTACCGATAAATACTGCATCCTGCTCGAACAATACCAATTCGCCTCTAGTCATATCAAAGCCAACACATTCATTAGAGATGTCACTCAACGATCTATCATTTATTGATGCAGAAACGTTGGGAGGTCGCGCCAAGCCACAAATCTCAGTTTTGCGTTGCTCGCGGTTAAAATTAGTTTTAATAAGATTTGGAAAAAGAGCAAAAACAGAAAACGTCTCAGTAGACAATAAGCCGTACATGCAAAAGAAAAGAACGTGGCCACAGAACGTATTGAGTATTACCAATACACCAGATATAATATTTGAATGTCCAATGTTGGTAGTTCGGCCAACAAATGCAGCCCGCCAATCTATTTGCGACAGTGTTGTTTGGTGCGAAGTAGCAAAAAAGCAGAAATGAGCCAATAAAAACCACGCAACCACGGCAGTGAATGTTGGCTGTATACAAGTTTCTAATAAATAAAAATAATAAATGTTATTCATAATTTTATTAGTTTATTCATAGTTTACAATCTTTAATCAAATTATAAATTAATTTGCCAAAAAATTTGTTTACAATCGAATTTTTTTCCATCATTGCCGATGTTCGGACAAATTTACAAAAATTGGATAAATTAGAAAAACTAAGATAAATTTATTTTTAAGCAATAGTAAAGAACTGGAAGAAAAAATATTAAAAAATGTAAAATTATTCCGTTCCATTGGCGTTGTCTATTTAGAAACAATATGTTTTTTTTAATTTCGGTTGTGTATTTTGGACGTGATCATGTTTTACATCAGGAGTGCCCAAAAGTTGCTTATGTAAGAGCAAACACCAATACATTTAAATAAAAACCAGGGTTTAAAAATGCTTAATTATTTTCAAGCACTACGTATGTATGTGCTTAACTTTACCCTGCAAATAATATTGGACTACGTGATCCATTTTAGATGATATGGACTACTCTCAACATGGTCCAATGTAATGCAGTCATGGACCATGTCATAGTTAAACAAGAGTTTGTAACGGGTTTTGCAATAGCTACTTGACAACTCTGAATTTAAATTGTGAACGCACTATTTCACTGATCATCTAATTGTTGCTTTCTTTTTTTTCAGTTTCGTTATGGTAAAGTACACGAAGGAACAACGTTTGGAAATTATAAAAATGTACTACCGAAATTCGGAGTCGGTGACCGCAACTTTAAGAGCGTTAACTCCAATTTTCGGTCGTAATTCTCGCCCTAGTAGACAAGCAATAACAAGTTTAGTGCAAAAATTTGAGTCTACATATTCATTGTGTGATGCTGTCGTGCCAGTGAGACAACGGCCTGGTCGAAGTTCCGAAAATATCGCTGCCGTTCAGGCGTCCGTAGCAAACGATTCAAATCAGTCGATTCCGCGGCGTTCTCAAGAACTGGGCATCCCCAAGACCACTTTATGGCGAATTTTGCGTAAGGATCTGGGTTTACACCCATACAAGATTAAGCTGACTCAAGAATTGAAGCCGATGGACCATTTGAGTCGACGTACGTTCTCCGATTGGGCTCTGGCGAAGATGCACCAAGATGATGAATTTCATCGCAAAATCATCTTCAGTGACGAAGCTCATTTTTGGCTCAATGGGTTCGTCAATAAGCAAAATATGCGTTATTGGTCTGCTGAAAATCCACATGTGCTTCACGAATCACCACTTCATCCACAAAAAATTACTGTTTGGTGCGCTTTGCATGCCGGCGGCGTCATTGGGCCATATTTTTTCGTCGACAATAACGATCGTCACGTTACTGTGAATGGCGATCGTTATCGCGCAATGATTAGCGATTATTTTTGGCCCGAATTGGAACACATGGACTTGGATGACATGTGGTTTCAACAAGACGGTGCCACAAGCCACACAGCACACGTTACAATCGATTTAAAAAAAGTTGTCAAGTCCTTATTGGAAAACCCGATAGTTAAACGACATGGTTTCGTGTTAACACGATTGCATATTAAGTTGTTGTTGTTGTTGTTTAAAACTAACCCTCGTGAGTACTCCATGGAGTAGTTTTGGGACTACTCCGATGGGTTATATGGTCCAGTCCTAGGACATCGCAATGTTAAATGGACCACCTTTTTTTCATATATTTGGAGTAGTTTTGGAGTACTCCTACTCCTCTTTGGACTAGTCTTTACATGCATGTATGGACTAGTCGCGTTATTTGCAGGGTAACTAGAAGAAAATACACAAGCAAAAGCAGAGCACAAAGTCAAAAAACAAAAATAAAACTATTGACTAGCTTAACTATGTGATTCTATTTGCTGACACAGTCAGCCACAGCAATTCACTTTTAAAAATTTGCTGCTGCTTAAAATTTACATTTTTTAATTTTTCTTTAATGCTTTTGCTGAGCTAAAAACTGTGAACGTTTGTAGTGCTGAAGTTAAGCAAGTCTTATTTTTGTTGTAGTATGATACCGTTTAATACGGATACGGGAAATCATGCGCATGTCTTAATCTTTATCTTATCATTCTTGGTGCTGCGTGCTGTAATTAGGGTGTCCAGACACTTTTGGCGTAATTGTCACACTTTTGAAATCTTCCTGGCGTGTCACACTTTATTTTCAAAAATCACGCCATTTACACTGCTAGAGCTAGACGAGATGGATCATTTTTTTATAATTATATTTTTTAATCACCGTTCAAACAGAAACAATTTCTAAAATGTTGTCAGTTAATTTATATATGTATGTACAATGATTTAGCTGTCGCGTCGAGTATGCTAGTGTTAAATGGCGTCGCGTCGTTTCTGTCCAAGCGGTAACGTCCCTACAAGAACAGTGTCGGTCATTTGGTAGGTAAAATGACTGTCACTGATGAGAGATATATCCATCAAAGTTTCTATCAAGTTATTAAGGGCAATATGAACAAAATGATAGACTTTTGAGTCCGTGTGATTTTCTATCTCCCTTCCACTTATTTTTTGTCACTCCCTAACACATGTTGCATACAGTAAACATAAGTTCTTTCACACTGCTGTGTTAGTGCAAAATTGTTTATGGGTTAGTTTCGGTCACACATTTCTTGCAGATGTATATTCGTTAATTTTTTTTATATGAGAATTTTTCCTTAATTATAAATGTTCCTTTATTATTTTTAGTTATTTGTGATTCGCAAATCGTGATAAAAGCAATGAATTACTTATTTTTTATTTTTAATACGCTTTTTATATTTGTGTTTACATGATAGAAAAATCAAGAATGACTTTTTGTTTTTTTTTTTATTTTAAAACGTTTATTTAATTATTTAAAAATCGAGACCTGAAAAGTCAATGAATGACTTATTTTTGATTTAGTAAAATTAATAACTTCAAAAATAATAAAAATAAAAAATTATTTTTAGAAAGCTTGTCGGTGTCAAGCACTTACTAAATATAATAAACGACCAATAAACTTTAGGTTTGAATGTTTTTTTTAACTTGTCACACCGTCGAAAAAATTAGATCTGGACAGCCTAGCTGTAATGAGTATACAAAATATACAGCCTATAGCTAAGAGTTTTTACAAATACAAAAGTGCACCAAGAGTATATGGCTTGGGCACTCCTGTTTTACATAAACAGAAAAACGTACACAGCAAAACTGACTTAAGGCCCAACTATAATATGCATATGCTAGCTTAAGCAAACGTGCGAACACATATAAATTGTATGTGGCAATCTATAATGTACTTTACGAAACTTTTCGTTAAGTTTTTCAACTGTCATTTGCTTAAGCAAAAAGCGAAACTGATCGCACATTCTATACGGAATCAGCTGTTTGTTGTTGTTTGTTTGTGTTTTGAACAAAATGGAAGAAAATATATTTATTTTAAATTTAATAGAAAATGCGGAAAAAAATAAGTGCCTTTACAATAAAAGGGACCCTTTTTATTTTAACAAAAATGTCTTTCTGTCGCGGTTTATTTCTCTGACAGAACAAGAGCGTCTTCTTCTTTTACAGTGTAGTTCACTTATTTCTTTTAATGTGCACAGGCCTTCAAGCGCTAACTTTAATTATTTAATTATTTAAATTTTTAAGTTTTTTCTCCATTTTTGCAAACACAATACGAAAATTAACAAAACATATGTAAACGTTTATTATTATTTACAACTAGCTAAACCCGGTGTGCTTTGCTACCCCCCACCCCCTCGTCATAAAATAAAACGTATTTATATATTTACAAACATTTATTTATTTAATTTTAATGTATTTATTGCAATGCTTTAGGCGAGACCATGCCCCTTTGTCCACTTACATAGCCAAGAATTTATTATTTCGTAAGAATATTCTGTTGTGAAAATTTAATGACGATCGGTCCAGTAGTTAAGACTATATTACGATGTTTAATTTTTCTAAAAAGGGGCGTGGTCCCACTCACTTTTCTCCTGGTACATATTCCTAATTATGCCAATACCATATGTACCAAATATCACCGACGTACGTCAAAAAATGCCCAAAATATGGCGGGTTAAATTTGTGGGTAATATGGGCGGTGCCACCCCCGTTTGTACAATCAAAACTTCATATAGCCTATTATTCCTTCCAGAGTCACAGTAACATGCTGTAAAAATTTCAGGCAGATTGGTCCAAGGGTTTGGCCTCCTATTAAGCACAAACATACAGACACACATTCATTTATATATATATATATAGATTAAAAGCAATATAATTTAAGGTGAAATGGGGCGAAAAATGGGGATTTGGTAATAAAAAAATGTATGTAGTTAAAAAGTATATAAAACTTTAGGTAAATACATATTACAAAAGAAGTATTTTGTATAGCAAACATTGTTAGTGGTATAAGTAAGTCTCTGAATTAAAAAAGGGGGCGATGAAGTAGGCGTGGTTCATAGTTATATGGCGACGTAAACAGTATTAAGAGCAATATACTACCAAATAAAAAAATACGTTGGAATGAACAAATTTGTATAGAGAACAAAAAGTATAAAACTTTCAAAAATTTGACGTGAAAAGGGGCGTGAAAGGGGCGTGGCTTAAGAAATCTTTATTTTTACCTCGCCTGGAGTATATAATGTGTATACAATTTGAAGTAAATCTGTTAAAAACTATATGGGAGCAATTACATAATTTTTAAAAAGTGGGCGTAAAAGTGGGCGTGGTAAAAAAAGTACCCTATTATTCCTTCCAGAGTCACAGTAACATGCTGTGAAAATTTCATCAAAATCGGCTCAGCCGTTTTGGAGTCTATACGTTACATACATACATACATACATACATACATTGAATTTTATATATATAGATGTAGTGCTGCCACAGCTGTACATTTTAGTACTTTTGCCGATAAATTAAAAAAAGGAAAAATTATGCGTTTCGGGTACGAAGTTTTATTTTAATTATAAAATAATATAATAATATTTATAAAATATAGTCATTTAATGGGTTTTTGTTAAAATAAAAACATTTTTTTTAAACATAAATGAGCAACTGTGGACAAAAAGTTTCAAAGTCATTGTAGCCACCTGAAAGTTAACTCTGAACTGGTTATGCATTTGACAGCCTTTTCGTTAAATTTTGCAATTTGCTTAAGCTTGCTTATGCATATTATAGTTGGGCCTTTAGAGCTAGTTTTTTACTTGTCAGTTAAACTCAGCTTAACACACTGTTATATTAAACCTCAAATATATTTTGCCGGGATTTAACTATTGATTGTGTTTCTCAGTAGTGGATTACCTCCTTTCAATTTTGTTAGCATTGCCGTACTTTTCAGTCAAAATACATATGGCATTCCTCCTAATTTTTTATATAAATATGGTAATATCTTAAATTTTCGCAAAAAAGCAACCGCGTCAATAACAGTATTTGAAAACTTTGACTTTGAAAAAAATTAAAAAAATGGATTTAAAATTATAATGACGTGAATAAAAAAAGATCTAACAACTTTAGAACCAACGAAATCGAATTTCTTTTAAAACTGGTGGAGAGAAAAAATATAATAGAGTGCAAAAAAACAGATAGGACAAGCTCAGATGATAAAATTAATTGTTGGAAAGAAATCGAGACTGAATTTAATTCAGCCTTTGATTGTTACCGATCATATAAAACTTTAAAAACTAAATATGAAAATATTAAGAAGGACGCGAAAAAGAATTTTGCTTTAGACAGAATAGAGACATATAAAACAGGTGGTGGACCAAAACCACCTTCAAATATCACAACAATTGATGAAAATGTTTTAAACATAGTTCAGCAGGAACAAATGGTTGGACATGAGTCCATCTATGATGACGACGGTATAAATACAGAAATGATTTGGACTTGTCTTTATTGTTCGTATCTTTCTAACAATTGACATATTTAAGTTATTATATGTGTTTGAATCACTTAAATCCTTATCATCACTAGAATAATCAATTTTTTTTTAATTTTTGTTAAAATATCGTAAATTTCTTTTCAATTGTTGAATTGTTTATTTTATTTTTCAGCTGTTTGTATTTTGACATTTTATATCTAGGTTTAACTCACCAATGATGCTCAGTTAAACCTAGATTATATATCAAATAAATAATAACTAAGAAACACAATTTTTAGTTTAATCTAGGTTTAAGCGAAAAATGTAGATTATCTTTATCCCAGAAACTAGCTCTTAGAATTTCAAGGATAAAGTTAAACATGATACTGGCTACAGAGTAGAAGCGGAGAAAGGTAAAAGATTTGAAAATTTTAGCAGTAATGGTACATATTTGGCTGTTGTTTTAGAAACGATATTTTATGATGAATGTAATTTCGATCTGATTTAAATTATTAATAAAAGTTACAATTTACATTTCAAGTACTGTATATTAATTTAGAATTATTTATAGAATAACGGTGAAAGTAATATTTTAGAGGTAATTGTATTTCCGATAATATCTGTGTCTTTATTTTAGCGGCAACGGTAGCCAACATTGCTAAAAGCACTAAGAACAAACAGTGTCAAATAAAGCTAAATATCTACTGTGAGAAGTCCTAAGAAAAAAAGTAAAGTATTTGTCATGTGTTACAGTGACACAAATATGAATATTTCTGTGTAACATTCACCAAGCGTGGTTGAGGAGGATATAAAAATATTCGAAACATAAAGTATCTTTATACTATGTATAAAACTGAAAAAACATAAGAAATCTAATCACTTTTAAGATGATAGCAAAATATAGTTTCGTAGTACAAAAAAAAATATAAGTAAAATTTATATTATATTTTTATAATTTTAATTTAATACATGTTTGTAATTGAAATAAGCTGATCATTTTATAATTGAAAATTATCGCAATTAAATAAAATTTATTCCTTTGAAATTTTACAGTCTAAGGACAAAATCTACGCAAACATTTTTACATACATTTTTAACTTTTAGAGAATTACTGATGATATCAAGAAAAAAATTGATATTAATTTTTAAAGCATTAATAGTAAAGATTATCTAAATAAAAAAGTTTCAGAATAATAATAAATTAACTATTGATGATAAATACAATAAACAGCGGGAGAAAGTGTACATACACTTACAGCACTAACTTTAAAAATGGCAAATAGAAATTAAATACAGCAATCAGTTCGAAATTTGGTGGTAACCTTCGAAAACAAAATTATGTAATCTAAAATTAATTGCTAAAATAGTGAAATTAACTCGTGTTACTGGGCAAACTTTTATAAAAAAAATATGAAAACTCTAACAGTACTGAAAATAAGCCATGATCTCGAAGACCTATGAAGCTTTTACGACGCGGTTTTAGAAATGTATATTTGAACATTAAACAAGTCGATCTGGATTAAAAAATTAGCGAAAAACCTTGCAAGATATTCGAATATTATTATTTAAAATGTAGAACAACATGCAAAAAGACACTTATTTCAGCCAACAATCGACAACTTCGCTTGGACTTCGCTAAGGCATATTTAAAGAAAGGAATACATTTTTGGAATAATAATGAAAGTAATTTCAGAAATGATGGCCGAAACATGGTTTGGTAAAAACCGAACACTGCACTTGATGCCAAAAATATTATACCTATAGAAACATGGCGGTGGAAGTGTTATGGTCTGGGGAAGTATGGCAGTATCGGGGGTAGGTCAGTTGGTTTTTATTGAAGGTAATGTGGACAAATATCAGTATAAGACCATATAAAAACAAAATTTTGAGCCATCTGTGGAAAGGTTCCAGCAATACAACGATCCCAATCATGCATCAAGACAGCTAAATTCACCAGATTTCAATCCAATTAGAATTTTTGGAAAAAGAAAATGCTGCGTAAATATGTTAGAGAAATGTATAATTAAACTTTTAGTCAATGCATGTAGACTTTTTCGTATTTATTTCAATTGTTTTAGTTATTTTTATTGTTGTTATGCTCTTGAATAAACTTTATGTTTTATAATCAATTATTTATACAACATAAAGTTATAATTATAATTTTGATTATAATCTTTGATTTTGGTACTTTAAAAAAAGATGCAAACATTTTATTAATTTTCCATACAAATAAAGGATGTCCCAACTAGAACGCAATTATTAAATTTGGCGCCATTCGAAGTGTCATTGTTTGACATTTGAACAATTGTTATTGTTTGCTACTAGAAGGTACGAGGTTAGTAAAAATGGAGCGCTACAATAATGAACAACGCATTCTCATTGTGAAATTGTTTTACCAAAAAGGTGAAAGTTTTGCGGCTACAGTTTGCAAATTGCGATCAATTTGGGGTCAGAATAATGCTCCAAAAGAGTCAACTGAAAGAGATTAATGGATAAATTTGCCAAAACTGGGTCTGTTAGTGATGTAAAGACAACAACGCGCCTTCGACCAGGTCGATCGATCGAAAATGTCGCAGCTGTACGTGATGATGTCGCTCAAACTCCATCCACCTCAATTCGACACCGAGCTCAGAAAATTGGTGTCTCCAAATCCACTATGCTGCGAATTTTGACGAAAGATTTGCATCTTCATGCATACAAAGTTCAATTGACTCAGGAACTGAAGCCAGCTGACCATGGACAGCGAAGGGAGTTCGTTAATGTGGTTTCAACTGTTATGTTTTGTCATTTGTTCTTTGATTTTAATAAAAGTTCCTATTTTTTTTCAGAGTGTATTTTTCCAGTTAGTTTAGAATGCTGCGTCTGGTCGCAGCAGTTTTAATTCACCTAAGCACTGTTTAAGGTGCTCAGTCAGAATATTGAGAAGACAAGTGGTTATATGTTAATCCAAATTGTATCTGATTTATTTTGGGCAGTCAGCCCCCTTTTATACAAAATTATCTTATGCCTAATTCTTATTCTATTTCCCCTGCAATTGTTTCTTGACCAATCACAATTAGTTTGGGAAATTGAGTTTAATAATTTGTCACTCAATTTTCCAAACTGCATATGTTGCACTTTTTACAAATCAATGTTCATTGATTTGTTTTTATTAAATGCATTTGTGGTGTCAAGTTATTATGCACATTATTTATTAGGGTGGCCCATATTTATTTGGTAAAGTGTATTAGGGTACACTACACAACAAGACGGCGCCACATGTTATACAGCCAGAGAAACAATTCAATTGCCGGTCGTGTCATTTCACGTTTTGGAGACCAGAATTGGCCGCCTAGATCGTGCGATTTAACACCTTTAGATTTTTTTCTTTGGGGTTTTTTGAAGTCGATGGTTTATGCGAATAAGCCGACGACTACTCAAGCCTTAAAAGAGGAAATTGGCTGCATTAATGAAATACCACAGCATTTATGCAAATAGGTCATTGAAAATTTCATTAAAAGATCGCGAGTGTGCCAGCAAAGCCGCGGCGGCTTCCATACATAACCTCATTCTGTCTACTTTACGATATAATAAAGTTTCACGATTTTTTTTAAATATCTGTGTTTTATTTTATATTAAAAACACAAAATAAAGGGATGAGTGTAGAGTTTTTTCCTTAACTATATATGTACATATATACTAGCTAAACCCGGTGTGCTTCGCTACCCCGCCTCGTTATAAAAAAATAAAACGTATTTACATATATATTTACAAAAATGTATTTATTTGATTTTAATTTATTTATTGCAATGCTTTAGGATATACAATATTTTTAGTTTACTCATCAGGAGCATACACATATAAATCGGTGGGTTTTCCTACACGGGATGTTAACAGTCATCGCAAACACTAACTGAACAGGAAACTGCAATTGTTTAAAATCGAATGGTAAATCTGTTGGTAGCATTGGAATGCGTGGCAAAAGTACATCTGTACCTTTATATTTTCCTGTTATAATAGTCGCTTCTAATAAATTATTTCCCATTTTTTTTTACTGCAAGTCGAGTGCCATTGAAAGCCGTGGTGATCGATATTACGCAGTAAAATAATTGGCACTCCAATTTTAAGTTGTAGCACATGTGGTGGAAAGCCTGGCACATCGAGTGAATTTAAGAATTCAACAGGATAATTAACGGCCTTATGGGTTGCTTGATTGATTTGTAGCGTGTTTTTATTGTCACCATGACCATACCTTCTGTACGATCATGATAGCGTCCCAAATGTGTCTTTGTTACCTTACCATCCGTAAGCTATACGACACTTATCATAAGCACACGCCCACTGCTTTAATTTACATTATTGCAGTGTAAACACTCTCTCACGATTTGAGTGGTAGGTACTTGTAAGCACTCATGTTTGGCTGTATATGCTCTACATGATTGTTTTCAAAATACCAAATAATTATGTCTGTGGTGTTAGGTGTCGTCTACAGCAATGCACCTTGCTGGCTGGCATGAGTTCTGCTTGCTCAGCATTTTCCCACAGACAATAAGAACAATATTTAAGTTAGATTTAAAATAGATTTAAGAATTAAAATTAATTAATAAAGAGACTAGCTAATGAACAGTCACTTGAGCGGCTGTTCGTAAATAATTAAAATTCGTTTTAATTTTGGTAACAAGGGACATTACAGATTTGACGCATTTCAAAGTGATATCCATCTTCTCCATATGGAAAAATAATAGGATACTGAAGCGCGTCATATTAGCGATGTATTTCAGTGGGCGTATTTATTCAAGAATTTACAATTTCGTAAGAATATCCTATTGTGAAAATTTAATGACGATCGGTCCAGTAGTTAAGACTATATTACGATTTTTAGTTTGCCTAAAAAGGGGCGTGGTCCCACCCACTTTTCTTCTGGTACGTATTTCTAATTAGCATATACGTCAAAAAATGCCCAAAATATGGCGATTTAAATTTTTGGGTTATATGGGCGGTGTCATTCCCGTTTGTCAAATCAAAACAGCATATAGCCTATTATTCCTTCCAGAGTCGCAGTAACATGCTGTCAAAATTTCAGGAAGATCAGTCAAAGGGTTTGGCCTCCTATTAAGCACAAACATACAGACAGACATTTATTTTTATATATTATTAAAATAGGCGTGTTCATACCAACTGAGAAATCTGCCCGGACTCATGCACAATAACTTTGCCGAAGATCATCACATGACCAAATGCATATTTTACGAATCTATAAACATACAAACATTAATATTTTATGATGGGGCGTGAAAGTGGGCGTGGCACATACAATTTTTATTTTTACCTCGCATTCAGTAAGATGTGGATACAATTTGTATGAAGTAAATCTGTTAAAACCCATGCAGAAACAATTAATCAATTAAAAAAGTGAGCGTTAGAGTAGGAGTAGTCGTACCAACTCAGAAACCTTCCCGGTCGCATGCACAACAACTTTGCCGAAGATTATCACATGATCAGATGCATAGTTTGCGAGAATAGAATAGTAGAAATGAATTTCAAAAAAGTACCAATATAAGTGTACTGAAATTTTGCCCTTTTTACACCTTTATATTTGCTTTATGAATATCATGTTCTCGGTTCTTTTTTGTGTGGATGGAAGAATATGTTATCCTTTTTTTATTTTTAAATTGAATAAATAATATCAAATGTCCGTCTTTTCCCCGTTTTTGTCTCTTTTTTGTCACCCGTGAAAAAATAATTTTCAAAAAAGTAACTATTAATTATCCGTAATACGTATTATTTGAAAAAATTAGTTCATGGAATTTTTAGTGAGAAAATTTTGATAAAAAATTACCAAAAAAGAATACAATTTTAAGGCCATAGAAATTCGTATTTCAAAAAAGTACCAAAAAGATTTCTAGTCTTTATTGATCTGAGCCAGATGCATTTAATATAGTATTTCTATGTTTATTTATGTAGGAGATATACATATTAAGGAAGCGTTCTACGGGGACTATTTTTACCCCATGTGGTCATTTCAATTTCGAATTTCAAAAAAGTACTTTGTTGATTAAAGGCGGACGCATTTAAAATATTATTTCTAAGTTTATTTCTTTTGGAGATATAGGTGTTACTGGTTTTACCCGTTTTTGCCCCATTTGTCCCCTTTAAAGACCGAATTTCAAAAAATCCCTTCTTAGTGGATCTACATGTTGTAAAAGGAACTTACATGCCAAATTTCAAGTTTATAGGTTCAGCGGTTTGGGCTGGGCGATGATGAATGAGTCACTCACGCAACTCTTTTATATATATATAAATAAGAAAGAATATAGATAATTTAAACACATTTTGTAAAAATAAACGAATTTTCGTTTGCGTTTTAGTTTGGATGAAAAAATAGAAATTAATCATTGATATTTGCACTTCAAATAAATATTTTATGCACTAATTTTGTGAGTCGTCCTCTGCGATGGATAGTCATCTTGACGTGATACAGAGGCTTAAGTGCAGTAATATGTGCTGGCCATGCTGAAGGGAACAGTTTAACTTGAGTTGGCTGTTTCCGGTAGGGTCATCCATTCTAGAAGGACACACATGGAGCGCGATACTATAAACTACCCTCCCCATTTGTCTGAAAGCGTCTGTTTTCCCTTTTGGGGCGGCTATCAGACGTTTCATCAACTTCACTTTCCCCTCACTGAGAGGGATGGTTGATGGAACTCAGTCCGTTTGGTCCACTAGGGCCATTATTATCCGTCCGAAATTTACCAGCGTCTATTCCCAAATTAAACGGCTGGTGGTCTGCGTCTGTTTTTTGCCCAATGGGACGGGAGCAATTAACACCTGGCAGCAGGTATAAAATGCACCTCGCCCGCAAGCACTCGTCCTTAAAGACACAATGGAATGTCAGAAGAAGTTGTATCCGGTTCGGGTGTTCATAATCTCCGGGGACCCTACCCCCACAGCGATGGTAGCGGGCTGTTGAGTCGAATTTTACTGCTACTCATGCTAATCAGGTGGCTACACCGGGACAGACTGGTCGGCATGCTACTGGTGTCGCAGAAATCCGATCTGGAACACCCAGGTTGGTGGAATGTAAAAAACCAATTATTACACGTGGTTGTAACGTTGCCAGAGCCTATGTAGCTGGTCTGCAAAACGCTCCATCTCCCGCTGAATCAACAGTGCAAACGCTTTAGATTCTCACCGTCATTACAACTAGCAATCTAAGTGCTATTTTTATAGGTGCTGATGAATAGGGGCCAGTCCTCAGGATTTCCTTAGGATAGAATACTATATTTTTTCTCCAAGTACTTCCTCTGCAATTCCTTCTCCTCTTCCAGCACAGTGATAATTAGCCTTTTGCATAATTTCTTCACTGGCAATTGACACCTTAGCTGGGGCCACTATTTGCTCGCCTTGAATACCTGAGTTGGATCACTAAATTTGTTGTTGTGCTTTTCTATATGTACCACTTCCATGAACAACGATAGATCGCAATGGCTGAACCTTTACTCCTTCCGATGGACCGGGCACATCTGAAAAGGGTCTTGGGATATGGCTAGCTGGTGATGAGGCTGCTTGTAAACCTGCGCTGAATTCGGCTGTGGCGTTAACTAGTGGCAGTGTATTGTTGTTGTTCTGATGGAGCCATCATTTTTTTTTAAGTCACGTTGCCACATCGCTATTCACTCCAACGCACTCAAAGAGGAACCACTTGTCCAACGAGTCGCACTGCACCATACGATTGGTGTTTTTTAATTCGCACTTATTACAATTAAAATCAGTTTACGACATTTCTTTTAATAATTTTATTTATTCACACAAACTTGTTCTTTTATTTACATACTAAAATTTTTTTTAAAGAACTGTTGGTTTCAAGTTTGAATTTAATAAAAGACAACTTTTAAGAGCGAAAGTAATTTTATTTATTTAATTTTTCAATTACTCTGCCAATCCACTCCCTATCCCCACTAAAAAATTATCGTATGCTCAAGCTGCCAAATTCAGTAGTATTCCTTTGGTACAGCTAGTCGCTCAGAAAACTCCAGAATCTAGAACACCTAAAGAATCATTACAGAAATCACCCTTAGAAAACTCAATAGAGCTTCTGATACAAACCATGAACAGCTTTATATCAAATATGCAAGTCATGATGCAGGAACTGTTAAGAAACCAGGGTATGCTTCTTCAAACATTTGCCTGTAAACAATGAACCAGATAAGAATATGTTACTGGAATGCAAACGGCTTAAGCCAACACAAGGTAGAAGTAGAAAGTTTTTTAAAGTCTCAGTCTATTGATATATTGCTGGTTTCTGAAACGCATTTTACATTAAAAAATTGTTTTCGAATAAAAGGGTACTCCACATACGACACAAAACATCCCAATGGCAAAGCATGTGGTGGTGCAGCTTTAATAATTAGGAATCAAATTAGTCACTTTCCAATGCCGGAATATAAAACTGATCACATTCAAGCCTCATCAATATGCCTCTCGGCCACAAACTTCACCATATCTTCTATATATTGTCCCCCAAGACACAAAATAACTGAAGAACAATTCACTACTTTTTACAAAATGCTAGGCAATAAATTTATAGCGGCAGGTGATTACAACGCAAAGCACACGTTCTGGGGCTCACGGCTCATTACTCCGAAGGGCAGACAGCTATTAAAAGCTATTTCATCTCTTAAACTTGATGTTATATCTGATGGACAACCCACTTATTGGCCCACAGATCTGCATAAAGCTCCTGATTTAATAGATTTTGCAGTCATTAAGAACATCAAACGTGATCAGCTTTCTACAGTCTCTTTGTACGACCTGTCCTCAGACCACTCCCCCACTATTATATCAATGTTAAATTGGCAAAACATCGAAACACCTTTTTGTTTCCCTAATAGACATACTAACTGGCTCAAATATAGAAAGTATGTAAGCTCCCACGTACCGCAAAATACTTCACTTAGATCCGATAATGAAATACAAGATGCTATATATGTATTTACTGACATATTATCAACCGCAGCAAAAGTAGCTACACCTCATAAACGCTACAACAGCACTAAAAATAAATGCTCAACAACTATTCTAAACCTTATAAAGGAAAAGAGAAACATTAGAAGACAATGGCAAATACATCGCTCACCTACCTTGAAAAGCCAACTAAACCAATGTCAAAGAGCCCTTCATAGCGCTCTCTTAGAGGACAAACGATCAGCTCTAAGTGCATATTTAGAAGGTCTAGACCCAACAAAAACCACGGATTACAGTCTTTGGAAAGCCACCAAAAAACTTAAAAACCCGATTAAATGTGAGTCTGCTATTCGTTATAGCGATGGTAATTGGGCTAGGTCCCACAAAGACAAAGCTGAAGTTTTTGCCGAGTACCTCGAAAAAGTGTTTACGCCTAATAATTCTAGCTCCGACATAACCCTACCAGCTATTGAAGACTGTGTTGTTTCCCCAATGAAAATTCGTTTCGCTTCCTTAACCACAGAAATCAAAAAAATTAAAACAAATAAATCCCCTGGTATGGACAAAATTTCAGGAAAAATGATTCGTGAACTACCAACAGCGGCCCTTAAGCTAATTTTATTAATTTTCAATTCCATTCTGCGAACTGGTTTCTTTCCTAAATCATGGAAAATATCAGAAATAATTATGATACCTAAGCCAGGTAAGGACGCTTCTCAAGTGTCATCTTATCGCCCGATAAGCTTACTTTCAATATTTTCAAAGCTCTTCGAGAAAGTATTTTTGAATGCGCTGACTCCGTATCTAAACGACCACCATATCATTCCCGTTCATCAGTTTGGATTCCGAAAGAATCATGGCACTATAAAACAGGTTCATCGCATAGTAACTCTTATTAGAAAGGCTTTTGAGGATAAACAATATTGCTCATCTCTCTTCATAGACATTTCCCAAGCCTTTGATAAAGTCTGGCATGATGGGCTTTTATATAAAATATGCTCTTTGTTACCCCAAAACACCCACAAGCTGATGCGAAACTATCTATTAGATCGTTCGTTTGTAGTAAAGTATAAAGACCACAATTCAGACTCAAGAAAAATCGCAGCAGGAGTTCCACAAGGTAGTATACTTGGTCCTCTAATGTATATACTTTATACTTCAGATATGCCCACAAATAACCTAATACACACGTCAACATTTGCAGACGATACAGCGTTTATAAGCATACATGAAAATCCAGTTATTGCTTCTGGTTGTCTACAGGCTCATATCAAAGAACTCGAAAAATGGCTTGACAAATGGAAAATAAAAGTAAATACAGCAAAGAGTGCACATGTTACTTTCACCTTGAGAAGGGGAAATTGTCCCAAACTGAAGATAAATAACATCGATATCCCCGAGCAAAATCACATAAAATATCTTGGTATACACCTCGATCGCCGCCTTACCTGGTCTCAACATATTGATTCCAAATCCACGCAACTCAAAATTAAAACACTACAGCTGCAATGGCTCCTTTGTTCCCATTCTGCTCTAAATCTAAACTGCAAAGTTCTACTCTATAAATCTATTATTAAGCCAATATGGACCTATGGTATCCAATTATGGGGAACAGCTTCTGCTTCTAATATAGAGAAATTACAAAGACGACAAAATAAAATATTGCGACAAATTACCGGTGACCCGTGGTATATTAGTAACGCGAATATTCATAAGGACCTTAATATTGCATTTGTTCGCGACGAAATAAAAACCTTCTGCTCCAAATATGTACGAAAACTGGCAACGCATCCAAATCCTCTTGCACAGGATCTACTGCATTATAATGGACATACTCGCCTAAAGAGGGTAGACACATTGGCTCTCGCTGCACTGCAAGATAGATGAACAGTTTCCGCAACCAGAAATGGAGTTTCTATTGCAATGGCAATAGACCCAGAAATGATTAATTAATTTTAAGATTTTAATACTTATTGTACATTTCTTTTGTAAAGAAAGATCCAATAATTAAATTAAAAGTAATAATAAAAAAAAAAAAAAAAAAAAATTAAATTTTTTTCATTATTAAAAAAAAATCACAAAATGAACCGCTCTAAAACAATTTGTTTTTTACTCGTTTAAATTTCAATACTAAAAGGAACCTAAAACTTCTTTTGTTTCCCTTTTAAAGTAAATGACAAAAATATAAAAGTCCGTTATTAAGCAATATCACCATAAGTAAGAAGGAACGAGCATAACATATAGGTATATCTATATATATAAAAATGGTGTAAAAAATGTATAGTAATTCATCAAATGAGAACGGCTGGACCGATTTCTATAAAATTGTTTGTCAGTTGTTCGTATTTTCGAGGAGAAGGTTCTTACGGAATAAAATTTTGGAAAATCCCTCCGGAAAATTGGAAAATCGAGTTTTTATATGAAATTTGGACTTAATGGCTTTCCAACTAAAAAAATAGAAATTTTTTAGTGTAAATCATGAAAAATGCGAAATGCGAAACGCGGAAAATTGGAAAATCTCTTCGCAAAAGTCGGAAAATGGGAAAAATTGGAAAATTGAATTTTTTGTACGAAATTTTGTGTGAAATTATTCCTGTTGTATTATATTATTACTCTAAAGTTTGTCTGAAGGCTTAAAATTGGAGCGAGGAAAAGTTCGCCGGGTCCGCTAGTAGTATATAAATATGTAATTATGTTTACATGTTGAGTGAAAATGAAGAGTTAAAGTAAATTGGAAAATAGAAGGTTTTTAATCTTAGGTTGGCGGCGGTAACAGTTTCTGTATCTATAGGGTACTGTTCTTTTGGAACACACGCCAGAAGATTAGGTCTACGGTACAATGGTTACAGTAGGAGCTGTCATAATGAGGAGGAGCTGTCATATTCCCTGCCAATGAGCGGCTCTATCAATAATGAGGGAGTGAATATTTAGGACACCTTACCTATCATGCTTGGAATAAGTTTCAAGGATGAATTTAAGACATATATACACCTTCGCCAAGTACTCTGGATGGTTTGAAATGGGAACAGCCAGTGTTGAGTAATCGACCAGTTGTTTACCAAAAGGGTAACACAATGGGATCAACTTAATGAACACATGTGAGTTTTTTTCTAAAAACGGCTGCCCATGGAACCTAATCTAACCTTGTAAGTCGTAACAAAACTTATTTTTATACCCTACACCAACATAGTGGGGAGGATATATTGGATTTGTGCTGATGTTTGTAACGCCCATAAATATGCCGATCGACTCAGAATAACGATGTCCGTTCGTCTGTCTGGCTGGCTAATATATATATATATAATTTTGTAGATATTTCGATAAAATTTGCTACATGATATTTTTGGCCCAATGACGCTTGAGATTGAAACTGGTTGAAATAGATCCCTTATTTTACCTCGCTCCCATGCAAATATCCTCTCGAAATAGTGGTTTATCAGTCATAAATATTTGATTTATGCACGTATACCAACAATTTTCTCCAAAAATAAGTTGACATGAAGCCTAATCTCATCAACAAATTTTGTGCAGATCGGTCCATAATTAGCCATAGCTCCCACAAAATTACTTTAACGACCATAACGTTCTTAATAATGAAAATAAAATTCAACACAAATAAGTATATGGGCTAATCCTGCGTTACGGACGTTACATTCGCACGCAAATTTGCTTGTTAAAAATGACACATCTGGCGTTCACATTGGAATATTTTCATGAAATTTTTTGCAAAATGCAGTTATTTGGCAGTACTTTAAAACTTGTTTTAAACTTAAAGGTTAACTTTTTTTGAAAAAAAGTTATGCTATCTTAAAGTTCCGTTACGGACGTTACAAAAAATGGAAGTCGACTTTGAGGCTTATGTGCATTTCCACATTTTTTAGCTAATTTTGCATAATAAACAAAAAAATTAATTGAAATATATGACCATATCAATCCAGCTTAGAAAAGAAGGCTAAGTAGTCCCGTGAAACAAAAATCTTGATTTTTTGTCTGTTACGGACGTTACACTTTTTCCATTGAACCAAATTGTGTATATAAAAAACATTCATGTATTTAAAAATCTTTTTAACCTTGTAATTATTAATTTATTAGTTACAAAAAAATTATAGAATATTTCATTACTCTTGTAGTAGCTTATATTCATTTATTTCATTAAATGTTTAACATTGTATCTTATGCTTAATAGACCCAACTGTTCGAGCTACTTTTATAGTATTGTCATTGGAAAAGCCCGAAAAATAATGATATGACTTAAGAGCTGGAATATTTTTTACATTTATCCATGTTTTTGATATTTCGTCAGATGTAGTTTTGGCATAATTTTTACCAACCTAAATTAGGAAAACACCATTTATATATATTTTTTGCTAATTTGTGAAAATCTCGAGCGTTTTTTAAGATGAGATTTTGGGCTTTTACTAGTTGCCAAACTTTTCGCTTAACAAATTTTTTGTTCTATCTGCATTTGAACTCATTTTAATTAATACGAATATATTTGTCACCCCACGTGTTTATAATTGAAATAAAGTTTGGAAAGATTTTGAGATCAAAGCGGTTGCGGTTTACAACATGGTTATTAAGTACTAATTATTGATTTTCAGGAATTATTGATCGCATGTTATTTAAACACACTTGTTGTTACTTTGAGATGAAGTTTTTCGGATTCTCGGCAACCTAGAGCAATTCTAAGCCCAGATTCAGATTCAGCAGGTGAAAAGCCATTATAAACCTCATAATATTAAAATATAATTTTTGGGTATTTTCTTGTCGTTACGGACGTTACACACTTTGTCATTTATATTTAAAAAAAAGTGTAATGAAGGTATTTATTTTTTTCATCAGATTAATGTGCACAAAAAATCTGTTTATAAAGCTAGTTTGGAAATTAAAATTATTAAAATTCATTCTGTTAAATTTAAAAAACCTTATTTTCCGTTACGGACGTTACACACAGTGTACCCATTTTTAGTTCAAATTATTAATATATATTAGATAACTTACAAATATAATTTTTATCTTAAATAAAAGAAAATTAAACAAATTAAAGTTTACTGAAACGACTGTTTTGCCCACTTTTTTGACCATGGAAATTACCCTTTTTTACAAGAATAAATGAAACCAAGAGGTACAGTTAGGTTATCCTCCGCCAATAACAAACAAACCACCGTAAAACCTAATTGCTTATATATTTTGAAGCTTGAATATGTATCCTATTATTCCATTAATAAACATTTGAATTTTGGGCAACTTTAAAATGCCTACAGATTTCTGCTATACAGAAATCATGAAAACTAATTTTTTAACGGTCGGTCAATAATTAGTCATAGAACCCATATAATATTGCCTTCGAAAATCACTTTAACATATATAAATCTTTTAAAAGTGTTTATATCGAGATCAAATTTAATATTTATATGCACAGAAGTCATGCCACTAGATTTTTGATGATCGTTCCATAATAGATTTAACACATATACTGGGTGACAGATTATACTTTCTAACTTGTTTAATTTTAATATTTTTCGGAACTTATTTTTTGTTTATATTAATAAATATTGCAAAATCAAACATTTGTTCATATCAGAAGTATCAAATCATGGTGTAACTATATAAGGTGAGTGTAGCAGCTCAGCTGACTGACTTTGTTTACAATTTACTTATGTTAAAAGTAATACTTTTTCCAGTGTTTTTGACAGTAGTACATTATTTTAAACAAACAAAATGCCTGCTGTTTCTGTATTGCGTTGTAGTTGTTGCAGATTTGCACTTACTTTGTATAATTACACCATGTATCAAATGTTATTGTTGAATTCTTATATTATTTTTGTTTTTTTTTATAATAAAATTCAATTAAAGGAAAATTTAATAGAGAAAATATCGAAATATCTAAAAATAGTTAAAGTAATACTAATAAACTTAGATGATAACTTACCAAAACTTGTTGCAGTCCTATAACGCAAAATTGCATGAAGTAAAAGTATGATAGCACCTACAGCTATACAAATAATGACACCCATAGAAGATCGTGGCTCCAGAAGTACAATTAAAACCATAGCTAAGAATGTTCCAAATGATACAATAACTGATGAGTATATTGTGGCTAATCCATACACAACAGGAATTTCGTTGCGACGTTCTGTGTCATCGCCTTCGTACATACGCTTCATTTTTTTGAAAATTTCTGGTATCACACTGTCTGAGCGGTTTACAGAGATCGTAGAGGCATTTTTAGGTAGCAATACATACACCATTAATGGTGATACGGTAACTATAATGATTTGGAGAACCAATAGAGTATAAATAACTACCGCCATTGCATCAATATGAGTTCTTTGTATATTCTTAATAGCACTGTTTGACAGAAGAATATGGCCCCCTGCACATATACTCGCTATTGTTGGACCATACCGAGCCACCAAAACATTTACGCAATTTCCCGTTAAATTTCCACAAGAACGAAGGTATATTCGACTAAGCGTCGTATATAGAACAATTATCACAACTGATAAAATATATGTTTTAGCACTGGAGGGGTTCTTTAATGAAAATCCATCTGAATTGCCATTATTAGTAAAGTCTGCGCAGTTGCCTTGTTCCTCGCGACAGCGAAACAGAGAAGTTGCAAATCGGATCAATCCAATAGATAGAAAACTGACCACAAATAGTTTAAATGCGGTTGACTTCAAAAATTGTTGAAATTTAAATTTATTTTTAAAATCCATTCGAACGCTTTTTTTCAAAAGTTCGTAAACCATAAGAAAAATGACAGCTACCAGTAAATAAGACAATATTTTGCCTTCTTGAATTATGAAGCTATTAGAGAAAAATACACAAACCAATGTGATCAGGATTAAACGTGTCGGTAAATCACCAAAGCGTTTTACTTTTGACCAATTATTCGCAATTGTGGCCCAATTTTGTACTGTGTGATATACCAGAATTAAAGTACTAATTATACTGGTGAAAAAAATTATTGCATGTTCTTCCGTTTTGAATGTAAAGTTCTTATAGTAACGATAGCCAAATACTCCAGCTGCGAAATTCAAGAGATAAGTGTAGCCCACCTCTTTTAGTTGGAAAATTTTATAAAAATCTATTGATCGGGTGTTGTTGATTAGTATGAAAGAGAAAAATATGGGTAAAAAGGTTGCAAGTAGACCATGCGACATTTGCGTTGCATCAAACTTAACCCATATCTCGCGACAAGTAGTCAATATTAATCTCAGGTTTATATTTAAATCTCCAATAAATGATTTAAAAGCTACTTCATTGTAGATTGTTTTCACCCGATGAGTTAACAGTATAAATTCAGTTTCCAAGCTATCCATTTGGTCTACATTAAACGTGCGTTTATTTTCTAAAGCGTAATTGAAAAAGTACTTGTAAATCTGTTGAGCATTTTGCCAGGCATGCAAAATTAAAGTTTGGATTTTACTCAAGTGCGGAATAGGAATATCAGGAATAAGATTAAAGTTTATTAAGCCTAAATTGGAGTATGGTATGGGTATTCCCAGAATAGTAGCAAGGGTTGGCACAAGATCGATCTATAATAAAATAAAAAAACCCAATTACAACACAATATTTTTCAATATAAGAATAAATACAGCGTTTTTTTCCAAAACAATAAATAAAATATTTGTAATTTTTATTTCTATACTTTAATTGCAAATATTTGCTTATGCATCTTAAATATATTTTCGAGGTAGGTATAAAAAATTGTTAATTGTTCTCTTAACTGCAAACGTGATGAACGACAGACGCGTCATTATTTTGACAAATAAAGTAGACGTTATCATTAAGTTAAGCAATGTCTTACGCATTTTTAAGTAACAAATATATACATAAGTATGTACATACTTATGTATGTATATATGTATGTGTGTAGGCATGTTATCGTGATTTTAATTTTTTTATTTACATACCTGCTGCAGTGAAGTGTTGTCAGAATTAAATTTGTTTTTGAAAAAATTTCCTTGTTTGGTGTAAGCAAATAGAAGAGCATTGGTTTCATCATCTGTGTCACCACCGTGGTCTCCAGAAGCAGTCATGCCATGGTCACCCATTACGAATAGGGTTGTTTTATCATCCATTTCGGCAACCACGTTTCTAATAACATCATTCATTTCGCTAAGTTTACGTGACATTTCCTCATGAAGTGGTCCATATTTGTGGCCACAGTGATCAACTCCCAAAAAATGAGCTATTAACACTTGCCAGTCTAACTTTTTCATTTCTTTAGGCAAATGCTTCTCTATTTTCCGATCCACAGTATCTAGGTCGAATATATCAAAACTGGGATACGCATAAGATCGTTTAAAGCGCCGAGGATATAAATCAGTCCAAGTACTATCGCCTAAAAATACTATAGGTAAATTACTTTTGACCATTTGATCAATAATATTGTCCTCATTTATTTCAGGAGAAGCAAAGTTAGATCCCATATCAACAAATGTGGGTAAACTGCCAGTGGTTAAACCCTTGAGCCGCTGTAGTGTTGTTGTGGGCGGATCAGCTTTGAAACGCATAACACGAGTTTGATCCGGCATGTGCTCCCGAAGTTCATGCAGCACACTTAGTTTATTTTCATATGGCAATGGTTGGGAGATATTCTCTTTATAAATACCAAACTCATATTTTAATGCGTCAATAAGCAATATTATAACTTTTGATTTTTGAGGTAGGCACAAATTGGCTGATGCATTTACATCTTTAAATATTTCCTGCACAACCTCCTCAGTTAGATGGTAATTCTAAATTTATCAATATTAATAAAAATATGAATTAAACGACTAATCAAATAAAAGATTACTTACGTCATTTTGATCTAATGACAAATGCCGGCAACTGCTCACATCCGTCTTCGAAACGCGAGACAAAAGGAACCCTCGAGAAAATAAATATACTCCTGATGAAATTAAGTATGCTAACCACAAAATTACCAAGCCATAACTTATAGCAAACTTCATTGTATTTTTTTTTTATTCTTTCTACTTTTTATTCGTTTACCAATTGCATCTAAAACAATGCATTTACAAATCTTGTTAATAAAAATTTCCAAAATACATAACCCGCACTAATTAAACTTGTTCGTACACTAACTACTTTTTACGGCCAACGTACTATATATAACATTTAATTGATAAACTTCTTATACAAAATTAAAGATTTTATTTTAACTACATACACCCTTATTAGAATAAACAATTTACAAGGGGTCTCTTTAATCTGTGAGGAAAATCAAATTATACTAGTGTGGACACTAAAATTACAGAATACAATCCAATTGTACAAACCCAGACCAATTAATAAGATGATTGCGACACGGCAACAAATATAACAAACCAAAAACAACAGTCAAATTGTAATTATGTATGTGAAATATCAAAATCCAGGCGAATTGAAATATAAACAATAAATCCGATTTGCTTCGTGAAAAAAATGTGTGAAAATGTTTTTTTTTTTTCTACCAAAACAGCACACAATTTATTAATTTTACTTTTTCAGCCTATTAAATAATTTTAATTTTCCTAACATTGTTTTTGATCTTAAATAACAAATATAAACATAGTTTGACAGATCGATACATTTTATACAGAGAATAATCAGCTGACGTTTTGCGTCACGTGTGCCAAGATAGCAACGAAAGAATTTATTAGTGATTTGTTACGTGAATCAAACGCTTTTAGGAATTCAGTGAAAACGAAAACTAGCGGCAAGAACAACCAAGAACGATGATAGAAATGAATTGGCAATGAATTTAAACATAAAAAATCAAATCTATCGACGAATTAGTACAGAATATTAATGAACATTAAGTTAATTTTTCTAAATAGTCATAATTCTTACAAATAAAACATAACAAAATTTTTATTTCAATATTTCACTACTCTTTCAGTAGCTTCTTTAGGATACAAATGTTTTATAATTTTATAAATTTCAAAAATTATTTGTCATAGGAAAACAGGATATGAAAACTTTAATATAACAAAATATTAAAACAATTTATAACAAGTAGAAAATATTACTAATTATAAAATATTTGTAAGTTGTGTTATTTTTTATGTATTAAATGTCTGTCAATCTGTGCTACATTTTCAGTATCTGCTTTGATAGTTGATCCTTTTAGTTGTAGGTAGATTAATTATATGTAACATCTCTAACATATAACGACGTTTGAATTTATTTTCAGTGTTTAATACCGATACTTTTGGTCTGATTTATGTCCAGCAATTCTGGTTTTTAGTTTATTTTTCGTGGTACCTATATATACTTTATTACAATTTTCTTTATCATTTCCGTCACAAGGTATTTAATATACAACATTTTACATGTTCCATTTTCCTGTTTTGTCTTTTGTTTGACTAAATAATTTATCTAATGTGTTATAAGTCTTGTAAGCCATTCTATATTTATCAGTATCGAAAATTTTTGATCTCCTGAATCATTCTGATATATCCGAAATATAAGTTATTGATTTGTATATTTTTTTGGCTAATTTTTAGGTAAAATTGTGTGTTTTTACTAAGAAATTCAGCTATAAAAGTATTGAGTAGTTACATTTAGGTACTGAGTACCGGAAAATATAGTCGGTATTGAGTACTCAGTACTCAAATACTCAATACTTTTACAACACTACAATAATGTATCTAAATATGAATGTTTCGAATTATATTATTTTTCTATTGTAAATTTATGCCATGTTTCTAGATAACAAGTGTATTCTCAAGCGAACGAGTGGCACACGGGCGAGTACGTAAACAAATGAGTTTCTATTAATGCCAAAGCATTAATTTCATATTTTGTTAATTTTTTTCCATGGTAATATTCAATATTTTAAATTTTTAGGGGCAGCCCTAGAAACCAAATTAAAAACAGCTGTGTTTTATATATACTCTGTGTTCTGAAATAATACAAAATAAATCATCTACATATTTGGTCATTACTCTTGGTTTTATACTTAATTTTTCTATTTATGTATCTAATAACTTCTCCATTACAATATCTGCAACAATTGGAGAAACAGGAGATCCCATGGAAGTCCTTCTTGTTGTATATATATCTTTTCATTGTATTGAAAATATTTATTATCTTCTATGCAAATTTTCAGAATACGCAAAAATAGGCATCTCTCAATTTTTGAGTATTGTTCTAGAATATTCCATTTTTCGATAAAAACGACAACGACATAGAAACGACAACGCCAACGGGAATAGGGCCGAATATAAACTGTAATGCTACAAGCGAGCTTAATTTACAGAAAACGTACCTACAAAAAGAAGAAGCAGTGGAATACAAACGAAGAGGCTCTTTTAATAACACTTTGGGGATACCACATTGGAGAGCTTCGATGATGTAGAAGGAATATCCATATATTTCCCATACTTACGTGTGTCCATTCCAACCTCCTATATAATCGGCCCTATTCCCGTTGGCGTTGTCGTTTTCATTGTCGTTTCTATGTCGTTGTCGTTTTTATCGTCGCTTCGTTTCTATTCTGGCATTCTTGAAACATATTGAAACGAAGACGAGAAATTATCGAAAAGAACCAAAAAGATTAGGCAGCACTATTACAGTGATGCCAAATTTTACTTGTTTTTCTTACATTTACACAAATTTTTGCTTTTTTTATTTAAAATTTTCAAACGAAAAATAAAAAACTGGCGAATACTGAATTTTATTATTCAAGTGAGGAAGAAGAAATAATTAAAATGACTACACACCGAAAGAAATTACGACAGCAGATTGACATCTTCTCCATTCCCGATTCAGTGTAAGACAATTTATTTTAATAAAAACGTTTTTAAATACAAATAAATTAAATAAAAGTAAACTAATTACTCTCTTTTCTAATACTAAACAGCTGATTTCCAATAATTCTAATTTTTCTTTTTTATTTTATGGCATCAAGACACAGGAGCTTTTCTTCTTTTTCTGTTTTGCTTTTGTAAATTTCAAGACGTTCCTCTTCTATTAGCAGTCTCCTTTTCTGGTAATTATATATATCTTTCAAATATCCCTTTATGGATTTGGAATAACTGCATCTCTCTTGTAGCAGTTCGGTTTGCGTTCTTTTCAGAAGCTTTGGACCTCACCCTTGTCGAAACAGTAGGTAAATCGTCATTAACGTCTGGTTCTGTGGTGTAAGCTGTAAACCTCATCCTTGTCGAAACAGTAGGTAAACCGTCATTAACGTTTGATTCTGTGGTGGAAGTTAAAATTAAATTTTCCAAGGTAGCATTGTGTGTTCCTTGTTCAATTGGGTACGTCGGAACTTGCAATTCTTCTCCGAATCCTAACTCATCACCTGTCGGGTTTACCTGCTTTTCAAATTCTAATAAATTAGCCACAGTTTCTTCGAATGGAGATAACAGAACCTGTTTATAAGCTCCTCCTCCTGTTACTCTACATTCAGCTTTATTCTTTACCAGCTTTTTTTTTACTTTGAACTTCAAGTCCTTCCACACCTTTAAGTTGTATTAAATAAATTTTTAATTATTTGTTATCGCTATTTTATTCTTACTTACTTTGTGCCAACCATCACTGTAATTAACTGGAGGTTCAAGCGGATTTAATTTTTCTGAAGTTTCTCTCCAAAAGATTTTGAAATTTAAGGGTTTTATGCCCTTACGAAAACCCTTAGCATAAGCAGGCGCCTTTTCCATTTCGGAAACTAAAGTTTCAAACTGTTGCATTGTTGTTCTTTTCATTTTAAATTTATTTAAATTAGAGTCGTTTTCATCTCGTCACTTAAAATGGCGACGACAAAAAATACATGTTCCTTTGTCGTTTTTATTATCGTTTCAAATTAGGTAATAACGTTTCAATTTCGATAACACCAACGGTGATGCCAAATTGTCGTTTTTTTCTCGTTTTAAAACTACAACGCCAACGATAATAGGGCCGAATAATTGCGTGTAGTACATTTGCGGAAATGCTGCTGTTTTTTTTTACGCAAAAATGTTAATTCCGATTGTTTTTTCAGATCTGGATGTAAAATATAATAAAATTTGTTTTTGTCTCTCCATTGTTGTTACTAAAAGTTTACAATATAATTTATTTTCTTTTCCAATCAGCTGTTTTTATTATGAAAATGAAATCCAGCAATATGTCAAAAAGTAGTAGTGTAAACGCCAAAAATTTTCTTTAAGATTTTAATTAAGTGTATACAAATTATTTTCAAATAATAATTATTGAAGTGAACTTCGATTAAAATTTTTGAAAAATTTGTTTATTAATACTCGCAAGAGGAATAATTCTCATTTAATTAATAAAAAAAAGTTAAATATACAGAGTTTGAAAATAAAACACTATTAGACACAAAGAATGCTGATGACGGCTTTAGCAGGCCAGAAAATGCATTACATTTTGCTGTGTGTCTTTGAATATTTTTGTATGATTTTGCATTTATGCTTTCCAACGGAATGCTATGTAAAACATAACAGAAATTTACAAAAATAAATGTAGTGTATACAATTTCTTTTCAAATAAATTGTATATTTAACTTGAAGTGAACTTCGATTAAAATTTTTGAAAAATTTGTTTATTAATACTCGCAAGAGGAATAATTCTCATTTAATTAATAAAAAAAGTTAAATATACAGAGTTTGAAAATAAAACACTATTAGACACAAAGAATGCTGATGACGGCTTTAGCAGGCCAGAAAATGCATTACATTTTGCTGTGTGTCTTTGAATATTTTTGTATGATTTTGCATTTATGCTTTCCAACGGAATGCTATGCAAAACATAACAGAAATATACAAAAATAAATGTAGTGTATACAATTTATTTTCAAATAAATTGTATATTTAACTTGAAGTGAACTTCGATTAAAATTTTTGAAAAATTTATTAATTTTTTTATTATATGCATATGTAAACAAACATACATCACATACAACATTTAAATAAAAAAAAATACGATTTTTATTTTTGTTTTGTTTATTTTCCATCTTTTTTAAAGTGGTGCCCCTTTTTTTTAAGAAATCCCCTTTTTGTGCGACTTACTCAAATTTGCCAACGGTAACGCTGTTTATAACAAGAATGATAAAAAAAGATTACGCCATGCGCATGATTTCCCGTTATGTGACGTAGAATGGCCATTCTAATATGCCATTTACACCTAAGCGAAATCTACTACTTACGGGATTTCAAGCCAAATCTAGTAGATTTTGATAAGATTTCCCATACAAAACAAAATGCAGCAAATCTAGTAGATTTCGCCAAAATCTTTCAAAATCTTGCACTACTTACTAATACAACCGTGATTTTCCTATTAATATACTAAAAAACGCAACATTGTTCAATTAAATTTTGACACTTTGACAATAAAAAAAAGCAAACAAAGGGCGGTATTTTTTGCGGCAAAATTTAAAATCGTAATAATTATTAAAGATAATTGGCAATGGAGCACCAAATAGTAAATAAAGTGTAAGTATATTGTTGTGTACTTTTTTAAAAACAAAAAACTCATTGTGAAGCTCATTTTTTGCCACAAAAAAATTTAAAAATTTTCCTTCCTTTTTAGTCAGCTGTTTTTGTTATAAAAATGAAATCCCACAATATGACAAAAAACAGTAGTGTAAACGGCAAAGATTTCCTTGAATATTTAAACTGAAATCTAGTAGATTTTGCGTAGATGTAAATGCAGTATAAGGGTTATGAATAATGTTTCATGTGTTAGAATTAAAATTTCTTGCGAAAAATTTATGTTTTATGTGATAGTTGGCAACCTTGCAATTGAAATCTCTGAGAGTTCTAAAATAAAATCTGTTTTAAAAAGAAAAACAAACAAAAAAAACAACAAAAAATATAAACATGAAGAGTGCAGTGAGCAAATGCAAGCAAAATATGAGTAAAAAAACAAGTGAGAAAAAAGTAGCCAATAGAACACAGAATGTGTGACGTCACAGGGCCAAAATGCGCAGAACATTTTAAAATTTTACGCGCGTTGGCGTAATCTTTATTTTATCATTCTTGGTCGGTGTGAGTTTGCTTTATTGTTTTTGTAGCACTTAAGTTCACTGAAAATGAAGATTTGGTTACCAATGATCTAAACTTTAGATCATTTAGATTCTAAAAACAGTTAAAATTGGATAAAAAAATATTAAAATATTAATATTAAATATTAATCGATTTTATTTGTTTTTAATATTTTGTTTAATTTATATTTTATATCAAAATTGAAATTAAAATAAATTGCTAATATATAAATGAATATGAGAATATCGTTACTATATAAATGATGAATGTTGTATATGAATATAGTATTTTGCTTTATGTATATATTTATGTATATTATATATTAATAATAATTAGAAAAAAATGTGACTCTATAATGAAAAATGTATTTATATTTAATAATTAATAATAATAATAATTAATTATTATTAATGTATGTATGTATAAATATCTAAAAATGTATACTATATATAGTTATAAATAATACATTATTATTATATATATTTATTTAGAAAAGTAAACAAACAAAAAAAAAATACCAAAAGAATTTGAAAGTTTTTATCTTATTACTGTAAATTATTTATTTATTTATTTATTATTAAATAAATGTAAAAATAAGAGTTTGCTAAACGAGAACATGAACTAAATAAAAATTAAAGACGAAACAATAACGAAACATCGAAATACATACTACATACATTTATGATTGTGGGGTGTCTGTCTGTCTGTGTTTATGTATATGTACATACATATGCTTTCGTTTTTATGTGTGCATATTTTTTTATGTGGATGCATGTACATTGATTATTAAATAAAATTCATAGAAATTGCTATTCATTTAAATACATTATTACATTTATATGTGAATGGTAAATATTATACGCCATTTTTGTTTTATTCTCTCTGTGTATGTTTTGCTTATTATTATTGTTATTTCCATAAACGCTTTTGATTTTCTATTTTATATAATTCTTATTGTTTTATTTGTGTTTTCGAAAAGCGTTTTCCATACATAACTTGTATATTTTTATTTATGTATACTAATACTAAAATTTTTCTTAATTTTTGCTTAGTTCTCATCTTTGTCGCAACTATTTTCAATATCTTTACTAAGTGGTGATTAATTGGTAGTCTGTTAAAATAGTTTAGAGTTTGGAATTATGTATCTAAAATTTAACTGTGTCTTAGTTAATTGTCCATTTAGATTAGTAAATTAATTGCATATGAAATACAAGTTGTAAAAACAAAATACGTCTTTCAATTGAAGTTTTTCTTAAGAGCTGTTGTTGCTGTAGTTTTCATTGCAGTTGATGCAGGTGATGTAGTTAGTTTAGCTGTTGTTATTGCTGTTGGAGATGACAATGTAGTTATGGTAGTAGTTCGGGATTTTTTAGATGCTTGTTGTTTGGAAGCAGCATAAAGCATTTATCAGTAGGCTTGCGCTTCTTTGTAATCACTCTGGTCTGATGTAAAGAAATCCTCCAACTTCCACTGTAGAGTCTCAAATGTTGGTCGCCTCATGGGATCTTTGTGCCAACATTCCAACATAATTTCATAAAGCCTTTGATCGCAATTTGGCGGCTGTGGCATACGATAACCATGTTCGACTTGTGTTAATACTTCTGCGTTTGTCATGCCTGAAAACGCATGTAAATGTTGATTAAACATTTTATTTCATCACTTTGTATTGTACAAAACATTTTAGTAATGTTGGAGAAGAAAAAAACTTACCTGGATATGGAATACGTCCATAGGTAACTAATTCAGTAAGTAAAATGCCGAAACTCCAGACGTCTGATTTAATGGAGAACTTAGAATAGTTTGCAGCTTCTGGAGCAGTCCATTTAATGGGGAATCTAGCACCAACACGGGCTTCATATTCATCCTCTTTAATAAGTCTTTAAAATGAGAATAAAGGTACAAATTTATTTTAAATACGATCAAACAAGAATATAATTCAATGTTATCTCACTGTTAAGTGAAATATAATGCAAAATGCATAGAAAATAATACCAAATTAAATATCCGGAAGCATGGATAAACATACGAGCATTTCACGTCGCATAATTTTTATACCCTCCACCACCATAAGTGGTGAATGATAATAAATAAATCAAAGGATTTTGCAATGTTTTTGTGTCTCCTGTAAAATTAGTGAAAAGGGACTTAGATATGTATATAAAATTTTTATTATTCACTTTTATGTTTATTTAAATAGCATTTTATATTAAGCAATAATAGCACAGAAGATCATTGTTTATAGAAAATACTATTATAGAAAATAATACACATTACTTGAAATGCAAATAAAATGGAACCACACAATGTTTTTGGTTTGTAATTGACACCCTCGGAACTAGTTTAAGGGAAGCTTGAACTGAAACTAAAAAGTTTTGATTTCCTTTTCCATGTATAAAGTGGCTCACAATTTTTTGTTTTCAAAGCTCAATAAAAGGAAAACTAACAGAAATTTAAAAAAGAAATTTGTACCACTTAGAGCTAGTTTCTGGGATAAAGATAATCTACATTTTTCGCTTAAACCTAGACTAAACTAAAAATTGTGTTTCTCAGTTATTATTTATTTGATATATAATCTAGGTTTAACTGAGCATCATTGGTGAGTTAAACCTAGATATAAAATGTCAAAATACAAACAGCTGAAAAATAAAATAAACAATTCAACAATTGAAAAGAAATTTACGATATTTTAACAAAAATTAAAAAAAAAAATGATTATTCTAGTGATGATGAGGATTTAAGTGATTCAAACACATATAATAACTTAAATATGTATGTCAATTGTTAGAAAGATACGAACAATAAGGACACGTCCAAATCATTTCTGCATTTATACCGCCGCCGAATTCTTTCAAAGATTTCGCTTAACAAATTAATCTGCATATAATGTTTTAGAACTAATTGGACCACACATTAAATCCATTTTTTAATTTTTTTCAAAGTTAAAGTTTTCAAATACTGTTGTTATTGACTCTTAAAAGAAAAAATGTCAGAGTCTAACAAACAAAAATTACACTTCTTAAAATAAGCTGTGAGCCACTGCATGTACATATATATTTAATTTTTATCACTAATTTTTTATACAAACGCAAGCAAAATGGACCAATTGGACTGTTTCCAAAACACAATAGTTTTCCAAGAAACGTTTCAAAAAATAAAAATCAAAAGTTTAAAAAAAAAAAAAATTTTTATTATTCGAAGATTTACTTCTAGTTAAATATAAAATGTATTTGAAATTTATTTTTGTATACCTACATATATATATACATTTTATATTTAACTAGAAGTAAATCTTCGAATAATAAAAAAATTTTTTAAAAAGTTTTTACAATAATACTCGCAAGAGGAAAAGATTCTCATTTAGTCAAAAGTTTTTATTTATTCAATGACCTGTAGCCGAACAAAAACAGCAAATAAGTAATTACAATATCAATAGTAGTAAGGCTGTCATTAAAGGCTTAGAAATGCTTCTGAATACACTCGTTCTAAAACAAATTCTAAAAATTGTCCTGGGAAATGTTTAACATCTAAAATAAGAAATTAAATTTTGAAACTGAAAATTCCGGAAAACATCTACATACATATATTGTAATAACAACATAGAATTTAAATGTAGAAATATAGGTATTCTGTTTATTCGTATTAAAAATCTTACCGTGCCAAACCAAAATCAGCTATTTTAACAATGTTGTTATCACCCACTAAAACATTTCGCGCAGCCAAATCTCTGTGAATATAGTTTTGGGATTCCAAATAAGCCATTCCAGCAGCTATTTGAGCAGCCATATCAATTAGCACCGGCATTTTAAGACTGCGACCTTTACCTGCAATAGCTAAACAAATGAAATTATACTGTCAAAATTACACATGACAATGGAGTAATGAATGAAATGATATATAGCAAAATACATGTAGGCCAGACCAAATCAATCGTATGTATAATATACATACACACATACATATGCATGTTTATTTACATAAAGATGTATGTACGAGTATTTACATAAATAAATATGTTTCTTAGTATAAGCAGCACAACTAACAATGATGATTGTATACGATTTTTGCGGGACTCTCGTCTTTGTTTGGTAATCGAACAAAGAAACAAAAAAAAAAAAAAGAAACAAAGTTACAGTTAATTTCGATAATTCTGAAATGTTTTTGGCAATATGCATGACTTGTCAAAAAATGTTTAGCATTACGAACGAATCCAGGGGAGATTTTTGCACTAATGTATTTCCAGAATCTAAATTTACCTTGTAAATATTCCAGTAGAGAACCGTGCTTCATCAATTCGGTTATAATATAAATTGGTTCCTCAACAGTACATACCGCATACAATTGTATGAGTTTATTGTGTCGCAGTTTTTTCATAATTTGAGCTTCAGCTAAAAAGTCTTTTGGATCCATTGTGCCTAAAAAAATAAGAAAGTTAGATGGATAAGTAAATTATATTAGATTAAATATAATACCTATAAAGTTATATATTTATTTACCTGATTTAAGAGTCTTTATAGCCACCGATGTGGTATTATTCCAAAGACCCTCCCATACCTCACCAAATTGTCCAGAACCCAATTTACGTACGAATTTAAGAGACGTTCTATCAATTTCCCACTGATCGCGAGTTCGATGCGACAATCCTTCTGTGACAGGTTTTTCAATCTATATAATAAATGTATAAACAAATTGTTCAGTAAAAAGATTTTTCATTATATCCAAACATTATTTTAATTCATTTTTAGCATTATTATCTAAATTTAGAGGAGGATGTATTAATGTTGTTTGCTAATGTTTTTTTTTTGTGCTGTTTGATTATTTAATTTCTATGTACATTTAAATGATTTGAAAACATGTAATCGTCTCAAAGTTTTGAATGATGATGAGCTATCAGAAAAAATATTTTTGTGTTTAGGAACGAACAGTATTATTCTGTGTTCTACAATTGAAACTGCAGCTTTTAAAATACTGCAACAAAATTTGTTTTGAATGTAACCCACACGATTTTCGAGAATGCTTTGGGGACATACAACTTTGTTTAATATTATTTGAATTTGTGCTTTTAAAACTCACATAGTAAAAAATATTATTTCACAACCACAATTAGCATAGTATAAAAATAATTAATCTTTTTACTATATTCAACCTAACTGAAGTTTCGCTTGCATTAGAAAATGCTTTGTAGAAGAAGCATGTCGTTGTATATTTATTTCGACCTGCAATGAAGTTTGAATATTACTAATAGAATACAAAAACTTAAATTAAATTTTAAAATATCTGTTTTCAAAAAACTGTTCCAACAAAAAGTGCTACAGAAATCAAAAGATTTTGTTTTTTTTAGGAAATCCAATAGTCCAAATAGTGAGTATTACAAAAGTAGATTGTGAAATTGGAAATACAATATTTCTTTCTTCGAAAATCCTAATATATTTGGAATCTTATCCATTATATACTATTTATATGGCTTAGCATAGTCTTGCTCAATAACAATACAAATACTAATCGAGAAAGGTTAAATTGAGATTATTTAAAAGATTTCAGACAAACACTTCGGATGCCATTATTCAACGATAATATTTTAAAAAAGTATAACAAAAGTTGGAAAAAATATATAACCAAAAATTAAAGAAGACTTTAATCATAAAAACCGTTAAACCGATGGGAACAACCAGTATGTCGAATTATTCAAAAGTATCAAAAATATTCGAAATCGTACGTTTTCCGGATTCGTTTTTTAAATACACTGTTGCAGACACACAAGGTACATATTTGACGAAAATTTATTTCATTTAGGACAAATCATAGTAGATACTTTCTAATAAAAACCCCCTTGTAATAGTAAATATTTGGCATTAGTGACCGTACCTTTAACATATTTTTATAATCTTTTTTTATACGAGTATTTGCCAATAATTACAAGAAGTTTTCAAATAAAATGTACATTAGACCAATTCTACCTCCACACAAAATTAAGTAGCGTTTTTAATCACCTTCTCAACAATAAATTTGTTTTATTTGAAGATGCTCTGTATTTCGAAAGCTTTTCTTCCAAGGTTCACAACAATTGTAGTTTTTAATTTACATTATCTTCCCACTAGCTAAACAAGAATCTGTTCAAAAGTTATAGATTTTTGATTGCGTACCCTCAAAAATTAAACTGTGCGGTAGGTACATAGATATTGGTTGAGATCTAAAAAAAAATTATTATCTTTTATAGTTAATAAGATAGTCGCTTTTACAAATTTAAAATGTAAGTATTTTATCCCCTTCCAATTCAATAGTATATAGAAATTTTCAAGTGTAATACAAACAATACTTATTTAAAATAGTGGATCTGATACTAAAGAAATGGAAGCTGTTTGGAATGGTCAGCAACTAGCACAATTACAGGTACTGATGGTGTTATTGGTGGAAATGGAAGTATGCATGGATGACAATAAGTTATTGTGATTTTGTGGCTGCAGATTGTGGTTACAAATAGTAAAAAAGAAAAGTATTACAACGACAATTATACTTATTAATGTTTCAACAATCCTACCTCGAATATACCCGCAAATTGACTGGTCTTTTTTGTTACGTGTAAGTTTTTTTTTAATTTTAATAATTATAATAACAAACATAACATTGTTAGTTAAAGGTAAGTAATAAAAATTTATAATACGAGAAATATGAAAACATAAGAATTAATTGAATAAAATTATATATGTATCTATGAAATTGGATTGAGTTTAATAATTTAATATCCCCTCCACCAATTACATCAATTGGAATGTTAAGGAATATTAAGTATGTACATGTTTGCTGGTAATTTAAATCATTACCACAGCTCTATAAAATGATGGAGGGTATATCGAATTTTAATGATTTTGTTTAATATTCGATAATTTTTTCATTGACAATATGCACATATACATATGTATATATATAATATTTATAATTGTATAATATTTATACATATATATCGTATCTATCATATTATGTGTGAGAATAAATGAAATGGAAATAGTAAAAATTATTTTATATGTATGTTTGTAAGTAATGTAAATATGTATTTGAATATGTAAATCGATATTACCTGCACACATGGTTTGCATAAATTAACACACAGGCCATCGGAATCCTTAGAATAGTGTTCAACCAGTTCTTGGAGAGTTCTGTAATAAGAATATTCAACCATTAATAATTTGTACGTAATTTTATTTTAAATATACATCTGTATATAGATACGTAACTATCTACAATATTAGTTAGTTAGTACCACATTGAAAGGTTTTTCTCTTGAACCAACAACGATTTCGCAGGAACAGTACCCAGCGGCGAAATTTTTGAGGCCTTCAGCTATAAGGCCTTCTGTAAGACCTTCCTAGACCTTTTATAGATCCAGTGCTCATGCTCGCTTGCCTTCTCATGAAGGCCTTATGGAAGGCCTACCTACTCCCTTCTAGGTTGTTTTTTTTTATTATGTGTATTAGAGTGACCGCAACTTATATGGGGCAAAAAAAATGTCGGAATCTTGTTCGTCTTAACCCCACAAAACGAACCCCCTTCCAGATATTGGGATAGCCAAAATTTGAGCCCGATTAAACGACGGTAACACGTGCCGCTCGTCGCTCAAAATTTGAAAAAAAAGAATTTTTTGGCCAAAAAGTTGACGCATTGAGCCATAACTCGAGAACGGTAAATAATAAAAACACGCACGATATCACAAAAGATAGCTTATTTTGTTCTTCAAAAGTTATGTTATGAACAAAATTGTTGTAACTCTGAGTCAAACCGAGTTACGGCAGCCTTTAGCTCCGACGTGACCTGGTGCCACCAGGAGCATACTTCATATATTATGTTATTATGTGATAAATTTTTAATTTTTTTGGTATATTTTTGAGTTTAAAGTAGAAAGTAAACATTCCAGAAAAAGAATCCGTGGTTGTTCATTGGGACGGTAAACTTTTACCGGGCGTTATAAAAAATGAGGAATGTGAGCGAATAGCTATTGCTATTTCATACGGCGATAAGGAACAACTGTTGGGAGTTCCTGTAACAGAAAACAGCTCAGGAGAGGAGCAAGCAATTGCCGTATATGAATGCATACAGCAATGGGGTCTTTCCAACATCGTCAAGGCGATGTGCTTTGATACTACAGCATCCAACACTGGAAGATTTAAAGGAGCATGCGTCATATTGCAGCAAATGTTAGGAAGCGAATTACTGCACCTAGCTTGCCGTCACCATATCTTGGAAATTATGTTAAGAGGCGTATTCGACAGAAAAATGGGTTCAACCACGGGACCTCATCCAGACATTTTCAAAAGATTTCTCCTTGCGTGGCCCAAGATAGACAAACAAAAATATGACACAGGTATTAGTGACAATCTAATACAAAAGCAGCTATCTCCAGAACTAATTGCACATGTTACTGCTGAATTCAAAAAGAAATTAACTGAAAACCATCCAAAAGATGACTACAAGGAGCTGTTGCAGTTGGTTCTCGTATTTGTAGGATCACTAGACGGCAATGTAGTGGGTTTTAGAACTCCAGGCGCCATTCATCACGCCAGATGGATGGCAAAGGCTATTTACTGCTTTAAAATATTTATTTTTCGGCGCCAATTTAAGATGTATAGAGAAGAAGAAAGTTCTGTAAGTGCTATTGCTGTTTTTCTAGTTAAAATTTACTGTAACGCTTGGTTCAATGCTCCAAAAGCTCATCTAGCGCCAAAGCAAGATTTGGACATTTTGCGTAGTCTATTAGACTATAAAGAATGTGACAACGACATCGCAGAAATAGCACTCACTAAATTTTCGAATCATTTGTGGTATTTGAATACAGAGTTGGTTGGATTGTCGTTCTTTGATCCCACCATTACAGACGATGAAAAGTTATTAATGGCTAATAAATTGCTCAGTAGCACAGATGAACCATCAGAGCAAGCTAGGGTTGTAAATCCAAAAGTTAGGAAAGAAAAGTTAGAAGAGTTGGTTGATGGAGGATTAATTAATTTACTTTCCAAAGAAACGTTTAATTTTTTTGACCGATTTAATATAAAAATAGATTTTCTTAGACAAAATCCAAACACCTGGCCTCAAAATAATAACTTCCAAGAAGGATTGAAAATTGTCAAAACATTAAATTAATAACTGACTTCAACGACCTTCTGACAAAAGATGAAGAACAAAAGCAATATGTCCTGCAAGTTGTAAGCAAATGCCGAGCATTGTATCCCGACGTTTCAAAAAGTACTTCAACAAAAGCTCTATAATAAATTGGATAACTATGTAATATTATCGAATATATCCCTGATTTTTATATATTAAAATAAAAATGTTCTTGAATTTAACTGTATTACTTGTGTTTTTTATTACATTTCTACTTTAAACTCAAAAATATACCAAAAAAATTAAAAATTTATCACATAATAACATAATATATGAAGTATGCTCCTGGTGGCACCAGGTCACGTTTTCGGAGCTAAAGGCTGCCGTAACTCGGTTTGACTCAGAGTTACAACAATTTTGTTCATAACATAACTTTTGAAGAACAAAATAAGCTATCTTTTGTGATATCGTGCGTGTTTTTATTATTTACCGTTCTCGAGTTATGGCTCAATGCGTCAACTTTTTGGCCAAAAAATTCTTTTTTTTTTCAAATTTTGAGCGACGAGCGGCACGTGTTACCGTCGTTTAATCGGGCTCAAATTTTGGCTATCCCAATATCTGGAAAGGGGGTTCGTTTTGTGGGGTTAAGACGAACAAGATTCCGACATTGATTTTTTGCGGTCACCCTAATGTGTATACATTGTATACATACGTTAATGTCCCGTTATAAAATCACACACCAAAGACAAAACAACAAAAACTAAAATGCAAAATGTGAAAAGAAAAAAAAAGTAAACTAAAAATAGTTTTGCTTAAATTCTGTAATAAAGCGGTTGTGCGTTCTGTAAGTTTCTGACGTGGTAGTGTTATTGTTTTTATTATAAAAAAATTAAAATGCATAAAAGATCACTTATGGCCGAATTCTCAGTCATTAGTTAACCATTGGTAAACTAATATACTAACGGTTCTTTAACTAATACTTGTTATTCTTATGGCAAACTAAGCATTGCGAATAAAGAATCATTAGTTAAGCCTTTGTCATTAGCTAACTAAAGACTGTGAATTCGGCCATTAGAGGTTTAAAAAAATTAGAAAAAGAAATAATTTTAATGAAAATTGATAAACAAAGTGATCGAAGAAGGTCTCTAAAGAGGCCTTCTGAAGAATGCCTACTACCAGGACTGTTGAAGAAGGTGAAACAGAAGGCCTTGGCTGGCTAGGACATCGTGTGTAAAAAATGTATGAGTATGGAATGGAGCAATAAGGCCTTGTGTCTGCTAAATAAGGCCTTCCAGAAGGGCTGTTTACTACTTCTTTTCGCCGCTGGGTAGTAAATATACATACTAGTAAACCGCACAGTGTGATACGTTTTCAAAACATATTGTTATATACTACGTATAAAGGGAAAAGCTAAGAATTAAGAGCGAATTGCCTAGCAACATTGTAAATGTAAAAATCACATCAATCCAATACCAGATTACACACAAAAAGCTGTACAATTTTGCATTTGCAATATTGCTAGACTTGCTTTATAGTTGTTTAGGAAAATATGCTGATTTCTAAAGCTTATTTAAAAAAAAATTATTAGAGGAAAAAAAACTCTATTTTATTATTCCGAAAAGTTTTTTTGGTGTATACTTTTACCCCCTTATTCATAAACGATTATTAAATTTAACAAACGTTTATTAAGCAAATTTTTATATGCAAATCTGTCTTAATAATCGTTTTTGAATAAGGGGGTTAATAAATTAAAAAGAAATAAAAAAAATCCAAACTTTATAAAACTATAAATATTTTACAATAAGTTTTTGCAACTTGTATGTAGCACCTTAAAAATTACCATAATCTATAGTATATTCTTCCTTTATAAAAGTTTCGGTTTCGGTAAAATATGGCTGAATATTGAATGTTGGTATTAGGCCGATTTTTGGACTAATCCGAAACCGAATACTCGGTCTGACTCTACAAAACAACTTTAATATTTTGAACACATTTAGAATCGATAGAGCGTTTTATTTTCTAAACCTACCTGAATGTTGTGCGTCTTGCTATAAAGAATCCACCTTCGTCTAGTTGTCGAATGCGATAATGTTTTACTGTATCACCATCACGAACTAAAAAAGGAGAAAATAAATTGTTTTGTTTTAATAGAAAATTTACTTTGTTTTAAAGAATAAAGTTTTTTTCCACAACAATTTGTTACTCATTCATACATAAAATTGTAAATAACAGGTAAAAATATGTTTTATTTTTCGCAATTGGTAAAAGACATTGTGTAAAATGGGAAATTCCGAAAAAATTGAAACATCCTTTTTGTTTAGTTGTTGTTGCACTTGTCATGCACATATTTATAACTTACACCATAATAGTGGTATATTGGGATGGTATATTGGATTTGTGCTGATGTTTGTAACGCCCATAAATATTGGTCCAACACCCACCTTAAAGTACACCGATCGACTCAGAATCACTTCCTGAGTTGATTTAACGATGTCCGTCCGTCCGCCCGTCTGGCTGTCCATGTAAAGTTTGTGCGCAGAGTACAGGTAGCAATTTTGAAGATATTTCAATAAAATTGAGTACGTGATATTTTTTCGGCTCAAGGACGGATGGGATTGAAACTGGTGGAAATCGGTCAATTATTTCACCTGGCCCCCATACAAATGTCCTCCCGAAATAGGAGTTTAACGATCAGAAATGTTTGAATTATGAAAATATCTAAACAAATTTCACCACAAATCAGTAGAAAATGAGGGCAAATCACATTTACAAATTATGTGAAGATCGGTCTATTACACTGGTTTACAGCCAAAAAATACCAAGAACGCCACTTGCCTAGATAAGTTAATTGGGACCTCCTGAACACGAAAAACGCTGTAATTTTTTTCTCTAAGTACCGTTTTTTAGATAACGGTACTTTTGTGTTTTTCGGTGTATGGTCCCATTCAAACCCTTGTGGAGCCCAACCGAAGAGCCCGATCGAGATGAATGGCATATCGTTGGAAAGGTAATCGAATGCCTTTTCCGCCGATATGCTGCAAATTTCTATCTGATAAGAAATAGCTGAGACACCTCAAAGTTCGAAATTTGCCTATTTTTTACGTTTTTTTCAAAAATTTTCTTTTTTATTTCATTTTTTTTCCACGTTACAATTAATATCTGGAATGTTTTATTTTTTATCCAAATAGTTTATTTAATTACCAACATTTTAAGCGTAATTTGAAAAAAATCGGATGAAAAATAAAGTTTTTATTAAGGATTTTGTGGAACGACAATATTTTCATCTTCATTGCTTACACACTATATTCGGCGTCCATCAGTTTTGCAATTTGGGAATTTACGTTTGGGAATTAACATTGAAACGACAATAAAAAAATAAAATTTGTTTTGGTTTTCAATACAAGTTCCCGGAATTACATTTTAATTTTAAAAAAAGATGTGTTCAATCGATCCCTGTATTGGCATCAAACAGCACAAGTAAATGTTAACGGCGAGATGACAGACAGTATAGCAATATCTAAAGGAGTCAGACAAGGTTGTATATTGTCCCCACTTCTATTTAACATATACTCTGAAAGAATTTTCCAAGAGTCCATCAGTAACGTTCGTAAAGGGATAAATGTAAACGGAATATTTATTAACAATATAAGATATGCTGATGACACTACCATACTGGCTGAAAGTATCTCTGGACTCCAACATCTGCTGGACAAACTGACTGCATATAGTGAAACATACGGCCTCAAGATTAATATACGAAAAACAAAATATATGATTGTTAGTAAGGAAAATACCCACTACACAACATTAAAAATACAAAACTCTTTCGTTGACAGAGTTCATAGTTTTAAATACCTTGGGGTTACAATCACTGAACAGTGGGATAGCTCAAAAGAAATAAGATGCCGTATTGAAATGGCAAGAGACGCATTTTTTAAATATAAAAAAGTTCTAACCAGTCATGACATTAATATTGACACAAAAATACGATTTGTCAAGGCATATGTATGGTCTGTTCTTCTTTATGCAACGGAAGTATGGACCATAAAAGCAGCTGATGTAAAGAAGATCGAAGCCTTTGAAATGTGGATCTATCGACGAATCCTCAAAATACCATGGACCCACTTTGTATCCAACGACGAAGTACTGAGAAGAGTAAAGCGAAATAGAGAGCTTTTACTAACCATTAAGAAACGTAAAACAGCGTACTTAGGCCACTTTATGAGAAATCCAAAATACAAACTGTTACAAGTAATTACACGAACAAACATTGAAGGAAAGCTTAGTAGAGGAAGAAAAGAATTAACGTGGCTTAATAACATACAAGCGTGGACTGGTATCCGTGATGCAGGCAATCTGTTGAGTGAGGCGAGAAATCGGGAAACATTTTCCGAAATAGTGAAACTTTTATGACATTATTAGAAAATAATATAAAATGTAATTGTATTGGTCGCTAACATTCGAAAAACGAATAGGCAAATAAAGAAGAATCGATCCCAACGAATTTTGTTATGTTTGTGGTGTTCTTGTGAAAAAGAAATCACAACATTTGATGCGAAAAATTAATACGAACAATTTATCTGAAGCGTATAAGAATTATTTCGGGTTTCGACCTGCGTCTCTCGACAAACCGTGGACACCGAATAGTGCATGTAACAACTGCCGAACAATATTAAATAAAATTGGTAAGGGTCAAGAGTGTTTCTTCACATTTGGAAAACCAATGATATGGACAAACCAGATCAACCATACAACAGATTGCTATTTCTGTTTAACGGAAAAGGCTATCGGACGTAGAATTGAACCAGTTTATCCAGTTATTAGCTTGGTGACGCTACCAGTGCCGCACTCAGTATCGTGCCCCAAACCGCAGCTGATTGTAGCGGGCCCCACAGAAATACGAAAAATAACAATACAAAATGATTCATCAGATGAGGGCAGTGAATTAGAAATGCAATCAAATAAGAAACTACATTTACTTACTCAGGCCGAGCTCAATGATTTGTACCGAGATTTGTATTTGACGAAATCGAAATCTGAATTACTTGCATCACAATTACAAGAGTATGAATATTGTGCTCCTGAGACACGTGTTACATATTACCGTGATCGCAGCAAACAACTTGCACTTTTCTTCGCAAAAACGGTAAACTTTTGTTTTTGTGCCAACATATGCGGTCTTTTCAATGCTCTCCAACATAATTATGGCCCAGAGGAATGGCGTCTTTTATGGATGGAGGAAAGGACAGTTTGAAGGCAGTCTTGCTTCATAAAGGGAATACGAAACCATCAATTCCAATCGGATATGGAAAATACATAAAGGAAAGATATGAAACAAAAGAACTTCTCGATCTCATACATTATGACCAACATCAATGGAAAGTTTGTTCTGATTTTAAATTAGTTGCCATACTATCTGGATTGCAAGGGGGCAATACGAAGTTTCCCTGTTTTCTATGTCTATGGGACATCCGTGACCGTCAGAATCACTACACCCGACAAGTTTGGCCCGAGCGAAGGAGTGTACAATATCAAAAATGACCCACTCATTCCTCTGGAGAAGATAATACTTCCTCCATTACATATTAAGCTTGGGTTATTTACAAATATTGTGAAAACGTTGCCAAAAGACAGTCTTGCCATGATTTACCTTAAACAAAAATTTCCTAGAGCCACAGCGACCAACATTGAAGCTGGTATATTTGATGGACCTCAAATTCGGGCTCTGTACGGTGACCAAGCATTTAATGAGTGTTTATGTCCAGCTCATTTGGGGGCATGGGAAACATTCCAGGACATCGTTCACAACTTTTTGGGAAACTGCAGAAGTCCTGATTACGCAGAGAAGATCGATACATTACCGCAAAAATTCAATGCCATTGGTAAGCGATGAGTGAAAACATGTATATCAAAAAGGCCGTTATGATTTAAAATTTATTCTTTTTAACCTTTAGGTTCAAATATGACACCTAAATTACACTTCTTATTCAGTCATTTGGATATTTTCCCCACCAACTTGGACTCCGAAAGTGATGAACAAGATGAAAGATTTCACCAAGAAATGGAAGAAATCGAGAGACGTTACAAAGGCTGGTGGGACGAACAAATGATGGCGGACTATTGTTGGTTCCTCATTCGCGAAGATCCATCCGAAAAAAAAACACAAGAGTTCAAGTCGCTCGTCATTTTAATTTTAATTTTTTGAATTTACGCCGAATATAGTGTGTAAGCAATGAAGATGAAAATATTGTCGTTCCACAAAATCCTTAATAAAAACTATATTTTTCATCCGATTTTTTTCAAATTACGCTTAAAATGTTGGTAATTAAATAAACTATTTGGATAAAAAATAAAACATTTCAGATATTAACTGTAACGTAGAAAAAAAATTAAATAAAAATCGGGCTCTTCGGTTGGGCTCCACAAGGGTTTGAATGGGACCATACACCGAAAAACACAAAAGTACCGTTATTTAAAAAACGGTACTTAGAGAAAAAATTACAGCGTTTTTCGTGTTCAGGAGGTCCAAATTAACTTATCTAGGCAAGTGGCGTTCTTGGTATTTTTCCAAATTAAAAATTTGTAAAGCTGTGTTATTGATCATAGCATAAGCCCTACTTCCGAAAATCACTTTAAAGAGCATAACTCTTTTAAAAATGTTGATATCCAAATAATCTAGAACACAAATATGTTTCGTATACATACAAATAATATGGTGTAATTTTATGATGATCGGTCCATAATTAGTCTAAGCTCCCATATAAAGCCCATTTCCGAAAATCACTTTTTTAAAAATCTTGGCATCCAAATAAAATACAACAAAAATAAGTTTCATATATACTGAAATGATGACACCTAATTTTATAATGGTTGGTCCTAGGGATGGACAAAAAAACATCGATGTTTTAAAAACACTCGATGCATTGTGCCGAAACATCGATATAATCCGATGTTTTTTTTTGGTCCTAAACAATCGAAAAACATCGATGATTCCTTTCGATGCATCGAAATAAATTGTATACAGAACGTGTATATTGGTATATAAACGTGTATACATTTTAGACCCTCGCTCAACTTTGGATGGAAAATTTTTTTTGTTCATAAAAATTCATAAAAAATACAGAAGACGACAAATTTTCCATTATTTTCCTTCAGTCATATATGAAAATATGTTACGCATATATCAAGCTAAATCTCGTTAAAATCCATTCACAACTGTGTGTTTTATTCGAAATAAAATAACTCTATATGATTAAGAGAAAATATTTTATGCATACAACAGTACACAGACGTATGTGGTACTTATGATTGATTGTTTTTAAATTTTTGTAAAACAAAGCAAAAACCACGATGTAGTTTCACAAAATTAATAATAAAATCAAAACTATTGCGTCCATATTAACAAGAAATATTGCATTTTATGCAGGAAATGTCTTTTGTTATTATCTCTATTTTTTTATGAATTTTTGAAAAACAACAAAAAAAATTTTTTTTTTCGTCCTATATTCGGCTAAATCTCCAAAACTACTGAGTATACTCAATATTATAATATTGTATGTAAATTTCACTAAGCCCTCGTTTACACAGTCGAACATTTGGAAGAGAAACATCTGGAATTCTCTTTTGTTTTTTCATTCGCGGTCACACTGTCTGTTGTCAGACACATTTCATTATAATTTGCTTTTTTAACATTTCTCTTATTCGTGTTGTGTAATAATTTGTAGTAAATTCCAGCAAAGAAAATGTCAACAAAGCATGTTCACCGAGTACCGAACACAAAATTGATTCTCTCTTCCCCACCCGTAATTTTCTACCAAGCTAAATGTTTTTCTTCCAAATGTTCGACTGTGTAAACGGGGACTAAGTAGGTTAAACTGTTCATCAATTATGTTATTCAAACAATTTATTTTTATTTAACAATTTATAAAACTTAAAATTCGTTTACATTACCCGATGGGTTCAACATTTTTCCATATTCAACACAAGTTATGGAACATAGTATAAAAAAAGGGAAAGGTTATAAAGTGAGGCAATAATGTTATTTACAAAAGATTTATGGACTGACCGCAATTACTGCTCTGTCAAAAATTTTGGTTGAATATCGATATTTATCAGACACTTCCACTTCCAAAAAACAAGTTAACCACAAAACTTGTTTTTCGGTGGTGGTCCTTATATGAGAGCGGTAACGAATTTTGAGCCGATCTTCATAAAATTCGGTACAGATAGTTTTATACTTATGAGGATATATCACGTCAAATTTCAACATAATATTGTTTATTTAAGAGATACGAGTATTTAGAAGATTTTTGGAACTGGACCTTATATCCCCCATGATATGGTCAAATATAGACCGATATTCACAAAATCTGCTAGTTTGATGATTCGTGTAAAATTTTGGATCGGTACCGTTATCTACGAGTATATAAATATAAGAGATTTATGGGTATTAAGTGAATTTTGAAAGTGGACGTTATATTGTCAAATATGGACAAATATTCACAAAATCCAGGGTCAGTACAGGTATATATAAAGATTAATGCTACGACCAATTATGGGACGACCATCATAAAAATCAGTTCAGCAATTTAAATATCTATAAGGATAATTTGTGTAAAATTTTAAGCAAAATATCAATTTGTATACAATATTTATATACAGCCCAATCATGAATAAAAATTCCGCGGGAGTTTTTTTCCTTTTTATTTTTTTAACATTGAATTTAAATAGGAAAAATGGGAAAAGGGAAAAAACTCCCACGGAATTTTTATTCATGATTGGGCTGATAATTTAAGTGAATTTCTGAAGTGGAGTTTATGTAGAGTCTATGGTCAAACATGGACCGAACTAAACAAAATTTCGTTTTGCGATTTCTTTTTTACATGAAACTTATTTTTGTTTAATTTTGAATTGATATTGCAATTTTATAGGCATTTATGTATCTTTGAGCCTTATTTCGGGAAGAAATTTATATGGGGGCTATAAGAAATTATGGACCGATTCTTACTATTTTCATCACAGACTGAGACTTGCTAACATATCAATTTATAATAAGCGACAAACATTCTTTCTTTATTAATATATTGAAAAAGAAAATAAATAATGACAGTAAAAATATTTTTTATATCTTACCTGATAGTGAATAATCATTGTGACGACTCTCAGAGTCTCTAATTAAAAATGCTCCATGCTCATTTTCTGGCAGTAATAATTTCTTTTCAGCCTCAATGCGTTTAATTTTACGGAAGTACCAACTGCAATAAAGAACGATGAAATAAATGAGTTATATGTACCAAATATCGCAGGTAATTTTAATGTTAGTAGATGTTTAGTGAAAATATAATTTCTTTCAAATCTGCACAAGTTTTTTTTTTTTTGAAATCAAGAAATGTCGATATCAAGTTTAACATATTTTTTTCAATTATTGTAAACTTAAGTAAAATTAACTCATTTAAATAAATTTTTGTAAACAATATATAAAAGTAAAACAAGTAATGAAACTGCATCAAAATAACATCCTTATGGGAACCTAGGCAAAAGAAAACAATCAGTACAACGTCTTTACAACTTTAACCAATGTAAACCAATATCGTTACGACATATGATAAAGATAACATGACGCCAATTCTTTTTAATTTATTAACATTTTTAAAATCTAGTTTGTTTGAAAAATTAATGCTGTGCAAAAATACATATCTACAGGATATTTATTTATGACCGCTAAAAGGAGGGTCTTACATTGAAACTATCATAACAGTGCTTGGTATTTGAATATTTTTTTTAATCTAAGATTTATATAACTAACACCAAATATCGGAACTGGTTATTATATATATCTGATATTTAAGTCATTTATTAGAGTTGAAGTGATTCGGAACACAGCGTTTTATGAAAACTAAAGAGTGATTTCTTTTTCTTAGAAACTTTGTGTAAATAAATGATTCATGTGGGTTTAAGTTATTATCAAAAGTATGTGTTACTAGTTTTTTTTTTAATAAATTAAATCCTATACTTTACAAACTCTGAACATTTATATTCATTTATATTCTCTCGTTTACCTGCTTTAGTCATAGATTTCTTGTAACTTTAAGAATACTAATTGAACTTAATTAAAAGCTCATGCAATGTTGATCAACAATGCTATTGAGCGTTTAATTAAGATACATACTTGCGTTTGAACAGCATAATTTGTTATTTAAGTAGGAGGATACAGAAATTTTACATGAAAGAAAAACAAATACTCTCATATATATATAAAATAAATATGGAAGTGTTGTGAAGTCTACAAAATAAAATACAAAATTTAAAATATCGTTCTTAATATTTTACGGACATATTGCAAACCATTATTCCGAGAGAACATTTGTAAGGTGACTAGGTGAAATCAAAGACCGATTGCAGCCGTTTTCCGTATGAAATACGAAAAAAGCATATGTATTAAATTTTATCGCAAACATAATCCCATTATAAGAAAGCAAACAAATTTAATGCAGCTATAAGCCAATTAAACTGAATTTTCCTATTCAGACGCCAACAGGGACAACAAATCAAGGCTGAAACAAAAATCATACCGCACGAAGTTCATGGGATACTGGATGAGTTGAATAAAAACATCCCAATTAATCTGACAACCGTGTGGACTGACAATTTCTGTTGACAGATAAATTTATTGTGTGACAATTGTCTGCAAATGAAATTGTAAGGTTTTCTTACAATCGTCTGAACTGACAATTTAGCTTTTGCTAACAATTTTTTATTGTCAGTACATTACCAGCATATTTCCAGTTTGACAACATTGTAAGATCTGACAACCGTCTGTACATAGCTTTAGAAATGTTATTTCGATTGTTTGTTTTTGCTTTTTCAGTTTGCTTCTTCAAAGTCATTAATGTTGTAGCACAACATCATCTAAAAACTGAATTTTAGCAATAACATCAGTTTATGCCTGTATTGTTGTCTAATATTGTATCAATCACCTAAACAAATGGAGGTGCGGTTCGATGGATAGATGCACGGCTTGATGTAGTACATAAGTATAGCTATACATACAAGCAGACAGACGACCATCGAGGAAAGTAAGAAAGAAATATTTCTCTAAAATTAAATGATGTTTGAATTGATTTACGAACGTATTTATAGTCGTCACTACGTTTGATCAATTATTCTTGTTCAACATTTCAAATAAACATCTGGCGCACGTAAATTGCAAAATTTTTAAAACTCTCTAACAATCACAGCAGACCAGACCATAAACGAATTTCTTAACATTGACCATAACAAAACACTAGCCAAACAACTAACCATCAAGATCGTCACAATCATTTTTAACGTAGATCTAATTTTCTTTATTCCAACAATGTTACCATGTACAAGGTGACACAAAAGAAGTTATCCTGTTGGAAGATAATTACACTTTTAAAATCGACGCCATTTTACAACGCGATTTTGCCATTATTGCAGCACACTGAATTTATGTATTCCCTAACAAGGTGAAGATTTTTGTGCCTTCTAAAATTTTGTGCTTTGAACAGAAATTTCCTCGGCTTAACAGTAAAACTAAATTTAACTAAAGCAAGTGTTTTTATGTTGGTTATGTGTTTAAGGAAATGTGTATCTGACACAACCTCTCTCTTGGTAGATTCAAAAACAGCTTCAATGCAAAATTTAAAAAAAAAAATTAAGCTATCTTACACTATAAGTGTAAGGAATTCATTCAACAGTTAACCAACCCAAGATAATCAGATACCAGTTAACTAATTAACCACCACAAGTATTCAAATTAATAGCCAAAAGTATAAATTTACCCGTATTTTTGAATGATCACCAATTTATTGTTCAAATCAAAAGTGGAAAATTAAGGGAGAAGTGAAAAGCAAATACTTCCGTAATTTCGCTCAAAATGAGACAGCATGCTGCATCAGTTACAAACATAATGATGTAAAAGCTAATAGTTTCAACGTTATTGCTGGTATTTTGTCATTATTATTTTTTACTTGTTGGTGTATTTTTGCATTTATACGCACAACTGCAATAATTAACTCATCCACATCTTTGTTACCGCTGGTGGTATGTAAATACACACCACAAATATAAATTTACCGCTATCTATAAGGATCCGAATATATACACTTTATATGTTCGCAATTCATGTAAGAGGTTAGGGAGAATTAAGGACATACTTTACATACAGACTTTGTTTTTATAAATATGTACCTCTTCAACATTCATTAAAAGAAAACTAACAATTATAATTCATGAAATAATTGTGTGTTTACAGTGATACCTCCTATATCACTATTATTGTTACGATATTTTTAACAAAAAATAAATAAAATTAAAAAAAAATTGAAAAATATTGAATGGCCAAGCAAACTATTTTTAGTGCAACGCACAGTTTACAACAAGTACGAAAAAGTATGTAACTATTGTGTGTTTTAAAAAGCAGAGCTATCAAAGAACACACTCCACAACTCAGGATATGTGTATACGACATGTATTAGAGCGCTTTTTTGGAGTTAAAAAAATCAAAAATAATTTGTTTGTGAATATTTTTGTGAACACGTGGTAAAAAATTGGTCTCTTTTAAGAAATATTCAATAAAAGTTGTTTTTTATTAAGAATTTGTTAGACATACATACATAACTATTACATTTATTAAATGTCTTTTCTCATTGACTCATATTTTAATATATTTTCCAAATATTATTAATAATTATTATTAAACATTAATATTTTTCTGATTTTTGATAATAATTGATTTTGAATTTGTTTAGATAAAACATATTTTAAAATGAAATGTTAAAAACTTAAGAATGTGTTCTCATTTAAGACTGTTTTAATAAAACCTGTGCGCCATTCGATTCGTCAAAATAATGAAGGAAAATAGAAAATAGTTGGGCATTTAAATTTTGACGTAACAAACATATTCAAAAATAATTCAAATTAGTAACGACTTCCTTTGCATTCGATTCTTTAATTCAGAGTTCTTGCTTATTTGTAATTTTCTTTTAAAAATTTTTGTAATATGAAATCAATTTTTATAGCACAACTTCAAAAATACTGCGTTATAACTATTATTAACATTGCTTTCTTACAACAAAACTAACAATAAAATTAATTAAAAATAAATATGTACATACTTATAAAATGATATATGTACAATAATAATAAATTATTTTACCCTTAAGACATAACAAATATGTACAATCAATTGAAAAATGTACCTATAAACATAAATGTTTACTAAATGTTACTTAAATGTTCATTGAAAACTTTGCACTTACGAGTATATTCCACTACAAGTATTCCTCTCTGATCTACGTTCAAACACTTTCATTACTTTGACAATCATATTCAGATCCCAAATAGAATTTGAAAAAAAGTTCAAATCTGCTTTTCGGTCATTTCTAATTTCTATTTAAACGTTTAGAATAATACGTGGAACATACTAAAACCTATTTTAGTAGAAATTAGATAAGAACTCTTACTTATTGACCTAATGGAAAGGAGAAAATTTAATAATTGCATTCGTACTTATAGATGGATATGCATCTAAATTAAATCACTTCCATATACTAGTATCCATATTGTACATACGAGGTCTGATCAAAAAATAACCGTTATTTTCAAATTTCGTGAGTTACGTATGTTCGATTTTCACATTTTTTTCTATTATGTTGGTACACATGTCTGTTATATATGTTGGTAATATCAGCCATTTTGGATTCTCAGTTTGTTTTTGACAGATAAAAAGGTTAGTCGGGTTTTGGTGTGCTCTTCGATTTTTTACTATTCGACAAAAATGGATCAAAGAAACTGTATTAAGTTTTGTGTAAAAAATTAAATTAAATGCGCAAGGGCATTTGAAATGTTGACTGTGGCGTTTGGCGAGTCTACTATGAGCAGAACACAAGTTCAATTGTGGTATAATTGGTTTAAGGAAGGCCGAGAAGATGTCAATGAAGATGCTCGTCCTAGTCGCCCGACCACGTCAACAACCGATGAAAACGTTGAAGCAGTGAAGAAAATTATTTTGGATAATCGTCGAATCACTATCAGAAAGGTTGCTGATGATGTTGGCATATCGTGAGGCAGCGAAGATTGTTCCAAAATTGCTAAATTTTGAGCAAAAACAACGTCGCATGGACATCGCTCAGGAGCTGTTGAACATCGCCAACAACGATCCAGATTTCCTCAAAAAGGTCATAACTGGTGACGAATCATGAATGTATGAATATGACATTGAAACCAAAGCCCAATCATACCAATGGAAACCTTCAGAAGAGCCAAGACCGAAAAAACCACGTCAAGTTCGGTCAAATGTAAAGGATTCGCTCACCGTTTTCTTCGACTGCAATGGTGTGGTGCATCATGAATTCTTGCCACAAGGTCGTACGGTCAATAACGCTGGCATAAGTGTATTATATCTGAGGGGGATTACTTTGAAGGGGAGAAGCTAGTTATTGATGAATAAATAAATACTTTTTGAAAAAAATTTAAAATAATGGTTATTTTTTGAACAGACCTCGTGCATAAATTATTTATAAACTCATTCTTTCGATATCTGTTGGTGTAGATGGTTGGATGGATGTTTGGCGCCATCATTAGTTTGCCAATGTAACAAGCCACATTTGAGATGTGTTACGATTTTAGTGGTTGTGGTCAGTTGTTGTTTTAGACATGTAATTTTCTTGTTGTTATTGTTGTCGTTGCTGCTGTTTGCACTTTGATTTGAACACAAACTTAATTTTTTTCATAGACTGACTTATCGCGAAAAAAAGACTCATGTTTATTTATGTTGTTATTTTGTCGATATTTTTAGATAGCAATGAACAGCACACAAGACTTACCAACAACTAACTAACAAATGCTAAAAATGTCTAAATACTAACATGTACATACATATACATACACACATACATATGCATATAGTACGACTACAAGACGACCTTAAGTTTGAACGTCTTTTTATGTTTTTATTAAACAAAATCAAATGCATACCAATGCGCAGGCGCTCACGCATTCAAGTCAATTATTTCAAAAGTGTAGACTGAGAAACGGCCAGCGATGTACATATGTATGTATGTATGTTGGCTGGTATGTATGTACATGTTGTTATTACTTACTCACTAGCACAGTCTTTGAAAAGTGTCCGTATATGTTACGAGCATAATATTTATCGATGGATCGCTGGATGTACGTACTATTCACTGGACTTGCAAGTACACGCAAGTACAAACAAGTCTTTGCTTAAAATTAAAACACTTGTTGTCTGCAAAAGCAAAAAATTGTATCTTTAAATATATGTATATGTATGTACATACTAAAACAGCACACATACTATGATTATTTCTATTTTAAGTTTGTAAGCGCTTTGCTTGATTTCGGTTTTTACTTTATTTTGTTTAATAAACTATTTTTAAACAATACCAAATGTGGATTTTCTAAAAATATCACAAGCAACTTACTTGCGTACATACATACACACCAAAACATAACACAACAACTGACTAATAAACTTTGTTTACCCGCTAGTTCAGCATGTGGCAATGTACCTGTATGTTCCAATAGTTATCCCCAGATACTTGTCACATGACTGATCTAAATTTATCTATGGTGGTGTTAATTTACACTTTACTCTACCGATGTTATACCAAAAAGTGTTCATTTGACGTGATTAGTTATTTTTCATTTTGGAATTATTTCATTGATTGACCCTTAGTTATCTATTTTGAAGAGAACTACATATAACATTGCATACATTAATAGAAGATACATTTCGCCAACAAAAGATGAAAACAATTTTGTACACTAAAAGAAGGAAGAGTCATTTTGATTTTCATTTGAATATGTAAAAAATTGTTCAGTCTCATTTATTTGACATTTTTCTTATTAATTTTAATACAAATTTATTGAGCTTGAGGCCAGATCGATTTTCATTATTATTTCAGGAAGAATTAAAAAAATATTTAAAAAAAATTGGTCATCTGCTGTTTGAAATGAAAAGTGTCTAACGTGTGGCGTGCAACTTGTACAAAGTGCCAAAAAATTTAAAAGCTTTCAAAAACACAAATCTAGCCGGGCAAGTGCACAGGATTTTATGTAAATTATCCGAGAAGAATATTAAAACGTAAAATTCTTTTACAACATTTAAAAATTGCAACTATTGATGGCGGATCGTATACATATGTATATGTACATTTCGATATAGTATCGCAGTTAGAAAGCTCTCAAATTTAATGACACATTCAACTAACATTAGCATCAATGTTAAGAAGGTTCAGGTTGAAGACCTTATTTTAAATTTTATTAAATAAAAATTAAGTTTGATGTATGAATACGTTGAACAGTTGAGATTGTTATTTAGTGACTGTTGAATTTATTGTTCCCATTGGACTGGTGAAAGAATTGTCATATTGCTAGTAAAGGAACCAGTTTTCTAAAGTCTTGTGATCAGTATACGGCACGCTCCATGAACTACAGGGATCCTGTATGATGTTAACTATTAATGCATTCATACACACAGATATATGTACTTAGTTATTAGCAGGAGAAGTTTTCAAGACTTTTTGTTTGCAAAACTTACTTTTGCATAATTTACTAAATATTAATTTTTACCAAAAAACAGTTTGTGCGAAAGAAAATAGTACTTCTGAGAATTAAAAAAAATTCACAAAGTTTTTCAAAGTTCCAAATAATTTACGAGCATCAATGATACGTAATATACACATACATACGTAATATATATGTTGGAAATCGGTGCATAAATGGCCAAAATGGTATTTTATAAAATTTCCTTTGCATATTTCAACTTTTGTGTTTGTTTTTAAAGGCATACGTATATAAATATGTATGTATGTATGTGTATTATGCTCTGGTTATTTTGCACGGTTTGCATCTAATCTTGCTACTGGTGATTTTGTACCTGCAATAATCAAGACCACCCTAAACAAAAATTAAAATTACTATGCTATATTCTACCCTTAAAGTCGTTATAAATTAATTTAATGTAATGTAATTTAATTAAACTAATAGTGGATGATTAAATGTATGGTGGGTGAAAAACAGTTCAGTGTGGTACATAGTTTCAGATCAACCATCTCAAATATTCATGATCAATTCTAAAGTCGATTAACGCATGCATATTAGACAATTACATATTAGACCGTTAGGTTAAAATTGTAAAATTGTGGTTAATATATGTACATATTTGCATATTCTCCTTATCCTAGGGAAAATATATACATACATAACTATATTTAAGATAAATGTATTTGGCAGCCCCATTGACACACCACTGAACTACTACATTGTCTACTTATTACATTTAACCCATTTTTCTAAATTTGTGTAAACGTGTTGGCAGTTTTGTGTTTTGATTGACACCCACATGCTCTATATTTTGTGGCCACAAATGCCGTTTACCTCACCTAAATCTATTTTGAATAAAACATTAGATGCGAGTATATACCTGCAAAAATACATATATGTATGTATTTCTAAACGTTTTTTCGTATAAAGATACTTTATAATACCCAGAAATTAAATTAATATGAAAATGTACATAAATGACGACGATGATGGTTGTTGTTTAGTTTGTGGAATATATTCAACCTAAAACTTTGACATCATTAAAATAAATTAGAAAAACAAAAAAAAAAAAGGTGCGAATTTGTCATCATTGTTTTCAATTGTGTGTCACTTATAATGGTGCCACTCACTCAAGCGGGCTGCCAACAGAAAATTACAAATTAAAACGGGTTTTTGTTGAAACTTGAAATAGAACAATAACATCTATTTTTTTTAGTAATTCTATTTAAACTGCATTAAATGGGTTTAAAAAGTTAAACAAATTTGAGTAATAACTAAACAGGCATACAATTTAATATCATACTGAAAGTGTTTCAAAATCAAACTACGAATTTCTCAAATGGCAAACTTTTAAAATGCTTTAAGAATACACTTTAATTTTCAATTTAAGAAATTTCTGATTATATTTCAGAAATGTCTAATTATATTTCGAAATTATATTTATGCAGAGTTATGTACCATATACATACATACATACATACATACATATGTACAGTAAAACATAATTTCAATCTCGTTCAATTTAAAATATTTAATGTTTCTTTTGCAATTTTAACGTTTTTCCAAAATAATTTTCTGTTTTATGTATTACGCTCTTAATTCTCCAGTTATTTCTCCCTATCATAAATTTATTTTGAAAAATAGTACGTTTTGTGGAGTGAACACAAAAAAAAAACATTTTAACTTTGTTTTAATATTCGTTTTTTAAAAAATAATTGTCAAATTGTTTCCCAAAAATAGGTATGGGTAAAGCACAAACTTGTTCCGAAGAAAAAAGAAAACTTATTAAAAACCTAAAGACCTCTCGAAAAACATATTACAGAAAGAGCTCCCAAACAGAAGAGAATAACAAATTATAAAAAGAATCTCATAAACTGATGCTGTTAAAACTTTCAGGCAAATACAGGTTAAATAAAGTTGAGTCATTGCATGGGACCGAAGTTTCATTTAGAACTATAAGGCCATGGCTTAATGAAGTTTCTGCATCGCACAACGCAAATATTAAAATATTAATTTTTGCCACAATCTGTATGAACAGGCAATTTCTGTTGATAGATAAATTTATTGTGTTACAATTGTCTGCCAATTAAATTACAATCTTACCATCGTTTAAACTGACAATTTACCTTTAGCTAACAATTATTCATTGTCATTAAATTACCAGCACATTTCCAGGTTTCACCATATTGTAAGATCTGACAAGCTTTAGTCCAAAAAAAGTTTTTTCAATCCAATATGGAAATGTTAATTTTAGGAAACATATTTTATCTATTCGCAATAACTATCTATGCCAGTTTCCTAGATCCTCGATGGTAATATTTTTTTGGTAGAACCAATTTTGCCCATCTACTTTATAATACCAAACAATTCTGTTATTCATTAACAGACAGACGGATGAACATACTGAGATCGTCTTACAATTTTATACAAACGGAAAAACAAAATTTTATATTTTTCTGGTGGGCTTAAGAATTTGTAAAATATTAATAATAATAAAAAACATTGCTGGTTCAAAATAATACATCTTTTTATTTAACAGCCTGCTAACTTACATATATTTTGTTAATTTTAATGAATATGTATAATGTGGTTTATTTAAACAATTAAAATGTTTTGTATAAAATTAACATTCAAGTGTTCATTCAATTTGTAAACGTTAATCAGCTGATTTTTGTTCGTTACCAAAAATTAACATTTTCACTGTGAAACAGATACCCAGCAACAAATTTTGATTATAAGTATTTAAGAACATCTTCATGGGCTGTCTCATTATCTTTATAAAATATTTTTTAATTCAAGTAAAATTATTCAAATTGTAATTTTTATTAGCAATAAAGAGTAGAAACAATACAAATTATTCATCGATGATGCCTACATTCTAGTGAAAGTGGTTTAAAATCTGAAAATATATTGCCTATTCTCCGATACTAAGTCCTCTACCTAGACAATATGTAAATCAAATGAGAGGCATTTTAACGACATATGTATAATAACACCATAAAAAGCATTATTGTTAAGCATAATATGTTAAATAAACACTCTACAGCCTCAGTTAGCCGACTGTAACGGAATGTAGTGTAATGACGTAAAAATGTAAGGGAATTCTATTTTTTACAGATTCATACATTACGGTGTTGCGTTACTTTACATCTTCATAACCATTTGCAATACTTTACACATAACAATATCCATCAGCTGTTTCTTACTGTTGCAGTTACATTCCATTACAGTCGGCTAACTGGACCTTAAGGGTTCTTACATAAAATTAGAGTAGCAGAATACAAATAGCAGATTTTTCTACTAAGCTGAAGGACATTTAAGATTTGGGCACAACCAAATAAGGCAATATGGCTTGTTCCAATACATACTCGTTTTAAAGTTTTGTGAATAAGTTTTGATGCAAAGTATGTATATTTGATGTTGAATTGAGAAAATACATTTTAAAATACATAAGTAGGTTGCAAAAATCATTTTTTATTTAAGTTTACGCAAGTGTTTTATACTTTTGTAAAACAACTACATATTTTTACTTTTAGATTCGTAAAAAAAACATTAAGAGAACTTAGATCATTTAAATTAATTTTAATACTTATCCAGATTATTGTTTTAATGAATATTGTTGTAAACATCAGACACTTACCTGAAAAAAAAAGAAATAAACAAAATTAAAAATTATGATAAAATAAATCTATAAAAACTTATTTAAAAATGATTATTGTAGATTATAGACAAATAAAAAGAAATTTAGTGTTTAATAGCAGATATACTTAAGTAGAAACATCGCACACAAGTCAAATTAAAAAATGTTGGATGTAGCGGCGAATTCAAGCAAATTCGAGTGTACACATTCGTTTACTATACATATGTACATATCTATATTTTTTAATATATCTTTATTAATATTGATTAAATTGTTTAAACTATTTGTGATTTTAATTCCATATTAGATTTCCTATCGATTGATACACAGCTGTAAATTGTTATCAATAAACTCCTTTAACAATATTCCAACCATCTTTAATATTAATAACATTTAAGACAAATTTAAACTAATGACATCAAATGGCAAAATAGATGTATCAGATTCAATTTCAGTCGAAATTTAAACAGACATGCCAAAAATTATGGTAAAAATAAGTTAACAAACTTGTATAACATACATACATACATACATACATACATATACAAATTGCGATCTAAATAAAATTTTTTTGTGAAAAGAAAATAAATGAGAACGTCACAGATGATATTCGGTAGTACTGAAATGATAATAAGATAAGATCCGTGAAGCTTCTTAAACAAGAATTTCAAGCTGCATCATTCCGGTAAGAGAGCCTTTTATTTACGACGAATCACTGAAAATGAAATAATGTTGCACTAGTATCAACTTATTAAATTTAGTTAGAACTATTTTGTTTTCTATTCACGAACAAATTTAATAAAATCAATAATTTCCCTTGAATATATATATTTTAAAAATTTCTAATTGTATTTCAGACATTTTTATTAGAAATACAAATTAAATTTTTTGAAACACAACTGAAATATTTTGAAATACAACTGTTAATTTTTTAAATATAATAAGACAATTCAGAAATATAAATGGACACTTCTAAAATTCAATTGGAAGTTTCTGAAATATAATTAGATATTTTTGAAATATAATTACAAACTTTTAAAATACGAATGGAAATGGTGTAGTCCTAATTATATACAACATGCTGATGACGCCCGTGACAGGGCAGAAAATGCATTTCAGTGTGCCATTTGTCTAGAAAAATATAGTTTTCACAATGGTATTCTTCGAGTTATTGATTAAAAAATGAACTGAAGCCTAATTAAAAATTTTCTCTAATATAATAAATATTAAAAAGTTCGACATAATATTCTCTAAAAAAAATAAATAATTTTTAATAATATTTTTTTATTCTAATTTTAAAAGATTCTAACGCTTAATCACCCCTATCGTGAATAAAAATTCCACATTAAATTTGTTCCCTTTTCACATTTTTCCTATTTAAATTCAATGTTAAAAAAATAAAAGGGAACAAATTTCAAGCAGAATTTTAATTCACGATAGGGATGAATAATTAAACAAAAATCATTGTGAAATAACCCAATTATAAAATTTCCAATTTAGTTTAATAAAGTAGTAAATAAATCTCTCATTTAAGAAACACTAAAATGTAATATTATTTGATAAAACTACAACAATAATAATAACGTTCTGAGTAACATCAATTGACAATAAATTCATGGGGGAAGAACTCTTCTAAATGATACGAAATGTTTGTAAATATTTAAAAATATAGGGTAAGGCAAAAAGTTATTAATTTTCCATAATTATTACTTGCTAATCAGGTATGTGATGGAAATCGAAAACGAAAACGAGTGAGTTTTAGAAGTTAATTTTTTCGTAATATTTCTGTATTGAAACAGTTTTATCCCACAAAATATAAAGATAATTTGCCATTAAAGAGAATCTTAAAACAAAAATTTATAAAAATTTGATTAGAAATACTTTAAAATGGACTTGAAAAACTCGCTCGTTTTCGATTTCCATCACATACCTGAGTAAATATTTATAATAATTAAAACGCTTTAAATATTTGTAAAGTTGTGCTTTAAAAATCGAGTTCATATTGCGAATCCTCATATGAACATCTATATAAGAGTAAGTTTGAAAATAAAACATAAAAATTAGCAAATAAATAAAAGAAAAAAAATACTGCTTGTTTTATAAAATAATAGACTATTTGCACAATTTTTGCATATATGTACATATTTGTTTTGTCAAAACATATTTATTAATATACTTAGATATGTAAATTTCGTATCGAAATTATAAAATTAGTTTATTAAAGTCGAAACCTTTTTTCTTTCCTTATTTTGACGAATCGAATGCAGAAAACAAACGTTTTATTAAACAAGTATTATTATTATGAACCGATCATCCATTAATTTAGTGGTGTGAGTAAAATGATTTCCGAAGAGGATCTTATATGAAAGCTTTGACTGATTATGAACCGACCGTTATAAAATTATGTGTCATGATATCTGTATATGTGAAACTGACTTGCGTTGAACTTTATTTGGAAACCAACATTTTGTGAGAGATTTATAGTAGTTAAAGTGATTTTTGAAAGTGGGCTTTATATAGGAGCTATGACTAATAATGGATCGATCTTCCGAATGAATTATGTATATAAGAAACATATGTATTTGTGTTGAATATTATTTATATACCAACAGTTTTAAGAAAGTTATGCTCTTAAAAGTGCTTTTCGACAGTCGGCCTTACATGGTCAATTATGGACCCATCTGCACAAAATTTGTAGAAGTGATTAGGCTTCATGTACAACTTAGTTGTGGCGAAATTTGTTTGCGCCTTATTTTTGGGAGTTGCAAACATCAGCACAAGTTCAATATACCCTTCCCACTATGGTGGTGGTGTATGTTAACGGAAATCGAAAAAATTAAAATTGTTTAATAATAATTATGAATAATAGTGGAAGGACAATGTTAGTAGCTGTTTTTTGCCGCTAATACTTTTTGTAGGTATGCAAATGAGAAAGGCATATTTAAAGTGGCAAATGTCAAAAAATTTAATTGATTTTTTTACTACATAAATAAAATCAACAATTTGTATTTTTATTTCTGAAATAAATTTTTCGTCGTTGATTTTTTCCATTTTATTTTTATGCAAGTCATATGTATGTCGTCACATATTATGTACGTGTGTATAGATCATCGTTTTACGAGGCAAAGAAAAGGCTTGAACAAAATTCAACTTTGCAAGATTAAGTGCTTTGCGATAAAATAATAAATTTCTTCCTGAAGATGCTACACAAAGTAGCGTAATATCGAGAATAAAGATTTTATTTAAAAACAAGTAAGAAAGTATAGTCGGTCAAGCCCGACCATATAATACCCTACACCCAGTATATCAATAAAACAGTTTTTCAGAAATGGGCGCTATATGGGAAATATTACCTATTATGGGTCGATCATCCAAAAATTTAGTGCGATGACTTTCGTGAATACAAATATTGGGTGTGTTAAACTTCATCTCGATTTAAATACTTTGAAAAGTTTTATGAAGGTTAAAGTGAATTACGGAGAGGGTCTTATAATGTTTTGACCATTATAAAATTAGGTGCATATGAAACTTATTGTTGTTAAAGTTTATTCGGATAATAACTTTTTTAAGAGATTTATGGTCCTTAAACTGATTTTCGGAAGTGGGCCTTATATGGGAGCTACGACTAATTATGGACCGATTATCATAAAATTCTACCAATATTATTTGGATACCAACTTTTTTAAAAGAGGTATGCTCTTTTAAGTGATTTTCGGAAGTGGGCCTTATATGGGAGCTACGACGATCTTCACAGAATTTGTAGATGTGATTTAGCTTTATTTACCACTCATTTGTGGTGAAATTTGTTTGCATACTTGCATAATTCAAAGATTTATGATCGGTAAACCCCAATTTCGGGAGGACGCCCCGATTTCCACCAGTTTCAATCCCATCTGTCCTTGAGCCGAAAAAATATCACGTACCAAATTTTATTGAAATAGCTTCAAAATTGCGACCTGTAATCTGGGCACAAGCTTTACTCCCAACTCAGGGAGTGATTCTGAGTCGATCGGTATACTTTAAGGTGGGTGTTGGACCAATATTTATGGGCGTTACAAACATCAGCACAAATCCAATATTCTCTCCCCACTATTGTGGTGTAGAGTATAAATACCTTAAGCTTAAACAATTATTAGAATATTAAATGCAATAGTTACGTCTAACAAATTCTTAATTTCATTACTTATAATAATGAATATTCCTTAAAAGTGGCGAATTTTTTGGTAACTCAAAAATGAGCATAACTATTATTTTGGGTCCCTGGAGATAAAACAAATAAAAAGTGCTCAAACAATATAATTGATTGATTTATTGCCCTGTTAACAAATACTTACTCGTACTGTCAATTTTTTAAGATTAAATAAATTATTAAAATTCACTTTTAATTGACATTTAATTGTGTTACAATGTGTTTTTCTATGGAAAATCATTATTAGTTATCTAATAGTATTTAATCATCATATTATTACATATGTACATATGTGTGTACTTACATATATCGGTATTGGACAATTATGAAAAATAAAAAAAAATGTGATTTTCTGTTTTGATGGTTCTGAAATTAGTTTTAAATACTTTTGATATTTTTTAAGGTTTAAACTTTTTTCTGGAAATTTCTTAAAATTTTTTATAGATAACAAATGAGATAAAAGCCCAAGTGTATTGTATGGAAAATTAATAAATTGCTTTGTTTTATTATTGGTAACAAAATTTGAATTTTCTTTTATAACTGATATGTATGAATGTACAAACATGTATTAAAATATAATAACAATTTCAACAATATAATAATAAACAATAACAGAAATATAGATAATCACACGACTTGCCAAAATAATAATAAACAACATTTTTAACATGCAATAATAACGAAAAACCAAATACGTAGATTGTTTCAAAAGGTATTGAAATTTATTAAAAAAAAAAAAAAAAATACGAAAGTTTAATGATACAAAATCTAACGTTTGTACAAATTCGCAATGTGACAATCTTTAGTTCAAAACTTAAAAATGAGCTGACGTAAAAATACAAATCTCAAATGCATACTTTAGAAAAATCATCATACAAACGAGTATTAGCTGACACATTTACATATCGTCACCTGAAATGCAAAACAACGGATCATCAAAAAAATGAAAATCGGGCTTTTGATTGATTATGATTCATTAGATAAAAATACACGTCTCCAAAAAATTATGCATCTGCGTCAAAAAATAACGATTTTATAAAGAAAATTCAAAATAACGTATCATTGTACACAATATTCATATACCAAAACAACGTATCATCTTGTAAAAATTTAAAATTTTGTTTTTCTAACAAAAGTTAAAGTAAATTGGTGAAAATATACAAAATGTGTTCTAATATTGAAAATAATTACAATGAAAATGTGAAAATATCTAAGAAAAGTAAAAATAAAAGAGAAAATAGTAAATTAAGTCGGATATGTGGATTGAAATATAAATATATTTCTGAGGGAAATGTATGTATTTCGAAATATTGTGCGAAAAGTTCAAAGCGGCATTTCCATTTCCAAAAAGAAATGGCAACATTTGCAAGACTTAAAAACTTTGATTCCAGCAGACTGTCATTTAGTTTAAATAATAACCTATTTCCTAATGTTAATTCATATTTATAAAAAACTAAATAATTTTACCTTTATCATATTTGCTTAGTATGTAAGCTACAATGTGTTTAGAAAAACCTTAAATGAATTACATTTTTTGTCTAGTTAAACCGAATTTTATGCAATAAAACACAGTAAATTGAAATATTAAAAAATGCAAACAACTCCATTGCCTTTTATTGAACCTCATTTAATCGCTTTTCGATTTTTTTTTCGCATTTTTCCACTTCATATTAAAATTTAGCGATGCCAACTTAGCCCTTTTCGGGCTAGGTTTAGCCCGATTTTAGTCACTCAAAACGCGAAAAAAGAAAATTGGCCCTAAACTAAAAAACGCGTAAATCTAGCACTTTTTACAATTATTTTTTAGCTCTTTTAGCCCGTTATTACTTTTTGCTTGATATGGCTACATTTTAGTTTTTTTTTGTACTTTTTCTTCCTTTAATCTAATAATATCGAAATAGTGCTATTGGTAATAACCCATTCCTTAAACTGTGCAGTTTTGCCATACACATATTGACATATCCGTACTCAAACTCAGAAGTTGAGAGGAGTTTTAGAGTCAAAAACAAAATGTCATTAAAAAATACGTGTAACGGTTTAATATATGTACATTAAATATACCTGACGAAGTGTGCTCAAAAATTAATTCGAATGAAACATATAAAAAATCTAAATATTTTTTTGATAGTGTCGTCTTATGGACTGAAAATGATGATAAACAAGAAATCGAAATTTTGTTCAGTAACGACCAATTTTAAATGTATGTGTACTATGTAATACTATGTAGGTATTTAATCTACGTACATATGTATCTTATTTATTAAAATGTAATATGAAATGTAATTGAAAAAGTGCGCAAAGGTTTTTAACCGTAAATCCGGATTTTGGAGGTGTCCGGCATATTTCACTATTGGAATCTTATTTTACTCGACAATCCCTACAAGAAAACTAATATCCGGTCCCAGGTTTTTTGGACTGTCGCGCACCGTGATATGTATCTCATTGGTAGTAATTTTTTTCTAATAAATTGTTTTATAAAAATATGTTTGTTGTATAATTTATAAGTTAGTCCCTTTTCGCACTTTATCGAAAATTTTGACAGGATGTGGCTTTAAACGGATTTTTTTCAATTTAGCCTTTTTCAAAAATTTTTACGCGTTTTGAGTCTCAAAAGTTGGCATCTCTGTTAAAATTTGTTCATTGATGATACGTCATTTTGTTTCAGAGAATTTAAATTCAAAATAACGTTACAAACGTAACTTCAACACGTTTTTGAAAAATGTTATTTTTTTCTTCTGGAATTGACCTCCTCTCCTTTTTTGAGCTTATCTACAAAATTTTTCATTTCTAGATGAAATATTTTCCATTTTATAACGTTTTTTGCTTCTCCTGTAAAATTGCGAAAAGTGATGATACGTTATTTTGCATTTTAGGTGACGATATGTATGTATGTAACTCGTTGTTTTATAGTGTGCAGATCAATTTCAATTACAAATATTAATTAGTGATGATGGACCATGTGTTGCTCCTCTAAACGAAAGCAGTATCAGTAGCACCAATGAGTGAACGAGAGATATTTTTGAAAAGTTAATTGATGATGGCGCCAAGCTGCAACCATGATTCTTTTAACTGAAACAAAATCTCTCAACAACCACAACGATATCAAAAGCAAAAATAAAATTAGTTTCAAAAAAAGTCATTCAGTAGCAACTTTTAAAAACATGGTAGTGTAGTATAATGACAATCATTAATTTTTTATTGTTTTAACAAACAAGTTAAAAACCAATTAAGGAATTTTTTTTAATAAAATAGATATGTACTTGTTGTTTTGTATGCAAGTACTATATACATACATACATACTCGTATATCTGTTTGTATTGTTGCACATTTAATAATTAATAATAATTATTATTAATTTGTAAAAACTTTGCATCATATGAATCTCATTCAGCTATTACTTTTCAAACTTTATAATGTAATTAGGTACATATATCGTCGATTTAAAAAATACTCAGTATGCTCATTTGCATACTACCTATAGTTTTACTATAACATTTTCACATATTTTGTTTTTAGAAATAGTAAAAACTAGCATCACACTATTGAGTCATTCCATGTCAAACGGTACGTATTTTTTACATCACTAACTTGGATTGCTTCGGCAGTTTGTGTATGCATTCTTCTCTTAAAAATATTTTATACCTGTTTCAAGAAAAAAATATGAAAATTGTTTTTCAAAAGTTATGACCAATTGAACTTTGGTGAAATGGAGATTTTTTCAAAGAGGTGTGTTCATTCAATCGCATGTAACTCCTGAAATACTGGACCGATTATACCTTATTTTGAAGGTAATTTCAATTTCTTCTAAAATACCAAAGCGGTATGACATATCCCTATAGCATTTTTTTAAGTTTGTATCATTTTCATCATTTTATTTCGATTTTCAAACTGATTACATCTTTTTTTTTTTACATTTTGATAGTGTGTTCTTATAGGTCTTTTGTACAGACTGTGTGAGTTTTGAAGTGGTGAAATAATGCGTTCTATTTTTAACGATATTTTTTTTACCTTATACCTTTTGCACGAGCAACAAAAATTTCTGTGAGTATAGAAAAAAATATATTTTTCGATAGTTTATTAATACAAGATACAAACAACAACAAAAAACAAAGAAAACGTAGTTCAGTCATGTGTAATATTTAGAATTTTAGATGTTAAAATTCATCAAATTGTACTCTAGCATTTAATTAACTGTGAAAAATACGATTTTCTGATGATATATTTCCAAGTTTTTTGTATGAAACACAAAACATACAGAAAAAATATTCGTGATTAATTTTTGTCAAAATTTTATTGAAAATATTCCTTTGAAATAATATTTGTTTTTATGACATTTTTCTATATTATCAAATGGTTCACGTTTATATAAAATCACAAGCACCAAGTCGCTCCCTTTTTAATTTTAAAACCCGAAATCACGGATATTTATTTCGTCTCTTTTTTTAAATTCTAATTAGAATTAATTGTTAAATTCACTTTCTATCATACGAATTGTATGTTGTTTGAAATCCACTTAAACATACTCGTATAAGAAACCATGATACTTATTATGCAGTAGATTGTATTACATTCCTAATGCATTTTAAGTGCTAGTTCTAACTTGTTTAGCTGAAGGATCTATGATGCCATACAATTATAGTTTTAAAGGAATTTTTTCTTTTCCAAATATGAGCGAAAAATTTGTGGGTGTGAAAAAAAAACTTAAAACTACTCGTAATCGTAAACATACACAATTTCACAATTGCAGCAATACATAGAATTGAATATTTATTAAATCTATTAAGTTTTCTGAATATTTGAAATTAAAAACGTACTCGGCATTGAAAACGTGACAATAGAGGAAAACAATGCAGAAATTCTATACATATTCTATTCCACTAGTAAACTAAAAATACTTCATGTGGTTATTATTGTTTTTTTTATTTTATATTTGTACATGTCTACGAGTATAATGATTTTTTCGTGAAAATATAGTAACAATTTAATAAATACACATTTTATAGATTTGATGTTTTTTTAATTTAATATCTTATTTCTTCCTGGATGTCTTTTGCAATTCAGTATCCTAATGGGAATCTGAGTGCTCATAAAAGTACTGAAAAAGAAATACTAAAATAATTTTTAGCAGCATCTTGAAGAGAAACATTAATATGCTATAATTTTTTTTTTAGAAGATTTTATATTTTCCTTGAAAATTCTGCGGTCACTTAAATTCAATGGCCAAATTAAAGTTTATTTATAGCGCATTAACTCGTTTTACGATTAAATAAAAACATCTAGTCGGTACAATCATAAAGTCAAAAACTTTTAATTAAAATTCACCAATTCTGTTTGTTTGCCATCGAAAAATATTTTAGCTTTGTGAATTAAAGAAAAAAAATGAAAAAAGCAAACGCATTACTACTTTATAACAAGTTAAAAGCTTTATTCAATAATACAGTTTTAAGTTCATTATACAAAAATATGCTATATCCTGGGACCCCATGAAATTTAAGTAGTGATTAAATCGATTTGTTCCTGTTAATGACAGAATAGAAACTGGATTGATTGTAACCATTTTCATAAAATTGCATTCAAAATTATGTATATCCGATAAGTGTGAGTAGGCAGTGAGTATAAAATCTTGTTCTTTCAGCGGAATTTAACAAAAAAAAAAAAAAAAAAAAAAAAAACACAGTTTATTAAAAAAAATATCAATTGAAATGAAGTGCCTATATCGAGATAAAATTTAACATAAAGAATATTTATATGCACAGAAGTATGTATGTAATGCCATTACATTTTTGTGTTTTATTCTAGTTTTCGCAAGCTCGAAATCTTTAATGAAGTAGAAAATATAATGTTCAGTCGTGTATGTCATATTCAGGGCTGTCAGATTTTCAGGCGATTTTTAGTGCTTATGGCGACATAAATTTCCATTTGGCGACATGGCAATTTCTTTGCGATTTTTAAATGAGATGGCGATTTTTTTCGGCTAATTTTTCTTAACAATAACGTTTTTATATATCTGGCATCCTATTAATAATGTTTAAGTTGTGTAGCCACTTTGTGGAGTTGCTTCAAATAATTTTAGGAAGCTCGTTCAAGTTTCTGGAACTCGTTGGTTATCATATGGAGCCGCCGTCAAAAGAATTTTGGAGCAATGGATAGCGTTAAAACATAATTTTTCATTAATTTCGACTATTGAAAATGACAGAAGTGCCAAAATATACATATATATTATGTGACGAAAAAAATCGACTGTTTCTAGTATTTATCAACCCGATTATAAATAAAATGAATCATTTAAATTTACAAATTCAATCGGATCACATGGATGCAGGAAGCATGTACGAACAAATAGTTTCCGTAGTAATTATTTTTTCATCAAAAATCTTCAAGCCAACAATTTTAAATGACATTGAAAATATTGATGACTTTTTGTGTACCTAAAATTAGCTATAGATTTTTTTCTTTCATTAGATGCAATAGATTGTGGAGCTGAGTTTGAAACTGAATTAAACAAAGTAGATATGGAAATGAACCAAGCAAATATTTCAAAACAAAATTGTTTTATATATCTCAAGAGACTTTTAAAAAGAAATTTTGAATCGATTGCTGGAAAATATGAGACTTTTGAAAGTATGTGGAGAATTTTCAATATTAAAATGTGGAAATGAATTGCACTAAAACTCGTTTGCGTAATAAAATTTTAATATGAACTTTTGGATTACTTAGAATTATTAACTAAATGAATTTTAATCAAATTTGTTGCAACTAATTTGTACCTACACAAAATACGTTAAAAAGATTGAAATGATACAGATGAAGTGTATGAAAAAGAGGTACATATCTATATTGATCTCATAAGTGGAAAATAAAATGTTAATTTTAAAAATTTTACTCTGGCGACATTTTTTACGATTTTTTTTTTTTTATTTTTTTTTGGCGATTTTTTGCAACTGTTTTGGCGACGTAGGTGAAAAAAATCTGACAACCATGGTTATATTAGTTAATATCTTCAATAATAGACGCTAAAGAGAGAGAGAGAGAGAGAGAATTTACGATCAAATATGAACCGTTGAAATAGTTTCTGTGTCTAAACATTGTATTTATTGGATTAAGGATAAGGTACAAACTTTGGTTAAAAAATACAAATTATTGCGAATGCTACTGCAGAAATAAATTTAAATAGTAATATTTAATCTCTAAATCTTAAACAAATTTACAAATGTTACGGATTTGTATAAGAGATGCATAAGAGATAAGCATATTGAGGTATGTGTAAGTATTATTATCACCACAATCGCATTATTTCCAGAAAATGTTTGTGTGGCAGTGATTATAAGGAACACTAAGATCCTCTCAGACCACAATGTGGAAAATGTTTTGCTCTAAAATCTTTAATAACTTCAACTCCAGTAAGCAGAATAAAACTCAAGTTTTAGTGACTTTAAATAACGTGTTTACAAATTCTATGCCATTTTATAGTTTATTATCCGTCAGTCCTTATTGGCATATTACTTAATATTAAATTTATTTATAATTTGGACAAAAAATATATACAACTCTCATTGATATCGTTTAATGTAAATAAAACATAATAAATTAATTGGTTTTATGCTTGGATGGATGGCTTATGGTTGGTTAGTTGCTCTAAATTGATGTTTTGCCAACAATTATTTGTGCAAATATCAACTACATGTATGTATGTATTTGTGTTATTGGCCTTTTTTTACCTTATTGGCTGCCATCTAGTCTGGTCATTTAAATGGCCTTTTTACCTCTATTTATATATATATATATATATATGTTAATATTTTGTGTTGTTTAACATTAAGCTCTTTACATACCAATATACATGCATGCATGAGACAATCACGCCTAAGCGGCTGAACCTAACCAGCGGGAAAAATTGCAAGAACTTGCATTTTTAGGCCTTATAGAAGACCTGTTTGTTTACACATTCTAAAGCTTTCTATACTCATTTCACTATATGTACCTTCTCTCAAAAAGTGTTCTGGAAGCATTTCACAAGAATGTCAAGAAATCATGATTTCAATAGCAAACACGAATGGTGTTGCGAATGGTTACGAGCAATAAAAATCAATAAGTCTTTTACTTTCCTCAATGAAATTAATAATTTAGCATACCTTTAATTACGCCTTCTATAAGGCATTACTTTGTAGACCTTCCAATTGCCCTTCTAGCAGGCATCTAACCAGTAGCGACTAGGCAAGGTCTTGACTAATAATGACACGCCATGTAATATTGATTTGCAATGCGGCTGGAAGTCCTTGTGACTCCAAAATAAGGCCTTCTAGAAGGCCTATTTACAGCATCTTTTTCCCGCTGGGTAATTTATTGATGTTTGTAGGTATCTTCTAAAAATTTATGCCCTTATTCATAAAACTTACAACAGGTTTATAAAGCAAATTTTGTATGGAAATTTGATGTATAAACCTGTTGTAAGTTTTTATGAATAAGGGGGTTATACTTGGAAGCATCAATACGCCAAAGTTTTTGAATTATTTGAATAATTGGTGGCACAATAAGGTCCAATTTGTATAAAGTTTTGCAATTTATTTTAAAATTGGTCTCAGAAATGTCATAATTTTTACTTTTTATCCGAAAATTATTTATAATTTACTTCTTATGTAACATGAGCAACATCGTGAAGTATATTCTACTATGGTTATACTATATTTTATTTATTCGATACAAAATAATTATTGTATTAGGATGACTGTAAAATACCTAATCTTACATTACATATGTATGTATGTATGTATGTATGTATATTAAAATTTGTATGCATTACAGAGTTTAGTTGAGGCGACTTTATGAGTTTTGGTTGCAAGAGCAAGCAAAACAGTTGGGAGATTATTTCGTATGTATTGCCTGCCACCAGCTGTTATTGCTGAATATTCAAAAACAAGTGATTTAATTTGAGTAACGTGAGTTAAGTTGACCGTTATTTAATATGTAAACTACATTGACATTATGTTGGTATCGTTATTGTTACAACGTTTCCGTGTTAATGCTAATGCATACACTTGCAATAATAAGTAATCGTACAAATCACAAAGGTCAAAGGTATTGTACATCACATCCCACATATTGACAATGTTTAAATAATACATACATGTATATTCAAATCAAGTCAAAACAATATTCGTATACATATGTATATAAATATAAATTGTAAAACATATAAATTGTAATCTTGTGGTAATTTATATATGGAATAAAACTTATTTATGCTAAACTTTATCTTCATACTAACATTTCCAAGAGGTCTTGCTTGGTTTTATTATGGATAGATCGTTAGTATAATGTCTTATGTGTTCATATTTGTGCTGAATTTTGTTTCGATAACCAGGGAACCTATCAACAATTTCAATAGCCTGCAATCTTAGAAGAAATCAAACTTTTATGGTAACGTATTTCCTACACTGGGTACAAACATGCACTATTTCTAAATAATTATTTTTTACTTTAAAGCAAAAATAATTTCAATTTCGATTTAATAAGTGTAAAGTTGATAATTTAATTTTTATTGAAGCCATTTCAATTAATGTATGTAAGTATTCTATTAATAGCATCGAATGTGCGAATATGTAGCAGGAAATTATTATCAACTACCTGTACAAACTCAAGTCACTGAAATTATATTAAAAACTGTGTTTTTGGTTGCATTAACACTGACTTCTTCTCAAAGCAATTGTAGTGCATATTCATTTTTATGCATAAAAATGTGTGAATTAGTATATTATTTTCAGTTATACGAGTACATATTATCGTATGCGATACGAAACTTGGTTTTAAACTTTGAAATCGCAAAATAAAATATTAATAGGAACTGCTATGGGCTCATTACCAAAATTCACTTTTATTTACATCTGTATTTTTAAAGGTCTTTCGTGGGTTAGATTCCAAATCGTTTATCCAATATGAGTATGAGAAATAAAACTTGAATCGGGAAACAAATGCTCAATACATGAATCAACAGTTACTGTTGTTAATTAGAACAGTGGTTGTGATATATCAAAATTTTATATTATTGGATTGTAAACAATCGCCAATATATTCGACAACATTTCTTTATTTCGCTTTTTCCAAGCAGAATAAATTGCCTTATATGAAGTTGGTCAACTTTCGATTTCTTTTTGTGTTCTCGAAATAGGTACAACCATAAAAGTTAATCCCAAAACAGAGAAACCATTTAAAAATAATGGGACCAGAAACAATAAATATGTTTTTTCAGTTTTATTTAGGTTTCTCTTAAATATCCCTATTAGGCAATACACGACGACCGACAGTTAATTGGCTGCTGACTAAAAGTGGGAAATAAACTCGCACTTTCATTATGAATAAAACAATAATTACAAGAAATTATTATTAAAATAAAATATGAGTGAGTGAGTGAGTGAGTGAGGAAGTGTGGTGGTTGAAGGAATGAAGGCGGGGTATTTGAATAAAATAAAAAAAAAATATCAATCCACAATTCACCGCCATCAGTTGCTTACCATAATTTAGAGACAAAGACGGATTAAAGAAGCAAAGGTAAACGAAGACTAGTGTCCAATAGTTTAGTGAATTAAACCAAAATGCAAATACAACTTAACCATCAAAACAAAGAAATTGTTAAATATAAAATAAATATAAAAAGAAACAATAATTTAAACAAACAAAATCACTTACGGTTTTTCATTTAAAAATTCACCCCGCGTAAATTCCGATAGCCGCCGTGATTTACCTTTCTTGGCCGACGTTTTACTATTGCCATTAGACGTCGCAGCAGGCGTTGTGGTGGAAGTGGTTGCTGATATTGGTTTTAAATTTGTGTTATTTCTGCTTGCCAAGCACAGACACTGTGTGTCTGAATGAATTGAGCACGTATTGCACACTAACTGGGCGGATGAGGTGGGGTAGAAGAATGTGTTATTGGATGACAATTCGGCACTAAATGTTTCAATGACACCACTACTACTGCAATTATTATGATTGTTTTTGTTGCTATTGTTTTCAGCAATAGTGGGATGAATTTGGGATTTTGTAGCATTTTTATTTGCAGAGAGCGTTTCAAGACAGGCGCAATTTGATGTCATTCTTATGGATAATTCCCAGGAATTGCAATGATCTCGATTTGTTGAGGAGCTATCATTGTTGTTCGTGGAGAACGTAAAATCACAGTTACATTTGAGGGGAATTTGATTCGACCAACGACGAAGTTTAACTTCTTTATCTCTAGAAGTAGTGTGATTGGTCATGTTTCGATCTGCAGCCGTCATAGAGTTATCGAGCGATAGTTTTTTATTCAACTGCAATTGCTTTGGTTGCTGTTGATCGCGCAGCAAACAGTTATGTTGTTTCAAACTCCGATGCGGTCGAGGCGGTGAAGGTGAGCCCGGCGGAGAAATTATTACCGAGGTTGATATTGCATCTAGAGAGTTCGATTTTTGTATGGGACTTTTGCCGACAGCACCGGAATTTTCACGATTTTTTGCAACTATGCGAGAATATAATTCTTCGCTGTCGACTGAAATTAGATTTGAATGTAGTATTAACTCTTTGGATTGTTCTTTCATGTTTTCTAACTGTTCACTGTTTGTGCTTGCATTGTTGGGTTTGCCCATTGATGGTGATGTCGACGATTTTGTTTCGCCTCCCTTGTAGTTTAACATATTAGACAGTCTTCTCATTTTATTTGGTTTTGTAGCTTTAAGTATTACATTTTTAACATCTACTCCCTTCTCTTCATCCTGCTCGGACGTATGCTGTTCATTTCTATTCTTCTTCGTTTCAATCACCGATTCATCGATTTTACTCACTACAAAGCGATTGTTAACAATACACTTTAGTGGCAGCTGTTGCGTTTTTATGGCTGCAGCTTCGCCATTGGCATCCAGTTTCTCTCCTTGTAAGATGTCATATATGGTGCCATATTTGTAGGCTACGTTTGTGGTCACAACATTTAAAACGTTTTCTTTCTCAGTGACATTAGCATCAATTGTTGACACTGACGCAGTTGCTGAATTCAATAGTTGATTCTTATCAATAACTTCTTGTGCGTTGGTTGTATTTGTCTTCAACTCCAATTGATGATGTTGTTTTTGTATGATGTCGTAAATAATGCAAGATTTCTTGATTTTCTCCAAATCGTTTTTATTACTTTTCTCCGCGGAAAAGAAACAGTCCCTTTCCAAAATAGCCGACAGACTTTTTCTTTGAAACAGTTTTTCGCTGTTACAGCCGCTATAGCTATTAGAAGAGGTTAGCGGTGAGGGTTGGGAAGATTTGCGGTGAAGTATTTCATAGATAGTCCCATAGGTCATGTATTTGTCGTATCGTTGGCATGTTAAATTATAAATATCGTTTTTACGCTGTATTATATCATAGATGGTGCCGTACACCAGCTTATCGTAGATTTTGAAATTGTGTCGGTAATTGTTGGTACCAGCGCTTCCACTGGATTCCGGCATTTGACCGGTGACTTGTTGCAGTTCCAACTTTAATTTATTTCCATCGTTCTTTGTCTCGTTCGCTATAATTGATCTTTTAATCCGTTCATTGTTTGAATCTTTCGAATTTGAGTTTCTTCGCATCAACAAAAACGAAGCGTAACTTTTGCGGTGCTTTGAGTTTTGTCGTTTGAAGGGAGTTGTTGCAGAGACTGTCACATCAGCACTTGCAGCAGATGGCTTATCAGTGGCCATTTCACTTTCGCGTACCAGACGCTTGAATTCCTCATAAGATTTGCGACGCATATGTGCTTTATCTTTTTCTTTGGTCATTATTTGACGATCGAGAATTTTCGATAGAAAATCGGAATTTTTACGTAAAATATCTGTGGTGGTGTCGTTGATGGTGTGATTGCAATCGATTTTGTTGTTAGTCTCACCATTGCTATTTGTTTCAGCTTCGTTCAATGCTACACTACAACGTGTATTCGTTTTCTCATTATCATTAGTATCAACAACCACATCAGCATTACTACCAGCACCAGCACCAGCACCACCACCACTGCCAGTACACTGTGCAGTATCCATTTCATGTGTAGTACCTGGTACGGTATTAACTGCAAACTCGTTTGGAAAAGCCGGTTTATTACTACTGCCAACATCAATACCAACAACAACAACAACGCCACCACCAACACTACGGCTATTAACGTCACAACAAGCAGCGTTTAAATCTACAAGTGTTGTTAGTCCAACTCTGTCATCTATGTCTAACGTCAATTTAGCCGAAGCTAGAGCTGACGGTACAGACATCGTTGTCGCACATTCTAGTTCTGATATTGATTCTAAGCCATTCAGCGTTGTTGTTGTTGTTGTTGCTGCTGCCGTTGTCACTTCCGTTTGGTTGTTTTGCTGTTGCTGCTGCTGTTGGTTACTACATGTGACCGTCTGCTGGCGAAGAGACTCGCAGTGCATGTCTTTGTTATTGTCGTATACTTTTCTAAGATCTTGATAGGTTTTGCGTCTTATTTGTAATTTATTATCATTTGGCATGCCAGTGTCTACCACTGGACATGTGGACGGGGAAGACAAAGTCGACGATTCCAAGTTTGAGTTAGCAAACATGGCTTTAAATTCTTCATAAGATTTACGACGATTGCGCGACTGTGTTAAGCACTCCTTATAGTTGAGACGGGCAATTTTTTCACCTCCTTGAGCATGGCCTCTGGTATCGTCGCGTGTTGACACATTTGAGGGATTAGCCAAAGCCAGACCAGTAAAAATGCTGGCCAATGTTGGATGATTGGCGGATGCTAATTGTTGTGGATTTTCCAGTTTATTTTGCATTTCAATAAAACCAGAATCCATTGAACTAATGGTACAGGTAGAATCAAAACTAGTCTTTCGACTCGAAGCATTGCTACGTGCGAGAGGAGGTGATTTATTGGCGTTTAAATTTTCTACCAGGCCTTCAGACACTTCGGTTTCTTCCTCTGTCGTGGTAGGTAAATCGACATTAGGTTGCGAGAGTATATCTACAGTTTGACTATTAGTATCACATGTATTGGACATTAAAATTTTGTCAGCATCTTCGTCGTCATCGAAACTAATTAAATCCTTTACCACTGGCAAAGTGTCCATAACAATATCACAGTTTATTTGCTGATTGTGGGAGTTTTGCAATTTCTGAACGAAACTGTCCAGTTCTATTTGAACTGTATCCTGTAGCCCGCCTTGCACGGCACCCAGTTTGCGGTGGCGAACTGTATGCTCAACTGCATCTGGAGCCTTTTCCCGCTGATCGGTCGTTTTACTTTGCGGGGGCTCATGAACGATTGCGTTAACCGTAACCACCTTTGCGGAGGTGTGATGTTTGGATGCACTCAATTCCATCGTCATTTTCGTTTTACCGTTAGTTTTGTTAACCGTTGCATACAGAGGCAGCTGTATTGCAGACGTTAACAACGATTGCTTATTGACTACTAATGGAGTGTTTGTCATAACTGTTGCTGCTTTCCCACAACAGTCACTAATACTATTGCCGCTACAATAACTGTGACTGTTACCGTTAATGCTACCACTGACAACACCGTTCGTTATTATAGTAGTGGTTTGAGTGGTGGATTTTGTTAAAACACAACCGCCGAAATCGCCACTGGTACTGACACCAGCACAACTACCAGCGCTATTACCTCCACCTCCATTACTGCACGCGTGGTTGCGATTGTGAAAGATTTTAACACTTTGCATCGGTAATTTGTGACGATTACTGTGATGACGATTACGTGCAATAGTGGCGGCCGACATATTGCAGTGTTTGCGTTGATATCGACGCGTGTACTTATTGGCAATATTATATGTCGGATCATACAGCTGATGCGGTTCGTTGACTTTGCGAACAGACACACTGCAAGGTTCTACTCGCTGACGTGTCGAGGAGGAACGTTCACATGATTTTATTAAACGCTGTATCACTTGTTGCGATTTACGGTGCTGTGATATTGCTCCTGTCTTCCTGGAACAACGTGAAGTGTTGGGATCATTCATGCATTTGGCACAACACAAGAATTCGTAGAGGACATCGTCATCTTGTGTTGTTGACGCTAGCGGCGTAAAGGTGGAATATTTTGGTTCTAATTCAAAATTCGGTTGTCCTTCCAACTCGAATGTGGGAGTGGTAGAAATTGAGGTGGGTGGTGTTAATGTTGGCAAGCTGGCGTTGGCATTTTTCTGAGCCGTAGTTGTAACCGGCATTAGAATATAAGTGTTTTTCAAATGTCGATGATGACCACTACTACAATTTGTATCGCTACTTTGGGATAGTTCCCGAATCTGTTCAATATTTTCCTTGTTAGTCGTTAGCATTGATGTTGTCGATGTTGTTGTTGTTGTTGTTGTGGTTGGTACTGTATTCAATGTTGTAGTTGTTATTGTTGTAGGGGTCGTGGCAGAACTCCCATTTTTAACAATAGAACTTTCAATGCTTATGCCACTGTCAAGCAGCGTAAATGTGCCATCTGAGGGAAGAATTAAGCGGCCCTCGGCAGCTGCATTAACTAATTCTCGCAAAGCTAAGACTTGTTTCTCGGTGACATTGCCCTGCAACTGAATGCCATGTAGGGCGAATGCTGTAGGTTTATTGTTCACCGAATTGGGATCGGTGCACCAAACGACTGGCATTGTTGCCATATTGTTGCTGTTACTTTGTGTGTTTAGTTCTCTTCTCAAGCCAAGAAATAAAATAATTTTCTTTCGTTGTTTCTATAACTAACAAAAATATTATGTTTGTTAATATTATTATCTGAGATTGTGGAACAGGGTATTAAGGGAGGCAAGTTCATTTAACAGTCTTATGAATTCTTGATTTAAGTTAATAATTTTATTTTTATTTTTTGTTGGTGCACTTTCTCTCTCTCTCTCTCTCTCGTTCTCCTCAACTTGTAAACAGAGAAGGCGTTGAAGAGATTTATTAAGCAAACTGCAGTTTTTTTTGTAAAGAAAAGGGGAAGAAAGATACAGATAAAATTTATTTAGTTGAGTTTGATAAAATTTATATGAACGTAGTTTACCAATGCTTCCGTGGATTCAAACATACTTTCTGTTATGTTTTATTTGTCTATAGGTATGCTGATTTGTTTAAGCAAACAACAATAAATCAAGAAATTGTGTCTATTTGCTGCTGACTTATCCAATAAATTTTAAATGAAGTTTAGAAAATTAATATACGTATGTAAATAAATTAAGTTGCTTTTAAAAATTTCATAATTTAGAATACAACCATTTGAAATGGTGTCAACACAATTAATCGACATTAATTTTCAGGGGGTGACTGACTGACTGCACACACGATTTTTTTTGCATGATCTATGATGAAGCGGTCTAATTTACATTCAAAAATTTAATATAATAAAATGAAATAGGTATAAAAACTTTGTGCATGTATATGTATGTATGTATGTATTTAATGAATGAAATGTATTTCAACAACAATACTGTAATAAACTAATGTAAATATGTGTGTGCTTAGTTGTTGTAAATGACGCAAAAATTTGCAAAAATATCCAAAACAAACTTTATAAATGAATGTTTTTAATTTGTTTTGTCTTTACAAAAACACTGCAAAAAACATGTTAATGTTCAAACCCCGCACTTTTTTATCACAATTTATTTCAACTTGTGATCGTTGTTCATTCATGTTGTTTCTGTTTGTTTGGTAAAACTTTTGTTGAACGTTTTACAACAATGTTTATGATTATTTTATGCTTTTTTATTATCTTTTTTATACCTACTACCAAAAAGATGGGGATATATTACGTTTGTCATTCCGTTTGTAACACATCGAAATAATAATGGTCGTAGAGCCAAAAAGTCTACATATATATTCTGGATCCTTATAAGATTCTAAGACGATTTAGCCATGTTCATCCGTCTGTTAAATTGACGATAGAGCGAAAAAAAAGACATAGAACAATTAAATTTTAAACAGTCTTTGATCCACCGAAATGTTTGGTATTGAAAATAGGCAAAATCGGTCCAGTAGGATCTGAGTTACAGATCAAAGTCTTAAACTAACTTGATATTTTTCAGATATTTTTTGCTATATTCTTTAAATACAGATAAAATCATAAACATTTGCACACTTTATTTTTATTATAGAAAGACAAGTCTGTTGAAAATGGTAGGAATCTGTCCACGATTTCCCATAGCCCCCATACAAATTCTTCTCGGAATATGGTTTTATGGTGCATAAATGTCTATAGAAAAGACGTATCCATACAAAGTTCTGCAATAATGAGTTTCATGCAAAGTAAAATCTCAAAACAATATTTTGTGCATCGGTTCATAATTTTGACACTTTCGAAAATCACTTAAATGGACATAAATCTCTTATCAAAATCACTATTAAGTTAGAATTCAACAAAATAATCCAAATTCATATTTAAATCGTCGTACCATATTTCATGATGAGTTCCGAAAATCAAGTTATAGTTCAACACAAATAGTCCATACATATATAAAAATAGTCTGTCTTAATATGATGATAATTGGTCCATATTTGACCGTAGCCCCCATAAAAATCCGAAAATCACTAAAATTCGCATAAATCTCTTATAAAACCACTAGGAAGTCGAAATTCAACACAATTAATCCGTATATACATACATATAAATCGTCGTACTAAATTTCATAATAATCGGTCCATATTTGACCCAACTATAAAGTCCACTTCCGAAAATCACTTAAATGCGCATAAATCTCTTTTAAAAACCATTATTACGTAAAAATTCAACACAAATAATTCGCATATACAATGTAAAACGGTTAACAGAATTTCATTATGATTTGCCCGTAATAGGTCATAGTTCCCTTATGAGGAATACTCCCGAAAACTCATTTACCTACATAAACATCCATATCAAACCGAAATTTTACACAGATCAATTATAAGTATGTAAAAATTATACTATTGACTTTTGTGAAAGTTGGTTCATAATTGGGCATAACTCCCGTATAACCTCCACTTCCGAGAATAACCACAGAGTATACAGATAGGTTAATTTTGACAAAGAAAGTGTAAATTCTTGATTATAACTGGAATATGATTCTTATAAATATCGTTATTGAGACGAAATTCAAGTAAAATAAACCTAAAATAAATATAAAAAACGGTACAATATTTTATGAAGTTCGCCCCATAATGGATGATTTGGTGGTAGGTATATAAGATTCGGCATAGCCGAATATAAACTCTTACTTGTTTTTTTTTTCTTTTTGATTTTAACAATTTGCTATTTTGGGATTTTTTGCCTATGCAGTAAATATCTACATATTTTATTTGTTTGACAATTAGAAAAAAGTAACACGTTAAATGGCAATTTAAATGATACCAACGCAATTTGAATTTTCGTTAATATCAAGGTTGCATTTCATTTTTAAATTTTATAAATATTGAATATGTATGAATACGACATAATTGATGAGATTGTGTCTTTTTTTAATATATGTACATAAGTATTTATACATATGTACATTCATAATGTACAAACTCACAACAATTCACATGTATACATATTTAAATACATTAGGATGGCACCAAAAATGGGAAAATATTTAAAAAACTGTGACCGCCGATCATAACAGTAATAAGCGATTCCTTATACGCAATATATCAGCCAGCCGAAAAACTTCATTATAATTATGAAAATAAAAGGATTTTGAAGACACCGAATTAACAATTGTAATCACAAATTGAGCATGTGATAATGCACCCGAAAGTGCAAGTAGCATTCGCAACATATCCGTCACATCACTGACCCAAAATTATCTATGATGGTGCCAAATGCGATTGGAGTCAATTTCGATATTATATGTCAATTTCAATTTAATTGTTTGTAACGGCTGGTATGAACATACAGCGTGTTTATCAACATACAACATGAATATCAACATTTACATTGTTGATAATACGCTATTATTAACATGCAATATGGCAACATTAAGTTTGAACGGCCATACAAAGGAACTTTCGATTGTCTTCTCTAGATGCCTCCGGAAATGACTAGAAGATGGCGCTATTATATAAATAGAACAAACAGGGCCACTCAGAGTTAGTTTATTGTGAGTCATCGTTGAGATAAGATCAAAACGTTCTAAAACTGTAATTTGAGTGTGTGCTAAAGTAAAATGTAAAGCTATGCATAGACGGCCGTCAGATATTACAACGTTGTCATATCTAGCAATGTACTGACACTGAAAAATTATTAGCAAAAGGTAAATTGTCAGTTCAGACGACTGTAAGAAAACTAACAATTTCATTGGCACACAATGAATTTATCTGTCAACCGAAATTGTTTTTCCAAAATGTTAGTAATGCAAACTTGTTTGTTTATTTATGTATATCGTTGGTTTCATGTAGAAAGGCCCTAACTCGCTATTTTTTCAAAATTAGTTTTTTTTGCGATTCGAATGCATTTAACGCAAAAACACCTCCTCACAAAAATTTATTGCTATAGTGTAAAAAATAACGCTTTTATAAGCAGTTGTACAAAAAAAAGTTACATGTTGAATATTACAGTTTCTATTATGTTTTTACCTTCTCCTGTAAAGTTTCATATATGCGAGTTAGGGCCTTTCTACATGAGACCATCGATATACAGAGTTGTGCATAAACTTTGCACATATAACAATGATAAGTGTTTGACAATTGTCTTAAACCAATGACAAAAATTTGTGTTTACACGATTGTTAGACAATATTTTTGTCTTGCAATGTAAAAAAAAGCTTTTTCTTACAACGTTGGAAGACAAAAATTTAAGTTTCTTAACGTTTTTCGGACAACCGTCTATATAGAGTGTCCAAAGACAGGATGTTTACTTAACTTATCTTGAACGATTTATGGGAGTAAAAAATTGTATTCATTCAACTTATTTTGTTTTATTATTGAAAATATTAGATCGTTCATCGATCGATTTGTTATAATCTCGGAAAAAGTTTTCATGAAGAAAACACAGAGTTTGAGTAACATTTAGATGGTAGATGGGAACCGAGCGCAAACTCAACTGACATTTTAGTAATGTCATCAGAATTACGACTTTTCTAAGTTGGCACCGCTCTTATGATTGTGTATCATAAGCTATCAATGATTGTGTATCTTCAATGTAAAAAGATTTTACTGTATACAATAAACTATTCATAATAAAATCTGTATACAATGATGAACAAGTTTTTTAAATTTTTGTCAGCATCGTGTTGTTGCAAATTTACAAATCTTCATACAACTTTACACAAAAATATTTTCGATTATTTCTCGTGGTTTAAATCAAACTTAAACAACACTTTGTAAGATTGAATGAATAACTGACTGACCGAATAATTTTATGAATAGGATGATGTTGTGACATAATAAATATTTAGTTTTTTTTAACAAAGCCGTATTATATGCTTTATTAAATAGGTGCAATTAATATTTATTTTGTCAATTCAATTTAATGACGATGAGGTTGCAGTTTTTTTTTTGTTTTTAATGTACGTTGTTTAATGGTCAACATACTATATTTTCTAAAAAGAAACCATTTTTAAATAGTCTTAAATGTAGCTATTTTACCAATTTTTTTTAAATAAATTCAAAAAAATTCAATGGCCTTTTATTGCCCTCAATTTAGTACAGAAATTATCATGATATTTGTTACCTTTTTGATTTTGCAAAAGGTTTGTCTTTATTCACTGTTTTTTACGACTAAATTCTTGCCATTGTTACGACAAATTATGCAGCAATGACACACAAATTTAATTTAAAAAACTTTGTGTAAAAGAGCAGAGTCTTTGGAGAGAAAATGCTAAATTTATAAATGAACGAATGAATGAAGAACCTTATAAATTAACAATAAATTTTTTCTTGTATATACATGTACAGTGAGCGTCAATACATTCTTTAAAACAAATTTCTATTATACCTACATATGTATACTACAAGTACAAATTTAATACAAAATATATTGCATGTAGATATGCACTTATATATTCAAAAGTAACTTAAGCGAAAATAGAAAAATAAGGAACATAAAAAAATAATACAATTTTGACGGAAAAGTGCCAAAATAAAGTAAACAGGTATACAGTGCACTCGGGAAAATGTCAACTAATTAAAACCGCGGGTGTTGACGTTTAACAAATTGTTGACGTTTACGAATGTAAAAATTTAAAATAAAAAACACATCGATAATGTGCTTTTAAAAATTTTTATTGATTATAAACTAAAATCAAATATAAATCATAGAAGACAACTAGAACCAAAAGAATACATTTGAAATGAGTTCATATTTTTATATCATATGCATTTAAAAAAAAATCTGTTATTTTTTCTGCTGTTTTCTTTTTCTTTCCAACACTTGGAAGAGCGTCTTCTCTCTATTTATTTCATAAAATGAATGTTTGTGTGTACAACTGTGTGTATTTTAACTGCTGCTAAATTAAAATTTTTGTTTTATTCAGAGTTGACGTTTTAGAGCTTTGTGGTTGGGTTGACATTTTAGAGTAGGTAATGTAAAAAAAGGGTTGACGTTTTGGGATGTTGACGTAAACGAGCGTTGACGTTTTCCCGAGTGCACTGTATTGTAGTTTATTTGCCTTTATCACAGTTGACAATCTTCTAGACATAGAATCGACGTGTTTTTAGTGAAATCATATTTTGTTCCATCCATTCTGTATTACTGCCTTTAGGTTTTTTAAAATGTCCAGCCAATCTTCCTTTTTCATTATATAAGATAACCGACCCAGGCCCAAGACCATTACTGAGCCACCGCAATGTTTTACCGTCTTGGTAATATGTATTACTTAAGGCTTCGTTCTTGGTTCGCCATATTTTTGGGGTGAAAATTGACTTGAGTTTTTTTTTAGCAAATTTTCTACTGCATCGTGTTTGGTATACTTGTCTATCATTTGCTGTATACCATCCAACGACTTTACCTAGTACACGCAGGGATTTACCTTTACTATGTAAGTCTATTTTGATCTGCCGATTGAAGTTTGTCTTCCCATTGTAAGTTTTTCAGTTTGTCCTAATTGAAAATTATGAAACTTGCGATTATTTTGAACTGCACTTTACCTTTATACTTTCAAACAAAGAACAATTTAAGCAATTACTTTTGAAAGGACAGGAGTTTTTTTTTTTTGTATAAGAATAATATCACTGATTACTTTATTTTGACGCGTAAAATTGGTATATGATTTTGTTTCCGTTTCTTTTATATAGAATAACTACATATGTATATAAAAATATTCACCCCTATCGTGAATAAAAATTCCACATGAAATTTGTTCCCTTTTATTTTTTTAACATTGAATTTAAATAGAAAAAATGTGAAAAGGGAACAAATTTCATGTGGAATTTTTATTCACGATAGGGCTGATTATTTACATTAATATAATTAAGCTTTACATTTAATAATATGTGGTGTTGACTTTATTTTGACGCTCACTGTATGTATTGACTGAATAAATATATGTATATTGTCTGACAAATGTCAATGTCGAAAAATAAAATAAATAAATATGTATTACCAAAATCGACACAATAAAAGTGAAAATATATACAATAAATTTGCTACTTTTAAAGAATAAAAACATTCAATCGAATGCCAAATCTTGAAAACTAGATTTATTAAAATGTGTTTCGTGCTTAGTACATATTTTTATTATTTGCCATAGGAAACCCTAATAAATTTTTGAAATTCAAGAAGAAAAAATCGAAAATCTCAAATATACAATGACAAAAAAAAGAATAATACAATAATCCGGATTTAAAAACAAACTGTGTGCTTGTTTGTACATACATTAACGATCAAAATTAAAACAAGGATTCAAGATTCAGGCTCGATATTTCGAATCAAACAGTAGTTAGTAGTGTAACAGGGATTAAATTCTTGTTTTTTTGTTTCGATGTACAAAACAAACGTTTTTTCGTTAGATGTGTGCTATTTCATTGTCCAACCAAAGAAATTTAATTTTTAACAAAATATGACAAAATAAAGAACGTGCAAAAGTTAACTTGACATTTCCAACGAATTTTCGGAATAGCAATGTGGAGCAAAAGAATAGCAGATAATTTCATGTTTTTTTTTCATTCCATTATTCCATATACATAATACGTTTGGCACTTCATAGAACATTGGTGCGCTATTTCTCTTCCAATAGTTGTATGTATATCATTTAAAGTAGAGATGAGCAAAAATACAAAATTAATTTTTAGTATCTAAATAGCTCATGAAGTGTTTCAGAAATATAAAACTCTTTATATTACCGAAGATTATCAGACCGGAATTGCTTTTTTAAATTTTAAGTGGCCAACATTGACCCACTGTAACAAATTTATGTTTAAAACTTATAAAATACAATTACTAGGAAAAAGATGATGGATGCAAAAGTGTTTCTTTCTTTTACAAACACTTTTGCTCAGCACTGTATGTCGAATACGTCGAACACATAATATAAATAAGTTTTTAAAAATAACAAAAATAACTTCGCAATAACAAAAGAAAAATAAGAAAACAAAATGGAAATTTGAGACAATACAACAGAAAATTACCAAGAACAGCTGTTTAGCTATTGATGTTTACTGTTAAAATGACAAAAACAACAATAACGGTAACGAACATGAAACAACAATTAATTGATTTTGCTACCTTTACTTTTGCTATTGTGGCCGTCGGCCGCTGCAGGTACAGATTCTGAATGCTATTGGAACCAGTCCAACTGGTATGATTTTTATTAATTTTTTTTTTGCTTGTCTTGTCTTATACAAAGCTAATAATATCAAGTATGACTAACTATGAATGTCGACAACTATACTCGTACATCTATTTGACTAAAAAGTAAACCCAGTAGTCAAAATAATTGTATTTATTGAATGTTGAACAATTGTCTTTGTTTCAAATACTCATAGATCTAAATTGGGGTAAATGCAATACAAAATACACAATGATAATAGGGACGATGAGTTTTTTATAATAATTATGTTGAAATCTATTACATAAACACGATATTTTGTCATAACCGACGGTTTAATATCAGTCTCAAAGGTGTGTCACTGACGGAACTTGTACAAAAAAAAAAAAAAAATCATCTGTTTAAAAGAGCGCATAACACTTCGGCAAGAAAATCGGCTCAAACATGCTGAAAGTGTATTCTAATGACTTCACTTGTCCATCAATTATGGGAAAAGCCGAAGTCCATGCAACAATGTTGTTAATCATATTTTAAATTTAATAATTCACTTCGGAACCATCTTAAATTAAAAGTTGAAATAATTAACATTTGGCAAGGTGGAATCAAGAGTGGAATGAATTGGAAAGAGACCTGTTCCTACATATAATATTGATACAGCTAATTCAATTTATTATATTTGTTATTATTTTGTTTTAATTGTGATTGAAGTAAAATCAAACATCGGTTGCCTTCCTCACAGTATTTCAAACATTGCGAACAATAACAACATAAATAAATAAATAAATAAATAAATAAATAAATAAATAACTAAATATGGCACATTATAAACCAAACCGGTTTCAAGTGGTGAATCCGTAGTGCACATGCATCATGGATACATACTGGTATCGCAAACAAGCGTGCCACATGCTACATTGTATTGATGAGAAGCACACGAATGTGTGCTGTACGAGCAGTATTAATGTACAGTGTGTAAAAACAATCAAATATTCAGACACTCGCTGTTGTATGTGTGTGTGTGTGTGTGCGTGCACATGTGTGCTTGTACAAATACTAATGTGTATGTGTATGTATGTTTTTTCTGCAACTAACTAAAAATATGTATCTGATCTGTTCAAGTATAAAATGTAAAATATATCTTTACATTACATTGTTAGATGCTCGTACAAGTGTTTTTTTCTTTGTTTGCGTTAAGTTTTAGTTTGATTCAATCATTTTGTGGTTGTTGTTGTTTATTTTTTTCTTATTGGGTTCCTTCTGTTGAACACACAATGTTTTATTTTAAAGTTAAAGTTTTCGAAAACCAGCTTAAATTTAGTTGGTATCACTTGTGGCATAATGGTACGTACGTACCTGTATGTAAGCTTCTGCTATAGTGCCCCTATTAACTTGTTAGGAGTGCTAAATGTATGTACGTACTTTTATGTATGTATTTATGTATACATATATGTACATACAATACTTTTTTAGCACAATAGGTTTTTGTTTTCGTCGAAGCAACTCGCATACTCACTAACGTATGTATATGTATGTATATGCATGTAGTTGTGTGCAAATACATATACCTACATATACATATGTATGTATGTACGTATCCGTTCGTACAAATGTTGAAAGGTCAGTAAACCTAAACCAAGTGTTAGTTCGTATCTTCAGCATCTTCTGTTTCTACTTCTTTGTTTCTTGGGATTTAGCATCAATTCAGTTACTCCTTCCTCTTATTATCATTATTCTTCCACGTAATATCATCATAAATAATCTTTACTTGTAAAAATATGTTCTACTCCATATAAAGGGTTTTTCAATAATGACGGGTTAATGGGGACAGTATATGGCGGCCATGTTGATTTGGTATCAAACGTCATTAATCATCTTTAGCGACCAAGCACATTTTTTGGTAAATGTTCACAATCATAATTTCCGTATAACGGACCACGCCAACACATACGAGGTTCCTCTGGTGAAAATGCATCCGCAAAAAGTTACTATTTGGTACAGGTTTTTTACTCTTATTCCACTTGAAATGTATCATGTAAGTATCGAGATGCTTCTTGGCGATTTTGATAAATGCTTAAGGTAGCCGTATCATCGACAAATGTTGATGTAAGAGTGTGAATTATTATGGGCATACCATATGTTTACAATAAATATAAAATATTAAATATTAGGGTGCTGCTTTAAATAGGTTACAACTCATTTCAAATATGTTAAATTTTCGTAATCATCTGTTGAGCAAACTCCGCTTGCATTTCGGAAACAGAGCATTTAAGAGAGCAGGCCAGCCATATTTTCATTTCGTTGAGATTTTCCAGGTATTTATTTAGAAAGACAGTTTCGTGGTATTCTAGTAGCTTTATAAGCAACTTGTCAAAAACCGGTTGGCAAATATAATATAAGTATCTAATTTGTCGAAATTGCTTTTAGGAATTTATTTATTTATTTAAATGAAATATGTATAGGTATATAGTATACATATATACATATGTACAGATATATTAACTTTTGTATAGTTTTTTCAAATATTACTTACTACATAGTAAATCATATTTTTCCGAACACAACTAAATTTTACGTGATTAAAAACAATTTTAAATATTAAAATAAAGAGTAGAGTGTGTAATTGACAAAAGTACTAGACTTTGTATGTGAATAATTTATTTTTGTTATTGTTATGTATTTGTTATTTCGAATAGAATTTTTTGTTTTGTAATTTTCTATAGAAATATGTGAAATTTTTAATTAAAATACAAAAGTTCCGTTCTTAAAGCTCATGTAGTACGCCTGATGTAAATAAACTCTTTTATTTTGCTTTGTACTTTTAGCACATAATAGCGTGTTCAGATATGAACCTTAATTGCGATAATCGCAATTAACGCCATTATTGAGCTCAATATTCCATATAAGATCTCAATTAATTATTGAGTAAGATTTCGAATGCAACACTGTTCACAACTGTGTTCAGTGAACAAAATTGTATAAAATGGCAAATGTCAACAAAAGAAATCATTAAAAAAAATCAATGTGAAGGTAAGTTTGTATACATAGAAACACAATAACCATTTAGAGTATTTTTTGTATTGTTTTCCAACTGTCAAATGAAAACAACACTTAAAATAATATTGTCAATTAACAGAATATTGACTCAATTAAGTTTCATATGTGAACATGGTATAACACAGTTGTTTAACTATTATTATTTAACTGTTGTTATTTAACCTATTACCATTTAACTTTAACTAGAATCCAGTGATGAGTTTGCATTTGAAATAATATTCATGTGAACTGACTCTTTTGGCTAGTACAATAATATTACAAGAGGTTATATAACGCGTTAGCAATGTAAACATTTTCATTCCCATTATTGTTTGTTCATCTAAAATCATTCTAAATTTATTTATAAATTTTGCGAAATCGTGCATGTATAACAAATAATACACTTGTCGGCTCGCTCCATATTAAAGCTTTTACACAAATTTAACGAATAAAATGTCACCTGTTTGTAACTCTGTCCAATTTGTAGCTCCTTTCATGAAAGAAGAAACAAAAACATAAAGAAACTGCAACTTTGTAGCAGAACGAAAATACATATTTTGTAATAAAAGTTTTTACTGACTAAGACTCATACTTGTAGGTGGATCTGTCTGTCTGTCCGTCTGTCATTCAGCCGGTCAGATTGTCTGTCATATTGCCGATGGATCTCGAATTGTTACCAACATAAAGAAAACAACAGCAGCTTAAACTAAAGAAATAAATAGAACAAATCAGGGTGAATTCCTTTGTGTAGAGTTTTGTTTTGTACTTTTTTCCCATTATATTTGAATTTATTTATTGATTTTTATTTGTATTGTACATAATTGTTGTGTTTCGGCCAACTACATAAAGATTTTTTTTATTGTTTTTATTCATTCATATACGGCCATATAATTAAAACACAATTCTCAATCTCACCCAATTTAAAATTTTCAATGTTTCTTTTGAAATTTTAACGTTTTTTCCAAAATAATTTTCTGTTTTATGTCTTACGCTCTTAATTCCTCAGTTATTTCTCTCTATCATCAATTTATTTTGTAAAATAATATGCATTATTTTGCAGTAATACGTCTTCTAGGGTGGGCACATAAAAATATTTTTAACTTTCTTTTAATATTCGTTTTTTAATATATTTTATATTAGCATATTTTTATAAAAAATATTGTCGGTCGTTATTAAAAAAGTGTTTTATTGCTAAATCATAAATTATATATTGTTAGGTGTGCTTCTGAGTAACGTCATCAATCATTTAAATACATATGGGATAACTACAAATGTTTCAAGAGCTCCCAAACAGCGAAAAACAAACAAAAGAGAAGATCAAATTATGTGAACATTTAATGACAAATATTATTTCTAAGGCAATATTGAAAATAACATACAATAATAAAAGTACTTCTTAGTTAAACACACGTTAAACGAACATGTTAAGAAACCAATTCATAATAGAAAAACAAGTGCTCTGTCATATCTATTAAAAGATTTAGGATTTGAAACAAAATCAAATAAGAATTTGAATTGGTTAAAATATACACAATTCACAAATCCCCATGAATGCTTTTAGCTTTAAATATCAACTAAATATCAAAGATTTAAAGAACGACTTTTATAAATATTCCAAGAAGTAACTATGTATTATGTATGTGAAGAATATACTTATGTATGCAGAATGTAGAAGTACATACATTATGTGTTCATCGTGTAATGAAAAGTTACATTATTTATTTTTTTCTTTGCATAACCATGTTTATGAAGTATGTTTGTGCTTCTGACTGTCCGTCTGTCCGACGTCTGTATATTATTAACATGGCCTTTAAGTTCATTCAACTTCTTTTGTAACTTAATTTTTAGTGAACTAAGTTTTTCGTTAATAACGTACTAAAGTGCTAAAAAAAAAAACAGCATTTCACGCTCTAATTACGATGAAACTTTTATTAATCTAAATTTTAGTAGCTTTTTTAATTTTATGTAAAATATATATACAATATATAAATGCTCAAAGTACAAATTACAATATTTCTTTTTAATTGTTTAAGTTGTATTATTAAAAATTATAATAATAATAAGAAATATATATAATTAATGCAAATGAAGCGAGGTAATTCTAACAGTACTTGTAATCTCATAAAGTAAAAAATGCAATTATATACAGTGGGTGGCCAAATTATTAGTTACACATGCCAAAATTGTTTACTTTGAAGCCGTATAACATTTTAAAATAGTGGAAATGTATCCTTTTATTTGTTCTTTTAGGTAAATTAATTGTTTCTAATTTAATTAAAAATAAATTCTTTTGTTTTAAAAATATATATTTGACAAAAAGAAATATTACAAATTTTTTTGAAAAAAATCTTAATATTTCGTAGAACCTTCTTTGGCATCAATTACAGCTTGCACCCTTTTTGGCATGCTCTGAATGCATTTTTGAACATTTTCTTTTAGTTCTTCATCGTGATGCCAGACTTTAATCAATTTTATCAAAATTGTATATTTCACACTTCAGAGCAGTATGACAGATAATGATCTACAACTGCACTCTAATGTCACCAATCATTGTTGACACTGCACAAAATATTTAACAGTATTACCAGAATTAAAATACGAAAACATCTGGCACAAGAAATAAATTTATATACGTATTAAAAGCGGTTGAATCTTAATTAATAAGTGTAACTAATAATTTGGCCACCCACTGTATGTATGTATGTCTTAAAAATGAAAATAAACATACAGTGCTGCCTCCTCTCTTATTTCAATTTATTTATCAATATATTAACAAAATATTGCAATGATAAGTTGAAATTTCAGAATACAGTTAATGTATTCTTCCATAATACCTGAAATTTTACGTCCCGTTCCCTTTTATTTTAAATAATTTGTCAAACAAAAGTCCACGCTTCATTAACTTAGGCTTAATTATCTGAACAAATTTACGTCAAAATTAAATTACTCTCGTATATTTATTGGCTCAAAATACCTATTGAATGCAACTCTAAAACTACAACAAAATTTTATTGACATATGTTAAACATAGTCTGTTTTATACATATTATTTTGCATACGTATAAATCCTTTAGAGGTAATTAAATGTATTCGAAGCTCTATAATGTAATTAAACGTACATGTTAAGTGCTGTCCCCGGATAATTAACCAAAAATCTTGCCAATTTTGATAAGGTTATTAACTGGGTTTAATAAAGAAAATACTTATCGAAGCACAGACGTCGCATCAGTGGGCCAAATGTAATATAATAAAAACATCATTATTATCGGAACATATTGGCGAAAGCTACAATACAAGAAATATTTTGTTTTGTCTATTGTATTAATATTCAGAAAATTCACATTTTAAATTCCAAAGAAATCTGACCAGCAGTTTAGAATTTACAAATTAATTGCAGGGTATATTTACTAAGCTAAGTGAAAATCTGAAATGAGAGTTCTTGTAGTTGAGTTAAATTCACTAATAATAAATATATATAAATATACTAGAATACATTTTATAATTCTAATTAAAAATATAAGATAATATGGGAAACATTTCTCATGTATGTACGAGTATGTGTGAGAGAGCGAGAGAGCATCAAAGTCTAATGTCTTGCGACAAACTATTGCGAGACATTCTCTGTTATATTGAAAATATAATTAACAAACGCCATTTTGCCAATAACTACTACCCTAGTATGTTAACATTGTCTATAAAATTATTTAAATCATGGCAAATAAAAATGATTAATAATTGTGACGGATTTTGTTTGTTTTTGTTTAGGGATCTAAATAAATTATTGTAATTGTGAATTATTTAATATCGAATCATAAATTTAAGCATACGAGAGTTCACAAAGCAACAATTACCTATAAAGAGTTTATACCGATATTAAATGAACAAAATTGCATAAAAAAGAATTATTCCTTATAATTCCTCTAACAGGATTTCTGCACGAAATAAATTGCTTTTGCATCGATTAAACATACATATACGTTTTCTATTTGTACATTTATGCTTAAGAGAAAGTACCATAGTAACGACCCATATAAATTTAATAGCTATTAAAAATAAAAAGCTAAAAAAAAGGAACAGATGAGTGTAATAAAAATGTTTTTAGTCATTAGCCAAAATGTGCTATCTAATTTTCAACCGCTTTAATTATAAATTGATATTTTATTTTACTCGTATATACCCAGAGCTTTATTAGCTTTGATCAAGTGGATCTACCATAAATGGGTGAATGGATGCATAAGTAAATAAATGTGACTTTCTTTTATTAAAATATAACTATACAATACTTTTGTTACTTGTTTTTTTTTTATTTAATTATTTTATATCATTTGAAATTATTTCTGATATGTAATATGATAAACTAATAATAATAATAATAATAATAATTTAATAATTTAATAATAATTTCGTTTCGATTGAAATAACCCGAATACGCATTTTTATAGGAAAATTATATTGAAGAATTTTATAAAAAAAAAATTGATTGTAAAATAATTATCTTATTCTAAATGACACACATATGTACATAGTAGCGGCAGTTTTAAAAAGCGAGATTCCGAAGTTCTTGTTATGAAAAATCGGAACCACTTTTTCACATATACTATATATGTACATATAAATGTATAAGTATATTGTCCCACTTTCTCTTGATTTTGAATATCTAGATCATAGTTGGGGATATATTGACATTTTAAGAATATAGTTACTCGAAGGTATGTTTATTATGTTGAAATTGTAAATGATTGATTGGTTACAGCGACCTAATAAGAAAGTTCTTCTTAATTGTTTAATAAATGATTTTTATTCATAATTTCAAATCATATGTTAAATACAAAATCGTAAATCAAACCAATATATTACGAGTATACATAATACTGCTGGAAAAGAAACTGTGTCGAAAGAACTATTTGTCCATTGTCACATTTGTTAATATTACATAAAATTTATAAAAGAGACAACGTAACGGTCGACCTTATAAAAACCAAAAATAAAAACAAATACAGAAACTTAACTAACAAAAAAACGTAAATATATAGTAGATAAATACAACAAAAAAAAATAATTACCGCATTCATTGTTTGATTCTGATGAAAATTTTAAACAGAAAATAATACTCATTTGAACATTGTACAATGTACATGTTAGTGTTGCTAATTATTTCAATACTTACTCTGTTCTATTCTATTCTATCCACTTTATTTTAATGTTCGTTACTTTTTTTATGCACGTATTTAGCGAGAACTCAAAAATACTCGTACAAAGTTATATTTTTATACAATATACAAATTCATTTTATTTAATGCTGACTAGTTAGTTAGCTGACCACTAAGTGTTACAGCTGATTGCACAAATTCAGTAACCCTGAGATAACTAGAAAATTTTATTTCCAGTTACTGGATACATAGAAAATAATAAAGAATTTTCTTTGAAACTGCAGTCTTTCTCTGTATTGAGTTGGCAATATTTCGATATAATTCTCTGCTCACCTACAATAAATGGCAAACAAACGATTTTGTTTGTAACCTTCTATTGTAGGTAGGTAGGTACATATTACATCATTAACTTAACTAAACAATTGTACACGTATTTGTGATACTTTTTTATTCGTTATTTGTTATTCGATTAATTGGCAGATTAATATTCTACACAACTAATGACCATTGGAAATAAAAACTTCTAATCAATACATGCTCTGATGAATGTACATACATATGTATGTATGTACAATACTTTTTACATATTTTAAATAATTTGTATTCAAACAACAAAAATAAAATCACAAATTTCAGCTTTTATTTAAAATTATAAATTTAAATTCTAACGGTATAATCCGCCAAATTTTGGAAACAAAAAAACAAACACTGAACGAACACCTATAAAATCAAATAGATAAAAATCGCACAAGTCGTATTGATACATCTGATGAAAAAACAAAACAAAAAAATCAATATGTACCAATAAAACTAAAACAAAAAATTGTTTACAGTACTACTACGAATTATAACGACGGAAGCGACCGACAGACAAATAAACAAACAGACTGACAAAACATTGGAAAATAAAAAAGAAAGTTCTGTGTTTAAAGTTTAAATTTACGATCTTGGTTAAATGATAACGACATCTTAGACCCATTTTAAATAATCGAAAACAACCAACAACAACTTAAAAAAATGTTAGAGAAATACATAATACAAACAGAAAGAAAAAATATACTAAACATGTACAATTAAAAAAAAAAACCTAAAGATCTCTACTGCAAACAACAAACAAAGACTTTGTTTTTATGCAAAAAAAGTCAGAACTTAAAATTTGTAGACACCGACTTTTATGTGCTCCTCCATCTGAAACAAAGCAAATAATGCACGAAATTAAATCGCAATGAAGAATAACTACAGATATTCTGAATTATTAAATTATATCGGTAATGTCTAGAGTTTAAAAAAAAAACTAAAATAATAAGAAACCGATTTTGGTTTCATTTAATTTTATGATGCTTTAGAAAAAAGAAACATTTGTAGAAATACAAATAATTATTCACATCGATTTGACTTTAGAATGAATGCGAATATTTTTTCTTGTATCTCTTTAAATATCTAAATTGTTTCTTATATAAAATAACTTGTTTTAATACTTGAAAATATTATTTTTCAGAATGATGGAGTAAATTTAGAAAAATTTGGTGTATGAATTATCTCGATCTTAATAATGTTAGGTCTGCATCACACTTGACAGACATTTGCCGAAAAAGATGTAACCACTAAATAGCATATATTTGAACACATTGATTTATTCAAGAAAAAACTTTTCTTATTTAGGCCAAATCACTGTTTAATCTTGTAAAACTCTTGTAAGAGTAAACAACGTCAAACAAATTTGTGTTAAAACAAGTGGTTACGCTTTTTTGAGTAAATATTTGCCAAATATGACCGTACCTTAAATCCCATGTTCATTTGAATATAATTCATTCTACAAATTGTGATTTATTAAGAAATATTTCCACTACCACTTTCTGAAAAAGTTGCCATTATATGTTACAAACGGTTTAATAAAATAAATATTCTCACAATCTCAGGTGTCGAGTGTAAAATAAATATGCATATAAAAACATATGCACATGTGTGTACATACATATATTAGCATACTTCTTGTATGTTTGTGTAAGAGTATGAATGTGTCAATACAATAGATACTTTGTACCTCTGTATGTAGATGAATATTTTACTAATAAAAAATTTCATTTTCAATAAAAGTTTTTCATACCAGTAAATAAACTTGTAGTAAACATATTAGCAGATACATACATATAATATAATATAAATGTTTTTTTTTTATAAAAGAATAAAACAGAAACATTGGTAAAATACGTTCGACGTTCGTAAAAATAATATCGTTGGCATACACTGGATGACAAAATAATAAATACAGTAACCAATTTTAACTAACACAAATACATATTTATTTACGTATTCGAAATTAAATCTCTAAAAGAAACGATTATTCTTATACAGGAATTGTTGCAGAATACTAGTGAAAATTAAAACTACTTCTAGGTGGCAAAGAGTAGCAAATGAATTTAGTTCATCTCTTAAAAGGCTAATAACTAGTTATTGGCGATAATAACTTATGTATATGTATCGATCTCATTCTCGATCGATGTAATACGATTAGAAAACTCTTCGGTTCTAGGAATTATTGGCAAATACTAGTTAACTAGTACAAATCGACGAGTACAAGAAATGAAATACGATAAAAAAATACGAAGCTATAAATGTGTTTTTCAACAAACTTTTCAGAAACACATATGTACATTAGGGTTCGGCTTATTTGTATGAAGGTAAAAAAAGTGTAACTATGGGTCTCAGGGTTTTAAAATGTTCCTTTTGGTATAAAACAATGAAGTGTAAAGTTTTAGCCCAATCGAATAATATTTAGAGGTGGCGACTTGAGCTTATACTTTTATTTATGTTTTTTTTTGGCGAAGATAGGCTTTCTTGCAAGAGATAAGGGTTTTAGACATAATAAAGGAAATTATGTTTTACAATAATTATATATCTTTTATTGAAAATAAACAAATAAGATAAACATATATAAAATATGTAAAGCATAACATATAAAATCAATTAGTTAAGGACTTTTTAGTATTAAACGGAAATTTGCTGGTATATTCTTTTACTACTTGCAACAAATTTTGAAATTCACTTTATTTTGTCGTTAGGTTTTTATTATAATCTTGCATGTGCTTCACACCACGCTCTGCTTGTCATTAACTATTTTAAGTTTATTTTATAATTTTTTTTAGCATTCAAACAATCTTCATCATCATGCCATTTAGACGGATCTTTAGTCAAAAACGCTCTTGAAATTTTAAAAAGATCGAAAAACTGAACAGTTTTAGCGGTGATGAAATCAGATACATAGTTCTTTCTTAATAAACATTGGTAAATCTTTTTCTATCAAGTTTAGGCGTTTAATAGAAATGTCGTTCTCATCATCAATGTGAAGTGCAAATAATTGTTCCGCCATTTGTTGTTTTCAAGGTAGGAAACGTTATCGTCGAATAATTACTTCCTTGTAATTGTAAATATCGCGTATAAATTTTAAATCTTGATTTGGAGCTTCAACAGCAACAGTTGCACGAAACCAAAATTGTACATAAAAGCGTACAATGAAAATAGATATATCGCGTAAATATTTCTCCTCTCGTGCTGATAATTTACGTATTTAACGTATAAATCGCCTTGGACATCCAGCGTGCATGATGCATCGGACCAGGCAATCGAAAATGATGTCCTTTAGAAATTGACCACAAAAAAGTAGAGTTAACTCTAATAATTCTACATAATCAGTACGCGCATGGTCTCTTGACAATTCAGTTTGGCAGAAATCGATTATTTCTTCCTTTTTGTCATTTACCTGTTTAGCTACATAACTATTTGTCACACCAAACTTAAACTTATGGTGCTGAATATTGTTCCAAGAAAATTTAAACCTTACAAAAAGGGAAACATTTGTGCCTGTTGTAGGTCCAGCACCCGATTCAAATGCAGCACGTAAAAATATTTCACTAATGTGATGCCTGCATGGAAGGTATAATAGGCTGCGACCTAATAACTACTCTAACAAAACTGCAGATTTATATAATCTTCCGGAGTTAGATGCAGTTGTATCAAAACAGGCTGCCACAATTTGATCATCGATCTTCCATTCAGTCATATTGTTGCTTGAACGTAAATTGGCCGTATTCGTGACACTTACAGAATGAATTGATTGTAGAGAAAAGAACACGTCTGTCTTGTTGCTCGACCAGAATTATATGTATATCAAGCGTTATCTAGCTTGCCAGATTTTAACACTTTATAGAGTTTTTGCTGAAAAATACCTGAAATTAGAATTTCATCTTAAGTCGCCACCTCTAAAGATAGTCAGATCAAGCTGAAATTTTACTTTTTTTCTTTTAAACCAAAACGAACATTTTTGGAACCTGAGACTTTTGGTAACGTCACTTTTATAAATAAGCCGAACCCTAATGTACATACATAAATATATTTAATGATAATAACTTCTGAACCGATGAAGATATTTAAAAGTAGGTAGAATAAATAAATAAATAAAAATTTATGAAACATTTGCTTGCCAAAGCAAAAATTCCAAGAAATCCAAGTTGAAATGTTAAAATTCTTAAGAAGCTATGGGGGTGGTTGTGTATTTATTATTTTGACCTTAAATGTAACCTCAGACAAAAAAAATAAATAAATAAAACTAAGTAAAAATTTTATAATAGTTTACCTTGGTTTCTAGAAAAATAGTGAATTGTATGATGATGATGATGAATAATGGTGGAATGCCACAAAACAAACAACAGCAAGAAAAATAATGTTGAAAGTAAAAACTTATTTTTTTGTTTTGTTTTGTTGTTTTACTTCGTTCAATGTTGCAGCAGCTGCTGCTGTTGCATTTTTATTAAGAAACACAACGAATAAATAACGTTAAAACACATTGTTGCAACACTGGATACGTATTATATTTTGTTTTAAATATATTTTAACATATACTTGATAGTGTTTTGTTACTTTTTTTGGTTACTTATCTTTCTCTCGGACGCTTTATTAATATTTTTTTTTATTACATTTATTTTTAAACTGTTGCTGCAACACACTTAAAGGTTTTTCTTACACTTTTTATTCATTTTAATGTTTCCTCAAAGTTTCATTTTGACATCATAAACACATACATTTAAATATACGAATACGAGTACGTTAGATTTTTTCGGTCACTGTAATGGAAAACAAAATTATTTTGAATCTTATTTTCAAATGCACATTTGTGAATCAGCTGATTGCTGGTTTGTTTTCTGCTCAATTCCCGATATTGTATTTCTGAATATTTAATATTTTCTTTTTCGTAATATTTAATCATAAAAACGACAGCAATAAATAAATTTGTTGGTTACAACAAATACAGGAGAGTTGTTGAGTTAACTAAAGATTGCTAATGACACGCGTTTTAACTTTTTATTATGTTTAAGCCATGTTTTAGTAAGTTTTTTGTCTGTTTTTTTTTTTGCGGTAGGGTTTTGATGACTGACTGTTAACTGCAGTAAGACGGCTTTAAGCCCTTAGCAACAGCTTTGTATTTTATTATTTATTTATTTATTCATTGTATTATTTTATTTTCTATGACAGTGTATCTAACTTGGTTTGTTTACTAACTTGTCTGTATGTTTCAGTTAAGGTATTTGTTTACATTTATCTACTATATATGTACTTTATATACTCATACATGTACATACATATGCATGCACTTAATGTACATGTTCATATGTATGTACATACTACGTACCTCTACGCTACTTAGTTTTAAGTTAAGATCTGTTTCTTGAATATTTTTTTGTTTTTGTTTTCCTCAGTCATTTTTGTTGCTGTTATTTGTTTGTTCGATTAGTATAACTAAAGGACAGTTTTAAATTGTATGTATTTGTGGCTAAGATACTGATAATGATACAATATCTGATTCAATATTTTAACTCAGAGAATTATATGAAGAAACTTGTTTGTTATGTTTGGCAAACCTTCCAAGCAAATTTCAAAATAAAAACAGTAACAAATAAATAAATAAATAAAAAAATACTTAAAACAAAAGAAAAAAAAACGTACATTTCTACCATCAATCTTTGCAAATCAATTACAGTGAGACAGTGCATTAAATAGATGCATTCGTATCGCCTTTAAATATTTCATTTGAGAATTTACAAATTGATTTTGACCTGGGATTTAATACTTCATTTTCATACATACATATGTATGTATGTATGTATATACAAATGTATGTTTTCAGTAGCAAAGGTATCAGTAACAAAACAGACCTTACACACAATGTGAATCACTCTCACATGAAGAACAATCATTGAGTTTTGGATTTTATTTTTAGAATTTACATTTTTGTTATTCTTTCCGATTCGTTTTATTTTATATTTTTGCTTATAACAATGAAATTTAGGGACAAATATTTCATATATTTTAAACTTTCTAGGAAATATTTAATGAAGAGAATGTCAAGGTAAATATTAAAGAAAACTCTTTTATCGTCAAAGATATTTTTGTCTTATTTTTTTTTTGTTACGGAATCAGACTCAAACCATAAAGAACATGATGAAAAAACTAGGAATTACGATTTTAATAAAGAAAAATCACGACCATAAAATAGGTACATATATGAAATTTGTCATTATAGGTTTCTATTTACTATATTTAATAATCCGATATTGTAAATTTATATTTACGGTTCTATGGCAACATTGTTATCATATCAATTTGTCTGTCTAGGCGGTGTAGAATCAATGTCTTAATGCATAAATTTATAAAATCGAAAATTGTAATTAATTTTCAAATTCAAACATAAATTTTGATTAGAAATTCTACCAGTAGATCATTCTAGCATTTAGAATGTGAGTATGTACATATGTTTAAAAAATGAATTTTCCGCATTTCCATCGATAAGCACAACATAAATAAGAAATAAATTAGAATTTGTTGGAAATATGTAAATAAATGGCAATAAATTTTATATTAAGTAATTTCAAACAATGAATTTATTCTTTAAAGCTTTCTGGCGCATACAACAATTGTAACAATTGTAAAACAGCAACAAGATTATGACAAAAAATTAAAACAAACATTTTTATAGAGATTCGTTCGTGATCGCATTTATAAAAGACGAAACAAAAACACAATAAAAGAAAATGGCAAAATCCAACAGCAACCAACTACAATTCATTAATTCACAAAATATTTAATGTGTGAGTGGTTTATATGGGCGTGAGTAGTGTGTGTGTGTATGTAAATCTATGTGTTTGTGTCGATGTATATATTTTATTTTTTATTTTTCATTTCATTTTCAAAACTATTCAATTAACGGAAATAGTTTAGTAACCGTAAAAACGAATACAAAAACAAAAAGCACAGTCATGCGAATTTCCGTGCAATTTTAAAGGAAAACACAGTTTTCACATTTGTTATTTTTTTTTTTAATTTTATTCTCAATTATTTTTATTAATTAATTTATCGTTATTTTTATATGAACTATTTTCAAATATTACTTTAGTTTGAATTTGTATTCTCTGCTTAAACAACACAAATCTTTGTTATATGCAGTATTTCTTTTCTAGTGTTTTCTCAAATTGTTTTGTGTTTTAGAATTCTTTTTTAATATTTAAAAGTTTTCTCCGTGTAACACGTCCGATTTCTTCACCGTTTCGCAGACAACTGAATTGTTTTTGAAACTTTATAGAAGAGTTTAACTGGCTTTTTTGTTTAGCTCTGGCAACATTATTAAGCTTGTTTTCATGCTCTGTAATGAAAGTGTGATTTAAGTTTTCTCGCTTTGAGCCGGGCTTAGTTAAGCAGCTAACAACACAAATGAGTAAATCTCTCAGTATTGTTCGTACAGATTTGTAGAATGGTTTTCTGAGTTGTCGTTAATTGGCTGTTGTTGGAGAGCAATACAAATTAATAAAATTCCACAAACAATTAAAAAAAAAAAAAAATTAAAAACTTGGTTTGGACATTGGCATAGTAGTGATGGCGGTGGTAGTTACTAAACTACGAGTACGAGTTCATGACAATGTCGTGATGCAAAAGTCAGCATTTAAATGTAAAATTCAGTTTAACATTTTTCTTCTACTCTTTTTCGCATTTTTCTTCATGCGCTGTCTTCATAATTCTCATTTATGATTCTTCAAAGAATTATGGTGGGACACACAATATTAATATTAATACATAATAATAAATAAATAATATTTAAAGAAGATACTAAGACAACATAAGAAAAAAATTTGTGACAATAAGTGTATATACAGTGTGACAAATAGTATTGCATACAAGTCTATATAAAAAAACTTTTTTCTTTCACCACCTTTACTTTTCCAACCTATCCCTTTTCCAAAGAAAGAACGCAATTATATAGTTATGTGAAAAATAATAGAGCCATCCCCAAAATTCGATTTCAATATTAAAAAATTTATATAAATAATTATTTTCTTTAAACTTTTTTGTTGTTTTTCATTAGATATTATTGTAATATGAGAAAATACATAAATGAAATATTTGCATCATTTGCATTAACAATTAAAATAAAAAAATTCTTTATATACATTGAATTGCTCTGTGAAAAAATAGAGCCATCTAACCAAACCTTTTAAAATTATTAAAAAAAAAATAAAATAAATAATATCCCAACTCGATCCAATTTCGGTTTTTCGATTTTTATCCCAAAATATTCTTTGGTAATCAGGACTGCTTGGTGGTATTGAATATCAGAAGCAGAATCGCTTCAATAGAACCAGAGTCATAGACCAAAATTTGAGACAACCTCTATATTTACCAAACATATTTTGCGATTTTCTTTAAATATAATACAGATAATATCAGCTAATTTGGCAGGTATGAAAGGTTAAGTACTGTTGAAAATGGTAAGTATCGGTTAATGATTTCTAATAACCCTTATACAAATGTCTTCTTCTTTGGTACATATAGGAAAATAAATACCTTAAAGCAGTATCCATACAAAATTAAGCAAAAATAAGTTTCTTGTAATGAGAAATTACAAAACTATATTTTGTTTGCATTTGTTCATATCCGAAAATCTGTTATAAAATAAGTTATCAAGCTAAAATTCAAGACAAATAATCTTCATGTACACTAAAATCTACATACCTAATTTTATGTCGATCGGTCCATAATTGGTCACAGCTCCCATATGGACTACTTCCGAAAATCACTTAAATAGACATAAATCGCTCATAAATATCGTTAAGGTGGATTAACCCATTTGTTCGCACAAAGTTTTTTTCATATGAATATTTTCTCTCTCTTTCAAAGAGAGGTGGCGTCAAACTTCATGTGAAAAAACTCTGGGAGAATGTAGAAATTTGACAACAAAAAATTACATACATATACATATATACAAATTTAAGTAATAGACTTTGTGATATCGCTCCATAATTTACCATATTTATTTTATCATCGGTCACAAGTCGGTCGAAGTACATGAAAAACTTTGTTCACTATACATATTTTTCCCTCGTTAACATTTAAATGTATTTAAATGAATCTAGAATCAAGGTGAAATTTACACTTAATATTGGTGATGGGTATATAAGATTCGGCACAGTCAAATATAATACTCTTACTTGTTTAAAATTGTAGACGCTGAATCAATTACGTATAACGAAACTAATAAAATATAATCCGGTTCTTTTGTGTTAAAATTCCGAAAAATTTAGGGAGTTTATGCACCAAATCTTATTATTGATATAAATATTCAAATCTTACAATAGAAACGTTTAATTGGATTTGATGTACATAAAATATAATTTTCTTCTCTCCATAAATTTGACTTGATATGTGTGTTTGTGTTATTCTTTGTTTTTTAATCATTTGTCAAATTTTATATTTATTTATATTTTAAATATATTTCATCTTTCCTGAGTACTACAAAACAGCAAATGCCACAGATATCTAGTGTACTTGTATATAATTTGTATATATGTAGTAGAATCTTCCAAAATAATTTTTAAAAACGGGACAATATTTGCTTATAAAATTTACTGTAATCTGAACTTTATGTCAACGACAAAATTATAACAAAAATATCCAACTTTTTACTTGAAATTTGTTATTTATTATTTATATCTTGTTAACAGTTTTTTTTGGAATATATGAACATCCATTACGTTGAATGTTAAACATTCATATGTTATCTTTAAATAATTTATATGGCGTATATTATTGTAAATTTAAATTTACGATATTGTTGCAATATTGTAAATATGTAAGTGTATGCAGTTGAAAATGGAGCCTACATCAAAACTATGGAAAGAGAAGTTTATTGTAGCGATTTTAGTAAACATCACAACGACGTGGAATTTGTGAAAGTCATGATCCCATATATACAGAGCAAAAAATTTCAGTCTAGCTTATGAAGAATAGAATGTAATCAATTTTGTAAATCTTATGTCTACTTATCTACTCGTATGTGCTTTTGTTTGTCTACGAGTAGCGTTGTAACAATATACATAATATGTGTATGTTTGATGCAATCATGTAAAATATTTACATATGATTGTCGCCTTAGTGTGGTTGACTATATCAACCATAATATGATTGAAGGTATGGTGTAAATGAGTGTAAATACTATAATTTTCACAGCCAACCATTATTTCCATAAACAAAAACACTTTAAAACAAGAAACTATTCTGAGAATATTCCAGAAGTCATTTCACAATATAAACATATTTGCAAAGTCAATTAATATTTTAGTTTAAGGCTTGTGCAGCCTTTAGTGTAGTTTTGAATATTTGTTTACACAACTGTATAAAATAATTTTGTATCAAAAAAAGTTTCTTAAAACTTTTTCACAATTTGTAATATATGTATGAAAAACAACGTATTTTGCGCAATCTTTAACCAGGCTATCTTTTGATTTTTTTTTTTTTGACGAATTTAATTATTTAATTGACACATCAATAAAAAAAAAAATTGGAATTATTTATGTCACACGCTTTTGTAGTATATCGATATTTTATTTAATTTGTTATATTTTTATTAAGTTGACATTTTGAAAATGTAGGAAAGAAATATTGATCTCTATGAATGAATTAATATATGTACATACATGAATTTATATTTGTGCAATCTAGATTACATTTAAAAGAGCATGTATTATTAAAATGCCACTAAATATTCGTGGTGATGCATTTGAATTGTTATGACGTTAAATGACGTTATGCACATTTTAGAATTTAAGCTTAATCTAAGGTTCTTTAAATTATACTCGTACTGTGTGTGAATCAACACTCAACCAGCAGACGTCGTTTGATGACGTAAAATTTATACATATGTATGTTTTATTTGATACATACATACATACATACATACATACATAGTTAAAACAATAATTGCTAGTATGTTTACAAGTGCATTTACAAACATTGCAATCACAATAAAATTGTTACATTTGCTTGAAATGTTAAACATGACAGTAATGACAGTTAAATAACCTATTAATAATAAAGTTAACTTTAACGAATAATTTAGATCCTGTATCTGTTTAAAATTTTCATTGATGCATAATAAACGTAAAGTTTCTATGCATTATTTCCCAAAGAATTAAAACCTGTAATTTTAACCAGCAGGATAAATAATTATCTAAAGATAACATAAAAACTGGGTCGCAAAATATACAACAAATTGTATATATTTGTTCAATTCACAACTGATGTTGTAGTGTCGTAGGAGTACGTAGTCTGAATTTACAATAGTTGTACAAATGTTGTTGGTATAAATATAAACATAAATATTTTGTACAATACGTACGACATTTTTACATGTGTTTATCTAACTAATGTTGTAATAAAGTTTAAGTGTTGCCAAAAGTTGAAATATGTATCTCAACATATAAATTATTCATTTTAGATTGACAAATTTAAAACAAGAAAATAAAATTAATAAACAAAAAATTTTAATAATGGATTGTTTAAAATTCTACGTTATGTTTTAATTTAGGAAAATATTCATATTTTATGTTTTGTATATTTGCTTTTTAAACATTTTTCTTTTGTCATTTTGGAGGTTTGGCAATCTAAACCACATATGACTTTGCTCAAAATCGTGTTTACAATCAGATATCTAGTTGTTTCATACAATGTACAACATACAACATCACTTGTAAATTGAACAATTGCATAGTTTTTATTAATTTTATAATAATATTTTCAACCTTTACTAGATTTAAAATAGCTCTGATATAAATTTATAAATTTCACATACCCTTAAAATGTTGCTAAACGACAAATTAGACCAAAGCATTGTCCACGTAAGAACCGATCACGCAACAGAAGTATTTTTAAAGATCTGTTCGCAGCACTTTCTTTTTTTTTCATTATCAAACATAGTCAAACAAATTTCATCAGTCGTATGAGTGCTGAGCCGTGAAAAATAAAAATCAACGTTCAGTAAAGCAAAATCCAGGTTCATACGACAAAAAATACAAAAAATTATTTCGCCAACAGTAATAATAAAAAATATACGCCACAAACATAAGAACAAACTTTAATTTATAGCAGTGGACTTAGAAAATTGTTCGTAAGTTTTTAACATCAATTAAATTAATAAACTTTTTATGACATTAATAAATTTATTAATACCTATTGCTTGATAAATAAAAACAGACTACAACATAATATCACGAGATTAAAGCTAGATTTACACGATTGAAATTTTCTTCAAAAATGCTTTAAACTCGTGTAAACAGCAAAATTTCTTCAAAATTTATTTATTTAATAACTATTACTATTATTTAATAACTTCAAAATTTATTTATTTAATAACTATTACTATTATTTAATAACTATTAAATAAATAAATTTTTAAGAAATTTTGCTGTTTACACGAGTTTGAAGCATTTTGAAGAAAATTGCAATCGTGTAAATCTAGCTTAATTCACATGATGACGTAAAATTTAATTTCAAATAAATATTTTATAGGAATCGTCTTAAATATAAAAAATATAAACAGCACATATACAATCGCATAAAATATGTTAAATGCGTTCGTTATTATATAAAAAAAAATAAAATGACTAAAAAAACTATACGTACTAATAAATAATTGTAGTTTATAAATGAACGTAGGCATGAATGAACGTTATTGAACTTGCTACTTGCTACCTGTTCATCGGTTGTGATGATTTTAAATTTGTTCAAGTAGATTTTGGCAAAAATCACAAATCAATTGCGTTTTGCTTTATTATTATTATTTATTGTTTAATGGGAAATTGTGTATGCAAGTTTGAAAATGCTGTAAATATAAGACTCTAAATATTCTATTAAAATTTAACTAAAGTTTATTTTTTTGATACAAAAATAAAAATATGTTTTTATAAACTACATTATTTATATTTGTTTACTAAAAACTGAACGTGACCGTAATCAAAATCCCTATTTAAAAGATGTAGGTAAGTAAGGTTCATACATACATACATATGTATCTATGTACATATGTCGTATTCAAAAGCATTGGTGCTCAGTAAGTATATTTACCTAAAAACCTAAAAAAAAAAATTAATATGAGTAGATCTAGCCTAATATTTACAAATAAATAAAAGGTCTTTTTCAAGTTCAGATATTGGTTATGGATTTTTTTCTATAACTGAAAATATAGATAAAACAAATTTAGTGAGAATAAATATATTGGATTTAAAAATTTAGATTATTTTTAAAAATTTAGAATTGCATATATGAGTTTTAGAATGGTTACAAAAACTACTTTCAACAGGTTTCATTAAAAAAGATTCTTTTCATATTCTAGAGTTTAAATAGACTAAGTTAGATTTAGTTCAAATAAAATTTCTGATTAAGGTGGTATTTCATTTTCATTTATTTATTTCAAAAATATGCCGCAAGCACATGAAAATGATTGTTAACCCATGATAAAACATAAAACTTAGCTTGGGGGTTTTTGTGTTAATTTAAGTCGGCTCTGTAGTTTGGAAATCCGCCTTTTGTAAGTTTTGCAATTATTTTTTTATTAAAAATATATTTTTGCATTTAGTTATAAGATTATTATTTGCAATAAGACTGAATAGAAAGCACGGAATAAGGATATGCTAGTTCTATAACCAGTGTAGTTTCTGTATTTCTTATTACGTTTAGCTGGAGGGTATTAAAGATTCGGCATAGCCGAATATAGCACTCTAACTTGTTTTTTATGTATTTTATTGTGTTTTTGTTGAAAATGTATTTTTCTTAAATTTAAATATAAAATAATACAATGGTGCCTTCATAGTTGTGAAACGCAGTGTATATGTTTAGAATTTTTAATTTATTTTTTTTTTTTAATGAAATTTAAAACTTGATAATAATTTTGAAAATAACTGAGATCGGGGTACAACTTTTTCAGAATAACTCAAAATATATATAGAGCAATTCCATATGAAAACGATCAAAATTGGCAAATTTTTGGACGACCCCTCTCCGATTTTAAAATAAATAGTCTCAATCGATTGCCTAGCAAAAAATAATGTACCTACATTTTTTTTATTTTTTTTATAGTGACTGGTTTAGTGGTGGTGTACACCACTGTCTGTGACAAAATTGAAGAATTCTTCATAAGGGACCTCATTGAAAATTGTTTAAAAAAAAAACTACTAAAGCGATCGCAACGAGTGATAGCTCGTTGGAAAGGTATTGAATCAGGCTTTAATTAAAAAATAAAATTTTCCTAATTTTTCTTAGAAATTTACCTTTAAATTTTCCCATGAAAATTTAATTTTCCGATTTTCCACAGAAGCTCCTAAATTTTCCGGCTAATTTTTTTTTTTGGATTCCTCATAACTTTTGCTTTAAGTATCAGCAATAAAAAAAAATGGGCCCCGACTCCTTGTTTGGACAGGAGAAGAGCATTTAAGAGACCACCTTGTTAAAAATACATTTTAAAAATTATTTTACAGTTAAAAATACATTTGTGAAGAAAAAATCTTTCTTATTTTGCTGCTTATACTTAATTACAATATTTATTAAAAATTTCAATTGTCTTGGCATCATTATAAAATTAAAGTAACTTTAAATTTAGCACGTCGGCAGACGAAGAGTACCGCTTTACATTAATTGACATATCAGAAATATTTGGTATGAAGCAATGAAACTTTTGCGTTCCAGTTATAGTTTTGACATTATTATATCTGTTTTGAACTCGTCGCTCCATGGCATCGTGTTCTTTTTGAGTGCATAAAACTGTGTTAATGGCAATTTCCTTGCTTTGAATCCACGAAAACAAATGTTGTACATTTAAGATCTGGTCAGTATATGGCCTTTGCAAACTTGCCTTAGTCGCCATGCGTTTTAGGGTTCCCCCTAACGCATCGCATGGGCCCTTACCGTGGGGCGTCGCGAAAAAGTGCCACTCGACCTTGCAGTTTTGTTCTTTTTCAATTATGCAGAGATTGTAAAAATTTTTTTTATTCTTGTACTGAGAAGCCGCGCCGTCTGAGAAAAACGTTACTTTGTCGATTGCATCGAATTTTGATCTTAAGAATTCAAACAGTTTCATTTGAAATAAATAAACGGACACATAATTATGAGCTAAACTCTCCGCGACAACAACAAGGCTTACGGTCTGTAGTTCGTTATGTTCGTTTTTGAAATAAATGCAAAAAGGATGCACCGTGCACTGGTCGTTTGCCCAGTGATAAGCCTGAATTTCATCCTGAACGAGAAAAGTGTAAATCTCGGCAAAGTCGCTTATCACAATGAATTCATTTTGAGCTAATTTCTCCTTACTTTCCTTTAGAAATTTCGATTGCATCTCGGATATGAAATGGTGCGCCTTCAGTTCATTCAACTTGAATCCGAATTCCTCGATGAATTCCGGAATCTGCTTTACCACGGTCTCAAGGGAACATCTGCCGCTGCTAATTATCCACTGTTTCAAATGCACCTCCTGAATTAATAGCTGTTTAAACTTAAATTACCAGGTAATAAATATTTCCTCATATTTATGGAAAATCCGTGATTTATGACTTGTTTCTGCACGTGTCATTTTAGGCGAAATATTTATTACCTGGTAATTTAAAAAATTGACAAAACATTTTATGACCTGTAGCCTCAGTCGGGTTTGGTGTGCCATTACATGCCACTGCTGCTATTATCCATGGATTTATGGCCGATCTTGTGAAGGCAGGCAGACCATATTCACTACACACAGCGTTGGCAGTTTAGGGGATTTATCCCCAAATTGAGGATTTTTTTTCGTGATTTAGGATAAAAATTTTATCTTGGGGATCCGGGGATTTGTTGGGGATGACAACACAATTTTAGGGGATTTCTGTGCGTCTGGCATGTCTAAAAATGTGTGTTATTATTTATAGTGGATGGTTTCTTTCGCATGGTTTGGCATGGAAGCACTTCTCAGAATAAACACATACTTTAAAAATAATTCACTTTGTTGTGAGAAATTTCATCCATCTGCTGAAATGCAAAAGCTTTTTAATACAAGCAATATGTATAATAACATTTCTGAGGCTGATGAATCAGAAGATTTTGATTCTGAAGTTTTTGAAATTGTACACTCTGGTAAATAATTTTTTATCTATATAGGTACAATTATATTATGTGTAATTTTTTCTTTACAAGATTTATAAATACAAATCGAATTCGTTTGAATATTAATATATGTAGCTATCGATAAAAATGAATTTTATTGAATAAATATGTTATTTTTCAAATAAAATAAAAATTTGAATCAAAAAAATCAGTTTGGGGATTTTTGGGGATGAAAAATCAAAAATTGGGGATAAGCTCTGAAAAAATACTGGCAGCACTGACTACACCCTCAACTTGGGGCTCTTAAAAAAAATTGATTTTTTCTTCATAAATGTATTTTTAACTGTAAAATAATTTTTAAAATGTATTTTTAACAAGGTGGTCTCTTAAATGCTCTTCTCCTGTCCAAACAAGGAGTCGGGCCCATTTTTTTATTGCTGATTCTTAAAGCAAAAATTATGAGGAATCCAAAAAAAATTAGCCGGAAAATTTAGGAGCTTCTGTGGAAAATCGGAAAATTAAGAAAAATTAGGAAAATTTTATTTTTCAATTAAAGCCTGATTCAATACCTTTCCAACGAGCTATCACTCGTTGCGATCGCTTTAGTAGTTTTTTTTTTTAAACAATTTTCAATGAGGTCCCTTATGAAGAATTCTTCAATTTTGTCACAGACAGTGGTGTACACCACCACTAAACCAGTCACTATAAAAAAAAAAAATAAATGTAGGTACATTATTTTTTGCTGGGCAATCGATTGAGACTATTTATTTTAAAATCGGAGAGGGGTCGTCCAAAAGGTGATCGCTTTCATATGGAATTGCTCTATAGATATATTAAATTCAACACTTTCCAAAATGCAACCTTTTTAAAAAACGGACAATTTAGCGATGTAAGTTCACGTTTGTTATATTTAAATGTTATTTACTTGTTAATAAAATAACAAAAATCTACTTACTTTTAGTTCCAGTTCTTTAATTATTTTTAATAATATTTAAAAACCCAATGTACTTACCTAAAAAGAGAACATAAAAATAAAAATTAGTCTTTATTTAATTCAATAATTCCATATTTGACAACTAATTATTAGGTATTTTAAATCACCCCTATCGTGAATAAAAATTCCACATGAAATTTGTTCCCTTTTCACATTTTTCCTATTAAAATTCAATGTTAAAAAAATAAAAGGGAACAAATTGCATGTGGAATTTTTATTCACGATAGGGGTGAATATTAAAAATATTACAATTGAAAACAAAATTAGTTTTTTGAGATGCCTCGGTGTTAATTAGGGATGCCAAACGGGACTAGTTTTTCAAATCCCGGGATTCGGGATTTCATAAATGAGTCATAGGATCGGGATTTTTGTTTCATATTAAAACAAATTTTAATTGCATTTCTTATTTCATTCGTTTTGCAATCAGAATTTTTAATTCATTTCTAGTAACCTATATTTATATCTCATTATCAAATTCGCTCTTCAATTTGGGGTTTTTTGAAAAATTTAAAAGTGTTTAGTAAACCATCATTCTTTTTAGGTTTCTTTTAAGGAGAAATTTCGCCAGATCATTTTCTGATATCTCTTTGGGCGTGCGACAAAGAGCTTTGTCTGTTACTTTAACCGGATTTAAAATGACAACTATTTCTTTAAGTACAAAAAATACTTCTTCTCTTGAGGTTTTTACCCTTCTTTACATAATGGTGGAAATTTCCATCATAACATTGAATGCATTCTTTTATTTACATTTAATATTAAGAGTAAGCTAATGATCTAACATTGCATGATGATGAAAATTTCCATAATATTGTTTTTTTTTTTTTGTAGATTTATGCCCTTATTCATAAAACTTACAACAGGTTTATAAGAGGTTTATAAAACAAATTTTGTATGGAAATTTGCTTTATAAACCTGTTGCAAGTTTTTATGAATAAGGGGGTTATACTATAAATATATACTAAGATTGTTTTCACCATTTTTCCTTTAATTTTATATTTTATGAATTATATTACCTTGATTTATTTCACCAATAAATAAAAAATCATGCAAAGAAGGGTTAAATCAATTAAAGATTTTTATATACAAGAAATTTCGAAATTCCAAAAACTGTAGACATGTCAAATAGTGCGTTCGAGTTTGGAAATTGAAAGTTAAATTTAATTCTTTTACCTTCATTTCTTCGACAAACGTTTTAAAATTTAAACTTTTGTTGATGACTTTGTAAACAAATACTAGTTTTCGGGGTTTGTTCGATTTCGGGAGTAAGAAATGTAAAACAATAATTGCATTGGCTAAAATTCAAACGGCACCATTAAAACTTTGCGATCAATTAATAAGAAAACGCAATAAATTATTTATTTAAAAAAATGTAATCACTCACAAATTATTTTAAAAACTCATTAATTTATCTTACGATTTGTTGCAAATAAACACTAAAATTTTAATACATAATTAAATTTAAATAATAAACTTTTATTTTTTTCATATTATTTAACGTGCAATTAAATTACATTATTGGTAACACCTTTGATACCGGGTAATTAACATAACTTTCAAACTTTGGTTATCGAATAATTGAAAATTCAACAACAACAACCAACCACTTTATTATTTCAAGCACATGTTTCATTTATCAAGATTTATTGCTATACATGAAAATTAGAAAATTATTTGCATACGTTCCAGTGCGATTTAAAGAAAAATTATTTTTGTTCTTATTATATTTTATGTGATATTTTTGTCGGGAGTTGTTCTTATATAGGTTCTGGCGAGAAATGTATTTTAATTAGAGTGATTTTCTGAATCATTTTGGAGCAATGTTCATTTACGGGCCAATACGAAATTATGGAATAGTTTAGATTGATACACAATAACTTGGTGCGAATTTCTTCTCAATAAAAAACATATTTAAGCGATTTACGCCCGTTAAAGGAATTTTTGTGAAATAGTGTAAACGAAAGCTATTTAACTATTTAAGCTAAAAGAAGGAGACATTTTAAGCTCCGCACAACCTATTGAAGCAGGAAGTATCCTGGGACCCTTCTTATAGTTGATATGTACATATATATATATATATATATATATATATATATATATATCTGATATGCCAACAGACAATCGATACTGCTATTCAAAGCATTCATGAAAACCCTCAAGAAGCATCTCGCTACCTACAAAATCATATACATATTTGAATTATAAAAATGGTTAAATCAAAGAAGAATAAAAGTTAGAGAATCACGCTCTCCTATTTATACACTCAAAATATTTTGTAGGTAAAATTAACTGAAAATGTAATTTAAAATAAATGAACATTCATTTAAAAACCGGTCAACTCAATTTTCATTTAAATTACATGAAAGGTTCATTGAATTTTCTATGTTATGTGATAGGATCGGGTTTTAAGTAAATTTTCAGTTATTTTAAATTACAGTTTCGTTTAATTTTACATACAAAATACTTTGATGTAAACAACTGTAAATATTAAATGCAACTGAAAATCCGTATTAATGTGCACTTAGTTTTTTGAATAAATGTTAGATTCAGTTAAAAATAAATTTTCTTAGAATTTTAAATGTTTATTTAGTTAAAAACAACTGCACGGAATACTTCCTAAATAAACTACAGTCCGTTACTGTAATAATATTCTGAGTGTATCAATGATAGGTATACACCTCGATCGTCGCCTTACATTTAAATATCATATATGTATGTAGTTGTAAAATTGACACACATGAAATTGAAATTAGTTGGCTCATTGGCAGAAACTCTAAGCTTAGTTTAGATTATAAACTCCTACTTTATAACTCGATCCTAAAACCTATATGGTGTTATGGAAAACAGCTATAGGTAACAGCCTCAGCTTCAAATGTAAACAAAACGCAAAGACAAAAAAGGTATGCAGAAAAATATTTAAAAAAGCTTGAAGAACACTCAAACCCATTAGCCCGCAACATATTCATTAATAGTGGCAATATTCCACTAAGAACAAAAGATACAGCGGATCTGTGCCAAAGACAAGAAGGAAGAATGCCAACTTAAATGAATAAACAATTTTCATTTTCAAGGGGCGATTATGTATAGCATGGTGTAAATAAACAAGGTGAGTGGAAATCGGTAACAAATACAACACAATACAGAAACAAGAGGAATTTTTTTGTGTAAAATAATTTACTACTGTTAAAAACACTTGAAAAGGTATTACTTTTGACATACTTAAGTAAATTGTAAACAAAGTCAGTCAGCTGTGCTACGGCACTCACATTGTATAGTTACACCATGATGTATAGCAACCAAACTAAAGTTGGTTTACCATTAGGCAACGCAACTGACACGAAAGATATATATGTTAAAAAAATAAATAATTTAACAACAAAATTTTTAACATTTAAAATTGAAGCACTTAAAATAAAATCAAAGTAACCACAAATTCTCGGTTGACATGTTCGGCAACTGAAGTGAACAGCTGACAGTTCCCATCTATAATATGTTTTTGGCAACTGTCAACTCCACTGAAGTTCGGTTGCCATCCGTAATCGACCTATTAATTTATAATACTTATGTATTTTCACTTCAAGAATGTTTTATTATTTTCGCGTTATTTTATTTTATTAAGGTAATATAAGTTATTTCAATAGGACTTTTTTAAAGCAAACGTTATTGTCAATTTGCCGTAAAATTATACGAGTATACCTATACAAATGTACATAGATACATGTATTTATGTATAGTATATAAAAATGGAAAAATTATTTTGTACTTGCTAAAGAAGATTTGTTTTGCTTACTTAATTTGTGAATAATTTTAATTACTGTACGTTTATATAGTGTTATATTCAGCAGAGCGGAATCTTATGTACATACTCTCCAACTTAGTTCGCACTGAAAATAAAAACTCCAGTTGTTTTTATAAAAAATAAACCCTTTTAACACAGGCTTTTATGATTTTTCAATACAGACAAGCATGGAGCCAAGTATTATCTAGAACCTCCACAAAGTGGATTTTTGTATATTTCAATAGCAAAATGTTTATATTGAGGTTGGGAAGTTATCTTTATAGAAATTACAAACGGATTCACAAACTTATTTAATTAATAACTAGCTTTTTGAACCCGGCGTTGCCGAGGTATTTCTTATCTTTAATTACTGACCGCTGATCATTTTAAATCTTGAATTTTCCTGTATAATGTTTTTCTATCAAACACTCTCGCGAGATCAAAAATTTACCGAACGGTATTTTTAAATTGGCCAACCGTTGATTATTAATCAGATTCTTTAACAATTTGCAGACTTACATTTTAAATTTGAATGGCTTAAATGGTTCAATCTGAACTTTTTCTGTCTTTTGATCATAATACGTAAGATCCTAAAGCTGGAGGTCCACACCAAGCGTCTACGCGTTTCACGCGTTCTAAGCAACTGTCAAAAAAGTAGATTCAATGTAGTTGTAGGAGTTAAGTTACACACTCAAAAGCATAGGACGCGCTGAAGCTTGAAACGCGAAAAGTTCGTTTACTTTCTACTTTTGCACGCGTCACAGCTGACATTGACAAATGCAAAGCAAATTTATTTTAAAATTAATGTCACCAGAAAAAATGAGAGTTGAAATAACATTTTTTATATGCGTTTGACAAACAAACCGATAAAAACTTCGTATAAAAAAAAATCTGCTCGGCATACGCATCAACTCCAAAAGTGCATACATACATATAAAAAAAATATTGACGAGAAAAATCTTCGCATGCAACTTAAAATGCCTGACGCTTAAAACGTTTAGAAAGCTTAAAACGCGTTGACGCCAAAACGCGACTTGTGGACCTCCAGCTTAATTGTCGTTTAAAATTTTGTGCTAATAAATAAATTATTATTATTATTCAATATTAACTTAAAAGATGTCCCGATTAACTGGTATTGTATGTTTTTACTGTAAGACTATCCCTTACATAAATATGTCCCACATAAGAAAAAATTAATAGTTTTAGGGCTTACTAAATTTTAGAGATCGTAATTTTAAAACAATTTGTCAATTAGTTTTTATTTGTTTGAAACGAAAATTTTTGACAATAGCATCTTTGAAAACTGGGGCCAAATTACCGAATTCGATATCGAGTAATTGAACGTTCATGAATACACATTGTCGAGAGGCATTTATATATTAATGTTAATATACATACGTAATTCTCTAAAATAAACAAAAAAAAAATAATACATTTTTTTTATTGTATCAATTTAAAGAAATTTCATAAAAATAGCACCAAAACTATTAAGCATTTTCTCTATTTTTCTTAAATTTCCAAATCCATGTAACAGACTATTAAACTTTGATCCCTTAAATAAATCTATACTTAAGAGCTTAAGCACTTAATAATCCTTAAAGGTTGACTATCGAAAAAGTACTTTCCTAATAAATATTTTTCTGATTGCATAGAGCAACAACAAATAATGAATTAAAAAAATATATTAAACATTTTACGTTAGATCATTGAGCAGTTTTTGTTTTTACCTTCGAGATTTGGTTGATCTCGAACGTATGAAGATTTTTACAAGATATGTATCCAGCAGATGACGGTCATCGTTATATCAACATATATCTTATAGTGTCGCAAATGAATATTGTAGAAATTGAAAACGGAATGACTAACTTATGTATGAATAGCCTTAACATTTGTGGTGAAGGGAATAAAACTTACAACAATTTACAGAAATTAATGTTCAAAGCAATGACAACAATATCTGTTGTTGCAGCTATTGTTTTCATTGTGTTCATAAAGAATCACGTGTACAAAAACAAGCGAATGAATCAAAAAAAAAAAAAAATCGAGAAAGAAATAGTGAGAGAGAAACCTACGAGCAGATCTTACACATATGAACACATACAGTGAACTCCAACTATTTAGGGACAAATATTTAAATTTCTGCATTTAAAGTTTGATGGGCATTAACGGTGATAACTTAGGGGCATACAATACAGCTTTTAATATTTTTTGATGGTCGAAAATGTTTGGTGTTGAAAATAGAAAAACTATGTTCAAATGTAATGGATTATTATGGGACGAATATTTTCTAATTAATTGTTATTAATTATAGTTTGAACAAAAAATGTTATTGGTCAAGTTGTGAAAACACATTAAAATATGTACACCACAAAATGTTGTCTCTAAATATCTGGTCGCCACTGTATGTACATTCATTGTTTAAAAAGTATGTATACACACGTACACACATATCGAATCAATTGAATTTTAATATGCAAAATGTGATTTAGATTTAAAGTGACATTGAATTTAGTAAATTTATTCTTAATAATTATATAAATTATATATTTAATTTGTTAATAAATAAGAAACAAATATTGAAATTAACGTTAAACTGTTGTCAACTAAAACAGCACATTTTATGTCTTCCGTAAACAAGAAATTCTAACAAATAAAATAGTAAAAATATGCTCCCCTCTTTGCAATAAGATTACTATTTGAAATCATAGAACATTTGTAGGCTAATTGAGCCTTTAACAAATATTAGCATAAGGAATGGACTTGCTTGAATGCGGTCCTATTTTAACCTTCTATATATTCAGTCAAGACCACTATTTCACAATTAAAGTCATGGGCGCGAATCAATTCGCAGGGATGGCGAATGAAGGTTGCATCTGAAACAACTCATTGTTCTACTTAAACTTGACTGATTTTCAATCCAAATGAAATTAAAAAAAAAAAATAATAAAAAGAAAATGTTTCAAATTAAACGTTTTGGAACAATATTTTAAATTAATGATATGATTTCTTTAAAACGCCGACGATATGTTTTTAAATTATTTAAATGTTACAGATGGACTAAAGTGATTTACGATCGATCGACTTATATTTTATTAGACATTAAAATAAAACTTTTAATTTGCCTCTTTAAATTTCATTAGGAATTTTAAATTGTGTCAGATCAAGAAAAAATCTAAATTCCAAACTTGTCTTAAAAATATAGGTACGTATTTGTTTGTTTATTAGATTAAAAAATGCCAGCGACAGTTTAAGATTATCTTTAAAAGTTCAGTGGCTTAATTTTGTCAAAAACAATAAAAAACCCGATGACAATTTGCAAAAATCATGTGATAAATATTGACTACAAATAAATACAAAATTTAACTTCCGATTTTATAAAACTACTTCCAATTAACTTAATTTGTAGTCACCGGGTACAGTAAGTAATATGTACATATATTTAATATATTATTAATGCAAATTTAATATAGTTTTTTTTTATAATTGATAAAACTACACTACTCTACAATTAAATATGTACATATGTATTTACGCACATTCAAACTTGAATGTAGAGATAGATGTACGGTAATAAAAATATTGTTTGTGTTATATGGTGTTCAGACATGCATTGTTAATTAAGTCAATTATTGGTTAATTAAAAAGGGTTCACACATGCGCAATATTGCTAATTTAATTTATACATTTATTTGGTTCTAATATTATATTTCATCCTAAACATATTCTTTATTAATGTAAAAGCGAAACAACTGTCATTTTAGTAACTACTTGTCACAGGGTTGTATTTTTAATTTTAACAATTATTAGAACAATTAACTGATAATGAAGCAATTACCTTAATTGAAATTTTGTATGGATAATTAAATTCAATTAGGGCGTTAATTAAAAAATATCAATTCAAAATGCATGTGTGAACATCATATTAGTATCTCTGTGTACATATTCATATTTAAATGAATTATTAATTAATCACTCAAAATACATACTTTTATAAAGATGTTAATTCGTATTCATTCGCTTGTTGGTTTATTTAATTTGTTAAATAAATGTTTTGAAAAAAAACGGAATAAATAAAAGTACAATATTTGGACAATTGGACCCAGTCCCATGAAGGTATCTCTCTAATAATATTTAAAAATTGTCTTAGAATTAAAACATCGATAAAAACTACGGGTTTATTTTGCTTGTTGTGCACGCTATACACGGATAATCTAAAATGTTTCAGCGCAATAACAATAACAATATCATACCCAAATACACAATTCATTCGAGAACAAATTTACTTAAAGGTGATTTATTCTATTGTGTATAATATATATTTAATTTTCCCAGGGATTAGAATATATACATATATTTCTAGAACATTGGATACAATATGCTTGGATAACATATACAGCCCAATCATGAATAAAAATTCCTCGGGAGTTTTTTTCCCTTTCCCCATTTTTCCTATTCAAATTCAATGTTAAAAAATAAAAAGGGAAAAAAACTCCCGGAGATTTTTTTATTCATGATTGGGCCGATAATAAAATTATGCAGTTTCTTTCTCGGTTTATAGTCAAACATTTTCAAACCAGAAGTGCTTCCGCAACTGACAGATGGAGAACGAAGACACATATTGTTTTGTGAATGGTATGGAATTTCTGGAGCGGATTTCTCTAACCTCTCCATTTACTTCCATAAAGGTACGGTCACATTTGACAAATATTTACTCAAAAAAGCGTAACCACTTGTTTTAGCACAAATTTGTTTGACGTTGTTTGCTCTTACAAAAGTTTTGCAAGATCAAACAGCATCAAATAAATTAAAACTAAATATTTGTTGTGCTTTGGCCTAAATAAGAAAAGTTTTTTTAAGTAAACAAATGAGTTCAAATAAATGTTATTTAGTGGTTACGTCATTTTCGGCAAATATTTGCCAAATGTGACCGTACCTTAAGGTACCTGTATTAACTGATGCTATTGTTTTAATTTTAACTACATATAGGACTCACTACACATATGAATCACGGCAATTGTATGCCAGAGTTAAGCAAATAAGATTTAACACCCATTTAAAGCCAGCTTAACTTAAAGTATACCTTTTTTTGACTATGAATACAAGCCATTGTCTTTTAGCCATGTTTCAGTAAAGATATTGGCCCATAATCATAGTCATAGAAAGAAAAAGCATACTTTAAGCAAAAGCATGCTTTTGTTTTAAATTCAGAACAAAATTTATATGTTTTTGTTGTTTAAAAGTCTACATTTACTTAAAGTATGCTTTTTCTATGACTATGATTATGAGCCAATAACATCATAATTAAAACCGAACCTGTTAACTAGAAGATTTGACAATTTAGTGTTTAAGCCGCGAACATTCTGATAAATAATGATTAATTGATCGAAAAGTTTAGAATTCAGTTTTTTGGACGTTAATGAAATTTTCATTTTCATTTAACTGGTGACCGGATGGAAGAACAGCAATATTATTTTTCCTTTGATTTTCTTTAAATTCATATTCATGAACTAAAGTATTTTCTGGCCAGAAATTAGGCTTGACTATTTGCTCATAAAGATCGAAGGGAACATTGAGTTTAAAAGATGTAATCATTCTTGGTTGAGAATAAGAGAATTTATACGTAGTGAAATCAGCTTCAAAATTCAATTTTGATTTTATATTAAAGTTAATTTGTTCAACAGTTGTATCAGCAGCAAAACGAGATATAAAAATTGATTTATTAGGCTGAATGATTTTTAAACCATTATATGGAATTTGAATGGCAGTAGAATTAGAAGTCACAGAGAGACAATGTCATTTGCTATTTTAACTGAAGTTTGCGTATGTGAATTTACAGACTACGATAAAGTTGTCGACGTCGTAGCACAGTTGTTAAGGTTACTCGTTGATGTACTTGGGGTAATTACAACAGAATCAACAACATTGCAACTAGAAGTACCAGGACTTTGAGACGCATACGGTTTATTTTTATTTCTGGATAATTTACGGCGTTTCGGCGATAATTGTGGTGGAGAATTAAGGAAGTTTAATTGTTTAAATTCCTCAAAAAGATTTCCATAAACTGATATTTCATTAGATAGTAACAGGATTTCAAAAACTTTAGAAGTTAACCCTTCTATTTCTGTAATACATTCTTAAAATAGTAAATCTATATCTACGAATATATATCTTATATTGTTCAACTATAAATAAATGTCTATCATATTGCAATATCAATACAAAATTCAGCAGGAATAAGTTTCATGGAAAAAGAAATCGCAAAACGAAATTTTTTTTAGTTCGGTCCGTGTTTGTCCATAGACCCCATATAAAAAATTCACTTAAACACGTATAAAACTAATATAAATAATGTTAAACGGCTAAAATTTGACATAAATAATCCTTATAGGTAAATAAATTGTTGTACTAAATTTTATGGTGGTGGGCCTACAATTGGTCATAGCTCCCATACAAGGACCACATCAGAAAAAGACATTTAATTTTATATATATCGTATTAATATCGGTACCAACTCAAAACTTTGCACAGATCATTTACATATATACAAAAATCATCCCACAAAATTTTGTGAATTTCGGTCCTCTTCCGAAAATCACTTTAATATTCATAAATCTCTTAAAAATAACGGTACCGGTCCGAAATTTTACACGGATCATTTACATACATGCCAAAATCAAACTGCTGGATTTTGAGAATATCGGTCCATATTTGACTATATACCCCATATAAGGTCCACTTCAGAAATTCACTTTAATACTAATATGTATCTTAAATTTACCGTTATTATGTTGAAATTCGACGTGAAATATCCTCATATGCATAAAAATCAGTGTTCCAAAATTTAAGAGGATTTGTCATAACTGCCATATAAGAGCCATTTAAGAAAAACAAATAAACCCACAAAAATGTCTACTAAATATCGACATCGAACCAACTTTTATATAGATCAGAAACCACATTAGTGGATACTGGATTTCCATACTGGTCCATAACTGGTCCACTTCTACTATGCCACCCATAAATCTTTTGTAAATACATAATATTATTGAGATTAAATTCAAACAGAAAAGCTTCACCTTATTTATATCTTATCCTTTTTTATACTCTGTTTCTTAACTTGTTGGGAATATGGAAAAATGTTCTTTTAATTTTATAAATTGTTAAATTACACTCAAGATTATTATAAAAATCAGACAAACTCTGTAAATTACAGTAAGAATTGGTAATTACATCAATTATAAATGGTCGAAATTATATAAATTTCAAAACATTTAAAATAATTATGTTGGTCGTAAAATTGTATTTCAAAAAATATACATATGTATGTATAAAATAGTGCTGGCAAATTCTACTACTTTCCATTACTCAATAATATTCAATACTTTTCATTTGGGTACTCAATACTACTCGAAAATCTTAACGGATTTTTTGAAATTGTAACGCATAGTTTTTATCTGCAAATTGAAGTATAGTTTCCTCAAAAAATAAAAATAGATCTTCAACTATTATTGGTTTTGTATGTATTTTATATTAAATCAAAAATAAATGTAAAGCTAACTTTTAATTCAACGTTAACAACGACTTAAGAAATAATAGACAACTTTATTTCGGCGGTTGGTTTAATTTTGTAGCTTACAGATTGTTGTCTTTTTAAACAGTGATGTATTTTTATGAACTATTTTACCGACTCAACTTGCTTAAAAATACAACTCAGAAAGTATCGAGTAACTACTTTTGAGTATTGAGTATCCAAAAAAAAGAGCAAATACTCGATACTCGGTACCCATTACTCAATACTTTGCCAGCACTAATATAAAATACATATTAATAAAATTTGCAATAAGACTTAATAGAAAACACTGAATAATTATATGCTAGTCCAGTCTAGTTTCTGTATTTCTTATTATTTTTAGATGGATGGTATTAAAGATTCGGCCTAAATTAAATATGTACATATGTATGTACGTACTATGATTCATTTTTGAAATACTTGCGTACAAAAGTAAACTTGTTTTAAATAACAAAGAAATTAAGTAAATTACTGTTAAAAACTAAAACTTCAATGGATTTCCCCCTCTTCAACGAAATAAAGAAGCACAAAGTGTAGTTAAGTGATGCTGTTACTGTTGTTTATGCCACTGTTAGTTACCAGTTGCTATGGTCAGTCACTTTGTTTTATCGAAAAGAATAACATCCAAACCTTTTATCATACCGTTGATATAAAACGATAATTCGGCATTCTTTGGAAATTTCCATTAAACATCTTTAAGAAAAACTAAAGTATAAACAAACATCCATTCCATTGTATGTATTGTATTAATTTCAGCTATTTATAAAGCCACTTCGTACCTAATGATTCATTTGTAAAAACGTTATTATTTATGTAATAAATTAAAAGAAAAAAGTTACAAAATTATAACTTCATTTCAATAAAGATATTTTACAACAAATAACCCAATAATAATGAAATTCATTTATTTTTTAAACAAAACAATAAACTGTGGAATGTAGTGGAATGTGACAAATACAATGTCTTGTCATTTAGAAATGTAATGAGCCCATGATAACGTCGAGTAGGGTGTTCAGTAACAGCAACAAAAGAAATTTAAAAATAAACAAATGTTACGTATTAATTCGTAGAATTTTTTCAAATTCTCGCTTTAAATTTTTATTTTTCAAATATGTATCTTATTAACCTTTGTCCAGCGGAAGAATTTTACAACGTTAAAAGGCGGTATGGGTACAATTGTACCCTTATATACTTAACACGATATGTATGGCTTTTCCTATAAATATAATTAAATTATTGTGTTCTTATTTAATAAACAAATGATAGAACAGGCCCGTGGCTAAAAAAAAAACTTATTTTGCGTACACATGTATACATTTTTTGCAATTCCAATCAGATCTGTTTGACGTTTGGTCAGTACATACTATGTAAACAAAACTCTTATTTTGTTTGCATTGTTGTTGTTGCACCAATACTATCACCGTATACATATAAATACACTTGAATAGTACTTTGTTGTGATAACATACATACAGGGGAATACCCGTAAAGTAAAAACAAGTAGTAGAAAAATTGAATACCAAAAAATCGAACTCGAGACCGCTTCAAGATGATGCTAAGATTTGTCCGATTCGACAACGAAAATACACGTGCAGCGCGAATACAAGAAGATAAAGCTGCACCAATTCGGGATATATGGATAATGATGAACAAAAATTTAGAGAATGCGTACAAACCATATAAGTATATCACAGTAGACGAACAATTATTTCCTTTTAGAGGCCATAGCAAATTTACTCAGTATATACCTTCTAAGCCGGCTAAGTATGGCATAAAAATATTCTGGGGTTGTGATTCATCAAATTCCTATCCATTACATGGCCAAATTTATACCGGAAAGCCGAAAGACAAACAAATATTGGTGAACGAACTGTGCTGGACTTAGTTCAACTGTATAAGGGCTCCGGAAGGAATGTGGTTGCAGATAATTTTTTCACATCCTTACAATTGGGCAAAACATGAGTTTAGTTGCTACAGTAAGAAAAAATAAAAAATTTTTACGCAGCAATATGCAGCCAGCAAAGGAAAGGCCTATCAACTCCACTAACTTTGCTTATAACAGTGATGCCACGATCTGTTCATACGTACCAAAAAAGAAGAAATCGGTGATACTACTATCAACTATGCACATGACAGGAGAAGTAGAAAACACGGATGCTGCTAAGCCAGAAATTATAAAATATTATAATAAAACAAAAGGTGGAGTAGATGTCATGGACAAAATGTTGGGCGAATACACCGTAAAACGACGAACATTATTTTATAACATGATTGACGTTGCTGCTTTGGCCTCCTATATATTATATAAAAGCCACCACCCAAACAGTATATCAAAACATCAACGACGAAAGTTCTTGAAAGATCTTTCAAAACACCTATGTATGCAATCAGTCAAAGACCGTAGTGGCAACAAACTTATAACAGGTAAAAATTTTATTCGAAGTGCTATAGAAATGGTACTTGGACGACCTATAGTGGCAGCACAAAGTCCAGAAATTGGTTCCAAAGTACCCTTTGGTAGCCGGGGAGCATCAACGGTGGTTGAATGTGAGACACGCAAACAACGTAAGACTGGAAAGGCGTGTGCAATCTGCTTGAAACCTGTGTGCGATGAACACTCTATTCAAAGTACCACATGTTTTTCATGCAAGGAAACACCATAAAAATATATTGTTATTTCCTAAATAAAAACAACTCTGATTTATTTTCTTGTTTTTTCCTTACGACTTATATGAAGGTACAATTGTACCCCTTCAGCCTTTTAGGGATATCAAGTCAAAAAAGACTTATTTCGGTATGATATAATCAAAATCTTGTTTTTTTAATTTCAAATTGTAATCCGCAATGAAAGTTTAGAGATGTCAGAAAATTTTAGATATCTAGTATTAACAAAAAAAAAGTTATTGCAATTTAAAAACGAAAAAGGTACAATTGTACCTCTTCCGCCGGACAAAGGTTAAGAAAAATTTACCAATATAAATAAACAACAACAACTGTAGAAACAATTTCAATGAAATCTATAAAAGACTCTTAAACTGGATTTTGTTTTTTGGAAAAAGAGAAAAAACCACAGGTTGATTTTTGACATCAGCACACAAACGGTGTCTGATTATTTATGTGCAGGGAGGTGAGATTTAAAGTTTACAAACAACAGCAGCAACAAAAACCAACAAAGAGATGGAAATCAAAAAAGAAAAAGCATTTGTATGACCCAATTAAAAAAGATGCTCAAACATCTTAACACACATACATACATACATATGTATTTACTTGAGTAAAACATACGTGCGCACACCTGGTCCAACCAGGAATGTTATAAAAGACATTTTAGACGCAAGAAAAAAATGATTGATGCCATTTCAAACACACAAAATGTTTGATTCGACAAAATAAAATAAAATAGAAAGTTTTATTTCAAAAATAAAAATTAATTATAAATTTCTTATTATAGTTTATTTGACCTTTTTTTTTATTAATATTTCACTAATTGTTCAAGCTTTAGGGCTTTTTTTTTTATTAAAATAAATTTTTTTATTTTCAATATTTCGCTAGTTCTTTGTGTACCATCTTCAGAAAACAATTTTTGTATTATACATATATCGTTGGTCTCATGTAGAAAGGCTATTTTTTCGAAATTTGTTTTTTTTTTGCGATTCGAATGCATTGAACGCAAAAACACCTCCTCACAAAAATTTATTGCTATAGTGTAAAAAATAACGGTTTTATAAGCAGTTGTACAAAAAAAGTTACATGTTGAATATGTATTACAGTTTCTATTATGTTTTTACCTTCTCCTGTAAAGTTTCAAATATGCGAGTTAGGGCCTTTCTACATGAGACCAACGATATATGTATAATACACAAATTATTTGTCATAGGAAAAAGTATATTCATTCATAACAAGTTCCTAGAAAATTTTACTAATTATACAATATTTGTAGGTTGCGTTATTTTTTTATGTATTAAATGTCTGTAAATCTGTGCTACATTTTTAGTATCTGCTTTGTAGTTGAATCTTTTAGTTGTAGGTACATTAATTATTTGTAACATTTCTAACATATCGAGCCATTACCGCCAAAATAATGTATCCCACACCATAATCGATTGTTGTTTTTTTTTTATCAAAATCGATAGTTCAACATCATTTAAAATTATTAAAATTAAATGTATTACACAAAACAATATTTACATTATAAATTTTAAAATAATGGCTTTATTCAAACTGATTTTATTTAAAAAACCTTCCCCTGTAAAATTTTGAGTTTGTGGGATACATTTTTTCGGCGGTTATGGCTCGATATGTATAACGACGTTTCTAGAGTTATTTTGACGGTTTAATACCGATACATTTTCAAAGTTTTGATAGTGATTTAATTTACTACAATGAGAATATAACGCAGTTTTTTGTAAAGTAATATTGTCTCCATATTTTTGGTCTGATTTATGTCCAGCAATTCTGGGTTTTAGTATATTTTTCATTGTACCTACTTAGATATACATAGGTACATACTTTATTACAATTTTCCTTAACATTTCCGTCACAAGCTATTTTATATACATATTAGGCCGGGTCGATTTGTGGGGAGGCACAAAAATCGCCCATGGCTCAGTGAAAATCGTATTCTAGGGATCAAAATAAGAAACTTTGCCGAAGGAACCATACCTCTAAAACGAATTCTACTATCCCCCAACTGTTGACTTTTGTCCAAAATGATGATTTTTTTAAATGTTTGTACGCATTTAAAAAAATCATCATTTTGGCACTTTATTTTATTATTTTTTATTTTTATTATTTTATTTATTTTTAAAAAATAATATTTATTTATATATTTATTTTATTATTTTATTTATTTTTAAAAAATAATATTTTATTATTTTTTATTTATTTTATTTATTTTTATTATTTTATTTATTTTTTAATAAAAAATAATAAAATAAAGTGCCAAAATGGTGATTTTTTTAAATGTTTGTACGGGACAAAAGTCAACAGTTGGGGGGTAGTAGAATTATACAGAAATTATATTTTCCCCCACATTTTATTTAAAATAATTAGGCATATTAGTTTGGGTTACACTTTTCCATTTTTCTTCCACCGGCAACTGATGTCAAAATTGTTATTGATGTGGCTTTCTACTTTTTTTTGTTCTTATTTTCCTCTTTTGGGAATCCCCTCATTATATGTGGCATCTTTCTCGGTTGTTAGTATGCGTAACAGAAAATTGTTTGAAAAATTCATTATATGTACAAACATTTTTTCCTGAAGAGGCTACACGAAGAACTAGCGAAATATTGAAAATAAAAAATTTTATTTTAATAAAAAAAAGACCTTAAGCTTGAACAATTAGTGAAATATTAATTTGAGTATTTATTCATAAATCCAAATGAAATTTTGTAATTAATTCCAAGATTCTTTTTTAAATTGGAAATGATGCTTTCAAACAGACTAACCAATAAAACAATCACTTGATTTAATCGCATTTGACCTTTCAAGGCAAACAAAATCATTGGAGTCATAAACACACATTTTTCAGAGATCAAAAAACATTTTTACTCATTTGTTTAATTTCTTTTCTAATTTTCTTCAGCTTTCTTTCTTTTATCCAATACTACAACATCCCAGCAATCCATATGAGTCCGAAAAGAGTCTTTTCTGACACCTTTTTCGGAGCGTTAACGCTCTTTGTGAGCCCAAAAAACAATCATAATTGCTCCGAAAACCTTCAGAAAAGAGGGTCATTACATTCGAAAATGGTCCGTCAGAAAGAGCTCTTAGATAATGTCAGAAAAAGAGTCTTTTATGAGGGTTTTTTTGGGCTCTTAAAGAGCTCTTAGATAATGCCAGAAAAGAGTCTTTTATGAGGTTTTTCTTGGGCTCTGTGTAATCTTGTTTTTATCATTCTTGTGTGGTACAGCTATGTTTTTTTTTTTTGTTCAAAGTACAAATAGCTGTAGAACAACGCTTTGGTACACACATAATTAAGTGGAATTTCTGAGTCATACTGCGTGCCGACTCAGGACAGTAACAAGCAAATTTTTCTTTCGCTCCGAAAATGCTCTTTAGTTGGACTCTTTTCTGACTCCTTTTTTCGGAGCTCTCCGAAAATGCTCTTTTGTTGGACTCTTTTCTGATTCCTTTTTCGGAGCGCTCCTAAAATGGTATGCTGGGATGTACAACAGTTCTCTAAAAAGAAACCTAAAAAGAATGATGGTTTACTAAACACTTTTAATTTTTTAAAAAAAAAAACCCAAAATTAAAGAGTGAATTTGATAATGAGATAGAAATATTGGTTACTAGAAATGAATTAAAAATTTTGATTGCAAAACGAATGAAATAAGAAATGCCATTAAAATATGTAAAAGCATAAGTAACATAAGCAACTTTTTTGAAATAAATTTTTATTATTAATAAACCAATTTGTTTTAATATGAAACAAAAATCCCTAAATCTCAAAAAATCCTGGGATTTACATTTATGAAAGCCGGAATCCCGGGATTTGAAAAACCAGTCCCGTTTAGCATCCCTAGTATGTAGTAAAGCTGTTACCTCACAAAACATTATTTTGTAAAGCGTGTGCTGAATGAGCTGAAGCACGGTCTAAAATTAAGATATTAAATTATTTCTGAAACTAATAGAACATTTGAAAAAAATTCTGTTTGTTTCAGACTAGTCCGGATAATGTTTTCTTTGCGAATATTATTTTCACTTCGATTTCGTCTTAGAAATCCTGCTTCGGTCGGACTCTAAAAAATATATGTACTCGTATACCAAATCTTATCCCGATATGCAAAAACGATTAAAGATTTCAAAGGAATTTTGTATGGAAAAAGTTCTTTAATGAACGTTTCTAAATAAGAGGGTTAATCTTTTACCAATTTAACAAAAATAACTATGTATTTGAATATATACTGTGAGCTTCAATATAAAGTAAACACCTAAAATTAAAAAATATAGACTATAAATAGAAATTTAAAACAAAATATATTGCATAATTCATAAGTACTCGTAAATTAACTCATTTACAAAAATTTGAAAAATAAGGAACATAAAAAAATACCTAATTAAATTTTAACGAAAAAGTACCAGATTTTTTGCGTCATAATAAAGTAAACTGGTATATTAAAATTATGTAAAAAATTCTATTTAATATTTTGTTTATAGTGCTTTGATCACATCAGCCAAAAATTTGTTACATTCATCCTGTAGTACTGTCTTTAGGTTATCCTTGCAATAATTTTTTTTTACCTAATTTTTCTTGTCCAGATATTCCCACAGGTGCTCAATTGGATTGAGGTTTGGTGAGTGCGGAGGATGATGTAAAGTTTTTGGACAATGCTTGAGCGATCACTCTATTACAATTTTGGTCATTAGGGTCATTGTCCTGTTGGAAAATCGAATTCTGCGTTAATTATAATTTCTCTACACTTTGTGTTTTTTTTTACTGTCAAAAAATGTTCCTTTTTCAGTGTGGATTCTAATAATGTAAGATTACCGACTCATGATGCCGCCATACAACCCCCAGACCATTACTGAGGTTGCCGCCATGGTTTCGTTCTTGGATTGCCATATTTTTAAGGTTTTTGACTTCAAATATCTCAAACTTACTTTCATCGGTGAAAAGAATATTATTCGAAAAAATGTGAGGCTCGTATGATTTTGCGAAATTCAAACGTTTGGTTTGGTTGTTCTTTAATATAAAGGGTTTCTTACGTGACACTTGTGTACATGTAGGCCTCGTGCTTGCGTTTACAGGTTTTCCATAAGTTTTCGTAATATTTTCAGCCATTTCTACAGCACTAGATGTGAAGTAAGAAATTATAGTCGGCCAAGCCCGACATATAATACCCTACATCCAATATATGTGTAAAAACGATTGTTTTAGAAATGGGAGCTATGACCTATTATGGACCGACCATCCAAAAATTGTGTGGTGTGGTTCGATATAAATAAATGAATTAATAAATTAAACGATATACAATTAAATATAATTTATCAAATGCATTAAAAAATGCTTTAAAAGTAACCGAATTATTCGCTAAGTTTTATACTAGCTGCATCTATTTAAGTTTCTCAATTCGAATAATTTTTATATCAGTTTTTCCTACCGGAAATATTGCATTTTGAAGAAAAAAAAATATTAGTACTTGAAATCGACATAATTCAATCGGAAATAGCGAATCAGTTTTCTCTGTGCAGATCAGGAAATAAATAATTGATACCATAATGTTTGCTTAATTTATGTTTCCTCTTGTAAACAAGCGGTACCTAATTCATTGCTGAACGTGGTTTTGTAGCAACAAAGAACAATTCTAGGCAAAGTTGTGGTAAGTAAGTGGAATTTTGTTTAGACATTGTAAATTAAATAATTTATAATTAGCATTGGTGGATAATAATAATTACAATATTTTTTTCGAAATCTGTACTCGTATATGCATGTTAACAAATGCAGACATTATTTTGGTTTATTATACCGAACCCCACCATGTGGGGAGGGTATATTAGATTTGTGCTGTTTGTAAGGGCCCAAAATATTAGTCTAACACCTACCTTAAAGTATATCGATCGACTCCGTCCGTCTGGCTGGATGACTGTTCATGTAAACCTTGTGCGCAGAGTAGAGGTCGCAATTTTTAAGATATTTTCAGAAATTAGAATTTGGTTGAAATCGGTCCATTATTTGACCTAGCCTCCATACAAATGTCCTCCCGAAATAAGGATTTATCGGTCATAAATGTTTGATTTATGCACGCATCCAAACACAAATAATTTCGTCACAAATAATTTGAACGTAAAGCCTAATCACACCTATAAATTTAGTGCAGATCGGTGCATAAATAACAATAAATCCCATATAAGACCCACTTCCGAAAATCCCGTTAGAAAGCATCCAAACAAATATGTTTTATATACATATACACAAATCATTCGGTTTAATTTTATGATGATTGGTCTATAATTAGTCACTATAGGTAATTTTATAATTAGCTCCTAGATAAGGCCGAAAATCACTTTAACGACCTTAAATCTCTCAGAAATGCCATCTAATTATATAACGGTCGGTCCATAATATGTTAAAGCGTTTATACGCACCATGATTTCCATGAGAAATCTCTCAATAACTTTGCTCCTCCTAAACTTGAAACAATAATTCAGATATCGTTTTAAAGGTTGATCGTTTTATTGACAATTCAAAATAGAATATATTTCATACTTTATTATTCTTAAAATACACTGCATTAAAAACTAAAATGCAACACAAATCTATGGAAAAGAAGTTTAGTCATATGAGTATGAATATGAGTTCCTCCCTTTATTTGCTAATATAATGGTAATTTTTAACTTTAATGAACTTGTTAATTGCATATTAGCCAAGTTTCAAATGTCTAAAATTTTTCTGAACATTTTTTTCGTGGCAAAAACAGCGAAATGATCGTTCAGAAATTTCGTTAGACGTCCGTAAAATTATATTAAATCTTTACGCGCAAGGTAAGTCTTACCGAGAAATTGGCGTCCTGGTGCAGAAATCCTACACTAGTGCAAGAAACTTATCTTAAAACATTCACCCCTATCGTGAATAAAAATTCCACGTGAAATTTGTTCACTTTTATTTTTTTAACATTGAATTTAAATAGGAAAATTTGAAAAGTGAACAAATTTCACGTGGAATTTTTATTCACGATAGGGGTGATTATGAAAAGACTGGAAATTTAGAACGTAAGAAAAGATGTGGGCGTCCAAAACAATTTTCACCACGCCAGGAACGGATCGTTGTTTCTGCAGTGGCTAAAAATCCAAAGACTTCGGCTGTGAAATTGTACAAAGAACTTTAATTCACAAGCAATACAAAATACTCTGTACAAAGCAGGTTAGCATGGAAGAGTTCCCCGTCGCAAGCCGTTACTTTCTGACGTAAACAAAAATGAGATTAGAATTCATAAAACTTTATATTAATCAGTCTGTAATATCAGTTTGTAATAATTATTAGTTTTCTTTTATCTATCATAACTATCTTTCGGTGGTATAGAATTCAAAAACGCCACCGAAGTAAAATAATTAAATAAAGGCTATAAAATCAACCTTTAACATTAATGTGCCTACTCACCACCAGAGGCGCTGCAATTCTGCACTAAAAACAAACATAATGCGCAATTGCAGAGTTGTGATATAAAAAGCTTACTTCTTTCACCACCTTTATTTACCCGTTTCCAAAGAAAGTAACGCAAGTATATATAGGCATATTAATTGCATGAGTGTTATACTGTGTTCAGATATGCAACTTTATTGAGGCAATATTCGGTTAATTGACAATATTATTTTAAGTGTTCAGGCAGAAGCAATTTTCAGCTTGCTCAATAATCATTTGACAGTTAGAAAACAATACAAAAAATACTCTAAATGGTTGTTGTGTTTCTATGTAAACAAACTTATCTTCACATTGATTTTTTAATGATTTCTTTTGTTTTCTTTTGTTTACATTTGCCATTTTATACAATTTTGTTCACTAAACACAGTTGTGAACAGTGTTGCATTCGAAATCTTACTCAATATTATAACAATTTCGTACTTATTGCGCAATAATTAATTGAGATTTTATATGGAATATTGAGCTCAATAATGATGCTAATTGCGATTATTGTAATTAAGGGTTATATCTGAACACGCTATTACAATTTTTGGTTTCAGATGGTGCACAAAAAATTTGGCGAAAAGCAAATAAAGAGCTTCAAGAAAATAATTTTGCTAAGAATGTAAAACATGTTGTCGGCAATGTTATGGTGTGGTGTGTATGTCGGCATCTGTTGTGAGAAATCTTTTCTTTATAGATGATAAAATTAACAAACACGTTTATTTAAATATTGTAAAATAAAATTTAGCACCAAGTGTTGCAAAGCTGGGCTTAGATGCTGTTTCAACAAGATAATGACCAAAACCATTCGTAATATCTTATGCAGAGATGGACTATCTATCATTGAAACAGCTTAAAACTCTCCGCCGTCGCCAGATACGAGTCCTATAAGAAAATATTACATAACACCAAAATAATCTCTTAAAAAACATTTCGCGTTTTAACTTTTCTTTACATAGATTTACGTTGTTTTTTAGTTCTGAAATAGTTTTTGAAATAATCAATCTTTAAAACGATGTCAGAAATATTTTTTTAACGTTAGGGGGAACAAAGTTATTGAGAGATTTCTCTGGAAAATCATGGTGTGCCTAAACTTAAACCCACTGTAAATGTTTATTATTTGCTCATACAAACAAACAGCAAAAATGTTTGTAATGCAATAAATGACAATATAAAAGTATCTAAATAAAAGTCATTAGTAATTTATACAAAATAAATAATTTGAGTTTTTTTTTCTTTATATTTGCATGAATAACAGACAGAGATGAAAGGGAACTGTCTGTTACCATCATTTGACATTAGCATTCAAACTTATTCAAACTTACATGTGTAGATACAAAGATATGTACCTACATATGTTGATATTCATCTACTAAATACAGTTAGATTGCGTAACACTTATTAAATACATTTAACGTTAGTGACATTAATAGTAATATACATTCAACAAATGAATAATGGATAAGTGACGCCAAATATTAAATCGGATTTAAGTTTCATTTTGGATTTATAACTTCCATAGATACTTTTAGTCATCGATGTGGCTGTTAAATGATAATGTAAGACAATTCAAAAATATTTTGTTGATTTATTAAGAAGACTTATTCAAGAGTCTTTACTCGAAACTTTAAAAGGAACTAAATGATTTAAACTGCAAATGTACTTGCAGAGGAAATGTGACACAGAAAACGAAAAGTCATAACAGCGACATTTGTGGTACCTTTAAAAGACATCTTCGTTTTATTTATGTCCAATTATTAATTGGCCAATTCGATTTTTCCATTATCATTAATAATCAAATTTTGCTTGAATGAAAAGAATTTATTTCTTTATTTATTTTCATTACACATTAATTTACACATTAAAATTTTGAAGAAGAAAAAAATCGTCATGAATGTATCGCCCGAAATAAAAACCAAACAAAATGCTGATAAATAAAAAAGAAAAATGATACGACAACAAAAGCACTACATATATTCTTCCCCGTCATCTTCTTTTTGTTTGTATTTTATCTTGTAGTTTTCGATTTCGAAGAATACTTCAATATTTTAAACAACATTTCACTAAAGATGTGTTGAGTTATTATTATTTTTTTTTTTCTTTTTTAATATTTTTGTGAAAATTTTCCATATTTAAATTTGGAATGTTTTCTTGTTTTTGTTTTTCGAGACGAAAAGAAATTATCAACGTAAAAATTAAAGGAGTTATTGAAAAAAAAAACTTTCATAAAATAAGGTTAACATGTCTTAAGATAAAATAAAAAAGATTTAGTGGCTGGCTGGTTAATGATTTCTTCAATGACGACAATCGAGATGTTTGACGACATTTGTGAGCGACATAAGACGCGTGCCATGCAGACAAAAGCGGGCAACGTTAATAACCAACTATAACATACGTCGTGGTCTTATTAAAATCACACAAAAATATATTTGTTGTAAATTGTAAATAGGAAAGTTGATAAATTAAAAATAAATTTGAAACATTTCCAAAATTAAGGAACATTTGTAAAACCAGAAATAAAGGGTGTCCCAACTAGAACGCAATTTTTAAATTTTAAATAAAACACAGATATTTAAAAATAAATCGTGAAACTTTATTATATCGTAAAGTAGACAGAATGAGGTTATGTATGGAACAAGATATCGTGCAGATGGCCGCCGCGGCTTTGCTGGCACACACGCGATCTTTTAATGAAATTTTCAATGACCTTTTTGCATAAATGCTGCGGTATTTCATTAATGCAGCGTCCAATTTCCTCTTTTAAGGCTTGAGCCGATATCGAGTAAAATTGATCGTAATTTTCTTATTTGAGATCATGGCATTCGATATCGAGCAAGAAATTTAGTACATTTTATCATAATTTCAATATCGAAATAATTTTTCGATACGATAGCTCATTCGATCACGAATGCGGTAATTTAGCCCCTGGTCTCCAAAACGCGAAATAACACGACCGGGAAATGACTGATGCAGCAATTGAATTGTTTCTCTGGCTGTTGACATGTGGCGCCGTCTTGTTGAAACCAAATGCCCTCCACATTCATTTCTTTATTTCTAGGCAAGAAAAAACTGGTTATCATTACACGATACCGAACACCATTGACTATTTGCACTTGACCTGCCTCATTTTCATAAAAAAGGTCCAACGTACAGCTGCGACATTTTCGGTCGATTGATCTGGTCGAAGGCGCGTTGTTGTCTTTACATCACTAACAGACCCAGTTTCGGAAAATTTATCCATTAATCTCTTTACAGTTGACTCGTTTGGAGCATTATTGTGACACCAAATTGATCGCAATTTGCGAACTGAAGCCGCAAAACTTTCACCATTTTGGTAAAACAATTTCACAATGAGAATGCGTTGTTCATTCGTGTAGCGCTCCATTTTTACTAACCTCCTACCTTCTACTAGCAAACAATAACAATTGTTCAAATGTCAAACAATGACACTTAGAATGGCGCCAAATTTAAAAATTGCGTTCTAGTTGGGACACCCTTTAGTATTTACAAATCTAAAGGTTATCAGTAAAAAAGTTGGCCAGTGTGCAACTTTTATTTTGAACAAAAATACCTCTGTATCCTAACGAATTGTTATTATCACTGTATAACACATCGTCTTGATATGTCTCATATTCACTTTTAAATTTTTTTAATTTAAATAAGTGGACAACTCAAAAAACTACAGTCTTTCTAATTAGAGATGGAAATTGAACTAATATTTCTTAATTTATAAGAGAAAAGTTTTTATTCAGGCTACTAGTTCTAATAATTAAGAATACTATTGTAAAGTACTGGAACAATCGGCAAATTGGAATGCATTTTCTACCCGGCCAAGGGCGTCTTCAGCAATCTTCATTGTCCACTATCACTCTGTAAATATCATCTATTTAACTCACATACAGTCTTTCTATTTTCAAGATTTTTTTTCAGAAAATGAGCAATTGATTTCCCTTCCAGGAAACCAACTACGAGGTATATCGTACTATCTAAAACTGACACTTTTTGTGTAGTTACGAGTAAAACCGTATTATATCAGTGCTAGTTTCGATAAATGGCTTCTGGGAAAAGAAAAAAAGTTAGCTTTGGCTCCTCCTAAAAAAAAACATCATATTTGATTTTTCATGATACCTATCTATCATCTAGAAATAGAGTTTTTAGTAATATAATGTGAAAAAATCAAAATGTCATTTTTGGTGTTAAAACATTTAAACATTTCAATCTGGTAAGCATGATCAAACATAAATAGTCAATATGAGTATCAAAATGTTTGTTTGGCAAGTAGTGCGAACTGACATTTTTGTGCAGATCGTTTTAAATGATCCCTTACCCTATTTTCGATTCCAATTTTCGATTTTATATCCCCAAAAATCCCCAATTTTTTATTATAAAGTTTTTTACATTTCAACAAACTCAAGCCTAACACCCACCTTAAAGTATAAAAAACAACTCATAATCACTTCCTGAGTTGATTTAACGACGGCCCAACGACGGTTGAAATAGAAATATGACTTAATCGATCATAAATATATGTTTTATATACATACTCGTCTCGTAGGTATCCAAACAAATAAAAGAATGTTTTCAACGCAAACTAAGTCAGCTATTTTATTCTTTTTAGGAATAAAAATTACATCAGAATGAATGCTATGAATTGTGAAATATGATGCTAACCATAGATTTAATACTGCATTTGACTATTGAAACAAATTAAGAGCTGCAAACAATTAATATTTTTTATCCCCAAATATTTCACAATAATATTTTTCATGATTTATGGTGTTATAAAACTCATTACACAATAAGAGATTATATCAATGATTTTCCAGAAGACGATGTACATCGTTCCTCAGAGAATTTGGTGCATCGATTTCTGTTTCAAGAAAACTTATTGATGCAGAATTTTGTTATGTTAACAAGACTAATTATATACATAAGGTCTGATCAAAAAATAACCGTTATTTTAATTTTTTTCAAAAAGTATTTAATTATTAATCAATTACTATCTTGTCCCTTTCAAAGAAATCCCTCAGATATAATACACTTATGCCAGCGTTTTTTCCAATCCTCGAAACACTTTTAAAACGCGCTTTTTGTTATCACCAACAGCTCCTGTTTCGATTTTTCTTTTATCTCCTTAATCGTAGCAAAACGCTTTCCTTTCATCGGTGTCTTCAGTTTTGGGAAGAGGAAAAAGTCAGCGGGGGCCAAGTCACGTGAATACGGTGGTTTAGGCATGACAACGGTTTTGTTTTTGGCCAAAAACTAATGCACAAGCATCGCTGTGTGAGCTGGTGCGTTATCATGGTGCAAAATCCATGATTGGGTTCTCCACAATTCTGTGCGTTTCTGATGAATTACCTCACGTAACGGCGCAAGCGAAACCTTCACATTTGACCGAACTTGACGTGCTCTTTTCGGTCTTGGCTCTTCTGGACAAACATCCATGCATGAGTCGAACGATATGCCAACATCATCAGCAACCACTCTGATAGTGATTCGACGATTATTTAATATAATTTTCTTCACTGCTTCAATGTTCTCATCGGTTGTTGACGTGGTCGGGCGACTAGGACGAGCATCGTCATTGACATCTTCTCGGCCTTCCTTAAACCGGTTATACCACAATTGAACTTCTGTTCTGCTTATACTAGACAAAGTCAACATTTCAATGTCCTTGCGCATTTAATTTAATTTTTTACACAAAACTTAATACAGTTTCTTTGATCCATTTCTTTTTCGAATAGTAAAAAATCGAAGAGCACACCAAAACACGACGACTAACCTTTTCATACCAACATAACAGAAAAAAAATGCGAAAATCGAACATACGTAACTCACGAAATTTGAAAATAAAGCTACGGTCACATATGGCAAATATTAGCTTCAAACATGTTGCCCGCATTTGCCTTAAATATTTTCAAAATTTGTTTGATGGTCACACTAAGATCAAATATTTTACAAAATTTGTTTTGAAAAACAGCAGTGAAACAACTTCAAATAAAATTGTGGCAAACATGTTGTTCTTGTGGTCACATTTGAACAAATATTTGCTTTAGTAATTTATTTCATCAAACTGTCAAAAAATATAAATTTATTTTCTCATAAATAAATTCGATATGGAAGATTGTAATTGTTTATTTCATACATATGTATGTATGTATGAATACATATATTGTATATATTTTTTAATTAAACTTTTTTGCAGGAACACATAGCATTGTGCTTATGGCCATTGCAAATGCTTCATATAAGTTTTTCTACATTGATGTAGGGTGAAACGGCCGTATATCTGAAGGTGGTGTGTTTAGGAAATGTACATTTAATGAAGCTGTTAAAAGCAATAAATTAAATATACCTATGTCAAAACCAATGTCATCTGGAAATTTTCCAGTGATATATGTCCTCATTGCAGACGATGCCTTTGCATTGACCCCAAATATTTTAAAACCTTTTAATACGCGGAATTTGAATGCTATCCAAAGAGTTTTCAATTATCGGTTATCAAGAGATAGGCGAGTAATCGAAAACGCCTTTGGAATTTTGTCTGCACGATTTCGTGTAATGAGAACCCCAATTAAGCTGGAGCCATTAAAAACAAGACAAGTGACACTTGCGTGTTGCGTGCTGCATAATTATTTAATAAGCCGCAGAAGGTCTTTATACCTTAACACGAACTTTGTTGACCACTATACTGCAGACGGAAAAGTAATTCCTGGAGAATGGCGCAGTGATAATAATGCACAAAGTTTAGAAAATTTGCAAAGACATCGCTCGTACGTAGCAAATGAAACATCAATAATAAGAGATGAATTTTCGCGATATTTTGTGGAAGAAGGTGAAGTTGATTTTCAATATAAACATATATAAGCAAATCATATGTATGTACATTAGGGTGGCCCCGTTTATATGGAGAAAAAATAAGGTATCGATGTTCCCGACTAATATAAAAATTTGATTAATTTTAAGACTACGTTTCTCAATTTTTTTGTCCTGGGGTCAATATTTGGTGAGCTGGATCAAAGGATAAAAAGGTCCTTTTTAGAGGTTTTTTGATTTTTTCCAAATTTCTTCCAAAGAAACTTTATGTAAATTTGGTATCAAATGAAAGGTCTTTGAGAGGCGTATTCAATGGATTATCAAAAATTAAAAAAAATTTTTTTTAAATTCAAAAATTTTGAAAATTTCAGACAAAATTTTAGTTTTTTTTTAATTTTTTCATAGAATTTACTTAAATAAAAAATTGAAATTTCTTGATTATAAACATCATGCAATTTAAACCAAATGGTTTTTTCCGTTTTTTAAAATTCTATCTAGTTCAATTTTTATTAATTTTTTTTAAAACCTAAATTCTTCCCTATCTGACAATCTCTGTTAACTCAATTCGTTAATGTAATGGGTATTAAAATAACGTAAAATGTATAAGCTTTCCATTGATGTATAATTTATTAAATTTTTTGTTTGTTATACAATAACTATTTAAATTTAAGCCAAAATATTTTAAAATATTTGCAGTCGCGATATAAAGTAATTTTCTCGTTATTTAGTAAAATAACAATTCCTATTTTAATGTTGTTGTTTATTTTTAAATTAATAAGGAAATTTTATAAAAGTAAGTTTAAGAGAAAAAGTTTTCTCTTTTTGAATTTTTACAAAAAAAAAAAAAAACGTATATCGCTGGCATAAAATGTAAATGCTCTAAGTCCACTTTTTTTAGAAATTGAGATTTTGATGCAGTTGTGTTCAATAAGGAAAAATACATCGATTACAAAAAAAATATAGTTATCTCATTTGTTGTTGTTGTTTTGTAGTGATGAGTAAAGGCGCTAGGTCCAATTTATCACATCTTTGTGTAATATCTCACTTCTTCCAATGTTGAAATATCAACTGTTTCGCGCGAAATAGTCTGAGAGTCCAACCAATGGACATAATATTATTTCTCATTTGCTGCACTCTCGTTGTTTTGAGTATCAACACCATTGACAGTCATGACATTAATCGTCATGATGTTACTTATTTTCATTCATTTTTTTAAAAAATTTAACAATGTACAATTTTGTAAAAATATTCGCCCTGGTCGTGGAAAAGGCGATTCCAAAGTGACGGACATTCGAGAAATACATTACACACCAAATGGTGAAATTACTTTATATCGCGACTGCAAATATTTTAAAATATTTTGGCTTAAATTTAAATAGTTATTGTATAACAAACAAAAAATTTAATAAATTATACATCAATGGAAAGCTTATACATTTTACGTTATTTTAATACCCATTACATTAACGAATTGAGTTAACAGAGATTGTCAGATAGGGAAGAATTTAGGTTTTAAAAAAAATTAATAAAAATTGAACTAGATAGAATTTTAAAAAACGGAAAAAACCATTTGGTTTAAATTGCATGATGTTTATAATCAAGAAATTTCATTTTTTTATTTAAGTAAATTCTATGAAAAAATTAAAAAAAACTAAAATTTTGTCTGAAATTTTCAAAATTTTTGAATTTAAAAAAAATTTTTTTTAATTTTTGATAATCCATTGAATACGCCTCTCAAAGACCTTTCATTTGATACCAAATTTACATAAAGTTTCTTTGGAAGAAATTTGGAAAAAATCAAAAAACCTCTAAAAAGGACCTTTTTATCCTTTGATCCAGCTCACCAAATATTGACCCCAGGACAAAAAAATTGAGAAACGTAGTCTTAAAATTAATCAAATTTTCATATTAGTCGGGAACATCCGCAAAATTTATTTTGGGGCCACCCTAATGTACATACATATGTACATACATTTATAACTTCAATTAATTTCGGTTAAAAATAAAGGCAATAAAAATGTAAATATATAAAAATAATTTATTAATAAATAAAAAGGGACAATTCAATATTAAAAGCATTAACAACGAAACAAGAAACTTAAATATGTAGGTATAATTTAATATTTAAAGCAATAAGTTACTACACTGTTGAAACAGCTGTTATTTTCCCTTGTTTTTTCTCTCAAAAACTTTTTGCTCGAATAAATGGAAAATATTTGACTGAGTGTGGTCCCATTATGTTCACATTAGAGACATTTTTATTTGCTACCAAACCAATGTATTTACTCAAAAACATGTTTGCACCAAACAAATGTTTCATGGTCACATTACAGCAAAGAAATATTTGCAACTTTTGGGCAAATGTTTCACAAATGTGACCGCAGTTTAACGGTTATTTTTTGATCAGACCTCGTATATATGTATATGTATGTAATTTCAGAGTATTTAAACCAACTTATGCCGAATTTAATCACGTTAGAAGCATATTTATAAGCGTTCAAAGGTATATTCTAAAAGGAAATTGCTATGGGGCTAACATTGTTTTTAAGTGTCATAAACTCATTATGGTGGTGTAGGGTATAATAAACATAATATCTAGAGTCCTACTGTAACCGGAATAAGCCTAATATTCAGCCGAGGGATATCAAGCATGATTACAACCTTTCCGTTTCCGTTCTTAGCGCACTTGATATGCTTTAAAATAGGAATAAATGTTTTAAAGTATTTTTATTTGTGACCCAACTTTAAAGAACTAAAAGAGGGAAAAGACGAGTAGCAGTAAAGCAAACATACATCTAAGTTAATTTTAATTCTCTATAAGCTTTGACTGTAACAACCCAACCTAATCTGTGCTATTGCGTGGTCGATATGGGCCGTATATGATGTTGGCCTGAAAGAGCAGGGATAAATCTGAGTGGCAGCCCACAGAACTTAACAAAAGTAAAAAAAATATCTGTTATTCCCCTCAAACACTAAAATCTTTCAAAGCGCATCAAAAAAGAAAAACAATTATAAAATGAACTGTTTTTATGTATACTTGAACTCGGTTTAAAATATGTATTTTTTTATTCAGGTTAATTTTAAACAATTAAATATTATGATAATTTGTTAATTTTTTAAAAAATTTGCGATAAACACACAACGATATAATGAAAGAAACAAACATTATTTACAAAATGTAATCAATAAAAAATAAAATTTGAATATTACTTTAGGTCAAATTGTACTAAAGACCTTCATTCATGTTTGCTTACACTTGTGATTTTTTCGAACAAGGAAATCCAAGCAAACACACACACAAACAAACACCCACGAAGAAGAAATGAGAATAAATTCAATGGAAAATGTTAAAAAAAAACTAACCTATCGATACACAGAACAGTGTTTATTCTGTTTTAATAACCCAGTCAACATTGAAAAGGCAGGCGTGTGGTGTGGAGTGCCTGTGTTGAATTTAGAATAATTTTTAATTTTTGATTTTTCAGATTTCGTAATTGACTGTTAATTTTCAATTATGCCCTTAAAGTTGTTTGTTGTAAATTTTAGTATGTACTTTTTATCTACACGACACTTTTTATTACTTTTTTAAACAATAAAATTCGTAAAAAATAATCAAAAAACCCCTATACATACTAAATTTCATTATAATTCATAGAAACAATATACAAAATACAAACTGACATTAATGAAGTGTAAATATGAATGCCTGCCTGCCTGCCCGCCTGGTTGTAGTTAAATCTCAATAACAATTGTTTATTTTATTTAGTCATAAGAATATTAATTTCAATTTGTAAAATCTATAATTACTTAAACCAAAATAAAGAAAAATATTTATAAAATATTGCCATTATATAAACAAATATACTATAAAAATACTATCGCAGTTTATATTACAAATTTAATTAGAAATTTTCAACAGAATAAATTTGGCATTTTTTTTTGTAACAGGAACAACCAAACACACATTTAATATAAATTTAATTTAATATGTATTTAAAAGCAAACCTGAGAAGCTTTAAAAATAATTGCATAAATTAATCTGATGAGAAAGAAAGAGTTTTTATTTTTAATATTTATTTATTTATCTACATATGTATGTATGTATTTATTGTACGTATTTGCTAATAAAAGAAGCATGTGTATCTGTTACTCTACAGGCATACATATTTTAACAAAATCAAGACAAAAGTTTCTGTTTATGTATTTTCAACCAAATATTCTTTATAAATACCAAACTAACAATTATTATGAGGAATAGTGATACATACATAGGTACATATATAAATATTTTTGCCTTCCCCATTTTCCCGCTTTGAGCAAGTTTTGTGTAAACAGACAGACATGTACAAAATGGTCAATATAAAAATAAATAATTAAAAATATTGTATATCTTAAGGCTTTTTGTTTAGTTTAGCAAATACACGAACCATATTTTTTAACCAATAGTGTGTGTTGCATAGAAAGAAATTAAAAAAGTGATTGGGCTTTAAAGAACCTGAAGAGCAATTGGCTCGTTTGATCGAACGGCTTCAGTCTTATGATTTTAGCATAGAGCACAGGAAAGGTGGAAAACATGGCAATGTAGATAGGCTCTCGAGACGCCCATGCATTGCACAAAAACCGAGGTAAAAGAAAGCGTCACCGGTGTTTGCCTAACCTATATAGATATCAGTGAAGATTGGTCTGCGGTGCAAAGAAATTACCCCATTTTGACAAAGATACTATCAGCTAAAGAAAAAGACAGAACACCTACCCGTTATAAAAAATCTGCCGAAAGTCCGCTGATGAAGTCATATCGGGCTCTATGGAATAGTCTACAGTTATTAAATGGCTGCTTATACCGTACATGGGAGAGTGCAGATGAAAAAACAGTTACAAATCGTATTGTGGTGCCGGTCTCTAAAATAAATGAAATACTGAAAGAATTCCATGACGATCCCAGTGGAGGTTATCTGGGTGTTACAAAACCCTAGAAAAGTTAAAACAACGGTTTTATTGGATCGGTTGTCAACAATCAGTAATAGCAAATTGCCGACAATGCATAGCAGCCAAGGGTCCAGTAAAAAGAAGTCGAGGACAACTTTAGCAGTACAACTCAGGTGCACTATTTGAGCGAATTGCAATGGATGTGGCAGGTCCTTTCTCTGTTAGTGATGACGGAAACCGTTACGTTCTAGTGGTTACGGATTATTTCAGCAATTGGCCAGAGGTATATGCTATTCCCAACCAAGAAGCTAAAACAGTTGTAGATGAATTTGTGAACAACTGGGTGTGCCGTTATGGTGTTCCATTGGAGTTACACTCTGACCAAGGAAGAAATTTTGAATCCGCTGTATTCAAGGAAATGTGTGATGTATATGGCGTAAGAAAAACCAGAACAACTCCACTATATCCACAATCTGAAGGCATGGTCGAAAGATTTAATCGAACTCTAGAAGAATATTTGAGAAAAGTGGTCAGTGCACATCAAAAGGACTGGGATAAACGCTTTAGAACTAAGGTCGAAAGAAAGGTTTGTCTCTTAAACTACAAACTCACTGGGATGGACCATATTTGGTAATTCAGAAATTAAACGACATGGTCTATATAATACAGAAATATAAGAGCCCGAGGTCTGAAATGAAAGTTCTAGAAGGCTGCTGCGTTTGTTTTGATGAGTCGACGGTGGAAAAAAACAGTGGTTCTCATCTCCACGGAACACTATAATTCCACCGTCGACTCATCAAAACCAACGCAGAAGCCGTTCCAAATATGGGACTATAATATATATAAAGCAGGAGTGGACCAGATGGTTGGTGGTTACACCTGCAAACGGGTCACAAACCCATGTTTTTCAATATACTGGACATTGCAGGATTGGCTGCATTTGGCATTCATGACAAATTGGGGCATGTAAAAGGAAATGATAGAAGACGTAAGTTCCTTATGGAATTGGCCGAACAGCTGATGATCCCTTACATGGAAGAAAGGGCAATAAACCCAATTGTAAGAGGCATGCAACATGTGAAACAGTCCACGCCGTTAATTAGTGTAGAGGTAAACATTTCATTTATTCATTCATTGAATTCAAATTCTAAATCAATTTTTCAAGTTTGATTTTTTTTTTGCAGGTACCTGCAGGCCCGCCCATATGTGACTAACCAGTCCATGCCGCATCCTCTGCCAGCTTACCATCGTGCTCGCTGTCTTTTAAATTGGATAAAAACAGCAAAAAACACGCCTTCTTTGCATGCATTGCAAAAAGCCGGTATGCCAATAACACTCACATACTAGGTACTCCTGCCTTGAATGCCGTACATAAAATGTATTGCTTTACATATGAGTAATAAAATAGCGTTAATAGCTACCTAAGATGTATAAAAATGTGTTTTAATATTCGTTTTGTGGTTTTCCTAGCATAAAATGCATTTATAGACACTTTTAGGACAACTGACTATGCATTTCCATACAAATCCTATGTAGGTCTGCACAGACCTGGTTATACCATTTAGCGACAAAAAAAACCCTTATACCAAAGACTATAAATATATAAAGATGTTGCACTGCCATACATTGTACTGCCAGTACCAAATTTGTCGATGGCAGTACGGCTACTGCCACTTATTGTACTCAGAGAACTTATTATACTTAGAGAACGTATTATTTTCCATTCAGTCGTCGTTGAGCAAGCGATGTGAACACATGCGGATGGTTATTGTCATTTTTTTTTCAGAAATTTATTAAGCATTGTTGTTGCTTCTTGTTGTACGAAGCATAGCAAACACACGCGATTCAATTACAATTGAACACAAAAAATACAAAACTGTTTTAGATGGACTAATTTTTGTTTTTTCTGAAAATAACTCTTCTAAAATTGTTTTTTGATATTGATAATTGTTATTTATGGTCCCTGATATTTTTTCTTAAGGTGTTTATATCTGGCTAAAACTCTTTCTTTTTTTCTTATTTTAAGCGTTTGACAATATGTTTGCTGGGAAAATTCTCTCACTAATACATCTTCATTTTTGAGTACCACTGATATACATACATACATATGTATGTACATTAGGGCCATAACTTTTTAACAATTTTAACAAAATTCTTCAGTCACATTTCAGTTTTAGCAAAATGAGACGTGGAAGTAAGTAAGTAAGTGTCTTTAATTACAAAAGTATTAATTGTTTACAAATAATGAAGTGCACAATGTGCACTGCACATACGAGTATATTAACTAAAAAAAATTATAAATTTTAATATTTCAAACTCATTGAAATCGTTTCATGCAACAAAAATGTGTTTCAATTAAAAATATTAATAAAAATTGGCTAAGATGCATTAAGTGTGCGTGTCCTGAAAATCCTTGAAGGATATAAAAATGATAAAACCTAATCATTGATTATATTTTCATACGCTGGTAGTTTTGCGTCAGGTCTGAAAGGGTTAAAGAGCATAACTCACCTAAAAATAATCGTATCCAAATAATATTGAACACAAATATGTTTCATACATATCCAAATATTATATTAGAATTTTATTATGATCGGTCCATAATTAGTCGTAGCTCCCATATAAGACCCACTTCCAAAACCACTTTAAAGTGCATAACTCTCTTAAAAATGTTGGTATGATGACACCTAATTTTATAATGGTCGGTCCATAATTAGTTGAAACTCCCCTATAAGACCCTCTCCATAATTCTCTTTAACCTCCATAAATCTTTTAAAAGTATTTATATCGAGAAAAAGTTTAACATACATAATATTTATATTCACAGAAGTCATGCCACAAGGTTTCTGGATTATCGGTCCATAATAGCTCATAGCGCCCATTCCGAAAAACTGTTTTATGCATACATATACTGGGTGTAGGCTTAATGTATAGTTGGGCTTGACTTTATACCCTATACCACCATAGTGAGGAGGGTATATTGCTGATATTTGTAACGCTTAGAAATATTGGTCCAACACCCACCTTAAAGTATACCGATCGACTCAGAGTCGATTTAACGATGTCCGTCTGGCTGGCTGTCCATGTAAAGCTTATGAGCAGAGTACAGGTCGTAATTTTGAAGATATTTCGATAAAATTTGGTACGTGATATGTTTTCGGCCCAAGGATGGATGGGATTGAAACTGGTGGAAATCGGTCTATTATTTCACCTGGCCCCCATACAAATGTCCTCCCGAACTTGGGGTTTACTGATCATAAATGTTTGAATTATGCAAGTATCCAAACAAATTTCATCACAAATGAGTGGTAAATAAAGCCAAATCACATCTACGAGTTTCTTCTTTAAAGAGAAAAACTCTCTCAAAAATTTTGGTATCCAAATAATATTTAACGCAAATATATTTCATATATACTATACAAATAATAAGGTCCAACTTTATTATGATCGGTCCATAATTAGTCGTAGCTCCCATATAAGGCCCACTTCCGAAAATCACTTTAAAGAGCATAACTCTCTCAAAAATGTTGGTATACAAATAATATTGAACGAAAATATATTTCGCATTTCTAAAAATAATACGGTACAATTTTATTATAATCGGTCCATAATTAGTCGAAACTCCCATATAAGACCGTCTTCGTAACACACTTTAAGTTCCATAAATCGTTTAAAAGTATTTATATCGAGATAAAGTTTAACACATATAATACTTATAATACACTAAATTTTTGGATGATCGGTATACAAAAGGTTATATCATATAACGCCCATTTCTGAAAAACTGTTTTATACATATACTGGGTGTGGGGTATTATATGGTCGGGCTTGAACGACTATACTTTCTTACTTTCTGTTTTGCAAATGTTGTATAAAAGTTTAATATTAAAAAACTAATTTTTAATCTTGAGTAAGACTTTAAAAAATAATGTCCTACCTATAATTTTGAAATTAAATCATTATGAAAAGTAAACAATGATTGTTGCAATTAACTAAATATTTATATTGTTAAGCCACCGTATACCATTTAGGTACTGACATTTTAAATTTCATTTTGTAATTAATTTTCCTTTTTTATTGTATTTTAAATATACTCATTTCTTTGCTCATTGTTACCACTGTTATCACTATAATTTATTTTCGTAATTAACCGTTAATTTTGGATATTTGTGTCTCATTCCTATTCCTATAACTAGTATGTTGTTGTTGTATACAATAATGCAATTTATTTTGTTTTTGCAAACAAAATTGAAGCGATAGACAAATATAACAACGGTGTGGTTTTTATTTACATAAACAGTTGTTAGGCTTAAGCTAAAAATGTTCAAATAACGAAAATAATGTCACAATTGAACGCGTTTATAACATTTATTTTTTCAAAAAACTCAAATTTACTGAAATCCCAAAATTATTTCACATATCCCACTTTCACATATACCCTACCATATCTACATATATTTTAGTTGTATTTTTTTCTTATTCTAAAATTATTGTAGATATTATGGATTCAAGTGCAAAATGAGCTTGGCTAAAATTGTGGTATTTATTTGTGCTAGTTAAATTGACACACTTATACTTGTAGTATACCTATGTACATATGTATGTAACAAAACATTTTTTTAAACAATATTAAGTGTTTACTTTATATTGATTCTTACAGTACGTCTTTTCTTAAAATTCTGTTCAGAATGAGAAAGTTGTATCATACAATGTACAACAAACACATCGATGGTATCATGTAGAAAGGCCCTAACTCGCATATTTGAAACTTTACAGGAGAAGGTAAAAACATAATAGAAACTGTAATATTCAACATGTAACTTTTTTGTACAACTGCTTATAAAAGCGTTTTTTTTTACACTATTGTAATAAATTTTTGTGAGGAGGTGTATTTGTGTTAAATGCATTGGAATCGCAAAAAAAAACAAATTTCGAAAAAAATAGCGAGTTAGGGCCTTTCTACATGAGACCAACGATATGCATGTACATCAACTGTAAGTTTAACAAACATATAGACTTCTACATACAAAATGGTAATAAATACAATAAATTAAATAAAAAAAAAATAACTTACGGTTCAGCTTCTATCGATTTCAATTTGGCAACATAATTGGAGGGTATATAACCTTCTTGTCGAGTCTTCTTGCTACGTGCTAACCACCAATCGCCCTGAAATACAATTAAAAATGTAAATCTTTATAAATTTTGTAATATTGAAAAAAAAAAATATGAATTAATCTATCGTTAGCTTATATTGCACTCTAAGTCCATTTTGTATAAAAATATTTTTTTTTTTCAATGAAACATCAACCCAACCCATAAGGGTCACACGTGACAAATACTTGATCTAATAAGTGTTTTGTGAGACCAAACAGCATTAAATCAAATAAAAGTAATTTTTTGTTCATTTTTGTATCTTACATAAAATTTCCAAAACCATTGAAATCAAAATTTTGACATACAGTGGCTTACAGCTTATTTTATGCAGTGCATTGTATGTTTTCAAGGCTCCATAAAAGGAAAGCTAACAGGAAATTAAAAAAGAAGCAAACAAAAAATTATTGCTAAAATGTACATTTTAAAATTCAAATTATTAAAATTAAAAGAAATGCTCGTTTTTTACGTCACAGCTTATTTTATGGAGGCACGTATGGATTTTGAAAACTTGAAATTAACACTGGCAATTATACGTTATTATCTAAAACAGATTTGAGGCGATTTGGCATATATGCGACCAGTTTTTAGGTATACCTATATTTTAATATTCGATTACTTCGTCAGTAGAGCTTTTTTAAATCGTTTTTGTTAGAAATTTTGTTATACGAGTATATTAGTTATACTATATATTAGCCACGTTTGCACAATACTGGATCGTTATCCTGATAAAATCGATAATCTAATATTATACCCGGGTCTGCGCTTTCCAACAAGTTGTCCTTCAGAATCTAAAGTTACTTAAACTTGTACATGGTTGTTTCTTATTGAACATTTTATTTGGTGCCTTTTTGCCTTTGTTATGGACCTATTTTTCGCTGTGGGTGGCAATTTTGGAAAAGGTTTACAATCAATTCTCGTTGACTCATTTGAACAGTTGTAAATTGAATGTTAAAAGTAAATTGGTCTCTCAGGCAAATTACAAAAAAAAAAAAAAAAATCAAGGCGTACGGCTGCAAAAAAAAACAAAATTATTTGAAAGTTAGTAGTTCTCAAAAAGCTTCAGGTATACAAGCATAGCTGCCAGATTTGACGATTTATCGTCATTTTGACGATTTTTGGTTTCAAAAATAGCAAAATGACGATTTGACGATTTTTTCATTGAAAGTGACGATTTTCTGAATTATTAAAAATTTCTATCATTTGTTAGTTTTATTAATGTTTTTGTTACCAAATTCTCTCTTTTTTTGAGACAACAACTATTTCAAAAACAAAACCAAATGATAGTAGTGTTTTCTTAATTATTGTTGTTAAGTTCAAGTAAAATAATTCCAAATAATATTGAGACAGGATAGTCGAAATTACTTATTTATCTGTAAACATAAAAATCAATTTTAAATACTGAATTCCATGAACTAAAATTTTAAGAGGAAACAATTTCTGAATTTCCACGGGGAAATTCTTCTACAAAAACTTCGCCTATTTTAACAAAATGTCGAAAGCATATTCAGCCGAAAATTTAAATAACAAAAATACGGAATTCTTTGAAAATATGTAAGTACCTGTACTCGTATATAATGGATGAATTGAATTCTATACTCAAAATGATATTTAAAACTTAATAAAATAAATTGTCTTGACATTCTAATTTAACCTGAATTAATCAGATATGCTAAATTCAGATATTTATTTATAAAATACTGTAGTCTTGTTTCCCACTCGTCAGTTTTAGCTCACTACTTTTTGTTTAATTCTCTTTTGAACTTGCCATTTCATTTACATACGTCAAATGAATTTTCATACTTTTTAATGTAAATCAACATGCATGAAAAAAAATAAAAGGAAATAAGAAAATTGACATTACCGTCAAGTTTGTACCCCTTTTGTTCTTATTTCCCTTCTCATCCAAAAATACTTGCCTTGACGCGTCACAATTATAGAAGTGAAAACGGACTAATATATTATAAAGATATTACACAAGTTGTGTTTAGCATAAAATTTTTTGTGATTTGTTATGTAAAAAGTTAAAATTTACGTATTTTGATATGTATTGTACAAGAGACTATATAAAATTGAATTTTTATGTTTTCGTTTAAATAAAAATTTCAAAATACTATTAGAAATAGTGACTTTTTATTTTTCCGATTTTTTGACGATTTTTAAAATTCGAAATGACGATTTTTTTCTTTTTTTATCGGGATTTTGACGATTTTTTCCGAAATTCATCTGGCAGCCCTGTATACAAGTTATCAAATTTAATGAAAAATCTTTGACTGAAAACGCCAAAGGTACCCGGGTACCTTGGTGCACACATAAGGGTTAAAAAGTACGTAGAGTAGTACAATACGAACAAGCTTAAATAAAAAACTGAAGAAGTAAATGGTGCGTTATGTTGCTTAAATACAAATGCAACAATATTAGTTTGGTTGGTAATGATGGATTTTGTGAATGATAAAAATGTATATTATGATACGTAAACACATAGAAATTATTATAGCCTCATTTGAGAAAGTAAAAATTTTGATTTATATTTATTTCCTACTAAAATTAATCACCTAAGTATTTAAAGTACTCGTATATATATTAGACTCACTGTTTGAAACGTGACGAACTAGTACGAATAATAAAAATCAAAAAACAGAAATTAATTTTGGGTTTCACTTTCAATATAATAAATATTTCCATTAAAATCAACGAAAATAGAGTAAATTATGAATTATCTTTAAACGAATATACGAATATACCATTGTATGGGTATTCAAGAGCATTTTTAAATGATACTTCATATTATGGTATTGTTTTGGGTGAAAATAATTTCGGAAAAAGCAGTGCACAGTGATTTATAAAGCATTTTATACAGTCAGACCAAAGCTTAGGAGTTGATTGGTATTAACACGATTTCGTATTTGGAATGTGTGATGGTGGACTACTCCCAAAGTTAGCCAACTACGGTCTACAAAAAATACTTAAATATTTGGGTTATCACTTTTAAATAGTTAAAGATATATTTTAAATAAGAGAACTGAAGTTTACTTAGTTTTTCATGGAGAAAAACATGCAAATATGGTATTTTTAACACGCTCCAAATTTATGTAGAATCGTGTAACTTTTTATAGACGCCAGGTATTTTTGATATTTGCTTCTATTTGATTAAAAATTGTAGTACAAAAACTAAAAATTTTATTTTTAACCTAAATATATCTTGAACTAAAGAGACACACGAATTATATTCAAAACGAGTTTCTGCATTTCTATGCATTGTAAATGTAATTAATGAAAATGTTTATCTCTCATGATAGAATTTTGTGGGCGATTGAACATACAAATCGCCAAGTCCTGATGGAATTCTGCAGCGGATGCTGCAGTGTGCAAAGGATTTCATCATTCTATGTCTTGATAGAATATATAGACTGAGTTTCACCCTCAACCGTTGGGTTGGAGAAGTGGTTGGAGGTTGGAGTGAAGGTTGTATATAAAAATGGTAAAAGAAGTCATGAGAGTGCAAAGACTTCAGTACAAAGACTTCATCTTTCCTATTGGAGACACTAGAAAGACTTATCGTAGGGTTCTACACTACTCCTGAGATGTCAACATGCCTAACTAAAGGGTCGCTCAACGTAAACCCTATACGAGGTAGTATGTACTAGTAGAGATGGGTACTCCTTCTTAATTCATATTTTATTATGTTCTAAGAGTCATAATATGTTATGCTGTTCTATTATTCTATTATTAAGCTTACTATTTATTTCTTCTTTTATCCAAGAGAGCGAGCATTCTTAAGAAGCATACTGTTTCACACACTTCAGTTTTAGCTTGCCAGTTTTTGTGCATTTCTCTGTATTGTACGATTTTTTCAATACTTCAACAAAATAATTTGCTTAAAATTTAATCGTCGACATTACCAATAAAACAACTTACTTAAAAACTCTGCTGTTAAAACTATTTGAAAATCTCGATATTCTACTATATACAAATTAAAAAATCTACATTTTCGTTCAAACTTCTAAAATAAAATAAACTTTGCGTAAAAGTAAAAATATAAAAAAGAAGGTTTAATTCATTTTGCAAAATCTTATTGTTTCTTTTGTGATATCATTATCTATTTTTTTTTATTTATTTCTAAATAAATATTTTTTTTATTAAACTATTAATTAACCTTAAATAATTACAATATGTATAAGTAATATTTACATATTTACATTGTGTAAACTTCATTTAATGACTGCAGTCAAATGCGATAATTGGTTAATTGATGTTAGTAATCGAGCTTAATGCAGTTACCTATAGTAGCACAAGTTTGGTTTTTTTCACTCAGGCATTTGATCGTTCTTTTTGATATCGATCTTTTGAACAAGTAAGACCTTAGTTAACGGGAAGTTAAATAAACTTGGATTACATAAATTATATAGTGACAATTACTATATAAAAGTTAATGCAGAAGTTTAATTAATCTATAACTTTAAATTTGAACAACTATAATTATAAAGAGACATCACTGACAAAAAAGTCAATTTTGGACACACGTGGTCTATTCTGGCCCAGATTTCCAAATGCTCTTCCATTTTCCATCATTTGGATTTTGTGGTTAGTAAGCGCACTTAATACTTTACAACGTGGCGTCGTGTTATGTCCATCACTGCTACAAAAGAAGTTACAAAACAATAACTTAATAATCTCAGGAATTCCAGTTCTATTAATAATTTACTTCTGTTAATGACGTCACTGGCGGAGAAATTGCAAGTTAAAAACAAAAAACAGAATTCGGAAAATCATCAGCGAAAGAATTCAACTTTAGATGAGAGTACAAAGCAACAGTTAAAATAAACCCAATTAGCGATGCAGTAAAATATTATAAGTGTGGTCCAAATACATATATATAAAATAAAAATTAAATATATAACAAAGTCTATACATCATGCTATTAAACCTCTAAGTATAAATCACAAACTACTTATGTATATTTACACCTAACTAAACTAATACCTATTCAAATTATTATTATTTTTAGTATTATAATTTAAATCTAATCAAATATTAACAATATTGTATAACTAAATTCGTCCGTAAAGTTTTTCTAAAAGTCTAAAAGGTCCTAACTTAATTATCTTTATTCTCATTTCATTATCAAATTTTATTCCACCCAAATTCTTTAATTAGTAACAATAATGTCTAATTTAGGTTTTATATAATTACTCAATAATGTTTTTTAAATCACTTTTTTCTAAGTACATACTATTATAACCAAAAATTTAAAAAAAATAAAAATTAATAACAATCAAATGCATTTATATTAGAATTGTATCATACTGTTAAGTATTTTCATATGTATTAGTCTTATTAATCGATATCTTTATACTATTTAGAAAAATATGCAACAACAATTTTACCTTCCCTAATATCATCGTTTAGTGTATGCAGAATGTGCGAAGAGGCCTCCGAGACATCATACGCAACATATTTCTTTATGATGATAATCAAGAAAGTTTGGTGAGTGATCCAACACATTTTTTTTCTTTATTGTATACTAGCTAAAACCCGGTGTGCTTCGCTACCCGTATTTTTTAAAATTAACTTTGTATGGGAGGTACCACGCCCACTTAAAATTTCCAAAAAAAAAAGTAGCCTATAGCTCCTTCCAGACATACAGAAATATACTGTGAAAATTTCAAGCAAATCGGTTCAGCCGTTTAGCCGTCTATAGACTTCAAACTAATAATAATAAACATAACGACACACATTCACTTTTATATATATAGATTTTATTTGCATATTTTTTTATCGATAATAGAAGCAACAACAATCATTATGAAATGATCTAAATGAGAAGCAATTTTCTCTTAATAACTAGCAACATTATTTTATTGTATATTAGAGAAAATTCTTAATTAGGCTTGAGTTCGTTTTTAATTAATAGATAACTCGAAGAATACCATTGTGAAAATTATATTTTTTCTTAGACAAATGGCACCACTGAAATGCATTTTCTGCCCTGCCAAGGGCTTCATCAGCAATGTTTATTGTCCAAGATCTACTCTTAAACATCGTCTATTTAACTCACAATTTTTTGAGAAATAGAGTTTGGGAATTAACATATTTCTTATTACATTTTATGAGTTAGAACGAAAAGTTTACTTATGTTTTACAAATGTGTGTGTATTCTTCTTTGTTATTATTATTATTATACATTTTTGTATTACTACAAATTTGTTGTTACTTTATTATTGTATATATTTATTATTTTTTATTGTGTTTGCTTCATTCACATGAATCGCGTTGTGTTATAAATTTTGTTTTTTTTTATAATTTGTTTTCTAAATGGGAAGTAAACCCAATACAAATAATTAAATATTAGTTTAATTATCAATAATTTTTAATGTTTTTATGGGATTTTGTCAGTAATTTCCAACATAATAATTAGTTTATTTAGTTATATATAAATCGTTAAATAATGAACTGTATGATATGAATAAAATTTTCTAATATCAATATGGAAATGTAAAATCTTATTATTTCTTACGGATGTAAAATGAAGTAGGATAAAAACTTGTATGGGTTCCAGCAAAATTATCGCCGCTGGAACATTAGGCAGGGAGGGTTTTGAGGCGTTGCCCCAAAAAACATCTTGTGTGCACTACAGTCAGCAAATTTTGTTTTTCTTTTATATTGATTTGTTATACCATTGATAGATAATTTAGTAATGTATTTAGAATTAGCGTCAGTTTTTTTTCTCAGTCTTTACTTAGTTTTCTCAACAGATGCAAGGGAGTTTTAAATTATTATGTGTCGAAGTACAAGTAAGTTTATGTGCGATAAATTGATAATAGCGGACAAGAAACCACCCTCAGCAGACTGTTAGCTAGCAGTTTAATAACTCCCAATCGTCTTAGCTACTTATTTATGAAAGATATTTTAATTTTACAAACCTGTGCACATATGCCAACATCAAAAGTAAATGTTACTTTATAATTTAATATAATGTTTTTGCTCTTGTACATTACAATGCAAGCGTCTCACCCAAAAATACTTGCCTTGACGAGTCAGAATTGAAGAGTGTGAAAGTGGACTTTGAAATAGTATAGGTATTTTATCTATTAGAGAGGCAATTAATTTTTCCTTCATCTGATTTTCGTCTTTTCGGTGGTAGCTTTACAAATCCTATAAAATAATTTGCTGAGTCACTGAAGATCTGTGTAATTTTTATCCACCCAAGGTTTACATTAACATTTTCTATTGACATTGTAATTAAATTGCACTAATTTCATTGTTTAATACATAAACATTTTTTAAATTCAAACCACTTTGTGTAAAAATAAAAAACACCAAACAGGAAACTCTCTTTTTGGATTAGAAAACTTCAAATGTAAAAATATGTTTATATGATATAATTTGTTTATACATATATACATACATACATATGTATGTATGTACTTATATGCACAGTGTAGTCAATAATAATAGGGACACTGTTTAAAACATTATACATATTTTGTTATAACTCACAGTGAAATAATACATATTTATTAAAAATGTCATGACTTTAAAAGCGTCTTATTTTTTTATATTAAATTTAAACTTATATTTTTCAAAAATAGTTCATTTTAGAAATGGTTTTAACCATACACAGAGCGAAAACTGCCTAGTAGAATTAAGAAGATTTTCTCTATGAAACGCTTTTGGGGTGAGGAGTATTCCGGCAGAAAGAAACGAAGATTTTTTTAAAGAGATTCCTTATTATTTTCATGGTATAAATCTTTTTGATTTTTTCAATAAGTAAAACACATAAAATTAAGAAGAAAAGCTTGTTATTTACCATGTTTTTACTCAAATTCCGTTATTTTTGGCACCAAAAACACAATCCATAGAGAACAATTTTTTGATTCTAATAGGTTTTCTTATAAATTGCATAAAAAAAGAATTTCTTATTAATTTCATTAGTCTACCTAATAATTTTTTTCAAAAAGGTACTTCTTATAGATTTCATTATGCTACTTAATACGCTGTTTTTTTTATTAGGTATTACTTAGTGATTTTATTAGGTTTTTATTTGATCATGTGCAAATTATCTTATTGAATTTGTTAATAAGAATATCTTCTTGCTTATATTAGCTGGCTTGTTATTTCATGAATGCATACAAATCAACACAAAGACAATTTTTTATGAATTTTTAGTTTTTGTACTCTTATAATTGTTTGCGTGTTTGTACATGTGTTGTGGCGAACAGCTTTTAGTTGAAAGAGAACAAGTGACAAGTAAAGAAGTGGAAAGAGATAATATTTTTCTAAAAAAAGTAATAAAATTTAAATAAAAAAATTAATTATTGAAATTGAAATCTGAAGACTATAGTGCACTGTATTATTGAGAAGTATGTTGGCACAAGATCCAAATTAACATACGCAGAAATGCAGCAATGGTCTTATGCTATCTGTGATGTATTTCCTAAAGAAAAACCGGTAAGAAATCTAAACCAAATTTTATTTAATGTACATATATTTTTATTAACAGTTTTGGTTATTCTAGGAAACATACTTTTTGAAAGACGGAAAGAAAAATTCAACAGGAAAGTTATTTTCTCATTGGACTAATGTTGAAAAAGGAAAATTTGATGACTATAGTGGCAGCACTGCGAAGGAAACTTTTAAAGATTTTGATAACGGTATGGATATATAAAATTTCTTAAAGTAATATACATATGTACATCTTTAAACATTTATCTTTCTCTCTCAAAGATATATATTTCGAGCAAAAGTGATGGCTGTAACACAATTGCAGTCCAAGGGATCAGGCACTTTCTTTCTGGAGGGAAACAAGGAAAATTAGAATTGATGAGATAAAAAATGCCAGTTCTTTGACGAATATTTTTAAAGAATGGCCACGATACAACGATTTCTTGGGTTATGAACTTGTAAGTATTGAAATTTTTTTGTTCTAATTTAACTTAACTTTTAATATCTACTTTGTTTTGAAAAGGTCGATATAGATTTTGATTTTTTGTACCCGGACAAAGCAAATTCTTGAAATGTATGCAGAAAGAAAAAAAGACTTCAGGCAAGAGTACACTAATACCCCGACTTGCGTCGTTAATTGGGACCGACCATACGGGACGCAATACGAAACAACGCAAATCGAATCACTTTTCTTCATATATTTGTATGGATTTTTCGTTAATTCGTTCCAGAAGAAAATTTTTAGAAAAGTTGAAAATTTTTACTATAAATAAATGTATACATAGGTATATTTTTTAAAATTTATTGCAACAAAAAGATAACGTAAAGTAAAAAAATAAATTAAAGCCAATTCATACATGTAAAAAATCAACATAAACATATATTTGTGTTTGACCAAAACAAGTAAAAAGGGAAATCCTCTTTCTATGAACAAAATGGAATAGAAAACGACGCAAAGCGAAACATTAACGACGCAATTCGAAGCCACAATTATGTATTTTTTCGACGCAAAACGAAACATCAACAATGCAATTCGAAGCCACTCAACTTTTTTTTTGATGACGCAAATCGAATCAACGCAAATCGGGTCGACGCAAAACGGGGTATTAGTGTAATGGTTGTTGGACCAGATTTTTCCAAAATCTATGATTTGTTCGTGTTTTGTGATGGCTTAAAGTGGAAGTGTTTTTCTTACATGAAATGTATAGACATTATTATAAAGTTATCCTACGACAATATAAAAATAGTAAAAAAAAAAATAGAAATTTATAAACCTGAACTTTTCTCAAAGATTTCAATCTTATTTGATCGGCAATGAAACCGAAACATTTCACGTCATTGACTTGATCGATTTGGCCTATCCATTTTTACTTACTGAACAATGGACTTAAATTTATTCGAGTAAAAAATACTGATAATATTAAATTTTTATTTTTAAATTAAATTACTTTCTAAGTAAATATATTTTTTTATATTTTTAAAATATACTGTTAAAAATACTTAATTTTTATTTCTAAGTTTCTAAGTAAACATATGAATAAGTAAATATATAAATAAAAATTCAATTATAATATCAAACAAGATCAAGAAGTATTATTTAAATAAACAAAGAGATAGCCTTACAGAATCAAGAAGAAAATCTTCTTGAAAAAAAAAACAATAAGAAAGTCTAGTAAAATCAAGAAGAAAACATTTTTGAAAAAAAACAATAAGAAAGCCTAATAAAATCAAGAAGAAAATCTTTTTGAAAAAAACAATAAGCCTAGTAAAAATCGTAAGTTTTCTTCTTGATTTTTTGAAAAAGGTTTTCCTTATAAAAATAATAAGAATTTCTTCTTGAGTAAAAACCGTAGAGAAATCTTATAAATGTTGTTCTATTTTACTATGTATTTAGTAGGTACTGCTTTCTCTGTGTAATTTTATGTCAGCTTTAAATAAATTAATAGTTTCCTATTATTAATTCTTGGCGTAAATATAATCCTGTAGTCTCCGTGCGAATACGAAATATTGAATGTTACAAAGCTAGGTTTCAGTTCTTAAGTTTGTACAACAAATGTCTATAATGAAATACAATTCATCTGTAATCTTGCATCCCGTCCAAGAGTTGTTTTATCATGTTGAGTGTTTTATATCTTTTTTAATAATAGATTTGACAAATTCATACCTTTGGTGTTTATTAATTTGTTTTAGAAGAGTCTGCGACCTAAAACAATGTTTTTTTTTAATATTTTTCAAGACTAAAAAATATTTTTTTATATTTTTTACAAAAAATTCAAACTATTTTTACAAAAAATTCAAACTATTTTTACAAAAAATTCAACTATTTTTATATTTTTTTTAACAAGTATTTTGTGGTAGAGTAGTAGTTGCTACAATTGTGTTTGCATGACCACTAATATGACGAATGTCTGTTGAAAACTGTGATATAAAATCTTGTTGACGAAACTGTCGGGGAGAAGCTTTCTCAGGATTTTGCTTAAATGCAAACATTAGAGGCTTGTGATCCGTGAATATGATGAAATGACGGCCTCCAGCATAGGTGCTGTATTTTCTTTGGGTTTATGTGAGCTTTTTAGAAAAAAAACTAAGAGGAAGCCAGTCATCTTTGGATGACACCACCGATAGCATGATCGGATGCGTCGACCATTACACAAATTGGTTTGTTATCCATTGGATGTGAAAGAAGTGTAGCATTCGCTAATTCCGCTTTACATTTGTTAAAAGCGTTTTCAGCTTCGGGAGTCCAAACTACTGGAGTTTTGTCATTTTTCTTATTGCCTTTTTGATATTCAAGAAGAGGTATTTGAGTTTCAGCAGCATGATGAATAAATCTACGATGAAAGTTTATGAAAGCAAAAAAATGACGAACTTCTTTTACATTTGTGGGCTTCGGGTAATTCATAATCGTAGCAACTTTATCAGGCAGTGGATATATACCGTCTTTGTTAACCATGTGGCCAAGGAATTGAATTTCTGATTGGCCAAAATTACATTTTGATAGATTAATCACTATACCATATTCGTTAAATCGTTGAAATACTAATTCTGCATTACATAACCCGAATATCATGTAATGAAATTCAAGAGGTCAAAGGGTGTTATTATGACAGTTTTTGGAATGTCTTCTGGAGTCACAGGAATTTGATTGTAGGCACGTACTAGGTATATTGTAGAAAAAATTTTCTTACCATTCAATCCAAATCCGAAATCGTGGATATGTGGCAGCGGATATTTATCAGGAACTGTTATGGCATTCAGTCTTCGATAATCTCCACATGGTCGCCATTAACCATTCTTTTTCGGAACCATATGTAATGGACTGGACCAAATGCTTTTGGATGGACAACACAGACATCATAAACGCAAATTCACGTTTTGCTATTTCTAATTGTTCTGGAGCTAGATGTCGTGCTTTTGATATTACAGGTTTTTTTTTAATTTCATTAATATGTTTTACATTGTGCTTTTGTTTGACAGATGTTGTTGAAGGATTTGTAATATCTGGAAAACGAGCAATCAAATCATGATATGGAATCTTGGTGTTGAGGTTTTTAATTTCGATATGATCTGTATTTTTAACGATAAAAGATGTATGAAGTCCTGTGGAGATGCCAATTAATTTCTTCATTTTAAGATAATAAACTTCCAAGAGACACTTCTTCTTAAACCAAGTGTTGGGGATAGGATAGCATCCCCATACGTATTGATTGGTGTTCCATTAGCGGCGAATAATTTATAATTTTCTGGACGTTTCTTAAAATTTTGGTTTGACAAAGGTAAAACTGATATGTCAGCTTCAGTGTCAATCAAAAAACGTTTTTGAAGTTGGGAGTCGAAAATAAATAGACTACGAGATCTTCGTGATCTGTTACGGGAATTAGAGCGTGTTGAACGACGGTTTCGAGAAGTTTGAAGATTTTTTACTGCGTTCGTTAGGGCCGAAATTTGTTCACGTAACTCACCAATTTCATTTGTACCTTGAATGGTAGCAATATTGTTTGAGGATGAACAAGAAATATTTCCAATTTTGTCGGCCATAATAGCTAAATTGTCGAAAGGTTCTGAGGAAGTGGCTAAAATTGCTTGAGTTTGAGGAGGTAAACGCTGAAGCCACATAGTGCGGAGAAATTCGTCTTTGACGCCACCGTTGGCTAGACTACGCATTTCGCGTAGTAAAAAGATTGGTTTCTTGTCACCAATTGGTAATTCATTTAGTAGAGTTTTTATGCGCTTCTCTTCAGAAATGGAGAAATGGTCAATGAGGCGCTGTTTTATTTTCGTGTAGGCATCGTTTAGGCGTTCTGTAATTATGTCACTGACTTGGGAGAGGAATTCTGGATTTAGTTCCGGTAAAACTGCAAAATATTTCGAGTTTTCATTGCTTATGTTATGGTTCTGAAATTGTGCCTCCAATTGAGCAAACCAAATTGCTGGATTTTCTTTCCAAAATCATGGAATACGTGTTACCGTTGATGTAGTTACAAGAGGTTCTGCTGCGGAATCTTGAGCATGTCTGAGCATCTTGCGTGAAGAAGTCGGGGTCACCAATTTAAAACAATGGTTTTTCTTTTTAATATTTTTCAAGACTTAATAATATTTTTTTATATTTTTTATATTTTTTACAAAAAATTCAATGAAACTATTTTTATATGTTATTTTTTTTTAACAAGTATTTTATGGTAGAGTAGTAGTTGTTACAGAGCCTATTCATTTTTGCATCACTGTATTGTAGGTATGTATGTTTTCGTTTACAGAATAATGTGGGTAACTAAGACTACAGAATGAAAGAAACGACAAAAAATAAATATGATAAACAAGTACATTGGTTGGCTGATTATTTTGGAAATACGATGGCCATTTATATTCGAAACAAATATAAACGAGAACGCAACTAAGACATTACAAAACGCTTAAAAGACAAAATATTATTACATTTTCTGCGTAAATTTGTAATAGTAATTTTGTTTATTTAAGTATGTATGTATCTAGCAACTTTATTTTCTACTATAAAAAAGTATCCTTCATTCAATGAATCATTTATGGATAAATTCACAGTCTTTAGTTAGCTAATGGCAAAGGCTTAACTAATGATTCTTTATTCGCAATGCTTAGTTTGCCATGAGAATACCAAGTAATACATAATTAAACAATAGTTAGTATTTTAGTTTACCGATGGTTAACTAATGACTGAGAATTCGGCCATTATAAAAACATTTATTGTTATTTTTTTAATTTTCCAAAAACATTTTATTAACGAATACAATTTTTAGAAAATGGTGCATAGCTTTAAGTATTTATAAATATATACATATGTATACACATATGTATGTATATAAAAAACATTATCTATACCCTGTAGGGAATGTCAATATTGAAATTATAGTGATTAACTATTGTCAGTAGTACTACTGACCAGGTGTACCAGCCAATGTAATCTTCTATTGGCAATAAGCATTAGAAAAACTAACTACCAGTAGACTGCGTGACCTTTAAGAAATTTCGAAAAGTGGCACAAAAAGCGAATTTCAGAAGAAAGAGGGGATTTTAAAAAAAGGGGCAACAATTTAAAAAACATTAATTAATGATTAAACACGGTTTAATATTTAGTTTTATTCATAAAATTAAAAATTTTAATTTTATTTAGAGATTATAATTACAAAACATAACGAAAACATAAATAAAATAGGGATATAACATTATTTTGTTTTAATCTAAAAAATGTTTATATAATGTAGTTTATTTATTTACTGCAGCTGTTTAAACAGGGCAGTTTCAAAATTTTCTACGAAAATCAACAACTTGTTGAAAAACTTTAAACATTAACTGCCGTATTTACATAAAAAAAAAATTAAAGTAGACTTCAAATGTACTTTAAGAAAATTTTGTATGAAAACTTTGTCTAAAAGTACACTTCAAGCCTACTTTATTTTTTTTAAATACATAACATTTATTTATTATTTTTTATAAATTTGACATATTTTTTATAAATTTATCTATTTTAATGGTTTTAAATTGTGCTAATATATTTTTTGACGTGATCTTTATTTGGATTCCAATCTTCCAAATCAACATCTAATAAGTTTAATGCTGAAAGCATATTTTCACAGGTACTAACTTTTAATCGGTTTGACAACTTATTTTTCATATGTAAGTGCTAATTTAAAAAAAAAATACGTTCAGCACAAGCACTGCTGGCGCCAACACTGACTAATTAGTTCTTTTAGGACCACTTTTGTCTACACTCTAAAATAGAAAATGAAACTGCAATTTTTGCTAACTTTTAGAGTTTTATTAAAAAAAAAACGCCAAATGTTGTAAAAACAATTCCTACCTTCACCAAAAATAATAATTAAATGAAAATTAAATTTAATGAACTCAAGCCTAACTAAAAATTATCAAAAATTTAAAAATTTAACAGTTCAACTAAAAATAATAATTGTTCTTCAAAAAATAAAATTCTAAAAAATAAATTAGAAAACGCAACCCTCTGAATGATAGTCCGGCACACTATCGCCTACTGCATCGGGGCACACAATTGAAAAAATAATATAAATATAAAAAGTTCGACATAATATTCTCTAAAAATTAACAAACACACAAGGCACGGTGAAAAAAGTTGTCATCCCATCTCTTCATAGTTACAAAACAACAAAGAATCTACCATAAAGGAGAAATGACAACAACAACATACTTTGCTGATTTGTCAACCGACGCATAGTGGCGCCATTTGAGTTTTTTCGTTGCAAAAATCATATCTTTTGAACCGAATAAGATAATTGAACAGTTTAAACAGCATATGATAGATAACTGTGCAGCCTATGAAATGAGCGTTTGCGTACGCTTTGTAGGGGCCTACTTATGGGTTATAAAAGTTAAAATTAGTAGAAAAATCAATTTTATGGTAACTAAAAAAAATATTTTTTACATTTTTAGATTGTTTTTATTTTTTTTTCTTTAGGGTTTTATGTTTTAAATTATTACCCAACAAATTAAAAAAAATGATTTTTTTTTTTAAATTTATTTTTTCAATTTTCTGTAAAATATTAATCCATTACCATAAAATTGATTTTTCTACTAATTTTAACTTTGATAACCCATAAGTAGGTCCCTACAAATTTCGTTCTAACTCATAACATGTAATAAGAAATATGGTAATTCCCAAATTCTATTTTTCAATAAATGGTGAGTTATATAGATGATGTTTACAAGTAGAGCTTGGACAATAAACATTGCTGATGAAGCCCTTGGCAAGGCAGAAAATGCATTTCAATGTGCCATTTGTCTAGAAAAATATAGTTTTCACAATGGTATTCTTCGAGTTATTAATTAAAAAACGAATTCAAGCCTAATTAAGAATTTTATCTAATATATAAATATAAAAAGTTCGACATAATATTCTCTAAAAATTAAAAAATAATTGTTTAATAATAACCATTGTGCCGCTTTTGTTGACAATGTCGCCAAACATTATTCACCAGAATAGTAGTCACCACTTTGAGACACTTGTCGACAGGTTTCCTTCATTGCATATGTAAATGGAAAAATCACCTAAAAGAACTTTACAAAAATCGGAATTAATGAGCTAAAATTAATTAATTTTTACATTTACGTTCGTTGCAAAAGTTTACATTTTGAATTTTTGTATAAAAAACTGAATTAAAGCAAAACGAAAATAAACTTATTACTTTAGCACGTTTTACTATTTCGTCATGAAATTAAAATAAAAAAAAATAAAAAAAAAAAAATAAAAAAAAAAAAATAAAAAAAAAAAAAATAAAAAAAAAAACACCAACAAAACAAACGACACGAAGAACCAACCCAGTTTGTGTGCTACAAAAAACTGTTATTTGCTTTTTACAGCCTTGTTTTGTTTCAGCAGATACCTGTTTTTTTATTTTTTTATAATTTTTCTTTTCTTCTGGTAGAAAGTGTATGACGAGTGAATGAGTGTTGCAAATATTACAGCATATAAGCAGTGCTTATATTATTAAGCACACTAAAAAAAACACTGACACCCCACTATTGTTTAAATGTTAGATTGCATTTTAAAAAATATCGGACACAACTTACGATCGATTTCATAAAAAGAATAGATTTTATCGACAGAAATAAATTTTTAATATACATATGTACATATGTACAATTTTTAATATATGTATGTATGTAAATGTCGGAACAATTTTATAAATATTTATTTAATAAAAAATAAAACACTTAATAAAACCAGTCAATTATTCGCCAAAAATATTTGTTTAAAAGTTTATTAAAGAGTTTATTCAGTGTAATATCATTAAGATTTTAGAAAAGTAGACTAAATTTTAAATTTCAATATAAATCGAGTTAAATTTGTAAGGACATAAAAGGGATCCTGTTAGAAAAATGTATATTTTGTATGTGTATTATAATAATTTTCGTAAGTAACACTAAGGCCCAATAAAACAGTGCGTATTTAAGTGTCATTTATTTTTAAATTGCATTTAAGTACAAAATTTTGTTTTTCACTGGCCAACGATGTTCATTTAAGTGCAACTTAAGTTTTAAACATTGAACATATGGTTTTGACATTTGTTTTTGTTTTTTTTTCTTTTCAATCATGCTGTTGTATTTTTTAACAGCGTCCAACAAGAAGTCAAAAGTTGGGACTTTTTTTATCCATATTTATGCCACCAAATTTAATATATAAAACACACAAAACAATAAAACACACAAAACAATACAACAAGTAAACACAAAAACCGAAACACAAAATTGTTGGCAAATTTTATTAAAAAAAATCAGCTGTTTTCTGAAATATATCGATAATTTTGTTAACATTTCAAAGTGCTACCATATTTTTACCACAAAATCATAACAGCAATTAAGTATGACTGAAAAAATGAATCTATTTTTATGAAAATTTACTAAAACTACACTTAAATACGCACTGTTTTATTGGGCCTAACTCTAACTAACTTTAATCAAAAATATATTAAATTAGAACAACGTTAGCATAAATAATGAAAATTTTCTGACTTTGGTAACGTGAAACCCAATGTTCGTGAAGTAAACATAACAAGAATAACTTTAAATATCAATCTTCACAGGTACTAAAATAAAATATTCATAAAATACATATTGATATTTACAAATATGTATATTTTAGTTTTTTTTTTGTTTTTACATACTTCTGTTTATTTATTGTATCTTCAATTAAACGAACTAACGATAAGTATGATTCTCTACGCAATGTAAAGGATATGTTTGTGCATTTCTGCTCATTAACTTTTTTCCTCTTGAGGGTTTTAAGGAATGCTTAGAAAAGCAGTATCATCAGCAAATGTTGCTGTGTGAGTACGATTGTTTTTTGGCATATCAGATATATAAGTATATTAAGTATAAGAAGGGTCCCGGGATACTTCCTTGAGGTTGAGGCACTCCTTCAATAGGTTGTGCGAAACTAAAAAACTCTCCTTTAAATTTAAATGTTCAACCAGTTAAGTAGCTTTCCAAAAGCTTATGTGTGTTTACGGGTAAGTTTAGTTTCTTGTATATTAGGCAATCATGCCACACTTTATCAAACGCTTAAGAAATGTCAATAACAAAAGCAGAACAATATTTTTATATTGTAAAGATAGGTTTCAGTTAAATATTTTTAAATAAAGAAATTATTGTTTAAGTTGAAATCAATCGAAACACATCGTCTTTCTTTTCTTGTTTTGAGCCACGGTCGCAAATTCCTTGTTGCATGAAAATAAATTATCTGCCCTAGAAGAACTTTTACTTTTACGATATTTACAAGTCACAGTACATGTTTTCTTCTAAATCCAAATTGACGATTCGGAATACAATCGAGTATAACTTGTTCATTAGTATCTCCTCGAATAGCTTCAACAATAGGCTGATGGGTCTATCTGATTTTACTTTTGTGTGATCTTTTCCCGTCTTAGGTATCACGGTAACCAGTGGCGTAATATAGCGTTAAAAATAACAAGTATTATTTTTATTGCTAGCCGTGGTAGCTTCATAAGCATCTAGTTACTGATTTTGTCAATACCATGTGCTTTCTTACATCCCTATACAAAACCAATCCTTTTTGAAGATTGCAGTTCACGTTAGTTAATAGACACTTTAAGGCTAACACATGTAGATTAAAATATCATATGCAAAAAAAGTACGTTAACTATCAGCGTTGTCAACTTTCAAAACGCACCAAAATGAAAAAAGCGCATTATTTACAAAAAAACGCACCAAGTTAAGAATTTCGTTTTTGTTTCAAATATTTATTGAATTAAAAAAAAAATCATATGCAAAAAAAGTACGTTAACTATCAGCGTTGTCAACTTTCAAAACGCACCAAAATGAAAAAAGCGCATTATTTACAAAAAAAAAACGCACCAAGTTAAGAATTTCGTTTTTGTTTCAAATATTTATTGAATTAATTTGAAATTTTTTAATATCATAAATTTTATAAAAAACTTTTTATCAACGATTATTAGTAGAAGTAATAATAGTAAAAGCAAATGAGCTAATAAAGATAAAATAAGCATTTAACCACTCAAAATTTAACTCACAATATGATATTCGGAACTACAGTACTAATTGGTAAAAAAGCTAATTTCAGTGCATATTTGGTACTTTTTTTAGTACTTATATATGATTGTTTCCAATAAAATTTGTTAGGATTCCACTGGTACTCTAACCCTGGTTGTTTGGTCAGTAGACCAAACCATCAGGTTATACAAGAATTTTTATTTATATGTTTAAAATGTTAATTTGATTTTCAAACAAAGATTTTTGAAGAATTTGATTTCATTTATCATACATTCGTATTTAAAATACATTTTTTCATCGTATTGATTTCATGAGTTATGAATTATTAAAAAACTGCAATTAAAAATTAGTAAAAATAAAGTTTTCATCACATTTTCGAAAAAATTAAAAAACGCACCGAAATACATACACTTTTTGTGTGTTGAATGAAATGGTACTCAAACAGGTGTATTTTATTGTAGAAAGATTTTTTCTCACATTGAAACAAAAAGTTGTGTTGAATTTGCTTTGGTGCCACTAAAAATTAAAAAGCGCACCAACATTTAAAAAAAGCGCACCGCGCACCAACTAAAGAATTTTTCGCACCAAAAATTAAAAAAAAAAAAACCAAAAATGGTTCGAAACGCACCAAGTTTACAACGCTGTTAACTATTGCATACATGAATTAATTTTACATGTTGAAACTGGCAACGCCATCACTCTCTTTTGTCTCTTTACACTTAACAATGAAAACAACGATTATTAATTCATTCGGATTTAAATGTTGTACATATAATTTTAATATAAAATTTATTTTTTCCTATTTTAATATGTAAAATAATATCTATACTGCAGAAAATTTTTTTTAATAATTTAAAATAATAAATACGCCTATACACACAATCAACCACAGTCACTATAATGTCAAAATCACTGCAAAGTTTTGAATGTTTGCATTATACAAATACTAATTGGAACAAGTCGGTTTCAGGGACATTGCTCAAGAAAAAAATTCCATCAAATAGGGCTCTTAGAGGTGATAAAGTTAATATAAAAATTGTTTATCGGCCACACCTATTTTCGAGTGGGCGGGTCTTCAAAGTTGAAAATATATAAGCCTATACCTCGAAATCCACTAGGTGTCTGATAATTTATAATACATCAAATTAAAGATATTAAAAATACCTTTCCAACGGTATACATATATACATCGTGATTATAAAACATGGACTGGCTATGATATCTAAGAAATATATTATTAATATCTAAAAAATCTTAACAAAGTTTATTAATATAAATAGGCAAGACATTAAGCTTTAATTTAAGGTGTGATATGTGCCTGTAGGCATTATAATCACAGATTTATAAGTTCTGAAAAATTAAAAAAAAAATATTTTGCTTTAAATTATAATTTTCAAAATTTAGTATACACACATACGTACTACATACATACATACTCGTATAGTACATACTTTGAAACCAAATTTCATACTTTTAATATAAATGTCATACATGATTTTCTCCTCTGTGATATACAGAGGTTTCGCATAGTAAAGATTTGCTGTATTTTTTATGGTAAAATGTCATAATCTTTCTTTAATACAGTGGTGGACATATAATTAGAAACGATGCTTTGATATAATAAGATCGCTGTGTAGCTTCTTCAAAGACCTACACTGTAAAGTGTTTTTGTTGTTGAATAAATAAAAAAAATATAAAAATATTATTTTCAGATATGCGCATTTTTTTCTTCAACTATTAAAATTTTCTAAATATTAGTATAATTTGTTAAACAATTGTAATAATTTTGATACGGTTTAGCTTCGAAAATGGGCAGAAATAAGACGGTTAATTGTGCAGTGTTACAAAAATGAAAAACGTTCAGTGTCGGCTATTGCACAAAGGAGTTTGCAACCCTAGCTAGGAAACCTAGGACACGAAAGACTACTTTAGCAGAAGGTAGAGTTATTTGTAGAACCAGTAATAAAAATCCATTTTTATCTCTGCGCGAAATAAAGACTGAAATTGGAAATATCCACACGGACAATAAGGAGACGCTTAAATGAGCAGGACTTCGTTGGTGCATTACACAAAAAAAAAACTTGTTCCAATCTAATAGAAAATAGTATGTTAGACGGCCTCCAAATTAAATCTTAGACCCCAGGTACACTGTTAAAACAGTGAAACACGGTGGCGAGTCTATTATGGTCTGGGGTGCACGAGTTCAGAGAATAATGTATCAGCATCAATATAAAAACCAATACATTTTCCAGCATGTGTTGGCTTTTGGATCAAAATGTTGATGTTCTTGACTGGCCACCCCAAAGTCCTGATCTTAACCCAAATCCACGAAATAATGATGAATTGTTTTAGTTGATGCAGCAAGCTGAAAAAACATATATGTATCTCCAAACATGCCAGCGTTTAATTATGAGTTTACCCAATTGACTGGCGAATGTTTTCAAAAACAAAGGTTATCCAACAAAATATTAAATGATAAGTCTGTTTTGTTAAACCTCACTAAGATTTCTGCATATATTTTTTTAGTTTCTAATTATGTGACAAATTTGATATTGCGTTTTTTGGGGTTTAAGTTAATTTTCCATAAAATATTGATATTGTGATTTTTTTATTTTAAACTTAATAATAATTTGTTATTTTACTATTTCTGGTTATTAGTTTTAATATGTTGAACTAAATTTTTAAAATATATGTGCAAATATATATGCTGAAAAGTCGTTTCTAATTATAAGTCCACCACTGCATAACCGGATCTATACTACCTACACGGTCATATTATACCTTGAATTAAAGCTTAGTTCTTGACTTTTAAATTTTTTAATTTATATATTTACTCATATAGGTGTTTTTCTAGATTTTTTAATAAATATCGGATCAAAAAATAATTTTCCCGAAATTGACCTCTAGACGGTCAAGTATGTTGGAAAGGTCTAAAGGCGTGGCCGACAATTTTTTATTATTTTTCTCAGAATGCTCAAGCTTGACAATAACTGTTCCTTAAACTTAAACATCCATATTCTTTTTTCTTTCAAAAACACAATAATTTTTATAAATATCAACTGCAAACTATTTTTCCCTAGTAAAACTAAAATACCTAATTATACCTGTGTAAAACCTTAATCTTAAAACTTCGTGTAATTATTTAGTTGGTACGTATATGTAATTCAGAGTATAAAATTTTTATTTAAGTTTACTTTACCTAATTTATAAATATGTAACTAACATTTTTTGTCTGCACCACTAATTTCATTTACCAGTATGCAGATGTGGAGAAGCCTCTACGTCATTAAATATCCAATATTCATATTACACAGTGATACAAAATTGAATGAAATAGAAAAACCTGGGACTCGATATTATTTTTCTTGTAGGGATTGTCGAATAAAAGAAGATTCCAATAGTGAAATATGCCGGGCACCTCCTAAATCCGGTTTTACGGTTAAAAAACCAGGTTTTGTACCTTTGCGCACTATAAGTCTGTAATTTTGTTGATAATGATCCGATTTTCAATTTCTTACTAGATTTGGAAAGAAGAAACTGAGATCTTTCGAATGATATATATATTATCTATATACATATATGCTTACATATAATTGTGCGTTCTGTAAAAGGAAACAAAAAAAAAAAATTGGGAGTTAATTCATTCTTGTTGGGACTTATTTCATTGGGAGTTAATTCATTTTTATTGGGATTTATTTTTACATTTTGAAATAAGTCCCAAAAATCGGGACTTATTCGATTTTCGCCTTTGGAAGTTATTTCATTTTTTCCAGTTGGGCGTTATTTCATTCTTCATGGGACTTATTTCATTAGGAGTTATTTCATTGGGACTTATTTCATTTGGGAGTTATTGCACTGTACCTTATTATGATGTGATAGTCAATATACATAAACTAAACACCTAATATTGTTCAAAAAATGTTTTATTATACAGTATACTCTCTCATATGCGGATACCAAAGGGACTGACAAATTTGTCCGCTTATGAGAGGTGTTCGCTTTTTTCTCTCTGGATTAACATCACTGTCGCACATTTCTAAAATTTGGTCTTTACTTTTAATCATGGAAGCAGCTTTAGTTTTCCTGATCTTGCATTTTTTTGCTAGCCCGCGTACACAAGTTTTTCATTTTTATGTACATATTGCAATGACCCGACAAGATACATGTTCAATAAATATCGTGGTACTAGATAGATATTTGCCATACGAATAAAAATAGTCGTCGCCAGTTATCTTACTTTTAAATCCATTAAAAATTTAAATTAATATTACTTTTTTATAACAGCAATGAAATAAGACTGAATAATTTTTGTTCAGGGTTTAAAAATGCTTAAATTTTCAAGCACTACGTATGTGCTTAACTTTAACTAGAAGAAAATACACAAGCAAAAGCAGAGCACAAAGTCAAAAAACAAAAATAAACCTATTGACTGTAGCTTAACTATGTGATTTTATTTGCTGACAGAGTCAGCCACAGCAATTCACTTTAAAAAATTTGCTGCTGCTTAAAACTTTCAGTTTTTGAATTTTTCTTTAATGCTTTTGCTGAGCTAAAAATAGTTTATTTTTTTTGTTTGGCTTGCGCTGCGCTGTTGCTTGCTCACTAACAAAGTTTTTAGTGTAAGCTAAGCAGAAATATGTGTGGCTTTGCTAATTCATAGTCAGCAAATTCAACGCTGTTTTTGTTTTCATTATGTACAAGTATATCGTCACCTAAAATGCCCAAAGACGTAACCCTCATTTTACAGGAGAAGCAAAAAACGTTATAAAATGAAAACTGTTTAATTAAAAATCGCGATTTCTTCACATCTTGTCTTAAGATAGACGTCAAACTTATTTCTTATTTATTGTATTTTAGCCTGTGTTCCAGATTCAATCAAAAACCGAAATTTAATTTTTTGAGGGTTACGTCTTTGGACATTTCAGGTGACGATATACAAATATCGAAATTAAAATTACAATAATGTTATTCATATTTTTAAATAAATTCTGTTTCTTTTTTTTACAATAAACAAAACAAACTTTAACTTTTTACATATTATTAGCTTTTTAAATGACAACAATAAAAAAGAAGAGATAACCCAGCATACCATTCTAAGAGCGCTCCGAAAAAGGAATCAGAGAAGAGTCCAACAAAAGAGCATTTTCGTAGCGCTCCGAAAAAAGGAGTCAGAAAAGAATCCAATTAAAGAGCATTTTCGGAGCGAAAGAAAAATTTGCTTGTTACTGTCCTGAGTCGGCACGCAGTATGACTCAGAAATTCCACTTAATTATGTGTGTACCAAAGCGTTGTTGTCCTGTTATTTGTGCTTTGAACAAAAAAAAAAACATAGCTGTACCACACAAGAATGATAAAAACTACCCAGCATACCATTCTAAGAGCGCTCCGATAAAGGAGTCAGCAAAGAGTCCAACAAAAGAGCATATTCGGAGCGCTCCGAAAAAAGGAGTCAGAAAAGAGTCCAATTAAAGAGCATTTTCGGAGCGAAAGAAAAATTTTCTTGTTACTGTCCTGAGTCGGCACGCAGTATGACTCAGAAATTCCACTTAATTATGTGTGTACCGAAGCGTTGTTCTCCTGCTATTTGTGCTTTCAACAAAAAAAACATAGCTGTACCACACAAGAATGATAAAAACAAGATTACACAGAGCCCAAGAAAAACCTCATAAAAGACTCTTTTCTGGCATTATCTAAGAGCTCTTTAAGAGCCCAAGAAAAACCTCATAAAATACTCTTTTCTGACATTATCTAAGAGCTCTTTCTGACGGACCATTTTCGAATGTAATGACCCTCTTTTCAGAAGGTTTTCGGAGCAATTATGATTGTTTTTTGGGCTCATAAAGAGCGTTAACGCTCCGAAAAAGGTGTCAGAAAAGACTCTTTTCGGACTCATATGGCTTGCTGGGAAGTTTTAAGAAAAAGATCTAAGTCAATGAACAACAGAAAAGGCTCTAAGTCCAAAAAAAAGCTTTTATCTCGGCAAATACTTATTTTTTTATTTTGCTTTTACGCAAATAAAAAACAAAGAAAAATACCAAAAACAAATTGCATTTACAGATTTCAAAAATGTTTATTCAACTGGCGGCCATTTTGTTTTATTAAAATCTTGCAGCAATTTTCACAGTATTTTTATATATGGGTCAATTTCAAAAAAAAAAAAAAAAACGCATACACTACTATTTTAGGTAAAAAAAAAAAAAACAAAAATGTGAGAGTGATCAGCGAGGAATATGTAACGAAAAAACGTAATTCTCAAATTTGTATGTTTGTTTTTTGTTTATTCAGAATGGTGTTTTGTTTCTCCCTCTGACTCATGGTTCAACTATACAAGGTGAGTTCAATAGCCCAGCTGACTGACTTTGTTTACAATTTACTTATGTCAAAAGTAATTTTAAGTATTTTTGACAGTAGAACATTATTTTACACAAACAAAATGCATGTTGTTTCTGTTTTGTGTTGTATTTGTTGTCGATTTACACTCACCTTGTATAGTTGCACCATGCTCTGACTGCTTCCATACAAAAGCATGTGTCCCGCGTTAGAATTTTTAGTAAACAAAATAAAATAAAATCAAGAATAAAGTAACTATGCAACATTGCAAGAATGATAAAATAAAGATTACGCCATGCGCATGATTTCCCGTTATGTGACGTAGAAGGGCCATTCTAAGGGTTACCAAGAATGTTTCATGTGTTAGAATTAAAATTTCTTGCGAAAAATGTGAGTTTTATGTGATAGTTGGCAACCTTGCAAATGAATTCTCTGAGAGTTATAAAATAAAATCTGTTTAAAAAAGAACAACAAACAAAAAAAAAAAAACAACAAAAAATATAAACATGAAGAGTGCAGTGAGCAAATGCAAGCAAAACATGATTAAAAAAAACAAGTGAGAAAAAATTTGCCAATAGAAACACAGAATGTTTGACGTCACAGGGCCTAAATGCGCAGAACATTTTAAAATTTTACGCCCGTTGGCGTAATCTTTATTTTATCATTCTTGCAACATTGTATAACAGTTTTCGAATTATTGCGTTTCTTTCTTGTGTTTTATTTTGTTATATGTAGTCGTCAAAACTTAATTAGTGCGAGTTTGGCATTGCAAATAAAGGTTGTCCCCACAATTTGCATTGAGCGTCACTTTTATATAAATCAAGTAATATTACTAGTCTTCAATTTGCATTTAAATGAAGTAAATAACGTAAGTAAAGTACAAACTTTAATTATTACAAAAGTGAAAAAGCTAAAAAAAACATCTATTAAAAAAGTGTGCATTTGCTTAGTTTTTGTGAGCACCATGGTAAGGGCGCGATAAAATTTCATGAGCGTCACGCCAATTTTTTTAAAAATGATATTAAATGTAAAAAATTGAAATTGGCAATCATTGTTTACATGGTTTCAACTCATTTTTTTATAATTTGAGAATTTAAGAAATAAATTGCCTACGGAAAAACTTAAAATAGGCAAACATTTCATGAGCATCACTTTTGAAATATATTGCTTCATAGCTTAATTTTTATTTTTTAATTTTCAAGAGAAAAGCAACAAAATTAACGGCAACTGAAAGAGCACGGAGATATCGAGAGAAAATAAAGCTCGATAAAGCGTGTAATGACGAATATAAAAGAAAGAAGAAAGAAAGGTATAATCGTGGTATATTTGAGTTTATTTTTTTTGATACTGTTCTGCCACAAACTTTATTCGAAAGTGGTAAAAATTAATGAGAATTAAAAAAAACAAATCCGCTTGTCATTTCATGAAGTTTATACAGATTCAGAATAAGAATTCGAATGAAAATTTATAAATTAATTAAGTTACTGTTTTGTGTCAAATATTTACGTATGTGTTTATATATTTTTTCAAGAATTACTTCCTTTTTTCCACTTTTGTTAAAGACATCAAGGAATATGTACATGTTTAGTTTTGTATGAAAATTTTTGTTTTTTGAAGAATATTTGTTTTTTTTTTATTTACTTTTTGTAAAAGAATAAACTTTTTTCGTTAAACTTTAGATTTGCACTATTTCTTGTTTACGTGCAACAAAATCTCTTGATCGTCACAAAATATCTTGAGCGTCACACTTAGTTTCCCCCCCCCCCTTAAAACGCTTATAATTGCAGTTTTTTTAAATACATTGTTACAAGCCTATTATTTTGCAAGTAACCTCTAAGTTCAAGTCTTTTTTTTAACAAAAATTAACATATTTTCATCTAAAAATTTTAAAATAACTAGTCACTTTAAAAAAAATTAAAAATCAAGGTGAATCTTGATTTTGTGTTTATAATCGAAACGGTGATTTTCGCAAAAGTCAATCTTGAGAAACAAAAGAACATCGTAGTAAGCTTGAATTTTAAATATTTTTGCATTTTTATCGATTTTTTATACATATTAGGTGTGTGATGCTCAAGATAGAAATCATAGAAAACCTAAAAAAAAATCCAAAAATATTGATTTTTTTGAGAGCCTATAAAGAACATCATCAATTTCTACATAAATTGGCCACACTTACAGGCGAATTGAAAAAACTTTAAAAATAAAAGAAAAAAAAACTCGTTGTGTACGTTTTTTTTAAATTGACCTATATTGTAGTGGATTTTCACAATATTGCTGAGGATCTAAGATTTAATAATTTTTGCATTATTTAACACTTTGTATATTTATGTGCAATATTTTTTTCAAAACTGGATTTGAAACATCTTCTATTAGATAAGACACTCTGAATTTCGTTCCATAAAACATCCAAATATGTGGTTCAGTGATCTATTCATCATATTTGAGTCCATGTGCTAAATGTTCAATAGCATATACAGAATTTATGCATTACAAAGATTTTAGTTTACGGAATTGACTACATTTGATTATAATACTTTAATAGCTTCAATTGTATTTTATTTTAGAAAAATATCTTCTTACAAATATGTATATATAAAATTCCATTTCACATAAACAAAATAAGCATTTCCCTTAAGCAGTTTTTTTGTTTAATGCAAATAAAGAATTGAGGCCTTAGTACTTTATTCCGGAATTTTTCTTTCTGGTTGATGTCTGTTGAAGGCTTCGGGTTATCTGCCGTGTGGATACGCCTGTCTTCGAGAGGAAAAGTTCCTTCCTTAGTCGACTAAGTGAAAAGTGACACTATACATTTTAAAATTTATAACTTTTGGTTTACATTACTGTAGATCGTCTATAATGGTGGGTACGTAGTGGAATATTTTGGCAATTATATCGCCAATTTTTGACTGACGCCATATTTTATTTGTGGAATTTTTATTTCTGGTCTTTGAACCCAACAAACCACATTTAAGCATGAAGTGTTCAATCGTATCAAATGATTTGAATAAATACAAATCCGCAATAATAGTCCGCTGATACAGTCGCTGCTGATTGAGGTCATTGATGGTGTGGATAATTATTAAGTTAAAAGCTACGAACGAGGAGATTATGTCGGATTTCAGAATAGGAATACGAGCATATTCCAAATATTAAAATATCGTCTGAAATTCTTGATGATTTTCCGGATTTGTTCTGCGAGGTGAAATGTACGACAAATAGACAACGGAACTATAGGTATTGTATTGTTAAAGTCAGTAGCAATCAGGCATGTTCTGAAAATTACTTTTTCGTAAAGTGATTTGAAATCACTGAAAAGGTGTTCTGTGCACAAAAATTATTGAAATCTCGTGATTTAAAACCGGTCACCTAACCGCCTTATGATTTCAAATCACTTAGAGTTTTTCAAGCATTTTTCATTGAACTCTTGTAATAAAATTATCACAAACACTTAAAATCATTTGTTCTTTATTTGTTTTTGAAATAAAACTATTTTACACAGAAAAAAACTTAAAATTTACAAATTTAGTAAGACGTATTTTTTGCGGACCATTTTTTAGATTTGTTTAAATTTTTCGTGATTTACTTCTTAGTAGTGAGCTGATATTGTTGATCAAAATATACGTCATTTTGGTTGCCAGAGAAACAAAGTTTTAAAGTCGTGTGGAATATGACTGATTTATTAAATTAAATCTATATATATAAAATTCAATATATGTATGTATGTATGTATGTATGTATGTATGTATGTAACGTATAGACTCCAAAACGGCTGAGCCGATTTTGATGAAATTTTCACAGCATGTTACTGTGACTCTGGAAGGAATAATAGGGTACTTTTTTTACCACGCCCACTTTTACGCCCACTTTTTTAAAATATTGTAATTGGAGACCAAACCTCTGGACCGATATTTTTGAAATTTTCACAGCATTTAACTGGGACTCTGGTATGATTAATAGGGTACTTTTTTTGACCACGCCCATTTTTACGCCTACTTTTTAAAAATTATGTAATTGCTCCCATATAGTTTTTAACAGATTTACTTCAAATTGTATACACATTATATACTCCAGGCGAGGTAAAAATAAAGATTTCTTAAGCCACGCCCCTTTCACGCCTTGCAATAAATACATTAAAATTAAATAAATTAATGTTTGTAAATATATAAATACGTTTTATTTTATGACGAGGGGGGGGGTAGCAAAGCACACCGGGTTTAGCTAGTTATACATAAAAATGAAAAATTTATTAAAATTGTTGAACAAAATAAAAGTAGTCAATAAATATGTAAGTAGTTTCATAAATTAAATTTTAATATACAAATGTAAAAAACAAGTAAAAATTTTTATTGTAAACAAAGAAAATCAGTTGTTAGCTCGTGATTTAGAACAATCGAAATCACTACTAAAAACTAAAAATCTCGTGATTTTCAGAACACCAAAATATTCCTCCCGTGATTTCAAAATCGTTCGTGATTTAAAATCACCGTGATTTCAGAACATGCCTGAATGAATGCTTTTTTGAGCCGATTGTAAATTGGTTGAGGTAGGCTAATTGCTGTTACAGATTAAATTCGTTAAATCGCCTTGTTCTGCTTGATAATGTATCTCAAAATAATGCTGCACACTTTATTGTAAATATAGTAAGTGACGTAAGTGAAGTGGAAATCATCTGTATAGTTTGAAAATTCATGTCAGTTATCCTTGTTGTAATTTCTTGAATTTTTTAATTTTTGTGTAAATTGAATCCAATTTTGTTGTTTTCCTCTTTCTTTTTGTTAAAAGGTACTGTTTTACGTATTTCTGATTACGTATCAATAAAATTTTTCAATTCTTATTAAAAAAAGGGTTGATTTAATGAACACAGAGAACACATGTAGAGAATGTACTTAGCAATTTGATCGGAATTAGATTCATACATCGTTATTGTAGAACACAGACTTAAATTTATCTCTGATAAATGGAAGTGTACTTAAATTCAATAGAGAAATTTTAATAACAAATACACAAATTCTAAAAAAGTTAATTTTTCTTAATCAATCTGTTTATTAATCTTAATAAAATGTTAAATATTTAAAGTGAAAACAATGTGCATTCAACTATTTTTATTGAGAAAATATATACAATATTGTTAAATATAACATTGTATCCGATTTGTTAACCTGTGTTCATTGAATGGAAACTAACAAAAACAAAAAATTAACGTTAGTTATTATATTACTTAAATAATACAATATATTTTATAGTTTAAGTACACAGTGTAATTTTTAAGCTACGTAAAAATTAATACATACTTCCAACACTATAATCAAACCAAAGACTGACAGGCAGACCGACAGCCAGCAAAACTTACATTTCAAATTATATTCATAGTGAAATTAATTTAAAAACACTACTACATACTACAATACATATAATTAATTTTTGTTTATATAAATGAAGTAATTGTACATTCAATTTTATTTAACACTTATTGACTTGATTTTCACTAAATTTCATGAATATTTATTAATATTACGAATAAAACTATGGGTATATTACTATATGTGTATTATTTAAAATTATTTTTTTATAATACCCTTCACAATGAATGGTAAGGGAAAGGGTACATATTCTGGATACTTAATAGAGTTGTGCCCGGTCGTTTATTTCAGTGACCGGTCATTTTCGTTCATTTATCCAAGACTGATTCGTTCATTCAATTCGTTCAATCGTTCAACAGCGCAGCGCAAGCCAAACAAAACAAAAATAAAACTATTGACTGTAGCTTAACTATGTGATGTTATTTGCTGACACAGTCAGCCACAGCAATTCACTTTAAAAAATTTGCTGCTGCTTAAAACTTACAGTTTTTGAATTTTTCTTTAATGATTTTGCTGAGCTAAAAACTGTGAACGTTTATAGTGCAGTAATTTCTCTGGATCAGATCAGATGGAATCGTTTGATTACGATTTTAACATCTCGCCGCACATACATTAACCAAAAGAAAGCAGAGTGGCACGGCTTCAGAGAATTTACCGACCGCATATTCAATGATCTTCCGGTTCATTCCAATGTACACATAGCAGAGGAAGTTTCGTAAAATTGTCACCGCAGCAACCGCTCGCATCATCCCCTCTGGTTGAATATCCGTATTGCGGCCGCATCTCCCAACAGAAGCAGCGCAGCACTGGCAGATGAGCGCGATGACATACGAAGTAGCAAACCTAGGATCGCCGATCTGAACCGCGATATCAGCAGGTTGGTAAATGAGGACAAGCGGAACAAATGGAGGGATCAGTTGAAAAACTGCAACTTGAGTTTAGAAGTTAGAAAGTTGTGATCTACAGTTCAGAGTCGCACTAACCCGACGAAGGTCGCGATTAAGTTTGCAGACACCACTTTATCTTCTTATTGAGCACCGTGAGAGAGATAAGGCAAAAAGAATTATTGTACGCAAACTACATGATCTTCTAGTCTCGGACACACCACAACTTTACACGTCAGATGCCATCAATGCAGCTAAGCCTTCAAAGGCCCTAAGACACGACGGAATATCCATGCTGATGGTAAAACACCTTGGCGAACGGGGAGTCGAGTATCTAACAATGGTTTTTAACCTGTTAGTGAGGAGTGTAATCATACCCAGCGCCTAGAAAATCTTGAACGAGGGTCATTCGTACAGGCCGTTTTCCTTCCTGTCACCGTAGCGAAAACACATAGCCACTCAGATCAGGGCTTAAACCAGCAGAGGCTTGTCGACGGACTATAATAGCGGCAATTGGCTTACCAAAAGCTTTCGACACGGTAGGTCATGCCACACTCTTCCAGGGCATCCTGCAGTTCACAATGCCGAACAATACGAAGAAGTGGATAGTAAATTATCTGAGTGGCAGGCAATCGTTTGTTGAGTTTAGAGACAAATGAGTTAAATTAGGAGTCCTTCCGCCGCTCCTGTTTAACTTCTACCTCTCTAAACTCCCAATACCCCCAAAAGGAGTGATGGTAATTACCTATGCGGACGATTGCACCATCATGGCGACGGGCCGCAATATCGATGAGCTTTGCGGCTTGGTAAATGGGTATCTCAACGAAATACACAATTTGTTTACTGCACGTAACCTGGACGAAGGAGGTAAAATTCAACTTAGCCATCATGGTCGCGTCACATTTGATAGCCCGTTCACCTCCTCAGCATAAACTAAGGTTATTCCGGTGAAGGAATACAACGTCATGTCGACTAAACAATTCTTTCTGGGATGTCATCGGAGCACAGTGGCCGAAATACCCAATCTAGCGTCGCTTTAGCGATTTTTTCAAGTTAAGAATTCGGCTAGCTTTATTATTTTTTTGAAAATTTAAACCTCAACGGATTTTTTTCTGTTTTCTTTTTTGTTGTGTTCCAAATATTCGTACAGCTGTGAGCATTCCAACTTAACATATGTTTTAGCAAGTGCAATAACTAGTTTTCATTTGCAATTTTGTTGACAGTAAAAAATTAAAACTTTAATTTTTTGATAAGATTTTCGATTTGATTTTAAGTAAAAGGTATGTATGTATTAAATAAAAAAAAATAGTTTTGTGATCTGTAATTGTTTGTTTTAGTGCTGAACAGTGGAAAAATAAAATGTACTTTGTGAAAGTATTTTTAGATATTAAATTCAATTTTGTGTGGAATAAAAGTAGGGTGGATTCGATCGTATTCGGTTCACTGTTTGTATAGTTTGTTTAAATGGGTTGTTATATATGTCAATTTCAAATATGGGCTGCAAGTTTTTGCAAACTTTCCATTTTTTCTGTTTTTTAGTTACAATGGCAGAATCTAAACGCACTCTTTTTTTAATATGGCATAGTGAACCAGTGCCAACAAAAAAATTTTAAATGGTTGCAAATTATATATTTTATAATGTCATTGATCGCTCGAAATATAGTGAAGAACAATACCACCAAATTCAAAAACAATTGAGAAATTTTATTAGCAAACTTATACAAAAGTGGAAAGAAAGTCACAGAGTTTTGGCTGTGTTTGAAGAGCGAAATAAAATGTGGTTGGATGATGACATTATTTTCCCTAATCCAGCCGTTGCACAACGTAAAGAGAAGCCTTTTTCAGAGTGCAGAAGTAAGACTCAAAAAAAAATTCCATCAATTGCCAATGAAACACCGAACTAAGAGTTAATGGTAGCGGCGAGCGTGAGTCTTTACAAGGCTGGAAAAAGAAGCGCAGAAGGTTGTTTCAAAGTTATGTTTAGAATCTACAGTAGCTACAAAAATGCTTAAATCTGTAGACTCTGAACCAAAAACACCTATTCCGTATACACCTGAGGAAGCTTTAGCTCTTTATATTGATGGTGGATACTCAAAAAGGTCATACAGATATGCAATATGGTGCCAAAGAACGGAACTGCAATATTTATCCAAGCTACGATATTTTGGCTAAAACTAAAACGGAGTGTTACCCCAGTGACATTCAAGTAACTGAACGTTCAGCCGAAGTTGGCTTACAAAGTCTCGTAGACCATACTGTTACACGTATAATACGAGGCTTTTCAACAGATTTTGAGGATCTCATGACTGAAGGCAATAGTAATGATTGCATAAAAACAATATTTAAATGGGGCTGTGACGGTAGCAGTGGACACTCTACTTACCGTCAACGTTTTAGTGTTTCTGATACTGGAACAATTGATGAGCATTTATTTGCTGTATGTATTGTTCCTATACAAATTAAAAAAGGACCCACAATACTATGGCAAAATAACCGGCCTTCTTCAACTCGGTTCTTCAGACCCATTAAAATAATTTTTGAAAAAGAGTAAGCGGACTTAGTTAGGGCTGAAATAGAAAATGTAAATAGACAAATTGTACAAATTCTGCCGACAAAATTAAGTTTTTTTGAAGTAACGCACGAATTTGATTTGACCATGATCGATGGAAAAGTGTTTAATACCATAGCGGAGCGACACCAAAATTGATGAACAATCTAAATTTAGTTCAACTGAGGCAGCGACAAAACCACTTGTATGAATATGGATTGTCGACACTTCATGCTTGGATTCGTTGTTTCGAATGTATTATTCATATCGCGTACAAAATACCGATAAAAAATTGGCAAATTCAAGGAGAAAATAAAGAAATTGCTCAACAAACCAAAAGAAAAATTCAACTCGAACTAAGAGAAAAAATGGGTATTTTGGTGGACATTCCTACGACAGGTTCGGGGAATACAAACACTGGGAATACCGCCAGAATATTTTTTGAGCAGCCAACCTTGGCCTCTATAGTAACTGGCGTACAAGTTGAACTTATAAAAAGGTTTGGTTTAATATTGCGCACAATGGCGTGTGGGTATGAAGTTAACGTAGAGGCTTTTCGCATATATGGCTGGGAAACAGCAAAAATATTTGTTTCCGAATACCCTTGGCTTTATATGCCTCTATCTGTACATAAAATACTAATACATGGAGCAGATATTATTGAAAAAGTTTCGCTTCCAATAGGAATGATGTCAGAAGAGGCACTTGAGCCAAGAAATAAAGATTTTCGCAGTTATAGGCTAAACCACACGCGAAAAGACTCGAGATTGCACACAATGGAAGACTTAATGCACGCTCTTTTGGTTTCGTCGGATCCTTTTATTACATCGAAATCAAAAATCAGCTCGAAATACTCAAAAAAACACATCATAATAGATGGTGAGGTCAAGCAGCTTCTGGTAAATATAAATGACCTACATGACAGCATTAATCCTGAAAGCTCCGACTCTGAATAGTTGTTTTTATTTATTTTTTATGTAAACTGTAAAAAAAATATGAAGCATAAACCATTTTTAAAAAAAATTACTCGTGTAATAAAATAAAAATATTCTAACTTGAATGAGAATTTTTCCTCTTGCGAGTATTAATTGTAAAAATTTTTAATAAAATTTTTTATTCGAAGGTTTACTTCTAGTTAAACATAAAAATTTATTTGAAATTTATTTATTTGTATACCTCTGTTATATGATCTACATAGCTTTCCGTTGGAAAACATAAATGTAAAATCATATAGAAATATATCCCAAAGCTTGTATTTGTCTTAACCATGTAGAATACAAATGTTATACCGAATTTCGTCAAGTTTGGAGAGGGTCAGGTTCAAAATGTCTATTTTATTGGTTGGTTATACGTGGATCTACCCATATACTTAAAAAACAAACAAATTTTAAAATTTAATGAATTGGATATATTTAAATATACATATATAAATTAAAATAAAAAAAAAAACTTTCAGAATTTTTTATGTTTTTGGAGTTATTAACAAAGCGCCGCTAGATTATGTATTTCGGCCACTGTGCGGAGGAGTCATCCAAACTTCCATATCACACAGTTGGAGGCTCCCCGAGGCATGTCAGACAGGATTTTCGTATATACAAGAAGAACATACAGAGATATGTGCAGGATAAATTTTATAGCAGCTCGTATATGACAGCTTTGAACGACATTCATAGAGACGACACCAGCAGCAGAATACCGCATGAATGTCGTAATTAGAGGAGGTCGCCCACCGCCGACAGCAGACATCGAGAAAACCCTGCCGCGTAACACAAGAGATTTTCTGGCACAAGTCAGATCTGGATGGAGCAACAGGCTTAATGCTTTCTGGTCCCGCATAGACCGTGCCGTCCTCAATATATGTATACCCATCATGTGCTCAAGGTCGTCATGACACTCTCCACATATTCAACTGTCCAGCCTTCACTTTGTCCTGAAGACTCACCCACTGAAAGTAGCGCAATTTCTTGGACTGGTTCTGGTAGAACCCCCGCACTAAATTTTGCAAAATGTTTTAGCTGCTACAACAGCAACAACAATTACATAATATTTTTAAATTGTTTGTTTTTTTATGTACCAAATGTCTGTAAATCTGTGCTGCATATTCAGTATCTGCTTTATAATTTTTTTTTATACTATTATTACAAAAAAAAAATATGACGATTTTTTAGAAGTGTGTTTCATATACATAATTGCAAATATCCAATGCAGTTTTAATACTACAAACCATTTGTATTCTATTGAAAAGCTACTGATTCAAGCTATCCAACAGTACGTAGCTCTTTTATGGCCGAATTCTCGGTCATTAGAGTTAACCATTGGTAAACTAAAATACAAACTATTGTTTAACTATTACTTGTTATTCTTATGGCAAACTAAGCATTGCGAATAAAGAATCATTAGTTAAGCCTTTGCCATTAGCTAACTAAAGGCTGTGAATTTAGCCATAAGAGTCTTTGAAATTAAACTCTGAATGCAGGATTTTTTAATATGCATACATATGTATACCGACTTTTGTAGGTATATTCAATATTTAATGTATGTAGATACTTTTGCAAAGTTTGGATAGTGATTTAATTTACTAGAATGAGAAGATACGCAGTTTTAAAATTGAACAATTATTCAGATTTTAATATTAAATTGTTTAATATAATCGGTATTCGAACAAACATTAATTACATTCTATATTTTTTAAAGCTGAATCTGGTAATATATCGAGCCATTACCGCCAAAATAATGTATCCCACACCATAATCGATTGTTGTTTTTTTTATCGAAATCGATAGTTCAACATCATTTAAAATTATTAAAATTAAATGTATTACACAAAACAATATTTACATTATAAATTTTAAAATAATGGCTTTATTCAAACTGATTTTATTTAAAAAAAACCTTCCCCTGTAAAATTTTGAGTTTGTGGGATACATTTTTTCGGCGGTTATGGCTCGATATGATCTCACACACAAAATCTTTTTTAAAATATCAACAAAAAAATATAAATTTTAAAGTGAAATTCGTACCGTTTAAAGCACAGGGTAAACAGAGGTGTCACGAAAAGGAAGATAATGAAGTTTTATACTTGTCTCTTTCCTTGAGAACTTTTGTTTTCTTTATGTTACTTTTTTTCTGGCACAATAAAATTAATTTTTGGCACAGAGTATTTTTATATTGTTTGATATAATCATCTAACAAATGCACAAACTCCACAATGCATACCACAAAGTACAACAATTATTAAAATACAATTTAGTAACTTATTGAAATCACAAACATATAAACAAAATTTCAATTTAAATATTCCAACTTGTTTTGTTTATTTTAAAATTTCGCGAGTTACGTATGTTCGATTTTCGCATTATTTTCTGTTATGTTGGTACACATGTCTGTTGTGTTGTCGTAACAGCAGTAATTGCTGAGTTGACAGCCCTTGGCCGAGTGATCTTGGGTCATTCCGGTGCGTAGAATCGGCTGTCGTGGGAATGTTATATATGTTGGTAATATCAGCCATTTTGGATTGTCAGTTTGTTTTTGACAGATAAAAAGGTTAGTCGTGTTTTGGTGTGCTCTTCGATTTTTTACTGTTCGAAAAACTGGATCAAAGAAACTGTATTTAGTTTCGTGTAAGAAATTAAATAAAATGCGCAAGGACATTTGAAATGTTGACTGTGGCGTTTGGTAAGTCTACTATGAGCAGAACACAAGTTCAATTGTGGTATAATCGGTTTAAGGAAGGCCGACAAGATGTCAATGACGATGCTCGTTCTGGTCGCCCGAGCACTCAATAATAATTTGACAGCTGGAAAACAATATAAAAATGGTAAATGGTTGTTGTTTTTCTATGTAAACAAACTTACCTTCACATTGATTTTTTAATGATTTCTTTTGTTTTCTTTTGTTGACATTTTCCATTTTATACAATTTTGTTCACTAAACACAGTTGTGAACAATGTTGCATTCGAAATATTACTCAATATTCTTACAATTTCGTATTTATTACGCAATAATTAATTTTGATTTTATATGGAATATTGAGCGCAATAAACGCGATTATCGCAATAAAGTTGCATACCTGAACACAGTATTACTTATTAGCATTACCTATTTAATGTATAAATTAACATACCTACTATTTCATCGACAGTTAAGTTAACAGAGCCGAAATTTTCGACTCAGTTATCATTTTATTATTAAAAACCAAAAAAAAAATTGGCATTGCCACTTTGTAGATATTAAACAAAAATCAGATCAGGGGCCAAATTACCGCATTCGTGATCGAATGAGCTATAGTATCGAAAAACGATTTCGATATCGAAATTATGATAAAATGTACTAAATTTCTTGCTCGATATCGAATGCCATAATCTCAAATAAGAAAATTACGATCAATTTTACTCGATATCGAATGCGGTAATTTGGCCCCAGAGTTAAATGATTTTCAAAATGGCGAAACTTAACATTTTGTCGAACATGCAATTTTGAAAAAACTACCAAAATTAGAAATTGTGCTCGATCTACTCCTTCAGTTCATTAAATTTAATTTTCATTAAATTATTATTTTTACTGAAGGTAGGAATTGTTTTTACAACATGAAATCTTACTAAAATTTTTTTGATAATTTTTCTTGGCTGAGCTGGAGATCGAACATGGGTTGAATTTACATGTTTCAAGAATCACCACATTCTTTCATCAAAATTCTTTGAATTCTACCTTCTGCACCACTGCGGTGCCTGCTAGCCAACAGTCAAACATTAATCTTTAACCAGTGGTACTGGTGGTTCGAAATTTGCTGTAATTACCATTTTTTAAACTGATTTAGCCGCTGAACTTTTTAAAATATGGTCACTCGGTTTACAATATATTAACACAAACAGACCGATACAAGAATTTTAAGTCGTTTTCGACTAGAAAATTCAAAAAATCAACGCATGGGTACATCATTTTTAAAACGATTTTTAAACTAATTTAGACTAATGTGGCAATCTGTTGATAGTTAAAATAGGTATATATAGGTAGGTATATGCTTTAGTTGTGTGAAAACATTTTTTAATGTTTGCTTGTAGATATAAGAAAATTATTTTCTACTTTAATGGATTAATGGAAATTTTTATATTTTTTGCGGTAAAAATAAGTAACCAGCAGAATATGTTTATTACTTTGCGATTTACTTATAATGTTTAGCTCACCTGTGTATCATTTAAAATTTCCAAATGTTCCCCTTTACGAAAACTTAAATCCTCATCAGTTCGAGCATCGTAATCATACAAAGCAACAAATATTTTTGCATTTGCATTCGAAGTCTCGCTCTCCGGTATCTGGGGCACAGGTCGAATTTGTTCCTGAGGCTGTCCTATCGGCAACGTTATCTGAGGAACACCCGTTACGCCAACAGCGGCAGCATCATCAAGTGGAATACGTTGATCTACATGCGTCTTATCGATGTCGGATTTTTCTGTGCGTAAACAGTTACCCATGATGAATGATTAGAAACGGCGACAACAACACAGACAACAATTGTTTTGGTAACAATAATAAAAATAAATAGCAGTGGTCAGTAAGTGAGGAAGTATAAAGAGTTTTCGTAGATCACAAAATAGAAAAATGCACTTTATTACAGAATGATTGTGAATAAATAGAATACAATTCTATATATTGATTACATCAATTAAAAAAATACTAGGAGACTCTAATAGAAGCAATTGAGAGAATGTTGTCGTTGTTGTCTTTTTTTTCCTTTTCTTATTTTGTATTTTTATTGTGATGATTTTGTTGTTTTTGTAAATGATGGTGATATTGATGGCTCTAATGATAAGATTTGATTTTGTTTCTACTAGGGTGTTGGCACTTTGTTGAATTTATCTGCTTGTAGTTGTTGTAATTGATGTTGTTGTCGATATAATTCCGGATGTTTAATTTTAGATTCCATTTAGTTTGTTGTTCATTTGTTGTTGTTTCTATTTATTATAAACAATTTAAACTTGTTCTGTTCTTTCTCATTTAACTTAAATTGTATCTTTAAACTTGCATTGTTTTAATTCTTTATTTTCTACTCTGAAAAAAAAAGATGCGGGATAGTTATTTTATTTTAATTTTTGTTTTGGTTTTAAATTTCTATTCATAAATAAAGTAAATGTTTTGCAATAGAGATGATATAGCTACAAAGTATTTAGTAGTAGGTCTCACATTACATTAGCGTAGATAGAATTTTTTCTGAGAATTCTTGTTAAAATATATTTTTTATGATATGTTTTCTTTGGATATACTAAAATTGATTTTGTTTGGAAATTACTTTTGTATAATAAACATAATATTTTTTATTTGCAAATTTTTTTTAAAGTTTTTCGGAACTCAACACCATTGAGTGCAAATAACCGATTTTTTTATTTTTTTAATGAGCGTCAAAAACATGTTCATTTCAAAAAGCTTTTATACCCAAGAACCTTTCGATTTTAATGTTATAGAGCTTAAAAAAATATGTATATGGTGAATTTCCCTTCAAGTGACCCAATTTTAAAAATCGATGTCTTCCGATTTGGATGAAATTTGCACCAAGGTTAGTACTATTGGAGGCCAGAGGGGGTCAAAGTTGGACGTTTTGGTCAATTTTGGTCATACAGGGTTTTTTTAAATGAGTGTAACTTTTTACCTATTGGTCCTAGCAAAAATTGTCCAAAAGACTGTAGATAGCTATTTCTTCAATAATTTCAAAAATATTTTTTTTATTTTTAAAGAATAGGATTTTTTAATATTTGGCACATGTATCATTTTCATTTTCCCCATTTTTTATTTTTTTTAAAATGGTGTTTTTTTTTTATTTTTCCTCAAAAGAAACTTTAGACCATTTCCTTTAAGAGCTTTGTGGTCACTTAATGGGATGCAAGTGGGGTCTCTATAAAAAAAATTTGCAACTCAAAGAAGAAAGTGTTTCAATTTGTACCATATGCACTATTTTAATTTTTTTTTCTATTTATTACTTATAATACTAAATAAGAATAATAATAATAAATAATTTAATAAAATTAATATATAAATGAAAATGGTACATGTGCCAAACATTGAAAAATCCTATTCTTGAGTTAAAAAATAATTTTTTTGATAGATATTCACCTTGCATCCCATTAAGCGATTATAAAGGCCTTAAAGTAAATTGTATAAGCTTTCTTTTGAAAAAAAAAGAACGGAGTGTTAGTAAACGTTCTGTTAAGCATATTTGCATCCACTTGGTAGTCAATAATGTCATGTGCATTGCCAATTCCTATTTCACGAATAGTATTCCAAGTTTGTTGGGAGTTAATTGCATTACCAAAACGTCTGGTGTAATATTCAGTTTTTGCATATTGGATCTGTTTATTGACATTTTTCCTGGCAATGGAATATTGTATTATAAGCTCAGGAGTTTTAAATCGATTCCACCTGGCGTATGCCAAATCCCTCTGGTATATTGCATTCTTAACAGTATCCGAGAACCAGGGTTTTTGCCTACATGTTGTTTTCTTTTGTTTCAGTGGTACAGTTAAGTCAAAAAGAAAGTGAATATTGTACTCTAAAAATGAAGATTGCTCATCAACAGAGGACATAAAATAGATGTCACTCCATGCAATATTTGATGAATATTCATATAAATTATTAAAATCTAAGTGTTTAAAATCACGATAACTGAAACTCTGTTCAACTTGCTCTACTTGAAAGTTATAATTTAGAAATATCAGGTCATGTTTAGAAAAACATGGAGCTGATATCGGATCACACAAACTTATGTTTACAATTTTGGGCACAAAGAAAATGTCAATCAGAGTGCTTGTTGTGGATGTATGGTGTGTCGGATTTACCATATTAACTGGGTAAAGACCAAGCGCTAACATATTATCAGAGAGAGAGGTATCCATTAAGACATTAGAATTGAAATCACCAGTTATAATCATCATATTCCGCTGCAAGAAACAGAAAGGTAAAAGGTATTCTATTATTTGGCCTATAAACGCAACCCACTAACGCTAACTTTTTTCCAAATGATGCTACTTCAATAATAATATGCTCAACCACTTGCTCAAAGGAATAATTTGCAGCAGATTTTGCAGGAGATACTATTCTTGCAAATATGGCAACACACCGCATTCGATATCGATGTCGAGTAAAATTGATCGTAATTTTCTTATTTGAGATTATGGCATTCGATAATGTGTGTAAATTCGAATTTGAGTAGCAAAGACAAAAACCATATTTGCTAACATTGATAATGTTACAGTCAACAGACCACTGTTAAGCACTTAACAGTCAAATTTACTTGCATTTTGAAAAATGTAGCTTTTAGGATGAAATTCTCTAGAAGAATTTGAACAAATATAAATTTCTGAAATATATTTGGAATTTGAATAAATCGAATTTGAAAAAAATGTATTTTTGGAAAAAATAACTTTTAGGATGAAATTGTCTAGAAGAATTCGACTAATGTAGTCTCATTTAGGACCGTTTGTGCTACCCTTTCTATTTAGTGGGATACGTGTGTAACTCGATATTTGTCCAAATTGTCATTCCCATGACAGCCGGTTCTACGCACCGGAATGACCCGAGATCACTCGGCCAAGGGCTGTCAACTCAGCAATTACTGCTGTTACAACAACAACAACAACAACAACCATACAACTCTTGTAAATAACGCTATTGAGATGAAATTGAACCATTATAATCCTAAAATACAAAGACATCACATTAGTGGATACTGGATTTCGAAGCTATCAGTCCATAATTGGTCCATTTCTTCTATGCCACCCATAAATCTTTTGTAAATAATGTTATTGAGATCAAATTCAAACAAAAAAACCTCATAATTTATCTTATTTTTAATACTCTGTTTCTTAACTTGTTGTGAATATGGAAAAATGTTCTTTTAATTTTATAAATTGTTAAATTACAATTAAGATTATTATGAAAATCAAACAAACTCTCTAAATTACAGTAAGCATCGGTAATTACATCAATTATAAATGGTCAAAATTAGATAAAATTTCAAAATATTTAACATAAATTATGTTGGTCGTAAAATTGTCTTCAAACAATACCTATATCAAATACAAATAAAATTTGCACTAAGATGAATAGAAAACACAGAATAATGATGACTATTCTAGTCCTATAACCAGTGTAGTTTTTCTATTTAATAGTACGTTTAGGTGGAGGGTATTTAAGATTCGGCACAGCCGAATATAGCACTCGAACTTGTTTGTTTTAAAATTTAGACAGTAAAAAAACCTTGCAATTTGTAGGTAAATAAATACGAAACTTTTTATTTTTTATTATGTACCTATTTCGTTATTGCACCTTATAGTCTTTCCGCACTAAATCTTAGTTTAGTTTGTATTTACATAAAAATATCTTACTTTAATTATAATAAAGTTGTTATCTACACTAGAATATCTTTTAAAAAAATACAAATGCAAAGTGCAAAGCTTAAAAAAAGTAATTTATCTCTTATAATCCCATATTCATTATTTAGAGCTACTGATGCGAGGGCCACCACTCTCATTCATTTAAAAAGTCTACTGTCATTGCATTCAATTGGGTGCGTTGCAAATAATATAAAATGTTCTACAATTGTTTTTCATTATTTATACATATGCATGTATGCACATATAATATTATAAAAGTCGGCATAAAAAAACTTAATGAATGAAATTCAAAACATATGTATGTAGATACATATGTACATAATTTTTTGTTGTTTGTTCACGAAAAAACACAAATGCACAAAGGCAACATGGAAAACCGAGTTGTTGCTACAAAAATACAACTAACTACTGAGTTAGAAAAAAGTCACCATGAAAAAGTAAAAGGAGCAAATCTTTCACAATAGAGTGTAAGAATTATTTTACACTAAATCAATTATAGCACTTCAAGATAAAAAAAGCAAACAGCAAAAGGAGATATCAATAATAAAATATGTAGTAGTATACTTTATCAAATTTTTTTTCTGAATAAATTTGATGATACATCATTTGGGTGCTCATTGGGTTTTTATATATTGGAGAAAGAAAAACAGACGAAGGCTTGAGTGGAGTCATAAACATAGACTAGTGAAATTTTTTCCGTAAATTTTAATACACAATATTATAATTTAATTTTGTAAGCGCTATTGAAGATTTTTTATATTGCACATGATTTTTTATTAACTTTTATTATTTTTTCTTTGACAGTTGTTGATTTTTATGATAAAATAACTAAAGACATTTTTTATATACACGCATACATAAGACAGAATTTTGTACTTCACTTTCTTCACAAATGCACAAATTTTATTATTTTTTTACAATTGTATATTGTGTTATGTTGTTTTTTAATTTGTATTTTTTCTTTTCGATATCGCTATTCTTTTTTTTTCTTTTTCCTCCGTTTATCTGTTTTTTCTTATTGTGCCATTTAGATAGTTGCTCCACCTCATACTCTGTCAAACACACACATCTATAAACAAGAAAATTATACACTTAAATGCAATTTCTGCTCCCAACTCACATTAATTTTAATATAAATTTACTTCGGAATTTTCTTAAAAATAAACAAAAAACGAAATTAATTAAATAGTTTTATTTATTTCCCGTTTAATTTTCTAAAATACTTTGCCATTTCTGTAAAGAAATTCGTGTTACAAACGAGACGCAACGACACCAACAACAAATTGAAAAATTAATGTTGAGTAAAGTGGTGTAATAGGGAGGTGTGTGTGTGTGTTGAATATAAGAAGAAACAACAATAGGTTTCGAAATACAACCCTGTAAGAAAACAACTCTAAATTTCACGCATGGTGAAATTAAATACTAAATAATAGTAATAAAATAAATAATAGTATAAATTCACCTTGGATTCACGGATATAAATAAAACTTTGTGCAAGAATAATATCATTGTACAGAGTGGCAGCTTGTTGCCGAGACGAGCTGGTTGACGCTTATTGCGAGAACCAATGCGAGAAAACTGGTTATATAGTAACGGGTTTTGCAATAGCTACTTGACAACTCTGAATTTAAATTGTGAACGCACTATTTCACTGATCATCTAATTGTTGCTTTCTTTTTTTTCAGTAAACTTAACATTTTCGTTATGGTAAATTACACGAAGGAACAACGTTTGGAAATTATAAAAATGTACTACCGAAATTCGGAGTCGGTGACCGCAACTTTAAGAGCGTTAACTCCAATTTTCGGTCGTAATTCTCGCCTTAGTAGACAAGCAATAACAAGTTTAGTGCAAAAATTTGAGTCTACATATTCATTGTGTGATGCTGTCGTGCCAGTGAGACAACGGCCTGGTCGAAGTTCCGAAAATATCGCTGCCGTTCAGGCGTCCGTAGCAAACGATTCAAATCAGTCGATTCCGCGGCGTTCTCAAGAACTGGGCATCCCCAAGACCACTTTATGGCGAATTTTGCGTAAGGATCTGGGTTTACACCCATACAAGATTAAGCTGACTCAAGAATTGAAGCCGATGGACCATTTGAGTCGACGTACGTTCTCCGATTGGGCTCTGGAGAAGATGCACCAAGATGATGAATTTCATCGCAAAATCATCTTCAGTGACGAAGCTCATTTTTGGCTCAATGGGTTCGTCAATAAGCAAAATATGCGTTATTGGTCTGCTGAAAATCCACATGTGCTTCACGAATCACCACTTCATCCACAAAAAATTACTGTTTGGTGCGCTTTGCATGCCGGCGGCGTCATTGGGCCATATTTTTTCGTCGACAATAACGATCGTCACGTTACTGTGAATGGCGATCGTTATCGCGCAATGATTAGCGATTATTTTTGGCCCGAATTGGAACACATGGACTTGGATGACATGTGGTTTCAACAAGACGGTGCCACAAGCCACACAGCACACGTTACAATCGATTTAAAAAAAGTTGTCAAGTCCTTATTGGAAAACCCTATATATAATATATACCAATTAGTACAAACAAGCGAGAAGCGGTTATAGTGGGCGCCGAGCTGGTCAGAGCGCAAAGCTGATTGAATGCGAGAAAACAGTTTCAAACCGTTTTTCAGCGACGATAACATTGTTTATATTATCCCAATAGACACAAAACTAGTGCTGGCAAATTCTACTACTTTCCATTACTCAATAATATTTAATACTTTTCATTTGGGTACTCAATACTACTCGATACTTTTAACGGATTTTTTGAAATTGCAACGCATAGTTTTTATCTGCAAATTGAAGTAGTTTCTTTAAAAAATCAAAATAGATCTTCAACTATTATTGGTTTTGTATGTTTTTTATTATTAAATCAAAAATAAATGTAAAGCTAACTCTTAATTCAACTTTAACAACAACTTAAGAAATAATTAAAATAAATTCTTTGGAAAATTATTGCCTTTTTGTACAGCGATGTATTTTTATGCAATATTTTACCCACTCAACTTGCTTTAAAATACAACTCAGAATGTATCGAGTAACTACTTTTGAGTATTGAGTATCCAAAAAAAGGGCAAATACTCGATACTCGGTACCCATTACTCAATATTTTGCCAGCACTACACAAAACCCTTTAGAAAAATATTATAATAAAGCTTGCGAGTTTAAAAAAACTTGAGAAACTATAGAAAAGCACTGTTAAATTATTGTAGAATAATCAAAAAGGAAAGCTCGTAATAATAGTACTGAAATAATTATTTAATAGGCTTGTATTCTCAATTTTAGAAAAAGCTTCTCCAAATAATATTTTATTAAACTAAATAAAGATAAGCTTATACCTACAATTGTAGAATAAGCGTATTCCAATAATTGTAGAATTATCTTATGCCTACAATCAAGTTTGTGTCTTACCTAAGCGAACGTTATCGTTCGACATCGTGGGCCAGGGGGTAACTTTTTCCAAAAAAAAATCAAAACTTTTTGGATAAACAAAACATTTTTCCAAATATAATTTTTTATTTTAAATCAAAATGAACAATGACAAAATATGACAAGCATGTTTAATATATATTTATTGTATACTATTTATTATATACTATGTTTAAAAACATATTTTGAAGGATAATAGTTTCTCAAACATGATTTAAAAAAACTTTAGTATTTTTTAATAAAAGCTTCTTCTAAAGTACTATTATACTTTACTTATTTTTATTCTATTTATTATATACTATGTTTATGTTACATACGAAATAATGCAACCCTATTTTTATGTAACATATATAACAGCCCAGTCTTTATTCAAATTATTCATGGTGAATTTGAAAATGCCAAAAAGTTATATAAAAAAAAAACTTTTTGACAGTGACGAAAGTTTTTCATATAGAAAAATGCCTGTTGTTCTTGCCTTGTTGTAATTGTTGTAGCAATGCGGTCACCTGGTATTTAATTTCACCATGGGTTTACCGGCTTTTAAGAACGAAGTGAGGTTAGAATCTCTCTGGTGTTAGCAGCGTCGTGGTGTGGTCGTAACTTTTATATAATAACTTTGTACTTTTATTTAGCTTTCAATAAATGAATTAAATTAGTTTTAATACGCGTGTACTTATTTCACCCCCATCCACAACATAATTGGCGACGAGGATTAAAGAAAATCCAAAGTGAAAGAAAGTATAAAATTATTTCATCGCAAATACATTTTACGACATTTTTTTTGTGTTCTCCATTATGGCGACATCACCATCACCACTAGAAGCAGTGTTAACGAAAATTCTTGTACAACAACAAGATGCATCAAGGCGTCAGGAGCAACAAATTGTATTGCAACAGCAGCAGCTTCAAAAACAGCTTGATATGTTTGAACGCCAAGAGAGATACATGGTCGCTCAGCAGTAAACATTCCAAGGTATTGTTAATAGTGATTCTTCAATGGCACCAGGTGTAATGAACGAAGCTAACAACTCATTACAAACATCAGTTTTCAACAGAGAACAACTCATGGACATATTGGCAAAACAAATGAATGAATTTGTTTATGATCCAGAGGAAAACCGTACTTTTGGTGCATGGTACTCAAGATATGAGGATTTATTTAATATTGATGCTCAAAATCTATCAGACGCAGACAAAACGCGTTTACTTTTAAGGAAAGTCAGTCAACCGGTGTACCAGCAATATGCAGACGTAGTCTTGCCGTCGAAACCAACGGAAATTTCTTTCGAAATCACTCTGGAAAAACTCAAAACCATGTTTAGTGTTCGTGAATCACTTTTTAGTAGCCGCTATAAGTGTTTTCAAACAACTAAATCTGAATCGGAAAACTATGGTACATCAACAAGGAAATACAGCGAACACTTCAACGTCAGCAGGATACAAAAATGATTGGTAATATTCAACAGACATCTGTAACACATGCCATTCATACAAAGCCTCACAACAGTAGGTATAACACAAATCATAAAAAGGAAAATGCAAAGATTCCGTCAACACCATGTTGGTTATGTGGTGCTATGCACTATTCAAGCACTTGCCAATACAGAAATCATAAATGTAAGCAGTGTCATAGAGTAGGTCACAAAGAGGGTTACTGCAACGTAAATGCTGCAACAAAGTCCAACAACAACAACGGACAATTGTCAAGTTCAAACACGAATCGTCGTGCAAAAGCAGCAAATTCAGACAAAAATCAACACGCAAATTCTAATAAGAATTCGGCGCAAACGAAAACCATCGATAACAATATCGATAACGTTTTTCATCGTAAACATGTCAACATTGTGATAAACAATCATAACGCCGAACTTCAACTGAACACAGCTTCAGATATATCAATCATATCAGAACAAATGTGGATGAACGTTGGTCGTCCCACATTAACAACTACAAAAAGAACAGTACGGGATGCAAATCAAAATAAGATCAATTTTATTGGAGAATTCAAAGCGAATGTTGAATTTCACAACACAACAACAACAATGAGTATTTTTGTTACAACAGTTCAAGCATTGAACATTGCAGGTACAGATTTTTTCGAAGCATTTGGTCTTTGGGAAATTCCAATCAACTCTTTTTGCAAATCAATACAGCAATCAACAGATTCCAGTCATCTTATTGCAAATTTTAAGAAAGAATTTCCTCAAGTTTTCGGAAGTGAGATGGGTCATTGTACTAAAATCAAAATTCACCTACCCCTCAAACCAAATGCAATTCCAAAATTTTGTCCTAAACGTCCAGTACCGTATTCAGTACATTCCTTAGTGGATGCTGAACTTGATCGTTTACAAAAAGCGGGAGTTATATCACCAACTAATTTTTCGGAGTGGGCAGCACCCATAGTTACAGTGAGACGCTCAAGTGGAAGAATAAGAATCTGTGGAGACTATTCAACAGGTCTCAACGAAAATGTTGAACCTCATTTTCATCCACTACCACTACCAGAGGACATCTTTATGTGCCTAAATAATCGTAAGTATTTTACTAGATTGGATTTTAACGATGCCTATATGCAGTTCGAGGTGGATGACTCAACCAAATCCATCTTGACCATCAATACACATCGAGGTTTATACACGTTTAATAGACTAGTTCCTGGAATTAAATCAGCACCAGGTGCATTTCAACAAGCTATAGAGAAAATTCTCTAGGGTATTACAGAAGCTACCGCTTACTTGGATGATGTTATCATTGCAAGTGAAACTCTTCAACAGCACCTTGAATCAATTCGTCAAGTATTACAACGATTCACTGAATACAACATGACAGTGAACTGGGATAAATGTGAATTTATTCAACCTCAAATCAAATATTTGGGTCATATCGTTGATTCAAATGGCATCAAACCAAATCCGGACAAAATTTCTTCAATCGTTAATTTGCCGAGACCTCAGAACGTAAGTGAGCTTAGGTCATTTCTTGGTTCCATCAACTTCTATGGGAAATTTATTGACACAATCAGATCCCTTAGATATCCACTCGACAAATTACTGGAAACAAAAACAAAATGGCATTGGTCATCTGACTGTGAACAGTCATTTCAAAAATTTAAAACAATTTTATTATCAGATTTAATGCTTACCCATTACAATCCCAAGTTACCCATAATGGTTTCAGCAGACGCGTCAATGCAGGGTCTTGGAGCACAAATATCACACATCATGCCTGACGGAACGGAAAAACCAGTTGCACATGCATCACGGTCATTGACTCCAGCAGAAAAAAACTATGGTCAAATTGAGAAGGAAGCCCTTGCCTTAGTTTTTGCAGTCAAGAAATTCCATCGAATGGTATATGGTAGAAAATTTTTACTACGTACTGATCATAAACCTTTATTGGCCATATTTGGGTCAAGAAAGGGTATTCCCGTTCATTCAGCCAGCAGACTACAGAGATGGGCTCTCACCATGATGACATATGATTTTGATATCGAATACGTAAAGACAGATGATTATGGTAACGTTGATATGTTATCCCGACTACTACCTTCAAGACAACAGGAAGAAAAAGATTTTGTAATAGCTTGTGCTACACTTGAATTTAACATTAAATCCATCGTAGAGGACAATCTTCAATCTATTCCGCTTACTCATCATATGATTCAAGTAGCTACAGGTAAGGATATCATTATACAACAAGTCATTCATCACGTTCAAACATCATGGCCAAAGAAGTCTAAAGATCTCAGCAACGACGACTTAATTCCATATTTCAACCGTAAATCATCATTATCAGTAGTAGACAACTGTCTTCTAACTGGTGAACGTATAGTCATTCCTCAAACTTTCAAAAAAAGAATTTTAAAAATTCTTCATAAAGGTCATCAGGGTCAACAACGTATGAAGTCGATTGCCCGAAGTAACATTGATCAGGAAATAGAAGATTTTGTTCGTCTATGTCCACAGTGTCAAATAAATACAAAGTCACCACCAAAAACAACATTATGTTCTTGGCCTGTATCAACCAGACCGTTACAACGTGTTCATATTGATATAGCAGGTCCGATCCGATCTCAATATTATTTGGTAATTATAGATTCATTTTCAAAATGGCCCGAAGTATATCAATGCAGCACAATTTCAAGTAAAAAGATCATCGAACTAATGTCTGACTACAGCAACAGATTTGGTTATCCAGAACTGTTAGTATCGGATAATGGAACTCAGTTTGTGAGTTCAGAATTTCAACAATTTTGCAATCATCGTGGTATTCAACATATAAGGATTGCTCCATACCATCCACAAAGCAATGGTCAAGCGGAACGATATGTTGACATAATCAAAACAGCGATTAAAAAAGCCTATGATTGTGATTCCAATGATAATATACAATATCGATCAACTCCAAAATCAAATTGCGTGGGAGGAAAAACTCCGGCAGAACTATTCATTGGTAGAAAACTTCGTACGGAAATCGATCTTCTAAAACCACAAAGTTCATCCGACATAATTCGTAACGAGAAAATGGAAACCCAATACAACAAGAAACATGGTTCTAAAAATCGTAATTTTCAAATCAATCAACAAGTGTTCATCAAAATCTACAAAAACAACAAAATGGTATGGCAGCCAGGAGTAATCAAGGAAAAAGTTGGTGAAGTAAATTACCAAGTAGAAATCCAGAATAGTGATACAAATAAAATCATCAAATCACATGCAAATCAGATTCGTGAACGTTATGCGGATATCGATCCAGTCGAAGATGATTTTATTTCATATGATTTACAACCTTTGTTCAACAACCAACCCATTGAAACTGAACATCAAAATTCGGAATCATTCAATTCTCAATTAGATGATCAGGATGGCAATGAACTAATCAATACATCATCATATGCACACAACACTTCTAATGAGGACATTTTATCATCACCAAGACGTTCCACCCGTAACAGACGTAGACCAGCATGGCACTGGGATTACGAGATTCATCAATAACAAGGAGGGAAATGTTACATACGAAATAATGCAACCCTATTTTTATGTAACATATATAACAGCCCAGTCTTTATTCAAAGGTTTACCGGCTTTTAAGAACGAAGTGAGGTTAGAATCTCTCTGGTGTTAGCAGCGTCGTGGTGTGGTCGTAACTTTTATATAATAACTTTGTACTTTTATTTAGCTTTCAATAAATGAATTAAATTAGTTTTAATACGCGTGTACTTATTTCACCCCCATCCACAACAGTTTAAAAACATATTGTGAAGGATAATAGTTTATCAAACATGATTAAAAAAAACTTTAGTATTTTTTTTTAAAGCTTCTTCTAAAGTACTATTATACTTTACTTATTTTTTGGTCTGTTGGGATGTTGTTATGATTTCAACTTGTTTTGAAAACATAAAATAAATTAAAAACAAAAATTTAAGAAAAAGTAAATAAAACATGCAATCAAAAAATTAAAAAAGTAATAAAAATTAAAAAGAAAATAAAAAATAAAATAAAAACACAAATAATAGATAAAATATCAGCGCTGATTCTCGCATCCACTATGAACACACAATCAAACCTGACTAAGCAATCGACCTCGATTGCGGTGGATCTAGCAACAACTCACCCTTCAAAAATTCGCAATCTTCGTATTCAGTTGTGTTGCCTTCAGCATCCGCAAAGCTTGCATCTTTTGTGTCCTTTACTTCCACCCATTTTTTTAAACGACTTGAATATACTACACCTTTATAAGGCAATTGTGTCAACTGGCAATTTTCAACGTCAGCAATTTCGTAACGATCATTTCCTAATTGCTTCTGAACAACATATGGGCCGCGGCACTTCGGTAGTAATTTTTATTAATTCCTGGGGTTGTTACAACATTCTTTAAAACTACTAAGTCCCCAAGCTCGAAAGACTTTGCTGGGCTGTGATGATTGTGGAAGTGCTTTAAATTATTTTCTTGAGATTTCTTAATGGCTTCCGATGCATCTTTCCTCATTATTTCTAAATCCCTATAGTCTTCTCCATACACGTCTTGCAAAATGTGAACTCTACTTGTGATAGTTTGTCTGCCCAATTAGAGTATTCCATTGATTCAGACATTTTCGCTAGCATACCCCATAAATCCCTATTTATCCTTTCGACCTGACCATTCTATTGGGGTTACGCCACTGAAGTTTTAACATGTGTAATATTCCTTTCACTAACGAATCTACCAAATTCACTTGAGGTAAAACATGACCACAGTCGCTAATGATACGCTTCGTGCCAGCGATGCCAGCTTAGCCCTTTTCGGGCTAGATTTAGCCCGATTTTAGTCACTCAAAACGCGAAAAAAGAAAATTGGCCCTAAACTAAAAAACGAGTAAATCTAGCACGTTTTATAATTATCTTTTAGCTCATTACTAATTTTCCAAGCTTAAGGTCTTTCTTTTAAATATAAAAACTTTTTAACTTTATTTAAAACCAATATTTCGGCACTTCCTTGAGTGCCTTCGTCATTTTCTACTGTTATGAACACGTTGATTTATTAAATTAAACTTCATGTTTGTTTTTAACAAAACGAAGTCAACGAAACTTTGGCAAGAGCAGGACTGCGGGAGCCATCTATAGACTAGCAACAGTCGGGCAAAATTTGTTAAAAATTTGTAAAATTAGGAAGAAAAAAACCCTGACGAAGGCACTCAAGGAAGTGCCGAAATATTGGTTTTAAATAAAGTTAAAAAGTTTTTATATTTAAAAGAAAGACCTTAAGCTTGGAAAATTAGTAATAAAATAAATAATAAAGGTCGAATAAAAATACATATTTATCTTTTAGCTCTTTTGCCCGTTGTACTTTTTGCTCGATATGGCTACATTTTAGTTTTTTGGGACTTTTTCTTCCTTTAATCTGATAATATAGAAATAATGCTATTGGTAATAACCCATTCCTTAAACTGTCCAGTTTTGTCATACACATATTGACATATCCGTACTCAAACGCAGAAGTTGAGAGGAGTTTTAGTGTCATGAATTTATTCAAAAATAAAATTAAAAACAAAATGTCATTAAAAAATACGTGTAACAGTTTAATACACATTAAATATAGCCTAAAAAGAGATAATGTATGTTGTTTAAACTAAAAAATACCTAACGAAGTGTGCTCAAAAATTAATTCGAATGAAACATATACAAAATCTAAATATTTTATTGATAGTGTCTTATGGACTAAAATTATGATGAACAAGAAATCGAAATTTTGTTCAGTAACGACCAATTTTAAATGCATACTATTTAATACTATGTATTTAATCTACGTATGTACCTTATTTATTAAAATGTAATTGCAATATGTACGTGTTTGTTGTTTTGACTTTTAAAAGAAACATTTTATAATTTAGCCCTTTTTGCACTTTATCGAAAATTTTGACAGGATGTGGCTTTAAACTGATTTTTTTTCAATTTAGCCCTTTTTTCAAAGGTTTCAAAAGTTGGCATCACTGCTTTGGGCGATATAATTCATAAATATTTTTGCAAGGCGCAACATGCTTCTTTCGTTCCCGGTGAGTTTACAGCATAAAGCTTGGTGAACTTCGTAAATGCATCCACTACTACCAATATATGTTTACGTTTCGACATAATTGCCAATGGGCCTGTTGGCATCCCCAAATAAGCTACTGTGGGGTAGTACTAAATTCAACTGTATTTGATATATTTTCTTTGTTATCGTTTACCGCTAAAATATTGTACGCGGTCATTTTGTACATTGTCATCTCGTCTATTGTAACAAACACACAAGTATATACGCGGTAACTATTATATTTTATTTTGTTAATTTGTTTTATATTTAATTTGTTTTATTTTAATAAAGGTTAATTCTGGGTTAGAATAATAACCATCTTATGACTTTCAATCATAACAACTGGCGACGAGGAATACACTTTTTTTTAAGTGAAATTATTTTTACATCAAAATGGCGACAGCTTTGGAACAGGTGGTTGCTCAACTTTTGGCGCGACAACAAGAAGCCATGGAAAGACAGCATAATCTGATGGAAAAACTAATAACGGCAACTCAAAGTTCATCTTCTGCAAGTGTAAGTGGTACATCAACACATACTTCTACAGCGCCTGAAACCTTAATGGAAATTTTGTCCAAAAATATTCGTGAATTTGTTTACATTCCGGAGGAAAACAACAATTTTTGTGCGTGGTATGAACGCTACGAGGATGTTTTCCAGGTTGAGGCTGATCAACTTGACGATGCAGCAAAAGTGAGGCTTTTGCTAAGGAAGGTCAGTGCGGAGGTATTTAACAAATACAAGGACTATTTACTTCCAAAACAACCCCGTGACGTCACATTCCAACAAACAGTGGAAAATTTAAAAAAACTGTTTGGAATGAAAGAAAGTCAGTTCAGCATTAGAGTAAAATGTTTACAAAATGCAAAAGAAGAGAACGAAGACATTATTAGTTATGCCGCCAAAGTTAATCGCCTTTGCGAAAATTTTTTATTAAGAAATTGTACTGCTGATAAGTTTAAATGCCTTATGTTTGTTAGTGGTTTGAGATATCAAAAAGATCAAGAGTACAAAGCAAGACTTTTAACATTGCTTGATGCTGAAACGAATCAGAAGCCTTTGACTTTGGATAATCTAGTTGCTGAAATAGAACGCCTCAATAGTCTTAAACGCGATATTATTGCAACTGAAAGTAGCAACCCAAAAGTCAATGCGGTGGAAAATGTCAATCATCTATACAACAACAACAACACAAAAGGTAATAAAGAAGACTACTTCAAAAACAAAAAAACTAATAAAGTAGAGAAACCAAAAAGACCCTGCTGGCAATGTGGGAATATGCATTTTGTGCGGGACTGCAGTTACTCTACCCAAAAATGTTCACAATGTAGCAAGGTCGGCCATAAGGAAGGTTTTTGTTCTTGTTTTTCGGATAGCAAACAGAAATCACACACACATCTTCAGCAGCAACAACCTGAAAATAAAAAAGGTAATTTCAAGAAAACGCGTAAAGCAGTAAAAAGCGTATATACAACAACAACTATGTGTAAAAATAGAAAATTTGTTTCTTTGCAAATCAACAATGTAAACATAACTCTTCAGCATGATACCGGCTCTGACGTAACTATCATCTCAGAACAAAATTGGGTGAAAATCGGTAAACCAAATTTAGAAATTTCTCAGCACAAGCCTAAAGATGCGTCTACAAATGAAATCAACATTATTGGTGAGTTTCAGTGTATGGTGGTTATCAACAATCATGAGCAGTCATGCAACATTTTGGTATCTTCCCTTCCCCCATTGTGGTAGTAAAAAAGTCTTCGGGCGATCTTCGTATTTGTGGTGATTACTCCACTGGACTGAATGAACAGCTCGAACCACATACTTTTCCATTACCACTACCTGATGAAATTTTTATAAATTTTAACAAATGCTCGTACTTTTCAATAATTGATTTAAACAACGCATACATGCAAATTGAAGTAGACGATGATACAAAAAAGTTACTGGTCATCAATACTCATCGTGGTATGTACACTTTTAACCGACTTGCTCCAGGGGTAAGATCGGCTCCGGGTGCCTTTCAACAGTGCATGGAATCAATTATTGCTGGTATAAAAGGAGTTTTCCCATATCTGGATGATGTCGTTGTAGCTACACCAACACGTGAAGAAAATACTAACGCTGTAAAACAGGTATTTGAACGTTTAAAAAAGTACAACATAACTGTAAATTTTGAGAAATGTAAATTTTTTAAAACGTCGTACACATATCTTGGATATCACGTTGACAGTAAAGGCATTTATCCTGATAAAAATAAAATTAAAAGAATTTTGGAATTTCCACCTCCTAAAGACATAAGTGAGTTGAGATCTTTTCTAGGAGCAATAAATTACTATGGTAAATTTATTAAGGAGATGAGAAAACTAAGAGATCCGCTAGATAATCTACTTAAGAAAAACACAACATGGAATTGGTCACCAGCATGCCAGCGTAGTTTTGATCGTTTTAAACAGCTGTTATCATCAGACATGCTGCTTACTCATTTTGATCCAAAGCTTCCTATTAAAGTTGCGGCGGATGCTTCTACTGTTGGGCTGGGTGCGTACATATGTCACGTTTTTCCGGATGGTAGTGAAAAGGCTATTTATCATGCTTCATGGTCCCTCACACCAGCTGAAAAAATTATTCCCAAATTACAAACCGACCATAAGCCTTTACTAGCAATTTTTGGTAACAAGAAGGGAATTCCTGCACATTCTGCAAATCGCCTTCAAAGTTGGGCTCTCACACTCATGTCTATGATTTTGACTTACAATACGTTTCAACGCATCAATTCGGCGCAGCTGATATTTTATCACACCTAATTGATAACGTACCAAAACAAAATGAAGATACTGTCATTGCAACCATTCAAGTTGAAAAGGACATCAAAATGGTAATAGATGACATCACAAATGCGTTGCCATTAACATTTAATATGGTTTGTACCGCTACTAAAAAAGATTCAAGTCTTCAAAATCTTATTGCACAACTACAAACTGGTAAGTCGCCAAATGATAAATCAGCTGATTCATGATCAGCTATTTTTCAAGAAAAGACAATTTGAGTATCGTGGATGATTGTTTAATGTATGGTGATCGTCTCGTAATACCCCACTGTTTTAGAAAACGTATTTTGAAAGAATTACACAAGGGACACCAGGGTATCGAAAGAACAAAGGCACTGGTAGTTACGTTTATTGGCCGTATATGGATGATGATTTAATACAAAATTGTATTAAATGCTCATCCACAGCAAAATCTTTGCCAAAAACTACGCTTTATTCGTGGCCGTTATTAAAGCGTCCAATGGAACGAGTTCAAATAGATATCGCTGGTCCTGTCGACAATTTTTATTATTTTGTTATCGTAGATTCATTTTCTAAATGGCCTCAAATCTATCAAATCAAATCGATTTCATCAAACGTGATTCTAAATTGCTTAATAGATTTTACATCTTTATTTGGGAATCCAGAATTGATAGTAAGTGACAATGGGACTCAGTTCTCTAGTCAACAGTTTTCGAAATTTTGCCAAGAACATGGTATTAGTCATAAATTTACAGCTCCTTACCACCCACAATCAAATGGACAGGCTGAAAGGTTCGTAGATACTTTAAAACGCGCATTGAAGAAACTTGAAGGATCAGGTACCTCTAGCGAAAATTTAGAAATTTTTTTGAAATGTTATCGATCGTCACCAAATCCTAGTATTGTGGGTAAAACGCCTTCTGAATTGTTCGTGGGGAGAAGATTGAGGATTAATCTTGATTTACTTAAGAAACCTGAAAAATCTAAACTACAACGTAATGAGAAAATGGAAGAACAATTTAATAGACGTAATGGTACAAAGGAACGTAAATACAGCATTGGTCAAAAAGTTTTTGCAAAATTATTTAAATATAATAAATCTGAGTGGTTTCCCGGAACTATAAAGAAAATTCTTGATTATCATCTTCATAAAAGAAAGAGAGATGTTGGCATCCCCAAATAAGCTACTGTGGGGTAGTACTAAATTCAACTGTATTTGATATATTTTCTTTGTTATCGTTTACCGCTAAAATATTGTACGCGGTCATTTTGTACATTGTCATCTCGTCTATTGTAACAAACACACAAGTATATACGCGGTAACTATTATATTTTATTTTGTTAATTTGTTTTATATTTAAATTTAACTAGCTGACCCGGTCCGTGTTGCTGGACCAAAGCAAACATTAGTGTTGTATTATTACACGATTTAAATTAAGCTTTTAACGAAATTTACGGCCTTTAAATAAATTTATGGAATATCTATCATAAAGTTTTCTTACAGAATAACTTACATATGGTGTAGGTATGGGCTCAATCTACTTCATCTTGGGGCCAGCGGATATACATTGTTTTTTGGCGTGCCTACTCGGGAGCAAGCCACATACAACTGGCCGTGTGGAAAACATAAATTTTCCAAAATTAAGCCAGCAATAGTTAATGATGTGACTCTTGCTTTATTGATGGCAATAGTAAAGGTAAGACGCAAAGGGAATTGGATCCGCTTGAATTGGAATGGTAAATCGTTGGAAATCATCGGAATTCGTGGAATAAGTACGTCTTCGCCTTTGAATCTGCCACCGATGATTGTTGCCTCGATTAAATTTGGTGAGCAGTTTTTGATGGCCAATGTGGTTCCGTTGCATAACTTTGGTGCGTTTAAGCTGCGAATAAGAATTACCGGTGATCCAACGTTTAATGTTAGCATATGCGGTGGCATTCCGGGTGGTTCCAATGAATTTAAAAATTCAGTGGGATAATGGATAATAATCATCCATTATTGTATCGATCGATTTGTATTTGATTAATTTGCCGGGCAGATTTTTTGTAAAAGATTGTTAGACTTGGGAAAACCTTGTCGACAACGGCTTGACTATTTATTTGCATTCGACAGAAGTTAGGCGGGAACGAAATCTCGTTCGTGGCGCGATTAATTGGAATTTTTCCATTTCCGATGTCAAAAAGTTGTTCTGAGAATGTTTGGGCAGACAGGTCTTGCAACAAATGCACACGCATGTTCGTCGATAGCGTGATTTTCTTGACTCGGTTCCAAAGATATAAAGCTTTCAAGCATGCGTTCAGGTCATCTGCGGTCATTGATAACGGGCAAAGTTTGACGAAAATCACCAACAAAAAGAATAAGAGCGCCTCCCATCGGTTTGTAGTATCCTCAAAAATCACGTAGAGTCCGATCAAGTGCTTCGAGCAATTTGTTTGAATGTACCGTTATTTGTTATCAGCGTTTGAAAAAAACTCACAAATGAGCACAAAATGTAGGTACCATAAATGCAAGGGTACATAAAGTTTTTTATCATCGATTGATGATATAATATTATTTTTAACTTATTGTATAATGTTGCACCTTAGTAAGCGAGGAATATCTTCTGTTATCGAATGATGTAAATATTTTGTAAATAAACCGAAAACTCGGATTTTTGAATGCAACATTTCGAAAGTTTTAAAATTTTGATATTGGATCGTTAATAACATAAGTTTTTTGCAAATGTCTTCGGAACTACCGAATAACCGATTTAAGTTTTGAAAAACATGACAACGGCTTTCAAAAAAATTAAATAAAATAAAAAAGCAAAATATATGTATGTATGCTCGTATGTCATTGGTGGTGCAATATGAAAATTGGATTTTGCCACGTCCCTCCGCCCGCAGGCTGAAAATCCATGTAAACATAAATTGTTTGTGATGGGGCGTGGCACATAAATTTTTTTATTTTTACATCGCCTGCAGTAAGATGGGGATACAATCTGTATGAAGTAAATCTGTAAAAAACCCATGTAGAAGCAATTAATCAATTAAAAAAGTGGGCGTTAGAGTAGGCGTGGTCGTACCAATGGTGAAGGCAATGGTGGTAATTTGACCTTACCACTGAGACAGCACAACCCAGGCGATTCGCCGGTGAACTTTAATGCACCGCAATGGTTGCACACAATCTCCATTGGGCCAATTTGAACGGAAGGATGCGAGCTGTAGTCAAAAGTGCAATCGTAATGAAACGCTACTCGATTCAAATCAACACTAGAAGCTCTTCTTCTTACGCGTCGATTTAGATTTTCACGTTGTTGAATTGCTTGATTTAATCGACGATTTCTCATTGCTAATCGAGCCGTTTCATTTGTCGCCTGTCTTTCTTCTTGTGTTTGCGTTACGCGAAGTCGGGCCATACTAACACGGCGCTGATCTCGTGCGATTTCTTGTTCATCCGTATTCAATCGATTGGTAATATTCCGATTTGTAATTGCATTACGGGTTCGATGCGAAAGATCAGATCTTCTGGGTCGCGGCATTATGAATAACACTGAAAAATTAATGTCACAAAAGCAGTTAATGTCACAAAAACAATGTCACAAAATCAATTAGGGAACTTACCTTTTGAAATCACTTTTAAAAAATGCTGAAAAATTTTAAATACTACAAAAATAAATCAGGTGTCAAAAGTTTATTCACACACCGCCATCTACTGGCATTGGCAGAACCAGAATTTGTTTTAGTGAAAAAAAAATTAACAAAAAAAGTTTTCAAGCAAATTAGGTGGAAAAACAATTGTCGTAAAAATTGTGATATACAAAGGAACGACATTTGATTTTTGGATTTTAGAAGATAATAATTAAAAGTAATGGGTGCATACAATTTGAAATAAGTCTTTTAAAACCCTTGTAGAATCGATTACACAATTTTAAAGCAGGCGTGGTCGACTTCGGCTGTACACTGCGGGCGTTGCTACGGCATCAATTTAAAAAAAGTAGGTGGTCAAAAAAGATCCCTAGAGATGGGACGTGAAAGGAGGCGTGGAGTATGAGTCCTAATTTTTGATTTCGCCTAGAGTAATTTAAAGTGAATATGTTAAAATTAGAGCAGAATCAATTACACAATTTAAAAAAGAAGGCGTTAAAGTAGGCGTGGTCGCAAAAAGAAGTATTCTATAAAACATACCGGAGCTTTAGTGGTGTGATGTGAAAATTTCAGGCAGATCGCTCCAGCGGTCTGGCTTACCTGGCAAGGGTCTTGCATGAGATGGGGCGTGAGTGGGCGTGGCACATAAAATTGTTATTTCTACCTCACCTATAGTAAGATGTATATACAATTTGAAGTAAATATGTAAAAATCCATGTAGAATTAATTAAAAAAAAGTAGGCGTTAGAGTGGGCGTGGTCATACCAACTTACAAACCTTCCCGGGCTCATGCACAACAACTTTGCCAAAGATCATCACATGATCATAGTTTACGATTCTATAAAGTACATACACACACTCACACATAAAAACATTAATTTAAAAAAAAAGTAGACGTGGTCAATTTCTGAATTTTTTCCGGGTATTCTTCTTCTCTGGCCTGAGACCAGCCTGAATTCGTGCGAATATTTGCAATCGGTCCAGGCGTTCTTTAGTTATAAAGCTAGTAACTAACGTCACTCTCTTTTATATATATAGATATAATAATCCAGCAAATTAAAGAGATCTAATTAAAGTGAAATAAATACTTATGCTTGTAAATAAAAGTATGTAATAAGTATAATTATTTAAGATTTTTAATTTAAAGCTGGACTTGTATTCTTCATTTTTATTACAGGTTGAAATTAATAAAGTTTTTTATTTTGTAAATTCTACATACTTTTTCTTTGAAATGTGTATATTTTACTTACAGCTATGCAGCACGACCTTATGACGCTATATACATACATGTTAAAATATAAATTTTGCAACACATTCATTTTTGTTTGTTAGACTATAAAATGTTTTCTTTTAAATGACACCAATTTCTTTTTTAAGTTTTTTTTTTGTATGGAGATTTGAAAACAAAAAATTGCACGGCATAAAATAGGCCGTGAGCCACTGTATATAAATTATATTGGATTTGTTATAGATTTTCTGACACTTCTGGTTTAAGTTTTAATATTATAAACTTGATTTTCTTTTTTTAAAGTTATGGTACAAGGTGGCGCAAAAGTAAACTTCCGATGTTTTTTGGCTGTAATTAAAAAAAAATGTGGATTATTTTTATTTGGTCTTTTAATTTTTTTTTACATCAAGTCGAGAATATGATGTCATGTAAATGGCCGCCGCCACAGTTGATTGTCATTTGAGCCCTTTTTATGGCATTTTCCATCACTTTGGCCAAAACTTCCGGCGATAGGTCCTCACATTCTTGACGGATATTGTCTTTAAGAGCTGCAAGAGTCTGAGGCTTGTTGACATAAACCCGCGACTTCAAAAAGCCCCACAAAAATAAGTCTGGAGCGGTCAAATCAGGCAATCTTGCTGGTCAGTGCAAATCGCCAAAACGGGAGATTAGGCGCCCGGGAAATACATCAATTCATCAAGTTGCGGCAAAAAGAACTCGTTGATCATTGCTCTGTAGCGCTCACTATTCACAGTAACCGTTTGGCCTGCGACGTCTTCGAAGAAAAAAGGTCCGATGACTCCTCCAGCGAAAACAGCACACCATACAGTGACTTTGAGCGGGTATAATAATGGCTCTTCGTGGGTTACACTCGGATTTTCAGTGCCCCAGAAGCGTAAATTTTGCTTATTTACGTACCCGCTATGATGGAAATGGGCCTCATCACTCATGATTATTTTTGATGAAAAAACCGACCGATTATTGATAAAATAAATAGTCAGCAATATTCCGCGTTCTGGAGCAGTGTAGCGTAATATTGTTTATTAACGTGTATTTCGCATGTATTTACTACACAAATGTCAAAACAGAACTGACATTAGGGGCCAATCGCAAAATTTATAGCATTTTCTGATAGGAAGATTACTTTTGCGCCACCTTGTATTTGGCCAAATTTTGCCCGAATATAAGCTTATTCACCATATATTTACATACTTTCTTTTTTTAATATTAACAACTGATCAACAATTTATTAGGATATAATTTTCTAGTATGAGTAAAAACTTCTGCACTTTTTTTGCTCAATTCATTTAAAATTTACATACATATTTTTTAATACACACATCAAATTAGAAAATGAAATCAGGGATTAATAGATTGTGGTAAAAATAAAATCTAATTTTGAACTTACAAAATAATATTAACTAAATTTGATTATTATTGTCTAATGGTAGAATTGTTAACCCTGTGTCATATTAGGACGTTGTTGGGTTTTGAAATCACTACCGCTATCACTATTATTTTTACCATTGGTGTTTAAACTATCAGCAGTATTTTGGAAATTAAATGTAGAAGACTTTTCTTGTAGGGTTTCAATATTATCAGGACTATTTCTACTGATATTACTGGTAAAAGTTTCTCCGGCATTTTCATTATCGGCAGTATTTTGGGAAGTAAAAGAAATCTCTTTAATTTGACCATTTTTTTCCTGTTGGCGAACTAAATCGTAGTAAAGTCCACGCTTAGCCATAAGTTCATCGTGTTTTCCAGTCTTATATAAATTAAACGAAAGGAATGCAAATTAAGCATTGTCTTCAAATATAACACTCGTTAGTTAAACATACCTCTACAATGCATCCTTTGTCTAAAACTACTATAAGATCCGCGTTGCGGATGGTAGACAGACGATGGGCAATAACTAATGTGGTACGATTCAATACTACTGTATCCAACGCCTTCTGGACTTCAGCCTCACTCGTAGCATCTAAAGCACTTGTGGCTTCATCAAGTATTAAAACCTTTGGATTTTTTAAGAGAGCACGGGCTATAGCAATGCGCTGACGCTGACCACCACTTAATTGTGTACCACGTTCACCCACATTGGTCTGGTAGCCTTCGGGAAGATCAGAAACAAAATCGTGCGATTGAGACAATTTGGCTGCTGCATACACATCCTCTTCATTGGACCCAGGTCTACCGTAGCGTATATTTTCGAAAATAGTAGTGGCAAACAATACTGGTTGTTGTTCTATGAAACCCAAAACATTGCCGCGTAACCAGTAAGGCGATATATCTTCCAATTTGTAGCCATCGATTTTAATGGTACCTAATGAGGGTTCATAGAAGCGTTCGACTAACGAAGCTATAGTCGATTTTCCAGAACCACTGGCCCCGACTAAAGCAATTGTTTCTCCAGGTCTAAGTGTCAAACTAAAGTTTTTAAGAACAATCTGTAAAAAAAAGAATTATGTTTAGTTCTGTATAAGAAAAATTATCTAAACATATTTTACGTGATCAGGCCTAGTCGGATACGCAAAGGAGACATTTTCAAAACGTATTTCACCCTTTAAACGTTCTGCAGGAATTTCATATCCTCTCAATAGCTCAACTTTCGGTTGTAATTGCAAATACTACGAAAATATAAAAACGCTTTATTATAGTTACTAAGAAGATTATCTTAGATTATACCTCAAATACTCGAGATCCAGCTGTCATGCCACGAATCATTGTACCCAGCAACACAGATCCCTGAGCTAGGGAGCGTTGTACGCCTTGAGATGCAACTAAGAAAGCCATTAGAGAGCCCGGTGTTAAACTTTCGGTTGACATCAGATGACCACCCATAAACAGTGTGGAAAGAACTAAACCATTTAAGAAGAAGTTCGTCAATCCCTGGAATACAGCTATACCATAACCTAGTTCTTGTGCTAAATATGCAGCATCGTTAGTTTCACGTTCAAACAACTCCATTTCACGATATTCACAAGCACTCGAACGTACCGTGCGTACATTTGATAAAGCTTCTTCACATACAGATGTTGCACGCTCTGATTGGGCTTGCGAATTTTTACTCAAGTTTCGTAGTTTTTTGCCCAAATATGTCATAAACATAACAACGCACGGCACCGATGCCAATGCAATCGCAGCCATATGAGGCGAAATCATAAAGAGTGACACGCCTCCACCAATTAGTTGGGCCACACTGCGCAAACCTTGTGATACAAACTGTTTGAAGCACGATTTGAAATCTTGAACATCGGCCGTTAAACGATTCACCAGCTCACCAGTGCGATTTTTGTCGAAAAATTCAATGTCTTGTACAATAATTTGACGGAAAAGATCTTGACGCAACTTAGCTGCCATTTGTTCGCCAATACGGCTTAAGAGGTAGATGTAGAGGAACGTGAAACCCGATTGCATTAAATATAGACTAAGTAGATTTGAGGCAGGCTTGCTCACATCATTAAAGAAGGAATTATTTAATGGATCCTTGACGTAAGTGTTGGCATATCGCGCTAATATGTTTATCAAATCACCCAACAAATTCGGTATGCGTATATTGATAAAAGCCACAACAAGAGCAGCCTAAAATTAAAAAAAAAAACCTTCTGATAAATTAGAATTTGTTATCAGTTAAAAATAGCACCTAAATGATAATTTAATTAAAAAAATTAATTTACTTGATTTAGATTAGATTAAAATATTAACGGTTAGTTAATAATATTTATATTTTATCCATGCTCATAATTCAAGTTTAAACAAACTAAAGTTATGTTACATCTTACCGCTATAGCTCCTAGAAATTCCCATAAATGGGGTTCGAGGTAAGACCAAAAACGTCTCCAATCGAATTTTCCATCTTCTTGCTGTAGTGTTTTTTGAATAACTCCAGCCAATCGATTTCCTTCGCATTGCACTTTATTACGGCTCTGTTGTAAAAGAGTACGAGCTGCTAAACCTATTGTAACTCCACCAGTTCCCAACAGTAATGCTCTGATTTTTGCTGCATTTTTAGCAGATTGTAAATTGGACTTTCTCAATTCAGCACTTCGTACATTGCTGTGGAAGTTCTTTAATTGTGAGACATCTTTCAAAGCCTTCTTTACCAGAGGTGTGTTGATGTGAAATTTTTGTATTTGTTGTAGAAAGTGGCGACTAAAAAGACATGGGCAAGATTAATCAATGTTTTCTTAACTGACGGTGACATAACAACAGCAATCGTAAACTACACATTCTCCATTGTGTGTAAACAATTCTTTATTACTGTAATATTCACTAACCTGTTATCACTGCGCCCGCAATTGTTCACAATTAAGCGTATCATTGTCTATTCGCAGCCCGCAAACCCGTGCTGGTTTACAAACGTTCCCTGGGTGGCGGAAAACTATCGCATTCATGTACACGCGCACACTTGACGTTGTTGGAAACTAATTATTTATTTTTATTAACACAAAATTATAATATTGCCAATTTCGTTCTGAAATTCAAAACGCGTGCATACAAAATGTTCGTAACAATAAAAAAATAAGAATTATACTTTGTGCTAAGAATACTATTATGATGTAAAGGCACAGACTAACGTAAAGGTACAAAAGTAAAGACGAAATGTCAAAAAATTTCAACACATATTATACAGTCAGCTGTGTGAAACCGGGTGTGATGTATGCAATGAAACAATTTATTCTTTTGGTCGTTATTACACAATTAAACAGCCGGAACAAATGGTTGGTAACGAAATGTGTATTTTAAATCATTCACAATATGTTTACTTGAACCTAAACAGGGTTACCGTTCGCCGACTAAAGTCGCAATTTGACCCTTTGTTTGCGGCTTGCGACTTATGAGACTTTTTAAAATTACCTAATTTTGAGACTTTTTTAATTTTGTTGCGACTTTTCCCCTTTTTTTGTATAGTTACTTACACAAAAGTTTATTTTTCAATGGACCTGTTTCACACTCAGCAGTTCTGACTCGTCAAGTCAAGTATTTTTTCTTAGTGCAAATTTTATTAGTATGTATTTGATATATTGTTTGAAAGACAATTTTACGACCAACATAATTTATGTTAACTTTAACAATTAACATAGCTTTACGCACTGATACCCTTAATTGAGTTTTATCTGCGGTCCACAACTTGTTCATCAAAGAAAATACACGTTCAACCGGTGCATTTTTTCCAGGCAAACATAAAGGGTGTTGTCTTAATTGATTAGCGCCTTTGATCATTAAGCATGAGTTGGTATTTGTGGCCGCTGCCACTCAAAAACAACATCAGTTTCTGATAATTATTAGTTTTTCTATCCTATCTTAACTAGTGATGGCAAAAAAGAGAATAATCGATTAATAGATTATATGATTAATCGAAAAGAAAAAATAATTGATTGCAATTAATTGGAAAGATTTAATCGATTAATCGATATTTTTAGGTAAAATTGAAAATTATCATAAATAAAAAAATTATTATTACTTATTAAAAAAAAAATCATTTATTTAGCACAGAATTTAAAAATAGGAGCTTTAATAGCCGTTTCGTTGTTAATCTGTTCCGTTTTTGCATTACTATTGCGCCTTCTTCTTCGTTTGTGGTGAGCCCATAAATCAAATTTCACTTCACCAACAGAAGACGTTTCACTGCCGCTTCCAATGATGTCATCTATATGAGCAATTTCTGTCATTTAATTTCTTAGATGTCTCATGACTGTTAATAAAGCTAGGAAATCTTCAAAATTAATTTTTTTTTTAAATCTTGGGTCTAGCAATGTTGATGCTGCCAGTAGAAATGAATGTTTTATTTCCCCAAACCGACGTTGAAACTGTTTCAAAATGTTTGTTTTTAAGTTGCTTGCCAATGGAGATAAACATTCGATTTTCATAATAAGAACAATTATTATTTTTATTTGAACTGTTAGTTTTAAATCTTTGCTATTTCTTTTATTTCGGCTCGAGTTCATTAAATTATTTTTACTGAAGGTAGGAATTGTTACATGAAAATTATTATTAAAATTTATTAATAATTTTTCTTGGCTTGGGATTCGAACCTGGGTTGTTGGTTGAATTTACATATGTTTCGAACTGGAACACTTCCTGATGGATAAGCAGATTGATGTCATGATGATTGCTGAAACTCACTTGACGCCGACAGCGTACTTCAAAATTAATGGCTACGTGTTGTATGATACTAAAGATCCCCGCGGAAGAGCATGTGGAGGATCGGCAATTCTTATAATGAACAGAATAAAACAATATTTAATGAACAACATATGTGAGGATTACCTACAAGCAACAAACATTTGTATTGAATTCTGTCAATACAATTTTGTTTTATCATCAATTTATTCGCCGCCTCGATTTTCAATAAAAGAACACCAATACTACAGCTTCTTCAATTCCCTTGGAGCTAGATTTTTAGTTGCTGGTGACTTTAACGCCAAACACACATTTTGGGGTTCACGTCTGGTGACCCCGAAGGGTCGTGAGCTCTTTAACACCATTGCCAAAATGGGCTTAGATGTACTCTCAAGCGGGCATCCCACTTACTGGCCGACGGTCCAACGGAAGATTCCCGATGTTATTGACTTCGGAGTAGTGAAAAATATCCCTGTAGAATCGATACAAGTGGAGCCTTTATTAGACTTGTCTTTAGATCACTCTCCTTCTATTATTTCAATGCGTTTCCTTCAAGGGAATGGCTCTCCATTTCCGGACATATCTAAAATATATGTGGATAAAGTATAAAAAGTATTTAAGTTCCCACTGCACGGAAAATGTAGTGTTGAGAACTACCGAGGATATTGATGGGTCGATTGGCAAGTTTACTGAGGACATACGAAGAGCTGTACATTAGACTGTCCCGAAAAAGTTTTTTTTAGATTTCCCAAATGCAAGATCTCCTAGAATTTGCGCAATTGAACGTAGATTACCAAAATGATTTTAAAAATAAAATGAAACTATATCTTTAGGTCTCTACCAATCTTCAAAGTTTTGAAAAGTAGTTATTTTCATAATTATATTTCGCTATTCTTAATTTCGACACCTAAACTAATTATGCCACGACTATGTATAACAACACTTTACCAGAGACTATGAATTTGCTAGACATAGTGGAGTTCGTTTATAATGTACACCGTTTATAAGGATTTTTTATAAAAAAAAAAATCCAGAAAAAAAATTTTTTCCGGACCCAAGACATTCACTTTCAAATTATACACCAATTATTACGGTTATAGCGAACTTTTTTTTTTTTTTTTATTACGAACCCGTTTTTCATTGGTGCTTGATACATCGAACAGTTCGGACGTGTTACTTTTAGTGCGGCTGAATTTTCGGTGAAAAAATCGTAATAGGTGAAAAAGTATAAAAAGTTAAATTAAATAAAAAAGTGGAAAAAAACTCGTAATAGGTGAAAAACTTTACAAAGTCAAATAATTGCACTAGGTGCAATAAAAAATTAATAAATTGTAATAATTTATTTTTAATTATTTGAAAACTACAAAATTAAATACAGTGAGACAGTGAATGAGTAGCAATTCTAACAGTGCGAGTGGGCCCCAGAGCCGAAATGCTTATTTCGTGTTGAGCTCGGCAAGTGTTAGTAATGAGAACATTAAAAATCCCGAATTTAATAAAAACTACTTAACTGTGAAACCAAAAATAAGCACAAATCTGAATTTAAGTGCAAGTGCACCAAACTTGAATAAATGTGTTGAACAGGGCACAAACTTAGCCCAAAGCATATTTAATTTAAATAGAAAAATCACTGAAGGACCGTCTTCTTCACGGTCCTCGTTATCAAATATTGGAGAGACGTCAACAGCTGCAAAAGGCACATTAAGTCCTACAAATAAGACCGCTCCTATAGTTGCTGTTGAAGAAAAACAAAAAACACAGGTAGGAATGGACCGTTATATAACAGTATCGAAGAGAGGCAGAAGCCCAAAATCTGCCGAAATTACACCAGCCGCAAAATTATCAAAGAATGCTGAAGAGCCACGCTCGCAAAATCGTTTTGCCATCCTCCAAGAGAAAAATGATGTCCCTAACGCTGTGAATAAGCCAGTAAAACCACCTCCAATATATTTAAGAGAAAAAAATTCAAACGAACTTATAAAATTATTAGTTTCATTAATTGGTGAAAATTCTTTTTATGTGACTCCAATTAAGCGTGGAAATATTAATGAAACAAAGATTCAGGTTAATAATGAAAACGACTATCGGAGAATAGTTTCGGAATTTGAAAAACGCAAAAAGAATTTTTACACGTATCAACTTAAAAGCGCAAAAGGTCTACAAGTCGTAATTAAGGGAATTGATTCTTTTGTTGATCCTGAGGAGATTAAGAGCAGTTTGGCCGACAAAGGCTTTAAAATCAAGGCCGTATCAAATATAAGAAACAGAGATAGGATCCCTCAACCATTATTTAGAGTGGAGTTAGAACCTGGTGATGTTAAGCTGAAGAAAAATGAAACACATCCTATATATGACTTGAAATTCATAATGCACCGAAGAGTTACAGTGGAAGAACCTCATAAGCGATCTGGCCCAGTACAGTGTTCGAACTGCCAAGAATATAGTCACACTAAATCTTATTGTAAGTTGCTTACTGTTTGTGTTGTTTGTGGGGATCTTCATGACGCCTCAAAGTGCGATAAACCTAAGGATGATTCCAGGGTAAAAAGATGCAGCAATTGCGGTGGAAACCACACTGCCAACTACAGGGGTTGCCCTGTTTTCGGGGTCGTTAAACGCTCCTTGATCAACAAACCCGCTTCTACCCCTACTCAGACGACAAAAGTACCTATTACAATTATTCCCCCCGTAGCACAAGCATCCACTAGCCAATTTTCATATGCCAACGTGCTAAGATCTAACCAACCAACAGTGCAAAATGAATCACCAATAAATGATACAAACAGCCATAATTTTAGCCGTCTTGAAGGTATAATGGAGAATCTGGCGCAATCCATGAATCATTTCATGACAAGCATGACAAGTATGATGCAGGAGATGCAAAAAATGCAGTCCACGCTACTGCAGGCCATACTTAATAGACCATGAACTGTCTAAAAATATGTTTCTGGAACGCAAACGGCATACGCCAACACAAAAATGAACTTGAATATTTTCTTTTTAATAAGAAAATTGATGTAATGCTGATTTCCGAGACTCATATGACGTCGAGAAGCATTTTTAAAATAAGTGGTTATACATTCTACGACACCAAGGACCCCAGAGATAGATCATGTGGTGGCTCGGCAATATTGGTCAAATCGCGAATCAAACACCATTCATTGGGTGGTCTTTCAGAGTGTTATCTTCAAGCAACAAACATCTGTATTGAGAACTTTTGTCAAAACCTCGTGATTTCGTCAGTTTACTGTCCGCCCAGATTTTCAATAACAAAAGATCAGTATAGAGATTTTTACAAATCACTAGGTAGCCGTTTCATAGCGGCTGGCGACTACAATGCTAAGCATACATTCTGGGGCTCACGACTCGTTAGCCCTAAAGGTCGTATCTTGTACGACTCCCTGTCTGAAATGGGACTGAATGTGATTTCAACTGGTCAACCAACTTATTGGCCAACTGACCAGCAAAAAATTCCTGACGTTATCGATTTCGGCGTGGCGAAAGGGGTATCCCCGGAACTCATTGAAGTCGAGGCTTCACTGGATCTTTCTTCAGATCACTCACCCACTGTAATCACCATCAGAAGTCCTCAGCAAAGCGTAACTGATGCCTTACTTCTTGTCAAACGTCTGAATTGGTTAAAATACAAAAAATACATCAGCACTCACTGCACAGAGAAACTCCCGTTAAAAACTGCTGAAGACATCGATGCCTGTATAAAAAGTCTTAATGAACATGTCGAGAAAGCCGCAGAACATGCTTCTTCCACTTACCGCCCGAATAGGTACAACAGAGTTTTTTCTGCAGATGTTGAGCAACTATTGTCTGAAAAAAGGAGAGTCCGAAGAGAGTGGCAACAACACAGATCGCCCCAACTTAAAACTAGGTTGAGAGAATGTACCAAAAACCTTAGGATCTTGCTAGAAGCGCAAAAAGCAGCGTCTCTCAAACAACATCTGGAAGGTCTAGACGCAACTTCCCAGTCAAATTATTCATTATGGCGTGCAGTCCGAAATCTGAGAAAACCCGTAATCGCAAAACCTCCACTGCGTACTTTGAACGGATCTTGGGCACGAAATAACGAAGAAAAAGGCAACCTTTTCGTAAGTCATTTAAAAAATGTATTCACTCCCAATACGGATACTGACATTAGCGAACTACCGCCTGTTGTTGCCAGACCACCTGTACAAATAAGATTTCAATATCTGGAGGTTGTTGAGGCTATTGATAATTTAAATGTTAAAAAAGCACCTGGGTTTGATAAAATCAGCAATAAAATGATTTTTGAGCTGCCTCGCATTGCAAAAAGATTAATCCTCTTTCTTTTTAATGCCATCTTACGGCTTGAGTACTACCCTCCGGTTTGGAAAATTGCACTAGTAAAGATGATTCCTAAGCCGGGAAAAGATCCTTGCAAAGTTGAGTCGTATAGGCCAATAAGTCTATTACCAACTATGTCCAAATTATTCGAGAAATTGCTTATAACCAAGCTGACTCCGATTTTGAATGAAAACAACTGCATTCCCAATCACCAGTTTGGCTTCAGACGTCAACACAGTACAATAGAACAAACACATAGATTGGTACAAGTCATAAGAAAAACCTTTGAGGAAAAGAGATACTGTTCGGCACTCTTTATTGACGTCTCTCAAGCTTTCGACAAAGTATGGCATGAAGGCCTGATATCTAAATTAAAGCAGAACTTGCCGGTGAATCTTCAACACCTACTATGGAAATACTTAATCGACCGTCAGTTTATGATTAAAGAAGGTGATTATTTAAGCCGTCCTCAACCTATAGGTGCTGGCGTCCCTCAAGGTAGTATCTTAGGACCAATTCTATACTTGCTGTACACAGCAGACATGCCAACAAACAATGAAATTCACACGTCAACATTTGCTGATGATACGGCATTTCTCAGTACTCACAAAGATCCAAAAGATGCCTCGATTCAATTACAGCACCACGTAACGCAAGTGGAGAAATGGGCAAGACAATGGGGAATAAAAATAAATGAACAGAAATGCACCCACGTAACATTTACTCTACGTAGGGAATCATGTCCCCCTATTCGTATTAATGACCATATAGTGCCTCAAAACTCACACGTGAAATATCTTGGTATTCATCTGGACCGTCGCCTCACATGGAAACCACATATAGATGCTAAGCTGACTCAATTGAAACTGAAAGCAGCCCAAATTCATTGGCTCATCGGCAGAAACTCCGTCCTTCGGCTCGATTGTAAGCTTCTACTCTACAACTCAATCTTAAAGCCAATTTGGTGCAATGGTATCCAGTTATGGGGCACTGCCTCCAACTCCAATATTGAGAAAATTCAACGCCGTCAAAACAAAATTCTACGAATGATAACTACCGCTCCTTGGTATATTAAAAACAACAACATACACAACGATCTTGATGTTCCACTTGTCAAATGGGAAATAACTAAACACGTGGCCCTTTATTTGGGTAAGCTGGAAACTCATCCAAATCCCCTCGCTCGAGACATCTTACAACATCCCGGTCATAGCCGTTTGAGAAGGAGGGACACCACCGCTCTCAGATGAATAAATACAAGTTGCTCATTATATCCTATCGAATTTGAAAACTAGATTTTGCCTAGCATTGGCTGGACTTATCTTAATTAACTTTAGTTTTAAGATTTGAATACCTATTGTTAGTTCATTTAAAATGAAGATACAATAAAAAAGAATATGCAAAAAAAAAAAAAAAAAAAAAAAACGAACCCGTTTTTAAGTTCATTTTAAAGTTACGGCTTACTCCTTAAAATACAGAAGCCCTTGAGCATGAAATAAAAAGTCTGACATCACATCAAAATCACCTGTTATGTTTCCTAAAATCACAATTCGTAAATGGGGGTTTTCCCAAAAAAGAAAATTAAAAAAAAACAAAAACTAAACTATGTAATTTATAATACATAAGTCAGTTGCAATAGTTATAGTCTTAAGTCTTATATTGGGACCATATAAGGAACTTGATGATCGCCAGCTACCAACGTCCTTAAATATATTTTTTATTTGTCAAGCACAACATGAAATTAAAGTATAATGGAAAAGATCCATCAAATTCCGATATATATGCGATTGTTTTTGAAGAGATTGGAAGTATTTGGACCAAAGCTTTCATTCCAATCGTAACTAAGAAACGAGTTATTCAGTTACTCCAATCTTATTTCGATAAGTACCTTCATTTGAAAAGATACCCCAAAAGCAAACGAAAAAATGGTTTCGAAAACAAACTACAGTGTTTTTTGGAGTTATCTGAGAAGCTTTTCGACATTGCTCATTGGAAATGCACTTCATTTGAATGTTGTACTTGTTTAAAAGTTCCAATCAATGAAAGAAGTTTCTTGTTGGATCAAAGAAATTACAGAAAAATGGTTATACGTGGAGTTGATAAAAAAGAAACAGCTCGATTAATAAAACGAAAGCAGAGAAAAACTGAACATTCCATAAGGGCAGCAAAAAAGAGCTTTCCACTCAAGAAACCGATTCTGTTCCAGAGATTTGTGATGAAATTTCACTGTCTGAAAATTCAGAAGAAACGGAGGCATCTCCTACTAACACACTTTCGAGGGAAACACCTTCGACTTCAACGACGACTCGGAATACATTGCCGTTGCCAACAGTTGCTAAGGTCTGTGATATATACGGTTTATCGACTCGTTCTGCTGCTGCTGTTGCTTCTGCGGTTTTGGCTGCCTTGGGCTTAATTTCTACCGAAAATTTATCTCTGGTAATTAATAAAAACAAAATACTGTATCTACAGCCCGGAAAGAAAATTCAAAAGCGATTGGAGGTATTGTTATTAAAAGCATTTACTTTGATGGAAGAAAAGACAAGACTTTGATAAATGAGAAAATAGGAGATCGTTACCATCGAAAAGAAATTTTAGAAGAACACATCTCAATTTTAGCAGAACCTGAATCAATTTATTTGGGTCACACAACGCCAAGTCGCGGCACTGCAAGGGGCATTCTAACTTCGATCACAACTTTTTTAGAAGACGTGATTTGCATTGGATGTGACGAAACTGCAACTAATACCGGTTGGAAGGGTGGCGTTATTCAATTTTTGGAGGAGTATTTAAAGAGACCGCTACAATGGTGTGTTTGTATGAGTTACGTCTTCGTCATTTATTCTTGACTTTAGATGGTTGCACTTTGGGACCTAGAGAATATTGTGGACTTATTGGAAAACAATTACCTACTTGTGATAATAAATCAACGGTGTCTTTTTGTGCGGTGGCTGGTAATTTGCCTGACTTGCCGAAAAATGTGGTCGATCAACTAAGTACGGATTAAAAATTTCTTTATGAGATATGTAAAGCTGTACAAACTGGTTATTGTAGTCTTGAGCTGGCAAACCGTAAACCTGGAAAAATTGCGCACTCGAGATGGTTTACCTTAGCTAATCGTCTACTCAGAGTTTACGTAAGTACCCTTAATCCATCAGAAAATTTGCAATTGCTTGTCAATTACGTTGTTAAAGTATACGCTCCGATTTGGTTCCTAATCAAACAAAAACCGTCTTTTAAAGAAGGAGCCAAACATATTTTTCATCTTATTTTTTACCCGAAAATATCAGAATAGTTGTGGATTCTGTTATCGAAAGAAATGTTTTTTTTGCTCACCCGGAAAATCTACTTGTCAGTATGCTGTTTGATGATATAGACCACATTCGGGAGCTGGCATTGTAAAAAATTATCAAAGCTAAAGAAACTGAAAGTAGCACTAAATACAGAGTATTTAAACCAGAGTATATTACAGCACCGCCGGTTCTTCGGCATATTTCCAATGAGGACCTTCAAAGCATGGTAAAAGATAACAGCTTAGAAATTTATGACTTTCCTTGTCACACACAAGCTGTGGAAAGATGTGTTAAACTGGTAACAGAGGCCTCTCAATGTGTAACTAACGCTGCTTCTAGAGATGGTTTTATTATAAACAGGTTGAAATCACGAGCATTAATGCCAAATTTTGGCCAAAAAAATATGTTTAAATTTCAAGTTTTTGTCACTTATTATAAGTTTTATTTTCTTGTACATTAATTATAAAATATATTAATAAAATAAATTTGTGTCTCCTTTTTTTTACTTTACATAGCATAGGGCTTAGGTTTGTTAAAACGTTTTCAAAAGTAGAGCCCTCAAGATGGCATGTAAATCCACTTTTATTACTTTTTCCGTAATCTGTGTAAAATTACGCAAATTTTGATACCTCTTGCGAAAGTGTAGCTCAAAAAACTATTTTTGTCATTCAAAGACGGGACAGCCTACTGTACATCACGCACAGTGTCGTGATTTCATATAACGAGTGGCCATAAATAGAAGGAGTGGTTGTAAAGAGTTGAAATTTGGCACACGTATTCGATTTGATAAAAGAAAAAAAATATTAAAATTTCAAAAACTTTGGAGGAAGGATTCGTGCCCTTCCCATATATCCTGAAATTAAAAACCGTCATAAAAGATAGAAAAAAAGTCCGAACTTTATGAAATAGTCGTTTAGTTTGATACCCTTAATGATTTGACCAAATTTTATCCAAATCGGGGCAAGGACACGCCCATCTCAAAAATGTCTTTTTTCAAAAAAGTTTAAAAACGAAAAAAATTCAAATGGTAAGAAAAGTAAATATTACTTTTTAATATTTACACTTGTTTTATTATTTAAATAAATTATAACAAATAATGTTTTGAACAATTTTTATTTATTAAATACAATAAAAAAGAAAATGTTAGAATTTGTTTACTCTATTCATCCGAATCATTTTCTTCAAGCTGGTTTATTAAATGTTCTTGATTATCCGCATAAATATTATTTTCCTCAATAATGAAATCATTTATTTCTTCACAACTCCTTTTACTTATTTTATCTTCTTTTCTATGTATAGATAACTTTGGTTCAGACTGCAAAACCATTCTTTCTATTAGGTCTTAATTAGTATTTTATATTGTTTCTTTGCTTTTTGTAGACTATAATATGATGGAAAACAGTTCTTGTGCACATCATTTAAAACCGTTCGCATATTTTCATATTGTCTATACGACAGATCATTATCTATTAATAATGCTAAAGCCTTTTCTACGGAAATAGAAGTTTCTGGAGTTGGGCTAGATACTCTTTGACCGCTCTTCGTAATTGCTCAGGGCATGTAGACCTCACAAGATCATCTACCTTTCTTCTTTTGGTTCCTTCAGAACTTTCATTATATTATAAAAAATAAATATTCACATAATGATATTACAATGTATATATCTTCTTCTTCCACTTCTTCTTCTACTTCTTCCACATCAAAAAATGAATTTAGCCAGAAAAAGTTTTTGTTTTCAAACACAGATTTCTTTCTGTAGCATTTTTCCCAACTTTTTTTTATTCTAGCTAGAATTGATTTAAGTCTTACAATACTTTTTTGTTGCAATTGTGTCTTTAATTTATCTTCTAAATGATTTTTAATTTCCGTAAGGGCTAGGGAGTGTGTTGTATGTTTGTGCCAAATATTGAAAATTTGCCTAATTTGCACTTGCCTTGACACTGAAAAAGTGAAAAAAATTGACTATTCGCTTGGCAGAAGAGACCCATTTTTTTTAATGTACATACTTGTATCAATATTATATTAAAGTATCAAAAATAAACTCGAATAAACTTTTTTTAGACCTTCTATAAACTTGTAAGTTGTAAAAAATTTTCTCTCTGTTTACATTCAGAATAACGGTACAAAACACATGATAAATTAAATGTAAAAAAAAATATGTTACCATATTTTAGTAATGTCATACTTTAATATTTATAAACAATTTAACTGCATTATCGAAATTTTACGTTAGATTAAGCCATTTGTATATACGCTATTTTTCACGTTTTTTGTGTGCATATTGCATACTTACCAAAAACTTTCAACTTTGATTGGCTATAACTTGATAATTTGAAATCTAGTTTATCAAACTGTTTTAGCAGATTTTTAAAATTCCAAAAGTCGTTTTTTTTTATTTTTGGCCGCTGACGCCCTGTAGCCAGCTGCTTAATTATATTGAAAACTACAGCTACTTAGTCAGCAGCTGATCCCGAAATCTGACGTTTTAATAAAAAATAAATTTGTTCTTCAAATTTTTTAAATAACATAATGGCTAAAGAGAATGATTTTATAGAAGCTATTACTAAAATACAAACAAAAAAGTAAATAAAAACATTAAGGGCCATTATTACAACTTGCCTTTAATGTTCTTAATAGTAAAAGGTAACTTTAATTAAAGTGAGGAATAAAGTGACCTTTAAGATTTTTCGTTATTACAACTTCCTTGTAAAATAAAATAATTTTTTTTCTAAAATATGGCAATACCAGTGAAAAACCGATTACTTTTGACAAATTACTGACAAGAAACAGTAAATTCTGTGTGTTTGTGAAAACATTTGTTTGTGAAAAAAATATAAATCAAACGTCTGCTTTCCATTTTTGTTTATCATATTATTTATTGGCAAAACAAAATTAAAATTAATTTATTTTTCATGAATTTGACATTTTTTCCCGAACATATGGCAACTTCAACCACATACCTCACTATAAAATTTAAAGGCAAGATGATCTTCCCTTTAACTTATCGGTTGGTTTTAGATTAAAGTAAACTTGTAATAACCAAATACTTCTTATCTGTCCGATAACATCATACTTTTAACTATTGCCAAGTTGTAATAATGGGCCTAAAAATAATAAATCTTATACCATATCCACATACCTTTTATTTAATGTATTAAAAATTATCAAGCACCCTGTAGTTCCCGAGATATAGGCCTATATATTTTCAATGTTACGGGCCCGCCCCCTCGAAAATAGGCGTGACCGCCAAGAAATTTTTTTTCTGGCATCTCCTCTAAAAGCCCTATTTGATGAAGTTTTTTTTTGAGCAAAATCACTAAAACCGAATTGTTCCCCTTTTTATACCCTTCACCTTCATGAGAAGGTTTGTCATTCCGTGTGTAATTTCCACAATAAAATTTTCCGACCCTATAAAGTATATATATTCTGGATCCTTATAGATAGCGAAGTCGATTAAGCCATGTCCGTCTGTCTGTCTGTTGAAATCAGTTTTTTGAAGTCCCCAGATATATTCGGGATCCAAACCTTCAATAATTCTATCAGAAAGGCTTTCGAGAAGTTTGCAGTTTAAAATCAGCAACATCGGTTTAGGTCAACCAGAGTTATGGACCAATATGTGAGACAACCTCAATAAAAATTTGATATTTTTTGTACATTTTATTGAAATATTTTGAAATATATTGCAGAAAATATCATGAAATTTTGTACACGTTGTTTTTATGATAAAAGAAGAAAGTGTGCGGAAAATAGTAAGAAACAGTATATGATTTCTCATAGCCCCCATACAAATATATATATTCCCGAAATATGGCTTAATGATAAATAAATGCCTATAAAATTGGAATATCTAGACAAAATTCAGCAAAAATAAGTCTTATACAAAAAGAAATCGCAAAACGAAATTTTTTTTAGTTCGGTCCATGTTTGACCATAGACCCCATATAAAGTCCACTTCCAAAATTCATTTTAATACGCGTAAAACAGATACAAATAATGTTAAACGGCTATAATTTGACATTAATACTCTTTATAGGCAAATATATTGTTGTACTAAATTTTATGGTAGTCGGCCCAGAACTGGTCACAGCTCCCATAGGATAGAAGGGTAGCGCATAAAGTAGACTTCCACCCGGATACCTTGTGGTCCATTGTGGTTCCCCTCAGTAGAAAGCATAAATAGAGAAAATAAAGATAGGATAGATATAGAAATGAGAACAACCAAAGCCGCCTGATAAGGGGGAGAAAGAAGAAAGAAAGAAAGAGTGAAAAATCCCCTTACGGATTTGGAGTCGCCGTAGAATATCCCTTAAATAGCCACCATATTCCCCTAATGAAACCCAGGATGTTACTCGGTTTGCAGCCAGCAACATCACTGAGTTCGTCCAGGAATCTATTTCCTACCCACTGAAGTCTACGACTCTGTAACCTAGGACAATAGCACATGATTTGCTCTATTGTCTCTGGCTCCTCTGCATCCCCACACACTCTACAGAAATCCTGTGTGTTGTTGGCCCCAATCAAACAATGCCCGGTTATCACTCCTACCAGAATCCTTAGACTATACCTGTCCAATTCCATCTGCGTTTTGGTCGCGTTTGCATTTAGTCTTGGCCATAAGGACCTGGACACTATACAATCCAACCTACTGCCCCAGGATTAGTCTCCACAGTCACGGAATCTTTCCTGAATCAGCCTGTAGAAGTGACAAATAGGTGGCTTGACCTCACTTTCTCTAGTATCATGGTCCAAACCAGAATCATGTCTAGCCAGCTCATCTGTCACCTCATTTCCCTGTATGTCACAGTGCCCTGCTACCCAACACAATCTCACTTGGTAGAGTACCAATAGCTCCTCTAGAGCTCTCCTAGAGTCCTGAACTAGGTTGGAGTGTATTTGATTACTCTCCAGAGCTTTTAGTGCCACCTGACTGTCCATATAAATAGTCACTGTAGACCCCCTCTCGACGTGTGCCTCTATCAGCTCTGTGGTTTTCCAGATCGCATAGATCTCCGCCTGGAACACGCTGCACTCGTTTGGGAGTCTATAAGAGCGCTTGATTTAATTTTCAACCAAATAAACCCCGGCCCCTGTACCAGAGTCCATTTTGGATCCGTCGGTGAAAACTGCGCACCCCTCAAACAGTTGATCGGATCCAACCCAGTCAACCCTACTGGAGAACTCTACCGAGGGTGATATACCGAAGTAATAGGTCGCGACCTTATAGTCAGAAATCCCAGATGGATTAATGTCCTGACCGATAAGGCCTGCCTTATACAATATCCTAGTGTGACCAACCCGCAGGGGTTTTACCAAAGAAGACTCTGATAGCCTGAGTAGATTCCTTGCTGCCACACTCTCCACATAATGTTCTATGGATAGTAGGTTTAGGATTATATCCAAAGCCGCCTGCGGGGTGCTGCCTAAGGCACCTGTGATACCTAGACAAGCACACCTTTGGGCTTTATTAAGTATAGTCCTATAACTACGTTTCCTCATTGCCTCCCACCACACTGTGCAACCATAGGTTATGATAGGTCTAACAACAGACGTGTAGATCCATTTAACCATGCCTGGTCGCAAGCCCCAATTTCTGCCTATTGAGTTCCTGCATGCATAGTAGGCATTGAGGCCCTTTCTTAATCTCTCCTGCGTATTTAACTTCCAAGATAATTTCTTGTCAAGGAAGGTGCCTAAATATTTGGCTCCTTCTGATAAATTCAGTTCCACACCATCCAGTTTCGGCAGTTTGAAGCTATCTACCTTATACTTTCTGGTGAATAACACTAATTCCGTCTTTGATGGGTTTACACCTAGCTCGTTAGTTTTCGCCCAGGGGGAGAGATCAGCAAGCGAATCCTGCATGATATCACTGATAGTTGAAAGAAACTTTCCCCTAATCAGTATCACCACGTCACCCGCATAGGCGACTATCTTCCTACCCTTGGATAAGAGTACCGCCAGTACCCACAGAAAAGGAGAAAGAACTCCACCTTGTGGTGTACCCCTGGTAACTCTTCTTCTTATCACTACGTCCCCTAGGGTAGAGTTGATAATCCTGCTTTCCAGCATTACGATAATCCAACTCACCAGAAACTCGTCGACCCCATGTTCTACTAACGAGTCCCTAATTGCCTTAGTTCTAATATTGTTAAAGGCGCCCTCTATAGCCAGAAACGCAGCTAAAGTATATTCCCTGTTCTTCAGACTGTGCTCTATGCAACCAACCACCTCATGAAGCGCACTCTCAACAGACTTACCCCTGAGATAGGCATGTTGAGCGTTGCTAATGAGGTGAGTATCTATCTTGCTCCTTAGATGTAGATTTATCAGTAGATCTAAAGTCTTCAGAAGAAAAGACGATAGGCTGATAGGTCTAAAATCCTTCGGTTTCGAGTGGCAGGCCCTACCGGCCTTGGGTATAAAGACAACCCTTACCTCCCTCCATCCATGTTATAGATACCTATTACTGAGACAACTCTTGAAGATATCGTCCAAAAGAAATAGCGCTATATCCGGGATATTACATAGCATGGATGGGAATACTCCATCCGGACCCGGTGATTTATACGGGTCGAAAGTTTTCACCGCCCAGGCTAGTTTATCCTTCGTGACTATATCATCAACCTGTCCAGAGTCTTGACCAATACCCTCAAGCATATTGCCCCATTGGTCCTCAGCCTCCGTTCCTGTACCTTCGCAACCGAGAAAGTGCGCCTCAACAAGCAGTGAGAGAGTTTCCGAGCTGGATTCCGTCCATGAGTTGTCATCTCTTTGAATATATCCTATGTCCCTTGGGTCATTGGATAAGATTCGCCGAAACCTTGACATCTCATTGACGCCATCCACGGATTCACAATAATTTCTCCATGAAATCCGCTTTGCTCTTTTCAGGTCTCCCCTGTACTTATTGAAACACACCTTGTAGTTGTTCCAGTCTCCCTGAAGTCCAGTAAGCTTTGCCCTGTTAAACAATTTCCTAACCGTCGACCTCTGAACTCGAAGTTCCTTGGTACACTATCTAGGCTGTTTGCGCCTACCTGAAAACTTTCAAGGACATGATGCTTCGTAGATCTCTTTGTGTAAACGAGTGAACTTGTTGACCGGATGGTAACGGACCACATGAATTTGGCTGTTCCATCCCCAAGCGAACCCTATCATAAAAGGTTCCCCAATCCGTCAGCCTAGGCTTCCTAAAAGGTACCCCTGCCGGTGACCGGAAATTCAGGGTGAATGTAATCCTGCTATGATCCGAAAAGGATCAGTCCGCGGATACTCTCCAATCTCTAACGAGATTATCTTTGTGGTTCGTCAATGTCATGTCTATAACCGTCTGCCTATCCCTATTCCTGAACGTGGGCATATTGCCCCTGTTACAAATAACCAGATCATTGACAGTTATAAAATCAAAAACGCACTCACCTCTTTTGTTTATGTCCGCACTACCCCATTGGCTGTGGTGAGCATTTGCATCACAGCCCATGACCAGGATAGCACCTATCATTTTTTGCTTATGGCGTTAGCTCCACCACCTCATTTCCAGGTGGTTCTGCTACTTCATACGGCATATACACCGAAGCCAGTGTCAGCATCCGCTCACCCTTGGTTTCTCTATTAACTACGGTGATGTCACCACTCCTGAAAGAATGAGAAATTATTAGCTTTAGTTCTCTCTTTGCCAGGATACACGTTCTCAACTTGTCACCAGTGGACGTGACAAACAACGTGTACCCCGCTATCCCCAAACCTTTATCCAAGGTTCTTGGATTAGGGCCACATCAGTTTTGGATTTGGTGATGAAGCTTACCAGCTCTGTCGAGGCCGCTTCACAATGATGCAGGATTATCTGCACCACTAGCAGCCTCTTTGGTAGAGTCGTGTTTTGAGTACCGAAACCTGACAGTGCCAAAGCCAAAGCTGGCAATCCCCTTCACCTTATCCAGCCATTCTAGGGATTTACGATCCACTGCGAATCGAAAATCCCTCCCGTTATTGTTCTTACAGACCATCGAGGTTACAGCCTTCCAATGGTCTGCAGGAAGATCCACGTTCTGTTTTTTTAATATTGCCAGTATGTTTTCCACCGTACTTACGGGTGGGGGAATCCACACTGTCACTATTGTTCTAAGCGGTAACTCCGAAGCACGCACCACTTCTAGTTTTAAGGCCGGATTAAGGTCGCCAAGTTTCCCAAATGCGGTTCTTAAAAATTCAAATGAATTTTTGTTTCCGCAGTTTATTACTTTGACTCCCCTAGCCCAATTTGCACCTTTGAAGGATACGTCCTCGGAGCTACCATCGTAAAAGGCGATCTCATCCAAGAGTCTACCTTCAAGTAGCTGCCATTGTTCGGTACTGATCTTCCCATCCGGATCATTCCGATCAATAACAGCCGCCTGAAGGTATACATCCTGACTCAGGGACCTTTTCGCCTTTTTTGTGGACGGGGTGGGTTGGTCATCACCGGATCTGGCTCTCTTGATTGTCTCCCTTTGGGTACCATTATAAGTGCCAGACGGGGTTACCACCGCCTTACCCGCCGCCCTCTTATTCGCAGATGCTAACGAGGGTTGAGTTCCTTCGGATCCATTTCCATTAATGTTACCCTTACGGGCCCCCTTAAGGGAATCAGTCAGAGGGCTCTTTGCCCCCTTCGCCCCTGACATCTTCATGGGTGATTTCTTCGTACCATCCATATCTCTGGCCGAAGCCTTGATATGCGGTCTGGTAGAAGAATCGCTCTCAATTAAAATTGTTTTGCCGCTAGTAGTAGAAACTGTCGACCTATTACCGTTATGGGGTTTATCCAGATCCACAGCCCCTCCCACTTTCCGCTCCCCAGGATAGGACTCTCCCAAGAGAACACCCACGGGGCCGTAAATTCTTTCAAATTTAGCGACGTTCTGCCTGTGTTTCTTTAGAAGGTACTTCTCCTTTGCGGTTAGCGACCCAGGGTCTCTTTGTCCCATCTTTCTTAGAAAGGTTAGTGATTTCCTGGTGCCGTTTTTGGCCCTATCCTCCTTCGTTCGGCTTCTTGTGTCAACAACACGTGAAGTTGCATTAAGCGGCTCCTCCTCGTCTACCTGTCTTACAAATTTGGCCTTACCATGTGGACCGTCCTCTGTCAAGTAACCCCCCTGGCTGCTCCTGTCCCCTGATTTAGAGCAAAAATCATAGTGATTTCATGTTCATCATTAGATAGCAGAGTCAGCTCCTCCAACTCGTGTGTGACGCAAGTTTCACCAGAAGAGTCTCTCGACATTTCCAGAAGACCATCCACATCCAATTGTGAGATCTGTTCTTCATGCCCAAGAATCCTGGCATGAATTTCCGTCAGGGTTAGTTCCCTCACTAGGGTATCATCCGAAACCCTCCCTTCCGAATCCACAGTATCCCTGAAAACGGAAGTCTCATTCACGTCATTTTTGTTTTTAAAATTTTTACTCTCAATTTTATTCCCACGAGTATGCTCGTAAGAACCGGACAATCCGCGCAGTGACGGCGTACGCGGACTAGGCAACTACTTACAACAGTGTATTGCCCTGACACTAAGCGGAGCTGTTATCTGCTGGTTTATTTAAAAAACACTAACCAGCCATTCAGGTCCTCGGTACTGCTACCACTCACCTTGACCTTAAAAGTGTAATTATATGTCTTAATATTCGACGCAACAGCTTAAGTATTCCACTATCGCCCCGATATCTTGACAAGATGAGTAACCTTTAGTTAATACACCCTCAAAGTCATGACTCCCCTGCGAAAGTGTCAACGCATTCACATTTTGCTAGTGTCTCTTTGAATATTTTTGTATGTTTTTACATTTATGCTTTCCAACGGAAAGCTATGTAGAACATATAACAGAAATATTCAAAAATAAATGTAGTGTAACAATTTATTTTCAAATAAATTGTATATTTAACTTGAAGGCAACTTCGATTAAAAAATTTTTGAAAAATTTGTTAATTAATACTCGCAAGAGGAATAATTCTCATTTAATTTATAATTAAAAAAAGTTAAATATGCAAAGTTTGAAAATAAAACACTATTAGACACAAAGAATGCTGATGACGGCTTTAGCAGGCCAGAAAATGCATTACATTTTGCTAGTGTCTCTTTGAATATTTTTGTATGTTTTTACATTTATGCTTTCCAACGGAAAGCTATGTAGAACATATAACAGAAATATTCAAAAATAAATGTAGTGTAACAATTTATTTTCAAATAAATTGTATATTTAACTTGAAGGCAACTTCGATTAAAAAAATTTTGAAAAATTTGTTAATTATACTCGCAAGAGGAATAATTCTCATTTAATTTATAATAAAAAGTTTTTATAATATTATAATTTAAAAAAATAAATTTGGTTTTATAAACAGTCTCCTTGACTAAGGCTAACAAAAAAAAATAGAAAAAAACTACATAAATGATAAATTTAGTTATGAAGTTTGATATTTTTCCACAGAATGGATTTTTTTTTCAAACATCTGGATTGTTAATTAAAAATCCTTTAAATTTTGAGTAATTCATTTTAAAATTGCATTTTGTAATTAATAGTGATCTTAAAGTATTTACTTTTAATTGCGATTTTTCGGTGGTGCAAATTATTGAAAACACTCTCTCGGTAGCAGCATTTGAAGCTGGTAGACATAGACAAAATTCAACAAGTATCAATATATTTTTATTTGCAATCACATTTGTCTTAAAGTGATTAAAAATTTCAATCCATCTTTCATCTACTGATATATTTTTTACCCTCCATTCTTTTATTTTTTCATTATTTGCAAAATTTTTCACGCAGCTCACTTCATAAAATAAATCTTCATTATTTATTTTGAATTCATTTCTAAATTCATTTAGGTAGGATAAAGTTTTTTCAATCTTGTCCCAAGATAACATATTTCGTAACAATATCCAGTCTAAAATTTCTACATCTCTAAAAGCTTTATCCCACTGATTTAGGTAATGAATGCATGTTTGGTAAAAATTTGTTATATGTTCTTTAGTTATTGTTTCATCAAAATCATTACTTTTCTGTAATTGGAGAATAATATTTTTGACGGTAAGGGGTAAAAACAGTTCCTTTTTCCGTTCGACCAATTTAAATTTTAAATCTTTTAAAATAGTTGAAGCCTCAGGCATTGAAATATTTTGTGATTCTACATTAAGAATAGCTTTATGAAATGTTGCAGCTTGGCTATATGCAAAAGATAACCATAATTCAGCACAAGGATTCATAAAAAAATTTCGTAATATTGTCGGACATTTTGGTTGAGACATAAAATATAATTTTAAAGCTTCAAATAGTTTTATGATTCTTTGCAAAGCTGGCATTAAAGTTAACCATCGAGTTTTGCTATGTCCTAGTAACTTTTTATATTATATTTCAATATCTTCACATATTTCTTTGAAATTTTCAATTCTAACTGTATAAATATAAAAAAAAGAATAAATTTTGGCATTAATAACTTCAATATCAATAGGTAAGCATTCTGCTGCAGTTTGTATGCAGTTGTTCAAAATATGTGCAGCGCAATTTACACCTATCAGTTTTTGGCCAATGAAGTTTTGCATTTTGTGAAAGATATTATTCTGACCTTTTCTGGCTGCACCACCAAAATTACAATTTGTGCTGTCTCCACAAAACGCTATCATTGAAATTACATTTTATTTTTGTTGGAGCCATATCTCTAATAAAATGAATGCTATTTTAACTTTTGGAAATGTAGGGAAAGTATACAGTTGGATTTTTATGATAATTTTGTATTAATGTTCGTGCAATGTATGTGCTAAAAAGAGGACTTTTGCATATCAAATTAGGAAATAAGGGACATTGTACTGTCCTGTAAAAAAAATCTCAAGGGACAGCATGTTAAAAAACAGGACTGTCCTGTAAAATACAGGACGGATGGTCACCGTAACTATACTACATGTGTGTCAACTTGTACTACAATTAAACTATAAAACAGAGGTCGGCATCCTATAGCACAATAGTGCAGAGAGCACTTCACACATACGCTTAATCTCTTTCATTCAGTCGTCATTGAGACAGCAATGTGAGCACATGCGGCGGATGCTTTTATATTTTTTTCAGAAATACTTCCCAACAAACATTTCAAATTAATAATACATTACGAAAAATATTTTATGATTGATAATGCAGTTGGTAACATGCATGTAATCAGCTTTTGAAGTATTAGAAGTTCCGTTTGTATATCAATCTCGTTGTTAATTTCTTATATGTTACGGAAAATACATTGTGAGTGTATGTTTTCATCTAAGTTGTTTTGTATAATTTATATAATTATGTTTATGTTTGCTGGGTAGTTTTCTCACACACACAACCTCATTTTACGCTTTGCCGACCTCTGCTATAAAACAAGCTGGTTTATATCTGGTATCAATACTACGAAAATAATCGTGGTATAAATGTAGTATGTTGTATGCAGCTGTGTTCAATAAACATTGGGGAAACCCTCTCAAAAAATCGATTGTCAGTTTTTTTAATGACAGTTATATTTTATTTAATTTCTTTTAATTTTTTTTTTGATCAAAACCCAGCCAACATTTACATAAAAAATAAGTGTTCAAATATAAGCAAGGAAAATTTATCTATATTTTCCAGTACAGAACTTGCAGCCGCACCCTTTCATATATGCTCAACAATTTCGGTGCTTCTGCGCATAACACTTTTCTGCCTTTTTGCTAAAGACATTAAATAAGTAAATAATTACCTTTTTTAATAGTAAATGATAATTAAATGTATCAAACACATTTAAGGTGGCTATACACTACGTGTTACTGCTTATGTATTTTTAAGTTTACAACCCACATGTTTTTCTTTATGTCTGTCAAAATTGATTATTTAACATAAGGGTTTTAATTTTTGGTCACCAACTTGTATGTACAATTACACGTGACATTGCCATGATTATTTACATATAAATTACCATGTCGTTTCTTTAAAAAATGCGTTAAAGCCGCTGCAAAAATTGTTGGTGGCGTCACTAAAATGCCGGCGTCAAAAATATTGATTTACTGTTTTTCGTCTTTTAATATACAATATGTGGAGCTTGTACCAAAAATTTTTAAATAATTGATATCATTGTTATTAAATTAACAAAATATTTAATTTATCACTTATGCAAATTCTTCATACGAGCGGCTAATGATAGCGCAGATATTTAACCGTCGACAAATCTTTTTGCATGGCATATACATTTGAAAACATAAGAAAATAGAGCGTGTTCTAATCGAAAAAATTACATATGTATTTCCACATGTATTTTACACAAGCAAAGTTTATGAGGTCACCAACTATGTGTTTTTATTCCATATGTAAAATTTGACATATACAATGTAAAAAACACGTAGTGTATAGTCCCCTTTAATTTAACAACTTTAACAACAATTTAACATTATTTATTAACACAACTTATTAGCACAATTTTTAACAGTGAGAATGACACGTTTTGCTTAAATTTATAAAACACTTGCATTAGCAAGCAAATTGTCAACGACATTCGCAAATCTCTTATTTATGCAAGCTTGCTGCAATCTTAATTTACAAAACGCTTGCCAATATGTTTATTGGAAAAGTAAAAACAAAAATACTAGTATATGCATGGTGAAATTAAATACCAGGTGACCGCATTGCTACAACAATTACAACAAGGCAAGAACAACAGGCATTTTTCTATATGAAAAACTTTCGTCACTGTCAAAAAGTTTTTTTTTATATAACTTTTTGGCATTTTCAAATTCACCATGAATAATCAGCTGGCGCTACGCTATCACCTAGTATTTAAATTCACCTTGAGTATATGTACTACATGTCTGTCAAGGCAATGTAGTATCAAAAACCATAGTATTTGTATTATGGTATAGAAATCCTATGTCTGTCAGGGGTATTAGGGTAGGTAGCTTAATTAGATTGAGTCTAATCTCATATGATGGTAGCACGAGTGAGTTCCATCCAAGGCCTTGTAAACAAAATATTAAAAATTGCTTTTGAACAGATTCAATACTATTAATATAAATATTATAGCAAGGATCCAAAATAATTGCTCCATATTCAAGAATGGGACGAACCAATGTTGTGTATAGTTGTTTTGTGATGTATGGGTCGGAAAATTCCTTGGACCATCGTTTCATAAATCCAAGAACACCATATGCTTTATTAATAGTTTGCGCGATGTGATCACGAAAGTCTAGCTTGTGATCTAACAATATTCCAAGATCTATAATATTATGAACTTTTTCCAAAGTTGTTCCATTTATAAAATAGTTCGAGTCAAATTTTTGAATTCTGAAAAATTGCATGTGTTTACACTTTTTGATATTTAAATCCATTAAGTTTATTTTACACCATTGAGAAAATTTATCAATATCAGATTGAAGTAGGCGTTCACTATTAGTATTTACCAAAGTATTTAGAATTTTTACATCATCAGCGTACATTAATACTTTGGAATGTAAGATAACATTAGGAAGATCGTTTATAAATAAAGTAAATAGTATTGGACCCAAATGACTCCCCTGCGGAACACCAGAGGTGACATCAATGACTTTAGAAGTAGCGTCTCTGAATTTTACTTGTTGTGTTCTATTCGATAAGTAGGAAAGCAACCACTTTAAAGCTCCAAAACTAAAACCCATTTGTGATAATTTATATAGCAATATATTATGGTTTACTTTGTCAAATGCTTTACTAAAATCGGTATATATTACGTCAGTTTGCATATTGCTTATTAAACTATCATTTATCAGAGTGGTGAGTTCAAGTAAATTAGTTGTTGTGGAACGATGTTTACAGAAGCCATGTTGGCGTGTAGACAGCAATGAAGATGCCTGATGTAATAGGTTGTCGGTTAAAATTGTCTCTAATAGCTTGGGAATTGTATTTAGCTTAGCAATACCACGATAATTTGATACTTCAAGTTTGCTGCCGTTTTTGAACAAAGGAATTATAAACGATGTTTTCCATATACTTACATAACTCAATAGATTTGTTGAAAATAACCGTAAGCGGAAGGAACAAAGTTTCAGCTAGGTATTCCTTCAGGCCCTGGATAAAATGAAGGTTTTAATGATCTTAAGTTTGATAACACAGTTTCAGAATGAATAAATGAGAAATGTATATTCGATGAGTGGTTAAGATGAAAAGGGTATGAAGAATTACAATCGTATGTAGTTTTAGAATATGTTGTAGCAAAGAAATCGGCGAACATGTTACTAATCGATATATCGAGCCATTACCGCCAAAATAATGTATCCCACACCATAATCGATTAATATTTTTTATCGAAATCGATAGTTCAACATCATTTAAAATTATTAAAATTTATTATAAATATTTACATTATAAATTTTAAAATAATGGCTTTATTCAAACTGATTTTATTTAAAAAAAACCTTCCCCTGTAAAATTTTGAGTTTGTGGGATACATTTTTTCGGCGGTTATGGTTCGATATCATCATCGGCGCTACGGGAACCAAACTTTAAATAACTTGGGTAATCGCAAGCTCGACGCTTAGAGTTGATAAATTTGTAAAACGATTTAGGGTTAGATTTCAATGTTGATCCCATACGTGCAATGTAGTTCTTATATGCCAGTTTATTTATGTTATTGTATTGAGAACGTGCGATGCAATAGTTTTTAAAATCAACTATGGAGCTAGACCTTTTAAATTTCTTGTAAAACTTATTTTTTCGATTTTTTGCATTAATTAAATTACTATTATTCCATGATGGACCTTTTTTATTACAATTTTAATTGTAATAAATCAATTAAAAATAGTGAAAATTAGACAACATTTCAACATATTTAATATTAAAAAATCCTGCCAAGAGTTCCACACATATTTGAAATCGTCACCCAAAATTTTGAAACAAATTTGTACCTTTGAAAAATATAACAATGTATAAACAATTGTTTTGTAGTGTAAAGAAAAATAAATAATGCCATTTACTACGGACAAATAAAAATTGATGCCGATAAAACAAATGTCGTTGTTAGTGATATTAAGTTTCAAGTAAATGTTTATATTTTAAACCAAACTTGCAGTTTGACATGAAATGATTTAAAATGAAACAAAAAATGGGAAGTAAAACCGTTCGTTTTTTATCACATCTTAAGCACGATGACCACGTATCAACTGATTTGACAAATAATATGTATGTATTGGTAATATTTAGTTTGACTTAACACAGCAACGTATCAAACTCAAACCATCAAATTTCATTACAAAGCTGTTTTTTAAAGGTAAGAATGTGTGGTTTATTTGGTCGGAAAATATTTTTAATGTTTACAAATTTATTTTTTTAGAAATATGAATGATATAGAAAATTGTTGCTCTGGCATATGCAGGAAAAAAGAAAGAAGAAAAAAATGAAAAACTGGCACAAGAAAAGAAATGAATTTACTCACGAAAATGTACTTAATGAGCTTAAATTGAGTTCTCCAAGCGATTTTCGCAATTTTTTGCGCATGAGTGAAGACACGTATGAAGAACTTTTAACTTTGGTTGGCAAGAAAATTAAAAAACAGGATACTGCAATGCGTGAATCACTTTCTCCGAATCAACGCCTTTCCACAACTTTGCGTTTTCTGGCTACGGGTAATTCATTTGCTGATTTAAAATTTACCAGCGCTATTTCGGAACGAGCAATTGGTCGCATTGTTATGGAAACTTGTATAGAAATAAATAACACATTAAAAAATTACATAAAGGTGAAACAAAAGTGACTCATTCAAAAGATGAAAAATATCGTGTCAGTGACCCTTCCGACGTCTCACCTTGTAAGGTATAATTATTTTCCGGGTTTATTTGTGGCGATACGAGTGGTACTGGAACTTTAATAATAGGTGTGCTACTTCGAGTTAAAGTGCCATCGCTGTAATTGGAAGCTGGAGTTTGGGACGAACTGCATCCACTGAAATAAGCGGGTGGTGAAGGGGTTGCAATGTTTATATGCACAGCACTTCTATGCAATATGCCCATTTGGCCTTCAAAAAGGATTTCATTTATAAATTTTTCAGCGTATGCTCTTTGTGTGACAGTAATTTTTTTCAGCTACAATGACCAACCCTCAGCAACTTTGTCGCATTCGTCCCGAGCCTGGTTGATGCGTTTAGCTGCCAAAATCATTAACTCTTCCGCCGCATCTGACTTTTTACGCTTCTTTTCGCAATTCTGCAAACAAAAAATAATATATTGATTAATATACATATGTATATATGTATGTGTTTCTATTTACAGATTCCTTCAAACGAAAATTAGTGGAAAAAATGCAACAGACTTTTATCGCCTTTGGAATTTTCCTAACTGCTTAGGAGCAATCGATGGCAAACACATTGCAATAAAAAAGCCACCGCTCTGGGTCGTTCTACTATAATTACAAAAAGTTTTTTAGCATTGTTTCATTGGCAGTAGTAGATGCGAACTACGAGTTTATTATGGTGGATGTTGTCACAAACGGAAGAGTATCAGATGGCAGAGTACTAAGCAACACCAAATTTGGAGAAGCATTTTCTGAAGGTGCATTGAATCTGCCTAAACCATGCACATTGCCATCAACAAATACTAAATTGCCTTTTGTTTTTGTGGGAGATGATGCGTTTCAGCTGTCACCTAATTTAATGAAACCGTATTCCCAAACAGGGCTTACCGAGGAGCAACGCATTTTTAATTATCGCTTGAGCCGCGCCCGACGCATCGTAGAAAATGCTTTTGGTATATTAGTATCCCGATTTAGAGTGTTGCAAAGAGCAATTGCTGCTATTTGCACAATTTTTTTAGGAAAAAAAGGCGAATGACTACATATCTGAAGGCTCAGTTGATAGTGAGAATTTGCTGGTTGGAAAAATAGTTGATGGTTTATGGAGGGAAGATTCCCATTCTACACCATTACACTAAGGTCCCAAAATTCAAATTTTTGGCCAAAACTAAATATTTTACATGGGCTACGATTATAATTTTGTTGTTGCAATCTAATAGCAAACACAACAGAGCAACCACAAATGCATTTTGTTTTTGTAAATTGCAATTTACCGTTTAACATTATAGTACACGGAAAGAATTTTATTTTCTAAAGTAATCAATTTCGTTTCTTAAATCAAGAAAATCCACAATCCAGAAATAATTGCTTGATTTAAACTTATTTCGTTTGTATTCAGTAAAATTTTCTTAAATACAGAAACATTTTCTCATTATCAAAAAATTCACGTTTTAGGTATGTGATCAAAAATTTCTTAAAATAAGAAATACAAAAGTAGGTAGTTTTTATTAAAAAAAAAAGAAGATATTTCTAAGATCAAGCTTCATTTATTTAATACAAGTAAGTTTTTCTTGATTTTGAATTAGAAACGAATTTCTTGCATCAAGAAACAAATGATAGGGATTTTCTTAAATTTATTAGAAAATACTCAAGAAAACTTGGTTTGATTCAAGTAATTTTTACTAGACTTATCAAGCACATCAATCAAAAGTTTCTTGATTTAAATTAAGTTTTCTTAAAAAAACTAATGCTTCACTTTTTATGTATGTTACTTTTTGTTCTCTTTATTTGTCTCTATTAATATAAGAATGAGCACGAAGATTTTGCTCGCTCCGTCATCATAAGGAATGCTACTAACCTGTATTCAATATACAAACATACATACATACAAAAAAAAACACACGCTGAAACTGAATGTGCATACGTAGTACGTACATACAAATGTTTTTTTTTTGCATATTGACCGTTAGTTTTCTTCTACTTGGTTGCAAGCTGAACAAGTGATTTTATATCATTATTTAAATTTGAAGTTCAAAGCAGTGCGGGTGGCTTTTAATACGTAAAATTTTGTGAATTATATAAAATTATAATAAATAAATTCGTAGGTATAATTAAAAAATTAAGTAAGTGTTTAAATTAAAATATTAATTAAGTGGGCACTCTTAATTTTGCACTAAAAGCTTCACAGTGGTTTTGGAAATAATTCGGTGTTTTTGAGTTGATTTGTATTTACATGAGTTCTCTTGAACTAAAAAAGATAACGCACACATGTAAGTGGACTTTTTCTAGATATTTTGATTTATATACATATATTAGATATATTAATTTTTGGTGTTTTTTTTATTTTGTAGGCCCGTGTGGAGCTATTTTGGGGGGCCGCCCACAAACCACCATTCCAGCTACGAACTCAAGTAAACGCAAATCAGGTCAAAACCCTCACCTCAGCACTGACTATGTGAAATTTTATTAATATATGTCTAAGCGTTCAAGCTACGGGATGGATGCAGATTTTAACAATTTAGGTAGTACCTCCAGTTCAAGCGATTTACTTGAAATCGGCAATAACTCCCAGCCTGTCTCAAATACCACGAATTATCCAATTTATGACGCTAAGTTGCAAGCTATTTTAATTGAATGGAATTTAGGAGATACGTACGAAGAATTTAGAAGTATATGCAAAAAAAACTTATCTCGAAATGTTCTAATCTATTTTAATTCTTATTTAATAGGAAACAAAGTTGATTTCGAGACTCTCCCATATATTATCGAAAAAGATATTGAAAAAATATTTCCGGACAATATAAAAACATTATCTACATTATCATTATTGATATTGATTACGGCAGTGGTTTTGATCACCCGTTTGGTTTATTTGATGGATGGGAAGAATTCGTCAAAAAAATTAATGTTATTTTTGACCAAAAAACTGTTGACAACATTAATTTGGCTCAACTAAATAGAAATAGTAAGTGTAGTTCTATTCACTTTAAATATAAATTACAATTTAATCAAATATTTTATTTCATAAGATCCCAACGAAAGAGACATAAGCATTGTTGAAGCCCTACATTGCATCCTTCCACCAACCGGAAAAACAAAAGGCAAAGATAAACGAATTTGGAAATATTGTATTTCCGATAGCCAAACTGCACTAATACAACGAGTGGCGTCAGCAACAACTATTGATGAAATTATATCAGCGAGAAAGCTGAAGTATTCAAACTACCCAGATTTAAAATGTCAGGTTTTTATTGTAATTATTGAATCAGAACCTCTTAGTATTTATACTGTTTACGATGACATAAAATATAAGTTTGATAGCTTTATTCACGCCTTGTCTAGTGCATACAAAATAACATTCGTATTTGATTTAAAATATCAGGACGAATGCAAATTTGTGTGGCAATTTTTACAGTCTTTTTTTTTTTAAGAACGAAACTGGTATAGCACCTAATGTTTTTGGTCTGCTAAGTACTTTAGCGTTACCAATTAAATAATTCTTTCTATTTCAATAAGTTTATTTTTTATATATTGTCCATTAAAATGGCCAAGCCCCGCTGTCATATATGCTTCTCAACATTTGAAAATATTGATCAATTGTTTTGTCATTATAAGTATATGCATGTAATTAAAAATATTAAATTCTTCAAGTGTGTTCAAGGAAATTGTCCTCAAACGTTTCCTTCATTTTGTGCTTTTAAAAAACATATTAAAAATGTTCACACAGTAAATGAAAAATGTTCCGAAGATAACTTCATTCCAATTGTTAATGAACCCATAGCACATTCAGTTTTTTTAAATGATATGTCTGATCTACCAGATACTATAAGTGTAATTCCAAATGATATTGGAATTATATATATATTACTGTCTTTAACAATAACTTAAAACCAAAACATCATTTTCTTGTGCATTATGGCACAATTATATAACAATCAGGCCCCTAAAACATCTTTGGTGTATGCGATTCGAATCTAAACATAGGGAAATGAAGAATTACACGAATGTTACTGCTTCCAGAGGGAATTTATCTCTCTCTTTTTTGAATTTATAAATTTTACTGCCGTATTCACAAAAAATAAAGTAGGTTTGAAGTGTGCTTTTAGACAAATTTTTCATACAAAATTTTCTTAAAATACATTTGAAGTCTACTTTAATTTTTTGTGAATACGGCAGTTATTCTTTAATGAGAATAACATAAATTATTATTTTTATAAACTTTCTCTTAATTATTTTTAAATAAACAATTTGTGTTATTATAATTTGAAATTTATTCTGTATTATTTTACGTTTTGTTTTCACATTTAATTCTATATACATATGTATTACTTCATAATAATAATATAATGGAAAATACATAGCTTTTTTTGTTTGAATAAAAATGAATTAAAAATACACAACCATGGTTTTATCTTTTTTTTTTTTCATAAAAACATGTTTTTTTGTAAATTGTCAGTTTTTGTAAAAAAAAAACATGTTACAAGATTCTGTTGTTTAGGATAAGAAAATTACAATATTTGAATTGAGTAAATATTGCTTATTTTTTATATAACTTAAAATTAATTTACTTGAATCGAGTAATAAATTCTTAAGTTTTTCAAGAAACATTTCCTTAAAGCAAGAAACTTTTGATTGAAAATATTGCTTACTTTTTTTAGAAAAATTTAAATTTATTTACTTGAATCGAGTAATAAATTCTTAAGTTTTTCAAGAAACATTTCCTTAAAGCAAGAAACTTTTGTTTGTTATAAGAAACTTTTGATTGAAAATATAACGGCATTAGTATTAAAACTTTACTCAATTCAAGAAAAGATTTCTGAACGTAGAAATAAAATCTTTTAATTCGAGAAACGATGGTTTGAATTGAGCAATCTTTTCTTATTATTTTGTAAAATAATAAGCAACGAAAGCTTGATTCAAGTAAATTGTAGTTCGATTTAAGTAATAACTTTTTGCTTGAATCAAGCCACAATACGTTTAAAATAAGAAATGTTTTTCTTGAACGAGAATCATGCAATATTTTCTTGATTCAAGCCACATTTTCTGGTGATTTAGAAAATAATTCTTTCCGTGTATTAAAGTTGATAAACTTCAGTCCACTTGAAAAAATAGTTGAGTGCAGGTGTTTTTTAACATTTTTAAATATTTTCTAGTTTAAAAAAAAAAGTAATTTCTAAAGTTTAAAATGGAAAATAAAGCTGAAGGTATATAGTTTATTCAAAAGATTATAAAAAATTCAAAATATTTAAGGTGAAGTAAATAAATATCAATATGTTGGTGTATTATAAAATTTATGCATTACAAAGCAGTCACTCAAGAAATTCGTCAAACACTGCTAAATTAATTAGGGACCAATTTTGTAATTATTTTAATAACGAAGGTCAAGTTTCTTGGCAAAAAAAATTTGTAAGCACCAAAAATAAATAAATATAAATTATATCTAAAAAGCACTTACCATTTTCTCATTTTCTTCTGTCATGGACGTTTACGATGCACACGGCTGCTCATTGTCCCTGAGAAAATCAATAGCATCAAAATAATACAAGGTATGTTCGCACTCCTCTTCTACACCGGCGCCACTTTTCTCGAACTTCTCTATTCTCCTTAGTTCTTTTCTGTAAGCGGTTCTTAAGATATTAATTTTTTGCGTTAAATCTTTTTTTCCGCGTTCGGATACTTTTCTTTATATTTTTGAAGAAGAACTTCATACTAAGAATTTTGCTCGTCCCTGTTGCTATATTCTTTGGATTTAACGTGTCTTAAAGCAGGCAAACCATGGTACACTTCAATTAATTCCAGAATAAAACTTTTTTCCTCCATTTTTTATAAATTTACAAAATTTTCCCCGTATGATGTCGCTGCGAAAACTGAATAAAAATGCCATTTGACGTTTTTCGCAGCAACACATCCAACTCGCTTCAAATCATAGTAGCGGCGGCAGTGAAAATCTAAATTGTTTTGATTTTCGTCAAACTCACATCAACATATACGTGTGAGATTTTTTTCACTAATACAATCAAAAAAACCTGAGTTTGTCAAATCAGGTTGATACGTGGCTATCGTGCTTTACAGCAAAGCGTTCGTTTTCAGCATTCGATTTTAGTTAAAAACGAATCAATTTTCATCACATACCTATATGATAGAAATAAAAAAATTTAAGCTTTCTTTACTAAAAGACCAAGAAATTGCAAAAGACTCTGGCGATAGCTTCGAAGACCCAAACTATGTGTGTGACGAACTTAGACCGAAAGCCAACGTATTAATTAACGATTGATTAGAACAATTGAAATCATCAACACTTTTGAATTCCATCAGCTGGTGCCTTTACTAGGGGCAATCTATCAAATATCAGCAAAAAATCGGCTGAATTTAAAAGTATAATTTGGCGTAAAACTTGTATGCAGTTACATGTAAATGAGGTTGCCTTTCGAGATTTCCAAATTTTGTCAATCATATATTGTATTTTGGCAATTTTTACACATCCTTGCCGCTTTTAGTATACCTAATACTGTGTTCAGATATGAAACTTAATTGAGTCAATATTCTGTTAATTGACAATATTATTTTAAGTGTTCAGGCATACGCAATTTTCAGCTTACTCAATAATCATTTGACAGTTTGAAAACAATACAAAACATACTCTATATGGTTGTTGTGTTTCTACGTAAACAAATTTTTTAATGATTTCTTTTGTTGACATTTGCATTTTATACAATTTTGTTCACTAAACACAGTTATGAACAGTGTTGCATTCGAAATCTTACTCAATATTATAACAATTTCGTACTTATTGCGCAATAATTATTGAGATTTTATATGGAGTATTGAGCTCAATAATGGCGATTAACGCAATTAAGTGTCATATCTGAACACGCTATTAGAGCACGTGGAATTTTCAACCTGGGTACTGTTAGAGTTAATCGTGTTCCTAACTGAAGGAAGAACGTGGTTATTCAACGGAATATGTTGGATCGGCTTACGGAATCGACATTGTGGAAGGATTCAAAAAATGTAAGACATATCGATGATCTCATGTAGAAAGGCCCTAACTCGCATATTTGAAACTTTACAGGAGAAGGTAAAAACATAATAGAAACTGTAATATTCAACATTTAACTTTGTTTTTGTACAACTGCTTATAAAAGCGTTATTTTTTACACTATTGCAATACATTTTTGTGAGGAGGTGTATTTGCGTTAAATGCTAGGAATCGTAAAAAAAACAAATTTCGAAAAAATAGCGAGTTAGGGCCTTTCTACATGAGACCAACGATATGTAAGTAGGTACAAAACCTTTTCAGAGAACCAATTCAGTCAGTCCGTTATATTATGACTTTTTTTTTTATATGGATATTTTTTAATATAATTAACAAACACAAACTGCGAAGCTTTTTTTGGCTTATCTGCAGAAAACACCCAGAGTCTTTGGCGGGAATCGAACCCGCAACCCTTAGACTGATAGTCCGGCGCACTATCGTCTAGTCTATCGGGGCACCCTGTTTAATGCGCACATGTGCGGAGTTGATTTTTTTTTGAAACAAACACAAACTGCGAAGCTTTTGGCTTGTCTGCAGAAAACACCCAGAGTCTTTGGCGGGAATCGAACCCGTAACCCTCTGACTGATAGTCCGGTACACTGCCTAGTCTATCGGGGCACCCAGGCGGTCTGCGTTTCTCAAGAGATGAGGTTGTTCACTACCCTTAATTGTGAAACTTGGAAGTGCGAAAACGAAAAACGATATGCGAAAAACGAAATTAAAAGTTGAGAAAGGAAAATTTAATAATGAAAGTTGAACAATTAAAAGATGATCTAAAGAACTCTTATATCTGCTCGATATGAGCATTACAAATGCATTTATTTTAAATCGTAGACTTAGTGCCGAAAACAAGGAGAACTCAGAACCCAAAAGAAAAAGAATTGACTATGTATGAGTATCGCTTACAAGTTGCTAAAGAACTATCTATTTCCACAGAAAAGCGGCACATCGGTCGTCCTTCTTCTGGTGAAGAGCCAACTTCTAGAAACTCTGTTGGAAAGAAAACAATCCATCCAGTAGCAAGCTTGATTAACGACAAAATAAACCATTTTCCTGAATGGGGATCAACAAAATCATGTAAATTGTGCAAAAAGTCTGAAACACACACATTGTGTACAAAATGCAAAATTCATTTATGTTTTTCAAAGGCAAAAAACTGCTTCACAAAATACCATGTTGATGTGTAACCAATTTTATATTACTTTTAAGCCTTTTTTCCGAATTCGTGTAAAAAAAAAATTTGTTAAAAATTACAACATTTTCATTTTGCTAAACCCTAAGACCGCTTACAGACGGTCCTTCGTTTTTATCACTTACTGCCAGCGTTGCCGTTTGGTTATTTCTAACCAAAATTGGTTATTTTTTTTCTCAATGTGTACATGTGTAGATTTTTTCTGTTTTGGTTATTTTTTTTTACTGAAAATATTTAGATTTTAAGACAATTAGTAGTATATTGCAAGCAAAAGAATTGTGCAAAAATCAACAAAATGCCCATTTTGTTTGGTCTGCCAAAGACAAATTTTAAAACTCAAGCTGTGACATTTTAAGTAAAAGTGATCTCCATACTTATTGTAATATAATTACATGTTTTTTAGTATTTAAGAGAGTAACTTTCTAGTTCCTTATTTTATTGCCAATGAAAAATAATTTGTTTTTATATACTTTTTATTTTTGTTTAAGACATTAAAAATTAATAATTAAACTTGCAAAACTTAATGTAAAGTAGCTTATGTTTCTTTGCATTACTTTTTGCAAAATATGACGCTGTTTTTTAAAAAAATAATTTTTTAGTATTAGGAGTTGTGTTGTAAAATACGTTGTTTTATGTTTTTTTTTGTTACCTTAAAGTACAAATTATAGTTAAAATTACAAAAAATAAATAAATAGTACATGCATTTAAATTTGGTTATTTTTTTTTAATTTGGTTATTTTTTTCATAAATGTTGGTTACAAAAAATTTTTTTTCGTGGCAACACTGCTTACTGCTTCCAAAAACCATTTGTCGGCAAATGGACTTTAAATTCGTGTTTTCAGCCCAAATTCATACTAAGACCAAAATTATTGAAGCAAAATAATTCGTATTTGGGTTTCAGTGGTAATAGGGTTAACATAAATGAAAGCGATTGCAATATTAATTCCATGAAAAATGCACCAAATATAAATAATAGTTTAAATAATGATTCAAATAATATTTTAAATAACAGTAATGTTACTCTTGATCCTTTCGAGACATCAGATACACGCATAAACGTAGCTAAGTTTGAAAAATATCTTAATCCAAAGGAAACTCTTTTAAATGTAGAACGTTTAGAACTCGTGGCAACAAAACAAAAAATTTTTAAATATCTTTTTATAGCACCAAAAAGCTAGATTCCGGTTTACTAGTATATGGATACTGTACCTTTGCTGCAAGTATAAATTTAAAATAGATTTAGATGTTATGGTTTCTCACAGAAAGTTTTAGTTATTAATACATAATTATATACATATTATTATTAGATTATGCCATTTTATCGCCTGTTTATTTGCTTTCAAAACACTGTAACACTGTAATAAAACACGTCCGTTGTATTTCGCATTAAATCTTATTTTATTCTTCTTGTTACAATTTGGTACTTATCAACTATAGCTGTGTTCACATTGTGTGTATTTGTCATGTGGAATGCCACTTTTCTATCCACATGTGTTTTCATGTGTATGTCAAAAATTGAGTTTCACATACGGTTTATAATTTACATGTTCAAATGTTGGTATGTCAATTACATTTGACATAACCTATCAAAAAAAAAATTTAAAACAGCTGATATGGTAAAACTTATTCCGCGGGTTATACAAGTATTCCTTCTCTTGCCACATTTCGATCAACTGTAGAACCGCTTCTTTGCACCAGTCATACTTTAACAACATAAAAATAACTATAAAAATTGCAATAAAAAAATACATATGTACTTACTTTTGTTAACTACTTTTCAAGTTTTCCCTCCATTTTCAATAATAAATTTGTATAGTTTTTTTTTTGTATTTTTGTTTTACTATTGTTAGGGCTTGGGGAAGATATGTCCCTTTGAATATTTCCCTTGCCTAAATTTAAAGGGGGTGTTTTTTAATTAAAACACAAACAGGTTTTTTCTTACTAACAAAAGCACTTCTTGCTTAATTGAGCTCTATCTTATAACTAACTTATAACTAACAAAGGAATTCAGGTCTGTATACTAAATCTAAGTACATATATATACATATATACGTTTATACAAAATGCCGCTATTTCAAGGCGAATTATGTACATTAAATAAATGATTTTTAATAAACTAGTAAATAAAGAGAAAATAAAATTTTATACAAAAACTTGTTGAACACGGTTCAACAACTATTTATAAATTATACTAGCTGACCCGGTCCGCGTTGCTGGCCCTAAGCAAACATTAGTGTTGTATTACCACACGATTTAAATTAAGCTTTTAAAGAAATGTACGGTCTTTAAATAAATTTATGGAATATCTGTCATAAAGATTTGTTACAGAATAACTTACATATGGTCTAGGTATGGGCTCAATCAAAAAAGAAACGCATTTATTTAAGGCAAATTGGAAATTATATTTATTTATTACTTCATCTTGGGGCCAGCGGATATACGTTTTTTGTTTTTTGGCGTGCCGTGTGGAAAACATAAATTTTCCAAAATTAAGCCAGCAATAGTTAATGATGTGACTCTTGCTTTATTGATGGCAATAGTGCAGGTAAGACGCAAATGGAATTGGAGCCGCTTTAATTGGAATGGTAAATCGTTGGAAATCATCCGAATTCGTGAAATAAGTACATCTTCGCCTTTGAATCTGCCACCGATGATTGTTGCCTCGATTAAATTTGGTGAGCAGTTTTTGATGGTCAATGTGGTTCCGTTGCATAACTTTGGTGCGTTTAAGCTGCGAATAAGAATTACCGGTGATCCAACGTTTAATGTTAGCACATGCGATGGCATTCCGGGTGGTTCCAATGAATTTAAAAATTCAGAGGGATAATGGATAATAATCATCCATTATTGTATCGATCGATTTGTATTTGATTAATTTGCTCATTGAGCTTGTTAGCATAATAATTTGTTGGTGCCAAAATTGCACGTTTCAACAGCCAATCCGAATTTTTGTAGAAGATTGTTAGACTTGGGAAAACCTTGTCGACAACGGCTTGAATATTTATTTGCATTCGACAGAAGTTAGGCGGGAACGAAATCTCGTTCGTGGCGCGATTAATTGGAATTTTTCCATTTCCGATGTCAAAAAGTTGTTCTGAGAATGTTTGGGCAGACGGGTCTTGCAACAAATGCACACGCATGTTCGTCGATAGCGTGATTTTCTCGACTCGGTTCCAAAGATATAAAGCTTTCAAGCATGCGTTCAGGTCATCTGCGGTCATTGATAACGGGCAAAGTTTGACGAAAATCACCAACAAAAAGAATAAGAGCGCCTCCCATCGGTTTTTAGAAAATCACGTAGAGTCCGATCAAGCGCTTCGAGCAATTTGTTTGAATGTACCGTTATTATACCCTTCACCTTCATGAGAAGGGTATATATAAGTTTGTCATTCCGTGTGAAATTTCCACAATATAATTTTCCGACCCTATAAAGTATATGTATTCTGGATCCTTATAGATAGCGAAGTCGATTAAGCCATGTCCGTCTGTCTGTCTGTCTGTCTGGATGTTGAAATCAGTTTTTTGAAGTCCCAAGATATATTCGGGGTCCAAACCTTCAATAATTCTGTCAGAAGTGCTTTCGAGAAGTTTGCTATTTAAAATCAGCAAAATCGGTTTAGGTCAACCAGAGTTATGAACCAATATGTGAGACCACCTCCATAAAAATTTGATATTTTTCGTCCATTTTATTGCAATATTTTGAAATATATTGCAGATAATACCATGAAATTTTGTATACGTTGTTTGTGCTATAAAAGAAGTGTGCGGAAAATAGTAAGAATCGGTCCATGATTTCTCATAGCCCCCATACAATTATATATATTCCCGAAATATGGCTTAATGATAAATAAATGCCTATTAAATTGGAATATCAAGACAAAATTCAGCAAAAATAAGATTTATACAAAAAGAAATCACAAACCGAAATTTTTTTTTAGTTTGGTCCATATTTGACCATAGACCCCATATAAAGTCTACTTACAAAATTCACTTAAATACATATAAAACAGATATAAATAATGTTAAACGGCTAAAATTTTACATAAATACTCTTTATAGGCAAATAAATTATTGTACCAAAATTTATGGTGGTCGGCCCAGAAATGGCCATAGCCCCCATACAAAAATCTTCCCGAAATATTGCTCAATTATACATAAATGCCTATAAAATTGGAATATCAAGACAAAATTCAGCAAAACTAAGTTTTGTGCAAAAAGAAATCGCAGAACGAAATTTTTTTTAGTTCGGTCCATGTTTGACCATAGACCCCATATAAAGTCCACTTCCAAAATTCACTTAAATACGCATAAAACAGATATAAATAATATTAAAAGGCTAAAATTTGACATAAATACTCTTTATAGGCAAATAAATTGTTGTACTAAATTTTATGGTGGTCGGCCCACAACTGGTCATAGCTCCCATACAAGGACCACATCTGAAAAAGACATTTTTCCCTATATATATTGTATAAATATCGTTACCGACTCAAAACTTTGTACAAATCATTTACATATATACAAAAATCATTCCACACAATTTTGTTAATTTCGGTCTATTTTTAACCGTATGCCCCATATAAAGCCCTCTTCCGAAAATCACTTTAATACTCATAAATCTCTTATAAATAAGGGTACCAATCCAAAATTTTACACAGATCATTTACATACATGCCTAAATCAACCTGCTGGATTTTGAGAATATCGGTCCATATTTTACTATATCCCCCACATAAGTTCCACTACCGAAATCCACGTTAATACTAATATATATCTTAAATATACCGTTATTATGTTGAAATTTTACGTGAAATATCCTCATATGCATGAAAATAACTGTTCCAAAATTTAAGAAGATCGGCCCATAATTTGTCGTACCTGCTATATAGAACCATTTCCAAAAAACAAATAATTCGCCCCCTCGGAAATAGGCGTGCCCGCCAACAAATTTTTTTTTTGCTGGTATTTCCTCTAAAAGCCCTATTTGATTTTGTTTTTTTTTTAGCAAAATCACTAAAACCGAATTGTACCCCTTTTTTATACTCTGTTTGTTAAATTACACTGAAGATTATTATCAACATCAGACAAACTCTATAAATTATGGTAAGAATTGGTAATTAAATCAATTAAAAATGGTGAAAATTAGACAACATTTCAAAATATTTAACATAAATTATGTTGGTCGTAAAATTGTCTTTCAAACAATATATTAAATACTAATAAAATTTGCACTATAACTGAATAGAAAACACAGAATTAGGATATTCTAGTCCTATAACCAGTGTAGTTTTTGTATTTCTTAGTACGGTTAGGTGAAGGGTATTTAAGATTCGGCACAGTCGAATATAGCACTCTTACTTGTTTTTTATCAGCGTTTGAAAAAAACTCACAAATGAGCACAAAATGTAGGTATCATAAATGCAAGGGTACATAAAGTTTTTTATCATCGATTGATGATATAATATTATTTTTAACTTATTGTATAATGTTGCACCTTAGTAAGCGCGGAATATCTTCTGTTATCGAATGATGTAAATATTTTGTAAATAAACCGAAAACTCGGATTTTTGAATGCAACATTTCGAAAGTTTTAAAATTTTGATATTGGATCGTTAATAACATAAGTTTTTTGCAAATATCTTCGGAACTACATAACCGATTTAAGAGTTTGATATCTCGTTTTGAAAAGCATGACAACGGCTTTGAAAAAAATTAAATAAAATAAAAAAAGCAAAATATATGTATGTATGCTCGTATGTCATTGGTGATGCAATATGAAAATTGGATTTTGCCACGCCCCTGCGCCCGCAGACTGAAAAACCATGCAAACATAAATTTTTTTATTTTTACCTCGCCTTCAGTAAGATGTGGATACAATCTGTATGAAGTAAATCTGTAAAAACCCATGCAGAAGCAATTAATCAATTAAAAAAAGTGGGCGTTAGAGTAGGCGTGGTCGTACCAATGGTGAAGGCAATGGTGGTAATTTGACCTTACCACTGAGACAGCACAACCCAGGCGATTTTCCGGTGAACTTTAATGCACCGCAATGGTTGCACACATTCTCCATTGGAACAATTTGAACGGAAGGATGCGAGCTGTAGTCAAAAGTGCAATCGTAATGAAACGCTACTCGATTCAAATCAACACTTGAAGCTCTTCTTCTTACGCGTTGATTTAGATTTTCACGTTGTTGAATTGCTTGATTTAATCCATGATTTTTCATTGCTAATCGAGCCGTTTCATTTGTCGCCTGTCTTTCTTCTTGTATTTGCGTTACGCGAAGTCGGGCCATACTAACACGGCGCTGATCTCGTGCGATTTCTTGTTCATCCGTATTCAATCGATCGGTAATATTCCGATTTGTAATTGCATTACGGGTTCGGTGCGAAAGATCAGATCTTCTGGGTCGCGGCATTATGAATAACACTGAGAAATTAATGTCACAAAAACAATGTCACAACATTATTTAGGGAACTTACCTTTTGAAATCATTTTTAAAAAAGGTTGAAAATTTTTAAATACTACAAAATCTACTGGCAATAGCAGAACCAGAATTTGTTTTTGTAAAAAAAATATTAACAAAAAAAGTTTTCAATCAAATTAGGTGGAAAAACAATGGTCGTAAAAATTGTGATATACAAATGAACGACATTTGATTTTTGGATTTTAGAAGATAATAATTAAAAGTAATGGGTGTATACAATTTGAAGTAAGTCTTTTAAAACCCTTGTAGAATCGATTACACAATTTTAAAGATGTACACTGCGGGCGTTGCTACGGCATCAATTTAAAAAAAAGTAGGCGGTCAAAAAAGATCGCTAGAGATGGGACGTGAAAGGAGGCGTGGAGTATGAATCTTAATTTTTGATCTCGCCTAGAGTAAAGTGAATATGTTAAAATTAGAGTAGAATCAATTACACAATTTAAAAAAGAAGGCGTTAAAGTAGGCGTGGTCGCAAAAAAGAAGTATTTTATAAATACTTAGTGGTGTGATGTGAAAATTTCAGGCAGATCGCTCCAGCGGTCTGGCTTACCTGGCAAGCGTCTTGCATGTGATGGGGCGTGAAAGTGGGCGTGACACATACAATTTTTATTTCTACCTCGACTACAGTAAATCTGTAAGAACCCATTTAGAATTAAATAAAAAAAGTAGGCGTTAGAGTGGGCGTGGTCGTACCAACTTACAAACCTTCCCGGGCTCATGCACAACAACTTTGCCGAAGATCATCACATGATCATTTACGATTCTATAAAGAACATACACACACTCACACATAAAAACATTAATTTAAAAAAAAGTAGGCGTGGTCAATTTCTGAACTTTTTCCGGGTATTCTTCTTCTCGGCGTGAGACCAGCCTGAATTCGTGCGAATCGTTGCAATTGGTCCTGGCGTTCTTTAGTTATAAAGCTAGTAACTAACGTCACTCTCTTTTATATACACTAATACCCCGCGTCGACCCGATTTGCGTTGATTCGATTTGCGTCATCAAAAAAAGTTGCGTGGCTTCGAATTGCGTTGTTGATGTTTCGTTTTGCGTCGAAAAAATACATAATTGTGGCTTCGAATTGCGTCGTTAATGTTTCGTTTTGCGTCGTTTTCTATTCCATTTTGTTCATAGAAAGAGGATTTCCCTTTTTACTTGTTTTGGTCAAACACAAATATATGTTTATGTTGATTTTTTACATGTATGAATTGGCTTTAATTTATTTTTTTACTTTACGTTATCTTTTTGTTGCAATAAATTTTAAAAAATATACCTATGTATACATTTATTTATAGTAAAAATTTTCAACTTTTCTAAAAATTTTCTTCTGGAACGAATTAACGAAAAATCCATACAAATATATGAAGAAAAGTGATACGATTTGCGTTGTTTCGCATTGCGTCCCGTATGGTCGGTCCCAATTAACGACGCAAGTCGGGGTATTAGTGTATATAGATTTATTAAAATTTTAATTAATTTTTGCCGCCACAAAATTTTTGTTATAAAAAACAGCTGATGTCAGATGGTTTGTCACTTGAAAATAGAACTCGTTCTAAATAAAAAATGTCATGTGTATTGCACACATAGAAATAACACATGATATTGTTTGAAGGTGTTCAGACTATATGTACAAATTTGACATGCGAAAAAGTGATAGTCCACATGACAAATACACATAATGTGAACACACCTTATGACATTCGTTAAGTTATATGGGTAACATAAAATAATAAAAATAACATTAAGAATACATGAGTTAAAAAGAGACAGATATATTTACATAGAACAATCCAGAAAAACAAACAAAAATATACACCGTTATCCCAAATTCCTGCAAATATAACAATAGTGCAATATACACCGTAACCCTAGTACACCCTATACAAACGAGTAAATTACTACAACTCGGCCATCCTGACCATGAGATCACCATGGGCGCATGTTTGAAGCTGACCAAAAACCTTTGTAAGGCGTACGAGATTGCTGAAATCCATCTACGTCCTCGAGAAGGTATCGATCAATTCGAAGAACTTTAGATATTCTATAGGGTCCCTTAAAATTTGGGATTAGCTTTCGAGATACACCGGTAGTTGAGTCAAAGTTTTTAACCATAACATAGTCGCCATCCTTATATTCCGTTGGGGGTTTTCTACGTTTTTAACATACGTTTCATTGTAATCCTGTAACGCCTTCTGTCTCTCGGCTGCCCTTTGTCGAATCGTATCAAGATCCTATCTCCGAACACCATTCGTAACCCCCAATGCCTCCCTTACGGAATCAATTATCTTCCCCCTCTGACCTGACCCAAATAACATCACACTGGGGTGTTCCCTAACAGCCCTATGAACCGTGTTATTAAGCGTTTATTCAACCTGTTCAAGAACAGTATCCCAAAATATTCCCCTTTCAGGATCCACCCATTTTGCCAACATTGGTCCTATCAACCTGTTGACCCTTTTCACCTGACCATTTGCTTGAGGCTACCCAGTAGCAACCAAAATATGGGCAACATTGTTACTTGACAAAAAATCTGCAAAATCTTTGGACGTAAAACTTGCACCGCGATCACTTATTATACACCTGGGCCTAGAATAAGATCTGAAATAATCCTTCAGAGCCATAATAGCCTCCTTCGTATTAGTAGTCTTCGTCGGGTATAATCTCACGAACTTGGTACAAGCATCAATTACAACAAAAATATGTTTCAAACTTCTACCATTATCCACTGGTCCGTAATGATATATATGTACAACATCAAACGGTGTATTCGATTTCGATTTTTTCCTTACCATGTTTAGAGGAATAAACTATACAGTTCACACAATTAAGTACATGAGATGCAGCCTTTGCCCTCACCTTAGGAAACCAATAAGTCTTTAAAATAAGTTCGGTCATCTTATCAGTACCAACATGACCCATCTCATTGTGATATTTATATAAAACATGTTCTTCCATTTCCTCCGGAACGTAGAACAACAAATTACCATCATTAGTCTTTCTATACAGCACACCATTCCTCATTTCATACATACTATGCTCGGTCCTTTGAAGCTTATCCTTCAAATCCTTCAGCCCAAGATCCCTATTCTGACATATTATCAAATTTTCCTCAAATGTATTAGACTCAACTACCACTATGTTGGTACTTCTACTCAATGCATCGACATATTGCATCTTAAGTTCGTACTCATAGTCCTGAAGTTCCAGAGCCCAACGTGCGATTCTCGGGTTCAACTGTCTCCTGTTCAATGTCAAAGTTAAAGAGTTGCAGTCGGTGATAATCTTAAATTTTCTCCCCTGCAAATATATCCGAAAACGTTTCAACGCATAAATTATGGCCAATGTCTCGAGTTCAAAACTGTGATATTTGGATTCCGTATCTGTCGTTCTTCTCGAAAAATAAAAAATTGGGTGAAACTTCCCATCATTCTTTTTCTGTAGCAGAACAACTCCGAAGCCAATAGAACTCGCATCACAGTGAAGTTCAGTCTTATCTCTAGGGTCGCACAGTGGTATTTGTTCAGACAATGTTTGGCAAAAAATATAAGGAGTGCTCGTAGGATGTTGAAATTTGGCACAGAGCCTTTGGTTGGCTTAATTAAGAAAAATACCCACTGCCCATAGAACCGAAAATTTATTTTTGGTCCAAAGTTTTTGAAATTTGGCACAGAGCCTTTGGTTAGCTCAAATAAGAAAAACATAAAGTTTCATCAAAATTGGCCACGCCCACTACCCACCGCCCATAAAAACGAGAATTTATTTTTGGTGAAAAGTTTTTGAAATATGGCACAGAGCTTTTGGTTAGCTCAATTAACGCCCCCACTTACTGCCCATTTAACCCATACTATATTTTTTCCCACAACTTTTTGTTTCTTTACCAAAACTAATTATTTTATAAATAAATTTCAATACATGCATTTGAATATAGACTTTTATTCATCATCTATCATTTCTTTTACTACATCATCTAGTTCCAAAATATGTTTACGTGGTTGACGTCTTATACTACTTATATAGGGATCAGATGATGCAAGCAAACGATGCAAAACATCAGTATTTGTTGCAGTTCTACTAAATTTTCTGGAAAACATTAATCTATAATTTCTTATTACGTGCTTCTTCCGCTTCCTCGGAGAACATGCCTATAGGGAGCACTGCTGCTTCAATTATGTCATTTCCATGTATCAATACTTTATGGACAGTAGCTGGCATGAAGTACCAATTGTATTTACGAACGAATAGCTCAGCAGTATCCCACGAAATTTCTTAAACTTCCCCGTTTCAATTTTGTGCCCACATGTAATTATTTGGAGAATAATTCGGAAGCGATCTATTAGTTCTTCACTAATACCTGTTATATCTGCTACGAGAGCAGGATTAGAAAAGAAACGCCTTGAAGTATTTCCGCCATTCGACGACCCAGTTCCTTGTTGTACAGTATCCACTCGCAAGTTCATGCGTTCTTTAAATGCTTGTTGAATGCGCTGTTTGTTTTCTTGTTTTAATATCTTATTTTTTGAATCAATTGCAGACCACTTTTGAAAAGGCATATTATAAGATATATGGAGTATGCACTCCATAAATTTTATTCGAGCGTATAATGATGAAATATCTAATTTAAAAGCTTCACTATCAATAGTTTTTGTTGATATTATATCCAAATGGTTCATTTCAGAGGGCTTCGCTTTACAAATATAGCATACGGCTGCTGAAGCGGTATTTGTAACTGTCTGAGCCGTTTTGCCATCTAGCATCGTGAACACTAAATTGTGTATTACATTGAATTGTTTGCCGCATACTATAACAGTCGTATTTCCTAAAGCGGTAATTTCGGTCTTTATTTTCTCAACAACTGTTAAAGGTGGCTATACACTACGTGTTTTTTACATTGTATATGTCAAATTTTACATATGGAATAAAAACATATAGTTGGTGACCTCATAAACTTTGCTTGTGTAAAATACATGTGGAAATACATATGTCATTTTTTCGATTAGAACACGCTCTATTTTCTTATGTTTTCAAATGTATATGCCATGCAAAAAGATTTGTCGACGGTTAAATATCTGCGCTATCATTAGCCGCTCGTATGAAGAATTTGCATAAGTGATAAATTAAATATTTTTTATCTCATTTTGTTAATTTAATAACAATGATATAAATTATTTAAAAATTTTTGATACAAGCTCCACATATTGTATATTAAAAGACGAAAAACGGTAAATCAATATTTTTGACGCCGGCATTTTAGTGACGTCACCAAAAATTTTTGCAGCGGCTTTAACGCATTTTTTAAAGAAACGACATGGAAATTTATATGTAAATAATCATGGCAATGTCACGTGTAATTGTACATACAAGTTGGTGACCAAAAATTAAAACCCTTATGTAAAATAACCAATTTTGACAGACATAAAGAAAAACATGTGGGTTGTAAACTTAAAAATACATAAGCAAAAACACGTAGTGTATGGTGGCTTTTTACTTTTTCTTTAGTCTCCTTAGCGAATTCGAAAGAAATTGGACGACAATATGTTGTTGATGATGGACTACTGTTACGCCTGATGGTACATGAAGATACATGTTAGAAATGTTACATATCAATAATGTACCATCAGAAAGAAGGATAAATTTTAAGAAAGACACAGAAAACTTAGCTCAAAATTACAGACACCTATTGAACAAAAATATAAATATTAACAATAGGAGAAATTAACACAATTTTAAAAAAATTAGCACAATTTTAAAAAAATGTTATAATTCCAAAATGTTATTATTCAAAATGTTATAATTATTTACTGTTCAATGTTATTATCGAAAATTTAAAATTATTTTGCTGTAAAACATGTTTTCAATTTTGTCAACTCCTTTCAAACTTATATCAACAAATTTTTACACATAGAAAATTTGTTATAATATTAAATTAACTCCTGAAGAAGATTTCCAAAGGAAATCGAAATATTGAGGTAATTATATATAAGAATTAAAAAATCTTTTATTAAAAACAAAAAAGTGACCTCAAGCTTCTAAATTATTTAATAAAAGTGCCTTTATAATAAAAGGGCCCTTTTTATTTTAACAAAAATGTCTTTCTGTCGTGGTTTATTTCTCTGACAGAACAAGAGCGTCTTCTTCTTTTACAGTGTAGTTAACTTAGTTCTTTTAATGTGCACAGGCCTTCAAGCGCTAACTTTAATATTTTTATATTATTTAAATTTTTAAGTTTTTTCTCCATTTTTGCAAACACAATACGAAAATTAACAAAACATATGTAAACGTTTATTATTATTTACAATTTAGTGCTGCCACAGCTGTACATTTTAGTAATTTTGCCGATAAATTAAAAAAAAGGAAAAATTATGCGTTTCGGGTACGAAGTTTTCTTTCAATTATAAAATAATTTATAAAATATAGTCATTTAATGGCTTTTTGTTAAAATAAAAACAATTTTTTTAAACATAAATGAGCAACTGTGGACAAAAAGTTTCAAAGTCATTATAGTCACCTAAAAGTTAACTCTGGACTGTTTATGCATTTGACAGCCTATTCGTTAACTTTTGCAATTTGCTTAATCTTGCTTATGCATATTATAGTTGGGCCTTAAGTTTAGACGATATGTTGAATCAGCATATGTATGCTGACAGCCATATGATTAAAATTAGCAGCAAATTTTTTAATGTCAGCATATCGAGCCATAACCGCCGAAAAAATGTATCCCACAAACTCAAAATTTTACAGGGGAAGGTTCTTTTTAAATAAAATCAGTTTGAATAAAGCCATTATTTTAAAATTTATAATGTTAATATTGTTTTGTGTAATACATTTAATTTTAATAATTTTAAATAGATATTTGCATCATAACGGTTGTTTTTGTGGCATACATTTTTTTGCTTTCCTTCTGGCAACCTATTATTAAAAAAGTGTGTGGGTTACACGAAAATTTATTTTGAGGAAGTGACTTCCCGTTTTTTTTTATTTATTTTTTTTACTTACTTCTTAAAATTAAATTAAATTTCATTAAAAAAAATAAATGTATACATTTCATAGTATATTGGATAAAACAAAAATAAAGTAATGTAATTCATATTGTATTTAAAGTTTTGTGTTAACAAAGTAATATTATTCATATTAAAATCTTGTAAACTTGAATAACGATAGATAAAAATATATAAAGACCGCTAAATACTATCTTCCTGGTCGGTTTCAGGTAGCAAATCTTTAACAGATCCATCCCATTTTAAATTTAAATACTCGTGTTGGAATTTTACGGTTATAGTTTTTCTATCGCAAAGCGTTTTCAAATCCTTATATTTAGCAGAAGAAATGTTTAATATATCGAGCCATAACCGCCAAAATAATGTATCCCACACCATAATCGATTGTTGTTTTTTTTTATCGAAATCGATAGTTCAACATCATTTAGAATTATTAAAATTAAATGTATTACACAAAACAATATTTACATTATAAATTTTAAAATAATGGCTTTATTCAAACTGATTTTATTTAAAAAAAACCTTCCCCTGTAAAATTTTGAGTTTGTGGGATACATTTTTTCGGCGGTTATGGCTCGATATCATCATATAATTGAGTAGGTCCCTTAGAAACTATTTCGGAGTTTCGTTTGGATCGTGGAATTGAATTTAGATCATAATTTATGGTTTCAGATTCATCAAAGTAGCCATATTTAAGAGTAATATTTGGAATATTTTTGTCCAATGTAACAGAGCGTAATTTTGTAAATTGAATTTTCACTGAATTTGGAAATAATGCCTGTGAAAATGTCTTCCAGTCCTTAAAATCACTTTTAGTTATTTCAATACAATTATATTTTCTTGGGTTAGTTCTTGCATTTGATATTATGGTGTACCACTCACTTGGAGCCCAAATAGTTCTATTCCGAATAAACGATTCAATTGTACTATGTATCGAATCAACAGGCATCATGGTGTGTCCAGGCAACAAGTATGTGATTTTTATATTAGTCGCAAAATTAAAATTTTAATGTCGCAAGCATAGCTCTGTTTTTGTTCTGTCCTGCGCAGCTATCACAATAAAGATGGACTATCGACTGGGTTTTTCTTTCATCGACTAATTTAAGGTATTGGAAAACAGTTGTGCAAATTTCATTACACCCTCGTTTACCATCCTTTTCTCCCCATAAAAAACAAAACCCATCTCTTGTACCACTCTCATAAAAACTTTCATTGTAGAATGAATATTTTCTAGAATAGAACAAAGTTACACTTTTTCCATAGGGACTATTTAAGACCTTTTGCAAGTCGCAACTTGTATATAAATAAGCTGGATTCTCTTTGCATAGCTTTTGGTCCTCCAAAAATATTTGCTTAGATTTCTCTTTGTCCTTTAGATGCATTTGATACTCTTCTGATGAATCCAATTGCTTTTTAGATTCTGTGTCTAAATTATTGTAATTCTCGCATAAGATACATTTATCTTTTTTAGGTAAATGAAAGCCTAGATTGAAACTGTTTCTAAAAATATTACGGAATACTCTTAACGATAACTGACTATTTACTTTATTAATAGTTTTCAAATGTTCTACATAATGCTGATATACAGTTTTATGTTTCGAAATTCTTGAGGTAGATATAATTTTTTACTTTTATTCCGGCAATAATGTGAAGGAACCGCTGGTAATTGTTCTATAAATGATTTTACTATGCTTGCTTCCTCAGATTTGTTGTGTGCAGTTGGCTTTTTTATATTTTCAAGGCAAGTTTTATATGAACTTGTATTTTTTATTACGGATATTAAAATCGTTTGTGAAATGTTCAACGTTTTCAATAAAAATTTTTGACAAACTTTGAAACTGGTATTATTGATATTGATAAAATAATTAAAGTTGCACTTTTTTCTGTCACTTTCTCCATATCGCCTTTTAATATCGACTTGTTTAACACAAGAAGACAGCCAATCTTTCTGTCTAATTTTGTTATTCGCCAAAAATGTTCGTTTATTCTTACCCTTTCACCTTCAGAAATTTTATCATGACACGAATTTGGATATTTTTTCTTTAAGCACGGGTTGTGCAAAACACTCGTATTTTTTTTCTTAACTTTTTGCAGCCTTTTAGGTATTCTCTTTTGCTTTCTGTAGCCCCTTTTCCCAACACACGTTTCCTCCTCGACTTCTTTTAAACTTTCCAAACCATTTATATCAACGAAAGATTAATCTGAATCGCTATACAGTACCAGGGATAGCTGTAAAAATATCCAATAATTGAAAACAAAAACATATTTTGCAAAAAAAAATTCATGGGATACCTTCGACATATTGTTCTAAAGCTTCCAAAAATACAAATCTTTATCTCAAAAAATTGTGTTTTTTTTTTATTTTTTCCCTTGTGTTTCATTTATTTTAAAAGAGAATTTAATTGTATCCCACACAAGCGTTCAAAGAAAATGTAAACAACTCACCATATGCATTTACCAAGGCATATTGATTAATATGCCTTGGCATTTACATTAAAATTGTTTTTGTTATAAAATCATAACGGATTAATCTACAGCCATGAAATTCTGACAGATGATGCAAATGATATTGAACTATCGATTTCGATAAAAAAAACAACAATCGATTATGATGTGGGATACATTATTTTGGCGGTAATGGCTCGATAAGTCAGCAAATGAAATGTCAACATAAAGGTAAGTTTAGACGATATGTTGAATCAGCATATATATGCTGACAGCCATATGTTTACAATTAACAGCAAATTCCTATGTCATATGTTAGACGTTTACACGATATGTTGAAAGTAGCAAATTTTTTGATGTCAGCATATGTCAGCAAATGAAATGTCAACATAAGAGTTAGCATACGATTTTTGTGTTTATACGATATGTTGAATTTTATGTGGTACATGTGCTGAGTCGTATAAACATTTGTTTGTGAAATTAGTCAGATTGACAACATTTTTTAATTATTATTCAACTTATGTGTAATTTTTGAAATAAAATTAAATAATAAAAATAATATTAACAAAAAAACATAAATGAGGAAATTGGTCTAGCTATTGCTTGTACAGTGCTGATTTTGGATGACGATGAAGTGGAATTAAAAGCAACGACGAGAGAAAGAAGGTTATTGTGTAAAATTATACACAATATTATATTGGTGTTACTTTTTCTATAGAACCAAAATACGGAATTAATTCCACTTCCGAACGGAATTAAATTCTGTGACATGGCTGATAAATTCTATTTTGCACATTTCTATTTTGCTATTATGTATGAAAAAGCATTTTATTTTCCATCCCTGATGTATGAATGTATTTGTGTTTGAAAGTGAATTGAAGTATAACATGAAGTACAGTACATTGTACATACATACTTTCTTTTTTAACAATTTACAGTCTAGTGCTTAAGTTAGAAACGTTAAGTATGGATAAAACAAAAGATGAGATTGTGGTTGGTTGTTAGTTAAAATGCTGCATAAACGACATCTGTGTGATGTCTTTTTTATGTTTTTTGTTTAACCCTACTCGTCACCCTCTTCTGCTCTGAGTCTTTTGTGAATGCTGCAATTTGTCGTTTTTATTTCTTTGGATTCAGCTTACTCGGTTGTTTTTTTCTGACTATTTTTATTACACAGATTTGCACTAAAATTATTTTCTTTGGCTTTGACAAACATAATGTTTTATTTAAATTATACAACAAGTATAAGTTCTATGCAGGTACAATATAAAAAAAATGTGCTTGTGTTTAAAAAAATGTTTTGTTGAAATTGTATTCTTTAACCGGAAGTTGTTCAAGTGTTTAAAATTTTATTACTTCCGATTTTGTGAGCATTTTATGCATACATGTATGCTTAATGTAATAGTTATAAATACATACATATAATGTACAATATACATATACATTTGTACATATTAAGTACTCGTATTTAGCAATAATTAGACTACATCAACAAATGAAATACCTATAATTTTTATAATATTTTTTCTTGCTATATTTTACAATGTTATGTCTGTCATAATATCATACCGAAAGAACATTTCACAACAATCAGATCAAACATCAAATTCTTGAATTTTTGGAAGAAGATAAGAACATAGTTTGTATTTATTTATAAAATTATTAAATCTTTAGAATAATATGTAGGGAGAGGGGGGGGGGGCACCTTAGAGCACTTTTTGCTTTCAAGCCACATACAAATTTATATTTTTGAATTATTGACTTTTTACATAATTTAACTAATATGTATGGAAATAAACTTTAGTTTAAGTCTACAAATAACTTTTTTTTAGTTCGACTTATATTTTTTTAATAGATGAAGTCGCTGTGTTCAAATGTGCCCCCCCACACGGGGCAGCTTTGAACTAGGCTGGGGCAATTTTGAACGGCAATTTTTTCTTGTAGCGCTTATGTCTAAAAATAACATAAACTGTTATATTTTTTATATATATAATAAATTCGATTTATTTATTAAGAAAAACATAAACATTAACAATTAAAAAATAAAAAAAAATCAGATCAAAAATAAGTTTTATATTATTAAGACGGAAAGGCCTTGCGATTTCAGGTGACATTACATTTTCCTTTAAAGCATCATGATCAGCATTGGATTCGTCATTTTCAGAAAATTAGAGAGAATCAACAATGTTTGGTACTTCGGTTGATAAATTAACATGTTCAAAGGTGCCCCCTTTTTCTTTGTTCAAACCTGAACTGGCTTGCCATTTCACGGAAATTTATAATAAATATTTTTTTTACATAAATATCAAATAACTTAACTTAATTTTGTTTGAAATTAATTTTGGACTGCAATAAAAATCTTTCACGAAAGAAAGCGATCACTGAATACTTCTTACACTCTTACAAAAAAAAAAAAATAAAAAAAATTTACAATGGCACTGCGAAAACTTGTTTACCCAACTACATTCGGTCGACGACTGAAAAAACTACCAAAAGTTGTTAACGTTGCTAGAAAACAAGGTTGCCATGTGAAAAACTCGATTAAGGGTCGGAAAAAATGTTAAACTAAGATTTTATCAACATAGTTCAAAGGTGCCCCGGGTATAAACGTGCACCCTCACCCCTGCACATTAAGTTGTACTAAAAAATTTCTGATTAAAATAACAAATTATTAAAAATAGTTTATAATATTTAGTAAATTAACTTTAAAACATTTTATTATCGACTATTTAATAAGAAAGCATAAAATAATTAAAATCTCATCAAAACAAATTCCAAAACTACTTTTTGGCGCAGTCTAATATTCATACGTCTTAGCAGATGATATATTATATCTAATTCAAATGCATATGTATATTTGTCCATTCGAATAAAAATTGTTCGAATAATTACACAATTATTCAAAGAATTTCAAAGCGCCCATTTCGAATAACGAATATTTCGATTAATTTTATGAAGAATAATCGAATAAAACGAATAAATATGTTTATGTAAATTTGCCTTTTCTGTTTGAAGATTTTCATAATTTAACAAGTAACAAAGTATAGTCGGCCAAGTCCGACCATATAATACCCAACCCCCAGTTTATGTGTAAAAACAGTTCTGGCTATATGGGAACTATGACCTATTATTGTCCGATGCTCCAAATATTTAGTGGCATGACTTCTGTGCGCATACATATTTTTTGTGATCAATTTTATCTCGATATAAACCCTTTCAAACAATTTATGCATGTTAGTGATTTTCAGAAGTGGATTTTATTTGGAAGCTATGACTAATTATTGACCGACCGTTATAAAAATGGTTGTCGCGATTTCTGCATAAATGACACAAATTTGTGTTGAATTTTATTTGTAAGAGATTTAAGATCTTTAAAGTGATTTTCGGAAGTGGAGCTTATAATGTGTAAAAACAGTTCTGGCTATATGGGAACTATGACCTATTATTGTCCGATGCTCCAAATATTTAGTGGCATGACTTCTGTGCGCATACATATTTTTTGTGATCAATTTTATCTCGATATAAACCCTTTCAAACAATTTATGCATGTTAGTGATTTTCAGAAGTGGATTTTATTTGGAAGCTATGACTAATTATTGACCGACCGTTATAAAAATGGTTGTCGCGATTTCTGCATAAATGACACAAATTTGTGTTGAATTTTATTTGTAAGAGATTTAAGATCTTTAAAGTGATTTTCGGAAGTGGAGCTTATAATGGAGTATGGTCAATTATGGACCGATCTGCACAAAATTTGTAAATGTGATTAGACTTCATGTAGAATTTATTTTAAGCGAATTTTTTGGATACGTGCATTAATAACATATTTATGACCGATAACACCCTATTTCGGCAGGGAGGACATTTATATGGACGCTATGTGAAATAACGTATTCCAATTGTTTTTAGTAATATTTTTTTCTTTATTGGCTCCTTCGGTTGTGAAGATCCTTTTGTTAAACATATCGAAAGTAAAAAATTAAACATTTCCGAGAAACAATATACTTATATAACCAGCAATTTGTGATGCAAATTAATAAAATACAACAACAACTAACCAAAAAAAATTGTTACAATTTTTTCGCACTTTCCCATTTAGAAAAAAGAAAGCATATTTTTTAATGCTTTTTACAATTTTATGTATGAATAAAAAACAAATATCACTTGACAATGAATAAGAAATTTAGTTTTGCGATACATTGTATATATACGAGTATGTAGACATTATATCTTAAATACGAGGTGTGATCAAAAAATAGCCGTTATTTTCATACATAATTGGCACAAACACATCAGACACTTACCATTGCCAGAGTTCGAAGAAGATTGTATCCAGGCCACATCTATAAATCTTACTGGTTTCAAACTTACTTTGTCAGCCGTTTATTGTCCCCCAAGGCACAAAATTGTACACGAGGCACAAAATTGTACACATGGATGGTAAACCATCCAATAAAATTTAACATAACTCAAGTAAAATCTGTAATAGAAAAAGTAAATATTAAAAAATCTCCGGGATCTGATCGCATCACAGGGTCAATGATAAGAAACTTACCATCGTCTGCTTCTAGAATCTTGCTGCTTATTTTTAACGCGAAATTAAGAGTCGGATACCCAAAAGTCGCATCGCAAAATCTGCAGACCCACATCAATGAACTAGAGGCCTGGCTAGAAAAGTGGAGAATAAAGGTTAACCCGGCTAAATATGCTCACTTAACTTTCACGCTTAGAAGACAAACGTGCCCAGCTGTAAAAATAAATAACATCACTGTTCCGGTAGAAAACCATGTTAAGTACTTGGGAATTCATATAGATAGATGCTTGACCTGGTCTCGTCATATTGAAGCGAAAATAACGACTATGAAAATTAAAGCAGCTCAACTACATTGGCTTCTCGGTCGAAACTCAAACTTGTCTTTAGACAACAAAATTCTCCCATACAAGTCCATCATAAAACTAATATGGACATATGGCATCCAATTATGGGGTACTGCATGCGCATCTAACATCCAAAAGCTTCAAAGAAGACAATCTAGAATATTACGACAAATTGTCTGCGCTCCATGGTATATACGTAATGATAATATCCACAGAGATCTCAACGTCCCCACTATACAGGAGGAAATTAAACAATATTCAATTAGCTACATCGATAAACTAATGACCCACCCTAACTACCTCGCTCGGTGTCTGCTTCAGTTCGAAGGTCACCAGAGGTTAAAAAGAACCGATACTTTGAGCCTAACTAGAAGAAATTTTTAAAATTTGAATACATTGGTAACAACAACAAGTAGAATTAAGATTTGAATACATATTGTAAATTTCAAAGAGAAAGATTCAATAATAAAAAATAAATTTAAAAAAAAAATTATTTTCAATTTTTTCAAAAGTATTTGTTTATTTATTCATCAATAACTATCTTGTCTCCTTCAAAGTAATCCCCCTCAGATATAATACACTTATGCTAGCATTTTTTTCAATCCTCGAAACACTTCTGAAACGCTCTTTTTGGTATCGCCAACAGCTCCTGTTTCGATTTTACTTTTATCTCCTCAATCGTAGCAAAACGCTTTCCTTTCATCGGTGTCCTCAGTTTTGGGAAGAGGAAAAAGTCAGCGGGGGCCAAGTGCGGTATTTATATTAATATGATTTCTGGATTAAAATTTCTGATCCATATAAAAGTTGGTTCGATATCGATATTTAGTAGACATTTTTGTGGGTTAAATTGTTTTTCGGAAATAGTCTTGATATGGCACCTATGACAAATCATGGGCTGAACTTGTGAAATATTGGAACAGTGAATTTCATGCATATAAGGATATATCACGTCGAATTTCAACGTAATAATGGTACATTTACGATACATATTAGTATTAAAGTGAATTTTGGAAGTGTACCTCGTATGGTGGATATAGTAAAATATGGACTGATATTCTCAAAATCCAGCAGTTTGATTTTGGCATGTATTTAAGTGATCCGAGTAAATTTTTGGATCGGTACCTTTATTTATAGAGATTTATGAGAATGAAGTGATTTTCGAAAGAGGTCTTTATATAGGGGATTCGGTCAAATATGGACCGAAATTCATAAAATTTTGTGGAATGATTTGTGTGTATTTTAATTGAGTAGGTACTCTAAAATTATAATAGGGTTACGTCTTTGGGCATGTTAAGTGACGATATATTCTTTGTTGGGTCTCATATGAATATTTCTCGGTGTTATATACCCTCATTCACCACTTATGTTGGTGTAGGGTGTAAAAGGCACATGCGGATACAAAAAAACATTTTAATAATACCCAGGATAATTTTTTGAACAGGTATCCACTTTATCAATTCTGCAATAGGTTTCATTAGAACCGGCTTTTTATTGTTTATTTTCTTTTTTTTATTTAAATAACAATAGCTTTATTTATTACTTGAATAAAAATAAAAGAAAATTATAAATATTATTCATTCGGTTGCCTACAAATACTCCATATTGAGTTCTGAATTGTTTCTGCCCTCTAGCAGCCCTTTTGCTTCTTCATCTAATGTTCCATTTTCGATTGATTTCGAATGCTAGAGATGAGCGGGTCTGACGTTGCCAATAATATATTAAATAGATCTTAATATTTTAAATTTCGTGATGTTTTTCTGGTATTGTGCTTTCTATAAAATCTGTAATCTTTATTCCTTTTTTCCTGTGCTTTCTCTGATAGATCTTTAAGTAGCAATCGTTGAGCTGTATGTTTAAGTTGATCTTGAAGTGTTACCTCTGCCGAAATTGGTGTGATTTTGGTGGCAAACAGTACTTATTAACAGCAGTTATGTGATGATATGATGGAAACAGATTGGAGCCTCTTTCAATCATACGCAATCTGTGCTGAGTATATTTCTGTGTTGTTAACTTCAAATCCTAGAGTAATGCTAACGCCTCTTCATTTGAGAATTGTTTTTCATCGCTTGACATTGGAATACTTTTAAGAATCCGTTTTGTTCTCACTAGACTAGCGTTAATAACTTTTTGAATAAATTCTGAGCCACCATGCAGCGGTCAGGAATAAAGTATAAGAAATCCCCGGACCAAATGTTGGTCGTAGAACCAAAAAGTCTATATATGATTTCTTATAATATTCTAAGACGATCTACCCAAGTTCTCCCACCTGTCCTGTTAAAGGCACGATAGAGCGTTGAAAAAGTAGATGGAACAATGAAATTTTTACATTATTTGTTCCACCGAAATGTTTGGTATTGAAAAGTTACAACATCGGTTCACGAGGATTTGAGTTATAGATCAAAGTTTCAGACATCCTCGATATTTTTCATACATTTTCTGCTATTTCCTTCAGATATAATGTAGATAAAATTTTTTACAAGTAAGAACCGGTCCACGATTTTTTATAGCCCCAATATAAATGTCAAAAATGTATTGATCTATGGTACATATGTTAATGCCTTTAGAAACGCAGTGTGGTGCCTCTAAAACAAACACTTTACAAAAATATACTTGTCACACAAAAATTGTAACAAATTTTAATAATGACAAAATAAAAAATAAATTATCAATCGTTTTAAGAATTTGAAAGAATAAAGAATTTTTTTTATAAAATATTGTTGGTCTTTTTATTAAAAAACTAAATACATACATACATACCAACAAATTGGTGAGCCCGCATTTTAAAGATTTTAAGCTATAAGGATGTCAACTTCCGAACACGATTTTTCGTCTCTACTATCAAATTCCCCTCATATGGAAATTTAAATCGTCGCTGTTAATGCACCACCATTTTGGCGTTCAAATCCATTGCTTTGGTTTAAACAAATGGAATCGCAGTTTATAATGGCTGGTGTTACTCAAGACGCAACGAAATTTCATACAATTGTGGCATCAATACAGAGCAATATCCTCGAGAAAGTGCAAGACATCATAATCAACCCTCCGGCTGCTAACATGTATGAAACTTTAAAAGCAAAACTCATCAAACATTTCTGATTGCTCATATACAGAACTCCATACAGGCTCGATGATATTGAACGTCAGCTGGAAAGTCTGTGCAACAAAATGAAGAAGTAAGAGCAAGACAACAGGTTAACGCAGTCTATTGTGTGGTATCATTTCAAATTTCGAAACAAAGCTAAGAAATGTTTTGTCCCTTGCTATCTCAAATAAATCATAAAACGGTATTTTGTTTGAATCGCTCCATATTTGACCATAGCCCCCATAAAAACTCCACTTCGGAAAATAACTCAAATGCTTATAAATCTCTTATAAACATCACTATCGAGTTGAAATTAGCCTCGTATAAACATCGTTATCGATACAAAATGTTTCACAAGTTTATTTCAAGAATGCGTAGGTCACACTACTGATATATTGGTGGTGGGTATATAAGATTTGATACAGCCGAATATAAACTCTTACTTGTTTAATTTGTAATTATTAAATTTTCGTTTATTTATGGGGTGTACAACTTAAAAACTGGCAACATATGAATTTTGTGCAAATCAGTCTGGGATACCCCATTCTAAAGTGCAGCGTATCCCAGAGGAAGCGTTTGCATTCATCAATATAGTCGGACGGGCAAGGTCTAGACTATGAGTCGTATGATGCAAAACTCTTTAACCAGTTCCTTCTAAACAGAGTTTAACAGGTATTGCAACATCTGGCAGAGCGTTGTCATGATGAAATATTACATTTTCATGTCTGACAGCATAGTCTGGATATTTTGAATGAAACCTTTTGCTCTGTTGAGTTTGGCAACAGTCTTTATGCAGTAATGTCAATAGATCTTATTAACCATAAGTTTCAGCGACACTTTTTTTAATTAAGCAAGTAAAGCAAAACATGCCGCATATGACGCGTTGTTGGCACATTTTAGAAGCCAAACAATCTTTATTGGTCAACTATAAAGACACATATAAGCCAAATCCAGCTCTTCCAATTTGAGAAAAAAATTGTTATTATCTCGCACGGTAGAGGTCGTCATTTACAATAACGTTCCTGTCTTCGTTGTCTTTGAAACAGTGCATTTTTCAGGATGCGTTGGCAGTTTTTGCAATGCTTATATATATATACATACATATAATAATAAAATTAAAAAATCGGCAAGCGTTGTTCGTTTTTAAGTCGATTCATGGTTAAATTATAGAGATGCCAAAAAGAAAATTGCTTAAAAATCACCCTTTACATATTAAATCTTAAACAATATGTATTTCTCTCATATGTAGTTTGTTGGCAACACACACTGTGTCCACTGCGGCAATAAATCAATTTGGACCTGCTCTCCGATTTTGATGATTTTTGCACAGATGGTTAAAAACTATCTAAAGGTCATGTGTGGAAAATTTCATGCAAATATCTCCATTGGTTTTCTGTCCCAAGCAGCGCAAAGTTGAAGTATATTCAAAAGCTTGTTATAAACTATACACCGAATGTACCTTATAAGTATTTTTTTCACTTTAAATAGACATTAAGCATTATGTAAATTAAAAAAAATTTTAAAAAATTTAAAAAAAACTTACCTTTGACAATATATTTTGAGCCAAAAATCATAAATGTGTTTTTCTGTTAGACTTTTATTTGTGTACGAAGCAGTGCGACACATACCAAAGCTGAGAGTCTCAGCTAACAGACTAAAAAAACCTGCCCCAATTTGCCCGCCGCCGAAAAAACAATTAAAAACCAAAAAATTACAGTAAAGAATATGCGTTATTTTACGCGTGCAAAAACAACTGCGCATTCTTTCTTTCTTTGATACTCGTACACGTAGCCGGTGCCAATTTGGGAGCGAGAAATACGAAAGTTACATGCAATGAGCGCTATATAGAAAAAACTTAAATTTAGAACGAAATTGAAGCTTAAAAAATTAGATTATCACGAAAATGTGAAAAAGTTGTTAATAATAGAGTGAAACTGACAAAATTTTTGTATTACAGTTGTATGGGGGGTGGGTGTTACAGTGTGCGGATTTTCTTTATATTTTTAAAACAGCATTTAATAGATGTTATATGCATTTTTGCGAAAAATAAACATTCTAGTTACAAATTTACAGAAGATATGACATTTTTTAAATATCATTTGTATGAGAGGTGGGCGTAAAAATGGGCGGATTAGGTTCATATTTTCAGGAGCTCATTCTAAAATTATAATATTAATGTTTTATGAAAATTGAGTTGATATATTTAAAATCATGGAAGTTATGCCACATTTTCTATTTAAGTTGTATGGGATGTGGGCGTAAAAGTGGGCGTTCTTTTGTGTAAAAAAAAAATTAAAATTCTTAAAAAATTTGAATAAATGTGTGCCAAATTTAATGAAGCTCCGCAAACTCCTTGATTTATGGCCATTAAATACACTACACGGCCACAGTGTACGACACTGTAATAAATATTTTAGGATATATTACATACATACTCGTATACGCTCACTCAGCCCAGCTCAGCTCGTTCAGTATGCAATAACCACTAAATTTACATACATAGGCAGTAATGTCTCATGAGTGGGTATGCATCTCTGTATGTTTGTTTGGATGAAGTTGTGAGTAAACACAAGTAAGAAAGTATAGTCGATCAACCCCAACCTTATAATGCTCCACACAGCTAATGAGAACTATGGCCTATCAATCACCGATCATCAGAAAATTTAGTAGAATGACTCCAGGGGGGTTACTGTGTATTTCGATTCGAAAGCAAAAGCTTTCGAAATACAATGTAAAAAGCATACAAATTCGAATGATTTTCTTTTCGAATCGAAGTACACAGTAACCCCCCCAGTATACACAAAATTTATTTGTGTTAAATTTTTTCTCGATATGTATCAACTCTTATATGGAAGCTACGAATAATTATGAACCAATCGTTATTTAATTTGGTGAAATGATAGTTAGATATATGATACATATTTGTGTTGAATATTATTGGGATAATAACATTTTAAAGCTTGTTAAAGCAATTTTCGGAAGTAAGCCTTATATACTATTTTTAGGTGTGATTAGGTTATTTTTACATGCATATGTATATTATACATATAACATAATTGTGTAGATTTTTATATGCATAAATCTGATATTTGTGACCGATAAAGTAATTTCGATAGGACATTTGTATGGGGGCAAGGTGAAATAATGAACCTATTTCAACCAATTTCAATACCAATCGTCCTTGGGATGAAAATAAGAATACACCAAATTTTATAGAAACATCTTCAAAATTGCGACCTGCACTTGGCACACAAGCTTTACAAGGACAGCCACCCAGACGGATGGGTCGACTCAGATATTTATTGTGAGTCGATCGGTATACTTTACAATGGGTATTAGACTAAAATTTTTGGACGTTGCAAACATTAGCACAAACCCAATATACTCTTACAATTATGGTGGTGTAGAGTATAATAAAAGAGAACATGAAAGCATTCAATTCAATAAAATAAAGTTTTTGTATCTGGCTGGGATGTACGTACCTACGAGTATATAAAGTTTATCTGCATGTGTATATGTAAAGAAGCATAATTTTGTTTGTTTTAATAAAATCTTTTTGTTTTCTGAGCGAACTGAAAAGAGAAATGGCTTACGCTTATTTTTTTATTATTAATGCAGATATTTGAGGGTATTTTTGATATAATCATATTTATTTATCCAAAAGTTATGAAGTCAACAAATATTAAAATAATACCATACATATTGCAGATTAAAGTCCCTTGCAGAAACATTTCGCAAATGTGCCAGTTACTGATGAAGATTCATAATTACCCAAAATAGATTTTAATGAAAGTTAATTTTTTTTGCGAATTTCAATTGAATTTAAATAATTAAAATATGTATTGATTTTTCGAATATATACATATTTCAATATTTCAATGATATTTATAAAAAGACACCCTATTAAAATGTTTTGGGTCTTATCATAACTAGTCTTGGGTAGTTCAATTCAATGAATTAATTGTTTAAATTAAAAACTGGTTCAAATCGTTTCTTTACTTGGTTCAATGATCATTATCATTGTTTTCCAGTTCACTTGTTAACAGGTTGTCAAAGGAATTAAAGCGAAAAATTGTAGAGTCTGCAATTGATAGGAACATATGTATGTATGTAACTCAGAGAAATAAAAATCCAAAGAAATAAATATTTATAAATTCATCCATTATTAAAGCAGTTGCACTTTATTCTTTTACAAATAGGTACTTCCAAAGCAGAAAAGAGTTCAATTAAAATATTTTGATTCAAGTATTTTTTTTTATTTCAAGCTCGAGGCCAGTATTAAAAATAAATTTTATTTAATTTTATTTGCCGATATTTCGATGCTCTTTGAGTATCATCATCTAGGCTTGTAAATAAATAACACAACGTAACAAAATAAAAAAATTTCATATGCTTTTAAAACCACTATACAATTTTGATGTATCATGACTACCTTTGTACAAAAATGGTAAAATTTTTAAATTCTATGGATAGATTTTTTTTTTTTTAAATTTTTTTGTAAAATTGCATTTTTTTTAGACGCTTTTTCACATTATTAGTCATAACTCAAAAACGGCTAATCGGATATTATTCAAATATAATCAGAAAAATTAAGATTTACATGGCCTTTAATCCGTCTATATCTTTTGCTTTAATCGGATCAACAGTTTCGGAGTTATAATAAAAAATGTAAGAAAAAAAATATATTTTTTACGTAAAAATGGCAAAAATTTTTGTTTTAAAAAAATCATGAAAAATAGAAAACGGCAAACAATGTTCAGATTCATTATTCTATTACAAAGCCAAAAATAATAGCAACAAAACGAGATATCGACCATAAAAATCGACTGATTATTTTCGAATTTATTCACAATTAAGTAAATTAAGCAACAAACCGTGAATAACCTATATTTAAATTTATTACAACATATAAAATAAGAAAATAAATATTATAAACTACAAACTGTGGAATTTTCTTTTATGAGATTTTCTATTATGGATTAACGAAGTATTACTCTGAATACTCCAGCAAAAATCTGCCATCATGTGTGCATCCCAGCGACCCTGGTATCGTTCCTCCATTGTCCGAATATCTTGATGAAATCGTTCGCCCTGTTCCTCACTGAAGTCTGCTAGATTTTCAGGAAAACGATCTAGGTGACTGTGAAGGTAATGTACTTTGACGCTCATGTTGCATCCAAGATTCTGAAAGTGAGTTAACATCTCTTCAACGTGCGCAACATAATCATCATCCTTGTTATTTCCTAAGAAATTTTGAATAACCCATACAAACGAATCCCATGCATTTTTCTCAATTTCTGACATTGAACTGAGAAAATCGGTATCTTTAACCAATTTGCGAATTTGTGGGCCGGTAAATATTCCTGCTCTCAGCTTTTCCATACTCAAATTTGGAAATTTCCTTGAAATATACTTGAAACATTCACCATCTTTGTTAAGAGCTTTAACAAATTGTTTCATCAGACCAAGTTTAATGTGAAGAGGGGGTAATATGATACGATCTCGGGGCACCAGAGGTACATTTATAACATTTGGCATACCTGGATTCAGTGGCCCTATAAGGCCACTGTTTTCTCTTCCAGTGTTCTGACTTAGCTCTGCTGTCCCATAAATTCAATGAACTTAAGCCTAACTAATAGAAAATATCAAAATTGAATTATTAACAGTTCAACAAAATACTACTAATTATCCCTATAGCTAAGGCACAAGCCGTAATGTTTACATGTGTACGAAAGTGCACAACAAACATAACAAAACAAATGTATGCAGGTTTTCGAGACGAAGTCTCGACATGAATACGAAAGAAAAAACTGAAGAAAAGGAAAAACAACAACTTAAATAGAAATTAATAAATAAAAAAAAAAAAAAAAATGATAATTACAGAAAACTTCGAACCACCAGTCACTGGTTAAAGGATTGATGTTGTCTGTTGACTAGCAGGCACCGTAGTGGTGCAAGGGTCAGAACGTAAAGAATTCTGATGAGAGAAAGTGGTGTTTCTCGAAACATATATGTAAATTCAACCAACAACCCAGGTTCGAATCCTAGTCAAAAATTATCAAAAATAAAAAAAATTTTTCAAGTTGTTAAACAATTCCTTTTCAGTAAAAATAATTTAATGAAAATTAAATTCAATGAACTTAAGCCTAACTAATAGAAAATATCAAAATTGAACATAAAAAACAAGGGTATTTGGTATAGCCACTTTGTTGACCTAATAGGAAATTTACCATCTTAAAATCAACACAAATTACCCAGTTATGTTCACTATACTTTATCTTCTTCATGACCAATGCAATTACAGAGTATCCTTCTTTCACTTTGGTTGAATGTGCGATTGGCAAGGAGTGAAATTTATTTCCATTATGCAAAAGGACACACTTCAAGCTGCGTTTTGATGAGTCAATAAATAAACGCCATTCGCTTGAATCATATCCATGTAAGCCCATGGCGGTCATCAAACCAGGAATATCTGTACAGTAGACAAAATCGTCCTCTTCTGCAAAATAATGAAGTAAGCCTTTTTCTCGAGTACGGTAATACGAAACTTTAGTTTCCTCCGTTATGAGATCCGATTCCTTCATCCGGGATGCAAGTAATTCCGAAGATGCTTTTGACAATCCAAGTTCTCTAATTGCATCATTTAGCTGGTCTTGATTCCATGGTCTCGGCGAGAAATTTTTGTGCGGGATGAACTCGTCATTTTCAGATATAGTTGGTAGTTCTGAATCTGAACTTCCTGATTGAGAACACATGCTTGAGGTTGAGTGTCCTTGTGAAGATGAAAGCACTTCACTAGAGCTTGGACCCCGATCTTGTGCATCCATAATTTGCTGTGAATGTGGAACTGCAAGTTGAAACCCATCAGCAGACCTTTATTACTTACTTTTTTTAATTCTGAAAATCATAAAAATGCCATAAAGATCTGTTCCAAATAATTTTCTACATTTAGTACTGTATTTCCACAGTAATATTTTGCCCAAAACAGTATTTCGCGAACTTCTTTTGCCATACATTTCTTATTCATCCAAAACACTTCAACAGAACTTGGATATTGTATAGTAGTTTTAAAAGCATCTATTTTTTTATTTTGTTGCGTTGTGTAATAGGAAGATATCAGTCAATTTTAATGAAATTTTATATTTTATTGTTTACAAGTAGAAAAAAAGAAAAAATCGTAAAAAATTTTAAACCAAGTAAAATGTTTTTGTAAATTGTCTTCGGCAAGTCCTCAAGTACATGTAATGGCCAGGGCAAATTGTAATGACTTTAAAACTGTTTAACTGATTTTAAAGATATGTATCTTATTGCAAATCTCATTGTGTTTGCACTAAGAATCAGAATGCACTTTTTTGCAAAAGGGAGAATAAATAGCTTTAATTTTGCAAAAACTAAAAATTTTCAATTTTTTTCCATTCAAACGCTATTTTTCAGATTTGGGGCCTGGGCGCCACGTGTTAACCGTGTCCAAATTCGACTAAAATTTTGCGGGTGAAAGTTTGTCACTAAATCTCATAATAATCCGACATGAAATTGGAAAATTTATTTTTTTTCATACATTTGAAAAACCACTCTATACGTAAGTATATCAAGCAAAAAACTAAAATTTTGTGAAAATAAGCGAATTTACTTAATTGTGAATAAATTCGAAAATAATCAGTCGATTTTTATGGTCGATATCTCGATTTGTTGCTATTATTTTTGGCTTTGTAATTGAATAATGAATCTGAACATTGTTTGCCGTTTTCTATTTTTCATGATTTTTTTAAAACAAAAATTTTTGCCATTTTTACGTAAAAAATATATTTTTTTCTTACATTTTTTATTATAACTCCGAAACTGTTGATCCGATTAAAGCAAAAGATATAGACGGATTAAAGGCCATGTAAATCTTAATTTTTCTGATTATATTTGAATAATATCCGATTAGCCGTTTTTGAGTTATGACTAATAACGTGAAAAAGCGTCTAAAAAAAAAAATGCAATTTTACAAAAAAATTTTTAAAAAAAATCTACCCATAGAATTTAAAAATTTTACCATTTTTGTACTAAGGTACCCATGATACATCAAATGCATATAGTGGTTATTCGAGCATATTTTCGCTGTTGCCCTGTGTAATAATTTATATGGACCACGGAAAATTAATGTTTATTTCTCTTCATCGTCTATTGTTCAACAACAATAAATAAGTCTGTCATTTCTAACTAGTTGGTTGATCCGCTTGACATTAAATTTCTCATGGCCGTAACAGAGAAGTGTTAGGAACCACATGTATGCTAAATTTTTAAACGCTTACGAATTGTTTGTTTGATTCAAAAGCGAAGATTTAATATAATCTTAAATTGGTATTTATCTCATATATGAGAATTATACGCATTTGGAAATTCAATTAATTAATTTTTTTCATAATATCGCACTCAACTTATGATATTATCATTTAATATATCTTTGTTAGTTAAACAAAAAATTAAAAATCATATTAAGGTAATTTCTAAGCGATATCTATTACATGTTCAAAAGTAATCCAATTTGAGAAAATCTTAAATTTTCGTATTACTTACAAAAAACCACTACTACAGCTCTTTGCTGCCTACGAAAAATCATCTTTTAACAGCGATAATTTTAAAGTAAAGTATGCTGATAGGAAATAGTAGGCCCTTTCGAACTACACTTATTTGTTAACTTAACCTTATTTTAAATTTATTTCTAAAATCCCAAAACTTGGGTTCCAAAACGATAAACAATTTTAGATAATATGATATATGCTACATTATTCATCATTCAGGATCACATAACTATATTTCACGTGTTTAATTTTAATGCGGAATTCTTAAAATTTTAAATATGCTGAATTTCACGTCAATTGACCCAATGTTAAAAATTGATTTGGATGAAATTTGCACCAAGGTTAGTACTATTGGATAGTAGGCCAGACACAAATTTTTAGCTCTATCAGCCAAGAAGGACCGGAGTTAGAGGGGGTTAAAGTTGAAAATTTAGGTCATACAGGGTTTTTTTTAAAATGAGTGTAACTTTTCACCTATTGGTCCTAGCAAAAATTGTCCAAAGGACTTTAGATAGATATTTATTCAATCATTTCAAAAATATTTTTTTTTTTAAATTTTTTTTAAAAAGCATTTTTTTTTTATTTTTTTTTTCAATTTGGGCCCTTTTTTTTAAAGAAAGCAATAGTACTAACCTTGGTGCAAATTTCATCCAAATCGGAAGACATCGATTTTTAAAATTGGGTCACTTGACGTGAAATTCACCATATATCTAATAGTTTATTTTTAAATCTTAAACAATAAAGAGGTTGTTTTTATAAGTTTCTCAATGTATTTAAATTTTTTTGAAATTAATAAACTAAATGACTAGCAACCATATAAAATTAAAGTTAAAATGCGACAATCTAACTAGTTTGTGTTTTAATAACACATAATTTATAAAAGAAAATTGAAATTAAGTTATACAATTAATTTTAATTAAGTTTAATGATAATCAACTAATAGTCTTCAGTCAACTTATGTTAAAATCAATTAATTATCGAAATTAAGGTTAATAAAAAACCTAGATATTCAACCGATACAATTAAAATACAGTTATATCGAACAATTCGTTACAATGAGGTTCGTTATATCGAGGTGAAATTGCACTTATATTCGTTATAACGAGGTAATAAAAAATTTTGTATATTAATCATCATCTGCTTACCATGTTATAGCGAACGATTTTCGCTAACAAATCAAAACACATTTGAAGGAAAACACTGTTGCAAACACAATAATATTGTTTGTATCTGTTTCATATAATTTGGATTAATTGATGGAAATCGTTATGCAAAGGTTGTAAGTTAACAAAATTCGTTAAATAGAGGTAAATAATTCTTTCTATTTCGTTAGTCTGCAGTGAATGAAAATTCGTTATAACGAGGCTTTTGACAAATGTATTCGTAATAGAGAGGTTTATTTTGTATTAAATCTTATGGAGCGTTGTAGGGGATTTCAAAAAATTCGTTAAATCGAGGAATTCGTTATAGTGAGGGTCGTTATATCGGGATTTGACTGTATTTGAAACCGTTAATCTGTTTGACCTTGTAAATAAATTTTAATAGGTCTAATTTAGGTTAGACAAATTTGTTTGAACCTTTCAAATATAGTTTAAATTATGTTAGGTCATATTTAAGATAAAATTTTTCCTATTTGAATGATTCAGGGCCGTTATTTGGTATACCCTTTCTGGTCACCCTAATGACCAAGGGTGGCTTATTTTAAACACGATGTGGCCAACACGAAGATAATGTCACCTTTATGAACGTTATTGCCTATACATAACACACACACTTATTTATTTACTACACAATCTTTCTGCGCCGAATTTGTTTGTTCCTATAAAGATTTCAGCATACAATTTCTCCTTTTCCTTTTTTTCTTTTTCTTTTCTTCCCGCTATTAATAAATAGCCAAAATACGGGAACAACTGGACAACTAATAACAGTTTGAGAATTCCTAAAAAAAATAGACGAATTCACTCTACATCAAATGAAATATAGCTCAACCAAATTTCCTTACCGATTTAAAATTTTTAAATAAAATTCCTTTTTAAAAACTCCCAGGATATAAGGGTGTCCCAACTAGAGCGCAATTTTTAAATTTGGCGCCATTCGAAGTGTCATTGTTTGCCATTTGAACAATTGTTATTGTTTGCTAGTAGAAGGTACGAGCTTAGTAAAAATGGAGCACTACACGAATGAACAACGCATTATTGACAAATTGGAACATTTTTCTGTAGCGTACTCGGAGGTTATTTTAATTGCAATCTGCTTGGAAATGAAACTCTGACCAACATTATGTATTCTTTTAATTTATCTGCTGTAAACACTTCCAGGCCAACACATTTTTCAACCACAAACAGCACATTACTTGACCTTGTTTTTGTAAGTAAGAAGCGAAAATTATTACTCTATGATCAGTTAGCTGCATCCACCTTTTCAAAGCACGATTTGATTTTTATATGCTATGAATTTAGAATGGAAAAGGGAATTCAAATATACAGTTTCAGAGATTTCAATAGTATAAGTCTTGATAACGTTGATTGGGAACAAATTTTTTATTTGCCATCAGTGGATGAGAAGCTTACTTTTCTTAATAACTCAATACTGCAAATTTATAACAATCACGTGCCAATAAAAAATAGGATAATCAAGAATAGAATTAGGCCATGGTTTGGAAATGAAACTAAATTGTTAATAGAACAACGTGACCGTATATACCAAATGTGGAGAAGGTACAGGACACCTGAACTACAATGTGAGTATCGTTTGGCAAGGAAAAGGGTTGTTTCGAGGATAAGACATGATAAATCTTTATATTATTATAATAAATTTAACACGGCAGTTGATTGTAGAAGTAAATGGAAGTATATGCGAGAGATTGGCATTAATGGTTCAGTTGACCGTTCATTGGAAGTTGATGTTAACTCGCTTAATGTAAATTTTACTAAAATTGAATATCCGACTGTTCAGTATAGTTTTTATGAAGAATGTTTACCTTTGATTTCATGTAGTGAATTTAATTTTCAATGCCTAGCCGCATGTGATGTAGTTAACGCTTTTAATGCAATTAAATCTAATTCAATTGGATTAGATGATAGTAACCCAAAATTTGTTAAAATTATTCTACCCTGGATAATTCGATATGTTTTAATACTATAATTATAACCTGTACATTTCCAACGCAGTGGAAACATGCCAAAATTGTTCCAGTACCAAAAGCAGGAAATGAATATCTTCCGATTGCGATTCTCCCCTATTTTTCCAAAGTTTTTGAAAAGTTGTTACATAAACAAATTTATAACCATGTTAATAACAACAATCTGTTAACTAATCGTCAATCTGGATTCAGACCTCAACGTGGCTGTACTTCAGCTCTTACTGATGTAATAGAGGAAATTCGTAGTAACCTGGATGAGAACAAAATAACGTTTTTGGTATTATTGGCCCACTCAAAGGCTTTTGATACAGTGCACCATTCAATCTTGTGCATGAAATTGTCCAAATTATTTAAATTTCCCACGTTTGCTGTGAAACTGTTGTCATCATACCTTTCAAGTAGATGCCAATCAGTTGCAAATGCCGAATCTATATCGCGTTCTTTAAAAGTAACTAGAGGAGTACCACAGGGGTCCATCCTTGGACCCTTGCTATACTCTTTATATGCGAACGATCTCCATAACCAACTATCGTACTCTAGTATACAAATGTATGCTAATGACGTTCAGCTGTATCTCAGTAGTCCTAAAATGTCAGTTAATATGCAAATACTGGAATTAAATCATGATCTTGGGAAAATATTTACATGGGCAGCGGCTAACGGTTTTCGACTTAATCCTAACAAATCGAAATGCATATTAATATGTAAAAGAGCCTTTCATATAGATTTTGAGGTAAATATATTTCTTGGTGATTCTAGAATCGATATTGTAGATTCAGCAAGAAACTTAGGAGTAATATTTAACAAAACTTTAACCTGGTCGAATCACATTACACAAGTTTGTGGTAAAGTATATGGCATGTTGCTAAGTTTATGGGCAACACAGCACTTTACATTTCTGCAAGTAAGGATATTACTTGCAAAAACTTCTGCCGACTCTTTTATACTCATCTGAAATTTTTACTGGTTGTAACACAAATGATATGAGAAAGCTGACTGTAACATACAACAATATCATTCGTTACATTTTCTCTTTAAAAATATTTGATCATATATCGCAGCACTCTTGTCGTTTATTCAATATGTCATTTTCAAACTATCTCCAATTTAAAAACTTAATATTACCTCACAAAATAATAATGACAAAGGAGCCAAAATATCTTTATGAACGTTTGCAGTTTTCTAGATCGTGTAGAGGGAAAAATTTAATTCAATTTCGTCATAGTAACCATGCTTCTGAATGCTAATACTTTATATTAAGCATATGTCTCTGGAATCAACTTGCAAATGATTTGCAAATCACTAGCAACGCTATAAGATTTAGAAAATTACTGAGGGAATATTTTTCATAAATTTTTTGTTAATGTTTAAATGTAAACTCTTTTTTTATTTTTTTTATTTTTTTTTAATTAAAAAAAGGTATATACTTTACTTTATTTATTTTACTCTATTTAAATTTAAATATAATCTATGAAAACTTTAACTTGTCTGATTCTAATGCTGTAATTTATAAGATGTTGTGTCTTGTTGTATTAGAAAATCAAATTAATAAATACAAATTCTCATTGTGAAATTGTTTTACCAAAATGGTGAAAGTTTTGCGGCTCCAGTTCGCAAATTGCGATTAATTTGGGGTCACAATAATGCTCCAAAAGAGTCAACTGTAAAGAGATTAATGGATAAATTTGCCGAAACTGGGTCTGTTAGTGATGTAAAGACAACAACGCGCCTTCGACCAGGTCGATCGACCGAAAATGTCGCAGCTGTACGTGATGATGTCGCTCAAACTCCATCCACCTTAATTCGACACCGAGCTCAGCAAATTGGTGTCTCCAAATCCACTATGCAGCGAATTTTGACGAAAGATTTGCATCTTCATGCATACAAATATCAATTGACTCAGGAAATGAAGCCAGCTGAGCATGGACAGCGAAGGGAGTTCGTTAATTGGGTATTGGAGATACAACATGAGAATGCTGAGTTTGCCCATTTCCATCTTGAAGGCTTCGTCAATAGGCAGAATTGTCGCATTTGGGGTGAGGAAAATCCTCGAGTGATTCACGAGAAGCAAATGCATCCTAATTAATGAAATACCGCAGCATTTATCCAAAAAGGTCATTGAAAATTTCATTAAAAGATCGCGTGTGTGCCAGCAAAGCCGTGGCGGCCATCTGCACGATATCTTGTTCCATACATAACCTCATTCTGTCTACTTTACGATATACATAGTAAAGTTTCACGATTTTTTTTAAATATCTGTGTTTTATTTAAAATTTAAAAATTTCGTTCTAGTTGGGGTACCCTTTATTATTCCAATATTTAACGGCATCCACAATTTAAATTAAAAAAAATATTTTTCTTTATTTATTATAGGCAACGACTGTCTCACTGGAAAATTATTTTTTTAAATGAGAAAATTTTCTCAAATTAATGAGAACTGAAATTTTTATATCAAAGACTATTTTTGAAATTTTTGTACAAAACCTATTAAATACTCTAAGTAAAACATTCATTTAAGTCAATATAGCCTGGACAAATGAATGAAAATTTTGGGTATGAACAAAATCAAAGCTAACTACAATCAAATCTTCAAAACTGAAATGATATTAAAATTAAATAAAATTTATACAGCTGAAATTAATTGTTAGTAAAAAAAAAACAAAAATAAATATAAGATTTACCTTTATAGAAATTAAACCCTTATTACAAAATTTTAATATAATTTCAGAACTAAATACATATTAATAAATTTAGAACCAATTATAATTGAAATTAGGGAAAATATGACAAAAGAAAAGTCGCCATCACAAGACAGCCAGTGCTAGACAAAAATTTTTATGATACTAAAAAAATTTAACATCAACTGATCCAGTCATCTGTTTTGCGCTTGAGTTAAAGCAAGGGTATCCCTCCTTCTCAACCGATTGTGGCCACTAAAGTTAAGGATGTCTCTTGCAAGTGGGTTTGGATGGTGTTCAAGTTTGCTGACATACTTTGACGCATATTTTGTAAATTCGACTTTTACTAATGGCACGCCTAGATCTTTGTGGATTCGAGAATTTTTAACATACCAAGGAGCTGCAGTAATTATACGTAGAATTTTATTTTGACCCCTTTGAATTTTTTCAATGTTTGATGCTGAAGCAGTACCCCATAATTGAATTCCATAACACCAGATTGGCTTTAGAATTGCATTGTACAACAAAAGTTTGCAATCCAATTTCAATGTAGAGTTTCTGCCGATTAACCAATTAAGTTGCACTGCTTTTAATCTCATTTGTGTAAGTTTCGCTTCAATATGAGACTTCCAAGTTAAACGGCGGTCGAGGTGAATGCCGAGGTATTTGACTTCATTATGTTGGGGAATAATTTGATTATTTATTCTGATGGACGAGCAGGTATCTTTTCGCAATGTGAAAGTGATATGAATACATTTTTGTACATTTACCCTGATTTTCCAAAGTTCTAGCCAATTCTCTAGCTTATAAACATAATTCTGCAAATTCTGTGATGCAACTTGGTGGTCCTTATGGACGCTGATAAAGGCTGTATCGTCTGCAAAAGTTGACGTATGGATTTTGGGGTCTGACGGCATGTCGGAGGCATAAATCAAATATAAAGTAGGACCCAGTATGCTACCCTGTGGCACACCTGATTCAATTGGCTGAGCGGTACTTAACAAATTGCCTTCTTTGATTTTAAATTTGCGACCGTATAAATAACTTTCCATGAGTTTATGGGTGTTAGCAGGCAGAGTTAATTTAATTTTGTGCATTAAACCGTCATGCCAAACTTTGTCGAACGCTTGGGACACATCAATGAAAAGGGCGGAGCAGTATTTTTTATCTTCAAACGACCCTCTTATCACATTTACCAATCTGTGAGTTTGTTCGATGGTACTGTGTTTAGCTCTGAATCCGAATTGATGATTTGGAATACATTCAGTGTCATTCAGAATTGGAGTCAACTTAGTCATTAACAATTTTTCAAACAGTTTTGAAATTGTCGGCAGTAGACTAATTGGCCTATATGACTCCACTTTGGTGTGGTCCTTCCCTGGCTTAGGAATCATAGTGATCATAGACACCTTCCAATCTGCAGGATAGTATTCTAGGCGTAAAATAGCGTTGAAGATAAAGAGGATAATTCTTCTTGCTACACGAGGTAACTCCACAAGCATTTTATTGCTGATTTTATCCATACCTGGAGCCCTTCTAAGGTTCAGAGTACCAATAGCGTTTTGGACATCACGAAAGTTTAGTCTTAGAGGTACAGGAGGCCTTATAACAAGTGGTGGCAAATTAGATTCGTTATTATTTGAGTTGTTTATAGTAAACACATTTCTCAAATGGTTAACAAATAATGTCCCTTTCTCGGAATCATTTCTAGCCCAGTCACCAGTCGGATTTCGCAAAGGAGGTTTTCCTCTCACTGGTCTTTTTAAACCTCTTGCCGCCCTCCATAACGAGTAGTCAGATTGTGGGGTACTATCAACACCTTCCGAGTAAGATCTAAGTGAGGCCGTTCTTTGGGTTTCTAAGAAATGTCTTAGTATATCTCTGCATTCCCGTAGCCTAGCTTTCAGTTCAGGAGACCTATGAATTTGCCACTCTCTTCTCATTCTTCTTTTTTCTGATAGGAGATGTTCGAGTTCAGAGAAATAAGTTCTGTTTGTCCTATTTCTACATTCAACGTGATAAGTGGAAGCGTGATGCACAGCTCGTCGAAGGTCCTCGGTAAATTTGCCAATCGACTCATCAATATCGTCGGTAGTTCTCAACACAACATTTTCCGTGCAATGAGAACTTAAATACTTTTTGTATTTTATCCAACTTACTCGGGTCTTAGTCATGTTCATAAATGGAGAACCACACACTTGAGGGAAATGCATTGAAATGATAGTAGGAGAGTGATCTGAGGACAAGTCCAGTGAAGGATCCACTTGCATCCATTCTACAGAGATATTTTTCACTACTCCAAAGTCAATAACATCGGGAATCTTCCGTCGTAATATAAAACCATTAATTTTAATTACATATCGATGGTCTCATGTAGAAAGGCTTTAACTCGCATATTTGAAACTTTACAGGAGAAGGTAAAAACATAATAGAAACTGTAATATTCAACATGTAACTTTTTTTGTACAACTGCTTATAAAAGCGTTATTTTTTACACTATTGCAATACATTTTTGTGAGGAGGTATATTTGCGTTAAATGCATTGGAATCGCAAAAAAACTAATTTCGAAAAAATAGCGAGTTAGGGCCTTTCTACATGAGACCAACGATATGTATGTATGTATTTACATATATTCACTCCGGTAGGTATATAATACATCAAAAAAATGTGTTTTTTGTGTATAAACTTTGTTGAAGAGGATCTTTTAATTGGAAACGCATACTTTCTTTCTTTTTCAACAATTCAAACGGAAAAAGTAGCATTCTCTTTGATCAAATTAAACAATGAAAATAGCGAAGAAGCCATTACGTATAAAAACAATCAGATCTATTCGAGAGGTCACTTTCACCACAAATACGCGTTTTATTCACTTTTTGTTATTCTAAAATACATTAGCGCTGTGAGTACCAGAAAACATATGTTTAAAAGATGTGCAAACAGAAAGCATATGTTTTCGTTCACTTTGTATGCATTCTAAAATACTTCTTCACCACACATCTACATAATTTTCGTTCGACGCTTGATTTAGCGCGTAAAAATAAAATACCTACATAACTGATTGAAAAATAAATAACAAGCGTATGCTTCATTGTATGTACATACAATGAAAGTTAATTCTGTTTCTTTGTCCAGGTCTAAAAAACAAACATCATCGCAACAGTTCAGAGCCATGGTCATCAATAGCCATGGTTACGCTTGGTATCGACGATTTTCGAAAGAAGTACATTCGGGCTTCTTTTGTCTGTTCAGCTTGTCAACAGGCCTTAAGCATCTAAACCGTGATTGCTGTTAGATTTTGTCTTTCAATTCAAATAAAATATATTTAAATGCCTCTTTGTTGATTCTAAAATGTTTCCTAAAACTTCTTTTGGTATTAGAAGAGGTGATTTTAAATTTGTAATAAACATACATAACTGCCATCATGCATTTTAAATATATCCGGCGTGTTATTTTTTAAAATTTTAATTACTCTAAAATTTTAGGGTTGTGCATTAATTTAAAATGCAATCGAATCCATCTTAATTTTTTTGTTTTTTAAATTTTTCGGTGAATTATTTATTTATTTATTTATTAAAAAATTAATTATAATTAAAATTACAATAAATCTAAGGCTAAAAGCACTAGCATCAATGGCTATCGGCTTAAGTTCGGTGTATTAATTAGACAGCTGTTTTCAATGTTTATGTTTTTCATAAGAGATTACAAAAAATCGATTACTGCAAACGATAATTCTTCACTCGTATTTTAGAATAGAATTTGGCAACTCTAATGGCAACAGAGTAAATTTTTCTTTAGCTGTGCGAATTATTTTTTTATTAAATCTAAATCTTAGTAAAAATAATGGAAACTTAACAAAATTGTGCAAAACTTTTATATTAAACTATATTTTTATAAAATTTAACTGAAATATATTGTGTGACTTAAAACTAAATAAGACTTAAACGAGTTTCAACATAACCTCACATAATTTTTTTATCGTGTAAAAATGGCACAAAAGTGTGGTCATTGCAATAAATGCTTTTATAAAAATGAGGTTCGTGTTAGATGTGACTTTTGTGATGTATACTTCCATCAGGAATGCGCTGCACAACTTAATACATCTCTAACAAAAAGTGCTTTTGATGTAATAAAAAAAATGGGTGGTAGTATTACATACAAGTGCAACAACTGTATCAAAGACAGGGATGTTAAATCCGACCACTTTAATAACAAACTGGATAACTTGGAGAAATATATGCGTGAAATTACAACTCAACTTATGGAAATAAAAAAAGACCTTTCCCACAATATGAATAGCAGTAACAAGTTTGAAAAAATTGTCAACTCAAAAATAAAAAAACTGGAAGCTGAAAACAATAGTCTTAGAAGACAGATGAATCGTGCGGACATCGTTGTTAGCGGCTTACCACAAACCATACCTAATGAAAAATTGTATCCAATAGTTGTGGACTTAGCTAAGGCCCTTGGGTTAGAAATTACATCAGCGGATCTGCATTTATGTTTGTGGATTGGAAAAAAATCTTCTGTTTTGGTAAAATTTAACAATGTTTTAACAAGGGATTCCATAATGAAAAACTACAGATCCAATTACAACTTGAAACTAAATCAGATAATATCAAATGCAAAAGAACAATCTAGGGTTTATGTTAATGCCCACTACACGCCGCTTGTTTCAAAGTTCCGATATTACTGTAGAAAATTGGTTAAAGATAAAAAAATAGTGCGTTATGAAATGCTTAACTGGGATATTCCGAGAGCTAAATTTTACTACTATAATGGCAAGGAAGAAGAAGGTGATTCAGAATATGTTGTTGAATTATATACGGGAGTTTCAAAGGAGAAATATAATGAAGGTGATGATATTCCACAAAATCAACCTCTTGAAGAAACTGGTATTAGATCTGCTGATGAACAAAATAAATAATCCCAGACTTTACTATTCTATGTTTTTTTTGTATTATTTAATTTTTTTTTTTCTCTTTCTCTTCTTTAAAAAACTTTTGGCATATTATTTTTTCTTATTATCTCATTATACATATCATGATTTTTTTTTGTTTTTGTTTCTTTCTTTTTATTTTTTTATTGTTCTCTTGAATTTTTTTTTTATTTTAAATTTAATCTTATTAATCAATGGATATTTAATGTATTATTTAAATGATTTTGATTGGTTTTATCAATTTCTGTTTTTTACTTAGATTATTGTTAAATTAATATTTTTATAATAGTTCGCATAGCTATATAGTACATAGTTACTTTGTTTAATGAATTTAATAGATTGTTCTAATAAAATATCATTGGGGATAAACATGTTAAATGCACAAATGTTAGGGGTAAATGAATATAATTATGAATTTGGATAACGTGGGTCTACCGATTGATAGTAGTCATCTAGAAAATAATTTAACGAATAAATTTTTTAACGTGTGTCATTTCAATGCTCAGAACTTAGTTCCCAGATCAAATTCTATTAAATTTGGAGAAGTGAAACATTTGTTGGAGAATAGTTTATATGATGTTATCGGTGTTAGCGAAACATGGTACAAAGATTATATATCAGATGATGCAATTTCATTTAACGGATATCAAGTTTTTAGAAACGATAGACCATGGATTAGGGGTGGAGGTGTATGTCTTTATATTTCGGAAAAATTCAAAGCAAGAGTACTGTGTGATTTTATGGAGGAATCCCTTATTGAGGCCCTGTTTGTTGAGGTGAATCTGGGTAATAGGAATAAAATTGTTGTTGGTGTTGTTTATTTGCCACATGGAAACTTTAAGCAATCTGAAGATTATCTAGGGGATGTTGCTGCTCGTTTTCCAAATTTGATTTTAATGGGCGATTTCAATACCAATTTGTTTGACACAGGTAAAAGCCAAACTGTTAGAGATTTCTGTGCGAGAGCTGGACTATCAGTTATACATAATTGTTTACCAACATTTCACGGATAACTCTCTCTGCTCTACTTTAATTGATTATTTTATGGTGTCGAAGTCAGATTTAGTTTATAAGAAAACTCAGTTTCAAATGCCAATTTTAAATTCGGGTCATGCATTGATTTCCATTTCGTATAATATAAAAGTTGAAAGAGTTTCTACGGAATATTATTTTCGTGACTATAAATCTATAAACTTAGAGCTGTGCTTACTACAATTGCAGTCAATTGATTTTTCTTATTTATATAACAGTTTCTTACTGGATGATCAAATTTCTTTCTTTAATTATATTATACTTGAAAGCTTTGAGCATAATGTACCCTTGAAAAGAGCAATGAAGCCATGTTATGATAAATGGATGGATTCGAATGAAATAAAGACGGCTAGATCTAAACGTAATTTAGCTTTCAGAGCCTTAAGGGAAAATAATTGCGAATATAATCAACGCATATACCGAATAAATAGAAACAAATTGAAAAGTTTAATAAGGAAATATAGGAGAAATGCAAATATTAATTTTTTTACCAATTGTAGTCAATCAAAATTCTGGAATAGGTTAAGATCTGAGGGTGCTATAGATAATGGAAAAGTATTAAATTCGGTGGACGTTGAGGAATTTAATAGTAATTCGATATTACCTCCCATTGTGGACGAAGGTTTCTGTGATATTAATCTTTCTTCTAACACCGGTTTTTCTTTTAGAACTGTGGATGAGTTAGAAGTATACAATGCAATGGTTAGCATTAAAACTAATGCAATAGGATATGACGGGATACCTATTAAATATTTGAAATTAATTTTTCCTGCAATTTCACATCCATTGCCTTTTATTTATAATAAGATAATTACTACATCACAATTTCCTAAGATTTGGAAAATTGGGAGAGTTGTACCAGTTCCTAAGATAAAGTCACCACGATTGGCAACTGATTTTCGTCCAATAAACATACTTTCTTGTTGTTCTAAAATTTTGGAGATTTTATTAAGGAATCAAATTCAGGAGTATCTGTTAACAAATGAATTGCTCAATACATTTCAATCAGGATTTAGAAAGAACTATAACACTACAGGTCTTACTTTAGCGGTAGTAGAGACTTTAAGATATAATATGGATATGAAATTTGAATCTGTTGCTATATTTTTAGATTACTCTAAGGCTTTTGACTCTATAAGTCATATAATGTTAATAAGGAAGTTATTGAGTCAATTTAATTTCAACAACAGTTCTTGCAAACTAATTAGATCCTTTTTAAATCATCGTAGTCAGTTTACAGAGGCTCAAGGAAGAGTGTCTACGATCACAGAAACTTTTAGAGGTATACCTCAAGGCTCAGTGCTAGGGCCATTACTCTTTATGATATACGTTAATGACATTTTCTTACAGATAAAATTTTGTACTTGTTACGTATATGCTGACGACATACAGCTGATTGCTTGTGATAATGGACACGGAGTTGATTATTTAACATTAAATGTTAATAAGGACTTACAGCATATCATGGAATGGTCAGATTTAAACTTTTTAAGTCTCAATTCCACAAAAACTCGAGCTATATTATTTTCAAATAACAATTATTTGAATGCAAGATTTTCTTTGGGAGATAATAATATACAAATTGTGTCATATTTTAAATCTCTGGGCATTTACTTGGACAATAAATTAGATTTTGGAGTTCATATTAATCACGTTATTGCAAAAATATCTTTTATATTAAGGAAATTTTATTCACTAGGATGTTATCTACCTTTTAATGTAAAAAAACAATTAGTTTTTTCTGTATGTTTACCTATTATTCTCTATGCAATAGAAGTATATAGTGGAACGACACAATACAATATGATAAAACTACAACATTGCTTCAATAGATTAGTAAGGTATATATATGGACTTAAATATAGAACACGAATAACATCCTATGTTATATCGCTTGTTGGATGTAATTTTCAAGATTTCGTTAATATAAGATTGTTGCTTCAACTATTCAAAATAATAAAAACTGGCTGCCCGCCATACTTGAGAAATATGTTTCATTTTGGTACATCTTCGCGGACACATGTTTTAGTGCCTCCGTATTGGAAAACTTATAAATCATAATTTGTTATGAAATTTATTGTGACTGCTGTCTAGGATACCCAAATTGTCTTCTTCTTTTTTGTTTTATTTTGCTCTTAACATTTGTGTATGGGGGGTATTATGAATTTTTAAATTCATAAATTTTATAAAATATTTATCTTTAAATTTTTAATTTTTTTTTTTCTTAATTTAATTGTATATTGTATATATTTTTGTACCGGCTTATTGGCCAATAGGCTTAAAAGCTATTGAATAAATTGAATTGAATTGAATTGAATATGTCGAAGACGAAATGTCGAAAGTGACGTTCGACGACGAAGAAGTGAAACGCGTATTCCCGAATAGACCTGAATATTGGCTTTAATTTCCGCTTAGTTTGCGATTTCCCTGAGGCTTTTTGTTCCCCTTGTTTTGATTGTTTGGTGTTGCCCGAATTCGTGCTTAAGGATCATAACATTGAGACAGTCCTCTGCATATGAATATTTACTAAAGTGTGGCACAAACACAACAAAAATGTTTTACAAGCATTTCATCCCTGCAAATAACGTGACTAGTCCATACATGCATGTAAAGACTAGTCCAAAGAGGAGTAGGAGTACTCCAAAACTACTCCAAATATATGAAAAAAAGGTGGTCCATTTAACATTGCGATGTCCTAGGGCTGGACCATATAACCCATCGGAGTAGTCCCAAAACTACTCCATGGAGTACTCACGAGGGTTAGTTTTAAACAACAACAACAACTCAATATACAATCGTGTTAACACGAAACCATGTCGTTTAACTACAAACTCTTGTTTAACTATGACATGGTCCATGACTGCATAACATTGAACCATGTTGTGAGTAGTCCATATCATCTAAAATGGATCACGTAGTCCAATATTATTTGCAGGGATGAAATTGCAATTAGTGTGTATGTATACTTGCTTATTGCAAAACACATACTTCCAAAAATATTTCTATTGTTGCACGATCAAAACATTGAAGAAGAGAACACAAGTACAACAAAACAATGTTAAAATAGAACAAGTAAAAAAGTATAGTCGGTCAAGCCCGACCATATAATACCTTACACCCAGTATATGAGAGATATCACCTATTTTGGACCAAAATTTAGTGTCATGATTCCTGTGAATATAAATATTATATGTGTTAAACTTTATCTCGATATAAACACTTTTAGAAGATTTATGGAGGTTAAAGTGAATTACGGAGAAGGTCTTATATGGGAGTTTAGACTAATTATGGACCGACCATTATAAAATTAGGTGTCACTATTTCTGTGTATAAGAAACTTATTTGTGTCGAATTTTATTTGATTACCAACATTTTTAAGAAATTTATGAACGTTAAAAAGATTTTCGGCAGTGGGCCTTATATGGGAGCTGCGAATAATTATGGACCGATCTGCACAAAATTTGTAGATATGATTTGGCTTCATTTTGTGATGCAATTTGTTTGATTCCTTGCATAATTCAAACAATTATGATTGGTAAACCCCAATTTCGGGACGACTTTTGTATGGGGGCCAGGTGAAATAATGGACCGATTTCCACCAGTTTCAATCCCATCTGTCCTTGGGCCGAGAAATATTGCAATACGCAGTGATTTGACAGATCAATATACAAACGCCTTGCTAGAGTGCTTGAGCTTTCTAATCCCAACCATATATAGCCTAGTTAGGTGACAAAGCCAGAGACAATTATTGGAAGAATCACAGTCCACCCTAGCTGCACAGTCCCTCGCTGTCACTAGCCTAGCATACCGTCGACCGACCACTACTGTTCTTGACCAACCTTTGTTGCAGCCCCTAGCCAGACTACACTGTTGACTCCGTCCGAGAACGGGCCATGGACCATTCATTCCGCAGACTATGTTTCCTCTAATACTTTTCTGAAGCACAAAGCCAATTGCCACCACTACTTTCAATGGCTCTGTTTTTTCGGCACCTAGAGATAAAATCTGTCAATAGCGCAAACATCATCAAAAAAAATATTTTCATCTGAGGTTTTTAAAGTCATGACGAGAATTTGACGTGGTAGTTAAAAATGATTAAGGACAGACATGTATCCCTTACATGGAACACCGGCATACAAAATGTTAAGATCGGACTAAAAATAGCGACACAGTCAACAAAATATTAAATGGGCGGTATTTGTAGGCGTGGCAAAAAAATATTTCCGAAATTGTTTCTACATTATTTTTAATCCTAGGGAGTGACTGACACAACTTTTTTTTTTGTTATGGAAGTGGAACCACTCTATTGTACATGTTACCTTTCAGAAAAATATAAATTTATTAAGAATTAGTTATACACCTTGTAGCCCAAAAAAGTACAAAAATCTATAATTTTTTAAATTTTTGAATTGAAAATCGTTTAAATCGCTGAAAATTGCTTGGGAACTTTTTATATATGATTGTTGTTTGCCACAAATTTGTGAAAAATCGATTCTGGCCGATATTTTAAAATGCGTATAACTGAGAAACTATAAATAGCACTCAAAATGATGAAAAACAAAACAATGAAACGCTATTTGAGTTTTATAAAAAGTTCTCTACTTTAAGCAACCACAGCTGCGTCCTGGAGGTTGTGTTAATCTATGTATAGACGGTCGTCAGATATTACAACGTTGTGTTACAATGTTCAGAAAATGTCTAACAACCGTGTGAACTTAAAATTTTTATCTTCCAACGTTGTAAGAAAAAGCATTTTCAGTACATTGCAAGACAAAAATATTGTCAGACATCTAACAAAGTTTTGTCATTGTCATTGTTTTAAGACAATTGTCAAACACTTTTCATTGTCATATGTCCAAAGTTTATGTATCTGCCCATGGTAGCAATTATTTTTAAATGCAATTATTTTTAAATGCAACTCTGTATTTACATAAATAAACAAACAAGTGTGCAGTAATAACATTTTGGAAAAACAATTTCGGTTGGCAGAAAAATTCATTGTGTGACAATTGTGTGCCAATGAAATTGTTAGTTTTCTTACAGTCGTCTGAACTGACAATTTACCTTTTGCGAACAATTTGTCAATGTCAGGTTTAATTTCATTAAATTAAGGTCACACCAGTTATTAAAATTATCCAAATCATACTGCAGATAAATATGATCTGCTGAATTTTTAAAACTAGAAAATATTTTCACATCATCTGCAAACATCAATATATTTGAGTATTTGATTGCATCAGGCATGTCGTTTACAAACATCAAAAACAAAATAGGAAGATGACTTTCTTATGGGACGCCGTACTTTACCAATATCTTTTTGGAAATTGCACCATTCAATTTTACGGACTATGTTCTATTTAAAATATATGTTTTTAATATGATCCTGATTTTGAACACATTTGCTGAAGTCTACATTGTCTGTGTTGAGAGGATACAATCCACACTTTTGGAATACATTTTTAATGGTATCTCCGAGGTTTATTTTGTAAAGAACCGTTTAAAGAAGCGGGCAAAAAGTAGATTTTGTTATAGGTTTGTTTCAATTTTCCTGATCCATTTGCCAATCTCTAATAGTTTTCTACCATTCAGTTTTCAATGGCTTAAATACGCTAAATAGGATGTAAGATATGAGTTGTGTTTGGCAGAAGTGCATACAAAATGATACCTTTATCGTCACAAAACCGGCTTAGCTCTAAAGTCATAAGCTTATATAGCCAACTGTGAATTCCATTTGCGATGTATTAAAAAAAATGTATCGCTTATCATCCATCCTGATTCGAGAAACCAATGTTCTGGTAGACTATTTATTACAACTTTTGGAGGTCGTACATATGAAAAAATAACAACTGATTCCAATGCCTTGCCATTTGCCGAAAATACTAAGAGAACTGTAATTTTTTCTTTTTTATTTCCATTTTGAATGGAATAAACATAGTCTTTTGGTGCTATAACTTTGCCGCTTTATCTAAAATATCTAATTCATTTTGCTCCAACAAAATATCTTTTAACCCTTAAACCATTTTCGCTTATTCCTGCTGATTCTCTTATAGCAAGACACGGATGGCGTTTTAAAAAAACCTGAAAACCAGTGATTTCCTGGTCTACCATTTAAAAAAGGTGTCGGACGTTAATCTTCCTTAACAATTTACTGAATTGTGTTCAGCAAATCTTCAGACACCATATGCCGACTTAAAATTATAAAATTTTTTGTTTTTACAACATGAAATCTTATTAAAAATTGTTGAACCGTGTTTAACAAGTTTTTGTATAAACTTTTATTTTCTCTTTATTTTCTCTTTATTTACTAGTTTATGAAAAATCATTTATTTAATGTACATAATTCGCCTTGAAATAGCGGCATTTTGAATAAACGTATATATGTATATATATGTACTTAGATTTAGTATACAGACCTGAATTCCTTTGTTAGTTATAAGTTAGTTATAAGATAGAACTCAATAAAGCAAGAAGTGCTTTTGTTAATAAGAAAAAACCTGTTTGTGTTTTAATAAAAAGACACCCCCTTTAAATTTAGGCAAGGGAAATATTCAAAGGGACATATCTTCCCCAAGCCCTAACAAAAATGTATTGATAATTTTTCTTGGCTGAGCTGGGGATTGAACCTGGGTTGAATTTACATGTTTCGAGAAACACCACTTTCTCTCATCAGAATTCTTTACGTTCTCACCCTCTACACCACTGCGGTGCCTGCTAGGCAACAGATAAACATCAATCTTTTAACCAGTGTTACCGGTGATTCGAAATTTGTTGTAATTATCATTTTTCAATTTATTTACATGTTTACATTTTTAATAAGATTTCATGTTGTAAAAACAATTCCTACCTTCAGTAAAAATAATAATTCAATGAAAACTAAATTTAATGAACTCATGCCTAACTAAAAATTATCAAAAATTGAACAATTAATCGTTCAACTAAAAACAATAATTGTAATTAAATATTTTTTATAAAAATTGTTTAAAAAGAGCAATATATAGGCAATATACTATCTTTTAAAATAGGTCTTGCAAAAAAATACTTAAAAAGGTGTATTTAATTACTTGTTTCACTTCACGTTCGCACAAAAAAAAAAACTTAAAAAACAAGCACTACCGCACGTATCAAAAGGTCGTCAGGAATGAGGACAATTAAACATCAAACTACTCATTTCATCCAATTGTGAATAATAGATTCGGAGAATTGAGTGTGTTAAGAATTAAAGCGTATGTTGAAGTTTGTAGGAATTTACGTCTTGTTCTTCCTGATTGTTCCGACGGTTGTTTAACCTTTTTACAGCAATGCTTCAGCTAAGGGTATACCTTAGTTGTGACGATGCGACCTGTGTTGAAAATTGGTTCACATAATCTTTGCACAACAGCGAAGCCAAAATTATCAAAATTGTATGGACCTCTTGTGATTGTTTTCCGGGATAAATTTCTATATTGTATGTGTAGAACATTTTGGTGTCACAAAGGGCTTGAATTTTGATACCATGTGGATTTGGTTTGTTTGGAATATATTGAAAAAATCAGTACCTACCCCGAAATGCTTCCAATTTCTCATCTATAGTCACAAAAGCAGATAAAGTGTAATGAGCATTACAATTGCAAATAAATTTCTCGAAGATTTCTCCAATATGGCAGATTTTGTCCAATTTCTTCCTATCTGCCCTCGTAGTACCATCATCAAACCTTAAAACTCGCAGTAAAAATCTAAATCTCTGGACCTCCATCTGTTCGAAACAACTCTTCAACGTTCAGATGGTTAGATTTTTTAACACCAGCTAAAAGGAGCAATCCTATCAGGCAATATATTTCGTTGAAATCAGTCTCTTTGACAAATATTTCTCTGCAAAATTTAGCTTTTACGGTAGAAATATATTGGTTGGTATACTTGCAAATTATTTTTTTTTCTTGGGCCAGCACTCAGGGGATGACCCCTACTTATGAAATGCATTGTGTTGGAACTAGGAAAATAGGTTATGAGAGGGAGGATAGAGGGAGTAGTGTTTGTGAACATTTGACTTGAATATTCCTATATTGAAAGTGGCAGGGAATACTTCTGCTGGTAGTTTGTTCCACATACGGACAGTATGACTAAAAAACGAATTTTCCCTGTAGTGTGTTGTGCGATCCACTGTCCAGTCGACCACAAATGGATGAGCCCTGACTGAAGAACGTGTATTTATTTATTTATTCTATTTCCTGTACAACAAGACTGAGTCTTATACTTATAGCACAGGAATGTATTACGTTACAAAACAAACTTTATGCAAGTAAATATAACAATATTGAGATAAAGTTAAAAAAAATTATAAATTAAAATTAAAATAAAAATAAAAATTATTATTTAAAAAAAATTTAATAAACATTTTTTGAAACTATTAGCATTGCTGTTTAGTTGTTGACTTTGTGGAAGATTGTTCCAAAGACGAGCGGCATGCACATAAAATTGCCATACAGATACAAGTAAATTATATCGAGGTATTACAATATTTCGGTTTCGTGGCGATTGAAAAAAATGTATTTGATCGAATATATATTTAGGTGTTTGAAAGTTGATTATTTTATGTAAAAAAAGAAGAGTGCGAATTTTTAGCAAACTTTCAAAGGATACTCCATAAAGATTATTGGCAACAGAGGAAACATGATCAGACCGTCTTAACCCATACACATATCATATTATGTTATTGAACAAAACATTAAATTTTCTCATACCAACTGAGTCACAGCTTCAGGAATCAAGTATGATTTAGCAAGTAAGGCCTTTATTCTTAAGGGTTTGAAATATTGTGTGGGCCAGAGAGCACGTAACTTTGCATAGGTTTGACCAACCAGCAAATTTACATGATCAGTCCAGGACAAATTACCATTGAAAATGATACCAAGATTTTTTGCTTTATTAACAATTTCAATTTTCTCGCCATTTAAAACAATATCCTTAGATATGGAGGGAATTGAGCTTTTTTTTACATATTACAATGCATTTAGATTTATGAGGATTCAAACAGAGACCGTTTGCACTAGCTCAAAGGTAAATTCTATTTAAGTCGTCATTTAGGTAGAAAATCCCCAACGCAATATTTTGAACTTAAAGTGAGCTGCACGTCATCGGCGTATAAGTGGATGTTACATTTAGAGTTTTGTTTTGACAAAATCATTTACATAAAAGGAAAATAAAAGTGGACCTAGAATATAAACCTGAAGCACTCCCCTAGTCAGGGATAGGCTATCCGACCATACATTGTTCACAAACACTGATTGTCTGCGTTCTGAAAAATAAGACAGTATAAGTTTGGTTGACGCGCTCGTAAATCTAAAAAAAAAATCAAACTTTTAAAACCAACTACTCAATCACAAAACATACATTACACCGCATCAACAAATATTAGAACTAACAACTTAGCTACAGATTACAATGTTCTAAATGTTCACAACATATATCGTACGACACTTGCCATAGAATTCTACAATGATTCGCGGTTCTTACATAAAATTGACCATATACATCAAACTCGAAACAACACTAAAAGAAAGTTCCAAGTTCAAAAATTCAAAAATGAATATAGCAGAAACACTCTACCAGTAATGTTACCAACAATTTTCAACACAATACCTAATGATGTCCTTTCCAAAAGCAACAACTTGAGAGCTAGAAACAAAATTCTGAAAACACATTTCATCAACACCCAATAAATAAATTAGAAAATTTGTAAAACTAAGAATTTACTATATTTATATAGAATGCATAAAATAAACGCACTACAATTTTTGTTTACTAAACCTAACTGCAGATAAGTCATAAAGGCTTCACAGGGTTATACATACTACCACTGAATTGAATTGAATGAAAAATAAATGAATTGAATTAAAAAAAAAAATGAGTATGTCATGATCTACCGTATCGAAAGCCTTAGAATGGTTAAGAAGTACCAACAAATTAATATTTCAATTTTCTAATCCTTGCCGTATATTTTCACTTACTTCCACAAGAGCAGTTACGCAGCTATGACTCTGACGAAAACCAGATTGCGTGTTGGATAGTAAATTATGAGTATTAATATATGTACTCATTTGTTTATACATAAGTTTTTCTAAGACTTTCGACAGAAAACACAGATGGCTATAGGTCTGTATTCACCATTCGACTTAGATAATGGCACAATTTTTGCATGTTTCCAGTTTAACGGGTAAATACCCGACATTATGAGTATTACGTAAAAAACTGCGTGTTTCAGGAACAAGTTCCCTGATTTCAGCAGAACACATTCCATTATAGTATCAATAGAACAGTGAAACACAACTTACATTGCAACGATGCCCCAATGAATCAATAGAGCTGGATACCCTACTGTCACCGATAAGCATCTTCGCCCTCTGCTGTACGCGGTCGAGTAACTCTAAAATAGACTTCGAAGCACCGGTCCATACATGAAACTTGTATTCCATTTTCGGTTGAATATAGGTGGTGTAAATAGTAAGAAGATCAGATGGAGTGAAGTATTTTCTACACCGTTTTAAAAAACCAAGGCACTTGAGCGTTTCTTTCGACACATGGTCTAGCGGACATCACACTGGATTCTCATGCCTAGAACGTCAAGAGCGTCTGATTCCTTAATATTTACACCGCCCATAAAAACAGATGAAACAACATGATCTGATGTGCGTTTGTGCGTTAATAAACAACACTGAATCTTACGTGCGTTAAAATGGACTCTATTCGCACAACTCCATTCCGAGATTGTCTCAAGATCTCGGCTCAGCGTATCATTCATATTTTGTCTCATTTCTCCAAAGGGTTTGGTCTATGGTTAAATGAGTATGAATGGCAAATGTTGCTATCATCTGCAAAAGAGTAGATATGGTTTGAAGTTTGACAAAGAAGGTCGCCTCTACAATGCCTTTTTGGCGCTGAGGCCACTTATATAAGGAATTAACATGATATGAATAAAATTTACAAATTGTTAAAAAAAAAAAAAAAAAATAAAGTGGGAGAAAGAACGGAGCCTTGCGGTACCCCTGAATTAATCTTGAACTCGTCTGATGAGATGCCATCTATTACAACTCGTATAGTGCGATTTCTGAGGAAACTCGATATAAATCGAGAGAAGTTATCACCGACACCAAAAGCAATGAGTATCGATAAGAGAGCACCATGCCAGACACTGTCGAACGCCTTAGAAATATCTAGAGCCACCACTTTACTTTCGCCATAACGATGTATTATTATATGAATAATAGAGACCTCAAAAAAGTGTCTCCAAATTTCAAGAGGGTATTTTTCATGGGCTATAATCCGCTTTGGTCCTGGTAACTGTTAAACTATGTTGGCACTTTTAGTATGAAAAGATTGGCGCTCAGGTTTCTGACTCCATTTCGTACTTTTGTCTTTTCCAATATAAAATAAAGAGTTATTGTTACCTGCATACTCTCGGTCACTCATTTCCTCTTCGCTGTCTGAATTGTGTATTTTCTCTAGTTCATAATCATTCTCGGATTCGCTATCTGAAGAATTTGGTGGTCCGTGCGAATCAAATGTTGTTTCTTGTAGAAGATTTTCAAGATGACGCTGGATGCTTTCGTAGGACAGGAAATAAACCACCGTTTTTAAAAGGTAAAAACGTAACAATATATTTGACTTTACAAAATATCAAAGCAATTTTAACCGTCACCAAAAAAATCCAACCATTTTCAAGTGGAAAAAATAATCGAATTTTTTTTTGCAATGCATGTATGTACGAGTATGGCACATAAAATTCGACTAAACATAATTTTTGTGTGTCAAATGTTGTTCTACTTTGTTTGTTTCTATACTGCCACAATAACGAAATGGCCAACATCGGGTTAGTTTGTGTGATAGAATTAAAAGCACTTTTTAATTAAAAAATCGCTATATTATAAAAACCACAAAATTGTTTGAAAAACTCTCATGTTGTAGAGACAGAAATAAAACGAAACAAAAATGTTTTGAAAACCTATACAAAAACGAGCAAAATGTGACTCTATAGCTAAACAAAAAAAAAAAAACTAAAACATACACATTAGGCCGGCTTTAGTAAATTTGTCTTTGATGAATCTGATTTTGTTTCTTAGCATATAAACCTTATTGATGAAAATCGGATGCACTTTTACAGACCTTTGTTTGAATAAGTGGATTCACCCATTTGTTCCGAAGAAAAATTTTGTTAGGAGAAATTTTTTTTACTGAGAGTTTTTTGCAGCACGATTCACCCATTTCGAAAGATTTTTCTGGAAAATCAAAGCTGCCATATGTAAACAAAATCTATTATAGTTTTACAAGTGGTAATACTGCCGCCATTTATTTAGTTAAATTAATTAAAATTATTTTGAAATATTGTGTATTCAAAATGAATGAAAGAAGTAAGAGCTGCTTTTGCAATTCAACAATTCAATACAACTTTGTATGGAAAAATGTAACCTATTGGCAACTCAGTTCATTTTTGTCTAGACAAAATATAAAATTAAACCAATTCAAGAGGTGTCAACTTTATATGAAAACAACTTTGTCCGAACAAATATTTTGTGAAAAATTTAAATGAAAATTGATTTATTTTACCCAATTTTCATTATTTATATTTTTTCTTTAAATGATGTAAATGAAGCAATTTACTTCATCAATTTGCTCTACGTTTCGTCGATGTGGTTTTTCGACTTCTTCAGGAACTATTTTATTAAGATAATTTATTTTATATTACATCATTTGTTATTATTAAAAATATATATTGTAATTAAAACGGGACTAACGCGATACAAAGTTAATTAAAATAAATGAATAAATAATTACAATTGTATAAATATAAAATAAATTACAGAATCGTCAAACTTATAACTACGGATATCAGAGAACTATTTTAATTAAATTGCAAAAAGCTTTAAACTTTTCATAATTCTATTCGCTTAAAACAATATTAGACCCGTCCAAAAGAAATGTACTTTCGAAGTGCTAGTCTAATACACACACCCACTTAAGAGTTGGTAGTTGAATGCAACGATAGCAGTGTAAGAGTGTACGAAGGACAAGTCGATTGCAGGAAGTAACAGCCATGTTGATAAACAAAAAATAAGGTACCCTCTGGCTTTAACTGGTTTCACCACAATTCTCTTCCGCAAAAAAGCATTAGCACCAACCAAATGCATAAACAACAAGTTAGAGTGCAATATTCGAATGTGCCGAATCTAAAATACCCTCCACCTAAATCTAATGAGAAATAAAAAAGCTACACTGGTTAGAGGACTTTTTCATTTAGTGTTTTTATTTAGTCTTAGCATTTTATTATTATTTTATATATTGTTTGAAAGACAATTTTACCAAGAACATAATTTATTCCAAATTTTTAGAAATTTTATCTAATCATGACCATTTAAAATAAATGTGATTACCAATACTCACCTTAATTTACAGAGTTTGTTATGAAACAGAGTATAAAAAGGGTAAGAATATAAGGTGAGGTTTGTTTTGGTTGAACTTGATCTCAATAACTTTATTTACAAGAGATCCCGTATATCTCATAGTAGAAACGGACCAATTATGGACTAATAGCTTCTGAATCCAGTATCCAGTAATGTGATTTCTATGTATTGTGGTCTTATTTTGGCAAAATTCATCTCCGTAACGTAATTTACAAGAGTTATATGATTGCTTGTTATACTCGGATGTGAAATTAATTTGGGAGCTATTGCCAATTATTGACTAACAGCCACAAATAGCATAGTTATCGTATAAACGATATTAGTATGATTTCTGGATTACAATTCCTGATCTGTACAAAATGTTGATTCGATATCGATATTTATTGAGACATTATTAAGGGTTAACTTGTTTTTCGGTAGTGGTACGTATATGTGAGCAATGACAAAACATGGGCCGATCTTCTTAAATTTTGGAACAGAGAATTTTATGCATATGAGGATATCCCACGTTGAATTTCAATATAATAATAGTAACTACATTGGTCAAATATAGACCACAATTCACAAAATTCTGTAGTATGATTTTAGTGTATACGTAGATGATCTACTTGTATGTAAAGTTTTTAATCGATACCGACATTAATAAGATATATAGAAAGATAAATGACTTTTTCGTATGTGGTCCTTATGGGGAAGCTATGACTAATTATGGACCGGCCATCATAAAATTTAGTACAACAATTTATGCATCTATAAGAATTATTTGTGTCAAATTTCACCGTGGTAACAATATTTATATCAGATTTATACGTGTTTAAGTGAATTTTAGATGTGGACTTAAAATGGGGCCTATGGTCAAACATGGACCGAACTAAAAACATATTTTTTCTGAATTTTGTGTTAATATTCTAATTTTATAGGCATTTGTTTATCATTAAGCCATAATTCGGGAAGATATTTGTATGCGGGCTATGACAGTTCATGGTACGATTCTGACTTTATTCATTACAATTTCTCCTTTTATCATAGAAATAAAGTATATAAAATTGCATGGCCTTATCTGCAATATTCCGTGTGGAGTTTAATCAGTCTCCCATCGGACGCGTCCCCAGGTGGCGGATAGGGGACGCTTTCATCGCGACTGTGATACACTTTTACACAAATGGTCACTAGTGGCGCTGAAAGCTTAGCGATGTAAATATATCTATGATACATTTTTGACAAATGGTTTGGATATTCTTTATGTTTCTAGGTTGTGATTAGGTAGATGGGAGAGCCGGTTTGCTACGCCTTTGTGATATATTTGAAACGAATGGTCGCATTGGGGGAACAAACTGGTGATATAGGAACAATGTTAGGGCTACACTGGACCATAGTAGTCACTAGTGGTAATATTATCCTTTCCCTAAAATCCAAATTACAACCCGCAAACCAAAACTGACTCCACTTGTAAGGTTAGCGTGGTTGGTAGCAGTGCCAAGGTACGGGTCGGTTGTAAATGAGTATTTTTCCGAATCCATGTACGCCGTCACTGCATGGATGGTCTATCCCATTATGTGCCTACTCGTGGGACCAAAAATGTACACAAATAATTTAAAAACAAAAAACAACAATAACGAAAGGTCAACCAGGGATATCCGTTCGCAAAAAACACACACAAACCATCAAATCTTCTGATGGTTTGCATCCCCGCAGCAAAGTCACTCTGGACATCAAACCAAGTACTTCCAAAGCTGCACAAGCCCTCGCTGATAAGTCAGCCCAAACCCATATATTGAACGCTGCGGACCCTGCAGTTGTTCCTGCGATTTTGGAACAAAAAGAATCGTCGACCTGTCGAGTCCATTAACTGCTTCACTCCCCGCCCATACGGCAAATGCAAGTCCCCCAAATCGCAAAGATCCATCCAGGAGGGCTTTCGTACAAAGGCGTGCCGCCTTAAGAATCGTTGATCGACTCGGAACGAAATCGGTCAGCACTCTTACCAGCGACGAAAAATCGCATTTAAAATGGGGCAGGACTAGGGTTGCCAGACGGGCCTGATTTGGCCTGATTGTCAAGTTTTTTAATGCGCGTCAAGTGAAAAAGTGAATTGTAAAGTTTTTTTGTAAGTTAATTTTTTTTCTCAAATTTATTCTAGCTATGTAATAATACTTAAAAAAATAACTTTATATTTCTAAAAAACAAATCGAAAGAGCCTATTTTTACTATCAATACAACTAAGGACTAATATGATACATACATATATGTACACCAAATGATAGATATGTTCATATTTTCTAAAAAACTGTGCAGAAAGCAATCTTCAAAATTTGAAAAAGTTGATCTCATTTGTGCTTTCTATCCCAATAAGCAATGACTTTTGTGAAAAAGCATTTAGTGTTCTAAATAATTGATATACCAAAGATAGGAATAGAATGTCCTTCGATCTTATAAAAGCCGAACTATTAATAAGAATAAATTTTAATGAGGTTTGCAAAAACTTTCAAAATTTTTTAACAACACCCGATGGTAGATAATTAATTAATTCTGTATCTAAGCATAATGTGGCAAAATAAATAGAACCTATATTTTTTTCTTAAGATAGTACCAATATTTTTTTTAAAATAACGCCTAAGTTTAAAATATATATTAAATACTGAATTTTAAGTGTTATATTGTTTTGTGTTCCTTTTATATTGTTTCTGTTATTTTTACTTTTTATGATATTTTTGTTTTTATTCTAATAATTTTTATGAAAAATTGTCAAGTTTTTATTTCAAAATCAAGTTTTTTTTTGGTCAATGTCAAGCTTTTTGGCAAATTGGATCTGGCAAGCCTAGCCAGGACCCTTTTCTAATCCCTCAACCAGCACAGGATCAGCGGACCAAGCTGACTCTTCTGCGCCCAAAAGGCAACGGTGAGAGGCAGAGCCAAATTTACAACAGAGTCAGCAGTCAAGGACTAAACGTCCGAAGCAGGCCCACACAGTCAACAGGCCATATAGTGAGGTTGACAGGAACCATCTAATGATGGCCATTGTTGACAAAAGTAAAAGCGATGGAGCTATCTCTAAGGATAACTGGATGATAGTCTATCTTAAAATGTTGGAGGTGTACTGGAAAATCCGTAAGGATAATCCGGAACCGTCTCCTTAAAATGTAGATGCTGGCTGGTACCAAGGCCACGTCAAATTAGTTGCGTGCTCAACAGATAGCTCAGCTAACTTGCTAAAATTAGCAATTGCGTCCGTAGGGGAAGTGTGGCCTGGCGCGAAATTGGAGGTGATACCGGTCAGTGAGATTCCTCGCCGACCGATAAATTTCTGTCAATTTAGTCGAAGAGAGCGAAACCCATATCGTCATCGGATTCCTCTGGTTCTTTTTCCTTCTTCTTCTCTTCCTTCTTGGTTGCTCACCACACTATCTGTGAGTGCATTTTAGACTTTATTTTAGATTTGGATCTAATGATAGTCAACATAGGTTCAGAACCTACCTTTGTAGTTGAAAATAGATGGGAGGTTCTTGACATAACGCTCGCTAGTGCGAGTCATGAACAGTTGATAGGGGACTGGAAAGTCTCTGATGACTGCTCTTTCTCAGATCATAGTTATCTGCCATTTACGATAAATTCGAAACCAGGAAAAAAGTACCTTACCTAAACAGGAGGAAAACCAATTGGTCTGAACACAATAAGATCATACAGGAAATTCTTCCACAACCCCCTACAATAGGGAACATAAGTGATATTGAGGAAGCTGTGGATATGCTCACATGCTCCATAAATGAAGCAACAGTTCGAACGATCTCACCCTCAGTATATAGAGGAAAGGAAAGACCACCATGGTGGTCAACGGAGATGGCGAAATCCAGACAGATTTGTCGCAAACTTCTCAACGAAGCTAAAAGAACAGGTAACTGGTCTTTATACAAGTCATCGTTGAATAAATTCAAAAACCAGATTAGGAGTGCAAAGCGCTCGTCTTAGAGAAGTTTCTGTAGTGGCGTGGAAGGCTCTTCTGAGACCAGTCGCTTACGAAAAATCCTATCAAAAACACCAACGACCAAAGGTTATATTCAAAAACCAGATGGTAGTTGGACTAGTGATTGTCTGGAGACACTTGAAGTGCTCATGGACACTCACTTTCCGGGTAATATATCGCACTCTGCGGATATTACACCACAACAATATCTCCGGACAACAACCTCGATTGACATTAACAAGGAGAAATTAAAATGGGCGATAGGAAGTTTCAGTTCATTTAAATCTCCGGGTCCGGATGGCATCATACCGGCTGATCTACAATATAGCATATATTTAGTCTTTCCTTGGATTATTAACATTTATAAAGCCTGTCTGTCATGGTCATACCTACCCATGCGTTGGACTGAACACAATATATAATTCATTCCAAAGGGAGGAAAAATCTCTCATACCAAGGCAAAGGACTTTAGGCCAATTAGTCTATCATCATTCCTTTTGAAAACCTTGGAAAGAATCATAGATATCCACATCAGGAATTCTATTGTCAAAAACTACTATGTATCGGCATCTCGCTAGTAAGCTATATTGAGAAATCGCTAGAATTTAGCAACTTTACGATGATAGCCTTTCTGGACAAAGAAGGAGCTTTCAATAACGTAAAACCTGAAGTCATAATATCAGCCCTACGGTACTTAGGTCTCGACGAATCAATCACTAGGTTCGTAACGAATCTATTGAGTAAAAGGACCATACGTTCCAAATTTGGCACGACATGTATCACAAGATTGGCCACTAAGGGCACTCCACAAGGAGGCGTCCTATCTCCATTATTGTGGAACTTGGCCATGCACGATATGCTCTAGAAAATAATACGGGGCATAAAACTGTAGCTTACGTCGCAGTGGCAGTCTCGGGTTTCCACTTGGCACAATATCGCAGAGAATCGAGAATGCACTTAAAACACTTAGGTGGAGCTATGAAAGTGGGTTAAGTGTCAATCCTAGCAAGACGGAACTCGTAATATTCACTAAAAAGTACAAGATTCCCACTTTTATGCTTCCTAGATTGAATGGTACAGAACTGACAATCTCGGAAAAGGTAAAATTCTTGGGTGCTGTTCTTGATAATAAGCTATCATGGAAACGCAACACACTAGCATCTAAGGCTATGTCAACCTTGTATATCTGCAAGAAAACTATAGGCAAGAACTGGGGTATTTTATTTTATGGAGTATCGGTCTGGTGGAAGGCACTTGACAAGACTTCAAATTGTGTCATCTTGAACAAGATACTAAGAAGGACTGCGATCTTGATAACTGGAGCATTAAGCACTACTTCTACTAAGTCGCTTTTTGCAATATTAAACTGAATTCCAGTTGATCTAATGGCCAAGAATATAGCCATGAATATTGCCGTGAGACTAAGTGGTACGGGCGCTTGGAAGAATAGTCATTATGGACATGCTAGCATCATGGGAAACATATAATGTCTTCCAGAATTCATTGACTATCACACTCCTAGATCCTCCTTCTTGCAAAGCTTCGGCTTCACCATTCATGACGACATGGAACTGTTGGAGGGTCTACTCCTTGATACTACGAGCTTATCTATATACACGGATGGTTCCAAAAAAGGAGAGAGAGCCGGCGGTGGGGTCTACACTCAGGAATGCGGAATCAGGATGTTTTTCAGAATTCCAAACAGATGTAACATCCTTCAGTCTGAAATATCAGCAATAAAACGAGCGGCTAATTGGATCAGTTATTACAGAATATCGGGAAGGGATATACATTGACAGTCAAGCTGCAATAAAGTCTCTGACAGGTGTACATACTACATCAATCTTGGTCCAGGAATGCCGGACATCCTTAAACAGGATGGCGAGACATTCGACAGTTACACTCTTATGGGTGCGCGGACATGGAGACATAACTGGTAATTGTATCGCAGATGACTTGGCAAAGAAAGGTGCCATGTTACCTGATGACAACATTGGCCATCTCTGCGGCATTCCGCTATCAAAATGTAAGCAAATAGTCAGCAACTTTCATTATGAGCTAGCTCAAACCAGGTGGGGAAATGAACAAACCAGTACAGTCACACGACTGATTTGGCCGATATTAAATAGGAAACGCACGCTGTATTTATTGAAATTACAGCGACCATAACTTAGAAATTTGGTGTCAGTAATCACAGCACACTGCAAATTTGAAAAAAATAAGATTTTTATGGAGGTTGTCTCATATTTTGGTCCATAACTCTGATTGTACCAAACTGCTTAGGAGAATTATACGCGGTTCTAAACTCAGAAATGTTGATTTTGGATGTGCCTTTTGGACCTGAGAGTGTTTGACAAAGACAGACAGACGGACATATCTCAATCGACTTATAATTCCACTTTGTTGGATCTCAGATGAATATTTCGCAGTGTTACACACGGAATGACAAATTTATATACGCCTTCATTCACCACTTGTGTTGGTGGGGGGTATAATAAGAGAAAGTTTTTTAAATAAATAAATTTTCAAAAATCTTTTTTGGGCTACATATAAATTGACTGTACAATTTTCAACTTAAAGAAATAAGCATGAACAAATGAAGAGATATTTTTTTTAATTTTGAAGATCTCCAACGTTTCAATATTTACCATTGCGAAGTAAAAAGTAATCCAAAGATTGACTTTCTGGTTATCTATGCATAAAGAAATTTATGACATAAAATTGTCAGTAAATTCAGAGATTTATGGCGTACTTGCTATCTTCTTTTCCTTATTATGATGATGTTTCATGTTCAGAAATGTTTATATCGCCTAGTAATTGTTATTTTTGAGAAAATCATAAATTTATTCAAACCAGAAAGCTCTTTCTCCCATATTCATTAAGTGGATACTCACTTGTCTTTAAAACAGATATCAGTGGGTATAGTTCAGAGCTTAGAAATCGAAAACCATTTAGGAAGGGCATTAATCTTTATATTCATCTAATATCTTGTATTAAGAATTCAAAAATATTAAATGACATTTTGAACCTAAATTTAGCAATTTTTGGATGTTTCTATTTAACAATTTTCTAATGATTTTTGTTCGAAAAAGATTAACGCTTAAGTAAACAGTTTTATGCCCTTCACCACCAAAGTGGTAAATGGGGATATAAATATATAAATTTGGCAATCCCTGTGTAACACTGAGAAATATTCATCTGAGACCCAACAAAGTATATATATTCTTGATCCTTATGAAATTCTAAGTCTATTAAGCTATGACGTCTGTCTGCCTGTATGTGTAAAACACTCTCACGTCTAACAGACACAATCAAAATCAACAAAGTTTACAAAAACCCGTTTGTAATTCTCCTAAGCAGATTTTGAGAATATCGGTACATATTTGACTATATAGGAGATATAAGGTCCACTTCCGAAATTCACTTTAATATTAATATGTATCTTTAATACGCCGTTATTACGTTGAAATTCGATGTTAGCTATGCATAAATGCATAAAATTCATTGTTATAAAATCTAAGAAGATCGGCCCATGATTTGTCATAGGTGCCATATAAGGACCATTTCCGAAAAACTATTTAACGCACAAAAATATCTAATAAATACTTATATCGAACCAACTTTTATATGATTCGGAAATCTTAATCCAGAAATCATATTAGTATCGGTTATACTCCAATTATGCTACTGGATTTTGTAGCTGTCAGTCAATAATATCTTCTGAAATTAGTTCACTTCTGAGCATAACAACCAACCATACAACTCTTGTAAATAAAAATAACGTTATTGAGATGAAATTCAACCAAAAGAAGCCTAAAATACGTAGAAATCACATTAGTGGATACTGGCTTTAGAATCTATCAGTCCATGGAACAAGTCGGTTTTAGTGACTTTGCTAAAAAAAATTTTTTTCATCAAATAGGGCTTTTAGAGGAGATGACAGCAAAAAAAAAATTGTTTGCTGTCGCGCCTATTTTCGAGGGGGCGGGCCTTTAAATTTGAAAATATATAGGCCGATATCTTGGGAACTACTGAGTTTCTGATAATTTGTAATACATTAAATTAAAGGTATTAAAAATACCTTTCTAACGATATATATCATGATTATAAAATATGGACCGACTATGGGTTAAATAATATTTTTTGACTCGAATTTTTTTTAATATCTAAACAAATTAAAAAAAGTCTATATAAGTGTTATTTTAGTTTATTAATATAAATAACCAAGACATTAAGCTTTAATTTAAAGTATCATATGTATCTGTAGGTACTATAACCATAGAATTATAAGATCTGAAAAATTAAAAAAACACATTTTTTCAAAATTTTGTATGCAGGATAGGATTTTTTCTTCTATGGTATACAGAACACCGGCGGAAGGATTTTCTCCTCTATGGTATACAGAACACCGGCTTCGCATAGTACAGATTGTATTTTTTATGGTGAAATGTCATAATCTTTCTTTAATATCTTCGGATTTATATTATCTACATGGTCATGTTATACCTTAAATTAAAGCTTAATTTCTTGACTTGAAAATATTGTAATTTATCTACTTACTCATATAGACCTTTTTCCCAGATTTTGTAGATTTTTTAAAAAAATTTCGGATCAAAAAATAATTTTTCAAAATTTATCAATAGGTGGTCCATATAAATAGGCAATGTTATCTATAGTTGGAAAGGCCTTTAAAATACCTATCATATTGCTATATATATCGTCTAATAATAAATTGTAGTTTTCCAGATATAGCTCAATATATTACAAACTTTGGAGTGCCCCGCCCACTCGAAAATAGGCGTGACCTCCCCAATTTCATTTTTTCTTTTAATCAGAATTTAAAATTCTATTAGCGATACAATTTTGATAGTGATTTGAAAAAAGTCACTAAAACCGACTTAAGCCAAAAAGCCTTACCTTATATCTTACCCTTTTTATCCTCTGTTTTAACTTAAATTGTTGTGAGTATGGAAAAATGTTCTTTTAATTTTATAAATTGTTAAATTACACTCAAGATTATTATGAATATCAAACAAATTCTGTAAGTTATAATAAGAATTGGTAACTACATAAATAAATAAAATAAATTATGTTTGTCGTAAAAATGTCTTTCAAACAGTATATAAAATAATAATAAAATTTGCACTAAGACTGAATTGAAAACAAAGAAAAGGGTCAGTAATGGAAAATGGGTTTTTGGATTTTGTAACAACTATATAAATAAAATGTAGTTTTTACAGCTTCATTGCACCATTTTTAAAATTTGTTAAATAATCATAAAACTTTACTACAAACTTACTTTATCGAAAATTCGATATACATATTTACATATGTATTAAGGTGGCAGTATTTGTTTTGTTCGAATTTCAAGGAGCGCCGGGCGGAATTTTGTGCCTTTGGGTAAGAAAATATTATGGTGAAAATTTGAGCCAAATCGGACAATGTTAACACGTGCCGCACAGAGGTCAAAGGTCAAATATTCCAAAATTTTCCATATAATATTAAAATATATATAATTTTTTGTCGTTTTGCGTGTAGATTTTATTGAAAGTCTTTATCTAAATATTTCGTATTTTTTAGTAGATACTAATAAATGTGGGCAAATTTGTTATGTGAGATAAAAAAGCATTTTTAACGAGATTTTAATAACTCTTTACTTTTATACAGTCACGAAAAATTTTTAGTAAAATTAACCATTTTCAGATATTTTTAAACGAAATAAAATTCTCAAATAAATTGTTTGGAGTAAAGCTGTAAAAACCCATGTAGGATAAATTAATCAATTAAAAAAGTGGGCGTTAGAGTAGGCGTGGTCGTACTAACTCAGAAACCTTCCCGGTCTCATGCACAACAACTTTGCCGAAGATCATCACATGATCAGATGCATAGTTTAGGAGTCTATAAAAGACATACAAACATTGTTTTTTATATATATAGATATGTATAGATTAATATTAATTTTGTATATGAGCTAAATATTCGCTTTGTATGGGAGCTGCCACGCCCACTGGTATGATCCCGCCCAATTTTCCCATGACTATTCATAATATAATCAACGTGCACAAATTTCTAAGACTCTGGCTATTATAGAACTGTAGATATATGATATTAAATATTGTATGGGAGCCGCCACTCCCACTGGTCCAATTCCGCCCATTTTTTTCCTGATTATTCAAATCAGTAACATATTGGGACACTGCAATGTTTCAAAACTCTTGCTATCACAATAGTCAAGATATATGATATTATTCAATTTATGTGGGAGGGCCACCCCCACTTGAAATATATATAGCCGTAAACCTAATCTGGACTATAACCTTTGAAATGAAACCAGTTTGGGCCAAATCGGTTGGATAGTTTTAGAGTCTATAGAGGACAAACATACAAACATTGTATTTTATATATATAGATTTAAATTTTAATGATTTGCAGTTTAATGGTTTTGTTCTCCTTTTTTATATTTAAATATTGACGCATTTCTTTTCATTTAATTTATTACTTGCATGCACTATATTTATATAATATTTTATTACACATATACATACGTCCCTATTTTTGTTGGGAACCTTTTTAAATTTGTTTATATTCAATTTTCAATTTTTTATACATATTTATTATGATTTATTTTGCTTCATTAAATATGTATGCTTAATTTAAATTTTAATCTGTTTGTTTGTTTGATCCGGGAATTTGCATTGTTGTAGATATTAAAAGGGATCATAAAATGTTCAACATTATAATTGGTGTTTATGATCATTGTAGGGTGGGTGGGTAAATTCGTTATGTTCCATCTATTAACGCACTTTAATTTATATTGAGTATAGAGGTTATTTGTATATGTTTTTATTTTGATAGCACGCATGATAACAAAATTTGTTAGAGGTGTATTCTTGTGGCTATTTTTTTCGACAAGTTATAAGGCCGGTGTAATAGCGTGCCCGTTTCATAGTTGACCCTGCTAAACGTCTGCCATGATTTTTACAAGATTTTTAAGGCTACACGTTACAAACTCCACATAAATATTGTTAACCATGCTGGTAACTTTTTTTAATCATTATATTTTTCTACTCCTTGTTCAGAGAAGGTAACAGGTACTAGTCGTGAGGATATTATTAATAACTTCAGGACTAAAAAATCTTGTGGTTTGGACTACATAAACAATATGATGATAAAAAAATATGCCCTGGAATTTCTTACAAATATGTACAATTCTTGTTTGAGCAATCAAAAAAAAAAAAAAACAGAAAGCTATAGATCTATCAGATTGTAAAGTAAAGTAGTCAGATCACATTTATTTATTTAATAAGTGTACGGATAAAAATCCTTACAGACCCGTAATTTACAATATAATATAATTATTAATTAGTATTAAGGTACAATATAATATTACGTTTTATAACACTGACATCAATAGAAAAATCAATAAGAAAATAAAATTCATTATAAACTCTACATAATCTTCTTAATGAATCAGCATTGGCATAATTGGATTGAAAAACTTGCGAGTTGATCGTTGTGGAACATTAAAATTTATATTGCTTAGCAAAAAATCAGAATAGATATTACCATTAATTAAATTAAATAAAAAAGATACATTAAGCATGACTCTTCTACTTTCCAAGGTTGGTAATTTTACTACTGACAGTCTTGAAGAATAAGGTGGAAGAATAAAATCAGGAATCCAAGTTGAGTTGCCCAGAAAAAAGAGAAGAGACTGCTTTTGGACCGATTCAATCATATTTATATCACAATATGCATCAGGAACCCAAATGACAGATCCATATTCCAAAATTGGTCTTACCAAAGAAGTGTATAACTGTTTAGTGATCGTTAGCTCCGTAAATTATTTCGCCCATCGTTTTATATAAGCTAGCACACCACGAGCTTTATTAACAATCATGTTTATATGATTTTTAAAATTTAATTTAGGATCCAAAAGAATACCAAGATTCAAAAATTCTGTAACTGATTCAAGTTGATGTCCACCTAATAAAAATTTACAAACAGTACTATTGATTCTTAAAAATCTCATATGCTTGCACTTTTTCAGGTTTAGTTCCATTAAGTTCAGAACACACCAATCGAAAAATTTGTTTAAATCTTGTTGCAGGTATTTTTTTCAGCATTATTATTGTAGGTATAAAATATTTTCACGCAATCGGCGTACATTAAAACCTTACAGTATTTAATTACACACGATAAGTCATTGATGAAAAGGGAGAATAAGATTGGGCCAAGATGACTACCTTGAGGTACTTCCAGAACTTACAATTATATCTTTAGATGTGACATTATTAAAAAGAACATTTTGCTTCCGGTATGTTAGGTATGATTTAATCCATTTTAGACTCAATTGTGCAAAGCCCATAGAACTAAATTTTATCAGTAGCAGGTTATGGTTGACTTTATCAAAAGCTTTACTAAAATCAGTATAGATGCAGTCAGTAAACTTCTTTTGAGTAAATCCACAATTAACTCTCGTAGTCAGCTCCAAAATATTATTATGGTCGTTCTTCACCATTTCTGAAACCATGTTGATAAGGGGACATCAAAGAGGAGATTTGATGCAGGAGATTATCGGTAACACATTTTTTGAAACATTTGGGAATAGCACTCAGCTTTACTTTATCTATAATTCGCAATATTTGCCATGCTGCCATTCTTGAATAACGGTATAATAAAAGAGTCTTTCCAAAACTGTGGAAAGTAACAATTTTTTAAAGCAATATTAAACATTATGTTTAGCGGTATGACTAACGAGTGTGCACAGTTCTTCAAAACACAACTTGGGACTCCATCAGGACCATAATGTATTGAGGATTTAACTGCTTTTAAGACTTCTATTATTTGGGATGAATGAATTGGAGAAAAATAAATTGAGTGGTGTAGCTCAATTGGATGAGGGTATATATCCTGGGTATATTGAGCATCCGAATATGTGGTGGAAAAAAAGTAGTAAACAAATCACTTATTAACAAGTTATCATCAGATCATCATACATCATCACGTTAGGAAAACCATTGGAAAAAACATTGGACTTCTTTTTATAAAAAGTTTTCGGATTTGAAATTTTGCTTTATATTAGATATGTAGTTTTTGTAGAGATTAGTATTTAATAATCAGGTTAATAAGTTAATAATAGTTAATAAACACAAGATTATATACATTCATAAATATAAACTCTCTTCTTTAATCGTAAAAACAAATTTTCAGGCAATAATCCTTTATGGATGTTAAATCTGGGGATATTGAGCAAAGACTCATTTAAATAAAATTTGGAAAATGGTCATCAATAATACTAAAACTGTATCACAAGCTATCGAAATTCTCACCAACCTTTTAGATCTGCATTATATTAATATTAATTATTAAAACTAATTTTCTTTTTATTGTAATTATCTTATTACTTTAATGTATTAATGCTTTGTATATTTGTTATTTGTATTTCGTTATTTCATTTGAAGTTATAAATATTGTTTTAAAATTCGTAATTATAACTGGCACCTTATATTATATTATAATTATATGATTATTGAAACATTATGGTTACTTTTCATTAACTTTATAAGTATATATGTAGATGCCCTGATAGACTAGGCGATAGAGTGCCGGACTATTAGTCAAAGGATTGCGGGTTCGATTCCCGCCAAAGACTCTGGGTGTTTTTCTGCAGATAAGCCAAAAGCAAAAGCTTCGCAGTTTGTGTTTGTTAATTATTAAAAAAAAAAAACATTAATTGAAAAGTGCAATTACAATTACTATTTGTTATAAAATCATTCATAATTTATAAATTATTTTCTATTTACGTAAACGTTGCTATTTTCTTCTAATACCATAATAATACTTTAGATATAAGAATAAGCCAAATCTATGCAATATTGTATATCTACTATGTAGTATCCAAGAGTTAAATGTGTGTTTTTGTCCTTTAAAATACATAAATAAATAAATGAAAATATTCTGTATCCAAAGGATTTTATATTTATTTATTTATTTATTTACAAAATACAATTTGTGTAACTAATAATAAGGTAGAGTACTAGCAACAAATGGCCTTCGACCTGAAATTAAAATAAAATTTTATATATTCACGAACAAGTGTGGAAAAATGTTATGTATGATGAATGTGAGTGATTTTTCATAATATGGGATTGTTCATAAAAAGTTTGTGGAATTCAAATACTAGAAAGAATATTTATTTAATCTTTTTTAATAATTATAAATTGTATTGCGTGCTAAAATTACCTCTTTACTTTGCATAGGAATTCAAAACAAATTTGAAAAACGAGATAAATAATAAAAAGTCATGAAAATAAAATTCATTTCTTAACGCCTTCCATAAAGTTTCATAAATCATTGCTATTCTCCTTCATATGGTACTTGATTCTTGGTAAACTACCAGCATTGTATATTAAGAGTATAATTTAGCAAAATTAAATGCATAAAAAATACAATCTGTCCACCTCTGTGCTAAACTTGGCCGGATGTGCCAGTGTGAGCAAAAACGGCTTTTAAATAATACATGAAACAGAGAAAAAACTATGCAAATATGGAATAGTAGTGGCGACCAGTGACACCATCACAAACAGTCACCAGACGGTTGAAAGGACAATGTAGTGAAACATAAGGAATAAAAAAAGACGAAAGCGAAAAAGACGTCGACGAACAGAGTTCAGCCTGCAGCAAAAACTTGGAGAAAATATTGCCAGAAGTGACATTGGTTGCAGCTGTATGACTACATGGCTGATATTTCTATCAGCTCCATACAAAACTACACCATTTACGAGAATTTGTGACAAGAAATTTAAAATGCAAAAATCCTTGTTTCAACAAATACCGATGAAGGAACAAAACGGAGCAAAAAACTAAATTCAATCCGACCGACATTACTACGACTTTTTAAATATCTATATACATACATTCTACACACACAATCGTACATCTTTTAAATGATATTAAAGTAAACAAAAAAGAAGTTTTAACGAAAATAGAAGAAGAAATGAAAATAAAATTAATTACCAAAACGAGAAATAATTGCTGTCGTCTGGTTGCTTATTTTGCTCGGTTGCCAACAAACTGCAGCACACAACGCCAGCAAATGACAAATAAATTTATTTGTACTTTGTAACTGAGTCAAAATGTATGTTGCATGTTCTTACGAATACGAGTATATGTAGTATGAAGTTCGTTCTATTTACAAACATACTTATGTATGTATGCATATACGAGTATGTATATTAAATCATTAGGGTGGTCCTTAAATTGAAACTCTGAAGCATCTAAGCTTTATGTTATCTAAATACTAATTGCAGAATTAAAACTTAAATTTTATTTTATAATTAAAATTAAATACCTACGAAACATTTTTCTCACATTTTTAGATACACATTTTATGACATCTCATTTTATGAGACATCTCACAGTATAAATTGTATGTTTTCAAAAACACTTTCAAACGAGTTTTCCAAAAAGAAATTTGATTTTATCTTATTGTCAATATTATTCCATAATAGATCTTTTGTTTTTCCGTAAAATTCTTTTTAAAATATCATATAACCCAGCAAGCCATATGAGTCCGAAAAGAGTCTTTTCTGACACCTTTTTCGGAGCGTTAACGCTCAAAAAAAAGGGTCATTACATTCGAAAATAGTCCGTCAGAAAGAGATCTTAGATAATGTCAGAAAAGAGGCTTTTATGAGGGTTACACAAGTAATATTTCTCATATAGCGCCCATTTCTGCAAAGCACATATACTGGGTGTAAGGTATTATATGGTCGAGCTTGACCGACTATACTTTCTTACTTGTTTTTATTAAATATCATTGAATTTAGAAATAATCCTACACGTCAGCAATTAATTGGGGGTGTGAATCAAGGAAGAAATGAAGGAACTTTTTAATATTACTTGTGTTTTCTTCTGATAGTACTACTTGTACTACGTAAGTCTGTTAGGTTAGCAGGCATCCATAGTTAGTACAGCTAACTTAGGTCCATTTGTTGGTCCTTTTGCATTGCCTGAAAACAGATGAAAGAAAAAGGGATATAGATGTTATAGAGACAAAGAGAGTTTAGATGTGGGCAGGTAGGAGAAGAAAATTTCAAGAGAATAAGATGTCGGGTTCAGAAGAAAAGATGGACAAAATACTCCGAGCCGCTTAATGTCTAGTAGTTTCACTGTAAGTGAAGGGATTGGGTCTGAAATCATGATAGCCAATTGCTATTCGTAATGAAGGCATTGATACGGAGGGTTCAGAAGAAAAGATGGACAAAATACTCCGAGCCGCTTAATGTCTAGTAGTTTCACTGTAAGTGAAGGGATTGGGTCTGAAATCATGATAGCCAATTGCTATTCGTAATGAAGGCATTGATTGATACGCTTTAATTTTAAGTCTGATATTTCAGATAGATTATTGAAGGATGGTTGTCCCAAGAAGGTGTTACGCATGGTACACATTGCTTTGCAATGACAGAGACGATGATTATCTCTTGGTATTTTAAATTATCATAAACTAAAAAAACTTAACAGATAGAATATGAGCTTTTATGGGACTAAGTGATATAATTTCTTTCCTCATTCTATAATTTTAACAACAACTTCTACAATGATCCCGAAAATATATTTGAGCAAAGTAATAATATACCAAAAAGATTTACAGGGTGTTTGTAAATTCCTTTACAAATCCAAAAAAATCAAATATTATTATAGTCGTATATAAAAAATTGTGCATCTGTTATTTGAAATGGACTTATGTAAGCTAAAAGATCATTGAAATCATACTCGTATTAGCTTTAGTATATTCAACCATACTCTCAAATATTTTGGAATCTATTTTTAGATTACTCCAATTTTTTATTTAATTTTCTCGTTAGAATGGCCCATTTCTAAAATTATGGAAAATTTTGAACATGTGATTACATATGATATTATATCAAATGAAGGTCAAGGTAAAGATCAATCAAACATTAGTTCTCTTTTTCTTTTTTCTTATCTTCTTTGGCTACTAAACAAATTACCCACAAATTTGAATTTATCATATACACCCAACTCTTTTTTTACACGGTTTCTTTTTACACGGATTTGAAGTTGAAAATTTTTTTTTTTGTAAATATTTTTTAATCTAGTACGGTTTCAAAATCACTGTCTTGTAATTATCGCCCATGTTCTGAAAAACGCAAAACGATTAAAATTGGCGTTTTCGAACCGCTAGTGTATACTGAAGCGATCTGGCTTATTTTATTGAAACTGCACTTTAAACACAAAATTAAATGATACACAATTTAAATTTAATATGTTTTCTTTTTATTTAAGCTAAAGCTTGTAACATTTTTCCACGATTTTAATTAAAAATATGCAATTTAAATTTTTTTTAATTTGTCAATTGTTTGTTTATATTGTTTACTTTTGAACTAGCGATTTGTGCAAACAGCTGATCAACTTGATCTTCGAAAAGTAATGTAATGCATTTAAATTTGAAATTTATTTATTTGTTTACGTTATATTACGACAAAACATCTGTTTTTATTGTTCGAACATAGCTTCGAAAAATTGCAAAACGCTAGCAAATCGTAGCGGTTTCAGAACAGGTCAAAATACGTTTTGCGTTTTAAAAACTGTATGCGATTTGAAAACGCTGCGTTTTTCAGAACATGGGCGTATGTTTGTTTTTACCACACTTGGCACCATTGCTGAAATGAACACACATAGTTGTAACTGGGAAATGCCCTTATTCGATAACTCTTACCTACACATTTTGTTCGCATGTTTTATTCTATTCTAATTTGTCTGTTCTTAATTCTGGATTAACAGATTTCTTTTGTTTTTTGCTTGCTCTACCAATTTTTCACCTCTATGAATTATTTTTTTTAAGTTTTAATGCTCAATAAAATGCCATATGAACATACAATTTGTATGCATATCTGAAATTTTATAGTTTTCAACATTTTTTAAACGGTAAATATAGTTCTTTATTTCACATTACACGGTTTTCAGATGACATGGAACGTATCCCCCATTTTACTATAGGAAACGGCTCTTTTAAAAAAAGAGTTGGGTGTAATTCACACTTGTTTACAATTTCTTATTTAAAGAAACCAAAAAAATACACTAAGTGGTACCTAATATTTATCTTCTCTGAAAAAATAAAAGTTATAGTCAGGAATTGTTAAATTTAAATTTTATGGCATTTTTTTGGTTATTCTTTATCAATGCGAATTTTCTTTTATGATGCCTTTCGTTCACATTTGTCGATCATTTTCATAATCCGTGCAATATGACCTAAAAACATTAATAAACTCTTATTGTTGCTTTTAATTTTACTTTTTCATTATTTATAATCGAAAGCACATTCGAAAGTAATTTACGTTGATGGATTTGTAAGGAAAAAATAAATATAGTGGGACTTAATGCTTTTAAATTGTAATGCATAGTAGTAGTACCTTCAAATTAAAACACTTGTAAAAATAATATTAGACAAACAACAAAGTCTATTAATAATATAAATTTAGGGACATAATAGAACTTTTTCTTTCTTCTTTTTAACCTTTTGATTTCCCAGTTTTTTGTACGAAAGGCAAGTGGAAAATTAAAATGTTTGTGCTACTGATAACAAACATTTTAATTTACCTCTTGCCTTTACTATTACTTTTTTGTTACATGCTTAAGAATAAATCAGTTATTTTAAATTAACTATTTATATATTTTTCTATATTAATTAATTCGTGGTGGTACAAATCGGACAATAGAATTTTATTGTATGACAAATCAACATGCATGTGTATTAATAAATTTTTCTTTCTTTAAATTTTATAGTTTCAATATTTATGAATTTAGAGCCATCATTAGAAACATTTTAATGGCACTTTTAATATCGTTGGATCAGTTTACAACATATGTACATATTTTCGGAAACTTTTAGAAAATTTACTAAACGGTACTTTGAATTTATACTTAAACGTACTCGTACGTCATTAACGAAGTAGAGGGTTAAATGCTAGTTACATCATATAGCTTTAGGAGCAAAAGTACTAAGAAGTAAAACAGTAGTTTGTTTTTGTTTTACAAAGTTAAAAATAGTCGACTTTATGGATTTTAGTATTTTTTAAATATGCTTTTATTTTCAGTTCAAAAAATACAATTCATAAAGTTTCAAAAATTAATGTCATTTTAAACCGTGATAGTTAAAAAAAAATAATTTTTTTTTTAATTTTATCATTTTTAAATGTCTGATCTCAAGACTTGAAATATTAATCGAAAATCAATATCTACATAAAAATATCAAATCTATACATATTTCGAGAGAATAGAAATTGGTTGGACTAGTTGGTTAAAATGTAAACAATATATCAGCAGTTTTGTCCACTCAGATCTTTGTACTCAGTATCAGGAAAATATAGATAATTGCGTAATTGCCTTCACGTTGTTTATTGTATCAGCTCTAAGTAATTCTAAGAGCCAAATTTTGAATACAAGAGCCAAATTTCCAAGTATATCTGTTAAGAGCTGAGAAGAGCCCTCACTCAGTAGATGATGAAATATAAATTACAAGTTGACAAATACCAAACATATTTATTTCCATTTGGAATACAACGATTGCCTGCTGCCCTCTTTTCATTTACCATTTTGGAGAAGATTTCGTTTGATATATCAACTATTATTACATAGCATACAGTCAACAAAATAACTGCTTCAGATATTCGAAAGAGTTTAAAATTAATCAGACTAAAAATAATAGATCTTTAAATCATGTTTACATTAAGTAGGGTTACCAATTTAATTTTTCAAAAAACCGGGACAAATATTCAGAATGTTGAAAAATTTCAAAATTCTAAATATTTATGCGGGACATGAAGGAAACAGTGTATATCGTTGTTGACTACAAATAAAGAGTATCCCAACTAGAACGCAATTTTTAAATTTTAAATAAAATACAGATATTTAAAAACAAAACGTAAAACTTTATTATATCGTAAAGTAGACAGAATGAGGTTATGTATGGAACAAGATATCGTGCAGATGGCCGCCGCGGCTTTGCTGGCACACACGCGATCTCTTAATGAAATTTTCAATGACCTTTTTGCATAAATCACTGGACATGTTTGGGTAAAGGTTTCATTAGACTTTACTTTCTGTTGCTGTTCTGTTTCGTGTAGTTCTGTTGTTAAATTTTTGTAGTTAGTTTTTCCGTATAAACGTATCAGCTGTTTTAGGCAAACAGACAATACATACCGCGATAATAAATCAAAAAATACAAATCAAAAAGTTTTTCTGTTTGTTTGTTTTCGCTTCTTTTCAGATAGTCTATAGTTTTTATGGAATTTATTGTACAATATGTCATTGCTTTCGACTAAAGTAATGAGTTTTTCGTCATCCACTGTTTAGTTTTTATATTTTTATAACTTTTATACAAAAACCTAATTAAATTCAAAGAAATTGAATTTTGTAATAAACCAAAAACTTTTTTTGTTGTGCGGATGTCAGCTGTTTTGTGCTGTCACTTATAATTACTTATCAAATTTTTGTTTTCAACAGTTTCGTCCGCAACGGCACGGAAATTAACAAAACAACTAACGTCAGCTGATTCGGAACGGAACAGAAAGTAAAGACTAATTCTGCCTTTACACTTTGAAAATTAAGATTTTAAAATAAATGCGAACACTGACCAAATGGTACAGGTAAACCTCCTACAACGCGGTGAATAGGTTCCCGAAAAACTACGCGTTATAGGAAATCGCGTTGTAAGGGACTCCAATTCCATACAAAAATCAGAGTTTGGTTCCAAAGTAAAAAATTTACAATAAAATATTGGAATTTGTATAGTAAAAATATATGCTTAATATAATTTTGTGTATTTATTTGTTGAGTCATAAGAACATAAATATTATGTAAGGTCAATAACACTCCATTTATTTAAACAAAAACAAAACAAAATAAAATTTCAATTCTACGTAAAATATTCAAGTTGAAAGATTTAATAAATTAAAGCCAAAATAGAACGATAACTTTCCACTCCTCCTCATCACTTAGTACTATTTCAAAATCTGAGCTTGATCCACTATCAGATTCGGGCATTCTTTCGACGATTATTGGTTTGAAAAAATCGTGCATTGAAGTTTGTTTGTTCTTATTCTTATTCGCAAATCTTTATAAATTTCTTGATAGGAAGCTAAATTGCTTTGAAGATTTCGTTTAAATATTTCTGCTCTGTCACTTAAAGGGTCGTTCTCCAAAATGTATTCTTCCATCTGCTTTGTCATATTTAAAACCTTCTCGATATTTTTTAGTCAAAAATTTTTATTTTCAACATCGGAAGGATCGTAGGGGGGCAATGCTATAAAAAAATAGGTATCAAAGTATGGACAAAATGCAAAGAATTTTATTTGGGCAAGAAAACCTTTTTCAAATTAAAATAGCAAATATTTGAAAAAAATTTCGTAAAAATCGCGTTATAAGTGTAGCGTTGTAAGAAAATATCCGCATTTTGGGAACCGCGTTGTAGCGAAAACGCGTTATAGGAAACCGCGTTGTATGGGGTTTACCTGTACTTTGTAAAGATTACTAAATTACCCAGCTAAAAATTTAAAAGCTTTGTAGAATTTCGTGTTTATTTCCAAATCTGTATATAGAAACTATAAAAATTTAATTGATTTCGATAAGGAAAATATTTCAAATAATCAGCCTTTCGATAAGTAACTTGTTCGATAAACCTTCTAATAAATCTTTAACAACTACAAAATTGTTTCAGATTTTTATAAAAATAGTAAAAAAAATAGAAATTTGTTAATTTGTTTATAAAAGTATTTATTTCAACTATTCCTTTGCAATATTTTCAAAGTAGATAATTTAAAAGAATTACTTAAAATGTCAAAGGGGTACTGGGGTCTTTTCTTATGTAAACAATTATTTAATTAATTTGTAATTCCCATACCTTGTTTAGATTGAATTTTATTTCAGCAGGAAATAATAGTGGAATCAATAGTTAAAACCATATTTCTCAAAAAAAAAATCAATGATGTCTTAAATATAAAATGATTATTTTATTATTATTATTTTTTCCGGACAAATTAACATTTATCTAAAATGCTACACAACGAAGTAGCGAAATATCGAAAATAAAAACATAAAGGTTTTATTAAAATAGAATTTATGCTTGAACAATTATTCAAATATTTTCCATAAAATTTCTGATCATTAATTTAAAAAGGCTGTTTTATAGAGCAATTTCGAATATAAATTAGACAATATTAATATTGTTTGCATTTTCAGCATATATGTATGTAGTATTTAAACGACGTAGAAAAACTAAAAGTTTGGTAGCACCGTAATGTATTGCAATTTGCTTACGTTTAGTTGTAGTAATTTAGTAGTCCCACTTGCTGCAGTTGTGTTTTAAGATTGAAAGTTGTGGAGTTAAAAAAAAAAAAAAAACATTAGCCAACTTTACTCCACAAACATACAAACGACATTTATCCGATTTTCGGGACATTTGTGTTGTTTTTAATTTTGTTTGTAAAAACAACCTGGCAAACAACTTGAAGAAATTAATATTGTTTACAAATAGCAAATGGCATAAAAATGGCGGTACTTGGATTCATTAAAAATAGCACTAAGTCAGTTAGAAGCTGGATTGGTGTTTCAAAAATATGATTCGCAAAAGAGTATTCGATTACACACATTGCACATGCTGAATGCTGACATAACAATTGCTTTTCAAAATTTGGGTAAGCCATAAGAAGATTGTACTACGGTTGTTTAATTTGAAAAGTGCTGTTGAAATCAGTAGATAAGTACTTTTATAAATTCAGCAACATTTCAATCATTTATGGAATACCGAACTTGTTAACAAGTTAACAGTTGTTGACAAATGAAAAGGAATTAATAAAGAATATTTCGCTAACGACATTTGTTTTTCGCTTAAGTTTGCAAACGTTTTCTTTTTATAGTAATCTAAGGTCACACACGACAACTAATGATTATAAAAAGTGTAACCACGTTTCCAGCACACATTTGCTTGACGCTAATTGATCTTATAAGCGTTTTGTGAGATCGAACAACTTTAAATAAAATAAAACAAAACTAAATTTGTTTGTGCACCTTATCCTAAATAAAACAAGTTTTTTAAATAAATAAAAGAATTTAAATAGATTTTACTTAGTGGTGTCGTCTATTTCGTCAAATATTTGCCATGTGTAATCGTACTTTGGTAATAAAGGGTGGTTAAATTTCAAGGGCCGATGTTGATTTTGAATAAAACACAAACTATTTAGGAAATTATTGTAATTTTATGTTATTATGATATATTGGTATTACTCAATTATGTACGGAACAAAATATCGGCCAAATGGGCGCCGCGACCACGGCGGCACACCTCCATCCGATGGTCCAAATTTTCGATGACCCTGAGGCATAATGGAGGTTCTATGCCGTTAATGTGCCGAATTATCTCATCCTTTAGCTCTTGAATTGTTGCTGGCTTATCGACGTACACCTTTTCTTTCAAATAACCCCAAAGAAAAAATTCCAACGGTGTCAAATCACATGATCTTGGCGGCCAATTGACATCGCCATTACGTGAGATAACACGGCCATTGAATTTGTTGCGCAAAAGAGCCATTGTTTCGTTAGCTGTGTGGCAAGTGGCACAGTCCTGCTGAAACCACATATCGTCCACATCCATATCTTCCAATTCGGGCCATAAAAAGTTCGTTATCATCTCACGATAGCGAACACCATTCACAGTAACTGCCTGACCGGCCTTATTTTGGAAAAAAAACGGCCCGATGATGCCGCCAGCCCATAAACCGCACCAAACAGTCACTCTTTGTGGGTGCATTGGTTTTTCGACAATCACTCTTGGATTCTCATTCGCCCAAATGCGGCAATTCTGTTTATTGACGAATCCACTGAGGTGAAAATGTGCCTCATCACTGAAGATGATTTTCTTCGAAAATTGATCATCCACTGTTGGCATTTCTTGCCACCATTCTGCCCATTCACGACGTTTGGAATGGTCAAAAGGCTTTAGTTCTTGAGCCAATTGCACCTTGTAAGCGTGTAAATGCAAGTCTTTATGCATAATGTTCATCAACGACGAGCGTGAGAGGTGCAATTGTTGGGCACGACGACGAGTTGAGGTGGACGGCTCTTCAGCCACACTATCGCGAACAGCAGCAATATTTTCTGCAGTACGAGCTGTACGAGCATGCACTGGTGTTCTCACATCTTCTACAGACCCGGTTTGCTCGAATTTTTCCACGATTTTTGCGATTGTACGCACATTTGAACGATCAAATTTACCAAAAAAATCACGAAGTGCACGATATGCATTTTGATTTGAACGCCCATTTTCATAATAAGTCTGGATAACTTTAACACGTTGTTGGATTGTGTATCTCTCCATGGTTCAAATTGAGTAAGTCTGAAATAGAGAAATGTCAAATAAAATTCGGAAAAAAGCTTGGCGTTTAGGTGTGGTTCACATTCAACATCGGCCCTTACAATTTAACCACCTTTGATATTAGCTTATCTAAATAAAGATCCGAGGTTTTTCAAATTTATCTGCATTTAAATATGTACCTATACTATGTTTTTGCTTTTATTTTACACTATCATAATATTTTTCATGCAATGTTTTCTATAAATGTATTATTGCCCAGTCAGCCTTTATTTATCCCTTAAACATTTAAAAAACCTCCTCAATTAAGATGTATTAAGGAACAAATTTTGAAAAACAAATGATTTAGAATCACATTTTCTGATTTTTTTACACACCTTTATACATACAGTAGGTACATTTGTATAAGATTAATAAATCTTTGTAGAAATATTAGTAGTTTTTCAATCAAAAACCGAATAACCGAAATATTACTACATACATAGTATTTTTTCTATTAAATGTAGCATAATAAATTATAAATGCATTGAAAAAAGAAAACCAGTTTCCAGATCGGACCAAACGGAGTTGTCAACCGAACCACGAGGAAAACTTCATGATATCCCTTTTCAACAGATCCTTGAAGTTAAAAAATCTAAAAAATAATGGCATGTATGTCCTACAGTCTCCATAGAGACTTTAGGCACTATCAACTGAGTGTTTAATTCCATGAAAACTTTTAAAGTGAGAAAATATGTAATTTTATTTCATCGAGTAAAATTGTACATTTAGTTTCCGTTGGATTTACACTAAGTCCTCTCTTATATTATGGAAATAGTAAAATTAGTTTCCTAAATAACCAAATATACGAGTATGTACCTATACATAAATAAAATTCTTAAGCGCCCTTATTTTACATGACAAATATTTACCCTATTAAATTTATCGTAATGAAAAATAACCCCAACATATAGAAATGTACCACAAAGAGGGAACTTTGTTCAAATTTAAATCATTGATAGAAAAATAAACTAGTAACATTTATAAAAACACCGACGACAATTCAAATCTGTGGGGAATAAAAAAAAATATCGAAAAAAAGTAACAACAAGAACAAGGAATGAACATAAAACGGATATTTACAGAATAAAACAACAACGAAATACTGGGTTGGTTAAATTAAAGGCGAAAATGTGGCATTCTATGAATATTTAAAAACAACAGTGATAACAAGGATCTCATACGAGCATGTGTGTGGGATGGCTTTGTGTTTGAATTTGTATTCATGTTAGAGTTTATGTAAAGATAACGTGAACGTTATAGACCATTTCACATGAATTTTGACAACACAACTCATTTGAATCTCTGAAAATACACATGTATGTACAGGTAAACCTCCTACAACGCGGTGAATAGGTTCCCGAAAAACTACGCGTTATAGGAAATCGCGTTGTAAGGGACTCCAATTCCATACAAAAATCAGAGTTTGGTTCCAAAGTAAAAAATTTACAATAAAATATTGGAATTTGTATAGTAAAAATATATGCTTAATATAATTTTGTGTATTTATTTGTTGAGTCATAAGAACATAAATATTATGTAAGGTCAATAACACTCCATTTATTTAAACAAAAACAAAACAAAATAAAATTTCAATTCTACGTAAAATATTCAAGTTGAAAGATTTAATAAATTAAAGCCAAAATAGAACGATAACTTTCCACTCCTCCTCATCACTTAGTACTATTTCAAAATCTGAGCTTGATCCACTATCAGATTCGGGCATCCTTTCGACGATTATTGGTTTGAAAAAATCGTGTATTGAAGTTTGTTTGTTCTTATTTCGCAAATCTTTATAAATTTATTTTATTTTTTATTTATTTATTTAATAGATATTTATATTACATGTTTACAATCTTAGAGATTAAATAATACTATATTATCTATATTTGGCATAACAAGATAGTTGTGAGCCAGATTGGCATATATAAAACTATGAGTAATTTCATTTATTTACGTTGTAGTTTCTAAATATACATACAAAATATACAGAGTTTATTCAAATTCATTTAATATTAGTTCCCTGTATTTCAGACAAATTTCCAAATATTTATACAATGTAAAGTAATCAAATTCAAAACCATTTAATATATTTAGAACTTCATTCAAATCTAAAGTAGTTTTTCCAAAATATTTTAATCTGAACTCGTAGTATATTGGACAAATTACAATTAGGTGTAGAGTGTTTTCTGTAGCGTCTAGGTTACAAAGTGAGCACAGGCCAACTGATGAACTTTTGAAGGCCCTGGCATTAATATCTAATAATCCACCTCTTGCTCTTATTATTAAACTTGCAGCTCGAGAAGACAAACCAAAAGCATAAAGGGGTGTCATGCAATAATCAGCCAGCGGATATAAATCGTGGAATTGAGAGTTTCTTGCGTTCGCCAATAAATCTTCTCTTTCCTTAGTTGATAAAAGGTCTAGAATTTGTTTTGAGTATAAGCATATAGGATTTTCAGCATTGTCGGGTACAAATTTAATATTTCCACATAAAGCGATCCATTCCTCTGCCCAATACGTCTTTTTTGCTATTACCTTTTCAGCCAAGATACGTGGCAATCTGCAACTAGGCATGCGCAGTGCTTTATTAACGTAATCAAAGTGGAGCTTTAAAGTGTTAACATATAAAGAGTTTAAGCCAGTTTCAATATAAAGCATCTTTTTTATAAAAAACCTGAACAATTTTTCCACTTCATCATATTTTTTAAAACCCCATATTTGGGCTCCGTAAAACATAATAGATTTTGATTCTGCATTAAATATTTTTAGTTTGTTGCTGTTTGAAATTTTGGGGTGGTTTATGTATCTTGCCCATGTTGAAGAAATCGCCATTTTAGAAGTAGTTAATTTATTTTTTATATGTTTATTGAAAGACAAGTTGAAATTAAGGTCCATGCCCAAATATCTGTAGTTATTAACGATTTCAATGATATCTTCACCATAATTCCATTTCAGATTATTCGATATCCTTGTTCCACTGCGGAATATTAATATTTTAGACTTAGCAAGATTTAACTTTAGGGACCAGTACGTATAAAATTTATCAATCATATTCTGTAAAATATTTGGCGAATCAGATAAGATGACAATGTCATCAGCGTAAAGAAGGATTTTTATAGGTTCATCTACTACATTTACACCACCAGGTAATGCTTCAGCCAGGTCGTTAAGGTATAAAGCAAACAAAAAAGGACTAAGTATACATCCCTGCTTCACACCTTTGTCTACACTGAACGGATCAGAAAATGTGTTACCATAAAGAACTTGACTTGTGTTATTTTCATAGTAAAGTTGTAAGATGCGAATTATCTTTGACGATAAACCCATACAGGATAATTTGTAAAAAAGAGAATTCCTTGGTATCATATCAAATGCGCAGGAGAAATCCACAAAGAAAGCATATGTGTTTTTGCCGATTAGCTTATTTAAATGAACAATATTAACGAGATTAAACACGTTATCAGTTGTAGAGTAATTTTTTCTAAAGCCTGCCTGATACTCGTTTACTATGTTGTTGACATCAACCCAATTAGTTATACGGTTTAAGAGAATATTATTAAAAATTTTACATAATGTGTCAATTAACGATAATCCTCGATAATTTGTTGGATTATTTGGATCTCCTTTCTTCAGAAGCGGAATCAGAATTGACTTTTTAAAGCTGCTTGGTACAGTTTCCTTTAAAAAAATTTGGTTAAGCAGACAAAGAATTTCGTTTACGAAACAAACAGGAGAATATCTATAAAATTCATAACTGATACCATCAGAACCTGGAGCTTTGTTAAGTTTTAATGAACGTAGCACTGTAGAGAGCTCACAGAGTTCAATTGGTGAATCAAGAAAAGCATCAGTAAAACAAGGCAGACACCAATGTAATAAATTTGCTTGTTCTGTGTTCGCGAGCATAGTACTAAAATGTGTATGAAAGTCTTCTGATGTTAAGTCACCTCTCGTAACGCATGTTCGAGTTTTCATATCATTTGACAGTTTCCACCAGGCTTTACTGCAGTTAACAAAGTTAAGTTGTTCTAAATTTTTTTCATACAATTCAAGTTTACTAATTTTGCATATTCTTAGATATTTGGCTTTGGCAGAAAGATACTGTGCCTTATTTGCATTTGTATGCTTTTTTCTATACTTGTTAAGAAGTTTCATCATATTTTTACGAGAACGTGCACATTTCCAATTGAACCATTTTTGTTTTGGTTCAAAGCAAAACTTATTGTTGGAAGTAACATTAGCTTTTAAGATTTTGTTTTTAACAGATAGTACCATTTCATCAACAGAGATATTGGGTGCAAAATTTGTATTTCTAGTAATAATCGTAAAATTTTCTGCGTACTCTAGCGCAAATTTATCGTTCCATCGTATTCTCTGAGGTACTGAATCAGCTGCAGCTCTATTGTAAGACATTGGAACAATTAGTTTAAGTACAAGCGGCATATGGTCAGAGTAAGATTTACAAGCAATACTAAAATCATCAACGAAGTTCAAAAAACTCTGAGAACCAATACAGTAGTCTATAACAGAGCTCCGCCACAAAAACTATATTCACCTTGTTTGTCACCAACTGTCCTACCATTAAGTACTATGCCTCCCAAGTTTTCAACTAGATCTATAAGCCTGCTTCCTTTTACACGTTGTATCTTTCGATTGTCTGATCGTATTAATATGTGGGAGGTTGTGTAGAAGGTTAGGATCCAAAATTTGCTCCTCACTTATACGTGCATTCAAATCACCAACTATGCAAAAATTTGTAGGAGAAAGTGCTATTAAAAAATTTTCAAACGATTCATAATCTACGTTCCAATTAGTGCAGTTTAAATAGCGGGGTATAAAATAAAACAAATTACCATCAAGAATAGCTGTTAGTAAAACGTTATTATTTGCATGAGTCGAAAATTTTAATTTAAAAGCTTTTTGTATTTTCTTTCTGAAGCCATACAGGCATCCACCGCTAGCACGACCAGTATTATGGGTTTTCTTTGCATCAATCCAATATAATTTATATTTTTGAAAGTATGAAGTAAAAAGTTGTCGTTTTTCAGCTATGACATGAGTTTCAAAAAGGAAGAAAATATCAAATTTATCTATAAAAGTTACAAAATTTCCTAAACTAAGAGAACTGGCAAGGTTTGCTACATTATAGGAGACTAAACGGCATGTGTTGTATTGCTATTGAGCATTTGTTGAGGTTGCAGCAACATCTTTAACATTATTGTTCATATTTCGAACTGTGACATCTATAGAGGAGTTGGCTTCAGACAATAAATTTCTTAAAAACTCAGCATCAACATTACAATTGGCAACTGCTTTTCCCATGGACCAAGTGTATCTTTTGTTATTAATAAAAAATACAGAATTCGCCCATCCTGACCTTCAAATTATTTTGAGGATTTGTGACAGCTTTATTTATTTGCCTTAAATTATATCTTACATTTTGTTCTTCAATGGTATAATCCTTCTGAATGAAAATCGAACCATCCTTCAAGTTACCCTTGGCAGCTATTACATTGGTAGCTTGCGTATTTGTCTCCAGTGTAAATAAAAATTTATTTTTCGATGGCAATTTACGCGCATTTATAACATGTATGTTAACCTTAAGTACGTTGGTGCATAATTTAGTAAATTCATTTTTAGCTTCGTTGTTATTATTGCTATTTAAGCCACTAACAACAATATTTGCTGAACGAGTCCTTCGGTCAATATATTCAAGGCGAGTTGTAAGTTTGTTGATGTCATTTCTTAGTTTAACGTTTTCTTCTCTAAGTTCCTCAATTTCTGTTTTGATTGATACAAGGTCTTCCTTTCTGGTGACATCTTTCAATTTCGCATCTAAACGGTTGCAGAGCTTATCCCAAGAAAATACATCAGGAGTAGTTTGATTATCCATAATGTTAGTCGTTAATTGCTTCTTGTTATTATAAATTTCTTGATAGGAAGCTAAATTGCTTTGAAGATTTCGTTTAAATATTTCTGCTTTGTCACTTAAAGGGTCGTTCTCCAAAATGTATTCTTCCAACTGCTTTGTCATATTTAAAACCTTCTCGATATTTTTTAGTGAAAAATTTTTATTTTCAACATCGGAAGGATCGTAGGGGGGCAATGCTATAAAAAATAGGTATCAAAGTATGGACAAAATGCAAAGAATTTTATTTGGGCAAGAAAACCTTTTTCAAAGGTTGTAAGAAAATGTCCGCATTTTGGGAACCGCGTTGTATGGGGTTTACCTGTATATACATATATATATTTATATATGGATATTATTCAAATACTACAAAACATTTCATTATTAAATAAATCCATTTTATTTCTACAAAATCCTTTCATAATTTTTTAATTGACTACGATTCGATTATCGATGCGTACCCTTCTCTTGAATTTATTAGTTCCAAAAACAGATTCAGCTTAGACACTCTCATTTGTTATTGCCTAAATTGCGATAAAAGGAACTACATATAGGGTGTTTTTTTGAGAGGTATAGAACTTCGAATTGAAATAAAACACAAGAAAATCGTTTTAATGACCATCAATTTGGCTTTATTGGAAGGATAATTTTATGCCATTAATGTTTAAATGTGATTTCAGGCATGTGGCCGCCGCGGCTGGCTCGAATAAAGCCAATTCTACAGGTCCAATTTTCAACCACTTGAGTGCCCGATAGACTAGGCGATAATGTGCCGGACTATCAGTCAGAGGGTTGCGGGTTCGATTCCCGCCAAAGACTGGGTGTTTTCTGCAGACAAGCCAAAAAAAGCTTCGCAGTTTGTGTTTGTTAATTATTAAGTTAAAATAAAAAAAAAAAAGTTAAAAAAACTTTTTCGAGCATATGGGGCCGTATGTCGGCAATAACGCCACGAATGTTGGCTTCCAATTTCCCTAACGTTTCTGGTTTGTTGGCGTAGACGAGCGACTTCACATATCCCCAAAGAAAATAATCCAATGGTGTCAAATCACACGATCTTGGTGGCCAATTGACAGGTCCATTCCGCGAAATTATGCGCTCATCGAATGTTTCCTTCAATAAATCGATTGTGGCGTGCGCTGTGTGGCATGTAGCGCCGTCTTGTTGGAACCACAACTCATCCACATTCATGCCATCCAATTCGGGAACAAAATAGTCGGTTATCATGGCACGGTGGCGAATCGATTCATTCGGGTCCTCTTCAACACTTTGCTCTACAGCGGCAATTGTTTCTTCGGTGCGCACTGTTCGACGTCTCGACGGATGCGTATTATCACATAGAGTAAACAAAGTGCGAAAACGATCCATGGTTAACCGAATTAATTGCTCTGATGGGCGATTATGTCGACCATAAAATGGACGGAGCTTGCGGTAAACTTCGCGAACTGAACCGTTATTTTCGAAATAAATTTGCACGATTTGCAAGCGTTGTTCTTTTGTCAACCTGTTCATGATGAAATGGCAAACCAAACTGAACATAAATGACATTAGAGTGGCCAGATTTGACCACAAAATGCCAGTTTTATCTCTTTTCGAAAAACAAACCTGTAAAAAAAACACCCTATATGTATGTATCTAGCGAATAAAATTCAATTAATTAAAACAATTACATATATTTTTTGTTTTTGTATTTTATTATTTAGTTATATATTTAACAAATACGTATATAAAAGTATATATAAATACAGATACAAATGTAGGCATGTATGTATGTAGATAAATAATAATTCATTTGTATACTTGCACTGTATACATTACCAATATAAAAAAAGTATTAAATTAAAACTACAATACAATACATACACAAACAAACAAACGAACGAGTAAGAGAAGCTACATCATATACGAGTACATAAATTAATAATGCAAATAAAAATTATATATTTAAGCATTAAACACATTTGAGACAGCAGGCAACACGACTGCAGGTTGTTGTCCGTGCTGATTTTTTCGTCGTTGTTAAATTAACCCCCTGGCCCACGATGTCGATCGATAACGTTCGCTTAGATAAGACTTAAGACACAAACTTGATTGAGGAATAAACAAACTTGATTGAGTAAAAAATAGATACGATAAAAAGTTTGTGTCTTAAGTCATATCTAAGCGAACGTTATCGTTCGACATCGTGGGCCAGGGGGTAAACTAATTTCCATTTTTGTTGGCGGCAGAACAAAAACAGTGTTGACCATTTAAAAAAATATGTAAGGCAAATTAGTGCTTAGAAATATTTATTAATACACTATGTTATTATATAATATTATATTTCTATTATATTATAAGAGTAATACCCCTGACAGACATAGGATTTCTATATATATTTGTGTTATAAATACTATGGTTTTTGATACTAAATTGCCTTGACAGACATGTAGTACATATACTAGTATTTTTGTTTTTACTTTCCCAATAAACATATTGGCAAGCGTTTTGTAAATTAAAATTGCAGCAAGCTTGCATAAATAAGAGTTTTGCGAATGTCGTTGACAATTTGCTTGCTAATGCAAGTGTTTCATAAATTTAAGCAAAACATGTCATTCTCGCTGTTAAAAATTGTGATAATAAGTTGTGTTAATAAATAGTGTTAAATTAAGTGTGTTTGATACTTTTAATTATCATTTTCTATTAAAAGAGGTAATTATCTACTTATTTAATGTCTGTAGCAAAAAGGAAGAAAAGTGTTATGCGCAGAAGCACCGAAATTTTTGAGCATACATGAAACGGTGCGCTGCAAGTTCTGTACTTTAAAATATAGATAAATTGTCCTTGCTTACATTTGAACGCTTATTTTTATATGCAAATGCTGGTTGGGTTTTGATAAAAAATATTAAAAGAAATTAAATAAAATATAACTGTCATTAAAAGAACTGACAATCGATTTTGTGAAAGGGTTTCCCCAATGTTTATTGAACACAGCTACATACAACATACTACATTTATACCACGATAATTTTCGTAGTATTGAAACCAGATATAAACCAGCTTGTTTTATGGCTTAATTGTAGTACAAGTTAACACACATGTAGTATAGTATAGTATACTAATATGGTATGCAAATTCTATGTCTGTCTAGGGTATAACAGACAAATAGAACATTTAACAAGTTTTCTTTAGTCTTTAAGGCTTTATTTAATGGGATTTTTTTTTAATTTTCAAGGAACCTTTTCCATGAAAAAACGCTACTTTAAAAAAAATGCAATTAGTGGCACCACTGAAATATAAATGTTTATATTTCCATTGTTTTATTTGATTAAAGTTTGTAAGTGTTTTATTGTTTAAGATTTATTATTTTTACTGTTTTTATTTACTTTTTTGTTGTATTTTAGTAATAGCTTCCATGAAATCAATAAAATTCTCTTCAGCCATTATGTTATATAAAAACTTCACAGAACAAATTTAGTTTTTATTAAAACGTCAGATTTCGGGATAAGCTGCTGACTATGTAACTGTAGTTTTCAAAATAATTAAGCAGCTGAATGTGTTTAATGCTTTAAGGCAGAATTAGTCTGTACTTTCTGTTCCGTTCCGAATCAGCTGACTTGATTCTGTTAAATAGAAAATGTGTAGAAGTCGTTAGTTGTTTTGTTACTTTTCTTGCCGTTGCGGACGAACCTGTTGAAAACAAAAATTTTGGTAAGTATTTGTAAGTGACAGCACAAAACAGCTGACATCCGCACAACAAAAAAAGTTTTTGGTTTATTACAAAAATTTTCAATTTTTTTGAATTTAATTAAGTTTTTGTATAAAAGTTATAAAAATATAAAAAATAAACGATGGATGACGAAAAACTCATTACTTTAGTCGAAAGTAATGACATATTGTACAATAAAAAAAAACTTTGATTTGTATTTTTTGATTTATTTTCGCGGTGTGTTGTCTGTTTACCTAAAACAGCTGATACGTTTATACGGAAAAACTAAAGCTATGTGTCCACGATGGTCAGATATTACAACGTTGTCATATCTACCAATGTGCTATCAATGTACTGACATTGAAAAAGTTTTTGCAAAAGGTAAATTGTCAGTTTACACGACTGTCAGAAAACTAACAATTTCATTTGCATACAATTGTCACACAATGAATTTATCTGTCAACCGAAATTGTCAGTTTACACGGTTGTCAGATTGTTGTGTAGCATTGTCAAATTGTTTTGCAGCTCTGTGTGTGTGTTTAAAAATTGTATTAATGCACACTTTAAGTTAATTCTTTAATTTTGTTCCACTTTTTTCAAAAATTTTATCAATGCACACTTGTTTGTTTATTATTTATGTATATTCAGAGTTGCATTTAGAAATAATTTCTATGACAATGCTGCTATTGGCTGATGCATAAACTTTGCACATGTGACAATGAAAAGTGTTTGTCAATTGTCTTAAAACAATGGAAATGACAAAATTGTGTGTTTACACGATTGTTAGATGTCTGAAAATATTTTTGTCTTCCAATGTACTGAAAATGCTTTTTCTTACAACGTTGGAAGACAAAAATTTTAAGTTTACACGGTTGTTAGACATTTTCTGCACATTTTTCTGACAACGTTGTAATATCTGACCATCGTGGACACATAGCTTAACTACAAAAATTTAACAACAGAACGACACGGAAGAGAAAAGCAACAGAAAGTAAAGACTAATGAAGCCTTTAGTCTACATATGTAAGAGTATTCGAAAAAAAGAAAGAAATAAATTCAATTAAAATGTATATTCTTTTACATGTGTATTCATAGTACCTATACATGCATATGTGTGTGTGCACTCATACTCGTATGTTGAATGAAAATGCATCATGCAATACGTCAATCTTGAATCAACAAGCGATGTCAGTCATTTGTGTTTTCGTACAACAAATTACGAAATCCATCAAAAAGTAAGTAGGATTAATGCCAAAGAATGCTCTTGCTCATTCTCGCACAGACTGAGGCATTCTAACAGCTTTGTATGACTCGTGATTAAGGTAAAGCATTATTTAAATAATAATAATAATAATAATAAAAGTAGGAAATTATAATAGTAATGATAATAATAATAATAATGTTGACAAAACTACTGTACTGTTTTACATAGTACGTTTTATACATCTATGTAAATATTCATGGAAGTATCATATGTATGTATGGATGTGTTGTGTTGTATTGTGATACGAATAAATATCGAAATATACATACAACTATGGACTTAAATAAATAATATGTAAATGTCTACTTTAAAGTTTTTTACATACACACATATTTGCATGTATGTAGATATTTAGTATAAATTTAATCGCAAGAGATGTTAAAGAATTTGTAACTAAAGAAAGAGCAATACAGAACAATTTTACTATGTTTTTATTCTTTTTTAAGAATAATTAAGAGTTTGGCTTATACATATGTGTTTAGTTTTGTAGTTAATTTACTACGGCTCATGGCAATAATCTCGGATTAAAACGACCCATGAATAATATCATGCCAGTTGGATTGTGACGGACAAAGTAGAGGAAGGGTTTGTCAAATCTTAATCTGGGAGCATCAGGCACACGTGCTTGGCGTGGCCTTAAAGGCAATGGAAGTTCCAAGTATTTGGGATCTAACAAATCGTCGTAAAAGCCACGACCTAAAACAGAATCTTGAACCAGTGAGCCAAAGTCAATAATTGATTCTGAGGAGTCTTGTTCATCGTCATCGCGAGCATCAACATCTTTATTGCGTTTGCGTAATGGTGGAGCCGGATACATTTCTACGTGGTGATGGTCAGCTATTTTCTCTTCGCCACACGTACTAAATGTATTTATTTGAATCATGTCGGAGAGATAAATGTCACGATTTGATGATCCTGTTAAGCCACCTAAATCGGCGTAGTCGGATTTGAACAGGCCCTTTAGTCCCATTTTCTGTAGACCTAATGTGGCATTTACAAATGATCGATGTGAAAATCTAGGTATTTGTACTTCCATGCCGGGTCGATCCATTAGGGAGGTAAGTAAATTACTCCAGGCATTCTTCGAAATAGCCGTTTCCATCAATTGCTTTTCAAGGCGGTCCAAGTTATCAGACGGTGATATAGAACTAAGATGTCCGGGCATAACATAAATCATGCTAGTTGTGTCCTGTGTCCGACCAAAGGCTATAACAGTGGCATCTAAATTGGGTTCATAGCCAGCAGTGAAGCCACTCTTGAAAAGTACTGCAGGAATAGGAACGAGACGCCTTTGTCTGACTGTTGGATGCACTTGGAAGAATATCTCTCCATCACGGTCTTGTGTGGAACCATGTGAACAATCGGTTTGGAAGAGATTTGCAGAGATCGTAGCTAGTGGACCATTTACCCAAACACTGTTAGTTCGCAAATACTCTAAGACTTTTCCCATTGTGTGGCGCTTCACTAAAAGGTTTGTACGTCTACGAATAATGTCGTTAACGACATGGAAATTGACTTCTTCAACGTGGCCGGCATATAGCTGTTGGGTTTTTTCCTTAAAGAATTGCAAAATTTTACCATTCGCCCGATCACTAAAGATTTCTCGCACAAACGCAGTTGTCGCAATGTCGCTATCAATGGCTTTCTCAACAGAATCTGTGATATTTTTGAACACCAAGTGAGGATTGAAGGTAACCATGTCATCCAGCTTAAGTACGTCGTTCATTTCACCTGATGTACTGCCACGAGCTCCTAAGAATACCATTGAAAGCATGGAAGTTAAAGCGAAAGGAGATATAACCAGACTTCTGGCAGAGCTAATTTTTTCTGAAGTAATTGATTTCCAATAACTGAAGGCCAATTCATTGCAGAGTTTGGCAAAGGCTAAAATATCTTCATCCAAGTTTGCTAATGATGCTTCCAGACCCTTTGAATTATTGGGAGATGGGTCCAGTTTGACAGGTGGCCTTGTGACTTGTGTGGAAGAAATCATTAAGTTGGTAAGTTGTGGTGGTCTTTGCATGGGACGTTGTTGCGGAGTTGGTATGGTATAAGTTATAACTTTAGGCGGTAAATTTTCCTTTTGTTGAGTGTGTGTTGATTGCGAGGATTGCTTATTGTACAGTGGTTGCACTGGTTCTTGATATAATGCATATGCTGGCTGTTTGTTGAAGTAAGAAACTGGTTTAAGAGTATTTAAGCGACGTGTTGTGGTGACTTTTGGTTTAGTAGTGGTTGTTGTACTGGGTGTTGTGGAACTTGATACATGATTTGGAAGCTTGGGAACTTGATAACCAATTTGATCATCTTCATCCTCTTCGTCGGGCTCTTCGAATTGTTGCCCATAATTTCCCATTGACGTACTTGGTTGCGATCCTGTTGGAATATCATTTTCTATCATAGAGTAGATAGGCTTAGGTGGTGCCAGCACGGGTACATCTTGCTCAAAACCAGGGCTCTTCTCAGTAAATGTGCTATTATTTGTTGTTTGGCCAATGGTTTGAGTTTCAATTTCCAAAGTTAGTTCAGGCCTTTGAGTTGTTGTTGTTTCGCCTAGTTTTATGTAAGGATCCTCATCAATGGATTCATCAGTTTCGTCTTCTTCGGAGATCATAGAATTTAATTCAGCAGATGTTTCTTCGCTTGTTTGATATAAAGCAGTGGTAGTTTCATCAGTTTCTAAGCTGCCCTCTGTGTTAAATGAAGTATCTTGTTCAGTGCCAGTTTCTTTCGCAGTTACAATTTGAGTAGAGGTTTCCAAGGAGTCTGTGTTTTTCTCTTGAATTCCATCGTTTTGAGTCGTGTGTTCTGTTATACTTTCTGTTGTAATTAGATGTTGTTCTGTATCTGTAGTATTATTTTCAATGATATCTGAGAATTCTGATTCACTATGCTCAGTAGATATTGGAGCCACATCTGTAGATGTTGTTGATTCAATGACATTTGTTTGTTGTCCGATATTTGCATATTCCCCTAAAACTTCTGTTGATTCAAGTTTTACTGTAGCAGTTTCCATTTTCTCTTTATCTGCTTCGTTGTAAATTTCTGTGGTTAATTGTACAGTTTCGTTCATATAATCTTTTACTGTCATTGTTGCAGATTTTATATCAGCTTCTGAGCTCACGGTAATATCACTTGCAATGATACTTTCTGATAAATTATTCTCTTGGGTGTCTGTATTTTCTTGTATTTCAATGTTGCTTTGATTTTCTTCCCTGGAAGAAGAGGTTGTTTCCTCGGACAAAACGTTAATTAGGGTTGTAGTATCGACAGAGCTATCGGCTTCAAATAATGGTTCTCTTTCATCTTCAAATTGTTGCTGTTCGGCATGAATTTCTGAAAGTGAAGGAACAGGAACCGTAGATGTTATAATTTGTTCATTAGATTCAGTCTGTATTTTAGAAGTAGTATAATCTTCTTCAGAAACAATAGTAGAATGATAATTTATTTCAGTTGTAGTCTCAGTGTACTCATCATCCTTTTGTTGTATGTTTGTTGTGATATCTTCGTCAACTGTGTCCGAAGAGATATCTGTTGCTGTGGACACTAAATGTTCCAAGGTGGTTGTATCCATACTTGTATCTGTTTTTTCATCCGTTTGTGATGAATAGCTTTGAGTTGTTTTTTCCAAATAATCAGTATTGAAATCTTCGTTTTGTACTTCCTTGAGAGTAGTTGCTTCAGGAACTTGAGTTGTAGTGAAATATGTGGTATATTCATCTTGTACATTTTCACTTTGATGATTCATAGATTGAACGTTTTCAAAACGTTCATAAATTGGTTTATAATCTTCTTGGTAATTAGGAGAAATGGATGTTGGATTTTGTGTTTCCTCTTTAACGGGTTTCATAAAGAAGGATAAATTAAGTTGAGCTTGATTTGAATAGCGATTGTCGTTAGAATTTGTTTGTTTCGTTTTGGAAAGATCGTTTGAGTGTGAAATTTGTTTAATAACATCAGACATAAGGAATGCAATTTCATCTTTAGTCTCATTAGAACTCATCAAGCTGTAATCGACAGCTACATTATTTGTACCATCGACCAATGTCGAAGCTACAGTCGCTGCTTGAGTTTGAAAATCTGACATTGTTATTTGCTCGGATGGCTTTATAACTTCCATGTTAAGCTGAGGTTTAAGATCAGCTACTAATATAGGCCGACTGATGTCCTTTTCGTCATTGATCAAAGATTCTACTTTGTGTGGCACCGACACAGGAAGTCTAGTTTCTATTTTAATGTGTTCTGTGTAGTTTTCTGTTGTCTGGTTATCACCTGTAATATTTTCATCGTTTTTTTTTAATGTTAATTGTTCGGATATTGTTGTTGTCTGCCCATATGCAGGCGTTTCATATTGTTGAATGTAATCCTCATCTTGTTTAACCATGGGATATTCCGTAGTTGGTTCCATTTGTTTTTCGGTTAAAATATTCGTAGTTTGTGGAACTTCTGTGATAAAAGTAGTTTCCTTGCTGATGTCAGTAAATGGTGTATTGTTGGAAAGTTCAATGGTTTCAATGTCTTCATTTGTATCTTTTTCTGTTTGCAGGTGTGTGGTAGTTTCTACTGGTATCTTGTTTGTCACGTAATTTTGTGGGCGTTTAGTAATTATATTATCATGTGTCTTATTTTCATCGTTTAACGTAGTTACTTCTGAACTGGACAAATCAGTCGTCGATTCGAAATTTAGTAATGTTGTAGTTACAGTATTGCTTTCGTATTGCGTATTTGAAGGTTCCAGTGTCGAAGGCGATGTGGGTTTTACAGCACTGTGTATGGGAATCATATGTTTGTTGGTTATTCCTTCGATTTGATCTTTATCTTTCGCGCTATCATATTTTACAGGTTTCATGTCAGGTTTATCCGATACAATTGTCATGTCTTCCCCTATCTTTTCGGACACTTGTTCGGATTGCTTCAGTGATTGCATTATTTGATCAAAGGATTGTAGAGTATGTATATCCTGGTCGTAAGGCTTGGACCCATGCTGTGTTAGTGCAAATGCTGGTAGGGCTTGCTTTTGATACTGATTAAAGCCAAATTCCTCCGATTCGGCAGTTGATATGCCATAAGATGGTACCGGATATCCGGATGTGGATGGTGTGTTGGCAGAAGTAGTGGAATCAGGTTTGTTGGTTGTTGTAATTCTTGCAGTTAGAAGAGCTTCTCCGTCATTGATTGCTGTTTGTTGATATCCGGGAAAATGTTGTACTATTAATGATACATCAGTTGGACTGTTAGTGGTTGATGTTGTTGGGACAGGTGAAAAAATGACAGTGGTCGATGGTTCCGGAGAAGGAGTGGTCGTTGTTTTGGTAGTAGTTGTTGAAGTAGTTGTGGTAGTAGTAAATGGTTTGTTTGGCTTAGGACGTGGTCTATGGTATGATACATGTTGGTATTTGTTGTGTGAGACTTCTTGGCGAGCGGAGCCCTCAGCAGCTAAATCAGATGACGTTGTAAAGTGTGGATATTTATTGTGTGGTTGAGTGGGTTTTGGTCCTTGTCTATGGGGTTTAGGGGAGGGCTTCCGTTTTTCGCCAGTTAAATGCGGTTTTTGTATGGATCCATCTGAGCTGGTGCTAGATGAGTGAATTGGATGGCGGGTTGGCTTCTTCTTCTTTTTCTTTGGCGCTTTAGTGGTAGAGGGAGCTGTAGTAGTCGTTGTTAGTGAAGCAGGAGCTGTTGTAGTGGTTGTCGTTGTGATGGGAGCAGGAGCTGTAGTAGTAGTTGTCGTTGTGCTAGGACCAGGAGTTGTAGTGGTGGTTGTTGTTGTTGTGATTGGAACAGGAGTTGTAGTGGGGGTTGTCGTTGTGGTAGGAGCTGGAGTTGTAGTTGTGGTTGTAGTAGTTACTGGAGTTGTAGTGGTAAGTGCAGGCGTTGTAGTGGCGGTTGATGTTGTAGTAGGTGATGGAGTTGTTGTTGTTGGTTTCCTTTTAATTTTCTGCTTGTTTGTATGTGGTCGTTTTGTAGTTGTATGACCACCATTTGGCTTCTTTACTCGATGTGGTTGCAACGGTTTTTGTTGTACAGACACGGGTTTTTTAGCCAGGTTTTCATTAGGGACTACTTCAGCATTTTCAGTGATAGCCTCTGGTTTCTTTATAACCTCCTGGTTGTTAATAAAGACACGGCGTGTGGAAGATTCTATTTCAGGAAGTTTGTGGTAAATAGGTTGCATATGCATTTGTGAAAAACCATCATAGTTTTGCATGGTTGCCGCTAAGTTTTGATACTGTTGCATGCCAGTATAAACTGATTCTTGAGAATCTAGTTCCTCCTGTATTACTTGAGGTGTAAGTTCAGTAGTTGTGGTAGTTGGTTTTCGTTTCTGACCTGGTTTTCTCTTGTTAGGCTTTGGCTTCTTAGTCGTTGTGATGGACGATTCCTTTGTGGAAGTTTCGATTATTTCTGTATCTGGAGTCATGACAATTTGTTGAGGTTTATGTTGAGGAAATATGTCAACACCACCAGTATTACCAAATATTGCAGGTAATATCATTGACCATGACGATGATACATCAGGCGTATCGAATACGGGTAAGCTATCTGCGCTCGTATTCTTATTTGATTCGACTTCCTTGTTGAGCACACTTTGTACACTATTGACAATGTCTTGAACATTTTTTTCCGGATCACGATCTTCAATGGGCCCATGATGTATAATTGTTGGTCCTTCGCCATCTCCATTTGCAACAATGCTTTGGATTTCTTCCATCGTCATAAGGCGCTTAACCAATTCACCATGTTCATCGAATGTATAGAATTCATATCGATCCGGATTTAAAAGATCAATTGGACTGGCAACTTGTAGTGACGGCTGAGGTTTTGGTACTTTTTGTCCCAATGCGTCTGTAAATTCTGGCTCATCTCCATTTAAAATCACAGACACAGATGTTACAACACTGCAAATGAATAATTTTATATTGTTAAATTTAGTATAATTTAAATTTCAATAAAAATATTATATGTAATTTTTCAGCTATTACCAAATAATGCGAGTATACATTGTCCTACTAACATTTTATGTGCTAAAATATGTTTTCTTGTCTAAAATATGAAATTGTATGATTTGTTTTTATAACTAGGAAGAAATTCTATTTTATGCAAATCATGTATGGCTATAGATAGTGTAGTATAGATAAAATCTTTTAATTTTATATGTTTTGTTCATATATTATGCTTGAAGCAGATTGAATTGATGCATCCATTAGTTTACAACAATCGTTTGCTATTGGATATGAGCATCGGTGTTGTGATATCACATGTTGCATAGTCATGCAAATAAATGTGAGGGTTAAAATACGTTTCCAGTTTACCAGTGTTACTGGAGAGAGGAAGTAGTATGTTTATGTACCTTTGGGACCACTTTTTCCATACAAATTTGGGAGCATGCCTGGCTGGGAGTATGTGATTGTTAAATGAAATAGTTAGTGTAAAATGTGTTTGTGTTTTGTGAATGTGGTATTGTGTTGATGTTTCCATGCCTGGATATTTATGCCCGTCCGTCTGTCCGTCTGTGGTTGAGTGATGTGTGTGTGTGTGTGTGTGTGTGTGTATATGTTTTTATGGCTGGGAGTATGTGATTGTTAAATGAAATAGTTAGTGTAAAATGTGTTTATGTTTTGTGAGTGTGGTATTGTGTTGATGTTACCATGCCTGGATATAGTTGTGGTTAGCGTAAGTGAGTGTTTGTTTAGTTTTTTTGTTTTTGTTTTAGTTACAGTTTTATGTTTTTGTCATTGTTTTGTTTATTGGATAATGTATACAATATTTTGATTTTTTAATACCCTAATATAAGCAGACTAACAACCACATATATTTATTAACACTAAACATACAAACATACATATTAAATGCTCAGCTATTAACCCAACAAAGGAATGCTACTAACAAACACTACACACTAACATACAATAAGACCACACACATAAGTATAAACATATTCCGATTTTATTTACTAATTATTCCACTTGAATAAAATATAATGTTACCATTAAGTATACAAATGAATATGACATATTTTTTTTAATATTTTTTTCACAAGTGTATTAATACATTTAAATTCTTAGTAAATTTATTGACTTCGAGTATTTTCAACTAAATTTCTTACTTTGAATACTATAAGTGAGAGTTTGTTTTGTTTATTGGATAATGTATACAATATACAATATTTAGATTTTTGAATATTATGTTTCATTTGATTTATCCATTAAATTTATACTCATAAAAATATTTTTTTTTTGGGGTTTGTTTTAAGAAATATTTAAATAAACATTCTGATAAGGCAAAAACTATTCTTTTAAAATAAGAAAAATATAATATAAATTTCTTATAAAATTTAAATAACAAGTAATATGTATGTCAACTGTGTGTGTAAATTAAAATTAAAAAGTTCATTAGAATTATGGATGAACGAGGAATTTGAAAGAGCCCTGGAAAACAGTGTGGAATTCTTTTCGAGGGTTCGAAAAGAAAAGAGCTTTAAGCCATGTTTTGAGAAAATTATATTAAACAATGTTCTAGCTTTTCAACTAGAACATCATATTGATAATATGATTATGGAATGGAATGCAGCTATGGATAAAATATCTATTAATATAAATAATGCCGGGGAAGAGAGCACTTGGGGGCATATAACCCTCAAAGAATATGGAATAGAGCTGGATAATGTTAAATATTTTATTTTATTTAAACAATTTACAGAATGTGATATAGAATAAAAATGTTTATATATTTAAAAAATTTTGTTTTGTGTTTTATTTAAATTTTATTAAAAGTGCAATTTTTACATTTTATTAAATAGTAAAAATTCATAATTTTTTTAGCTTCCTCTTCTGTTTCCCTCTTTCTATGTTTATAGTTGTTACATCGACAAGTGTCCGGTCCACATGTTGTAGTTTCATCAGCCCAAACACAATCTTCAAAATGTTCACCATGTTTGTTAGTTATTGTTGACAAATTTTGTATATATTCTAGTTGTGATTGAATGTTTAGAAGTTTCGTTTTATCCTCCTCCGAAATTAAATGATAAAATGTTTTTAAGAACTTGTATATATCTTTTAGAACCATGTTGATGACTATACGTTTTATTACTGTATACTCATATATAATGTTTGCGAATAAACTTTAATGTTAATTGTTCTAATATTTATATCATTTGATGATCGTTCAAATAATAGGCTTGTTTCACACACTTTACCATCTTCAAATAGAAAATAATGTAAAAAGAATAATACAAGATCGTTTTATGTTTAGAAACAGTTTTTTTCTTTTAATTTCACAATATTGCGTAATAAAAATTAATAACTTACCACTACTAAAAAAATTAAAGATAAATAGAAAAACAATATATTTTATTTAAAGAAAAAAATTAATATTTTATTGAAACAAGAGTTTTTACAATAGTTTTTTTACTTCATTTGTGAGAGGAATGTATTGAAACATTTTATCATGTATAATTAGACAATATGCAGATGTATCAGCTGGTATATTTTTTAGAGTTTTAATCTCAATACGAATATCTATTGGTCCTGTTTTAACCGTTTCATTTTGATGAGTTACATCCAGAACTATTAATGGCGCCAACGTTTTAAATTTTTCACGTGTCAACAATGGTTGAGGATTACGAAAATAATAGCTTTGTTGAAATTTTAAATACATATCGTATAATAGAGCAAACCGATTTCTATCAAATTTAAGATTTAGATCATCATATGGATAAGTTTCTGAATTTAGGTATACTTTTATGTCAGACAGATCACAATGTATGAATTTGTTTTCACGATTTCGAAAACCTAAAAGCAGAAAACGTGGTCTCTCGTTTTCGTTGGTTAGTTTAACATTCCACAAGACAGTTGTATTTGTTGGAAGTGTAGGATAATAGTACATATCCCAACTTCTAAATGATATATTTAATGGTTGACGATTGTTGATTATTTTAAACATTTGTAGTTTGTGAGTGTCATCAATTTGAACATGTGGAACTTTCCATGTTATATTTAGAATAGATAACTGAGGCTTTTCGGTTGTAACGCTAGACTTTAAAACTTGTTTATCATCTTTGGCACGTAAAAGTATTAATTCATGTTTAGCATTGACTATTATCTTATTGAAATCTTCTGCAAATCCAAGTAAATGTTTTAGTGGTATACAAAAATTGAAATATCCGCTTACAAGAGATAAATCATCTTCATTCAATGGTGCCCAACCGGCATTTAAAAGATTATCACTTTCTAGTTTATTTAGCGAGACATAGTTTTTTATTTCTGTTGCGATTCCTAAATGTCGTGTACGATCAATTTCTATACCATTAAGCTCATATCGAATTTCATCAAATAGATGTGCTATACAATTGTTTAAGAGTTGTATATTTGTTGATATTGTTGAATCTTCCTTCGTTGTATATCCCTCAATGTATAGAAGGCTTTCGTGTGGAAGAACGTATAAATCTTGATTCTGAATTGATATGCGAATTTCATCATTATTTTTAAAAGATTGTAAATATGATGTATAGCTATGATATTCTTTTTTAATAATAGAATTATCAATATGTGGTTTTTGTAAAACGTTTATAATATCACTCATTTTAATCGAAATCCTAATTTTTTCAAAAACTCTTGATTACTTTTAGTTAGTGATGATGGTTTTAATGTTGATGTTGTTGCTGTTGATTTTTCTCTTACTTTCGATGTTGATCGTGCAAGACTGAATGATGATTCACTATTCAAGTTGTTTATATATCTATTTGCTATATTGTTGTTGTTGTTGTTGTTATTGTAGACAATCATTTTATTAATATGGTTTTAAATGTAGTTTTATTGTTATTTTCTCTCCACGAAAATTTATTAAATTACCATCTTGATCGGTAACTTTTAAAACTACTGAATGTATTGTTCTAATATTAACTGGTAAATATATTACATTAGACGGTGTCTCCGTTATTTTATATCCTGGAGGGACAACAAGTGTGAACTGATGAAGAGTATGAGATGGCACGTTATTTATAAAAGATCCGCTAATAATATTACAATGAATTAGTATTGTATTTATTTTAGTTATTTCTATAGTTTTATCAGAATAATGATCTTCACCCTGTTTTAAAATTCTTTCACTAAATCCCAACAGCGATCCGATTGATCGTTTCTTATTAAAATATATTGGATCTATGGAACTTCTTATATATGTTTGTATAGTATTATAGTTAGCCTTAATGATAAGATTTCCATTTGAATTTATTTTTTTATATTTTGTTGTAAGCAAATCATTAATATCAGAAAATTCATATGAACCTACAGGAATTTCAATTTCATAACTTCCTATATGAAACAGATTGTTTCCTTTATCAACATTTGGTATTGAGTGATATGTATCAAAGCTTATTAATCCACATACATAATTTTCACTTAGTTGAATCGGTGGAAAGTAGTTTGCTGATAATATTGAACTATTGCCGTTTATTGTTAATGTAATTGACATAGTTGCAGTTGATTTAATAATAACTCGATTTATAAACGTTCTAGTATATTTTATACAGATGAACTGTTAATCCAAGAGTTGTGTTCTGATGAAAATCCTAACCACTTCACATACAACATATTACCTCTCTTCCTTATAACTTTTTCAATTAAATATATATCAGGATATTTAGTTTTCATGAGTTCGTAATCATAAAAGCCACCCTTAATTTCATGACCTTGATAATCTTGTAATATATATGTATTGGGATTTGTATTTCTTACACTCTTAACTTTAAAGACTTCCGTCGTCCAATTTGGGGTGTAACCCTTTTCAAATATATGTTTATATTTGCTTATTCGAACATTGTCGCCAACTTTAAACTTGGGCTTTTGAAAAACTTTTAATTTGCTGTAGACTGTATTCAATAATGATTTTTCGTTTGATGAATTTACTTGATTTGGTGTCATCTTTATAGTTCTATGATATGTGTTATTATATATATCTAAGAGATTTTTATATATATGAATCCATTTATATGTTCCCTGATAGCTAAACTCTTTCCACATTAATCCTTTTAGTGTTCTATTAAAACGTTCAACAATAGACGCCTTTAAGACACTATATGTTGAATAGTGATTAATTTCATTCGATTGCATCAGTTGACGAAATTGACTATTGAAAAATTCTTTACCGTCATCAGTTTGTAGGTTTTTTGGTTTTCTATGACTCTCATCAAATATTGTTTTCATAGCGTTTGTGACGCTTTGAGCAGTTTTATTTTTTACTGCAAGTGCCCAAGCATTTTTCGAAAATGTATCTATTACAGTTAAAAGATAGCGATAGCCATTATTACAATCAGCATAATTATTCATTTCCACTAAATCTGCTTGCCATAAATCATCAATTCCCTTGACGACAACTCTCCTTCTCTTAAAATTTTTTCTCACCTGTCTATGTAGCTCATTAACAATTTCTCTTTTGTCTACACTTAAATTCATTATTGTTTCTGGGGTCTTCCAACAATATTTTTGTAAAGGTAATCTTCAATATTATTTAATCTTTCATCGGCTGCAACCCATTTAAAAATGTATTCTTCAATTTTGTTAAATCTTTCTTCGATTTTATTCGTATATTCCTTATTTGCGTTCAGTATATGATTTTTAGTAGTTTGTTCAATTGTTTTATCTTGTTTACTTATATGATTTTGAACAGATTTGCTAACATTTTCTATATCCGAAAGAACCTTTCTTAGATTATTATTCAGTAATTCACTGAGATCATTTTTCAATTGTTTTATATCAGTTGCATGTATAGTATTTATATTTTTTATTTCATTATATATTTGATTCAATCTTTCAGTATCAGTTTTATTTTTATTTTTTATATTTTCTATTTCCCCATACAACTCTTCTATATCAGTTGAAATTGTACTATTTAAATACGCTTTTGTAACGGCATCTTTAGGATCAATAGGTTCTAACATATTACAAATTCTTTTTTTATTAAGATCGAAACATTCATTATTTATACTAACATCAAGTACTTTAAATAGATCAATATTTAATTTATCATTAACGATTTCTTTTCGACGATTATTTAAACATTCTCCAAATTTATTAATATAACTCATTTTCCGTTTGTTATTAGCAAATTATATTAGCTTCTTTTAGTTCCTCAATAATGGAAATTATTTCGTTTTTATGATTATTATGACCAGCACCTGTCGATGCAATAAGTAAACGTAGTCTGTTGACTAATTCATTTGGATCATCCCAATATATATAGTTTGATTTTCTATTATCTACTGATTTTAATAATCCACTACCTTTTGTTAGAATATTGAACTTTTCATTAAATAATTTCTTTATAACACGTTGATATTTAAATGCTTTTGTACCTTTAATTTGTTTATTTGATTGATAGTTACGCCTGTGTACATTTGTATTAGTTATAATATTCTTATATTTTTTTAAATCGATTTTAGTATAATGTAAAGGTTTAGAGTGAAATAATAATTCAAACAATCCTGGAGTAATTCGTATTCTTTCACCTCCTATATATAAAGAGTTATTATTTTTACTAAATTTTAATTTATTTGCTCCATATCGCCAGTTTCCAGTTTGATCTATATTAAATCCATAAACTTTATCTAACATTCCATTTCTCATTAATACTTTTATGTTATCAATAAGTGAAGATTTATTTATGTTATTACTATTGATTTTTATTCTTTTTGTATCCTTATTTAGTTGTGATTGACTCTTTCGTTTTGAAAATAAATGTGTGTTTTTATTTTTTTTAATATTATTTTCATCGAACCCGCTTAATGAGCTAGATGAGTTTTTTCGTTTGGGCCTTCTTAACATCTTTACTGAATCCTTTCCAACGTTCATATTATGTGTATGGTTTGTAAGATTTTGATTTTGAAAATTAGAATCATTTTGAATTAAATGTGAAGAAGATAAAGGTTCTATATATGATAACGAATTTAGTTTACTTTTATTCTTTCTATTAGATATATATCTTTGTTTTGTTTGTAATGAAGTTGATGGTTTTTCGTTTATATACGATGATGATTTTAGTATACGTTTAGTTTTTTTATCATTATATGTAGGACTATTCAGTATTAACCTATTTCTTTTAAGGTTTCCTCTTACATCATCATCAATACTCTCATAATCCATAACATCATCATCATCACCATTAATATTCTCATAATCCATATCATTATAAGATTTAATTTTATTTTGATCAGAACTAGTAGGACCACCAATATGAAATGATAATGGAAGATCTCTATTTTGATCTGAATTTGCATTTAAGGGTGTTGAAGTTGTTAACATACGATTTTTAGGATTAGAAAAACTAGATATATTTTCATCATAATCCATATCGCTATTTACACCAGTAAAATCGGTTTTATCGTTAATATTATCATTATATGTTGTTGTTGTTGTTATTGATTGTTGTGAAGATAAAGATGGATATGATGAATTTAAAGTTGATTTAAATTTTTTATTTTTCTTTAAGGATTGATAATCATCTAGTTTATTAATTATATTTTTTAAAGGTTTAGTTATAGGTTGAAATGTATCTTCTAACAGATTAACTTTTTCAATTTCATTTAATTTAATATTTTTTAATTTTTCCTTTAATACTGCTCTAGTATTTATAAGTTCTTTCATTAGTTTTTTGTTCATGATTATGTTTTTATATGTTTCTGATCTGCTTCTGATCTGCTTTTTATCTGCTTCTGATCTGCTTCTGATCAGCTTTATAACTGTTTTCGATCTGCTTCTGATCTGCTTTTTATCTGCTTCTGATCTGCTTTTTATCTGCTTCTGATCTGCTTTTTATCTGCTTCTGATCTGCTTCTGATCAGCTTTATAACTGTTTTCGATCTGCTTCTGATCTGCTTTTTATCTGCTTCTGATCAGCTTTATAACTGTTTTCATATGCTTCTGATCAGCTTTATAGCTGTTTTATCTAACATAGCCTTACAATTGAATAAAATTATCAAAACCCTTTCTATAACGTCCTTTACTAACTATATCATCCTTACTTATAGTTAAAAAACCATATTTATCTTTCCAGCATTCAGTGCAAATCGTTGTAAATTTATTAAATGACATATCACCGATAACGTGATCATTATAAATGTGTCGTAAATTCATTTCATCTTGTTTAAATATAATAATCATATTTGCATTATCACGTATTAAATGTTTTGGAATTTTTGTATATGTTTGACACAGGTAAAAACAATCTATTTGTTTATGTCTACCCATACAAAAATACTCTCGTATATTATCTTGTTTACCGCAAATTACATCATCGAATATTATTATTGAATATGGTTTCGCTTTTTCTGGACTTAAAACTTTTTCATTTTCCGAGAATGTAAATAGATTTATATCTTTAATTGGTTCAATTAATCTCTTGAGATAACAATATTTTGGTTGATATAACGATTTTGAATATATATATATATTTTTAAAGCAAAGTCCATTAGGACTCTCTATGAGACTAATCATAACATTAGTCTTTCCACAATTTGATGGTCCTACAATTAATGCTCGTATTGAATTAGGTAATAGAGTACTATGTCGAGTTCTATATATTTTTTCCTCTTCACTATCAACATTTCTAATTACAATTTGTTTAGCTTGTTTAATTAAACGCATTTTAATGACTAACGAATTTTAAGTATAACTAATCTTATATATTATATAAGAGATAAACATTTTTGGTTTTATATTAATCGCATAACATTCATAGACGAAGAATGGTTATAAATTACTATAAAAACAAAAATAGTCATCAGTCTAAAACTGGAAGTGGTTTGGTAAACACATTTATAAACAAATTACCATTTGAATTACATTTACCGGGATATCAATTTTGTGGACCTGGTACAAAACTTAAGGAACGTTTAGCAAGAGGAGATAAAGGAATAAATTTATTAGACGCTGCATGTAAAAATCACGATATCGCATATTCACAATCAAAAAATTTAAATGAGAGGCATAAAGCTGATCAAATATTAGCTGAAAAAGCGTGGCAACGAGTAATATCTAAAGATACTGATTTTAAAGAACGAGTAAATGCTTGGTTTGTTACAAATGCAATGAAGACAAAAGTTAAATTTGGTTTAGGTATGAATCAAACACAAACAACTAAATCTAAAAAGCGTAAATCGAAGAAGAAAAATGTGAAAAGAATGAGTCGAAAGGTGTGTAATAAAAAATTATTTTCAAACACCGTTAAAAATACACTAAAACATTTGAAAAAAGAAAATCCTAATAATATTCATGATGCTATTAAAATTGCGAAGAAAGCTGTTCATAGTAATTTCAAGAGCAAGAGGAGATCTACTATTAGTATACCAAGAGTAATTCCATTACCTAAAATTGGTGGATTTCTACCATTAATTCCTGTCTTGACAGCATTATCAGCACTAGGTGGTTTAGCTACAGGTGGATCAGCTATAGTAAAAGCTATAAATAACATAAAAAATGGAAAAGAACAGCTAGCAGAAGCTAATCGTCATAATAGATATATGGAATCAATTGCTATGGGAAAAGGACTCTATCTAAAACCATATAAAACTGGATATGGATTATATTATACTCCGGCTCCAAAAAACTTTTAAAAAGTCTACCCAATCGCCCTCTAAAATGTTTAAATTGTTTACAATATTTTCTTAGATCTAAATCCGTTAGAGGGCGATTGGGTAGACTTTTTAAAAGTTTTTTGGAGCCGGAGTATAATATAATCCATATCCAGTTTTATATGGTTTTAGATAGAGTCCTTTTCCCATAGCAATTGATTCCATATATCTATTATGACGATTAGCTTCTGCTAGCTGTTCTTTTCCATTTTTTATGTTATTTATAGCTTTTACTATAGCTGATCCACCTGTAGCTAAACCACCTAGTGCTGATAATGCTGTCAAGACAGGAATTAATGGTAGAAATCCACCAATTTTAGGTAATGGAATTACTCTTGGTATACTAATAGTAGATCTCCTCTTGCTCTTGAAATTACTATGAACAGCTTTCTTCGCAATTTTAATAGCATCATGAATATTATTAGGATTTTCTTTTTTCAAATGTTTTAGTGTATTTTTAACGGTGTTTGAAAATAATTTTTTATTACACACCTTTCGACTCATTCTTTTCACATTTTTCTTCTTCGATTTACGCTTTTTAGATTTAGTTGTTTGTGTTTGATTCATACCTAAACCAAATTTAACTTTTGTCTTCATTGCATTTGTAACAAACCAAGCATTTACTCGTTCTTTAAAATCAGTATCTTTAGATATTACTCGTTGCCACGCTTTTTCAGCTAATATTTGATCAGCTTTATGCCTCTCATTTAAATTTTTTGATTGTGAATATGCGATATCGTGATTTTTACATGCAGCGTCTAATAAATTTATTCCTTTATCTCCTCTTGCTAAACGTTCCTTAAGTTTTGTACCAGGTCCACAAAATTGATATCCCGGTAAATGTAATTCAAATGGTAATTTGTTTATAAATGTGTTTACCAAACCACTTCCAGTTTTAGACTGATGACTATTTTTGTTTTTATAGTAATTTATAACCATTCTTCGTCTATGAATGTTATGCGATTAATATAAAACCAAAAATGTTTATCTCTTATATAATATATAAGATTAGTTATACTTAAAATTCGTTAGTCATTAAAATGCGTTTAATTAAACAAGCTAAACAAATTGTAATTAGAAATGTTGATAGTGAAGAGGAAAAAATATATAGAACTCGACATAGTACTCTATTACCTAATTCAATACGAGCATTAATTGTAGGACCATCAAATTGTGGAAAGACTAATGTTATGATTAGTCTCATAGAGAGTCCTAATGGACTTTGCTTTAAAAATATATATATATATTCAAAATCGTTATATCAACCAAAATATTGTTATCTCAAGAGATTAATTGAACCAATTAAAGATATAAATCTATTTACATTCTCGGAAAATGAAAAAGTTTTAAGTCCAGAAAAAGCGAAACCATATTCAATAATAATATTCGATGATGTAATTTGCGGTAAACAAGATAATATACGAGAGTATTTTTGTATGGGTAGACATAAACAAATAGATTGTTTTTACCTGTGTCAAACATATACAAAAATTCCAAAACATTTAATACGTGATAATGCAAATATGATTATTATATTTAAACAAGATGAAATGAATTTACGACACATTTATAATGATCACGTTATCGGTGATATGTCATTTAATAAATTTACAACGATTTGCACTGAATGCTGGAAAGATAAATATGGTTTTTTAACTATAAGTAAGGATGATATAGTTAGTAAAGGACGTTATAGAAAGGGTTTTGATAATTTTATTCAATTGTAAGGCTATGTTAGATAAAACAGCTATAAAGCTGATCAGAAGCATATGAAAACAGTTATAAAGCTGATCAGAAGCAGATAAAAAGCAGATCAGAAGCAGATCGAAAACAGTTATAAAGCTGATCAGAAGCAGATCAGAAGCAGATAAAAAGCAGATCAGAAGCAGATAAAAAGCAGATCAGAAGCAGATAAAAAGCAGATCAGAAGCAGATCGAAAACAGTTATAAAGCTGATCAGAAGCAGATCAGAAGCAGATAAAAAGCAGATCAGAAGCAGATCAGAAACATATAAAAACATAATCATGAACAAAAAACTAATGAAAGAACTTATAGATACTAGAGCAGTATTAAAGGAAAAATTAAAAAATATTAAATTAAATGAAATTGAAAAAGTTAATCTGTTAGAAGATACATTTCAACCTATAACTAAACCTTTAAAAAATATAATTAATAAACTAGATGATTATCAATCCTTAAAGAAAAATAAAAAATTTAAATCAACTTTAAATTCATCATATCCATCTTTATCTTCACAACAATCAATAACAACAACAACAACATATAATGATAATATTAACGATAAAACCGATTTTACTGGTGTAAATAGCGATATGGATTATGATGAAAATATATCTAGTTTTTCTAATCCTAAAAATCGTATGTTAACAACTTCAACACCCTTAAATGTAAATTCAGATCAAAATAGAGATCTTCCATTATCATTTCATATTGGTGGTCCTACTAGTTCTGATCAAAATAAAATTAAATCTTATGATGATATGGATTATGAGAATATTAATGCTGATGATGATGATGTTATGGATTATGAGAGTATTGATGATGATGTAAGAGGAAACCTTAAAAGAAATAGGTTAATACTGAATAGTCCTACATATAATGATAAAAAAACTAAACGTATACTAAAATCATCATCGTATATAAACGAAAAACCATTAACTTTATTACAAACAAAACAAAGATATATATCTAATAGAAAGAATAAAAGTAAACTAAATTCGTTATCATATATAGAACCTTTATCTTCTTCACATTTAATTCAAAATGATTCTAATTTTCAAAATCAAAATCTTACAAACCATACACATAATATGAACGTTGGAAAGGATTCAGTAAAGATGTTAAGAAGGCCCAAACGAAAAAACTCATCTAGCTCATTAAGCGGGTTCGATGAAAATAATATTAAAAAAAATAAAAACACACATTTATTTTCAAAACGAAAGAGTCAATCACAACTAAATAAGGATACAAAAAGAATAAAAATCAATAGTAATAACATAAATAAATCTTCACTTATTGATAACATAAAAGTATTAATGAGAAATGGAATGTTAGATAAAGTTTATGGATTTAATATAGATCAAACTGGAAACTGGCGATATGGAGCAAATAAATTAAAATTTAGTAAAAATAATAACTCTTTATATATAGGAGGTGAAAGAATACGAATTACTCCAGGATTGTTTGAATTATTATTTCACTCTAAACCTTTACATTATACTAAAATCGATTTAAAAAAATATAAGAATATTATAACTAATACAAATGTACACAGGCGTAACTATCAATCAAATAAACAAATTAAAGGTACAAAAGCATTTAAATATCAACGTGTTATAAAGAAATTATTTAATGAAAAGTTCAATATTCTAACAAAAGGTAGTGGATTATTAAAATCAGTAGATAATAGAAAATCAAACTATATATATTGGGATGATCCAAATGAATTAGTCAACAGACTACGTTTACTTATTGCATCGACAGGTGCTGGTCATAATAATCATAAAAACGAAATAATTTCCATTATTGAGGAACTAAAAGAAGCTAATATAATTTGCTAATAACAAACGGAAAATGAGTTATATTAATAAATTTGGAGAATGTTTAAATAATCGTCGAAAAGAAATCGTTAATGATAAATTAAATATTGATCTATTTAAAGTACTTGATGTTAGTATAAATAATGAATGTTTCGATCTTAATAAAAAAAGAATTTGTAATATGTTAGAACCTATTGATCCTAAAGATGCCGTTACAAAAGCGTATTTAAATAGTACAATTTCAACTGATATAGAAGAGTTGTATGGGGAAATAGAAAATATAAAAAATAAAAATAAAACTGATACTGAAAGATTGAATCAAATATATAATGAAATAAAAAATATAAATACTATACATGCAACTGATATAAAACAATTGAAAAATGATCTCAGTGAATTACTGAATAATAATCTAAGAAAGGTTCTTTCGGATATAGAAAATGTTAGCAAATCTGTTCAAAATCATATAAGTAAACAAGATAAAACAATTGAACAAACTACTAAAAATCATATACTGAACGCAAATAAGGAATATACGAATAAAATCGAAGAAAGATTTAACAAAATTGAAGAATACATTTTTAAATGGGTTGCAGCCGATGAAAGATTAAATAATATTGAAGATTACCTTTACAAAAATATTGTTGGAAGACCCCAGAAACAATAATGAATTTAAGTGTAGACAAAAGAGAAATTGTTAATGAGCTACATAGACAGGTGAGAAAAAATTTTAAGAGAAGGAGAGTTGTCGTCAAGGGAATTGATGATTTATGGCAAGCAGATTTAGTGGAAATGAATAATTATGCTGATTGTAATAATGGCTATCGCTATCTTTTAACTGTAATAGATACATTTTCGAAAAATGCTTGGGCACTTGCAGTAAAAAATAAAACTGCTCAAAGCGTCACAAACGCTATGAAAACAATATTTGATGAGAGTCATAGAAAACCAAAAAACCTACAAACTGATGACGGTAAAGAATTTTTCAATAGTCAATTTCGTCAACTGATGCAATCGAATGAAATTAATCACTATTCAACATATAGTGTCTTAAAGGCGTCTATTGTTGAACGTTTTAATAGAACACTAAAAGGATTAATGTGGAAAGAGTTTAGCTATCAGGGAACATATAAATGGATTCATATATATAAAAATCTCTTAGATATATATAATAACACATATCATAGAACTATAAAGATGACACCAAATCAAGTAAATTCATCAAACGAAAAATCATTATTGAATACAGTCTACAGCAAATTAAAAGTTTTTCAAAAGCCCAAGTTTAAAGTTGGCGACAATGTTCGAATAAGCAAATATAAACATATATTTGAAAAGGGTTACACCCCAAATTGGACGACGGAAGTCTTTAAAGTTAAGAGTGTAAGAAATACAAATCCCAATACATATATATTACAAGATTATCAAGGTCATGAAATTAAGGGTGGCTTTTATGATTACGAACTCATGAAAACTAAATATCCTGATATATATTTAATTGAAAAAGTTATAAGGAAGAGAGGTAATATGTTGTATGTGAAGTGGTTAGGATTTTCATCAGAACACAACTCTTGGATTAACAGTTCATCTGTATAAAATATACTAGAACGTTTATAAATCGAGTTATTATTAAATCAACTGCAACTATGTCAATTACATTAACAATAAACGGCAATAGTTCAATATTATCAGCAAACTACTTTCCACCGATTCAACTAAGTGAAAATTATGTATGTGGATTAATAAGCTTTGATACATATCACTCAATACCAAATGTTGATAAAGGAAACAATCTGTTTCATATAGGAAGTTATGAAATTGAAATTCCTGTAGGTTCATATGAATTTTCTGATATTAATGATTTGCTTACAACAAAATATAAAAAAATAAATTCAAATGGAAATCTTATCATTAAGGCTAACTATAATACTATACAAACATATATAAGAAGTTCCATAGATCCAATATATTTTAATAAGAAACGATCAATCGGATCGCTGTTGGGATTTAGTGAAAGAATTTTAAAACAGGGTGAAGATCATTATTCTGATAAAACTATAGAAATAACTAAAATAAATACAATACTAATTCATTGTAATATTATTAGCGGATCTTTTATAAATAACGTGCCATCTCATACTCTTCATCAGTTCACACTTGTTGTCCCTCCAGGATATAAAATAACGGAGACACCGTCTAATGTAATATATTTACCAGTTAATATTAGAACAATACATTCAGTAGTTTTAAAAGTTACCGATCAAGATGGTAATTTAATAAATTTTCGTGGAGAGAAAATAACAATAAAACTACATTTAAAACCATATTAATAAAATGATTGTCTACAATAACAACAACAACAACAACAATATAGCAAATAGATATATAAACAACTTGAATAGTGAATCATCATTCAGTCTTGCACGATCAACATCGAAAGTAAGAGAAAAATCAACAGCAACAACATCAACATTAAAACCATCATCACTAACTAAAAGTAATCAAGAGTTTTTGAAAAAATTAGGATTTCGATTAAAATGAGTGATATTATAAACGTTTTACAAAAACCACATATTGATAATTCTATTATTAAAAAAGAATATCATAGCTATACATCATATTTACAATCTTTTAAAAATAATGATGAAATTCGCATATCAATTCAGAATCAAGATTTATACGTTCTTCCACACGAAAGCCTTCTATACATTGAGGGATATACAACGAAGGAAGATTCAACAATATCAACAAATATACAACTCTTAAACAATTGTATAGCACATCTATTTGATGAAATTCGATATGAGCTTAATGGTATAGAAATTGATCGTACACGACATTTAGGAATCGCAACAGAAATAAAAAACTATGTCTCGCTAAATAAACTAGAAAGTGATAATCTTTTAAATGCCGGTTGGGCACCATTGAATGAAGATGATTTATCTCTTGTAAGCGGATATTTCAATTTTTGTATACCACTAAAACATTTACTTGGATTTGCAGAAGATTTCAATAAGATAATAGTCAATGCTAAACATGAATTAATACTTTTACGTGCCAAAGATGATAAACAAGTTTTAAAGTCTAGCGTTACAACCGAAAAGCCTCAGTTATCTATTCTAAATATAACATGGAAAGTTCCACATGTTCAAATTGATGACACTCACAAACTACAAATGTTTAAAATAATCAACAATCGTCAACCATTAAATATATCATTTAGAAGTTGGGATATGTACTATTATCCTACACTTCCAACAAATACAACTGTCTTGTGGAATGTTAAACTAACCAACGAAAACGAGAGACCACGTTTTCTGCTTTTAGGTTTTCGAAATCGTGAAAACAAATTCATACATTGTGATCTGTCTGACATAAAAGTATACCTAAATTCAGAAACTTATCCATATGATGATCTAAATCTTAAATTTGATAGAAATCGGTTTGCTCTATTATACGATATGTATTTAAAATTTCAACAAAGCTATTATTTTCGTAATCCTCAACCATTGTTGACACGTGAAAAATTTAAAACGTTGGCGCCATTAATAGTTCTGGATGTAACTCATCAAAATGAAACGGTTAAAACAGGACCAATAGATATTCGTATTGAGATTAAAACTCTAAAAAATATACCAGCTGATACATCTGCATATTGTCTAATTATACATGATAAAATGTTTCAATACATTCCTCTCACAAATGAAGTAAAAAAACTATTGTAAAAACTCTTGTTTCAATAAAATATTAATTTTTTTCTTTAAATAAAATATATTGTTTTTCTATTTATCTTTAATTTTTTTAGTAGTGGTAAGTTATTAATTTTTATTACGCAATATTGTGAAATTAAAAGAAAAAAACTGTTTCTAAACATAAAACGATCTTGTATTATTCTTTTTACATTATTTTCTATTTGAAGATGGTAAAGTGTGTGAAACAAGCCTATTATTTGAACGATCATCAAATGATATAAATATTAGAACAATTAACATTAAAGTTTATTCGCAAACATTATATATGAGTATACAGTAATAAAACGTATAGTCATCAACATGGTTCTAAAAGATATATACAAGTTCTTAAAAACATTTTATCATTTAATTTCGGAGGAGGATAAAACGAAACTTCTAAACATTCAATCACAACTAGAATATATACAAAATTTGTCAACAATAACTAACAAACATGGTGAACATTTTGAAGATTGTGTTTGGGCTGATGAAACTACAACATGTGGACCGGACACTTGTCGATGTAACAACTATAAACATAGAAAGAGGGAAACAGAAGAGGAAGCTAAAAAAATTATGAATTTTTACTATTTAATAAAATGTAAAAATTGCACTTTTAATAAAATTTAAATAAAACACAAAACAAAATTTTTTAAATATATAAACATTTTTATTCTATATCACATTCTGTAAATTGTTTAAATAAAATAAAATATTTAACATTATCCAGCTCTATTCCATATTCTTTGAGGGTTATATGCCCCCAAGTGCTCTCTTCCCCGGCATTATTTATATTAATAGATATTTTATCCATAGCTGCATTCCATTCCATAATCATATTATCAATATGATGTTCTAGTTGAAAAGCTAGAACATTGTTTAATATAATTTTCTCAAAACATGGCTTAAAGCTCTTTTCTTTTCGAACCCTCGAAAAGAATTCCACACTGTTTTCCAGGGCTCTTTCAAATTCCTCGTTCATCCATAATTCTAATGAACTTTTTAATTTTAATTTACACACACAGTTGACATACATATTACTTGTTATTTAAATTTTATAAGAAATTTATATTATATTTTTCTTATTTTAAAAGAATAGTTTTTGCCTTATCAGAATGTTTATTTAAATATTTCTTAAAACAAACCCCAAAAAAAAAATATTTTTATGAGTATAAATTTAATGGATAAATCAAATGAAACATAATATTCAAAAATCTAAATATTGTATATTGTATACATTATCCAATAAACAAAACAAACTCTCACTTATAGTATTCAAAGTAAGAAATTTAGTTGAAAATACTCGAAGTCAATAAATTTACTAAGAATTTAAATGTATTAATACACTTGTGAAAAAAATATTAAAAAAAATATGTCATATTCATTTGTATACTTAATGGTAACATTATATTTTATTCAAGTGGAATAATTAGTAAATAAAATCGGAATATGTTTATACTTATGTGTGTGGTCTTATTGTATGTTAGTGTGTAGTGTTTGTTAGTAGCATTCCTTTGTTGGGTTAATAGCTGAGCATTTAATATGTATGTTTGTATGTTTAGTGTTAATAAATATATGTGGTTGTTAGTCTGCTTATATTAGGGTATTAAAAAATCAAAATATTGTATACATTATCCAATAAACAAAACAATGACAAAAACATAAAACTGTAACTAAAACAAAAACAAAAAAACTAAACAAACACTCACTTACGCTAACCACAACTATATCCAGGCATGGTAACATCAACACAATACCACACTCACAAAACATAAACACATTTTACACTAACTATTTCATTTAACAATCACATACTCCCAGCCATAAAAACATATACACACACACACACACACACACACACATCACTCAACCACAGACGGACAGACGGACGGGCATAAATATCCAGGCATGGAAACATCAACACAATACCACATTCACAAAACACAAACACATTTTACACTAACTATTTCATTTAACAATCACATACTCCCAGCCAGGCATGCTCCCAAATTTGTATGGAAAAAGTGGTCCCAAAGGTACATAAACATACTACTAGAGGAGAAAAACCGACATTTAAAAACCGGTTTTCGGGTTGTGCGAAAAATTTAATTTTCAAAAAAAACGTTTTCCGCTTTACTTTTATTGCAAACAATTTAACATTGTGTTGTATTTTTACAAATAATACACAAAAAATATATACATATATATATGTATACTATATAGTAAATTGTTAGTAGAATTAATCTGTTCAACAACTAGCGATAGATTATGCTGCTAATCAAAAAAATTCCAAAAGATTTTTCAAATACGAAATAATAATGATATATAAATTGTTAAAACCCGGTTTTTGAACACTCTAATGGAGGCATCATCACAACTACTTCTACAATACTCGGATGTTTAAGCAAAGTGCATTACTGGTATTGCAGTTGCATCATCACACACTATTACCCACGCAGACATGCATGAAGGTATATACAATGTACGAGTACATACCTTCATGCCAAAAAGAGAAATGCAATCTTTTTTACTTCCACATTTACATTAGGGTGAATCAACATGCTAAAAATTAAGCATGTGCCTTGCAATTCTATGAAAATAAAGATGATTTTTAAATGAGATGTCCGAAATTATATCAATCCAAAAACTGACTGTAAAGGTAACACAGCGGAAGCTATTGTAGTGCTTGTAACTTCTATGAAAATGTACAAGAAATAATATTTCAACTCGAAAATTTGCAGTGTTACCAAGAAATAAAGTATTTATGAACTTAAATTTCAATGATTTGAATTTCTTAAATTTCTATAAAAACTTTGAAAACATAAATTTTAGGTAAAGCTTTGAAAAGATTATTTCTTGTATTTATGTTTAATTCTAATGTACAACTGATTTTTTCCTCAATTATTAGCCATATCTCATGGATTCGTTTGAGTTGGTCTTACACAGTGATTGATTTATGCCAGAAATGATATAAAAAGTGATTAAGTTCCTTTCATTATTTGCTAATGTGAACATTTTTGGTAAATATCTTTAGAAATATTTAAATGTTTTAATGAAATAAATGTTTTCATTGCAGTGTTTCTAAAGACTGAAAATTAATTAAACGATAGAAACTTATTGAAACTCATTTCATTAGGATTATTTTCAATTTTATAAGACATAGAAATAAAATGGTTTATGACTTTATCGAAGTTTTAAGTGTACTCAAGCTTTTAAAAATTCAAAAATAAAAATTATAATATCAATGGTATTTTATTAGACTAATAAATTAATATATGTCTTGAATCCTTTAAAAATTTATGGCTACATTTTTATATGATATTCAAAAATGCAATGTGAGAAATGAAAAGTAATTTCCTTAATGGCAATTCTTAATATCTCTTAGAAATAATTTTGATAATCCGATAGATTCTCATTTACGGCATTGTTTGTACTGATGTACTTTTATCTGTATACAAAGGTAGATATGAGTAGATATTTGTATGAGAGACGACCTACCATAAGGGAACCAGTTATTTTCAGAAGGTTATTACTTACATGAATAATTTAAAAATAATTTATTGCAGTGTAAGCTTTTCTTGTTTAACTTGCTGATCCACAGCAATAAAGAAGAACATGTCATTTGGTCTTTTTATGATATTTATTAATGGAAAAATACAAAATAAATGACAAATGTAACTACCCTATTTTTTATACCCTCCACCACCACAAGTGGTGATGTCATTCCGTGTTTAACACTGAGAAATATTCATCTGAGATCCAACAAAGTATATACATATATTTTTGATCTTTATGGAACTATAAGTCGATTGAGCTATGTCCGTCTGTCTGTCTGTATAAAACATTCTCACGTCCAAAATATATAACCACAAATGGCCAAGTTCAAGCAGTTTGGTATTGAAAATCAGCAAAATCAGTATAGTAGAACAAAAGTTATGGACCAAAATGTGTTTTTTGCTATTTTGTTTAAATATATTGCAGATAATAACATGCAATTTTGTAAACGTTACTATTACGATGGAAGAAAATGTGATGTGATGTGATGAAAATAGTAAGAATCAGTCTATAATTTCGCAAGCCCCCATACAAATTTCTTACCGAAATATAGCTCAATGTTACATAAATGCCTATAAAATTGCAATATCAATACAAAATTCATATGAAAATTAATCAAAAAAGGAAATTTAATGAGTTCGGTCTATGTGTGACCATTGCTCCCATACGAAGTCCACTTCGGAAAATCATTTGAATACGTATAAATCTGTTATAAATAACGGTACCGATACAAAATTTTAGACAGGTTATGTATATATATATATATATGTCAAAATCAAACTGTTGAATTTGTGAATATAGCTCCATATTTGGCCAAATCCTTAATTTAAAGTCCACTCTCGAAAATTACTTAAACGCTCATATCTCTCTTAAATATACCGGTATTTTGTTGAAATTCAACATGATATAGCCCCATATATATTAAATTCTCTGTACCATATTTTATGAAGAAGTGTCTATAATTGGCCATTGATCCCATATAAGCACCAACTCCGAAAAAAAGTAAACCCACAAAAATGTCTAATATGCTAGATATCAAACTAAAATTTTATACCGATCAGTAGCTTTAATCCGGAAATCATACTAACATCGGTCCTATGGCAATTATACTACTGCATTTTGGAAATGGTTATCAGTCCATCTTTAGCAATAGCAAATAAAGTCAACTTCAGCGTATTATTATAACAACCATTAAACTCTTGTAAACTACGTTATTAAGATTAAATTCTGCCAAAATAAGCCTCAAATGCATAGAAATCCCATTACTTGATACTGTAAAGTTTTTCACAATTATTTTTATTATCATTTTTGTTTTGGAACTTGTATATTTGTAAGTATAGTTTACGAAAAGTATCGAAAGTATCTTATGTATCAATATGAGAAAAATCACACAAATGTAACTCAATTTATACACATACATATGTATGTATGTATGATGTATTTACATATATAAAAAACCATTTTACAAAGGTCATTTTCAGTCAAATATTGTGTTATATAAATTGTAACTTTTAATACTTGGATCTGTGGATGAGTTTTTTTCGGTCTCTGAATTGTACATTAAAAGTAACCCGAAAAAGCTATAATAGCATTAAAAAAGCAATAAAGGAAAGAAGAAAATCCAATGCTGTAATAACTATGTATGTTCGTATGGATGTCGGCAGGAGCACAAACAAACTCCTTTAACGTAAAAAAACGAACATTAAACGTTATTAATTGTATAGAACTGTGTTTTGAGCAGAAAAAGGGCTTTAACTGGACAAATATTGTATGAAATCAAGTTAATTAAAAATAATGTGCAAAATAAAAACCATACAAAAGCTACAGATATTCCTTTAATAGCTTAAGTAGCTAGAGCATAAATAAATTCTATTTAATGTGAATTATGAAAATGAGTGAAAATCTACACCAATAAATGGCCAATAAAATATGTAACTTAAAAAGGAGTTTTGCTTTTGTTTAATTAAAAAGCAACTGGTGAGGCTATACATTCCGAATTTATTTTAGAATCATATTTTTTTAAACGAGATTTCTAAAAATTCATTTTAGAAAAGGTGCATCAAATAAAGTCATACGCATATACATTTTAATGTACCTACATAACTTTTAATTTTAATGAGCCTAAAGGCGTAATCACTATTTTAGCACACATTTTTTTGAAGTTGCTTAATCCTACAGATGTTTAGTAATGACAAACATAATGGTTTCATACTGCTATCTTAAAATGTTTTTAATTATTTAGTTCGTTTATTTGACCTTTTTCAATATTTAATAGTTTCTTTTTATAAGCAATAAGGTCACTTGAATTTTATATAAAAATATTTAATTTATTTATATATATTTATTTCCAATATTTCGCTATCACAATGGGTAGCTTCTTCAGGGATAATACAAGTTTTGAATTATAATAAAATAATAATTGAAGTATGAAATTGAAAAAATTTTTTAACAGAAAATGAAAAGTTTACAATAATGTCGCCTAGATCGTATAATATGAAAACAAAATTCATAATTTGCGAGATAAATGTACCAATATTGGAAAAAGTGATCGAAAATTGAAAGTTTCGACAAGGCGTTGATGCTTTTTTTTTATTAGTACATAAATATAGGGTGTTTTTTTACAGGTTTGTTTTTCGAAAAGAGATAAAACTGGCATTTTGTGGTCAAATCTGGCAACTCTAATGTCATTTATGTTCAGTTTGGTTTGCCATTTCATCATGAACAGGTTGACAAAAGAACAACGCTTGCAAATCGTGGAAATTTTTTTCGAAAATAACGGTTCAGTTCGCGAAGTTTACCGCAAGCTCTGTCCATTTTATGGTCGACATAATCGTCCATCAGAGCAATTAATTCGGTTAACCATGGATCGTTTTCGCACTACGTTTACTCTATGTGATAATACGCATCCGTCGAGACGTCGAACAGTGCGCACCGAAGAAACAATTGCCGCTGTAGAGCAAAGTGTTGAAGAGGACCCGAATTAATGGAGACCGGTATAGAGCCATGATAACCGACTATTTTGTTCCCGAATTGGATGGCTTGAATGTGGATGAGTTGTGGTTCCAACAAGACGGCGTTACATGCCACACAGCGCACGCCACAATCGATTTATTGAAGGCAACATTCGATGAGCGCATAATTTCGCGGAATGGACCTGTCAATTGGCCACCAAGATCGTGTGATTTGACACCATTGGATTATTTTCTTTGGGGATATGTGAAGTCGCTCGTCTACGCCAACAAACCAGAAACGTTAGGGGAATTGGAAGCCAACATTCGTGGCGTTATTGCCGACATACGGCCCCATATGCTCGAAAAAGTGGTTGAAAATTGGACCTGTAGAATTGGCTTTATTCGAGCCAGCCGCGGCGGCCACATGCCTGAAATCATATTTAAACATTAATGGCATAAAATTATCCTTCCAGTAAAGCCAAATTGATGGTCATTAAAACGATTTTCTTGTGTTTTATTTCAATTCGAAGTTCTATACCTCTCAAAAAAAAACCACCCTTTACATGTAGACTTGTGTAAAGTCAATTATAGGTTTCCAATATATGATAATTTAACTAAAGATTCAAAGTTTCAAATAAAAAAAAAAAAAACCAAATGAAAACTCTTATGACTGCAAATATCATGAATACCATGTTTAAAATTCGTTAGTCGATAAGAAGATTCCGGAATTCAGTCTCGTCTAAATAATGCAAATTAACTACTTGGATCACATGTATCAATTACTAGTCGTGTTGATTTTATAATATTGTAAGCCTATTTACATCATCACAACTTTAACAATAACTATATACTTTAATATGTGCATTTTTTAAACAAGTATGAAAGTATAGTCGGTCAAGCCCGATCGTATAATGCCCTACACCCAGTATATGGGAGCTATAGCCTATTATGGACCTATCATACAAACATTTAGTGCCATGACTTTTGTGGATATAAATATTTTGTGTGCTAAATTTTGTGTGTTAAATCTCGATATAAACACTTTATTAGTGAATTACGGAGGCAGTCTTATAAGGGAGCTTCGACAAACAGACCGTCCGTTATAAAATTAAGTGTCATGTAAATTATTTGTGTTGAATTTTATTTTGATGCAAACATTTTAAAGATATTTATGGTCGTCAAAGTGATTTTAGGAAGTGGGCCTTATAAAGGAGCTATGTGCAATTACGGACCGATCTGCACATGTACCACTTATTTGTGGCGAAATTTGTTTGGATACGTGCATAAATCAAACATTTGTGACCGATAAACCCCTATTTCGGAAAGACATTTGTATGCGAGCTAGGTAAAATAATGGACTAATTTCAACCAAATTCATTCCCAACCGGGCCGATCAAAAGTCTCATCTACATTTTATCGATAGATCTTCAAAATTGCAACTTGTACTCTGCGCACAAGCTTTACATGGACAGCCAGCCAGTCAGACGGACGGACGGCCGAACATCGTTTAATCAACACAGCAAGTGATTCGAGTGAGTCGATCGGTATACTTAAAGGTGGGTGTTAGACTAAGATTGTGGGGCGTTGCAAACATCGCCACAAATCGAATGTACCCTTCCTACTGATAAGTACTGAAACTGATAAGTACAAAACGTGTGGAAATTTCTTTCATAACGGTTGTCATCTTTTCACATTCAAAACTTTGAGGTATTTAATTCATTGTAAAAAGAACAGATATACAAACAGAATAAATAGACCCATAAATAGGCATAGACACATTGATGCTGAGATTTTCCTAATAATATAGTATATTTACCTTGAACCAATAATTTTCTTCGACAAGTCATCATCCTTAGAATTAGTATTTGTGTGGCTTGTGTATGATGTTCCTGTTGCTGCTGATGTTGTCAATGGTGATGACGATGAGGTTGCACTGGATAACTTAACTTCATTGACAATCTTGTTACCTTCCGGTTCAATGTGCATTGGTACTTCGGCCTTATAAACATAGGCTGCCTGTAAAGATGGTTTTGTTGACGTTGCGGATATTATATCTGGTGACGATGTTGTTGTGGATGATGGTGATGGTGATGAAGAACCCGATGATGTTGAGGTGGTTTTCGATGTTGTAAAATAAGTTAAATTTGGGTTTTGATCTGGATATTTCATTTGCTGTTGTTGTTGCTCTTGTTCTTGTTGCTGGAGTTGAGCATAATGAAGGTTGAATTGTGGAATTAAGTAACCACCACCATTATCATTGTTGCCATCGCTATCATTGACCGCAGGTGGTTCATCGGAAAAGGTAGGTGGATAGGAGTACGTAACATGAAAACATAAGACAACAACAAGTTCAAACGTAGCTAATGCTACAACAAATTTATTAGAGCGCATTGTTCTTGCTGCTATTGTTTTTATTTTTATTTATATTTTTGTTGATATTTTGCTGTTGAAATGCTTAAGTCACCTATTTCTTTTTTTATATCCTCTGCTCTTCGTTTTTTCTCAATTCTTTCTGTTTTTATTCTTTTGTAACCTTTTGTAAAGTTTCCTCAATACATTAAGAAATACTGGATTTGAAATGCTATTTTTGTTGTACTCAAACTTATTGCTTGACAGGACTATTTCGTCGATTGAATGTTGTTCTATTTATTTATGTATTTTTTTGTTTTTTTGTTCGTTACCTCTTTCTAAGCCTTTAGAAACTTGTTTGTCGAGTTAAGTGTTTCCTTTTATTCCTCTGATGGTTTTTTATATAAGTGGTTGCTTTTGTTTTATTATGGGTTGGTTCGGTTTATGTACCCTTTTTTTTGTCCCAAGTAAATTCTAGTGCACAATACCGTGTGAGGAGGTCCTCTAAAATCTAAAAGTAAATAATTGAAGAAAAATAAGTAAGACAATGCAAGGGGAAAATTTGAATTATTAATACGTTCAATCATTCAGTGAAAATATGATGAAGAGGGAAGAATAAAGGCTAGTTTAATAAAATCACAATACAAACAAATAATTAAAAAAATAAGTATGTATGTACGTATGTATGTATTTTGTACATTCATGTTCATATAGATTCATAAGCAAATACATACTCGTATATGTAAATAGAATGTAACGAAACTTTAGTTGTGTTTAAGGTTCCTGAATTACAATTATCAAGTCTTAATTAAGCAAATTGATTTTTCTATTATATGGTTTAAATGCTTAATAAAACAAGTTGTCAATTTAGACAGACAAAATTAGAAGAATAGAAAAATAAATGGTAGTAAATATGTAGATTTTAAACTATCTATTGAAAGTCGATGCAAGAAGACCTCACCAAGATTCTTTAGGAAAACGGGTGCTTTTTGTACCAGTTTCAATTGTTTACATATTTTTTTTGGCCCTAACTCGCTATTTTTTTCGAAATTTTTTTTTGCGATTCCAATGCATTTAACGCAAATACACCTCCTCACAAAAATTTATTGCAATAGTGTAAAAAATAACGCTTTTATAAACAGTTGTACAAAAGAGCTACATGTTGAATATTACTGTTTCTATTATGTTTTTACCTTCTCCTGTAAAGTTTCAAATATGCGAGTTAGGGCCTTTCTACATGAGACCAACGATATGTAATTATAATGTTACAATACTTGAGGACTTCAGTATGTATACACTGGTAGAAATATTACATTCTAAAATGAAGAAAAAAATTCTTGAATGTAGAATGCAAAATTCTTCAAGTTTCAATCTTAAAATATTTTTTAGTAAGATTAACGTTCTCAAATTTAAGAATAAATGCTTGATTTATAGAACGCATTGTAGAAATCAAGAACGCTATCTTAATTTTATGATTGTATTCTTGAATTTAAGAACATATTCTTAAAGTTTAAATTTAGTTCTTAGAATTAGACAATAATTCAAGTGTGTTGTGTCATAAATTGCAAAACGTTGACCGAAGAACACGTGTTTAATAAAAGTGAAAAAATAAATATTAAATAATGGAAAACCAGAACTTAAAGAAAGACATAATTGAAGATCAGAACTTAGGGGAAGTAGTTTTTATAAGTGTACCTAATGAAAACTTTTTGACGCTGGCTGATGGACAATATCATATGAGCAGCACGCCGGAAGAAATTGAATCTGAGTTGTCGGACAACACATTGTTAAAAAAACCTTTTACAAGAGTTTCAAATGGAGTCTATTTCCAGGTATCTTAAGGGTAAGTACTCCGTCATATACATTTATTTATAAACAATTAAGAAATCGTGAATATTAAAAGAAATGCGTGCAATATTGTTTACATTCACATATACATACTTGCCTGCATAAAATGATTTAATCAGCTTGGACATTGCATTTATTTGTTTCAGACTGCAAAGTGACTTTTATTACAGCTTAAGTCATTGTCCCTTACAAATTTCAGATTAAAATTGACTTCCAAACAATGTACCCAGGAAAAGATCAATTGCTGTTTTCCAAATGGGAAACATGTAAATTTAAATTTTTTTAGTCATTTATATTTATATGCAATCAATGCATGTGGAGGATCGGCAATTCTTATAAAGAACAGAATAAAACATTATTTAATGAACAACATATGTGAGGATTACCTACAAGCAACAAACATTTGTATTGAATTCTGTCAATACAATTTTGTTTTATCATCAATTTATTCGCCGTCTCGATTTTCAATAAAAGAACACCAATACTACAGCTTCTTCAATTCCCTTGGAGCTAGATTTTTAGTTGCTGGTGACTTTAACGCCAAACACACTTTTTGGGGTTCCCGTCTGGTGACCCCGAAGGGTCGTGAACTCTTCAACACCATTGCTAAAATGGGCTTAGATGTACTCTCAAGCGGTCATCCCACCTACTGGCCGACGGACCGACGGAAGATTCCCGATGTCATTGACTTCGGAGTAGTGAAAAATATTCCTGTAGAATCGATAAAAGTGGAGCCTTCATTAGACTTGTCTTCAGATCACTCTCCTACTATTATTTCAATGCGTTTCCTTCAAGGAAATGGCTCTCCATTTCGGGACATACCTAAAACCAGAGTAAGTTGGATAAAGTATAAAAAGTATTTAAGTTCCCACTGCACGGAAAATGTAGTGTTGAGAACTACCGAGGATATTGATGGGTCGATTGGCAAGTTTACTGAGGACATACGAAGAGCTGTACATCACGCCTCCACATATGACGTTGAATGCAGACGTGGGACAAACAGAACTTATTTCGCTGAACTCGATCATCTCCTGGCAGAAAAAAGAAGAGTTAGAAGAGAGTGGCAAATTCACAGGTCTCCTGAACTGAAAGCTAGGCTACGGGTATGCAGAGATATACTAAGACAATTCTTAGAAACCCAAAGAACGGCCTCACTTAGATCTTACTTGGAAGGTCTTGATAGTACCCCACAATCTGACTACTCGTTATGGAGGGCGGCAATATGTTTAAAAAGACCAGTGAGAGGAAAACCTCCTTTGCGAAATCCGACTGGTGACTGGGCTAGAAATGATTCCGAGAAAGGGACATTATTTGTTAACCATTTGAGAAATGTGTTTACTATAAACAACTCAAATAATAACGAATCTGATTTGCCACCACTTGTTATAAGGCCTCCTGTACCCCTAAGACTAAACTTTCGTGATGTCCAAAACGCTATTGGTACTCTGAACCTTAGAAAGGCTCCAGGTATGGATAAAATCAGCAATAAAATGCTTGTGGAGTTACCTCGTGTAGCAAGAAGAATTATCCTCTTTATCTTCAACGCTATTTTACGCCTTGAATACTATCCTGCAGATTGGAAGGTGTCTATGATCACTATGATTCCTAAGTCAGGGAAGGACCACACCAAAGTGGAGTCATATAGGCCAATTAGCCTACTGCCGACAATTTCTAAACTGTTCGAAAAATTGTTAATGACTAAGTTGACTCCAATTCTGAATGACACTGAATGTATTCCAAATCATCAATTCGGATTCAGAGCTAAACACAATACCATCGAACAAACTCACAGATTGGTAAATGTGATAAGAGGGTCGTTTGAAGATAAAAAATACTGCTCCGCCCTTTTCATTGATGTGTTCCAAGCGTTCGACAAAGTTTGGCATGACGGTTTAATGCACAAAATAAAATTAACTCTGCCTGCTAACACCCATAAACTCATGGAAAGTTATTTATACGGTCGCAAATTTAAAATCAAAGAAGGCAATTTTTTAAGTACCGCTCAGCCAATTGAATCAGGTGTGCCACAGGGTAGCATACTGGGCCCTACTTTATATTTGATTTATGCCTCCGACATGCCGTCAGACCCCAAAATCCACACGTTAACTTTTGCAGACGATACAGCCTTTGTCAGCGTCCATAAGGACCACCAAGTTGCATCACAGAATTTGCAGAATTATGTTTATAAACTAGAGAATTGGCTAGAGCTTTGGAAAATCAGGGTAAAGGAAAAAAAATGTATTCATATCACTTTCACATTGCGAAAAGATACCTGCTCGTCCATCAGAATAAATAATCAAATTATCCCGCAACACAATGAAGTCAAATACCTCGGCATTCACCTCGACCGCCGTTTAACTTGGAAGTCTCATATTGAAGCGAAACTTACACAAATGAGATTAAAAGCAGTGCAACTTAATTGGTTAATCGGCAGAAACTCTACATTGAAATTGGATTGCAAACTTTTGTTGTACAATGCAATTCTAAAGCCAATCTGGTGTTATGGAATTCAATTATGGGGTACTGCCTCAGCATCAAACATTGAAAAAATTCAAAGGGGTCAAAATAAAATTCTACGTATAATTACTGCAGCTCCATGGTATGTTAAAAATTCTCGAATCCACAAAGATCTAGGCGTGCCATTAGTAAAAGTCGAATTTACAAAATATGCGTCAAAGTATGTCAGCAAACTTGAACACCATCCAAACCCACTTGCACGAGACATACTTAACTTTAGTGGCCACAGTCGGTTGAGAAGGAGGGATACCCTTGCTTTAACTCAAGCGCAAAACAGATGACTTGATCAGTTGATATGAAATTTTTGTAGTATCATAAAATTTTTTGTCTAGCACTGGCTGGGCTTATTATTTTCTTTTTAGTATTAAGATTTGAATACTTATTGTCATTTCAAATATGAAGATTCAATAAATAATTAAATGCAAAAAAAAAAAAAAATATGCAATCAATAATGGAAAGACAAATGTATGTTAGACCTAAGTTGATATAATTTTATGTATGTATTATATTATTGCTTTTTATCGTTTTTCAAATACATATATACGTATATGTATGTATGTAAATACAGTCCATAAAAAAATAAATTATTGCGTTTTATTTCGACATTCAAATTCAAAATCCAATTAGCATTTTTAACAAGAATACATTCTTAAAACCGATCTCAAATCAAGAACTTCATTAAGATTATATTCTTAAATTTTTAAGAATATATTCTTTATTTTCAAGATTGTGTTCTTGAATGCGTTCTTAAAATAAGAATTTTTCAAGATTGTATTCTTGAATGCGTTCTTAAAATAAGAATTTTTTCAAAATTGTGTTCTTGAATACGATCTTAAAAAATTAAGATTTTATTCTTGAATTAAGAATTTTCGTATTTAACAGACTATTAAGATTGAAATTATTTGATTTTGGACGTAAAATCTTGATTTTAGCACGTTTTTTCTATGAGCGTACATTTCATATACAATTGTACAGCATCATTATATTTTTTCATGATAAAGGAAAGTTTTGTAAAATATTTAGGTTTTTTCACAAGATCGGTTCTGATTATCACAATTTGCACAAACTTTTAGAAGTTATTAATCTACATAATAAATTCTAAATTTTCCAAATTTGAGAAAGTGAAAATCTTAAAAGAAATTTTATTTTTAATTACAAGTTTAGAAATATTTTTCACATTATCAATTCAAGTTCCAAGTTTCAAAGAAATTTTACCACTTACATAGTTATTACAGTTTTTTTCTCGATCGGCCAATCTCGAACTATGAAGTCATTCCTCAATTTATATCACAGCACCCCTTTGCTGTACTGATTGACGTTTTCCTAAAAAATTTATAGCTAAAATAACAACAACAGATTTAATTTTCATTTGTGTGATTTTGTATTGTAATTTTTTTTTATTTCTTTGTTATTTTCTATGGCATGATTTAGAAAAGTTGAGTACGGGGGTGACATTAAGCTATAAATATATAGTTGACTTTACCTAAATTACCACAAACAAATATGTAGCAACAACATCAGAAACAACGGCAACATTAAATTTAAAGCAAATTGATTTTATAATTTGACAAGATTTCAATTAATTCTTTTTCATACTCACAACTTGTTGTTTATTCTTTCTTTTTTATTTTCGTGACTTGTGTCCTTTTCCCTTGCAGTACATTACCACTTAGGTACCACTGCTACGTAAATATGTACGCGTGAGCTGGTGATTATGTGTGTTTGTACTTGTTATAACTTTTGTAAATTAATAAATTGTTTGATGACATTTGCACGTAATGAATGTTTGTATAAATAAATGAGTTTGTACGTATGTGTGTAACTAAAAATGTAGGCAAGTATTCGTCTTAATACTTTGGATTTTTGGATTTTTGTTGACGGTTTTGGAAATTTTCTGAATGTTGTTTATTTTAAAATCAACGTAAATTAATTAAGAGGAAAAGTTTGGCAATTTTATTTTTATTTTTTACCAAGTGTTACAAAGAAAGAAAAATGGTATTCTAAAATTAAGTTTATTTTTCTGAGTTTTAGCCTGACAACGTACTTCAAAATTCGAGAATGTTTTTAGTAGTTTATACTTAAGATCAGTACAAATCTTAAGAGAATCTTGATTTGATTAAAAAACCCTTAAATTAAACCAATTATTTCTTAAATACACATACATATGTATGTAATACGAATAAGAGAGTAACACGAATTGCTAGTATGTACCAAGAATGATAAAATAAAGATTACGCCAACGGGCGTAAAATTTTAAAATGTTCTGCGCATTTAGGCCCTGTGACGTCACAAATTCTGTGTTTCTATTGGCTAATTTTTTCTCACTTGTTTTTTTACTCATGTTTTGCTTGCATTTGCTCACTGCACTCTTCATGTTTATATTTTTTGTTGTTTTTTTTGTTTGCTTTTCTCAGCGTTGTCAACTTTGAAATTTCAAAACGCATCAAAATGGAGAAAAAAAGCGCACCATTTACAAAAAAACGCACCAAGTTAAGAATTTCGTTTTTGTTTCCAATATTTATTGAATTAATTTGAAATTTTTTAATATCATAAATTCTATCAAAATCTTTTTATCAACGATTATTAGTAAAAAGCCTTCTCTTAATAAAATAGCTAATAAAGATAAAATAAGCATTTAACCACTCAAAATTTAACTAACAATATGGCATTCGGAACTAAAGTACTAATTGGTAAAAAAGCTAATTTCAGTACATATTTGGTACTTTTTTATATATATTTTTGTTTTCTAGTCGATTTTCTCCAATAAAATTTGTTAGGATTCCACTGTTACTCTAACCCTGCTTGTTCGTCTACAGTTCAGTAGACCAAACCAGTTCTAAAATAACTTCAACTTTTTTTTAAGTTCAACTTTTTGCTGCTTTTTTAAATTTTATGTGCGAAAAATTCCTCCGTTGGTGCGCGGTGGGCTTTTTTAAATTTCGGTGCGTTTTTTATTTTTCCGAAAATGTGATGAAATCTTTCATTTTACTAATTTTTAATTGCAGTTTTTTAATAATTCATAACTCATGAAATCTATACGATGAAAAAGGATCCCATTAAATGTATTTTAAATACAAATATATGATAAATAAATACATACTATCAAATTCGTCACATGAAGGTTGTTGATAAAGGTGAATAGGGTGAAAATTGTTTTTTGAAAATAAAATTAACATTTTAAACATGGAAATAAAAATGCTTTGGTTTACTACCAGGATTAGAGTCCCAGTGGAGTCCTAACAAATTTTATTGAAAAAATAATTTAAAAAAGTACCAAATATTTACTGAAATTAACATTTTTACCAATTCCGAATATCATATTGTGAGTTAAATTTTGTTGAGTGGTTAAATGCTTATTTTATCTTTATTAACTGGTTTATTTAAAAAAAGGCTTTTACTATTATTACTTTTACTATTAATCGTTGATCTCTTTTTAAAAAGTTTTGTGTAGAATGAAATTAATTAAATTAAAAAAAAATGTAAAATAATTCAATAAACATTTAAAAGAAAAAAATACACCTAATTCTGTTTTTACACGATAATTGGTTCCAGGAAACTTTGTGTAAAAAAACCGTGTAAAAAAATAGGTGATTGGTTCCTTATCTCTAAAATTATTGAAATTAATGAAAAACAAGGATTTTTGAAGAACAACTATTCAGGTTTATAATATTAAATGACATACATATATATGTACATAAATATATAATTTGTTTTTAAACAAGCATAGTTATTAAAGAAAAAAAGATGCCACTCTAAGAGAGAAAGTGGTGTTTCTCGAAACATATATATAAAAGAAATATATAAAAAAATATCAATGATATAAACAAAAAACTATATTTTAAATTCTATACTTCCAGATTGCGAAGATTACATCATAACAATATTGCTTAATTAATTAATATGTAAATCATCGGTCCGCTTTACCATCGCTGACTCGACGATTACAAAAGGAAGGTTGAGGAAATAGAAAATGAATATTATTCAGCGGGGTTGACGCTCCAGACTTTTTTAATTTTAGAAGATAATAAAAATTACTTAAAAAAAAAAGCCTTTGAAAAATATAAAAATAGTATATGTATGTATATAATACTATCATAGAATTTGTATGCATATGGAAAAATAAATAAAAATTGCATAAATAATACAGAGTTTTTAAATCAATCTTATCTTAGGATTATATCAAGCACGAGCTCAAGTATTTTATACTCGATTCTAAAAATTCCGTACTTACCGTACCATTGACACCGCTCCGGATTGATTTGAGTACGGATGACTTGATTATTTTTCGGTGTACTTTATTCGCAAAATAACTAAATGATATTTGGTAACAAGAGGTTAGGTTTGTAAGTTATAAACGTATTGTTTATGCAAATAATTATAAATGCTTATTTGTAAATAATGCTATGCAGTAAAACTGTGTCTTTAATTTTTACATCTTCTAATGTCCCAAAAAGTACACTCGTCTTGTCAGTACTCATATCCTTCCTCGTAGTATATACGAGTACACATACATACATCTAGTGCAAAAAGATTCAACAAAGTTTTGATGATTTTGGTGTTGTTGCATGCGCTAATGCGCTCATAATTATACTAATAATACCTTCAAAACATAACTATGTACTTAAATTTAAATACCATTGAAGTGTTTGGATAGATGGTTGTTTGTTTGTTGGTTTGTTTGAGTACGTGAGTATTTGGTTGTTTGGTGTTCATTGTAAAGAGTTGTGATCACTTTCATAAATGCACAAAATATGTTTAAAAGTGGCTCCTTAGAGGCGTGGAATACATATATGTATGTATGTATATACGTATGTATGTATGTACGTACGTACTAGTTATTACACTATATTTATGGAAGTATTTGCATGTGTATTTGTGAATAAATACACCAAAAACAATTCAAATAAATGCAAGATGAAATACCTAGGACATATTTTTATTCAATATATGTTTTCTTTTGTTTTTTGATGAATAAATGGCCACTGTTCAATATTGAGCAATAAATTTTTATTTTTCACTTATGGATGCACTTGTGTATTTGATCGTGAGCAACATGTGCTGTGTGCATAGAACATAAATAGGTTCACACCACAATATCATACATACATATATCAATATCAATAGTATCAATCAATAGTTATTAACAGTTTTAAGTGTATATACTACATATGCATACCACATGGTTTCAGGTAGCAAGATTTTATTTTTAAGATACATAATTTAATATTGTTTATTTTATTTTTAGATTTGTTAAATTGAGTTGCTGTCTTCCTACGCGTAAGTGCCCGCTTGACAGCCACTGTGCATAGAAATATTTTATTTTGTAATGGTGGACCATTAATGATATTTTTTTTAAATTATACAGAGACATACAATTAGGGCTTCCTAATTAGAATAGTGACAAACTATAGGTAATAAAAGTTTAGCAGAATTAAATAAGTTAAGGAAAATTTATTTTGTCATGTTGTTGATAAAATGTTTCAGAGTATATGCTTTAACTGTTCATGTTGCATATTTGTTAATAGACCATCCTCCACAAATTTACAATTTTTGAACTGAATGTAATGAAATATTATCTCACTCTAATGCAATATATAAATGGATGAACAGCAAAGGAAAACCTAACTGTAGGAATAGAATTGATCAGTATGAATGGGTGTTTCCACAAATATGCGATTTGTATTACGCTAATGTAGAAAATAATATATGTAGGTATATAATTTTCTCAAAGAGTGCAATATTAAATTATGCTTCTTTTTGAGATAAGACATTGTTTTTATAAATTAACAATATGCACAATGAGTTGGCTGTTCTTAAATCAAGAAAATACGGGAGTATGTTTGACGAGTATGTATTTATATAAGTATGAGTGCATGCATGTAGTACCGCAATGTACAAAACCTAAAAGTATGCAATTTTACGCCTCTCCAATGGAATTATTCTGCAAGATGTTACGGTACTTATCAACACATACCCACATACATCACTGACTGCACAAGAAAAGGAACAACAAGTTCTTTTCGCTCTACATGCGAAAATTGGTTTTCAACTAAACGTTAGTATTTAGAACATAGAACATACATATTTAGTAAGTACTCAGGGTATTTTAGTTAAAGTGCTACAAGAAATGTAGTTGTAAAGTGTTTTTCAACATTTATAGTTTATTTTTTTTTTATCACAAAGTCTCACACATAACGCCAGCATTCGAATATTCTCAAACATGGTAATAGTGTGTGAGTTTAAATCAATGGGATTTTAAATGAATTCGATACATGCAATACAATCAAACATAATCGTACATACATATACACACGTTTAAATGTGTGAATATATAAAACAATATGCATTATAAATGTCAAGCTAGAAACGCTTTAGACAATCCATAATAATTTCATTTCATTCTGTTTGTATTATTTATTTGAGTTTTCGCATAAAAGGATGAATGCTTTTAATCCTTGGTCTATCAGAACGACATGCAAACTAAATGTAACAATAGACTTTAGAAACAAATATTCAGACAAAGCGAATAGTTCGTGATGTTACTTTAAAAAGTATTGCTAGCGGTAAAGCAAGGCTACAAATATGCAGCCGCTAACGCTATCGTTCCTACTAGGGCATATAAAATTACCGAAATTTGCTTTTACCGGTAAACGGTAAATTTTTTATTTAAAAACCGGTTTATCGGTAATTTACCGGTAATTCTGTTTAATTTTAAGTTTATCAGTAACGAGTAAAATAAATGCTTAAAATTGTGTAAAGAGAAAAATATATTGTTATATATTAAAGTAATAAAACGTTTAATGCATTGTTCAACAAAGTTATTTAAAATAAATGTAATTATTAATAAAACAAAATAAGAATGTTAAAATATATTATATCATTAAGAGAAAATTTTAATTTCTGAATAGATCTGCGTGTGTATTAAAATATGCTCGCAATAGGCAAATGGTGTCAATTGTATTGTCATTAAGGCTGGTTCTAATTTTTGTGCAAATTAACCCTGCTGCAGAAAAAGCTCTTTCTGATTCCACACTCGTCGGCTTTACTGTCAAGAGGTGGTTGAACGCTATCGTCAGATACTTTCCACGCTTTTGTTCTTCTTCAAGGAGTGCGATTTCTTTTTTTATTACTTTTGTTAAAATCGTGGTATTGGTTACGTTGGAAATTTTATTCAATTTTATTTTATTTTGATTTTTAATGGCCAATTGTAGCCTGTCTTTCATTGTTAACTGAGTTGATTCAGGGATTTCTTCTACATCATCAGAAGACTCGTTTGAATCATTTGTCGAGTTACATTCATTTCTCATGTTCAATCGTTCTATAAGCGTCACAATAGTTTGTATCAATGAAGGTTTATGTAGTTTTATCAGTGCTACTGGAAAAACCTTTTCAATATTACGTAGACTATGGAAAACTCAACACCTGACACCGGTTTCAATACGCATAATGCTGGCAAAAACTTTTTTGAGTCCAACACTTCTGTACGGTTCTGAAGTATTTTCCAGCTGTGACTACAAAAGCACAAGGAAACTTACTTCAGCATATAATTCAATCTTGAGATATGTATTTAACTTAAGAAAATCGTCTCACATCTCACCCTTTCAAACAAAATTATTGGGAGTAAGCCTTTGTGACTTCCTAAAAATTAAATCTCTTATATTACTACATAAGATAATTTTTACAAATGAACCATCTTATCTTTTAAATCGGCTCGTTTTCACTCGTTCAAGGAGGAATAATAACCTTATTGAAATACGATATAAGAAGCTAGTTTCGGAATATCAATACTTCATCTATTCTATTCGTCTTTGGAACTCGCTACCTCCAAGGATACAGTTTTTGAGCAACGCAATGGAATTTAGGAAATCTTTATATAACTACTTTAGTGCATAGTCTTATACCTACGTTATTATTATTATTATTTTTAATATTTTTTTAAAATTTTTTTAATTGTTTTAATTTTAATTTAATTTTATTTTATTTTTATTATTTATTATTATTATTATTTTTTAAGTTATTTTTTATGTGCTCTTGCCTTTTGTCATTTATTCTGTAAATTTGTTAGCGTAAAACTCATCCTGTACTGTAATTATAAAACTTTTAGTTTTGTTGTACAGGGTATCAAATAAATAAATAAAAAAAATCATTTCTTAAAATATAACATTTTATATTTAAATTTAACTTCAATTGGAATGAAATATTTATCAACAATTACCGAAATTGCCGGTATTTTCTTTTAAATTTACCGGTAAATTCGGTAATCAATACGACCGGTAAAACCGGAAAACCGGTTAACCGTTTACCGGTAATGTAACCCCTAGTTCCTACCCTTCTATATAGGTTTCTCCTTAAGTACTATTTCTCAAAAATAATATGTTTGCTGGATCTAATAGACGATTGAAAGTGAGTTTTCTAGAGAGCTTGAAAGAATGATCGAATATTAATACTACTAAGGCCTTTTAAATGGCCAGTTTACCTTTTGCTTTAACTCCTAGTTAAAGTGAATTACATAAATATAAATTTATAGAATATTCCAATAATGACAAATGTAAGCTCTCGTTGTTATCAAAATGTATGCTAGCACATTTATACATATATCATTTTATTATGTCTGTATGTGCAAGAGTATTTCCTATCATTTTGTAACAGTTGCATATTTTTTTGTTTGTTAAAACAATCACGCGTACAATTCCATTCACTTTTCGATTGTTTTATATCATCAACACACTCACAATTAAAACCTACTACTGTGTTTAAATATGAAGTGGAGTCAGTAGCGAAATAAATTGTAATAAATATGTATGTATGTAACATCTGAATTCATGTTAAGATTCCTTTGAAACTTGGAACTTTCAGAATATTATATATGAAATTATGAGTTATGAGCCAATGTTATGAGTCAATGTTGGCCCTTTCTAAAATTCAAATGAATGGACGCATTATTAAGCTAATCACATAAAAGTGATTAGAGAAAGCGTTAAGATTATTTTTTTATTTACCAGTTATTTGAATCGTGGAAAACAAAAGAAAAACATCTGTTACAGATCTAAATTTTAAAGATAAGTCGATAATCTTAGCATATAAGGAATTGTAGAATATTTGTTTTAAATACGACAGTATTCATACATATATTCCGTTCATGACAGTAAATTTTAAAAAGTTTCATACGGTTTTATATTCATACTGATCAATTCTATTCCTACAGTTAGTTTTCCTTTGCTGTTTATCCATTAGTTTCGTTATTTTAGGATATCTTTTCTTTGTGTAACTCTCGTTTATCAAGTCAAACGTTTGTAAACTGTTTTCATTCACATTTAAATCCTTTTTCTCGTGTCACATTAATATCGACATTCAATTTAGAATGAAATTTTTTCATGAAAACAATTGCTTTCCTTCACAAACAGAATTTCTTATTAAATACAGTGTCTTCTTATTGTGAGATTTACTAAACAAATCAATACACTCAATGAGTTTTGGTTAAAAAAGTTTTACAATAAACCTCTAAAGATTTGCAGAATAGTTGTAAGGGCCTGATGTTTTTTTTTGTGATTAGAGAAAAAAAAACGAATAAAATCAACAGCATTTTATGAAAAGTTAATTTAAAATTATAACAGCATGTACAAGCTTTTGTATATAAAATGATTTGAATAAATCGGTTATTAGATAACCATAATCGACTAAATGTTGTAAGATTGGGAATTTTTATAAAAGATTAATAATTTCTAAACGTTTGAAATAAAATATGTCTCAAAAAATTTAAGCAAACAAGATAAGAAAGCAAATTACTTTAACATTGTCCTGAGTGTACTGATTAGGGTATCCAAATTAGTCGATTTTTCTTTTGTTCGAATTATTCGAATGATTAAAAATTTCTAAATAAAATCAATCAAATCAAAATGGTGTTTCCAAAAGTTTCTTATTTGACATTTTTTTCATCCCATAACTATTTTGTTTGCAATTACTTTCAATGATTTCTTGTCAGCTATGTATCAATAGAAAACCAATAAATAACTTAATTAATACATATTTTTCCCAAATCTAATGTATTTTTCAAAAATCTAAAAATCCGTCTAGTGAAGAACTACAATATGAAATTATACATATTAGCAATTTTTAATATAAACGAAAGTTAAATAATGTTTTTCAACTACTATTAACGAGTGCTGTAAAAGTTCCTTATACATACAAATATCTTAATATACTACAATAAGTTATAATTCGAAAAAGAAATATTTCGTATTTGGTAAAAAAAATATCTTATGATAGGAAAAACAATTTCAAAAATAGTAAGAAAATGTTGGAAACATTATGATATTAGTAGATAGATGATATTAAAAAAATTGCTTTATAAACCTGTTGTAAGTTTTTATGAATAAGGGGGCTAGAATATATAGGTTCTTAATTGAACGAGTATTATCCTTTAAACGTAACTTAAAATGTTGAAAAAATTTATATTGAGGATATCATTGATAATGATAATGTTGAAATAGACAGAGAACATAATTATTAAAGATGGCTTTACTTCATATACCACTTGATGAAGAAATAACATTTTAATTTTACTTTAATTTTAGAATTTGTAATTATTCGATTAACGCAATTATTTAAAAATATGTGACCGAATTTTTCGAACAAGTTAGAATCACTTCTCAAAATTATTTGTTTTGCTCAACCAAAAGAAAAATCATTTAATTTGGATACCCTAATCGAGCCTTAAAAAAAAAACAATTGTTGTAGAAATTTAATATAGAATATATTTGCAAATATCTATCTACTGCATGCAAAAGATAAGGATGTAATGAAACTTTAATACAATAGATAATACCCATACTGTAAAGCCGATGTGAAACAGTTTAATAGAATCATCTAAAACATCTTTCATCATTGTTGAACGGAATGGAGCAAATGTCCATTATTTTGATTTGATCTTATAGAATTATATGATTTTGCACAACTAGCTTTGCTTCGGTTCTAGCTCCGGGAAACGGGCGTAGGCTATGATAACAAGTGGTTTAGGTTACGTTAATTTAAAACTTTAATTTGTGTGCAGTATAGAGTATAAAAATTATAGCAAAGAAGAGAATAAATAAACCATTCTGAAATATTTTTCTCGAAAGGGGAAATGCAGTTGTTACCATGCTGATGACCTTCATTTTATTTCAGCCCATTTAGTTTACATTTCGTCAACCAGACAAAATATGTTTACCAAACCATATTTGTAATATTTTATAAAACCAGAAAAATTTTATTGAAATCTATTATAGATTTTATTAATTCAGAAGGATTATTTAAAATAGTACAAAAAAAAACAATAAATAAGCATTATATAAATCATTATTCATTATTATACACATATGTATGTATGTATGTATGTATAAGTTATTACACATTGTATACTTTTAATCGACTACACGACCTTCTGAAATATCGTACAATGTTTCATGTGTTCTGATCAAATATTCGGTCTTGTAAATGAAACGATGTGGTTGATTGTCAAAATGTGCCCCGATAGACTAGGCAATAGCATGCCGGACTATCAGTCAGAGGGTTGCGGGTTCGATTCCCGCCAAAGACTCTGGGTGTTTTCTGCAGACAAGCCAAAAGCTTCGCAGTTTGTGTTTGTTTTTTAAAAAAAAAAAAAAAAAAAAATTATTTCTGTTCTTACATTAATACTTATTACTAATTGGCAATGCCAGACAGAATGAATAACACAGTACAACAGCCAATCTGGGGGGTGAAAAATTCCAAGTCAGGGTGATGGTACTAGGGTCAGTATAGTTTTTTTTTATGACCTTTTAAATTTTTTCCTTATCTTGACGTTTTTTCGCTTAGTTGTAACATTTTGGCAAAAACGTAGTTTAACATAACTCGAGAACCACTTGTCCGATTTTGATGAAACAAATTTAGAAAAATTAAGAATTACAATTTCTATTCTGTTTCTATACCGTTTTCCTATATGTGCAACACTTTAGAAGTTAAAAATGAATGTATGAAGGGAAAAAAGTGCAATAATTGCGGAAATTTGCAGAAAGGCCAACAGTGGAGTCACACATTGACATTATGTGTGGTTCAGAAACTGATGATAGCGATGAATGCGATGCCACTAGTCCCGAACAACTACCATCGAAAAAGTCTAGGCAATATTTATTAAAATAAATAAAAATAAATAAATAAAATAAAAATTATAAAAATGTTTACTTAATTTTTTTTAGTAGTTTATGGCCAGAAGTCTGGAGTTATTGGGGAAAATTTATAAAAAAGGCGATAAATGACACTTTTTTGAATAAAAACAAAAATGGGATACCTTCACTTAATTGTAAATAAATAAATAAATAAATTCTTAATTTTTCTAAATTTGTTTCATCAAAATCGGACAAGTGGTTCTCGAGTTATGTTAAACTACGTTTTTGCCAAAATGTTACAACTAAGCGAAAAAACGTCAAGATAAGGAAAAAATTTAAAAGGTCATAAAAAAAACTATACTGACCTAGTACCATCACCCTGACTTGGAATTTCTCACCCCCCAGACAATAATCCCAAAAATGTTCCACAGTGTAATTAGAAGTTTTGTTATTTACAAGCTCCTAATTGGGATTTAACATGATATGTTAGGAGGATGCTAACTTTTAAAAGATGGGTTTGCATATAAATGAAAATACAAAGTAAAAAGAAAAAAATAATAATATTATAGAAAGAGAATAGTGATCACTTCGATCAGAGACTTAATGCAAAGTGACAAAACATAATGCCAGAACAACATAATTGCAATTAAGAGCAAATAGAAAGCACATTATAACCATGAATTATCAATTTAATATAATGGAATTTTTTTTTCTCAGAGTGTTTAATCTACTTAATAACGCACTTTAAAATATTTATTTTAGAATTAGCTTTTATATTTAAATTAAACTTCACGTAACCTGGAACTAGACGTGCTCTCTCTATTGGTTTCTTCAAGAATGTTCTGCGTAGTAATAAAAATTTGCGTGGGAACTTAAAAAAAATCAGACAAGATCTCTAGTTTTCATATTCTGTTTTTTGCTATCATCTGTAACTTTCTCAATAACGTACCAAGATAGTTGACGTATGGGGCGGGCATTGCTTACTTATAAAAGCTGTTACGTTCAGATTGAAGTCTGTGCATATACGAAATTATCTTTCAATATTTATAATTAAATATATTGAAATTTAGAAGTTTCACCGATCACATTAGCGATACTACTATTATTTCTAGAATCCGCAAATTCTATATTGTAAACCGAAAATGGAAAATTTAAAACAATAACTCTAATGTAGCATCAGTTGTTTATTGTTGTTGCAATTGCATTTGTGTGCTACGGTCAATTCTACAGTTGTATGAGAATTATGGAACTTGTTCCCGACAACCTACATTGGGTCATAAGCGAAATTTTTTAGAAACAAATCAGCCATATCTAAATGACTCATCAGATCGGGATAGAATTGTAGAAGGGAGTAGCCAAGAAGAACTCTAGGCACATTTTAATTTTGAATCAAAGATTGTAAACATGGACTGCAACATATGAATGTTATGATACTTGCGTAACTGATGATACGCCCAAGATTTTAATATTGTTTTTTTTAAAGAGGTTTATTGCATTGTTACTTAACTAAAGTTTAGACATATTTTATATCCAACACTACAGCTGGTGAAGAAGGCTTAAACGCTTTTGAAAATAACTGCCCAACTCTCCTTTGAATATACCAGATGAATCAAAATCTACTTTTGAGTTAATTAAACGAAATCTTTCTACTTACAGGGACGAAGGTTATTGAAATGGGTAAAAGTCAGTTCATGATTTCGGGTATGCCACTGCAAATGTGCATTTAATGTGCAATCTTATCCATTAGATAATTTTTGGTTGCTCTTACAAAAAATGCAAATAATCAAATGCTTAAATTTTATCCGCAGACAAATTAATTTTCCTTCTTAAGGTAGGGTCAGATTTCTCTTTCAGACTTGACGCAAAACTACCAGGAACTTTTTTTATAATTTTTTGGAGTATGTGATCTCTACAGCGTATCAATGATTATGTTTTTCATTGTAAATTATTAATGATATTATTAATTTTTTAATATTAAGCAATTTATATACTTCAAGGATTTTATGGACACGCACACTTGATGCATCTCGGTCGATTTTCATTAATATTTTTAAATAAAACACATTTTTGTTGCATTAAACGATTTCAATTAGTTTGAAATATTAAAATTTATAATCTTTTTATTTGTAAACGATTAATACTATTGTAATTAAAGACACTTACTTACTTTGACGACTCATGTGACTGAAATGTGACTGAAGAAATTCTCAATAATTCAAGTAATGCTGAATTGAATAGAAGAGAAATGTGAGTAGCAAATATAAGAAACAATCAGCACAATAGCTTCATGCCAGTCTATTTCAAATAGCGTTAACAGAAGCCAACATATTTAAACCGAAAACCACCCGCACAATCGATGCATCACGGTCTGAAGGAGATATGTCAATTATTTGACGCAAAGGACGTGACCACTTACTAAAATATATTTAAAATCGTTTATTATTTTAGTTTTTACAATAAATATTCAGTTTTAAGTATATATTTGTCATGTGTTACCCCACCCTTTATATTTACAAAACGTTATGGTCATCCGCCAAACGTTAGGCGAAAATTACTATTACGGCTTAAATTTTACCCATTTTGTTCGTTCATTGTGTACTTACAATTTCGTAAATAAATTCTGGCTATTTGGAATTTTAAAGCCGCGGAATATTCAGGTCATTCGAAATACCGAAAATGGAAAACCATCATATTATTTGATTTATTTATTTATACTTTATATAGTATTACATGTGATATTTATGTATATTGAAGAGTTTTGCTAAACCCAAAAACAAACACAATTTTTGAGATATCTATTCACAATATTTAGCATTCATGTCTTTATTTTGTATTGTTTACTGTCGGAATACCCCTGGGTATTCCTTTAGTTTTAAATAAAGAATGTCTTTTAAATTATTCAATTTGTCAATGGTAACAATAGATAATTTAACAATTTTATTATTTTTAAATTTCAAACAAAACTCAATAGATCATTAGGAAAACAAACCAACAAACAAACAACATCTCAATAGAAACCCTTTAGGAAAATGTCTAGGTTTTTGCTTTATTTGCTTAAAATTAAATTACAAATGAAAGTATTTCAATGGAATTTATCCCCAGAAATGATACTTTACATATGGCATTAATACAGTGACATCAATGTGTTTAAGTGCACCCTTATACATTTTATTATTTATTTATTTTCATTAGTAAATTATTTTACAAATTTGGATGATAGTTTTATTAATTCATTCCAGAAAAACTAATTAGACAAGATATTTAGTGCATTTACATATACAGACACTACTTTAACTCATAATGTGCCCAAAATACACAATAAAATTTGTTAAAGGGCATAAAATAGAAAAATAAAGATGTCATTTGCAAATAAAATCAAAATAAATACATATACGAGTAAGATATATTTTAAAATGGAATTTCAAATTACAACCTGAAATATTCATATTCAACAAAAGGTAGAATCAAGTGTTTAATAATACAATTTAATAAGTTATAAATCAAATGAATGTTGTATTGTATGTATATGTAGTATAAGTATGTATGCATGTATACATGTATAGATATGTGCAAGTATGTTTATAAAGAATTGTTTAACAGTGTTTGTAAGTGTCATACCGTCAGGAATCCTAAGGATGTGTGAACATTAGACCGGTCCTTTTTATCTTTTTATGCGCTTCGCCATCAGTTGTAAGCAAGTTTGTCAATTTAATAAACTAGAATTTTTTAATTTTTTTTTTGAAATACAAACGTATTTTACCATTTTTTGTAGTTAGACACCTATTCAAATATTAATTTTAAATTTCTTTAAAACTTGAATTAATACAAATTAAATTTTTTATTTATTAAAAATAGTAGTCGCATTGTACCCAATTCAAAAAAGAGTTATTTATAAGGAAATTATTTTTACTGGTATTAACCTATTATCAAGGATGGTAAAAAATATTTGAGTGTTTTAACAACCGTTTTAAAAATCAAAAATCACTTTGAGTAAAATTTTGTTAAACAAAATTTAAAATTTTTAGACCATCTCTGTGGATACGAGGGAAATATAAAAAATTTATGTGAATACCCTCCATAGTTTTTCTGTACCCGCGATTTTAATTTGGCGGATTTTGGGAAAAACAAGTTTTAGTAACAACTTTTTTTTTTATCAAAAATTGTTTTTTACAAGAACCCTTGTCAATATCATCAAAAAAACATTTGAAGAAAAAAAATATTTATTGATTTGTTTAGAAAATTCTAAATCGTGTATTCTATGCAAATAACTTATTTTTCCGACGTTTCGTTGGAGATTCCCAACATCATCAGGGATATTTTATTAGATATATAATCTTTCGTCAATAGTTCTGCATTTAGAATATTTAACATGCATTCTGTTTTACATAAACACAACATAAAACATAAATTTAATTAAATAAAACAATTGCAAAAATATAAATAAAAATAAAAATGTCAAAGTATAATTAAATTGTGTTAAACTGAGTATCACAGAAGCAGAATGAAACTAAAAAAAAATATTGTTCCGCTCTTTTTATTGACATTTCTCAAGCTTTTGATAAAGTGTGGCATGATGGTCTAATATACAAGTTGAAACTAAACTTACCCGCAAAGTTATACTATGTTTCCACGACGACTTGAATCACCTGCTTCGCTTTCTGAATAATGTTTATGAATCATGCTGTTTACATGACTAATAAAGATGATTCGATTTGACAGTTGCTTTTAATAAAGGTGCTATCAGACGGGATGTATTTTACATATGTACTGTCACTTTTCTTACCCATATGTAATTCCGTATGTATGTCAAAATTTCCATTTTACATACGATTCATAATTTTTGCTATCACACCTGCTTATGTTTTTCCGTATGACATAACCTATAAATGTAAACAAAAGCTGGCTTTTTAACATTTATAAATTTCAAGAATTGCTTCTTTTGGCCAATCTAACTGCAATAAATATAATAAACATAATTTTATTTATTAAAAATCGAAAAATACTTGCTTTTCCATGTTCATTATCCCTTTTCGTTACAATATATTTTTTCAAAACAAACCAGCTGTTTTGTTTATGTTTGTCACATGAAAATAGAGCGTGTTCTAATCGAAAAAATTACATATGTATTTCCACATGTATTTTACACATGCAAAGTTTCATATGTATCACACGATGTGTACAACTTTTACAGATGCAAAATTTGACAGTACATATGTAAAATACATCCCGTCTGATAGCACCTTAAACAAACAGAATAAAAAAAAACCGAATTTACAATTTGTGGAAAATAATTTTTTTTAATGGACAAACAAAAGTGAGTGGTAGTTAGTTAGCTTATTTGAAAAAAGAAACAAACATTCGTACGTATTTACTTTCTTTACTTCCAGCAACATGAAAATAATTTGCTTTGTTTACAATAATATTAAATTTTACAGCTAGTGCAGATAAACTTGCGATAAAAATTAGAGAAGAGTGCAATTTTTCGTGCTTCACAAGTAGATTCAATATGAATCTACTTGATTCGCTCTTAAATTTTTGTATGGTGAAGCAAGTTGTTTCGCTCATGATTGGGGTGTGAAGCATGAATAGAGAGCGAAGCATGTACCGTGGAAACATAGTATTTTTGGAAAGCTACTTAACTGGTCGAACATTTAAGCTTAAAGAAGGAGATTTCTTAAGCTCCGCACAAGCTATTGACGCAAGAGTACCTCAAGGAAATATCCTGGGTCCCTTCTTATACTTGATATACACATCTGGGGGGTTACTCCGTATTTAAATTCGAAAAGAAAATCATTCGAATTTGTATACTTTTTACATTGTATTTCGAAAGCCTTTGCTTTCGAATCGGAATACGGAGTAACCCCCCTGATATTCCAACAAACAATCGTACTTACACATTCGCATTTGCTGATGATACTGCTATTCTAAGCATTCATGAAAACCCTCAAGAAGTATCTCGCTACCTACAATAAAAAAACTGTTAAAGCAATGGAGGATAAAAGTTAAAGAGCAGAAATGCTCTCCTATTTATATAAATAATCAAGCAATAACACAACAATTCGAAGTTACCTTGGTATACACCTCGATCGTCGCCTTACATGGAAATCCTATATAGATGCAAAATTGATTCAAATGAAATTGATCCAAATTAATTGGCTCATTGGCAGAAACTCTACGCTTAGTTTAGATTGTAAACTCCAACTTTCTAACACAATCATAATACCTATGTATATGGTCTTATGGAACAGCTTATCCCCAATTTTTGATTTGTCATCCCCAAAAATCTCCAAACTGATTTTTTTTGTAAAATTTTTATTTTATTAATATGGTCCACAGAAGAAATAGAGGTATGTTTTGCTGTGAAAATGACAATCTTAATATCTATAACTTTAGGTTCTGTTGTGACAGGGATAGTACCTAAATGAATTTAGAAATACATTAGCATAATTTTATCACTGAATTGAAAAAAAATATTTCTTACAATAATTCTCTAAAGTACTTCTTGCATAAAAAGATTCGAAATTATTTTTGTGTTTGACCGTTTCACCGTGTCTCTTGATATCCTTTTTTGTGATTTTAAAGATCACAAGAATAAGAATAATTTGTTGGATTACTAGTGTCTTGAAACGATTTTGGTGCACAAGAAACACATTTTAGCCACCCTAAAATAAAGCATGTTAAACCCCTTTAAAAACATACTCGTATATGTATATTTCAAACCTTTTGCCTAATCTTCGCGTTCATTAGAAGCATTATGATTTTTTTAATAAAATGAAACGGTTAAAAATATACTTTTTTTTAATATTTGCATAGTTCTTCTTTATTAGAAACCATCCACTATAAGACACATTTTTAGACTTGCAGACGCACATTTTTTAGCTCAAAAATCATTCTTGTGACCATCAGTTATAAAAAAATTCTCCAAAAAATCCCCTATAATTGTGTTGTCATCCCCAACAAATCCCCGGATTCCCAATATGAAATTTTTATCCCAAATCACGAAAAAATCCTCAATTTGGAGATAAATCCCCTAAACTGACAACGCTGTTATGGAATACAGCTATATGAAACAGCCTCAGCTTCAAATGTAGACAGAATTCAAAGACGCCAAAAAAATTGCTACGAATTATCACAATTGCCCCCTGGTATATAAAAAAACGTGCCTTTGGTAACAACTAAGATCCAAAAAAATGCAGAAAAGCACTTAAAAAAGCTTGAAGTACACTTAAACCCATTAGCCCGCAACATATTAAATAATAGTGGCTATATTCGACTAAGAAGAAAGGATGCAGCAGATCTGAGCCGAAGACAAGAATGAAGAATGCCAACTTAATAAATAAAATATATAATGATTAAACAATTTTTGTCCGGCACTGGCTGGAATAATAATTGAAAATTTTTTTAGATATAAGATTTGAAAAACTTATTGTTAGTTCATTTTTTTCTTAAAGAAGATACAATAAATAAATAAAGGTACAAAAAAAATTACATTTGATGTATTTTATCTTTAAGGGCCTGTCTAATGTTCATTTGTGGGTTTATCTTCGAAGGCATATTTATTCATCTACAAAGACATTGCGAATATTTGGCTGAATGCACCCAATAGAGGAAAAAGAATGTTGACAATTTGACAAAGGTAATTGTTTTATTGAAAAGAGGACAAATTAAAAACAGTCATGTTCTGTCTACCATTAATAATAAAATGCCAATAAAAGGAATAGAATATTAAACTAAGAAGTAGAAAACAAAAATAAGTTAAATTCTACAACATATTTATCTACAGCAAAAAATACAATATGAGAATTTAAAAAATGTTTTAATGTTTGTGCATGTGAGTGCATTCTGGAGTAGATTTTGTTTAGTCATTAAATCTATTAAATTCGTGCAAATAGTTTTGGTTACAATTGTGACAATGAATTACGTTATACGGGAATGAAGAGAAAAGTTCAAATTTTAACAGAAATCAACGTACAACCCGATATCTTGATTTAATCTTCTACTCGTTTAAATACACATAAACTCCTGAATTTTCATTCATACATATAAAAATAATTTTTGAAACAAGTAAAGTACTGCTGAACAGTCTAAATATATGAGTAATACATACACATCATTTTAATAATATGTATATTGTTACGTTTTTACATTTTACATTACGGATTGAGCACTGTCATTTTATTACGGTTTAAGAACACACTTAAATTACTGTTTAAGAACACTTTGATGTTTACTCAACGATGGCTTGGTTCTCTTGATTGGCCTTGCTAGTCTATTTATACAGCAATCATAATTTTTGGAAGGTTCGGAGCTAAGATACTATAATGTTTATGACTGCAAGTCTAGAATGTTCGTTTTTAGAATATTCAGTCAAAGCCGTTAAAACTTAATGTTGCCATATTGCGCAGTTATGTTTATAACAAGGTGTTCTCAATAATGTTTATAAATTAAAACTTCTACAAATGCAAATGTTGCTAAACAAGTTGTATGTTGATGCCGGCCGTTAAATTTATTTTGAAATATAATTTCGTAGCAATATAAGGATGTTTGTTTTCATCGAATTAATTAGAAATTTAAGACATTCCAAAAAGAATCTTATAAGAATCATTATAAGATAGAAATCTCTTTTGTACAATCTACCTAGCAGGAAAATGACACTCTAAAGAGGCCCGCTTCACGCGTACTCTTCTCCACTAACTCTCATAAAAGAATAAATTTATAGACGCTTTCGTTATTCATTTTTATTAACGCCCGTGAACAAATCAAACTCAACAATTTTATAACAAACCGTAACAGCTGATTTATCAAAACAAACATTTTTTTCTTGAGTGGTGAAAATAGTTTGTTGTTGTTTATGTATAATTGTGTATATTTGTTAGTGTAAATGCGGTTTGTTTAAAAGTCCATTCCATTCGTTTCTAATTTGTAAACTAACAAACCCAAACATAACCTAAAATACATTGAACAAACTTATGTGTTTTATAAACAACAATTGCTGTCGATGCAAATTTTTTTTAGAAATCAATAAATCAATAATAACTAAAACACATTTAATCAAAATAAAATTAATTTGTGAATTTTGTGGATTATTAGAATTTTGTGGATTATTTATTAGAATTTGTGTGCATTATAATAAATTTCCCTACAAAATCTAAACGGGAGCTTGTGCATTGTTTTAGATAAAATGTAAAAAAACAGCACATTATAAATTTCTCTATAAATTCCAAACGGGAGCTTGTGCATCATATCGGCAAACAGGAATTAATAGCTAATAAGTGTAGAAATCAAATTCCGTATAGATTTTTTCACAAAAAAATGGAACATAGGGGGTATGCCCTAAAAAACTTTCATGTTTTAGATAAAATGTTAAAAAAACAGCACAATTTAAATTTCTCTATAAATTCCAAACGGGAGCTTGTGCATCATATCGGAAAACAGGAATTAATAGCTATTAAATGTAGAAATCAAATTACGTATAGATTTTTTCACAAAAAAATGGAACATAGGGGGTATGCCCTAAAAAACTTTCATGTTTTAGATAAAATGTTAAAAAACAGCACATTATAAATTTCTCTATAAATTCCAAACGGGAGCTTGTGCATCATATCGGCAAACAGGAATTAATAGCTAATAAGTGTAGAAATCAAATAACGTATAGATTTTTCCACAAAAAAATGGAACATAGGGGGTATGCCCTATCAAACTTTCATGTTTTATATAAAATGTAAAAAAACAGCACATTAGAAATTTCTCTATAAATTCCAAACGGGAGCTTGTGCATCATATCGGAAAACAGGAATTAATAGCTAATAAGTGTAGAAATCAAATACCGTATAGATTTTTTCACAAAAAAATGGAACAATGGGGGTATGACCTATCAAACTTTCATGTTTTAGATAAAATGTTAAAAAACAGCACATTAGAAATTTCTCTATAAATTCCAAACGGGAGCTTGTGCATCATATCGGAAAACAGCAATTAATAGCTATTAAATGTAGAAATCAAATTCCGTATAGATTTTTCCACAAAAAAATGGAACATAGGGGGTATGCCCCAAAAACTTTCATGTTTTAGATAAAATGTTAAAAAAACAGCACATTATAAATTTCTCTATAAATTCCAAACGGGAGCTTGTGCATCATATCGGAAAACAGGAATTAATAGCTATTAAATGTAGAAATCAAATTACGTATAGATTTTTTCACAAAAAAATGGAACATAGGGGGTATGCCCTAAAAAACTTTCATGTTTTAGATAAAATGTTAAAAAACATCACATTAGAAATTTCTCTATAAATTCCAAACGGGAGCTTGTGCATCATATCGGAAAACAGGAATTGATAGCTAATAAATGTAGAAATCAAATTCCGTATAGATTTTTTCACAAAAAAATGGAACATAGGGGGTATGCCCTAAAAAACTTTCATGTTTTAGATAAAATGTTAAAAAAACAGCACAATTTAAATTTCTCTATAAATTCCAAACGGGAGCTTGTGCATCATATCGGAAAACAGGAATTAATAGCTATTAAATGTAGAAATCAAATTACGTATAGATTTTTTCACAAAAAAATGGAACATAGGGGGTATGCCCTAAAAAACTTTCATGTTTTAGATAAAATGTTAAAAAAACAGCACAATTTAAATTTCTCTATAAATTCCAAACGGGAGCTTGTGCATCATATCGGAAAACAGGAATTAATAGCTATTAAATGTAGAAATCAAATTACGTATAGATTTTTTCACAAAAAAATGGAACATAGGGGGTATGCCCTAAAAAACTTTCATGATTTAGATAAAATGTTAAAAAACAGCACATTATAAATTTCTCTATAAATTCCAAACGGGAGCTTGTGCATCATATCGGAAAACAGGAATTAATAGCTAATAAATGTAGAAATCAAATTCCGTATAGATTTTTTCACAAAAAAATGGAACATAGGGGGTATGCCCTAAAAAACTTTAATTTTTTAGATAAAATGTTAAAAAAAACAGCACATTATAAATTTCTCTATAAATTCCAAACGGGAGCTTGTGCATCATATCGGAAAATAGCAATTAATAGCTATTAAATGTAGAAATCAAATTCCGTATAGATTTTTCCACAACAAAATGGAACATAGGGGGTATGACCTATCAAACTTTCATGTTTTAGATAAAATGTTAAAAAAACAGCACATTAGAAATTTCTCTATAAATTCCAAACGGGAGCTTGTGCATCATATCGGCAAACAGGAATTAATAGCTAATAAGTGTAGAAATCAAATAACGTATAGATTTTATCACAAAAAATGGAACATAGGGGGTATGCCCCATATGATGCACAAGTTCCCGTTTAGAATTTATAGAGAAATTTATAATACAATTATTGCTTATAATGCACAAAAATTCTATTAATCCACAAAATTCTAATAAATAATCCACAAAATTTACAAATTAATTTTATTTTGATTAAATGTGTTTTAGTAATTATTGATTTATTGATTTCTAAAAAAAATTTCATCATTTACTTATTTGCATCAACATTAGCAATGGTTGTTTATAAAACACATAAGTTTGTTCAATGTATTTTAGGTTATGTTTGGGTTTGTTAGTTTGCAAATTAGAAATGAATGGAATGGACTTTTTAACAAACCGCATTTACACTAACAAATCTACACAATGATACATTTTGTTTAATGCCCATTTGTTCCTGACGTCATTTACAATCAGTGTTGTCATATTTTTTTACAAAATCTGAATTTCCCCAAAAAAATCATTTTTTTTCGAAAAAAATCTGCACCTTCAAAACAAAATTAAATAATATCGTACAAATTCTTCAAAAGTGACTCAATTCAAAATTTTTATTATATGACACAACTAAAAATAAATCACTATTAAATTGCAACTTTATACAAAATGAAATATGTATAAAGAAAGACTTAACTGTTTTTTAGAACTTAGACATACTTTTGTATGTATATGTACAACTACATATTCTTCTTAAATTTAGTTTCCATTTCTTTTGTTTGTACAAAATTTGTGCAATTGAATTTTTTTTTAAATCTTTGGTCCGCAAAATTCCACATAGAGTGGGAATAAAATTAATTTGTTTTATTCGAATAAAATTTAAAAATCTGCATTGATTTAAAAAAATTGTTTTTTAGAGTAAAAATCTGCAAGCCTGTTTTGCACTTTAAAAAACTGCAAAAAACAGATAAATCTACACATTTGGCAACGCTGTTTAAAATTTAACTGAATTTAAAGCGTTTAAAAAAATTACGTATTTGACAACACTGATCAGCAACTTTTCTAAAAAAAACTCACCACACACCATTCACAATAGTTTGTTATGGTTTGTTACAAATCCCAGAGTTTGTTTTGTTCACGGCGATTTTTTATTACTCGTATACAGCGTTGCCATATACATACATTTATATATTTGAACAGAATTTGTATTTTTGAAAAAAATTTTCTTTTTATATAACTTAATTTTGTTAAAGAAAATTATCAATGTTATTTATTAATCTATTTTTTTTATCAATAATAAATATTGCGAAAAGTCGAAATGGAATCTCACTCTATTTCCTGTCAGTTTTATGAACATTATTCATAGTTTTTACATTCCAAAAAACGTCGTTTCATAAACAACTTTTTGCCTCTCGAAATCCCTGCAAAAAAGAGAAAACTTGACATATGGCAAGGTTGCTTCTATAACAAAGTGAGCAAAATAATGTTTTTCAGTCGTATATTCAGCGTTGCCACGACCAAAAAAATTTTATAACCAAAATGTAAAAAAAAAGTAACCAAAAGCAAAAAAAAGTAACCAAAATTTTTATATATTTAAAATTTTATTTTATTTCAGCTAAAAAATATATATGTAAAATATAAATTAACCATTGCATTTCAGTTTGTAGTTCAGTCTTATAATTAGGTACAATTGAAAGAAAAAACTAATTCAGCAATAACAATATTAATAAAACCCAAATGTAATAATTTCATTACATTTGTTACCAAACACTAGTAGATAAAGTTTAAGTAGATGAGGCTAAAAATCTGTCTTGAATGTTCTTAGATGATTTATCCATATAGCGAACGACTAGAACTAGTGATTTCTTTGTGGATACGTCTGTTGTTTCGTCTACTATTAACGAAAACTTTGTCGTTTTTAGTTTGGAAATTAAATTTGCTTTAGATTTGCTTCCTAACATTTCTGTTAATTAAGTTGCTTTACCTGCCACATTTAATGTGTTTCGCAATTTGACAGTCGGGACAGCGCTTCTCTAATAAGCCTGGTAGATGTCCATTAAAAAAAAGGCAAATTGTGGGAAATAAGAAACATTACTAATGTTAGCTCTGTTTGGTGCACTTGCTTATTAAGAGTTTCTTTTTGAGGACTTGCAAATGTTATTTTTATTTTCCACATTTTGCTTATGAACACTTTTTAGTGTGGTTTCGTAAATAACTTACGTGATTTGCAATTTTTTTACACAGGCAGCGCAGAAACAACATCCATCTTTGTTTCTTAGCCACGGAAACTCATCCAACCACAATACACGGAATTTTCTTTTCGGGCTGTTATTAATGTCACTAAACAACAAAATATTATTTAAAAAAGTTATTGAAATTGAATGAAAATATACATATTCTCATCATCACTTCCAGAAGATAACTCGACATTATTAGTTTTACTTTGAGCAGCCTTTTTAAATAAAAATCTAACAAAAATAAAAATTGTGCTTAAAACCAATATTATTATTTTTTAATTCGAAGTACATACTTATCCATTTTTTACGAAAGAAACCCAATCTTAACTATTTAGAAAACACTTTATTAAAAAACTAGCGGACCCGGCGAACTTTGCCTCGCCCCAATTTTAGGCCTTCAGACAAACTTTAGAGTAATAATAAAATACAACAGGAATAATTTCACACAAAATTTCGTACAAAAAATTCAATTTTCCAATTTTTCCCATTTTCCGACTTTTGCGAAGAGATTTTCCAATTTTCCGCGTTTCGCATTTCGCATTTTTCATGATTTACACTAAGAAATTTCTATTTTTTTAGTTGGAAAGTCATTAAGTCAAAAACTCGATTTTCCAATTTTCCGACTTTTCCGGAGGGATTTTCCAAAATTTTCTTCCGTAAGAACCTTCTCCTCGAAAATACGAACAACTGACAAAAAGTTTTATAGAAATCGGCCCAGCCGTTCTCATTTGATGAATTACTATACATTTTTTACACCATTTTTATATATATAGATTAAATAGCACGCTAATTTGTAAAAAGCTTTTTTTTTTGTTTTCTGGTAAAAACATAATTTATGAATGTTGATTAAGGTTCGTTCATTTCTAAAACAAAAGAAAAATTAACTTGTTCCGATGTCAAACATCAATATGAAAATGCATTTAGTAGCATGTTTTTAGATGGTTTTTGTGAAGAACCTTTTACTCGTTCAACAATACAATGATTGTGTTTGTTATGTTTGGAGACAGGCATGTATTTTTTTGTAATCCTGTGTTTAGTGTTTTATTTTTAAAAAACTTTTAAATTGTGGTGTAAATTAAGTCAAAGTAAAAGCAATGTAAAAAATGGTTACTTTTATGTTAAAAAAAAGTAACCAAAACGGAAAAAAAGTACACAAGTACACATTGGAAAAAAAGTAACCAATTTTGGTTAAAAGTAACCAAAATGGCAACGCTGCGTATATTAGCTATGGGTGGAGCAAGAACTGGCGGGGCATTGCCATTATCGCTTAATCCATTAAAATCCAAGACTATTAGCAAGTAAAATTTTGTTAATTCATTTATTTATTTAAACTATAGTATACTCAAATAATATAAAAAAATAAAAAAAAATTCTGGAACTTTGTTTTTGGACCTGTACCCAAATGGGTACAATGGCGTAATGAGGGTGCTAAATTTTGTAATGTGTGAAATTTTTTAAAGCATTCTTTTTTCAATACAAAGCGCAACATCGCATTGTTCACACATCCATCTGATTCGACTATGATATATTTGGCAACGTAAAGGATTTTTTATCTTTTTAGGAAAGTGGTTTCCTGCATTAGAACCCAGTGCTCGTTTGGAAGTCTACAACTTCTGCGTATAATTCCGTAAGTAGTAGCGTACAAATTTCGTTGAAACTCTAGCATTGACCACAACAGAAGACAACATTGCCGTAAAAGGCGGTCACCACCATTTCTTTCCTCGGAATTTTATTCTGTAATTATTGACTGCTTGATCGTGAAGATCAACGCCACCCACTCCCAAATTATATTCTGCTATAAGCTTGGGTTGACTACATTAACTTTAGCTTTTTGAAATTTGACCCTACGGTTAGCAGACTATTGTCGTTCCATTTTACAAAAATTACTTTGTTGTTCTTATCATATCTGTAATCAAAATATCCTCTTTGTTTCTTTTTAAATATGGCATTATACTCTAGTGGACATTTTTTTGTTCTAGTATCACGCACAGTTCCAATAGCTCGAAATCCTTTTTCTTTTAACTTAACGAGTAGCTCAAATGAAGTTAAAAAAATTGTCGATAAATACAATATGATCTGAGGAGCTTGGAACATTTTCTAAAAAATCAAGTACAACCCTTAATCCAAGTGGGATTTTTGATTTTTCTGAAGTAACACCTTTGGCTCCGCAGTAGGTATCAAATTGATATAAATAACCACAGCTACTTGCCAGCATCCAATTTTTAAAACAAAATCTTACTGGCTTAACTCTTATAAATTTTTCGGATGAGCGGCTACCAAAATATCGTACCATTGATTCATCAACCTATAGTTTTTCGTGCATATACCCACACTTACTAAAATTTGCTATTATCAGCTAAATTAATAAATCTTTTAATTTCTTTGAATCTATTTCGCGACATATTTTCGGTAACAATCTGAGATCGAGTGTCCCCGCAAAACTGCCAACACATATCATCTCTTGGCGTAGAGTGGATGTAGAGTAAAAGCGCCAAGAATATTTTAAAATCTTCCGCGTTGAACAAAAAATTGTGCTCGTTAGCTTGCGATGCATAAATGCAGGTTTGGTCAATGATTAAATTTAAATTTTCTCATCAAACAGTATTTCAAAACTCTCCGCTGGTGACTTTCCATTTAGATCCAAGATCATATTTCGTTCATTGACCAAATAATAAATGGTTTTGCACATTTCAATATCGCATTGACGTTTTGTCCATTTGGGATTTTTTTGGTCAGATTTAAAACGTATTATTGAATGTTCGCTAGCGCTCCCACAAAATACTTCCACATTCCCTGAAAAATCATTTGGCATACGATCACCAATAATGTCTTTTGCCACACCTTCCTCTTCAACCGTGTTACAATCGGGATCTGGAAGAATAATCGCAATATCAAAGTGATGGTGATCTTCATCAAAATTATTTATGGCCTCCTTATTAATTAATTATGTGCATAAATATTTTTGCCTTTTTGCCTAGATTCCAATTACTTTCGTGTAGTTTAAGGAGTTATTTTTGCACATTCCTCCTTTAGCACAATTTTAAGGTCATTCTTGTTAGGAATCTGGTGTTTGCGGACATTTTGATCTACGTTTTGATGTTTCACTGTTGGTTTTTAGTTTTTGTTTTGGAGATCTGAATCTTGCGCCAAACGTAAGTTTGACCATCCGAGCCAAAGATATGAAACTAAGGCTCGTGCGCAAAAATGTTTCCAAAAGTTTAGGTATTTGATAATTTTGTTGATTTTTACTGTTAATAAAGGATTTTTTCCGGCCTACTGTACGATTAAAATCATGGTTTTAAAGGACACGACGAATAATTTCTGCACTACATGTTGTGTTAATCTCATTTTTAAATAACTTAGGGTTCTGCCTTATTTTTCTGACAACGTAACGTCCATCAACTCCGTAAAAAATTATGTCTTTTTTCGTTATCATAAATTCTATTCTCGTGCATAAACCGAGATATTATGCTTAGTACTGTTGAATCACATAGGCAAACCATTTCAGCAATTTTTCGGTACGAGTGGCCATATTTAAAATTGCTAATAACCAACTCTCTCTGTTTTATGATAGTTCGTCGTCCCATTGTCGAAATTGGCACTAATTAACCACTTAACTGGAACAACCACACTAAAAATTCAATGCAACCATAACTATAAAATATACTCTTGAAATTTACCATTACTCGAGCAGGGACACCAATTTAGGAGTTCGTGTTATAAGTAGTAGGAATAAATGTGTTTTGGTGATGGGAGAATTTGCATTATACATATTTACTTCTTCTGCTTTGTATTATCTAAGCCACATATTTTTCGAACGTTTGTTTAATACATTCTTTTTAATTTAGGATTCCTATAAAATAAAAGTTAAAAAGTTCAGATCTTTCTTTTTTTGTATAAAAGTTATAGCCAGTTAAATATTTTAATTCAAGTTGGTTAAAATAAACTGAGAGACACTGTATGTAAGTGTACGTACTTTTAAATCTGCATTACCTAAACAATTTTGCTCTTAATATTTGAGTGTTCGTAAAGGTCAACAATTCACAAACGTGAACAGCGGTTTTAATTAGTTAAAGGTATCGTGAAGATAGGTTGTTATACGAGTATTTCAAATAATAATTTTCGGGATAGAGATATCTTTTGCCATTAAAAATATTGTGTTGGATTGATAACAAAATAAATTTACTAAACTTACAATTTATTCAGTAGAATCACAGATAAGTACTTACAGACATACATATGTCTATGAAGCAGTTGATTTATAAATGTCTATAATGTCTTGGTTTCTAAAGGCGGCCTAATATATGTAACACACGTTTTCTATTAAAAATTACATTTAAACATATTTAAACCATTGGCTTTAAAACGTTAACAGTTTGACATCTGTCATTATTTGCATATGTATATGTAATCAGTTAGCAGCTGTCTATACGCAACAGGAAATAACGATTTTTCAGAATACAAATCCTGGAACGAAGAACTCTTAATACACTGCACATTTGTAATGTAGGGTATAATAATACTACAGTACAAATATACATACAGACATATGTGCTTAGATCCTAGTTATATACATAGTTTTATTCTCATACGGACATATGTACATATTTTATATTGCAAGACAAAGACATGTTAGAGACAAAAGCACGAGTACACAAAACACATCCATAGATAAATAGACCACTTTTGTGTTGTATTGTACATTAAGTGTTAAAAGTTTTCTTAAGTAATGTGTGGGTAACTCCATTTTGCAAGAAACTTTTACAACAAGATTTTCTTCTTTCACAACAACTGTCACGTACTCGACAATGTGCGATTCTATAGTGGCATTAGAAACCCCATTATAGTCCAACTACATATTCGAATGCTCGTTTGTTCGTTCAGTGAATGTGTCTATTAGTTGCCACTTATTGTATCCTTAGATATACATACATATATACATACATACATATGTATACACTCCCTGCAGGAAATGTCAATAGTGAAGCTGTACTGATTTACTATTGACACAGTCACCAGTACTAGTGACTTAGTATACCCCAGACAATGCTAATTACTATAGACATTTAACATGTGCGTGTCATTGAAAATCCACTACTGACATAGTTACTATTGACAAGGTAGTTCTTTTGGGACCACATTGTCTACACTTTTCTGAAATAGAAAATAAAAATGCATTTTTTTGCTAATTTTTGGAGTTTTATTAAAAAAAAAAATAAAATACTAAAAAATATTCAATAAGAAATAAATTCGAAAACACCCAGAGTCTATGGCGGGAATCGAACCCGCAACCCTCTGAATGATAGTCCGGCACACTGTCGCCTAGTCTATCGGAGCTCACAAATGAAAAAAGATAATTGTATAATAATAACCATTGTGACAATGCTGTTGACAATGTCGCCAAACCGTTACCAAAATAGTAGACAAAAGTGGTGACTTGGAGACACTTGTCCCCAGGTTTCCTTCAGGGACTTTATAAAACTAATGCACACATTCATAACCACATTATACAATATGTACATACATGTACTCGTATGTATGTACCAACATTTATGTAGAGGTTGCTTTTTTAGGTTAAAAAAAATATTGTTTGTTGCGTGTGAATGTGGCTATTGTACTATACATTAATACCAGTTAATAAAAAAGATTAAAATACACATATATGTGTATGAATGTGGTATCAAATTAGAAACGAAAAGATTTAACAAACAATTTATATGGAATAAAAATAGGGTCATAGTAACTGGATGTACATACTTACATACATATTTATGTATGTATTGCACATATACTCGTACATAAATACAATATTTAACTATTTCAGTTATATTTACTTAGTTTTTCCTTTTGGTGATTGTTGGATAATCATAACAATGGATTTGGGATAAAAATAGCCAAAAATTCTTAAAATTTGGTAGGAGAATGGCCATAATTATAATAAGCAGATGTTATGAAAATATTTTCTAAGTTAAACATTAATAAAGAATATTCAGTTGACTTTAATACTTTGCACAACTTAATATCTACATATGTATGTATACATATAATAGGTTTTCAATAGGAACTATATTTTTAAATATAAACAAAGAATTTAAATAAAAATCAATAAAATTGTTTTTTTATTGGAAGTTTAAGCTTTCATATTTATAAATGAAAACAAATTAGAGTGCCATATTCGTCTGTGCCGAGTCTTTACTACCCTCTTCTATTCAGTCTTAGAGCAAATTTTTTTTTTTTTTTTTTTTTTTTAAAGAGAAGTAACACTCAGGCAATTATATGCCTATATATAATTGCGTTACTTTCTTTGGAAAGGGGATAGTTGAAGAAGTAAAGGTGGTGAAAGAAGAAAGCTTTTTTATATCACAACTCTATAATTGCGCATTATAGCGTGTTCAGATATGACCCTTAATTGCGTTAATCGCAATTAACGCCATTATTGAGCTCAATATTCCATATAAAATCTCAATTAATTATTGCGCAATAAGTACGAAATTGTTATAATATTGAGTAAGATTTCGAATGCAACACTGTTCACAACTGTGTTTAGTGAACAAAATTGTATAAAATGGCAAATGTCAAATGTCAACAAAAGAAAACCAAAGAAATCATTAAAAAATCAATGTGAAGGCAAGTTTGTTTACGTAGAAACACAACAACCATATAGAGTATTTTTTATATTGTTTTCCAACTGTCAAATGATTATTGAGTAAGCTGAAAATTGCGTATGCCTGAACACTTAAAATAATATTGTCAATTAACAGAATATTGACTCAATTAAGTTTCATATCTGAACACAGTATTATGTTTGTTTTTAGTGCAGAATTGCAGCGCCTCTGGTGGTGTGTAGGCGCATTAATGTTAAAGCTTGATTTTGTAGCCTTTATTTATTTATTTTACTTCGGTGGCGTTTGAATGCTATACCACCGAAAGAGGGCGCTGTGATAAATATTAGTTATAATGGATAGAAAGAAAACTAATAATTCTCAGAAACTGATTTTGTTTGAGTGGCAGCGGCTGGGAATCGAACCCGGGCTACAAATACCAACTCATGCTTAATGATCAAATGCGCTAACCAATTAAGCTACAGCACCCTCACCCTCAAATTTTATTATTATTAAGATTTTGGATTTTATTTTTAAAAATTTAAAAGAGTAGCGAAATATTTATATAAAATTTAAATTTTTTTATAAAAAAGACCTTAATAAAAAAGGCAAATAAACAATAATAAGAAATTTTATTATTATTTTATATATTGTTTGAAAGCCAATTTTACGACATAATTTATTTTAAATGTTTTGAAGTTTTATCTAATTTTGACCATTTATAATTGATTAATGGTATGTTTTTAGATAACAAGTGACTCAAATTTTTCGCCCAAATGAGTACAAAAATTAGTTTTGGGGTTTTATAACACAAGTGTCAATTTATCTTGAGTGAAAACGTATGACTATCTTTTTTGTGGTTTCTACATTGCAATTTTAATTGTTCTATTGTCAAAAAGAGACGAGTAGAAAAAAGTGCTTGTGTGCATCACAAAACAATATTTAATATATTATTTCGTATATTTCTACGGCATAAACGGTTGTCCACACTTTCACTTTCAATGTTTATTGCAATAGATGGAAACATTTTTCATTCTATTTATTACAAAATTAAAAAATTCATACCAATTTCAATTCACATAAATTATTTTTGTATTGTAAATGACATACATATCTTATTAAATAATTTGGCAATAATGAAATTTAACAACTCAATATTACCAAGGTAACTAAACGTAAGTCAGACAAGTATTTCATAAAAACTCATTTGCTTACGTACTCGCCCGCGTACGGCTTGCTTGCCTGAGAACTTGTTATGTAGAAACAGGCCATAAATCACAATAATGAATACCACCAAGTCGAGTAAAATATTCCTTCGTAAGACTTTGACAATAACTTGACGGCGCACAGTGGCGCCCGTAGAGCAAACGAGGTTGCAAAAATCAAAATTTTCATGAGCGCCGACGAAGTTTTGAATAAACCCATGAAACTTTTCAACGATTTCAAATATGCCACTCTTAATAATATCACATTTTTAGTTTAGAAGATATAACCGTTCAAAGTTGACCGACTTTCGGTTTTCAAAAAATACACAATTTTTAGTCAATTTGTTGCGATTTCAGGTGTAATATCACGAAAAATCGGTAACGAATCGCCATATTTTTTGTTTGTATTGATTGATGTATTTATTAAATGTATTATGATAAAAAGTGTATTAAAGTTTTTATATTAAATAGTATTGGGGTAAATTCGCCCTATTTTTTGGTACTTTCTTTTAATAATTCTTTTATGGAAATTGAGCAACACGAGTAAATATACTTAATACACATCTGCATATGGTGAATATGATTATATGTATATAATAAACACATCACATACAATATAAATATAACAAAACATGCGCACAACAATGTATTACAAATATTGCAAATTGAATAAATTTTGATTTAAATTATAATGAAATACATATATTTAATTGATAATATAAATTTTACTCTTATAAAGGCCATTTTGGTACTTTTTTCAAGCAAGCATGTACGAAAAGAAACTTTATACTATGTTTCCACGGTACATGCTTCGCTCTCTATTCATGCTAAACTCCAATCATGAGCGTAACAACTCGCTTCACCATACAAAATTTTAAGAGTGAATCAAATAGAATCATATTGAATCTACTTGCGAAGCACGAAAAATTGCACTCTTCTCTAATTTTTATCGCAAGTTTATCTGCACTAGCTGTAAAAATTTAATATTATTGCAAACAAAGCAAATTATTTTCTTGTTGCTGGAAGTAAAGAAAGTAAATACGCTAAGCTAACTAATTTCCACTCAGTTTTTTTGTCCATTAAAAAAAATATTTTCCACAAATTGTAAAGTCTGTTTTTTTATTCTGTTTGTTTAGTAAAAACAACGTTGTAATATCTGACGATCGTGGACACATAGCTTTAGTATACGATTTTTGTATTTATACGATATGTTGAATTTTATGTGGTGCTACATATGTATGTATGCTGATTCGTATAAACATTTGTTTGTAATATTAGTCAGTTTGACAACATTTTTTAATGATTAATCAACTTCTGTATTTTATGTGTAATTTTTGAAATAAAAATAATATCAATAAAAAAAAAACATAAATGACGACGTGGGAGGAAATTGGTCTAACTATTGCTTGTACAGTGCTGATCTTGGATGACGATGAAGTGGAATTAAACGCAAAAAGACGCATTTATAATAATTTATTGTTTATTTCCAGAGACCTGTGTCGGTTATGATTGTATGATTGTTGGTACATATGCAACAAGAAGTGTATTTACATCAAAAAAAAACTATCGGCGGCCGGGCTTAAAGGCCGTGATACACTATCCTACACAATCGTACGATTAATTCACTGAAAAATCTGACCAATTTCTTTCACACTCAAAAAAATATCGCAACAAAGTCTGTCATAGGTGCCACACTATTACACAAAAAAGATGCAAAACATACATATGTTTTTGCTAATGTACACAAACACAGTTTTCCGCCATTTAAATTAATATTTGTGTTCAATTATTGTGTTGTTATATGTGAATATAATAAATTGTATAAACTATACAAACAATTAAAAATGTTAAACGTCTGTCCTTTAGATTATAATTTCTGCTTTAAATCAATGAAGCCGACATTGTTGTTTTCTTATCAGCTGTATTAGAAAATACAACTCTGATCGCATAGAAACTATCATTTTATGAACAATTTTAAAAACTTCAGACAGACTTGTCAAACAAATCTGTCATTTAAGGTGCTATCAGACGGGATGTATTTTACATATGTACTGTCAAATTTTTCATCTGTAAAAGTTGTACACACCGTGTGATACAATGAAACTTTGCATGTGTAAAATACATGTGGAAACACATATGTAATTTTTTCGATTAGAACAATGCTCTATTTTCCTGTTTCAAACATAAACAAAACAGCTGGTTTGTTTTGAAACAAAATTTTTTGAAAAAATATTTTGTAAAGACAAATTAAAGAAAATGGATAATGAACATGGAAAAGTAAGTATTTTTCGATTTTTAATAAATTAAATCATGTTAATTATATTTATTGCAGTTAGATTGGCCAAAAGAAGCAATTTTTGAAATGATTGGGTTGTTGCAAATTTATGAGTGTCTCGACAATCCCAAACACAATTACGCTGCAATTATTTTATTAGCAGTTGTTACATTCATTTTACTTTTAAGAACTTTATAATTTCAGCAGCATTATAATTAAAACAATTTATACACGTTAAAAAGACAGCTTTTGTTTACATTTATAGGTTATGTCATACGGAAAAACATGAGCAGGTGTGATAGCAAAAATTATGAATCGTATGTAAAATGGAAATTTTGACATACATACATACGGAATTACATATGGGCAAGAAAAGTGACAGTACATATGTAAAATACATTCCGTCTGATAGCACCTTTAGTTGAATTTTTATACTATGTTTCCACGGTACATGCTTCGCTCTCTATTCATGCTTCACACCCCAATCATGTGCGAAACAACTTGCTTCACCATACAAAAATTTAAGAGCGAATCAAGTAGATTCATATTGAATCTACTTGTGAAGCACGAAAAATTGCACTCTTCTCTAATTTTTATCGCAAGTTTATCTGCACTAGCTGTAAAATTTAATATTATTGTAAACAAAGCAAATTATTTTCTTGTTGCTGGAAGTAAAGAAAGTAAATACGTACGAATGCATGTTTTTTTTTCAAATAAGCTAACTAATTTCCACTCACTTTTTTTTGTCCATTAAAAAAAATTATTTTCCACAAATTCTAAATTCTGTTTTTTTATTAAAGACAACTGTCAAATCGAATCAAGTTTTTTGGTCGTGTAAACAGCATGATTCATAAACATGATTCAGAAGGCGAAACAGGTGATTCAAGTCTTCGTGAAAACATAGTATTAGGCCACACTATCATACTTTGTGAACACACATGATTTTTTGACATACCGTACGACTAAATAGAATAATCAGTAGTGGCCTTAAGCATGCGGCGCATATGCATTTGAATTTGTCATATGCTGAAAAGCTTGCATTCGCTTTTCAACAAATAACATACTTATCTGTCAACATACGCAGGAAATTTGCAAACATTAATAATATGATGTTTACACGATATGCTAAAATTACCAACATGCGTTTGTTGGCATTGTTAACAAAATGTTAGCAAATGTTGTTAAACATACGTATGCTGAAAAAATTTTGCGTTTACACGATATGTAAGCACTTGTAACAAATTTTTCAGCATAAATATGCTGATTCAACATATCGCCTTTCTATGACACATTAATTTTAGGAACGATTTCTAAAATAAAAGAAAAATCAGCTAAATAAGGTAAATAATAGTTTTAGGAAGTGAATTTTGTGAGTGAGTATAAGAACAAAAAAATCAGTTCAAATAACTCCAAAGAATTTATACAAGATAAGAAATGAAAAAAAAAGAAAAAAATGTTATGATTTTGTGTTAACAAGTATAATTCCCCATTTAGTCTTCAAGGCAATTTTAGGTTTAAGCTGTGATCCTTCAAATTGCTCAACTATAAATAACTTTTGTAAATGAAGGAATCTTTATATTTGCACTGACACAAGATGTATGTACGGTGGTGTTAAGTTCCGTCAATCGCAACCTCAAGGTGTTAAAATACAATATTTCATTTGTACGTGTGTGAATAGTTCAACGTAAGTATGTATGTATTTGCCGTTCAATGTGGGCGAAAGTGTGAAAGAATTTCTCATACCTACATTCTGACCATATCGATTGCAATTCTTATTGATAGTGCTCCATTAGTATTCACATACTTGTACATAAGTGTATAGAGATGTGATTCTACCAGCTGTACGAGTTTATAATAAACACATGTACATCCGGGAATACATAACATGGACTTTGTCTTTTGGCTTTTGTGCAATTTAAACCGTTTTGTAGAGTTTTTTAGTTGATATAAAATGCAATTTATTTTTATACTTAAAGGTCAAATCTCTCCAAAAAAAGTTATAAATAAAACTCATCTAAACCAAGAAAGTTATGATTGCAATTGAGATTAGAGTCTATTTCTTTTCATTTATCCTGTTGTGAATTTGATGGTTTTTTTTTTTTTTTTTTGTTTTGTTATTTATTATTTTTTGTTGAAACTCTTTGAATGATTTTTACTGATATTTTTCGTAGCTTTTTTCCTAAATTTTATTTCATACTTTCTTTTCATGTGTTTACTATGCATGACACGTTTTCGTAGTATCTGTTTATGTATCAGTTAGGGATGCAAAAGTTGGTACAATTGTCCTTTTTTTAGCACTATTTGAGAGTCAAAAGTACATTAGCAACCCAATGACTAATTTAGCACTATTTAAATTGTTTCCCTATACATATTATTAAATGAACTAATGTTTACTGATATTTCAAGAATTGCTAAAGGAATATTATCCTCCATCATCTCCAAAAGTGGAAAAGATATTTTCGTATCAAACTATAATAAAAACCAAAGAGAGGAACAGACTGTTTGTTTCGACTGTCTCCAATCTAATCCAAACAAAGGATTTGCTGAAGTCATCTAATTCGTGCTGCTACAATTTAGAAATGAGTAAGAATTTGTTAGCAAGCAGTATGCCATAAATAATACTTTTATATCCAGATCTCAACAACTAATAGTCTTTATGTACCTTTTGAAATTAAAACATTAATATTAATTGTGAAGTTTATCTACATACTCGTATATATAAGTACTTAGTACGAATGCATTTTAATGTGATTTTGTTTTATTAATTGTGAAGTTTTTTCCACACATATATATTCGTTAACTTAATACGAAAAGGCCCCAACTCATATTTTTTTCGAAATCGATATTTTTACATATTTCGATAGATCATTACTAGATACACCTTCTCCAAAAAAATCAGATGAATTTGAAAAACAATACTGAAGTTATAGCCTAAAAACGAAAAGCCCTAACACATCTCTAAAAAATTTCTAAAGAAAAAAGCCCTAACTCATTTTTGCTTTTAGTATTTGCTTTGCGCGATTGGCTGCTTTTATTTTATTAGTTACTTTGATTGTGGATAGAGCATTTATATGAGGTAGTGAGTTTTAATTAAATGCCGTTTTAAATTTAGACTCTAAATTTTAGAGTAAAAGTGTGCAAAATAAAAAATATTAAAAGCTGAAAAACTTAAAAATACTGAACGGATTAGAATAATTATTCAGAAGCAATTGAAATGGAAAGCATTAATTAAATGAAACGAATGAAAGGTGAAGAATATTATGAATTATCAGACAATAGTGTTAGCCCAAAGCCCCCAAGACCACAAGGTGAGGCCTGCAAATCAAACTATTGCATAAAAAATGCACTACGACATTGTTCTGAGTTCAGTGAACCAACGCGAAAATAAATATGTATATACTATGTTTTGGGAGATGTCATGGAATCAGAAGCATCAATATGTCATACGTCTAGTGTCTTTAGAAGAGAAAGAACAAATATTTTGTGAAAATTCAACACGAGTTCAGGGGCCAAATTACCGCATTCGTGATCGAATGAGCTATCGTATCGAACAATGATTTCGATATCGAAATTATGATAAAATGAACTAAATGTCTTGCTTGATATCGAATGCCATAATCTCAAATAAGAAAATTACCATCAATGTTACTCGCTATCGAATGCGGTAATTTGGCTCCAGTCTAAGGCATATTTTTTAAGACAAAATTTAAACCGAATGCAAGTGTGCCGTCAGATATTGCTTTCATCATTAAGATTAAAAGAAAAAACTATTCGAAATTGGATTAACTCTGGGGGAAAGCATGGCACAGTACTTAGTCCCGAAAAATACTCAAGCGCTGTCATAGAATCAAAAAAAGAAACTAACAATCGCAATAAAATGGCTAGATGAGTTACCAAAGATGAAATCGCATTATTGCAGAAACCAAACAAAGAAATTATATTTCGAATCCAATTTTGTATGGATATGCAATCAGTTAAATTTGTCCCTCAATTAAATGCAAACGCTGCATATTTTAAAATGAAATTACAGGTACATAATTTCACAATGTATAATGTTGTCAATCATGAATCTGATAACTATGTTTGGGGATGAGACTGATGGCAATCTCGTAGCTTCAGTTTTTGCAACATGTATTGTAAAACACTTCAGAAATTTCCTTGCACGTTGGCCTCATATTCGGATGGTTGCTTTTACCAACACCGAAATGCTACATTGACCAATGCATTGCTTGTATTCTGCGACGAAACAAACGTATCAATCGAGCAGATGTATTTAGTAAGTGGACACACGCAAATGGAGCAGACTCCCTCATTGAAAGAAAAGTGGCTAAAAAAACAAATATACTTGCTTTCACAATTTGTAGAACTTATAATGCCCAGCACCCCTACAAACACACCAAGTGCATTATGATTTTTTTTAGACTTCGAGGCTATTCCTAAGCGATACACGTCGATTCGGCCAGGTAAGTTGCATAGTCTTAAAAAATAATATAAAAATTTCATATTCGAAACGTTGATACAACTTCAGGTCGAAGTAGTGGCGACCCTACTGTAAACATGCTATGGGCATTAGGATACGACAATTCAGGGTTGATTTATTTTAAAACAGATATATGTGGGAGCACTTGCAATATTTAAAAAAGTTGCTGCCTTGTTTCTTTGTTTCCAACTCATTTTTTTTTTGCAAAAAATACAACAACAAAAAGCCCTTACTCATATTAATAAATAAAAATTAAAAAAAAAAAATAATAAAACTAATATAACACTAAATTTGTAAAGTATTTTTAATAAAAATTGTGTTTAAAAACATTTTGTATCAATATTGCATCTTTTTTATTTACTTTTTTCATCCTCCTGTAAGGTATGAAAAACATGAGTTAGGGCCTTTTCGTATTAAGTTAACGATATGTAAATATGAATTGTTATGTAGGTTTTTAGTTAATAAAAAATTTTAAAAAATAAGGAAAGAATTAATTGGGCTGAAAAAAGTACACTTTTTCTTGAAATTTAGTACAGTCTGTAAAATCTTATTTTGCATATCTGGTATCAGTACAACTTTCATGTCATGTTTTGCTCTAATGTCCTTGTCATCTTCAATTCAATATTTTTCTTCAGTCATAACCACTACATAAAATGGCATTACAATGTATTGTTCTATTAGATCATACCCAAAGATTGGGCTACACGGTATTATAAATTGAAGTCGACATTTGTTACATGTAATATTGGTAACACGTATTTAAGGAAACCTTAAACATTTTATGTATGTATATGGCATATTCCTCTATTATAATTCAGAAGGAATTTAGAGATAATTTTTTTAATATTTCATTTAATTGAGAATTGTTTACTAAATTTAAATAAACTTGCTGTCCTCCAAAATATTCTGACCATCCCTGATCGAAAGACTTAACTACTATTCTACCAACAATTAAGGAATAATTCATATTGATCTTAAAAAATAATAAGAATTATTATTATTAAAAGCCCCTATTAAAAAAATAAAGATACATTAGAAATTAACAAATAAAGTTAATAACTTTAAATAAAAAGGAAGTACTACTACCAATGTAGTAGAAAAAATTAATTAATCTTAATATTCTCCCTCCAAAAATCAAATCAATAATCCAAATTTACTCATTAATTTTCATCGTTTAATATGTTTAAAGAAAAATTTGTTTCCCCACTTATTGTATAATATACTAATCGAAAGGAATAACATACTCCAGTAGAAAAAATAAAATATATTAATATACAATAAAGAAACTGTTTCTAAAAATAAATTCTGGAAATAAACCCCAGCTAAAAAATGCATTCCACATAAAGCTAAATTAGTTGCATTAAAACAAGAAGAAGTTAATGGCATTATTAATCTTAATCCATCCATTAATCGAATGTCTTGAGAACTATTTATATTATGAATAATAGCTCCAGTACATATACATACATAAATAATAATGCCTTAAAAAAGTTAAGTGAGTTCATGGGGAGGGAATATGGATTTGAGCTGATGTTTGTAACGCCCATTAATATTAATCCAACACCCATCTTAAGGTATTTCGATCGCTTCAGAATAATTTTCTGAGTCGATTTAACGATGTCCGTCCGTCTGTCTGGCTAGCTATCTGTCTATGTAAACCTTGTGCGCAGAGTACAGGTCGCAATTTTGAAAATACTTCGAAATTTGGTACATGATATTTCTTTGGCTCAAGGACGCTTGAAATTGAAACTGGTAGAAATCGGTCCATTATTTCACCTAGCCCTAAAACAAATGTCCTCCCGAAATAGGGGTTTATCGGTTTGATTTGTGCACGTATCCCAACAAATTTTACCAGAAATAAGTTGTACATGATGCATAATCTCATCAACAAATTTACATGGACAGCCAGCAAAAAGGGCGGACGAACAGACGGACCTCGTTAAATCTGTATACTTTAAGTGGGTGTTGGACTAATATTTTTGATCGTTACAAACATCAGCTCAGCATTTAGTATACCCTCCCTATTATGGTGCTGTAGGGTATAAATATTTATATGCAATAGGGTGGGGCGATTAGTATGGAAGGAAAAAAATCTTAATGAGCGCTTGGCGTTTCCGATTCTTGGGATTGTACTGAGCAAAAGAGTCCACTACGGTGAAAATCGAGCCTCCCGATTTTGACTTGAAATTTTTTCTCAGACTTTATTTTTTTGGAAAATTTGCAAATTTTTTTGGGCTCATATTTCGTAAACTATTAGAAATTTTCTATTTCTAATTTTTTTCGTTTTGTTTAATAATTATTTTGAAAATGCGAAATTCATTTAAAGTACAAGGTAACTGTATTGGTAGAGACAAGGTATGAATCAAGAAGAAAGCGATTATTGTTTTAAATGATTTCACATCAAAAATTCCAATTCAGTGTATTTTTCATTCAAAAATTCCCTTCCAAATCTTTTTGAGATTCCATAAGAGGCGCGTTCTTTTCGGAAATAGAAATTTTTTTTGATTTTGCGCTATGAACAACTGAAAGATTTGCACTTTCACAAGGCCAAAACCGTCTGAAGGAGCATTCCACTGCTTTTGCGATGTACTAGAGAGTTCTTAACTATTCCCTTGGCTACAATTTTTGTTATAGTATTGGATCGAAAATCTCAATTGTTTGGCTGTTATCCAAAAAAAAAACGTGACAAAAAGTGCTAAATTTTCTACATTTTTGACTTTTTTTTACCATGAAAACGGAGTTTTTTCTAAGTAATATCTTCAGAGAAATTGTAGCCCGAGACAATAGCTATGACTTTACTTTTGAAAATGAGCCCAAGAAAATTTGCAAATTTTCCAAAAAAAATAAAGTTTGAAAAAAAATTTCAAGGCTCGATTTTTACTGTAGACGTATGGTCTAGTGGACTTTTTTGCTCAGTACAATCCCAAAAATCAGAAATGCGATGTTAAAATCGACCCACCCTAACATGCAACCACAAATTTGGATGATCGGCACATTTCCTAAAATCTCTTTTTACACATATACTGCGTGTAGGGTATTTAAGGTCAATATATTTATTTTGATGTAAACAATTAAGCAAGTACTGTTACTTGGTATACCTACGAACTATTGACATATGATGTAAATGATCAGAAACTGAAAATCTAATATTTTGTTGGATAAGCTTTTTTCGCTGTTAGTGCTCGAAATTTGTGACATTTGTTTAATAATACAACAGCATTTTTAGAACATTGATTTAGATTTTTTTGTTGTGATAGTCAGACTTTATTGTTTTTCTTATATCTGTGAATTAACATAAAACTTAGATAACATTTTTTCATCCCTCAAAGCTATTTGGTATTTTTGTATTTCTATTCTTGCCGAATTTTATACATTCAGGATATACATATATTAATCCTCAAACACTTCATGTCTTACATTTTTCATTGGATTTCGTGAAACAATTCATACCGAAAGTATTAAATACATACATATACTCGTATGCAGTAGATTAAGAGATTAAGAAATTGTAAGCATTTTATATAAAAAATAACACAGACTTTAGATGAAAAACAATTGATTATCTTTAACATTTATAAAATTTATAATATATGTACAAATGTATGTATATATAATTAGGTTTTCTTGTATTTTTTTTTTTGGAAATTTCGAGAAGAGTGACACTTGGTAAAGAACTTTAATCTCTGAAATTTGTAAATTTTATACTGTTTCTCAGTTTAGATATGAATATTAATACTGGATATTACACTTACCCGGCATATACACATGCAAGTGCAAGTTCGAAAAAATCAGTACATTCACACTTTTTTACTAATACACTCACATTTTTTCACTTGCAGACAGCGTTGCCATATATTTTTTTAAGAAAACTTTTTTAAGTAGTAAAATTTCAAAACCCAATTTTATTGAAAACAAAACAACTTTTATTTTTACATATTTACTTGAGTACTCCTAACTGTCCAACTCCATATACATACATATACATGTGTATGTACTCGTATGTTTATTTGTGTTGTAAACTGTTAACATTTTATAAATATTTATATGACATTTACTGTACTTAAGACGTAGACTAAATTGAACATTGTTGCAGTAAAAATGGATTAAAAAATCCATTAAATTACTAACGCAGTGCAGCATAGTAGAAAAACATTGTTTTGTTAATTGTGAAAATAACTTGTTTTATAAACTAAATTAAACTTAAAAATAAATTATAAATTACAATTATTGTTTTTTTAGTTGAACTGTTAATTTTTCAATTTTTGATAATTTTTAGTTAGGCTTAAATAATAATTTAATGAAAATTTAATTTAATGAACTCAAGCCTAACTGAAAATTATCAAAAATTATAAATTTTTAAAAAACTTTTTTTTTAGAATAAAACTTAAAAACTTTTTTGCATCTCAAAAAACTTGCAAAAAAAGGTAAAACTTGACAAATGGCAACGCTGCTTGCAGAGCTAGTCGAGTTTTTCGAATAAGTTTTCGTATATAATACGTACACGGCACTTGCATGGAAGTACTTGCATGTGTAAAGGCAGGGTTAAATAACATTTTTGAATATTTAGATTTTTTTACAAACATAATATGTTCATTACAGCGAACTTTTATATATATACTCTAGGGCGAGTCGATTTAATAATCGCCCATGACTCAGTGAAAATCGTATTCTAAGGATCAAAATAAGAAACTTTGCCGAAGGAACCATACCTCTAAAACGAATTCTACTACCCCCCAACTGTTGAGTTTTGTCCCGTACAAACATTTAAAAAAATCACCATTTTGACACTTTATTTTATTATTTTTTATTTATTTTTAAATATTATTTTTTAAAAATAAATAAAACAATAAAAATATATAAAATAAATAAAAAATAATAAAAATATTTTTATTTTTTATTTATTTTTAAATATTATTTTTTAAAAATAACTGAGCCATGGGCGATTTTTTTGCTTCCCCACAAATCGACCCGGCCTAATATACTCGTATGTATATTTTGATAAATCTTAGAAAAGATATTGAAAGCGAAAAGTTCATCTCAATCAGTTAAATCCGATTTAGTTTTTTTTTTTTTTTAAATTGGTATGTACGTTTTATAATTTCGATGACCCATCTTGAGTTGCAATCTTTATTATAAATTTATTTATCAATGTACAACAGATCAAATGCTCAAATATATGTTATGTAATTCTTTATCTGAAAAGTTTTTGTTTTTCTATGTTCTGATAATAAAAAATAACTTTTGAAAACACGCGTGTATGTGCTTAAAGGGTGTTGTTCTTTCATGGGCGGAAAACTATTATGCTGAAAGTGTTAGTCAATTGGGACGGGCTTGATTGAATTTTAAGACGGAATGACGTCGAAGATTGTAAAAGGCCTTCGTTTAAAAAATATATTGTTTACTATCTCTTAAAACGGGTTTCGTTAAGGTCTTTTTTTTAAAGAAATTTCGTCTGAAATTTATACAAAGAATTGAAAATTCAATGAATTTTGAAAAAAGCCACTGTTTTCACAGTGATAGCATTAATATTCAAATTTTATATACCTAATTCGACACAGAAATACAAGCGTTTTGAAAATACAAATGTAACTGAGAAAAAAGCTATTATGTATTAAAATTGAATGTGTAACTCGGATACCGGAAAATCCAGGACATGGCTCGGTTTTGGAACCAATGTCCCGGTGTCCCGGTGACATCCCCCGGATGGCCCGGATTTTTATTTAGAATTTAATTAAATAAAAAATATGTGGACTTGAACAACAAAACAGTCTATTTCATTGAAATTTGGCACAATCGCATCATATTTTAATGGAAATTAATTCTTTTGAATGATTCATTTTAAAATCATGTTCCATTAAGCCATATGAGTCCGAAAAGAGTCTTTTTTGCCACCTTTTCCGGAGCGTTCATGCTCTTTATGAGCCCAAAAAAAATCATTATTGCTCCGAAAACTTTCAAAAAAGAGGGTCATTACATTCGATAATGTCAGAAAAAAGTGTCTTTTATGGGGGGGTTTTTTTGGGCTCAGAAAGAGCTTTACATCATGTCAAAAAAGAGTCATTGCAATTTTAAATACAACAAATTATTATTTATTACTTTTTTTTTAATTGTTCTTACTTAAACAAAAAGAGACTAGTTGCTGCACCGAATTGGAAAGATGTAGAAACAACGATCAAATTTATGATTGAAAAGAATTGGCTTAAACCTGAAGACAACAATGTAGTATTGTTTGACGAGTTTGATTACATATTGAAATTTATTACCCCAGAGAAAATTAGCGAATGGAATAAAAATAATCCTCCTACTGAGCCACGTTCTACTAAACCACATCTACGTTGGGTGGAAGGTTTCAAACATTTTCAAAGTAACAATGTACCGTACAGTCGTTTCGAGCGAATCATTGAATTTATATTTTGTTTGCCAGCAACATCTGCAAGTGTAGAGTGTATATTTTCATTGATCGCAAAATTATGGACAAAAGAAAAATCGCAACACAAGTAAGATACTTTGAAACATATGCTATTTCTCAAATATAATTTAAAGTATGAATGCGTTGAATTTTACAATTTTTTGAAAGAAGCAAATTTCATCACCGGATAAATACGATTTTAAACAAAAAGCGACAGAAAATTAGATTCAAATTACTTATAACATTAAATAGTCTAAATTTAATTTGAATAATAAAGTTTTTTTCCCATAAAAAATGGCCCGGTTTTTAGTACTTTTTTCTAAAAATATTCCGGTTTCGCTCAAAATTGAGGTGGTCACACTATTGATTAGAGGAGGAATAATATTTATTTTTTTTTAAGAGAAAAGTTTTTCTATTCAGGCTAATATATAGTTCGAATTTTCAAGAAAACTATTTTACTGGAACAATTGGCAAATTGGAATGGAGTTTCTACCCTGCCAAGGGCGTCACCATTTTTTGAGAAACAGAATACGAGAATTATCATATTTCTTTTTAACGTATTGTGAGTTAGAACGAAATTTACGTACGTTTACAATGTGTGTGTATCTTTTGTTATTATTTATAAATCTTGTATTATTACAAATTTGTTTTTGCTTTTCTTGCTACGTCTACTTTTTTGTAGATCAATAACAGCAATGTATGTATGTTTTGGTTGGCATTTCCCCGTTTTTCTTGGTGGATTATGTTATTTTTGTAACTACGAAACACCGGAGATGGGATGATGACTACATACTATTAGCCTGAATAAAAAAACATTATTAATTATGCTTTAAACTTTTGCAGCCTTGTCATTCAGCAGAAGATATAATATATGAACATTATACCGATGAAAGGATGATAAATAACGTGGGAACATCTACATATGTATGTACATATTTGTGTTCAGTTTTCCATTTTGAGTGAGTGTGAGTTTGTGGTGCAATATTTTGCTTTAATTTAGTTTAATTTAGTAACACTTTTTGAGAATGTTAATCAATGTTATGATTATATTAAAACATGATTATTATTTTGAATGTAGTCTGGTAAACTGACATTTTGACTTATAACTTTACTAGCTTTTTGTACCCGGCGCTGCCCGGGATATTATTAATCTGGCCGCTGCTCATTTAACATTTTGGTAATCTGTTTTAAGAATAGCACACAAACGAAACATGTTTCGTGTGAAAGTGGCAGTTTATTCTGTAGGAGAACAAAATAAAACATTCAAACAGCTCAAATTCTTTTATGGGACAGCATTTTTTTCGAAACAAATTCATTAACTATTACGAAAAATAAATTGTTGAACAACGCAGTGTTTACATTCAGATTTTAAATTTCTAGGTGATGATAACTGTTAAATTTGTTTTCTTAATTTTCCCTTTCTAAACGTATATTTGAGCTTGTTAATCGTACATATTTTTCAAAATGAATAAACTTACATTTAAAATTTGAATAGCCTTCGTTATTTTCACGTCTTTGGCCATAATTTATAAGATCTTAATTGCTATTGAAAATTGTGTGGTAATAAATTTTTTCATCATTAAAGGAGCACATGACCCATTCCCCTTTTTAAGTATTTTTATGTATGTAAGGCTACTGTTTATATAAATAACATCAAAAACCATTAGGGTCATCAATGCTAGTAGACTATTAAACTTTTGAGCCCTCAAATAGAAATATACTTAATTCTTATGTACTTAATAATCCTTAAATGTTGACTACCGAAAAGGACCTTTTCCCTAATAAATATTTTTCTGATTGCAGAGAGCGACAACATTTTTTTTATTAGTTTAGCACAAAGTATAGAAAAATATGCAAAATTCCCATTTTTAATCGTATTACTATTTAGGGGTTGTATTATGAAAAATTAACTTTTCAAAAATTTCGTTGTCTTAAAACAACAGATACAAATGGTACCAAAAAAGTACAAAAACACAAATCTTTACCCTTTTTTACCCCTTCAGTTTGTATGTTTTTAATAAGTTTTTGTCTTTTAATATATCAATATTTAAAGGTTCGAGTATTTAGATCACTTTTTAAGATTAAGCACAAAATTCCACTTCTTACTCGTTTTTATTCCCTTGAAGATAGACTTGCAAAGAACTACTCTTCTAATAAATAACTTTGTGACAACAGAAATGTAAAATAAAATGTTGTTTCTTCATAACAAAGACAATCATTATTTCAGAGACAAATTTTCAACATTATATTAAATTTTACCGGTTTTAACTATTTATCACTTCCTGATCCAAGTCTTGCAAATAAAGGATGCCCCAACTAGAATGCCAGTTTTAAACTTTAAATGAAACACAGATATTTAAAAAAAAAAACGTCAAACTTTATTATATCGTAAAGTAGACAGAATGAGGTTATGTATGGAACAAGATATCGTGCAGATGGACGCCGCGGCTTTGGTTATCATTTCACGATACCGAACACCATTGACTGTTTGCGCTTGACCTGCTTCATTTTCATAAAAAAAGGTCCAATGATTCCTCCAGCCCAAAACCCACACCACACAGTGACACGTTGAGGATGCATTTGCTTCTCGTGAATCACTCGAGGATTTTCCTCACCCCAAATGCGACAATTCTGTGTATTGACGAAGCCATCAAGATGGAAATGGGCCTCGTCACTGAAGATGATTTTATCGGCAAAATTAGCATTTTCATGTTGTCTCTCCAATAACCAATTAACGAACTCCCTTCGCTGTCCATTGTCAGCTGGCTTCAGTGCCTGAGTCAATTGAACTTTGTATGCATGAAGATGCAAATCTTTCGTCAAAATTCGCTGCATAGTGGATTTGGAGACACCAATTTGCTGAGCTCGATGTCGAATTGAGGTGGATGGAGTTTGAGCGACATCATCACGTACAGCTGCGACATTTTCGGTCGATCGACCTGGTTGAAGGCGCGTTGTTGTCTTTACATCACTAACAGACCCAGTTTCAGCAAATTTATCCATTAATCTCTTTACAGTTGACTCTTTTGGAGCATTATTTTGACCCCAAATTGATAGCAATTTGCGAACTGTAGCCGCAAAACTTTCACCATTTTGGTAAAACAATTTCACAATGAGAATGCGTTGTTCATTCGTGTAGCGCTTCATTTTTACTAACCTCGTACCTTCTACTAGCAAACAATAACAATTGTTCAAATGTCAAACAATGACACTTAGAATGGCGCCAAATTTAAAAATTGCGCTCTAGATCTATCTGCGTTCTACATTTCAATAAAATTAGTTTAGCTGTGTGGCTTTACCGGGTTTCCCCTTTTTATCCCGACCTGGTATAAGTTTTAAAAAAATATATATATATAGCTATATAGCCTGTTCACATTTTTAAGATTTTCAATAAAATCGGTTCAGCCGTTTAGGCGTGATTGCGGAACAAACAAACAAACAAATAAACAAACTTACAAAGACATTTATGACATACATATATGTATGTATATTTGGGATGCCAAACGGGATTGGTTTTTCAAATCCGGGGATTCGGGATTTCATAAATGAATGGCGGGATCCCGAAATCGGGATTTCGAGATTTTCGGGATTTTTGTTTCATATTAAAAAAATTACAATATTAATGAAAAAAACTATTTATTTAATTCATAAATTTAAATAAAACTATAACAAAAAAATTAGTTCATTGAATTAAAGTAATAAAGAAACAAAAAATTAACATATATTTAATATTAATTAATATAATATTAATTTACAAAAAATTGTCTCAAAGCTATAGTTTTTTCATTTATTAAAAGTTTACACACCTTTAATAATTTTAAAAACAAAATTACATTACATATTTTTTTTACTCTGTACATACATACATATATGTATAAATTATTAGGTTGACAAAAATTATATGTCATTTGGCTTTTAATTTTTATATTTATAAATTTAAAAATAATAGAATATTAATGATCGTTCTGCAAAAAGCTTCTTAAAAATATTAAGGCATCTAAAGTGTTATCAGATAATATTGATCTAATTTTGTTCCCAATATATGATGCTGACGAAAAACATCGTTCACAGTCAACGCTTTTGGGCAAAATTGTTAGCAAATTGTTGTATGCTGATTGCAAAAGCAGTCCTCTCTCACCCCCGGAAATAAATAATTAATTTTTTTTTCAATGTTTGATTCCATACCATTACGGACGTTATTAGGTGTTTTGTTTGGACTTCTGCACATTTCAATTGCATTATTTAATTTTTTGATGATTGAAATATTAGAATCATCATTTGTTTCCTCAATCATTGATAAATCCGAATCAGAATTAATTTTAATTGCAAAAATATTTATTTATTGAATAGCAACCATTCTGTTCACATTGATTTATGTTAAGTGTAGCTGTTTTGTATTTGTGTATGTCAAAAAAGCAAGTAAAAACAATTGTCTGGATTTATTAATCCTGAAAAATTCCGGGATATATTACAGATTTATTAATCGCGAAAAATCCCGGGATTTTTTAAAACAAATCCCGGGATTCGGGATTGGCATCCCTAATGTATATGTATATGTATGTATGTATATGAATTCACAAATACATATTCATATGTATGCCAGCTTTTCCAATTTCCAATTGTTCCCAGCATACCATTTTAGGATCGCTCCGAAAAAGGAGTCAGAAAAGAGTCCAACAAAAGAGCATTTTCGGAGCGCTCCGAAAAAAGGAGTCAGAAAAGAGTCCAACTAAAGAGCATTTTCGGAGCGAAAGAAAAATTTGCTTCTTACTGTCCTGAGTCGGCACGCAGTATGACTCAGAAATTCCAGTTAATTATGTGTGTACCAAAGCGTTGTTCTCCTGCTATTTGTGATTTGAACAAAAAAAAAACATAGCTGTACCACACAAGAATGATAAAAACAAGATTACACAGAGCCCAAAAAAACTCATAAAAAACTCTTTTCTGGCATTATCTAAGAGCTCTTTAAGAGCCCAAAAACCCCCTCATAAAAGACTCTTTTCTGACATTATCTAAGAGCTCTTTCTGACGGACCATTTTCGAATGTAATGACCCTCTTTTCTGAAGGTTTTCGGAGCAATTATGATTGTTTTTTGGGCTCATAAAGAGCGTTAACGCTCCGAAAAAGGTGTCAGAAAAGACTCTTTTCGGACTCATATGGCTTGCTGGGTTCTTTTAGTTTTGACACCATCTCTGTGTGCATATTTTTTTACACGTATGTATAAATGTTCTAATTTTTTTTAAATAAATATTTATGTATGTATGTATGTGTATCCAGCTATGTACACATGTTAATTCGTCAATAATCCCTGGAACTTAAAAGTTTGACATATAGATTCTAGTTCTAACTATTTGTAAATATTATTAATTTGTTGTTGTTGTTGTTGTTGTCACTAAAGCTACATACATACATACATACGAACGTACGAGATTAAATACAAACAAACTTATTAATTGAAGTATTTTTTGTTTGTTTGTTAATAAAATCATTAAATGTGCCATATTATATTCTGCAAAAGTAACAAAATGTTGTCTGCCTGGAATATTTCAAATACAACAGATAAACATTGTTTTTTTCACTTTTTGTATTAGTTCTAAACAGAATTATCATCCTTGATACACACGTCAAACTGAGATTCCTGTTTTTATACAGTATGCATGTGTGTATCCTGTATTATATTGTACTTACATACAACTGAAGTTTTACTTCAAAAAAAAAAAAAATAGAAAAAAAACTAAAAAACTATTTATATATATTTTGACAACTTTATAACAACATTGTTTTTGTGTTTTTAATATTGTTTGTTGGAACAATAAAAACAGTTGTGCAAGTTAAACTTTTTCACATTAGACAATTTTAAATCCTGTTGTAATAAAAACAAACCTGCATGTTGTCCTCATGCAATTGCACATACTCGTACATACTGACATTAATGCACAGTAATGCTGCCCATCTTTGAATGGATAGATATTGTTAAAAATGTTGCTTCAATAAAAATATTCTTATTTTTATTAAGATTGTGTGGAATATTCATGACCACAAAAAGCGCGTATTTTCCAGATTTCAAATAAATATCTTTATAACTGTAAAATATTCACTCATCAAACTTATAACGTCACTTGCACAATGTCCATTATAATGGATTTTACGTTCAAGAAAAATCTCATCAAGCACTTGGTAATGACTAGTAATTATTAAAATATTTACTTTTTAATTACTACTACATTAAATCTGCATTGCTTAAAAGTAGGCGTATAATGACTTATTTATTATATATTAAAAAACAAGCAGTTGGTTTTCAGGAAAAATATTTTTTTTTATCGAATATCACTTTCCATTGTCTGAATATGACAACGAGCAAACTTGCAGCATTTTAGCAATCCAAGAGAAATTGTTGACAAGTCTTTGCATGCTGAACGTGTCACTGCAAAGTTCCCGATTGGCTCATTTATTTTCGAAAAAAAAACGGCGAATAGATCAGGATATAGACAGATGTTAATAAATTAATTTTGACCTATTATTGATGATGTGAAATGTGGGTTAAACAGGACGGTGCCACCGAAACAATGAATTTATTACAAACCAAATTTACCGACTTTACAATTTAACGAAATTTTGCTAATAATTGTCCGTCTGATCAAGTTATTTAACACTACTGTATAGAGTCGATTAGAGCCATAAAACTCAAAAATCCGTGATATGATTAACAAAATAGACCCGCCAATTTGACAAAATGCGATTGAAAATATTGATAAAATAAGCGAAATGCGTTTATAATTGTCAAACCAATCTTTTATATTTTCTTACAAATTCTTCATTTTATTTAGTAATTACACGCAAAGAAAAAACATAGTTGTGGTAAACATAATCTAAGAGCAACATATTATGATAAGATTTATGATTGTAGTCAAAACATATTATGATGAATATAAGTGTCATGAAATATCATATTATGATTAATTATCATCGTAATATTTGATCATAATATATTCTTGTTAATCATTATTTGATATTATAACATCATATTATAACCTAATATAATCATAAAATTATCATACATGATCAAATTATGACCCAAGGTAATCATATTATAGTTGAAATTAATCATATTATGATCTAAAGTAATCATATTATGATCTAAAGTTATCATATTATGATCTAAATTAATTATATCATGATCTAAAGTAATCATATTATAATATATAATAATCATATTATGATAGTACTTTATCATAATATGTTAAAATAATATCATTTTATTTTTACTATTTATCATATTATGATAGTATCAGTGGTACCAGTTGAGACATTATTTCAAATGAAGACACAATTATTTTAGTTTTTTTTATTGCTTATTATTTATATTTTATATAAAAATACATTTAAAACTTAGTTTAGGAAGATAGTATTCTCTTTTGTGACACAAATATAATCAATATATTTGTATGTGGAATTGTTATATGGCTTAGTAAATAAATCAACTTATTATATCCATTTTGTTAATTATTTATACAATAATGTGCTAATGTAAATTGTTATGTGGTATCTTCAAGTTATTATTCTATATTGTAGGTACACACATTTGTTTGAATAGGAACACGATTTTTGTAAGTTAAAAAAGTTTAAAATAATAAAATTTTAGAAAAATAAACCGTGTTATTTTTAAAACTTAAGTATACTAAGTAGTCTTTTAAAAATATAAAACTCTTTAAACTTAATAAACAAATAAAATTTCAATTTAATAAAAAGAGAAAAATAAGTATACTTTAAGTGTATAATATATACAGACAGTCATTTGTATATACATAAATATATACATTAGGGTTCGGCTTATTTATAAAAGTGACGTTGCCAAAAGTCTCAGGTTCCAAAAATGTTTGTTTTGGTTTAAAAAAAAAATGTAAAATTTCAGCTTGATCTGACTATCTTTAGTGGTGGCGACCTGAGATGAAATTCTGATTTCAGGTATTTTTCAGCAAAAACTCTATAATGTGTTAAAATCGGTAAAAAAAAACGTGTAGTAAGCTATTGAGTAGTATAGTATATAAGTCCGCTTATAAATAAGCAACCGCTGTCATCATTCAGAGCAGTAATCAAAATTTAAACAATCCGGCAAGGTAATGTCGCTTGATATGCGTATAATTCTGATCGAGCAACAAGACAGACGTGTTCCTTTCTCTACAATCAATTCATTCTGTAAGTGTCACGAATATGGCCAATTTACGTTCAAGCAACAATATGACTGAATGGAAGATCGATGATCAAATTGTGGCAGCCAGTGATGCCAACTTTTGAGAATCAAAACGCGTAAACATTTTTGAAAAAAGGGCTAAATTGAAAAAAATCCGTTTAAAGCCACATCCTGTCAAAATTTTCGATAAAGTGCAAAAAGGGTCTAAATTATGAAATTTTTCTTTTAAAAATCAAAACAACAAACACATTTTTATAAAATAATTTATTAGAAAAAAATTACTACCATGAGATACATATTTCAATTACATTTCATATTACATTTTAATAATTAATTTAAATAAATAAATATTTATTTAAATATGGTACATACGCAGATTAAATACATAGTATTAAATACATTTAAAATTAGTTACTAACCAAAATTTCGATTTCTTGTTCATCATCATTTTCAGTCCATAAGACACTATCAATAAAATATTTAGATTTTTTTATATGTTTCATTCGAATTAGTTTTTGAGCACACTTCGTCAGGTATTTTTTTGTTTGAACAACATAGCATTATTTCTATATTATTGGATTAAAGAAAGAAAGAGTACGAAAAACTAAAATGTAGCCATATCAAGCAAAAAGTAATAACGGGCTAAAAGGGCTAAAAAATAATTGTAAACGTGCTGGATTTACGCGTTTTTTAGTTTAGGGCCAATTTTCTTTTTTCGCGTTTGAATAACTAAAATCGGGCTAAATCTAGCCCGAAAAGGGCTAAGTTGGCATCGCTGGTGGCAGCCTGTTTTGATACAACTGCTTCTAACTCCAGAAGATTAAATAGAGCTGCAGTTTTGTTAGAGCAGTTATTAAATCGTTATTAAATCGCAGCCTATTATACCTTCCATCCTTCCTACATTAATGAAATATTTTTACGTGCTGCATTTGAATCGGGTGCTAGACCTACATTAGGCACAAATGTTCCCCTTTTTGTAAGGTTTACATTTTCTTGGAACAATATTCAGCACCATAAGTTTAAGTTTGGTGACAAATAGTTATGTAGGTAAACAGTTAAATGACAATAAGGAAGAAATAATCGATTTCTGCCAAACTGAATTGTCAAGAGACCATGCGCGTACTGATTATGTAAAATTATTAGAGTTAACTCTACTGAAGGACATCATTTTCGATTGCTTGGTCCGATGCATCATGCACGCTGGATGAGCAAGGCGATTTATACGTTTTGTACGCGATATTTACAATTAAATTTTTATTAAAGTGGTATCGACGATAATGTTTCCTACCTTGAAAAACAACAAATGGCGGAACAATTATTGGCACTTCACATTGATGACGAGAACGACATTTCTATTAAACGGCTAGACTTGATCATCACGGCTAAAACTGTTCAGTTTTTCGATCGTTTTAAAATTTCAAGAGCGTTTTTGACTAAAGATCCGTCTAAATGGCATGATGATGAAGATTGTTTGAATGCTAAAAAAAATTATAAAATAAACTTAAAATAGTTAATGACAAGCAGAGCGTGGTGTGAAGCTCATGCAAGATTATAATAAAAACCTAACTACAAAATAAAGTGAATTTCAAAATTTGTTGCAAGTAGTAAAAGAATATACCAGCAAATTTCCGTTTAATACTAAAAAGTCCTTAACTAATTGATTTTATATGTTATGCTTTACATATTTTATATATGTTTATCTTATTTGTTTATTTTCAATAAAAGTTATATAATTATTGTAAAACATAACTTCCTTTATTGTGTGTAAAACCCTAATCTTTTGCAAGAAAGCCTATTTTCGCCAAAATATACATAAATAAAAGTATAAGCTCAAGTCGCCACCTCTAAATATTATTCGATCCGGCTAAAACTTTACACATTGTTTTATACCAAAAGGAACACTTTAAAACCCTGAGACCCATAGTTACAACACTTTTTTTTACCTTCATACAAATAAGCCGAACCCTAATATACATATATACATAAATACATATACGCATACAAATATTATAAAATTAGTAAACTATAGAAACAAAGTTATTGTTGTAAACTCTTTTAAATGGGTAATAACTATTAGTTCGATATTTTCATTATATATAAAGGTGCTATCAGACGGGATGTATTTTACATATGTACTGTCACTTTTCTTACCCATATGTAATTCCGTATGTATGTATGTCAAAATTTCCATTTTACATACAATTCATAATTTTTGATATCACACCTGCTTATGTTTTTTCGTATGACATAACCTATAAATGTAAACAAAAACTGACTTTTTAACGTGTATAAATTTGAAGAATTGCTTCTTTTGGCCAATCTAACTGCAATAAATATAATAAACATAATTTAATTTATTAAAAATCGAAAAATACTTACGTTTCCATGTTCATTTGCCATTTTCTTTAATTTTTCTTTACAATGCTTTTTTGTTTCAAAACAAACCAGCTGTCACAGGAAAATAGAGTGTGTTCTAATCGAAAAAATTACATACATATGTATGTATATCCACATGTATTTTACACATGCAAAGTTTCATACGTATCACACGATGTGTACAACTTTTACAGATGGAAAATTTGACAGTACATATGTAAAATACATCCCGTCTGATAGCACCTTAAAAAATTTTCATATAATTTTGTACAAAATAGAAGATTAATTTCATATTTATTCAATTTACAACCAACCTATTGTAATATACAACCACGCAATAGTTTTCGAATTGAACAATTATTTTTTTGGGCCATTTTAATGTACATACAAATATACTGAAATAATCCCTACATATAAACAAAATAGATACCCCCTTGGCATTAAGGCTGTAACCATAGAAAATAATTTATATGATGTTTACAATAGTGGAGAGAGTATATTGGATTTGTGCTGATGTTTGTAACGCCCATAAATATTAGTCCAGCACCCATCTAAATGTATACCGATCAACTCATAATCATTTTCTGAGTCGATTTATCGATCTTGGTACGCCCGTATGGCTGGCTGTCCATATAAACCTTGTGCGCAAAATACAGGTCGTAATTTTAAAGATATTTGTTTGAATTTGGTATATGATATTTTGTCAGCCCAAGGATGGTTGGGATTGAAATTTATTGATTTCAGTTCATTATTTCACCTTGGCTCCATTCGAATGTTCTGCGGAAATAGTGGTTTATTGGTCATAAATATTTGATATACGAGTATGCACGTATCCAAACAAATTTGTCCACAAATAATCACGTTTACAAATTTTGTGCAGATCGGTCCATAATTGACTATAGCTCCCATATAAGGCCCCTTCCGAAAATTACTTTAAAGAGTATATATTAGTATTCAACACAAATATGTTTTATATATACATAAATTATTCGATCCAATTTTCTGATGATCGGACTATAATTAGTTATAGCTTCCATAGAAGTAAGGCCTAATTCCGAAAATCACTTAAGCAACCGTAGATCCATTAAAAATATTGCTATCCAAATACAATTCAACACAAATAAGTTTCATATACACAGAAATCATGACACCTATTTTTATAACGGTCGGTTCATAATTTGTCAAAACTGCCATATAAGGCCATCTTTGAAAATCACTTTAACATACATATGTAAATCTTTTATAAGTGTTTATATCGAGAGAAAATTGAACACAAAAAATAATTGTATGCACAGAAGTCAAGCCACTAAATCGGTCCATAATAGGTCATAACTCCCATAAAGCGCTCATTTTTGAAAAACAGTTTTTACACATATACTGGTTGTAGGGTATTAGATGGTCGGGCTTGACCGGCTATACTTTCTTACTTGTGTTAATTAAAAGGAGTCACTTTACAAATATCAGAGTCTCCTTTCATGTTTATCTCCAAAATAAATAGTTTTGCGAATTGTGTTTTAGTTTTCCTGTTTACTTCTTTGCATTCTTGTAAAAATGATACACCTGTGACGATCAATTTTTACAAAATTTAAATATGAATTCAAGTGGAATTGGTAAATGTGCCTCCCTAGCATGCAATTGCAGGTTCAGGCTTATGCATGCTGGTATTCGTGAGGCATGTGTCACATTTAATTAACAAGAATTAAAAAAGTTTTCACACCCCGCAAATGTTTCATTTAAATTGTAATTTAAACTTTTGCATTTCATGTTTGAATTTCATTATAAATTCTCGTTTAGTTGTTGTAGCCGGTGTGACAATATTAAAACGTACAATGTACGAGTATATATGCACATATAAAATACGTTGCACTCACATACTAGAGCATAATTTTGGATGATAGATTTTACTAGAAAGTTATTGATACAACATCCACATTACATACTCGTATAGTAGCATTTTATAAGAAAACTTACATATATCAAAATATTAAACAGTAAGTAATTATTTCCTGCTACTGCAAGTTTTTCGTAAAAGTACACATCTCAAAAGGTTTTGCACTTTTGAGAAAATTATATTTCCTGGAAACCTTTAACTGGTTATACGAATTTTTCAGCTGAAAAACAGACTGAAGATAGTCAGTCTTCTTTAAACTTGTGGAAAAACGTCAGTTTTTTCTTTCTTTAGAAAATTAAAACGTGTACAGGAGTGCGTCTGTGTGTTTCTGAACAATGTCGATTGACAAATAAAAGCATCAAATTAAAATCATGAAACTTTTCAGATGTTAAATACAAAACATGTTAAGGAAGAGTGTACGAGTTACTAAGTGCTAAAAGTTTTTCGTTGTCAAGTTGTATTTAAATGAACGTATAGTTTAAAAACGTACAAGATTTATATTTTATATTAAAAGCTGCCGTGAAGGAAACCTGGGGACAAGTGTCTCCAAGTCACCACTTTTGTCTACTATTTTGGTAACGGTTTGGCAAGATTGTGAACAACATTGTCACAATGGTTACACTGTGCTAGAATTTGACACATTTTTTGTGACAAGCGGGGCACCTGGCGGGTTTACCTAATTCGGGTACGCTGAATCCAGTGGTGCTAACCGTTTTTTAGGTTAGCTCTTGTTTTCGAAATATACGGTTATTTCGAAAATGGAGGAGGTTTCACATCATATATTCGCGTAACTCAAAAACGGTTTAGATTATTGAACAATCTAAAAAAACCGAAATTCCGCAATGAGATTTTCTTTAAATAAGGTTAAACTTTTTCCAATATGACCAAAAAAAATAGTTTGTTAGTAAAATTTCGAAAATTTTGTTTTTTAAAACGGCATAAAATATTGGAAAACGCAACTGTGCTTCTAATTTTTTCTGCACGTATAGCAAGCAAAGTTCCAAACAAGATATATATAATTAAAATCTGATCGAATTTTTAAAACAATGTAAGAAATTAAGTTTTTCTCTTTTTCAAACATTATCGTCTAAAGCAACCTTTAATAATATATCCTTTATAATTTTTAAGATCATATTCTTTCACCTATTTCAAAGTACATAGTCATAATCTTCACATATTTCAAACTAAAATTATGTATAATACGGTGGCCCCGTTTGTATGGAGAAAAAACAAGGTATTGATGTTCCCGACTAATATGAAAATTTTCATATTAATTGGGAACATCCGCAACTTTATTTTGGGGCCACCCTAATGTATAAATAATCATTGCTGAAAATGTTGATGAACGTTTTTATATCAATTTCATTTAAATTTTTAACATTACATAACAAGATCAGAAACTCTACTGACTCATTCGTTTGACTTAATGCCACTCCTAAGAAATATCTCATTAAAACTAGTTACAAGTAATTACATATACATACATATGAGTAACACAGTGATAGTTAGGACTCACAGAAGTCAATATTCTCAAGCAAATTACTAGAAGTAATCAATTATAAAACAGATACAAAATAAGTCATTATTCGATACTTCTAAGCAATGCAGACATTATGTAGTAGTCATTAAAAAAAAGGTTATTGACTAAGATTTTGCTGTGTACCATCAAAGTAAAATTATAACTTAGCAATGAAGGACATTAGTATTTCTCCAATTTTAGAATTATGAAAAATTTAAAGACACATATTTGCTTTATTATATTATTCTACACAAATTATTCGAAATATTCCTTATTCGAAAATGGCAGTTTAAAAATTATTCGAATAATTATTCTTAAAATATTGTCCAAATATGCGAATGGATACCCAAACTAATTCATAGGTACATACGAGTACATATAAGTGTGCTGAATAGGATTGTAGTGGTTTTTGCTTACAGACATGTGAATTTGTTAAATGTTTGATGGGTTTTGAATTTGTGTTAAAGATGACAAGGGATAATAAATAAGGACGATATAAATTTCAGAATTTGAAAAAAATCCTTGGGTGTTCAGTAGGGCGGGTTAATATTTATTTGTTCAAGCGTATAGCAAAAACGTAATCTATAGGTAATTCTGAGAAATTTTGCTCCAGAAACCATAGCTCTAAGTCGGATTTGGAGCCCCCCAAAATTTCAAAATAGATATTTTTCCATATATAATCGGATAGAATTATAGTAGATTTTTCAATCTGGGCTTGTTTGAAATGTATTTTTTCTCTTGAGCAAAATTTCTCAGAATCACTTATAGATTACGTTTTTGCTATACGCTTCGTCAAAAAAATCGTTTCATACAATTTGACCCGCCCTAGTGTTCAGGTATAAATGTAGTTGTATGTCAGTATGGGGTCTCACATCTGCAATACATAATACTTAAGCAAACTAATTTTTTTCTTTTACACATAAACGTCTAGAGAGATTGAAATCTGCTCAAAAAAAAAACATTTTACATTATGATATTTGAAGAATCTATGGATTCGTGAATTTAGATTAGAAATTAATATTTAAAATAATTTTTTTAATGCATACACAGATTTTAACTCGTTACTTTAGAGCATTTACAATTATTTTAACATTAACATTAGTTTAACAAAATAAAAAATGATGGAAAGTATGTGTAGTCAATAACAATCTAAAATTTATAAAAGTAATACTACAAACTTTCTTTTAAAATTTGATATAACCAGATTTTTTGTTTTTATATCTGTTAGAATTTAAGTAAAAACTCTTTTACTTACTATAGTAAGAAACACACATATTTTACATATATAATTCCTTGATAAAAAAAATAGAAATATTTAATATTTATACCTATACTCACATATTGATATTTGTACTCCTTTTTAGTAAAAAAGCAAGTCTGTCGTTTTTTTCCTAAAAGCAGAAAAAGTTTATAATGTGAATAAAAAAAATGCCATTGAATATTTTAATTATTGAAAATTTCATTAAAATTATATGTTTTATAGGAAGTCCAATTAGACAGATAGAATTTATAATTGCTTAATATTTAACAAGTTTATTCTATTTTAAACGTTTAAAGCCTGTCATTATAAAATGTTTCTTTGAAAAATCAAAACAACAAACACATGTTTATAAAAAAATTTATTAGAAAAAAATTACTACCATGAGATACATATTTCAAATACATTTTAATAAATAAGGGACATACGTAGATCATTTGGTCGTTACTGAACAAAATTTCGATTACTTGTTCATCATCATTTTCAGTCCATAAGACACTATCAATAAAATATTTAGAATTTTTATATGTTTCGTTCGAATTAATTTTTGAGCACTCTTCGTCTGGTATTTTTTAGTTTAAACAACATACATTATCCTTTTTAGGCTATATTCAATGGGCCATAACCATAGTCGCAAAAAAAGTGTACTTCAATAGTTAAAAAGTTGACTTTTGTTAAACGTACAATTTACTTTAACTATAGACACGTAAAAGTATACTTTAACCGCTAAAACATACTTTTAATTTAAAACCAGGGGCAAATTACCGCATTCCTGATCGAATAAGCTATCGTATCGAAAAATGATTTTGATATCGAAATTATGATAAAATGTACTAAATTTCTTGCTCGATATCGAATGCCATAATCTCAAATAAGAAAATTACGATCAATTTTACTCGATATCGAATGCAGTAATTTGATCCAGCTGAAGTTGCTTTTAAATAATTTAACATCACTTTAAAATCAACCAGCTGTTTATGCAAAGAAAAAAAACTGTATGTGTACAAAAATATAAAAAAATGTTTTTTGTTCCTGCAAAGAGTTATCAAAAAATCAACGCCAAAATAGCCTATGATATTAATCTACCTTCTCCATTTTTTCACCGCAAACACGTTTCTTAAATTTTCCCGCTTAATTTCATTATGTTGCCAATTTTTGTTTATTTTTCAATTTTCAATGACAGCTGTTTAAAGCTGCCACTTGCTTATTTTTCTTTACAATTTGTACGAAATAATTTTCTACATATGTATGAGGTGGCACCCAGTTAAAGTCCTTTCAACTTAAAATTACCTTAAATTTTGACTATAGTTACAAAATAATTAAAAGTAGGTTTTAAGTTTAAAGTTGTTTTTAAAAAGAACCGACTTTAGTGTTTGTTTATGGTTATGGCCCAATGTGTATTAAACTGTTACACGTATTTAATGACATTTTGTTTCTAATTTTATTTTTTAATAAATTCACGACACTAAAACTCCTCTTAACTTCTGCGTTTGAGTACGGATATGTCAATATGTGTATGACAATTGACATTATTTCTATATTATTAGATTAAAAGAAGAAAAAGTACGAAAAAACTAAAATGTAGCAAAAAGTAATAACGGGCTAAAAGGGCTAAAAGATAATTGTAAAATGTGCTAGATTTACGCGTTTTTTTAGTTTAGGGCCAATTTTCTTTTTTCACGTTTTGAGTGACTAAAATCTGGTTGGCATCGCTGCACTTAACATACATAAAAATAGACATAATTGTATTTTTTTTTTCAGTTAAAGAAGATAGAGATGTGTACTCTGAATTAATTAATGGAAAAAAGTCAGTTTCAGAGATCAACATTAAAATTATTAGCATTATTTCTGTGCATGCACAAATTATTCGTGTTGCATTTAATGTCGACATAAACACTTGTAAAAGTGCACAAGATATGAATTGATATTATATACAATACATATTATTTGTCACGAAATTTGTTTGGATACGTTGAAAGCCTTATTTCTTTTGGACCTTTATATGAGGACTTGGAGAAATAATGGAACAATTTAAAGTAATTGCAATATATTTTGTCATTGGGCAAAATGATAAATTTCATTAAAATATCATTAAAAAGCATTCTTCAAGTGCTCGAATTTAAAGCAAATCAATTTACGACTTTAACTCCGAATGTTTTAAAAATAGATTAATACATAATGTACTCATGCAACGCTATCTCCTACATTTAATCACTTAGCGAATATATTTTCAATGCAAATAGAAAAATGCATGGTATTTTCATTAAGTCTTTAAAAAGGTTGGCGTAATTAAAATTTGTTTACAATTTATGCAATCATAATTTATTGATTGTATTTTTGAGAAAATGTGAGCTTTGCACATACGAGTAGATATACATACATACATATGTAAACAGATATATACACATACTCGTACATATGTACTATGTATGCCTATATATTACAATATTGATAACATTGCATTTTACACTGATGACACTAGCAGATATATCGTAAATAATTATATTTATATTTTCCTTTACACAATAATATTGAAATTTATAATGTAACGAGACGTCAAAAAAGCTGCACAATAAGAAAAGTTATACTTAATTACAGATTAACAATTTGTAGACAAAAGCCACATTGCGGATCAGTATTTTGCTATGGGAATCTTAAATATAAGAGCAAAGTTGCAACCTACCTAAACCTTTGGTTAGCGAGTGACGTAATCGTATTTGAGCCATTAAATGTTTGTTGTTTTTATCAATCGGACTTGTTGACAGATATTACTTTATTATAAGAAATATTGTTTTGTTTTAAGAGCCTAAACAAATTTCAGAGTTTTAATTTAACATTGACTATGTAATAAATACAAGTGTAAGGATATCTAATACCTAAGTAAACACATTTTTAAAACATTAAAATTAAAAGACAGCATAACTTGCAATAGATTCATTGAATGAAATCAGTCAAATAATTGCACTTTTTTCACGACATAACTAGATACTACTTGATATTAATTTTTAACAGTGCATATGGTCTGGTGTTAATTTGAAGCTGTTAAGGTAGAAAAATCCATTTAAAATATGTCAGATAAAGTTTTGTTGCCAAAGTGCAAACAGGATTTCCCCAAAACATAAATTAAAATGTATATTTGTGTTTGAATAGTACAATTGTTCGATAACTTGATATTTTTACTCTTCATTATTAACATTCATAAAACTGTATGTTTACGCGCATAGTGTAAATGTCCCCCAATCATTGTTCATAGGATTGCTAATTGTTTCGTTAAGTTAAATTGTTGTTATTTTGTGTTGATGCTGTATGTATACTGATATTATTGTTATTGTTTGTAAAACCCCCAACAAGTACGGTACGTGTACGGAGAAAAGAAAAAACTGAAAATAAACCCATGAATTATATTTAAATTTAATTAACCCCGTCTTTTTATTTTCGAGGAAATATTTCAAGAAAAACATTTTGGTCCTTCGAGCCGGATTTAAACCCCCGAGTCCCCTTGAAATATTTTCAAGAAAATATTTTTTATTTTCAGAATCCCCAGTGTTTTCATTTTTTTCATCAATCCCCAAACATCGTTTTGCGATCATCCGCATCATTTTAATAACAACCCCCATTTTCCATTAACACTTTAATCAAAAGGTAAGTTGTGTGTTTTTTTTAAATTTTGTTAAAAGTGAAAAAGTTAAAAGTGATAATATAAAAAACAAGAGAACCAACAAGTGCGCGAATCAATTTGCCGTCGGCAAAACACTACAGTGAATTTGTGTTTGTGTTTAAATTTTTGCTCCACATTTTTTACCCCTTCATTCGCGTGTGTTTTTACTTATAATTAATTATTAATTTTTTAAATAATAAATAATTAATTGTTTAAATAATAAAAAATTAATTTTTTAAATAAAAAATAAATAATTGATTTTTTTTTAAAAAAAGTGGGTATTGAACCACAGAACCCCCGTTTATAAGTATTGACACTTAATCGCTGATCTATAGATAATAAATAAAATAACCCTGCAAATAAGTAAGTGCAATCTATTGTACTTTTTATTAAAAAAAACAACCGTGAATATTTACTGTGTCTTTGTTGGTTTTCTTTTGTTTTTCATTATATGGTCACACACACACAACGTACACTAGTGCTGCACATTTTTATTCGTGCGAAAACCCGGTTACTATTTAATTAATTGTGAAAAGTGAATTTTTTTACTTTTTTATTAATTTTTTTGCCCTAAAAATTTAAGTAATTAATTAAATAAATTTTTTAATCGCTATAAACGAATAATTTATTAGTGAATATATAATATTCGATTTACCCATAGTGGGTACCCGTTAATATTTTGCAGCAGCACAAGTGTTTTTAAAAGATTTTTTCTGTTTTTTAATTTAACGAAGTTCTTTTTACACTTACGGAATTCCTTATTAAGTGAAACTTAACCCGATTTTATTTCCTAATATCACAAATTTAACCCGATTTTATATATATATACACATATATATTGTACGTGATATTTACTCATTGTATTGAACAAGGAATCCGAGTGTCAAAAATTCGCTTTGTTGAATATATATTTTTATTATACCCAGTATATATATAATTTTATTCTATAAATTTATTTTATACATTTTATTTCGCCTGAAAGAATTTGTTACTCTTTTTTTAAATTGGATAGATTTATCTATTTTTACCCGCAGTTTCGTTATCGTTTCTTCTCTATTAGAAAAAGCAAATTTTTTATCTGATTTTTTCCTCACGTTGGACTTTAATTTTTACTCGTGTTTTGTAAATAATTTTTATGAAAATTTCTCCATATCGATTGAGATCAAGAATGGATTTGACTACTTTAATCCGCAATGCCGACCGTATGGCAGACTTTGAGGCATATATTGCCAGTATACCCGTGGTGGAACACCAACTCGGTGCTTTAAGTAGTCATGAGGAAGAGCTCAAACGGTTATGGGAAGCTGTTCGGTTATCTTATGACTCTTTATTAATTGAGGCCGAAAGGTTGAAAGATCCCCAGATTATCGAACTGAAAGCCAAGTACTTTCAGTCTTACGGCACATACACCAGGGGGATATCTCTTATAACAGGTCACCTAGAACGACTTAAATTATCGACACAGGGCGAAAGGTCCATTGCGCAGTCTGCGCCAATGATTAATTTACCTCCGTGCGACACCCCAATATTCTATGGTGACTATAAGAGTTGGCCCTCATTTCGAGATATGTTCTCAGCTTTGTATGGTAATAACCCCCGTTTAACCCCAGTACAAAAATTGTACTACCTGTTGCAGAAAACTGCAAAGGATGCACATGATACCATACAAACTGTGCCACTTACTAACGATGGCTATGAAATCGCATGGAAAAGGTTGGTTGACACATATGAGAACAAAGATGCCCTCATAAACGAACAGCTTCGAGCCCTACTAAATATTAAACCGCTTTCACAAGAATCAGGATCGAATATTAAAAATTTGCAAAGAACGATAAACGATTGCATTACAAATTTGTCATTACTTGAAGTAACCCCTGAAATATTTTACCACGTAGTGCTGGTGTATATTTGTGCTACAAAGTTACCTGAAAACACACTGAGTCTCTGGGAACAGTCCAAAAGACTTTCTAAAAATTCCCCTAAATGGGATGATATGGACGCTTTTCTAACAGCGCATTTTAAAACTCTCGAGTCAATTTCTGACATAAGGCAATCCCATTCAAACCCCGTTCAAAACTCGAACAAAAACTCCACAACTGCTAGTTCCCGAAATACCCCTAATTTTAATGCTGCTAAAAAATCGTCACATGAAAATAGACAGATCCAAAGTTTTGCGACCCAAACTGGGCAAACACCAAATGTTTGTCGTTGCTTCCTTTGTCAAGGTTCTCACCCCATTAGACTATGCCCCAGTTTTTTGAGTACAAATGTTGATGAAAGAATGTCAATAGTGAAACGACTAAAGTGTTGTTCGAACTGTTTGGCAACCTCCCACGAGTACAAGAATTGTAAAAGTATTCATGTGTGTTCACTTTGTAAACAAAAGCACCACTCCCTGCTTCATAGAGATGTAAAGTCACATATGTCTGCCAGTAATTCACCCCAGCTCCCTATAGCCAATGGTACGACTATGTCTTCATCTCAACCCCCCGTTCATTTGAACCCCAATCCAGCTAGCAGTCCTTCTCAACCCCCGATTAATTTTGCCCCATCAACTTCTACCGCGGCTCATAATCTGCAAACTTATTCCGCACAGCTCAAGTCGAACCCCAATACAGCAGTCCTTTTGGGCTCAGCAGTGTGTATAGTGCACATAAACGACATTAGATGTGCCGCTCGAGCCTTAGTTGACCCTGGTTCGCAAGGTACCTTTATTTCAAGGAGGTTACAAAGGAAGCTTGCTATTCCCACATTTTCCGTGCCTTCGACAAGTGTCACTGGAATGATGGATTGCTTAGCTGGCAAAACCTCTACAATGTGCACTATCACGGTTGGTTCGCCGATCGACCCCGGTTTCAAAATAAAAATTAGTGCATACGTTGTTGAGAAAATTACCGGTCGGTTGCCCTCGTCTAATATCTCTGATATTGTAACCTCTACTTTCCCCGACATTACCCTGGCCGACGTCATGTGTACCCGTATGGATATACTTTTTGGAGGAAATGTTTATCCTAAAATTTTAACTACGGATGTCAGAATACATCCAAATGGCAACCTGATCGCCCAGAGAACCGTGTTCGGGTGGATAGTTACTGGTGAAGTTATTCAGCCCCGACCCTTACACTCTATATCATCGTTTTGTACCCATCTCGAGTTGAACACTCAACTTTCGCGTTTTTGGGAACTTGAAGAAGTTCCACAAGCGACCCAGTTATCTGAAGACGATAAATATTGTGAGGAACTTTACCGTACCACCACTTTTAGAAACCCCGATGGCCGTTACGTTGTCTCTCTCCCATTTCGCCGAGAATTTTCAAATGAATTGGTATTAGGAGATTCTCGTAAAAACGCCTTTTCCCAGTTTGTGCGAAATGAAACGCGTTTATTGAAAAACCCCGAATTGAAATCCCAATACGACAATGTAGTTCGTGAATATATTGAAATGGGACATGCAAAAGCCGTCAAAACCCCAGTTTCCACTGCGAATAATTATTATTTACCCCATCACGCAGTGTTTAAACCCGATAGCATTACCACAAAACTCAGAGTCGTATTTAATGCTTCAAACCCTTCCTCCAATGGCGTAAGTCTTAATAATGCTCTATACCCTGGTCCTGTTTTACAGACGGATCTTACTATTTTATTGCTGCGTTGGCGATTTTTCCGTTACGTTTTTAATGCAGACATTGAGAAAATGTATCGCCAGATACTTGTCCATCCCAATCAAACCCAATATCAAAAAATATTGTTTCGTGATGATCCTGTAGCTGAAGTTAAGGACTATGAGCTTAGTACGGTCACGTTTGGAGTAAACTGTGCACCGTACTTAGCGATTCGTACTCTATTACAATTGGCTGATGATTGTAAACCCCAGAGTCCTGCGGCATCCGAAATTTTGAAAACCCAAATGTACGTTGATGACGTGCTTGCTGGCTCTCATGAGCTAGAAGACGCTTTCAAGAGACGTAATGAACTAACCCATGTTCTTGGCTCAGCTGGTTTCGTTTTGCGAAAATGGACGGCCAATCATTTACGACTCTTGGAAGATTTACCCCGTGAGAATCTGCTTGATGCAGACTTCTTAAAATTTTCGGATGCCAGTACTACTAAAACCCTAGGCTTGCGATGGGATGCGACTAAAGATTGTTTCTTTTTCAAAATTGCATCGCAGCCACGCCAGGATATTGTCACGAAACGTGGTGTCCTGTCAGAAATAGCGAAGTTGTTTGATCCAGCCGGGTGGTTTTCACCGAAAATCATTGTGGCAAAGATCATAATGCAACAAATTTGCAAAGACAAGACGGAATGGGATGAAGTTTTGAACCCCCTAACCCTATCTCAATGGAGCGCATTTTTAAACGACTACCCTAATGTCGAGAAAATTAACATTCCAAGATGGGTTGATTTTCTCCCCGAAAATGAAATGGAACTTCATGCGTTTTGCGATGCCTCTGAAAAGGCGTACGGCGCTGCTCTATACATTCGAAATGTATCGTCCTCATCGATCACGACGCATTTGCTTGCGTCAAAAACAAAGGTAGCTCCCGTGAAAACTGAAACATTACCCCGATTAGAATTGTGTGGAGCGGCTTTGATGGCAAAAATGGTAGAATCATTATGTTCCGAATTAAATCTAGACAGGAGAAAGGTTTATCTATGGACTGATTCTACTATAGTGTTATCCTGGCTTAAAAAACCCCTATGCCATTGGCCAACCTTTGTTAAAAACAGAGTAGCGTTGATTGTGAATAAAGTTGGTAATGAAAATTGGTCACATGTGGATTCCAAGGACAACCCCGCCTTTTTGGCAAGTCGTGGAATTCTTGCTAGAGATTTAATAAATAATTCTCTTTGGTGGCATGGCCCTGTATGGTTAAGACAACCTCGTGAATACTGGCCGCGTCACCCCCCTATCGACCACCAACACCTTGAAGTTCAGTCATTTTCAGTTCAGCTCGAACGCCCGTATGACATATTAGAGCGATTTTCAGATTTAACGCGTGCAATGCGAATTACTTCGTATTTGTTCAGGTGTTTACAGTATTTGAGAACCCAAAAATGCTCGTATGATACCTTGATTTTAACCCAGTCAGAAATGAAATTCACCCGAGATCGCTTGGTTCTTATGTGTCAGTGGAACTTTATACCGGAATACACTCAGCTTTCAAAAGGTATAACCGTGCCTTCAAAGAGCAGCCTGCTCACTTTGAACCCTTTTATAGATCATCGTCATGTAAAATGGAAATACCCCCAGAAAGATTTTGAAGTAGGTGATTTACTGATTATTCGTCAAGATAATTTACCCCCTAGTGAATGGCGACTAGGACGAATAGAGAGGATTCATGTTGGACATGACTCTAAGGTCCGCATAGCGGACGTGAGAACAGCTTCAGGAATTTTTACCCGACCCATGGTGAAGCTTGTTCTCTTACCCAGTTCAGAAACCCACTAATTCTTTCTTTTTTTTCTCTCCTTTAATTTGTATTTACCCTATAGAGAATATGTCGAGTGTATCACGCCGCCTTGAGATCCATCGTAAACCCATTGAAGGTCCTTCTTTCTCTGAGACACATGCCAACACTGCTGCCAGCAACACGTACCACAACAACCACAGCAACATAAACAACAAACACAGCACGCCGTTCAACCCAGGCCATCAACGTTACCGGATACGACAACCATTGTCATAAATGTTATGAACGCTCGACCCGCGTGATCCTTAACCCTCTTTGTTGCAGTATAGCAAGGGGGGCGGGATGTTTACGCGCATAGTGTAAATGTCCCCCAATCATTGTTCATAGGATTGCTAATTGTTTCGTTAAGTTAAATTGTTGTTATTTTGTGTTGATGCTGTATGTATACTGATATTATTGTTATTGTTTGTAAAACCCCCAACAAGTACGGTACGTGTACGGAGAAAAGAAAAAACTGAAAATAAACCCATGAATTATATTTAAATTTAATTAACCCCGTCTTTTTATTTTCGAGGAAATATTTTATTTTCGAGGAAATATTTCGTACACTAGGGTGGCCCTTACATTGGACTTTTACCACTTTCTGTGACAAAGTGCATTTAATTTCATGTTCTTTTTTTTTGATTTGGATATCGTTAAGCTTTTATACCAGGGGCTATATAAATAATTAAAAATTAAAAATCCATGAATATTTTTCATAAAGAACAATTTTTATATTTTATTGATTCTTGACTATTAAAAAAAATAATATGATTTTTTTTATCAATTAATACATTGGGATCGCCCAAAATCACAAATTTCGAGTATAAGAGCCACCCTAATTACACATATATTTTGCACAAAACTGTAGAAAACTGAATGAAAAGTAGCAGAGAATATAAATGAAATAAAATAGTGCATTTCGTGGAAAATACTTTGCAAATTTTAAAGAATACTGCACATACATATATATATATTTCTTTATATTGGGATTTATTATTAAAATAACGATTCGAAAAAGTCTAGCAATTATTAAATATGAAATCTTAACCTTTAGATGTCACTACAAAAGGGGATTTAATATTGAAAATTTTTACTTAAAGATTTTGCATTTTTGATTGTATGTAATTATTATTTATGTTTGTTACATTTTCATCTTACAATTAGTTAGTTCTAACATCAGGGGCCAAATTACCGCATACATTTCTTTATTTAAATTTGGTTCGATCGAAAGAACTGCTTGGATTGGATATTACCTTGGATTGGATATTACCTGGCTCTCTGATCCTAGGAAAATTCCTGACCTTACAAATTTTGACATATCAAAAAATATAAAAAGAAATTGTATTACTACTGAATTATCTATCTTCTGACCATTCTCCCGTAATTTTAAGCTATTATGGGAACACTAACACTCAAAATTGTAATAGAATAAAATAAAATTTCAAAATTTATTGGTTGAAATCACTGTTGCCACCCGAATTAGGTGTAATTTTTAATGTCGTAATGTAAAATTTTTCGTTTCTAACACTTAAGCTATACATACATATTTATATCCTTCTTTTTCTGGCTAACTATATTACAATTACGATTTTTTTGTTTTTCTCATTCAAGTTTTTAATTGGATTATAATGCATGACCTACTGATAAACTGATACCCCTAACATTTGTAAAACTGATTTGAGAAACTGACTGTCGTCTGAAACCATTGCAGGAATTGTATTTACCAAAGAAGATATGCAAACATTGAATGTATACCAATGCAATGAACATTTTGAACATTCCATAAATATGTATATGCAACCAAATGTGGCAGTAGAGCTTTTAATATTATTTTTGTTATTTATTTTAAGTTTTTAATGTTAGTTTTGTTAATTTGCTTTAAGGTACTATATATTTTAATAGACATGACTAATTTGATCTCTTTTGATTGCTTTATTGTGCTTTTTTAAAGTGATCAATAAAATGTAACGTAATTTTATTCAAATCGGGTAATTTTTCCTCATCTTAGGTGTAATTTTGAATGCTGTTGGTGGCAACACTGGTTGAAATATAAAAAATATATCATAATATTTTTTGGCCATGGATAACTTTAAGTGCCAATTTCCTTCAAAACCATATCTACATATGTATTAATAACTCAGATATTGAGAAGCTTCTTTTCGAATAGAAGAAACTTTACGAGAATCGCAACAAAGCTGCAAAACAGAATCTGTTCACTGCAAGTAAAAAATTAATAAGGGCTCTTTTTTAGAAGAGGATCGCAGAAATGTAAATTTCATTAAAAATTTAACAAATACATACTAAGCACACAAATTTCTTCCTTTGAAAGGCAACTAAAATTATTAAACTACCGGTAGAAGGCGAAAGTCCATTACGAAAATCTGATAGCACCTGCACAGGAAGTGCAAAGGATAAGGCCTTGGTATTAGCAGAACATTTAAGTAATGTATTTCAATCAAACCCCCCTGTGAACGAATTCAAACTAGAGGAACCATTACTTAGCTCATTATACTCTGGAATTATCAGATTCAGTCCAGAAGATATTAACAAAACTATAAACGATAACATTAACCCAATAAAGTCTCCGTATTATGATCAAATAACACCATCCATTACAAAAAGCCTACCTAATTTAGCTATTGTTTTGCTAACAGTATTATTTAATGCGATCTTAAAACTAGGTGTTTTTACACAAGATTGGAAAATTTCCCATATTATAATGATACCAAAGCCTGTAAAGGATTTCACCGTACCATCCTCTTATAAACAATTAGCTTAGTTTGTCGAAACTATTTGAGAAAGTATTTCAAAGAAAATTTTAAACTTTTTGAATGATTATACCAGTTCACCAATTTGAGTTCCGTGACCAACATGAAACTATAGAGCAAGTTAATCGTTTAACTGTAGAGATAAGAAAATCTTTTGAGCTTAAACAATATTGTTGGCCCATGTTAGGACCATGACGGCAGCACCATTATATTAAGAAGTACCATTGGTTAAAGATAGATTCAGAAAAATTTGTAAGAGATATATCTTGAACCCGAACCCGCTTATAAGACTGCTTACTAGAACTCAAGCAGATACAAGGCTTCGTAGAGCTGATTTACCACCCTACTAATTTCGTGCTCATTTATTTATTATGGCTCTCCCAACTGAGTGCAAATAGGCATATAAGGTAAAGCAGATTCAAAAAATAAATAATAAAAAAGTTTAAAAAAAATTTTACAATATTAATTTGCAATTCTGAACTTAACCCCTGGCACACGATGGCGAATGATAACGTTCGCTTAGATAAGACTTAACTTGATTGTGGAATAAACAAACTTGATTGAGTAAAAAAATAGATACGATAAAAAGTTTGTGCCTTAAGTCTTATTTAAGCGAACGTTATCGTTCGACATCGTGGGCCAGGGGGTAAATTTTTATTTTCTCAACCTTAATCTGGATTTCTGAATTTTTTTCTCATTATTAATTTTCTTTTCTACGTTTCAAATTGTATTTTCTTTATGTCAACTTAAAATTGTGCAGTTTTACGAGTAAAAACAATGATACAAGGTAGAATCCTAATGATTGATTGAGTTGTCTATTTTTATATTCTTTATTTTGTTCTCGCGAAATTTAATAGTATTAACACTTTTATTTTAATATGAAAACAAATTTAAATAAAAAACTATAATTTTTCTTTAACAATTAAAAAATAAAATATTTAAAAATGATTGTTTGTTCCTTTCTAGAAAACTTTATTTCATTTAGATTTTGTCAAATTTACTATTATATCACGTTAAAGGAGTTGTATAATTGAGAAGGTATTTTTTAAGGATTCCACCTTTTGTTATCCTATTCTGGTCTTGTTTTATTTATCCATTCGAATTATTATCGTTAGATTATTGAAAAAATTTCTTATGAATAATTATTCGAAGAATTTATTAATGGCTGTTTTCGAATAACGATTAATTCTAATAATTTTGGGAAGAATAAAATCGCATAAAACGAATACAGATATGTACATATTTGTTTTAAGTTGCCGTGTTTTTAAATATTTTTTATGCGATTTTTAAATTTCAGAAGTTTAAAATTTCTTCTACTGAAACTACAATATGAAAGTTAAATAAAATTTTAATATTCCTAAAGATAGCTCTTACTACAGAAATATAAATGATACTGCAATAACTTATTTTTCTAATAACGAAATCTTAGTTATTCAGTAAAAAACGAATGAAAGATTATTATTATTATTAGATTATGTGTTCACATCATGTTAAAATAAGCAATACTAATATAAATATTAACTTAGTAAAAGCTGAATTGGAATCATAATGGATCGTTTTCTTAGTTGAAGATATACTACACTTTTAAGCTAATCTCGAGATGTCGAGAATATTTTTGAAAAAGCTTTTCATTTCACTTTATTTAACCCTTAAATACCTGAATTTGAAAATACGTTCAAATTGCAGAAATAAATTTTTGTTGTAGCATGTATTTCATCTGCAAATTACGAATTTCAGTTCCAATTCAGAAAAATATACTCCTGGAAGTTCCAGGATAAAAACAAGGAAGACAGTTTGTAGACGGTCTTAGTAGCTAAACGGGAAAACCCGGTTTTTTTATTCTCAACTGATAAAAATTATTCGAATAATTAGATTAATTTTAAATGTGTAATCGATTTAATCGAACAAGATGCAATCTCTTATTCGAATTATTCGTTTTATTCGAACAAAGGAAAAGGCGAATGATTTGATTAGCCTTGTGTACAACTAAAAAATGCAGGATTCATATTACGTGGCGTATCTTTTGAATGGGATTTTTGTCTTTAGTATCTTATTTGTCATTTTGAAGTTTAAAAATCTTTCATTTATTCTCACTTAGTTATTGAACATTAAAATATTAAAATACGAAATGGTTTGTGCAGTTCAGAAGTAGTAATTGCAAAAAAAGATTGAAGAACAAGAATTGGAGGCATTCTTCCATGAAGACTGTTGTCAAACTAAACAAAACCTTGCAAAAGAATTAGGCAAATTGTGTATCATATAAATTAAAGTCGAGAGACTTTGAACGCTGATGATCAGCGTTGTCAATTTTGAAATTTCAAAACGCACCAAAATGGAGAAAAAACGCACTATTTACAAAAAAAAACGCACCAAGTTAAGAATTTCATTTTTGTTTCAAATATTTATTGAATTAATTTGAAATTTTTTTAGTATCATAAATTCTATAAAAATCTTTTTATCAACGATTATTAGTAAAAGTAAGAATAGGAAAAGCCTTTTTAAATGATATAAAATAAGCATTTCACCACTCAAAATTTAACTCACAATATGATATTCGGAACTAAAGTACTAATTGGTAAAAAAAACTAATTTCAATACATATTTGGTACTTTTTTTTATATTTTTTTGTTTAGGATTCCACTGGTACCACCAAACCATCAGGTTATACATCATACATTCGTATTTAAAATACATTTTTTCATCGTATAGATTTCATGAGTTACAAATTATTAGAAAACTGCAATTTAAAATTAGTAAAAATAAAGATTTCATCACATTTTCGAAAAAATTAAAACACGCACCGAAATACACAAAAACTATTTTGCTGTGTTAAATAATAATGGTACTCAAACAGGTGTATTTTATTGTAGAAAGATTTGTTCTCACACTGAAACAAAAAGTTGTGTTGAATTTGCTTTGGTGCCACCAGAAATTAAAAAGCGCACCAATATTTAAAAAAAAAGCGCACCGCGCACCAACTCAACAATTTTTCATACCAAAAATGTAAAAAAGCACCAAAAATGGTGCGAAACGCACCAAGTTGACAACGCTGGTGATGATGCATGTCCGAAATGCTGCTTAAATCAAATAAAAAGGAACTCACCGAATCATTACTTGATTTAAAATGGATCACTAACCGTAAGTAATCGTACGTGAAGATCGACAAAAGACCCAAATCAGCATCAAGGCCAAAACGCCCAGAATATGCGGCCAGACATGAAAGCGTAATATTCCATCATGGCACGGCTCGGCCACATGTTGCAAACGACTGTTAAAAACTATTTAGAAAGAATTGGTTGAGAAATGTTGCTACTCTTTGTTTCGATCGATACAGAACGCTCACTTCTGGGATACGCTTCACTTCAGAACAGGATATCCGAAATTGGCTTGATTTCTTCTTGCCTTAAAATATTTTTTTCCATATATTGTAGATAGATTGGAAAAGAAAGTTTAAAAAAAGTTTAATTTATATTTTTATGTTTATTATAAAAAACATTGACGCTAAACTCTGTGACATGGTTGTGGGTTAAAAAAACGATGACCTTCAACATAGTTTCAACATAATATTTGATAGTAATTCGATACCAAGATGTGTATTCTGATTTATTCGTATTATGTAGAAACTATTTACGTTGAAAAGTTTTTCTTGTATTCTATGAGGAGAGTAAACTAAAATATTTAATAAAGAAATCCTTTAACAGACTAAAAATAGATAAATTATTTAATTTCATGAATGAATGAATTTGGTGACATTTTTGTTCTACTTATTGAAACTTAAGTATAAATATGTACATATGGTTGAGTGTAAATGAGTTAGATACATACATATGTACATATGTATGTATCTATACATTAGATCTGCACTTAAAAAATGGATTTGCTATGAATGGTTCTTTAGTATATAAAAATAACTGATAGACACGCGATTGAAATTGTAAAATTTTACAAATATTTAAATAATAAAATTATGTAAGAAATTATAAACATAAACATTGTTTACCCAATTTCATAACATTCAATCGATTTCCGGCATGGGTCCTAATTGTCTTATTTCTGCCTACTAAAGACCAGATTAAGACACATCCAAATCATATATATATATACACCTAATTCTGTGTTTACATGGTTTTGATTTAACACGGTTTGAAGATAAACAAATTTAAAATTAAATTTTACACGATTTTACTCCATTTAGCACGATTCAAAATATTTTCGGCTTAAATTTTTTAATTTTTACGAAATAGGTTCATATTACAAATTAGGGGAATTCCCTATTTGTTGATACAATCAAATGAACTTGTCATATAAGAATCCGATAATTACATCAATTATAAATGGTCAAAATTAGATAAAACTTAAAAACATTTTAAATAAATTATGTTGGTCGTAAAATTGTCGTTCAAACAATATATCAAATACTAATAAAATTTGCACTAAGACTGAATAGAAAACACAGAATAAGGATCTTCCATTCCTATAACCAGTGCGGTTTTTCTATTTCTTATTATGTTTAGGTGGAGGGTATTTAAGATTCGAATATTGCACTCTCGCGTATTTTTACATTACATACTTTTAAACTTAGAGTGCGTAAGTATCTCTTTTTTCTTTAATAGCTATGCTTGTGTAAAAACAAATTGTATATGTGATTTAATATTATAAACCTGCATAGTTGTCCTTAAAAAATCCTTGCTTTTGACTAATTTCAACCAATCATCTCTTTTGCATACGATCAATGACTTTTTTTACACGGTTTTACCTGGAATCAATTACCGTGTAAAAACAGAATTGTGATTATTTTTTTTTATTTTTTAGACATATCTAATGTGTTGTATATTATACAAACATACAAATTAAAATTATATTAAATAAATTATGTATGTATACTATGTAGATCAGCGATGCCAACTTAGCGCGTTTCGCGCTAGATTTAGCGCTTTTTGACCACCCAAAAAGCGCATTTTAATCTAACGCGTTTTTTTAAAAAGCGCTAAATTGGCGCGTTTTCGTTTTTCATTTAGCGCTTTTAGCGCCTTTTTCATACAATTAATCGCTTTGACAAAAAGATACATTTTATTTGATATTTTTTTTCATACATACTCTATTTTTGCAACTAATATTTAAAAGCATATAAAAAAGAAGTGTTAACGAACTTTATATGTTTCTTCATAATTGAATGTGTTTTTTTTTTTTGCAAAGGTAAATACAAATCTATTTTGTCAAACAATGAAATAATGAATTATACATATTTTTAGATGGAGCGTTATGTACAAAAATATAGAAAAATGTGGGAATCTGATTCTTTGCTTAAAAAATGGATAAGATTATCGAAGAATGATGAAGAAGCTTTATATATTTATTGTAATTGTCAAATTGCAGCAAAACGTTCTGATCTAATTCGACACTGCCAGACATTAAAACATGAGAAAGCGATGAAACCATTTAATAATGTTGAACTTATTCAAAGTAAAATTTCATTTGAAAAGTCAGGCAATGATTGCTCTTTATACTGCTGTTCATAGTCCATTTTCTACTATGGATCATCTTGGTGAATTGTGTTGTTCAGCATTTACAGATAGTAAAGCTGCAAATTTTAGTCTTCATCGGACAAAATGTCATAGATATTTTGACATATCCATACTCCAATGCTGAAGTGGAAAGAGTATTTAGCGTTATGAATTATTTTAAAAATAAAATTCGAAACAGAATGTGTTTAAATACCGTTAATTCTTTAATTCATATTAAATGGCAAATTCATGCTGTGTAAGTTATAAAATTCCTCCACATGTTTCTGCAAAAATTAATTCAATTGAAACTTACAAGAAGTCAAAATTTTATATTAAGACAGTACTTTGGCCAGACGATGAAGAGGAAAATTCTACATTTTTGTTCGAAAATGAACAGTTTTAACTTAATTCGCTAAAATATTTTTTTTGTGCTGATATACACATTAAAATTAATATAATATATGATAATATATGATCTCAAAATGTACAAATAAAACAAATTTGTATATAAATATTGAATTTAAAACCCATTTTATTAAAATTAATCTTAGCGCTTTTTGGCGCTTTTCGCTTAATTAAAATTTAGCGCTTTTTGAGGCACTGTTTTGCGCGTTTTGCTTCTGAAAAGTTGGCATCACTGATGTAGATGTATAATTCATACACGTAATATTGAAATACATAGTTACATATGTATGTATGTGTATATTGTTGGATGTTAATTTTTGTATTACAAAACATTTATTGATTAATGTTTATGATCCTTGAGAAACAAAACACAGGCTAGTATTTATTGAAGTCTAGCTCTTTAAAAACCATTTAAAGTTTTCGTTTGTTTAATATGTATTTGATAAAATGTCAGGTAAGAACATGAAAAAATCCATTCGGGAAATTAGAAAAAATGCCATAATATTATATATGTACATTAGGGTTATTACTATTTTTATTATTTTACATTACAAAAATAAAACCCCTCAAATTCGAGGAACAATTGCATTCAGATGGCATTAGTAACATCAAATAAAAAAAAAATTTAAAAAAGTTCCCCCTTTTTCATTTTTAATTTTTCTTAATCTTTTCAGTGAAAGTCTTACTAATAAAAAGTCTGTTCAGCCGTTGCTTCACAATGGGTTAACGTTTTTTTTAGCATACTTTGATTCTTCCTTCTTGTCTGCCCTTTGATGAATATTATTTGTTGGTCACAAAACAGTTATTCAAAATTCAAGTCCAAATATCGCTCATCGTCTTTGCAAAACACCCTATAAATAGAGAACAACAATCAACCACCTTCGAGCACTTGAACAAATTTCACAACCAAAGCACCAAAGCAATAAGTAATCGTCGCAGTCGTCATTGCCCATCTCATCGCTTTCATTCGTACATCAATTGCTTGTGCAGTCGTCATCGCTCCATCGTTGTTTTTTGCCTCAATCACTTGTTTCATTGTTCAGTCACTGCCTTCGCTATTGTTGTTGTAACACTCACGCCATCATCGTAGCTGAATACAACAAGAAATTGATCTTTTGCTATTTTTCTGGACGATCACTGGCATGCAAACACTGCCAAAATTATTATTAACTAGTAGCCATTTGTCGTTTGGATTCGCTGCATCAGTAGCGCATACATATAATTAAAAATAAAAATTGCCACAAAAAAAACTATAAACCAAAATTTTGTATTTTCTTGTAGAAAAAAGGGACTGGAAAAGGCTCCAGTCTTCAGCAAAGTAATTTAATCTCTTTTAAACCACCATAAAATGTCTTCTAGAAATTCCAGCAATAGTGTAAAGGCAAACAGGTCTATTTGGACGAAGAATCTACCCTCCTCTTCTAAACAGAAAAGGGATCCAAGCATTCCATCTGTTGAAAAGCTCTCCAATCTCACACGGATGCCGACAAACCGCCACATTCTTGGAAACTTCACTTTTCTGTTCAACAGCGAGAAACGGCGACTGGATCGAATCAAAACTATGATTACGGACATAGAATTGCTCTGGAGGGAAACTCTAGACTTTCCGCTTTTATCCAGCGCACTCATCAGAAAGAAACTCAATAGGCTGATTGATCTAAATGACAAAAACAAAAAGAAACCGTCTGACAAATTCACTGCAACACTTTCTCAGTTATTTGATGTCACCAACGTAAATGGAGAATGGAAAAGCTCGGAAGATAAAAAGTTCTACCAGAGTCAAGTTGAGAGTGCAGGTAAGGTTGGTTATTCAACGGTTAAACAAGCCCCTTTGGAATCAATCCACCCAAGAAAACGAATCCGACTATCAATATCTCAAGCTCAAACCAGTACTTCTCAAACGCAACCCACACATGATATTGTCTCTAAATCTGCCTCCGATTCTTCACCCAAGTCTCCAAGCTCTTCTTCCACGTCATCTTCTTCTGAAAGCAAACCGAAATACAAAAGAGCAAGCACTACAACAGCGAGTTTACTGGTACTGGAAAACAACATTTCTACAAATAAAGCACATATCGTTCTTGAAACCATTGCTAAACAGGGTCATGATGTGCCGGTTCCAAGTCAGTCGGGTATCTGGAAACGAGTAATCTCAGAAGGACAGCAAATGAAAGCCAAAATTTTTTAAAAACTTCAAAGCAAAGATCCCTATTGTCTTCAGTTTGATGGTAAAAGAGTCCAAGGGGAAGAGTATCAAGTAGTTCTGCTGAAAAATACCACAACCGAAATCAAACTCGGTATTCTAAAATGTGAGAGTGGTTCTGCCGCGGCCATTCACAAGAAACTACATCAGCTAATTGATGAATACGATGCTTGGGAAAATATTCGCATGATAATCTGCGACACAACAGCAGTAAATACTGGTCGTTTGCACGGGATTGTAAAGCTGATACAGGATGATGTCTTGAGCAAGGGCTTTCAGAAGCCACAATACATTGGCTGTCAGCACCATGTACTCGACCTTCTTCTGAAGCACGTCATGAATTTTCTTATTCAAGAGCCAATGAGCAAACCAGAACTGAACTATTCCTTCATTGACAAATTAAGAGAAAACTATGTCTCTCTTCAGGCTCATTACCACCAAGTTGCGACAGATGATGTTAACACAGACGAGAACCCTGGATGGCGAGATGATTTAAAGTTCTTATATGAACTATGTCAGGCATATCGTCAGTACAAAACAACTTCACGATGGCCCCGAATCAGCTGGAAGAAACTCCCAAACTTACACCAGGCAAGATGGAACTCGCGTGCAATATATGCTGTTATAGCCTTTTTTCTGATGCCAGAGTGGCGCTGCATCCTCGGTACAGCATGCGACTTCATCTGCTATGAATGGGCAAATGCTTGGTTCAAGTCGCAACACTACAACGAAGCGTCCTTCAATGAACTGTTAACCTCACTCACCAAGACAAAATGCAAGAAGGCAATTAAGTGTTTGAAGACGAACTGGTCGGTCGAAGAGTCATTAATTGACATTCCCAGATCTAACCAAAATGCTGAACGTGCTGTAAAACTGATGGAGGAACTACATGCGAACTCGAAAAAATTTGAATTTCTGAATCTAAAGTTCATAGGAAAAAATAATTTTTAAACATTTTTTTGTATACTCTGTACTTATTACTAACTGCTTTATATTATTAATTTTTTACTATTAATCTTTTGAATAAACCAAAAACAACATGTAATTTTTTTTAAAAAAATTAATTTTTCACTTTTTTTCATCCGAATGAAAGGGGGAACTTTTTTTAAAAAACACAAAAATGCAATTAATATTCTTACATTACACATAAAACTTCCTCGATTGCAAGTGGTTTCATAATTTTTTTTTTTTGTCATAACCCTAATGTACATACATATTTATATGTACATATGTATGTATATTGTTATGAATGGTAGCAAAGACAAGATCAAAACTTTATTTAAAAACGATATCATAAGGGAAATGAAAGAATGCTATATTTTTTATTTTTCTTATCCTTCTGTGTAGGGTGTCAAGTAGTCCGTTAAAAAGTAAATGTATTGAAGTTTGGTGATTTATTGAGTTGTTCTTACTGATCTTTTTATTATGTTCTGAGAATATGTTTTCAACTGGAAGTATAAAAATACAGCTGTGAACACAATAATATACTTTACTCTTCTCATTTTTGATGGGCTTAATCATAATCGCCCTCTTTTGAATATAATCATTTTTAACTTTCTTCATTTTTAACGAATATTTTGTTGATTAAACTAGACTTACAACTTACGATATCTATATGCATTGCAGTATTTTTAAGAGAATTTGTTTATACGATATCCATTTTGCTAAAATATTAAACATTCATGGTAATATTAATACGTTTACATTAGAAAAATATTGGACAGAATTGAATTGCGTATGAAAGAACTTGTAAATTTATTCAGAAAAAACTGGTTATGTCAGTAAATATCAGACTCTAAAACGTAGATTGTTGGTGTGCAAAATTTGGACTTCGATGAGATCTAAATCAGGCGTGATCAATTATTTAAGTCTATTCTCCACGTACGAGTAGTTATTTTATACATAATGGTATAAAATTGAAACCACTAAACTTTGGGTTGTCTGATGCACTACAAAATTGTGGTACATAAAAGAACCAACTCTGCAAATAAAATTGGTGCAGTTTGTAACGACTACTCAATACAAAACCCTGAATTGAAGAACTAGTTGTCATTACCAAAATTTTAAAACACGATTTTCATTGTATATGAAAAGTTCTTTTCGCATATACGCATGCTATCTTTTTGACCGCAACTGCATTCACGTCGCTGTGCACAAAAACACATGTACTCAAGCATACAAATAATTGTAGAAGCATTTGTTATTGTGTATATTGCGAGAACATTCATATAGGAAACGTATGATAACGTTGATATCCTCTTATTCATGAGTGTGTGAAAAAATGGTTGAATGCGTTTTTCTCCTTGACCGATTTTAAAATCCTTTTTTTTATTTTTGTTTCCCAAAATTTATTATCCTTTCTTTCTTTATTCCTTTGCCATGTTTACTTTTCTCTTAAGCTTGAGTTTTTTTTTTTATTTTCGCATACTCGTGCAGAAACACACATGGAATCTTACTCATACCCTGCAAATAATATTGGACTACGTGATCCATTTTAGATGACATGGACTACTCACAACATGGTCCAATGTAATGCAGTCATGGACCATGTCATAGTTAAACAAGAGTTTGAGTTAAACGACATGGTTTCGTGTTAACACGATTGCATATTGAGTTGTTGTTGTTGTTTAAAACTAACCCTCGTGAGTACTCCATGGAGTAGTTTTGGGACTACTCCGATGGGTTATATGGTCCAGTCCTAGGACATCGCAATGTTAAATGGACCACCTTTTTTCATATATTTGGAGTACTTTTGGAGTACTCCTACTCCTCTTTGGACTAGTCTTTACATGCATGTATGGACTAGTCGCGTTATTTGCAGGGTACTAACAATACATACTCGCCCGAAAGTGGATTTATTTAAGCTGAATTGTTGCAGCCTTTGGAATTATTCAATTCAGTCTAGTGTTTGTTTATCCAATTTTTGTTGTTCAGTTTGTCAGAGTTCTAAAGTTTAAATTTTTCTTGTTATTGTGCATCAACATTGCTAACGACTCTGGAATGTTTTTTTTAATATGTACTAAAGTTTTAATTTAGAATTTAGTTAAATTAATTTTTGGAGTGTAACACAGGAAGAATAAATAATTACTTATATCCTTCAAGTGCCTTGATTTTAGCAAAAGAAAGCACATATGTATCAGAGAACGGATTGATTGGTTAATTTTAGATTTTGAATACAATCACAAAAAACGAACCTCATGTTGACAACATAAATCAATTCCGCAAAGCAATACATGTCATTATTCACAAAACGGAGTGTAACGAAAATGATGCTTGCATTGCATGTCTTGTACAAATGTAAACGTATACTCCCAAAAGCAACGAATACTTACCGATTGGTACGAATGGTTAACGATTGGTATGAATGGTTTCAATGCTGATTGTATAAGTTATACATATTATCAAAAAATATCAAACTTTACTAGTTTACTGTCAACAAATCGCACATAAAGCAACAACCAAAAAATATTTATTTTCTTATTAGGTTTTGTATTGTTTTTTCTCTTTCTTTATGTTTTCATTCACTGAAAGCAACGAATACTGGACGAATGGTGTGAATGTTTTTAGTTTTTTCATGTGACATTGAATTATTTCGTTGCTTGATGTATAACCGCATAACAAAAAGGGAATGTAAAATATCAAACAGTAATAAGGAATGAGTAAACAAACAGTATCTTTCTGTTATCTGATATGTATGTATACCGTTTTTTTTTTGCTTGTTGGCAGATTCATCTTGATAATAGTACCGTAGAGCAGCTGTCAGGGGCCTCTACTGTTTTCACTTTTTATCATTATAATAAATAATGATATTTTTATAAGCTCCAAACATTTTGTGTGCAAATGTTAATACGAGTCTGAATGTATATTTAAAACATGTGTAAATACTATCAATTCAGAAATCATTATATAACATGAAAGACAATTCTAAATTAAATTTTAAATGTGCGAATAATACTTATTGCGCCGATTGTTATTAGAGTTTGAGAAAATAGAAACAGGTAACAAACATGTTTATTCTATTTTGTTAAATATTCTTTAATATATTTTCAATGTGATTTTTTTAATATTTTTTTTATAAAATTTTAAAACATATAACGTTGTATTTCTTTTACAACGAATCGTTAGTTGCGCGCAATTTTTAAAACATTGATTTAGAATTATCTTTCAAATTATATAATGATTTCTGCTAAATCTCTGTGGAATAAATTAATTTATTTAAAGAAAATAAAATAACTTCAATAATGTTTTCATTAGTTTTTAACTTTAGTTCTGTTTTATAAAATTATTTTTTTTATATATAAGCTAAAAAATATAAAAATTTAAATTGATGGCGTAAAATCGATACATATTTTGTTAAATCAATTTGAAGTTAAATATACAATCTTATTATCTATTTTCTTTCCTTTTTTGGAGCATTATCTATCCCTTCAAATGTTGGATTACAAGGTAAATCTTTGCAAAATTGTTGAATTGAAAACTGAATTGAAATGTTCAATAGAAGATATACGGATAATGCATATTGATTGATTTATTACAAAGGAAATTACAGTAACGTTTCAAAATGTTACTAAAGAAAAATTCGAAAATATATTTTCATTGGATAATTTTTCGAAACTTCCATAATGTTGCATAATAAAAAATCTGGTTAACAAAATACTTTTAATTTGAATTTATAAGTTATTATAGTTTATTTTACTTGGCTATATTCTCTTAAAAAAGCGAATTCATTGAAGGGAGAAACTTTAAAAACGTTTTTGACTTGCGATATGTTTTGTCTATTATCTAATTCAATCGTTTTATATGGCAGCCAGGACTATAAATAGATTATGTCATTCAGCCTGACCAATCGAAATTTATTACAAATGTTTCCAACATGAATATGTAGTAAATTTAAACAGAACAACACATGCTCGAAATAATGCACAGATTGAAAAATATGAATGTATTTAGAGTAAAATCCGTACGAATATTGTGGCAATTCATTTTTCATTTTCATTTTATATGTGAGTGAAAAAAATAAATTTACCTTGAACTTTTAAAAACCTTTTGTGAAAAATACTCCACACATTAACTTTCGTGAAGAAATCTGTTTTAAGATTTCTTTTTTTATTTATTTTTGGTTAGAAAATTAATGCACCCAACTAAGACCACATAATAAATGTAAAGTTCTTAAGGAGTCTAAAAAATTTTTATTCTTAGTTAACAGTTGCCACAATAGATGCACAAACATAAATATACGCAAACACTAACGTTTTTACATCTGCAAAGACTCAACGACTAACAGTTTCCGCAATATATTCTAGCTTTTATCAGCCGGTTATAGAAAACTGCAGAAAAATATATATTTTTGAGGCAAATTGCAACAAAAGGACAGACAAAAGTATAAGACGTTCATTTCTTGCAGATGCACGAACCTACAATTGCCTCTAATATGGCAAAGGAGATGTAAGGCCAACAAATCAGCCAGTCAATATACAAAAGAATTTAAAGAATAAGAAATTAAACAAAACTAACGCAAATAAAATTTACTAAAAGAGGATTTGTCATACTGTAACGCTTAGTCAAGTGGTCAAAAGAAGGTTAAAGAAAAAAAATATAAATATAAGCCTTGTGCAAAGAGTGTGGTTTCTAAAGTTTTCCCTCCATTTTTTATTTTGATGTTACATTCATTCAACGAAATATGGCACTAAATGCATTTTTTATATTTAGAAAATAAAACCAAATTTAAAAGAGAAAAAGAAACAAAAAGTAAAATTTGAATATAAAATTCGGTAGAGATTTGTTGTAGCAAAAAAATAAAAGTTCAAAGTGCATTAAAAAACACTTAGAAATATATTTCTTAGATCATATAATGCGTCTGCATTTAAGTTATTAGCAGTAACACAGCAGGAGTAAAGCATAATTTTTGCAACAAAACTTCAATTAGGGTCAGCAAACCAAAAAAGCAAAACAACTATCTAAGTATCTTCTTGCCGACAATGCATACACAGATGTAGCAAGGAAAATATGTATTTATGTTTTAACATAATATCTGTTGTATGCACAAACAAACACACACAAATGGTGCCAACAATTTACTCGCAACAAACCATTTTAATTGAAATATAAGTATTGAAAAATAAGGTTTTAAATTTATAATTTTTTGCTTTCGCTTTTCGAGCAAAAAAAATTGTAATGACTTGAAATTAATGAATATAATACTATTCTGTCTTACAATTACTTAACCATTTACGTTACCACCTCGTGTTTCACTAACATGAATATTTGTAACCTGTCATACAGAGGAGGGATCCTTTTTTTTTAATTCTTAAAAACATCATTATGCAAATGTATTTTATGCTCTCCTAAAAGTGTGTCGTCAAATAGGAACGAGTACAGAGACTTTAAATAAATTTAAATATCAATGACGAGTCCTGCATAGTATATTTTTAAACCTATTTTATTATTTTCAATACATTATTGGCTTTAAACAAATCTAATTTGAATTTGTTATATTCGGCAGTGTTGCATCATCTTTACCATTCACCTCAGTAAATTTTTTTGTGAAAGAACAATTCATTTATTTGCTTAGACCAGTCTGTCAATAAAAATAGGTGTTATCCGCAATATAACTTTCTTCAACATCTTATTCACCATCATTTTAGATTACGTTTTAAGGCGCATTTGATCATTAAACATGAGTTGGTATTTGTAGGCCGGGTTCGATTCCCAGCCGCTGCCACTCAAACAACATCAGTTTCTGATAATTATTAGTTTTCTTTTATCTCTCATAACTATCTTTCGGTGGTAAAATCAACCTTTAACATTAATGTGCCTACTCACCACCAGAGGCGCTGCAATTCTTGTGATATAAATAGCTTTCTTCTTTCACCACCTTTACTTCTTCAACTATCCCCTTTCCAAAGAAAGTAACGCAAGTATCTATAGGCATATTAATTGCATGAGTGTTATACTGTGTTCAGATATGCAACTTTATTAATAACACAGTACAACAGCCAATCTGGGGGGTGAGAAATTCCAAGTCAGGGTGATGGTACTAGGTCAGTATAGTAAAACCCTGAAAGGGTTTGGCGTTCGTATGTGTCAGTTTTTTTTATGACCTTTTAAATTTTTTCCTTATCTTGACGTTTTTTCGCTTAGTTGTAACATTTTGGCAAAAACGTAGTTTAACATAACTCGAGAACCACTTGTCCGATTTTGATGAAACAAATTTAGAAAAATTAAGAATTACAATTTCTCTAATCTGTTTCTATACCGTTTTCCTATATGTGCAACACTTTCGAAGTTAAAAATGAATGTATGAAGGGGAAAAATATTTTTTGTCTAAAAATGTAAGTATTTTGTGTAGTAAGCTTGTGTGGCAAGACAAGGATGATCTTGATGATAAAGAATTTTCAGGAGAAGGGCCAACAGTGGAGTCTCACATTGACATTATGTGTGGTTCAGAAACTGATGATAGCGATGAATGCGATGCCACTAGTCCCGAACAACCATCATCGAAAAAGTCTAGGCAATATTTATTAAAATAAATAAAAATAAATAAATAAAATAAAAATAGAAAATTATGAAAATGTTTACTTAATTTTTTTTAGTAGTTTATGGCCAGAAATCTGGAGTTATTGGGGAAAATTTATAAAAAAGGCGATAAATGACACTTTTTTGAATAAAAACAAAAATGGGATACCTTCACTTAATTGTAAATAAATAAATAAATAAATTCTTAATTTTAAACTGACACATACGAACGCCAAACCCTTTGAGGGTTTTACTATACTGACCTAGTACCATCACCCTGACTTTGAATTTCTCACCCCGCAGACAATAATCCCAAAAATGTTCCACAGTGTAATTTAACACAATAATATTTTTTCGATCTCATCGATTATTATACATAAAATTAATTGAATTACATATTCGTTATTCGAATATGGTAATTTTTAGATTCTTCGAATAATTGTTCGTAAGACATTGTGAATGAATACCCTAGTAATAGTAGTTATTTATTTTGGTAATGGTATTTCAAATATATATACCGGAAATCGAACTGAATTGAAATTTTGGAATATTTTTTACATTATCACTATAAATTACGTTTTAAAGTTCAGTATAAAATATTCATATTAAAAGTGTTGACAAGGGTATAAATCATTTATTTGTATTGATATTTTGACGACTTTATCATTCACATACTCGTATATACATACATACATACATATGCATAGGCATTCATATACAATGTAATTCAGCACAAATGAGATTTATGTCAGAAAAAGCAAACCTCAACATTTTGACAACATATGAATCAGTCAATAACTGATGACAGCTCCAATATATACCCTATTTCCATGAATCAGTTAAGTGATCATAAATTCTGTGACGAATTGGATAAATACTCGTACATATATACATTAGGGGTGGAATAGTGTTATATGGAAATTAGTAATTAGTAACAAGATTTGGATACGCCAGAACCTTTAATTTTGTGGGGTTTGGCAAAAAAAAAATGCATGAGCCAAAAAAATAATGGGGGTCAAAAGTAGGAGAAAATGAGACAAAATCTACTTAAAGCTTCATAACTGTCCCTGAGTCGCACTAACAGGGTTAAAATGTGAGGCTGACCCTCACTAATATTTACCCTCCTACTTTTCTATGAACACACCTACCCCATATCTGTCCTCCTTAAGGGCGTTCCCATACAAAATACTATTTTTTATAAAATTAGTTCTCACCGCCCTAACTAGCCCTAGATTGCTCCTAGAGGAGTAAAATGTATAACCGACTTTAATATTTTTGTTACCTCAACATTTTTTCAAAACATACCTATCCTTCATCTTCAGTAATTAGGGTGGTGCCCATATAAAAATTTTAATAAAAAAATTTTTTTATATATTTTTGTAATTAAATAATGTTTACGAGTATTATAATGATAATTAAATTAAATCGTTTTTATTATGCGAGTGATATTTTTCCCTATTTCCTCGTTACGTCACTCTAGCATATCGAAATCAAAAACTCCTTCACTATTCCACCCCTAATATACACACGCTAATCATGCCAGTTATTTTATAATGCATAGATTTCTTCGAAACTTTTTGCTTGAAATTTGGACAATGCTCAAGTCTCGTTTTAACACCCTGTAATCATAATCATATGATCGGGGTTAATCGATAGCAACATTTTCTATTCATTATTGAATATATTATACATCTTATTTAAATTTAATAATAAAAAATCCAAAAATGTATTTTATGCAATTGAAACAACTCAAACAACCATACTTATCTAACAACTTTCAAATGCGCAATATAAAATTGTTAGTTCCATAAATAACAATGCCTATGAAGACTTACGATCCATTTAAAAATTTAAACTAAATAGAAGATTTAAAAAAATATGAAATTTGTTTACCCTTGGTTTTTTGATTTTTTAAAATTTTGTTGCAAAATGTGAATAAAATTGCATTAGTTACTAAACATTTCTCATTTTAATATATTTATTACAAACTAGTAAGAATTAAATGTTTATAAAAAGTTTACTTATAATGCATCAGAAAAAAGTTAAGTAGTAAAAATTTAAACTTTCCGTAATAACTTTTCATATGGTTGCTGAACCAACAAAATCCGATCAAGCTTTATAAGATACATTCTTCAGTCATGGTTGATCCATTCATGATCGATTGGACAGTGCATCGCACAAGACATTACAGGGAAAACTCGTTCTTTAGCCATACTGTCCGAATCAAAATCATATCAAATGTTTACAAACACTACACCCTCTATCCACCCTCCCATAACCTATTTTCCTAGTTCTAACACAATGCATTGCATGAGTAGGATTTGTCCCCTGAGTGCTGGGTCCAAGCAAAAAAGAAATAACCTTATACAATTGGTTGTTTTCAAAAATCTAAATTGGTTAATAAAATTGGGAGTTTTCAATATTTTCAAATGGAAAATGTTAAAAATTAATTGAAAAAGTCTGAAGATCCAGTGTTTTGTGTGATGTATGGTGGAATGACTAATATGTATGTCAGTCAAACAAAGTATTAGATAACAACGAAGTCATTTAATATGTTTGATACACACAATGTAAAATGGAATTATAAGTCACATACTTTCAACGTTCAATTAATAATGGACCTTTTACGAAAGTAGCTAAAATATTTTAAGTACGAGTATGTATCTTTTCATACATATCCACAAAACCAGCCAACGGGTTTATTGTAATTCTGGTTCCTTTTTACACATTTTACTACAACATGTGTCCCAAAAGGTATTTGTCAACGACAAAACTATACACAATCATACATATTCCAAAGTAACCTTATCTAAGAAACCCCATACACACTTAATAACTAGTGTCTTCGTTAGTTTTGCAACAATAAATTTATTTTCTTTTTAGATTTTCCTAAGTTTATTTATGAACACTGTGTCCATACGTGTGTATATACACATACATACATATCGTTGGTCTCATGTAGAAAGGCCCTAACTCGCTATTTTTTCGAAATTTCTTTTTTTTTTTTTGCTATTCCAATGCATTTAACGCAAATACACCTCCTCACAAAAATTTATTGCAATAAAATAACGCTTTTATAAGCAGTTGTACAAAAAAAGTTACATGTTGAATACTATTACAGTTCTCTATTATGTTTTTACCTTCTCCTGTAAAGTTTCAAATATGCGAGTTAGGGCCTTTCTACATAAGACCTGCGCTTAATAAGTCTGGAAGGGTCAGTTTTGTTTTACTGATGCTAAATCGGACAGCAAATACCCTTGCCGGAAATCGATTAAAAGTTGAGAAATCGTCTAATTAAAAATAATGTACAAATAATTGTTTACTCAACAATGCAAATACACTTAAAAGACCTGGTCTAATGCACACTTATACCTACATACATGTACCACCTATATACAATGTACTCGTATATTATTGCACTTATATTGAATTTTTAAGCGGTGCTGACGTAAAACTATCACATACAAATAATTTCCTCCAACTCTTTCTACCAAGGCGACTGACTATAGGAGTACAAAAAATAAATGCACTAGAAAAAATGTACACATGTACTTACTTAAAAGTGTCTAGAGTTTTCCTATCAAACTATAAGACTAAGATTTGTGTGGCCATTACTTTGGTTGTAGATTTTCGTCTAGAGTACTTTATACATATCTTCACATACCCTATTCTAAGTATGTTGTACGTTCAGTAGACCTGCCCTCAGAACTTTAATTTTATACCATAATCATCCTAAACTTAAATACATACATATATTCCAAAGTATAAAGCCTCAGTTAGCCGACTGTAACGGAATGTAGTGTAATGACGTAAAATTGTTAGGAAATTCTATTTCTTACAGATTCATACATTACGGTGTTGCGTTACTTTACATCTACATAACCATTTGCATTACTTTACACATAACAATATCCATCAGCTGTTTCTTACTGTTACAGTTACATTCCATTACAGTCGGCTAACTGAGCTGTCATCAGATCCTTAATAAAGAATGCGCAAAGAATGTAAACAAAATTTCCTTTCTCTGCGCATGACGTCTCATCCGCTAGGAGTTCATTTACTTTTCTTATTTGAAAAAACATTCTCGATCGAAAAAAAGTGTTTAAATTGCTAATCAAGAAATTTTTACCATTCAAATATTTGAATACAGCTCCCAGATTTTTAATTTGAAATCGTCAGTAAGTATACCTAACAGAAAGTATCTTAAACGCAAAACGTTTCAGTTACCCATTTTTAATTTCATATCTCCTTTTATATCATCTGCCTTAAAGTGATCATTACAAACTCTATGAGAATCTTTTAATTTTTTTTCATCAAGGTGGTCCACTGTGCACATTGTTTTTATAACGCCCATAAATATTGGTCCAACACCAACCTTTAAGTATACCGATCGACTCAGAATCACTTTCTGAGTCGATTTAACGATGTCCGTCCGTCTGGCGGGCTGTCAATGTAAAGCTTGTGCGCAGAGTACAGGTCGCAATTTTAAAGATATTTCAATAAAATTTGGTACGTGATATTTTTTCGACGGACGGATAGGATTGAAACTGGTGAAAATCGTTTCATTTTTCTTAGCTGGCCTCCATAGGAGTTTAACGATCATAAATGTATGAATTGTGCAAGTATCCAAACAAATTTCACCACAAATGAGTAGCAAATGAAACTAGATCACATCTACAAATTATGTGAAGATCGGTCCATAATTCATCATAGCTCCCAAAGAAGCCCCACTTCCGAAAATCACTTTAAAGAGCATAACTCTTTTAAAAATGCCGGTATCCAAATAATGTTGAACACAAATATGTTTCTTATATATATACAAATAATATGGTACAATTTTGTGATGATCGGTCCATAATTAAACGTAGCTCCCATATGAGGCCCACTTCGGAAAATTACTTTAACGACCATAAATCTCTTAACAATTTTGGTATTCAAATAATATTCAACAAAAATAACTTTTATATATACAGAAATGATGACACCTAATTTTATAATGGTCGGTCCATAATTACTTCAAACTCCAAATAAGACCTCCTCCGTAATTCATTTTTACTTCCATAATTTTTTTAAGAGTATTTATATCGAGATAAAGTATAACATATGTACATAACTTCCACATGACATTTGTTCCCTATTATTTTTCAAACATTGGATTTTAATAGGAAAAATGTGAAAAGGGAACAAATTTCACGTGGAATTTTTATTCACGATAGGGGTGAATATTTATATTCATGGAAGTTATGGCACTAAACTTTTGTGTGATCGGTTCATAATGGATCAGAACTCCCATATAGAAGGGAAAGGCTGGGTTAATCTACACTCTTCTACTTATGGTGGAATTCTCGGTCATTAGTTAACCATTAGTAAACTAAAATAATACTTATGGTCGAATTCTCGGTCATTAGTTAACCATTGGTAAACTAAAATACTAACTATTGTTTAACTATTACTATTAAGACTGTGAATTTAGCCATTATTCAAATACGTAAGACATATTTACAATTTGTCGCCGAAAACAATTGTAAACTTTATTTTCATAGCAACAGCTGTTATTTGACTAATAGTTAACCAACGACGTTTGGGGGTTTAACTAATGGCAAACTAAGCATTGCGAATAAAGAATCATTAGTTAAGTCTTTGCCATTAGCTAACTAAAGACTGTGAATTTAGCCATTAGACTTTTTATAATAAGAAAATAAATTCAAACTAAGAATGTTGTTTTTTGTTGGTAGCATTCTTATCTCGATAACCAACTAAAAAACATTAAATCTTTATAAAAGATAACATAGATAAAGCCCGCAACTTTTAAAATATACAATGTATACTTTTAATTCAATGATGAACTTAAAAAACAGCTTAGAACTATTAAAGCTACCTGTATGTTCGTGCTCAGTTTCAATGTGATCACTAATTTAAATATGCAGTTATAAGCTAAAATGTGGTCTAAAACTAATGGCGTTTTCTTTTTTGGCAAAAATGTTACACGTTTTTCCCATTTCGCATCTTTTTTAATTTTTTTGTGTTCTTTTCTGAAAAAATGTCAACACTGCTAAAGTGTAGTGTGTTCTTTTCTATAAATGTCACACTATAAATTTAAAAAATGGTGCACCTTTCACACTCTGTATTTTTAGAGGGGGAGATTCGCACGATAAAACAGCTGACCAGTGATGCCAACTTTTGAGACTCAAAACGCGTAAACATTTTTGAAAAAAGGGCTAAATGAAAAAAATATACAAAATGGAAAATATTACTACTTTTTTATGTGCTGAAAAAATTTTGGATGACTTGTTGAATTCATCTTCATCATCTGATGATGATAAAATATTTTATATGATTATGGAAAAGTGAAAGGCTTTGTAGAGAACGTAATTATGAATACTCTGAAGTTGATGTATGTCAAATTTCATAGGACAATATCTCCTACTTCTTATGTATATATGTAATGTATATATAATATATATAATTTTTATAGTTTAAGAAGAATTTGCGTGTTAGTCGGGAAGGTGCCATTGGTCTTTTTGATAAATATTCATTGTCTTATTTCAAGCGATCTTACCAAGGAGCTATCTGCTTCTTCTTTTTTAACAAAAAAAAAAAACAAAAGCAGCTGTTTATGAAAAAAAAGTGTTACACTGTTGTAATTTTATGTTCTATTCTGACCATTAAAAATGCGACATCTTTAAAATGTGGGGTAAACATTATAAAAATGTACATAATAAAGGTGTAACATTTTATTTCAGAAAAGAAAACACCATAACTTTTAATAATAATGCATATGATAAAGCTATGAAGAATAAAACGACACACAGTTGGTCTTAAAAATAAACGGCAAATACTCTATGTATCTTCTAAACCCCTGGTGCAATTGAAATTAGATGTATGTAGGTGCAAATGATCGACTGTGTTCCAATCTTTCATCAATGTGGACGATATCAAATGGAAAACTAGTTTTAAGCCACAAATGAAATCCAACTTAATCAAATTGAAACTTTTTGAACTAAAAAGTAAGTAAAGTTTATTAGTTTCATAGTATTTATATAACATTAAATTTTAAGAGGTATTGATAATATATTTAATGGCCTCCTAATTCGATTAAAGAAATAATGAATTTATATTTATATTAAAAGTCAATTTCTTTGATAACATTTTTTAAAAATGTTATTATCAAAATCATATTGACATACATGTAATAGAATACATATACAAGTATGTATGTATAAGTACGGTCACACTCGGCAAATATATGCCAAAAAAGACCTGACCACTATATAAAATATATTTGAAATCGTTTTTTTATTTAAAAAAAACTTCGTTTGTTGAGGACAATACACAACAAATATTTAGTTTTATTTTATCTGATGCTGTTTGATCTTGCAAAACTCTTGTAAGTGTAAACAACGTCAAACTAATTTGTGCTAAAATAAGTGGTTACGCTTTTTTGAGTAAATATTTGCTAAATGTGACCGTACCTTAAGTCGTAACGAAGCCCCATTTTGCTTACAATAAATGTTAAAATATATGTATTTATTTAAAAAGAAATTCCGAAAATTGCAATACAAATAAATGAAGAAGTATTAAATTGTAATTTTAAACGAAAGTAAAAAATTCATCACAACCCATTTCGGTTTCAATAAGATTCTACACTTTTAAAAAATTTCAAATATATTTATTTAGGATTGTACATACTTACATATGTATCACACGATCTTCGGTTTCAATCTAAGATTCGACTTTATAATTTGATTTTGATTATTGTTTTGTGATTTTTTCCAAACTTAAACTCGAATGTTCTGAACAAAATATCTGTTCGGACAAAGTTTTTTTTATACGAAGTTTGACGTCTCTCTTTTTAAGAGAGAAAAAATATTCATATGAGAAAAACTTTGTCTGAAAAAATATTTTATTCAGAACGAATGGGTGAATCCATATTTACTAATGTTTCTCTTGTAATAATTTTATGAAGCATTTAAAGTTTTAACAAACATTTGGTGTTCTAAAATTTTTTGATTTGTCTTATGAAAATATCTACTGATTGTTCTGTTTAATGAAATCAACTAAAAGTTTTGATTTTCAGAGGTTATAGCAAAGAAAATAACAATATTATTTACATTTATTCGAGTGTAAATTCATTCACTCACATTTTTTATTGTTAGAAATATTTTTTTTTACTGATTCGATTGTCGTTAAAATTGTCAAATATCAACAAATTCAGTTGATATTTAATACATACATACTCGTACATATGCATTTGGTGATGGTTGTCGATGAAATAAAAAAGAGTGAAGAAAATTGTGTGTTTGTTTATTTTTGAAAGCACTTGCACACACCGTGGAGACTATTATGAATATAGAATGAGTTGATGTGAATTGAAAAGTCCTTTTTTAAGCTCTCCCATGAGAAATTACAAAAATACAAAACAAAAACTTAAGAACAAATAGAAAATACAATGGGACTAGAAATTTACACTTTGATAAGAACAAATGCGTGTCTCTATAAATACATAAATAAATAAGCAAATAAATATGTGTGCTTGGCTGAAGGAAAGTGTGTATGTATTTGTATACATTTGGCATAATGTTGTATAATTTTGCAATAGAAATGTTAACTTGTTTTATTTAATATTACAGCAGTCACTTGTTATATGGCCCTTTCATGGATGCCGATCAGAGAATTGAAGAATGACGTGTCAAATACTGTTTAAAATCTTAACAAAAAAATTACCACGCTCATTTACTCATACATACGAGTATCTGCATTGTACAATGTACATACACAGATAGATAGTTATTTATTTAGACACATCAATGCCCAGCTAGCAATTGGAAGATTGTTTTTGATAATATCAGCAAAATGAGTATTTTATGATTGCCTTAAATGACCAAAAACTGATTAATCAGTTTGTCGATAAAAAAAGACTAAAAATAGACTCATTTAAATGTTGAGAAAGCGCTGAATGTGCGGAATCATAATTTAATCACACAGGTGCTCATAATATGACTGTTTTTATGCTGTTTTTTTAACGGGACATTTGTTATTTGAAAGGCAGTAAATAGATTTTGAGATTTGTGTTATTTCTTAGTTTAGCTCGTGTGCATTAAAATATAATAAAAAATTAAAAAAGTGAAAAAAACGATAAGGTAATGTCAGCCAAAAAAAGGAAGTAGAATTTAAAATTGAAAAACTGTTAATGAAAAAATTTCAAATTTAAATGCCAATGGGTTTCACTTTTCGCTACGTGAACCCGACAATTTCTGTTTAGTAGATCAAAAGCTTGTAAAAATTATTGGAATAAATAACGATAACAATGTTCCCAGTTTTATCGGAGAAGAAATTAAAAATCTTACTTCACTATTTTCCCTGCCAATCGATTCCAGCAATTTTAATATATTTTGGTCAGCTGACATTACCTTTAAGACAAATAAAAAAAAAGTCATTTGCTTACGCAATTCCGAAGATCACAGTTACTGTTTTGCACCTCTGCTTGAAGATGTTGAAAACAAATAGTTTTAATTCTGCCGAATTTCAATATCAGAAAGCTAATATATCAATAAATCGTAAGTAAAAATACTTTGCATTAATATTTTCTTACATACATATGTATGTTTGCATATAAGTCGGCTTTCGTACTATTTAAATTTTCAGAAAAATATACTAGCACAAATTGGCGGCATGGAACCGACGCAATTCATAAGAGCCGCTGTGCGAAAAGTGTTTTCGGACGAACTAGCTACCCTCCTTAGTTGTAAGGGAATCCGCATTAAGCCAAATTATTTTAAGTTAATTTTTAATTTTATATATAATATATGTATGTATGAATGCCATGAATTTGTTTTTCTTTTTTTTAATTACTCTTATAATAAAATACAAAAAAAATTCAAAAAACTGCTTAAATTTGTATAATAAAGAACATTAGAAAAGTAAGTAAAACCAGATGCAATAACAATTTGAGGAAGACTCCCATATGATTAGTAATATGAGTGCTAGAGGACTCGAAAAGGAATCAAAATAGATGAGAAAGCGACTGCGCATATGATCATAAAATAATAATAAGATTCATAAATGAGTCCCAAATGATTGCAGGAAAGTGACAAAAATGTGTCGCAAGAGTTCACAAAACCGAGTCATAAAAGATTCTTTCAGAAGAGTCGCGGCTAGGGTATAATTTTCTCCCGACAAAACATTCATTTTCGACACAAAAGCGAGAGCATAAGTGATTATTTTAATCGCTTGGGGGGTCAAAGAAGACTCATATTTGATTAAAAATTTCAAAAAATGCTAGCTGGGTGTGCTAAAGAATTTATTTGATCAAAATGTTAATATTGCATGTATGTATTTGTTTGAGCTAAATATACAAAAAAAAAAAAACATCAACTTCCAATCAGACTTTGTATTCTTTCATGTATTGGGAACATTTCCCCAGATACAAATTATTTATGAATTTATTATTTTTTTAAGATTTTTATTTTCCTAAATATTTTATAAGTATTTGTTTTTCTTTTGTTGTGTTTGTATTTGGTTCCCTTTCTTTAGGTTTTTATAAATCAGGCGTTTATGCATATTTAGGGAATATTGTCACAATTTTTTTATTTTCTTGCTTTTAAATTTCTTCATGTCCATAAATATGTAAATTGTTACAAAAAACGAGTTAAATTTTTGACTTTAATTATTATTAACTTCATTTGTATATTTTAAAAATATAGAACATTTTTATAATAATTTTTACGTGAATCGGTTCAGCAGTTGCTTACAACTGAACTTTTTTACACGGAATTTGGGGCACAGTAGTTCCTACCAAACGAGCCATTAGTGTTAATCTCAAGATTTATTGTAAACATTGATACTCGTATATATAAATACAACATATATACTTATTTCATACAACACATTTAGCATGATTAAAATATATCAATCAAAATTGTATGTAATAAGTTTAGCGGTTTTGAAATTCTGTATAACTTACAATTATAGTTTTCAAATTATATCTTTATATTTGTGTTCGAATTTTTATATTATTCGTCATTAGTTTTCGTGCAAAATTCCTTATCGACACCTTTTCAGAGAAAACATGTGTCATATTCGTCATAAATTAAATGCAAAATAATTTTTACCAATTATGTCGCAATATTCCGAAGTTATGACAAAGGATTATTATTTTTATCTCAAGGAATATAAATACGAGCTTTTACACACATTTAACCCTAGAACACTAACGTTAGTCGATTCGACTAACATCACTTACGTTTTCGCTCACATTTTTATATTTTTTTTACCGATCAATCTCAACTCTCGTGTATACTCAGTAGTCGGTGTCAGGGCTGTCAGATATGGCGATTTCTCGCCAAACGTGGCGATTTTGAAACGTGTTTGGCGTCGAGATTTTCCGTTTGGCGACATGGCGATTTTTTGGCGATTTTTGATATCACTGGCGATTTTCTTGGCGATTTTCACCAAAACATCTATAATGAATTATGTGATGAAAAAAATCGTCTTTTTTTGGTTTTTATAAATCCACTTGTCAACGAAATGAATCATCTGAATTTAGAATTTCAATCGGACAGCATGGATGCAGGAAGCATGCATGAAAAAATGTATTGTACACTTCTTATGTTTTCAACAAAAGTTTTCAAACCTTCTGTTTTATATAATACTGAAAACAAAGAAAAATTTTTCAATGATTTACATGCAGCTATTGGTTCTTCAAATTCATTTTTGCCTCTAAATGCAATTGATTTTGGAGCAGAGTGTGAAACAGAATTAAGAAATGCGAAATTGAGCGAAGTAGAAATAATCGTACTTAAAGAAAACTGCTTTGTGTACATATTTAAAAAAACTTTTAAAAGAGATGATAAGCAGATTCCCAGAAAATATGAACTTTTTTAAAGCTTTTTGGCAATTTTCTATTTCAAAGATTGCGAATACATTATCTCAAACTAAATTTGGCGTTGTTCAAGAAACATTAAGAGCATTTATGGATCCAAATGTAGCAATAGGCGTGTATAAAACTCAATGGGGAAAACTTCCGTTCATAAATTGGAATAATTATTTTAGTAACGAAATTCCAACAAATTTACTTGAATTTTGGCCAAAAGTGTTTGTTTATCACGATACAGTAATGTCTGCGTTGAAATGGTCTTTTCAATAATGAATACAACAACTCGACTACTGCAATTCGTTTACACCGACTAATGAAATAATAAAAAAAATTCAACTCAACTATGTATGAAAGTCAAGACTCTAGTAATGAAATCGCTGAGAATGAAGTTTACGAACTTTTAGACTTATCTACTTAATTTTACTTTTTTTTTAAATATGATCTCCATTTTTATGTAATTTAAAACTCTCTTTTAACAAAGTTTTAAAATTTTTTAAATAGTAAAAAATACAAAAACGGATATAAATGTGTATATGTTTTACTAAAATATTGTTTAATAAGTAACAATTAATGTATTAAATAAAAAAAAATTAACAAAAACTAAAAAAAAATATTTTTGGCGATTTTTTTGGTTTTTTCTCAATTTTTGGCGATTTTTGACTTAAAAATTGAACTAGATTTTTTTGTGTAAACAAAATTTATTTCTTTTAAATAATAAAAAAAAATAAAAACTGAACAAAATCGGATTTTGGCGAATTTTGGCGATTTTTACATCCGTTTTTGCGACGGAGCTCAAAAAAATCTGACAACCCTGGTCGGTGGTTTCTCGTTGTGAACGGTCGCATTGCTGAGGTAAGTATTGCATATACCTCGTGTTATATACCTCGTGTTAGTCGAATCAACTAATGAAGTTTGCAACAAATGTTTTAAAAGTAAAAAAAAATTAATTTGTTGTGCATTTAAATATTATATAATTTAAGTTTTATTGTTTGTAATGAATTCTGTGATTTTATTTTTTGTTTTTGTTATTTTTTTTATTATTTTTAACAACTTTGAGATCAGTTGTTAAAAATAATAAATACTTATATTATTTTAAATGAATTGTTTTATAAAAGCTAAAATTTGTTATTTTATTTACATTTAAAATAAATCAATAATCACCCTTTATTAGATGTGTCAATTTTACATGTATAGATATCGAAAAAATCGGTTATATATATGTATGTGTTAGTCGATTGGACTAATAACACTGTGACACAAAATCTAACTTTTGGAATCCGAATGGGATGAGACCAAATACAAATGATAGCTGGCATTGTCCATAACAAAACCTCCAAGGGATTTTTTTGGTTCAGTGCTAGATTGTTTTTTATAAGCATTTGAAATTTGTGATTTTGGAACCCTGGCTAACGAGAAAAACTCATTACAATTTTGATAAAATAATGGCTATATATTTTTACTATCCGGGAGAAATGTGATATATTTATGTTTATGGGGTCGGGGAATCCATTTCTGATATTATGTTTTAGCTAAAACTAACGCTAGGTGGCGCTGTCATACAATTTGCGTTATTATTTGTAGACTTTCATAGAAAAAACGGTGCATATGCTTTTTTGATGCTGAATAATCAATTTTTGTTGTTGGATTTATTTTAAAATATAATTTTAATGATTTTGCAAAGTACATTTTATTATTGTCAGTAATTACCTATTTTCTATCACAAAAAATGTTTTATTAAAATGAATTATAACTTATTATATCTATTATATCATTTTGGATCTACATTACTATCACTGTCAGTTTGTATTGTTTGAAGAAGTAGAGGGTTGTGGATCTGTGTATATATCTAGTTCTTGCTCTTCGTCACTATTGTCTTCATCTGTGGTTCTCTTTAACCACCAGCATAATCACCTAAAATAGCGTCTAGTTTTTTTTCCTCTATACCTGGTTTCCATTGTTAAAGCCACTTGATGAAAACGTTAACCTTGCTCATCTGATTCAGTTGAAAGTTGGTTTTCAAACCAATCCATATGTTGATGGAGAAAATGAATTTTTAAGGACATGTTTACTCCTAGTTCCTCAAAGGCCTGTAAGAGACGTTTTACTCTTTGTGAACTGTCTGCTTCTCGTTTTCTACCAAGAACATTTCCAATAACGCCCTTAATTTCATTCCATGCAATTAACTCATTTTGATTTAACGAATTATCAAAATCACTATTTTTCATCAATCTTCTAATGTCTGGACCATTAAACATACCTGTAAAATTAGAAAACTTGTATTTTCAAACGAAATAAATTAATGAACCGATTTTATATTTTTTTTTCTTTGCAAATTTTAAAAGATAAATAAAGTAACATATGTACATTTTTATAAAAATATAATACTTTGAAATAAAACGTTTTTTTTTTGTAATAGAAAATAGGTAATTCCAATAAAAACTAATTTTTTCCATGAAAACAGCATTTTTTTTTAACCCTGCTGTTAGGTTAGAAAAAACTTACGAATCTTAGGTTAAGGGACCATTTGGTCCATAATGCAATTTTCATGCAAAATAATAATTTTATCTTATTCATTGTAACTATTTTGGTTCAATAATTTCTAAGGTAAGTATTTGTCATATCAAAAACATTCTCTAAATATTTGACATGAATTTACATTCACTTGGTAATGAAAAAATAATTTTGGGATTCCCCGTTTTTTATTTTTATCGTGAAGAAGCACAGATACGTGCAGTACTTCTTCGCGTTTGTAAGTTTCTTTGAATAGTCCGGAAGTGTTTTTGTTACGAAATGGCGCAGTTGAACGAAGAAGAGATACGTGAAATTCTAAATGAAGAAAGTGAATCTGATATTTCCGATTCGGAGACGGATGTTCATCTGAAACAGAAAGTGAACAGGAAACCATCTCAGTTGAAACTAGCTCCGTTGATCGTCTTTTTATTGCTAAAAACAACATGGAATGGAGAGCGCCTCCATTACCTCAGTCTATTAGAATTGGGGCTGAGAATATTATCACAACACAAGCAGGGCCAACTCGATTTACACTGTCTAGATGCGATGACATGCTGTCTGCTTTTTTGTTGTTTTTTTCGCCTCCAATAGAAAGAATTGTCATTGAAAATACTAATAAGCACGGCAAGATCAAGTTTGGTACCAATTGGACAGATATTGATGAAGACGCACTGAGCGCATATATAGCTATGCTCATTCTTGCTGGAGTTTATCGGTATGGACATTCATGTTTTACTTATTGCTGTAATATATCAAATTTATCAGTGGCAGCGGAAAATATGAGGATGTCCACGGTTTATTTGATAAAAAATTTGGTCGCCCTAGTTTCCGATCGATTAAGTCTGAAGATACATTTCATAGGATTACAAGTGCTCTCCTCTCCTATTCGTGTACTGTGGGACTATTGGCAACAACTCCTTCCAATGTTTTACAATTGTATTGTAACCGTTGTATTTGCAAACATACTTGACATATCCGCTTTGAATGCGTACATACTATTTTTTGAAATCGATGCTTTACGGGCTCCAACTGATCGGAATCGAAAGAGGCCAGAATTTTTGCAACAACTAGCACTTTCTTTAGCTAAGTCTCATATGATGAAACGGACTAGATTACCTCAACAAGGGTTCTCAGCACATTGACAGAAGTCAATATAAAGTCTGATATAAAATGTTCCATTTGCAGCAACTTAATTTGCAAATCTAACCGAAAAACATTGTGCTTATCTTGCAATGAAAAATATATTCAAACCAACTAATAAATTATTATTTTTTTAAAAAAAATCTATAAAAATGTACTATGGACCAAATGGTCCTCTAACCTAAGATTCGTCATTTTGTATTTTTCTCAGTCCTGAATAAAGTTAGAAAATTTAATTTTCGCACATAACATTGTTTTATTAAAAGACCCCATTAGCAGAAAAATTTAGTCAGTATATATCACCGTTCCAAAGTTACAAGGGAATACTGAAAAAATTTGGACCAAATGGCCCTAACCTAACAGCAGGGTTAAAGAAACGTACTGGCAATAATAAAATGTACTTTGTAAAATCATTATAATTATATTTTAAACTAAATCCAACAACAAAAATTGATTATTCAGCCTCAAGAAAGCATACGCACCGTTTTTTCTATAAAAGTCTACAAATAATAGCGCAAATTGTATGACAGCGCCACCTAGCGTTATTTTTAGGTAAAATATAATATCAGAAATGGATTCCCCGACCCCATAAACATAAATATATCACATTTCTCCCGGATAGTAGAAATATATAGCCATTATTTTATCAAAATTGTAAGGAGTTTTTCTCGTTAGCCAGGGTTCCAAAATCACAAATTTCAAATGCTTATAAAAAAAAATCTAGCACTGAACCAAAAAAATCCCTTGGAGGTTTTGTTATGGACAATGCCAGCTATCATTTGTATTTGGTCTCATCCCATTCGGATTTTGGTTGTTGCACTGTGTAATTAGTGTTAACGTATAAAAAAAAAAATAAGGTTAGTGTTCTAGGGTTAAATAAGATTTTGTCTCAAACATTACACAACGATAATAATTTATAATTTATAGGGCACTATACATTATGTAAAAAGTACAGAATATAGCTTACCTTGGCCATGAGCTCCACTCCTTGGACCACTATGCTGGACATACTTGATATCTACATAAAATTCTTCCCTGCTTAGTCGGTTCTAAGACTCAATGAGCACGGCGGGCGGTAGCCGTGTCACAAAAATAAAAATGTAAAATGTTGAGCAATATATTTCTTACCGAAATGCTGTGTCTGCTATGTACGTACAAACGTCGGTTTCAGTCTACGAGTAGTGTATTAAAAATAATGATATCATCAAAACAAATAACATTTGATATATTATCAAAATATAAAAATATAACTCATAAAGGACGTATTTTTTTGGAATTCATAACTCAATTTGAAGTTTAATTGACAAGGGAAATGATCAGTATTTTTAAATAAATTGTTAATAATATTAATTGAAAGTTTGTCTGAATGTAATAAATTGATTGAAGACAATTAAAGATTTTTAATACTTTTTTTATACTCTAATTTATACCGTTAAACATCAAGTTTAACAATGTGCTATCAAATTTCTATACAAATTTCTAGATGTATTAAGTTAAGGTTAGTTGTACGTGTAACGTAATAGTTAATTTTTGAATGCTTAGATAATTTTTGTTTTAAACTAAAATTAAGACATTAAAGAAGTAATCAAGGATAATATAATATTAAGAAAATCACCTGGAAATGATTCAGTTACACCTACTATGATTAAAAACCTACCGAGTGTGGCAATAATTGTGTTGTCTATAATAGTTAATGCGATCTTTAAACATGGAGTTTTTCCAACAAATTGGAAAACTTCTCAGATAATAATAATACCAAAGCCAGGTAAAGACTTGACCGTACCATACTCCTATAGACCAATAATCTTACTTCCTTGCTTATCGAAAAGGTGTTTCAAAAGAAAATCATACCATTTTTAAATGAGAAAAATATAAATTTGGTTTCCGGGAACGCCACGGAACAAACGAACAAGTTAATCGTATAACCGGAGAAATAAGAAAATCCTTTGAATTAAAGTATGGCACAAAGGACTGGTATATAAAATAAAATGCTTGCTACCACCATGTACCCATAAACTACTGGAATCTTATCTATTGGACCGCTTATTTACAGTTAAGTACAACAATTACGTGACAAGAGAATATAGGATTGGAGCAGGAGTACCACAAGGAAGTGTTCTTGGACATACCCTCTATTTGATTTACACCTCTGATTTGCCTACGAACTGTTTCCGAAGAAATGAAATAGAAATAAAAACACAAATGCTTTGGTTTTAAAATAAAGGAAGAATCCTAAGATTTTTATTAAATAAAATATTACCTTGAGAAAGGATAAAAAATTGCTTGTTAAACTGACGATGATAATACAACGAGAGATAATAATTAGTTATAAAACTAAAAGGGACCGGGCGACAAAAAACGTTAGAAATGCCGTTATCGGTTTACTAGTTAGAATCTATGTAAATACTCCATACAATGTTGTTTTTGAAGGTGAGCAAAATAGATTCCAACTAGTATTTGGTCGTTGGTGCCAAAATGGTATCGAATATGAAAAATATGACTTTGTACCTAAACATTAACTATTTCTACATTTGATGATGACACCGCAATTATTAGCTCGCATGAAAATCCATATACAGCATCTAGGATACTAGATAGCTGTCTAAGATGTGTGGAACCATGGTTAAACAAATGGAGAATACGAGTAAATGAGTCAAAAAGCAAACATGTTACGTGAGGAGGGGATGCTGTCTGCATGTCACACTTAACAATGTAAATATACCTCAGTCCTATTATGTTACATACCTTGGTATTCACTTAGACAGAAGACTTACTTGGTGTCGTCATATAGAAACCAAGAGACATGAAGTTAAAAGCATCTAGCCTTCACTGGTTAATCAGTGACCAACCTAAGCTAAGCCTGGACTATAAAGTCACCCTGTATAAAACCAATTTGGACATATGGAATCCAATTGTGTGGAACTGCTAGTAACATCAGTATTGAATTTATACAGAGGGCCCAATCAAAAATTCTTAGGACCATGACGGGCTCACCATGGTACATAAGAAACGAAAACATCCACAGAGATCTAGAAGTACCATTGGTAAAGGATGAATTCAGAAGGGTTCGCGAGAACTACATCAAAAAGTTACAAACCCACCCAAATCCACTTGCTAGAATTCTAGCTCAGAGCCAGACGGAGTCGAGGCTTCGTAGAGCTTAACAGCCAATACGAAATTAATGCTCTGTTAGAGAGTAATTAAATTTATTTTAGTTTTAAGATTTGAATACTTATTGTTAGGCCTAAGCAGATAAGGCAGATTCAATAAATAATAAAAAAAAATTATTTATTAAACAAGGATTGGTTTGTTTAGATTAATTCAGAGTTATCCAGACACATACGAGTATTACCTCTTTATATTTATAAATACATGTGCACATATGTAGTACATAAGTATAATATAAAAATTAATTTCTGAGGATTAAATTTTGGCATAGAAGTTTATATTTGTGCTTAAATATTTAATTATTTAAAAAATAAATACAAACAATTTAATCCGTCTTTAACAAACTATTCACTCGTGCCTCTGAAATGAAGCAACTTTTAACACTCACTCACTTGCATACATTTAAATACGAGTACATGTGTATTTCAAAATCCATCATACATTACATAACTACTTGGATAATTTTACCATCTATGTATGTATGTTTCATTCAGGTACGACTCTTGCTTAGATCAAGGCAGTAGCAATTCCAAATTTCAAATGTTTCCGCTTATATTGGTAGTAGAAAAATTAATAACTCAAATATTCCGTTATTTATTATTTAGACCTAATACAATAAGATACTTTGTTTTAAAGTATGTAAATTATGAAGACATTCCTAAAATAATTCAATATCTATTGAGGATCTTATGAAATAAGTACTTTCATAAAGAGTACTTTAGATTCGACCAGGTTGCCGAAGCACTTTTACTGATTTATTTTATATTCAGTTGTATTTTAAGAAACCCCACAATTTGCTTGTTTTGGCAAGGACCTACATTTTTATTACAATTGCCAACATTATGTCTCCCTATATGCATTTATAGACACAGGCATATACAAGCATGCATATGTACACATGAGTATGTACATGTATGCACTTATGTTTAGTTTAAATATTATGTATTTTTATACTTATCAGTACACAAAATGCAAGGATAATAAATGTGTATAAATATATATACGATGTATAATAGTATGTATGCATGTGTATATATTGTAAAATATCTATTCTATCGTATACTATATTTGCGAGTAAGTATAAAACATTGGTTCATTTCAGATTATACATATTTGTTTAGGAAAAAAGAGAAAAAATATAAAATATTATGAGAAAAACCATGGAAAATCAGGGAAATAAGTAACAAAAATAAAAATGTATTTTAGAAATTCAAACATGTTCTCATAGTTTGTACTACGACTGCACACTCACAAATGCACATATATGTACAGTGGGTGGAAAGGTAATTAAGAACTAATAAGTTATTTATTTTATATTGATCTTATATGCATCACTTCTCTGTTTTCTAACTGGCTTGATAAGTAACGGGGGATTTTTGTTTAAATATACATAATCAGTTAATTAAATATTATGACATCGCACTATGCCTTGTACTTTGTCTTCATCGGATAATATCCGAGTACAACACCTATTCATATCCTCATATTAATTTATCTATTCCATGCATGTTTGCCATTATTTTTCTGATAGTTATTTAAATTTATTGAGCTTTTAGAATTTTATTGGATATTTGATATTTTCAGATTAACGAAACAAATCCCTGAAGAAGTTGGAAAGAATACCAACGAAACGTCGGATTTAATAGAAAATGAAATAAATAATCTTTTATTTACATTAAATTAATGACCTTGAAAGCCTGCATATAGGAAACTATATAAACTATTAATAGCAAACAAAAAAAAGGTCGATCAACACTTATACATAACAAATGATCATTTTAATATTTCTAATGCACTGCAGGCCACTGTAAATATAAATATACTATATATCTATTACTTGTGTGTGGATTTCAACTTAAACAATTGGAAAATTTTTATATAAAATGTTTTATTGCGATTAAAAATACATGCAGTTAAAAAAACAATAAATAAATATATAGGTACATGTACTAGGGTATTCAATCGATTAACCGTTAATCGGTTAACCGGTTAATTTGGGTCGATTAACTGTTCGAATAATTTGATATTGGTGATTTTCAAATAACAAATAAATTGGTTAATTTGTGCCGATTAACCGAACATTTCCTTCTAGCAATAGTTTTTTGAAATATAGATCTAAAACTGAAACTAAGGAATTTGGAAATTAAATTTTTTCTAGAATGTTCCATGATGAACTTTGTCATAATGACTCGGATGACGACATGATTATAGAAGAAACTTTTGACATTAATGAAAATAGTCTTTTTTTTAGAACTAAACCAAACTATTAATAGTATTAAAAATGTAAAAAATTCTAAAAAGGACTTTAATGGTATAATGAATGATTTTGTATGCTTAGAAAAAACAAAGAACAGAACTGATAAATTGGATATTCTTTATAATGCCTTACTTTCGATTTCTCCAACATCCACAATCAGCGAGAGAGTTTTTTTCCAAGTCAAGTATTATAAAAAATAAAGAAAAAAACCGTTTAAAAAATATTCTTTTTTTAAAAGATTATTTCACAAGATCCCTTTAAAACCTTAGTTTAACTCATATACATATGTACAAAGAAGGATCTCATTTATCTTAATTTTTTATTACTTATGAATTGTTACGTTTTATTTGTTTTTTTTTATTAATAAAATATAAATTCTAAACATAAAATAAGATTAAACTAAAACCCCGATTAATTGAATACCCTAACATGTACCCATATACAGTATATTTATATACGGATAAAAATTATAAAAATTCCAAGCACTTCACTTTGTAGGCCTTCATAGAGTCCTATATACATATTCGATAAATATTCCTACCAATATATCTTCTAACTATTAACACACTATTAACACTCAGATCTATGCTTTAAAATAATTAGGGATACATTAATATATAATATTTAAAAACCCGGGTTTCGGTGTTCGAAAAAATGCCTTTTTAAAATACGGTTTTAGCCAAAATACCCTTTAACCGATAATTGGGTTTTCATCATATGCAGCAATATTTAAGTTGTTCTTTATTTTACGTTTGCCTTCGTGATATATTTTTACATACGAGTATGTATATATAATGAACAATTTAAAAGAAACCAAACAAACATATTAATCAAAATTTGTCAAATTAATCAAAATTTGTTTTTAATCAACTATTAAACTCTTCGTAAAAGAGCGTTAGATCTACTACATAATGTTAGGAACACAACTGGGATGACCATCGAATTAGTCGGTGACAATTCCCTGTGTAAATTCGTCGTATGAAGTATTAAAAAAACAATAAATTAATAAAAATTTACATTTTTTTACTTTTCATTAAACATTAATCATAAAACGAAACTTGGTCACCCACGACGTATTTATTGATCGTTCGCTGGCGTATGAAAAATAAATAATATTCACGACCAAAAATGTGTCGTTCGTCCAGTTGTTTTCCTAGCATAATAATAAAATGTATCAAAAGTATTACTAAATATTTCCAAAAATATAAAATCTAAACTTTTTTAATAAAATAGCGTTATGAAAAAATACGTCGTAATAAAAGCAGTTGAAATCGATCTTGAAACATATATTTTTTACGAATACCTCTGCTCAGTTTTTTAAAACATATTTACCGTGAGATACGTACAAAAAGTTAGACAAATTATATAGTTTGTTTTAAATTTGTATTAAATTAAATTTATTTTATTGTTTATGAAAGATAATATTAATTTTCAAAAGCATCCAGAGAGAGTGTATCAATCGAAACAAATATTATTCAGTCGGGGCTTCTTCTTTCTTAATAGTTTTGAACAGGTATTGCAACAATGACTCTCGGCTTCAATTCATATGGCTGGTCTAGGCAATCTTTACCTTCCAAAACCATCATTTCCGAACCGCACAAACCATTACGCCAAGCTCCACAAAACAAGCATCTTGAAAATATACAAGGATGAAGCAATTCATCTATATTTACTTTTTTTAAATTCGATTCTATACGAAATACAAATTGTCTATAAATTGTTTCAAAGCAATAAAAGAATAAAATGAAATAATAATAAAGATGTAATATTTCATGATTACGAAGATAAAATTTTTATACCTTTAACCATGAATTCAACAACGTAAACTAAAGAACTAGAAATAACAAATAAATGAACTATAATTCCATTCTTTATTATTATTTTTTTTTTTGAAAAATCCCAAGGGCGGACGGGATTGAAACTGGTGGAAATCGGTCCATTATTTCACCTGGCCCCCATACAAATGTCCTCCCGAAATTCAGGTTTAGAGATCATAACTGTTTGAATTATGCAAGTATCCAAACAAATTTCATCACAAATGCTTGGTAAATGAAGCCAAATCACATCTACAAATTTTGTGCAGATCGTTCTACAACACTGGTTTACAGCCAAAAAATACCATAACCTTTAGGTTCAAATATGACACCTAAATTACACTTCTTATTCAGTCATTTAGATATTTTCCCCACCAACTTGGGCTCCGAAAGTGATGAACAAGGTGAAAGATTTCACCAAGAAATGGAAGAAATCGAGAGACGTTACAAAGACTGGTGGGACGAACAAAGGATGGCGGACTATTGTTGGTTCCTCATTCGCGAAGATCCATCCGAAAAAAAACGCAAGAGTTCAAGTCGCTCGTCATTTTAATTTTAATTTTTTGAATTTACGCCGAATATAGTGTGTAAGCAATGAAGATGAAAATATTGTCGTTCCACAAAATCCTTAATAAAAACTTTATTTTTCATCCGATTTTTTTCAAATTACGCTTAAAATGTTGGTAATTAAATAAACTATTTGGATAAAAAATAAAACATTCCAGATATTAACTGTAACGTAGAAAAAACTGAAATAAAAAAGAAAAATTTTGAAAAAACGTAAAAAATAGGCAAATTTCGAACTTTGAGGTGACATAACTCAGCTATTTCTTATCACATGGAAATTTTCGGCATATCGGCGGAAAAGGCATTCGATTACGTTTCCAACGATATGCCACTCATCTCGATCGGGCTCTTCGGTTGGGCTCCACAAGGGTTTGAATGGGATCATACACCGAAAAACACAAAAGTACCGTTATCTAAAAAACGGTACTTAGAGAAAAAAATTACAGCGTTTTTCGTGTTCAGGAGGTCCCAATTAACTTATCTAGGCAAGTGGCGTTCTTGGTATTTTTCCAAATTAAAAATTTGTAAAGCAGTGTAATTCGTCGTAGCTCCCATATAAGGCCCACTTCTGAAAATCACTTTAACAACCAAAAATCTTTGAATAATATGTAGTTGTATCCAAATAAAATTGAACACAAATAAGTTTCATATATACAAAAATCATGACAACTAATTTTATAACGGTCGGTCCATAATTACACATAGCTTCCATATAAGATCTCTTTCGAAAATCACTTTAATATCTATTAATCTTTTATAAATGTTTATATCACAAAGAATATTTGTATGCCCAAAGGTCATGCCACTTCATTTTTGGATCCTATATAAAGCCCAATTCTGAATACTTGTTTTTACACATAAACTGGGTGTAGGGTATTATATAGCCGGGCTTGACTGACTTACTTGTTTTAATTGGTTTTGTATGTTGTTTACTTATATAATTTTTAGTTTAAACAATACATTTGATAATAAATAATAATCTGACCTGAGCAATAAACAACAACTTTTTGTTATTAATTGTTAAAAAAAAAATAGCACTTTCTCCTAATTAAGTTTTGGCAATGCTGCTATCATCGAACCTGGTTCAGCAATTGAAAATTTTTATGAAAATCACTCAGTTTTCAGATAGTATTTATGTCATCGTCTCCTAAAAAATCACTGAATGAGAAACGAAGGACTTCCTCGATTGCAATGACACGCCCTGGTTGTGCTGTTGGCTGCAAAATAAGGCCTTTCGAAAGGCATAGACTCTACTATAGTGTCCTTCAAGGAATTCATATTCAGTACAAATTTATGTGAGTATGCATGTATAAATGTGTACACCACATTCGCGTTCATGTACGTACAACATGTGAAATCTGTTGAAAAAAATTAAGAATACACCACATTGTATTTGTCGTACTATATACATACATACATATGTACATATAATAATATCACATGGACAAATACACTGAAATATAAAATAACAATACAAATTGTAATTTATTAAACTACTTACCCGTATATAAATTTAAATAATTACTATAAAACCATTGAGTATTACAACACTGTTCACAAAATTTGATTAACCATCTAACCTGCAAGAGTGCCTCAAGGCACGCATTACAAACACCAATTAACTCAAAAACTAATTATTATTTTGTTGTTAAATTTTAACGGTGACTTTAGCAACAGATCTGTTCACATTACTCTCGAAGTTTTGTCAGTTTTGTCAGCTATTTTGTGAGAAAAGTCAAATTTTAGCACGTAAAATTTAGTGTGTAATTTTTTTTCAATCAAAATTATACTAACTTTTAGTTGCCCGATCGATTCGAAATAATTGTTTTTAAGGTAAGATATTCTTCTTTCAGTTTATGCATTTGTAAATGTTAAAAAATTAAAAAAAAGTGTCTTGAGAACGTAAAAACTGAGGGGTGCCTCAGGGCACTCTCGCAGGTTGCGGCTAAATTTATCGGTTTATTATATTTCAATGCTTTGTTATATTATTTAGCATTTTTTATCAAAAACAAGTAAGAGTGCTATATTCGGCTGTGCCGAATCCTAAATACCCTCCACCTAAACGTAATAAGAAATACAAAAACTACACTGGTTATAGGACTAGAATATCCTAATTCTGTGTTTTCTATTCAGTCTTAGTGCAAATTTTATTAGTATTTGATATATTGGTTGAAAGACAATTTTACGACCAACATAATTTATGTTAAATATTTTGAAATGTTGTCTAATTTTCACCATTTTTAATTGATTTAATTACCAATTCTTACCATAATTTATAGAGTTTGTCTGATGTTCATAATAATCTTGAGTGTAACTTAACAAACAGAGTATAAAAAAGGGGTACAATTCGGTTTTAGCGATTTTGCTCAAAAAAAAAAAAAAATCAAATAGGGCTTTTAGAGGATATGCCAGTAAAAAAAAAATTTGTTAGCGGTCACGTCTATTTTCGAGGGGGCGGGCCTTAAAGTTTCAAATGTATAGGCCTATATCTCGGGAACTACTGGGTGCTTGATATTTTGTAATACATTAAATAAAAGGTATTAAAAATACCTCTCCAACGATATATATCATATAAAATATGGACCGAATATGGGTTAAATCCGAAAGGAATATTTTTTGACCCGAATTTTTGTTTTTTGGAAATGGTTTTTATATGGCAGCTATGACAAATTATGGGGCGATCTTCTTAAATTTTGGAACAGTTATTTTCATGCATATGAGGATATTTCACGTAGAATTTCAACATAATAACGGTATATTTAAGATATATATTAGTATTAACGTGGATTTCGGTAGTGGACCTTATGTGGGGGACATAGTCAAATATGGACCGATATTCTCAAAATCCAGCAGTTAGATTTAGGCATGTATGTAAATGATCCGTGTAGGGTAGCCAGATTTGAAATACGGAAAAACAGTACATTTTATACAAAAAACAGTACAATTCAAAAAAAACAGTACATTTTATTTTTTAACGAAAACATAACTCTTTATTTATGTAATAACATTTTTGTAATATTAATTTAATAAGCAACAAAAAATTGTTAAAAATACTTAAAAATATGAGATCATAACATATATTATGAACGTTTTTGAAGAAGGTACATAGAAAATACAATTTTAATGACATATTGTATCTTTTATATCCTCAAAGTCCTTTTAGATTACAATAGTTTTGCTTTGCTTGTAATACAAAGTTTTAAATTTATTAGTTTTTGTAAATCAATCTGTATATGTATTAATTTACATTTCAAAAGTGAACTTTAAATTTAATGTCAACTCAATTTTACTCCTTTTTCAATCTTTTTTAGTAAGAATAATGTTGTTCCAATTTACATGGTGTAGAAATTTATTATTTAAAAATCAAGAAGTATCACTTATTGAAAAAAATCCAAGTAACATTTTATCTTAACCCCCTATAACATGACTACTTTAAAATTAAGTGTGCCATCAGTTTTTCGAAAAATGTATTTAAATACGTTGTATAAACAACGATATTTTTATGAAATCCAATTTGTTTTTTTATTAATCGTCATGTTAATCTACAATGTTTAATGGTTAGAAATGCCTTTAGAGCAATGATGTCTATTTCATGAAACAATTGCTGTTGTATTCATATCATTATGACAAACAAATTTTTTTGGACACCAATGCTTTAGAGCCATTAACACTGATCTCCTAATCAACTTTAAAGTGGATTAAACCCCAATAAATAAATCCTTTTTTTAATAAAGCAATACACTGAAAAAAAATTTTTTCTTATCAATATTTTTTCAATTTTAATATAAATAAGCTTTTAACGAAAAAACAGTACAAAAAACAGTACAAGGTGTAAAAACAGTACATTTGCGTACTGTTTTGAGTCTTGTGCATAAAACAGTACATTTAAAAAAAAACAGTACGCGTACTGCTAAAAACAGTACGTCTGGCACCCCTAGATCCGTGTAAAATTTTGGATTGGTACCCTTATTTATAAGAGATTTATGAGTATTAAAGTGATTTTCGGAAGAGGGCTTTATATGAGGCATACGGTTAAAAATAAACCGAAATTCACAAAATTTTGTGGGATGATTTTTGTATATATTTAAATGATCTGTGAAAAGTTTTGAGTCGGTACCGATATTTATACAATATATATAGGGAAAAATGTCTTTTCCAAATGTGGTCCTTGTATGGGAGCTATGACCAGTTGTGGGCCGACCACCATAAAATTTAGTACAACAATTTACTTGTCTATAGAGAGTATTTATGTCAAATTTTAGCCGTTTAACATTATTTATATCTGTTTTATACGTATTTAAGTGAATTTTGTAAGTGGACTTTATATGGGGTCTATGGTCAAACATGGACCGAACTAAAAAAAAATCGTTTTGCGATTTCTTTTTGTATAAAACTTATTTATGCCGAATTTTGTCTTGATATTCCAATTTTATATGCATTTATTTATCATTAAGCCATATTTCGGGAATATATATATTTGTATGGGGGATATGAGAAATCATTAACCGATTCTTACTATTTTCCGCACACTTTCTTCCTTTATCATACAAACAACGTATACAAAATTTCATGGTATTATCTGCAATATATTTCAAAATATTGCAATAAAATGGACGAAAAATATCAAATTTTTATGGAGGTGGTCTCACATATTGGTTCATAACTCTGGTTGACCTAAACCGATTTCGCTGATTTGAAATATCAATTTTCTCGAAAGCACTTCTGACAGAATTATTGAAGATTTGGATCCCGAGTATATCTGGGGACTTTAAAAAACTGATTTCAACACTCAGACAGACAGACAGACGGACATGGCTTAATCGACTTCGCTATCTATAAGGATCCAGAATATATATACTTTATAGGGTCGGAAAATTATATTGTGGAAATTACACACTGAATGACAAACTTATATATACTCTTCTCATGAAGGTGAAGGGTATAAAAAAGTGATAGGAATGGCAGATAGAGACCGCAGACGGATTAACTTATCTGCCTAGACTGATGATCAGTTGGTAGAGTTCATGGATGCTATAGAAACAGACGATTTATATAGCGATTATGAAGAAACTGACCAAATGCATTTCACAATATATTAGTGAAATGCAAAATAGTACTTTGTTTTTCAACGAGGCACTAAACACAAGTGCATTTGACACACCTTTGGGATCATCACCATTGAATCCAATTATGGAAAAAACATTTTGTCGAAAATATTGAATCAATAGTAACAACAACAGCACCATGTTCTATATCGGAGGAACCAGTTACACCAACAGCTGCAACAAAATCAGCGAAAATACCCCGCTCTTCGTTACCATTAATGGAAAGTATTGGTCCAGCAAATGTGCCCTCTAATGGTGGTTTCATTGGTGCAGGTAAGAATTGGTAGTTACCAGTTGGATTTAAAATATGTGATTTGTTACAGGAATTGAAGCGATAAAAAAGGATTCGAAAGAATTTTCGCAAATCACTTGAAGGCAGCGATCAATGAAACTTACACCAAAGTTGAAAGAACTACAAACCCCAATGGACATATTTTGTTATTTCTTCACAAACGAAATAATGGAAATAATTGCAGCTGTCACCGAAAACATTGACCACTTTCCAATCGTGAATTAGCGCGATATATAAAACTTACCGCAATACCTGTATTTTTAAGCTATTTATGAGTGTTGGTCTGATTTGCTTAAATAGAACTTGTATGGGAACTATGTCTATGTTCTATGTCGTGATTCGCGAGGAAATTTCTATTGCATCTAGGTGAATAAATTTTAACATTTTAAACTGGGTCTAATAAAATGTAATATCGCAAATTTCGTTGTGCGAATTACTTAGTTTGATTTAAAGTACTAACGGGCGGATTTAAAAATATGTTTTGAGTCGAATAATATATTTTAGGCGTAATAAAATATTTGCTAAAAATAATATTAATTGTTTTCAGTGTATTTAATAGCAGTAATAACATGGCTGCATACGAGTATGTTATGTATTTTGTTATTTGCTTCACAGTTTGGCAGTTGATCAAATGCATTCTTTTGCCGTTTAATGTAATTGAAATTTCTAAAATAGTTTTGGCTTGAAATGTGGTGCGGTTAGCTGATGCACGGAAAATTCTTTTTCAATATTAAAATCTACATGTTGAAATATTTATGTATGGATCAACCATTTTAAGTTCTACTTAAAATGAATAATTTAAAATTTTAATTTATAACTAAATATTTGTTCGTTTCTATTTGTACTTAAATATTTTGAGTGAATTCAATAATATTTTCGAAAGCAATGGCTGCTGATATTTATTATTTTTTATAATGTCCAAAAATATTAGTCCAACACTCACCGATCGACTCAGAAAATGATTCTGATTCCGATTTAAGATATTTAGATAAAATTTGGTACATGATTTTTTTTCGGCCAAAGGACGGATGGAATTGAAACTGGTGGAAATCGGTTCATTATTTCACGTAGACTCCGTACAAATTTCCTCCCGAAATAGGGGTTTATTGGTCATAAATGATTGATTTATTCACGTATCCCAACAAATTTCTCCAGAAATAAGTTGGATCTCATCAACAAATTTTGTGATCTTCGGTCCATAATTAGTCATAGCTACCTTATTAGCCTCACTTCCAAAGATCACTTTAACAACCATTAATCCTTTGAAAATCACTTTAACATCTATAAATCTTTTATAAGTGCTTATATCGAGATAATATTAACCACAAAGGATATTTATAGGCACAGAAGTCGTTCCTCTACATTTTTGTATGATCAATCCATAATAGATCAATTTCTGAAATCTGTTTTTACACGTATACTGGGTGTAGGGTATTATATGGTCGGTCGTGACCGAATATACTTTTTTACTTGTTTTTATTTATTTCTGTAACTTCAGAAAACATTTTTAATTGAAAATAAATGTGGGGATTCTGCCTTAATCATTTTAACCTTTACTTATTTATTTTTTATAACTCACCTTAATTATTAAATCGTTCTGTACACATCAAAATATGTATATGAAGCTAATTCTGAAATTAGAAAAAAAAAATAAATAATATAAATAATATCAAGCAAATTTTAAATTCGCTATTTAATTTTAAGTAATAGTAATTTGAAAAATTATATAAATAAGTTATTATTCTAATATTAATATTGTAATATTATTATTTTAAAAAAAATACATAATAAGTATATCTTAAAAAGCCTATGGATTTCCTTTTTATATCTGTTTAAGGCACTTCGATCACTTACGTATGCACGATATATGTATGTATGTATCGATGGTCTCATGTAGAAAGGCACTAACTCGCATATATGAAACTTTACAGGATAAGGTAAAAACAAATAGAAACTTTAATATTCAACATGTAACTTTTTTTGTACAACTGCTTTTAAAAGCGTTATTTTTTACACTATTGCAATAAATTTTTGTGAGGAGGTGTGTTTGCGTTAAATGCATTGGAATACGCATATTGGTAAATTTTACCAGTGGTTTGCAAAACTTTGTAGAGTTCTTAACTTGCACAAATATGTTTGTCTGAACAAAATCATATTTCACCAAGTTATCTCATATACTTTAAATGTTATTAAGTTAAGCTTAAACACAAATCCGATTATAATAAAAATTACTATAATTAATTAAGAAACTGTCAAGTGGATAATATTTTAGCAATGACAAAAAGTGCCTATTCTACGCGAGTAATAGCTAAACAGCTTAAAGTAAGTTAATCAGTAAGTCAATAAGAGTCCAAAAAAAGACATTCTATTGTTCCCAAACCACAAGACGAGACCTTCGCGATATTAGTTACATCTCAACAGTAAAATTAAAAGAGACAGTTGGGACAATACCGATATATTCCCACCTATTTGGACGAGCTTAATTAATTGAAAATTGGTGGACTGTATGCCAAAACATGTATAAAGTATTTTACGAAATAAATTTCCTAAAGTTTTTGTATGGAGTAAAATAAAACGAGTATTGTAAAATTGTTTGTTTTTATTTTCTTAGAACTTGATGTTTTTAGTTTTGCGTTAAAAATTATTTTGTTAAATATTAAACATAAAATAAATAAAAATAGACATTTTAAAATTTACTTTATTATTTAAATTTTTAAGCAACAACAAGTGCACAAAGTACAAACTTGTACTTAATTTGTATGTCGTCAAAAACAATCAAAGTCAAAAATTGTAAATGAGTATATTGGTTAAAATTATTAATTATTTTAACAAAGTTCCAAGTTTATTATAAAAATTCACATTTAGTTTTTCAAATTAGCGCAACCTACCATTTCCTTCTGTAGCTTAAAAGTTATACCAAAAATACAAAAATTCTATTCATACATTAAACAAGCAATTGCCAATTTCACTGTGATTTTTTTTAATTAATTTGTCTAATATTTCCAATATACATAGGTATGTATAAGCTTTTTTATATATATTTTTGCGAAATTCTATTTCAATTTAAATTTAATGGCCGGTATCAGCATTCAGCATGTACATATATCAACATACAAATTGGTTATCAACATTTGCAATAGTTAAAGATTCTACATACATATTTACAAATATTGTTGATAACATGCTTTATTAACACGCAGTATGGCAACATTAAGTTTTAACGGCCATATGAAGCAACTTTCAATTGTTTTCTCTAGGTGCTGCCGGATATTACTAGACGATGGCGCTATTGTACAAATAGAACAAACAGGACCACTCCAAGTTAGATTATTGTGAGTCATCGTTGAATGAACATCAAAGCGTTCTCAAACAAAAAAAAGCGACTAAATTTGCCATCACTAGTCCGTGCCTGCGATCGTACTGGAGTATCTGACAGAGCCGCTTCAATAAGAGCTTCTTCTGTTTTAAAAGAGGTTGACATTATTTCATCAAACGATCCCAGTAATGTCAATGTTGGGTCAAAGTTGCGCCGCGAAAGAAATAAAGTTAGAGCAGCTAACAGGATACAGATAGAATAGAACGTTGATTAGTATTCAGAAGTATGACAAATTTTACAGAAAACGAGGGTCTGCTTAAGATATTACAGATACTATACTAACTTACTTAAAATCCAAATTGGTGAAAATCAGTAAAATTACAGTCATTGGGTGCTATGGAACAGTAGTAAACACAGGCTTTAAAGCTGATATAATTCGTTTGTTTGAAAAGAACTGAATAAGCCATTACAGTGGTTTATCTGCCAGTTGCATTCCAATGAATTACCACTGCATCATCTACAAGGCCTAAATCATTTTCAGGTGCTATTGGGTTTCAATTACAAAAATGTGAAACAATGGCAATTGTCTAAATCACCGCCATTCCTACAATATTACCTGAAATTATAAAAATATCTTTACGATATCGAGACAGCTATCAGTACTGGCATTTTTTCTTCAGATTTAGCTAATATTAAACCTGGACTTTTCAACCATTCTAGATGGCTTACAACCGCAACTCGAATTTTATGACTATATAGTACTAAAACTAAAAAAAAAGCTTTTAGCTAAGTACGTGATGAGAGTAGACGGTCCGATGTAGTCTACAATATAATGTAATCCCTTGTGTATGAACGGAGCTAAGCACCTGTGGAAAACAATTAGTTTAAGTCGACATTTAAACGCCGATTTGAAGAAGATCATTGATAAAGTAATCCAGCGAAATTGATATTTCGACCAGCCAGAAAATCTTTTTATTGCTATGCTTGGAGATGACAGAGAAACCATACGAGATCTAGCATATCAACAAATTTTAAAAGCCTTCGTTTAAAGTGCCTTTATTTATTTTGGTTCTGAAGATTATACCGACATTATAACGTGGCAAGGCCACCTTTGACTTTAAATATATCAATGTGGACTTAAAAGTCGTTGTCGGAAACGGACCCGGCACATGTCAAAAAATGAAAAATGTCTATGCCACACTCAAGTCGTAAAGCGCTGCATCAAATTAGTGACAGAAGCTTCAAATGCAGTTTGTGGAAAAATAAACTCGATGGTTTTATTAGGGCAAAACTACTATCGCGGCAACAAATGACTACTTCTGATAAAAAAAGCAATTCAATATTTAATAGTGTATTTCTCAATTTATTATATACTGCCCGGGGATATTATTGATCTTTTACTCCTGTCCGCTGATCATTTAACATTTTGGTAATCTGTTTTAAGAATAGCACAAAAACGAGGCATATTTCGTGTGAAAGTGGCAGTTTATTCTGTAGGAGAAAAAAACACATTCCTACAACTCAAATTCTTTTATGGAACAGCATGTTTTCGAAACAAATTTAATAACTATTTCGAAAAATAAATTGTTGAACAATTCTATGATAACATTTTAAAAAAATAGTGATATTTTCCAGATTTTCAATTGTGTTGGGGTACTTTAAAATATCAATATAAGTTTGTAATCTTTTGTACGTGTAATTTACTTTTGGTAAGGCAACTTTATATCGTTATGCGATTAAAAAAAACTTATTGGTACATTAACGCTCCACCCTAACGTACATACATACATGTATTAATAAATACAATACCTTAATTCTTACCGCCAAGATACATGATTGTTTGGCTTATTCGTAATTAAGTTAAAAAGAAACTGAAAATAACGGGTTGCTAAATGTTAGGTCTACATTAAATTACAAAATTAAGCACCACGAAAGAGCCCATAAGAATTACGAGTTCGTAGACGTACCTACATATACACATACTTTACATTCAGATACTTTACACACACAAACATCAGTTTATTTAAAATTGTTACTGTTATTATGTTTGTTTTTGTTTCTTTTGGAAGCGAAAAAAATGTATTTCGGGCAAAATGTTACAGCAAGACACGATTTCGACCAGCAAATGTTAAATAGGAAATACGGTTGTGACCGCAACAAACGGAAAAGCAATGTGCAGTTAAACGGACCAGACAGTGGAAAGAATCAAGCAGCTACCATCATCAGCCAGCGAGAGCATTGCAGCAAATTATCATTTGTAACAGCTGAAACAGCGGTCGAAGCAGTCATCATCTACATTAGCAGTGGAAAAAGTATTCTCATTCATGCACTCCATCCATCCATTCATTCATTTATCTACAAATAACTTAATGGTTGGTTGCTGCATGTCTTTTGGCGTTGAATCTCATGAAGAACGATTTAAGAAATAATGCTATTAACTTTTTTGGTCGCCGTTGTTATTGTTGCTGCTCCTGTTGTACTTGTAGTAGATTTTGTTGTTGTTGTTGTTGTTGTTTTCGTTGTGCATCTTAACCATAGTTAATAATAAAAATTATGGCTAGAAATTTAACAGATCAACAGCAAAAACATAACTACGTACTTCAGGGTTATTAAGTGAATAAAAAAGGCATCTTCGTGGTAAATGAAACAAACTGCAGCAGAGTTCAGTTCAACATTTAAACAACGAAATACAAAAATCTGTGTATTCCACTTCAGGCATTAAAAAATAATTGTAAGCATTTCAAATCATTAATCGTTTAAAAACAAAAACAAAAGCGGCTATAATCTTGATAAATAACAAAATATGTATAAAAAATATACTCGTACATATGTACCAAAAACGGAAAATGATGATGAAGAAAGAAAAGGTAAAGATTGAGAAACTCAGAATACATATGTATTAATACTCGTATATATGTATGTGTGTGTGATTGTTTGTTTGTATTTCGGTCAATTGAAAATATTGGTTAATAATAAAGAAGATAATGACGACTGTCTGGATAAGTATGTTTGTTTGGTTCTATTATAAAATCGTCTTCCGCCTTAAAAAGAAAGGTAGGGTGGGATGTCAGAGTTACCAGCATTTGTTTTTCCAATTAAGGAATTTTAAATTCCAAAGGCAGCCGTTCCCATCCAGTTGGTAAAGAACTGGTCGATCAATCAACACTGGTTGTTTAAATTTCGAACCATCCTAATTTCTTGGCGAAAGTATAGATAAGTCTTAAGTTTATACTTGGCAGTTCCTACAAGCATGATAGGTAAAATGCCCCAAGTACACGCTTTCTCATCATTGAAAGGCCGGGCATTGACAAAGTAAATTAATTATTGCCTCTTCCTAATCTTAATTGTGACAGCTCCTGCAGTAATCATTGTACCATAGTCCCATTCTGGCCAATTCGTCAGCTACATATATAGTTTTCCTGTATTGTACTATGCCCAGGGACCCATATAAACGTTATGCTAGAATGTTTAGCTGTCTCATTCTGAGACACACGGCATTCTGTGGTTAACCTAGACGTCGAGAAGACACCTGCTATACTGTTACCGACCGCTTTGCTATAAGTAAATACGTATATATACATACATATATCCCCCAGATATTCGATAATAAAAACGCCGAAACTGATTCGCTACGCAAACGAGCGAGGTCTTCGTGTTCCATATTGCTGAGGCGTGAAAAATCTCTACACGAACAACGCCTCCGTGCAAAAGTTCTTACTGCTCCCCGGGGCAGTAAAAGCTTTTGGTCATTCGTTAAAAGAATAAAGGATAATGCTAGTTCTTCAATTCCTACTCTTTTAAAGAATGACCAACCATTCACATACCCGGTTGACAAAGCTAACCTTTTGGCTGAATTATTTGCAAATAATTCAAACTTACCGGAAAGCAATCAACCACTGCCCGTGCTCGAAAGAGTATCAATAACTATGCCAAATATATTCTTTCGCACGCGAGCAGTTAAAAGGGTTTTAGCGGATCTTAACATAAATAAGTCTCCTGGGCCAGATGGTATACCAGCACTGTTCTTAAAGCAGTGTTCTTCGACGCTAGCTCGTCCATTAGCTAACTTTTTCAGCACCTTATGCCGTGCCGGCGAATTTCCCATGTGTTGGAAGGTTTCTAATGTAACGCCAATTTCTAAAAAGGGAGAGGCTACAAACCTTGAAAATTATCGCCCAATTGCAATCTGTTCTGCACGTTCGAAAGAGCCCAACAATTTACTTAGCGACTGTCAGTACGGCTTCCGTAGAGGACGCTCTACGGGTAACGTAGTGGCATTCCTATCGGAAACATGGTGTCGCTCTATACATCGTTTTTGCGAAAGTAAAGTGGTGGCTCTAGATACCTCTCAGGCGTTCGACAGATTCTGGCATGGTGCTCTCTTATCGAAACTCATTGCTTTTGGTGTCGGTGATAACTTCTCTCGATTTATATCTAGTTTCCTCAGAAATCGCACTATACGAGTTGTTATATATGGGATCTCATCGGACGAGTTCAAGATTAATTCAGGGATACCGCAAGGCTCCTTTCTTCCTCCCACTTTATTTCTCATCTTTATAAATAACCTTCTTTGTCAAACTTCAAACCATATCTATTCTTTTGCAGATGATAGCAACATTTGCCATTCATACTCATTTAACCATAGACCAAACCCTGCCTCTGGGGTCCTTAGTAGCATACATGATTTAACCATTTATGCAAAATAAACTTCGAAATGTAACATATTTTTTGTTGTCGGGTCCTCATTACGTTTCGAATTAGAAATGAAATAAATAAAATAACTAACAAATAAATATTAATTATGACGAACTCCAATTAAGTATGCATACTTTTTCAGAGTAAATTTTGGTATAATTCAGGATATAGCCGCTACAATGCCTTAAAATGTTTAAAATAATCCCTCTTAAGTTATTAATTAAGACACACGGCAATATTGTTAAGCGATTTTTAAAATCAAAAGCCCAGACGGATGACTTCAAATGGTAGATGGTTAAATGGTTAGAAACTCAACAATCAACAGAAATTCACCAAACCGACAACGAAAAAAGAACAAACTAATGGCAAACTAACTTACTTACATGTTGACTGAATATCAGATTTATAAAAGAATGCAATATATGAATATATAGGTGACCCACTTCCTTAAAGAATCCACTCAAAACATTTCCAATAAAATACATATTAAACAAACTCTCTTACACACACAAACAAATGCACACTTTAACTTGTGTGTTGAAGTGTTTGTTTTTTTTTTTTTTTTTTGTAATTATGTTTATTCATTTTGATTCGGTTTCTGTTAAACCAATAAAAATTGAAATTGGTCGATAACAGAAAATCAAGAGCAGGCAGTTCCACAAAAATAAAAAAGAACAAACGAAACGAAAAGTTTGCCAATTATGTAGGTATGTATGAATATTATTTTGCTGTATGAGTTATCATTTGATTTTTTTCACAGTTTGTTGTGGTAGTTTTTTTAGGTTTTACTTTTTTCTCCTCTTTATGAATGATTGAATGTATGTACTCGTATTCTTTCTTTATGGTTTGTATGCGAGTGTTTTGGCATGTTTTTATCGGCTTTCTTTACAGTCATGCTTAGAATTATGCATGATGATAACTAAAAATCAAATTAACGTTTTGTATACACGTTAACGTACGTACACACATTCAACAAACATGCCTACATAAATGTACATACATACTCGTACATATTTACTTGTACTGCATATGTACATATGTTTTATGTATGGCATTTGTACAATGTAGACGACAAACTGTATATGAATGAATGAATCAGCGATACTTAAGTGATTGAAAGCCGATGCCGAGATTATGTTACTTTAAATTTTAACTCATCTTAAAAATACGAAATTTATGAAAAATAATAAATTAAGTTTAATTTATATTGTAATGATCCTACCAAAGTCTCGTTTTGTTTATTGTTTGTCTTTTATTCAAAAACTAAATTGTAATTCTGGTTAGACTTAACTATGATTCAATTTTGTATAAGCTAAAAGTTCAATATCTAGAAACTTATGGAAAATTATTTTTTTTTTACTTATATTAGGGTCGTGAAAAAAGTTTAAGTATCGCTTGTCACTAAATGAATGTGTGATTTATTTTCGATTTTATTTGGCACCATGTTAAATTTACTGTTTTGTTGCTTTTTCATTTTTGGCAATTATTTGTATTTCATCTTTTTTGTGATATTTTGAGGAATGCCTTGGTTTCACGTCAATATGTTTGTATATTGCCATGTTATTTTGTATTTAAACAAAAAAAGTCAAACAATAATAAAATAAAAACGAAAATGAAAATGTAAAAAGTTTCAGTTTTAGTAAAGCGCCATAAGCGCTTTGTTTGTGGTTGGTTCATACAGTAAAACCCGCATAAGTGCCTTGACTAAAATTGACAGCATTTTTAGGTACTTAAGCGGGTTGTGTACTTATAAGGACCCGTTTTAGTACCTCAGGTTGGGTACTTAAACAACCCCGTTTTAGAACCTTCTTTTGGGTAATTAAACATTTAATAATTTTAAGAATATTGAAAATTACTTATTTAAAGACAAACAAAAAATTTATTTAACAAAAAATATTTTGATTACATATTGATTAAAAACGTATTTCATATTGCTTAAAAAAATCGTTTGAAAAAAGGAACATTTTGTGTACATATGTACATTAAACACATAATACATAATGGTATAAATAAACAATCGAGTATAGAGTTGCCGTTTAAAAAAAAAGAATTGTATACAAAAAGGTACTTAACCGAGGGAAAATATACATACAATTTTATTTAATGCACAACAAATTACGGTACTTAGGCGGGTTGAGTATTTAAACGGGGAGGTACTTAAAAGGGTAAATTTCTTCGATTTTTTACAAAAAAACCATAGTGTCTACAAATGTTGGGTACTAAAACGGGTTAGGTGGTAAAGCGGGGAGGTACTAAAGAGGGTTTTACTGTATTTTTGTTTGTTTTATTTTGCTTATTTTGGTCATTTATAAATATGTAGTATTATTAGTTGAGCAAAAGGTAATAAAATAAATAACCAACCAACTAAATACCAGACAGACGGTCAAATGGGCAATAAAATTTCTCTCTAAATGTATTGTATGTATTTCTAAAACGACTTATCTTGCGATGAATTAAAAATTTAAATTTAATTTAATTGCCGTATAACATCGTTTAGTGTCATTTATGTATTTGATGATTTCATGTGATTTCTTTACTTCCCACAATTTCTACTTAAGACGTTCTACTTTCTTACTTTCATTATGTTAAATATTTAATTTTTAATTATATAAAAATATATTGTACATAGGTACATATGTATGTAGGTATTTTTCGAAAACAAAATGATCTATATTATAGTTTTTATTTTTACTGATTTTATTTTCATAGTACAGTGGTGTTAAACATTTGTAACAGCGGAAGTTTCCACTGAGGTTTCACATTTGTTGATAGACTTCGATTCAGGGATTTTAGGGGTTTATTCATCAACAAGTACAATGCAGCAAAACCATGTAACATGATTAGTAGACCTATAAACATTGCACAATGTAGAACATCTGATTATTGCTTTGTTTAAAAAATTACACAACAAAAGCCAATATTCTGAAAATACAAGTGCTCACCTATTAAAGTGTCAATTTTCAAAGCAATCTGACAAGTAGTTTATATTTATTACCATATGCAACGTATAATTGTACAATTTTTCGCATTCTTGGTAAAAATTTAATTTTATGAAAAAAATTATTTATTTATTTTTTTATTTAAAAACTTAACAAAATCATTTTAATTGCATTTTGCAGTACATATTAAATGAAGACTATTTGTGTAAAAAGTCAACAACAAATATACTTATTCAAACATATACATACATATGTATGTACAATGTACATATGTATATCGTCGTCGAAAATACTAAAGTACAGTACATACTCGTACCTACATACATATTATCAAAGTGATTGATTGATTGATTATTATTCGTTAGGTTTTTCGTTTAATTCTTAGATTTTTGCGACCAAAAATAACCCTTTTATTTCCACAATTCAAAATAATGTATCAACATGTGCATTATTTTCTCAAGTCAAGTGAAGGTTTCATCAAACTTGGGGTAAGAAATGAAAATAAAATATTTGAATTTTTAAATCACAAAGCAAATTTATGATGATGCGTCATTTTGTTTCAGAAAACACAAATACAGAAGAATGTAAACTGGGAAAAGTGATGTTACGTACTTTTGGATTTTCGACGACGATATGTACTCGTACATTCAAATAAAAAAAGTATGTATGTTCAAATAAAAAGACTATTAATATGAAGTACAAAAGAAATTTTTTCATGTTCATGGCAAGAAAATAAAAATAAAGAAAATTGAAATAAATTAATTTTTTAAACGACATTTAAAAAAAAACTACTCATCGCTTTATTCCATCCAACATTTTGGCACGATGACAGTTTTCACTGATTTTTTTATTTCGCATTTATTTTTTTGTTTCTTAAATTTCTATTATTTTATTATTCAAATTCACTTTCACACGGAATTTAATAAACTTTTAATAAAAAATATGTATTCATAAACCTTCATTCACAATTCACATCAAATGAACGAACAACACACACACACACATATTTTGTGCTTACAGGGACACGTACATACATACGTTTAGATACGTTTAGTGTCCCTGAAGGAAACCTGGGGACAAGTGTCTCCAAGTCACCACTTTTGTCTACTATTTTGGTAACGGTTTGGCGACATTGTCAACAGCATTGTCACAATGGTTATTATTATACAATTATCTTTTTTCAATTGTGAGCCCCGATAGACTAGGCGATAGTGTGCCGGACTATCATTCAGACGGTTGCGGGTACGATTCCCGCCAAAGATTCTGGGTGTTTTCGAATTTATTTTTTATTGAATATTTTTTAGTATTTTATTTTTTTTTTAATAAAACTCCAAAAATTAGCAAAAAATGCATTTTTATTTTCTATTTCAGAAAAGTACCAAAAGTGTAGACAATGTGGTCCCAAAAGAACTACCTTGTCAATAGTAACTATGTCAGTAGTGGATTTTCAATGACAGGCACATTTTAAATGTCTATAGTAATTAGCATTGTCTGGGGTATACTAAGTCACTAGTACTGGTGCCTGTGTCAATAGTGAATCAGTACAGTTTCACTATTGACATTTCCTGCAGGGGTGCTACTGGCTACAGGTACATTGTGTATCCATGTGAGTGTGTGTGTGTGTACACATACGCACGTATTGTATGTTCAATTATTTTTAATGGATTCAATTTACAATATACCTCTCGCACACACTGTAAGAGTTTGTTGTTTTTTATTATATCCATGTATGTGTGTATGTGCAAAAGATTTTTGCATGCTAGTGATTTTTAATTCGTTTTTTTTTCAAATTTCAAGCGCATAGCTTAAGATTTTTTTTATTGCAATGAATGTGTTGGTATGAATGTTGTATTTTTCAATTCGACAGTTTTTGTTGTGTTATTTTTATTTATTTTTTTTTTTTTGAGAAAATCTGAATTAACAGTCAAATGATACTATGAGAAAATTTGCATGTGACATTAAAATAAATTACTTGCTATAAAATAAATGACATTTGTTACACACACGCATATGTACAAATAACATACATACGCATAAATACACAGTTACTACAATTGTAGATACTGTATCTACATATCGCTCATTTGCTGCAAGACCGCCATAAATCAAAAAACGTTATTTTTGAGTTAATGATACAGAATTGTTCGTGCTGTGTAAAAAATTCATATGAATATCTCTTATACAGTCCGCTTAAAAATAGAATATACCGTTATTTCATTTCATCTGTTTCAACTATGAACTAACTAACTTATTCCAAATTTTTATAATCCATTTAATAATAATTTGCAAAAATTTCATAGTCAGAGTTTCGTTACCAATATTTTTTGGTATGAAATTTCCACAATGTGAAATTTCCACAATATAATTTTCCGACCCTATAAAGTATATATATTCTGGATCCTTATAGATAGCGAAGTCGATTAAGCCATGTCCGTCTGTCTGTCTGTCTGGATGTTGAAATCAGTTTTTTGAAGTCCCAAGATATATTCGGGATCCAAATCTTCAATAATTCGGTCAGAAATGCTTTCGAGAAGTTTGCTATTTCAAATCAGCAAAATCGGTTCAGGCCAACCAGAGTTATGGACCAATATGTGAGACACCCTCCATAAAAATTTGATATTTTTCGTCCATTTTATTGCAATATTTTGAAATATATTGCAGATAATACCATGAAATTTTGTATACGTTGTTTGTAAGTAAGTGTGCGGAAAATAGTAAGAATCGGTCCATGATTTCTCATATCCCCCATACAAATATATATAATCCCGAAATATGGCTTAATGATAAATAAATGCATATAAAATTGGAATATCTAGACAAAATTTCGCAAAAATAAGTCTTATATAAAAAAAAATCGCAAAATGAAATTTTTTTTTAGTTCGGTCCATGTTTGACCATATACCCCATATAAAGTCCACTTACAAAATTCACTTAAATACGTATAAAACAGATATAAATAATGTTAAACGGCTAAAATTTGGCATAAATACTCTTTATAGACAAGTAAATTGTTGTACTAAATTTTATGGTGGTCGGCCCAGAACTGGTCATAGCTCCCATACAAGGACCACATCTGAAAAAGACATTTTTCCCCATATATATTGTATAAATATCGTTACCGACTCAAAACTTTGTACAGATCATTTACATATATACAAAAATCATTCCACAAATGATTTTAACCGTATGCCCCATATAAAGCCCTCTTCCGAAAATCACTTTAATACTCATAAATCTCTTATAAATAAGGGTACCAATCCAAAATTTTACACGGATCATTTACATACATGCCTAAATCTAACTGCTGGATTTTGAGAATATCGGTCCATATTTGACTATATCCCCCACATAAGGTCCACTCTCGAAATCCACGTTAATACTAATATATATCGTATATATACCGTTATTATGTTGAAATTCGACGTGAAATATCCTCATATGCATGAAAATAACTGTTCCAAAATTTAAGAAGATCGGCCCATAATTTGTCATACCTGCCCTATAGAACCATTTCCAAAAAACAAATAAATTCGGGTCAAAAAATATTCTTTTCGGATTTAACCCATATTCGGTCCATATTTTATAATCATGATATATATCGTTGAAAAGGTATTTTTAATACCTTTTATTTAATGTATTACAAATTATCAGACACCCAGTAGTTCCCGAGATATAGGCCTATATATTTTCAACTTTACGGGCCCGCCCCCTCGAAAATAGGCGTGACCGCCAACAAATTTTTTTTTTGCTGGTATCTCCTCCAAAATCCCTATTACATTTGGTTTTTTTTTTTTTTTTTTTTGAGCAAAATCACTAAAACCGAATTGTACCGCTTTTTTATACTCTGTTTGTTAAATTACACTGAAGATTATTATGAACATCAGACAGACTCTGTAAGTTATGGTAAGAATTGGTAATTAAATCAATTAAAATGGTAAAAATTAGACAAAATTTCCAAATATTTAACATAAATTATGTTGGTCGTAAAATTGTCTTTAAAACAATATATCAAATAAAATTTGCACTAAGACTGAATAGAAAACACAGAATTAGGATATTCTAGTCCTATAATCAGTGTAGTTTTTGTATTTCTTAGTACGGTTAGGTGGAGGGTATTTAAGATTCGGCACAGCCGAATATAGCACTCTTAACTTGTTTAATTACTTAAAGAAGAAAATTAACATTTTTCGTTTGTTAATTATATATTAAAATGAAAAGATGTTGAAAAGTTCCTTAATATTTTAAGTTCAAAAGAGTGTTTTTTCTGAATTATACTTATTTTATGTTTTTTTTTATAATATACATACATAAGTACATAATATGTAGATTTGATGTTCAAAAGACTGAAAATAAAATTCTTTTTTTTTTCAGCAATAACGACACATTATAACTTGTCACTCTATTGAATATATTTTGGCAACAATAACGTCATAATGCAAAAGAGAATTAGTTTTTATTCAGGAAAAAAACAAAACTGGCTACTTGGTGCTGATTTTCCTTTATGGATATATTAAATATGTTATAGTAAATTGGTTTATTTTGAAATTATAGGATTTCCTCTTTTCTGTATAAGGTGAAAGTCAATTGAAAGCTTAAAACAACTTAAATAGAAATTAATAAAAATGATAATTACAGAAAACTTCGAACCACCAGTCACTGGTTAACGGATTGATGTTGTCTGTTGACTAGCAGGCACCGTAGTGGTGCAAGGGTCAGAACGCAAAGAATTCTGATGAGAGAAAGTGGTGATTCTCGAAACATATGTAAATTCAACCACCAACCCAGGTTCGAATCCCAGTCAAGAAAAATTATCAAAAAATAAAAATTTTTCAAGTTGTAAAAAATTCTTTCTTCAGTAAAAATAATTTAATGAAAATTAAATTTAATGAACTTAAGCCTAACTAAAAAGAAAATATTAAAATATCAATTGAAAACTTTAAACTCGTTTTCTGCAAAATCGATTTTTTTGACTTATGCCGGTCTTGCAGAAAATGAGTGATATATGTATATGTATAGGTATGTATGTAGATACATATGTACATACGGACGAATAATGATAATATACAAACAAACAAACAAACACACACACATCAAATAAATATCAATTGAATATCAAAAATTGCAACAAAAGTTAATAACAATTAAAAAAAGTTAATTTAGAAAGGTATTGGCAGTTTCATTAAACGTGTTTTAGGTATTTCTTTCCTTTAATAATTAAAAATGTATGGATTTCTCTTAGTAAAAACAAGTTATGATAGATACATTTTCAGTTGAGTTTTTGTGGAAAATATGTCTAGAATCGAAATTGTTTCTATTTTTTTGACATTTTGTTGAAAAGAAATTTCAAATGTACCTATAATTTTAAATATTTTGAATTTTTCCGAAACAAGTTTATAGATTTTCTCAACACAATAAAAACAAAGTTACGAAAATTTCAGATGCATTCGCAATACAATTTCAAAATTTTTGGAATACAATTTTTTTAAAATTGTACAGAAATTTAGATTTAGATTAGCCGCTGGTAAGACCCTATTTGTTTTCTGAATTATATAATATCCAAGTAATACTTATTTTTGTAATGCTCTTAATCGGGACATAGTATGAAATGTTGAATAGAAACTTCTTTAAATATTCAAAAGCTCAGTGGTGGTTCTGTAAAAGCTGCATTTGGTTATAAATAGGAACTTGGATAATTAAATAGAGAAAAAACATTAAATGAATTTTGATTAGTTCTGAATTTCTTATATATGGTAATATGACAGCCATTACTAAACTACCTCTAAGTAATGCAGATGATATGAATTTGTCATTGAAAAGTTGTTCAGTGATTGCAAATCAATGCGGAATATCTCTGGTTAGTTACGAACAACAAAATATCAAAATTAAGAATATTATTTTATTGGATCACATTCTTTACATTTATTTGTAAAGTTCATTATACATTGATGCACATAGCACTATGTTTCTAATAAGTCAAATATACATAATCATTAATGATAGTTTTAGATTATAATTCCAAGCGATATTTTAGAAAAACAATTATCGCTAAATTAATGTTTTTGTTTAATTTCTTATAAAAATATTAAAAATTAGACATATTTTACACAAGAATGACTTTCCATAAATGTATAACGATAGACAATTTGATAAACCACATAAAATTTACATATCTATTGAATATATACCTGGATTATCAGAAAGGATGAAGTACTCTGATATATATAACAAGGAAAAATACATATTGATATGTACTCGTATCTACCTAGTCATTCCAACATACAAAAAATATCAGATATTTAATTTTTGTCTAAGAGCCATCCCTAAATACTGGCGGCAAGCGGTTTTTAACTGTCAAAATTTCTCATGCTCATACATTTTGTATGGGCAAGGCGTTTCACAATGAAGTTAGTTGTACAACAAAAGAAAAATAAAACAACAATGTCCAGCTGTAACAATAAACAGGGTCGTTTTATTTATTTGTTTAATAACCCTGTTTTTATCGTTTTGACATAACGTTGCCGCTTTTGTTTAGTGATGGGGTATCACCGTTAACGCTCAGCGTAAAAAAACGTGCCGCTTACCGCCGGTATTTAGGGATGTCTCTAACTGTCATGATCAACAAAGAGCTTTTTTTTTATTTATTGAATCTTCATTTCATGAAATTACAATAAGTTTTCAAATCTTAATACTAAAAAGAAAATAATAAGCCCAGCCAGTGCTAGACAAAAATTCACATCAACTGATCCAGTCATCTGTTTTGCGCTTGAGTTAAAGCAAGGGTATCCCTCCTTCTCAACCCATTGTGTCCACTAAAGTTAAGGATTTCTCGTGCAAGTGGGTTTGGATGGTGTTCAAGTTTGCGGACGTACTTTGACGCATTTTTTGTAAATTCGACTTTTACTAATGGCACGCCTAGATCTTTGTGGATTCGATAATTTTTAACCTCGATCGTCGTTTAACTTGGAAGTCTCATATCGACGCAAAACTTACTCAGATGAGATTAAAAGCAGTGCAACTTAATTGGCTAATTGGCAGAAATTCTACACGAAAGTTGGATTGCAAACTTTTGTTGTACAATGCAATTCTAAAGCCAATCTGGTGTTATGGAATTCAATTATGGGGTACGGCCTCAGCATCAAATATTGAAAAAATTCAAAGGGGTCAAAATAAAATTCTACGTATAATTACTGCAGCTCCATGGTATGTTAACCAAAGAGCTAAAAAGATTTATTGTGTTGCTATTTTGACGCGAATCGTGTGCCACTTGTATGGCTTTTTTCAAAAATGAAAGTTTAAATATGCTTGAAATATATTCCTTTTTAGTTGTGGTTAATATGATGATTTACAATAACTTTAATCACAAAAAAAAACACTACAGAAATAATAGCAATCAGATTAATGTCATTCAGTTGTTGTTATTTCCATGAAGTCAGCTAAAATGAAAATAATAACAAAAACACGAAACAGAAAATTTTTATAGCCTCAGAAAAAAATCGTAATTTTCATATATGAATTAAAAATTAAATCATTCAAAACCAATTATTTAAATAAGCTAAAATCAAAGTAACGATATTCAATACATTAAAGTGAGAGAAAACGTATAAATCTAAAATATTTTAAACGCATATTCATGAGCAGGTACAGAACTCTATTGATGATATGAATTTCTCATATAAATTTTGGACATCTTTCTGAATTGAATGTAAACTGTTAAGGTACGGTCACATTTGGCAAATATTTAATCAAAAAAGCGTATCCACTTGTTTTAGCACAAATTTGTTTGACGTTGTTTACTCTTACAAGAGTTTTGTAAGATCAAACAGCATCAAATAAATTAAAACTAAAGATTTGTTGTGCTTTGGTCTAAACAAGAAACGTTTTTTTTTTTTGAATAAATAAACGAGTTCAAATATATGTTATTTATGTCTTTGACCGTATCTCTAGACTGTGACTATTGCGTACCTACATATCTACAGGAAAAAAAGAAAATTGTATTTATTACCAGCTTTTTGAACCTGGCGTTGCCCGGTGATTACTTATCTTTTATTCCTGACCGCTAGAGGTGGAGAAACATCGATGTTTGCTACCACCGATGTTTTCGATGTTTTTAAGCGAAACATCGATGTAACATCGATGTTTCTGAAGAAAATATACATATTATTGTAAAGTATGCAAAATGAACGTGCAAACACCAAACTGGTAAAAATAATAGTAATTAAAATAAATAACATATTAAATATAAAATTGTATTTATTGAATAAAATAAAAAAAACAACATTTAAATTCATAGGTTAAAATAATAAAACGTTTCACAAACGTATTTAAAAATAAGAGATCGTGTATAAAAAATAGAGATCGAAAATCTTTACAAATTTTCAAAAATTGACTGGTTTTTGTTAATAAACATAAGTTTATCGACCACGAGCGGCTTGAGGCGCGTTCGCCGATCGGAAATAATTTGCCCAGCCTTGCTGAACATTCGTTCCGACTCGCAGGAAGTTGCCGGCACGCATAAATATTTTTTTGCTAGCTCTTTGATAGCCACCATACTTTCTGCATTCAACTTGTCGATTTTTATAGAGGTGACAAACAAAACATCGATAGTCTTCGTCAAACATCGATGTTTACCAAAAATGCAAAAACATCGATACATCGAAAGTACCATCGATGTTTTCTCCACCTCTACTGACCGCTGATTGGTATTCCTAAAAAAATTTGTTTTATCAAACACGAGGAGTGAATCAGAAATTTAAAAACTTACCGAACGGTATTTTCCTAATTGTCGCTGAAAATTTTGTGTTAATAAAGAAATCGATATCCAAGATTAAATTAAAAGATGTCTTCCCCTTACATATGTAAATATTACCAACATAAGAAAAAATTAATATTTTTAGGGCCTACAAAATTTTAAGTAATTTAAGTACAATTTGTTAATAAAAGGGTTTTACTTGTTTGACCATAAACTTTGATTCCTTAAATAAATCTATACTTTAAAGCTTAAGCACTTACTAATCCTTGAAGGTTGTCTATCGATAAAGTACTTTCCTAATAAATATTTTTCTGATTGCATAGAGCAAGAACACAAATTTTACAAACAAATAATAAATTAAAAAAAATATATTAAACATTTTACGTTAGTTTATTATTTTTTTTACCCGTAGTTACCGTCTTGATATTTTTAATTTATATTTATTTATAAAAATATTAAATATAAAATGTTATCCAAATATCTTCAAAGCATTTGAAGAAAAAAATATTGTTCTGCTCCATTCATGGCCGTAACTCCAGCACTTGATAAAGTGTGACATGAATTTGCAAATTAAAACAAATTTTAGCAGCACACTTATTGCCAGTTTTTAACTTGATATTTAAATACGAAATTAGTTAATTTTTCCTTGAACTTAAGTTTTATTTAAATATGCTTTAATTTTTTCAGTCTCAAATTGCGTTTGGTATTTAATAATGATAAAAGTATGGTAGCACTATTAAATGTCAAAAAAATATAAACAACTTCTTCATTTAACAGCTGATTTACTATTTAGTTTACAAATTGTTGTAAACTAAATGGACAAAAGCTGCATCATTCATATCCTGTTCATCTAAATTCATTGTTTTAGTTGATATTAATAACACAGTAGCACAATGTTTTTATTCGCGACGAGTTTATTTATTGAATATTTTTATCAAATAATAAAAAAAAACTTCAATGCGCAATTTTCGTAATTTGCACAACTGTCAAAATCATATGGTAGTATTAACAACTTAAATTGTATTTAAATAGACGTAGTCAGTAATTTAGGTTATATTTAAATATGATCTATAAAAATTAAGTTGGTATTTAAACAGAACTTAAGTTTAAAAACACTTTAATTTTTAAGTTAAAAACTGGCCATTAGGCTATTGAAGGTTATTTAACTGCATGTAAATTTGAATGACAATCCTTTTTAAGTTTCCCAAAACCGGAGTCACCCAAGTTAATAAATGTAAGTATTTCAGATATATAATTCTCATATGGCAACAAACAATCGTTACCGTTTGTAGATGCTACTGATATAGAGAATATAATTAGTTTGGATTTTTTATTTCGGAATAAACATTTATTAATATGCAAACTTATATAGAATTCAGCTCCAAAATGGAAAGTGGAACAAACTATCGATTGAATTCTTTAACATAATGCAAATCAACAAACACATGTGCCTGAGCGTGATCTAGTGAAAAGTTTACTTCGATATACCGACGAAATAATGCTAAAAATTCTAATGTCATTGTTTATCGTGTGACGTTTTTTGTTTGTACATCGTGCGTGTTTTTCTATTATTTACTCTTCATTCATTCTTTGTACGATGAACATTTAATTAATTTTTGACTTGGTATGTATGTACATAAGTACAGACATCCATATTTATTTGACATCTTTGTGAATGATTATTTATTATAGCGATTATATTTTTAAGTATATAAATACATATGTACATAAGTATGCAAATTAGCAGAAGTTTATATGAATGTATGTATGTGTATAAAGGCCATTTCACCTATATATATATATATATCTATTTATCAAAGAAGAACCTACTGACACTTTAACCGATTTTCATGCATGAATTACGAGTGTATTGTGAGGTTGATAATTTTATTATTATTATTATTACTGTTTGTAATTCTTTTGTTTAAGCCATAATTATGCTGGGATTTATTTCACTTTCACAAGTTGTAAAGACTACATAAAATGCAATAAAATAAAAGCAAAACGTTGTAAGTTTATAAGCAGTAAAGAAAGCAAAATAATAATAACAATAATAAAATATTGGCCATTACTTTTGAGGTCAAAGAAAATTGCAATATAATACGAGCAGTTGCTGAATTGTTGTCTTCCACAAGAAAGGTTTCTTTCTTTATTATGACACACATTTTTTAATATTAATTTCCATTCCACAATTATACATGTTACATACATATATACATATAGTATGTACTCTTATATTTGTACTTGTATATTTGTACAAATATACACAGATAGCTGCAGTCATTTTAAAACAGTAATTAATTGTTCGTCCCAATTTACACGAAGCAATTTTTATTGAAATGATTAATACAATTTTTTCCTCGAAATGCTGTGTTTACACAGCACGATTCTTATTGCTTGCTGGTATTTTTATTTGAGAGTATATACACATATCTACTACAAATAAAAGAGTAACACGAATTGCTAGTACAATCAAGTGAGTACTCTTCTTCTCTTCCCCTCACCACAATGTCGAATAGTTAATCAGCTTGGCTTAAAGAATTGCTTCCTGTAAATTGGGATTTTATTTTGTAATGTAATGTAATGTAATGTAATGTAATGTAATGTAATGTAATGTAATGTAATGTAATGTAATGTAATGTAATGTAATGTAATGTAATGTAATGTAATGTAATGTAATGTAATGTAATGTAATGTAATGTAATGTAATGTAATGTAATGTAATGTAATGTAATGTAATGTAATGTAATGTAATGTAATGTAATGTAATGTAATGTAATGTAATGTAATGTAATGTAATGTAATGTAATGTAATGTAATGTAATGTAATGTAATGTAATGTAATGTAATGTAATGTAATGAAATGAATTATCATTTTTTTTCTCATGTTTATAAATTGTTGTTAAATATCAAACTGCCTGATTTTTTGTTTTATGACAGTATACAAAAATAACAACTAATGGTGCGAGTGTCAAGTCAGCCTCACCATTACTACAATTATTGTCAATCATCATTTTTATAATCGTCATTGCCATCATCATTAGCATTAGTATCAGCACCAGAGACAATTAATGATTACTTATACTAATTAAAACGATACCACATACAATGATTTAATGATCTTAAACAAAGCCATGTACAAACAAACATAGCCACACATTAATTCATAAAATATTTATGTATGTACATACGTTGTGTTCATTTAAACATTTATGATGTATATGTAGTTATCAAGACGACTTTGTACAATGAATATGTAACCATGCGTATAAAATCCTACTGTACACAATGAGTTTCATTTCGAACAGTTGGCGACCAAATTATTCTGAATTATTGGTAAGTAAATATTTATTTGCAAATTACGATAAAACCCAAAACATCCATCCTATGGTAAAAATTAGCACTTTGCATAACTTGAATATTCTGGCACTGAAATATTAAATGAAACATTCTGTTTCCGAACTAACCCAATCGAACTATTTACACTATACGAGTATCTAAATCAAATGAACCGACCACATCCTGTATAAAATTCTAATAATCTTTTGGTAATACCCAATAAATATTTCAAATCGTAAGTGTAAGTACTATTTGTTTCATGCAGCAACTCGAGGAAATGCAACCTTCAACATTTAATCAAATGTAGCGTAAATTTTGAACATTAATACACTTGCGGCGCTTTGCATAATAAAAATGTGTGTGTAAACTTTTTCCATGTGGCGTATTTACTCGTAGCAGCATTTTAATTAACATGAACATTTTCATTATAAATTAGGCTGCTGATATTTATGCCGTTTTGTACTACATATTAACATACGAGTAAAATAAAAAAGACTAAATGCAATATTTGTTTGTTCCGGAATCAGTTCTGTAAAAGTGTTTTTTAATTTTAAAATACTTTTTTGATAAGCTTTTCAATAACTAATTCCAAGGGTGACAAAAAAATTACTGTTTAAAGAACCGTTCTAAATAACGTGTGCTAGCTTCGCAAGGCTTCTTTACAACAGTTCTGGATGTGGCAAATATCATTGATCCCAACACCAAACAAGAACGATTACTAACTGTATGCATGCGTTCTAGAATTAGTTGTGGAACTAATACCTTTTTTTCGCTCCAAATTCAGAATCGACTTTAGAATATTTTGAAATCAACCAACTGTATTTATAAGTACAGAACTATGTACATTAGCTATGACATAGTGATATATGAAAATTGTTGCAACAATATTTTGAAGTGCTACCGCCTTTTATTTTGTTAGGCTTGGAGAAAAACTAGACGGGACAAAAAATGGGGGACTTTGGTTGAGGATAAATGACGCCTCATCAAGTAGAGGACCACACCAATATTTTGTGCCGCAACGAGGAAGAAAAAATATTTCTACTGCAAGTCGTTGCCGAAAATAGGAAAAAATATCCTCTTTATTACAAAAATAAATTGATAAATTAAAATAAAATACTTACATACATACATATCGCACTCAAACTTTTAATTGAACTCAATTTAATACAAATATCAAAGATACATAAAACTGGTTTTTTGTATTGGAACCACTTAGAACAATAGGAACAAAATTTATATAAAAAAAATTTGTATATTTAAGGTACCTTAAAGAGCAGAGAAAAAGGTTTGGAATATACATTTGACTCCTTCAGAAGCACCCTGAAAGTAGTTAGGACGAGGAGGCAAATTTATAAAACCTTATTTGAAGGGAAGTATTCTAAGAACCAGATATAGAAGGTGGGTGTCTTTCACAAAAATGTTGTGTGAGAAAAATCGATTGACTCCTCCAAAGGTGCAATTAAAATAGTTAGGTCGAGAGGGCAAAATTATAAATCAGTATTTGAAGGGAAAGTACCCTAAGGAGCAGAGATAGGGTATAAGTATGTTCTACAAAAATGTTGGGGAGGAAAAATTAATGGGGGTCAGTCTGACATTTTACTACTCTAGGGGCGACTCCGCGGCAGTTATTGGACATTTTATTAATTTTTTCACTCTTACCTTGAACTTTGACCTCGATGAGGCGCCATTTATCCTCAACCAAAGTCCCCCATTTTTTATCCCGTCTAGTTCTTCTCCAAGCCTAACAAAATAAAAGGCGGTAGCGATTCGAAATCGAAAAATCGTTTACTATGTCATACCTAATGCACATATATTTAAGAGTATCTATTTAATTTGTTGATTATTTCAAAGAGACAAAGTAACACACAGCGGAAGTTGTGGACAATAATTAAACTGTGTAATAAAAGCAGTAGTGCGGAAACAAACATGTACTATGTATGTAACTGTATGCTGCACTAAATAATAAATGGTTTAATGCTACGAACTAATTTACGTAAAATTACAAAAGAAAAGCTTTAATCAAAAAGAGTAATAAATCAAATGAAAAAATACCCATAATTTTCAACAAAATCAGTATACATGCATATGTATTCAAATCTTTAAACTTGAACTATGAAATATGCCAAATGAATTCAACATAAATTTAGTTTCTTTGATTAACTGAATTTACCTGTAAATAAAATTAATGTAAATTTAAATGGTATCTGTGTAGTTGTGGGTCTAAATGGTGGTTCTGTTTTAACTGTGTATTATAATTATTTGAAACATTTGTGATTTATTATTACTTATTTATCTCATAATTTATAATTATTTTTTGAGGCGTTCTCTAAACCACCTTCTCTTAGATTTTTTCTTTTGTAGCTTTTTGTTTTCCTGTACATATTTGGTTTCTGTTATTGTTTTCTTTTAATGAATTGTTTAATAAGCACCACCTTCTTTTTGATTCACATTCTTCCCTCAAGTTTAAAATTCTTTTCGCCTTTATTTTTTAAACTTTTTTCATTGGTATAAAGTAAATAAATAATACTTTCGCTTTAATGCATATTATATTTCTTTCAGACTGCCTGCCGCATTGTCTTACTGGTTGCCTGCCTGTCAGTCAGAATACTTACAAGTAGGTAACTTTTTCTTTTAGATTGTTGGCGTTTTTCCCGCCATTATTCATGCATATTGTGTATTTTCACAAAGTCGGATGAGATGTTCTCATAAATTTTAATTTCTTATTGTAGAGTTTAATATATTTTAAAGCTTAACTGTGTGCGTCAGCTTAATGGATTTGTCTATAAATTTTGAAGATATTTGTATTTTAGAAAAACCATATTTTGACAGATACTTTAACTGTCGAGTGCAAAATTTCTATATTTCATTAACAATTCATACTCGGTATTTTTCTTTGACCTACATACGAGTACACATATATTTATATGTATATGTATTTATAGTAAATAAATTACACTGTGCTACAGCAATATTACACGCTAACTGACCAGTGCAGGCTGGTTTTATTATCTTATTTTGGAATTTTTAAAATATTTACTCTCAAAATTTAAATTTGTATTATAGTTAAATAGGTAACTAACGAACACCAAGTGCATAAAAATATATGAAAAGAAAATATATCACTTGTTATGCATACTCGAAAACCATAAAGATACTTTTTAGTAAAACAACATATTTTTTAAATAAGCTTCTAATTTAATTTAACAATTATGTTTACAGTTTGATTATTATAACGAAACTGCTATAATTCACTTGAAATTCATCTAAAGGGTGCTGTAGCTTAATTGGTTAGCGCATTTGATCATTAAGGGTTCGTTACCCAGCCGCTGCCACTCAAACAACATCTGTTTCTGATAGTTATTAGTTTTCTTCTATCCATCATAACCAATATTTATCACAGTACCCTCCTTCGGTGGTATAGCATTCAAACGCCACCGAAGTAAAATAATTGAATAAAGGCTAAAAAATCAAGCTTTAACATTAATGCAACTACTCACCACTAGAGCTATCTTCTTTCACCACCTTTACTTCTCCAACCTAGCCCCTTTCCATAGAAAGTGATATTGCATTTACACCTACGCCATAAACTAGTTATAAGTTGTTTATGGTGATAAACTAGTTTGAGAAACTTGTTATCCATACAAATCAAAAGCAGGTTTTGTAACTAGCTTTTGAGATAAACTAGTTACAAACAACCAGATTCTGCTAATGCAACTCTGTTTTTCCAAAAATTTTCTGGCAACGCTGGACACATTTGACATTTGCTCAAAAATAAAAACAAACTTTTCATGGTGCAAATATACAAGGTGTGTGCAGTAGCCCAGCTGACTGAATTTGTTTGCAATTTACTTATGTCAAAAGTAATATTTTTTCAAGTATTTTTGACAGTAGTACATTATTTTACACAAACAAAATGTCAGCTGTTTTATGTCTTGTCAAAGATAAACCACTTAACTGTCAAAAATGCTGATGTAAACGGTATGGTAAATGCACTATAACGCAATTATATATAGGAATATTAATTGCCAGAGTGTTACATACTTCTCTCAAAAAAAAAATACTCACAGTCTGGTACTTTCTTTAAATATCAAGTAGGGAACAGTGTTGCCACGAAAAAAAATTTTTTGTAACCAACATTTATGAAAAAAATAACCAAATTTAAAAAAAAATAACCAAATTTAAATGCATGTACTATTTATTTATTTTTTGTAATTTTAACTATAATTTGTACTTTAAGGTAACAAAAAAACATAAAACAACGTATTTTACAACACAACTCCTAATACTAAAAAATAATTTTTTTAAAAAACTAAGCGTCATATTTTGCAAAAAGTAATGCAAAGAAACATAAGCTAATGCTACAATTTGTAAAATTTAAAATTCCAATACTTTACATTAAGTTTTGCAAGTTTAATTATTAATTTTTAATGTCTTAAACAAAAATAAAAAGTATATAATAAAAACAAAAAATTTTTCATTGGCAATAAAATAAGGAACTAGAAAGTTACTTTCTTAAATACTAAAAAACATGTAATTATATTACAATAAATATGGAGATCACTTTTACTTAAAATGTCACAGCTTGAGTTTTGAAATTTGTCTTTGGCAGACCAAACAAAATGGGCATTTTGTTGATTTTTGCACAATTCTTTTGCTTGCAATATATTACTAATTGTCTTAAAATCTAAATATTTTCAGTAAAAAAAATAACCAAAACAGAAAAAATCTACACATGTACACATTGAGAAAAAAAATAACCAATTTTGGTTAGAAATAACCAAAAACGGCAACGCTGGTAGGGAACTTGATATTTTTCTAAAAATACTTTTATTTAGGTATTATTTAGTAGCTCTCTTTACAAAAACATGGTAATCTAAATATATTATCATTTTCAGAGAGGACTTTGCAAAATTCTGCAATTGAGCGTTATCGAATTGTTCAGATTTATGTCATAAATCATAAGTGAGTTCCAAAAACGATTTGAGTTATGATTCACCAGTTTTTGTCAAAGGGTAATCAAATTTAAACAAAATAAACAAATTCTATAAAATATTAATCGATAAATATAAATTTCGCTACGTAGAAAAGTTCACATTGACATTTCCAAATGAATTAAGATAGGTTTTAATAAATTCATTTTAATAATATTAATTTTTTTCAATCAAAATTTAAAAAAAAAATAAAAAATCAATTGTAACGTACTATTAACAGATTAATGGGTCAAATGTTTTTTTTTTACAATTATTTGTGTGTTAAAGTTATCAATTGAAAGGTATTAATGTTGCAGATAGCGCGGATTATAATTAATTTTCTAAAAGAAGCATTTGGGAAACAAGCATTTCGTCATGAGATTTATATAATTTCCTATTGCTATATGTATGCAAGTTCGCAATTAAGTCTAATATACAGCAAAGAGTGTGTTAAAGTGGAGTTTAGGATACATAGTGCTATCCGCATGCCTGAAATCATATTAAACCATCAATCCCATAAAATTTTCTCAATCGTCTCAGAAAAAACAGCAAATTTATTATTTTCAAAAATTTGTAACACAATTTTTTCAAATGGATTTACTAATGCTAATTCTTACTGATAGTAAGATATCACTTTTTAGCACAATTTTAAATTTAATTTATTTATTTTTAAAGTTATTTCTAATAACAACAAAATATGCAATTACATATTTCCTAGTAAAGTTTATTGAAAATGATTTCTTTTAAGCTAATATGATTATGAAAAACCCATGCAAGGGTGTTTATGTATTTTGTAATTAAGATGCAGTCATTCTTCTGCAGCAGTTTTTTTTTTGAGTAATTTGTTTAGCGCAATAATAAATTAAAAATCTACTTAAAATTTTAGAGATAAAGAAAAACTGTGTTCGTTACTTTTTGTTAAAACTTTTTTATGCCAGTTTCCATCAACTTTTTTTGTATTGTTTTAGTTGTTCAAAGTACAGAGCAGTCAGTTCTTTTGTGCTTTTCAGATGTTCCCAAAATTTGTGTATTTCTTTGTTGTTTTGGTGTAATTCGATAATTAATTAAAATGCCAAGATTACTCTGCAATACTTTTTAAGTTGTATGGTATTTGGCTTTTAGTTTAAATTTAGTTTTTTACTTATATTCGCTACCATTGTTGCCATCGTCATTATGTTCATCTCAACAACAGCAATAAAAATGCAATGAAAGGTGAATTTGTGCCAATGGTTGGTACAAATACCATTCTAAAAACTCTACTGCCTGCCATACAACACAATTGTTTAATCTTTTTGCATTATCAAACATCATTATCATCAACAACATTTGCAGCAATGTGATAATCACGATCAACAACAAAGTACTTATGCATATACTCGTACAATTACATCGCCGTTGTTGAGCACAAACTCAAATAAAAAACAAATTATAACGCACCGATAATAATGCAGAGGCTATAACTTTATTCTTATTTATATGTCATACTTGATTTTTTTATACCCTACACCACAATAGTGGGGAGGGTATATTGGATTTGTGCTGATGTTTGTAACGCCCAGAAGTATTGGTCCAACACCCACTTTAAAATATACCGATCGAATCTGAGTCGAATTAACGATATCCGGCTGTCCATGTAAAGCTTGTTCGCAGAGTACAGGTCGCAATTTTGCAGACATTTCAATAAAATTTAATACGTGATATTTTTCTGGCCCAAGGACGGATGGGATTAAAACTGGTAGAAACCGGTCCATTATTTCACCTGGCCCCCATACAAATATCCTGCCGAAGTATGGGTTTAATGATCATAAATGTTTAAATTATGAAAGTATACAAACAAATTTCACCATATAAGGCATAACTCTTTTAAAAATGTTGGTATCCAAATAATATTGAACACAAAAAAAGGGGAGAGGGGGGCATGTTTATACCCGGGGCACCTTTGAACTATGTTGATAAAATCTCAGTTTAACATTTTTTCCGACCCTTAACCGAGTTTTTCACATGGCAACCTTGTTTTCTAGCAACGTTAACAAGTTTTGCTAGTTTTTTTCAGTCGTCGACCGAATGTAGTTGGGTGAACAAGTTTTCGCAGTGCCATTGTAAATTTTTTTTATTTATTTTTATTTTTTTTTTTTGTAAGAGTGTAAGAAGTATTCAGTGATCGTTTTCTTTCGTGAAAGAAATTTATTGCAGTCCAAAATTCATTTCAAAGAAAATTAAGTTAAGGTATTTGATATTAAAGGAAAAAAAATATTTATTATAAATTTCCGTGAAATGGCAAGCCAGTTCCGGTTTGAACAAAGAAAAAGGGGGCACCTTTGAACATGTTAATTTATCAACCGAAGTACCAAACATTGTTGATTCTCTCTTATTTTGTGAAAATGACGAATCCAATGCTGATCATGATGCTTTAAAGGAAAATGTAATGTCACCTGAAATCGTAAGGCCTTTTCCGTTCTAATAATATAAAACTTATTTTTGATCTGAATTTTTTTTATTTTTTAATTGTTAATGTTTATGTTTTTCTTAATAAATAAATCGAATTTATTATACATATAAAAAATATAACAGTTTATGTTATTTTTGGACATAAGCGCTACAATCAAAAATTGCCGTTCAAAACTGCCCCAGCCTAGTTCGAAGCTACCCCGTATGGGGTTCACATTTGAGCACAATGCCTTCATCCATTAAAAAAATATAAATCGAACTAAAAATAAGTTACTTGTAGCCTTAAGCTAAAGTTTATTTCCATACATATTAGTTAAATTATGTAAAAAGTCAATAATTCAAAAATATAAATTTGTATGTTGTGGCTTGAAAGCAAAAAGTGTTCTAAGGTCATAGCACCCATAGAAGGCCCACTTTCGAAGATTATTTTAAGGACCATAAATCTTTTAAAAATATTGTTATCCGAATAAAATTTAGCAAAAATGAGTTTTTTATGTACAGAAATTATGACACCTAATTTTATAATGGTCAGTTTATAATTAGTCAAAACTCCCATATAAGACCCTCTTCGTAATTCACTTTAACCTCCATAAATCTTTCAAAAGTATTTATATCGAGATAAAGTTTAACATACATAATATTTATATTCACGCAAGTCATGGCACTAAATTTTTGGAGGATCAGTCAATAATAGGTTATATCTCCCATACATCGTACATTTCTAAAAAACGTTTTTATAGATATACTGGGTGTAGGGTATTATATGGTCAGGCTTTACCGACTATACTTTCTTACTTGTTAATACTTGTACATACTCGTACATACGAGCATATCTTTAAAAAGGAAACTGTGTTTGAACGATATGCCATTTAGCATTTGCATGCCTGGCTTTAAAAAACGAATTTAATAGCAGAAAAGTATGCAAGTACTCGTATGCATGTAACAAGGTCGATTCTCCAACTAAGTGTAGAAACACAAGCTTGCGGTCGTTCTTTTATATGAAGTTTTGACAACTTAGATCGCAGAAGAAACATACAACAAATTAAAATCTATTTTATTTTAATTGCGATTTCTTTTTTACAGTTTATGGACAAATTCCGTTTTTTTAACATCTTTTTGTAAACGCGATTTTTATCTTTAATAACTTATATGACATTTTGAAGGTGTAAAGTAAAATAGATATAGAAATAGAATAGATAAATAGTGTAAATAACACCAAAGCCAAATATCCATAGCGCTAAGGTAATGCTTTGGTTGGAACAAATCAAATGCATTGGTTCTTTTGATGCGAGTGTTGACCAAAAAACGTCCAGACATGAAATAGTAATATTCCATCATGACAACGCCCGGCCACATGTTGCAAACGACTATTAAAAACTAAATATTTGGAAAGAAGTGGTTGAGAAGTTTTGCTTCACCTGCCTTATAGTCCTTCCATTGAACGCTTTGATACGTTTCATTTCTTAACAGGGCTTAATTCGTTCTTGGCATCAAAAGATGAGCAGTTCTTTTGGCGCGAAATCCATATGTTGTCACAATGATGGGAACAAGTCTTATAGCGTAGACAGACGACACAGTTAATTTGCATTAGCAGTCTTAATTCAAATTAACTCGTGAATTATCACCATCCTAATGCGCATTAGGTTAGACGTAAATGCACAAAATCAAAGTGAATTTATACTGCATTTAGCTATTTCAATATGGCAACATCGTCGAAAATCAATCATATATTATCAAATTGTTTACTTTTGTAAAAGAAGAAGAAGAAGACAATTGTAAAATTAAAATAATAACAACAAATTTCCACAATTGTCTTTCTCTTATTCCAGAGTGTCCTACTGCGGTCCCCACTTGTAGCAACACGTTCAGGTTGATGGTTGCTAGTTCATGAACAATTTTTGCATTATGGAGCAGTTTCAACGAAAGTAATTTCAGCTTTTTTTTTCAAATAAATACTGATTTTTCATCAAATGCCAAACAAATTTTTTCACAATTAACAGTTGTTTACAAACAAACAGCTGTTTACTAAATGCAGTTTAAATGCAGAAACTGTCGTCTGTCACGGTAAAATCTTAATTCACATTAGTGATATTTTAATGCAAATTAACGCTGGCGTCTGTCTACGCTATTACCTAACAATAGCCAATACTTTTAATAAATTTACAAAAAAGGTAGACGCAGCAAGAAAAGCAAAAACAAATTTTTAGTAATACAAGTTTCATAAACAATAATAAAGAATACACACACATTGTAAACGTACCTAAATTTCGTTCTAACTCACAACACGTTAAAAAGAAATATCATAATTCTTGTACTCTATTTCTCAAAAACGGTGAGTTAAATAGATAATATTTACTGAGTGATAGTGGACAATGAAGATTGCTAGACGCCCTTGGCCGGGTAGAAAATGCATTCCAATTTGCCAATTGTTCCAGTACTTTACAATAGTATTCTTAATTATTTGAACTAGTAGCCTGAATAAAAAACTTTTCTCTTAAAAATTAAGAAATATCAGTTCATTTTCCATCTCTAATTAATAAAAAAATAAATTAAAAAAAAACATACTTCATTTTTAAGTTATACACCCAACAATATAAGTAAGATATTATTTTGAAGGAATAAAACCGCACCGCTTCATTAAGTTTGCTTCGGATGTGCACTAAAATAAAGTAGTGTACTTTTTTAATACACATTTCTATTACTTATCTATTACTTGAGTTTAATTGTGTTTTTTGTGTGGACAATTCAATTGAAATAATTGGGGGATAAAGTAGCTAAATATTTAAGCATAAATTTATACAAATATCCACTGATCAGGATAATTATTCAAATTATACGGAATATATAAAAAAATAATGAATTTGTAAAATATACTTGGGGTATTCACAAGGTGTGCTATCATGTTATATTGTCATAATGTTCTAACATTTTACAATGGTTTAAAAATATTGTTGTTGCTTTGTAAACAAAAAGTGTCTTAAATTAATAGAACTTTGCTTGCTATGTTTATTGTGCTGTCGTAATTAATCAGAAGAGACCTGCGCTGAGCATTTTTTGTTTATTTACTTGAGTTTGCCATCACAACATCTAAAATGTATTTTTCGGCCAAACTGGCTATTATTTTAGTTTTTTCACTTATTTTTGGCATTGTGGAAAACAATATTAATTTTTATATTTGTTTTAAATCAGCTGATTTAAATTCAAAATAGCACACTGAATTATGAGGGGTTGTTCACAGCAGTCGTATTTTTTCATGTTATTATTTTAAGACATATGAATTTATGACACCTTGTGAATCCCCCAACTATATAGGTTAAGGTATACTAAATATTAGCATTTTTTGCAAATATCCTTGTAGATAATTAATTATGTACAAAAATGTGATATTTGCTCGCAATTGTAAAGAAGTTTAAGCTACAAATGTAATGGATATTATTTTTCCAATATTACTTTAATACAAAATTTTAGCAGAAAATATTTATAATATTTTATATTTTATGTAAAAAATAAAATATAATCTTTTCACCTTTTTGTAATATTTTGTTTCTATATTATTTATATATTCTTAAATTTAAAAATTTTACATTCCACATCAAAATTGAAGCTTTGGTCATATTTCTTGTAATTTCCTTATTTTATATTTTACGATTTTTTCTTGTTTTATTAATAACTTTTCAATCCAAATACAATAATTTGTAGCTGTTATATACATATGTCGGTATTTTAATTAAAATAATATTTTTTTCACAAAATGTAACTAGTTTTTTCTATCAAGGATTCTATAACAATAAATAATAAAAAGTATAACAAAAAGTATAAAAATTTATAACAATAAATAAAATTATACATACCATACATATGTACATATATGAGACCTAAGCTAAATTTGTTAATGTGAATTGTTCATGCAGAAAACTCATTCGTACTGAAAATTATATTTCTTTTATAAATGTATATATGCTTGTTAATTATGAATCGATAAGAATTATGTCTACCTAAAACTACTTTATATTTAATGATATATAGCTTTCGGTGCATTTAAGAAATATTTAAATGCACAACTACTATTTCGGGAAAACATTTATATAAGGGCAAATTTACATGAGCATTTAGATCCAAGGACATCTCTAAAACAACTTATTTAAATAATTCTGATCCGATTGCCGAAACAAACATTACCATAAACGCATAATAAAATAAAATTAATTTTAACTGCACCTTACGTTAATAGAAACTCTATTGAAAACAGATAATTTAATAATTTTATATAAATTATTCTAAATGTACCTTGTTTTTATACCCTAGACCACCATAGTGTGATAGGTATATATGATTTGTGCTGATTATTATTAACCCAACACCCACCTTAAAGTATACAGATTGACTCAAAATTATTTCCTGAGTCGACGCAGGTTAAAGGTTTTTTTTATAAAAATTTATTACTTGATATTTTTCGGCTGAAATAGGAGTTTATCGGTCACAAATGTATGATTTATGCATATATCCAAAAAAAATAATATCCAAATAAGTTTCACATGTACTGATATCATGAAACCTAATTTTATAACGATCAGTCCATAATAATTCAAAGCCCTCATATAATGTTCTCTTCGAAAATCACTTTAACACGTATAAATCTTTTAAAAGTGTTTATATCGAGATAAAATTTAACACAAAGAATATTTATATGCATAGAAGTCATTCCACTATATTTTTAGATGATCGGTCCATAATAGATCATAGCTCCCATATACAGCCCATTTCTAATAAACTGCTTTTACACATATACTGGGTGTAGGGTATTATATGGTCAAGCTAGACCGACTATACGTTCTTACCTGTTTATAACAGCATATCCGTACATGTCCAGTCTATTGCACATGACTATGAATGTTTTCAACATTGTACCAGTGCACTTACACCAGGGATGCCAATCCCCACATACCGATTCCGAAAATGCCGGTCATTTCAAATTTCAGTAATAATAAATCCCTAGTATTTATATTACAAGTATAATTTTACAAAAGTATGTCGAGTATCTGGAGATATATGTAAATTTACCGACAACAAAGCCGCCGTAAAAAATATAGCAGGTGTCTACCTGACATCTAGGTTAATCACAGAATGCCGGGTATCTCTGAACGAGATAGCGGAACATTCTAGCCAAGAAAGGTACAATGCTGACTGATGAGGAGTTTGATTCCTTCATTGGCATCAACATTAAAAGTCTGAAGTTACTTGTTCGGAATCAAATTTTCTATTGCAAGGTCCACATGGCCCTTATTTGATGTGGGAAGGAAGAATTCACTGCTTAGTTTTCGTCGCAACCTAATTAGGCTTATTGTCTCTCTATTTACAGGTCACTGTACTTTTTGGGCACACGCCAAAAGACTTGGTCTACAACATAACTATTGTAGAAGTTGTCACAACGAGGAGGAAGAGGAAACAGTCATCCACTTCCTCTGCGAATGCCCGGCCCTATCGATGAAAAGGTAACGGATGCTCGGGGCACCGTTTCTTTCATGTTTAGGTGAACTATCATAGATAAATCCGAAATGCATCAACACCTTTGCCAGGGAACCTGGATGGTTCGATAGGGAACAACCAATGCGGAGTGAACCGACAGGTTGTCCACCAACGGGTAACACAATGGGATCAACACGATGGACCCAAGTGAGCTGTTTTCAAAGAACGGCTGCCTATGGACCTACCTACTTACCTACCTATGTCGAAGAATAAAGGTGATATATAGTGATAAAATAAACTCTAATGCACTATTTGATGTGCCTTCGGTTTTTTGAATTTTGAACAACAGATGAAAAATTTGTTTTACTTAAACAAATAGTTGTCATTTTAAATCCGGTTTTAGTAAGAGATTACACCCTTTGTCGTAGTGATATGAATCTCTGATGATGTTGCACTTTTATTTATGCTCAAAGAGATGTCAAAAAGTAATTTGGCGAAAGCAAGTCCCGGGATTTGAAAAAATTTGGCCACCCTAATATACACATGCATAAGCTCCACATTAAATGCTTTAGCATTTTTTAAGCTGAAGAATCAAAGAAACTATTAAACTTCAATGACTTGAAATTAAATAAATTTAATTTTATTATTATTCATCACAAACTATTCAAGAGTTCATGCCTACATTGTTTAGTGTGAAAATTGCTGTTTGAATTGATTAAAAACAAAAATACCACAACAAAAAGAATTTTGCAATTTTCTTCTTTAATTTTTTCTTATTGTTTTTATGAAATCCAGCAGTAGAGCAACAACGTTAGCAAATCTTGGGAAATACAATGCAATATTATTTGTTTTAATAATCTTACATACAGCACAAACAGTTAATTTTGTGCATATTAAGTAAGTGCAACAAACATACTCACACCATTTGATGTTTGTATGCGGATGTCTGTGAATGTTTCTTTGTTCGTATGTTTGTATTTACATGCATACGTCTATTAATATTACTTGTACATTCATACATACACACACATATACGCAATTGTGTGGAACTTCACACTAGTATGAACAAAGAATATTTTAATACAAAAACAAACAAACAAACATTTTCATGAAGCATTTACCAGTGAAGAGTCAGTTAAACAACTAAAAGTTTCTAATAAATTTGCAAATCTATATATATAAAATTAAGTGGCAAAACTTCCTGTTCGCATACTCCTCCTAGACGGTTTGCCCGATTTCAATGAAATTTTCAGGGGTGATTGGGGTTTGTGTGGAGGGTGCACATAAGAAATTTAATGTGTATATCTTTGCGTGTTTTGCGAGGGGGTAGCGAAGCACACCGGGTTTAGCTAGTAACATATAAAATTATTTTGGAATTTTTTATTAAAAGATACATATGTATGCATGTTTGAACTATAATAGTTACATAAAGATAGTATATTCGATATATGTATGTAATTTATTGTGTGTGTGTAACTTATACTTTTACTTTGAATTTAAAGGACAGTATGTATGTACATACATATAAATATTATTTCGTAAGTTTTTGTTTGACTATCTTTTGTATTTTATCTTTAACCAACATAAAATATAGAGGTTAATATCATCTTCCTTTGTGTGGCCATTTCAAATCCGCTCTTTATCTTTTTGATTTAATAAAATAAACATTTACTGACATACTTTTTAAAGAAAAACTTACAAAACAAACAAAAAAATAATAAAATATAAACATGATGAAAAAAATAACATTGGAATATATTCCCACTTGTCTTTTTTCATTTTGGCTTTTCGCTCCTTTTTTTCTCTTTTCTTATTGTATTGAAAACATTGTTTAATATAAAACACAAACATTCTTGCAAACAAATACTTTTTCATGCAAACCGACAGACAGACACACGGACTCGTGAACACTAAAATACAGATTGGTACTTTCATAAACCAATACAAACAGAAAGAAGTAAAGCCTTTTTTGCATTATTGGGTCAATGTTTAAATTGAATTTATTAAATAAACAACATAGTGGTACTGCTGCTGGTGGTGGTGGTATTGCAGAGCACATGTTGTTGCCTCAGCAACTGTTGTTGCATTGCTTTTGTTATTGTTGTTGCTTCTGTTGCTGGTACCATGTTGTCGTATTGTAAGTTGCACTTGCACCAAGCAAGAGCAACCATGCAACCAACAAAAAAAATAAATAAATTCGCATACACACAATAAATACATGTAGCTACATAGTATGTATATAGAATCCAGAATCCACAACTTGTGTATTAACGATCAACACACAATCATACGTACACATACATACACACACACACACACACACATGCATTAACAAAAATTCTAAAAGACTTTTAACATTTTACAACTGACTGCAATATGGTTTTGGTTCTACATTTCTTTTTGTGTTGTTTGTTTGTACAATCTCAAGCTACTTTAAAACTACATATACACTATTTGGTGTATTTGTTTGTTTATGTTGTATGGTTCTTCGTTTCATTTTAAATTTGGGCGCTTTAGTACTTTAAGTCTGAAATATGTACCCACTTTCAAGTTGTGAAATTTACTGAATTCAAATATTTTTTAAAACTAAAATTTGAACTTAAGTCGATGTGAATTTTTATAGCAGTTTTAACATTTAAATTACAAATAAATGTCAAGTCGAAGTGTCTTAGCCCTATTTTTCTACGACCCCTGTTTTGTTTGAAGGATTTTAATCAAAGTAGGATTAAAAAATATATGTATTTACAAATTGGTCCATTGTCGAAATTAAAAAGTTTTTTTTTTCGAAATCGATAAATCAAATTCATGCAGTTCTAGTAGAAATTGTTGAATCATAGGATCCATTGCAGACAATTTCGTAACATGATTTTTGTGTACATGAAACTTATTGTTGTTTAATTTGTTTTCGATATCAAAACATAATTACAAATCTGTATAATTGTATATGGACTCCAATATTTGTATACAGAACTTAACTCACAATATGCATTTGTATAAAAGATTTTTGAGAATTTATACAGTTATAAGAGAATGTGGCTTATTTTTATTGACTATTTATGTAATTCACACATGTATGATCTATAAATCCTTCTTCGGGATGACGTTTACCTGGCTCCCAGCTCAATTAACTATAAATTTTCACCGAATTTTTTAAAAAATTGCTATTTGTTGTTTGATTGCAAGGTTTACAGTATTATTATTAATATCTAAAATATTTTCATATTTTACCTCCATTTTTCCATTATCCAAATATTCGACCGCATACATATTTGGGGTATTCACAAGGTGTGCTATCATGTTATATTGTCATAATGTTCTTACATTTTACAATGGTTTAAAAATATTGTTGTTGCTTTGTAAACAAAAAGTGTCTTAAATTAATAGAACTTTGCTTGCTATGTTTATTGTGCTGTCGTAATTAATCAGAAGAGACCTGCTGCCATCACAACATCTAAAATGTATTTTTCACACAAACTGGCTATTATTTTAGTTTTTTCACTTATTTTTGGCATTGTGGAAAACAATATTAATTTTTATATTTGTTTTAAATCAGCTGATTTAAATTCAAAATAGCACACTGAATTATGAGCGGTTGTTCACAGCAGTCGTATTTTTTCATGTTATTATTTTAAGACATATGACTTTATGACACCTTGTGATAAACTTTAAAAAATAAGTTTCAGTTCTTGCAGTATTACACATCTGAAGTCCTTACAGACCTGGCAGTAGGTATGCGATGTTACAGACACATTATTGTGTCTACGCACAATAATTACAAATCCTCTAAGTAGTATGTGACTACATCATTAAGATTACATCATCAATTACATTACAATTAAAGAGGTGGCTAAATCTCGATGAGTACTAAACAATTGTTTCTAAACACAAAATGTTTGGTGGAAGTGCCATTTCGGTCTTTAGCAAAATGTTTCTTGATTTAATGATCTTATCAACATCACTGGCTTTTATTTTGTGTGAAAAATAAAATTTCAACACGAACATGAGGCAAACATACATACTCGTACACACAACTATAATAATACAAGAAGCATGATATGAAAATATCGATAAATTTAAGTAAAAATGTAAAGAAAATAGCAAAAATTCAACATAAGAAATATTCTATTGACTTTCAATTTAAGCATAAAATGTGTTGATATATTGTTAAGATGGATCAATGAAAAAAGAAACAAAAAACAACAACAAAACAAATAAATAAATACAACCAGCAAGAATAAATATGTTGTGCATAGATGTATGAAATACTACATACTCGTACATACATATAATTTAAATTGGCTGGCTACTTTCTAAAATATGTAAGAATGTATGTATGTACAAACAGTTTCCAGAAAAAAGAATAATCACAACCAGCGTTGCCACGACCAAAAAAAATTTGTAACCAAAATGTAAAAAAAAAGTAACCAAAAGCAAAAAAAAGTAACCAAAATTTTTATATATTTAAAATTTTATTTTATTTATACTTCAGCTAAAAAATATATATGTAAAATATAAATTAACCATTGCATTTCAGTTTCTAGTTTAGTCTTATAATTAGGTACAATTGAAAGAAAAAAATAATTCAGCAATAACAATATTAATAAAAACCAAATGTAATTAATTTCATTAGATTTGTTACAAACCACTAGTAGATAAAGTTTAAGTAGATGAGGCTAAAAATCTGTCTTGAATGTTCTTAGATGATTTATCCATATAGCGAACGACTAGAACTAGTGATTTCTTTGTGGATACGTATGTTGTTTCGTCTACTATTAACGAAAACTTTCCTAACATTTCTGTTAATTGAGTTGCTTTACCTGCCACATTTAATGTGTTTCGCAATTTTGAGAGTCGGGACAGCGCTCCTCTAATAAGCCTGGTAGATAGTCCATTAATAAAAAAAGGCAAATTGTGGGGAATAAGAAACATTACTAATGTTAGCTCTGTTTGGTGCACTTGCTTATTAAGAGTTTCTTTTTGAGAACTTGCAAATGTTGTTTTTATTTTCCACATTTTGCTTATGACACTTTTTTAGTGTGCTTTCGTAAATAACTTACGTGATTTGGAATTTTTTTTCACAGGCAGCGCAGAAACAACATCGATCTTTGTTTCTTAGCCACGGAAACTCATCCAACCACAATACACGGAATTTTCTTTTCGTGCTGTTTTTAATATCACTAAACAACAAAATATTATTTAAAAAAAGTTATTGAAATTGAATGCAAATATGCCTATTCTCATCATCACTTCCAGAAGATAACTCGACATTATTAGTTTTACTTTGAGCAGCCTTTTTAAATAAAAATCTAACAAAAATAAAAATTGTGCTTAAAACCAATATTATTATTTTTTAATTCGAAGTACAAACTTATCCATTTTTTACGAAAGAAACCCAATCTTAACTATTTAAAAAACACTTTATTAATTAAAAATTAAATAGCACGCTAATTTGTAAAAAGCTTTTTTTGGTTTTCTGATAAAAAACATAATTTATGAATGTTTATTAAGGTCCGTTCATATCTAAAACAAAAGAATAATTAACTTGCTCCGATGTCAAACATCAATATGAAAATGCATTTAGTAGCATGATTTTAGATGGTTTTTGTGAAGAACCTTTTACTCGTTCAACAATACAATGATTGTGTTTGTTATGTTTGTAGACAGGCATGTATTTTTTTGTAATCTTGTGTTTAGTGTTTTATTTTTAAAACACTTAAAATGTGGTAGTTTAGTTTATCACCAAAATTAGTGGTAAAAATTAAGTCAAAGTAAAAACAATGTAAAAAATGGTTACTTTTGTGTTAAAAAAAAGTAACCAAAACGGAAAAAAAGTACACAAGTACACATTGGAAAAAAAAGTAACCAATTTTGGTTAAAAGTAACCAAAACGGCAACGCTGATCACAACAGTAAAAAAAATATATATGTATGTGTATACAACAGCAACATTATAGTGGCATCTACCATTGTGCTAAATACATTGTATTGGAAGATTGTGGGAAAATATTGTTAAGAATATTTTCAAATTACATACTCGTATACAATAAAAATGAATTTTCCTCTTTTTAAACTCACACATACATACACTACCATCATATTGATCCAGAGATTTGGTAGATGTTTAGAGTTTTCAGGGCTGTAATTATTGTTTTAAATTAAATTTTGGGTAACCGCATGGGTTATAACAACAAATTTTAACAATTTAGTTTTCTCTTTTTTGTTTTCAATTAAAATTAATTTTAATTTCCTGTAAAAAGAAACTGCATGGCAAAAAAAATAAAATCATAAAATAAATTCAAATGCCATAAATGGTATGAGGTGAATCCCGGAAATCACTTTAACACGCATAAATATCTTGCGAGACAAAATTCTGCACAAATAAATTATTTAAAGCTAAAACCACCCATTATCGAATATCCCACGAATAATTGATAGCCGGAAATAAAATGCGTGATGAAATAGATGCCAGTAAACACCTTATAAAAGGCTTGCGATTACTGATAATTTAATGAAATTTTTATTTTATTTTCTCTCATAATGAAAAAACCCATAAATATACAAAATTTTAGAAAAAAAAATTGTAAAATTCAGCTGTGGTTTTGTTTGTGCTCTAGACTACTTTCGTTCTATAGTACATTGGGGTAATTTTTGCCAGTTAAGCTTTTTTGAGTCTAGATCAGGGGTTTCCATTTCATAGCTCAATTGAGCTACCACTACCAAGACATATTTTTATGCTCTTCAATTCAGTCGTCGATGTGACTTCGACAAGTGCACATGTTTAGCGGATGCTATGGTTTTTTTTTTCAGGTTAACAGATGATGACACTCAAAAAATATTGTGCGGTCAAAAATGCTTTTGGTAACATACATAGCAAATTATAAAATATGTATATTACTAAAATTTTTCTGCGGCTTTAAATAAATACATTCTCTCAATTTTATTACTCTCTCGTACTCACTAATACAGTACCAAAAAATTTTTGGAAACCCCTGGTCTAGATTTAGTTTTTTTATTTGCCTTTTATGTTTTAGCTTCTGACTTCTTTTAGCCTTTGTTTTGTTTTTAAAACAGCATTTTAAAGGCTATTTTTTTATTTAAGTTAAACAATATATTATGTAGGTACAATTATATATGCTCACATTAATCTGTCATTGTTCGATTGTTAAAATAGTAAACCATGTTTAGAACAACCAACAGAACCATTTTGCTTTTACCATTGCTACTGTCAACTTGAATTTTAACACATTGGAATAAATTGAAAATTTTATTAAACAATAATTTTTTTGACATTATCAAAATTTTCAATTTAAATCCTTTAAAAAATGCATCTGAAATATAACAATGTTTATGTAAAAATCAAAAAAGTATATTGTTTCTATATACTCGTATCATAACTATGGCGTTATCAGGTCGACCTAAAATTTAAGGTCACGTACGTTATAGATACTAAAAAATAAAATAAGACCCAAACGATGAAAATATAAACTTTCATATATTCATATATTTTATTTTTATACATATGCGCATATAAATATATATTTGTTCTAACAAAATAATTATGTATCTCTAAGTATTCGTTAATAAAGTTAGAATCACTTTTACATGAAACCGGTTTTTTTACGTGTACAGACGTGTTCAATTTTACTCTGCAATTATCAAATATATTATATATATTAAATACTTTATTATTGATGATATTACCCAAAAATCCCAAGTATAAATGGGTATTGATAGATATACATATTACTGTATTGAAACGAGGACGAAGCCCCAACTCCTCCAAAATGGCTTCTAATCCAAAAGTACCGAAGGATAATGGTATTGATAGGCCGAACTTTGAAGATCGTTTTGGTATATTGGATAACGAAATAAATGACACACCAATAACAAAATCATTTGGACTCCCACCAATATACTTGAGAGAACAAAACTCCAGCAAACTAGTGAATGATTTAATTTCGTTAATTAGAGAAATTCGTTTTATGTGGTCCCTTTCAAGAGAAGTAATATTAATGAAACCAAAATTCCGGTTAATCATGAAAATGATTATCGCAAAATTGTAACTGATTTTGAATCCCGTAAAAAAAGTTTCTAGACCTATCAGCTAAAGAGCAGTAAAGGACTTCAAATAGTTACTAAGGGTATCGACTCCTGCGTAGAACCCCAGGAAATAAAGAGTAGTTTGATAAATATTGACAATCGTGAAAAAAATTTCCCAACCACTTTTTCGAGTAGAATTGGAACCTGATGATGTTAAACTAAAGAAAGGTGAAAGACACCGAAGAATAACGGTAGAAGAAACATACAAACGATCTGGCCCCGTCCAATGCTTAAACTGCCAAGAATATGGTCATCATATTGTATTGTTCATCTCAGTGTGATAAACCCAGATTTTATACATATTTTGTTAAACAATTTAGATATTATTCATGCATAATTCACTTTTTAAAATAGGTGTTTTAAAACAGGTTATTTGGCAACCATATAGAAAGCTTCAATATTCTGTTTGCATTTTTTCAAGCGTCAGCTGCATCTACTACTACTACAGTGTCTATTCTGTTCCACAAATATGGTGGTGTAGGGTATAAATATTTAGTAATTAATTTTACATTTTCTAATGTTCTATTGGCAACATTACCTAGTAATTATTTATGTTTTTATTGTTTCTTGTTATACTTTTGTAAATGTTTCTTTAGAGAATGCTAAGTTAAAAAAAAGCAACAAAAACTAACCCCCTTATTCAGAAAAAATTAAAGTAGACTTCAAATGTACTTTAAGAAAATTTTGTCTAAAAGCACACTTTAAACCTACTTTATTTTTTATGAATACGGCAGTAAATGTTTTAAAAAAATATACCGACATTCGTACATAAAAGTTGTCTTTAATTAAAAGACACACAATTAAAGACGCGTTATTTGAAACAAAATAACTAGGAAGTTAATTTGCAGCACATGTTTGTGTGACTGTTTGTAAGTTTGAGGCGGGTTGCCAAAACAACATTTAAAAACAATTTTCAACTATAAATAAAAATGTCAAATATTAATTGTTTTTCGATATTGCAAATTTCATTTAGAAGCACAGACAGGATTTGTTTTAAGGTTTTGTATAAAAAAACACATTAGTCCCAAAACTTCAGAAGTTGAAATTCCTGAAAAAAGTTTCTATCTAATACACATCTGCTATTCAGAAACCATTCCTGGCCGGAATTCTAAAATTTTTTTCACGCCTGTTCTCAAAATATAACAAAAAAGGTTATGTAATTTCATTAATGCGATTATGATAGAGTTTTACATTCCAAAAAATAAATTTATGATACGTATTATACATTCTTGATATCAAGTGAAGTTATGTAAACATACATGTGTATATAAATGATATGCGTTCATTGCACATTGTTATACTGTTTTTGTTATACGAGTATTAATTAATTGAGTTATTTTTTATGCAAATTTTCTTATCAAATGTTTTATTTGGCAAGCCTGGTCAATAATAGCGAAAATATGCTCCCGGAAAATAATATTATCTTAAAATACTCATCAATAACATTTCTTTTAGAATATTTTGTACTTTGTTGTTAAAGTTTATTATATGTACCTATGTACATATTTAACTTAAATTGAGCAGAAATCCACATTTGCATATTTCATTTCGTTCAATTTCTCATTAGTGTGAACTTGTGGTCAATGGTTTGCCAAAATCATATTTAATGAATTATTTATATCAGCGCAAGTGTATTTTTAAAAAAAATAAAGCAAATATGTATGCATACATATGTACATATGTATGTGTGTATGTTTATTTGTATGTACGAGTATGTGGTTAATAGTAAAAAAGTAAGTTTTGAAAAGAATACAAAAAAACTAAAAGAACAAGTGCTGCTGTAAAAAAGCTTAACTTACAAACAAGCAAGTGTTGGCTTGGCACAAACATAACAAAAACTACATCAACTAGCGCAACAAATACAAAAGGAGAAAAACTCAGCATAAGAATGAAAAAAGTAACAAGTAGAACAAGTAAAAGAAGAAAACAAGTTCAAAACTGCAATAAAAAAATCAACAAGAAAATTATTTTACAGAAAAGCGACAATAACGAACAAAAAAAAAACAAAGAGAAGTTTTAATATCGCTTAGACTGTAGGACCTACAGTGTAGGTTGATTCTTTGGTATAATATTACAGTGCTGCCATTGTTGGATTTTTGTAACAATCGAATATATGATAGTCCCAAATTAACCTACGACAATCAAAAACAATTGAAATAATAATTTGACTAAACTAAGTCCTGATAAGTTTCTTATAGGTACATATGTACGAGTATGTAAGTATACAGAAATCAAAATGTCAAATTCCGAGACGATCAGCCCACAAATGAGCACTTCTCTCACATAAGGTTCACTTACAAAAATCTATTTAAAGGGCATATATTTTCGTATCATAATAGAATTATACAGTGGAACTTGGGTGACTATTGGCGTTTTCTTTTCTGGCAAAAATGTTACACGTTTTTCCCATTCCGCACCTTTTTTAATTTTTTTGTGTTCTTTTCTGAAAAAATGTCAACACTGCTAAAGTGTAGTGTGTTCTTTTCTATAAATGTCACACTATAAAATTAAAAAATGGTGCACCTTTCACACTCTGTATTTTTAGAGGGAGAGAATCGCACGATAAAACAGCTGACATTTGTTTTGTTTATGAATGTGTATTTGTGTTAAGTAACAAAAAAAAAATATACAAAATGGAAAATATTACTACTTTATGTGCTGAAAAAATTTTGGATGACTTGTTGGATTTATCTTCATCACATGATGATGATGAAATATTTTATATGATTATGGAAATAAACCCACCCCCAAGCGAGTGAAAGGCTTTGTAGAGAACGTAAGTAATGAATACTCTGAAATTGATGTATGTCAAATTTCATAGGACAATATCTCCTACTTCTTATATATGTAATGTATGTTTATACCTATATGTATATAATTTTTATAGTTTAAGAAGAATTTGCGTATTAGTCGGGAAGGTGCCATTGGTCTTTTTGAGAGATATTCATTGTCTTATTTCAAGCGATCTTACCAGGGAGCCATCTGCTTCTTCTTCTTTAAAAAAAATAAAAACAGCTGTACATGAAAAAAAAGTGTTACACTGTTGTGATTTTATGTTCTATTCTGACCATTAAAAATGCGACATCTTTAAAATGTGAGGTAAACATTATAAAAATGTACATAATAAAGGTGTAACATTTTATTTCAGAAAAGAAAACACCATATGTGTATGATGGTGGCATCTCTAATATTTAAATTTACTTGTTTTTTGTTACACCTGGTAACACTAGTATTCTACAATTATGATATGTACACATACTAACATGTATATTGTGTACTTATGTATGTATTGTGTACATACATACATATATTTATGGTTATACACAGTGTCGTGCATTAAAACTCTAACGCTTTGCTTTGTGGTTTTCAACTACATTGATTGTATGATCATAGTCAACCATTTTATATAATTATTAAATATCCAAATAAAATTCAACTTGAATATGTGACGCATATACAGGACTTATTCGATCTAATTTTACGATGATCAGGCCATAATTAGTCGTAGCTCCCTTTTAAATCTCAAAAATTTTGGTATCCAAATGAAATTCAATACAATAAATAACAATCGATTTATAAGTAGTCATAGCTCTCATTTCTTAAAAAACTAGTTTTGCTCATATACTCAGTGTTACTCAGTGTAGGATATTATATGTTGGGGTTTGACCGTCTACCCTTTCTTATTTGTTCGATTTCGGATGGATTTTATTCAAAAAGTAATAAAAACTTGGTCATTAAAATGACAAGTGAGTAAATTGAAACAAACGAGTTGGCTCATATATTGTGATAATGTGAACATTTGTGACTACAGAAATCACAAAAATAGTTAGGTGAAACCAGTATAACTAAATATTTTTTTAAATAAACACTTTTACTCTTTGAAACGGATCCTTTACTGCCGTATTCATAAAAAATTAAAGTAGACTTCAATTGTACTTTAAGAAAATTTTTTATGAAAATTTTGTCTAAAAGCACACTTTAAACCTACTTTATTGTTTCTGAATACGGCAGTTAGTCTTTAAATATTTAAGTATTTGTGTAAGATATGGGGAAGCTCTATTTATATTGGTTCGACTTTAAGATCCTGCTCTCAGGCCAACTGAACAGACATATTCCCGTAATTATTGAATTTATAAATAAGCACGATTTTAACATTTACAAAAAATAAAAAGTACAAAGTCAATACCGTTTTTTATGCTCGCTACTGTTTATAGATTACTAAATACATACACACACTAGTAAAACTCTCTATTTTTATAAAAAATCACTACAACCATTATACATACAGACAATGCAATCAGATATTTATATACCTAGTTAGAATAGAAGACTACAGATTCTTCTTAGATTCTCTGGATTCATATCTGGGTATTTCTATAAGTATGTGTTTTAAAAATTAAAAATATACACATATACATACATATGTATAAATAGAAACAACAGCAAATCAGTGATTCAATAGATAGAGAGAGATATGTATGTACATATATTCTAATAGACTCTAATGACACTAAAGTCATCACAGAAGGAAATCATAAATCTATGTTTATGTCTTTAAACAGTTTTGTTTTGTTGTTTGTAAGCGCCGATACTAAAAACGTTTGCATCATTATAGATATGTATGTATGTGCACCTGAGCCATTTATTTAGTTATTCTATACCAATGGATCATTTATAACCAGAGCTTTTTAAGACTCAATTCGTGTAATAAATATCTACTTAAGATTCAGGTCAAAAATATTCAAAATATATAACAATTTGGACTCACTCTACCACTTTTCAAATATTCCACAAGTGTTTAGTTTAGCGTTGTGGGTAAGATTTCACAAATTATAAAAATATATCATCATATATTGACCAATAAATGGTTATTAATTTAGAACTTTCAGTTTATAACAATACGAGTCAAATATTATTTGCATATAGTTTTAAAATTTCTTAACTTCTTAATTCTAGAATTAAAATAGAGAAACTAAAATTATTCGACAGTTCCAAATATCTTGGACTAATACTGAATCGGAACCTTAAAATGCATTCCAGGACACCTAAAGCTACCACTGCATTATTTTGCTGTAAAAGACCTAAACTGGACAATCAATCCTAATACTGATTTTTTAAATAATTCATCAATCTAATTATATTCTAGCACCTAAGTAAGTTCAAACGTAACTGTTGCAATTGTGATAACAGGTGCTTTTAGGATTGCTCCATTAAAGGCACTAAGTTTTAGATTTAGAATCTAAAAATGGTAAAAAATAAACGTTTATACAATTATTTTGTAAAATCAGTTTTTTGTCTATTATTTATGAAAGAGTTTACGGGCAAAATTAACGTAGTAATTCTGCAACAAATAGAAATTCATTCATACTTTTACTGTATGCTAAATGATGAAATGTTTAAAAGATAAAGATATCGCTATTAAATTTGGATTAATTCGGTAACGGTATTAGATGATCACGCGAAAAGAGTCTTTTAAGTATAGCCGACCTTTATAACTACATACGTACACTATTATATACAATTCCTAGATACTAATACATATTAATTTCACTTAATTCGTTCTTTAAGAAACTGATGAAAATCACATTTATTGTGATATACAGTCATTTAAATTATATAAATAAACACAGACATACATACGAGTACATATGTACATACATATGTACAGAAATCTTACAGTGTGTAGTGAGTGAGTTTATTATAAAATGTACCTATTTGAAATAAAAACTCGTGCAAGTGTTATAAACCGTTTTGTTCCATTTAAAGCTTTAAGAGACCAAATAACAATGTAACCAGAATTATTTGCTGAAGTAAATTGAAAATTGTTTGGTTTTACACGATCTACTTTTACAATAAGTATTGAGAATATATATTAGCTAGAAATAAATTTTATAATAACATACAATTCTTTGTCTTTAACCAGGTACAGTAAGTTCCAAAAGTCTTTTCGTGTAAAGTTATACGTACAGTGTATCACTAAAGTGAGTATGCAGCGATATAAATAATTGAAATGATTAAAAAAAGGCTTAGAAATTGAAACACAAACATAAAAATTTATTTTTTCATTTATTTTATATGAGATCTTAAGAAAAATAATAAAAAGTAAAAATATTTCTAATTCATTACTAATTAATAACAACATAATAAATAAAATGTTTAGAATTCAGGTCACAAAAGTAAGTAGGTATGCAGTTCACAAAAATCTGCACTATGTTTGGATTTCTCAAGTCAGATTTATATTTAATATTTTGTTGGATAGCCCTTGGCCTTTTTGACTGATTTCAATCTTGATGGCATATATGCGATAAGATTTTGGGTAACGGAAGGTGAAATTTTATTCCACTCCTCAATTAGTGCAGCTTTTAGGATATCTCTGCTTGGAATGCTATGACTTCTGACTGAAAGTCTTTTATACGTATGTATATATAAATGCATTATATTAATAGATGATGTACATCATTTGTTAAGCAAATAATTAAAAACAACTTTTTTACATAAGGAAATATATTAACTCGTGTGTTCCTAGATAATTCTAATATTTGTAAAATTTGATTTTAGCTTTTTCAAGGCTACAATATTCTATGAAAATACGATAAAGTACAATATGTACTTGTACATAGTTATGAATAATAACCTCAATTTATAAGTATTTTATATGCCAAACAATAGTTATTCATCTGTGTAATAATAAATGAGTGAAATTATGTATTAATTAATCTCTTGGATTAACACATTCAATTTAAGCAATAACGAAGACGTGGATAACTTAATATAACATGTGTATTTAATATTTTTATTATTTCAAAAAGCACTTTATTTGTGATAAATAATTAAATAGAATATAAAACGAAATAATAATTAGAGCATCTCATAGTGGGATTTTAAAGTTACGTATATACAAACATATACCTAATACATATGTATACGTTTTGTACTTAGATCAAAACAAGTAAGAAAGTATAGTCGGTCAAGCCCGGCCATATACTACCCTATGTGTAAAAACAGTTTTTTTTTAGAAATGGACGCTATAATTTAATCGTAAGACTTCTGTGAAAGCGTTGACTAATTAGGTACCGAACGTTATAAAATAAGATGCCATGATATCTGTATATGTGAAACTTATTTGTGTTGAAATTTATTTGGATACCAACATTTTTAAGAGAGTTATGCTCGTTAAAGTGATTTTCGGCAGAGGGCCTTATACAAGGTGGCGTAAAAGTAAACTTCCGATGTTTTTTGGCTGTCACCGACCGATTATTGGTCAGCAATATTCCGCGTTCTGGAGCAATGTAGCTTAACATTGTTTATTAACGTGTATTTCGCATGTGTTTACTACACAAATGTCAAAACAGAACTGACATTAGGGGTCTCGCAAAATTTATAGCATTTTCTTATAGGAGGATTACTTTTGCGCCACCTCGTATAAGAGCAATGGACCGATCTACACAAAATTTGTAAATGTGATTAGGCTTCATGTACAACTTATGTGTGAAGAAAATTTGTTTGGATATGTACATAAATTATACATTTATGACCGATAAATTTCTGTTTCGGGAGGACATTTGTATGGGGGCTAGCCGAAAATTGGACCGATTTCAACCAATTTAAATTCCACCGTCCTTGGGCCAAAAAAATATTATTTACCAAATTTAATGAAAATATGTATCTTCAAAATTGAGAAATTTACTCTGCGCACAAGCTTTACATGAACAGCCAGACAGACACACATCGTTAAATCGTCTCAGGAAGTGATTCTGAGTTAATGGGTAGACTTTAAAATTGGTGTTGGAATATTATTTATTGCCGTTACAAAAGTCAGCACAAACCCAATATACCCTCCCCATTATGGTGGTGTAGGGTATAATTAACACTTATTATAATGTACATTAACGTTTAGTTGAATTTTGCAAAGTGAAACTTTCAAACATTAAAATAAACGAGTTGTGTAAAAAATAATGTTTAACACAATTTGTTCTTTAAAATCATACCACATACATACATACGAGTATGTTTATGTGTGTTATGGTTCAGATTTTTATGTTGTGGCTTAAATTGCTTTTTAAACTATATTTTGGAGTTATACCAAAAACAATTGTAATGCTTTATTAAAAGGTCTAAAGAAAATCGTTTGATTGCTTCCGAACAACTCCGGCCTCACATCAATGAGTTGAAGATTTGACTGAATAAATTGATATAAAAAAGTAATTGCTCCCATACATACAGATAAACAATATCGTACACAACCATGTAATGAACTTTGAAATCTATCTCGGCTCATATTTAGGAAAGAAATCACAAAGTGACTTTGAAGTTATATGCATTAATCTCTACTTCACGGTAGGATTAAAATATAATTGTTTCAACCATAAGGTTAAACTAAGAGGTCATCCACATATCGTCACAAGGGAATACTTGGCCTAGCCAGATAATCTTCCTCATGAACACCCGTTGTTGACTATTGCAGTGGCAATAACAACTTTATATTCATTACAGGTTTTGATACTATTCATACTTTTTGTAAACTTCCAAAAAGAAAGTTTAAATAAACAAAACACAGGAAGAAAATATTACTTTTAAAGATTTGGGGCCTCTGAATGCATTATTTAGATTCAGATAATATTCTTTTGTTAAAGATTTTTAGCAGATGCAATGCCCTTAAAAAATAAAAATTTATACTTTTAGAAGAAAAAGTAGGGCTAGATTAATAAGCTTTTATTGTAACATATTTGCAGGATGTTACAATATTGGAATACATATGCCAATATTTTTTACTCCACACAAAAGCACAAAATCGGGCTTTATAAAATTCTAGCCAATCAAAAGATTCTATCTATAAATATAAACGAATATATATTGTGTTCTCGATTAAACATGACTTATGGTGTTTTCTTTTCTGAAATAAAATGTTACACCTTTATTATGTACATTTTTATAATGTTTACCCCACATTTTAAAGATGTCGCATTTTTAATGGTCAGAATAGAACATAAAATTTCAACAGTGTAACACTTTTTTTTATGTACAGCTGTTTTTGTTTTTTGTTAAAAAAGAAGAAGCAAATAGCTCCCTGGTAAGATCGCTTGAATTAAGATAATGAATATTTATCAAAAAGACCAATGGCACCTTCCCAACTAATACGCAAATTCTTCTTAAACTATAAAAATTATATATATAAACATACATTCTTCTTATATATGAAGTAGGAGATATTGTCCTATGAAATTTGACATACATTAACTTCAGAGTATTCATTAATTACGTTTTCTACAAAGCCTTTCACTCGCGGTTGTGGATTTCTTTCCATAATCATATAAAATATTTTATCATCATCAGATGATGAACATGAATCCAACAAGTCATCCAAAATTTTTTCAGCACATAACAAAGTAGTAATATTTTCCATTTTGTATATATCTTTTTTGTTTCTTAACACAAATACACATTCATAAACAAAACAAATGTCAGCTGCAGCGATGCCAACTTAGCCCTTTTCGGGCTAGATTTAGCCGGATTTTAGTCACTCACAACGCGAAAAAAAGAAAATTGGATGTGGTTTTATATGGATTTTTTTTCCATTTAGCCCTTTTTTCAAAAATGTTTACGCGTTTTGAGTCTCAAAAGTTGGCATCACTGGTCAGCTGTTTTATCGTGCGATTCTCCCCCTCTAAAAATACAGAGTGTGAAAGGTGCACCATTTTTTAAATTTATAGTGTGACATTTATAGAAAAGAACATACTACACTTTAGCAGTGTTGACATTTTTTCAGAAAAGAACACAAAAAAAATAAAAAAGATGCGAAATGGGAAAAACGTGTAACATTTTTGCCAGAAAAGAAAACGTCATTAGAATTGCAGTGGATTATGATAAATAACAAATTAAATGTCAAACGTTTTTTTGCTTATAAAATTTACGTTATTTTAATACCCATCACATTACCGAATTGAGTTAACAGAGATTGCCAGATAGGGAAGAATTAAGGTTTTAAAAAAATTAATAAAAATTTAAATAGGTTGAATTTTAAAAAACGGGAAAACCCATTTGAGTTAAATTGCATGATGTTTATAATCAAGAGAATTTCAACAATTTATTTAATTAAATTCTATGAAAAAATAAAAAAACACTAAAATTTTGTCTGAAATTTTAAATAGTTCCTTTGGAAGAAATGTGAAAAAAATCAAAAATCTTCCAAAAAGGACATTTTTATCTCTTGAAACGTAGTTTTAAAATGAATCAAATTTTCATATTAGTCGGGAACATTTTATTTTTTCTCCATACAAACGGGGCTACCTTAATGTACATACATAGAATTCTACCTTTCTCTAAAAAAGTGTTTAGTCGATTAAATGTCCATTCATAAATAAATACAAGGTGGCGCAAAAGTAATCCTCCTATCAGAAAATGCTATAAATTTTGCGAGGCCCCTAATGTCAGTTCTGTTTTGACATTTGTATAGTAAACACATGCGAAATACACGATAATAAACAATGTTACGCTACAGTGCTCCAGAACGCGGAATATTGCTGACAGAACTGACATTAGGGGCCTCGCAAAATTTATAGCATTTTCTGATAGGAGGATTACTTTTGCGCCACCTTGTATATGTAAATACCTGACCTAGTGCTGGTTTGTTTTTCATTTTATTTAAATATTTCGCATGCTAATATTTTCATTGTGTATTAATTGGATAAAAATGTGGTGTGAAAATAATTAATTCCAACTACAAAGAAGATGACACAACTTAATAAACACTGCACTGCGTAATCGTGCAATAAATGTTGAAAAATGTTTGTATTTAATGTCTAGAACTATAAATGGAATTTCCTTTATGTTAACAAACACAGAGGTATTCTGAGTAGCTTTGAGTTTTAATATAATAATAAATAAGTTAGCAAATATTTAGTGAAATTTACTTGTTCAAAATGATTGAAACCATTTAAAGTTTAGTAAATTAAGTAATAATTAAATCACTGCACTAAACTCTGCCAGAAAAAGAAGCAACATTTTAATCCTTTTTCAATTAATAATATTTTTTTGTTTTGAAATACACAAAAACACATGCAACTGAATTGCCTGCTGAAAATTGAGTTGATTTTTCAAAGTGCTTTTTTATTTATTTGTTTAATTTATGTAGGATCCTATGTTGAGTTAGTTAACTATTTTATTGTTATTGTAATATTTTAGGATCGAATACACTTAAATTTATTTATATAGGTATATATTTATTATTTTTTAATATATTGTGTCGTCTATTGCATAGATGGACATGAATACATACATACATTTTATATCCTGTTGTGCTTTTTGCAGATTTTATAATTTATTCTGTCTATGGGAGTGTATTTGTAGTTGTACTATTTATTAAGTTATTTCTGTTTTTCTTGTATTTGTTATAAATCAAATATTGATATTAACATTTATTTATCAATCAATTCATGCATTAAATATGACATTTTAGAGATTTTATAATTTCCGTTTTTTTTTTTTTTTTGTAAAATATTTATGTATTTGAATTTTATAAGTATTAGTTTTGTTTGCATTAGCACTTAAATGGCATTGAATATAATCTACACTTTACTTTTGTATTTTATTTTTTAAAATCGAAAAACAAAATAAAATCCTTTCGTATTATTAGCATCATTTGGGAAGCTGTGTTTACATTTTATATAAAATTAGCATTTAGTTTTATGTTCTTTTTTAGCATTTTCTTAATTTATCCGGTGATACGAAGTAAACGGTTTAAGAGTGTGTAACGTACTGGTTCGCCTAGTTTGTGGTCTAAAAGATTTTTAACCATTCTTCACTGTCTACATCAGACCAAATATACGAAAAAGAAGTCTTAAAAAATGCTACTGTTACTGTCTCTGCATGTTGTATGTACGAGTATGTATGTATGTGTTGATGTTGTCGTTTTGTTGCTTGTCACCGTTGTTCTTCTTAGCTCCACTATCTCGGCCTCTATTGTAAACAACAATTACAACAGTCAAAGAACCGAACAAGCAAATAGTCCCGAAGTCATTCAGTCAGTCAGTCAGTAAACAGTATAAATTTATAGACTTTAAGCAGACATGAAAACAAGAAAGTGCATGGTTAAGAGCAGCTTTAAATGGCTAAAACACACTCACAGACACTCACACACAAAAACACACATCTAAACAACCGTAAGACCAAGATCAGCAACCAAAACCAAAAAAAAAAAAAGAAATGTATATACAAGCAAAAGCAAACAAAGAGTTAGAACAACAAATACACGAGAATAAAACACAAATGTTTGAATGAAAGTTGCGCAGACGTAACAGACCTGACGCTAGTTGTTGTACTCATTCATTAAGACCCCCAGGTAGTGTTACCAAGTCCCAAAAAGTTCAGCAACTAAATCAGTTTAGAAATATTGCTAAAATATACTAAAATTTAATTTAAAATTACCAAAAAATAACGAAAGATGACTTTAAAGGGGGTTTTTCTCAACGCTTTTTACTGTCCAAATTTTATAAATTTTAAAATTGATTTTCCCACTCATATGTTAAAATTTGCCATTGTAGTTCAATAGTTGTAATTTTATCTGTTGATATACATTTGTATTTGTCATTTATTCTTTAAATTTTTTATATAATTTTCCTTTTTTATTTTCAAACTATTTTCAACAGAAAATAAATTAATATTTTTAAAGTTTAAAAAGCTAAAAATTGCTAAACATATATTAAAAAATTCTTAATTAAATTGCGAAATGCTAAATGTAAATTTTGCAGCTTAATCAAAATAAAATAAGCTAAATTTAGCCACAACAATTTTAAAATGGTCACACTGTCCCCAGAGCAAATCTCTGACTCCAAAAAGCAACGGACTCTGAGAAATAGTAAGTTTTAATAGCGAGAGATAGACAGAGAGAGAGAGAGAGAGGTGGTTTGTATTATGGTCTGTTGACTTAACTTAGTTGTGGATTCAAGAAGACCGGCTTTTTCCGTAAATAATAATAAATTCTTTAATATTGATTCACGAGGTTGGAGCAGCATTTGAAGTTGGTTGTAACTACAGGTTTGATATGAGTTTGAATTGTAAATTAAATTTTCGGACAAATATTTATTAAAGGTTTTAGTTGATCACATATGTACGTTTTGTGCTGTTGTAAAAACGTTAATTACTTTTCACCTGACGATTCCAGAAATGAATCCAGAAATTCATGCGTTATAACTTAAAATCTCCTCAATGTTATTTTGATTTTTGTTTGTAGTATGTATTATACGTACGTATGTATGTTATTGTTAGTTTCAAATGTGTCTTTTACACTCTATGCATTCTACCCAGCGGCGAAAAAAGTAGTAAACAGGCCTTCTGGAAGGCCTTATTTAGTAGACACAAGGCCTTATTGCCCCATTCCATACTGATACATTTTTTACACACGATGTCCTAGCCAGCCAAGGCCTTCTGCTTCACCTTCTTCAACAGGCCTGGTAGTAGGCCTTCTTTAGCAGGCCTGTTTAGAGACCTTCTTCGATCACTTTGTTTATCAATTTTCATTAAAATTTTTTCTTTTTCTAATTTTTTTTAAACGTCTAAGGCCCATTATTACAACTTGGTAATAGTTAAAGGTATGATGTTATTGGACAGATAAGAAGTATTTGGTTATTATAAGTTTACTTTAATCTAAAACCGACCGATAAGCTAAAGGGAAGATCATCTTTCCTTTAATTTTATAGTGAGGTTTATGTATTTGAAGTTGCCATATGTTCTGAAAAATTGACAACTTCATGAAAAATAAATTAATTTTAATTTTGTTTTGCCAATAAATAATTTGATAAATAAAAATGGAAAGCAGACGTTTGATTTATATTTTTTTCACAAACAAATATTTTCACAAACACAAAAAATTTACTGTTTCTTGTCAGTAATTTGTCAAAAGTAATCGGTTTTTAACTTGTATTGCCATATTTTAGAAAAAAATTATTTTATTTTACAAGGAAGTTGTAATAACGAAAAATTTTAAAGGTCACTTTATTCCTCACTTTAATTAAAGTTGTAATAATGGCCCTAAGTGGTCTTTTATGCATTTTAATTTTTTTATAATAAAAACAATAACACTACCACGTCAAAAACTCACACAACACACAACCGCTTTGATACAGAATTTAACCCTCGGAGGTATAAGGGTTTTTTGTCGCTAAATGGTATAACCAGGTCTGTGCAGACCTACAAATAGCGTCAGTAACTACCTAAGATATATAAAAATGCGTTTTAGTTATTCGTTTTGTGGTTTTCCTAACATAAAATGCATTTATAGACACTTTTAGGACAACTGACTATGCATTTCCATACAAATCCTATGTAGATCTGTACAGACCTGGTTATACCATTTAGCGCCAATTATTTGTAAATCCGGATTATTCCGAACCCGGATCCCCAATCGCTCTGTTTTTTTTTCTCATTGTGTTCTGAGGTTTTTTCTGCAGGATTACTTTTTTTCTAACATAAAAAACAAAAAAGTTATACACACTTTTATATGCAAAAAGTCTGCACAGACCTGGTTATACTACCAAGGGTTAAGCAAAACTATTTTTAGTTTACTTCTTTTTTTTTTCACATTTTGCATCATTTCAGTTTTTGTGTTTGTTGTTTTGTCTCTGGAATGTGATTTTATAACGGGACATTAACGTATGTATACAATGTATACACATAATAAAAAAACAACCTAGAAGGGAGTAGGTAGGCTTCCATAAGGCCATCCTGAGAAGGCAAGCGAGCATGAGTACTGGATCTAAAAAAGGTCTAGGAAGGTCTTACAGAAGGAATTATAGCTGAAGGCCTCAAAAATTTCGCCGCTGGGTACTAATCTAAGTTGAATATTAATAAATATAAATAAATAATTATCACCGCTAAAAAATAATTACACAATATAGATAATTATTATTGCAAAATCTTCCATGTCCTTCAAATATACAAATTATGAAAAATATAATATTCGAAAATAACCTGAAAAAACTGTTTTTCAATGATTTCTACATTTCGTCTGAATTTCTTAGAATTGTTCATATAATGCAATACATATTTATAATTTGTTATATAACAACTTATTTGCTAATCCACTTTATGAGCACGTTCAGGTTTGTGTGACCTAATTATTAATGAGTTACTTAAGTCATTACTTGTAACTAGTTGTAGTTACATACATATATCGATTGCGATAATTATTTGCCTTCAATGATATCACCGTGTTAAAATAATTAGTTCAATTGATATTGTCTAGGCATAAACTGGATAGAATTTAACACCTGTTTACTGGGTAGTAAAAGTTTTTAGCTGGGAACACTATGAATAATGAAATCCAAATTATTCGATTTTTCGATTGTTCGAATAAAACGAAGATTATATTTTCAAAAATAAGCCAATTATTAAAATAATATTATATACATATGTATATAAATTTTAAGAAACAATCTATTTAGTACATAGTACAGAGTATAATTTTTAGTACAATTTGTTTAAACACAAATGGTGTCAATAATGACCAGTTCATAGCGTGGTTAATATACATATAATAAAATTCTGCCAATATATTTATTTATTTTCATTTTTCCTTTCAACTGGGTCGTGGATGCCACAACACATTGTCAAATGTTCACAAATATTGCCTCACTTAAAACTTAACTAATTCATTAATGGGCTCCATCGCCATGAGTGCTCAATAGTTATGAAACAAGAATTTATAAAAGAGTCAAACATACTTTTTTAAATAAATATTTTTTGGAAATGACACAATAACTGACATACCTGAAATTAATTACGAAAACTAAAATTAATTTCCAACCGCTTTCCACTTTAACATAAATGCTTTCTATTGAGCTACTACTTACAGTTTGAGAATAATTTTGCAACATTTAATGGTATTATCAATCTGAATTTTTAGGAGACAAATTAATAACATTTACATGGTTGTAATTTATTTGCGTATTTTGCTTGTTAAACGTCATTAACATAATAAATAACTGAATCTCAATGTCGGCTAAGGAAAACTGCTTTTTGGGAAGTGCCTAATAATACTCATAGTGACGGGACACTGGTAGACGCGAACGCCAACTTGCAAAATTCTAATTTAACAGTTGTTGTTGGTGGTGTCTGTAAATACTTGTAATACTACAATGTCTAAACAAATTTAATTTAATGGTACCTAAACACATTATAGCAAAAGAAAAACAAAAATTTAATAAATATTTAACACACATTTGTGGAGTTATATGTTTGTTAAATGTTCTTGAGTCACAACTAGGGTGTCCACTTCAAAAGTGATAGTCAAACAATTTCCAATATTAAAAAATTTCAAAGACTTAAAAATATGTGAAAATAAGATCTCTTAAATATTAAAAGTGCCTTTTAATTAAAAGGCTTAATGCTTTGTCCAATTTTCACAAAGAAACAACTTATCAACTTTTCACTTTGCATATATCAAATTGCATTTTATTTGCAAAGTTATAAGTGTTTCTGTTTTATAATATTCTTTGCAAATCTCACTTTGTACTAAGCTAATTTTTGCAAAGCCTTTGCATTTTTTGTAAAGACTTTGCCTTCTTTGTAATGTTATTGCGCTCTCCTGCACAGTGAGTGTGCAAAGTGTTCTCAAAAGCATATAGTCGTCTTTGCATTTCTGTCATGACAATTTTCACTTTGCTGCAAAATTAAAAAAGGAAGCACTTGCAGTGTTACATTGATTAAAGAAAAACAAGTAAGAGGTTATATTCGGCTGTGTTCGCTTTTTTATAGGGCGAACTTCATAAAATATTGTACAGTATTATTATTTATTTTAGGTTTATTTTAATTCAATTTCATCTCCATAGCGATATTTATAAGAATCATATTCCAGTTATAATCCACAATTTACTCTTTGTTTATATATGTATATATAATAAATACATATTTATATTTTTGCAGCGATTTATTTTAACACACAATAAATTGAGTACGAAAAAGCCATAGGCAACTGATTTTGTTTTTTTTTTAACTTTAAAATTGTCCCTGTAGTTATTCTCGAAATTGGATCTTGAGCGGGAGCTATGCCCAATTATGGACCAACTTTCACAAAAGGAAATAGTTTAATTTTTACATACTTATAACTAAAATATATAAAATTTCGGTTCGATTTCGGTAGTAGTCGACATAATAATTTGTGTTGGATTTCAACGAAATAATGGTTTTTAAAAGAGATTTATGCGCATTTAGGAGATGTTTCGAAGTGAACTTTTTATGGGGGCTATGGTCAAATATGTAACGATCATCATGGCAGTTTAGATGTGTATATGGAGTACTTGTGTTGAATTTCGACTTGTTAGTGATTTTTATACGAGATTTATGCGGATTTAAGTGATCTTTGGAAGTGGTCTTTGTTTGGGTTATGTCAAAATATGGACCCATGCAAACAAAATTTTGTTTTGAGATTTCTCTTTGCATGAAACTTATTATTGCAGAATTTTGTATGGATACGGCTTTTCTATATACATTTTTGTGCCATAAAGCTATATTCCGGGAAGACATTTGTATGGGGACTATGAAAAGTCGTGGACCGATTCTTAAATATCTTAAAAATATCGAGGTAGTCTGCAACCTACTGGACCAATTTTGACCATTTGCAATACCAAAGATTTCGGTGGATCAAAGAATGTGTGGTAAAACTTTGATTGTTCTAAAAAGACGAACATAACTAGATCGTCTTAGAATCTTATAAGTTTATAGACTTTTTAGCTCTACGAACATTATATCGATGTGTTACAAACGAAATGACAAACGCAATATGCCCATCATCTTTTTGGTGGAGCTTTTGGTTTTGTATCTAAAAGCCTAAAAGTATGAGTGTTTGTTACGTCCTCCTTTATGTTTTGACTATGTTTACGATAATCAATAGAAAAAGTTTACAGACAGTTCAAAAATAGAGTCTATTAATATTTAAATGCAATTGCATAATTCCGCATTTTATGTAAATATGTACTGTGTTGACATTTGTTTATCAACCAGAAACTTGTCAACAAAACGATACGAGTTTTTAGTGTGCAGTTCTGTGCGTATTTAGTTGTATTTGTAATTGAAATGGAGTTAATTTACTCGTTACAATAAAATAATATAAATTTATTGTATTACTTCCTTAGAACCGTTTATAAGATGCATTTAATATGTTATAAATAAGTAATGTTAATATTCAAAAAATTGGTGGACGGAATACATCCAAAATTTCAAGGTGTAAATAGTTTCCATTCAGCTGGTTTGTAAACAAAACTATTTTCCAATCGATTTAAATTTTTCATTTGTAAGTTTACGATTTGTACTTGTTCGTATCGCCTTTATTAGAAAACTTATTTTTATCAATTGCGACGAATTTTTGTCGCTATAACATTTATCTATAACATTTATATTAAATTATAGTGCAAAGATTTCTAACATGAAAATTATAGATGCCCTTACCATTAATTCATAATATCGTGCCGAATCTTCATACCGAATACTGACATGAGTCAAACAGTAGGGAAATTTGGAAAAAAGGAAATAAATCTTTAAGTTCAATTACAATAAAATTCGACTATGCCATTTAAGAACATTTATCCTTAAGTTAAATTTTACAAAAAAAAATAGCTATATTTTGAGTTATTCTGTTCCCGTCGGTAGCAAATCCTTTCATTTTATTTTCATAAAACATATTTCCTTTGTAGCTACCTTTCAGAAATATATTAATCGTAAAAATTAAAGTAACTTTTTAAAACAAAAAATGATCAAAAATCACATTTTTTTTAATATTTTAATTTTGAATGCATATAACGTTTGACCTATTGATTTAGCGCGATGAATTTTGTACAATTATTTTTTTTTATGTACTAGGTTTATGAAAGTGTTATTAATCAACAATAAAATACTTAGAGAAAATCTGGAAATATTTGTATTCGCTGTTAGCAAAAAACCTTATCTCCTTAACCTAAAAGGTAATATACTCGTATAACAACGGCAAAATTTTATTTCGTATTCGACTAGGAGATAGTATAATCTTTAAAATTGGATAACAAAGGAACAATTGGGATCGTTTTCAATTTCTTACATACCCGAGGTGCCCACATTGGGTGGATTTATGAGATAGAAATTGAACACTTAAACTCTCTAGGCATATGAAATTAAACTTATTTACTTCCATTTTTTTAATATTCTCACATGGTGCGTCTTTGATCTACTAACAAAATTTGCTTTAAACAATTACGCACCTGTGAGAATCGGTACTTGGAAAATAGATTATTGTTGATAAGAAACTTGCTTGTTACAAATTTTAAATTATATTTTATAAGAGCTTAAGTTCTATTTAGAGGAGGAGTTGTATCGGAGCTATGAAAATGAATATTTGTAGTCATTATTTTTCTTTAAAATTGCGATATATACCTTGTTTAGATAGTTTACATTGACAGAAAGTGGTCCCGGGCTGATTGGTTACTTTAAGAAGTTGGAACAATATTTTTATTCAGAATTTCGGTGGCTGGTCTGATCGATTATTTAACAACTTTATTATTTTACCAACAAAAATTTTATGAACTTAAAATTTAATTATAAGAATTCAGTCGTTATGATTTACCATTTTTGAAATTTCATTGATTAATTTAATGAATAAGAGAAAAAACAGAAAATTTTAAAATTATGTATTAAATATAAACAAGTTATTATAAATTATGTATATCACTTTTTCTTAATTTGAATTCTGAGGATTTTGGAAAGAACAATTACAAATTTACAAATAATTTGGTAATTTACATTTCAATAAAATAATTGCTTATACATATTATAAAATATTGAATTTTTCAAAATTGTGAAAGTCTTATAATTTATTAACGTGGACATTGTATATGAATTTATATATTTTTTTTAATATACATTTAGTTTTTATTTACGTTTTGTAACAACAATTGCAATATATGCTTAAAAATAGATTCAAATAGTTTTGCATTATAATAAAAACAAGTAAGAGTTAATATTCGGCTGAGCCGAATCTTATACACCGAATCTTATATCACCTATTATGGAGCTAGCGTCATAAGATATTGTGCCTTAACTTCTATTTATTTTAGGTTTATTTTGGTTGAATTTCATCTCAATGACGATATTTACAAGAATTTTATGTGTATTCCAGTTATAATCAGGAGTTTATATTTGTCCCTTTCTTTCGGATCAGCTGACATCGTAAAGCTGGAGGAGGTACAATAAATTAGCCTCCACAAAGCCCTATGAAACTGATTTTGGATTTTGAAACGTCAAAATTCTCACCTCTGTATACTCTATGTTTACTCTCGGAAGTGGAGCTTGTATGGGAGCTATGCCCAATTATGGACCAACTTTCACAAAAGATACATCAGTTATCTGTGTAAAATTTTAGTTTGATATGAGTGTTTATGTAGATTAATCAGTTTTCGGGAGTAATCGTTAGAAGGGAGCTATAACCTATTACGGACGGATCATCATGAAATTCTGTACGACGATTCATATGTATATGTATTCTTGTATTGAGTTTCAGCTTAATAATATGCGCATTTAACCATTAAATACCTGAAATTGAAAATACGTTCCAATTGCATAAATAAATTTTTGTTGTAGCATGTATTTCATCTGCAAATTACGATTTTCAGTTCAATTCAGAAAAAATACTCCTAGAAAAATCCAGGATAAAAACAAGGAAGACAGTCTGTAGACGGTCTTAGTGGCTAAACGAAAAAAACCGGATTTTTTATACTCAACTGATAACCGTCTATAGACGGTCTTAGGCGTTAAAGGGTTAAGAGATTTGTGGACTTAATATGCGGACTACGGTCAAATATGGACCGATCATTATAAAATTGGGTATTTTAAGATACATATCTACTTACTATATCCAACTTGATAGTGATTTTTATAAGAGATTTTTTTGCATTTAAGTGATTTTATATGGAGCTATGTCTAAATATGGACCGATGAAAACAAAATATAATATTAGGATTTCGTTTAACATTCAACTTATTTTTGCAGAATTTTCTATGAATAAGTCTTTTCTACAGACATTTGTGTACCATTAAGCCATATTCCGGGAAGACATTTGTATGGGGACTATGAAAAGTCGTGGACCGATTCTTACCATTTTCTTTTAGTTCTATAATAAAAATAAAGTGTGCAAAATTTCATGATATTATCTACATTATTTTTGAAGAAAATAGCAAAAAATGTCTAATAAATATTGCGGTTGTCTCAAACTTTGGTCTATAAGTCGAATCATAGTGAAGCGATTTAGCCCATTTTCAATACTAAACATTTCAGTGGATCGAAGAATGTTTGATAAAAATTCCATTGTTCTTTCACTTTCCCATAGGCAGCTAATCATTCTGAATGTACAACTTTCATTTTACACCTCGTGCTCTTGTATTTCTGTTCGATTTCCCACTCACCAAATATGGTCAATCCCAGTGAGGTTGTAGTTTGGAAAACAAATCCTTCCCTCCTATCCTAGTAATACTAGTGGGACATCGTTGACATCTTCAGAATTCGCCGCTGGATCACATCTGGCCCTCACCCTGTTGCCCGTCACTTCAATTCGTCTCACCACGAAACGCCTTCATTGCCCTTATCTGCTCATGAAGGCCGAACACCACACTCCAAATTAAAAGGCAACCTGAGCTCAGTTCCAAAGACGACCTTTGCAGGCGCTAGAAAGGTGGGGTTGTTAACAGCTTATCTGCATGGCAGCAGAAATCCTGGCATGTTAATTGCAGATTCCGAATTTTCCACACCGCCCCTGCTAAAGCACATTCACCTATCACGATCACTTTTTATTTCTGATGGTGCCAGCACCCACAAACTGTTGCCATCACATTCTCCCTCCATACGGGTCCAAACCCGTGGTGGTAAATTCTAATGCTCGATAGTGATTAGTTTCTTTTCTTGAGCTAACAGCATCTCGTTGTTGACTTTAAAACATTCTCTAAGTATCTTGTTGTTGACTTTGGAAGTTTCTAGCTAGAACTGCTTGAAATTTTATTTTCATTTTGTGCATCATAGCGGCAAACATGGTGCTTAAAATAGTATTTTCCGACACCTTTTTCGGAGCGTTAACGCGCTTTATGAGCCCAAAAAACAATCATAATTGCTCCGAAAACCTTCAGAAAAGAGGGTCATTACATTCGGAAATGGTCCGTCAGAAAGAGCTCTTAGATAATGTCAGAAAAGAGTCTTTTATGAGGTTTTTCATGAGCTCTGTGTAATCTTGTTTTTATTATTCTTGTGTGGTACTGCTATGTTTTTTTTTTTCTGTTCAAAGCACATATAACAGGACAACAACGCTTTGGTACACACATAATTAACTGGAATTTCTGAGTCATACTGCGTGCCGACTCAGGACAGTAACAAGCACTTTTTTCTTTCGCTCCGAAAATGCTCTCTAGTTGGACTCTTTTTTGACTCCATTTTTCGGAGCGCTCCGAAAATGCCCTTTTGTTGGATTCATTTCTGACTCCTTTTTCGGAGCTCTCCTAGAATGGTATGCTGGGAATTGACTTGTTTATTCTGTGCTTGTTTAAAGTAATATCCCAGCAAGCAATTGGAAGATTGTTTTTGATAATATCAGCAAAATGAGTCTTTTATGACTGCCTTAGATGACCAAAAACTGATTAATCAGTTTGGCGATAAAAAAAAGACTAAAAATAGACTCATTTAAATGTTTCGAAAGCGACTAATTTGAAAAACAAAAACAAAATCTGCTGAATGTGCGGAATCATAATTTAATCACACAGGTGCTCATAATATGACTGTTTTTATGCTGTGTTTTTTAACGGCATTTGTTATTTTAAATTTTATATCGGGACATTTGTGATTTGAAAAGCAGTAAGTAGATTTTGTGATTTGTATTATTTCTTAGTTTATCTCGTGCTGTCCTCGCGTGTGCATTAAAATAAGTATAATACAAAAGTGTTAAAAATTAAAAAAGTGAAAAAACGATAAGGTAATGTCAGCCAAAAAATCAAAAGAGTGGCTAAAAACGAAGCCCAAAAATGATTAAATTTTAGCAACAGAAATACTTGTTCTTATCAAGAAAGTTATTAAAAAGAACAAGACGTTGACGAAACAGGCAGTGAAAATAGTTTTTCTGAAAATGCAAGCGTTGTTTTCATTAGTAGTTGTTTACGCCAACAACATAATATGTTCATGTTTTAACCCTATAACTCTAACAAACTTAGTTTTCGTTTATTATATATAAAAGCTGTAAGTTACCTAGATGAATAATTATAAACATAACTATTCATCTCTTTCTAAGTTTTTTAACGCCTAAAGGTAAACGTCAAGTTGGCTAAATATGTCCTAACACTGCTTCCGTTTTTTTCTTCCATATTATAATTAAGTGTGAGTTCTGAGCTTAACAAGAAAAGAGGTAATTCAATCCGCAATAAAAGAAATTAAATTTGTCCAAAACCCTAATATTTTATTTGTTCATTTCTTTTCATTTCTTATTGGGGTTTTATTTCGAGTAAATAAAATAATCAAAGTTATTTTATTTACATTCCACTGATCTCCTCTTCAGTTTCCAACCATCACTTTCCTGCTATAAACATTGGTCCCAACGAGCCGGATTGGAAATCAGTCTTTCATTCTCTTGCGATTGGATTATAATTACAACAAACATCATCTCATCATCTAGTTTTTAACATTAAGGTACGTTTAGTATTTTGCATTTATTCCAATTTAGTTAGTGAGTGCATTTCGATTCCTACGCGTCAGTGCTACCTTTTTGTTCGGTTCTCGTTACAACGTGCTGTATGTAGAACAAAATCAATTCATCAAATTGAAGATTTTTGGAAATAAATAATAAATAACATACATACATAATAACACAATAAAGAAAATTAGAATTTTTATATTAAAACTAAAAAGAAATTCAAAAAGAAATAAATTTAAAAAGTGAGAAAAAGAAAAACGAAATTTTCAAAAAGAAAACCTAAGGAAAGAGGATAACAACATATAGGAAAAGAGTCAGCAGCGAAGAGTTATTTCTGAAAAACGTGACAAACTGCAGAGGAAGAAAATTGCATCATTGGCCGTAAGTTTTTCATCTTATACCTACAAAAAATTCATAACACACAAACTTCAAATCGTTCGTCCAGTGCGTTGTGTAGGGCATCTTTCATCTTTTTTCCTATTCTTAACGGTACGAACATAAATATTTCTTTTCCCTTTTTTTCAGTTTAACAAAAATTTACTCCGTTTATAAATTTCCCTTTTTTCCATACATTTTTTCCTCGTAAAAATTACCTTTCAATTTGTTCCTACATTCTCCTATTTATATTTAATACATTTACCCCTTTTTTTCTCTGTTTATTTACATACAATTTGTTGCTCTCTTACATTTTATTATCAAAGGGTACGAGCAGTTAAACTCTTTTAGCTTAAAGAATTTTGTTGATCTCTTCCAAACATTGTTTCCCCTTCTATCTTTCTCTTTTTCTACTTCGGACTCTTAGTCTCTTCTACTGAGAATTCATTCCAAAGCATAAGGGTTACCAGAAATTTATTTTACTAATTAGAAAAACAGTATACATACAAGACAAACAATTCATAAAATTAAAGAAAAAAATTATTTGTTTAAAATTCGATAAAATTACAATTTCTCTTGTTTCTTGTTATTATTTTTCTGTTCCTGAAAAAATTTGCAGCAGATTTAAAATAAAATTGGATTAAAAGTTACATTGCAAATTTAATTTAAAGGTTGTATTGGGAAAAATTTAATATACCTACATATAAGTTAAACTTGAATCTATTCAATTTTAATTCGTTTAACAGCCTTTCCTTTGTCCAATTTTCCTTTAAACTCCATTTCTTATCCCGAGAATTTGAAATATATAATAAACAATATAATTAAAAAAAAAGCACCGCGGTAACTCTGTTTGGTTTTTAACATACATTCCAGTGATTTTGTACAAGTAAAAGAAAACAATAGGTGCGCTCATTCAACTTGTAAATCAATTTCTTGGATTTGTGAGCGGAACTATATTTCTTGTTTTAGTATTTTTTTGTACCTTGAGTATAGTGACATTTTCAGAATATTACTAGTACAATTATACTTGTTTAGAAATTTCGAAAATAATTGCAATTTTTCATAAAATTCTTTCCTTTTTCGATCATCGATCAGTGAACAGGCCTATTATTTTCAAATCGTTCCAATATATTTACTTTTGCATCCACTATCTAAAAGGTTAATGAACTTTAGTTGGTTTTTCCATAGTCAACAGCTGATTGTAGCTTCAGATAATTAAATAGATTCAAACTTTTTTCATTGCAGTGATTCCAATGAATCAATTCTTAATTGTTCATTAAAGTTTTGATTTACATTTTAGTCCAATTTTCGAAAATAAGATCTTAAAATTTTTTTTTGGTTCTATTTGTAAAGATTCGATATACATAATTTGGCATTTATACATATTTCCTTAATTAATCTTTGCGTTATTATTTCTCTACCATTTTGTCATATCATACTATTATCGATTGCTCATTCTTTGATATTTGGTATAAGATTTCGCTTGGCTTTTCATAATTTAGTCGCTCATTTGTTTTCAAACCTACTTTTGTTCGAAATTCATACAATATCTGATATTGTTTAAAAAGATTCAAGATGTCGTTAGATAAATTTATTCGACTCGCAGATAATATAGTTGAGTTTGAGGCTGATTTAAATAGCAACAGGTATCCGTTGACTTCGCAACATGCACTCGAGGTGCATCGCAACGAAATTAAGACGAGCTGGAGCCGTATTGGAATGGCCTACTCAGAATTTTTAGTGGAAGCGGAAAAGGAGACTAGAGAGCCTGATGATCCAATTGATTTAGAATCATTTAAGGAAAAGTACAAAAATACGTATATCACCTATTGTAATTGTTTGACAAAATTGTGCCAGATTTCGGATGAGCTTCGTAGCCAGCAAACTTCAAAGCCCGAAGTATTACCTCCTCAAGCCGGTATTTCCGATCGACCTTGTTCATCGCATGATTTAGCACAAAATTTGTCCTCCAATTCCGGAAGTTTTCACTTGCCGCCTGTGGATATCGAAACTTTTAATGGTGACTATTCCTCCTGGCCAACCTTTCGAGATATGTTTAACGCTGTCGTATCCAATTCTCGGGCCAGCAATGTCGAAAAATTGTTCTTTTTAACGCGAAAAACAACAGGTGAAGCCAGAGAAATAGTTCAAAAATGTCCCTTAACAAATCAAGGTTTCGACTTGGCATGGAGAAATCTATGTTTACAATATGAAAACCGAAGGATATTGGTTAACGGTCAGCTAAAGATTCTATTTAACCTAAAGGCTTGTCATTCCGAATCTGGCAACTCTATAAAACAATTGCAAAGAGATATTAATTCCTGTCTCTCTATCCTCAAACTGTACAATATAGATGTAGCAAGCTGGGATCCTATTTTCGTATTTTTATGTACAAGTAAACTTCCAGAGAATACATTAACATTATGGGAACAACAGTTGAAAGATAAGACCTCTATTCCACAGTGGTTAGAATTAGATAAATTCCTAACTAACCGCTATAGGACTCTAGAATCGGTGTCTGAGATTCGTGGGTCAAGTGGACCTAAACCTACTGATTCGAAAGCAAAGAATAATTCCAATTCTACTTCCAATAAAAAAGTTCATAGCTTTCAGACTAATGTATCCCTTCCTAAGTGTCAACTGTGTCCAAAAGAAGAACATACGATCCGTAAGTGCCCTAAATTTCTGAAAATGAGTTATGAACAACGCTTTACTGAGATAAAAAAGGAGGGCTTGTGTCTGAATTGCTTTTCAAAAACCCATAGCGTAAAAAACTGCACTAGCAAACATAAATGTTTCAAATGCAAAAAACAGCACAATACTCTTCTCCATAAGGAAGTTGATAACTCTCATGCAAATTTCCAAGGTCCAAGTTCGAGTTCTACCCTCAATCCTAATTCAGCTCCCTTTTCATCTTCGAATTCAAATACAATACAGTCCACCAAAGCTTCAACTTCAGCTCATGTTCAATCTTGTTTCGCTTCGAATTCAAAGGGTGTACTTTTGGGAACAGCTTGGGTGAATATTCTTCATTTAGGCACGAAATACCAAGTGAGAGCGTTAATAGATTCTGGGTCAGAAGGTACCTTTATCTCAGAACGCCTTTTTAACACCTATAATCTACCATCAAACCCTATTAATGCTCAGATTTCGGGGTTAAATAATACCATTTCCGCAAAAGTTCAACATCAATGTACGCTGGTATTAGGGTCCAACATAAATAGCGACATTGCAATTCCTGTTACAGCTCTAGTAGTTCCTCACTTATCTAATAATCTCCCCTCTCAAAGCCTTTCTCTTTCTACATTTTCGAATTTGCCTGATATTCAGTTAGCAGACCCTAAGTTCTATTCAAGTTCGAAAATTGACATGTTGATTGGTGGTGACGTTTTTCCTTTGATTCTTCGTTCAGGGATTATACATAACGTTTGTGAATCGCTTTTAGCCCAAGAAACCATTTTCGGGTGGATTCTTACTGGTCCAATTTCTCGTCACTCCAATCCCAGTCTTACTGTTGTTTCAAATTTTTGTGAAATTACCTTAGATAAGGCAATTTCACGCTTTTGGGAGGTGGAGAATCTTCCAAAGAAGAACTTTTTATCTGCTTCTGATCGAGCATGTGAAGAACTGTATGTTCAAACGACAACGAGAAATTCAGATGGCCGTTACGTGGTTTCGTTACCTTTTAAGGAAGATTTTCCAAATAATCCAAACATTGGTAATTCTAGATCCAGTGCAATGGCACAATTTCTTAGAAATGAAGCTAGACTGATTCGAAATCCTGACCTTAAATTAGAATATGACAAAGTTGTACGTGAATACGAAGAACTTGGTCATATGACCAAAGTCAACTCTCCCAAGTTGACAGAAGATAAGGTATACTATCTTCCGCATCATGCCGTCATTAAGCCTGAGAGCATCACTACGAAGGTCCGTGTAGTTTTCAATGCCTCGTCTCCTTCTTCTAATGGGTCGAGTCTGAATTCTGTTCTACATGTAGGTCCGATACTGCAAAACGATCTTACATTACTCATTCTTCGGTGGCGATTCTTTAAGTTTGTTTTCAATGCTGACATTCAAAAAATGTATAGGCAGATACTAGTGGATCCAAGACACACTCCATACCAGCGAATTCTATTCCGCGATTCTCCAAATAGTCCAATACATGACTATGAATTGAAAACAGTCACCTTCGGTGTGAATTGTGCGCCATATTTGGCAATTCGAACGCTTCTACAGCTATCGGACGATGTTCAGAACACTTTTCCATTAGCAAGCTCAATTCTTCAAAAATCAATGTATGTAGACGACGTTTTGACCGGATCACATTCAAAAAGCGATGCTATTCAAGCAAAAAACGAGCTAATCCGAGCTCTACAATCAGCTGGGTTCGAGCTGAGAAAATGGACGTCCAATTCCGTGGACATATTAGAAGATATTCCAAAGGACCATTTACTTCATGAACACTTTCTGAAATTCGAGGATAATAGTTCTACAAAGACGCTTGGTATTCGTTGGAAGGCTAATTCCGATGAATTTTATTTCGATGCAAAACAATTCGAGAAAATAACTATATACACAAAAAGAGAAGTACTTTCGAGAATTGCTAAATTGTTTGACCCCGCTGGATGGTTAGCTCCATGTATAGTTCTTGCTAAAATACTTATGCAAAAGATATGGATAGATGGTACGGATTGGGACGAGAGCCTATCTCCTGATACTCTCAATCAGTGGAAGTTGTTCGAGGAGAGTTATTCTTCAATCAATTCCATACGGATTCCTCGATGGATTGGTTATATTCCGCATGCTGAAGTCCAATTCCATGGATTCTGCGATGCCTCGGAGAAGGCATACGCAGCAGCATTATACATTCGAGTTTCAACAAATAGTTCGGTTCAAACAAACTTGATATCTTCTAAAACCAAAGTTGCTCCAATCAAGACCCTGTCCATTCCGCGACTTGAACTGTGTGGAGCACTACTTCTTGCTGAGATGATTGAAAACGTGCTGCCGTTTCTAGATATCGATAACTATACAATATCATGCTGGACAGATTCGACTATTGTGATTTCTTGGCTAGCAAAACCACCATGTAATTGGCTAACTTTCGTAGCTAACCGTGTTTCAAAAATTACGCAAATCGTCCCCTTTTCTAGATGGAATCATGTAGCCTCCGAGGAAAATCCTGCTGATTTAGCAAGCCGTGGGCTCTCACCCCTTGAATTAAAGAAGAGTGAAATATGGTGGTTTGGTCCATCTTGGCTTAAGAAGTCTGTTTCCGATTGGCCAAGTCGAAATTTGTCTAATATTCCAACTACAAACCTAGAAATCAAGCCTATTCGAGTACATTTTACATACTTTTCGGACTTTGAAGATTTGTTAGAAAGGTTTTCATCCTTTTCCAGGGCAATGCGTGTGATGGCATATGTTTACAGGTTTTTCTACAGAACTCATCCACGATTTCGTTCAAATTTCTACAGAGACTCCACCTCGATTACTAGTTTCGAAATAATTTCGATCCGCGACAAACTTATTTCTGTTTGTCAAAAGGTTGCGTTTGCAAATGACTACAAAGCTCTTTCATCTCGACAAATTCTTCCAAAATCTAGCAGTATTCTGAACCTTAACCCGTTTTTGGATCCAGAAGGTTTAATCCGTTCTTGTGGTCGATTGGAGTTGTCTTCGAACCTATCGTATAATGAAAAACACCCGATAATCATACCATACAATTCACAATTCGCTAGACTTCTGGTAAAATTTATCCACGATATCAGTTTACACGGTGGAAATCAATTAGTTCTTCGAGTGCTTCGTACACAATATTGGATCCCGAAAGCCAAAAATCTCATAAAATCTACAATAAACAAATGTAAGACATGTCTCATATATAAGAAACGCTGTCAAAAGCAAATAATGGCAGCCTTGCCGCCCGAACGTTGTGAATTCAGTCGTCCATTTACTAATACAGGACTAGATTTCGCGGGTCCTTTCGACATTAAGAGCTATTCTGGTCGAGGTTGCCGAATTACAAAAGGATATGTATGTGTCTTCGTTTGTTTTTCTACAAAAGCTATTCATTTAGAGGCTACATCCGACCTCTCATCTCCCGTCTTCCTAGCAGCATTCAGTAGATTCGTGTCACGTCGGGGATGCCCTTTAAACCTTTATTCGGACAATGGCACAAACTTCGTTGGGGCATCTCGCATACTAGCGAAAGAGTTTCTTAAAACTACACAACAACGCATTCAAACGATCTATGCACAACAAAATATCACGTGGCATTTTATTCCAGCAGGTGCCCCTCATATGGGCGGACTATGGGAGGCTGGAGTAAAAAGTTTTAAAGCTCATTTCCGGAAAACGGCAGGTTGTTTTAAATACACATATGAAGAGTTCTCCACACTATTGTCAAAAATTGAATCTTGCTTGAATTCCCGTCCGATATCTCCTATGTCCACTGATCCATCAGATCTCTGCGCCCTAACTCCAGGTCATTTCCTTATAGGATCACCTATCCTCGCACCTATAGACCCACAAATAAATGATTCTTCCGTATCCATAACTAACCGATGGCAAGAATTAAAACTTGTTCACCAAAATTTCTGCCAACGATGGAAAAATGAATATCTGAAAGAGCTTCATAAGAGAATAAAATGGAAAAATCCTGAACAAAATCTACAGGAAGGTGCACTCGTCGTCGTAAGAGATGAAAACCTACCACCAAATTCATGGCGACTTGGTAGAGTTTCGAAAATCTACAGTGGGTTAGATAATCGAGTACGCGTTGCTGAAATATTAACACAACGAGGAATGATAACTCGTCCAATCGTTAAACTTATTCTTCTGCCGACAGAATCTTAGGTGTCTACTTTTCTACTCTTTTCTTTACTTATTATATTTTCTTTTTCAGATTAACATGCCTAAAACCACTTCCTCCAACTCGAAAAGTTTCCGCGATGGACTTACCAGATCATATAATGCTTTTCCATGCAGAATATGTAACAGACCACATCCTTTGCGCACCTGTAGGAAATTTTTGGCGATGAATATAAGTGATCGCATCAATGCTGTTCGTAAGCACAAATATTGTTCCAACTGCCTAGCACATGAGCATTCACATGGCATATGCTTTTCAAAGCAAGGATGCAAGCATTGCCACAAATGCCACCACACCCTCCTGCATGTGAATCCACGTCTAGTGAAAGACTTATTGTCACGCCGCTCAAGATCTCGTTCGCCTTCTCCACGTCCTACAAACTATCGGAAAAGCAACTCTTCGTCCAAGTCGGAAGCAGAAACATCAATACCTTTGACCTCAAAATCAACTTCATTGACCTCGATATTACGCCAAAATATAGTAATCCTTTTGCCTACCGTCCTTGTTAAGGTTTCTTCTACCCACGCAAGATGTTTACTTGACTCAGGATCTACCGTTAGTAGAGTTTCGAAAAGGTTCGTGGATAAACTGAACTTAACAGCGTTTAGTTTACGAGACGAAACATTTTGTCCAATAATTCTAAAATCCCGATTCGATTCGAGTTCCAAAATCGAGGGAACATTCCGTGTCGACAATCGCATAACTCTCCGAACCCCGTCTGAATCCATTCCCGAAGACTATAAGAAACATTTCCGTGATATGTTCCTCGCCGATTCTAAATTCTACGAATCGGCTTCGATCGACATCATTATCGGTGCAGACCTTTATCATAAGGTCAATCTTGAAGGTGTTTTTTCAAAACCTGGCTGTCCTACAGCACAAAGCACCATTTTCGGGTGGACTATTTATGGTCCATGTTCACTATAATTTCGAAATGCACTTTTAGGCATGCAAAATACGAAACGTACATTTACTTAATCTTATTCATTGAATTGTTAATTTCTACAAAATTTACATTTGTATTTAGTATGTAAGAACTTGAATATTACTAAAATTGAATTGAATTCTTATTAATTATTATTAATTCCTTTTTTACTTATTAATTTTAAGTCTACCTTTTCTAAATAATGTTTGTTCTACAGCAGTATTAGGACATGGCCACATGACTTCCTTCATTAATTTGCACGTATCCTGCAAGGCGGGCGGCAATGTTTACGCCAACAACATAATATGTTCATGTTTTAACCCTATAACTCTAACAAACTTAGTTTTCGTTTATTATATATAAAAGCTGTAAGTTACCTAGATGAATAATTATAAACATAACTATTCATCTCTTTCTAAGTTTTTTAACGCCTAAAGGTAAACGTCAAGTTGGCTAAATATGTCCTAACACTGCTTCCGTTTTTTTCTTCCATATTATAATTAAGTGTGAGTTCTGAGCTTAACAAGAAAAGAGGTAATTCAATCCGCAATAAAAGAAATTAAATTTGTCCAAAACCCTAATATTTTATTTGTTCATTTCTTTTCATTTCTTATTGGGGTTTTATTTCGAGTAAATAAAATAATCAAAGTTATTTTATTTACATTCCACTGATCTCCTCTTCAGTTTCCAACCATCACTTTCCTGCTATAAACAGTAGTGAAAGTGATATTTCCGATAATATTAAAAATGAAGAATCACCTGACTTATGTGAAGAATTGGCTAAATGGGTCATCAAATTTAATATTAGTTTTATTGCAGCTAATGCGCTTTGAGGAATATTACTGAAATACAATATGAAAGTGCCGAAAGATGCTAGAACTCTATTTTTCGAGACTAAATGAAAAAAGTACAAACTTTATAAAAATAATAAAATTATTTTAAGTTCATTTTTAATTTTATATATATGAATCCCATGAATTTGTTTTTCTTCTTTTTTATTACTTTTATAATAAAATACAATAAAAATTCAAAAAACTGCTTAAATTTGTATAATAAAGAACATTAGAAAAGTAAGTAAAACCAGATGCAATAACAATTTGAGGAAGACTCCCATATGATTAGTAATATGAGTGCTAGAGGACTCGAAAAGGAATCAAAATAGATGAGAAAGCGACTGCGCATATGATCATAAAATAACTTTAAAAAGATTCATAAATGAGTCCCAAATGATTGCAGGAAAGTGACAAAAAGGTGTCGCAAGAGTTCACAAAACCGAGTCATAAAAGATTCTTTCAGAAGAGTCGCGGCTAGGGTACCATTTTCTCCCGACAAAACATTCATTTTCGACACAAAAGCGAGAGCATAAGTGATTATTTTAATCGCTTGGGTGTCAAAGAAGACTCATAATTGATTAAAAATTTCAAAAAATGCTAGCTGGGATTGTCCGTAAGTTTGTTTGTATATAGGCTTCCAGTTAGTGTATTCAACAAGCGACTTTTTTTTAGAAAACTGCTTTTTGGGTTATTCCACATTTAACCGTAGTCCCTATATAAAGCATCACGGTATAAAACTCTTATAAAATTCATTATTACCTTAATATTTAACACAAATAATTCGCATATAAATCGTACAGAATATTTTATGGTGCCCTACTACTACTCCATAAATCTTGCTTATTCATCTTGAAAATATAAATTTTCTTACTATATTTGACAATGCTTTAAATACTTTCTTTTAAGCTATCAATAAAGGGCAAATTATAGCGAAATACATACATATACATTAGGGTGGGTCAATTTTTTTTGTAAGTAGGCGTATATCAAAAACGTATTCTACATAAAATTCTAAGACTAAGAAAAAATGGGTCTAAAATCAAAACCGAGCTCCCGCTGAGAGACATAATGGAATCTTGAAAATTAGTTTCAAAAAATAATAATAGGTAATGAGAGCAAACTATTAAAACACATTTATTTATCAAATTTACCAAAAACTTAAGTTTGTAAGGTTATTGGACAATAAGTAGAACACAGTTTTTGCAATGAAAGTTTTCTTTCGTAATTAAAACAACAGAACCCAAGTCTTTTTTACAATCCATTCGGGGTATTTGGGTTCGACTTTCTATAGTCACTGCCATAACACTATCACGATTTTTTGGAATTACTCGTCGTGAGACATGTGGTAGCAACTACACACAACTAGCTTGATAGTAAGCGATATTTTTTTCCTTGAAGAGCTCATATATTTGCAGTTGTTTAGTACTGGAGTCCGCAGCGTCAACTTTTATGTGACCCAACAACTTGCTACCCGGCTCTTTAACAATCAGCATATGAGACTCCTTTTCCACTCTTGTATGGTATTTTCCACTAATTTCTTCCCGTGTAAGTGCATCATTTATTCTGCCATCAAAATAAAAAGCTAAAAAGGCTGAATCATTGTTTTGCATACGACGAACGGACTCCCTGCTTTTCATTTTTTCACGACCTACTTTGGATTTATCTATAATAATTGGTTCCCCATTTTCGTCAGTAAAGCCAATGTTTTTAAATAAAGCTGTAATTAAACACGAGGCAACTCTGTCTGAAATCTCTTAGCCGATGGTACCCGTTTATGCATAATCGGCTCTTTTTCAGCTGGCATTGCAAATTCGATTTCAGATGCGACATCCATTTGTGAAGAGTCGAACCTATATGAAAGATTAAGGTATCTGGGAATCATTCTCTTTTTAAATCTTCATAATTCGTATAAAAATTAAAACATAATATCGATGCAACAACAATGTTTCATATATCATGATGAATAGTTAGTGGGGACATAATAATTTATTTGTAATCAAATAAGGTTTAAAAAAATGCATAAAAAGGTTTTAAAAAAGCAACTAGATTTGTGTTTTGTGTATAGATATACCAGAAGTTGCTACTTTTTTATTTTTCATAATCAAGTCTCTCGGCGGGAGCTAGGTTGTCATTTTAGACCCATACTTTCTATGGGTAATTTTCTTAGAATTTTGTGTAGATTTCCATTTTGGTATACGCCTGTCACGTTTTTTCTCACACGGACAAATTGACCCACCCCACCATACATAAATCCAAATATTTCGCCAACATACAATTTCCAAATTCGTTCATTATTTTGTTCTTATTAAATATATTATTAAAAATCAAATCAAATAGTGATTGAAAAACATTATTTAACTTTTCTTTATATTAAACGTTAATACAATTTCATATTGTAGTTTTTTACTAAACAGTTTTTTAGATTTCTGAAATTCAGAAATCTCACCATAAAAAATTAAAGTTTAAATAATAATAATTTAATTTATATACAAAAATATCTGTTTTATTTTGTAAAGAAAATTGAAACTATTTTTAATTACATATAAAATTATGAAAAATTCTAAAATGGAACAATATATTAACACACAAATATTTATTCGCTTTATTCGAATATTCTTCTTACAATTAATCGAATAATTCGTTATTCGAAAATGGTAATTTTGAAATTTGTCAAACAATTATTCGTTAGATATTGTTCGATTATTCGAACGATCATTATTCGAAAGGATACCCTAGTACATAGCAGTGATGCCATTAGGATACGAAAAATACATTTTTCGTATCTTTTGATGACTTCAGGTACCATGTCTAATCCTGGCATTTTCCGTATCTTTTGAATCTGGACGTTAAATGTACAAAAATAAAATACTAAACTTTCCGTCTCTGACCAAGGTTTTTAAAATTATCATTTTGCTATTGCCAATTATTTTATATTGAATTTTTAAAACAAATCAATTTAAAATTCGTATTTACCGATGAAATATTTAATATTATAAATATGTTTAACTAAAGGAAGCTCAATCTTTTAAAGAAAAGGGTTTAACTGTTGTATTAAAAAAATTTCCGTCTTTGTTAAATTTTATCGACCAGAATGGTTTGCATAAGAAATGGCATGAGCACGCTTTCCTCAATCACGAAGAGCTTTGACATGGACGCTGATGAGTATTGGGAAAAAGAGTTTAATTTAAAAAATGTTGTTAATGAGCCGATGTTTAAAAATTTGAAAAAAGTAGTTTGTTTAAGCCCTTATGACACTACATTTTTTGTTCATTGAATTGATATAGAATTGATAGAAAGAAACAGAAAATGTTAGAAAAAGCAGACTATAAAAAATGTAAACAAAAAAGCCTTTTAGTTTTTTTATTAAATGTTGTCAAACTTTTTGTTTGTGAAAAACATAAAAACAAAACGAACAAAAAACGGTTAATCGCCAAATTTGCCCATAAACCGCTGATTCAGCAACACTTTTAATATTTCAAGCTTGAAATGTCAATTTTAAGTTGAACAATTTTACATTTTTTTTGACATAACTTCATTTTTTATCGATAACTTTAGTAAAATGTTTGACAGTTTGCCATTTATGTTAATACTGCTGAACTCTTTGCACTTGGTAAATTTTTCTATTACATTATATTTGTACTGTTCACCAAAACTTGAACAATGCATTAAAAATGTAGTGTCATAAGGCCTAAATCATTAGTACTTCCATTTTCGAATGCATGTGTGGACAGAATTTTTAGCCAACTAAAACTTATTAAAACTGATCATCGTAACCGACTCAATACTAATACAATAGCAGCTTTAATAATGGTGAAAGAAAACATTAAGGAAGTTTCAACATACGATCCACCTAAATCGATGATTATTAGTAATGCGAAGTTGTTCGGAGGAAATATGAACATATTTTTCATTTTCAGGAAATTTATAAACGGCTTAACTCGTATATTAATTTTTACAAAAATTAATTCGTTTTTATAACATTCAAAGATAGTAGTTATATGTATATGTAATTAATTTTAAAGTTTGCTTACTGTATTTTTAAAATTTAATACCTAATATTTATGATAAATATAAAAATGAATTTATATTTTTATAAAAATATTATTATGTTAATAAATGTTAAACGTTAAAAATGGATTTTAAATTTTTTTTCAAAATGTATCTTTTCGGGAAGAAATGTATCTTTTTGGAAACTAAAATGTATCTTTCTCGAAAATTCACTGGCAACACTGGTACATACGTAAAGTTAATGTACTGTTAATTTTTCAAATTGACATTTTCATTTGTCAATACAATCGTGTTGACCATTTTTAGCAACAACAAAAATAGAAGAAAAAACAACGAAAATGTACGACAGTAGTGAAGGAGGCAGCCAGTATTAATAGTAGCAACATGTAGTGTTCGGAATGTCGTATTAAATTTTGAGGGTGTTCGATTAGCTTTTAGCTTACGGATGAAAATGATGATGGCGGTGATAATGATGTTGCTGAACTGAAGTCGTTGTAAGCGAGTTCATTGTTAACAAGAATTTCGTTGTTGATTTATCAAACAAAACAAAAAATGTTTGAAATGTTTACAAATTGTGATTAAGTTACAGCATTAATAGTGAAGTGATAACATTATAAAAAATGTTGCTTCTTAATTGATTTTAACCTTTTGTAATCGAAATAAACACGCCAAGTTGCGAAACTTTTTTATGACGTTTTATTTATTCATTTTTTACACACATAAGTAACTTTAGACGGACACATTGATCTTTGACATGTTTTACTGCGGTAATGTTGAACAAGTGTTTCGTAATGGCTGCTACAAAAAGAGGCGATTAATGTTAAATGTTTAAAAAAATGTATGTATTTGTTAGCACCATAAATTATCTGTACCTTTTGATTATATTTGCAATTGCAATTTTTTCATCAATGTATGTATATAAATACACAGGCAGGCAGTAATATTACATACTCGTATTTAGAGAAGTTCTTTATGTTTAATTTTGCGATATTATCACTTAACAAAGCCTAACAAAGTAAGTCTATAGCGATCTCTTTTGAAATTAATAAATACAAATAGGATATCAGTAATTCGAGTTTAATTTTGATAGAATAAAAGTTTATAATTTTTCCTTATTTCTCTAGTGATTCATTTGTAAAATTGTCTGGGTTATTCAAACGAAAAGCGAGTACAAATTATTGTTCGAATATTTTTTTTTTTTTTTAATACATTTCATTTATTTATTGAATCTTCAGAAACGAATCTTAATACTAAAAGAAAATAATAAGCCCAGCCAGTGCTAGACAAAAATTTTTATGATACTACAAAAATTTCACATCAACTGATCCAGTTCTGTTTTGCGCTTGAGTTAAAGCAAGGGTATCCCTCCTTCTCAACCGACTGTGGCCACTAAAGTTAAGGATGTCTCGTGCAAGTGGGTTTGGATGGTGTTCAAGTTTGCTGACATATTTTGAGGCATATTTTGTAAATTCGACTTTTACTAATGGCACGCCTAGATATTTGTGGATTCGAGAATTTTTAACATACCATGGAGCTGCAGTAATTATACGTAGAATTTTATTTTGACCCCTTTGAATTTTTTCAATATTTGATGCTGAGGCAGTACCCCATAATTGAATTCCATAACACCAGATTGGCTTTAGAATTGCATTGTACAACAAAAGTTTGCAATCCAACTTTCGTGTAGAATTTCTGCCGATTAGCCAATTAAGTTGCACTGCTTTTAATCTCATCTGAGTAAGTTTTGCGTCGATATGAGACTTCCAAGTTAAACGACGATCGAGGTGGATTCCGAGGTATTTGACTTTATTTTGCTGCGGGATAATTTGATTATTTATTCTGATGAACGAGCAGGTATCGTTTCGCAATGTGAAAGTGATATGAATACATTTTTGTTCATTTACCCTGATTTTCCAAAGCTCTAGCCAATTCTCTAGTTTATAAACATAATTCTGCAAATTCTGTGATGCAACTTGGTGGTCCTTATGGACGCTGATAAAGGCTGAATCGTCTGCAAAAGTTGACGTATGGATTTTGGGGTCTGACGGCATGTCGGAGGCATAAATCAAATATAAAGTAGGACCCAGTATGCTACCCTGTGGCACACCTGATTCAATTGGCTGAGCGGTACTTAAACAATCACCTTCTTTGATTTTAAATTTGCGACCATATAAATAACTTTTCATAAGTTTGTGGGTGTTAGCAGGCAGAGTTAATTTAATTTTATGCATTAAACCTTCATGCCAGACTTTGTCGAACGCTTGGGAAACATCAATGAAAAGCGCGGAACAGTATTTTTCTCTTCAAACGACTGTCTTATCACATTTACCAATCTGTGTGTTTGTTCGATGGTACTGTGTTTAGCTCTGAACCCGAATTGGTGATTTGGGATACATTGAGTGTCGTTCAGAATTGGAATCAACTTAACCAATAAAAAATTTTCAAACAGTTTTGAAATTGTCGGCAGTAGACTAATTGGCCTATATGACTCTACTTTAGTGGGGTCCTTCCCTGGCTTAGGAATCATGGTAATCATAGATACCTTCCAATCTGCAGGATAGTATTCTAAGCGTAAAATAGCATTGAAAATAAATAGGATAATTCTTTTAGCTACACGAGGTAACTCCACAAGCATTTTGTTGCTGATTTTATCCATACCTGGAGCTTTTTTAAGATTCAGAGTACCAATAGCGCTTTGAACATCATTAAAGCTAAGTCTTAGAGGTACAGGAGGTCTAATAACGAGTGGAGGCAAATCAGATGCATTATTTGAGTTGTTTATAGTAAACACTTTTTTCAAATGATTAACAAATAAAGTCCCCTTCTCGGAATCATTTCTAGCCCAGTCACCAGTCGGATTTCGCAGAGGAGGCTTTCCTCTAACTGGTCTTTTTAAACCTCGTGCCGCCTTTTATAACGAATAGTCAGATTGTGGGGTACTATCAAGACCCTCCAAGTAAGATTTAAGTGAAGCCATTCTTTGGGTTTCTAAGAAATTTCTTAGTATATCTCTGCATACCCGTAGCCTAGCTTTCAGTTCAGGAGACCTGTGAATTTGCCACTCTCTCCTAACTCTTCTTTTTTCTGACAGGAGATGACCGAGTTCAGCGAAATAAGTTCTATTTGTCCCACTTCTGCACTCAACGTCGTATGTGGAAGCGTGATGCACAGCTCTTCGTATGTCCTCAGTAAACTTGCCAATCGACCCATCAATATCCTCGGTAGTTCTCAACACTACCTTTTCCGTGCAGTGGGAACTTAAATACTTTTTGTATTTTATCCAACTTACTCTGGTTTTAGATATGTCCCGAAATGGAGAGCCATTCCCTTGAAGGAAACGCGTTGAAATAATAGTAGGAGAGTGATCTGAAGACAAGTCTAATGAAGGCTCCACTTGTATCGATTCTACAGGGATATTTTTCACTACTCCGAAGTCAATAACATCGGGAATCTTCCGTCGGCCAGTAGGTGGGATAACCGCTTGAGAGTACATCTAATCCCATTTTGGCAATGGTGTTGAAGAGTTCACGACCCTTCGGGGTCACCAGACGTGAACCCCAAAAAGTGTGTTTGGCGTTAAAGTCACCAGCAACAAAAAATCTAGCTCCAAGGGAATTGAAGAAGCTGTAGTATTGGTGTTCTTTTATTGAAAATCGAGGCGGCGAATAAATTGATGATAAAACAAAATTGTACTGACAGAATTCAATACAAATGTTTGTTGCTTGTAGGTAATCCTCACATATGTTGTTCATTAGATAATGATTTATTCTGTTCTTTATAAGAATTGCCGATCCTCCACATGCTCTTCCGCGGGAATCTTTAGTATCATACAACACGTAGCCATTTACGCTGTCGCCGTCAAGTGAGTTTCAGCAATCATCATGACATCAATCTGCTTATCCATCAGGAAGTGTTCCAGTTCGTTTTTATGTTGGCGGAGGCCGTTCGCATTCCAAAAACAAATTTTTAAACAAATCATTTCTTTAAAATGGCTTGTAAGATAGTGGATTGCATTTTCAGCATTTCCTGCATCATGGATGTCATAGTGGTCGTAAAAGTGTTCATGGTTTGGACAAGTGTCTGCAATGTAGTCTCTAGAGTGTTAATATTAGGCTCGTAATATTGTGATTTATGTGCCTGCTCCAAACCTGGCATATTAGATTTAACCACGTTAGCGTAAGAAACTTGTCTAGAACTAGGCGCGTTTACATGACTAGTGGACCGTAACAATTGCGGGAAATTGTCACTCGATGCCAAAATAGGCTGTTGACGATGATCAGGTAATACTGACGTCTTGTTGGTGCTTATGCCTTTCAAATGAGTGTAAATTGGACAACCTCTATAATTTGCGGTATGATTACCTCCGCAGTTACTGCATTTTTTGATTTTTGAATCAGTTTTCGACTTATCACATTGAGCAGTTGTATGTAGCTCCCCACACGCAACACAAACTGACGGCAATTTACAGTACGCCTCTGTGTGACCAAATTCTTGACAGTTGAGATACTGGACGGGTCCCTGACGCTTATGTGGGCTGAGGGATCTTTTCACGGTTTCTAATATTCACTACGCTCTTGATTTTGAACCCTTTGTCCATTAAACCGGTCTTTATCTCCGTAGGATCAACACATGGGTCTATACCCTTTAGAACGACTTGGAGTCCTTTTGCGCTTTTCAGCTGGTAGGTATAGATATCCCTACTCTCCCTCTCCAACTGGTTGGACAATTTTCGAAAATCATCTTCCCTATTCACTTGAATTTTGGTTTGGTTCGAATATTTGAAAACAGAAATTTTATACAAATTGTTTGTTAAAAAAGTTACAAAAATAAACAATAAAAAAAAAATTGTAACAATACATACATATATGGTTGTGGATAAGAATAGTTTCTTAATTAAAATTTCAAAGTATCCAAATCAGTATAAGGGGCATAGTCAATTTAAAATATATTATTGTTTCTCTCTACTAAATTGTTTATCATTAATATATCGCACTTGTTCCTCAAAAGCATAACAACTCAAAATTCATGAATTTTCAGTAGAGGCCAAACATTGTTTCTGTTGATTCTAAAAACAGTAGTTATCAGAGCTGCCAGATGAATATCGGAAAAAATCGTCAAAATCCTGATAAAAAAAGAAAAAAATCCTCATTTCGAATTTTAAAAATCGACAAACAAAAAATCGGAAAAATAAAAAGTCACTATGTATTTCTAATAGTATTTTTCAATTTCTATTTAAACGAAAACAGAAAGATTTCAGTTTATATAGTCTTTGTACAAGAGATATCAATCAATACATAAATTTTAACTTTTTGAATAAGAAATCACAAAAAATATAATTTTAAACACAACTTGTGTAATATTTTTATAATATCTTACAGTATTTTACAAATAAATATCTAAATTTAACATATTTTAATAATTTAGATTTAACTACAATGACAAAACAATTTACATAATTTATTAGATTTTAAATAACATTTAGAATAAAGAATCCAATTTATCCAACATATACCTACTGGTACTTACTTTCAAAGAATTCCGTATTTTTGTTTTATTTCAATTTATTTTCCCCGTTGAAATTCAGAAACTGTTTTCTCTACAAATTTTAGTTCATGGAATTCAGCATTCAAAATTGTTTTTCATGTTTGCCAATAAATAAGTAATTACTACTATCCTGACTCAATATTATTTAGAATTATTATACTTAAACTTAACAATAACTATCATGTAGTTTTGTTTTTGTTATATGTCATGTTGTTCTTAATATTTATGATATTAAATGGGAAAAATTAATAAAAAAACAAATTATAGAAAATTTAGTACATAATTCACAAAATTGTCATTTTCATTAAAGAAAACGTCAAATCGTCACTTTGCTACTTTTGGAACAAAAAATTGTCAAAATTACGATAAATCGTCAAATCTGGCCGCTATGGTAGTTATTCTAAAACCACAAAGAGAGCCATAACGAAGACAAATCAAAGGTAGATTTTTACAGTGGGTAGATATGCCCCCTGGGTTTGGTTTTTTGCAAAAAGTGAAAATTTGAAAATTTTGAGTTGTTACAAGTGCGATATGTTAGTAAATCAGTCTAATTATATTAACCTTGTCATTTATAATAACTACAGACATCTTTAAATTTCTGATCTTAATTAAAGAACAACTGAAAAATAAGCTCTGAAATTCGATCCAAAAAAAAATGACTATCTTTGTTTTATTTTATTTAAATTGCCATTGCGGAATCAGGAAAAATTTACCTACTTATAACAATGCACAAACAACGCAAATTACAGTTAGTCCTAATAATAATAAAGAGGATAAAAACTCTTTTACTTCGGTGGCGTTTAAATGATATACCACCGAAGGAGGGCGCTGTAATAAATATTAGTTATAATGGATAGAAAGAAAACTAATAATTATCAGAAACTGATGTTAATGATCAAATGCGCTAATCAATTAAGTTACAACACTTATTATAGAATGAAATCTAGATTTTAGTGACTTTGGCACTACATTAAAATAGTTTGCGTAAATTCAAAAATTAATATATATTTAATTAAAATATCAAATAAAACTCGATGTTTATTCACTATATATAAGCGGAATTTAAACGAAAATAAACTTTATTAAGTTTTAGAACCAATATTTTGTAAAGTTTTTAATATATCTTTTACATGGAATGTTTATTATAACTATAGTTAGTTCTTATAAGAATTACATTTTCGTAGAGTTTCTCTGATAATCGTAATCTATTCAAATACCTAATAATATATCACAAGCCATGTGCCGCAATGTTTATTAGATAGAGAAAATTCCCAAATGTTTCTAAAAATGTATCATAGTTTATACCCACCACCAATAAGATGTGGGACATATTGAGTTTGACATTCTATTTGTATCACATCGAAATACTGGTCGTAGAAACAAAAATTGTATATATTCTGGGTCCATATAAAATTCCAAGACGAGCTAGCTTTCTCCGTTTGTCTGTGGAATGCACGAGATAATGCAGAAGAATAAAGAGTTTAGGAATATACAATTTAGTTGTGTATGAGAAATGTTTGGTATTCAAAATGGGCAAAGAGTCAGAGTTATTTTTTTTTTTTTTTCAAAAGTTGCACTTTACACATATTTTGCTCTTCGTTTGTGATCCAGCTTAAAATATTGAAAATCTAATAGTCGCTTCAAAGGAGATGTTAGCGTGTAATATGTTCAGAAATATTTTAAATTCAAAAATATTAAAAACTTTATTACCGAGGGGACCAGCGTTCAAAATATAGCTATTTTTATTTAAAATATAGGTGGTGAAAAGAGAGCAAAGCTTTTCATATGACAAAACTATAATTGCGCGTTATGTTTATTAGTAGTGTAGAATTGCAGCGCCTCTGGTGGTGAGTAGGCACACTGATCAAAGCTTGATTTATAGCCAATATTTAATTATTAGTTCGGGAGCGTTTCAATGCTATACAACCGAAGAAGGGCGCTGTGATAAATATTCGTTATGATAGGATAGAAAACTAATAATTATCAGAAACTGATGTTGTTTGAGTTGCATCGGTTGGGAATCGAACCCAACCACAAATACCAAGTTACATACGCATATTACAGATTACCTAAATTGCCGGCAAGGATTTTCTCCTCAATGCTATACAGACCAGCTTCACATAGTACAGATTTTGTATTTGTATTTTTTATGGTTAAATGCCATAATCTTTCTTTAATATCTGTGGATATATATTACAAAGACGGTCATATTATGCACTAAATTCAATTAATTTATATACTTACTAATACATCCCGGATTTTTTAAAAAATATCGGATCAAAACTAGTTTTCCGAAATTGACCTATAGGTGGTCCATATATAATAGGTCATGTTATATATCGATGGAAAGGCATTTAAAATATCTCTCAAATTCTGTGCTGTCTCTCGTCTTCTGTGTCATTGTCCAGCAATGCATACTTCACGTAACAATTTTCTGGGACCACCATCTTTTAAAGTCTATCTGAAATATCCCATATTAAATTAGAGAGAATTGATGCCTTTATTAGAAGAAGTAATTGACTACCACGATTCGATTTTTAAATCCATTCTGGTAAAACTATTTGCTCGTTAAATGACTCGGAGTGATTACTACATCTATTTCTATACATACCCCGACACCTTCTGCCTTCTCCTGTATACATCTACTTTCTGCCTATCTCTATTTATTTTCTTCTCTTTCTATCTTTTCAGGCAGCACAAAAGGAGCTGTGATATTGGATCTACGTGAGCTGTGTACTTTACGACAGCCTACTTACCTAACCTAATCTGATGTACATATATCGTCTAAGAAAGAAAAGTAGTTTTCAAGATTCTATATGGAGAAATGTCAAAATATGGTTTTAAAATTTCTGGTTGCTTGAAACTTTTTTTTCAGAATTTTGTATGGATACGGCTTTTCTGTAGAAAGAACATGTTCTTCTATATTAAAAATAAAGTGTGCAAAATTTATATATGTATATTATGTTTAAAGAAAATAGCAAAACATATGTGAAAAATATCTAGTTTGTCTGAAACTTTGATCTACAACTCGAATCCTACTCGTGTAAACAGCAAAAATTCTTCAAAATTTATTTGTTTAATTAATAGTTATTAAATAAATTAATTTTGCAGAAGAGCAATTTTGAAGAAAACTTCAATCGTGTAAATCTAGCTTAAGACTCACTAAATCTGTGAACACACCCAGTAAACATTACTTTATTATCTGATTTTTTAAATTTATTAGAAAACAAGCTTTTTCAACCCGGCGTTGTCCGTAGGTTTGCTATCTTTTATTTAGATCATAAAATTTGGATTTTCCGGTATTTAGCTTTGATTGCTATTCCTGAAAAATTTTGTTATGCTGTAAACAAAAAAAATTGCAAATCGTAGACTGTTAGACTTAGATTTAAAATTTTAATAGTCTACATACGATTACATAGTTCAATCTGAACCTTTTGCAGCTGAAAATGTTGTGCTAATAAATAAATCGATATTCAAGGTTGAATTAAAAGATGTGCCGATTAATAAGTTTTCAATGTATCTACTGTAAGACTACCCTTTACATAAATATGACCAACGTGGGCATCTCTGCAAACTGTACTTAATATATATTAGCTATTCCGATTGCTTTCGTATTCAGTTTATCAAAACGCATCGTCGAATGGCATACATTTTAATATACGTAAAGCTCTTAATTGTAAAAAGCTAAAACACAAATTCTATCATTTTTAAGAAGCTTAATATTTAAAGATACTGCAAATGATCCAGAACTATTTTCCAAATTTAAATAAAATCGGTCGTTTGGACTTGATTTTTTAAGAAATAATGGTACACATACCTGTTCCAAGTCTAGAAAAAAATATGGTGCTTCTACGTTGTGTTGTTTGTGATTACCGGTTTTCCTCATTTTTTCGCGATCTGGTCCAAGTGTTGAAAAAGTTTTGCCGTTTATGATTACCGGTTATCCTCTTTATTTCCCGCCCTGGTTCAAGTTTTGAAAAAACATAAAGCCTATTGACATTTCCAATTACGTTCTTAATTTCAATCAAATCGGTTTAGCAGTTTAATCGTGATTGCGGAACAAACAAACATACTTACAAAGGCATTTATAATATACACTGCCGCTCACCTGAATAGGTGGAATATTTTAATACATTTGTTTGCCAGCTTTTTCATAAACTATTGCTCAAAAAAGTAATATTACTAGTTTTGTTGAGAGATGATATGCATTACATGAAATCTGTGCAAAAAAATTAACGGCAATATTGACCCGTTATTTAAATACCCTCTGTACAACGAATTTTGTCCAAAAACAAAGCACTTTTTTGGCTCATCAGAATAAGTTTAACAACATTTGAGAAATAAAAACATATTTTTAAGATTTTTTTTTATTAAAATTTAACTTTTTTTATTTAATTCACTTAATCTATAAGTAATTAGTAGTGCGTACAACCTCTTTTATTTAAAATTACTTCGTAAATCCTTTTTGGCATTGAGTCATACAATTTGGCCAAGTAATCCAAGTTGATTTTGCTTCAGGCTTCTTTAATGGCAGCAATCAAGTCATCTTTTGTTTCAAATTGACGGCCTGACTCATAAACCTTACGTGAAAGAAAGCTCCACACATTTTCAATAATATTAAGGTCGGGAGAATAGGGAGGCCATTGCAGTATAGGCACATTTTGTTCACCAATCCACGTCTTCACCAGCCTTGCAATATGAATTGGCGCATTATCATGCTGGAAACTCCACGTAATGGGTCCAAGGATGTTGTGGAAGAGTGGAAAAGCTTTTTCTAGTACTCCTTTGTAATTAACGGCATTCATTTTTGTAGTAAGAAACTGCAATTCAACTGTACCCTAATACGATATAGCGCCCCACACCATTACACCACCTGCACAGCTATGATTCCGATTTAAATGAAGTTCTTCCTTTCGTATACCATGGAAATAATAGTTATATACATGAGGACCATCTAAATAAAACTTCTTTTCATTAGAAAAGACCACATGTTTTCATTCTTCGTTCCAGGTCATGCAAACCTCAGCAAACTTGAGGCGATTTTCTTTACACAATGGGTTAAGCGGTGTTTTTTTTTTTTGTAATTTTAATCTTTTTAAATGCTGTGCATTACGTATGACGCGTTTTACAGTCTCTGAGATCTTCGAATTGGAAGCAGATCTAACGATTGCTCGTCTTTCAGCTACAAGACCATAGTTGGTCTCATTTCGTAAAAAATTACTCACACAATTTTGGCTTCTATTATTTTTTTTGGCGATTTCATCGTGAGTAAGACCTCCTTCAGCAGAACACCTTATTTTGACCCTTTCAGTCTCAGATAAGGTTTTTCCTCTACCCATTTTAATTATAAATTGTTTTACGGCTTAGAAATTTAAAAACTTTGATAACAATAGTGTAAACTAATAAAATGTGTTGTAAACCTATTCTGATGAGCCAAAAAAAAGTGCTTTGTTTTTGGACAAAATTCGTTGTACAGAGGGTATTTAAATAACGGTTTAATATTTCCGTTAATTTTTTTGCACAGATTTCAAGTAATGCATATCATCTCTCAACCAAACTAGTAATATTATTAATTAATAATTATTAATTTTTTGAGCAATAGGTTATGAAAGAGCTGGTATGCACTATTTTAATTTTTTTCCTATTTATTACCTATAATACTAAATATAAATAATAATAATAAATAATTGAATAAAATTAATATATAAATGAATAGTACTAACCTTGGTGTAAATTTCATCCAAATCGGAAGACATCGATTTTTAAAATTCGGTCACTTGACGTGAAATTCACCACATAAGTATATATGTACAGTCGCACAGTAAAGTATACATACCCCCTTGAAAAACGGAGTGTTGGGTTATCTATGAACAATTTAGCAAATAAAGTTCATTTCAAACAAATTCAATCGAACAACAAACAATAAATTTTGAGCAAAAATTTTTTTCCACACAATATTTATTAAAAAAAATATATAAAATTCATTTTTTAAGCACAGAAAAGTCTACATACTTTAAATAAAAAAATTATTTGGGCTAGAAGTAAATAAAAAAATAACAAAATTAATACTTATTGGGTCCGTCTTGGCTTTGTAGAACAGTATTTAATCTATTTTTCATAGAATTTGCTAATACTTGTGTGTAATTATTTGAAATTAAATTCCATTCTTTAAGTAGAGCGTTCTTAAGATCCTGTTTATTTGTAATCGTCCTTTTTCTAACTTGACGGTCTAATTCATCCCATAAATTCTCTATAGGGTTTAAATCCGGTGACTGAGGTGGCAAATGAAGTTGATGAGGCACGTTATACAGTGGTCATTCTTTAAAAGTAAAATTACCAACCTTCTGCAAGACCCAATTTATTCGCGGATTACCTCAGATTATCTTTAAGAATATTTAAGTATATCGATAATTACTAAATTACTCACCCCAGCCGTGTTTCACTGTAGGAAGCAAGTTTTTAGGCAATAATGTTTCGTTATTTCGACGCCATACTGTTTGTTTTCCGTCATAACCAAACAAGTTGAACTTGCGTTCGTCGGTAAATAAAATATTAGCCCAAAAAACCCTCATCTGCATCAATGTATTTTTTGGCAAATTCAACGCGTTTTTGCATATTTATTTTACTTATAAACGGCTTCTGTCGGGGCACACGGCTGTGAAATCCATTGTTTTTTAATACGTGTCTCATCATTTCTGGATGCATTGAAGCAAAGTCTTTGCAATTTCTACTGCCGTAATTTTAGGCTTTTCTTGAACATTCAACAAAATTTGCCGCTTTGCATGTGGAGTCAGTTTAGGTGGCCGACCACTTCTTGGTTTGTTTCCTACACTTTTTGTTTCATTATATTTCCCAATTATTGTCTAAATGCTTGATTTTGGATGCCGAACTAGTTTTTCAATCTCTATTAAAGATTTTTTTCTTTATGGAACTTTACAATAAGCTCACGCACTTTTACACAAATTTCTTTACTCATTTTCGTTAAATAACAAAATTAACTGCAAAATTAACAACAATTAAACTTTTTTCTAAATAACAGTATCTCGTGAAGATGCCTGAAGTGTGTGGTAGCACTGTGTGAGTACGGAGTTCCATTTTATTTACTTTTCCACATAGCCGCATGTATACTTTTCTGTGTTTGAAAAATTAATTTTATATATTTTTGTTAATAAAGATTGTGTGGAAAAAAATTTTGGTCAACATTTATTGTTTGTTGATTCATATTGAATCTACTTGATTCGCTCTTAAAATTTTGTATGGTGAAGCAAGTTGTTTCGCTCATGATTGTGGTGTGAAACATGAATAGAGAGCGAAGCATGTACCGTGGAAACATAGTATAAGACGCTAAGACTTTAACGCTAATCGAACAGGAAAACATTTTTTAAAATCGAATGGTACTAAAGTTTAGTTGTATACGTTTTCTTCTATTTCTTTCTAAACAAATCAATTATTGAATACAATTCTTGTGGAAAACAGAATGAGTTATATAGTTCATCCAACTACAGATGAATATTTTATAATAAGAATTATTTTATAAACAATGTAGACACACAGCTGCGTCAGCATCAGTAAGTGTGTAAATGAGATTTTTCAATTTCATAGTTTAATAATCGGAGTATTAAACAATTAAAGTAAAATTCGACCTATAGATATGTGTCCGACAGTCCGACCGAAAATTCAGTCTTGGATTAGGAAAAAGTTGGTCAAATACTAATATTCGGTATTCAGCAATATTTTGACCGAGTACCGAAACCAAATGTTTTATAAAGGAACAACATATATTATGGGAATTTTTAAGGTTTTAATATATTTAATAAGATACAAACACTTATATTTTAAATTTCTCCGTTCAAGATGAAAAAACAAGATTTATGGAGTGTTGGTATTTTAATGTCCCTTAAAATTATATAAACATGCTATAAAATTAAAATAAATATTTCTTTTGGAATTTTAAAACATAAAATGCTAATTATAATTATTGTGAAGAACTTTTTAATAGCAATTGTGAATAAACTATTTTAAAGTTCTGTTGGTATCGTTGATTTTCATGTTTGTGATATTCAGAAATGAGAAATATGCAGCATCACGCAAACTATAGTTTTCATCACATTAATGAAGCAGCAAAGCTAAACAATGAACAATAGAATTAAACTAAGAAATAACAACATAAAAAATATATAGAAAATAACAAAAAAAAAAAAAAACAAGTAAGAAAGTACAGTCGGTTAAACCCGGCTATAAATACCCTACACCCAATATATGTGTTTAAAACAGTTTTTAAGAAATATGCTCTATATGGGATGGACCGACCGATCATCCATATAAATATTTTTTGTGTTAAATTTTATCTCGGTATTAACATTTATAAAAGATTAATATATAATAAAGTGATTTTCGAAGAGGATCTTATATGACATCTTCGAATAATTACACTGTGAGACAAATGGTAGGGGTCAGTGATCGGGAAAGGTTCAAACTACCGGGGAAAGTGTTATCCATAATTATGGAATGACTGTTATAAAATTAGGTGTCATGACTCATGATATACACTAATACCCCGGTTAGCGTTGCTAATTGGGACCGGAAAAACGAGACGCAAACTGAAACGACGCAAACCGAATCACAGTTTTCCATACATTTGTATTAATTTTCATTTAATTCGTTCCGAGACTCATAATTTTAGTAAAAAAAGAATTGATTTTTCAATAGCAAACACCAATTTTTTATTATTATTTGTGTAATAATAGTTTTTATTAAAGAAAATAAAAAAACATAAAAATATTAAGATTAAAACTTGTAGACAATTTGCACATTTGCATTAGACTTCGACGGGAAATCCCCTTTTTCTATTTTTGCTTTGTACATACAAACATTTATTAACAACGCAAATAGAAGCACTAACGATGCAACTTCAAAGCAATGCGACGCAAACTGAAGCAAAAACGACGCAATATCGAAGTCACGGAAATTTTAAAAAGACGCAAATTCGAAACGACACAAATCGTAACGACGCAAACCGGGGTATTGGTGATGTACATGTGAAACTTACTTGAGTAGAATTTTATTTGCATAGCAACATTTTTAAGAGAGTTATGCTCTCTAAGGTGATTTTCGGCAGTGGGCCTTATATGGGAGATATGCTCAATTATTGAACGATCTGCACAAAATTTGTAAATATGATTAGGCTTTATATACAACTTATTTGTATTGAAATTTGTTTGGATATGTGCATAAATCATACATTTGTGACCGATAAACTCCTATTTCGGGAGGACATTTGTATTGGGGCTATGTGCCAATAATACCCCAATTTCAAATTTACGTACGTACATTAAATCGGCTCAGTTATTTTGAGTCGATCGGTATATTTTAAGTTAATTTTATTTTATTTTATTGGCGTAACAAACATCAGAACAAATCCAATATACCCTCCTCACTAAATATGGTGGTATAGGGTATAACAACACTCATTAGAAAAACTACAAAAACGAACACAAATGTTTTGTCAAGTGCATAGTGTTGCACACCACATAAATCGGATTTACTACACCTCGAAACACTTACTTATTGTTCGTAATACTCGTACATACCTATGTATGTATGTATGTCTGTACCACCAAAACAAGCCATGAATACATACATATATGATTTGATGAAGGTACATGTGCACTAAGGTAGTCCCTAAAATGCAATCCATAATTGACAGTGTAATGTAAAATTTAAAAAAATAATTGAAAGGTCATTCGAAAATTTGTGTTCACATTTAAAATCACGGAGCCTGAAAACCTAATAATAATATCAAACAAATTTGAGGAGCGATAAAGAATTTTTGCCAGAAAATTGTTTGATAGACAAATACTTTGCTTTAGCAGGACGTGCAAATGGCAAAACATAATTATCGAAATTAGTTAATCTAAGTAAAATTGCTAACCAACAATAGGTTCGCTAGGTGCTAGTGCATCCACAAAAAGCTACAGTTTGATGTATATTTTAGCTGGTGGCATCTATATTAGCGAATGATATAATGGCCATTCTGCATGAACGCTTTTATAATTTAATTATATCTTGCAGAGGTGACGGGTGCCAAGTTGCTTCGCAATTCCTTTTTAATCTTCTTTAATCAATTTAACATCTCTCTCTATCTCTCTAGCAAAAACTATATTTAGGATTCAGTTTTATTTATGATATAGATTCTTTACATAGATATTAAACTGTGGTACTCTTGAATTTAATAAAAAAAACACTTTTTTTCAATCGATAGCTTTAATGCATTATCTTTGTGTCTTCTAGGAATTAATTTTGAATTCCTTTGGCTAATTACAGAGCTTCTGGTATATCAATTACAAGACGCGCATTTCACCCAATAATAATATAATAATTCATTACTTTAAATTATTATATTCAATTGTTTTTTTTTTTGCAAAATCCCAAAATATTTTCACATTCATCTTTTAATATTTCTTTGTTCATAAGTCTGTAAACTTCTTTAAACAAATGGAAGGATTTATTTATTGATATTTCACTAAAATCCGCTGCTATTATTGATTCACATTCTAATACCTAGGAATAAAACTTAGATTTGTTCATAAAATTAATATGTACGGCTTAGACTTATTTATTATGATTTAGTTGAAATTTCCATCATGCTATTAAAGCAAAGTGGCAAAATCATCTGCACAATTAAAGTTGAAAAGAAACAAATTGTTCCTCAAAAATTTCTCTGCCACCCTATTAGGCAATTGCATGTGTATGGATGGATGGGTTTGTAGGTATAGTTTATTGTGTTCCCTGCAAATAATATTGGACTACGTGATCCATTTTAGATGAAATGGACTACTCACAACATGGTCCAATGGAATGCACTCATGGACCATGTCATAGTTAAACAAGAGTTTGTAGTTAAACGACATGGTTTCGTGTTAACACGATTGCATATTGAGTTGTTGTTGTTGGTTAAAACTAACCCTCGTGAGTACTCCATGGAGTAGTTTTGGGACTACTCCGATGGGTTATATGGTCCAATCCTAGGACATCGCAATGTTAAGTGGACCACCTTTTTTTCATATATTTGGAGTAGTTTTGGAGTACTCCTACTCCTCTTTGGACTAGTCTTTACATGCATGTATGGACTAGTCGCGTTATTTGCAGGGTTATGAAAGACAAATTATACATACATATATACATGTCTCACAAGTTGACACAGCACTTTAAATTGAAAGAAGAAGAAAATAAACACACATACATAAATAAGAAGCGGCTTGAAACAATACGTTTGTGCCGAATACGGCTTTCTGTATACAACGAGCAACCATCCATCTGCCCCATCTACATTTTATCTGGAAAAAGAAGAATCAAGAAATATTTAATAATATGTTGGAGTCTTTACACTGTTGGTTTTTCAGTGTGTGATTATGAATTGTTCGTACAAAAGAAATGAATAGAAAAATAATTGTACAAAAGACAAAATCTTAAAAATTAATCATACAATTTTTAAACTTTAATTATTTATGCATTTGTGTTGTGTGCTGTTTAACGATTAAAGTGTATACACGGACATTTAAAAGTAGGTGCATGTGTGCAACACCAACACCGACAACAACAAGCTACCAATCAAATACAACTACATAGTGTGAACTGTAAATTGTTGTTCACATTGGCTGGGATCTCGTTTATTTTCTTCTGAAAGGTGATAAAATGCTGTATGACAGACGCAGACACAGACCGTCAAATGTGTGTTGAGAACTGTGTACTGAAGAAATGATAGAAAGCAAATGATATACTGAGAATTGTGTCAAGAAAATGAGGATTCTATCAATTTATATCAATGTAAACTTGTTCAACCAGCTAAATAATGATTGTAGCACATATGTATGTACATATAGGTATACATAATAGTGCTGGCAAATTCTACTACTTTCCATTACTCAATAATATTCAATAATTTTCATTTGGGTACTCAATACTACTCGATTGTTTTAACGGATTTTTTGAAATTGTAACGCATAGTTTTTATCTGCAAATTGAAGTAGTTTCTTCAAAAAATTAAAATAGATCTTCAGCTATTATTGATTTTGTATGTCTTTTATTATTAAATCAAAAATAAATGTAAAGCTAACTTTTAATTCAACGTTAACAACAACTTAAGAAATAATAGACAGCTTTATTTCGGCGGTTGGTTTAATTTTATAGCTTACAGATTGTTGTCTTTTTATACAGTGATGTATTTGTATGCACTATTTTACCCACTCAACTTGCTTAAAAATACAACCCAGAAAGTATCGAGTAACTACTTTTGAGTATTGAGTATTCAAAAAAAAGGGTAAATACTCGATACTCGGTACCCATTACTCAATACTTTGCCAGCACTAATACATAATATTTTATTACGTATGTTTATGTAAATGATTTAACTCAACTGATGATCTAAAAAACAAATATATTATAGACAGTCTCATGGTATCTACAATTTCTTATGACAATAATAGATACCTATATAAATTAAAAGTATTATATAAAAATTTTTTATGAATATTGTAATTATTTAACCCCCTGGCCCACGATGTCGAACGATAACGTTCGCTTATATAAGACTTAAGACACAAACTTTTTATCGTATCTATTTTTTTTACTCGATCAAGTTTGTTTATTCCACCATCAAGTTTGTGTCTTAAGTCTTATCTAAGCGAACGTTATCGTTCGACATCGTGGGCCAGGGGGTAAATTTTTATTTACATATTTACAATACATATTTATTCTCAACATGCACATACAACATTGCTTTGTTTTCTTGTATTGAATTCAACTTTTAATTATATTTTCTGATAAAAAGAAATGGATGGAAGATCAAAAATTAATATTATTGGTAGACTTTTAATAATGTCTGTGGCTTTCTGTGCAAAATCGATTGAAAAAGTCCTGAAATTCAATAAGAATCATCAAAATTTAACAGTATTCAATAACTTGAAACTCTAGTGATATTAATGTCACATTATTCAAAATAAAATTGCACATTACATTAGTAAACGTCAGTAACCTACTGAACTTCATTTATAAAAATTCATTTAATTAAAAAAATATAAGAACCTTGACTTATTCATTGAGATATTATCGTATCTAGTTTACTATTAAAACAACAAGTATACATACTCGTATATGTACATACTCGTATGTATATAAAAATTCATTAAAAACATATTCATCAACATTTTCTTTAAAATGTACTAGAATGATGAGTATTTAATTTAATTAAAAACAAGTAAGTATGTACATATACATACATATATCAGTAGTGTGATCTATGCATACTTGAAACAAATTTGTGTTACATTTTGTATCGATAACGATGTTTTACGAGTTATATTATTTTTCGATTACTAATGGTGAATTTCAGCTCAATAACGAAATTTTCATCTACACAACATCGCAAGTGGTCCCTATATGGGAGCTGTGACCAATTATGAACCGATTACCATAAAAATCGTTACGATGATTTATTTTTTTTTTTTTTTTTTTTTTTAATACATTTAATTTATTTATTGGATCTTCAGAAATGAAATGACAATAAGTTTTCGAATCTTAATACTAAAAGAAAATAATAAGTCCAGCCAGTGCTAGACAAAATATTATGATACTACAAAAAATTTATATCCACTGATCCAGTCATCTGTTTTGCGCTTGAGTTAAAGCAAGGGTATCCCTCCTTCTCAACCGAACATGGCCAGTAAAGTTAAGGATGTCTCGTGCAAGTGGGTTTGGATGGTGTTCAAGTTTGCTGACATATTTTGAGGCGTGTTTTGTAAATTCGACTTTCACCAAAGGAATGCCTAGATCTTTATGGATTCGAGAATTTTTAACATACCATGGAGCTGCAGTAATTGTACGTAGAATCTTATTTTGACCCCTTTGAATTTTTTCAATGTTGGATGCTGAGGCAGTACCCCATAATTGAATTCCATAACACCAGATTGGCTTTAGAATTGCATTGTACAACAAAAGTTTGCAATCCAACTTTAATGTAGAATTTCTGCCGATTAGCCAATTAATTTGCACTGCTTTTAATCTCATCTGGGTAAGTTTTGCGTCGATATGAGACTTCCAAGTTAAACGACGATCGAGGTGGATTTCGAGGTATTTGACTTCATTGTGTTGCGGGATAATTTGATTATTTATTCTGATGAACGAGCATGTATCTTTTCGCAATGTGAAAGTTATATGAATACATTTCTGTTCGTTAACCCTGATTTTCCAAAGCTCAAGCCAATTCTCTAGTTTATAAACATATTTCTGCAAGTTCTGTGATGCTATTTGATGGTCCTTATGAACGCTAATAAAGGCTGTATCGTCTGCAAAAGTTGAAGTATGTATTATGGGGTCTAACGGCATATCGGATGCATAAATCAAATATAAAGTTGGACCCAGTATGCTACCCTGGGGTACTCCTGCTTCAATTGGCTGAGCGGGGCTTAAAAAATCGCCTTCTTTGATTGTAAATTTGCGACCATATAAATAACTTTTCATAAGTTTGTGGGTGTTAGCAGGCAGTGTTAATTTAATTTTATGCATTAAACCTTCATGCCAGACTTTGTCGAACGCTTGGGAAACATCAATGAAAAGCGCGGAACAGTATTTTTTCTCTTCAAACGACCGTCTTATCACATTTACCAATCTGTGTGTTTGTTCGATGGTACTGTGTTTAGCTCTGAATCCGAATTGATGATTTGGAATACATTCAGTGTCATTCAGAATTGGAGTCAACTTAGTCATTAACAATTTTTCAAACAGTTTTGAAATTGTCGGCAGTAGACTAATTGGCCTATATGACTCTACTTTAGTGGGGTCCTTCCCTGGCTTAGGAATCATGGTAATCATAGATACCTTCCAATCAGCAGGATAGTATTCTAGGCGTAAACTAGCATTGAAAATAAATAGGATAATTCTTCTAGCTACACGAGGTAACTCCACAAGCATTTTGTTGCTGATTTTATCCATACCTGGAGCTTTTTTAAGATTCAGAGTACCAATAGCGCTTTGAACATCATTAAAGCTAAATCTTGGAGGTACAGGAGGTCTAATAACGAGTGGAGGCAAATCAGATGCATTATTTGAGTTGTTTATAGTAAACACATTTCTCAAATGGTTAACAAATAAAATCCCCTTCTCGGAATCATTTCTAGCCCAGTCACCAGTCGGATTTCGCAGAGGAGGCTTTCCTCTAACTGGTCTTTTTAAACCTCGTGCCGCCTTCCATAACGAATAGTCAGATTGTGGGGTACTATCAAGACCCTCCAAGTAAGATTTAAGTGAAGCCATTCTTTGGGTTTCTAAGAAATTTCTTAGTATATGTCTGCATACCCGTAGCCTAGCTTTCAGTTCAGGAGACCTGTGAATTTGCCACTCTCTTCTAACTCTTCTTTTTTCTGACAGGAGATGATCGAGTTCAGCGAAATAAGTTCAATTTGTCCCACTTCTGCACTCAATGTCGTATGTGGAGGCGTGATGTACAGCTCTTCGTATGTCCTCAGTAAACTTGCCAATCGACCCATCAATATCCTCTGTAGTTCTCAACACTACCTTTTCCGTGCAGTGGGAACTTAAATACTTTTTGTATTTTATCCAACTTACTCTGGTTTTAGATATGTCCCGAAATGGAGAGCCATTCCCTTGAAGGAAACGCATTGAAATAATAGTAGGAGAGTGATCTGAAGACAAGTCTAATGAAGGCTCCATTTGTATCGATTCTACAGGGATATTTTTCACTACTCCGAAGTCAATAACATCGGGAATCTTCCGTCGGTCCGTCGGCCAGTAGGTGGGATGCCCGCTTGAGAGTACATCTAATCCCATTTTGGCAATGGTGTTGAAGAGTTCACGACCCTTCGGGGTCACCAGACGTGAACCCCAAAAAGTGTGTTTGGCGTTAAAGTCACCAGCAACTAAAAATCTAGTTCCAAGGGAATTGAAGAAGCTGTAGTATTGGTGTTCTTTTATTGAAAATCGAGGCGGCGAATAAATTGATGATAAAACAAAATTGTACTCACAGAATTCAATACAAATGTTTGTTGCTTGTAGGTAATCCTCACATATGTTGTTCATTAGATAATGATTTATTCTGTTCTTTATAAGAATTGCCGATCCTCCACATGCTCTTCCGCGGGGATCTTTAGTATCATACAACACGTAGCCATTTACGCTGTCGCCGTCAAGTGAGTTTCAGCAATCATCATGACATCAATCTGCTTATCCATCAGGAAGTGTTCCAGTTCGTTTTTATGTTGGCGGAGGCCATTCGCGTCCCAAAAACAAATTTTTAAACAAATCATTTCTTTAAAATGGCTTGTAAGATAGTGGATTGCATTTTCAGCATTTCCTGCATCATGGATGTCATAGTGGTCGTAAAAGTGTTCATGGTTTGGACAAGTGTCTGCAATGTAGTCTCTAGAGTGTTAGTATTAGGCTCGTAATATTGTGATTTATGTGCCTGCTCCAAACCTGGCATATTAGATTTAACCACGTTAGCGTAAGAAACTTGTCTAGAACTAGGCGCGTTTACATGACTAGTGGACCGTAACAATTGCGGGAAATTGTCACTCGATACCAAAATAGGCTGTTGACGATGATCAGGTAATACTGACGTCTTGTTGGTACTTATGCCTTTCCAATGAGTGTAAATTGGACAACCTCTATAATTTGCGGTATGATTACCTCCGCAGTTACTGCATTTTTTGATTTTTGAATCAGTTTTCGACTTATCACATTGAGCAGTTGCATGTAGCTCCCCACACGCAACACAAACTGACGGCAATTTACAGTACGCCTCTGTGTGACCAAATTCTGGACAGTTGACATACTGGACGAATTTTAAAAATCGACAAACAAAAAATCGGAAAAATAAAAAGTCACTATGTATTTCTAATAGTATTTTTCAATTGCTATTTAAATGAAAACAGAAAGATTTCAGTTTATATAGTCTTTGTACAAGAGATATCAATCAATACATAAATTTTAACTTTTTGAATAAGAAATCACAAAAAATATAATTTTAAACACAACTTGTGTAATATTTTTATAATATCTTACAGTATTTTACAAATAAATATCTAAATTTAACATATTTTAATAATTTAGATTTAACTACAATGACAAAACAATTTACATAATTTATTAGATTTTAAATAACATTTAGAATAAAGAATCCAATTTATCCAACATATACCTACTGGTACTTACTTTCAAAGAATTCCGTATTTTTGTTTTATTTCAATTTATTTTCCCCGTTGAAATTCAGAAACTGTTTTCTCTACAAATTTTAGTTCATGGAATTCAGCATTCAAAATTGTTTTTCATGTTTGCCAATAAATAAGTAATTACTACTATCCTGACTCAATATTATTTAGAATTATTATACTTAAACTTAACAATAACTATCATGTAGTTTTGTTTTTGTTATATGTCATGTTGTTCTTAATATTTATGATATTAAATGGGAAAAATTAATAAAAAAACAAATTATAGAAAATTTAGTACATAATTCACAAAATTGTCATTTTCATTAAAGAAAACGTCAAATCGTCACTTTGCTACTTTTGGAACAAAAAATTGTCAAAATTACGATAAATCGTCAAATCTGGCCGCTATGGTAGTTATTCTAAAACCACAAAGAGAGCCATAACGAAGACAAATCAAAGGTAGATTTTTACAGTGGGTAGATATGCCCCCTGGGTTTGGTTTTTTGCAAAAAGTGAAAATTTGAAAATTTTGAGTTGTTACAAGTGCGATGTGTTAGTAAATCAGTCTAATTATATTAACCTTGTTATAAGTCATTTATAATAACTACAGACATCTTTAAATTTCTGATCTTAATTAAAGAACAACTTAAAAATAAGCTCTGAAATTCGATCCAAAAAAAATGACTATCTTTGTTTTATTTTATTTAAATTGCCATTGCGGAATCAGGAAAAATTTACCTACTTATAACAATGCACAGACAACGCAAATTGCAGTTAGTCCTAATAATAATAAAGAGGATAAAAACTCTTTTACTTCGGTGGCGTTTAAATGCTATACCACCGAAGGAGGGCGCTGTAATAAATATTAATATTAAGTTAATTTTTTGGTTAATTAAATATTAGTATATATATGTCTATAAAAATTTTGGTATCCAGGTTTAATGTAAGCAAAAAGATAATAAAAATCTTACTTTTATATTTGTAAAGATAAAATAAAAGGTCAAGGGTTAAAATTAAAGAATTATTATTGAGTTAGTCACCAATATTTATTAAGATTCAGATTAGGTTTAATATTTTTATCATTCAAATAAATACTAGTATCAAAACGACAGTTTTTAGATGTTAGTTCATTACAACTTATAGTTTTTTCATTGGATCGTCTGTAAATATGATAAAGTATGGGAATACCCTCTTCGTTTTGAATAAAACCATTTTTATCAAGATGTAGAAAAGCCTCGGGAGGGATGAAACCATTTTCGATTGTTTTTGAAATATATTCCTCGTCAGCGTAGTAAGGAGCCAAAATTAAATTGTTTTCAATGATATTTGAGCTGTTTACAATGTGATTTCTTATGATATGAATAATAAAGTTATCAAATCTAGATAATTTGGCTTTTTCATAGAGGATTTTGTTTGAAATGTATTTTTTGTAGTTGCTACTTTTTGATCTGTACAATGAAGTACAACATCTGAGACATTTCCTTTCGAAAACGCGAATCTTCTCCATATACGAGGGGCAAATATTAAACCAAATTTGGCAGCCATATGATAAAATTGGTCTAATTAAACTCTGATACATGATGATTTTAACCCTTGGTTGTATATATTTAGAAAAAAAGAATTTTTTGTATACAAAAAATGCATTTCTAGCTTTTATAAGTTTTTGATTAATGTGGCGAGATCCATTGATGGGCAACCAAGAATTCTTTATGTTTTAAACAATACTCGTGTATGAATGTTTTAGATATGCTTGAATGAATGCTATTGAATAACTGTAATTTTAATTTTGCAAACTGTGTCAATAATTGACCTCTTTGTCGATGGCAATGACTATACTGTGCTACAGCGAAAAACAATTGAGTAAGGCAATTTAAAAACGTTAAAATATTATTTTGTAACTACATACTCGAATTTAACACATACTAATTCACATATTTTCTAATCGGGTTTGTATATCATTTTCTAAAATTTTAAATTTAAGCGCTATTCAATGACCAAACTATGTTTGTATTGGACATTATTTGAGAAATACACATAGAAAAAGTTCGGTTGGGAATGAATCAATGTTTAATTCATCGAGATTATTAAAATATGATTTTCAATGTTAAGAAATTTAAAAACATCGAATTAAACTAATAACAATTGTAAATGTGTGTGTCACCAATTCGTCTACGACAATCAAATTTAATACAGAAACTTATGCCAAATATTTGCGGTTGTAATTTATTTATTTAATTGTTAACAAACTATATGAAATCCAGAACAAATTTATATTAGGCTATGGTGAAATCCCCTTCAAAAGACGATTTTCAAACACATTCGGTATACGTGATTGAGAAGTGAGATATAATTTTTATTGAAAGATCTAAAAATGTGGAGGCAAATATAAAATAAATAGTAAGCTTACATACGAGTATGTACATTGTACAATCTTTCAATAAAATTTCACAGCTTTTTTTTCACATCATAAAATTACTCGTCAGTTTACAGAAAAAGTGTGTCTGTAAAATGTTTGGGAGAAAGATTCCCGCTTTGAACTGTCAAATATACTCACAAATAAAAACGCGGCGAGATTTACAGACAATTTTTTCTGAATTTTCAAGAAACGATGTAATATTTCGCTTCACATTTTCACTAAAGTTACAGAACATGGGCACAGGTCTATTGTATATATTTACACTCTTAAGCATGGTACTCTGTTCAAATTTGCGAAATTTGTTGAGCAACATCAATTATTTCGTTTGAAAATTTTGACAATTCGCAAGTGGTGACAATGCCGCGATTTAGAAGAAAATTGTCGTTTTTATTGCCCTTAGGTATGCAACATTGATTCTTTTATGTAAACAACAACCATATGTTTTTATGTGTTAAAGAAATGGATACAAAAATTATATTATTATCCATGATGCTTTTATGGCGTTGCGGTTGCAATGTAATTTATTGGTTCCTTATATTTTTTCTTTTTCGTACTGCCGATATGATCAAACGCTTCTCAGTTTCACTAAATTTATTTTTGTCTTTATTATTTTTTGTTTTATTAGTACTATTTTCAATTTGAATAATTTTTGTGCAAAATTATTAAATTAAAAACACAATAACAAATAAAATCTAAACAGCTGTTGTTATTAATTTCGTGCGAAATAAGGGCCGCTTAAGCATGGTATTCTGTTCGTCATTTCGTGCGAAATACTATCAAAAGTCCATATAAAAAAAAATGATGCGAAATAAATGCGAACTAATGCTGCTGAAGTTGTACTCTATTCTTGTTGTGAAAAATTGCGAAATGTTTCTGGCATCATGTTTTTTCCACCAAAAATGTATAAAGCAACATTTTTTTTCAACTGCGAAATAATGTAAGCGGCACTTATTTCGCACGAAATTGAAAACAACAGCTGTTTAGATTTTATTTGTTATTGTGTTTTTAATTTAATAATTTCGCACAAAAATTATTCAAATTGAAAATAATACTGATAAAACAAAAAATAATAAAGACAAAAATAAATTTAGTGAAACTGAGAAGCGTCTAATCATATCGGCAGTATGAAAAAGAAAAAATATAAGGAATAAAACCAATAAATTACATTGTAACCACAACGCCATAAAAGCATCATGGATAATATGTAATATAATTTTTGTATTCATTTCTTTAACATATAAAATAAAAAACATATGGTTGTTGTTTACATAAAAGAATCAATGTTGCATACCTAAGGGCAATAAAAACGACAATTTTCTTCTAAATCGCGGCATTGTCACCACTTGCTATTTGTCAACATTTTCAAACGAAATAATTGATGTTGCTCAACAAATTTCGCAAATTTGAACAGAGTACCATGCTTTACATTATTTCGCAATTGAAAAAAAATGTTGCCGTATACATTTTTTGGTTGAAAAAACATGCTGCCAGAAACATTTCGTAACTTTTCACAACAAGAACAGAGTACAACTTCAGCAGCATTATTTCGCATTTATTTCGCATCAATTTTTTATATTGGCTTTTGATAGTATTTCGCACGAAATGACGAACAGAATACCATGCTTTATTCATAAAAACTTACAACAGGTTTATAACAGGTAATTTTGTATGGAAATTTACTTTATAAAGCTCTTATAAACCTATTGTAAGTTTTATGAATAAGGGCATTAGTCTTCATTCTTCTTGAATATTTCAAGCAAAATATAAAATTAGTTATAAGCGATCTCGTATATGCCAAATGTATTACTTAAATGTAAATTATATATGTTAACAAATAATTTATAGATGTTAAACAAAAAACAAATATAAAATAAATTTGTCTGTTGCTTTCATAGACTTGTCTTCTCATTCTTGGTTTTTATTATTATTATGAATATTAAGGTATTGATTTCAACATTGAAGATATTTATAGTTGTGCAGAATTTTGTTTTTAAGTTCAGTTTTATATTTATTAATAAATCATAAATAAAACCGCGAGTTTTTCTCCAAGTAGCGTGTGTTTCCTGTGTTTGCTGGTATTCATGTTATATTATTGTAAAAGAAGGTAAGAATTTCATTTGATAAATAAAATCGCAATCGAAACTACTGTAAATGTTTGTAATGTAAAAAATGTTTTATTTTTCGGTTTTTAAACCGACTACTAAAACGAAAATACATAATTATACCCTACACCGCAATAGTGGGGAGGATATATTGGATTTGTGCTGATGTTTGTAACGGACATAAATATTGGTGCAACACCCACCTTAAAGTATACAGATCGACTCAGAATAACTTTCTGGGTCGATTTAACGATGTCCGTCATTCCGTCCGTCTGGCTGGCTGTCCATGTAAACCTGCGCACAAGAGTACATTTTGAAGATATTTCTATAAAATTTGGTACGTGATATTTTTTCGGCTCAAGGACGGATGGAATTGAAACTGGTAGAATTCGGTCAAATATTTCACCTGGCCCCCATACAAATATCCTCCCGAAATAGGGGTTTAACGATCATAAATGTTTGAATTATGAAAGTACACAAACAAATTTCACAACAAATGAGTAATATGTAAAGCTAAATCACATCTACAAATTTTGTGAATATCGGTCCATAATTAGTCATAGCTCCCATATAAGGTCCACTTCCGAAAATCACTTTAAGGCCCATAAATCTCTTAAAAATTTTGTTATCCGAATAAAATTTAACAAAAATTAGTTTTTTATATATATAAGTGATGACACCTAGTTTTATAATGGTCGGTCCATAATAATTCGAAACTCCCATATAAGATCCTCTTCGTAATTCACTTTAACTTCCATAAATCTTTTAAAAGTATTTATATCGAGATAAAGTTTAACATACATAATATTTATATTCACGGATATCATGACACTAAATTTTTGGATGATCGGTCCATAATAGGTCATATCTCCCATGTAACGCCCATGTCTTTTATTGATATACTGGGTGTAGTGTATTATATGGTCGGGCTTGACCGAATATACTTTCTTACTTTTTTTATTCGCGATGTCTCAAAAGAAATCCATTATACCTTTATTACTTTCAACCAAAAAATGTACAACTTATTTTTATACTTAAACGATTTTTACAAATATGTATGCATGTAGTTGTAGGCTGATAATTAAAACTAATAATTTATAATCGTATAATAGCTTCTACATCTAGTTATTTAAAGTGCATTTTTTTATTTTATGATTATGAATTTTTTTAGATAGATGTGAATTAATTCTTTAATATATAATTAGTAAAACAAATAATGGCGAATAATGCTACGAAATGACGAATTCTGCAAGTCATTAAAATTATGATTGTAAGTAAAGTTTTTGCTGGGGAGCTCTAATATCAATGGAATATACATATAAATATGTATATACATACACATAAAATTAACAAATTATATGTAGGTTATAATGTACATATATTAAAATTTGGTTTAATTTTTTATCATGAGGACAGAAGTGATGATGAGTTTGCTGATGAGGCAGATTCTAAGAACTGCTCTTTATGAATATTATTACAAATGAAAGAGGGGAAGATAAATTTAGAAAATACTTTTTATTAAAACTCAACATTATGCGAGTTAAACAGAAAAATACAATAATAAATTAAGCTAAGAACAAGAAAGTAGTATAATTACCGCTAAAGTGACATAAACTTTACAAAAATACATACTTACATACCTAAACATACAATGTATATGTACTCGTATGTATGTATATGCACTCATAATTCATATTTCATAAAAGTTAGTAGATATGTAAATACATATGTATGTATGTATGTACATATTTATGTAGGATAGAAATGACAATACAACATCAGTTGGTTTTAAGCTCGCCGTGATCGTCAACATCAACATTCAGATGTTGTATCATCATAAACGATCTAAATCTTCAATGTGTATAAGAAGAACAAGAATTCAAAAGCGTTTAAAATTGGTTGGAAATGAATTTGTGTTTTTGTTTATATGTATGTACCTACTTAGTTGTTGTTAGTTTAGGTTGTTGCCGGCCATCACATTAAATTCTAGTTTTCATTTGGTCTACATATTTTTCTTTATTTCTTTTTTTATATTTCGTTTTTTTTTTTTTTGGGAATATGACCTAGAAAAAAGTTAAACTTAAAAAGTAAAATAAAATAGAAGCAATAAAACACATTTCTACAATAACAGAAACCCATGCGAGATAGAAAATAAATAAGAATGAACGAAAAATATTATACATATTTATTTCAACCAAATTAAGAGCGAATATTGAGGGTGTGAAATTAAAAATGTTTAAACGAGAATCAAATGATGTTTTTTTTTTTAACAAGTATAGGTACATACTCGTACATACATATTTATGCACATATGTACATGAATATATTAAGTACATTACTTAGGAAAAACTCTTCGATATTCTTAGATAAAATAAGAAAAGTTGTAATATTGATTAAAGTAGCTCATTCTCTGAAACGTGATCGAAGAGATCAGCATTGTCTGGGTTTTAAGACAAAATTTTTAACCTTGGTGATAATATACATACATAGCTTGCAAATGTATCTTTTATATCAGCTGTAGGGATGAAACGATACGAGTAAATACAAGTACATATCGATACTTTTATTGCGATACCAAGTACTTTTGGTATCGATATTTTACTACCAACTACCAAGTAGATATCGATAAAAAGTACACGTATCGGTCAAAAGTACTCGTTACATACAAAAACAATAAATATAGTAGCGTCATTAAACAAAATTTGTGATCTCTGTAAAAAGAATAAAAAATTTATTGTATGAATAAAATTTGTAAAAATGGCACCTACAAAATCAAGTGTTTGGGCATTTTTCACCAAAAAGGATGATAAAAATGCTTGTTGCAAAAAATGCTTCAAATATGTACGGTATTGTGGTAACACATCAAATTTGCACAAACATTTAAAAAGTCATCCGAATTTTGTTGAATCTGCTGATGGACAAATATCGAAGTAAGTATATACAATAAATTGAAGGATTGAAGAAAAATAATTCAATGAAAAACAATAAATTTAAGGAGAAAACAAAAAGAAAGCGATTGCGGTGTCGCATCTGGAAGGTCATCTGCTACGATTGAAAAAACACCTGATCATCAAACAAGTTTCGAGTCTTCAACATCAACAAAGAGTTCTTCACGTTCGGAGTTATGTCAAACGAATTCAACAAACACATTAAAAGCTACATTTGAAAAACAATCTGCCCAATAAAATAACTCCTGAAGAAGATTACTAAAGGAAATCGAAATATTGAGTTAATTATATATAAAAATAAAAAATCTTTTATAAAAAAACAAAAAGTGACCTCAAGCCTAAAAATTATTTAATAAAAATAAAATATTTAATTTCAATATATGTACATAATAATATGTAATAAGTTTGTACATATTTACAATATGTAAATTTTTTGATCTCATGAATTGTATTTTTTATTTTATCTATTATTTGTCCTTATGTTTTTGTTTTTAATAAAATTGAATTTTAAACACGAACTCTTTTCATTTGCTCTCACAACATTATTAGGTTTATTTTGACCCATACAAGTAAGTATCGATATTTTTCTTACGATACTGAGTAGGTATCGATACTTTGTGACCGATACCATATCGAGTAAAAATATCGATACCATTGTGGTATCGTTTCATCCCTAATCAGCTGCAGAGTCAAACCTACATATCTCAAAAAAATGTTAATAAATATTTAATACAAATTTTTAAACTACTTGAAATCTGACAATCGCATCTGAAATCTTTAAATTTGTGTCTGGCCTACTATCCTATAGTACTAACCTTGGTGCAAATTTCATCCAAATCGGAAGACATCGATTTTAAAAATTGAGCCACTTAACGTGAAATTCACCATATATATTTGCTATCAAATAAGAAATTGTTCGTTAAAAAAAGTACAAAAAGAATTATGTAAGCTAAAGCAATCATTGTTGTTAATCTATTACACTGTGACACAAAATCAAACTTTTGGAATCCGAATGGGATGAGACCAAATACAAATGATAGCTGACATTGTCCATAACAAAACCTCCAAGGGATTTTTTTGGTTCAGTGCTAGAATTTTTTTTACAAGCATTTGAAATTTGTGATTTTGGAGCCCTGGCTAACGAGAAAAACTCATTACAATTTTGATAAAATAATGGCTATATATTTTTACTATCCGGGAGAAATGTGATATATTTATGTTTATGGGGTCGGGGAATCCATTTCTGATATTATATTTTACCTAAAACTAACGCTAGGTGGCGCTGTCATACAATTTCCGTTATTATTTGTAGACTTTCATAGAAAAAACGGTGCATATGCTTTCTTGAGGCTAAATAATCAATTTTTGTTGTTGGATTTATTTTAAAATATAATTATAATGATTTTACAAAGTACATTTTATTATTGCCAGTAAGTTTCTTTAAAAAAATGCTGTTTTCATGGAAAAAATTAGTTTTTACTCTGTATGTTGCTTTGGTAATTCTGCATATTTCGTACCAACATATACCATGCGTACTCTATTATATCTGTTTCTTCCTTTAATACAATTTAAACACACATAACACTCCGATTGATCGTGTTCACCTGAGAAGATATGAAAATGCAAAATATGTACATATATGTATGTTATAAAATAAATTTTGAAAATTTACCTGGATTGTACCATATCATTGGAACACCAAACTGCATTGACTTCCTTTTCTTTTGAAACCACTCAGTTAAAGAACTATTGCAAGTTCTGCACACTTTTTCAGGCACCCAATCTACATTTTCAATAACCACTACTCCAAAATACTGTAAATACAATTGTTTCATACTCTCATATTTTGGCACCAAATTTATTTGTCTATTATATTTTCCGCAAACATAGCAATAATATTTCAAATGCTGCAAACATTCATTAATTTTTAATTTAAAAAAAATGTAATTTGAATTCAAATTAGAAAAATTAATCACGCGATGATACAAAATTATTTTAATTTTAATAAAAATAAGAAGGAAAAAACGTGTAATGATATGTTTAGAGCACGATTAATGTCATCTTAAGCTATCTGTACACTATCTGATTTCTCATTTGATCTCAGAAGGTGAAATAGCAAACTTTACGGAAAAAATGTTAATGCTGTCTGATCTCAGATGAATATAGAAACTTGTATTTTCAAACGAAATAAATTAATATTTTTTAATATTTTTTTCTTTGCAATTTTTAAAAGATAAATAAAGTAACATACATACGTACATTTTTATAAAAATATAATACTTTGAAATAAAACGTTTTTTTTTTTGTAATAGAAAATAGGTAATTCCAATAAAAACTAATTTTTTCCATGAAAACAGCATTTTTTTTAAAGAAACGTACTGGCAATAATAACTTTGTAAAATCATTATAATTTTATTTTAAAATAAATCCAACAACAAAAATTGATTATTCAGCCTCAAGAAAGCATATGCACCGTTTTTTCTATCAAAGTCTACAAATAATAACTCAAATTGTATGACAGCGCCACCTAGCGTTAGTTTTAGGTAAAACATAATATCAGAAATGGATTCCCCGACCCCATAAACATAAATATATCACATTTCTCCCGGATAGTAAAAATATATAGCCATTATTTTATCAAAATTGTAATGAGTTTTTCTCGTTAGCCAGGGCTCCAAAATCACAAATTTCAAATGCTTGCAAAAAAAATTCTAGCACTGAACCAAAAAAATCCCTTGGAGGTTTTGTTATGGACAATGTCAGCTATCATTTGTATTTGGTCTCATCCCATTCGGATTTTGGTTGTTGCACTGTGTTATTAGAATTGTACATTGTTTTATCATTTCTTCATAAGCATAAAAGAGAACTAGAGAAGAGAGCAATACGAGTTTTTCGAATTGTCACTCAAATTGAAATGTTACAAAAAAACCTAGTCTAGTTTTTAAGTTTGTTTGAAGTAAGCAATCCTCATAGTAAGGAGCGTAATTTAAAATAATAAATAACTAAAAGAAATTAATATAAATTATAAAAATAGATTCTGTCGCATAAGCTATCCTAATAGTAAGATACGCGAATTAAAATAATAATTGGACTTAGAATTAATAAAATTTATTTTTACCACGAACCTAAAAAAATAATGTTTTACTTAAAATAGAAAAGAGGTAAAAAGTTAACTTGTACAGAGGCTGAAAAAAGTACATTTGCGTACTTCTTTAGGTCTTATGCAGACAGAAATACAATTAGTAAAAAAAAGTGCGCATACTTTTACATGCAGTACGTCTGGCAAGCCTAAAAATACCTGATGTGGGCTTTAGCTTTTACATAAATCATAACTAACTAAAGTGATAAAAAACGTAAAGGCAAAACAAAAATAACTGTCATTTCAGGTGGCTGGTTTGCAAAAATAGACAAAAACAATTATTTTGTGATTAGGATAAATACGTTGAATTTTTTGTTAATTAAAAATATAAAACCATTTTTTTAAATCGCATTATAATATCTATTTCGTTAAAATGTTAAAGTAAACTTTGGCCCTGATAACAGAATCTTAGCCCCTTTTTTGATTGGCCACAAGACTCATAAGAACTCAACCAATATATCGAAAAAGACTCAATAGTAATATTTTATTTAAACAAATTATAGATGAAGCGCATAACAGATCTGCGTTAAAAAATTATATTCTTTGGGTGTCTCTTATTTTATTCTTTAATAGCAAAATTAGTTATCTGGCTCAGGTTACTCATATTGAATGTCACTTCAAATTGCTGATATCCAATTAGTTTCAGATACTTAGGAAAAATGTAAAACCATTTATTTCTTAGGGGCGAAATAATTCAGCACAGCTATCTCCACGTTAAACTTAGAAATGGGGGGAGATAAGAACACAGCCGACATTAAAGCCACCACATGACGGCGTGATTATTATCCAGGTGATCGATATTTAAATATGCAATATTTATTCTTAAAAATCTGATTTGTTGGATGGATATTATTTCATTATTTAACATCTAAAACTAAACAATACAAAATTTTAAGCCTATCGGATGATGAGATTACATGTCAGAAACCGATTAAAATTATTAAATTAGTTACAAACTTTTTTGACATCTTCAAACTTTGATACTTTAACAGATTAAATCATTTAAAAAATAACAGTGTTTATAAGAAATCTAGAAAAGTATATTTCCCTATTTTATAACTATCTCGTTATTTAATTGGCCTTAGCTGAAAAAATTCAGCGTTTTTATTAAACATTTTTTACTAAAGTTATCATAAAAACTGTGGCAATCAGCCGGAAGTAAACATTTAAGAAAATGGCTCCATTTCTTTTTGGATATTTTGCCTTTTAAAGAAAGATGTATTTTGGTTAATTACATAATAAACAATCAAAAAATCGATTTTGAATTTATTGTAGTTACGGCCATTTGGATTTTAGGTGACGATATGTATGTATGAGCATAAAAATATACATATAAATATTTACTAACAAAATACTTATTTATCTGCAAGTAGTCGCTAATAGTAACACTGTCACATGTTTTATACTTGAAGTTCTTTCTAATTTTATTACTTTATGTTACTTTTACTTTTAATTCGAAAAACCAGAAAATTCTAATTAAAATTGTGTTTGTGTTTGTTTTAGCATTTTTTTCTTTAAATGGCTTCACTTAAAGCCCAATTAGCTCCTGTCAGCACTGGTAAGTATATATTTCCATACTAGATATATCTTCATATACATACATACATATTTCATTATTATCTAAAGCTTAAGGAATTTTAAACCGACTGAAAAATAAACAAGTGCTGACTCGAAAGCTTTGGTTAATTTTATATTTCCAAATAAATATGCATGGTGTTGAATTCAAACAAAGTTTTCCATATATTTTAATTCAAAACATAACAAGGAAGCAAATGAATAAGTTAGGTATTATTATATTATATTTGGATTTTCTAGGTCTCCTCGTCTTTTTTCGAAAATAAATTGGACCGATAATATTTGTTAAACAGTTCACCCCCTTTTGTGATTCCAATATGTTACAAATGAATTGACAAAATCAATATACCCCCATCTCTTTGGTGGTGGGTATGAAATATAACGAAATGTGTTAAACGTTTTTATTTTTTTGAAAATGAAAAAGTTTGCACGTGAAGAATAAAATGTATCTCTGCGTAAGCTGTGTTTGTGAGAATATTACTACGAGATATATACGTTTATAGTTACTTTAGATGTTAAATTTATGTTAAAATACTACGATAAAGAAACTCGATTAAAAGAACTTTCACATTATGAACAAAACAAAATAAAAATAAAAAAAATACGCCAACATTAAAAGATCTCGAAAAAAAAACTAAAACACAATGCCTGGCAATAACAAAACGACCAACAACGTGACACGCATGTTTATCTAGTTTTGAAAGTAAAATCGAATTCAAAAAAATAAAACAAGAAGAAAAAAACGTACTCGTATGTGTTTCATGTGGCCATTAGTAGTCATTGTGTGAGTTATGTGTCTTTTTATTTAAAAATGAAATATTTATGAATTTATGTTTGTTGATCTATATGTACTTCTTTTAATGTTGACCTAGTGTTTGTTTACAAACATGTGTATGTAGGTATATTTCCACCTTTATTTTTGGTAGATTATAAATTTAAACTTTAAAATAAAGTTTACTTCAACACATTAACGTTAGATTGTATAAATTTGTAACAGGACGGAACCAACGAATCAAGTTCTTTCTAAGTACTTCATTATATTTATTTATGTAGATATCCCAATAAACATTATTGTTTGATATCAACTTGAGATGCATTTGATATCAAATACCATTCTCAAATCTCCAACGTTAATTCTCAAATGCACCTCAATAGTCCGATTATGGTCTTCTCAACTTAATATGGTGATTTTCTTAGTTATCAAATTGAGAAATTTGTGATTCTCAACTTGATATCAAAGAAATTTCTCCAATTGGTTTCAAATGTATGGTATGAAATTGCCATATTAAAGAAAGCACATTTATATAAATTTAATAGTTTTTTTAATAAGCAATAAGGTCACTTGAATTTTATATAAAAATATTTAATTTATTTATATATATTTATTTCCAATATTTCGCTATCACAATGGATAGCTTCTTCAGGGATAATACAAGTTTTGAATTATAATAAAATAATAATTGAAATATGAAAATTGAAAAAATTTTTTAACAGAAAATGAAAAGTTTACAATAATGATATACAATTATGATATATATATAAAAAACTTGTTTGGAATAATAAATGAAAAATTCTATATGTAATATTTTTAGTTTCTAAACTTATTCTTATAAATTAACATTAAAAGAAGTACATATAGATCAACAACATTAAATAGATTATATAGTAAAATAAAGGATAAAACATTAAAATTAGATAAATCTAATATTGTTTATAAAATACCGTGTAAGGGTAAAAATAATGAAGAATGTAATAAAATATATGTAGGTACAACTAAAAATAAATTGAAAACTAGATTAGCTGGACATAAATCTGACCAAAAACACAAACATACTTCTTCTCAAAAAACTGCATTAACATCACACTGTTACAATTTAGATCATTATCCAGATTTTGAAAATACTACTATATTAAATACAGAAACAAATTATAAAAGACGATTTATGTTAGAAATGTTACAGATTATTAATGTACCGATAGAAAAGAGAATTAATTTTAAAACAGATACAGACAATGTAGCTCAAAATTACAGACATATAATTTATAAGAATAAGTTTAGAAACTAAAAATATTACATATAGAATTTTTCATTTATTATTCCAAACAAGTTTTTTATATATATATCATAATTGTATATCATTATTGTAAACTTTTCATTTTCTGTTAAAAAATTTTTTCAATTTTCATATTTCAATTATTATTTTATTATAATTCAAAACTTGTATTATCCCTGAAGAAGCTATCCATTGTGATAGCGAAATATTGGAAATAAATATATATAAATAAATTAAATATTTTTATATAAAATTCAAGTGACCTTATTGCTTATTAAAAAAACTATTCAATATTGAAAAAGGTCAAATAAACGAACTAAATAATATATAAATTTAAGATATAAACAATGTTTTTTATTTAGTTTTGTAACTTATTTATTATATAAAAAAAAACATAAAATAATGAGATCGTAAAAAACAATTCATAATAAAAAAAAACATTAATTAATTTGGGAGATATTTTCCTTTTTTCCATTTACATAATTTATCTTCTTATGAAGGCGGTTATTGGCGTGTTGGAAAAATGATATGAGAGTTCTTTCGAACTCGCTGTCCGAAGATGCAGCTGCAAATTTTTGATTGTAAGCTTCTGGAAAGATTAATTAGATTTAGTTAATATTAATTTCAATCATAACATAAAAACAGACACGTTTCCACAAGCATTTGATGTCAAAGGTCCCATTGCCAAAGTTTCATCGGCAAATGAGCGCTCCGACAGCAAAGCCACCACCTGCCTTACCTCACTTTTAACTTTTTTGGTCTATTAATTTTTATATTAATTATTTAAACTTTGCTTACCTTTAATTGTCTTTCCTTCACTTAAATGCACTTTTATTTTTTTATATTTTTTAACACTTGCTTCTTTCACTATTTTCACTTCTTTCACATTTGCGATTGCACAAAACAGCGCCGCCATACGAGAATAAAAAAATTGGAAAAAAATCTCAAATTTATCTCAAAGTGGAAAAGTGTGGATATTCACTTGAGAATTAAAATTTTTTTCAAAGATTGGATAAAATATTAAATCTCAAATTGATGTCAAGTTGAAAACAAAAAAGGAGAAAAATGTTTCAACTTAAGTTGAGAATTACATTAGAAATCAACTTGAGAATTAAGCTTTTCTCTAACATTGGAGAAATAATTTTTCAATGCATATTGGGATTTTTGGATTCATGTTTGTGAAGGTAACACGTTTTTTCCTCATTCTAAGTATGTGTTGTAAATGCAATTCCAACTACAAATTTAAGTTATTAACATTGCACTCAATAATTATAATTTTATGTTATGCTTTGCATTTTATACAAATAAATATAAATTTTATTTATTTTACATTTTTAGTGCATGAATAAATATGATTACATACATATACATACATATGTATGTATATTATCTATGTAAATTTTTGGGTTCATAGAACCTGTACAATATATTTAAAATTTTTGTAAAAAGGCTGTAAAAAATTACGAAATTGTTGACATTTTAGTATACAGATTTTTATTAACTAGATCTGCTCTTGTACTGGAAACCCATGAATGTTTCAGACTTTTTGCAATATTTTGTCACTACTATTTTGAAATACGTATTTTTCTGTAATTCCAGCCTTGAATTCAGTAACACGCAATTGAATTACAACAGTATTAAATTTTTATTTTTCAGTAAAAAGAAAACATAAATTCAAACCAAAAACTGAGTTATTGTGTATTTTTAAATATTCGTAGCTTTTGAAGCTGATGTTGATTTTTTATTGATTTAAGATATTTATGTTAAATGTTAGATATTATTATAAAAATGATTTAAAAAATTCAATTTTTGAGTTTTTTAAAACAAAATAAAATTTAATTTGGAAAACATATCCAAAAGTGTATCTTAAATTTGTATTTGTTGAAAAAAAGTATTGTTTTCCACATGTAGTCTAAAAAGGTGATAACAATTTAAGTAACAGCTTATGAAAAAAAAATTAATCTTTTCGATATTTAAAATAATAAAAAGTTCATGATATACAGAAAAGTGTAATAGCGTGTTCAGATATGAACCTTAATTGCGATAATCGCAATTAACACCATTATTGAGGTCAATATTCCATATAAAATCTTAATTAATTTTTGCGCAATAAGTACGAAATTGTTATAATATTGAGTAAGATTTCGAATGCAACACTGTTCACAACTGTGTTTAGTGAACAAAATTGTATAAAATGGTAAATCTCAACAAAAGAAAACAAAAGAAATCATTAAAAAATAAATGTGAAGGTAAGTTTGTTTAAATACAAACACAACAACCATATAGAGTATTTTTTGTATTGTTTTCCAACTTTCAAATGATTATTGAGTAAGCTGAAAATTGCGGAATATTGACTCAATTAAGTTTCATATCTGAACACAGTATTAGGTATGTTTTCTTATTTCAACTCAGACAGTGTTGTGATTTTTTTATTCTCTTAGACTAATAAAAGATAAAATTAAGTGTTATATTCTTTAAATATCAAAAATATTTAAATGGTACATATGTTATTGCGTTTTTAATGCGTTTGATAATTTTAATGAGAGAGGATCTGTTGCATTGGCTTTAGGAGTTTTGAAATTTATTAAACATATTCTAATAAAAATAATCAGTACGTCATCCATGAACTATTTATTACTGATGTCATTTATGTATAGTGTGTGAATTTAAAAAAAATTGGGGATAAATCTGTTATTACAAACGAATGGTACCATTTTTACAAAGTTTTTAATATATACGGTCTCTAGAAAAACCCCCGTTATAGATTTATGTTATTCATTTTTTACCTACGGTAATTTTATTTTCTTAAGACTCTGTTTAAACGTTCAGTTATATTAAAACTTATCGCATAAGGTATTGCTGTTTAACCAATAGATATAATTTCTATTTCAGGATTAATTTTCCATTTCACAAATCATCCTGATGGTGAAGCACATGATAGTACTGGTATTCTAATTAGAAATAGAATAAGACATTATGCCCTAGAAAATTGTTCTGAATAATATATACAGGCAACATCCCTTTTACTTGAATGCGGAGTTGGTGAATTAACTCTTAGCTTAGTATATTGTCATCCACAATTTACTGTGAACAAGGGTTTGTTTGGTACACTAGGAGATTGTTGACGGGCTTCTGATGATTATAATACCAAATACACATATTGGGGCTCTCGATTAATTAATCACAAAGGAAGACAGCTTTACATGACTCTAGTTGATCCAAAGAACTGCTTAGATTGCATATCCCCTGGGCAATCTACTTACTGGCCCTCTGATCCTAGAAAAATGCCTGACCTTATCGATTTTGCCATATCGAAAAATAAAATTAGAAAATGTATTACTACGGAATTATCATATGATCTATCTTCTGACCATTATCCAGTAATTTTAATCTATTACGTGAAAAATAACACTCACAATTCCACACTGATCCCTACGTATCATGTGAGAAAGAAGTCGATAATTATGTCAGAGACTTCACGTCTTTGATTTGTTTGGCCATGGATAACTCTAAATGCCAATTTCAATAAAAACTAAGTGAACATATTTGTAACTCAGATATTGAAAAGAATTCTGCAAAACAGAGGCATCCGCCCTTCTTTCAGAAGAGGATCGCAGAAATGTAAATTTCATTAAAAATTTAACAAATACTAAGCACAAATATTTCTCTCTTTGGAAGGCAACAAAAATATAAAGCCACCGGTAGAGGTCCAAAGTGCATTACGATAATCTGACAGCACTTGGGCACGAGGATAAAGCCTTGGTATTCGTAGAATATTTAAGTAATGTATTTCATTGAAATTCCTCATTAACTAGTTTAAACTAGAGGAACCACCTATTCGTTAATTAAACTCTTGAATTATTCATAAAAATATAAAAGATCCCATGAAAGTCTCCAGAGTATGATCAAATAACACCATCTATGATAAAAAAAACCTACCTTATGTAGCTATCGTTGTGCTAACAGTATTATTTAATGCGATCTTAAAGCTATGCGTATTTTCAAAAGATTGGAAAATTTCCCAAATTATAATGATATCAAAGCCAAGAAAGAATTTGATTTATAGACTTATTAGGTTACTATGTATCTTGTTTGTCAAAACTATTTGAAACAGTATTTTAAAAGAAAACAAGTATGAAAGTATAGTCGGTCAAGCCCGACCATATAATACCCTACACCCAGTATATGTATAAAACATTGTTTCAGAAATGTGCGCTATATGGGAGATATGACCTATTATGGACCGATCATCCAAACATTTAGTGTCATGATTTCTGTGAATATAAATATTGTGTATGTTAAACTTTATCTCTAAAGTTGATTACGGGCAGGGTCTTATATGGAAGTTTAGACTAATTACGGACCGACCATTATAAAATTAGGTGACATCATTTCTGTATATTATTTGTGTCGAATTTTATTTGATTTCCAACATTCTTAAGAAATTTATGATCGTTAACGTGATTTTCGGAAGTGGGCCATTTATGGGAGCTACGACTAATTATGGATCGATCTTCATGAAATTTGTAGATGTGATTTAGCTTCATTTATTACTCATTTTTGGTGAAATTTGTTGGCATAATTGCATAATTCAAAGATTTATGACCGATAAACCCCAATTGCGGGAGGACATTTCTATGGAGGCCAGGTGAAATAATCGATCGATTTCCATCAGTTTCAATCCCATCCATCCTTGGATATAAAAAATATCACGTACCAAATTTTATCGAAATATCTTCAAAATTGCGACCTGTACTCTGCGCACAAGCTTTACATGGACAGCCAGCCAGCCAGACGGACGGACAGACGGATATCGTTAAATCGACTCAGAAAGTGTTTTTGAACCAGTCGGTATACTTTAAGGTGGTTGTTGGACCACTATTTCTGGACGTTACAAACATATGCACAAATCCAATATACCCTCCCAACTATGGTGGTGTAGGGTATAATTACAAACTTCTTGAATGGTCATGACTCATGAGAGATAAGAAAATCTTTTGAGCCTTTGCCTGGCCTTTGATAAAGTTTGCATAAAGGTCTAATACCTCCTAGTCTTACCTTAGTCTTATACCGTAGACAGACGACAGAGTTAATGCGCATTAAAATCTCACTAATTTGAATTAAGATTTTACCGTGACAGACGACAGTTTCTGCATTTAAACTGCATTTAGGTAACAGCTGTTTGTTTGTCAACAACTATTTAATTATGAAAAAATTTGTTTGGCATTTGCTGAAAAAACAGTATTTCTTTGAAAAAAAGCTGAAATTACTTTTGCTGAAACTGTTTCATAATGCAAAACTTGTTCATGCACTAGCAACCATCGACCTGAACGTGTTGCTACATGTGGGGACCGCAGTGGGACACTCTGAAATAAGAGAAAGGCAATTGTGGAAATCTATTTTTATTATTTTAATTTTATAATTGTCTTCTTCTTCTTTTAGAATAGTAAACCATTTGATAACATATTATTGATTTTCGACGATGTTGCCATATTGAAATAGCTGAATTCAGTATAAATTCAGTTTGATTTTGTGTATTTACGTCTAACTTAATGCGCATTAAGATAGGATAATTCACGAGTTAATTTGAATTAAGACTGTTAATGCAAATTAACTGTGTCGTCTGTCTACGCTATTAAATACTGTGATTATGTGACAAGGGACTACGAAATTAGAGCCGGAGTTCTCAGACCAACACACAGTGGCCAATTTGGCTTCGCTAGCGGCATTTAATTAAAATTTTCAAATTTGAAAAACCGTTAATTTTTTTTTAACAATCGATAACAAATACATTCACTAGATTTGTATCGATTTTTAAAAGCTCAGCTTACAGCTGATGAACAGCTGTGAGCTGTCAAAGTCAGCATATGTTTCTGCAAGTGTTGTGCAAAATATTTCCGCCTTTTTGATCATCGTTTTGCTATTCGTGTTAAACTTGCAAATTTTATTATTTTCATTAAAAGTTTTGTTATATACTAACGCCAAGGTATGTATTATATAAAAAAACTGTGGTTGTGATCTGTGTATACTTCTGTTATTTATAAAACGTAATCGTGTTTAAGTATATTAGCAACTCGCCCATTGTAACGTACACCTGTCTTTCGTGGAGTAGAACTTACAAAATTCACTTGTATTCAGTGTAATTGTAAATTTTCCTAAATGTGTAAACCATTGTGTGTCCAAAATGTCCAAAATTTACTGCGAGTACCTGCGAGCCTTCCATTTATTGTACTTTTTAGGCAAAATGTCAGTGACAAAACGCACCCTTTTTTTAATATGGCATGAAGAAGCGATCCCCACCAATAAGTTTCTCGCCGTGGAAAATTATGTTTTTGGTACCGTTTTGAGCAAAATTACTTATAAGAAATTTTGCTAGTAGGCTTATCCAAAAGTGGAAGGCCTGTGGCAGAAGTAAGGTGTTTTTCGAAAAAATTAACCAAGAATGGCTAGATACACCATTGGTATCATTGGGAAAAAAAGCAAATGAAAATATTGGACGACCGGAAAAAGAGCTTTCCGAGTGCTGCAGAAAAACGCAAGTCAATAAGATGTCAGGGCTTACAGAGGAAGTGTCATGTGAAGGATTGTTGGTAGATGCAAGCTGCAGTTTATATAAAGCTGGAAAGCGCAGTGTTTTCAAAGTTGTAGAAATGGTAAAAGGCGATGAGGATTTTAGCGGAAAGGTAATAAAAAATATAAACAAACCAAAGCCCCTTCCATCAAAATTTTCAGACGATAACGTGCTTGCGCTATTTGTAGATCTTGGACATACCAGATACACTTGGAACTTGAACAAGAAATCAGCAAGAAACCAAAACGCCGATATATATCATGCTACGAAAAATTACGCTTCGCCAAAAAAAAGTGCTATCCTAGTGACATTACAGTCACTGATTATTATACTGAAGTGCCACTACAAAGTCTTGTGGACCATACAATAAATAGGATCATGGAAGCACACCCTGAAAGTTTTGAAATCCCATCTAAAAGTAATAATAACACCCATTTAACTGCTGTCTACAAATGGGGTTGTGATGGCAGCAGCGGCCATTCCACAAAAATTTAACGACTGCGAAGGAAACATGAGAGACCAATATTTATTTTCAATTTGTATTGTACCACTGCAAGTGCAGAACAGTTTTATGGAAAAACAATCGACCTTCTTCTACACGATACTGTCGACCAATCAAAATACTTTGCGAGAAGGAAACGGCGGATCTGAGTCGCAGGGAAATTGAAAATATTAAGAGCCAAATATTAAATATTGTACCAACATATGTAAACTCATTGAATATTGATCACCAATTTCACATGACCATGCTTGATGGTAAAACTTTCAGCGTCATTTCAGAATCTTCTTCGCAAATATGCGGAATCTGCAACGCAACACCGAAAAATATGATTGACTTAAATTTGGTGAAGAGCTTTCCAATTAAAGTGAACCTCTTTCAATATGGGCTATCCAGTCTCCACGCCTGGATAAGGTTTTTTGAATGTATTTTGCATATATCCTATAGAATACCAATAAAAAAGTGGCAAACTCGTGGTGCTGACAAGGATATTGTTGGACAAAATAAAACAAATATACAGCAGAAGCTACGAGAAGAAATGCATTTGTTGGTCGACATACCAATGGCTGTTACTGGAAATACCAACAACGGAAATACGGCAAGAAGGTTCTTTCAACAACCAGATTTAGCCGCTCGTATAACTGGAGTGAACGAAAATTTAATATATCGATTCAGCGTCGTCTTACGAGCACTTGGATACGATATAAACACAGAGACATTCAGACTTTACGCAATGGAAACTGCCGAAATTTTTGTTAGTTTGTGGATACGATATAAACACAGAGACATTCAGACTTTACGCAATGGAAACTGCCGAAATTTTTGTTAGTTTATACCCTTGGTTTTACATGCCCTCGTCTGTTCACAGAATTTTAGTTCAAGGAGCAGACATAATCAATCATTTTGCGCTTCCAATTGGTATGATGTCCGAGGAAGCGCTTGAAGCCAGAAATAAAGATTATCGGAACATCCGTGAAAATAATACCAGAAAAAATTACAGGAAAAATACAATGGAAGATATAATTAACGCTCTTTTTGTTTCTTCTGATCCCTTAATATCTTCATTGTCCAACGGCTCATCAATTTCCTATTCCAGAAATATTAGTTTCGATAAGGAAGTTAAAAGCTTGCTTATAATGCATCATTTTGAAGATGATTTCTCTGAATCTGATACTGAAGAATCTGATTAATATTTCCTTTAATATGGTTTCTCTTTGAGTTGACAATTTTTTTTTATTTTATATATGAATACTAGCTAAACCCGGTGTGCTTTGCTACCCCCCCCCCTCGTCATAAAATAAAATAAAACGTATTTATATATTTACAAACATTTATTTATTTAATTTTAATGTATTTATTGCAATGCTTCAGGCGAGACCATGCCCCTTTGTCCACTTACATAGTCAAGAATTTAATATTTCGTACGAATATCCTGTTGTGAAAATTTAATGACGATCGGTCCAGTAGTTAAGACTATATTACGATGTTTAATTTTCCTAAAAAGGGGCGTGGACCCACTCACTTTTCTCCTGGTACGTATTCCTAATTATGCCAATACCATATGTACCAAATATCACCGACGTACGTCAAAAAATGCCCAATATATGGCGGGTTAAATTTGTGGGTTATATGGGCGGTGCCACCCCCGTTTGTACAATCAAAACTTCTTATAGCCTATTATTCCTTCCAGAGTCACAGTAACATGCTGTAAAAATTGCATGCAGATTGGTCCAAGGGTTTGGCCTCCTATTAAGCACAAACATACAGACACACATTCATTTATATATATATAGATTAAAAGCAATATAATTTAAGGTGAAATTGGGCGAAAAATGGGGATTTGGTAATAAAAAAATGTATGTAGTTAAAAAGTATATAAAACTTTAGGTAAATACATATTACAAAAAAAGTATTTTGTATAGCAAACATTGTTAGTGGTATAAGTAAGTATCTGAATTAAAAAAGGGGGCGATGAAGTAGGCGTGGTTCATAGTTATATGGCGACGTTAACAGTATTAAGAGCAATATACTACCAAATAAAAAAAATACGTTGGAATGAACAAATTTGTATAGAGAATAAAACTTTCAAAAATTTGGCGTGAAAAGGGGCGTGAAAGGGGCGTGGCTTAAGAAATCTTTATTTTTACCTCGCCTGGAGTATATAATATGTATACAATTTGAAGTAAATCTGTTAAAAACTATATGGGAGCAATTACATAATTTTTAAAAAGTGGGCGTAAAAATGGGCGTGGTAAAAAAAAAGTACCCTATTAATCATACCAGAGTCCCAGTTAAATGCTGTGAAAATTTCAAAAATAGCGGTCCAGAGGTTTGGTCTCCAATTACAATATTTAAAAAAGTGGGCGTAAAAGTGGGCGTGGTAAAAAAAAAGTACCCTATTATTCCTTCCAGAGTCACAGTAACATGCTGTGAAAATTTCATCAAAATCGGCTCAGCCGTTTTGGAGTCTATACGTTACATACATACATACATACATACATACATTGAATTTTATATATATAGATAGATAGATATGGTGGAAAATGTTTATTGAATTAAAAACAAAATAAAAAATTAAAAAAAAAAAAATTAAAAATAAAAAAAAAAAAAAAATTAAAAATAAAAAAAAATTTAATCTTTTTTCCAAAAATTGTTTCATTTTTTTCTGAATTGAGAAAAAAAATTTTGAAGATATCTTCTTTACTTTGGAAGCTATGAATAAAATGCCGCTAGCGAAGCCAAATTGGCCACTGTGCAACACTTTACTTGAGATACACCTCTGATTTGCCAACAAGTGAAAATTTAACCATTTCTACATTTGCAGATGACACTGGCATTCTTAGCTCACATATGGATTCAAGTGTGGCATCCAGAGAACTGAATAAATATTTTAGACGTGTGGAGACGTGGTTAAAAAGTGGATTATACGTGTAAATGAAATGAAAAGTAAACATGTTACATTTACGCTTATGAGAGGAAATTGTCCACCTGTTTCATGTCTGATAGACGCTATATCTGTCGTCTCCACAGAAAAGCCAAGAAGATCCCTATGAGACTAAAATCTTTTAATCTGCACTGGCTAATTAACGACCAATATAAATTAAGCCTTGTTAAGGCTGTTTTAAAATCAATTTGGACATATGAAATTCCAATATGGGAAACTGCAAGTAAAACCAGTATTGATCTCATACAGAGGGCCTAATCGAAAACCATGGGACCATGACGACAGCGCCATGGTATATAAGGAATGAAAATATCCATAAAGATTTAGAAGTACCATTGGTTAAAGATGAATTCAGAAACATTTCTGATTTCGAGATTGTTTACTAGAACTCAAACCCTTCTAATTTAATGTCCATTTGCCCAATATGGCACTCTCAACTAGCGAATAGTTATTAAGTTTAAGGTATAAGATTTGAATATTTATTGTAAGGCAAAAAAATTAAGGCACATTTTTGAAACTAATAAAACAATTGATACAAATATAACCAGCAAATATGGCAAAATTTACTCTTTGCCCACTGATAATTCACTAAAAATAAAAACAGAATAAAATTAGACCCTACCATTGAAAATATAAACTTGGATTCATATATGTATTATATTTCTATACATAAGCAAATTAAAATATATATTTACTAACAAAACACAAGTAGTCGTTAATAGTAATACTGTTACATGTTTTATACTTGAAATACTTTTTAATTTAACTTTTTCCGGTTTTTTATAAAGCCCATGTAGCTTCTTTTTTCTCCAGCTCCTGGCAACACTCTCTAAAACCCTAATGATGACTATTTATGTGGTACATAAAGTTTGTGTTTTGGGGCAAAGCGGAAATAACTAAGAAATAGATGTTTAAATATAAAAATTCTGTACATTGCACAGTTTCATTATCTCCAATCGTTCAGGAGCTCCAAAGTGTTTAAAAAATCAATTAATGGCGGATTAAAATTAAAAGATATTTTGCGTAATATGTTGTAAAATTTAACGATTTAAATTTTTTTATAACATTTCTTGACTGTATTTAAAAAATGGTGGATTCTTTATTCCTTAAGTATAAGAAAATTTTTTTCTACGCCTATATCAAATCATTTTAAAAACTTAATCAAATAAATTAAAAATTCTAGACAATTTTAGTTATAAGTGTCATTCAAAGGTAATTTTATATTGGTTTTTACTTTTAGCTTTATTAATATGTGGACAATGTATGTGCTTGTAATACCCAGTTGGCCATGACTTCAAAACATCCTCGAAGACGCGTACAGAAATAATTTTGAATTTAAACATTCACGAACATTTGGACGATAGAAGCAGTGCATTAATAATGATCATCATGTCGAGCCCTTAGAGTGAAAGTAAAAATTATTTGGATGCATGGTATTACAATTTCATGTAATACAATTACAAAAATTTGGTGTATTATCGACTCATTTCAATTAATTGTCATTGCGCACTACTCAAAACAAGTAAAAACTGCAAAAATTTAAACCTGAATTTTTAGAAAGAGATGAATTTAATTCCATGCAATTTTTTACGATAAGAAATATTTTCTAACAGTAACAATTAAGAAATTAGACTATGACCAGAAACAGTTTTCTTTAAAATTTTTTTTCCTGGTTGTCGTGAATTCCTTTGTCGAGTGGTCACATAAGTTATAAGTTATTCATTTTTAGCCAATCCCGGAATTGCTTAAAAAAATCTCCGGTTATCCGGCCAAATCACTATCCATCACATCTGTAGTTATAAGTTATTGATTGTTAGCCAATCCCGGATAGGCCGGATAACCGGCAAGATGCGAGGCTGGATAGGCGAATATCAGTAGTTGTTCATCGACGTCTTCAACTAGACCTAAACAGTTACGATTAAATGAAACTAATTGAAATGTAGCTCGTGAATCTCACGAAACATTTTGGGATTGTTTTAATGTAGTGGCAGATGAAAACAACATTGAGTCTCGGGATCATGAGAAGAACCCAATTGCTACCGAGATTGAATTCTTCTTGAAAGAAGTTCGAATTGATCGCAGTCAGGATCCTTACGCTTGATGGTCGTTTAACTCCAAAAAATATATAATTTTAAATAAGCTTGTCAAAACGATCCTTTCAGCTCCTTGCAGCAGCGTTTATAGCGAAAGACTTTTTTCGGAAGCTGTCTTGGTTTACGAAAACAAGCGAAATCGTTTATTGTCTGCGAACGCTGAAAATTTACTTTTTATCCACCATAATCCCTGTACCGCTTTTTAATTTTGAGTATTAATGTCAGTCATTTTATTAATTGGACGTTTCTTAAGTTTTTAGTTTATACATAAATTTTTCAGTAAAGTGAAAGATAATTTGTATTTTTTTGTTACTTTTTTACCTTTAAATAAAAGCTATTTTATTGTTAGTTACTTAATAAAAATTTAATTGCTTAAAATAATTCTAAGAATACATCCGGCCGGCCAGATACCGGATAGTAGCTCATTATCCGGTATCCGTCCGAATATCCGGCAACCATCTCTATTAAACACTAATGGGCTCTTTTGAAAATTTATCGATTTATATTCAAACTTTTCACCAAATCTGCACAACAGCAATAGCAAAATATATAAAGTTCAAAATGGCCGACTCCTCGTAAATCCATCTTTATATTGACTTTTTCATTGTTAATGTCTTAAAGAGGTGGCCAACTGGGGCATTGTACTATTTATATATTAATATACATAGATACAAAATAAACGTGTAAACATAATACTTTTAAAGCTCGCCTATATTTTACGTGGTATTATTATAACATTTACCACAGCAACATTAAGCGAAAAACAACAACTACAATACATAAAAAGAAATTATATATACTAATTTATACGTGACTAATTATGTTAATAGTTACAAACACAAACTACAACAAAAATATTTAGTAACATGTACATACATACATATGTACTCGTATGTATGTATAGACAGAACGGTAATAAAAAGTGAAATTCAAATGAATAATGTCAAAATATGTAGTTTTTACTTACATATCTACTTATTCGTATGTAAACCCATTTAAATGTATAATTTACTAGCTTAAACCCGGTGTGCTTCGCTACCCCCATTGTAATGAAATAAAACTGAAGATATTAATATACTCGTATGTCAGCTTTCAATGAGTTATATGTATTTTAAATTTTAATACTCTTGTATTTTATATCATGTACGAATTTTAGTGCTTACTTCATCACGCCTATTTTATTTTTTATATGGATATTGATAATGCATATACATACATACATATGTAGGTATTCTTACAAAATTAAAAGATTCTACTATTAAATTTTTTGCAAGATATACGAATTTCAGAATTTATTTTCTATCGCCCCTTTTTCTAAACTGAACCATTTATGGTTCAGATATATAGTATGTATGTAGTTGTTAATTATAATAAGTATGTACATAGATACTCTATAATATTTACCTATTGTATTTTTAGTTATACATATTCGAATTTTGTAGATTTTGTTTAAGTCGAACGCTTGTTTGAAAATAAAATAAATATAAATATATGGTTTAGTGAATTGCATACGAACAATCTCTTTGCGAGTCTCAGTGGAGGCAAAAGAAATTTTATTGAAACAATGAAAATAGAAATACTTATACAGTCGGGCCTTGATTACCCGTGATGGTCGGGACCAGAAGCATTATGGGTAATCGATTTTCACGGTTAATCGAATAATAATTTTGATTATACTGTTTTTTTTTTTAATATATTTATGTACATATTTATATTGAAAGAAATTAATTCTTCTTAAAACTTCGCATTTTTGAGCTAGCATTTTAACACTCACAATATTTTTTGAATGGTCGTTAATTACACGGTGCTACAAAATTTCCTTTTTTGCAAGCACTTTCAAAGTGACCTAGTGTATGTTATAGGTATAAATGAGTGTATTACAAAACCGGTTTTAAAAGTTTCAATATACCTCCAAATTCCCGAGTTATGGACCAAAGAAATTTTTTTGAGGCTGCTACTTTTAAACATTTATAACTTTTTTATTTATTAACCGATTTTTGAAATGGTTTTGGAAAGCAAAATAATTGTTATTTTTAAATATATATACTTCTTGTACAATATTAGCACAAATATGAATAGATTTTTTCAATTATATGGAAAATTTTTAATTTTTTTTAAACTTTTAAAATTTCTACGAGAGTTTAATTTAAAAACAACAAATATATTGAAGACAGTGGCCCATAATCATAGTCATAGAAAAAGCATACTTTAAGCAAAAGCATGCTTTTGTTTTAAATTCAGAACAAAATTTATATGTTTTTTGTTGTTTAATAGTCTACTTTTACTTAAAGTATGCTTTTTCTATGACTACGATTATGGGCCAGTATTTTCTGATTAAAATGAGAGGTCATTTGTTGAAATCGGTTGGGAAATGAGGAAGTTATAGTACTTTTTACGGACAAAAAAGTGGCAACCTGTTTCGATTAGATTAGCAAGATTTAATAAAATAGCTTTAGTCTAATAAAACTTAACGAATTTTATATTTGTATCACCAATTTGTACATAAAATTTTTTTAAAAATGTTTACTTAATCTATAAATCTAGGCCAATTTAGTGACGAACGTTTCCATCAGGAGTTATTAACAATTGAAAAGAGATTTAAAGGAAACAGTCAAATCAGAATGCTAGCTAATTACTGCTGGTCACTAAAGCGAGAAACTCATGATTTGTATTTTGGTGTTTTACTTAACTGTTCTTTGATATTTATAATGTTTTTTGTCAAAACGATACATGCCATGTATTTTGTAACTGTTATTAATAACAATTTTGTCCTTATAGTGCGAAAGAGCGGGGGAAAACCCAATTTAACTTTTTCCAAAGGAAAAATTATTTTACAGCTTCAATGTCTATCATCAATTGCAAAAACAGAAACTATTTTTTACTTGATTTTTACAATTTTGTGTATGAACGAAAAACAAATTTCTCATAAAAATGAGTAGACAAAATAGATTTGCTATACATATGAAAAATATTAAGATTTTATAATAATGTTCTCCAGTTATAGCTAGGGCACATTTAGATTCATTAAGACACTCCTTGGCCATTCGGGGGCTAGTTTATTTTAACACCTTCAGCATTATATTCCAACCGCTACAGGTTTATTTTCATCGAGTAAGTGAACGTAATTCTTCTTACGCATAATTAATTTGTACCAGTGAACAAGCACTAAATTTCAAGATGAATTTCCAAAGCCAAATGAACCACAACCATGTTAATTATTTATATGATTGAATACTGGATGGCAATCAATGCCTGTTTTTGATCAAATTATCAGGGGTGTCATAGAAACCAATATTGGTTTTGCTAATTGTCGGTTTTGAAAAATAATATTGGTTTCATTTGTTGTCACGAAACCAAGTTGGTTTTGTTATTTTCGAATGTAAATGATATGTTGATAAATAACATCACCATGCAGATAAATTCTCTTATTTAAGATCATAAGTGTTTAAGTCTATTTTACAAAAACTAATTAAATGTTGGACGTTATGTTTAGTAGTGAAAATATAAGGCAGCCAGTAGTTATTGTAATTAAATGTAAATCAACAAATACTTGAATACTAAATGTCAAGATGAGCATGTAAAACTTTTAATAAGTTTACGAAATTAATCATTAAAATTAAATTAGTTTATATATGCCGTACAGCAATATCTTAACAGTAATAAAACATAAAACATATATGTACATAAAATAGTTGTATAACACTTTCAACCGTTCTTAAAGAAAAGTACAAAATAAAACAGTAGTTATGAATCAATCTACTAAGTACTACAAACATAGTAACTATAACTTCATGAAAAAGTAAATTAAAAGGTAAATGAATATCAACATGTAAATTGTTTTCATTATTATTTTTTTTTTTTTTTTTGGAAACCTTTCAAATGAAAGTGATTTAAAGATGCATCACAAACTTTCATAAACATACAACATATGCTCCTAAAAAACGTATTAACATACAATTTACACAGGGTTTCCACTTAGTATTATTGACAAACGGAATAAAAAAAATATCCCCCAAAGACACTAACATTGTTTTTATTTACAAAAATAAAACGGGGTATTAAAAATACACTATTAAATTCATTTTCCAAGAATATACAAATTTGTTGTTTATAAATGTTTATAAATTGGCTTGAATTTGATTAAAATTGTCTAAGAAAGAGAAAAGAACTCCACTGCATCTCCAATTTAAGGTTATTAAATTTATAACAAATAATTTGGATTAAACAGCAGATTTGAAAAAGTCGACTTCATACAATATATTTCCTTCTTTATTCGATAAACATTCGATAATGAGATACACCAAGAATTAAAATTATTTTTAGGCATGAAACCCAACAATTAGAATAATGTTTGTTGAGGATCTATATAAAATATAAGTGAAATAGAAAGTTTATATGCCAAGTATTTTCAATCTTATTCAAAATATCCAAGAAAATTCCCTCTCGAAAAACGTAATTATCACTACACCAAAATCCCCAACTTTTGGGATTGACAAGCCTGTGTATGCAAATACATTCAATATACGAGCATGTTACGCACACACATCAAACCACTTCGCACAACAATCGCATGTAGATTGTACCTTTCAACAAATTGTCGCACGTAATTCAGAACTACGAGTACAAACGTGTTGAAAACAATTAAAAAAAATATATGCATTTGTCTACGCGACCCAATTACATGGGAAACATGAGCCAAAAATTAAAAGGGAAAACACTTGAAGTATTTGTAAAGTTGCATGTTCACGCACGTACGACGCACTTTTTACGTTACACTTAATGATTTTGTTACAATTATTCAGCAGTACGACTTTAAAAACTAAAAAAAACCCGCTAAGAGTTGATATCTTTACATACTCAACTGGATAGCAGCAAGATGACAGAGTACAATAATATCTGAGAAACGTTGTAATATGTTAAGAGAAATAGTTATTACCGTATTGAAAATCTATTGCTGCGAGGTAAATACACAAAAGCATTCTTACTCCGTGTTCTTTCATAAATTATCAGCTTATAGCACACAGAGCCAAATAAATCTTATAAATTTAATAAGATTGCCTTATTAAAAAGTTTTTAGGCCAAGGGGTATGACAGCAGATGAGAAAAAAAATAAGGCCGTCTTTTTATTTTTATGTAGAAAATCTTATTAATTTAAATATTTAATAAGAATATCTCCGTAAAATAATAAGATATCTTATTGTTTGGTCATTTTTTTTTTATTGATTTTCATTAAATTTTATTGTATGTATGTGTGTGTAAATATTTACAATTTTATGAGAAAATCTCCATATTTTCATATAAAAGTCTTATTAAATTTATTATTTATATGTGAAATTTGTTGTTGCTTTACATTAAATCGAATATGCATCTCGCCAACAAACTTCGTCTGTCTGCCTTTCAATTTCTACATTGTAAAATGGGGCTTTTCCACTTTGTTTATTTCACTATTCATCATTTTAGAGATGCGTCATCGGCGTCGTTCTGATCTATTCGCACGGCTCGTGCCAAGCTCATTCTATTCTGTTCGGTGTCATTGCGTCTACAAGTGATTGATTTCTAAACAATTTGAATTATAATTTAAAATAAAATAAATTTTTGTGTTTAACTAGAAGTAAACCTTCGAATAAAAAAAATTTTATAAAAAATTTTTACAATTAATACTCGCAAGAGGAATAATTCTCATTCAATAAAAAAATTAAATTAAAAAAAAAAAAAGAAACTTCATGGTAGAAAAAACACTCATCAATTTAAATATACTAATATGTGCATTTTCACAGAATAAACCATTTAGTTGCGATGAGGAATCGCAATCAACAAACAGTCGCATACTAAAACATTATGAAAATATAAATATAACCGATCAGTGTAAAATCCAGCGAATTGCTACCAAGTTCTTTATCATCAAACGATATGGTTTCACAGAGCAAACATTTAAGTTCAACAGCGAAAGACCATCTGGTACTGTCATATCATGATAAACATGACTCTCTCGATAGCAAATGCCAAAAATACTTAATACACTGCATTGTCGATTTGTATACTGGAATTAAAAGGAGCAACAAGGAAATGAGGGAATGAGCTTGCGAGATTCCTAAAATATTTTCAAAAGAGCAGTCGGTAACGTATTATAAACATTTTATGTACCCAAGTTAAGTAAATATATTTTTTTTGTTTTTAGGAAACATATGTATTTCCTGTATAGAAAAAAAGGAATGAAAAATCCCAGCGGAAAACTGTTCTCGCGCTGGATTAATTTGCCAAAAAAAAAAAATTCTTAAAACAATCAATTCTATTCTGTTCGGAAGAGATTTCGATAGATATGGATAAATAAATTATTACATAATTTATAATAATTATCTAGAGTTTTTTTATTTATCTAATATGTATATGATATAAAAGATGAGTTGTATGAAAGAAGTGCTGGCTGTCACACAGTTGCGTTCCTTGGGACACAGTAAAACAATTTTAGAAGGAAACGTCAGCTCTTCGGAGGAACAATGTCGGCATATTAGCAGATTTTTTAAAATAGAGCGATTGCTAATGTAAAATAATTGTTTTAAAAGTATTTTCTAATAAAAAATTATATCTTGTAAGATTGAAATAGATTTTGAAAATATTCATCCTGGAAAGGGGCATATATTTTTTACGAAGCTTGACCATTTTTTAAAGAAAATTATACCAATTTTGAAGTCAGATGTAAAGGACGTAGCTTGCAGAGAAAATTATTTATCAAAGCTTTCCGACGAAAAAATCACAAACGGTACTAATTAAAATATTTTTATATACGCTAGCTTAGAGAGAAATGGTGCCAAGTGCTATTTTATTTATCACGAAGAACCACTTCATTTATCGCTTAATCGTTTACAGTTTACATATTTTAATTCCTAATATTTATACCCTACACCACCATAGTGGGGAGGGTATATTGGATTTGTGCATATGTTTGTAACGCCCAGAAATATTGGTCCAACACCCACCTTAAAGTATAACGATCGGCTCAGAATCACTTTCTGAGTCGATTTAACGATGTCCGTCCGTCCGTCCGTCCGTCCGTCTAGCTGGCTGGCTGTCCATATAAGCTCTTTTAAGATATTTCGATAAAATTTGGTACGTGATATTTTTTCGTCCCAAGGATAGATGGGATTGAAACTGGTGGAAATCGGTCCATTATTTCACCTGGCCCCCATACAAATGTCCTCCCGAAATTTGGGTTTACCGGTCATAAATCTTTTAATTATGCAAGTATGTCAACAAATTTCACCAAAAATGAGTAATAAATGAAGATAAATCACATCTACAAATTTCATAAAGATCGGTCCATAATTAGTCGTAGCCCACGTCCGAAAATCAGTTTAAAGACCTCAAAAATGTTGGTATCCAAATAATATTGAACGCAACTAAATGACGTTCAACCAAAAATGTGGTAACTTAAAGTGGAGTACGCGGCCAAAAAAAAGACTCTGCAGCCCACAATAATAGTTGTTGGATCAGATTATTCTAATGTATCACAATTTTTCATCTTCTGCGATGAAATTATATAAAAGTGCTGCACATATCTGAAGTGCATCGAGCATATCATTAAGCTAAGTTATGTATTTAATATTAAGTATTCACACAACAGCAAGCAAAGTATAATATTTAATTAATATATTTTATAATGTAATCAAATAAATATTACAATAAAATTTATATTTAAGCGTTTTTTTCTTATTATTTTCATAAGATATCTTATTGATTTTTTAATACGAACTTATTAACTTTATTCTATTTTATAGAGCACTTTATGTAGACATTTGGCTGTGTGCAGTACATAATGCCAAGCTTATGTTTACATATTTGAATCAACTATTGAAAAAAATTAACACAAAATACTTTTGTATAATTTAAAACACGCAGCTAAAGCCACAACCGATGCCGCCAAATATTGGTTGTTTTAAAGTATTTTGCTTAACATAAGCTGCTACAAACAGTACTGTTGGCTAATGTGGTATTGTTTTAGATTCGTCCATTTGAACGACCATAAACCACTTTTAATTACATACAAACTGTAAACAGGACAAAACTACATAAATACGAGTACACACGAAAGTACCAACCCAACACAATTGTATTTGCATTACAATTGTACAGCATTACAAATACATAAACATGACGAGACAAAATAGACCAGGATAACACTGATTAAGTGAATTGAAAAATACACTAAGAGAAAAAATAATTAAATTACCCGTAAGGATAGAAATTGTCGTTTTGAAATATTAATGTTGTCATTTGTCATGAGTAAAAGTTTTTCTCCGAAATGACTATGACTACCTAAAGCTACGTACAGATGGTTGTCAAATCTTACAATATTAAGACAATAGTAAGACAAAAAATATTGTCAGACACCTAATAATCCTGTGAACACATTTTTGCCATTGTAAGATTGTTGTAATATAATTGTCAAATACTTTTTATTGTCAGATGTGCAAAGTTTATCTAACTATCTGACAAATGCATTGCATTATCAGAGTAATTATGTAATTCTATTTGCAACTCTGTGTATAAAGTGTGCATCAATAATATTTCAAAAAAAGTGAAAGAAAATTGAAGAATTAAATTTAAGAAAATAATACATTTCAATTAATGAATCCTGCTTCATAAAGTGCCGCTATGAGTCAATTGTCTTTTTGAATTTTTCTAAAAGGCGACAAAAAATCCTCCCTCCCGCAAAAAGCTAGAATCCGTGTGTTCACATGAAAATACCATTAAACTTATCAAGGAAGTTGAGGCACGGCGAAGTTTATGGGATGCTGGGTGCGTTGAATAAAAACTTCCCAAAGATATTTTATGGCAAGAGGTTGCATATTACATACAGTTCTTTAACCTAAACTTTTCGGTGTTTTTTTTTTTTGTTATTTTGCCTTTATTCTCGATACTTTCTAGTATTTAATTGCTCTTTTTGTTTCATTACAATATTTAACATTTTAAACACTCTTATAGTTCTGGCAATACCTGACAACGAATTAACAATTTTTGACATAGAACAATCTGATAATCGTGGTAACTGACAATTTTTGTAGACAGATAAATTTATTGTGTGAAGATTGTGCGCCAATGAAATTGTAAGGTCAAAATCATTTTCTGAGTCGATTTAACAATGGCCGTCCGTCCGTTCGTCTGGTTGGCTGTCCATTTGTATAGAGGCTAGGTGAAATAATGGACTGATTTCAACCAAGCATCCTTGGACCAAGAAAATATCATGTAACAAATTTTTTTCTTCAAAATTGTCACCTGTCTTCTGTGCACAAGCTTTACATTTACATAGAAAAGCGGTATATATGCAATTCAGTATCCATTTAAATGTGTTTATCGGGCACGTCTATTTTCGAGTGGGCGGGCACTCAAAGTTGAAAATATATAAGCCTATATCTCGGGAACTACTGGGTGTATGATAATTTATAAATATAATATATACTAATATATATATTCATATTTTATAATTTAAATATCTTTCCAACGATATCCGTCATTATTATCAAACAGACCATTGGTTAAATCGGAGAAATATATTTTTTACCCGAATTTTTATTCAATATCTAAAAAATAGCCAAGACATTAAGCTTTAATTTAAGACTGATATGTATCATAATCACAGATTTATAAGATCTGAAAAATTAGAAAAAAAAATATTTTTCTTCATGAGACGCCAGCATTTTTATATTTGCCGGTCTTTGGCCGGGCGGAAGGATTTTCTCCTATATGGTATACAAAACACAAAAGATTTCTTGTATTTTTTATGGTCAAATGTCATAAGATTTCTTTAATATCTTATAAGTAGATCATGTTATATATCGTTGGAAAGGTCTTTAGAATACCTATCAATTATATAGACAATCGTCTCAGAAAGAAATGTAGTGTTCAAGACATAGTTTAATATATTACAAACTTTGGAGTCCCACCCACTCGAAAATAGGAGTGACCGATTTATTTTATTTTACTCAGAATTTAAAACTCTACTAGTGATAAAATTTTGAAATTGATTTGAAAAATGTTACTAAAAGAAAAATTTTAAATTTAATACAATATTAAAAAGTTAGAAAAAATTTTTCCCAAAAAACTGAAATTTTGTAATTAAATGCGAAATTTAATACTGAATCAAGTTTTTTTACTAAAACTAAAATAAATAAATTTAACATTTTCCGGTATGTCTCAAATAATCAGAGTTGAACTTTTATATGAGTGTCACAATAACCTGCACTCTTCAATATGCGAAAGGTCAATATCCATTTGTGCTGATATTTTAATTTAATAATCCCATTAAAATAATCGTCTCACACCAACCTTAAAGTATAATTAATAATCAACCTGATTTAACTAAGCCCTGCTTTTCCAGTAAATTTTTCATAAAAGTACATGTTGCAATTTTTAAAATACTTCAATAAAATTTGGTATGTAAAAGTTTTACACATTTTATTGATCCCTAGTAGTAATTAGTAAAATTAATTTCATAAAGATATATGCAATGATTCACGAACTGACAAATAATTTAAAATTAATAAAATTGTTCTAATTTTTTACATTTTTACATTCTGAATATTTAAAACTTCAAACTACAATAAATATCAGACTAAATTACTACTATTAAAGTCAATAGTTTTTCCAAAATGACAAACTTCTTGTGTTCTGAAAGCTGAAGGTCCACACCAAGCGATTACGCGTTTCTCACGTTCTAAACAACTGTCTAAAAAATTGAATCAATGTAGTCGTATGTTTTAAGTTGCACACTTAAAAGCGTTGACGCTTGAAAAGCGAAAAGTTCTTTTACTTTCTACTTTTGAAAGCGTCGCAAACGTCGAACAGCTAACATTGACAAATGAAAAGGCACTAGAAAAAAAGAAAAGTTGAAAAAACATTTTTGATATGAAATTGACAATCAAACTGATAAAAAACTTCATATAAAAGTACATATTTATGTATATATAAAACAAAAATGATTATTATATGTATGTATATTAAAACAATTTCTGTTAAGAACTTGAACTGTAAATTTTGTATGGAAATTTGCTTTATAAACCTGTTGTAAACCTGTTGTAAGTTTTTATGAATAAGGGGGTTATACTTAAAAAAAACAATTAAAAAAAAATTACACTATTATTTATGCAATATTTCTATTATGTTTATAGACAAATTCGTACCAAATTTGTTTCAATGTACATAAAAACCAAAAATATTTAAGCACGTTTTTATCACATGCTTCTGCCACCTATTTATACTCATTTATTTGACGCCTATTTAATTTTAGATTCTAATTTATTTGTTTTTGTTTTCTTGCTCAAAAAATAATAGATGAAAACCATACTGCAAAAAACTAAACTAATTCCTGATTTAAACAAACAGATGTTGGTTACAATACACCACTCACATACACGTACCAAAGATACTACACCGCCAAACATAAACGTATAGATTACCCTGCAGTTTTAAAACTATCAATTGTCATTTGCACTAGCTTGTCATATGTAAAAAAAATCGAAAAAATATGTAACTTACAATCAATGTTATGTAAACTAATTAACATTTTATTGCATCTTATTTTTATTCCAAATTATTCTGCCGTATTACGAAAATTAGAGTTTGTGAGATATGTTTTTCGTGCACATAGAGCAACATCTGGTTTCAAACCGATCAACTGGCCACCTAGATCGTGTGATATCATACATCTTGATTTTTGGGGGTTACATGAAGCCAAAAGTATTTGTCGATAGGCCTGCTATAATAATAATATTTAAGACGTACCACCGTAAAAGCTTAAGACAATGGTTATTTGTGGCAACACTTTCTAGAAAAGTGAACTGGTTCTTAGAGCTGCAAGGCATTTGCACATATACACAAACACGTGGAAAGTATGATTTGTACTCGTATTTATGTATGTTTTATACAAATGAAAAGAAACCCAACTCAAGAACGAGGGACTGACTGCTCCCAAAATACCCCAACACTAAATGGAAAAACATTAAAATTGGCAGACGATTTGGCACATCATCAGATATTCAATGAAAGTTTAAACAATATTCTCACCAATTACTTTATAGATGAATAGATAGTTATGTACATACATATTTACTCTTTTTCATTTTTTCTGTTTTATTCATTCATACTTGTACAATCTATGAATGTAGTATAGTCATAGATATTATAAATGTATCCATGTATGAATGTTTGTATGAACTTGTGTTTAAATAACATTTGTATCAAAATAATTGTTGGCTGTTTTGTAGGATTATTTTTATTTTATTATTTGAAACGAAATTGATGGTTTCACATGTTGATGGCAAACATTTGATAAATAAAATTACTAAAATAAATCGAAACTCTTTTAAAACGGATGGCCAGGCAACTACTACTACTTAAATATATTAGCGGTATTCACACCGAGCTTGTTAGTTTGTTAGTCGGTAGTTTGTTAATTTGTTAAAGTTACCAACTGTGAACGACCCCCTTTTTAAAACTTTGTTAGTCTGGTAACTTTCGTAGTAAAACAGCTGATTTATTGTTTTGACACAATTTATTGTTCTGGAAAAAATAAAACATGCCACGAGAAAGTGTAAAATAAACAATTGTAAACCATTTAATTACTCATTTTTTCTTTTGGTTATCCACTACGAGAACAGTTTATGATTTATTAAAATAAAATAAAAAATCATTTATTTAACATACTTACTCTCAATGTACACAAATATTTTTTTAGAAATGTATCACAAATGATTTTTTAAATATATTTATTTAGAAACTGCAACAGCTGATTGTGAGTTACCAACTAACAACTATTTTATCAGGGGTGCCGTGTCGTTAATTTGTTAAATGTTTATCTGTTAGCGCGTTAAATATACAAAAACAAAATGCGTGTAAAAAAGTAACGATTAACGACTAACAAACTAACAAGCTCGGTGTGAATACCGCTATTGATAAACATAAACATCTTATCAAAATCCCTACATATTTTAATTTTTTATAGAAATATTAAAGTATGAAAAATGAAACATATTTGCTAAAACTTATGCAATAGAGAAAGGAAAACAAACTTTATAAGTGCCAATCTAAGAATCCTAAAACTAATAAGCTAATTTCCAATCCAGATAATGATAGACTTTTATTCGAAAAATAAATCTCAGGATAGATTGACAACAAAATGTATCATCTGCTTCAAAACAAGTCCCTATCAGTTAGAAGAGGATCGTAGAAATAGAATGTGGCAATAATTGTATCATCTATATTATTTAATATGATCTTTAAATTAGAATTTTTTCCAAACAAACAAGGACAGTTATTGACCGTATCATTATCCTATTGACCTATTGGCTTACTTCCTTGCCTATCAAAGACAAACAAATATATTTGCAAAGGTTTTATATTTGTTCTTTAGTATCTAAACCTAACTCTATTTTATTCTTAAACAATGCTTGTTCTGTTGTCATAAAAATATGGAGCAGATTAGTACTTTTTCGGACGTCCTTATTTTTAATACATGAACAGTGTTGCCAGTGTATCCTTTTGGAGGCCTTTTTAGTTTCTTTATCATTGATACTAAACTGTCAACATTACTGAAAATTTGTTAAAGTCATCGGCACAGTTTTCATATACATAAATTTGCTCAATATATGAGAGATAAAATATAAAACGGAATAATATGTGAAATTTGTAAAAAAAAAAAAATAATTAGCCAAGAGTAACAATTTGTTAAATGAAACTAATGAAAAACACTGCTGAAATATTACTTAGTCCCCGTTTACACAGTCGAACATTTGGAAGAAAAACATCTAATATCACTTGCGTCAATTTTGCAGCTATATGGGATTTCCATGTAAGGCGACGATCGAGGCGTGTACCGAGGTATTTAACTTCGGATTGTTGTGTTATTGCTTGATAATTGATGTAAATAGGAGAGCATGATTCTCTACGCAGTGTAAACGTTATGTGTGTGTATTTCTGCTTATCAACTTTTATCCATTTTCTCCAACCATTTTACAAAGTCTTCTGAAATTAAATCATCATTTAAATTCTTCAAACAAACTTTCATTTTCGTACTTCTACCCATCGTGTCATTAAGGAACCGCCAGCATTTTTTTGGATCATGTTGTATATTAATTATATTATTATGATAATAATTATTCATAGATCCATTATACGCTTTTTTTACGACCTTGCTAAGTCTTTTTAGACTATTCTGTACATCCATATTATTGGGTCTTTTTCGTCTTATCTTTAGCAAATGTTTTTTTAATGACATTAAATTTTGTAAATTTTCATTAAACCATGGTGCAATAGCATTATTTACTAACTTTGATTTCATTATAATAGATACAGAGTTATCGTATGCATTTACCAAACAATTTATTAAATTTGAAGTATCATCTGATGGATTATTACCAGTATATAAATTCTGTAAATTGTTTCGAATATTTTCTCTTAACCTATTATAATCACAGCACTTTACTTCAAAATCAAAAAGTTCGAAATTCTGGGGGCTAATTCTGGCAGTCGATAGTGCTCTTATTTCTAATTCTGTCAGTCGATACTGAACGAATTGACATGTTATTTTCAGTGTTGTAAAAATTCAACTAAATGGTTTACAACACTGAAAATTTTTAAAAAATCGTAATAAAAAACATATGTTTGCAAGTATGGCGTCTGGAGGCTTCCAACATTCAGTTGGAAATGACTTTTTAATCGGTATATGTCAAAGCTCCATTTGTAAGATAACGAAGCGAGTGGTTAATTTGATGGAGCATACGCTTAAAGTTTAGCCCAATAAGCACGAGTAGTGATAAATGCAAAGAATATTTCATGGCAAAATATGACGTTCAGTAATTTTACATATATGTACATATACCTACTCACATTTTCTTATATTCTCTTGTTTATAAAAAAAACGTTACTCGATAGGTTTATTGCTTACGATTAAAAACTCGCAAGGTTGCATTCGAACGCTTGCTCGCTATTGACTGCTGTCATTAGAAATTTCGATACATATTATTCGATAACGACTGATAGAATCCCAAAAGTTAAAAAACTCGAACTCACGAGTAAGTATTCGATCGTATACGACAGATCACATTCAACAGAGTCTAAAGATAAAATATTTGAAATATTGCTAAAGACGTTATCAATAGATTTTCTACACGATGGACGTGTTACTAATGCATGATCGGATTTAAAATCATAATGTAGAAGTAAATTTGACCTATAAAAAGACATTACCCTAAGTGGGACACCTTGAATTCTATAATTTTGCAGAGATATTACAATTGAATCACAAAAATGTTTTGTTTCACAAATTTCTACAGTGTATATAAAATCTTCCCGTGTGTAAAAGAAGTACCGACATAGCAATAACCTATACAGCAGGAATGTCATATATTTGAACTATATTTGAATTGAACCAGGTTTCCTGAATATATAGACTTGGAAAACTAGCAATTAGTGTCTCAAATCTATTAAATTTGTTGGCGAAAGAAATGCTTCTAATATTGACAGAGACAATATTAAAATATAATGAATAATTTTTTAAAAAATTACTAAAATCAAAATCAGAAAAATAATTATTATTGATCATTATATAAAGAATAAAAAAAAGTTAATATGAAACACATTTATATAAAGAAAAATAATAATAGTGAGTTTTACGCTGGAGACAAAAATTCATAATGATTGTCATCAGATTCATCATTTGATCAACTTCTTCTTCAGTTTTAATATATCTTGGCTTCGATATTTCACTTCTCTTAACGTATACTCTGCCACCAGATGTGTACACAAAATTATATTCAATGGCTTTTAAAGACTTGGCATGATTAAAAAGTTGGAGAGTTTCTCTACTCAAAAAATCACTAATGTAGACTGACTTCATGGAATCCATCTCTTTCAGTTTAGGCTTAGACTTCATAAGTTTGTCCTTTGAACTCTTATTGCTAAATTTAACAACCATTGTTTTTTTTATCGTTCTTATCATTTCTACCTTTCTTGAAAAAATAAGCTTCATCAATATTCTCATCTTTTATTTCAATTCCTACTTTTTTATCCAGAACGGTATCAATAGCACTTGCATCATTTTGAACTTCAACACCTCGAACTATACAATAATGTTTTATTATCTGAGCATTTAAAAGATTAACTGATGCTTTTAAAGAAGCAATTTCACTTTTCAAAACACGATTTTCTTTTTGAACTAGTTCAACAATTTTATTATTTTCCGCAATAGTTTTCAACAACTCATCATACATAAAATCTATAGCATCTGTTACAGCAGTCAGCTGATCGAGCATCTTTAATTTTGTTTTTATTTCTTTCCATGTTTTATTACTTCCATCACACAAACGACCAACAAATTCTTCATCCTCATTGTCTAAAAGATGTTTGAATTTGCGTTTGTCAAGATTTGTACATAATGTATGATATAATTTTGTACATTTATCACATTTGTACATTTATCAATTTCCAATTTGCATTGAACACAAATTATTTTTGCAACAGCAGCTACGACCTTTAGCAGCCATACTTCAATATGTTGAATTTTATTTTATTTATAATTTTAACAAAAAATGATTATAAAAAGTGCAATCATATTTCTATTTTAAAGATCCCCGCGGAAGAGCATGTGGAGGTTCGGCAATTCTTATAAAGAATAGAATAAAACATTATTTAATGAACAACATATGTGAGGATTACCTACAAGCAACAAACATTTATATTGAATTCTGTCAATACAATTTTGTTTTATTATCAATTTATTCGCCGCCTCGATTTTCAATAAAAGAACACCAATACCATAACTTCTTTAAATCCCTTGGAGCTAGATTTTTAGTTGCTGGTGACTTTAACGCCAAACACACATTTTGGGGTTCACGTCTGGTAACCCCAAAGGGTCGCGTACTATTCAACACCATTGATAAAATGGGCATAGATGTACTCTCAAGTGGACATATCACCTATTGGCCGACAGACCGACGGAAGATTCCCGAAGTTATAGACTTTGGAGTAGTGAAAAATATCCCTGTAGAATGGATGCAACGAAATCCTTCACTGGACTTTTGCTCAGATCACTCTCCTACTATAATTTCAATGCATTTCCCTCAAGTGTGTGGTTCTCCATTTATGAACATGACTAAGACCCGAGTAAATTGGATAAAATACAAAAAGTATTTAAGTTCTCATTGCACGGAAAATGTTGTGTTGAGAACTACCGATGATATTGATGAGTCGATTGGCAACTTTACCGAGGACCTTCGACGAGCTGTGCATCACGCTTTCACTTATCACGTTGCATGTAGAAATAGGACAAACAGTACTAATTTCTCTGAACTCGAACATCTTCTATCAGAAAAAAGAAGAATGAGAAGAGAGTGGCAAATTCACAGGTCTCCTGAACTGAAAGCTAGCCTACGGGTATGCAAAGATATACTCAGACATTTCTTAGAAACCCAAAGAACGGCCTCACTTAGATCTTACTTGGAGGGTCTTGATAGTACCCCACAATCTGACTACTCGTTATGGAGGGCGGCAAGAGGTTTAAAAAGACCAGTGAGAGGAAAACCTCCTTTGCGAAATCCGACTGGCGACTGGACTAGAAATGATTCCGAGAAAGGGACATTATTTGTTAACCATTTGAGAAATGTGTTTACTATAAACAACTCAAATAATGCATCTGATTCGCCTCCACTCGTTATTAGACCTCCTGTACCTCTAAGACTTAGCTTTAATGATGTTCAAAGCGCTATTGGTACTCTGAACCTTAGAAAGGCTCCAGGTATGGATAAAATCAGCAATAAAATGCTTGTGGAGTTACCTCGTGTAGCAAGAAGAATTATCCTCTTTATCTTCAACGCTATTTTACGCCTAGAATACTATCCTGCAGATTGGAAGGTGTCTATGATCACTATGATTCCTAAGTCAGGGAAGGACCACACCAAAGTGGAGTCATATAGGCCAATTAGTCTACTGCCGACAATTTCTAAACTGTTCGAAAAATTGTTAATGACTAAGTTGACTCCAATTCTGAATGACACTGAATGTATTCCAAATCATCAATTCGGATTCAGAGCTAAACACAGTACCATCGAACAAACTCACAGATTGGTAAATGTGATAAGAGGGTCGTTTGAAGATAAAAAATACTGCTCCGCCCTTTTCATTGATGTATCCCAAGCGTTCGACAAAGTTTGGCATGACGGTTTAATGCACAAAATTAAATTAACTCTGCCTGCTATCACCCATAAACTCATGGAAAGTTATTTATACGGTCGCAAATTTAAAATTAATGAAGGTGATTTTTTAAGTACCGCTCAGACAATTGAATCAGGTGTGCCACAGGGTAGCATACTGGGTCCTACTTTATATTTGATATATGCCTCCGACATGCCGTCAGACCCCAAAATCCATACGTCAACTTTTGCAGACGATACAGCCTTTGTCAGCGTCCATAAGGACCACCAAGTTGCATCACAGAATTTGCAGAATTATGTTTATAAGCTAGAGAATTGGCTAGAGCTTTGGAAAATCAGGGTTAACGAACAAAAATGTATTCATATAACTTTCACATTGCGAAAAGATACCTGCTCGTTCATCAGAATAAATAATCAAATTATCCCGCAACACAATGAAGTCAAATACCTCGGAATCCACCTCGATCGTCGTTTAACTTGGAAGTCTCATATCGACGCAAAACTTACTCAGATGAGATTAAAAGCAGTGCAACTTAATTGGCTAATTGGCAGAAATTCTACACGAAAGTTGGATTGCAAACTTTTGTTGTACAATGCAATTCTAAAGCCAATCTGGTGTTATGGAATTCAATTATGGGGTACTGCCTCAGCATCCAACATTGAAAAAATTCAAAGGGGTCAAAATAAAATTCTACGTATAATTACTGCAGCACCATGGTATGTTAAAAATTCTCGAATCCACAAATATCTAGGCGTGCCATTAGTAAAAGTCGAATTTACAAAATATGCCTCAAAATATGTCAGCAAACTTGAACACCATCCAAACCCACTTGCACGAGACATCCTTAACTTTAGTGGCCACAATCTGTTGAGAAGGAGGGATACCCTTGCTTTAACTCAAGCGCAAAACAGATGACTGGATCAGTTGATGTGAATTTTTTTTAGTATCATTAAAATTTTTGTCTAGCACTGGCTGGGCTTATTATTTTCTATTTAGTATTAAGATTTGAATACTTATTGTCATTTCATATATGAAGATTCAATAAATAATTAAAAGCAAAAAAAAAAAAAAAAAAAATCAGCAGTCCGGAATAAAAGATACTAGAAAACGTTGCACCGGCGTGCACTAAAAGATAATATTAAATACAATATAAATTTCAAATAAAAACAAATACACATGTGTTATTTATCAGAAATACCCACCCGACCTGAGTTTCGAAAATAAAGATTATTCACTAAAACGAAGAAATTTCGAAATAAAAATGTTCGAGAAAACATCGAAAATTTTAAAAAATTTGAATCCTCGATAATTTGTCGATAATACGTTTTTCTCGTTAAAATTTCGAAACGAAAATATCCGTGAAATTATCTATACTTCAAAATTTCTCGAAGGTTCGTTTTACAAAAAAAAAAACTTCGCTAAATTTATTAATGATACTGTGATCTTGTTTCTAGCAAAGTATTTTTTTCTGATGCTTAGAAACCAAAAAAATATGTTTTGTCCTTGCAAAGGCTCGAAAGTGATATTGCGACTGTATGTTTAACGAAAGAAAATAAATGCATTTTTACTTTTAAATCGGAGTTCAGTGTAAACGGATTGAAATAAAATCGAAAGTGTAAACAAATAAATTAAAAAAGTGAATAAATATAAACAAATACCTATAAAGTGAAAATAAATTCAAAGGTAAGAAAAACAATTTGTAAGTTAACACTTAAAAACTTAATTTATGTACTATAATTTTATTATCAATAACTATTTTTCTTTTATTAAGGTTAAAGAACTTTCATTGTCCTCAGAAAAATCTTTTGATAAATTTATCCGTAGTTGCTGGAAAAAGATGTTTTCCGACAACCGAGAGGAACGAACACTAATCAATGCATTCGTGGATGCCGTATAACTTTGGCTATTCGATGTAAGTCTATTTTTAAATTGATTATTATATAATAAATATTAATATAAAAATGTTTATCAAATAATTTAATTAGATGGTTTTAAGAACAAATTTGCTCTGGAAGACGAGAATTTTGTCAAAATAACTCAAAAGCATTTCCAGTACGCCCATGACAGACTGACAAAATGTTTCAAATACGCTTCAAAAAAAAGAAAAAAATGACAACGAGCAACTACCACCTAATAGTTTAATATTTATAAATAATTATTATTCAACTAACACTATTTATTAATCAGTTTATGTTTTCATTTATTAATTTATTTTTTATTATTAGATATTTTTAGTTATATGAAATGTAATGAATAAATATGAAATAAATTGTTAGGTTTTTTTAAATTAATACTAGAAATAGCCTTTTTTTATGTGAATAAAATGAAATTGAAACAATATATTCATTCTCGAAGTATTGCTATCGCATTACCAACGAATCTTTAGCAATATCGAATGTAAACTGTTAACGATATATCTGGCGAATGTATCTCGATATCGTTAAATATATCGTTTACGAACACGATTGCAATATCAATAAAACACATTTTATAAACTTTTCTCAATATCGAGATAGAAACTTAAAATATATTTTTTTTTAATTCATAATTAATAATGCTAAATACTCGCTATTGCTTACGTTATGTAAGCGAAACTGAGCGACAGGTGAGCTCTAGGAGCACATTCTCTTGTCGATTTCGATAGCCGTTTTCGAATGCTTTACACGAGAAATTATTGAGAAAACTCCGATGGTGATTTCATTATCGACAGCGGTGGTCAAGTGGGTACTTTTAAAATAAATATGTAACTATCTGTTATGAATAATCTGTAATAGATTTATATTCTCAATAATTTTATTTTTTCAGCTCCAACAACTGTGTTTCATAAAATTAGAGCAATTTTAGGATCTGCAAGAGACTATGGTGAGGGTTACAAAGGGTCTTCTTTCTTTAGGATTTAATATAATTTAATGGAAGAAGTTCCATTTGAAAAGTTTTCGCAGTGGCAACGCCGGATATCTTCGTGATTTCCCAAAAGTATACAATGGCTTTTTTGTTAATTCTGTGTTTGAATTTGAGCATGCCTGATGTTACTTCTGTTGCCATATTTTAGGATTTAACTTTTGATCGTAAATATTTATATAGTAAATTTGAAATAAATGAGGCAATTTTAATTGAGTTCTTATTTTTCAGACATGTCACAAATTAAACATTTTAACAAAATAAAACGTTATTACTGATATAACCGTTAAAAAAAACGTTATTACCGAGATTTTCCGGGAATGCCTACATAGTACCATAAAAAAAATTCTAACAACTACACATACCTACGTTTCTTGCAAACAAGACCCGATTATGTACATATGCGAAAACAAGCCTTTATGTAACCCAGTTAAATATTAATCCTAACAAGGAAACTATCTTTGTACATACTTAAAATACATCTTTTAACATTTATTTCACAAAATTGTGAAAAGTTGAATTTATTAAAAATTATTGCATGTACTATATTTATATGTATTTATGTATGTACATACATACATATGTACATATTTTTCCGTTTTAATAATAATAATGTAGAGTAGTATTATTACTTATATATTGAAAAATCTCACAACTTTCCGTGTTCTGACACATTTTTAGTTTTATCAGCAACATTTTTTCATCAACCAACCCACATTGTGCAATTGTAACAAACAGGGCCATAAAACAGCATGACACCACCTTTAGATATGAGTCCATGTTTAGGACATACAAAAACAAATATACTACACAACTGTCATTTATATATGTTTTCACACACATACATAACCAGCAAACATTTGGATGTCAAATTTTTCGTCCCATATATGACTTTTTTTATATCAACCACCAACATTTATCGTTACTGCTAAAGCTGGTTTTATACAGTATGTATCTTGCAGAGTACTTGTCACTTGTACAATACATGGATAATTGTACATGTCTCTCAAAATTGGCAATTTACTGGCAGTTTATGATTTTTGCTTTCTCACGTCGGTTTTTAGTTTCATCTGATATAATAGAACAAAACAGCTGTCTTCGTTATGATTATTTTTGCAGGAGTTTTGTGTTCTTGCAAATATAATTTTAAAAACTGGATTAAAAAATTAAATAATTGTAACTTGCAGCATTATTGCAATAATAGCTTCTATAAAATAAAAAAAAATTACGCAAGAGTTAAAGAGAAAATATGCCATATGGAGCCAAAAATTGTTGTGTTTAAGTTAATTAAAAATTAATATGTATAAATACGTTTTATCAGTACATATTTTAATACTAATTTATTATTTTGTTTAATAAAATTTTTTTTAAAAATAAATTTGCTGAATCTTGGCGCCATAAACAATTGACAGCTGGTTGCAGTTGCTTTCCCAGATAAAAATAGAACATGCTCTACTCGAAAAATGCAGATTGACATTTGCAGAAGCATTTTGTTTTGCTTTTACACGACGTGTATGAATTTTGCAGTGGAAAATTTGACAGGCGCACTGCAAAATACATACCGTCTAAAACTACCTTAAGATAACATTACTGAAATAATCGTTGTCGTTATTCTATGAATAATTTTAAATTTTAAAATTAATTTATACTAACTCCTTTGTCAACTTATTTAAAATGATTGTAAATTCTGTTAAATAGTTTAAGTCAGCCAAGCTCCAAATTAGGTATGTTTCATATTTATTGATACAATCTCTAAGGGGAACATATTCATAAACCAATTTCTTTTTATTAATATGCCATTTGTTGTTATTATTGTATTTTTTGTTAATATGTAATATATTTGTCAGCGTTTTAAAATTCTAATAACACCGAAAAATTCTCGAAATTCAATTTGTATGAAATTGAAACTTTACAAATCTCAATAACTTGGAACTCTAGCATTATTCCTTACAGATAATCAAACATAAACTTGCAATTCCATCAGAAAACGGCAATAATATATTCAGGGGTGTTTATAGAAAACTCATTTAACTTAAAAAATATAAGAAACTCATCCAACATGTTCTCCACATTAAAAGCCAATATACATACATACAACTATGGGTCATAATTTCAACCATAAAAGCAATTCCCAAGTATATAATGTTAAAAAAAATAAGTAAAAATTTATAAAAAAAATTTAGTCTTGAAAAAAATAGAATATTATTATAATTTTGAAACATCGACCTACTACAAAAAAATTAATTAATAATAACAACCATATCAACAAATGACACATCGATGTCCAAAAAATGATGAAGTTACCTTAGAGATTGCATAAAATAAGTACAAAAAATATATTGTTCCTATAAATTTGAAACTATGTTACCGCTAAAATACCTTTCGCAAAATAAATAAAATTTTGAAAAAGTGGTCAATCTAGATTTATACGCATATATAGTGATGGAACGCTTAATCATTTGATGCATTATAATCGATTTTTTTTTCTTTCAATTAACGATTTAATTGTATCGAAAAATGGGTTTCGATGAATCGAAACGTTAATCGATTAGTTGCTAAAATAATCGAAAGTAAGCGTAATAGCAAAATAATATTGACATCTCTAATATCATTACATTTATCGCGCAAAAAAGAGCTTGGTACGGACGCTTTCTAATACTATGTTTCCACGGTATATGATTAGCTCTCTATTTATGCTTCACACCCCAATCATAAGCGAAACAACTTGCTTCACCATACAAAATTTTAAGAGCGAATCAAGTAGATTCATATTGAATCTCCTTGCGAAGCACGAAAAATTGCACTCTTCTCTAATTTTTATCGCAAGTTTATCTGCACTAGCTGTAAAAATTTAATATTATTGTAAACAAAGCAAATTATTTTCTTGTTGCTGGAAGTAAAGAAAGTAAATACGTACGAATGTATGTTTTTTTTTTCAAATAAGCTAACTAATTTCCACTCACTTTTTTGTCCATTAAGAAAAATTATTTTCCACAAATTGTAAATTCTGTTTTTTTATTCTGTTTGTTTATTAAAAACAACTGTCAAATCGAATCAAGTATCTTGGTCATGTAAACAGCATGTTTCATAAACATGATTCAGAGAGCGAAGCAGGTGATTCAAGTCGTCGTGGAAACATAGTATAACAATTTCTATTTATTCTAACAAAACTAAGGCTCCAATTCAAAGCAAAGTGTGGTAATTTTATTCCAAAATTAACGACAAGGGAGCGCAGTGCCGGTTGTGTGAGAAAAGAATGACATGGTCAGTGTGGCCATTTTGGCATTTTTGCGGCTAGATTTAGCATTTTTTTTTAAATTAGCTGTAAATTTTTCGTTTTGCAGTTAGCATTTTTTTTAGCTTTTTTCAATTATATATTTAGCATTTTTTAGCATTCTTTATTTTATTCAAAATATTTATTTATTCAAAATATTAATCTTAATTTCAAAATCTATCACAATTTTTTGGTGAAAACACATTTAAATCTATAACCCTGGCAATAAAGTTAATGGAAATTAAAAACTGTGATATATAAAAGACTATGCAAGTGGATAGTTGAATTAAATGCCCAAGAGATAAAATGTAAATACTGCCAATGTATTTTGAAACCAAAACTAAGCACCCTTGGCATGCATAGAAAAACATCTAAACATATTGTAGCAGCGTCTCCTTTTCATAAAAATTATCAAAAAAACAATAGATTTTCTACCAGTAAGCAGCAATTTTAAAGCAAAGGAAGCAGAAATTATGGAAGCTTTATATGTGGCTGTGCATACTTCAATAAGATCAGAAGAACATTTAGACCGCTTGCAAAAAAATATCTTCAGTGATAGTAAAGCCGCTGTTAGCATGACCTTAGGCCGAACAAAGTGTGGTGCCATCATTAGATCAGTTTTGGCTCCACATTTTCAACAATTATTAGCTAAAGATGTTGCTAATAATTATTTCAGTTTGATTATAGACGAATCACAGACATAAGTATTCACAAATACTTGGGAAAGTAATTCGTTACTATAGCAGTTCTTGCAAAAAAATTGTAAGTACTTTTTTACATCTAAGTGAATTAGAAGATGCTTCAGCCAATGGAATTTCCAAAGCCATTTTTAAAGTACTTAACGATTTTAATTTACAAGTTTCAAAAATGGTTGGCCTAGGTACAGACAACGCCAACGTAATGACAGAAGTTAACCGAGGTGTAATAGCAAAATTACGGGAAAAAAATAAACACATAATTTTAGTTCCTTGCGTTTGTCACTCATTGCAGTTATCAATATCTTCGGCATCAAAATCTTTACCACTTTGAAATCGAATATTTAGTGTCAAAAACTTATAATTGGTTTAGCAAATCTTCTTTAAGACAAAATAATTATAAAAACATATTTTGTGCAATAAATGAGGGAGTACAACCGTTAAAATTAGTTAGAGCCTGTAATACCAGATGGTTATCAATTGAGTTAGCTGTTAAACGTTTAGAAAATCAATGGCTAGAATTAAAAACTCACTTTGAAATTGCTGCAGCGTTAGAGTCATGCCACCACGCAAACATCTTAAAAAATTTATATAATGATAAAAATTCATTATATTTAAAATTTTTAAAGCCTTTATTACGTTCAGAAGGTTAACAAAATGTTTGAAAGTAATGATGCTGACCCTACTCTTTTGCTAGTAGAACTATACAATCTTTTAAAAGGTCTTTCATATCAAATTGTTTTGAAATCGGACCAGTTTGATACACTAAATTCATGTTTATCTGATTTTTTTTCACTAACACCATATTTTAATTAGGATTTTGAAAAATATTTGGAATCAAACAGAGATATCATAACTATTGGAATAGAAAAACAAATACGATTTTCATGCCGAGATTTTGTAGCTCAATTAATATGCCAACTTAGACAACGATTGCCAAAAAAATTTTCATAATTTAAGAAAAACTAACTTCTTTTGTGTAGAAAACAGTTTAAAAATTAATAAATGCAAACTAAACGAACATTTTAAAGAAGAATTTATTGATTTGCCTGTAAAAGAAATTACAGCTTTGGAACATCAGTGGCAGAAACTAAATTCATATGAATGTTTAAATAAGAATTCAACAGTTGACTTTTGGGTAAATGTATATGAATATAAAAATGAACTAAATGAAAATTCCTTTAGTGAATGAAGTTCCTGGTTTTGCCATTTAGCACCGCGGAAGTTGAAAGGGTTTTTAGTGGCATGAATCTCATAAAAACGAAAATTCGAAATAGAATGATGTTAAACACTATGAATTCGCTACTTTATATTAGGTGTGGTTTGAAAAGAATGAATACATGTTGCGAAAATTTTAAAATACCGAATGATCTCATTAAAAAAAAGTAATAAGAATTTATATTATAATGATATATCGGACGAATCTTCAGAAGATAATGAATATACCTTCGATGACGTATTTAATTTATAATTTAAATATTTTATAAAATATTTTATGTAAATTGTATTGATTTTTTGTTAATTTTATAATAATTTAATGTGATATTGAATTTAATGATACCTTTTGTTAAAAAAAAACTTTTTATGAATGTACATAAATATGTACATATACTTCAATAAATATTTTGTTACTTTTTAATCAGTTTGTTTCATTGAAATGATGTGCAATAAGTGTTTATAGGGAAGAATTACGAAAAATAAACCATTTAAATTGATATATTATCCAAAATTACAAAAAATAATACAATTAAAATTTAAGCATTATTTTTTGGCAGTTTAGTATTTTTTTTAGCATTTTTTAGCATTATTTTAAAGCCGATTTAGCTGTAAATTATTTTTGGATATGGCCACACTGCTTATGTATATCCATGGCCATCAGCAAAAGCAACTTTATTTTTTCAGTCATTTTGAATTTATATCTGTGATTTTGAATACACAATACTTTAAAATAATTTAATATATTTAATAACACTTAAAACCCAAAGCAAAATAAATCAATGGCCGCACTTGTAAAACTAATAGATTTTGTTTACATATGGCAGCTTTGATTTTTCTGAAAAATCGTTCGAAATGGGGGAATCGTGCTGCAAAAAACTCTCAGTAAAAAAATTTTTCTCCGGAAAAAATTTTTGTTAAGAACAATTGGGTGCATCCACCTTTAGAGTGAGCAGTTCAGACATACATATGTTCTACGTGCGGTAAAACTTGTTAGTTAAACAGGGATGCAAGATCACACGTACACAAAAGTTTCCATCATTTTTATCATATTGGCCTTAAGAAAATGATAGAAACTTTGTTCTACGGGATGACCGATTTGACCGGTCAAATGACCGTCACTGTTCTTGTAGGGAATTGCCTAAATCGTTAAGGTAGATTGGTAGGAAGTTACAAATCTGAAGAAAATTATATTGTTCTTCAACAATTATATTGTACCGCACAGAAATATTTTAATTTGACATATGTATGTATATAAATTTTTTATTATTGAAATATGAATAAAAAAAATTAAAAACAATGTATGTATTTCATTTGAAACAAGAAAAAAAAGAGCGCAATATCGCATTTTTAATACCATTTTACAATAATACCAATTATCAATAATATTATTATATAATCATATTATTATCATTTTTTTCAGTCTCGTCTCATCGAACTGTTCGGACGTGTTATTTTTAGTGCGGCTGAATATTCGATGAAAAAATCGTAATAGGTGAAAAGTGTAATTGGTTGAAATAAAACAAAAAAGTGAAAAAATAATTCGTAATAGGTAAAAATATCTACGGTAATATCTCGGTAATTAAAAAAAAAACATTAAAAATCACATAAAAACTGTATGAGTGTTCCTCTCAGATGTAATTCTGAGAAAGAGCTTAGCTCGCCTAGAAAATCTATATGGATCTCTGAGGAAGAATCCTTAAAAGAATCAGTGGATAATCTTCTCACTACAAGAGCCATAGAACGGCGTCGTTCCTGTTCGCCCAATATAGTGATTTCAACAGATGAAAAAACATCAACATCTTCTACATAAAATAGTGCAGTCAAACCTAGAAAACAAGTAGGTATGGATAAATACGTCACAGTTCTTAAGCGACAGAGGAGCCCGACATCTGCTCAAGTGTCCTCAAATTCAAAAGCTCCTAAGACCGTGAGTAATGATCAAAATAGGTTTGCTCTCCTCCAGACGGATGAGCCAGAACTTCCTAAGAAGACGTTTAAGCCCCCACCAATTTATCTGAGAGAACCCACTTCCCATAAATTGGTACAAGGAATTGTTTCGGTAATAGGTGAAAATATGTTTAGCGTAACATCAATTAAACATGGAAATATCAGCGAAACCAAAATTCAAGTGAAAAAGGAAGATGATTTTCGAAAATTGTCCAACCAGTTGGAGAGGGAGAGTAGGGATTTCTATACCTACCAGCTGAAAAGCGCAAAAGGACTCCAAGTCGTTCTAAAGGGTAAAGACCCAGATGTTGATCCTGCCGCGATAAAGACTAGTTTAATGGAAAATGGCTTCAAAATTAAGAGATTCCACAGCATATGTTCAGGGTGGAATTGGAATCTGATTTACCTTCTGCATCGTAGAATCACCGTGGAAGAACCACGTCCAGTGTCTTAACTGTCAAGAATTTGTTCATACCAAAGCGTATTGGAAATTGCCGTCAGTTTGTGTTGCGTGTGGGGGCTACATGCAACTGCTCAATGCGATAAGTCGAGAACTGACTCAAAAATCAAAAAATGCAGTAACTGCGGAGGTAATCATACCGCAAATAATAGAGGTTGTCCAATTTACACTCATTTGAAAGGCATGAGAACCAACAAGACGTCAGTATTTCCTGATCATCCTCAACAGCCTAATTTTGCATCGAGTGACAATTTCCTTTAATTGTTACGGTCCACTAGTCATGTAAACGCGCCTAGTTCTAGACAAGTTTCTTACGCAAACGTGGTTAAATCTAATAGGCCAGGTTTGGAGCAGGAACCTAAATCACAATATTACGAGCCTAATATTAACACTCTAGAGACTACATTGCAGACACTTGTCCAAACTATGAACACTTTTACGACCACTATGACATCCATGATGCAGGAAATGCTGAAAATGCAATCCACTATCTTGCAAGCCATTTTAAAGAAATGATTTATTTAAAAATTTGTTTTTGTGACGCGAATGGCCTCCGCCAACATAAAAACGAACTGGAACACTTCCTGATGGATAAGCAGATTGATGTCATGATGATTTCTGAAACTCACTTGACGGCGACAGGGTACTTCAAAATTAATGGCTACGTGTTGTATGATACTAAAGATCCCCACGGAAGAGCATGTAGAAGTTCGGCCTGCGACAGGAACACAGGCGATCGTTTTGGCGAATCGGCTGACCATAGTTTAATGATCGCACGCGATCAATCGCCGCGATTATACACAACTCAACGGCAATTCTCGGGCAATCATTATACTATGTTTCCACGACGACTTGAATCACCTGCTTCGCCTTCTGAATCATGTTTATGAATCATGCTGTTTACATGACTAATAAACTTGATTCGATTTGACAGTTGTCTTTAATAAACAAACAATAAAAAAACAGAATTTGCAATTTGTGGAAAATAAATTTTTTTTAATGGACAAAAAAAGTGAGTGGAAATTAGTTAGCTTATTTGAAAAAAAAACATACATTCGTACGTATTTACTTTCTTTACTTCCAGCAATAAGAAAATAATTTGCTTTGTTTACAATAATATTAAATTTTTACAGCTAGTGCAGATAAACTTGCGATTAAAATTAGAGAAGAGTGCAATTTTTCGGGCTTCGCAAGTAGATTCAATATGAATCTACTTGATTCGCTCTCAAAATTTTGTATGGTGATGCAAGGTGTTTCGCACATGATTGGGGTGTGAAGCATGAATAGAGAGCGAAGCATGTACCGTGGAAACATAGCATTAGGCGAATCGCGTGTCATCATTAAACTATGGTCAGGCGATTCATGAATGGTGGGGCGACTCTGTAATGGGATGAAAGACAAGAAATTCATTGATTTTATTAATATTTATTTTTTTAATTTAGAATATAATATAACTTGGAAATTATATAATAATTAAATGTATTTATCTCCGATCAGAATCGGGACGGTCCTTTCGCTTTGCGAGGCGGTCGTTTGCGTGGACGATATGTTGCTGCAGAATGTGGTGGATTATGGAATCGTCAGCTGCCACAAATTTTTGTTGCCACACTTCTATTATCAAATTTAAAAACAAAACAAGTATTAAAGAAAAAATCCAACAAGAATTTGTAGTTTTCAATTTGTGCGAAGTAGTTTTGAAAGATGTATATAATAAAATCGTCTAAAATCCATACCTATGAGTAGTGATATGAAATACATGTGTTCCACGCTATATTTGGTTTTGGTCCCCTTCCAAGAAAACTGGATCGCCAATTCGTCTGTTAGGACCCGTTTAATGGCAGCTCTGGCAAAACTTGGAGCATCAGCTCCCCCAACTCTTTTAATGATTCGTTTCTGAAAATAGACACCATAGTTTACATCTATATATTACATATGAAAAAATGTATAAACGTACAAACTCCTCAATCATCTCGCTATTTTCTTGTAATTGCAAATCAAAGTCACGAATATCCTCAAGGGATGAAAAAGGCAATTTTCCTGAAAGAGTTTCATGTGTCACTGGTACATTAAGTTTTTTTTAATTCTTGCACCTCATTTTGAATTGCCACAAGTATTCCTTTCAATGTAGCAATTTCGTTATTTTGCTGGGACACTTGCTCCCGTAAGGCTTGGAGCTCTGCCAGTATTAAATTTTGGGTTTCGGAGTTACAATCTTTATTTTTGCTGTTAGAAGCTTTTGATGTATCTGTATAAAAAAATATTTGGAAAATAAAAGCAATAAGGAAAGCCTAAAGTCTTCTACTTCTAAGAACTACTACCATAAACACATACGCTGCGATCTTACCAGAGTTTTGTGACTCCGTTATTTCCGAGTTGTTTTCCATTGCATTATCTATAGAAGCTTCTGTAAATGATTATTAAAGAAAAAGTTTGTAATATGACACATTTTACCGGTATTCATTTTATAAGATATTTGTTTGGACATATCCGATTTATTTAATGAATAAATGTGATAAACAAGTATGAGTTACTGTTAAGTCATCCAGACAAATAATAAAATAAAAATAAAAATTTGTAGACTCGCCTAGTTGAAGTTCACTTGCCCAATAAATGTTAAATGTTTCTGAGGAAATTGGTTCTTGGAAATAAGGCTGGAGATTTTTTATAACATGACCTTCGAAGAAGGGCATGGAATTTTTGTTAATGATTTTACTTATTTTAATAATATTGTTGCCAACATTTGGTTTTTTCACAGTAAGAGAGAAATGCTCAAGTTTTACGCTATCAACACATCCGTTAACAATTTTACCAAAAGAAAATATTGAATTTATAGTTTTATGAACCGAATCCAGAATTAAACTTTTCTCAACTTGCCTGTTGAGATGCTTTTTTTTTTGCACTTTTTTTTTATTTTTTGCAAATGGTTTTCATATTTAAAAGCGCTTACACCTTCCAGAGATCCATATAGTTTGGCATCTTCATGAAGGTGTAAAAGACAATGAAAATTACACGTTAAAAACGATACGTCATATAGTTGTGGTACTTTTTCGACAAAATTATAAAGTAAATGGTGAGCACACTCATTGTTAGCCGAACTGTCTTTACCATCTAATAGAATTCTGACTGCAAGTGATAAATGTAGAAAATGCTGATACCTCTCGGGAGACAAAATTGTTTTTAATATAAATGGACCCGTGTATAAAAGAAACTGTCTGAATTCCATTGCTTTAAAAACCTATCTTAAATCTAAGAAATATTTAATTTTTTTTATTATTTAATTTTTAACAACTTTCTTTTAATTTCTATTTTCTTTCTTTATGTTTTTTATTTTTTTCTTTTTAAATTTATTTACTTATATTTATAAACAAACTAAATTTATTTACTTATTTTTCTTTTTAATTAGATTTTATTTATTTACTATTCTTTATAATTAGATTTATTTGCTAATATATTTGCTTTATTATAATAAACACATGACTGAATTGACGAATAAATTCATCACGTTTGATATGTCAGCGGTGACCGATATATCCGTTAAGTTTGATATGTCAGCGGTGACCGATATATCCATGGTGCAACTATAGTATATCCATCATTGTTGTTTAATCTAATGTGACCAATATTTCTATCAACGCTAATCAGTAAATAGCATTAAGGTGAATACACCCATTCGTTCTTAACAAAAATTTTGTTCGAACAATTTTTTTTTATATGAAGTTTGACGTCTGTCTTTTTGAGAGAGAGAAAATATTTTTTCCGAACTTGAATTGGTTTAATTTTATATTTTTTCTGGACAAAAATGAATTGAGTTGCCAATAGGTTGCATTTTTTTCATACAAATAACAATGCAAAGGATTTAAGTAATATGCATCTGTGGGCCTTTCCTGCGGAATGATAGAGCTTAAGTCCATGTGCCTATGTCAACCTCCTCGTGGTGCAAACTGGGGATAAGTCATGCTGGCTGGTAGCGAAAAATTAAAAGAAGTTATCGGTATAATGCAATGAATAACAAACTGACAAGGCTTTTTGGGTCCCTGGAGCTGCCAACCCCTTCGACCTTCGATCGAAACGCACTACAAATGAACAAAGAAATGAAAATGCAAACCGTAGAGTCTCTGCTCGGCGGAACCTTTCGGACAGAATGTCGGCACATTCTGATCGTCACATGAACCAAGAAATGCGAGCTATTAGGGGTTCTGTAAATTCAATTCAACGGGAAATGGAGATAACTCTCTAAGGATAACATCCTCCATTCCATTGCATGAACATTGATTAGGTAATAGGAGGTCTAACCGTGTGTCATCCACCGCCCTGGATGCGCACAGTTCTAACCTTGTGTCTCCATCCGCCCGTGGAACACAAAATGATAACAATTTTCAACACATTATGCCATCTATAGCCCAAGATGAGCATAATTCCAATGATAGGTTTAGAAATATAGAAACTGAAGAGGCAGTTAATCAAATAGCACTAGTAGGAGGAGGTAGCGGCCCGAATACTAATGCACATCCCTGTGTTGTCTGTGGACGTTCATTCACGACTAAGTCGGGTCTGGGCGTTCACATAAGACGCGCACACCCCGATTTATCTGACCAAATGCATGTAAGGACAGATAAAAAGGCGCGATGGAACGACGAAGAATTATCGTTATTGGCTTGTGCCGAAGCAGAACTCTCTCAAAGAGGAGGGGTACGCTTCATGAATCTTGCTCTACACGAGCGATTCGTGCATCGCACGGTTGAGCCAATTAAGAAAGCAAGACAAAAGAATGAATATAAGGAAAAGGTCCAGACCTACATTAATCGTCTTATTGCCTCTGCTGATGGACCAAATAATATTGCGAGTGCATGGGCACCTAGTCATGAACCGATAATAGAAACGTCAGAAATCGTCAGCGAGGATAATCCCGCAGTGGATATCCCGCATACAAGGGATCATCCTATAATGGATGACCCTTTAAGATCCTTTTTGCTCAGTCTAGAAGATCTGAATACGGAACAATACCGTGCTTCCTATCTAAACTCTATTGTACATAGCGTCATAGATAATGATAAGGAACATGTTCTCCTGAGATTGTCTGGTTATCTAGACGAGGTATTTCCCCAGCCTCGAAACCAGACAACGGGTCAATAGAAGACCAGCTCCTACATTCACTAATAGACGTAGGAGAAGGAGACATGAATATGCCACCGTCCAAAGAAATTAGCATAAGCACAAGGGTAGATGTATTAGATCTATACTAGACGGCACTGAAAGTTGCTCTCAGCCAGCTAGGGTCACAATGGAACCATATTGGAGAGAACTAATTGAGCGACAAGATACATCGGAGCCACAAAGAGACAACCTTGGTAGTTTTAACACAGGCAATGTATGGTATAATATAAGTCCATCGGACATTCAAAATAGCAAGCCTGATCTTTCCACCTCGCCCGGTCCTGACGGGATCACATCGACGCAACTCAGGGCGGTACCCTTGCCAATTATGGTAAGGATATTCAACCTGATAATGTGAACAATCTTCATACCAAAGAAGCAAAAGCCCTCACTTCCTGAAGATTATAGACCGATTACCCTGTCTTCTGTTCTCATAAGATGGTTTCATTCCATTCTGTCTAAGAGAATATTCCAGTGCATTAATTTTGAACGCAAGCAAAACGATTTATGCCAACGGATGGTTGTGCGGATAACACCACCATGATCGATCTTCTGATCAGGGATCATCATCAGAAATACGCTTCCTGCTATATTCCGGTACTCGATGTCAGCAAAGCCTTTGATTCAGTGTCTCATAATGCAATTTATGGGACACGTGAATCATATGAATTACCACATGAGTTGATTAATTATATTAAGCATGTATATTCAACTGCCTGCATACGACTCTCGGGAGATACGTGGGTTTCGGAACAAGTGCTTTTACCCGGTAGAGGAGTAAAGCAGGGAGATCCATTATCTCCCGTACTGTTCAACATGGTTGTGGACAGACTGATCCGAAAACTACCGTCTGAGATAGGATGCAGGATTTGTAATTCAAACTCCAATATTGCGGCATTTGCTGACGATCTAGTGATCTGGGCTTCCACTCCCAAAGGTCTCCAAAAGCTGTAGAAATAACGAGTGAATTCCTCTCTTCGTGTGGTCTGAAACTGAACAGCGGTAAATGTTTTTCTGTGTCCATAAAGGGACAACCCAAGCAAAATAAACCAGTAGTTGTTCAAGAAGACTTCACAATTGAGGGTCGTGTCATTCGAGCTTTAAAGCGATCCGAAGAGTGGAAGTACCTAGGTGTTAAGTTTACCGCAGAGGGCAGAACAAAGGTAGATCTGAAGGATGATCTTAAAGAGAAGTTAGATCTGCTCACAAGAGCACCCCTTAAGCCACAACAGAGATTGTATGCATTAAAAATAGTAGTAATTCCACAACTGTATCATGTACTGACCCTAGGGAACGTCATGATCGGTTGTTTAAATGGAGTTGATAGAACAATTAGGGCATACGTACGTAAATGGCTTAGCTTGCCAGACGATATTTCAGTCGCCTTCTTTCACGCTTCAGTGGACGATGGCGGTCTGGGTATAGTCGCACTCAGGTGGCAGGCACCTCTGTTGAGGCTGAATCGGCTGAAGAATTTGCAATTGGCACTCCCCAATGGAAGTGCAGCCGCAGACGATTTTGTCGCTTCAGAGATAGCTAAAGTAGAAAAACGTTTAGAAACAGGAGTGATTAGGATCGTGAGTAGGAGGGAGTTGAAGGCGTACTGGGCGGATCGCCTGCATGCATCTGTAGATGGGCATGGTCTCACAGAAAGTTGTAACCACAGACAAGCCCACCGATGGATCACGGAGTCAACTAGACTTTTGTCTGGCAAAGACTTCGTGAACTTCGTTAAACTAAGGATTAACGCACTTCCATCGCGATCTAGATGTTTTCGCGGTAGAACATCAGATCGGAGATGTCGTGCAGGTTGTGAAGCGCAGGAAACCTTGAACCATATAGTTCAGGGATGTTATAAAACAAAGAGGGATAGGACCAGGAGACACGATAGCGTAGTCAATTTTTTAGGTAGGAGTCTTCATTGTGGTATATTTATAATTGCACCTTAACATCCCTGTATAGATTACAACTCTATGTAAACTAACATCCATTTAACATACTTCTTAACATAAATAAGTATATATATGTATATAGATTATACACAAATTGTATATTATATTTAGAACAGCTACTCTGAAATAAAACCTTGACGTGAAGACATCACAGTGGCGACGAGTAAAAAATAAAAAAAAGAATAAAATAAAAAATGAACGGTTTAACGGCACCTAGGTTTGATTATGTGACAAACACGTGGACTGTTTTCCAATTTCAATTGGAACAGTTTTTTATTGCAAATGATGTCACGGAGTTTGAAAAGAAAAAGGCTATTTTCTTAACTTCCCTGACTGAAGGCTCGTACATTTTGTTGTAAAATTTGTTGAGTCCAACTAAACTGGATGCGGAGACAACCACTTACCTGATGTGTATGACAGCGATGAAGGCACATTTTAAAGCACCATCATGTGGATTTGCAGAACGTCTGAAATTTTATAGTGCAAATAAATCCCCCGGTGAAACTACAAATGAATGGGCAGTACGGGTACGCATGCTAGCCGCACAATGTGAGTTTGGTGCATTGTTAAGCACGGTCGTCCGAGATAAATTTGTTTTAGGGCTAGAAAAAGGTCCGGCCCGGGACAAAATTTTTTTAGAGTCGCTTTCTCTCACTTTTGAAAGGGCCATCAAAATTGCAAATAATGCGGAATACATAAAAAACCAGTATGAAGCTGAGATTAAGACCGAAAATGATATAAATTATGTACACAGACATCACAGTGGCAGTAGAGGAGCATGGCAAGGCGATTCATCAAAACAAGTGAGGCAGACACAACAACAACAACAATCACGACATCAGCAACAGCGAAAGCAGGTGCAGGAACAACAAGTGAGCCAAGGACAACAATGTACAGTATGCGGTTTTATGGGACATCAGAGTGATCACTGCAAATATAAGTTCTACAAATGTAATAATTGCAAGCAGCAAGGCCACCTAAAAAAGATGTGTAGAGCCAAAAATATCAATTTCTTGGAAGACGACAGCATAAACCTTTTTTCCTTGTTAAGCAATAATGATGGTCCAATTAAGGTAAAAATAAGTATTGATAATAAGATATTTGAAATGATTCTAGATACTGGTTCCGAATATAACGTCATCTCACATCATACGTTTAATGAGCATTTTAAAAACTATAATTTGGAAAGTACAAATATGTTGTTAAAAGCTTATAATGGCGCGAATATATCGAGCCATAACCGCCAAAATAATGTATCCCACACATAGCTGCCAGATTTGACGATTTATCGTCATTTTGACGATTTTTGGTTTCAAAAATAGCAAAATGACGATTTGACGATTTTTTCATTGAAAATGACGATTTCCTGAATTATTAAAATTTTCTATAAATTGTTAGTTTTATTAATGTTTTTGTTACCAAATTCTCTCTTTTTTTTAAAACAACTATTTCAAAAACAAAACTAAGTGATAGTAGTGTTTTCTTAATTATTGTTGTTAAGTTCAAGTAAAATAATTGCAAATAATATTGAGACAGAATAGTCGAAATTACTTATTTATGTGTAAACATAAAAATCAATTTTAAATACTGAATTCCATGAACTAAAATTTTAAGAGGAAACAATTTCTGAATTTCCACGGGGAAATTCTTCTACAAAAACTTCTCCTATTTTAACAAAACGTCGAAAGCATATTCAGCCGAATAAATTTTAATAACAAAAATACGGAATTCTTTGAAAATATGTTGAATTCTATACTCAAAATGTTATTTAAAACTTAATAAAATAAATTGTTCTGACATTGTAATTTAACCTGAATTAATAAAATATGCTGAATTCAACAATTTATTTATAAAATACTGTTTCACACTATTCAGTTTTAGCAGACCAGTTTTTGTTCAATTCTCTTTTGAACTTGCCATTTCATTTCATCAAACATGTCAATTCAATTTTCGTACTTTTTAATATAAATCAACATGCATGAAAAAAAACAAAAGGAAATAAGAAAATTGACAGTACCGTCAAGTTTGTACCCCTTTTGTTCTTATTTCCCTTCTCTTCCAAAAATACTTGCCTTGACGAGTGAGAATTATAGAAGTGAAAACGGACTAAGATATTAAATATTACACAATTTGTGTTTAACATAAAATTTTTTGTGATTTGTTATGTAAAAAGTTAAAATTTACGTATTTTGATATATATTGTACAAGAGACTATATAAAATTTAATTTTTATGTTTTCGTTTTAATAAAGATTTCAAAATACTATTAAAAATAGTAACTTTTTATTTTTCCGATTTTTTTGACGATTTTTATAATTCGAAATGACGATTTTTTTTTTTATCGGGATTTTGACGATTTTTTCCGAAATTTATCTGGCAGCCCTGATCCCACACCATAATCGATTGTTGTTTTTTTATCGAAATCGATAGTTCAACATCATTTTTTTTTTTTTTTTTTTTTTGCATAAACTTTTTTATTGTATCTTCATTTTAAATGAACTAACAATAGGTATTCAAATCCTAAAACTAAAGTTAATTAAGATAAGTCCAGCCAATGCTAGACAAAATCTAGTTTTCAAATTCGATAGGATATAATGAGCAACTTGTATTTATTCATCTGAGAGCGGTGGTGTCCCTCCTTCTCAAACGGCTATGACCGGCTATGATGTCTCGAGCGAGGGGATTTGGATGAGTTTCCAGCTTACCCAAATAATGGGTCACGTGTTTAGTTATTTCCCATTTGACAAGTGGAACATCAAGATCGTTGTGTATGTTGTTGTTTTTAATATACCAAGGAGCGGTAGTTATCATTCGTAGAATTTTGTTTTGACGGCGTTGAATTTTCTCAATATTGGAGTTGGAGGCAGTGCCCCATAACTGGATACCATAGCACCAAATTGGCTTTAAGATTGAGTTGTAAAGTAGAAGCTTACAATCGAGCCGAAGGACGGAGTTTCTGCCGATGAGCCAATGAATTTGGGCTGCTTTCAGTTTCATTTGAGTCAGCTTAGCATCTATATGTGGTTTCCATGTGAGGCGACGGTCCAGATGAATACCAAGATATTTCACGTGTGAGTTTTGAGGCACTATATGGTCATTAATACGAATAGGGGGACATGATTCCCTACGTAGAGTAAATGTTACGTGGGTGCATTTCTGTTCATTTATTTTTATTCCCCATTGTCTTGCCCATTTCTCTACTTGCGTTACGTGGTGCTGTAATTGAATCGAGGCATCTTTTGGATCTTTGTGAGTACTGAAAAATGCCGTATCATCAGCAAATGTTGGCGTGTGAATTTCATTGTTTGTTGGCATGTCTGCTGTGTACAGCAAGTATAGAATTGGTCCTAAGATACTACCTTGAGGGACGCCAGCACCTATAGGTTGAGGACGGCTTAAATAATCACCTTCTTTAATCATAAACTGACGGTCGATTAAGTATTTCCATAGTAGGTGTTGAAGATTCACCGGCAAGTTCTGCTTTAATTTAGATATCAGGCCTTCATGCCATACTTTGTCGAAAGCTTGAGAGACGTCAATAAAGAGTGCCGAACAGTATCTCTTTTCCTCAAAGGTTTTTCTAATGACTTGTAAAAATCTATGTGTTTGTTCTATTGTACTGTGTTGACGTCTGAAGCCAAACTGGTGATTGGGAATGCAGTTGTTTTCATTCAAAATCGGAGTCAGCTTGGTTATAAGCAATTTCTCGAATAATTTGGACATAGTTGGTAATAGACTTATTGGCCTATACGACTCAACTTTGCAAGGATCTTTTCCCGGCTTAGGAAGCATCTTTACTAATGCAATTTTCCAAACCGGAGGGTAGTAGTAGCCGTAAGATGGCATTAAAAAGAAAGAGGATTAATCTTTTTGCAATGGAGGCAGCTCAAAAATCATTTTATTGCTAATTTTATCAAACCCAGGTGCTTTTTTAACCTTTAAATTATCAATAGCCTCAACAACCTACAGATATTGAAATCTTATTTGTACAGGTGGTCTGGCAACAACAGGCGGTAGTTGGCTAATGTCAGTATCCATATTGGGAGTGAATACAGTTTTAAATGACTTACGAAAAGGTTGCCTTTTTCTTCGTTATTTCGTGCTCAAGATCCGTTCAAAGTACGCAGTGGAGGTTTTTCGATTACGGGTTTTCTTAGATTTCGGACTGCACGCCATAATGAATAATTTGACTGGGAAGTTGCGTCTAGACCTTCCAGATGTTGTTTGAGAGACTCTGCTTTTTGCGCTTCTAGCAAGATCCTAAGATTTTTGGTACATTCTCTCAACCTAGTTTTAAGTTGGGGCGATCTGTGTTGTTGCCACTCTCTTCGGACTCTTCTTTTTTCAGACAATAGTTGCTCAACATCTGCAGAAAAAACTCTGTTGTACCTATTCGGGCGGTAAGTGGAAGAAGCATGTTCTGCAGCTTTCTCGACATGTTCATTAACACTTTTTATACAGGCATCGATGTCTTCAGCACTTTTTAACGGGAGTTTCTCTGTGCAGTGAGTGCTGATGTATTTTTTGTATTTTAACCAATTCAGACGTTTGACAAGAAGTAAGGCATCAGTTACGATTTGCTGAGGACTTCTGATGGTGATTACAGTGGGTGAGTGATCTGAAGAAAGATCCAGTGAAGCCTCGACTTCAATGAGTTCCGGGGATACCCCTTTCGCCACGCCGAAATCGATAACGTCAGGAATTTTTTGCTGGTCAGTTGGCCAATAAGTTGGTTGACCAGTTGAAATCACATTCAGTCCCATTTCAGACAGGGAGTCGTACAAGATACGACCTTTAGGGCTAACGAGTCGTGAGCCCCAGAATGTATGCTTAGCATTGTAGTCGCCAGCCGCTATGAAACAGCTACCTAGTGATTTGTAAAAATCTCTATACTGATCTTTTGTTATTGAAAATCTGGGCGGACAGTAAACTGACGAAATCACGAGGTTTTGACAAAAGTTCTCAATACAGATGTTTGTTGCTTGAAGATAACACTCTGAAAGACCACCCAATGAATGGTGTTTGATTCGCGATTTGACCAATATTGCCGAGCCACCACATGATCTATCTCTGGGGTCCTTGGTGTCGTAGAATGTATAACCACTTATTTTAAAAATGCTTCTCGACGTCATATGAGTCTCGGAAATCAGCATTACATCAATTTTCTTATTAAAAAGAAAATATTCAAGTTCATTTTTGTGTTGGCGTATGCCGTTTGCGTTCCAGAAACATATTTTGAGACAGTTCATGGTCTATTAAGTATGGCCTGCAGTAGCGTGGACTGCATTTTTTGCATCTCCTGCATCATACTTGTCATGCTTGTCAGAAAATGGTTCATGGATTGCACCAGATTCTCCATTATACCTTCAAGACGGCTAAAATTGTGGCTGTTTGTATCATTTATTGGTGATTCATTTTGCACTGTTGGTTGGTTAGATCTTAGCACGTTGGCATATGAAAATTGGCTAGTGGATGCTTGTGCTACGGGGGGAATAATTGTAATAGGTACTTTTGTCGTCTGAGTAGGGGTAGAAGCGGATTTGTTGATCAAGGATCGTTTAACGACCTCGAAAACAGGGCAACCCCTGTAGTTGGCAGTGTGGTTTCCACCGCAATTGCTGCATCTTTTTAACCTGGAATCATCCTTAGGTTTATCGCACTTTGAGGTGTTATGAAGATCCCCACAAACAACACAAACAGTAGGCAACTTACAATAAGATTTAGTGTGACTATATTCTTGGCAGTTCGAACACTGTACTGGGCCAGATCGCTTATGAGGTTTTTCCACTGTAACTCTTCGGTGCATTATGAATTTCAAGTCATATATAGGGTGTGTTTCATTTTTCTTCAGCTTAACATCACCAGGTTCTAACTCCACTCTAAATAATGGTTGAGGGATCCTATCTCTGTTTCTTATATTTGATACGGCCTTGATTTTAAAGCCTTTGTCGGCCAAACTGCTCTTAATCTCCTCAGGATCAACAAAAGAATCAATTCCCTTAATTACGACTTGTAGACCTTTTGCGCTTTTAAGTTGATACGTGTAAAAATTCTTTTTGCGTTTTTCAAATTCCGAAACTATTCTCCGATAGTCGTTTTCATTATTAACCTGAATCTTTGTTTCATTAATATTGCCACGCTTAATTGGAGTCACATAAAAAGAATTTTCACCAATTAATGAAACTAATATATTTATAAGTTCGTTTGAGTTTTTTTCTCTTAAATATATTGGAGGTGGTTTTACTGGCTTATTCACAGCGTTAGGGACATCATTTTTGTCTTGGAGGATGGCAAAACGATTTTGCGAGCGTGGCTCTTCAGCATTCTTTGATAATTTTGCGGCTGGTGTAATTTCGGCAGATTTTGGGCTTCTGCCTCTCTTCGATACTGTTATATAACGGTCCATTCCTACCTGTGTTTTTTGTTTTTCTTCAACAGCAACTATAGGAGCGGCCTTATTTGTAGGAATTAATGTACCTTTTGCAGCTGTTGACGTCTCTCCAATATTTGATAACGAGGACCGTGAAGAAGACGGTCCTTCAGTGATTTTTCTATTTAAATTAAATATGCTTTGGGCTAAGTTTGTGCCCTGTTCAACACATTTATTCAAGTTTGGTGCACTTGCACTTAAATTCAGATTTGTACTTATTTTTGGTTTCACAGTTAAGTAGTTTTTATTAAATTCGGGATCTTTAATGTTCTCATTACTAACACTTGTCGAGCTCAACACGAAATAAGCATTTCGGCTCTGAGGCCCACTTGCATTGTTAGAATTGTTACTCATTCACTGTATTTAATTTTCTAGTTTTCAAATAATTAAAATAAATTATTACAATTTATTAATTTTTATTGCACCTAGTGCAATTATTTGACTTTGTAAAGTTTTTCACCTATTACGAGTTATTTTTTTCACTTTTTTGTTTAATTTAACTTTTTATACTTTTTCACCTATTACGATTTTTTCACCGAAAATTCAGCCGCACTAAAAGTAACACGTCCGAACAGTTCGGTGTATCAACTGTGTATATCTTAGAAATTAAATAATAATTAAATGTATTTATCTGCGATCAGAATCGGGACGGTCCTTTCGCTTTGCGAGGCGGTCGTTTGCGTGGACGATATGTTGCTGCAGAATGTGGTGGATAGTGGAATCGTCAGCTGCCACAAATTTTTGTTGCCACACTTCTATTATCAAATTTAAAAACAAAACAAGTATTAAAGAAAAAATCCAACAAGAATTTGTAGTTTTCAATTTGTGCGAAGTAGTTTTGAAAGATGTATATAATAAAATCGTCTAAAATCCATACCTCTGAGTAGTGATATGAAATACATGTGTTTCACGCTATATTTGGTTTTGGTCCCCTTCCAAGAAAACTAGATCGCCAATTCATCTGTTAGGACCCGTTTAATGGCAGCTCTAGCAAAACTTGGAGCATCAGCTCCCCCAACTCTTTTAATGATTCGTTTCTGAAAATAGACACCATAGTTTACATCTATATATTACATATGAAAAAATGTATAAACGTACAAACTCCTCAATCATCTCGCTATTTTCTTGTAATTGCAAATCAAAGTCACGAATATCCTCAAGGGATGAAAAAGGCAATTTTCCTGAAAGAGTTTCATGTGTCACTGGTACATTAAGTTTTTTTTAATTCTTGCACCTCATTTTGAATTGCCACAAGTATTCCTTTCAATGTAGCAATTTCGTTATTTTGCTGGGACACTTGCTCCCGTAAGGCTTGGAGCTCTGCCAGTATTAAATTTTGGGTTTCGGAGTTACAATCTTTATTTTTGCTGTTAGAAGCTTTTGATGTATCTGTATAAAAAAATATTTGGAAAATAAAAGCAATAAGGAAAGCCTAAAGTCTTCTACTTCTAAGAACTACTACCATAAACACATACGCTGCGATCTTACCAGAGTTTTGTGACTCCGTTATTTCCGAGTTGTTTTCCATTGCATTATCTATAGAAGCTTCTGTAAATGATTATTAAAGAAAAAGTTTGTAATATGACACATTTTACCGGTATTCATTTTATAAGATATTTGTTTGGACATATCCGATTTATTTAATGAATAAATGTGATAAACAAGTATGAGTTACTGTTAAGTCATCCAGACAAATAATAAAATAAAAATAAAAATTTGTAGACTCGCCTAGTTGAAGTTCACTTGCCCAATAAATGTTAAATGTTTCTGAGGAAATTGGTTCTTGGAAATAAGGCTGGAGATTTTTTATAACATGACCTTCGAAGAAGGGCATGGAATTTTTGTTAATGATTTTACTTATTTTAATAATATTGTTGCCAACATTTGGTTTTTTCACAGTAAGAGAGAAATGCTCAAGTTTTACGCTATCAACACATCCGTTAACAATTTTACCAAAAGAAAATATTGAATTTATAGTTTTATGAACCGAATCCAGAATTAAACTTTTCTCAACTTGCCTGTTGAGATGCTTTTTTTTTTGCACTTTTTTTTTATTTTTTGCAAATGGTTTTCATATTTAAAAGCGCTTACACCTTCCAGAGATCCATATAGTTTGGCATCTTCATGAAGGTGTAAAAGACAATGAAAATTACACGTTAAAAACGATACGTCATATAGTTGTGGTACTTTTTCGACAAAATTATAAAGTAAATGGTGAGCACACTCATTGTTAGCCGAACTGTCTTTACCATCTAATAGAATTCTGACTGCAAGTGATAAATGTAGAAAATGCTGATACCTCTCGGGAGACAAAATTGTTTTTAATATAAATGGACCCGTGTATAAAAGAAACTGTCTGAATTCCATTGCTTTAAAAACCTATCTTAAATCTAAGAAATATTTAATTTTTTTTATTATTTAATTTTTAACAACTTTCTTTTAATTTCTATTTTCTTTCTTTATGTTTTTTATTTTTTTCTTTTTAAATTTATTTACTTATATTTATAAACAAACTAAATTTATTTATTTTTTTTTTCTTTTTAATTAGATTTTATTTATTTACTATTCTTTATAATTAGATTTATTTGCTAATATATTTGCTTTATTATAATAAACACATGACTGAATTGACGAATAAATTCATCACGTTTGATATGTCAGCGGTGACCGATATATCCGTCAAGTTTGATATGTCAGCGGTGACCGATATATCCATGGTGCAACTATAGTATATCCATCATTGTTGTTTAATCTAATGTGACCAATATTTCTATCAACGCTGATCAGTAAATAGCATTAAGGTGGATACACCCATTCGTTCTTAACAAAAATTTTGTTCGAACAATTTTTTTTTATATGAAGTTTGACGTCTGTCTTTTTGAGAGAGAGAAAATATTTTTTCCGAACTTGAATTGGTTTAATTTTATATTTTTTCTGGACAAAAATGAATTGAGTTGCCAATAGGTTGCATTTTTTTCATACAAATAACAATGCAAAGGATTTAAGTAATATGCATCTGTGGGCCTTTCCTGCGGAATGATAGAGCTTAAGTCCATGTGCCTATGTCAACCTCCTCGTGGTGCAAACTGGGGATAAGTCATGCTGGCTGGTAGCGAAAAATTGAAAGAAGTTATCGGTATAATGCAATGAATAACAAACTGACAAGGCTTTTTGGGTCCCTGGAGCTGCCAACCCCTTCGACCTTCGATCGAAACGCACTACAAATGAACAAAGAAATGAAAATGCAAACCGTCGAGTCTCTGCTCGGCGGAACCTTTCGGACAGAATGTCGGCACATTCTGATCGTCACATGAACCAAGAAATGCGAGCTATTAGGGGTTCTGTAAATGAAATGGGAACTATGAATACTTCCTTCTTTCCCAATTCAACGGGAAATGGAGATAACTCTCTAAGGATAACATCCTTCATTCCATTACATGAACATTGATTAGGTAATAGGAGGTCTAACCGTGTGTCATCCACCGCCCTGGATGCGCACAGTTCTAACCTTGTGTCTCCATCCGCCCGTGGAACACAAAATGATAACAATTTTCAACACATTATGCCATCTATAGCCCAAGATGAGCATAATTCCAATGATAGGTTTAGAAATATAGAAACTGAAGAGGCAGTTAATCAAATAGCACTAGTAGGAGGAGGTAGCGGCCCGAATACTAATGCACATCCCTGTGTTGTCTGTGGACGTTCATTCACGACTAAGTCGGGTCTGGGCGTTCACATAAGACGCGCACACCCCGATTTATCTGACCAAATGCATGTAAGGACAGATAAAAAGGCGCGATGGAACGACGAAGAATTATCGTTATTGGCTTGTGCCGAAGCAGAACTCTCTCAAAGAGGAGGGGTACGCTTCATGAATCTTGCTCTACACGAGCGATTCGTGCATCGCACGGTTGAGCCAATTAAGAAAGCAAGACAAAAGAATGAATATAAGGAAAAGGTCCAGACCTACATTAATCGTCTTATTGCCTCTGCTGATGGACCAAATAATATTGCGAGTGCATGGGCACCTAGTCATGAACCGATAATAGAAACGTCAGAAATCGTCAGCGAGGATAATCCTGCAGTGGATATCCCGCATACAAGGGATCATCCTATAATGGATGACCCTTTAAGATCCTTTTTGCTCAGTCTAGAAGATCTGAATACGGAACAATACCGTGCTTCCTATCTAAACTCTATTGTACATAGCGTCATAGATAATGATAAGGAACATGTTCTCCTGAGATTGTCTGGTTATCTAGACGAGGTATTTCCCCAGCCTCGAAACCAGACAACGGGTCAATAGAAGACCAGCTCCTACATTCACTAATAGACGTAGGAGAAGGAGACATGAATATGCCACCGTCCAAAGAAATTAGCATAAGCACAAGGGTAGATGTATTAGATCTATACTAGACGGCACTGAAAGTTGCTCTCAGCCAGCTAGGGTCACAATGGAACCATATTGGAGAGAACTAATTGAGCGACAAGATACATCGGAGCCACAAAGAGACAACCTTGGTAGTTTTAACACAGGCAATGTATGGTATAATATAAGTCCATCGGACATTCAAAATAGCAAGCCTGATCTTTCCACCTCGCCCGGTCCTGACGGGATCACATCGACGCAACTCAGGGCGGTACCCTTGCCAATTATGGTAAGGATATTCAACCTGATAATGTGAACAATCTTCATACCAAAGAAGCAAAAGCCCTCACTTCCTGAAGATTATAGACCGATTACCCTGTCTTCTGTTCTCATAAGATGGTTTCATTCCATTCTGTCTAAGAGAATATTCCAGTGCATTAATTTTGAACGCAAGCAAAAAGGATTTATGCCAACGGATGGTTGTGCGGATAACACCACCATGATCGATCTTCTGATCAGGGATCATCATCAGTTGATTGAGATAAGTTGACGTGTGCGGTCGACTGACGGGAAGAAGAAAAAGGTTTAAGTGTTCAGATTTTTTCTAAACGACTGAGAAAAAAAAGACAATTTCAACAAAGTGATAATTCTACAAATAAAACATTATAAATGGTGCAAGTTATCTCGGTTGTTCAAACTAGTAATATTACTTTACATATTAAAAAGTGGAGAAAGAACAAAGTCGTAGAAAAACGCACGCCTCATACGGCATTGCAACAATTCAAATTAGCCTTAAAAAAAAATTGTGGAAAAGGAAAACGTGTTATCTGCAACGTTTTTTTTTTGCATTGGAGTGACAACAAAAAACAGTCGCCGTGTAAAGACGTGTATATTTTAAATGCGCAACAAAATAACTAAACAATAAAAGAACTTACTAAAACAAAACCAATTTATAATTAAAAGAGTTAAATAAAAATAATGTGTTATTAACACATAAGTATATACATATATTCAGTTTTTTTTATAAAAAAGGCGAAGAAAAAGAAACTTAAAAAACAACAGAAACAATAAAAAAACAATGCCTATCGGGCATTCACCGCCAATATACAGTGAAAAAATAAAAATACTGCGTTCACCTCCGCAAATTGCAAGTTCCCCTCTATATAACGAAGCAGCATGGGCTGTTCAGTGTAGAACACCAACAACAACAAGTACAAATACTCAAGGTGAATTTAAATACTAGGTGACAGCGTACCGCCAGCTGATTATTCATGGTGAATTTGAAAATGTCAAAAAGGTATATAAAAAAAAAACTTTTTGACAGTGACGAAAGTTTTTCATATAGAAAAATGCCTGTTGTTCTTGCCTTGTTGTAATTGTTGTAGCAATGCTGTCACCTGGTATTTAATTTCACCATGCAAATACTTGTTCGTCATTTACATCACAAGCATTTACAACAACTACAATCTCAACATCTTCAAAAATTTCAGTATGTAATTCTCGTTTTACTAATACTCCCACTACTACACAAAATAAAACTATACAAACTTATAATTATAAAGAGCAAACAAGTGAGGCTCTTAAAAATTCTCTTACATCGAACACGCAAGCCAATGATGCTACTTCAACTGAGTCGGTAATGGTCGTCTCAAAGGGTGCTATACCTAAAACAACTAAAATAGATTCAGCAAAAGGTAACGACAAACCATTGAAAGGGATCGATCGATATTTTACAATATTAAAGCGAAAGCGTAGCCCAAATTCCTCCAAAAATAACCCCATTCCTAAGCAAACCAAAAAAACAGGTACTACTCAAACAATGAGCCAAAATCGTTTTTCTTTGTTAGCTACTAACGATTCCGAAGAAGATGCAGTTGAAATTGCTAAACAGCACAAACCCCCAGCAATTTTCTTACGTGAAAAAAACTCCATCATTCTGGTGAATTCCTTAAAAACAACAGTTGGAAAAGATAACTTTTTTGTAGAATCTCTGCGTAGAGGAAACGTTCTTGAAACGAAAATTCAAACATTTACAGAAAAAAATTTCCGTAAAATTGTTTCATATCTCGATTCGGAAAATAAAAATTACTACACTCATCAGCTCAAAAGCGCAAAAGGTTTATCAATCGTCATAAAAGGCATTGAAAGCAACGTACCAACTAGCGAAATAGCAGATGCTATAGAAAATGAAGGCTACAAGGTAAAGTCAGTACACAATATAAATAATAAGGATAAAATACCGCAACCACTTTTTAAAGTCGAAATTGCCTTTGAATCTAGCAAATTAAAGGGAAACGAGCCCCACCCAATTTATAACCTTCGATACCTTCTTCACCGAAGAATTACTGTAGAAGAACCACGTAAAAGAAAAGAACCTCCACAATGCGTAAACTGCCAGGAATTTGGGCATACCAGAAGCTATTGCAAGCTTCCAGCAGTATGTGTGATCTGTGGTGATGTTCATAAAACTTCTGAATGTACAAAAACTAAAAGCGACCCCAGAAACAAAAAATGCAGCAACTGTGGTGGCAACCACACCGCAAACTACAGGGGATGTCCAGTATTTCTACAGATAATGCAAAACTCTAAAAATAAACCTGCTTATCGCCGTTTCCAGTCAAATGACTTCCCATATTTATCCATCAATAATAATATCTCCACTCAACATAGGCCCTCTGATCAAACTAATAACAACTTTGCCAATTACTCTGCCAATCCACTCCCTATCCCCACTAAGAAATTATCGTATGCTCAAGCTGCCAAATTCAGTAGTATTCCTTTGGTACAACCAGTCGCTCAGAAAACCCCAGAATCTAGAACACCTAAAGAATCATTACAGAAATCACCCTTAGAAAACTCAATAGAGCTTCTGATACAAACCATGAACAGCTTTATATCAAATATGCAAGTCATGATGCAGGAACTGTTAAGAAACCAGGGTATGCTTCTTCAAACATTTGCCTGTAAACAATGAACCAGTTAAGAATATGTTACTGGAATGCAAACGGCTTAAGCCAACACAAGGTAGAAGTAGAAAGTTTTTTAAAGTCTCAGTCTATTGATATATTGCTGGTTTCTGAAACGCATTTTACATTAAAAAATTGTTTTCGAATAAAAGGGTACTCCACATACGACACAAAACATCCCAATGGCAAAGCATGTGGTGGTGCAACTTTAATAATTAGGAATCAATTTAGTCACTTTCCAATGCCGGAATATAAAACTGATCACATTCAAGCATCATCAATATGCCTCTCGGCCACAAACATCACCATATCTTCTATATATTGTCCCCCAAGACACAAAATAACTGAAGAACAATTCACTACTTTTTACAAAACGCTAGGCAATAAATTTATAGCGGCAGGTGATTACAATGCAAAGCACACGTTCTGGGGCTCACGGCTCATTACTCCGAAGGGCAGACAGCTATTAAAAGCTATTTCATCTCTTAAACTTGATGTTATATCTGATGGCCCACAGATCTGCATAAAGCTCCTGATTTAATAGATTTTGCAGTCATTAAGAACATCAAACGTGATCAGCTTTCTACAGTCTCTTTGTACGACCTGTCCTCAGACCACTCCCCCACTATTATATCAATGTTAAATTGGCAAAACATCGAAACACCTTTTTGTTTCCCTAATAGACATACTAACTGGCTCAAATATAGAAAGTATGTAAGCTCCCACGTACCGCAAAATACTTCACTTAGATCCGATAATGAAATACAAGATGCTATATACGTATTTACTGACATATTATCAACCGCAGCAAAAGTAGCTACACCTCATAAACGCTCAGCTCTAAGTGCATATTTAGAAGGTCTAGACCCAACAAAAACCACGGATTACAGTCTTTGGAAAGCCACCAAAAAACTTAAAAACCCGATTAAATGTGAGTCTGCTATTCGTTGTAGCGATGGTAATTGGGCTAGGTCTCACAAAGACAAAGCTGAAGTTTTTGCCGAGTACCTCGAAAAAGTGTTTACGCCTAATAATTCTAGCTCCGACATAACCCTACCAGCTATTGAAGACTGTGTTGTTTCCCCAATGAAAATTCGTTTTGCTTCCTTAACCACAGAAATCAAAAAAATTAAAACAAATAAATCCCCTGGTATGGACAAAATTTCAGGAAAAATGATTCGTGAACTACCAACAGCGGCCCTTAAGCTAATTTTATTAATTTTCAATTCCATTCTGCGAACTGGTTTCTTTCCTAAATCATGGAAAATATCAGAAATAATTATGATACCTAAGCCAGGTAAGGACGCTTCTCAAGTGTCATCTTATCGCCCGATAAGCTTACTTTCAATATTTTCAAAGCTCTTCGAGAAAGTATTTTTGAATGCGCTGACTCCGTATCTAAACGACCACCATATCATTCCCGTTCATCAGTTTGGATTCCGAAAGAATCATGGCACTATAGAACAGGTTCATCGCATAGTAACTCTTATTAGAAAGGCTTTTGAGGATAAACACTATTGCTCATCTCTCTTCATAGACATTTCCCAAGCCTTTGACAAAGTCTGGCATGATGGGCTTTTATATAAAATATGCTCTTTGTTACCCCAAAACACCCACAAGCTGATGCGAAACTATCTATTAGATCGTTCGTTTGTAGTAAAGTATAAAGACCACAATTCAGACTCAAGAAAAATCGCAGCAGGAGTTCCACAAGTTAGTATACTTGGTCCTCTAATGTATATACTTTATACTTCAGATATGCCCACAAATAACCTATACACACGTCAACATTTGCAGACGATACAGCGTTTATAAGCATACATGAAAATCCAGTTATTGCTTCTAGTTGTCTACAGGCTCATATCAAAAAACTCGAAAAATGGCTTGACAAATGGAAAATAAAAGTAAATACAGCAAAGAGTGCACATGTTACTTTCACCTTGAGAAGGGGAAATTGTTCCAAACTGAAGATAAATAACATCGATATCCCTGAGCAAAATCACATAAAATATCTTGGTATACACCTCGATCGCCGCCTTACCTGGTCTCAACATATTGATTCGAAATTCACGCAACTCAAAATTTAAACACTACAGCTGCAATGGCTCCTTTGTTCCCATTCTGCTCTAAATCTAAACTGCAAAGTTCTACTCTATAAATCTATTATTAAGCCAATATGGACCTATGGTATCCAATTATGGGGAACAGCTTCTGCTTCTAATATAGAGAAATTACAAAGACGACAAAATAAAATATTGCGACAAATTACCGGTGACCCGTGGTATATTAGTAACGCGAATATTCATAAGGACCTTAATATTGCATTTGTTCGCGACGAAATAAAAACCTTCTGCTCCAAATATGTACGAAAACTGGCAACGCATCCAAATCCTCTTGCACAGGATCTACTGTATTATAATGGACATACTCGCCTAAAGAGGGTAGACACATTGGCTCTCGCTGCACTGCAATTTTAAGATTTTAATACTTATTGTAAATTTCTTTTGTAAAGAAAGATCCAATAATTAAATTAAAAGTAATAAAAAAAAAAAAAAAAAAAAAAGAAATACGCTTCCTGCCATATTCCGGTACTCGATGTCAGCAAAGCCTTTGATTCAGTGTCTCATAATGCAATTTATGGGACTCTTGAATCATATGAATTACCACATGAGTTGATTAATTATATTAAGCATGTATATTCAACTGCCTGCATACGACTCTCGGGAGATACGTGGGTTTCGGAACAAGTGCTTTTACCCGGTAGAGGAGTAAAGCAGGGAGATCCATTATCTCCCGTACTGTTCAACATGGTTGTGGACAGACTGATCCGAAAACTACCGTCTGAGATAGGATGCAGGATTGGTAATTCAAACTCCAATATTGCGGCATTTGCTGACGATCTAGTGATCTGGGCTTCCACTCCCAAAGGTCTCCAAAAGCTGCTTGACATAACGAGTGAATTCCTCTCTTCGTGTGGTCTGAAACTGAACAGCGGTAAATGTTTTTCTGTGTCCATAAAGGGACAACCCAAGCAAAAGAAACCAGTAGTTGTTCAAGAAGACTTCACAATTGAGGGTCGTGTCATTCGAGCTTTAAAGCGATCCGAAGAGTGGAAGTACCTAGGTGTTAAGTTTACCGCAGAGGGCAGAACAATGGTAGATCTGAAGGATGATCTTAAAGAGAAGTTAGATCTGCTCACAAGAGCACCCCTTAAGCCACAACAGAGATTGTATGCATTAAAAACAGTAGTAATTCCACAACTGTATCATGTACTGACCCTAGGGAACGTCATGATCGGTTGTTTAAATGGAGTTGATAGAACAATTAGGGCATACGTACGTAAATGGCTTAGCTTGCCAGACGATATTTCAGTCGCCTTCTTTCACGCTTCAGTGGACGATGGCGGTCTGGGTATAGTCGCACTCAGGTGGCAGGCACCTCTGTTGAGGCTGAATCGGCTGAGGAATTTGTAATTGGTACTCCCCAATGGAAGTGCAGCCGCAGACGATTTTGTCGCTTCAGAGATAGCTAAAGTAGAAAAACGTTTAGAAACAGGAGTGATTAGGATCGTGAGTAGGAGGGAGTTGAAGGCGTACTGGGCGGATCGCCTGCATGCATCTGTAGATGGGCATGGTCTCACAGAAAGTTGTAACCACAGACAAGCCCACCGATGGATCACGGAGTCAACTAGACTTTTGTCTGGCAAAGACTTCGTGAATTTCGTTAAACTACGCACTTCCATCGCGATCTAGATGTTTTCGCGGTAGAACATCAGATCGGAGATGTCGTGCAGGTTGTGAAGCGCAGGAAACCTTGAACCATATAGTTCAGGGATGTTATAAAACAAAGAGGGATAGGACCAGGAGACACGATAGCGTAGTCAATTTTTTAGGTAGGAGTCTTAGGGCAAGGGGTTTTAGAGTTGGGATAGAAGATAGGTTGCATACAGTCGATGGTGTCAGGAAACCTGATATTGTAGCTATTAAAGGGTATGAGATCTATGTGCTCGATGCACAGATCGTCACGGATGGTAGAGATCTGTCAGACATGCACAGGGAAAAAGTAGGGAAATATAATAATGAGGGCATCAAAAGGGCGTTATTGGACAAATACGGACGAGACCAAGTGCACTTTATTTATTTATTTATTTAGGTCAATAGATTTTACATCCTTACTGACTACATATAAATGACAAAACAGTAATATATATATATATAAATAATTAGTTCAACAATTTAGATATAAAGTAATTTTTTTCTTCAGTACGTCGTTACTCTCAGATATGTTCATAAGGTGATAGCATTTATTGAAGTTAACACATGCACGACGAAAAAAATCGTTATTAGCATATACAGAACGGTAGTATTTTAATGCTAAGAGTTCAAAATTGCGGGTTGGTCTAACAGGAACATTGAAGTTTGGTTGACTAAGCAGGAACTCCGAATCAACATCACCACGAATTATGCCCAGAACAAATAAAGCACTCAGCATCAATCGTCGACTATTTAGAGTTGGCAATTTTATCAAAGCAAGTCTACTTTCATACGGTGGCAAGACATAAGAATTCCAACCAAGATCACGGAGACAGAAAATTAAAAATTGCCTTTGTACCGATTCAATACTATTGATATGAATTGAATAACAAGGATCCCAAACAATTGATCCATACTCAAGAATTGGTCGAACAAGAGAAGTATATAAAAGTTTTGTAATATAAGGATCTAAAAATTCCTTAGACCAGCGCTTCATGAATCCAAGTACCCCATAGGCTTTATTTACCATTATAGAGATGTGATCACGAAAATCAAGTCTATGATCCAACAGTATGCCAAGATCCCATATGGTTTGAACTTTATTTAAAATAACAGTATCAATATAGTAAGAAGTCTCAATCGGATTGTGTCTAAAAAATGACATGTGTTTGCATTTATTAATATTTAACTCCAATAAATTAAATCTGCACCATTGAGAAAAATTGTAAAAGTCGGCACTTAGTAAACTATGTCCATTTGTATCATTACAAGAGTTAAAAAGTTTAACATCATCAGCATACATCAGTACTTTAGAATGCAAAATAACAGTAGGAAGATCATTGATGAATAACGTGAACAAAATTGGACCCAGGTGGCTACCTTGAGGAACACCAGAATGTACTTGAATAATTTTTGATATAACATTCCCAAATTTGACTTGTTGAGTTCTTTGTGATAGATAAGAGTTTAACCATTTTATAGCTGAGAAACTAAAGCCCATAAGTGATAATTTGTGTAATAGAAGATTGTGGTTAACTTTATCAAACGCCTTACTAAAATCCGTGTATATCACATCAGTTTGCATTTTATTTGTAAAACCTTCATTGACGATAGTAGTGAGTTCCAAAACATTAGTTGTAGTTGAACGGGACTTACGAAACCCATGTTGACATGGTGATAGAAGGGAAGAAATTTGATGATATAAGCAATCTGTAAGAATTTTTTCAAGGAGTTTTGGAATTGCATTAATTTTAGCGATACCTCTGTAGTTAGATACATCATTTTTACTGCCATTCTTGAATAAAGAAATTATATATGATGTTACTTTTAGTGCGGCTGAATTTTCGGTGAAAAAATCGTAATAGGTGAAAAAGTATAAAAAGTTAAATTAAATAAAAAAGTGGAAAAAAACTCGTAATAGGTGAAAAACTTTACAAAGTCAAATAATTGCACTAGGTGCAATAAAAAATTAATAAATTGTAATAATTTATTTTTAATTATTTGAAAACTAGAAAATTAAATACAGTGAGACAGTGAATGAGTAACAATTCTAACAGTGCGAGTGGGCCTCAGAGTCGAAATGCTTATTTCGTGTTGAGCTCGGCAAGTGCTAGTAATGAGAACATTAAAAATCCCGAATTTAATAAAAACTACTTAACTGTGAAACCAAAAATAAGCACAAATCTGAATTTAAGTGCAAGTGCACCAAACTTGAATAAATGTGTTGAACAGGGCACAAACTTAGCCCAAAGCATATTTAATTTAAATAGAAAAATCACTGAAGGACCGTCTTCTTCACGGTCCTCGTTATCAAATATTGGAGAGACGTCAACAGCTGCAAAAGGCACATTAAGTCCTACAAATAAGGCCGCTCCTATAGTTGCTGTTGAAGAAAAACAAAAAACACAGGTAGGAATGGACCGTTATATAACAGTATCGAAGAGAGGCAGAAGCCCACAATCTGCCGAAATTACACCAGCCGCAAAATTATCAAAGAATGCTGAAGAGCCACGCTCGCAAAATCGTTTTGCCATCCTCCAAGACAAAAATGATGTCCCTAACGCTGTGAATAAGCCAGTAAAACCACCTCCAATATATTTAAGAGAAAAAAACTCAAACGAACTTATAAATATATTAGTTTCATTAATTGGTGAAAATTCTTTTTATGTGACTCCAATTAAGCGTGGCAATATTAATGAAACAAAGATTCAGGTTAATAATGAAAACGACTATCGGAGAATAGTTTCGGAATTTGAAAAACGCAAAAAGAATTTTTACACGTATCAACTTAAAAGCGCAAAAGGTCTACAAGTCGTAATTAAGGGAATTGATTCTTTTGTTGATCCTGAGGAGATCAAGAGCAGTTTGGCCGACAAAGGCTTTAAAATCAAGGCAGTATCAAATATAAGAAACAGAGATAGGATCCCTCAACCATTATTTAGAGTGGAGTTAGAACCTGGTGATGTTAAGCTGAAGAAAAATGAAACACATCCTATATATGACTTGAAATTCATAATGCACCGAAGAGTTACAGTGGAAGAACCTCATAAGCGATCTGGCCCAGTACAGTGTTCGAACTGCCAAGAATATAGTCACACAAAATCTTATTGTAAGTTGCCTACTGTTTGTGTTGTTTGTGGGGATCTTCATGACACCTCAAAGTGCGATAAACCTAAGGATGATTCCAGGGTAAAAAGATGCAGCAATTGCGGTGGAAACCACACTGCCAACTACAGGGGTTGCCCTGTTTTCGGGGTCGTTAAACGCTCCTTGATCAACAAACCCGCTTCTACCCCTACCCAGACGACAAAAGTACCTATTACAATTATTCCCCCCGTAGTACAAGCATCCACTAGCCAATTTTCATATGCCAACGTGCTAAGATCTAACCAACCAACACTGCAAAATGAATCACCAATAAATGATACAAACAGCCACAATTTTAGCCGTCTTGAAGGTATAATGGAGAATCTGGCGCAATCCATGAACCATTTCATGACAAGCATGACAAGTATGATGCAGGAGATGCAAAAAATGCAGTCCACGCTACTGCAGGCCATACTTAATAGACCATGAACTGTCTCAAAATATGTTTCTGGAACGCAAACGGCATACGCCAACACAAAAATGAACTTGAATATTTTCTTTTTAATAAGAAAATTGATGTAATGCTGATTTCCGAGACTCATATGACGTCGAGAAGCATTTTTAAAATAAGTGGTTATACATTCTACGACACCAAGGACCCCAGAGATAGATCATGTGGTGGCTCGGCAATATTGGTCAAATCGCGAATCAAACACCACTCATTGGGTGGTCTTTCAGAGTGCTATCTTCAAGCAACAAACATCTGTATTGAGAACTTTTGTCAAAACCTCGTGATTTCGTCAGTTTACTGTCCGCCCAGATTTTCAATAACAAAAGATCAGTATAGAGATTTTTACAAATCACTAGGTAGCCGTTTCATAGCGGCTGGCGACTACAATGCTAAGCATACATTCTGGGGCTCACGACTTGTTAGCCCTAAAGGTCGTATCTTGTACGACTCCCTGTCTGAAATGGGACTGAATGTGATTTCAACTGGTCAACCAACTTATTGGCCAACTGACCAGCAAAAAATTCCTGACGTTATCGATTTCGGCGTGGCGAAAGGGGTATCCCCGGAACTCATTGAAGTCGAGGCTTCACTGGATCTTTCTTCAGATCACTCACCCACTGTAATCACCATCAGAAGTCCTCAGCAAATCGTAACTGATGCCTTACTTCTTGTCAAACGTCTGAATTGGTTAAAATACAAAAAATACATCAGCACTCACTGCACAGAGAAACTCCCGTTAAAAACTGCTGAAGACATCGATGCCTGTATAAAAAGTGTTAATGAACATGTCGAGAAAGCCGCAGAACATGCTTCTTCCACTTACCGCCCGAATAGGTACAACAGAGTTTTTTCTGCAGATGTTGAGCAACTATTGTCTGAAAAAAGAAGAGTCCGAAGAGAGTGGCAACAACACAGATCGCCCCAACTTAAAACTAGGTTGAGAGAATGTACCAAAAATCTTAGGATCTTGCTAGAAGCGCAAAAAGCAGAGTCTCTCAAACAACATCTGGAAGGTCTAGACGCAACTTCCCAGTCAAATTATTCATTATGGCGTGCAGTCCGAAATCTAAGAAAACCCGTAATCGCAAAACCTCCACTGCGTACTTTGAACGGATCTTGGGCACGAAATAACGAAGAAAAAGGCAACCTTTTCGTAAGTCATTTAAAAAATGTATTCACTCCCAATATGGATACTGACATTAGCCAACTACCGCCTGTTGTTGCCAGACCACCTGTACAAATAAGATTTCAATATCTGGAGGTTGTTGAGGCTATTGATAATTTAAATGTTAAAAAAGCACCTGGGTTTGATAAAATCAGCAATAAAACGATTTTTGAGCTGCCTCGCATTGCAAAAAGATTAATCCTCTTTCTTTTTAATGCCATCTTACGGCTTGAGTACTACCCTCCGGTTTGGAAAATTGCACTAGTAAAGATGATTCCTAAGCCGGGAAAAGATCCTTGCAAAGTTGAGTCGTATAGGCCAATAAGTCTATTACCAACTATGTCCAAATTATTCGAGAAATTGCTTATAACCAAGCTGACTCCGATTTTGAATGAAAACAACTGCATTCCCAATCACCAGTTTGGCTTCAGACGTCAACACAGTACAATAGAACAAACACATAGATTGGTACAAGTCATAAGAAAAACCTTTGAGGAAAAGAGATACTGTTCGGCACTCTTTATTGACGTCTCTCAAGCTTTCGACAAAGTATGGCATGAAGGCCTGATATCTAAATTAAAGCAGAACTTGCCGGTGAATCTTCAACACCTACTATGGAAATACTTAATCGACCGTCAGTTTATGATTAAAGAAGGTGATTATTTAAGCCGTCCTCAACCTATAGGTGCTGGCGTCCCTCAAGGTAGTATCTTAGGACCAATTCTATACTTGCTGTACACAGCAGACATGCCAACAAACAATGAAATTCACACGCCAACATTTGCTGATGATACGGCATTTTTCAGTACTCACAAAGATCCAAAAGATGCCTCGATTCAATTACAGCACCACGTAACGCAAGTAGAGAAATGGGCAAGACAATGGGGAATAAAAATAAATGAACAGAAATGCACCCACGTAACATTTACTCTACGTAGGGAATCATGTCCCCCTATTCGTATTAATGACCATATAGTGCCTCAAAACTCACACGTGAAATATCTTGGTATTCATCTGGACCGTCGCCTCACATGGAAACCACATATAGATGCTAAGCTGACTCAAATGAAACTGAAAGCAGCCCAAATTCATTGGCTCATCGGCAGAAACTCCGTCCTTCGGCTCGATTGTAAGCTTCTACTCTACAACTCAATCTTAAAGCCAATTTGGTGCTATGGTATCCAGTTATGGGGCACTGCCTCCAACTCCAATATTGAGAAAATTCAACGCCGTCAAAACAAAATTCTACGAATGATAACTACCGCTCCTTGGTATATTAAAAACAACAACATACACAACGATCTTGATGTTCCACTTGTCAAATGGGAAATAACTAAACACGTGGCCCTTTATTTGGGTAAGCTGGAAACTCATCCAAATCCCCTCGCTCGAGACATCTTACAACATCCCGGTCATAGCCGTTTGAGAAGGAGGGACACCACCGCTCTCAGATGAATAAATATAAGTTGCTCATTATATCCTATAGAATTTGAAAACTAGATTTTGCCTAGCATTGGCTGGACTTATCTTAATTAACTTTAGTTTTAAGATTTGAATACCTATTGTTAGTTCATTTAAAATGAAGATACAATAAAAAAGAATATGCAAAAAAAAAAAAAAAATATATGATGTTTTCCACACTGATGGCAAATAACACGCTACAACAGATTTGTTAAATAATGCAGTAAGAGGCGCGGACAGTGATGCTGCACAGTTTTTAAGGATACTGCTTGGAATACCATCAGGACCTGGACTAAACGAGTTCTTCAGCGACTTTAAGTTCGAAAGCACAGTATCAATATTTATAAATGGAAAGTAAATCCCACATGAATGAGTCGTAGTATAAGGATATTTTGTTGTGTTAGAATAGGACTTGGTAGAATAAGTTGTTGAAAAGAAGTCGGCAAATATATTGCTTATTGAAACATCGTCATCAGCAGTCAAGGAGCCATACTTCAATTGCTTTGGATAACATGAAGAGCGACGCTTGGAGTTTACGAATTTATAGAAAGATTTGGGGTTTACTCTTATATTGTTTTTAATACGATAAATATAGTCATTGTATGCAAGTTTATTAGTAGTGTTGTATTCAGATCTTGCTATAGCATATTTACGAAAATCAACCAGTGCACCAGTTCTCAAATATTTAGCAAAACATATATTTTTCTTATTTTTAGCATTTCGTAAGTGTTGATTATTCCATGGCGGCCCATTATTATTGTAGAATTTACTTTTTGGTACTGTGATACTAATGAAATTATGTAAAATATTTTAAAAGCTTGATACATTATTATCTAAGTTATCATCAGCAAGTACATAATCCCAATTGACATTAGATAGCAAACTGTTAAGTACAGTATAGTTAGTGCGAGTAAAACAGTAAGATTGCAATGGTATAACACTTTGTTTTCTTGTCATAAATTGTTCATTATCCGGCAATGATAAACCAATTTCAAAAGGAGGATGGTGAAGGTCAACGGGATACGACACAGGCAATGTATCACGAAGACAAAATTCCAGAGGATAATTAACGAAAGCAAGATCAAGAATATTTCCGGATTCATTTGTTATATGGTTTAATTGGAAAAATCCGCATCCATGCAGGGAGTTTAAAAAATCGGACATAATTGTTGGTAGCAAATAATTACAATCAAAGGATTGAACCCATTTTACATTTGGAATATTAAAATCGCCAAGTAGAAGTACTATATCGGATGTGTTTGATTGATTCAGAACGAATTTAATAGCGGAAAAATGTTTATTATATATTAAAAGAGATGAGTTAGGTGGTATATAAGAACACGTGACAAATAATTGTCTATGACCAACACGAATTTTAACCGCAATAAACTCAATTTCATCATCAATGTCATCAATTAAAACATTTTCTATAATCTCACATAGCAAAACATCAAGGACAGCAATAAGTACTCCACCACCAAGTTTTCGCATACGATCATATCTAAATATTTGATATTTGGAACATAGAATTTCATTGTTATGAATACATTTTTTATCATTCAGCCAGGTTTCGGTAAATACAATAATGTGGTATGAAAAATCAAAACTGTTTGCAAAAAGATTAGTTAATTTAGTATTGAGACCCCGTACATTTTGGTAAATAATATTAATGAGATTATCTATCGATAGTTGAGTTAGTTTTTTGAAGATGATTGCGGTAGATGAACAATGCCAGATGTTGAAGTATTTTTATACTCGTATTCACGAATAAGAGCATTTGGCGGCCAAAAATCTAGATTCACAATTGTATCAAAGTACTCTTGAGGGACGATTATTTTAAAAGATGCTTTATTTCTTGGTTCAGAATATTTAAATTTGAAAACAATCATATTAATATTGGAGCCAATTTTATCAGTTATATAATGTTTGATGTCATCAGTAGTTGTAAAGGAAGCAAATCGAGCAGCAAATATAGTTTTTTTTGGAGAAATAACTTGAAGAATTAGAGTATTTTTAGACGGTATAGCAACAGGAGTGGGCGGATTTAAGTTAGTTGAAACAGATGAACTTGTTGAATTGTTTGGCGGATTAAGAACTTGTTGAATAGTTTGGTGGTTTAAAAACAGGAGCGAGTTGATTTAGATTCATGGGAACAGGTGAACTTGTTGAATTAAGATTTAAAGATAATGGTACATTGTTTATTAAATCAGATGAGGGTATAGAAATAGTTGCAGGACTTTTTTCAGTTGTTAATGGGTGAACCAACGACAAGGAAGAACTGGTAGATGAAGATGAAGATGCAATTAGTGGATTATCAGAAACTTTTTCAACAGCATTAGCATTAGTTATAGTTGTAGCTTGTTTCTTTCTTTTCGGTGAGCTTGGTGTTTTTCCAAGAAGTTCTTTATATTGCGTAAATTTCTTAAAAAGGTTATTTAAGTCATTATGAATTTCATTAAATTGATTACATGTGTTTTTAAAGAATGAGTAAAATTCGATGTCAAGAGCCATACATTTTTTGCAGCACCAGCGCAGACCATTATTTTCACGCAAATTGTCAACAGTTCGAGCAGCCAAATCAACACATTTAGCATGATAAACGGAATCACAAAGCCAGCAGGAAACCATCAATTCATCGGATTTATTACGGCATTTAGGCTTAGAGCAAGACATGATAACAGTTATAGAGTTGAGATTATATAACCGACTTTAATATATTATAAATAATTGATTTTATGATTTTATGTTAAACACACGAATAAAGAGGTTCAGGTGTAAAATGTATAAGAGTTTTATATCAGAACAAATACAAATGAGAGTTATTGTTTTTATTGTTCTCACGAAATTATTTAAAGTGAGCAGCAGTTAATATTGTTTATGGTTACAGTTTTTAAATTTGCATTGATTATTGTTATTGTCTTTTAATATATTTATATACGAAAACAAGATCAAATGAAAGAACAATGTAAAGGTTATTGTTGTTATTGTTTATTGATTTATTTACGAAAACAAAATCAAAGAAAAAACACTTTAAAGTTTTATTATTTCTGATGTTATTGTTTGTTTGTTTGTTAAATCACAGCCTGTTGTAACACAGAACTAGTGATTGTTTTTTTTTCTTCTTTTTTATAAAAATGCAATCAATTAATTAAATTCATAAAATCGAACCAATATTTGTTAATTTTATTTTTTTTGATTGAAACAGTTTTAACAGTTTTAAGAAAGCACAATAAAACACGTCTTATTCTCACGAAGTCTCACACTCAATAACTTTGAATTGGAGAGGTATTTGGTGTAGGGAATCAATTAATAGTCTTTTATTATGGAATATGTTAGGGACTCCGCTTTGATTAGTACTAGGACGATGATAGGAGGAATAATCTCGCATCGTAGGTTCATGTGTGCTATCGTAGATAGGACCGGTGTCAGTTAGAATAGTATGTCGATGTAAATTCTGACGCCTGCAGATATCTTTTGAAAAGTTTGCAATGCTTATGACGTCCTTAAGGACCGAACTCATTCATTGTATAATGATTCTTAAGGTATTTACAGGTATGTATCTTTTTGTTTTTCAAACTTAAAGTAAAATTTTGTAACGTGCAGCCTGCGGAAATTAGGCTTAATCTTTCTGTGATTTTGAATACACAATACTTTAAAATAATTTAATATATTTAATAACACTTAAAACCCAAAGCAAAATAAATCAATGGCCGCACTTGTAAAACTAATAGATTTTGTTTACATATGGCAGCTTTGATTTTTCAGAAAAATCGTTCGAAATGGGGGAATCGTGCTGCAAAAAACTCTCAGTAAAAAAATTTTTCTCCGGAAAAAATTTTTGTTAAGAACAAATGGGTGCATCCACCTTTAGAGTGAGCAGTTCAGACATACATATGTTCTACGTGCGGTAAAACTTGTTAGTTAAACAGGGATGCAAGATCACACGTACACAAAAGTTTCCATCATTTTTTTCATATTGGCCTTAAGAAAATGATAGAAACTTTGTTCTACGGGATGACCGATTTGACCGGTCAAATGACCGTCACTGTTCTTGTAGGGAATTGCCTAAATCGTTAAGGTAGATTGGTAGGAAGTTACAAATCTGAAGAAAATTATATTGTTCTTCAACAATTATATTGTACCGCACAGAAATATTTTAATTTGACATATGTATGTATATAAATTTTTTATTATTGAAATATGAATAAAAAAAATTAAAAACAATGTATGTATTTCATTTGAAACAAGAAAAAAAAGAGCGCAATATCGCATTTTTAATACCATTTTACAATAATACCAATTATCAATAATATTATTATATAACCATATTATTATCATTTTTTTCAGTCTCGTCTCATCGAACTGTTCGGACGTGTTATTTTTAGTGCGGCTGAATATTCGATGAAAAAATCGTAATAGGTGAAAAAGTGTAATTGGTTGAAATAAAACAAAAAAGTGAAAAAATAATTCGTAATAGGTAAAAATATCTACGGTAATATCTCGGTAATTAAAAAAAAAACATTAAAAATCACATAAAAACTGTATGAGTGTTCCTCTCAGATGTAATTCTGAGAAAGAGCTTAGCTCGCCTAGAAAATCTATATGGATCTCTGAGGAAGAATCCTTAAAAGAATCAGTGGATAATCTTCTCACTACAAGAGCCATAGAACGGCGTCGTTCCTGTTCGCCCAATATAGTGATTTCAACAGATGAAAAAACATCAACATCTTCTACATAAAATAGTGCAGTCAAACCTAGAAAACAAGTAGGTATGGATAAATACGTCACAGTTCTTAAGCGACAGAGGAGCCCGACATCTGCTCAAGTGTCATCAAATTCAAAAGCTCCTAAGACCGTGAGTAATGATCAAAATAGGTTTGCTCTCCTCCAGACGAATGAGCCAGAACTTCCTAAGAAGACGTTTAAGCCCCACCAATTTATCTGAGAGAACCCACTTCCCATAAATTGGTACAAGGAATTGTTTCGGTAATAGGTGAAAATATGTTTAGCGTAACATCAATTAAACATGAAAATATCAGCGAAACCAAAATTCAAGTGAAAAAGGAAGATGATTTTCGAAAATTGTCCAACCCGTTGGAGAGGGAGAGTAGGGATTTCTATACCTACCAGCTGAAAAGCGCAAAAGGACTCCAAGTCGTTCTAAAGGGTAAAGACCCAGATGTTGATCCTGCCGAGATAAAGACTAGTTTAATGGAAAATGGCTTCAAAATTAAGAGATTCCACAGCATATGTTCAGGGTGGAATTGGAATCTGATTTACCTTCTGCATCGTAGAATCACCGTGGAAGAACCACGTCCAGTGTCTTAACTGTCAAGAATTTGTTCATACCAAAGCGTATTGGAAATTGCCGTCAGTTTGTGTTGCGTGTGGGGGCTACATGCAACTGCTCAATGCGATAAGTCGAGATAAGCAGATTGATGTCATGATGATTTCTGAAACTCACTTGACGGCGACAGGGTATTTCAAAATTAATGGCTACGTGTTGTATGATACTAAAGATCCCCACGGAAGAGCATGTGGAAGTTCGGCCTGCGACAGGAACACAGGCGATCGTTTTGGCGAATCGGCTGACCATAGTTTAATGATCGCACGCGATCAATCGCCGCGATTATACACAACTCAACGGCAATTCTCGGGCAATCATTAGGCGAATCGCGTGTCATCATTAAACTATGGTCAGGCGATTCATGAATGGTGGGGCGACTCTGTAATGGGATGAAAGACAAGAAATTCATTGATTTTATTAATATTTATTGGTTAATAATTTCAAATGTAATGTTTTTAAATAATAATTCATTTTTTTAACTTAGAATATAATATAACTTGGAAATTAAATAATAATTAAATGTATTTATCTCCGATCAGAATCGGGACGGTCCTTTCGCTTTGCGAGGCGGTCGTTTGCGTGGACGATATGTTGCTGCAGAATGTGGTGGATAGTGGAATCGTCAGCTGCCACAAATTTTTGTTGCCACACTTCTATTATCAAATTTAAAAACAAAACAAGTATTAAAGAAAAAATCCAACAAGAATTTGTAGTTTTCAATTTGTGCGAAGTAGTTTTGAAAGATGTATATAATAAAATCGTCTAAAATCCATACCTCTGAGTAGTGATATGAAATACATGTGTTCCACGCTATATTTGGTTTTGGTCCCCTTCCAAGAAAACTAGATCGCCAATTCATCTGTTAGGACCCGTTTAATGGCAGCTCTAGCAAAACTTGGAGCATCAGCTCCCCCAACTCTTTTAATGATTCGTTTCTGAAAATAGACACCATAGTTTACATCTATATATTACATATGAAAAAATGTATAAACGTACAAACTCCTCAATCATCTCGCTATTTTCTTGTAATTGCAAATCAAAGTCACGAATATCCTCAAGGGATGAAAAAGGCAATTTTCCTGAAAGAGTTTCATGTGTCACTGGTACATTAAGTTTTTTTTTATTCTTGCACCTCATTTTGAATTGCCACAAGTATTCCTTTCAATGTAGCAATTTCGTTATTTTGCTGGGACATTTGCTCCCGTAAGGCTTGGAGCTCTGCCAGTATTAAATTTTGGGTTTCGGAGTCACAATCTTTATTTTTGCTGTTAGAAGCTTTTGATGTATCTGTATAAAAAATATTTGGAAAATAAAAGCAATAAGGAAAGCCTAAAGTCTTCTACTTCTAAGAACTACTATCATAAACACATACGCTGCGATCTTACCAGAGTTTTGTGACTCCGTTATTTCCGAGTTGTTTTCCATTGCATTATCTATAGAAGCTTCTGTAAATGATTATTAAAGAAAAAGGTTGTAATATGACACATTTTACCGGTATTCATTTTATAAGATATTTGTTTGGACATATCCGATTTATTTAATGAAAAAATGTGATAAACAAGTATGAGTTACTGTTAACTCATCCAGACAAATAATAAAATAAAAATAAAAATTTGTAGACTCGCCTAGTTGAAGTTCATTTGCCCAATAAATGTTAATTGTTTCTGAGGAAATTGGTTCTTGGAAATAAGGCTGGAGATTTTTTATAACATGACCTTCGAAGAAATTTATTTTATTTATTTCCGTATGGTTTTTCTTGCTTTTGCGCCCACTGTTCCATATGTTTCTTCGAGATGAGACTGTAACTAATTATGTACTAGTTATAGCCAAAACCCTTTTAATTAGCGCTTTTTAGTTTTCGTTTAATCAATTTTCACTCTTTTAAATAATCTGCAAATATTCTTATATATTATTCTGTTTAATTTAATATAAGAATATTTACTTTTTCTATTTAATAAATTTGATGATAGTTTTCATTTTATTGTTCCACTGTGTTTGTGTTTGCTGAGAGATACGTGTTGGAATAAATAATTGTTGTTATGTGTAAGAGAATAAAATTAATGTTAAAGAGATTTTACGTGCACCGTAAATGTGTTTTTGTATGAAATGTTTTGTATATGTAACAGGGCTGTCAGATATGGCGATTTCTCGCCAAACGTGGCGATTTTGAAACGTGTTTGGCGTCGAGATTTTCCGTTTGGCGACATGGCGATTTTTTGGCGATTTTCTTGGCGATTTTCACCAAAACATCTATAATGAATTATGTGATGAAAAAATCGTCTTTTTTTGGTTTTTATAAATCCAATTGTCAACGAAATGAATCATCTGAATTTGGAATTTCAATCGGACAGCATGGATGCAGGAAGCATGCATGAAAAAATGTATTGTACACTTCTTATGTTTTCAACAAAAGTTTTCAAACCTTCTGTTTTATATAATACTGAAAACAAAGAAAAAATTTTCAATGATTTACATGCAGCTATTGATTCTTCAAATTAATTTTTGCCTCTAGATGCAATTGATTTTGCAGAGTTTGAAACAGAATTAAGAAATGCGAAATTGAGCGAAGTAGAAATAATCGTACTTAAAGAAAACTGTTTTGTGTACATATTTAAAAAAACTTTTAAAAGAGATGATAAGCAGATTCCCAGAAAATATGAACTTTTTTAAAGCTTTTTGGCAATTTTCTATTTCAAAGTGTGCGAATACATTATCTTAAAATAAATTTGGCGTTGTTCAAGAAACATTGAGATCATTTATGGATCCAAATGTAGCAATAGGCGTGTATGAAACTTAATAGGGAAAACTTCCGTTCATAAATTGAAATAATTATTTTAATACCGAAATTCCAACAAATTTATTTGAATTTTGGCTAAAAGTGTTTGATTATCACGATACAGCAGGTACGTACCATTTTAAGGAAATATCTTTGGCCGTTCTTACTATATTGATAGTTCCAACCAGTAATGTCTGCTTTGAAAGGGTCTTTTCAATAATGAATTGTACAAAAACTCGACTATGTAATAAAATTCAATATGAGCTTTTAGACGCTCTATTGAGAATAATTAATCATATGAACGCAAACAAATTATGCTGCAATTCGTTTACACCGACTAATGAAATGATAAAAAAATTCAACTCAACTATGTATGAAAGTCAAGACTCTAGTAATGAAATCGCTGAGGATGAAGTTTACGAACTCTTAGACTTATCTACTTAATTTTACTTTTTTTTTAATATGATCTCCATTTTTATGTAATTTAAAACTCTCTTTTAACAAAGTTTTAAAATTCTTTCAATAGTAAAAAATACAAAAACGAAAAAAAAATCTAAATAAATTTGTTTTTATAAAGAGAGAAATCTCTTTATTTTTAAATAATGTGTTTGATTGAAATGTTATGTGTTTCAAGAATGATAAAATAAAGATTACGCCAACGGGCGTAACATTTTAAAATGTTCTGCGCATTTAGGTCCTGTGACGTCACACATTCTGTGTTTCTATTGGCAAATTTTTTCTCACTTGTTTTTTTTTTAATCATGTTTTGCTTGCATTTGCTCACTGCACTCTTCATGTTTATATTTTTTGTTGTTTTTTTTTGTTTGTTGTTCTTTTTTAAACAGATTTTATTTTAGAACTCTCAGAGAATTCATTTGCAAGGTTGCCAACTATCACATAAAACACACATTTTTCGCAAGAAATTTTAATTCTAACACATGAAACATTATTGGTAACCCTTAGAATGGCCCTTCTACGTCACATAACGGGAAATCATGCGCATGTCGTATTCTTTATTTTATCATTCTTGATGTGTATTGTTGTAGCCTAATGTAAGTGTGAAGAGATTTATTTTGTAATGTAAAGGTGGATTCACCCATTTGTTCTTAACAAAAATTTTTTTACTGAGAGTTTTTTGCAGCACGATGCACCCATTTCGAACGATTTTTCTGAAAAATCAAAGCTGCCATATGTAAACAAAATCTATTAGTTTTACAAGTGCGGCCATTGATTTATTTTGCTTTGGGTTTTAAGTGTTATTAAATATATTAAATTATTTTAAAGTATTGTGTATTCAAAATCACAGATATAAATTCAAAATGAATGAAAAAATAAAGTTGCTTTTGCTGATGGCCATGGATATACCTAATTAACCTAAATCAAGTACAGCTAACAATAATTTGGGAAATTCTTGGCATAACAATTTTTTCGTTTTCAATTCTTTGAGTACAGTTTGCGAAGTTTACTTCAAAATAATAATACGAACTACAAACAACTAAAGGTTAGTTAAATGAAATAACTAATGCGGAAATTTTGAAACTCTTTAATAAAATAACAAAAAAGAATTTAAATAAAGTCCACTAATATAAATATTGAAAGCCAATTCCCGCTTATAAAAAATAAAATAAAGGCTTGTGCGAATTAAAATTCCAAGCTCATTTAATCTCATCCCAAACAAAAGTTTGTGCGAATTAAAATTCCAAGCTTTCCAAATTCCAAAGTTTAACAAATCTTCTTTAAGACAAAATAATTATAAAAACATATTTTGTGCAATAAATCAGGAAGTACAACCGTTAAAATTACTCTATCTAACTGTGATACCAGATGGTTATCAATTGAGTTAGCTGTTAAACGTATATAAAATCAATGGCTAGAATTAAAAACTCACTTTGAAATTGCTGCAGCGTTAGAGTCATGCCACCACGCAAACATCTTAAAAAATTTATATAATGATAAAAATTCATTATATTTAAAATTTTTAAAGCCTTTATTACGTTCAGAAGGTTAACAAAATGTTTGAAAGTAATGATGCTGACCCTACTCTTTTGCTAGTAGAACTATACAATCTTTTAAAAGGTCTTTCATATCAAATTGTTTTGAAATCGGACCAGTTTGATACACTAAATTCATGTTTATCTGATTTTTTTTTCACTAACACCATATTTTAATTAGGATTTTGAAAAATATTTGGAATCAAACAGAGATATCATAACTATTGGAATAGAAAAACAAATACGATTTTCATGCCGAGATTTTGTAGCTCAATTAATATGCCAACTTAGACAACGATTGCCAAAAAAATTTTCATAATTTAAGAAAAACTAACTTCTTTTGTGTAGAAAACAGTTTAAAAATTAATAAATGCAAACTAAACGAACATTTTAAAGAAGAATTTATTGATTTGCCTGTAAAAGAAATTACAGCTTTGGAACATCAGTGGCAGAAACTAAATTCATATGAATGTTTAACTAAGAATTCAACAGTTGACTTTTGGGTAAATGTATATGAATATAAAAATGAACTAAATGAAAATTCCTTTAGTGAATGAAGTTCCTGGTTTTGCCATTTAGCACCGCGGAAGTTGAAAGGGTTTTTAGTGGCATGAATCTCATAAAAACGAAAATTCGAAATAGAATGATGTTAAACACTATGAATTCGCTACTTTATATTAGGTGTGGTTTGAAAAGAATGAATACATGTTGCAAAAATTTTAAAATAACGAATGATCTCATTAAAAAAAGTAATAAGAATTTATATTATAATGATATATCGAACGAATCTTCAGAAGATAATGAATATACCTTCGATGACGTATTTAATTTATAATTTAAATATTTTATCTAAATTGTATTGATTTTTTGTTAATCTTGTTATATAAATAAAAATGAAATCTTGTGTGTTGCTAAGCGCATAACTCGAGAACGGCTTGACTGATTTCGCTAATTTTTTTTTGAAATGTGTGTAATAGTATGAGAAAGGTTTGTATGGAAAGAAAAATTGGAAAAGTTGCTTGGAAAATTTAAAAATTCTGAAAAAAATAAAATTGTGTTTTCAATGTGATTTTACATTTTTTATGTTATTATACCCTTCACCTTCATGAGAAGGGTATATATAAGTTTGTCATTCCGTGTGAAATTTCCACAATATAATTTTCCGACCCTATAAAGTATATATATTCTGGATCCTTATAGATAGCGAAGTCGATTAAGCCATGTCCGTCTGTCTGTCTGTCTGGATGTTGAAATCAGTTTTTTGAAGTCCCAAGATATACTCGGGATCCAAACCTTCAATAATTCTGTCAGAAGTGCTTTCGAGAAGTTTGCTATTTAAAATCAGCAAAATCGGTTAAGGTCAACCAGAGTTATGAACCAATATGTGAGACCACCTCCATAAAAATTTGATATTTTTCGTCCATTTTATTGCAATATTTTGAAATATATTGCAGATAATACCATGAAATTTTGTATACGTTATTTGTACTATAAAAGAAGAAAGTGTGCGGAAAATAGTAAGAATCGGTCCATGATTTCTCATAGCCCCCATACAAATATATATATTCCCGAAATATGGCTTAATGATAAATAAATGCCTATAAAATTGGAATATCAAGACAAAATTCAGCAAAAATAAGTTTTATACAAAAAGAAATCGCAAAACGATTTTTTTTTTAGTTCGGTCCATGTTTGACCATATCCCCATATAAAGTCCACTTCCAAAATTCACTTAAATACGTATAAAACAGATATGAATAATGCTAAACGGCTAACATTTGACATAAATACTCTTTATAGGCAAATAAATTGTTGTACTAAATTTTATGGTGGTCGGCCCACAACTGGTCATAGCTCCCATACAAGGACCACATCTGAAAAAGACATTTTTCCCTATATATATTGTATAAATATCGTTACCGACTCAAAACTTTGTACAGATCATTTACATATATACAAAAATCATTCCACACAATTTTGTTAATTTCGGTCTATTTTTAACCGTATGCCCCATATAAAGCCCTCTTCCGAAAATCACTTTAATAGTCATAAATCTCTTATAAATAAGGGTACCAATCCAAAATTTTACACGGATCATTTACATACATGCCTAAATCAAACTGCTGGATTTTGAGAATATCGGTCCATATTTGACTATATCCCCCACATAAGGTCCACTACCGAAATCCACGTTAATACTAATATATATCTTAAATATACCGTTATTATGTTGAAATTCGACGTGAAGTATCCTCATATGCATGAAAATAACTGTTCCAAAATTTAAGAAGATCAGCCAATAATTTGTCATACCTGCCATATAGAACCATTTCCAAAAAACAAATAAATTCGGGTCAAAAAATATTCTTTTCGGATTAAACCCATATTCGGTCCATATTTTATTATCATGATATATATCGTTGGAAAGGTATTTTTAATATCTTTTATTGTAATGTATTACAAATTATCAGACACCCAGTTCCCGAGATATAGGCCTATATATTTTAAACTTTAAGGGCCCGCCCCCTCGAAAATAGGCGTGACCGCCAACAAATTTTTTTTTTGCTGGTATCTCCTCTAAAAGCCCTATTTGATTTTGTTTTTTTTTTTTTTTTTTTTGAGCAAAATCACTAAAACCGAATGTACCCCTTTTTTATACTCTGTTTGTTAAATTACACTGAAGATTATTATGAACATCAGACAAACTCTATAAATTATGGTAAGAGTTGGTAATTAAATCAATTAAAAATGGTGAAAATTAGACAAAATTTCAAAATATTTAACATAAATTATGTTGGTCGTAAAATTGTCTTTCAACCAATATATCAAATACTAATAAAATTTGCACTAAGACTGAATAGAAAACACAGAATTAGGCTACGTCCGAACAGTTCGATGAGACGAGACTGAATGAGAGTTTGAAAGTTTTAAACTTTTTGTTCTCTATACAAATTTGTTCCTTCCATCGTATTTTTTTTATTTAGCAGTATATGGCTTTTAATACGGTTAACATCGCCATATAACTATGAACCACTCCCAATTCACCGCCCCTTTTTTTTATTCAGATACTTACTTATACCACTAACAATGTTTGCTATACAAAATACTTTATTTATAATAAGTATTTACCTTAAGTTTTATATACTTTTTATCTACAGATAAGGTCCTCCTTTTTCGCCCCATTTTACCTTAAATTATAATTAATCTGCTTTTCATCTATATATAAAAAAATTAATGTGTGTGTATGTTTGTGCTTAATAGGAGGCCAAACCCTTGGACCGATCTGCCTGAAATGTTCACAGCATGTTACTGTGACTCTGGAAGGACTAATAGGCTATATGAAGTTTTGATTGTACAAACGGGGGTGGCACCGCCCATATAACCCAACAATTTAAATCGCCATATTTTGGGAATTTTTTGACCTAAGTCAATGATATGTGCTACATATGGTATTGGCATAATTAGGAATACGAACCAGGAGTAAAGTGGGTGGGACCACGCCCGTAATAGGACTAATAGGCTATATGAAGTTTTGATTGTACAAACGCGGGTGGCACCGCCCATATAACCCAAAAATTTAAATCGCCATATTTTGGGAATTTTTTGACCTAACTCAATGATATGTGCTACATATGGTGTTGGCATAATTAGGAATACGAACCAGGAGAAAAGTGGGTGGGACCACGCCCCTGTTTAGGAAAATAAAAATCGTAATATGGTCTTAACTACACTGAAAGAATTTTCCGCATGAATCCAATGAATTCTGACATTAATGTAATGAAAATTTACATTAAAATTCAACCAACGTAGTGCTTCATTGGATTAATGAAACATGTTTCATTAAACCTATATCAATGAAACGTTTCATGAAACCAATGAAAGTTTTACATTGTCCAAATGAAATATAATTCATTGGAAATATGAATATTTGTCATTAATTTAATTAAATGTGTCATTAAAATAATGAAGAAATTTCATATTTTTAATGAAATTATTTAATTAGTTTAATGAAACAATTCATAATTTCAATGAATAATTTTCATAATAAATATGATTAAAAATCGTTAGTCTAATGAAGGATTTCATGAAAAATCATAAATTCTATGAAATAATTTCATAAATTCTATGAAATAATTTATACATTTAATGAAATAGTTTCATAATTTAATGAAATAGTTTCATAAATGTAATGAAATAGTTTCATAATTTTAATCAAATAATTTCATAGAATTTATGAAATAATTTCATTACTTTAATGTTATATATATTCATTTATTTAATGATTATATTCCATTATTTTGGTGAAAAATATTCACTATTTTAATGAATTTATTTTATTCTTATACTAAAATAATAACAATCGATTTCTGTTTATTACTTCAAAAAATAATTATATTTTTTTTTATTTTAAACATTTAAACTTATTCAATTATATTATATAAAAATTATATTTTACAAATTTAAATAAATACATATACATATACATAAGTAATATATTAGAAAACTAAAATCTAACTTTTTAATTAAGATTTCGCTTGTTTTAGATTTTTTGAGATCTTTGTTTTTAAGCAAACATTTTTTCCAAACAAATGGTCTTGAAAAAATTATGAAATTAGTGAATTTAATTGTCTACAATTTTCCAATTATCTAGAAGGATGCTAATTTAATTTGTGTTTAAAGCATAAAAATAAATTTCGATGAAGGACCAAACTGAATATTCTAAATTAAATAAATGAACAATTTTGAAACACATATCTAAAGATCTAAGAAAATTTGAAAATGGTAGTAATGTTCCATCAAGATATACAAAAAAACCTTCAATTTTTTCAAAATCTCCAATTGCCAATATAAAAGGTTGAATATTGTCGCCCCTTTTTTGTATAAAATCAATATGGTCTTGTAATTCCTGCATGGTACTTCCAATAAAAACAAAAGACTCCTGTGAGTCTTTAGTAGTGAAGCGTGACATTTCCTTTTTACCTAACACAGTTCTTCGCGCGTATTTACAAGTTGGACCAAGAAAATAATGTAATACCCATAACACTTTTAGGGCAAACATGTCAGGATCTAAAAATATATGGAAAATATTATATTAATTATATGTATTAAAAATAAAAATACAAAGTTGCTTTATTTTATTATTTACCTTTTTTTGCATTTTCAATACTGATGTTGTCTAAAATCCTATTTATGTCATTGCTTTTTGCATTTTTCATCTTTCTAAGGCCATTAAATAATTTTATCATTTTCTCACCTCCCCAACTTAAAATGGAACCATGGGATCCATGAAGAAATGCGAAATCTTTGTCAATCTATAAAAGTAATCAAACGTGCATATGTATGTTATTTCCGTATTTATATACAAAGAACTATAGAAATACTTATAGTAGACAACTCACCAATTTAAAGCCGTTTGGGTTCTTATACTGGGGCCAAAGTTTGAAAATTTCACAGAGATTACCGCTTTCTTTAAAAATTTGTTGAAGCCTGTAGTTGGTACATGAACACCACGTGGACTCGAATTCTTCAGCAGAAAGATTGTCATAAAAAAGGCTTTGGGCAATGATCTTTCCACCTTCTTCTGGAACTAAGAAATTAAATGTTTAGATATGTTAATAAATAGATTTGGAACATAGAAAAATTAAAAATACTTACTAAATTTGAATTTTGGTGTTGATTTTGAAGTTGTTGGAAGCTCAACTTCTTGTTCAAAAAGTTGTTTTGTAGTTTTCTTTAAATTGGAGTACTTTATATATAATTTTCCACGCCTTTCAGTTCTGTAGAATTCTTTCTTCTCTGTTGGAAATATTGATAAAATGTGTTCCTCTAATTTATAACTTATTTGAAGGGACATGTGCTGGTTGTTTTCATCAAAGTAGCGTGCAATAATATTAATGACCAAAGACCTTTGTTCTTCGTTAAGATTTTTAGTAATTTTATATGAATCAATCACCCGGCATCCAACTTTATTTGATTTTAAAATTTCTAACGCAATAAAGCTATCGTCGACGTCGGATGATTTGCAAGTCGACTCACCAGACATGGGGGATGAAATTGCACGCAATTTATTTAAAAAATTTTCGGAACGAAGTGGCAGTTCCATTGCTTCCCTCCATTTCTGAAAATGGTAACAGAACAAAATTTTGTCTCCAAATTTCCATGAATTAGTGAGCTCTTGTAGTTGGTCAAAGTTTATAATTTTAAGAACCTGAATAGTTACATCTTCATCTAAAATTTTGTGAAATAAAGGAGTTAGTGCTGGAAGTGCTCTAAAATATATACAAAAAATTTCCTTTTAGAAACTGCAACATATTTTCCAAATTCCACGAAATAAGGAGACTGTTTAGAGTCTCGTCCTCTACATCATTGACTTCGGGTTCGGGATCTGACATTGTTTTTTTTTTAAATCTGTATATATGTATGAAACTATTAAAAAATATTATTAGAGATTTTTTTAACGTATTGCAAATATATTAATGGAAATCTTTCAAATTTTTTAATAAAATAATTATAAATTAAAGATAAAAAAATTAAAGAAATACTTTAAAGCGTAACATATATCTCCCTTTAGATGTATTAATTACAGTGGTCGGTGGCCCCACTAAATCTTTTATTTTTATAATTTCATATTCACCCAAATCGCTAGGGTTGAATTCAAAGGCAGTATAATGGTTAAGATATGTAATTTTTTTAACTTTTTGGCAAAATAAAACTAAACTTTCATCTAAAATTACAATATTGATTATTTTGTAAGCTGAATAATCAGCATTTAAAGTAGCAACAAAATAAGACTTTTTGTATATTATACTTTTGTATGTGACTTTATCATATACTTTTAGAATTTCTTTTGGTTTTTGAATTTTGAGACTTATAATGTCTAATAAATAGTAATCGCATCTATTATTTTCCGAACAAATTAAGTCACCATTAACGGCATTATTAATTAAAAAGTTAGAAAATAAAAACTGATATTTTTTTGCTATAGAAAGCGATATATTTCTCCGAGAAGTTATTGCGTGTGTATACATTTTAAAGCTTCTATGTTTGGCTTCAAAATGCAAAGACCAAAACCTACGCACCGGACCACAGGCCTCTATAACCTCTGGATAATGTGTCAATATATGAAATTTTGGTTTTAACGTATCTTTGAAATACTCTATATACAGTTTGTTGTGTTTTTCGATGTTAATTTTTAAGGAATTTATAGAAAATTCACTAACTTCAAATAATAACACATTATTCAAAATTTCAATTAATAATAATACAAATTTCCAGACTTCGTCATCAGGTGGAACCAGATCACCAACCATAATTGAAAAGTAAATGACAAAAGTCTGCATTTCGCTAGCCGACATTTTTAAATGCTTTTTTTTCAAGTGTACCATGGAAATATCTGGAAATATATTCCCTATTTCTATCTCACCATATTCAAAATTTCGTTTGCGATTATTTAATGTATCAAGGGAAAAATATTTTTTTGTATTTATAACATAAAGGATGGCTTGTACCATGTCATAATGACATATTCCCTCCATTATATCATGCATTGCATCTACACTTAAATTATCTATTACATGAAAACTTGGTATTTTATTAAATTCACATATTTGAGTAATACCAGTTTCTTTTGGATTTGCTAATTTTAAATCTCTTTCATAACTAGTGTAATCTCTTCTTAACTCTGTTATAACTACGGTGACCATCCGTCCTGTATTTTACAGGACAGTCCTGTTTTTTAACATGCTGTCCCTTGAGATTTTTTTGTAAATACAGGACAGTACATTGTCCCTTATTTCCTAATTTGATATGCAAATGTCCTCTTTTTAGCATATACATTGTACGAACATTAATACAAAATTATCATAAAAATCCAACTGTATACTTTTCCTACATTTCCAAAAGTGAAAAATTTGTTTACTGGGATATGGGAAATTTCCTATAATCTGGCAGTTAGAATTGAAAATTTCAAAGAAATATGTGAAGATATTGAAATAGAATATAAAAAGTTACTAGGACATAGCAAAACTCGATGGTTAACTTTAATGGCAGCTTTGCAAAGAATCATAAAACTATTTGAAGCTTTAAAATTATATTTTATGTCTCAACCAAAATGTCCGACAATATTACGAAATTTTTTTATGCATCTTTGTGCTGAATTATGGTTATCTTTTGCATATAGCCAAGCTTCAACATTTCATAAAGCTATTCTTAATGTAGAATCACAAAATATTTCAATGCCTGAGGCTTCAACTATTTTAAAAGATTCAAAATTTAAATTGGTCGAACGGAAAAAGGAACTGTTTTTACCCCTTACCGTCAAAAATATTATTCTCCAATTACAGAAAAGTACTGATTTTGATGAAACAATAACTAAAGAACATATAACAAATTTTTACCAAACATGCATTGATTACCTAAATCAGTGGGATAAAGCTTTTAGAGATGTAGAAATTTTAGACTGGATATTGTTACGAAATATGTTATCTTGGGACAAGATTGAAAAAACTTTATCCTATCTAAATGAATTTAGAAATGAATTAAAAATAAATAATGAAGATTTATTTTATGAAGTGAGCTGCGTGAAAAATTTTGCAAATAATGAAAAAATAGAAGAATGGAGGGTAAAACATATATGTATCAGTAGATGAAAGATGGATTGAAATTTTTAATCACTTTAAGACAAATGTGATTGCATATACAAATATATTGCTACTTGTTGAATTTTGTCTCTGTCTACTAGCTTCAAATGCTGCTATCGAGAGAGTGTTTTCAATAATGAATAATAATTGGACCACCGAAAAATCGCAATTAAAAGTAAATACTTTAAGATCATTATTAATTACAAAATGAAATTTTAAAATGAATTGCTCAGAATTTAAAGGATTTTTAATTAACAATCCAAATGTTTAAAAAAAAATCCATTTTGTGGAAAAATATCAAACTTCATAACTAAATTTATCATTTATGTAGTTTTTTTCTATTTTTTTTTTGTTAGCCTTAGTCAAGAAGACTGTTTATAAAACCAAATTTATTTTTGTAAATTATAATATATAAAAATTTTTTATTCTAGTCAAGAAGACTTGTTTTTGTTGTTACTTAATTTTATAATAATAATAATACATATATTATATGATTATTTTTTCTGTTTTTCTTTTCATTTTTAACATAATTTTGTATTTGTCCTGTATTTTCCTTTCCCAAAAATGGTCGCCGTAGTTATAACAGAACTTGAAGTTTGGCTCAAACGTTTGTCTATATTACAAAAGCGGCAAAAACAGCCATTAAATGATTTACAAAATGCAAGTAAACTATTAAGACCAAGATTATCTCCCAATATTAACAAGGGAATAAAATAAACATGATATATTTCACCATTAGACATTTTGATATCTATGCCATCATTTTCCAAATTTATAATTTGGTCGATAATAGGTTTTAAACACTTTTTATTGCCTATAGACTTCAAGTCTTTCCAGTTTTGTCTCATTTGGCAAACAAGGAAAGGAATAGTAAAAATTACAAATGGAATGTGTCATTGAATGAAACCCCAAAGGGTTATTTATTTCAAGCTCGTCAGAGTATAGGTAGTATGGAATTAATATGCGTCTAGGATAAAGTGAACATTTTCTCTTCCATAACTCGCCTTGTGTAATATTTTTAAAACTTTTCGATTCTTTTATTCATTCATATATGATAACATTTCAAAAAATGTGTCATCTTTTTCAAGAATTTTAGTAAACGAAAATGCCACTGGCAATGTATTTATTTTCAAAGTTTTATGTATATACTTTAACTTACCTCCAGAGTGGCTAACAGCGCCAGTATAATCCACAACAACTTCCTTTAGGTCTTCCACCAGTTTATGTTTTTTTAATTGTTCGTATAACTTAAACTCCGTTGTAAGTGCTTTAAACAGTTTGAAGAATTCTGATATTAAAATCAGTATTTTTGATTTTAAATCTTCTTCTAAATTATTTACAGAGGAACGTAACGTATCCCACAGTGGCTCATAAACCAAATCAATAATATTTTTGTTAATAAAATAAACATCTTTTCGAGAAAAATTATGCTTGGAATGCAAATTTGTTTGAAATTTGATAAAATTTTTAAAAAGTTTATCAAAGTTTACGTTATCAGATTTATTTTGAGATGATGATGCTCGAATATTATTGTTTGGTTCTTCACGTAATTCTTCATAATTTGGGCCACTGAAGCAGTTTTCCGTACTGCTAAATGAGCCATTTTCACCACTGTTGAATATGTTATGTTTCTTTTTAACATGTCTTTGGAATGTTGAAGAATCTTTATACGTTTGTCCACAACAACGATAGGAATCACATGTTTTTAGGAAATGAATTGTTCTGAGATGCCTAAAATATTTTTTGTTGTCGCAAAAAAATCTGCTGCACTTAAAACACTTCATTTCCTTATTTAATATTTAAACACTCTTTCCTTTTTTAATAATTTTTAATATTTCTATTTTCTTTTTCCACTGAACCTTTTTAAATTTATGTTGTTTGTATTTTATTTGGTAAAATTGTCCACTTTTATTTTTTTTGGTACAGTTACACAAATTCTTTATTTAAAAATTAGCAAGCACCTTCTTCACTGAACTGACTTTAAAAAATGAATAAGAAAGTTGTTTTGTGGTAAACGTTTGTTCCATGCATTTTTTATTTAAAGAGCGTAAAAGAAGCAGTCAAAATAATTGCAAAAACAAAACGCGTTGTTTTTTGCATACATTTATTTTGAAAAGAGCGCAACTAATGAGAGTATCATCTTTACAATAACAATAGCGTTGATCATTTGCTTGTGTATGGAATTAACAAAAAAACAAAAAAAAAAAAAAAAACAGACGTAGCAACAACGTACAAACAAGATTTTGCTTGTCCGTTTTTTTTTATTAAAGTGTTGAAAAAAGGGTGGGTTTAAAAGTTATGTATGTATTTCATTTGACTAATGAAACTTTACATTAAAATGATGTTTCACTGTTTCATTAAAACAATGAAATTTACATTGAAATTATGAAATATTTAAATTTAAAATTTTTAATCAATATTTTTTCATTTCAATATATAAACCTAAAGTTGTTTAAGTAATATTGATAATTATTTCAAAAATGTTACCGAAATCAAAATTTTTTCTCTTTTAAAATAATTTTTTTTCTTCATAGATACAATGACATTTTTCATTGGAACTATGAAATAACTGAATTTTTAAGTTTCTTCAGTTATCGTTTACTATTTTTAAATTAAAATCAGCAGTTTATAAATATTTTATTATAATCTATTAAAATAATGTATTATTATTATTTATTTATTATTTATTAATAGATATGATACAAATTCTTATACATATTCAATTAAATTATAAATACAAATATCTACATATATATGGCATAATTATGTTTGGTGCCAGATTGGCATTTTAATATAATTGTTTGTTTAAAAATTATTGATTTATTTTTTAATGCAGTTCAGTTTTGTTATATATCAAATTCATTTAAAAGCAATTTTCTATATTTTAAGCTAATTTCAATATATTTACATACGTTGCTAAAATTCGAGCCATTTAGTATACATATAACTTCGTTTTTTTTCAAGTCGATTTTTTCGAAAATATTTAAGTCTATATGGGTTATACATAGCATATTCGCCAATGAAATGAACAGTGTTTTCTGATTTGTCTAAATTACATAACGTACATATACCAGTAGTATTATTTCGAACAAAAAAAAAAAATATGTCAAATTTGTATAAGTAAGCTAAAAAATTAGGAAAATTAAGAGATTTTGCTAGATTTGCAACATTTTATGAAACTAAATGGCACTATTTACATCGCTATTGATTTTGATTTACATTAATAGATGTTTCCTTAACACATATATCCGGAGTACAGCCACATTCTGTTAGAAGATTTTTCAGGAAAATAGCGTCATCATCAGTGTAGGCAATAATTTTATCTTTGGCCCAAGTATATTTCTTGTTTTCTACAAAAATCCAGTATTCACCAAGGCGAACCTTAACATCTTTCTTCTTTTTGTTTATAGTTTTACTGATCTGACGGAGATTGTATCTAACATGTTGTTCCTCCTCCGTGTAATCTTTTTGTATATAAACTTGAAGACCTTTCAACTTCCCTCTGGCAGTGAGGACTTTTTGAACCTCCAAATTCGATTCCAGGTTAAATAGAAATGCTTTGTCCTTTGCAATCATCTTGGTCGATACTACGTTTACATTTATATTCATTATATTTGAGCAGACCTTCAAGAATTCAGCTTTGGCAGTTTGTATATTAGTGCAGTTTAAGCCTCTAGCAACGAGATTTGTTGAGCGTGTTTTACGATCTATAGACTCAATACGTGAATTAAGCTTTTTTATTTCATTTTTTAGTTGCATATTTTCTTTTTTTAGTTCTTCCATATCAGACTGAATTGTTTGCAGATCTTCTTTTCTAGCTACATCATGAAGCATTTCATTTAGTATACCTCTCATTTTCTCCCATGAAAATAGATCACCAGTAGTATTTTGCAGGGTTCAGAAGAATTCACGTATGAACACTTAAATTTATGCAATCATGATAAATTGTCATGAATGAAATTTGCAAATGTTTTGTTTTACGCGCACATTCGAAAATGATTAGCTAAGAATTTTTTGACATTACAGCATACATAAATAAATACACTAGTTTTTTTCTTTAGAGTACATATACGTATGTGAATAGTGAGAAGTAAAAAATGTCCAATGCTACTATACAAAAATGAAACAAAAAATTGTTCACAATGCATGTGTTTATGTTATAACGGTTTACTTTATGATCTTCTATTTTGTGTTGTTTAACTTTAGTTGTTATGGGAAGTTAATTGTAATGTTATATTTCGTTTTGTTGCTACATATGTATGTATGTATATTTATTAAATTATGTGTAGGTACCTAAATAATATTTAGTAAATATAAAAAAACTTCAAAATGAATTGAGTAGGTTTCATACCAATTTTTATTAAAAGTTTTAATTTAAAACATAAGAAATTTTGTACATACATACATATGTATGTATGTATATTCTTTATTCATTTACAGAAGTAAAAACATTTTCAATATCAAAATTTAAGAGTTCATAATTAAGCTTTGTTATTAGAATATTAGAAAGTTTTTTCTATTCATTGCTACGCAAACGTTTGTTTATTCAATTGTAAATTCAAATCTGCACTGACCTCAATAAATCATACCACAACAATGCAAAACAAAATTGCACGCATTCTTATTTTCTTCGTGTATGCAGCTTCAAATAAAAACATTTTTTGCTTTTGATTTTTGAATGCTAGTGCAAAGTAAAACCTGATGTTCTTCTTATGTGAACAAATTACAAAAATGTCCAAATGTATGAAATAAAAAGTGTTTCTCTTATTTTCTCAATTTAGTAAGAAAAAAAAAACATTACAAATCCTATCATACATGAATGAATAAAACAAAATATTTCGTGTCTCTTCATACACGAATAGAACATAACACAAAAAAAATCAAAATTTTTTTTTCATGAACATGAGCGACAAATGAATGAATATTTGGTACTCTGTACTGCGATTCACTAACTTTTAACGATCCGACAATCGTAACATTTGTCGACATAAATAGTCGTTTGCAGTAACGATTGTGTGATTCTGTAACTTTTTTTTAACGATAGTATACAGCTGTTTTTTTGTACTCATTTAATTTAATAAAATGTGGCACCTCTGTGTACAAAGTGCCAAAATAAGCGAAAAGCACAAAAGAGAATGAAAAAAAAAACAAATAGAATTGTGCATAATTTGGGAGTTTTGTTTATTTTTGTAAATTTTGACTTAAGTAAGGTAAGTAAAAAAATGTATTTATCTTTTTATTTTGTTATTTTATTTACATTTATATACATACATTTTAAGTGCATTTAACAGAATTAACAGAATGGCGAACAATTCAAATTGTAAAAGGAGTCGGGCTTCAGCAGAACAACTCAGCCATTTGGTTGATTATATGGCTGAAAATCCGGGACTGGCGGCAGGAAAATTCCAAAAAATGCATGGAAAAGTGGAATATAAGAAAATGTGGATGTAACTAATGGAGTTGTTAAACAGTCTCGGAGGAACAATGAAGACGGTAGAGCAATGGCAGACGGTAAGAAAAGTAAACATTTTTAATTATTTAATGGTGTAATTATTATTATATTATTTTTATACCAAAAAGGTTTGGAGGGAGTATTAAGGTTCGGGAACAAAAAAAGCAGCGGGCTTTGACCGGAAATAGACCGATATACCAAAAAGCTTTAACGGAGGTTGAACGTAAAACTATTGGTATTATTGGAAGCCATTACATCGAGGGCCACGAATGTATTGCTGAAAATGTGCCAATGGAAGAGGTAAGTGTAAGAAAAATAATTATAAAGTGCGCAATTGAAAATCGTTTGTATTGTTAGAAGCTTCAAGTTTGTATGGAAGATGGCATCGACATTTCTTATGACATGCCATCAACTTCCAAAAAGTCTACGGATTTAGCCCAAGAAACTCCAAGCACTCCTGCCAGAAGAACTTCAAGGGCTGCCAAGAGAAAACGAGAAGATGAAATCGATATGCAGTCAAAATTTCTAGAAATTGCTGCCAAACAAGCAGATTCTTTAAAGGTATGTATCCAAAGTTAAAAAAAAAACTTATATGTAAGTGTATAATTGTTACTTTTATTTTTTTACCACAGTTGCTAGCTGAATCCAACGCAGCTAGTGTGCAGGGAAACCAACTTATGGCGGAAGCCTTAAAAGTCATCGGAGAAGGCTTAAAAGCCAACGCCGATGCTATGAACAATTTAGCATCTGCTATAAACAGCTTTATGTCCACTGGACAATAAACATTTAAATTTTTTATTTAATGAATTAAAAAAATACTGTGATATTAACGTGATTATCAATTAAAGTACAAAACACTTAATTAATTATAAGACTGAATTAAAGTTTTTTGTTGTTTGTTTATAATATGAATTTTGTTTTAGTTCGTAATATAACATACATATAAGTACATAAATATTAATTTGTTTGTTTTGTTTTCTTTTTTTCTATTATTATATTGAATTAAAATATTTATTTTGTTAAGACTGTTAGTTAGTTCGTAATATATATATATAGTATATGTACATAAATATTATTTTTTTTTGTTTTGTTTCTATTATTATATTGAATTTTTTTGTTTAGATTTATAAGACTGAATTAAATATTTTTTTGTTTGTTTATAATAGTTGAATTTTGTTTTAGTTCATAATATACATATTTAAATTAATTTCTATACATACATACTTACATACATATAATTTAATAAAAATACAAATAAAATTTTTCATTTCGTTGAAAGTTTTTAATAAAAATTTTACATTATAAAAAAGAAAATATGTATTTACATTGCATTTTATTTGGATACTATGTTTATGTAAAAAAATTTGCTATAATTCGGTCTTGCTGTTGAAGAAGGTGTAAATTCAGTTACCAGATTATCTGCTGTGTGAGGTTCCAAGAGTTCATCTTCGATCACGTTTCTTTCTTCACAAAAATTTATGTTGTGCAATACTGCGCATGCATTGACGACTTTTCCAGCAAACCCAGGGTCGTACAAAAGTGTCATTTGCTGCGATAAGCACCGCCAAGTTGCTTTAAGTACACCAAAAAGCCTTTCTATCGGATTTCGAGCTTTGCAAAGCGCCTCATTGTAGAGAAACTTAGGACTTCCTTCCGGTTGATTTGTTAGAGGAGTCATAAGCCATGGCTCCAATGGATATCCAGAATCACCTAAGATTTTTTTGTTTTAATTTTTAACAAAATAATTTTTATTAAATATTTGACTATAAAGTAAATGAGTACCAATCAAAAACATGTTGTGGTTTCCGTTCTCAAAGCTACGTTGTATTACCCTTCGCACAGAAGAAGAACTCCAAATATAGGCGTCATGCCGCACACTGTGCCCACTGCGGCAATAAATCAATTTGGACCTTCTGTCCGATTTTGATGATTTTTGCACAGATGGTTAAAAACTATCTGAAGGTCATGTGTGGAAAATTTCATGCAAATACCTCCATTGGTTTTCTGTCCCGAGCAGCTCAAAGTTGAAGTATGTGAACAAGTCTCAAATGTGATAGTTTTCTATGTTATATTCAAAAGCTTGTTACTTATAAACTATACACTGAATGTACCTTATAAGTATTTTTTCACTTAAAATAGACATTAAGCATTATGTAAATTAAAAAAAAAAATTTAAAAATTTAAAAAAAAAAAATTTCCTTTGACAATGTATTTTGAGCCAAAAAAATAAACATTTATGATTTTCTTTTAGACTTTTAGTTGTGTGCGAAGCAGTGCGACACATGGAGTCATATACCAAATTAAAGCTGAGAGTCTCAGCTAACAGACTAAAAAAAAAAACCTGCCCCGATTTGCCCGCCGCCGAAAAAACAATGAAAAACCAAAAAATTACAGTAACAAATATGCGTTATTTTACGCGTGCAAAAACAAATGCGCATTCTTTCTTTCTTTGCTACTCGTACACGTAGCCGGTGCCAATTTGGGATCGAGAAATACGAAAATTTCATTGCATGTATACTATATAGAAAAAACCTAAATTTGAGTCCCGATTACAGAAACAAATGTACACAAAAGTGTTTATCAAAGCAATATCGGTACATTGTTTACAACAAAAAATCTAAATGTGAACTTACTCCACTTTAAATGAGGAGCTTTTCATATATTATCAATAACTTAACATTGATCGCATTTTTTCTCTTAAAAATTAACTCCGTTATCCGTTATAAACTTTCTTTACATTATAGTACATACTATATTTGAGAGTGGTATAGTGATAAGTGAGTGTTTATTAAGCAATTAAAGCAAATTTATTTAATAAACAATGGAAAAGTCAAAAATATCTTTCAGCACGTTTTCGGAAATTGTTTTTCAATGTAAAAAAGATATTGATCTTATAATTGGTGTAGTTTTTGTGAATTATAAAATAGTGTCTGAGAAAAATCAAGAAAAGTTCAGACGGTTTTTGAAACAAACATTTATGCCTCAATTTTTAAAGAAGTGGAACAAGTGTAAGCGTACTTCATCAAGATTTTTTAATGACAATGAAGAATGGCTAACACATTCTTATACGTTGACTGATGAAGTAGTGGATGATACAGTAGATGAAGAAGAGGATTTTCTTCATAATTTCAAAACAGCATTTAATAGATGTTATATGCATTTTTGCGAAAAATAAACATTCTAGTTACAAATTTACAGAAGATATGGCATTTTTGAAATATCATTTGTATGGGAGGTGGGCGTAAAAGTGGGCGGATTAAGTTCATATTTTCAGGAGCTCATTCTACAATTATAGTATTAACGTTTTATGAAAATTGAGTTGATATATTTAAAATCATGGAAGTTATGCCACATTTTCTATTTAAGTTGTATGGGAGGTGGGCGTAAAAGTGGGCGTATTAAAAAAAAAAAAAATTAAAATTCTTAAAAAATTTAACATAAATGTGTGCAAAATTTCATGAAGCTCCGAAACCTCCTTGATTTAAGGCCATTAAATACACTACACGGCCACAGTGTGTGCCGTGCCCCTGGATATTTTGCATTAACGTTTAAAATTTTTAGGAATAAATCACATATCTAAAGTGTAAACAAAAGTTATTTTATGTTAAGATTTATGAAAATAAATCTATATATATAAAAATGGTGTAAAAAATGTATAGTAATTCATCAAATGAGAACGGCTGGGCCGATTTCTATAAAACTTTTTGTCAGTTGTTCGTATTTTCGAGGAGAAGGTTCTTACGGAAGAAAATTTTGGAAAATCCCTCCGGAAAAGTCGGAAAATTGGAAAATCGAGTTTTTGACTTAATGACTTTCCAACTAAAAAAAATAGAAATTTCTTAGTGTAAATCATGAAAAATGCGAAATGCGAAACGCGGAAAATTGGAAAATCTCTTCGCAAAAGTCGGAAAATGGGAAAAATTGGAAAATTGAATATTTTGTACGAAATTTTGTGTGAAATTATTCCTGTTGTATTATATTATTACTCTAAAGTTTGTCTGAAGGCCTAAAATTGGGGCGAGGCAAAGTTCGCCGGGTCCGCTAGTTTATTATACAATTTGCACGTTGATTGAGTGATAGCCATAGTGATTTACATAAGCCTCCTCATGATTCTTTGGACCCAAAATCGAAACGTGTGTGCAGTCAATAGCCCCAATTGTTCCTGGAACAAATGGTGATGTTGAAGAAGAAAAAATTTCATTTCAACTTGAAGCTGGCATGTCTTACCTGCTTTTCTGTAGATATAGATGTTATTCTAGATCCTCTTAGTTGATCATCTAACTCAAAAATTTAATTTTCAGCCAAGTCCGGAGTGAGTCGGTATAATTTTTGAAATTCCTTCGCTGTCAACTCAAAAGGATTGTCCAAATCCCGAAGAATACGACGATTAACTGCTGCAACGTCAAAAATTTGGTCATCCCTTGCTAATTCGTATGCCAAATACTCAAAAGCCATTTTGAACACAAAATAAACTTATATACACACTTTATATACTAAATACACTTCATCGATAAAATAAACACAACTGAAATTTTTGTCGCTAATATAACGAGAGAAAAACTTGTTAAGAGTAACAGCTGACTTCAGCCGACAGCGAATATCGTTAAAAATGTTACTGAATTGCAAATTCGATAAATTTTCGTTATATTTTTTTTAACGATACGATTATCGTTAAAAAAGTTAGTGAATCGCAGTACTGGTATTTTGGCTTGCCATGTTTTGGTATATAAACTTTTTATTATTTTTTACAGTGTAGTCGGGTGAGGTATGTTTAAGTGTGCGTTTTTTCATTTATTTTGTAAAGTTTACTTTTGGACTTAAGAAAAAATTATAAATACTTTCGTTATTGGCAATACTTTTAATTATTTATTTTCTTTGCCACGTTTACTCGTTTATTTTGTAAAGCATAGTTTAGGGCTTAAGAAAATTGGAAGTTCATTTGCAACTGACAACACTTTTTGTTGTGCAATTTATTATTGTCAGTGCTTTTCGTATACAATAGTTGTTGCTCCACACAGACCCCAATCACCCCTGAAAATTTCATTGAAATCGGGCAAACCGTCTAGGAGGAGTATGCGAACAGGAAGTTTTACCACTTAATTTTATATATATAGATAAATAAATTTTTCACAGAGGTAAAAAATAAACACTTGTTGTTATTTAGAAAACAATGTTGCCAATAAAAATAATGTATAATAATGTATAACAATTTAAAAAAATTTCTTTAAATAGAAAAAAAATAATTTTCATTGATCCAATGAAATTTTTTAATGAAAGTATGTAATCTAATGAAGCAATTTTAATGAATTTTTTCATTATATCTGTGAAAATTTCATTCACGTTGTGAAATATTACATTGGATTAATGAAAAAATTCTAATGAAATCGATTCATTGTATTTATGAACTGGACCGATCGTCATTAAATTTTCACAATAGCATATTCTTACGAAATAATAAATTCTTGACTATGTAAGTGGCCTCGCCGCTCATATGACGCGCTTCAGTATCCTATTATTTTTCCATATGGAGAAGATGGATATGATGATGCGTCAAATCAATAAAGAAATCCGTAAGGCCGTTAATTATCCTGTTGAGTTCTTAAATTCACTCGATGTGCCAGGCTTTCCACCACATGTGCTACAACTTAAAACGGGAGTGCCAATTATTTTACTGCGAAATATCGATCTCCACGGCATTGCAATGGCACTTGACTTGCAGTAGAAAAACTGAGAAATAATTTAATAGAACCGACCATTATAACAGGAAAATATAAAGGTAGAGATGTACTTTTGCTACGCATTCCAATGCTACCAACAGATTTATACTATGTTTCCACGACGACTTGAATCACCTGCTTCGCCTTCTGAATCATGTTTATGAATCATGCTGTTTACATGACTAATAAACTTGATTCGATTTGACAGTTGTTTTTAATAAACAAACAGAATAAAAAAACAGAATTTACAATTTGTGGAAAATAATTTTTTTTAATGGACAAAAAAAGTGAGTGGAAATTAGTTAGCTTATTTGAAAAAAAAAACATACATTCGTACGTATTTACTTTCTTTACTTCCAGCAACAAGAAAATAATTTGCTTTGTTTACAATAATATTAAATTTTTAGAGCTAGTGCAGATAAATTTACGATAAAAATTAGAGAAGAGTGCAATTTTTCGTGCTTCGCAATTAGATTCAATATGAATCTACTTGATTCGCTCTTAAAATTTTGTATGTGTGAAACAAGTTGTTTCGCACATGATTGGGGTGTGAAGCATGAATAGAGAGTGAAGCATGTTCCGTGGAAACATACGTAGCTATTCCTATTCTCACTTTCACCATAAATACGTGCCTATTTCACTTTTTGCTATTCTATAATACGTCGCTAGTGATATGCATGCAAGAAGCCATATGATTTTGAGATGTGCAATAGAAAACATAGTTTTTTCACCTCAAATGTATTCTAAAATACATTATCACCACATTTATCTGTAATTTTTGCTCGACGCCATTTTTGCAGCGTTAAAAATTGAAAAATAGACACATAATAAATAAAACAATAGTGATTTTTAACAATCGATTTAAAAATGTATTTTTTATGTATTTATTTTTTATGTTTTTCTTGTGTAGGTCGAAAAACAAACGTCGCCACTGCAATTTAAGATTCTAGTTAAGCATCCGAGCCGCGTTTGTGGATCAATTTTGTCTTCTAATTCGGACAAGATATATTCGAATGCCTCTTTGTTAATCCTAAAATTTTTCTTAAAACTTTTCTCCGGATTAAAAGGGGGATTCTATTATTTTTTATTAATAAATACCTGATATCATCCATTGAAAATATATCCATTACATTATTTCTTAAATATTTAAGAATGCGTCGAAGATTTCCATTGTTTTCAACAATATAGAACGCAATGGCATCCATAGCTACTCTTTTTAAAATTTTGGTAAATTGGTATTTGCTTTTAATTTTTATGGCGCAAAATTTCACAACCAACTGCTTTAGTGATGACATAATTTTGACAATTTTTACCGATAAGTCATCACGCGTATTTTAGAATGCATCGAATGGTGAACGTCGAAAGTGACTCATCACCATCGTCGAAGTGAAGCGCGTGTTATCGAATAGACATGATAGTATTACCATTCGATTTTAAACAATTTTTTTCTGTTCTGTTAGCGCTTGCGTGTATATGTGTATGCTCCTGATGGGCAAACTAAACATAAAGCATTGCAATAAATACATTAAAATTAAACAAATAAATGTTTGTAAATATATAAATACGTTTTCTTTTATTTTATAACGAGGGGGAGGGGGTAGCGAAGCCCTTTATAGACTCCTAAACTATGCATTTGATCATGTGATGATCTTCGACAAAGTTGTTGTGCATGAGACCGGGAAAGTTTCTGAGTTGGTACGACCACGCCTACTCTAACGCCCACTTTTTTAATTGATTAATTGCTTCTGCATGTGTTTTTACAGATTTACTTCATACAAATTGTATCCACATCTTACTGAAGGCGAGGTAAAAATAAAAATTTTATGTGCCAAAGCTTCTTATTCTTTAGACCACTCCTACTTTTTAAATTGTGTAATTGATTCTACTCGGATTTTAACATATTTACTTTAAATCGAATACACATGTTACTCTAGGTGAGGTAAATATTAAGATTCATACTCCACGCCCCCTTTCACGTCCCATCTCTTGCAGGACAATGCCTGCCGGGAAGGCCAGACCGCTGGACCGATCTTACTAAAAATTTGACGGAATATAACTAAGACTCCGGCATGACTAAGAATACTTCTTTCGACCGCCTACTTTTTTTCAAAATGAGAAAAATCAATAAAATTACAAAAAGTGAATTGAATATTTGTGTAATGTCTTTATTTTAAATTTATTTTAATTGGCAGCGTAGCAATGCGCGCAGGGTACAGCTAGTTCCCATATAACGACATACGCTTGTACGATATCGCTTGTAAGTATCGACATGAAATTATTATTCATACATAATACTAAATATACTGTGGTATATAATTAAAAGGTAATGAGACAAATATCAACAAAACTAACTCTCTCATATAAATATAATTCAGTGAACAGATTATTGTTAGAAAATATCCGTAATGCTTCCATATTAGACCTCACATATAAGACCCACTTCCGTAAATCGACTTAATAAGAAGCTAAAACTATTTTACATTTTAAATTTTTGCTGCTGATGGGAATGGGTAAACATTACCCTTATTACACAAAAATTCATATTATGGATTTTATAAATCAGTTCAACAGATAAAGTTGCTGAAAAATATAGACACTTAATTTATAAAAATGGAAAAGGAAATTAATATATTTTTTCGTTTGTGTCAAATTTTAAGCTTTTGATTCTGACAATTATTGATTGATATATTGAAAAACTCACAAATTTATTTATTCGATTTTTCCGGTTTAGCAACATTTTCACGACCATAATGTACGTAAGTCATTAACGTGCTTCGAAAAAGTATTTGGACAGACGACAATTCGAACACCAGAAGAAGAACTATATAATACTTCCAATCCAAGGGAGTGGTAAGTACCAATTCCAACATTGTCACTTATATCAAAAGTTGGTAAATAATACAACACAAATTGGATACAAATTCATACTAATAATAATAATAATATACTTAAAAAATTCGTTTATAATTGGATAAATTAAATGCCATTTTTGAATTCTTTCTAGTGTTTTAAAATAATTGCCCCAGTTGCAAAATGTAATATTTCAAGATTACAAGAAAATCCTAGATTTGCGAGACTTTCATATTATTAAAAAATAATTTCGATATTAAATGCTTGCAGTGCATATCCAAATATATATTATGTACTGTGAAATCTCCAAATAATTATTGGAAATTGTTGGTCTTATGTGATTTGTTTACTTAGGAGAGGAGGTTTTACACTAATAAGTATATTGATTTTAGCCAATAATAATTTGAAATAAAATTATAAAGTCCATTATAACGAGGTCGAACTGTAGACGTTTATATGCGAGTTTATGTATTTATGAATGTATTTTATGTAACATGTATACGATTTTAATAGAATGAATTTATCCCTGGTTTTGCATTTTGTTTGCGGCTTGTCAACGAACCATAAACTGTGGATTGTTCTGGGGTGTAATAATATTTCATTATGATTCGTAGTCTCCCACATGTAGAAAATATCCAATATAAATGCACACACAGATTACGCTACACATAGTAGGAAAAGTGTTTGAATTCGCAATGTGTATTTTTGCAGATTCATTAAAAGATCCTAAACATAAAGTTTAGTTAATTTTATGAAACCATTGTAAATAATATCTTCTAGGATTAACTGATTCAGAAGGCAATATGAAATTTATCTAGTATTAGTAAAAATTCTTAAATTGTTTCATTAAAACTTGCCAACAATAAAAAATATTTGCATTTTATCAAAGTTATTACCAAAACTTAAATTTTCCTTAAATCCTTAATGTTCAAATCATAGGTACAATGATTTGAATTTGATTTTTATGCATACCATTAATAAAACACTAAAGAGAAATTCCTAAATGTTTGAAATTTATTAAAACAATTTGAAAAGCTTGAATTTCGAATTTCGTATTATATTAGTTAGGCAATTCATACTAAAGCTCTTGAGAATCTCCGAATATTGAAAAATAGACAAATTTGTTCTGCTTTATCCAATATTATAATTTATCATGGATTTTATATCACCTAATTCTGGTCTATATTAGTGTCAACAGATGTTGTGAAAGACTTAAAAGTTAAACAAATTCCATTGAGATTGTTTGACATTCGATTTTTCGTAACAAGACGCTATTGTCTTGGACATGAACTTTACGACTGTATTTGGAGTAAAATAACGTCTAAGGAGAATATGACTAACATCACTAAATATATAAATTAAATATTAAATGTTTTCTTTTCAAAACTAAACAGAGCCGATGGGTTAACACAATCAAAATTATCAGTATGGAAGTTTTATGGCAAGTGTCATACTAATCCCAATCCCAATGAATATTCAAAGAAAATGAAAACCCCCTATTTTTATATTAGAGTTACCAAAGTTGTCACACTTTGGACTTGATTTCTAGATCCACATTAATTATTTAATAAGGTATGAGAGCTCAATATACGGCTGTGCTGCATTTTTTTATAAAACAAAGTGAAGTACATCCCAGTAATCTTAATTATTTTTGAAAGAAGAACTGTCAACTTTGCACAACCTTTGCCGTTTTGTTGTAGTGTTTACTGAGTTGTTATTGTGTTTACTGATTACTAATTCCTCTCTAAAATAAAATGACTATCGGTTAACCGATACAAAAAAACCGAATTGTGAAATAATTCCAAAATATAAAATATTTCTCAAAAACAAAAAAAAAACGGTTAACCGGTATTCGGTTTATGAATACTCTACCAATGATTACTAAGTTCATTAACGCACACTTCGATGGGCCACAAGGTGCCTAAATGTTAAAAAATACACACACATATGCACTCACACACATATGTAGGAATAGGGCAAAATTGAACCGACAACTATTTGCGTGTCCTATAGTCATACATGCATGACACATGACCACGCTAAAAAAATTATATAAAATGTTAAATTTTAGAAAAAAATCAAAATATATGTTTTACTCTACAACAACTGCTAAAAAAACTTAGAAAATAAAAAGGATTTCATATTTCATTAAACGTTGTGGTGGTGATGGTGGTCGTGTTGGAAAATGCAATTATTTGTTGTGCAAATGTTGGCACGATTGTCACATAATTCGTTCATATCTCTTCCACTGCAGTTCACCAAGTGTTTATCAGGAGCAATGCTGTGCACTTGTATTTGTTTGTGCATTAAAAACGTACTAGCTTTTGTATGACTGTGTATTGGACAACATTTAAAACGGATGCATTGTTCTGTCATGTCGTTACTTTTCACTCGATTAATGTATTCCGTAAAAACAAATACTTTGTTTGCATATTTTTTGAACAGAGCAATGTTTTTATTATTATTGTTGACAAAAAAGAACCTCAACAACATCGCCACCATTAAAGCGTTTATATCGAAAAACACTTTCTTTTTCAAATAAATCAGATCAAAATGATGTAAAAATGGTTTCTAATTATTTTGTTATTTTGTTATTTAATATAAATTGTAAATTTAAAGATGTTCAAAGTTACATTTAATAGTCATACAAATTTTGTTATTTGTCTCTTTTTTTATACCCTTCACCTTAATGAGAAGGTCGATTAAGCCATGTCCGTCTGTCTGTCTGTCTGTCTGAGTGTTGAAATCAGTTTTTTGAAGTCCCCAGATATATTCGGGATCCAAATCTTCAATAATTCTTTCAGAAGTGCTTTCGAAAAGTTTGCTATTTAAAATCAGCAAAATCGGTTTAGGTCAACCAGAGTTATGAACCAATATGTGAGACCACCTCCATACAAATTTGATATTTTTCGTCCATTTTATTGAAATATAGTAAGAATCGGTACATGATTTCTCATAGCCCCCATACAAATATATATATTCCAGAAATATGGCTTAATGATAAATAAATGCCTATAAAATTGGAATATCAAGACAAAATTCAGCAAAAATAAGTTTTGTGCAAAAAGAAATCGCAAAAAGAAATTTTTTTTAGTTCGGCCCATGTTTGACCATAGACCCCATATAAAGTCCACAAAATTCACTTAAATGCGTATAAAACAGATATAAACGGCTAAAATTTTACATAAATACTCTTTATTGGCAAATAAATTGTTGTACTAAATTTTATGGTGGTCGGCCCAGAACTGGTCATAGCTCCCATACAAGGACCACATCTGAAAAAAACATTTTTCCCTATATATATTGTATAAATATCGGTACCGACTCAAAACTTTGAACAGATCATTTACATAAAAATGCAAAAATCATCCCACAAAAGTTTGTGAATTTCGGTCTATTTTTAACCGTATGCCCCATATAAAGCCCTCTTCCGAAAATCATTTTAATTCTCATAAATCTCTTATAAATACCAATCCCAAATTTTACATGGATTATTCACATACTTGCCTAAATCAAACTGCTGGATTTTTAGAATATCGGTCCATATTTTACTATATCCCCCACATAAGGTCCACTCTCGAAATCCACGTTAATACTAATATATATCGTATATATAGCGCTGTTATCTTGAAATTCAATGTGAAATATCCTCATATACATGAAAATAACTGTTCCAAAATTTAAGAAGATCGGCCCATAATTTGTCATAGCTGCCATATAAAAACCATTTCCAAAAAACAAATAAATTCGGGTGAAAAAATATTATTTTCGGATTTAACCCATATTCGGTCCATATTTTATAATCATGATATATATCGTTGGAAAGGTATTTTTAATTTTGTATTACAAATTATCAAGCACCCAGTAGTTCCTGAGATATAGGCCTATATATTTTAAACTTTACGGGCCCGCCTCCTCGGAAATAGGCGTGACCGCCTACAATTTTTTTTGCTGGCATCTCCTCTAAAAGCCCTATTTCATTTTGTTTTTTTTTTTTTTTTGTGCAAAATCACTAAAACCGAATTGTACCCCTTTTTTATACTCTGTTAAGTTACACTCAAGATTATTATGAACATCAGACAAACTCTATAAATTATGGTAAGAATTGGTAATTAAATCAATTAAAAATAGTGAAAATTAGACAAAATTTCAAAATATTTAACATAAATTATGTTGGTCGTAAAATTGTCTTTCAAACAATATATCAAATACTAATAAAATTTGCACTAAGATTGAATAGAAAACACAGAATAAGAATATTCTAGTCCTATAACCAGTGTAGTTTTTCTATTTCTTAGTACGTTTAGGTAGAGGGTATTTTAGATTCGGCACAACCGAATATAGCACTCTTACTTGTTTTTATTCTTTTTGTTTATTAAAAATAACTGTCAAATCGAATCAAGGTTATTAGTCGTGTAAACAACATGATTCAGAAAGCGAAACAGGTGATTCAAGTCGTCGTGAAAACATTGTATTAGACAATAAGGCAACAATGGTAACCGACAGAAGTTCGAATATGGTCAGCGAAGTTAGACCTTATTAACACATATTTTGCATTAATCATTTGTTGCAAAATACGCTAAAAGAATCGATGGATGAAGTAAAGGAAATATTTTACATGTGCAGTACTAGATCAAAATTGGTAAGGTACTTCAAAAACTCTGGAAATAATTCAAATTTTACCACAAGTTTAAGAAACTATTCTCCGACTCGTTGGAATACTTTCTACTACGTATTTGTGTCCATAGAAGATAACTGGAACGAAATTACTCAAATATTGCAAGAAAAGAATGAAAGCCACAGATTAGGTAACCTAAACTTTGCTCATATAAGTAGTTTGATTCAGATGCTAGAGCATTTCGAAAAAACTTTAAAAAAGCTTGAGGGCGAAAAGTATCCCACCTTGCACTTGGTCATTATGTATACTGACAACCTATTACGAAAATGTGCAATTAGCGATATTGACATTCAGTTAGTTCAGCTTTTTAAAGAAAAAATGTTATTTCATTTGAACAATATATGTATTTAGTTTTAAATAAATCTAAGCATATTCCATAAAATAGCCCTTCTGGAATTCAATGATGAGGAAAACTTTGCCATAAAAAAGCAACAATAGATATTATGTCTGAATTATCTAACAACATCCAATTAAGTACCACAACAATGCTTTCTGAAGACAATTTTGATTTGTTTCGCAACAAAACCTAACAAATTCCATAGACATGGTTAGGGATGAACTGAAAATGTATGCAAATACAGTCATACACTTTTACGATGACTTTGATGCACTAAACTGGTGGGATACTGGCAATTCCTGCAACAAGTGCATCTTCAGAAAGAGTTTTTTCTGCTGCTCGAAGCTTATTAAATGACAAAAGTTGTATATTGTGTGAAAATACAGAAAAAGTATCCCAAATAATGTTTTTAAATTGAGCTGATGGCCAATGTAGCTAGTGCTCCTTAATTTAAATTTAATCTTAGAATTAATTTCTTGTATATAGATTAAATAAATAAATAATAATAATAGTTTCCGAATTTTTTGGACAACGGAGCAATAAGGCATGTTGCTGGATCTCTGGGAGAAAAAAATTGAGGAATTACGAGGCTACCGCAAAAATTCGCACGTCTACCAGGAAATGGCCGCAGCAATGCATAACGCAGATTTTGATGGTAATTGGACAGATATAAGAACGAAATTGGATAATCTAACAAGAAAGTATAAGCAAGTAAATGTATAAATAATATTTTTCATTGCATAAGGTATTAAAGATGATTTTTATTTAATGCAGGACTGAAAAAAGCAAAATAGGATCGACTGGAGGAACGCAATCTAATTGGGAGCACTACAATAAGGTTCATAATATTTTAGGTTCATTCAAGCTTCACAACTTAGAATTATCTATGCATGAAAGCACTGGTAAATTAAAATTTTACTAGGAATGTGTTAAGGCTCAAAGTAATAAGTAGTTCATATTTATGTATATTTATAACTGCTTTCTCTGTTCGGTTGTTTTATTTATATGGTGTTAAACTAATGTCTTCTTCATTCATATTTACAGATATGTATTCGCTAATAAACGAGGATGAAGATATAATTGAATATGAGACGACTGCCTCATGCAGCAGTTTTTGTCAAAACGATTTTAAAGCCACTGAAACACCACCGCCCAAGAAGAAAAGTTGACACCAATACTAAGTTTTTAAAGCTGACCGAAGAACGCATTGACTTACTTAAGCAGCAACAGGAGGCAAAAACCTGCCAATTCCTGAAATTTTAAAGAGACTTGACACCATTTCAAGTCAAAATGCGGAAATCCTGTCCCAGTTATTATCAATTTTAAAAGATAAAAGAAATAAAACTAATACATGAATTTGTAATAGTAAAAATCTACCAGATGTACAAAGTACAAATTACTTAAATTAAAAAAAAAACAAAATGTTTCTGAATTCTTGTCTTTCTTTTTATTTTTATATATATTTAGAAATATTTGAGTATATGCACATATATTTATATTTTTAAATGATAAAATAAAATTAATTTTATAAAAAAAAAAACGTGTACAATGTTTAAAAGTTGTGATCACTGGTAGTAGTAGTAATAGTGTCCCTTTCAATTACAAATGTAGTAATTGCTTTCCTAATATTTTCTGCTAGCAATGACCAATCGGCGGATATATTACTACCTTCTGGTTGCGGCAAAAATATGCTTTGATCAATTTTCCTTTATATAACTTTTATGATTCATAATAATTCAGCTATTGAATCGTGGATGATTTTCTAAACCTATTCCAATTCGCCGAAATCTGGGGGGTTACTGTATATTGCGATGCGAAAGCAAATTCGATGCGTAAGAGTATCAATTTGTACGCTTATCGCATCGAATTTGCTTTCGCATCGCAATAGAGAGTAACCCCCCTGGACTTTAAGTGACCAAAAGCATTTTCAACAACACGTCTGGCCTTCGATAAATTATAGTTAAACATATGCTGTTCTACAGAAGCAGAAGTTGAAAACGGATACGGTTTCATGAGTTTTGGAGAAAATTTAAATGCTGAGTCCCCAATAGTAATCTTATTAAAACAATGTTGTGTGTGTAGTTTTTTAAGTTTTATATTTTTATAATTTCATGAACATTTCTTTTTGATAGCCAAATATGTAATGAATAATTTCTACAAAATTCAATATAATAAAATAATATGACTTAAGTTAACGGTAAAGACTGGCTTTAGAAAATGTAGCAAATAACGAATAAAACTAAGAATTAAGATAATAATAAAAATAGTAAAAGAAAATATTTGATGATTATTAAATAAAGATAAAGTTAAATAAAAAATGTTGAAGAGAAAACTAATAATAAAACAATATATGTATGTATAAATAAGTTTGGTAAATTTTATTGTTTACCTTATTAAAACTCCCGTAGTGTTATTTTTATTTAATCCACTTTATTAAAATACTAAAAAACTAACTTAAAATTAGTCTCACTCGTGACCTCAGATGATTTTACCCGTCCAAAAAATTCTCCTGGTATACGCAAGGTCGTTCCGTATACGAGCTCGGCTGGAGAAGCGTTTATGTCTGGCTTGAAAGCAACGCGAAGTATAAGTAGGATTGATGGTAAACTGTGTATCCAGTCTGTGCCATCTTTCAATAATACCGTTGGATTGAGGGTAGTACGGCGTAGTGCGAAGGCTGACTCAAATTGTCTACCGCGATCGGATGTAATTCTGGCCGGAACACCAAACCTGGCTATCCAATTATGTAGAATAGCTCTAGCCACTGTTTCGGCGGACATGTCGGGCATCTATATGGCTTCGGGCCAACGGGTGTATCGATCGATGATTGTTAGGCAATATCGCTGCCCTTCACATAATGGAAAGGGTCTAACGATGTCGATGCTGATGTGGGAGAATCTCTCGGAGGGAGGAACGTATTTCTCTACGGGTGATTTAGTGTGTCGTTGAACTTTTGAGCGTTGGCAAGCGAGACAATTACGTACTTCTTTATGGATGGCCATACGAATCTTTTTGTAATTAGCTTAATTGTAACGCGCACACCTGGATAAGCTAGGTTGTGTATCACAGATAACACTTGGTGTCTAAAATCCCCCGGAATGTAAGGTCGGACGTCGTGCGTGGATGTATCGCATATTAATTGAAATTCACTGTTTGGAATTGTAAAAGGCTTTAGTATAAGTGAACTAGGTGTCATACCTGATTTGATTTGTTGAAGTTCGGTGTCTTGATTTTGAGCAGCAGCGATTTTTATGTTGTCAATTTTCTGCGTGACGGTTACAATGCGCGAAAGGAAGTCAGCTGTGACGTTTTAAACGCCAGGTATGTCCTGATGTCGGTGGTGAACTGCCCAACGAAGTTAAGTTGCCGTGCTCTTCGCGGTGATGCTTTTTCAAGATTTTGGCGAAATGCGTAGGTCAGAGGTCGATGATCGGTAACTATGTAGCATCTTCGGCCTTCAATCATGTAGCGAAAATATGAAACTCCTTGGTACATGGCTGTTAACTCACGGTCATATGTGCTGTATTTCATTTGCGGTGATGTAAGTTTCTTTGAATAAATACCGAGGGGTTGGATACTACCGTTGACGCATTGATGAAGTGCAGCACCAACTGCTGTGTCTGGCTCGTCGACAAATAACGCTAATTCGGCATCTTTTACCGGATGTGCAAGAGTAGTCGCGTTTAGGAGTTCCTTCTTGCATCGTTCGAAGTAAAGCTCAGTTTCTTGCGTCCAAATTATTTCTGTGTTGTCGTTTTTAATGTTGCCTTTAATTAATTTTTGTAGCGGTGATTGATTTATGACTGCTTGTGGCAAGAACTTTCTATAAAAATTTATCATGGCGATAAATCTTTTTAATTCTTTAGCCAATGTAGGTTTTGGAAAGTCACGGATAACGGCAACTTTTTCCGGCCGGGGTCGTATGCCGTCAGCGTTGACGAGATGCCCTAGTAAAGTTAATTCTTTTTTTCCAAACTCACATTTGTCCATATTAATCGCAAGGTTGTTTTCCCTAAGTCGTTGAAAAACGCTTCGAAAGTCTTTTTTGTGCTGTTCGACCGACGTTGAGGCAATACAAAATCGAGGCCACGAAGTACTTCGTTTATGAGCCGCTAAAACGTCTGTGCAGCATTGCAGAGTCCAAATGTCATGAATTTGAATTCAAAAAGTCCAAAAGGAGTAATTATGGCCGTTTTAGCGATGGCATCAGGGTGTATTGGTACCTGGTGATAAGCTTGTTGAAGGTCAATTTTGGAAAAAATCGTCTTACCACTCATGTTGCTGGTGAAATCAGTTAAATATGGATGGGGGTATCGGCCCGGAACTGTTTGTGCCTTTAGGGACCGGTAGTCACCACAAAGCCTCCAAGATCCATTGCTCTTACGCACCTATGCAACGGGCTTGAGCAATTGCTGCAGGACCGCTGGCAAATGCCGGCTTTTCGCAAAAACTCAAATTCGGCTCGGGCCGCTGCCAGTTTTTCGGGAGAAAGCCGTCGTGGTCGTGAAAATACTGGTTGCCCCATTGTTTCAATATGGTGGTAGATTGTCGACTTCATTATGGACCCATAAGCTGATAGTTTCGTAATGTCAGTGAACTCTTTCAATACCTCGCCAAACGGGTCACAGATTTTAGTTACAGCAGCAATAAGTGTACCCGTAACCGCATTATTTATCCGTAGTGTTGCGGCGTTGTCGATGAGTTGATTTCGTCGTAAATCAATGAGGAGGTCGTAAAAACGAACAAAGTCGGCACCTATGACAGGACTCGTAACATCAGCCACCACAAATGTCCAGTCGAAATTTCGAGATAATCCGAGGTCTAGTGTGATACATTTTTCACAAAGAACTCTGATAGACGAACCATTGGCGGCGTACAGTTGAGTTGCGGTCGGCTTCATGTCGTAATTTTTTGCAGTGAGGGGAAAGACGGACACGTCGGCACTTGTGTCCACCAAAAAATATTTTTTGTTATTTGGTCTCTCACCTGCAAGCGAAAAATCTTGCGTTTCGTGTTCGAATTTTCGCTAAGATTTGGCACGCGCACCTGATTTCATGTTGACGTCACTTTGGTGTCGGACGACACCGTGTTGACTGAACGCTGTTCGAAACGACAGGGGCTCCTGCACTTCTGTGCCTTGCGGCCGTACTTACGGTGATACCAACAATAGGCAGAATCAGCACAATTTTCACTTTGCTGCTTGTCGTTCGTTGAGGACCTGTATCGTGCATGATCTTTTAGGTTTCGGCTTCGGGAACGAGAACGGGAAGTAAAGCTTTCACATTTTTTTTTAAGATCCGCAATTGCTGCTCGGAGATCGTTGATGTCGTTTTGTTCGCCCTTCGAAATTGCTCGGATGTTATTGGTTGAAACTGCATCCCAAATGGAGTCAGCAATCTTCGTAAATTCGGCGGCACTGCCACTAGAAGCAGCAATAACAGCTTGGGCGATGTCTGGCAAGCGTTTTATCCAGAGACTTTTTAGTGCGGTTTCTCCCAGTGTGTTTCCAGCAACCCTCTTCATCTCGTAGCACAACTGCGACGGCTTCCTACCGCCCAGCGGTAATTCGGATAGAAGGCGGTTGAGGCATCGTTGCTCGCTGTCTGCAAAATGCTCATATTCTTCATATTAATGTTTTGCAATTATAATTAAATTTGTCCTTAATAGTAATAATAATAGTATAGAATAGAAACATAAATAAACCTAAACAAATCTACTGCTTTTGGTGTACAGATTATTTGAAACTTAATTATTTACTATCTAATGTCAATTGCAGTACCATGACTTCTGGAGATAATTTTGATAACATCGTTTCTAACTTTTACTCAATACTTCATCAGTTCATTTCGGAAACTGTTACTGTTACTAATGGTCGCAAGGGGGTAACACAACTGGTGATATAGTTGCTAACAGCTCCCCTCCGACGCCAGGGCACGGGTCGGTTGTAATGAATATTTTGCCTAGTCCATGTACGCCGTCACTGCATGAATGGTCCATCCCCTTACGTAACTACTTGTGGCACCAAAAATGAATGTACATAAAAATAATAAAAATAAAAAAACAACAACTCCCTGAAGAGCGCCGACGATCTCGGTTCCTCTTCAGAAGGCGACATACTGACCTCTAGCCAAGAGACCTTGGTCGCAATGGAAGACAGCGTGGGTGACCGACACAGCACTGCTGCCCACCAAAAACTCGACAAATGCTCCTATTCAATTGGATGCCAAGGCTGGCGATCAATTGAAGAAGAAAAGAAAGAAGAGGAAGAGTCAGAAAGACATCCTCAAAGCTCTCTACACCAAGGCGCTATTCATTCTTGACAAGAATGCTGGCAGCGGGGCTTCTCATGAGCGTAATGAGGTAGATCGCGCCAAATATAAGGCTGTGGTAGATGAATACCAAAAGTTTTTTCGCTCTCAGCCGCTCCGGTACCCACATCTACCAGGACCACATCCGCCAGACGACCCTTTAATGAGGTGGTTAAAGACCATCTTCTAATGCCTCTGGCAACAGAGAAAGACGGTACCATCAATCCTGTAGTAACAGAATGGGGTGCTATCGAGTCCAAATTAGCTGAGCTCGTTATGGAATACTTGATCGCTAATAGGACTGGTACGGCACACAGAGGGATTTGTTCATACAATGTTTGGCATAAAATATAAGTAGTGCTCGTAGAATGTTGAAATTTGGCACAGAGCCTTTGGTTAGCTTAATTAAGAAAAAAATAAAGTTTCATCAAAATTGGCCACGCCCACTACCCACCGCCCATAGAACCCAAACGTAATTTTTGGCCCAAAGTTTTTGAAATTTGGCACAGAGCCTTTGGTTAGCTCAATTAAGAAAAATATAAAGTTTCATCAAAATTGGCCACGCCCTCTACCCACCGCCCATATAATCCATATTATATTTTTTCCCACAACTTTTTGTTTCATTACCAAAACTAATTATTTTATAAATAAATTTCAATGCATGCATTTAAATATAGACTTTTATTCATCATCTATCATTTCTGTAACTATATCATCAAGTTCCATAACCTGTTTACGGGGTTGACATCTAATGCTACTTATAAAAGGATCTGACGATACTAGAAGTCGATGAAAAACATCTGTATTTGTTGCAACTCTATCACATTTTCTGGAGAACCTTAATCTATAATTTCTATAATCTTTATTTCTGGCTTCTTCGGCTTCTTCAGCAAGCATGCCAATAGGAAGTATTGCCGCATCCATGATATCCTTTCCGTGTATTAGTATTTTGTGTACTGTTACTGGCATATAATACCAACTATATTTTTCAACAAAAAGTTTTGCTGTATCTTGAGCAAAATTCTTGAACTTCAAGGAATTAACTTTTTTGCCACAAGTTATTATTTGTAGTATAATGCGAAATCGATCAATTAGTTGCTCCTCTACACCAGTCACATCGGCAACAAGTGCGGGGTTAGAAAAGAAACGCCTGGACGTATTTCCATCGTTAGTAGACCCAGTTCTTTGTTGGACTGCATCCACTCGTATACCCATATGTTCCATCTTGCCACCGTTTTTTGAAATGACCAAGAAACCTCTTTTGAATTGCTCTTTTCACTATACCGATTTCTTCATCCTGAAGCATTGCATTTTTTGATGTAATGAAATCGGTTATTAATTCCAAACTTGCATTGCAATTAATGAGTTCGTAACTCAGTTCACTATATAACACAGAAAATAAGCTCATTTTAATAATATCTTTTCCACTTCGATATTTTCACAAATTGTTTTATTTTTATTGTTGTTAAATCATATGGTTTTCTTTTTAATCTATTCTAAATAAGTTATTGTTGTAACTTAACCCTTTCGACCCGGATGGTACATATGTGTACCACCTAAACTTTGAACGTCTCTAAAAGTTGTAAATGAAATGATTCATGGTTGTGAAACGTACCACATCATCTTCAAACTTTGTTGAATACATTCTAAGAAGTCCCGTTATTTTAATTTGTTTTTTAAATGTGCTGTGTCATTTTTTGTCAGTCGCGACGCAGCTAGAGTGAAGTGTGTATCTAGTTATTGTTAAGTTTTTGTGTGAAATTTACAGTGAAAGTTGCAAAATTATTCAAAATATAAAAGAAGTTAAGTTTTTGCAAGTATTTATAACTGCAGCATGTAAGTATTTATAAAAAATATATGTGTTTTATTGTTATTTTAGATTATGGTACATATGTGTACCATTCGTCCGGTATGGTGGTACATATTTGTACCATCAGTCCGATGAGCAGTAAATAATGTAATTCCCCTTTTCGGAAAAAAATTTTTGTTTGCTTAGAAATGGATCCAGAAGATATAAGAAAAATTTTGGAAGATGAAGCTGATAGCGTTAGCGACTTGGAGGACTTTTCTGGAGGAAGCTCTGAGGAATTTTTGCCAAGTGGTGTGTCTAGCTCCAGCGAAAGCGATGATGAGGAAGATAGAGCAGACGACATAGTAGATAAAGTGAATGAGGCTGCCGATGAAGTCTTAGGAAGTAATGAGCCAGCTAGTATTGGCTTCGTTCACAACCTGGCGCATTCGATACCAATTTTATTTGTAGTACTCCTGATGAGTACTTTGTACCCAACAAAACTATTTTTAATTCTCGTGGCTGCAAAATAGCAGATCACATACCTCAGCGTTCGTCTATAATTGATGTTTTCAATAAGTTATTACCTAGATCAGCCTACATATACATAGCCCAATGTACAAATGACCGTATCAAAATTTTTGAAAGCAACCAACCCAGTACCAAAAAAGTAAAAATAACGGAAACTAACGCTGGTGAAATAAAAGCAATTGTTGGATGCATGTTTGTAATGTGCTACAATCGACTTCCATCCCTCAAAGATTATTGGTCATGCCATAGATCACTGGGAAATCAGTCATTGCCTCATATCATATATGATTTTTATGTAAAAACACATTTCTTATAATTTTTAATACGTACTTCTTTTTTTCAGTAAAAATTCAATAAAATTTTATATATTATTTGCTTTACTTCTTTCTGATGTAGTTTATTTTATCGGACGGTTGGTACTCATTTGTACCACTTAACATCCGGACTGGTACAATGGTTTACCACCACTCCCCCAGCCCCCCAATTATTATTTCTCATATTTTCATAAGCCAATACCTTAGTTGTTACTTAAATAACATGCTGCAACCAAAAATATTATTGCACTATTGCCATTCGAAAGTCGGGTCGAAAGGGTTAATGTCATTATAACGCACGTGCCTAAAATTATGCAATATATTTTTGTAATTTTTTAAAATGAAAAATTTCATGAAATCGGAAACCAATTTTATGATTTTATAAAAGATTATTAATTATTTAATTTTTTTTTTTTAATTGATAGTATGGAGTCTTACCTTTCATTTTATTATAGCGAGAGCACCGAGCACGACCGAGCAACCTTTTTTTTCCAAGGAAGTTTGTAATCACGGCACATTATAGAACAAATTTTATTCTATCATATCTTTTAAACCATATGAGCGAATTTTATAATTTTTTTTTTACATACGCAGAAAAGGCTATATTTGAAGAAAATCACTATTTAAATCAGAGCAATAAAATTATCTTACGTACAAACACTTTAGAAATGCGTAAACAGTTTTCAATATTTTGGACCAAAATTTACATGTGACTTTACTTCATTATTTCAAAGACAAATAAACGTTTTTTTGGAATACTGTTTATGGATTCTTCATACTGAATCAATTTTCTACAAAACTGCATCATTACATTTTTAAATTTTATGTGTCGAAAAAATGACTTATTGCACAAAAAATCCCACTGTGCGGCACCTCGCTTTGACTCTGGTGAAATTTACCGGGGATACAGGGTGATCAAATGCATGGACGAATTCTCAAAGGACTTTCTTAGCAAATGCATCGCTAATATCAGTGGCGCATGGGAGGGTTTAAGCCTTAAACTGATCCCTGTTCATATATTCAATTGAGACCGCGTACACGTATTTGGTTACCAAAGATGGCAACCGATGCACATAAGATGTTGATTTGTTTGAAGGTGCAGAACCCCAACATCTACATTGACGAATGGTCCATCATCCGCATTGAGGTAGGCGAAGGCCACACATGCCTTATCCTCGCCATCTCCGAATCTGGCTCAGTTTGAGAAGGCGGGTTTCAAGCTGTTCTTCGGAGTGAGGGATGCTAAGGTCAAGCTGTTTCGGATCAAAGGAACAGGTAGCGGTAAGGCGGTTGAGGTTGAAGTGGAAAACTCTCTGCTCACAGACATGAAGCTATCGGAACCTCCCAAAAACCAACAATAGCGCTTAAGGTGGTGCAGATAAATCTGAATCACTCGAAATGTGCTACAAATAATCTTCGGGTACTCCTAGTTGAAGAGGACCTGGACATTGGGCTGGTACAGGAACCCTGGGTTTGAAACCTGGACGTAAAGGGTTTCCCGGCCTCAGCATATAATATCCTCTATGCAAAAAACAATGGTAGGCCAAGATCATGTATTATTGCCAAAACATCTATTTATATCTTTCTTTGTACGCAGTTTAGTTCAGAGCACCTTACAGTAGCAAGGGTCGCGTTACCGTGCAACAGAAGCCTCTTGATTGCCTCCAGCTATATGGCACATGAGAAGACAGCTCCTCTGGTTGAGGTGAGTACTCTAATGTCCTCTGTTGGAGCATCTGCCATTATCCTGGGCTGCGATGCTAATGCAAGGCATTCACTCTGGGGCAGCAAGAAAACAAATGAAAGGGGTGAGTCTTTATTTAATTTCATTAATTCCAGCAAACTAAGTATATGTAATTCTGGTAACATGCCTACATTCATTTTTCTAGGTTCGGACAACTATAATGGATGGAAGGCAGTATTAGATATTACACTCATTAATGATAGGTCTAAGGTATCAGTAGATAGGTGGAGAGTATCCAGTCAAAGACCGTTCTCTGACCATAACTGGATTTTCTTCGAAATTAGACTTCAGAAGTCGACAGAGAAAATACAATTTAGGAACCCAAGAAGGGAAACTCGTAGGGTCTTTGAAATTAGCTATAATAGTAAATCATGGCAACCTTATCGCGATCTATTGAAAGCTTACCAGAAAGCTATAGTAGTCGCCAAAAGACTCTGCAAGTCTTAGCAGAATTCTAGCCAAGGGCAATCCAATCTTACATATATCAAGAGGAGGGATGCCTCCTGGTCCTCAGCAGAGTCACTTGACATCCTATTGAATACGCATTTTCCAGGCTGTAGGAATGTTGCTATGGATACGGATATTGAGAATGTAGGTAGGACTGTATCCAATATCGATATTAACATAACCTCCTATGACAGGATATCATGGGCGATTGACAGTTTCGCACCATTTAAGTCAAAATAAGTCATGAGAAGGCAAAGGACTTTCGTCCAATTAGTCTTTCATCTTTTCAGCTTAAGACGTTGGAAAGACTCATTGACGCTCACATTAGGCAGCGCCTTGAGGGTTCAACATGGCTCCCAAACAGTCAGCATGCCTACCTTAGGGTCGCTCTACAGAGACAGCTCTCGAATTTAAGCAATATACAATGACAGCCTTTCTGGATATATAGGGTGCTTTCAATAATGTAACTACTCTTGGAATTCAGCAAGCTCTTACTAACCTAGACGTTGAAGAATATATCAATAACCATGTTGAATTCAAGAATAGTCAAAGCAAATCATGGTAATACCGTTAAGTCCAAGCAAGTTGAGAGAGGAACTCCACAGGGAGGAGTAATCTCTCCACTACTGGGGCTTATCGTTATTAACTCGATTGTTATTGATCTAGACAGAAAGGGGATAAAAGTTGTCGCTTATGCGGACGATGTGGTGATACTCGTACCAGGTCTGTTTCCGTACGTGATCAGTGAGATTATGTCCACTGCTTTGGGGTTGCTCGACAACTGGGCCACGGTTAATGGTCTTGGGGTGAACCCAAGCAAAACGGAACTTGTACTTTTCACGACGAAGACCAAGATTCCAAGCTTCAAACTTCCAATGTTGAAAAACTGCGAAATCCCCTTTTCAAACAATGCAAAATATCAAGGCATCATACTGGACTCTAAATTGTCACGGAAGCTAAATACTCAACATAGGGTAAAGAAGGCAACGGTGGCCTATTACACCTGTCGTAAGATGTTTGGTAGGAAATGGGGACTTAGTCCCAGCATAGTTAAATGGATGTATACTACGGCAATGAACGGGCAGACGAACTAGCCAGAACGGGATCTGCCTTAGATATCTCCGATGCGGTCTCAGTAGCAACTCCACTGTGGACTATCAAAGGTATCATCTTCAGACATTTTCTTACAAAGGCTGAGTATAGATGGAGTAATTTAGAAACATGTAGGATAGCCAAGTTGATGTGGCCATCTTTTAACGAGAAACGTATTATGCAACTGGAATAGGAAGGATATATCAAGATTGCTGGCAGTATTAACGGGACACTGGACGTTAGGCCTGGCACTCCCTACGACCATTGTCGTAGTTGTAAGGATAGGGGAAAAGAGGAAAGGATTTTCCACCTTCTCTGCGAATGCCCAGCCCTGAGTGTCAAGAGACATAAATTCATGGGAAACTATACATTGAACAACCTTGGTGAGGTAGCCGGGTCAAAACTCAATGACCTACTGAGATATCTCACAGCTACAGGTTGGGTCTAGCAAGACACGACTTATTTGTACACACATATTAGCTACTTAAGTGTTCGCACGTAGTGAACTACCACGTAAACCAACCAACCAACCTCTAATTTGGCGATAAGCGATCTGTCATTCAGTAGACTGTTATTTTTGCTTAACAAAAGTACAACAACACGGACGTCACCGAAAAGTTGAATATCCTGAAGTGCATTCTATGGCAAAACCAGTTCCACATTAGCCTTTAGTTCAGAAGCCTGTTTGACCAAAATGAAAAAAACAACCCGAAATTTCAGATAAATCAACTGATAATTTTACGCAATCTGAGCTCAATGATTTGATGAGACATTTAGAACTGTCGAAGGAAAAGTCTGAGATTTTGGCATCAAGATTGCAAGAGCGACACATGTTGAGTTCTGGCGTTAAAGTCACTTACTACAGAGACCGTCACAAACGCTTTTGTAAATACTTTTCAAAAACAGATAATGTTTGTTATTGCCATGACATTATCGGTTTATTTGAAGAGTTTAATGATCTTTATGATCCCATCGAATGGCGTTTGTTTGTTGACAGTAGCATACTGAGTTTAGTATGACCACGAAAACGATCCATGGTTAACCGAATTAATTGCTCTGAAGGACGATTATGTCGACCATAAAATGGACGGAGCTTGCGGTAAACTTCGCGAACTGAACCGTTATTTTCGAAATAAATTTGCACGATTTGCAAGCGTTGTTCTTTTTTCAACCTGTTATGGTCAAATGGCAAACCAAACTGAACATAAATGACATTAGAGTTGCCAGATTTGACCACAAAATGCCAGTTTTATCTCTTTTCGAAAAACAAACCTGTAAAAAAAACACCCGTTACTATAGAAGAAGCTTTTTAAAAAAAAAATACTAAAGTTTTTTTTATCATGCTTGATAAACTATTATCCTTCACAATATGTTTTTAAACATAGTATATAATAAATAGTATACAATAAATATATATTAAACATGCTTGTCATATTTTGTCATTGTTAATTTTGATTTAAAATAAAAAATTATATTTGTAAAAATGTTTTGTTTATCCGAAAAGTTTTGATTTTTTTTTTTGAAAAAGTTACCCCCTGGCCCACGATGTCGAACGATAACGTTCGCTAAGCTAGTTTCAAATAAAATTATAAAAGCACTATGTTATCAATTTCACTTGTTTTCAAATCAGATCGAATTCCCGAAAATGAGAATTTCTTATTTGTAAGCATAACCAAATTCTATTTCTAGGCATAAGCTAATTCTACAATTGTTCAATAAGCTTATTCTACAATTGTAGGTATAAGCTTATATTTATTTAGTTTAATAAAATATTATTTGGAGAAGCTTTTTCTAAAATTAAGAATATAAGCTTATTAAATAATTATTTCAGTACTATTATCACGAGGGTTCCTTTTTGATTATTCTACAATAATTTAAAAGTGTTTTTCTATAGTTTCTCAAGTTTTTTTTAAAGCTTAAGGCTTATGCTCGCAAGCTTTATTATAATATTTTTCTAAAGGGTTTTGGTCTATTGGGATGAATTATAAACAAATGCTATAAACACACGTATGTATACTCGTAACAGTTATAGCATTTGTGTGTGTAATTGTCATTACTTTTAAGTAAACGGAAATTAAAGGTGTTTTCTAAATGGAATCTATCAACTGATTTTCACTAAGAAGTACCGTCAGTGACAAACATTACGACTACACATAATGAGTGACAAGTGTGTGAAGAAGGTCTTTTCACCAATCAATCCTTCTTTTGGAAATGTGACAACATTCGAATAGTAGAGAATTTGTTTTTAATTTAAATATAAATTATTTTTAAAACGCAGGAACCCTGAATATGTGTGTATGTATTCATATGTAAATGCCTCGGCCTGGGTGGTTTTTATTAAATAAGGGTTTTGATTTTGAATAATTTTAACATGCACACCTTAAGTATCAACTTTTAGATGGAATAAATGGTTATTTTATTACTTTCATGTATTTATTCAGTTATGTACATATGTATTAAGCATTCAGATCCTAAACTGTGCTAAAAAATTTATGTTATAATACATTTACACCTACGCAAAATCTAGTACTTAAGGGATTTTGAGCGAAATCTTGTTCATTTCTACTAGATTTCCCATACAAAACAATATCTAGTTCGTCACGAGATTTTAGGCCCAACTATAATATGCATAAGCAAGCTTAAGCAAATTGCAAAAGTTAACGAAAAGGCTGTCAAATGCATAACCAGTTCAGAATTAACTTTCAGGTGGCTACAATTACTTTGAAACTTTTTGTCCACAGTTGCTCATTTATGTTAAAAAAAAATGTTTTTATTTTAACAAAAACCCATTAAATGACTATATTTTATAAATATTATTATATTATTTTATAATTAAAAGAAAACTTCGTACCAGAAACGCATAAATTTTCCTTTTTTTTTAATTTATCGGCAAAAGTACTAAAATGTACAGCTGTGGCAGCACTACATTGTAAATAATAATAAACGTTTACATATGTTTTGTTAATTTTCGTATTGTGTTTGTAAAAATGGAGAAAAAACTTAAAAATTTAAATAATATAAAAATATTAAAGTTAGCGCTTGAAGGGTTGTGCACATTAAAAGAAATATGTGAACTACACTGTAAAAGAAGAAGACGCTCTTGTTCTGTCAGAGAAATAAACCACGACAGAGACATTTTTGTTAAAATGAAAAGGCACTTATTTTTTCCACATTTTCTATTAAATTTAAAATAAATGTATTTTCTTCTTTCTCCATTTTGTTCAAAACAAAAACAAACAACAACAAACAGCTGATTCCGTACAGAATGTGCGATTAGTTTCGCTTTTTGCTTAAGCAAATGACAGTTGAAAAACTTAACGAAAAGTTTCGTTAAGTACATTATAGTTTGCCACATACAATTTATATGTATTCGCACGTTTGCTTAAGCTAGCATATGCACATTATAGTTGGGCCTTTTGGCAAAATCTCACAAAATCTTGCAATACAACTCTGAATTTCATACCAAAGTACTAAAAAATACAGCACTGAACAAGAAGATGTTGACAGTTGCACAAAAATAAATTTAAAAAAATAAACTACAAGCGAACTACATCGTACATTTGAGGAAATGGATAAACCAATAACATACAAGAGGTATGTAAATTATTATATTAATATAAACTGTAATGCTACAAGCGAGCTTAATTTACAGAAAACGTACCTACAAAAAGAAGAAGCAGTGGAATACAAACGAAGACGCCCTTTTAATAACATTTTGGGGAGATCACATTGGAGAGCTTCGATGATGTAGAAGGAATAGCCATATATTTCCTATACTTACATGTGTCCTTTCCAACCTCCTATATAATAATTGCGTGTAGTACATTTGCAGAAGTTTGTGAAACCTTATGTTTAGCAAATGCTGCTGTTTTTTTACGCAAAAAAGTTAATTCCGATTGTTTTTTTCAGATCTGGATGTAAAATATAATAAAATTTGTTTTTGTCTCTCCATTTTTGTTATTAAAGTTTACAATATAATTTATTATACAACGTTTCCACGGTACATGCTTCGCTCTCTATGCATGCTTCACACCCCAATCATTTGCGAAACAACTTGCTTCGCCATATAAAATTTTAAGAGCGAATCAAGTAGATTCATATTGAATCATCTTGCGAAGAACGAAAAATTGCACTCTTCTCTAATTTTTATCGCAAGTTTATCTGCACTAGCTGTAAAAATTTAATCTTATTGTAAACAAAGCAAATTATTTTCTTGTTGCTGGAAGTAAAGAAAGTAAATACGTACGAATGTATGTTTTGTTTTTTCAAATAAGCTAACTAATTTCCACTCACTTTTGTTTGTCCATTAAAAAAAATTATTTTCCACAAATTGTAAATTCTGTTTTTTTTTTATTCTGTTTGTTTATTAAAGACAACTGTCAAAGCGAATCAAGTTTATTAGTCATGTAAACAGCATGATTCATAAACATTGTTATCTCCTTTATGTTTCTTGTGTCCTATCCTTTTCTAGTTTTTTTTTTGTATTTGCATCTAAACATTTACCCGTGAATTATGGTGTTCACACATGCATTTTTAATTGCAATTTTTTAATTAACGCCTAATACAATTCAATTATCCATACAAAATTTCAACTAAGATAATTGCTTCATTAAGAGTTAATTGTTCTAATAATTGTTAAAATTAAAAATACAACCCTGTGATAAGTAATATCTTATGATTCGCTTTTAAATTAATAATGAATATTTTTAGGTGGAAAATTATAATATTACAACCAAATACAGTGCACTAGGAAAAACGTCAACTAATTAAAACCGCGGGTGTCGACGTTTAACAAATTAAATTATTTTTTTTCTGCTGTTTTTTCTTTCCAACACTAGGAAGAGAGTCTTCTCTCTATTTATTTCATAAAATTTTATTTTATTCAGCTGCTGTCAAACGCTAATTGAATTAGCAATATTGAGCATATGTGAACACTTTTTAATTAACCAATATTTGACTCAATTAAAAATACATGTCTGAACACCATATTACTTGAGGCCCAACTATAATATGCATATGCTAGCTTAAGCAAACGTGCGAACACATATAAATTGTATGTGGCAAACTATAATGTACTTAACGAAACTTTTCGTTAAGTTTTTCAACTGTCATTTGCTTAAGCAAAAAGCGAAACTGATCGCACATTCTGTACGGAATCAGCTGTTTGTTGTTGTTTGTTTGTGTTTTGAACAAAATGGAAGAAAATATATTTATTTTAAATTTAATAGAAAATGCGGAAACAAATAAGTGCCTTTACAATAAAAGAGGCCCTTTTTATTTTAACAAAAATGTCTTTCTGTCGCGGTTTATTTCTCTGACAGAACAAGAGCGTCTTCTTCTTTTACAGTGTAGTTCACATATTTCTTTTAATGTGCACAACCCTTCAAGCGCTAACTTTAATATTTTTATATTATTTAAATTTTTAAGTTTTTTCTCCATTTTTACAAACACAATACGAAAATTAACAAAACATATGTAAACGTTTATTATTATTTACAATGTAGTGCTGCCACAGCTGTACATTTTAGTACTTTTGCCGATAAATTAAAAAAAAGGAAAATTTATGCGTTTCTGGTACGAAGTTTTCTTTTAATTATAAAATAATATAATAATATTTATAAAATATAGTCATTTAATGGGTTTTTGTTAAAATAAAAACATTTTTTTTTAACATAAATGAGCAACTGTGGACAAAAAGTTTCAAAGTCATTGTAGCCACCTAAAAGTTAACTCTGAACTGGTTATGCATTTGACAGCCTTTTCGTTAACTTTTGCAATTTGCTTAAGCTAGCATATGCACATTATAGTTGGGCCTTTGTACTAGCAACGTTTTTTCATTCATGAAAAACTTTTACTATTATTTTTCCACAGTGTTTTTAATAGTATCCGCAACAACGTCTGGCAACTCTCTACTGAACATACTGCATCCCAGTGATGGAAAATTCAATACTATTTTCAGTACTTTTTCACAACAAAAATACCCCCACATCATATTTAGTACTCTTTGTTTGTTTTGCGTTGTTCCCTGTTTAGAAATCCAGCGTTACTATTTTTATAATTATTGACCACGTTGACTTCAAAAAAAGAACATAAGGATTGCACAAATTCGTTATTCATGCTATTTATTTGATCTGAGATAAGCTAATCTACAAAAGTAAAGAGATGCATAAAAATATTTTGATTTTTTTTTTAAATTTCTTATGTTTCGTACATTTTTGTAATTCTCATTTCTCGTTTAAGATTTTTTGTGTATCATATGAGTTTGAAAATTTCAAACATATTGCTGAACGATCAATTAATGATATGGCATTAACACTAACAAAATGCAGGCATGCTCATATGATTATCTTAACCCACAACAAATAAAAATTTTTGAAACATAAATTTTTACATAAAAATTAATTAATTTTTAGTTTGTTGTTATAATAGTTTTTTTTATTAAACTTAATTAATTTTATTTTTAAATTATTTTTATATGGATTTTTAATTTTATTTTTGAATAAGAATATGTTTCCTATAAAGTACCAAAATGTTGAAAAAAGTACTCTTTTTGTTGACGGTCAGTACCATTTCAATTTTTCATTTTTCCATCACTGCTGCATCCTATGGTTTCATATGTTGCAGAACAAAAGGTACGTACATAACTCAAATTATTAAAATTTATTATTTAATACATTTGGTATGTTATTTTCAGGTCTAGGATATGTATGAACATAAGTATGTATTATATAGAACCATATCTATTATTTATATCTAACAATTTTTTTCATTTTAGGTTAAAGCGGAATATATACATACATATTAGGTGAGGGTTGCGGCTCTAACAATAATATATTGAGCTCGATGTGTAGGTTGTGGTGCTATGCTCCACCACGCAACAATGTTAAGGCCCATTATTACAACTTGGTAATAGTTAAAGGTATGATGTTATCGGACAGATAAGAAGTATTTGGTTATTACAAGTTTACTTTAATCTAAAACCAACCGATAAGCTAAAGGGAAGATCATCTTGCCTTTAAATTTTATAGTGAGGTATGTGGTTGAAGTTGCCATATGTTCTGGAAAAAATGTCAAATTCATGAAAAATAAATTAATTTTAATTTTGTTTTGCCAATAAATAATTTGATAAACAAAAATGGAAAGCAGACGTTTGATTTATATTTTTTTCACAAACAAATGTTTTCACAAACACACACAATTTACTGTTTCTTGTCAGTAATTTGTCAAAAGTAATCGGTTTTTCACTGGTATTGCCATATTTTAGAAAAAAAATTATTTTATTTTACAAGGAAGTTGTAATAACGAAAAATCTTAAAGGTCACTTTATTCCTCACTTTAATTAAAGTTACCTTTTACTATTAAGAACATTAGAGGCAAGTTGTAATAATGGCCCTAAGTCTTTTTTTAGTAACTTTGTTTTTTTTCTGGAAGTTTAAAAATTTCAGTTCTGCCCTAAAAATCTTTTATTATTATTATAATAATTATTTATTTAGTAGTATGTATCTTGAATACTTTATCTTAAATTTTAATGATTGATTTTTACAAAGAATACATTTCTTTTAAATATATTAAAAGTTCGTCCATTTTTAACATCATTTGATAAAATATTAAATAATTGTAGTCCTTTGCAGAATAGGCGTCTCTTCATGGCATTATTTGCAACTTTAGGTAGCCTAAAATCATTGGCATTTCGTAGATTGTATGGTTGTATTTCGTTGACATACATATATTAATTATTCCGTTAGCTATTTTGGTGCGTCCCCTATCTTCACTTTGTATATAAATGTCAATGTATTAAGTTGAGGTCTTTGTCTGATATTTGACCATTTTAGCGTTTCTTACATAAACTGAATTCTCTAATCGCTTTGTTTTGTAGCTTCTGCAGTCTCTCTATTTCTGGATTTGTGCAACATTTGTATAATATTGTCGAACCAAATTCAAAGCGTGGTTTGATCCAAGTGTTAAATATATTTATAGCACTTATCTTATCTTAGGTCTTATATATAAAATTAAAACACTATTACCAATACAATTTTCATCACTTTTGGAATCCTATATGACTGATCGTTATTTTAGAGTAAAGCATAAGCAACATTACTCAGATATGAAAAAAATAGAAGCTGGAGTACCTCAAGGCAGTATCCTGGGTCCAATTCTATACTTACTGTATACTTCAGATATACCCATACCAACAAATAGCAAAATAGCTACTTTTGCTGATGACACGTGCATCTTAGCTACTGGTAAAAATGAAACCGAATCTGCATCAAAACTACAGACAGCAGTTGATGAAATCGTAGACTGGACAGATACTTGGAGAATCAGACTTAACAAAAGTAAGTCGACACATGTGGACTTTACTAACAAAGTAATAACACATAAACCAATACAAATTTCAAGTTTAGCTGTACCTTATGCTAACAATGCAAAATATTTGGGAATGACGCTTGATTCTAAACTAACATGGAAGGACCACATCAGAATTAAACATACTGAACTGAACATAAAACAAAAAAACTAAATTGGCTAATTGGGAGGAATTCTGTACTCTCAATTGATAACAAATTGCTGATTTATAATCAAGTACTTAAACCTGTCTGGACCTACGGGATTCAATTATGGGGATGTGCTTCCAAAACTCATATAGAAATTATACAACGATTTACATAGAGATCTCGGGTTAAACAAAGTATCCGAGTTAATTCAACTATTTGCATCTAAAAATGCGAATAGACTTCAACTCCACAGCAACGAAGCAGCTTCCATTCTTATCAATGATGATATATATTCAAGACGTTTAAAAAGAAAAAAAACCTCAAGACTTAATGTCTAATATTTTATAAAACTAATTTAAAAGAAAAAAGTTACTTGTTAGTGTAAACTAGGTGTAATTTTATGAAATGTTAACTAAAATATAGTATTAAGATCATTTCAATAAAAAAAAAAAAAAAAAAAAAAAACTTATCGTCGAAACTTTACTTCTTATTCTTCTAAAAAGAACAATTTTTTCCCATTTTTTTGCATATATGCTTTTTGAGGTTCATATTTTTATCTATTATGAAACCTGAGTATTTTATTTTGTTCACTTTTTCGATTATAGTGTCATTTATTTTAAAATTCAAATTACACAAGTAAACGGTTTTGGATCTAAGCAACCAAAAGCTGTTTCTAAGGTTATTTGGGGCTCTGAATCCGAATCTGCACTCCGTTTTTTCTACTCCGTTGGTTCTAGTTTTCGGTATATTAAATAAACACATTTTTTTAAAATTTTTGACAATTAATCTCCATTTTATTTATTAAAAAGTGTTAAATTAGAAATGAAGAGCAGTCGACCTGAGTCGCTTGTACTGTTTGGGATCTATTTCACGCATTAAAGTCCAACAGTAGTCGCTCATCATGCCCTCGTCCCAAAATCCTTGGTATCTTTTTTCGATTTTCGCCAAATCTTAGTGTAGTCGCTCTTCTTGCTCGTCGCTTATATCACCCAAGTTTTCAGGAAAAAAGTCGAGAAGGGAATGCAGAAAATGTATTTTGAGAGACATTCGAACTCCAATCTTGCAATAATTTTGCAACAAAGTGTCGATTATCTGCTCGAAATCCGGGGATTTGCGGTTACCGAGAAAGTTGTGAACAACATCTTGAAATGATACCCATGCTGCTGCTTCATTGGGGGTTAAACATTTTGTAAAGTTTCTGTCGGCCAGAAAAATTAAATAACGTTTGTAGCGACGCCAACAGCTGACTGTCATTATGATAGTGCAGTGCTGCCAACATGCGCGAACTCATAAACTAGAAACAATTTTGAAAAACGAAACCAGGATTTGAATTCAGCACCTCAACTAACGTCAAGATTTGTTCTCATCTGCTCTGATCCAAAAGTTGACCGGAATTTGTAATCTTTACAGTCTAATTCATAAAAACTTATCAAGGGTTTATAACAGGCTTATAAAGCAAATTTTGTATGTATGTATGGATATTTGCTTTATAAGCCTGTTATAAACCTTTGAAAAGTTTAATGAATACGAGGGTTAATCTTTAACCATTTATTAATATTTATCATATCTTGCATTAGATTATTTTGGCACTGTTCATTAGGTCTTCCCAAAAAAAATTTTTGGGGCTTAAGCATAATTTCAAAGCTTATAGGGTAAAGTATTTTTGAGATTTTTTCCAAATTTTGCGGAAAAGTCAAATTTTTATCAAAAGTCAGCTTTGCCAGCCGTTTTTTTTAAATTAATTTTAAAAGTTATAAAGCGTTATTTACGAAATTTATGGAAACAAAATATGAAAATTCATTGCCAAAACTTATAGTTTTTGCACACAAAAATAAAGCTTGGACATTTTTCTTTTAAATTTTTCTTCAAAAGTGAAGAAACTTGTGGTTTTTGACAAAGTTATGAAGAAGACTGGTAAAAATTCGACTTGTGCGACCTTAAAATAATTTTCAAATTATGCTTGAGCACTAGGGTGGTCCGAAAATGTTTTGCCGAATATCATATGTCCTGTGTCACTAAAAGTTGTCATGTGGATGTAGTATTTATCTTGGAAATTTTTTTTCTAGAATAATATCTTGAGGTGCCTAGTTGTGGTCAAAGTTGAGAAAATTATAAGAAATTTCATAAACTCGAGAGCCAGTAGTTTACTCGGTGATTTGTCTTAACGTGTTTATCCACATAGCTGGCCTTTTTAACCTTAATGTCAACAACCACCTACCCGGGTATGTTTCTTATATTAAATTTAATATATTTTCGCCACCATTTGAGCTATCCACTTGAAATTTTGAATATACAGTAATGTACGGATAAATGCACATCGGTTTTCACCCGACTTTTTGTGCACTTATCCATTCTTTGCATTTATGCTAACCTCGGATAAGTGCACAAATATTGCAATTATGCAAATATTAGATAAGTGCAAAAATATTGCAATTATACAATTATTGGGTAAATGTAAATTGTTTGCATTTACATATATTTACAGAAAAATAAATCAAAGAATTTTTAAAAGAGTTTATATTTGTCCATTTGACCATTGAGTTTACTAGGCGCTAATATGGACACCATTCAAAATTTGACAATTGATGCATAAACACGAAGAAGGAGTTAAAATATATATTTTTATATATTATTTTTTATATTTTTTTAAAAAGAAAATAATAGAATAATTCCATACAATTCAGAAAATTAAAAAAAAAAAATAAAATTATAATACAGTTGAATACAAATAACAAAATTAATTTCTATCCCATGTTGTATTTGGAGAAGTTTATATTAAAGTTTATGTAACTTGCTGGTCGAGATGTTCCCGGGAGTTCTTCTGGTTGGGGCATCTTTGCCACTATTTCGTTTCGTTAAACTTGGCTAATATCCGGTAAATCGGGATAAGTAAATCTATCTGTCATTCTTTCGTTTTAGAAACGTAATATCGAAATCTTGAGAACCGTGGACGGTGACAATTTTGCCAACATAAAATTCATTTTGCTTCTTGAGTGTAGTAAATTTAACCAAAACCATGTCGTTCTCTTTCAAAATATCTTGGTCAATTAAGAGGTCGTTCATTGCTGTCATCATCGATTTCATCAAGTCCAGGCTCTTCCTCTGATTCCAATATCATGTTATTGGGAACATCGCTACCTGAATCCGACGATGAAATTAATATTTTTTTAACTTGTTTCTTTTTTTTTTTGTTTCGTTTATTTTGTTTTCTTCATCTGTCTTCTCAGGCGTGTCGGTAAGAATAGATGACTTTCCTCGTTTTCGTCTATTTTGAGACTTCCTTGGACCGGATTTTAAAAAAGGTCTGACGATTTCTGGAGTAATTTCAGTTGTCGCGGAAAGTATTTGTGCTGGTGGAACATATGCTTGTGATGCTATTTGCGGGCCATATCCCAGACTTTTTAAAGGTGTTGGTGATATTGTCAAAAGTGAAACTTTTATTAAATGTTTTATTAGCAAGTTCGGCCACATTGTAAATAGTAATGACCTTGCCAGGATTCGTCCTCATCCAGTTAATAAATGCAATCTTTACTGCTGATTTGAATGGTCCATACACGCCGACGTCAATCGGTTGAAGGCGATGGGAACAATGAGGCGGAAATGTTAGCATAACAATTAATTGCTTCGATCGAAACGTGGCTTACATGATTATCCATGATCAACAGAATTTTCTTCATTATTGAACAGCCCGAAGTATTTACTATGTGTTCCAAAACTCTTACAAATAATTCAGCTGTCATCCATCCATTTCTCGAGGATAATCCCAGACTTCCAGCAGGAGCACTATACAAAAAACTGTCTTCAAACATAATTCGTGGTAAAATTAATACAGGTGGAAGGCAGCACTTACAATACCACAGAAAGAAACCAATTCACCACGTTCGCCAGAAACAATCTGGCCAAATTGCTTTTTACCTGTCGCTGCTATAAATTTTGGGGCCTGCGCTACAGTTGGTATCCCGGTTTCATCAATGTTAAAGATACAATTCGGTAAAAAGCGGAAGCGATCCACGACCTTACCATAATTTTCGAAAAAAGCGTTAACGTGTAAACTTTGGTATGCAACGGTAAACTATTAACACATACATTTTTTTCTGTGATCAAGAGTGCAAATACCAAAACCTAAAAAATCAGTTCTATTTTAGTTGTGCATTTATGCATACAAAGTTGTACTAAAAATGTCTCTTGAGGCTTAAAATTATTATGCACTTATGAATTGTTTGCATTAATTCGTGTTGCACTTATCCGTGCATTTTTACATGATAAAGTATAAAAGAGGCTTATGGCTTCGAAACACGTTGCATTTAAGCGTTTTTTGCATTTATGCGTGTTGCACTTATCCGGTTTTTACTGTACTGCTAAAATATTGTTTTTTTTAATATTTAGAAAGACTATTTAAAAAAATCCTCTTTTAGCACAGGTATAGCAATTTCCTTTCATTTAGATAACAAAAGCTGCAAATGCTGCTACGTCAATAATATTATAAAAAAGACAACAAGGGGGATTCCCTTTATTGAAGCACACAAAATGCCGTAGTCACATAAATAAAAACAACGGCGGCGTTTTTATAATAAACACATGTTGCATCTGCAAGTTTAGTTGTTTCGACGCTGTCGACGTGTGACGACGCACAGTGGTATTTTTTTTTTTTTTTGCAAAAAGTCTATTTTTTACAGTTATTTTTTAGAAATCTAATGATGCAATTCTGTAGAGAAATGTTTCATTAGTAGAAAACCATGATTTGTTTTCGAAAAAAATAAAATTTTGTATAGTGAAGTTATATGATGAAATTATCTAAATATTATACAACGAAAACTGATGAAAATTTTACTACATTTCAGTTGTTTATACAATAAATATGGTTCAACTACCAATAGTTTTAGAGCATTTTTATTAAAATATAGTATTTTAAATTTAATAGGAAAGAAAAAATATTTAAATTACATATATAGTTTAAGAGATCTGAGCAAATCAAAATGACTCCAAAAAATTTAGCATTTTCAGTTTTCATTAGAAAAGAAATAAGTTAGCTCGGTCTACCTCCGTGTTAGTACTGCTTCTAAATGAAAGTTTGGAATATTTTCTTTCATTTTATGTAAAAAAAATCTGCGACTTTTTGCGATCGCTGAACAAACTTATAAATTTTGTGATAAAACGTATTTTTTATGAATATTTACAATAAATTGCAATGCATATTTACAATAAAAGGTTTTGTATACTTTTAGGCTTTAACTTTTTAATAATTGATTGACAGCAATATCGAAAAAGTGCATAACAAAAATAGAAAAACAAAACCATATGATTAATTAAACCGTTATTTAAAATAATAATATTTGCAAAAAAAAGTCTAAGAAAATTATTAAACGTAACTAATTTTTAAAATGAATTCATTTTGTGTTTCATATAGTGAATTGTGCAAGGAACTTATAAATTGCAATAGTAATGTGGATTTATTAACTGATTTCATAAAAACTAAAAACATGGTGCTTACTATTAATGAAATTCAAATTGTAAAAAAATCAGTTCAGAAGCAATTTCTTAGTCACTTTTTAAAACGTTGGGCCGAATGTCACAGAAACAAATCATATTTTATAAGAAAAATTATGCTTGGCTAAGAAGTAGGTTTCAAAACAAAATAATTAATGTGTACTTTGAATATAATTGAAAATTTTTAGATATATTTGAAATATCACTTGCTGATGAGCAACCTAGTTGTTCAACAAAAATGGGAAGGTCAGCTAAGGAATTCGGCGATTGCGCTGATCGTAGTAAAAGGTACAAAGCTGCTGATTTAGCGTCCCAGTATAGCAAACAACATTTAGAAATGGCAAGTGCATTAGCAGGCTCAAATTTAAAATCGCAATCATATATTCCTCCCTCAACTGCGCTGGCGTTGTTACTGGATGCAGAGTTAACAAAGTATCAGTACGAAACTATAAAATATGTTTTGCATAAAGAGGGATACAATATTTTACCTCCGTATGCTAAGGTACTAGATGAGAAGAAAAAGTGTTATCCCAATGAAGTTAAAATATCAGAAAAGGAAGCCTCAGTAAATTTGCAAAGTTTAATGGATCACACCACTAAGCGTTTATTTGAAAGTTTTTCACACGAAAATATTAATAATATGATAAATTTGAATTGCACTCTTATGTCGAAGTAGGGTTGCGATGGCTCTTCTGGGCATTCAGAGTACAATCAAAGTTTAGCACCTGATGTTACTGACAAGAACCTGCTATTAGTATCGATGGTGGCTTTAAGTTTACGAGCAACCTCTGAAGAGAAATACTGGCGTAACAGTAGTCCATCATCAACAAGATATTGTCGTCCAATTTCTTTCGAATTCGCTAAGGAGACTAAAGAAAAAGTCTTAACAGTTGTTGAGAAAATAAAGACCGAAATTACCGCTTTAGGAAATACGACTGTTATAGTATGCAGCAAACAATTCAATGTAATACACAATTTAGTGTTCACGATGCTAGATGGCAAAACATCTCAGACAGTTACAAATACCGCTTCAGCAGCCGTATGCTATATTTGTAAAGCGAAGCCCTCTGAAATGAACCATTTGGATATAATATCAACAAAAACCATTGATAGTGAAGCTTTTAAATTAGGTATTTCATCATTACACGCTCGAATAATATTTATGGAGTGCATACTCCATATATCTTATAATATGCCTTTTCAAAAGTGGTCTGCAATTGATTCAAAAAATAAGATATTAAAACAAGAAAACAAACAGCGCATTCAACAAGCATTTAAAGAACGCATGAACTTGCGAGTGGATACTGTACAACAAGGAACTGGGTCGTCGAATGACGAAAACACTTTAAGGCGTTTCTTTTCTAATCCTGATCTAGTAGCAGATAAAACAGGTATTAGTGAAGAACTAATAGATCGCTTCCGAATTATTCTCCAAATAATTACATGTGGGCACACAATTGATACGGGGAAGTTTAAGACATTTTCGTTGGATACTGCTGAGCTATTCGTTCGTAAATACAATTGGTACTTCATGCCAGCTACTGTCCATAAAGTATTGATACATGGAAATGACATAATTGAAGCAGCAGTGCTCCCTATAGGCATGCTCTCCGAGGAAGCGGAAGAAGCACGTAATAAGGATTACAGAAATTATAGATTAATGTTTTCCAGAAAATGTAGTAGAACTGCAACAAATACTTATGTTTGGCATCGTTTGCTTGCATCATCTGATCCCTATATAAGTAGTATAAGACGTCAACCACGTAAACATATTTTGGAACTAGATGATGTAGTAAAAGAAATGATAGATGATGAATAAAAGTCTTTACATATTAAAATGCATGTATTGAAATTTATTTATAAAATAATTAGTTTTGGTAAAGAAACAAAAAGTTGTGGGAAAAATATAGTATGGGTTATATGGGCAGTAAATGGGGGCGTTAATTGAGCTAACCAAAAGCTCTGTGCCAAATTTCAAAAACTTTGGACCAAAAATAAATTTTCGGTTCTATGGGCGGTGGGTAGTGGGCGTGGCCAACATAGCATTAATAACAGAATCGAATGTTCTAGATACAACTTCTCCAGTGAAGGAAAATGATGATCTATCTGAAAGCTCGTCATTATCAGCAAGTGAATTTAATTTTCATGTTGATAGTTTATCAACTACGAAAACAACAAAAAAAGACCTTCGAGGAGTGAACTTCAACAATTTAGCAGAAGCTTGCGATCGTACTGGAGTTTCCGATAGATCTGCTTCTCTTCTAGTAAATGCTGTTCTTCAAGATTTTGACGTTGTCAGTAGACAAGACACTTCAAACAGTTAAACCGCAGTAAATTAAGAAGAGAAAGAAAAAGGAGAAGAACTGAACTGAAAAAAGAATCCACTACCAACTTGAAAGTTACAGTGGTCTATTTCGATGGTAAAAAGGACAGAACATCTGTAATGGAGAAAAAATGAAATACTTTTCACAAGAAATACATATTCGAGGAGCATATTGTTCTAATTGCAGAACCTGAATCTGTTTATTTGGGACATGTAACGCCTAGCTCAGGAAACGCTAAAAACATAAAATCAAGTATTATCGACATTTTAAGTGGTCACTTTTGATCTGTTCAATTAATTGCGGCGATAGGATGTGACGGAACCGTTGCAAGAATGGAGTTATAAAACAATTAGAAGTAGAAATTGGACACTCGCTACAATGGCTGATATGTTTATTTCACGCCAATGAACTGCGGCTTCGGCATTTAATTGAGAAAATTGACAGTAAAACCAACAATCCAAAAGGATTCTCAGGGCCGATTGAAAAGCTTCTTTTAACATCTCAGAACCTTCCAGTAGTTAAGTTTTGAAAAAAAAGTAATGGTTCGACCTGAGGGACTCCAGTACCGATCAGATATATCTTTGTGAAATATGTTCTGCGATCGCACGGGGTGATGTGCCCTTAAATTTATTAAATCGTGAACCCGGAAAAATGGGAGATGCAAGATGGCTCACACCGGCTAATAGGGTTTTAAGACTCTATGTAGGCACAGAACAACCGTCGAATGAACTAAAAAGATTAGCGGAATTTATAGTGAAAGTATATGCTCCTGTTTGGTTTGATATTAAAATCAAATCATCGACACTTATTCTCTCTGATAACGAGATCACGATATTTAACACCGGAAATTAAAGCAGTGATCGATCCACTAATACGCAGAAATGCATTTTTTGCCCATCCAGAAAATATTTTGTTGGCAATGATTACAGATCATAGAAAACATATTAGAGAACTTGGATTAAGAAGGATACTCAAATGTAGGGTAGACTATTTTCAGACTAGCAATATTCGACAGTTTAAAGTTCCTGAACTTAACTTTGAAGCTCAGCATTACACACAATTAATAAATCGGCAGTCAGTTACTGTGACTGAACCCCCACTCACAAAGCAAATATCCAATGATACTTTGCAAGAGATGATTGTCACAGTTCCCGGCGGTATTGAAATTTTGACGTACCCCTACCCCTGCCATTCACAAGCTATTGAACGATGTATTGAACTGTTAGCGAAGCTTCTGCCTTAGTAAGTGGAGCATAGTCAAGAGATGGACTCATTCGAAGTTGGATAGCATCAAGAACAAAAATTCCAAAAACTGAGACAAGACAGCAGTTTTTAAAAGCTTTATAGCAATAAACTGACTTTTATGGGTGGTGGGAGGTAATAAGGGAGGCAGGTAGGGAGGAACTCTTCATGTAGCCACCTCTACGTTTGAGTTCTGGGTTATTTCAATCAATAACATTATTTTATTGAGAGAAATAAGCGAAGAGCTACATTGTTCACTCATATTTCAATAGCAAGTTATGTGAAAAATACAAGTCGACCTAGGCACCTGAAGATGGAATTTGTTAGAGTCGAAATTTTGCATGTTTGATCATCTATACTAATGACAACTTTCTGACACTCAGGCAAATTGAAATCTCACCCTTTATTTTTTTCCCATATAGATCGGCCCACTCTATTGGGCACCCATGAAAATCAACAAAGAAAATTTTTTTGGGACAACCTACTGTTCATCTGTTTTTAGTATAGTGCGTATAGCACTATTTCACATTTTTGAAGTACATTAGGCATATCACATATCATATCATTTATGTAAATTATAAATAGTAGAGCTTCAAGTATTGATTCTTGATATACCCTACACCACAAAAGTGGGGAGAGTTTATTTGATTTGTGCTGATGTTTGTAACGCCCAGAAATATTAGGCCAACACCCTTAAGTATACCGATCGGCTCATAATCACTTCCTAAGTCGATTTACGTCCGTCCGTCCGTCTGGCTGGCTGGCTGGCTGTCCATGTAAAGCTTGTGCTCAGAGTACAGGTCGCAATTTTGAAGATATTTCGATAAAATTTGGCACATGATATTTTTTCGGACCAAGGATAGATGGGATTGAAACTGGTAGAAATCGGTACATTATTTCACCTGGCCCCTATACAAATGTCCTCACGAAATTGGGGTTTACCGGTCATAAATCTTTGAATTATGCAAGTATGCAAAGAAATTTTACCACAAATGAGTACTAAATGAAGCTAAATCACATCTACAAATTTCGTAAAGATCGGTCTATATATAATATGGTAGAATTTTATTATGATCGGTCCATAATTAGTCATAGCTCCCATATAAGGCCCACTTCCCGAAATCACTTTAAGGACCATAAATCTCTTAAAAATGTTGTTATCCTAATAAAATTTAACAAAAATGAGTTTCGTATGTACAAATAGGATGACACCTAATTTTATAACAGTCAGTTCATAATTCGTAATTCACTTTAACCTCCATAAATCTTTTAAACGTATTTATATCGAGATAAAGTTTAACACACATAATATTTATATTCACGGAAGTCATGGCACTAAATTTTTGGATGATCGGTCTATAATAGGTCATATCTCCCATGTAACGCCCATGTCTTTTATTGATATACTGGGTGTAGGGTATTATATGGTCGGGCTTGACCGACTATACTTTCTTACTTGTTTAACCCTATCTTTATTATTGATTACGTTCGATTTTATGTTTTTTTAAATCGACAAAAAATGCCATAATTCTTTTATTTTTTTAATATTTTTCCATCTGTTTAGTTCCATCTTTTAGTTTACAGATGTTTCGCATGAAAAGCTTTTGCGAAAACCGGATTAAGATTTCGATAATGTACGAGTATTATTCCTGTCTAAATATTCTTCAAGTTGCAGTTTAACACTTTCTTACATACTTGTAAGGTGCTTATTGGATGTAATTTTTCACGTTTTTTTTGGAACCTTTTTAATTGGTCTTACCATTAAGGATTTCCATTTTTCGGAAAAAACTCCAGTTCTTAACGTTGTATTTACCAGTAGCATCAAAATCGGCCCCGTAGTATTTTTTGCTATTTTCTTCAAATATAACACAGATTCTATCATGAAATTTTGCATACTTTATTTTTATTATAGAGGGACAAGTCGTGTTGAAAGTGGTAGCAATCGCGTATACGATTTCTCACTTTCCAGAATATGGCTTTATGACACATAACTGTCTATAGAAAATCTGTATCCATACAAAATTACACAATAATAAGTTTTATGCAAAGTGAAATCTCAAACCGATATTTTGTTTGAATCGGTCCATAATTTTGACATAACCCTATACAAAGACCGCTTCTATCAAATTGAAATTCAACAAAATAATCCAAATACACATTTAAATCGTCGTACTAATTTTCATAATAATCAAGCCATATTTGATAGCCCCCATATAATGTCTACTATCGGAAATCACTCAACTGCACATAAATCTCCAATTAACATCAGCAGCAAGTTTGAATTCGACACAAATAGTCCACACATATATCAAAATATATACATATATGACCGTAAATGCGAACAAATCTTGTATAAAAAAAATTATTACGTTGACATTCAACACAAATAATTCGCATATAATTATTTGTGTACATATAAATCGTAGTATAGAACTTCATGATGATTGACCCATAATAGGTTATAGTTCCCTTATGAGGACTACTCCCGACATTAACCTACATACGGATGATTTATATAAATATTTCTTATCCCATTCGATTTGAGTGAAGTTTGGAATATAAACAGTCTTTGAAATAACTACCATCGACGTCACATCTCGCTTTGCTAAAGATAGATATTTGAATATACTCGTACATACTCGTATATGAATAATATTATAATATACCTTCTTTGTGGTGAATTTTATCTGGATACTTACAAGCGATTTATGAACGTTATATGCTTAACCAATCTCCTCAAAATATGGCTATAGGTTTGTTGTAATTCATTTTCTAAATCAAGTAACCCATTTTTATATTTCAAATTCATTAATACATTTTTCATTTTGGTTTTATTCTTTTCAATAAATTGTTGTATGTTATTTTTATAAAGAAAACTGCCTTAATTAATTTTTTTAAAATCAAGTTAAGTATCATTTCAAGGTTATACCGATGTATAAAACTTATTAATGGATCTCAACAATAAATTCTCAAAATATTTAATTGCTTAATATTCCTGTGTCAAATAAAATTCATCAGCTTTAAAGATTATATGACATATATTATATGTTTGGGTGCTGTAGCTTAATTGATTAGCGTGTTTGATCATTAAGCATGAGTTGGTATTTGTTGCCTGGGTTGGATTCCCAGCCGTTGCCACTCAAAAGAACATTAGTTTCTGATAATTATTAGTTTTCTATCCTATCATAACAAATATTTATCACAGCGCCCTCCTTCGGTAGTATTGCATTGAAATGCTACCGAACTAAAATAATTAAATAATGGCTATAAATAAAGCTTTGATCAATGTGCCTACTCACCACCAGAGGCGCTGCAATGCTACACTACAGAGAACAGAAAGATACCATTCACATTTGCTAACGATTCGCAAATTCATTGCTTTTGCATTGCTTTTACTCGACAATAATAAAAATGTGCATTGCTGTTTGTTTACTCATTCCTTATTACTGTTTGCTATTTTACATTCCCTTTTTGTTATGCGGTTATACATCAAGCAACGAAATAATTCGTTGAAAAAACTAAAATCATTCACACCATTCGTCCAGTATTCGTTGCTTTCAGTGAATGAAAACATAAAGAAAGAGCAAAAACAATACAAAACCTAATGAGAAAATAAATATTTTTTGATTGTTGCTTTATGTGCGATTTGTTGACAGTAAACTAGTAAAGTTTGATATTTTTTGTTAGTATGTACAACTTACACAATCAGCATTGAAACCATTCATACCAATCGTTAACCATTCGTACCAATCGTTAAGTATTCGTTGCTTTTGGAAGTATACGTTTACATTTGTAGAAGACATGCAATGCAAGCAGCGTTGCCAAATGTGCAGATTTATCTGTTTTTTGCAGTTTTTTGAAGTGCAAAACAGGCTTGCAGATTTTTACTCTAAAAACAGTTTTTTTAAATCAATGCAGATTTTTCAATTTTATTCGAATAAAACAAATTATTATTATTCCCACTCTATGTGGAATTTTGTGGACCAAAGATTTAAAAAAAATTTCAATTGCACAAATTTTGTACAAACAAAAGAAATGGAAACTAAATTTAATAAGAATATGTACAACTAATACATACAAAAGTATGTCTAATTAATTTTCTATGATCTCTATACACATGTATGTGATAATTTCAATGAAGTATTATTCGTTGTTTTTACTGTTATCCCCTGGCCCACGATGTCGAACGATAACGTTCGCTTAGATAAGACTTAAGACACAAACTTTTTATCGTATCTATTTTTTATTCAATCAAGTTTGTTTATTCCACAATCAAGTTTGTGTCTTAAGTCTTATATAAGCGAACGTTATTGTTCGACATCGTGGGCCAGGGGGTTAATTTTATATACATATGTATGTTTTATATCAAATATAAACATTATATTTTGTTTTCTTTTTTTCTTCAATAATTTAAACATATACAAATATCATTTTATTACATACCGCACACATTCTTCAAAAGTGACTCAATTCAAAATTTAAATTTTTCGGGTTTGTATCCTTAAACAACACACAACACACTTGTTTAGCTATAAGAAAAAGTTCAAAGCATTTTGTTACCGTTAACAAGTTCTAAGAAACAGTTAAGTCTTTCTTTATATTTCATTTTGTATAAAGTTGCAATTTAATAGTGATTTATTTTTAGTTGTGTCATATAATAAAAATTTTAAATTGAGTCACTTTTGAAGAATGTGTACGATATTATTTAATTTTGTTTTGAAGGTGCATTTTTTTCGAAAAAAACAGATTTTTTTTGGAATTGTCAGATTTTGTAAAAAAAAATATGGCAACACTGAATGCAAGCATAATTTTTCGTTACACTCCGTTTTGTGAATAATGACATGTATTGCTTTACGGAATTGATTTATGTTGTCAACATGAGGGTCGTTTTTTGTGATTGTATTCAAAATCTAAAATTAACCAATCAATCCGTTCTCTGCTACTGAAAAGCATATGAAAAGCTTTTATCTACTTTCACCACCTATTCTTCTCCTACCTATTCCTTTCCAAAGAAAGTAACACAATTAATTAATTAATATATAGGCATATTAATTGCCTGAGTGTTACTTCTCTTAAAAAAAATGATTTATTACCCCTAATAAGCTAACTAATAGGATCGCAAGTGTGGTTTACGTTCCCTGTAAATTCATATCAATTAGAGTTTTTGCTTTCTCTTAGAGTTATGTAAATGCATTAGACGATATAAGACTTAAATGTGTTGTTAACATGCACTTGAGAAGCACGTAGATGTTTGACTCTGTCGACTATTGTTTCGCACTTGGAAAGCTGTCAGAATCAACAAACTTATGCGCTTGCCAAAGGTGTAAAAACTGCAATTTGCATAATTGATAAAGTTTATGCCACAACTAGAGTGTTGGTGATGATTTTTCACACTAAAACATTTTACACCTTTAATTCAACTTTTAACTATGGATTTTCTCATTCCCAGAACATTGCAAGGAAACTTTTCTCTGTGTTTTCAGTTTTTTATTTTAATGCAAAGGTAAAATTTCTTACACAACTGAAAATAAGACATTATTATCTTAAAATATTAACAACTGAATGTCGAAAGCAATTTTTTTTTGCGTAAATGTTATAATAAGACCAGTTATTTCAGTGATTGGTGGACTTATTGACATAGTTCCATGTATTAAGGTTTTAGGAATTTATTTTCATAATGGGCTTTCGTTTTCTCAACATATTAAATACATAATTTAAGGACTATGTTTGTATTGAGAACAACTTACAACACATGCCATAACTTACCTTCTTCTTATGTTGATTTATGGCTTAGAGATATTTTCCGGAACAAATACCATGAACTTATTAAGATTCAGACGTATGGGTTTTAATAGGATCCTTCGTTTTAAATCTGTTTTTGACTTCGTGGATTGCAATTTTGAGGATTTTAGTAATGTAAGGCTTTTTACTGGTTTTATAAGGTATTTATTCTAAATACTCCGTCATATCTAGTTGCTAAATGTATTCAGTTTTTCGAATTATTCGCGAACTTGCTTCCTTATTTGTCCTTCTTTGTCTTAATACCATACACTGATCGACATTTTTTAAAATCTATTGAAAGCTTTGTAAGAATGGTTATTGGTCTCATAAACATATCTGTATATGAAATTGTTGTTCTTGATACTAAATTTTGTTAGATAAATAATTGTTTTTCTAAAATTTGTTACTCCTTAACGTGCTTAGAAATGAAAGCAAATATAATTTGAATAATTTTTTTTTTGATATTTCTTTATTTAGGCTGGAGTTTAATTAAATTTAATTTTCATTCAATTATTTTTACTGAAGGTAGGAGTTGTTACATGAAAATTATTATTAAAATTTATTGATAATTTTTCTTGGCTTAGGATTCGAACCTGGGTTGTTGGTTGAATTTACATATGTTTCGAGAAACACCACTTTCTCTCATCAGAATTGTTTGCGTTCTAACCCTCTGCACCACTGCAGTGCCTGCTAGCCAAACAGTCAAACATCAATCTTTTAACCAGTGTTACCTGGTGGTTCGAAATTTGCTGTAATTATCATTTTTCAATTTATTTACATATTGTCTCCTTTTTCTTCAGTTTTTTCATATTCATGTCAAGACTTTGTCTCGAAAACCTGAATACAATACATAATAAGTTTGTTGTCCACTTTCGTCGACATTTTATGTGTACTACTTGAAGTACAATCGCAAACATTAGCTTGTGCCCTAACTATTTTAAGAACAATTATTATTTTTATTTGAAATGTTAATTTTAAATCTTTGATATTTCTTTATTTCATTTAATGAACTCGAGCCTAAATAAAGAAATATCAAAGATTTAAAATTAACAGTTCAAATAAAAATTTGAATAATTTAATAATTTTAATATTAAGATTATAGTTTTATTTTATAAACTCTTGTGTTAAAATTATGTTTTAAATATGTAATCACTTTTGGCCTACATAGCCTTTCGATTACATTTAATAAATAAATAAATAAGTATAAAAATGTCAAATATGTGAAATAGAGAGCCTCACCACATGGACGTATTTTTCGCATTCAAAACATTTGTGGTTACGTTGATTAATGGCTGTTTTTACTAAACCTTAAACAATGTCCGTCAAGACCCACTATTTGCTTTGTTTCTGTTTGACTTGCGATTATGTTGAATTTTCTATGCCCCTGAGAATCAATTACACTGGTTTACAGCCAAAAAATACCAAGAACGCCACTTATCTAGATAAGTTAATTGGGACCTCCTGAACACGAAAAACGCTGTAATTTTTTTTTTTTTCTAAGTACCGTTTTTTAGATAACGGTACTTTTGTGTTTTTCGGTGTATGGTCCCATTCAAACCCTTGTGGAGCCCAACCAAAGAACCCGATCGAGATGAGTGGCATATCGTTGGAAAGGTTTTTGAATGCCTTTTCCGCCGATATGCTGCAAATTTCTATCTGATAAGAAATAGCTGAGTTATGGCACCTCAAAGTTCGAAATTTGCCTATTTTTTACGTTTTTTTCAAAATTTTTCTTTTTTATTTAATTTTTTTTCTACGTTACAGTTAATATCTGGAATGTTTTATTTTTTATCCAAATAGTTTATTTAATTACCAACATTTTAAGCGTAATTTGAAAAAAATCGGATGAAAAATATAGTTTTTATTAAGGATTTTGTGGAACGACAATATTTTCATCTTCATTGCTTACACACTATATTCGGCGTAAATTCAAAAAATTTAAATTAAAATGGCGAGCGACTTGAACTCTTACGTTTTTTTCGGATGGATCTTCGCGAATGAGGAACCAACAATAGTCCGCCATCATTTGTTCGTCCCACCAGCCTTTGTAACGTCTCTCGATTTCTTCCATTTCTTGGTGAAATCTTTCACCTTGTTCATCACTTTCGGAGCCCAAGTTGGTGGGGAAAATATCCAAATGACTGAATAAGAAGTGTAATTTAGGTGTCATATTTGAACCTAAAGGTTAAAAAGAATAAATTTTAAATCATAACGGCCTTTTTGATATACATGTTTTCACTCAACGCTTACTAATGGCATTGAATTTTTGCAGTAATGTATTGATCTTCTCTGCGTAATCAGGACTTCTGTAGTTTCCCAAAAAGTTGTAACCGATGTCCTGGAATGCTTCCCATGCCTCCAAATGAGCTGGACCTTAACACTCATTAAATGCTTGGTCACCGTACAGAGCGCGAATAAAAATAGGCAAATTTCGAACTTTGAGGTGCCATAACTCAGCTATTTCTTATCAGATAGAAATTTGCAGCATATCGGCGGAAAAGGCATTCGATTACCTTTCCAACGATATCGGGTTCTTCGGTTGGGCTCCACAAGGGTTTGAATGGGACCATACACCGAAAAACACAAAAGTACCGTTATCTAAAAAACGGTACTTAGAAAAAAAAATTACAGCGTTTTTCGTGTTCAGGAGGTCCCAATTAACTTATCTAGGCAAGTGGCGTTCTTGGTATTTTTCCAAATTAAAAATTTGTAAACCAGTGTTATTATCCGCCGATGTTGATAGAATCGTTTTAAGTGCAAGTTCTTTTAAATCATGCTTTGCTGCTTCTCTAGTGATGGCATTTATTATGATTTCAGAAAAATCGCATAATTTATTTTGCAATAACTGCTCGCGTATACCATTATCTTTGATGCCACGAATAAATTGTGCGCCTACTAAAATGTTTGCCACGCAATCACCTACATATACATATACATATGTATATCTTCTTCTCTTAATTTTCCTACAAATTCTACAATTGACACATTTTCTTAATATTTCGATAGGAATTGATGCTGAGCCACTAACACGTTCTGTTGTGGTGACAAATGTTCTTGCAGAATAACCAAAGCGGCATATGTAAGATCGTTTGGATTAGCAGGTACGGCGAGAGCTGTAACAATGCCAAAATTCTTATGGTCAATTGAATTCAGTAACAAACTTAAACATTAATTTTAAGGTACTTCAAAATTTGGTACTAGATTTGGTACGATTTATAGACCTTGAACTACTGCTATCTATAGGTGTGTTGTTGTTAATATTTTCCAGAATTTTCTGTTGAACTTCCATTTAAGCTTTAAATTGTGATGTTTATTAGTAGTTTTTCACATTTATACATACATACATATTATAATTATTAATGTATAATTTACCTAAAACAGTACTGCGAAAAATAAGCACTTTTTGATTCACATAATTTTCATCATATAGTCTATAAGAGAACTCAAATTTATCAACAACTACTGTTTTCGACTAAACCCAAAATAAAAGAATTTTAATTTATGATTTTTTATTTAAAGTCAAAATAAGCAGCAATTTTGTTTTAATAAATTTAAAACATTTTGAAATTTAAATTTTGCGTATAACTCGAAAACACAAAAACAGCTTTTACAAGCATCTTGGGATTAGGATGGATAATAAAACAATGTCAAAGTTGACTAATTTGGGTTTCACAGCTTTAACTTGAATACTTCTTGGTTACTCCCATGTAAAATTTTATCTCGTATGAACCATCCGTTTAGAAATGCCAGATTTGTGTCAAAAAAATTAGATTCTACCACACTGTGGAATGTTGTTATACCTCATATACGAGCGTAATTGAGAAAAGAGCCCTATACATTTGCTTTCAAACCTTTAATTCTAGCAACAACAAAATGTAAGTTTAAGCATAACCACGAATAAAGACATATAAACCATATGTGCTGGAGGCAATAATAACTTCGAAAAACTCGCGAACTTACTTTTTGAACCACAAAAAGCTCAAATTTTAAGTTAAAAATTTGTTAAAACCATACATATACGAGTATTTATATCATTCAGCCTGCGTTGTAACTTTCTAAAATATCTTACAAACATTATTGACACAAAAATTTATTGGAAATAGTCCTATTCAAAAATAGGCACACGACAGAATGAGATATAAGCAAAAACCATGACTTCGATGAACATTTTCTTTTTGGGAGTTGAAAACAAGCGTGACTATATAACACTTTGCACCCAGTATATGTTTAAACTCCGATTTTTAGAAATGGGATCTATATCATCCAAAAATGTAGTGGCATAATTTCTATGCAAATAAATATTCTTTGTGATTTAGATTTATTTATAGATGTTAAAGATTTATAAATGTTAAAGTGATTTTCGAAGGTGATATTATATGGCAGCTATGACTAATTAGGGACCGACCGTTATAAAATTATTTGTCATGATTTCTGTATATATGAAAATTACTTCTGTTTTTTTTTATTATTATTATGTTAGTATAAGGAGATGTATGGTTGTTAAAATGATTTCGGGAAGTGGGTCTTATATGCCAGCTGGGCAGAATGATTTTTGTGTATTTAAAACAGGCTTATGTTGAGTATGATTTGTATACCAATATTTTTAAGAGAGTTATGCTCTTTACAGTGATTTTCGGCAGCGGGGCTTATATTAGAGCTATAGTCAATTATGGACTGATCTGCAAAAAAGTTGTTGATGATATAAGGCTTCATGTACAACTTATTGGGATACGTGCATAAGTCAAATATTTATGACCGATAAACCCTATTTCGGGAGGACGTTTGTATGAAGGCTAGGTGAAATAATGAATCGATTCCAACCAGTTTCAATTCCAAGCGTCCTTGGACCAAAAAATATCAATTACCAAATTTGATTGAAATATCTTTAAAATTACGACTTGCACTTTGCGTACAAGGTTTACATGGACAGCCAGCCATCCAACCAGCCAGACATCTAGAAAGCCAGACGGGCGGACTGATGGACATCGTTAAATCGATTTAGAAAATGATTCTGATAAAATTAAACTCAAATAATGTACTATTTGTTTAAAATATCCAAGTGTGCTTTGATAAAAAAAATTAAGAGTAATCAAAACTCAACTATTCTAAATAAAATGTTAAATTGTATAAAAAATATATTTAAATAATAAAATGAGTTTGTATGTCGTATATACAAACACGTAATTGAAACTACTCAAAGTGAATTAAGATTTTCTATAGCATGTAAAAATTAAATATAGTTTCTAGGGTTACGAAAATACTAAGTCGTCGGTTTTCTTTTACAAAAAATTGGTCTAATGTTTGCCGAACAGCTTTTTCTCAACGTAAAATAAATTTCCTTGTGGGAATTGTCTGTATTACTACCATTAGCAATATCGTTGTATAATGCTTTACTTTTTATGTCATCAAATAAGCTTTTTGCTCTTGTCTGAAATAACATTTTATTGAATAGTATTCTCTGCGCAACTTGATTTTCAATTCAAATAGAAAGCATTTCGATCATCAAAACACTTCTTGTACGGGTCGTCATCGTTTTACCATCTAATGATGTTGCAGATTTTACAAAAGTTAAAAAAAAAAAATTAATGACTCGAACCCAAAAAAACGCAACCTCGAAAATCCAACGACGCACAGTGAAAATTAGTTCCTTAAGCAGCGACGCAACTTCGAAAAAACGCAAAACGAAACGACACAAAGCGAGGTATTGGTGTACTCTTATATTAAAACATTCCAGATACATATATAAACATAAACCCTATTAAGGAACAATGTTGGCTTTGTCCAAGAAATAAAGATTATTTATCTTAAGAAATATGCTATACTTAAGGGACTAAGCCATTTTAGGAACTTTATAGGAAGACGTAAATAAAGAAAAGGCAATAATGTCTATCCCCTATCCCAACAGACTCATCGACGCAATACATCACCAAGATGTGCATGTAAGTATGTATGTTGATGTACATACTTCAAATACACAGTAGTATACTACTATACTACTATAGTAGCATGTTGCTTATTTGTAATTTGCTGGGTTTCATTATTTTTTGTTTATTTAAAAGCAAAACTTTATACGATGACCTAAAATAATTTATGGAAATACGCTAGGCAACGTTTAGCAAACAATAAACCAGGAAATGTTGTGGAAAAGTATTATACAAATACAAAATACTGTAAAGAAACGATCAAAAAATGCTCCACAAAAAAGAACACATTTAAGTAAACTGTTTACGTTTTTAATATTATTTCATTTATTTCAAGGAGTCATAAGTTAAGCTAAACGTCAGCACTTTATAGTAAACATTCTTTGTCTGTGTCTTCACCACCTCTTTGCCGTTGTGCCCCTCTAAATCTAAAAGAAGGCAAGTAAGAATATGCAGGCCATATTGTTACCCTACACTTGTACGAATACGAGTATATTAAATAAAATATTTTTTTGTGAGAAGCAGGCTTTAATGATTATAGCGTTAGGAGAACAATACTTTATCTTAAATAGTTTATATAATTAAAATTCAATTTTAATTAAAGAGTTTTTGTTGGAGGTACAATTCAACTTGTTGTACTCACATTAAAAGAAAAATTCATTAAACTAAGTTTCGTGGCAATAACTAAACAAAGTGTATATAAATATTTAAGAATTCATATGCATACATACATACATACATATGTATGTATGTATACCACCACTAGGTGGCGGCGATTGTACATATGCTCACTTGGTATATTATCGAATGTAGACATAATATATTATTTCTAAAGAAATAAAAAGAGTCTAATTGGTCTGAAATATTATGTATTCTTTATTATATATCCTACATTATTTTACTAGTTCTCATATCAATTTTCTAATATACAGACACAACCATGCTCTGAAGATTATTTTTATGAAATTAGCTGACGGAGTCAAACGAACGTAAAACACTTTCAAGACTTTATCATATTTAAGAAACACTTTTCAGAATCTACCTCGAATTTACTGATCAAGGTAGAATATTTAGCTAATAGGTATAACATAGACAACCTCTCTACTTTTTTGAGTTACAAAAAAGTTGTGTTTATTACCGCTGTTATCTAAATAGAATGAATATTTGAAATACTCCAGATAGTATAGAGTGCGATTACAACATTTCCTTTGGTATAGTTTGTGCCATAAGTAGCTTTTGATACCATTTAGACATTTAAAAAAACATTGAAAAATATCCTCTGACCTACGGTGGTTAAGGTTAAAAATATAGAATAGATTAAATGTTTTGCACATGACACCAACTTTGAAACACCTTTAGCTTTGTCACGTTTTGTGACAAATTATCCGACAAACTAAATGGATCGGTCTTAACCATGTTGGTGATTATAAAAAATGAGTAAAAAGGCGCGACTATCTTGAGGCGATATTTAAACACACATACAAACAAATAAAAAAAAAAAACTGACAGACAGCCAGAAATTCTGAACGGACGGCAATTTTCACATATACATTAATAGAGCAGAAATAAACTGTGAAAAAATAAAAACCTAAGAATATGGAAGAGAGTGATGATGAAAACGAATATGCTAACAGAATATTGAGGATTTCTGTGCCACTCAAGGCAGAGGCATTAAGAAAACGCACTTGAGGGCAAAGAAACACTCGTCCATATTTATGTAAAGAAAATAGTAACAAACAAAAAAAAAAAAAAACGCGAGAAAAATTATACTTAATACACCATAAACGACAGGACTTTTTGTACGCGAGACTAATAAAGTCTACATGGAATTTATTCATGCCGAAATATAAGAAGCACCACCAACCCCAAACATAAAAGAGGACAAAATGTGGAGAACAGTGAAAAATTACAGCCCCAGTCAAAATATATGTAATCAGATATTTCAAACTTTACTTTTTCCATCAACTTTCTAAACATTTTCGTATTTTTATTTGTGATTGGTTGTGTAGGTGTGTGATAGTGTGTGTGCATGTCTGTTTGTACGAGTGTTGGAACAAAGTTCTATGCTAATTAGATGTTAGAAAAGTCGTCAGTCAGTCAGTCAGGGCTTTTAGAAAATTCTGATGCAGGAGGTATGGGAATTTTTCTTTTACTTGATGCTCGCACAAACACAAATTATGACCCACAAAAGATGAATGGTACAGCTCGTAGAGCTCCTTGTTAAATAGAAAATGGAATATAATCGTAGTTGCTACGAGTAAGTACATGTACTTTAGACTCTGCTCTGGCGTTTTACATTCGCATAGCGAGTAGTACTATGTGAACTGAAGTAAAAGCGAGTAATATAAATTCATCACAAATGTACTTCACATTATTTATGTTTTTATTTAACATTCGAGTTCAACATTAAGTTTTAATGATTGTAACTCTTAATGAGCCATGATAAATGTAAAAAATGTACAATTCTAATGGAACAGTCAGTGCATGCTCATGCATAACTGCATAAAAAGCAAACTCAAATATAAACCGAATTACCTACATATGCATATACTCTTAAAGGGACTTTTTTAGGGTAAACATTATTACTTGAAATATATTTGAAACTGTTCTTTACAATCGAGATCCCTGGGTACTTGAATGATCTTGCTATATCGCTCATTTGTGAAAACCAGATTTGCCAATAATAATAATTATTCTATTTATTGATATTGTCATGGGCGACATTTGATTTTAACAAGGCAGTACCATACAGACCGTAAAACAAATCAATTGCTGATTACAATATTTTCTGACTTTGAACTAATTTTTTTTGTTAATCAAAAGTGGCTCCCTAGATTGTATTTATTATTTAGTCACATGTTTTTAGATATTTCCGCAAAAAAGGTTTATTTACCAACAAAGTCTTGTCAGTTTGCCCGGTGTGCTATTCAATACATAATATAATAAGAGTTGGTCAAGTTGGTCAAGCCTAAAATATTCATAAATCCGACTTCGAATACGGATTTAGCCGGTTCATTATATGCGTTAATATTTAAGTTTTTCTTTATCAATGTACATATTTAAAGGAAAACAAACAAAGAATACTTAATAAGAATATTAATCAAAATATTTCTTATTTAATAATTAAGCTAATCATTAAAAAACGTTAGATCCACTGCATAATGGTATACTTTTTGGGAACCTCAATATCTAAATATTCTTAATAAAACCACTTTATCAAATAAAAAATGTCGTAATATACGTCGCACTGTGGCTCAGAATCATTTTTCATCGGCCAAAAATCTGTATCTTGTACATATTTTAGTAATTCTTTTCTTGTGAAGAGAAAACACCTTGAATTTTTCTCCAGTTTTTATTTCATTAAAATAGGTATATTGGCGTATCTTTTTCCATCAGATCCGAACCTAAGTCTTCTTCTTATAGTTCTTGAGGAGACTTCAATACCGAATTTTGTTGAAAGACCTTTTCAAATTGCGGTGTAGTTCATAAATGGGTCTGCGTGTGTCTACTGAGGCTCTGTAAATTAATTTAGTTATCACCAACATCATCATCATCAACCTCCTCAGTACACGCCACTACAAACACTGGGATGTGGAAAAAGAAACCTCTCTAGATACTTTAGTATATATTAATTGGGTTCTATGATAAAATGTGTACCGATGTTCACCAAAATTTAGCAGTCAGCCAGTTACAGTATGAACGGTGACCCAGAAAAAGTTTCTTCCCTTTTTTACGACTATCGAATGCCTCGCCATAACAATACGCGAAAGTGAAAATTCTATTCTATTTCAGCACTCAATTATTATATTTACAAATACTTCCTTCCTTTTCCGCTATTGGAAAGTATTATGAGAATAATGCAGGTCAAGTTATTCTCTATAATATAATCCAAAAGGTTCACACGCCTATAATTTATATCAGTACTATTCCAAATCAATAGTCCATCCTTGTTTCATTATAGACTAACTGAGATTCTCTTGTGGTAGAGATCCAATCACGTCATCATATGAAAAACAGACGAAAATAGTAATACATCCACATCATTTCCAATTGTATTTCAGACATTTCCAAATATACTTCAGAAACTTCCAACTTCTGATGTTAGCCATATAACAGTATTACAGCAGATAAACCTGTTGATAATATCATTTCAATATCGATTTCGTTATTAGCATAAAATGTTCCATGGCAATTCAAATTTGGTTCAGATTGAACCATGTAGGCTATTCAAATCTGAAATGTAAGTTTACAAATTGTCAAATAATTTGTGTTACAGTCTACGACATGCAAACTTAACTATACCATTAAATTTTTAAATTAATTATCAAGTAAAAGTTTTCAGTATAACATTTGTTGGAAATACCAATCAATGCTAAATACGGGAAAAATCAAAATGCGGCCATTTATAAAAGCACCGCCAGCGTAATGGTTTGGGGTGCTGTTGCTGCTTCGAAAGTAGTAAATATTATTTTTATTGAAGGAACTATGGATCGCTATCAATAAAATCTATTTTGGAAGAAAATTTAAAATTTTTCAGAAAGATAACGACCCGAAGCATACGGCTCAAATAATCAAATGCTGGTTACTATATCATGCTCCTCGACAATTACACACCACCCCAAAGTCCAGACTTAAATGTTATTCAGCACGTTTGGGAAATTCTTGAGCGGAAAATTAGAAAACATCACTTTAGTAGCGCGCCAATACTAAAAGGGAAGCTTCAAGAGGAATGGAGAAATATTTCATCTTCTGAGTTGGAAATTTAGTAGCATCAATGCCTGGACGACTTCTAGCTGTCATAGACGCCCGTAGTAGACATACCAAATATTAATTTTTATAAATATTTACAATTTTTTGTACATATTCGTAAATGAAGTTTTTTAAGTTAATACCCAGAGCGAATGTAGACTTTTGTCAACACTTTCTTTTAAGTTTTTTGCGAATAAAATTTTAAGTTTAGTAAAAGCAAGTAAGAGTTTATATCCGGCTGTACCGAAGCTTATATGTATGCCCACAACCAAATCATTTATTATTAGGCGAACTTCGTAAAATATTGTACTGTAATTTCTATTTATTTTAGGTTTATTTTAGTAGAATTTCATCTCAATGACAATATTTATAAACATTTTATGCATATTCCAAAAATCAAGATTTACTTTAAAACACAAAATATTAAGTACCAACAAGATTTGATTTTGGCTTTTTTAAGCGTCAAAATTGTCACCTCTGTATACTAAATTTCGGTTCGATATACATACATCATGAAATTCTCTACGATCATTTATATGTACGAGTATATACGAATTATTTGTGTGAATATCAAGGTAATAATGATTTTTATAAGAGATTTATCGCATTTAAGTGATTTTTGGAAGTTGACTTTCAAAAAGGGCTACGGTCAAGTATGGACCGATTATCATCATATTGAGATTGACGATTTTTGTCTATGTATGGACTATGTGTGTTGAATTTCGACTTATTAGCAGCAAAAGTGATTTTAGTGATTTTTATAAGAGAATGGACCGATGTTCATGAAATTTGGTACGACGATTTAAATGTGCATTTTAATTTTTTTTGTTAAATTTCAACTTGATAGTGATTTTTATAAAAGATTGATGCCCATTTAAGTGATTTTCGGAAGTGGTCTTTGTATGGGGCAATGTCAAAATTATGAACCGATGAAAATAAAATATCGTTGTAAGATTTCACTTTGCATTAAACTTATTTGTGCAGAATTTTGTATGGATACTGGTTTTCTGTAGACATCTATGTACCATTTTCAACAGGACTTGTCCTTCTAAAGGGTGTTTTTTTTACAGGTTTGTTTTTCGAAAAGAGATAAAACTGGCATTTTGTGGTCAAATCTGGCAACTCTAATGTAATTTATGTTCAGTTTGGTTTGCCATTTCATCATGAACAGGTTGACAAAAGAACAACGCTTGCAAATCGTGCAAATTTATTTCGAAAATAACGGTTCAGTTCGCGAAGTTTACCGCAAGCTCCGTCCATTTTATGGTCGACATAATCGTTCATCAGAACAATTAATTCGGTTAACCATGGATCGTTTTCGCACTACGTTTACTCTATGTGATAATATGCATCCGCAGAGACGTCGAACAGTGCGCACCGAAGAAACAATTGCCGCTGTAGAGCAAAGTGTTGAAGAGGACTCGAATTAATAGAGACCGGTATAGAGCCATGATAACCGACTATTTTGTTCCCGAATTGGATGGCATGAATGTGGATGAGTTGTGATTCCAACAAGACGGCGCTACATGCCACACAGCGCATGCCACAATCGATTTATTGAAAGAAACATTCGATGAGCGCATAATTTCGCGGAATGGACCTGTCAATTGGCCACCAAGATCGTGTGATTTAACACCATTGGATTATTTTCTTTGGGGATATGTGAAGTCGCTCGTCTACGCCAACAAACCAGAAACGTTAGGGGAATTGGAAGCCAACATTCGTGGCGTTATTGCCGACATACGGCCCCATATGCTCGAAAAAGTGGTTGAAAATTGGACCTGTAGAATTGGCTTTATTCGAGCCAGCCGCGGCGGCCACATGCCTAAAATCATATTTAAACATTAATGGCATAAAATTATCCTTCCAATAAAGCCAAATTGATGGTCATTAAAACGATTTTCTTGTGTTTTATTTCAATTCGAAGTTCTATACCTCTCAAAAAAACACCCTTTATAATAAAAATAAAGTGTGCAAAATATCATGCTATTATCTGCATTATATTTGAAGAAAATAGCAAAGAAATACCTGAAAAATATCGAGGTAGTCTGAAACTTTGATCTATAACTCGGATCCTACTGGACGGATTTTGCCCATTTTTAATACCAAACATTTCGGTAGATCAGAAGACGTTTGGTACAAATTTCACAGTGATATGTCTGTTTTCGAAGCTCTGTCGTGATGTCAACAGACGGACGGACATCGCTAGATTGTCTTAGAATATTATTAGATAAACATTTTGACTCTACGCCCATTGTTTCGATGTGTTAGAAACAGAGTGACAAACGTAATATATATAATGTACAAAAATAGTTTTTAGAGTTAGCATACTTCTCATCATATTACTTTCTAAATCCCTACGCTCCCAAAATATCGGTCATACATAGACTTTTGTCGGCCACTGTATGTATGCGACCTTCATTTCTAACTCCTATACCGTATTATGTTTTATTTGTGAATTGAAATTGATTTAAAAATAAGAATTTGGTTAATTCACATTTGAAGACTAATATTTGATGACACATATTGTTGACTTGCTGTCTGTCTACCTTTAAAGTATGACCAGAGAACTTTAAAAGAAATATCGTTGGCATGACATGTAAAGGCTCTAAGTCCACTTTTTTAGAAATTGAGATTTTGATGCAGTTGTGTTTAATAAGTAAAAATACATTGATTACAAAAAAATAAATACAGTTATTTCATATTTTGTTGTTGTTTTGTAGTGATGAGAAAAGGCGCCAAGTCCAATTTATCACATCTTTGTGTAATATCTCACTTTTTCCAATGTTGACTGTTTCGCGCGGAATAGTCTGAAAGTCCAACTAATTGACATAATATTATTTCTCATTGGCTACACTCTCGTTGTTTTGAGTATCAACACCATTGACAGTCATGACATTAATCGTCATGATGTTACTTATTTGGATCATTCATTTTTTAAAAAATTTAAATATATTATATGTTTTTGCATGGTTGCAGTTAAAATAATTGAAACTCAATCTGCACTCAGGTAATGTGTAGACCTGCCGCATCATTTCATAATGATAATCCAAAATATTTTTGACTATTTTTAAAACGTCATAAGGAAATTCTGACAAGTCGGTTCTAATACATTTTTAGAATTAGCTCAGAAAATGTTGACATTGTCAAATAAAGTTTACTGGGTATTTACACTCATACATACATACATACTTATATGTGAATACTACACAGAAGCAGACAAGAACAAGGCTTTGTTGTATTGGTGGCTAGCAATTTATTTAATGTTTCAAATTAAAACAAACTGTTAAAAGTTTTATCAACATTTGTAACTGTTTGACCTCGTGTACATGTTTGCCATTATTTAAAGTTGATGGAAGTTGAGAATTTGTTTGACCGGAAGTTTGCAGAAAAATCTTCCATCTCTCTAAATATACTGCACACATCACTACAGACAAACATACACACACATACATATTAGAAATGCATGAGGACGATTCACAGTAGGGTCTAACGCAAAAATGTGGTAATATATATGTTGTATCTTCTAAACTACTGGTCCGAATGCAAAATGAACGTTCTCACTAAAGAATCAATAAGCTTTTATATTTTTATACCCACCACCAAAAAAAAAACATATATGTACATTAAGTTTGTCATTCCATTTGTAACACATCGAAATAACGGTCGTAGAACATAAAAGTCTATAAACTCTCGGTCCTTATAAGATTCTAAGACGATTTAACCTGTCTGTCCGTCTGTTGAAGGCACGATAGAGCTGCGAAAAAAATATGTAGAGCAATAAAATTCTTACCAAACATTTTTTGATCCACCGAAATGTTTGGGAGTAATAGATCAAAGTTTTAGTCTACCTCGATATATTTCGGGTATTTTATTTGCTGTTTTCTTTACATATAATCAGGGTTTCTCATAGCCCCCCATATAAATGTCTTCTCGAAATATGAATTTATGATACATAAATGTCTATAGAAAAGTCGTATCCATACAAAATTCTGCAATAATAAGTTTAATGCAAAGTGAAATCTTAAAACGATATTTTGTTTTCATCGGTCCATAATTTTGACATTGCCCCATGCAAAGATCACTTACGAAAATAACTTAAATGCGCATAGATCTTTTATAAAAAACACTATCGAGTTGTTGCATCAGAATGTTCTGTGGCATATAAAACCAAAAATAGTTTGGTGAAAAATAATTTCACTTTTTTATTTTCAAAATCAATTTCGGCCAATTTTGGCCAGATGCACAAATAATGTAAGTATGTACACAGAAAGTTTAGTTTCGTTATACGCTTACCTTTTTATAAATTTGGTGCATGATGGATAAATACCAAATCAATCATACTGTCTTCACAAAAAGCTCCCTAAACCATCAAACAACTGCTATCGAAAATTATTGTTGAGAAATATCATGGTACCTTCCATAGGTCTCTCCAATAGCTGTTGAAACCATTTGGACCATTAAGAATAAATCACTTTATACAAATATGTGTTTAAATAGTGCAACCATTAACAAAGATTACCGGCTTACTTGTTTAAAGTTAGTTTTTAAGATTATTTTAGTTAATTAAAGTCTAGCAGTTTTGTAATGGAGTAATCGTCTTGGCACAAACATCAGCTTCTGTCAAGTAATAGTCTAAGAGTTTTTTTAGCAGTCTACTTATGGTTGATTTGGACTGAAGTCACTTTTTACATAAACTGAGACTTGACCTTTTTCTAAATCACTAAGGAACGAATATTATTTATATTAATATAAATTATAGAAAATTGCATAATAAGAATAAATAACTAATAAATACTTTTTTCTAGCTTTTCTAGTATTCTTCTTTGTGTATCATAAAATGTAATTGTAGTTATGAAACGCTAACAAAATATAAGTGCACAATTACTCGCTTAAAATAATAAAAAGGTCTCTCAAATGTTGAATATAACAAGTAAAAAATATACCCTACACCCAGTATATGTGCAAAAACAGGTTTTCAGGACGAACGCTATATAGGAGCAATGACCTATTATGGACCGATCATACACAAATATAGTAGCATGACTTTTGCGCATATAAATCTTTTGTGTGTTAAATTTTATCTTGATTTAAACACTTTTTAAAATCTTTACATATGTAAAGGGTGGTTAAATTTCAAGGGCCGATGTTGATTTTGAATAAAACACAAACTATTTAGGAAATTATTGTAATTTTATATTATTATGATATATTGGTATTACTCAATTATGTATGGAACAAAATATCGGCCAAATGGGCGCCGCGACCACGGCGGCACACCTCCATCCGATGGTCCAAATTTTCGATGACTCTGAGGCATAATGGAGGTTCTATGCCGTTAATGTGCAGAATTATCTCATCCTTTAGCTCTTGAATTGTTGCTGGCTTATCGACGTATACCTTTTCTTTCAAATAACCCCAAAGAAAAAAGTCCAACGGTGTCAAATCACATGATCTTGGCGGCCAAATGACATCGCCATTACGTGAGATAACACGGCCATTGAATTTGTTGCGCAAAAGAGCCATTGTTTCGTTAGCTGTGTGGCAAGTGGCACCGTTCTGCTGAAACCACATATCGTCCACATCCATATCTTCCAATTCGGGCCATAAAAAGTTCATTATCATCTCACGATAGCGAACACCATTCACAGTAACTGCCTGACCGGCCTCATTTTGAAAAAAATACGGCCCGATGATGCCGCCAGCCCATTAACCGCACCAAACAGTCACTCTTTGTGGGTGCATTGGTTTTTCGACAATCACTCTTGGATTCTCATTCGCCCAAATGCGGCAATTCTGTTTATTGACGAATCCACCATTCTGCCCATTCACGACGTTTGGAATGGTCAAGAGGCTTTAGTTCTTGAGCCAATTGCACCTTGTAAGCGTGTAAATGCAAGTCTTTATGCATAATGTTCATCAACGACGAGCGTGAGAGGTGCAATTGTTGGGCACGACGACGAGCTGAGGTGGACGGCTCTTCAGCCACACTATCGCGAACAGCAGCAATATTTTCTGCAGTACGAGCTGTACGAGCTGTACGAGCATGCATTGGTGTTTTCACATCTTCTACAGACCCGGTTTGCTCGAATTTTTACACGATTTTTTGCGATTGTACGCACATTTGGACGATCAAATTGACCAAAAAAATCACGAAGTGCACGATATGCATTTTGATTTGAACGCCCATTTTCATAATAAGTCTGGATAACTTTAACACATTGTTGGATTGTGTATCTCTCCATGGTGCAAATTGAGTAAATCTGAAATAGAGAAATGTCAAATAAAATTCGGAAAAAAGCTTGGCGTTTAGGTGTGGTTCACATTCAACATCGGCCCTTACAATTTAACCACCACTTTAAAATGGACTTTAAAAACTCACTTGCTATCGTTATCGTTTTCCTTCACATACCTGAATACTTGAAGTTATCCTTTTGAATTAACAAATAATTTCTAATACCTGTCCAATTTACAATGTATTTTTGATTTATTTATTATTCAAACCATTGTTTTTCTGTGTGTATTCACATTTATATGGTAGAGTATAAATTATTTAACATTTAACAATGATAAACAATCATCGTTTTTAACATTTTGCTAATTTAAAAGAATTCAATCCAAACTATGTCTTATTGTACTCTTATATGTTGTTGTTGTTGTTGTAATGACACAGCAAAGGACTGTGGATAAGCCATAACTAATTTAATCATGTAGTGGCGTACTTTTTGTGAATGATTGAGGCAATGATTAAATGACGTTTCGTTTTATTTCCTTTCGCAACGCTTAATGGCATTACTTTAATGACTAATAAAACACTTTTTTTTTTCATTTATTTTAAGTCTTTCTTTCTCATACATATACCTCTGACTTTTGTATGGGGTCACTAGAAGTTATACATTTGGCAAATAAAATTTACTCACTATTACGAATGTCTCATTGACCCAAATAAAAATAATGAAAAATTGGAATGAATATCAAAAATGTGCTGGCAGTTGTTTGGAACTTGTGAACTTATTTAATCTTACGGCTTTTCACTTTTTTACTCGATGGATGGAATACGCCTTAATACGAGTAGTTAAAAAATACATAGTAAATAAATAAAATGCAAAAATAAAAGCTAACGAAACAAAATAAACACAGTGAATATATTTAGTATTATAACACAATTTTCTATTTCCGCCTCAGAGGTTTGAAATTTCCGATAAAACTGAACTACCAATACCCATGTTGCTAGTGTTGTTACCAGCGGATGATGTTATCCTGTATGTATGTACTCGTATGTATGATGATGATGGTTTCGTTTGGTTGTTGTGAGAACAGAAAACAAACCCAAAACTACAGCAGTAAAACCAATATAAAAAATAAAATAAACTGTATGCAACATCAGCGCGAGCATTTAGTTTTTGTATTCATATACATACATATCCCAGCAAGCCATATGAGTCCGAAAAGAGTCTTTTCTGACACCGTTTTCGGAGTGTTAACGCTCTTTATGAGCCCAAAAAACAATCATAATTGCTCTTAGATAATTTCAGAAAAGAGTCTTTTATGAGGTTTTTCTTGGGCTCTGTGTAATCTTATTTTTATTATTCTTGTGTGGTACAGCTATGTTTTTTTTCTGTTGAAAGCACAAATTGTTGTCCTACGCTTTTGTACACACATAATTAAGTGGAATTTCTGAGTCATATTGCGTGCCGACTCAGGACAGTAATAAGCAAATTTTTCTTTCGCTCCGAAAATGCTCTTTTGTTGGACTCTTTTTTGACTCCTTTTTTCGGAGCGCTCCTAGAATGGTATGCTGTGATGTACTCGTATGTATATATTGTAGAAATTTCTGTTAAAAATTTAATTCGTATAAAATTAATTTTATATTAAAATTTCTTGAATTTTATATTTCTGTTATTTATTAGAGGACAATTGCTATAAACAAACCGATTATAAGTACATAATTTGAATATCTTTAAACTAGAATATCCATATATGCTGGAGGGTTTTTAAGATTCGACATAGCCCAATGTTGTCTCAAACTTGTTTCAACGACTTTAACCGGTTAACAGACTTTGAATGGAATTATTTTATTAGAAGTATCAAGAGAATATTTATATACATATGTACATATACGTAAATATAGAGTAGTTCATTTAGACTTCTTTTCAATTTTATATATTTTATATAAAATTAAACAAGTAAGAAAGTATAGTCGGTCAAGCCTAAACATACAATACCCTACACCCAGTATGCAAATACATATATTCTTTCTTTCATAGTCAAAGTAACGATATTTTAATTTTTACTTTACACAAATTATTGCTGTAATGTATTTTTTTCAAATAATATATTTGTTTTTTTTTACCTTCATTTATTGATCCGTTATTTGAAATTTTTGATCTTAAATTAAAACTACATAAAAAATTTTTATAAGTGTGTTGGAGTGTGGAGTTTTTTTTAGCCATTGTCGGTTTAATTAATTAATTTTTTTCCTTTTTTTTATCATTTTAAATCCTATGTTGTGTAATGAATTATGAATTAAAATTAAACTCAAATTAGAATCTAAACCCTAATTTTATTACATTGTTCCAATGTAAAATATAACTGTTTTGTTGAAAATATAATAATAAATGAATTTAAAGAAAATATAAAATAAATACTTACACTTTGCACTATATACTCAAACTTTTAACACGTGTTTCAACTTACATATATAGAATCTCGGTTACTTTTAATACATAGTTTTTTTTTATAAAGTCCACCATTTTTAATAAATTTCATACATTCATAATTTGTTTAAATTTTATTTAAATTCCTTAAAAAATATTAAGGAAAAACAAAGTGCATTATTTGACAGTCGAGTTTCAGATGGTGAAATGTTATGACATATAATCTTTTTAGATTTCAATTAAATATATACTTTTGTGATGCAAGTATTACATATACATATATACATTAGGGTGGGGCGATTGTGTATGGGAAAAAATAAAAGTTAATTAATAAAGTTCTAATAGTAATATTTTGCTGTCTTAGACTTAAAAGGGTAATACTTGAAAAAAAATATTCAATTAAGTGATATCTTTAGCCCGCGCATGCGTCTTAAAATGTTTGCAATTTTCATAAAAACACTTTTCATTTAAACTATTTTTTATTTTTTAACTCAAGAATAGGTTTTTTAATATTTGGCACATGTATCATTTTCATTTATATATTAATTTTATTAAATTATTTATTATTATTATTCTTATTTAGTATTATGAGTAATAAATAGAAAACAAATTAAAATAGTGCATATGGTACAAATTGAAACACTTTCTTCTTTGAGTTGGAAATTTTTTTTATAGATACCCCACTTGCATCCCATTAAGTTACCACAAAGCTCTTAAAGGAATTTGTCTAAAGTTTCTTTTGAAGAAAAATAAAAAAAACTCCATTTTGAAAAAAAAAAAAAAAATAAAAAAATGGGAGAAAATGAAAATGATACATGTTGCAAATATTGAAAAATCCTATTCTTGAGTTAAAAAATAATTATGCGATTATAAAGGCCTTAAAGTAAAGGCTTAAAAAAAGGCCCAAATTGAAAAAAATTAAAAAAAATATTTTTTAAAAAAGAAATAAAAAAAAAAAATTTTTAAAATTAAAAAAAAAATATTTTTAAAATAATTGAAGAATTAGCTATCTAAAGTCCTTTGGACAATTTTTGCTAGGACCAATAGGTGAAAAGTTACACTCATTTTAAGAAACCCCTGTATGACCAAAATTTACCAAAATTTCCAACTTTTCCGGTACTTCTGGACTGATAGAGCTGAAAATTTGTGCTTGGCCTACTATCCAGCAGTACTAACCTTGGTGCAACTTTCATCCAAATCGATTTTTAACATTGGGCCACTTGACGTGAAATTCACCATATACATTTACATATATGTACAATGTACAAATGGCAAGTTCAAAATGGAATTGAACAAAAACTGGTCAGCTAAAACTGAAGCGTGTGAAACAAGACTAAACAATTCAAACAATTGGTCTTAAATATCAAAACAAAATAGCAAAATTTTAGTTTTTTTTTTATTTTTTCATAGAATTTACTTAAATAAATAGTTGAAATTTCTTGATTATAAACATCATGCAATTTAACCCAAATGGGGTTTCCCGTTTTTTAGCTTATAAAATTTATGTTATTTTAATATCCATTACATTAACGAATTGAGTTAACAGAGATTGTTAGATAGGGAAGAATGAAAGTTTAAAAAAAATCAATAAAAATTGAAATAGGTAGAATTTTAGAATTAATTTTTATTTTAAAAATTAATTTTTATTTTAAAAATTAATTTTTATCGATTTTGTATGTAGCGAGATGATTCTTGAAGGTTTTCATAATTCCGTAGATAACAGTTGCAGTGTGAGTATGACTGTTTATTAGCATATCAAATATTATTTTTTTTTATTCAAACGTTTTCGATATTTACAAGTCTATGAGTTGGTTTGATAGTACTGTGTTTCCTCTAAATCCAAATAAATTAATGACAATTGTTTTAAATTAATATTGGGTACAGCTTCTACATGAGTATCACCTCGACTAGCTTCTATATATTCAATGTTAACCAGTGAAATCTGAAACCAGTGAAAATTACTATCCGGGGCAGCTCCATTTAACTACTGATTTTGTCAATACCAGGTACTTTCTTAGAGTTTAATTTAACAAAAGCCTTTTCGATCTCCCGATTCTCAAAAGCTTTTCCAAAATGGTGGCAAGTCAATTTTTTCATTTAATTTTTTTTGTGGTAAAAACTATTTTCAAATGATTAACAAACAGATTTCCATTTTCAGTGCCACTTGTTGCAAACCACTACTTAAATTTTGCAAGGGTGTCTTACATAACACAGGTCTTTTGAGATTTTTACTAGCTTGCTATAATTAGTAGTCTGATATCGGAGTTGCGTCCAGACTTTCTAAATAATTATTTAGTGATTCAGTTTTCCGATATTCCAAGAGCTCTTAAGCCCTTTTATGCAGTATTTCAGCTTAGATTTGAGTTGGGGCGATCTGCGCAATTACCACTCTCTTATCATTTAAGAGTTCTTCTTTTTTCATTTAAGAGCCGTTCGACATCCGCAGAATAAATTCTGTGCTGTCTAATTGGACGGGGAGTTTGGGAATCAAGTTGAGCAGCCAGTTTAAGATCATTATTCACACTTATAAGAGAGTAATCGATATTTTCTGGTGTTCTTAGCGGTATGTTTTCGGAACAATGTGTAGAGAGGAATTTTCTATATTTAATCCAATTTATAATTGTGCCTGTCATCGCTAAATTACCAGTCGGAGGCTCGATATAGTGAGTGATCTAATGATAATAACAAAGATTCGACGTGAATCACTTCTCTCGGGATATTTTTTATCACACAAAAATCAATAAAATCTGGTATCTTCTGTGGATCAGTAGGCCAGTAAATAGGTTTTCCGCTCGAAATCACATTCAATCCCATTTTATAAATTCTATTAAATAAAACACAACCTTTTAGAGTAATCAGTCTTGATCCCCAGGGGCCTAGTGATTTAAAAAATTGTTATATTGACTTTCCGTTATTTGAAATCTAGGGGGTGAATATATAGACGAAATCACTATATTTCGATAACAATCTTCAATACAGATCGTTGTAGCTTGAAGATAATCTTCACACAGATCACTCATTAAGAAATGTTTAATTCGAGTTTTTATTAAAATTGCTGAGCCTTCACATGCTCTGCCTCTTGGGTTCTTAGTATCATAAATGAGATAAATAAATCAGTATCACATCTGTTTGGTGATTTTTTAGGAAATATTTGAGTTTGTTTTTATGTTGGCGAATGCCGATTCCAGAAACACATTTTCAAATAGTTCTTGGCCTATTAAGTACAGCTTGCAATATCATGGATTGCATTTTAAGCATTTCCTGCATCATGTTACTCATAGAATTCGTAAAATTATTAACCGATTGAACAAGGGCTTCCACTGTAGCCTCTAGCCGGTTAAAGGTTAAAGATGGGGATTGATTGTTTGGTTCTATGTTGACAGTATTATCGGGTAATGGATTCTGAACAATTTGGTTGGTTTTTAGGACATTAGCGTAAGATATATTTTTGATTGTCGGCGCCTCACTTTGTGGGCAATTTGCGTTTCGAAGGTTCGGTATTTTTACTGTGGGTATTTTTTTTTACTAATTGTTAGAGAGCTCTTTACAATAGAATATACTGGGCAACCTCAATAGTTAGCAGTATGATTATCACCACATTTACTACATTTTTTCATGTCCGAATCATTTATTGGTTCATCACACTGAGATGAACAATGTAATTCACCAATGAAATGCAAACTGGTGGCAATTAACAATATGATCTAGTATGACCATATTCTTGGCAGTTATAACCTTAATCCTAGGTGAAATAAATACCACAGGTCATAAATTGGATGTGTTTCACCTTTCTTAATTTAACATCACCAGGTTCCAATTCTACTCGAAAAAGTGGTTGGGGATGTTTTCACGATTTTTGATATTTATACGTTCTTTATCTTAAAGCCTTTAGTTTCCAAGCTGCTTTTTATTTCCTGCGGCTCCACACAGGAGTCGATACCCTTAATATTTTTTAGTCTTTTACTGCTCTTTATTTGACAGGTTGGGAGATATTGACATGTTTTTTATATTTTTGTCCCTCATATATCCTTAATAAATTCCAAAGAGATGTTTTAAAAATTCTAAATTATGTTTAACAAAAAATTTAAAATGAATTTTCGAAACGGCCGTTTAAAAAATCAAAATTTTTTTTACCATACTAAATAAAAGGTTAACGAAATGCTACAGAGATAAAAACACATATACAAGTAAATAATACATATTTATGTATATTTAAAGTAAAAATATGATTGAAAATTGAAAAATTTCTTACAATTTGTTAATTTTTTCTTACATTTCTTATTCAAGTGGTCTGAACACGTTAATGGCCCGGGGAATACCTTATAGCTTTAAAATTTTTTAACTGATTTTTATCTCTTATATTTTACTGAAACGGTAATTTCGATTCTTTAACGTTAAAAGGGAAAAATAATTATTTAATGCCAACATTTTTCAAAAACTGAAAAAATGTTTATTTTCCCTTTGTAAATACACCATGTACATAATGTCTATATAAATCAGAGGTCGGCATCCTATAGCACAATAGTGCAGAGAGCACTTCACACATACGCTTAATCTCTTTCATTCAGTCGTCATTGAGACAGCAATGTGTGCACATGCGGCGGATGCTTCTATATTTTTTTCAGAAATACTTCCCAACAAACATTTCAAATTAATAATGAATTACGAAAAATATTTTATAATTGATAATGCATTTGGTAACATGCATGTAATCAGCTTTTGAAGTATTAGAAGTTCCGTTTGTATATCAATCTCGTTGTTAATTTCATATATGTTACGGAAAATACATTGTTTGTGTATGTTTCCTATCTAAGTTGTTTTGTATAATTTATATATTTATGTTTATGTTTGCTGGGTAGTTTGCTCACACACACAACCTCATTTTACGCTTTGCCGACCTCTGATATAAATGGTAAGAATTGGACGTACTATGAAGAGCGAGAGTGGTACCCCACATATGAAGTAAATACTAAATTTACGATATCTACAATGCAATAAGAAAAATCTTTTAATTTCATATGAGTAACAATATGAAAACAATCTATATTTTAAGCATAAGTTGTTGTGTTTGTAAAAATGGAGGTGGATCCGCCTGAAATTCTGAAATTCGTGTCGTATATCTTGGAAATTTAAATAGTAGAATCTCTCAATATCAACATCCATATTTGAAAAAATAAATGATTGAGTTTTGGAAAATATACCTATACCGCCTATAATTCGTATATCACAAAGCATACAATAATTGAAATATTAAAATAGTATATAGTACATCTAAACCTGACATCTATTGTATATTAAAATGCGCTTATCGTCGTCAATACAATTATTATAAAAATTCGTATAATGAATAAATTCGGAATCATAAATTGACGGTTTAGCGAAATATTTCACTCAGAATATTATTACAGTAACGGACTGTAGTTTATTTAGGAAGTATTCCGTGCAGTTGTTTTTAACTAAATAAACATTTAAAATTCTAAGAAAATTTATTATACCCTGGACCACCATAGTGGTACTCCTGAAATTAGGGTTTAAAGATCATCAATGTTTGAATTACGAAAGAAACCAAACAAATTTCATCACAAATGAGTGGTAAATGAAGCCAAATCACATCTTTTGTGCAGATCGGTCCATAATTACTCGTAGCTCCCATATAAGGCCCACTTCCGAAAATCACTTTAACCTCCATAAATCTTTTAAAAGTATGTATTTATATCGAGATAAAGTTTAACATACACAATATTTATATTCACAGAAATCATGGATGGTCGGTCCATAATAAGTCAAATCTCCCATATAGCGCACATTTCTGAAAAACTGTTTTATACATATACTGGGTGTAGGGTATTATATGGTCGGGATTGACCGACTATACTTTCTTACTTGTTTTTAACTGAATCTAACATTTATTCAAAAAACTAAGTTGACATTAATACGGATTTTCAGTTGCATTTGATATTGACAGTTGTTTACGTCAAAGTATTTTGCATGTAAAATTAAATGAAAATGTAATTTAAAATAACTGAAAATTTACTTAAAAACCGATCTACTTATTTTTCATTTCATTTTAACAAAAAGTTCATTTAATTTTTAATATTAAAATAGCTGACTTAACTATCAAAAAACCAAGTCACGACTTCCTTGAAAATAAAAGATTTTTCCTTTGTTTATGCTATTTTTACTATCAAAAATTCAACTGTTAATTCCGTAAAGACAAATGAATTTTCAGTTATTTTATATATGTAATTTAACTACAAAAAAATTGTTGCGTGTAGATACAAAAACAAACAGTTCCTATATTAAAATTCACATAATAATAATAATAATTCCCTATTCTATGTTATAACTCTCAAACAGTCAATGTTAATTTTAATATAAGATATGTATAGATATTTTACGGAAACTATGATTATATATAGACCGACCCGTAGAAAATTAGTTCAAGTTATTTTCAGTCATTTTATGTATTTTACATATCAAAAAACTAACTACAATTCCGTAAAATGAAAATAATTTTTTAGTTAAAATACATTAAATAACCAGTGATGGCAACTTTTTAACAGCAAAAAGTACTTTAAAATTTAAAAAAAGCACTAAAAATCACTATTTCGAGGTAAAAAAAGCGTAAAAAGCACTAAGCCACTTTTTTCAATTTAATCGACAATTGAACACAAAACAAGTTACCTTGGGCATTATTTACTGTCCAATATATATGTAAAGAAATGGTGAGGGAGTTGTTGGGGGACAATTTTCGTACATAAATTTAAGTAACACAATTTTTGAGGTGTTCAAAAGTACAAATTAAAATCAGGGACCAAAAATAACAATTATTCTAAAATTTTCAAATGAAAAAGCAACCACAAGGAAATATCGGAGAGCCAAGTCAAGCACACCGTTTTGATCGTTTTTAACTATATTTTCATAAAATAATAGATTTTTAAATTCTTGATTTTTATTTTCTTTTGTCAAATAATTATTATTTTTGGATTATTATTTTTTTAGCAGAAATATTGTTAATTTTCTCTCTTTTTTCATTTTTGCAGATATAAAAAAGTAAATTATTGATTTTATTTACAGGCATACATATTTTAGGGTGAACTAAAATATTTTGATATTTATTTTTCTTTACGTTAAACATTTTATTTATTGGTAAAAATTGTAAAAAGCACTAAAGGCACTAGTGAAAAATTGAAAAAGCACTAAGTTAGTCCCCTTTTACAGTTGAGAAATTGAAAGACAGACAGACGAAGTTTGTAGGCGATGTATTGAAGAGGAAGAGTGTGCGGTAGACCTCTACTGTACTGGACCAAGGCATATTTATTATAATTAATATGCCTTGGTCCAGTACAGTAGAGGTCTACCGCAATTTATTGAATAAACACAAAAGAAGACAAAGACAATACAAATGCAAACTACAATATTGCAATACTTTAGTACTAATAACAACAGTGACCAAGAGAGGAAAAAAACGACAAATTTTCTGTGATATATGTATATATTAATTTACATTCATTTTTTAAATATTTTAAGTTTTGTGTTGTGTTGTCCACATATACAAAAAACTACTCTGATATGGATCATAAGTTGATGTAAAGACTGACAAAAAAGATTATTGTAAGTTAATTTGACAAAAATTAAACTTGTAATTATTGTTATTATTGACTAAATGTTTCTTTTGTATTTTTAAAATGTTACCAGATTTTAATAAAAAACTCAAATCCCTGAAGAAGTTGGAAAGAATACCAACGAAACGTCGGATTTAATTGAAAATGAAATACATAATCTTTTATTTACATTAAATTAATGACCTTGAAAGCCTGCATATAGGAAACTATATAAACTATAAATAGCAAACAAAAAAGGTCGATCAACACTTATATATAGAAAAAATCATTTATTTTTACAGGTTTAGATCAGTTAATTTTTTTAACATAGAAAATTAAATGAACCTTTCATGTAATTTAAATGAAAATTGAGTTGACCGGTTTTTAAATGAATGTTCATTTATTTTAAATTACATTTTCAGTTAATTTTACCTACAAAATATTTTGAGTGTTGATATTAACAAGCGATTAATAACATATAAATATTATTTATCACATATGTGGAAAAAACATGACCTGATGCAAAAAACTGTTTTCACAGAGAGTGCCAGCAGGTTCGAACATCACCGAAAACTGCTAAAAAGATCGCAATTAAGAGATTTATCATCGGATTGCCTTTTACAAGATAGAATAATAATTAATCTGTAAGAAAAAGCATGAATAATAACTACAAAATAATATATGTATGTGTGTTTTAACTCTTCAATTGTATTTCATTACAAGGGGGTAGCGAAGCACACCGGGTTTTTGCTAGTATTAATAAAAGTTTATGTCTGCTTTTAATGCCGATGATTTTGGTTTTTAATACAAAAGTTAACATAGTCAAACGCACCTAGTTTCTATTAATATAAATTTGAAGATGACTTTACCAAATAAATACATATGAACATCTGTGTATATGTACGTACTCTTATGTCTAATCTAAGTACAAACATATATAAATAGTATTTTTTATCGTTTTGTTTATTTGTACATGGATTTAGTGCAAAGAAAATTTGCTTTGTTACTTTTGTTGAGTCCCAAATTCCCAGTTCAATTTCGTCTTTTGTTTGCAGGATAACGTTGAAAGTCGAAAGTAAACTACATATTGCACGGTTAATCACCGATTGATGCTACATACGTCGAATCATAAACTTAAATTAACTATTTCAATATTTGTTATACAGTGCACTCGCGACAATATGAACTAATGAAAGCAAGGACAGTTCGAACTTTTGGGATTGTTTATATTTACAAATGCCACAAAATTTTAATAAAACCAAGCCATTAGTTACCACCAAAAGTTCATTCCTGTATAAATACTCGCAGAAGTTTAATTTAAAAAGTTTAAATTTTTGTTTTATTTTAAAACATTGAGTTTGTTTGCAGCAAACAAATATATACTTACATATTTCTATACCTATTCATATACATACATAAACACTATTAATAGCTCGGGGTTCGCCTATTTTTTATGAATATTATGTAACTGAAATGTAAAAATAAATGTTCATATTTTAAAACTTTTGTACAAAGAGAAAAAGTGTTCATATTTTCGCGAGTACACTGTATTTAAAGATATAAAGCCATATGTATAAAAATATACAATAGGTCTAACACCCGCTTTTAAGCAACATTCCTTAAAGTTACATTCATAAACGATTAATAGGCTATTAAACGTTTAATACAGCATCAATAAAATCTGAAATTTTATTGTAGGTTTTACCCATCTTTAAACCAAAAATAAAATGACACTTTGCTGTTTCAACATTTTGTTTAAACACATGTTTACATTTTATCAAAACATTTTTCTAGAAAATTATTGAAAATTTGTGCCAAAAAATTATTTAATTTATATTAATAAATTCAAATGTTTACAGACACTTTATTGCAGATATCAAATTATCGACAACAAAAAAAAAACACACACACAGATAGAAAAACACAAAAATAAAATTGCCCTAACTATATCTGCTAGTGATGTAAATCAAATGTAACTAAACTCGTTATTCGAAAAAGTTTATTACCGAATATTATTAAACTAAATAAATAGGAACATTTTGTACAATAGATTTTGCAAAAAACTCTTTATGAACAAATATAATTAGATTTTTATTTTTTAACATACTTTTTGTGTTATAAATTTATAAAAAATATACATTTATTTGATTAGCGGGTTAATCGAACAGTGGGATAAAGCATCACTAACAATGAAATAACAACCAAATAAAAATAGAGTTGCCGTACTTAAACATAAAATCGCTACATGTCTTCAATAGCAATATATGTAGCTGTTATTGTTGGTTTATGAATACACTTTTTATACCCTACACCACAATAGTGGGGAGGGTATATTGGATTTGTAACGCCCATAAATATTGGTCCAACACCCACCTTAAAGTATACCGTTCGGCTCAGAATCACTTTCTGGGTCGATTTAATGAGATCCGTCCGTCTGGCTGGCTGTCCATGTAAAGCTTGTGCGCAGAGTACAGGTCGCAATTTTGAAGATATTTCGATAAAATTTGGTACGTGATATTTTTTCGGCCCAAGAATGGATGGGATTGAAACTGGTAGAAATCGGTCCATTATTTCACCTGGCGCCCATACAAATGTCCTCCCAAAATTTTGGTTTACCGATCATAAATCTTTGAATAATGCAAGTATGCAAACAAATTTCACCACAAATGAGTAATAAATGAAGCTAAATCACATCCACCAATTTCGTGCATAATTAGTCGTAGCTCCCATATAAGGCCCACTTCGGAAAATGAATTAAAAGAGCATAACTCTCTTAAAAATGTTGGTATCTAAATAATATTAAACACAAATATGTTTCGTACATATACATATAATATGGTAGAATTTTATGATGATCGGTCTATAACTAGTCGTAGCTCCAATATTAGGCTACTTCCCGGAAATCACTTTAAGGACCATAAATCTCCTAAAAATGTTGTTATTCGAATAAAATTTAACAAAAATGAGTTTCTTATGTACAAATAGGATGACACCTAATTTTATAATAGTCAGTTCATAAATAGCCAAAACTCCAGTATAAGACCCTCTTTGTAATTCACTTTAACCTCCATAAATCTTTTAAAAGTATTTACATTGAGATAAAGTTTAACACATATAATAGGTACTTATATTCACAGACATCATGACACTAAATTTATGGAAGATCGGTCCACAATAGGTTATATATCCCATATAATGCCCATTTCTGAAAAACTGTTTTATACAGAGACTTGGTGTAGGGTATTATATGGTCGGGCTTGACCAACTATACTTTCTTACTTATTTACAACTGATTTATAAGACAAAAAGTGTTTTATAACTATTGCACTCTTTAAACCTAAAATAATAGCCCCTTATTCATAAACGATTATTAAATTTAACAAACGTTTATTAAGCAAATTTTTATATGCAAATCTGTCTTAATAAACGTTTGTTAAATTTAATAATCGTTTTTGAATAAGGGGGTAAATTTTTATACATATGGCTGATAATCTTTAGCACATTCTGCTGGAAACCGCAATAAAATATTTAATTTAAAGTAACTCAATAGTGTTATGCAATTAGTACAACGCCGTTGCGATGTAGAATTCACCATTGCAGTACACTGTTTAATGAATACGCAATACAGTCAGGTTTTATTTCCTGAGCTTTCTCATTAACTTTTTGTTCTACCTCTCCCGAATCTTGCTTTAATTTTTTTTGTTGTTTTATTTGCAATCTATTTTACAAAGATTAAAAATAATGAGCACATTTTATAACATTTTTTTAAAAAACATCTTATATTGAGCTCCAATTAACTCAAAAAAAAATAAATAAATACAAAAATTGTACTTAATTAATTAGTTGGAATAAAATAATAATTTTGTTCGTTTCCATTTCTCTATTTCCTGAAGGGTAGGTCAAGTACATGAAACCTTTTAAGTCTTTTGATGTTGTTTCCATGTGAGTCTTCGATCAAGATGAAGGCCTTGGTACTTCACATTATTATTTCTTGGTTTATTTGTGCCAATTATGTAAATATACTGGCGAGCAATCGTTTTTCCTTAGTGTAAATGTGACATGAACAGATTTTGTATTATTTAATTTTGTATTCCATTTTTGTAGCCAATCTTGAGGAAGATTCAATTGATTTTGTACCAACTCAGAAGCCATGACCGGCGATTCGTTTGTAGCTAATATTGCAGTATCGTCCGCGTACGTAGAAAAGGTTAAATCGTTAATTGTAGGCATATCTGCTGTGAAAATGGTATAAAATACTGTCCCCAGCACACTTCCTTGTAGAATATGTATCTGTCATGAAGATATGCTCTTATTTATTTATTGATTCCATTTCCTGTACAACAAGACTGAGTCTTATACTTATAGCACAGGAACGTATTACGTTACAAAACAAACTTGATGCAAGTAAATATAACAATATTGAGATAAAGTTAAAGTTAAAAAAATTATTAATTAAAATTAAAAAAAAGTAAAAATTATAAATTATTATTTAAAAAAAATGAATAAACATTTTTTGAAACTATTAGCATTGCTGTTTAGTTGTTGACTTTGTGGAAGATTGTTCCAAAGACGAGCGGCATGTACATAAAACTGCCATTCAGATACAAGTAAATTATGTCGAGGTATTACAATATTTCGGTTTCGTGGCGATTGAAAAAAACGTATTTTATCGAATATATATTTAGGTGTTTGAAAGTTGATTATTTTATGTAAAAAAATTAGAGTGCCAATTTTTAGCGAACTTTCAAAGGATACTCCATAAAGATTATTGGCAACAGAGGAAACATGATCAGACCGTTTTAATCCATACACATATCTTATTATGTTATTGAACAAGACATTAAATTTTCTCATACCAACTGGGCCTCAGCTTCCAAATATTTCACACCCATTGATCAGGGCAGGAATCAAGCATGACTTAGCAAGTAAGACCCTTATTCTTAAGGGTGTGAGATATTGTGTGGACCAGAGAGCGCGTAACTTTGCATAGGTTTGACCAACCAGCAAATTTACATGATCAGTCCTGGTCAAATTACCATTGAAAATGATACCAAGATTTTAGCTTTATTAACAATTTCAATTGTTAAGCCATTTAAAACAATATCCTCAGATATGGAGGGAATTGAGCTTTTTTTTATATATTACAATGCATTTAATTTTCTTTTTGGCTTTTATTTATTTATTGAATCTTCATATCATGAAATGACAATAAGTATTCAAATCTTAATACGAAAAAGAAAATAATAAGCCCAGCCAGTGCTAGACAAAAATGTTTATGATACTAAAAAATTTCACGTCAACTGATCCAGTCATCTGTTTTGCGCTTGAGTATCCCTCCTTCTCAACCGATTGTGGCCACTAAAGTTAAGGATGTCTCGTGCAAGTGGGTTTTGGATGGTGTTCAAGTTTGCTGACATACTTTGACGCATATTTTGTAAATTCGACTTTTACTAATGGCACGCCTAGATCTTTGTGGATTCGAGAATTTTTAACATACCATGGTGCTGCAGTAATTATACGTAGAATTTTATTTTGACCCATTTGAATTTTTTCAATGTTGGATGCTGAGGCCGTACCCCATAATTGAATTCCATAGCACCAGATTGGGTTTAGTATTGCATTGTACAACAATAATTTGCAATCCAACTTTAGTGAAGAATTTCTGCCGATTAGCCAATTAAGTTTCACTGCTTTTAATCTCATCTGTGTAAGTTTTGCGTCGATGTGAGACTTCCAAGTTAAACGACGATCGAGATGGATTCCGAGGTATTTGACTTTATTGTGTTGCGGGATAATTTGATTATTTATTCTGATGAACGAGCAGGTATCTTTTCGCAATGTGAAAGTGATATGAACACATTTTTGTTCATTTACCCTGATTTTGCAAAGCTCTAGCCAATTCTCTAGTTTATAAACATAATTCTGCAAATTCTGTGATGCTATTTGATGGTCCTTATGGACGCTGATAAAGGCTGTATCGTCTGAAAAGTTGACGTGTGGATTTTGGGGTCTGACGGCATGTCGGAGGCATAAATCAAATATAAAGTAGGACCCAGTATGCTACCCTGGGGTACTCCTGCTTCAATTGGCTGAGCGGGGCTTAAAAAATCGCCTTCTTTGATTTTAAATTTGCGACCGTATAAATAACTTTCCAGGAGTTTATGGGTGTTAGCAGGCAGAGTTAATTTTATTTTGTGCATTAAACCGTCATGCCAAACTTTGTCGAACGCTTGCGACACATCAATGAAAAGGGCGGAGCAGTATTTTTTGTCTTCAAACGACCCTCTTATCACATTTACCAATCTGTGTGTTTGTTCGATGGTGCTGTGTTTAGCTCTGAAGCCGAATTGATGATTTGGAATACATTGAGTGTCATTCAGAATTGGAGTCAACTTAGTCATTAACAATTTTTCAAACAGTTTAGAAATTGTCGGCAGTAGACTAATTGGCCTATATGACTCCACTTTGGTGTGGTCCTTCCCTGGCTTAGGAATCATAGTGATCATAGACACCTTCCAATCTGCAGGATAGTATTCTAGGCGTAAAATAGCGTTGAAGATAAAGAGGATAATTCTTCTTGCTACACGAGGTAACTCCACAAGCATTTTATTGCTGATTTTATCCATACCTGGAGCCTTTCTAAGGTTCAGAGTACCAATAGCGTTTTGGGCATCACGAAAGTTTAGTCTTAGAGGTACAGGAGGCCTTATAACAAGTGGTGGCAAATCAGATTCGTTATTATTTGAGTTGTTTATAGTAAACACATTTCTCAAATGGTTAACAAATAATGTCCCTTTCTCGGAATCATTTATAGACCAAGCACCAGTCGGATTTCGCAAAGGAGGTTTTCCACTCACTGGGCTTTTTAAACCTCTTGCCGCCCTCCATAACGAGTAGTCAGATTGTGTGGTACTATCAAGACCTTCCAAGTAAGATCTAAGTGAGGCCGTTCTTTGGGTTTCTAAGAAATGTCTTAGTATATCTCTGCATTCCCGTAGCCTAGCTTTCAGTTCAGGAGACCTGTGAATTTGCCACTCTCTTCTCATTCTTCTTTTTTCTGATAGGAGATGTTCGAGTTCAGAGAAATTAGTACTGTTTGTCCTATTTCTACATTCAACGTGATAAGTGGAAGCGTGATGCACAGCTCGTCGATGGTCCTCGGTAAAGTTGCCAATCGACTCATCAATATCGTCGGTAGTTCTCAACACACGGTAAAGGTGCAGTTGATGGAATAGGTGATGTCGTTAAAGAAAGGTCTGGCAAATCGTGAAAGCTAATAAATTATTACTGTCTGACGCATTATCATTCTATGAATATGCCAATAAATATGTGGAAGGAGTTAATTTGTTGTATGTTTCCACCGAAGAAATTGAGAAGTATTCCTATGCTCTCAACGATAGGTGGCAAAAAGTCCAGCCCATTCCAAATATAAAGAAACTACATACATACGTTTTTCTATCACGACATGAGAATATTATTGTTTCTCAAACTGCATATTCAACAAAAGAAAAAATTAGAATTTAGTTAGTATACATAAATAAAAGGAATATCTACAGTGTTTTCGAAAACTCAGCGCCCAATGATTTAAAAATGAATTTGACTTTTAATTTATTTTACTTATGCATTAATTTATTTTACGGATGGATTATTTTTTTATTTAACCTACTGTATACTCAGAAAAAACTATGCGCGTTTAGGTTGGAAATAAACGCACATTCAGTTTTTTACTAAGTTTTGAAAAAAAACTGTCCCGTACGTAATGTCCCGATTTCATTATAGAATAAACCGGAAATTGTTTTTGTTCAAAACTTACGAATATTTAACGTAAAATATCTTGTTTAGTATGAGAAATTAAGAAATCATAAAATACTCCTCATAATTCGCAGACTTGTACATATTTTGGCATATACCGCAAAATCACTTTCGTTTTTTGTCCCGTACGATCAGCCAATATTTTAATCTATATTGCCAACAAGACTCATGAAAAAATTTCCAAACATATTTCTCACTACTTTCTTTTGCTGCAAAATCTATTGAACTTCTAAAACGTACAAATGTTTCGTGCGTAACCATGGAAATGCCCATATGTATGTACATTAGGGTGCCAGTTATTTTTCAAAGTTGGAATTTGTTTCACGGCACCCCCCAGTGGGAGTTGTTTTTAAAAACTCTTCAGATAATTCAAAACGCTTAAAAATGGCTATAGTGTTTATATTCACAAACTGTGCAATACCTTTTTTGATAACATCATCTACGTTCAAAGTGTTTATTAGGGCCTTTTTGCTATTTACATCAGATTCATTCTTTAAAGCTTTTACCATTTTTTTTTTTTGGTTTCGACTGGTACATTTTCATCAAAAAATGCCAAAGCAACGCTTTGTGTCCCTAGATACCACAGGTGACTGCAAAATTTTGCAAAAGCGACGGTAGCAATTTCACTTTCAACACTTTGATATTGACTTAATACTATAATAAGCATAAAATCGTGATACAGAGCTTTTATAGGTGATTTAGCGCAAAACCAAGCCTCAACGTACACTTTGACAATAAAAATGGAAACATCGCAAAGAGCATTTAGTTTAACCTCTGTTAAATCGAACTAGTCTCTAAACAAAAATATTTTTAAGGTATATATTGCCTTTGACATCCATCTTGCGTGATGCATAGCGCCTGGGGCTCGGAATTGTATACATGATCGGGTTGGTGTTTTTCCTAGAGTATTAGAGCAAGTTCTGTAAAATCCCTATAGTCATCTCGCGGTTGTTTTTCCTGCAGAACATTATTAAGAAAATTTGTAATTCGCTCTACATCACATAAACTAATAGCGTTTTTAACTTTCTCATTTTCGATACCGATCCTGTAATTATCAATGTTTATTGATGGCCAGCACTTCTGAAATCGTTAAAATATTTGAACATTAGGAACTGTCTTGCAAAATTTAATATCAAAAACGCTTTTAAGAATAAGTTCAAAGATGTGATGCCTACAAGCCAAATATAGCAGATCCCTATCTAGTGTATTTTCAATTATGGAACAAGTTCCATTGAATCGTCCAGTATTAACTGCTGTTGTATCGAAAACTAAAGCTTTTACATAATCTTGTAGACCCCATTCAAAAAGCGATTTGCAAATAGCATGTGCTTGTGCTCTTCCAGTACCACTACCAAGAGAAACACATATTTTTTTCATACAGAAATGAAGAGCGGGTATTCCCCTTTTTTCTTATCGTTAAATCATGATTTTTAACTGTGGATCAATTGATGGGAATTACCGAGATGACGAGAATCATTATCATTACGTACAACGCAGGTGTGGTTATAATAGCAACTCTAATTTTGAACAAAGAATAACACAAATTAGCTGTAGCAGCTAAAAAACTTGTTTGAATATTAGCTGGAATTCCCGTCATTAGTTTAATTAAAGACAAGTGAATAACAGGAATTCCCGCATAAAAGTCAAAAGGGTTAACATTAACCTGTGCGGCTTAAATTCGGCAACTCCCGTCATTTCTTTAATATAATCCCAAAATCCTTACCTGAAAATCTTAATTCATCATATTCTTATTGGAAAAATTTACTTTAAACCAAAGTAGATATCATTTTAAACAATAAAAAATATAAAAAAAAAACAAAAAATACTTGCTACAAATAAAATTAAAATATCAATGCTTCAAGTTTTTTTTTTCATGTAATGCCTACACTTAAGTAAATAAAATCACCCATATAAACATATGTATGTATAAATCCATGGTTTTTCGTTTATTTTTTTTTCTTAATTCAGTAGATATTGGAGATACGAAAAAAATTTGTGAGCAAAGGTTGTTCCTATGAGTTTTGTCTATAACTTTCACTAACAATTTTTTTTGTAAAATAGATATTAAAGAAGTTATTGACAATTAAAGTAAAAAATCAGGTATTTTGCAAATTTTGGGCGGCTCAGGGGCACCTTTTCCCCTTATCCGATTGAGCTCAAATTTTCAAAGGAGTATTTTTTTAGCAATTCGAACCAATCTGGGGGGTGCCGTGAAACAAATTCCTTCAAAAAAATTTTCCCATATAGTTAATTGGCACTCTAATGTACATATATCAACTTTAAGAGAAATAAAGTGTAAAATAATTTTGTATGCGGATGTCAAGATGTTGTTTAAATAAAATTATTTAAATGTGACAATTGACGTAATGAAGAATAATTGTTGTTCCCCAGTAGAAATACAAGCGCGAATACTTATCTATGGATATGCAAGTGTTTCATCAACTCCCAAATGTTAATAAATCATTTTATATTTTAACATTTACATGATAATAACTAATATAGAACTAAACCAGAAATTTTTTATTTAAATACACAATTGTGTCTAATATAACACTGTACAAGTGGGAAAATGTAGGTATTGTGAAATTTTCCATTAATAACACATATTCATCATTCTTTCCACTTGAGATTTGACATTCTGGTAACTAAGAGAATCACATCAATACGAAAACAGTTTGTAAATTATTATAGCATTAACAAAAGTTCATAATCTGCTTGTTGTACTTCCTCCTCCTCTTCTCTTTACACATATGGTGCATGCTACTTCTGTAGTTACAACTACAACAACTTAGTGCGGATGTATTGTCATCACTTCCTTTGCATCTCTTTAATTAAATGTTATTTGCAATTAAATCCCCGAATAGTTGTTGTTAGAATATCTTTGTATATAGCCACATAAGGTTTTAACGCACTAAGTCTTTACAGTGGAGGCCAATGTACACTGAATGCGGCAATCAGCTATTTTCCACTTGTATATTTTTTGATAAGCAAATGTACTTAATTTTTATACCCTTCACCATCGTGAGAAGGGTATATAAGTTTGTCATTCCGTGTTTAATTTCCACAATATAATTTTCCGACCCTATAAAGTATATATTTTCTGGATCCTTATAGTTAGCGGAGTCGATTAAGCCATGTCCGTCTGTCTGGATGTTGAATATAACACTCTTACTTGTTTATACTCTATTTGTTAAATTACACTCAAGATTATTATCAACATTAGACAAACTCTGTTAGTTATGGTAAGAATTGGTAATTAAATCAATTAAAAATAGTGAAAATTAGACAAAATTTCAAAATATTTAACATAAATTATGTTGGTCATAAAATTGTCTTTCAAACAATATATAAAATACAAATAAAATTTGCACTAAGATTGAATAGAAAACACAGAATTAGGATATGCTAGTCCTATAACCAGTGTAGTTTTTCTATTTCTTAGTACGTTTAGGTGGAGGGTATTTAAGATTCGGCACAACCGAATATAGCACTCTTACTTGTTTTAATATATAAAATTTTTTAGATGAACTTATATATTATATTTATATTTTGATCTGCATTACCGATAAGAAACAAGTATGATATGAATAAAAACTATTACTTTACTATTTATATAGTCTAGCAAGCAAGCTTTCAACTTCTGAGATGTCTTACTTAAAAACAAAAAATCTAATAATCAGCTAATATGCCCATGTAAAATTTTATGTCAATCAGAACAGTTAATAAGAAATGACGGATTTGTTTCAAATTTCGGTGATCGGATTTAATATTTTAAATAAAAGTGATAAAAAAATATATTTGTATAATATGAAAATGATAAACTTATAACTTACTAGCTTTTTGGACCCGGCGTTGAGAGGAGATTTCTTATCTTTTATTCCTGAACGCTGATCATTTTAAATTTTGAATTTTCCTTCATTTGACATTGATTGGTATTCGTAAAAAATGTTGTTCTTTCAAACACCCTCACGTGATTAACAATTTTAAAATTTACCGAACGGTATATTTAAATATGCAAATCGTAGATTTTTAACCAGACTTTTCGACAATTTATAAACTTTTGAAATTTTTGCAATTTAAATATGTAGTTTAAATGGCTCAATCTGGATTTCTTACATCTTTTTATTATAATGTGAAAGGTCCTAATTGCCGCTGAAAATTTTGTGCTAATAAAGAAATCGATATTCGAGATTAAATTAAAAGGTGTTCCTATTAACAGGTGTTGTATGTACATATTTAAATATGATGAACATAAAAAAAAATATTTTTATTAGAGGTGGTCGCTTGTGTATGGGAAAAAATAAAAGTTAATTAATAAAGTTCTAATAGTAATATTTTGCTGCCTTATTGATGAAACAGAACACGACCACAACTTCAAGCAAAAACGGCTCTCAGAGAAAACAGGTCCATTTTTTTCAGCGTCTAATTTCCTCTTTTAAGGCTTGAGTCGTCGTCGTCTTATTCGCGTAAACCATCGACTTCAAAAAACCCCAAAGAAAAAAATCTAAAGGTGTTCAATCGCACGATCTAGGCGGCCAATTCTGGTCTCCAAAACGCGAAATAACACGACCGGGAAATGGCTGATGCAACAATTGAACTGTTTCTCTGGCTGTGTGACATGTGGCGCCGTCTTGTTGAAACCTCCACATTAATTTCTTCAATTCTAGGCAAGAGAAAACTGGTTATCATTTCACGATACCGAACACCATTGACACCATTGCGTTGGGACACCCTTTACAAATAATTCTGTTTCTTATTCAATGTTTGATTCCATGGCAGACAGACATTGTTATGTGTTCTAGAATGCTTTTACATATTTCATTTGCATTCATTATTTCGTTCGTTTCGAAATCAACGTTTTAAATTATTTTTAATAGCATAAATTTCAAAAATTTAAAAGTGTTGAGTAAATCATCCTTCTTTCCTGGTTTCCTTTTGTAGTATATTTATATAAGTATAAATCGTTCCTTCAAAGTACTGTATTAAATATTGTGTTAAAACAAGTTATTCAGGCATGTGATGGAAATCGAAAACGAATGAGTTTTAGAAATCAATTTTTTCGTAATATTTCTGTATTGAAAAACTTTTATCACATAAAGTAATAAGATATTGGGCTACTAGAGAGAATCTTAAAACAAAAATTTAAAAAATTAGATTATAAATGCATTAAAAAGTATTTCCAAAACTGATTCGTTTTCGATTTCCATCACTTGCCTGATTGTTATAAATATTAAAACAACAACAAATAGACACCGTTACTAAATAGTGGTTTGACAAGTTCTAATAGCGAATATTTATGTACTAATGAACTCAACAATTATATATATAGTGTTCACACATGCATTTTTAATTGAAATTTTTTAATTAACGCCTAAAGGCCCAACTATAATATGCATAAGCAAGCTTAAGCAAATTGCAAAAGTTAACGAAAAGGCTGTCAAATGCATAAGCAATTCAGAGTTCACTTTCAGGTGGCTACAATGTACTTACGTTCCTTTGAAACTTTTTGTCCACAGTTGCTCATATATGTTTAAAAAAAATGTTTTTATATTAACAAAAAGCCATTAAATGACTATATTTTATAAATATTACTAGCTAAACCCGGTGTGCTTCGCTACCCCCCCCCCTCTTTATAAAATAAATCGTATTTATATATTTACAAACATTTATTTATTTAATTTTAATGTATTTATTGCACTGCTTTAGTTTAGTGGGCGAGGCCATGCCCCTTTGTCCACTTACGTAGTCAAGAATTTATTATTTCTTAAGAATATCCTATTGTGAAAATTTAATGACGATCGGTCCAGTAGTTAAGACTATATTACGATGATTAATTTTCCTAAAAAGGGGCGTGGTCCCACTCACTTTTCTCCTGGTACGTATTCCTAATTATGCCAATACCATATGTACCAAAAATCACCGACGTACGTCAAAAAATGCCCAATATATGGCGGGTTAAATTTGTGGGTTATATGGGCGGTGCAACCCCCGTTTGTACAATCAAAACTTGATATAGCCTATAATTCCTTCCAGAGTCAAAGAAACATGCTGTAAAAATTCCAGGCAGATTGGTCCAAGGGTTTGGCCTCCTATTAAGCACAAACATACAGACACACATTCATAGATTAAAAGCAATATAATTTAAGGTGAAATGGGGCGAAAAATGGGGATTTGGTAATAAAAAAATGTATGTAGTTAAAAAGTATATAAAACTTTAGGTAAATACATATTACAAAAAAAGTATTTTGTATAGCAAACATTGTTAGTGGTATAAGTAAGTATCTGAATTAAAAAAAGGGGGCGATGAAGTAGGCGTGGTTCATAGTTATATGGCGACGTTAACAGTATTAAGAGCAATATACTACCAAATAAAAGAAATACGTTGGAATGAACAAATTTGTATAGAGAACAAAAAGTACAAAACTTTCAAAAATTTGACGTGAAAAGGGGCGTGAAAGGGGCGTGGCTTAAGAAATCTTTATTTTTACCTCGCCTGGAGTATATAATGTGTATGCAATTTGAAGTAAATCTGTTAAAAACTATATGGGAGCAATTACATAATTTTTAAAATGTGGGCGTAAAAATGGGCGTGGTAAAAAAAAAGTACCCATTAATTATACCAAAGTCCCAGTTAAATGCTGTGAAAATTTCAAAAATATCGGTCCAGAGGTTTGGTCTCCAAACAATATTTTAAAAAAGTGGGCGTAAAAGTGGGCGTGGTAAAAAAAGTACCCGATTATTCCTTCCAGAGTCACAGTAACATGCTGTGAAAATTTCATCAAAATCGGCTCAGCCGTTTTGGAGTCTATACGTTACATACATACATACATACATACATACACACATACATACATACATTGAATTTTATATATATAGAAGATAGCTAAACCCGGTGTGCTTTGCTACCCCCCCCCCTCGTCATAAAATAAAATAAAACGTATTTATATATTTACAAACATTTATTTATTTAATTTTAATGTATTTATTGCAATGCTTCAGGCGAGACCATGCCCCTTTGTCCACTTACATAGTCAAGAATTTAATATTTCGTAAGAATATCCTGTTGTGAAAATTTAATGACGATCGGTCCAGTAGTTAAGACTATATTACGATGTTTAATTTTTCTAAAAAGGGGCGTGGTCCCACTCACTTTTCTCCTGGTACGTATTCCTAATTATGCCAATACCATATGTACCAAATATCACCGACGTACGTCAAAAAATGTCCAAAATATGGCGGGTTAAATTTGTGGGTTATATGGGCGGTGCCACCCCCGTTTGTACAATCAAAACTTCATATAGCCTATTATTCCTTCCAGAGTCACAGTAACATGCTGTATAAATTTCAGGCAGATTTGTCCAAGGGTTTGGCCTCCTATTAAGCACAAACATACAGACACACATTCATTTATATATATATAGATTAAAAGCAATATAATTTAAGGTGAAATGGGGCGAAAAATGGGGATTTGGTAATAAAAAAATGTATGTAGTTAAAAAGTATATAAAACTTTAGGTAAATACATATTACAAAAAAAGTATTTTGTATAGCAAACATTGTTAGTGGTATAAGTAAGTATCTGAATTAAAAAAAGGGGGCGATGAAGTAGGCGTAGTTCATAGTTATATGGCGACGTTAACAGTATTAAGAGCAATATACTACCAAATAAAAAAAATACGTTGGAATGAACAAATTTGTATAGAGAATAAAACTTTCAAAAATTTGGCGTAAAAAGGGGCGTGAAAGGGGGCGTGGCGTAAGAAATCTTTATTTTTACCTCGCCTGGAGTATATAATGTGTATACAATTTGAAGTAAATCTGTTAAAAACTATATGGGAGCAATTACATAATTTTTAAAAAGTGGGCGTAAAAATGGGCGTGGTCAAAAAAAAAGTACCCTATTAATCATACCAGAGTCCCAGTTAAATGCTGTGAAAATTTCAAAAATAGCGGTCCAGAGGTTTGGTCTTCAATTACAATATTTAAAAAAAGCGGGCGTAAAAGTGGGCGTGGTAAAAAAAAGTACCCTATTATTCCTTCCAGAGTCAGAGTAACATGCTGTGAAAATTTCATCAAAATCGGCTCAGCCGTTTTGGAGTCTATACGTTACATACATACATACATACATACATTGAATTTTATATATATAGAAGATAGCTAAACCCGGTGTGCTTTGCTACCCCCCCCCTCGTCATAAAATAAAATAAAACGTATTTATATATTTACAAACATTTATTTATTTAATTTTAATGTATTTATTGCAATGCTTTAGGCGAGACCATGCCCCTTTGTCCACTTACATAGTCAAGAATTTATTATTTCGTAAGAATATCCTGTTGTGAAAATTTAATGACGATCGGTCCAGTAGTTAAGACTATATTACGATGTTTAATTTTCCTAAAAAGGGGCGTGGTCCCAATCACTTTTCTCCTGGTACGTATTCCTAATTATGCCAATACCATATGTACCAAATATCACCGACGTACGTCAAAAAATGCCCAAAATATGGCGGCTTAAATTTGTGGGTTATATGGGCGGTGCCACCCCCGTTTGTACAATCAAAACTCCATATAGCCTATTATTCCTTCCAGAGTCACAGTAACATGCTTTAAAAATTTCAGGCAGATTGGTCCAAGGGTTTGGCCTCCTATTAAGCACAAACATACAGACACACATTCATTTATATATATATAGATTAAAAGCAATATAATTTAAGGTGAAATGGGGCGAAAAATGGGGATTTGGTAATAAAAAAAAATGTATGTAGTTAAAACGTATATAAAACTTTAGGTAAATACATATTACAAAAAAAGTATTTTGTATAGCAAACATTGTTAGTGGTGTAAGTAAGTATCTGAATTAAAAAGGGGGCGATGAAGTAGGCGTGGTTCATAGTTATATGGCGACGTTAACAGTATTAAGAGCAATATACTACTAAAAAAAAAAAAAAAAAACGTTGGAATGAACAAATTTGTATAGAGAACAAAAAGTATAACACTTTAAAAAATTTGGCGTAAAAAGGGGCGTGGCTTAAGAAATCTTTATTTTTACCTCGCCTGGAGTATATAATGTGTATACAATTTGAAGTAAATCTGTTAAAAACTATATGGGAGCAATTACATAATTTTTAAAAAGTGGGCGCAAAAATGGGCGTGGTAAAAAAAAAGTACCCTATTAATCATACCAGAGTCCCAGTTAAATGCTGTGAAAATTTCAAAAATATCGGTCCAGAGGTTTGGTCTCCAATTACAATATTTTAAAAAAGTGGGCGTAAAAGTGGGCGTGGTAAAAAAAAGTACCCTACCTCGCCTGGAGTATATAATGTGTATACAATTTGAAGTAAATCTGTTAAAAACTATATGGGAGCAATTACATAATTTTTAAAAAGTGGGCGTAAAAATGGGCGTGGTCAAAAAAAAAGTACCCTATTAATCATACCAGAGTCCCAGTTAAATGCTGTGAAAATTTCAAAAATAGCGGTCCAGAGGTTTGGTCTTCAATTACAATATTTAAAAAAAGCGGGCGTAAAAGTGGGCGTGGTAAAAAAAAGACCCTATTATTCCTTCCAGAGTCAGAGTAACATGCTGTGAAAATTTCATCAAAATCGGCTCAGCCGTTTTGGAGTCTATACGTTACATACATACATACATACATACATACATACATACATACATACATACATACATACATACATTGAATTTTATATATATAGAAGATAGCTAAACCCGGTGTGCTTTGCTACCCCCCCCTCGTCATAAAATAAAATAAAACGTATTTATATATTTACAAACATTTATTTATTTAATTTTAATGTATTTATTGCAATGCTTTAGGCGAGACCATGCCCCTTTGTCCACTTACATAGTCAAGAATTTATTATTTCGTAAGAATATCCTGTTGTGAAAATTTAATGACGATCGGTCCAGTAGTTAAGACTATATTACGATGTTTAATTTTCCTAAAAAGGGGCGTGGTCCCAATCACTTTTCTCCTGGTACGTATTCCTAATTATGCCAATACCATATGTACCAAATATCACCGACGTACGTCAAAAAATGCCCAAAATATGGCGGCTTAAATTTGTGGGTTATATGGGCGGTGCCACCCCCGTTTGTACAATCAAAACTCCATACAGCCTATTATTCCTTCCAGAGTCACAGTAACATGCTTTAAAAATTTCAGGCAGATTGGTCCAAGGGTTTGGCCTCCTATTAAGCACAAACATACAGACACACATTCATTTATATATATATAGATTAAAAGCAATATAATTTAAGGTGAAATGGGGCGAAAAATGGGGATTTGGTAATAAAAAAAAATGTATGTAGTTAAAACGTATATAAAACTTTAGGTAAATACATATTACAAAAAAAGTATTTTGTATAGCAAACATTGTTAGTAGTGTAAGTAAGTATCTGAATTAAAAAGGGGGCGATGAAGTAGGCGTGGTTCATAGTTATATGGCGACGTTAACAGTATTAAGAGCAATATACTACTAAAAAAAAAAAAAAAAAACGTTGGAATGAACAAATTTGTATAGAGAACAAAAAGTATAACACTTTAAAAAATTTGGCGTAAAAAGGGGCGTGGCTTAAGAAATCTTTATTTTTACCTCGCCTGGAGTATATAATGTGTATACAATTTGAAGTAAATCTGTTAAAAACTATATGGGAGCAATTACATAATTTTTAAAAAGTGGGCGCAAAAATGGGCGTGGTAAAAAGAAAGTACCCTATTAATCATACCAGAGTCCCAGTTAAATGCTGTGAAAATTTCAAAAATATCGGTCCAGAGGTTTGGTCTCCAATTACAATATTTTAAAAAAGTGGGCGTAAAAGTGGGCGTGGTAAAAAAAAGTACCCTACCTCGCCTGGAGTATATAATGTGTATACAATTTGAAGTAAATCTGTTAAAAACTATATGGGAGCAATTACATAATTTTTAAAAAGTGGGCGCAAAAATGGGCGTGGTAAAAAAAAGTACCCTATTAATCATACCAGAGTCCCAGTTAAATGCTGTGAAAATTTCAAAAATATCGGTCCAGAGGTTTGGTCTCCAATTACAATATTTTAAAAAAGTGGGCGTAAAAGTGGGCGTGGTAAAAAAAAGTACCCTACCTCGCCTGGAGTATATAATGTGTATACAATTTGAAGTAAATCTGTTAAAAACTATATGGGAGCAATTACATAATTTTTAAAAAGTGGGCGTAAAAATGGGCGTGGTCAAAAAAAAAGTACCCTATTATTCCTTCCAGAGTCACAGTAACATGCCGTGAAAATTTCATCAAAATCGGCTCAGCCGTTTTGGAGTCTATACGTTACATACATACATACATACATACATACATTGAATTTTATATATATAGATTATATTATTTTATAATTAAAAGAAAACTTCGTACCCGAAACGCATAATTTTTCCTTTTTTTTAATTTATCGGCAAAAGTACTAAAATGTACAGCTGTGGCAGCACTAAATTGTAAATAATAATAAACGTTTACATATGTTTTGTTAAATTTCGTATTGTGTTTGCAAAAATGGACAAAAATCTTAAAAATTTTAATAATATAAAAATGTTAAAGTTAGCGCATGAAGGCCTGTGCATATTAAAAAAATAAGTGGACTACACTGTAAAAGTAGAAGACGCTCTTGTTCTGTCAGAGAAATAAACCGCGACAGAAAGACATTTTTGTTAAACTAAAAAGGGCCTCTTTTATTGTAAAGGCAACCTCCCCACTTGATAGCGTCTGTTCCCTGTGGGGCGGCTATCAGTCGTTCCATCAACTTTACTTCCCCTCAATAGAGGGATGGTTGATGGAACATAGGTCCGGTTGACCCTGAACTCAGGTCACTTTGTCCGTCCGAAATCCACCAGTGTCTGTTCCCATATTGGGCGGCTGGTGGTCTGCGTCTGTTTCCCCTGAGGGGCGGCAGTTATCAACACCTGGCAGGCAGGTATAAAATGCACACTTTCCGAAATGGAAAAAATGGAAAAGAAAGAGAAGTCATGCCCCTCGTACCCGGTCCGGGGCTTCATAATCTCCGGGGACCCTATTCCCACAGCGATGGTATCAGGCTGTGGTGAGTCGAATGCTACTGCTACTCAGGCTAGTCAGGTGACTACACCGGGCCAGGCTAGTCTGCAAGCTACTGGTGTCGCAGGAAGCCAATCTGGCACACCCAGGTTGGTGGAATGTAATAAAAAACCCATTATGACGCGTGGTTGTCATGTCAGCGACGAGATGCCTCTGGACTTCTCTCCAAGCACCTCTAAAGTCGCTCAAGTCCGTGCCGCAAAAGCGGTGAAACCCCCTGCTTCGGGCACTAATGTGAAGGAAGTGACTAAGTCGCCCCGAACAATAGTTTCCCAGATGCCCCTTGTGCAGACGGGGACAGTGATGGAATCCACCTGTCCTGTCGCTGCATCACCCTCTGCCAACCCCGGCAACACTAATAATCCCCGGCACAAAAATCCTGCTCGACGGGCTGCAACCACGAGGCGCTCCGCCTTGAGATTCATTGAATCTTTGGGTCATAAAAAACCTGAAGAGCTCACTCCGGAGCAAACCGCTTCCCTCAGATGGGCCAAAGCCCACATAGCTGGTCTGCAAAACGCACCTCCCCCTGCTGAAAATGCAGCAGTGCCTAAACGGCAACGTTCAGAGGAGGAAGCGGCAGTCAAAAGCCAACAACCTGGAGCTAAACGCTCTAAACATATTCCGAAGTCTCTGACTAAGTCCTTCAGTGAGATTGTTAAAGACAATCTCATGCGGGCTGTCATTGACAGAAGCAAAAATGACGGATCCATATCCCAGTCCAACTGGGCTATGGCTAAGCAAAAGCTGTTGGGAGTGTTCTGGAAGGATTACAAAGCAAACCCAGGCACCCCTCCTCAATGTGATGATGCTGGATGGTACCAGGGTCACATTAAACTCATGTCTTGTGCAGATGAACGCTCAGCGTCGCTGCTCGAGACTGCCATTGCATTGCTAGGGGAGGTATGGCCGGGATCTAGGCTGGAGGTGGTACCTATTAGTGAGATACCCCGAAGGCCTAGATCTATAGCTACAATACCAGCTGAGCCATCCAAACCGGAGGAGATCTTAGAGATCATTCAGTACTGCAACCCTCAATTGCCTACCAGTGACTGGAAGGTAGTGAAGGTTACGGAGGCTGAAGGATCTTCGAGAAAGGCAATCGTAGTCCTGAACAAGGACTCTTTGGAAGCGCTTAGGAAGACACGAGGGAAGGTGTACTATGGCTTTGGTACCATCATCCTTCGTGTCTATCGAAGCGACAACAAGGACGATGCCACTCCTGTCAGCAATGTCAAACCCATGTCTGTTGAGGACATGGAATGCAACACTACCATCATTCCAGACGAAACTGAAGATGCCAACTCTGTCACAGATATAGTGGGTGCCTTCTTTGAACGTCTGGACGAGGTGGTTGACGAGGACGCCCTTCTGAGCTCTGATCAGGAGGACGTCAACGTCACCGTTATTAAAAAGGAAGATGGTGAAGTTGACTCAGATCAATCTTCACCACTCTAAAGCAGCTTCTGCTGCACTACTCCTCCGAATAGCTCAGAAAGGGGAGGAGTTCTTAATGGTCCAAGAACCATGGATCCACAAGGATCGGGTTTGTGGACTAAATATGAGAGGTTACAAGCTTCTCCATACCAAAGGTTCAGGTAAAATAAGATCCTGTATTTTAGCCAAAAGCTCTATGAATATCTTCATCCTATCTGATTACAGTGACGAAGATACAGTTACAGCCTCCTGGGAAACTAGGGATGGTGGCACTATTTGGCTGATTTCCAGCTATATGGCTCACGACCAGGGGGATAATCCTCCAAACGAGAAGCTTAGAAGTGCGGTAAGGAAGGCGAATGAATCCAGGATACCAGTTATAATCTGCACGGATGCTAACTCGCACCACATAGTATGGGGTAGTAGCGATACCAACTGTAGAGGTGAGAATCTTTTCAACTTTATACTCGAAAGTAGTTTAGAAGTAGTAAATAGAGGTTCAGAACCGACTTTTATTGTAGCAAATAGAAGAGAGGTTCTTGACTTGACACTTGTGAGTGCTTCATTTAGTAGCATGATCTTTAATTGGACTGTCTCTAGAGACTGTTCTTTATCGGATCATCTATACATTGATTTCAATGTTACTGATGTACAGGTCCCAATCGGGAATATAATTCAAAATCGTAGAAGAACTGATTGGGCATTACAACATGATGTTCTTGCACAATCGCTGCCCAATCCTACGACCATTGAAAGCGTCAATGATATCGAGAACGCCGTAAACGTGCTGACTGAGTCATTTAGCTTTGCTACAAATATGGCCTGTAGGCCTACTATATCCAAGGGGAAGAATAAACCTCCTTGGTGGAATCCTGAGATAGCGCATGCAAGAGGCATATGTCGTAAATTGTTTAATGAGGCGAAACGTATGGGCACCTGGGCAGCCTACAAAACTTCATTAAATCGCTTTAAGAACCTAATAAGAAATGCGAAAAGGAAAGCTTGGAGGGACTTCTGCGATGGAGTGGAAGGCTCATCTGAGACAAACAGACTTCGTAAAATCTTATCAACCTCACCGGTTGTGCCAAGCTACATTCAGAAACCGTGTGGCAACTGGACCCTGAATAGTAAGGAAACTCTTGATGTATTACTTGATACTCATTTTCCAGGCTGTGTTTCGGTCAATGACCTTAATCCTGCAGCTCCCAGTTTTAACAGTGGCCCTCAATGCAACTCCATTCCGATTAATCGTGAAAGGATACGATGGGCGATTAGTAGTTTTGGTCCTTTTAAGTCACCAGGACTAGATGGCATTATTCCAGCAGATCTTCAGAAAAATGAGGATATTGTGATCCCTTGGCTCATCAATATATACAATGAATGTATTACCAGAACCTATTTACCGTCAATGTGGACTAGATGTAAGGTTGTGTTCATACCCAAAGGAGGTAAACCGACACACACTAAACCTAAGGACTATAGACCAATTAGTTTATCGTCTTTCCTGCTCAAGACTCTGGAAAGGGTCATTGACATCCACCTGAGAATGACTCTTCCTACGGAGCTAATCTCGCCGAATCAGCATGCCTACACCAAAGGTAAGTCTGTGGAAACCGCTCTACACTCACTGGTGGGCTCCATTGAGGAGTCACTAGGACATAAAGAGTACTCTTTAGTTGCCTTTCTTGATATAGAAGGGGCCTTCAATAACGTCAGACCATCATCTATTCTTTCTGAATTGGAGAGATTGGGTGCTGAATCTAGTACTTGTCAATTTATACGTAGACTACTTGGTAATAGGGTCATATGTGCTACGCTTGGTAGTTCTACTGTAAACAGAATGGCAAATCGAGGCACGCCTCAAGGAGGAGTCCTATCACCTCTGTTGTGGAACTTGGCTATAAATTCCCTGCTGGTTGAGATGGATGGCAGGAGAATAAAGACAGTCGCATATGCGGACGATGTTGCGGTTTTTAATATCCGGTAAATATCTTGACACAATATCTAGATGTATGGAGTCAGCACTTAGTGTACTGAACAGATGGAGCGTATCATGTGGGCTAAGTGTGAACCCTCTTAAAACGGAACTGGTACTTTTCACAAGGAGATATAAGATTGATAACTTTATTCCACCGAAATTGAATGGTATCAGACTAAAGATTGCGGAAAGTGCCAAATACCTTGGCATCATTCTAGATAGAAAATTATCTTGGACGTTGAATATACAGAACAGGATTAATAAGGCCTACGTGGCTATATACTCATGCAAAAAGGCAATTGGTACCAACTGGGGGATTAGCCCTAAAGACATCAATTGGATTGTAAATGCTGTTGTAAGGCCCATTCTTTTCTATGGGGTATTGGTATGGTGGCATGCACTTGGGAATTCCTCACACAGACATGCGGTCGAACGTGTACTAAGGAATTGTGCCATACTGATAACTGGCGCGGTAAGAACAACGCCAACAAAGGCACTGCTTACTATGCTGAACTGGCTACCAGTGGATTTAATGGCAACTCAACTGGCTCTAAATTCTGCTGTGAGGCTTAAGGATGGTTACTCATGGACTCAAAGAGACCATGGTCACTCTACAATAACGAGACATTGTGAAAACGCTCATAGGAATGTTGACTACTGCATACCGAAACCATCTTTCGATCTGCTATTCTCCATATGCATCCCGAATAGGACCACATGGACAGACGGGCTCTATACCCCCAATGAAGCAATAAGGATTTTTACTGACGGTTCCAAAAGGGGAAATAGAGTTGGAGGTGGATTCTACATTGAAGAATTTGGAATCAGATCCTCTTTTAGGCTTCCTGATTTCTGCTCTGTCCTTCAAGCAGAGATCTCTGCCATTAAGCGAGCTGCAAACTGGCTGAAGTATTATCAAGTATCTGGAGATATATGCATATTTACCGATAGCAAAGCCGCCGTAAGTAACATAGCAGGTGTCTATTCGACATCGAGGTTAACCGCAGAATGCCGGATATCTCTGAACGAGATAGCGGAACATTCTAGGATAGCGCTGATATGGGTCCCTGGACACAGCTCGATACAGGGTAACTATATTGCTGACGATTTAGCCAAGGAAGGTACAATGCTGGCTGATGAGGAGATTGACTCCTTCACTGGCATTAACATGAAAAGTCTGAAATCACTGATTCAAGATGAGATGTTCAGACTTGCTCAGGTAAGGTGGACGAACGAAATCACCTGCTCTATCTCTAGGTCCACTTGGCCCTTATTTGATATGGGAAGGACGAAATCTTTACTTAGTTCTCGTCGCGACCTAATTAGGCTTATTGTCTCTCTACTTACAGGTCACTGTACTTTTGGGACACACGCCAGAAGACTTGGTCTACAACATAACGACTTTTGTAGAAGCTGTCATAACGAGGAGGAGGAGGAGACGGTCATCCACTTCCTTTGCGAATGCCCGGCCCTATCGATGAAGAGGGAACGAATACTCGGGGCACCCTCTCTTTCATGTTTGGGTGCACTATCCAGGATAAATCCAAAATGCATCGGCACCTTTGCTAAGAAGTCTGGATGGTTTGACAGGGAAGCAACTGATGCGGTCTGAAACTGAGAGGTTGCCCACCAATGGGTATCACAATGGGACCAATATAATGGACCCAAGTGAGCTGTTTCAGAAAACGGCTACCCATATAACCTAACCTAACCTATTGTAAAGGCACTTATATTTTTCCACATTTTCTATTAAATTTAAAATAAATGTATTTTCTTCTTTCTCCATTTTGTTAAAAACACAAACAAACAACAAACAGCTGTACGGAATATGCGATCAGTTTCGCTTTTTGCTAAAGCAAATGACAGTTGAAAAACTTAACAAAAAGTTTCGTTAAGTACATTATAGTTTGCCACATACAATTTATAAGTATTCGCAGGGTAGCTTAAGCTAGCATATGCATATTATACAAGGTGGCGCAAAAGTAATCCTCCTATCACAAAATGCTATAAATTTTGCGAAGCCCCTAATGCCAGTTCTGTTTTGACATTTGTGTAGTAAACACATGCGAAATACACGTTAATAAACAATGTTACGCTACACTGCTCCAGAACGCAGAATATTGCTGACTATTTATTTGACCAATAATCGGTCGGTGACAGCCTAAAAACATTGGAAGTTCACTTTTGCGCCACCTTGTAGTTGGGCCTTAATTGAATTCAATTAATTATACAAAATTTCAATTAAGATAATTGCTTCATTAAGAGTTAATTGTTCTAATAATTGTTAAAATTAAAAATACAACCCTGTGACAAGTAATAACTAAAATGGCAGTTGATTCGCTTTTAAATTAATAAAGAATATTTTTAGGCTGAAAATTATAATATTACAACCAAATACAGTGCACTAGGGAAAACGTCAACTAATTAAAACCGCGGTTGTTGACGTTTAACAAATTAAAAAAAATCTGATATTTTTTCTGCTGTTTTTGTTTTCTTTCCAACACTTGGAAGAGAGCCTTCTCTCTATTTATTTCATAAAATTTTAGAGTAGGTAGGGTTGACGTTTTGGGATGTTGACGTAAACGAGCGTTGACGTTTTCCCGAGTGCACTGTAATTGTATTGTTTTTTGTCAGCTGCTGGCATACGCTAATTAAATTAGCAATGTTGAGCATGTGTGAACACTTTTTAGTTAACCAATATTTGACTCAATTAAAAATACATGTCTGAACACCATAATATATATTTTTTACTCTTTAAGTTACGCTCAACCAGCAACGTCATATTTGTAATTTGTTTAAATAAATTTACATACATATATTTTATTAAAATAAAGTGAGTTTATTACACCTTTAAAGAGAGATTTCTATACTTATTAATATGCAATCACTTTTTAATATCTCTGTCCAGATCTGGGATTAAAATCCATACTTTACTTTACCAACTATGGTATTAACACAAACACGCAAGATACAACGAATTGAATCTAATTCCTGCAAATTGTGTATTTAAGTCATTAGTGAGACCAGCGAAGAAGGTAAGATAGACATACTTATGTAGTATAAAATACATCAAATGGTAGAACCAACAAAATTTTGCTTTTGGAAAATGTATGGAAGACGTTTAGCAAAATCAAAGCAAAAATGCTGTCTGTTGAGTTATTATTAAATGAAAACTTTTTATTATGCTATAAAATATTTACATATAAAAGGTTTTAATTAAATTTTACAGTTGCGGTAGTAAAAATCATGCCTATATATCTTTAATTTATTTCTATGTTTCATGATTATAATTAATATCTCTTGTTTGTTTATTTCAATATTTAATAGTGTTTAATACCACCTATTATTAGCACATATGTATGTAATTTGGTATATTTGGTGGACATATTCATGATTCCAATTACTTTTTATTAAATCCCATTTGTTAATTTATTGATTGTTTTATTGCAGTTTTTGTCAATGACATATTTTAGTAAGTGTTTCAAAATTATAAGAAGATTAATTTTTTGAATAATCCGTAATTTTAGAATTTCAATCAATTAAACTTTTAATTTTAAATAGCAAAGAATATTTAGTCGGCTTGAGTTCATTGTTACTGTAATAATTCAAAGAATACATTGTAATGTAGTTTACACAATTGGCAAATTGCAATGAATTTTCTTCCCTTTCAAGGACATTATCAGCAATTTCATGTTCAAAGATCTACTGTAAACATCATGTATGTATTTAATTGGCCATTATTGAGGAATCGAATTCAAGTCCAAATTTATATTTCTTTACATGTTATGAATTAGACAAAATTTACAATGTGTAAACGTTGTAAATTTAAACGTAAAAGTAAACGTATGCCTACACATTGTAAACGTTTTAAACGTATGTAAATTCTGTCTAAGCGATTCAAGCAATGGAGGATAAAAGTTAATGAGCAGAAGGGACACACCTATTCTTTACATTGCGTAGAGAATCATACTCTCCTATTTATATCAATCATCAAATAATAACACACAATCCAAAGTTAATTAACTATTTTTTACACTACAGAAGTAAGGAAGCAACACACAATAATTATTAAAAGTAAATTATGTTCACATTTATTAGAGAGGCGTTATAAATAATAGTAATAACAAAAATACTTTATAACTATGTACATACTCTTCTACATATTTAGAAAAATAATAAAGTTTATTTTAAAATTGGTAGAATTGTTCAATTAAATCAATTCAAATTGAATGACATCAACAAATAACTGTGGCAACTTAATTGCACCAAATCACTACTGCTACCGACTTAGAGGGTACCGTCAGACCAAACACTAATAACAACGACTAATAACAAGCACTAATAACAACTACCAGCAAGAGTTGCCATGTTGAATGTATGTGATTAAATTTGAAAAACAAAGTTGTTCAATACATAATACGAGTAAATTGCATGTACGTAATTTGTCGTATGAAATCGAATTTTGTTTATCTGCAAGTAATCGAATCTTTATTAATATGGAGTTTAAAAAATTCTTTTTTTTTCGGTTCAGAAAACTATTGTATTTATTGTGGACCATCATGTCCATTATGAAATAAGATCGTAACTCCCAGTGGCTAAAAAAATATGTCTACAAATAAGAAATATCTATATCAATTACAAATAAAATATATTTTTTCCAGATATTTACTATTTTATGTATGGAGGTATGCAACACATATTTCTTCTAAAAATGTATGCATAAGTAAAATATATGCCAGTTCTTGACCAACTTATCTTATTTATGATGAATCACACAATAAAAGTATTAAAAAAAGTAGTAACACTGAATTCTTTTAATAATCATAAAAACACTTAAGTAATTACAATCTTACTAATCTTAAGCATATTTAAATATTTATAAGAAATTTCATCACAAGCCGCAAAATGATATAGGCAACCCTGATAAAGTGACCGTTGCCATCGTGTTGATGATTAGTTGTAACCACCAATCAAAAATAAAAAAAAAAAAAAACAAATAACAACGAAAAATAATGTGAGGAAATGAAAATATATAAAAATGGCTGCAATAAATTGTCCGTTATGTGAAAGTAATTTGTGTTAGCACACGTTCAAGTCAATTTTACTAATAAATGTGTCAACCAGTTTATTATTTCAAATACACACACACACACACACAAATATTAGACTGGTCCACATTGCAAAAAGGTAGAAAGCATGTATGTATAGGATGCCGACCTATGATTTAAAAGCACCCCACAACACCCAATAATGTCTTTAATAACACTGTGCTAGAATTTGACACTTTTTTTTTGTGACAAACGGGGCACCTGGCGGGTTAACCTAATTCTGGATCAGTTGATGTGCAATTTTTTAGTATCATAAAAATTTTTGTCTAGCACTGGCTGGGCTTATTATTTTCTTTTTAGTATTAAGATTTGAATACTTATTGTCATTTCATATATGAAGATTCAATAAATAATTAAAAGCAAAAAAAAAAAAAAAAATTATGTTTCTACAACGACTGCGCATATTGGAAAAAAGTTTAACCTTACTTAAAGAAAATTTCATTGCGGAATTTCGGTTCTTTTAGTTTATTCAATAAACTAAACCGTTTTTGAGTTACGCGAATATATGCTGTGCAACCTCCTCCATTTTCGAAATAACGGTATATTTCGAAAAAACGAGCTAACCTAAAAAAACGGTTAGCACCACTGGATTCAGCGTACCCGAATTATGTTAACCCGCCAGATGCCCTGGTTGTCACATTTTTCAACTAGCACAGTGTAATCTATCCCAGCATACCATTCGAATGGTATTCTAGGAGCGCTCCAAAAAAAGGAGTCAGAAAAGAGTCCAACAAAAAAACATTTTCGGGGCGAAAGAAAAATTTGCTTATTACTGTCCTGAGTCGGCACGCAATATGACTCAGAAATTCCACTTAATTATATGTGTATCAAAGCGTTGTTGTCTTGTAATTACTTTGAACAAAAAAAAAAACATAGCGGTAGGCTACTTTGTTTTTTGAAATTATAAGTGGGCGTTGTACCTCCCATACAAAGTTAATTTTAAAAATCAAATACTTAGGAAACTATAATAGCTATAGTATTATAAATATTTACGGGAAAAATGGGAGTAATATCGGCAGGGGGCGTGGCAAATATACAATAAGATATATGGTACGGTTATTCTACCATGTTATTCTACCATCAATATTAATATTTAGGACAAGAATGGGCGGACTATCAATAGTGGGCGTGGCACTTCTCATAGATATGATGACAAATTATATATATGGAAAGCTATATCAGCTATCAATGTTAATATTTAGGACAGCAATGCGCTGACTAGCAACAATATTAAGTAAGTGTTAAAATTTTTACACATTTGAAACCCTTATCTATGTATAAAAGTGCATATCTATATATAAAAGTGAATGTGTGTTTGTTTGTTTGTATATTGTAAATCATAATAAGATTTAATTTAAAAGGAAAACTGTAGGTTTTAATAACTTAATAAATACCGTATTTGCCGGACGATAAGACGCACCTTTTTACTCTGAAAATTTGACCTAAAATCAGAGTGCGTCTTATCGTCCGGCAAATACGGTATATTTGTATAATCTTAAACTTTTTATTTCATTACGATACGGGTAGCGAAGCACGCCGGGTTTCAGCTATTATAGAATAAAATGCTGAATAAGAAATATAATTACAATTTGTTTCGGAGGGTGAGAAAGAACCGTTCACAGGCGTTCATTGTTAACGATGTTTTTCGTTAGCTTCATATATTGGTAACAAAATTTAATCAAGATTCTTTTTACTTTAAGTGCATTGATTTTTTTAAGATGGTTTTTTAAGATCGAACGATAAAATATCTCTTTTGTAAATCTAACATTTCAATGTAATGTTATTATATTTTTAAATTATAAATTAATAATAAATTTAAACATTTTTATATTAAATTTAATAAACCAATTTGTTTTAATATGAAACAAAAATATCTGGATCTTGGAATTTATATTTATAAAATCCCAAATCCCGGAAAACCAGTCCTGTTTGGCATCCCTATTTGATACTCTACATGGTGAGTTAAATAGATGATGTTTACAAGTAGATCTTGGACAATGAACATTGCTGATGACGCCCTTGGCAGGGTAGAAATAATAAGAAATTTTCTCTAATAGTTAATCATTATTTAAGAACTGGTCCAAGTCTTGAAAAAATATAAAGCCTAATGGCAGTTCCAAGTATGGACCTATTTACATATTTAAGAAACAAAGTTATATATATATACATATATAGTATATATATAATATACATATGTATATGGATATATGGATTAACATAATACACAATAAAACTCAGAGTTCTAATAGCGTAGACAGACGACACAGTTAATTTGCATTAACAGTCTTAATTCAAATTAACTCGTGAATTATCCCATCTTAATGCGCATTAAGTTAGACGTAAATACACAAAATCAAACTGAATTTATACTGCATTTAGCTATTTCAATATGGCAACATCGTCGAAAATCAATAATATGTTATCAAATTGTTTACTATTCTAAAATAAGAAGAAGACAATTGTAAAATTAAAATAATAAAAATAGATTTCCACAATTGCCTTTCTCATATTTCAGAGTGTCCCACTGCGGTCCCCACATGTAGCAACACGTTCAGGTTGATGGTTGCTAGTGCATGAACAAGTTTTGCATTATGAAACAGTTTCAGCAAAAGTAATTTCAGCTTTTTTTCAAAGAAATACTGTTTTTTCAGCAAATGCCAAACAAATTTCTTCATAATTAAATAGTTGTTGACAAATAAACAGCTGTTACCTAAATGCAGAAACTGTCGTCTGTCACGGTAAAATCTTAATTCACATTAGTGAGTTTTTAATGCGCATTAACTCTGTCGTCTGTCTACGCTATAATATACACTTAAAAACTATAATTCAATTAACTAAAAAAAACTAAGGTGACCAGCGTAGGCATCCCGTTCCACTTGCAAGATTACAACAAGGTGAACGAGAGCTAAGTTGCTAGAAATCGGGGTAAAAATTCATTAAAAAAATAAGAAATCTAAAAAAATAAAAATAAATGTTATTTAGTTTTTTACCATCACATTAATGACGATTATGGCCGCTGTTAATGGTGTCGACTTGTCATACTTCTAACTCCTTTTTTTTGCAATTAGCTTTGTTGTGGGCTGTTTTTTTGTTGTTGTTTGATTTGTTGTTGATGGATTTACTGGGTTTGTTGTTGCTTCTGCTGGGTTTAGTGTTATTGTTTTCACAAAGTGGGAGTGATTCATTTTGCGAAATACTGGTCACCTTCTTAAGGGTGTTCTTTTTGCAAAGCAGATTCTGGGATCCGGCAATAGCGATCACCTCTTCTAAACTCTGATTTTCAGCACGTTTAACATTGAATCTTCGTGGGGCTTCTGACATCTATTGGGGAAGAATTAGAAAAGATAACAAAAAAATGGAATTAGTATTCATCGGGATTAGGCCCAACAATTGGCCTAGTTAACACGTTATTGATGGTTCGAATACCAGCCACTCGTACTTTCGAATCAGAGCCTTGATAAACTCGTTCAATCCGACATAGCTTCCAATCATTTAGGGGCAGATTATCATGACGAATGACAACAAAATCAATCCCTATGAAATTTTCTATTTTTTACATTTGTGCAGCTTGACCAAATATTCATCCTTCCAACGACGTGCAAAATGATGGTGCAAAATATTTAACTTATGGCATATGTCAATGATTCCATGGAAATATCTTGTTTCGGATGAGAAAGTAGTATACTACTCACTAGAAAATGACCAGGGGTCAAATAATTAATGTGCGATAAATTATCTGTCATTGGTCTAAATAAGCGAGAATCCAAACATGATTCCATACATGCTAACATTGTAGAAAATTCTTTAAATGAATTTTAAAACTTTTCACTCCAGCCTCCAGGGGATCGCTTTTAAAAAGGTTGGCTGCATCTACGAAAACAGTTCCATTATCTGAGTAAATGTGAGATGGACAATCGAGTCGTGAGAAGAAAGGAGCAAATGCAGCTAAAAAACAGTCAGCTGGTATGTCATTTGTGGCTTCCAAATGTAAGCATCTTGTTGCAAAATAAACAAACAAACACCATAACATATCCTTTTGTTATGCGGCATTCGCGACCAATATAAGTTATGAGTAACCGTACAAATCAAAGTTTAAAGTTTAGGGATCCAAAACTCGAGTCACACCAATCGTAACATTAACGAATTCTCTCCGTGAAGTGAATACTTATAAACGTATTCCAAATAGAGACGGGTTAATTGACAATTATAGGGCAACGTAAAGAGCTTTTACGTGATAGATCACATCCAGATTTTAAAATCGAATATTGTGCGATAAATTCTTACGATGTTGTCTATATTTTGGGGGTACAGAATGATAAAACGAAAAACATAAGTTATTACTCAACAAATAAACAGGTTCTTTTCACCAAATATGAGATATAGCAAGTTCTTTAGCTGTTATGCCGCGACTTGCTTCAATGGCGGGGTTATCGTGAGAGTCTATATGATTCCAATTAGCCAGGAGAGTACGACAGTCAAATCAATCAGTCCAGTAGAAGGCTTCCGACATGGTAAGATTCAGCTCCGTACGAATTGAATGCACCATTTTTGCAAAAGAGTAGCACCAGAAACCTCTGACGGGGTAAAGTTTGTACTTTAATTGGTGCAACTTTCACCTGGCGGGGTTTGGCAGCATATGCTTTATCTGTAGCATCACAAAATGCGTGAAGCTGAACTTCACACTGGAGTTTAAAATGAACCCAGCGGGGAATGTAAATCCGTTCGATGTAACAGTAATCATCGACAAATACTCGCCATCTACTTAACTTCATGGGTTTCAAGCATTCGTCCCAATCTGTATTGTCTTTCTTAATTTGTTGCATAATAATTTTAGCAACAATTACTTTTGGTGCCAACCGACTAACGGGGTCAAATAGCTTGGTATTTGAGCTAAGGCAGCACGTTTTGCAAAGAATGAGCAATTGGAATTGGCTTGAAGCAAAAAGCATCAATGTTTGCATTACAACGTAAACACATTACTAGCATCAGATAATAAAAAAAAACCGGAATCTACAAGGTGTTCGGGAGGTATATTTTTATTATATCTCATTATTAGTGATCCATTCTCTAAGCGAAATACCAGCAGAATTTAACACATAAATTAAATCATCCCGATTGCGAATTGCATCTTCGATATTATGCAAGAACATCGTCGACATACATTTGAGAACGTAATATGTGCTAGTTGATGTAAAGTTCTGATTGCTAAATAAGGGGCACAGTTACTACCAAAATTAACTGTGGTTAATTAAAAATCTTGAACTTCTTCATTCGGGTCTCGACGAAATAAAATTCTCTGAAATTATGCTTGATCTGGTCTAATCAATATTTGCCTATATATCTTCTCAATATCTGCATTAAAAACAAATTATACGCCAACGAAGAATCAAAATGGTCAAATCAAACTACAAAGTGGGCCCAGCATGCCAAATGTCAGACTCAATCCATTAGAAGGAGGACTTAATACGTTATAAACTACACGAAGTTTAGTTATCGCGCCATTAGGCTTAAAAACAGCGTGACGAGACAGTTAGTACTTCGTATTCGGGATATCTAATCTTACCTAGATGTATATGAGCCTCCCACAAAACCTTCCGATGATAATAAAAATCGTTTACACTAATCTGCAGCACCCGAAATGTGCTACATACAATTTACGGATTCTTTTAACCGAGCTGGACTTTTACATCTGTGTGGTACAGGAACCCTTGGTAGCAAACTCAGAGGTAAAGGGGTTCTCAACCACAACACACAAAATAGTATATATGAAGAACAAGGGTAAGTCAGTATTCTGCCTTGTAGCTTAAAAACACATCTGCTGTTGTCTGAAATAACATTTTATTTATTAGTATTCTCTGCGCAACTTGATTTTCAATCCAAATAGAAAGCATTTCGATCATCACAGCACTTTTTGTACGGGTTGTCATTGTTTTAGCATCTAATGATGTTGAAGATTTTGCAAAAATTAAAAAAAATTAACGCCTCCAACCCAAAACAACGCAACCTCGAAAATCAAACGACGCACAGTGAAAATTAGTACTAATTAAGCAACGACGCAACTTCGGAAAAACTCTAAACGAAATGACGCAAAGCGAGGTATTGGTGTATAGTGTATTGAGTTTTTTTTTGACAATTTGATTTATGCTTCCTTCTTTTTTTATCACGAATTTTTATGTACTTACGTACCTTACATAATTTGCTATATAAACCTCTTATAAACATGTTGTAAGTGTTATGAATAAGGGCAATAATAAATAATAGTGTTTTAGGGGGTTGTAATGTTATTTTATTTAAATACCAGCCAGCCGATATGGAGCCTTTGGGTTATTCTCTAAGTAAAAACTCGAGTAAAATCTTTTTATTTATCGAATAATCCGGTTCCGAGGACAAAATCTTGGGATTGAGCGGCTAAAAAAATAAAATATTTTTCAAAATGAGTGGGCAATAAGAAATACATAGAGGTTTTTGTGTTAGTTTATTAAATTTTTGTTTTTAATATAAACTTTCGGGTTTAAGGGGTTCATCGCAATAATATTTTTTCGTTTTATTATACATATTACAATTTTAACATAATTCACAATACAAATCAGAGTTGTAAGTATTTAAAATATGTATGTATATCTAACGAATAATAATGATTTAGTCCAGCCAAAATTGACATTCTTCCTTCTTGTCTTTGGCTTAGAGCCGCTCTTTTCTTCTTAGTCGAATATAGTTAATGAGTTTGGTTATACTTCAGGCCTTTTTAAATATATTCAGCACACTTTTGGATCTCAGTTTTAACCAATGGTACGCTTAGATCCTAATTAATATTCGAATGTTTGATATACCAGAGGGCAATTGTAATCTTTCGTAGCAATTTGTTTTGACGTCTTTTAATTCTGTCTATATTTGAAGCTTAGGCAGTTACCCCTACCTGTATTCCATAACACCATATAGGTTTTATGATTGAGTTGTAAAGTAAGCCAATAAGCCAATTAATTTGGATTAATTTCAATTTCATTGGAGTCAATTTTGCATATGGCATTTCCATGTTAGGCGGCGTCGAGCTGTACCGAGTGTATTTAACTTCTAATTGTTGTGTTTTTTTTTTCATAAATTAGAGAGCATGATTCTATACGCAATGTAAAGGTTATGTGTGTGCATTTCAACTCTTTAACTTTAATAATTTTTTTAAATAAAATATATGATTTTGTAGGTAGCGAGAGGCTTCTAGTGGGTTTTCATGAATGTTTAGATGAATGATGTCTGAGTACAATTGTTTGTTGGCATATAAGATGTATATTTATGTATTTATAATATCTCCTTTTTTAAGCTTAAATGTTCGACTAGTTAAGTAGCTTTTCAATAGCTTATGTGAGTTTATGGGCAAGTTTAGTTTCAACTTGTATATTAGATCATGACGATAAAAAGAGCAGAACAATATTTTTTGTTTGCTTGTTTTCGTGTTTTGTCTAAATCCAAATTGGTGATTCGGAATACAGTTGTTTTCAATTAAAATCGGGTATAACTTGTTTGGTTTCTTGAATCTCAAAACGTAGGAGTACAGCAGCTCTAAAATGATCTTCAACTAATGAAAAGTCAATTGTTTCAATTGATGTGTTTCGGGTAAACAATTTTTTCTAACGATTGACAAATAGATGCCCGTTTTCAGTGTCATTATTGCATAACATCATTAATTCCATCAATTAATCAATTAATCCACTAGAAAAAGTGGTTGGGGTTTTTTCACGATTTTTAATGTTTATCACGTTCTCTATCTTAAAGCCTTTAGTTTCTAAACTGGTCTTTATTTTCTACACAGGAGACGTAACCCTTACTCCCTACTACTACTCTTTAGTTGACAGGTATATAAACTTTTTTTACACGTTTCAAATCCAGTTACAATTTTACGATAATCATTTGTATGATTAACCTGAATTTTTTGTTTCATGATATTTCTCTCTTAAATGGAACCACAAAAAACGTATTTTCGCCAATTAACGAATTTAAATCCTTTACTAGTTTGCTGAAGTTTTGCTCTTTTAGGTATATTGGTGGGGGTCTAAATGATGTTGTTATTGTGGTATCAGTTGATTCATTATCCAACATAGCAAAACGATTTTCCTTTGATATTTACGAATTAGAATCCACTTTGGAGGAGTTCAAACTTCGTCCTCCTAGCAATAAAAAGCAATTTGTATTGGGGATTTTTGGGTAATTTCATCAGATTGTGCAGGTTTGGGTATTGCTCCCGTTTTAGTGCATTTAGAGCATATTTTTTAGGTATATTGAAAGTACTCTTTTTCACAACTCTTTTTCACAACAGTTGGTGACAGATGAGCTGTAATTAATTTTTTTAGTATTTCCTTTTATATCACTCTCTTCTGCATTTGTTGCAAGCAGAGATGCCAACTATTCAATGGCAAAACGGGCCGACCGAGCAGTCAAAAAGAGCTAAAAAGTACTATATTTAAAAAAATCAAAGATTATTCTGTTTTAAATCCATTTATGATTCACTTTTGTACATCAAAGTCATTAATATTGAACAAATTAAATTTACATATTAATGTTTAATAAAATTATAACTTAAAAATTGTATACAAATATTTACATTACAATATGTATCATTTCAATAAGTAGAATTAAAAATATGAATATTAATTTTCAAAAAGTGTTAAATTTTCTTCATCGTCCGGCCATATGTTTGTTTTTATATAATATTTTGATCTTTTATAAGTTTTAATTGAATTTATTTTTACAAGTACACTTGCTGGCAAATCGTAACTTGAACAGCATGCGCTACAGCTTTGTAAGCTATATTTGATGAATTAAGCTAAATTTATTCTTGAAAAAAATTCAATGCTCTTTCTACTTCAGCTTTGGAGTATGGATATGATAATAATTTTAAGACAAAAAATGACAATTTTTAAAAAGGATTCTCATCCTTTCTTGAATTGATGCACCTCGATCCAAAATTGATCGGTTCTATCTAAATTTTTCCACTGTTACAATCTTAAATTTTTCACTAAATGCCGAAATTTTTTTTTAAGAACTTAAAATTTGTTGGAAGTTTTGCCCTAATTTCATAAATGAGACTTTTTACGAACTGTATTAAATTCTGTTTAATTATATATTTATCTGATTCACTTATCTGAGAATCATCACAAGCCTTCTCAAAACTATGTGTACAAATATTATCTTTATAATGAACCAAAGACTTCAAAGAGGGTACTGATAGATGCAAAAAATATTAAACGTGCCAATATCATGTTTGAAAAGAGCCCGTGTTAGCTCTTTTTTTAAATTATTAAAAAAGAACTAACGGAAAATTGTACGTGCCAGGAGTTATTAATAAGAGCTAAATCTAGCCCCAAAATAGCTAAGTTGGCATCACTGGTTGCAAGATATGCATTTGTTGTACTTATACTAAGCCTACGATCACTATAATCTAGGCTTACAAAGCTGATAAAAACAATCTATTTATATATGTATTTAAAATTTTGGAGAATTGCGGAGTAAAAATAAAAACGTGCGTAGAAAATTTTACATCTGGGTGTATGCCAATCTGTTAGTGGAAATGGACTTCTCCAATTCAATGTATCATGGTAATTGTATCCGTTTTAGTAAATTTAGCCATACTCTTGAATATTTTTGTTTTATTAGATTATTCTAATATTTTATATAATTTTCACATTGAAATGCTAAATCAATTTTTTCTAAGCTACTTTGTGGGTTTTCCTACAGATATTACCACGTAAATCACAGGTGAGGAAAAGTTAAAGTGAAACTTTTTATTTTTAAAGAATTTTTAAAACTTTTTTGCATTAACATAAATTAACTCCAATGACTTGAAGCTAATTAACGAACCAATAATTACACTAAGTGGTAATATTTATTTTATCTGCTGATAAGTTTTCTAAATGAAAAACATAAAATATTGAAAATTAAAAGTTAGAAAGGAAAAATTAGAATCAGGAAACAAGGAAAGTATTTCTCTAAGTGGTGTAAGTAGTCGATTATCTTCATAATCTGGACAATTTGAATACTTTCCTCTGACCTAGGAATATACAATTCTTAAATATTAATAATATTTTTCAATCTATCATTGCCATTTTCTATAATTCATTGTTATAAAAAAAGCTTTAAATTATTTATATTCATGTGTGATGTTAAAATTTTATAGATGGCAAATTAGTAAATTTTTATATTTAATCTCTTAATTTCCATAATGTTTTGTTTCTGAGGTAGATAAAAATCATGCAATAAACGCTAATTTAATTTTATTTTTTGTGACATTTTTTGATTATTTTTAATGAATGCAATATTGAATTTGCTTTAATACCCTGATTGCTTCTCAATTATATTACTTTCATTCACATTTGTGGTTTGTATATACATATAAATAACCGATTTCATAATCTGGGCAAAGGCTAAAAATAAATATAGAGAGATTTAATGCTTTTAAATTGAAATGCAATTTTGAGTATTACCGATAAAGGGATTTTGGTAGTACCATCAAATTATTCAATTTATACAAATTAATTTAGACAAAGAACATGTCTTCACGAGCTTTCGATGGCAAAAACTACTTAGTTTATCAAACACCATTAATATGGGTTCGTGTGGATTTTCTTAATCGAATTACTTGCAATTGTAGAAAGCTTTGTGGATATTTAAAATAAGATATCTATAAAATAATATTAATAGTTTATTTAAAAAAACAAAGCACTCAAGATTACATGCAAGTTAATAAATTTGTTAATAAAAGTATTGCTAAATGGTTATTTAGCATGACGCTTTATCCTCTTTCAGTTTTAGAGTGACTCTTGCAATAACAATTTATTATCTACTGCTTAAAGTAGTAATTGTATTTAAGATATTATTTTTGATAAATTTAAATTTTAGAACAAAAAGCAACTTACAAGAAGCAAGCATACATATGTACGAGTATATACATATGTAAGTATATCAGTAGTAAATAACCGTGATTTAAAGTTATTACCACAACAATCCTGAGGGAGTAAAATAAAACAATGAAGTTGATCAAAAGATTACAAAATTATTCCAATGTATCAAGAAGTTTGTTTTAATGTTTTTTCTTTCATGCCAGTTCAAAGGTAAATTGTTGACTTTTAAATGTTAAAAACTGTCAAAAGAACAACTTTGATGAAAAACAATTTCAGCAAAAGACAAAGTCAATCTATGCACTAGTAATTGTATTTTATCGATTATGTCGTTTAAAGTTTTCATATTAATTCATTTAAGTTAGTTGCAAACTTGTATACACATACACATCTACATATACACTTTTACGTCTAAACTTTTGCAGCAAAAAGGTAAGATATTGGTGCCTATGCTTCCATATATGTATGTTGTTAGCAAACTTAGTACCTATATACGAGCATTTAAAGATATTACCACCTTTTTAATATTCCATAGTAAATCATACATTAAAGTTTGTTTACTGTAGAATCGTGTTTCTAATCCACTAAATTCTAGAAAAAAAAACAAAAAATTCAAATATCTTATACTAAACTTGGATCCATGGAATTAAGAAATTCGAATGAAAACTTACAAACTTTGTAATAAAGTCAAAGTGGTTGCAATATAAACCAATATTCCCTTTATAATATTGTTAACATATGCAAAATAAAAGTGAGCATGCCAAATAACCTTTAAATAATTTCTAAAAAAAGTTTAAAGTTAAAAGTTTATTACACTATTTATTACTTTATATATTACTAAAATTTTGTATTATTTATTTATTTTATTTATTTATGAATTTGCTTATCCTACACAACAAGATATAAATCTAATAATTACAGTGAAGGAATTATATTTGTTTAAAATATAAATAGATTATCTGATAGTATTAGTTTTCTTTTCTCTCCATCATAACTAATATTTATCACAGCGCCCTCCTCCTCCTCAATCTTTAACATTAATTCGCCTACTCACCACCAGAGGCGCTGTAATTCTGTACTAAAAACAAACATAATGCGCAATTGCAGAGTTTTCTTCCTTCAACACCATTACTTCTTCACCTATCCCCTTTCCCAAGAAAGTAACGCAATTATATATAGGCATATTTATTGCCTGAGTGTTACTTCTCTTTTTTATAAAAAAAAAAATTAGTATTGAAAACATTAAAATAAAAAAAAAATATTAAAATTAGCGGACAAAATAAGATTTTTAACACTTAAAATTTAACTGACAATGATAAAATTGTGATGGTAAATGGTAAGGGTTAATTTCAGTATACATATTTTAGTACTTATTTGAAATTCTTTTTATATAGGTGGTACTTCTATTTGAATGTTTTGAATAAAACTTTTTGCGACTCTACTGAGAGTCGAACACTGTTTGTTTGTCTACAATTTAGTAGACCAAGCGCTTGAGCTAACCTGAATTATTATTTCCAAGTTTTAAATAGTTATTTTATTTTCCTGCAAACTTTTTCACCCAATTCGCCATTAGGAATAACCTGTATATGACATATATAATAATTTGTATATAAAGGGTCTCCCAACTAGAACGCAATTTTTAAATTTGGCGCCATTCGAAGTGTCATTGTTTGACATTTGAATAATTGTTATTGTTTGCTAGTAGAAGGTACGAGGTTACTAAAAATGGAGCGCTACACGAATGAACAACCCATTCTCATTGTGAAATTGTTTTACCATAGAAATACGTTTGCGCACAATCACACTTAAAACAATTGTGCAATTAAATGTTTTATCTGTCCTACCAGTTGTAAGTGTTGTAAAAGTCATCAACAGTTTAGTGTTAGAAATTTACTATTGATAAACTACAAATATATGGAGTAGAATGGGCCGAACAAACAAATTTTTTTTCGGAACGCTTTAGTAGTTTAAAAATTTGGAGTCCCTTCGAGTTATGTTGAAAAGAGTGAAAAAAAAAATATATTTTTTCAAAAAAAAAAAAAAAAAAAAAAAAAAATCAGGAAAATCTGAGAATTAATAAAAATATGTTTTTTTTTTAAATTTCACGTGATACAGACATTTCCACAAGTCTGCCTAAAAAAAATTCAGCTCGACGGTATCACCGAAAAGGGGTTAAAATCAATCCAAAGTCTTTCCCACAGGCGAACAGACGGACACTACGAGCTTTATACATTATATATAAAACAAGTAATAAAGTATAGTCGTTCAAGCCCGACCATATAATACCCTACACCCAGTATATCAATAAAACAGTTTTTCAGATATGGGCGCTATATGGGAGCTACGACTAATTATGGAGCGATCTTTACGAAATTTGTAGATGTGATTTAGCTTCATTTAGTACTCATTTGTGGTGAAATTTGTTTGCAGACTTGCATAATTCAAAGATTTATGACCGGTAAACCCCAATTTCGGAATGACATTTGTATTGGGGCCAGGTGAAATAATGGACCGATTTCCGCCAGTTTCAATCCCATCCATTCTTCAAAATGGCGACCTCTACTCTGCACACAAGCTTTACATGGACAGCCAGCCAGCTAGCCAGCCAGCTAGCCAGCCAGCTAGCCAGCCAGACGGACGGACGGAGGGACATCATTAAATCGACTCAGAAAGTGATTCTGAGTCGATCGGTACACTTTAAGGTGGGTGCTGGACCAATTTTTCTGGGCGTTACAAACATATGCACAAATCCAATATACCCTCCCCACTATGGTGGTGTAGGGTATAAAAAATTCTTGCCGATTCAATAACTAAAAATTTTAAATTAGAATAAAGTTTTCATCATTTTATCGAAAATCTAAGGCTGAAGGACTTAAATTACGTTATATGTTGTACTTTTTAAAGTGGGAATGTACCCTACAAGAAATTGCTGATGGAAACTAACAAATACAAAACTTATAAACTAACAGACTTGCAGCAATTTTATAGTAAATTGTTGCTGTTGGCGTTGCCACAGTGGGGGTTTTCTTACCAAATTTTAATAAATATTTGTTAAATTTTTTCTTATACCTAATTTTGCGTCGGCATCATTTTTATATACGTATTTGATCATAGAGATACTATTTTCAAAAGTTTTAGTTTTTTTGTACTTTTTTTAAATAAATTTCATGCTAATATTTTGATTTTATATATTATGGAATTGTGGGGATTTTTGAAACAAGACCTTGTTAATAAAGAATGTTACGCAATGGCAAGTTGGAAAGAGAAAAAGAATCACACGTACACGAATGTTTACATCAGGTTTTTCACATTGCCCTTAATAAAATGATAGAAACTACTGATGTATAAACCCATCAGCAATACCCATCAGATGATGCATCAAATGACTGTCATTGTTCTTGTAGGGTAGATTCCAACATATTTATAATATAAAATCTAGATATATGTTATATACATATATATGACAATACGTTTGTCAGAAAGCGTCTATAGACGGCCAAATGGCGAAATTGATTTTCTTGAAAATTTCACAGTGGAAAGGATACAAAGGCCACATTGTGCTTTGAAATTTAAAGTAGGCGAAATGAGTATTAACTTACGAAATAAGTATTAACAGTCGTATATATACTTGTATATCGGAAACTACTACATTTAGAGCCCTCAAATTTTGTACGTGCAATTTCGACATTAATTTGAACATTTGACGAAAAATCGGCGGATTAGAAACAGTGAGCGTGGTACCCCTAACACAACGTAAATCCTGAAATATATAAATATGTAAATCCTTTTAATTTTGTGCTATTAACTTTAGTGTCAATACGAATATTTCGGAAGAAAATTTTGAGATTAACATTTAAATATTATTTATCACGTATGTGAAAAAATATGACCTGTGATCGATGCAAACCAATATGTTGTCAGTGGATTCGAACATCATCAAGAAGACTGATAAATCGATAGGGCAATTGAACTTGCGCCGTGAACGAATTTTATTTTTATACTTTTATTTTTATACATTTAAACCTTTATGCTTATTATATTATGGCATATTATGAATCAATCGGTCCCAAAGTTGGTATACGAGTATGCATGGTGAAATTAAATACCAGGTGACAGCATTGCTACAACAATTACAACAAGGCAAGAACAACAGGCATTTTTCTATATGAAAAACTTTCGTCACTGTCAAAAAGTTTTTTTTTTATATAACTTTTTGGCATTTTCAAATTCACCATGAATAATCAGCTGGCGCTACGCTGTCACCTAGTATTTAAATTCACCTTGCGAGTATGTATATAAATATAAGTAATTATATTATATGAAACTCATACATACATATGTGTTGATTTTTAAAAATATTTATATATTTGAAACTTTTCTTGCACGCTGTGAAAACATATTAAAACTTGGCGGATTAATTTTATATAATAAATAAAAAAAGCTTCAGAAAAAATGAAATACTCTTAATTTTCACTTTCCTCTGAAAGGAAACATTGCGACGCACTAATACTAAAACAAGTGATTGGGTTGCATTCTAACCCAGACTATAGGAAATGAAACTAGTTATTTAATTTAAATTTATTTTGTTACATTTATTTATTAGATTTTTCAAAATGTCATTTTTTGTGGTTTTAAATTTTTAAAATTTATGAAATCATAATTTATTTAACATTTGTATTATTTCTTGTTGATTATTATTTTTAATCTAATCCTTTTTTCTTTTTTGTTCAATTAATTAATTTTTCTTTGTATTGTTTGTGTTTTTATTTATTTTATTGATTTAAATTATTTATAACTTTTTATTTATTTAATTGTTATCGGTATCAGTAAAGTTTAATATTATAATTATTATAATTAATATTATAGTTATTGTAATAAATTGCCTAGATTTAATATTTACAATAAATAATTACAAAGAATGAAGAGGACAAAGAATGAACAGAAGATGTATGGACGTATACGTACACATATACGAGTATGTATGTACATACGCGTATGCATATGTATGGTTTGCTATTGAAGTTGATTTCGTGTTATCTGCTTAAAAGTTTTATTTGTTGTTGTTAGTGCTGTAGCGCCTTGCCCTCCGACCTGTATAGTTTGTTTACATTGACAGTGTCATCTGGGGAATTCATTAATTATGTTTTTTAATATGTTTTGTAGGTTTGGTTGTTAGCATAACAAGCTATTATTAAAATTATTTAAATAAAGCCTGTACTAATCATGTTCACTAATCATAGTCACTTATTTAACCAAATAGTCATAATTCACTAAAACAAAATGTTATGAAAATATGTATTTGGAAAAAAAAATTAATGCAATTATTTTATTATATTAACTTTGAATACACCTGGTGTGTATAATAATGTGGTCTCTCAATAGTGATACAATTAATAAATATACACAAAGTTCGACGATTCAGTTGAAATATCTCAAATATTAAGAAGTTATTTTTAGGTAAGCTATAATCACTGCCCTTTCCATCCAGTACAATAAAGTTAATCGCATGTTTGAAAATGTAGGTCTGCTTTATGTAAAAATTGTTTTGGAAATCTTTTTGTTTTTATATCATCTCAATAGATTACGAAAATTAATTTGAATTTGCCATTTAAAACAATGGTTACAATTATTAGTTAAGAATTTCAATCTTAAATAAAAGTTGAAACGATCAGCAGAACGTTATTAAAATTGTCGTTTTTACAACTCTGCTTTCATGAAAAACACAATTTTTAAACTATAAATCTATACTGTATGTAACAAGTTATAACATATATTATATGTTACACACATGTGCCGAACCCCTAATCCCATACAAATGTATGTTAGACGGGGGATTAGGACAAGGATGTCAACTGCTTAGCAGTAAACGAACTCCACCTAGATGTAATACAGGAGCGGTCCCGGGGTAGTGGTTCCTGTGTAGGACCACTAGATGATAGCGCGCTATCACGACGTCCATTAAATAAAAACGAAAAAAAAGATATGTATATTAAAGAAATAACTTTAAATTTAAATAAAATATAATTGGTTTGCGCTTTTATTTGACATAAATTGAATGCGAATTGGCAAACCTATAACATGGATTGTACGTTTAAACATATTTGCACGTGAATAATAAATAATTATATAAATCATCAGATTATATAAACAATAATTTATGTTAATTCGACGAGAAATAATTCCATGACATACATGTGTTACCTGCCAATATGGTTTAACTTTTTTTTTTTGTTTATTTTTTATAAATTTATTTAAAATAATAAATATTATTATTAACAGTAAGCGCTACATTTCACTTTCATATAACTTTTTATGTTTTATCATAAACATAAAACTTATATTTATTTAATTTTGTATGGAATACTGCTTTCTATAGGCATATACATATGTAACATGGAGCCAAATTCCGGGAGGACATTTGTATGCGACCTATGAGGTATCATGGACTAATTCTTAACATTTTCAACAGAACTTGTTATTTTATAATAAAAGTAATATGTGCAGAATTTAGCGATATTATTTTCAATATATATAATGTTTTAAACGTTATCTGCAATTTGGATCTATAAGTCTGGGTCTACTGGAAAATATTTCGGTGAAAGAAGCAATGTTTTCATCATTCCAAGTCTTTTTTACGAATTGTTATCGTGCAGTCGGACGGGCACACATAGATAGATCGTCTTTTTATTAGGACCCAGAATGTGTTGCAAATTAAATGACAAACTTAATATACCCGCTATGTTTTTGGTGGTGGCATTTAAAAAATACCCGATAATGTATTGAACATTATTTGAGTAAATCACAGATGGCATTATTGCACATTTATCAAAATTGTATTAATTTGCGAAACATGCAATTGGAATAAATTTAAGAGGCAGTTAAATATAATTTAACTTTAAAATTACATATATTTTTTATGTTAGATCACTAGAACTTTAGATGAAATTTTGATTGAGGAACAATTATTCTGTTAAACTTTATCTATGTATCTTCCTAATGTCGCGGTGTATCTTCCTGATTTGTCGCGGTACCGACGACGCAAAGAAAGCAATGATGCACTGAGACTATGTTTTGAAGATATGAATAATATGGTATGCAATTGTAGTCGATCTATTGCTCTAACGAACATTCCGCGCGCTCACCTGAGAAATCTAGTAGCAGTGGTTGCTGTCTATTACTTGTCTGGGTTACACATTTTTGTTAAAGTTGTCAAAATAAGGAATGAAAGGAGTCACGTTCCCTGTCGCTAACTAACTTCGTTCTGCATGAACTGACGGGTAAATACTTTTGTTCAAGTACAAGTGAATAATTTGAATATGGACAAAGATGATGCTAATTCATTATATAAGAAATAAGGTTTTAGATATTAGGTTTAGACAAAAGCACTTGCATGTACAAACTAATAATTAAAACATATCATTTATAAAATCGATGTATTGCTCATTTACTTAGTTTTTACCTTCATTAATAATATTTGTATATTAAAGTAAAAACTTATTTAACACCCTATTTAATATAACATTACATCAACATTATAACCGGATATTTTTCAATTACAGTTTTAACTCACGTTTTAAATATCATTCACTATTTGAATTTGCCTCCAATATCCTGAGTGAAAAGTGTAACGTATTTGCTAATTACCAACCGGAAGATATAAGTAATAAAATATTGAGTAAATTGGAGGAAAATGCTATTTAACCTGACCAGTTGAACATCAACTCCGCAAAACCCCAACTTGCATAACACTTGTTCAAAAAATAAGTAAAACTTTGGCCTTTTCGAACATTTTTTGGATCTGTTATATTAAAAGTTGAGTTATGTTTAAAAGGGGCTAATCGTGCAAATATGTGACCTTTGGATTATACAAGGTGCTATCAGCCACCTGGTGCAACATTAACATATATTTTGTTGTTGCATATTTGAGGATATTCGTATTTAATTCCTATACAATTTACGATGTTATAGATAGACAATATTTATCTCTTTTAAATTATTGATACGTTTTTTCTAAGACTATAAAAACTTTAGACCAAAACCTATAACTGTTAAAGATCTATCTTTCATTTAAGTCTTATTCAGAATAAGGAAACGTATCTGAATTGTTCGGTGCAGCCCTATATTATATTTTCTTATAGAAAGTGTTTATGTTGAAAAATAATAATATCTTATATCAAATTAAAACAAGTATCAATTGTTAGTTCATTGGACGCTGCAGCACTTTAAACAAACATTTGTTAAACATATTAACAAAGCTTATTTGCTTTCTTTAGAATGCAATTTTTCAATATTATTTTAACTTAAGTTAGCAATACATAAACAATTATATTGCAACATTTTATTTAATTTATTCTTCGTGTATTAAATTCATCACAATCCATTCAAGTATTGTGCAGATAAAGTTTAGAAATTACGTCATTTGTTTCATTCAAGTTCGTTCAGGTAAGTATTTCAACTAGATTCTAGAGAATTTTTAATGATTATGAGAGTATATTTCTATGTATATGTAAATATGTATGTATTTATATGTATGCAACGGTAATTATGATGAACTTTTTCCAATACAATTCAATGTAATTAAATTAATTGGGGCTTATTTTTTTCTCCGTAAATGCTAACAAGTACAAGGTTTAGTTGTATGAAGTTGTTTTTAATTTTCTGTCATTTATCTTGCAATTTTTGCAATTAAAATATAAAATCTAAAAACAATAATCATAATAATAATATGAACATTTGCTCTTTACGTACAATAAGTTTAGATTTTAACCTAAATTTACAGTAAAATAAATAATGAACAAAAACTTAACAAACATTTTGTACAAAATATATTTTCAATAGAAAATTTTACATAATAGAATTTCTTTAAATTGTTTGGTTTTTTTCTCTTAACTCTCTTATAATTTGCTTAATTACTTTTTTGTTTATTTTTTTTTATGTATAAAATCGCATTTTGTAAATACAATACATACACACAAACTTTGTGTTTCACTTATACCCACAAAAGAACCAATACATATACAATTCTAAAATAAATTGTTTTATTCAGGTATTTAAGACTGTACAAGAGGAAATCAATATAAATAAAAATAAAAATGAAAAATTAAATAAAACCGAATTCAATTGTTAGTTGGTGTACGTACATACATGTGTGTGTTTGCTGTTTGTTTGCTTATATGTATGTATGTATTGTATTGCATTGTATTAAAGTTTTGCATTTATTTATCATTCATTAGAATTATAGTGATTTTTTGACACTTATCATTAAGTATGTAATTTATAGCATTAATAATAATTTTGTTATTATTAATATTATTAGTAAACAACAATAATACTAATTATAATAGTAATTATGTTTTGTATAGTACATTTATTATAATAATTATTTAAAAAAAAAATCATGCATTTAGTTTACTTGCTTGTTTTGTGTTGTTTTCAATGTTATTAATGACTAACTGCCGTATTCATAAAAAATAAAGTAGGTTTGAAGTGTGTTTTTAGACAAAATTTTCACACAAAATTTTCTTAAAATACATTTCAAGTCTACTTTAATTTTTTGTGAATAAGGGCAGAAATAATTACAGTAGTTTTGTTAAAGAATACACATAATTTTGAATACATATACACAATACACATATACATCTGTATATATCTGTATATATGTGTATTTATATATATATATACGATGTATACACGCTGTACATATACATATATGCACATGTACATATGTAGGTTTACAATTAGTTTTATTATTACTTTAATCGCTTAACATGTTTGTAAATTGGATTTAATTTAGATCTATAACACTTTTTTCATTTTGCTAAATAAATATTTATTTATACGATAAAGATAAAGAAGTCTTAGGTTAGAAATATGCGTCTGAAAAGGAAATTGAAAAAAAAAACAGAATTAAATATTTTTATATGTATGTATATATGTATGTATTTAGTTTGTTTATATTTTAGTTGTTATATTTTCAATTAGTATTTTCCCCAAGGCGTCGAGGGCATTCTCAACACGTACAAGGATTAATAATAATATTACACTCGCATTTATTAGATTAGAGTAAGTGCAAATAAAAGTTTAAATAAATATTGTAATTCTTATATATTATCCGCCTTATTCATAAAAACTTACAACAGGTTCAGAAAGAAAACTTCCATACAAAATTTGTGTTATAAACCTCTTATAAACCTGTTGTAAGTTTTATGAATTAGACGGTTAATATTTATATACTTAATTACAAGTTATTTGAAGTATGTTGGTTTCTCTACATACCTTAAAATAGGTTAGTTCAGTAAATGTTTGGAATCTTTTAATGCATCAACTTATTGTAATATATTTGAAATTCATCTTTTCAACAATTCAAACTATTAAATTTCTATTTAATTTCTTTGAAAGTAACTTCGGATTTGTTTATATGCACATTTACGGGTAAATTGTAATGTATTTTATGCAAATCAATAATTTCCTGTTAATCAGAGAGTGCCTTGAGACAATGCGGTAACTACATATGTCACAGTCATTTAAAAAATTTCGGTGGAAAAAAGAATGTTTAATAAAAATTTCATTGCTCTGAATCTTATTTTCGAAGCCGAATCGTGCCTTCAACAGACGGACGGAAGGACCAAGTATATATAGACTGTTTGGTTCTATGACCAATAGTTCGATGTGGTATAAATGGAATGACAAACTATTACACCCATCTTTTTGGTGATGGGTATAAAAGAAATTCCTTGGTACGTAATTCGAAATTTATGCTCAAAATGGTTAACATGGAATCCATCTTGTTATACGGATATGAAATATATTTTACTAAATTGGTGGCCAAACAATTTTATATAAAATATCGAATTATGTCGTGTCAAAATTGTAGTGTAAGTCAAAAAGTATTTGAGATATGCCAGAGGTCCTGACAATATCAAAGGAAGCAGAAGGCGCGGTAGACAAGGAGAAAACTAGAGAAGAAAACTTTAGGAGGACCAAAACTTATATTTATGAAATTTATAATGGCATAATTTGTATTGGCATTAAGCATTCACAATATTTTTAACTGAAATTAATCACCCTTATTGTGTAAGGCGTTGGCGTATGAAAAGTTTGGAGTTACACTATGACAATTCAAGGTGTCGTTTTAAGCCAACGCCTTACACAATAAGGGTGAGTAATAATAATGTGCACACTGTTTTGTAATATGGTTCTTAAATGGTACTTTTTGATCTTTAAAGCTTCCATCGTTTACAAATTTGTGACGAAATTTCCAGTTAGCATTTGAACATCCCTACTGACTCCCTAGACCTTGACAAAACCTCAATGCAATCAGCCTTAGAACTTAATAGAAAACCAATCATATGATCAGCAGTATAAACATAAACAAATAAATTTAATTAAGTGCAAATATACTCACCGTATTACTAGTGTATTTACTAATGCACAGGGTGCCACAACATACATAAATATGGCAGCAATACGGTCAGCAGATGAAGTTTTTCTTCTTGATATTGCAGCCATATTATCACCTAAAACATAAAATGAAAAAACAATATTTATAAAACAAAAGTCGCTTATTGCATTAATATGAGTTGTTTGGTTATGCTTCAAATCTCAAGAGTAGTGGACCGATACTTACACTATTTTACAATATCATTATAATCAATATACGAATTTTCTCATTTATAAGAGAATTCTGATATTATTACACTCGTATATATTAGGAAATAAATTTGGTGTAATTTTATATTGATAGCTAATAAATCAGATATCCCATATTATATGATGGCTATGAAAAATATATTTATATTCAAAACTGATTGTAAATTTCTTTGCGTTATTAATATGTTGATAAGATTTATAAGCATGAAAGTGATAGAAAATTCTAGACCGAACATAATTAAATTAGTAAATGAGATTTTTGTTTGATTGTATATTTGTCCAAAACATGGAAGCGCAAATTTTATTGATAAAAATATTAGAATTGATTTTCGCAAAAAAATAAATTAATAAAAGGTCTTGTTTCTACACAATTTGTACAAAAATATAAAACTATATTTTTATTTAGTTGAACAAAGATACAAACCTTTCGATACAAATACGTATATACTAGCTGGTTCTGTGTTACTTGCTGAACATGTATAATTTCCTGAATCGGAAATTTGTGGTTCTCGAATAATTAAACGACTTTGCGTTCGTGGACCCGGCGTTGTTTCTATTGTAATGTCTCGTCTGGAATCGTAATAGTTGATTAAACGATCATTCTTTTGCCAGTACACATATTGTGGAGGCGTAGGACTCTGTAAATAAAAAAACATTTTTCTATAATTTAATGAAATTACTAAGGAAGGAAACTTTATTAAACATAATTAAAAGTTTAAATAAAAGCAACCAATATTAGTTTAAAAACGCTTCGCAGAGCCGATCTACAATACCATTAATATTCACTAGTTTGTACATTTTTTGCAACGTGATATGTGTTGGCCTTTCATTTTATATACATTTTGTCAATGTATATAGCTTTGTAATCAATATCGTATTAAAAAAATATATTTGGGAGATATATGCAAAATTAGTTTGAAAAATTGTTTATTTTTTTTCTAGGTTTTAATTATTTCAAATCGTATGCAATTAGTATGTTACTAACCATGTTTGAAACAAATAAATAAATATAAATAAATAAATAAATAGATATATATAAATACATTTTTGAATATTTGTTTCGTACATACTGTGTGTCCAAATGTTATGTCAAGGACATAAAGCCATATGGCGTCAAGTCTCACTCCATTGAGCCATAAGGGCATATGTCATTAAGTCTCAATGTAATGGGACTTGACGCCATACATTTTTTCCCCAAAAATGTAAAAAATGCGGTACAGTGAAATAACTCCCAAATAAAACAAGTACCAATGGAAAAATGAAATAAATCCCAAACATTTTTTCCATACAGATTGGGACTTATTGCATAATTTTTGTTTTTGTTTTTTATGAAATAATTTCCAAATGAAATAAGTCCCAAAAGTTTTTTTTTTGTTGGGAGTTGGTTCAATTGGGCGGAAAGATTTTCTCCTCGGCTTCGCATTGCACAAATTGCTTGTATGGCTTTATGTCCTATGGCTTTATGACACTCCACCTTATGTCACATCATGTATTTTTACGCTAATTATAGTAGCAGAAAAGTTAGCAACTATAAATGGTATGAATTTCTAAGAAAATTTTTTACAGTGTATGCTATAAAGTTGAGTTTGCACATTTTACTTTTGAGAATTTTAAAGCACACACTAAGTATTTTTCTGTGCAAATTATTCTTAACGGTTAACGTGTAATTTTTAAATGAAAATGCATACATATATTAATTAACGCTCATTTATTAGTTCTCATAATTTAAAATATATGAAAATAAATGTGCTGATATGAACCATGAAAACACCTCTTATCTTCCCCCTTTTCATGTACATAAGTAGATTCATATACAAACATGTATGTGCATGATTAAGGTAGTAATACTTAATTTAATTCATGCACATTTATGCGTTTCTTCCGACTGAGCATTGCATAAAAGTCGAGATGCAAGTACTTATTTATAAATTATTATATTTAACAAAAATATTTGATTACTTTGGATAAAACTGATAACGAGTAATATTTTTAACAACTTATTCGTGTTAAAAATAAGTTCAGCCCGAAAATATTTATGCAATTAATTGTTTCATTTTGTCAAGTCCTTTTCTGCACTGCAGTGCACTGATGAAGATGTGGAAATGTAAATAACAATAATAAGATCTCGTGCGTATACTTAATGAGACTGGTGCGCGATACTCTGATGTTACGTATACGTACGAGTATTTATACACTTTAACAAGATTATATACTCGTACATATTAAGTAAATTTCCATACAAAATTTGCTTTATAAACCTGTTATAAACCAGTTGTAAGTTTTATGAATAAGTATATTATGAATGTACAAAACTATGTACAAAAGAAAATGTCCATTAAAATATTCACATTTGTACGTTTGATAAAAAAGGAGTGTAGATTGAAGAGTAAGTGAAAATAAATAATTTGTTTTGTGCAACAAAAAGAGGACAATCAATTTGCATACAATTTCCTTTGTTAATTTTATTCATTTATTGATATTTTTTGTTCTCTCAGCACTTGATACACAATAGGTACTTGAAAAAATTGTTCATAATAAAATGAAAACAAAAGGAAGAAAAATAATAAAACATTGCAGTAAAGTTAAAACGATTGTTTTAATCATTCAACATTTTCTCGTATAAATGCTAAAAAGTTGTAAATAATTCGACACAATTAAAAAAAAAATTAGTCTTATATATTACACAAGTATTCTCATATTCCAGAGTTTTAAGTATCCCTATGAACAAACAAATTATTTAGTTTTTCGTTTGCTATACATAGTTATCGACATCGGTGCTGGTTTGGGTTTCCAGTTTCGGCATTTTTTGGAACTAATTTCAGCAATAAAATTTCAATATTTTCAACTAAAAGAAAGGCTTTTTATCACATAAAACAATCAATTTGGATGGTATAGTCAGAAAAACCAAAGACAACAAGATTTTTTTTATTTATTATTATTATTTTATTAGCCTGTAATTGCATATTATAAGATAATATAAGTATGTATAAGAGCAATAGCGATAATAGCCTTCAGCTTAATATAATACAACAAGATCTTAGATTCTGATGGTTCATTCACCAAATTATAATCGCGTTTTTTTTTTGGTTCAACTTTATGTATATTTCTCCAAATTGTTGAAACGACCCGAATTGTTAGAACTATTAAAATACAAATTTGAGATTATTTTTATTCAATTAGAAATAAAAATCACTTAAATTGGCCTATAATTACAAATACTAATTAACTAAAATCTTATAAAATTGCGATCCATAATAGGAATTTTAATTTTATAAAAACATATTTCAAGCATATCAACACTCAGAATTTTGTAAGAACAAATCTTCCGAAAATAAAACTTCGAAATTATTGCTAATTGAAATCACTTAAATCGGTCCAAAAGTCCACATCCTGAAGTCTAATAAATTAAGGAGGTTATTGTTATCTGAAATCAGTCAAATCGGGTCCATATACGACTGAAAACCAAAACTTTTTGATCATCAATTTTATGGAGAAACATTACATATTTGCTTCAAAAAAACATTGAATTTTTTCAGACAAAAAATTATTTTCTTAAAAAATATATTTTTATTAATATTTTTATTCTTATCTTTTAACAAAATATTTTTTTTTAATTTTTAAATTTATATGTTCTTAATTTAAGGATTAATAAAACATTGAAACTTGAAAAATGCTTTTTTGTAAATTTTATCGCTTTGAGTTTATTTTTGCAGAACATTATAAATTCGTAAAATTCCATTTTCGAAATTTTAAGTTTTTAGCCAATGACTTTATTTTTACCAGTTAACTGTACATAAATATATAAATATATAACAAATCATATTTCTAAAGTCTTCAACTAAATCATCTATTTGTAAAACAAATTTATTCACAAATTAACAATATTTTCAAAAAACAGCAAAATATTTGTCAATGTAACAATAATTGTCAGAATGAAAAATTCGAAATATTACACAAACCAAAACATAGAAAAATAATTTCATTTCCATTATCTGTTTTTATAAATTAAGTGCGTATACTTTTGAGCAGCATTATCTGTATCCGCTTTCAAATTAATTATAAGATTTGTTGGTACATTTACATATAACTTCTAACATTTCTAACATATAACGACGTCTATAATTATTTTCCTTGTGACAGGATAGTGATTCAAAATTGCACAATGTGATGATAATGCTGCTCTTCTGAAGATATGTTTTTATATTGTTTTGGATCACATTTGTGTCCAGATATTCTAGTTTTTAGTTTAGTTTTTGTTGTACCTACATATCATTCACTATATGTTTCGTTGTCGTTAACATTACATGGTATTTTATAAACTTTCTAATTTATGTATCCTATCTTTTGTTTTGCTAATTAATCTCCCTACTGTATTGTACATTTTGTGAGCCAGTTTATATTTGTTTTTATCAAATAAATATATCTATATGTATCTATCTGTATTATTCTTTTTATTTTTGAAATTTCTTATTAATTTACAAATTATTTAATACACTGGTAGAAATATGAAATTCTAAAATTTAGAAAAAAATTCTTGAATGTAGAATGCAAACATCTTCAACTTTCAATCTTAAAATACTTTTTAGTAAGATTTACGTTCTCAAATTAAATAAAAAATTCTGGATTTGTAGAACGCATTCTAAAAATCACGAACGTTATCTTAATTTTAAGAATGTATTCTTCAATTTAGGAACATATTCTTAAAGTTTAAATTTAGTTCTTAGAATTAGACAATAATTAAAGAGTGTTGTGTCATAAATTGCAAAACGTTGACCGAAGAACACGTGTTTAATAAAAGTGAAAAAATAGATATTAAATAATGGAAAACCAGAACTTAGAGAAAGACATAATTGAGGATCAGAACTTAGGGGAAGTAGTTTTAATAAGTGTACCTAATGAAAACTTTTTGACGCTGGCTGATGGACAATATCGTATTAGCAGCACGCCGGAGGAAAGTGAATCGGAGTCGTCGGACGACACATTGTTAAAAAACCTTTTACAAGAGTTTCAAATGGAGTCTATTTCCAGGTATCTTAAGGGTAAGTACTCCGTCATATACATTTATTTATAAACAATTAAGAAAACGTGAATATTAAAAGAAATGCGTGCTAATACAATATTGTTTACATTCACATACATACTTGCCTGAATAAAATGATTTAATCAGCTTGGACATTGCATTTATTTGTTTCAGACTGCAAAGTGACTTTTAAAAGTTTGCAATACATGAAAAAGGATGACATAAAAGAAGCAATTCCTCTGGGACTTCGAATGCAGTTTCACGAAAAGTTGTTCGTATGAAAAAAAACACCACTAATAATTTCGTTTTTAGTTTGGAATAGACGAGGATACGCTTTCAATGTCATCGAAGATAGGTGATTGGTTGATAAATTGCAGAGATAGTGAAAAATGGGAAGGCTTGAGTTACTACGCAGGTGGCCAAAACTCAGTCATTCAAGAGCGCCGGAATTGGTAAAATATTTTTCGATTGCTTATTACAGCTTAAGTCATTGTCCCTTACAAATTTTAGATTAAAATTGACTTCCAAACTATGTAGCCAGGAAAAGATCAATTTCTGTTTTCCAAATGGGAAGCATTTAAAATTAAACATTTTTAGTCCTCCTTTAAATTTATATTCAATCAATAATGGAAAGACATATGTATGTTAGACCTAAGTTGATATAATTTTAAGTATGTATTATATTATTGCTTTTTATCGTTTTTCAAATACATACATATATATGTATATGTATATATATTAGGCCGGGCCAATTTGTATGGAGCCGAAAAAATCGATTAGAGCCGCCCCCTAGGATGATTCTATGGACAATTCTAAGCAACTTTGGTGAAGGAACCATGGATCAATCTCGATTTTCGAGTCTCCCACTTTTCAAAAAATGAATGACTTGAAAGCAAGAAAGACTTTCATATATATATATTAGGGCGGGTCGATTTAATAATCGCCCATGGCTCAGTGAAAATCGTATTCTAGGGATCAAAATAAGAAACTTTGCCGAAGGAACCATACCTCTAAAACGACTTCGAACAGTAATTTTTTTATTTTCTTTTCTATTAGTAAGTTAAATTAATTTTTTCATTTACATATGTTCTGACTAAAAGTAAGCCGATAGCCACTGATGCTAGTGCTTTTAGCCTTAGATTTATTGTAATTTTAATTATAATGAATTTTTTAATAAATAAATAAATAAAATAAACATTTCTAAAGAGAAAAAATAAATAAAATAATAAAAATAAATAAAATAAATAAAAAATAATAAAATAAAGTGCCAAAATGGTGATTTTTTTAAATGTTTGTATGGGAACCCCTCATGGGAGTTCCAGGGAGTGTGCCACTGGCATGGGTGGATCGGCCCTCCAAAGTTAGTGGGGGTCGGTCATGCTTTTGGACTCGATTGGGGCACTCTAAATGGGTCAAAGTGGGATTTTTCAAAACTTGACCCTACGGGACAAAAGTCAACAGTTGGGGGGTAGTAGAATTCGTTTTAGAGGTATGGTTCCTTCGGCAAAGTTTCTTATTTTGATCCCTAGAATACGATTTTTACTGAGCCATGGGCGATTTTTTTTGCCTCCCCACAAATCGACCCGGCCTAATGTATATATGTAATACAGTACATTATTGCGTTTTATTTCGACATTCAAATTCAAAATCAAAGTAGCATTTTTAACAAGAATACATTCTTAAAACGGATCTCAAATGAAGAACTTCATTAAGAGTATATTCTTAAATTTTTAAGAATATAAATCTTGATTTTAGCACGTTTTTTCTATAGGGAAATCATTATCGTTCAATATCTTCTTAATTGTTTCTAAGGAATTCCTTATCACTTATTGTTAATATTCTTTTGTTCTAGTAATTGTAATGTAAGGGTGAAATTAATTAAATATCGTCAACGTGTATCATGTAATTCTTCTATAACAATGTCAGCTATATTTGGAGAAGCAGGTTATCCCATTGGAAGACCCATTTTTTGTTCAATTTCAAAATAAATAAAAACAGATCCCTTCCAATATCTGTATGTTACTCTATTATATTAAATTTATTATATATAATACTCAAAGCTAAGCATACATGTACATTAAGGATTAAGGCTACTACATCAAGTAAAATTAGTTGGTCATCATTATGAAGAATGTGGTGGAAATCATACTGCTGACTATAGAGGTTTTCTAGTATATTCTATTGTAAATCGCTCTGATTATGATACTCATTTATGAACACTCGACTAACTCGAATTAAACACTACCTAATGAGTGAACTTTGCGAAGATTTTCTTCAAGCCACTACGATCTGTATTGAAGATTGTTATCGAAATATAGTAATTTCTCCTATGTATTCACTCAATAGATTTCAAATAATGAAAATAATTTTTTACATCACTAGGCCTCATTTTCCTTGCAGCTAGCGACTATCACGCTAAGCACAAATTCTGGGGATAAAGACTAATTACTCCAAAAGGTCATGTTTTATCTGATACAAATTCTAAAATCGGATTTCGAGTGGAAAATCTACTTACTGACCTACAAAAGACTATATCGAGCCCCCGAGAAAATGTATCCCCGACTGGTAATTTAGCGATTCTTTACAAGTAAAAATTGGATTAGGTATATAAAATAGTAGCTTTTTGAACCCGGGATTTTCTATATTTTATTTCTGAGATTCATAGGGATACATAGAATTTGCTCTTTACATTTTAAACAGGACGACGTTGAAAGAAATTTAATATATGAAATGGGTAAGTTGTACATACCAAGAATGATAAAATAAAGATTACGCCATGCGCATGATTTCCCGAAAAATGTATGTCTTATGTGATAGTTGGCAACCTTGCAATTGAAATCTCTGAGAGTTCTAAAATAAAATCTGTTTAAAAAAGAAAAACAAACAAAAAAAAAAACAACAAAAAATATAAACATGAAGAGTGCAGTGAGCAAATGCAAGCAAAATATGAGTAAAAAAAACAAGTGAGAAAAAATTAGCCAATAGAAACACAGAATGTGTGACGTCACAGGGCCAAAATGCGCAGAACATTTTAAATTTTACGCGCGTTGGCGTAATCTTTATTTTATCATTCTTGGTACATACGTATTTTTTTGGGCATGTCTTTATTTCATTATTACGCATAGGGTTAAGTAACAGAGCAACTCTGAAATTAAAACATAAGGGATTCCTTAACGGTCATCCAAATCATCAAGAATCTAAATTATGACTTCGATCGTATATTCTGGGGTACAACGCAGGGCTCTTTGGCACTAATGCTAATGTAGAGAACCTGAATTGTGATGGTCTGGAGAATTTGGCGATTTATATATGTCAATAAAATAAAAAATAAAAACTCTAGTATTGCCATTAAACCTCTAGAAGACTCATCATACTCATGAGCTAATCACTTAAGTGAAGGTGGTTGAAGTAATCCATCAAGCCAAAAGCTTGTGATGAGATTTTTATGAAAATAAATGGCGATGAAGTGAAAAAACTATTTTTTAACTATAGGATGTACTTTAGAATAAGATCACTCAATGCGAAAATTAATCAAAATATAAATAGCCGAAAAACAAAACTTAAAAAAATGTTTTTTTTTTATAAAAATTTAAATTTTAAATATTTTTTAACATTTTCAGAATGTTATAAATAAATAAAAACAATTTTTTCATAAAATTGTTTAAGGGAACAAATAAGAAAATACCCCACTGTCATGTTGACTAAACTTTTAAATATCAAATAATTTCGTGACGTCATTTGTCCAATATGCGCAAAAGAATCAATTTTTAATTTCGGGATGGCGTAATCTTTATTTCTATCATTCTTGATTTTTACCCATACTTCCTTTACCTTATTCTTAAATGTATTTAAAATATATAGTTTACTAGTAACGCATTTACAAAGTTCGTAAGATGAAGAGTTAATGCATAAACAAATTGGTCTTAAAGGAAATGCTTCTTTATGAATTTTTGGTTATCCATATAATTTAGGAGCTGTTACCACAATTGTTCTAATTTTAGTTTCTATCAAAATTTGTAATTATTTGCCATTTGAAAATATCTTCAACAATACTATTATTTAACTTTTCTAATTTGTTTGTAGAATCTTTATTCAATATTTGATATGATTTAACATTACCTAATATATCATTAATTTTTGATTCATAATCAGTTTTATGTTCTTATTAAGTGTGACCGTAACACTGGGCAAATATTTGCAGAAATAGACGTAATCACTAAATAAAATATATATAAACTCGTTTATTTATTTAAAAAAAAATTGTTTATTTAGGACAAGACACAACAAATATTTATTTTAATTTTATTGATCTTCCAAAACTCTTGTAAGAGTAAACAACGTCAAACTAATTTGTGTTTAAACAAGTGGTTACGATTTTTGAGTAAATATTTACCTTTAGATATCTTTCAAATATTTTTCAGTATAATTTACCTAATCTACTATAAATTTGATAATCTCATTTTATTAAATTGATTGTCAATAATTGTCGTCAATTTAGACCTGGCTATTTCCTGTTCATCTATAGTAGTTAAAGTCTGTATAATGTTTATATATAATTTTAATATATTTTATAATAAAAATTAAAAAAATTGCACTTTTTTTTATTAATTTATGAAAATTCTACTTATATGTAAACTTCAAAATCTATGTTTACAGTGCGTACCTACTTTTTAATTTCTATAAACTTAAAATATATCCACTCGTATAATCAAAAATCTTACAATTGTTTCTCTAAAACCACACAAAACCGAAATACCGAATGAAGTTAATATTTAACTAGGAGTTAAAGGTCAAGTTGACTTTTAAATGTTGTTTTAAAAATGTAAACTTGATTAAATTCCGTTAATTAACTGTTAAATGTTTTCTGTTTTAACACTGGATGTTATTGCAACGAGCCACGTTATTAAATAATACAAATTAAAATAAAAGTATTTCGCGGATTTTAATTCTCTGGACAAAAAAAATTCTTTTTATCGATTTTTACTTTAAATGTCTTTAAAAGTTTTCCTACTGTAACCTAAGCCCAAGTGCAACAAACATTTTGTCTATTTACAAAATGGACAAATAAACATCGATACTAACCAAGAAGTTTTAAGCTATCTTTTACTTTCTTGGTAAATATAAGCTAGATTTACACGATTGAAGGTATTTTGAAGTCTTATCAAAATTTTGAAAATTTATTTTGATGTTCTATTTACACGTTTCAAAAATTTGATCAAAATATTTCTTCAATATATTTCAAAATCTTTTGATCAAAATTTGTTGAAGCTAATTTACACAAAAGGAACTAGGGTTCGACCTTTTCTTTTGGAAGGTATGTCTCTTTTAGGGAGTGATTGATAAGGAATGATCCTGACTTATACAAAAACTTTGTGCGAATGTCACCAGATGATTTTGATTATTTGCTTAATCTCGTCACCCCATCAATAGGCCAATACTAATATGCGGGAATCTTTATGCCCCGGAAAACGCCTGGCAATTACTTTGAGATTTTTACCGACCGGGGACAGTTACCCAAGTCTGATGTTCTTGTTTAAAAGATCAAGATCATCGATATGAAATATTGTGCCTGAAGTCTGCGCTGCATTATATAAAATATTAAAAGATGAATTTTTAAAGGTAAAACCTAATTTATTAAATAAAAAAAAAAATATATCAAAAATAATATCTATTGGTACAGATGCCAGCAACAAAAGAGGAATGGGAGAGTATTTCCCAAAGTATAAATAAAATGTGGAATTTTTCCAAATCAATCGGGGCATTAGATGGAAAACACATCAATATTATAGCACCAGCACATGTATATGTATTGATATGGTTTTGAATCAAAAGAATGAACATGCTGTCAAATTATTTTTTGTTATCAATATTGCCAGATGTGATTTTGATGCTCATTTACACGGCATCAATAAAATCTTCAAAAGTTTTGTTCAAAAAATGTTGATCAATAAATTTTGAAGAAATTTTGCTGTTTACACGAGTTTAAAGCATTTTGAAGAGAAAATTTGAAGAAAATTTCAATCGTGTAAATCTAGCTATAGTCTTTAAAATTAATAAAGAAGAAAACAAAAAAAAAATATAGTCTTTCACGGATTTAAAAATAGTACTACTAGATTTTACTTATCATGGTTTGCATCAATGTTATGACAGTAATTATGTCACGAATTTAATATAAACTCTATTTATTGTGTTATTTTAAGATGAAGATTTTATATTTTTTTAAAATGTAATTAATGAAAATAATATGGAGTATTTGTAAGCAATATTTTTTACGGTACTTATTTTGCTTTCGGCCATTGTGTGTTATTAAAATACAAATATTTATGTTAATTATTGCATGCTCTTTACATCCTCATTAATGCTTCAAGACAGCAGTTTACCATCTCCCCTCTTAACAAATATATATTATAGAATGAGGCATTATTCCTTTCTGTTAACGAAGGATACAAAATCATTGTAGGCGGGAAAAAAACCCTGTAACTGCTAGACTGAAAGAATATCAACATACCAGACTACTTCCAGCTACTTTTTTTCAATTTGGAAACAATTTTTAATTTTTTATACAACCAATTCTCAAACATCACTTTTGTCGTATATTGGATCTACGTTACTGACTTTAATTTTCATAGCCAAGCAATTACGAACAGTCATAAATGTTTCCTTTTTCCTGCAGTCAAATTCAAAAGCACTTATAAGCGCATATAATTCATATGAAACACGTACTGAATTGAAGATCTAGATGCAGAATTGTTCTTCAGAAAAAAGCTATTTCTTGAAACTATTTTGAAATTCACAAACAAATCATGCTGTGCAACGGAAAACGAAAAATATGTTTATTGTGAGAATTCGCAAAGTTATACTGTTTTGGAATTTACAATAATCGTTAAATTAACATTAATAATATGTCTTATTTCTTATTATAATTTATTTGACCTTTTTATTATTAAGATTTTAGTAATTATTTAAACTTAAGGCCTTTTTTAATTTAAATTTTATTTTCAATATTTCGTTCGCTACGTCTTTGTGTAGGAAAAAATTTAATTTTTCCTGTAGCTTCTTCAGAAGAAGCTAAACAAGGACGTGGCGAAATATTGAAAAAAGAATAATTACTAAAATCTCATAAATAAATTCTTTATACAGCTACTTAAAATTCAGTGATAAATTGTAAGACGCGACAAGTGCATTTAAAATATTTGACAATATTTCCCACTGCAACCGATCTTTAGAGTGATCACATTTTTATGATAATGCAATGTGCTAACTTATCCAATGACTATGCAGCTAGATGACATAGCTATAAAAGAGAAATGGTATTACCTTATTAATTTTGTACCATAATAAAATAAATTGCGAAAAATATAAAATATTTATAAAAATATCAAAAAGTGTCTTAGTAGGATACTAGTTGAAATTTGAAATGTATTTTCAAAATAAAATTTCAATATTTCATTCAGTTTTCATTCAAATGAATATTAAGTTTGCATTTATATAAATATTAACCTACATACTCGTATAACTATACTGAAAATGTCGTATACCATGCCGTATGGTACACAATAGTGAATCACGTCTTGCACGACAGTTCTGTTATATGTATGTGTATTTCTGATCGAGGTAATGGAAAACTTAATGTGACAAAAATTACCGACGATAGGTATAAGAAAATAATATGTATAAAATCTTACCTTTTCAATGATGCAGACTAGGTTAATAGTTGAACCCATGTCAACATGCAATTCACCAGAACCTAATATAAATGCTTCTGGTACAACCACTTGAAGATTTACAAAATGTGAAATAATGCCTGTGGGTGTAGAGACCTGTAAAATGAAGGAAAACCATAAAATTAATTAAATGTATGTAGGATCTGATTACTCAAAATGCTTTTATTTTTGGTTTTAAGGAACCGAGTAAAATAAAATGAATTGAAGATTTAATTTACGTTGAATGAATTTATTTAAAGAAAATACAAACTTATGTAACTTATTCTAATCTGTCCGCGTGTTTATCGACAACTCTTCTGCTTAAGCGTCAGTTCAGAACCCACTAACTTTTGGCTTTCGCAACCTCTTGTTGCTCATGATCTCTTTTTTTTCACTCTCTCCAATTCATCTCACTCCACTAACATTAAAACATTCTATTCAGTACACTGTGGTTTGGCGTCTCGTACGTAGTGTCCGAATGCTATTATATCCTACATGTATTAAATTTGCAAAAATGTAAATACGAGTACATATTGTAAATAAATATTGTATGGTTACTTGAAAATACAAAGTACAAAATGTCTTAAATATAACTGAAGCATGGACGAGAATGAGGATGTATAAAGCATTCACAATATTTTACAGGAGATGATAAAAATTTTAAAAAATTTCGGCTACAATGAATAAAAATGCATATACTTTTGAAAAGTTTAAATTATGAATGTTATTAGAAAACCAGGTTGTACTTTGTAACTCTTGACTATCTTAAAGAAATACATAACATTTATATAAATTTTTTGCCTGTGGATCAGAGGTGGGCAAACACATAGTATAATGTTTATATATGTGTTGAATAAGCAGCAGAGAGCTTTGTGTATTAAGAGAGGAAATCATAAACATTTAAAAAATGTGCGGCGAAACCTTGCTTACACAAGTGCTAAAGAGCAATTTATTTAAGTTGGATCACTGAGATCCAGTGTGACCAGATCTCAAAAAATCAATTTAAAAAATGCTAAAATATGCTAAAATTTGTTTTAAAATGCCAAAAAAATGTGCTAAATTTTTTGAAATACATACTTTCTTAAAATAATTTTTAACAATTTGAGGTAAACATGATTTTTGTATTAAAAATACAACTTTGAACTTAATAACAAAACTAATTAAGGTTCTCTTCAGGAGTCCAACCGTAAAGACCACTCAGTTATTTAATACTTCTTAAGGAACTTTCAAGTTTATGAGACAAATGTTCTATAAGTTTTACTGAATCAGGCCTTAATCTTCTGTAATACTAGGTTTCCACGACGACTTGAATCACCTGCTTCGCTCTCTGAATCATGTTTATGAACCATGCTGTTTACATAACCAAAAAACTTGATTCGATTTGACAGTTGTTTTTAATAAACAAACGGAATAAAAAAAACAGAATTTACAAATTGTGGAAAATATGTTTTTTTTAATGGACAAACAAAAGTGAGTGGAAATTAGTTAGCTTATTTGAAAAAAAAACATACATTCGTACGTATTTACTTTCTTTACTTCCAGCAACAAGAAAATAATTTGCTTTGTTTACAATAATATTAAATTTTTACAGCTAGTCCCATAAAAATTTCTTCCAAAATAGGGTTTTATCGGTTATAAAAGTGCAATTTGTAAACGTATTCAAACAAGCTTTGCCACAAATAAAATGTACGCATATGAAACCTAATCACACCACTTTCGAAAATTACTTTAATGGACATAACTCTCTTAAAATTGTTGGTATCCAAATAAAATTCAACACAAACTTGTTTCATATATACGACTACAAAAATCATTCAGCCCAATTTTATGGTGATCGATCCATAAGTCCAAAAAATCACTTTAACGAACATAACTCTTTGAAAAATATTGATATACACATAATATTCAACATAAATATGTTTTTTGTACACATAACTCATTTGGCCTAATTTTATGATGATCATAAATGGATCATAATTAGTCATAGCACCCATATAAGGACCCCATTAGTTTACAACAATTTATATATCTATTATTTGTTTCGAATTTTAGACCGATAACTATATTTGTAACATTTTTATACGTTTTTAAGTGCATTTTAGATGTGGACTTTATAATCAAACAGGGACCGAACAAAACAAAATTTCGTTTTGCGATTTCTTTTTACATGACACTAATTTTTCCCGCATTTTGTATTCATATTCCAATTTTACAGGCATTTATGAATAATTGAGCAATATTTCGGAAAGATTTTTGTTTGGGGGTTATGAGAAATCAGGACCTATTCTTACTATTTTCCTCAACCTTTTTTCTTTTGTCATAAAAACAACGTATACAAAATTTCATGTTATTATCTGCAACATATCTAAAAATATAGCAAGAAAAATGTTTAAAAATATAAATTTTTTATGGAGGTTGTCTCACATTTTGGTTCATAACTCTGGTTCTATTATAACGAGCTTACCGATTTTCAATACCAAACTGCTTAGGAGAATTATAAACGGGCCTTTGTAAACTTTGTTGATTTTGGTTGTGTCGACTTTGAATTTCATAAGAATCAAGCTGATTTCTCAGTGTTACACACGGAATGACAAACTTTTTTACCATTATTCAGCACTTATGGTGGTGGAGGGTACAAAAATGCTAAAGAAAATTCCAAATACTAAATGTAACATTTTGCAGCTAAATTAAAACAAAAGAAGCTAAATGGTCACAGTGCTGAGATCACAACAAAGCCAGAAAGAAATGCTCATTTTAGTAAAACACCCAAGTAAGCTTATAGTGTACGTGTGTCAACGTTGCGTCAGCAGTTCATATCGGTTTACAGACACACTTTTTCTGTAAACTGACAGAAAATGGCAGCGATTACTCGCCAAAAAAGTTACAGACACAGTTTTATGTTTCATTGCCCACATTTCAATCGAAAAGTATTTCGACGCGGGAATTACAGAACATGGGTACAGAATTATGTGGCCCAGCACATGTTTTGGGAAATTTAAATTACGTCCATTACTGTAGATATAAATTTAAGATACCACCTACACAGCTCTAAATGTAAATTCTTGATATTTTTCAATTTACTAAATTAACATGGAAAGTGTTGTTGACCTTTAGGTAGAAAAATACCTGCACCTACACATTCCTCTTACTTACTTTTTAATAAAAATACAATGTTAAGACTTCTTATGTTATGGATGGGAAGGAAAGTGGGTTGTGAAAGCAAACAATAAAACTTGAGATAATATCACCAAGAATGTTGGTGTGTCATTCAATTTGTTTCAATGAAATTGCAAGTACAATAACCAAGTGCATTGAGAGCTCAATATAAGTACAGCAAACTATTTGCTTAGTAAACATATTCTGGTAAACCACATAAACACTCAAATATATAGTAGATACTTACATACATATCTTTGTACATATATCCACAAGTAAATGCATTTTGAGATACATACATATGTATATATGTTTCTGCGTTTGTCTCTTTAGTTTGTACTTGTTGTATTTTGTATTATATATATTTATAACATTCTAACACAATTGCAGCATTAGGGCGGAGCTCAAAATTGTTATTTACTACACGCTGCGTTTGCAACACTTAAATATAATTAACAAAAGCGCTTGAGTATTTATGTTCCAAATAGATTTGTTTCCTGTGTTTAGAAAGTGACTTACTAAAGATCAAAGCCTTGTCTTACATAGAAACACCTTAACATCTGAACTATTTATTAAATGCATATTTTATTCAGAATTTTTAATACTTTTTCAAAATCTAAAATCTGCTTCACAGCATCTCTAGGGGGAGTATATGTAGGCTAGGGTGGTTTTTCAAAATTGGTTTTCGATTTTTAAAGGTGCTCACATCTAGAATTATGTAATTTAGTGTTAAAATACAATTGCGAAAATTTTAGCTCAATCGGACTATGCCTTCCCGTGCCGAAAGAGCCTCAAAAATAGCGCCGTTTCTGCTTTAGCTGATAAATGCCATAATTTATTACAATAAATTTACTATCAAATGAAAGGTAATTATGACTTTAAAATATTCAAGCAGAAATTAAAAATCGGGAAGTCCCCAATTTGATTTTTACGTTGAGCGTGTAATGTTACTTTAAGAGAAATATTCATTTAAAGGTTTTTGTGTTAAGTGAACAGTTCGTACAAGAAAGATATTTAAGTCAAAATGGCTAGTATTTCGTTCAATGTTCGTATCCGTGCTAAAATTCAGATTTATTTAATTGGACATTCATCTCAACAAATAACCGGTAGCAAGCTACCATCAAACCATCAAGTACATACAAGGCATTGTTTTATAACATGAGTAACATTGGAAGCCGCAAAACTCAAAAACTAAGTTTCTACCATATTTGCCCAAGTTTAATAAAAAAAAGTTATACCCTTAAAACTTAACCTTGAGTATGTAATTAAATATTGGAATCTATAAAATGTGTTCTTTTTCTCATTGCAATAGAAATTTACAAAATATCTCATTCTCTTCTGAATCGGAAGTGGAAGAAATGGCTTCTGACGATGTATTTACCGGCGATGGAAAAATTGGAATATTAGAAACTGAGAGTGAAAAGAGGAAATACAGTTGTGGATATAAAAAAAGTTATAACCGAACAGCTATCAATTTTATTAGATAGGTGCATTTTCGAAAACTTTGGGGCTATTTCGGCACGGGAAGGCATAGTCCGATTGAGCTAAAACTTTTACAATTGTATTTTAACACTAAATAGAACATTTCTAAGCGTGAGCACTTACAAATTTCGAACAAATTTTTTTTGCCATATTCAATAAAACCACCCTAATGTAGGCAATATATGAACATAATTTATACTTAAGAAATACTTTATATATTTTTGTGGGTTTATTTGTTTTTCGGAAATGGTTCTTATATGGCAGATATGACAAATTATGGGCCGATCTTCTTAAATTTTGGAACTGTTATTTTCATGCATATGAGGAAATTTCACGTCGAATTTCAGCATAATAACGGTATATTTAAGATATATATATATTATTATTAACGTTGATTTCGGAAGTGGACCTCAAATAGTCAAATATGGACCGATATTCTCAGAATGCAGCAGTTTGATTTTGGCATGTATGTAAATGATCATGTTAAATTTTAGCCGTTTAACATTATTGATATCAGTTTTATACGTATTTAAGTGAATTTTGGAAGTGGACTTTATATGGGGTCTATGGTCAAACATGAACCGAACTTAAAATAATTACGTTTTGCGAATTCTTTTATATATAATTGAGCCATATTTCGGAAATATTTTTTATGGACGCTATGAGAAATCATGGACCTATTCTAACTATTTTCCTCCAACTTTCTTCTTTTATCATAAAAACAACGTATACAAAATTTCATGGTATTATCTGCAACATATTTAAAAATATAGCAAGAAAATATAAATTTTATATGGAAATTGTCTTACATTTTGCTCCATAACTCTTGTTCTACTATACCGATCTCACACATCCCTTAAAGGAAAGCGTGGGGCGCCCATACCAACCTGAACTTAAAAAAAAACATAACTGCCGTAAGTACATTTTAATATTTCAGACCGAAAGAAATACAGCCAATCATGTTTAAAGCTACGAATTTTCAATAATTGAGCATCTTGTTTCATAACAACGCGTCCCACGCTTTTCTTTAAGGGATGTGTGAGATATTTTCCATTTTGATTTAAAAGTTTATGTTGTTTGAAATGTTCTTATTTTTTTACTTTTAGTTGATTTTTTAGTATTCATATTTATTTTGTGTTCACAACTGATCAATATATTAAGGTAAAGAAAAGCGTTTCTTAAAATTTTTTTTATTTATTTTATTTTTATTTATATTTTTTCTATTCTAAGCATTTATACACATGGCATATGAAGAGAAACATTATTTTGATGGCTTTCTTGTTGCAAATAAGCGATGTGTGTATGCATTTTTAAGGGACACCTTAATATTTAAAACACTTTGCAGGGAGAGAACTCTTGTATACGTATCTGTTTAAAAATATCTTAATGTTTTTGTTAGTTTGTCAATGTCCAGCTTATCTCTGTCTGTTTATTTTACGTACTTGACAGACAGACAGTTTGTTTACTTACTTATGTTCAATCGTACATGGTATATGTAAGTAAAAACATTCCCTTTATGCCAGTGTAGTAGCTATTCTTAGTTAACCTAGTTGACTGATTGTAGATTATTGTCTTGGTTTGCTTCACAATTATATATATTAAGAAATAGACAGAATTAATAAAAAAAAACAAGGTAGAGTGCAATATTCGGCTGTGCCGAATCTTAAATACCTTCCACGTAAATATAATGAGAAATACATACACTACAATATCCTTATTCAGTGTTTTTTAATACAAATAGCTTAGCATTTTATATGTTGTTTGAAAGACAGTTTTAAGAAAAACATAATTTATTTCAAATGTTTAAAAATTTTAGCTAATTTTAACCATTTAAAATTTACAAAGTGTAAGATTATAAGGTGAGGCTACTTTTGGTTAAATTTGATCGCAATAACTTTATTTACAAGAGTTGTACGGTTGGTTGTTGTAGTCGAAAGCAGACTTAATTTGGGAGCTATTGCCAAATATGGACTGACAGTAGCATAACTGCCGTATAACCGATATTAGTATGACTTACAATTTCTGATCTGTATAAAATGTTGTTTGTCGGAAGTGGTACGTATATGCGAGTAACTTCATAACAAGGATCATCTTAAAGTTTTGAAAAGAAAATATTTTGATCAGGATCCCATATTGAATTTCAATATAATAATAGTATATTTAAGAGACATGTTAGTATTAATGTGAATTTGGGAAGTGGTCTTTATATGGTGGATATGGTCAAATATGGAAGGATATTAAAAAAATTATTTGGTTTAATGATTTTTTCGGATCCTTATATGCGAGCTATGACTAAAGCTATGTGTCCACAATTGTCAGATATTACAACGTTGTCCAAAAAATGTTCAGAAAATGTCTAACAACTGTGTAAACTTAAAATTGTCAGACATCTAACAATCGTGTAAACACACAATTTTGTCATTGTCATTGTTTAAAGACAATTGTCAAACACTTTTCATTGTCATATATGCAAAGTTTACGCATCTGCCAATGGCAGCATTGTCATAAAAATTATTTCTAAATGCAACTCTGTATATACATACAAACAAACAAGTGTGCATTGATACAATTTTTGAAAAAAGTGGAAGAAAGTTAAAGAATTAAATTAGGAGATAAGCAGATAAAATGGGTCCAATTGCTCTTTTTTGTTCCATGACAATATTAAAATTTTTTAAACACACACACAGAGCTGCAAAACGAATTTGACAATGCCACACAACAATCTGACAACCGTGTAAACTGACAATTTCGGTTGACAGATAAATTCATTGTGTGACAATTGTGTGCAAATGAAATTGTTAGTTTTCTTACAGTCGTCTAAACTGACAATTTACATTTTGCTAAAAATTTTCAATGTCAGTAGATTACTAGCACATTGCAAGATATGACAACGTTGTAATATCTGACGATCGTGGACACATAGCTTAAGTATGGACCGAACATCCCAAAATTTAGTGCAATAGTTTATGTATCTATAAGAGTTGTTTGTGTCGAATTTCATCGTAGTAACAATATTCATACCAGATTTATACGTCTTTAAGTGAATTTTAGATGTGGACTTTAATAGACCCTATAATCAAACCCAGAAAGCCGTATAAGTCCGAAAAGAGTATTTTCTGACACCTTTTTCGGAGCCCAAAAAACAATCATTATTGCTCCGAAAACCTTCAGAAAAGAGGGTCATTACATTCGAAAATGGTCCGTCAGAAAGAGCTCTTAGATAATGTCAGAAAAGAGTCTTTTATGAGAGGCTTTTTGGGCTCAGAAAGAGCTCTTACATCATGTCAAAAAAGAGTCATTGCAATTTTAAATACAACTAATTTAAAGGTTGCATATATTACTTTTTTTTAAATTGTTTTTACTTAAACAAAAAGGTAATTCATTTACAAATAAACTAAATTAGAAATGGAAAAAAATTAAAAAAAATTGTATTTACAGTAAAAAAAAAATAAAATGGAATTAATTTAAATAAAATATATAGAAATGGAAAAAAAAATAATTTTTAAGCAAATTTTTCTTTCGCTCCGAAAATGCTTTTTAGTTGGACACTTTTCTGACTCCTTTTTCGGAGCATTAAGCTTTATTTCAACGAACAATGGTCAAACAGTTTTCGTACGGCATTGGCTGGACTAATAATTAAAATTTTTTTTAGATATAATATTTGATATACTTATTGTTCATTTTTAATGAAGATACAATAAATAAAGAAAAGTACAAAACAAGCTATATTTCGGGAAGATATTTGTATGGGGAATATAATAAATCGATTCTAACTATTTTGCTCACAGTTTCTTCTTTTTATCATAGAAATAACGTGTCCAAAGAGGTTGTCTTACATTTTGCATCATAACTCTGATTCTACTAAACCAATTTTGCTGATTTTCAGTACCAAAATGCTTAGGAGAACTATAAATCGTTTTTTGTAAACTTTGTTGATTTGGTTGTGTCTTTTGGACGTGAGAGTGTTTTACACAGACGGGCAGTCAGATGAATATTTCTCAGTGTTACACACGGAATGACATATACCCTCAGTCATCACTTCATCACTGGTGGTGGAGGGTATAAAAAAAACAAAATAATTAATAAAATTTTAAGAACGGAAACAATTTCCTGTTAAATCTCACTGTTATTTTATAGGGCTGCTGATATTTAGTGTATTCATTAAATGTTAGGAATGTTATAATATGGTTTTTAGTACAATTCCTACTTTGTGGTGTGTACAACTAGCTTATTATAGGTTTATAGTCCAAAGTCTGTTTTTTTAATATCTGTTCATAGATATTGTTCAAAACTAGGTGAACATATTATAATCGAAATAAATGAAAACTGTAGCAATATAGTTTAAGCAAAATGTATGCACATGTAATATTAACATGCATAAATGTACAAGTATTTACATAAAAAAATAAAGTTCCATACACATAGTTCGTAAAAATAAATTGATTTCCCTGGAGATAAAAATAGAAAATAATTTTAACAACTTACACAGAAAAAGTGACAAAGAAAAGTGAAAAGAAAAACATAAAACTGAATATATATTTTAACTCACCTGACACTCATACATGCCGTGATCTCGTCGTTGCACAAACTTTATCTGCAATGTCCACATATTTGAACCAGGTGTATGCAATATGGCAAAACGTTCATCATTTGTATAAAGTTGAGCACCTGACGACAGTATGTGCCAATCTCGGCGACGTATCCAAGATATTTGATTCTGCACAGTTGTTGCGTTACGTACATATGCATGTAAAATGTAAAAAAAAGAAATACACAAACATGTTATAACATGAATACGGAAAACTTCATTTTGAAATATAATTTTTATGTAAAACTTTTTTCCAACTATAAGATAGGGGAAAACTAAAACAAATAAAATCAAATGATACATTATTTGCAAACCAATAAGATTTTTAAAGATAACTTAATACAAAATATGAAAGGAGTAAAAGTAAAGTTCTCGGAAAGAATGCCCTGACAGATTTTCTTTATATAAATATGTTTTTTTCCGAAACTTGCATATTTGTTACACCTACTTTTAAAATAAAGCTCTTGTAAATAAGCTCACTGCTTACAATTACGTTTTGCTAAAATTTTAGCTAGAAAAGTACAAATGCTCGTACAAATAGTTTGTGTGTAAGTAAAACACACAACAGTTTAAATTAGCTAGTATTGCCGTTTTGGGGTATTTAGTAAAATCATTTCATATCTTAAGGCTCTAACTTACTGACAGTTGTTATTTTACATTAATTTATTTATGAATTAAGAAACTTGTGCAAATAAAACACACAATGTTTATATTTACTTTTATCTACAATAGAAAGAAATTTAAACAATCTTGTTTATATTTTTTTTTTTTTTTTTTGTAAACAGACATTTTTATACCCACCACTAGAAAGATGGAGGGTATATTAAGTTTGTTATGCCATTTGTAACACATCGAACAGAAAAGTATATACTCGTATATATCGGGTATCTCTAAAATTCTAAGACGATCTGGCTGTGTCCGTCCGTCTGTTGAATTCACTATAGAGTTTCGAAGAAAACATTTAGAGAAATTAAATTCCAAACATGTTTTGTTTTATCGAAATGTTGAAAATGGTCAAAATTGGTTTTACATTTTATATATTATATAAACATATTTATTTATACATATTTTATTTTACATATTATTTTTATTATAAAATGACAAATATTATCGTAAATTGTAAGAAAAGGTTCATGATATATTCTAGGCCTCCTGGAATATGCTTCTATGGAAAAAAGGTTCCTATAGAAAAGCAGGAGCTATAGTAAATTTAGTAAAAGAAAATATTATGTTACGCATAAATCTGTCATAAAAATCCTTATCAAATTAAAATCTATATTTATTTTATAACGATCGGTTCATATTTGGTTATAGGCCCCTTATAAGCCCTACTTCCTAAAATCTCTTAAATACGCATAAATCTCATTCAATAATCACAATATAAAGTTTACCATCAATAATCATCATGATCGGCCCCCTAAATGCCAAAGCTCTCATATAAGGACCACTTCCGAAAACACATTAACGTACATATGTATGTATGTAGGAACAGGACAGTATACAACATATGACAGGGGTAAGGGGGAAAAGGACAGTGACTATGAACAGAGTGGTAACAGACTAACAGACTGACAGAAGGACATTTAGTTCATTGACGTTGAGTTGTATTGTTCCATATTGCTCGTAGCAGTTTGAATTATTTTATGTTTAATAAGTATTCTTCTTGTAAATAAATGTGTACATAGTTTCATTATAACGTTGACTGAAATTCCTGAGTTTTATTTTGAAGGAAATGACTAGAGAAAAGTAGAATGTAGTCATATTCTACAACTAGAGACGGAAATCTTACATTTATCTACCTTATAAATATCGATATCGAAAAAAATTTTACACAGTAATATTTGCAAAATCGGCAATCATTTAAAAATAAATAAAAGACCATAGGTGACCTTAAAAGTATTTGCCAGAAATAGTTATTGCTTGTATCAATGTCCATAAGGACCAAAAAGTTGTACATTATAAGACTACATGAAAATAGTTTGTTTCAAGTTATTTTTATTATTGCAACCAATGACTATGTATTTATTTATATTTTCAAATAAAAAATTCAGTTCAGAACTTTGGTATATACGAGTACATACATATCTTTAACTTTAGAACAATATATCAATGCTTTGACAAAACTCCAAAAATTAAAAGTGATTTTATCATTTCATACATTGCCGTTTTTATACACACCATCATAAATTGCATTTGTAATTCCGTTTGTAACACATCAAAAAAATGGTCGTAGAACCAAAAAGTCTGTATATTATGGGTAATATAAGATTCTAAGACCATCTAGCCATGTTCGTCCGTCTCAGAGTGGCGCCCGTAGAGCAAACGAGGTTGCAAAAATGAAAATTTTCATGAGCGCCGACGAAGTTTTGAATAAACCCATGTTATAGGAAACTTTTCAACGATTTCAAATATGCCACTCTGAATAATATCACATGTTTAGTTTAGAAGATATAACCGTTCAAAATTAACCGACTTTCGGTTTTCAAGAAACACAATTTTTAGTCAATTTGTTGCGATTTCAGGTGTAATATCACGAAAAATAGGTAACGAATCACCATATTTTTTCTTTGTATTGATTAATGTATTTATTAAATGTATAATGACAAAAAAAATACCTGTTTGCTTTGTGTTTCTCCTGGTAAATCACTATTTAAAAACTATCCGTTTTTTCACTATTTTTTAACTTTGACGGAAAATAAAAGAAAAATATATATTTTTGTATATGTTCCATATTTGAAAAACCTGTTCTTTGATTATTTCTTTACATAATTCAAAAGTTTCTATCTGCCCGTACATTCCCGTTTGGCTTCTAGAGGTAAAAAGGTTAAAAAGACATGGTTGCAGAAATTGTATGGCGCACATTGGCGCCATTTGCGTTTTTTTCGTTGCAAAAATCATATCTTTTGAACCGAATAAGATAATTGAACAGTTTAGATAGCATATGATAGATAACTGTTCAGCCTATGAAATGAGTGTTCAGAATGGGTGCTACGCTTTTTAGGGGACTACTTATGGGTTATCAAAATTAAAATTAGTAGAAAAATCTATTTTAAGGTATTGGATGAATGTTTTACAGAAAATTGAAAAATAAATTTAAAAAAAAACATTATTTTTTTTTAATTTGTTGAGTAATAATTTAAAACATAAAACCCTAAAGAAAAAAAAATAAAAACAATCTAAAAATGTAAAAATAATTTTTTTTAGTTACCATAAAATTGATTTTTCTATATATTATACATTTAAAATTGCGTACCAAATTTCATGATGATTTGACCATAGCCCCCATATAAAGTCGAGTTCCGCAAATCACTTAAATGCGCATAAATACCTTATAAATCTCCATAACAGGTGATTTGGTGGTGGGTATATAAGATTCGGCACAGGCTAATATTAACTCTTACTTGTTATAGTTTAATTTTCTTTAGTTCCAAGTAATTGATAAATAAGCAGCAACTATTTTATTAACATTATTAATACTTATATACTATTTTTAATATACATACATACATGTGTATGTATAAAAACAGTACAAAAACAACAAGTTATTGCAATTACTGTTCATAAAGTCGATTACTTAGTACATATGTATATAAGTATTTAACACGTAAAGTTTCAAACAATGTGAACAATAGAAATCGTTTTAAATTATGACAGAAATAAATTTACTTGGATTTTATATAAACCCAATAATTTAATTACCATACTGATATGGCCATACACTGTACTGTTTATCTATGAATTATGTGTATTGATAGATACTAGTTACCCAGCATACCATTTTAGGAGCGCTCCGAAAAAGGAGTCAAAAAAGAGTCCAACTAAAGAGCATTTTCGGAGCGTTTCGAAAAAAGGAGTTAGAAAAGAGTCCAACTAAAGAGCATTTTCGGAGCGAAAGAAAAATTTGCTTGTTACTGTCCTGAGTCGGCACGCAGTATGACTCAGAAATTCCAGTTAATTATGTGTGTACAGCTGTACCACACAAGAATGATAACAACAAGATTACACAGAACCCAAAAACCCATCATAAAAGACTCTTTTCTGACATTATCTAAGAGATCTTTCTGACGGACCATTTTCGAATGTAATGACCCTCTTTTCTGAAGATTTTCGGAGCAATTATGATTGTTTTTTGGGCTCATAAAGAGCATTAACGCTCAGAAAAAGGTGTCAGAAAAGACTCTTTTCGGACTCATATGGCTTGCTGGGTAGTACATTTTCATCTACATGTAAGTATGCATATGTATGTATATACATTTGTATGTACAATGTACATATATTTACCTATTTAGTTAAGTATGTTGATATTAATTTACACGCATTATATTCTCATTAAATATGGGCTTTAATTAAATAAACACTTTCGCTTTTGTGTGTAAGTATCTATGTATTTGTGAATATGAGACCTGCCCTTATTGCATTGGATGTGTCTAATTTTGTTCTGCAGTATCTAAAACTAACTGATGTAAAATTTAATTCCAATTGGTTTAATGAGAACCGATTGAAAAATAATAAATTATTTATTTCTTTTAAAATTTATTTTACATAATAATTTTATTGATGTTTAAAACAACTCATAATAACAAGTCTAAAACAATAATATCAAAGGAAAGATAACACAGTTATTAGCATTTTCCAACATCAAACTCGTACATATATTCAGCAAAAACACATTTGTTCATAACATACCCATTTGATTGCATACTAATTTTACACATCTTTTAATCAATAATTTTTACTCGATGTTTGTTCACTTTTAAACATTTTTAAAAATTTCATTTTCTTTAAAAACTATTTTTTTATGAAATTTTAAAACATTCAGTCAATTTACGATATTTGTAACATATACAGCCATGTCAAAGAATTAAATTCCGGTCGGAAGTGGAATTAATTGCGTATTTTGCTTCTATAGAAAAAGTAAAACGAACAATTTTTTCGGAATTACACCTAGAAATGCTTAATACTGTGTTCAGATATGCAACTTTATTGAGTCAATATTCAGTTAATTGACAATATTATTTTAAGTGTTCAGGCATACGCAAATTTCAGCTTACTCAATAATCATTTGACAGGTGGAAAACAATACAAAAAAATTCTATATGGTTGTTGTGTTTCTATGTAAACAAACTTACCTTCACATTGATTTTTCAATGATTTCTTTTGTTTTCTTTTGTTGACATTTACCATTTTATACAATTTGGTTCACTAAACACAGTTGTGAACAGTGTTGCATTCGAAATCTTACTCAATATTATAACAATTTCGTACTTATTGCGCAATAACTAATTGAGATTTTATATGGAATATTGAGCTCAATAATGGCGTTAATTGTGATTATCGCAATTAAGCTGCATATCTGAACACAGTGTGAAATAGCAAATTAAAAGTGGTTTAATTCTGAAAAAAAATTTCGTTTTGCTTTTTCTATAGAAGCAAAAAATGGAATTAATTCCACTTCCGAGCGGAATTTAATTCTGTGACATGGCTCATAGTATATAAAAAAATAAGACCCAAATCTATTTTTAAGGGCAGGTCTAGTGAATATATAAGCGGTAAGAAAAGAAGTAAAGAGGCCTTCTAAGAGGCTTTATTTAGCACATAAAAACTTCAATTAATGCCCTTTTAGTACAGGGCTTCTATAACGCGTATCTCTGTACACCTTGTTCAACTTTTTCTACAGTTATAAAATATGTATAAAGTAAAGCGTAACCAATTTCTAAATAAATATAGATTTCGAACTGTTTCTGAATATATTGTTTTGTTAGCGCTGTTCAGGAAACAAAAGAAGAGGATTGTCTGGACTTTTAGAGAGGTGAAATGAGTCCTTGAAGAATTTAATCTAGAATTAAAGTCAAAAGGATATTTTCAATTAGCCCTAAATAATTAATGACGTTTGAATTTTACCGCTGGGTAAGATCTACGAAAACATATATATGTAGATACAAAACATGCACACGATTGTATTGACATACTCGAACACAGTTTTATAAATACATATATATTTATATCTAAATATATGTATATTAATACAAAAAATTTTGTATATCCGACAGAAAAACTACATACAGAATTTCAGAAATTTTAAAATTACTACAATTCTACCGGGAAATTTGATGCCAAATGTAAGAGAAATAACAAATATTAAATTAAAATTGTTTAAAATATTTCGTATATCGATAGTGACATGTTGACACTTCATAACTGCAATAAACAACACATTTTTAAAAGGGTTCTAGAAATAGTTATTTCTTGGAACTAGTTTCGAGAAGCAGAAGCACTATACATTTGTATTAAAGTTGAATAATAATTGTAGTGGATTTTTTAAAGTGTAGTATAATATAATAAGTATTGTAAATGTATTTTTGTTTATTTATATTTGTAACAACAATATGCACAAGTGTGACTTGTCCAACAACAAAAACTATAACAACAAAAACAAGTGTTGATAACCCACGTTCGATATGGAAATGAAGGCGTTGATTAAAAACAACAACAAAAAGATTAATTTTAATGAAACGTTGATGGGAGATAAAAACATGTGTAATGCGTTCATATTCATGTGTGTGTGTCCGTATCTCATAAATAATTCTAATTATTTTCGTTAATGTGTTTCAGTTTATGTACAATAAGTAATATGGTTTTCTAACGATTTCTCTACAAGTAACATGCGTAATTAAGGGATCAAGGTTATTGTTCACATAATTCTATGTGAAATACTTTAATAGCATTTTATTTATTATTTCAACTAAACAACTTTTTGAATTTCATAATATTTGTAAATAACTTATTGCCATATTAAATAATTATTGTAACTATAAAACTACAAAAATCTTAGTTTAATTTCTGTGTGACAATTGGAAAGAGGTTCAATATTGTATTAAAAAAAGTGTAGCTTTTGATACCAATAAGATCAGACAGATTGTATGTATGGCTTGTTTTATTCCAAGAATTTTACAATTTTGAATGAATATTATTATTGAAAAAAAAACTTTCTGAAATTCTCTAAAACTATTCAACAGATTAAAAAAATTGTGTCAATGTGAATTAGAATTTTTAAATATTCGGTAAAATTCTTCTCGAGATATGTGGTGCAACCAACATCCTTAATCATGTATTCGATAAAAAATAACCTCTATATTCTGCATATTACCTCAAACAATATAATAATTATCCTAGTTAAAGCGTGCTTAATTTAATAAAAATTTCTCTTCACTTTCGTACAGTATTTCAATATTGTGAAAGTTTTTTAGGGACTGACATTGATTTCTGTTGTCGTTAGTGAACTTAATCGTTCATTTAGTAACTCAGGAATGATCATTAAATGAATGATTGAGTAATAAAAAGATTACAGAAATAAAAAATTCATAATTTTTTCACACTAAATAAACTGGATTTTAGTCTATCTGATGTTAAACTTGATTACAACTGACGTACTTTTGGATTATATATAAGTTCATATAATAACCTAGGGTTGCAGGATTCGATTAGTCAACTATCTTGGCATACGGGAAAAAGTAGTTTGAATTAGTAAAAGTAACTTCATGCATTCGGAGAATGTTAATTACATGCATTTGCAAGTATGAAAGTGTTGTCGGTCAATATTGACCATAATATAATATACGAGTATTTAAGCAAAAACAATGAAATTTTTTCTTATATACATAGATTATATGACCATTTATGGACCGATTTTTGGGTACAATTTTTTTTTTTTTGCATCTTCTTTTTTATTGTACCTTCATCTTAAATGAACTAACAATAGGTATTCAAATCCTAAAACTAAAGTTAATTAAGATAAGTCCAGCCAATGCTAGACAAAATCTAGTTTTCAAATACGATAGGATTATAATGAGCAACTTGTATTTATTCATCTGAGAGCGGTGGTGTCCCTCCTTCTCAAACGGCTATGACCGGGATGTTGTAAGATGTCTCGAGCGAGGGGATTTGGATGAGTTTCCAGCTTACCCAAATAATGGGCCACGTGTTTAGTTATTTCCCATTTGACAAGTAGAACATCAAGATCGTTGTGTATGTTGTTGTTTTTAATATACCAAGGAGCGGTAGTTATCATTCGTAGAATTTTGTTTTGACGGCGTTGAATTTTCTCAATATTGGAGTTGGAGGCAGTGCCCCATAACTGGATACCATAGCACCAAATTGGCTTTAAGATTGAGTTGTAGAGTAGAAGCTTACAATCGAGCCGAAGGGCGGAGTTTCTGCCGATGAACCAATGAATTTGGGCTGCTTTCAGTTTCATTTGAGTCAGCTTAGCATCTATATGTGGTTTCCATGTGAGGCGACGGTCCAGATGAATACCAAGATATTTCACGTGTGAGTTTTGAGGCACTATATGGTCATTAATACGAATAGGGGGACATGATTCCCTACGTAGAGTAAATGTTACGTGGGTGCATTTCTGTTCACGCCAGCACCTATAGGTTGAGGACGGCTTAAATAATCACCTTCTTTAATCATAAACTGACGGTCGATTAAGTATTTCCATAGTAGGTGTTGAAGATTCACCGGCAAGTTCTGCTTTAATTTAGATATCAGGCCTTCATGCCATACTTTGTCGAAAGCTTGAGAGACGTCAATAAAGAGTGCCGAACAGTATCTCTTTTCCTCAAAGGTTTTTCTTATGACTTGTACCAATCTATGTGTTTGTTCTATTGTACTGTGTTGACGTCTGAAGCCAAACTGGTGATTGGGAATGCAGTTGTTTTCATTCAAAATCGGAGTCAGCTTGGTTATAAGCAATTTCTCGAATAATTTGGACATAGTTGGTAATAGACTTATTGGCCTATACGACTCAACTTTGCAAGGATCTTTTCCCGGCTTAGGAATCATCTTTACTAAAGCGATTTTCCAAGCCGGAGGGTAGTACTCAAGCCGTAAGATGGCATTAAAAATAAAGAGGATTAATCTTTTTGCAATGCGAGGCAGCTCAAAAATCATTTTATTGCTGATTTTATCAAACCCAGGTGTTTTTTTAACCTTTAAATTATCAATAGCCTCAACAACCTCCAGATATTGAAATCTTATTTGTACAGGTGGTCTGGCAACAACAGGCGGTAGTTGGCTAATGTCAGTATCCATATTGGGAGTGAATACATTTTTAAATGACTTACGAAAAGGTTGCCTTTTTCTTCGTTATTTCGTGCTCAAGATCCGTTCAAAGTACGCAGTGGAGGTTTTTCGATTACGGGTTTTCTTAGATTTCGGACTGCACGCCATAATGAATAATTTGACTGGGAAGTTGCGTCTAGACCTTCCAGATGATGTTTGAGAGACTCTGCTTTTTGCGCTTCTAGCAAGATCCTAAGATTTTTGGTACATTCTCTCAACCTAGTTTTAAGTTGGGGCGATCTGTGTTGTTGCCACTCTCTTCGGACTCTTCTTTTTTCAGACAATAGTTGCTCAACATCTGCAGAAAAAACTCTGTTGTACCTATTCGGGCGTTAAGTGGAAGAAGCATGTTCTGCAGCTTTCTCGACATGTTCATTAAGACTTTTTATACAGGCATCGATGTCTTCAGCAGTTTTTAACGGGAGTTTCTCTGTGCAGTGAGTGCTGATGTATTTTTTGTATTTTACCCAATTCAGACGTTTGACAAGAAGTAAGGCATCAGTTACGATTTGCTGAGGACTTCTGATGGTGATTACAGTGGGTGAGTGATCTGAAGAAAGATCCAGTGAAGCCTCGACTTCAATGAGTTCCGGGGATACCCCTTTCGCCACGCCGAAATCGATAACGTCAGGAATTTTTGCTGGTCAGTTGGCCAATAAGTTGGTTGACCAGTTGAAATTACATTCAGTCCCATTTCAGACAGGGAGTCGTACAAGATACGACCTTTAGGGCTAACGAGTCGTGAGCCCCAGAATGTATGCTTAGCATTGTAGTCGCCAGCCGCTATGAAACGGCTACCTAGTGATTTGTAAAAATCTCTATACTGATCTTTTGTTATTGAAAATCTGGGCGGACAGTAAACTGACGAAATCACGAGGTTTTGACAAAAGTTCTCAATACAGATGTTTGTTGCTTGAAGATAACACTCTGAAAGACCACCCAATGAATGGTGTTTGATTCGCGATTTGACCAATATTGCCGAGCCACCACATGATCTATCTCTGGGGTCCTTGGTGTCGTAGAATGTATAACCACTTATTTTAAAAATGCTTCTCGACGTCATATGAGTCTCGGAAATCAGCATTACATCAATTTTCTTATTAAAAAGAAAATATTCAAGTTCATTTTTGTGTTGGCGTATGCCGTTTGCGTTCCAGAAACATATTTTGAGACAGTTCATGGTCTATTATGTATGGCCTGCAGTAGCGTGGACTGAAATTTTTGCATCTCCTGCATCATACTTGTCATGCTTGTCATGAAATGGTTCATGGATTGCGCCAGATTCTCCATTATACCTTCAAGACGGCTAAAATTGTGGCTGTTTGTATCATTTATTGGTGATTCATTTTGCAGTGTTGGTTGGTTAGATCTTAGCACGTTGGCATATGAAAATTGGCTAGTGGATGCTTGTACTACGGGGAGAATAATTGTAATAGGTCCTTTTGTCGTCTGGGTAGGGGTAGAAGCGGGTTTGTTGATCAAGGAGCGTTTAACGACCTCGAAAACAGGGCAACCCCTGTAGTTGGCAGTGTGGTTTCCACCGCAATTGCTGCATCTTTTTACCCTGGAATCATCCTTAGGTTTATCGTACTTTGAGGTGTCATGAAGATCCCCACAAACAACACAAACAGTAGGCAACTTACAATAAGATTTTGCGTGACTATATTCTTGGCATTTCGAACACTGTACTGGGCCAGATCGCTTATGAGGTTCTTCCACTGTAACTCTTCGGTGCATTATGAATTTCAAGTCATATATAGGATGTGTTTCATTTTTCTTCAGCTTAACATCACCAGGTTCTAACTCCACTCTAAATAATGGTTGAGGGATCCTATCTCTGTTTCTTATATTTGATACTGCCTTGATTTTAAAGCCTTTGTCGGCCAAACTGCTCTTGATCTCCTCAGGATCAACAAAAGAATCAATTCCCTTAATTACGACTTGTAGACCTTTTGCGCTTTTAAGTTGATACGTGTAAAAATTCTTTTTACGTTTTTCGAATTCCGAAACTATTCTCCGATAGTCGTTTTCATTATTAACCTGAATCTTTGTTTCATTAATATTGCCACGCTTAATTGGAGTCACATAAAAAGAATTTTCACCAATTAATGAAACTAATATTTTTATAAGTTCGTTTGAATTTTTTTCTCTTAAATATATTGGAGGTGGTTTTACTGGCTTAATCACAGCGTTAGGGACATCATTTTTCTCTTGGAGGATGGCAAAACGATTTTGCGAGCGTGGCTCTTCAGCATTCTTTGATAATTTTGCGGCTGGTGTAATTTCGGCAGATTTTGGGCTTCTGCCTCTCTTCGATACTGTTATATAACGGTCCATTCCTACCTGTGTTTTTTGTTTTTCTTCAACAGCAACTATAGGAGCGGCCTTATTTGTAGGACTTAATGTGCCTTTTGCAGCTGTTGACGTCTCTCCAATATTTGATAACGAGGACCGTGAAGAAGGCGGTCCTTCAGTGATTTTTCTATTTAAATTAAATATGCTTTGGGCTAAGTTTGTGCCCTGTTCAACACATTTATTCAAGTTTGGTGCACTTGCACTTAAATTCAGATTTGTGCTTATTTTTGGTTTCACAGTTAAGTAGTTTTTATTAAATTCGGGATTTTTAATGTTCTCATTACTATAACACTTGCCGAGCTCAACACGAAATAAGCATTTCGGCTCTGAGGCCCACTCGTACTGTTAGAATTGGTACTCATTCACTGTCTCACTGTATTTAATTTTCTAGTATTCAAATAATTAAAAATAAATTATTACAATTTATTAATTTTTTATTGCACCTAGTGCAATTATTTGACTTTGTAAAGTTTTTCACCTATTACGAGTTTTTTTTTCACTTTTTTATTTAATTTAACTTTTTATACTTTTTCACCTATTACGATTTTTTCACCGAAAATTCAGCCGCACTAAAAGTAACACGTCCGAACAGTTCGATGTATCAAGCACCGATTTAAACCAATTTCAATCCCAATCGTCCTGGGGCCAACATAATTTTACTCACTAAACAAAACATTCCAAATGTACTCTGCGCACAACGTTTACATGGCAGCCAACCAGACGGACGGACATACATCATAAGAAAGTGATTCTGAGTTGATCGGTATATTTTAAATTAATTTGTTAGACTAATGCTTTTGGGGGTTACAAACATCAGCACAATTCCAATATATCTTCCACTTTATGGTGGTGTAGGTTGAAAAACAAAAAAAATTATAATTTTATTGTATTTTACGATATTAAACGAACTCTCTTTTGTATAATTTTTACATAATTATAACTGATCTGTGTAAAATTTCATGAATAGTCCTCATAAGGGAACTACGACCCATTACGGGACAATCATCAGGAAATTCTGTACGATAAGTATACGAATTATTTGTGTTCAATATAAAGGTAATAATGATTTTTATCAGAGATTTAAATGAGTATTCGGATTTTTTTTTGCTGAATTTCAAGTTGATATTGATGTGTGACCAATAAACACATTTTAGTCCATAAGTCTTGTTCTAGGATACCAATTTTTCTGATTTTCAATGCCTGCTTAGGAGAATTATAAACGTTTTTTTTTTTTTGTAAACTTTGCTGATTTTAGTTACGTATTCTGGGCGTGAGAATGTTACACAGACAGACAGACAGACGGACATAGCTCAGACGACCTAGAATTCCATAAGGATCAAGGATATATGTATATTCTTTGTTGGGATTCAGATGACTAGTTTTTCACTTGTAGTGGTAGAGGATGTGAACGAATATATTACAATATTAATAACTCATCAGTTCATGGCGATGATGATGATTTATTTACAAATCTGACAAATAAACTTAGATTATCTTGCTAATGGGACAGAATTTTCACTGGGACTAGAAACTTTGCCACTCAAACAATAAATCGATTTTAAGATGAATTATTAAAAAATCATAATGTTGAACATGAAATAATATTTTACTTTTGTAAAAGAAATTGTTTAAATATGTAACAAAATTATATCAAAATGTTTATCTCGTCTAATGTGTTGTTTTTCCTTAATAAAATTATTTGCGCCACCTTTATACGCTTTAATTAAATTGTTCATTTCCGTTTCCCTAATGCCAACCTTTCACATATCTCACTACTGATAATGTGTAATAAATCACTTTTGGTGACGAATGCATAAAAAATATTGATTTTTTACTATATGAGAATTATTCCTCTTCAAATTTTTTCTATATAACTTTGAAGTAAACCTTCGAATAAATAAAATTTTTTTAAAAAATTTTTTACAATAAAATAATACTCGCAAGAGGAAAAATTCTAATATAGTAAATTTGAAAAGTTAAATATAAGAAATTTGAAAATGAACAACAATAGACACAAAGAATGCTGACGAAGGCTTTAGCAGGCCAGAAAATGCATTACATTTTGCTAGTGTCTTTTTGTATATTTCTGTATGTTTTTGCATTTACGTTTTCCAACGGAAAGCTATGTTGAACATATAACAGAGGTATACAAAAATAAATTTCAAATTTTTTCTATTTAACTTTGAAGTAAACCATCGAATACATAAAATTTTTTTAAAAAATTTTTTAAAATATTGATTTTGTCATTTATTGTAAATAATTCATACACAAAACAATAAAATTTGAGTCGTAACAATATATTTACTTAATTTCGTAACAATTGAGTGTCCAGCAAGAAAAATATAATGCTACTAAAATACATCTCCTCAAAATTAGTAAAATTGAATAATGTTTTTTCTGCAAATCTGTGGAAAGAAGGTGTAAGAACTTCGTTTTAAAAAAGGCTTTTATTACATTATATTTTATTTGATTTTCCCAAGTTTTTTTTAATGCAATTTTTAATGCGCATCATCTTCCGCAGTCCCCAGACCTCAGTCCAATTGAGCACCTCTGGGAATATCTGGACAGAACAAAGTTGATTCTAGACTATCAACTGCGATAAAGGCAAAAGGACTATAAACAAAATATTAAATACAATTGGGGTATTCACAAGGTGTGCTATCATGTTATATTGTCATAATGTTCTAACATTTTACAATGGTTTAAAAATATTGTTGTTGCTTTGTAAACAAAAAGTGTCTTAAATTAATAGAACTTTGCTTGCTATGTTTATTGTGCTGTCGTAATAAATCAGAAGAGACCTGCGCTGAGCATTTTTTATTTATTTACTTGAGTTTACCATCACAACATCTAAAATGTATTTTTCGCACAAACTGGCTATTATTTTAGTTTTTTCACTTATTTTTAACATTGTGGAAAACAATATTAATTTTTATATTTGTTTTAAATCAGCTGATTTAAATTCAAAATAGCACACTGAATTATGAGGGGTTGTTCACAGCAGTCGTATTTTTTCATGTTATTATTTTAAGACATATGACTTTGTGACACCTTGTGAATCCCCCAAATATTTTACATAACTTTAGTATATCTGATTACTTTATTTTGACGAGAAAAATTTTGTATTACAAAAGTAATAAAACATTTTTTTTTAACAATATTAGGTGTTTACGTTTAACACTCACAGTATTTATAAATACATTAATATTTTAATGTGCATGCAAGAATCGTCAAAAATTTCTCCGGTTGTCAAAATTAATTAAAAAAATACATTTTACATAAAATGGAAATAATAAAATTTTGCTAAGCTCTTAACTTAATAGGAACTATGCAAGAGTGGCCGTTAAGAGAAATACTGTACCATCTCAGAATTTGATATTCTTCCTCGATATGCTTATAAATATTATTATGGTGATTCAACTGTTCAACTAAATATACGGTCACATTAGGTAAATTTTTAATCAAAAAAGCGTAACCACTTGTTTAGCACAAATTTGTTTGACGTTGTTTACTCTTACAAGAGTTTTTCAAGATCAAACAGCATCAAATAAAATAAAACTAAATATTTGTTGTGCTTTGGCCTAAATAAGAAAAGTGTTTTTAAATAAATAAACGAGTTCAAATATACATATGTTATTTAGTGGTTACGGCTTTTTCGGCAAATATTTGTCAAATGTGACCGTACCTTAAAAAATATCCGTAATAAAAATACTTTGATCAACAATATGTACATATTTTTAGGTCCTTAAAATTCTTTTTAAATTAATGATTTCGTCTCAATGCACGTTTGGACTACACTGTAATTGAACGGGTCCGCCATCTAACGTTTTTTTTCAACTAGTGCTTATTTCGTGAGTGGTAACACTTAGCTCATGTCTGATTGGACAGATAATTAGTTTTATCCTTCCGTTGAACGGTTGTGCATACGCTTGAACAACGCTGGTAAATATTGCGACATTACTTTGAAAATCATGGTAATGTTGCAGAATGTTTTCATCTTTTCAGATGAAGCTCATTTTGATCTTTGCGGGTATGTAAACAAGCAAAATTGTCGCATTGAAAAGCCGATGTACCCAAAAAGAGTCACTGTTTGGTGTGGAGTTTGGTCCAGAGGCATAATTGGGCCATTTTCAACGAAATCTGGTTTACAAAAATTAAAGAGGAGGATATTGGCAACATTTGGTTTCAACAAGACGGCGCTACGTGCCACACAGCCGAAGCTGTGTTTTTGAGCCCTGTTTTTGAAGAGCTGCGATTTGACACCGTTGGACTCTTATTTGTGGGGTGCCGTCAAAGGTAAATGTTACGCCGACTAGCCAGAGACAATTGACGCTTTAAAAGACAATATTCGGGAAATACAGCTGCACACAATCGATAATGTGCTTAAAAATTGGACCGATCATGTAGGTTACTGCATGGCCAGCCGAGGCAGCCATTTTAATGAAATTATTTTCCATTATTAACCGGAAGGATTGTACTTTCAAATAAAAAAAGAAATTTGCGAATATATTCAGTACTTTTTTATAGCATTTTCAAAAAAAAAATGTTACTTTTTATTTATATAAAACAAGGAAGGAAAAGTTTTTGTAACAACTTTATAAATAAATAAATGCTTTGGAGTTTTTTTTAATTAACATTTTCTATGCGTCCACTTTTTGTACTATTATACATATTTGATGTTATTTCATATTTTAAAACAAAAGTTTTATTAATTCATTTACCTATAATTTAAATAAAGTAGAAAAATCAATTGAATTAAATTGCAAATTGTATTTTTGTATAATTCCTCAAAATCCGCAAACTAATATTTGGTTGTAGTTCATAAATGCTACTGCACATAACTAAAATTATTTATGCAACAGTTAAAACTATCAATGTTTTATTAGATGTTGTTTGAGTTTATTCCTCCCCGAAAATACTTAGTCGTGCATTTCCTAAAATAACAATAGAATTTTTTTACGATATACCAAAACAAAAATAAACAAATGAAATAAATCAAATTCTGCAATCACTCAAATAACTAATGAAAAGAAATAAAAAAGAGGGAGCAACAGAAAATAAATAAACACATTTACAAAACATAAAAAAACAAACCCAATTTACACCCACTCTATCCACGCCGGAAACTTTGCACACCAGGAACGCTGTGCCACCCAATTGGACGGTCGTATTATGCGCCATCATCTGAAACAAAACGAGAAAAAACGAATACAAAAAGTAAAAAGAATTTGTTTATATTTATATCGCACATTTCTACTATTATTTTCATTGAAACTGTAACACTGTTTAAATGAATTTTATGTACGTATGTACGAGTATGTCTGCTGGATGATGGGATTCTTTTTTTTTCTTTTTTTGTTTCCCATCACTTTATTTGTGTGTATATACTCGTATGCCTGTTAAAATAGGAAATGGTTTGTGTCCTTTGGCTAGCAATTACTTATACTGTGCCTTATTTTTTTATATTTTATTTTTTACTAGACATTCAGATCGGTTTCAGTTTATTGGTTTGCCTAAGTTTATTTAATATTATGTTATTATAGAAACATTAAACGCACATCCTCGTATGTAATATTTTTATAAATCATTAAGGACCAATTTTGTGGCAGCCGTAAGATATTTAATACAAGAATTATGTATAACAAAGGAATCCATCCAGCTTTTACATAGATTAACCCCCTGGCCCACGATGTCGAACGATAACGTTCGCTTAGATAAGACTTAAGACACAAACTTGATTGTGGAATAAACAAACTTGATTGAGTAAAAAAAATAGATACGATAAAAAGTTTGTGTCTTAAGTCTTATCTAAGCGAACGTTATCGTTCGACATCGTGGGCCAGGGAGTTATAGAAATTAGGCTTATTGAATAATAAATATTTTGTTTTCACCCCATAAACATCAAATCTGTGTCTTGCTTCAATTTTTGAAAATCTGTCTTCAGAAAATTGTATTTTTCAAATTACTTTAATGCTATAAAAGAATAAGACTAATTTGGTGGGAATAATCTAAAAATTTCCTTCTAAATATAGTTCTCAAAGAAGAAAACCAAATACGAAGCTGTATATTTTACTTAATAATATTCACGTCGAAAATTCGAAACATCAAATTGTAAAGGTTTTTTTTAGTGAAATCATTATCAGTAGAATTATATTAACAAAAAGATACAATTTGCACCTGAGATACGACTTTTCATCTAACTAGAATAGGCTTATACATTTCCATATGATGCGACCATAGAAATAAATATTTATTATCGAATATTTGAAAATTATAATAGTGAAAGCTTTAAGGGCAATTTTTAGTCTTTGAACAATAATTGGTCTGCTTTGTTGTGATTCTAATGTACACATGGAATTTTTTTCGTTTCCAGTTTCATTAACCGCACAAATCACCGAACGAAACTATTTCCATTGTACAAAAATGTATTATTGTTGTCTGAAGTGATTATAAAATACCACAATGGTTAGGGGATGTTCATCAAATTACGTAACGCTATTTTTGCAGATTTTTGACCCCCACACCCCCGAAATGTAACACATCTTAACAAAAATACGAATCATTTGCTTTGATGCGTTTACATTTGGCACATTTTAATTATTAGTCCATGGAAAGTAAAATATTCATACATTGATAAAACGTATATTCTATTTCCTTCAGCTGTATCACCTACAATATTTTCACAATTTGTTTCATCAATGTTATCATCGTCAATCTATTCCACTTCTTCACAACCTTCTTTCAAAGAAATGATGGCCATTATACTATGTTTCCACGACGACTTGAATCACCTGCTTCGCTCTCTGAATAATGTTTATGAATCATGCTGTTTACATCACCAAAAAACTTGATTCGATTTGAGGGTTGTTTTTAATAAACAAACAGAATAAAAAAAACAGAATTTACAATTTGTCGAAAATATTTTTTTTAATAGACAAAAAAACAGAGTGGAAATTAGTTAGCTTATTTGAAAAAAAAACATACATTCGTACACAGAGGGAAAAAAGACGTTCTAAAATCGTAAACGGCTGGTATCAAATTGAGAACGAATTGTGAACAATATTTTGTTAACTTTCGGTATCAAATCAAGCTTAATATGTCATTAAATTAAGAACAAATGGTACAAAAATGCCATAAGTTAATAAGTTAAAAAACATATGGTATTACACCAATAACGAAGGGGTATCAAATTGTCAAAATAATAACGATCGGTAACAAAATATGAACAAATGGTATAATGAGAACGGACCGTTACCAAATTGAGAACAAACGGTAACAAAATATGACGGGTACGGTATCAGTATAAGAACATTTAGTTATCAAAATAATAACGATTGGTAATAAAATGATACCGAGTTGTTCTTGAAAGGGTGATACCAACTGTTATCAAAGTAAGCACAAACGGGCTTAACTCAATTTCAACAACAAATGGTATCAATTTCGGTATTATACTACCGCCTTTTTCCCTCTGTGTACGTATTTGCTTTCTTTACTTCCAGCAATAAGAAAATAATTTGCTTTGTTTACAATAATATTAAATTTTTACAGCTAGTGCAGATAAACTTGCGATAAAAATTAGAGAAGTGTGCAATTTTTCGTGCTTCGCAAGTTGATTCAATATGAATTTACTTGATTCGCTCTTAAAATTTTGTATGGTGAAGCAAGTTGTTTCACTCATGATTGGAGTGTGAAGCTTGAATAGAGAGCGAAGCATGTACCGTGGAAACGTAGTATTAGCTCATTTCGTCACCGGGCTGCAATACGTACCGCTGTCGTTTTTTTTTACAGTCATTGGTGATTTGTGGTGTATGCTTTTGTCATGATCTTTTAGCATCATCTGAGATGCAAACTACATTGTGCAATTTGAACATGTTCTATCTTTTAAAACATTTTGAACAGACGGACAATAATAATCTTACGGTATGTGCGTTGGAGCATCCTTAATTAAAGATGGTAAGTTTAAACTATTCAACAAAAACAGTGGACAAAAGTTTGATGTTTCTCTACTTTTTCTATCGGCTAAAACTTTTATTACAACATTGGTTTCAATCGGAATCGGTGGTGGTAAAAATCTATTTTTTTATTATATTAAAATAACTGCTTCGGGGTTTTGATCAGCAACTTTGGTCATCACACTTAACAATTTGAGTGCAATACTGACTCGTATGGACATGCTTTAAGAACGATCCCGAATCGCTCATCAAAATATTTTCCTGAAGTATTTCTGATTTAACTGGTTCGATGTATTCAGCAACAGTTGAAAAGTTATAAAAAAATATGTTACTCCAGATTTGTGCGAGAGTCTCGCCTGCAAATTTAAAATTTTGCTTTTCTAAATCTTGGTGTTTTGTTTGCCTACGTTCGTCCAAATTTTACATTGTAAAAGGGGACTTGTGAAAAGATTGAAAAAATATCACAACAAATTACGGGCATACTTTTAGGAGCAATACTTTGTTACTTTGTTTTTGGTTTGGCGAATCGCAAACTTTCGCTTTTTGTACATTTATGTAAATAAATAAATGAATCAAAAATTTGAATATAATAAACACATTTTGTTGTTACGTAACATTTTTACAAGACCTCCCAATCCCCCCACAGTAACAAATCGTAACCAAAACTCATACCTCCTCCCCTCCCCCTTGAGCGTTACGTAATTTATGAACAGCCCCTTACTTGGATTCTTTTTTTCTAACTTATTGTGTAAATAATGATATGACATACTCATTCATACAATTTATTTTTAATTTTTTTTAATAAAAACATGTTGATAAAAAACTCTATTAAGTGCAGAAGATACGGAAAACGGCTTAAAACTAAAGAAATTGCGTTAAGTATTTAAGTATTTAAATACTTTCAGAAATTAATTAATCATAATATACTAGAAAATCAAATAACTTTTGAACTTTTTGTATTTCAACAAATTTTGTTTCAATGTAAAATTTAAAAAAATTTTGTACTACATTTATATATTTTTACAAAAAAAAATATTTATTCAAATTTTGTAACGATTTATTCTTTTATTCTTGGTGCAAATAATTTCGTCATCATTATAGTTACATGTGCATTTGCCCTAGATTCATGTCATCATTTACTCGTATATGATTCCATACAAATAAATTAAGACATACATATTTATTTGTAATTATGTGTTTGCTATTTAATACTTACTTCACTATCTTCAAACATTGGACTGTCACTTGAATCAATGTTGTTGCTATCCAATTTTGAATCGGGATTTATACCGCCTCGCATCCATAGTTTTTTCCAATCGCTATCGGTAAGTATTGACTTTTGATCTGCAACGAAAAAACAAAAACAAAAAGAAAACGACGTGAAAAAAGCGAAATGGCCAAAAATATAAATTATAAACTGTTCATCTGTTTTTATTCTTGTAGTACTTGTAGTAAAATATGACATTGTTGGAGATAATGAGGAGGTAAGTGTAACGACTATATCAAGGAAGTTTAACAGCAAAGAAAAAAATCGAAAATAGAAAGTAATCAAGTATAAATGCAACCATCCATCTATTCTGTGTTGTAGTAGTAGTTTTTTTCTTATCCTTTTTAAGCTTGCATGTACAAGTATTAAAGGATTTTTTTGTTCTTATCAGTGACAATCAATGAAAATCACGTTTAAGTGCTGGTATAAAATTGATTTCATTTTAATTTTTGTCGACAAGCACGTCAACTTCAAATGATTGTGCTTTTTGGAAATATGATGAATTTTTTAAATTGTAACAATCATAATTGTAAAGATAGATTTACACGATTGAAATTTTCTTCAAAATTTCTCTTCAAAATGCTTCAAACTCGTTAATAGTTATTAAATAAATAAATAATGAAGAAATTTTGCTGTTTACACGAGTTTGAAGAATTTTGAAGAACATTTCAATCGTGTAAATCTAGCCTAATACTAGGTTACCACGACGACTTGAATCACCTGCTTCGCTCTCTGAATCATGTTTATGAATCATGCTGTTTACATGACCAAAAAACTTGATTCGATTTGACAGTTGTCTTTAATAAACAAACAGAATAAAAAAAAACAGAATTTACAATTTGTTGAAAATAATTTTTTTTTAATGGACAAACAAAAGTGAGTGGAAATTAGTTAGCTTATTTGAAAAAAAAACATACATTCGTACGTATTTACTTTCTTTACTTTCAGCAAAAAGAAAATAATTTGCTTTGTTTACAATAATATTAAATTTTTACAGCTAGTGCAGATAAACTTGCGATAAAAATTAGAGAAGAGTGCAATTTTTCGTGCTTCGCAAGTAGATTCAATATGAAAAATAAAATTGCGAAATTGCGCATTTTTACCTAGACTTGTTCTATGGATTGTACAAACACGTTCTGAAAAATATTAGGATGATGGAATAACGTTAAGTGTGGAAGTGCAATTATAACAGTAAAATATAATTTTTTTCAGTTTTCGCAAAAAATTTTATATTTTTAATTTTTATAATATTTTTACTTTAAATACATACGAGCATATGCGTATTTACTTATATATGAGGTTTTATCTTCATATCATAACGCTCATCTTTTATTTAGTATGGTAAAAAATTGTTGATCTTTTCAATGGACGTTTCAAAAATTGATTTTGAATTTTTTAAAAAGTTTGTTAAACAAAATTTAGAATTTTTAAAATATTACTTTGGGATTTAAAATTATGTAAATTATGTTTTTCTGTACACGCAATTTTATTTTGGCGGATTTTGGGAAAAACTAATTGTTTGCCATATTTTGGTGAATAAGCTAAAGTTCTTTAGTGTTGTGAATTTTGAATAAAACCCATCCAGCATAATATAGTTCAGATACAGTTAAATACTTTCCGAAACGGATAAAACTAACCGTTAAATCGTAAAGGTCAAAAGTAAAATTTTGATTTATTTGGAATTTCTAATGGCAAAAATGTTTCCCCTTGTAAATTCACCTTCAAACTTAAGAGCCGACTCGGCACCAGTTAACGTTATCCTATCATCGTAATATATTTCAAAACGTATTTCTACAATCCATGTAACAATTGTAGGGGTGGGACGGACATATTTACATGTAAGTATGAGTGTATAAATGCACTCTGGTCATGACCTAAAATGTTTTGTAACAGGTTTTTTTTAAATTTTTCATTTGCATTTTTCAGAGAATGTGTGCTAAATTTGTACTTCAAAGTATATGTTGTAACCAGCGTTGCCGTTTTGGTTACTTTTAACCAAAATTGGTTACTTTTTTTTCCAATGTGTACTTGTGTACTTTTTTTCCGTTTTGGTTACTTTTTTTTAACACAAAAGTAACCATTTTTTACATTGTTTTTACTTTGACTTAATTTTTACCACTAATTTTGGTGATAAACTAAACTACCACATTTTAAGTGTTTTAAAAATAAAACACTAAACACAAGATTACAAAAAAATACATGCCTGTCTCCAAACATAACAAACACAATCATTGTATTGTTGAACGAGTAAAAGGTTCTTCACAAAAACCATCTAAAAACATGCTACTAAATGCATTTTCATATTGATGTTTGACATCGGAGCAAGTTAATTATTCTTTTGTTTTAGATATGAACGGACCTTAATAAACATTCATAAATTATGTTTTTTATCAGAAAACCAAAAAAAGCTTTTTACAAATTAGCGTGCTATTTAATTTTTAATTAATAAAGTGTTTTTTAAATAGTTAAGATTGGGTTTCTTTCGTAAAAAATGGATAAGTTTGTATGTACTTCGAATTAAAAAATAATAATATTGGTTTTAAGCACAATTTTTATTTTTGTTAGATTTTTATTTAAAAAGGCTGCTCAAAGTAAAACTAATAATGTCGAGTTATCTTCTGGAAGTGATGATGAGAATAGGCATATTTGCATTCAATTTCAATAACTTTTTTTAAATAATATTTTGTTGTTTAGTGATATTAAAAACAGCACGAAAAGAAAATTCCGTGTATTGTGGTTGGATGAGTTTCCGTGGCTAAGAAACAAAGATCGATGTTGTTTCTGCGCTGCCTGTGAAAAAAAATTCCAAATCACGTAAGTTATTTACGAAAGCACACAAAAAAAGTGTCATAAGCAAAATGTGGAAAATAAAAACAACATTTGCAAGTTCTCAAAAAGAAACTCTTAATAAGCAAGTGCACCAAACAGAGCTAACATTAGTAATGTTTCTTATTACCCACAATTTGCCTTTTTTTATTAATGGACTATCTACCAGGCTTATTAGAGGAGCGCTGTCCCGACTCTCAAAATTGCGAAACACATTAAATGTGGCAGGTAAAGCAACTCAATTAACAGAAATGTTAGGAAAGTTTTCGTTAATAGTAGACGAAACAACATACGTATCCACAAAGAAATCACTAGTTCTAGTCGTTCGCTATATGGATAAATCATCTAAGAACATTCAAGACAGATTTTTAGCCTCATCTACTTAAACTTTATCTACTAGTGTTTTGTAACAAATCTAATGAAATTAATTACATTTGGTTTTTATTAATATTGTTATTGCTGAATTATTTTTTTCTTTCAATTGTACCTAATTATAAGACTAAACTAGAAACTGAAATGCAATGGTTAATTTATATTTTACATATATATTTTTTAGCTGAAGTATAAATAAAATAAAATTTTAAATATATAAAAATTTTGGTTACTTTTTTTTGCTTTTGGTTACTTTTTTTTTACATTTTGGTTACAAAATTTTTTTGGTCGTGGCAACGCTGGTTGTAACTTCTATACAAAACAGAGAATTTTGTTTATTGTGTATACCCTATAGAAAGTATTTGCTTTGATTATTTCCAATTTGATGGTATGATTCTACATCACTCTTTACACTCATTTTCTTGATACTGCAATCAAATTAACATGTGACGACTACCCCAATATCAGTTGGGTTTTAGATAGGTTTCTCTGTACTTAACGTAAGTTTTAAAATAACTTTTATACTCAAAGATTCCATTCTAATATTTTCTTGTTTGTTTTATTTTTTAACTAGTTAATATTAATAACGTTTTACATTTATCCACGACAAATCAAAACTGTGCTTAATGCTTTTTAAAACATGTAAGAAAGAATAGTCGTTGAAGCCCAACCATATACTCGTAATGCTCTATACCCAGTATATGTGCGAAAACAGTTTTTCAGAAATGGACACTATATGGGACCAATGACCAACATTTTTATGAGATCAAAGCGGCAAGCATAACCTACATTAACAAGTTGAGAGAAATAATTTCACCTCGTTGTTGCAATAGTCGGAGGAAGTCTTGACTTTTTTCAAATCACTATCAAAATTTTATCACTAATGATATTTTAAATTCTGATTAAATTAAAAAAATAAAATTGGGGCGGTCACGCCTATTTTCGAGTGGGCGGGGCTCCAAAGTTTTTAATATATTGAGCTATATGTTGAAAACTACAATTTGTTATTAGACGATATATATAGCAAATGATAGGTATTTGAAGGACCTTTCCAGCGATATATAACATAAATATAAATTTCGCAAAATCATTTTGTGATCCGAAATTTTTTTTTAAAAATCTAAAAAATCCGGGAAAAAGGTCTATATGAGAAAGAAGATAAATTACAATATTTTCAAGTCAAGAAATTAAACTTTAATTAAGGTATAACATGACCATGTAGGTAATATAAATCCGAAGATATTAAAGAAAGATTATGACATTTCACCATAAAAAATACAATCTGTACTATGCGAAGCCGGTGTTCTGTATAACATAGAGGAGAGAATCCTTCCTCCCGGCCGTAGGCCGGCAATACAGGGACTTTGTACAATGCGAAGCCGGTGTTCTGTATAACATAGAGGAGAGAATCCTTCCTCCCGGCCGTAGGCCGGCAATACAGGGAATTTGTACAATGCGAAGCCGGTATTCTGTATACCATAAAAGAAAATATCCTATCCTGCATACAAAATTTTGAAAAAATGTGTTTTTTTAATTTTTCAGATCTTATAATTCTATGATTATAGTACCTACAGACATGAATGATACTTTAAATTAAAGCTTAATGTCTTGGCTATTTATATTAATAAACTAAAATAACACTTATATAGAAATTTTTTTAGATATTACAAAAAAATTCGGGTCAAAAAATATTATTTTCGGATTTAACCCATAGTCGGTCCATATTTTATAATCATGATATATATCGTTAGAAATGTATTTTTAATACCTTTAAGGTAATGTATTACAAATTATATAACCCAGTACTTCCCGAGATATAGGCCTATATATTTTCAACTTTAAGAGCCCGCCCCCTCGAAAATAGGCGTGACCGCCAACAATTTTTTTTTTGCTGTCATCTCCTCTAAAAGCCCTATTTGATGATTTTTTTTTTTTGAACAAAGTCACTAAAACCGACTTGTTCCGAAGTCTTCATTTAACGAACTGATGCAAAATATTTGTATGTTTTTGTAGGAATGGAGCAATACTTTACCAATCCAGTCAAATACACAAAAAGAAATGACATTTTAAATAAGGCTTATGGATTGCTCACATTTGTATAGCAGTGTCATATTTAAATATCAAACTTGACTACTGCACCAATCTTAGACGTTGCCAGAAAATGTTTTTTTATCCCACTTCTTAAAATTTATTAACCAAATTAAAACACTTAAAATATGGAGCTCTGAATTTTGCAAATGACTAGTTTACTTTGTGATCTTAACAACAAGAATATCAAATACATACGAGAGAAATTACTTCAAAGTGCTTTTTTGTGCTTTTAAATTACTTTACTATTTCTTTGCAGCGTTTTTTGTTCTCCATATATATATTTTCGCGTCATACACTAAAACTCGGCAAGTGAAATTTAAAGTAAACATATACAATAAATAAATATAATTTAGATCCACTGACTTTTGACCTAACTAATTTGTTAATCTCTCAATTGATCCAAAGTATTCGATTATTCTCTTTATCACATCAACCCCATATTTAAAATTAATCGAATTATTCGAATAATTAAAGCCAATTTTCAATAAGGTTAAATTTCATTTATAATATTCATAAATATCTGTTGATTAAACAAGTTTAATTTTTTAAAAATTATTCAAATGGATTAGTGTTAAATTCTTACTTCTTCTATTATAAGATTATGAACAATTTTAAAAACAAACGATTTGTTTGATTATTCGTCCTGAAATTAATTGCAATATTTGTTATTGGAAAATTGTAATTTTGAAATTCATTGAATAATTATTTATATGATTAATCGAACAATCATTATTCGAATGGATACAGTAGTAAATGGTTGGATGTGAAAATATGAAGACCATAGTAATCGCCTTACATGATTTATATACAGCGAAAATTACTAAAATCTTTACATTTTATTCAACCACATATGCCCGCCCGCCCTCATGTTCTTCTCCAATTTGTTTTCTGTTTCGCGTTCAATTAAGGTTTTATTGGATGTTGTTTTGTGATTTGTTCAATTGAACGATACAAAACAGGAGTTGATTGAAGTTCATTAGCTTAGTTCAGTTCAGTGCATTAGTACAACGTTGTTGTTCATTAATTAAAATGAAAAATAAATAGCAAAACTCAATAGAAGAAAAAAAAATATAAAAATAGCTGAGGTAAGATCACATTGTTCAAATATTTGAGGAAATAAATATTTGCCAATATATATGTATGTGCAAATATTTAAATAAATGAGTAATAAAACGTCATTTAATACAATAACTTGTTGTGAAATATTGAACTCTCGCCTATTTTATGATGTACTAGTTGAGCAATGCGAAAGTTATTCTACATTTAACTCATATAATGCAACAGTAAAAATACTTACAATACACAAAATACTATTTTAATATTTGCAACACTGATATTAAATATTTATCTTGTTTATGAAAAAAAAAATTCAATTTAGTTTTAAATTAAGTAAACTATTAGCTCATACAGACAGACTAATTTTAATAGCTTCGAAATGAAATTAATCAGTTTTTATCAAAATCAAAATACTTTTTTTAACATACAACTTAATTTGACCTACATTTGGAAATAGCACTTGAAGACTTACAAATAAATATTCGCCTTGATTTTTAGCGAATGTATTGGAATACATACATACATACATATGTATGTATGTGTGTAGTTGTATTTGTTTGTAAATATGTAGTTTCTGTGAATAGAGAAAAGTCAAGTGCAAATACACACTGTTCATTAAAAGAGTGAGTGCACATCAAATAAATATGTACTAGATATTGCAACGAAAAACTCTGCTCGAATTGATTTTATTCCAGGTACACAATTTAATACAAAGACCATGAGCATATTAATGAAAGAGGTGATTGAAGAATGAAATCCATGTTGAGTTATTAATTTATTTTATATGTTTTCACTTTTGTTTGTCTGTTTGTCTCCCCCCATTTATTTACTGAAAATTAAGTTTATCGATAAAATTAAAATTAATGTACATTAAAATATTGAAAAATAATAACAATGACTTTTCCGTGAAAGATATGGGTTTTAATACATACGAGTATCAATAGTTATTTTAGTTAATACAAATTTTCAAGAAATTTTGTGCTTCAAAGAAATAAGCGGTTGAAGAGTTTTGAAAATTTTAGTTTTATGTGATGGGCAAAAGAAATGATTGGTATAACAAAGGACAAAATCGGTCTAACAAAACAAAATGTCCGTCCTTCTGAAATTTAAAAACAGTTAAAACACGATAGGGTCTAAACGAGTCATGTTCATGTTAAAGTCATGTTCATTTATTGTTTGTCAGAATTTATTAACAAATGATAACTGATTAATATCTATGTTCCAGATTGGTTCCTCTCGTTTTGTGAATTTTTTATTTTGCATAGAATGCAAAATTTTAGATTTTAGATTTTTTAAAATCTACAAAATCCGCAACAAATATCTATATGAGTAAATATATAAATTATAAAATTTAAAAGTCAAAAAAATTAAAATTATATTTTATTTATACATTTTTCATTGGAATAATTAGGAATTGTTCGAGTATCTAGTTTTGTAATTATTAACTCTGCTTCCACGTAATAACTATTCCTTCTATACATTCAACAGAAATATTTTGCGAGTATTAATTAAAAGTTTATTTTAGAATATTTTATTTTATTAAATGCTTTTTATCTGAATTTAAATAAATGAAAGAAGAGTGTGTGTGGATTTTCTTCATTTGAACTTTTGACAGAAGAACAATAAAATATGAAATTTTATTAGTTGTGCGTGTATTAAAATATAAACAGACACATACCCTCATACACACAAAGACGGTACATTCCATGACGTTTGCGTTTTTCCTCTCTCTCCGAAAATATGAAACCGTATGAATAAATTGTATGTTTTGGTGCGTGTGCATCTTTGAAGTACAGTGATATAAGAAAAACCATTTCCGCTTGACCTCAAGTTACGCAAAGAAATAAATAGAAAAATAACGATGAGGGCTTCAGTTCTGTTGTACGTTGTACGTAGTTACAGATCAGAATTCACATAAAGTGAATAAGTAAAAAAAAACGCGTGATGTTATTAATTTCTTGGTTTGCTTTTATTCGTACTTGGATGTTAGTAGGGACTTCTTTGTGCTTATAATTCCCAGTAATGCTGGTCATGAATACAAATTTTATTTAAATATACTTGTCAGTAGGGTGTGTATGAGGGTGTTCAGTGTACGAGTAAATATTCTGCAGATATGTATGTATCGGGAGGAAACAAGGTTGGTGCTTTTTGTATAAAGCTTTAAGAGCTATTATTACAGGGCGTCATTCTTATTCTACATTTTCATTTAAATATTTAAGAATTTGTATTTACACAAAAAGTTTAAATATAATTTTTTTTGCTGTCATCAGCAGAAATTTTCATCTATTAAGTTTTACATTAAAGTAAACACGGCAGATATAATTTATTTTAAGAACTTATCCTTGAGCTCATTAAGAGCGAAAATAAAAAGATTACAAATTTTACATCAATAATGTTAGTAGCATAAACAATATCCCATTACCTATTAGCATACTTTGTAGTGACAATTACATACATTTGGCCTTACATTGCAGGAGTATTCTTACAAGTAAACGAATAATAAATTTATATTTTGAATTCTTTTCCTGAAGATGATACGCAATGGAGTAGTATTAAAAATCAAAATAAATATAAACTATTAAAATCAATATAAAAAGATTGAACAATAATAATCCAATAGTTAATTTATAATACAATTTTGGTTACAACACTACAATAAAACCAAATTAAATTTTTTTGGCATACAGCCTTTTGCATTCATCACGACGATATATTTTTATTTTTATACACTGCGTGTGTTTTTAGTACTAAGTAATTACTGAAATATTTTTGAACATTATTACATATATTTCTACAAAATTGGTTAATTTTGCTTTGAAAAAGCTCCTATATATGTACTCCTATAGATAGAAATATTCCTTAATAGAAACGAGTGAGAAAGTAGAGTCCGTCAAGCCTTCATACATTTACATCAAGTACATGAGCAAACACTGTTTTTCAAAGCAAAAAGTAACGACCTTTAATTGATTGACTCCATGGTTGCAACCAATTTGTATGAGCTTTGACAGCGGGTTCAGTGTGAATGAGAGAGTATTCTAACTTAATTCATTAACAAATTAATGGAGAGTATGCCAAAAAATGTGTTTTAAGAAATAACGCGCTTTTGACAAAATATTACTACTAAATATTATTACTTAATATTTCGTTCGTTTATATTTTTCTTAGAAGTTAATAATTTTAGTTTTGATTTAATAATTATTTTATTATTTTTATGCAATAACAAGTGCACAAAGTACTAACATGTACTCATTTGTGCTCCCCACTATATATGTATATCCGGTCAATACTATATAATATGTGTGTGTATTAATGTGATTTCACAAAGCTGATGATATACCCATCTAAAATGTATGATTTTTGTGTATATCCCTTTCAGACCTGACGCAAAAGTACCAGGATTTTTTTTAAATTTTGGAATATGTGATCTCTACATCATATTAAAATATAATCAATGATTAGGTTTTATAATTTTTATAGCCTGTAAGGATTTTCATTAATATTTCTAACTAAAATACAGTTTTATTGCATGAAACGATTTTAATTAGCTTGAAATATTAAAATTTATAAGTTTTTTAGTTAAAATATGTGCACTTTATTATTTGTAAATGATTAATACTTTTGTAATTAAAGACTCTTACAATAATTCAAGAAACGGTAAATCAAACAGAAGTGAAATGTGAGAATAAACAACAATCAGCACAGTCGATGCATGGCAGTCTATTTCAAATTGGGTTAACAGAAGCAAAAACATTGAAACTGAAACCCACCCGCACGATCGATGCATCACGGTCTGAAAGGGTTAAGATACTAAAGAAAAAAAATTAAGATAAAAGTGGAAAGTGATGCGTGACATTGGGATGGAAAATGGCTCTGTTCTTGTTAACTGTGAGATTGACGCGAACGAACTTAACAGAAATTTCTTAGATGTGCCAAGAGTTGTCATCGACACTGATTTCTATGATTTCGAGAATATCTCATCATTTGGTAGCGGTGGCAGTACTTTTGAATTCTGTTGTGTAACTGAGTCTGATGTTTTAGCAGCTATTAATCATGTAGTAGGAGTTGACAATATGGACCCTCGCTTCGTGAGAATACTTCTACCATATATTTTACCTTACTTAACTTACCTTTTTAATTCAATAATAACTCGTAGTGTTTTTCCTCAGATCTGGAAGCAATCGAAAATAATACCAATACCCAAATCTAGAACTGAATATCGCCCCATTGCAATACTTTGCTTCTTATCTAAGGTTTTGGAAAAGTTATTGCACAGACAAATTTCAGAGAATGTTCAAATTTGCTCCCTAATGACAGCAAAACAATCGGGCTTCCGACCTATTCACATCGTAATATTATTTATTTATTTTATTTGGTTATAGATTTACAAAATCCTTACAGACTAAAGATTTACATATTTAAAAATAGAATAATATTTCTCTTTGAAACATTAATAGGATGTGATATATCAATAACATTATAACAATCATTAAAATGTTTGCAAATGCGGCGGAACAAATCATTATTAGCATAGACAGTCTTAGAAGGAAGATTAAAATTTATTTGGCCAAGCAGAAACTAGGAATTTACTTCACCATGAATTAATCCAAGCAGAAATTTAATACCCAGCATTATACGGCGACTTTTTAAAGTTGGAAGTTTTTTTTGTTTTTTTTTTTAGCGCAATCTGATCACAGAAGTTTAGCCTGTGATCTAGCAAAATTCCAAGATCAACAATAGTGTTAACTTCTTCCAGTGTTGTACTATTTATAATATAGTTCGAATTAATTTTGTTATTTCTGTAAAACGACATGTGTATTTTAAAATATTAAGTTCCAATAAATGGATTCTGCACCATTGAGAAAACATGTCTAGATCTTCCTGTAGAAGACGTATATCATTAGAATTTTCCAAGCTCTTAAAAATCTTGACGTCTTTGGCATACATTAATACTTTAGAATGGAGGATGACATGGGGAAGATCATTTATAAAAAGTGTAAATAGAACAGGGCCAAGGTGACTGCCCTGAGGTACTCCTGAAGTAACTTTAATAACGTTTGAAACAGCTTCTCTAAACTTTACTTGTTGAGTTCTATTGGATAAGTAAGAACTCAACCATTTTAAAGCCGGAATGCTAAAACCCATCCATCAGCGATAATTTTTGAAGTAAAATAACGTGGTTTACAAATATATATATTTCCTTTTATTTATATAAATGTCAAATGCCTGTGTATATTACGTCAGTTTGCAGTTTATTTACAAACCCATTATTTATTAAAGTATTAAATTCAAGTAAGTTTGTTGTTGTAGAACGCAATTTGCAGAAACCATGTTGACGAGTAGACAATAAAGAGGATGTTTGATGATTTCATGTTTATTTTATTTTATTTTATTTTATTTTATTTTATTAATAGATAAATATGAATATAAAGTGTACATACATTTTTTGTTTTTTTTTTTCTTATAATTCAGTTATTTTATATACATATCTATATAAGGCGGAACATTTTGTTGTAAGCCTGATTAGCATAGTTATGATAATAATGGAAAAAGTAAAAAAATTCAAACTTCGGAATCAAATTCATTTACAATTAGTTTTCTATAGTTTAAGCAAACTTTTATGTATTTGTATAGGTTGTTGTAATTACTCCCATTCAGCATATTTAGCACCTCGCTTATATTAAATTGTTGTTTCCCAAGGAATTGTTTAAAAATCGGACACACACCAATAAAGTGAAAAGTGTTCCCAGGTTCACGAAGATTACATAAAGTACAAAAAGTAGTAGTGTTGTTACAAAAGCTTCTAGCGTTTAAGTTTAGTAGTCCGCCCCTTGCTTTAATTATAACACTTAAAATACTTGAAGATAAATTTTCGGTTAGAGAAGCCAGACCATTGAAATTAAGTTATGAGTAGCGATCATGATGCTGGGAGTTTGTTGCATTTAAAATGTAATTTTCGCGTTCTCTATTTCTAAGTAGGTTTAAATAGGTTTCCAAGGTTGGCCAGAGTTAGGAGGGGAGAATCCTAGATAAATACATAGATCAGATCACTCTTTTGCCCAGCATACATTTTGTGATATGATACTTTTAGCTAAAATTCGAGGTAAAGCCCTTATGACACTACATTTTTTGTTCATTGAATTGATATAGAATTGATAGAAAGAAACAGAAAATGTTAGAAAAGCAAACTATAAAAAATGTAAACAAAAAATCCTTTTAGTTTTTTTATTAAATGTTGTCAATTTTTTGTTTATGAGAAACAAAACGAACAAAAAAACGGTTAATCACCAAATTTGCCCATAAACCGCTGATTCAGCAACACTTTTAATATTTCAAGCTTGAAATGTCAATTTTAAGTTGAACAATTTTACATTTTTTTTTTTTGACATAACTTCATTTTTTATCGATAACTTTAGTAAAATGTTTGACAGTTTGCCATTTATCTTAATACTGCTGAACTCTTTGCACTTGGTAAATTTTTCTATTACATTATATTTGTACTGTTCACCAAAAAATGTAGTTAAAAATGTAATGTCTAAGGCCTTATACTATGTTTCCACGGTACATGCTTCGCTCTCTATTCATGCTTCACACCCCAATCATGTGCGAAACAGCTGGCTTCACCATACAAAATTTTAAGAGCGAATCAAGTAGATTCATATTGAATCTACTTGCGAAGCACGAAAAATTGCACTCTAATTTTTATCGCAAGTTTATCTGCACTAGCTGTAAAAATTTAATATTATTGCAAACAAAGCAAATTATTTTCTTGTTGCTGGAAAGTTAATACGTACGAATATATGTTTTTTTTTTCAAATAAACTAACTAATTTCCACTCACTTTTGTGTGTCCATTAAAAAAAATTATTTTCCACAAATTGTAAATTCTGTTTTTTTATTCTGTTTGTTTATTAAAGACAACTGTCAAATCGAATCAAGTTTATTAGTCATGTAAACAGCAGGATTCATAAACATGATTCAGAAGGCGAAGCAGGTGATTCAAGTCGTCGTGGAAACATAGTATTAAGCGATTGTGATTCGCAAGTTGATTCAATATGAATCTACTTGATTCGCTCTTAAAATTTTGTATGGTGAAGCAAGTTGTTTTACTCATGATTGGGGTGTGAAGCATGAATATAGAGCGAAGCCTGTATCGTGGAAACGTAGTATTAGACTCAATACATTATTGATGTAGTTAAAATGCAGTTTCAGAGTGGTTAGATATAGAAAATCGTGGTCAGTTTCTAAATGCAACATGTAATTGGGAGTATTGGCGGGTAAGTTAAGCATTTTTTTTAATAAAAAACCGATACAGTTTGTCGACTTCATCATATTTTTCGTATCCCCATATTTGTGCAGCGTAAGACATTATAGATCTGGAGGCAGCATGAAAGATTTTTATTTTATTATTTTGCGATATTTGTGGATTTAATATATATTTTGACCAAGCCGAGTTTATTGCTAACTTCGAGTCAGAAAGCTTGCCAGTCAGATGTTTCTTGAAAGATACATTATATGTAATTAAAATTCCAAGATATTTGTAGTTATAGACGATTTCTATATCTTGCGCTCCATAATGCCATTGTAATGTAGAAGGTAATCGTGTGGCTGATCGAAATATGAGAATTTTGGACTTATCTAGAATTACTTTTAGGCTCCAAATTGAACAGTAAGCATATAAATCATTAATCATTTGTTGCAAATCCACAGGTGAATCCGAAAGTAAAACTATATCATCTGCATAAAGTAAAATTTTGACATTAGTGCCTGCTATATTTACATCGCCAGGTAACTCATCGGGAAGGTCATTTATATACAAAGAAAATAATAAAGGACTTAAAATACAACCTTGTTTTACACCAAGTTCAACCGCAAAATTGTTTGAGAGGGTATTGCCATCCCAGATTTGACTTACATTGCTTTCATATGTACGCATTAATATTCTTACTATTTTAGACGACAATCCAAGCCTAGATAGTTTGTAAAACAAGCTGTTTCTCGGTATCATATCAAAAGCACAAGAAAAATCAACAAAAAAGGCATACGTTTTTTTCCCATCAATTTATTCAAGTTGACTATGTTTACCAAATTAAAAATATTGTCAACAGTAGAGTATTGTTTTCTAAAGCCGGCTTGATACTCATTTAAAATATTGTTGTTGTCAATCCATTCAGGTGTTCTATTTAGCACTACTTGGTTTCTTTGGGTCTCCTTTCTTAAATAGTGATTTCATGTTGTAAAAACAATTCCTAGCTTCAGTAAAAATAATAATTTAATGAAAATTAAATTAAATGAACTCAAGCCTAACTAAAAATTATATAAATTATTATTTATTGTGTACTTAAAACAATATTACATCGTATTTAGATAAGACATATTTTATTTTTGATATATTCTCAATTTATATTGTTTTATTAGAAATTTATTTTCTTAAATTTATATATAGGGTGAACCATTTAGACCTTTATTATAAGTTTTCTGGAGAAATTATTTAAATATACTTATTATAATTAAATTTTTATTTATTTTACTTATTTATATGTAATTATTATTGGTTGATTAATATTTATATTAATTAAAATAAATTGAAAATCTGTTTCGTATCAAATCATATATTAATATTAAATAAAGAATTTTAAAATATCGTTTAATAATTTCAATAAATTAGTAGTATTTTTGTTGAACTATTAATATTTCAATTTTGATATTTTCTTTTTTAGTTAGGCTTAAGTTCATTACCCTATAGCTAAGGCACAAGCCGTATTGTTTACATGTGTACGAAAGTGCACAACAAACATAATAAAAAACAAATGTATTCAGGTTTTCGAGACGAAGTCTCGACATGAATACGAAAGAAATAACTGAAGAAAAAGGAAAAAACAACAACTTAAATAGAAATTAATAAAAAATGATAATTTACAGAAAACTTCGAACCACCAGTCACTGGTTAAAGGATTGATGTTGTCTGTTGACTAGCAGGCACCGTAGTGGTGCAATGGTCAGAACGTAAAGAATTCTGATGAGAGAAAGTGGTGTTTCTCGAAACATATGTATGTCAATTCAACCAACAACCCAGGTTCGAATCCTAGTCAGAAAAATTATCAAAAATAAAATTTTTTCAAGTTGTTAAATAATTCTTTATTCAGTAAAAACAATTTAATGAAAATTAAATTCAAATGAACTTAAGCCTAACTAAAAAAGAAAATATCAAAATTGAAATATTAATAGTTCAACAAAAATACTACTAATTACCCTATAGCTAAGGCACAAGCCGTATTGTTTACATGTGATATTTACCTCACCTAGAGTAACATGTGTATAAATATGTTAAAATCCGAGTAGAACCAATTACACAATTTAAAAAAGTAGGAGTAATCGAAAGAAATAAGAAGTTTTGGCACATACAATTTTTATTTTTAACTAGCCTTCAGTAAGATGTGGTTACAATTTGTATGAAGTAAATTTGTAAAAACCCATGCAGAAGAAATTAGTCAATTTAAAAAAGTGGCCGTTAGAGTAGGCGTGGACGTACCAACTTAGAAACCTTCCCGGTCTCATGCACAACAACTTTGCCGAAGATCATCACATGATCAGATGCATAGTTTAGGAGTCTATAAAGGACATACATACAAACATTCCTTTTTTATATATATAGCAGATTAATTTTGTATATGAGCTAAATATTTACTTTGTATGGGTGCTGCCATTCCTACTGGGCCGATCCCGCTCATTTTTTGCTGACTATTCAAATCAATAAAATATGGTATACAGCAATGTTTCAAAACTCTTGCTCTCATATATTCAAGATTTATGATATTATTCAATTTATGTTGGAGGGCCACGCCCACTTGAAATATATATAGCCGTAAACCTAATTTGGACTATAACCTTTCAAATGAAACCGGTTTGGGCCAAATCGGTGGGATAGTTTTAGAGTCTATAGAGGACAAACATACAAACATTGTATTTTATATATATAGATTTCTTAAAATTTTCTAATCTGTTTTCATTATTTCTCATTTAAGTGGTCTGAAACATGTTAATGGCCTGGGGAGTACTTAATAAGTTTTAAATTTGTTTACAGATTTTTTTCTTTTATATTTTATTATAACTCTAATAAAAAGAGTTATTTAATGACAAAATTTTTGCAAAAACTAAAAAAATGCATATTTTCCCCTTGTAAATGCACCACCAAACTTCAGAGCTGATGCGGCTCGGCGCTAGTGAACGTTATCCTATCATTCTAATATTTTTATACAAAGGCTCCAGGAACGGAGTCTAAAAATAGGACAGCTTTGACGTCTTTTGGTTTTCATCCAATTCCTGAGATTTTTTAATTTGCTGAAAGACCTCGGTTAGGTTTTTAAAAATAATGCATATGTATAATATTTATCTTGTCAAGCCCTAAATAGGTTGGACTCTAATACCAAAAAACTGTAAATCAGTTGGAAAACACCTCAGCTCCAACCATGTGAAATTTCGTTATGATATCTGTAATATCTCCCGAAAAACCAAATTATATGCAAAATTAAAGGTTTCGTAACCAGAAAAGTGTTTCAGTTAAGTTTAACTGCTTTTACTCCACTCAGTACATAACGTACGAATATAATAACTAATTAATCTAAAACATTAGACAAAATGAAATATTCTAAATAATCCTGTTTTTAAATTTTAAACACAATTGCTTTTCAATAAACTGTAATTAGTGTATTACATACATATTTGGAATGTCTTTGTGTAAATTACCAAAATTGTATATCGACTAGAACAATGACCTGCTACTTGGTAGCAAATTAAAATTTGTTTTTAGCATTTTCTTAATCTGTCTGGATTTCAGCCGAGAAACTTAATATTTGAGGTTAGAAAATTTGCATAATTCTCTTAACAAATAATTCAAGCATAAAAACCATTCAACTGTAATAATAATATTATCAACATTTTGTTTATGTTCTTACCTACCATTCATTCATTTGTTTGTTTAGTATTATTATTTTTTTGTTTTTTGTATTATTTGTTATTCTTAGGTTCAACACGAACAACACGAACACACACCATATGTACAACCACTCATAAACATTCTATTGTTTACACACATATGAACATACAAATTCATATGTGTGTTTTGCCATAATGAAAAGAAAATGGAGAGGAAAATATACAGTTAGGAACAAATAAATAAATGACACAACATTTACAAAAGGTTAAAAAGGTTGTTAAAAATGATGATGGAGAGCCACATTTATAAAAATTAACGAAATAAACTGACATAAAATAAACTTAAATTGTAACAAATTGTTAGAATTTTTATTAACCATTTCAACTATGAAATTAAAGTCGTTACTCATACGTAACGTTGTCCTATTATCTATTGGTTGACCAAACCTCTAGGAGCAGTTTGTTCGTATTAGAATTAATGGTGTGTTTTCGAAATGTATTTCTTTGGTTTTATTCTGTTTGTTTTTCGTAGTTGTATTAAAATTTTCCTAATTTTAATTCAAAAATTTATACAACTTTATTAAATTCTTAGTATTCCTAAAAATAAGGTTTTTTAATTGCGATCAATTTTTAAAAATTTAAGCGAAATTTTTAAATCAACAATTTTATTAATAATGGATTTGTATCAAAGTTTGTGTTAAACTTTTTTCCATTATCGCCGAACCACATACATACTCGTATGTATGTATGTATATATACACATATTTCAACAATATGTTATCAACATTTTACACAAAAAAAAGTACAATTTATGTCCTAATATAAATTATAATAAAGAGTCTATAGAAAAACAAATTGTAGTATACCTATACTTTATCTGTTTATTAATTTTTATAATTATATTTATAACTTAAATATGTTTCAGTTATTTAATTGCACTGTAACGCGTCGAGAAACTTTTTAATTAAAATGTGTGTGTGGAATGCAACAGAAATGCATAAAATTTAAACAGACAGCTAATTTTCTCACAAAACTGTAGCGTGTCTGTAGCTTTTTTGGGGCGAGTAACCGTTGTCACGCAACAAAATTATTCACCAGTTTATAGAAAAAGTGTGTCTGTAAAAAGTTTGTGAGAAATGTTCCCGCTTTGAACTGTAAAATATACTCACAAATAAAAACGCGCCGCGATTTTATTTAAAAAATAAAACAAGTAAGAGTGATATACACTAGAGCCCCGACTTGCGTCGTCCCGATTTGCGTCGTTTCGATTTGCGTCGCTTTTTAAAAACTGGAAAAATTCGATTTGCGTCGTTGCAATTTCAACTTGCGTCGGTCCGAGTTGCGTCGTTTTAACCCCAATTTGCGTCGGTTCGATTTGTGTCGTTTTGTTTCCGATTTGCGTCGTTTCTATTTCCATTTGCGTCACTAAAAACGCTCACGATGAGGAGCTTGATAATGAAAATTTATTAGCCAGTGATGTTTCAGAAGAAGATGTCATAATAAATGATGATACATTAGAAGAAAAAAATTAACAATCGCCAATATTTCAAAAGCTATGCCATTATTTTCCCATGCAATGGATATATTTTCTGAAAACGATCCTGAGGAAACCCGTAGCACAAGCGTTACAGCATCCGTTGATCAAGCCATTAGTTGTTATAAAGAAATTTATCAACAAAAAAAGTTTTTAAAAATTCAACAAACTTTAGACATTTTTGTTAAAAAAAGGTAAGCCCATCAAATCAAATGGACATAAGTGTTGTTGATTTAGATTTATCATCTGAAGAAAGCGCAATGTTAACTAAATAAATTACAATTGTTCAATGCATCTACATACTTTTTATGGATACATATGTAAATGAATTTAATTTTTGTTATGTTTTTTCTTAATTTATTATTTTGTTTTTTCTTTATAATATGTAATTATAAACATTTGTTGAAGTAAATAAAATGAATAAAAATGTATTTATACTTGTTTTTTATCAAAAATACAAAATTTTTTGCTTTGTTTTGAATATTTTCCCGAATAAATCAAATTTCAGTGCATTTATATAGAAAAAGGTGATTCAATTTGCGTCGTTTCGATTTGCGTTGCATTTCTCCCGCCCCATTAACGACGCAAGTCGGGGCTCTAGTGTATTCGGCTATGCCGAATCTTATATACCCTTCACCTTTGTTGTGGATTATATTATATACATACATACATACATACATATGTAAATATATTATATTGTTACGTTTTTACCTTTTACGGTGGTTTATTTCTTTTAAATATACCGGATTCTTTTTGCAAAATAAAAGCGTCAAGTAATTTGAAGAAAATATGTATAACGAGTCTTTTACTTGAATGTATACAAACACAATTTAAAACAAGTAAGAAAGTATAGTCGGTCAAGCCCGACCATATAATACCCTACACCCAGTATATGTATAAAACAGTTTGTCAGAAATGTGCGGTATATGGGAAATATGACCTATTATGGACCGATCATCCAAAAATTTAGTGTCACGATTTCTGTGAATATAAATATTGTGTATGTTAAACTTTATCCCGATACAAATACTTTTAAAAGATTTATGGAGGTTAAAGTTGATTACGGGGAGGGTCTTATATGGGAGTTTCGACTAATTATGGACCGATCACAATAAAATTGTACCGCATTATTTGTATACATATGAAATATATTTACGTTAAATAATATTTCGATACCAACATTTTTGAGTGAGTTATGCTTTTTAAAGTGATTTTCGGAAGTGGGCCTTATATGGGAGCTACGACTAATTATAGACCGATCTTCACGAAATTTGTAGATGTAATTTACCATCATTTATTACTTATTTTTGGTGAAATTTGTTTGCATAATTCAAAGATTTATGACCGGTAAACCCCAATTTCGGGAGGACATTTGTATGGGGGCTAGGTGAAATAATGGACCGATTTTCACCAGTTTCAACACCATCCATCCTTGGGCCGAAAAAATATCATGTACCAAATTTTATCGAAATATCTTCAAAATTGCGAGTTGTACTCTGCGCACAAGCTTCACATGGACAGCCAGCCAGACGGACGGACATCGTTAAATCGACTCAGGAAGTGATTCTGAGTCGATCGGTATACTTTAAGGTGGGTGTTGGGCCAATATTTATGGGCGTTACAAACATATGCACAAATCCAATATACCTTCCCCACTATGGTGGTGTAGGGTATAAAAAGGGTATAATGAACACACAGTCTTTTTACACACTTATATTACGGTTTAAGAACACAATTAAAGTTATCGAACACTTTGTTTGATCTACGCCATCTGTTGATGAACAGTATTAATACACTAATGCCCTTATTCATAAAACTTACAACAGGTTTATAAAGCAAATTTTGTATGGAAATTTGATTTATAAACCTGTTGTAAGTTTTTATGAATGAGGGGGTAAGTTTTTTTTATGACATTTTCAGAGGTTGTCTCTGATTTTTGCTCATATCTCCGTTATTTATGGACAGATTTTACTGATTTTAAATAGCAAACTTCTCGAAAGCATGTCTGAGAGAATTTTTGAAGATTTGGATCCCGAAGATATCTGTAGCTTAATTGCTGATTTCTGGATTAAAATTACTGATCTATATAAAAGTTGGTTCGATATCGATATTTATTAGACATTTTTGTGGGTTTATTTGTTTTTTAGAAATGGTTCTTATATGTCAGCTATGACAAATTATGGGCCGATCTTTTTAAATTTTGGAACAGTTATTTTCATGCATATGAGGATATTTCACGTCGAATTTCCACATAATAACGCTATATATATTTATATTTTCAATAACATACAAACGTATAAATGTAAAAGGATCCGTATTTGTATAATAAATTAAATATTTAACTGTTAACACTGATGTGAGTATTTTTTTAATACAATTACTTAAAATCACTGAAGAGTCTCTAACTACCTATTCAAGTAAAGCTAGAACTTAAATGTCTATTTCTGAGATGAGTTTAATGGGCACAAGGTGTATAGGTCACCTATACATGCTGACGTGAAGGTCAGTGAATAATAAAAAAAAGATAAATTTTTGCAAAACATTCATTCGTATATTATAAAAAAGTAATCTACATAAAAATATCAAGTCAGGGCTTCTGTTACCCTTTGAAAAGAATAAAGCAAATGTTATTATAAAACGGTTTCCATGAATTTCATACAACTTGTCTCGGAATATCAAATCAAATAGTTGGAACCCCTGGTAGATGTGAACTTGAACAGACATTATGTATAATAAATAATATACAAACATGTATTCATGTAAAATGTTTATACATACATACAATGTATATGCATACATATTGCAGATGTGTGAGTATGAATGAACGAGTTGGTTTTTTTGTTCTTAAAGTAAATTGAATACATGACTGAAAACTATATTCGTATGTTCGTATTTTCTACCCTTAAACATGAAAAGAAGACTGCGAGCAAAACTAAATGGAAAGAATTTGTGTGAAATTGTGAATTGTTTACTTTTTGTTGACCTTGTTGTTTAAATAAATGAACCAAACAACAACATTAACAACATCTAAGTAAACAAGAAGATACCTTAAGCCCCCAATGGATTTAAAAGTAAAAATTTCATATGTTTTGTTATCCGCTAAGACATTGATATAACATATGTACGTGTAGTTGCAATTGTGTATACATTCGTATACATGTACATGAGTTTGTATATTTAATATTATACGTATGTAAACATCTCAGAAAATTTAGCAACGTGCTCTCTTAGTGTTTATTTTAAAACCGGAGGTCAACATAAATTTCTAACAACTAAAACAGTGTTCCCACAAATGCAAAAACAATTGTTCAACTAGCAACTGCCGTTGTACAGTCGTATGAGTTATAATCGTCGGAATATACAATAGTTGTACTCATGTTATTGGTAATTTCAATATAAATAAACACCTGCAAAGTGTTTATACTAGGGTATTCGAATAATAATCGTTCGATTCATCGAACAATTTCCTACGAATAATTATAATTATTAGAGGAAATTCAAAATGACTCCTTTCGAATAACGCATGATTCAATTAATAGAATTATTATGAATCTAAGTTAAAATATTGCATCAAAAGGCTTAAACAGCTCTTGGAATATCGGAAAACTGAATCACTGAATAAATATTTAGAAAACCTGGACGCAATTCCGAAATCAGATTACTCACTATAATGAGCCACTTAGAACCTTCAAAGACCTGTGTTATGCAAGCTCCTCTTAAGAAATTTAAGTGGTGGTTGGGCAAAAAATTACACTGAAAGAGAGAATCTATTTGTTAATCATTTGAAAAAAGTATTTACCTCAAACACATCAAATGAAATAATTGGCTTGCCACCAGTCACACACCATTTAGGAGCAGCTGTAACCCTACGCTTTAATATTCAAAAGATCGATAAAGCTATTATTGCTTTAAACTTTACAAAAGCACCTGACATTGACAAAATCAGTAAAAAATTCTTATGGAGCTACCCCGGATAGTAATACTACTTCTTATTCTTGGAATGCAAGGTTTTACTGATTACCATGATAGCAAAGCCGGGAAAAGAAAAGGGAATCTGAGCCGAAGACATGAAGGAAGAATGTCAACTTAAAATCAGCAGTCGTCAAACAACTTTCGTCCGGCACTGGCTGGACTAAATAATTAAAATTTATTAGATATAAGAGTAGAAATATTTATTGTTAGTGTGTTTTAATGAAGATACAATAAAAAAAAAATATATAGAACTAAAAAAAATTATGAAGAATAATTGAATAAAATCACAATGTTACCCCCTACAAAAACGGCCAATAAATGCAAATTGGTCTTTAAAACTAAATCAGCGCTGACAAACGAAAAGAGGAATAGACTACGAAGAGACATTCGCACCAGTCGTACGATACACGTCACTTCGACTCCTTATGGCCCCATCTGCTAAACACGATTGGGTCATACATCAAATGGATACTGTCACTGCTTTTTTAAATGAAAGTCTTAAGGAGGAAAGCTACATGTCTCAGCCTTTTGGCTTCGACGATCATTCCGGAAGGGTCTGTAAGCTGAAAAAGTCAATATATGGCTTAAAACAATCCAGTCGAGTTTGGAATGAAAAGCTAAATTCCGTGCTGCTGTTTTTGGACTGCTAGGAGTGAAGTCGACCAATGTATCTACTATGATGGAACTGACGACGAATTGTTAGTTGTGGCCATATATGTAGACGTCGCGACGTTCTAATCTTCTGCAAAAATCTCAACAAAATTAAGAAAATAAAGGCAAGTCGTAGGCGAAATTACTTCTGTCCTGGGCATGCGAGTCACTCGGAGTGCTGAAGGAATCAAAATTGATCAGTCGACATACATTGCCGGTGTATTAAAACGTTTTGGCGTGCCAACTAAAGGTCTGCGCAAAACCACTTGGTTGTTTGTCAACAGTGAAGACTATGCTGCAGTGTATATGACAGTAATGTAAAAATCTGATTATTGTACACTGCACCATATAAAAAATCTAAGCGAGCGCACACAATAACAATACAACAAAAAAAATAAAGCTTGTTTGTTTTGTGTTTGACCGATCAATAGCACGACGTGCCATTTATTCGTGCATGTGTTTATTCGTCAAGCAATGAAATCTAAGCGAGAGCACACAATAACAATACAACAAAAAAAATAAAGCTTGTTTGTTTTGTGTTTGGCCGATCAATGTGTAACAAAAAGACTGAATTATAATTTTAGTTTTAATGTATTATTTTTTGTTTTGTTTTTTAGTTTAAGTTATTGAATTGTTTCTTAATAAAATTTTTATTTAAAAATTGTATTACGCCTTTGATTTTTAAACATTTGGTTTTCTGTCTACACTAAAGACTATGCTGTAGTGTATATGACAGTAATGTAAAAATCTGATTATTGTACACTGCACCATATAAAAAATCTAAGCGAGCGCACACAATAACAATACAACAAAAATTTTTTGTCATGACTGTGTTCAACTTGTTACTCATCAGCTATGTTCTCTCGTTGTTTATTATTGTTGTTGGCACACATTGTGTGTGTCATGCAAAACAAGAAGTAAGTGCATTGAAGTATTTGCTAAAAAATAAAATGTCTTAAGTGGCATTCAAGACAACATTTGCAACCCTTTAGTGCCAACCTATATCCACACCAATTAACACAAATCAGAGGCTTACAAGCAATGGCTAAGGTGCCATACATGCAAGCGGTGGGGTGTCTTTTTATATGCTGCCCAAATCACACGGCCTGACATTTGCTTTGCGGTTAATATGCTTAGCCGTTTTTCTACTAATCCCGGCAAAGAGCACTGATCGCACTAAAAATTGTCTTGAGGTACTTACAAGGCACTAAAGATAAATATCTGTTTTTTAAAAAAGGCTTCGATGAAATCACTGGTTTTTGTGATGCGGACTGGGCTGGTGATATCGACAGCAGACGCTCTACCACTGGATATATATTCATGTTACAAGGAGGAGCAATCTCATGGTCAACAAAAAGTCAACATACTGTGGCACTCTCGTCAACAGAAGCTGAGCTACTGCTTGCTGTGTGTTCCACTCAGGAATCCATCTGGCTGAAGCGACTACTCACCGAGGTACTACCAAGCACAATGAAGACCATTGTCATATTTTGCGACAACAAAAGCGCAATGTTCATAGCGGTCAACAACTGTTATTCAACGCGTACAAAACATGTAGACATCAAAGCGAAGTTCATTCAGGAGAAGATCACGAATGGTGAGATCACTTTAAAGTACATTAACTCTGACAACATGTTAGCAGATGCCTTAACAAAAGCCGTAAGTGCCCCCAAAATAAATTCATTCTTATATAATATACAGCCCAATCATGAATAAAAAATCCGTGGGAGTTTTTTCCCTTTTCATTTTTTTAACATTGAATTTGAATAGGAAAAATGAGAAAAGGGAAAAAAACTCCCGCGGAATTTTTATTCATGATTGGGCTGATAGTTTTTTTTTATTATTTCATTGATGAAATCTAAGCATCAATTTATTTCACATATACATACATACAATATAAAACATTCCGGAAGTGTGTTGAACGAATACTTTATACAGTTCTAAATTTGACTGTGACATATTGCAATTCTGTACTTATAACATTAATTAAAGGTTGTCATAATGACATCTGTTAAAATAAACTTCCTCTTCCTTTCTTGTACTTTAATATAAGCAGACGTGTTTTATTTCATTCCGCTAGAAATTAAATCTAGGTTCAACATATACATACATATATTGATGTCAATTTATCGTTTCTGTTTAAACTTTTTCATAATTAGCAACGTCATAATTTAACACTATTCCGTTTTAACTTTATTTACAAAATAATATTCATATATAATCTCGTAAATTAATTAATTTTATCTATTAGTTAAAGATTTTTTTATGATGCCGTTTTTGAATTTCAGAAGTCTAAAAATTCGCCTAGTAAAAAACTGCAATATGAATTTTTTAATAAACGAAAATTAAATAAAGTTTTTCAATCAATATTGATAAGTGGATCTGATTATATAAATACAAAAATGTTATTGCAATAAGTCTTAAAAGAAATCTGATATTTATTAAAACAAATACTGAGCGAGTTTAAAATGTATTTCGAAATAGATATTTTAGAGTCCACATTTTGGAAATATATTATATTAACTACGCTATATATAGCAAAGAAAGTGGCATTGATAGTAATTGCATACAAATGTCTTATAGTTATTGAATACATTTTGAGTATTTAGGGATTAATATTGAATAAACTTTAAGTAACTAGGGGTTAGCTACTTTTAAATATTTAATAAAAGTGTAACTGAAAGTTAGCCGCTTTTATTCTTATGCAAATAGAATTAGTATGGGAACTAGCTAATTGTATAGAATTGAGGGTATTGTGTGAGGTACACAATGAGGTTTTTAACCGGGATGGTCATATGGGAAGAATATAATGGATATTTGCTTGGTATTATAAGAGGATATAATAAATAAAGAAAAAAGCTTCTATTTCCATTTAGTAACTTACATTTATTAATATATGGGATGGGATGGGAGCGATTAAGGTCCGGCCTTATGGATTGCTGGTTACTAATGAACTGTCCTTTTTTCTTTATTTAAATTTGCTCGGGACCTCAAAGGCTATTTTCAATCTACAAATATGAATTAAGCTACAATTTCAATTTGTGGATTATAAATTCAATCACAATAATGTGAACAGTATAAATTACAATAATATAAATATGTAGGTTCAATTCAATTACAATAATATCAACAGTTTAAATTAAATTACAATAGTATAAACAGGTTTGGGAAATTAATTTAAATGATAAAGAAATTATAATTTAAACAGTTATATTGTATAATATGGGATAATTCAAATTTAATATACAGTATGACATTTTTGGAAGCACGAGGATATTACTAAAACATATCAATACATCGAATTGAAATATAATATAATAATATATACAAGAAAACATAATAAATTAAAGAAATTGAATCATAATTGACCGCTTTTTAATTTTTTTTTTGATTTTTAGTTGAAACAGTGTCATCATTCCAACCTAACCTAAGGTGGTAAATGAGGTGTTGGATATGTGTAGAAGACTGACACTTACCCCCTTATTCATAAACGATTATTAAATTTAACAAACGTTTATTAAGCACATTTTTATATGCAAATCTGTCTTAATAAACGTTTGTTAAATTTAATAATCGTTTATGAATAAGGGGGTTAATATTTATATTAGTGATGTTCAAAAGGTGGTTTTAGTCGATACTACTTTCTCTACGACTTGATAAATAAAAAAAACTTGCTATTTGACTTTGTTTAAAAATGTAAATAAGTTATTCGACTATTTTTAAATTTGTGATCAAACAAGTTAAAATGTCTTATTCGAATTAGTCGTTTTATTCCAACAAAAGAAAAATTAACCTACATAGTTTACAGTCACCACCAAAAAGATGAGTTTGCAATTCCGTTTATTTGTCGTAGACTCAAAAAAACTACATATTCCTACAGAACCCAAAGATTATATCAATCTAGGTTTGCCCATCAGTTGTAAATACAAAAGGACAATCTTTGTTGAAAATGATGAGAATCGCTATATGATCTCTTCTAGCCGCTATAAAAATGTCTTCCTTGAATATCCAAACAAAAATAATACTGGCTCCATTTTCAGTTTCCTTTTTGAAATCCGTCTATGCATTTTTCTATAGAAGAAGTGAATTGGCGACTTACATATATGTCCTCTTTCTGCAAACTATTAGTAAATTCCATAATAAAACAAAGCAAATATACGAAAACCATTTAAATACTTATTTTATTGTATTAAAAAGTATGGTTTGGCAATTATAAATTAAAAATGATATCGGACATATCGCACCCTAAATACAAAAGGGTCACAAGCAACACACTTAATATAGAAATAGTCATAACTGTATTTTTCAAGTTAGAGAAGATAGTGATGTGAAAGAAATGTTTGCAGTAGTTAGAAATGTGCACTCTGAATTAATTTATGGGAAAAAGTCAGTTTTGGAAAATTTTGAGTTGTGCCCCTTTTGTATTTAGGGTGCGATATGTATGTACCACGCAGATGTCGTTTGTTTTATCAAAATTTTTAATCACATTTTGGCATAATGAAAGAGTTATTTCATTAAAAACTTTATGGATTTTGAATTTTCTTTAACATAACATAACATGATCGAGCTGCCAATTAACAACTGCATGTCGTGAAATTATATGTTTTACAATAAATTATATTCTCACTGAGCCAACTATTTGTAATTCATACATATTATATTTTAATTTAGCTTAACAAGCATCAAATTTAAAGTTAGAATAAAAACATAGGTACTTTTTCCCATTTTGAGTTCTCACTTCAATCGGAATCGGTTCATGAAGAATTATATTACAGTGCACTCGGGAAAACGTCAACTAATTCAAATCGCGGGTGTTGACGCTTAACAAATTGTTGACGTTTACGAATGTAAAATTTTTAAATAAAAAACATATCGATAATGTGCTTTTAAACGTTTTTATTGATTATAAACTAAAATCAAACATAAACAATTTCAAAAAGGAAACAAAAAAGGCATTCAACCTGACTAGAACCAAAAAAAAACAACTAGAACCAAAAGAATACATTTTAAATGAGATCATATTTTTATATCAAAAAATCTGTTATTTTTTCTGTTTTTTTTTTCTTTGCAACACTTGGAAGAGAGCCTTCTCTCTATTTATTTCATAAAATTTTAGAGTAGGTAATGTAAAAAAGAGTTGACGTTTTGGGATGTTGACGAAAACGAGCGTTGACGTTTTCCCGAGTGCACTGTTTATATTATGTAACTTCACTTTTATCAAGTCAGTTTTATAATTACAAGTTCATGCGATTAATTACGAATTTAATCGATTTGTAAATTCCTATATGCATCTTTACTCTTAAACTTTAGTTTCGTTTAACTACAACTTATGTGTCTATGTAAGCCTTTGTCATATTTTAAAATTTAGTATAGCCCGACAATATAACACCCAACACCCAGTATATGTATAAAACAGTTTTTTTTATACTGTGTTCAGATATGAAACTTAATTGCGTCAATATTCGGTTAATTGACAATATTATTTTAAGTGTTCAGGCATACGCAATTTTCAGGTTACTCAATAATCATTTGACAGTTAGAAAACAATACAAAAAATACTCTAAATGGTTGTTGTGTTTCTATGTAAACAAACTTACCTTCACATTGATTTTTTAATGATTTCTTTTGTTTTCATTCATGACATTTGCCATTTTATAAAATTTTGTTCACTAAACACAGTTGTGAACAGTGTTGCAATCGAAATCTTACTCAATATTATAACAATTTTGTACTTATTGCGCAATAACTAATTGAGATTTTATATGGAATATTGAGCTCAATAATGCCGTTAATTGCGATTATTGCAATTAAGGTGCATATCTGAACACGCTATTAGAAATAAACGCTAAATGCAAGATATGACTTATTATGGACCGATCATCCAAAAATGTTGTGGCATGACTTCTATGAATATAAATATTATGTGTGTTATACTTAATCTCGATATAAACATTTTTAAAAGATTTATGGTGGCCAAAGTGAATTACGGAGGGGGACTTATATCGGAGTTTCGACTAATTATGAACCGACCGTTATAAAACTTATTTGTATTGAATTTTATTATGATACCAACATTTTTAAGAGATTTTTTGGTCGTTAAAGTGATTTCTCGGAATTTGGTCTTATATGCGAGCTACTACTAATTATGGACCGATCATCATAAAATTGTACCAAATGATTTGTATATATGTATATGAAACATATTTGTTTTGGACGAATATTTTTAAGCGTTACAGACATCGGCACAAATCCATTTATACCCTTTCCACTAAATGCAAAAAGCAGTATAGAAATGTTGAAAAGGATACATATGTCTTAATACTGCCCAATAATCCTATGTGTTTTATATATATTTATTTTAGCAGTACATTATTAGTGTATTTCATGATATTGTTTTATTTAAAGCACATTTTATTTTGCTTACTCATTATGCAACCATCGCATTCTAAATATTTGTCTTTGCTTCCAGCATCACACAATTTTTTTTTCATAATCCAACAGCATATTGGTTTAACAAAGTGCTTTAGGATTTAAAAATGTTTATGTATTCTTTAATTTATTAAGGCAGAAAGATAATAAACGGCCACATAAAGTTCAAAAGCTATTTATTAAATGACATTTTATTTTAAATGTTTCTTCTGAAAATAACAAAACAAGTAATTACTCGTATGTCTAAGAAGATTCTGTTCTTGTGTGTTTGGTCCTTTAAAATATATTTCAGATTTATTACATGCGATTTCATGACCAAAGTTTTATTCTTATGGGGCGTTAAATTATCTGCTGCACAAAGAGTGCTGGTGGTGTTTGTTTAGTCTTGGTTTTTGTTCAAGTTATTTTGAGTTTAATGCTGTTGTATGCCACCTGCGCCTTAACTTTCTGTACAACCATACACACCCACATTTTTAATTGTTCAGGCGGAGTAAATTGGTACGAAAACATAAAAATGCTTTATATTGTTGATTATAAAACAAAGGTGTGATTTATTTTTAATTTCATTTTCAATGGTTTTAGAACAGAATCCAAAAACTGTTTCATTTTTAAAATTTATTGCAAAATTATGTCTGCAGTATATTTCGTACATGAATTTTAATAAATATTTAATATTTTACGCCTTGTATTAAGTGGACAATAAAGGTAAAACAATTGTTTTACTAAATGCTTTTTCTAAGGTCGTTTAAGTACCCAGCATACCATTCTAGGAGCGCTCCGAAAAAGGAGTCAGAAAAGAGTCCAACAAAAGAGCATTTTCGGAGCGCTCCGAAAAAGGTGTCAGAAAAGAGTCCAACAAAAGAGCATTTTCGGAGCGAAAGAAAAATTTGCTTGTTACTGTCCTGGGTCGACACGCAGTATGACTCAGAAATCCCACTTAATTATGTGTGTACCAAAGCGTTGTTGTCTTGTTATTTGTGCTTTGAACAAAAAAAGAAAAACATAGCTGTACCACACAAGAATAATAAAAATAAGATTACGCAGAGCCCAAGAAAAACCTCATAAGAGACTCCTTTCTGGCATTATCTAAGAGCTCTTTAAGAGCCCAAAAAAACCCTTATAAAAGACTCTTTTCTGACATTATCTAAGAGCGCTTTCTGACGGACCATTTTCGAACGTAATGACCCTCTTTTCTGAAGGTTTTCGGAGCAATTATGATTGTTTTTTGGGCTCATAAAGAGCGTTAATGCTCCCAAAAAGGTGTCAGAAAAGACTCTTTTCGGACTCATATGGTTTGCTGGGTACCTATAAACAATTTTTTTGCAACTTTGTAACAAGTACAATTTTAGTTCCATGACTTACAAAAGGTAAAAAATGTGCTCAAAAAGGAGCAGGTTTTATGTATGAATTCATACCTCAAATCGCTTCAAACCTGCTGATGGGGTGCATGATTTTTCTATGAGGTGTTCCCGATTTGGAGGACTACTTTCTGCTGACAATAAGCGTTTCTTTTAGCCTAATCAAACATGCAAATAAAGCACTTTCCTAAAGTGTTTTACGTCAGTTTGCGCACATCAATCAAAGAACAAATTCTATCTGAATGTTTTTGCTTAAGAAAAATTAATAGTAACTGAGAAGCGCGATATTCGTTGTGTAATTGACTTTCGTTGTCATACGTAAATTTGTAGGCTATAATTTCATTTGTATTTTTTCGCTTTAAACCCTAAAAAAGCATATTTTTTGTATATTTTATTCGTAAGCATTTGCTGCTTCAAAAGAGCGCTTTTATTGAAGTGCTCGATTATGCGCTTTTTCTTTTAAGTGTTTCAAAAAAACACGATTTTTTTCACTGGGTTATAGCGTAGACAGACGACACAGTTAATTTGCATTAACAGTCTTAATTCAAATTAACTCGTGAATTATCCCATCTTAATGCGCATTAAGTTAGACGTAAATACACAAAATCAAACTGAATTTATACTGCATTTAGCTATTTCAATATGGCAACATCGTCGAAAATCAATCATATGTTATCAAATTGTTTACTTTTGTAAAAGAAGAAGAAGAAGACAATTGTAAAATTAAAATAATAAAAATAGATTTCCACAATTGTCTTTCTCATATTTCAGAGTGTCCCACTGCGGTCCCCACATGTAGCAACACGTTCAGGTTGATGGTTGCTAGTGCATGAACAAGTTTTGCATTATGAAACAGTTTCAGCAAAAGTAATTTCAGCTTTTTTTCAAAGAAATACTGTTTTTTCAGCAAATGCCAAACAAATTTTTTCATAATTAAATAGTTGTTTACAAACAAACAGCTGTTACCTAAATGCAGTTTAAATGCAGAAACTGTCGTCTGTCACGGTAAAATTTTAATTCAAATTAGTGAGATTTTAATGCGCATTAACTCTGTCGTCTGTCTACGGTATAAGTTATTGGTTAAAATATTTACTAGGGGTGTTATGTATTTCTATACAATTTAAAAATCGCTTACATTAGAGTCAATTCTTTTCCTTAGTTGACATCACTAATATAGTTTGGTAACCAGGCATTTTTCATGTTTATTTATTTATAAAGCCTCATTTCTATTTTACTTTGTTTAAACTTGAAAGTAAAAAAAAAAAACAGATAAAAATACTGTATAATGCTAAATTTTATGTCGCGACATTAGCTCTACAGTTTAAGGACTGACTGACTTTGCCTTTGCCGAAGACAATACAGTGTGAAAACGTAGTTAAGTACACAAATACCGTACGAATATTTATTGTATACGTATTGTAACTGCACAGGCATAATTATACTAAATTTGTTATACCAAGGAGATTATTTGCGTAATAATAAGTAGATATAGTAAAAATACACAGGGGAGAGATTAGCAGATACATAGGTAAACAAGTGAAATTACTTAACACGAAAAACATGTTAAACTCCATATCCTCCGCCTTATTTGATTCTATATAATTTTATTCATTCTACTGCTACGACTACTCCATTAGACGTTTAAAGTCCAAAACTACGTAGTGTATTTAAGTGTGACTTGGTCATGGCCAAAGAAATACATTAGAAAAAAGCACAGCTATACTGAAATGTAGGAATTCTTATTCAAACAGTTTGACTGCTTGTCGGTAGGTGTTATCGCATGCCAGTCATATTGTCTGTCCGTCTGCCTGTCTTTCGGTGGTTGCATAAATATAATAAACACTTCTTATGGCTGTTTGTACGAGCACTGGGATTTGCTATTAGTTGTTGTGTATTTTTTTCTTTTCTTCTATTTTTTTCTTAACCAAAATCTTGAAATATTATTTTTGAATTTTGACCTAAGACACAAATGCCGTGTGTTTCGTAACTGACACTTTGTTCTTGTTAGCAATTGCTGTAAGGTTTCGGATTAAATTAAATATTATTAACAAGAAAAATAAACAATTTGACCAACACAACGCGCTTACAAAGCAGCCAATTTCTTTTATTAATAAATATACAAATTATCTTGAAACAAAACAAACAGTGTAGGAAGAAAAACATATTAGAATATATGAAATTGAAAGTCTTAACAGTCGCTTAATCTGATAAGCCCTAAAGACACGATTTAGTTAACACAACGCTCTTAAATAATATTAAATAAATCAATTACAGTTTTTACAATCTTTGTACATCGTCTGCTTATTATTCTAAAAATGTTGTATTTAATGGAAATATTTTAAATCGCAATAATTCGTTGTATGAATCTTTTGAAAATCTTTTGTAGCAATGCAATCGTAGCAAATTAATCGTTACCTAACGCTGTAAAGTTATTTACATTTGAAACTTTTGTAAAGGGAGTTGCTACTAAGGGATTTAAATTATACATTTTTAGGGTCACAACCTATTCACCATTTAAAAGACCATTTGTAAAGAAGATGAATTTGTCACTGAAATGAGTTTAGAACATTTTGATAATCAATTTGTATGTCAAAACTTTGGCCGTTTATAACTATGTAATTAATTTTAAAATTTTCTCTAAACAAGTAATTACATCTACTAATGTATGCAAATATAAGAAAATACACTTAAAAGTACAAGCTAATCCAATTTAATACTTAGGAAACATTTTTATAATTTGTAGAAAATATAAATGAAAATATACTGTGAAAAGATTTGAAGAACCTAAACACAAGTTATTCAGAAATCGAAATATGTTTATGGTAAACAATTTGGAACACATTTGTAATTTATTAATTTAAAACAAACATGTTTAACCATATTTGAACAAAATACAATGAAGGTGTGTGCATTTATTTGTCTATTTGAGTTTCACTAAACAGCACAAAAACAAATACAAGTACAAGTGTGTGGAAAAATATTTGAGTTTTTTTTTCTATTTAGTTATTGTATCTTCATTAAAACGAACTAACAATAAGTGTTTATCGTTTGACCAATATATAGCTATTTTATTTATTAAGTTGGCATTCTTCCGTCTTGTCTTCGGCTCAGATCCGCTGTATCTATTCTTCTTAGTCGAATGTACTTCAAGCTTTTTTAAATATTTTTCTGCATACTTTGGATTTCAGTTTTTACTAATGGCACATTTAGATCCTTATGAATATTCGAATTTCTTTATATACCAGGGGGCAATTGTGATCATTCGTAACAATTTGTTTTGGCGTTTTTGAATTCTGTCTACATTTGAAGCTAAGGCCGTTCCCCATAGCTGTATTTTACCTAAAACCTTATAGGAGTTTACAATCTAAACTTATACTATGTTTCCACGGTACATACTTCGCTCTCTACTCATGCTTCACACCCCAATCATGAGCGAAACAACTTGCTTCACCATACAAAATTTTAAAAGCGAATCAAGTAGATTCATATTGAATCAACTTGCGAAGCACGAAAAATTGCACTCTTCTCTAATTTTTATCGCAAGTTTATCTGCACTAGCTGTAAAAATTTAATATTATTGTAAACAAAGCAAATTATTTCCTTGTTGCTGGAAGTAAAGAAAGTAAATACGTACGAATGTATGTTTTTTTTTTCAAATAAACTAACTAATTTCCACTCACTTTTATTTGTCCATTAAAAAAAATTATTTTCCACAAATTGCAAATTCTGTTTTTTTTTATTCTGTTTGTTTATTAAAGACAACTGTCAAATCGAATCAATTTTATTAGTCATGTAAACTGCATGATTCATAAACATGATTCAGAAGGCGAAGCGGGTGATTCAAGTCGTCGTGGAAACATAGTATTAGCTTAGAGTTTTCGCCAATGAGCCAATTAATTTGGAATTATTTCAATTTAATTTGAGTCAATTTTGCGTCTTTATGGGTTTTTCATGTAAGGCGACGATCGAGGTATGTACCGGGGTATTTAATAATCGGATTGTTGGTTTATTGCTTGATTATTGATGTAAATAGCTGAGCATGATTCTTTACGTAATGTAAGGGTTATGTGTATGCATTTATGCTCATTAACTTTTATTCTCCATTGCTTTGAAAATTTTTCTAATTCAAATATATGATTTTATAAGTAGCGGGACGGTTCTTGAGAGTTTCCATAAACGCTTCGTCTTATTAATTATAACTTACATCCTCTAAGGGGTGGGATTATGCGTTTTTGTTAATGTTTATAGCGTCTAAAATATAAGTGTAACCTTATAAAAGTAAAGATATAACGATCGACACGATCGGTCGATTTAACGACATCCTTCCGTGTAGCTGTGAATGTAAACCGTGTACGTAAAGTTCCGGTCGAAATTTGCAAGTTATATTTTCGACCCTAGAACGATTACTATTGAATATATATAAATAAAATATTATTTAGTTCTTTTATTCGAACTTTTTTCAATGTTATATAATTTCTTTTTTCAAGCAAGGTCAAGCGTAATTTTCTGTTAAAAACTTTAATTTTTAAACTTTAATTATTATTTTATTATAATTCAAAAATTATATAAACTATCCCTGAAGAAGCTATACATTGTGATATCGAAATATTGGATATATATTTATAGAACATTTTTATATAAATATTTAAAGTGACCTAATTGCTTGAAAAAAAATTATAGAATATATAAATAAAATATATTTTATTTTAATTTATGTTTTTTTAATATTTTAAGGGCCATTATTACAACTTGCCTCTAATGTTCTTAATAATAAAAGGTAACTTTAATTAAAGTGAGGAATAAAGTGGCCTTTAAAATTTTTCGTTATTACAACTTCCTTGTAAAATAAAATAATTTTTTTCTAAAATATGGCATTACCAGTGAAAAACCGATTACTTTTGACAAATAACTGACAACAAACAGTAAATTGTTTGAATTTGTGAAAATATTTATTTGTGAAAAAATAGAAATCAAACGTCTGCTTTCCATTTTTGTTTATCAAATTATTTATTGGCAAAACAAAATTAAAATTAATTTATTTTTCATGAAGTTGACATTTTTCCAGAACATATGACAACTTCAAATACATAAACCTCACTATAAAATTTAAAGCCAAGATGATCTTCCCTTTAGCTTATCTATTGGTTCTAGATTAAAGTAAACTTATAATAACCAAATACTTCTTAAATGTCCGATAACATCTTACCTTTAACTATTGCCAAGTTGTAATAATGGGCCTAAATGGTTTAGTTTTGAATGGATTTTGTTATTTTTATGATTACCGTAAGTGTAGCGTATGAATAATCGCGCATGTATGAAAAATTAATCATACGTAAGTATGTACATACAGGCATCATAATCATAATTGTGTTGCATTTTTGCTGCACAAGGGTAGGAAATATTTGATTACGCAAACAATTCAGTAGCTTATGAACTATTTAAGATATATTAAGAAAATGATACATCCTCAGAGAAGTTTCTTAACTTATAGTTGGAATGGGAGTTAGGTAGGAAGTTAGGAATTGATTAGTTAAGAATATTATATTCTCAGCTCTTGTAAATATTAACTTGAAAGTAAAAGCGATGTGATTGCATGAGAGCATACCTACTCTCAGAGAAATACTTTGGGACAAGAATACGGAAGAAACAATAATGGTCAAATAGAAAGCCATATACTGATGAAAGCAAGTCTGTATTTTTTTTTTTGTGTTGGAAACTTAAAATGTTATAATAATAATAATATTATTATTGGCATAATAGCGTGTTCAGATATGAAACTGTATTGAGGTATTCGGTTAATTGACAATATTATTTTAAATGTTCAGGCATACGCGATTTTCAGCTTACTCAATTATCATTTGACAGCTGGAAAACAATACAAAAATACTCTAATGGTTGTTATGTTTATATGAAAACAAACTTACCTTCACATTGACTTTTTAATGATTTCTTTTGTGTTCTTTTGTTGACAATTTTGTTCACTAAACACAGTTGTGAACAGTGTTGCATTCGAAATCTTACTCAATATTATAACAATTTCGTACTTATTGCGCAATAATTAATTAAGATTTTATATGGAACATTAAGCTCAATAATGGCGATTATCGCAATTAAGGTGCATATCTGAACACGCTATAAGCTACATTATGTTTGTTATTCAAATTTAAATTTGTTCTGTCTTATTTTAAATTTTATTTTTGTTTTTTCTTTACGTTAATTAATCAAATTAAAAATTGTATTTATTTATTTCACGGTTAAAAGTTGTACAAGCAACAACCTAATATACATTTTATATCCCATAGATAATTACTTCCTTCATATTTGGATAAATAAAAATAATTTTGTAAATAGTATAGCAGCAATAATTGCTACAAATTGCAACTAAGTTTTGTCAATGTTTACAAAAAAAATGTTGTTGTTTAATTTCTTTAGTTCAAATATGAGAATCTTAAAGATCGCCATTTGTAGGGATAACCATAAAGTTAATGTAAAGTTGATTGTCTCGCGAATACCGATTTACTAGGTATTAAAATATGCCAGGAAATTAAAACTCCAATATATCTCATTACGTTCACGAGATATTTGCATATGTATATTTATTTTAAAACTCTAGAAATTGCACACGTGTAATTGAACGAAAATGATACATTGTAAAAATAAAAGCAGCTTACCTGGTTCCAGAGTTGTTGCCAGTAAAATTGATGGCAGGCAAAGTAGAATGATACGTATTTCTAGCATGTGCATTGGCATTAGTATTGGGAACATTTGTAGTAGATCCACCAATTGTACTTCCTGCTACAAGGCCAATGTTGTTGGTATAGTTTGGAAGTAGGAGTTGGAGGTGGTGATGCTGCTTGCTGTCACACACTTAACATTCGTCCAGATGATGTGTGGCAGTGAACGTTGTTATTGTTGTTTGTTTAGTTATATTTGTTGCTGTTTTGTTATTTTGTTTTCTTTGAATAAGGTTAATGTTTATTTAAATATATAAAAAGAAAAGATGGAAAAGGAGAACTAAAAACTACAATTGGACATAAATAAAACAGTGATGTAAAAATAGTGTTTTATTTTTTATTTTATTTGTTTTAGGTTTTTGTTGAATTGTTGCACAAATGATAAATGAGACTTGGAAGATGTCAGCCTTAAGTGTTGTACTTGCTGCGCTGCTGCCACTGTTGGTTCTCAGGGTGAAAGCAGAAAAAAATTTTATTGTTGTAGTGTTGTTTCGCAATGACAATAAAATTAATTTTATTATGTTGCTTAGTTTTTACATTTTCCTCCCCTTCTAATGCTTGTTTGTTGCTGTTATTGTATTGTTAGTTTTTTTTCTTCTTTTTTTTAATGAATGAATAAAACTTATTGCTATTGGTCCAAGTAATGTTTTTCTATTGTGGGAATATGCTCGTTTGCCATAATCATATTACGCTGAATCATTTTTCATCTTCTTTATTTCTCATTTTTACACTTTTTTAAGATTCCTAGATTTTTAGTTTTTTTTTTTAACGTGATGGCCTTTGTTGTGCCAAATGATGAATGAGTCAATTGTATTATGTGGTAAATTTCATAATATAAGTTTGTTTTGTGGACCTGGATTGTATTAATTTTTTCAATTTAAATGTTGTTTTTTTAAGTTTTTATCTGGAGATGCACCATATAAAATGATTTGCAAATTTTGAAATACGAGTTTAGAGTAACATTGTATTATGCATTTAATTTAACTTAATATTATTTCAGGTTCTCTTCTCAATAGTTTGTATTATCAGTAACTTTTTGTAACGTTTTTTTTTTGGTATTTTATTATTTATCGTATTATTTGCTTGTGTTTTGGTTTCCTTCCTTTTTTCACTTGTTCAGTAGTTGTTCATTCTTCAGTTTCTTTCCTTCCGTTGCGTTTGTAAAGTTGTATTTCATTCTAACGTCTTTTTACAAAATTTGAACTGCAAATAGAAATCGTGAGGAAAAAATCATTTAGTTTTTATTTCCTTCAATCTTGAGTTAAAAAAAATTAAATCGTTTCATTTGCAATTTTAATTTTTTGCAATAAAAAAAACTGTGGAAAAATAGAAAAAGTTTGATTTCCGCTTTATTGTATCAAACGTAAAAATGTTATTTTATCATAATATTGTTACGCGCGCTTTGTCAAATCGATTATTACTTTAAAATAGTAGGTCTAAAAAAAACAAATGAAGTCAATGGCATGTAAAAGAATGTTTTGGCTAGCTCTGCCATCAGTGGCGTGGTTCTTGACCCGAGTGTTTTGACGCGTAATCATAGCAAAATTCATGCCATTATTAAATTGCCACACAAACAAATATATTAAAAAGAGAAATGCTTAAAATTGCTGTTAATTCAGAAGAAACGTAAAATTTGTAAAATTGTAAAAGACAAGAGGGTTCAAACGAGGACAACACCATTAAAGTGACATGGTGCTGGTCACTTGGAGTGCACTTTTCCCACCCAACTAATCAATCATGACTACGCCTGTGGTAACTTAACCACTCAAATTTTTTCTGTTACCCCTTAGGTTTTCCTATCACTGTTCACCCATACCTACCAATTTGCATAACCTTCGCTCCTTTTAAGAAAAAAAATTTTAGCTCATTTCAAAATTCATGTTTACAATTTTATTAAAAAAAATAGCTGTAATAATATTTTATAATAATAATAATACCTAATACTAATAATAATTCAACAATAAGAACACTAATATCAATAAAATTAATAATAATAATGAGATAATAGTGATTATAAAAAAATTGAATACTTAAATTCTAAGAAAGGGTGTACTTAAGGTTTTACAAGAAGTTGCCATCTTTGTTGTTAAGTAGTAGTGTTGCTGTTGATTAAGCAGATGTTTTGTTGGTGTTAGCTTACGTAGTTGTTGTTGTTGATCAAGCAGATGTTTTGTTGTTGTTGATTAATTATATGTTGTTGTTGATTAATTATATGTTTTGTGGTTGTTGCTTAAAACATTGTATATAAATTTAATACATTCTTACGATCCGCATATAGGTACACTCACAAGTAAAGTAAAGAATTGACAAATAAATTCACTTTATATTCTTTGTAAAATTTCTGTTTATTTTTATATATGATGGTTCGTTACATTTATTTGCATCTTTTCGATATAAATTTAACACTTATTTTGCTTGTGCAGTGGTTTTAATGTTTGTTAATTTACTTATAAATTTATTTTATATTTAAATTTTGTTTTAAGTTTTCAAATTGTTGGTTTTCTTGTCCTTATATATGTTTGTTTTGTCTTTTAATTTTTTCTACCAATCATTAATGTTTTATTTGTAGTTTATGGTTAATTTATTTATGTGCATTTTATGTTTAATGTTTTTTGTTGAATTGTAGGTATGTTTGTTTGACACTTGTTTTTTGGTGTGGTGTATCACCTTTTGTTGGATTTTTGTTTGTTTTACAACTCATTAAGCAACCGTTCTATTATTTGTTGTTGTTCTTGCACTAAGGTTAGTCAGACGTCTAGATATTTATCTGGCCTTTTGTATTAATTTTTTTTTAGCCGAATTCATAAACACATACGAAAATTTATTGCTAATAAAACATTAATTCAAGGGAACCATTTAGGGCAACTGATACACTTTTGCACAAATTAACAGGTGTTTTTCATGGAACATTTTCCAAAAGTTTGTAAAGTTAAGTTTATACCAATTCTTTGTTTAAGATAAAAAATGTCATATGCATTAAATCCGTCTTTTAAAACTAATTAATTGTCTTTACAAGTTATCTTTTGATAAAGGCTCTCTTGATTAAATAGCTGATGTTACATCGTCACTATGGGCACTTATAATTTTTTTTCACTTTCTTGTAGAAGAATTATGCTTCTTTCGTGTTTTCTTATTACTAATAACAATCTTTTTTTTGTAGGTATGTATATAGAAATAAAATTATTTACAAAAACCAGACACATAATAATTTTTTCCTTTTTTGTTTGTTTGTTTTTTTTTTTTTTTCACTGACCGATTGCAACGACTGTTCATGCCCAACTGACTTCTTTCTGTTTTTCGCCACTTGTTATATTAAAAGAATGCGCATTCCATTTAACATAACAAAAAAATGTAACGGTTTACACATTCTTGGCATACTTGTTATTCCATTTATGTTGTTGTTGTTGTGAGAGATACATACTACATACATATAATAAACAAAACTCTACACTGCTGATGCTAGTTATTTCCTACATGTTAAATGTTCTACGCAGCTTGTAAGTATATATGTATTTTGAGAGAAGAGAACATTAACGGAAAATATATGTATGCTCACAACAACAACGCTACATTGATTTGTTTTCTAGAATGTTCTTTTGTTTTTCTGTTGTGAAATAAAATTCCTGACAACAAAAAAACAGAATGGAATTTCAAATATGCCATGCAAGAAAAAATTTACATACATACATACATGTTATGTATATAACGATGCGCAATTTAATAAAACCGTTAAAATGGTTCAATTTGTTAAATGAGGGTGGAAATATTTTCTAAATCCCTAACAAAACTGCTTCGTTATGAAATTGTAAATTGAATATAGAACAGGAAAAGGATTTAGAGCGCGCAGAAATAAAGAAACGTGTGGCACGACCCACGATAAGCCGGGCTAAAACAACAATTACATTCTAAGGTCTTAGATCAGAAGCATGATATCCCCCAATCAGATTTCCCTGAAGATCTTCCACGTCATATAATACATTACCAATTTTGTCTCGAATACGGCATTTAATGTATTTTGGTAAAAACTTGGCATTAATACCATTCTGAAAATTACTAAGACTGTGATTTTTCCGAAAACCTTCCTGTCCAACACGATAATTAACATGTTTGGTGCGTGTGTTATAAATTTGTGTGGCTTTTTCATGTGCCCTCTCAATGTTTTGGGAAATTTTCTGTCTAATTTGGGTCTGCTTATCTATATGTGTTATAATTGTGTCATCTTTCATCATATTTAATTTTTCCAATAAAACGTATGAGGAACCATGTTCTGAATCTAAATTGTGAAAACATGGGTTAATTTTGTCTACTGGCTCAAGATCACAGGACTCAACAATTGGAATGATATCAGGTGCGATGGCAAAAATACGCCAAAAGTCTAAACCGAGGTAGGCTTCTTGGGTTAAAGTGGGTACAACGTAAAAATCAATAACTCGTGTAATGCCTTTATAAACAACAGGTATTTGGCAGTGACCCAAAACTGGATTTTTTGATCCATCTGCCGTTGATATGCAAGATCGAAAAGGTCTTAAGGTGAGATTATTTCTCTCAATGAAATTTAAGCTATTCTTGCCCAATACTGATACGCTAGCGCCGGAATCTAGTAGTCCGTAAATGTGATCATTAAAAACTTGAATTTTTGCAAAAGGTCTCTCGTCTTTCTCATGACATAATATTGAAGATTCTATTATTTTACGAAACGATTTTCTTTTCTTAAAACGAAGTCTACACTTTAAGGTTTTAGCTGTGGGTTTGAAAAATGTTGGTTTGTCATTATAAAATTTATATTGATGTTTGTCCGAAAATTTTGGAGAAATCTCTCCCGAGACTGTAGATCTCGATTTATCTTCCTGTGGAAGATTCCTAATCGATGGACCTAATTGTGACTCGGGGAGAAAGCTTTGGAACGAGAGTCCCCGGTGGCCATCTCGCTCCGCTTCCTGTTTCCCAGGTGCGTATTTTTGCAGTTTGGAGTAGCTACTCCACGCTCACCACATTTAAAACAAAAAAAGCTCCTAGTTTCTTCTGGACAATAAATGTAGGAATGACCGAGAGCTAAACAATTCCAACACTTTATTTTTGAATAATCCGGTTTTGAGGTACGTCGAGAGAATTGAAGTGCTTCTATTTGATGATCAAAATCATCATCAATTTCTTTCTCTTCTACTGCATCAGCTTCAATTTCGCTAATGTGACGATGAGGTTTGTTATCAAGAAAGGACGTTTTATTTTCATAGATTACCTTTTCGGCATTGCGGGCTAAGTCTCTAAGACTAAACAGACTAGTTGGACTGGTGTTAAATAGCATTATTCTCAAATTAGACTGGACATTTTTCATTATAATTTTAATTAATTTTGAGTCCGGTAAAGGGTCTTCCATACGAGAATTCATACTAACTATGACTGCGTGAAAGCTGTCATAGGATTCTTTTGTTTGCTGTTTACGTTTGTGAATATTTATCAAAATTTCGTCATCTGTTTCCAGAGTACTGAATTCACGAGAAATTGCGTATTTTAAATTTGCGTAGGAAGGATCTTCATTCCGTTTCATGAAATCCCAATACCATTCATCTGCACGACCGCGTAAAAATATATGAAAGTTAGAGAGTAGATGTTCTTCCGAGCAACAAGTTCTTTTAACAAGGGTTTCAATTTTAAAAAGGAAATTTGATACATTACCTGTGCCATCAAAAGAAATGTTCCATTTCTCCAGTTTGACTTTATCAAATAATCCGGGACTAAAGCTAGCTTCTTGAAATACGGTTGGATTATTGGTAGCAGAACTAGGGTCACGAGTCAGGTTAGTCATGTTGGTTATAGTGGCTTTTAAAGAATTGACTTCTCTTCTAAATTCTTCATGAGATAAACTAATGGCCTGTTGTACAGCTGATAACAAATCATTATTGTTATTAACTGCAGACTGCGGAACATTGAACTCACTAGTATTGTCTATTTCTTTTGAAGTCATATTTAAGTCAATTGTATTCTGAAATTCTATATGACGTGAAATATCCTCTAGGGAATCTTGACCGGACTTACAAGTATCTAAAGAAATCTTTGGGTCTATCAGATTAAGACTACTCTGAACGTTTTTTCCAAGTGGTGGAGAATGAACAACACGGGGTCTTGACGCAGATGTACTTGGTAAGTCTTCTAATGATTGGGTAGTATCTAAAATGTTTTTTCCTCTACCTCTACTTAAATTCAAGTTACTTTTTGAAACCTTGCCAGAACTACGAGTGTTCATAGCAATACAAAAAAACGGACAAAAATCAAAAAAAAATCAGTTGAGCTTACAAAAAAAAAAGTCAGTTATTATGTGCCAATTGAGAAAACAATTGCTTTTCAAAATTAATATTGTTTACAAAAAAATATTATTGATTACAAAGAAACTCCAGTTAACAAATTGGTGGATGAGTGAACAGTGATATTTTTCATTTGTGTCAAAAACATGTCTTGTAATATTCGATTCTTTATATCAGAATTTTACCGCTAATGATTTTATTTAACACAACATTGATCTTATGTTTCATAAAATATAAAACAAAGTCTAATGTTTTAAAAAAAATATATAAAAGAATTTAAAAAAAATAGTTAAGTTTGAGTATATGTATATGTAGAAACTTCTGCATCCATAGTACTTTTCAATTATTTTTTTAATCGTAATAAAGTTTATTTCATATTGAAATTTGTTTATCAAACTGATATAAAAAAAGTTGAAAAAAAAAACCATGAATGCATCAGCATACATATATTCAAGGTTTTCTTTAAATTTAATGCAATTAATAAATTTCAATTTAAAAAATGAAATTTAAAGTCTCTTAAATTTTCAGAAAGCCTCCACTCCATAAAAAAATTCCAAAAAACATAACGCAAAAAATGTAAGAGAGTTCAGTTCCATCCCTTAACATTTGACTTTTATGCTCTTGAAACCTTTTAAAAGAGATTGCTGGAAAAAATTGACGTTAACTATTTAATTTTTTTTAATGGTATATATTTCCTCTTTGAACAAGCAACTTCATATAATTTTTTCCTAACTTACTTCAATTATATTTGGATTTTTCATACTGTTGGGTTTTCAAAAATAGCATTTAAGCTCAACCACATTTACTTTTATATCCAAATATATTTAAAATTCGTTGTCTAATAGAAATAATGACAAAATTCATTATATGAAGTTACTTACATTGTCTTTTAAAATTTTACGTTTTACGTTGGACTATTACGTCTGCCTTTTCTTTAAGCTTTCGTTGGGCGCCATCTATGTTACGCGCGCTTTGTCAAATCGATTATTACTTTAAAATAGTAGGTCTAAAAAAAACAAATGAAGTCAATGGCATGTAAAAGAATGTTTTGGCTAGCTCTGCCATCAGTGGCGTGGTTCTTGACCCGAGTGTTTTGACGCGTAATCATAGCAAAATTCATGCCATTATTAAATTGCCACACAAACAAATATATTAAAAAGAGAAATGCTTAAAATTGCTGTTAATTCAGAAGAAACGTAAAATTTGTAAAATTGTAAAAGACAAGAGGGTTCAAACGAGGACAACACCATTAAAGTGACATGGTGCTGGTCACTTGGAGTGCACTTTTCCCACCCAACTAATCAATCATGACTACGCCTGTGGTAACTTAACCACTCAAATTTTTTCTGTTACCCCTTAGGTTTTCCTATCACTGTTCACCCATACCTACCAATTTGCATAACCTTCGCTCCTTTTAAGAAAAAAAATTTTAGCTCATTTCAAAATTCATGTTTACAATTTTATTAAAAAAAATAGCTGTAATAATATTTTATAATAATAATAATACCTAATACTAATAATAATTCAACAATAAGAACACTAATATCAATAAAATTAATAATAATAATGAGATAATAGTGATTATAAAAAAATTGAATACTTAAATTCTAAGAAAGGGTGTACTTAAGGTTTTACAAGAAGTTGCCATCTTTGTTGTTAAGTAGTAGTGTTGCTGTTGATTAAGCAGATGTTTTGTTGGTGTTAGCTTACGTAGTTGTTGTTGTTGATCAAGCAGATGTTTTGTTGTTGTTGATTAATTATATGTTGTTGTTGATTAATTATATGTTTTGTGGTTGTTGCTTAAAACATTGTATATAAATTTAATACATTCTTACGATCCGCATATAGGTACACTCACAAGTAAAGTAAAGAATTGACAAATAAATTCACTTTATATTCTTTGTAAAATTTCTGTTTATTTTTATATATGATGGTTCGTTACATTTATTTGCATCTTTTCGATATAAATTTAACACTTATTTTGCTTGTGCAGTGGTTTTAATGTTTGTTAATTTACTTATAAATTTATTTTATATTTAAATTTTGTTTTAAGTTTTCAAATTGTTGGTTTTCTTGTCCTTATATATGTTTGTTTTGTCTTTTAATTTTTTCTACCAATCATTAATGTTTTATTTGTAGTTTATGGTTAATTTATTTATGTGCATTTTATGTTTAATGTTTTTTGTTGAATTGTAGGTATGTTTGTTTGACACTTGTTTTTTGGTGTGGTGTATCACCTTTTGTTGGATTTTTGTTTGTTTTACAACTCATTAAGCAACCGTTCTATTATTTGTTGTTGTTCTTGCACTAAGGTTAGTCAGACGTCTAGATATTTATCTGGCCTTTTGTATTAATTTTTTTTTAGCCGAATTCATAAACACATACGAAAATTTATTGCTAATAAAACATTAATTCAAGGGAACCATTTAGGGCAACTGATACACTTTTGCACAAATTAACAGGTGTTTTTCATGGAACATTTTCCAAAAGTTTGTAAAGTTAAGTTTATACCAATTCTTTGTTTAAGATAAAAAATGTCATATGCATTAAATCCGTCTTTTAAAACTAATTAATTGTCTTTACAAGTTATCTTTTGATAAAGGCTCTCTTGATTAAATAGCTGATGTTACATCGTCACTATGGGCACTTATAATTTTTTTTCACTTTCTTGTAGAAGAATTATGCTTCTTTCGTGTTTTCTTATTACTAATAACAATCTTTTTTTTGTAGGTATGTATATAGAAATAAAATTATTTACAAAAACCAGACACATAATAATTTTTTCCTTTTTTGTTTGTTTGTTTTTTTTTTTTTTTCACTGACCGATTGCAACGACTGTTCATGCCCAACTGACTTCTTTCTGTTTTTCGCCACTTGTTATATTAAAAGAATGCGCATTCCATTTAACATAACAAAAAAATGTAACGGTTTACACATTCTTGGCATACTTGTTATTCCATTTATGTTGTTGTTGTTGTGAGAGATACATACTACATACATATAATAAACAAAACTCTACACTGCTGATGCTAGTTATTTCCTACATGTTAAATGTTCTACGCAGCTTGTAAGTATATATGTATTTTGAGAGAAGAGAACATTAACGGAAAATATATGTATGCTCACAACAACAACGCTACATTGATTTGTTTTCTAGAATGTTCTTTTGTTTTTCTGTTGTGAAATAAAATTCCTGACAACAAAAAAACAGAATGGAATTTCAAATATGCCATGCAAGAAAAAATTTACATACATACATACATGTTATGTATATAACGATGCGCAATTTAATAAAACCGTTAAAATGGTTCAATTTGTTAAATGAGGGTGGAAATATTTTCTAAATCCCTAACAATATTTTTGCAAAATTGTGAAAATATATCTACATATATATATTATTTTCAATTTGCATATATAATTGATTTTATACTTAGTTCATGCAATATAAAATTTTATTTTGCAATAAGAGGAAATACAAATTGTTACTGCATGCAGTACGACCATTAACTACAGAATTATATTTTTCATAACAAATCCAAATTATGAAACCACAAGTGCAACACAGGGTACAATAACAATTTATTAATAAATGGATTTTTGATGAAATTTTGATGAAATCGTAAATTTCTGTACGAGTAAACAGATGTGTATACGTAAACCACATTTCAAATATTGAACGTAAAAATCAGAATGCTGCCATACAAATTTTCGAAAGATGAATGTGTTCAGATTATTTTTGTAATTGATGGGGATAACTAAACAAATATAAAAACAAGTAAGAAAGTATAGTCGGTCAAGCCCGACCATATAATATCCTACACCCAGTATATCAATAAAACAGTTTTTCAGATATGGGCGCTATATAGGAGATTTGACCTATTATGGACCGACCATCCAAAAATTTAGTGTCATAATTTCTGTGAATATAAATATTGTGTATGTTACACGTTATCTCGATATAAATACTTTTAAAATATTTATGGAGGTTAAAGTGATTTTCGGAAGTGTTCCTTATATGGGAGCTACGAGTAATTATCGACCGATCTGCACAAAATTTTTAGATGTGATTTGGCTTCATTTACCACTCATTTGTGATGAAATTTGTTTGGTGTCTTGCGTAATTCAAACATTTATGATCTTTAAACCCTAATTTCGGGAGTACATTTGTATGGGGGCTAAGTGAAATAATGGACCGATTTCTACCAGTTTCATACCCATTCATCTTTGGGCTAAAAAAATATCACATACCAAATTTTATCGAAATATCTAGAAAATTGCGACCTGTACTCGGCGCACAAGCTTTACGTGGACAGCCAGCCAGACAGACATCGTTTAATCGACTCAGAAAGTGATTCGGAGCCGATCGGTATACATTAAGGTGGGTGTTGGACCAATATTTCTGGGCGTTACAAACATATGCACAAATCCAATATACCCTCCCCACTTTGGTGGTAATCAAAGTTTAACATACACAATATTTATATTCACAGAAATCATGACACTAAATTTTTAGATAATCGGTCCATAATAGGTCATGCCTTCCATATAGCGCACATTTCTGAAAAACTGTTTTATACATATACTAGGTGTAGGGTATTATATGGTCGGGCTTGACCGACTATACTTTCTTACGTGTTAGTTTTACTAAATGTTTAAATATTTTTTAATATGTGCAGAAGTTTTCTTTTCTTAAGAATTTTCGACTGAATCCTTTATACATATTTGTTAACTAAGTTAATTACCACAGTGTGCTTTGTTTTGTTCTATTCTGTTCTGTTCCGTTTTATTTTATTGATTTATTTTTCTAAGAAATCTAAACTGATTCTATTGAATGCTTGTGAACTGCGTAAAATATAGTGTACAGATATATTGTGTATGCAAATTGAATGCATTACCAGTTTAAATGAAATTGCATTGTGCAGCATAGAAGAATTTGTAGAATATAGAGAAAACTATTCTTTGGATTCCAACTGTGCACACGATAATCATTTGTTATGCATTGAATTTATATAAATTTTCTTGTTTGCTTAATTATTTATACAGAAACATTGACATTCGAAAAGGATGTATACATACATATATAAATTACGTTAATTAAATTTGCTCTCTTTTTGTGATGTCACTTACCTACCTTTGCAATATTTGATGTGAAAACTCAAATAAATTTATATACATATTTATGCAAGTAGTTTTCATATTTTATGGAAAGTTAAAAAAATTTAAAACTCGTTGCTTAGCTTAGCTGTGCTCAACTTAATTTAACTTTGTTCAAGTTAAACATTAAATAGCCAAGAGCCTCCTTACTCTTGTTTCACTTACAAAGCTGTGAAAATTGTTTGTCTTGTGATTTTTGTGATTTTTTTTTATGCCGTGTTGTAATATAATATTGGCTTTTTGCCGACTTAATTAATTTTTAATTACTCCATACTTTTAGCATTTTTTTTCTATTCTAACGAACGTTTGTTGTTGTTCGCATTAGTGCTTTTTTCTTCTAACGTTTGGGTTTAATTTAAGAGGGAGATGGAAAATAATAGAATGTACGAATAAGGAAAAGCTTGAGTAGAAATCAAAGGAAATAAGAAACTTAAGAAATAATAATACTTAATGGAAATATGCACTGAAGGGAAAAGAAACTTACTATTAATTGTTTTAACTTTACTGTCTCCATAACACAGATTTTCATTATTGTTTAGTTTGTCTTGTTATCTTTTACAATTCTCTGTTTTACTCTTTAACATTAAAACTAATGTTCGTGTTTCTGTCATTACAGCCATACATACTTTGTATGTATGTATGTATATAAAGGATGCAATGTACGTACAAACTTGAAGACCAATGACCATAGCTAGTGGCAGGTATACATTGATATAAAGAGAACATTGCAAGCTTATTAATGGGATTGCCGAGAATTCTTTGAAGTAGACACTAAGAACACAACGTCTGATTCATGGTGTAACTATACAAGGTGAGTGCAGTAGCCCAGCTGACTGACTTTGTTTACAATTTACTGATGTCAAAAGTAATACATTTTCAAGTATTTTTGACAGTAGTACATTATTTTACACCAACAAAATGCCTGTTGTTTCTGTATTGTGTTGTATTTGTTGCCGATTTGCACTCACCTTGTATAGTTACACCATGGTCTGATTTGAAAACATATTATTTTTAAATAGAATTGATTTTTTTTTGTTAAGTTAGTTTAGTTTAATACCCTTCAAAATTGTTACATCACCCATTATTATTATTATTAGAAAATTAATTATTTCAAAGTTTTATGTCTCATGTAGGAAGATGTTCAGGATTATTTAATTAATTCACCAAAGCTATTCTCTTTTAGTTATTTTTTTACTTTCAATAGTAATACTAATAAAAGTTTAAATAAACTGTAGTAATTTTTAATGTTTGTGTATTCCCAAAAATCCCCAATTAACTATTTGTTATTCCGAAAAGCGTCAATATTAACTTTAGAAATTTTGTTAGATATTGCAGTAGTTGAAGTAAATTTTTCACTGCATTTTATTGCGAATTACTGTTTTATTAATATTTAATTTTAGTAATACATATGTGTTACTTGTTGGTACACAAAGTACATTTAAAACAATCGTTCTATATAACAAGTTAATGGTAATTACTAATTTATATCACATGTTTGTCCCTACAATTTTCCTAACGCCAAGTCCTCTTTCACACTCTTCTATTCTGAGCACTCAAGTATTTTTGCGCGAGAGGGGAAAAGAGAAAAAAGGGTTCCAACCTGACGGAACTAGTCATTTTTCTTATTTCCTTTTGTTTTTTTCTTTTATGCATGCTGATTTGCATGAAAAAGTACGATAATTGAATTGAAGCGTGTGAATGCAATGTCAAGTTTAAACAAGAATTGAACAGAAACTGTTCAGGTAAAACTGATGTGCGTGAAACAGGACTAAGTATTTTTACACCGTTTGAGTGGAATGTGAAAAACATAATTGTTAAGGTATTTGAATGCAGTATATACTTTTTTAGATTAATCTTTAAATAAATACAATTTTGCAATTTATTATTAGAGAAAACTTTGCTTGGTTTGCTGAGTTTATTAATTTTAATAATTCAAAGAATACCATTGTAAAGTAATATTTTTAGACAATTGACACATTGGAATGCATTGGAACCGAACTACACTGAAAATATTTATACATTATATGTGTGTATAGGTATATAAGAAAACTGTATAATATTTCAAATTCAATGGCTAATCATCCCGAAATTATGATTTACAAACTACGAAATATTTTTCTAAAAGATAAAATAATTTTTTTAATTTTCGTAAAATTGTCTAAATGTCTTGAATAAGAGTTCTGTTTGTATAAGAGATGTGTTTGTTTGTAATCGATAAAATCATAAAACTACTGCTCCAAATGCGACAAATAATGTGACTGCTTCTTTGGAAAACTAATCTACTAATCTACTTTTAATGGTTTACAGAAATGACTTTAAAATAATACTGTACGCCATATAAATATTGTAATAACTCTGGACTGAAAAATGAGTAACAATAAGTTACATAGATATAATCAGAAAAATTATTAAGGAAACAAATATCTGCACAATTCATACAAATATCCTTACAACAACAACAAAAATATATTTTTAATAAAAGGGACCTCAAGCCGAACTAATAAAATAGAAAGATTTTTAAACAAACATTTTTATTTCTTTCGCGGCAAATTGATAGAAGAAAATTACAATAATTTTTGTGGAACAAACCTTTAAATGATGTAGAAAACTGAGGAAAATGAATACTACGAATACATTTGCTCTCCTAAAAAGTGGACGTTTTTTAAAAGACAGAGTTATATATTATTTTTTCCATGCACACTGATTGCTTTTTAAACGAATATGTGATTTACGGTTAGTGATGATATTCACACATATTTTATAACCATCCAAACCCACTTGCACGAGACATCCTTAACTTTAGTGGCCATATTCGGTTGAGAAGGAGGGATACCCTTGCTTTAACTCAAGCGCAAAACAGATGACTGGATCAGTGGATGTAAATTTGTTGTAGTATCATAATATTTTGTCTAGCACTGGCTGGACTTAATATTTTCTTTTAGTATTAAGATTCGAAAACTTATTGTCATTTCATTTCTGAAGATTCAATAAATAAATGAAATGTATTAAAAAAAAAAAAAAAATATTTTATAACTTTAATGATAAGTAAAAAAAAATATCAACAATTTTCACTAGAACATAAATTTTACATGGAATTCGTTACGTAAGTTAACAGTTATACTTATGTACAGCTAATTGAAATAATTTATTTTGTAACATTTTAAGCAGTATATAAAAACGAAAAGAAGTTGTATAAAGTAATTGCAGTTTCTGGATTTGTTGCATTGGAATCTTTTCAAAACTAACTAAATTATCTAATATTTATTTGCAAATTATATCATATGAATTCATATGTCAGAGTAAATTACGAGTATAATTTGTGATAAATACATTTGTATGTATATACGAGTACATTTGTTTGCCCAGCACACACTAATTCGAATTTATAAATGACAGGGGTCAATTGTAAGTTTTATACTTTTTGAATAATATTACAAGACCGTGACCCCTAGCTGGACCCTATAATACCATATTGGTTTTGTGGGAAAGCGTAGAGTTTCTGCAATGATCCAATTTATTAAAATTGCTTTCGACATAGGCCAAATAAATTGATTTGATTTGATGTTTTTGTAAGAAACTAAATGTAAAATTAATTTATATTTAGTTCTAAAATCTATATGGTGAATTTTACGTCAAGTGACCCAATTTTAAAAATCAATGTCTTCCGATTTGGATGAAATTTGCACCAAGGTGAGTACTATTGGATAGTAGGCCAGAGACAAATTTTTAGCTCTATCGGTCCAGAAGTGCCGGAGTTAGAAAGGGTCAAAGTTGGACATTTTGGTCAAATTTGGTCATACAGAGTTTTTTTTAAATGAGTGTAACTTTTCACCTATTGGTCCTAGCAAAAATTGTCCAAAAGACTTTAGATAGCTATTTCTTCAATCATTTCAAAAATATTTTTTTTTTTTAATTTTTAAATTAAATGGGATGCGTGTGGGATATCTATCAAAAAAGTTATTTTTTAACTCAAGAACTCAAGGGTATTTCCAACTTTGACTCCCTCTAACTCCGGCACTTCTGGACTGATAGAGCTAAAAATTTGTGTCTGGCCTACTATCCAATAGTACTCACCTTGGTGCAAATTTCAGCCAATCGATTTTTAACATTGGGTCACTTGACGTGAAATTCACCATATGTATTTCTCTATTTAGACAAGTTTTCTCATTAATTCGATATCTAATTTTAACTTACAGATTTCATAAAATATAAATTAATTTAATAAGAATACTTTTTAACAAGAACTTTATTTTACAACAAATGCACATTGGAAAAACATAAAAGTGTCGACATTTTACTTGTTAACATATCAGTAAAAGAAGCTCTTTCTTTCGGAACAGCCCTCTGTTTATATTTTTGCAGCGTGTAACGATTTACTTTGACCCAAAATAAATTAGATACCAAAAAGCTTTATGAAACTGATTTGGGTTTTTTGAAACGTGAAATTTGTCTGCTCTGTATAGTGATAATTGGTAATTTTCGTGGTCGTTGTATGGGAGTCCATTGCCAATTACGGACTAACTTAACAAAACCCAATAGTATAATAATTTTAATAACTGATATGTGTCAAATTTTTGTTTATTTATGTTAATGACTTTTTCGGAAATAGTCCTCATAAGAAAGCTATGACTTATTGTAAACCGTTCAGCATTAAATTGGTACGATGATTTGTATATGTATATAAGTATGTGAATGATTTATGTTGAATTTCAACTTGAAAGTGATGTTTAGAAGAGATTTATGCGCATTTAAGTAATTTAGGAAGTGCACTTGATATGGTGTTACTGACAAATATGGCCCGATTACAATGTAATTTCGTACGACGATTTATTTGTACATATGAATTATGTGCAGAGATTTCTCGTTGCATGAAACTTATTTTTGCTGAATTTTGAATGGATAATGCTTTTCTATAGACATTTATGTACCATAAAGCCATATTCTGGAAAGCCATTTGTATGGAGGCTATAATAAGTCGTTCAGAAATTCTTACCATTTACAACAGAACTTGTTCTTTTTTGATAAAAATAAAGTGCACAAAATTTCATGATATTATCTGCATTTTATTCGAAAAAAATTGCAAAAAATATACATATGTTGCAAACATAATGTCAAACTTAACATACCCTCCATCTTTTTGGTGGTGGGTTTAAAACGGTGGTTTATTTCCTTTTAATTTCAAAATAAAAGCGTCAAGTAGTTTGAAATTAGATATAACGGGTTCTAAATAAATAAACTAAAATGACAGGCCCGGTTTGTAATATTTATACACTAGCGCCATATAATTTTTTAATTTTCAGCGGCATCTAGAGAAGACAATGTTAATAACTCCGTATTATCAACAGTTTTTGCAGATGTTCATAATCATGCTGTTGTTGATACCAGCCGGTACAAATCGTTACATTTAAATTGAAATACAATTTCGTAAAAATATTGAAAAACTATAAAATACAAAATTTTAAAAGCGGCATTTAAAGGCACCCAATCAAGCTTTTGTTGAGTTGCAAGTTCGGTTCGTTTGTTAGCAATGCAAATTTATGAATTCGTAAAAAAACTATAATAAATAATTGTTCTTTGCAGTCCTTTTTCATAAGTATTCAACATGTAATTAATATTTTAACACACGAAAGAGTTCTATGAATTGGTATTATTTAAATTTCAATACAGAAAAAGCTATAGATATTATTGGGAATAATATAATTTTAAATTTTGAACCATCATTATTTCTGCGCACATAGAGAAAAATTGTTATCGCAAACAAAATCGTTAATATTTTAAGTCAAATTCTGCAAAATGTTAGATTTTCTTTGTGTGTGCGTATGATAGATGCTGAAATTTGAAATTATTTGGTAAGTAAATCTGCTTAAAATTTTAATTAATTTTCATAATATTGTCTATCAATCATTATCATTTTGGGGGTAATGTTTTATTTCCTTGTGTGGTGAGCAAAAGCATACATACGCATATGTATGTATGCATGTATTAGTTCGTGTGTTTGTTTAGTTTGTTAATGTAAACTTTTAAATTAAATTAAATTTATGTTTATTATGTTTATTATAAATATTTTATGTTGGATAAAAAAGCAATTTGTAACAATAAAAATTTTGTTTTTTCACAGTTCTTGTAAATAAGTTTATGTATATAAATATGCATGCATGGATGTGTGTATGAAGTTATGTGTTTATTTTTTGAAGAACAATAGAAAGAAAACATAAAATAATATTACCATATCTATGTATGTGTTTACTTATTATGAAAATAAACGAAATAAATAAAAATTTTTATTTATTTATTAAAACTTTTGAAATGTGAGTTTTTTTCAGTTTTATTTTTTTTTTTAAATCATAAATTAAATATCATACGTGTAATTTCCACTCAATATAATTTATTTGCAGTAAGAACTGGGGCCAAATAACCATATTCGATATCGATGATCGTAATTTACTTATTTGAGATTATGGCATTCGATATCGAGCAAGAACTTTAGTACATTTTATCATAATTTCGATATCGAAATCATTTTTCGATACGATAGCTCATTCGATCACGAATGCGGTAATTTGGCCCCTGTTTTAATACCGTCCACCACCACAAGTGGTGAATGTGGGTATATGACGTTTGTCATTCCGTGTGAAACTTTGTTAATATTCATCTGAGACACAACAAAGTATATATTTTCTTAATTCTTATGAAATTCTAAGTCGTTTGAGCTATGCCCATCTGTCTGTCAAAGCCGAATATAAATGGAATAAATGGTCAAAATTAGATAAAATTTCAAAACATTTAAAATAAATTATTGTAAACGTACGTAAATTTCGTTCTAACTCACAACACGTTAAAAAGAAATATGATAATTCTCGTATTCTATTTCTCAAAAACGGTGATATTTACAGAGTGATAGTGGACAATGAAGATTGCTGATGACGCCCGGGTAGAAATGCATTCCAATTTGCCAATTGTTCCATATATATTGTTTATAATCTATTAAATTTACTTACTTTGTAGTTCATGTTTACATTTAACATTTCTGAATTTTTCCTCTCAGCTTTTCTGATCCATGCACAACAGATGCACAGAAGAATCTAACTTGCTACTATTAAACATACTTACATATGTACATACAAGTACATTTACATTCATTTAAGCAGAGTAAACTACATACATATGTGCATAATTTAGCGTTTCAAAATTTTTGAAATGCACACAATTCTGTTGCAGGAGTTAGCTGACTTTTCCCAAAAGAGAAAAAAAAAAACGTTTCAATAGCCGCATACATGCATGCAACCAAAGAACTACAATTACATATTGCTAAATCCTCAAGTAACTCTCTAGCATCAGCTCTATGGTTTTCAAACTTTATTTATACATACATACAAACATCATACGCTAAACACATATTTATTCATATGTAAAAGTACGGGGTAGAGAAAAGTAAGTCTTATAGGATTTTAATTTTGATATCTGCCGAAAAACATTTTCGTCTCAGAGTCATTGTTTAAAACAGTGCAAATAAAGGTCAATAAAATTTAGAATTGAAATGGCAAAGCATTTCAATTGAGAACTATGTATTTTTAATTTGAGGGAATAAATTTTATTTAAATTATTTAAATGTAAAATAATTGTTTAATTTTACTCCGCTTAGTTTATCACTAAAGCTTTATAATAAATAAGCAAATGAACGCTACAGCTTTAATTAACTAAAGATATATAAAAACAAGTTACAGTGCAATATTCTGCTGTGCCGAATCTTAAATATAATGAGAAATACAAAAACTACACTGGTTGACCATTTGAAATTGATGTAATTACCAATTCTCACCATAATTTACAGAGTATGTCTGATATTCATAACAATCTTGAGTGTAATTTAACAATTTATAATATTAAAAAAACCTTTTTCCATATTTGCCACAAGTTATGAAACAGGGTATTAAAAAGGGTAAGATTATAATCTTATAATTATAAGGTAGCAGCCTCACCTTGGCTGAATTTGATCTCAATAACTTTGTTTACATGTTTAATAAACAGATATTTCTGCATATAAGTTAAATTATTATTTAAACTTTATTTTTGATGGTGACATTTTTGAATTTCAGACATCTAAAAATCCATTTAGTGAATAAATACATATAAAATTATGTATATTAATGATTTTTAATACAAAGATAAGTTCTTAAATCACTATTAATGTGTGACATTAATAGCTCCTTACACAAATATATAAAGGTGCTGCAGTAAGTAATAACTATAAACATTGGTCGTCTCAAGACAAAAACATCGATATATCACACTTTCAGATCGGACTAACCTTACGTAACCTCTACGTTCGGTAAAAAACAAAAATTAATTTTTTCAATAGTTCTGTTGGAATTATCGAAAAAAAATCCTTTACAAAACTTTAATGATATTTTGTGAGCTTTTATTTTCTGATATTAGGGTGCTACATTAAGGTGGAAGGAAATGAGATCTGGTGATTAAATACTAAACGGGATTTGGTATTGAGGTAAATGCAAGATAATAACATCTAGACCTCTACAAGACAAAAATATCGATATATCACACTTTGAGATCGGACTATAAATGCCGAAGATATAACAAAAAATGTATTTTGGCGACCCCTACTTTCGGCAAAAAAAAAACAAAAATTTTTTTTTCGAAATTGTCTTGCAACAATACTTCATATTCGGTGGTGTACCGCAAACTTTTTTTTTTTGCATGTAAGGCGAGACACTCTAATGTACATACATATGTAAGTGATATAAATATGTAATTAAAAATGGTTTTAGACAATACTTCTTTATGTACGACTTGTTGAAGGAAAGACACTGTCTTGTTGTTTTAGTTTTATTATTCGATTAATTTTAAATATCTGCTCGAATTATTCGTACAAAAATAAAGTTTCTTATTCGAATAATTCGATTTAGTCGAACAAAAAAATTTAATAATTTGAACACCCTAATATATATGTACATATGAGAATATATTTTTAATTGCACTTGTAAAGTTTTTGTATTTAACTCATACATATAATCATACTCAAGATGTTTTATTTCGCTTTTTCTTACACAATGGGTCTCTCTTACTTAGTCCTGTTTGACACCCTTCAGTTTTAGCTGGCCAGTTTTTGTTCAATTCTCCTTTTGAACTTGCCATTTCATTCACACGCATCAATTCAATATTCTTACTTTTTCATACAAATCAACATGCATGAAGGAAAATAATAAAAGGAAATACGAAAATTGACTAGTACCGTCGAGCTTGTACCCCTTCTATTCTCTTTTCCCTTATCATCAAAAAATATTTGCATTGACGAGTCAGAATTGAAGAGTGTGAAGGCGGACTTACACTTTATTTATTTATTTATTTATTTTTAGGCGAATATAAAAAAATTGCACGCGCTTAAAGAAAGTAAATTAAAGGTATCCTATTTTGGGGCCCCTACAAAGTTCGCTTTCACACGTTTGAATTCTGATTCTTCAAGGCAAATATTTTTGGGTGTGCAGGGCGCCTTATTTTACGCGCAGTTATTTGCATGAAAAAGTAGGAACTTGATGGTTGAAAAGAGAATTGAACAAAAACTGGTCGGCTAAAACTTTAAACGTGTGAAACAGCAGAAACAATTACAATTGTACCACACTTTGTATTTTGGATAATTTCCCAATTTGTTTTGCAAGAATCTCGGGGATTGTCTAAACTCAAAATGCGGCAATTATCATATTCTGCTATACATATATTGTTCTAAATAGAATAAATAATTTACTTTTTGCAAAGTTATTTAATTTTGAAATAGTACTTAATCAATCAGTAGAGTCCTGAAGTACTTTTGAAAAGCATGCAGTTTGTATTGAAAAAGGTACAACTGTGAAGAATTGAACTTCTTTATGTTTTAAAAATTGCTTAGCATTGAAAACTTTGTAACATCCCTTTGGGAAATCTTTATTTTTTTGTTTTAATCAAAATCATTGAAGAGTACAAGAAGTACCAAAATAGTATCGACCTTGCAGTAGTGCCATTCAAAATGTTATATTTCCAAAAATTGGTGCGATTGTGCAACATATCCTATTCCAGTTCGACTTCCATTTGTTAAAGGACACATAAAAAACTATGATTGCACAAAAACTATCAAACATACTCTTGTACACAAAAACAAAATATGCAACATTTTTGCATTTGCAGTAAAGTTTTTTGTTTGTTTCTTCTTACAACTACTCGTACATATACGTAGTGCATATTGTTGGTTATTTGTATTTTTCTGGTCCTCTTGCAGTTACTATTGTGTCAAGATAATAATAATGCTGAAACGTACGTGTCTGCATATTAGAATTGTTGTGCATAGAAATTCATTTTCATTTCCTCTCGTACCTCAATCTTTCCATAAAAATCCATTCATTTAATTTTTTTTTGTTGACGGCTATGTACATATGTGCATGTTTGTGTTGGTTGTATCTGTGTGAGTGCGTTGTAACATGCGATATAAATGGGGCTCTGGTGGGCGGAATCTGGTAGTTCATTTATAATTTTTTAAGGGGTGAACTATTTTTTTGTTTCTAGTTCTGTGTTTTTAACTCTATTGTGTCGTATTTTTTTTTTGTTGTAAAGTAAATTTTTTTTATCAATTTAAATAAATTGCACTCAAGTGGGTCATAAATTAATTTCATTTTATATTATTTACAAAAATATTATTGCTTTTATGCGGTTAAACATTGTATACATAAAATATTTTAATAAAATGAAACATTTGAAAATTATAGAAATTAAATTGTTGAAATATTTAACCTTAATAATATTCGGCATAAAGCTATGCATGTAAAAGAAATAAGAGAAAAAATGTATAGATTTAAATTAAAAATAATTATTCATGGAATTATTAAATTTTGTTCAAGAAACATTTAATTACAAAAATATTTATTTGGCAATTACTTAAATATTTCCAAATTAAATTCTTAACATAAAAATGGTATGCAATATTTCATTTATTCAGCAATATAAATGGAAATAAAAAAATAATTTCGTAAATCTTAAAAGATAACCATCACTAGAGATGGCAATTTAATATATTTTGTTATTAAATGTCTGTGTTTAAACAAATATTTTTAAAAAACTGTTAAAATCGTTAATAAGAATCAGATATTTTAGTTCTAAAAATATTGACTTATGCATACTAAGGATTATATTCAAGAGTAACCGCTATAGACCGATTTATACAAAAATTATTCTTTTTCTGTTCATTTATCAAAATTTTACAACATTTAAAAATAAAATATTATTACTTATCTGTGGATAAGTCGCCTCTACTATAAATCCAGAGACAAAGGATTATTTGTATCAACCCAAAGTCATTACTTGGTGCAAAGTTCTTCTCGATACCAAAATCTTTATGAGATTTATACACATTAAAGTAATTTTCGGAAAGATATTTAATATGGGAGCTAGTGTTAATTATGGACTGATCAGTACTAAATTTCATAGTATAAGTTAGTTAGGCTATTATAAAACTTAGTTTTGATTGATTTTATGTGGATATCTATTAGGACATTTATGAGATATTAGTTGTATGGGAACTAAGACATATAATGAATCGATTGTGATCAAAAAAACTCAAGTCAAATTTCGTCGAATTACTGGTTCTTCATTAAGTTTCGATCTCTTGTTTGATTACCAGAAAATGCTCATGAGCACAGTGGTATAACATATTTTGGACGCTAAAAATATCATCACTAATCTAGTATACTAAGGGCATAAATAGAAATTATTATTTTTGATATCCGATAATTATATTCTGACTTGAATTTATTATTAGTATATGTAGGTATAATAATTCAAAGAAAACAAATGAAAGTAACTTGAAATGCTAAAATGGAAATTATTTTTCTATCATATCTTTTTATGCAAAAGATCTATAACTACATCTTATATCATTTAATATATGACTTTAATTTTAGTTTATTGTGTTTGAGGTCAGACTTATAAAGTTTTTAAATTGTATTATGTTAATTGCTCAAAATTAATTGTTGATGCTACACAAATTGAATTAATAGTTAATGAACCTGACGTTCCAGTGAACTCATATTTTTGTCCTGCAGTTGACGTAACATGTTGTTTCTTGGTATAAAATATTATTGAATATTGTTACGTAATTGTATTGCAGTTTAAAATTAACGGCCGGTATCAACATATATCATGTTTTTCAATATTCAACTTGTTAAGCAACATTTGCATTTGTAGAAGTTTCCATTTAGAAACATTATTGGGAACACCCTGTTATAAACATAGCTGAGCAATATGGAAACATTAAACTGTAACGACTTTGGCTGAATATTCTAGACATAAACATTCTAGACTTGCAGTCATGAACATTCTAGTATCCGAACCATCCAGAAATTATGATTGGTGTATAAATAGACTAAAGGCCCAACCATAATTTGCATAAGCTGGCTTAAGCAACTGTCAAAAATGAACTAAAAGTCTGTCAAATGCATAAGTAAATTAAAGAAGACTTTTAGATGGCCATAATGTACTTACATGAACTTAAGATGCATGTAACCCTTGTTTCATATATGTGCAGTATTTTATGTTTTTGCGAGTACTTTAAATTAAAAAGTACCAAAAATTATAACCCTGTATTTGTTTATTTTATGTTTTATGTTATTGAAAATTTGCAAACAGTAAAAACTACTAAAACTAACAAACACTTTCATATATATAATCGGAGCTGGCGATTAAATTAATCGTCCGCGATGTCATATTCCGATCGCAGAAGTTTAGTGCAACGGCGACTCTTCAATATGAGTCGTCTACGATGCGTTGAAAGTATCATTTTGAAAAGCTAAATACGATCGTTGACTGCAAACAATCTTCCAATGCTCGCCAAAATGCGTAAACGACGATTCACTCGTAAAACAAACGTCGAAATTACTCGCAAAATCACCGTTTGGAAGCGAAAAATATAAATCTACTCTAACAATCGTCTGAAAAAAGAGTCGCGAAATGATCGCGCTCGTCGAATAAGTTTTCGTATATAATACGTACACAGCAGTCGCATGCGTGGACTCGCATGTGTAAACGGGAGGTAAGCAAATGACATTTGACGAAAAGTTTCAGTAAGTACACTATGCTTTGTCACATACGTTTTATATGTATTCGCACAGTTGCTTAAGTTGGCTTAAGCTAGTTTATGCACGCTTTTATTTTGCAATTAAAATGATTCCGGTTTATTTGAAAAAACACCGTTTTTAAATGGTAAAAACGTAACAATATACATGTAAAATTAAAGCATTAAAAACAGGTTTTTAACATGTAGTTTCCAATTTTTCTTAGAAACTAATGTAATTTCTTTCAGTGTTGAGGACAGAAATATTATTTTTATATATGGTACCCACATCGTTCATTGTCGCATTGACTCCAAAATTATTATTTGATGTATTTAAATAAATATTAAGAGTTCTTAACCGTTTCTCATAGCTGTAGTAACAATTTGAAAAGGCATTGGCCGCAACGTCAAATGACTATTAGAACTGGCTAATAGAACTGGTTCTGGAATTATTAAAGTTTTCTTTAAGGATTAAAATTTATTTTATATTTTTAAATTAATAATTTTTTGTGAAATTAATTTATATTTATATTATAAATCATACCCGTTATATTCTGCTGATATAAAACAAATGCAGCTCTTATTTTTCTCGTGTCAAATAATGGGTGCAACATGGAGCATCATAAATATCCAAGAGTTTATAAAGCATAGAATCTTTCTTTATTATACAAAATGGTATTTGCGACAATTTCTTTAATTTAATATTAAATAATTTATAATGGACTTTTCTAATATATGTATATTGTTTTATTTCTCCTCGAATAAAAGTCACAGCTAAACAATCGGTTATAGGTAGAACTCAAGTTAAAATTTAAATCATCCATTTCTAACTTTTCAAATAACTGTTTACTCCACCTAAATATTCAACAAATACTTCAATGAAGGACACAGAACAATATGAAAAGCAAAAAAAAAAAAAACAAAAAAAAAACAAAGAAAAACTGTTTATCTAAACTAAGCAAAAACTTAATTATTCATGAGGCAAAAGCTCATTAAAACTAAAAGAAAAAATTACAAAATCTCTAAGGTAATGCAAGTGGCAAGTAAGCAAAAAACAGAATAGCAATCTCATCAAGTCAAGAAATATGTAAAAGTATTTAATAAAGTTCAATTCGAACTTATAATACCCTACACAGTTGGCAAATAAATATCATATATTAACATTGTTATGTTTTTTTTAATGAGTTTACTTACACGCTAAAGCATTATTGGGAGAAACACGATGATGCAAAATCCAAGTGCAACTTTTTTTGACACCATTTGTTTACAACATTTGTACTTTTTATAAAAATGCAATTTTCTTAAATTAATCTAAAAAATAAAGTTAGTAAACATACGAGTACATATGCATATAGGAGTAAATTAATTCAATTGCTATAAGTGTTGATTAAAAATCGATATTATAAAGTTGACACCGGTGTAGTGTGAATTCTTTGTTTTCAAATTGACGAAGAAAGAATATATTCTTGTATATACATACGAGGTGTGATCAAAAAATCACCGTTATTTTCAAATTTAATTTTTTTCTGTTATGTTGGTACACATGTCTGTTATATATGTTGGTAATATCAGCCATTTTGGATTGTCAGTTTGTTTTTGACAGATAAAAAGGTTAGGCGTGTTTTGGTGTGCTCTTCGATTTTTTACCATTCGAAAAAAATGGATTAAAGAAACTATATTAAATTTTGTGTAAAAAATGAAATTAAATGCGCAAGGACATTTGAAATGTTGACTGTGGCGTTTGGAGAGTCTACTATGAGCAGAACACAAGTTCAGTTGTGGTAAAACATTGAAGCAGTGAAGAAAATGATTTTGGATAATCGTCGAATCACTATCAGAGAGAAGTTGCTAATGATGTTGGCATATTGTTCGGCTCATGCCAAGCAATTTTTACGGATGTTTTAGGCATGAAACATGCGGCAGTGGAGATTGCTCCAAAAATGCAAAATTTTCAGCAAAAACAACGTCGCATGGACATTGCTCAGGAGCTGTTGAACATCGTCAGCGATGATCCAGATTTCCTTAAAAAGGTCATAACTAGCGACGAATCATGGGTGTATGGCTATGACATTGAAACCAAAGCCCAATCATCCGAATAGAAACGCCCAGAAGAGCCAAGATCGTGAAGGTTTTGCTCACTGTTTTCTTTGACTGCAATAGCGTGGTGCATCATGAATTCTTGCCACAAGGTCGTACGGTCAATAAGGAATACTACCTTGAAGTTATGCGCAATTTGCAAGAAGCAAGTCGTCAGAAACGCACAGAATTTTGGAAAACACCGCACCAGCTCACACATCGATGCTTGTGCGTAAGTTTTTGGCCAAAAACAAAACCGTTATCATGCCTCAACCATCGTATTCACCAGACTTGGCCGCCGCTCACTTTTTCCTCTTCCCAAAACTAAAGACAGCGATGAAAGAAAAGCGTTTTGGGATTGAGGAGATAAAAGAAAAATCGAAACAGAAGCTGTTGGCGATACCAAAAAGCGCATAAGTGTATTATATCTGAGGGGGATTACTTTGAAGGGGACAAGATATGTAGTTATTGATGAATAAATAAATACTTTTTGAAAAATTTTAAATAACGGTTATTTTTTGATTTCTTGCAATTTTTCAGCTTGTTTTTGACCGAAGTAGATATTACAGTAGTTTTAACTTTAGGGCTAACTAAAAACATTATCAAAGGTTATGATGTAGGTCTGAAGAGCCAAATAGATGCGAACATCAAAAACACCAAGTGAATTGTATAAAAAAAACTATAACTAACAGCAAAGAAAATACGATGACATCCCAAACTCACACATAATAAGCAACTGATGTTTGCTAAGAGGTCAATGAAACTTGAAAGAATTCATACATTTCACATTGCATTTTCAATCACAATCTGATTAATTTATTTCTTTGATTTAAATTTTTTAAATGTCATGTCATATTTACGCAATCCATTGTGATATATTAATGAAAATATATTTTTGTTTGTGGACATTGGATTTCATTGCATAAATGAAAACGACTGGTCAGTTGATCACAAACCGATGAGGTGTTATAGAAAGAATGCGTATTCTATAAATGTAAAATACACCTTCATTTCTAAGAAGAGTCACCGATTACCAAATTCGTTTTTTATGGATGTAAGTGGTCGAGAAGATTAACCGCCACATCCATTTTCGGTTTATTTAAGTTTTTGACCTAGGTCTGTTATGTTACTATTTACAGTTCAACCTTGGTATAACGAATCTTAAGGGAATTAGAAAAAAAACTTTATATCGAATAATTCGTTACAATGAGGTTCGTTATATCGAGGTAAAGTTGCTTTTCTATTCATTATAACGAGGTAATTAAAAATTTTGTATATTAATCATCATCTGCTTACCATGTTATAGCGAACGATTTCCACTAATAAATCAAAATGCATTTGAAGGAAAACACTGTATGTTGTAGTTTGAAAATTCAAAAATAGTATTGTATTTAATTAAGTGGTACACATAAAAATGTCGACGAAAGTGGACAACAAACATAATATGTATTCAGGGTTTCGAGACGAAGTCTTGACATGAATACGGAAAAACTAAAGAAAAACGAGGCAACATGTAAATAAATTGAATAAAATGATAATTACAGCAAATTTCGAACTACGGGTAACACTGGTTAAATGATTGATGTTTGACTGTTGGCTAGCGGGCACCGCAGTGGTGCAGAGGTTAGAACTCAAAGAATTCTGATGAAAGAATGTGGTGATTCTTGAAACATGTAAATTCAACCCATGTTCGATCCCCAGCTCAGCCGAAAAAAATTATCAATAAATTTTAATATTAATTTGCATGTAACAATTCCTACCTTCAGTAAAAATAATTTAATGAAAATTAAATTTAATGAACTCAAGCCTAACTAAAGAAATATCAGCAACAAGCGTACAAGCTCTTGGCAACAATAAATTGTTCTTCGAATATTTCAGCCGTTAGTTTAATGCATGCTGCTGTCGACTACGAATGTAGGTTAGCTGGAGACGTTGTCGTTGCAACACAATAATTTTGTGTGTATCTGTTTCATATAATTTGGATTAATTGTTGGAAATCGTTATGGAAAGGTTGTAAGTTGGCAAAATTCGTTAAATAGAGGTAAATAATTGTTTTTATTTCGTTAGTCTGAAGTGAATGAAAATTCGTTATAACGAGGCTATTGACAAATGTATTCGTAATAGAGAGGTTTATTTAGGGGATTTGAAAAAATTCGTCAAATCGAGGAATTCGTTATAGTGAGGGTCGTTATATAGAGGTTTGACTGTATATCAGTATTTTAATTATTTTTTTGCTATAACGATATACATACCAGAGACCTGCAACAAGTATGAACGAGCCGACTTATTCACTAACGTTGAATTTTAAGAACAATACAAAAAAGTATGATTCAATTTAGTACTCGTTGCAGGTCTCTGATACATACATACATTTACAGTTCAAATAATTTATTCTTTGCATGCTCTGTTTTTGCTAACATTTGTGAGTGTGTGTGTGAGTGACTGTGTATAGAGGGTTTGATAAAGTTAGAAAAAGTGTAGTTTGCAGACTGTTTTATATACTCTAGAGTTGTTTAATAACCAACCATTCGTAATAGTTGAAACAAAGCACAGAGGTCATTAAACCAAGTGCGAATATCCTTCTTAGCGCCGGTTTATATGCAATGAAAAAATGGTGCAAATAAAACATAAAAAGAAAAGCAAAACATAAAATATAACAAACTCTGATGATTATGAAGAAAAATATTACAAAATTAGTAAATATTATGTTACAAGAACAAAGCACAGAAACAATGTTGTAAATTTAGAGAAAATGTAAGAAAAACAAGTAAGAGTGCTATATTCGGCTTTGCCGAATCTTAAATACCCTTCACCTAAGCGTAATAAGAAATACAGAAACTACACTAGACTAGAATATCCTAATTCTGTGTTTTGTATTCAGTCTTAGTGCAAATTTTATTAGTATTTGATATATTGTTTGAAAGACAATTTTACGACCAACATAATTTATGTTAAATATTTTGAAATGTTGTCTAATTTTTACCATTTTTAATTGATTTAATTACCAATTCTTACCATAATTTACAGAGTCTGTCTGATGTTCATAATAATCTTCAGTGTAATTTAACAAACAGAGTATAAAAAAAAGGGTACAATTCGGTTTTAGTGATTTTGTTAAAAAAAAAAAAACAAATAGGGATTTTAGAAGAGACACCAGCAAAAATTTTGTTTTTGGCGGCCACGCCTATTTTCGAGGGGGCGGGCCCTTAAAGTTGAAAATATATAGGCCTATATCTCGGGAACTACTGGGTGTCTGATAATTTGTAATACATTTAATAAAAGGTATTAAAAATACCTTTCCAACGATATATATCATGATTATAAAATATGGACCGAATATGGGTTAAATCCGAAAAGAATATTTTTTGACCCGAATTTATTTGTTTTTTGGAAATGCTTCTATATGGCAGGTATGACAAATTATGGGCTGATCTTCTTAAAATTTGGAACAGTTATTTTCATGCATATGGGGATATTTTACGTAGAATTTCAACGTAATAACGGTATATTTAAGATATATATTAGTATTAACGTGGATTTCGGTAGTGGACCTTAAGTGGGGGATATAGTCAAATGTGGACCGTTCTTCTTAAAATAAAGCAGTTTAATTTTGGCTTGTATGTCAATGTTCCGTGTAAAATTTTGGATTGGTACCCTTATTTATAAGAGATTTATGAGTATTAAATAGATTTTCGGAAGAGGGCTTCATATGGGGCATACGGTTAAAAATATACCGAAATTAACAAAATTGTGTGGAATGATTTTTGTATATATGTAAATGATCTGTACAAAGTTTTGAGTCGGTAACGATATTTATACAAAAAAATGTAAAAATGTCTTTTTCAGATGTGGTCCTTGTATGGGAGCTATGACCAGTTGTGGGCCGACCACCATAAAATTTAGTACAACAATTTATTTGCCTATAAAGAGTATTTATGTCAAATTTTAGCCGTTTAACATTATTTATATCTGTTTTATGCGTATTTAAGTGAATTTCGGAAGTGGACTTTATATGGGGTCTATCGTCAAACATGGACCGAACTAAAAAAAATTTCGTTTTGCGATTTCTTTTTGCACAAAACTTAGTTTTGCTGAATTTTGTCTTGATATTCCAATTTTATAGGCATTTATGTATAATTGAGCAATATTTCGGGAAGATTTTTGTATGAGGGCTATGACCATTTCTGGGCCGACCACCATAAAATTCGGTACAATAATTTATTTGCCTATAAAGAGTATTTATGTCAAATTTTAGCCGTTTAACATTATTTATATCTGTTTTATATGTATTTAAGTGAATTTTGTAAGTGGACTTTATATGGGGTCTATGGTCAAATATGGACCGAACTAAAAAAAATTTCGTTTTGCGATTTCTTTTTGCATAAAACTTATTTTTGCTGAATTTTGTCTTGATATTCCAATTTTATAGGCATTTATTTATCATTAAGCCATATTTCGGGAATATATATATATTTGTATGGGGGCTATGAGAAATCATGGACCGATTCTTACTATTTTCCGCACACTTTCTTCTTTTATAGTAAAAACAATGTATACAAAATTTCATGGTATTATCTGCAATATATTTCAAAATATTGCAATAAAACGGACGAAAAATATCAAATTTTTATGGAGGTGGTCTCACATATTGGTTCATAACTCTGGTTAACCTAAACCGATTTTGCTGATTTTAAATAGCAAACTTCTCGAAAGCACTTCTGACAGAATTATTGAAGGTTTGGATCCCGAACATATCTTGGGACTTCAAAAAACTGATTTCAACATCCAGACAGACAGACAGACAGACAGACAGACAGACGGACATGGCTTAATCGACTTCGTTATCTATAAGGATCCAGAATATATATACTTTATAGGGTCGGAAAATTATATTGTGGAAATTTCACACGGAATGACAAACTTATATATACCCTTCTCACGATGGTGAAGGGTATAATTAGCATGTTGTTGTGGTGTGTTTAGTTGAACACTTTTTGTTTAATTTCAATTCTTTTAGCAGACTTTAAAAATATTTTTATTTATTCAATATTTGTTGGTTGATGCCAACAAATTATAATTTCATGGCGTATTTTTAGTGCATGTTTTCGTTGTTGGGTTTTCTGTTAATTAAGAAAGTATTCGTATTATTTCTCATTTGAATAAATTGAAGATTATTAATTAATTAAAAAACCTTTATGAGACAGAATATGCCAGCAATTTAATTATATACCCAACAAAAAAGAGAATAATTTTACGAAAATGTAAAAATAAATTCTTGTTAATAATTTCGATGCTAATATAGTACATCAACTTGTTTTTAAAGACATTGGCGCATATTCAGAAATGATAACTAAGTTTAAACTTTTTTAAGTACCAACTTAAGTTATTCTTAGTTGATTACTTTCAGCACGAAAAGTTACAACTTAATTATGGGTAAAGCTGTAACTAAATGTCAACTAACAAATATGTACATTTAAAGAACAGCTGATTGATTTTATTTCTTGTCGTCGATGATGTTAACATATTTGGCCACCAATTCTTTAAATGTAGTTTTTTCATCTGGCGACCAATTTGAGTCTCTAAAATACACAAAGCAATAAATACATATTTTTTTCTAACAATAATAATAAACTTATCTTATTTTCTTTGCTAATTGTGTCCATTTTGACCAAAAAAAATCACAAAAAAAAGAAAACAAACTAGAGATGTGTTTTTCGTCAAAAAAAAAATCTACTAAATGCAGTGTTGCATTTCTTTTAACAGCTGAAAGCAGTTGCTAAGTTAGTAATGATTTGTGAATAATATCTTTAACTATTTGTGAACTATTTTTTAGTTTCTGTTTAATAAGTTTCGACTTTAGTTACGATTTCTGAATATGCGTCATTAAACATTTTTTGATGTCTTTATTAAACTCAAAAATAAATATGTATGTCTTTTATATTAATGGAGACAATTAGAAGACTTAAGTTTTACTTATTTTCTAGTATTTTACCGAACTACTTTAATTTTCTTAATATATTTACATATTTTTTTTTTTAATTTTTTAAATTTAAGCACTTTAGTTTTCATTTCACTTTCTGCTGATATCATCTCTTTTCGCAATCATTATAAATTTTAATTTAATTCTTTTCTGTCCAACTACTAAGTGCAATACTTTCAGCTACGGTATCATGACACCGTATATACAGTGCTGATATTCAGCCGGTTCGGACCGGTTCGCTCGAACCGGTTGTTAAAATTTTAAAAATTTTGCGAACCGGTTGTTGCATATTCACCCTTCTCGTGAATAAAAATTCCATATGAAATTTGTTGGGGTGATTATGTTTTTTGTTTTAACGGTTTTATATAATGTGTATTTATCAAGGTGATTAGTCTCGGCAACAAACACAATATTGTTCAGTTGTTCATTGTCCAAACGTACAAACAAATGAATTTTATTTTGGTCATACATTAGATTCTTGGATGATGATGGTTTCGATAGCGTTTTCTTCAATCTTTTGAGAAAAAAATAAAGCAATTTTTTTTGACTTTTATTTTGCAAAATCAAAACTATTTTTTTATTAAACAAAAGTTTATATCATTTCCTTCAAGAGGTCTGTTACTGGGATGCGACTTTAAAATTTTCGCTATTTTTATCAAAATTTGGCAAAAATAAAATTTTTTTAAGCGAACCGGTTGTTAATTGTTTCGAATATCACCACTGCGTATATACATATAATAATAGAATATATGTGTGTAAAGAAGTACGACTAAGTTTATTTTTATACATTAATGGCATATTTTGCATTTATTGAAGGATTTTATTATTTAAATTACCCAATAATATTACAAACTAAACATATTCTAAACAAATTAATGCCCGATTTATAATTAATTTTTCCGATTTTAACGTAATTTCACACAAACAACATTGAGGATATTTATGTTGACATGTTTACTTTTTTCTAAAAAAAATAAAATTGAATTTTCATAAAATTTAGAAGTGGGATTATTTTACAAAATCGTCATAATGCTAAATCGCGTTCGAATACTGGATAAACCAAAAGTTTTATACAGTATCAAGAAATAGAACCATAATATATATATATATACATATGACGTATTGAATACACCAAACACAAATTCTATTTGGTACATACTTTGTATAATGGACAATATTTATTGAAACTGATGAAATCGGTCCCATTAATCACCTGGCCTCCATAAAAATGTTTTCCCGAAATAGGACTTTATCAGTCATAAATGCGTTGCATTAGATGTAAAGTCAAAAGTTTCCATCCCTTTAATTCTTCAGGTGGATACGGAATTATTAATTCTGCAAGTAGAGACGATATTATTCCAACGAACTTACAGCATTGATTGACGATTAATACTCTCATGCCGTGACTAATAATATTCCTCAAGAACTGCCTGCACTTACCTCATGTCCCAATACCCATAATGGACATCTTACAGGATCCCCAAAGTTTCCTCTACTATATATCCAGAGACAGCTGAAGGAATTATTCTTTGTATCAACCCAAAGTCATTATTTGGTGCAAAGTTCTTCTCGATACCAAAATTTTTGTGAGATTTATGCACATTAAAGTAATTTTCGGAAAGATATTTATCTAGTGTGACTGATCAGTGCTAAATTTCGTAGTATAAGTTAGTTAGGCTATTATAAAACTTATAGTGCATTTACACTTGTAATTTTCAAACTAGTTTATTATGATAAGCTACTTTCATAAACCATACCGTTTACATCAGTATTTTTGACAGTTAAGTGGTTTATCTTTGACAAGTCATAAAACAGCTGACTTTAATATTAAAAATTTAATAAAAATATGGACGTTATTATGAAAAAAAAAATTTTAAATTTGTGTTTTTCATCCAGGATGAATAAAATTCAATTACAGTTTCTTTTTTTAAAGAAAACTTTCTTTTTTATTTTTGAGCAAATGTCAAATGTGTCCAGCGTTGCCAGAAAAATGTTGAAAAAACAGAGTTGCATTAGCAGAAACTGGTTGTTTGTAACTAGTTTATCTCAAAAGCTAGTTACTGTTTTTGATTTGTATGGATAAACAAGTTTCTCAAACAAGTTTCTCAAACTAGTTTATCACCATAAACAACTTATAACTAGTTTATGACGTAGGTGTAAATGCACTATTAGTTTTGATTGATTTTATGTGGATATCTATTAGGACATTTATAAGATATTAGTTGTATGGGAGCTAAGACAAATAATGAACCGTTTGTGATCATAAAAACTCAAGTCAAATTTCATCGAATTACTGGTTCTTTATTAAGTTTCGATCTCTTGTTTGATTACAAGAACAGATATTGCTTAACCGACACAGAAAATGCTCATGCGGACATTTTTGGACGCTACAAATATCAGCACTAATCTATTATACTAAGGGCATAAATAAAAATATTATTTTTGATATCCGATAATTATATTCTGACTTGAATTTATTATTAGTATATGTAAGTATAATAATTCAAAGAAAACAAATGAAAGATAACTTAAAATGCTAAAAGGGAAATTATTTTTCTATAATCTCTTTTTTTATCTTATATCATTTAATATATGACTTTAATTTTAGTTTATTGTGTTTGAGGTCAGACTTATAAAGTTTTTAAATTGTATTATATTAATTGCTCCGGAACATGCTGCACAATTGAAATTAAAGTCAATTTAAAATTAAGAGTTAATGAACCTGACGTTTCTTTTAACTCACATTTTGGTCCCGCAGTTAACATAACAAGTTATTTCTTGGCATAAAATTTTACTGAAATTATAACATTAAAGCTTGAGATATAAAACAGGTTCTTAACATGTAGTTTTAATTTTTGTTAGAATCTATTGTAATTTCCACCACTATGTACGAGTATATGCTGCAAATACAAAGGAGGAAAAGCATCTCATATTAAGTCTAAGGAGTTCAAACCTATTAGTCTCTCATACTTTCTACTCACGACTTTCTGTGTAGTGAATACACCTTAGTTACCTTTTTTGGTATTGGGGTGCCTGCAATAAGCTTTAAACCAAAATGAATAATAAACTCCATGATACAACTGGATATTAACCCCACGATCTTAAAATTTATCTGAAGACTAAACATAATTGCATTATATTTACACTCTAGTAGGCTCGAGTGTCACCAAAGTAGTGGTACGAGGTACACTACAAGCCGGCGTACACTTACCATTGCTACGAAAACTTACCCCCTTATTCATAAAAACTTACAACAGGTTTATAAAGCAAATTTCCATACAAAATTATTGACACCTTACTAATAGCTATGGAGAACACATGTTGAATAACAAGATGGTGGTGGTAGATTCGAACTTATCATAAGAATGGTGGCGATTATGATAGCAGGTTCGCTAAGGGCCACTCCATCTAAGCCACTGTTACCACCAGACTTAATGGCAGACAAATTTTAAGTAACAAGAACATGAATATTTGAGTTGACTATTCGATTCCTGAACTAGTTTTCGATCTAGGTTTTATGAGAAAGATACCGCATAGATCTGCTGATGGCGAAAGAAGATTTACTAAGAATGCCGAGTGTCTTTAGAGGAGATATCGTGACATTAAAGGGAACAATAGAGCTGATGCACTATCGAAAGCCGGTAGCACTATAAATTCAAACTAATTCAAACGTGACATTGGCATACCTCTCCAGAAGGGTAAAAAACTGATTTCATACGAACTTAATTTCACAAACAAGAGGAAACCATGTGCAAATAGACTAGAAAAACCCGGAAAATTCAGGAGACAAAAACATAAGACTTATGATGCTTAATTTAATTGAATAAGCAATCAAAAATAGTTCTATATTATATAGTAAACAAAAACGGACTGAATAATTTTGGATTTTTAAAAAAAAATTAAAGAAATGGGAAAATGTAGTATTAAAATATTTGCAGAACCGTAAAAAGTATTAACCACGAAATAAATGGTCAAATAAATAATGCTTATTCAGAAAAACCGATAGTGATGAAAAGCAAAATCAAATCAAATAAAAATGGAATTATTAGTTTCATTAGAATTAAGAATATTAATTTATTCATCCAATATCCTATAAGATCGATCGACCATGAATGCTATTTTTATAGCCTACTCCACCATAGTGGGAGGGTATATTTTACTTGCACTGATGGTTGTATCGACCAAAAGTATAGGTACTAGTCTTACATACACCTGAGTGTATTTATAACGATGTCCATCTGATTGTCTAGCTGGCATCTAAGCAAACCTTGTGCATAGAGGACAGGTTGCGATTTTGAAGATATTTCTATAAAATTTAGCATGTTAAATATGCAAAAACAAATAAGTTTTTAATAAAAGAAAATTATGCCCAACAATTTTGAACAGATTGTTCAAAAATTGACAATAAAACCCACTTCCGAAAATCACTCTCACGAGCTAAACAAATTGGTATCTAAATAAAATTCAATACAAAAAAAAAGAACGAAAATCTGCGTTCCTGGTTGTTTTTATACCAATTTTGTATCAATAGTTAAAATTATCGACTTTTATGAACGCAACAACACTAGTGCTTAATATGATTACGATGGACCGACTAAAGTTTTCCTAATTCGAATTATGTGAAACTAAATAAACATTTTTTAACAAGATGCAGCTGTATACAATTTTTTATAATTTCAGGATTGTTTCATTAAGTCGCTAAGTGTTGTACAAGTATATCAGAATAAGTAATAATGAAAAAGGTTGCTTGTGTTTATGGATCAAGATTCGCATAAGATTCAGTGAACTAATTTGCTCTAATATAATTGGTTTGTGAACATAATTTTAGCTTTAGACAGAATGGTTTGTTAATGTGAGACTGTTAAATTTTATTAAAATAAATATTCATTATCGAATGCAATATTTTAAACAGCATTCTTGAAAACAATTTTAAACTTATACTGAAGATTTCAATTTAGTCAATGCACAATGAACAATGATGATGAAAACAAATTGGGGACAATAAAATGACGATGAATTATACTGACCACTAACTAATTGTACTGTGCCAGAAGTATGCGGCTCTTTATGATTTGTATGTATGCATGAATATGCGGTGTGAGGATTTGCATGTAAATTCCAATTTCAATTCTATTGTCAACAACAAAACAAACAACAGTAACGCCAACAACAGCAGAAACAGCATCGACAACAATGACACATACACACATACATACATATTTTCCATCCATAAATAAGCAAAAAATTATAAACAAAACAAAAAGTACAATGTTGTCCCATAATGTTAAACAGTCAGTCAGTCAGTCTAGTGGTGTTATTAAGAGATTTTTATCGAAAACCATTCAACCATTATTGAGTTGGCACTTTTGTTCTTACAACACAATATGAATTGTGTATGATGTCGGCTGTTTGTTTGTGTATTTTATCGATTAATATGAATGTGTTTTATCCTTTTTTTTGTTTGTTTGTTTCTTTCTTTCATTGTTGTTTCTCTTGTGCGAGGCATACATAAAATGTCATTCAGACATTAAAAACACAGTGACATACATACAGTGTATCATAAAACTATTTGGCATGCTAATTTTTAGGAGAAATTTGTCCTTCATTCATACATTAAATTATAACAAGCAAGTGCAACTATTAAATTTCTTTGCAATTGATAATACATATTATAGAGAATAAGAAAATCAAAAAAAAAAAAACTTCATTAATTTCATTAATTTGCATCATAATTTGAAGGCCACAAATGTATTTTTGAATTATTTTGTTAAAAGGATACGTTTTATACATATTCCAATTGTTATTAGTAATAATTTGTTCATTATTGTTCTTGGTTGTGAAGAAATTTATGTTGAATATGCCGAAAGGAAAATATTTGAAAATTTCCTCTACTATTTCTATGGGCCTAAAGTCCGAGCATCCAGGAGGTGTTGCAAAAATTTTAACATCTAAAACTTTGTATTTCGGGTAATTATAATATTAAAAATAATCATATTCCTTTGTTGATACATTTTTTTTGGCTCAATTGCTTTCGGAGTCGCCTAATATCCTAAGAGTTTTTGTCGTTGTTTACATTGGTACATTTAAATTCTTTTACATTCTTCTTATTTAGTCGTTGATCTCTGGTTCGGATAAATGTAAGTTTAGTCCGTTCTCTTTTCTCCCCTGCAATCAATAAATGCTTCCGCAATTATAGAACAGTTTTTTAAATTATTTATTGCGTGACAAAATCTATTAAAAATATTACAATTTTTATTAATTTATTTGCTCAATTTATAAAGCTGTAAAATAAGTTAAATTATTTTCTCTTCAAGAAGGACGATATTAGTGCTAATAACACAAGTATCCTTTTAATAAAAAAAAACATAAAAATAACATAAATAAATAAAAAATAAAAAAAAAATGAAACGCTTTTCTTTACCTTAATATATTGATCAGTTATGAACACAAAATAAATATGAATACTAAAAAAATCGACTAAAAGTCAAAAAATAAGAACATTTCAAACAACATAAACTTTTAAATCAAAATGGAAAATATCTCACACATCCCTTAAAGAAAAGCGTGGGACGCGTTGTTATGAAACAAGATGCTCAATTATTGAAAATTCGTAGCTTTAAACATGATTGGTTGTATTTCTTTCGGTCTGAAATATTAAAATGTACTTACGGCAGTCATGTTTTTTGAAGTTCAGGTTGGTATGGTATTACAGACGGAATGTCTTCTTCGTACATCTGTGCTCGTCGAAAATGGGGCCATATAATTTCTGCAATGAATCCAATGGTACCATTTACTAATCCTTTTGACACGTCGACGTTTGACCGGAGCATGACTTTTGCACCAACAAAAATTTTCAATTCCTTTGGAAGACCAAACCGCGTCGACTGCATATGTCCAAAAATATGTCCCAAAGTCTAACGCAAATATTAAAGATCACCTTCAGACATTGAAGAAAATTTTTTTTTGCGATCGGAAGCCGTTAAAAACAGCCAAAATCGTTGCTTTTAAATGCTTTTATTTAGCTTCACTTTGGAAAATCAAATCTTGTAACGGCTTTTATCCTGGTGAATGCCTGCAAAGTTTTATCCATTTGCATTGAGTACAAGGCAGTCAAAAAAGCATTTTATCAAAAAAAAAAAAAAATTAATTAATTAATTAATAGTCAATACAGTTTTGTGATACACTGTGAATTCGTACGCACATAAATTCACATACAATTCAGATTGCATACTTTCATATTTATGTGAAAATAAATATTCAAAAATGTTTTAGGTGCATTCATTCATTCATTCATTCATTGAATGAATTTAAGAATAAGCAATGGCCAGTCAGAGGGCAAAATCAATTTTCAATTCCAATGTCCTGCGGTTGATAACATTTTCATTGGTAAAACATGGCATATATTTGTACACAAATACAACTGTTTGCATTAAAACTTGCTTTACTTGTTTCAGTTACATATATTCACACAAAAATACTGTTCTGAACAAATCAGGGGCCAAATTACCGCATTCGATATCGAGTAAAATTTATCGTAAATGTCTTATTTGAGATTATGGCATTCGATATTGAGCAAGAAATTTAGTACATTTTATCATAATTTCGATATCGAAATCAGTTTTCGATACGATAGCTCATTCAATCACAAATGTGGTAATTTGGCCCCTGGGCGTGATCCAAATAGCCGCCAAGAAGATTGCATATATTACTTGATAGAGAAATCAAACTACAAGCGTTCTTTAAAAAAAACACATCAATAATTCTGGTGATCTAACGATAGTATTATTATGAATCTAAATAAAAATACATTAACATACGAGTGTAATACATATTTTATTTGGACTAAATGATTAGACAACATTGAGTACATTTTTGCAAACATTTAACTTCTTAGTGTAAAATTTTGGTCCGAAATTGATAATTATAAGATACTTATTTATTTAGATCGAAATAAAATATCGTTTTTTGCCGAATTTATTATAGCTATTACATAATTATTGTGCAGAATTGTAAGGGTTTGAGTGCACAGGGACAAATCTGGACTTTTAAACAGTCTTCCTTGTATCTTAAATATCTTATCATATCCGCAAATGTAATACAAATAAATTATCCAAAATATATACATTTTTAACAGTCACAGTCCTCACATGTCTATTTAGTTTAACTTTGGAAAACAGGCAATACGCGATCATGAGTAAATTGTCATTTTATTTAGTGCCTTTTGTAGTTCTTTTATTTTGCATCACTGGCTATTGTTCGTAAACTGCTGGTACATGGAAAAACAAAGCAAAAAAAAAAAAAAACTAGTCCAAAACAAGTAAAAACTCAAACAAATATATCTATCTATGTATATGCGAGTACGGATGAGTGAGTGTATGGAAAATTCAGAAAAAGACCACATAAAAATTGGATACCAATGTAAAATGTTTTAAGCCTGAATGCACAAAAACAATTTTGATGACCTGCTTTCATAAAAGTTAGATGCCGCTCTGCTCTAAAGCCGCAAGCAGATTCTTCAATGCTGCTGGTTACATAGTTTTTTTTACACCGCTTAAAGTGTCTACTAGTACATTGATTTCAATGAATGTAACATTCAAGAATAAAATGAGTTTGTTTCAAAGTTTCTGTTTGTATGAGAGTTAGTTTGGAAAGTGTATGTGTTTGGCATCATTTCGAAAGCAGTGATACAGATTTCATTTAATAAATAGTAATTTCAAATAGTAGAAATAAAAACCGAGAAACGCTATGTTACAAAATATCATATCGTACACTACAATAGAAAACGCAATCCATTTGCGATTCAAGGTCAAGTATAGAGGAAACTTCACAGAATTTCATAAAGTTGTTTCGTGGTGACTTTTTTTTTCTCAACACTAACAACTATTATGAAGTTATTTTCGGAAGTGCCACGTATATGAATGGTACGGTCAATTACGGACCGATGTTATAAAATTTATTTCTGTAGTTTTTCCATATATAAAACTGCCTTTAAACTTGACATCAAGATTTAAGCATGTAAAAGTTAGATTTTCTAATATGTAAAGGAAATTCAACCGATTTCAGCAAACTATATTATACTAAATTTTATTTCAATACACCAGTTAAAAGAGATCAATATGGGATTCTATCCATGGTGGTGAAAAGTACGAATGTTACTTTCGAAGTTGCCTGGCAAAGTAAAAATAATAAAATGCTGCCAGAAGCATTTTTACATTGTCAGTTAGTTACATACACATTACATAGCGTTGGTTAGCGATATTGAACCATATTGCACAATATCTGTTACATCCCTTTAGTTTTTAGAGTGGTACCGTATCCCTTTTAGACTAATATTAAGTTGGCTGTCTCATATTTCTAGTGTAACTATTATCACTTTAGTATTCCTAAATTATCCAGGTATGCTTTGTGTAAATATTTCTTGTTACACTTTACCTTATTAAGTAATTAATTAACTCACTAGAAGTAATATATTGCAGATTTAATTGCAACTAAGTGTCGTTTGTAATGCCGACTGTAATTTTTGTATTCTACAGAGGGTCAAATGACTTTCATCTTGAATAGGCATACTATATGTTAAAATAACTATTCAAAGGGTAATCTGTAGTTACCTTAAGTGACAGTTAAATTTTCTATATGAGGTACATTCTTCAGAATTGATGGGATGCTTATCTGTGTTTTCTGTGGTTGCTTTTACGATTGTCTATTACATACATAAATATCTATATATGGGAAGGTTATATAAATATGTACCTATGTAAGTATGTGTGTATATATTCCTACTATTTACCTACATTGATTGTGAAAATGTATATTCAATACAAATACATTTAACAATACACAAACACAAGCGTTATAGTACATAGTTCCACATAAAATAAGATAAAGTATTTTATAGATTTGGTTTAATGCGTTTGTGGCCTAATGGAAATACACACACATTTTTAGAATTAATGTCTACATACATAAATAGGATTTCATTGATTTGTAAAGAACCTAACATCCAGTTTTTATACAATAACTTTAAAGAAAATATCTGAAAGAAATATAAGAGCGCACATTTTTCATTGGCAAGATATTTTCAATATTGAGTATGGTAGAAAGTAAGCAGTGACTCTAATTTATTTAGAAGATCATCACATTCTCGTAATTTAAAGTTTAAGTGTCTTAGATCGTCTATATATTTCGATGTACATATAACAATACTTATCCTAATATCAGCACTATGGCTTGTTAATATATACGAATTTTACTCTTAAGGTTATGTTTAGGCCATTTAACTTTTTTCGCCAAAACTTGTTTATGATCATTTTGTCATTCTATATGTAAAGAACAATTCATATAAGACCTAACAAAGTTTATATATTATTGATCCTTATGAAATTCTAACTTTAGGTCCGTCTGTCTGTGAAAACACTTTCACGTCCTAAAACACAAGGTGTACAGAAAAATATTTATTAAAAATCTGTCTGTAAAATCTGTGCAATAGAACCAGAGCTATAATTTAAAATGTGAGAAAACCTCAAACAATGTTTCCATGTGTTTCCATGATAAATCACTTGTAAATATCGTTATGCAGTTGAAATTATATTTTAATTAGGCTCATACAGATGCGAAGAAGAAAAACTTGAAAACGATCATATTTGTTAATTCTGTCAACTACTGATAGATAATCTTATGCCGAGTCTATCGTGATAAACTTTATCTGAATCTCTCTAATGGTCATAAGTTTATGGCCTAAGTTTTCAGAAACTCTGTAGAAAATGGCAAATAATTTAAAAATTAATAATTATTAAAATTAAAAATTGCTTATATTAAATCGAATTTTAAAACGAATGCAATAAATTAAGTTTTGTTTAAAATTTCTAATAGTATATAAAATATTAAATTTGAATAAGTTAGACTAAATTGAGTATGTTGGCTCATTCCATATATTTTATTGGAGGGTATTTAAGATTCATCACAGCCGAATATGGCACTCTAAAATTTTTTCTCTAGCAGGAAAATTAACTAACTCCAATGTATAACCTATTTTCACTACTTACACATTTGCTACGTATGAATCCATGAACAAAATTTTGATAACATAATTTTATAAATTGTATGCATATGTTAATAATTTATAATCAATGGTTTCTTATCCAATATCACCATTTATAAATTGCAGGTCGTTTTCAAAGATAAGTAAAGGAAATTCGCTAACCGTCTTCAAATTTGACAATTATTTCAACTTTGCACATATTAATGTGAATATATCGTCGTTCATAAATTATTGTGTTCTATACCGCAAAATTAAAAAAAAAAAAAAAAATGAGATAAGGGCGGTTTCATGATAAACTTTTGGAGATCAACCGATATGTGTAATCGATTATCTTATATCACTAATAGTTTTCAAGATACGAGACATAAACTTTATTCTATACAACATTTAACTGATACGGTTCGTAAGTTATTATGTTCCATGTTCAACAAATTGTGCATATAGAACAAAAACTAAGGAAAAAGACTTAATAAAAAATTGCTACATATATGCAATGAATTTCATTTTATTTAATTGTAATGTTCTTTACTTTGTTCTTATTTAACATTCCTTATAAAAATGTAATAAAATGAAAAGGAAAAAATACTTGATCATTTGCTTTTTGCATTTATTGCTTTTGATCTTTTTGTTTTTCATCTAATAGCCCTTGTATTTATTTTAATTTATCGTTAATAGAAATAAGTACACTTTTGTAGTGTACCTAATAAACTAAAAGAATTTGAAGTTGAAATCAGTTTGTTGAATTAAGAAATTTTACTGCGTTAAACTTTTTAATAGACATTAACGCTTTCGATGCATCATAATGTACATAATTCTATGTGTAAATATAAAAAAAGCAAGTTTATGTAAGAATATTTGTTTTTAATTTAATGAATATTTTGATTCTGACGATCAACAAAATGATCCGGATTTTGTAATTCCTAATAGGTCAGGTGGAAAAGTTGACACGAGGAAAACGTGTAGCTCCAGGTCATAGGATGAGTCCGTTAGTGGCTTATATCAATTACCCTTAAATTTGCGAGACATCAAACAAATCATCACAAATCAAAAAACAAAAAATGTTTTTTCGACACCAGTAGATTTATTTAAGGAAACACCACAAAATTCACATCCCAAAAAAATATCATCGGAGGAAGTTGATGCTATAAAACAGTTTATATAACTTTCTATCATTAGATGAAGTGGCGTATCATAATGATTTGTTTCAAATAAATTAATATATAGTACATGTACATTGTTTTCTTATTGAATTAATTAACCTAGAAGTTCCTTTTTTGAGTTTAAAGTTATCTTGTTTTAATAAATTTAAAACATAAATATTAAAATTCGTAAATTATTGTCTTCTGTTTTGAGAAAATCGATGTTAAAGTTTAGATGTCAATTACAAAAAACTGAACCGAAAAAAATACCATGATTTTCTTACTGGGAAAAGGTAAAAACTTTGTATTTCATTTTATAATGTATTTGTTTTTGGAAGAGTGGCTAGAAGCAATTAGCGTTTTAAAAGAAACTGCTTTGTTTTATATGCATGTATTTACGACATTATTCTCATTTCATAGCATATAGAACAAATTGTTAGAAAATATTGCAAGGAATAAAAATGCTTTGCCATATGTATGTATGTAGATATGTAAGCTTGTATTTTGATTCCCACGACTGTCCCATTCCCAAATATAGCAAGGAAATTTAGTATAGCCTCCTTGCATTCCGAATAAAATTGTCAGAACTTTTAGATCTGAAACAATTTGCCATTGATACTTTTTATAACATATTAAATCCAGTATCTTTTCCATTGTTGCATAAATACTGTTATTTCAAAATATTTATATAATTATAAGACTAAAAAATAAAGAAAATGTAGTATCTTGATCAATATTTGTAAAACAAAACCTTAATAACTTTTTTATTTTTTACTCGACTTTATTTATTGCAAGCTTGTTTAACTCAGCACTAAATTAGCTTTAATGAAATATATACATAAGGTTATGTTTCTAAACAATCTGATTTATAAAAGTTATTTTGAACTTTGAACCAAAACCAGAAATAAAAAAGGGAAAAGATCAATGTGCAATTACTGTCCATCAATCAAAAAGCGTATTATTGTGAAAAATGCAATAAAACATACTGCATGGAATATAGATCTCCAAATTGCTACCAATGTGACGCAAGAAAAAAGGTCTAAATTTATTTTAATGCACAAAGCTAAATATTAATGATAGACTGAAAATAATTAATTTTTATGCAACCTTGTACAAATAAGTTTAAGCAAAATGTGAATTTAAATTTTTTATTTTAAATTTAAAAAAATGTATTATATTTTTTCTTTATGATCTCCTTGCAAAAAGAAATATTGAAGTGGAACTTTAATAAGTATTTTATTGTGTTATGACATCGTTTTAATAAAATATTTTTTTGTTTTCTAGCTAAATGCTTCAATTTATATAAATAAGCCATTTTCAATAAAAAATAATGTTTATTAAAAACTAAAAAAATATTTTTTTTAAAAAGTAGCCTGGTAGGTGGACTTTAGTTTTAAGCGCTTACAAAAAAGGTTTAGTTTTCTAGGGTTAAATAAATAAATTTTGAAGAAATTTTGCTGTTTACACGAGTTTGAAGCATTTTGAAGAAAATTTCAATCGTGTAAATCTAGCTTAACTTTTTATATTTATATGAAACATTCATACACATACATATGTTTGATTCAACGTGTAGATTTACGTTATACGATATGTTTAAAAGAAAAAAATTTGTCTTCAGATGTATGTATGTATGTATGTGCAAAAAAACTGATAGAACTTTGCCAAAATGTTAAATAATGGTGGCTTTGTGTGCAATTTTCCCATACAGAATTATTGGATTGTTTTTTTATACATATTTGGAAATTTAGTTTATATAAATGAATGGATCAGCATTTTTTGGGGAAAAAAACAAAAATATTATCGCTTGAAATTATTAAAACGTAAATTTTACTGGAGTGTATAAAATTAAATTTGTATTTAATTATAACATTGTTGTTTCTAAAATTGTTTCAATTTCTTCTGAATAATAAACGATATTTTTAATGGTTTGAATGTTGCGGTTTAGGAAGGGAGACAAAGAAGGGGTTTGAAATTAATTTGTTACTTCATTGACTTTCAACATAACTAAACTAAATAGGACAAACTTGTTGTTGTTGTTTCTAATCTCAATCAATTTAATAAAATTTTAATAAACACATTTACATAGCCACACAAACAAGCACACACACGCACACATATGTATATGTATATATACGAGTACATGCGTATAGATTTGTTTGTATATATATAATATATGTATGTACTTATGTAATCGAAGATTTATAACAAGCAAAGTATCTAAACAATTCGATAAAACTGTGCGACCGGAAATCACCATTAACGACATCATCGAATCCATTAAAGCTAATGATCGTAATAAATAATAATTTATTCTACCTGCGAGGCATAATAATCTGTTAAATAAACTAAACAAACAATCAACCGAAAAGTATTTAACCAGCTGAAAACATTTAATCTAAACAAACCCCATTTACTCTACTAAACACACACTAACACACACTTGTATACATTTGAACGTACTCCTTTTGAAAATGTATGTACTACGCATATAACGAACACCGTGTTACAATTTTAATATTTTTATACCCTTCACCTTCAGTTTTATTTCAAATGATTTTAAGTATCAAAGATATATTGAAAAAGTAAGAAGTTCAGCAATCACAAAACTATATAAACCTGATATTAAAAACAAGTTCGAGTGCTATATTCGGCTGTGCCGAATCTTATATACACTCCACCTAAACGTAATAAGAAATACAAAAACTACACTGGTTAAAGGACTAGACTATTCTTATTCTGTGTTTTCTATTCAGTCTTATTGCAAATTGTATTAGTATTTATATATTGTTTGAAAGACAATTTACGACCAACATATTTTGAAATTTTGTCTAATTTTAATATGGGCCGATTTTCTTAAATTTTGGAACAGTGAATAATATACATATAAGGATATTTCATGTCGAATTTCAAAATTATAACGGTATATTTTTAAGATATATATTAGTATTAATGTGGATTTCGAGAGTGGACCTTATGTAGGGGATATTGTCAAATATGGACCGATATTCTCAAAATCCAGCAGTTTGATTTAGGCATGTAAATGATCCGTGTAAAATTTTGGATTTATGAGTATTAAAGTGATTTTCGGAAGAGGGCTTTATATGGCGCATACGGTTAAAAATACACAGAATTTCACAAATTTTTGTGGGATGATTTTTGTATATATTAAATATATTGTATATATTTATACAATATATATATAGTGAAAAATGTCTTTTTCAGATGTGGTCCTTGTATGGGAGCTATGACCAGTTCTGGGCCGACCACCATAGAATTTAGTACAACAATTTATTTGCCTATAAGGAGTATTTATGTCAAATTTTAGCCGTTTAACATTATTTATATCTGTTTAATGCGTATTTAAATGAATTTTGTAAGTGGACTTTATATGGGGTCTATGATCAAACATGGACCGAACTAAAAACAGTTTCGTTTTGCGATTTCTTTTTGTATAATACTTATTTTTGCTGAATTTTGTCTCGATATTCGAATTTTTTAGGCATTTATGTATAATTGAGCAATATTTCGGGAAGATTTTTTTTGTATGGGGATATAAGAAATCATGGACCGATTCGCACACTTTCTTCTTTTATCATACAAACGTATACACAATTTTTTAGTATTATCTGCAATATATTTCAAAATATTGCAAAAAAATTGACAAAAAATATCAAATTTTTTTGGAGGTTGTCTTATATATTGGTCAATAACTCTGGTTGGCCTAAACCGATTTTGCTGATTTTCAATACCAAAGTTACCCGCAAAATAAGAAATATTTTCTTGGGAAATTTCGTTTAGTTAGGTTGTATTGTTTGGACGTGAGAGTGTTTTACAGAGACGGACAGACATGGCTAAATCGACTTAGAATTTCATAAGGAGCACGAAAGTTTCACACGGAATGACACCTCCTTGGTGGTGGAGGGTATAATAAGGACGAAGAATTGTTTTTATAATTTTGTTTACTTTTTTGAGGGTTTTTGAACAAAATTTTTCAAATTATTTATCTTTTGAATTTTTAAGTCATGGACAAAACAATGAGTTTTGTAACAGGCTTTTTGATGCGCACATTGGGATTGCATATTTTTATACTTGCTTAATTAAATTTTTAAAGGACATACTTTTTCCATGATCAAAAGAGCTTGTTGCACGGTGTTATATAACTACGTACATACATACACATTTACATTAACAATCACTAAATCTCAATAGCCAGATTAACATTGCATATGGCACTTGTTTCTCAAAAGTGTAACAACTCAAAATGTTCTAATTTTCACATTTTGCAAAAAACCAAATCACAGAGGTCATATCTACCCACTGTAAAAATCTCCCTTTGATTTGTCTTCCGTGATGAAAACCGTTATGACTCTCTTTGTGTTTTTAGAATAACTAACTTTTAGAATCAATAGAAATAGTTTTTGGCCTCAACTGAAAATTCATGACTTTTGAGTTGTTATGCTTTTAGGGAACGAGTGCGATATGTATGCATAAGTAATATTGTGTATTTATTTTATACGTACATATGAATGTATATTAACACTAATATTGTACATACTTGTACATACATATACATATGTATATATTTTGTTTCTAATCCATTTGCAAACTACAACAAACAATTACAAAGCTAGAAAAGGAAAAAAACATTACATTTTTGCACATCATATTAATTATTTTTAAAATTTGTTTGTTTTTGGTCTGTATATATAAGTGGCATTTTATTGCCGAAGGTTATAATAACAATAATAAAATGTAATAATAAAAGCTCCAACCACTTACATTACATCCAATCTTTTATATATCGTACAAATACAAATTTTAATACAGGCAATAGCAATGGTGTACAAGTGTGTATAGTTGTGACATTCAGTATAATAGATGTATTTTTTATTATTATTTACGACGCAAAATGGTGAATGTGGTACTAAATTTAGAAATACTGAATATTCTATCAGCCACATTATACTTAATCACCAACTATCACAAAATAAATTATATACTTTTGTTTCGTTTTAATGTTGTTTTTTTTTTATTGAATAAAGTATTTAATGTTTACTGGCCAGTAAACATAAGCCTTTTACGGAAGTGAATGAATCCACTAAGTTTCTGTGTTCAAGACATTTTTTAGGAGTTTACTTGAACAGCAAACTGCGCAAAAAAAATAGTTTACTGAAGGTACTCTTGTGAAATAGAGAACCGGACCCAAAGTGAGAGATATAAATTGTAACGTATGGTGTAATGCGGTTAGAACTGGCGGTCTTACAGTTTTCAAATCTTCTACTGGGGTAAAAAGGTGACTTTATATCTATTAACAAGCAGGTGGAGTGGAAGGCACTTGGAGGCTTCATTACCAATCTAAACTGTTATATGAATAAGAGTTTTATGAGTCGTTTGATGTATTACCGTGAAGTAAAACTATGTTGGGCAACCAAATAGTGATTGAGCTTGCACAATAAGGTTGTATATGAGATAGCGACAATCTGGTATTTTGATGGACGTGTTGGGAGAAATATGGGTTCCAAATTTTGGATTACATTAACTGTCAAGATGATTTAACATTTTTAAAAAATGTAATTAGTTCGAATATATTCGTACGAGTGCTGAAACATTAATATTCAAAGAAAATTGCTCACAAATTACTCGTGAATCCTTCATTGTCGGATTCGTTGTTTGCAAAAATCCTGAAGCTTCCAAAAAGCTTTGTAAATTATGTTATAAATCGCAATCAAAACGGAAGCTAAAATTTTAGGAAAACTTGTTAAACAAAATTAAATAAAGAATATAGGACGTTCTATAAAAAGCACAATCCGGAACTCTCCAAAAAATAACTGCACAGAAAATACAATACAAGCGAAAGTACGTAAATATTAGGGTATCCATTCGAATAATGATTTTTCGAATAATCGAACGAAAGTTAAATAATGTTTTTCAGTCACTATAAATTACTACTGCAAATGTTTCTTACACAAATAAATATAGAAATGTACTGCAATAAGTTATAATTCTAAAAGGAAATATTTGATATTTAGTAAAAACAAAAAAATAGGACACAAGTTTAGAAATTGTAGAGTTAACATATAGCGGAGAAATATTAGAAAATTATGTATTAAATACGCTATATTTATATTTGCCCCTTATTGATAGCTTAAAAGAAAGTATTGAAAGTTATTGCAAACAAAATATTTGTGGTATAAAACAAATTTAAAATTTTTCAAAAAACTGTTTGAAACACGATGATATTACTAAAGCTAGATTTACATGTTTGAAGGTATTTTGAAGTCTTATTAAAATTTTGAAAATTTATTTTGATGTTCTATTCACACGTTTCAAAAATTTGATCAAAATATTCCTTCAATATATTTCAAAATCTTTTGATCAAAATTTGTTGAAGCTAATTTACACAAAAGGAACTAGGGTTCGACCTTTTCTTTTGGAAGGTATGTCTCTTTTAGGGAGTGATTGATAAGGAATGATCCTGACTTATACAAAAACTTTGTGCGAATGTCACCAGATGATTTTGATTATTTGCTTAATCTCGTCACCCCATCAATAGGCCAATACTAATATGCGGAATCTTTAAGCCCCGGAAAATGCCTGGCAATTACTTTGAGATTTTTAGCGACTGGGGACAGTTACCCAAGTGTGATGTTCTTGTTTCAAATATCAAGATCATCGATATGCAATATTGTGCCTGAAGTATGCGCTGCATTATATAAAGTATTAAAAGATGAATTAAAACCTAATTTATTAAATAAAAAAAACATATCACAAATAATATCTATTGGTACAGATGCCAGCAACAGAAGAGGGATGGGAGAGTATTTCCCAAAGAATAAATAAAATGTGGAATTTTCCCAATTCAATCGGGGCATTAGATGGAAAACACATCAATATTATAGCACCAGCACATGTATGTATTGATATGGTTTTGAATTAAAAGAATGAACATGCTGTCAAATTATTTATTTTTATCAATATTGCCAGATGCGATTTTGATAATCATTTACACGGCATCAATAAAATCTTCAAAAGTTTTGTTCAATAAATTTTGATCAATAAATTTTGAAGAAATTTTGCTGTTTACACGAGTTTAAAGCATTTTGAAGAGAAATTTTGAAGAAAATTTTAATCATGCAAATCTAGCTTAAGACGTATTAATTCATCGAATTGAAATGTGTGGAATATACAGGAGTTCACAATAAATAATAGAAAAGGTATCATAATGAACCACTTTGGTTTCCAAATATGGTGCTGAATGAGATGTTAAATATATTATTTATATTGCGGATAACATTGATAACGATAACGTTAAAATAGACAAAGAACGTAATTATTAAAATGTACACATATAAGTAATATTATTAAAGATGGCTTTACTTTGTATACGACTTATGGATAAATTCAAAGTCTTTAGTTAGCTAATGGCAAAGGCTTAACTAATGATTATTTATTCGCAATGCTTAGTTTGCCATTAGTTAAACCCCCAAACATCGTTGGTTAACTATTAGTCAAATAACAGCTGTTGCTATGAAATTAAAGTTTACAATTGTTTTCGGCGACAAATTGTAAATATATCTTACGAATTTGAATAATGGCTAAATTCACCGTCTTAATAGTAATATATAAACAATAGTTAGTATTTTAGTTTACTAATTGTTAACTAGTGACCGGGAATTCGGCCATTAGTAAAGGAATACGATTTTTATTTTACTTTTTTTTTTAGAAATTTTCAAGTTAAAATCTCTTATTCGAATTATTCGTTTCATTCGAACAAAACAGAAATCGGATAATTTGGATATCCTAATAAATACATACATGTGGATGCTCGTTTGAATCCGATCGTGCAATTAAGTATCCAAATCGGTGTGAAAAACGGAATGTTGTTTTTATAAAATAGGAAAACATTCTTTACGATGAAACAAGTGTAAAAATGGACCACAAATAACTATCCGGAATAACATTTTCTATTCAAGCGAATATGTAAATACATATACAAAAATGGATTAATTTGGTAAAAATGCTATTTTTGAAAAGCAATTTGCAGTTGTCATTTTTTTGTCATCTTTTTAACAATGACTTCCGATATTTATACATATGTATTTGTATGTACTCGTATATTTCTTGCTGGATTGGTACCGAATAAATCAGGTTGGCGAATGCAACAATATTGGGTTATTGTTAGCGATTTGGAATAATTATGATTTTTATAAATATGAACTAATTTTAGTTTGTTATTTTACATTTACAGTTTCATTACAGTTTTTCTTTAGGTTGTGGTTCAAAAGTATTCAATCGGGGTTTTTTGTTACATTAATATTAAGACATTTATGCGCCCAGATTTTATGTGAACATTGTTTTATTTATTTTACAAGATAATAAGCCAATTTTTTGCTTTTCAGCTAAATTTTGAAATTGAGTTCAAGAGTTGAACTACTAAAGTTTTTATTTCACATTAATAAATAAATAAATACGAAAACAAATGTTTTATTTCAATGTTTTTCCAGGTAAAAGGTGCATGTCATGATAAAACAGTAAAAACTGAAAGAAACCAAAAAATACATTGTATGTATGAACATAAATAAATGAAACTAACGAAAATAAAAAGTTTTCAGGTAATATTTTATACAAATGTCACTTATCATACAACAAAACACTAGGGGTGGTTAAATATGATTTTAGCTGATTTTTTATGAAGTTTCAAAAAGAAAAAAAAATTAATGGTTCCAGTTACGAGCAGTCAACACTAAGTATTGACTTTTCAGTTTATGACTATTTTTTTAACTTTGTTTCACAAACATAAAATGTACTGAAACCATTAAATGGTTAGATTTAATGTTGTTTTAAATGTTTTTACTATACGCCTTCATATTATATGCGCAGATACATATGTATTTATTATTGAAACTAAACTATATTTAATTGTTATTTATTAGTTTTAGTTACATTAACAACTTTTCATATTTCAGGTGCGAAAGTGGTTTTTATGGCAAAATTTAGAAACAATGCCAAATCATAAATGGAGTAAACGTGTATTATAAACCAGAAAACACAATAATATACATATGTACTATGTATGTATAGAAGTATTCGTGCTATATTTACGTTTCCACAGGAATCAATAAAAATACTGTGCTCGATTTGGACATTTTTTTTTACCGACAAACCGGGCATCCAGTGGTGCTAACCGTTTTTTATGTTAGTTAGTTTAAATTATATTTAAGTAGGACTACATTTTTTTTAAACCAGTCGTTTTGGAAATATTTTTTTTTGCAAAAAATTTCTATTTATGTTCAGCATGTGTCGTTGATAGTTTACCAGAAATCAGTCTAGTTTAAAAATAATTTCAAAAACGACTTAAAGATAATTTCGTCGCTGAATTTGGTTTTTTTATTTAATTTAATAAACTAAACAGTTTTAGAGTTACGCGAATATTTATTGCGCAACCTCCTCCATTTTTTAAATAGCGCTATATCTCGTAAACCAGATCTAGCTTAAAACGGTTACCACCACTGGATTCAGCGTACTTGATTTAGCTTTATCCACTGGATGCCCCGCTTGTCGGAACAGGCAACTTTTAATCGAAACTTTATAAATAAAACAAGTGAGAAAGTTGTTCCAGTCTGGCTATATATATATTACCCTACACCAAGCATATAACAGAAATATTTCAGAAACGCGCACTATATCATAAAATCTATATGCACCTCGATACAACACTTTTTTACATATTCTGATATTCTGAAGAGGTTGTTATATAGCACAGAATTGTTTATACCTAATATACATACATATATCAAACACATTTGTGTTGAATTTTGTTTGAATAACAAACATTTTTAAGACAATGCCCAGCCCTATCGCTGAAAAGGGAACGGATACTAAGGGCACCCTTTCTTTCATGTTTGGGTGAACTATCTAGGATAAATCCAAGATGCATCAGCACCTTTGCCAAGGAGTCTGGATGGTTCGATAGGGAAGCAACCAATGCGGAGTGAAACCGATAGGTTGCTCACAAACAGGTATCACAATGGGATCAACACAAATGGACCCAAGTGAGCTGTTTCAAGAACGGCTACCCACGGAACCTAACCTAAGACAATTATGGTATGTAGTTAAAAGAAATTTCGGATCTGGACCTTATATCTGGATAAAATGTTTGGGTGTAATTTGGTTTTATGTAAAATATATTTGTGACAAAATTTGTTTGGATACAATAAAGTCCTATTTCGGGTGGGCATTATTTCAGGTTTTATTTTAAGCAATTCAAAATAGCCAATTAGTGCCAAAAAATATTTCGTGTACTCAACTTTGCACAAATGTGTCTTTTGAAATATTTGAAGAAATATTTTGATATAAGTATCATTATCATTAGATTTCTAAGTGTTTGCTTCGTTTATGGCTTAAAAAAATACTAGTTTGATATTAATTTAATTGCATATACAATTACATATACACAAATCAAATTATAATAAATGATGAACAAACTGTTAAGAGTCATTAAGAATAATATTTTAGTAATGACAAAAAATAGCTATTCTACGCGAGTAATAGCTAAACATATTAAAGTTAGTCAATCAGTGTTCAAAGTTGTTAAAGAAAATGCGTTCCCAAGCCACAAATCTGATGTCGCAAAAAGCTAACAACGAATGTGACACTTCCAAAATCGTTAAAGAATGGCTTAGCATAGCTTAGATACTTTTAGTTATGTTTTATAAATTATTTTGTTAATTATAATTATATTATATTATTAATTATTATATATAATTAAAATTAATTATAAACATAAAATAAATGACAAACAACTTTTTTAATTTTCTTTATTAATTTTGCCCTTATGCAATATCTAGAGCAGCAAGTACTAACATGTAGTCACTTGTGCTCACCACTGTATATGTTATAATTTGAATTAGTTTTGAATCTGAAAAGTAGTGTATTTGTGAATCTAATAGAGATATTAATTTCAATCTCTTGGATCAGATCAGAAATTACTTTATTTAAGTAAAATGCTTAAGCCCAAGAAAAATATGGATCAAATGCTTACGTCTATTTGCAAATTAATTAAAATTTTGATGAAAATGTTGTGTTTTTTTTAGTGTTCCAACAAATATGCAGTATGAAATATAATCGTTATTTATAAACTTAAACAAACTTATGCAATATCATATTCAACGTATATTAAATTCGTCATTCCAAGTAATAAATTGTAAAACAATCGAATAAAATTACAGAAAAAAATCCCGCAGTCCCAAAACTGGGATTTTATACAATTAGAATAATTGTAGTATTTAGTTGAACTGTTACTATTTAATTTTTGATATTTTTCTTAGTTAGGCTTAAGTTCATTTTAAATTTAATTTTCATTAAATCATTTTTACTGAAGAAGGATTGTTTAACAACTTGAAAAAAATTTTTATTTTTGATAATTTTTCTGACTAGGATTCGAACCTGGGTTGTTTGGTTGAATTGACATATGTTTCGAGAAACACCACTTTCTCTCATCAGAATTCTTTACGTTCTGACCTATGCACCACTACGGTGCCTGCTAGTCAACAGACAACATCAATCCTTTAACCAGTGACTGGTGGTTCGAAGTTTTCTGTAAATTATCATTTTTATTAATTTCTATTTTAGTTGTTGTTTTTCCTTTTCTTCAGTTTTTTCCTTTCGTATTCATGCCAAGACTTCGTCTCGAAAACCTGAATACATTTGTTTTTATTGTGTTTTATTGTCCACTTTCGTACACATGTAAACATTAACGGCTTGTGCCTTAGCTATTTTATAGAATAATTGTAGTATTTAGTTGAACTGTTACTATTTAATTTTTGATATTTTTCTTAGTTAGGCTTAAGTTCATTTTAAATTTAATTTTCATTAAATCATTTTTACTGAAGAAGGATTGTTTAACAACTTGAAAAAAATTTTTATTTTTGATAATTTTTCTGACTAGGATTCGAACCTGGGTTGTTTGGTTGAATTGACATATGTTTCGAGAAACACCACTTTCTCTCATCAGAATTCTTTACGTTCTGACCTATGCACCACTACTGTGCCTGCTAGTCAACAGACAACATCAATCCTTTAACCAGTGACTGGTGGTTCGAAGTTTTCTGTAAATTATCATTTTTATTAATTTCTATTTTAGTTGTTGTTTTTCCTTTTCTTCAGTTTTTTCCTTTCGTATTCATGCCAAGACTTCGTCTCGAAAACCTGAATACATTTGTTTTTATTGTGTTTTATTGTCCACTTTCGTACACATGTAAACATTAACGGCTTGTGCCTTAGCTATTTTATAGAATAATTGTAGTATTTAGTTGAACTGTTACTATTTAATTTTTGATATTTTTCTTAGTTAGGCTTAAGTTCATTTTAAATTTAATTTTCATTAAATCATTTTTACTGAAGAAGGATTGTTTAACAACTTGAAAAAAATTTTTATTTTTGATAATTTTTCTGACTAGGATTCGAACCTGGGTTGTTTGGTTGAATTGACATATGTTTCGAGAAACACCACTTTCTCTCATCAGAATTCTTTACGTTCTGACCTATGCACCACTACGGTGCCTGCTAGTCAACAGACAACATCAATCCTTTAACCAGTGACTGGTGGTTCGAAGTTTTCTGTAAATTATCATTTTTATTAATTTCTATTTTAGTTGTTGTTTTTCCTTTTCTTCAGTTTTTTCCTTTCGTATTCATGCCAAGACTTCGTCTCGAAAACCTGAATACATTTGTTTTTATTGTGTTTTATTGTCCACTTTCGTACACATGTAAACATTAACGGCTTGTGCCTTAGCTATTTTATAGAATAATTGTAGTATTTAGTTGAACTGTTACTATTTAATTTTTGATATTTTTCTTAGTTAGGCTTAAGTTCATTTTAAATTTAATTTTCATTAAATCATTTTTACTGAAGAAGGATTGTTTAACAACTTGAAAAAAATTTTTATTTTTGATAATTTTTCTGACTAGGATTCGAACCTGGGTTGTTTGGTTGAATTGACATATGTTTCGAGAAACACCACTTTCTCTCATCAGAATTCTTTACGTTCTGACCTATGCACCACTACGGTGCCTGCTAGTCAACAGACAACATCAATCCTTTAACCAGTGACTGGTGGTTCGAAGTTTTCTGTAAATTATCATTTTTATTAATTTCTATTTTAGTTGTTGTTTTTCCTTTTCTTCAGTTTTTTCCTTTCGTATTCATGCCAAGACTTCGTCTCGAAAACCTGAATACATTTGTTTTTATTGTGTTTTATTGTCCACTTTCGTACACATGTAAACATTAACGGCTTGTGCCTTAGCTATTTTATAGAATAATTGTAGTATTTAGTTGAACTGTTACTATTTAATTTTTGATATTTTTCTTAGTTAGGCTTAAGTTCATTTTAAATTTAATTTTCATTAAATCATTTTTACTGAAGAAGGATTGTTTAACAACTTGAAAAAAATTTTTATTTTTGATAATTTTTCTGACTAGGATTCGAACCTGGGTTGTTTGGTTGAATTGACATATGTTTCGAGAAACACCACTTTCTCTCATCAGAATTCTTTACGTTCTGACCTATGCACCACTACGGTGCCTGCTAGTCAACAGACAACATCAATCCTTTAACCAGTGACTGGTGGTTCGAAGTTTTCTGTAAATTATCATTTTTATTAATTTCTATTTTAGTTGTTGTTTTTCCTTTTCTTCAGTTTTTTCCTTTCGTATTCATGCCAAGACTTCGTCTCGAAAACCTGAATACATTTGTTTTTATTGTGTTTTATTGTCCACTTTCGTACACATGTAAACATTAACGGCTTGTGCCTTAGCTATTTTATAGAATAATTGTAGTATTTAGTTGAACTGTTACTATTTAATTTTTGATATTTTTCTTAGTTAGGCTTAAGTTCATTTTAAATTTAATTTTCATTAAATCATTTTTACTGAAGAAGGATTGTTTAACAACTTGAAAAAAATTTTTATTTTTGATAATTTTTCTGACTAGGATTCGAACCTGGGTTGTTTGGTTGAATTGACATATGTTTCGAGAAACACCACTTTCTCTCATCAGAATTCTTTACGTTCTGACCTATGCACCACTACGGTGCCTGCTAGTCAACAGACAACATCAATCCTTTAACCAGTGACTGGTGGTTCGAAGTTTTCTGTAAATTATCATTTTTATTAATTTCTATTTTAGTTGTTGTTTTTCCTTTTCTTCAGTTTTTTCCTTTCGTATTCATGCCAAGACTTCGTCTCGAAAACCTGAATACATTTGTTTTTATTGTGAAAAATTATCAAAAATAAAAATTTTTTTCAAGTTGTTAAACAATCCTTCTTCAGTAAAAATGATTTAATGAAAATTAAATTTAAAATGAACTTAAGCCTAACTAAGAAAAATATCAAAAATTAAATAGTAACAGTTCAACTAAATACTACAATTATTCTATAAAATAGCTAAGGCACAAGCCGTTAATGTTTACATGTGTACGAAAGTGGACAATAAAACACAATAAAAACAAATGTATTCAGGTTTTCGAGACGAAGTCTTGGCATGAATACGAAAGGAAAAAACTGAAGAAAAGGAAAAACAACAACTAAAATAGAAATTAATAAAAATGATAATTTACAGAAAACTTCGAACCACCAGTCACTGGTTAAAGGATTGATGTTGTCTGTTGACTAGCAGGCACCGTAGTGGTGCATAGGTCAGAACGTAAAGAATTCTGATGAGAGAAAGTGGTGTTTCTCGAAACATATGTCAATTCAACCAAACAACCCAGGTTCGAATCCTAGTCAGAAAAATTATCAAAAATAAAAATTTTTTTCAAGTTGTTAAACAATCCTTCTTCAGTAAAAATGATTTAATGAAAATTAAATTTAAAATGAACTTAAGCCTAACTAAGAAAAATATCATTTTATACAATTTTAACAAAATTTAATCTATATTTATATTTGAGCTTTTAAAAGACTTTCCACGAAGGTTGCCAAAACTGTTTTCTTTTTGTATGTCAGTCTTGAAGTTTTAGAACATATGACCTAATATTAAAATTGTTATAAAAATAGGTCGATTTCGGAACTGCGTATGATCAAAATATTCTAAAAATTTGACATATTTTTTTATTGATTCATGAACGTTTTTTCTAAAAAATTTTGATGCTGCCTAATTGTGTTTAAGTTTGTGTGGAGCTTGTGAAGAGTAAATATAGACGTTTAATATAGGTATAAGTATTTGTATTTGTACACACCTTAGGACTTTAAGATTGATATTTTTCTGAAATAAAATAAAAAAAATTACAATAATCACCATATTAAATTTTTTTTCTTGTTTTATTTCATATTTTATGAAGAAATATATAAAATGTTTACTAATGCAAAATTGTAAGGGAAGATAAGGATCCAAATGTTCTTAAAGGAATTGAATTACAAATTTTGTCATTTTGTTTTTTCAAATATCAAAATTGCTAGAACGTTTAAAATGTGTTCCAAAAGTGCCCACTGTACCGTTATTTGCCGTGTGATAGTAAAAAAATTTTATATATATTTACGTAATATAACGGCTATATAAATTTTAAGCTTTTTGAGGATTAGTAGTTTGCGTTTTCTGAATTGTTTTCTTATTTCTAAATATATTTGTATTAAAATTTGCAATATTTGCATATGGCTGCGGAGGGTTGTGCTCGCTTATGCATTAAGTTCTCATTCCTGACAATTTAAAATTTTTATATAGGCCCGAAGAAATTTGTTTCTATAAAATAAATAATATAGGCATTTTTTGAAAAAAACCTCATGTAACTATTTCATGTAACTATTTACAGAGACAAAACAATTGTTAGCGAACTATTTTAATTTTATTAAAAATTACACAGCTAATATTTTCGATAATTTGTTCGACCCTTTATAGACTCGCCATTATTTCAATATACTTCCAATGGAAAATAAAGTTCTTGCAGAAAAGCTATTTATTTACATTTCCTAAAATTGGAGATGGTTTACACTGCAAAATTCAGCTTCCCTTTTCAACAAAACATTCAATTACCACTTACGATTTTAACTTTGTTACTAGGTCAAAAGTGTTTCGCAATATCTGAACGTTAATCCGTTAATTTAACATTTAAGTCCTAAATTTGTAATGACGTATATAACGGACGAAATAAATAAACATTTGTTAATAGAAATGAGAAATGTCGATTTATTGCTGGTAAAGCTTTTTTGGCAACTATTTAAAAAATGTGAACGTTAGAGGGAATAAATCTATGCACAAATTTCATCTTACATAAGATATGTGACATTAGAACATTTCACTTCAGAATTGTTAAGTTAGAATTTCTTTTTTTTACCTTCTACCTCCACCACCACAAGTGGTGAATGAGGGTATATATAAGTTGGTCAGTCTGTGTTTAACACTAATAAATATTGATCTGAGATCCAACAAAGTATATATTTTCTTGATTCTTATGGAAATCTAAGTCGATAGAGCTATGCCCCTCTGTCTGTCAGTGCAACATTGTCACGTCCAAAATCAGCAATGTATACAAAAACCTTTCATAATTCTCCTAAACAGTTTGGTATTGATCATAAAAATCATCAAAATCGGTTCAGGCGAACCAGAATTATTGACCAAAATGTGTAACAACCTCCATCAAAATACGGTATTTTTAAACAATTTTTTTTGCTATTTTGTTCAAATATATTTCAGATAATGCCATGAAATTTTGTACACGTTTCTACGATGGAAGGATAATCTGTGATGAAAATAGTAAGAATCAGTTCATGATTGCTCATAGCTCCCATACAAATCTCTTTTCGAAATATGGTTCAATGGTATATAAATACCTATAAAATTTTAATATCAACCGACCGAGAGTCGAAGCATTTATCTCGTTGGATTGTTGTTTTAATCACGTCTTAGTTGGTCGACGAGAGCTGAAGAATTTATCTAATCGGATTGCACTCATAGCTATTGTTGTTCATCTAAAAAGTCGTTAGCCGACCGAGAGTGGAAGCATTTATCTCGCCGGATTATATTCCTTAGTTAGTTGTAACCACGACATAGTTGTTGTTAACACTCCACAATATATAAAAAGGTAATTTAGCCAAATATTGATTCTCTTAACGTCCCGAACGTATTCTGAAGATAAAAGAGAGTTTTGTGGTAATATGTCAGAGGAAGCTGACCTCCGAAGAACCTGGACAGACTCGGCAAACCCGGTAGGAAAGACAACTGTATCACAATATACATTAATACTAGTAACTTTGCAATAAATTTATTATCATACATAAAACTAATTTAGGGTAACCATTCGAATAATGGTGGTACGAATATTTAACGTCATACCATTTAAAATTTGAAATTCTTCAAATAATTCGATTAATTTTAAATATTTGATCGAATTATTGAAACAAGTTAAAACTCTTGTTCGAATTATTCATTTTATTGCAATTAAAGAAAAATTTAATAACTTGGAAACCCTAGTGCTCAGACAAATACATGTGCATTTATAAAATTACAACTACATTCTGGTTGTGACATGTTTTAATTTAACTCTAATCATGATTCTGTATGAATAAATTGTAAAATAAATAATTATAAACATCGCTTTGTGTTTACGTGTTATACTCAATTTCACAGTACATATTATGATTAGTAATGGTGCTACGTAGAAAGTACTTTAAGCATTAAACACATTCGAGACAGCAGGTTACACGACTATACGAGTGCTAATGTCGTAGGGTACTTATGCTGCCCTGTATCCCAGCTAGTTAATCATTTTCAAAATGACAGCTAAATGGTCAACAGCTGATCCCGAAATCTGACGTTTTTAGTGATGTGAGGATCATTGAATTCTTTTGCCCATCGTTTTATACAGGCTAAAATAGCACAAGCTTTATTAACAGCCATCGTTATATGTTGTACAAAATTTAACTTTGAATCTAACAAAATCCCAAGATTCATAACTGAGTTTACCAACTCTAGTTTATGATCACTTAAGGTGCCATCAGACGGGATGTATTTTACATATGTACTGTCAAATTTTCCACCATGCAAAAATTGACAGCATTATAATTTCTTGAAAAGTGCATATGTTGGCATTTCTCAGGTTTAATTCCATTAAATTAAGGTCACACCAGTTACTAAAATTATCCAAATCGTACTGCCGGTAAATATGATCTGCTGAATTTTTAAAACTAGAAAATATTTCCACATCATCCGCAAACATCACAATATTTGAGTATTTGATTTCTTCAGGCATGTCGTTTACAAACAGCAAAAAGCAAAATAGAGCCGAGATGACTTCCTTGCGGGACGCCGGATTTTACCAATACCTTTTTTTAAATTGCACCATTAAATTTTACGGACTGTGTTCTATTTAAAAGATATGTTTTTAACTAGTTTAAACAAATGTTGGTGAAACCCATAACATCCAATTTTTTTTAGCAGAAGATTGTGGTTACCTTTACCAAAGGCATTAATAAAATCTGTCTAAATGGCGTCAATAAGTTGACCGTTGACAAAGCCATCATTGACTAAAGATGTTAACTGCAAAATATTAGTCATAGCTGATGATCCTTTACGAAAACCATGTTGAAAAGGTATTAGTAACGAAAAAATTTGGTGTGAAAGACAAGTAGTGATGCATTTCTCAAATAGTTTTCGGATTGCACTAAGTTTAGCTATGCCTCTATAATTCGTTATGTGTGATTTATTATAAGATTTAAATAGAGGTGTAATATGTGATTCTTTCCAAATACTGGGAAAGTAGACATTATTTAATGAAATATTAAAAATAATTGATAATGAAAATGCAACAGCATGTGCACATTCCATCAAGACACAGTTTGGTATGCCATCAGGTCCATTTGAAAATTAATATTTAAAACTTTTTAAACATTCAATAATGTGTGTAGTGTTGATCGATGAAAAAGCTATTGCTTGACTATGGCAAATATTGAATGGATGGATAGAAGAGAAGTTGGCGAATAAATCACAAGATTCAGTATTTAGATATTTCTTGTTTGTTGCTGTACCATTAGTCTTCCTTTTTAAGTTTACAAACTTAAAAAATGACCTTGGATCTCACTTAGTAATCGGTATACATTTTATTGTTCAGCAAGATATATTTTGTACGCAGTACAGAATATTTCATGTAGTATTGATGACAGCCAGATTTTTTATATTTTCTGTAGTATTTATTTTTCAAATTCTGTAACGAAGAAAGCACATTCATCCATATATTGATACAATGTTGTATAAAATGTAGATTTTGGCATACCATTAGGGATGGATGACAATTGAAGCCAATTGGTGTCATACAAACGATTATTAAGATCGTTGTAGTTTGCATGTTTGAAACAATACACTTTATCCTCTCTAGTGCAGATTTTATCATGACAAGAACTTTGAATATTGCAACTTCACGCAGAGAAAAAACATGGTTGTGGTAAACATAATCTAAGAGCAACATATTATGATAAGTTCTATGATTGTAGTCAAAACATATTATGATGAATACAAGTGCCATGAAATATCATATTATGATCAATTATCATCGTAATATTTCATCATAATATTTTCTTGTTAATCATAATTTGATAATATAACATCATATTATAACCTAATATAATCATGAAATTGTCATACATGATCATATTATGACCTAATTTAACCATATTATAGTTTAAAGTAATCATAATATGATCTAAAGTGATCATATTATGATATATAACAATCATATTAACCCCTATCGTGAATAAAAATTCCACATGAAATTTGTTTCCTTTTCACATTTTTCCTATTAAAATTCAATGTTAAAAAAATAAAAGGGAACAAATTTCATGTGGATTTTGTAGCAGTCAGTCAATAATTGGCATTAGCTCCCGCATTAAGTCCACTTTCGATTATAATAACCAACCATATAACTGTTGTAAATAATTCTATTGGGATGAAATTCAACCAATATAATCCTAAAATACATAGAAATCACATTATTAAATATTGGATTTAGAAGCTATTAGTCCATAATTGGTCCACTTCTACTATGCCACACATACATCTCTTGCAATAAAGGTATTGAGATCAAATTCAACCAAAAGAAGCATCACCTTATAATCTTACTCTTTTTTATACTCTGTTTCTTAATTTGTTGTGAATAGGGAAAAATGTTCTTTTAATTATATAAATTGTTAAATTAAACTCAAGATTATTATGAAAATCAGACACACTTTGTACATTATGGTGAGAATTGGTAATTACATCAATTACACTGGTTTACAAATTTTTAATTTGGAAAAATACCAAGAACGCCACTTGCCTAGATAAGTTAATTGGGACCTCCTGAACACGAAAAACGCTGTAATTTTTTTTCTAAGTACCGTTTTTTAGATAACGGTACTTTTGTGTTTTTCGGTGTATGGTCCCATTCAAACCCTTGTGGAGCCCAACCGAAGAGCCCGATCGAGATGAATGGCATATCGTTGGAAAGGTAATCGCATGCCTTTTCCGTCGATATGCTGCAAAGCATTTAATGAGTGTTAAGGTCCAGCTCATTTGGAGGCATGGGAAGCATTCTAGGACATCGTTCACAATTTTTTGGGAAACTACAGAAGTCCTGATTACGCAGAGAAGATCGATACATTACTGCAAAAATTCAATGCCATTGGTAAGCGTTGAGTGAAAACATGTATATCAAAAAGGCCGTTATGATTTAAAATTTATTCTTTTTAACCTTTAGATTCAAATATGACACCTAAATTACACTTCTTATTCAGTCATTTGGATATTTTCCCCACCAACTTGGGCTCCGAAAGTGATGAACAAGGTGAAATATTTCACCAAGAAATGGAAGAAATCGAGAGACGTTACAAAGGCTGGTGGGACGAACAAATGATGGCGGACTATTGTTGGTTCCTCATTCGCGAAGATCCATCCGAAAAAAACGTAAGAGTTCACGTCGCTCGCCATTTTAATTTAAATTTTTTGAATTTACGCCGAATATAGTGTGTAAGCAATGAAGATGAAAATATTGTCGTTCCACAAAATCCTTAATAAAAACTATATTTTCCATCCGATTTTTTTCAAATTACGCTTAAAATGTTGGTAATTAAATAAACTATTTGGATAAAAAATAAAACATTCCAGATATTAACTGTAACGTAGAAAAAAAATTAAATAAAAAAGAAAAATTTTGAAAAAAACGTAAAAAATAGGCAAATTTTGAACTTTGAGGTGCCATAACTCAGCTATTTCTTATCAGATAGAAATTTGCAGCATATCGGCGGAAAAGGCATTCGATTACCTTTCCAACGATATGCCATTTATCTCGATCGGGCTCTTCGGTTGGGCTCCACAAGGGTTTGAATGGGACCATACACCGAAAAACACAAAAGTACCGTTATCTAAGAAACGGTACTTAGAAAAAAAAATTACAGCGTTTTTCGTGTTCAGGAGGTCCCAATTAACTTATCTAGATAAGTGGCGTTCTTGGTATTTTTTGGCTGTAAACCAGTGTTATGAATGGTCAAAATTGGATAAAATTTAAAAGCATTTAAAATAAAATCACATTAATGATTTACGACCAATAGGTTGTAATGTTGTCAATCAAATAATATATAAAATACTAATACAATTTTCACTAAGTCTGAAAAGAATTGCAGTACCATAACCAGTATAGTTTTTCTATTTCTTACTATGTTTAGGTCGAGAATATTTAGGATTCGGCCCAGCCGAATATTGAACTCTGACTTGTTTTTAACAACATTTGTTTAGAAATAAATTTACTAGAATATTCAAAAATAATTAAAAGATAAAAAACTTTTTAAAAATCATTCGAATAATTTTTATTCGAATGGCAGTCCTTGTTGCTACCAATGGACTTAAAATGTTTAAATTATAAATTTTAAAATGGCAAATATTGAAATATGTATGTATGTATATGAAAAAACCCATATAACGGCACCACAAGTGTTATTTTACATTGTTTGTTCTTTTTTATTGTAGACCGGAAATGGGCACTGCACGCAAACAGTTATCAAAGATGTCCTCTTTCATTCTCGTGCAATATGGTAGAGAATGTGTGATATGTTCTAGTTATGTTGTAAAAGTACGATTGTAGATGTGTGATGATGTATTGGAATGTGTGTATGACAGAGATTTCAATTAATTAATTCGATTTTAAAATCATTCAACATTTTAATGTTAAATACTGTTGTCAATTAAAATGTAATCCAAATTTAAATTGAAATTAATTTATTTAAAATGGTATTCTATTAGTATCATCTGCTCAAAGTAATGAATTTAGTTAGTTTGTAATGAAAAAGAATCATGTCTATGAATTGTTTTCCTAATCAATGGATTTTATGGATAGTACATCAAAATAAAATATAGATTTTGAAATTTAAATCAAGAATTAATTCTTTCGAACTTTTGGTGTACACTTATCAGTATTTGAATTTATATTTAGATACATATTTATTTTCTCGTATTCAAAATTCAACCAATTCATATTTATATTTATATGAGTACAAATATAGTAAGCTGTATTTGCTGTTACCATTTTGGTGTGATTTTTTATAGCTTTATACATAGAAATGTATGTGTGTATGTATGTTTTTTTTTTTATAAACTTACCTCTCACACAAATATATGCACATATGGATATACATACATATGTACTCATGTACATATAGCGAATGCATGCATGTATAGCAGCTCAAGTGCGATTAAATTTTATGATTTTTCAATTGTTATAAGAATACTGGAAAATAAAATAAAATACAACGAGACTAACAAATGCGCACTCGAAACAATTGTTGAGGGCAATAATGGTTTTAAATGACACTTTCAGTTGAACAGCATTTATTTATTATGAACGTATTCATCAGTTTTGTAGACAACACATCAATAAAAAATATACTTTTTCCATTGACAATGGGTTTCACATACATAAAAATATGAAACATAATACATATTGTTGGTCTCATGTAGAAAGGCCCTAACTCGCTATTTTTTCGAAATTTGTTTTTTTTTGCGATTCCAATGCATTTAACGCAAATACACCTCCTCACAAAACTTTATTGCAATAGTGTAAAAAATAACGCTTTTATAAGTAGTTGTACAAAAAAATTTACATGTTGAATATTACAGTTTCTCTTATGTTTTTACCTTCTCCTGTAAAGTTTAAAATATGCGAGTTAGGGCCTTTCGAAATGAAACCATCGATATATTAAATTATTCCAAAATAAACGTTTGCTTTTTTATATAAGTACATAACTACTGCTATGATAAAATCCTTCAAAGGAAACTCTCACATGAAATGCACTTCCGCGTGTGTATTTAAAATTAGGTAATGTAGATTTTATAATAACAAATATAATTTTAAGAGCTATTAACGATTATGTACATACATATGTTCACTAAGCAATCTAATATATGGCTGCGTTTGAAAATGTGGATAAGTGGAATGAATATTATGGAGAGAGTCTATTGCTGAATTAAATAACTGTTTATTCATTTTCTGTAAAAACCTATTTTTTTAATCTTTAAATTAGTAATGAAATAAAATTAATGAGTGTATTATTCCATTTGTGCATTTATCTTATACACAAAACGAAACTTCTTATAAAAATCAGTTCAATTTTCAAATATAATGCAAAACTCATAACTTTGGATGTAAAAGTCTTTTGGAATGTAGCACTTTTACAAACTTATCCAAGATATAAATAAAAAGTTGCTTAAAAGATGTGTGATTCATTTAGAAATGTAAATTTTAGAAGTCTTTCTAGAAAATTCCTAGAAATACATATAAACATTTTTAAGAAAAACTATAATTAAAGAAGAAACTAAAATTAATTTATTTTTTTTTTATAAATCGGAATTTTTGTTTTGATGGATACATTAGCTTTCGATTCACTTGCCCTGCATCGCTAACATATTTTTATTGTCGAGTATTTACAGTACAACTCGGCTTTCTTTACCAATTACAATCGATACCAATTCATTACAGATTTTGAATAATGACAGGCAGCGAAATCAGGCCAAAATATTACGAACGTTTAATAAGATGTTGCAAACTATTCTACAGGCATTCTTATATATAAATATCCGAATTCATAGTTGAAAAGTGTCAAAACGGATGCTCTTTAGATCATATTTTACTTCATGGAACGTGTCTTTTGCATTTTATTTTCTTACACCTTGCATCGCTTTATAACATCATTTACAAAACTTTTAATTCCATTAATTTCTCCTTGCTTTGCATTTGTATAAATATGTTGCGTCTACATGCTTTAAAACGTCAGGTGACAATAGCTAACTTAATAATAATAAAAAAATGCATTGCATTGAGTAATCGTTGCATTAGTTTTGTTGAATCTTTTTTACAAAAACACTCTTTTATTATATACATATGTATGTACTCGTATGTATATGTAATTAATGAACACTGAAAAATTTAAAAGCTATTGACTTTAAAAAATGGTGCAGGTCTGTGTGGTTTCCTAAATGAATCTAACAACTCGATACATCAGTTTCGAAAAATGTAATTTATCTGTGCACAAATTATTTACACACATACAAACACAAACTACTTCTATACATACATATATATATGTACATTAGCATACTCCGAAAAAATCAAATTGGGAATGTTTACCGTCCCCACCCCTAGAATTGTTCTATGGATTGTAGAAACATGGACCCCACAAAAGAACGTCTCATTCCAGTAATTGAGATAGCCGAAATTTGAGCTCAATTAAACGACGTTAACCAGTGCAACTTGTCGCTCAAAGCTTTTCCAAGGGAAAAAAAATTGTTACGAAAATGTATTTTAATTTAAATTTCATTCAGTCTCTTCTCATCGAACTGTTCGGACGTGTTACTTTTAGTGCGGCTGAATTTTCGGTGAAAAAATCGTAATAGGTGAAAAAGTGTAAAAAGTTGAAATTAAACAAAAAAGTGAAAAAAAATCGTAATAGGTTAAAATATATAAAAAAAAAAAACATTAAAAATCGTATAAAAACTGTATGAGCGTTCCTCTCAGATGTAATTCTGAGAAAGAGCTTAGCTCGACTAGAAAAACTAGATGCATCTCTGAGGAAGAATCCATAAAAAAATCTTTGGAGAATTTTCTCACTGCAAGAGCCGTGGAACGGCGTCGTTCCTGTTCGCCCAATATTGTGATTTCAACAGATGAAAAAACATCATCTTCATCAAATAGTGCAGTCAAACCCAAAAAACAAGTAGGTATGGATAAGTACATAACCGTTCTCAAGCGACAGAGGAGCCCGAAGTCTGCTCAAGTGTCATCAAATGCAAAAGCTCCTAAGACCGTGAGTAATGATCAAAATAGGTTTGCTCTCCTCCAGACGGATGAGCCAGAACTTCCGAAGAAGACGTTTAAGCCCCCACCAATTTATCTGAGAGAGCCGACTTCCAGTAAATTGGTACAAGGAATTGTTGCTGTAATAGGTGAAAACATGTTTAGCGTAACCTCAATGAAACATGGAAATATCTGCGAGACAAAGATACAAGTGAATAGGGAAGATGATTTTCGAACATTGTCCAACCAGCTGGAAAGGGAAACTAGGGATTTCTATACCTACCAGCTCAAAAGCGCAAAAGGACTCCAAGTCGTTCTAAAGGGTATAGACCCATGTGTTGATCCCGCGGAGATAAAAACCGGTTTAATGGACAAAGGGTTCAAAATCAAGAGCGTAGTGAATATTAGAAACCGTGAAAAGATCCCTCAGCCCATGTTCAGGGTAGAATTGGAACCTGGAGATGTTGTCTTAAAGAAAAATGAGTCCCATCCCATCTACAATCTGATGTACCTTCTGCATCGTAGAATCACCGTGGAAGAACCACATAAGCGTCAGGGACCCGTACAGTGTCTCAACTGTCAAGAATTTGGTCACACCAAGGCGTATTGTAAATTGCCGACAGTTTGTGTTGCGTGTGGGGAGCTACATGCAACTGCTCAATGCGATAAGTCGAGAACTGACTCAAAAATCAAAAAATGCAGTAACTGTGGAGGTAATCATACCGCAAATTATAGAGGTTGTCCAATTTACACTCATTTGAAAGGCATAAGAACCAACAAGACGTCAGTATTGCCTAATCGCCCTCAACAGCCAAATTTAGCATCGAGTGACAATTTCCCTCAATTATTACGGTCCACTAGTCATGTAAACGCGCTTAGTTCTAGACAAGTTTCTTACGCAAACGTCGTTAAATCTAATATGCCAGGTCTGGAGCAGGAACCTAAACCCCAATATTCTGAGCCGCATATCAACAATCTAGAGGCAACATTGCAGACACTTGTCCAAACTATGAACACTTTCACGACCACCATGACATCCATGATGCAGGAAATGCTGAAAATGCAATCCACTATCTTGCAAGCCATTTTAAAGAAATGATTTATTTAAAAATTTGTTTCTGGAACGCGAACGGCCTCCGCCAACATAAAAATGAACTGGAATACTTCCTGATGGATAAGCAGATTGATGTTATGATGATTGCTGAAACTCACTTGACGTCGACAGGGTACTTCAAAATTAATGGCTACGAGTTCTACGATACTAAAGACCCCCGCGGAAGAGCTTGTGGAGGTTCGGCAATTCTTATAAAGAACAGAATAAAGCATTATCTAATGAATAACATAAGTGAGGATTACCTCCAAGCAACAAACATTTGCATTGAATTCTGTCAATACAAATTTGTTTTATCATCGATTTATTCTCCGCCTCGATTTTCAATAAAAGAACACCAATACCATAACTTCTTTAAATCCCTTGGAGCTAGATTTTTAGTTGCTGGTGACTTTAACGCCAAACACACATTTTGGGGTTCACGTCTGGTAACCCCAAAGGGTCGCGTACTCTTCAACACCATTGCTAAAATGGGCTTAGATGTACTCGCAAGTGGACATCCCACCTATTGGCCGACGGACCGACGGAAGATTCCCGATGTTATTGACTTTGGGGTAATGAAAAATATCCCTGTAGAATGGATGCAAGTGGATCCTTCACTGGACTTGTCCTCAGATCACTCTCCTACTATCATTTCAATGCATTTCCCTCAAGTGTGTGGTTCTCCATTTATGAACATGACTAAGACCCGAGTAAGTTGGATAAAATACAAAAAGTATTTAAGTTCTCATTGCACGGAAAATGTTGTGTTGAGAACTACCGACGATATTGATGAGTCGATTGGCAACTTTACCGAGGACCTTCGACGAGCTGTGCATCACGCTTCCACTTATCACGTTGAATGTAGAAATAGGACAACCAGAACTTATTTCTCTGAACTCGAACATCTCCTATCAGAAAAAAGAAGAATGAGAAGAGAGTGGCAAATTCACAGGTCTCCTGAACTGAAAGCTAGGCTACGGGAATGCAGAGATATACTAAGACATTTCTTAGAAACCCAAAGAACGGCCTCACTTAGATCTTACTTGGAAGGTCTTGATAGTACCCCACAATCTGACTACTCGTTATGGAGGGCGGCAAGAGGTTTAAAAAGACCAGTAAGAGGAAAACGTCCTTTGCGAAATCCGACTGGTGACTGGGCTAGAAATGATTCCGAGAAAGGGACATTATTTGTTAACCATTTGAGAAATGTGTTTACTATAAACATCTCAAATAATAACGAATCTGATTTGCCACCACTTGTTATAAGGCCTCCTGTACCTCTAAGACTAAACTTTCGTGATGTCCAAAACGCTATTGGTACTCTGAACCTTAGAAAGGCTCCAGGTATGGATAAAATCAGCAATAAAATGCTTGTGGAGTTACCTCGTGTAGCAAGAAGAATTATCCTCTTTATCTTCAACGCTATTTTACGACTAGAATACTATCCTGCAGATTGGAAGGTGTCTATGATCACTATGATTCCTAAGCCAGGGAAGGACCATACCAAAGTGGAGTCATATAGGCCAATTAGTCTACTGCCGACAATTTCAAAACTGTTTGAAAAATTGTTAATGACTAAATTGACTCCAATTCTGAATGACACTGAATGTATTCCTAATCATCAATTCGGCTTCAGGGCTAAACACAGCACCATCGAGCAAACACACAGATTGGTAAATGTGATAAGAGGGTCGTTTGAAGATAAAAAATACTGCTCCGCCCTTTTCATTGATGTGTCGCAAGCGTTCGACAAAGTTTGGCATGACGGTTTAATGCACAAAATAAAATTAACTCTGCCTGCTAACACCCATAAACTCATGGAAAGTTATTTATACGGTCGCAAATTTAAAATCAAAGAAGGTGATTTTTTAAGTACCGCTCAGCCAATTGAATCAGGTGTGCCACAGGGTAGCATACTGGGTCCTACTTTATATTTGATATATGCCTCCGACATGCCGTCAGACCCTAAAATCCATACGTCAACTTTTGCAGACGATACAGCCTTTATCAGCGTCCATCAGGACCACCAAGTTGCATCACAGAATTTGCAGAATTATGTTTATAAACTAGAGAATTGGCTAGAGCTTTGGAAAATTAGGGTTAACGAACAGAAATGTATTCATATAACTTTCACATTGCGAAAAGATACCTGCTCGTTCATCAGAATAAATAATCAAATTATCCCGCAACACAATGAAGTCAAATACCTCGGCATTCACCTCGACCGCCGTTTAACTTGGAAGTCTCATATTGAAGCAAAACTTACACAAATGAGATTAAAAGCAGTGCAACTTAATTGGCTAATCGGCAGAAACTCTACATTGAAATTGGATTGCAAACTTTTGTTGTACAATGCAATACTAAAGCCAATCTGGTGCTATGGAATTCAATTATGGGGTACTGCCTCAGCATCCAACATTGAAAAAATTCAAAGGGGTCAAAATAAAATTCTACGTATAATTACTGCAGCACCATGGTATGTTAAAAATTCTCGAATCCACAAAGATCTAGGCGTGCCATTAGTAAAAGTCGAATTTACAAAATATGCGTCTAAGTATGTCAGTAAACTTGAACACCATCCAAACCCCCTTGCACGAGACATCCTTAACTTTAGTGGCCACAATCGGTTGAGAAGGAGGGATACCCTTGCTTTAACTCAAGCGCAAAATAGATGACTGGATCAGTTGATGTGAAATTTTTTTAGTATCATAAAAATTTTTGTCTAGCACTGGCTGGGCTTATTATTTTCTTTTTAGTATTAAGATTTGAATACTTATTGTCATTTCATTTTGAAGATTCAATAAATAATTAAATGCAAAAAAAAAAAAAAAAAAAAAAAAATTTAACGGTCGATATCATCATACAGCATATTTATCTTTATCAACAGATGGCGTGTTTGTCGACATACAACTTGTTAATCATTTGTAGATGTTTTAATTTATAAACATTATTTAGAACACCCTGTTATAAACATAGCTGAGCAATATGGCAACATTGAGTTTTACCGACTTTGGCTGAATATTCTAGACATGAACATTCTAGAATCTTAGTTCCGAACCTTCCAGAAATTATTATTGCTGTATAAATAGACTAACAGGGCCAATCAAGTTATTCAGTTTATTGTGAGTCATCGTTGTGTAAACATCAAAGTGTTCTGAAACTGTAATACACGTGTGTTCTTAAACCGTTATAGTGTGTAAAAAGACAGAAATAACACAACGTCTTTCCAGTTTTTGATAAAATTTAACCATTAAATATTTATTTCAACATTCTAATGTAAAATAATCGAAGTGTGAATGAAATTAGCGTTCTAATAAGTTCAGATTCGATAAGATCCGATGCGGCGCCAGGTACTTTTCAGAATGTGTTTCTACAATCCATAGATCAATTCTTGGTGTGGGGACGGTCTGTAGCTTTTTTTGCCCATACAATCTTGAAGCATTCTATTGAACATACATATACCTAATATATTTTATGTATAGATATATAGTTTTATTAGGGATTTTATATATTATATTTTATGTGCCACTTGGTTTCTTTTTTATAACATAACATAACAAAGAAATTGTATACATCAATATTATAGTTATTTTTTTATGCACATTTCTTCTATACTCTCTTTCCTCGCGCTTTTTGTATGCAACTTTTAAGGCATTCCTAGTATTAGGTACATATGTGGTTCGTGTGTGTTCGTATATGTGTAAAATGTACATCGTTTGATGAGGGGTGGTGATGAGTCTCGCTAGACCAATATACAATTTATCTGGTTTTAGTAATCAAATGCTTTATAGCCAAAAAAACTTTGTGAATGTTTATGGTGATTGCTGCTGTTGCCATTTTATTTGTTAAAATTTCTACTTCTTTTAGTTTATTTTTTCACACTTGTTAGTACAAGTAGGTATTCGAACATGTGTGTGTCATTAATTTCCAATATATTCATACATACTCGTACAAATGTCTATTAGACTGGTGCAAGAATAAATGAAATTTTCAAATGGCCAAATAACAATATTCAGCATCGCATCGTTACTGAAACATAAAAATCCTAATAACCAACAACAAATCATTGTTTAATATATTAAAAGCAGAATTTGGTTTAAACACCACATTAACAATAAATCATTTTATATATATTGGAAACTGTTTTGTGTCAAAATAATTAACAAGAGCACCAGTTCCAAACTATTAAAAATGTTGATCAACATATTTTACATTTAAAAAAATTTTTTTTTTTGAAATTTCCAAAACAATTAACAATGTTTGTTTGAATAAACGAACAATATCAAGCGATTAATGTGCAAACTGCATTGCCAAATAACGAATACTTGGAATTGAATAAAAATATTTGTTTAAAATTATAATTTTTTTTTAATTTTCAGAGGTAGGAAATTGTTGTCTAGAGAAGCTAATATATGAAATTATATTGATCATTTTTATTTTGAACGAAAATAATATATTTTTTCTAAATTCCGACAAATAAATAAAGTTAGAGTCTTTCCTAGGTAAACTTTAAATCTCTGTAGATGAGATTCCTTTACATAAATAAATAAATATAAATGTTACTGCGAAGAGTTATAATTTAAAAAAAGCGTTTGATATTTAATAATAAAAGGTCGCAGAATCGTAATTATGAATGTGATGTTGAAAATGTTAATGAACGTGATTTTAAGGATCACATTAATAATAAGTTGTAATAGGTATAATTCTTTGTTTTACTAGAATAAAAGTAAAACCGGATAATTTACCATAAGTGTGTAATTTATTGTACCAAATAATTAAAAAAAAATAGATTTCTTTGTTGCAGAATTTTCTGGTATTATACATAATCGACATACAGATCGAAATAAAAATCTGCAAAACCAAATATTCGTTCCTAACTTTCTGTAAAGAAATGAAAATATTGCTAAGAATGATCTTCTACTACAGTTTAATACATGTATGTATGTTCATATGTGTACTTAACCTGCCATTAATAGATCTACAATCCAGGCAAATACTCTAATGGACAAAGTCACAATCGAATCATGAATATCGAAAAAGCTGACGATATTAGTTCCTTGTGGAACAAATTCATAACTGAACTCATTAAATGAGCCCATGAATGACAATGGCATCAATCTGCCATTGGAGAGGCGACTAAGATACTATAAGGGGTTTGCAATAGGAATATTACGGAATGAATCCTGGCCTTGAGCAGAACGAGTGAAACTCATAAACACTATTTATTCCTGTGTTCAGCTATTGACCGAATAAAACATTAATACTTGTTATGGAATGCAATGTCTATCCTTTTTACATAAAGAAAATCCAAGTCTATAATTTTAAGTATTCATATTAAATTCACAACAAATGCTGTATGCTGTGCATTATATGACAGGTTAGGTTAGAAAGGAAGGCTGGTGTGAGTCACCCAGAGACCAATACGGTCCATTGCGATGCCATAGATTCTCTACCAAATGTCTGACTAGTTTATATATGTCTGACTGGTCTACATATGTCTGACTCGTCTACCCAGAGTCTTTCGCGGGAATCGAACCCGCAACCCTTTGACTGATAGTCCGGCACTCTATCGCCTAGTCTATCGGGGCATCCTATTTGTATGATACAACTATCTGATTGTGAGCACAATTTTTAATTTATATTGTTAATACTAAAAGTAAAATATCAAAAAACAAATGTTTATTTTGTTGTCTTAAATTTGACAGTCAGCTTATGAGTTACCGTTCGATTTTTGTTTTAAACTAAAATGGGTAATTTTTTGCTGAGATTCACATTTGACTTTTGGCAACACCTTAACCTTCAGCCAAAAAACATGTAATGTCGTAGGTGTTGTACAAAATATTTAACCAAACGGTAAGACTAAAATCATAAACTGATTGACAAATTTGAAACAATAAAATAAAATTAATAAACAAACATTTTTAATATTGGATATTGCAAAAAATATTGCCGTATGTTTTCATTTTAGAAAACATTCAATATTTATATTTTGTATATTTGTTTTTTAAATATTTTTATTTTGTCCTTGTGAAGGTTTGACAACATAAACATACGACTTTGCTCAATAATGTGTTCACAATCAGATAGTTGTATCATACAATGCACAATATACAATATTACTTGTGAATGCAACAAATATGTCATGCAGCGAATGTTAATTGTTTTAATAATTTTAGTAGGAATACATGATTTCGACTTATTTGAACATTTGGGCAAGTCTAATATACGTACAATGTATGCACGTCGTACATGTGTACTTATCTATTTATTTTACAACTATTAAGAAGTACGTACAAATAGAATTTTATAAAAGACAATGTTTTATTTTTGGTATTCTCTATTCATCTTCTTTAGAGTTTTCTTATTTTTATACATTTTAATTCAATGGAACGGAAATTATCTATTTTATACTCATGAGATTTTCCTAAACAAATAGAACTTTGTTGTTGCATGTTTTACTTCTTTTACATTTGAAATCACATGCGATAAAAGTGCGTTATATTCAATGGATTTCCTGCTTCTCTCCATATCCATATAAATATGTACATCTCTATCGCATCGCATTACCTTTCATTTCATTTAATTTTATTTAATTTAAGTATCTTTGCAGTAAAATGCTTTTGTACCTCTACCTCTGTAACAGATTTAGTAGTAGTTGTTGGTTTTTATTCTTAAAGTTTAGCATGCTTTACCTTCATTATTTGGATTTTTTGGAGGGTTTGTTTGTGATCGGATACAGGTTGTCTGTTTGTGTGTATAAAGTATTTAAGTGAGATGTAATAGAAGGGCCATGATTAAGTAAGGTATTCTTATTCTTTCTGCTTTTGTATGTTCCTAATAATAGTTAACGGAAATGTGTTCTTAACCCATTTTGAGCCGCTGTTCGACTAGTCGAACAGCAAAATTCTCTTTTTTCACCTCCATTTTTTATGTGTTTAAGTGTTCCCGACACACAAAAAAGTGATACCGTATTATATGAAATTTAATTGTCTTTCAGAAAAAGTATATAACAATTATCCCCCACTTCTCTGCTCCGCTCCAAGGGAGGGTTGAAAAATACCTTGCATATAGACACTTTTTGTTTGGATAAAATGGAAAATATATATAAATTTTAATTTTATAAAAGTACTTTATTATTGTTCGCAAAGGTCTAAAATAGTCGATCAGTAAGTTTTTCCCGAGTTTTAGAATCCCCAGGTATATTTAGAGACCCGCCAAATTCACTGTTCGACTAGTCGAACAGTGGCCGTAGGCCACAACTTTATTATTGTATTTCGTCGTTGAGCATTTTATGCAGAAAAAATAAACTTATACATATATATAAACTCGTTTGTTTTACTAAGCAGAGTTTATTACAATAATAAAGCTAGTGAAAGTAATTTTGTTGGCAAATATTTGTAATTGTTTTTTAACAATTTATCAGTTCATAATGGATAAGTGTTTGAATTCAAATCGTATGGGTGCTTAGACAATTCGCCGGCGTAAAGCACTTTGTGTGCAGGAAATTCTTGATGAGTTGGCGATGAGTGACATTGATGATGAGTTAGAGACTATTGCAGCAATTCCACCTGAGATGTTTGATGGAATTACTGATGAGGAAGATATTGACGACCAATTCTTGACGGGCGAGGAACCTCTGGCAAAGGATATAGCCGGAACATTCGAGATTGAAACTATTAAAGACCGCAAAGGTTTGTCTGCCTTTGCAGATGAAGCACCTGCAACCAAAGATAATGTTCGAAAGTCAAGTCGCAATGCTTTTGCTGTTTACAATGATGAGCAACTTTCAACATCGGCTGAAAGTGGTCATATACAAAAAAAAAAACATATTATGGAAAACACTTGGTGCAGAAAGACGAGCTATATTTGGGGAAAACAGTGATCGAGATAAATACGGTGAATTAGACGTTGTTGGACCGTTGCCAAAGTACAAACTGCCTTCGGCGTTAAAGTTCGTTCAATTTTTGATGTTATAAACAAAAAATTTATGCAGTTCGGTGTCTTTGAAGAGCATTTGTCAATCGACGAACAAATGTTACCATATTTTGGACGTCACAGCTGTAAGATGTACTTGAAAAACAAGCCAATAAAATTTGGCTACAAGGCTTGGTGCATGGCTACTGCTACTGGATATGTCTTCAACATGATGCCGTACGGTGGAGTTAGTGACAAATATGATAAAAATATAGTCCTGGGCGCTTCTGTGGCCATAGATATGGCTTGTAAATTGGAACATCCTTCCCGTTATCAACTTTATTTCCATAACTTCTTTACTTCTCATTATTTGATGTGGCTAGTAGATTAGATCAACTATCAATCAAATCTAATCAAAAATAATCAAGAAATTTAATCAATTATTTTTTGGATTAGTTTTGATTAGATTTGATTAAAAATGCTAATCGTCACTAATTGTTATTAGATTTTTGATTATTTATAATCTAATCAATTAGTAATCTGAAATGTTTATCAAAATTTAATTCTAATGATTAGATTATTTTATTTCTCTAATCGTAATTATTTCTAATTCTAATCGAAATTCCCCAGCTATGCTTGTTACTAACGCCTAAAGAGAACAACGACGAAGATATTGTGAAGGATGACATTAATAAAGATACATCATTTAAGATTCGCCCGCACCCTCGTGTGTCAGCTCATCACCAAATCATAACACAACCTGAAAAACATGCCAGGCGTTGCAATGTTTGTCATAAGCCTACACAGAGAATGTGCTCTAAGTGCCAAGTCCATTTGCACGAAAATAAGTGTTTTGCTGCTTACCATAAATGGGAGCAAGAGTAATGAGAATTACAAAAAGTACATTTAATTACATTATATATAATAAATATTTAAAAAAATAAACATTACAATCGTGTTTTTGTTCCACATATGATTTTTTTTGCCGATATCTGAAAATTATTTTTGTATGGTAGTATAAATTTTTTTTGTCGCCTACGGCCGTTGTTCGACTAGTCGAACAGTCGTTTCTGGGGAAACGGTGGGAGATACAAAATTTCTGATAACGGTTTTGTATGGTAATTGCGGCCTAATTAGATCAAAAAACTACTTTTTAGTTTACAATTCGAACATTTTTGCATTCCGGCTCAAAATGGGTTAACCTGCCATTCAAAAGAAATAAATATTCTTGTTCATTCTATATGACCTTTAAATTAATGTTTTTTGTTATTTATTTAAAATGACTAGCTTTTTTAAGTTCTCCCAATATGCTTTGTGCCTGCATAAGCAACATGTTATAGAATACAAAGGTTTAGTCCGTAAATTTTATTTAGACAGTTACATTAGTTTTAAAGTATTTATATATTAATATAGTACCTACGTTTTAACTACGTAATTCATATTAACTGCCACATAATGTTCTTTAATATGTCAGTACTATAATTTATCTTTCAATACAATTGTTCATATGTATATTATAGTGAACTCGATTTTTATTACTGTGATGCAGTTTCTTTTTCCAGCCAAGGTATTCCCAGTCTGTCCAGGTTCTTAAGAGGTCTGCTTTCTCTGAAATATTTCCACTGCGCTGTCTTTTACCTTCAGTATACGATCGGATCATTACCGGGATCAATTAATTACTATGGACCGTTCGCCACAACTCTGTTTTGGTTACACTAACTCAATACTACTATCCGACGAGATAAATGCTTCAGATCTCGGTCGGGTAACTATGGCTGCAATCCGATAAGACAAATAATTCGGATCTCGGTCGGCTAACGACTTAATATAACTATGATTGCAATCCGACGAGCTCGGTCGGCTAACTATGAGTGAAATCCCACAAGATAAATGCTTCAGATCTCAGTCGGATAACTATGATTACAACCCGACGATATAAATGCTTCGGATCTCTGTCGGCTAATGACTTACTAACTATGAGTGAAATCCCACAAGATAAATGCTTTGGATCTCGGTCGGCTAAATATGATTACAATCCGACGAAATAAATGCTTCGGATCTCGGTCGGCTAATGACTTACTAACTATGAGTAAAATCCCATGAGATAAATGCTTCGGATCTCTGTCGGCTAACTATGATTACAATCCCACGAGATAAATACTTCGGATCTCGATCGACTACGGCTGCAATCCGACGAGATAAATACTTCGGATCTCGGTCGGCTAATTACGACTACAATATTACGAAGTAAGAACCAAGTCCTGGTCTGGTTATACTTTGTTCCTTAGGATCGGTATTGCTATTCTTTCTTGCCTCATTGTTATAATCCTATATATCTGCTATTAAAATTCACATAGACTGTTTGAGAATAGGGAATTATTATAATTATGAAGGTACGGTCACATTTGGCAAATATTTGCCGAAAATGACGTAACCACTAAATAACATTTATTTGAACTCATTTGTTTACTTAAAAAACTTTTCTTATTTAGGCCAAAGCACAACAAATATTTAGTTTTAATTTATTTGATGCTGTTTGATCTTGCAAAACTCTTGTAAGAGCAAACAACGTCAAACAAATTTGTGCTAAAACAAGTGGTTACGCTTTTTTGAGGAAATATTTGTCAAATGTGACCGTACCTTGAGAGTTATAACATAGGAAGTGTTTATTTTTTGTAACTACAAGTTACATTACAATATTTAGGTTCTTAATTTTTAGATATGAAAATTTGTGCAATAAAAGGTAATTTAAAAAGACTTCAGTTGTTAATGTTTCAAATTGTAAAAAAATATTTACAACCAATTCAGTGGGAAGTTTATTTCGGGAGGTTGTTTTTTGCCATGCAAGTTAGTGCATATGTATGTTTGCCAAAAAATAAGCTTGTTTTATTTTTATTTGATTTTAGAACGGGGTGTATTGGAACAAATAACTGTGTTAATGTTCGTGCCAATTTCGTTTTTTTAAGATTTCGCTACAATGATTTTTTGGTTCATTTATCCATTGTTTATTTTATTTGTATTTGTTTTATTTCATTTCTTTTCGATTATTTCAGAAAACATTTGTAACATTGTCTTCATTTATTGAATCAACGACTCCAGTCCCAAACAGTTCGCGTGAATTGCAGTATTTCATAAATTTATAACAAAAAAAATCTATTATTTTTTTTTATTTATTTTATGCTAGTAATAAATATTTGTGTTGGCGTTAGTAACTCGGTAAAAAAAAAATAAAATGAGTTTTTGCGAGTTATATAATTTATTATAGAATAATCAATTTAAGTTTGATTGTTTTGCTTCATTGTTTAATCACGAATGCTGCTTGCTCAAAATATTTAACCAACTAAACTTCCAGTTAATTGCGAAGTTATAAAATTTCTGAAAAATATTTAATTAAACAAAAAATTAAATAATTCAAAAATGTTTATAAGAAGAATCTGTCTGTGTAAAATTATTTGCAAAATAAAAATTTTAATGAATTTGTGCTTAAATACTCTGTTATAAAAAATGATATAATAAAACAACGCATCATTTTAAGCCCATTTCCAAAGATGAGCCATTATGAATGGTATACAAACCACTGTTTGGTTAAAAGGATTTGACACTTTATGATTAAGGGTCATTATTACAACTTGCCTCTAATGTTCTTAATAGTAAGAGGTAATTTTAATTAAAGTGAGGAATAAAGTGACCTTTAAAATTTTTCGTTATTACAACTTCCTTGTAAAATAAAATAATTTTTTTTCTACAATATGGCAATACCAGTGAAAAACCGATTACTTTTGACAAATAACTGACAACAAACAGTAAATTGTTTGTGTTTGTGAAAACATTTGTTTGTTAAAAAAAATATAAATCAAATGTATGCTTTCCATTTTTGTTTATCAAATTATTTATTGGCAAGACAAAATTAAAATTAATTTATTTTTCATGAAGTTGACATTTTTTCCAGAACATATGGCAACTTCAAATACATACCTCACTTTAAAATTTAAAGGCAAGATGATCTTCCCTTTAGCTGATCTAGAATAAAGTAAACTTATAGAGCAATTCCATATGAAAGCGATCACCTTTTGGACGACCCCTCTCCGATTTTAAAATAAATAGTCTTAATCGATTGCCCAGCAAAAAATAATGTACCTACATTTTTTTTTATAGTGACTGGTTTAGTGGTGGTGTACACCACTGTCATGTGACAAAATTGAAGAATTCTTCATAAGGGACCTCATTGAAAGTTGTTTTAAAAAAAAAACTACTAAAGCGATCGCAACGAGTGATAGCTCGTTGGAAAGGTATTGAATCAGGCTTTAATTGAAAAATAAAATTTTCCTAATTTTTCTTAGAAATTTACCTTTAAATTTTCCCATGAAAATTAAATTTTCCGATTTTCCACAGAAGCTCCTAAATTTTCCGGCTAATTTTTTTTTTTGGATTCCTCATAATTTTTGCTTTAAGAATCAGCAATAAAAAAATGAGCACCGACTCCTTGTTTGGACAGGAGAAGAGCATTTAAGAGACCACCTTGTTAAAAATACATTTTAAAAATTATTTTACAGTTAAAAATACATTTATGAAGAAAAAATCAATTTTTTTTAAGAGCTCCAAGTTGAGTGTGTAGTGAATATGGTCTGCCTGTCTTCACAAGATCGGCCATAAATCCATGGATAATAGCAGCAGTGGCATGTAATGGCACACCAAACCCGACTGAGGCTACAGGTCATAAAATGTTTTGTAAATTTTTTAAATTACCAGGTAATAAATATTTCGCCTAAAATGACACGTGCAGAAACAAGTCATAAAACACGGATTTGCCATAAATATGGGGAAATATTTATTACCTGGTAATTTAAAAAACATTTTATGACCTGTGGTCGGCTTATTGGCAGTAACGAATTAAGTCCCTCTTTAAAAAACATTTTATGACCAGTAGTTCACGCAAATTTTACTATTAAAGAAAAGCGGAGAGTTTAGCTCATAATTATGTGTCCGGTTATTTATTTCAAATGAAACTGTTTGAATTCTTAAGATAAAAATTCGATGCAATCGACAAAGTAACGTTTTTCTCAGACGGCGCGGCTTCTCAGTACAAGAATAAAAAAATTTTTACAATCTTTGCATAATTGAAGAAGAACAAAACTGCAAGGTCGAGTGGCACTTTTTCGCGATGTCCCACGGTAAGGGCCCATGCGATGCGTTAGGGGGAACCCTAAAACGCATGGCGACTAAGGCAAGTTTGCAAAGGCCATATACTGACCAGATCTTAAATGTACAACATTTGTTTTCGTGGATTCAAAGCAAGGAAATTGCCATTAACACAGTTTTATGCACTCAAAAAGAACACGATGCCATGGAGCGACGAATTCAAAACAGATATAATAATGTCAAAACTGTAACTGGAACACAAAAGTTTCATTGCATCATACCAAATATTTCTGATATGTCAATTAATGTAAAGCGGTACTCTTCGTCTGCCGACTTGCTAAATTTAAAGTTACTTTAATTTTATAATGATGCCAAGACAATTGAAATTTTTAATAAATATTGTAATTAAGTATAAGCAGAAAAATAAGAAAGATTTTTTCTTCATAAATGTATTTTTAACTGTAAAATAATTTTTAAAATGTATTTTTAACAAGGTGGTCTCTTAAATGCTCTTCTCCTGTCCAAACAAGGAGTCGGGGCCCATTTTTTATTGCTGATTCTTAAAGCAAAAATTATGAGGAATCCAAAAAAAAAATTAGCCGGAAAATTTAGGAGCTTCTGTGGAAAATCGGAAAATTTAATTTTCATGGGAAAATTTAAAGGTAAATTTCTAAGAAAAATTTGGAAAATTTTATTTTTCAATACCTTTCCAACGAGCTATCACTCGTTGCGATCGCTTTAGTAGTTTTTTTTTAAACAACTTTCAATGAGGTCCCTTATGAAGAATTCTTCAATTTTGTCACATGACAGTGGTGTACACCACCACTAAACCAGTCACTATAAAAAAAAAAAATGTAGGTACATTATTTTTTGCTGGGCAATCGATTGAGACTATTTATTTTAAAATCGGAGAGGGGTCGTCCAAAAATTTGCCAATTTTGATCGTTTTCATATGGAATTGCTCTATAATAACCAAATACTTCTTAAATGTCCGATAACATCATACCTTTAACTATAGTTAGGTTGTAATAATGGGCCTAAATATAAGATGTGTTTTTAGATTTAGAATTTTATGTTGGCAACACTTTTTAATTGGCGGCCATTTTATCAGCTTTATTGTGATTTATATTTATTTTTGTTTGGTATTTCAATAGGAATAGCATTACGCCTGAACAACGCTTAAAAATTGTGCAAATTTATTTTGAAAACCACGCTTCTGTTCGAAATATGTATGTACGTGTCTCGTGTGTTTTTTTTTAACACGGCTGGCGGAAGTTGTCCTTCACGTGGTCAATCGTTTCGGGCTTATTATGATTTCAACAAGATGGCGCAACATATCACACAGCTCGTGCCACTATTGAATGAAACGTTTGGTAACCGCATGGTTTGACGTTTCGAACCCGAAAATTGGATTAGACTACGTCCGAGCCAGCCGCGGCGAAAAAGTTATATAACATAATAAAAAATTTAAAAAAATCATCATTGTTCAATACATAGAAAAACACCCTACACACCACATATTTCACACTCAACTAAAAGTTGAATTTATGACAAAAAAATAATACTTTATTACGGAACTTTTTATTAAAACTTTAATAACTTATGGATAATTATATTTTATCCTACTTTAGTGTTTTAGTCCTATTGCAAGTGGTTGTGATCGGTCTATTATTTCACTAGCTCCTTATACAAACCGGTCAAGTTGAGCTTTTGTCTAAAAGCTTCTTAAAAATGTATGTATAAAGACAAAATAAATACAAGGAATTGTTTAATTCACAACAGATATTGTATTGTCATAGGAGTTGTAAATCACCTGAATTTACAGTATTTGTGAAATTTTGTATGATATACATATTTTTGATATTTCTTTAGTGAGGCTTGAGTTCATTAAATTTAATTTTCATTAAATTATTTTTACTGAAGGTAGGAATTGTTACATGAAAATTATTATTAAACTTTATTGATAATTTTTCTTGGCTGAGTTGGGGATTGAACCTGGGTTGTTGAATTTACATGTTTCGAGAACCACCACATTCTCTCATCAGAATTCTTTGTGTTCTAACCTCTGCAACCTTCAGTAAAAATAATTTAATGAAAATTAAATTTAATGACCTCAAGCCTAACTAAAGAAATATCAAAAATTAAAAATTAACACTTCAAATAAAAATAATAATTGTTCTTAATTTTGTATGATATTAAAAAAAATATTTTGCCTACACATTATTAGGATAAATTTGATTTTCATTCTTATATAAAATTTTAAAAACAGGCAAATTTACTGTTTGTAAATGGCAACAGACATTTGACATTTGATCAATTCTCAACATAGTGGTATGTTGTACGTTGTATGATACAACTCTTATGGTTGTGAACACAACTTGGCAAAAAGTCATATGCATATGTTGTCAAGTCTTCAAATAGCCAAAAGTGAAATCCTTTTATTCATTGCACCTTTTGTTATATTGTTGTAAACAAACCTGTTATTTTTAACATCATTGGAATACGAATTTCACCTGAAAAAAGATGATAAAATTTGTATAAATTCTTTATGGTAATTACTAGTTTTAAATATATATAGAATATTAAAGTTATAAAAGCTGTAACTTCTGCAAATCACTGCAGCTAAGATGATTAGTGACTCATCCCAAGTGAAGCAAGTAATTTAGTTTTAGAAAGCAGTTTCCTTAATTTTGATAACATTGTAAATATCCATTTAGCTTCGTAGGAATACCGAAAAATAAACACAATTCATGAAAATCTCAAACTATTCGTACATCCAACATTGTTGTACATTTCTCCCATGTGAGTTTGATGTGCCAAGAATAAGCGAGATTCGTTAGGAAACAAATGTTGCCAACCGAAAATGTTAAATAAAAATGAAAAATTATTATAATGATAATAAGCAACATAAGCACTATATTAATTAGATTTTGCAGCTTTATTTTTTTCTTATAACATATTTTAATTAACAGATTGCAAATAATACAAGAACAACTACAACAATAACAACAACAAGAACAATAACAAAAATACCATCAAGAACTGTAATCGGTTGAGAGGAGAAGTCCCTGAACCAATGTTACATTTGCATTTATATGAGTTAATTAAAATAACGCAAATGTGAAAAATAAAAGTAGAGCTGGTGTTTTTGTGAGCAATTAAAGTTAAAATTCAACTCGACTCAGTTCAACATAATGTGCAGACACAACATTACAATAATAATAGCAACAGCAACAACAAATACTTCAAAAGCAAATCTACTACAACAAAAGTAAGTAAATTATATGCCTGTCGTATTGTTTTCCACACACATACTTTTAGGCGTTCATTCGTGTAAATTGCAAGTACTGTGTATATATGTGTTTGTCTCTGAATGTACATATGTATAGTATGCATAGTTATGAATATGTAGGTAGAATACAGATGTAACCCAGCTAGCATTTTGTGAAAATAATGATCAAAAAATAATCACATTTGATTATTCTAGATGATTAAAACTATCGAATATGCACACATTTTCTAATCAAAAATGATTCTGTCATCGGGAGAAAATGGTACCCTGCATATGACTATTCCTGACTAATCATTTCTGATATCTGCTTTTATGCAGTTTCCATGTATATTTGTTATCATTTTTAAGTTAAATTTGCAATCATTTTATAATCATATTTTGTATTGTTTTTGATTAATTTTTTATACACATCTGACTATAATTTGCAATCATTTTATGATAACATTTTCTATAATTTCTGATCAATTTCTTAGGCACATCTTGCTATAAATGAAAAACATTTTTTATTATATTTAAATTTATTTTATTTTAAATTAATGTTAAATTAGACATAACAGTGCATTTAATGCAACGTAACTTATGGAAAAATCACTTGCCCATTTACCCAATAATTCACAAATATTACATTCGTCTTCTTCACTATCACTGCTGGAAAAGGCGTTTTCATTCCTATCACTTTCAAACAGTGCATCAAAACTATAACCAAATTCTGGACAGTCTATAATCTGCTCTTCCATATTTTGTTGAACTCTAACATCACTTGACATCATTTTTTCTGCTCCTCTTTTAGCTATGCGCCTTATTTTTTTGGCTGACATTATTTCAGTACCTTTTTAAACTCACTTTATTTATTCACTTATTTATTTTTATTAATTACTAGCTAAACCCGGTGTGCTTTGCTACCCCCCCCCCTCGTCATAAAATAAAATAAAACGTATTTATATATTTACAAACATTTATTTATTTAATTTTAATGTATTTATTGCAATGCTTTAGGCGAGACCATGCCCCTTTGTCCACTTACATAGTCAAGAATTTATTATTTCGTAAGAATATCCTATTGTGAAAATTTAATGACGATCGGCCCAGTAGTTAAGACTATATTACGATTTTTAATTTTCCTAAAAAGGGGCGTGGTCCCACCCACTTTTCTCCTGGTATGTATTCCTAATTATGCCAATTCCATATGTACGACATATCATTGACGTAGGTCAAAAAATTCCCAAAATATGGCGATTTAAATATTTGGGTTATATGGGCGGTGCCACCCCCGTGTGTACAATCAAAACTTCATATAGCCTATTATTCCTTCCAGAGTCACAGTAACATGCTGTGAAAATTTCATCAAAATCGGCTCAGCCGTTTTGGAGTCCATACGTTACATACATACATACATACATACATACATTGAATTTTATATATATAGATTCCAAATGTACATATATTTTTTATTTTATTCAAAAAACAAGACTTCTCTTTTCAATTTAATTGCAACTCATGAAATCTGTATTTATTTAAGATGTCCCGTTACAATGGTAAACGAAGCAAAAAAATCTTGACCAACAAAACAAATAGAAACACACAACTAAAAATGAAATTGGGACCGTCATTGCTGTTGTTTGCATAGATCAGTTTTTAATCATCAAGAATAAACATATTTGTCTGTTCCTTTTGAATATTTGCTGTCTTTTGCCCTCACTCTAACCCAGAGTAGTAAAAAATAACTCTGGCAAACGATACAAAAAAAAAAAGATCAGTTTTTAATCATCAAGAATAAACATATTTGTCTGTTCCTTGTGACTAATTGTATGAAAACTCAGTTATTTATCAGTGAAAGTAGTCAAATATGATTAAGTAAGATGACTACCGAAAATTCAATCATAAAAATGCTAGCTGGGAAAGTACAACAAAGAATTCTTTACATATACAAAAGCACATCATTGTATACATACTTACATTAAACACACAAATGCTCGCACTTATTCTACATTACATCCAAGAACAGAGGATGTGTGTGAAACCAAATAACATGATAACATTTTATACACGCATTCAAAATTCTGAATATGAGTATTTAAACTTTAGCTAATGGAGTGTGGAATGAAAGGAAATATATACAACAACATATGTAATAAAAGGAACGAAATAAACAAAAGAGAATAACAAGAGTTAAGAATTAAACAGAAATAAAAAAGGATAAAAGTTGCTGACTTAATTGTATGCGTATTCATGTATTGTATATACACGTGTATCTATATTAAGGTGGCCCCAATAACTTAGTCGATTTACACACCTACAATAAACGTCGATATAAGTGGATTTGTGGATTGTGATCACCATAATATACATACACACACATATGTATGTACAAGCTTACGTTTGCAATTAATTCAGCAAATTTAAACGTTAATAGGTGTGAAAGAAATTTGCCTATAAACTTACAAGCAGATACCACCTTATGCTAAAATATGTATGTACTTACATATACTACATTCATATGAAGTACATATACAAAATTGCCTACGTAATATTTTGCTTATTTTCAATCTCAAGTTTATCTCTTTCTCTCACTCACATTCCACACAGCCGCACTCTGGCATTCCAAAAGACAAAAACCACACTCTCGTAAGTAAAATAAACACTTGCAAGCAGTAAATGCAACCCCCTAAAGATCATAGGCGAGATGTATGAATTTCTATAGAATGTTGGTTTGATAGGCATTCAAAATTAGTTTACAAATGCACACTCTTTGGCAGGGATGGAAAATAGCTAAATAGATTTTGTGCCAACTATATAAATAAAATGTAGTTTTTAGACCTCCACGGTACCAATTCTAATATTTATTAAATAATAATAAAACGTAACGAATGTTTAAAAAAATTTGTACTTGATATAACGAACGACCAAAAGGTAATTGAGCTTTCGAGATTTCGTGATTTAGATTCATCAACTTATAGAAGATTTTATGACTTATAATCTATTAAAATAAAAAAAAAATATATATAACGTATTTTTCGATTTAATGAATAGACTTGACAATATATCGTTCGTTATATCTATATAAGAACATTATTTTTGTTTATTTTCACGTTTATTATCATTCTTATTTATGAAATAGGGGAAAGGGATGCTCCTTTGAACACTTTTTGCTTTCAAGCCACATACATACAAATTTATATTTTTGAATTATTGACTTTTTACATAATTTAATTAATATATAGTATATGGAAATGAACTTTAGCTTAAGTCTACAAGTAACTTATTTTTAGTTCAATTTATATATTTTTTTATTTTTATTTTTTTAATGGATGAATTCATTGTGTTCAAATGTGCCCTCCATACGGGGTAGCTTTGAACTAGGCTGGGGCAGTTTTGAACGGCATTTTTTTCTTGTAGCGCTTGTGTTCAAAAATAACATAAACAGTTATATTTTTTATATATATAATAAATTCGATTTATTTATTAAGAAAAACCTAAACATTAACAATTAAAAAATAAAAAAATTCAGATCAAACATAAGTTTTATATTATTAAGACAGAAAAAGCCTTGCGATTTCAGGTGACATTGCATTTTCCTTTAAAGCATCATGATCAGCATTGGATTCATCATTTTCAGAAAATAAGAGAGAATCAACCTTGTTTGGTACTTCGGTTGATAAATTAACATGTTCAAAGGTGCCCCCTTTTTCTTTGTTCAAACCTGAACTGACTTGCCATTTCACGGAAATTTATAATAAATATTTTTTTTACATAAATATGAAATAACTTAACTTAATTTTGGACTGCAATAAATGTCTTTCACGAAAGAAAACGATCACTGAATACTCTTACAAAAAAAAATAAAAAAAATTTACAATGGCACTGCGAAAACTTGTTCGCCCAACTACATTCGGTCGACGACTGAAAAAACTAGCAAAAGTTGTTAACGTTGCTAGAAAACAAGGTTACGATGTGAAAAACTCGGTTAAGGGTCGGAAAAGTGTTAAACTGAGATTTGATCAACATAGTTCAAAGGTGCCCCGGGTATAAACGTGCCCCTCTCCCCTATTGGGTTATTTGCGAAAAGATAACATTGCATATTTCCAAAATGACCAGGGTTAACTTCTGAAGTTTATGAAATCCTGATTAACTAAACTATAAGCTTTAGTTTTTGGAATTAGCCTCAAAATCATTAAATTTCAAATAACACTTCAAAGGCTCCCTTTGTTCGATAATACAACCAACAACATTTCTTTGTGATAACCATCTCTTCCATCAGTTCTGCATGCACTTTTTTGCAAATGGTAACTTATTTTATCTGGAATACTAATATTTGATGTACATAGCAATGTTTTAAAAATTTACCAAATTAATTGTGGTACTACCACGGTACCAACTGAGTCCATTTTTGCCAACCCCGCTCCTTAGCAGTTTTTTTTATTTAAATACAATATAATAAGCTTTTTGTACTCACATTTACCCTTTGCATGTGGTCAGAACCCTGAATCGTGAGTACACTTCCCTTATATAAAATCACTCACTAAATATAAATTCGGCATCGTTCTTCCGGAAAAAATGGTACAGTATGCATTTAAGGGTTAATGCAAATGTGCAAAATCTCTTATGCACGCACATTTACAAACATAGATGGGTCGTTCTTAAAAAACATGACCATTCTGAATTTTGTAATTTTTAAAAATTAAGTTGGCCAAATATATTTATAATTGGCCTCATGTGGTTACGGATCTTATCAACAATAGGAATCCATAACCAGCAGTAATTTTTTTAAATTTTTGGAGTTTTTGTTACTGTTTAAGTCACAGAGTGGACCGGTAACAAAGGGGACAAATTAACTCAAAAATACCATATTTTAGCTTTTTATTAGAATTTTGTAGAATTTATTTGTCCACTTAATTAGTGTACACAAAATATTTATAAACAAATTATAAAATAAATAAAAAATCACTTTACTCACCGTTTTTCAACAGTAACAGAGTTGACACTGAATAAGGGTACGCACCCGGCATACAATTAAGTTGCTTACTCAACCACGCACTAAACAAGACTGAACAGTTAAAAACACATTTTTTTGATTTTAGCTAAGTTATGATGGAGAAGCATAAGAGAAATATACGCGTTATAACGTTTAACAAAAATTTTTCAATAAAATGAGTGGACGTAACAGAGGGGACCAAAACCTGGGGACAAGATTTTTCTTCAAAAAAATTATTTTACATCATTCTTTTCTATATATGGTATTAATATATACAAACTGCATAACAAAAATTGTAAATATTATTTTTTTTCAATTTTATTTTAACTGAAAATAACTATTAAATTTTTATAAATTGGCTCGGAACACAGGTTTTTGCTAAACCTTTGACATTAAAAATATTTTTTAAGTTATTTTCAGATAATTAATTATTTTTTTTTTTAAATATAGTTACGTAGAATCGATAATAATTTATAAAAATGCAGATATTTTTCTATTTTCTTTTTGGAGAAACAAAATATAAAATAGTAAAGTCTGGGGACACCAATTGGTCATGTTTTTTAAGAATGACCCAGATACATATGTAGTGCATTAGACTTGTCCCTTAAGAAATATATTTGCTTTCCTTCCATTTTCCAGTATCAAAAACTGCATAATTTTGTATGAAAATTAAGTTGAAAATAAAAAGTTATTATTAATTAAAAAAATCATGGAACTAATATTATCTTTTTAAGAGAAAAGTTTTATTCTTTCTGGCTAATAGTTCAAATTTTCAAAGAATACTATTGTAAAGTACTAGAACAATTGGCAAACTGGAATGCATTTTCTACCCTGCCAAGGGCGTCATCAGTAATTTTCATTGTCCAACATCATCTATTTAAATCACCGTGTTTTGAGAAATAGAAACCGAGAATTATCATATTTCCTTTTTATGTGTTATGAGTTAGAACGAAGTTTACGTACGTTTACAAGGTGTATGTATTCTTTAGTTTTATTTACAAATCTTGTATTGTTACAAATTTGTTTTTGTCTTTCTTGCTGAGTCTACTTTTTTTTGTAGATCATGTTGCGAGATAAGGACGAAAGAGTTGTAATATGTATATTCATAATTTTTGTAGTTAGATGTGTTATTTTTTTTAATGAAAATAAATTTATTGCTATTTAAGTCATTTTAATTGTCCTCCATTAATTATGTACGATGTGTTGCTCAAAGTCAGTACGCTCACTAACAAAAAATAATTCGTAGGCATGTATGGAGGTTCTATATTTGCAAATTAATAATTTTTCTGGAAAGTTAAAATAACTTAGAATTAATACGAGTTTTTCAACGACAAAATGCATCAATTTATTCTCAACAATGGTTTAGGTTAATAAATCTAATTGTTGAAGTGAACTAATGAAAATATTTCAACTTTATTTTAATTATCAATATAATTTCACTAAGATTTTCTGGAAAATTTTCGGTACTAATAAATGAAGAAATGAAAAGCAAATTTTGTAGAAATTGAGCAATGATGGATTTTTAAGTTTGTTAAGAGGTATTGCATCCAATACAAATTATGTTCACCTTAATTTAATTTTATTTCAATGTTTTTTTGTTCTACCTTTAACATGTATTTTTATTAAAAATTTGTTTCCCTAAATTTAAATGTAGAACATAACAATGTTGCGTTCATGTAGTTGTGACATGTAGTGTATATCAACGTCAAATCAAAGTATTTTTAATGCAGAAAATGTGCAAATAACAATGATATAACTATAATTTATCTAAGAAAACTTGAGAAATTATATACCATTCGAGAGATCTCAGTTTCTGCTTTCCAAATCTAGTAAGAAATTTAAAATCGGATGATTATCAACAAAACTAATTAAATCTTGTTTTACTCGACAAGCCCTACAATAAAAATAATATCCGGTCCCAGGTTTTTCTATTTCATTCAATTTTGTATCACTGTGTAATTTAAACGCTTAATAACATTACATTGAAAATTAGATATCTAGAGAAAAATAATATGTCATTTCAGCTTTATTGTCTAAACTAATTTAAAAGCAATAGAATATTATCATTCGACCTTAAAAAAGCTTCTTAAAACTATTAAGGTGTGATGAGTGTTTATAGATCTGTTATAAAGTATGCGTCGGTCCGGGTTACTTAATTGAAGCGGCGAGCACGCCAATGTGTAGGATGGCTATAATGAAAAAAACAATTTATTATTCTTTAGCTGCTATGTAGCTGCTTTGATTGACAAATTGGTTCTCCCTTTTATTACAAAACTTGTTCCTCTTTTTATACAAATAAGTTTGAGTGACTTTATACAGTTGGCTCATAACTTAACTCATAACCTAACTCATACATATTCTTATTATCTATAGGTTATTTACATTATTGTCTATTTACAATTTCTAGTTTGGATTCACATTTCTTCTCTCTATGTCCAGTACATATACTAAGTGTGTCATTTAAAAGTGTGAAAAATGTGGGTCATGTAATTAGATCTTCAAGTAACAAGTGTTGGCTATTGTTAAGTGGTATTTATATGCACGTATTAAGTATTAAGTGCATTTATGAATTATGGAATTCATATGCATATGCACACTGACTTGACTAAATCATCCTTGATTTCAGGTTTCATCAGTTCATCGTTTAATATGCAATCACTATTTGATATTTCTTTGAGCTTAAATAAAAGTGCAACATCGGCAGAGATTCCTATCACTGCGGCAAATGTCTTCATTTGAGAAATATTTGTGTAAGTAATCCAAAATTAATTTTTATTCCTTCACCTTCATTTCTTCAACATTCTTTCATAAAATTTTAATGTTTGTTGATGACTTTGTAAATAATTTTGAAACGTTTCTGACCTTTTCAATTTGTGTGGAATCTGTTTATTTCTCTTATTAAAAATGCTAAAAAAAAACATTGATTTACGTTAAGTGAAGATGTTTTGTATTTGTGTCTGCCAAAAAAGCAGATAAAAACAAGTCGGTCAAGCCCGACCATATACTACCCAGACAGACGGACGGACATCTTTAAATTGGCTCAGAAAGTGATTCTGAGTCGATCGGTATACTTTAAGGTGGTTGTTGGACCAATATTTCTGGGCGTTACAAACTGTAGTGTTGGGATGTAGTGTTAGGATGGCAGGATTGCCATGTGTTGTTGGAGTCTGTCTTAGTTAATAATATGCCCTATAGCCCAATATAATTGTATACAGCTGTAGGGGATCAGCTTAATGGTTAGACGTTCCTACGAACTGCCAGATTAGGGATTAATTATTAATAAAACAAGGCAACGATGTGCCACTTTCAGTTTTCAAATATAGAATCCTCCTTTATTTGTGGGCTTTCTTTGATTTCTTATTCTAACTTATTGTATTAATTTCTTAAATCTATTCTTCTTTGTCAGTGCCATGCAATCATCAAGGTTTCACATGCACATTACCCTAGCCAATCAGAATGTAAGAGTGAGGAATGCACTCATTAATATTTGACACTCTTAAGTTTTGTCACTCACATTCTGATTGTCCTAAATACTTTACTATTGTAGACTCATATTTAAACATATTGAGTCACTGGATAAGTGCCGTTATTTGATCTTTTATTTGTGTTGTAGAGTGGTTATTTGGTAAGCAGTGGACACTAATATGGTACACTACAAAACATCAGCACAAATCCAATATACCCTCCCCACTATGGTGGTGTAGGGTATAACAATTATACTTCTCTGGATCTTTTACACAAATACTAATTTCGGGATTTGTTTATTAATATTTCTTACTTATCATAATAAAATGAATTATAAACAAAGCTGTATGAATTAACTGGCAATTCCATTACCATGTTGGTGATGTTGGTAAAAATTGAAACAACGTTAAACTAATTGTGTGTTGGCAGGCCGAAAAAGCTGACACACTATTTTATAGTTCCATACTCGTATGTTTTGCCAACAGAAAGCTGCTTTACTAAAATTTAATTAAAATGTTAATTTTAAAACTTATTTCGTTACCTTTAAGTAATATAGAAACTTCTTCTTTTTAGCAAATAACAAAAAAAAACCTTGACTAAAAAAGTGTTATAAAGTTTAATCGAGTGCCAACCTTTTTTAATTACTTAATAATACTCGTTACTTATGTCATTTGTTGTTTTTGTCTTTAAAATAATACATAAACGTATGCAGCTATAAATGCCATCAAATATGAATGTTTGGCTACAGAGAGGATGTTTTCATTGCTGACACCATTAGTTGATTTAAACTCTTACGTCTACAAGAGTCTACATTTTAAAATGTTTGTCTGTCATACACAGAAATATTCATATACATACATATACATATATACATATATTTAGATGTATGCATGTAAATGTACTGGATGAGTTTTTATGTAAATTCATATTTCCTTAAATACAAGTATGATGGCTATTTACACAAAAATAAGTATAATAAACTTTTTATATGTTGTTTTATTGCCAACATTTTTGTTTATTACAACATTTTATCAACAAAGAAAAATCTCTCTTTGTATTTATTCAGATTTTTATTAATGTAATTTTTTATTTAATTTTTTATTGTTCGTTTATGTTCTGTTTATGCCAAAATCCTATTTTTGGACTTTTTTGAGTTTATTTTTTTAAATCCTAGTATACCCGCATCAACTATGTATATTTACATTTGTATGTCTGTTGGTATGTATGTACATATATGTATACATATCTTAATGGTTATGTGTATGTATGAGGTATGTGTATTTAAATAAAACTACATTAAAATGGAATATTTAATTTAACAACACTTGTTACTCAGCTCTACTTACAACCACACACACACACACACACACAGGGATACACACACGTACGTACGAGTACATATGCACTTATAACCAGATTTTTCTTTTTGCATTTTATTCAATTCAATTTATAACAAACAGATTATCGTGCGAAAAAGAGGAAGCAAAACAGAAATAATGTATTTTTTTAAGTAAAACCCTATGTCAGTGGTTTTTAGATGCCTATTTTGTAGTTGGTGTTAAATTCCAGCAGAAAAAAATATGTAGCAATTGGGGCCTTCATAAAAGACCGCCTGTGCATGAGCCTACTATGAAAACTATTCTTAAAGAATTCAGAATAAAACCATAAACTTGGCTTACATAAATGCTGCTTGGTTAAACATTATTCTTTTAAGTTTTAAACTCTTGAAAGCCTTTCTTCAACAGCTTTTCTTTTGAGACCTTTTAAAAGTATGATCTGTTTAGCCAATAATTGAGTCAAAACCTGCTCTTAAATGTTTATTAGCAAAGACCTAATAATATTCTTCTTAAGTAGGCCATCCTTAGAGGAAAGGGCACTAACAGAAATACTGTCATGTTCTAACACTACGCAGATGCATAGATTCGGATCTGTTTTTATATATTTTAATACTGGCCATAAATTATTTTTTATATTTTTTTATCAGGCCTCCCCAACTGTCAACTTGTTTCCACAATTGAACATGTGATTCATTTAGACCTGTTTTTAATCCTAAAAAAAAAAAAACACATAAATTAGAACTTTATGTCGGAATCTTTATTATAGGAATGAAAAAAGGTCTAAATGGATCACCCTTTATGTTATTTTTCACATCTCATAGCACATATTGTAGGGATCTAACGGCTCTCTAACAGTAGTGAGTATTCAAGGCCTTGCTCCCAGTGAAGGGCAGAGTAAAATTAAAACAATTTCGTAATGCGGTTAAATGTAATTGTGTCGGTAATATAAAAGGCCTTTATAAAGGCCTCTTTACTGCATTTTTTTATATTGCTAGAAAATATGTGTACGTACATATGTACATACATATACATGTATATATACATATATATATACATTATGTATATTATACAAGTATTTTTCATTCATTGCTATGACATTTTATTTGTGTTTACAACACTTTTACTGCCAAATACCTAAAAAATGTTAACAATTGTTATGAGGGAGGTACTGATGCTGTTCAGCTGCTGGTTTTCTATCGTTCGTTTGTATTATTTAAATGTGTTCACATGTAGTTACACTGCCTACATCCATTATTACGATACAACTAATATGATTGGGAGAGTCTGTGAGACTGTAGCAGCATTTACGTACCTAGTATGTGTAGACATATAGAGTGAGTGTGAAAATTATTTGAAATCCACTTACAATGTTGTAAAAGTTGTATTAAATACTCGTAAATGGGAAATACTTAAACATAATATGTATGTAACAATAAAAAAGTTAACCATATTTACATGCAGACATATACATACTCGTATGTACATACATATGCAGTTAAGTATGTGTATGTAGACATGTTGCCAATATCAATTTTTCTGCAATTAAATAAATTTAGTCACGAATATTTACATTTTTATTTTGGGTTTAGCGGTTTTATTAATATACAAAAATACAAGCTATTGTAATATTTACAATATGTAACAATTAAATTTGTACTTACTCTATGACAGGAAATGGTATACTAACAAAATATTGAGCAATCGTCTGAAAATTAAAATTGTTGTATGAAATAAATGATATTCTCATTTAAAAGTCAGATAAAAGAAGCCAGGACATTTTTTAAAATCACTGTTACTGAACATAATTTGTGTTAATACTCGTAGATAAAAGGTAATAGAATAATAACTAGTGAAAATAGTACATATCACATAATATGTCTGAAGACAACAAAAAGTTGTTAATTCAAATCAATTTTGTTTTTAAATTTGCTTAAAATTTTTTCTTTTCTAACTATTTATCTATTATTCAAAAGAGAAAAGTTCGTTGTAAAGCTCCTTTTTTGGTAGTAAGTTTGTTTTAACTTTTACATTTCAGGATTCTATAAAAAATTTCCATTCCCTTTAATAGTTTTGTATTAACAACACAATTCCAGAACTGTTTTAAATTATTGTAACCATAGAAATCAAGAGAAATGCTGAAACAAGTAACAAATTATAGTCGGTCAAGCCCGACCATATAATACCCTACACCAGTATATGTATAAAACAGTTTTTCAGAAATGGGCGTTATATGAGAGATATAAGCTATTTTGGACCAAAATTTAGTTTCATGATTTCTGTGAATATAAATATTATATGTGTTAAACTTTATCTCGATATAAATACTTTTGAAAGATTTAGGGAGGTTAAAGTGAATTACGAAGAGGGCCTTATCCCTTTCAGACCCAATATGGGAGTTTCGACTAATTATGGACCGACCGTTGTAAAATTAGGTGTCTTTATTTTTGTATTAAAAAAACTTATTTGCGTTGAATTTTATTTGAATACCAGAATTTTTCAGAAATTTATGATCGTCAAAGAGATTGTCGAAAGTCGGCCTTATATGGGAGCTACGACTAATTATGGACCGATCACAATAAAATTGTACCGTATTAATTGTATAGATGTGATTTAGCTTCATTTATTACTTTGTGGTGAAATTTGTTAGGATACTTGCATAATTCAAGCATTTATGATCGGTAAACACCAATTTCGGGAGAACATTTGTATGGGGGCCAGGTGAAATAATGGACCGATTTCCACCAGTTTCAATCGCATCCGTCCTTGGGCCGAAAAAAAATCACGTACCAAATTTTATCTATATATCTTCAAAATTGCGACCTGCACTCTGCGCACAAGCTTTACATGGACAGCCAGACGGACGGACGGACATCGTTAAATCGACTCAGAAAGTGATTCTGGTGGGTGTTGAACCCATTTTTCTGGGCGTTACAAACATCAGAACATATCCAATATACTCTCCCCAATATGGTGGTGTAGGGTATAAATACTCGTATAACTAAAACCAAACAAACAAAAACACACATACATAAAACACTTAATCTGTCACAAGCAGTCTTAAGCTGTCAACAATGGACTTTGTTATAAGTTTTATTTCTTTAATATTTTCCTTTTCTATTATTATTATTGTTATTTGTATGAAGGAATTTATTAACGACATCTATGTAAAAGTATATTTTGTTGCTGCTGTTAGCATTGTGATTTTTATTAATAATAAAATAAATACAAAAAAAAAAAACATACAAATAAAAACCTGTTACCAAAGTAATTATTTACTAGTTACAACAAATGTTGTTTTATGATCATTAAATACAGTTTGTGAAAATTACACATACATACATACTCGTATGTATATCCATTAGACCTGTCCTTAAGAAATAGATTTGCTTTGAATGGGTTCGGTTTTTATTTCTTAAGCTAGATTTACACGATTGAAATTTTCTTTGAAATTGCTCTTCAAAATGCTTTAAACTCGTGTAAACAGCAAAATTTCTTCAAAATTTGTTTATCAGAAAATACTACAAATTTTGCGAGGCCCCTAATGTCGGTTCTGTCAGCAATATTCCGCGTTCTGGAGCAGTGTAGCGTAACATTGTTTATTAACGTGTATTTCGCATGTGTTTACTACACAAATGTCAAAACAGAACTGACATTAGGGGCCTCTCAAAATTTATAGCATTTTCTGATAGGAGGATTACTTTTGCGCCACCTTGTATTAATAACTATTAAATAAATAAATTTTGAAGAATTTTTGCTGTTTACACGAGTTTGAAGCATTTTGAAGAAAAAACTAAAACCCTTGATGTGGAAATATTGCATTATTTTTTAAACATTTGCTATTTTTTGCACATTTTACCCGGAATTCTATGTAGATAATACTTGTTTACATAACTATGAAATATGTAACTTTCTAGATTATTTGTTTTTTCATTTTAGTGTTTTATAACTAGTTGGATGGAAAGATTGGAAACATTTAAAAAATTATGTTTTATGTTTTTTTGAGAAATTTAAAAAAAGGAATAAGTCAATGATTAGAAGCAGATTAATTTTTAACAAACCGGTCTAATATACATACAACATTGGTTAAGTCATGAGAATGTTTGTGTTTGAAGATACATGTATATTTTTGCAGAACCTGAGACAAGTTTTAAATATTTCCTGTATACTCGTATGTTTAGATTTTTTATAGACAACGATATTTTTGGGATCCACAAATTTGAGACTCATTTTGGTTGAATTTATTTTAAATACTTACGGGAGTTTAATGGGCGTGATAGTGATACTCGGTAGTGGATATTATATGGTATAGAAATTTGTCTTGAATTTTATCTCTATGTCGATATTTGTAGGATATTTTTGTGCATTTATACGATTTTCTGAAGTGGCCCTTCTATATGAGCTGTATCTAATTAAATATTATATAGTTCACAAAATCTCTCACAATCTCTACTAGATACAAAATATTGATCTGCATAAAATGTTGGTTTAATATCGATATTTACTAGATATTAATAATGTATGTGGTGGAAGTGGTCCTAAAATAAGAGCTGTGACTACTTAAAAGCCGATTTTCCTAAAAATCTGAAGAAAACTTAATTTATATCTGTAATCAAATAAAGAAGGATATACACAAAATACAGTAGTTTGATTTTTTCATATAATTTTGACTTGAACCCGATTTTTTTTTTACTGATTATCGGAAATTGTGTTATTTGGGGGAAAATGTCAAATATGGATTGATTGCGATACATTTTACATAAAACTTATTTTTGCTGATTTTGGAAAGAAATTATAAAGATATGTAAAACATTATGCACCTATTCTTGCTAATAACATTTTCTGTTAAATGTTAAGAATTCTATTATCAAGTCACTCCTTTAATAGCAGCAATTGTTAAATGGTTTTTAAAAGTTACATTCTGCAGATAATATTAATTGTGCAAATGCATTACACCATTTACTATCGGTAGATTCTTCTAAAATAAATTTAAATATTTTTTTAATGCGTACTAAATCATCATTGGGATGAAAAGTCTACATTGAATTAAGCAATAAAACATAGAACAAGCAAAATTAGTTTATAATTTCTTCCAAAGAGCATAACACTATTTTTATAATTTCTGTTGTCCAAAAATCTAGTTTTAGTACCTTTTCCATGACTTCTGCAGAGGTAGTTATAAACAAATATTAAACTTATACAACATCTCAAATTTAACAAAAATATTACAATTATTTTCCGTTACACCCTCAGAAATGGTGTAAAGTGCAATGAATATAAGAGCAAATAATGTACTATTCGCATCTTGAAGAATCATGTTTAATAAGTTTAAACTTCTACAAGAATGTGTTAATGTGAATGTGAGAGTGTGGTGGAATGTATTCTTGACCTGAATAAGAATTACTGCATCCCTAGACTGCTTCCTCCATAAATGTATGTAAGTTTTGTTTTGTGTTGTAAGTATGAGCGTTCAGATATCCAAAATAAACCAGCTTCATTTCTGTCTAAGTGTACATCTGCAGATTTATAAATTTACAAATGAGAATATATACATACGTAGATACAAACATTTGAATCGGCATGTATCTGGTCGGTGTACTGTGAAATACATGCTTACATACATATGTATGTATGTATGCGTGCGTGTAACTCGTTTATGCAAGTGTGTAGCATATGTGTTAGGAAACGTGTCTTTAAATGGAATTTATAAAGTGTCATAAAAATAATTAATGGATTACGTGTTTTATATTGTAATTGAAATACAAAAAACAAAACACCAACAAAAAAAATGTTGAGAGTGAAAAAAGAACAATAATAAATAATCCTTATTGAAATTATATGAAAATTATACAAGGATTTGCAGAAATTAGCTTAATTCATATTAAACCACCTTTATGATTGCAATGGATAGGGAAGAGACATTGATATGTGGTTCATTGTTGGCATTGCCATTGTCTGCTCTTTTCACATGCACGCGTAACTTGACTACAAATAAACAAACGCATGAATACTAAACTTGGTTATACTTGATTTTTTATTTAATTCAGCCTACTTCACACACTCTTGTTCTCACATAATATTAATGGTTAATACCTTTACGACCACTTTTTGTTTGTCTTTACTGACATTACGTAGCAAATAATTCAATAAAAATAAACCAAGCGTAAAATTAATTTTTTAGCTTTAATTGTGAAAAATTAATTAATTAACACAAACGTTTTTATAAAAATTTTGATAAAGCAAAAAAAACATAAAATAAAATAAAACAATTTTAAAGATAACTTGTTACTATAGGAGTTAAATAATATTTCATAGATATGTTCGTCGGCGATTAATTAATTAGTTTTTAAAATAACTAATGTACTTAAAAATACATTTTATACAAAGATTCTAGTCACATAGCAAACTATTTCGATTACCACAGATCTTGGCTTTATAGTCAGCAAAGTAATATAAATACAATTAAGATTCTCCATCGATTTTTACTTGTTATTGATATTAGATTTTTGGGGGTTTTACATTGCATTTTAATTTTATTTATCTTTAGTATTAATGGGATGAATATAAAATACATCAATTTTATTATTTTACTGCACCCTTAATAGGTTTTAAAACATTGAACGTTTTAAATTTGAATATATTATAATCATTTTGATTACGTTCATTAGTTTAAAAAAGACTCGATCATCCTTACCATATAGTTCTACCTAGTGTAGACATGGTTAGATGATAGATAAACGATAAATGTAAACAATCATGATTCAAAAAGAATAACTCTGCAGTTACACGTTCAAGTTTTGCTTTCAATTTGTTTTAGCAAGCAGAAATTCTCAAAAATTTAAAGCTGACGTCACTGCATGTAACTTTAAAACAATTTATTTTCAAGAAAACAATTTTAAATAAAAGTATTGGAGGAAATTAATAGTTTATATTCGGCTGTACCGAATCTTATATACCCTCCACTAAATCACCTATTATAGGGCGAACTTTATAAAATATTGTACCGTAATTTATATTTATTTTTGTTTTATTTTAGTTGAATTTCATCTCAATAACGACATTTATATGAATTTTATGCATGTTCCAGTTATACTCGTAAATTTACATTTTGTTTATAATTTTTCAGTGTGTAACATAAAGCGATTTCGTTTGAGGTGCTATCAGACGGGATGTATTTTACATTTGTACTATCACTTTTCTTACCCAAATGTAATTCCGTATGTATGTCAACATTTCCATTTTACATACGATTCATAATTTTTGCCATCACACCTGCCTATGCTTTTCCGTATGACATAACCAATAAATGTAAACAAAAGCTGTATTTTTAACGTGTATAAATTTCAAGAATTGCTTCTTTTGGCCAATCTAACTGCAATAAATATAATAAACATAATTTAATTTATTAAAAATCGAAAAATACTTACTTTTCCATGTTCATTATCCATTTTCTTTAATATTTTCTTTACAATATATTTTTTCAAACTATTTTTGTTTTTTTTTTCAAAACAAACCAGCTGTTTTGTTTATGTTTGTCACAGTAAAATAGAGCGTGTTCTAATCGAAAAAATTACCTATGTATTTCCACATGTATTTTATACATGCAAAGTTTCATGTGATACATGATGTGTACAACTTTTATAGATGGAAAATTTGAGAGTACATAAGTAAAATACTTTCCGTCTGATAGCACCTTAAAGGTACTCAATAAATTAAGTACCACCAAGTCCTAGAAAACTCGTTTTGGCTTTTTGAAACGTCAAAATTGTCACCTCTGTATACTTTGTGATTATTCTCGGAAGTGGTAGCTTTGGCCAATTAAGGAGCAACTTTTACAAAAGATCTGTGTAAAATTTCGGTTCGATAGAAATACTTTTGTAGGTTAACTGTGAACTATGATCTATTACAAGTCAATCATTATGAAATTCTGTATAATTATTTGTCTTAATAATGGTTTTTATATGAGATATGCATTTAAGTATTTTATATGAGGACTACGGTCAAATATAGACCAATCGCCATAAAATTTGATGTTATCATTTCAATATATGGGCATTTCCTGCAAATCGTCAACCAGGATCCAAAAATAAAATGTTGATAATCATCGTGTTTGCTATTTATAAACCAATTTTTATATTTAATTATTTTACATGCAAAAATATGTTATTTATGCACTCTTTCTGCAAAATCTCTCCATTACAATCAATTCGTAAGATAAAAGTGTATCGAGGACAAAAAAGTTCGATTAACAGTAAATTTTTACTTTGTTTCTTATCTATGTTTTAATCGTACGTTCGCGACCGAAAATATCATTTTATTTTAATTGCTTTGCATTAACTGTCAACAGGTGTCAGATATTACAAATTTTAATCAAGTTCGGTGTCACTAATTTATAATTAAAAAAAAAAAAAAATTCTGGGCAACAATTAATTAAAATCTTTTTTATTTGCAAAATTTCGTACGTTCGCGACCGTAAGTAAATTTTTTTCATAGGCAATGCATTTATTTTCTTAACACGCAAATTTACTTTCGTAGATGGTTAAAATATGTGATAAATCGCAAAACGAAAAACAAAAGCGTTATATCAATAAAATTAAAAGCGATCCACAAAAGCTAAAAATTTTACGCGAAAAAGCTGCTGAGTGGATGCGAAAACGACGCTTAGCATTAACAAAAAATAAAAAGGTTTTAAAACAAATACAAGAAAAAGAACGTGCAAGGTTGAGAGAATACCGACAAAAGAAGAAAAAGAAGACGATCATGAAGCGTATTCGTGTAGACAAACTCTGGGCTGAAAGGGCATTACCAAGTGATTTGAAAAAAAAAAAAAAAAAAAAAAAATTGAAGTTATTAAAGGACTATTTCAGAAGTATGTCGAACCGGAAAACGAGCAGAATAAAACATCTACGCAAGTTGAATGGGGGAGGAAGTTAGAAGTAGTGAAAGATATTTACTTGCGTGAAGATGTTAGCGTTCAGTCGGCAGCCAAAAAGGACACCCTCATTGTTGATGGACAAATTGTTGCTAAACGATATATGCTGCTAACTGTATCGGAAGCTTACGAAGTTTATAAAAATGAATCAATTGGAGAATGCGTAAGCAAGACAAAATTCTTTCAGTGTCGACCCAAACATGTTCAACTCTCGACCAAAATGCCGCATAACATGTGCGTATGTATTCATCACGCCAATTTCAGTTTTTTATTCAATAGTTGCACAACAGTTATACAGTCTTTCCCCAAAACCTTCGAAAGTTTTTTACAATTAGCCTGTTGCAATATTAAAAACGAAAGCTGTATGACCAACGATTGCGAAAACTGTACAAAAGATGTGAAATCTATTGTTCCAGTATTATACTTAACAAAAATGGATGAAATTGTAAAATGGCAACACTGGCGGAAAGTAGACGATAGAATAACTTTGACTGACTCTATTCCATAAAAACAAAATTATAAATACTGTTAATATTTTATATGAAATAAAATAGTCTATTTCTTGTTATAAGTACTACTACGCAATACAAATTAAGTATTACGTATTTTGAATTAAATTAAGTTTTGATTTCTTCGACCTTTTTTTCAATAAAATAAAAAAAGTTGTTTCGAGTTCGAGGCCACGTATTTACGTATTTTGTTAAAGAAATTTGAGAATATTTATGGGAAAATGCATGGTGATAATAATAAAAATAACATATGGAAAAATCGTACGTTAGCGACCCGTACGTTCGCGACCGTTACTTAAGGCAATTGAACAAAAACCAATCGAGATCTTTTATTGTGTAAATAATGGATAGAGACCTACATTAATACACTTTTAAAATAAATTAATCACTTTAGAATATTCCGTTCCATTTCGCAGAGTTTTAAATTTCACTACTGTCAACCAAAGTTGACTTCTATTTTATGTACGTTCGTGACCACATGTTTATAACTATCATTATGAAAACTTACACTGTATAAAATCTATCTTTTGTATTAAACATAGAGCTACTAAAATGCTATCGAATTGCAAAAAAAAAAATAGGAAAAGTTTTGTTCTCTATATCTTTTGTACATTAAAAGCGTACGAACATACGTTCGTAACCCGAGGAAATGCCCATATGTATCGACTGTTTGTGTGGAATTTATACTTGCTACGGATGCTTTTAATAGGTTTATGCGCATTTAAGTGATTTTCCGAAGTGAACATTATATGGGGGCTATGATCAAATATGGGCTAATCATCATCATCATAGTGAGAGTGACAATTTTTTTATATGTATGGACTTAATAGTAACTTTTGTAAGGGATTTATGCGCATTTAAGTGATTTTGGGAACTGGACTGTATATGTGGGCTATGGTCAAATATAGTCAATATATAGACTATTATGTAATTTAGAGCAACAATTTGTATGTATAACAAACTTATGCGCACTTAAGTGATTTCCGGAAGTGGACTTTATAGTATATGGGAGGTACGGTTAAATATGAACCGATCATCATCAATTTAATAGTGACCATTTATATACATATGTATTTGTATTTAATTCCAACTTCATAGAGATTTTCGGAAATGGTCTTTGAATAAGGCTATGTCAAAATACAGACAGATGCAACCAAAGTATCCTTTTGAGATTTCACTTTGCATGAAACTTTTGATTGCAGAATTTTGTATGGATACGGCTTTTCTATAGACATTTGTGCACCATAAAGCCATAATTCGGGAAGACACTTGTATAATAAAAATAAAATGTGCTAAATTTCATGTTATTATTTGTATTATATTTGATAATAGAAAATAGTAAAAATATCTGAAAAATATCGAGGTAGGCTGAAACTCCCCATCTTTTTGGTGTATACAAAATTAATTATGATGCCAGAGTTTTTATAAAGAAAACCCAAAAAATTTGTTTATTGAAATTGCAATCACCTGTTATTTGAAACAGGAATTTAACAGCAAAATCGTATCAAGTTTTCAAAGTATGAATGTATATGTATGAGTGTAATAAAATATGAAAGACAAAACTACTTTGTAACCCCCAAGTATAGTAAGACGCTTAAGCAATTTATTATTTTATTGTCTAAATTCATGCTACCGTCTCTAGTCCGACTTTTTTGTTTACATATATTTTTAAAAACATTATGTGATATTAGTACTCAAACAGATAAAATTTCAGAGCGATTTATCAAGAAGGTACAAATGCCAAACAGATTTGAGATTTTTGTAAATTTTGAACAGTATTAAATCTATAATTCATTCACCTCCGTAAATTTTTGTATTCCCCTAACGCTATGTTTTCACTATGTTGTCAAATTGTTGGCAATTGTATGAAACCGGGTTGGCATATGGCGTCATCTATGTTTTCAATCATGATTGCATATAAATTAAAACTAATTATATGACCCGTTTTCATACAATTGCCAACAATTTGGACAATTTGACAACAAAAATGACATAGTGAAAACCAAGCATAAGATAAATGACACGATAACTGCATAATGTGAGCTTACTAACAATACAGTTCTTCTTATATTATAAAATTGTTTATATTATTATAAATTATATGTGGACATTTATTCAGTGGCAACAATTTTTTTATTACAAAACAAAAATTCCAAAAATTCGCATTTATGTATGTACGTCAAATAATTTTATTTTGAGAGAGCCTGGTTAAATATTTTTTTTAATCATGCAACAAAATCCACAAAAAGCTACTTAAAAAATTGAAATATAATATTCAATAATTCAAAATTGTATGTAATTGTAGTTAAATGCAGTCATTTTTTACGTCACCTAGTAAAATTTACACTTATTAACGCATAAGTATTTTCATTTATTTTACATGAAAAAATATTACTCATACAACATGGAGAACATTTTGTATTATTTGATAATGACAGAGCTGAAGTTCCTTGAGTGCATTTTATATCATTCATTAAATGTCACAACGACAATGCTTTGCGATCTAAAGGTACATATTTTAACATTCATATGTGCTAGTGGATGATCCAGAAAATTTGGTCAAACATTAATTTTCATATTAAAATGTAAATTCGGAGAAAAAAATCATTAGGAGAAGATTCAGATTAAAATGTTTTAGAAATGTTTTCATTTAACAACGTCAATAGTCAACAAGATAAATGAAAAACTAAATTTTAAGAACCTTTTTCTTATGTTAGAAATCTCGGTATTTAATTATGAAAAATGGCAACATTATCAAGCTATGGATTTATTAAATTTTCGATATATAAATTCCCAACTTTATTACAATAAATTAAAACATTTTATCCGTTTCACTTTTCCACATAAATTCACTAAAAATTCACCTTGTATTATATTAAATCGGCTTGAGGTCCGTTTTGATAAGAATATAAAAACTCTTGTTCGTCAAATTCTAGTCATTACCTTTAAAAACTAGTTTCGTACCCACAATAATGCTAAATATTTTCGAACGAATTTTTAAAAGTCATGACTAGAATTTGACGAGGTAGTAAAAAATGATAAGGACAGAAATGTAGCCCTTACAGAGCCATGAACACCGGTATACAAAATGTTATGATCGAACTAGGGTATTCAATCGGTTAACCGTTAATCGGTTAACCGGTTAATTTGGGCCGATTAATTGTTCGAATAATTTGATATTGGCGATTTTCAAATAACAAATAAATCGGTTAATTTGTGCCGATTAAATTTCTTTCTAGCAATAGTTTTTTGAAATATAGCTCTAAAACTGAAACTAAGGAATTTGGAAATTAAATTTTTTCTAGAATGTTCCATGATGAACTTTGTCATAATGACTCGGATGACGATATGATAATAGAAAAAACTTCTGACATTAATGAAAATAGTCTTTTTTTAGAACTAACCAAACTATTAATAATATTAAAAATGTAAAAAATTCTAAAAAGGACTTCAATGGTATAATGGATGTTGTTGTTGTTGTTGTAACAGCAGTAATTGCTGAGTTGACAGCCCTTGGCCGAGTGATATCGGGTCATTCCGGTGCGTAGAACCGGCTGTCGTGGGAATGGGTATAATGGTATAATGGATGATTTTGTATGCTTAGAAAAAACAAAGAACAGAGCTGATAAATTGGATATTTTTTATAATGCCTTACTTTCGATTTCTCCAACATCCACAATCAGCGAGAGAGTTTTTTCCAAGTCAAGTATTATAAAAAATAAAGAAAAAAACCCTTTAAAAGCTATACATTTGAATAATATTCTTTTTTTTAAAGATTATTTCACAAGATCCCTTTAAAACCTTAGTTTAACTCATATACATATGTACAAAGAAGGATCTCATTTACTTTAATTTTTAATTACTTATGAATTGTTACGTTTTATTTGTTTTTTTTTTTTTTATTAATAAAATATAAATTCTAAACATAAAATAAGTGTTTATTTTAATATTAACCAATCTATTTATTTAAATTTAAATTGTTCGGTTAACCAAATAATTCTTAATTAACCGATTATTAACCGATTAAATCTCAACCCGATTAATTATTTGCTCGATTAACCGATTAAACTAAAACCCCGATTAATTGAATACCCTAGATCGAACCAAAAAATACTAAAAAATAAAAAAAACATTTCTGGAATTTTTGTTACATTATCTTTAATCCTAGGGGGTGACTGACACAACTTTTTTTGTTGTATGGAAGGCGAACCACTCTAGTGAGTACTAAATAAGTCATTGCTTACTGTAGATGAAGACCCAAGTTAGTCTAAGCGCCATCGTGCACAGGAATTGGATACGTGTCAATCCACTTTATGGAAGATTTTGCAGACAGATCTTGGTTTACGAGCTTACAAAATTCAACTCGTGCAATAATTCAAGCCACACGACCACCTAGCAAGGTGAAGGAATAAGATTGCTGTTGATCCCGACTTTCATTAGCGAATTTTACTCAGCGATAAAGCTCACTTTTGGTTGATAATACACTTGAGGATTATCATCTTCAGTTGAGACACTTTTAAATCCAGAAAAACTGACTGTTGGGTGTACTTTATGGGCTGGTTTAATAATAATTGGTTTTAAAAACGAAGCTGGTCAGAACGTTACAGTCAGTGGTGATCGCTATAAATTGAAATTGAAAAATCATAATGTGCAAGAGGTGTGGTTTCAACAAGACTGCGCAACATGTCACACAGCTCGTTCGACACTTGATTTATTGAAGGACATGTTTGGCAACCGCATGGTTTGACGTTTCGGAACCGTGAATTGGCCTCCAAGTACATGCGATTTAACACCGCTTGACTATTTTCTTTGGGGGATATGTTAACTCGCTAGTCTACGAGCACCAATGTTGGAAAAGGTCTTTGATAATTAGTCCTCTGGATTAGACAACGTCCGGGCCAGCCTTGGCGGTCATATGCCAGAAGTAATATTTAAATTCAAAGTTCTGTACTCGTACATTTAAAAAAAAACCCCTTTATTAACATTATTTTCGCATTAGTGCTCAAAATTACTTGTTTTCGTTACTTCACTAATTATGTTATTATACAGAATTACTTACACCATTGTTCAGCTACAGTAAGATCTTGTAATTAGGAATCTAAGATATGTGACCTCAATCCCTTTGCCTTGTAATTAAATCACTTTACTGCAACGTTCATCAATTTGACTGTTTTTTTCACTGTTCATCTCTATAACTGTCAGATTATTTGTTTGTGTACACAGCTGCACATACATATAAAGTTATTCATACAATATTATGTTGTATGCAGATATGCACTTATGTTTGTGTAAAACTGAACAAGTATGCGTGTTATTGTTTGAGTTTGTGTATCTATCTTAATGATTAATTTTAGTTAGCTTTTCCGTTAAGTATAGAGCACAAATATTAGCACGAATCAGCGATAGACTGATAGATAAAATTGTCAGCTGTATAATTATCCTTTGCATGTACAGCGTCACAATATACACTGTGGCATTTAATAGATAATGGATTTAACAGTTGTTTACATGTTTAGCCATCGATGTTTATACTGAACATTCGACTATACGTGTACAAAGGCATACATACGACTAACTACAGCCTATTTTGTGTGTGTGCTGATAGATAAAATGAAATAAAATACAAAAGCTGTTATAAACAGAGATATAAAACGATAATCATATTTCCTATAATTACAGCTGTCAGTAAATGTTTGATAAATCTTATTTGTCATAATGGCATGTTGGAAACCAAATGCTCACATCAGTATTTCAAAATTGTCAAGGATTTATTGGTATTAAGCAGTGTGGCTTCATCAAGGTAAACAACAGATGACTCTCCCATTTCAAATTCAACAAAAATGCCAGCATTGAAAATTATTATGAAATGTTTGTAGTCATAACGATAGATATTTTTCATTACATAAAATAAATGTATTTGCAGCTCTAGCGATAGATATGTAACTACTTTTAACAATTCTTGTCGGATTTGCAATAGAAGACTAAACAAGTTGGTATTTAAATTAATACTTACCGAAATATGTATATGAAATGTTTGTTGAAAATTAATCCTGTTCAATATGAATTTTATTTATGTTACTATAGAATTAAGTTTTATTCTTATACAAATTTGATTATACAGTAGAAATTAAATTTCTCAATTTATAACGAGGTCTGCTACATTTGTTTGTTACATATGTGATTAATCAAATCTGATAATATGTTCCTATAATAAATCAATATTAGCCGACTCTTAACAGACTTAATTTTTGACAAATTCAAAATAAAGAAATAGTATACATACATATTTATTAAATATACCCTTTTGCTATTGGACAAAGCAAATTTTTCTAAAAAAAAAAAATGTATCTGAAAATGTGTTAGATGTTAGAGTGTTAGATCCCAGCATACCATTGCAAGAGCGCTCCGAAAAAGGAGTCAGAAAAGAGTCCAACAAAAGAGCATTTTCGGAGCGAAAGAAAAATTTGCTTGTTACTGTCCTGAGTCGGCACGCAGTATGACTTAATTATGTGTGTACCAAAACCTTGTTCTCCTGCTATTTGTGCTTTGAACAAAAAAACAAAGCATAGCAGTACCACACAAGAATGATAAAAACAAGATTACACAGAGCCCAAAAAAAACCTCATAACAGACTCTTTTCTGACATTATCTAAGAGCTATTTCTGACGGACCATTTTCGAATGTAATGACCCTCTTTTCTGAAGGGTTTCGGAGCAATTATGATTGTTTTTGGGGTTCATAAAGAGCGTTAACGCTCCGAAAAAGGTGTCCGAAAAGACTCTTCTCGGACTCATATGGCTTGCTGGGATTTCTCAATACTGGTAACTCTCTAGTACCCTTGAGTATAATAGCAGCTGCGTTTGTTTTATCTACTTCCAAAGTTTTTGTTTAACAATACAGTTTTAGTTGTTTTCCATTACAAAATTATTGTCTTGCTTAAGGGTTTTCCAGAAAACTCTACCGCTAACACTACGCTATGTTAAGATGTTAAGGGATAGAGATTTCTTGCTACTAATACAATATGTGTTAAAAGCTTCAACTCTTTAACCAAATACGAAAATTGATTTAATAAATTTAAATCGATTAAATCGAAATTTGTATCTATGTATTTAAAATTTATGGGGAAAAGCCACAAATCAATTAGTTTTATTTTCATTGCAAACATAAAAAATGTCTTAAATAAAACTGGATTAGAATTAAGAAAAGTCCAAAAGTCGAGTATCCAAAAATCAAAGAAAACCAAATGTCAACATTTGCTTTCCACTGCAGATTACTATTTCTACAAAAGAACTCGATACGAATTAATTTTACTTTAAGTGTTGTATCGTACCTCACAATAAGTAAGTCATTTCAGCATTGCCAAAATTTCCATAACTTTAAAAAGTACAGAATAAATTTCTATTAGGCAATGATTTTGATTTTTAGTAGCATGATTGTTTATTGGCAACTTACAGAAATTTCGACGGCTCGCAAAAGGTAGACTGTTGCCAGATCACTGCTGGGTATATGAATATACTAGATTTTTCGTCTTTTTGGCGAATTGGAGATCTTAAATTAAAATAAGAATTTATTGTTTTTGACTGTAATTATTGAACTTTTTTTATTTTAACGTCATCTAAAAACAAAATGCTGAAAACTTGATAATGTCGGATAATGTTTAGAGGTTGCACATTATATTCAAAGTTTTGAATTTTTGGGTAAATAGAATTATTTAACATATTTTTTTTATCTCATTTAATATTGATGTTTAAACATAAAATATTTAACTTTTTTAATGTCGATAACAAAAGCCATAAAACTGCATGCATTATTACAAATCCAAAATTTTGCATTTGCACAAAACGAAATTTCGATTCTAATAAATGAGAAAGTATTAACGTTTATATTATTTTGTGTTAGATTTTTAAATCTAATAGAATTATTTCTTACAAAACAATTCTGTAATATTAAATTTCAGATTGTTTCTTTAGTTTTCTAATTTACTGTTTTGCGATTTTATTTTAATTTTCTAAAACATCATTAATCTATATTATCTGGGATAATTTCTGTCGAACCAACAATGTTAGATTTATGTTCTAAAACTTTAAAAAAATATAAAAGAGATGCAATTTTTTAGTTAAGATCAATTTTACACTACTGGACCGTAACTATAACAAAAACAATTCATTTTGTGTTTAGATGATTTCAGAAATTTGGGAGCATCGAGAATAGAAAAAGTACACAGTAATGAATAAATTAAAGTCGTTCGCTTGACAAAAACAATTTTGTTTCCAGAATATTGCGATATTTTGTTGTTTGCAAAATATAACTATTGTTACGATATTGTATTTCAATTTAAATATAACGTGCGTGTTTATCGACATTCAACTTGTTTAGCATTTGTGGAAGTTTTAATTTATAGACATTATTGAGCAATATGGCAACATAGAGTTTCTAGACACGAACATTCTAGACTTGCAGTCATGAACATTCTAGTATCTTAGCTCCAAACCTTCCAGAAATTATGATTGCTTTATAAATACACTAACAGGGCCAATCAAGTTAATCAGTTTATTGTGAGTCATTGTTGTGTAAACATCAAATTATTCTAAAACTTGAAGTGTGTTCTTAAATCGTAATATTAGTGTGTAAAAGACAGACTGTTCGTTTTCAATTGTTTTTTGTGTTTATGCTCCATGGTTTTAATAATTTTTCTAATTCAGATATATGATATTGTAGGTAGCGAGATGATTATTGAGGGGTAAGTACGATTGTTTGTTGGCATATCAGATGTATATTGATGTACTCCTGCTTCAATAGGTTGCGCGGAGCTTAAGAAATCTCCATTTTTAAGCTTAAATGTGATGTACTGTAACAAATTATACTTTACTTTATACAATAATATTTAATCTAGTTTTACTTTATCTTTTATGTTTTAAATTTTTTATTAAATACAATTTTTACTTCACTTCGTATTCAGATACCAAATTTCACTTTTCAATAAAATGTTCGATGTTATGTGTGTTTACGGGTAAATTTAGTTTCAACTTGTATATTAGACCATCATGCCACACTTTATCAAAAGCTTGAGAAATGTCAATAAAAAAAAGCGGAACAATATTTTTTTCTTCAAATGTTTTTTTGATGATATTGACAAATCTATGGTTTTGTTCGATAGTAGTGTGTTGTCTTCTAAATCCAAATTGATGATTTGGAATACAATTGTTTTCACTTAAGATCGAGTATAACTTGTTCATGAGAATTTTCTCGAATAGCTTCGATATATTTGACAATAGGCTGATGGGTCTATATGATTCTACTTTTGTGTGATCTTTTCCCGGCTTTGGTATCATGGTAGCCAGTGAAACCTTCCATTCTGGTGGATAATATTGAAGGCGTAATATAGCGTTAAAGCTTTATAAGCATCATGTTATTGATTTTGTCAATAACAGATGCTTTCTGAAGGTACGGGACAACCACTTCTTTTACCACAAATTTGTTTGAATTTGTTTACTCTTACAAGAGTTTTGTAAGATCAAACAGCATCAAATAAAATAAAACTAAATATTTGTTGTATCTTGCCCTAAATAAACGATATTTTTTAAATAAATAAACGAATTCAAAGATATATTATTTAGTGGTTACGTCTTTTTCGGCAAATATTTGTCAAGTGTGACCTTTAGAGATTCAAGCACTAATAGTCTCTTCGATCTCTAGAATCTAAAAAGAGGAGGAGTGACTGGTGGTTTTGACAAGCAAATAGATTGCCTTTTTCAGTGTCATTTCTTGCCCAACCACTACTTAAGTTTTGCAACGGGGACTTACATAACACAGGTCTTTGAAGATTTTAAGTGGCTCATTATAGTGAGTAATCTGATTGCGGAGTTGCATCCAGATATTCCAAAAGCTCTTAAAGTCGATCTGTGCATTTGCCACTATATTCAAGTTTTTTTTTATTAAAGAGCCGTTTGGCATCTGCAGAATAAATTCCGTTATGTCTAGTTAGTCGGCAAGTTTGGGCAGCAAATTTAGCAGCCAGTTTTAGTTCATTATCCAAATTGATAAGACAGTAATCGATAGTTTCTGGTGTTCTTAATGGAATGTTTTTAGAACAATGTGTAGAGAGGTATTTTCTACATTTAACCCAATTTACACTAGTGCCTGTCATCGCAAAATTACAGGTTGGGAATACACGAAATATTAACAATTGTGGGTGAGTGATCCCATGATAATTCTAACGAAGATTCAACATGAATTACTTCTCTTGCGATATTTTTGAACACTCCAAAATCTGGTATTTTCTTTGGGTCAGTTGGCCAGTAAGTAGGCTTTCCAAAATTGTATCAAATAAAACACAACCTTTCGGAGTAATCAGTCTTGATCCCTAGAATGTTTGCTTAGCGTTGTAGTCACCAGCTGCAAGAAAACGGGGACTTAGTCATTTAAAAAAATTTTGTTTTTGTTGACGAATGCCGTTTGCGTTCCAGAAACGTATTTTCAAACAGTCAATGACCTATTAAGTACATAATACATATTAAATTAAAATACGTTTTTTACAAGTACTTACCACTCTTTTGACACTCATTATATTAACTTTGATAAGTTAAATTAGAACTTTTTCATTGGCTTTCGACCTTGCACTCTACAGACGTTAATTTGTTTATCAAGTTACTGCCAAAAGTAATATAACTTGTATGAATTTCAAATTATACATTATGCAAATCTAATTTAAACAACAATTCAAAAAACTTTTGCATTGTAAGCTATAGAAGTTTGTATTAAAATTGAATTAAATTATTTTCTCGTTTAAAATAAATTGTGTATGAACGCATTCAAGATTCGTTGCAAAGGGATAAAACCAAACAAAGCACTCTTTAGCATATTTTCAATTTCATGTTTGTAGTTGTTAAAAGAGAACCTTTCCACGAACCAACCCAACCTAATGTCATATGCTTTAGACTACTTAACATTTGACACACTCGGTGCATTTAATGAAGGCTTGACTGTTGCCAGAAGTACTTGACTCATTCACGTCCATTTCACAATACAATGACTGCAATTAGAAATTGTATTCTGCAGATGCACAGTGTTTATTTGGCTCTTTTGTTCATTGTTAGTACGAGTATTTGTATAGTGGTTGTGGAACTTTATTTTCCACTTATATACGTGGAAATAAAATAAAAAAAAATAACAAATGAAGAAGTGTTTGCAATAGTTTTTGTTCCAAGCAATGTAATGGTTATAACATGTTTAAACGTTTTACTAAAAGCATTATAGACATTTGTTTTTAACCCCGTATAGGAAAGTTCATGCTGTGCCACAATATTTTCTCTTCTTTTGTGTTTGTTTTTTATTTTTATAATTGTGTGAATGTTCTTCTTTTGCCTTGTTTGTCAATAAATTGCTGCTTTTGTTACCAGAATTGAACACCTTTTATTAAAATATTATCCTTCAGACACAACTACCACTACTGTTACACCATTCACGCACATACACACTCGAACATTGACTGTATACATACGTATACATAGCTCTGCTCAAAATCAAAAGATACCACCTGACACACAAACATACATACATACATACATACATACATGCACATGTATGTATATTCATAGGTATAAATAGGAATATTACTGGCACTCTTGTTTAAAAATCGATTTCATTATTTCACAGACAGCCAAGCCAGGACATGTTAATAGCCCAGTTAACATTTATGTGAAAACCAAGAACATATAAGGGGAGTTTACTCAAAGGACACTCATATATTCATATTTTTATTTCGTCAAACTGATATTTACAAATATCTTCTATATATACATATACATCCATAAATTAATAGTATGACTTTTGTAAAGGGTGTCCCAACTAGAACGCAATTTTTAAATTTGGCGCCATTCCAAGTGTCATTGTTTGACATTTAAACAATTGTTATTGTTTGCTAGTAGAAGGTACGAGGTTAGTAAAAATAGAGCACTACACGAATGAACAACGCACTCTCATTGTGAAATTGTTTTACCAAAATGGTGAAAGTTTTGCGGCTACAGTTTGCAAATTGCGATCAATTTGGGGTCTAAATAATGCTTCAAAAGAGTCAACTGTAAAGAGATTAATGGATAAATTTGCCGAAACTGGGTATGTTAGTGCTGAAAAGACAATAACGCGCCTTCGACCAGGTCGATCGCCCGAAAATGTCGCAGCTGTACGTGATGATGTCGGTCAAACTCCATCCACCTCAATTCGACACCGAGCTCAGCAAATTGGTGTCTCCAAATCCACTATGCAGCGCATTTTGACGAAAGACTGCCATCTTCATACATACAAAGTTCAATTGACTCAGGAACTGAAGCCAGCTGACCATGGACAGCGAAGGGAGTTCGTTAATTGGGTATTGGAGAGACAACATGAAAATGCTGATTTTGCCGATAAATTCATCTTCAGTGACGAAGCCCATTTCCATCTTGATGGCTTTGTCAATAGGCAGAATTGTCGCATTTGGGCTGAGGAAAATCCTCGAGTGATTCACGAGAAGCAAATGCATCCGCCTGGAGGAATCATTGGACCTTTTTCTTATGAAAATGAGGCAGGTCAAGCGCAAACAGTCAATGGTCTTCGGTATCGTGAAATGATAACCAGTTTTTTCTTGCCTAGAATTGAATAAATGAATGTGGAGGGCATGTGGTTTCAGCAATACGGCGCCACATGTCATACGGCCAGAGAAACAATTCAATTGCTACATCAGTCATTTCCCGGTCGAGTTATTTCGCGTTTTGGAGACCCGAATTGGCCGCCTAGATCGTGCGATTGAACACCTTTAGATTTTTTTTCTTTGGGGTTTTTTGAAGTCGATGGTTTACGTGAATAAGCCGACGACGACTCAAGCCTTAAAAGAGGAAATTGGACGCTGCATTAATGAAATACCGCAGCATTTATGCAAAAAGATCATTGAAAATTTCAGTAAAAGATCGCGTGTGTGCCAGCAAAGCCGCGTAGGCGATCTGCACGATGTCTTGTTCCATACATTACTTCATTCTGTCTACTTTACGATATAATAAAGTTTAACTATTTTTTCATGTCTATACGTCCGAACAGATTTTTTTGAATTATATTTTGTGAAACCAATGAGTAAATAAGATTATGATCGCTGAAATTACATTAAAAGTTTAATGTATGGTGACAAAGCTCCTTTAGATAAACTGTTGATGAAGTGCCGTAGATACCTGTTGAGTATCCCGAATCTCTATTAGTCCAGGGAATATTAATTGAGGTATTTAAAATAATTTAAACTTGAAGACAATCCCATGATAACATATAACAACACCCATGATTAATGCAATCTTAAAACTAGGACTTTACTTAACAACAGTGAAGGAATTGACCGTGCCATCTGCTTAAAACTGTGTATAGCTAGCAAAAACTAGGTGAATTTGCAATTGCTGTTAGCATACTTTTCATCTGTTTCTACTGACAACATATTCTGTAAGACCTACCTATAAATGTGTTATTGAAGTCATTACCTGTAACTGGTTTTAGTGATATAGAAGTAATGGAAAGTACTTACCCCCATGATATTACCTTGTTAAAATAGTGAATTAAAATGATAGTAGCATTTAATCCATTACTTGGTAGTGAACGTATGCTGGGTTGTGGTTTGGATGAAAAAGGAGAAAAAAAATAAATAAATAAATATAAAATGTAAAACTACAGAACGAAATACTCGTATATATTTGTTGCTCGCTTTTCACAGTCTCATTTCTTTAACGTTTCGTTTTTCTTCACACAAATAAAATACAATTACATTCATTTATTGAAGTAAAGACAAAAAGGCAAAAATGTCGATAAGAAACTGAAACGTGCTCAAGTGTAAGTTTTTCTTATTTTTGCTTCTGTGTAGAAAATGTAACACGTTTTTCATACATGCAAGCCCTCCTGTGCCATCAGTAAGGTAGTAAGGTGTCGCAGCACGTAACTGTAGTTGAAAAGAACACATTTGCTTCTACCAGCCAATATTATCATCTAGTCTACGTACACATTAACAGCACCTTCCATATGTATGTATGGATGTATGTAGTTTCTAATGAAAACCAGGTAAATTGTTCCAAATGTATAGTGCAAAGATGTAAATGAAGTGATATTTTCTGTTTTTGCCCTTAATGGGAAAATTATTATTCTTTGATTTTATGGTTGGCATATTTATAAAAATGTGTACAATGGGAAAATGCTTACATAATAAACGATTTACTTAATTAATTTAAATACCGGAAAAATTGTAGGAATTCTAATCAAACATTTCAAATAAAATGCAACTTAAAAACAAGAAAATTTATGAAATTTATGTTATTCGTGTTATTAGAGTAAACTAAAATAGACCATCGTTAATAAAAATACTGCAAAAGAATAGTATTACAAAAGTGGGTCATTTAGTTATAAATAAATTGGCTCATAATTTCAATGTACTACATACATACATAGGCTTTGTAACCTTCTTAATAAGTATTTTGTTGCAAAGGCAAACTCAGAAATAAACAAATGAGAACTGTTGCGTATCTTAAATTCCTTCCACTAACAACTAGAATTATATAAATTGCGCTAGCCTTCAAAACGTTCTCAATTAATACAGATAATTATAATATTCATAACGCTTTTTAAAGCTGTCCCACAACTTTATCTTATAGGTAAGTTTAGACGATATGTTGAATCAGCATAAATATGCTGACAGCCATATGATTAAAATTAGCAGCAAATTCCTCTGTCATATGTTAGACGTTTACACGATATGTTGAAAGTAGCAAATTTTTTGATGTCAGCATATGTCAGCAAATGAAATGTCAACATAAGAGTCAGCATAAAATGTTTGTGTTTATACGATATGTTTGACAACATTTTTTAATTATTCTTTATTTTATGTGTAATTTTTGAAATAAAATTAACAGAGATGGGCATATTGCACTATATTTTTGATGCACTAAAAATCAAATAATTAGTGGTAGTGCTATTAAAATTTCACTACCACTAACCATTTAGTGGTTTGTTTATTGCTTACAGTTCCTGGGCTAGATTGAGGGAGGGACACACCCCATGTAGAGAAGCCAAATGTAGGTTAGCTGGAGAATCATTCTAGTGCCACCTCTGGGACTCGTAACAATATTTATTTGTATTTAAAAAAGAATTGCACTAACACTACATTTTAAATGTATTTAAAAAAAATTGCACAATCAAATTTAGTGGTATTTAAAAAAAATGGCACTACTTTTAAATTTTGTCTTATTGTAAAAAAATCAATGCAATTTGGTTGAATTACACAGTACAACAGCCAATCTGGGGGGGGGTGAGAAATTCCAAGTCAGGGTGATGGTACTAGGTCAGTATAGTAAAACCCTCAAAGGGTTTGGCGTTCGTATGTGTCAGTTTTTTTATGACCTTTTAAATTTTTTCCTTATCTTGATGTTTTTTCGCTTAGTTGTAACATTTTGGCAAAAACCTAGTAGTTTAACATAACTCGAGAACCACTTGTCCGATTTTCATACCAACGCCAAACCCTTTGAGGGTTTTACTATACTGACCTAGTACCATCACCCTGACTTGGAATTTCTCACCCCCCAGACAATAATCACAAAAATGTTTGTAATACAATAGAAAATTAAAGGCATATTTTCAGGCTTTCATTTAAATGTTTACACTTCCATCTTGAGTCCCAATGGAACGTTTGTTTTCTTTTGCTGGGATTATCAATCGATCTAGAAGGCAAAACCTGAGCGACAGCAACTTTGAAATGCTTGTTTTAAGAAAAGCCAATAAGTCGGAAATAAAATAAAAAATAATGTAAACATTTAAATCAAAGCCTGAAAATATACCTTTAATTTTCTATTATATTACATAATTCACCCAAATTGCTTTGATTTTTTTACAATGCGACAAAATTTAAAAGTAGTGCAATTTTTTTTTAAATACCACAAAAATGTAGTGGTAGTGCAATTCTTTTTTAAATATAAATAAATAGTTAATGGTAAAGCTATTAAAATTTCACTACCACTAAATGGTTAGAAAAGATTTTGCTGCCTCCACTCCACAATAAACTGGGTATTGTAAAAAATTTTATAAAAACATTGAACCCAGATGGAATTAAGCGGCATGAAAGTAAAAGAAGGTATGAACTCTAGCTACTTTAGTAAATTAGATTTATATTTCATATCATAATGTTTTTATTTTACAGGAATTCTTAATGGACCGGACATTCGTCGTCTAATGAAGGACCAACAATTTGAACTTGCATTGAATGATATGGCTATTGGGCTGGAATTCTGTGAAATCAGTAATAGAAAATGTATTAGGAAATCATCGGTCTGAAAATTGGCGAATTTTAATTGGAGATATGCTAACCGCATTTAAAAACTTAAACGTCAAAATGTCATTGCATTGTCATGCAGAAAAATTTAATCACCAGCCGAGTCTGATGAACATGGCGAGAGATTTCACCAAGTAACAGCCAGACTCGAACACTGGTATAGTGGCAAACAACTTAATACGCTATAACGGGATATTTGTTGGAATCTGCAGGAGGAAGAAGAATAAATTTGTAAATAAAAACTTAAACTTTAATTAACAACAAAAGTAAATGTTTTAATTTTTGAAGTTTCGTCTGGTTATTATATATTTCATCTTTTGTGCATAAAATCAAAAGTTGTAGACAGATTTTAATTATTTATGTCTTGTTTTGTTTGGAACTTCGTTTGCTATACCTGCAGAAAAAATTAGAAGCACAGCTGCGTTTTCCAATTTTTTATGGCGTTTTAAAAAACAAAATTTTTGAAATTTTGCTAAAAAACACTATTTTTTTGGGTAAAAAAAAAATTATGTTTCTACAACGACTGCTAATATTGGAAAAAAGTTTAACCTTACTTAAAGAAAATTTCATTGCGGAAGTTTATTCAATAAACTAAACCGTTTTTGAGTTACGCGAATATATGTTGTGAAACCTCCTCCATTTTCGAAATAACGGTATATTTCGAAAAAACGAGCTAACCTATAAAAACGGTTAGCACCACTGGATTCAGCGTACCCGAATTAGGTTAACCCGCCAGGTGCCCCGTTTGTCACATTTTTCAACTAGCACAGTGTAATTAATAATAATTACATCTGATAGAGCACTTCTCACTGATTAGAAACCAAAAAAAACTTTTGAAATCGGATAAAAATTATGACGGATAACAAAGTTGACAATTTTTCGGACTTACAAAAAATGTTTAAATTAAAAAAAAATATCATCTTTTCAATTGAATTTCAGGCAAACTATGCAACCGATCATATATTGTTTGGTGTCGGATGAAAGGTATGTTAATTCCAATGAAACGATGTAAAAAATGGTTAGTCGGTCCAATACTTTTTTTCAGGCACAATTTTGCAAACACATGATATTTGGGTCTTTTTTCACACTTGATAGAATAGAACAAAAAAAGTGACGGTTTGTGACGGGAAATATTAAGCAGAGGTTGTTAAGTATTTTATACTCTAACTTATTTTCTTGAAATTGGGTACCCGTACTTGCCCGTGTACATGAAAAAACAATAAAACTGTAACAACTTTTACTACAAAAAGAGATATTTTCAAAATATTCAAACAGATTTTGGGCAGATCTGAGATCCACTCTAATTGTATACCAAACTTTAATTTATTATGCTTTTTCATTCGCTTACAACGCCCCCTAGCGGAAAACAATTTCGGTAAAGTTACCACTTTGATGTGGTAACGAATTAAGGTATTTTAGAAGGGGATTTTAAATAAAACAAGTAAGAGTGCTATATTCGGCTGTGCCGAATCTTAAATACCCTTCACCTAAGCGTAATAAGAAATACAGAAACTACACTAGACTAGAATATCCTAATTCTGTGTTTTCTATTCAGTCTTAGTGCAAATTTTATTAGTATTTGATATATTGTTTAAAAGACAATTTTACGACCAACATAATTTATGTAAAATATTTTCAAACGGTGTCTAATTTTTACCATTTTTAATTGATTTAATTACCAATTCTAACCATAATTTACAGAGTTCGTCTGATGTTCATAATAATCTTGAGTGTAACTTAACAAACAGAGTATAAAAAAGGGGTACAATTCGGTTTTAGTGATTTTGCTAAAAAAAAACAAAATCAAATAGGGCTTTTAGAGGAGATACCAGCAAAAAAAATTTTGTTGGCGGTCACACCTATTTTCGAGGGGGCGGGCCCTTAAAGTTTAAAATACATAGGCCTATATCTCGGGAACTACTGGGTGTCTGATAATTTGTAATACATTAAATAAAAGGTATTAAAAATACCTTTCCAACGATATATATCATGATTATAAAATATGGACCGAATATGGGTTAAATCCGAAAAGAATATTTTTTGACCCGAATTTATTTGTTTTTTGGAAATTGTTCTATATGGCAGGTATGACAAATTATGGGCTGATCTTAAAATTTGGAACAGTTATTTTCATGCATATGAGGATATTTCACGTAGAATTTCAACATAATAACGGTATATTTAAGATATATATTAGTATTAACGTGGATTTCGGTAGTGGACCTTATGTGGGGGATATAGTCAAATATGGACCGATATTCTCAAAATCCAGCAGTTTGATTTAGGCATGTATGTAAATGATCCGTGTAAAATTTTGGATTGGTACCCTTATTTATAAGAGATTTATGAGTATTAAAGTGATTTTCGGAAGAGGGCTTTATATGGGGCATACGGTGAAAAATAGACCGAAATTAACAAAATTGTGTGGAATGTTTTTTGTATATATGTAAATGATCTGTAAAAAGTTTTGAGTCGGTAACGATATTTATACAATATATATAGGGAAAAATGTCTTTTTCAGATGTGGTCCTTGTATGGGAGCTATGGCCAGTTGTGGGCCGACCACCATACAATTCAGAACAACAATTTATTTTCCTATAAAGAGTATTTATGTCAAATTTTAGCCGTTTAACATTATTTATATTTGTTTTATGCGTATTTAATTGAATTTTGGAAGTGGACTTTATATGGGGTCTATGGTCAAATATGGACCGAACTAAAAAAAATTTCGGTTTGTGATTTCTTTTTGTATAAAACTTATTTTTGCTGAATTTTGTCTTGATATTCCAATTTTATAGGCATTTATTTATCATTAAGCCATATTTCGGGAATATATATATTTGTATGGGGGCTATGAGAAATCATGGACCGATTCTTACTATTTTCCGCACACTTTCTTCTTTTATAGTACAAACAACGTATACAAAAATTTCATGGTATTATCTGCAATATATTTCAAAATATTGCAATAAAATGGACGAAAAATATCAAATTTTTATAGAGGTGGTCTCACATATTGGTTCATAACTCTGGTTGACCTAAACCGATTTTGCTGATTTTAAATAGCAAACTTCTCGAAAGCACTTCTGACAGAATTATTGAAGGTTTGGATCCCGAACATATCTTGGGACTTCAAAAAACTGATTTCAACATCCAGACAGACAGACAGACAGACAGACAGACAGACGGACATGGCTTAATCGACTTCGCTATCTATAAGGATCCAGAATATATATACTTTATAGGGTCGGAAAATTATATTGTGGAAATTTCACACGGAATGACAAACTTATATATACCCTTCTCACGATGGTGAAGGGTATAAAAATAAATAAAATAAATAAAAAATAATAAAATAAAGTGCCAAAATGGTGATTTTTAATTTTGAATTTTGGACTGCAATAAATTTTTTTCACAAAAGAAAACGATCACTGAATATTTCTTACACTCTTACAAAAGAAAAAAATAAAAAAAATTTACAATGGCACTGCGAAAACTTGTTCGCCCAACTACATACGGTCGACGACTGAAAAAACCAGCAAAAGTTGTTAACGTTGCTAGAAAACAAGGTTGTCATGTGAAAAACTCGGTTAAGGTTCGGAAAAAACGTTAAACTGAGATTTTATCAACATAGTTCAAAGGTGCCCCGGGTATAAACGTGCCCCCTCTTTCCTACTATTAATGGATTAAATGAATTAATGGATTAATTTTAATGCAATGTACTTCCAAACCAACAAAAATTAAATGTGCATTGTAGCTTCAATGAACCCATTCGCCAATTCACCGATGTCAAATAAGGAAAACCATTTTCATTTTAAAAACTAGACATTAAAATGTATCTACGTAATCATTAAATAGACAGGTAAAAGAAGTGTGTATATTTAAGAAGTTAATTGTGTTAATTTGTGTTTTATTAAGAACTAATTAATTCTTCAAATTTCTTTACTCCAGTGTCATTTTGACTTTGACTTGAACATAAGCACGTCTTCCAGAGTTCACTTTGAACAACGTGATATATTTTTTTGTTTTGTTTTTTAATTTTTGTGAATCACAAAAAACATTAAAAAGTTTTAGTTGACAAACATTGAGAGAAGATTTTTCACACTGACAAAAAATTTTTTAGTCGTGTAAATATTTGTGGTGCCCGTCAATGTTCAACGATAAACTTTTGCAACCACAACAACAAGAATTAAGAGCAGCAGACAATAATATCCAACAAAAAGTTGTACGGACAGACAAATAAGAAATGTTTATGGGTGGGAGTGCCAGTTGTTTGTGTGTTTATTTATTACTTGCCATTTAAGCCTACTTGTGGCGTATACTTATTTCTAATATCTCTGCCTCTATCTCCCTTTGTTATTTTATCCTCATCCTTAAAACAAAATACAAACACACCCAAAAACACACAATACAAGGACAGGCAGACGCTATAATAAACGAACGCATGTATGTACAAGGTGGCGCAAAAGTAATCCTCCTATTTTGACATTTGTGTAATAAATACATGCGAAATACACGTTAATAAACAATGTTACGCTACACTGCTCCAGAACGCGGAATATTGCTGACTATTTATTTGACCAATAATCGGTCGGAAGTTTACTTTTGCGCCACCTTGTAGTTATAATATGTATCTGTATGTTTAGTATTGCGTGTTTATGTTGTTTTCGTTTTTTTGTTGTTGTTGTTGTTGTTGTTGTTGTTACATATATTAACAATAGCTGGTACTTTAATGTTAATAGTGCCGTTGTTGCTGCTGCTGCTGTTTTAGTCTTAATTTTATTCGACAGCTTCTAAGGTTACTTTCTTGCTACTCTTAAAGTATTTAGCAACGATTTTCTCTGCTTCCTTATTTCACTATTTTTTAGGTTCTCTGTTATTTCTATTCTTAATTATTATCCAAAGTGAAAGGAAATAGGAAATACAAGAATGTATATTTACATGTATATAAGAGTATATGCTTAAATATTTCATGAGTTTAGGTATGGAAGAGCATTTAGGCTGTTACTGCTATCGGGGTATAGTCAGGGTGGGTTAGTGTGGTGTTTTGTTAGTATGAGGAGCATAATTCAGGAAATAAGGTTTTGCCGTTATTCTAATATTATGATTATTTTCGTTCCTTTTTTTAAAATAAAAAAAAACCAACAAGTATTTTTAATTAAAATTTTAATAATTATGAAATAAACACCAGGAAAGGTTTCTTCCTGTTTTTTTTCAAATTTCTTATTCAAAGTAATTATTGTAATGTGTGTGGTAAAAACGTCCTTTTGTGCTACTCTGTCATGTTTTATATATTGTTAATAAATAATTTTTAAATTATGTTAAAAACCTTTGCACATACTTTTGTGTTTGGTATTCAAATTTTTGTTGTTAGTGAAAAAATATTACAAATTAATAAACTTAATGGCTTCCAGTAGAAATTACACCTAACAAATGAATATAAATGTAAACACGTACTCATTATGCAAAAGTAAACAATACAATTTCTGGTTTGTTTTGTGATTAAATTTATATTAAAATTAAAAAGTTATTATAGCATAATTTCAATACAAACCGCTAAATATTTATTTTAAACTTTTCACATTTTTCTGCTATAAATTTGAGATTAATGTTATATTTTTATTTAACAATTAGGCAAATTTTTTTCGTAAATTCATGTTAGAGAAATTACATCAGACTAGATTAGACACCACGAAGACATGTCATGCATGAGCAAATTGGGTTCAGAAATTCCTAAGAAATAATTTTCAGAAAAAAAACACAGGAAATTTAAAATAAACGTGGTTTTAAATGTTAATGAATTTGATATTTTGAACCGACAGTTCCATTACAAGACTTGAATTTTACCGAAAATAATTATTTAAGAGGACAAAAAGTAAAAACAATCGATTTTTTATTAACGATTTTTTAAACAAAAACTTTTTAACATATTTAATTTTTGGTCACATAAGTCGCTTATTAGTTACAGTATTGCCAGTTAAAGGTATTTATCCCCAAATAGGAGATTTTTGATAAAATTATCGGTTTAGGGATTTGTTGAGGATAAAATAATGTTATTGTTTTTTTTTTTTTGCTTTTAATATGTTTTAAATTAAAGATTATATTTTGCAATGCAGTTTTAAACTTTACCTGTTTTAGACGTATTTAAGTTTTTGTAACATTGAACTTTGAATATTCGTCTTCTTATAAGAAGCAAAAATATATACATATACTTATGTATGTTTTGGTGGAGAATATAATATAAGAACTACGATTTTTTACATTCCACTTAAACACAGTTATACTGAACACCATTTATAACGAACTATAGTTATTGTGAAATTTTTTATATAGACAGAATGTGCAAACATAATGTTATTATTAGCAATTTCCACACCACCATAGTGGGGAGGGTATTTCGGATTTGTGCTGATGTTTGTAATGCCCATATATGTATGTATATTAATCCAACACCCACCTTAAAGAATACCGATCGCATCAGCATCACTTTCTGAGTCGATTTAACGATGTCTGCCCGTCCGTCTGGCTGGCTGTCCATGTAAAGCTTGTACGCCGAGTACAGGTCGTAAGTTTGAAGATATGTTAATAAAATTTGGTACGTCCCAAGAACGGATATGGAAAATCGGTCCATTATTTCACCGGACAACTATACAAATTTCTTCCCGAAATAATGAGTTAACGATCATAAATATTTGAATTATGCAAATATCCAAGCAAATTTCACCACAAATGAGTGGCAAATAAAGCCAAATCACACCTAAAATTTTTGTCATAGCTCTCATTTACGGCCCACTTCCGAAAATCACTTTAAACTACATAACTTTCCAAATAATATTGAACACAAATATGTTTCATTTACGTATATACAAATAATACGGAACAATTTTATGATGATTGGTCCCACTTCCGAAAAACCTATAAATTCTTACTTGGTTTAATAAATAAACAATAAACAAAGTTTAAAACTAACTGAATTGGTCGATTATAAACTTTAAAAGTAACAATTTGTTAAATAAGTGCAGCAATTTGCAAATTTGACTTTTTTTATTTTACTTTGTCATATGTAAGTCTGCTTCCACACTCTTCAATTCTGACTCGTCAAGGCAAGTATTTTTGGATGAGGAAAAAAAAGAGAATAAAAGGGGAACAAGCTTGACGGTACTTTTCTTATTTCCTTTTGTTCTTTTCTTTCATGCATGTTCATATATTTGTATTAAAAAGTAAAAAAGTACGAAAATTGAATTGATGTGTGTGAATGAAATGACAAGTTCAAAAGAGAATTAAACAAAAACTTGATCAGTAAAACTGAAGAGTGTGAGGCAAGATTAAAAAGTTAATGAAAGGATATGCCTAAGTGCATTTACTACACCACGATTAGGCCTTTCGAAATTACATGTTAATGCATATACAAATATTAATGTTTTAAAGTATTATTAAAAATGACAAACGTTTACCGCCAATATAGTATATAGTGGCCTTTTGTACCCGGCGTTGGTTGGGGGTTTATTATATTTGCTTCCCGAACGCTCATTTTAAATCTTGAATTTGTTCATATTTAGCATTGATTGGTATTCCTAAAATAGTTTGTTCTACTGAATACTTTCAAGAGATCCTTAATTTAAAAATTACGGTACGGTATATTTAGGTTTGCAAATCTGAGATTTTTATCAACTTGTTTGATAATTTGCAAACTTACATTTCAAATCAGAATAGTCTTAGTATATGGTTCAATCTGTACTTTTTACTTCTTTTGATCATAATGTGTAAGATTCTAGTAGCAAGAGTATTTTGTGCCAATAAAGAAAACGATATAAAAAACGACCCCATTAACAGGCACTGCATGTATCTGCTTTCATCAGAAAAGATTGAAGCGTTCAGGGCTTAGCTAATAGCTGGTCAGAGATCAGAATTTGGGTGCAATATGTCAATAAAGGGTTTCAATTTTATCGAAGCGAATCTCTGTTAAAAACTATTTAACAATATTATCTCTGGAAACTAAATTAAAATATTTTTTTTTTTGTCCCTTCATTGTTACAGTATTCTAGCTTCTAAGTAAGATTTTATCTACGTTCCAAAATTCAATAAAATCTTTTCACATTTCTATGGCTACAGAAAGCTAAAAAAAAGTTTATTATTATTTAAAAAAAATATTAGAATTTTCCTTGTTTCCCCATTTTTATCCTTTCCTGGATAATAGATGCTTTCAAGCATCTACGTTCGAAATTTGAAGAAAATCGGTTTAGCCGTTTATGCTGAAATAATTTATTAGAGATACTTAGTGTACGATTCTTTGTTAAATTTGTTTTTCTTATTAAACTCTAACCGAAGCATGTATTTAGAATTTACTTCGATTACCGCGACTTTTCATTTTTTTCATTAGCGATATTGTGGAAATTTATTCACAGTGCTTTAATTAAGCAAGTTCATTGTTGTTTATAATACCCAAGTGTTAGACGTTATAATACAATATTAGAGAAAAGTTTTGAAATTTTGTTGTAAATTTTAGCTTATGTTAAGAAGTACAAAAAAAAAAAAAAAATGATAATGTTTGCACATTTCCCCTGAAACCATCACTCAGTTAGTCAGTCAGTGAAATTGTATAACTGTCTGTATGTATGCATAAATTATACAGGCATGCAAAAAGAACTTTCATGACAGCATATTTGATTATTGTAATTATATTAATATGTTTCTCGGATTTAAAACAAAACAGAACAAACAAGTATTTAAACCTCAAATGAACAGCCAACACATTCAAACAACATATTGAATCAAAACACAAAATAAAACAAAACGTACATAGAAAAATGTATCACAATGTGAACCCCAAGGTCCTGAAACATTTACCAAAAAAATGGAAAACATGAAATGAGCAAAACATATTTAAATGATAATTAGTTGACTCACGCAATAGACGAGAAACATTGTAAAGTAAACAAAAATTGTAAAATAAAAAAAATTATTTATTATGTTCTTTAGTATAATTTACTTATATACCCATATTTGTTCTCAGAACAGAAGATTCGGTTAAATCAGACAATAAAACACTCTTTAATTTATTCTGTAACAAATTAATTAAGGTTTTAGGCGACAGTTTTACTATCTGCTTGGCATATGTAACCAATCGCACTATATAGAAACTAAGGATGCTGAACGGGACTGGATTTTCAAATCCCCGGCTTCTTTGGGATTTGTCTTATAAAACAAATTGGCTTATTAATAATAACAACTATTTGTTTCAAAAAAGCAACTTATATTCACCCCTATCGTGAATAAAAATTCCACATGAAACTTGTTCCCTTTTAGTTTTTTAACATTGAATTTCAATAAATAATAAATTTAAATAATAAAATTTCATGTAGAATTTTTATTCACGATAAGGGTGATTAACTATAATTAGTATGTACATACATATGTTTAAAAACATTTTCTGTTCTCATAGCGATAATTTTTAAATATTCTAAAAGTTTATAAAGCTAATTTTGTATTTTATAAACAAACTTTATTAAACCATCAATAATTTAAAAACGTAAAAACATTACATTTGAAAATTAGATAGAGAAAAACAATTTCGCCTTTAGCTTTTATATTAATTTAAAAGCAATAGAATATTATTGTTCGACATTAAAAAATATTAAGGCATCTAAAGTAAAGAGGATCTTTATTTACTTTGTCACCAATATATGAAAAATTCTTAACAAATTATTGTATTCCGATTGCATTTCTTATCTGAGTTTAAAATTACTACTATATTATTTAAAAAATTACAAAATATTTCATAATTTTATAGGAAAACTAGAAAAATATTTTAAGAAAATAATATTTAAATTTTCACATACTAAAAATATACAAACTATTAACCAACGAAATATATGCACTAGCTTCATGGTATAAATATTTCTATTTAGTAGTAATTCTAAAAATAATTTGCCATACAAAATATTTCTAGTAGCAAACAGAACACAAAAAAACATTTTTCATTCGCAATATATTTACTACTAAAACAAATCACTAACAGACAGCAATATGCGAAATCCCAAAAACAAAGTAAACAATTATGGCACATGAAAAATATAAACTGGCAAACATACGAAGTGGAAATATGTAAAAAACGAAAATGTGCATATATAAGATTTCTTCGCAGCATATATAAACTATTTTCGTCGCATATGTGGAATATTTACGCCGCATATATGCAATGTGCAGAAAACTGGAAAAAAACTAGATATAAGAAAAGGTTCATACGTTGATTTGAGTGTTTAAATTTTATATTATAAAATAATAATTTGTATAGAATTGTGTGTTATTAAGATAAGAAATTGAAGTACATGAAAATATAAGTTGGCTTTTCAAGGTAATGATTTGTTTTTTGTAAATTTAGGATATGATTTCTTAATAACTATTCTGATTAATAAATGATTTTATTACTTATTTATTGAGCCTTCAAATGCATTTGTGTTATTTGTAATATAAATTCAGAAAATTTTAAAATAAAAATGTAACTAAGAAATAAAACAATCGTGTGCGTACGTATGTAATAATGCGGTATGAATGTAATAATAATAACATTAACAAAAATGGTATAGAAAGGATGACAATGCATCAACATTTAATGAGGAATAAAAGTGTTCAAAATGATAGAAAATTACGAATGAAATATAACCACTGAGGTAATGAATAACAGCAGATACAGGACAACAGTAAGTTGCTGTAGTTCTTCAGTATTTCTACATATAAATATGGATATTTATTGCGCAGTCAATAGTCAGTTGAAAAAAATGTTTTACTAAATATTAAACCCTGTTTCTCACCCTCCGCAACCAATAATTATACATATTTCTTATTCAATATTTGATTCCATGTCAGTACAGACATTATAAGGTGTTGTGGGGGGCTTTTATGTGTTGTTATTATTGGTTTCGCAATCAACTTTCAATTCATTTCTAATAACAAATATTTCTATTTATTTATGAAATTCACTCTTCAATTTTGGATTCTTATACCCTACACCACCATAGTGGGGAGGGTATATTAGATATGTGCTGATGTCCGTCCGTCCGTCTGGCCTGCTGGCTGTCCATGTAAAGCTTGTGCGCAGAATACAGGTCACCATTTTGCAGATATTTCAATAAAATTTGATACGTGAAATGTTTTCGGCCCAAGGACGGACGAGATTGAAACTGGTGGAAATCGGTCCATTATTTCACCTGGCCCCCATACAATTGTCCTCCCGAAATTGGGGGTTAACGATCATAAATGTTTGAATTATGCAAGAATCCACACAAGTTTCACCACAAATGAATGGTAAATGAAGCCAAATCAGATCTACAAATTTTGTGCAGATCGGTTCATAATTTATTATAGCTACCATCACTTTAACGACCATAAATGTCTTAAACATTTTGGTATCTAAATAAAATACAACACAAATAAGTTTCATATACACAGAAATGACACCTCATTTTAGAATATTCGGTCCATAATTAGTCGAAAGTCTTATATGAGAGACTTTTAATCTTTTAATATTTATTTTCACAGAAATCATAACACTAAATTTTTGGATAATCGGTCGGTCAACATTTCTGAAAAACTTTTTATACATGCACTAGGTGTAGGGTATTACATGGTCTGGCTTGACCGACTATACTTTTTTACTTGTTTTGCTCTAAAAATTTTAAATCATCCTTGATTTCTGGTTTCATCAGTTCATCGCTTAATATGCAAGTCAGAGATTCATATCACTGCGGCAAACGCCTTCACTATTAATTTAACCGGATTTAAAATTACAACTATTGTTTAAGTAAAACAAATAGTGCGTTCGAGTTTGGCAATCCAAAATTAATTTTTATTCTTTAACCTATATTTCTTTAACATACTTGTGACTTTGTAGCTTTTTCTTTTATATAATATAGAAAGACTACATATATCAAATTTTGATATAACTAGAGAGATACGTAATTTTCACAATTACTATCAGCATCTAATTTAACAGTAGAATTATTGCAGTTGTAGCCGTTATCGTTTGAGGGAAATAAAATTAATTCATTCCCTTCTTTTTCAAACAAGATTGCTGAGCAATATTGGATCGAAGTCGCAAAATCATTCACATCGAGAACTCGATCGAGAAAGCTAATGGACATATAGTCTCTTTTACAGATTATGTCCTTAATACGTTAATTTTCAGGGTAGGGTGATACAAATAAACAAAATCAGTTGAATGGGAAACAATCCAAATTAACGCAAACAAACATGTGTTTTGTCTTAGCATTTTCTGTTGTTATATTTTATTTGTGTCTACAGGGGAAGTTTGCTTTTCGACAGGACAATACAATTAATGAAATAAATGTTCTAAATTCAGATACAACGAAAAGTAAAAGGAAACAAAGTATTTCAACAGAAAAGGAAAAAAAGATGTGGGTTTCTTATGAACATATTTATTAGCTTAATTAAATTCTATCCTACATATTAATTCATTTAGGCCGTACAATTTGTCATTGGCCTTGATTTTAATCTGGTTTTAACTTTACCAACAACGACAGCGGGGCCAACAGGGGACAAGAAAACATATGGTCAAAGAAAACGAAACTAATGGCAAATATATATACACACTTAAAACTAACAGATACTGTTAAAGACATATGCAAACTAAGAGATTGATAGAGTCATTAATTAAGTTTTAGGTTGCAGTGTGAGAGTATGAGTAAATAATACAATCTACATACATACATTCATATGTCTGTATGTTTGTGTAATTATGCATATATTTCTCTATGTTCAACAAGGTTCGTTTACTTTAGGATTTGAATTGTTAATATATGCAAAGGTTATCAAATATTTAATTTTTATAAGGCACCTTTGGGTCAGAAAATTTATCAAACAGACATATGAGCACTAACACAGCCATAGTTACTTTTTTCCATATAAATCAGAAATAAATTTTCTATTTTTATATTCATGGCAAAAATATAAAAAGTAGCCGAAAAAGTTTACATTTATTAGTTCAACCAACACTAACATTTAACAATAAAATCCCAGCAATAAATTGAGCCAATCAAAGGACTCTTTTACCTTAAATGCTTAGTTCAATTTATTGTTTGTTATAAAACAACCAAATTATATCATATGTGCATAATATAGTTTAAGTTAAACTCTTCGTTTCTAATATTCTTAAAATATATTCAAAATTAATTAAATTAAATTCTAAAAAATAATGCGCCTACTCACCACCAGAGGCGCTGCAATGCTGCACTAAAATAAACATAATGCGTAATTGCAGAGTTGTGATATAAAGCTTTCTTCTACTTTCACCATCTTTACTTCTTCAATCTATCCCTTTTCCAAAGAAGGTAACGCAAACAAATATTGAACGCAAATATAGTTTATATCGAGATAAAGTTTAATACTTATATTCACAGGCATCATAACACTAAATATTTGGATGATCGGTCCACAATAGGTTAAATCTCCCATATAACGCCCATTTCTGAAAAACTATGTACTGAGTGTAGGTTATTATATGGTGGGGTTTCACCGACTATACTTTCTAACTTGTTACATTTACATTTACATTTACATTTACATAGTTTTTCTTCTTTACTTCTTCATGTTCCAAAAATAAAACACTTTGTTCGCTGGGATGTTTTAAATTTATTTTAATAAATAAAAAAGACCAAACGACCTTTAATTTTAAGTAATGTAGTTTTATTTTCAACGATATAAATGACAATGTTTTAATAATTCCCTACAAGAAACAATTGGACCACTAAACAATACAAATTGCATTATAAAAAAAAGGACAGTTAGTTTATGCTCATTGGAAATGAGTATAAAGAACTTAAACAAAAAAAATTACTAAATATATATATGTACGTATTTGTTGTATTATAATTCAATATAATAAACATTACGCACATTTATACATACATACATACAATGCAAGAGACAAAATAACTACAGTGGAATAGGGAATGAGACAATTACAAAAAACGGTAAACAAATATAGTGATGGTACAGTGAACCAGTGATGATAAGGTGATCTGATCCGACATTCTCCCCCCGTTGAAAGGACCAGCTTTCAAAAGTCCTCTGAGGAAGGAACAGGAGCCACCTTATGTATCGGCCTTTTATAGGTGCCAGTTTTGGATTTCAGCTCAACTACACGAACTTTTCCGTCGGAATCCGCTATTACTTGAGTCACTCGTGCAAGGAGCCATTGTTGTGGCGGAGTATTGTCTTCATGAATGATGACTAGTTGACCAACCTCGATGTTTTTCTGCGGCTTGAACCATTTTGATCGTTGTTGAAGTGATAACAGGTAATCACGGGACCACAGCTGCCAGAATTGTTGTTTTAAGAATGAAATTTGTTGCCATCGAGTCAAAACATGTAACTTTTTGCAATCAAAGGTTTCATCAGGAATGGCAATTAACGAGGAACCAATAAGTAAATGACCAGGCGTAAGGGCTTCGCCATCATTTGGATCATTTGACATTGGAGCAATTGGACGCGAATTTAAAATAGCTTCTATTTCGACAATAAGCGTTTGAAGTTCCTCATAAGTTAGACGTGCTTGGGCCACATTTTTTACTAGAATCGTTTTTGCTGATTTTACTGCCGCCTCCCATAAGCCACCAAAATGAGGTGCACGAGGCGGAATAAAACAAAATTCAAATCCATTTTGAGCGGAATACGTCTTGATTTTACCAGTAACTTCATCGGAGAACAACCTTTCTTTAACTTCTTTCAGCTTGTTGTGAGCCCCAGTAAAATTTGTTGCATTATCGCAGAAAATGCGTCGTGGAATGCCACGTCTGCCGACGAACCTCTTTAGGCAAAGCAGAAAATTATTCGTAGAGAGATCGGAAACGAGCTCTAAGTGTGTTGCCTTTGAACTAAAACACACAAATACTGCAATATAAGTTTTGTAGGGTACTTTTCCACGAATACGATATGATGTTAGAAAAGGACCACAAAAATCGACGCCAGTAACGAGAAACGGCCGTTGCGCTCTTAAGCGATCAACTGGCAAATTGCCCATAATTTGTCCCATCAGCTTAGGCTTGTAGTGGAAACAATGTACGCATTTTTGGACAACTTTACGAACTACCTCTCTAGCGTTAACTATCCATAGCTTTTGACGAAGAATGCCAAGCAATACCTTTGGACCAGCATGCAAATGAATACGATGCAAATGCTCAGTGTACAATTTAACAAATCGACTATCCTTTGGCATCAAAGCTGGAAATCGAGCGTCATACGGAATAGGTGCATTTGATAGTCGCCCACCAACTCGAATCAACTTTGTGCCTTTTTGATCCGATTTTATTTCTTGAATAAATGGAGCCAATTTTTGTAGCGATGGCGACACCATTTTGTTGTTGCTTAGCGCCTCGATTTCTGCTGCAAAAGTGCTACTTTGTACATGAGCGATAATTTTCCAAAAGGTAGTTTCCAACTCTTGAGCCTGGAGATGAATGATGTCGCTGGGCTTCTGAGGAGGATTTACTGGGGATCCGTTAAATATACGAAAAATATAAGTAAGAATTCTAATAATTGGGTAATATGAAGAATGCTCATCGACAATTTGATCAATTATGGATCTCGGCGAGTCCTTTATAGTACATGTAAACACAGTCGCTTTTCTTCGTTCCAAAATTTCGGTTGTATTATCTTCTTTACTTTGTGGCCATTGTGAAACGTCATCCAGTAAAAATTTAGGACCGTTGAACCAAATCGTTTCTGGTAATTCAGCTGCGCTACAACCACGGGATACGATATCTGCAGGATTACCTTTTGAGTGAACATGTCGCCATTGAATGCCTCTTGTCTCTTCTTGAAGTTCTGAAACACGGTTTCCCACAAAACAATTAAGTGTTGAAGAGTGCAATCTAAGCCATTGCAAAACGATTTTAGAATCTGTCCAAAAGAAAACAGATGAAACATATTTAGAAATTTTTGATTTAATTTTAGACCACGTTTTACTGAGCAACACCGCAGCGCACAATTCGAGCCGAGGTAACGATTGAGCCTTTATTGGAGCTACTTTCGATTTGGCAATGAGCAAAGTCGTTTTATAAGAGCCATTTTCTAAAATTCGATAGTAAACGCAGCAACCAAACGCTCGTTGCGACGCATCTGCAAAGCCATGTATTTCGCCAAGTGTGCTTGTCGAGGTTAAAACATATCGAGGCACTTTAATATGGTGGATGTTCGACAAATCCTCTTTGATTTGGAACCAAAGTTTCAACAGGTTTGAATTGAGGGGATCATCCCAACCGATATTTTGCACCCATATTTCTTGGAGCAGAATTTTACAACGAATCACAATTGGACTCAAAAGGCCAAGCAAATCAAAAATCTTTGCTACAATCGACAATATTGAACGTTTAGTGGGATTACTTACATCGGGCAAATCAAACCGAAACAAAAATGTATCCTGTCTAGGATTCCAGGACATACCAAGTGTTTTAGTGACATCGTCTTCACCATTCTTTATTGCGACTTCTTCATCTGGATTTAAAATGACATCTGGACAATTGCTGTTCCATTTGGCCAGCTGAAGACCATGATTTTCTAAAATTTTTACAATTTCAGTTTTCTTTGAAAGTAACAAGTCGATATCATCAGCGCCAGTGAGGACATCATCCACGTATAAATCCTCACGTAGAACTTGTGAGCCAATTGGATATGACAAAACGTTTTTGTCAGCGATATAGAACAAACTTCGAATTGCTAAGAAAGGAGCTGCTGAAAGCCCATATGTAACGGTGTTTAATTGAAACACGCTTAGTTTGTCTTCTTTATTAGCTCTCCATAGAACCAATTGGAATTTACGATCGCGTTCATCGACTAAAAACTGGCGGTACATTTTAGATATGTCTGCTGTGAGAGCAAATCTATTCAAACGAAACGAAAATAAAGTTGTAATCAAGTCTTGTTGTATAGTAGGGCCAACCATTAGTATTTCATTCAAGGAATGATTCGTCGAAGTACGAGCCGACGCATCGAAAACCACACGAAGTTTTGTTGTTGAGCTTTGAGGCTTCAGAACACAGTGGTGCGGTATAATGTAGTATGGGTGCGCTATAGGCCGATTGTAGGGTGACATATGACCAAGATCCATATACTCATCCATAAAGTCGACATACATAGACTTTAGACTAAGGTCACGTTCAAGTCTACGTTCAAGTGACAAAAATCTTCTACGAGAAATTTCAAAAGACTCACCCAAACAATCAGGATTCAGCTTAAAAGGCAATCTGACACAAATACGACCTTCATCTGTAGTACTAACATTTTCAACAAAATGGTTTTCGCAAGTTTGCTCTTCTTCAGTAAAAGTTTTGGAACCACTGACATATTCTTCGACTTCCCAAAACTTTCTTAAAGTGTTGTCTAAGGCTTCTGTTGAAGATTCAATTGCTAAGTTGCAGGTAAGAGCCGGCGACGTTGATTCAGCGTTGAATTTACCACCAACAATCCAGCCAAACACAGTATTGACAAGACAAGGTAGGCCATTTCCCAAGGAAATGCGTCCATCGAGCAACAAATTGAAAAATACCTCGGTACTAATGAGCAAATCAATTCTTTGAGGCTTGTAGAACAACGGGTCAGCTAATTGTATAGTTTCAGGAATACTCCAATCAGATGTTTCGATGTACTCGCCAGGCTGCTGGGCGGCAATCGATTTTGTGACTGAAAACGTTGAGGACCACTGGAATGACGTCACTCGAGATTTTATTGTAGCTGACACGGCAAATTTTATTTTTGTTCGAACTTCACCTATTCCAGAAACGTCTTGGCAATTAGGTCGAAATTGTAGCTTTAGTCGCTTTGCAACTTCTTCTGTAATAAAATTAATTTCAGAACAAGAATCAAGTAATACTCTTACCGGATGAAAGGAACCACAACTATCTTTGATCAGCACCACAGCAGTAGGAATAATAGCCCTTTTAAACGAACGAGCCACTAACGAAACAGGATTTGCTGAACTAGTTGAGGGCCCTTGATTAGGCCTAGCATTTGATGTAGATGGTCCTGGTTGATTAGGAACCTCAAAAATGTGTAAAATGGTATGATGAGCTGACTGGCAAACTCGGCAACGAGACTTGGAAAGACATTTTGAGACAAAATGACCCTTTCGTAGACAGTTAATGCATTGACCATTGCTTTTTACATGATGATAACGATCTGCAACTAAAAGCGCCAAAAATGAAGTACACGTAGCAATATAGTGGTCAGTGCTGTTGCAATAAGTGCAGGTTGCATTTGCTTTTGAATTTACAAACGTGTTTGCTGATCGGTTGATTGTCGATTTTGGCTTTGTACCACTTGATTTGTTTGCTGGCTCACTTTTCTTACCATGGCTTTCTAAAAATTGACAACGATGGCTCAATATGCTGTAGCAATTGTCCCAAGAGGGCAACGATTTGAAGTCTTGTTTTTCATCATAATTTTCTCTGGATCCTTCATCCAATTTTGAAAGTACAATATGGATAATAATTGCGTTCATGACATCTTTCTCAGAGCCAAGTGACAAAAGCGAACCACGAATTGCAGAAACGGTATCGATGATATTACGCAACGAGACACAATCACTTTTAGACATTTGAGAAACATTAAAAAGAGCAGTAATGTGTTCTAAAAAGATAAGTACCTTATTATCGTATCGTTCCTGAAGACGCTCTAGGGCCTTGGTATAATTTTCCTCCGTTACTTGAAAAGGTTCCACAACTGCTAGCGCTGGACCAGAGAGGCAATTCAACAAATAAGTGAATTTATCCACTGACGTAATCGACAAATTATCATGGACCATGTTGTTAAACGTAGTAATAAACCGTTTATAATCAGCATATTTTCCATCGAATCGAGGCAACTTTAAAGATGGCAACCGACCTTGACTAGAGCCACCAGTAACCGAAGTGTTCAAAAAACTTTGATTCAGTGCAGATGAGGACCGACTTTTATTAATAAGTGATAGCACCTTCGCCTTAGCTGTTATAAAAATTTCCTCTATAGCACCTCTGCCAGAATCGTTTGAATTGTATTTTTCAATTTGTGTTTGAATACTACAAATTTGCTTAAAGTATGACTCTAAAATTTCCAAACGACATTGCAAAATTGTTGAATCAACTTTATCGCCATCTTTTTCTGTCTTCGCTTGTAGGCTAGACATGTTTCGTTTCATTGTGGTCCTCTGTTGTTTTAATGACGCCATGTCAGCGGCGCCAATTTCAGAAACATCATCATTATTGTTCGCCATTTTTCTTTTCAAAAACTAAAATTTTTTAAAACCAAAAATTTATGGGACCACTTGATATGAAACACTTGTATATATGTAAATGCAAAGAGCCAACTTTTATATACACTGAGCACACTGTATTTTTATGATTTTCAAAGAAATGTAGTTGCAAAAAAATAAAAAACCAAAATGTATTTTCAGCACGGTTGCAAAATGATTAAGTTTGGTTTGTATTTTTAATGCACTTATGAACCACAAAAATATTATTTTTCAGCTAAATTATTTCTATGATGAACCACGAACAAATGTTGTAAATGTGGAATCAAATTTCCAAAAATTTAATTTTATTCCTAAAAATTCACGGCAGTGGTTAATGTCGGCCTTAAGAATTCCAAAAATGATGTTTTGTGCAGGAACTGTAGTAGCAGGGGTTATGTTGTGTTGAAAAACGATGAAACTCTGCAGCAGCACAAATTCAACAAACTATATTTTTTATTTTGTAGTGGCTCTACGGGCCATAAATTCTTAAAAAACCGATTTAAATTATTTAATTAATTTAATTTGCAATAACGCACAGGCCGTCCTGTCACGGTCGCCAAAATGTTCGCTGGGATGTTTTAAATTTATTTTAATAAATAAAAAAGACCAAACGACCTTTAATTTTAAGTAATGTAGTTTTATTTTCAACGATATAAATGACAATGTTTTAATAATTCCCTACAAGAAACAATTGGACCACTAAACAATACAAATTGCATTATAAAAAAAAGGACAGTTAGTTTATGCTCATTGGAAATGAGTATAAAGAACTTAAACAAAAAAAATTACTAAATATATATATGTACGTATTTGTTGTATTATAATTCAATATAATAAACATTACGCACATTTATACATACATACATACAATGCAAGAGACAAAATAACTACAGTGGAATAGGGAATGAGACAATTACAAAAAACGGTAAACAAATATAGTGATGGTACAGTGAACCAGTGATGATAAGGTGATCTGATCCGACACACTTTACCATAACATATTGAATTCATTTATTCATTTATATAACTTACCTTAAATTACATTAAACATTGTTCGACTTGTTACGCGACGACTTATCTCTTTCGCTTTCTCTTTGAAACTTATACTTACTTGTCTCCTTAAGACTTGCCACACCTGTCTATCACGCAAAAGAAACTCAACTCTCTCCCTTGCCTGTTCCAAGCTGATCCATTGACCACCGATTCTACATTCGGCCCTGCTTATACAGCATTCGACCCGAATGTACAAAATATTTGGTTTTCATCTTTATACCAGTTCTATGCAGTGTTCGTCTTATAGCGACTAAATCGTTCAAATCATATCGTTCAACACGATTCTCTTCACAAGAGTGGATTCTTCGTCATCCCCGTAGGACATACATTTTTCAAATGATAGGTCATCATGGTTTGTCTGTAATCAATACAATTGACTATGCCTTCAGCCTCATCTTGTGTATCAACACCAATATCATCAAAATCACGTACAACTTCATAATGTTCCGATTCGTTGAATCTTTCACCACCACAGCATTAGATTCCACTTAAGGTTTAGTGATAACTTCTCTCTATACGAATTAATCAAAATGTCCACATAATTCAGAATATAATTTCCCAATATAGCTGGAAATAAAATACATCGTTCACGTGCTATATAGTACTTCATTGGTATATCAACATCGACGACTTAAGTCTTGAAAGAACTAATAGTATCTGTCTTCTTCTCACCTTTTCCCAACATCTTTCGCCTAATAAATAATTATTTATAGTCATATTAATTGCCTGAACGTTACTTCTCTTTGAAAAAAAATATTTGGCATACACATGGAGTTATTGAAATTACGATTTTTCATAGACAATTTGGAATTATATATGAAATTGATCTCTAATTGAAATTGAGAAAACTCTAAATATTTCAAAAAGAATCAAATAGGATAAAAAAAAATCAAACGAAATTAAGAGTTTTAAATTGAAATTGAGAGAATTCCAAATTAAATTAAGAATATTAAAAAAATATATATTAATTGCTTTAAATTATCTATCAAGATGATAGAACAGTTGGGGAATGACTCTGGTATGTGATAATGCCCTTAACACAGGCAACTACAAACAATTATTGAAAACACTTTTACGTTCGAGTCCCTATCCACTAATGCTTAATCCTATTTAAATATTTAGTGTAGAATCAGGGCCACTTTATTTAATATAATATGCGTAACTCTCTCCATTATTATCAAGTGAAATTCTACATCAATAATCCTCATATACACACATATTAAATAAATTTAGAAAAACACATTCCATCAGATAGACATAATCTTATAAAAATCGAAAACAAATCGGGGCACAATATTTTATAACGATTGTTTTTTTTTTGCATTAATGGAGTATTATATTAGTAGTTGGCATATAATACTCGGCATAGCCGAATAGAACACTCTTATGTGAGAAATATTTTATTTAAATAAGGATTTAGTAATACTAATAAAAATTAAATTTAGATTTAGTAAGTCTAATCAAATTATATTATTATTTCATTTAAAAAATGTTGTACCTTTTGCTAAAGACATTTCTATAGAAGATTCTAATTGTATTTCAGAAATTTCCTATTGTAGTTCAGAAAATTAAATTTTTATTTTTATTAGAAATTTGGAAATTTCTGAAATACAGTTAGAATTTTTTAAAATATTAATGAAAGTTTCTGAAATATAATAATATAGTATACAGTATATATAATATGTATGTATGTATATATAATATAGTACTGAGTGTAGCTTAAACGTTCATTTGGTACTTACAAGATTTTTAAAAATTAGTGCTTGATATACTCGTACATGTAGGGTTCTTGCCTTTTTATTTAGCCAATTTTCTAGTTTACATATGAGTTAATGCTCTCTTTTTTTATAGTAATTCAGTTTATTAATTCATATGATAATCTTAAATAATATTAAAAAAGCTTTTATTTAAATGTTTTTAAGAACTTTCTTACATACATATATTTTCTCGACACAACTTTTCAACTATTCAACTCAACGGCCCAACTGTAAAGCTATGTATCCACGATGGTCAGATATTACAACGTTGTCATATCTAGCAATGTGCTATCAATGTACTGACATTGAAAATTTTTTTGCAAAGGTAAATTGTCAGTTTAGACGACTGTTGGTAGGTAGGTAGGTAGGAAGGCTGGTGTGAGTAATCCTCACACCATCACCCAGAGACCAATATGGTCCATTGCGATGCCTTAGATAGGAAGAGAAGTGAGAAAGAGGGTGAAATGAAAGCGAAAGTAAAAGACAAGAAGGGACATAAAGGAGAAGAGAGAAAAGAGAAAGAACCTGACCAAATCCTACTCGGACACATGTCCTCCATTTGTGCGACCAGCACCCATTCTACTGCCGTGTAGCCAAGCCATTCCCATTACGAATCTAATTAGACTCTCCAGCCCACAGTTCAAGACATCCCCTAATTCGCCCAGGAATCTATTACCCAGCCACCTCAGGCTACTACCCTGCAACCTGGGACAGTGACATAGAATGTGCTCAACCGTCTCCAGTTCATCCGAGTCCTCGCATAATCTGCACATGCCCGACACTTCGGATCCTATTCTCACCGCCATCCTGCCTATTATGCAGTGGCCCGTGATAATTCCTATCCTAATGCAGATCCTACTCCTGCCCAGCAACGAAATTGTCAGTGTACACGGTTGTCAGATTGTTGTGTGGCATTATCAAATTCATTTTTCAGCTCTGTGTGTGTGTTTAAAAGTTTTATTAATGCACACTTTAATTTAATTCTTTAGTTTTCTTCCACTTTTTTCAAAAATGTTATCAACTCACACTTGTTTGTTTATTATTTATGTAAATACAGAGTTGCATTTAGAAATAATTTCTATGACAATGCTGCCATTGGCAGATGCATAAACTTTGCACATATGACAATGAAAAGTGTTTGTCAATTGTCTTAAAACAATGACAAAATTGTGTGTTTACACGATTGTTAGATGTCTGACAATAATTTTGTCTTCCAATGTACTGAAAATGCTTTTTCTTACAACGTTGGAAGTCAAAAATTTTAAGTTTACATGGTTGTTAGACATTTTCTGAACATTTTTCGGACAATGTTGTAATATCTGACGATCGTGAACACATAGCTTAACTCACAATCTGTCTGTCTGTCATTTGCCTTCCTCGTCATTTACTTAGCGAACAAATTAACGAATTATAATAAAAGCATAGATAGGATTAGTGTTGTAAGAACACAAATACCCAAATATGCGGTTATATGTAAGCCATTCCACATACATATATAATTATAATATTATTTTATAGACAGTAATGTTTTTTTTTTTATTTCTTTGTGTTTAAGTAATCAATATTAATATGCAATTTACAATGCACTGACGTATTACTATAGATTGTTTTGTAAGTAAGCTTTTAAAAAGTTTTTGTTTTGCACGAAATATTTTAACAAAAGTTAAGGATAAATTAAAAATTATTTTAGTAAAAGAAAAAAATTAAATTATAAATGTATAATAAATTAATAGATACAAACAAATTAATTTAGCTACCTTCTTTATGTTCGCTATATATTTTTTTTATTCACTTCAAAACGGGATGTGTACTTTGTCCAAAATAAATTAAAAATGTTCTCCTGGTTTACATAAATTAAAAATAAATTCTCCATTTCCATCCCTTAGGATACAAAAAGAATAAATAAGAATATATTTACGAAACTAAAACAAACAAGTGCTTGGGCTAATTTATTTAAATTATTCGCGTATTCGCTTTCTTCATTTCTGTCCCAATTTAACAGTTTTTTAATAATTATCCAGCATACTTTGTAATAAGATTGCATAACATTGAGACTGTGGGGTTCAACGTCTAAAGAAAAATCGAATTATTAAAGCATTAAATTTACCTACCTGATTTTTTAATGTTTACTCGTATTGCAAAGCAAGCATGTAACCTATATTAGTCTAATTTGTGCCATTTGTTTACCCTGAATAACAATGTTGAAAATAAACTTTTTGATAAACAATTTATGTTTTTTAAGTTTTCATAATTAAATTAAATTTAAATCAAGTCATCTCCAACAAACAAGAGTTTTTTTTTGTCTCTTGTTTTAAGATGTAAAAAAAGTTTGCTCTTTATGAACCACCGCCCATTCTCATATTTCTGATTGGGGTTTGATAAGTTGTTTAAATGTCTTGCAGCCTTGGTCAAAGGCTTATCTACATTTGCGCCAATATTCTTGGAGTGACTTTACTCTAAATTTAGGGTTGTTCAATTGACTGCTTGAATATTTAAAGTGTCATGTCATTATGTACATACACTTATATTTTAAGTTTCAGTTTATTCTTAGCAGTAGAAGACGTTGCAGTATCACTTTTAACAATTCTGACTTCTTTTTAAAAAAAGTTTTGTTAAATTTTAATTAGCAAAAAATGGACAGTCCAATCAAAATGATTCACAAAAATTAAAAATAACATTAAAAAAGACTGCATTATTCTACTTTTATAGATTTTTTTGTAGAAAAATAACAATTGTTTGACTTTTATGCGACTTTTAAATTGTTTTCTATAAATAGTTGATGGTTCGAAAGTTTGACTTTTAGAACCGTAATAGAGTTTTTCATATATTGTTTATCTGAAGCTGTTTTTGCCGGTACTCAACACCTGAAAGCAATTCGGACAACAAATTTATTAATTTTTAGAGAAAAACTTAATTAACATTTGTAAATATTTACATATGTAATATATTCTTTAAAATTTCACCCGAGTTGTACTAAAGATTTCAGATGAGAAAAAGTACAGACAGTTGTCAGATCATATTGAAAAATTGTTAGAAAAATATAAATTGTCAGATCAGACGAATGTAAAAAATCTCTCAATTTCATTGGCACACAATAAATTTATCTGTCAACAGAAATTCTCAGTTCACGCAATTTTTGTTGTATTGCAAATATTTTTAATGTCGTTGTTAGGCATTACCAGAATTGTGTGTGTGTTTAAAATGTTAAATATTGTCATGCAACAAAAAACAGCAATTGAAACAATTTTAGTTGCATGTGTATGTATGTACTAGAAAGTAGCGGGGATGAAGACAAAATAAAAAAAAACACCGCCAAGTCTGGGTGATAGAACTGTATGGAATCTGCGACCTCTTGACATAAAATATCTTTGGGAAGTTTTTATACAACGCAGCATCGCATAAACTTTGCCGTGCCCTAACTCGAAAAATTTAATATTACTTTCATGAGACGGATTCTACCTTTTTGCTGAAGGAACTTTTGTTTCAGCCTTTTTGTCGCCTTTAGAGGCTGCACTCTATGACGCAGTACTCATTAATTGAAATGTCGATTTCCATTTAGTATTTTCCCATTTAATTCTTCAATTTTCTTACACTTTTTTTAAAATATTATTGATAAACACTTTTGTAAGAATTTCTGTAAATATTTTGACATTGTCAGATGTATGAGCAAAGTTTGCATATCTGACAATAAAAAGTGTTTGACAATTATCTTACAACAATATTACAATGGCAAAAAATATGTTCACATGATTGCTAGATGTCTGACAATATTTTTGTCTTACACAGTACTGAAAATGCGATTGTTAGACATTTTCTGGACATATGTTAAGAACAATTTATAAGATCTGTCAGCCGTCTGTACATAGCTATAGTTACGCATTTTCCCTTTTTGTTATACAAATAGTAAAATAAATAAATATCATTTGAAGTGAAAATGTGCAATATATATTTTATGAATCAAAATTGTGATTTGTATTTGTAGATAGAAAAAATAATTAGAAAATTGAAATATGTATTAATTACAGCCATAATATAATAATAAGCACTATTATATAGAATAATATAATATGATGACTGCTCTAAACAAGAGATTCACTTTCATTACATACACAGCATGTATGCAAATTGAAAAGGTTTTTCAATTCAATTCAATTCAGTTTATTGTGTTTAAATATTTACAAAATTTACTTACAATAGTATATACATATTTACAAAGAGTTTAAGGATTTTTCCTTTTTCTACTTAATAGTACAATTTTGGTTTATGTTATCCTTATTTTTTTTTTATTATAGCATTTAGGTTAAGGTGAAAACTTTCCAAAAACCTTGTGGATTTTTTGTTATGATAAAACTTAAAACTACTTAACTGACTAATCAAAAGCGGGGGCTAGCTCAACTATATGATTATGTACAGAATATAAACACCTATTATTGAAATTTTCATACAGTTTGTATATTTTAATAGCGACCAAATCAACGTTTGCGATTTGGTGTAGTCTTGATGTGGAATAATGTCTGGGAAGATTATGAATTAACTTTAGGAGTTTATTTTGAAGGATTTGTAGCCTTTTTATGTGGCATTTTGCACTTTTTGCCCACACTGGGACTGCATAAAACATAATTGCCTGAAATATAACTTTGAATATTAACATTTTATTTTCAATACTTAATGTTGAGTTTCTATTTATTAGGGGGTAAAGAGTTCTAGTAAGTATGTTACATTTATGAACGATGTATGATATATGGTCTCTATAAGTTAATTTTGGATCTAGAACTACACCTAGATACTTTACGTTATTTTCCCATTCGATTTCGGTATTGTTTAAAATTATACCATTTTGAGGAATAAAACATGATTTCCTTTTTCTGGTAAAATAAATTGCTTGACTTTTACTATAATTTAATGCTATTTTCCATTTTGTAAAATATTTCAATAATGTTATGATAGCCGATTGCAGGTTTGCTAATATTTCGGAGGATAAATTTCCTGAGCATAAGACTGCGGTGTCGTCTGCAAACATGGATATAATACAGTGGTTTATAGTAGGTATATCAGCTGTGTATATATTATACAAAATTGGAGATAAACAGGACCCCTGAGGACATCCTGCGTTTATTTGAAAAACGTTTGAACATTTCGAGCCTATGAACACTCTAAATGACCTTGAAGATAAATAACTTTGAATTATTTTAATAATATTTGGTGGAAAATTAAACTGAATTAATTTAAATATTAAGCCATCGTGCCATACGTTGTCGAATGCAGCCTTTATATCCAACAATAACATACCAGTAGAATTTTGTTGGTTAAAGTTAGACTTGACGATGTTCCTTATGCGTACTAACGGGTGTACGGTATTTAGTGCTTTACGAAATCCAAATTGTTGTGGAGGTAAAATATCTCTACAGTCTAAGAAGTTAATAATTATATCTTTTATAACTCTTTCTAAAATTTTACTTATAGAAGATAATAAGCTAATTGGACGATAAGAAAATGGGGAATCAGCAGGCTTGTTAGGTTTTTTGATTGCAATAACCTTTGCTTCTTTAAATTCATCTGGGAAATAACTTAATTTAAGGCAGCTGTTTATGAAAAGTGTCAAAAACTTTATACCTTTTCTTGGGAGAGCTTTAAGAACTGTGTTATTGATGCCATCAGCACCTGGTGACTTTTTATTTTTCAAAATCTTTAATATATCAGAAACTTTTTTATACGTAACAACACAATTTTCTGTGGATAAAAAGTTAGAATTGAATTCACTAATTCTATTCCTAACCATATTTTCGGTTTCGGTATCACTTATATTAGTTGAATATAAGTGATTCTCCGAAAAAGTACTAGCTAATAATTCACATTTTTCTTCAGTCGAAGAAAATCGTGAATTATTAAGCTTTAGTATTGGAATATTTTTGGATCTCTTCCTTAAAATTTTGGTTAAATTCCAAAAAGGAGAAGAGTTTTTGTCTAATGTAGACAATGCATGATTCCATGAATTATTTCTGAATTTAGTAATTTCCGATTTAATTACAGAATTTAAGGTTTTGAACTTATAGTAGTCACGAACATCTCTATAACGAAGCCAATTCCTACGAAAGTGGTTACGGTTTCTAATTAAGAATTTGATGTTGTTTGGTAAAGGTTTTCTTATGCTTCTCTTTTGTTTTTGTGGAACACTATGCATAACTGCATCATTTAGGGTATTAATAAATTGGCGAAGGGCAGAGTCAACCATCTCTTTGCTTGAATATGCATTAATGTTAGGCAAGGAAATATTTCTTTTTATAAATAAAGAGAACCGTTTCCAATTTGCATTTTTAAAATCAAAATAGTTAAGATTGCTGTTCGTATAATCAGTTTTCCAAGCAAGTTTAACGGGAAGGTGATCGGAACTTAGATCGTTGATAACTTTGGGAGAAGATAAATTATTTGTAAAATTTGTTAAGAAAATATCCAGTGTTGAACTTTGATGGTTTAATTGGTAAGGTATGTATGTACTTTCATCAGGAAACAATATATTTAAATTGTAAGAGTCGTGTTTTTCATATAAAATATTGCCCCAACAGTTGGCTCGTACACATCCCCATGTTTGATGTCGACAGTTTAGATCGCCACCAATTATATACTTTTCACTCCTACTGAGCTTATGGATGTCAGAAGCAAAAATTTGCTTTTTGGAATTGTCGGGACCGGCGCGGCCACCTGGAAAATAGCAAGCATATATATTTATATTACCAGTAATGGTTGGAACTTTAATACCGATATTTTCTATAAGAGTAGTGTTCACAATAGGAATTGTCGTATGGCTGATATTTTTCTTTATTATTATTGCTACGCCCCCTCCTCTTCCTAACTCTCTATCATTTCTATGTATAATATATTCTTGGTGACTAAGGGGAACATTTGGTTTAAGCCAACTTTCAGATAGTAAGCATATGTGAATGTTATTAGTTAATAAGAACTGAAAGAGTTCAATACTTTTATTTTGAACGCCTCTTGCGTTCCAAGTTACTATATTTAGTTCATCGCTAGCCATTATGAAAGGAATTTTGTGGCAAGGTTTGTTATCACCTCAAATTGATCTAGCTTATTTCTACAATTCCTGAGATTGGTGATTAATTCAATTGTAATTGCTTGTAATTCCTGAATGGAGAACAATTGTCCGGAATTGTTAAGAGCATTTGCAGTCTGAGTGTTGTTGCTATTACCACTGCTCTGAAAGTTTCTCGATGTTTTTAAATTGAATTATATAAATAAATTTTGAAAATTTAAGATTTGCAGAACTTCGGCAATAGCTGAATGAAAATCTCTAACTTAGTGTACAAATTTAACATGTCTAGTTAATTAAAGAAATGACTAAGAGCAGAAGCCTATAAATTGGTGTTTATGTTTTGACAAACAACTCATTTTTAAACATTTATGTACATATATTAAACGTAACACATTTCTTGACCAAAACTATTTTCATATCTTGTTTGTTCTTAAGTTACTTAAGTCAACTTGAGGTTAAAAATGTTTGTATTTAAAACGAAAATAAACTTGTGGTATTTTTAAAACAACATGTTTGAGTTTAAATTACAATTGTTCTCGTTTATCCCTTACGTTCGTATGAATTTGATATCCGTATGTATCATAAAAACAGAAAGAGTAATTTATTTAAATGTCCACTTAAAAATTCATGCTCATGATATGCATTTGAAATTTTCAGAAATAGAAATATTTCGTTAGTAAAAGTAGGGTTTTTTTTCTACAATCACTCACAAATGAAATATTTATACGAGTATACATTTATAAATAAATAGAAAGAACAGAAGTTGACCGTACATTTACATAAATATTTCCTTTTTATCCTTGAACAAATTATTACGCACGACTTGAGCTTTTGTTGTTTTGCAGACGCTTTTAGCAACATGTCCTCTTTTCAAAAGTTATTTATATTGTATTTTTTGAATACATATTATATACATATTATATATATATTGTCAATTAATTTTGAATTGTAATTTCGAGTAATTGAATTTTAAAGGACATTTTACATTTATTGAAAATAAGACATTGTGCAAACTATAATCAAAAACACATACATACATATATACATACCTATAGGTATAGATAGAGTCTAACAAAGCCCACTTTAGTTAAATATTTTAAATCTATCAGATATGGACGTATCATGGTACATAAATATGTAATTTTACGAATTTATACAGTGACTTTTTTGAATAAAGCATTTACTGAACTCGAACACTGAGACTGGAATAATTTTGTATTACAAATTATGTGTTACCATATCGAGCTAAACATTTCCCATATATTGTTGCTCTATTTTTTTGTAAGTTTCTGTTTTCATATTTTTTTTTTTTTTTTTTTGAAGTAAACCAAAGTTTTCGATTATACAGACGAGTGATTTTATTCGAACAGAAAAACAATATTACAATTCCTAAGCCAACATTTTTACAACCAACTTAAAACCAACTAAACTAAAAATAGAATCAACAAAATACATATACATATGCATATATAGCAATATAAAAGTGTTACGTAAATATATGTATGCATGTATGTATTTATATATAAAAAGAAAACTTAATAACCGAACGAACTAACTGACTAACAAACAACAAAATTAAATAAGCAAATACACAAACATTCAAGAACTAATATTAAATACATTTTCATTTTCATCATCATCAGCAGGAGTCCGTTCCTTACAGTTATAAAGTTTGTACCCTACAATTTTAAAGTTTGCATTTCGCATATCTCTCCATAAACTAGTCTTGAGTTGTTAATTATTTAATTTCTGACATTAAATAAAAGTTAAATATTTACTAAATTGTTATTTTATACGTGAACCAATGACAAAATGTTTTTTTCTTTGAGGTAATGGAAATGTTTTTAAATGTCGAATTGCATGGATGCTTATAATAAAATATTTGTATCCAAGTATAAAAATTATTTTATGAAAATAGTAGTAAAAATTTAAGTTTAATTAGTTAAGAATAAAATTTAACATTTATTTCTATTCTAATGGTTTAGAAAATGGTTGAAATCCGATCCGGTTTAGCATTTCCTTGGATTTGTGCTAGTTAACGTTGTTAATACATTAGAATAATAAACTCAAATTCAAGTCAGGAGGCGAATTCATATTTGAAAGGTTTCCAAATAACAAAGGTTTCGCCATAAAAAAATAATATATGCAATACGTTGTTGCTGGTAATTTGTTTGCGTTCCTATGTGAACATAACTCAGGTTTTTTTATTTTTGTTTATTACGCTGTTTGACATTCTGAACAAAATATTGCCATAACTAGCACTTGGAATATTTTTTGATTAACATTTTTTACTTTATTTACTATCAACCAAATAGAAAGAATTTAAGTTTTATTATCTATATTCACTAAAAATACGTTTTTTTTTTCAATTAAATCCAAGATAAGAAACTAACTAATTTAAATAAAACAAGTAAGAAAGTATTGTCGGTCAAGCCCGACCATATAATACCCTACACCAAGTATAAGTTAGCAACGCTATGAATGTCCATACTAATGATAATATGCTTGGTTGCAATTTTTGGTAAATTTGTTTTGAATTATATTGGATGAAATTTCGGTTATATTTCATAATTTCATTTGGTTAATGCTTCGGTTATTTGTGACAAATATTTGATCAGCATTAAATATTACTGCATTGCTTTGATTAACTAATTTATGAAAAATTTTGAAAAGTTTTTATGTGATTAGTCAGCTATTATTTTGTTACTGCAATTTTTAATTTTAAGTAATTTTATTCAATTAATCCTTCTATGTCGAATCACCTAATTGAGTAGTTTATTTTAAAGAGGTTCATAGAACCTAAGAAACTAACTCAAAGAAGTAACTTTATGTTAAAACACTTTTTCAGAAATGGCCGCTATATGGGAAATATTGGCTCATGGAGGCTAGTAACAGTATACTTATCAACGGATCCGAAATCTGAGCCCCCACTGTGGCAACTCAGACCAGAGCAAGAAAACTACTTTCTGTGCAGAGAACGGCAGCTCTACGGGTGACGTCTGCGTACCTCACAGTATCTACACAAGCTGTCTTAATAATAGCTGGAATGATACCCATAGACCTTCAGGCTTTGAACGCTGGAAGGTCTTTAACATAAGGCAAAACACGGCACAAGCACAAAACAAAGCGAGAATACGACAGGAGGCAACTTCGATGGACAAATTGAGAGCAAGGCAGAAGGACATTTGAGCTGATTACCGACTTGGAAATATGGCTTAACAGAAAAAGTGGCGACGTTAACTACTACATAACCCAGATGTTAAACGGTCATTGTTACTTCCTGCCGTACCTGTACCGCATGGGAAAATGTAGCTCACCCTTATGCATGTATGAAGAAGAAAAGGTCTGCTGAACATATCTTTTTTATGTATCACAAATGGGCGGAGCGCCGCAGAAGGCTTGAGAGAGATATCGGTCCTTTATCAGTCACAAACATCGTGATAAAAATGATAAATATCGAAGGAAGCTGGAATGCAGTAAGACGTTTTGTGGAGCATGTCCTCCGTGAAAAGAAACTGCACATGGACGCAGTAGCATAATAAAGAAAAACTATAAAACTATAACGATAAATAAAATAAAAGCGGAGCCCGGACGCGGGAATTGAAGACTGAAGTGGTTAAACACCACATAAGGGGGTCACCTTGAAGTATTGCTAAACGTAGTTCCTAGGTAACGTAATTCCCCGATGATGGTACGGGGTGAGTTTTTAGCCGGTATCATAGGAGTCCGGCATACGACGAGCTTGACGAACTCGTTAGATGCGTAACGCATTTTCCCATCTTGACCCGTAAAAAAAAAATGGTTCGATCATTAAAAATTTTGTTCCATGATTTCCGTCAATATAAATATATACATATGCTTTATCTCGATATAAATACTCGATAAAGTGAATTACGGAAAGGGTCTTTTATGGGAGTTTTGACTAATTATGGAACAACCATTATAAAATTATGTGTCATCATTTTTATATGACACTTATTCGTATTGAATTGTATTTTGATACCAACATTTTTAAGACATTTATGGTCGATAAAGTGATTTTCAGAAGTGGGTCTTATATGACATATACGACTAATTATGGACCGATCATCATAATATTCTAAAATTGCGAAACATATTTGCGTTCACTATTATTTCGATACCAACATTTTTAAAAGGGTTATGCTCTTTAAAGTGATTTTCGGAAGTGGTTCTTATATGGGAGCTATGATCAATTATGGACCGATCATCACAAAATTTATAGATGTAATTTGGCTTCATTTACTAATCATTTAGATACTTGCATAATTCAAACATTTATGATCGGTAAACCCCAATTTCGGGAGGACATTTGTATGGGGCCGATTTTCACCTGGACCGATTTTCACCAGTTTCAATCGTATCCATCCTTGGGGCGAAATAATATCACGTACCAAATTTTATTGAAATATCTTCAAAATTGCAACCTGTACTCTGCGCACAAGCTTTACATGGACAGCCAGCCAGCCAGACTGACGGACGGACATCGTGAAATCGATTCAGGAAGTGATTCTGAGTCGATCGGTATACTTTAAGGTGGGTGTTGGACCAATATTTCTGGGCGTTACAAACATCAGCACAAATCCAATATACCCTCACCACTATTGTGGTGTAGGGTATAAAGAAGGTGTGTGGTACATGTTGCAAGAACTGCAGTGTACTTATATTGTATTTATATGTGTGAACATTAGATATGTCCTTAAAAATTGATCTACTTTGGATGGATCTTATTTTATTCCTTCCAAGCTAAAACTAAGACTAGTCGGATAACGAGAACCGCTTTGTTTTGAAAAAATTACTAGTTAATAATTGTTTAAACAACTTTTGCATGCAAAAGGCAAAATATTAACAACTTGATTGGAATGATTATTTTCTCTCAAAGTGAAATGTTTCAAAAATAATGTATTAATAGCAATACTTTTTAATTTGTATTCTTTTTCCGGGTTTACATTAGACGATTGTCCATAAATTTTGCATATGTAAGTTTTAACTACGACGGAACAAAATAATACCCATACAAAGCAAATATATTTTTTAAGGGCAATTCTAATACACATCCAAGCCTTACATAGCAGAATTTAAAAAAAATTATGTAGAAAAAAAACCTAAACTTTAATAAAACATTGTTAGTCGAGGGAGAGCAACAAAGACAACAAAATATTCACCCTAATAATATCAACACTTTTATTTACAAATATAAGAATCTAAAACAAGATTGTGGTGTATTTTCCTAAAGGGAAAGTGAGAACAATTGATTCCACATACATATGTATTCATCAAATTTGAATTATAAAGCCAATGAAAGCAATGTCACAGTCTTTGAATGGACTTAATACTGTAATATTCTCTAATAAAAGATTTCACACAATAAATATCTGCGTCCAAAACGTTTTAGGAGCAAAATATTTCACCCAAGAAGTCAAATAGATCACAATGCTAAATACAAGATGATACTTAAAAAGTATTACGTCTTGTTTGTCATGTCTATGCAAACTTGACAAGAACTTGACATATATATAAAAAAGTATAATCTTTTCATTAAGCGGTAGTAATCGAAACATTTAATCTGAATCCTCTAACAGAATCAAGTGCCAACATTTAAAGCTTCTCTTTCATATATGTACGAATATGTGTATATCTAAAACGACTTTAACAAATAATATAAAAAAAACTTTCTCTCATTTGAATTTTTATGTAAAGAGCTTTTTAGAAATTTTATGCCAACCCTAATTTGTTTTACGTATTTTTAACAGGGTTCATTCACACTTTTATTATTCTACATCAGCTTTCTAATTTTCACAATACCTTCATTTTGTATCTATTCGCACTTCTATTGTCAAACTATACATGTCAGTGAACAATTTTAATTTATTTTTTCCAGTTTTATTCTTTAACTTTATTTGACTTTTTTATATTATTTGTTTATGTGATTACAACAAATGTAAATATTTGGATATATTTGTTAATGATGTTACTCGTATACTATGAAAAACTGTGTTTAGGTATAAGGTAAAAGAATTAAAAAATCTATTTGACACTACACACTTAATTCGATGTTCGATGTAAATAAGCAATTTCAATTGAATACAAACTACCAAACCGTATTTATTAATTGCTCATATTTTAATGTTGTGCAGATTATTTAAATACTTATAAAAGTAAAATCTGCTTGCTTCATGATAATGTAGATATACATATCTATGTATGTCAATTAAACACAATACCAAGAAATCTGCGTTGCATTACTATAATTACACTTGAAGTTTAGTATTTGTTTTTTAAAACGTTGTTAGGCGCTGTTCAGTGGCATGAAAAGCCGGACACGGTTATCAACCCATTTCGTTCTGCGCGTAAGCATATAAGCATCTTCCCGTGCCAATATTTAAACTAATAAAGAGAAGGCAAAAATAAAACGCAAATTATCAAAAAATAGATATGACTAGATATGCACCATGTAGGATATATTAAATACCCTAAGTTTGCTGAAGTTGTTCCTAAAAATACATGACCTAACTTAATACGAAAAATAACAATAACAATATTGTTATTCCCCAAAACTTAAACTACTGAGATCTCATATTTACAAATTAAACTTAATGGAAAATTTATCGATCGAAAGAAATAAAGCAAACAAGTTAGAGTGCCGAATCTTAAATACCCTCCAGCTAAACAAAATGAGAAATACAAAAAATATGCTGGTTATAGGACTAAAATATGTACAAATGTATAATTAACTTTTTGTATTAATAATACAATTTTGAAATCAAAAACAAACCAAATAAGGCTCTCTTTTGTAGTACAACCGTAAAGCTCAATCAGTTCTAAAATATTTTTTGTGAATCAGGCTTTAATCTTCTGTAATTTGAAAACATTTATTTAATATTTTTAATCTACATCTAATATAAAGGACAGAAGCCAGCGTTTTCAGACCATTATTTCACCTAGCACCCATACAAATGTCCTCCCGAAATAGGGTTTTATCGATCATAAATATTTGATTTATAAACGCATCCAAATAAATTTTGCCAACAATAATCAGTGCGGTCAATAATTATTAATATAATATATATAAGGTCCACTTCCGAAAATGACTAATATGCAATACAAAAATGTTTCATATATATAGAAATCATGTTAGGTAGCATGATTAGATTAGTCCATAGTTAGTCATTGGTCCCATATAAAAACCACCTCTGAAAATTACTTTAACGGGCATAACGGGGATACCAACATCGATTGTTGGTATCCAAATAATATTTAACACAAATAAGTTTCAATTCTACACATATCATTTAGTCAAATTTATGATGATCAATCCATAGTTAGTCCCATATAAGGTCCAATTCCAAAAATCATTTAATTTAAAGTCCAACAGATTTTGATATCGAAATATAATTCACACACAAAAATCATTCATATATTTATGTATGTATACGAGTATAGAAATAATAATCACGACCTAATTTTATAATGATTGGTCTATAATTAGTCATAGCTCCTATATAAGACCCACTTTAACATGCATACATATTTTTTAAAGTGTTTACATTGAGATACAAGTTAACACTAATTATATTTATATTCTCAAAAGACGTGCTACAAATTTTTGAAATATTAGGTTCTATTTTATTTGATGATGCAAAACATTTGCAAGAGTAAACAACGTCAAACAATATTGTGTTAAAACAAGTGGTTGCACTTTTTTGAGTAAATATTTGCCAAGTGTGATCATACCTCAAGAATATTGAAAAACGTTTGCAAGGCATGTCTTAATTATTAACTATTTGGATATACATACATACATACGCATATACATTCATTCATTCAAAAAAAAATAAACATTACCATTAAAAAGTAAGGATAGTTAAAAAAAACGATGTACATTTCAAAGTTTCATTTAATAATATATTTGGCATATTATTAAATGATACTTTACATATAATTACTAATTTATTTAATTAAAAACAGACATTTGTTTAACTCCTTTTGTTCTTTTTAAATATGATTTAAACTTGGCTTTTTTACCAACTTCTAAGCTAATATTCGAAAACGGTTTGGGGCAGAATAACTGAGGCTTTTAGAATGTGACTATTTTTTAAATTTTAAAATAGTTTACTTTACAAAATGTTGTTTTATAGCACTTAACAAATAAATTAAATTATTAAAGAGTATAAGGTTAAGAAGGAAAGAGGAATATTTGATGTTATCAAGAATAATTAAAAATTAACATGTTCCATAAATCAAGAAAAACAAACATAAATTTTCTTTAACTTCATAGTCAAAAACAAAAAAATATATATAAAATTACGACAACAACTAAACCAAACAATGACATTTTTTTGTGTCAATGTAAAGAAAATATGTTTTTTTTTACAGAAACAGATTCACTGATGTCAATATGTATGTTTATAAAGTTATTTAAGTGTGATCAAAAAAGTATAAAATCGAAGATTAGTTTTAAAATTCCAATATAAGTAAATTTTTAACTAATGTTTTTAGTTTTTAATATGTTTGAAATTTAATGTAATTTTTTCACAAAACGCTAGTGCTATAATTTCATTCCCCAATAAATCTGTGCAAACAATATTTGCAAACAAATAAATGTTATAAATGGTATTTAATACAAAACAAATATATACAGCCATAGGCAATCACTGACTGATATTTACAAACCAACTTACACAACTCTAAATACAAACATTTATTTCTATTCCACATTTACTACACAGCAAAATAATTTATGACTTTCGACTTCTTTTGACACAAATAGAATTATTTGTAGTGCACATAACTTTATGGCAGCATTGTTATTATTTTTGTTATTAAAAGGCAAAAGAACAACAACAATCAAAAATCCCTGTAAAACAAAGACAACAAACATCAAGAGACAACTAACTTGCTTATTAGGGTGCAACAGTATGCCCTAACAAATGTGAAATTAAATATCACTTGTATTAGATTTTATATACACCTTTATACAATTTGTTCTGGGACCAATGCCCATTATTTGCCGATCTGCACAACATTTTTAGGTCTGAGTTATTTTTATACATATGACTTATTAACATATATATAAATCAAATAATTATGTCCGATAAAGTCATACATATTTCTAGATGGCATTTGTATGGAGCTAGATGAAATAAAGGATCAATTTCAACTTTTTTCAATACCAAAAAGTAATGTGCGGATTTTTATCGATCGGTTTACTTAAGGGGGATTAATATATTTGGGCATCATAAACATCTGCACAAATCTATTTTTCTGAGCAGATTTTACACACTTCGGAGTTTATTTTTTATTAACAATACATTTGAAAATTTGTTTCCCCAAAATGTTGCAATTATTTCTTTGAATTTTCCACCTAACTCATTCTAAATAACACTGAGGACTTTTTGTTGTCGCATTAAAGATTTGTCTCATATCTGTATCATATCATCAAAGCTTAGTATTTAAATTATTATTATTATTTTTATTAATCTGCGTTTCTGTAAAACAAAACCGCTGAAAATAATGGCCCAACTTAAGAATATGTTATCTACAATTCAGTCTATTTAATTTTTTTTAATTCTTCAATTAAACGAATCTTAATCCAGAACATATCTAAACACAATTTGAAAATGGCACTACGTACGCATTTTAAACTTATGTTTTTGGTTTTGTTGCTGCCATGTTAAAAATAATTAATTGCCTTCCCTTTAAAACAATAAATTGTCCGTTCATTCTTGTATGTATGTATTTAATTTGTGTGTGTAACACAAAGTGTCTGGTTTAGTTTGGTCTATTTATGTATGTATTTTATATTTTGACTTTGGCATTGGTAATTAATTGCAATGCTAATCATCTACAAAAGCCACTTAGCAACATAATCCACTTTTAGTTATAAACAGCAACAACAAAATGCTCAAAGTGTTTCATTTAAAGCATAATTAAGTTTCAAACATTTATAACGATTTGCTGCTGTGTGAGCCAGTAGAAGTCTAAAGTGTTAGAAAATAAATGTGTAGAGGAAATTTAAAAAAACAGAAAAGTAAATAGACCGGAAACTGACAATTGGTCAAAGAGAAGGAGCAAAAAATAAAACGAAATTTAAATCTTAAGCATTTTACTTACTGTCATGCGTAAGATGGAAATTTATAAAGGTCTATTAATCGAAAATATGTATGTATAAGGATATATGTATGTAAATATGTACATGTATTTACAGATACACACAATACATATACATACATATTTACAAAAACAATTACTTTACTTAAAGACAACTCTCAAAAGGTGTACGAATATGTATTAAATAAACAACATTGTACTGCATATACAGAGGAATACATTACTGCAAATAAAATATGTATGTTCATTTATTCAATTTCAAGGTGACAATTCTCAATTCAAGAAATTTTTAAGAAAAAAGTGGATCCATTGTGTTTACTTAGAGCATATTGATTTTTATTAATACTCGGCTAAATGACAAGATTATTAAACACTTTGTATGTATTTTTTAATTTCACATGCAAATTAAAATTTAATTTAATGCTAATTAAACAGATGCAGATGACTACAAACTATGAATAGTTGATTTCTAGTGTATTTTTTAGACTGGTCCAGGAATGTACAAATCTTTGTAAATTTGTAGATGATGTTATATATTACTTACATATTTAAATGTATAGTATAAATATATATAATGTTTTGACAATAAGTAAATTAAAAAAATATAAAATCGTACAATTTTGTCTCAATATAATTTAAATCAGAGTTCGAAAAAAACATAACTGTACCGTATCTTAGTTGTCAGCATGGAACATTTTCATCTACAGGACATACGAGTTTTCGCTACAAAATGTACGAAATACCCAAACAATTTATTAGTATTTGTGAATGTGTACACAGACTATATTCGGTACATTACGATTACGAGATTTTGTTTTATGTGGACTACGAATAAGGTACGAAACAAAGTATTCATACACTACCTTTAGTATATGTGTACTGAACTTTTAGTTTACACTTGTGAATGTATGGAGTATTGATACATGTGTGATGATGGCGAGACAAGAAATTTCGATAGATATGTAGGTATGTATTTATAAATATTTTTAAATGTAAAACACATACTTAGGTACTTATTTTCATAATGCAGAAGAAATTTAGTTATTGTTTGTATTTTTAATTAAATATGATAATACCCCCATAAGTTTGTCATTCCGTTTATAACTTATCGAAATAATGGTCGTAGAAGCAAAATATCTATATTATGGCTCCTTATTCGATTATAAAACGATGTAGACATGTCTCTCCGTCTGTTGAGGGCACGATAGAGCTTCGAAAAAATACATAGAGTTATAGATGAATTAATAGATTAAAGTTTGAGACAAGCAGCGTTGCCACAACCAAAAAAAATTTGTAACCAACACTGATGGTAAAAACAACCAAATTGGAGAAAAATTAACCAAATTTTTTTTATTCATTTATTTGTAACAAATTCAAGTTTTAATAAAAAAGAAACATATAAAAATTGCCAAAAACAATAGGTTTGTTTAGTGACTAAAATCTTTTACAAATTTGTAAAAATTGTTACAAATATTTTTGAAATTTGTTACAAAAATACAAATACGTTAAAAATTTCTTCAAAATTTAATTTTAAAACTTGTCATGCTAAATTGATATTTACTAAATAAAATATTCTTACACTTTTTATTATCAATAAAAATAACCAAAATGAAAAAAAATTACACATTTACACACTGAAAAAAAATTAACCAAAACGGCAACGCTGAAGGCAAGCTCTGTATTTTTCAGATATTTTTTGCAATTTTCTTCAAATGCGGATAAAACCATGCAATTTTGCGCACTTTATTTTTATTATAGAATGGCAAGTTCTGATGAAAATGGTAGGCATCGGTATATGATTTCTCATAGCCCCATGTCATTCCAGAATATGGCTTTATGATACATAAATGTCTATAGCATAAGCAAAAAAAAAAAAAACATTTGGTACGACAAATTTCATGATGATCGGTTCATATTTGACCATAGCCTCTATTTCCAAAAATTACTTAAATGCGCATAAATCTTCATTTGATTTTATGAAAATCGGTACATATTTGAACCTAAATCGCTTAAATGAGCATAAATCTTTTACAAAAATCACTATTACGTTGAAATTCAACACAAATAATTCGTATATACATATAAATAGTCGTACAGAATTTCATGCTGATCGTAGGGCCGATCATAAACATCCATATCGAACTGACCAACAGATCAGTTAAAAGTATGTAAAAATTATATTATTAATTGATAGAATAATTATAGAATATACAAAAGTGAAAATTTTGATGTTTCAAAAAACTTTTTTTTTTTTTTTTTATTGAATAATTTTTAAGCTTGAGGTCACTTTTTTGTTTTTTATAAAAGATTTTTTAATTCTTATATATAATTATTTCAATATTTCGATTTCCTTTGGAAATCTTCTTCAGGAGTTAATTTAATATTATAACAAATTTTCTATGTGTAAAAAATATTTTGATATAAGTTTGAAAGGGGTTGACAAAATTGAAAACATGTTTTACAGAAAAATAATTTAAAATTTTCGATAATAACATTGAACAGTAAAAAATTATAACACAAATATAGTAACATTTTGAATAATAACATTTTGGAATTATAACATTTTTTAAATACATAAATTGTGTTAATTTCTCCTATTGTTAATATTTATATTTTTGTTCAATAGGTGTCTGTAATTTTGAGCTAAGTTTTCTGTGTCTTTCTTAAAATTTATCCTTCTTTCTGATGGTACATTATTTATATGTAACATGATACATGTTAGAAATCAGAAAGAAGGATAATTTTTAAGAAAGACACAGAAAACTTCATTACATTTCTGCTTGGATTAATTCATGGTGAAGTAAATTCCCAGTTCCTGCTTGGCCAAATAAATTTCAATATTCCAGCTAGAACAACTCGCAATTTTCAACTTCTAAGACTGTCGTATAACATATCTGTCTATGCTAATAATGATTCGTTCCGCCGCATTTGCAAACATTTTAATGATTGTTATAATGTTATTGATATATCACATCCTATTAATGTTTCAAAGAGAAATATTATTCTATTTTTAAAAATGTAAGTCTTTAGTCTGTAAGGATTTTGTAAATCTAGCTATAGACCAAATAAAATAAATAAATAAAAATAAAATGTACATTAATAAATCTGAAAAGAATCTCACATGATTTTCTGGAAGGAAAACATAAAGGCTTTCGATATCTTTCTTTTTGTCTGGATTAATGTTTATCTCTTTACATGTATTAAGTTCTTTTGCAGAAATGGTTTCTGAAGTTGCAATAACTCCCTTTCTCGCTTGGTTTCTTAGGCTTGATGATTGAAAGTTGCGTTCACTTGCAGACGTTTTATATTTCAGAGGAAATAAATTGTATTTATTATATTTAATTGCTTTAATTTTACTGAATAGAACATTCTGAAAATTTAATTTATTTGCTAAAGACGAATAAAATTTAAAATCGGTCGGAATCATTTCTATAATTTTTAACGCAAACTTTTTGGATGGATAGTTTTTTAATTTTGTTATCAAATCTAAGGGACTGTAGATTTCTTTTAATTTTAGGAACCGGTCTATTGCACTATGGACAGCGTCAATCTCCTGAATTTGAGAATGACCTGGTTCTGAAAATTTTTGAACGATTGTTTTCAGATTATTTCACTCTTTTTTCATCTCTTAGAGAATAGAAATAATAATGTAAAGGAAGAGCGGATTAAAGAGAATTATTTGACCTTCAACTAACGAAGTAGTGATATGTTTAAAACTGGATTTTTATCGTTACCACTATTTAAATTATTAGTGCTGGCAAATTCTAACAACCTGCATGAATTCGGAAAAAAATAGTACGGTTCTAACAGCTTATTTTCACGTATGCGCCATAAAAAAATGGTGGCGTATACAACAAAAAGTAAATTTTTTTTATCGATAAAAATGGTTCTAACTAAAAAAAATTCTTCCCCAACCTTGAATATTTTTCACCTAATCGATGCAGAATAGCAAGCACTACGCCTGACAAAAATGACAAATGCCAAATTTTTTCGCGCCACTTTTTTTCATAAGAGTTTGAAACTTAAAACTCAATTTCCTAAAAAAATATTTTTAGGAGATACGTGAAGATAACTTCGGAACGACGATATGTACGATATGTTTGCCAATTGCTATGAAAACATTGTGCCCTTTGCATGTGCCAAGATGATCTTTCCCCATCGTGTCGGTTTGTCTAATGCGAAACCGATGCCATGAGCTGCCGGTGCTCGAACGAGTTTGATTGTTAAGCTAGTTCCACGGGATCAGTTAAAAGTCCGGAGATTCGTCCTTAACTTAAAATTGCGGGAAGAGAAGATAGTCGATTAAAAGACTGATGTTTGTGCTAGTGACAAATTTCTGGCCACCAAACTATCTGTAGGTGATACTGAAGTAGTAATGGCAAATTTCCTTTGTGCTTGAGAAAGATATTGGAGGGAAGATAGATATAAATTTTAAGTCCTGATATACCTGATTTAATTAAGTAAAACTTGCGAATTAAGTTATTAATAAATTATACATAGATACACTAAGAGTACTTTGTACTTTGTACTTTGTTCCGTACCTGATTCGTAGTGTTCGGAACATAATCTCACAATCGTAGGGTACGGAATATTCTTTGTTTACACATATGCAAACACTAAAATTAAATTTTTTTTTATGTGTCCTTTAAATGTACGCTACGTAAAAGGTACTTTTACTTTTACGAACTCTGATATAAGTTCAAATATTTACAAACCTCACGAAATATTGACTAATTCCGAAAAATGTTTATAACCTATACTACTGGACAGTTTTTTTTAAATAGAATTAATTAGATACGAAAAGGATAATGTTTTCTTCGGGACATTTATTTAGTTACAAATTATTTGTATCAATACTACTTGTATGTACACCCAATATTAGTATGTCAATAATTTCAGTGAAGCGTACTTTTACGTTCAGGCACGTACAAACAGCATTCAGTGGTAACTGGGGAACATAAATAGTGTCACTGGTCATTAAGGCTTGAAATTTATTGACAAGTTAAAAGCACAAACACTTGTTTAATGTTTCTATAACATTGTATGTATGGTAGTGTATTAACTATTTATTTAGTTTTAGCATGTGAGATATAGCGTAATTTTGCATTTAAAGTGCAATTATGTTCGCTTTTTATTACGTTTTTCTGTTTGTTGGAAATTCTAGCCCAATTAAACAGTATCGATAATTTAAATTTCAGATTGAAATTTAAATTTTGATGAAAGTTATGTATCGGAAAAACAATAACAAACACACCATAAAAATAAAATTTCCTAAATTTAAACCAGCGCTTAAATAATTTCCGCACTACTTTATTGCTCAGGAGATCCTGAAAACGTTTATGCTATCTAGGAAATAATACCTTTGGTTATTGAATTAAATTTATATTTATTATTTTGTATTATTTATATGTTATTTATAATCGGACGTTAAAATTAAAATTTATATTTTTGAATAACTGTCTGTTTTACACTGTTTGTTTGTTTCTACATTATTGCAGTGTTATCGATTTATTATTCAACTTTGTATTTTAAAGTAATCTCATTTGATGTAAAATGACAATTTATGCCTGTACAATTTATTTAACAATCCTGTTTTAGAAAAACCGCGCTAGTATACACAATTAATTTGAGATTCCCGCTTAAACAACCACGATAGAACAAGCCGCACGGGAATATAATTGTGTAGGTAAAATATTAGTTTAATAAGATTTAGTTGTTAATTATAGATAATAAAAGAAAGTAAGAAAGTATATGCGGTCAAGCCCGACCATATAATACCCTACACACATGTGCGGTATATGGGATATATAACCTATTGTGGACCGATCATCCAAAAATTTAGTGTCATGATTTCTGTGAATATAAATACACTTTTAAATCATTTATGGAGGTTAAAGTTGATTACGGGGAGGGTCTTATATGGGAGTTTTGACTAATTATGGAACAATTATTATAAAATTAGGTGTCATCATTTCTGTATATTATTTGTGTCGAATTTTATTTGATTACCAACATTCTTAAGAAATTTTTGATCGTTAAAGTGATTTTCGAAAGTGGGCCATTTATGGGAGCTACGACTAATTATGGACCGATCACAATTAAATTGTATCGTATTGTTTGTATGCATATGAAATATATGTGTGTTTAATATTATTTGGATACCAACAGTTTTGATAGAGTTATGCCCTTTAAAGTGACTTTTGAAGTGGACCGTATATGGGAGCTACGAGTAATTATCAACCGATCTGCACGAAATTTGTAGATATGATTTGGCTTCATTTACCACTCATTTGTGATGAAATTTGTTTGATTCCTTGCATAATTAAAACACTTATGATCGGTAAACTCCAATTTCGGGAGAACTTTTGTATGTGGGTCAGGTGAAATAATGGACCGACTTCCACCAGTTTAAATCTCGTCCGTCCTTGGGCCGAAAAAATATCACATACCAAATTTTATCAAAATATCTAAAAAATTGTGACCTGTACTCTGCGCACAAGCTTTACATAGACAGCCAGCCAGCCAGACGGTCCGACATCGTTAAATCGACTCAGAAAGTGATACTGAGTCGATCGGTATACTTTAAGGTGGATGTTGGACCAATATTTCTGGGCGTTACAAACATATGCACAAATCCAATATACCCTCCCCTCTAACTCCGGCACTTCTGGACTGATAGAGCTGAAAATTTGTGTCTGACCTATAGTACTAACCTTGGTGCAAATTTCATCCAAATCGGAAGACATCGATTTTTAAAATTGGGTCACTTGACGTGAAATTCACCATATGTTAGTTTGTTTTGAGTATAGAAATTAAAACTCAATCTGTTTAAAAGTAGGTATTTTATTATAGTAACAAGTAGTAAACAAATATGGATTTTGAAAGAATATTGTAAACAATTTAGCATAAATAAAAAAGATCTAAAGTTTTGTATTGCCTTAAATATACTATGATAAACAAATGTAAAATAACTTTGGTTATGAATTGATCAGTTAATATGACAAATTTAGAACCGTTTTTGTGATATGCTTGAATTCTGCACACCGCTGTACAACCAATATTATAGTGCTGGCAAATTATACTACTTTCCATTACACAATAATATTCAATATTTTTAATTTGGGTACTCAATACAACTCGATACTTTTACCGGATTTTTTGAAATTGTAACGCATAGTTTTTATCTGCAAATTGAAGTAGTTTCTTCAAAAAATAAAAATAGATCATCAACTATTATTGGTTTTGTATTTCTTTTATTATTAATTCAAAAATATATGTAAAGCTAACTTTTAATTCAACGTTAACAACAACTTAAGAAATAATAGACATCTTTATTTCGGCGATTGGTTTAATTTTATAGCTTACAGATTGTTGTATTTTTATACAGTGATGTATTTTTATGCACTATTTTACCCACTCAACTTGATTAAAAATGCAACTCAGAAAGTATCGAGTAACTACTTTTGAGTATTGAGTATCCAAAAAAGGGCAAATACTCGATACTCGATACCCATTAATCAATACTTTGCCAGCACTACAATATTAATGTAAGAGTACTGTTAAGTACATAACATGTCTGATATTAAGTGTACCGGAGCTTTGGGTAAAGCTTTTAAATAAATAAAAAAATACACAAACCCACAACTTAACATTTGCAAATACACCCACTTCGATATGACGCATGTACTCACCGTCCTCCGTCGTAAGAAGTATTTAGTTAAAGAGATGAACTTGCATGTACCATGGAAAATAAATTGTATTTTAAACCTTGGAAGAAGAAAGGTTTATTCTTAAAATTGTTTTGATAGAGGAAAGTGGAAGACTTAGAGAACTCTGAGCACATTGAATTGAGCACTGTCTATAAGTATGTCTGTGTATACAAGTGTAAATACATAATACGTGTATGTAGTGCTCTTATTTCCCTTAAAGTACTTGTATCTTCCGTGGCAATGGCAATGTTTGTAACACTTTTCATACTAAATTAGTGCGCTGTCAAATGTAGTTGCTTTCATCTATGTATATTATTACCACCACTTCACACTGCTGCCCCTACCATCCTCTCATCGTCAACGACAACCGGTAAAACATTAAAAGCATGTAGTCTCCCATCATGTCCTTTGCCAATGTGTCACTCATTCATTTTCATATTTGCTTCTTCTATTTTTCATTGTGTTCCCCGTACGCCAGCCATTGTATTATCTTTTTTTTTGCTTAAGACATTTTCATAGAATTCTATTTGTTTTTTTTTTTTTTTTTTGCAAAAATTTTGCTGAATGTGAAAGCATTAAAAACACCCAGTTGGTATATTCTTTTAAAAATGTGTTAACCATTATTTATTTAAACCAAGTTTATGACTTTATGTAACTTAGTAAAGAAAAAAAAATAAATAGTGCTTTGTAAATAGCGTAATAATTATTTGAGCAATTTGAGACAAAATCACAAATGTTTCGATTGATCTCAGAAGTTGTTCTTCTCGGCTTCATTTAATAAAATATTTTACTTTGTTGATTGTTGTGCTTCATATATTATATTGATAATTATTTTAATTAACTAATAAAATATTCTTCAATAAAAGATCCTTTAATAAGAAATTCAAAAAGTACACTGGTTATTACAAGAGATTTATGGGTGGCATAGTAGAAGTGAACCAATTATGGACTAATAGCTTCTAAATCCAGTATCCAGTAATCTGATTTGTTCGAAATTCATCTCAATCACTAAGAGAATTTTATTCATATGAAAATATCAAGAAAACATCGTTATATTTAAGACAGATATGAGTATTTAAGTAATTTTTGGAAGTGGACCTTATATGGTCAAATATGGACCTGTATTCACAAAATCCAACAGGTTGATTTTTGCATATACACAATCTGTTGGGCTATGGTCAAACATGGATGGAATGGAAACAAATATTGTATTGTGATTTAATTTGCTTTGCTGAATTTTGTATTGATATTGTCATTTTAAAGGCATTTATGTATCATTTAGCCATATTTCGGGAAGAAATTTGTATGGGGGCTATAAGAAATCCATTCTTACTATTTTCATCATACTTTTATCATTTTATCACAAAAATTAATTGTATAAAATTGCGTGGCTTTATTTACAAAGTATTTAAACAAATTAGCAAAAAATATGTTTGAAAAAAAAGCATTTTTTTGGAGGTTGTCTCAGATTTTTATTCATAATTTCAGTTCTACTGGATCGATGTTACTAATTTTCAATACCAAACTGCTTAGGAGAATTATAAATTCTTTTTTTGTAAACTTTGCTGATTGGGATTACTTATTATAGACGTGATAGTTTTTTACACAGACAGCTCAATCGAATAAAATAAATTTCATGTCTATTAAAAAAAAACATCTTTGTTTTATCCAATTTTACAGTTTTATCCTCTAAAAAAATATTGAACTATGATTTTTAAACTAAATTTGCACAATTTAGCAACGTTGTTAAGGCGTCAGTCTATTCATGTTGAAATACTAAACCAAACTAAAATCTATAAATCAATTGACCGCTGACAAAATGGCCGCCAGTAAAAAGTGTTGCCAACTAAAAGTTCTATACATTAAAAAAAAACTTAAATTTCAAATGTAATTATCTATTTTAATAATTAATAATTTATTACTATGATCAACAAAGTTTGTTATTTTATGATAGGAATGATTTAACAGCGTTATGCATAATAAAAAGTTGACAACTGTTTATAAACTGCGGTCAACTAGCTGCTAACTAGAATACGGATTTGATGTTTATTCATAAACAATTTGCAAACAATAACTGACGAATATCGAGGTTTAAATTTTAATCTATAACTCTGATCCTACTAGACCGATTTTACCCATTTTCAATAAAAAACAATTCGGTGAAGCAAAGAATTTTTTATGATAATAAGCATATGATTTTACATCACTTTATTCAACTTGTTTAGTGATTGAAAGTAACATTAATTTGCAAAAAATAAATACAACTTAAAAAAAGGTGAGAGAGATAACATCAATAAAGTATGACGGCACGGGTAGTTGTGTCTATGTTCTTATGTCTTTCATTATGTCCATGTTCTTATAGATACTATTGAGATGAAGCCGATTTTTGACGGGGTCTATTCTACTAAGCGGATGTTGGATGGATAAATGGTGACTTTTTTTCAGATAAATTAGTTTTTGAACATGTTTCAAAAGAGTCAACAAGGTGTTAGAACTTGCAACAAACAATCTTGATCTAGTTCTTTAATATGCAGTTCTAAGGAAAGTGGATTCGATACTCTACGTTTTATTGGAAATCAAATTTTATTAACTATTCAAGTAAAGCGAATCGAATAGAAAATGTCTCTAATGTACACACTTTTACATGTACTTAGTATTTTTGCAGTTACATATAAACGAAATAAATTTGTTCATTCCACAATCATGGCTATTGGTTGTGTTTACTACTCGTACGTTTTTTATGAATTTGAGAATCGTTTGTCACTGGTCATTTGTTTGGTGTTTGTTGGACAAAGATTAATGGCTGTTTTTAAACAGTTTCCTTTACGAGTACATGTTTCTTTTCAATAGTTTAAAGAATTACAAGAACATTTACTTCTTCTTATAAAAATTAAAATTCTATAGTATAAACGCCTATTTTTATATAAATCAATGACATTTGTACGTTTCTTCTATTTATATAAAACTTTTATATTGTTTGTTAAATAAATATCTGCAAATATATTTCAGCATATATCTTTTTATTGCAACTTTAATTTTTATATGGCTCATTGCGAAACTAAATAAACAGGAATGAATCAATAAATCTTGTGCAAATGCACTCTATATATAAAACAATTCACCATGATGCACATAAAAACATCGAACAGATACAAGCGCATTTACTAATGTAATTGCAATTGAAATTGAAGTGAAAATTAAAATCACTGGCAGTGATTGATGGCTTTTGTTTAATGTTCTACACGAATATTAAATAAATGTAAAACAAAACGAAAATTAGAAAATGTTTTGCAATCAATCTAATCGAATTTTTCGAATCTTACAGAATTAAATATAAACTTAAACTACTGTAGATTAATTTACACAAAATTGTTATATGCAATTGGCAAGTAACTATTACAGAATGATATTTTAAATAATTCATTCACTACAGTTATATATGCAGTTTGGATTTTATCTCAGTTATTCAATTCTGAGTTTCCACCGCTAAGAATTAAAAAATAAATTATTCCTTAAATAAATTATCATGACTTCTAGAGTATCCCGTAGGGCAATTTTCTATAGGAAAAATTATTATAATGAGATCTTCAGTTCTTTAAAAAAGATTAAAAACCAAATGCTCTGCTCTACATAAAACACTTAATTGAAATAATTTTATATTGATAATAACATTTATAAAATCATTTTTATTCTTGTGTCATTAGAGTTTTATAAACCTTAAAGTAATTTTCGGAAATGGACACAATTTCATACAAGTTGATGGATTTATTTAAGATTTTATTTGTATACGATACCTACATGAATAAAAAATAATGAATACTAAAAGAAGATTACCTACCAATATCAAAAGATTAAAGGTAAAGGCAGTGGTGATATTCGAAACAATTAACAACCGGTTCGCTTAAAAAAATTATATTTTTGCCAAATTTTGATAAAAATAGCGAAAATTTTAAAGTCGCATTCCAGTAACAGACCACAAGCCTCTTGAAGGAAATGATATAAACTTTTGTTTAATAAAAAATAGTTTTGATTTTGCAAAATAAAAGTAAAAAAAATTGCTTTATTTTTTTCTCAAAAGATTGAAGAAAACGCTATCGAAAACATCATCATCCAAGAATTCAATGTATGACCAAAATAAAATCATTTGTTTGTACGTTTGGACAATGAACAACTGAACAATATTGTGTTTGTTGCCGAGACTAATCACCTTGATAAATACACATTATATAAAACCGTTAAAACAAAAAACATAATCACGCCAACAAATTTCATATGGAATTTTTATTCACGAGAAGGGTGAATATGCAACAACCGGTTCGCAAAATTTTTAAAATTTTAACAACCGGTTCGAGCGAACCGGTCCGAACCGGCTGAATATCAGCACTGGGTAAAGGTAACGCTAATTAGGATTATTTTGGTATCTTATGAAATAAATGTTTTTAGGAGAACTTTTAGGAATGCTCGATAATTGATACAAAGTTCAGTAATACTCTCCTATTACTAAAAGAGTTTAAACTAATCTACAAATTTGCTCACACATTTTTTTGAATTCATTTACAAGTGAATTCATACATTTAAGTTCCACTTAATCTTAATCTTAGGGGTTTAATGAAATAATAAGTCAGTTTTGTGTTTTTTATAATGAGTTAATGATTCCTCATTGTGTTGAAAAATCTATGTATTCTGTTGCACTAGCCACAATTTGTGACAGTATATTGCCCGTAAAGGTTCACATATTCATATTTTAAATATATATTTGTGATAAAGCGAGGAAAAATTTATAAAATGAAACTTAATATGCGATTAAAATGGGACTGTAAATATCGTATCAGATGCTTATTTTTGTAGTAACTTTAATACGTTAAACAATTCAAGTGTGTAATACAAAACATAAGCTCAAATAATTTGTAATTAATTATGAAAAATGTATTTAAAATTTGTTTCCATATAATAGACATAATATAATCGTCACCTTGTCACCTCGTAATTGAACATTTTTATACCCACCACCAAAAAGATGGGAGTTATATTATGTTTGTCATTTCGTGTGTAACACATCGAAATATTGGTCGTAGAACTCTAAACTTTATTTATTTATATACGAGTTTATTATATATATATAATTCATTCTAAGACTATTTTGAAATGTTCATATAGAGTACCGAAGGTTGTTTGGCATTAAAAATGGGCCAAATCGGTTCAGTAGTACATAGTAACGTTATGGACAAAAATTTGCGACAACCTCGATATTTCTCAAAAATGTTTTGCTATTTTCTAGAAATATATTGCAAATAGTAATATGAAATTTAACACATATTATTTTTATGGCAAAATGACAAGTCCTGTTAAAAATTATAGGAATCGTTCAATGACTTCTCACAACCCCATAGCAATGTTGTCCCGAAATATGGCTCTATGCTGCACAAATACCTATTAAAAAAATTGTATTCATACCAAATTCAGCAAAACTTAAATTCATGTATAAAAAATTTCCAAATCCGAATTTTTTGAATCAATCCATTTGACCATATCCCCATTTAAAGTCCACTTCCGAAAATCATTTAAATACGCATAAATGTGTTATAAAAATAGTCTTCAAGTGAAAATTCAAGATAAACACTCTTCATATACTTATAAATCGAGGCAATAAATTTTATGATGATCGGAGCATTGGTCATAGCTCCCATATAAGGAAAGACTTTATACATTTTACATTAAAAATAGGTGGTGGGTGTATAAGATTCGGCACAGCCGGATATAACACTCTTATAACATTAAATAATGATGATAAACAACCTCAGTATGCTGTGGAACCATTTGTTTATTATAAAATGAACAATATTTAACTAGAGTGGATCTAATCGTAAAAAAGTTTGCAAATAACAATATATCAATTTATCTTTTCTATGAGTTTGGCGTTGTTGCTGATGTATGAATATAAAAACAATTCTATAAACAAAGACAAAAAGTAGTAGAAAGAACAAAATTTATGAGTACCTTCCGTTTATGGTAAAAAGGTTCGAAATTTTCTTTATGACTTTATTGAAGTGTGAAATAATTTATAAAAATCGTTAAACAAAATGTTTTGTTTCAACAGCAAAGTCTTTGGAGGGAAATAAAATTGATGAGAATTTTAAATGCGTATTATGCTTAACCGAACAGTAATAAATGTAGCAAAATTTGCATAACAACTTCCATATATTTAAACATTTAACCAAATAATATTGTATGAAAAATATTATTTATACTTTTTTGTAGCATTAAACTCTTTTATGTATGTATGTAAATATATGTATATGTGTTGGTATGGCTTTTATGATTGTGGATTTGAGAGAATGAAGAGATTCTAAGTGAAAGTTTCATTTCAACTTGTGTCAATGTTTGTGTTTGTGTTTATCCTTTGACACATTGTACTCGTACATCACTTGACACCATTTGTCCCTGGTTAACGAATGAAAGAAAAGAACAAGAAACTAAATGTGATGCAGCTCCTAGAAATGTAAAAGGATCATTAAATACATCCACATAAACTACATGCACGCAACTTTAAATAATACGTTTTAAATATGAAATGAATTCAAGAGTTAATGTTCTTAGATGAAGTGTCTTCAGTAGTTATGTCTGCTGCCTGTTACTACGTGCATACACTGAATTTTCAGCAGTCGAATAATGACATCTTAGTACGACTATGAACGTTTATGATGTATAACATTTGACTTGTGTCATTTTCATGTTATATTTTAACCATAATCAATATTAAAAAAAAATATAAACCAGCGATATTTAACTTACATGCATTTTTGGTTTTATTATTGAAACACACAACAAAAATAATGAAAAAGTTTGTTTTCATAAAGAGACTATTTTTTTAGTGGTTGTGCAATTTAGAAAATTTTATATCCCAACGTTTATTCAAACATTTTTCATTTCATATGTAAAGGCGAATACATCCTTGTATGTATAGCGGAGAAGCATGTGTGTTGGTGAGTCTATATCCTGATCAACAGTTATGTGAGAAATATCTTGCCTACAATAAATTCCCTTTTCGTCATCAGCATCAGCTCCAACGTCAACATTAAAAGTATGTAAATTTGACGTAAATGTTAATAAATACGTTTTACCCCTTTCAAAAAAAAAAAAAAAACAAAAAACAAAAAAGTGGGAATACAAGCGTAGAAGTGTAAGTGTGTTTATGCGATTCAAATATATATTAATATAAACATCATAAATTTTTCCAAACATTTTCATTTGCTTATAAATTCAGCAAACTCTTATTTATACAAGATTTTCTTTTTATATAGACATCAAATAAACTCACATTAGGGTAGCTTTTTCAAGTTTTGAAAAACTTTTGATTTATACAGATTTGATTTCATAAATTTTCATAAATAATAACTTTTGCACCAAAAGGGGCTGATTTTTCAACGCACTTTCTAAACTTTAGTTGAATTATTTTTAAAGTTTATTAAACACATTTCAACATTTTTGATTTTACAGTTAGATACTTTCTAAACCAATATTAAGTGTAAATTTCACCTACATATATTCTACATTCAGATATTTAAATGTTATCGAAATCAATATGTGCATAGTGATATATGTTGAACAGAGTATTTTATATATTTTGATCTTACAAATAACTATTTGCTGCAAATTCTTACGTGTTTTAATTGTTTTTAAGTGATGTTGAATTTTTCGGAATTATAAGGGAGCTGCGGCCTATAATAGTCCGATCTTTATAAAATTCTATATAACGGTTTTTATATATAAGGGTATGAGGATCATCGATGTCGAATATCAATTTGATGTCGATGTAAATACGAGATTTATGCTTACTTTAGTAATTTTGAGAGCTTAAATCGATTGTGGACCGACCGCCATAAAATTCAATACGTCCAATTTTATGAAATGGGGAATTTTGCCTCGAATTTCAACCTCATAACTAAAACTAATAATTTGGACCGATTCAAACAAAATACTATTTTGTGATTTCTCTTTATATAAAAAGTATTTTGGCTTAATTGTGTATGGAAACAGCTTTTCTATAAGCAATTATGTACAATATATTAAGGGAACACATTTATATGGGGCTAGGAGACTCCATTGGACCGATTCTTACCATTTTCAATAGAACTTGGCCCTTTTATTATAAAACTATTATGTGCTAAAGTTTATGATATTATTTGCATTTTATTTTAAAAATATGTATATAAATATAAAACAATATCGAGGTTGTTTAAATTGGTTCTAGTTTGGGAGAAATTTCATTCCACTGGGTTTTTGTTCGTGCCTTCAACAGAAGGACGGACATAGCTTTATAATCTTAGAATTTTATAAGGACTCAGAATACAGGTATATTTTTTGTTTCTACTACCAATACTTCCATGTGTTGCAAACGGAATGACAAATTGAATATACGTTCCATTTTTTACTGGTGTAGAATACAGTTCAGCCCTGTATCCGACAGTTCAGAGATGCTTTAGATGGAATAATATCCCAGAAACCTGATAGTAGATGATAATGACAGGTCCTCATTCGGATAACTTCTGTAGAAGACATTCTGCATAAGTGCTTTAATCACAGTACCCGGTCACCATGTTACTCAGATGTGAGCCTTGTGTCCTTATCATCCTTATGATTGTTTATGCAGGTTATTCCATTAAACTCGCAGATTGCTAGTCTATGCCCCATATTTTCTATTACATTCGAGTTTTCTTCTGCCCTTCTAATTTTTAAATATAAAAAAAATCATCCTTGTTATAAATTCCGGAATGTTAAAGTTTAACGATTAACAGTTAATAATATCTGGCTTCTATACAATATTCAGTTATTTCGCAAATTTCCAATAAAGAGATTAATTGCCACAAACTCATAGAACAATGTGTGGTTTCATTCATTCTTTGAGCATTTTTCATTAGAAAGGGATCATATATTGCCTTGGAAATAATACAAGTATAGCTTTGCTCGGGAAAATTTAATACTATTGTACTATTTTCAGTACTTTTTTACAACAAAAATACCACAGTACCCCCACATCATATTTAGTACACTTTGTTTGTTTTGCTTTGTTCCCTGTTTAGAAATCCAGCGTTACTATTTTTATAATCATTGACAACATTGGCTTCAAAACAAGAACATAAGGAATGCACAAATTTGTTATTCATGTTATTTATTTGATCTGGGATAAGCTAATCTATAAAAGATGCATAAAGAATTTAAGTTGTTTGAGGTACTATTTTGATAAATTTTTTAAATTTCTTATGTTTCGTACATTTTTGCAATTCTCATTTCTTGTTTGAGATTGAAAACTTTAAACATATTGGTGAACGATATATTAATGATATGGCATTAACAATAACAAAAGGCAGGCATTCTCATATGTTTATTATCTTAACCCACAACAAATAAAAATTTTTGAAACATATATTTTTACATAAAAATTAATTAATTTTTAGTTTGTTGTTATTTTTTAATTATTTTTAAATGGATTTTTAATATTATTTTTGAATAGAAATATATGTTTCCTAAAAAGAACAAAAATGTTGAAAAAAGTACTCTTTTTGTTGACGGTCAGTACCATTTAAATTTTTCATTTTTCTGATAGGCAAATTCAACAAAAGTAAAGGTAAGACGCTGTAAATGGCGCGTCTTTGGTCTAAGTTATTTCTATTTGTCCATTAATCGGATATAAATATGTAAATGACATTAGGTCAAAACAATCAAAAAATTATAGGGTAGTTAGTTCGCACAATGTTGTTTGTTATGTATTGCGGTGTTAGTGATTATTTTTGTACCCTGAGTTTGAAATTCAAACTATTTCCTATAATTACTAAGTCGCCATTACGAGTAGTAAGAAAGTAATGTATCTGATTCTTCTTCCTATATATATATATATATATATATATATTGAATGATACATACATACATATGTTTTTAATTCACCAGTAGATTTAAACATATTTTCGAATTTTATTAAAAATATATTTTAGCATCCGAATTTGCTTGAATTTCAAAAAAAAAAACACAAAAAGAAGAGCACCCTAATACAGCTACAGTTTGCATATGTATATCATATAGTGTGTATTTACCATGTACGTGGTGTTTGTAAATAAATTTATTACATCAAAGCAGAATTTACATAAACGCTAAACAAAAACTTCAAATTGATTTTAATCTTTTGTGAAAATGGAAAATTAAACATTTATTTTCACAATTTTTATAAAGTTAAATTTTTTAAGTTTTGTTATTTAAGTAACTTTGAAATTATGTCGTTCAAAATTTAATTTTTTTTATAAGTATGTATGTCATTTATTATTGTTTGTTTTTGTCTGTTTAATTTAAGATTCTAAGATTTATAAGATTTGCCTTTGAACATATATTTTTATATACAATGAAGGAATCGCAAAATCGGGCATACCTAAAACATTTATATTAGGAAACATTACAAACAAAATACTATTTCTTTTTTGGAACAAGACGTATTATTAAGAAAGATAATTTTTAAATTATTGATAAGAAGAAAGCAAAACATTTTAATTTTTTTAAGAAATATTAGTGACAAACAAATTAACTTGGTTTTTTAACTCAAACGGAAAAATTTTAATAACATGAATAAAAACGAACAATAATAAATAAATAAAATAATAAAGAATACGTTTTTAGTACTTTGTAGCATTGCCTTTAGAGTCAATAATTGTTTGTAGTCTTTTTCACATAGAGTTATCTAAATTTGCACACACTTCTGAGGATATTTTGCTATACTCTGTTTTTAAAAACGTTTTTAATTGACTAATGTTGTTAAATGATTAATTCATCCCACAAATGTTCAATGACATTCAGGTCTGGCAATTGTGGCGGAGGTTTCAACATTGATGTATCAGCCATAACTTGCAAACTTTGGCGGTATGCTTTGGATCATTATTTTGATAGAAAGCAAAATTGTTTTGTATACCCAGTTTTCAGCGCTTTATTTGACGTTGTTCTTTAGAACGTTTAGGTAGACATGTCTATCAATTTTTTCATCTATAAATACTAAATTACCTACTCCAGCGCTAGACATACAGCCCCAAACTATCACAGAACCTCCCCCATGCTAAACTGTGGCTCCAGTACATATTTTTTAGTAAAAATCTTTCAGTCGTTAAGTTTTATTTAATTTTTATTTATTACCTATAACTTATAGGCATGTACCACAATTTTGAGCATGTTATGTTTATGATATGAATGCAGGCGTTTCAAGCCCTAACAGGAAACAAATCTTAAGAGCAAAACATAATTATGTACAGAAAAAGCTTTTTTGTAATTATTTACATCTTCTAATTCAATCTTAAGACAAAAGAAATATGCTATAAATAAGTAACCATTCTTAACGATTTTCATTAATTAAGGATGGCTACCGTCATCGCTAAGATACAGTTACTGCTAAACTATTACTTTTTTATACAATACAAAATAAGCTTTAACCTCTTTCAACATCTAAAATTAGTAGTCAACATTAATTTATAAAAAAGAACTAAAATAAGAACATAAATAGTGTTTTGTATTCTGGGGTTTCTATTACATTTTTAAATTTACGAATTTTCGAAATCGTACATACTACGAATACGTATATTAAATTGTGCACATATATCTGTGCTTTTTTATACGGCATGAAATTGGCTTTATATAAATATATATATTGTAACTCGGGTTATATTTCATCTGTATTTCTGTTAATTTTAAGTATTTCAAGTACATAAATTTGTTTACCACAGCAATGTCAACATTTTTACAAATTTTTCAACAATATTATGGTCACTGTAATTATTTTTATGATTGCGATAATCATAATATGATTAAGTTTACGATTCAGATGATTATTACAATCATATATATGATTGTAATAACTATGTATATATTTGTTGTTGTATGGTAGAGAAAAACATAATATGGTATAAGTTTTATCATAAAACTGATCACCATAAACATTACACAATTGCTATAATAATATATATGATTGCTTTAATCATGTGAATGGTGACTTAACTATATTATGGTTGCAGAAGTCATAAAAATAATTACAGTGAACATAATATTCAAAAAAAAATTAAAATGTTGAAATAGTTGTCGTAAAGATGCACAACTATATTTTTTCTCTGCGTGTATTTATTTTTATATAGTTATATTAATTATAATGTAAAAACATTTTTAGTTTCTAATCCAATTAAATACAATTTTAAGCATCTTGCAGGACAAATAGAGCGCACACACTTGTATAATAATTCCAATTGAGTTTAAACGATGTGAATGATTCTTACCTGATATTTTTATGATGACAACTGAAACTGTAAAAAAAAGAACAGAAAATAATATTAATACAAACTGATTTAAATCTATACACTTTTAAATTTAATGAAATTTAATGAATAGACTTTAACTCTCACACGCACGCACGTACACACATTTCACACTTTTCTTTTCATTCTTTATGAATTGAAATGCAAAGGTGCGTAAACGATTAAAACTTTAACTAACAGTATTTACAGGAACCCTAATTGTCAATAGACATCAAAATAACTTAATTTTATTTTAGCAAACACATTTTAAACAAGCAACATTTGCCACTTCTGCCGTGTTCTCTTAAAAATCTTCAGTTTTTTGTGAAAATTGTGCTTTATGAAATTTAAAATTTCTACGAAATGTTTTTCTTTTGGTTTGTGGAGGCATCATTTCTAAACCATAAAGTATGCACGTGTTTGGAGTGAAATGTTAATACATTTGCGTTTATTTTTTTATTTGTTTACTCAATATATGTATGTATGTGTTGAATGTTTGTACTCGAATGTTTTTGGCTGCTGTCAGGAATGTCGATTAAAAAATGCCAAAGTTGAAAACATAAAAAAAATATTTTCAAAAGGACGTAATCTCCCCGCCCAGTAAAAGCAGAAGTGTTGAAAAACTGATAGTAAGTGGATCAGAGGGATTGGGAAGTACAAACATATGTATTTAGTATCGTTATATATTTACGATAGATAGATATTGTCATGTATTTTTTGAGTTTAGTAAATATTATTTTTTGTTTAAAAATATTTATTACTGTTTTCTGTTGCATGTATTTTATATCAAAATATTAAACACGAACAATTAAAAATACGTTTATTTTATTTAGCATGAAAATAAAACAAATAAAAAATAAAGAAAAGTACACACTAATATATGAACAGCTTATAGTGAAAATTTAATATAATTCTGTTTATTTGTTATTTTTTTGTTGAACGTTTTTAAATAAGTCATAAAGTTTTGCAAAAAGTTGGGCAAAAAGGGAAGTAAAATGAATGAGAAAAACTTCTAACAAAACAACAAACTTTTCTCTTCAGTGTTTTGCTTTAAAGCTTTTTCATGTTGGTGTGACAGTTGCGGCGGATGCTGAGTGCAGCGGAAGTGTGCGAAATTTACACTGATGTGCTCGCACACACTTTCAACCATAACGGTTACATATAGATATATATATAGACTAGATATACATATATATGTATGTGAGTACATAGCCGATATTATGTTTATTTTATATGTTGAAATGACATCACTTAATCTATTTCATGACCATGTTCGGATTAGTAGGATGTCTTTCTTGCCATTAAATAATTTATGATCGCCATTAATGTGTGTGTGTGTGATTCGAATTAAATTTAAGCAAAATCATTCACAAGCAACTGTGCATATGTACGCAAAATTCTACAAATGTTTACTAAGCATTAAAAGTGTGTCTTTATATTTCTTTTCATGCGAAAACATCGGATGTACATACTTTTGTTGGATATACATATAGTTTATTTCCCTTATGATTCTAACATCCGGAGGCGAACAAACAAAATACACATTCAAAATATAAAGAAATGAAAAATAACTACAACAGTTTGGCCTCAAATAAAATATTTCTCTTTTTATGTTTTCTAGCATTACAAATACCTAACAACAACAAACAACATGACGCCAATTTAAAAACAAGGACATCCTAATGTTTTTTAATTGTCACTATCTTAAGGCATTTAACCCTTTTGTTTATACTACGTTCATTTACTATGTACACACACACAGACACATACACACATAAATACATAAACTTCTTTGTGTACAATGTGACAACTTTGTAAGCATTAAATCCCTGCGTATTCACGTACATATTATACTCTCGTATAAACAGTCATATTGTTCGATGAACAATGAACAGATACTTTTGCTTTTAAATTACTATTTATAAAAACCATATGCGTATCATAAATAGGGCATAAAATGTTCTTAGAGTCTTAGTTATAAAAATAAAAGAATTTTTAAAAGCAATCAAAATATTGGTCAATAAAATTAAACTTTTGAAAATTGATAGTAAATTTCAACGTTCACAAATAAATTAATTTTTCACTTTAGTAATTTTAATTTACACATAAAAAGGCAGCCTAAAATAACTTCATATTCTTGCTAATCATAACTGTGTACTAAACTGGCTAAATTTTTTGAAAAGCTAACAAAACATCAAACAGACACTAGTCCGTAAACTTAAAATATATTTCATAGAAATTAAATAATATTTATATATTTCAACCGATGTTTTATTATAGTCAGTTTCTTGCTACCACCGATTTTTTTTATCACTAGACGAAAGCATTATAAAATCAATCTTAAAGTTTTTGTCCGATTTGTACATGATTCAAATAAAGTTGAACGCTTTTGAAGAGATTTTCAGCTTTTTCGAATAGGGGCAACAGAAATTGTAACTTGTTGTTAAAATGTTGCTCCATTTGTAACTCGGAAACTTAATCATTATAACATCATATACAAGGTGGCGCAAAAGTAATCCTCCTATCAGAAAATGCTATAAATTTTGCGATTGGCCCCTAATGTCAGTTCTGTTTTGACATTTGTGTAGTAAACACATGCGAAATACACATTAATAAACAATGTTTGCGCCACCTTGTACACAACCAATCAACCAGTTGGTTAAATGTCGGATTAAACATCCATTAGTATTTTAAATTTGGAGCAAGTTCTTTGTTATTCCGCTTTTTAGTGCTCATCGCAACCATGCTGTTCCACCTTGTACACAAATTAAGGAATGGATGGATGATACAGTTTCCAAAACTTTTACCTTAAATTTTTTTCAAGACAGGCGGCTTTTATTTGCAAATTTTTAACAATATATTACGTTTGAGTATCAGTTGGTAAAGAACATATAAAAATATTGTATTTTATAAAACGAATAATTGATTTCATTATTAAAGCAAATGCTTAAGGTGTAACCACTAAATAAAATATTTTTGAACTCGTTTATTTATTTAAAAAAAACTTTTTTTAGGACAAGACACAACAAATATTTAGTTTTATTTTATTTGATGCTGTTTGATCTTGAAAAAGTCTTGTAAGAGTAAACAACGTCCAAAAACTTTATGCTAAAATAAGTGTTTACGCTTTTTTCAATAAATATTTGCCAAGTGTGACCGTACTTTTAATGTTTAATTTTTAAACAAATTTTAAAACATTAATTTAATCGTTATTTCTTGTCAAAATCTCAAATCTTTTGTCAAGTGATTTGAATGAAACTCAAGCTAAATTGATATATGTGTTTTCAAATTTTAGTTTTATACACTGCATTGATCATGTTTAAGAACTGTTACCGCCACTGCCGATTACAAAGTTATCGTTTTAAAAAAGCGCTTTTGTATCACCACGAATTCTACACGTCACAGCCTAAATGTCAAAATTAATGGAGCTTGTTCAGATTACAGCAAACATTCCCGCTTAAACCAAGCGCCATATATATTTTGTAATTTGCCCATTTATTTAATATATTTTATATATTTATACATATTTTAAAGTGTATTTGAATGCTTGAGTTTCATACCAAAAAAGTATGTATTATTTAATGTAATACCATTAAATTAAATTATTATATATTTCTTTATTTGACATTTAGGAATTTTAACGTTTGCAAATAAACAATTAAAACTAAAACTGTTTTGTTATTTGTGCGTTCAAAATCTGATAAAATTCAGGCGCTTGGTAAACTCCAATAAGAACTATTAGAAGAAATCTTATCAAGTGATGAAATGAAGACTTTTGGAGTATTGTTAAAACTGAATTTAGTTACCTTGTAGTTCTTTAAGAGGTACTTTTCGAAATTAAAGAAATCAGTGACACAATAAGCAAATTTAATAAAGCGAGCATTTTTGTTGCTTAATTACACAAGTAAACATGGTTTTGGATCTAAGCAACCAAAAGCTGTTTCTAAGGTTAATTGGGGCTCTAAATCCGAATCTGCACTCGGTTTTTTTTAAATTGATTCTAGTTTTCGAGATATTAAATAAACATTTTCATTAAAAAGTGTTAAATTAGAAATGAAGAGCTGTCGAACTGAGTCGCTTGTACTGTTTGGGATAAACAGATCCAAAAGTCCAACAGTAGTCGCTTATCATGCCCTCGTCCCAAAATCCTTGGTATCGTTTTTCGATTTTCGCCAAATCTTGGTGTAGTCGCTCTCCTTGCTCGTCGCTTGTATCACCCAAATTTTCAGGAAAAAATTCGAGATGGGAATGCAGAAAATGTATTTTGAGAGACATTCGAGCTCCAATCTTGCAACAATTTTACAACAAAGTGTCGATTATCTGCTCGAAATCCGGGGATTTTCGGTTACCGAGAAAGTTGTGAACATCATCTGGAAATGGTACCCATGCTGATACTTCATTGGGGGTTAAACATTTTGTAAAGTTTTTCTGTAGGCCATTAATTTTCGAATATCAGGTCCGACAAATATTCCTTCTTTGATTTTGGCGTAAGACAATTTGGGAAATAACTTGGTCAAGTACTCAAAACACGGTCCTTCACTCACACTAGAACCAATTTTGAAAAACGAAACCCGTATTTGAACTCAGCACCTAAACTAACGTCAATATTTGTTCTCATCTGCTTTGATCCAAAAGTTGACCGGAATTTGTAAACTTGTGTTATCTGTGTATACAATTAAAAAATTGCATTTGGTTTATTAGAAAATATTTTAACTAAAATTCTCCACTTGTTTTGATTTTCCTCATATTTGGAATTTTGTAATTTTGTTTTTTCATTAATTTTTAAACATTAAACCCTTTTGAAAGTGTAAGTTTCTTATTTAAGCTACTTCCATAAGATAAAAACAAATGTGTTTCCAAATGCTAATATTCGCACTGGCTGACTATTTAGTGAAACGAGTATGAATGGTTGAAGGCAAATATACATATGTATACATTTGAATATAACAGTATCCACTGTAACCATTTCCATTTATACAAGAGATTTTACATACATAATGAAATAAATGCGATGATTGTGAAAAAGAATTGAACAGTCCCCTACACTATTCCATTAAATTTTCAAAATGTCTAAAAATGTATCCTAATTTATTTGATTTAACAAAAAACAAGAATAATAGTTTAGACCCTCGGAAGAATTTCCATATTTTACATTCACCTAAATAATTGGGTGTTTAATGAATAATTCAATGTGCTACTAATGAAATGACAGACCTAATCTACTCCCCTTTAAGTTGGTAGAGGCTAGAAAATGTATCTAAAGTGATGCCATGCCGCACATGGAAATGAAATAGACAGCCACACTAATACCCAGCTAGGCGACGACGACATTTTGACAGCTTGTTATAACAACAAACTTGGCTTTTTAAACTACCATGGTAATAAAAAACAAAGAAATTATATTGATAAAAAAGCTAAATTCCTTTTGGTTAAGACTAGGTTGTACGTGTTTAGCATATACCATAATATACAAACATGTTTATGTAGATGTATAGTATATAGGTACATACATACATATGTATGTACATACATACATACATATATTTAGAAAGTAAGTAAGTGTTGCTTTAGGCTTTATTTTTCTGTCTATGTCATGTCTTTAAACATTTTTGTTTTTGGATAAATTGTATGTATGTATGTGTATTATTAGTATGCATATTCATTAGGGTAGTATGAAATTGTAGGTTGAAAGAAGCTATACAATTCTGAGTATCTGTGTTATTTCTTTAATTTTTGCTTTATATTTTCTTATCCACATGGTCTGAAACATGTATTCATAAGCAGTTGAACTTCTTGAAAATGCAGTTTGAACTTCAGAGGTGTAAAAGTTCCAGCTTAATTTCTCGTAATGGATTCAATGTGCAGTTATGCTGTGTCATACACTGATTAGAATTGGAAAAATCTTACAACCCTAATTTACATCAAAAAATAACACATTTTATAACCATATATAAGAATAAACAATTTTCTCCTCATTGCCTGTTTTTAAATATATTATACACATACATCTATAGAACCTAACGTATATAAGACCTTTCTCTTCAGTAATGGTCAATGTCATTGTCATTTCTATTTAACGTTATTAAATGCTTGCTCTATGAAACACATTTTCAGTCTCATTTCGATCCATACACAGAAAGGACTGTTAATTGCAGTCAATTTCTTTAAGCTGAAACTTGAAGTTTATTGTAATTACTTGTTAAGGGGGTAAATTGAGATTAATTAATTTTAATTAAATTTTGCTAGAGCTACTATTATTAATGGCTTAATATCAATATTGTTTATGGAAGCAACCATAATTACATTCAATCAATTTGTTGTTGATTTTAGCTTTGATTTTTTATTTAGTGTATGTCAAAATTTGTAATTTAATATACATGTGTGTGTACATAGTTTGTAAGATATAACAATAGATATAGGATACAAATTTACAAGATTAGAACATATTAGAAAAATATTTGTATTTTGCTCGTTTTGAATTATTTTATTATAAAAAGGTTTTTGTCTCTATACAGGGTGCTGTAGCTTAATTTGTTAGTGCATTTTATCATTAAGCATGAGTTGGTATTTGTAGCTCGGGCTCGATTCCCAGCTATCCATCATAACTAATATTTATCCCAGCGCCCTCCTTCGGTGGTATAGCATTGAAATGCTACCGAAGTAAAATAATTAAATAAAGGCTATAAAATCAAGCTTTAAAAATAATGCGCCTACTCACCACCAGAAGCGCTCCTATGCTGCACTAAAGCAAACATAATGCCCATTTGCAGAGTTGTGATATAAAAAAAGCTTTCTGCTTTCACCACCTTTACTTCTTCAACTATCCCCCTTCCAAAGCCAAAGAAAGTAATACAATAATATATATAGGCATATTAATTGCCTGAGTGTTTGATAATACAAATCACAGTTATCAAATAGAAAGTTCTAAATATATTCTAAATTTACTTTTTTATTTAAATAAAAAATAACGAAATAGGATATGAGAACTAATTATAGTGGATATAGATTTTAAAAAACCTACTACAAATGAAAAGGTTTATCACAGAATTTTCAATACATACGAGTATATAAACGAAAAAAACATACGAGTATATTACATCAAATATATGGGGATAAATTTTATTCTTTTTAGGCCAAAATTTCACAAAAAATTTAATAAATAAATACTATCCTTTAATTTGCGGCACCTGCGATTTAACTTGTAGGTATTTCACGCAAAACACAATTATTGGCAATCAATTTAATATAAGTCCGGAAACCTTAAAACTTTCACCACGGTTGTCAACATTATAAAATATTTTAATTTATATTTATTGTTTTAAGTTTATTATCATGTTTCAAGTAATTAAGTACGAGTTAAAATACGATTAAAAATCATTTTATTATCATTATTTCTCTTAGTAACTTTAAATAATTAGGAATCACTTACAGAGAGATGTTCCTTTTATTGTCACCATGAAATGCTGTCATATCGATTTAAATACCAGTGAATATGGTTCAAGGCATATTAATAAGGTATATATATATATATGCAACAGATCAGCTAATTATTAACTCCCTGTGAAATAATGTATCCGTCTGTCCAACTTTGTTTTGTTTATGTTTGTTATCTACATACATATGTATATAAAAATGGTGTAAACAATGTATAATAATTCATAAAATGAGAACGACTGGCCCAGATTTCTGTAAAATTTTTCATCAGTTGTTCGTATTTGCAAGGAGAAGGTTTTTACGGAAGAAGATTATGGAAAATCCCTCCGGAAAAGTCCGAAAATTGGAAAAATCGAAAATCGAGTTTTTGTACAAAATTTTGTTTGAAATTATTCCTGTTGTATTAAGTTCGCCGGGTCTGCTAGTTTAAAATAAAAAAGGAACTAGAAATAACATTATTATTAATTAATTTTGTTTATGTTTGAATTCGCCTGGATTTTGACATTTCACACACATACTCGTATTAACAAAAACAAATTGCCTGTTGTTTTTGGATTGTTGAATTTGCTGTATTATTTTTTCTTGGCGCTTAAACGTTTTTAATACTCCTTGATATAGTTTTTATACAAAAATAACTGTTTTTAATTTAATACAAAACATTACTTAGATTGTGAATTATAGTACGAGTGAAACATATTCGTACAAAAGCATGTTAGTTTAAACTTATTAACATACATACTTACATATGTTCATACTGACTTATTGAATACTATATACCCACAGGATTTTTATTGTGTATCTGCTTTATGTCTTTTCTTTAACATTTTACAATATGGTCTATTGGAAAGTTACTACCAACAATTACATACATCTTACATTAGCCACTTTTAATAGCTGATAAGACACGTGGCGTAATCACACTGCCATTTTATTTTGACGATTGAATCTCTTATAAAATTCATACTCACACTTGTACGTATAAAGCGATGATATCATACTCTTAGAATGTTAATAAAATAGTCATGATTCTAAATAAGTTAGAACAATGACAATCATAATAAAATATAGAAAAAAAACTAGTGAACAAACAAATACCTAAATCAAAAGACAATGTCACCAAAGGTTTTTTGGATTTTTATTGTGACTGGTGAAGATAAAGTGAACTAGTTATTTTTAACAAAAATGTATGTTGAGTGGTTTGCAAAAATATGGTTGGGTAAAATATAAAAAAAAAATTACCAACAATTTGAAAAATCAAAAAACAACTAAGACCCTACACCCAGTATATGTATAAAACAGTGATTTCTGTGAATATAAATATTATATATGTTAAACTTTGTCTCGATATAAATACTTTTAAAAGATTTATAGAGGTTAAAGTGATTTTCGAGAGTAGGCCTTATATGGGAGTTTCGACTAATTATGGACCGATCATAATAAAATTCTACAGTATTATTTTTATACTTATGAAATGTATTTGTGTTCAATATTATTTGGATACCAAAATTTCTAGATGTGATTTAGCTTCACTTAGTAATCATTTGTGATGAAATTTGTTTGGATATTTGCATAATTGAAACATTTATGATCGGTAAACCCCAATTTCGAAAGGACATTTGTATGGGGGTCAGGTGAAATAATGGACCGATTTCCACCACTTTCAATCCCATCCGTCCTCGAAAAAATATCAGCTAATTTTATTGAAATATCTTCATACATAATTGCGACCCGCACTCTGCGCACAACCTTTACATGGACAGCTTGCCAGCGGACGGACGGACGGACAGCGTTAAATCGATTCAGAAAAGTGATTCTGTAATGAAACGATGAATTCGTTAATATGAAAATATTTTCTGGTGACTAACACTGTGGTCTTGCTCAGCTCCATCCACCCACATTCCTATGAAGACCACTTTTAGATAATTCTCTTATATTCCCATATATTCCTATTTAAAATATGATTGAGTGAGTGTGTATGAACTCCTTTCTGAACTTAAAGGACACCTTTATATTGGCAATCAGAGACTTTGAGAGAGAATCAATAAACCACTGGCTGTGGTCGCTTTCCTAGTTCGTTTGTTTTAAATTAATTTCTTTAGTTTACAACTACAATTTAATGGCCCCTTTTCGTTTGTTGTTGTTCTTTATTCTATTCACATCCTATACAAACATCACAAATACAAGTGATGTGTACTTTTCAACCAAAAAATCCTAATATTGTGTTTATAGATAATCGTACACTCAAACATTCATACATGCTACGTATCATCATTTTGAATATCGACAAGCAAAATTCAGCTCATATATTATATGTATATTACCTGTACTATATGTGTATCCAGACATACATCATATTCACTCATAGATAAGCATAGTTACGCAAATTTATTGTATCTAAAATTTTTGGTTTTTGTTTGCTGAGGTCTTATTCGACAACTTTACACCTAAATTCAAATTGGAATAAAGCGTTTTCAATTTTCTTAGTGTTAGTATGTTTGTTTGTTTGTTTAGAACCCCTGTCAAAAAGCTTTGATATTAACCGCCTTTGTACACTGAAGAAAAACATTTAATTTTAAAGTGTTTATTGATATTCACTTCATAAAACACAGTTTTACATTCCATAAGTCACATCGATTGTGTACAACTCGAAACAAAACTATATTAGAAAATGTGATTAAAGATTTGTGACAATTTATTAACTTTAATATGTGATTAGTTTTAATTCTTTATCAATGTATTTGTTGTTCCTTAACTTTAATTAATTAAATAATAAATACTATAAATTCAATTGAATGTTTTGCTGGGGGATAAGCCAGTTCCTATTGAAAATTAAAAATGGCAATGATTAAAGTACAAAGCGAGATTTGCCAAAAATCAGTTATTCGTCGATTTAATAGCAAAATTTAACTTCTTCATATTTCCCGAATATACTTAAACACAGCTTTTCTCCAACTGTATATTTCAATTCTTTAGTCGATTTTGAAAGATGTTGGAAACAGTATCATTTAGTATTTGTAAATAAGGTGAAAAATGAAACAGATAAACATTAAATTGTTAAACTTAATGAAAATCAAGAAAATCCAATTTAGTGATTTATTACTAGGGATGCCAATCCCGAAATCCCGAATAATAAATCCCGAAAATTAGTACTTGTGTAAAAGATCCAGTGAAGTATAAATGTTTTTATCTGCTTTTTTGGCATACACAAATACAAAACATCTTCACTTAACATAAATCAAAAACTTTTTATCATTTTTAATAAGAGAAAATAAATGAGGTCTAATGACAGATCACACATTTAGTCATTAATTGAAAACGTCACAAAATTTTTAGAATTATTTACAAAGTCCTAAACAAAAATTAAAATTTTACAAAAGTAGCATGTTTGATTAATAACACATAATTTTGGATTACCAAACTAATTACTATTAAATGTGCCTACGGTTGTTTGAATTGGAAATTCCTATAATAAAGCTGTAATTAATTTTAAAGCTCAACAGATTACAAATGAAGAATTTGTTTTACTTAAACAAATTTTAAATCCGATAAAAGTAACAGTTTGTCGCAGTAATATGAATCTTCGCCGATGTTGCACTTTTATTTAAGCTCAAAGAGATATCAAAAAGTGAAAAGCATGTTAAGCGAAGAACTAGTGAAACCAGAAATCAAGAAAGGGGGATGATTTACTCAAAACTTTTAAATTAAAAAAAATCCAAAATTGAAGAGTGAATTTAATATGAAAGATAAATGTTTGTTGTTAGAAATAAAGTAAAAATGTTTATTGCGAAACGAATGAAATAATGAATGCAATTTAATTAAGTAAGAGCTCCCTGCAACACCTTGTAATGTCTGTAATGATTTGAAAACAAATATTGAATAATATTGAATATATACATGTATAATTATTGGTTTCAGAGGGTTCGAAATACAATCAGCATATGTACATTAATTTGCTAACAATTTGTGAACGATGTTTTTCTTCAGCGTCATACATTAGTAACAACATTACATTACAACTTTAGATTCCTTAATTTTTTTAAGAAGTTTTTTTTAAGACCGAACGATAATATTCTATTGCTTTTAAATTAATATAGAAACTAAAGGCGAAAATACATATTATTTTTCTTTATCTAATTTTAAATGTAATGTTGTAATGTTTTTAAATTATTGATGGTTTATGAAATACAAAATTTTGAAATAAATAGTTTTTATTATTAATAAACCAATTTGTTTTAATAAGAAACAAAAATCCTGAACCCAGCATCTCGGGTTTTGCAAATGCAGTCCCGTTTGGCATCCCTATTTGTTACTATTTTGGGTACAAACACATACAACCAATTTTTATTTACCTTTCTGTGATGGTGTTTGTACAATACAATATATGTTTTACCAAAAGATGAAAAACTTTGCCAAGTTATTACAATCTGCGAGGCAATGTATGTTTGATTTTGCATATGCTTGGCTGGTATATTTGGAGTTTAGATCTTAAAAACATCAATTTAACATTATTAAATTTTTTGTTCATAATGTTCTATAGCAATATTTTTTGTTGCTTTCTATATTTTTAAACCAAATCCTAAAATCCATGATTTAAGTTGATGCTCTTGATTATTATATACAAAAAAAAAAATCGGATTTAATGTTGAAAAATAATGTTGAAAATTATATATTAACTAGCTTTTTTATCATTGTTGGTAGTCATAAAACATGTTATTCTACTAAACCATAGATTTTATATCAAATTGCTTGACAATTTGTAAGTCGGTATGCAAGATTAAATTAAAAGATGTTTTGTATGTATCTTCTGAAAGACTACCTTTAATATAAGTATGTCCAACATTATCAGCTTTTAGAGATCAGAATTTAAGAACAATAATTCGATGCGAATCGTCCAGTCGTCGAGTGGTTGGATTGCATGTTTGGGATTGCACAAAACTAAAATACTTTTTCCATCGCTTTAAAAAATGTTATATAAAAGCTACTGAAAAATTGCTAAAACTATTAAATATTTTCTCTGCTTTAATTGAAATTCCAAACATATTTTCATAAAACTTTTGATCCCAAAAATAAATATAACTTTTGTTCCAAATACTTTGCTAATAAATATTCTTTTTGCACAGAGCAACAAAACAAATTTTATGACTTTAGCATAAAATATAAACATTTATTTAAAAAAAGGGTACACCTTAAAATAATGCATTTCAAAAATAAAAAAAAGTGTTAAAGTGAATCTACGAAGCCAAACAACTAATTTTCATTAGTAGTATTAGGAATTATTACAAAAGAATTACTGTTTACACAGGACAGTGAAAGTTCATTTTCAAAATGTTGTCAAAGTGTAAACTTCAAAAAATTAGTTTCAATTAACAAATGGCGCATAAAGTTTGTATTTGTTTACCAAGAGTTGCCATGGCCTTCACATGAGTATAATTGTAGGTAAATAATAATTATTATTTTAATTATTATTTAATGCTCTAAAATGACATCAATACACTTTTTTTCAAATATACATAAAATAAGTTAAATATTTATTAATTATTTTACCACAATCCATTAAATTTATTCTGAATTTTTTTATTTGGCAACTCTGTTTACCTTTCTGTCACTTTATTGCTGAAAGTGTCAAAAAATCACTGTCCAGCTAAATTCACTTGCAAGTGAGCTGCAAGTGCCTGCATGTGTGATAGTGTTAGTAAAAAAGTGTGAATGTATTGACTTTTTCGAACTTGCACTTGCATGTGTAAACCCCGGGTAAGAATAAACACAAAATTCTCTTTTCTATCATTTCAATATTACCCTGTATGCTCTCACACACTTATTATTAATATTTAATTAATTTTAAAATATCATTTCTCAAAATTTTAGTGTAGACATTACTTAATAATAAGTAAGTAATCAGAGGACAAAAAGTAGCAAATGGTAGGCATATCAGTATGACAAATTATTTGAAAACGTCTAATCATATTTGCAATTTTATGCCCTTTAAAATAATTTTATCAGGAAATTAATAACATAAAATTGTAAAATGTGTTGCTAAATAAATTACTAATTAATTCATATTAATCATTAATCATATAACTAATGCGCTACTGGTAACTGTAATTCTGTTAATACTCGTATACATATCCATTTCATTCGAGCTATAAACGATCAGCCGTTTTTGTGATGGATTTTGCTGATTAGAATATTGTTAAACAAGTTTTCAATCTGTTGTATGTTTGGATCCATCTAAAGTTTCATTTTAACAGAAATACTTACAGACTTGGAAACATAATTAATAATATTTTATAAATTTGCTAAAGTCATGGCAATTATAATTTTCATGTTTATAACGTCTTTCTCACACCTAGTGGCGCATTTTATCACAGTCAATAGGCAATATTGTAAACTGAATATGTATTTATAGGCGTTTATTTAAAAGCTGCCTATTTATGATTATATATTTTGCTTAAACTTCTGTGTTAAAGCTGTTTAAAGGCATAATTATATTGGATTTTATTTTGGTATACCCTACACTACTATAGTGTTTGTGCTGATGTTCGTCTGTCTGAGTGTCTATGTAAATCGTGGGCGTTAAGTACAGGTCGAAATTTTTAACTATTTCGATAAAATTTGGTATTTTTCGGCCCATGAACAGTTGGTATTAATATTGGTTGAATTCAGTCAAATTCAAATGGTCTTCCTAAATATGACTTTATCGATCATAAACAGCTGTTTTATATAGGTATCCGCATAAAATTTACCCCAAACAAGTTTTATATGAAAATAAATTTAATTTTATATTTTTCCGGTTCAGTCGATAATTGATTATATCACCCATGTCCACTTTCTAAATTGACTTTAACGATCATATACATCTTAAACACTTAGGTATCCAAACAAAATTTAGCGCAAATACGTTTCGTATATATAAAGTCATATAACGATCGGTTCATTATTAGTCATACCTCCCACATAAGACCCTCTTCTAAAAATCATTTAAACGTGCATACAAGCCACGCTACTAAATTTGGTGATCCTCATATCAGAAAAACAGTTTTTACTCATACAGCGTGAATGGCATTATATAGTCGGGCTTGGCCGACTATACTTTCTTACTTGTTTTAAACTGAATTATTTCATTTTTGATCTTAATTAAAAAGTTAGAAACAATAAATTTCTCAAATCTAATTTTGTTACAATTTTTTTGGCCTCACTTAAAATCTCTGTATATAAATATGTGAGTGTGTAAATATTATTATCCCTCCATGTGTATATAATTTCATATGTGTGTTCATATAAATCACAACAATTATTTAATAGAAAAATTAAGAAAATTGTATTTTTATCTTGACACAATCTAGTTTAATATAAACTCAAAAACATGCTTCTGTATGAGTTTACTAAACATAAATTACTTCAATGTCTTCCATATATGAAAGTGTTTTAATTTTTCTTTTTGACATTAAAAAATTTATGAATTGATAAGACAAAACTAGTAAAACATGATTCAAACATAAAGACAATTTAAGTCCCCTTGGAACTATCAAAAGTGTTGAGGAAACTGCCATAAAACTACGAACAATTTCCGTACATTTTAACGTACTCTGAAACAGATAATTATATAATAAACATAAGAAACATACATATACATATGTATATATACACGAAGGCAATCTGAAATTTAACTTGAAATTTAACAATTATTTTCTCCAAAATAATTCCAAGTACAAAAGAGAAGCAAAGCAAAGAAATACCAAACAAACAAAAACACACAAAGAAAAATTTTATTCTTTTTATACTCTCAGAGTATTTGTATTTACTCATTCCTGCTCACTATAAGTAAAGTAAAGTAAAGTAAACATTTTTTTTTCTAATATACTGTAGTATTTTGCATGGTTCTTATTTTACAATATGGGTATTTTAAGAACTAAAATAACCATTGCTTAATATGTCTTTTTTGCAGATGATTAGGTACTTATTATTAAAGTAATTACTACATATTACTTTGTTTAACCGTTATTTATATTTTGTCTATTTTGGTAACTTTTGTAGTTCTAATGTAGTTTTGTTGAAACAATTATATTAAGATCAAAGAAGCGTTTAGAAGTTGAAATATCTAAATGTAAGAAACTTTGATTTAAATTAACGAAATAATGGAAAATTGTCAAGTGAGTTATCGTATTAATAATAAATACGTATACCATATTATCGCGTATGGTTCAATTAAAACGGTGATTTTAAAAAGTTTTTTTAGGTATCTAATGCTTGGTTTTCACTATGTCAGTTTTGTTGTCAAATTGTCCAAATTGTTGGTAATTTCATAACAATTTAGACAATTTGACAACAAAACTGACATAGTGAAAACCAAGCATAATATTTTTATTTACATATATATATGTAATTATTTAAAATTTTTTTACTGAAGTAGGAATTGTTTTACAACTTGAAAAAATTTTATTTTTGATAATTTTTCTTGATTGGGATTCGAACCTGGGTTGATGGTTGAATTTACATATGTTTCGAGAAACACCACTTTCTCTCATCAGAATTCTTTTTGCGTTCTGCCCCTTTGCACCACTACAGTGCCTGCTAGTCAACAGACAACATCAATCCCTTAACCAGTGACTGGTGGTTCTAAGTTTTCTGTAATTATCAAATTTAAATTTTATAAATTTAATTTAATGAACTCAAAGCCTAACTAAAGAAATATCAAAAATTAAATATTAACAGTTCAACTAAAAATACTAATTATTCTTTAAAATTTTTTATTCATTAATAATTTAACTTTTTAAGTATGTATTTAAAAAAAGTTTATTTTATTTTTTAATGTTATATAAATACTCGTATTTGTGATGATATTTTAATATGCAATATTACATATTTTGCATTTCAACTAACGATATGCTTTTTGTTTTTAGTATTTTTCTTCTCCTGTAATATTTTTTCCAATTTCATACAAATAAAATTAAACTTGCAAAATACTCGAGTATTTCAATAAGTAGTTTAAGAAGTGCATCTCCAAACAGTTGCATATTCGTATTCTTTAACACTTATAGTATTTATTTAGTACAAAGACAATATTTATTGTCTTTGTATTTAATAAGAAAAAGAGCATTCTACTTTATAAAGAGAACATCGAATAAAGCAAGTAAACGAAAAAAAGTAAATGTACTTTGTACTTTTGAAACAACCTAGTTTGTATATAATATTATGCACACAGGGTATGTGTATCATTTAATAGTTTTAAAGCACATTACTCATACGTACTCGTACACATTACGCAAGTGCAATCAAGATAGAAATTTAAAACATTGCTTATGTAATTATAATAATTATTATTCGAACAAATATAATAAAATCATATTACATTAAATAACGGGTTTTGCAATAGCTACTTGACAACTCTGAATTTAAATTGTGAACGCACTATTTCACTGATCATCTAATTGTTGCTTTCTTTTTTTTCAGTAAACTTAACATTTTCGTTATGGTAAAGTACACGAAGGAACAACGTTTGGAAATTATAAAAATGTACTACCGAAATTCGGAGTCGGTGACCGCAACTTTAAGAGCGTTAACTCCAATTTTCGGTCGTAATTCTCGCCCTAGTAGACAAGCAATAACAAGTTTAGTGCAAAAATTTGAGTCTACATATTCATTGTGTGATGCTGTCGTGCCAGTGAGACAACGGCCTGGTCGAAAATATCGCTGCCGTTCAGGCGTCCGTAGCAAACGATTCAAATCAGTCGATTCCGCGGCGTTCTCAAGAACTGGGCATCCCCAAGACCACTTTATGGCGAATTTTGCGTAAGGATCTGGGTTTACACCCATACAAGATTAAGCTGACTCAAGAATTGAAGCCGATGGACCATTTGAGTCGACGTACGTTCTCCGATTGGGCTCTGGAGAAGATGCACCAAGATGATGAATTTCATCGCAAAATCATCTTCAGTGACGAAGCTCATTTTTGGCTCAATGGGTTCGTCAATAAGCAAAATATGCGTTATTGGTCTGCTGAAAATCCACATGTGCTTCACGAATCACCACTTCATCCACAAAAAATTACTGTTTGGTGCGCTTTGCATGCCGGCGGCGTCATTGGGCCATATTTTTTCGTCGACAATAACGATCGTCATGTTACTGTGAATGGCGATCGTTATCGCGCAATGATTAGCGATTATTTTTGGCCCGAATTGGAACACATGGACTTGGATGACATGTGGTTTCAACAAGACGGTGCCACAAGCCACACAGCACACGTTACAATCGATTTATCGATTTAAAAAAAAAGTTGTCAAGTCCTTATTGGAAAACCCTGTATATGTAAATATCAAATCAAAGTGTATAATTAACTTTTCCGCATGCCCTCTTAAATACACAAACAAATTTCATTTTTAGAAAAGTGAAATGTGAAATATCACTAGAAAAATATAACAGTGTAAGCGGAGTGCACAAGTCAAACTTAGAAACAATAATAAAAAGGTGAAATAAGAAAAAGAAAGAGCAAAATAAAGCATGTAAACAACTCAACTAAGCTGTGCTCAACAAAGCAAACAACCAGCTAACGCTTGTTGTTGGTGATGTGTGAATATGCAAGTGTCTAACGTTTATGTGTGCGTGTATAAAATAATAGATAGATAGATGATAGATGTGGGAGAAACGTGTAAGGAGATAGTAAGATGACACCACCGTTAGCTACTTACATTCTTATATACAAATGTGTTGCATACTACACACAAATCCATACATACATGTACGAGTTAGTAAGTGAAAACTTAAGGATTGTAACCAGGAGACATACGCAAATATTAAACATGTTTGTATGTTAAACATACAGACATATACATATAAATATATGCTTGTTCAAGTGAATATGTATATGTACATATACACTTACACTTACATACATAGGTAGTGGTGTGGATTTACATTTATGCTTGTTCAAGTGAATATGTATATGTACATATACACTTACACTTACATACATAGGTAGTGGTGTGGATTTACATGTAGCACATTAGATGTTGTTGTTTACTTCACTACTTTTTAGCGTTAAATACGTACATAGTTGGGGTCATACACAAATACCACCTATTGTACACTGTATGTAGAATTGACTTTTACTTAAGCATCTAAATATTCATATACATACATATGCACATTAGACCTACGGTTGCCAGATTCGATTAGTCGAATTTATTGATATTATAGAGAAATAAGCTTGATTTTTCAAAAATAAAATCAATTATTAATTCTGCCTTATTTAAGAGCACTAATTAAAAATTAATTTGTATAGACTTTCGGCCAGTTTATCGAATTAAATTTATGCATTTCTTCACTTTCTAAACAAAAGAAATCATATCATTTCCTCCAATTATATGTAAAAATATGTCTCGAATAACAAGTCGAGCGAAACGTAAGTGTCTACATTCAAAATTACTCATTCTCAGTTGAAGGAAATTTTTCGATTTAGTGGTCTCCAAATTTCGTACTAACATCTGCTTTGTATTTCTTTCCAAAATGAGGAACAGACCATTAATCTCCATGGAGTGAAATTTTAAATTACATTTCATCAATCCCACTGTACTTTAAATCAAAAGCATTCGATTTTGAAACGAATTCAAATATTCACAAATTGCGTTACTTTCGCGTAAACAAACCGCATAAATATACAAAATTGTGCGATTTAACCAGGAGCGAATATTTCAAAGTGAATGCTACCGATTATTGTGCCCCAGCATAATTAAAAAACTTTTTTAACTTTAATTAATATGTTTTTGAACGAAAAAAGCAAAATCCCCAATTTAATTATAAACACTAATTCCGCAGCAACTTTGAAAATTTATTTTGTAATAGTATAAAAAAAGAAGGAATATTAATTATATATACACATTGAGTAAATGTTTTATTGGAATTTAATTGTTTCTTTAAAAAAGTAAGTAAAACTAACAGATCTTAAATTTAAGAGCAGTCAAATAAAGAGAACGCTATTTTTTTATCTCAAAATTTTACTATTTAAATAAAAAATCTTATATTCTAAAAAAATTATTGATTTTATGTGTAGAGAAAATGCAGAAATGGGAAAATTTTAATAACTTGATAACCACTACAGTGGAGTGGTGTCTACTGGGTTCTCCATGTAACCTTATGCGCACAGAACAAATGACAATTTTTAAGTTATTTCGATACACATTCAATAATCACTTAACCGAACAGAAAGTGTTGATAGCCAAATAAAATTCAACATAAATATGTCATTTGGTATTATTTATGATTAATTTCAGATTTCTATTATTGTTTATTATACGGGCTAATTTCGGTCAATTTTATTTTCCTTTTTAAATGATGTAAATGAAACAATTTACTTCATCAATTTGCTCTACGTTTCGTCGATGTGGGTTTTCGACTTCTTCAGGAGCTATTTTATTAAGATAATTTATCTTACATTACATCATTTTTAATTTTAAAAATATATATTATAATTAAAACGGGACTAACACGACACCAAGTTAATTAAAATAAATGAATAAATAATTACAATTGTATAAATATAAAATAAATCACAGAATCGTCAAACTTATAACTACGGATATCACAGAAATAAAATTGACCGAAATTAGCCCGTATAATAAAAAATAATATAAATATGTCATATTCAAACGTCATGCTACCTAATCTGTCCGAAATTGGTCAAAGATCCGATATCTCGCCCATTTCTGGAACAAGGTTCTGATCATATACCGATGAAAGGGCCTAAACTACTTTTTTTTGTTATAAAATACGAAAAATATTCGTATATTCAACAGAAAAAATAAGTGATTCCAGTTTTAAAAATTTTAAAGATTTTAATTTTATATTTTTATGATTAAATTTACAAAAACTTGATTATTGTTTACTTATATCGATGACATTCATAGTAAGTGCTTTACTAATTATTCATATGATGCGTTAAAAATTGTTATATTTACTAATTTTTTCCGTCAAAGTATAGGGTACTTTTCTGGTGTATAGAATTTTAAAATTGACTAAAACAAAGACGATTTTTTAAATTGACATTGATTTATATATGTGTTTATTTGGCATAAATTTATTCGAAATATAATCTTCTGGCATTATAATTTAAATATGTTTTATGGCACATGATTGGCTCAGGCGTAGTCTTATCTGGAGGTCCAATTTTCGATGACTTTTTCCAACATTTGTAGCCGTATATCGTATTTAACAAGACATTGCAACTTGTCACACAGCTGGTACCACAATTAACAAACAACACCGCAATTTGGAAGCGTTGTTCAGGCGTCAGTCTATTCATGTTGACACCAAAACATATGTAAATCACAAACACAGCTGGCAAAATTGCCGCCAATTAAAAAAGTGTTGACAAATTAAAGTGACAAAATTTATGAGAAATAATTCTCCCAAATATAAAAACAATACAATATAATATAAAAATAACATATTCTTGATTTTTTGTTTTGTGTTGCTATTTTTTTCAACAACAAAAACAACAATTTTGAGTTTCATTTTTTCTTTATTTTATTTCACATAACTTTTTCCATTGTTTCGTACTTGGACGTACTAGTGTGTAGATATGCAAAGTTATATTTATACCCTACAACACCATAGGTGGGGGGGGGGGGAGGTATATTGGATTTGTGCTGATGTTTGTAACGCTCAGAAATATTGCAATCACGATTAAGAGATGGCCGTCCGTCCGTCCGTCCGCCCGCCCGTCTGGCTGGATGGCTGTCCATGTAAAGCTTGTGCGCAGAGTACAGGTCTCAATTTTGAAGATATTTGGATAAAATTTGTTAAGTGATATTTCTTCGGCCCAAGGACATATGGGATTGAAACTGGTGGAGTTGGTCCATTATTTCTGGCCCCCATACAAAAGTCCTCACGAAATTGGGGTTCCCGATCATAAATGTTTGAATTATGCAAGGAACCAAAGAAATTTCATCTACAAATTTTGTGCAGATCGGTCCATAATTACTCGTAGCTCCCTTATAAGGCTCACTTCCGAAAATCACTCTGATTTGTGGGTTGGAAACCACTGGCCACTGATTGACTTACTTTAAACTATTTAGCTATTAATCTCGTAGAATAGTTAATTTTTATCATTGCAAGAATATTGTGCTGAATGGTGCTTGACAGTTTCTTTTTGATTTGTTTACCATTTGCAATAAAATTAATATCAAACTAATGTTTTTTTAAGTCATAAACAAAGCAACCACATACAAATCTAATAGTAGACTTTAATATTTTTGTGTAAATTTGTGCTCCCCACTGTAACACAAATTGGTACTCATTTATTAGTATTTAACAAAATCCAAAAGAAAACACAAAATTTAATGTTCTCTTATAAAAATTTTGTGTTTGTGTTATGATGGATCGTATTAACTGTTGCACAATATTTCGAACCTCCTAGACCACATACTTCTACCAAAGCACTAACTTTTTTATTGTATTAAGAACTACAGTACTACTCTGCTTTATATTTATTTGACTGTAGCCCAATATTGTGCACTTGGAGCATGATTTCCTAGAATTTAAAGTAAATAATTTATGCTTTACAAAGAATTAAATTTAAAATTAGATAACTCACTCAAAAATGTTGGTATCCAAATAATATTTAACAGAAATATATCTCATATGTATACAAATAGTACGGTACAATTTTATTATGATTGGTCCATAATTAGTCGAAATTCCCATATAAGATCCTCTCCGTAATTCAATTTAAGCTCCATAAATACTTATATCAAGATAACATCATGACAGTAAATTTTTTGATGATCGGTCCACAATAGGTTATATCTCCCATATAACGCCTATTTCTGAAAACTTGTTTTATACATATACTGGGTGTGGGGTATTATATGGTTGGGCTTGACCGACTATACTTTCTTACTTGTTTATATTTGAATACTAAGTCTGTTGAATCATGTATTTTTGCCAAGCTAATCTTAAGATTTTCTTTAAGAAAACGTGCTCCACAATATAACATGTGTGTTTCCACATTTGTACAAACAAAGCATGGTTATATTTCACATATCTGAATAGAGCCTTTGTGAGATAATTGAATTCAGTTTTCATCTTTAACCGATTTCGAAGCGTACTGGTGACTATGAAAATAAAATAAAACCTAGCTCACCATAAATTTCTTCAAGATTCTCTTTTTATATAAACCTGAAAGAACGAGAAAGGCACCTATAGAGAACTTGTCGAAAATGCGTTATCAAGCTGAAACTGGGTTGTAAATGTCATTGAAAAACTCAACTTTTAGCATTCTTATTTGGTCGCCCTTCAACACAATTAAGTGGCCTCTGGGAATGAAAAGAGTTTTTTCCACCACGACATTGCAAACATGGAAAAACGATATTTAAGTTGATAGTTGATTCAGAAGCGCAATACAATGAAACGGCTGATATATATTATTTAAATAAAACAAATTTATTTTTTTTTCCAAAATATGTTGTAACTAACTTTAAAATTTCAAAAAAATGGACCCGCATGAAACGATTTTTACAACAAATGGGCAAAGGGCCTCAAATTCTCTTAAAAAGTATAAAAATTCAAATGTTTTTTTTTACTCCATTTAACACATAATTTATTTGTCTATCCAAAATAGAAAGACTTTTGTACATGTACTTCGTGGTATTAAATGTGGAAAAGTATGTTGTCATATGATTATTTAACCCAAAAAAAACGTTTTTAATTTGCAATCATTATGCGTGCTCAGCCAGAGATTTGACTCATAAATTGTATTTTTTTGTGAATGTAACATTTTGTTTTTCTCACAAAATACATATGTATGTATTTGTGCTGATTATTGTATTGATTTTATTATGTTTGTATACTGTCCCTGCAAATAATATTGGACTACGTGATCCATTTTAGATGATATGGACTACTCACAACATGGTCCAATGTAATGCAGTCATGGACCATGTCATAGTTAAACAAGAGTTTGTAGTTAAACGACATGGTTTCGTGTTAACACGATTGCATATTGAGATGTTGTTGTTTAAATCTAACCCTCTGGAGTACTCCATGGAGTAGAAGCATGGAGTAGTTTTGGGACTACTCCGATGGGTTATATGGTCCAATCCTAGGACATCGCAATGTTAAATCGACCACCTTTTTTCATATATTTGGAGTAGCTTTGGAGTACTCCTACTCCTCTTTGGTCTAGTCTTTACATGCATGTATGGACTAGTCGCGTTATTTGCAGGGGTGTATTCACAATTGATGTCAACGGCAAAGGAGTACATATGTATGTATGTATTTAAATAATGAAACGATATTTTATATACAAATTTTAAATTTTTTTAAAAAAAAATTAATTTAATGCTATTGAAAAACGAATTTTAATTTTATCTAATTAGAAATAGAAAATCCTTTCGAATTGTTTTTATCTTATATTGGCTTAAAAAATGTTGTCATACTTGAAAACATTTAAATTTGTTTGATGTAAAATAAAGAAAGAAATATCCAACACTTTATTTTAAAAAGTCTACTAAAAAATATACTCTGCGACATTTAAAGCCATCTAAATATTTTGTGAAAATAAAAAAAAAACTTTTACATGTAACTGAAGATGACATAAATGCAAACGCAGTAAATGCGGTATTTTATTTGAAAACCGCAATGTACATGATGTCATGGAAATTCTTTATGCAATTTTGCATTTATACACGTAAAATAAACATTTAAATGAGTCAACAGAAAAACATAACTTAAAACAACAGAATATAATAGGTCACATATTATAATAATGATTTCATACATATTCATTCAAGTCAAATATATATAATTTATATAATAATACGAAATATTCTCCCATTTAATTTTAGGACCAAAAGGGGAAATATTTTTAATGACACATAAATGTCGTTTGTTTTTTTCAATATTAAATGATATATTGAAGTAGAAATTTGCTCGCTTATGTGACTTTGAGCATTGAGATAAATCACTACCAACAATCTAATTTTATTATAATAAAAACTTTAATAAATTCTAATTTATTAACTGAGAATGTAGAACGTCACCTAAAATGCCCAACGACGTAACCCTCATTATCATAATTTTACAGGAGAAGCAAAAAACGTTATAAAATGAAAACTGTTTAATTGAAAATCGCGATTTCTTCACATCTTGTCTTAAGATAGACGACAAACTTCAGGTGACGATATGTACATATCGTGATTTTCAACTTTCACCAACTTAACTTTTTCAATCTATCCCCTTTCCAAAGAAAGTAACGCAATTATATATAGGCATATTAATTGCCTGAGTGTTACTTCTCTTTAAAAAAAATTAAGCTTTTATACTATTTGTAAATAAATTGTAATAACACTTTCATAAAAGTCTGTAAAGACTTGGTCAATGGTCTAAGACTTAATAAATAAATAATAAAATTAAATATTTAATTTAAAATAAAATATAATTTTTAAATACGAATCAATAACTTTGAATTTTCATTGAAAAGTTTGAGCTAATTCTTTAAAATTGCTGGAGAATATGTCATAAATTATACTGATGATCATCCTATTTTTTATTATACAAATTTATTTAATTAATTTTCATACAAGTATTGTAAACAAGATTTGCTTATTGCGTCCATATAAATGTAAATATAAATAAAAGTAACAATCTTTTGAAATATATACACAAATCCATACATATATACTCGTATATAAATATAAATACATATCGTTAACTTAATACGAAAAGGCCCTAACTCATGTTTTTCATAGTTTACAGGAGGAGGAAAAAACTAAATAAAAAAGATGCAATATTAAACAAAATTGTAGTTAGGGCTTTTCGTTTTTAGGCTATAACTAAGGTATTTTTTCCAAATTCATCTGAGTTTTCGAGAGGAGGTTTATCTAGTAATAGTCTGTCGAAATATGTAAAAATATCGATTTCGAAAAATTAAGAGTTGGGGCCTTTTCGTATTAAGTTAACGATATACATATATTTAAAAATACTCGTCTGATTGATATAGAAAAGTGAACACCATTTATAATTCAGCAATTTAATGCGCGTTTACCACGAAATTTTTGCTGCAAATAAAAACAACAATGAAATATTTGCTCAGTTGTCAACAACACCTGCTGTGCCATAATTAAAATAATAAACAATGCGAACGGCAACATTTATTACGCACCAATACACTTGAGTACTCACAAACACAATACAGTTTCTTCCTTTATAATTTTTTTATTTTAATGTGATTTTTCATTGGCGCATATTCAGAAATGATAACTAAGTTTAAACTTTTTTAAGTACCAACTTAAGTTATTCTGAGTTGATTACTTTCAGCACGAAAAGTTACAACTTAATTATGGGTAAAGCTGTAACTAAATGTCAACTAACAAATACATTTAAAGAACAGCTGATTGATTTTATTTCTTGTCGTCGATGATGTTAACATATTTGGCCACCAATTCTTTAAATGTAGTTTTTTCATCTGGCGACCAATTTGAGTCTCTAAAATACACAAAGCAATAAATACATATTTTTTTCTTACAATAATAATAAACTTTTCTTATTTTCTTTGCTAATTGTGTCCATTTTGATCATAAAAAATCACAAAAAAAAAGAAAACAAACTAGAGATGTGTTTTTCGTCAACAAAAATCTACTAAATGCAGTGTTGCATTTCTTTTAACAGCTGAAAGTAGTTGCTAAATTAGTTATGATTTGTGAATAAGATCTTTAACTATTTGTGAACTATTTTTTAGTTTCTGTTTAATAAGTTTCGACTTTAGTTACGATTTCTGAATATGCGCCATTGTTATTATTGTCTTTTTTTTAGTAAATGCCAGTATACTGAAACATATTTATTCTGTGACATGTTAAATAATTTTCTTTAAATTTAAATCTGAGTTTGTGAACAATTAAAATAACTTTATCAGAATATCATTATTTGTAAATGTGAGTTGTAATGGGAAATAAAACTTCAAAACAACAAGTTGAATAAATGAGCAGAACTCCAACTAAGAATATTTTAGAAATAAATAGCCCAAGCTAATAGAATTGAAGTAAAGTAGAGTAAATTATCTGCATATATGTAACTTTATGAAAATACAAGAGCATAATATCATAGTGAATAATTCCAGTCACGAGCTGTAGAGCTCTAATATAAATAATGAAATTGAAAATGTTAATAGTATACATATACGATATAAATTATGAAACAACACAGTCAGTTAATTCTACAGCAAAAAAAATCAAATTTTATTTATTTTAAATCTTAGGTTTATTTTAATACATACATATAATATGTTAGAACGGCTCGCTTTGTATGGAGATGAAAACCTCATATAATAACAATACACTTCGGCATGTTTGTCAAAAAAGATTTTTTTTTTTAATTTTACTATTTTCTTGTCACATATGCAATACAAAAAATATTTATCTGAAAGTATACATAATTGAGTGAAGGGTAAATTAGATTCCGCACAGCTATACTTTGAAATTGATGTTTTCAGATTTATGGTCTAATACGCGTTAGATGCATCTAGGAAAGCATTTTCCAAATTATGTTCCATATTACTTTTTCAAGATTCAGGGCCAATTATATTTCGGGAAATATCATTAACCAAACCCAGATTTACATTTATTTTACCTTTAGCTGTGAGTCGGTCTAATGTACGTATTTATACTTGAATTATGTAAGTATGCGTGAGTTTATAGAAATATTATTTAAATCATAAAAATATTCATTGCTCCAACAATGTAATGTTTTAAATAAATACGCCTTTGTATTTTTAGGTTAGTCTACTGTAATGACGTATATAGACCTTCCCTTAAAAATATGTTGGGTTTGGATGGTCCTTTCTTGGTTGTTTAGTAGCTAAAAGTAACTGTACAATTTAAAACCTATCGGAAACTTAAACCCGTGCCGAAAGTCAATTGAAAGTTTTAAAATTCAGTAAAATTTTTGATAATTTTTAGTTAGGCTTGAGTTCATTAAATTTTCATTAAATTATTATTTTTACTGAAGGTAGGATCTGTTTTTACAACATGAAATCTTATTAAAATTTTATTGATAATTTTTATTGGCTGAGCTGGGGATCGAACCTGGGTTGAATTTACATGTTTCAAGAATCACCACATTCTTTTATTAGAATTTTTTGAGTTCTAACATCTGCAATACTGCGGTGCCTGCTAGCCAACAGTCAAATATCAATCTTTTACCAGTGGTAGTGGTGGTTCGAAATTTTGCTGTAATTATAATTTTTAAATTTATATTGACTGTTTTATGTGTTAATCAAAAATGTTATTTAAATAAGTCAAATCGGCATTCATGTTCTACATATGCATTAGGCTGACCGCAAAAAATCGTTGTCCGACCCAACAAACCCATGCCCCTTTCCAGATATTGAGATAGCCGAAATTTGAACTCAATTAAACGACGTTAACCCGTGCCGATCATCGCTCAAAGGTTGGTGGTAGGGCTAAATATGAATTTTTTCAGTTTTTGCAAACATTTTACCATTTAATATTTATTTTTGCATTTCAGTGTAAAAGAATCAGAATGTGTAAGAAATTAGCGTTCTAACAAGATATAAAGATAAAAAATGGTTAAAAACTTTTAAAGCTAAAACCATAAAGATGGGTGTGTATTAAGTTTGTCATTCCGTTTATAACACATCGAAATATGGTTCGTAAAACCAAAAAGTCTATACATACTGGTTCCTAACCAATCTAGACATGTCCGTCCGTCTCACCATCTGTTCGGCTGATGAAGGCACGATAGAGCTTCGAATTTTTACCAAACATTCTCTGTTGCACCGAAATATTTTGTATTGAAAACGGGCAAAATCGGTACAGTGGGATCCATGTTATAGGCCATATAGTTTCAGACAACTTCGATATTTCTAGTATCACGATATTTATTGAACGTGTAGCAGTGCCCTATGACACCAAAGCATTTTTTCTTGTCGGCTTTAAAACCAATTCTGACAATATTGGTTTCTATGATACCCCTGATAAAATCATAATAGTCTAAATATAAAGATTTATAGGGTATTCTGAATAGTTCATAATGGGTCATATCGCATTTATTTATGAGGAATACTTTCGAAAAACTCATTAACCTACGTATGTACATACACATCTATATCGTACCGAATTTTACACAATATTTGGAGGTGTGTATAAAAGATTCGGCACATCCAAATGTAAACTCTTACTTGTTCTCACTTTTAATATTAATTTTTTTAATTGATTTTTGCTTTCATATTTTGCTTTCAACATTTTGAAGGCTTGACAACATAAACATACGACTTTGACCAAAATTGTGTTCACAATCAGACAGTTGTATCATACAATGTACAACATACAACATCACTAGCGAATTGAACTTTTTTGTAGTATTCGTTTTTTTTCGGTTTTATTGAGAACAATAGAAAAACTTGAAGAGTGTGTCCTTGACATACCACAAAATATTATGAATTTATGCATTGTATTCTGTTGAATTCGTCTTCTTCCTTGGCTGTATAGATTTTTATTTTGAAAACAAAAAATTTCTTTCATACTGTTGAGTGCCACCACAGCCATGACAGAAGAAAACACTTTATTATATTCTTACCGCATAGAGGAGAGTTGCAAGCAACCAAACCAACCATCAAATGCGCGTTTTTAAAAAAAATTAATTACAAAGTACAGCAAACAATAAGAAATTAAAAAAAAATATTTTCTATTTACAATACAATTAAATTAATTCTGATTTCGACTGTAAACTTGATTATTCTGTCACTGTTTCCAAAACATTAGTATAACCTCCTGGCCCACGATGTCGAACGATAACGTTCGCTTAGATAAGACTTAAGACACAAACTTTTTAACGTATATATTTTTTACTCAATAAAGTTTGTTTATTCCGCAATCAAGTTTGTGTCTTAAGTCTTATCTAAGCGAACATTATCGTTCGACATCGTGGGCCAGGGGGAGTGTAAATTTAGATTTATTAAATACTTTTTTAGCTTGAGGTCACTTTTTGTTTTTCATAATAGATTTTTTATTTTTATATATAATTAACTCGATATTTCTTCTTCAGGAGTTATTTTAATATTATAACAAATTTTCTATGTGTAAAAAATATTTTGATATAAGTTTGAAAGGGGTTGACAAAATTGAAAAATATGTTTTACAGAAAAATAATTTTTAATTTTCGATAATAACATTGAACAATATAATTTTAACATTAATATAGTAACAATAATGAATAATAACATTTTGGAATTTTAACATTTTTTTAAATACATGAATTGTGTTAATTTCTCTTATTATTAATATTTATATTTCTGTTCATACACCTAGTCTGTAATTTTAAGCTAAGTTTTCTTTGTCTTTTTTAAAATTGATTCTTCTTTCTGATGGTACATTGTTGATATGTAACATTTCTAACATGTATCTACGTTTTGTATGATTTTCTGTGTTCAATATAGATGTGTTATCAAAATCTGGATAGTGGTTTTGTCCCTGTTGTTCCTATATAAATATTTTGTTACATTGCTCGTTACTATTACCACCACCAGAAATTTTATATACTAAATTTGACATATGTATCTGTCTTTTCTAATCTAACTTTAGGTTTTGTGAATAATCTTCCTACGTAATTGTTTTGTTATATATGTTTTTTTTCATTTTTCAACTCATCTTTATTTAAATTTTATATATACATATGTAATTAAATTTTTCGGGATATTATCTATAGATATTACAACGATTTAAATTACTAATCACAGATCTTGAGTACAAAATATTTATTTATATCATTTTCGAAGGAAAATTAGGTAAAACCTTCATATAAAAGAGAAATGTTTAAATTAAGGTGGAAAATATGCATGTATAGAGTGAAATTATTTAGAAAATAATAACTTATATATATGTTTACATGTTCTATTCTTTCTGAAAATCCAGCTATATATGATTCCTTGTATTAAATTGTTTTATTAATCTGCAAATGGGTTCATTAGGAGAACTAGTATCTTTTAATATATTTCTAATTATTCCTTTATTTTTCTTATGAAATCTAATGTCACTAATTGTTAATATTCTATCTATAAGATATTTAACAGTGTTTATAATAAATCTTTTTGGGTGTTTTGAGAAATAATTTAAAATTCTTCCAGATGAAGTTGGTTTTTTATACCAATCAAATACTAAATTTGTAGACGTTTGTAAATGTATAGCAATTAGTATTGATAATATAATATGATAACTATGATATGTATTGTATGTATGATATGGGGAAAGTTATATCGGTAAAAAAGAAGTTATACGTGCCGGACGTTTTAATTTATTATATTAATTTATGCTTTCGTCATGATCCAAGGAATTTTGGATTGGGTCCTCTGTATAAGATGAATACTGGTACTACTTGGCTTTCCCCATAATGAAAAAATTTTCTTTAATTAAAAGGGCGAAGGTTATACAAATTGGTAGGTATGGATGAACAGTGGTAGAATAACTACGGAGTAACTAGAAAATAAGAGTGTTTAGGTTACCACAGGCGTAGTCATAATTGAGTATTTGGGTGGGAAAAGTGCACTCCAAGTGACCAAAACCATGTCACTTTAATGGTATTGTCCTCTTTGAAACCTCTTGTTTTTTACAATTTTACAAATTTTACGGTTTTTTTTTTTGAATTAACAGCAATTTTAAGCATTTCTCACAAGGTGAATTTATACTAAGTGACAGCATAGCGCCAGCTGATTATTTTTTGCTCTATTCATGGTGAAATTGAAAATGTCAAAAAGTTGTTTACAAATAGTCAAAGTTTATATAAAAACGTTACAAAATTATTTTGTATTTGAAAATTTGAATTTTTGTCGCCGTTTTATCTGCGTTAAATAGTTTAAAATTCTATTGTATTAAATTATATTAAATAGTGTGTTTTTGTTTTTGAGTTCTTTTGCTAAAAATGTAAGTTTTTTTTTAAGATAAATATTAAGATTCCTCTTTAAAAGTGAATATTTTTTTGCTGTAGAAAAATGCGTTGTTGCATCTTATGCCGTAAAAAAGGATTAGCTGGAAGTGGTCCCTTCTTTAAGGTTCCTCAAGACCCAAGAAAAAGAAAACAGTGGAGTAAGTTATGCCAAAAGAATCTTACTCCAAGCAGCTTTATTTGCATTGACCACTTCCCCCGTCCGACATTATATATATAAGGTACAACTTAACTAAAACTTATGTACCTTCTGCATCATTTTTCAGCAACGATTTTGATAGTTTTGTATTCGCTAGCAACACACATGACTCTCCTATCGCACAACCTTCTTTCAGCTCAGTATTAGCTTTTACCAAACCGGCGCCGAATACACTATTTTTGGCTTTTGTAGATATTATTTTTGTGAAAGATATATATATTTAATTTCACCATGGATACGACTGTCTATAATTTCCTCATTAATCAAAATGCCCCGAAAAAAATCCTAACGAGTTTCGAAATTTTTAAAGAAAATAAAATTTTTCTGTTTTTTATCAATGTTTGTGTTTGTTTTCTTTATTTTATGCCAGAAGGTTTTGACAGTAATGAAAGTATTTTACACAAACAAAAATGCCTGTTGTTCTTGCCTTGTTGTAATTGTTGTAGCAATGCTGTCACCTAGTATTTAATTTCACCATTATTTCTCATTTATATAGATTTTGTTTGTATGGCAATTAATAATGGCATGAATTTTGCTATGATTACGCGTCAAAACATTCGGGTCAAGAACCACGCCACTGATGGCAGAGCTAGCCAAAACATCCATTTACATGCCATTGACTTCAGTTGTTTTTTTTTTATACCTACGATTTTAAAGTAATAAGCTATTTGCTGCACAACACCTTTTCCTTTGTGAACAATATGAAAACTATTCTTTCCAATAAGGTCATTGAGATTTTTAACTAAATTATTTAAACTATCTTCAAGAAGGAATATTGGCGGAGGTTTCAATGATTTCCGATTACGATTACCATTCTGGCCCTGTTCATTGCTATCTTTACTTAAGAGGGCACACGTAGCGATTATTTTTCCACATTTTTGGTATAGAACCATTCGATGGAACATTATTACTACTTACGGTTCTCAAAGGGTTAATTACATTCTCATAAAATATAATTTCCAGTGGTTTAGTTATAGCTTGTGTTGGCATGTGTACATGTTTATTATGAAATATATACTCATTTCTAGGCCGTTTGGGCTGAAAATGGAATTAATAAACCCACAAATAACACTTATTGATATTTTATGTATATATGTAAAAGCACAACTATGTGTACACTGATTATACAAAGGAAAAACAACAAAGTTATGAACTTTTCCCCTGGCCATTTATTAACAAGCTACATTTTTTACATTCTAAATTGTGTAAATAATTATTATCTATAAAAAGCTGCGGTAAAATATTTTTACATGCACAACAGTACAAAAAATTAAATTTTTGTTGTATCTATACGACTATAATAACAATAAAGAAATCATATTATTTAAATATTAAAATATTTTAACTAGAATCAGCAATGGTTCTAGTTATTAGATTGACCTCAACTTTTACAGAAGTTAATTTTATTTGCTAAAGTCACGTTCACTGTCCACAGCCCATATATGGGCTATGAACGGAAAGCACCAGCAGGCCACTGCCCATATGTGGGCTATTTATCCATACAAATTTAAAGAGCTTTAAAATTGTAGACGTTTGACTTCACAGAACAGACCAAAAAAAAAAACAAAATATGTGCTGGGACATGGAGGAAATCTCATTAGCTTCAAAATCAATCTCTTCTAATATTCTTCTCAATTCTGCGTCCGTATATTTTACTTTTCGACTCATTATGGCTCAAAGTCTAATTAATAGTGTTTTATTTTGTCTTGATTAATAACGCTGTCTGTAAAATAAAGAAAATCGCTATAGAAAATGTAATATAAAAGCTAAAAATATTCGCCGTCCACATGTGGTCTATGGACTCTGAAGGCGATTTATAGAAGATTTTGTGTCAATGAGTCCACAGCCCATATGTGGGCAATTAACAAAAACACTCTTTTAGCTATTTATATACATTTTAAAAGATGTAGATATTTATATTTATTGGGGCTTATCTAAAATACACCGATTATGAAAATAAAAATCGAACGTGTGGGGCAATCCCCAGTTTTTACCTTGGACAGTGAACGTGTTAAAAATGAGATCTATCCGAAGCAAATATATTTTTCAAGGGCAGGTATAATATAAGCTATTATTTCTTTTGACTGTTAACTGCAAAGGACTTTACAAACTTTTTAAATTTCCTGTTAAATGCACAATTATTTACGTGAATATTTGGTTCCTTTCAATTCTGTACTTTAGTACTTCTTGATGAGTTTCTTGTCTATCAAGTAAGAACAAATTAACAAAAAATTAAAAAAAAACTTAAAAAACAGTCTATAAAACTTGGTAAAAATATATAAACTAAAATAATCAGCTTTAAATAAAATGTTAGTAAATATACTTAAGTGTCGCTGTTCGTGACTCAACCAAAGAATATATTGAAATATTTCAAATTGTTTAATTTAATTACAGTTTGCAAGATTTTTTTAAATGTTTATTTTTTATGTTAACCATGCATGCTGCAGCACAAATTTTATAATGTTCAATAATTTCAAGTAGATCGTATAATCTCTGTATATCAGGTTAGTATGAAGGTAATTGTTGATCAATTTAAATTTGAGCTTTATTTATCAATTGATATCAGAAATATGTATGACTTTGCTTTTTATCTATACTGTTTGTGTCTGCTTAACAAATAAAATTAAACATTTTTTTAAGTTTGATGTAAAAAGTATAAACGAACAATTCTGCACAAATGAAAATTTATGCAACTGCAGTAATTGTGTCAAAAGTGGTTGTGACTGGGGACCCAAAAAAATATTTGCGAGATATCAAAGAAATGTGGTTATTACATATTTACACAACCATACTATGTATACGTGGGAATAGTTCTATATCATCAACTGTGTATAAGATGTGACTCATAAAATCATACTCTTGGGAATGCTCTCTGTTTTTGTTTTAACCCTGCTGTTAGGTTAGGGCCATTTGGTCCAAATTTTTTCAGTATTCCCTTGTAACTTTGGAACGGTGATATATACTGACTAAATTTTTCTGCTAATGGGGTCTTTTAATAAAACAATGTTATGTGCGAAAATTAAATTTTCTAACTTTATTCAGGACTGAGAAAAATACAAAATGACGAATCTTAGGTTAGAGGACCATTTGGTCCATAGTAAATTTTTATAGATTTAAAAAAAAAAAATAAGAATTTATTAGTTAGTTTGAATATATTTTTCATTGCAAGATAAGCACAATGTTTTTCGGTTAGTTTTGCAAATAAACTTGTTGCAAATGGAACATTTTATATCAGACTTCGACTTGCAGCAACTACAAATTTCACACTTTCGAGTCCTTGAATGAGAAATTGGATTATTTGAGAAAGCCGCTAAAACTGTGCATGCTGTACGAATTTCTGTCAATAATAGTGCTGAGAACCCTTGTTGAGGTAATCTAGTCCGTTTCATCATATGAGCCTTAGCTAAATAAAGTGCTAGTTGCCGCAAAGTATCTGGCCTCTTTCGATTCCGATCAGTTGGAGCCCATGAAACATCGATTTCAGAAAATAGTATGTACACATTCAAAGCGGATATGTCAAGTATGTTTGCAAATACAATGGTTGGCCATCGATTTGTTTTGCGTTTTGTGGAATAGGAGCCAATCATTTGATTAGCAGTATCCACACCACATACATTAGATATTATAGGCGATCAAAAACTAGCATACCTTTTGTCGAATTGTAATAAGAAACAATCTCTGTTTTTTTCTTAGATCCAATTTCATCAACTGCATCATCTTTGTGCATTGTACTAATCAATATCGCTGCTTTGTTTTTATGACTTATGTATGATACTAATGTCGCAATATTATTGAATGCAAATGTAGACATGTACACAGAGAGTTTTTTGACAGTTAAAAATTTTGATGGAATGAAAGTTTTATTTTTGCGCATGTTAGCTTTCCGATAAACTCCAGCAATAATGAGCACAGTTATATATACGCGCAATGCGTCTTCATCAATATCTGTCCATTTGGCACCAAACTTGATCCTGCCGTCCTTATTAGTATTTTCAATGACAATTCTTTCTATTGGAGGCGGCAAAAACAACAAAAAAGCAGACAGCATGTCATCACGTCTAGACACTGCAAATCGAGTTGGTCCTGCTTGTGTTGTGATATTATTCTCAGCCCCAGTTCTAATAGACTGAGGTAATGGAGTCGCTCTCCATTAAATGTTGTTTTTAGCAATAAAAAGACGATCGACAAAGCTAGTTTCAACTGAGATGGTTTCCTGTTCACTTTCTCTTTCAGATGAACATTCCGAAATTAAATCCGTCTCCGAATCGGAAATATCAGATTCACTTTCTTCATTTAGAATTTCACGTATCTCTTCTTCGTTCAACTGCGCCATTTCGTAACAAAAACACTTCCGGACTATTCACAGAAACTTTTAAACTGGAAGAAGTACTGCACGTATCTGTGCTTCTTCACGACAAAAATAAAAAACGGGAAATCCCAAAATTATTTTTTCATTACCAAGTGAATGTAAATTCATGTCAAATATTTAGAGGATGTTTTTGATATGTCAAATACTTACTTTAGAAATTATTGAACCAAAATAGTAACAATGAATTAGATAAAATTATTATTTTGCATGAAAATTGCATTATGGACCAAATGGTCCCTTAACCTAAGATTCGTAAGTTTTTTCTAACCTAACAGCAGGGTTAAATGCATAGATATAAAACGTTGTAAATTACAATGTAAAAATAAATATGTAAGATGGTAAATCACAAGTGTAACGAAAATACAAATAAAGATTTCCATATATAAAAAGAGTTGCTAATTTCCGTTAAATCAAAATGTTTTCCGTGAAATCTAGAGCAGAGTCAGGTCTATACATACAATCATAGTCTCTCATAATAACAAGTCTAATCATAGAGTCTAAAGCTGTGTTCGCATTATGTGTATTTGTCATGTGGACTGTCACTTTTTCGCATGTCAAATTTGTACAAATAGTCTGAACACCTTCAAACAATATCACGTGTTATTTCTCTGTGTGCAGTACACATGCCATTTTTTATTTAGAACTAGTTCTATTTCAAGTGACAAACCATCTGACATCAGCTGTTTTTTACAACGAAAATTTTGTGGCGGCAAAAATTAACAGCCTGTTTATAGAACGCGACTCGCTGATAAAAACCGCTGAAATGTTAGCGGTTTTGTTATTTTGGGTCATAGAACACGACTGTTGACAAGTTTGTTAAAAAACGTAACTGATGTCAATTCATTTGGTATATACAAGACGGTTAGAGTTGCCGAAGTGTCAAAATTGGACGAATATAGAATTGTGTTCGCGCGTAAAATTTAATTACAATTTCATTGAAAAAGGCAAACACAAATGGATATTTCAACAAAAAAAAAAGTAAGTACACATTAATATCATAAATGTTTTTTTTTTTAGTTATTTCGACTTGTTAAATTTTCAGCATTAAAATAACTACAGCAATGCAGTTTAGGCAATTGGTGGATTGCATGGAGGAGTTTCCACATTTGGCCACAGGAGTTCCTCAGTTTGGTAGCAGCAAATCTACTATGGAATGTACTTGGGAGACTGTTGCAATTAAAATAAATTCTTGTTTATTTAAAAATGTATCTGAAAATAAAGACAAAATTTTAATACATTCATACATACATTCATGAATATGTATATTCATACTTCAATCAATTTACACTTATTTGTTTAAAAAGTTACGGAAGACTCCTTGTTTTCTAATAGAAAACATTTTATAATTCTTTTTTTATCAAAAAATTTTAAAAATTGGTTAAATTTTGTTTTACTTCTTTGTTTGTTTATGTTTATTTGATATTTTGCATAAAAGTAGGGTTGCCATCTTAATATTTAATATTTAATAATTAATTTTGTATGAAGAAATATAAACAAAAAATATTCTTTAACACGTTGGCAATAGTTGGGTTTCAAACAACTTTTACATATTCGCGAATTAACGTAAGTGGCACGACAAAATCGACTCGCGTTCTATAAACGCTTTTTATTTCTCACTCGTCCACCGGTCGTCGAGTCGCGATTTGGGCGAGTCGCGTTCTATAAACAGCCTGTAATTTTAGTAAATATAATTTATACCTAATAGTAAAACAAAAATACTAAAAAAAAAACTACACAAATTTATTATGGAAAATGAAGGGAAAATTTGAAAAGGTGTTAACAAAAGTAAGTACATATGTTGTACTCGGCATAACCAACATATGAACATGTAATTTATAAACCGTATGTAAAACTCAAATTTTAACATACACATGAAATTACATATGGGTAGAAAAGTGACATACCACATGACAAATAAAAATAATGTAAACACAGCTTATAGGTAGAGTGACACATGATCGATATTGATACATATATAATGGTTTACAGGACCATTGCTGGACATAAATCAGACCAAAGATACAGAAATAACATTACTTCGCAAAAACTGCGTTATTTTCTCATTGTAGTAAATTAAGTCACTGAAAGATAAAAAAAAAATAACTACAAACATCGTTAGAAATGTTACAAATAATTAATGTACCAACAACTAAAAGAATTAACTATAAAGCAGATACTGAAAATATAGCACAGATTTTCATATATTTAGTAGATATTTAATACATAAAACCAGTTAGAGCGCAATATTCGGTTTTGCCGAATCTTTAATACCTTCCTCCTAAACGCAATAAGAAATACAGAAACTTCACTGGTTACAGGACTAGAATATCCTTATTCTGGGTTTTCTATTCAGTCTTATTGCAAATTTTATTAGTATTTTATATATTCTTTGAAAGACAATTTTACGACCAACATAATTTATTTTAAATGTTTTGAAATTTTATCTAATTTTTACCATTTATAATTGAAGTAAGAGAGAAGAAAACGTGTAATTGTAAACAATATAATGTAAGTACTTTTATATATTTTTTTTTAAATTATTTCTATTGTTATTTTTAAGACAAAAATAAAAAAGGAAAGTAAATTTTTGTAAAAGAAAAAAATATTCTTACCATAATTTACAGAGTTTGTCTAATTTTCATAATAATCTTGAGTTTAATTTAACAATTTATAAAATTAAAAGAACATTTTTCCATATTCGTAACAAGTTAAGAGACAGAGTATAGAAAAGGGTAGGATATAAGGTGATGATTTTTTGTTTGATTGTGATCTTAAAACATTATTTACAAGAGATTTACGGGTGGCATAGTAGAAGTGGACCAATTATGGACTGATAGCTTCTAAATCAAGTATCCGCTATATATAGTGTATACATGTATCCTAAATTAAAAAGAATGTATAAAACAAATGTTCTAAAAATATGTCGCTTAGATAATACAAAACAGAAACAGCTTATTTCAACCAAACACTTTTAACCCAATTACTTATTACACGAACTGCTAAATTGGCATCTTTTCTTAAGTAATGGTAAATTTCAAGAGTGCATTTTATGCAATGATTTTTTAGTATGGTTGCTCCAGTTAAGTGGTTCATTAGTGCAAATTTCGGCAATGCGACAACACGTACTACCATAGAACAGAGAAAGTTGGTTATTAGCCATTTTAAATATTGCTACTCGCACCGAAAATTTACTGATTTTTTTTTTTTTTTTGTTTAACAAACACTAACTGCGAAGCTTTTGGCTTGTATGCAGAAAACACCCAGAGTCTTTGGCGGGAATCGAACCCGCAACCCTCTGACTGATAGTCCGGCACACTATCGCATAGTCTATCGGAGCAAAGCATAATATCTCGGTTCATGCACGAGAACTGGATTTATGATAAGAGCAGAAAAGCACCTAACAAACATTTTGAATAAAGTTGATGAGCGTTACATTGTTTGAAAAAAAGGCAGACCTCTAAGTTTTCGTACAGCAACTATTCGTTATGTACTTCGAATCCATGATTTTAATGGTACAGTATCTGGGAAACAACACTTTATTAACAGTAAAAATCAACAAGCGTCTCTAAAATTTGTTAAAGAGCACCTTAGCAAAGAGCTAAACTTTTGGAAACATGTTATTTTTGCGGACGAGTCTAAGTTTACTATTTTTGGCTCGGAGGATCAAACTTACGTTTGGCACAATCCTAAAGCTTTGTATAGACGGTTGACAGATCTTACAACGTTGTCAGATCTAACAATGTGCTAGCAATGTACTGACATTGAAAAATTGTTAGCAAAAGGTAAATTTTCCATTCTTTTTCTTACAACGTTGAAAGACAAAAATTTTAAGTGCACACGGTCGTTAGACATTTTCTGAACATTTTTCTGACAACGTTGTAAGATCTGACAACCGTCTATGCAAAGCTTAATACAGAGCTCTAAAACAAAAACTTAAAAGCAATAATGAAACATGGCAGTGGCAGTATCATGGTTTGGGCTTGTATGTCATCAGGTGGTGCAGGGAACTTGCAGTTTTTTAAAAGTACGATGGAAAAAATTATGTAACTCGACATTTTAAAGTCCAATTTACTGCAAAGTGCTTAAAAACTGGGTATTAGGGAGAAATTTCGGTTCGATCAGGACAACGATACGAAACATAAATCAGCTATTGTGCAGTCAAGTCTGATTTGGAATTGTACCCACTTGATGCAATCGTCGGCACAGTAACCTGATTTGAATATTATTAAGAACTTATGAGCAATTTTACATCAAAACATCTGCAAGCACTGAACTAATGGAGAATGGGCAAATATAACTCCTCAAAGTATACGAAAGTTAGGGAATCTAGGCAAAAAGCTGTTATTGATCAAAAAGGACGCCATGCGAAGTTTGGAAGATAAAACAATATAAAACATTATTATGCCTAATTATTAATTTTTTTTTATACAACTGGTTGAAATAAGCTGTGACTACTTTTGTACTTACATATATTTATAGTTTTTAGCTTGTAAGTTTTTACAAGTGTAACTTGGAGACTGAATATAAATCCTTTTTTCATTTTAAAAGATATGCTATAAACCTTTATTTGCTTTTTGTTAATATCTTTTTAAATTTATTTCGCAATAATACGCACTTTATATTCTTAACAGAAGCTGGTTTAAATATGCTGTGATCTATATGTGATTCATATGTACTATACATCAACAGTGTGCAATTATATATTGTATGAGTAAAACTTATTTCATTTTGTATTTTATTGTTTATTGTTTTTAGAACTTTTTAAATATTGTCGGCTTTTCATAAATGTAGCGATGGTAAAGTCAACAACCATCACGTCAACTGCAATAGTACGGCGATATGTAAATAAGTAATAGGGACGTAACGAATGTTCGCAAATGTTGATTATTTTCGCAATCACAATATCTGAATGTTTTATAAATAAAGGCGTATGTGAAAAGATCTTTTCAATGGAAATATAGCAAAAGAAAATTAATATTTTTTGATATTTTGTTAGCACATTTAAAGCGTTTATTAAAAACGAAAAGTATAAATGAATTACTTTAGCGAGGGCCCAACACTTATCGAATACAAAATTTAAAAATTTTATAGTGGTTGAAATTTTATAAAGAAATGGTATGAAATTGCTTAATTTATTTAATTAATTCTTAAAACTGATTTTGAAACTAATTCAGAAAACGTATTATGTAGTTTTCTAATTGATTTCTATTTAAACAAATTATATGATTTTTAATATTTGTTAATTTTTAGAAGACCTTCACTTTTATTTTGCAATTAAAAGGATTAGTCCTGGAAAATATGTTGGAATAAAAGTATGTTTGATAAATATTTCGTTAATCTTACAAAAGATTGTATTATATAGAAAACAATCAATTCAGGAAATAATATAGTCCACTCAGTATAGTCTTATTTTTGTGACTCGTGAATACATTTAAACGAAGCTTTATTATTTTTAATTTAATTTTCTTTATAGCTAATATTAATTAGTAAATTTTTTGTAAGATGTTGGAAAACAAATTGACTTTATCCACGAATTAACATGCGTCTCGAGTTAATATTATTCCATATGAGTAAAATTTTCCACATTTGGACTGTATAAACTTTTAAAATAAACATAGCCCACTATACAAAAAAAAATCATACGAAATATAATACAACAATATAATAATTAAATGAAAGGAATAAGATAGATTTTCTAACAATGTATCATTTAGAAATAAAGGGTGGGCTAAAGAAACCAAGGGGTGTAAAAGTTTAATAACTTTTTCGTTTATTATTTTTTTTCTTTCTTGGAGAATTTATAATGGAGAGGTTCACAACTGAAGAGAGAACCAGAACAATAGAATTTTATTATTTAAACCAGAGATCAATTATTTTAACGCAAAGAGCATATCGTCGACATTTTAACGATGAAGCTCATTTTCATTCGAATGACTTTGTTAATAAGCAGAACTGTAGATTCTGGGGTTTTCAAAATCCAAGAGCCATTCATCAACGCCAATTGCACCCCATCAGGTGTACAGTATGGTGTGGGATCACATCTGAAAATGTCATTGGGCCTTACTTCTTCGAGAATGAAGATGGAAGTGCTGTAAACGTAAACTGAGAGCGGTATCGGTTTATAATAGACAATTTTTTACACCCTGCTCTTGAAAACAGACCTGGTATGTGGTTTCAGCAGGACGGAGCCACTGTCCATACTGCCCGAGACACATTAGCACTTTTAAGTGAAATTTTTGGAGGGCGAATAATTTCCAGAAATTCGGAAATTATTTGGCCAGCGCGATCGCCAGATTTGACAGCACCCGACTATTTTCTTTGGGGTTATTTTAAGGTGCGAGTATATGTTATGGAAAATGCTCTAAAAAGTCATTTAAGCTACATAATTTTTCATACTTAGTGTAAAAAAATTTCCCTCTTGTATATTATATAATCTGAAAGAAAAAATAAAAAAAATTCATAAACGAAAAAGTTATTAAACTTTTACACCCCTTTGGTTTCTTTTGACCCACCCTTGTGTATAGACAACGCCCGTATAGGCAATACATAAAATTTTAATTTAAATATAACATAATGATTCTGGAGATATGTATTAGTCTATTTTTTGCAAAAAAAAAAACTATCAACTGCTGACTTTAGAATTGAATGCAAAATAATATTTGAAACTTCATCACAATTTAGTGGTGTGACTTAGTGGGACACTTTAAAAAGAGTTATTCGTGTTAAGGTGATTTTCGAAGAGGATCTTATATGAGGGCTTTGACTAAGTATGGACCGAAGTTAGATGTCATGATATCTGTATATGTGAAACTTATTATTTGTGTTAAATTTTATTTGGAAACCAACATTTTTTTTAGAGATTTATGGTCGTTAAAGTGATTTTCCGAAGTGGGCTATAGTCACCGATCTAAACAAAATTTGTAGATATAATTAGGCTTCATAGATACAATGTATCATATGTATCATACTGTTACAAAATTGTGGTTTGCAAGAATTAAGTTATATGTATCTATCGGTCTTTCCTTTAGAATGATAGAAGCTTAATTCGAGTGCCTATGTCAACCTCCTCGTAGTGCAAACTGGGGATAATGTAATACAGATGTATGACTGACAAACTGACAGGGTTATATATGGTCACTAGTCCCATGTGCTTGCAAGGGTTTTAAACTGGATAGAGTGGAATTTGGTTTTACTAGAGGAAGCTCGCAGCTGACTAGAGTCTCATCTAGTACTGCGGGATCAGTTATTGCCCAGGGACATATCCCTAGTTTAATTATTAGGGTGCTTCTGCCTTAACTGATAATTGGTTGAGGTTACTTCGGTGTCCACGCAGTGGCTGTGGTTGTCACCAAAGCGGGTAGAATGGCATTTGGTTAAAAGGCTGATGTTAGCTTGCGAAAGTAAGCAAACTTTGGCCAACCAATTTGTCCTAGGTGATGTTGCTGAAACAACAGACCCGTTGAAAGTAGTGGCGACACTTAGCTCGGTGCTCAGGAATGTGTGGAAAGCAAGACTTTCGTGGCAGTAGTTGTGGTGGTCGGCCTTTGGACTTGGTTCGATGCGGCCTATGGCAACCACAGCAGATCATAGTCCTTGACCTCATATGTTCATAACAATGCTGCGTCAGTGCTATGCTTTTCGTTGTCCCGGGTTATGCTAACTGTACGCTACGGACGGCAGGGATTAGATAGCCCAACCTCTTAAGCAAGGTGATCTTTGCATTGATCTTGCAGTCATGTATCGAGAAATTGCAAATTGTGTGACCCCTGGCATACAAAGTATTCTCTGTGAGACATATTCCTATGTCTTGCAGGGGCATACAATGCGGTTAACGAGCCGAGTTCGTCCTGCGTTTAAGTGTGCCGTGGAGATTAAGCCAATAGGCAGGTGCTCCACATTAATCTTGAACAAATTTGTTACGAAATTGTATTTCAGTTTAAATTTAACGGCTCGTATAAACATACAACATCCCAGCAAAAAGTTTACTTTACTTTACTTTATCTTAATTTTAATGATTACAAGAATTCATTACTTCGTAGCTTTATTCATCACCACTTTGTATTACTAACTTTATATTAAAGAATTACTTTATATATCTTATAAAGGACATAATTATAAAATTCAAAATATATATTTCGAATAAATAGATTTAAAGCAGTTATTGTATGATTATAAATCATAATTAGTATTATTTTGCTAATAGCGTAGACAGACGACACAGTTAATTTGCATTAACAGTCTTAATTCAAATTAACTCGTGAATTATTCCAACTTAATGCGCATTAAGTTAGACGTAAATGCACAAAATCAAACTGAATTTATACTGCATTTAGCTATTTCAATATGGCAACATCGTCGAAAATCAATAATATGTTATCAAATTGTTTACTATTCTAAAAGAAGAAGAAGAAAATTGTAAAATTAAAATAATAAAAATAGATTTCCACAATTGCCTTTCTCTTATTTCAGAGTGTCCCACTGCGGTCCCCACATGTAGCAACACGTACAGGTTGATGGTTGCTAGTGCATGAGCTATTTTTGCATTATGAAACAGTTTCAGTAAAAGTAATTTCAGCTTTTTTTCAAATAAATACTGATTTTTCACCAAATGCCAAATAAATTTTTTCATAATTAAAAAGTTGTTTACAAACAAACAGCTGTTACCTAAATGCAGAGACTGTCTGTCACGGTAAAATCTTAATTCAAATTAGTTAAATTTTAATGCACATTAACTCTGTCGTCTGTCTACGGTATAAGTTTCCTTAGGATTTGTTATGTTTGTTTATTTATTCTATAATATTTTGTTCTTATAAGTCTACAACTACACATTTTTATAAAACTTTTAAGTATATAAATAACTTGTTAATGTTTTGGTTAAAAGTGGCAAAATTATAACAGATTACTTTTGGGACATCTCCAACAAAAATAAGTACTTTTTCTAGTAGATTTGTAAGTAGCCTGGTCGACCGTTTCCTATAACTTTTTAACTGATTTTGTGATTGAAGTTTTTGCTGGGACTGTAGACACGATTTCGGAAGGACATTTGTATTAGTGCTAGGAGAAATATCTTCAAAATTGCGACCTGTACTCTGCGCACAAACTTTACATGGACAGCCAGCCAGCCAGATCGGCGGATGGACATCGTTAAATCTACTTCGGAAGTGATTCTGAGTCGATCGGTATACTTTAAGGTGGGTGTTGGACTAATATTTATTGGCGTTACAAGTGAAAAAAGTAAAGTATATAAATATATGTAGTTCTGAATCAGCGTCACCACCAGCTTTACACCTTCATATGTAATGAAATATTCGAAATCCTTTACAAATCTAAATGCACCAACAGAGTCGAATTAAAGTTGTGTAAAATACAAATACCACGACGCATTACAGAGATCATTTCCATCAACAATGAAATCCGTCCAGTAAAGCAGCACTTTTTATTTCTCTTTTGATTTTGTTGCTGCTGCTTTTGTAGACACAAATTCAATTTACTTTTACAATGGAAATCAATTTGTACTCGTCGTTGTATTCTGAAAATGTGCATTAAAAGTTCTGTATTCTTCTACTTACTCGCATGTGCATTAATGTATCTGTGTGTGTGTGTGAATATTTTGTTAGTGAATTTTACAATAAAGATGATGTTTGTGTAAAATTACCCCTGTACAAGGAATAAAACATACGATAAATGAAAGTATATTATAATATGTATATCACATGTATGTATGCATGTGTATGTACATGTACTAAGTATGTGTCTGTGTGTGAGTTTAAACGAACGGATAAATGTGGATTTATTGTCTGCCAGTGGGAGTGTGTTAGTATGTGCAATTGAAAGCAAACAAAGAATTTTATTTTTGGTTCTGTTGTGTTTTCCATCTATAGAAGAATTTTTAACAACTCTGCTTAAAGTCAGCAGGTTTAAAGGACACTCAAGGATAAAACAAATATTACAAGATGAGTAGAGAGCACGTTTATTTAACATGAATTAGCAAATTTCTATTTAGAAATTCTTTTCTATTCTTTTAGAAAGCAAGGGAATGTGACATTTTCTAGAAAATACATTTCTTAATATGGGAACCTTAGAAATCATAGTTTCTGCTACTAATTCCAATAATATTCACATCAACAATGTTACTCTTTAAATAAGTTTTATTTGCATACCTTCACTCTGTGTTCTAAGTTTACCGTTCTGTTTGTTATTTTTTAACCGCTCAAAATTTAACCTACAATATGCTATTCGGGACTCAAGTATTAATTGGTAAAAAAAGAGCTAATTTCATATTATAAGTACTTCTAATTAAATTTGTTGCGCCACCACTGAGCCTCTAACCTAGGTTGTTCAGTAGACCAACCCATTGGGATGCACCAGAATTTTTTTTATATTTAAAATATTAATTTTATTTTCTAACAAAGTCGAAAACTTTACACCTTCACGTGACGAATTTGATAACATGTATGTATTTATCATACATTCGTGTGCAAAAGGCAGTAAGGACTTCATCCTTTTTCATCGTAATTATTAAAAACTTCAAATTTTCAATTCGTTAATATAATTTATTGATCACTTTTTTTTGAATTCTAATGCCGAAGCTCTTAATTTATGTTGTACGTTGTACTTTTTAAAGTGATAATGTAGATTCTCACGTATTGAGTTTAAAGTAAACTTTAAAGTTAGAACAGCTCCTATTTGAGTTAAAAAACTAGGGACTTAATGATATAATTTCTTTCTTTATTCTATAATTTTGACATTAAATTAAATAATGATCTTGAATATATATTTGAGCAAAGCAATAATATACGAAAAAGACTTTGTAAGCCCTTCTCCAAAAATTGTGATGGGTGTTTATAATTGCCTTTCATAGAAAATCCCATTTCTGAAACCATGGAAAATTTTGAACACGTGATTACATATGATTTTGGATCAAATCATGGTAAACATTGACTCTCTTTTTATATTTTTTTTTATCTACTTTGGCTACTAAACAAATTAACCAAAAAATTGGATTTCTCATATAATTCACAGGTGAAGAACGTTGTTTTTTCAAGAATTTCTTACAAGTTAAATTAACTCCTACGTATGAGTTAAAGATTATTAAAGAAACCAACAAAGTACACTCAGGTATAATATTTATTTTTTCTTTAGGAAAAACCATACAATATAGGAAAATAAAAGTTATAGTCAGGCAATTGTTAAAATTAATTTTTTATGGCATTAGAATACATTTGCCGATCATTTTTATAATCCGTGCAATATGACCTAAATCCATTTTTAAACTCTTATTGTTACTTTTAATTTTACTTTTTCATAGTTTGTAATCCTAGATATTCGAAAGAACTCTATGCTAATGGATTTGTAAAGTAAGAAATAAATATAGTGGGACTTAATGTTTTTTAATTGTAATGCAATTTTGACCTACTAAAATCCGACAAAGGAATTTTAGTAGTATCTTCAAATTAAAAAACTTGTAATATTAATATTAGGCAAGCAACATGCATATAAAATTTCGGACATTATACTACTTTTTTTTTCATAAGAAAAAGTCTTTCCTGGTTAAAATTTTTGATTTCATAGTTTTTTTGATTTCATAAATTTTTGTTATACTTTGAAAAAGGAGGACTTTGCTATTCACACATGCTTAGAATACATATTTAAACATACATCTATCTATAAAAGCAAGTCGATTTATGGATGTTCCTGCAGGATAGTTTGTAGTAGACCTCTTCTCGAATTTTCGACGAAAACTGAAAATGCAGGCGTCCAAAAGACTATTGTGTCGTTTTACATGAAAAATAAAAATACAGCAAAATTTTAACTTAAAATTACTTTTATGCCGTCATTTAGCAACTATTACTTTAACTATTATAATTTATAGAAAAAAACAAGTTAGAATGCTACATTCGGCTGTGCCGAATCCTTAATACCCTTCAGCTAAACGTAATAAGAAATACAGAAACTTCACTGGTTACAGGACTTGAATGTCCTTATTCTGGGTTTTCTATTCAGTCTTATTGCAAATTGTATTAGTATTTTATATATTCTTTGACAAGACAATTTTACGACCAACATAATTTATTTTAAATGTTTTGAAATTTTGTCTAATTTTGACCATTTATTTATTTAACGTATTTAACGATTCTTACTAGAATTTCCAGAGTGTGTCTAATTTGCATAATAATCTTGAGTGTAATTTAACAATTTATAAAATTAAAAGATATTCACAACAAGTTAAGAAACACAGTATAAACAAGTAAGAGTGCTATATTCGGCTATGCCGAATCTTATATACCCTTCCCCTTTGTTGTGGATGTATCATTATATTATATACATACATGACAGAATTATAGAAAATTTGGATCCCGAAGATATCTGTAGCTGAATTGCCGTATAACCAATACAAATATGATTTCTGGATTAAAATTACTGATCCATATAAAAGTTGGTTCGATATCGATATTTATTAGACATTTTGTGGGTTTATTTGCTTTTTGGAAATGGTTCTTATATGGCAGCTATGACAAATTATGGGCCGATCTTATTAAATTTTGAAACAGTTATTTTTATACAGATGAGGATATTTCATGTCAAATTTCAACATAATAACGGTATATTTAAGATATATATTAGTATTAACGTGTATTTCGGTAGTGGACCTTATGTGGGGGATATTGTCAAATATGGGCCGATATTCTCAAAATCCAGCAGTTTGATTTAGGCATGTATGTATTACAGTGATTTTCGTACAGGGCTTTATATAGGGCAGACGGTTAAAAATGGACCGAAATTCACAAAATTTAGTACAACTATTTATTTACCTATAAGGCTTATTCATGTCAAATTATTGATATCATTTTTATACGTATTTACGTGAATTTTGGAAGTGGACTTTATGGGTTCTATGGTCAAACATGGACCGAACTTAAAAAAATGTCGTTTTGCGATTTTTTTTTGCATGAAACTTATTTCTGCTGAATTTTGTATTGATATTCCAATTATATTTATGTATAATTGAGCAATCATGGACCTATTGTTACTATTTTCCTCACACTTTCTTCTGTTATCATAAAAACAACATATGTATACATAATTTCATTGGAATATCTGCATTATATTTAAAAAAATTGGAAGCAAAATATTTAAAAATATAAATTTTTTATGCAGGTTGTCTTACATTTTGATCCATAACTCTTGTTGTACTAAACCGACTTTGCTGATTTTCAATATCAAACTGCTTAGGAGAACTATAAACGGTTGTTTGTAAACCTTGTTCATTTCTATTTTGTCCTTTGGACGTGAGACTGTTTTACGCAGAAAGACAAACAGACAGACAGACAAACGGACATGGGTCAATGGACTTAGAATTTCGTAAGGACCAAGAATATATATACTTTGTTGGGTCTCAGATGAGTATTTCTCAGTGTTACACACGGAATGAAAAACTTATATGTACCCTCATTCGCCACTTATGGTGGTGGAGGGTATAAAAACATATGGAAACCCGGATTTAAATACATAATTATAAATTTAATTTTCAGACACATTACTTATCTGGAAGTTTGTTCATCAACTGAATTGAAAACGTTTCGAATTCGTTGAAAAATCACATAATTAAATCAAAACACATGTAGTGCATTGACAATATTATGACTGACAACGCGATATAAAACATGAGAAAGAAATATTTTTTACAAGAAAGTTGTACAAAAAATTAAACAGAAAATAAAAAAGTAAAACCCAAATAAACGAGAAGAAAATGTACATAAATGTATATTAAATTTATATAACATAAAAATAGGGACAGAAGAACTGAAAACTATTATGAGAATGTCATACAAGTATGTTTAAAACAAGTAGAGTAAACAATTCTTGTAAAATATGAAGCAAAAGAAATAAAAACAAAAACATTGAAGCAAACTTTCTTGTGAAAAGGAAAGAAAATGTAGTCATGTATGATTTAGCGCATTGAAACATGAACGAGGAAGTCCTCGTATACCTTCCAGTATTCTGCCACATGCACACATCCATATGTGTATGTTTGTATGTATGTATAGATAAATACAAATGTATATCTCTGGTTCCTTTACTTCAGATCAAATATGTTAAGAGTGCATGTGTGTACTTGGATGCATACGTATGTTTCTGTGCACATTTACACACAGATGCTGTAATGTTTACATGCTACATGTAGATGAAAATCATGACTTTAAACATGACATCTTATAAGCGTAACAACTCAATGTTGTTGTCAGTCTTTATTTATTCATATTCTCTTTTAATATAAGATTCACTTACACCAGCTCACGTTCACATACATTTACAACAGCAAGTTACTTCCTGTCGCCATTTTGTTCATATCTGATGTATGTATGTATATATATATATACATGTACATACATGTGTAAATATTTTTCTTAATTTTTTGTGAATTGAGATTGTTTGTCGAGTTCACTTTTTTCAAGTTATCCATTTTAACCTTGAGGAAGCTATTGTTGTCGGAAACAACAATTAATAATAGTTAACTTTTTCATACATTTATTTGTTTTATTCTTTTTTTGAATTTGAAAAATTAGTTAAATGTAAAAACTCTGTTGCCAATTGATACTAATTAATTTTCCATAACTGAAACTTATAAAATTATTCATTTCGAACGACTTCACTACAAATCATTGTTTATGTTAAATTGTATGAGGAATTGAGCATTCTTCTTAACTTAACTTTCAACGCAACCAGGAACTGTTATAGACAAATGGTGTTTAGTTGAATACAATGACACATAAACGTGAATATCGTGAATCGCACTTAAAGGGTTAATTTTGAAAAACTTACGATTTAGTAGCTGACAGAAATTTTTATATTGACTAAAAAAGTTGTAGAGATTAAATATATTTGGAACAGGCTTACTTCTAAAAGTATATTTTTTATAAAGTGATACAAATTGCTTAATATATTTTTAGATCCTCAATAATGTATATTAGGACGTCCCGTTTGTATGGTATCCAGAAATTGTAATACAAAGTGGCGCAAAAGTAATCCTCCTATCAGAAAATGCTATAAATTTTGCAATTGGCCCCTAATGGCAGTTCTGTTTTGGCATTTGTGTAGTAAACACATGCGAAAGACACGTTAATAAACAATATTACGCTACACTGCTCCAGAACGCGGAATATTGCTGACTATTTATTTGACCAATAATCGTTCGGTGACTTTGGCATTATTCAATAATGTAATTTTTTAAAGGTTTTGTTAGCTAATGTAAGATAAATCAGTAACACTTATTTTTATACCCACCACTATTTTGTCATTCCGTTTGTAACACATAGAAATATTTTTAGTAGAACCAAAAAGTCTATTTATTCTGGGTTCTTATTAGATTCTAAGACAAGCTAGCCATATCAGTCCGTCTGTTGAAGGCACGATTGAGCTTTGCAAAAAGACATAGAATAATGAAATTTTTACAAATATTCTGTTCCAACGACATGTTTGGTATTGAAAATGGGCAAAATTTAGAAGCTCCAGAAGGATCCGAACAAATTTTCATGCAACGAGAAAACTTCAAACTATATTTTGTTTGCATACATATTTCCATATTTTGGTATAGCCTCATACAAAGTTTAGTTTTGAAAATCACTTAAACGCACATAAATCTCTCATAAAATTAACTATCAAGTTAAATTCAACACAAATAATCAGCATATATGTATTAATAGTCGTAAGATAATCGGTCCGTATCGGTTTAATGTGCTTAAACCTCTTATAAACATCACTATCAAGTTAAAATTTGACAGAAATCATTCACATACTTATACAAATAAAACGTCGTACTACGTCCGAAAAACTTATTAACCTACATAAACATCCATATCGAAACGAAATTTTACATAAATCAGTTATAAGTATGTAAAAATTATACTATTGGCTCTTGTAAAATTAGTCCGTAATTGGCCATGGACTCACATGCAATATTCACTTCCGAGAATAACCACAGAATATACGGAGAAGATTGTTTTGGCGTTTCACAAAGTGAAAATCAGTTTCCTAGGGCTTTTTGGTATATATGTTGTGCGACAAAGTAAATCATTACACGCTGCTAAAATAAACTTTAGCTAAATAAAAATTGCATAATAGTAGTTGATAACACTAATGTAAAGGATTCGCAAAATTAAATTGCAATAATGGACAAATTTATTAACATAAAAAATCACCAAGGATGGTTTTAAATAAATTCATAGCAATCATATCTGTACTTATTATTAAATTATTTTAACTTTAACCTTATTCTTTAACTCATTATTTATTTATCTCTAAATTTAATTTTACCTACTTAAAATTACAGCGTTTGCATTTCACTTAAATTGTGTCAACCTAAATCAAAACTGCTACGCTTGCATTATTCTTAAGTAAGCAAAAATCAAAATATACTTAGGTCAATTAACTTATTCTTTTTACATTAATTAGCTCTATTTAGTTAGGGCATTTTATTCAAAAATATTTAAACTAAATTTAGACTTATTTCAGCATTAGTATGTATGTCAATTAATGAAGGTATTGTTTTTTTAATATTGTATAACAATTTTTAGAAATATATCAATTGATTCTACAGTCTTCTACAGAAAGGTCTTTTCTTTAGAAGTACAAAACGTCTTTCATTTACAAGTGCTGGAAAGACAAAGGAAAACAAAAAACAAATCATGCTAGAATTCGAAACTGTACAATATGCAAAACAGAACTTTGTTTTAAGAAAGTAAAATGTAAATGATTTCGAATTACATAATTCTATGTTGAATTAGTTATTACGAAAATTATAAACTCAAATATGTTTTTGAAAACTTCTGCAAATTCGAAAATTGTTGTACTATCTATATCAGAGAAGAGAAAGTGACCATTCACATTTGCTAACCATTCGCAACTTCATTGCTTTTGCATTGCTTTTACTCGACAATAATAAAAATGTGCATTGCTGTTTGTTTACTCATTCCTTATTACTGTTTGCTATTTTACATTCCCTTTTTGTTATGCGGTTATACATCAAGCAACGAAATAATTCGTTGAAAAAACTAAAATCATTCACACCATTCGTCCAGTATTCGTTGCTTTCAGTGAATGAAAACATAAAGAAAGAGCAAAAACAATACAAAACCTAATGAGAAAATAAATATTTTTTGGTTGTTGCTTTATGTGCGATTTGTTGACAGTAAACTAGTAAAGTTTGATATTTTTTGTTAGTATGGACAACTTATACAATCAGCATTGAAACCATTCATACCAATCGTTAACCATTCGTACCAATCGTTAATTATTCATTGCTTTTGGGAGTATACGTTTACATTTGTGCAAGACATGCAATGCAAGCATCATTTTTCGTTATACTCCGTTTTGTGAATAATGACATGTATTGCTTTACGGAATTGATTTATGTTGCCAACATGAGGTTCGTTTTTTGTGATTGTATTCAAAATCAAAAATTAACCAATCAATCCGTTCTCTGATGTATATATACATATAAAAGTTATTGTATGTATGTTTATTATTATTAGTTTGGGATCTTTAGACGGCTGAACCGATTTGTTTGAAATTTTCGCAGTATATGTATGTCTGGAAGGAGCATAGGCTACTTTTTCTTCTGAAATTTTAAGTGGGCGTGGTACCTCCCATACAAAGTTAATTTTAAAAATCAAGTACTTAGGAAACTATAATAGCTATAGTACTCAAATTTGGCATGAGCAATTTCATTATTTGTTTAAATATTTGCGGAAAAATGGGACAAGAATGGGCGGACTATCAATAGTGGGCGTGACACCTCCCATAGATCTGATGACAAACTATATATAGGCAAAGCTATATCAGCTATCAATATTAATATTTAGGACACCAATGCGCTGATTAGCAACAATATTAAGTAAATGTTACAATTTGTATACATTTGAAACCCTTATCTCTATATATATAAAATTCAATGTATGTATGTATGTATGTAACGTATAGACTCCAAAACGGCTGAGCCGATTTTGATGAAATTTTCACAGCATGTTACTGTGACTCTGGAAGGAATAATAGGGTATTTTTTTTTACCACGCCCACTTTTTTAAAATATTGTAATTGAAGACCAAACCTTTGGACCGATATTTTTGAAATTTTCACAGCATTTAACTGGGACTCTGGTATGATTAATTGGGTACTTTTTTTACCACGCCCATTTCTACGCCCACTTTTTAAAAATTATGTAATTGCTCCCATATAGTTTTAAACGGATTTACTTCAAATTGTATACACATTATATACTCCAGGCGAGGTAAAAATAAAGATTTCTTAAGCCACGCCCCTTTTCACGCCAAATTTTTGAAAGTTTTATACTTTTTGTTCTCTATACAAATTTGTTCCTTCCAACGTATTTTTTTTATTTGGTAGTATATTGCTCTTAATACTGTTAACATCGCCATATAACTATGAACCACGCCTACTTCATCGCCCCCTTTTTTAATTCAGATACTTACTTATACCACGAACAATGTTTGCTATACAAAATACTTTTTTTGTAATATGTATTTACCTAAAGTTTTATATACTTTTTAACTACATACATTTTTTTATTACCAAATCCCCATTTCTCGCCCCATTTCACCTTAAATTATATTGCTTTTAATCTATATATATAAAAATGAATGTGTTTCTGTATGTTTGTGCTTAAAAGGAGGCCAAACCCTTGGACCAATCTGCCTGAAATTTTTACAGCATGTTACTGTGACTCTGGAAGGAATAATAGGCTATATGAAGTTTTGATTGTACAAACGGGTGTGGCACCGCCCATATAACCCACAAATTTAACCCGCCATATTTTGGGCATTTTTTGACCTACGTCAATGATATTTGGTACATATGGTATTGGCATAATTAGGAATACGTACCAGGAGAAAAGTGGGTGCGACCACGCCCCATTTCAGGAAAATTAAAAATCGTAATATAGTCTTAACTACTGGACCGATCGTCATTAAATTTTCACAATAGGATATTCTTAAGAAATAATAAATTCTTAACTACGTAAGTGGACAAAGGGGCATGGCCTCGCCCACTAAACTAAAGCATTACAATAAATACATTAAAATTAAATAAATAAATGTTTGTAAATATATAAATATGTTTTATTTTATTTTATAACGAGGGGTGGGGAGTAGCGAAGCACACCGGGTTTAGCTAGTCTATGTATAAAAGTGAATATCTATATATAAAAGTGAATGTGTGTTTGTTTGTTTGTATATTGTAAATCATAATAAGATAATGTAATAAGATTTAATTTAAAAGGAAAACTGTAGGTTTTAATAACTTAATAAATACCGTATTTGCCCGACGATAAGACGCACCTTTTTACTCTGAAAATTTGACCTAAAATCAGGGTGCGCCTTATCGTCCGATAAATACGGTATATTTGTTTAACTTTAAACTTTTTATTTGAATACGATACGGGTAGTGAAGCAAATCGTTTCTGATTCGCGTTTTCTGATTCTTGGGATTGTACTGTATGTATATATATAAAGGGTGTCCCAACTAGAACAAAATTTTTAAATTTTAAATAAAACACAGATAATTATTATTTTTATTTGAACTCTTAATTTGAAATCTTTGATATTTCTTTATTTAGGCTTGAGTTCATTAAATTTAATTTTCATTAAATTGTTTTTACTGAAGGTAATGAAATTTAAATTAATAAAATGAATAAACTCGAAATATCAAAGATTTAAAATTAACAGTTCAAATAAAAATAATAATTGTTATTAAAATAGCTAGGGCACAAGCTAATGTTTGCGATTGTACTTCAAGTAGTACACATAAAATGTCGACGAAAGTGGACAAAAAACATAATAAACAAATATATTCAGGTTTTCGAGACGAAGTCTTGACATGAATAGGAAAAAACTGAAGAAAAAGGAGACAACATGTAAATAAATTGAAAAATTATAATTACAGCAAATTTCGAACCACCAGTGATACCGGTTAAAGGATTGATGTTTGACAAAGAATAATAGGCTAGCGAGCGCCGCAGTGGTGCAGAGGGTGAGAACGTAAAGAATTCTGATGAGAGAAAGTGGTGTTTCTCGAAACATATGTAAATTCAACCAACAACCCAGGTTCGAATCCCAGTCAAGAAAAATTATCAAAAATAAAAATTTTTTCAAGTTGTAAAACAATTCCTACTTCAGTAAAAATAATTTAATGAAAATTAAATTTAATGAACTCAAAGCATAAAACACAAATATTTAAAAGAAAAATCGTGAAACTTTATTTATCGTAAAGTAGACAGAATGAGGTTATGTATGGAACAAGATATCGTGCAGGCTTTGCTGGCACACACGCGATCTTTTAATGAAATTTTCAATGACATTTTTGAATAAATGCTGCGACATTTCATTAATGAAGCGTCCAATTTCCTCTTTTAAGGCTTGAGTTGTCGTCAGCGTATTCGCGTAAACCAGCGACTTCAAAAAACCCCAAAGAAAAAAATCTAAAGGTGTTCAATCGCACGATCTAGGCAACCAATTCTGGTCTCCGAAACGCGAAATAACACGACCGGGAAATGACTGATGCAGCAATTGAATTGTTTCTCTGGCTGTATGACATGTGGCGCCGTTTTGTTGAAACCACATGCCCTCCACATTCATTTCTTCAATTCTAGGAAAGAAAAAACTGGTTATCATTTCACGATACCGAAGACCATTGACTGTTTGCGCTTGACCTGCCTCATTTTCTTAAAAAAAAGGTCCAATGATTCCTCCAGGAGGATGCATTTGCTTCTCGTGAATAACTCCAGGAATTTACTCACCCCAAATTCGACAATTCTGCCTATTGACGAAGCCATCAAGATGGAAATGGGCCTCGTCACTAAAGATGATTTTATCGGCAAAATCAGCATTTTCATGTTGTCTCTCCAATACCCAATTAACGAACTCCCTTCGCTGTCCATGGTCAGCTGGCTTCAGTTCCTGAGTCAATTGAACTTTGTATGTATGAAGATGGCAGTCTTTCGTCAAAATGCGCTGCATAGTGGATTTGGAGACACCAATTTGCTGAGCTCGGTGTCGAATTGAGGTGGATGGAGTTTGTCCGACATCATCACGTACAGCTGCGACATTTTCAGGCGATCGACCTGGTCGAAGGCGCGTTATTGTATTTTCATCACTAACATACCCAGTTTCGGCAAATTTATTCATTAATCTCTTTACAGTTGACTATTTTGGAGCATTATTATGACCCCAAATTGATCGCAATTTGCGAACTGTAGCCGCAAAACTTTCACCATTTTGGTAAAACCATTTCACAATGAGAATGCGTTGTTCATTCGTGTAGCGCAACATTTTTGCTAATCTTGTACCTTCTACTAGCAAACAATAACAATTGTTTAAATGTCAAACAATGACACTTCGAATGGCGCCAAATTTAAAAATTGCGTTCTAGTTGGGACACCCTTTCCAATACAATAAATTATGTACATTTATTTAAGAAAAAAAAAAAAGATTTTAAAAATATCTGAAACTAACAAAAATATGAATCCGCTCCTGAGATTAAGGGCCGTTTTCTCATTAGGCAATTATCTTTTTTCCCAACGAAAAACTGCCGATTAAAGAAATTTTGTTTTCTCAATGTCTCATTTGCTTCTATTCTGTCGCAAAACTAACCAGCCCTCATCTGCCGATTATTTATTTATTGTACAGATAAATTCAATCAGCTGACTGCTGTTCATATTTTTTATGTGGCAATACCTTGAGTTTTTGTAAAAAAATTAAATATATTTAAGAAAATATGTTTAATAGAGGAATAAACATTAATTTGATGGAAGATGAACTTGAAGAACATGAATTCCAGCTGAATGTTGAAAGAATTTATCATGCCAGACCTAACTACCTGGCAGACATGGATGATAATGAATTTTCCAAAAGATTCCGGCTGTCAAAGGCAACATTTAAAATCGTTCTTGATATGATCACCGACAAAATTTCCTCAATGATGGAAATCATGCTCTTACACCCGAAATCAAAATATTGCTAACATTACGATATTATGCCACGGGCAATTTTCTTATAACGGCCGAAGATTTTTGTGGAGTAAGCGTATCTTCTGCTTGCCGTGCAGTAAGAGACGTTTCTCAGGCAATAGCAGCTCTCTCCGGAAATTTTATTAAATTTAATAAACCGCATACAGCTACTGTGGATGCATTTTTTCGAATATCCAAATTTCCAAAGGTGGTTGGTGCGATCGACTGTACACATGTACGAATTCAATCACCGGGAGGAGATAATGGGGAAATATTCCGGAACCGCAAAGGGTATTTTTCCTTTAATGTCCAGGCTGTATGTGATGCTAATTTAATATTCAAAGATTTGGTCGCAAGATGGCCTGGCTCAAGCCATGATAGCATGATTTTTAATAACAGCAGATTAAAATATCGTTTAGATAGTGGAGAATTCGGCCAACTTTACATTCTTGGGGATGGTGGCTGCAAGGCTTCCAGTTATATGTTGACACCTCTGCTTATCGGATTAAGCCACAAAAATTGTATAATGAGTCGCAGATTCGAACTCGAAATGTTGTAGAGAGGAGTTTTGGAGTTTGGAAGCGACGATTCCCCGTATTATCTTTGGGAATGCGGTTAAAATTATCAACTGCAATGAGTGTGATAGTTGCATGTGGAGTTCTACACAACTTATGTATAATTCACAAAGATCCTGTGCATTCTGAAATGGATACCAATGAAATCACTACCATTTTTGAAAATGACAGCATCGTAGCAGAAACTTCATCTAACGCTCGGAGAATATTAATCAATAGTTATTTTGCAAGGTACATAAACTCATTCATAAATTCGTATATTTACATATATTTAAGATGTTTATTTTTTCCATTCCAGTCTTTAAATTTGATGTTTTGGAAACTCTTCACTTGAAGAAGATTTTAGTGAAACGAAAGAAATTTTATAAAACTTTAATTAATGTAAAATTTTAACGGTTGAAAATATCATTAAAAAATTTGAAACTTATATAGTACATCAATCGCATTATAATTTTTGCCATTTTTAGATATTTTTTCTCAAACCAATTTTTTAAGTTGGTCAGGTTTGGATAAGGATAAGGTGACTATATATATAGTCCCGAAAAAATGTTTTTCTATAAAAGAAATAAAAAAGGGACTTATCAAAAAAAGGAAAGAATACGGCCCATTTTACATGTTTCAAATTTGTATGCGTGTAACTTTTTATAGGGATAAAGTAACTAAACACCTCAGCTCCAACTTTGTAAATTTTCGTTACGATATCTCCAATAGTTCCCGAGATACCAATTTATTTCTAAAAAAAACTTTTCTAAAAGTTTGTTCATGTGAAGAAAGAACCAATATTTTTTTATATTATTGTATTTGTTATTAATATTTATTAGTCTTCAATTCAGTCTTAAATTGCGAGGTATTAAATTACTAATAATAAGGTAACATAAGTAAGAGTAAATTTAAAAGGAACAAAAAATAATATCAGTTTTAAATTCAGGTTCTGATGAGATCGGAAAAATTATACATTTTACTTTATATATGTATATGCTTTACATACATATTCCCTTATTCATAAAAACTTACAACAGGTTTATAAAGCAAATTTCCATACAAAATTTGCTTTATAAACCTCTTATAAACCTGTTGTAAGTTTTATGAATAAGGGGGTATGTATGTAAAAGCTGTAAATATATCAATATTTTTTCACATATATAAATCAAATTTTTGATTTTTTTTCCTTTAGCTCAATAGCTAATATTTCAATTTTTAGTTTCATCGACTCTATCTCCAATTTATGTTTTTCATTTGCTCTAAGATTTTCACCTTCATAAAAGACCTGTTGCAATTTAAGTAATTTAACTTTTTCTTCTTCCATTGATGTTTTTTTATTCTTATTAGAAATAAATAACTCGTTGGAAACTTTTCGTTTAACTGCAGAAGATTTAAATTTTACTCCCCTTGAAAATGGTTCGATAGTGGGTTTGGTTTTTATTTCAGGAAGTTCCTTGCATTCCGACATCGTGCTCACTTCGAGTTCGTCAGGAAAATCCTCTTCCAAGATAGAAGTGTTATTCAGAATATCCATGTTGTCACGAAATTCTTCTTCCATTTTTTCATCATTATTATTCGCTATTAAAAAATCACAATAAAATAACAAATAGTTTTAACTAGGTTACACATTTTCTTACCATCATTATCGAATGGATTGTATAATCCATTCGTACTTGTCCCTTAATGTTTTCCAGGGACGGTGTATTCCACTCTGACTCTTAAAGGATTCTTCCAACTTCATCCATGCTTCATTTTTTAGTTTCCAATTGATTGCGTCCGATTTTTTGTTCTCCAATATATGCTTTTGGCTTACAACCAAATCTACAAGCAGCAGTTCCTCTTCAGCAGTAAAATTTTTCCCACGTTGCTTTTTATCGTTCATCGTTTAAGTTATAATTAATTTTTTTAAAATATTTGTTTTCTTTATTTTATTTTTTATTTTTTCACGTTTGGGTAGATTTGTTTTATGTTTTTGTCATTTCGAAGAGTTCCGGTTGAACTAATGTGACTACTACTCTGAAAATTTGGATCAAATCGGACAATGTAAAATGGAAATGGTAAAACGTTTACAAAATTTTAATATGTCTACTGTTCTTACAAACTGAATTAAAATAAAAACATGTGTTGGGAAATATATGAGTTATTATAAATTCCTTCGATTATTATTTTCACCTAAAAGAATTTTTAATGACACAACCGTACTTTTATTTTTATATCTTTGGAGAAATAAACTCCGAAAATTCATGCGTCATCGGAAGCTGGTAATAACAATTGTTTGTATTGTAAACGCATTCCAATGAGGCACAGTTTAGAATTTTTTAAATTGACTTAAATTTTCAGAATTTTACTATTATAGTATCAGCGTTCTAACTTCTAGAAATTATCTTTTTCCCCAACGAAAAACTGCCGACTAAATAAATTTGGTTTTCTCAATGTCTCATTTGCTTCTATTCTGTTGCTAAACTAACCAGACCTCATCTGCCGATTATTTATTTGTTGTACAGATAAATACAATCAGCTGACTGAATGCTGTTCATATTTGTTATGTGGCAATACCTTGAGTTTTTGTAAAAAAATTAAATAGATTTTAGAAAAAATGTTTAATAGAGAAATAAACATTAATTTGATGGAGGATGAACTCGAAGAACATGAATTCCAAGTGAATGTTGAAAGTTTTTATCATGCCAGACCGACCTAACTACCTGGCAGACATGGATATTATTTATTTTTTAAAATATTTGTTGTTTTGATTTTATTTTTTGTTATTTTTTCACATTTGGAAAACAGCTGATTTATGTCAACAACTTGTCACTTGAAGACCGAGTTCCCAATTTTCACATAAATTTTGAGAGGTATTGCCAAATGAAAATAATTTTTCTGTCGGTATATTGAGAAAACCAAAATTGTTAACGGACATATTATCAGTCCAATAAATTTATGTCGACATTTAGTAACAGGCAGTTTGTCGACACATTGAGAAAACGGGACTAAATATCTTAAAATTATTTTTTTAGAGAATACTATGTTTGAACTTTTTATATTTATTATTAGAGAAAATTTTTCATTTGGCTCGAGTTAAAATTGTAAAAATAAATATTTTACATATTTAAAAAAAACAATGCTTTTACAATATTATCTATACTCTGCAAGTAATCGTATGTTTGGATTTACATAAAAAAATTTTACAAACTTTTCTTAAAAAGCTTTTTGGAATTAAAATATTATATCCACAAAAAAAAAATAAAAAATTCAGGTGAATTTATACTTATTCGTTTATGAGAATTTTTCGAATGCTTTTAAACTCTGAAGGAGATCAATACAATTTTGAAATAAATCATTGTTGTATACAAAATCAAACACTCATGTGTGTCTGTTTTTACTCTACTCAATTTTACATGCCATTCTTTCTTTGCACAGTAAACATTCTATTTACGTTTTTACTTCAAATCTTTCTACAATGCAGATTTTATTTTATCGGAAATGACTGTTCTCGTTAAATCAATCACAAGTTTGTGTTTACGTTTACGTATCAAAATGAACATAAACTGAAGTATGTAAATACGATTTTAAAAATAAAGTAAAAATCAGCTTATCATTATATTCCCGGGAATGAGTACATCCACATCCACCAATGCCTGTGTGTTTATACATACATAAATGCATTAGACCTGCCGTAAAAAATAAATTTATAATTTTGTTCTTTTTTAGACAGAAATTATCAGGAAAAATTTTGAAGCCATCCCGTTGACAAAATATTCTTCATAAATATTTATTGCATTATTTTCTTACAATGTGCAAACCACTAACATTGAATTGAAAATACTAAAATCGAAATTTGCAATTGGTTTAGACAAGTACAGAAGAAACTTGATAACGAACTTTAAACAAATTTATTAATTTTTTAATCCTACGCCAACGTTATGTGACTGTTACCTTTCATATATGGTGTTAGACTTAGGAACGGTTCTTACTCCAATTCCTCCAATTCCTCTATAGATTGTTTAAAAACATATTTAATAATAATATTTAATATTAATATTTTTTTTAATTAAGCACACAATTAGATCCGTCATTAACAACAGATTTATATGTTTGGGACAGGTCTAATCTTCATATATGGCATTATTTGAATACAACCAACTAAAATAAACACATTAGTATTTGTAAGGACGTGAAAATTATTTTCGATTGAAACGAAATGAATCTTGAATTTTGTTTTATTCGAGCATTATTCAAATTTAAAACATTAAAATACAATTTATCACAGACAAGTGACATCTAAAAAGATTTTAAGCTTAAGACAAAGGTAACTAATCTCACAACAGTATAACAGGCTTATATCGAACACCGATTTTTGCAAAATTTTTTATAAAAACAAATTTAAAAACAAAAATTAAAGAAAACTCTATTAAAACCATGTGTGATATACATACTAGAGGATTTTTAATTTCATACGTTTTGTTTCTGTCAATACAACAAAAACAAGAACAAAATATATATGTACCCAGTAAAAAATGTGCTCCAAAAGGAGCATGTGTTATGTATGAATTCATACCTCAAATCGCTTCAAACCTGCTGATGCGATGCATGATTTTTGTATGAGGTGTTGCCGGTTTGGAGGACTACTTTCTGCTGACAATAAGCGCTTCTTTTAACCTAATCAAACATGCAAATAAAGCACTTTCCTAAAGTGTTTTTTTAATTCTATATGAATGTAACTGAGAAGCGCGATATTCGTTTAGTAATTGACTTTTGTTGTCATACGTAAATCTGTAGACTATAATTTCATTTTTGTTTTTTCGCTTTAAAACCTTCTTCTTCAATATTTGCCAGATATTTTTTGCTATTTTCTTCAAATATAATGCAGATTATATTATGAAATTTTTCACACTTTTTTATTATAAAACGGCAAGTCCTGCTTAACATGGTAGGAATCCGCCCATAGTTCATTATAGCCGCCATACAGATGTTCCGAGAGGACATATGCCCTTATGGTACATAAATGTCTATAGAAAAGCCGTAACCATAAAAAACTATGTAATAATAAGTTTCATGCAAAGTAAAATCTCAAAACGATATTTTGTTTGCAATGTTTGCAAAAACTATATTCCAAATACATATTTAAATCATCGTACCGAATTTCATTATGATCAATCCTTATTTGACCGAGGTCCACATATAAAGTCCACTTCCGGAAATCACTTAAATGCGCATAAATGATGATGAGTCAATATATGACCATAGCGCCCATATACAGTCCACATTTACAATATATATTGATGTTAAATTATGCAAACATGTGTAACAGCGGCTTTTATGTGGGCGAGTAGTGGGAAAGTTGTAGATTGAAATACCCCCAATGAGGTCCGCAATAATATTACCACCCATTAGTCCCTATTGGAAACTTCACACACGTGCTTGATAGGCTAGCTAGTTCGGGCAAAAGGGTCGGGGATCTTGTTTCCTAGTAGACGTAAAGCCGTACAAAAAAAAATCACGTGTGCTAAAATATGCCCTAATAATAAAAAAAAACAACATATATAAATTTTCCCTTGAAAAGACCTTGTAGGACCAGATGGAAAAGCCCTGACCTCATTACCCTCCACACCTATGGACTCCCTGGTGGTCTATATAATTTTTATATGGGAATCCCCTAATACACTTTACCTGTTTTCCTCTGACTTCGAAGTTTTACCTTAAATTATACACTATTTCATATTTGAAACTATATCTAATTTATTATAAAGGAAGAATTCATAGTTAGGTAGTTAATTATAATACAAAAAAAAAAATAAACAAAAAAATTCATAGAATAGATATATGTATGTATATGTAGTAAAAAAAATTAAACTAATTCACTAAAAATGTCTTTTATATCTAATGAGGGATATTTAAATACATGTTATTGCAAAGAAATCTTAGTTATTTCTCTTAAATTCATTAATTTGAGAATCTTAATATATTAAAATGTCTTTGCAACAATAAAAAAAAATTGTAAAAAAAAATTAAGAGAAAGCAAAAAAAAAAGAAGTATAACGATAATAACCAAAAGCAAATAAACAATAAAAGAACAAACTTACGATTTTTTTGTATAACTCCAACGTAGCTTGAAGGCCTTCAGCATGTCGATGGGCATTAAGTGATCTCTTATTTGATTCTGTTTTTTTAGTGTTTATACTTAGTAAAATTAATAAGTGTTATACTAATATTTTCTTTTACAAAAGTGTTAGGGTTTCCGTTAATAAAAAAAAATGGTTAATTATGCATATGGGGAAATTTTGTATAATAGGGATAATTGAAAAAAAAAATAATAATGGTAGGGAGTTGAATGTTAAAAAAAAAACTAAGATTTTTAGTGTAAGAATTAGATTATAAATATATGAAATTACATATTGGTATCTATATAAAATTGGGCTATTGATGTAGTTAATTGGTTAGGTGCAGATTTGAATGATGACGAACTGAACCGAATTTTAAGGTTTAGTTTAAATATTGTCTTAATAAAAATTTTTGGGTTTGTATGATTGAAATTAATATAAAGGATATTTTGAGTAGGATAGTAGATATAATTTAGAGGTTAAATTTGACTAATAAGGATAATGATTTCTGATGTTATAGTTGTAGGGAGTTGGTGAACTTTATAAGATCGCAACGGACAGGTACTTTAAATCTCCAGGGTATTCTGGTTTTATAATTTCTCGTTCCACTCGGATGTAAGATAAGATACTATTGGGAATTTTGGCAGAGAAGTAATTCTTAGGAAATGTGCGTTAATCCGGATTCCCGGACACTTTCCCGATGGTCTAAATGAAATAAATTCCAAATAATTTAAATGCAAACTCCGCTTACGTAATTAATTAGTGGTATTACCTTGTAGGGCCGGAATTCAATAAAAAAAATCAAAGTTGGGTAGAAGACTTGGTCCTTTGTGATCCTCTGAGATTTCGTTAAGTCTTTTGTTGGCTTTTGACTCAATTAATTTTTATAAGAAATTCTCAGTTTTCTTAATTGTTTTACAATTGGGTTTAAAAATTAACAAAAAAAATAAACTGTACTTCTCACTTATAAGAACACGTTTTGTCTTTTCTTATAATAAAAATTTAGTGCCGCTTTGTTCTATGTATACATACTTAGATTTAGCACGCCAAAATTAGAAAGAACGTCTTAATTAAACATTACTGACATATCACTTGTTCTTTTACCGCTTATTGCATTCTATATTCTCTATATATCTCACTTTTCGAACATTAAAAGCTTTTTTCTTTAAGAACAAGAAGGACAGAGTGATATATTTTTCTCACTCATCATGTATAGCATATACATGAAATATACATGATCTTACGAAAAAGTAATTAAAGCAATTAAAACATGATTGCCAATATTTTAATCTTACAAGACAGTGATGAGCTTACCAACATATTACGGACTGTCAATAGGGGAAATTTTGTTAGTTTCAAAAAAAAAAATGTATAAAAGAAAAGTACTGACTGGGGAAATATTCACAAAAAAAATGTTACAACAATTAGCTAATGTTGTTGTATTTTTTTAGTAATAGTTTTAATGTTGTTGGTATTTGTAAATAAAAATACATATGTATGCCGAAATGGATAAGATTAAAAATATTAATGACACCACAAAAAAAAATGAAAATATGTAGTTCGGGGAAAAATTTTAATAATATTTAAAAAAAATTATTCCTATTATGCATTTCGTTGTTTCTGTGAATAAATGAAACATTAAGATTTCCCATATTACAAAACAGGTGTTGTAGAATTTTTTTTTTTTTTTTTTATAAAAAAAAATGAAACAAAAGCTGAAGTCAAATGCGAATATCTTTGGCATGGAATTTTCCCAGGTTTTTCCCTGACATGTCTTGCAGTTCATAATAATTTGATCCATGCTTGGCAATAATTTTAGCCTTTTCAAACTTATTGGCTAATTTGCAATTGAAATGGTCTATAGCTTTTGACTGCGCAAAATTTCTGCGAAATACGATTTGACCGGGTTCGTAATGAACTGGGCGAGCACGAAGATTATAAGTCTTAACATTTCTTTCATAAGCTTTTCTTATATTATCTTGAGCTTTTTTTCTGACCAATTCCAATTTTTCATGTGTCTTTAAATCTGTGTGTGCTTCTTCCAATAAATTCAATGATCTTAAAAGCTTATACGAATTTCCGTTTACCAACATATTTTGCCCAAACAAAAGGAAGTATGGTGAGAAACCAGTACTAACATGTACAGAGTTTCTCAGCGCACAACTGATAGCCGAAAGATTCTCATCCCAGTTCCTTTGTGACGGTTTAACATATGCCCGTATGGCAGCTAACACCGAGCGATTGACTCGCTCGCTAGCGTTCGCTTGTGGGGAGTAAATTGCTGTAAGATTATGAAAAACGCCATAAGATTTCAAGAATTCTTCAAACAGATTCGATTTAAATTGCACCCCATTGTCAGTGGTAACCGATTCGGGAACTCCAAAAATGTGAAAAACGCGTTTTTCCAGAAATTCTACAATAATATTGGCAGTGAATTTTTTTATAGGCTCAAGAAAGTGGAATTTAGACAAATGGTCTAAGACTATAATAATACCAACATTACCGGATGATGACCTCGGATATGGTCCTAAAAGATCAAGATAAAGTTTTTGAAAAACTCGGGCCGACGTCGACTGTAGACCCATTGGAGGTTTTAATATTTTATTTGTAGCCTTCGTTTGTTTACAAACGTCACAATTTAGTACGTAATCTGATATCTGTTTAGTCATTTTGGGCCAAAAGAAAAATGTTTTTACACGCCTTAGTGTTTTTCCTACACCGCCGTGCGCACAAAGAGGATGATCATGAGCCCTTTTTATCAAGTCCTCTGTTAGTGAGGAAGGAACCCACAGTTTCCACGACATTTGCTCTTGAACTTCGTTGCCGGATGAGTGTTCAATTTTTTTATATATAAATCCGTTATCAATTTTAATATCTGGTATATATTTAATTTTGTTCTGAAGTCTCGTTATCAATGACAAATATTCTTGTGACTTAAATTCATCTGATTCTAAATCTATTTCAATAGAATTCTCAATTTCGTTAGCAAAAATAGTTTCCACGTTTACGACCTGAATACCCTCATTATTTTCCGCAAACATTCGGGACAACGAATCTGGAACAATATTCTGACTTCCCTTTCTGTGTCGTATCGTAAAGTGGAAGCCTTGTAGCTTAAGCGCCCACCTTGCAAGTCTACCGTGCAAATCACCCTGGTTCATTAGCCACTTGAGTGATGCGTGATCCGTTATGATCTCAAATGTGTGCCCCTCGACGTAAGCTCGAAATTTCTTTATTGCCGTCACCGCAGCTAAACATTCTTGCTCTGAAACAGTGTAGTTTCTTTGGGCAGATGTTAATTTTTGACTCATATAAGCTACAGGTACTTCTTCGTTATCGTCATTTGTCTGCGCCAGTACGGCCCCAATCCCATATTGACTTGCGTCACATTGGATGGAAAATGGACGGGAAAAATCCGGATTGTGCAACACCGGTGCGGAACATAATGAATTTTTCAATTCTTCGAATGAAAATTTGGCGGCGTCGGACCAAATAAATTTGTTCTTTTTCTTTAACATATCTGTTAACGGAGCTGTAACGGTCGCGAAGTTGCGGACAAATCGTCTGTACCACCCACAAATCCCCAGGAATCGCCTTAATTGACGGACGGACTTCGGAAGTGGATAATCCCTAATGGCTTGAACTTTGTCTGGGTCTGTCCGAATCGTGCCATGGCCTATTACATGTCCCAAGTATTTTACTTGTTTAAGTACGAATTTACTTTTTTCAATGTTAATAGTCAGATTCGCTGTCCTCAAATGAAACGATAGTTCGTGCAATAATAAAATGTGTTCTTCGAAAGTCTCAGTTATGATGAGCAAGTCATCTAGATATACAAAGACTTTGTTTCGCAAATGTGCCGGGATAACCTTGTCCATCAGTCTGGACATCGTCTGTGGCACGTTACACAAGCCAAAGGGCATGGTTACGAACTGATATAGTGGACGACCAGGCACCGTGAAAGCTGTCTTCTCCTTTGACCCCTCGTCCAATGGAATTTGCCAGAAGGCATCCTTCAGGTCAAGACTCGTAATGAATCTTGCTTTTGGGAGCCTGCTGAGAATTCCATCAATTAAGGGCAAAGGATAAGCGTCTTTCACGGTGACACTGTTAAGTTTCCTGGCGTCCAAACACAGACGTACCTTCCCAGGCTTGTGCACAAGTGCCACAGGCGACGACCAAGGACTTTGGGACTCCTCGATAACCCCTAATTGAAGCATTCGATCTATTTCCTTGAATAATAACTCCTCCACGGCAGGCGAAACTGCAAAATACCTTTGCTTTATGGGTTTATTATTCGAGGTATCAATAACATGTGTGACCAATGTAGTTCTACCAAGACCTTTCTTTGAGTATGATGGAAATGAACTAATAGCTTCGTCTAGTTTAATCTTTTCCTCTATACTTAAATTGTGACCATTAGAATCAGATATTTCAGGTTTCAAATTTGACTTTTCTATTTCCGAAATTTTCTCACTAAACAAGTCATTCGCTAAATCAAATGTGTGTACAAAATCTACACCTAAATATAAATTTTGACTCAAATTAGGTACTATCAGAAATTTTAAAGTTTCGGATCTTCCTCTAAAACTAACATGAGTGGTAACCCTACCGACTGTAGAATGTTGTGTACCGTCAGCAGTTTTAAGGTAAACTTTAAATTTTTCAAAAGGGTATTTATTCTCATATAAAAACTTTTTTGCAAAATCGGATGCGATGCATGATACTGTAGCTCCGGTGTCAATCATCCCTACTACATCTTCATTAAAAATTCGGATTGTCGCAAAAGGTCTTAAATCAAATTTACTTTTGTCTGAGATTATAGCCGAACAAACACTTCTTCTATTCTGAATTATATTTTTCCAAAATTTTCTTAATCTCTTAGTTGATCTTTTTACATTTTTATTATTATTTTTCACCTCTATTTCCTCACTAAATATTCTTAATTTCGCTTCTTTATATTCTTTTAATCTAATGTGATAAGGTTTTAAATAAGTAGGAATAACAACTGTTTTACAGTATTCAGTATCTTTTACTTTACTATGTCCTACTGTATGAGATTTGATTGAAGACGAGTTTATATTTGAGTTCCCCGGGACTGAAATTTTCCCTTCGAACTGTGGTCCGGGTAGTTTTTTGGAAATTTATTGCATTTTGTACAATTCGGTTTAAAAATGTTTGGAATACCGCAACCATAACAAAAAATCTTCCTATCCCCTAAACATTCTTCAAATTTATGGCCGGTTTTGGAACAATTCCAACATATTAATTCTTTAATTTCTTCAATTTTAATCATATCTGTACTAACTGGTGGGTCATTTTCTAATTCCGATACTATTTTATGTGATACAAAAGTTCTATTGGCCCTATACCTACTTAACTCTTCGTCTAAGATCTCGTGTTTTCTTACAAAATCCCTTAATTCAGATATAGAATTAATATCGAAATGCAACATTTCTTTTCGGACCTCGGGCCGCAAATTGCGTTTTAAAATTTCAATTAAATCATATTCATTTACTGGAACTTGTAAACGATCTGTGATCTGTAATATGGCATCATAGTAAGAATCGAATTTTTCACCGTTTCGTTGTTTTCTACCACGCATCTGTTCTCTTAAATCAAAATCAGTTCGTCGGTCTTTAAATTGATTTCTCAATTCTCTGCAAAGTGTATCCCAATCTACTCTAGCTACGGTAGCATGAAAACGCCAAAACCAATCAATGGCTTTATCGCTAAACAAAATATGAATATGTTGGCAAAGTGTATTAAAATCTCCTCTAAGACTCTGAACTGTTAAGGCATGAACGCGATATATAAAATTGTCAACCGACAAACTATTTTCGTCCTGGCCACTAAACTTCAAGTGCCATCCTGATATGATGGAGGAAATTTTATCTGATGTCCAATTTAAAGTAAAGTTTTGATTACTGTTATTACGATTTGGTCTAAAATTAGGTACATTTATTGAATTTCTTGGACCATTTTCAAAATTACGACTTCCAATACTACTACGATTCCCATAATTATTTCGAGATACAAAATTATGCAAGGAATTAGTATTCTGACTTATTTTCATACTAGCCAACTGACTTCGAACGGCTTCATTTATGAGATTTTGCAGGGTATGGTCGCTAATATCATGTAAATTCTGTCTTTGAAGTGATTGTGTATGTTGTGATTGTGAAACATTTAGTAGGTCCTCTAATAATCTACCATCATTATTAACACGAGCACTCATGTTTGAGGCTGGTGTTTCAGACATTGGGAATTCTAGTAAATTACGTTTAGGAGGTTTATTTTTCTGATTAGGGACTTTAGGAATCGCACCCTGATTAACATTTTGAAAATTAGAACCAGATTGGACAATAGCTGTTTCGTTATCAGCATTTTCTAAAATATTATGACATTTAAGTCTGGTCTGTCTACATGCAGTGGCACAAATGGGACAACTTTGTGTCTCTTTAATGACTTTTACTATACAATCCTTATGAAAAATATGACTACAAGGAGTCGAAACTACTACATCATCAATCTCATAATCCCTATTACAAATCAAGCATTGTGGTACGCCATGATTATTATCCCCTAATGGGACCTTTTCACTACTTTGGTTTATCGACATATTATAATGTAATTATTAAACAATATTAAAATACATATAAGTAAAACTTCGTAATTGGTCTTCAGAAACAGGTTGTATTTGTGTATTTTTTTATGCAATGACAAATATACTATAATAAGATATTTTTTTTTTTTCTTTTAAATTCAAGGAAAAATTGTTATTCGGACGTGGACTAAGATAAGGACACAAATAATACCCAGGAAAAAAAATAAAAAGTGGTCAATCAGAGCTATATTTAGTTTATGCTTCATAATTGCTATTCCGAAAATTTATCCTATCCCTATATACTATTTCGTCCGTACATTAGAGTTTTTTCCTAGAATGACATTTTTGATACAATCTTACTTGACAAAAAGGAATGAATAATCATTCAGCTCATAAAGGACTGCATAAAAACAACAATACCTAGCTTTAATACAGTGATATCCAACATTTCTGAATGGTATTTCATTCTTGGTCAAAACCAAACAAAAACAACACAATTGTAAAAAGTATATCAAAAATATCTATCTTTCTATATATATGTATATCTATATATATTTTTTTATAAAATTTATGCTAGAATTTTGTATACGTCCCAAAAAATTAACAGATACTACCATAAAGATTTGTTCCAATTTGTGTAAACAAAAGTTGGCTATATATCAAGTAACTTTTCGGGCCCCACGTTGGGCGCCATTTATTTGTAACAGCGGCTTTTATGTGGGCGAGTAGTGGGAAAGTTGTAGATTGAAATACCCCCAATGAGGTCCGCAATAATATTACCACCCATTAGTCCCTATTGGAAACTTCACACACGTGCTTGATAGGCTAGCTAGTTCGGGCAAAAGGGTCGGGGATCTTGTTTCCTAGTAGACGTAAAGCCGTACAAAAAAAAATCACGTGTGCTAAAATATGCCCTAATAATAAAAAAAAAACAACATATATAAATTTTCCCTTGAAAAGACCTTGTAGGACCAGATGGAAAAGCCCTGACCTCATTACCCTCCACACCTATGGACTCCCTGGTGGTCTATATAATTTTTATATGGGAATCCCCTAATACACTTTACCTGTTTTCCTCTGACTTCGAAGTTTTACCTTAAATTATACACTATTTCATATTTGAAACTATATCTAATTTATTATAAAGGAAGAATTCATAGTTAGGTAGTTAATTATAATACAAAAAAAAAAATAAACAAAAAAATTCATAGAATAGATATATGTATGTATATGTAGTAAAAAAAATTAAACTAATTCACTAAAAATGTCTTTTATATCTAATGAGGGATATTTAAATACATGTTATTGCAAAGAAATCTTAGTTATTTCTCTTAAATTCATTAATTTGAGAATCTTAATATATTAAAATGTCTTTGCAACAATAAAAAAAAATTGTAAAAAAAAATTAAGAGAAAGCAAAAAAAAAAGAAGTATAACGATAATAACCAAAAGCAAATAAACAATAAAAGAACAAACTTACGATTTTTTTGTATAACTCCAACGTAGCTTGAAGGCCTTCAGCATGTCGATGGGCATTAAGTGATCTCTTATTTGATTCTGTTTTTTTAGTGTTTATACTTAGTAAAATTAATAAGTGTTATACTAATATTTTCTTTTACAAAAGTGTTAGGGTTTCCGTTAATAAAAAAAAATGGTTAATTATGCATATGGGGAAATTTTGTATAATAGGGATAATTGAAAAAAAAAATAATAATGGTAGGGAGTTGAATGTTAAAAAAAAAACTAAGATTTTTAGTGTAAGAATTAGATTATAAATATATGAAATTACATATTGGTATCTATATAAAATTGGGCTATTGATGTAGTTAATTGGTTAGGTGCAGATTTGAATGATGACGAACTGAACTGATGTTAAAGTTTTAGTTTAAATATTGTCTTAATAAAAATTTTTGGGTTTGTATGATTGAAATTAATATAAAGGATATTTTGAGTAGGATAGTAGATATAATTTAGAGGTTAAATTTGACTAATAAGGATAATGATTTCTGATGTTATAGTTGTAGGGAGTTGGTGAACTTTATAAGATCGCAACGGACAGGTACTTTAAATCTCCAGGGTATTCTGGTTTTATAATTTCTCGTTCCACTCGGATGTAAGATAAGATACTATTGGGAATTTTGGCAGAGAAGTAATTCTTAGGAAATGTGCGTTAATCCGGATTCCCGGACACTTTCCCGATGGTCTAAATGAAATAAATTCCAAATAATTTAAATGCAAACTCCGCTTACGTAATTAATTAGTGGTATTACCTTGTAGGGCCGGAATTCAATAAAAAAAATCAAAGTTGGGTAGAAGACTTGGTCCTTTGTGATCCTCTGAGATTTCGTTAAGTCTTTTGTTGGCTTTTGACTCAATTAATTTTTATAAGAAATTCTCAGTTTTCTTAATTGTTTTACAATTGGGTTTAAAAATTAACAAAAAAAATAAACTGTACTTCTCACTTATAAGAACACGTTTTGTCTTTTCTTATAATAAAAATTTAGTGCCGCTTTGTTCTATGTATACATACTTAGATTTAGCACGCCAAAATTAGAAAGAACGTCTTAATTAAACATTACTGACATATCACTTGTTCTTTTACCGCTTATTGCATTCTATATTCTCTATATATCTCACTTTTCGAACATTAAAAGCTTTTTTCTTTAAGAACAAGAAGGACAGAGTGATATATTTTTCTCACTCATCATGTATAGCATATACATGAAATATACATGATCTTACGAAAAAGTAATTAAAGCAATTAAAACATGATTGCCAATATTTTAATCTTACAAGACAGTGATGAGCTTACCAACATATTACGGACTGTCAATAGGGGAAATTTTGTTAGTTTCAAAAAAAAAAATGTATAAAAGAAAAGTACTGACTGGGGAAATATTCACAAAAAAAATGTTACAACAATTAGCTAATGTTGTTGTATTTTTTTAGTAATAGTTTTAATGTTGTTGGTATTTGTAAATAAAAATACATATGTATGCCGAAATGGATAAGATTAAAAATATTAATGACACCACAAAAAAAAATGAAAATATGTAGTTCGGGGAAAAATTTTAATAATATTTAAAAAAAATTATTCCTATTATGCATTTCGTTGTTTCTGTGAATAAATGAAACATTAAGATTTCCCATATTACACATGTGTGATTAAGTCGTGAGGAAGAGAAAGCTAATCAACGTCTTTTAAAATGTTTTGTATTTTGCACTTCACCTGATTTCAAATAGATGAAACATGAGTACCATGGGACAGACAGCATTGTATATAAAATAAACTCATTTGAATCTAATGTGAATTTAATAGCTTTAAAGTTTAAACTCAAGTAGCAAATATTTTGAAATGTATGTTTTATATTGTACACTTTCTAATTTTTTTTTTTAATTTGCGGTCGTGTTGTACTTTTTATGTTTTGCCTTTGTTAATGTGTGAAATGTGGGCGTATGTTGATAATGAGCTGTGAATAAAAACAATTTGAATTTTAACGACTATTTTGTGTTAATGTACAAGAGTTTTTCGGTTTGTTTGACAAATGCAGGCAATTCTAACGCCTCACATTTATACAATATAGAATATTAAGGTTAGGTGAATTTAAATTTATCATCTAAAGATGTTAAATACTAACAGTTCCTTTGGTTTTTGTATTGACGGCTAATTTCAATTTGAAACCATTAAAATGTCCATTAATCTGCAAACAAAAGTCTCGTGCACACTTTAGTACTAAAAAAACAAAAGTAAAAGTTCAAAAATCTTAAAATTAAATGAGGTGTATTTTATTCGTAATGCAAAAGTTAGACAAAGTTTAATAATCTTTTGGTTTATGTCTTGAATCAAATTTAACGGATTTTTTGTACGAGTATAATTAAAAGCCATAAAATAGTCGTACCAAAAAGGAAAATTAAAATGTATAAGGATTCATATAAATTCTTATCAAGTCGTAAAATATTACAACTTAATGCCAAATAATTAAAACAATTTGTTTTCAACTAATTATTATAAAAAGAAAATTTTCAAATGAACAAAACCCATAGACTTGTAGTAAACAAGGATGTAGAAGAAATATTACCTACAGTGGTGTAGAATGATGAAATAGTATTTCGAATAATTTCCAGTGTTAAATTGGTCACATATCGAAAAAAAACTTTACGAGTATATTTGATATTTAATGTTGTTGGTATTTGTCTTTCATTATTTTAAACTACATATAATTAATTCAAGTGAATAATTTAAAATCGAATTTATTTGAAAGTTCTTAGTGCAAATCTGTAGGTATGTACATATGTATATGTATGTATGTGTGCTTATGAGCCACTGTACATTTGTGGCAAGAAATGTTGAAACCGTTTATATCAGGAGAGCCCAAGCCCTATACTCTTGGTGCTCTTTTGTATTTGTAAAAACTCTTAGCTATAGGCTGTGTGTCTTGTATACTCATTACAGCACTCAGCACTAGCAATACGAAATACACAAACAACTTTGCCTTATTCGTTTTTTTTTTGTCGTACTTTACTCTATACACGCAAGCGCAAAGCAACAACACTTTCGTATGCTCTACTAGTTAACATTGGTGACTGCGATCGTAAATGTAGATTTTGTTTTTGTTTAGCGTATGATACCGTGTAAAAAAGTGTGTTGTTTCTTTGTATGAATTGGCTTTTACATCAAAAAATACTGAATAAAAATTAGTTTTTATTTAAATGTATTGGTGTTTGCTCTTACGTAAGCAACTTTTGGGCACTCCTGGTTTATATTCTCGTTTACGTGTACGATTTTAGAGAGCAACAAAACAAACACAACACATTTTTATGAGCAATTTCTGTAAAAATAACCGCTACTACTACATTAACATGAACATTTTACACACATTCATTGATACGAACACTAATACCCAGCATACCATTTTAGGAGCGCTCCGAAAAAGTAGTCAGAAAAGAGTCCAACAAAAGAGCATTTTCGGAGCGCTCCGAAAAAAGGAGTCAGAAAAGAGTCCAACTAAAAAGTATTTTCGGAGCGAAAGAAAAATTTGCTTGTTACTGTCCTGAGTCTCAGTATGACTAAGAAATTCCACTTAATTATGTGTGTACCAAAGCGTTGTTCTCCTGCTATTTGTGCTTTGAACAAAAAAAACATAGCTGTACCACACAAGAATGATAAAAACAAGATTACACAGAGCCCAAGAAAAACCTCACAAAAGACTCTTTTCTGGCATTATCTAAGAGCTCTTTAAGAGCCCAAAAAACCCCTCATAAAAGACTCTTTTCTGACATTATCTAAGAGCTCTTTCTGACGGACCATTTTCGAACGAAATGACGCTCTTTTCTGAAGGTTTTCGGAGCAATTATGATTGTTTTTTGGGCTCATAAAGAGCGTTAACGCTCCGAAAAAGGTGTCAGAAAAGACTCTTTTCGGACTCATATGGCTTGCTGGGTATAGTTAGATACAAATACATACGTAGAAATTGGTAAAAATTGTAAACACCCAGCAAACAATTTAACAATGTAATTTAATTTAATTGAAGAATGAGTAGCGAACTTTCGTTTTAATCAGTGTTGCTAGTTTTATTCTCGAATTTAGTGATTTTGTTTCATGGCTATGTGCATTTCTCCAGAGAACAATTTATTTACATTATATTCGTTGTTATATGTCATATCGTTATTATATGTATATTGTTTTCGAATCTATTGAATAGCATTGAATACTTCTTTTCTTGATCTGTCGTAGCATTACATAGTCAAGTAGGGCGATTCTATTCTAGACAACTTTTAACATCAATTTTCAAATCATTCTATTTGATACCTTTTTTGAAGCCAATTTAAAGTAAAATGTCTATATTTTATAATAATATAATTTTTTTTAGATGTAAGCTTAAATATAAATATGTTGTGCACTTCGAAGCATTAAGATTTATAGATTTGGCGCGAACAGAAAATGCATACGTCGCGACGAATGTAACACTTGTGAAAAACAGCTGTTATTGCCAGATTGTGATCATATTTTTATTTTGTATATTGAACTGCAAACATTTATCAATCAGCGATATAAAAAAAGTAAGTAATTGTTTTGATTTCATCAGTAAATTTATTGATTTTAAAAATCCAATGTTAAAAGTCTACTTTTTTCATAGAAATGAAAAGCCAATGTTTTTAAACTTTGTGAAAGTAAGAAAAAGTCAAATATGTACAAATAGAAATCTATTAAAGTGAAGTGTAGCTTCTGGTTAGTGTTGAAATTAACGTTAATTCAAAATGGTTGCACCCGTCATTATAATATTTAAATGACGAGTGCAACAGTTTTTGTTGATTTTTAATTAATGACAAATGAGTTTTTTATTGTGTATTTTTATTTGTTGATTAATTAATAACTATATTTTGAATAATTATGTGAAAATGAAGCAAAAAATGGATTTTTGTTTAGTTATTTATTTTAGACGCATTGCAACCGTCATAATTTCATGTTGCACCCGTCATGGCTTAAAGAGCAAATTTCTTATTATTGGATTATATTTCTCTGCGATGTTTGATTTGATAATCATCGTCTGATATCTCATCTTTACCAATAAAAAAGAATAATACAATTAAAGTTTAAAAATTAACAGAGTTTTGTGTTATGAAAGTTGGCCAATTTGGTTGCACCCGTCATGCACTTTAAAGCTCTCTCGTGGCTATTTGGTCGTTTCATATAAATTCTTGTAAATAGATAACAATAGTATATAGAAAAATATTACCCCTTCTAGAAATAACTTAATTGAAATTGTGTTTCTTTCTATTAGTAAAAGACGTTTAAAGCGTCTAAATGTTGCACCCGTCAGAATAGAATCGCCCAGTACTATCAGAAAAAGTGTTGGAATAGTTTCGAAAAATTGTTTCTATCTACTCAGCTGACTATTGATTAAAGTAAATTTAATATAAGGTGTTATAAGAATTTGATCTTCCAATTTAACATAAATTTTACTTTTGTTGAAAATTTGGTTTTTACCAAAAATGGCAGATAAAGAGTTTTTAAACTATTACTATTTATACAGCAGATATTTTGGACCAAATTTTCTTATATATAATAAATATTTTTGAGGTCTGCAATTTAAATTACAAAACGTTGTATAACTTTATTACATTTCATTCTTTAAATTATTATTTTTCCACTTAAGAGTTCCTATTGATATACTTTTAAAAATTGTTGTTGTACGTTTATGACAAGATATTCAAGGCGCCTAATATTATTGTTTAAACGACAGACAGACAAAATTTATGTCATATTGTGACCTTCGGAAACATGCTTAATTATGTATACCAGATTTTACATATGAAATACAAGCTAAACGTATCACCAAAGCTGTTTAAGTGAAACTAAGAAAGACAAGTAAGAATGTATAGTCGGTCAAGCCCGACCATATAATACCCTACACCCAGTATATGTATAAAACAGTTTTTCAGAAATGGGCGTTATATGGGAGATATAACCAATGGTGGAAAGTGATTCTGAGTCCATCGGTATACTTTAAGGTTAGTGTGTTGGACCAATCTTTCTGGGCTTTACAAACACCAGCACAAATCCAATATATATAACTAATGATATTAAATGGTATAATAGATGTATGTATTCGATTCAATTGCAGTCTTAATTCAAGAACTTTAAGTTGGATAAAGTTTTGTTAAAAAATCGCAAATAATTGAACACATGCATGTCATTTGTATTAAAAATCAATTTGAATAACATAGTTATCATTATTTTGTTCTAAAGAAAATTTTTCGATTAAAAGGAAATAAATTACAATGTCACACACAGATTGTATTCGACTGTTCTGGAATGTTTATAAGTGCCATGAAGCATCTTAAACAATATTTCAAGCTATTTCATTATGATGATACACTGTGAATGAAATAATATTTCACCTATTAAAACTAGTGAAAACTAATTCGGTTTCAAAAAATCAACAATTTTCCTATAAACTAGACCCAAATACATACAATCATCATGACAAAATCTAATATTTACTCATAAATAACTATAACGCAATTAATAAAACATTCAGGCATGTGATGGAAATCGAAAACGAATGAGTTTTGGAAGTACATTTTAATGCATTTCTAATCTAATTTTTAAAAGTTTTCTTTTAAGATTCTCTTTACTTTATATTTTATGTGATAAATATTTTTCAATGCATTGAATTCTAAAACTCATTCATTTTCGTTTTCGATTTCCATCACATGCCTCACTAAATTATTTTGTAAAATTCCAATTGTAAAATTTCCAATTTAGTTTAAAAAAATCTTTTATTAATTTTGCTTAAATTGTCATCAATTGAAAATAAATCGTAAATGACTTTATAATAATTATGAGACATTAAAATCTTATACATATATGCATTTATTGATAAAACTACAACCACAATAACAAAGTTCGAAGTGACATTAATTGATAATATAGACATGGGGGAACAAGATCTCCTAAATGATTTGAAATCTTTATTAAATATTTAATAATATAAATTGGCAAGGACTATAAATATTTAAGAAGTTTTTAACCAAAATGTAACGAAATCTAATAGGAATCATTGTAGTAAATTTTTAATTCAGCTGGAAATACCTGCTGGGTAATTATATTTGTACACATTATCCACATACATACTTACATACATACATACTCGCATACATATCCACATAAAACAACATGTATGGGTTGCCACAAAAAACGTGCGATAAGAATTTATTATAACGATGTTGTAAAATGTAATGAGCTTTTACGCTTTAGTTTATGTAAAATTGTACACAACCGTATAAACGTATTGAAACATTTATATCAAGGATACGCTTGCTGTATTCTACCAATAACTACTACATATTTAAAAAGTTTGTTTGTTTGTGTGTTTTTGCCTGTGTACCGCATGTATTGTACAAATGTGAATACACACGTACACGTGCAAATTTGTTGTATGAGTGCTAGTGTGTATTTGTGTATGTTACAGTTTATCCTACTGCCTACATACAAACATACACCACCGACAAATATTGTTGGATAACAGTATTTTGCGAATGTTTAAGTACTTATTATTGTTGTTGTTTATGTGTAGAGTGTAATGTTTGTCGGTTGTCCTTTAGGCAGGCATCATGCAATTGTGCATGTAACATAAAATGGTGCAACTTTAAAAAATAAATAAACACACCATAAAATATAAAATACATGCTTAAATTGTGTACATTATGTACGTATGTATAGTACATGCATATGTAACATTGCAAACAAAATAAACACTTTTGAATTTTTAGAATTTCGCCAATTAAATGGGGATATAACTTAAAAGCTTCTCTGTAGTTGAAAGATAGAGTGGAACTAATAATCATAGTTAGCATTTGTACTTAGTATCTGGGGAAAAAGCGCAGTACCAATTAGAAAAACTAAATGTTTAGCATTTACATACGAGTAGATGTACATATGTACAATACAAAATAGGGATATAACTTTGTTAAATATAAATTAAAAATGTAAAATCAAGCAAATATATTCACGCATCAGAAAGTGATGTTAACTATTCTGATTGTTCAAAGAAAACAGAAGAGAAACCCTACTAAACGAACACATAATGAAATATGTAAATTAGATTATACGAATACTTAGCTCTGTTTCATTTGAAATTAAACTATTTTAAGTAATAATTTATACCATTTATACAAATAAAGGGCGACGAATGCTTTTTATTTGTTCTACTTTCACCCCATATCTAGATATAATATTGCAATCGTTTTAATGGTTCTCATAAAAACATCTTTTTTATAACCTACACCACCATAGTGGGGAGGGTATATTGGACTTGTGCATATGTTTGCAACGCCCAGAAATATTGGTCCAACACCCACCTCAAAGTATACCGATCGACTCAGAATCACTTTCTGAGTCGATTTACCGATGTCCGTCCGTCCGTCCGTCCGTCTGGCTGGCTGGCTGTCCATGTAAAGCTTGTACGCAGAGTACAGGTCGCAATTTTGAAGATATTTAGATAAAATTTGGTACAAGGATGGATGGGATTGAAACTGGTGGAAATCGGTCCATTATTTCACCTGGCCCCCATACAAATGTCCTCCCGAAATTGGGGTTTACCGGTCATAAATCTTTGAATTATTCAAGTATGCAAACAAATTTCACCAAAAATGAGTAATAAATGAAGCTAAATCACATCTATAAATTTCGTGAAGATCGGTCCATAATTAGTCGTAGCTCCCATATAAGGACCACTTCCGAAAATCACTTAAAAGAGCATAACTCTTTTAAAAATGTTGGTATCCAAATAATATTTAACACAAATACGTTCCAGATGAAGTTTAACATACACAATATTTATATTCACAGAAATCATGACACTAAATTTTTAGATAATCGGTCCATAATAGGTCATATATCCCATATAGCGCACATTTCGGAAAAACTGTTTCATACATATACTGGGTGTAGGGTATTATATGGTCGGGCTTGACCGACTATACTTTCTTACTTGTTTTTAGTTTATAATTTTATGTGCTCTTCTCTTATTGGTAACAAAAATAAGTCTAGGAATTTAAAAATCTTTCTGGTGCGATTATTTTAAGATTTGCACATCATTATAAACATCTGATGATGTCGAACGAAAGAGTTTTCAAACACTTTGAACAAATCCTAAATTTAATTTGGCCCAAGCACGCACATGCCACACCGAACACAAGAGAACAGAATTATGAGAATACCAGTAATCGTTTCTATCTACACACCTGTTCCAAGTGGTGTCATTGATATTTATGTTGCAATAATATATTGATTATTTTAGCAGGAGCAGCAGTAGCACACACAAAAATCTTTAATCTGTTAGCCAGTTACTTTTCGTACCAGTCAGCCCGTCACACTGCCAGTTAGTCAGTCAGTCAGTCAGTCAATATACCACACCTTTTGGGAATTATGTGAAAATTGATGTGCCTTGTTAGCAAAATGAAGAAAAGTAGCTACAACAACAACAACAACAACAGTAGCAGAAACAATAAAATGAAACGGAAGAAACGGAAGCAGGCAAAACTCTTAAAAAATTTACTGTCCTCATAACAAGGCATTTGTAAACGTACAACAGTCGAGCCAAGTGAAGTGAAGTGCGTTTCCCACTTGCTCATCACTTTTAAATCAATGACAATTCTGATGACAACCATCAATTTAGATGGCTTTACTAGCTAGATCTTTGTTTTATCATAATTGAATTTTCATCTTTATTTCCCAAAATAAGTTGCAACGATTTTGTCTGTCTGTCTACTTTTACGTGTGTGTGTGTGTGGCTGCTTATTTACAAACAGTTGGAATTATTCCCACAATTTCTATTTGTATGTTGTGTACAAGTATAAATGTAATAAAAAGGAAGTTTTATTTAATTTTTGTTTGGTTGTTATTTTTGTGTATGTATTTTACGATTTTGCAGTTTAAGAAAAAATAAAATTCAATGAGAAATTATGAGTGATGTTGTTTGGTTTGCTATTACCAGGTCGTCATCATCATCAGTCATCCTTACCAACCACCCATCACTCAGCAGGCTTTTATTGATTTTGTGTTAAATTTTTAGCTTTCGTGTTTCTTTCAAAATCATTGGAATTGCATTGATTGTACGTAAGAATTTCCGTTTTTCTTTTTTTTTTCATATACTGCGTAGTATATTTACTATTCAAGCCTATAACTTGAGCATTTTATTTGCCTAAATAAAAAATCAGCAATCAAACAATCGAAATATTCAGCCTTTTCGTTTTACATTTAATACATTCATGTCAATAATGGGATTATGACCAACCACACCTTTGCCGAAATCCTAGAAATGGTATTAATTTAAAATGCACATAATAAATAAGTAACATTTTACGATCTCATTTGTAAATTAATGGTTTGGTCATTGCACGACTACTTTATGTTTTCTCTCCTTTTCTTTCTATTAAATTTAACAGTTTTTTACCTTTTTATATTTTATGTTTTATTTATTTTTCAGAATTTATTCATACAATTTTACGAGTAGTAAATATGTGTGTATGTATGTATGGTCTCTTTTATAAATTTATATTTAAATAAAATTTTTTGCCAACAAAAAGAATTGTAAATATCAATAAAAATTATTTCTTGCCTTGGCAGTCTTTAAGAAGCTTAACTAAATATTAAAAATTTACTTGGCAAAAGTATATTTTAACAATGTTTAAAAAACATTCAACGTTGTTTGATCTTGAATGAATTAAAATAACAAAAAGTAAAGTATTGTTATGGTCCTGGTGAAATGAAAAGTTTATTCTAAATTTATACAAACATTATTATTTTTATTTGTTGATTAATAATAACTAAAATTTAAATTTTATTCTTGTGTTCCATTTTTATTACAGTTTTCTGACATCATTTTATATGTCTGTATATATTTATTATATAATAAACTCACAACAAGTATTTTATAACTGAAATCTGTAAACAGAGAAAAATACATTTTCTTTAGGAATGAAAACATTACTTTATTAGACACAATAGATTATAACACGTATGCAGTTTCCGAATCCATCTATACCGACATTTATTTTTAAATTTCTTTATTAAAGCCGAATTGAGCTATATACTCTTAGTTTTGAAAATTTATTTAAGTTCTCTATTTTTTTATTACAAAGTTTGCATTATGCCAAATACATTTATACAACAAATGAAGATTCTGTTGAGAACTGGTACATTCCGGAAACTTTTGTCTATTTTTGTATTTTCAAACTATTTTCATATTCATTATAACTTTTATTTTCATTCAATAAAGAATTAATATTTTCAAACAAAATATTGAACATTTTCTCAATATCACAGTAATTAACTTAAATTTAAAAAATAAAGATTCTAACTATAGTCATTCTGAGACGAAATGATATTAATAATTGCTGAAGGAAAATGATCGCAGAAACAAACATTAAAATGCATATTATAGAGTATAATTAGGTTAGAAAAATTATTGGGTTATATCTTAATTTGAGAACCTAAATTCAGAATTTGTATTAGCATAAACATAAAATGTATGCCAAGGGTCATACCCGGAATTTAATTACAAACTGGAATAATAAAAAAGGTAAAGTATTTTATAAATCTATGTAAAAAAGTTAATTTCAATAAAAAAAAAAACTTGTTGTTTAAGTTTTATTCAAAATTATTTTGATAGTTTATTTTAAAAGAGAATTCATTAATTTAGTTTAAATTAGTAATACTCTTTACATTAGTTTTAATATTTTAGAATTAATTGTTACAATTTAATTATTTAAGTTAAATTTTAATGTAGATTTAATTATTTCAATGATTATAGTTACAACTTTTATTAGTTTTTAAATTTTACAACTTTTAGAAATAAATTTGATTTATTAACAACTTTTAACAACTTTTATTTATTAACAACTTTTAACAACTTTTAGAAAATTCTTGTTTAATGCAACTTTCGCTAGGTACATACTTCAACTGACTCGTAATTCTTATCCGATTTCTCAATTTTGTTGCAAAGTTTCCAGTTGGAGAAAAACTCTTTCGCTTAACAATGTTGTTAATTTTAATTTTTAATGTTATTTTAAAATATTTTCAGCTTTTGCTTTTGTGGTTTTCTATTGCAATATTAATTGCATTTCGTTACTTGTTTCTAAAATTTTGTATTTCTGAAATATCATTATAAAAACTGTCAACTGGTGAGGTCTCAAACGGTCAAATACACGTTCATACATTTACATTTATGAATATACGTGAAATAATTTGCTGATCATTTGTTAACATCTTTATTAAATAAATTGCAATAATTAACTTCTAAAAAACAAGCTTCTTAAAATAATTACGCGTTTTTATATTAAAAAGTTAAATTAAATATAAAAATAAGTGTTGTAGCGGAACACCTTTTATTTTATGTATATTTTACTATTATTTTATGATATTATTAATTACTTGTGAATCCCCCAACTGTATTTTTATTATTACAACCCTACACACTACTGTTTTAATACAACACTTCACACATTGTATTGTTAAGTGCACTTTAATCAACTCTGTATGAACAGAGAGAGAGCTTTCGTTGAGTTTGAATGTTAAAGGCCCAACTATAATATGCATAAGCAAGCTTAAGCAAATTGCAAAAGTTAACGAAAAGGCTGTCAAATGCATAACCAGTTCAGAGTTAACTTTTAGGTGGCTACAATGACTTTGAAACTTTTTGTCCACAGTTGCTCATTTATGTTTAAAAAAATGTTTTTATTTTAACAAAAAGCCATTAAATGACTATATTTTATAAATATTATTATATTATTTTATAATTAAAAGAAAACTTCATACCCGAAACGCATAATTTTTCCTTTTTTTTAATTTTTCGGCAAAAGTACTAAAATGTACAGCTGTGGCAGCACTAAATTGTAAATAATAATATACGTTTACATATGTTTTGTTAATTATCGTATTGTGTTTGCAAAAATGGAGAAAAACCTTAAAAATTTAAATAATATAAAAAAATTAAAGGTAGCGATTGAAGGCCTGTGCACATTAAAAAAAATATGTGAACTACACTGTAAAAGTAGAAGACGCTCTTGTTCTGTCAGAGAAATAAACCGCGACAGAAAGACATTTTTGTTAAAATAAAAAGGGTCCCTTTTATTGTAAAGGCACTTATTTTTTCCGCATTTTCTATTAAATTTAAAATAAATATATTTTCTTCCATTTTGTTCAAAACACAAACAAACAACAACAAACAGCTGATTCCGTACAGAATGTGCGATCAGTTTCGCTTTTTGCTTAAGCAAATGACAGTTGAAAAACTTAACGAAGAGTTTCGTTAAGTACATTATAGTTTGCCACATACAATTTATATGTGTTCGCACGTTTGCTTAAGCTAGCATATGCATATTATAGTTGGGCCTTAAGAATTATTCGAGCACACATACTATTCTTTTTGTACAGACTTTTAAAGAAATAATTAAATAAAATAGACTTTTGTAAAAAGAATTAAATAAAAACACTTTTTTGTAAGAAAATTATAAAAAACCCTTACAGTGTTTTTTAATCTATTGCTGTTTTTAAGCATCGTGACTTTTGTTTTTTATCTGCCGCCATATTATAATTAAATCTAAATGTCTCCGGCTGTAAAAATGTATAAATGTGCTGACTGTAATGAAAACATAACCAAAAATTAATCCAGCATTCAGTGTAAGACATGTACTTTATGGGTACATGTTTCGTGTGCTGGTATCCCTGACAGTGCGCTTACTGTTCTTAAGGCGAACAAATTACTGTCGTTTTCATGTAATTCTTGTAATAAAAACCCTCGAGCTGGACTTGAAAGTTTGTTAAAAAAGGAAATTGGTGATTTAAATACTAAAATTGATGCCTTTATAAATAAAGTTGATCACGAACAAACCTCTATCCAACAAGCTTTAAATGATACTGTCTCAAGTTTTAAATCGGAGTTGTCTTGCTGGTTAAAAGAATTAAAATCTGACATTATTGATTGTAATAAGATGATACGGAACGTTGATAATTCTGCCTCAAAAAAACTATCTGTCCTAGAGGAAGAAAATAATGTTTTGCACAAAAGGCTGAATTGTGCCGATATTGTTGTTAATGGGTTGCCTGCTGGTGTTGACGATCTTTTCTCCGTTGTCGTTAAAATTGGATCTATTTATGACGTGCCTATTACGAACTATGATGTTAATTCAGTTTGTTATTTCAACAATGTCAAATCCATTTTGATTAAGCTTAACAGTGTGCTTTTGCGTGACAAAATCATGAAAGAATATCACAAATCTCGATCTCTAAAGGTTAGTGATGTTATTGGAGGTGATATTGATCTTAGGGTCTACTTAAACGACCATTTTTCCCCGGCTGCTGGCAGACTTAATGCTATTTGTAAAAAGCTATTAACAAAGAAAATCGTAAACAATTACAAAATTTTAAATTCCGATAAGCTCAAAGTTAAAATAACTATGATGGTGGACAAGAGGAGGTGCTTGATTTTGCTGGATGTGTTGGATTATTAAATGATACTCCTTAGATTTAAATATTTTTGGTATTTATTTATTATATCCCTTTACTTTTTAATCTTCTTTTTTTCTTCCTTTTTGAATTTATTTAATCTTTATTTTTCTTATAAATCATTATTACTATTTTGTTGTTTTCAAATGAAAAGCTGTATATTATATGAATTAATTTTTGCTCAGTACAATTATAATAATGTTTAATAATAATTTTTTTTCCTTTTTCCTTTTCTGGTTCCCCGCCGTAATGTTTAGTTTTGATGTCGGTTAGACAAATTCCTGGTCCATCTTTCAGTAACAACTCTTATATTAAATCTGTATTAAGTCCATATATGCATTTTCTCAGAGCTGGTCATATAAACTGTCAGAGTATTAAACCCTCTGCTGACTATTCTAAGATTGATGAGTTGAAATCAATATTAAGTAATTCAGTCTTGAATGTGTTTGGAGTTACTGAGACTTGGCTCAAACCTTATATTTCAACTCGTTGTGTAAAAATTTCTGGTTTTAACCTTTTCCGTAATGATCGGATAAATATAAGAGGTGGAGGCGTTGGAATTTACGTTGCTACAGGATTTAAGTGCAAAACTGTATTTAAGGTTTCGGAATATAATGCTTGCGAATATCTTTTTATCGAAATTTGTTTTAATAATATTGTAATCTTGTTTGGTGTAGTTTATTTACCTTATGATGATTTAGTTTCTTTTGAGAATAGTCATCATGATCTATTTTTGAAATACTCTAATATCATAGTTGTTGGGGATTTTAACTGCAACATGTTTGACATTGTTAAATCTGGTAACATGAGAGCGTTGTGTTTGAGAAATAATTTGTTTACGGTTCATAACTCTATACCTACCCATTTTGATGTGGCCCATAGTTCTACATCCGTTCTTCTCGCATCATGCTTTGATTTTTGCCTCGTTTGGGTATAGTTTTCTAGGGAGGTTGTTTATGCAAGATCTCTTAGAGACCTTTCGTACCGTTATTTTAGACTTCATCGTTCTGAAGATAATTGGAAAAAATATTGTAAGTATCGGAATAAGGCAAAAAATATTTTACGTAGGGCTAAGAGGAAACACTTTTCTAAACTTTTTTTAGGCTTAGATACTGCTGGGGTGTGGAAAGTTTTGAGAGGTGCTGGATGTATTGGGAGAGATACAGTTGGTTTTTGTGAGGATGCCAATATCTTAAATGACTTTTTTGTTTCTGGCAGTAGCTCCAGTGATCCTGACATTATTAACTTTGATAACTTCTCAACCAATATTAACACTTTTTCTTTTCGCGGTATTAATGAGCTTGAGTTATGTGAAGCCTTAGAGAAAATCAGATCAAATTCTGTTGGAGTTGATAACATTCCTATACGCTTTATTAAAATGATTTTTCCACTTGTTTCTAATTATATAATTAACTTATTTAACAACATTTTGACGACATCTTCTTTCCCTAGTCTTTGGAAGACTGCTCGTATTATTCCAATTCCTAAGGCTAAAGTAATTCATGGCCCAGAAGACCTAAGACCTATCTCTATCCTACCAGTGTTATCTAAAGTTTTTGAACATATTATTAAGGAACAAATACTTTCATCCACGTCGGTGTGCATTTATGATGGCCAATATGCCTATCGTAAAGGGTTCAACACCACTAAAATGCTTCTGGATATTACGGATCACATTAGGAAAAATGTTAATGCCAGTGAATAAGGTGTACTTATATCTTTAGATCTTTCTAAAGCTTTTAATTCAATTTCTTTTGCTACTATGGTTAGAAAGCTGAGGGATGAATTTAATTTCACTAGTACTGCTTGTCGTCTTATTTACTCTTATTTGACAGATAGGTCTTAATATGTTGTTTTTGGTGGACAGTGTAGTTCCTTGCGTACTCTATTATCTGGCGTTCCACAGGGGTCTGTATTGGGCTCACTTCTATTTAGTTTGTACATGAATAGCTTACCAGACTTTATTGCCTCTCCGATATGTAAATCTTTTATATATGCTGATGACATTTTCTTGCTTTTTCGGAGCAGTATTGATTTCCCTGATGTTTTACGCAGAATATACTCTCTTAACTTATATTTGCCTATGCACATAAAGTATAAATTGGCATATTCACTGTTGATGTCACATATTTTGTATGGACTAGAAGTTTTTTCTGGAACCTATTCTATTCAATTGCGTAGGACTAATCGTTTGGTCAATTCAGTTGTTCGTTTCGTATATAATGTAAGGCGCCGTGAACATACCTCAAACTTCGTTCGTAGCTTTCTTGGTTGCACATTTGATGATTTTTTGAAATATAGGAATATTGTACTGTTTTACAATGTTATTAAGGATAGCAAACCATCTTCTCTATATAATTCTTTTTTATTTATGCGATCTACTAGAAACCCTAAAATTAATTCCTCTTTTTTTGAGAGATCGTATGTTGTTAGAATTGCTCGGTGGTGGAACATATTACCACTGCCATTGCGCCTTTTTACGCATAAAACTTTTGCGCCACTTTTCTGAGTCAATGTAATGTTATTTAATACTTTTTATTTAATATACATATGTACAATGTACATATATATGTTCTTCCTGAATGGGACCTTATAAAATTAAAAAATATTTGTTATTTGTTTTTCCTATATATATTTATGGTTGGGGAACCTATAGTTACTTATTATTAATATTATTTTTATTATTAATTATTATTAACTGTTTTATTATTAAATTAAATTAAAATTTCAGGTAGTTTTTATTACTATGTAATATATTTTTATTTCGGCCGAGAAGGCTTAATATTACAAATAAATGGAGAAAATAAAAATAAAATAAAAATAAAAAAATATTATTAATGAAAGCGTTGTATTTAAAGCGAATTCCCGATCCCCGAACTTAATGTATAACTTTATTTTAATATAATCTCTTTTCACTTTTTGACATTTTAAATTATCTAATTCTGCAAAGTTTTAAATTTGCTTGCAAAAAATAACTGATGAAGGTATTGTTTATGTAATTTATTTCGAATATAAAACTATCAAATATGTTTCATAAAGTTGAATCCATATAAATAAATAAGCTTATTCACACATAACTATGATGTGTTGGAAAAAGAAAAAGTTTCTAAATGAAACCATATCCATACTACAATTTATTGCAAAAAGTGTGCAAGCAACCTGACTCCTTTTCGTGACAGCTATAACAAAAAAGGGTCCTTTGAAGTCATACCACCTAATTGTAAAACATTTTAGTTTATGTGTAAAATAATTTAATTACTTAAAAATACAATAAATAAATAAATATGAAATAAAAATCATACAAGAATTTGAAACTAGTTTTAATTTGTTTTTAACCATAAATTATAACAAAATATTGAAGCTAACTACGTTATTCCGAAACTTTTTTTATAATTAATAGTTCTTTCAAAAACTAAATGTATCGAAGTGATGACTCTGAATTTGCAGCATGTTTGTTTTTTATTTATACCCTACACGACCAGGATTTGTGCTGATGTCTGTAACGCCCGTAAATATTGGTTCAACACCCAACTTAAAGTATGCCGATTTAATCAGAATCACTTCCTGAGTTGATTTAACGATGTTCGTCTGACTGGCTGTCCATGTAAAGCTTGTGCGCAGAGTACAGGTAGCAATTTTAAAGAGATTTCAATGAAATGTTGTACATGATATTTTTCGGCCCAAGGACGAATGGGATTGAAACTGGTCGAAATCGGTCCATTACTTCACCTGGCCTCATACAAATGTCCTCCCGAAATAGTTGTTTATCGATCATAAATGATTGAATTATGCAAGTATCCAAACAAACTTCACCACAAATGAGTGGTAAATAAAGCCAAACCACTTTCGAAAATCACCTTACGACCATAAATCTCTTAAAAGTGTTGCTAACTTAATAAAATGCAATACAAATAAGTTTCATACATACAGAAATTTTGACAATTGATTTTATAATGGTCGGTCCATAATTAGTAAAACTGCCATATAAGACCCTCTTCGTAATTCATTTTAACCTCCATAAATCTTTGAAAAGTATTTATATAGAGATAAAGTTTAACACGCATAATATTTATATTCACAGAAGTCGTGGCACTAAATTTTAGAATGATTGTCCATAATAGGTTATATCTCCCATATAATGCCCATTTCTGAAAAGCTGTTTAATATGTACTGGGTGTAGGATATTATATGGTCAGGCTTAACCGACTTGTTTGTTAGTTTGAAACTTGTCAGTCAGCTTATGATTGGATTGTTAACGTTTGATTGTTTTTAAACTAAAACGAGTAGATCGGTTTGTGGCATTCATATTTTAACTTCTGACAACATTTAAACTTTCATACATCATCAGTTGTGTGTTGGACAAATCTGTATTTCGATATGTTTTAAATACAAAATGCATATATTTTCCTTCAGACATTCCTGGTGTAACGTCATTCCATTTTAGTCATTTCTAGCCTAGAATACGTGTAAACGAATCAAAAAGTAGACATGTTACGTTTACTCTTACGAGAGAAAATTGTCCACCTGTTTCAATAAACCATATGAATATCTTGGCATATATCTGGATAGACGCCTTACCTGGCATCGCCAAGAGGGTTCATATGAGACTGAAATCTTCGAATCTGCACTGGCTAATTAGCGACCAATCTAAATTAAGCCTTGATTGTAAAGTCATTCGACATATTCAATTCAATTATGGGGAACTGCAAGTAATACCAGTATTGAACTTATACAGAGGGCCCAATTGAAAATTCTTAAAACCATGACGGGAGCACCATGATACATAAGAAATGAGAACATCCGTTTAGATTTAGTAGTAACATTGGATAAAAATGAATTCTGAAAAATTCGTGAGAGATATATCTTGAAGTTGCAAAATCATCCGAACCCGCTTGCGAGAGTGCTTACTAGAACTCAAACAGAAACAAGGCTTCGTAGAGCTGATTTACCACCCTAGTAATTTGGGGTCCATTTGTCCATTATGGCTTTCTCAACTGAAAGCAAAGAGTTTTTAAGGTTTAGGTGTATGATTTAAATACTTATTGTAAGGCCTATGAAGAAAAGGCAGATATAAATAATAAAAAAGTTAAAAAAAATGTTTTTCATAAATCCTTTCGTCATGTAAAAATTATATTTCCAACGAGTTATAGCATTCAACCCAAAGACAAAATAACAAAGATATTAAGACTTTTTCTTTTTTCCATGCAAAGGTGGAAACACTTATTATACTCGTATACACAGAATTGCTATACACTAGCTGCCGTATTCATAAAAAATAAAATATGTTTGAAGTGTGCTTTTAGATAAAATTTTCATACAAAATTTTCTTAAAGTACATTTGAAGTCTACTTTATTTTTTTTTTGCATAATGCTGTAAAAGGTTTTGCTTTTGCAAAATGCGTAGAACTTGTATATTTTTCATATTAGTACCATTCTTATTAGCTTTCAAAAAATTCAATTTTATTTCAGGCATTGGTTCTCGTTATACACATTTATATATCATTATATATATTTAAAGCCATGTAAAGTATTTGTATGCAAAAATTACACAAATTCCAAAATAACAAACAGATAAAATTAAGGTACATAAGAATAGATTATATAAATGCATACTTGCATATATTTAGAACATATACATATCTGGTATATATTATGTACATATACCCTTACATATACCGATTAATATTCAACAAAGTAATAGTACATACATTTTAAAAGATATATTATATTATGTACGAGTACAAGTGCACATTTCTCATTGAATCCGCCAGTATATTGAGCCATCTGCCATTGATAACGATAATGTCGTAGATGACTGTTTGTTGCATGGTAGTGTGGGGACTAGAGCATTCACTATACACACACAAGTTCGCTATAGGAAATTATATGAGAATTCAGCTGTTGCATTACTGAAGTGCAGTACTTTTAAAGTGGCCTTAAACTAAATACATAAAATACATACATACAAGTATGTATTTTTATACATAAACGAAATATTTACTACGACTATGTTTGTCAGTTTCCTACATTTCAATCGTACAAAGAATGCAAATATATTAAATTTCGATGTGCTCTTTGACAAAAAATTTTACAAAGAAAATGAAATTCAAAAAAAAAAACAATAGTTTAAGAAATGTTCGTAAAAAAATAAAGAAGAGAAAATACTTACTTCAGCATGTTTTTAATTTTAGATTTTATTTTTGTTAAAAAGTATGTTCGTGAACATAAAATACAATCAAAAAATACAAACAATAAATAAATAAACAAACCCTTACAGAATATTACCAACGTTACGGATTGAAATGTTTAAACGTTTGTTGACTTTCTTCAACAAACTTTTTTATTCAGTGTTCACACATTATATTGCTTACGTCGCTCGTATTTTTATTTGACAGTATACACCCATTTGTATACACATATGTAATACGAAAAAGAGAATAACACGAATTGCTAGTAAATTCAAGTGTGTACTCGTCTTATCTTTCCCTCACCACGATTTCTAAAAGGTAATCAACTTAAGCTCAGAGAATTGCTTCGTGTAAATTGGGACTAATCTAGCACTTGTCACGACTTGACTCTATCCTTGAATTTTGAAAATAATCATTCAGTTACTCCTTGCGAGTATTTTTGCTTGCCTTGTTGGATATGAAATCAAAACACTGAGTAAATGAAAGAAATTTTTCAACGTTAAAAGTTCTAACAAAAGTAGTAAATAACAAACGACAAGACCAATAAACAATGATGAATTACAACTAAATTGGCTGTCATATATTTTCCGACTGTCACATCTGATATTGACAATCGTTGTCATTGTTATAGTTGTTGCTAAGGCTATTAATGTCTTTGAATGTGCTGCCACCGCCCTGATACTGTTGTTATCCTAATATGAAATAAAACACTCGCTACGCGACAACATCTGACACTACGAACACCAATAAAAGTCTGACAGAGCCAATAATACAAAAACAAAACTCAGCTCCGTAATTGTGTGCTGTAAATACCCAACAAACCATATAGTAATCAAACCACAATACAACTTGATAATAAGCTTTTCTTAATATAATTTATAATAATGTTTATAAAATGGGAATTCACAAGCAGTTTTTAATAATGCTTGAGAAACTCTTATTATACGCAACTGTTTCTAAAGAATGCTTATAAACGACATATACATATGTATTTGTATGCACATATGTAGCACACCGCAATAAGACGGTTGAAAAAGATTTATCTTTTTCAATATATTCTCAAGTCCTGTTATCTTTGTTCTACACTTGTAATATATAGGGAACACGCGAAAAGTGTAAACAAGTACCGTTACATTTTTTTGAGTAAATTTGTTAAAAGTGTTTTGCTAGTAAATTTTGTTATAAATTTTAAAGCGAGTGGACGTGCAATTTTAAAATAACTGGTAAAAATATAATAAATATACATACATACAAGAATGATAAAATAAAGATTACGCCAACGCGCGTAAAATTTTAAAATGTTCTGCGCATTTAGGCCATGTGACGTCACACATTCTGTGTCTCTATTGGCTAATTTTTTCTCATTTGTTTTTTTTTACTCATTTTTTGCTTGCATTTGCTCACTGCACTCTTCATGTTTATATTTTTGTTGTTTTTTGTTTTGTTTGTTTTTCTTTTTTAAACAGATTTTATTTTAGAACTCTCAGAGATTTCAATTGCAAGGTTGCCAACTATCACATAAAACACACATTTTTCGCAAGAAATTTTAATTCTAACACATGAAACATTATTGGTAACCCTTAGAATGGCCCTTCTACGTCACATAACGGGAAATCATGCGCATGGCGTAATCTTTATTTTATCATTCTTGCATACATATATGTATACATATGTAAAAAAAAGTGTTAGAAGACAAACAAAAGAAGTAATTGATCTTCTTTTAAATAATAAAAAAACAAAAAAGGCGAATTGAGGAAGATTTCAGTGCAGAAAATAAAACTGAATTTGCAAGTTCCAGTGAAAATAGTGCTTCTAATAACATCCCGATTGAGGAATGTTCAAGTTTTAGTGAAAGTGATGAAACAATTATTAAAGACTACAATTTTCGAGATAAGTTGGCAAAGTGGAGTGTAAAACATCTAATTTCTAACTGTGCATTGAATGAACTGACGAGTTAGGCACTGACACCAAGAAAAGCGTGCGAAATCTAAGCACAGCAAAAGCAATAAGAAACAAGTTAAATAAAACATTTTAATTAAAACAAAATAATTATTAAATTTCTACATTTCATAGATGCAGCTTTGTCAGTGGGTTTGACAGAGGACCACTTTATTAAAGACACCCGAACTTTCTTCCAGTGTGGGAACAATAAGCTACGAGAAACCTATAAAAATAATAAGACTAAATGATTAATAAACAATTAATATGATATTAATAATTAAACAAAATTAAAAGCAAAAATAAAGATTTTTATTTTTCGATAACAAATAATATATTATTTGTGAAGCTTATTCTAATATTATATAAAAAAGCTTATAAAAACATTGAGATGTATAAGGTTTTCTATACAAAAGTTAATACAATATTATTTTCGTAAGCTTATTATACAATTACAAGGATAAGCTTATATTAATAGTAAATACACAATATTTTCACGAGGGTTCCGTTTTGATTTTTCTACAATTGTTTCGATAGTCTTTTTCAATATATTCACAAGCCTTTTTTAAGCTTAACGCTTATGTTGATAAGCTTATTATAATATTTTTCTCAAGTCATTTAGTTTGTTGGGATACTTCACTGTTCATTACAAACACACAGTTATACGTATGCATGTTTTCACATACATATTCATACATAGATATGTACGAAAATGTACAAATTATAGTTTGTTTTCCTGGCATTTACTGTCAATGCAAAAAGTAAATGACAAAACATGCACACACTGTTCGTGTGGAGACGTGTTTGCAAACAAAGACCTACAAAATATCCTCCCATGATGGTGTGTTTGTTACGGTTCATCCTTCCAACAGCGTCTACAGCTGGCATCTTTCGATGTTAGAGTGTAGACATATTCCAGTAAATGCGGGTATTTGCACTTGAAATTGAAATTAATGATTGCCTTCAACATCTTTACGCCTCGTCTACTTTCACAGTCGCCTCGCTTTTCCTTTCACCACTCACTCTCTGCCACAGGCTCTCCGTCTAAGTGTACGAATGAAGGTTATTATAGTAATTTTGTTTTAAAACTGTGTTGCATTTCTGCATACTAGGAGATCCAAATTATTCGTTCTTTCTCTTGTTTGAATAATTCGAACAAGAGGTTTTAATATGTTCGAATAATTTGATCACTCGTTTAAAATTAATCGAATTATTCGAATAACTTGATTTTTTTTAAGTAAAGAAAAACAAGAAACAAGTTAGCAATTCAAATAGAATATTCAAAAACATTCCAAAATAAAAATATACATGTATGTATTTGAAATAGCTTAATTCTATTATTTAAAAAACAAAACTTAAATTAGAAACAGTATAATAGAGATCAGTTGCAGGTACATTACTTGTACGAGTATATATTATTTTATTCAGCAGTTGTAAAATAATCTTTTTAGAAAAGAATAGAGTTTGAATGGAAAATTGCATTTAAGAGAGTTTCCAATTCATCATTCCTTTTTTAGTTTTATCTAAATACTAGCTAAAACCCGGTATGCTTCGCTGCCCGCATCGTAATGAAATAAAAAGTTTAAAGTTAAACAAATATACCGTATTTACCGGACCATAAGGCGCACCCTGATTTTAGGTCAAATTTTCAGAGTAAAAAGGTGCGTCTTATCGTCCGGAAAATACGGTATTTATTAAGTTATATTAAAACCTACAGTTTTCCTTTTAAATTAAATCTTATTACATTATCTTATTATGATTTACAATATACAAACAAACAAACACGCATTCACTTTTATATATAGATATTCACTTTTATACATAGATAAGGGTTTCAAATGTATACAAATTGTAACATTTACTTAATATTGTTGCTAATCAGCGCATTGGTGTCCTAAATATTAATATTGATAGCTGATATAGCTTTCCTTATATATAACTTGTCATCATATCTATGGGAGGTGCCACGCCCACTATCGATAGTCCGCCCATTCTTGTCCTAAATATTAATATTGATGGTAGAATAACCGTACCATACATCTTATTGTATACCATAGATTTGATTTTTTTAAATTATCATCATATGGGAGGTGCCACGCCCTCTGTCGCTACTACTCCCATTTTTTTTCGTAAATATTTAAACAAACAATGGAATTGCTCATGCAAAATTTGAGTACTATATCTATTAAAGTTTCCTAAATATTTGATTCTTAAAATTAACTTTGTATGGGCGGTACCACGCCCACTTAAAATTTCAAAAAAAAAAAGTAGCCTTGTATAACTTTTATAAGACGCGTCTATCATTAATTCGAATTTTAAAATGACTGATTAATTTTTTAGTAAATGAATTATTTTTCTAAATTATGTAAAACAAATTGAATTATACTCTAAAGCTCTATCAAAATTGCTGAATCTTTGCTGAATTCTTTTATCGCCACATCAAGTGGTCTTAAATAATTGCACAAATTTGTCAATAGTTTTATGTCATTGTCAATGAACGTGGCTAATTTAAGATCTGATAATGCATGATTGATACATTTATAAATGCGCAAACAGTTTACTACCATGTTGGACAAAGATGTAAAACGATGTTTTTCTTACAGTGAAACGTAAGTAAAACTTATTTGATGCCGTTCCTTGTATTTTCAATTACTCTAGTCTTAAATTAAAATTTTTTTAAAGATTTTTTAGAATTGTAACTTCTTGCCATAACATTTATATTGATTATGGCCTTATCATTAATTATTTGTCGGATCTCTGATTCAATACAATTATTTCGTTCCAAATAAAAATTGTCGATATAGTAACTCCATATTGAAGTTTCTTTCACTGGTCGGCCTTTTTATACCTCTTTTTAATAGATCTTACTGTCATATGTACTATTTTCTGCTACACTTCTACAAATTATTTCTTCAAGAGAATAAAGTTTTTGTTTTTGTATAAATTTGGACATCGGTCCTCTTGAGGTTGCAGCTGATGTTGTTGGTAGCTCTTCATTGGTTTCTATTAAAATATTGTGTTTTGGGCACTTTTTTCATTTTGCATCATTACCATTCTTGAAATTATGAAAATTTTTAAACAAATTAATAAATTTAAACAAACATATAATTTATACGTTTTAATCGATTATTCTACATAAAATTATTCGAATTATTCGTTATTCGAAAAATGGTAATTTTTAAATTCTTCGAATAATTATTCGTAAAAAATTGTTTGATTATTCGAACGATCATTATTCGAATGGATACCCTACTATATATGTATGCACACAGAATGTACTCCAGTTTGCCTTCAAACTGTCTTATTTTGGCTGTGTTTGTGCAAACGGTCATGCAATGTTACAAAAAATTATTTCAATAAACATTTGCACAAAATCGTTAAATTACCGAAATAAATTATTTTACGATAAAACAAAAAAGCAGATACAGGCTTTGTCCAGGCATTTCAAGATTTATAATGTAGACTAATTTTCTTTTGACTTTTTTAGAAACACACTTAGTTCAAATTACTGCAAAAATAATTAAACAAATTATTATTATGTAGATATAGTTTGGTGGACTTGTGCCGATGTTTGTAAAGCCCAAAAATATTGGTCCAACAACCACCTTAAAGTATACTGATCGACTAAGAATCACTGTCTGAGTCGATTTAACGATGTCCGACCGTCCGTCCGACTGGCTGGCTGGCTGTCCATGTGAAGCTTGTGCGCAGAGTACAGGACAAAAGTTTGAAGCTATTTCGATAAAATTTGGTACGTGATAGTTTTGCGGCCCAAGGATAGACGGGATTGAAACTCGTGGAAATTGGTCCATTATTTCACCTGGCCCCCATACAAATGTCCTAATTTTAGAATGGTCGGTCCATAATTAATCGAAACTCCCATATAAGACCTGCTCCGTAATTCACTTTACCCTAAAGATAAAGTTTAACACATATAATATTTATCTTCACAGAAATCATTATCGGTCCACGATAGGTCATATCTCCCATATAACGCCCATTTCTAAAAAAGTGTTGTATAAATATACTGGGTGTAGAGTATTATATGAACGGACTCGACCGACTCTACTTTCTTACTTGTTTTCTGTAAATTTAAATAACGCATCAGATTTAAATATCGTTGGTTTAATGTTGAAGTGACGTTTATGTGTGGCGTACATATTTTGTTTGGTTACAATAAAATAAACTTCTCTTACTCCAAATTAATAGAATTACTGATAGAATTTCTCCCTTAAAATTGCTTTGGTGTTTACACAGCACAATATAATTGCTTAAATCACTCGTATTTTTATTTGAGAGTATCTATACACACATTTTTATACACATACATACTCAAGTGTGTACTCATCTCATCTCATTAGCGGTTAATTGTTAAAATATACACAGCTACCAAGAATGATAAAATATCATTCTTATCATTCTTGCACAGCTACTAATATACATACGTATTCGTACATCCTCCGATTGTAACTCCAAATTAACTAGATTTATTACTATAAGACGAGTTCTTAGGTTTATATGAACGAAATTTTGTCCTCTCGTTTTTGGATTCAGGCCCAAAAACATTTAATGTTAAATATAAATTAAGAGGCTGCCACTGTTCGATAATCTTTAAGACGCATATTTAAAATGATATGGATATCAAATTTATTAAACGGTTTATACTACTTCAGAAATGGTAATTTAAATTCATTTATTTAATCTGGAATATGCTGATGGAGGTGCGGATAATGAGGGCGAAATTCTTAAATTTAGTTTCCACTCTATATACAATTATTTCACAAATTTAACGAAAGGAATTAAAATGTATGTATCCTTATTAAATTATAATAACAAAAAATGAGAACAATAGCATTAACAATTTTGAAATTGTAAAAAATACAAAAAAGTACATTGTAACACAATTCTCAACCGTGGAACAAACACATTGTTCTATGAAAGTAAAAAATTTAAGTAAATTATTTAAAATATTGAAAATTGTACAAAAGTTTTTAGAATATATCCACGTTTCTTTTTTTTTCTTACCAATATTGATATTGTTTGTAATCAAATTATTTTATTTCTAGTCTAGACTATCTTCGTTGGATCATTGGTACATAACTGGTAACAGCGAGAAACAGAACAATATTAAAGTATTTAAATAGTCTAAAACCGCAATTTAAGCGTGTATTAGTTTCCGATTTCATTAAAAATGTTGCTATTAAAATAATATTGTTCAAATTGTATTATTTGTATTAAATTGTATTATCATTCTAAAAACATGAACAATTAGCCACAAATGAGGGTGATGTAGCTTAATTGATTAGCGCATTTGATCATTTAGCATGAGTTGGTATTTGTAGCCCGAGTTCGATTCCCAACCGCTGCCACTCAAACCACATCAATTTCTGATAATTATTAGTTTTTTTTCTATCCATCATAACTAATATTTATTTATCACAGCGCCCTCCTTCGGTGGTATATCATTCAAACGCCACCGAATTAAAATAATTAAATAAAGGCTATAAAATCAAGCTTTAAAAATAATGCGCCTACTCACCACCAGAGGCGTTGCAATGCTGCACTAAAAACAAACATAATGCGCAATTGCAGAGTTGTGATATAAAGCTTTCTTCTACTTTCACCACCTTTGCTTCTTCAATCTATCTATCCCCTTCCAAAGAAAGTAACGCATGTATATAGAGGCACATTAATTGCCTGAGTGTTACATCTCTTAAAAAAACCCCCCACTTGTAAATATAAATCGCCTTAACGAATTTCATTGTGAACGCTCAATAATAGGTCATAGTTCTCATATGAGGACTAGATTCGAAAAAACTCAATCAAACTAAAGTTTTAAACAGTTCAGTTATATGTATGCAAAAACTATACAACTGAATAAAGGTTAATCCATAATTTGACATAGCTCCCATTCCATTTCCGGAATAACTGGAATACCCACGAAATTCTTGTAAATATCGTTCGTTATTGAAATGAAATTCAACCAAAATATGGCTCAAATATATAAAAATTACGGCACAACATTTTATAACGATCGCCCCATAATAAGTTATTGTTGCCATGTAAGGGATCCGAAAATTAAAATAACTCATATAAATATCGATATCGGCGTAAAATCTAACACAAATTAGATTGAGTATTAGTAAATCACACTACTGGTACATAGATGGTGTGTATATAAGATCCGGCATAACCGAATATAGCTATACTCGCACTTGTTATTGCTATACTCGTTTACTATTTATGCTTTGTAAGTTATATTGAGGAGTAATAGGCGAAATACATCAGTGGAGCATTTCAACATGAATGATTATTGTTGAGGTAAATTTATGAATATTCAGATTTGTGCGTTGAAGATAAGTCTAATCAATAAATAATAAAAAAAAACTAAAATCTTTATCCATTTAAAATTCCCGAAACAGTAAGTACTAAATATGTTCTACAGGGTGGGCCAAGTTTGACTGAATGATTTGAACTCTATTGGCATATTGTAGCCGTTGTGGTGCATCCCTCGGCAATAATTCTTGGGCCAATTGAATTTTATATGGAAACATCTTCACATCAACTTTTAGAATACGTCGTAGCGATGTTCTGGAGATGTTCAATTGAGTATTAAATTAAAAATGCAAAAGTTATAAGCATTTCAAATCAGTCAGTCCAAGTTGGCCCACCCTGTACTCTAAAATATCGTATATATTTTCAAATTATCGTATGATCCCATAATCATTGACTTTAAAAACTTTTCATACAAATTTTTCTATTGCAGAGTTCCTTTTTAAATTATAAAGCCATGACAATAATAACAAGTACTTTACAACAGAACAAAGTCTCATTCATATCGAATTATGTATGTAAATATAAATGAATGTTTGCATAAAGATTTCTATGACTTTTAAATATTTTTGTAAAATAAACTGAAAATTAAAATTATTACCTGTAAGCATTCTAATGAAAAGTGATTTACATACTCTGTGAAAAAAAAAGAAAAAAGAAACACACAATAAATTGTAATATTGCTCATGCTGCTAGAAGCTGTAAATAAATAGTTTCTGGCAATTTTATTTTGAAAGTGTGTAAAATTATACAAATAACAATAACAAACAAGTTGTGTGAAACTAACAAATTTAAATTAAAATGTTAATTAAGAAGTTTGACTAGATATGTACTCGTAAGTATAAATGTGCGTTTGTGTTTTAACAAACTACACTCAAACTTGCCAGCCAGTGATGCCGTTTGGCAAAACTTTATATAACTCTTAAGGCCCAACTATAATATGCATATGATAGCTTAAGCAAATTGCAAAAGTTAACGAAAAGGCTGTCAAATGCATAACCAGTTCAGAGTTAACTTTTAGGTGGCTACAATGACTTTGAAACTTTTTGTCCACAGTTGCTCATTTATGTTTAAAAAAAATGTTTTTATTTTAACAAAAAGCCATTAAATGACTATATTTTATAAATATTATTATATTATTTTATAATTAAAAGAAAACTTCGTACCCGAAACGCATAATTTTTCCTTTTTTTTTAATTTATCGGCAAAAGTACTAAAATGTACAGCTGTGGCAGCACTAAATTGTAAATAATAATAAACGTTTACATATGTTTTGTTAATTTTCGTATTGTGTTTGCAAAAATGGAGATAAAACTTAAAAATTTAAATAATATAAAAATATTAAAGTTAGCGCTTGAAGGCCTGCGCACATTAAAAGAAATATGTGAACTACACTGTAAAAGAAGAAGACGCTCTTGTTCTGTCAGAGAAATAAACCACGACAGAAAGACATTTTTGTTAAAATAAAAAGGGCCCTTTTATTATAAAGGCACTTATTTTTTCCGCATTTTCTATTAAATTTAAAATAAATATAAGTATTTTCTTCTTTCTCCATTTTCTTCAAAACACAAACAAAAAACAACAACCAGCTGATTCCGTACAGAATGTGCGATCAGTTTCGCTTTTTGCTTAAGCAAATGACAGTTGAAAAACTTAACGAAAAGTTTCGTTAAGTACATTATAGTTTGCCACATACAATTTATATGTGTTCGCACGTTTGCTTAAGCTAGCATATGCACATTATAGTTGGGCCTTTAGAATTATAGTAATGTTTTTGACGGAACCGTGAAGTGACTTTTGATCCTTAAAACAACAAAATTTAAAGGCATTTATTAAAAATCTTGCAAATCATTGATATTTCTTTTATTTCGGCTCGAGTTCATTATATTTAATTTTCATTAAATTATTTTTACTGAAGTAGGAATTGTTTTACAACTTGAAAAAATTTTTATTTTTGATAATTTTTCTTGGCTTAGGATTCGAACCTGGGCTGTTGGTTGAATTTACATATGTTTCGAGAAACACCACTTTCTCTCATCAGAATTCTTTACGTTCTCACCTTCTGCACCACTGCGGCGCCCGCTAGCCTACAGTCAAACATTAAGCCTTTAACCGGTATCACTGGTGGTTCGAAATTTGCTGTAATTATCATTTTTCATTTATTTTACATGTTGCAAATTTATGTACTTATATAGAATATTTATTATTGACACCGAACAATAAAAATAACTGATAATGAAACTTATTTTAAAGAACTTTTTCTTCTTACCTCAAGAAAACTTACGAATATATTTCATCTGAAAAAAGAATATAACATTTTAGTCATACTTTTCATGATTTTAAAAGTTGTCATGAAAAGCTACAGACAGCAATGAAGCTGATTTTTATAATGTTTATAATGATAAAGTGAAGATTTCTTAAATAAAACTCAAAGTGAACTGAATCCCATATATGTCTAGAGAATAAAGAAAACTCAATCCAATATAGAGGGCAAAATCATTCATTCAGAAATATTAAAGTCTTATGGCCAGTTTTTAACTTGAAATTTAAACACGAAATTAGTTAATTTTTCCTTAAATTTAAATTTTATTTAAATATGGTTTCAAATTACGATTGGTATTTAATTATGATAAAAGTATGGTAGCACTATTAAGTGTCAAACAAATATAAACAACTTCTTCATTTAACAGCTGATTTACTATTTAGTTTACAAATTGTTGTCAACTAAATGGACAAAAGCTGCATCATTCATATCTTCTTCATCTGAATTCATTGTTTTAGTTGATATTAATGAGACAATAGCACAATGTTTTTATTCGCGGCGAGTTTATTTATTAAATATTTTTATCAAATAATACAAAAAACTTTAATGCGCAAATTTCGTAATTTGCAGAACTGTCAAAATCATATGGTAGTAAGAACAACTTAAGTTGTATTTAAATGGACGTAGCCAGTGATTTAAGTTATATTTAAATATGATCTATAAAAATTAATTGGGTATTTAAAAAAGTGAGTTAATACTAAATACGAGCTATTAATAAATTATTTGGATACCAGCATTGTTAAGAAATTCATGCATGTTAAAGTAATTTTTGTAAGCGAAGCTTTGACTAATTATAGATCGATTGTTACAAAATTAGGTAACGTGACTTCTAAAATTTTATATGTGTGATATAACTAACAATGGAACGATCGTCACATAATCAAAACTCATTTTTTGTGTATACTCGTATATGCAAATTTATTGTATTGAATTTTATTTGGATATCAATATTTTTAAACCATTTATGTCCACTAAAGTGCTATTTCGGAGGTTCATTTGATTGGGAATTATATGAAATAATGGAGTGATTTATACTAATTTCAATCGACGTCGTCTTTGGGCCGAAACAAAGTATATACTAAAATGTATGCAAACTGTGTGACTCAGAGATCGGTATACTTTACAGTGGCTGTTAGAATAATATTACAAACATTAGCACAATATTACCCACTATTTCGTAATTTAATATGAAATAGTTTACCAATACATAGTTTAAAAATTTAAAAAATATTTAGGCCCGTTTTCTCAATGTGTCGACAAACTGCCTGTTACTAAATGTCGACATAAGTTTATTAGACATATAATATGTCCGTTTACAATTTGTGTTTTCGTAATATACCGACAGAAACATTATTTTCATTTGGCAATACCTCTCAAAATTTATGTGAAAATTGGAAACTCTGTCTTCAAGTGACAAGTTGTTGAAATAAATCAGCTGTTTTCCAAATGTGAAAAAATAACAAAAAATAAAATCAATAAAACAAATATTTTAAAAAATAAATAATATCCATGTCTGCCAGGTAGTTAGGTCGGTCTGGCATGATAAAAACTTTCAACATTCACTTGGAATTCATGTTCTTCGAGTTCATCCTCCATCAAATTAATGTTTATTTCTCTATTAAACATTTTTTCTAAAATCTATTTAATTTTTTTACAAAAACTCTAGGTATTGCCACATAACAAATATGAACAGCATTCAGTCAGCTGATTGTATTTATCTGTACAACAAATAAATAATCGGCAGATGAGGTCTGGTTAGTTTTGCAACAGAATAGAAGCAAATGAGACATTGAGAAAACCAAATTTATTTAGTCGGCAGTTTTTCGTTGGGGAAAAAGATAATTAATTGCCTAATGAGAAAACAGCCCTTATTGTTTAAAAATTAGCAAATACTTTTAGAATGGCTTCCGTAGAAAAGTATGACTTTTGAAAATATTAATTCATGAAATAAATAATATAATACGGAAAAAAAGTAAATATTTATTACTCTTGTATAGAATGCAATAAAAACCTTAAGTGTTTTTAATGTAATAAAAACTAATATTTTAATCATATAATTTTTATAAATTTGTTAAATGTAACTACAGCCAAGAAACCCTGGTAACACTGATACATTCCCAAGTATTCGTACATATTAGGGTGTTTTTTGTATGAAAAGTTTCTTTGGAGAATTTCTAGGAATTAGAACGCTGATAGTATAATAGTAAAATTCTGAAAATTTAAGTCAATTTAAAAAATTCTAAACTGTGCCTCATTGGAATGCGTTTACAACACAAACAATTGTTATTGCCAGCTTCCGATGACGCATGAGTTTATTTCTCCAAAGATATAAAAATAAAAGTACGGTTGCATTATGTTTGTGTCATTAAAAATTCCTTTTAGGTGAAAATAATAATTGAAGGAATTTATAATAACTCATATATTTCCCAACACATGTTTTTATTTTAATTCAGTTTGTAAGAACAGTAGACATATTCAAATTTTGTAAACGTTTTACCATTTCCATTTTACATTGTCCGATTTGATCCAAATTTTCAGAGTAGTAGTTTATATCAAGTGTCACATTAGTTCAACCGGAACTCTTCGAAATGACAAAAACGTAAAACAAATCTACCCTAATACATATGTATGCAATAAAAACATGTAAGTATTTTTTTTAGTTAAGTTAGGAGCAAATCTTAATCTAGATAAATCTACCAACTTTTTCTGTTAAAGAAAATGATAAAAATTTTAATGAGATTTTGTATACGTTCTCATTCCAAAACAAATACACACGCACATAATTACATACATACATATGTATGTACATACATATATTGAAGTGGTGCAAAACATACTACTACCATGACTACTGATGGTATCATTGGAGATGGTTACAAATGGAAAACGCTGGATATGACGAAGTAAGGATTTTTATGCATGTAGATTGTACAAGTATTAGTACAATGTACATATATACATGTAAAGCACTTACTTTTCAAACAAACAACACAAATACTATTAATACTTAAATTCCTAGAAACACTCTTTGTGTCATGATCATTGCCAAAAACGGAAGCATCAGAAAAAAAAAAATAGAAAATAATAAAATAGAATACAAGTAGAATAAAGAAAAGAATACTTAAGTAACTATCCATACACATTACAATATTTAGGGATAAATTTAAATGTAATGTAGTGGCTACGTTTTCACTAGTTTAATGGCGTTTTCTTTTCTGGCAAAAATGTTAAACGTTTTTCCCATTTCGTATCTTTTTTAATTTTTTTGTGTTGTTTTCTGAAAAAATTTCAACACTGCCATAGTGTAGTGTGTTCTTTTCTATAAATGTCACACTATAAATTAAAAAAATGATGCACCTTTCACACTCTGTATTTTTAGAGGCGGAGAATCGCACGATAAAACAGCTGACCAGTGATGCCAACTTTTGAGACTCAAAACGCGTAAATATTTTTGAAAAAATGGCTAAATGGTAAAAAATCCATATCCAACCACATCCAAGTTTCTTTTTTTTCGCGTTTTGAGTGACTAAAATCCGGCTAAATCTAGCCCAAAAAGGGCTAATTGGCATCGCTGCAGCTGACATTTGTTTTGTTTATGAATATGTATTTGTATTAAGAAACAAAAAAATATACAAAATGGAAAATATTACTACTTTTTTATGTGCTGAAAAAATTTAGGATGACTTGTTGGATTCATCTTCAAGGGAATGGCTCTCCATTTCGGGACATATCTAAAACCAGAGTAAGTTGGATAAAGTATAAAAAGTATTTAAGTTCCCACTGCACGGAAAATGTTGTGTTGAGAACTACCGAGGATATTGATGGGTCGATTGGCAAGTTTACTGAGGACATACGAAGAGCTGTACATCACGCCTCCACATACGACGTTGAGTGCAGAAGTGGGACAATTAGAACTTATTTCGCTGAACTCGATCATCTCCTGTCAGAAAAAAGAAGAGTTAGAAGAGAGTGGCATATTCACAGGTCTCCTGAACTGAAAGCTAGGCTACTGGTATGCAGAGATATACTAAGAAATTTCTTAGAAACCCAAAGAATGGCTTCACTTAAATCTTACTTTGAGGGTCTTGATAGTACCCCACAATCTGACTATTCGTTATGGAAGGCGGCACGAGGTTTAAAAAGACCAGTTAGAGGAAAGCCTCCTCTGCGAAATCCGACTGGTGACTGGACTAGAAATGATTCCGAGAAGGGGATTTTATTTGTTAACCATTTGAGAAATGTGTTTAGTATAAACAACTCAAATAATGCATCTGATTTGCCTCCACTCGTTATTAGACCTCCTGTACCTCTAAGACTTAGCTTTAATGATGTTCAAAGCGCTATTGGTACTCTGAATCTTAAAAAAGCTCCAGGTATGGATAAAATCAGCAACAAAATGCTTGTGGAGTTACCTCGGGTAGCTAGAAGAATTATCCTATTTATTTTCAATGCTATTTTACGCCTAGAATACTATCCTGCAGATTGGAAGGTATCTATGATTACCATGATTCCTAAGCCAGGGAAGGACCCCACTAAAGTAGAGTCATATAGGCCAATTAGTCTACTGCCGACAATTTCAAAACTGTTTGAAAAATTGTTATTGGCTAAGTTGATTCCAATTCTGAACGACACTCAATGTATCCCAAATCACCAATTCGGGTTCAGAGCTAAACACAGTACCATCGAACAAACACACAGATTGGTAAATGTGATAAGACAGTCGTTTGAAGAGGAAAATACTGTTCCGCGCTTTTCATTGATGTTTCCCAAGCGTTCGACAAAGTCTGGCATGAAGGTTTAATGCATAAAATTAAATTAACTCTGCCTGCTAACACCCACAAACTTATGAAAAGTTATTTATACGGTCGCAAATTTAATATCAAAGAAGGCGATTTTTTAAGCCCCGCTCAGCCAATTGAAGCAGGAGTACCCCAGGGTAGCATACTGGGTCCAACTTTATATTTGATTTATGCATCCGATATGCCGTCAGACCCCATAATACATACTTCAACTTTTGCAGACGATACAGCCTATACAGAACTTGCAGAAATATGTTTATAAACTAGAGAATTGGCTTGAGCTTTGGAAAATCAGGGTTAACGAACAGAAATGTATTCATATAACTTTCACATTGCGAAAAGATACCTGCTCGTTCATCAGAATAAATAATCAAATTATCCCGCAACACAATGAAGTCAAATACCTCGGAATCCACCTCGATCGTCGTTTAACTTGGAAGTCTCATATCGACGCAAAACTTACCCAGATGAGATTAAAAGCAGTGCAAATTAATTGGCTAATCGGCAGAAATTCTACATTAAAGTTGGATTGCAAACTTTTGTTGTACAATGCAATTCTAAAGCCAATCAGGTGTTATGGAATTCAATTATGGGGTACTGCCTCAGCATCCAACATTGAAAAAATTCAAAGGGGTCAAAATAAGATTCTACGTACAATTACTGCAGCTCCATGGTATGTTAAAAATTCTCGAATCCACAAAGATCTAGGCATTCCTTTGGTGAAAGTCGAATTTACAAAACACGCCTCAAAATATGTCGGCAAACTTGAACACCATCCAAACCCACTTGCACGAGACATCCTTAACTTTACTGGCCATGTTCGGTTGAGAAGGAGGGATACCCTTGCTTTAACTCAAGCGCAAAACAGATGACTGGATCAGTGGATGTAATTTTGTTGTAGTATCATAATATTTTGTCTAGCGCTGGCTGGACTTATTATTTTCTTTTAGTATTAAGATTCGAAAACTTATTGTCATTTCATTTCTGAAGATTCAATAAATAAATTAAATGTATTAAAAAAAAAAAAATCATCTGATGATGATAAAATATTTTATATGATTAGAGAAAGAAATCCACAACCGTGAGTGAAAGGCTTTGTAGAGAACGTAATTAATGAATACTCTGAAGTTGATGTATGTCAAATTTCATAGGACAATATCTCCTACTTCTTATATACGTAATGTATGTTTATATATATAATTTTTATAGTTTAAGAAGAATTTGCGTATTAGTCGGGAAGGTGCCATTGGTCTTTTTGATAAATATTGATTGTCTTATTTCAAGCGATCTTACAAGGGAGCTATCTGCTTCTTCTTTTTTAACAAAAATAAACAAACACAGCTGTACATGAAAAAAAGTGTTACACTGTTGTGATTTTATGTTCTATTCTGACCATTAAAAATGCGACCTCTTTAAAATGTGGGGTAAACATTATAAAAATGTACATAATAAAGGTGTAACATTTTATTTCAGAAAAGAAAACACCATAAGTGTCAATATGTGTGCGAGAAAATATTATTTATATTTTTTTACACTGACCAAAATTCAAAGACAATGATCACTCAAAAATTTCAAAATAATTGCAATAAAACTTTAATTTACTTTATTTTTATATACAAATGTATGAATGTATATACAGAGCTACGTGCAACTAATTAAGAACATAATTGTGCGCAGAGTACAGATCACAATTTTGAAGAAATTTCCATTAAATATAACACGGTGCGACAGTCCAAAAAACCTGGGAGCCGATATTATTTTTCTTGTAGGAATTGTCGAATAAAAAAAGACTCCAATAGTGAAATATGCCGGACACCTCCAAAATCCGGTTTTACGGTTAAAAACCCGGTTTTTGTACCTTTGCGTACTATAAGTCTGTAATTTTGTTGATAATGATCCGATTTTAAATTTATTTCTAGATTTTGAAAGAAGACACTGAGATGTTTCGAATGATATATACATCATCTAAGAAAATTTGAGAAATTTTGGTGTTATTGGTAATAACACAATTTCCTATAACACAATTTTCTCGACAATAACACCCAAATTTCTCAAATTTTCTTAGATGATGTATATATCATTCGAAACATCTCAGTTTCTTCTTATTTGGGATTGATATTCGATGAAATCGGTCCATTATTTCACCTGACTCCTATAAAAATGTCTTCACGAAATACGGCTTTACCGTCCATTAATATTTCAATTATGCAAGTATCCAAACAAATTTCACAATAATTTCACACCTATAAATTTCGTGCAAACCTGTCTATAATTGATCATAGCTCCCATATAAGGACATTACCGAAATTCACTTCAAAGAGCATAACTCTCTTAAAAATGTTGGTAGTCATATAAAATTCAACACAATTAAGTGTCATATACATACGTATGTATGTATACAGCCATGATGATGACACCTTATTTTATAACGCTCAGTCCATAATTAGTCGAAACTCCCATATAAGCCCCCCTCCGTAATTTACTTTAACCTACATAAATTTTTTAAAAGTGCTTATATCAAGATAAAGTTAAACACTCTTAATATTTATATGCACAGAAGTTATGCCACTAAATTTTTGGATGATCGGTCCATAATAGGCCATATTTTCCATATAGCGCTGTATATACTTATATGTATATGCATACAAATATATATATATATATATAGATATTTTCACGATGATCCGACCAAAGAACTTACATATGTTCTAAGGCGATTGATGATTAAGATCCAATATTTTGGTTCTATCAAAAATCATCAGAACTTGTATCTTAAAATTTCGACTGAAAAATAATTGAGGGACATTAATTAAGTGCACGGATTTTTTTTAATGTTTACATACAATTGGTTCCATTTAATTTAGTTATGCCGTTATAAAGCAAAAATATTTTTTAAACTACATAAATTTAGTATTTTTGTACCCAACACTAAAAGGATGGGGTATATTAAGCTTGTCATATTTGTATTATAAAGGAACAAGTCATGTTGAAAATTGTAAAAATCGATTAATGTTTTCGCATAGCCCTGAATATGACCCTGCGGTAAACAAATACCTTTAGAATTGCTGTATCCATACAAAATGCAGCAAATAAAATAATTGGTCGTTGCTCCCATAGAAAATTACCAATTCCGAAAATCACTTAAGAACGCGAAAATATATAATAAAAATATATTAAAATCGCCATAACGAGTTTTAAAAATTTGCAATACATATTTCTTGCCAATATCAATCTCCAAATATTTTGAATTGGTAAACATTTTGGATCAAATAATATGAAAAACTTTGTTCACAGCACAAGACTATGCATAATTTGCTCTCATTAACACTTATATGTATGAATATAGGTGAAATTTACATTTAATTCCCACTCATGCGCAAAAGACTTTATATACAGTGAAGTTCAGCGACAATTGTTTTCGTAATGAAACATGCTAAATAATAAAAATCTTGACTTTTGATAAAATAAATAAATAAATAAATAAATAAATAAATAAATAAAAATGTCTAATAACATATTCTTATTATTACTTAGTACTTTTTACTAGAAGAATTTAAGTAGCTTGAAAAGAGTTTGAAACAAAATATTTTTTCATAAATTTTTTCTAATTGTTTTATAATGTTGGATATGTAAAAACTGAACATGAACTCATACACTAGTAATTTCTCACAAGTTCATATAATAAATTATTACTAAAGAACAAATTAAGATTCATTCAACATGAAATTATTTTAAAAACAGATCGAATGAATTTTTATAAGTGTGATTCTTCACATACGCTCTCTTAATTATAAAAGACTAGAAGACAAATTTGATGTCTCTATTCGAAAATTCAAGAGTGTACAATGCTAAGGATATCTATCGAAGTACTTGCGTATCTAAACTATGCAAAGCTTAATTAGGTTCTAACCACAAGGATAATGGCAATACGAATATAACGAACAGTTTAGATGTAACGTTTGTGGTTTGAAGATTTTGATCTTTATACCACATTGTACACATACCACATACATACAACTGTATATATTTACATATGTATGTGGATATATAAATGTATTTTTATATTGCACGAGTATGTATGTGCATTTACATAAACTTTACTACTTACAATGTGTATGTATGATTAGAATATATAATCACAAAATGAATTGTTAAGCAAATCCTATTCTTAAAGCATTTTTGTAAATTTTGTTCTTTCTTATTAGGTTTTTTTTGTATCACTGTTTGCCTCAAATTGCTTCAACTTTTTGTGCGTTGAACTGTCAAAGGTCACATATATACATAGAACACACACTTTCACAAACTAAAGAAAATGTTTGAAAAAAAACTAAATTAAAAGAAAATTACTTTACTGGAAATGATAGCAAAAACAAACAAAGCCAATTTAAAAAAAAAATATTCGTACATTCGTAGACATTTAAAGTGTTTGCAGTTTTTTTTTAGAAAAGTATGGCGGTGTAATAAAATTGCAATCTTAATACCGATAATAATTACAAAAACTGAACAGAAATCAATACATTTGAATATTTTGAAAAAATTTGTCTTAAAATTTCCATTTCAGAAAATTACGGTAGTTTTGCCTTTATTAGTTTTGTTGATTGAAAAATTATTAAAATTTATTTTAAATTTTAAAAACTAATTGTTCACTGAAATCTTTTCTTTTCTGGATTTGTTTTTATACCCTCCACCACCATTGGTGGTGAATAATGGTATATATAAGTACGTCATGCCCTGTGTAACACTGAGAAATATTCATCTCAGACCCAACAAAGTATATATGTATATTCTTGGTCCTTAAGTCGATTGAGCCATATTCGTCTGTCTGTCTGTGTAAAACACTCTCATGTCCAAAGGACAGAACCGAAATCAACAAAGTTTACAAAAAAACTCTTTATAGTTCTCCTAAGCAGTTTGGTATTCAAAATCAGCAAAATCGGTAAAAAAAATGTATTTTTAAATATTTTTCCTCCAATTTTTTTAAATATATTGCAGATATTCCCATGAAATTTTATATACGTTGTTTTTATGACAAAAGAAGAAAGTGTGAGAAAAATAGTAAGAATAGGTTCATGATTTCTCATAGCCCCCATACAAATATATATATTCCCGAAATATGGCTTAATGATAAATAAATGCCTATAAAATTGGAATATCAATACAAAATTCAGCAAAAATAAGTTTTATACAATAAGAAATTTTTTTTAGTTTGGTCCATGTTTGACCATAGACCCCATATAAAGTCCACTTCCAAAATTCACTTAAATACGTATAAAACAGATATAAATAACGATAAACTGCTAAAAATTTACATAAATAATCTTTATAGGCAAATAAATTGTTGTACTAAATTTTATGGTGGTCGGCCCAGAACTGGTCTTAGCTTCCATACAAGGACCACATCTGAAAAAAACATTTTTCCCTATATATATTGTATAAATATCGGTACCGACTCAAAACTTTGCACAGATCATTTTAATATATACAAAAATCATCCCACAAAATTTTGTGAATTTTGGTCTATTTTTAACCGTATGCCCCATATAAAGCCCTCTTCCCAAAATCACTTTAATACTCATAAATCTCTTATAAATAAGGTTACCAATCCAAAATTTTACATGGGTCTTTTACATACATGCCTAAATCAAACTGCTAGATTTTGAGAATATCGGTCCATATTTGACAATATCCGCCACTTAAGGTCCACTACCGAAATCCACGTTAATACTAATATATATCTTAAACATATACCATTATTATGTTGAAATTCGACTTGAAATATCCTCCCTATGCATGAAAACAACTATTCCAAAATTTAAGAAGATCGGCCCATAATTTGTCATAGCTGCCATATATAAACAATTTCCGAAAAACAAATAAACCCACAAATATGTCTACTAAATATCGATAGCGAACCAACTTTTATATAGATCAGTAATTTCCAGAAATCATAATAACATCGATTATACGGCAATTATGCTACTGGATCTTGTAGCTGTCAGTCAATAATTGGCAATAGCTCCCGAATTAAGTCCAATTCCGTGCATACTGGGTGTTGAGTAAACGTTATTGAGATGAAATTCAACCAAAATAAGCCTCAAATACGTAGAAACCGCATTAGTGGGTACTGGATTTAGAAGCTATCAGACCATAACTACTATGCCACCCATAAATTTATTGTAAATAATGTTTTTGAGGTCAAATTCAAACAAAAATAATATATATAATCTATACCTTAACTTCTTTGAACTCTGTTTCTTAACTTGTTGTGAATATGGAAAAATGTTGTAAATTCCAGTAAGAATCGTTAATTACATCAAATATAAATGGTAGAAATAAAATTTCAAAATATTTAAAATAAATTATGTTGGTCGTAAAATTGTCTTTCAAACAATATATCAAATACTAATAAAATTTGCACTAAAACTGAATAGAAAACACAAAATTAGGATATACTAGTTCCATAACCAGTGAGGTTTCTTATTACGTTTAGGTGGAGAGTATTTAAAATTTAGCACAGCCGAATATTGCACTCTAACTTGTTATTAATTCAGTTCATTGCAAATAGTCTTCAGAAAATATAATAATGATATAATAATTTACAAATCGCATTAAATTGACTCGGCCTTTAAGGGGATTTATAGGCATTACCTCTCGTATTTTTATTAGCACATACTCTACTGGCGAATTGAAATAATAAAATGTACACACATGTTAGTATTTGAAGATAAAAAGGCTTAAATAAGATTACTCGTAGCAAATAAGATACATTTTTATGTCTAGAACACTTCTTGTATTTGTTCGCACAAAAACCACAAAAGAAGGTTCTATTCAATGTGTTATTAAACAGAATGTTTATCCTCCTTGCTTTCATTCCCTTTGATTTTTAATGTTTGTTAATAAATTGAAAAGAAAACTAAAACCAACTCAAAAACACTTCTACATATGAATACGAACAAACAAAAGGACATACATATGTATGAGTCTGTACTTGGACATTCTTACTCACATAGACATCTGAATGTGTGTAGAATGTGTTTGTCGTTAATCTGAACATAAACATACCTGATATAAATATAATATGTTGTCCTCATAAAATTGTTCAAAGTGGATCATGGCAAACATTCAGTATCGTTAATATATAGCCTTATTTTTGAATACGTCTTTATGTTTGTGTATTTGCGATTACATTTATTTATACATCTAGTATATTTTGGTTAAACTTATAGATGATATGGTAATATTTTCCGAGATTATTAGTACAGGAAGACCGAATATTTATATATCCTATAGTAAAAAATGGATTTTAGGAAGCTAACTGCTTCTGCATTCGCTTACTGTGAAGCTTTAATAGGAAGCAGTAAATAAGCGAATACCATTGAAATTATTTCTGTATTAAAGTAATTGAAAGTAAAGGCAAACCTCACTGCTGTCCTTTACATGACATTCACATGACTTTTCATTATTTCACTTATTTCAATACTAACATTTTTAAAGGATTCATTGTCGTAAGAGTTATTAATAATTATGGACCTATCTGCACAAACTTCTTAAGTGTGATTTGGTTTTATATGGATTAAATCAAATATTTATGACCGTAAAGTTCTATTCCGGGAGCACATTTGTATGAGGACTAGGAGAAAAAATGGACCAATTTCAACCAATTCTTTTTCTTTGACATTTCGTTTTTTAAATGTTTTAAAAAATCCTTTATTTTCAGTATTTGGTTTTCAAATAACAAGCAACAATTTGAGACCTTTAAATATTAAAACATTTCCAATAAACTACATAAACATGGCAAGTTCAGTTCATTCAGTAATTGATATAAAAATATCCATATATTTGATTCTTATTACATTCCCCATTTCCGATCACAACCGAGTCATTGTATTACTAACGTAAAGTATTTTAACTTCTTACACTTTGACATTTTAACGAATTATTTTAACAACGTGATGACATTAAAGGCATTATACGCTACGAAAGGGTACATGATCAGGAGAATTCTGTTATTGTACTGAAAAAAGGTTTAATAGTTTATGACGACATGAACAATGTAAGTTGCATTACCGCCTCACAAGCTATTGATGCTTAACTAATTCGAATCATATTGACTCCATTATATGGCACATTACATTTATTTGTGTCTGCATTTAACTGCTCATCAATATAAATAAGTGAGTATATTTAGGGCCATTATTACAACTTGCCTTTAATGTTCTTAATAATAAAAGGTAACTTTAATTAAAGTGAGGAATAAAGTGACCTTTAAAATTTTTCGTTATTACAACTTCCTTGTAAAATAAAATAATTTTTTTCTAAAATATGGCAATACCAGTTAAAAACCGATTACTTTTGACAAATTACTGACAAGAAACAGTAAATTTTTTGTGTTTGTGAAAATATTTGTTTGTGAAAAAAATATAAATCAAACGTCTGCTTTCCATTTTTGTTTATCAAATTATTTATTCGCAAAACAAAATTAAAATTAATTTATTTTTCATAAAGTTGTCAATTTTTCAGAACATATGGCAACTTCAAATACATAAACCTCACTATAAAATTAAAGGCAAGATGATCTTCCCTTTAGCTTATCGGTCGGTTTAGATTAAAGTAAACTTATAATAACCAAATACTTCTTATCTGTCCGATAACATCATACCTTTAACTATTGCCAAGTTGTAATAATGGGCCTTAATATTGTTATCTAGCCATTAATAAACAACTACTAAGTAATGCAGAACATACATATGTATTAGCTTTAATATTTTTGGGTTCGAATTCGTTAAATTTAAATGTGAAATGTTATTTATTTATCTTCGACTTTTTATATTAAAAGTTTTAACAAGAAAGCCTTTACAGTGTACATTTCAATATTACTTGGAGCATCTTGTATTTTCTTTAGCATTATTTATGTGCATTATAAATTATTTTTAGTTTTTTAAACTAGAATTTTTTTTGGTCGTACGTTGATTTTATTATAACATAAATTCTACCACTGCTCATGTTAGTGGTAGCCGTATGTGTGCATTAGTTGTAACATTACAAATAACAACAATAAAAAGAGCAATGTTATTTTGCCTTAGGCAGTCTTTTGTAAAGCTCAATATTGTTTAGTGTCACGTACTGATGCGATCACAAAATTAAGGATCAGAAAGGTATTTGTTAAAGAATCAGAAAATTTAGTGATTTATTGAACAAGAAATATGTCTGCCCTTCTTTTATTATTTTTTTTTTGTTCTTGTTTATTTAAAAACAAATGCAAACACACACAATCACATGTTCTTACGTTGCCAGCGGGAAAAATATGCTGTATAGAGGCTTTCTATAAGGCCTTATTTTGCAGTCACAAGGACTTCCAACTTGCAACTTCAAGGCCAAGACTACTCTCTACTGGTTAGAAGCCTGCTAAAAGGCCTATTTGAGAAGGGCAATTGGAAGACGTAATTAAAGGTCTTCTAAATTAATAACTTCATTGAGGAAAGTAAAAGAAGGGTTTTAAATTAATTTGAAATTAAATTAATTTAAAATACAACACGTACATATATAAAGTACTGCTTCACTCGTACTTTTCACCACAAACTTTCATAAAAGGCCAAAATTATACACGTTCTCCCATTCATTCTTATTTCTCGAATAACAAAGTGAGCAACATAATCATTCCTATCGTGAATTCCACATGAAATTTGTTCCCTTTTATTTTTTAACATTGAATTAAAATGGGAAAAATGTGAAAAGTGAACAAATTTAATGTGTAATTTTTATTCACAATAGGGGTGAATATTTGTTGTTGTAGTGTTTGCTATTGAAATCATGATTTGTTGACATTCTCGTGAAATACAATTTAGAATTTGTGATACGTCTTCTAGAACGCCTTCTGAGAGAAGGCATAATGTAATGTGTATCGAATCTTTTAGAATGTGAAATGGAAGCACTCTGGGTTGTATTTTAAAAAAATGTTTGAGTTGATATCAAAGTAAGTTCATAATACAATCCACACTCACCACTATCACTTTTAGGCAACACATTGTATATAAAACATAAATTAAATACACATTTTTTAAATAAATTTATTATACAATTTTAATGATTTTGGAAAAAAGAAAAGGTACAGGATGAAAAATAAGTATTTTTTAATACCAAAATTAATGAGTTAAATCAGTCATCACAACATATGGCCAAGATAGTATAGTAGGTTAAAGAAAAACTATGATAACTTACACCCGTTTGAAATATAATAATATAACTCATGTCATGAAACCTAAAGAGAGAATAGAGTGAAATGAATAGATCGTAGGGCTTCCGTTTATCATGAAAATATTTTCATAACGTTCAACCTTCCGTTTTTTTGTGTACATACAATTTATTTCTGCGATATGTTTTCTCAATACTACCAGATTTTCGAAATTTATGGACTAGATATAAACTCCTAACCTACGAGGTGTTTCTATTGATATTATAGCTCAAACTATATTGACTGTAAAAGTTCATGTTTTGTAAATTTTGTATTTAATTTATATCAAAGGAAAGAAGAGAATCTTTTAATCATATGAATCGGTCCGTGAAAGGTACATCGAACGGAAAAAAACAAATTTTTGTATCATCATTCAGCTTTGTCTTAAATCCGAATTTTTATATGTGGAAGAATTATTACTTTAGGGCCATCCTAATGAATGCATATGTGTATTTTGTGTTTTAGATTTATATTATACAGTATGTATTTTTTGCTTTTTTAAATAGAAAAATGTAATAAATCAGTATTAGTATTTGTGTTGCATAAAAACCATTTAGATATAAATTTTAAAATTGCCTAAATATTTTAACATTGATTCTTACAAACACTGTTCCAATGTACATTTGTATGAATTAATATATGTAGGTAGATTTGATGTATGTATAACAAAGTCGTATGCCTTTTGTATATAAAGAATTCCACTCAATTTCAATTTAACTGATTTGTGATTTCTTACGTGTGTTGGATTTGCATACAAATATCTTCAAATACTCATCGTAGCAGAACAAAATTCAAACTTAAGTCTACCAACATAAGCGCACTCATACAAAAAAAATTATCAACACAAATGTATTTAACCATATGATATATACTTACATATATACGAGTATACATATATACATATATGTATGTACAGTGTATTTTTCATTATTGTGGGTACGAACCGAGTTTTTAAAAGTCATGACTAGAATTTGACGAGGTAGTAAAAAATGATTAAAGACAGAAATGTAGCCCCTACAGAGCCATGAACACCAGTATAAAAATGTTTTGATCGGACTAAAAATAGCGACACAGTGAACAAAAATTAAAAAAATATTTCTGGAATTGTTTTAACATTATCTTTAATTCTACGGGGTGACTGACACAACTTTTTTTTTTTTTGTATGAATGGCGGAATACTCTAATGTACACTTGTGTTTTTAATATCGCCGGTTCACCTGCTGTCCTGTCAAATATTTTACTTTCTCCTCTGATCATCAACAATTTTCATCAAATATCAGAGTAGACCCATTTCTGCTAGTTTAAACATTTTTCAGTTATAACAGATGCCATGCTATTTAAACAAAATTTTTAAAACTAACTAACCGAACAGACTCTGTAACTAAATGGTAAATTTCTTATCCCGTGAAAAATAGTAAGAAAATAATGTATACCTAATGTATGTATTATGTGGGCAGTGTCAAGATATGTTGCCGCATGTACAAACATGAGTGTATGCGTGCTGTTATGGTTGAATAAAATTCATTGTCTAACTGAAGCTCTTCTACATATCGTTTGAAAAAGCTTTTTATCCAAAAATATACACACACATACTTTTTTTGTATTTCAGTATACATATGTATGTGTGTCACGTAAAATATAAAAAACTAAATTTATTTTCAACACCAACAATGTGTTGGTGTTCTTCGAAATAAGTACTAACTTCTTGGAAAATATCTATAACATATTTACATACACATCTCAATAAACAATTCTAAGATCACACTTTTTTAATTTGGGCTGTAGTGAAGATTATAGTTATACCCTACACCACCATAATATACCTTATATTGGATTTGTGCTGATGTTTGTAACGCCCAGAAATATTGGTCCAACACCCACCTTAAAGTATACCGATCGACTCAGAATCACTTTGTCCATCCGTCCGCCCGTATATTTCGATAAAATTTGGTACGTGATATTTTTTCAGCCCAAGGAGGGATGAGATTAAAACTGGTGGAAATTTCACAACAAATTAGTGGTAAATGAAGCCAAATCACATCTACAAATTTTGTGCAGATTGGTCCATAATTACTCGTAGCTCACATATAAAGCACACTCCCGAAAATCACTTTAAAGCGCATAACTCTCTCAAAAATGTTGGTATCAAATTAATATTGAACTCAAATATATTTCAATGTATACAAACAATATGGTACAATTTTCTTGTGATCAATCCATAATTAACATAAGACCCTCTCCGTAATTCAATTTAAGTTCCATAAATCTTTGAAAAGTATTTATATCAAGATAAAGTTTAGCACATATAATAGGTACTTATTTTCACAGACATCATGAGACTAGATTTTTGGATGATCGTTATATCTCCCATATAACTGAAAAACTGTTTTATACATATATTTGGTGTAGGGTATTAAATTAACAGCACTTTTACTTTTTAAAAAAAATACACAAATGAAGAATGTCTGTAAATCCCTGTCCAAATTCTGTTGTCAAACCAATCTTCAAGTTGCTAATTTGGTCACAAACATTATTTTCATCTGATAACACTGCATATTTTGTAATGTCAAACCACCAAACCACCAACACAATCGCGAAATCTACGAAGAAATTCGTAAAATATTTTTATTCTATATTTGAAGAATATTTTATACAAAAAATATTTTCCCAAGAAGAAAGTTTCATACTTTACACACATTAGTTGCATTAACTAAATATTAAAATTAATATTTTTCTACATAAACATGATAAAGAAATAAAACTTAAATCCAAAATAAAATAATTATAACATATAAAAAGTATTTACTCGGTTTTGTGAGATAAGATTATAAGCCAGATAAAAGATTTTAATAAAAAAAGAAAAGCAACATGAAAAGAAATCTTTGTCAAATAAACATTTTGTTAAAAAGTAAAAAAAAAAAGATTTAAACTTTTCGTTTTAGAATACTTTATAATGGATATGTGTGTAAGTGTGTTTGTTCATGTAAGCTACATTAGACCCGCCCTTCAACTTGAAGCTTACTCTTGGCATATTTTTTTTTGATTTCTTAAATAAAACTACCATTTAAATAAAATGTTTTTAATATTTAAAATAAAGTTAATTTTCTAGACAAATGTAAATAAGATATATAAAATGTATGTTGTGCGATTAATAAACTATTCGCACATAAATGCGTGAAAAATATGCGTAAACTAGTAGCTATACCTTAATCCATATTTGTGTTGATGGTCGTAGCGCCAATAAATATTGGTCTAACACCCACCTTAAATTTTACCTGAGTAGATTACACAGGTCAACACGATTTTTGAGTCTGAGTTCTGTACCTCAGATTTAGATTACTTATGCCAAACTAAAGAGGTTCAAGAAAAAACGACAAATTTTCTGTGATATATATTTTTATTTTAATTTGCATTCAATTTTTTTAAAAATTTTAAGTTTTGTGTTGTGTTGTCCACATATACAAAAATACTATGATATAAATTATAAATGATGTAAAACTGAGAAAAAAGATTATTATTTAAAAAAAAACTCAAATCTCTGAAGAAGTTGGAAAGAATACCAAGGAAACGTCGGATATAATTTAAAATGAAATAAATCTTTTATTTACATTAAATTAATGACCTTGAAAGCCTGCATATAGAAAACTATATAAACTATTGAAATAAAAAATATTTTTATCTAATAAAGTTTGCTTTTGTAGATACCAGAACGAAATTTCAACATATTTAAAATTAAAACAAGTTATGGATTATATGTTATATATTTTAACATAAAAATACAAAAAAATGATACAAAAGAAGCTTTAAAAATGAATACTTTTAGTATTTCTAGTGTAATCGTCAGAACGTTATAGTATGAGCATCCAAATGTAGTCACCCACCATGTTCTCATTATATTGTCCTTCATATCGACACCTCAATTCTAGAACATGCTAAGTCGAAAAGAGTAGTTTTGCAGGAGAAGCACTTAAAGTTTACAGGTTATATCTCGGAAACTATAAGTAATAGAACATTGAATCTTTCACTGTTTTTATTAAAAAGCTAATACAATTTTTTTTGCATTATAAAATTTTTAAAATGTTTAGGCTGTCATAGGTAAAAATGACATAGCATAGTTTACCGCGACCAACAACGTAAAAAGAGGTCGTGTAAGTATACTTAGCATGTTTTTGATGTTTCTTTCATTCTTTGTTTGGTCGTCTAAGTATACATAACATCTTTTGGTTTGCAACATATCTGGCAAGTGAAATTGAATTTGCCTACTTAGACGACAGTTGGTTTAAAATGAAATTAAATTTTTAAAAATTTTATTATTTTATTAATTAAAAAGTAAAATAATATCAATTCAGTTCAAAAAAAAATATTAAGATAACCTTAAAAAAAATTCTTTTTATAATAAAAGTAGATTTAAAACCTAAAAAAATAAAAATAATACACTCAGAAGAAGTTTTAATATTTAATTATTAATTTTATATTAAATTATGCGTGTTAAAATGTTTTTTTTTTTGTTTTAATTATAAAGTAAAATAATATCAATTCAGTACAATTCAGTTCAAACAAAATATATTAAGATAACATTAAGAAATAAACTTTTTATAATAAAAGTCAACAAAAACCTAAAAAATATAAAAATAACTCACTAAGTATTACATTTAACATGTTACTATTAATTTTTAATTCATAAAATTTTAAGTGAAATATACACGTACATATTTGAAAGTAAGGTACTTTAAAATCTAGTTTAATATTTTTTAAATGTCGTTATCGGACATGACCACATACTCGTTTCCTATCACGCTCTTAAGTTCCCTATAGAATTGTTGGTAAACTTTTGGAACTAAGTTTTGGTCACATAGATGCATGAGGTCTTTACGCTTTTCTTCAGTAATAGGAAATGGTGATATATATGCGCGCGGTATTTCTTCAGGAATTAATTTTTCCTTTCTTCGCTTTCTGGTTTCATCATAGATAATAATTTCTTTAAAGTCTTCGTCGAATTCATATTTATAAAATAGTTTAAAATTTTCTTCTTTAGATACTTTAACTTCTCTAATTTTGCATAGATTCACTTTTTCATTTTTTGAATTTTTTGACCAATTTGTAACTGAAACAAATTGTTTGAAACTTGAAAAGTCCTCGTTTTCCATTTCGATTACATCGTACAATGGTTCTGTCTTCTTAGCATTTCTAATTAACGAGAACCATTCCCTTGGAGTGTAGATACGTTTGTTTTTCTTGCAGTTCTCAATAAGTGCATGAACACTATCGCCTTCGTTTTGAGTATGACCCTTTTCCAGAAATTTGTGACTTATGTCAATATTAAGTTTACGTGAAATCCATACATAAAATGCGAACACTGACTTATTTTTATTTTGACCGCCGCAGTTATCTGACCAAAAATTATATTTTTTAATACCATTATTTTCGGTGTTTTTAGATATAAACCGAAACAGACAGCTTGATACTTCTACAGAACCTTTCTTTGCAACAGTTTCATCCCATACGAAACAAGATGCAAGCTTGGAGCTGAGCTCAAAGATCGTGAAATTGTAAGCATGCAACTTTCTTTTATAATAAAATGTGCTCACATCAGCACAGGGAGACGATAGAATTTTTTGAAAATCAAAGCAAGCTGTAACAACATTATCGTTGTCAATACTTTCTTGTTTGTCCATATCTTTTAACTCTCTGGATTTTTGTTTGCAATATAAATGGTGATTAAATTCAGTATCAATGAGATTTTTTTCATGCTCATTTGAGTTTTTCATCTTTTCGCATATATCGCATTTATCTTTTTTTGGAATATAAAATGATATGTTAAAAGCACTTTTAAAAGTTTGACGATATTGTGCTAATGTTGCCTTAAACTCGACATCATGGGAATTTTCAATGAACCATTCTTCGTACAAACGATACATTTGTGCTACTGATGAGATCTCGCCATCTAAGTACATCTTTTTTGATCTTTTCCGGCAATAATGAGATTCCACTAACGGAAATTCGTTAACGTGCAATTTTACAATTTTTTTAATTTCAGTTATTTGTTGATTTGGCTTAGTTAATTTTCCTCTTTTATCGGGTGATATGAACCCTGAATTTGAATGCATTTTTTGTATTACAGTTTCAACTGTTTGGTGTGTTATTGAAAGAGTGTTTAAAAACATAGGTTTGCATACTGGTATCTTTGTTTCTATGTTATCATTTTGAAAAGACAGAAAGTACTTTCTTGATTCTGTTTTACGTGAGTTTTCACTATTTCTGCAAAGCTTTTTTGGATATAATGTTATTAAGTTTGAAATATAAGCCCATTTAAGTTCTTGATTGCTTAGTTTATAAAAATTCTCAAAAATTTGAATTCTATTTTCCTCAGATACTTTTTGGGAACATTTCATTCTACAGTACTCTCCACAACCCTTTTTTAATTCTTTTCGTGGTTTTAAACTGCCACTTGCATTTAAATACTCCTTACCTTGACATTTTAAAGCTTTTGCTTTATTTTTACGCCACTCTGATGGTCTTGGTTTCTTGCAGAAGTTCTTTTCAAGTGGTGTATTCAAATCTGGGTTTAGTTGCTTATTTGCCATTTTCGGTGTGATAGGGCTGAAAGCTGGTGTCGATTCCAATGAATCTGTATCAGATGTATCACTTGTTGGGTCATATTCGCTGGCACTCTCAGGGAACGCTTCTAAAAGTATTAGGTTTTACTATAAATTATATAAATAATACACAATTTTACATACCGAAACTGGTATCACTGTCTGCAATATCCATATTTGGTGATAATGTAGGTGACAAATTAGGTGACAACAAACCGAATGGTCCAACATATTCCTGTGCATACCCTAATTAAATTATAATATATAGAAGGAAATTTTAATTTCAAAATTCACACAACTTTTTATTAACTTACCAATGTTTCCTTCATCACAGGTATGTGTCATATTATTAATTTTCGATTCTTCTGTTTTACAAAAGATAATAGAATAATTTTAACTTTTAACATTAAATATAAATACATAATACCTTTGCCCATATTTTGGGCAAGTTTTAGCATTTTTCTTGACCGAGAACTCATTTTATCCGTAAAAACACACAAAATTTTGATACTCTTCCGATGACTACTTTGTGCAAACTAAAACATTGTAAGTATACATAGACGATTAAGCTATTTTTTCAAGTTAGGGGAAAACCCTGCTAACTATACATAGAAGTATAACAAATTGTGTGTTGATCATGGTAAGTATACATAGAGAACATGACACAAATAAATGTTAATTCCATAATATGTTAAGTATACATACAAATCTCTCAAATACAAAAAGTTCCAAACCAAAGTATGCTAAGTATACTTGGACCGTTTTGGAATTGAGATTTTTTTAACAGTCATGTATATGCTAAGTACATGTTTGCTTATAACTTTTGACTGGGTTGGACGATAGACAACAAAATTTGACAGAATTTAACTTTAAGAATACTGAATTCAAAAAAGGGGAAAAATTAAAAACATGCTAAGTCGACATAGCATCCTTTGGAATTGAGGTGTCGATATCTTTGTTCAAAGTTCATTATATCCTGGTGGAAACGTTCCCCTTGGTCTTCTGAATATTCACCCAAATTATCTTTGAATTTATCCAAGTGCGCATGTAGCATGTGTACTTTGAGTGAGTCTTGACGAAGAGCCTTTACGAATGGCTTCATGAGTCCTAATTTTATGTGCAGTGGAGGCATTAAAATACGATCAGGCTCTACAATTGGTTTATTTTTTACATTATGTTGTCCGATTTGAAACTCGCTCCGTTGAGGCCATGAATGCTGCTGGTAGTGTAGTGCATCGGCTCTACTGTCCCATAAGCAAAGCTAACACGGATATTTAATGTATCCTCCTTGCATTCCCACCAAAAACCAACCATTTTGAAATCTCTTATCACGGGCGAGGCTACTGTTCGCTTTCGTAATTTTCTTTGATCATTACAGAATGAGCAAGAGGAAGTGATGGAAATTTATTCCCATTAAGTACAAAAGCAAACTTTATTTATTATTAATGGAGTTCCTGTTTACTTTTCCATTTATATAATCAGAAAATAATCACCAAATAAAAGACTCAAAAAAAATTTTTTTTTGTTGACCTGTGTTATATTTCGATAGAATTCAGTACTAAAATTGGTTGAAAACGGTTAATTGTTTCATATAGTCCTTCATACCATGTCCCCCGATGCAGAAAATTATCTGTCAAACTAAATAAGAAAACTATATTTGCATAATAATTTTTCATAATTTTTCTTGTTTAATATACATTCAGAAAAACGCCTACAACGCCTACTTCTATTTTTATTACAATTGAATTTGTTATACACAGATGTTTATACGATTTTCTAAAGATAAAAAATTTATCCAACGCAAATATATTTTAAAGGGCAGATCTAACTCAGCAAGCCATATGAGTCCGAAAAGAGTCTTTTCTGACACCTTTTTCGGAGCGTTAACGCTGTTTATAGCACCAAAACACAATCATAGTTGTTGACTCCTTTTTTCGGAGTGCTCCGAAAATGCTCTTTTGTTGGACTCTCTTCTGACTCCTTTTTCGGAGCGTTCCTAGAATGGTATGCTGGGAAGCTAAATACATACATATACTTATAAATGTATATGTAAATAAAATAAACACATCTTTATGTTTAGTATGTAGATTAATGAACTAAATCCATAGATTTACTATATTGCATGTACATATGTATGTATAAATATGTGATTTTAAAGAATATAGGAAAACTATGCTGTGAAGAGGCCTTCCAAAAGGCCTTATTTAGGCCTTATCGTTTCATATCCCACACGGTACACGTCGTGTCTTTAGCAATCAAGGTCTTACCTACTAACTACGGAGTATTTTCCTGATAGAAAGGCTATTTGAGAAGGGTAATGTATCAAAGAAGGCGTAATTAAAGACCTACTAAATTAATTTTCTTAAGAAAAGTAAAAGAAAAGGGGTTTAAATAAAAGAAGGAGTTTCAATTAATAAAAAAAAGACATGTATATAAAGCAGTGAAGTGCAAACGCATACTATCACATTTATGGTTGTGTTGGCAGCAGCAGAAAACGAACCACGCTTACTAGTTTTACACTCGAAAAATTATTCATTAGTTGAGAGTAAATGGTTTTTTCTTGTTTTTGTGATATTATTATTTTATTAGAACTTTTTTAAATACTTATTTATATTTTTTAATTAATTATGACAATTATACAGGGGTAACCTTTAAAACATTTTTTGGGAACAAAATTAAAAAAATAATATGAATGAATAATATTCATTGTTCATTACACATTTTGATTTGAGAATATTCATAAAGTTGTGCAACGAGATCTTGCTTCAACAAGTGTTGAACAGCAACTAATATAAATAACTTTAAAAAATTACAACAACAAAGCATCAGCCGAATGTTCATCGTCGCAAGCCAAACAAAGAAGCTTCTTCGGCAGCGCACAAGCAGCATTTGTAGCCTATTCCCGCGGGAATAGGAATTACAATTTTGCGTATCGCTGATATAAAGTAATGCTTTATATACATTTTAGACATCGGAGTGAGGGGAAGATAAGAAGAGTAAATACTTGAATGTACTAGCAGTTCGTGTTACTCTCTTATTCGTATTCGGTATGTGTATACAAATGTGTGTATACTCTCAAATAAAAATACGACCGATTTAAGCAATAGAATTTTTTCAATCTTTAATAAATATTGCTTCGTGTAAATTGGGACTTTATGGTTATACCTCGTATAACAAAGTGAGGAAAATAGTATTTGTTGTTGCAATGACGATATACAGAAATAATTGCAAAACCATTCGGGTTTGTTATTAAAATCATAATTTGCTGACATTCTTTTGAAATGCAATTTTAAATGTGTGTGAAACGCTTTCCGGAATACCTTCTGAGAGAAGGCATAGGGGAAGGAGTATCGAATCTTTTAGAATGTATAAATAGCTCTTCTAAAAGGCCTACAAATTGAAGTATTTGCAATTTTACCCGCTGGGTATTAATGTATTATTTTTGTTTTTGTTTTCCGTATAACTGTGTCAATATTTGAATTTATATTTCTACAAAATAAAATTTGTATGTATGTTTGAGTGTAAAGTGTGTATGTATGCATAAATTAGATTTGTACTTGTATGTATATGTATGTCCTACGAATGAGCATGAATATAATTGCCCTGTCAAATTAAAATTCGGATTCATTCATTAAAGAGACTATTGATTTCATTTATTTTGTTGTGATCAACGTACTAAAGGCATTAAACATACTATGTAAAAAGGAAAAAGTGACGTGCAGCTTTGAAATATCGAGAAGTAATCCTTCCTAACATAACTCTGAGTTTATCTACTTCCTTTCAATGCCTCTACTTCGTATACAGAAAATTATAATGGATAATAAGAAAAGATAAGTATATAATTGTATTTGAGGCGTGTATGTTTTTAATATTCATGGAATAACCCTGAGATGTAATTAAGTATGTTGTAGTGATAAGGCAAAAACTACCTTACATTGGGCACTGTAGGTGCGACATAAGGAAATGCTAAAGAAAAGACAGAAAAATAATACATATCGTTGGTCTCATGTAGAAAGGCCCTAACTCGCTATTTTTTCGAAATTAGTTTTTTTTTACGATTCCAATGCATATAACGCAAATACACCTCCTCACAAAAATTTATTGCAATAGTGTAAAAAATAACGCTTTTATAAGCAGTTGTACAAAAAAATTTACATATTGAATATTACAGTTTCTATTATGTTTTTACCTTCTCCTGTAAAGTTTCAAATATGCGAGTTAGGGCTTTTCTACATGAGACCAAAATTAATATTGGTTTCATATTTCCTTTTCCTTTAATATATGTATATTTGGTATTTGAATGAATCAGTTATAGAACTTAGTGAATAAACAGGCAAAAATAGGAAAATTATTCTTATGTCCTCGCAAAAACAAATAAATAGATAGGAAATTTGTTTGAAATAAACATCAAAATATAGATATATATAGAAATATTTATGTACATATGTATGTATGTATAAACATGTATGTATATATTATATAGTACATATGTAAGTGTGTATGAGTAGGAGCGTGGATGTGAATATTAATAAAATGAAGTCAAGCAAAAGTTGGTAAACAAAACAGTTATATATATTTTCACTATATTAAATTCACATCTAAAAATCTTATAACAAATATTTTAATACCATCATCATACTCAGATACTCCACATCACATCATAACATAACATTCATATTTACTTACTCATACACACAGTCATACTTTCTTTTGGAAACGTGGTTGTGAATTTATAATATTTAATATTCAAACATATTAAAGTTTAATTCGAACATTTATTTGCTGCTTTTTCATCTTGAAACTTTTGTTTTATAGACAACAGACGAAAAATAGAATCACATAAATATGGCGTCATAAGGATATTTTTCAGAACACATTTATGGCATAAACAATTTATAATGCTTCTATTTGATTATCGAAGAATACGAAAGAGCACATGCTAACATACTTACTTGGGATTATATAAATTTATGACAACTTTCATTAATGCTGAACTCAATTCTATAAAATGAACAGTTATTAAATCGAATGAAAATAATGTAAGGAACATTTGGAGTGTTATGTTAATTAAAATCTTTTCGAGTCGCCATTACAACTATGGAGTGCCAACGGACTTTACAGCATCACTGGGTTTGAAACCGTATCCCTTGATGTTATCTGGCCGATAAGTAAAACCCATCTTTTTAAATCAAGTTCTCTTCTTGGCTCATATATATTCTTATACATAGATGTGGGTATTTCTTTAAGTTTTCGTAATGACCTTTAATTTCTAACTTTCAATAATATCTAATTTGTTTGTAAATTACCTTCCGAACTCATTCTACCCCAATGGAGATTTTTGTCATCAGACAGTAGATAGTAGTGCGAATGGAATAATTTTAAACCTCTCAATATTCGTTGTCTTTATATGGATAAATAAAAATATGTTAAAAATATTAAGAACTACTATATATAAAATTAAGCAGTCTATTGGTTTTACTTAATAAACGATACAGAAAAGGTATATTAGGTGCCTATTATGAGCAAAATTCGATTTTCGACTGTGGTCGAAAATGTTTATCGAACGAATTTTTATTTGGTATTATGGTGCATATTCGATTAAAAAACGCTATTGTGAAAATCACTCTTTTTGGGTTATTCACAATAGTACATTTCTATTAGCTGGCGCCATATTTGTTTACAAATTCTTACAGAAAAATAAATTAAATTTGAAATGACCACCACGGAATTATGGTTTTTAACCCTGGATGGTTACTGTTCGTCAAATCGACGAAGCTCATTTACTCTTAATCATATAACTCTGCTATGTTTGCTCAAATTTTGATCTTTTTGTCAACAACGAATGTTGAGGACGAAAGCTTGCAGTGAGCGGACCGTACGTTGGCTACTCATTTTTTTTAAGTTAATTTTCGCAAGTTTGTATTAGTCGCAACGACGAAGAGTAACTTTAGTGTAACTTTTTGGGTTTCTAGTGTAATATATAGTAGTTTTATTTTGTTATGCTGTTTTATAGTTTTGAATAAATTGTGTTATTGTTGTTATAAAATATTTTAGTTTAAACATTTTTTTATTGTTTATTGTAAAAATGTTAAGGTTTTTTTAAATAGAAAATGGACTCTAAAAAGGTACTTTCCGATACTCACATCGAGAGATTCTTGCAAAGTTGTAACGATGAGATCTTATATGCTTCAGAGAAAGAAGATAACTTCCATGAAAGTAGCGAAAGCAGTAATTTACAAGCAGAGAATATATGTACATATATGCGTTGCTGTAGATAACGTACCACTGTCGTTTCAGATGAAGATAATCAGCCCAATCATGAATAAAAATTCCTCGGGAGTTTTTTCAAATTCAATGTTAAAAAAATAAAAACGGGAAAAAACTCCCGCGGATGTTTTATTCATGATTGGGTTGAATATACCACAAATCTGCGCTAAAAATTTTTCATAAATAGCCCACTAAAGCTATGACCTATGCCCATAAGGTTAGGGGTTCGTCACGAGATTTCCAAGGAGTGGAAGACCCTCGTGAATGCTTTAAATTGTTCATAACTCTGAAATTATTTATGAAAAAATTAAAATGTTGATACAAGACCAAAAAAGCGTAAAATTTGTCACCTCTGTTCGTATAACAAGCGTAGATTGATGAAAACTACATGCAATATATGTAAGAAAAGTATCTGTGGTGAACACAAAGTTGAACTTTGTGCCTCATGTATAAAATAAGCATAAAAACAAAATATTTTTTACTTTTGTAACACCTGACTGACTATTTTTAAAGATTGTGTATGAAATATGTCATTTTTATTTTTATGTTTTAAGTTTTTGTTGTGTTGAAAAGATATTTAATTTTAAAAACCAAAAAAATAGAGCTCAAATTCGAATAGAATTTTAAGACAGAAACAAAAAAAAATATGTGACATTCTATATTTTTAATATTTCTTAAACAAAATGCTTAACTAAAAATATTTTTGTTTATTTTTAGCTTTAAAAATGTTTCCGCTAAAATTATTTTTAGAAATTGTTCGTCGATTCAACGAAGAGTAACCTTAATGTACAAAAATGAAGAGTAACCATCTAGGGTTAATGATTCGTCCAATGAATAGAATTAACCTCCTGGCCCACGATGTCGAACGATAACGTTCGCTTAGATAAGACTTAAGACACAAACTTGATTATGGAATAAATAAACTTGATTGAGTAAAAAAAATAGATACGATAAAAAGTTTGTGTCTTAAGTCTTATCTAAGCGAACGTTATCGTTCAACATCGTGGGCCAGGGGGTAAGTTTTTGTGTAATGCCCTTCCATTTTTTGGCTGCTTGAACTTTAGAGCAAATACATTTTGCCAACAGTGGATCTTCTTCCATGAGAGAAACGAGCTTCTCCAATTGCTGTTTTCTACTTACGACCTGCAGGATATTAACAAAAATAATTTACAAGTAGTATTTGGTTGACCAAAACCAAAAAAAAAAAAAAACAAATTCTTACATTTTAAATAAATTTTGTACAGTTTATACAGCGTCGACAGCAAATTTGTGATAAAAAATTCGTTGAAGAACGAAATTTTCGACAGCGATACCAACTCGAATGCAGCTCATAATAGGGGCCTAAGTCATTTAAAATTTGCATTTAATTAAGTCACTTTTTTGTTTACAGCATAAAATATGTTTAAATACTTTCAATTAGTCCCCATTTACACAGTCGATCATTTGGAAGAAAAAAATCTGGAAATCTCTTTTGTTTTTCATTCGCGGTCACACTGACGAACAATGTTGTCAGACACATTTCATTATTATTTGCTTTTTTGACATTTCTCTTATTCGTGCTGTGTAATAATTTGTAGTAAATTCCAGCAAAGAAAATGTCAACAAAGCATGTTCACCGAGTACCGAGCACAAAATTGATTCTCTCTTCCCCACCCGTAATTTCCTACAAAGCTAAATGTTTTTCTTCCAAATGTTCGACTGTGTAAACGGGGAATTAGCAAAAAACTTCCAATTCCTTTTTTAAAGTCACATTTTTAGCAAAATTGTTTTGGTTTCACTTTAAAAGAGACTGTGGTTAATTTCATATTTTCTTGGAAATTTTCCAACCAATTTTGTTTTTCCAAGACGAGAAAACAAACAAGCATTTCATTACTCATTGTTGTTTATTAATCAAAAGAAAATATTTCTTCTGCACATTTTAAACCCTCACAAATACTTCGACAAAATGTATAGACAGAGAAATACCTTTAAATTGGCCCATTAATTACTATAGGTGTGTACAATATTTTGTTTTAATAATTTTCAACAAATGTAACTGGTTTTCTCGTGGATGTCATTCATTAATAAAAGCTTTTGAAAACCTTTTCACTTTGCATTTACTCTGTAAAATATTGGTTTGTAATTATGACTTTGAAGTAGCTAGAGTATTCAAAAAATCTTGTTTTCGGGTTTTGCGAAAAATTCTCTAAAAATTTTCTAAAAAACCGTCTTAGAATGCGGTTTTGGCGGTTTTCCATAATATGTATTTACGTTTTCATTATTTTTACAGCTAAAAATTCAATTTCAAAAGAAATTCGTAATATATTTTTAAAAATAATGAACAATTTAAAGGGAAAGAAACAAAAAAATGCATAAGAAGTCATATTAATCCAAACTAATTTATAAATTTTTTTAATTAGCAACTACTATACATCAGTAAAATGTGTCAAAATACTTTCAAATTAAGACCTTTTGGAGACCTCATAGGATATCTAAATATTCGTATTAAAATATGTTTTTAAAAGAAAGTATGTCATAATCAGTTGGAACCAGTCTTGGTACCGAAAAGTGTTTATTTTTTTACAAACGGGAAAACAGATTGAGATTTTCGATTCCATAATAAGGAAATATTGTCAAAATGTTTAGAAAAGAGGCAAAATTAGTAAAAAGAGCTGTTATTTTTTCAACAATAATTATCGATACCGGCCGGATTTTCAAATAAAAAAAAAAACACGGTTAACCGGTATTCGGTTTCGGTTATTGAATTCTCTAATTCAGCCCTTCACAGTAAATTTATCTAAGCCATTCAAATGAAAGCGCGTTGAGTCAGAATTTGATGGGCATTTTCGAATCAGATTATAAAAAAGCTTTACTGATTTTTCGAAGAATATATACAAAGTATTGCTGATAGATTTGTGTATTTAGAATTTAAGTTGTTTTATATACTAACTCATCCCCTTATTGAAAGATTTCAATAGCCCATACCCGATACATTAATGTAACATTAGAGTTCTCCAAAAAATAATATTGTGTACAATCTATGGGTTGTTAACGTTAACTGACGCCGTTTTAGCTCTGAAGTTTTAATATTCATAATATATTTATATAATATTAATAATTTAATATGCTGGTATAATTCTATGAAAATTTGTTTAATAAATTTATTAAAAGTAAAAATTTTAATCCAGAGAATATTAAATATTATATTAATTCAAATATAATTCAAAATTTATAGTTTGTATACTAATTTGATATTTAATTTAGAGTGTTCAATTTGCTTCTTTGTGGTTTCAAATTGACAGAACGTCATTCTTAAGTTATCACTATTAATTGTCTTGAAAGTCTCCAATATTATTAAGACATTTAAAAATGTAAATTAATCATTGAAATTTATAAAGTCTGTGAATTGGTAACACAAAACGAAATATATGCATTCTTTCAGTTTTTGCACAAATTTTGCCATTAAATTATTATTTTTGCATTTTAATGTGGAAGAATCGAAATTTGTACGAAATTAGCGTTCTAATAAAATATAACAGATAAAGATCGTTTAAAAAAATTTTAAAGTTATTAAGTATTCCCCAGGCCATTAATTTGGTTTAGACCACTTGAAAAATAAATGTAAAAAAATACTCAAATTTTAAAAATACTCAAATAAGATCATAATTTGCTTTAAATATATATGTACCTATTTACATGTTAATTGTTGTTCAACAAGATAATTATAATTTTTAGAATATCTCTGTGGGTTTTATTAAGGAAAAAAATGATGTCAATACGTCCCATAGTTTTTCTGTACCCGCAATTTTAATTTGGGGGATTTCGGGAAAAAAAACTAATTTTTTGCCATATTTTGGAGAATAAGCTTAATTTCTTTAGTGTTTTGAATTTTGAATAAAACCCATCCGAAAGTTTTACACAAAACGCACAATATTAACCCCTAAATCGTAAAGGTCAAAAGCCACATTTTGCTATATTTCGGATGTCTAATGGAATATATCAAAATGTTATAAATTTTTGAGGCAATTTTTATAAAACTTGAGCGAAATATAAACTAAAGTCAAATTTAAAATAACACCGCAAATGTATTGTTTTTAATTATTGTTAATTTTCCCAGAAGATGGTGCACAATGAAGTACGGAAATATTGAAAATACATACTCCACATTTTAAAAACTTTGTAAATCTGACCTTCCCCACTATGGTGGTGTAGGTTATAAAATGAATGAAAATATCATTGAACATGCCTAGACGAGTAAATAGTAAAAATGTATTAAATTAAATAATTGTTTAAAGCCAATTCCTTATGTGGTTTTTGTTTACAAGAAATTTAGTTGTGCGGAATTTTATCTAGATAGTGTCATATTAGAAGCAAATTATGAATGAACGATTCCTGATAATAAACTATAGTTATACAGTGAAATTTTTATGATCTTAAAACTAATTTGTTAGATATTTTACCTTGATTTGAATTTACCAGCTTATTCGATAGCTTTTCATAAACACTTTGGCCGATTGTTTTCGTATCCTCTAATTGAAAAAATCCTATTATTTGAACATGTATAAAATTGTTCTAAAGAAATATCGATTGTTTACATATACTCGAGTAAATCTCTTAAAAATATGGATTTTTTATGTTTGAGTTTGCAAATATACATATTATGTAAATAAGTAAATATACTTAAAGAAATATGTACTCGTAATAATACAGGTGAGGATACACTGGGAAAAGGGAAATTTTCTTCTACAACATAAAAAATAAATATTGACAAAATCTTTAATATTTGTATTCCTAAATTATTTTACTGGTTCGGCACCAGGATGTATTCATAAGACCATTGCTGTGTACACAACCACATGCCAACAAATAAAAAAAAAAATAAACAAATATAATTTTGTTTTGTCCTTAAGGATAATTTGATGTTCATACATACGGGTGCTATGAATAATAATGTGGAAACGTTACAAAAAGAATTATAGTAAAGTATAATATTTTTGCATATGTACTATAGGTATAAGCATATATAAATATGTATGTGTATTTATACATAAAAATGTGATTGAATATGTTCTGCATACATTTAAAATAGTATGAAGTACTTACGAGTATGTGCAATAAATTTAAGTAACTTTGCATTTTTTCTTTACAGATTAAATTATTAATATAATTTAATTTTCTCACAGTTGCTCTTTGTATACTTTGTATACTTCTAAGTACTTTCAAAATGGTACATTGCGATAAAATAAAAAAACCAAATATAAAATATATGCACAAATACAATTCCAATATCCAGGTAAAAATAACTAATGGCAGAAAAACAAATTTTTAAAAAACTTAACATGAATTACTTAGTTATGGTTGATTGCTGTTTAAACATTAATATGTTTCCTGCTTCTGAAATAAATATTAAAACAAGTAAAGCACATCTTGGGCGTAGAGCCATTTTTTACCCGATTATGCTTAAATGTAAATCCGTCATATTAATCTTTAAACTTATTTAACCAATTTGTGTACAAAGGGATCCAGAATATACATACATATCGTACCCTAAATGTAAAAGGATCACAACTCAAAATACTAAAATTTTCAGGAGAGACAAAAAACTTCATCGTGCACAAGCAACACACTTAGAGCCATCCCTAAATACCGGCGGTAAGCAGCACGTGTTTTTCCAATAGCAAAGCGTTGTTTCGGTATGCTCTATACAAGATCTGTGAGCATGAGAAATTTTGACAGTTAAAAAGTGCTTGCGAGCGTTATTTAGGGATATCTCTTAACATAAAAATAGACATAACTGTATTTTTCAAGTTAAAGAAGATCGTGCTGTAAAATTTTTTCCGACCCTTAACCGAGATTTTTACATGCCAACCTTGTAATTGGGTGAACAAGTTTTCGCAGTGCCATTGTAAAGTTTTTGTATTCAGTGATCGTTTTCTTTCGTGAAAGAAATTTATTGGAGTCCAAAATTCATTTCAAACAAAATTAAGTTAAGTTATTTGATATTTATGTAAAAAAAATATTTATTATAAATTTCCGTGAAATGGCATGGCAGTTCAGGTTTGAACAAAGAAAAATGGGGCACCTTTGAACATGTTAATTTATCAACGGAAGTACCAAACATTGTTGATTCTCTCTTATTTTCTGAAAATGACGAATCCAATGCTGATCATGACGCTTTAAAGGAAAATGTAATGTCACCTGAAATCGCAAGGTCTTTTCCGTCTTACTAATATAAAACTAATTTTTGATCTGAATTTTTTTTATTTTTTAATTGTTAATATTTATGTTTTTCTTAATAAATAAATCGAATTTATTATATATATAAAAAATATAACTGTTTATATTATTTTTGGACATAAGCGGTACAAGAAAAAATTGCCGTACAAAGCTGCCACAGCCTAGTTCAAAGCTGCCCTGTATGGGGGCACATTTGAACACAATCCATTAAAAAATAAAAAAAAAATTTAAATCGAACTAAAAATAAGTTACTTGTAGACTTAAACTAAAGTTTATTTCCATACATATAAGTTAAATTATGTAAAAAGTCATTAATTCAAATATATAAATTTGTATGTGGCTTGAAAGCAAAAAGAGTTCAAAGGTGCCCCCTCTCCTAGTTAGTCAGTTTTACTATATTTTGAGCTGTGACCCTTTTGTATTTAGGGTGCGATATATACTACCTATACGTAGAATACATACATATATCGTAGTGCGCAAGAACTATTTGTTTTTGTGTAAAACCTATTTATTCATCATCGGATTAGTTTTTTTTCGATGGATAAAAATTTTGATTTGGTTTTTATGAAATTGTTTCACAAATTGTAGGTCATAAAAGTATATTGTTTTTTGGAAATGTCGGTGATTTATTTGCTTTATTTTGTTTTTGCTTAATTGATCTTTGAATTGTTTATGTTTTTTGTTAAATGTTGACGTGTTATGTATTTTCCAAATGTTATTAGCAATAATTTCCCTTTTTATGGGCAGGTATGGCGATCTTTGCGTTAAAATGCCCGTCGGAAAACTATTAACATTTATGCAGTAAAAATATTTTACTGCATTTAAACTCGGGCAAATAAATTAAAAACACTTGTGATATGTTAAGTAGATATTGTCAAGCAATTAACAATTTAATAAATTGGTCTATAGTCGCAGAAGCATTTAAAATTTACCACAAAATATTCGTTCAAATCGTTGAATGCACGGGAGGAAAGACTAATGATATATACAACCTATATACCAATGTTAACAATGAAAATCTACAGGTTATTCGCTGAGATCCATAAAAATAAAAAATGTTCGTGTCGTCAATATGATGAAAGCAAATGCAGCATTTTTGGTTCAGATGGGCGATGTATGTAGTACAAGCTATATAAAGCCTTAAGTATAAGTAATATAAAATCCTCGGTTATACAGGTCTGCAATGCTGCCAATGGAGTTGGTAATCGTGTAAATACTGATGATATTATGGATCACCATGAATATTGATCCAGTCTGAAAGCAAATCGTAACTCCAGAGCCTAAAAATGGATCTAAAAAGAAATTTTGTTATTTTGAACACATTAATGACTCGAAATATTGAGTTTTAGATGTAAAAGTTTTGCTTATACCAAAGTCTTGCAATACCATACTCTTGGAAAATAACTCCTTAATTATTCGTGCTAGAGGTCCATAGAAATCGTAGAGACATAATACTTTTGTCTCTGACATTTGGCATATTTAACACAAAGATTTTCGCAATCGAGGGCAACCTGGAAAATAATTATTACTAATAACAATTGAAATATGTACAACACGTACCTATATCTTTATAACAAAAGAAATAAAAAAATTCCAAAAAATACTAAAAAAAACTCAAAAACTTAAAAAGAATTATAAAAAAACAAAATATTTTGTGACCTTTAAATTATGATACAAATAATACAGATATTCTTTAATTTCTTTTTCAAGCAATGAGGTCGCTTTTAATATTTATATAAAAATGTTCCATATATTTGTATCCAATATTTCGTTATCACAATGGATAACTTCTTCAGGGATTTACAATTTTAAAATTATAATATAATAATGATTGAAGTATAAATAATAAAAATGAAAATTTTTAACAGAAAATTAAATGCTTACAATTATGATATGAAACATTTTATATATAATATTTTTAGTTTCTAAACTTCTTCTTATAAATTAAATGTCTGTAATTTTGAGTCACATTGTCTGTATCTGCTTTAAAATTAATTCTCTTTTCTATCGGTACATTAATAATCTGTAACATTTCTAACATAAATTGTATTTTGTAATTTGTTTCTGTATTCAATACAGTAGTATTTTCAAAATCTGGATAATGATCTAAATTGTAACAGTGTGATGTTAATGCAGTTTTTTGAGAAGAAGTATGTTTGTGTTTTTGGTCAGATTTATGTCCAGCTAATCTAGTTTTCAATTTATTTTTAGTTGTACCTATAAATATTTTATTACATTTTTCATTATTTTTACCCTTACACGGTATTTTATAAACAATATTGGATTTATCTAATTTTACTATATGATCTATTTAATGTGTTATAAGTTTTATGGGCTATCTTATAATTATTCTTGTCATAAAATTTTGAATTTTCTAGTCGTTCAGGAATTAATGGAATATAAGTTAAAGATTTATATGCCTGCTTACATATTTCGAAATATATTAGGACAGATTGTTTTTAATTTGCCTAATTTGCAATAATTTTCCATAATATTCTTATGAAATTTTTACTCTTTAATTTATCTTTTCAATTATTGTATTTTCAATATTTTCTTAACGTATTAAAGGTTATAAATATGCGCAATAAACTTGTATATATGCACGAGTATTAATGAGTAAATGAATCGAAACCTAATAGATGGATGTATGTGCAAGTGTCTCTAACCAAACAATAAGACAATATCTGCTTGGCTGATTGCCTGCCTGCCTGCCAGCTGCCAACCAAGCAACTGAACAACGGGAAAAAATGACTAAAATTCAACATTAAAATCAACAACATCAATGTCTTAATTTGATAGTATCTACACATCAATGGCATTTTTGGTACTCGTAATGTTCGAATATAAAAGGCAGCTGGAAATGATGATAAGTGGGAGATTAAATAACTGTATTTGACGGCATCGCTATAGATGCACGGTCTCACATTCTCTAAGTGGGTATGTGTGTTTGGAAGGCGTACGTTTTTATGATAAAGCCACGTCCTACTTTCATTATTTTTTTTATAAGTATTTCTGCCTTTACTAAACAAAGTTGGAAGCACAAAACGTTAACTTTGCCCAGAATGAGTGTCTTGAATGGAATAGAAAACCCAAATGAGAAAAAAAAGAATTTCTGAATTTTTATGTGAATTTATATGTATGTATGTATGTATGAATTTATACAAAAATAACTACAACATGAACCAACACAGATGAATTGTTGTGCTTTAAAGGATTCAGTGTCTAATGAAGTGTACAATCAGTTAAAGCTTCCGAGTCTAAGAATAGAATTTTTAAACATGAAAACCATTCGAAAAAAAACAGCTCACATAAATAAACAAACACATATAAGGCTGGTGTTTTATAGGTTTTGAGGTATGTGTAAATACGCTTATACCCTGTCGGACTTTGAGTTGACTTAAAACTAACTCATGGTCAATCCAAAATAAGTCACAAGTGACTCAAAAGCTAACTCATTTTCCATGTAAAACGTTATTCAGTTTATCCACGCGTTGTCATCAGAATGAGTCAGTACTAACTCACTCTACATAAGTTTCAGCTAACCACAAGCTAGCTCATTGTGAGTTAGCTAGTGGCACATAAAGTAAGGGGGACTATAAGTTAGTTATAAACTAACTAACTAATGATGAGGTTAAAAAAATATTTAAAATTAAAAGTTATTCAAATTCATATTAAATTTTTATTATTATTTTTCTTAAAAAGATGTAAATTGTTTTAGTTTTATAAAACTTGTCACATCCACCTCAAATTACTAGATAAACTGAATAAAAATTTAAACAAAACAAATATATATGCATTTACAGTTTTAACTATTGTGATCATGCAGAAAAAAAGTAAGAACTTGTTTTTTGTTCTTTGCAGTTTACTCTCTTCAATGATTGTTTAATTCTGTACCCGCTTTGAGTGAGCCAATGAACAAATAGTTCATCTCTGCATCATTTTTGAGTTACTTCAGAAGTCAGTTGCAAATGAGCTAGCAATAAGTTAACTTTATTTTGAGTTGGCTCACAAAAATCAGTCAGGGTACATAAATTTGTAATACATACAGACATTTAAATTTAAAAAATCGATAATTTGCTTTAAGTCCCACATGAATAAACATTCAAATGAACATAAATATGTACATACATACTCGTATTCTCTAAATATTACATCCATTAAATTAGAAAGTTTCTTTGCTAGCAAATTAGGCCATTCATTCAAGCTGTCCATTGTTTTTTGATTTTTTAATATTCCTTTGAATTCGTTCAAAAACATTTTGGGCATTTAAAGCTCTTGTTGAATTGGTGAATTTTATTATTTTCCCAATACAAATTTATTAATTTAATTTTTAGTGTTATTTTTATTGATGCCATTATTCCCAATTGGCAGTGTTATGGCAGTTTTGAGTTTTTCTTTTATTTTAGTTTTCATTCTGACATCCATTTATACGCATAAAATGTTAATCTCTGCCTTTTTTGTCGGATGCCACTTAAATTGGCATTCAATTTAGTGACCACTTACTACTTAATAGTAGAATATGAATGGTTTCGATTTCGTACACTCGCGCACATACATAGTAGGCGATGGCTGTTGCTTGAATAGATTTTTGAAACATTTGTTATTTCAGGAGTACGACTGTGTAATGGAACATCAACACAGATATTTATGGCCAAATTAAGGTCAGGTGTTGGATAAATTCGGCACGCGTTATTTATTAATTTGCTTCAAAGTGATTGCCACTAATGTGACTGTTACAAGTTATACACAAGAGTATAAACTTGTCACAAAATCACATGCTTGTGAGTTATCTTGCATATGACTTATTCACCTTGTTTATTATGTGACGAGTAGTTGTAGGTAAGATGGCAAATTAGTAGATATGCCAAATATATTCGAAGTATCTTAAAATATAAATGCATTGTTTGTGTGAACATACATATGCATAAGTCCTCTTTTTCTAGAAGTTTCAAAAAATACAATATGTTGCAAATTTATCAAAGGATTTCACATAAAAAAATGTTATGTTTCTAAATTCATAGATCTTGAAAATATCAAGTTTTAAAAAAGAAAAGTTTATTAACCGATTTGTACTACGAATTTAGTTATATAGAAAAAAAATATAAAGAAGTGGTATATGAGAAAATAGTAGAAATAGTATTACATTGAAAATTAAAATGAAGATAAAGTCTTTTGGGAAAGGGCAAGTGGTAAATTTCCGTTCTACTGATTACAAACATTTTAATATACTATTCCAATATACTATCACTTAGTATTATAATTAGGTTCAAGACATAGAAGTTAACGTAAAAACCAGTGATGGAAAAATTAAAAATTTAAATGATACTGACCGTCAACAAGAAGAGTATTTTTTAGGAAACATATATTTCTATTCAAAAATAAAATTAAAAATCCATTTAAAAATAATTGAAAAATAACATTAATTCAGTTTAATAAAAATATAAAAACAAACTAAAAATTAATTAATTTTTATGTAAAAATATATGTTTCAAACATTTTTATTTTTTGTGTGTTAAAATAATAAACATATGATCATGCCTGCATTTTGTTAGTGTTAAGCTGTGTTCACATTGTGTGTATTTGTCATGTGGAATGTCACTTTTCTATCCACATGTGTTTTCATGTGTATGTCAAAAATTGAGTTTCACATACGGTTTATAATTTATAAGTTCAAATGTTGGTATGTCAATTACATTTGACATAACCTATCAAAAAAAAAAAAAAATCTTAAAACAGCTGATATGGTAAAACTTATTCCGCGGGTTATACAAGTATTCCTTCTCTTGCCACATTTCGATCAACTGTAGAACCGCTTCTTTGCACCAGTCATACTTTAACAACATAAAACTAACTATAAAAACTGCAATAAAAAAATACATATGTACTTACTTTTGTTAACTACTTTTCAATTTTTCCCTCCATTTTCAATAATAAATTTGTATAGTTTTTTTTTTGTATTTTTGTTTTACTATTTATAAATTATATTTATTAAAATTTCAATTAATTTTTGGCGCCACAAAATTTTTGTTATAAGAAACAGCTGATGTCAGATGTTTTGTCACTTGAAAATAGAACTCGTTCTAAATAAAAAATGTCATGTGTATTGCACACATAGAAATAACACATGATATTGTTTGAAGGTGTTCAGACTATATGTACAAATTTGACATGCGAAAAAGTGACAGTCCACATGACAAATACACATAATGCGAACACACCTTTAATGCCATATCATTAATATTTTTTATATTTATATATTATACTATATATTAAAATAGTACCACAAACAACTTTAATTCTTTATGCATCTTTTTACTTTTGTAGATTAGCTGATCCCACATCAAATAAATAACATGAATAACAAATTTGTGCATTCCTTGTGTTCTTGTTTTGAAGCCAATATGGTCAATGATTATAAAAATAAAAGTAACGCTGGATTTCTAAACTGGGAACAAAGCAAACCAAACAAAGAGTACTAAATATGATGTGGGGGTACTGTGGTATTTTTGTTGTAAAAAAAGTACTGAAAATAGTACAATAGTATTGAATTTTCCATCACTGGTAAAAACTTAATGTAAAAAAATTCTTTAAAACGCAAACGTTTCACTTTAACTAATCTTTCTTGGTCAATTTGTTTAGTAAACCCAAAAAGAGCTAAATAAAAGGCGAACCAATGTTTACCTTAATTTGGTCTAGCATCGTGTGTTTAAAATGCTATCTGGTTTTAGAAAAGCCCATTTCAATGAGAAAATTAAATTAAAATTTGGAATAATCTTATTAATCGCTTAATACACCGTAATCTAAAAAAAATAGATACCAAAATATTCGAGAATATAGTTGAGATCAATTTCAACTAACAGATTTACATACACTTACTATGAATGCATAATAATAATTTGATGTTTCTGGATTTGTAAAAGTATTCAATAAAGACGCTTCTCATTTTATGCAGAATGGTTCAAAAATTGTCAATATGTCTTTTTAGTAGATTATTACTTTGCTCAGATATATTTTCAGGTTCATTGTTTAAGTTAATGTTAAAACTAATGAAATTATACAATTAGGTCCCCGGTTTTTTAACTCCAATAGGAGCTCATTTTCTAACTTTAATGTTTACTTTGTTAGACTTTGAACAAATATACCATGCTGTAATTTGATAAGTTGTTATCACAATTATCACCATTAAACTAGTATCAAAGAATATCGTCGTAGCTCGCTGCTTTGTTCAATAACAATTGAATTATTTTTATGCAACTGAATTTGGCAATAAAAATTTTTGGTTTTATTAAATGATTTCGTAACATTTTAATGGTTTTGTTTTTTGTTGTTTTGAACGTATTTAGTAAATAGAAAAGCAATGTGAAAAAACTTACTTTAACTGATGAATTATCCTAAAAAGAACCAGGTAGTACGACAACGTATGTGAAATTACCTTATCTAGAAAAAAGTAAAAAAAAAAATCATTAATTACAAGAAATTTAATTGAAAACTGAATTAAAAGCAAATAATAATTAATTTATTAACATAAATTTTGTTTGTTTACAATTCATCGTATTAATTAACAATAATTTTAATTCGATCATTACACAGTAATACAAAATCGAACTTTCCGATTCGGAATGCGATGAGAATAATTGCAAATGAAAGTTGACATTATTCATAACAAAACCTTCAAGGGTTTTCTAGATCAGTGAGAGATTTTTTATACGCATTTGAAGTTGGTGGGTTTGGAACGCTGTCTAACAAGCAATGTTCATAGAAAATTTGATAAAATAACGCTTATTTATTTTTATTATTCTGGAAAGGTGTAGTATCCTACAGTATCTTTTTATACCCTCCACCACCATAAGTGGTAAATTAGGGTATATATAAGTTTGTCTTTCCGTCTGTAATACTGAGAAATATTCATCTGAGACACAACAAAATATATATGTATGCATATGTCTGTCTGTCTGTCTGTGTAAAACACTCTCACGTCCAGAAAACACAACCAAAATCAACAAAGCTTACAAAAAACCGTCCAAGTTCTCTTAAGCAGTTTGATATTGAAAATCAGAAAAAAAAGAATAGTACAGCAAGAGTTATGGACGAAAAAGGCCGACTACTACCTCCATAAAATTTGATATTTTCAAAACAAAAATTTTAAATTTTTTTTAAATTTATTGCAGATATTGCCATGCAATTTTGTACACGTCATTTCTATGATAAAAGAAGAAACTGTGAGAAAAATAGTAAGTCCATGATTTCCCATAGCCAACATATAAATATATTCCCGAAATATGGCTTAATGATAAATAAATGCCTATAAAATTAGAATATTACTACAAAATTCGGCAAAAACAAGTGTTATATAAAAATAAATTTCAAAATGAAACTTTGTTTTGTTCGGTCCATGTTTTACCATAGGCCCTATATAAAGTCTACATTTAAAATTCAGTTAAATAGGTATAAATCTGGTAGAAATACACAAATAGTGCTTATAAATACATAAATTGTTGTACTAAATTTTGTAATGATCGGCCCATAATTGGTCATAGCTCCCATGTAAGGATCACATCCGAAAAAGTCGTTTATCTTTATATTTATCTTATAAATATTGGTATCGACTTAAAACTTTACACAGATCATTTATATACACACAAAAATCATACTAATGAAATTTGTGAATTTCGGTCTATATTTGATCATACTCGCCATATGAAGCGCTCTCCATATATCATAAATCTTCTATAAATAACGATACCGATCCAAACTTTTACACGGAGCATTTACATATATATCAAAATTAAACTGCTGGATTTTCCCCAATCCCCAATATAAATAATATATAAAGTATTTTTACAAGTTCTAAAAAGTCTAAATACTGCGAAAACTAAAATTAAAACCACCAATGTGCGACTTTGCCAACAATATCCACCCCTGAGCACATATTTTACCGAATACACTAAAACAACAATAATAAAAATGCCTTGAAAAAGTAAATGGTTTGATGGAGTTTAAAATCTCCATCAAAGTAAAAAAATTATCTTTTATGAAAGAATTAAAAAAATATTTTTGCGATTTTTGACCTTCAGTATCTGGAGTAGTTGACCAGTGATGTTATTTATTTCAGCAACTTCAATAAATAAAAGATTCTATTATATTAATAAACGTTCATGACACATCAGAAACTTCCATTCTTCCACTTCCATCAATGAAATAAATATTTGAAACTTCAATTAGGGATAAACATATCTAGAGGTAATGAGTGTATGTAATGTAATTACGTATACAAATGTTAATATATGTACTTATATACAAATATTTATGTATATGCTAATGTACATACAATTATACTTATATATGTATTGGCCCATGTGTGTGCGCATTTAAGTGTGTGAGCGAGTTTACACAAAATTAATGACTCTGCAGCAATTTACTGGCTGTGGAAAATCCGGTCATAATTAAACTTTTAATGATTTAACCAAACAAAATTAAGTTACTCTTTACTTTCGTTTATCCGTACTTAGTGTGCAATTTGAACAATGCTAATGAAGGCTTCATTTACATTTTGCTCCACACAATTTGTATGAATACATGAGGAGAATATTTCAACGCAATAATCATAAACAAGGATGTACATTAGAATGACTCACTTCGTATGGAGATGAAATAAGTGTTTGTTTTATGTTTTTTTTTTTCTAAAATCTGTGGGTCTAATACTACGTTCGTGAGAGTATGGCAATCGTATTTCTTCACAAACTATTGATAATATTCAAACACATAATAAGATAAGAGATCTCCACAAACTATTGATAATATTCCAAAACATAATGAGATCCAGTACATTTTTATACACACTAAAAATATGAGGTTTATATTATTTGTCATTGAGTTTGTAACACATCGATATATAGTATATCGAATCTTTAGACGATCTAGCAATGTACATCTGCTGCAGTCACGATAGGAAAGGAATTAGATGGATTGGCAAAATAGATCAAATAGAACCAGAGTATCCATGCAAATTTAAGACAGCTTCCAAAAGTAGATATTTAAATTTTTTTTTTATACTTCTAATGAATAAATACTTCTAACAAACTTCTTCCCGAAAGTTTACTTGCCTATTGCATAAAAAAAAACAATAAAACTTCAGCAAAACTATATTTTGTATCGATCAGTCATATTTGACTTACATAAGTCCACTTCAGAAAATCACTTGAATACGGATAAATATCTTATAAATTTCTTACATACATCATTATCAGAATAATATGGTAAGAAATAATACTGACATATATAAATCGCCTTATCGATCGGCCAATAATTTTTTATAGCTCCCATATGAGGACCACCTCATCAACTTTTACACAGATTATTTGTATGTATGCAAAAATCATATAGCTGGCTTTTCTGATTTCCTACTAAAAAATTCATACTGCCTTCATCTAATCCTCGACGTATATTTTCGCTAACCTCCACAAGAGCCGTAACACAGCTGTGATTCTGACGAAACCCCGATTGCGTGCTGGAAAGTAAACTATATATAGTATCAATATATTCCATCATTGGTTTATAAAATGGCTTCTCTAAAACCTTCGATAGAAAACACAAGATAGCTATCGGTCTATATTCCCCATTCGATTTAGGTAATGGTACAATTTTTGCGTGTTTCCAGTTTAACGGATACGTACTTGACATTATAATAGTATTAAATAGATAAGTAACATACGGTAGAATCTCGGGTAAAAGTAATCGCGAATGGTATTCCAAGTTTGTTGAGAATTGATTGCTGAGTTAAAGCGTTTGGAATAATATTCAGTTTTTGCCTATTTAATATGTTTATTTACATTTTTCCTGGCATTGGAATATTGTAATTTTAGTTCAGGAGTATTAAATCTTTTCCACCTGGCATATGCTAAGTCCCTCAATTGTATTGTATTCTTAACAGATTTTGAAAACCATGGTTTTTGAATATGTAATGTTTTTTTTATATTTTAGTGGTACTGTTAAATCGAATATCGAGATATTGAATATTGTGTTCCAGAAATGAAGATTGTTCATCAACGGTGTACATAAAATAGATATCATTCCAGGCAATATCTGTTCCTTTAAACTTCTACAAGGAGCATAGGGCCAAAAACAATATGGGAACAATATTCATATAAAATATTAAAATCTAGATGCTTAAAGTCACGATAACTGAAACACTGTCCAATTTGTTGGATTTGAAAGTTATAAGTTAGGAATATTAGGTCATGTTTAGAAAAACACGAAGCAGATATTTGATTATACAGAACTATATTCGTAGTGTTGGACACAAAGAAAAGGTCAATCAGTGTGCTTGCCGTAGATGTATGGAGCGTTGGATTAATCATGTTGACTGGAAAAAGACCAAGCGATAACATATTATCATGGAGCGTCGCACACTGTGGCCACTGCGGCAATAAATCAATTTGGACCTTCTGTCCGATTTTGATGATTTTTGCACAGATGGTTAAAAACTATTTGAAGGTCATGTGTGGAAAATTTCATGCAAATACCTCCATTGGTTTTCTGTCGCGAGCAGCGCAAAGTTGAAGTATGTGAACAAGTCTCAAATGTGATAGTTTTCTATGTTATATTCAAAAGCTTGTTACTTATAAACTATACACCGAATGTTCCTTATAAGTATTTTTTCACTTAAAATAGACATTAAGCATTATGTAAATTAAAAAAAAAAATTTTAAAAAATTTAAAAAAAAAATTTCCTTTGACAATATATTTTGAGCCAAAAAAATAAACATTTATGATTTTCTTTTAGACTTTTAGTTGTGTGCGAAGCAGTGCGACACATGGAGTCATATACCAAATTAAAGCTGAGAGTCTCAGATAACAGACTAAAAAAAAAAAACCTGCCCCAATTTGCCCGCCGCCGAAAAAACAATGAAAAACCAAAAAATTACAGTAAAAAATATGCGTTATTTTACGCGTGCAAAAACAAATGCGCATTCTTTCTTTCTTTGCTACTCGTGCATAAAGTTTTGATACATGGTAGCAAAATTGTATCTGAGGCCATTCTACCTATAGGTAGGTTAAATATACAATTTGTTTCATACATTTTAAATTAGCATATGGTTTATTTTTCAAAGTAATGTTATCAGAAGAAGCACAGGAAGCGAGGAACAAAGATTATAGACGTTATAGGCTATATCACTCGCGCAAGACTGGGCGCTGTTCTACTAACGAAGACGTAATGCATCATTTGTTGATATCCACCGACCCATATATCAATTCATTTAGAACGAAATTTAAGCTTAAAAAATTAGATTATCACGAAGATGTAAAAAAGTTGTTAGTAAATGAAATAGAGTGAAACTGACAAAATTTTTGTATTGGAGTTGTATGGGGGGTGGGTGTTACAGTGGGCGGATTTTCTTCATATTTTCAAAACAGCATTTGATAGATGTTATATGCATTTTTGCGAAAAATAAACATTCTAGTTACAAATTTACAGAAGATATGGCATTTTTGAAATATCATTTGTATGGGAGGTGGGCGTAAAAGTGGGCGGATTAAGTTCATATTTTCAGGAGCTCATTCCACAATTATATTATTAACGTTTTATGAAAATTGAGTTGATATATTTAAAATCATGGAAGTTATGCCACATTTTCTATTTAAGTTGTATGGGAGGTGGGCGTAAAAGTGGGCGTATTAAAAAAAAAAAAAAACTAAAATTCTTAAAAAATTTAACATAAATGTGTGCAAAATTTCATGAAGCTCCGAAACCTCCTTGATTTAAGGCCATTAAATGCACTACACGGCCACAGTGTGCGTCGTCTCCACTAATACGTTTGAATTAAAATGGTCTGGCAACACTGCCATGCAGAGCGAATAAAATTTTTGTGGTCGTGAAGAAAAATTAAATTTACTATTTTATTAAAGATTTGAAGTACAATTTTACAAAATAATGCCAGTAATTAATTAAATAACAATAATAAGTGAAAATGTATTATAAATATATCGTTTATTAAACGTTATTTAATAATAAATGTTACCATAAGAACCTATTGATGAAAAGAATAAAAAAAAGCCGCTACACAACAACAAAGCATTGACTGAATAAATTCTACATACTATACATACATGCATACATATATGTACTTGTTTTTAGACAAACAAAAATAATTTATAATAATTTAATAATTTTGTAAAACGGTACTATTGTGAACAACAATAACTCTTTGGCTGAACAATCTAATAAGAACAAAAATAACAAAATCTAAAAAAAAAAAAAAAAAAAGCGACACGAACACTTTTTTGTAATTAATACCTATTATAAAAATGCCACCAAAAACCTCTCCGCTGCAATGCCCGGTTTGTACAAATAATGTGACAAAAACGCAAAATAAAGTTGGATGTGGTATTTGTGGACTGTATTATCATCCTATATGCGCGGGTATATCAACAAAAATGTTTGAAGATCTCAATAAAACTCATGCTGCATTTATATGTAAATCGTGTTCTAATACGGTACCCTCACCAAACACTAACATCGACATTATAAAGCGTATGGAAGAAATTAAGAACTCGATTGAAAGCAAACTGGATAATGGTTTTCTAAATTTAGAAGCAAAAGTAAATGGTCTCATCGAAAACTTCCGTAGTGAGGTCAGTGGAGAATTATCTAAAGTGAAGTCAGATGTCAATCACTGCTATTCAGTTGTAAAAGAAGTAGACAGATCTACAAACGTCAAAATGGAAGCATTATTGGCTAAAAACAATGTACTAGAAAGACGATTAAATCGCTCTGACATAATTATTAATGGACTACCGAATAAAATGGATAAAATTCATAATCACATCATTAAAATAGCTCAGATAGTTGGTGTTCACATTACAGGCTCTGATATAAACCATTGCTGTTTTATTAAAAAGCGTAAATGCATTCTTGTAAAATTTAATTCAGTTTACATAAGAGACAATATCATGAGAAAATACTATAAATCCGATCCTATTTTACTTAAAAACGTGTTGGTTGATGGTGCTATGTTGGGTGAAGGTGTCGTTGGAGGAGATGTGACAGGTGAAGATGTAGTTGATAAAGAAGTGGCTGAAAATGGAGCTGTTGTAAATGTTAGTAATGGCAAAAGTCAGGCACGAGTGTATTTAAGAGATAATCTGTCGCCAGCATCTCTTAAATTACAATATATTTGTCGAAAACTGTTATTGCAGAAAAAAATACAAAAATTTTATTTGAAAAACATGGACATTCCAAAGGCAAAAATAATTAAATCAGATGGATCTGTGGTACATCTAAATATACAACAATGCGGAGATCTTCTTGACGGCGATGTTGGTGATAAAGATGCATCCGTAAATAAACACTAATAGTTTTAATTAATTAATTACTTGGTTCTCGTAAATATTATAATTATATCCCAAAATTACTTGGTTACTGTATGTAGTTACATGTTTGCATTTAAATGTGGACTATATATTATTCTTTAAAAATGGTTGAATTACTTAAAAAAAAATAAATAAATAAAACATTTAACTACACTACAATACCAATTTATATTACATGTTATAGTTTATTTAATTTTTCAGAATGATCTCAATATTAGAAAAAAAAAATGAATAACAAATATATTTTAGTTCATAATGAGGAGTCACTTAATATTTGCACAGATCTAGACTTAAATGTTTTCCATGAATTTGATTGATAACCTGGGTGATATAGCTCATGATAGTAGAATTATTAATTCAGCATTAGAACGAGAAAATTTTAATGTTTTGCATTTTAATTCACAGAGCTTAGTTCCTCGTGAAAATGGGACTAAATTTGACGAAATTAGGAGTATGATGGAGAATTGTTCAGTTGATGCCTTTGGAATTACAGAGACATGGTATAAACCTTTTGTTACTGATAGCGCGGTTCATATTTCTGGTTTTAAAATTTATCGTAATGATCGTTTATATTCAAGGGCGGGAGGAGTGTGTTTGTACATTCGTGAAAATCTTAAGGCTAAGGTTGTCTATAATAGTAATACTCATATGCACGATGCTGAGAATTCTGTGGAGGCTCTTTTTGTTGAGATTTACATAAATGGTGTAGTTGGAATTTTATTAGGAGTTATTTACCTTCCCCATGGGAATATATTGAGCTGTGAGGATTTATTTATGGATTTGTCATCGAGGTATACCAATGTACTGATTATGGGGGATTTTAATACGGATATTTTCTCTCGAGGGAATTTGGTGAGGGAACTATGTGACCGTACTTCGCTCTCGATTGTCCATAACTCCAGACCGACACATTTCTGTACTCGCAACCTGACTACATCACTTATAGATTATTTTTTTGTTTCTAACATAAATTTAGTCGGAAATTCAAATCAGTTTCAAATTCCTGCGCTTAATTCGTATCATTCCATGATACAAATCTCTTACAATGTAACGAGTGCTGCAAATACGAGCGAGTTTTTATACAGGGACTACAATTGTTTTGATGTGGAATCATGTTTTTCAGAGCTGGAGTCCACTGACTTTTCTCCATTTTATTGCGATGTAACCGTAGATGGTAAGGCTTGTTTTTTAAATGCTGTTGTAAAGAGACTTTTTGAGGACAATGTTCCCTTGCGCCGTTTTGTTCGACATGATGTCAATTCTTGGTTTAATGACTCTCGTATTCAGAGTGCAAAACGTGAAAGGAATGCAGCTTATCGTGCCTATATTATAAATAAAACAGCTGAAAGCTTCCAACGTTTCCGTGTTTGTCGCAATAGATTAAAATCGGTAATAAGGAAAGTTCGTAGGAGAGAGTGCATTAACTATTTTTCTAATTGTAATCAGAAGCAATTGTGGAGAAAGTTAAGGTCTGTAGGAGTGCTTGAGGATAATGGGGTGGACTTTCCACTAAGCTTGGATGATTTTAATGACTTTTCCTGTATGCCTCAGCCAACGTCAACGGATTCTGCATTTGATCCCATGTCATTGCCCTATATTGAAGGATTCTCCTTCAGTAATGTTACTGATCATGAAATATATACCGCTATGACCAAAATAAAATCTCAGGCAATTGGGAACGATGGAATATCTCTTAAATTTTTGAAATTAATATTTTCAGCAATATCAAGTCAATTTACACATCTCATAAATTTTATTCTAACAACCTCTACAGTACCTGACATCTGGAAGGTTGAAAAAGTTATACCGATTCCCAAGATTAAATATCCAAGAAACACTTCAGATTATAGACCAATAATTATTCTTCCAGTCTTCTCGAAAATCTTGGAAGTTATTTTGAGGCAGCAAATGTTGACTTATTTAGATACGTCAAGAATGATAAATGATTTTCAATCTGGATTTAGGAAAGGGTACAACACCACTGCAGTGTTACTTGATATAACTGAAACCGTAAGAATAAATTTGGATAAAGGAAATGTGAGTGCTTTGATATTTCTTGATTTTCGGAGGGCATTTGACTCTGTTAATCATAATATTTTGGTGGGAAAACTACTTAATCAATACGGGTTTGGCTCGTGTGGTTGCAGACTTATTTATTCTTATTTATGTGGTCGTAAGCAATTTGTGCAAGTAGGGACGTTAATTTCTCGATATAAGTACCTTAATAGAGGAATTCCACAAGGATCAATATTGGGACCCTTATTGTTCTTGCTATATATTAACGACTTGTTTCAGAGATTATCTTTTTTAAATTGTTATACTTACGCTGATGATATACAACTCTTGGCCACTTCACAAATTTCTGATTTGGTAAGGTTTCAGAACTATATTAATGAGGATCTTGATAATGTAGTGGAATGGTCTAGGGCAAATTCTTTGGAATTAAACCCGTCTAAATGTAAAGTCATGATTTTTTCGAATAATTTGGATGTTAACTTAAGAATTTTAATCGATAGTGTTCCTTTGGAGATTGTTTCAAAATATAAAACATTGGGTGTTATTTTGGAAAATGATCTCTCATTTAATAAACATGTAAATTCTGTTATTACAAGAGTTTGTTTGACATTACGCGGTCTTTATAACGTGGCTTGTTACTTGCCATTGGCTGTGAGATATCGTGTTGCTGTTTCGACTTGTCTTCCACTTTTCCTGTATTGTTTGGAGATTTACTCGGGCACATCTGCCACAAATATTTTGAAACTACGACGATGTTTTAATAGGGTAATTCGATATATTTACGGTCTAAGTGTTCGCGAACATGTTTCCGAATACCAGAAACTAATTTTAGGGTGTAAATTTGACCAATATATAAATATGAGGAAAATCTTATTTTTTTATAAGACAGTTAAATATGGAAAGCCATCTTACCTCTCACAAAAATTTATTTTTGGTAGTTCTAGTAGAACGCATGCGCTTATTATACCTAGACACTTCTCAATTGTTATGAGTCGATCGTATTGCGTGACTATATCGAGATTATGGAATTCAATGATTCCGTATGAGGATCGTAGATTTTCACACAGTTTGTCAAATTTCAAACTCATTTTCTTGTCAAATTTATAAATGAATATTGAATTAATACTTTTTTTCTCTATTTCGAGCTGTCCATGGTACATTTAAACAGGCAAAATTATTACGAGTGCCATTATTTGTAATAAAAAAAAATTTTTAAATAGTGCTTTGTTTGTATGTTTTATCATGGGTTAACAATCATTTTCCTGCAATTATACATTATTTATAGGTTTTGTGCAAATATTGGGGACTCTTCATTATAATTATTTTAATCTTATCTTAATATTTAATATTTATTTTAATATATCTAAATAATTGTATTTATATTATTGAATTGTTAGTAGTACTGCTAATTTTGGCCCCATGGGCTTGCGGCATATTTTTGAAATAAATAAATAAAAAAAAAAAAATCACCAGTAATGACTATATCATTATACACTGTGGCGAGAGTTTCTAGTGTTGAATACAAAATAGTTAATGGTATTCTCTTATTTGGCCTATAAATACAACCTACCAGCATCATATTGCCAAATGAAGAAATTTCAATAAATATAAACTCAACAGCTTGCTCAGTTGTACTGTATGTCAAAGATGACTTGTTGCATATTTTGCAAGAAATGCTATTCTTATGGTGTTTTCTTTTCTGAAATAAAATGTTACACCTTTATTATGTACATTTTTATAATGTTTACCCCACATTTTAAAGATGTCGCATTTTTAATGGTGTAACACTTTTTTTCATGTACAGCTGTTTTTGTTTTTTTGTTTTTTTTTGTTAAAAAAGAAGAAGCAGATAGCTCCCTGGTAAGATCGCTCAAAAATACCAATGGAACCTTCGCGACTAATACACAAATTCTTCTTAAACTATAAAAATTATATATATAAACATACATTACATATATAAGAAGTAGGAGATATTGTCCTATGAAATTTGACCTACATCAATTTCAGAGTATTCATTAATTACGTTCTCTTCAAAGCATTTGACTCGCGGTTGTGGATTTCTTTCCATAATCATATAAAATATTTCATCATCATCAGATGATGATGATGAATTCAACAAGTCATCCAAAATTTTTTCAGCACATAAAAAGCAGTAATATTTTCCATTTTGTATATTTTTTTTTTGTTTCTTAACACAAATCACATTCATAAACAAAACAAATGTCAGCTGTTTTATCGTGCGATTTTCCCCCCCTAAAAATACAAAGTGTGAAAGGTGCACCATTTTTTAAATTTATAGTGTGACATTTATAGAAAAGAACACAGCACATTTTCGCAGTGTTGACATTTTTTCAGAAAAGAACATATAAATAATTAAAAAAGGTGCGAAATAGGAAAAACGTGTAACATTTTGTCAGAAAAGAAAACGCCATTAGTAAAAATGGCCACACCGCCACCATGACTTCCTCTATCATCTCTAAATACCTTGTACCCATTGGGACATATATTATTATCTGGGGTTATCATGTTTCCGAAACACAAATAACATCAATACCAGAGTTCTCAAAAACAATTTTAAATTCATCCAATTTATTATTTAAACTTTGTGCATTTATGTGTACAATTTTAAAACCTCTTTTATAGTTAGCCAAAATTCTACCCATATTCATTGTTAAATCTTTGGACCTTCCACGCTCATCACTGATAATGGCCATAAAAGTGCATAATAATGTGTGTAATGCTAATAAAATCAGAAATTATATAATATAAAGATAATATTAAATTAAGAAATGGAATCATTGGAATTGAAGCAAATATAACAACGTATTGAAATAGTAAAACTAAATTAAATATTGAATAATAAAGTCATGTAATTATTAAATAAATTTAAAACAATTAGTAAAGCAACAAACAAATATAGAGTCATTAAAAAACTTATGTAGTACAGCGAAAAAACTGCCTCAATTGCTCTGGAAAAATAATTTTGTTGGGTTCATCATTCTCATGTTGCTTAATGTAGACAATTCCCCTCAGAGTATAAACTGATTTCAATAGCATATCCTTTTTTATTCCAATCGCTGTTTTAAATATTCCATAATTGTGTGGGGTAAGGTTTCATTGATGTAAAAACTCTTATTGCTTTGGAAACCGGCATCGGACTATCGTAGCGGCGATTTAAATTTACGACGATGAGCTGCAACAGTTCTCAGAAAATAATTTTTCTCATACGGCGTGTTAAATTTTATTACAATGGGTGGATCAAAAACTCTTCCTTGGTTTTTGTATAAAAAGGTATGCCAGTTATGCGTACTTCAGACGCCACCATAGAATTTGCATGATTTAAACATTTAATTTTTCAATTTTCAACGTCAGATTTTAATTGATCAATTTCCGTATTGGCCGTCTCTAATTTATTTATTCTATCATTTAATTCTTTTAATTCGCCTTTCACTTCATTTATAATCTCACATTTTAATAGGTCGACTATGTATTAAAGGGTTGCAAATGTTGTCTTGAATGCCACTTAAGACATTTTATTTTTTAGCAAATACTTCAATGCACTTACTTCTTGTTTTGCATGACACACACAATGTGTGCCAACAACAATAATAAACAACGAGAGAACATAGCTGATGAGTAACAAGTTGAACACAGTTATGACATGTATACAAAAAAATTTTTGTTGTATTGTTATTGTGTGCGCTCGCTTATGGTGCAGTGTACAATAATCAGATTTTTACATTACTATCATATACACTACAGCATAGTCTTTAGTGTAGACAGAAAACCAAATGTTTAAAAATCAAAGGCGTAATACAATTTTTAAATAAAAATTTTATTAAGAAACAATTCAATAACTTAAACTAAAAGACAAAACAAAAAATAATACATTAAAACTAAAATTATAATTCAGTCTTTTTGTTACACATTGATCGGCCAAACACAAAACAAACACACTTTATTTTTTTTGTTGTATTGTTATTGTGTGCTCTCGCTTAGATTTTTTATATGGTGCAGTGTACAATAATCAGATTTTTACATTACTGTCATATACACTGCAGCATAGTCTTCACTGTTGACAAACAACCAAGTGGTTTTGCGCAGACCTTTACTATGTATAGCAACCAAACTGGAGTTGGGTTGCCAATAGGTAACGCAACTGACTTGCAAGTTGTTATTATGTAAGGCAACTTTCGTGTTTAAACTGTTTTTCGAATTTTCGAGTGGAAAATCAACATTTTGCATCCAGCCAATTCCACAAACGACTGCGTGAGCAAGAGTCATTTACGCTTGAAGAAATAAAATCTGCCACTGCAGGATCATTAAGCAGTGTTGCCATTTTGACGCTTTTCGGGTATTTTATGACGCTTTTTTGGTCTCGTTACCCTTTTATTTTTTTCAAATACCCTTTTATTCGTATACTTTCTTTTCCTTACTCAAATGAAGAAGTCGAAAGAACGTTTAGTTTAATGAATTTTTTTAAACCAAAGATCAGAAACCGACTTTCTTTAAACTCAGCCAAAAGTTTGTTGTTGCAATTACAAATTACCTTCAAGTGTTTACTTAAAAATTAATTCAAATCAAACTTATAAAAGGTCTGAATATTTCATTAAATCTGTTTTGTGGCCCGATGATGATGATTATGAAACAGATGTATTTTAAAATTAAATGATTTTTCTATAAAACTTTATATGTATTTTGTTTTTTATGAATTGTTATTTTAATTTTTAATTTTAATTTTTTGTTTACTGCTGGTAACTGAATTGATAATAAAATTAATTATTTATTTAACAATTTTAACATGCTTTTTGATATTCTAAGTTTCTTGTTTTTTTATACCGTGCATTAAAATTTAACCAATTTAAATTAAGATTTTACCGTGACAGACGACAGTTTCTGCATTTAGTAAACAGCTGTTTGTTTGTAAACAACTGTTTAATTATGAAAATATTTGTTTTGCATTTGGTGAAAAATCAGTATTTATTTGAAAAAAAGCAGAAATTACTTTTGCTGAAACTGCTCCATAATGCAAAAATTGTTCATGCACTACATGTGGGGACCGCAGTGGGACACTCTGAAATAAGAGAAAGGCAATTGTGGAAATCTATTTTTATTATTTTAATTTTACAATTGCCTTCTTCTTCTTTTACAATAGTAAACAATTTGATAACATATTATTGATTTTCGACGATGTTGCCATATTGAAATAGCTAAATGCAGTATAAATTCAGTTTGATTTTGTGCATTTACGTCTAACTTAATGCGCATTAAGATGGGATAATTCACGAGTTAATTTGAATTAAGACTGTTAATGCAAATTAACTGTGTCGTCTGTCTACGCTATTACATTTTGTTTTATTGCCAATTTTAATCTTTTCTTTTTTTAGGTGTTATTTGCAGAGCATAACAACACGATACCAAAATGTTTGTTAATTTTTTTTTGGCGCTTTTTACCCTTTTTTTGGTAATTTTTTACCCTTTTTACCCGTTTTTACTATACACTTGACGCTTTTCTTTATTTCTAAAATGGCAACACTGGGACTAATCTCAGCTCTATCTGCAGTTCTCTTAGCTCTATCGGCAGACAACAAGCTATGAGAGATTTCTGTTGTTGTTTTCTTTGTTCTACGTGTTGACATAATTATGTATACCCAGCAGTCCGCAGGTTATTACAATTTAAGACACATCCAAAGGTATACTATTATGTCAATAGGAAAACATAAAATGAAATTGGTTAAGAGCATATAACTAGCATCCGATTCAGATGATTCCTGTTGCAATTCCATTGTAAAAAGAAATGTATATTAGAATTAAAGAACAAGACAAAATCGAATAAAATGTTATCATCGTACTTGCATCTGAATTGGATGGCTAAGTAATGTAGAATCATATTGTTAATATAATATTGTTGTTTGGTTTGGTTCAGCCGTTGTCCCGTTATTTATTTTTTGGTGTTTCTTTGTTTTTTCTATTCTTTTAAAATAAGATTTCATATTGTAAAGTGTTTTCGAAAGTTTAACCGTAATTGTGGAATTAAAAATAAATAATTAATTTAATAAAATAAATCAGTAGGTATAAATAAAAAAAATAGTAAGTGTTGTGTGTTTTTTTAAATTAAATGAAATGTTAATATATTAAGATCAAACAATGTTTTTTTTATAATTTTTATTTTTATTATCTCTTGTTATTCTCTCGTACAAAAAAAAAACAAAAAGTAGAATTTTTGGTTTTTACTCTTAGATTTATTATACATATGTATGTATGTATTGTTTTAATTTTGCAATTTTTTTGTTATTAATGTTTTGTTCGATATTTTGTGCAATTTGTTTATTTTTAAATTTTGTTTTAGTTTTCGTAATTTTTGTTATTAATTTTGTTATTAATTGCGAAAAAAGACAGTTAACAGAGCTCACAAGAAAAAATACGTCTTTACACGTCGACAGACAGATGTAAAGGTTGGCTTTCGATTCGAAATAGTAAAAAAAATGTTTTATTGCTGTACTTACGTTAACGGTATTTTAATTATAACGGTAATTCTATTGTTAATAGAATTTAAAAATATGTAAAACGTTATTTTCGCCTGTGACGAATCATATACCTACAGTGAGGAGCAAAAATGTACCAATGTACGATATTCTCGCAAATAAACCTCCATTATTTACAAATTAAAAGAAAACTACAAACTTTTCTTAATTAAATTTTTTTATTGTCCTTTCTAGTAATTATAACACAAACATTATAACTTCATTATAATTAACAAAACAAAACCTGACGTGTTCCCTAAAATCCTAAAATATGCTTAATATCTATCAATTTAAAATTTCTGTATGTCTGTATGGTTTTTCTGTTATTGTTCATGTCTGAAGGATGGTATTGGTGTTTCCGTCTCTGTCCTGTTGGGAGATGATGTTACCATCAGCAATATAACGACAAAACATAGAGCGCTGCTATTATATATACTTTAGCTTAAGTTAGTTTTCGTTAAATTTTATTTTAACATTATGTTAGATTTCGAGCCATTTTGTTATTATTATCTATTCGTTGTCTAGATCTCAAGGAATTTAGTAACCTTTTAAAGTCATTTTTTTGAATTTATATCATTCTTGAATTTATAAATAAAATTATAGTTTGTACATCTCTATTTTTGGGAAAAGGAAAGTCTTTTATTTTCACTAAAAGCCGACTCTGTCTAATTTAACAATAATCTTTTTATTAATACCAACCAAGTTGTTTGGAAACTTGGTTATCAAATTTACAGGTCCCACAAAACCATCTACACACACACTTGGTGAACTAACAGTTATATTGCTCCAAAATTAAATCAAATATTAAGATTAAAAAAACTATTTACAAAACTGCTTCCTGCGCTAAATTTAAATTTAGCTTTGTTATTTGAATATACATTTGTACATATGTATGTAGCAAAAATTAAAATATTTATTTAAATAACTTCAATTCAATAAAAGTATAAAAATAATTGTCCCACAAATTACTGACTAGGAAATAAATTTAGTTTCATTTTATTTGTCCTCCGACTAGACTTTGGAAAAAACAATTTTTATTTAAAATGTAAACTTTTCATGATTTCATATGGGGTTTCAAAGCCGAATTAAATTAAATGCAATGAAATAAAATAAAAGAAACTCTAATGAATTTTATATCTGCACTGATGGGATTTGCTGAATTTTTAATAGAAATATATTTTTAACAATCATCTGTATTATTTGTTTGTGTTTTTGCAACTTCTGTTCGTGTGTAGTATGGAAGACGTACATACATGCATGCATATCGTTCGCGTTCTGCAATAATATCAGTACGTATTATAGTATTCAGATTTTGAAGGATGTAATAGTGTCTGTTTTGACTTATAAATAGTGACACTAGCTTTCTGTATCCACGTTACCAAGGAGATTATTATCATTTATTCCTGACCGCTTATCATTTACAATTTATTTTATTATATATTCGTACATATATGGTATTCCTATAAAAGTATGTTCTACTGTGCATTTTGTTCACGTGATCAATAATTTAGAAATTTTAGCTAAAGGTATATTTAAGTATGCAAATCTAAGGTTTAATCTGAATGTTGTAATACAGAAACCGATATTCAATTTTAAAGGAACAGATTTTCCCATTTCGTATGTACCCTTTTCATAAATATGGCCAACTTTAGAAAACAAATCTACTCGGCTTACCTGCTTTTAGAGATCAGAATTTGACTACAATTTTTCAAGAAAGGCATTTTTTGCAAACAAATATCTTTTAGAAAATATATAATATAATTAGCTTAAGGTACATAAGATATTAACAATACACAAAATCGATTATGAACTTTAAATTTTTGACAAAAATTATATTAAAGAGATGAAGAAAAAATTTACAAGAAAAGCAGCAATATATAAAATATTATTGTTTTACATATATCTCAAATAGACGAAATCATTCAATTATTGCAAAATCGATGATTCAGACTTTATCTAACTTCAACTTTGTTGGTGAAAGCCATTTACATTTTTTCCAACGTATAATGCTGTCAAGGAAACTTACTTCAGCATATAATTCAATCTTGAGATATGTATTTATTTAACTTAAGAAAATCGTCTCACATCTCACCCTTTCAAACAAAATTATTGGGAGTAAGCCTTTGTGACTTTGTAAAAATTAAATCTCTAACATTACTACATAAGATAATTTTTACAAATGAACCATCTTATCTTTTTAATCGGCTCGTTTTCACTCGTTCAAGGAGGAATAATAATCTTATTCAAATACGACATAAAAGACTAGTTTCGGAATATCAATACTTTATCTATTCTATTCGTCTTTGGAACTCGCTACCTCCAAGGAAACAGTTTTTGAGCAACGCAATGGAATTTAGGAAATCCTACGTTATTAATTTTAATTTTTAATTTTAATATAATTTTTTAAGTTATTTTATGTGATCTTGTCTTTTTGTCATTTTATTCTATAAATTTGTTCGCGTAAAACTCATCCTGTACTGTAATTATAAAACTTTTAGTTTTGTTCTACAGGGTATCAAATAAATAAATAAATAAATAGATGAATCAATATGGAACTTCTGGTGAAGTAAACGAATGTTTTAAGCAAAAAAATAAATATCCTCGTAACTTGTAAACATATGTACATAAAAGTATATACGAGTATACTTACCTAATGCACATTTGCAAAATAAATATTTTTTGATATACAAAATTGTTCACAAATTTAATAAAAACATAGTTTTTGTTGCTTTTATTAATAAAATTGTTTAAAAGTTTTGTACTTTTTTAAATATTATATTTTATTAACATTATATTTTATATTTACAATTTTTATAATACGTAGGTTCCATTTTATTTAAAAATGTAATTGAATTTGAAATTTAATATTTTTTTATACTTTTATATTATTATATTAAGATAACTAAATTCATACAATTTATTTTATTTTTCGGATCCGTCTCATGGGGCGATCATCATCATTCGATATGACGATTCATATATACATATATAATTATCGGAAGTCTACTTTATATGGGTGGTATGGTCATATATGGGTCGATCATGAAATTATGTCTGCCGTATATAATAAATGTAATTATAATTAAATTAAATATTTTATTTTAGTAATTAAAAAAAAATAATCTAAAATCTTTTTAAATTAATATAATAAAAATTATATTATAAATAATTTTATTAAACTTAAATAATAATATTATTATACATATTAATAATTTTAAATTGGTAAATACTCCAAAATTTAAAAAAATTTAAAATAATAATAATAATAATAATAATAATAATAATAATAATAATAATAATAATAATAATAATAATAATAATAAATTAATATTTATTTAAATTAATATAACAATAATAGCGTGCTCAGATATGACCCTTAATTGTGCTAATCGCAATTAACGCCATTATTGAGCTCAATATTCCATATAAAATCTCAATTAATTATTGCGCAATAAGTACGAAATTGTTATAATATTAAGTAAGATTTCGAATGCAACACTGTTCACAACTGTGTTTAGTGAACAAAATTGTATAAAATGCAAATGTCAACAAAAGAAATCATTAAAAAATCAATGTGAAGGTAAGTTTGTTTACGTAGAAACACAACAACCATTTAGAGCATGGTGAAATTAAATACCAGGTGACAGCATTGCTACAACAATTACAACAAGGCAAGAACAACAGGCATTTTTCTATATGAAAAACTTTCGTCACTGTCAAAAAGTTTTTTTTTTATATAACTTTTTGACATTTTCAAATTCACCATGAATAATCAGCTGGCGCTACGCTGTCACCTAGTATTTAAATTCACCTTGATTTAGAGTATTTTTGTATTGTTTTCCACCTGTTAAATGATTATTGAGTAAGCTGAAAATTGCGTATGCCTGAACACTTAAAATAATATTGTCACTTAACCGAATATTGACTCAATTAATTTTCATATACTATACTAGCTCAACCCGGTGTGCTTTGCTACACCCCCTCGTTATAAAATCAAATGAAACGTATTTATATATTTACAAACATTTATTTATTTAATTTTAATGTATTTATTGTAATGCTTTAGGTTTAGTTCGCCCATCAGGAGTATACACATATACACGAGATATTAACCTTGAGCTTTGTTAACAGTAATCGCAAACACTAACCGAACAGGAAAATTTTTTTTAAATCGAATGGTAAATCTGTTGGTAGCATTGGAATACGTAGCAAAAGGGGCACGTTTATACCCGGGTCACGTTTGACCAATGTTGATAAAATCTCAGTTTAACATTTTTCCGACCCGTAACCGAGTTTTTCACATCGCAACCTTGTTTTCTAGCAACGTTAACAACTTTTGCTAGTTTTTTCAGTCGTCGACCGAATGTAGTTGGGTGAACAAGTTTTCGCAGTGCCATTGTAAATTTTTTGTATTCAGTGATCGTTTTGTTTCGTGAACGAAATTTATTGCAGTCCAAAATTTATTTCAAACAATATTAAGTTAAGTAATTTGATATTTATGTAAAAAAATATTTATTATAAATTTCCGTGAAATGACATGCCAGTTCAGGTTTGAACAAAGAAAAAGTGGGCACCTTTGAACATGTTAATTTATCAACCGAAGTGCCAAACATTATTGATTCTCTCTTATTTTCTGAAAATGACGAATCCAATGCTGATCATGATGCTTTAAAGGAAAATTTAATGTCGGCTGAAATCGCAAGGCCTTTTCCGTGTTAATAATATAAAACTTATTTTTGATCTGAATTTTTTTTTATTTTTTAATTGTTAATATCGTGGATCTTACTATTTTAAACAGGAATGTTGGGTAAAAATTTCATTATTCTAAGCATTTTCTTTGAAGCTCTATCGTACATTGCTAGATCGTCTTAAAATCTATGTGTTACAAACGAAATGTCAAACTTAATAATACCAAGTTAATATACACAAAGATATATGACTAGTGATCATTGAAGGAAACAATCGATTGGGTGGAAATTTTGACAAAAGGTTAAATTTTACTAAACAAACCACTTAGAACGTAATTTGACTAAAATATATTTATTTATTCACACAAACATGTATTTTCATCTAATATTGAGAAAAATAATAAGAATGGCACAGAAGAAAACCTTAAAAACGAATAACATTTTTAATTCTTACTGTCTACTACTGATGATCCTATTGTGAATCAATACTGATAAGCTTGATATGAAGATCTTTTGTTAATTAAAACGGAACAGAACAAACACAAAACTGCATCCAAGTGGGAACTCACCTGTAAGGTAGAGTGTTTTTGTAGGGTTACAATAAGCTTGAGGAAGCTTGGGAGCAAACGAGGAGCTCACAACCAATGGATATGAGTCATTTAGATTAAAAATTTGTCTACAGATACATAGATTATGTTTCATATAAAATTCAACCCACCCTAATGTATATACATACATACATTTACTTATCTATATACACTTAACATCTACCACATGTTCATTTATTCCTCTACTATTCCTTTCAGTTACATACATATGTACATACTTTGAACGCATAAGAATCTTGGTAACAAGGGAAACAATTTTATGAAAAATTTATTTTTGGAATTTGTATACAATGCATGGACATACGTTGTGCTTATTTTTTTTTTCTCCAACTTTAGTTTTTGCCTTTTTACAGTTTGTTGAATATTTACAAAACTTTTCACCAGTTGCATTTGTTTACCTGCAGCCAGGGCGCACTGAACATCACACACAAACAAATTGAGATGGCTCTTTTAAATGTACTACAAGTATTTAGCTATCCAGTTTTCTATAGATGCCTCAAAATACCATGAATATGGACTGGTCGTTGTTGGTAATTGCCATTAGTAGTTGGAGAAAAAATTAGAAGTAAACAACATATAAATAAAGTATACCATACATGCAGATATATTTAGAAGGACCTTTCAATGTTTTTTTCTTTTTAAACTTTTATGTGGTTGCATATACATACTCGTTTATTTTTTGCTTTATATACTTACACTTTTACTTGTTTGGTGGCAGTGTTGGCTTAGTTCCTGCTTCAATTTCTATTGAGGTTGGGTAAATATTTTGAAACGATTTTTTATTTCTCTTTTAAAAATATCCGCAGGAGTTTGTTGAGTATTAAATATAAATGTAAGTACAACATGTTCAGTATTTTTTTTTTAAATTTAAGATTTGTTTAAATTCTAAATTGCTTTTGATTTGTAGTTATTGGTAGAATAATGAGATGGAGAAATCGCAAAACGATATTTTGTTTGGGTCGGTCCAACTTTGACCATTAACTTCCAAAAATTACTGAATTACTTTTACTATGAGCGTCAATATAAAGCAAACACCTAATATTGTTTAAGATTTAAAACAAAAATCTGAGAAGTATTTTAATTTTATTGTTAACTATATATTAATCTGTATATACATATTATGTACATATGAATTGTTTACAACTACCTTATAAGTATTTCAAATGTATACATTTTCTAAAGAATAAGAAAATTATATTTTGGAACATGTTACATTTTAGGTTTATTTATTTGCTCTTTTAAAACACTGTGCACATATTTTGCAATCTATATTTATTAATATTATTAAACAGAAAAATTTATTTGTGAACAATTGCATAATACTCATAATAAGATTAAATATTAATTAGTCCCTATTTATTACTCATTAAATAAATGTGTGAACACCCATGAACGATGTAATTGTTTCAATGCATGAATCTATTATTTGTAATTATTTGTTTGCATACATGTTTTTATAAATACGAATTACTTAAGCATTTTAAGCACAATGTTTATCTCTTACCAAAACCTTAGAATGATTAAGTAGAAATTCATTAGGGACAATCGTAGATTTATTATCGCGTATGGGCGTGTGTCGTAAATAAATTGTTCACTTCAACTACTAAAGTATGCATTCATTACTTATTTTAATACAAACCAATGGAAGTTTACAACACACTCAGTAAATATATTAAATTAAAAATAAAAAAAAGTCAGGCTATAAAGAAAAAGTTGATGAAATTCAGGAAATTCAAATATAGGAATGGAATAATCAAAATGAAAAAATTTTATGACAATCGTTCAAATGGTTCGATTGAATCGTTTATATTTCAGCCATATTCTGAACTTAATTAAAGACGACGGAGTTTTTAATACAAGATTTCCTTTTTTGCAAAGAGTCATTAGCCAATATTATAACTTTGAGGGTGCTGCCGCTTAAGGTACGGTCACATTTGGCAAATATTTGCCGAAAATGACGTAACCACTAAATAACATTTATTTGAACTCATTTGTTTACTTAAAAAAACTTTTCTTATTTAGGCCAAAGCACAACAAATATTTAGTTTTAATTTATTTGATGCTGTTTGATCTTGCAAAACTCTTGTAAGAGCAAACAACGTCAAACAAATTTGTGCTAAAACAAGTGGTTACACTTTTTTGAGGAAATATTTGTCAAATGTGACCGTACCTTTAATTGGTTACCGCATTTGATCATTAAGCATGATTTGGTATTTGTAGCCCGGTTTCTGATAAGTTTCTGGTAATTATTAATTTTCTATCCATCATAACTAATATTTATCACAGCGCCCTCCTTCGGTGGTATAGCATTGAAATGCCACCGAAGTAAAATAATTAAATAAAATCAAGCTTTAAAAATAATGCGCCTATTCACCACCAGAGGCGCTGCAATGCTGCACTAAAACAAACATAATGCGCATTTGCAGAGTTGTATATAAAAAAAAATTTCTTCTTTCACCACTTTTACTTCTTCACCTATCCCCCTTCCAAAGCCAAAGAAATGCATATTAATTGCCTATGTGTTACTTCTCTTTTATAGAAAAAAAATGTCATAATAAACAACTCAAAGTTGATGTGAAATTTCAATGTTTGAAATCGCTAATCATAAATATTGTTGACGGCGAACAAAACGTACGAAAAATTTTCAACGACGGCGGTAAAAATACAACTATCGGCTATACAAAATAATGTACAGTTCGACTTTAATGTTTGTTGTTTACAAAATAATTTGCGTTAAAATAAAAATGGTTTTTGCTAAAAGAAAAGTGTTAAAGCGATACATAAAATATAATGTATAGAATGAATAAAATATATAGCAATGAGTAATTATTTATTGCGGTTTCAATATTTCTTATTTTTTAAATTTTATGTATATATCTGGCTGCGTTTTTATTTGTGAGTCTATTTGACAGTTCAAAGCGGGAACCTTTCTCACAAATATTTTACAGACACACTTTTTCTGTAAACTGACGAGTAATTTTCTTACGTGACAGCGATTACTTGCCAAAAAAAAGTTACAGACGCAGTTTCGTGAGAAGAACAGCTGTTGGTTTAAATTTATGGCATTTCTGTTTCATTCCACACATTTTAATGGGCAATGGGGTAATAAAATCATTGTATGTTATTTTATCTGTGTATAGATTAAATGTAAATTTAAGAAGTATCATATTCGGGACATATCATATTCGATTTTAAATAAAGTTTATCTTAAATATTATATAAATACTCTTTTGTGGCGAGTAATGAAACAAATACAAAATAAAAACAAATTTTATTAATTTCCAGCTTTTTCGGAGCGTCATGCTCTTTATGAGATCAAAAAACAATCACTATTGCTGCGAAAACTTCAGAAAAGAGAGTAAATACATTCGAAAATGGTCCATCAGAAGAAGCTTTTACATCATGTCAGAAAAGAGTCATTGCAATTTTAAATACAAAAAATTAAAAGTTCACATTTTTATACCCTTCACCTTCATGAGAAGGGTATATATAAGTTTGTCATTCCGTGTGTAATTTCCACAATATAATTTTCCGACCTTATAAAGTATATATATTCTGGATCCTTATAGATAGCGGAGTCGATTAAGCCATGTCCGTCTGTCTATTGAAATCAGTTTTTTGAAGTCCCCAGATATATTCGGGATCCAAATCTTCAATAATTCTGTCAGAAGTACTTTCGAGAAGTTTGCTATTTAAAATCAGCAAAATCGGTTTAGGTTAACCAGAGTTATGAACCAATATGTGAGACCACCTCTATAAAAATTTGATATTTTTCGTCCATTTTATTGCAATATTTTGAAATATATTGCAGATAATACCATGAAATTTTGTATACGTTGTTCGTATGATAAAAGAAGAAAGTGTGGTCCATGATTTCTTATAGCCCCCATACAAATATATATATTCCCGAAATATGGCTTAATGATAAATAAATGCCTATAAAATTGGAATATCAAGATAAAATTCAGCAAAAATAAGTTCTATACAAAAACAAATCACAAACCGAATTTTTTTTTAGTTCGGTCCATGTTTGACCATAGACCCCATATAAAGTCCACTTCCAAAATTCATTTAAATACGCACAAAACAGACATAAATAATGTTAAACGGATAAAATTTGACATAAATACTCCTTATAGGCCAATAAATTGTGGTAATAAATTTTATGGTAGTCGGCCCAGAACTGGTCATAGCTCCCATACAAGGACCACATCTGAAAAAGACATTTTTTCCGATATATATTGTATAAATATCGGTACCGACTTAAAACTTTTCACAGATCATTTACATATATACAAAAATCATCCCAAAAAATTTTGTTAATTTCGGTCTATGTTTACCGGTATGCCCCATATAAAGCCCTCTTCCGAAAATCACTTTAATACTCATAAATCTCTTATAAATAAGGGTACCAATCCAAAATTTTACACGGATCATTTACATACATCATTTACATGAGAATATCGGTCCATATTTGACTATATCCCCCACATAAGGTCCACTCTCGAAATCCACGTTAATACTAATATATATCGTATATATAGCATTATTATGTTGAAATTCGACGCGAAGTATCCTCATATGCATAAAAATAACTGTTCCAAAATTTAAGAAGATCGGCCCATAATTTGTCATACCTGCCATATAAGAACCATTTCCAAAAAACAAATAAATTCGGGTCAAAAAATATTATTTTCGGATTTTACCCATATTTATTTCATGTATTACAAATTATCAAGCACCCAGTAGTTCCCGCGATATAGGCCTATATATTTTCAACTTTACGGCCCCGCCGCCTCGAAAATAGGCGTGACCGCCAACGATTTTTTTTTGCTGGTATCTCCTCTAAAAGCCCTATTTCATTTTGTTTTTTTTTTGAGCAAAATCACTAAAACCGAATTGTATCCCTTTTTATACTCTGTTTGTTAAATTACACTGGAGATTGTTACGAACATCAAACAGACTCTGTAAATTATGGTAAGAATTGTTAATTAAATCAATTAAAAATGGTGAAAATTAGACAACATTTCAAAATATTTAACATAAATTATGTTGGTCGTAAAATTGTCTTTCAAACAATATATCAAATACTAATAAAATTTGCACTAAGACAAAATATAAAACCCAGAATAAGGATATTCTAGTCCTATAACTACACTGCTAGTTTTTGTATTTCTTATTACGTTTAGGTGGAGGGTATTTAAGATTCGGCACAGCCAAATATAGCACTCTTACTTGTTTTAAACTGTTTTTACTTAAACAAAAAGGGAATTTATTTACAAATAAACTAAATTAGAAACGGAAAAAAATTAAATAGATTGTATTTACAGTAAAAAAAATAAAATGGAATTCATTTAAATAAAATATATAAAAATGGGAAAAAAATTATTTTTTAAGCAAACTTTTCATTCGCTCCGAAAATGCTTTTTAGTTGGACTCTTTTCTGACTCCTTTTTCGGAGCGCTCCTAGAATGGTATGCTGGGTTTTAACACAATTAATAAATAAAAATAAATAACTTAACACATTCCCAAAATATATAAATATGCATGTGTGTATGTAAGTATATGCTTCTACATTAGATAACACGTGGCGTATAATTAATGTTTTGCAATATTAAATTATTGCTCATTCGCATGCTGCACAACGTTTGTATTTATATTTTTATTAGATTTTATTTACTCTTACTCTTATAACCACCATAAATAGAGTTTTCTCATTTCGTATGTAACACCTTATAAAGAAGAATTATCAAAATTCTGTTCAAAGTCAGACGTTCGCTTAGCTGTGGGCTGCCTTTATAAAGAGACAAACACAATTTATTGGCTTTACAAATGCACGCACAATTAAGGGGGAAATATATTTTTATAAATATGAATATTTTTGAGAGTATTTCTCTTATTTTTTATTATTACTTTTTATTTTTAAAATACACAATAATATTTCATAAGCACAATAATATTTCATAAGTACTCTTATGAGTTTTCATGTACTTCAAAGTATTCCCTGCAATACGAGTATAATGTCGTGTGTAATGGAGTATATCAATACGTAACGATCTGTAAAGAAAATTATTTAATCAATAGGTTCATAACTGAATAATTTAAATATTATTGCGGGTTTTTTTACTCATTTGCTTTGTATTTATAAAGCATTATAAGCATGTGACAAATTTTAAGAACATGTCAAAAATGATTACTTATAGTAAATATTTTTTATTAATAACATGAATTACTTTATTATGTAATAATAATGCGTCTAAAACTTTTTTGAAAATTTAGACAAAGCTTTAGAAGCCTCTTTAATGTGAGTTTGAAAACGTCAATGTCTAAAATTCGATTCAGTCGAATTTTAATTTGTTTGTTATATACGAGTATTGCATAAATTCATAAATAATATTTCAAATAATACGCTATTTTATTATTATTATTTTTATATCAGCAAAAATTTTTGCTGGAATTTGGCTTTATGTTTATGGCAATTATGTTTAATATTACAACACGTTATTAGGACTACTAGAACTTCGTAATTTGTTGTACAAAAAGGCGTAATTTGTATGAAAAAAAGTTGGAAAGAAATATAAAGGGTCCGCCAAATAACTTTATTTTTTAAATGCTATACAAAAAACTACTGAATATATTCTCAAATTTCTTTTTTTATTTGAAAGTACAATCCTTCCGGTTAAAAATGGAAAATAATTTCATTCAAATGGCTGCCTCGGCTTGCCATGCAGTAGCCTACACGATCGATCCAATTTTTAAGCACATTATCGATTGTGTGCAGCTCTATTTTACGAATATTGTCAATTGTCTCTGGCTTGTCGGCGTAACACGTATCTTTGACGGCACCCCACAAATAATAGCTAAACGGTGTCAAATCGCAGCCCCGACATGGCCAAACGACATCAGCTCTGCCGCTGATAATGCGATCTTCAAAAACAGGGCGCAAAACATCGAGTGCAGCTTCGGATGTGTGGCACATAGCGCCGTCCTGTTGAAACCAAATGTTGCCGATATCCGCCTCTTCAATTTTTGTGAACAAAAATTCGTTCAACATGGCCCGATAACGATCGCCATTAACTGTAACGGCCACTCCTTGCTCGTTTTGGGTTCATCGGCTTTTCAATGTATGCGTGCGGGTTTTGCTTGTTTACATACCCGCCAAGATCAAAATGAGCTTCATCTGAGAAGATGATTTTTTTTTGGCATTGGATGGCCAGTTGGCTTCAACTCCTGTACCAATTGGACCTTGTATGGCGTCATACCAAGGTCTTTATGCAAAATTCGTCTCAATGATGTCTCTGCAATGTTCAATTGTTGAGAACGATGGTGAATTGATGTTGATGACGCTTCACCCACACTTTCTGCCACAGCAGCAATATTCTCGGGTGTACGCACTGTTTTTGGCTTTTCACGCTTTGGTTTATCGATGAGGATTCCAGTTTCTGTCACTTTTTTCACAAGATAACAAATATACGGAGCTGACGGTGCTTCTCTTCTGTATCTGTACGCAATTTTCGCACACATTCTGCAACATTACTCTGAGTTTAAAAGTATTGTCGCAATATTTCCCAGCGTTTGTCAGCGTATACACAATCATATTCGTTCAGCGGAAAGATAAAACTAATTATCTGTCAAATCAGACATAAGCTAAGTGTTACCATGCACGAAATAATCACTAGTTGAAAAAAAACGTTAGATAGCGGACCCGTTAATATGCATTTTTTATAAAATATTTTTTTTGCTTGTTATTAAAATTTATACATGGTGTTTTTTTAATTAAAATGTTTTATGTTTTTTATATGGTTTATTATTTCCATGCATCTTTATGATTTTTGTTCCCTGATTACAAATTTTAGATTGAAATAATTATAAATGACACTTTCATATAAATCTATATAAACAAATATTGAGAGATCGTCACAACTCATGACTAAAGTTCGTAAGTAAACTTATATTGAAAGCCATTTTACTTTTATTGAGTTGTTGTTGAGTTTTAATTAATTGAAACATTTTTAACTAGCTAACAATAATTAACTTATGTATTAAATACATATTTGTTTACTCATACATATATTTAGAGAGCTGTACGCATTTTCTAAGAATAATAACAAACACACATATATTAAACATGATGGCAAACATACAAAAACACAAGAATTAAATAACAACAACATCCATAACAATATAAACAATTTAGTCTCTAAAGGAAAACATCAATAACCTTGTTAAGATTGTATTTATTTTGGCTGTCATGGGAATCTAACCGACAAAACTATATACACACTTATTGTTAATTAGGGTTACCATACGGCATTGTATGAGTTTGATTATCAAGCTATTTTAGGAATTGGCAAGTTACAAGCTAAAACAGAATATATTAAAATAACTTCGGAAGCATTGCGGAGCTTTGATGGAACGATTCTAGCTTTCGCTTGAAATTATTGTTTTCAAAGCAAGTGTTCTTGAACTGACATTTTTATCCAATATCATCTCGGTTGGAACAACTTTATCAGCCGACAAAAAACTATTGCTTTGCTTCTATGAGATAGAGTTGGGTTTCGTAATTCCTAAAATATTCAATAACATGCTGGCAAAATGACGGAACCATTTTGCTAATCACGTGATAGTTTTTTAGCTTTGGAGCTGTAATTTATTCAATCGTATTTGTATAGCCTTTATATTTCAAATAGGCCCACCAAAAACAAACAATTGTTAAATCGCATAATCATGTTTTCGTGTGATATGTGGCATCGTGCTATTGAAACCATATGATGAGAATATCCATATCGTCTATAATAGGCCAACATTTATTTGTTGTTCTGTTTGAAAACCCCCTTATTTACGCTTATCGACTCTTAGATTCATTAAATAGTTATTTCAATTGCTTTTAATTATCATTATATCATGTCAAAATATTATACATTGATATTATCCATTACAAATATATTAAATATTCAACAGAAGTAATTTACCTTCACAACATTGTTTCCCAGAATGTGATTTAGAAGCCGTTGCTCCATTATTGGTTTCAAATGCTTCAATAGTATAACGAAGTTTTGCTTTAATTCGTTCTAAGAACAGAAATAAATTTAAATGCAAATCGCACACAAATATCGGTAGCTTTCTTTCTAATATACTACATTTTCTTCGCGTATGTTGAAACAAATTTCGACTTCTAACTCATAAAACGGGAATGGTTTTTAAAGAAGTTTCTTACAAAAAATAGAAAATAATGTTTAATTTAGGAGTTTACACAATGAGATGTGTATATAATTTTTAAGCCAACACAAATTGATTTTGTTTTTAAATGAAGTAATGTTAATATTTTTCCAGTTGGTGTGTATGTCAAGAAATTTTTTTTACTAAAGGGTGTCCCAACTAGAACGCCCTTTTTCAATTTGATGCCATTCGAAGTGTCATTGTTTGACATTTAAACAATTGTTATTGTTTGCTAGTAGAAGTTACGAGGTTAGTAAAAGTGGAGCGCTACACGAATGAACAACGCACTCTCATTGTGAAATTGTTTTACCAAAATGGTGAAAGTTTTGCGGCTACAGTTTGCAAATTGCGATCACTTTGGGGTCACAATAATGCTCCAAAAGAGTCAACTGTAAAGGGTCTGTTAGTAATGTAAAGACAACAACGCGCCTTCGACCAGGTCGATCGACCGAAAATGTCGCAGCTGTACGTGATGATCTCGCTCAAACTCCATCCAGCTCAGCAAATTGGGGTCTCCAAATCCACTATGCAGCGAATTTTGATGAAAGAGTTGCATCTTCATGCATACAAAGTTCAATTGACTCAGGAACTGAAGCCAGCTGACCATGGACAGCGAATGCTTTTGGAAAGACAACATGAAAATGCTTATTTTGCCGATAAAATCATCTTCAGGGAAGAGGCCCATTTCCATCTTGATGGCTTCGTCAATAGGCAGAATTGTCGCATTTGGGGTGAGGAAAATCCTCGAGTGATTCACGAGAAGCAAATACATCATCAACGTGTCACTGTGTGGTGTGGTTTTTGGGCTGGAGGAATCATTGGACCTTTTTTATGAAAATGAGGCAGGTGTTTGGTATCATTAAAAGATCGCGTGTGTGCCAGCAAAGCCGCAGCGGCCATCTGCACGATATCTTGTTTCATACATAATCTCATTCTGTCTACTTTACGATAAATTAAAGTTTCACGAGTTTTTTTAATATCTTTGTTTTATTTAAAATTAAAAAATTGCGTTCTAGTTGGGACACCCTTTATCAAACTAGTTTTTCCGAATGCCAAAATCCCTGGCAACCCCTCTTGCAATACATACTATATACATTCCAACATAGCGCTTTAACTCGCATTCACACTTCAACACAATCATATATACACGTACATATATATGCACGTATACATATATACTTATATGTAAGAATATCCTATTTATATAACAGTCGGAAGAATGTTAAAAACAAACTACGTATTACTTGTATGTATAGCATGTTTATTAGGATGACGCCATTTGTATACACCAAGTCCAACGGTATCAATATTTTTATGATTTTTGATAAAAATTTTATACTTTTCGAAAATCTAATATTTTGTTTATGAAATGTAATAATAATTTAATAATATAAAATAGAATGACATACGTACAGATGGAATGATGGAGATAAATGAAGGCACATCAAAATCCTTGAACTAATTTTTGTAAAAGCTATCCACTGAGAATTGGAGCTTACTTATAAGCAGAAGCTTAATTCTCCCTAACTACCCGGTTCCAGAAGGCATGATTTCAATGTATATTTCATTTAATTTTCACTTGGAATCATGTCTCTGTAATACATACAACCTGCTTTTTCGTAAGAGATTAGAATGAGTTTAATAATTCTTTAAATTTTTCACTTACAACCTGTTTCCCTGTAATTGATAACAGTAAGCTTGTCATTTATTTTCGATTACATTTATACAAAAATTATTTAAATGATATTTGCTTGTTTAATGCTTCTAAAAGTATGGGCACACATAAAAAATATTTACTCAGAAAATATACACATTTGTTTAACGCTATTTGATCTTGCAAGTATTTTGTTAGATCCGACAGCATTAAATAAAACCAAATTTGTCCTAAATAAAAAAAGTTTTTGAAATAAATAAAAGAATTTAAATATATTTTACTTAGTTGTTACGTCTTTTCCGTCAAATATTTGACATGTATGACCGTGCCTTTAGTAAGATTAAGCAAATACAGGAGAAGTAAATCGATTTTCTAGATTCTTAAAATTTAAATCATATTTCTTTGTGAAAATTTCGTAATTGGTGGAAATAATTGGTCAAACTGATTTTCGAATATGAATCTGAAAATAACAGTAAAGAAATGTTCTAACTTTATATTTTAACGATATTTTTCAAACTTTTGTCTTTTGATACTTTGTCTTGCAATTGTTAAATTTAGCATATTTAGCTATTGCAATACTAAAAGTTTAAAAATGCTTAACTTATCTAATCTTATCTCGATTATTTCGATTACAAATTATTATGTAAAATTATCAGAATATCCAAAATTTGTAGATGAATTGAACCATCCTAATGTACATTCATACTATTTATACTTACATAGCTATCGAAATATAAAACTGTGTACATTTGTGTAAATATTTTTTTATAAATAAAAAAATACGTTTAATAACATTCGTGTTTTTGTAGTTGAGAAAATTTAGTAACAAAACATTGAGACATTTATTTCAAACCGGACCATTTTCCTTAATTCTAGTAAATAGATGTTGTTTTTTACAAGAACTTATTGTCCTTATTTTCCTTAGCAATAACAATTTTCCTTTTAAGCCACAGGTATAAAAGAAAAATAGTAGGAAAAATAAATGTTATTTTATTTAAATATATTGGGTGTGGGTGAATATAATCTAAATATCATAAATACTACAGTGGGTGTCCAAATTATTAAATACAAATGCAAAATTGTTTAGTTTGAAGCCGTATAACATTTTAAAATAGTGGAAATTTATCCTTTTATTTGTTCTTTTAGGTAAATTAAGTGTTTCTAATTCAATTAAAAATAAATTGTTTTGTTTTAAAAATATATATTTGAGGAAGAGAAATTAATCAAATTAATCAAAATTGCATATTTCACACTTCAGAGCAGAATGACAGATAATGATCTACAACTGCACTCTAATGTCACCAATCATTGTTGACCCTGCACCAAATATTTAACAGTATTACCAGAATTAAAATACGAAAACATCTGGTACAAGAAATAAATTTATATACGTATTAAAAGCGGTTGAATCTTAATTAATAAGTGTAACTAATAATATGGCCACCCACTGTACTTAGTAACAGCTGTTATTCACGAATTCGAAATCATATAGATTTTTAATCCAATCCAGTGGACTTTTATATGTTTTACAAATTGGAACATAATTTCAAAACCATAGTCAGGCTATCACAGAAGACCTTTGCATAACTTTTCAAAATAAAAATCAATCGTTAATTTGCACAACAAGTGGTATTACACAAACCACAAACAATGATATTAAACAAGGATATTTCTCTTGCCATTCATAATAACAGCCAATTCCAGGAATATATTGCATTTATTCCTTGAGGTTAAAAATGCTGATTAATAATTATTTTAAGAATAAATATTTGGAAAACTATTTTTACATGACAACCGAATATTAAATGGATATTTTCGTAGCCCAAAACGAAATGACTTTTTGCTCAAACAAACCCTATTTCCGTTTGTGGCAAAAATTATTCTAAATAATTTATTCAGCACAATATACAAATGCTAGGCATATAAGCAACAATTAAGTTACACACATAAATACTCATTTACCTAGCCATAAACATATGCATAAATACAAATGTAAATATATATGTACATATGTATATTTATTATGTTTCTACCAACAACACACAAATACCCCACTTTACTTACTGTAATAAATATTTATGTATGTATATACACCCTTTATCACAAACGAAAAATATCTTACAAAACAAAACTCAACTTAAAACACATGCCATTAAATTCTATAATGAATTTGTTGCCAATTATTTTTCGTATTCGTAAATAAAACGTTTCAAATGAGAAAATTACATACATAAATGTTTATTGGTAGAACAAATGAATACACAAAGTCATGTCATACATCTATAGCTATTTACATACACACAAAAAAAAAATACTTATGTATAAAAACAAGGTTAAATAAAGGTGTTTCATGATAAGTCAACATGATTTTGAAATTAAATTTAATAAAACATAACAATTTTCAATTTAAAGCACTTTTAGCCAATGAATTTTGTTAAAAAATTATTTTCAATTTGAATATTTAGAAATTGCTAATTATTTAAAATATGTTGACTCTTTAAAAACTTACATTTTAATATATCAATAACAATAAGATTCAAACAAATATCTCTATGAGTTTCAAAACTAATGTACATTGTTGTACAAAAATGTTAAAATTGCCAATCTTTTTTAAAACTGTTGCAGTACTAATTTGCACATAATGTTGAATTGAAAAACGCTTTTGATTTTACTACGAGAAGCCATTTTATAAAATAAACATTGCACAATAGCATTTTAAAATTATAAAATATTAAATCAAATACATACATATGTATGTACAATTTTGGGCTAAAGTGAATTGTGTTGAATCACCTTATTTTAAGATTTAATTAAAAATGTTTAATTCAAGTAGTAAATTATTATTTATTTGTAAGTTTACGTATTATTGTTTACATGTATTTTTATTGTTGTTTTTTCTATGTGTTTATTATGATTGTTATTATTTTTGTATAAGTTCTAAATTATACTTATATTTATAGACAAGCCCAGATGATGATACTCAAAGAGCATCGAAATATCGGCAAATAAAATAAAATAAAATTTATTTTCAATACTGGCCTCGAGCTTGAAATAAAAGCATTTTTATTTATTAAAAATGTTTAGTAGATATTGATTCAGTACAAAACAATGTCTACATTTTATTAAAATATTGTTGCAAATACACAATATTTGAATTCAACATTTTTTTCATGCGCATTTTACATTGGGTCTTTTCTGTATGTATGTATTTCTTTAATAAATATCCCAGCATACCATTCTAGGAGCGCTCCGAAAAAGGAGTCAAAAAAGAGTCCAACAAAAGAGCATTTTCGGAGCGCTCCGAAAAAAGGAGTCAGAAAAGACTCTTTTCGGACTCATATGGCTTGCTGGGATGTGAGTTACCAAAAAATGTAGCTAAAATCCCAGCAAGCCATATGAGTCCGAAAAGAGTCTTTTTTGACACCTTTTTCGGAGCGTTAACGCTCTTTATGAGCTCAAAAAACAATCATAATTTCTCCGAAAACCTTCAGAAAAGAGCTTCATTACGTTCGAAAATGGTCCGTCAGAAAGAGCTCTTAGATAATGTCAGAAAAGAGTCTTTTATGAGGGTTTTTTTGGGCTCTTAAAGTGTTGCGGCAAAATGATTGTCGACTTCAATCATTTAAGTATCTGCGTTTCCTTTTATATAACATATTAACTACATTACCTATATATTTTTTTTATCTTTAATTCTTATGTATATATTACATACGTTAAACACAATTATTGGAAAAAGGAATAACGGTTAAGTACCAAAGTACACGTAGCCAATTTTATCTTGAAGTTTCTTCTTATTTAAATTTGTACAGTAAATTTACTTGTTTTTAAGAGTTGGCAGAATAAAACAAAATAATTTTAAAGCGCTTCTCGCTGTTTAATTAAAAATTAAAATAAAAGCAAAATTGAACTTAATAAAGTGTTTTATTTTAAAAAACTAAATAATAGTGAGGCACTCTTAAAACTTGTTGAGTTTTGCCTGTAACATTTCTTTAAAATTATTTTTGATTAAAAAACTCCAACAGAAGCGATAATGGCTGGAGACAATAATTGTAAAAAGTGTAGTGAGAAAGATACAGATGAGATGGTACAATGCGACACCTGCGACCAATGGTACCACTTTGGGTGTGTTGAAGTGGATAGTAACGTGGCCAACGTAAGTTGGAGTTGTGAATTCTGTAAAGCTACATCATCCCTTGCACTTGCCGGCCATGTTACTCGCACGTCCACACCAACCAATACCAAAGTTAATATACAACGATCGTCAACCGAGATGCAAGGATTAAATCAACAAGCTTATGTTACGCTGCCGTCATCAAGTGCAAATCTGGTTCTACAAGCATCTTCATCTCAAGGTTTAGGAAATATTATACCACCTCTACCTCTGGCAATAGGTACAACACCACCGCAATCTGCCCCTCTGTCAATGGCACCACTACATTCGATTTACTCTGCTCCTATAATGTCATACCTACCACCATCTTCATGGCCAAACGCTTATTACCCATTTATTCCTGCGTCCGTGCCACCAAACTTACAGCCAAATCATTTTAAACCCACTACTTCTTCAAATTTTCAAAGCCAAACAACGCATGTAGCACAAAACAGAATCTTTGATGATATTACTAGGCAAAGAAATTTAGAACTAAAACAGCTCGAAGAAGAAATGCAGGTCAAGCGGCAGTACTTAAATGAGAAATACAAAATATTATCGCAAACGAGTGAATCATCGACACCAAATTTGCCGATGCCAACGCCAAATTCTGGGCTAGCAGTGACAGCTTCAGTAAACATTGGACCTACATCAGCACAATTGGCTGCGAGACAGTCTTTTCCAAAACAACTTCCAATCTTTAACGGCGATCCCGATGAATGGCCACTTTTTATAAGCAGTTTTGAAAATAGCACATCTTTAGCAGGCTACACAGACGCTGAAAACTTAATGAGGCTGCAATCATCACTTAAAGGTAAAGCTCGTGAAATTGTTAAAAATAAATTACTAGTGCCACACATGGTTCCTGATATTATACGGACACTTCGCATGTGTTTTGGAAGACCAGAACACATTCTAGAGCGCGCAATTTCTAATGCCAGAAACTTTCCACCAATTAAAGATAAATTAGAGACTTTAATCGAATTTGCAATGTGTGTTCGCAACATATGTGCCACAATGGAAGGGTGTCAAATGGATTCTCATTTGAATAATCCGCTATTGGTTAAAGAATTAGTGGACAAACTTCCTAACCACCATAAATTGAACTGGGCAATGTTTCCTAAGGACTTCAGCGTCCCTAACGTTAAGCTTTTTAGCGACTGGCTATACAGTATGGCAGAAGCAGCAAGTAGCGTGACACCTTTGTTTGGAAAGACTGGTGCATCAGTAAATACGCACAACCGTGAAGAGCCCCATGAGAATAACAACACAGTGAGTACCTCATGTTTCGTATGCAATGATGGTAATCATAAAGTAGTCCAGTGTGATGTATTTAAAAATGTGTCTCTCAATCGAAAGTGGGAATATGTGAAAACCAAAAATTTGTGTCGTCAATGCTTGGGGAGACATAGACGCAAATGCGACTCCAATAAAGAATGTGGTATAGACGGTTGTAAGTATAAACATAACCCGTTGCTGCATAAAAAAGTTTGCGTTGAGCAAAACAGTGACATAAATTCTTCTAATCAACAAGACTCAGTATTAAATGCGCACAGCAACAGCTATGATGAATCTCAACCATTATTTAGAATAATACCGGTAAATATACATTCATTAAATAAAATTAAAAAAGCTTACGCTTTTCTAGACGAAGGTTCGGCAGTAACCCTCATTGAAAAAAGTGTTTTTGACGAACTAGGCCTTGAAGGCAAGAGTGACCCCCTTTGTCTTAGATGGACCGGCGACACAACACGTCAAGAAAGTGACTCTGTAAAAACCGACATTACAATATCGAGCGTGACCAACAACAAAAAATTCCAGCTGAACGGTGTTCATACAGTAAGCAATTTGGGCCTTTCATCACAGACGATCGATGTAAGAAAAATGTGTAAAATATTCCCGTATTTGGCGCACCTACCAATACAATCGTATGAAAACGTTACTCCTGTAATTTTAATCGGAGCCGATAACTGGAGTCTGGCTATTCCCCTTAAGATACGTGAGGGGCTGTGGAACCAACCTATCGCGTCCAAGACCAGACTAGGTTGGACGTTGCAGGGCTCTAGGAGTAAGGACACCAAGGAATATCGTATGAATATACACACGTGTGACTGTCAGCAAAAATACAACGACCTTCATAATATGGTAAAAGAATTCTTCTGTGTAGAATCATGTAAAGAAAAATAGCTGCTTTCCCATGATGACAAGCGAGCTGTGGCGATTTTGGAAAACACAACCAAAAAAGTCAACGATCACTATGAGGTTGGTTTACTATGGCGCAACCCAAACGTGCGATTGCCTGACAGCTATAATACAGCTTTAAATCGTTTGCAGTGTCTTCAAAACAAATTTAAGAAGAATCCATCCTTAAAAACAACTGTACAAAATCAAATTGACAATCTTGTGTTAAAAGGTTATGCCAAAAAACTTACTCCAAAGGAGATAGAGACGTATCATGACAAAACGTGGTACTTGCCAATATTCGTGGTCTGCAACCCTAATAAACCAGGTAAAGTCAGGCTAGTTTGGGACGCGGCGGCGAAATCCAACGGCGTTTCGCTAAACGACTTCATGATATCTGGGCCAGATCTTCTAAAGCCTTTAACGGAAATCCTCCTCAAATTTCGTATTAGAAAAATTGCTATATGCGGTGATATTTCGGAGATGTTTCATAGGGTGAACGTAATAGAAAGCGATATGCATGCGCAGCGATTCCTGTGGTACGATGAAAACGCTAATGACGCACAACCAACTGTTTTTGTAATGCGGGCGTTAACCTTTGGCATCAGTTGTGCTCCTTGTATTGCTCACTACGTACGTAACAAAAATGCAGATATATTCAAAGACAGATATCCTCGTGCGGTTGAAGCCATACAACATAATCACTACGTCGATGATTTTATTGACAGCGCTCCAGATGAATCACAAGCCATAGAATTAGCGATGCAAGTAAAAGAAATTCACGAAGCAGGTGGATTTAAGATGCATAACTGGACATCAAATTCAGAAATGGTCTTAAAGCAGTTAAACAACAACAACCTACCTGAGATGAAAATGCAAGACTGGGGCTCAACTACAAAAATATTAGGCTTGTATTGGGATCCAAATAATGATGAGTTTAGATATATTTGCAGATTTGTAAGGCTAAAACGAGATGTTCTTAATGCGTGCCTAATACCTACCAAACGGGAAACGCTTCAAGTGTTGATGTCTATATTTGACCCCCTGGGATTTGTATCCTGCTTTACCATAGGCTTAAAAATACTAATTCAAGAAATATGGCGATCTGGTATAGCATGGGACGACGAGTTGACAGACGATTTGAATAAGAACTGGTGCAAATGGAAAACATTTATTACAAAAATAACGGCCATTAGAATTCCTCGATGCTACTCTTCAGTAATGGAAACCGCTGAGGATGTTCAACTGCACACCTTCGTTGATGCCGGCGAAAGTGCTTACGCTGCCGTATGTTATCTACGTATTAAGAAAAATGACGTCATAACGCTCTCGCTAGTTGCTGCTAAGAGCAAAGTAGCTCCACTGAAGCCGTTATCAGTTCCAAGGCTCGAATTGCAGGCTGCCCTTCTTGGTACAAGACTAGCAAAAAAAGTACAGCAAGTGCCTCAAGTAAAAATCAACTCTCAGTTTTGGTGGAGTGATTCGAAGACTATTTTGAAATGGCTACAAATGGACCCTAAAAGGTTCCATCAATTCGTGATGCATCGTGTGGGTGAGATTCTCGAGTCTACAAACGTTCAGCAGTGGAAATGGGTTCCGTCAAAACAAAATCCAGCTGACCTCGCTACGAAGGTACCGATGGCCTCTAATACGCAGATGTGGTTTGATGGACCAGAATTTTTACGCGCTGATGCAACTGACTGGCCTCACTGTGATGATTTTGAAACACTTGATTCATCAGAAATAAAACACTGCAGTTTGGTGATTGAAAACATACACATCGTAAAACTTAATATTGAATATTTTTCAAAGTGGAGACGGTTATACCGGGCCGTGGCAACCTTTCTCCTGTACTGTCAACGACTAAGGGAATTTGCGCGACACAAAATGATCGAAAAGTATACAGAGGTCGACTTCACCATAATTGAAATGGCTCAGATGTTCTTGTTTAAATATGCCCAGAATAGCGAATATGGAAAAGAAATATTTTGCTTGGCACAAGGTAAGGTTATACCTAAAAACAGTAAACTAATTTCCCTAAATATATACCTAGATAAAAGCGGTGTTATCAGAAGCCATGGAAGAGCAGAATTCCTTAATAATCATGAAGATGTAATCGTTTTGCCTACTAATCACTATGTGACATTTTTATTGATTCGCCATTTTCACGAAAAATTCCGTCATCAGTGTCACGAAACGGCGCTTAATGAAATAAGATCTCATTACTATATATCGAAGCTAAGAGTTTTATTTCGAAAAGTGCGAAGAATGTGCCAGTGGTGCAAAATTACCCGTGCCGCACCCCAAGTACCACAAATGGCTGCGTTGCCGGCAGCAAGGTTAGCAGCATTCGAACGACCTTTCACTTATGTGGGTGTGGATTATTTCGGCCCCATAAACGTAACAGTTGGCAGAAGATGTGAGAAGAGATGGGGTGTCATTTTTACTTGTCTGACAGTACGTGCAGTACATATAGAGATTGCCCATAGTTTGGACACCAGCTCTTGCATGATGGCGATTAGAAATTTTATTTCAAGACGTGGTACACCTAAAGAAATTTATTCCGACAATGGATCTAATTTTAAAGCTGCGGAAAAGATCTTGTGCTGTCAATTTAAAAACGTAAATTTACCTACAATCCATACAGCCTTCGATCAAATTAAGTGGAAGTTTAACCCACCTGCAGCACCGCACATGGGCGGTGCTTGGGAGAGGTTGGTGAAATCTATTAAAACCGTCATTTACAGCACTTGCCCAACAACGAAATTTACCGACGAAAGTTTAAAAAATGCTTTGTGTGAAGCTGAGTTTATAATAAATTGTCGCCCATTAACTTTTGTTTCTATTGAGAGCAGCGATGATGAAGCACTCACGCCCAACCACCTACTAATTGGCTCATCAGATGGCTACAAACCAATTGCAAACGAAGATGTGGACCTCCGACAAAGATGGTACAAAACGCAAGAGTTTGCTGATCAGTTTTGGCGAAGGTGGCTAAAAGAATATGTACCCATTATCTCACGACGGAGTAAATGGTTCACCAAACAACCACCTATTAAAACAGGAGATGTAGTCATTGTTGTCGACCCGGAACTACCCAGAAATATTTGGCCCAAAGGAATTGTGATTGATACTGTAGTAGCAAAAGATGGCCAAGTTCGCAGGGCAAGAATCAGGACCAAGAGTGGCATTCTACAGAGACCAGTGGCAAAATTAGCAGTTTTGGATGTGTCTGGTCCCTCTGAAGGTAAACTCAACCTCTCGACCTCGTTTACGGAGGAGGGAATTGTTGCGGCAAAATGATTGTCGACTTCAATCATTTAAGTATCTGCGTTTCCTTTTATATAACATATTAACTACATTACCTATATATTTTTTTTATCTTTAATTCTTATGTATATATTACATACGTTAAACACAATTATTGGAAAAAGGAATAACGGTTAAGTACCAAAGTACACGTAGCCAATTTTATCTTGAAGTTTCTTCTTATTTAAATTTGTACAGTAAATTTACTTGTTTTTAAGAGTTGGCAGAATAAAACAAAATAATTTTAAAGCGCTTCTCGCTGTTTAATTAAAAATTAAAATAAAAGCAAAATTGAACTTAATAAAGTGTTTTATTTTAAAAAACTAAATAATAGTGAGGCACTCTTAAAACTTGTTGAGTTTTGCCTGTAACATAAAGAGCTCTTAGATAATGCCAGAAAAGAGTCTTTTATGAGGTCTTTCTTGTAATCTTGTTTTTATCATTCTTGTGTGGTACAGCTATGTTTTTTTTTGTTCAAAGCACAAATAGCAGGTCGCTTTGGTACACACATAATTAAGTGGAATTTCTGAGTCATACTGCGTGCCGACTCAGGACAGTAACAAGCAAATTTTTCTTTCGCTCCGAAAATGCTCTTTAGTTGGAATCTTTTCTGACTCCTTTTTTCGGAGCGCTCCGAAAATGCTGTTTTGTCGGACTCTTTTCTGACTTGTTTTTCGGAGCGCTCCTAAAATGGCATGCTGGGATGTAGTGACTACATCATGGTTCTATGTAATGCACTTATGGACCATTTCATTTTCAAAGCAGAACTTCTTGTTACACGACAATTATTCGTGCTTTAACGACCGTAATCGTTGTTGTAAAACATTTGTATGTCAGATAGTGTTGCTATGAATTTTGGGTGTAACGTTGCCAGAATGATTATTTTATCATATTTTTGATGATTTTTTAAGTCCGGTGGCATCCATATTGTTTATTGTGTTTTATGTGCATTTTCTGTTTATCAGTGGCAAAATTAAAAATTTTAAGAAACATTTAAAAAAGTGAGTTTTTAGTGTGATAAATATAATAAAAATACTTTTGTAGAAAGAAAAAGAAAATTGTTTAAATAAATTAAAAAGTGCAAATAATATGAATGTACAAATTGAGTGCGAAAATGATTTTGTGGGCACAGAAACGACAAATGCAGACAGTTTTGCATATGAAAAACTAGCAGGGTCATATAACAAAAGAATTAACTTAATTAATGATTTAGGGCAATGACAGTTGTAAAGCAGGACATCACATAAGAACATGAGGGATCTGTTGTGTATTTTAAGAAGCTATGGTGTAGATGTGAAGCAACGCTACTTACAAAAATTTGATAAAGTACTGTATGATACAAATATAGACGGCTTGCCAATTTTTAAAAGCTCCAATACGCAACAGACACAATTTACTGCAAACTTCTGTCATTGCTTTATGAAAATGCCAATTGACCTTACATAATGGCCACTTTTGCTTGCAGCGCAGCGAGGCTTCAAGCGTCCGGTTGTTAGAGATCGAGAATATATGGCCACGCGGGGATTCTTGGCCAGTTGCCTTCAAACGTTCTCCAACCATCTGACTATATTACTCCATACACGGATTTTGATAGGGTATTCAAGGACTTAATTCCCTCCAGAATGGCGCAGTGATAATAATGATAATAAGAGATAAATTTTCGCGATATTTTGTGGAAGAAGGTGAAGTTGATTTTCAATATAAACATATATAAGCAAATCATATGTATGTACATATGTACATACATTAAATGTATTACATTTATAACTTCAATTAATTTCGGTTAAAAATAAAGCCAATAAAAACGTAAATATATAAAAATAATTTATTAATTAAAAAGGGGCAAGTCAATATTAAAAGCATTAACAACGAAACAAGAAACTTAAATATGTAGGTATAATTCAATATTTAAAGCATTAAGTTACTACACTGTTGAAACAGCTGTTATTTTCCCTTGTTTTTTCTCACAAATTATCTTACAAATTCTTCTAATAAAATTTATTGTTTCCATATTTTACACAATAAACCACGATAATTTAATATTTTTTTTAACAAATTCTTTTAAATGTTTATATGAACATGTAAATAAACGAAAAGTCAGCATAGAAATGTAATTTGTTTTACTTTAGGTTTAAAGTAGGGGTGGACGTACTTTAAAATTTCAACTTTAATAAGGCGTTAAAGTCTGCAAATTAAGCTAATAATCGTTTGTGAATAATACTTTAAGGAATTTTGCTTAATAGTGAATAGTAAATTAACTTTTTCTGAATAAGACTGATGCTCTTTAACAGCAGGTTAAATGTACACACAAATGTATTGACAACCTCAAAAAACACAGACCACTTTTATGTAAAACTCATAAACATATGGACCATGTCGTTGTGTTGTTATTTTACTCTTCTACACACAGACAGATTCACAGACACAAATAGACGAAATACATGCTTGTTTTGATTGCCCTTGTATTGATTGATGAAAAGTAGATTGATTACATGTTGTTGTCCTACATCTGCATGTATGAATATATAGCAAATGTATGAGAAGTTAAAAAGCATTTACAAAATATGTACTTACAACGACATCTATGTTGTATTCTACACTAAGTTTTTGCATATGCGATTATATATTTGAACATTAGGGTAGTTCCGTGTATATGTTGCCAATTGCAACAAGCTCCAGACAACAGCATGTATGTAGTAAGACTTTTTATTATTTATTTTAGATCACATGCTATACAAAGGTGTCAGAAAACAATAACTTATAACCAAGTGCATATATCACTTTCAGAGTAGCTTTTTTGCTTATATTTATATTTGCATTAACAATACAGAAGTTAAGTAGCAAACCATAGATCGCAGACAATTATTTTGGGAAACGGTATCGTAGGACTAGAATTAGACATCATAAGTTGTCACTCGTTTTAGTTGTAAAAAGGTACTATTACTACCCATTGCTTTGCAGACACTCCAATGTGCGTAGATAAGTAACCTCTCTAATGTACATGATTAGAATTATTATTGTTTTAGAAATACATACTCGTACATAGATAAATGTATGGAAAACCCCAAAATATATTCGTATTAAATCGAAAAGGGAAGGCCCGACAGGCCCGACATATAAAAGACGATCTTTATAAGTGAAAAAATATAAATTGAAATACACAATAGTATAGATTCATTGAAAACCACACAATGAGGAACGTATGAGATTTGGTCATGTATACAGGTTCATTAAATTGGAAATAAACAAAAAGTTCACCATAAAAAAGAATAGTAAATCTAAATTTATTTTTATAAAAACAATATGTCAAAGAGGAAATAGCAAAAATATACATACAATATAAAATAAAATAAATACATACATCACAAATATCACATATCATTTGACATTTCAATTTTTAATTATGAACAAACTCGCGATTTAAAATTAGTTGTCATTAGCGGTACCGATGGCTATTATATTATTTTATTTAAATTATAGGCATTTTTTAAACTTTATAACTTAATGCAATAACTACGTTGTTGTAACAACTATGATTTCCTATCAGTTGTGCAATTCGATATCGCATTTCACTTAAAACACATGCTCTTAAATATTGTAGTGCGTTCATAAATATCATTCGAAATATACGAAAAGTAGTTTCAGTCAGTAAATCAACTTCAAAATAATCTAACCACTAAATATAAAATTCGAATATTCGTAAGTAAAAGTAAACTAAATTGGTTTATGTACTTGTCCTACAATTCTGGTAACTGTCATGAACTATTGATAATTAATAAAAAAGAATAGCTACAACAGAACAGTGACTAGGCGGTACAAAATAGTCTACCAACTCATTGACATACATACATGAACTAAATAATACGTTCCTTACATAAACTAGATTATTATAATGTCAAATTACTGAGCTTATATTACAGAAATATGTTCACAACCTTAGTCGACTTGGATTTCTGAATAATGATGTCTTAAATAGATGATGTTACAATAGATCTTAGTCACGTAAGATTGCTGATGACGCCTTAAATTACTTTACCATTGTATTCTTTGAATTAATACAGCAATAGTAAACTCAATCCAGAATAAAAATTAAATAGAGATAATCAAAACGTTTAAAAATAAATTTATTTATTTGCTTACAACAATAATAACTAATTATGAAAAACTAAAATAACTAGTCTCTAAAGTATAATACAAAATTGTTTTTAAAGTCTCTTTTAAAGAGCAGTAAAATCACAATTGACTTGTCACATATTACTAGGGCGAGTAAAGTAACTAGTCTTTAAATATAAATAGAATTAAACATCCAAATAAATGTATGTTTTTTTTCAAATAAGCTAACTAATTTCCACTCACTTTTGTTTGTCCATTAAAAAAAATTATTTTCCACAAATTCTAAATTCCGTTTTTCTTTATTCTGTTTGTTTATTAAAAACAACTGTCAAATCGAATCAAGTTTTTTGGTCATGTAAACAGCATGATTCATAAACATGATTCAGAGAGCGAAGCAGGTGATTCAAGTCGTCATGGAAACATAGTATAAGGTGCCTATTATGAGCAAAATTCGATTTCTTATCGAACGAATTTTCATTTGGTATTATGGTGCACATTCGATGAAAAAATGCTATTGTGAAAATCGATCATTTTTGGGTCATTCACAATAGTCCATTTATATCAGCTGGCGCTATATTTGTTTAAAAATTCTTAAAGAAAAATAAATTAAATTTTAAATGACCACTAGGGAATTATGGTTTGATGATTCCTCTGATGAAGATGAATCCTTACTAGAACTGGTCAGAAGCAGAAAAAGGCTGAAGGATGCTTCCAACATTTTGGAAATGGATTCCACCACTTGAGTATATTATTTAGTGAGGTTTTGAGAAGGATATTATAAATTTAATTTACAGATTTATTAGAAATATTTGACTCTGTAAAGAGGCGTTTGTGGACTTGCTGTCCATTACTGATGAACTACTGCAACAATGCTCAAAGGGCAGAACAATCTCAAGCATATTAAAATTGGCAATAGTTTTTCTAATCTTCCTCCTTGAGAGAAACGAGCTTCTCCAATTGCTGTTTTGTACTTAGGTCCTTAGACCTTACCAAAAGAAATCTACAAGTAGTATTTGGTTTACCAAAGCAAAAAAAAACAAAACAAATACGTTTTTAATAAATTTTGCAGAGTTTTAAACACCGTCGACAGCGAATTTGTCTTCGATAAAAAATTCGTTGAACAACGAAATTTTCGACAGTGACGCCAACTCATAATACAAATTTTACATTCGATAGTCGATTTTCGATAGCCAGCGAATATCGATTGTCGAATGCAGCTCATAATAGGGGCCTAAGTGACAATGGACTCTACGATAGATTACATCTGGTCTAAAGTAAGTGGGTTGTATAAGGCAACCATTTAAGTACCTTTGCACAACAAAGAGTGATGATAATTGTTTAAAAGTGATAGATGGACGACTTGTGAAAATGGGTTTTGCTAATGTATGTACCTATGTAGATGTTTTCATAAATATCTAAACATGTATAATCTTTCTACAAACTTGCAAATTTGTTTTTTTTTTTGATTAATAGAAATTTTTCCGTCATTCCTTTGGAAAACTTTTTTATAAATATGGTAAAACAAAGGAAATAACGACGGAGAAATAAATAGAAAAGTGAAGGTGAGTAAAAGCGTATGTATGTTCCATGTCGGAGCATTTTATCTCAAACTAGTTGATTGATTGTTGGCATTAGGATAATGACATTGCTGGCACGTTACACTCAAAATTATGTACCAAGATTAGCAAAAATGTAAGACTACACCATAATACATATACATACATACCTGTATAAACATACTAAGATATAGTAAAATTCTCATACTGCCTTCACTCTTCATTCCTGCTTATTATACTTCTTCATTTCATCATCATAATTGAAACGAAAAATTAGGAAAATGTTTTTTCTTCGTAGATAACATTTGAAGTGTCATTAACAAAGGCACTAGCCGTTTGCATTCTTTTATATTTAAAGGTTTATGTAACTTTAAAAAATTATTTACTTCTACCAGGGGCCGATTGTAATAATAAACATAAACACTTATAATACTGATATATTAAAACAATTTAAGCAAGTCTCTGATAAACACAAAAATACATACATACATATACTATACATATACATATGTGCATATAATACAGAAGGTTCCGGTAACCTTTAACTAACAATTATTATAAATTCATATTATCAATTGTGTTTTTTATAACTTAAAAAATCAGGACCATTTCACTTATATTATAATACTTATTGTCCATATCTCTAGAATGTTTAAAAATATCTTGTATTCAATTTTTTATTAAAAAAGAATACTTAAAAATAATTTCTATTTTCTATGCAAAGTCTGTAAAGAACAAGTAGAAAACAAATAGAATATTTTTTTGCAAATAAAATATTCTTTATTTTCGAAACATGACGCTTTAACCTTTTATGAAAATACGAATTATAAATTTTTGAAGCAAAAATGAGTAGAAAAAAATCTTTTATAAATTCTTATGTATGTATATATGTTTGCACGTGTGTACATATGGATATACATACATACGTATTACACAAGTACAAACACATTTACATTTGTGTACAAAGGAAATCATGATTTATAAAGATCCATTGAATTGAAAAGAATGTCGTTTTCTTTTCATAAGTACTTTTACAAGTTCTTGTGTGTCTGGCCGTTTAATACGTTTGCATTAGACTTGCCTTCAAAAAATACATTTGCTTTGAATGGGCCTTATTTTCTTTAAGTCCAATCGAATAACTAACGCTAACGCATATTTCGCCAGCAACTTTGTGTAGCTAATAATTCAATTCAAATGTTTAAAATCATTGTCTTAATCGTTAAAATTTATGAATAATATTTATGTACGAGTATATGTTAAGTTTATTATATATTGTCATCTATATATATAAAATTAAGTGGCAAAACTTCCTGTTCGCATACTCCTCCTAGACGGTTTGCCCGATTTCAATGAAATTTTCAGGGGTGATTGGGGTCTGTGTGGAGGGTGCACATAAGAAACTTAATGTGTATATCTTTGCGCGTTTTGCGAGGGGGTAGCGAAGCACACCGGGTTTAGCTAGTAGAATATATTTTATTTAAACAAATTTAAAATTAATTATTACAGGAAAATAAAATAATAAATATAAAAAGAATTAAAATTATAATCAACTTTTGTTGAGATTTTCTTAAAAGAGGCCAATATTTTGTTACCTTAAAAATAAATATTATTTAGGGCCCTGGTTTAAAATATAATAGCAACATATTTAAAAAAATAATAAACAGAAAAACCATTATTTACAGAATTTTAAGACATTCAATTGACTTCCGGCCCAGGTTCTTGTCAGATAATTTTAGCTTCTAGATATCGAAATAAGACCCTCCGAAAGCAAAACTATATTTTCTAAGGCAACGTCTAATGTCCATTTCAACCACACAGTCACAGACTTATGAAATATCAAAAAATCAAAACGAAAAATATTGTCATGCCTTTTTAAACTTTCTATTCGCAATGGTTTTTTTTAACGTTGATGAAACATATAAATAAAAGCATAGAAATATGTAGATATATGTACATACATTTCATTTTGTACATTAGAGTGTTTCACAAAAAGGAAAAGAACAAAATATATTACTTTAATTTATGTTGATATTGAAATTTGCTATTATGAATGATATATCCACTATTAAAATATAAAATTTCAAAACTGCATTATTTCTACAACTAGTTTTAAAATATTGCAATTGTAACAGATGATTTTAGTTTGATATTGTCAACACCAGAGTTAGTTCTAAAGAATCGTTGCCAGAGACCTGCGCCGATCGGCTGATAGCCGGCTGAGTCGAGCCGCCGACAAAATGTAGTAGCCGCCGCCTCCGAAACAAGCCCCCGTTTTAAACATTTGAGTACAATTTTTATTTTACAATATGGTAATAATACCAATATCTTCAATTATTTTACTGAATGTGGTAACTATTTTAATTGCACTTTTTTGTTTTTGTAAATATTGGTAAAATTTTCAATTGTATAGTAGTTTATATAGAGGCATTCAAGATAAAAAGTTAAAAGAATGGAAAATCAAGAAATTAGAGATTTCTTCCAAAATTCAGGCAATGGGAATGAAAGAAAGAATCTGACTCTAACCTGGCAGAGACAAATTAAATTGATAGTGACATTCGTGAATACGAAAAAGAAATATAGGAAAAAACCAAAATTGTACTTAATGAGAAATATTCTGCAGGATCTTGCGCTTGGAACCATTTTAGCCAAATGGTTATTTCAAAGAAACCTGTTTTAAAAAATTATTTTATATGCAAAGTTTATTTTGAGGAGGCTCCTAAGCGTCTAAAGTGGTAATGAATTTGTTAACAATATACAAATTTAATTATAATTGTACAAAATTTCAAGCTTTAATATGAGAGGTTCCATCTAAAAACGGAAAGCAGTTGTATTTGATTTATCCGATCGCAATGATATTTACCACAGTAATTAAATATTTCACTTTTTCGGTCCAAATTGAAAATTAAAAAAAGTAAAAATTTCACAAAAGTATTTATATGTAATTATTGTTACGAAATTGCATTTCAATTTAAATTTAAAAGTCGATATCAATATACAGCATGTTTATCAACATACAACATCTTTATCAACAGATGGCATGTCTATTGACATACAAATTGTTTAGCATTTGTAGAAGTTTTAATTTATAAACATTATTGAGAACACCCTGTTGTAAAAATAATTGAGTAATATTGCACTTTGAGTTTTAACGTTGGTTGATTGGTTTACGTGGTAGTTCACTACGTGCGAACACTTACTGTAGCTAATACGTGTGTGCAAAAAAGTCGTGTCTTGCTAGACCCAACCTGTAGCTGTGAGATATCTCAGTAGGTCATTGAGTTTTGACCCAGCTAACTCACCAAGGTTGTTCAATGTATAGTTTCCCATGAATTTATGTCTCGTGACACTCAGGGCTGGGCATTCGCAGAGAAGTTGGAAAATCGTTTCCTCTTTTTCCCTATCCTTACAACTAAGACAATGGTCGTTAAAAGGGAGTCCCAGGCGATTTGCATGCTTGCCTAACGTCCAGTGTCCCGGTAATACTGCCAGCAATCTTGATATATCCTTCCTATTCCGGGTTATTAGTTGCATAGTACGTTTCTCGTTAAAAGATGGCCACATCAACTTGGCTATCTTACATGTGTCTAAATTATGCCATCTATACTCAGCCTTTGTAAGAAAATGTCTGAGGATGATACCTTTGATAGTCCCCAGTGGAATTGCTACTGAGACCACATCGGAGATATCTAAAGCAGATCCCGTTCTGGCTAGTTCGTCTGTCCGTTCATTGCCGTAGTGGTTCCTATGCGCAGGCACCCAGACCAAGGTAATCTCAGATAGACGACCTTGCCTTGACAGAGAACTCCTGGTGAAGATGAAATTGTGTAGGCATTAAGTGAGAGGAGTGTCGACAAAAATACCTATATTGCCGCTAATGTTATGATCGTGTAATGTATTACAAGCTGCCATGATTGCAAAATTTTCCGCCTAGAAAACACTACACTCATTCGGAAGACGATACGAGATGTCTACCCCAGATTCGTCACAGAAGACCCCAGAACCTACACCGCAGCTCATAAACATCTTTTAAACAAAAAATTAAAAACTGTTTCTTAACAGATTCGATACGATTAATGTGAACGTTATAGTAGGGGTCCCATACAATTGAGCCATACTCTAAAATCGGTCTTACAAGTGACGTGAATAATCTTTTAGTGATAAAGGGGTCCTTAAATTCTTTTGCCCATCGTTTGATGAAAGCCCAGATACCTCGAGCTTTATTAACAGCCATCGTAATATGTTGCACAAAGTTTAATTTTCCGTCCAACAAAACACCAAGATCCATAATAACGCTTACTGACTCCAGTTTATGACCACTGATATAATAGTGACCAACAGCGCCACGCCTTCTCAAAAAAGTCATGTGCTTACATTTTTTGAGATTAAGTTCCATTAAATTCATGTAACACCAATTATAAAAATTATCCAAGTCTTTTTGGAGATAACTGTGATCTGGTGAATGCTTGAAGCTTAAAAATATTTTAACATCGTCTGCGAACATCAGTATATTAGAATAATTTATTGCCTCAGGCAAATCGTTGTTGAAAAGTAAAAATAAAATTGGGCCCAGGTGACTTCCCTGCGGAACGCCGGATTTTACCAAAATATTTCTAGAATTTGCAGATTTAAATTTAACGGACTGTGTTCTGCAAAACAGATATGACTTTAACCAGCTCAAATAAGTATTATCAAAACCCATTTTATCCAATTTTTTAAGCAGAAGTTTTTGATTAACTTTATCAAAGGCTTTACTGAAGTCAGTATAAATGACATCCGTTTGTTGACCACTAGTAAATCCTTCATTAACCAAAGTAGTTAATTGTAGAATGTTAGTCATAGCTGAAGATCCTTTACGAAAACCGTGTTGACATGGTGTAAGTAAGGGAGATACTTGATGAACGAGAGAGTCAGTAATACGTTTTTCAAATAGCTTTGGAATAGCGTTCAATTTAGCTATGCCTCTATAATTTATTATATTTGACTTATTGCCAGATTTGAATAAAGGAATGAGAAACGATTCTTTCCAAATTTTAGGGAAATAACCATATTTTAATGAAGTATTAAATATAATTACTAAAGGTGTTGCAATAGCTAGTGCACAATTTTTCAAAAGACAACTAGGTATGCCATCTGGACCACACGACATTGAGGATTTGAAGTTGTTTAAGCATTTTATTATGTGTGTAGTGTCAAGTAATGGGATTGATATTGTTTGAATAGAATGAACATTAAATGGATAGGGTTCATTATCATCGAATTCGACGTTAGAGTAAGTAGAGGCAAAAAATTCAGCGAATAAATTGCTAATCTCTGACTCATTGCTTGACTCTGTACTTAAATATTTCATAAATGTGGGGGTGCCACAATTCTTCCTTTTTGAGCTAACAAACGTAAAGAACGATCTCGGATTATGTTTAAAACTATGTTTCATTTTGGCTAAGTAGTTTTTGTACGGTTGAGCATTTAGCAAATTGTGTTCTGCACGAAGAACAGAGTATTTTCCGTAATCAAATGCATGACCATATTTCTTGTATTTTTTATAATATTTAAGAAATTTTAAGGAAGATAATTGTTTAGAGTTCCAGGGTGGACCAGTTTGAGAACGTGGTGAAATTTTTGGAATACATTCATCCATATATTGGTACATGGTTTCATAAAAAATTTTAATCATTTTATTAACAGAATTCGGCAAGCCATTTGGTATGGATAATAATTGAAGCCAATTTGTATTATATAAAAGATTGTTAAAGTCGGCGTAATTTGTACGTTGAAAGCAGATTTGTTTTTCCTTTTTGGTAACATTTTTAGCGCAATTTAAACCTTAAATATTACAGATTATTTCAATTGTGGGGTGGTAACGATCTTCGGGCAGTGTAACTGGATCAACACGATTCACTGTGCATTCATTAGGTACGTTTACAAATACCAGATCAAGCAAATTACTACAAATGTTATAGACTCCGTTGATTTGGTGTAGGCATAGATTTGATATATTATAAATTAATGAATGATCAGCAAATATCATTTTCTTCATTTACCCTTGGTTTAACTTAAGTGTGAATGTACTGAGTGATATTTGCTGAGTATACAATAAGATATAAGTTCATTTAACAATATTATTATTATTATTTTAACTATGCAAAGTTGCAATGATAGCATTATTTTATTTTAACATTGGTTCTTTTATTTTGTTTACTTTTTTTTGGTTATTTTAATGCGTGTATAATGAAATGCACAATTATAGCACGCACACTACAGTCATATTTGTGCACGAGATTACCACTATTCCACTCACTCCTGGAGGGAATTAAGACCTTGAATACCCTATCAAAATCCGTGTATGAAGTAATATAGTCAGATGGTTATTATTTTTAGATTTCGATTTCCATCACATGCCTGATTAAGTACATTATGGTTTGTCACTTACGTTTTACATGTATTCGCCCAGTTGCTTAAGTTGACTTAAGCTAGTTTATGTACATTATGGTTGGGCCTTTAGGCTGAATATTCTAGACACGAACATTCTAGACTTGCAGTCATGAACATTCTAGTATCTTAGTTTCGAACCTTCCAGCAATTATGATTGCTGTATAAATAGAATAACAGGGCCAATCAAGAAAATCAGTTTATTGTGAGGCATTGTTGTGTAAACATCAAAGTGTTCGACAACTTTAAGTGTGTTCTTACCCCGCAATATAATTGTGTAAAAAGACAGTGGTTAATTTTTTTTTAATTTGGTTTGTGTACATTTAAATAAATAAAGACTCGTTATATTTTCTTCAAACTACTTGGCGCCTTGCATTTAAAAAGAATCCGGTTTATTTAAGGGAAATAAACCACCGTTTTTAAAAGGTAAAAACGTAACAATATAATTATGCATCCACAACAAAGGTGAAGGTGTTTTTATACATAAAAGAGTATTTTGACTGACTGATGCCTTCTTTACCGTACAGCCCAAAACGCTAAAACTTGAAATTCGGTTACTAGGTTTCTTTTGCAAATTATAGATCCCCTAAGAAAGAATTTTTAAAAATTCAAACGTTGAGTAGGATAAATTGTTTAAAAATGGTAACTGTGTATCTTCAAAACTAAAAAAGCTACAATTAAAATTTTAAATGTGTCTGCCTTTAATTAAAAAAGGCAAAGACTATTTGAAAATTTCATTACTCTTTGTATCTTTTAAATTAATAAACATAGAAATAAAATTTAAATGCATCCGACTAAAATCAATGATGAGCAGACATCCTTTCGGTTATGGTATTACATATAACTCATACGCTAGCGTAATAAACAACTGTTCTTAAATACAGTCATGTTTTAAACTAACGAAATAATACTACTTTTTTTTGACTAATAAAGCTAAATTTAAATTTAAGAGCGATTTTTATTTTTGTTTCAATATTTTTAATATATTAAAAAAATGTTTAATATTTAGTAAAAAATTTCAAAAAAAAAAAAAAAAGACTCTTACGTTAATGGAAAATATTGCTCATCAAAATTTACACAAAACAGGAAAAAATATGTTAAAAAATCTCATCACATTTAATAGCACTCATGAGTAATGGTTGATGTCGTCGATCTAAACTTGATTCTTTTATTTCTTCTTCGAAACATGTATGTGCATATGTATGTATGTATGTATGTATGTACGTATACAGTTTCCTGGGTTTTAGCTAAATATACTTTAGAAATATTTCAACAAATTTTAATGACAACAACATTATCATAATAAGAGAAAACAACACACCTTACATATCCATACATACACAATCACACACATCCTGATACATACACATACATGCATATGTGCGAACATATTTGGGAGTGCGTGTTATATAACAATCAGGAACAGCGGAAAAAATTGCAAGTGCTTCCATTTGCAGGCCTTATAGAAGACCTGTTTACATATTCTAAAAGATTCAAAACTCATTCCACTATGCCTTCTCTCAGAAGGTGTTGCAGAAGGCGTTACGCACACATTCAAAATTCAAAACGAATGTCTACAAATTATGACTTCAATAGCAAACATTTTATTTCAATTATTTCTGTATATCGTCACTACAACAACAAATATTATTTTGTTCCCTTTGTTGTGCGATTATTAAAAATTAATAAAAGACCGTCTATAAATTTAGGCTTTTATGAAAGTTTGTGGTGTAAAGTACGCGCGAAGCATTACTTTTTTTTAAATTATTAATTTAACAGACCTTTAATTACGACTTCTATGAGGCATTACTTGGTAGTCCTTCCAATAGCTCTTCTCAAGTAGACCTTCTAGTAGGCAAGGCATTGACTAACAATGACACGCCATTTACAATTGAAACGATTTGGCAATGAGGCTGGAAGTATTTGTGACTGGCAAAGAAGGCCTTCTAGAAGGCATTCTTAGAACATCTTTTTCCCGCTGGATTTGTATGGATAAATATATACATACAATATCGTTGTTGTTGACAAAAAGAAAACAATTCAACAACATTGAAAATATAAAACATAATAACTATGTATGTACAATATGTATGTGTAAATATATTAGTATGTACATATGGACGTTAACATATGTTTTAACAAAAACATATTAAAATAACAAGAAACCTTTCCAACAAGAAATAACAACAGCATGAGCACAAGTACATAGTTTAGAGGGTATATTTTGTTCTCTGCTTTTAAGTTTTTTCATTTTATTAAACGACATATAAATGATGAATAACAGAGTCAATGGCAATTCAGCAAAAACGAGACAGTCTTACACATTTACATAGTTACATACAAAATATGTATGTATGTATGAAAAATATATATACATGCATAGATACATTCATAAATATATTGTGTAATGAAAAAATAAAATAAAAGAACTCGTTAAATATTTGACAACGTTGTGTTGACATGTCTACAGTAATTTTTTCGAAATGACAGACACACGCTCTTACACTTATTCACATACACACACACATATATATATATACATATGTATGTGCCGGTAGAATTATATAAAAATTAATAATATTTTACACAACGGTACGTACCGTTTGCACATACCCCAAAGATATTGGTCAATTTTATGTCATTTCCCGCATTTTTCGCTCATTTAAAAACAGATTTTTCTTTTCAGACCAAAAGCGGTTCAAACTGCTGACTGTGTGGTAATCTCTAATTTACATTAAGTTGAGAAAGTGAAGACTCCGAATACTAATACAATGGCAAACAATGCTTATTTAATTGCTTTTTTGCTCGACCCCAAAGTCCCAATTTACACGAAGCAATTTTTATTAAAATTTTTCTTTGAAATTTTGTCAGTGTTCACACAGCACAATTTTATTGCTTAAATCGCTAGTATTTTCATTTGAGAGTATACACACATTTGTATACACAAATGTAATACGAATAAGAAAGTAATACGAATTGCTATAGTACAATCAAGTGCGTACTCGTCTCACCATGATGCCCAAAAGGTAATCAGCTTATCTTAAAGAATTGCTTCGTGTAAATTGGGACAAAGATACAATGTGTCTTCTATAATAGCACGTCAAGTTATTAATGAGAAAGTCTAATAAGAGCAAATTAATGAAAACTACTTTATTAAAATAAAATGGTTTATTACAATGTGTATAATATTTGAAGAGGAAGTAAAATGATAATTTTAATATTAATGGTCAAAATTTTATAGAAGGTTTTGTTGCAAATGAAGATTTAAATGACAGTATGAACATGGAATGTTTATGGGTATTCCATAATTATGAAATAATGTTAGCTGAGTGAGCAAACGTGATAAGTCTAATCTAAGAATATGCTGTCCGTCAATGGGCACTATATGTGACCTGTTACCGACCGAAAATCATAAAAATGTTTGCACCAAATTATAAAAAACTGATTTTCTAAAAATGGTTTTATATGGGAACTATGTGAGGGCATTCGCAGGGAGGCTAGGAGATTTATTGGACTACAATTCCAAACGTCCAGTTAAATTAAAGATACAAAAATTAGTATAAATTTGCTACTACAAAATTAAATATTATTAGACAGTAGTACAATTTATATCAAATTAGTTCTTAAAATAACGAATGCATTTAATAACCCTCTCATTTCGCAGAAAAACAATAAAAAATTAATTTTTTCCGAATCTAACTGATTCCCCTTTAAAAATATTTCGCCTTTTGATATTCGAATGTTAATTGAAACTTGTTTCTGACATTTTGTTCCAGTTGTAAATCGGAAACACCATCACGTTGCTATAACTGTTATTGTAAATTATATTATTTATAAAATACTATATACATATTTGCTGTTATAAGTTTTAGGAAATTTTTAGGTAATTTATCAATATCGTTCTTTTAAATATTATTGAATGAACCCTTTTGGGAAATACGAAGAGTTTATAAATAATATACGAGTAGCTATGCATATGTATATACAAAGAGTACCCATTATGAATTTTATTATACTTCAGATTAATGCTTCTACTGCAACCTTAATTGGGTTTAAAACGTCCACTACCAATTTCAAGTGTGGTGCATTATCGATTTTTTATTGCGTTCTTTAGTTAATGAAATTACTTGAACATTTGTTGCGATTAAAGTAACTTTTTTATAATGTTTAATTTTTTAAGAATGCTTAAAAAAATGTTTTTAAATATATAACAGTGACATACGTGTTTTATTTGGTTTTCTCGTTTAATTTTTATCAAAAACGTAAATAATAAATTTTGTTAAGAAAATATCTGATAACATTACCTTTTGAGATCAACTTAATTGTTAATAGAAAAAGGATACAAAATTAAGCAAAAGTGTTATAAGCAAATGTGTTAGTCAACTAACAATATAAAAAAGGTAAGAGAAAACAACACACTTCTTGTGAAACCTGAGATTTTTTATCATTATAAATTATTTGAATTAAAAAAAAATATTTAAAACAAAGAATTCTACAACGTTTTTGTGTCTTCTGTAAAATTTGTTTAAAGGGACACACTAAGCTAATGGAAAACTGGAAAACAAATCAAGTTTATCATGCAAATTTTTGTTACTTAGAATTTTTTGTATTTTGACAGCGATATTTGTATTCAATATTTTTATATTATGGTTTAACAAGTTATTGTAATATAATTTTAGTTTATAGGTAAAAGAAAGGAGCGATTACAAGTATATTATACCATTAACAAAGCAACTGTCGTTATGTAAATCTATCTATAATTTATAATTTTAATCTAATATAATGTATGCATGAATGCACTACCTGTAGAATGTGTTTTTTAGTCTTTTTAATCAAGAGATGAAAAGAGGAACAAAATCTGGTTTATACAGTCAAATATGTAAATACTTTGTGCTTTATTACATTTTTAATTTAATTTTTCAAACAGTATTAATCTATCATGTTTAGATAAGGTTTCATCGTTTTTCAGAGTATACACAAAGAAATATTGCTGTAGAAGAATACAATATTTGAGTATTATCCTTGTGGACAAAATATATTGTAATCAATTTATGCAACAACACAAATTTCAACATAAAAACATTTTCCTTTTTTGTTTTTGGCCAGCTTTAAATACTCTTTGGAAGAAGTTCTTTGATCTGTGTATAAGTAGGTACTTAATTTTTAATTAAATGTTTCCTAAATAAAAAGTACTTTGATGTTTTATTGAATAAAATGTTTTTTTTTTAATTTATATTTAACAATTTATTTTTACTAGATACAAATAACATTCAAAGCAGAACCATATTCCATGAAATAACATATCTGAATACTGACAGCATGTCATTACGATATAAAAATATCAAGACATGGAGAGAATTTAATCATCGATAAGCTAAAAACTGTAAATACGAAGAAAAAAGATTTAAAGGTTTTGGAAAATTTTATAAATATGTACAGTGGGTGGCCAAATTATTACTTACACATGCAAAATTGTTTAGTTTGAAGCCGTATAACATTTTAAAATAGTAGAAATTTATCCTTTTATTTGTTCTTTTAGGTAAATTAGGTGTTTCTAATTCAATTAAAATCTTTTGTTTTAAAAATATTTATTTAAGGAAAAGAAATATTACAAAATTTTTTGAAAAAAAATCTTAATATTTCGTAGAACCTTCTTTGGCATTAATTACAGCTTGCACCCTTTTTGGCATGTTCTGAATGCATTTTTGAACATTTTCTTTTAGTTCGTCATCGTGATGCCAGACTTTAATCAATTTAATCAAAATTGCATATTTCACACTTCAGAGCAGAATGACAGATAATGATCTACAACTGCACTCTAATGTCACCAATCATTGTTGACACTGCACAAAATATTTAACAGTATTACCAGAATTAAAATACGAAAACATCTGGTACAAGAAATAAATTTATATAAAATATATATATATACGGTTGAATCTTAATTAATAAGTGTAACTAATAATTTGGCCACCCACTGTATGTATGTATATGAATTTATTAATTCTTCGTTTTACACTTTTGGGCATCTAGTAAAATAGTTTTTATTAAGGAGAATTGTTTAGCTTTATTGGTTTACATTTCTTTTAAAAGTAATAAAATATAAAAAATATCGATGCCTACCACCTGCAGATTTTCAAAAAAATGAGTTTTTTTAATTGCAAGATCTTAAAACTCCCAATTTATTTCCTTTATTTCTTTGAACTATCTTCTCTAAATTTGTGTCTCAATTTCTTTTTATATCAATATGAAAATTTGCAAATGTTGCTTCTACAAATTAAATTTCTATTAGAACCAGTCTATATATTTTCCATATACAAATGTCCCCGATATGCCCGATTTTTGCATCATATTAGCATCGCATATTTCATATATAGATGTGGAATGCAATTCAGTTTAAATTTATATTAAAACTAAAATTTTTTGGTGAATTAAACACAGTTTCTCTAATGACTTAACATTATGTCATCATAACTGACACCTTTAAGTAAAAAATTGTTTATGCAACTGAATCATTGGAGCTGTAAAAAATTACCCCAGAAAAAATTGCTCCAAAAAAATTCAAAATAAAACAAAAAAATGACACTGAATTACAAAAACACGGACCTTTTTTCCCTTTTGCTTTTTAAGAGAAATGAACAAAGTATAAAAATTACCCCAAAAAGTTTTTGGGTTTTTATTACTACTGTTTAACACAAAAGGACCAACGTATGGACCTAAGTGAGCTCTACTAAATATGGCTGCCTGCTGGCCATTATTACTATTTAGAAATCTTTCCTATTATAGTTTATTTGACCTTTTTTTCATTAATATTTTAGTAATTGTTCAAGCTAAGGTCTTTTATAATAAAATTTTATTTTTCCTGACGATGCTACACAAAGACGTAGCGAAATATCGAAAATAAAAAATAAAATTTTTCTATAAAAGCTTGAACAATTAATAAAATATTTAGAAATATTTTAAAGTATGTAATTACAAAATTTGGGATGAAAATTAATTTACATATTTGGAAAATTGTTCGCTATTAAAATGATCCTAATATTTGGAGCCATTTTTCATTTAAACCTTGGAATATTTTTTCATAACCTTTGGGGTGATTTTTCATAAAAAAGTTAGGACTAAATGTCATGATGAAATGTGACCCTAAAATTTTAGTCTTTTTTCGTTTTTTTCCAGCGGTCATTTTACACCCACTGCTTTTATTAAACCAACGGACAATGTTAATACGATCTTTTTATTTTTTATCTCAATTACAGTTTGAAATTAAACTGAATAATTTTTCCCGAGAAACTGGTATGAAAAATTTAATTTCCTTTATTTCCGGGAAATATAATTGAAAAGAGTTGCATTAGTGTAAAGCACAAACTAATATATTTTTTAAATAATATTTTAAAATATTTAATGCTTATATAAAAAATTGTTACTGCAAGATTTATAGTCACTGAGAAAACTAATTCGCTTACCACTGATTTTGGCGTTAGCAAAACAAAACATTATAAAAACATCTAAATTGTGTGTCCGTCTAGACGGCAAATGGACCGGCCCAAACGTGAAATAGACTGTTCGCCTAACTCGCCTCTCACTTGGGCCATTGTTTCGCTTGCTGTGTAGCATGTGGCACCGTCTTCTTTTAACCACATGCCCAGCACTTCCATTTCACAGTAACGTTTCAGCCTTAATTGGAAAAGTAAAATTTAATAATTTGCAAGTATTGATCATTTCTACGTCGATTCACTTTTAATTATACATAAAACCTTAAAGTAACATGTTACACGAAATCACTTGAACTTCCAAAAAGAGTCTTGCCAAAAAGAAAGCTGCTAAAAAATCACCCTTTACTTGCTTCAAATAAAGCTAATTTCCCTTTGAAAATATTTTATCTCTAAAAATTGTGGCAGTACTCATTACTAATTGATTGTTAGACGATAATAACTTTCATTTTAATAACCTAAAATTTAAAAATAAATTAAGGTTTGCTTAAAACTAAATATTCTTTATTCAAGTGGCACACGAAATAGTACCACAGAAATAGAGGTCTTAAAAAAATGCATATTTTAGTATAACAAAATATGTATATTTTTTATTTCCTCAGGAAACTCAGTCAATATTTTGAAATTTGGTTCTGCTAAAAATTATTTTTTTCTGAATTTTAGTTTAGGAGATATTAAAGTTAAAAAATGTGATTTCTTATTCACATGCAGGCTGTGCAAATATAAAGATAGAAAATATAAAAATTTTAAAATAACAAATTTACAAACTGGTAGCTAGTTTTTATAAGAATATTTGTAAGAAGCACAGCACATTTACACTAACGGTATGTATTTTCCTAAACTATGTGTTATTGCAAAGTATGCTTTCTAAATTGATTTCAAAACAAAATTTTGAATCCTTCAAAACCAAAAAAAAAGTTGTATGTTTATAATCCAATTACAGTACAATTGGTTTATTTAATTTAAAAAGTATACATGGTATTAACACATATTCTAGTCAGGATAAGATCGTAATTTGAACGTATTTAATCGAAATGTATTCCTTCGTAGTGCAACAAACATTTAATATTCTCTTCACTTTTAAGAACCATTAAATCCCACTCGATAAAAAATTTAAATACTGTTTAGACAATTATTTTGAAATAATTAAAACTGGTGTGGTAAAAAATTCAAAGTGGAAAAAAAGCGACAGATTTCCAAAAACGATTATTATACTCACATTTTCTCTCCGGTCGTTGCCTTTTTGGTTTGCTGAACGTAGTCGTTTTCTAATGACAACCTTTAAATTATATCAATGGTTGTTGTTTAGCCTGACATTTGATACAATGATGGCATGTGTAGAGTATTTTCGCAGTCACAATCACAACACACACACAAAACTCTTATCCGTTCTCATGCAATGTTTAAACAATTGTTACTCGAGTCTTCTAGAACACATGGACACATGCACAATGAAATAAATATGTATGTAAGTATGTATGTATGTATTTTTGTTGAAGATATGTATGCTGGCATATGCAATGCTTGGATTGCAGAAATGTTGTTCTTATTGTAGATGGTCTAAATACTAAAACAACAGTAAAACGACGAGCATCAAAAGAACACACTAAACAATGTATTTTATATCCAAACAAATATTTGCTTATTACCCAAGGATGAAGTCAACAAGGATAACCCAACATACAAAAATATGTATGATTGTATTTGTACACAGGCTCACTAACACATCCTCTACCAGCACAGTGTGTTGGTGAGATTTCTTTTAGTTTGACAATGGTTTTGTTTTGAAACACATACACTTGCTCACAAATACTTTTGCTGTGTTAAAAGTTTCACATAATCACACACACGCACACAAACACACTTCTATTAACTTGTATGTAAATGTGGGTACTTTGAATATTTGTACGTATTTTTCTATGGTTTTTGCTATTGTTATTAGCTTTTTTATTTTATTCCTTTTTTGGTTTTTCACTTTTACATTTAATGTTGGTAAAACAAGTGGAATATAAACACACAGACTCTATTTGTTTCATTTGATATAAACAATTCATGAAATGTTTGCCTGTATGCATGTAAATGTATGGATATGTAAATGTGTTGTAAATTGTTGTTGATTTTTTTTTTGTTATTTTCTTATGAAGTGCTTCTTATGTTTTTTACTTTCACTTTTCATGTCGATTTTATGAACAAATACATTTACATCTACTTTTTGAACTGAATTTCCTTTTGATCTTTGCACTGCACGTTAATTATTTTAATTGCGTCGTACACTTTTTTTAAAATTTATTATTATTTATATTAGCTCTTGTTTGATTTTAAGAAACACTTTTAAAAATATTTTTTAGCTTTTTTTCTTTATAAAATATTTTTTATGTGAATTACACATGCATCCACAAATCTGTGCTTGTGAATTTACACATACACATAGAAAATACAGAAAATACAATTGTAGCAATAGTTATTAATAACAGGCTTAAGGCTGTGACAGTGAATCTTAATTAATTTTGCATTTTTATAACACGGACAACACAGCTTAAACACAATAACTTTGGTGTAAATGTATGTTGTTGTCGTTGTTATAAAATATACTTTCTATCTGAAAATAATGAAAATAAATATTTGCATGTATAATTTATTTTAATTTAATTTCAACTTAATTTTTCATGTTTTGGGAAACATCCTTGAACGAATGGGGGCTTATTTGTTGTTTTATTTATATTTTATTTTCTTAAAACAGTGACAAGTGGCAGGACTCAAAAAATTGGCTGCGTATTGTTTAAAAGCAGATTTAGGTTAACACGTTTCTTTAAGCTTGTGTCACATCATCGCTCACTCAATTCAAATGTAGAGTGAAGTACGCCGCCTTTATTTGTTTGCAAAACTTTTTATTTTTTATATTCAAAGATTTATTTATTATTTATTATTTCCATCTTAAATCACTTTTATTGAGTATTTCAACCAAAAAATATTTTTTTTTACATTGCTTTCGTCATGCTTTCAAACAAACTCAGTTGTATTTTCTCCAAATATTTCATTTCAAGGATAACGAACTAAAACACTTAATTTTTTTCTATTTTTATTTTGATTATTTCAAAACAATGAAACAACTGGCATACATTTTACTTTTTATTCATACGAAATACCTTGACTATAGCATTCTTTCTTTTTTTATTTTTTGTATTTTATTTTTTTAATTTTGTACTTATAAACGACCGGTTTAACAATATACAAATTGCTTTGGACTTCTGCCATACACTCACACAATTTAATATAAAACTCACAATAAACAATTGTTAAGCGTTATCGCGTAAGTTGGTTTTTAGAAGAATTGTCACCGAATATTCACCGTAGACTAACTGGAGTAGCCTGGTTGGTGCACGCCCGTATAACGTGAAAGTTAAGGAATGTTGGCAGTCACGAAAGTCTACAAACCTTGTATCAAGTAATAGACAATGACCAAATGCAGAGCGTAACTAAAACTCATTCAAGTAAAAGCTAAATTTATTTAGTTCCACACACTCTCTGAGGACACTGGACGGCAATGCGCAGAATCGTTATGGAAAAAAGCTTTCGGATTTCAATTCGGTAACTTGTAAAGAGTAAAAGTGAGAGTATGACTGAGAGTTTCTGTCCTATTTGAAGTTAAATTTCATCAGCTTCCCTCAATACTGTTCAAGTTGGACATCTTAAGGAAACAGTTTATTCAGTTTTGCCAATTTTAAACATGTAAAAATCAAGAACAGCTGTTGTCATAAAACATGCGCTGGTCTATCACAATCCAATTTGGAATTTGTAATACTTCGTATTGTTATCGTAAACACAATAATTTATCGTAAATATGAGTAAATGTATGTATCGTAACCCATTTACTCTTGTTTTGCTGTTTAACTCTTGTGGCCATAACTTAAGAGCGTATTTCAATATTATTTTATTTTTCTTCCTTTTGACCTTATTTAATGCTCACTTACACATGACCAATTCTCATATTTACATTTACAGGAAAAATTAAAAAAAAATATTTATTTATTTTGTGGTCTGTCCGTAGCGATTGTTAATGAAGCGCTAAAATCGTTCCCTCCTTCTCCCCATCCAAGATTATTGCTTCCAATAATGGTTTACCTACTGCAATTGACAAATTTACAAAAGATAACCGCAATCATAGTACTAATATCTACGAATTAGCATCATTGGAGATGTTTAGTTTGAATACGCTTTAGCTTGTCACGACTTAAATGCTTTTGTCTCAGCTTGACAGTCGAAATGGATCCGACTACCACAACCCGACATTCTGCGTTAACTAAGACAATTAAATGCTGTTTTTAAGTAATTTTTCAATTCAACTATAATATTTAAAAAAAAATTACTTTTCAAAGAAAAATCTTACTTCGTACAGCGTCATATATAATTTTATTATTATTATATAATTTTCAAAAGATGCCTTTGGACAATTAAAAAGTGGTATTTTAGATTCTCATACCATTAAAGAAAGAAATAATAAAATTTTATGGATGTGGATTTGGGATCAAATGTGTCTTATTTCATGTTTTTAAGTTCTATATTAATTAACACATCTATGAATTAAAGAAATACCATTAGAACCAAAAAGTACCAAAGTAACCTAAGCCCCTATCGCACTTTCTCACTTCACCCATAAGCCAGATGCTATAATTTCTTTTTTTTTTGTAAGTTAATTTATTTATCATACATATTAGAACTTCCTAGATCCTTCATAAAGGACGTAGAAAGTCAAATCTACAGTCCAAAGAGGGTCCCTCGTAAGCAACTAATGAGATGCGCATAGAAATTAGCTTATGCCCCAATAATAATAATAATAATATAATATTTACAACTAGAAAGAAAATACGTTGTTAAATACAATGATGGAATTTGAATATAATTTGAGGATTTTTAAATTTATGGAATCATTTGCAAGTAATAGTTAATCTATAGGCAACAGCAGCATCTAATGTATAAGTATTGGCCTCACACTGCCGGGTAAAATTTGTTCGTTTCATCTTTGAACAAATGTTGTCGTAGGTCTTCATCATTATTAATACATACATATGTATGTATGTATGTATGTATGTATGTATATTTAAACGAATATACATACATGTAAATACGTCGGTTTGTCTGAATGTTAATACATATGATACACGAACACGAATAAGTAAGTATGGACCAAAAATAAATCATTTTCACAAAGCATTGGCTTCAGAGTCAACATTGTTTTTTATTTGTTTGCCTAATAAAAATTAGACAAACAAAGTCTAGGCGAACAAAATCGAACTGAATTTTTGCGTGTTATACTCGTACAAATAGCCAATTAATACAATTTCCAAGTCTACTAATATTTTAATCGTCTTCTGTAAAATGGTTTTAATGGTCTATATACCCTTATTCGCTTCCATGCTTCTCATGTACGTATAGTACATTGTATTTAAGAATGATAAAATCATTCTCTTTGCTAGCCAAACGAAGGGAGCTTTCTTTACATCTTTTTTGCTGAATTTACTTCTGTATTTTAATTTTTGTTTTAACCCTACTAACTCGGTATATGTTGATGCCAGTGTTTTTTTTTATTCTGTGTCTCACCACTTGTTCATCATCGTTATTATTTTTCCAACATTTATTTGACCTTTTCTGGAGTGGGTGAGGAGAAGGGAAGAAAGAAATTTGTTTGAATTTTAGTGTCACTTTTTCTGTGAATGGCATAATTTGCACATGTATACAAATACATAAAACATACGACACTTAGAGACAAGTGCAATTGTACATAAAATCAGGCTTTAATATTTAGTAAAATATTTTTCCAACTCACTATTGACTGTGCAATAAATATGTATCACTTTCATATTTAAATGCTGAAATACTAAAAATATAAGAACTATTAACAAACGAAATATATGCACAAGCTTCATGATAGAAATATTTCTTGCAGTTACTTTAAAACAAGTAAGAAAGCCCGACCATATTATACCCTACACCCAGTATATGTGTAAAACTAGTTTCTCAGAATAGGAGCATATAAATATTTTTTGTGTTAAATTTTATGTCGATATAAACACTCTTAAAAGATTTATACGCGCTAAAGCGGTTTTCGAAGAGGATATTATATAAGAGTTTTGACTAATTATGGACCGACCGTAAGAAAATAAGGTGTTATGATATCTGTACAAGGTGGCGCAAAAGTAATACTCCTATCAGAAAATGCTATAAATTTTGCGATGTCCCTAATGTCAGTTCTGTCAGCAATATGAATATTGAATGAATATTCCTGGAATATATATCAACATTTTTATGAGATTAATATGGGAGCTATGATTTACTATGGACTGATCATCATGAAATTGGGTCAAATAATTTACGTATATATTGAATATTTTTTGGATACCAACATTTCTAAGAGAGTTGTGTTGTTTAAAGTGACTTACGGCAGTGAGCCTTATATAGGAGCTATAGTCAATTATGGACCGATCTACATAAAATTATTTGTGACGAAATTTGTTTGGATATGTGCATGAATCATACATTTATGACCAATAAACTTCTATTTCGGGAGGCTGACCATGGGCTGAAAAAATTGCATGTGCCAAATTTTATGAAAATATCTTAAAAATTGCGACCTGTACTCTGCGCATAAGCTTTACATAAACAGCCCCGGACAGCAGGGACCGTTTGACAGATGACTCGCAAAGTTATAACTAAATTTACAATTCAACCACGAAATATGTACTCGTATGTGTATAAGTTAGACTTGGTTGCTTATGAGGATTATGTTAATCAATTAGATTACATTGATCTTTATAATATAAACCATATGCAATGTTGTTGTTTGAGACATAGTTATTAGCAGCGTTGTCAACTTGTTGCGTTTCGCACCATTTTTGGTACTTTTTTTAATTTTTGGTGCGAAAAATTTTTTAGTTGGTGCGCGGAGCGCTTTTTTTTAAATCTGCAAAATTGTTTTTGTATATTTCGGTGCGTTTTTTAATTTTTTCGAAAATGTGATGAAATCTTTAGTTTTACTAATTTTTAATTGCAGTTTTTTAATAATTCATAACTCATATACGATGGATAAATGTATTTTAAATACGATTGTATGATAAATAAAATCAAATTCTTCAAACATCTTTGTTTGAAAATCAAATTAACATTTAAACATGTAAATAAAAATTCTTGTATAACCTGATGGTTTGGTCTACTGAACTGTAGACGAACAACCAGGGTTAGAGTACCAGTGGAATCCTAATAAATTTTATTGGAAAAAATCAACTAGAAAACAAAAATATATGTATAAAAAAGTACCAAATATGTACTGAAATTAGCTTTGTTACCAATTAGTACTTTAGTTCCGAATATCATATTGTGAGTTAAATTTTGAGTGGTTAAATGCTTATTTTATCTTCATTTATTAAAAAAAGGCTTTTACTATTATTGCTTTTACTAATAATCGTTGATAAAAAGTGTTTTGTAGAAAATTAAAAAATTTCAAATTAATTCAATAAATATTTGAAACAGAAATGAAATTTTAACTTGGTGCGTTTTTTTTTTGTAAATGGTGCAATTTTTTATCCATTTCGGTGCGTTTTGAAATTTCAAAGTTGACAACGCTGTTTATTAGTGTTGTAGAATTAAGTATTGAATGTCGTATATGAGTATTTAGGTGTTAAATTTTGTAATAAATAAGGTGACCAGGTAAAATTAGTTAATAAACAAAATTATTTAACAAAAAATCTAAGAAAATTTTAAATTTACATAAAAAATAGGTTAATTAGAAATTAAGAATTAAAATAATAAATATCAAATCAAATTTAAATCTAAAATATTCGTAAAAAAATTAATAATTAATAATAATAAAGGGAATGTAGAATTAGGAATTTGCTATTTAGGGTTTAGTGTCCCCATAGTGTCATACAATTAGTTTGCTTTTCTTATTTTAAATATAATTTAAATTATTTTATACGACAATAAATGTGTATTTGCAAATATCTGGCCACCCCAATTGTAAATACACTCCGGTTCACTTATTTAAAGGCACTAAAAATTCCAAATTTAACAGCCTGTACCTTCTGCAATTTTTAACCAATTGCATAATTTAAAATATAAATGGAAGCTAGACAACTTGAGATATACTTGAGATTAACTAAAGAACTTTTATTGAGCAATTTATAAAAAAAAGTAAAAAAATTTGCTATTTTTTTGGTTCACTTGAATAAAGGCACTTTAACTAATTTTAATGAAAAGCAGTTTTTCTTGTTTTTTTACATTATTTAGGAAATTAGTAATGGGTATAACCCCCTTTGGTTTTAATAACTTCAAATATACGGGTTTTCAGTGACAGATAAAGAGAATGTATGTAATCCAACGATATTTGATTCCCAGCATCCCTAATGGCCTGAATTAGTGACTGCTTGTCATCAAACTGTCTACCTCCTTCATAGACCTTACGAGATAACCAACCCCAGACATTTTCGATAATGTTTAGATCTGGCGAATAGGGTGGCCAGTCAAGAATATTAACATTTTGGCTTGAAATTAACTCATTTACTACTCTGGCGGTGTGTATAGGGGCATTATCCTTTTGCAATATCCAAGATATGGGACCAAATAGTTCACTGGACTTCAGTAAATCTGATTCCAATAACGTTTTATAGCTTGCACCAGTCATTTTTACACTTTGAAACTCAAGATCGATGGTGTCATAGTACGTAAAAGCACCCCACACCATAACGCCACCCTCTCGGCTGTGATGTCAGTTCAAAAATCGTTTTTCTTTGCGCAAATCATGGAAATCAGGTCCATCCAAATTAAACTTCTTCTCATTCGTTAATACAACGGTTCTCCAGTCATTTTCATGACCTCTTTGCTTCACATCCAATACCATGTAGTCTCTTGCGAATTGAAGCCGCTTTTCCTTACGAGGAGCATTAAGTGGCGTCTTTTTTTTTTGTAATTTCAGGTATTTAAGATACTCACAGCTCTTAATTGCTCTGAGTATTGATGACTTGCTCGCTTGCACTCTAGCTTGAGCTCTTATTTTTGACAAGGATAAGGCAGAATTAGGAGCAATTCTGACGATTTTTCTTTTCTCATACGTAGATAAAGCCAATACAACCCTTCCTTTTACATTTTTTCCATACCCCTTGGGGTCCCTGATGTAATTGTCGACAACTGTTGGGCTTCGTCCAATTTGTTTAGCTATTGCGTGGTTAGAATATCCTTCAGAACGGTAAACATCGATTTTAGTTTTTTCCGATAGATTTAAAATTTTTTGTTTTGCCATTTTGACTCGTAAGATGATTAATATGTCATAAATTGTAATAACCAAACGCTCGCTACAAAAACTCATGGCTTATTTTAAAAATAATAAACAAATACATAATAAAGTGCCTTTATTCAAGCGAACAAAAAAAAAATAGCAAATTTTTTGACTTTTTTTTATAAATTGCTCAAAAAAAGTTCTTTAGTTAAGAAACCACTACTGTCATGTTTTTTTTATATCTCAAGATGTCTAGCTTCCATTTCTATTTTAAAATTCTGCAATTGGTTAAAAATTGCAAAAGATACAGGCTGCTAAATATAGAATTGTTAGTGCCTTTAAATAAATGAACCGGAGTGTATTTTGGGACAATATATTGAATATTGCCCACTGTGGTTTCAAATACAGGTTCTATTTCTATTAAAATAGATTGGGCAATCAGATCCTCAAATTGCTCTATTGCTCCCCCAGAGTTCACAATTGTATGTCTATTATTGGTATGGTTGATCTTCGTATGTATATCGATAAGCTTCATTAACCAAAAATATGAATATAAATTATTGATAATTTTTTTAAATTTATTGCAACAATGAGATTCCTCTAAAAGTTTGAAAATTGCAATTTAAAATTAATTAAAATTGCGACAAGCTTTACATGGACAGTCATACGAACCAATATTTATGGACGTTACAAACATCAGCACAAATCCAATATACCCTCCCTACTATGGGAATGTAAGGTATAATAACAACATCAAGAATGGTACAAAAAGAAATAAAGTGCAACACGAACTAATTAGGAATAAAAAGGTTAAAAAAGGAAAATTAAAAAAGATATGTAAATGTACCTAAGCAAAACATCCAAAGATTACCAACTCGTAATGGGTCAATCTCCTCTTCGGTTAACATTGTACCTTTCCTGGCCAAATCATCATCATCCTTGTACTGTACTATGTCCAGTGGCCCATATTAGCATTATCCGCTATCTCGTTCAGAGGCACTCGGCATTCTGTGGTTAACCTAGACGTCGAATAGACACCTGCTATACTTATACATCAAACAATTTGCAGCACGCTTTATATCAGAGATTTTTGCTTGAAGAATAGAGCAGAAAAGCGGAAGCCTGAGGTAGGATTTTATCCCAAATTCTTCAACGAAGAATCTACCACCATCTCAATTTCCCCCTCCTGGAGCCGTTAGTAAAAACCCTGTCGGATAGAGTACATCTAACCATGAGCTACTATTCGGGATACATTAATATCTGATCTACAGGACTTAGGTCTTGAAGAGTCGACCACTAGATTTATAACAAATCTACTGGAAAATAGGATTATAAGTTCCAATATTGGAGCAACACAGATTTCAAGACTGGCCCGAAGGAGCACCCGTCAAGGGGGCGTTTTATCGCCACTCTGATGTAATTTAGCCATAAACAGTATGCTAAGATAACTGGAAATCACAGGACATAAGACTGTCGCTTATGCGGATGACGTAGCAGTGGCAGTATCGGGATTCCATCTGAATACGATACATAATATCGATACATAATATAAAATTCCCACTTTTTAGCTTCCTAAATTGAACGGTGTAGAACTGTCAATCTCGGATAGCGCAAAATTCTCCGGTATTATCCTTGATAACATGCTATCATGGAAGCCAAATATACTGGCAAGAGCATCTAAGGTCATGTTAGCTTTGTATGTATGGGCGCCTGCTGACCTAACCTGACCTAACCTATCCGCATGTGTTCTCATCGCTTGCTCAATGACGACTGAATTAAAGTTTTTAAAAGACCATAACAAATGTGTGTAAATTTTTTAAACAATTATTCTATGGGCTAAACATCACTGCTTTAAAAACACAAACACTTGAGCAGATCATTTCATAAAAAACATCATTATTTTCTAATTTCCTGGTCTGCTGGACAGAATCATTGATCAATCAATATTTCAAGTGACCCAATTTTAAAAATCGATGTCTTCCGATTTGGATGAAATTTGCACCAAGAATGATAAAATAAAGATTACGCCATGCGCATGATTTTCCGTTATGTGACGTAGAAGGTCCATTCTAAGGGTTACCAAGAATGTTTCATGTGTTAGAATTAAAATTTCTTGCGAAAAATTTATGTTTTATGTGATAGTTGGCAACCTTGCAGTTGAGTTCTCTGAGAGTTCTAAAATAAAATCTGTTTAAAAAAGAAAAACAAACAAAAAAAACAACAAAAATATAAACATGAAGAGTGCAGTGAGCAAATGCAAGCAAAACATGAGTAAAAAAAACAAGTGAGAAAAAATTAGCCAATAGAAACACAGAATGTGTGACGTCACAGGGCCAAAATGCGCAGAACATTTTAAAATTTTACGCGTGTTGGCGTAATCTTTATTTTATCATTCTTGATTTGCACCAAGGTTAGTACTATTGCATAGTAGGCTAGAAACTAATTTTTAGCTCTATCAGTCCAGAAGTGCCGGAGTTAGAGGGGGTCAAAGTTGGAAATTTTGGTCACAGGGTTTTTTTTAAATGTGTGTAACTTTTCACCTATTGGTCCTAGCAAAAGTCGTCCAAAGGACTTTAGATAGCTATTTCTTCAATCATTTTTTTTATTTTTTTTTTTTAATTATTTTTTTTTAATTTTTTTTTTCAATTTGGGCCTCTTTTTTTAGAGAAAGCTTATACAATTTACTTTGAGGCATTTATAATCGCTTAACTCAAGAATAGGATTTTTCAATATTTGGCACATGTATCATTTTCATTTATATATTAATTTTATTAAATTATTTATTATTATTATTCTTATTTAGTATTATAAGTAATAAATAGAAAAGAAATTAAAAGAGTGCATATGGTACAAATTGAAACACTTTCTTCTTTGAGTTGCAATTTTTTTTATAGATTCCCCAATTGCATCCCATTAAGTGACCACAAAGCTCTTAAAAGAAATGGTCTAAAGTTTATTTTGAGGAAAAATAAAAAAAAACTCTATTTTGAAAAAAAATGGGGGAAAATGAAAATGCTACATGTGCCAAATATTGAAAAATCCTATTCTTGAGTTAAAAAATAATTTTTTTGATAGATATCCCACTCGCATCCCATTAAGCGATTATAAAGACCTTAAAGTAAATTGTATAAGCTTTCTTTAAAAAAAAAGGCCCAAATTGAAAAAAAATTTTTTCTCATTAAAAGCTTTTGTTTTCAGCAACTTACTGTTTTTTGTTTTCCTGTTATTCATTACCTCAGTTGTTACATTTCGTTCCAAATTTTCTTTCTTTTTGAATCTTTTTATTCCAAATTAGTTGTTGTTGCACTTTCTGTCTTTCCGTACCATTCTTGTTGTTGTTATTTTTATTACATTCATGCCACAGGTGTACGCCCACAACTTTCTAATTAATTACTTACATATTTATTTTAAAGTATTTTATTTATGCGGCGAAGAAATCTTATACATAGTTATTGCACATTTTCGTTTTAAACATATTTGCCATATTTGTTCAGTTTGGTTTTTAGATTTCGCATATTGCTGTCTGTTTCTGTTCCTGTTTTACCATGAAATTTTGCACACTTTGTTTTTGTTGTTTCTGATGAAAATGGTAGGAATGGGTCCACGATTTCTCATACAAATGTCTTCCCAGAATATGGCTTTATGGTACATAAATATCTATAGAAAAGCCTTATCCATACAAAATTCTGCCATAGTAAGTTTCATGCAAAGTGAAATCTCAAAACGATTGTTTGCATTGGTCTATATTTTGACATAGCCGCATACAAAGACCACTTCCGAAAATCACTTAAATGCGCATAAATCTCTTATAAAACTCATTATTACGTTGAAACTGAACACTAATAATTCGCATACGAATATAAATCGTCGAACAGGATTTCATGATGATTGGCCCGTAAGAGGTCATAGTTCACTTAAACATCCATATCGAACCGAAATTTTACACAGATTATTTATAAGTATGTAAAAATTATATTATTGACTTTTGTGAAAGTCTATTATTGGGCATAGCACCCCTACAAGCTCCACTTTCGAGAATAACCAGAGAGTATAAATACGTTTCAAAATACCAAAATCAGTTTCCTAGGACTTTTTGGTACTAAATTTATTGTCTTTTAATGTAAATCGCTTTATGTTACTCTCTGCAAAACCATAAACAAAGTGCAGTTCTGGAAAAAGAGACTAGAATATGAATAAAATTCTTATAAATGTCGACATTAAGATGAAATCCCACTTAAACAAGCCTAAAATAAATAGAAATTACGATACAATATGTGATTTGGTGGTGGGTATACAACATTCGGAACAGGCGAATATAAACTCTTTTTTTTATTTTAAAGGCCTTTCCAACGATATGTAACATGACCTATTTATATGGACCACCTACTGATAAATTTCGCAAAATTAGTTTTTGATCCGAAATTTTTTTAAAAAATCTAAAAAATCCGGTAAAAATGTCTATATGAGTAAGTAGGTAAATTACAATATTTTCAAGTCAAGAAATTTACCTTTAATTTAAGGTCCAACATGACCATGTAGGTAATATAAATCCGAAGATATTAAAGAAAGATTATGACATTTTACCATAAAAAATACAATCTGTACTATGCGAAGCCGGTGTTCTGTATGCCATAGAGGAGAAAATCCTTCCGCCCGGCCGTAGGATGGCAATATAGAGGGAAAAATTCTATCCTGCATACAAAATTTTGAAAAAATGTGTTTTTTTTAATTTTTCAGATCTTATAATTCTAAAATTATAGTACCAACAGACACATATGATACCTTAAATTAAAGGTATCACATATGTTACCTTAATAAAAAGCGGGTATTTATAGCGCTTTTTACAATTTCTCACAGTGCTTTTTAGTGCCGTTTAACTAATCAAAATTGTTGGTACTGAAACATTTCACTAGTATTATTTAAACACGGCTAATACTGCGTATTATTTACATTTCTGTTTTAAGTAGTATTCGCAAACGCTTTTAGAATTCTTTCAGGCATCTATTTTTTTAATCCGTACAAATACTTTTATTGTTAATTTGTTAAACAGTAATCTTATTTTTATTCGCGCGCGTTTTTTGTGCAAATTTAATAAAGAAAGTGTCTTAGGTTTAATAAAATTAAAAATTGTTCGTAAAAGTAAGTTCTTCATGCATTTTTTTGTTAAAGTTTATCAGTTTCAGATGGGAAAACAAAAATATAGGAAAGCCTGATAGAATGATACAGCACAGACCAGCATTTGTTGTAATTGTGAAATTAAAGACCAAATAGTGATATACAGCGTCATAGTCATGAAAAAGCAAAAGATCCGTGTAAAAGTTTTACATTGAAACCTATGCTGTCTTTTGACCAACCAGAGCCAAAACAAAGTCAAAGAGCTGAAGGTTCTCTTTGCTTGTTTGCAGCAGTGTATACATCTTTTTCAAGTATCGACTATTATTCTGATATTTGCATAGACATTTTTTTCGGATGCCAAAGCCGCACAATTTAAGTTGCACAAAACAAAGTGCTCAAATATAACAACAAATATGTACATATCTACAATATAGTAAATAGCTCCATATTTTGTCCAAAATATTCTTGATATTTTAGGCGATATTAAAGGCGTTCCATTCAGTCTGATATTAGACGAAGGGACAGATATTTCAGTAGAGAAGCTACTTGGCGTCGTCATTCGTTATATTGGTTTGGAACGTATTTTAAATATTTTGGACTTTAACTAAGCCATTGGAACAGATAATCCTGCAGTGATTATCTGTTCCAATGCACACAACGGTTTGTGCCGAAAAATTAAAGAAAAGTTTAATCTTCCCAATATGATATTAGTTACATGTGTTTGTCACTCCATTCAACTGGCCATTGTTAATATATCGTTATTTTTTATGTGCACTTATGTATTTATATATGTTTTATGTATTATTTATGTTTTATGTAATTTGTTAAAATGGATTCTACGTTTGTTTTTCTACTTATCTTATTTTAATAAAAATCAATAGATCTCAAACTAAAAATAAGAACTTATTTGTTATCTTTTCGTTATAAAATCTTCAATAATAAGGAATATTAATCTTGGTGCTTTTTTACCCGAAATTTTGTTAATTTTTACCCTTTTTTACCCTATTTTTATGTGATCACAGTGCTTGGCATCACAGCTTGATTGTACTATAGCAATTCGTGTTACTCTCTTATTCGTATTACATATGTGTATACAAATGTGTGTATACTCTCAAATAAAAATACCAGCGATGTAAGCAAATAATAATTGTGCTGTGTGAACACCTAAGAAATATCAAGGAAAAAATTGTATCAATAAAAAGTAAAATTTGTATCATGTATATTATTTTAATATTTTTATTTCTATGCCTTTGGCATTATTGTGTGTGCATCGCATATGGCAAATAATGTGTGTATTGCACACTGTGTAATTAAAAAAGTCAGTTTTTATTTTAGCAACTCATTCTATTGATGCTTTTATTTATCGTATTATTAATTATAATTATATTGAAATATTACAAATGTATATTATAAATTTTAATTTTAAAGAGTTCTCAATACATAGGTTTATAAATTATTTATCAAGCCTTACCTACATATATCGTTGAATACATACAAAGTACTTTAAAAGTCAATAAATTGTAGATATGTATGTATGTATGTATATGGTGAATTTCACGTCAAATATTGAAAAATCCTATTCTTGAGTTAAAAAATAATTTTTTTGATAGATATCCCACTCGCATCCCATTAAGCGTTTATAAAGGCCTTAAAATAAATTGTATAAGCTTTCTTTAAAAAAAGGGCCCAAATTGAAAAAAATAAATAAAAAAAAAATTAAAAAAAAATTTTTTTTAAAATTAAAAAATAATATTTTTGAAATGACTGAAGAAATAGCTATCCGCAGTCCTTTGGTCAATTTCTGCTAGGACCAATAGGTAAAAAGTTACCCTCATATAAAAAAAAACCCTGTATGATCAAAATTGACCAAAATTTCCAACTTTGACACCCTCTAACTCCGGCACTTCTGGACTGATAGAGCTAAAAATTTGTGTCTGACCTACTAACCTTGGTGCAAATTTCATCCAAATCGATTTTTAGCATTGGGTCACTTGACGTGAAATTCACCATATATGTATTTATGTATGTTTCCTTTTTTGAAGATTATTTTTTCTAAAGCAAAAATAATATTTTCATTAATTTTATTTTTATATCATTCGCTATTCTAGTTTAGAGTTAGTTTTTCATTTACTGTAATTCTGAATTGTAAATTTTAAATCACAATTTCCAGGTGAATAAACTTTTTTGAATTTTTAAATTCCTGTTAATTTTTTGATTTTTTTTCTGTAACCCTAGAAATAAGGAAATATATAAATTGCAAAAAAAATGTTTTTAACAGATTTTTTTTTAATTTTTAGCCTCTTGACTTTCAAAATTATAATTTTAAACAGATGTACCTGTTACCCAAATGCAATAAATGCTACCAGTGCAATCAGTGTGTTCAGTTTAAATTTAAAATGAAAATTGTTTATTATTTAAAATGGCAGAAGTGATGGTAAGCAACTCGAATATGTATGAAAGTAAAATATAAATGACAGTGCATAATTCTTTGCATGTTTGTTGCTTTAGAATTTAAGCATCGATTTGAATCCATCATCATCCAGAGAACTGACAAGTAGTGAGGACATCAAGCAAAATATTTGGTCTGGAAAGCTTCAGATTACCCCACAAAGAGCCAAAAGAAAAATTTGGAATTATTAAAGACAATAGAAGTAAAGAATATACTTTGATGCATTATAGTTATGATAGAGATAGATACATAAATGGTTACTGATAGAGGTTCAAATATGATTGCAGCGTCTTTTAAACAACGCCCAGTGGCGCCATTTGAGTTTTTTCGTTGCAAAAAGCATATCTTTTTAACCGAATAAGATAATTAAACAGTTTAAACAGCATATGAAAATAGCGTTTGGAAAGGGTGCTACGCTTTGTAGGCGCCTACTTATGGGTTATCAAAATTAAAATTCCTAGACAATCGAATTTAATAATACGTGATGTGAAACGCCCAATATTTTTGATCCGACTATTTTCTCAGATTTTTAGCATTTACAATGTTGGGCCATAATGTAAATGTCCACTATTTTTAGTCCACCGTTTTTTCATCATATGTTCGTATGGATGTCGAAATATTTCGTACACAATTTGAGGACTTTAGCTGTAGTAGAGTCCGATATATACTAGTGTTACTATTTCCAGACATGCAGGCGTACACTGTAAACATTTCAATAAAATCGGTTCAGTTGTTTAGCCATCTATAGACATTAAACAAGCATATGCATATAAAAGATAGATCTAGATTTTATATTAGAATGTTTATATAGATCCCACCCAAACTTTTCTCAGCGGAACACACGTCATTTAGCTTCAGGGCAATTTTATCAGTGGTAACTGTGGCTTGTCTTTTCTACCCTACTCCACCATAGTCCCGAAATAGAATTTTATCGGTCATAAATGTTTGATTTATACACGTATCCAAACAAATTTCACTGCATATAACTTATATATAAAACCTAATCACACCTACAAGTTATGTGCGGATCGGTAAGTAATTGACCATAGCTAAGGTCAAAATAGTTCCATTTCGAAAATCACTTTAACACGCATAAATCCCTTGAAAATTTTGGTATCCAAATAATAAACACAAATTTGTTTCATATATATCCAAATTATTCTGCCTAATTGTATGATGATTTAGTCATAGCTTAGAGACAAAATTTTATAAAAATAATTTGTATACTCGTATGCATAGAATCATGTTACCAAATTATATGTAATTGGTCATAGCAGTTTTTGCTCAAATAGTTGGTCGTGACTTTCTTTTTTGATGTACGTGTGGTTTTGTTAAATTAAACATTAACAAAACAATAAACAGGTAAAAACTATTTTTATACATATTTAACTATTTTATACAATATTTATTTTAAATTATATAACGTAAAAAATAAAACAATAATTAAACTAAAAACTAAAACGAAACATGATCACCCCGTAATAAATATATGGAACTAAATGCATTCCAGAGTTCGCCGCGTATCAGCATTCTACGCTTCATAATATTTTTCAATAATATTGTAATAATAATAATATGTACCCAACTGACATAAAGAGAGTAGTAAAAAAAACCATAATAAACAAGTTGTACGGAATTTTAAAAACCATCCACCTAAATATTATGAGAATTACAAAAACTATATTCTGGCTTAGTGGGAATTTTATTAGTATGCGAAGAACATAATTTATTTCAAGTTTTTCCCCTCTCCATCAAATTCAGTACAGATATTTTTCATAATTGAGCATTTATTACAGTACATACCTTTTGCATGCAATGTATGAAAAAACGTTAAATTTTTTGAAAGGGGCCAAGCTTTGTGGAGCTTCTGAAGAGTAAATATAAGTTATTTGTATTAATAGTTGGTATTGAAGATTAATAATTTAGTGAAATTAATTAATTTTCTCCGGTGTTTCATAGTTACAGAACAACAAAGAATCTACCATAAAGGAGAAATGACAACAACAACAACATTCAAGTTCATTTTTGAAATGTCGTCAGCAAACAAAATTTTTTCATAAAATTCTGTTAATTTTCAAGCTCATTAGGATCCAGTATTGCCGTATTGTCAAAAGAAAAAAATACGGGAAAAAAATTTGTAATTTACATTTTTTTTTAATAAATGCATGAAATTAATATTTAAAAATACTATTAAGATGTGTTGTGTAATAGTGTTGTTCTTTTTTCTTAATAATTTTTTGTAAAACCCCGAAAATTTGTTATAAACATAACTTTTATTTTAACACTGGTAGCACTGTTTATTTATTTGTCATTCTACTTACGGCAAGTGCTTAGTCCCCGTTTACATAGGGAAACATTTGGAAGGGAAACATCTGGAAATCTCTTTTGTATTTTCCTTCGCGGTCATACAGGGAAACATTGTTGTCGGAAACATTCCAGTTTATATTTGTTTTTGACATTTGTCTAATTGCAGTGTTGTTTTTTTTTAATTTCTACTGTTTTTGATTTGCTAATGTAAGTACATATGTATATTTGATTTGTGAAATAAATTATAAAAGATAAAATTTATAAAAACATTTATTTTATTTAACATTATTTATTTTTTTATTTTTATTCAAACAAAGTCAAATATAAAACATAGACAACAAAGCACGCCGAAAAGAAATAAAGCAAATGTCAAAAAGCAAAGCAAATGTAAACAATAAGAATGAAAGCACAAATCGTGCATCCGAGAACGGGAAACAAATTTCATATTCTCTTCCCCACCCGTCCCACTCTACCAAACAAAATGTTTCCGTTCCAAATGTTTCCCTGTGTAAACGGGGACTTACAACCAAATTCTCTCGCAAGTTGAGCTGTAAGTTCGAAAAATATGATTGTGTTAGGGCGCGTTTTCACTGTCATTTTTGTTGTCAAATTGTCCAAATTATTGGCAATTTTATAAAAACGGTTTGTCATATGACGTCATCTATGTTTGCAATGATGATTGCAAAAAATTAAATTTATTGATGACAACCCGTTTTCATACAATTGCCAACAATTTGGACAATTTGACAACAATTTGACAACAAAAATGACATAGTGAAAACGCGCCCTTAGTAAAAAACTGTAATTGTATTGAGTTTTTCGAACTTGCACTTGCATGTGGCAACGGGGTGTAACTCATAACATGTAATAAGAAATATGTTTAATTCCCAAATTCTATTTCTCAATAAATGGTGAGTTAAATGGATGATATTTAAAAATAGATATTGGACAATAAACATTACTGATGACGGCCTTGGCAGGGCAGAAAATGCATTTCAGTGTGCCATTTGTCTAGAAAAATATAGTTTTCGTGTTATGAATTAAAAATGAACTTAAGCCTAATTAAAAAATTTTCTCTAATATAGAAATTAATTAATTTTATAAATTTGTTGCTGTCATTTACCTTAAAAACAAAAAATATAAAAATTTAATTAATGTGAAATTTAAAAAACATTAACGGTCCAGATGTTTATAATTAGGTATATTTTTTATTTTAAAATACCAAAATTTCTAAAACGAAAAAAAAATTTAAAATTTTTATTTTTTTTATTAAAGTGACCACTGTGAAGTTATGATAGTAAAAAACTTTCTGTATATTCAAGCAACATATAGAGCTAAACAAATATGAAACTTTTTAGAGGATCGGTGCTTTTAGAATTTTTTCCCTAAACTATTTTTTTATAAATTGGGTAAGAAGTTTGGATAGGGCTAGAGAGGGCTATATTTGTTTAAATGCGTCAAATTTTATGTTATACGGTTATGAATTATGCTATCTTTCCGGATCATAAAAGAATTATATATAGTTCAGAAAAAAATTGTTCGATAAAAAATATGGTGAATTTTTCTAAACAAAACGTAATAAAAATGGACATTTTTACATGTTCCAACTTTGGGTGCGTATAACTGTTTATATGGACAAGATAACCGCCATATCGAAAAAACACAAAAAAGATCGAGCAAAATTTAAAAATTAACCTATATATTTCATGTAGATTCTCTCAAGGACTGTGCATATTTTTAATTTCAGCTCAATCAGATCAGAATGCATCTTTGGCGATTTTTTTAAAAAATGTTAGACCCAAGGTGACGAACTTTTAGAAGCCATTAACTGGCCTTCCTTTTACAACAAATAACGAATTATTTCCAAAAAAAAATTCTTACTAAACCACTGAGCGACGTACGAGGTCTGATGTATTTATTTATCATCAATAACTATCTTGTCCCCTTCAAAGTAATCCCCCTCAGATACAATACACTTATGCCAGCGTTTTTTCCAATCCTCGAAACACTTCTGAAACGCGCTTTTTGGTATCGCCAACAGCTCCTGTTTCGATTTTTCTTTTATCTACTCAATCGTAGCAAAACGCTTTCCTTTCATCGGTGTCTTCAGTTTTGGGAAGAGGAAAAAGTCAGCAGAGGCTAAGTCCGGTGAATACTGTGGTTGAGGCATGATAACGGTTTCGTTTTTGGCCAAAATCTCACGCACAAGCATCGATGTGTGAGCTGGTGCGTTATAATGGTGCAAAATCCATGATTGGTTTTTCCAAAATTCTTTGCGTTTCTGACGAATTGCTTCGCGCAAACGGCGCATAACTTCAAGGTAGTATTCCTTATTGACCGTATGACCTTGTGGCAATAATTCATGCTGCACCACGGCATTGCAGTCGAAGAAAACAATGAGCAAAACCTTCACATTTGAAAAAACTTGACGGTGTTCAACAGCTCCTGAGCGATGTCCATGCGACGTTGTTTTCGCCGCACGCTTCATGCCTAAAACATCCATAAAAATTGCTTGGCATGAGTCAAACGATATGCCAACATCATCAGCAACCTCTCTGATAGTGATTCGACGATTATAGAAATTTTCTTTACTGCTTCAATGTTTTCATCGGTTGTTGATGTACTCGGGCGACCAGGGTGAGCATCGTCATTGACATCTTCTCGGCCTTCCTTAAACCGGTCATACAACAATTGAACTTGTGTTTTGCTCATAGTAGACTCGCCAAACGCCACAGTCAACATTTCAAATACAGTTTCTTTGATCAATTTTTTTGAATAGTAAAAAATCGAAAAGCACACCAAAACACGATTAACCTTTTATCTGTCAAAAACAAACTGACAATCCATAACAGAAAAAAATATGCGAAAATCGAGCATACGTAACTCACGAAATTTGAAAATAACGGTTATTTTTTGATCAGATCTCGTGTATTTTATTATTTTTTATTTATTTTGTCTAAAATAAGAAATTTGCTATTAATAAATAATAAATAAAATTAACTAAATCAACAACGAATAGTTTTATTATCATTTAAAATGGTATAAGTAAATTTCTATATAAATATGTATATACTTTCTTCTATTCGATGTTTAATGAACGGAATGACAAGGACAATTTATATTTTTGGCGGAAAATATAAAAATTTTAATATTTCTGAAAAATCAAGAAAATATATGTTTTTTAAAAATCTGTTCTTTCAAAAACCAATAAGTTTTTATTTGATTGTAAATACATTTGTAATAAAGATATTTTTTAAGGTAGTTGCGAACATTGCACTTTAACTTGCAAAAATTCTTCATATATTTTTAGAATTTCACAGACACTACGAAATATACGTAAGTGTATGTATGTGGTGTATGATTATATAATTTTTAATGCGCGTTCAAAAGAGATTTGGTCAAATATTTACCTGGTAAATATGTATTTATTAAAATACATTCTATCGTAGCATTATTGTTATTGACTAAACATTTCAATAAAATTTCGATTGAAATAATAACATCTGGAGCATGATTGTGGTTTGATCCCTGGACTAGAAGAAACACAAGAAAAACAAATAATTATGTATTCACAATAAGTATCATGTTTGTCTTCTTTGCTGCTAACAAACTATCATTTAAAAACAACAATTAAATTAAATTTATCTCGATAAAATTGCTGTTTGCAAAGTGTTGCACAATGTGCTAATTTTATTTTCTTACATGATTCGAGAAAAAATCATTGCCATTAATTATTACGATACAATCTATTTCAGTAATTAATACCAAAACACTCTTAAGTCACTGGTACTGTTACATACTTAGCAACGAACATTATCACGTTAATGTCGGCAAAAACTAGAATTTGTTGAATAATGCAACAGACAAGACAGGGATATTGAAAATAAATATTTTTCTCTGTATGTATTACGTAGAAGTACTCGTAAAATATTGACCTCTTTTGGAAACATATATGTAAAAGAACAAAGTAACACAACACAATATAACAGAATACAATTAAAATCACAAATACAATACCATTTTGACTACTTGTGAATTTATATATGAATGGATGAATGAATGTATGAACAAATGAATGTTGTACATTATGTACGAGTATGTAAGTTTTTACATAATTGTTTGTTCAACTGTGAATAAATTTGTACGTAAATATGTTCTACTTTTTCATTGTACTTACAGAACTTTGTGTACAAATGATTTTTTAGGAAAATGTTATTAAAGTCAAATTCAATTGAAACTGAGCAGTTATAAACCACAAAACAGTTTATAATGTTAACAAAAGTTTTTGCGTCCTTCTAAATTCTTCTGTTTGTATTTTTGTGGAAATTTAAGAGACAAGAGACATAAATTCTTTACATAATGTCCAGCTTTTCTATATTCGTACATACTTACATACACAGTATTATGTGTGTATATTTGCACAAAAGTATTTATTATATGTTGACAGAAACAAAACATACTCATATCCTAACACTTACTATATTTGGTAATTAGAAGAACAAAGAGTAAATGTAACTCAAAATTATGAAATTAAAATGGTTTGTTGTCTTTAATATTTTTCCCAGTTATCATTTTTATACCCACCACCAAAAAGATCGGAATAATGTTCGTAAAACGAAAAGGTCTATATATTCTCGGTCCTTCCGTCTGTTGAAGGCACGATAGAACTTCGAAAAAAAACATAGAACAATGAAATTTTTATCAAACATTCTCTGATCCATCAAAATGTTTGGTATTTAAAATAGGCAAAATAGGTTTAGTAGATAAAAATTTCAGACTAACTCGATATTTTTCAGATATTTTTTGCTATTTTTTCAAATATAATGCAGATAATACCATGAAATTTTGCACACTTTTTTTATTATAGAAGGAAGAGTCTTGTTCAAAATGGTAGGAATCGGTCCACGATTTCTCATAGACCCCATATAAATGTCTTCCCGGAATATGGCTTTATGGTACATAAATGTCTATAGAAAAGCCGTATCCATACCAAATTCTGCAATAATAAGTTCCATGCAAAGTGAAATCCCAAAACAATATTTTGTTTGCATCAGTCCATATTTTAACATAGCCCCATACAAAGAGCACTTCCAAAAATCACTTAAATACTTATAAATCTTTTATAAAAATCACTATCAATTTGAAATTCAATAAATATAATCTAAATATACATATAAATCGTTGTACCGAATTTTATTATGATCGATCCATTTTTGACCATAGCCCCATCTAAAGTCCAGTTCCGAAAATATCTTCAATTCGCATATATATTATAAAAACTACTATCAAGTTTTAATTCAATACAAATAATGCATACATATATAAAAATCGTCAATCTCAATATGATGATGATCGGGTCATATTTGACTGTAGCCCCCATATAAAGTCCACCTCCGACAATCACTTAATTGCGTATAAATCTCTTATAAGCATTACTAGAAAATAGTCCATACATATATAGAAATATTCATATCCAACTTTTTAACGATAGATCCATATTTGACAGTAGTCCTCATATAAAGTCCACCTCCCAAAATCACTTAAATGCGAATAAATCTCTTATATTTTTATTTATTTATTAAAAAATTTATTATAATTAAAATTACAATAAATCTAAGGCTAAAAGCACTAGCATCAATGGCTATCGGCTTAAATCTCTTATAAAAATCATTATAACGATGAAATTCAACACAAATAGTTCGCATGTACATATAAATCGTCGTACAGAATTTCATGATGATTGACCCGTAATAGGTCACGGTTCCCTTATGAGGACTACTCCCGAAAACTAATTAACCTACATAAACATATGTATCGAACCGAAATTTTGCACAGAAAAATTGTGAGTATATAAAAATTAAACTTTTGTGAAAGTTGGTCCATAATTGGGCATAGCTCCCGTACAAGTTCCACTTCCAAGAATAACCACAGAGTTATTCAGAAACTGATTTTGTTCCCTAGGCCTTCTTATACCTCATTTATTGTATGTTACAGTAAAACGCTTTATGTTAATTGCTCAAAAAAAATAAAGAAAGTGTAAATTCTTGATTATAAGTGGAATATGCATTAAATTTTTATAAATATCATCACTGACATAAAATTCAACTTAAACAAACCTGAAGTAAAAAGAAATTACGGGACAATATTTTTTGAAGTTTGCCTAATAATAAGTGATTTGGTGGTGGGTGTATAAGATTCGGTACAGCCGAATGTAAACTCTTACTTGTTTAATAAAAGTTATTTCATTATATTATTAAACATATTTATTTTATTCATCTTATTATAGTTTATTAGACCTTTTTTATTATTAAGATTTTAGAAATTTTTTAAGCTTAAGGTATTTTTTATAAAAAATTTAAATTTTATTTCAATATTTCGCTACGCCTCACACTGTGTTCACTGCGGCAATAAATCAATTTGGACCTGCTCTTCGATTTTGATGGTTTTTGCATAGATGGTTAAAAACTATCTAATCTACGCTCAACAAACCGCTGGCCATGTTTTATAATATTGAGGACATTAACGTATTTATTTTATACAACGAAATGAAGTCAATAAAATGAATTGACAGGCGACGGTTATTATTACTGACGTAACATTGGCACTTCTAAACATAGAGGAACGAGCGCTGACCAAACCCATAATCGTGTATCCAAGGATACGAAGTCCAATGAATGCCTTTAGTGTAAAGGTAAGAAAAAATAATTCTAATGTTCAAAAATTTAATAACTACACAATTTTTTTCATTTTAGATATTATCAAGACCGGCAGAAGGAGCTGCAACGTCATTTGCGTCTAGAACAAACAGGCCGTCATGTCGCCTATACCGTTCTCACTGTTAAAAATATAGTTTGCGCAGAGCATTCAACACTTATGCATCGATGCTACAGCTGCACACAATCTACACAACGATTTTAAGGCTTTTTTTTTTTATTTAAAACTCATAAAAAATTAATATGTTATTTATTTTATGTTATTAAATAAAAATTAAATTAAACATGTTAGAGTGCAATATTCGGCTGTGTCGAATCATAAATACCCTCCACAGAAATATACTAAGAAATACACAAACTACACTGGTTATAGGACTAAAATATCCTTAATCTGCGTTTTTTAATGCTAATAACTTAACATAATTCATTTCAAATACATATTTAGAAATTTGATCTAATTTTGATCAGAATTTTATATACGAGTATATGAAGATATTCCACGTTAAATTTCAGTATTACCGTGAATTTCGGTAGTGGACTTTATATGAGGAATATGGATGAAGATATTTATATGGAGGCTATGAGAAATCATGGAGCGATACTTACTAGTTTTCATTTACCCCATTTACCACTTATGGTGATGAAGAGTATTAAAATTAAGAAATAGGTCCCTGTAAACCTTGTTCTTCGTATAAGGCCAACTGATGACTCACTCAACAGAGTGAGTGAGCTTTTGAAAAATATAAATAGGTACGTTATAAGTGTTCTTGGGAAATTCTAAATAATGTAGAAATAATAAAAGTACCTTTTTATGCCAAAATATAGTAAAACCACATTTTAAATTTTAATTTAGAGGGGTTTTTAATGAAACAGTTTATATATATTTGGTACTTTGTTCTCTATGTCAGGATCTTAGAATTATAACATTATGATCCGGATGAAGAAAAAACATTCTAGGAGAGTAAGTAATAACTTTTACTTTTTTAGAATAAATATTTTTTGGATGCACGATACTATACGTTTTGTATAGTATGTCTTACTTAAACATCTAATCGAGTAATTTGTTGATTACCCTACCCTGCTTTAAGCATATACTGATGTTTACATCAAATAACAACAAACGTGAGGTATTACTTGCTTTCATTATTTCTTAGTTACCCATTTCCGCCTTCATTTCCTGTGCATCTTTTATTTTATCTAAAACAAAAAGTTCTTTACACGAATTTCAATCAAAAGAAAAAATGTTTTCTAATATCTTTCTCAAACTTTCTAATATGAGAAAAATGTGTTTTCTGTTTTTGTTTTAATGCGTAGGTTGTATGGAAACTTTTTAGACAGTGACATTTTTAATGTCAAAAAAATACCAATTTAATTGTGGTAAAACATGTAAAAGTTTGCGGAAAAAAATTTCTTAATGAAGGGAAACTGAATAAGTTTTAATCGTGTAATTCCTCCACTTATTTGTAAAATGTCGCATTTTCCATCCTTTCCTGTCACATACTGAAATGCCATAATATGAAATTAATTAGAATTTATGAATGAAGGATTGTGATATTGTAACTAATATGTTAGGAAATTATTGTTTTACCTACATGACAAAGGAGTACGAAATTTGGGGGGAAATACATACATATCTATGGTCTCATGTAGAAAGGCCCTAACTCGCATATTTGAAACTTTACAGGAGAATGTAAAAACATAATAGAAACTGTAATATTCAAAATGTAACTTTTTTTTGTACAACTGCTTACAAAAGCGTTATTTTTTACACTATTGCAATAAATTATTGTGAGGAGGTGTATTTGCGTTAAATGCATTGGAATCGCAAAAAAAAAACAAATTTCGAAAAAATAGCGAGTTAGGGCCTTTCTACATGAGACCAATGATATGTATGTATTTCTTAATAGGTTATTTTCGGGTAATAAAAACAATTTATTAAAAAGAAAAAAAAAACTTTTAAAACGCAATCTAAATGCATTCATACAGAAAAAAACAAGTAAGAAAGTATAGTCGGTCAAGCCCGACCATATAATACCCTACACATGGGAGATATGACCTATTATGGACCGATCATCCAAAAATTTAGTGTCATGATTTCTATGAATATAAATATTATGTATGTTAAACTTTTACTCGATATAAATACTTTTGAAAGATTTATAGAGGTAAAAGTGAATTACGGATAGGGTCCAATGGGAGTTTTGGACCAACCACTATAAAACTAGGTTTCATCATTTATGTAAATAAGAAACTTATTTGTGTCGAATTTTATTTGGGTACCAAAATGTTTAAGAGATTTATTGTCGTTAAAGTAATTTTCGGAAGTGGGGTTATATGGGATCTAAGACTAATTATAGTCCGATCATCATAAAACTGTACCATATTATATATACGAAACATATTTTTGTTCCATATTATTTGTATACTGTCATTTTTAAGAGAGTTAGGTTCTTTAAAGTGATTTTCGGAAGTGGACCTTATATTCTTTGTTGCAATAAAATCTAACAGCTAAAGAAAAAACTATTTATCCAGATTAAACCTTCATCCAAATCTCCATTGCCCAATTATATTGCCAGCAACAAAATTACTAGATCTTCCGATTCCATTAAAATCTAAATAACTAAACATCTTGCGGTTGCCATATAATAGTATAAGCATGCTGTCACGAAAAACTTCAAGTTCTTTATGGTTGCAAGAGGTACAAAATGAACGCACTTTATTTTACAACTCTCAGTTACATGATTCTATTTAAACAAATATTCAAAATTAACAGTTTCCTTCCCTTATAATAATTACATTCAACAAATAAGTTAAAGATTTAACGTGCATAAAGTTTTTACTTTTATAGGCTGAGGATAATGGATTTAAATAAGCTTGTCATCAAATAACTAAAGACCTACCAACACATCGTTAAATCAATAAACCAACCAATGTTTCTTCCTTTAAACAATTCTAAAAACCAAAACGGAACTCAGACAACAAGAAAATGTAAAAACGAATATGCCTTACAACAACAGTAACAGTCATAACTGAAAACAAAATAGAAAGAAAAGATACGTAAAAACACAAAAATTAAAAGTACTTTGCAGCAGAGCAGAAACAAGCCTTGGGCCAAAACTATTTACATACAAACTCACAAACTTACTATGTTATGGAAGCAACAACGACAAAAACAACGACAAAAGCTATAAAGGAGTAATAGTTAAAATAAAAGAGGCCACTTGAGCACAAATAAAATATTAATAAAATAAAAAACACACACAAGGAGGAAAACAAATAAAAATGAAGAGTAGAAAACGAATCAAAAGTCGGACAAGAAGTACAAGAGAAATGTCTACTTGTTTCCCCATTCAAATAGAAATTGAAATAAGAATAAAAACAAACGGAGCATAATAAAGAATACTTAAAGGGAAAATGCAACTAAATAACAATCAAACACACAAACCAAATAATTCATTCACTGTGTCCCTAAGGATCGACTGCATAAACTTCTACATTTTGTTTTGATACTTATTTAAACAATTGTCCAATAGTAACAAATACATTTGTTTTTTTTTTCAGAGTAATGCCACTACACTTAACAATAAGAGATAATAAATATACTCGTAAGTATATTTTGTAAGTAGATAAAACATTATTTTTAACTAAATTATTTATTTATAGAATCTGCGCTTTTAGGCATAACAACAAGTATTAAAATCTTACTAAAATTTAAACTAATTACTCTTGCAAGAGCTTGACAAAAAAAATGGACCTCATCTTAGCGGGGTGGTAGATCGTTTTTGCAAGGCATTGATCCAACCTTATATACACGCGTTTAAGATAATTAGCCATTTCCGTAAATGAGATGAATGCCATTTGTTTGAATTACGAAATTCACCGGTTTAGAAATATCAATGTTAACGGTCCATGGTTCAAAAATGTCACTTCTTAGCTGTTCTTTTATCTCAATATTTTTAGTAAGTCTTCGCAAGCTCGGACAATTTTTTGAAACCCTTTTGAATAATATCCCATTGTGATGAAGAACACAAGTTACAATAAATTCTAGTATGTCCAAACTCTAGACAATTACCACACTGGACAGGTCGATTTCACTTAAGAGGTTTTTCTACGGTTACTCTAAGATTTCCAAAATAATATAGGGAATGTATTGGGTGAGTTTAATTTCCTTTTATTTTTTTCTCATCGCAAAGAAATTGGTATAGGTTCAACGGTTTCCGTTTAGAATTACCATTCTGCAGTGACTAATTATTGTCATCTTCGCTCAAAAGCGCATAATTAATGCACTTGCATTTAGTTTCTGCTTTTTAACAGGTGTTTCTTTATTTTGTGGTCTTAAATTTGTTTCATTAATACTTAAATATCTACTAGTGGCCAGCGCGAATGTATTTGAATACCAAAGAAAAACATTCTTTTGATGTTTTTATTATATTAATTTTAAAAATTGATATTTAATAATTTTAATTTTAAATTTTAATGTTTATAAATTATTTATCATGCATTAACTATAATGTTGAATAGTTTTTTAAAATATAATAAATTGTAGATTCATGTATATGTATGAAAATTATCGTTTCATAGGTGGACTGATAGACAACTGTACAGCAGAAACCGATGTGATCAACCCATTTAAGACAACACGTAAAGTATAGTCGGTCAAGCCCAACCATACAATACCGTACAACCAGTATACATATGTATAAAACAGTTGTTTTCAGAAATGGGCCATATAGCTCCCATTTCAGATATTACCTCTTATGGACAGATCACCCAAAATTTAGAGCCATGACTTCCGTGAATATAAATATTATGTATGTTATACTTTATCTCGATATAAATACTTTAAAAGGATTTATGGAGGTTAAAGTTAAATACGGAGAAGGTTTTATATGGGAGTTTTGACTAATTATGGGCCGATCATAATAAAATTTTATCATATTTGTGTTCAATATTATTTGGATATCGACATATTTAAAAGAGTTATGGACTTCATTTACCACTCATTTATGATGAAATTTGTTTAGATACTTGCATAAATCAAAAATTTATGATCGGTAAACCCCAATTTCGGAAGGACATTTATATGGGGGCAAGGTGAAATAATGGACCGATTTACACCAGTTTTAATTACATCCATCCTTATACCAAATTTTATCGAAATATCTTCAAAATTGCGACCTGTACTCTGCGCGCAAGCTTTTTATGGGCAGCCAGACGGATGGAAGGACGGACATCGTTGAATCGACTCCGAAAGCGATGCTATCAAAACTATATACTCGTATGTACATAAAATGGACATTAGAATTTCCTCCCAACAAATAAATTGTTTCAGTTTTCTGAAGAAGAAAAACATAATAAATACAGGAAATTTGTACAATGCGAAGCCAGTATTCTGTATACCATAGAGGAAAAAATCCTATCCTGCATACAAAATTTTGAAAAAATGTGTTATAATTCTATGATTATAGTACCTACAGACATATATGATACCTTAAATGTAAGCTTAATGTCTTGGCTATTTCTATTAATAAACTAAAATAACACTTATATAGACATTTTTTTAATTTTTTTTTTGGATATTAAAAAAAAATTCGGGTCAAAAAATATAATCATGATATATAACGTTGGAAAGGTATTTTTAATACCTTTAATTTAATGTATTACAAATTATCAGACACCTTGTAGTTCCGGAGATATAGGCCTATATATTTTCAACTTTACGAGCCCGCCCCCTCGAAAATAGGCGTGACCGTCAACAAATTTTCTTTGCTGAAATCTCCTCTAAAGACCCTATTTAATGATGAACGATTTGTTCCATTACGGACCGATCATTATAAAATTATGTGTCATCAGTTCTGTATATTATGTGTGTCGAATTTTATTTGATTACCAACATTCTTAAAAAATTTATGATCGTTAAAGTGATTTTCGGAAGTGGGCCTTCTTTGGGAGCTATGACTAATTATAGACTGATTTGCATGAAATTTGTAGATGTGATTTGGCTTCATTTACCACTCATTTGTGATGAAATTTGTTTGGTTCCTTGCATAATTAAAACATTTATGATCGGTAAACCCCAATTTCGGGAGGACTTTTGTATGGGGCCCAGGTGAAATAATGGACCGATTTCCACCAGTTTCAATCCCATCCGTCCTTGGGCCGAAAAAATATCACTTACCAAATTTTATCAAAATATCTTCAAAATTGCGACCTGCACTCTGCGCACAAACTTTACATAGACAGCCAGCCATCCAGACGGACAGATGCATAAAGAATTAAAGTTGCTTGTGGTACTATTGTGATAAATTTTTTAAATTTCTTATGTTTCGTACATTTTTGTAATTCTTATTCCTTGTTTGAGATTTTTTGTGTATCATATGAGTTTGAAAACTTAAAACATATTGATAACCGACCTATTAATGATATGGCATGAACACTAACAAAATGCAGGCATGCTCATATATTTATTATCGTAACCCACAACAAATACAAATTTTTGAAACATATATTTTTTCATAAAAAGCGAACTAATTTTTAGTTTGTTGTTATAATATTTTGTTTTATTAAACTGAATTAATTTTATTTTTGAATTATTTTTCAATGGATTTTTAAAAAGTACCAAAATGTAGAAAAAGGTACTCTTTTTGTTGACGGTCAGTACCATTTCAATTTTTAATTTTTCCATCACTGATACGCATATGTAATACATAAGAATAAGAGAGTAACACGAATTGATAGTACAATCGTCTTTCTTCTTCTCACCCTGATATCTGAAAGGTAATCAGCTAAGCTTAAAGAATTCCTTCATGTAAATTGGGAGGAAAGTTATGCCCCTATTGCGGTTCACAACTTTTTTAATAATTTGGTCGTCTTTCATAAATCGGTATTGCCATTCACAACTTAAATGTAGTTGACTTTTTGGTTGTGCGGCTGATTTTTTGGTTGTGTTTACAAAAACGATAAATATACACAACTGCTTATTAGCAGTTGAGTCTTTGTCGGTTATAGATTTAAATAAAATTTTTAATACATTTCCTTTAAAAAAATAATACAAAAAAGATAAAAAATGGAAAAATCGTAAGTAGAGGTGTTTTTTGATCTTAATATAATTAATTAAATGATTAATACACATACGCAGGACAGTCAAAATAACAACCAAAGCCCAATTTGAGCGAGTTGTGCAGCTGATGGAAAAAAATCCAGAAATTGCTAAAGGAAAGCAAAAATTTGAAATGACTAAAACTCAGTATAAGGAAGCTTGGTAAGGATTTACAATAGAATTGAATAGCTTGGGCCCACCTACAAGAACATCCTTCGAATGGCAACGTAAGTATATGACATCTTAATTATTGTAAACAGACATTTTATTAGAATTTTTACTTCATATAGGTTTGGATTCATTACAAAGCAAGTATTAAAAAAAACTTGCTAATAATAAACAAAACCAACAAGCAGAAGGTGGTGGTCCTTCACAAGAAATTCCGCTTAATGTACTTGAGGATTGCGTGTCCCAGCTGTTATCACTAAATGACGAAGTAGCACCATCTGGACACACTTTCGGCGTTGAAAACGTTTGTCCGTCAACAAGTCAGGCTTTAGAAACTCCTTAAAATCTCGACATGGAACAAATCGTTACAAATGAACCTGAGATAATAAATACACCAGCCAAGAAAAGAAAAAAATCACCAGAACAAGAGCGTCTGGAACTTCTGAGAAAACAATGCGAGACACAAGCTAAACTTTAAAAAAGTATTAAGGATTTGGAGAAAACCAGTTATAAAAATTATGAAATAAACAAGCAGCTTTTACAAATTAAGCAAAAGAAAATTGCCTCTATGAAAAATAATACTTATTATACAAACATATTTGTTACTTATTTTAGAAATTTCTTACTTCGCACTGGGTAGTTCAAGAGGATTGGAATCATCGCGTATTTTTCTACGTATACGTAGAACATTTTTGTATTAGCGTCATGATTTTCGTCTTCAAAAAAGAAATCCACACTTAAATCCATTCTTTTTATTTTATAGAAACTTGATTTTTTTGCGTTTTTTTCTTTACTTTACAAATAAAATGCATGGTGTTGCCAACATGAAATCGATATTTCATGTCGGCAACGCCATAACAATTACAACTAAAAATCGTTGTGTTACACAATACCAAAAAATAATTTGATTGAGTTAAAGTCGGGTTGACTGACAGACGACCAAACTTAGTTGAGTTGAGAACGGCAATAGGGGCATTAGCCTATCCGAAACATTTTTATATAAATAAATTTGAAAAATATAAACTTCTTATTCTTCACAGAAATTAAATTTTAAATTTTCTTATTTAGAAGAAATGTTTTTGTGTAATTCAAACTGTTTTAAATAATTGCATTGATTAATTATTGTAAACCAAAACAAAAACATATGATTTTTGTAATAAAAAGTATAACAAAAGCGAACATAAAGAGCGCTAACAACGAAATTTTAAATAAAAATGAACAAAATTTTTTAAAAATGCCTGGAATTTCAATTGTTGCTGTTTTAAATGAACAAATTTAAAGGACGCATCTGATCCTCTGCCATATTCCAGTGCAAACGACAAAAGTTTTCTTATTGCTGACACCAACTTTGAAATTTTTAAAATTTTGTTTAAATATCAGATAAAAAAAAACAGTAAAATAAAAAAATTAATTATTTAATTGTCATTATACTCGAAAATTAGTAGTATGATTTTTTTCAGTATAAAATTATAAAAAACAACAATTCCCTTTAAGAAATCTAAAGTGGTTTCATTCCGAAAAAAAAATTGGGTTTTCGTTTTCTAAAGACTCAATTTACTGAAACCAGTTACGATCGGAATTGAGTTCTGTGTAATGGCTGAATGAACGACAAAAAAAAACAATAAAAAACGAGGGGTAACATGAGGAAATCAGCCATATATTTTTGTTGGTGAAAATAGAAATTTCCTTGGAGTTGGCTTTAAAATATCCTAATTTTGATATATGTATGTACATAATATCTTTATTAAGAACTTAGTATTCGAAAAACATATATGTTTGCATAAAATGTTTCCAAATAAATATAATTTTGGCAATTATTATCAAATCCAAAATTAACGCATATATCAGATATATTGAAGCAGAATTTAAATCTGTAAGATATTTGGCGCATTCCGAAAGATAATTTTGATTGTTAGCCGGACATGGTTATATAAGCTGTATATATATTTACATCTATAGGACACCACAATATCTACATACTTTATAGGACCGCAAATTAAATATTAGAGATAAACCGTGTATGTATGTACCATGAATTTATTTATGTGCGTATACGCGTATGTATTTTTGTACTAGTGCATACCCTGCATATAACGCGACTAGTCCATACATGCATGTAAAGACTAGACCAAAGAGGAGTAGGAGTACTCCAAAGCTACTCCAAATATATGAAAAAAGGTGGTCGATTTAACATTGCGATGTCCTAGGATTGGACCATATAACCCATCGGAGTAGTCCCAAAACTACTCCATGCTTCTACTCCATGGAGTACTCCAGAGGGTTAGATTTAAACAACAACATCTCAATATGCAATCGTGTTAACACGAAACCATGTCGTTTAACTATAAGCTCTTGTTTAACTATGACATGGTCCATGACTGCATTACATTGGACCATGTTGTAAGTAGTCCATTCCATCCAAAATGGATCACGTAGACCAATATTATTTGCAGGGATACTTGAGAACAAACACATTTATGCACAACAGTAAAAGCAAGTATCAATTGGAAGTTATTTGTGAGGCATTGTGTGTGAGCTCCTAAACAACTACAAATGCAATTTTAAAGTTTAGTTTTTGCTAACGTTATTGTTCTTGTTGTTGTCATCGTTGACGCTGTTTGTTGCCAAAAACGACAAATAGGCTAAAGGTCTACTTGACTGTCTGTTTGTCAGCCAGACTAGCTGACAGTTCCGTTGACGTATTTTGCTTAAAGGCGAAAAACGTGTTAGACACAATTGTTGAACCAACGAATAAAAAAGTGCAGAAACACATTCAAAAGCAACACAATGAAAAAATCACTAAAGCACACAAAACTGAAACTACAATACAAAAAGTTAAATTCTATTTAAGCAGCATGCACTTAATCTCATTCATTCAGTCATGCATGCATAACTATAAACATATCATTTGATGTACATATGTATGTGAATACGAGTATGTGCATTATACTGACATAATGTGAATGAAATGTAAACAATACATATATACAAATTATGTGAAAACTGACATCCTAGTACACAAAGTTTCTATTTGCCTGCGTGTGTATGCGTGCAGTATTAAGTCAATTTTACAAGAAAATCATTTTTCCTAAAGCAAAAAAATTTCAGCTGCATATACGGGTACATACTTTGCAGCAATGTTCTCTACTAAATTTAAACATAAACTTTATTTTTATAGACAAATATGTATTTGTATATATGTATACATTAGAGTGCTTCAGGATTGTATGGACGAAAAAAATTTCAAGCTTTTTTTTTTGCCAAAACCCATTCATAATAATATAATCCAGTTAGTCTTAAATACTTTCCGAAAGTTTTGCTCAAAACTGACTTTAAATCGTGAAATTCGAAGGTAAAATTTTGATATATTTGGTATTTCTAATAAAAACTTAGATTAGCGCGTTTAAGGGTTAATTGGACTTAAGTAAAGTTTTAAGTTTCATAAAAGTCGACTTGAAAATTTATAACATTTCGATATCTTTAAAGGCAAATGCATATTTTCCCATTGTTAGTACACCTCGATAGAGTAGGCGATAGAGTGCCGGACTATCAGTCAAAGGGTTGCGGGTTCGATTCCCGCCAAAGACGCTGGGTAGACGAGTCAGACATATGGAGATAGGTCACACATTTGTAGACCAGTCAGACACATGTAAACTAGTCAAAATATTATAAAAGCTTGATACATTATTATCTAAGTTATCATCAGCAAGTACATAATCCCAATTGACATTAGATAGCAAGCTGTTAAGTACAGTATAGTTAGTGCGAATAAAACAGTAAGATTGCAATGGTATAACATTTTGTATTCTAGCCATAGATTGTTCATTATCCGGCAATGATAAACCAATTTCAAAAGGAGGATGGTGAAGGTCAACGGGATACGACACAGGCAATGTATCACGAAGACAAAATTCCAGAGGATAATTAACGAAAGCAAGATCAAGAATATTTCCGGATTCATTTGTTATATGGTTTAATTGGAAAAATCCGCATCCATGCAGGGAGTTTAAAAAATCGGACATAATTGTTGGTAGCAAATAATTACAATCAAAGGATTGAACCCATTTTACATTTGGAATATTAAAATCGCCAAGTAGAAGTACTATATCGGATGTGTTTGATTGATTCAGAACGAATTTAATAGCGGAAAAATGTTTATTATATATTAAAAGAGATGAGTTAGGTGGTATATAAGAACACGTGACAAATAATTGTCTATGACCAACACGAATTTTAACCGCAATAAACTCAATTTCATCATCAATGTCATCAATTAAAACATTTTCTATAATCTCACATAGCAAAACATCAAGGACAGCAATAAGTACTCCACCACCAAGTTTTCGCATACGATCATATCTAAATATTTGATATTTGGAACATAGAATTTCATTGTTATGAATACATTTTTTATCATTCAGCCAGGTTTCGGTAAATACAATAATGTGGTATGAAAAATCAAAACTGTTTGCAAAAAGATTAGTTAATTTAGTATTGAGACCCCGTACATTTTGGTAAATAATATTAATGAGATTATCTATCGATAGTTGAGTTAGTTTTTTGAAGATGATTGCGGTAGATGAACAATGCCAGATGTTGAAGTATTTTTATACTCGTATTCACGAATAAGAGCATTTGGCGGCCAAAAATCTAGATTCACAATTGTATCAAAGTACTCTTGAGAGACGATTATTTTAAAAGATGCTTTATTTCTTGGTTCAGAATATTTAAATTTGAAAACAATCATATCAATATTGGAGCCAATTTTATCAGTTATGTAATGTTTGATGTCATCAGTAGTTGTAAAGGAAGCAAATCGAGCAGCAAATATAGTTTTTTTTGGAGAAATAACTTGAAGAATTGGAGTATTGTTAGACGGTATAGCAACAGGAGTGGGCGGATTTAAGTTAGTTGAAACAGATGAACTTGTTGAATTGTTTGGCGGATTAAGAACTTGTTGAATAGTTTTGTGGTTTGGTGGTTTAAAAACAGGAGCGAGTTGATTTAGATTCATGGGAACAGGTGAACTTGTTGAATTAAGATTTAAAGATAATGGTACATTGTTTATTAAGTCAGATGAGGGTATAGAAATAGTTGCAGGACTTTTTTCAGTTGTTAATGGGTGAACCAACGACAAGGAAGAACTGGTAGATGAAGATGAAGATGCAATTAGTGGATTATCAGAAACTTTTTCAACAGCATTAGCATTAGTTATAGTTGTAGCTTGTTTCTTTCTTTTCGGTGAGCTTGGTGTTTTTTCAAGAAGTTCTTTATATTGCGTAAATTTCTTAAAAAGGTTATTTAAGTCATTATGAATTTCATTAAATTGATTACATGTGTAACCTAACCTAGTACACCTCGAAACTTCAGAGCCGATGAGGCGCCAGGTAACTTTATCCTTTTATCCTAGTATTTTTCAGAAGTATAATTTAAGAGATTTTATCATGTTTCACAATTCATAGAACAATTTTAGGGACGAGAACAGTCAAAATTTATTATATTAGGACCACTCTAATATACATATATAAATTGCAGTTTCCACATAGACATATAGTAAGCTTAATGCAAAACAACGATCCAATTTTTGTTTGTTTTTAGTTGAGTTATTTCAGCTAATTCTATTCTAAAAGCATTTATGAACTTTAAACGATAGAACTTGATTCAAGTTAAATGAATAAACAATGTTCAAAATGCTATATTCTTCTCTGCCGATTCTTAAATGCATTCCAACTAATTATAATGACAATTACAAAAACTACGCTGTTGTTAGGATCAGAATATCATTATTCAGTATTTCCTAATCCGTTTTAGTGCAAATTTGAAATGTTTTTATATTTTTATCAATTCTTACGATTATTTACATGTATATTTATCATAACAATCTTATATGTAATGTAACCATTAATAAAACTAAAAACATGTTAAAAATTCTTTCATATTCACCAGGTTAAGGAAAAAAGTATAAAAAGGTTATATGGCTTATATCATCACAATAACGTTATTTACAAGAGTTTATAGCTGGAAGTGGACCAATTACACAATGATATCTTCTAAATTAGTATCTAGTAACGTGATTTCTATGCACCTGAGGCTTCTTTAGGTAGAATTTGGTCTCAAGAATAGTTGTTATAATGATACTGGGAAGTTTACTTTATTTGGAAGCTATTCCCAAATATGGACTGACAACTACAAAATTCAGTGGTATAATTGCCATATTAGTATGATTTGTGGATTAAAATTACTGATCGGTATAAAATGTTGGTTTGATATCACTATTTATTAAACATTTTTGTGGTTTTACTTGTTTTTCGAAATTGGTATGGGATGGCCAATTATAAACCAATCTTTATAAAATTCGGTACATAGAATTTTATATATATAGGGATTTATTTTGTCGAATTTCAACCAAATTTCGGTATACTTAAGAGAGATATAAGTATTGAAGTAATTTTCGAAAGTGGACCTTATGAGCAAATATGGAGCTTAATTCTTAATATCCAACAGTTTGATTATGGTACATATATACGATCAGTGAAGCGTTTTGGATCGGTACCATATATTTCATACTTGTATGGGGGCTATGTGAAATCAAGGACAATTTATACCATTTTCATCAAAATGACGTGTGCAAAATTTCATTGTATTATCTGTAATATATTTAAACAAAATATCAAAAAACTGTTTAAAAATATCATATTTTGATGGAGGTTGTTACACATTTTGGTCCATAACTCTGGTTTTGATGATTTTCAATATCAAAATGCATAGTAGAATTATAAACGGTTTTTTGGAGACTTTGCTGACTTTGGTTACACGGTTTACACGGACAGACATGGCTCAATCGACATAGAATTTCATAGGGATCAATAATATACCTTGTTGGGACTCAGGTGAATGTTTTTAAGTGTTACGGAATAACAAACTCACCACTACTTGTGGTGGTGGAGGGTATAAGAACTCAAAAAAAAAAAAAAAAAATAGTGACCTTTAACTTATGATGCAAATTAATAAAATACAACAATAATTAAAAGAAAAATTATATTTCTTATACCCACCACCAAAAGGATAGCATCGTAGAACCAAAAAGTCTACTTATATAATATGGGTCCTTATAAGATTCTAAGGCGATCTAGTCATGTCCGGCCGTCTGTTATTGGCACGATAGAGCTTCGAAAAAGGACATAGAACAAAGACATTTTTACCAAACATTCTTTGATCAAACGAAATGTTTGGTATTGAAGATCGGTCCAGTAGGATCTAAGTTATAGATCAAAGTTTCAGACTACCTAGATATATTTCAGGTATTTTTTGCTATTTTCTTCACATATAATGCAGATAATATCATGAAATATTGCACACTTTATTTTTATTATAAAAGAACAAGTCCTGTTGAAAACAGTAGGAATCGGTCTACGAGTTTTTATAGCTCCCATACAAATATCTTCCCGGAATATAGATTTATAGAAAAGCCGTATTCATACCAAAACCTGCAATAATAAGTTCCATGCAAAGTGAAATCTCAAAACGATGTTTTCTTTACATTGGTCCATATTTTGACACAAACCTAAACAAAGACCACTTCCGAAAAATAACTTAAATTATTATAAATCTATTTAAAAATCACTATTAAGTGAGAATTCAACAAATATAATCCAAATATACATTTAAATCGTCGTACTAAATTTCGTGATGATCGGTTTATATTTGACCATAGCCCCCATATAAATTCCAGTTCCGCAAATCACTTAAATGTGCATAAATCCCTTATAGAAACCACTATCATCATGGAATTCAACAAAAATAGTTGTCACTTTCAATATAATAGTGATCGATCCATAATTCACCTTAGCCCCCCTATAAAGTGGGTACAAAATTCTCCACAGTGACAATTTTGACGTTACAAAAAGCCAAAATCAGTTTCCTAGAGCTTGTTGGCACTTAATTTATTGTGTGTTAAAGTAAATCGCTTAATGTTTCACGCTGCCAAAAAAATATAAAGAAAGTGTAAATAAAATTTTTAAATATCGTCATTGAGATGAAATTCTACTAAAACAAACATAAAATAAATATAAATTACGGTAAATATTTTAATTATTTGTTGGTTTTGTTCGGCTACAGGTCGTTGAATAAATAAAAACTTTTGATTTTTATTTTAAATATTTTTATTGTTGTTCCCAATATTTCAATTAGCGTCACTAATCATCTTCGGGGGTATTTAAAAATAATAAATAACACAAAAATTTTTCCTTATTTTACACTTATTGTCCTTCTGCTTGGATTTTTGTTTTTAAGAAGTTCGCCTAATAATGGGTGATTTGGTAACTGCCAGATTTGACGATTTATCGTCATTTTGATGATATTTTCTATGAAAGTGACGATTTTCTGAATTTTTAAAATTTCCTATCATTTGTTTGTTTTATTAATATTTTTATTACCAAATTTTCTCTTTTATCAGACAATAACTATTTTTCTCATTTAATATCAAAAATAGAAAGAAGAACAAAACTAAACGATAGTGGCGTTTTGTTAATTATTGCCAATTGTTGAGTTTAAGTATAATAATTTCAAATAATATTATGAGTCAGGATAGTAGAAATTACTTATGATGCTGAATTGCGTAAAATAAAATTTTTTAAATTCAACGGGAAAGTTCTACAGAAACTTATCCTATTTTAACATAACGTCGAAAAAATATCAAAATAAATTTAAATATCAAACAGAAATATAGAATTCTTTAAAAATAAATGTATTGGATGAATTCTTTACTCTAAATGTTTTTTAAACATAATTAACTAAATTGTTTTGACATTGTAATTAAACCTGAATTAATGAAATATGTTACATTCAGATATTTATTTGTAAAATACTGTATTATGTTGTAAATATATTACACAGTTATGTTTCACATTATATTTTTTGTGATTTCTTATTTATTTTATGTATTTTGATATATGTACATATTTATAAAAAATAAAGTAGGCTTGAAGTGTGCTTTTAGACAAAATTTTCATACAAAATTTTCATAAACTACATTTGAAGTCTACTTTAATTTTTTATAAATACGGCAGGTAAAGTATAAGAGACATAAATTTTCATGTTTTTGTTAAAGCTTCTATTAGAAATATTGGCTTTTTATTTTACCGAATTTTTGGGACGATTTTTAAAATTCGAAAGGACGAATTTTTTCTTTCTTATCGGAATTTTGACGATTTTTTGCGCAATTCATCTGGCATCCCTGTTACTTGTTAAAGTTTTTTTTTTGAGTTTTCCTATTTTTAATATTTAAAATTTTTACGTGTTTTTTACAATTTTATGTACAAATGGAAAACAAACTCCCTTTAAAAATGAGTCGCCTAAATAGTTTTGTCATTCACTGTATCCATACTAAATTCAGTAAAAACTAATATCGATTGATAAGGGAGTTTGAATAAACCCAAACTACTTAAACTACTTAAAGAGTGGCTGTCCATGGCCATTGTTTATTATATCGATTCTCTAGATGTAATGCTCTTCCAATATTTCCAATTTAGCGCATCTCAATAATTACGTATGCTTAATATATATAAATATCTACATATGTTTAATTATTAACTATTATTCAATTATAAATGGTATTATAAAATAATTTGGAAATATATGACAAAAGAGTCGTCTGTGTTATAAAACTAAGTTGAGTACGCTAAATCCATTGGAACTTCAGTGAGATTTGTGTACTTTAAAAATATATTCAGTGTTGGCAGATCGAATTACGAATGAAAATGTTTTTAACAACATTGTCCTGCATTTCTGTTAACTATATAAAAAATGAAAGAGAAATTATTATATGACTGGTTTTAACAAAATGACTGTCTACAATTGCTGTCAACGTTTTTCAGACATCTGTACGTACATATGTTAAACTCAGCAGTACGTTAAACAAAAAGTCTCAAACAGACGTTCCTGCATGAAATGTCGTTGTGTGTGCGGCTGTGCTTGGCTTGTATTGCAGCAACTGTCAAGTGGTTTACAACAATATTGACAATGGCGACAGCAACACCAACACTAAAGAGAAAATTCAATGATGACAACAAACACTAGTACTTTTAAATTTTATTGTATAGGAACTAAACCAATCCTACTTGTATATTTACATACATATGTATGTGTGTATGTGTCTGAGTTAGTCTAACTCTGTCTTTATGTTTGTATGACAATGACTCTAACGCTACAAACAGTTGTCAAAGCATAAAGGTGTAACATTGACCCACATCCATACTTGTGTACATAATGAGGTGCTCTGCAAATATACATTTTGCACTTAAATTGTCAATTTTAAATAAAATAAATAATAGCTTACAACGTAAAACTTATAAAACACGACCGTCTACTTGCTACGATTATACAGCCATTATTTAATATTGTAGATCAGTTCACCAACCAAGAAATTGTTTATTTAAACATAAACAATGGCTTAAAATGATTATAAAATAATTTAAAAATAAAATAGAAAACTGCCAGTAGTGATAATAAAACAACCTCGAAATTTAATTCTTTTACCTATTTTTTTATGATTATATTGAATTATGAGACAATCTTGTTTCGAAGATTGTACATAAATTTTAAAAATGAAATACTTTTTAGTTATTTGCACTTAAAAAATAAACTTTATTAGGTTTCTTCAATTTCCAAGTGTTATTCGCACGTCCGGTACTTTTAGAAAGTCTAGACAATGTTCCTATCACTTTGGAGTCAGAATCAGCGTTGCCATTTTGGTTACTTTTAACCAAAATTGGTTACTTTTTTTTCCAATGTGTACTTGTGTACTTTTTTTCCGTTTTGGTTACTTTTTTTTAACATAAAAGTAACCATTTTTTACATTGCTTTTACTTTGACTTAATTTACACCACAATTTAAAAGTTTTTTAAAAATAAAACACTAAACACAGGATTACAAAAAAATACATGCCTGTCTCCAAACATAACAAACACAATCATTGTATTGTTGAACGAGTAAAAGGTTCTTCACAAAAACCATCTAAAAACATGCTACTAAATGCATTTTCATATTGATGTTTGACATCGGAACAAGTTAATTTTTCTTTTGTTTTAGAAATGAACGAACCTTAATCAACATTCATAAATTATGTTTTTACCAGAAAACAAAAAAAAAAAAGCTTTTTACAAATTAGCGTGCTATTTAATTTTTTAATAAAGTGTTTTCTAAATAGTTAAGATTGGGTTTCTTTCGTAAAAAATGGATAAGTATGTACTTCGAATTAAAAAATAATAATATTGGTTTTAAGCACAATTTTTATTTTTGTTAGATTTTTATTTAAAAAGGCTGCTCAAAGTAAACCTAATAATCTCGAGTTATCTTCTGGAAGTGATGATGAGAATATGTATATTTTCATTCAATTTCAATAACTTTTTTAAATAATATTTTGTTGTTTAGTGACATTAATAACAGCCCGAAAAGAAAATTCCGTGTATTGTGGTTGGATGAGTTTCCGTGGCTAAGAAACAAAGATGGATGTTGTTTCTGCGCTGCCTGTGTAAAAAAATTGCAAATCATGTAAGTTATTTACAAAAGCACACTAAAAAGTGTTCATAAGCAAAATGTGGAAAATAAAAATAACATTTGCAAGTCCTCAAAAAGAAACTCTTAATAAGCAAGTGCACCAAACAGAGCTAACATTAGTAATGTTTCTTATTTCCCACAATTTGCCTTTTTTTTAATGGACTATCTACCAGGCTTATTAGAGAAGCGCTGTCCCGACTGTCAAATTGCGAAACACATTAAATGTGGCAGGTAAAGCAACTTAATTAACAGAAATGTTAGGAAGCAAATCTAAAGCAAATTTAATTTCCAAACTAAAAACGACAAAGTTTTCGTTAATAGTAGACGAAACAACAGGCGTATAAGAAATCACTAGTTCTAGTCGTTCGCTATATGGAGAAATCATCTAAGAACATTCAAGACAGATTTTTAGCCTCATCTACTTAAACTTTATCTACTAGTGTTTGGTAACAAATGTAATGAAATTAATTACATTTGGGTTTTATTAATATTGTTATTGCTGAATTAGTTTTTTCTTTCAATTGTACCTAATTATAAGACTGAACTACAAACTGAAATGCAATGGTTAATTTATATTTTACATATATATTTTTTAGCTGAAATAAAATAAAATTTTAAATATATAAAATTTTTGGATACTTTTTTTTGCTTTTGGTTACTTTTTTTTTACATTTTGGTTACAAAATTTTTTTGGTGGTGGCAACGCTGGTCAGAATGCTAATTGACTTTTCTTACAAAATACTTCGCCTTTTATAGGAAAATGCTAAGGCGTGCTTACATTGTTATTAATGTAAAGGCTGCAAAATTATACAGAGTGGTATTTTATAAAATCGTTAAATTCAAAAATTATCTTTAAATGTTAAGGGTTGCATTTCGAAATTACTACAGGGTTGCATCTTATAAAAGTGTTAAATTCAAATGTTAGTTTAAATAGTTAGAGATGTATTCTAAGTTTAAATATAAATAAATAAATAAATAAATGAGGGCCGCTACAATTATTATTTGATCAACTCTAAAATTCAGCAAAAATAAAATAATATATGTAAAAAGATATTACAAAACAAAATTTTATTTAGTTCGGTTCATGGTCCAAAATTCACTTAAATTCGTATAAATATTGTTACCAGGTTAACATTTGAGACAAATATACCATATGATTGGTCATAGCTCTTATATAAAGACCACATGCGAAAAAGCCATTAATCTTTATATATTATCTTATAAATATCGGTACCGACATACATACACATAGATCATTTAAATATACACAAAAATCATACTGCAGAATTTTTTGAATTTCGATCCATATTTGACCAAATCCTCTACATTAAACCCTCTTCCGGAAATCACTTCAATACTCATAAATCTCTTATAAATAATGGTACCGATCCACAATTGTATGCGCATATCAGACATACATAATATATAAAGAAGTGGCCCTATAATACTCCCCTGGCGTACACCAGCGCAAGTTGTCGACATGAAGTGATCAAGGATTTTCATCTGAATTGGTAAGATAAGTTTGTTTTATAATTTTTGAGAGATACATACATATCTATAAATTATGTTTGCTTTCCAAGACTTTCTCTTCCATAGTACTTCGTCTCAAACATTAAACTGATCGGACTTACTTTACTAATTCTAGTATTTCTCCAATTGGTTATTAATTTTAGCCATTACCCAAGCTGTGGACTTCTGTCTAGTGAATGTTCTAATAGCAGTATCATTCACTGTAAAAGGAGGTAAGATTTTTATAAAAAGATGTTTGTAATATATGAACTACATATTTATGTACAAGTATATAAATGCTTTAATTTTTGCTGTTATTATACAAACATTTAATATTCCAAGACACAGAGAACTGCCACAAATAGTGCTTCTGCCATACTTCTGACACAATTATTATTATTTTTATTTTCATAAAAAAAATTATAATAATAAGAATATGAAGTCCGCATGCAACTGGGCTAAATGAATGCATTATTCAAGTGCATTACTACTTTAATGGTTACAACTGTTGAGAATAGAGAATTTCATGTTTGAATTACAAAGGCAGACACACCCACCCATTGGCTGGTTCATTCTTCTATGTGTACTATACAAAAAGAAAAAAAAAGAACTGAAAACTGCAGTCATTTTAAACACAAAATTATTTTGAAGAATATTCTTTCCGTTTTTGCGTAACGGAACACAAGTATAGAGTAGCTAGACAGAATGAACTAACGAACGAACGAGCGAGCGCTATAAATGAATAAACGGAATTAAATAACTCCTTTATATACAATGATTGTAACAGCAATAATAACAACAACAACATGAACTACTCATACTTACATACAAACATACATTAGAAAGAAGAACAACAAATGATGATGACGACAATGAGGACGACGACGATGACAACAAACGCTGAAGACTAGAACGAAAAGTAGTTCTAGCACCAGAACGAGTACGAGTGGAATAAAGGAAGGCAAAGCTGCCATAGCACTTCCGTTTTGAACGTGATTGTTGCTGTGTGCGGACGTACAAAATACTACATAACGGAAATGGTCGCTACTGTTGCAAACGAAAATAGAAAAAAATCTGAATGAGATAATTTTCATTATTTTCTAAGTACTCGTTTCACTGCAGTAAAAATAGAAAGACCTTTTCATCTTTTTTCCAACGTACACAATGAACGATAACTTTGTAGGTTTTTTTTTTAACTAAACTAAACGGAACGACTGTTTGTCTGTACGTCTGTCTGTCTCTCTGTCTGACTGGCTGATAACGATAGAATGATGGGGCAGGTTAAAATGCAAATAAACACTTCGAGCAATTGTCGTAAGTGAAACACATCATGTTATTATGCACAAAATCATGTGTAAATGTAGCAAGTGAAATTTTTCAATTTTAGTACATAGTTATGGTAACAAATTTTGGGTGAATATAAAAAAGAATAGTAATCCAAACATTTTTTCAAGTTTTTTAAATTATTATTAATTTTTCTATTTTGTTTGGAAAAGTAAATAAATGCAATGATTTCATTATTGCGGGAAAATTAGGACTGTAAGATTCGAATAGAGTATAATTCAATGCCGAGGCTGATATTATAATGAAATATAAAGTAGTGTAAAATTAAATATACAAATAGCCAACAACAGAACGATTAAATGAGGATCTGACAATGGTTCCAGTATGCGCACGCATGATAAAATTGCTGCTTCACACTTCCTTCTGTAGATTTATTTTAAAAATAACTTCCCTAAACATTCCTAATATCCATTTCTTCTCAGGTATGGCCCAGGATATCTGAATAGAGTTTGACGCGGTAGTAAAAAATTATTAAAGAGAGAAATTTAGCCCTTACAGAGCCATGAACAGCGGTATACAAAATGTTATGATCGGACTAAAAAAGCGACACAGTGCACAAAGTGCCAAAAAAATATTTCTGGAATTGTTTTTACATTATCATTTTATGTTTAGTTGTTGTTGCATTTTATTAATTTGCATTACAAATTGCTGGAATTGGAATTTATATGAAATGAAGAGTCCGAAGAAAAAATAATTTAACATTTCCGAAGGAAACATAATAATACTACCAGGGCAAATAAATTTAAAACATTTGTTATCCAGCAATAAAAAATTTAATAAATTGGTCGATAAATAGCCGCGAAAGCATTAAAAATTTACCAAGTAATGGTCGACAAATAATCGTTGAATGCAGGGAAGAAAGGAATACCCATGGAAAACCGCTTTAACCTAGATTTATCCAGACCAGAAATTAGCGACCAACTAAGAATAACACTATATACCAATCTAAACAACGAAAAATTCATAGGTTGCTTGCTGAGTGCTATAAATTTATACGGCTGTCTGGCAAAGTAAAAACCACTGGTTGTAAAAAAGGTTATCAGAAGCAATTGGAACATATTATGTTTAGATGGTCGAAGTAGGGTCAGTGGAAGTGAAACGGTTCCATGGTGACATGGGGTTGAATTTCAGCCAATGGAGATGGTAATATTGTGTATACTGATGATGGATATTTGCCCATTCCGAAAGCAAATCGTAACTCCAGTGCCGATAAATAGGTATACAATGAAATATATGTTATTTTTAACATGAAGATTTTCCAAACACCCAAAGCTTTTGTTGTTAAAAAGTAGTCTTTGTTTTACCAAACATTTTTTATCGTTTTATGATTTTATTTTGATGAAACTTATGTTTGCAAAATTTTGTTTGAATAATGCTTTTCAATAGGCATTTATGTACCATAGAGCCATATACCGTATATACCATATATTCTATAATAAAAATAAAGTGTCCAAAATTTCATGATTAAATTGAATGAAAAAATATCTGACAAATTGTTTATGAAACTTTCATCTATAAGTTGGATCGTACTAGACCGATTTTGCCCATTTTTAATATTAAATATTTCAGTGAAACAAAGATTGTTCTAAGTTTATTTTTCGAAGTTCTATTGTGCCTTCAACAGATATTTAATATTCCATAATTTTTGTTTACAAAAAGATAAACATATGAACAAGTATTTTTAATTGAAAAGATTTTCTGATTTCATAAACAGTAGAAACTTATGCAGTTTAATACATTGTAAATACGATCTAAAGATTGAATTTAAAATTAATTTATTTCGCTGACACTGGCGAGAAAATTCTTTCGGGATCTGCATTTGGTATACTTAAAATAATTTTGATTAATTTATAAAAATTTAGTAACAATAAATTATTATTAAAATAGATTTACAAATATTGGGCCAAAACGTTTCTATATCTTTTTTTAAAATTAATTTTTAAATTACTCAAATTTTGTTCATTTAAACTTAACTTAAAAAATTCTATTAATCCTTCCCAATTTTTTTAAATTCTTGCAATATACTCGTAGTTATGGTGGGAAACCATTAGGGTAATCAATTTATTCGATTTTTCTTTTGTTCGAATTAGAGTTGTGTCGTTTATGAACGACCTAGTTCAATTGAACTATTCACTCAAATGAACGATGTGATGTCGTTCAGTCTTTTTGTTCTTTTTTATTCATTTCGTTCAGTTGTTTCTTGTATTTGACATTTGATTCATCGCATATTACGCAATATATAAAGTATTTTGTGTGTAATAATTTTCTTAGTAGCTATCAATGAGGGACAAATACAAATAGTATATAGCTTAGTCAATATAATACTTCGCCAAAATGTGGACTCTAAAATATTTGTTTCGAAATACATTTCAAACTCGTCCACTATTTCTTTTAAGAATTATACCTTATAGCAATAGAATCACTCATCTATAGTGACTGAAAAATTTTATTTAATTTTCGTTAATAATAAAAATATTTAATATAATTTCGGATTGTAGTATCTCACTAAAAGAATGTTTAGATTTCTGGAATTGAAAATGTTATCATCCAAAAAATCCTTAATACTATTATACATTAATTACTGTGTTTTAAGCATGTCTAATTTTGTAAATAGAATTAAAATGGAATAGTCAGGGGTGTCATAGAAACCAATATTGTCAGAATTGGTTTTAAAATGGAAAAGAAAAAATGCTTTGGTGTCATAGGGTACTGCTACACGTTCAATAAATATTATGATACTAGAAATATCTCGATATTTGTTGAACGTGTAGCAGTGCCCATATGTTTTTATTTTATGTGTTAAAGAAATGGATACAAAAATTATATTACATATTATCCATGATGCTTTTATGGCGTTGCGGTTGCAATGTAATTTATTGGTTTTATCCCATATATTTTTTCTTTTTCGTACTGCTGATATGATCAGACGCTTCTCAGTTTCACTAAATTTATTTTTGTCTTTATTATTTTTTATTTTATTTCAATTTGATTCATTTTTGTGTTGTTTTCAATTTCGTGCGGAATAAGTGCCGCTTACATTATTTCGCAGTTGGAAAAAAATGTTGCCATATATATTTTTTGGTTGAAAAAGCATGCTGCCAGAAATACTTCCTAACTTTACAATTAGAACAGAGTACAACTTTAGCAGCATTAGTTCGCATTTATTTCGCATCAATTTTTTTATATGGGCTTTTGATAGTATTTCGCACGAAATGATGAACATAATACCATGCTTTACACGCAGTATGACAACATTAACTTTTAACGGCCATACCAAGGAACTTTCGATTGTCTTCTCCAGATGAGAGATAAAATAAAGCAAACAGGGCAACTCAGAGTTGAGTTTATTGTGAGTCATCGTTGAGTATATATCAAGTCTCCTCAAACTGTAATTTAAGTGAATATTGTAAAAGATTAAAAAAGGATTCATTAAAATTGTTTTAATGTATATTTAAATAAATAAAGACTCGTTATATTTTCTGTGCATCACGCTTCCACTTATCACGTTGAATGTAGAAATAGGACAAACAGAACTTATTTCTCTGAACTCGAACATCTCCTATCAGAAAAAAGAAGAATGAGAAGAGAGTGGCAAATTCACAGGTCTCCTGAACTGAAAGCTAGGCTACGGGAATGCAGAGATATACTAAGACATTTATTAGAAACCCAAAGAACGGCCTCACTTAGATCTTACTTGGAAGGTCTTGATAGTACCCCACAATCTGACTACTCGTTATGGAAGGCGGCACGGGGTTTAAAAAGACCAGTTAGAGGAAAGCCTCCTCTGCGAAATCCGACTGGTGACTGAGCTAGAAATGATTCCGAGAAGGGGATTTTATTTGTTAACCATTTGAGAAATGTGTTTACTATAAACAACTCAAATAATGCATCTGATTTGCCTCCACGCGTTATTAGACCTCCTGTACCTCTAAGACTTAGCTTTAATGATGTTCAAAGCGCTATTGGTAATCTGAATCTTAAAAAACGCTCCAGGTATGGATAAAATCAGGTGTCTGTGATCACTATGATTCCTAAGTCAGGAAAGGACAACACCAAAGTGGAGTCATATAGACCAATTAGTCTACTGCCGACAATTTCTAAACTGTTCGAAAAATTGTTAATGACTAAGTTGACTCCAATTCTGAATGACACTGAATGTATTCCTAATCATCAATTCGGCTTCAGAGCGAAACACAGCACCATCGAACAAACACACAGATTGGTAAATGTGATAAGAGGTTCGTTTGAAGACAAAAAATACTGCTCCGCCCTTTTCATTGATGTGTCGCAAGCGTTCGACAAAGTTTGGCATGACGGTTTAATGCACAAAATAAAATTAACTCTGCCTGCTAACACCCATAAACTCATGGAAAGTTATTTATACGGTCGCAAATTTAAAATCAACGAAGGTGATTTTTTAAGTACCGCTCAGCCAATTGAATCAGGTGTGCCACAGGGTAGCATACTGGGACCTACTTTATATTTGATTTATGCCTCCGACATGCCGTCAGACTCCAAAATCCACACGTCAACTTTTGAAGACGATACAGCCTTTATCAGCGCCCATAAGGACCACCAAGTTGCATCACAGAATTTGCATAATTATGTTTATAAATTAGAGAATTGGCTAGAGCTTTGGAAAATCATGGTAAATGAACAAAAATGTATTCATATCACTTTCACATTGCGAAAAGATACCTGCTCGTCCATCAAAATAAATAATCAAATTATCCCGCAACACAATGAAGTCAAATACCTCGGAATCCACCTCGATCGTCGTTTAACTTGGAAGTCTCATATCGACGCAAAACTTACCCAGATGAGATTAAAAGCAGTGCAAATTAATTGGCTAATCGGCAGAAATTCTACATTAAAGTTGGATTGCAAACTTTTGTTGTACAATGCAATTCTAAAGCCAATCTGGTGTTATGGAATACAATTATGGGGTACGGCCTCAGCATCAAATATTGAAAAAATTCAAAGGGGTAAAAATAAAATTCTACGTATAATTACTGCAGCTCCATGGTATGTTAAAAATTCTCGAATCCACAAAGATCTAGGCGTGCCATTAGTAAAAGTCGAATTTACAAAATATGCGTCAAAGTACGTCAGCAAACTTGAACACCATCCAAACCCACTTGCACGAGACATCCTTAATTTTAGTGGCCACAATCGGTTGAGAAGGAGGGATACCCTTGCTTTTACTCAAGCGCAAAATAGATGACTGGATCAGTTGATGTGAAATTTTTTTAGTATCATAAAAATTTTTGTCTAGCACTGGCTGGGCTTATTATTTTCTTTTTAGTATTAAGATTTGAATACTTATTGTCATTTCATATATGAAGATTCAATAAATAATTAAAGGCAAAAAAAAAAAAAAATATTTTCTTTAAACTACTTGAGGTTTTTTTTTCATATAAAAGGAATACGAACATTATTTTGAGGTTTTTTGACGTACTTATATGTATAAGTATGTGAATGATTTGTATTAAGTTTCAACTTGATACTGATTTTGGGAAGTGAAGTTTATATGGGACCTACAGTCAAATATGGACCGATTAGCATGCAATTTGGTTCGGCGATTTATAAGTACACATGGATGGTTTGTGTTGAATTCCAAGCTGATATTGATGTTTATAAGAGATTTATGCATGAAACTTATTTTTACTTAATTTTCTTACCATTTTTAACAGAACTTGTCTTTCTATAATAAAAATAAAGTGTTCAAAATTTCATGATATTATTTGCATTATATTTGACGGAATTAGAAATATCTGAAAAATATCGAGGTTTCTTTGGTCTATAATTTGGATCCTACTGGATGGATTGTACCCATTTTCAATAGCAAACATATTGGTGGAACAAAATAATGTTTGGTAAAAATTTTATTGTTCTAAGTCCTTTTTTTGAAGATCTATCGTGCCTTCAACAGACGAACGGACGTGGCTAGATCGTCTTAGAAACCCATAACCCAGAATATATTGCCCATCTGTTTGGTGGTGGGTGGGTATAAGAATAATTATAGTTGCAATAATTTTGTAGCCTCAAGCCTAAACTAAATAACAAAAACAGTTTTCAATTTTTTTTATTAGTTTTATTTTTGTGCAATAAATTTCTACTCCCCACTGTATATAAAACTAGGCGTAACAAATTTTATAAAGATCGTCTTATTATAGGCCCTAGTTTTATTATGAGAACCGCTTCCGAAAAACCCATTAACATACATATGAATAAATTTCAACAAATTTTACACACTTTGTTAAAATGTTTTTGATCAAAATAAATATTTTACTTTTATAATATTTGAATGTATAAAAGTATTATCTAGGTGAAATTGACTACTTGATTAATGTTTCTATACAAAATGAATGAAAAACGGGAGCCGTATTATATTGGTGATGAATATAATTTTCTTACTTGTGACAAATTCCGTTTTAGCTTCGACATAAATTGCAAGACCTAAACTAACTTGACAATCAATGTATTTCAAGGCCGTCTGACAATCTACTGTAGTAGATAGATAAAGTCAGAGTATTCTACTGTAGTAATTCATACTATTGCATATTTTTGTAGATAACAGTATAAATACGTACAAATGAGAGCAATAACTTGTATTACTGTACTGTATATTTAATATCTGAGAGCGGAAAAAAGTTTTTTGATATCTCAAGTGCATTCCGAATCGTGTGATGCACTTAAGCAATCACATATTGTCAAAGTTGACACTTGGTCACAGTTTATAATTAAACTATAATTATCTATACATGATTAATCAATTAATTTAAAAATATAATTACGGACTTTTAAATTATACACTAATTGGTCTAAAATAAAAATGTTTAAACAACAGTTATTCTTATTTTTAAATTAAAATCACAAGTAATTGTCTCAAGTATTTCGACTAGAAAATTAAACCGCTATAAAATTTCGAATCAATTTTCAAACGGCTTCAGTTTTACTTTAGAACCTTTAACGGAAATAATGAAATTGACAATATTAATTACGCTATCATGGACGACATTAGCATTTGCTAGAGATTGGTGGGAATATGGCAACTATTATCAGGTTTATCCTCGATCATTTCGAGACAGCGACGGTGATGGCATCGGGGATCTGAATGGTGTTACGGAAAAATTACAGTATCTAAAGGACATTGGATTTACAGCAATTTGGCTGTCACCGATTTTCAAATCACCCATGGTGGATTTTGGGTACGACATTTCCGACTTTTATGCCATACATCCCGAATATGGAACAATGGACGACTTTAAAAATTTATTAAAGAAATCCAAGGAAATAGGCATGCGAGTAATTTTAGATTTTGTACCAAATCATACGAGTGACGAGTGTGAGTGGTTCCAAAAGTCTGTAAACCGTGAGGAAGGGTATGAGGACTTTTACGTCTGGCACAATGGCACTATAGACGCCAATGGGAATAGACAGCCGCCAAGTAATTGGAAAAGTGCATTCCGTTACAGTGCCTGGGAGTGGAACGAGCAAAGACAACAATACTACTTTCATCAATTTTCCATAAAACAAGCTGATTTAAATTATCGGAATCCCTTAGTGGTGGCGAAAATGAAGGAAGTTATGCAGTACTGGTTAGATTTGGGCATTTCAGGATTTCGGATTGATGCTCTCCCCTTTATGTTTGAAAAGGGACCTGATGAGAATGGTAACTTCCTCGATGAACCTGTAATTGATGATGTCAGCGTGTGCCCCGACCCTGAAGATTGGTGTCATTTGAATCATACCTATACACAAAATCAACCTGAATCCATTGAAATGGTCTACCAGTGGCGAGAGCTGACAACACAATATAAAAAAGATCATGGTGGTGAAACGCGTCTACTTCTTACCGAGGCATACACAACGTTCGAAAATTTAATGCTTTACTATGGCAATGGCATACGCAATGGATCCATGATTCCATTCAATTTTTATTTCATGCAGAACATATTCAAAACCACTACCGCCACAGAAATCAAAGACATAATTAACAAGTGGCTTAATACAATGCCTAAGGATGTACTGGCCAATTGGTTGTTGGGAAATCATGACAATCCTCGTTATTCCACACGCTTGGGTGAAAGACGTATGGATTTATTCACAATTCTTGTACAAACTTTACCTGGAAATGCTGTCACCTATTACGTAAGTTTTAAGGATTAACAAGCCTATCAAAGCCATAAAGAGATTAAATGAATTTACAGGGAGAGGAAATTGGTATGGTCAATGGAAAAGTGACATGGGAGGAAACTGTCGATACTCAGGGCTGTAGTGCCAGTCCAGAGACTTATGAAAGCTATTCACGCGATCCAGAAAGAACACCTTACCAATGGGATGCCTCAAGCAAGGCTGGATTTACCAGAGGTGATCACACGTGGCTGCCCGTCGCTTCTGATTATTTATACAATAATGCTCTCAGTCAAATGCGAGCACCCCGCAGTCATTTGCTACTTTTCAAAAAGTTAATTAAATTACGTCAAGAGCCTTCAATGCGTGAGGGGGCTCTCAACATACAATCGATACTTGATGACATTCTTATCTACTCTCGGTAAGTAGCCAGCCGGTGATAAAAATGATTCGTAATACCTAAATTAAAACTTACACACTAAACTCTTGATACATTTTATCTTTATTTATTAAATACTCAGCTACACAAGCGGTAGTGACATTTACGTCATAATATTGAATTTGGGCAACAACACACAAACTTTGAATATTAATAACTATTTTAATATTGGCAACGAAGCAGAAGTTATTTGTTCATCGATGCAATCGAAATACATTGATGGGTAAATTTACATAATAAATATATGTACATGATGACCACAACTAAAATTTTACTTTAACAATTATTCTATTTTCTTAATTTCAGTCAAATCATAGATTCCACCAAATTTGAAGCGGAGCCAGAAGTTGGAGTAGTTTTGGCAAATAAGTGAATTAATCAAACATATTTTTTCTATACATAGAAATGTATATTATTCATTGATAAATTTTGTTTCTTCATAAATAAATCGAAATTAAATCTTTGAAAAATCTTTATTTAGGCTCGAGTTCATTAAATTTAATTTACATTAAATTATTTTTACTGAAGGTAGGAATTGTTACATAAAAATTATTATTAAAATTTATTGATAATTTTTCTTGGCTTGGGATTCGAACCTGGTTGTTGAATTCAAAATTTCCATAGCACTGCCCCTAAATTTCGGTGCAACTGTATAGCATTCAAAAGGCTATTTCAAATTTCAAGTTAAAAAATTTAACGCACATCTCACTAATCTGGCATCGTTCGATTGTGAAAATAATACATAAATCATTTTTAGAAGAACCAACAGAACCATTACTGAAATTTTACTTTTTATCCAATGAAAATTCACTAAAAATAGTAAAAGCAAATAAATCTTTCATATTGAAATTTAAAAATTTATTTATACCGCTGATTAAATAGTCATGATTGAATGAAGCTCATTGCCGAAACTTTAAAAATTATAAATGGACAAACGGAGAAACAACAATTGACTTTGGGTGGAGGTATTAGAGTTTAAAAATATTTTGCAAAATATCCATTTGCTGAGTTGCTACATTTTGTATTTCGCTTTTTATACCCTCCACCACCACAAGTGGTAAATGAGGAGATATTACGTTTGTCATACGTGTGAAACTTTGATAATATTCATACGAGACAAGAGTATAACAAAGTATATATACTTGATCCTTATGATATTCTAAGTGGATTAAGTTATGCCTGTGCCTATAAAACACTCTCACTCTCATATTTATAGTTTTTATCAATAGTTTTGCAATTTTTTTTAAATATATTGAAGATACTACCATGAATTTTGTACACGTTATTTCTACGATAAAAGGAGAAACTGTAATTAAAACTTTCAGAATCGGTCCACGATTTCTCACAGTTTCGATACGAATATCTTCCCGAAATATGACTCTATGATACATAAATTTCTATAACATTGGAATATCAATACAAAATTCAGCAGAAATAAGTTACATTTAAAAGGAAATCGCAAAACTAAATTTTGTTCACTTTAATTAATTTCTGATGGTCGGCCCATAATTGATCATAACTCCCATATAAGGACCGCAACCGAAAAAGTCATTAATCTTTTTATATATCTTATAAAAATCGTTACCGGCTGAAAAAATTTACACAGATCATTTACAAATACATACACAAAAATCATACTACAGAATTTTGTGAATATCGGTCCATATAATACTCTCACTCAAATAAAGTATGAGTGATTTAAGCAATATTTTTGCGCTTTGTAAAAATCGAAGAAATTTTAAGAAAATAATTGCATAAATTGTTTCAATAGAATTGCGTGGTCTAAATCAGGCATTTAAAAAAAAAAAATATTCTTATCAAACATACAAATCGTTTCTGGCACAATTTCCACCAAATTTTCTTTTAATTTTTCAATTTATTGGACACCAATCATATTTAGGTAAAATTAAAAAATTAGATGAAAAAAATAGGTTTTGGCTTTTTTATCTTTCTTTCCTGGTCGTTGATCGTTTTACATTTTGAATTTTCTAATATTTACAATTGATTGGTATTCCTAAAAATTTTTTTCTACTGGTAATTAATAATAAATTTACCGAATCAAATTGTTTGACAATTTGTAAACTTAATCACTCAGAACTTTTTGCGTCTTTTGATCACAATGTGTAGGATTCGAATTTTCCACTGAAAATTTTGTATACAAAATTGTTATACAAAATTAAATAGAAAATATTATGGTGTTCAGGGTTTACCAACTGTTATATGTTTTTTTGAGAGGTATAGAACTTCGAATTGAAATAAAACACAAGAAAATCGTTTTAATGACCATCAATTTGGCTTTATTGGAAGGATAATTTTATGCCATTAATGTTTAAATATGATTTCAGGCATGTGGCCGCCGCGGCTGGCTCGAATAAAGCCAATTCTACAGGTCCAATTTTCAACCACTTTTTCGAGCATATGGGGCCGTATGTCGGCAATAACGCCACGAATTTTGGCTTCCAATTCCCCTAACGTTTCTGGTTTGTTGTCGTAGACGAGCGACTTCACATATCCCCAAAGAAAATAATCCAATGGTGTCAAATCACACGATCTTGGTGGCCAATTGACAGTTCCATTCCGCGAAATTATGCGCTCATCGAATGTTTCCTTCAATAAATCGATTGTGGCGTGCGCTGTGTGGCATGTAGCGCCGTCTTGTTGGAACCAAAACTCATCCACATTCATGCCATCCAATTCGGGAACAAAATAGTCGGTTATCATGGCTCTATACCGGTCACGGTGGCGAATCGATTCATTCGGGTCCTCTTCAACACTTTGCTCTACAGCGGCAATTGTTTCTTCGGTGCGCACTGTTCGACGTCTCCGCGGATGCATATTATCACATAGAGTAAACGTAGTGCGGAAACGATCCATGGTTAACCGAATTAATTGCTCTGATGGACGATTATGTCGACCATAAAATGGACGGAGCTTGCGGTAAACTTCGCGAACTGAACCGTTATTTTCGAAATAAATTTGCACGATTTGCAAGCGTTGTTCTTTTGTCAACCTGTTCATGATGAAATGGCAAACCAAACTGAACATAAATGACAAAATGCCAGTTTTATCTCTTTTCGAAAAACAAACCTGTAAAAAAAACACACACAAAAAGATGAGAATTTGAAAAAATACTTTTCTAATAAACATTTTTCCGATTGTATATTTGTATAAAGTTACGAAACAAATGTTTAAAAAATATGTATATAAAAGGTACTAAAAAAGTACTAAAACTAAAGCTTTTAATTATTAAAATAAGTCTGTATTTCAAACCTTAAGTACTTAATTAATATTCCTTGAAGGATTAATATCGAAAAAGGTCACAACATTTATTTCTTTAGTTGTCGTTTTATGAAAAATATGCTTTTTAAATAAATATTTGAGTGAATCTAAGAAATCAAAAAGTATTTGTTATTGATTTATGAAAAAGTATGCGATAAGTAGCAACAATATAAAATTTTATTCTTTTTTGGCCTTTTATTTTTGATACATCAAATATGTGCTGTTTGGTGACTTATATTCCGATATTATAATTTTTAATTTCCCAAATGCATGTTTTTTCTTTCTTTTAATATATCAATATTTAAAAATTGTAGATCATTTATTAAGATTAATTGCAAAATTCCCTTTTTTACGCCATTGAAGATGGACTTTCGAAAAAGTACTTTTCTAATACACATCTTTGTAACTGCAGAAAGCTTCACAACAATTTATTAAAATTTAAAAAGTTTTCCCTCTTTATCTATCCCTGGTCACAGTGTTATAGTCTATTGATGTTTCTAAGTAAGAATTTATCTATGTTGCAAATTTCAATTATTATTTGTTTGAACTTAATTGTTTAAGAAATAAAGGTATCAATTTTAATGGTTGTGGTTCCTTTAGTGTCTTTCTGGCCCAAGTTTTGAAAACAAATATAGCCTCTTCCAAGTATGGACATATCTAATTTGAAAATTGTAATAAAATCTGTTTAGCCGTTTGGAATTGGTTGTTTCAGAAACAATGGCATCAATTTTAACGGTTTTTATCACTTCCTGATCCAATATACAATAGACATGTGAGGATCCTGAAAAATGATTTCAATAATTATTTGATCCAAAAAACAGAAAGGTTATTCTTTCCTTTAATTTAACATTTATTAACCGAACCCAATATCGAGTATATAGGTTTTCATGGATTGTTGAATTTTGTTGCAGAAATATTAGTTTTTAGTTGGTTAAATTTAATTTCCAAAAAAATTTAATAATTTCGTACCAGTACGAATTCATCATAGTTCTAGAGAATGCTGCGATATGCTGTGGCGAATTTAAAGAAGGATTATTAAAATGACTCTTAAAGAAAACCTAGTTTTCTTTCGCAGAAAAATTTGATGAATTAAATTTCATTCTATATTCTTCGACCTTTTTAATGATTTTTATTAAATAATTTTTAAGCTTGAGGTCACTTTTTTGTTTTTTATAAAAGATTTTTATTTCTTATATATAATTCACTCAATATTTCGATTTCCTTTGGAAATCTTCTTCAGGAGTTAATTTAATATTATAAAACTTTTCTTTTATAATATTAAATTAACTCCTGAAGAAGATTTCCAAAGGAAATCGAAATATTGAGTGAATTATATATAAGAAATAAAAATCTTTTATAAAAAACAAAAAAGTGACCTCAAGCTTAAAAATTATTTAATAAAAAATGAATTAAATTTCTCCAAAACATATTTGTTTTAAAATACGAACAAATCTGTTGAAATACAATAATCCTTATGTACATACAAATCGACTTACAAAATTTAATGGTGATCTGCACATAATTAGTCGTAGGAACGACTTTCAAAAAATTACTAAAGTAGGCACATCGCTTATGAACATGTTTCTAAAGTTGAAATTCGACAACAATACCTCTTATATATCTCGAAATCTAACTAAATAATTTTGATAATATTGGTCCGTATTTACTTAGAGCTCCCATACATACAGTCCACTTCAAAGAACACTTTACAGACATTTAGCCACCAACCAAAAAGATGTGGGGGTATATTAAGTTTGTCATTCCGTTTATAACATATCGAATTATTGGTCGTAGAACCAAAAAGTCGATCTAGCTATTTCCGTACGACGGTCCGTTCGCCCGCCCGTCTGTTGAAAACACAATAGAGCTTCAAAAAAAGAGATCGGTAACAATGACATTTTTAATGAACATTATTTGTTCTACGGAAATGTTTGGTATTGAAAATGAGCAAAATCCGTCCAGTAGGATCCGAGTTATAAACCAAAGTTTCAGACAACCTCAATATTTTTCATTTATTTCTTACTATTTTCTTCAAATATAATGCAGATTTAATATTATGAAATTCTGTGTTTATTTTTGAGTGACAAGTTTTCTTGAAAATTGTTAGAATCGGTAGAATGCAGTAGCCATATAAAACGATGCATTGGTCCATGTTTGACCATAGCCTAATATAAAGTCCATTCATAAATGCACACAAACCTCTTAGAAACATTGCTATCAAGTTATATTCGTCAAAAATAAAAAAAAATAATAATAAAAAGTCACAGCTGCCATATAACGACTACTAACCTGCGTAAATATCTCATAAATATCGATGTCGAAAATTTTACAAAGATCAATTATATGCACATAGGTATGCAAAAACTAAACTCTTGGATTTTGTAAATGTGTATCCGTAATTGGCAGCTCCTACATAAGATCCAATTGCGAGAATAACTGGAAATAAATTCGTGTATATATCGTTATTTAGATGAAGTTCAACCAAAATAAGCCTCAAATACTTAGAAATTATAGCACAATATTTTATGACAATTACCCCATAATAGGTGATAGTTCCATGTGGGGGATCTGAAAAATTAAACAACTTGTATAAATAAATCTTATTACTGGTTCATTGGTGGTGCATATTTAAGATATGGCACTGCCGAATATAAACTCTTACTTGTTTATGTTCCTTATTTTTCTAGTTTTTGTTAATGAGTTATATTTTGTTTAAGTTACTCATGAATTATGCAATAAACGATTATTTGGTTTTAAATTTGTACCTGTAGTATATATAATAAAACATTTTTTTTAACACTATTAGGTGTTTACGTTTTGCCGTATTTAAAAAAAATTAAAGTAGACTTCAAATGTACTTTAAGAAAATTTTGTATGAAAATTTTGTCTAAAAGTACACTTCAAGCCTACTTTATTTATTATAAATACGGCAGTTTATGTTTAAGCTCGCAGAAAATTAAATAAAAAAAAATAAAAATGATCAAACATTTTGACAGTAATAATAAAAGTTATAGGAAAAATCAGAATGAAAATTTTAGAAAATAAAAATTGAAGTTTGATATAAAGGCTAATGAGATTGGCCTCAAACAAAAGGGTCTTTATAATAAAAATATGGGTACATTTTATTCTCGTATGACCATTAATGTTGACCTCATTTTTAGATATCGCTGTAGCTGTCTTTTTATGTTTCAACCTTAACATGTGTGTTTGTGTGCATGCAATTGTGTGAGTAAACCTAGAATGGCTTTGTTGAGACCTTAACATGATATTTCAACATGAACTGAAAGGAAATGAACACTCGCATTCATACATAAGCATACACCTACACATACAAACCCATTCATCCAAATAATGTTACGAGTAACTAAAACAAAATGCACTAGTATTTATATCCGCAGGGATTACAGCAGATATCAAAAGGCAGGCAGCAGTGAAATTGCACAAAAGTTACAAGAAAAAGTGAATAATGGTATCATTGTATTACTTTATTTAAATGATAATAATGCATCAAAGAAGCCAGAAATCATCTATTCTGGTGTTTGGACAGCACAAAAAATATACGATTTTTTAGAGCGTTGAATTTCAATGGGGGATTTGTTTTTTTAAACCATCCGAAAAGCAACAATGTGAAAAAGTGTGTTAGTTGATATGAATAGTTAGTTACTCGTAAAACTGATTCAAAACAGCATTCTGCAGCAGTGGCAACTTCTCTTTATCACACCACTGAATAGATGTAATACAAAGGTGCCAACAAAACTCTTTTAATAAAGGCAAACTATTTGCTCAAAAACATAAAAATTTTTGTAGATTTAGTTAAACAAATTATTGAAAAATAGAATGTTTTCCGTATATAGAACACACATACATATACATACATATGTATGTATATTTGTGTTAAATTTTATTTGGAAATTAACAATTTGAAGAGATTTAAAGTGATTTTCGAAAGCAGGTCATATATGAAAACTATAGCCAATTATGGATCGATCTGCACTAAATTCAAATATAAAAATAAATTATTTAAACTTTATTTGCAGAGATTTTTGTATGGATACAATATTCGGTAGAATATTTGTACAAGGGCTAGGAGAAATGATGGACCTATTTCAACTAGTTTTAATTGTATTCGTTCTTAATAGGATTCAAAGATCGACATTGAAATATCTTCAAAATTGTACGTTTGATTTGTGGCAGGGAAAAGTTAATAAAAGAAGATTTATAAAAAGCATGTATAAACTTTAAATAAATCTTTATTATAAATAAACTTTTTATCATTAAATCTTATTCATATTGAATTCCAATTACATACATTACACCTATGAAGCGGTAGGAATATTATATTTATTATACTAATTAATGGTTACTAAATTTTTAAGACCGATGGCAATTTAATTGTAGATAATAAATTTTTGGAACATCATTAAACGAGTACAGAAGACAGCTTGTTTTTTACTTTAATTATTTTTATCATCAAATTTTAAGATATCAATCTCAATTTAACGAAAATCCGATATAACCTACAGCAAAGTTTATAACTTTAACGAACTTATATGAACATTGAAAAAGTTAAAGCACAATCAAATGAACAATGAAATTTTTAAACCGAACCGAAACAAAACTAATATTCAGCCAAAAAATCAATATTCGACATAATCCGGAAGAAACCGAAACTTTTATTACTAGTATTAATTTTAATTTATATTTGTTTTAATTTTATAACATGTTTAGATAACTTTAAAGTGTCCTAAAGTACCAACAAATTGTGCGCACCGTAAATCTTGAATTTTTAAATATTTTACAATCAAATATAAATGTTTGTATACTGTTACCGCCACTGCCAAAATCCCCATGACATTATTACAAATATGTACTTGATATTTTTCTGATTATCAATTAATATAAAATTTAACGATAAATAGATATGTATGTATATAATGTCAAGTCGTGTTGCTGAGCCTTCGCCATTTTACTTAATTGCAAGTTGCATCACTTCAAAGTTGGCTGTGCTCAGGCAAAAATGTCCCTAGTGATTTCCATACCAAAAAGTATGTATGTATCATTATTTATTAGAATTTTTATGTACATACATATGTCTATCATTTTTTGAAATATAAACACATTTGTTGAATAAATTAAGTTTTTATGAAGCTTTTGTGTTTTATTAAAAATCCCCGTGGGAGTCACTAGAAATTATTTAGACTGGCGTGTCTCTAACTGTACACAATTAATTATATTAAAAACTTGTATCGCCTTAAAAATGCCATAATCTATATTTTTCCTTTGTAAAAGCCAAAATTCGGCCTAATACCTAATACCGAATCTGAATACTTGGTCGGACTCTAAAAAGCAATTTTATCAGTGTAAAAACCCATTCGTGATTAAGTGATTAGTTAATTCATTAAGATAAAGTAAGAATATTTTTTATGGCAGAATAATTTTCAGAACAGAAATCCCGCCAATAAAGACTTTATTAATCATCATAATGCTCCAAGTCACCCTCGCTTAGAACAATCAGTAAAAACTACAAAGTCAGGAAAAAATTTGAATTTGGTCTCCTACTGTCACCATTTTATTCAAAAATTAATCTCGATATAAAAAATTGTTCAATTAAAAATAGGTCTGACAACATATCCTTGGTTATACTGGGATTTGCCTGTATTAATATTTTCGAAATATGAGTTTTGTTTTCATAAAATTCTAAACGATCAATCTATGTCTGTTTGTCATTCCGACTGTCTGCTGAAAGATCGATTAGGCCTAGAAATTGGTTGAAACTCGGCGCTGAAATTTTCTGTTAACAAAGAATGTTTGGTGTTAAAAACGTGTCATATTGTTTTAACCACAGTTTCACAACTCAAACAAAAATCTCTAAAATCACATATTCTTCATTGAACAGTAATGTTTGGTGTATAATTTGATATGGGTTTACTAGCCTTTATCTGATTCTTATGGAAAATAATTTAAAAATACAATTCGAGCCGGATTTTTCAGTATTTCATGATAAATGTTCTAGTTGTGAATACAAAATGTTAGCGTGACAAATATTTGGTTGTTTCATCTTTACAAACTCAGTCCGCTTTCATAAGTTTTAATTCTGAAAAGTAGAAATTTGATAGTAAAAAGCACGAAAATTGACGATACGCATGTGAAAGAAATGGCAAGTTCAAAAGAGTATTAACCGAAAACTGAAGCGTGTGAAACAGGATTCACTTTCTGTTATACGAGTATATAGATTATAGATGTTGAAAAAACTAATACAATTTTCTCTGTGTATAGACAGTGAAAATCGAACCGATAGGAAAAGCAATATTTACACAAATTTTTTAATAGGCTTTTTACCTAATCTAAATAGCATAAACAATTTCTCCAGGGATACGGTTTTAGCACTAATAACTCCTCTAAATGTATTGCAATGCATATAAAAGTCAGTGAAAAACATGTGTGTGAAGATAAATTTGAAAATAAATAGCACATACCTATAAAAACCAACAGAGCGGTGTTCACCACTTAACAGTTATAATCAGTGTTGCCAATTTAGCTCTTTTGTGGCTAAATTTAGCCATTTTCAATCCTTTTTAGCCACAAAAAAATGAATTTAGCTCTTAGCCACTGTTTTAGCCATTTTTCATTTTATTTAGCTATTTTTTAGCCATTTTCTCATATGAGAACAATTTTAGGGTTTTCTGAACATATGTAAAGAAAAACTAAATAAATTTAACATTAATCGGTTTAACGTTAAATGCATAATTATGATATGATTAAATACATATTAGTGCACAAAAAACGCTATTAGTGAACACTTGCACTGTTGTGATAAAAAAAATCCCTACAAACCAATACCTTTTACTACAAGGAAATACAACTTTGCTCAAAACACTTGTTTACTCTTTCCTAATACTATGTTTCAACGACGACTTGAATCACCTGCTTCGCTGTCTGAATCATGTTTATGAATCATGCTGTTTACATGACCAAAAAACTTGTTTCGATTTGACAGTTGTTTTTAATAAACAAACAGAATAAAGAACAAGTAAGAGTGCTATATTCGGCTTTGCCGAATCTTAAATACCCTTCACCTAAGCGTAATAAGAAATACAGAAACTACACTAGACTAGAATATCCTAATTCTGTGTTTTCTATTCAGTCTTAGTGCAAATTTTATTAGTATTTGATATATTGTTTAAAAGACAATTTTACGACCAACATAATTGATGTAAAATATTTTCAAATGTTGTCTAATTTTTACCATTTTTAATTGATTTAATTACCAATTCTTACCATAATTTACAGAGTCTGTCTGATGTCATAATATTCTTCAGTGTAATTTGACAAACAGAGTATAAAAAGGGGTACATTTCGGTTTTAGTGATTTTGTTAAAAAAAAAAAAAACAAATAGGGATTTTAGAAGAGATACCAGCAAAAAAATTTTTTTTGGCGGCCACGCCTATTTTCGAGGGGGCGGGCCCTTAAAGTTGAAAATATATAGGCCTATATCTCGGGAACTACTGGGTGTCTGATAATTTGTAATACATTAAATAAAAGGTATTAAAAATACCTTTCCAACGATATATATCATGATTATAAAATATGGACCGAATATGGGCTAAATCCGAAAAGAATATTTTTTGATCCGAATTTATTTGTTTTTGGAAATGCTTCTATATGGCAGGTATGACAAATTATGGGCCGATCTTCTTAAATTTTGGAACAGTTATTTTCATGCATATGGGGATATTTCACGTAGAATTTCAACGTAATAACGGTATATTTAAGATATATATTAGTATTACCGTGGATTTCGGTAGTGGACCTTATGTGGGGGATATAGTCAAATATGGACCGATATTCTCAAAATCCAGCAGTTAGATTTAGGCATGTATGTAAATGATCCGTGTAAAATTTTGGATTGGTACCCTTATTTATAAGCGATTTATGAGTATTAAAGGGATTTTCCGAAGAGGGCTTTATATGGGGCATACGGTTAAAAATAGACCGAAATTAACAAAATTGTGTGGAATGATTTTTGTATATATGTACATGATCTGCACAAAGTTTTGAATCGGTAACGATATTTATACAATATATATAGGGAAAAATGTCTTTTTCAGATGTGGTCCTTGTATGGGAGCTATGACCAGTTGTGGGCCGACCACCATAAAATTTAGTACCACAACTTATTTGCCTATAAAGAGTGTTTATGTCAAATTTTAGCCGTTTAACATTATTTATATCTGTTTTATGCGTATTTAAGTGAATTTCGGAAGTGGACTTTATATGGGGACTATGGTCAAATATGGACCGAACTAAAAAAAATTTCGTTTTGCGATTTCTTTTTGCACAAAACTTAGTTTTGCTGAATTTTGTCTTGATATTCCAATTTTATAGGCATTTATGTATAATTGAGCAATATTTCGGGAAGATTTTTGTATGGGGGCTATGACCATTTCTGGGCCGATCACCATAAAATTTGGTACAATAATTTATTTGTCTATAAAGAGTATTTATGTCAAATTTTAGCCGTTTAACATTATTTATATCTGTTTTATGCGTATTTAAGTGAATTTTGTAAGTGGACTTTATATGGGGTCTATGGTCAAATATGGACCGAACTAAAAAAAAATTTCGGTTTGTGATTTCTTTTTGTATAAAACTTATTTTTGCTGAATTTTGTCTTGATATTCCAATTTTATAGGCATTTATTTATCATTAAGCCATATTTCGGGAATATATATATTTGTATGGGGGCTATGAGAAATCATGGACCGATTTTTACTATTTTCCGCACACTTTCTTCTTTTATAGTACAAACAACGTATACAAAATTTCATGGTATTATCTGCAATATATTTCAAAATATTGCAATAAAATGGACGAAAAATATTAAATTTTTAAAGAGGTGGTCTCACATATTGGTTCATAACTCTGGTTAACCTAAACCGATTTTGCTGATTTTAAATAGCAAACTTCTCGAAAGCACTTCTGACAGAATTATTGAAGGTTTGGATCCCGAACATATCTTGGGACTTCACAAAACTGATTTCAACATCCAGACAGACAGACAGACAGACAGACAGACGGACATGGCTTAATCGACTTCGCTATCTATAAGGATCCAGAATATATATACTTTATAGGGTCGGAAAATTATATTGTGGAAATTTCACACGGAATGACAAACTTATATATACCCTTCTCACGATGGTGAAGGGTATAAAAAGGGGTACAATTCGGTTTTACTGACTTTGCTCAAAAAAAAAAAAACAAAATCAAATAGGGCTTTTAGAGGAGATACCAGCAAAAAAAAAATTGTTGCCGGTCACGCCTATTTTCGAGGGGGCGGGCCCTTAAAGTTGAAAATACATAGGCCTATATCTCGGGAACTACTGGGTGTCTGATAATTTGTAATATACTAAATAAAAAGTATTAAAAATACCTTTCCAACGATATATATCATGATTATAAAATATGGATCGATATGGGTTAAATCCGAAAAGAATATTTTTTGACCCGAATTTATTTGTTTTTTGGAAATGTTTCTATATGGCAGGTATGACAAATTATGGGCCGATCTTCTTAAATTTTGGAACAGTTATTTTCATGCATATGAGGATATTTCACGTCGAATTTCAACATAATAACGGTATATATACGATATATATTAGTATTAACGTGGATTTCGAGAGTGGACCTTATGTGGGGGATATAGTCAAATATGGACCGATATTCTCAAAATCCAGCAGTTAGATTTAGGCATGTATATAAATGATCCGTGTAAAATTTTGGATTGGTACCCTTATTTATAAGCGATTTATGAGTATTAAAGTGATTTTCGGAAGAAGGCTTTATATGGGGCATACGGTTAAAAATAGACCGAAATTCACAAAATTTTGTGGGATGATTTTTGTATATATTAAAATGATCTGTGCAAAGTTTTGAGTCGGTACCGATATTTATACAATATATATAGGGAAAAATCTCTTTTTCAGATGTGGTCCTTGTATGGGAGCTATGACCAGTTCTGGGCCGACCACCATAAAATTTAGTACAGCAATTTATTTGCCTATAAAGAGTATTTCTGTCAAATTTTAGCCGTTTAACATTATTTATATCTGTTTTATACGTATTTAAGTGAATTTTGTAAGTGGACTTTATATGGGGTCTATGGTCAAACATGAACCGAATTAAAAAAAATTTCGTTTTGCAATTTCTTTTTGTATAAAACTTATTTTTGCTGAATTTTGTCTTGATATTCCAATTTTATAGGCATTTATTTATCATTAAGCCATATTTCGGGAATATATATATTTGTATGGGGGCTATGAGAAATCATGGACCGATTCTTACTATTTTCCGCACACTTTCTTCTTTTATAGTACAAACAACGTATACAAAATTTCATGGTATTATCTGCAATATATTTCAAAATATTGCAATAAAATGGACGAAAAATATCAAATTTTTATAGAGGTGGTCTCAAATATTGGTTCATAACTCTGGTTGACCTAAACCGATTTTGCTGATTTTAAATAGCAAACTTCTCGAAAGCACTTCTGACAGAATTATTGAAGGTTTGGATCCCGAACATATCTTGGGACTTCAAAAAACTGATTTCAACATCCAGACAGACAGACAGACAGACAGACAGACAGACAGACAGACAGACAGACGGACATGGCTTAATCGACTTCGCTATCTATAAGGATCCAGAATATATATACTTTATAGGGTCGGAAAATTTTTTTGTGGAAATTACACACGGAATGACAAACTTATATATACCCTTCTCACGATGGTGAAGGGTATAAAAAGGGGTACAATTCGGTTTTAGTGATTTTGCTTAAAAAAAAAAAAAAAAACAAAATCAAATAGGGCTTTTAGAGGAGATACCAGCAAAAAAAAAATTTGTTGGCGGTCACGCCTATTTTCGAAGGGGCGGGCCCTTAAAGTTGAAAATATATAGGCCTATATCTCGGGAACTACTGGGTATCTGATAATTTGTAATACATTAAATAAAAGGTATTAAAAATACCTTTCCAACGATATATATCATGATTATAAAATGTGGACCGAATATGGGTTAAATCCGAAAAGAATATTTTTTGACCCGAATTTATTTGTTTTTTGGAAATGGTATGACAAATTATGGGCCGATCTTCTTAAATTTTGGAACAGTTATTTTCATGCATATGAGGATATTTCACGTCGAATTTCAACATAATAACGGTATATATACGATATATATTAGTATTAACGTGGATTTCGAGAGTGGACCTTATGTGGGGGATATAGTCAAATATGGACCGATATTCTCAAAATCCAGCAGTTTGATTTAGGCATGTATATAAATGATCCGTGTAAAATTTTGGATTGGTACCCTTATTTATAAGCGATTTATGAGTATTAAAGTGATTTTCGGAAGAGGGCTTTATATGGGGCATACGGTTAAAAATAGACCGAAATTCACAAAATTTTGTGGGATGATTTTTGTATATATTAAAATGATCTGTGCAAAGTTTTGAGTCGGTACCGATATTTATACAATATATATAGGGAAAAATCTCTTTTTCAGATGTGGTCCTTGTATGGGAGCTATGACCAGTTCTGGGCCGACCACCATAAAATTTAGTACAGCAATTTATTTGCCTATAAAGAGTATTTATGTCAAATTTTAGCCGTTTAACATTATTTATATCTGTTTTATATGTATTTAAGTGAATTTTGTAAGTGGACTTTATATGGGGTCTATGGTCAAATATGGTCCGAACTAAAAAAAATTTCGTTTTGCGATTTCTTTTTGCACAGAACTTAGTTTTGCTGAATTTTGTCTTGATATTCCAATTTTATAGGCATTTATGTATAATTGAGCAATATTTCGGGAAGATTTTTGTATGGGGGCTATGACCATTTCTGGGCCGACCACCATAAAATTTGGTACAATAATTTATTTGCCTATAAAGAGTGTTTATGTCAAATTTTAGCCGTTTAACATTATTTATATCTGTTTTATATGTATTTAAGTGAATTTTGTAAGTGGACTTTATATGGGGTCTATGGTCAAATATGGACCGAATTAAAAAAAATTTCGGTTTGTGATTTCTTTTTGTATAGAACTTATTTTTGCTGAATTTTGTCTTGATATTCCAATTTTATAGGCATTTATTTATCATTAAGCCATATTTCGGGAAAATATATATTTGTATGGGGGCTATGAGAAATCATGGACCGATTCTTACTATTTTCCGCACACTTTCTTCTTTTATAGTACAAACAACGTATACAAAATTTCATGGTATTATCTGCAATATATTTCAAAATATTGCAATAAAATGGACGAAAAATATCAAATTTTTATAGAGGTGGTCTCAAATATTGGTTCATAACTCTGGTTGACCTAAACCGATTTTGCTGATTTTAAATAGCAAACTTCTCGAAAGCACTTCTGACAGAATTATTGAAGGTTTGGATCCCGAACATATCTTGGGACTTCAAAAAACTGATTTCAACATCCAGACAGACAGACAGACAGACGGACATGGCTTAATCGACTTCGCTATCTACAAGGATCCAGAATATATATACTTTATAGGGTCGGAAAATTATATTGTGGAAATTTCACACGGAATGACAAACTTATATATACCCTTCTCACGATGGTGAAGGGTATAAAAACAGAATTTACAATTTGTGAAAAATATTTTTTTTTAATGGACAAAAAACGTGAGTGGAAATTAGTTAGCTTATTTGAAAAAAACATACATTCGTACGTCTTTACTTCCAGCAAAAAGAAAATAATTTGCTTTGTTTACAATAATATTAAATTTGTACAGCTAGTGCAGATAAACTTGCGATAAAAATTAGAGAAGAGAGCAATTTTTCGTGCTTCGCAAATTGATTCAATATGAATCTACTTGATTCGGTCTTGAAATTTTGTATGGTGAAGCAAGTTGTTTCGCTCATGATTGGGGTGTGAAGCATGAATAGAGAGCGAAGCATGTACCGTGGAAACATAGTAAAAATGCTTGTTTGTATTTCTTATCCATATCTTGCTTTTTTAATGTTTCTATATACTTATAGTTAATACACGTTTTTCCCCCTTTTCTGAATATTTGGAAGTAAAGAAAGATTTACACAATTGCAATTTTCTTCATAATTGCTCTTCAAAATGCTTCAAACTCGTGTAAACAGCAAAATTTCTTCAAAATGTATTTATTTAATAGTTATTAATAGTTATTAATTTCTTCAAAATTTATTTATTTAATAGTTATTAATAGTTATTAAAAAAATAAATTTTTTTTTTTTTTTTTTTTTTTTTTTTTTGCAGTTAATTATTTATTGAATCTTCATATTTGAAATGACAATAAGTATTCAAATCTTAATACTAAAAAGAAAATAATAAGCCCAGCCAGTGCTAGACAAAAATTTTTATGATACTAAAAAAATTTCACATCAACTGATCCAGTCATCTATTTTGCGCTTGAGTAAAAGCAAGGGTATCCCTCCTTCTCAACCGATTGTGGCCACTAAAGTTAAGGATGTCTCGTGCAAGTGGGTTTGGATGGTGTTCAAGTTTGCTGACGTACTTTGACGCATATTTTGTAAATTCGACTTTTACTAATGGCACGCCTAGATCTTTGTGGATTCGAGAATTTTTAACATACCATGGAGCTGCAGTAATTATACGTAGAATTTTATTTTGACCCCTTTGAATTTTTTCAATGTTTGATGCTGAGGCAGTACCCCATAATTGAATTCCATAACACCAGATTGGCTTTAGAATTGCATTGTACAACAAAAGTTTGCAATCCAATTTCAATGTAGAGTTTCTGCCGATTAACCAATTAAGTTGCACTGCTTTTAATCTCATTTGTGTAAGTTTCGCTTCAATATGAGACTTCCAAGTTAGACGGCGGTCGAGGTGAATGCCGAGTTATTTGACTTCATTATGTTGAGGAATAATTTGATTATTTATTCTGATGGACGAGCAGGTATCTTTTCGCAATGTGAAAGTGATATGAATACATTTTTGTTCATTTACCCTGATTTTCCAAAGCTCTAGCCAATTCTCTAGTTTATAAACATAATTCTGCAAATTCCGTGATGCAACTTGGTGGTCCTTATGGACGCTGACAAAGGCTGTATCGTCTGCAAAGCTGTTTACACGAGTTTGAAGCATTTTGAAGAGCAATTATGAAGAAAATTTCAATCGTGTAAATCTAGCTTTACTTCCAAATATTAAAAAAGGGGGGAAACGTGTATTAGCTATAAGTATATAGAAACATTAAAAAAGCAAGATATGGATAAGAAGTACAAACAAGCATTTAGGAAAGAGTGGCTTAATAATCCAAAATTTAATGATTGGATACAAGAATGCAAAAACATTGAAAAAGCCTACTGTAAATATTGCAAATGTGAAATTAATGCAAAATATTTCAACCTTAACAACCACCCCGATACCAGAAAACATATATGTAAATGCTGTTGGAAGTGTGTCCGGAATTAACCTGCTGCTTAAATCTACAAAAGCAAGAAGCCTCTTTATGTATGTTCTTAGCAGTCCACAGCTCTATTGTCACGATCAATCACTTAGGAGAACTTTGTAAGAGTAAATTTAACTGCACTGCTCTAAAAGTGCATAGGATTAAATGTAGCAATATCATTAAAAATGTTCTGGGTCCTCATTTTAATGAAGAACTTATGAAAGATATTGGGGATAGCTATTATAGTATTTTAATATATGAATCTAGTGATGTTACATTGACCAACATTTTTGGTATGTATTAATTGTTTGTATAAAAATGTTTAGGTTTAGCCACAATATATTTTAGTCGAAGCAAACGTAAAATTGTATCCACATTTCTAAACATTAAAAAACTGGAAGGTGGCACAGCCGATAACATTTTAAAGGGAGTAAAAAATTGTCTTAAACAAATAAATAATTTTTATAGTTATTTATGAACTATTTAAAAACTTTTATCTTTGTTTTGTTATATAAAAACTAAAAGGAAAATATAATCTCTTCTGTAATTATATGTTTTTTTTACAGGTTTGTTTTTCGAAAAGAGATAAAACTGGCATTTTGTGGTCAAATCTGGCAACTCTGATGTCATTTATGTTCAGTTTGGTTTGCCATTTCATCATGAACAGGTTGACAAAAGAAGAACGCTTGCAAATCGTGCAAATTTATTTCGAAAATAACGGTTCAGTTCGCGAAGTTTACCGCAAGCTCCGTCCATTTTATGGTCGACATAATCGTCCATCAGAGCAATTAATTCGGTTAACCATGGATCGTTTTCGCACTACGTTTACGCATCCACAGAGACGTCGAACAGTGCGTACCGAAGAAACAATTGCCGCTGTAGAGCAAAGTGTTTAAGAGGACCCGAATTAATGGAGACCGGTATAGAGCCATGATAACCGACTATTTTGTTCCCGAATTGGATGGCATGAATGTGGATGAGTTTTGGTTCCAACAAGACGGCGCTACATGCCACACAGCGCACGCCACAATCGATTTATTGAAGGAAACATTCGATGAGCGCATAATTTCGCGGAATGGAACTGTCAATTGGCCACCAAGATCGTGTGATTTGAAACCATTGGATTATTTTCTTTGGGGATATGTGAAGTCGCTCGTCTACGCCAACAAACCAAAAACCTTAGGGGAATTGGAAGCCAACATTCGTGGCGTTATTGCCGACATACGGCCCCATATGCTCGAAAAAGTGGTTGAAAATTGGACCTGTAGAATTGGCTTTATTCGAGCCAGCCGCGGCGGCCACATGCCTGAAATCATATTTAAACATTAATGGCATAAAATTATCTTTCCAATAAAGCCAAATTGATGGCCAATAAAACGATTTTCTTGTGTTTTATTTCAATTCGAAGTTCTATACCTCTCAAAAAAACACCCTATATAAGACAATAAAATATGAATTATTTTTAGTTTTTGTTTAATTCATCAGACTTTTTAATTCAATAATGTTTAGCCATTTTTTTTGGCTATTTTTTAGCCATTTTTATACAAAGATTTGGCCATTTTTAGTCATGAAGTTTTGGCAACACTGGTTATAATACATGAATTATAATACAAAAAATATATATTTTGAATTTATCTTCAAACACATTTGAAAAACTAGTTTGTTTCTTTGTTCGTTTAAGGGATGGCATGATACTTTTACTGAAATGGGCGCTTTAAGGGAGCAATGACCTTTTATGGATCGATTATCCTTCTGTGCATTGTATACATGTTCAAGTGATTTTCGAAAGGGGTCTTATATTGGAACTTTGAATAAATATGGGCCGACCGTTTTAAAATTAGGTGTCATGATTTCTGTATATACTATAAGTATATGAAACTTATTTGTGTTGAATTTTATTTGGATACAAACATTTTTTATATATTTTTTTATTTTATTTTTTTATATTTATGGTCGTTAAAGTGATTATCGGAAGTAGTCCTTATGTGGAAGTTACGACTAATTGTGATCATCCTAAAATTGGACTGAATGATTTGTATATATATGAAACATACTTGTGTTGAATATTATTTAGGTGATTAATCTTTTTAAAGTATTTTTCTGAAGTGAGCCTTATATGGGAGCTTATTTTTGATGAAGTTTGTGTGGATATGTGCATAAATCTAACATTTATGACAGATAAACAATTATTTCGTTAGGACATTTGTATAGGGACTAAGTAAAATACTGGTCCTCGACTAAGTATCTTTGAGCCGAACAAAAGTTTCATACAAAATTTTATCAATCATGAACAGCCAGCCATACGGACGAACAGACGGATGGACATCGTTTCATCGCCTCAAAATGTAATTCTAAGAAAGTAATTCTGAGTTGATCGGTATACTTTACGGTAAGCTACAAACATCAGCACAACTCCAATATACCCTCCCCAATATTCACAGTGGTTTAGAAACGTTTCATTTTGTCATCATATGCGGAAGGGGACCAGTGGGTGGCCTCTCAAAATTTGTCACTTCGGATCTTATGGTCCCAATTAGCTGAAATTTAAAAAATAAACTTTCATTTAGAAGATCTACAAAAAGATCTTCTCTAATGGTGAGTTAAATAGACGATGATGGCAAAAAAAATTGCTGATGGCGCCCTTGGCAGAGTAGAAAATGCGTTACAATGTGCCAATTGTCTAAAAATATTACTTTACAATGGTAGTCTTTGAATTATTAATTACAAATTAACTCAAGCCAAATAAAATTTCATTAACATTTAATCAAATTTTATTGAATTAATTCATTTCACTAAATTATCAGTCTTCAAGTCCTAAGCTTTTGACCAATTATATTACTTTTCAGAAGCTCCACAAACCCTCTTTCAGATTTGTAAACGTTATTTGATATATTGCATGCATAATGTATATACACACAATGGGGCGGAATCGAAATTTATTGGAAATAAATCTGTCATTTCTGAACCTCTGGTCTCATCCTTTTGTGATATATCGATCAACAAGAAAATTTTTGATCGGACGCAAAATATTTCAAAGCATTATCTAATCTAGGTCTGAATATACGAGTAAACTATTGTGAATTGTGGAAGTGGAAAAAATACTCGATTTATGAATTTACGATATCTGTAATAGCTCCCGAGATACCGAAGTATTTCCGAAATAAAATGTTTCCAAACCACCATAACTATAGTTGTGTAGGGTATAAATATAACATTCCTACCGCGACACACGTTTTAAAGCACACCAACAAACATACAGGAAAATTAAGTGTCGACAATATTTTTATAGTCAATACTAACTATAGGACTAACTTTTATGACAAATCGTTATGACTTTATTTAAAATTTCTACATTCTTTTTATAAATCTCTTTTATTAACTTTACGCCACCACAATTAAAACGTAAAATAAATGTGTAGAAGTGCGTGAAAAAGCTCTTAGCTCCATGATTGGTGTGAATGTATTGTTATAAACTACAATAACATCTTTAAAAGTGTTTGCACACACAGCAAACACAAATATCGAAATCACAAGATATGAAAAAGTACAGGTTTTTAATTTGAACACAATGCATACTTAAATTAAATTCGATCATTTATTTTAAACCATTTTATATAAACCATCTATATAATTTAATGTTTTAATTTTGGCATACCCTTTCCAACATATCGGAGTATATCTCATAAAGTCTTCAATATTAACTTCCAGTCCATCAGCCGTTGCGGGATTGTCCCTGCAGGTACATAGCCTTAACGTAGCCCCACAAAAAATAATCTTAAGGGTATTAAATCGCACCACCTAGGTGGCCAATTGACCGGTCCCAAATGTAAAATAAACTGTTGACCAAACTCGACTATCAATTGGGACATTGTTTCGCATACTGTGTAGCATGTGTCACCGTCTTGTTGAAACAACATGTCGGCCAAGTGCAGCTCTTCCATTTTGAGTAAAACAAAATGTTATCATGGCACGGCAGGACTTGTCATTCGCAATTAGTTCTTGGCTACGTCGTTTTTAAAAAAGTACAGACCAATGATGCAACTAGCCCGTAATCTTCACCAAACAGTCCATTTTTTGGGATATATTGCCAGTTATTGTAATGCTTCTGGCTGCTCTTCACACCAAATACAACAATTTTGATTGTTTACGTATTCATTTAACCAGAAATGAGCTTCGCCGCTGGAATGGAAGAAGTGCACAATGCACTTTACAAGCGTTGTTTGATTGTAAGTTGATTCATGGTTATATGAAAACAGCTGAGCTGGCAAAAGAAATTTACTAAAAACTCACCCTTTATAAAAATAACTAATGCGAAAAAATTTTAACAAAATTGAACACTTAACAGCTATCATCAGAAAATACAATTTACTATTGAAGTTGAGAAAAATAGTGAAATTGCTTACTTGGACACAAAATTGATAAGAAATTTGAACAAAATCAACTTTGATTGGTTTACAAAAGAAACCGCTTCAGGAAGAATTATGAACTTCAACTCAACACAACCAAAAAGTCAAATCTTGAATACGGCAAAAAATTTTATTAACAGAATTTTTAAAATTAGTGACAAACAATTCTACAAGAAAAACATGGAAAGAATATTTAAAACATTAATGGAAAACAGTTTTCCTAAAAAAATAATTAAAACATTAATAGACAACTCAGATAAGCGATTAAAGAATAACAGTCAAGGTGACAACACTGAAAACGCAGAAGAAATAAAGAAATTTTACAGTGTAAAATACATACCTGGGCTCACGGACAATATAATACTATCGCAAGTTTATCTGCACTAGCTGTAAAAATTTAATATTATTGTAAACAAAGCAAATTTTTTTCTTGTTGCTAGAAGTAAAGAAAGTAAATACGTACGAATGTATGTTTTTTTTCAAATAAGCTAATTTTCACTTAGTTTTTATGTCCATTAAAAAAAATATTTTCCGCAAATTGTAAATTCTGTTTTTTTTTATTCTGTTTGTTTATTAAAAACAACTGTCAAATCGAATCAAGTTTTTTGGTCATGTAAACAGCATGATTCATAAACATGATTCAGAAGGCGAAGCAGGTAATTCAAGTCGTCGTGAAAACATAGTATAAGAGACGAATGCTCTCAACAATATTGCCATACAGTTCGTGAAGTTGCAGCCGTCGTTTTAATTATGGGCCTGTTTTCTCTGAGAGTCGTTTTTGCTTGAAGTTGCTGTCGTGTTCTATTTTATCATTTTATCTTGAATAATGGGAGTTGCCATTTTGTCAAATTTTCAGCAATATTTATCAGATTAAATTGTGCTTATGATATTTAATATATTTAGTATATATTTAATAGAAAATAAAAACAGTATTTTTAAAAAATAGAACATAGATTTTGTATGAAATGCAGACTGTAAAAATTCGGCTAATATATAATATAATATATATATATAATATATGCTTTATAAAATATTTACTATTCGTTTGGAAGATTTTTAATTTTCCAACAAAAAGCTGAAAGGTGTTAGCTTAGGATCGATAAAAGTCTTTGATCCATTTTAAATTATATAAATTGGATATTGTAAAATACCAAATATTTCTGCTTAATTCACTCCTACTTACAGTAGTTGGTTTTTTTTCAGAAGTATATAACAAATAATATTTCAGGTAACAGCAATTAATTTATTTTTCTTTCACACCTCTATATAACAATTTGTGTTATCTCTTTTAATGCTCTCTGTCTCTATTATCACGTGACAGAGATGACAGATGTGTTCTTCAGTATTGTACTAATTGCAAAAATAGCACTTTTTTCATTAAGTTGTACAAAATTGAAATAAAATTAGTTTTATGATCTCCTTTCCAATCGTTTTAATTAATTTTATAAGAAATAAATATTTTGATTTTTTAAAAGATATTTTACTTTAAATAGTAGCCAAAGTTTAATTGATTTAATAAATAAACATCTGATTCTTATGCAAATGTTTCCATATTTTCCTTATCGAACAAAGTGTCTGTCTGTCAGTCTAAACAAGTACTTGTTCATACAGAAATTACGTGTTGACTCAATACATACATATTTTATTCATTGAATTGCACTCAAGTGTATATTTTATACGTATGTTTCACATACACATTCAGTTAATTTGTTCATTTATCTTTTAATTTAATGTATTTCTTCTACATATTTTCTTTTGCAATTGATAAAGTGTGTGGTTCTCGTATAGCGACGATTATATACATAGGTATATTTAAATATATTTATACATATATAATATATAATTTTAATATAATAATTTTCTTTAAAAAAATTGTAAATATGCCATATGGCCAGGGTTTGAGATTTCCCGGAATATTTTTAAGAGGAAAACAGAAATGAATAATTTTATTAAGAAAAGATAAAAAATATATATTTTATTTCAAATTTGTTACTAGTAAGAGGACAAGTAGGAATAATAATAATAATAAGAACAAGTAAGAGTTTATATTCGTATGTGACGAATCTTGTATATACCAGTATTGATACTTGAAGCTTATTTGTGTATCGATAACGACATACTCGTACGAGTTATTTTATTTTTCGGGAGCTATCACCTATTATGGAGCAATCGTCTTGAAATATTGTGCCACAATTTCTGATTATTTAAGGCTTATTTTGGTTGAATTTCATCTTAATAACAATATATGTATACAAAATATTTATAGACATTCTATTTATTCTCGGAAATGGGTCTTTATGGGAGTTATACCTAAATATTGCTTATCCTTCACAAAATCCAAGAGTATAGTTTTTGCATCCATATACATAATTAATATTTTTAGAGGTTTCGATAAGAGATTTAAGTGATTTTTGGAAGTGGATTTTGTATTAGGCTATGTCAAAATATAGACCGTTCCAATCAACATATCGCTTTGAGATTTATCGTTGCATGAAACTTATTTCTGCTGAATTTTATATGGATTTTCTATAGACATTTATACAGTGGTGATATTCGAAACATTTAACAACCGGTCCGCTTAAAAAAAATATATTTTTGCCAAATTTTGATAAAAATATCGAACATTATAAAGTCGCATCCCAGTAACAGACCACAAGCCTCTTGAAGGAAATGATATAAACTTTCGTTTAATCAAAAAAAAAGTTACGTTTTTAAAAAAGAAGTAGTTTTGATTTTGCAAAATAAAAGTCAAAAAAAATTGTTTTATTTTATTCTCAAAAGATTGAAGAAAACGCTATCGAAAACATCATCATCCAAGAATTCAATGTATGACCAAAATAAAATCATTTGTTTGTACGTTTGGACAATGAACAACTGAACAATATTGTGTTTGTTGCCGAGACTATATCACCTTGATAAATACACATTATATAAAACCGTTAAAGCAAAAAACATAATCAATTTCCCTTTTCACATTTTTCCTATTAAAATGCAAAAAAAAATGAAATGTTAAAAAATAAAAGGGAACAAATTTCATATGGATTTTTTATTCACGATAAGGGTGAATATGCAACAACCGGTACGGAAAATTTTTAAAATTTTAACTACCGGTTCGAGGGAACCGGTCCGAACCGGCTGAATATCAGCACTGCATTTATGTACAATAAAGCTATATTTGTATATACGTTATGAGAAGTCAAGGACCAATTTTTACTATTTTCAACAGGACTTGTCCTTCTGTAATAAAAATAGAGTGTGCAAAATTTCATGATTTTATTTGCATAAAAAAATATCCCGGATGTCTGGAACATTGGTCTCTAACTCGGATTATACTAGACGGATTTTGCCCATTTTCAATACCAAATATTTCAAAAATATTTTTTTTAATTTTTAAAAATTTTTTTTTTTAATTTTTTTTTTTTTAATTTTTTTTCAATTTGGGCCCTTTTTTACAAGAAAGATTATACAATTTACTTTAAGGCCTTTATAATCGCTTAATGGGATGAGAGTGGGATATCTATCAAAAAAATTATTTTTTAACTCAACAATAGGATTTTTCAATATTTGGCACATGTATCATTTTCATTTATATGTATATTAATTTTATTAAATTATTTATTATTATTATTCTTATTTAGTATTATAAGTAATGAATAGAAAACAAATTAAAATAGTGCATATGGTACAAATTGAGACACTTTCTTCTTTGAGTTGCAAATTTTTTTTATAGATACCCCACTTGCATCCCATTAAGTGACCACAAAGCTCTTAAAAGAAATGGTCTAAAGTTTCTTTTGAGGAAAAATAAAAAAAAACTCCATTTTGAAAAAAATGGGGGAAAATGAAAATGATACAAGTGCCACTTGACGTGAAATGCACCATATATTATTTTGTTTTATTAAAAATAAATATATTCTTAATCACAGTCTCCATTAAATAATTCAAATGAATATTAAGAATCGATTAGTTTAATTTGAATTTAAAATCCAATATTCATAACAACACGTTCAGCAATAAATAGTTTTAATTTTAATGAATTAAAAAGGATCAAACGTTTCAGAACTAGAAAGATAGAGAGAAATAAAAGTAAAAACATTCAAAGTTTTCAAGTGAATGAAATGTTGTAATTCTAAAATGAATTTCAACAGCTTTAACCAAACTTTCGTAGAAACATCAACAATTCCAAAGGACATGGACGTATGGTTTCAAAAATCTGCACACACACGTCCCATGTTGGCTGTACGTGTATGCGTGTGTGTTTGTGTATGAGTTAATACTTTCAGTTATGCAATGGAAGATAACAAATACAAACACTACTATGAAATTAAATTTTACCTACAAACAACATCCATTCACTCAAAACACACACTCACGCAAACAATTATTTGAATGCATTTGTACTTACCCTGCCAACATTTTCTATTGCGGAAGTGACTCAGAAGTGACGCTAAGAAGTTGAAACTCATCTTCTGCGATACCATTTTCTGATCGTAGAAGTGTCTTCCGTATTGAGAAGTTGTACCCCCCGGAAGTAACTTCCAGAAGTCACTTCAGCGTAACTTCAAGAAGTCACTTCAGCGTAACTTCCAGAAGTTATTTTCTTCGCCTCTCTTTTGCTTTTGATTTTTGTTTGCCTTTACAGATAATACACTAATATTGATTATGGGATAACAAATATGTAAAAACTACAACAATAACAATAACAAATCGAAACCACACTTTACCACTGACCGACCAGAGCAAATGACAAAATAAAACTAATTTCTATGATGTCGAAAACTTCTTTTTTGCATTCTTTTCATTTCATTTATAACGGGACATGTCATTTTCGGCTGGTGTTGTAAACAACAAACAATCTTCCAAACGTCGTCTGGATGACTAAAAGACGACTGCAATGTAAATTGTTATTGTTATCTTCCAATTAACGTCTGAAAGTGAGTAAGACGTAACGCCTTTGACGATGGACGATGAAAGAAACTTCCAATTGCTGGCAGGGTACATTCACAAAAAAACATTTATAACTATGTATGTATGTATTTATGAATACATACCCTGCCAACATTTTCTATTGCGGAAGTGACTCAGAAGTGACGCTAAGAAGTTGAAACTCATCTTCTGCGATACCATTTTCTGATCGTAGAAGCGTCTTCCGTATTGAGAAGTTGTACCCCCCGGAAGTAACTTCCAGAAGTCACTTCAGCGTAACTTCAAGAAGTCACTTCAGCGTAACTTCCAGAAGTTATTTTATTCGCCTCTCTTTTGCTTTTGATTTTTGTTTGCCTTTACAGATAATACACTCATATTGACTATGGGATAACAAATATGTAAAAACTACAACAATAACAAAAACAAAACCACACTTTACCACTGACTGACCACAGCAAATGACAAAATAAAACTAATTTCGATGATGTCGAAAACTTCTTTTTTGCATTCTTTTCATTTCTTTTATAACGGGACATGTCATTTTCGGCTGGTGTTGTAAACAACAAACAATCTTCCAAACGTCGTCTGGATGATTAAAAGACGACTGCAATGTAAATTGTTATTGTTATCTTCCAATTAACGTCTGGAAGTGAGTAAGACGTAACGCCTTTAACGATGGACGATGAAAGAAACTTCCAATTGCTGGCAGGGTATGTTTGTGCATAAACACAAACACATTAGACTGGCTTCAATTGCTTGGAATCAAAAACTTTTTCAATGTTCGTAACTACAATAATAAGTAAGTTATGTTTATTTAATGAAATAGACTCAATACAGCTATTTGCAAAGAGAACACACAGGGTGCACATCCATGGTGATTCTCTTCAAAAAAAAACAAATATAGTCTTATGTTTATCAAGTTTTATTAATAAAAAAAGTTTGTAGAAATTGTCATTCCTTTCTATTCGGTCGATACTGGCCGAGTTATAATAATATCACATAGGAGGTTTCAGTCACCTTCGCCCTTACTTCCAATTCAAGTTGAGCCCAATTCCGAGGAGCACGTCAAGAAACTGTAAGAAACTGCATTCATCTACATCATATCCGACTATAGCCTCCCATCAAACAGTGTATCCATACATTGGCAAAGGTCTGACAACCAATGAGTAAATCAAATTTCGTATCTGTTGGCAAGCACCAGTACTTTGGCTTTTAGAATAATGTTGACGGCCTGAATATGGTAGAAATGACTCCTTCCATAAAATCATTCTGTTTCAGAAATTATTGGATTCAGTTCTTTAGACTTAAAAAAGTCATTCATTTCTAAACGCAACCGTGTATTCTTATACAATGTTATATGTCCCAAAATGTATGGAAAAGAAAAAGCCCAAGTACAAGAGTTTGCTCAAGTTGTTTTGATAAAAATTTAATTGCTAATTCATTTGAATTCAAGTAGTACGCCAGTCTGCTCTTTATTTCCAGTTGTATCAGAAAAATCAATCAAAATTAATAAAGTTCGATCTATGGAATTTCAGATAGAGTGGAGTGTACGATCTTAGTTGTCCGTTTGGGACATTGATGCAAACTTTAGAAAGAAGATATTTGGAATCAAAGGTACCATTGCAATTATTTTTCTACTTTTCAATGTTGGGAGCTTTATGAGTGCCAGTCGACTTCGGAATGGCGGAAGGTTTATTTCAGCATTCCAACGTAGATTCCGAAGGCAAAATATAAGAAATTGTTTCTGAATAGATGCCAGCTTTTTTATGTACACATTGTATTGCGGGTCCAAGATTACAGATGCATATTCAAGTATCGGTCTTACCAACGTTGTGAATAGATTCTTTGTCACATACGGGTCATTAAATTCCTATGTCCAGCGTTTTATATAGCTGAGAACACCAGTTGCTTTATTGGCAGTCATAGTTATGTATATGATAGTTAAAGTTCAGTTTTCTTATCAAAGTTGACACCCAAATCAATAATAGAGTCAACGGATTTTAATTTTGAGCTCCCAATAAGATATTCATGGATGGAAGGGGAATATTTCGAAAAGGACATAAATTTTAATTTTTTTAGGTTTAATCCCATCAGGTTAGTTATACACCAGATGTGTAATTTTTTAAATCGGATTGAATATGAGTTGTATGAACTTTTTCCGTCAAAGATGAAAATATCTTCACAACATCTGCATACATTAGGATATTACTATGCTTAATGGAATGGGGTAGATCATTAATAAATAGTAGGAATACTAATGGTCCGAGATGGCTTTCCTGCGAAACTCCAGATATAAGGTATATGCTTTTGGATTTTGAATTATTGAAAATAACAGATTGTCTACGATTTTTCAAGTAGGAGCGCATCCAATTAAGAAAGTTACTTGTGAAACAAATACTGTTCAGTTTCAATATTAATAAATCATGGTTAACTTTGTCAAAATCTGTATATATCACGTCCGTTTGTTGATTTTTACTAAAACCTGAATTTATATATGATGTTAGTTGCATAAGATTTGTTGACGTTGAGCGTCCACCGTAGAAACCATGTTGACTTGTTGAGTTTCTGAATAACATTTATTGAGACAGAATATTCGTTACATTACTTTCAAATAATTTTGGGATAGCACTTAGCTTCGCTGTAAGGAATTATAACGGATTCTTTCCATAACTCTGGGAAACTACCAAACTTTAGAATTTCTGGGTTTTTCGAATTAAAAGTAACATAAATTAATAAAATTGATCCCATACGTTTGTCAAACAACGAGTAAGTTTAATCAAGTTGATATGTGCATATACAAAAGTACATTCGTACATACATATGTATGTATATATGTATATGTTTTAAAATGTTTGACTTTATAATCTTTTACAGTTTTAAAAAACATTTTCGTTTGACAAAAGAAGCTTTTAATTATGTTCTTAGCGAATTGGAGTTCGAATGGCACCTTTCTACAAAAGTTCCTCCGAAAATTCAATTAGCTTCAACTTTATCTCTTCTGGCGTCTGAAGGCTTCCAATATTCAGTTGGAAATAACTTTTTAATCGGAATACGTCAAAGCTCCATTTGTAAGATAACGAAGCTAGTAGTTAATGAGATGGACCATAAGCTATGTAGCCAGCTCATAAAGTTTAGCCCAAGAAGCACGAGTAGTGATGAATGCAAAGAATATTTCATGGCAAAAGGTATATGACGTTCAGTAATTTTAAATATGCATATATGTATTTACATTTTCTTATATTCTCTTGTTTATAAAAAAACGTTACTCGATAGGTTTATTGCTTACGATTAAAAACTCGCAAGGTTGCATTCGAACGCTCGCTCGCTATCGACTGGTGTCATTAGAAATTTCGATACATATTATTCGATAACAACTAATAGAATCACAAAAGTTAAAAAACTCGAACTCACGAGTAAGTATTCGATCGTATACGACTGCCAGAATTAGCCCCCAGGAATTTCAAAATTTTGGCAACATTGCAATAGTCTTTTTAAAGAACATGCATTTAGCATTTTAACTTTAATTCGATTTTTTTGTTTTGTTTTAACAATTTTAATAGTACTAAATAACCATCGCATTGCTAAAAGGAAGTACTAAAAAGCTAAATACCTGAAGTTGCTACAACTCAGTAAATGGATTTTTTTGTATGTAGATAATTTTTAAACATCCATACCTCCACCCAAAAGTCAACTATTGATTCAACGTTTGTCCATTTATAATTTTAAAGCTTTCGCCATTGAGCTTTAAAAATGTTTTTTTCTTCATTGGTATAGCTAAATTTTTAATTTTCAATATGAGTGAATATTTTTGGCCTTTGGTTTAGTTTTTAGAGAATTATCAATGTATAAAGAATAAATTTTCCGATGTGTATCCATATTTGCTGGAAATCTTTGTTATATTAGTTTCAATAAAAAATATTACACTTTTGCCGTACTATTTTTTCCAAATTATCACAAATTATGTATTTGGTTTTTTATTTCATCTCACATATTCAATATGAAAACTATGCCGACGAAATTAAAAAAAAATTCAAGTTGGGATGATAATTGTTTAAAATTCATGTTGACAGTTTAGTATCAATGGTAAAAGTAAATGGTTCTGTTTAGTGTTGCCAGAAGTTCCGATTTCCGCGGGATTGTCCCGACTTTTGTTGCAAACTCCCGCGTCCCGTTCGGGATTTCAGATTCCCGCTTTTTTAAATTTTATAAAAGGAATCTCCATATATTATTGAAATGGTATTTGCATGCGAGGATACTGCAAATAAAGTCTTAACATATTTACATTTTGTACACCATGTCCTTTTTTATTTGGAAAGCGCAATCAAAATAATAGAATCGGATTCATTGTGCGTTACTGATATGGCATCGGAAATGGTAAAGGTGAGACAAGGTATTTTTAATAGAAAAACGATTGCTTTTTTGGTTTTAATATTGGTTAGCTTATTAAAACTGCTAAGGACGATTTTCTAAAAAAGGAGTTTTTAAAGTTTTTTGAAAGGCTTCTGTCATATATAGACTATCGATTTGATTTTTCCGAAAATAATATTTTTTTCAAATTATAATTTATTAATTTGGAATATGATGATTATCTCAATGCGAGTACAATGCTAAATATAAAAATAAATGCAAACAAACTCTATGAAGGAGTAAATCTTCTAAAATAATGTGCAAATTCGATTAACAATAATTGTAGTACAACTATAGGAAAATGGAATTCGATTTTTAAAGAGTTCAACAGTAATGAGTTGATAAATACATATATACAAAATTGTAAGTTTCTTTCTAAATGTACCAGCTTCTAATTGCTATACTGAACGGGTATTTTCGCAAATGCCTTTAAAGTGGTCCGTTTTAATTTTGATATTGACTGTTTTGAGTTTTTTGAATACATTCAAAAAAAAGTGTACTCCTTAATAATATCAAAAGTTCTTTATGAAAAAACTAATTGTATAGTTTTTTTCATACTTACCTTTTTAATCTTTTCTTTTTTTTTTGTTATTATTAATATTATTTTCTTAATAAAATAATACTTGAAATATATATTTAAGTTATTTTTATTTGTCCCGCGAAAGTTTCCAGAATCCCACTTTTTTTTGCTGTTTTGAAAGATTGTCCCGATTTTTTGGAAAAAAAACTGGCAACGCTAGTTCTGTTGGTTGTTTTAGAAATAGTTTACTATTTTAACAATAAAACGATGCGGGATTAATTGTAATAATTTTCCACATTTATTTCAAAATAATAATCAGCAAGTATTGTATTGAAGTTTTATTAAATTTTGTCGCCAAATGGATGATTATTATATTTTGCAATGCAGTTTTAAACCTATGGATGACGATGTTATATAAAGTTGAAATATTGAAACCTTAACGAATTGTTAATTCGGGATTTTTTGAGAAATATAGAAAAACGAAAATTGGGAATGGATACTAAATATGTAATACTGCAACGCAATATGTTGTTAACATGTTTAATTAGCTCTTAACTAGATTTATTATGTATACATATTTATTACATAAATACATTTTAGTGGATGCTCTGAATTTTGTCATTAATAAAAATAGCGAATATTTTTTGGGCCCATATAGAGCAACTGGTTTACTGTACGTTCATGCATATAGACGTACACTTTTGTGAGAGTGTGTAAACATAAGAGTGCTTAACAACCTTGCAAAAAATAATACGAGACATTTGTACAAATAACGAAAAATGAAAAACAACTTGACATAATACAAAATACATACGTAAATATGTATACAAGTGCACATATGTATCATACATACACATAAATATATTATTAGATATTATCCAAAGCTGGACCTAAGTAATTACATGTATTCTTATAAATACAAATAAGAATATATACATATCGCTCATTTACTAAAAGAACGTCATCACTAAAAAAAATCTATTTCGAGATAAACGCATTTAAAGTTTTCGGTTCGCTCTCATCATCATTTAAAGTAACTAAATCCTAAAATTTACAATGTGATTGGCAACTTGTTTCTTAAATAACATATCCATTAAGAAAGTTTTGAATTATGAAGTTATTTCTGCAAAACTATATCCATTTCAACGTTTAAAGTCGAAATATGTCGTTATTTATGAAAAAACTCAGCAGTTTAGTTTTTTTATTTATTATTAAACTTGTTTAAACAAATATTTAATTCATTAGTGCTTAATGTAGGCACTTTACTAATAAATAAATAAGAAGAAAATATTCGAATATCGCAAACTTAAAGTACAAGGCATTTAATAAAATTGTTCAGTCTTTAAAACTTAAATGTTAGTTCGTACATGTGTAAACACAAAAAGAACACCTTAAATCAAAACTAAAATAATTCATTTTCATCTTTATCAAAATATTATTTTTTATAAGTTATCGTAAAATGGGTTATAAAAACCGGGAATAAGATTAAATCATTTATGTCGTCTCATTTGGGTTTTGGTATACTTGGTTTAGTGCGAAAAGCTTTGCTTAAAGTTATTTCTGTTGATAATTTCTTCTTTTTAATCGCGGATACTTCTGTAAATCAGTTTGAAGTGTATGATGATATATAAAAAACCAATTTTTAAGTACTGCCATCTTCAATGGACCTATGTCATTAGCCAACTTTTTTAGATCAAGAAAATCTTCAAAACATCACTCGTTAACAATGAGTGGGCATCCTTTGTTTGCTGATCGGATTATTGAGCTATAAGACTCGGTGGTCTTTCTATTAAGGAATGCGCTGAGTCTCCCTCGTTTTGTGTATGTCCTTTAATAAGATACGGCGTATAGATACATCGCAATCATAAATTTATTTTTCTAGTTCATTAACTCCCCTATAACCATTAGCTTCGTCCCAAACAAAACACTGGCAGTTGTTTGTTTTTATGTCATATATTGTAAAATGAAACACATTTAATTTTGATTTGTAGTAAAATGCAGAGACTTCACCTTTTGGCAGTTGCATAACTGCTTGTAAATCATATACGGTCACAAATGATTTGGTACTGTCTTTGTCTTTCCTTTTCTCCTCTCTTGATAATTCCTTTTCTTGTAAATGCTTTTCATATACATGTTTCTTGTTTATTTTTTCTCGCATATATCTTTCTTTGGAACGAAAAATTAAATGTTGAAGTCCTTTGTAAATATTCTGTGAAAAAATGTAGGTGCAAAACTCTTAATTTTTTTCTTTGCATGCTTCTACATAGTCTTTATAAGAGCTGCTTATAGTTTTGCCGCCTTCAATAAAACTTTTGGACGTATTTTTTCGCGTGTAATGTCTTTCGATTTTGGGTATTTTATCTATGAAATACTTAACTCCAGCTTTTATATTTGGTTTTGCAAAACAGTTCTAATAGGACGATCGTTAATATTAAAAGTATTTTTAAAAAATACTTTGCTGACGCGAACAACATTGTCACCTTTTTTAAAAAAGTATGCATTATTTTTCACACAAGGTCATCTTGTTCCTCCAAAAAGCACGTAACGGTAGGTGGGCTCAACGATTCGCATATAATTAGAAATAAACTGTCGTTGCATTTCAATATTTCTTAGAGCAATATTCGAGCCCAGTATGCGGCGAATATTTGGTTTCTCTCATTTTCATAAAATGTTTCGGAGCATTTAATGCCCAATAAAACAGTGCGTATTTAAATGTAGTTTTAGTTAATTTTCATAAAATCTTAAGTTGCATTTAAATACAGATTAATTTTTTCAGTCATACTTAATTGCTATTATGATTTTGTGGTAAAAATATGGTAGCACTTTGAAATGTCAACAAAATTATCGATATATTTCAGAAAACATGTGATTGTTTTGAATAAAATTTGCCAACAATTTTGTGTTTCGGTTTTTGTGTTTACTTGTTGTATTGTTTTGTGTGTTTTATTGTTTTGTGTGTTTTTTATATTAAATTTGGTGGCATAAATATAGATAAAAGAAGTCCCAACATTACCTTAATAGAGATTGACTTTTTGTTGGACGCTGTTAAGAAATACAGCAGCGTGATTGAAAAGAAAAAAACCAAAAACAAATGTCAAAACCATATGTTCAATGTTTACAACTTAAGTTGCACTTAAATGAACATCGTTGGCCATTTAAGAGGCCTTTTAGATAATGCAATTAATTGCATGCAATTTTTTCCATTCTCTTTTAAAATTGCTACGTAAAATGTTGTGCACTTATACGATGCAATTTTACGTGCAACAAATCATGCAATTAATTGCATGCAAAATTGCATCGTCTAAAGAGCCTCTGAGTTTCATTTAATTTTTCAGTGAAAAACAAAATTTTGTATTTAAATGCACTTTAAAAATAAATGACACTTAAATACGCACTGTTTTATTAGGCCTAAGTCTACAAGTCTCAGAACATGGTCTTCTAATTTGCCTTTGCGGTTTAATTTTTTTGCTCAAAGTATGTGTTTCGTATTGCTCTCCTCTATTTCTCTTTAAAACAGTATTTGTTGTATTATCTGGTAGATGTGTGAGCTTATTTGTTGATTTATTTGATGGACCTGGAACATCAGCAGATGTTGTTGTTAAAGAAGTTTCAGATGAAACCGGAGAGAATGTTTCATTCTGAATTTATAAAACAGTTTTTTTTTTATCAGATATAGCGTCACAAAAAAACATACTTTGGTTGATGACAATTGTTTCTTCATTAACAACGTCACATTTTGTAATGCAACGAATTTTTAATAAACAAAATTTTTCAAAAACTCAGTATTAACTCAAAATAATGCGTTTTATTTTTAATTAATAACTCGAAGAATATCCCAGTAAAAACTATATTTTTCTATACAAATGGCACACTGAAATGCATTTTCTGCCCTGCCAAGGGCGTTATCAGCAATGTTTATTGTCCAAGATATACTTGTAAATATCATCTATTTAACTCACCATTTATTGAGAAATAGAAAATGACCGATATGCATATAATAAGAATATTCATTTGAGTTAAAAATGCTCTCAATTGACTAATTGCATGTGTATTTTTTACAAGTATAAATACAGATTTTTATGTAACAAAAAAATGTATTTGTAGGTATTTAAATTAAACATTTAGGGCTGTTTTCTCATTAGGCGATTATCTTTTTTCCCAACGAAAAACTGCCGGTTAAAGAAATTTGGTTTTCTCAATGTCTCATTTGCTTCTATTCTGTCGCAAAACTAACCAGCCCTCATCTGCCGATTATTTATTTGTTGTACAGATAAATTCAATCAGCTGACTGCTGTTTATATTTTTTTATGTGGCAATAGCTTGAGTTTTTGTAAAAAATTTTTATATATTTTATAAATTGATGGAGGATGAACTCGAAGAACATGAATTCCAAGTGAATATTGAAAGAGTTTATCATGCCAGACCTAACTACCTGGCAGACATGGATATTATTTATTTTTTAGAATATTTGTTTTTTTTTTTTGATTTTATTTTTTGTTATTTTTTCACATTTGGAAAACAGCTGATTTATGTCAACAACTTGTCACTTGAAGACAGAGTTCCCAATTTTCACATACATTTTGAGCGGTATTGCCAAATGAAAATAATGTTTCTGTCGGTATATTGTGAAAACCAAAATTGTTAACAGACATATTATAAGTCTAATAAATTTATGTCGACATTTAGTAACAGGCAGTTTGTCGACACATTGAGAAAACGGGCCTTAGTCATTCAATTAGGTACAAGTCTGACTGCCGAATATACTAAAAAACTTTGAACATTTTTTATATATTTCAATAAATATTCAAACTAAGGACTCAATCGTTATTACTGCTATGACAAATTTGTTTAAATATAATTATTATAAAGTCATGTCGCAGAACTCAATTCCGATCGAAAGTGGTTTTGATTCCGTAAATTGAGTCTTTAAAAAATGAAAAACCACTTTAGATTTCTAAAGTGGAATTGTTTATTCTTTATTATTAATTTATGATGACATTGCACGCCTTAACTAAAATTAAATAAAAAGCTCTTACACCTAGAAAATTAGTAGAGATTCTGAATTTACTATGTTCATAGATGAGAAAAATCAAAAAACTAAAATAATCTGTGGAGAGATTTTTAAATAAATCTCGAGTAATAAATGTATCCAATCATATATCAGATGGATCTTTAAAAGCGAATGAAATGTCACGTGTGATTAAGGAAAAAGTAAAAGAAGATTCTAAGGGTGGTCAAGAGCCTTCAGTTTTACAGTTGTCACAAATCCACGGCAAACCACTTCAAATCGCAGTAGGCAATAATAATAAAAAAACTTTCCACAACAAACTCATCTCCATTATCTGCGGATGATATGTTGAAAATGAAAAGCGATTTGAATTTAAGTGATCGTGCAACTTTAAAAATGGCAGCTTCCATTCGTGTCTGTACAAGAAGTAGAAAAGCAATTGAACCAGGATTAAAATTAAAACTTAATAACACAGCTCATTCTGTCGACTATTATTTTGATGTTAAGGAATTTCCTTTTGTGTGTGTAAAAGGCGATGAAGTCTCGGATGCTCCTGTGTTTGGAGTTTACTGCAAAGATGTTCCTGCTTTTGTTCAGTATGTGAAAAATAAACGAGAGGTACTGCATGTTCACTTAAAACTGGGTATTGATGGAGGAGGCGGATTTTTAAAAATATGTCTTTTTGTTCAATCAAATGAGTGCTAAGTATGATGAGGGGATAGCAGCAAAAAAATTTAAGGATTCTGGAGTTAAACGACTATTTATTCTAGCAGCCGTTCCAAGTGCACAGGAAAATTATAAGAATGCAGCTCAACTGTTTTCAACGTTGAATATAACGCCTTTTCACGGCACAATTGCGACCGATTTGAAGCTAGCGAATATCTTGGCAGGTATTATGTCGCACAGTAGTGCATACCCGTGCACTTATTGTTATGCCAAGAAAGATGAGCTAAGCAGCTGTGGCTAATTGAGATGTTTCATTGTATTATACAAAATGGCTGACTGAAGGAAAAGGTTCAAGAAACAAAGCGAAAGATTATTTCAACTGCATTCATCCACCGCTAATTACAACTGTTGGAGGCAAATTATTCCACCGCCAGAATTACACCTTATGCTTGGTGTTGTTAACACTGTTTTCACTCATATGTTGAAAGAGTGTGAAAATGAGTCGCTGTCATGGGCAAAAGCTTGTCACGTTCAGCATGCAAAACACTTTTGGATAAAGTATGTTAAAGTATTTTACGACTTCAAAAAAATAGTTTCTGCATGCTTCGGAAATAATCTTGACCAAAATTACAAAGCATGTATAGAAGCTTTCAAAACCAGCTACATGGACTTAGGTGTCAGCGTTACACCAAAGGTTCAGCAGTTTTTTTTTCACATAGAACAGTTCTGTGAAAAACACGGTGAAGGATTAGCATTTTTTGGGGAGCAGGCGATGGAGTCCGTACATTTTGATTTCTTAAAGTCTTCCTGGGAAATGAATAAGGTTGCTGCGAATCATCCCGATTATCCTAAACACCTTTTGAGCGCTGTTTGTAGATATAATGCTTCACATGTTTAAATTTATGTAATTATAAATAATTTATGTTACATTTTTATATTTTATTAGTACTAAAATGTTGAAATAATAAAAATTTAATAGAATTACCACTTAAAAGTTATTATTATATAATTTTTTCATTTCTATTCATATAAAACAATGCCATATTTTCCAACATATCGTACTTCGTGCGCAAAAATGTTCAAAGTGGATTTATTTAAAAATCTCTCCACAGATTATTTTAGTTTTTTGATTTTTCTCATCTATGAACATAGTAAATTCAGAATCTCTACTAATTTTCTAGGTGTAAGAACTTTTTATTTAATTTTAGTTAAGGCGCACCGTGATTGTTCTTTTTAATTAACTCTTTGAAAATTAAATAAAATGTTAAAAATTTCAAAGTTGATGTCAGCAACAAGAAAATTTTTTGTAAAACAATTACAAAATTAAAAATATTTACTGGAATATGGTAGAGAATCAGATGCATTCCCTAAATTTCTTCTTCCTAGCTTTTCAACTGCGTTTTGATGTCTTTGTTCATTTAAAACAGCAATTCCGGGCATTTTTAAAAAACGTTGTTCAGTTTTATTTAAAATTTCTTTGTTAGCGCTCTTTTTGTTCGCTTTTGTTATACGTTTTGTTACAAAAATTTTGCTTCATAGTCAACAAAATTTATCTGGTTTACACAACTCTGCATTTGTTGTACTCGGAATTCTAAGTTTAATAAAAAGCAACAACCTTGTATACAAACACATTCAAATGAATTTAAAAATGTTCCTAAATGTTGAAATTAATTTGTATACGTTCAGTAACAAAAAAAGGCCAACAACCACTTCATGGCTAACAGCGTATTTTAACTCCTTTTTTTGGTGTTCGTACACATTTTCCACTTGCGGTTTAACCTCAAAAGTAATAACATTTTTAATGTTGTTGTTGCAAAACAAAACCTTCATCAAAAGAATTGCCAACCAACACCAAAAAAGAGACCATTAGACCACGTACTTCATAATCACTTGCCGAGTACATACATACATAAATACAACTATTCATATTTCAAAATATACGTTTAGGTTGTTTTTTATGCATACGAGTATGAATGTGCACAAATAAAAAGTTTTTTTTTTATTTAAAGGAGAAGGTTATGCGATAATAGGACACTTGGTATAAAGCGGCAAAGGTGAAGATTTCCGTCAGATCGGACAAATTTAACTTGTGCCACGGGTTCACGTTTTAAATTTTGAATATTAAAGCTACTAATGATATGTTGTATCAGAAGCGCTACAACTGATATTGAAAAAAAATGCAAATGTTTCCATGAATAAGTCAGTAGTTAGTGGACTTGTTAAACTATACTCAATCAAAAATTTAACTAAAATATATTTTGTAGTTAATTTTAACCGCATGTTAGTGGTAGAAAAAATACATTTTGGATGAAAATTCTGAATATTAAGACCTGAAGTTAATGATAACTAATCAGTTCCACTTGATATTGAAATCGTACGACGAGGAATTCGGCTCAACTATAATCTAAATGGAACTTGAAGGAAGCTCTATAAATGGCTGTCTAATCAACTTCAAAATTAATCAGGACCAGGCATGAAAGCATGTAAAAATTTATAGAACTTTAAGTTTGGAAGACTTTTTTAACTGACAGCCATTTTGTCAGCTGTCAAGTGATCTATGTTTAGTCTATTTAATATGAATAGACTGACGTCTGAACAACGCTTTCAAATTGAGCAAATTTATTTTGAAAATCATGGTTTAAAATGGAATAAAACAGAAATGATTTCTTTATATTGACATGAAATTTACTTTATTCGAAAGATAATCTTCTGACGTTATAATTACAATATGACTTCTGGACTGGCGCAGACGCAGTGTCGTGATTTCATATAACGAGTGGCCATAAATAGAAGGAGTTGTATAGAGTTGGTTGTATAGAGTTGAAATTTGGCACACGTATTTGATTTGATAAAAGAAAAAAAATATTAAAATTTCAAAAACTTTGGTGGAAGGATTCGTGTCCTTCCCATATATCCTGAAATTAAAAAGTCCGAACTTTATGAAATAGTCGTTTAGTTTGATACCCTTAATGATTTGACCAAATTTTATCCAAATCGGGGCAAGGACACGGCCATCTCAAAAATGTCCTTTTTCAAAAAAGTAAAAAAAAGGGAACAAAAAGTAAAATTTTTAAGTTAATTTCATACACGAAGCACTTGTTACAAGAAAAATGTGTGTGTCAAATTTTTTACAATTCGCAGCAAGGACATGCACTCCCGACCACCCCCTAAATCTTGTATTAAATTTTTTTAAAAACGAAAAAAATTCAATGAAAAAAATTCAAATGGTAAGAAAAGTAAATGTTACTTTTTAATATTTACCCTTGTTTTATTATTTAAATAAATTATAAAAATAATGTTTTGAACAATTTTTATTTATTAAATACAATAAAAAAGAAAATGTTAGAATTTGTTTACTCTATTCATCCGAATCACTTTCTTCAAGCTGGTTTATTAAATTTTCTTGATTATCCGCATAAATATTATTTTCCTCAATAATGAAATCATTTATTTCTTCACAACTCCTTTTACTTATTTTATCTTCTTTTCTATGTATAGATAACTTTGATTCAGACTGCAAAACCATTCTTTCTATTAGGTCTTTATTAGTATTTGTACGACTATTTTTTCGAGTATGGTTTAAACGAGTTTTTCTAAAAACTTTATGAGTGGCTTCTATAGCTTCCTCAGATAACATACCTACTGTAATCTTGGAGTTTTTTTTATAAATTCTGCTCCATGAACTAGTATTTTGTGGACAGTAACAAGCATACAATACCAAGAATATTTTTGAACATATAAATTCCATGTTTCTTAGAGAAACATGTATTATAATATTATATAATATTAATTGTTTTACTGCTTGAAATAGTTTTTAAAATCAAAGAAAAATTTTTAATTAGTGATGGATCAACCTTTGTTATGCTAGATGAGACATCAATGTTGCTGAAAAACCGTCTCGCAGTATTCCCATCATTTGTTGTACCAAAACCGGTTTTAACTTTATCTACATTTAATCCAAGCTCCTTTTTAAACTCTTCCTGAATTTTAGATTTTCTTTGATTTAAAATTTGCTTATCATAATTTTTTGAAACTCTCCAAATTTTTAGAGGCAAACTGTAAGCTATGTGTAATATACACTCAAAGAATTTTATCCATGCATGTAATGTTGATAATCCGTGTTTATGTAATTCTTCTCTTTTTTTAAGGTCCCTCTCAAATACTTGAATTAAATTCATTTCAGTGGGTTTTGCACCGCAAACAAAACAACAAGAACTGCTTTTGTTATCAGCTAACACATTAAGAACAGCTCCATCTACCACTGTTAATCTCATGTCAAAATGAACGGTAAGGTTTTTTTTTTTATCAGAAACATAATCAAATGTTTGCAAATTATCTATATCTTCCTCAATAATTGCCCATGTAGTTTTAACCAAATCCGAATTTTCTTTTTCCATATAATAGCATATTGGACGACAATACCTTATTGAGGAATGTTTTAAATTATTCCATAAAGTGTTTTCTGTAGCCCAGTCTAAAAATCTTAATAGAACAAATGAAGCAACAAATAAATATTCATCCCGCGAATTTGGATCATTAAACTTTTGTTTGTAATTGCTATGGCCTGAACTACCATCAAATCCCCATTTAATTTCCAAAACTACATCATTTTTGGTTTCAAAATCATTTAAATCTAATAAGCTTTTGGCTGTCATATTTAGAAAATTTTGTAATGGTATTTTTACTGACGTTTCTGATATTGATATATTTTCCGGAATATATTGTTTCTTTGCTTTTTGTAGACTATAATATGATGGAAAACAGTTCTTGTGGACATCATTTACAACCGTTCGCATATTGTCTATACGATAGATCATTATCTATTAATAATGCTAAAGCCTTTTCTACGGATTTCGTAATTGCTCAGGCATGTAGACCTCACAAGATCATCTACCTTTCTTCTTTTGGTTCGTTCAGAACTTTCATTAAAGCCTACTCTTGGTCTTCCTTTACGACTTGTACTTGGTCCCTTAATAAATAAAAAAAAACACGTTTTTTATTATATTATAAAAAATAAATATTCACATAATGATATTACAATGTATATATCTTCTTCTTCTTCCACTTCTTCTTCTACTTCTTCCACATCAAAAAATGAATTTAGCCAGAAAAAGTTTTTGTTTTCAAACACAGATTTCTTTCTGTAGCATTTTTGCCAACTTTTTTTTATTCTAGCTAGGGAGTGTGTTTTATGTTTGTGCCAAATATTGAAAATTTGCCTAATTTGCACTTGCCTTGACACTGAAAAAGTGAAAAAAATTGACTATTCTGCCAAGGTCTGCAAAAGAGACCCATTTTTTTTAATGTACATACTTGTATCAATATTATATTAGAGTATCAAAAATAAACTCGAATAAACTTTTTTTTAGACCTTCTATAAACTTGTAAGTTGTAAAAAATTTTCTCTCTGTTTACATTCAGAATAACGGTACAAAACACATGATGAATTAAATGTAAAAAAAAATATGTTACCATATTTTAGTAATGTCATACTTTAATATTTATAAACAATTTAACTGCATTATCAACAATTTACGTTAAATTAACCCATTTGTATATACGCTATTTTTCACCTTTTTTGTGTGCATATTGCATACTTACCAAAAACTTTCAACTTTGATTGGCTATAACTTTGTCAAAAATATTTTTTTTTTTCAAAAATTCTTTTTCATTATTGAATTTGAAATCTAGTTTATCAAACTGTTTTAGCAGATTTTTAAAATTCCAAAAGTCGTTTTTTTATTTTTGGCCGCTGACACCACACTGTGAGACGTACACAGTTTAACCTGAAGGTTCAATTTGTATGACTTTTGCACAACATTTGTGGCCGTATATCGGCAATAACGCGGCGAATGTCGTCCTTTAAATTCCAAAATAAAAGCGTCAAGTAGTTTAAAGAAAATACAACTGCGGGGTTATTGTGTATTTTTAATTCGAAAGCAAAAGCTTTTGAAATACAGTGTAAAAAGTATACAAATTCGAACGATTTTATTTACTAATCGAAATACAGAATAACCAGCGTTGTCAACTCTAAAATTTCAAAACGCACCAAAATGGAGAAAAAACGCATCAAGTTTATAATTTATTTTTTTTAAATGTTTATTGAATTAATTTTAAGAGTACAAGTAATAATAATAGAAGCGTTTTTTAATAAGCAAGCTATTTTTTTTTTTAAATAATTAACAAACACAAACTGCGAAGCTTTTGGATTATCTGCAGAAAACACCCAGAGTCTTTGGCGGGAATCGAACCCGCAATCCTTTGACTGATAGTCCAGCACTCTATCGCCTAGTCTATCGGGGCACTCATAAAATAAGCATTTAACCACTCAAAATTTAATTCACAATATGCTATTTGGAACTGAAGTACTAATTAATAAAAAAGGTCTAATTTCAGTACATATTTAGTACTTTTTATACCCTACCCCAGAAATATCGGTCCAACACCCACCTTAAAGTATACGGATCGACTCAGAATCCGTCCGTCCGTCCGTCTGGTTGTCCATGTAAAGCTTGTACGAAAAGTACAGGTCGCAATTTTGAAGATATTTCAATAAAATTTGGTACGTGATATTTCTTCGGCCCAAGGACGGATGGGATTGAAACTGGTGGAAGTAGGTCCACTGTTTTAAACTTCTGCTTCAAAAGCTTCACCCTAACTTTTGACACTGCTAGTTACTATCTGCTAGGTAAGCTATCTTCACCATGTATGGGCTCCTCCCTATTTCAGTCGACAAGGGCTGTTGACTTGTTTTTCGCAAGAGTATAGTTTTTGGCCAGAATATGCGTATGATTTACTGTGGCTCACTAACGCTTGCTTCATGCTTCGCAACCGTATAAGACTGTGAATTTTATATTTACATTGAAAATCGACATTTTTTACGTAAAGTTCATGTGGATGATTTAGAAATTAATCTTAGACGACTAAATGTTTGACGGGCTCGAGCCTCCATTTACGGATATAAAACTCTCAAGATTCCGATTGTTATTGATTATTGATATTCGCATAAAGACGGAAAAACACATTCCGTTCGTTTTACTTTTTATATAGAAGCAAAATACGGAATTAATTACATTTCCGAACGGAATTAAATCTGTGACATGGCTGTATATTATTTTTTGGAACAAGTCGGTTTTAGTGACTTTGTTAAAAAAAAATCATCAAATAGGGCTTTTTGAGGATATGACAGCAAAAAAAATTGATGGCGGTCACGCCTATTTTCGAAGGGGCGGGCCCATAAAGTTTAAAATATATAGGCCTATATCTCGAGAACTACTTGGTGTCTGATAATTTTACACTAGATTAAAGCTGTTAAAAATACCTTTCAAACGATATATATCATGATTATAAATTATGGACCGACTATGGGTTAAATCTGAAAATAATATTATTTGACCCGAATTTTTTTTAATATCTAAAAAAATTTTAAAAAAAGTCTTTATAAGTGTTATTTTAGTTTATCAAAATAAATACCCAAGACATTAAGCTTTAATTTAAGGTATCTTATGAGTCTGTTGGTACTATAATCATAGAATTATAAGATCTGAAAAATTAAAAAAACACATTTTTTCAAAATTTTGTATGCAGGATAGGATTTTCTCCTCCAGATTCCCTGTATTGCAGGCCTACGGTCGGGCAGAAGGATTTTCTCCTCCATGGCATACAGAACACCGGCTTCGCATAGTACAGATTGTATTTTTTTTTTTGGTAAAATTTCATAATCTTTCTTTAATATCTTCGGAATTATATTACCTACATGGTCATGTTATACCTTAAATTAAAGCTTAATTTCTTGACTTGAAATATTGTAATTTATCTACTTACTCATATAGACCTTTTTCCCGCATTTTTTAGATTTTTTAAAAAAATTTTGGATCAAAAAATTATTCTAGATGTGGGTAAAAATAACGAACACAATCTGTGGAACGCGACTAGATATCTAAAACGGTCATCTAAAAGAAATATTCCAATTAAAAATAATAATAACGAATGGTGTAGGTCTGATGTTAGTAAAGCTAATGCTTTTAAAGAGCATTTAGAGTTCACATTCAACCCCTTTCTTTTAAATGATCAACCAACAAGAGACGATATAGATCATTTTTTAGATGTGCCTTGTCAAATGGATCGTCCCGTAAAACATATATCTCCAGCAGAGGTAAAAAATGCTATTAGCAAATTAAATGACACTAAATGTCCTGGTTACGACAATGTTGACTCAAAAGTACTAAAATCTCTGCCAAGAAAAAGCATAATTTTTTTAACAACCATATTTAACTCAATATTGAGATTAAATCATTTTCCATCACAGTGGAAGTTCGCCAAAATTGTAATGGTATTAAAAACCAACAAACCCGAAAATGCTGTATCCTCTTACAGGCCAATTAGCTTATTAAGCAGTTTCTCAAAGATTTTTGAACGACTCTTCCTCAAAAGGCTACTACCAATACTGGAGAAACAAAAAATTATCCCTGATTATCAGTTTGGATTCAGACACAAGCATGGCACACCAGAACAATGTCACCGTATTGTTAATGAAATTTATAATACACTACAGAGGAAATTGTATTGTTCAGCAGTATTTTTGGATAGTGAAAAAGCCTTGGACAAGGTTTGGCACACTGGACTTTTATATAAACTAAAAAAGCTTATTCCGGCACCATTTTACTTAATATTAAAAGCTTATCTTCATGAAAGACACTTCTTTGTAAGCATCAATGAAGAGTACTCTAATTTTGGTAACATTAACTCAGGAATCTCACAAGGCAGTATTTTGGGTCCAGTGCTGTATACTATTTTCACATCAGATTTGCCAATAATTGATAATGTAATTACAGCTACTTATGCTGATGACACTGCTATATTATCATCCAACCAGTCAACAAATATATCATCTAAATACTATTCAAGATTGGTTACATAAGTGGAACATTAAAGTAAATGCATCAAAGTCGGTGCACAGGACGTTTACATTAAGAAAACACGATTGCCCTCCAGTATATTTAAATGGAGCAATTATACCAAAAAGCAGTAACGTTAAATATCTGGGTCTAAATATCGACCGTAGACTTACATGGAAGGACCACATAAGAAAGGAACGCGAACAATTAAACATCAAAACAAGAAAAATCTATTGGCTATTAGGGCCAAAATCTGAATAAGGGTTGGGAAACAAATTTTTGCTATATAAAACAATTCTTAAACCGATATGGACATACGGAGTTCAGCTGTGGGGAACTACCAGCAACTCAAACATTGAAATATTACAAAGGTATCAATCTAAAACTCTAAGATTAATAACTAATGCGCCTTGGTTTGTGAATAACAATAACATACATAACGATCTCAAAATTGCAAGAGTCAAAGATGAAATTAATAATTTTCGTGAAAGATATCTAAATCGACTCAGCAATCACTCAAATGTGTTAGCAATTAACCTACTAGATGAAAGTGAAGATATACAAAGATTAAAACGATATCACGTTCTTGACCTACCCTTTAGAAAATAGAAAAATGTTAGTAATTTTTATTAAATTATACTAATAATTGTTTTTTTTTTTATTGAGTTCATTGGAACTTAATATATATATCTTAATTTTTATTTTATTATTTAATTTGCTTATTATTTTATTTTTTATTATTGCAAATAAAAACGAATTTAAAAAAAATATATATCGTTGGAAAGGTCTTTAAAGTACCTATCATTTGATATATATATCGTCTGATAAAAAATGTAGTTTTCAAGATATTACAAACTTTGGAGAATTTAAAGTTCTATTAGTGATAAAATTTTGATAGTGTTTATAAAAAAGTCACTAAAACCGACTTATATCAAAAAAATTATAAATTAATATTTTATCGCATAAGAAAAAAACATCCTTTGCACAAAAACTTAATTGACTAAATTGTCTATAAAAACCCTTCCATTGTGAGAAGGGTATATTAGATATAAAGTATTAGTCTAACATCCACCTTAAAGCATACCGTAAAGCAATCGGCTCAGAATCCGATTGGTTAAAATCGGCCCACTATATCTTCTAGCCTCCATACAAATGTCATCCCGAGGTAGGACTTTACTTTCATTAATGTTTGATTAATATACGTCTATAAATAAATTTGGGCACACATAAGTTATGTTATAAGTTATAATTAACCGAGCCATAATTCACCATAGCTCCCATATAAGGCCAACTCCCGAATATAACATAAACGAGCATAAATCTCTTTAAAATGTCAAATTAAATCCAAATCAAATACATACAGGGTGACCCAAAAAAGACTGAAGGATTAAAAATAGTTATATCTTTTTGTGTTTAATAATTTTTTTTTGTCTTTTGCAGGGTATTTACTGGTTTTTGGAGATAAATCATGGCTACATATGATGTGCAGAAACGCGTCAAAATCATTGAATTTTTTTATTATTCTGGAAAGTCAATTATTACAACTCAACGAAATTATCGTCGTCATTTTAATGTCCGAACAGCACCCAGTGACAACATGATTAGGAACTTAGTCTCCCGCTTTGAGGAACATGGAAGAGTGTCATATCTTCCAGGAAGAGGAAAAGGTCGATCTGTGCGCAATGAAGCAGTTATGGAGGGTACGGCAGAGTGTAAACGAAGATCCATCTGTCTCTACTCGTCGTCGTTCTGCTCAATTGGGAGTGTCCAGAACATCCCTGCAAATAATTTTGAAGAGGGATCTTAAAATGTTTCCGTATAAACGATAATAATAATTTTAATAATAAAGAAAATAATTACAATAATTTGAATACTATGTACACAATAATAACTACAACAACAATAATAATATTGATAATTTATAAATTACAATGAAGACTTTATATCCCTCGAAGCCAATTTAGTACTTTTCTCAATTTCATATGTACAAAAATAATTTATCACTGCCCATCACTATGCCAAAAAGCTGCACACTGTTCTGAACAGCTGACATCAATGTTCACCCCTATTCTGAGTTTCGATTACGTCTCCGTATTCAGTTACGCTACGATCGAAAATTGATATTCCAAACAAAAATTGAATCGAAAGAACAAGAAAAATACAACAATGTTTACGAAACCAATTTGTTACTATGAAATGTGGAATAGAAACAAAGAAATGAGCAAGTTTGCTACTATTTTAATAAACAAAAGTCACAACAAACAATAAAAATAGGAATAAAAAAATGTGTGCGATTAATAGGGAGAAATGATAAAAATAAAATATTACAAAAGACTTGTGAATTAATAATAATAAAAAGATAATAACTTTTGTTTGCAAAATATTAAAGTGCTAAGGCTCCTGTCAAGCCGGAGGTGGTATTTTTAATTTTTGTATTTGAAAGGGAAATGGAATGGCTTTATTGGTGGAAGAGGAGAACAACCTGACTCAGACCACAGAGGTAAAGCTTGAAAAGAAAATACCTGAACTTCCTCCTTGGTAGCCGCAAGCAATATCCTGTTTTGTTGACATTAAACTTGACAGCTTTTCGTATTGATCTGATGTCGTTGTTTTTGACCTGGCAATTTTCAATTCAAAACTCTTTCGTTTTACCATTACACATTTGTTTAACCATGTTCTTTGTTACTGCATATCACCTCTTGATTGGCTGTACAACAAAAATTTATATAAATTACTTTTTTAATATTTTATACTTACAGTTTTATTTATTTATTCATTTATTTGTAATATTAAGCCTTTTCTTCCATATATTACATTGTAATAAAAAACTACCCAAAATTTTTATTAAATTAAACACTTTTTGAGTTTATAAAAAGAATAATCTAAAATATAAGCGTAGAAAAACGTAACTACGATCGTAATTCAGAATACCTACAATCGAAAGAAACGTAGCGGAATCGAAACTCTAAATACCAAATTTACCAAACGGAGAAAATTTCGATTCGATTAGAAAGTCAGAATAGGGGTGATTTTGTTATTGTGTTTGCTGCACAATGCTTTGTGTTTGTTTATTTTATTGACGTCTGTTACGTTTGTAACTTTTCTATAACTACATATACGTATGTACGTTACATTACGTTACGTTTTTCTTAAAACATTCCTTCTCTTGCCACATTTCGATCAACTGTAGAACCGCTTCTTTGTACCAGTCAAACTGGAAAAACATAAAAATAACTATAAAAATTGCAATACAAAAATACATATGTACTTACTTTTGTTAACTCCTTTTCAATTTTTCCCTCCATTTTCAATAATAAATTTGTATAGTATTTTTTTTTTGTATTTTTGTTTTACTATTTATAAATTATATTTATTAAAATTTCAATTAATTTTTGCCGCCACAAAATTTTTGTTATAAAAAACAGCTGATGTCAGATGGTTTGTCACTTGAAAATAGAACTCGTTCTAAATAAAAAATGTCACGTGTATTGCACACAGAGAAATAACACATGCTATTGTTTGAAGGTGTTTAGACTATATGTACAAATTTGACATGCAAAAAAGTGACAGTCAACATGACAAATACACATAATGTGAACCACCTTTAGTTAGAATCATCAACAGGACCTAAAAGAAACTTTTAAATTATTTTATTACAATGAACTAGTAAACATAAAACTCAAGACATGAGTGATAATTCACAAGATTCAGTTCATACGATCCAGAATTTATTATCTTCATTGTCAATATGTCAATATGTTATTCAATAGATCTTCTTATAAAAGATTTAAGCAAACAATTGTACCATTATATTTATTAGTATAATACCCATGGTATCCTTGGGCTGAGTAGAACTATTATAACAAATCAACCAATTTTGAAAGCTTCAAAATATCACGATGTGAGTTGGAGTTCCACTACATCGAGCCTTTATTTTCATTTTTATATGTCATAGTTCATGGGGATATATATATGTACTGGTTTTCAAAAGCTGCCCAGAAATTGTTTATGTGATTTTAGAATACCCTTAGCTTAAATCCTTTTAATCCATTGATCCAGATCATTAATGGCTGCAGCTAAAATAAATATTTTTGAAAATATTATACCTAGGAACATCATACACTTTTTTGGGCCACCCTAATGTGACTTGTGAACACATGTACATATTTATACAAAGTACTCATATGAGCTTCTCTCTGGTCATACCATCGTAGTATATACACAGGTATAAACTCTGACGAATAAAATGTCGCACATGTCATAAATCACAGTCCAATAATTTTGACACTTGTGTCACTCACTGCTGCAAGCACTTGAATTTTTTTTTAACGAAACACGTTCTTTGTGTTGTTGTTTTATACATTCTCGTTCTTGTATGTGATTGCTGCATTGTGATTCCAGGGTTATAATTTCTTTACAAACTCGTACAACCCCAAAACAATTTCAAGAGGTATTTTTATTTTCCTGAATATGCAAAATGTTCATTTTGCTTAATGGCTGGCTGCAAAGCCAAAACTAAAACAGAAAAAGGAACCGGAAACCTAAATTTAAAATCCAATTAAATCTTTAAGGACATAATTTTTTACAGCTAGATACCTACCGTGAAATCATACTGATGGCGTAACCATCCTATTGTGAAAAATATTACAGATATAACATTTTTACAACACACCGTATAATATTTTTAGGTTTTCGATTATCTGAGTAAAAATATCAATCAAATAAACGTATATACAACATACATATATCCATATATATCCACCATTTAAAAGCCAATCAAATGAAATTGAATTTTGTTCGTTTTATTTTTATTTCATCATCATAAAGAGCCATATTCACAATTACAGTCATGTGTGCATTCATATATGAATATAGTATATAACGTATAAATTTATATTAGAGTACTCCAAATTATATGGACGAAAAAAATTTCAGGCTACAGGTCGAGAAAATATGCATCTTTTAATTTTATGTAAAAGAATCGCAATATACACGAAATAGCGTTCTAATGAAAATAAAAGATAAAAATCGGTTAACAAATTTTAAAATTATTAAGTATTCCCCAGACCATTAACGTGTTTCAGACAACTTGAGTATGAAATGTAGCAACAAAATTAACAAATTTTGAGAAATATTCGAATAAAATCATTTATATATTTTACTTTAAATATATACATATGTATTTCCTTAAATATGAGTTTTTTTCTTTACACCATAACGTGTGATGGTGACAATTTCCCTAAATATTAAAACTGATTTCTTAATAAATTCTTTATTACAAAATTAATAGTTTTGACTAAAATTTAAGTTTGGGTGTAGGAAGTTGTTTATTTGTTTTAAAATATTTAAAAATTAGTTGAGTTGGCATTGATTTTTATGAGTTTTGGATTTTCAAATTTTTTTTTTATTTTCATAAAACGAAAATTATAATTTTTTTTTTTGCCTTTAATTATTTATTGAATCTTCATATTTGAAATGACAATAAGTATTCAAATCTTAATACTAAAAAGAAAATAATAAGCCCAGCCAGTGCTAGACAAAAATTTTTATGATACTAAAAAAATTTCACATCAACTGATCCAGTCATCTATTTTGCGCTTGAGTAAAAGCAAGGGTATCCCTCCTTCTCAACCGATTGTGGCCACTAAAGTTGAGGATGTCTCGTGCAAGTGGGTTTGGATGGTGTTCAAGTTTGCTGACATACTTTGACGCATATTTTGTAAATTCGACTTTTACTAATGGCACGCCTAGATCTTTGTGGATTCGAGAATTTTTAACATACCATGGAGCTGCAGTAATTATACGTAGAATTTTATTTTTACCCCTTTGAATTTTTTCAATGTTGGATGCTGAGGCAGTACCCCATAATTGAATTCCATAACACCAGATTGGCTTTAGTATTGCATTGTACAGCAAAAGTTTGCAATCCAATTTCAATGTAGAGTTTCTGCCGATTAGCCAATTAAGTTGCACTGCTTTTAATCTCATTTGTATAAGTTTCGCTTTAATATGAGACTTCCAAGTTAAACGGCGGTCGAGGTGAATGCCGAGGTATTTGACTTCATTATGTTGAGGAATAATTTGATTATTTATTCTGATGGACGAGCAGGTATCTTTTCGCAATGTGAAAGTGATATGGATACATTTTTGTTCATTTACCCTGATTTTCCAAAGCTCTAGCCAATTCTCTAGTTTATAAACATAATTCTGCAAATTCTGTGATGCAACTTGGTGGTCCTTATGGACGCTGACAAAGGCTGTATCGTCTGCAAAAGTTGACGTGTGGATTTTGGGGTCTGACGGCATGTCGGAGGCATAAATCAAATATAAAGTAGGGCCCAGTATGCTACCCTGTGGCACACCTGATTCAATTGGCTGAGCGGTACTTAAAAAATAGCCTTCTTTGATTTTAAATTTGCGACCGTATAAATAACTTTCCATGAGTTTATGGGTGTTAGCAGGCAGAGTTAATTTTATTTTGCGCATTAAACCGTCATGCCAAACTTTGTCGAACGCTTGGGATACATCAATGAAAAGGGCGGAGCAGTATTTTTTATCTTCAAACGACCCTCTTATCACATTTACCAATCTGTGAGTTTGTTCGATGGTACTGTGTTTAGCTCTGAATCCGAATTGATGATTTGGAATACATTCAGTGTCATTCAGAATTGGAGTCAACTTAGTCCTTAACAATTTTTCGAACAGTTTAGAAATTGTCGGCAGTAGGCTAATTGGCCTATATGTACGGTGACCATCCGTCCTGTATTTTACAGGACAGTCCTGTTTTTTAACATGCTGTCCCTTGAGATTTTTTTGTAAATACAGGACAGTACATTGTCCCTTATTTCCTAATTTGATATGCAAATGTCCTCTTTTTAACATATACATTGCACGAACATTAATACAAAATTATCATAAAAATCCAACTGTATATTTTCCCTACATTTCCAAAAGTGAAAAATTTGTTTACTGGGATATGGGAAATTTCCTATAATCTGGCAGTTAGAATTGAAAATTTCAAAGAAATATGTGAACATATTGAAATAGAATATAAAAAGTTACTAGGACATAGCAAAACTCGATGGTTAACTTTAATGCCTGCTTTGGAAAGAATCATAAAACTATTTGAATCTTTAAAATTATATTTTATGTCTCAACCAAAATGTCCGACAATATTACGAAATTTTTTTATGAATCCTTGTGCTGAATTATGGTTATCTTTTGCATATAGCCAAGCTTCAACATTTCATAAAGCTATTCTTAATGTAGAATCACAAAATATTTCAATGCCTGAGGCTTCAACTATTTTAAAAGATTTAAAATTTAAATTGGTCGAACGGAAAAAGGCACTGTTTTTAGCCCTTACCGTCAAAAATATTATTCTCCAATTACAGAAAAGTAATGATTTTGATGAAACAATAACTAAAGAACATATAACAAATTTTTACCAAACATGCATTGATTACCTAAATCAGTGGGATAAAGCTTTTAGAGATGTAGAAATTTTAGACTGGATATTGTTACGAAATATGTTATCTTGGGACAAGATTGAAAAAACTTCATCCTACCTAAATGAATTCAAAATAAATAATGAAGATTTATTTTATGAAGTGAGCTGGGTGAAAAATTTTGCAAATAATGAAAAAATAAAAGAATGGAGGGTAAAAAATATATCAGTAGATGAAAGATGAATTGAAATTTTTAATCACTTTAAAACAAATGTGATTGCATATACAAATATATTGATACTTGTTGAATTTTGTCTATGTCTACCAGCTTCAAATGCTGCTACCGAGAGAGTGTTTTCAATAATGAATAATATTTGGACCACCGAAAAATCGCAATTAAAAGTAAATACTTTAAGATCATTATTAATTACAAAATGAAATTTTAAAATGAATTGCTCAAAAATTAAAGGATTTTTAATTAACAATCCAAATGTTTAAAAAAAAATCCATTCTGTGGAAAAATATCAAACTTCATAACTAAATTTATCATTTATGTAGTTATTTTAAATTTTTTTTATTAGCTTTAGTCAAGGAGACTGTTTATAAAACCAAATTTATTTTTTTAAATTATAATATATAAAAACTTTTTATTTAACTTTTTATTCTAGTCAAGAAGACTTGTTTTTGTTGTTACTTAATTTTATAATAATAACTAGCTAAACCCGGTGTGCTTCGCTACCCCCTCGCAAAACGCGCAAAGATATACACATTAAATTTCTTATGTGCACCCTCCACGCAGACCCCAATCACCCCTGAAAATTTCATTGAAATCGGGCAAACCGTCTAGGAGGAGTATGCGAACAGGAAGTTTTGCCACTTAATTTTATATATATAGATAATACATATATTATATGATTATTTTTTCTGTTTTTCTTTTCATTTTTAACATAATTTTGTATTTGTCCTGAATTTTCCTTTCCCAAAAATGGTCACCGTACCTATATGACTCCACTTTGGTGTGGTCCTTCCCTGACTTAGGAATCATAGTGATCATAGACACCTTTCAATCTGCAGGATAGTATTCTAGGCGTAAAATAGCGTTGAAGATAAAGAGGATAATCTTTCTTGCTACACGAGGTAACTTCACAAGCATTTTATTGCTGATTTTATCCATACCTGGAGCCTTTCTAAGGTTCAGAGTACCAATAGCGTTTTGGACATCACGGAAGTTTAGTCTTAGAGGTACAGGAGGTCTAATAACGAGTGAAGGCAAATCAGATGCATTATTTGAGTTGCTTATAGTAAACACTTTTCTCAAATGATTAACAAATAAAGTCCCCTTCTCGGAATCATTTCTAGCCCAGTCACCAGTCGGATTTCGCAGAGGAGGCTTTCCTCTAACTGGTCTTTTTAAACCTCGGGCCGCCTTCCATAACGAATAGTTAGATTGTGGGGTACTATCAAGACCCTCCAAGTAAGATTTAAGTGAAGTCATTCTTTGGGTTTCTAAGAAATTTCTTAGTATATCTCTGCATACCCGTAGCCTAGCTTTCAGTTCAGGAGACCTGTGAATTTGCCACTCTCTTCTCCACTGATCGAGTTCAGCGAAATAAGTTCTATTTGTCCCACTTCTGCACTCAACGTCGTATGTGGAGGCGTGATGTACAGCTCTTCGTATGTCCTCAGTAAACTTGCCAATCGACCCATCAATATCCTCGGTAGTTCTCAACACTACATTTTCCGTGCAGTGGGAACTTAAATACTTTTTATACTTTATCCAACTTACTCTGGTTTTAGATATGTCCCGAAATGGAGAGCCATTCCCTTGAAGGAAACGCATTGAAATAATAGAAGGAGAGTGATCTGATGACAAGTCTAATGAAGGCTCCACTTGTATCGATTCTACAGGGATATTTTTCACTACTCCGAAGTCAATAACATCGGGAATCTTCCGTCGGTCCGTCGGCCAGTAGGTGGGATGCCCGCTTGAGAGTACATCTAATCCCATTTTGGCAATGGTGTTGAAGAGTTCACGACCCTTCGGGGTCACCAGACGTGAACCCCAAAAAGTGTGTTTGGCGTTAAAGTCACCAGCAACTAAAAATCTAGCTCCAAGGGAATTGAAGAAGCTGTAGTATTGGTGTTCTTTTATTGAAAATCGAGGTGGCGAATAAATTGATGATAAAACAAAATTGTATTGACAGAATTCAATGCAAATGTTTGTTGTTTGTAGGTAATCCTCACATATGTTGTTCATTAAATAATGTTTTATTCTGTTCTTTATAAGAATTGCCGATCCTCCACATGCTCTTCCGCGGGGATCTTTAGTATCATACAACACGTAGCCATTAATTTTGAAGTACGCTGTCGCCGTCAAGTGAGTTTCAGCAATCATCATGACATCAATCTGCTTATCCATCAGGAAGTGTTCCAGTTCGTTTTTATGTTGGCGGAGGCCGTTCGCATTCCAAAAACAAATTTTTAAAATTATAATTCAATTAAAAAGGTTCTACATAAAATTTGTTTGAAATTTTTATTGTAATTTTGAAAAGGATTGTAAGGAAATCCTTATTTTATATTTGAAGGAACGAAAAGAAGATTTTTATACAATTTTGGGCTTTGAATGTTGGATTTATACACATTTGTATAAAAAGGAAAACAAAGGAAAATATCCATTGCCTTGTTTTTATATCCTGCGGATCGGGAATAATTTATCAATTTTAAACGGTTTGACCAGCAGATTTTTGATCCTTTATCTTTGGCGTTATCGATATTGGGAAACCACTCTGACAAGGGGTGGAATTGGTCAACTATATATATCCTGCTTTGTTTAATTAATTCAACTATATTCTTATCCTGCATAGTCGCTAATCTGATTTTACTTATACTCACCCTAAACATTCACTTGAATTAAAAACATTCTCATTGGCCATAATAACGTTATAATCTAAGCATCTGAGGTGTTACACCTGGTCAACTCAGATGACATATACATATAAATAGCTTCATTTTGATCTTAAATTTAATTTGATTTTGTATTTAAATCTTTATAACGTAATTTTATAATTCTTTCGTGTTTATATTTTTTCGGGTGCCCCGATAGACTAGGCGATAGTTTGCCGGACTATCAGTCAGAGGGTTGCGGGTTCGATTCCCGCCAAAGACTCTGGGTGTTTTCTGCAGATAAGCCAAAAAGCTTCGCAGTTTGTGTTTGTTAATTAAAAAAAAAAAATTTAAATCCAAATTTTTTTTGTTTAATTTTTGATATATGATCACCTAAATTAATCATCAGTTATAAAAACATTATAGTTTAACAAGTTAATTATTATTGAATCTGTAATCTAAATCCCTTAGTTAACACAAAAACTTCTTTATACGAAAACCCTACATACAAAAACTACAACACCTCAAATATCCCAACATACAAATTCATATTAAAGATTTAAACTAACACATCATACAAAATTATTTAAATATATGGTTGAGTAGAAATAAACTACGTTCCACTGTCATCCGGCGCCTGCTGACTACGTTGGACCATTATAAAAAAATGTAAGTTTTAACAAATTTTTATCAACCATTATTTTTCTCATTTTACTTTAAACATACTATAATTTTATTATATAAACGTAATATATATTTATATAAATTGAAACTTTATATAAAAATAATATTTTGAATTGCTACTGAAATTGTCATAATTTTGTTGATTTCACTTAAATATTACCTAACCCTATTAATATTACGTTTATACATATCACCCAACAAACATTTCATGTCACCACGTTTCATAGTAAAACCTCCTATTATAATATGTAAAACTTGTTAAATTTTTATATTCATTTCCAACCAATTCATATATTAATTTGTGACCTAATTTTAATTGATTAATAATTGTTTAAATTTATTATACAAAACATATTGATTATTATCGTTTATTAAAAGACTATAAATTGAAATTCTATTTTTTTTTTGTTATATTTTCGAATATGAAATTTTGAATCGTTAATATTATAATTACGAAAGGTGAAGTTGTGGTATGGGTCAATTAGAGTAGTTTATTTTTTTTTATATTTTTTTGGGCTGACAAATAATGTTGTTTTTCTGTCAGCATGGTGGGTGGGTATCAGATAGGTATAGCAAATTCCATCTTATGCTATACCAGTATCATTAACCATTTTCCTTTCTTCTTGTTATTATGAATTGCATTGTTATTAAATAGCTACCTAAAGTAAAATCACTTGTAAATGATTCAAAATTGATAATATTATATTATATGAGAACAAAAACACACCCCCCCCCCCCAACGACGAGCACGGCCGGATTAATGGGTAGCTCTGTTCTCAAGATACCACCTCATTTTCAAAGAATCGTTACAAGCGTTAACCTATTATCTAGTATGATAAAGAAAAATTGCTGATTTTTTTATCGGCTGTCTCAAAAACCATTTTCAATTTTTTTTTAAAAATTTTGTTAAACAAAATTTATAATAAAAATTTTTTTTATTCGAAGATTTACTTCTAGTTAAATATAAAAATTTATAATTTTTAAAACATCTCTTTGGGATTTGTTAACGATAAATAAGGGATCAAAAGTATAAAAATATTATGTGAATACCTTCTACACAAATAGTTTTGCTGTAACTGCGATTTTAATTTGGCGGATTTCAGGAAAAACTAATTTTTTTGCCGTATTTTGGTGAATAAGCTTAATTTCTTTAGTATTATAAATTTTAAATAAAATCCATCCAGAATAGTATAGTCCAGATATTGCTAAAGACTTTAACATCTGAATTAATCCTTAATCGCGCTTGAAAGTTTTCCCAAACTTTAAAACCTCTTGGGATCAATTTGGTCCCGGACCGATCGGCACAAAATTTGTAGATCTGATTTGGCTTCATTTACCACTTATTTGTTATGAAATTTGTTTGGTTCCTTGCATAATTCAAACATTTATCATCGGTAAACACTAATTTCGGGAGGACTTTTGTATGGGGGCCAGGTGAAATAATGGACCGATTTCCACCAGTTTCCTTGGATGGGATCTTCAAAATTGCGACCTGTACTCTGCGCACAAGCTTTACATAGACAGCCAGCTAAACGGAAATCATTAAATCCACTCAGAAAGTGATTCTTAACCAATCAATATACTTTAAGGTGGGTGTTGTACCAATATTTTTGGGCTTTACAAACATATGCACAAATCCAATATACCCTCCCCACTATGGTGGTGTAGGGTATAAATATGATTTTATTCAAATATTATTCAAAATTTATGAATTTTTTTCTTACATTTCTTATTCATGTGGTCTGAAACATATTAATGGTCTGCGAAATATTTTAATAACTTTTATATGTTTTATATATCATTAGAGCGCTAATTTCATACACAGTTCGATTCTTTTACATAAAAATGCAAAAATGCATATTTTCCACTTGGAAATGTACCTCCAAACTTCAGAGCCGATGCTGGAACCGCTAACGTTAACGTTATCCTTATTATTCTACAATCTATAGAACAATTCAAGGGGTAGAACCGGTCAAAACTCGCTATTTTATTTTTCCGCACCACTCTAATGTACATAAACATATAAATAAATAAATATACAAATACTCGTTTTTCATCTGAAAGTACAAATAATATGTATGTATGTATGTACTCGTAAACATTGTAATAATAGTAAAAACAAGTTGAAAATAATGAGTCTCAATTCCGTTCCATGTGCCTTTAATACATATTGATTGCTTTTCCATTCATCAACATTTTGTGGTCATCATTTTACTACAAGTTGTATTGTTCCATTATTACAGAAACAGTCTGACCAAAAACATCCATTCATATGAGGATAAAAGCCATAAACATTTGCTCGCGTATGTATGTTTGTACATTATGCACAATTACAAACATTGCAGGGATACAAATGCCAATACAAACATGCGTTTTTAATTTTATCCCCAAATTTCAAAAGAATATTATTTATATGTGAATATTAATAACATTACCAATCTTTAGGAAATAAGTACCTTAGAAAAGAAAATTCATAGCTTTTTTAATAGTCACAAGTTTGTATGACCAAAAAATTTTAAAGAATTTTAGATGTAATGTCCACGTTATGGCTTAACTTTAATTATTTTACTTTTTGAAAACTAGATATACAGAATAAAGCTGACAATTGAAGTATCCATTAGAATAATGGGAGTATAAAAAATAGAGAATGAGTTTGGAAATTGTTAAGTCCACATACAACTAAAAGTGATTACAATCAAAATGCTTATGATATGAAAAAATTACCGAATATAGTAAGACAATTTTGGAAACACGAGGATAGTACCAAAACACATCAATATATGCATTCCTGTAAAAAATAGGAGCTTGCCTGTAAGCAGCTTTGTAAGGAAGACAAACTAAATTCGCACTTACAACCTGCTTCCAAAAGTAATGATTATTATATATCCTATTCCCATTTGGAAGCATGTTTTTGCAATACAACCTACTTCATTGTAAGGTATTACAGAAGTTTCAAATTATATTTAAGACATGCCCAATTACAGTGGCTCACACTTTATTTTATGCAGAGCTTTTTTTGATTTTAAAGCTCCATAAAAAGAAAACTAACAGGAACGTAAAAAAGAAATTGGTGTCTTTTAAAATAAAAATTGAGAAAATGTTATAGTCTAACAGTCTAATTCATAAAAACTTATCAAGGGTTTATAACAGGCTTATAAAGCAAATATCCATACAAAATTTACTTTATAAGCCTGTTATAAACCTTTGACAAGTTTTATGAATAAGGTGGTATATGTGCAGTGTTGGAAAAAATAAAAAGAACGGCGATAACGGGTCACTGTCTTTTCGGTATTCATGGTGGTTAAATCCATTAGAGCTCCGCAATTATTTATAAAAGTTTAAAACGTATATTTATTGAATAAAGATTGTAGAAGATTGTATTTTATAAACACAAAAGTCAGATTTTCAACATATTAGGATATTAGACAAGGATGGAAATATGGGAAAGAGATTTACGAAGGAGAGCTTGAGAATTCAGCAAAACATAAATAATACAATGAATTTGAAAGAAGATACCAATAACATATGTGCTAGTTATAGGGTAGCCATCAATAAACTAAGTAAAAATATTTAAGTATTATGTGTTTAATAATAATTCTATGTTTTTTGTTTTTTTGTTTTTTGTATTATATATGTTAAATGGAAATTCTTGTTTTTAAAATGGCTCTTTAATGAAATAATATTTATAATATTTAAAAAAATGTAAGTTCTAAATGTTATTTGGTAAAAAACTGTTAATTAATGTCATGTTTTTATTAAATAGACTTTCCCCAGAAGAAGTCGACAAAAAATTGACGAAACGTCGGGAAAAAAATGTATTAAAAATTGTGTTTTTAATTACATAAAAGATTATAGGCCGTATTAGCTCAATAAGGAAATACAAACAGACTAAGGAAAATTGGCCAAATAAGAAACAACTCAGAAACAATTTGATTATAATAAAATAAAAATAATAAAGTGGAATTCGATTGTTCTCCCACAAAATCTCCCCGATAATGACTTCTTGACTTGAATGGTCTGTGCAAATTTTGGCAGCACGACTTGGCAGATCTATCAGTAATAGGCGTCAGAAGGCTATATACATTAGGTTGGTTTGGTTAAATACTTTTTGACTTAAAATTGGTTAGTCTCCCTCTTTCTCTCCTTCTCTTATTCCTGCTTTCTGACCTTCTATTTATATTCATCACAACGGGACCCAATTTAACTCCTGATTGACTGCCTGTGTAACCTAAGCACACCTAATGTAATTAAATGATCAACTCTTAGGCAGTTATGTTTATTACTGTTTATTAATACTATAATCTCGAACTAAAATTTAAAAGTATAACAAAGTAATTTTTTTATCTGAATTGCATAAGAGTAGTAATACTGAGAAACAGTTAATACTACACACTTTCTTTCAAAACTTTAATCTATTTTAAGGTATTTGCGATTAGATACAAATTAAGAACAACTTTATATTTAATTTAAAATTATTTGTATAGAACCAACAACGTTCATACCACTGCGTGTGTTAAAAGACAAAAAGTAAAATAAATACAAATCCCAACAGGACAAAAAACCTTTGTGTTCATATTGTCGCAAAGTTCAGGAATATAACGTCCCATTAATCATTAATCTTATCAAATTGCACATAAATAAGCACTAACAACAGTTTTGGGTTCTTTTTTTAAATAATAATAAAATTGCAAAGAAAAGTAACCGTCACCTTTTTTTCTTCACTTAAAGATATGTATACATCAGTGATGGTAAATTCAATACTATTGTACTATTTTCAGTATTTTTTCACAACAAAGATACCACAGTACCCCCACATCATATTTAGTACTCTTTGTTTGTTTTGCTTTGTTCCCAGTTTAGAAATCCAGCGTTACTTTTATTTTTATAATCATTGACCACATTGGCTTCAAAACAAGAACATAAGGAATGCACAAATTCGTTATTCATGTTATTTATTTGATGTGGGATCAGCTAATCTACAAAAGTAAAAAGATGCATAAAGTATTAAAGTTGTTTGTGGTACTATTTTAATATATAGTATAATATATAAATATAAAACATATTAATGATATGGCATTAACACTAACAAAATGCAGGCATGCTCACATGTTTATTATTTTAACCCACAAAAAATAAAAATTTTTGAAACATATATTTTTACATAAAAATTAATTAATTTTTAGTTTGTTTTTATAAAAGTTTTTTTTTATGAAACTGAATTAATGTTATTTTTTAATTATTTTTAAATGGATTTTTAATTTTATTTTTGAATAGAAACACAGGGTGGGCCAACTTGGACTGACTGATTTGAAATGCTTATAACTTTTGCATTTTTAATTTAATACTCAATTGATACGACGTATTCTAAAAGTTGATCTGAAGATGTTTCCATATAAAATTCAATTGGCCCAAGAATTATTGCCGAGGGATGCACCACAACGGCTACAATATGCCAATAGAGTTCAAATCATCAAATCAGTCAAACTTGGCCCACCCTGTATATGTTTCCTAAAAAGTACCAAAATGTTGAAAAAGTATTATTTTTGTTGACGGTCAGTACCATTTCAATTTTTCACATTTCCATCACTGGTCCTCATATACATATGTATGTATGTACATGTATGTAACTTCTTGTAGGTGGGTTATATATCAGTGTTACCGAAGTAAGTTTAAAAAATTTTCCTTTTAACATTAATAAGTCTATAGCCGTTACTATTAAAAAAAAAAACATTTGATAAAAATCTATTTTTAAAATGAAGGGATTTGACTTGTGGATGTAGTTCTTGTATTGGGCCGATCGTCATGAAATTCGATACAGTGTTTTTGATATATATGAGAATTTTTTATGTGCGTTTAAAGAGATTTATATGGAATATGGTCAAATAAGCTGAATTTGGTGAAATTTTTATGGATGCTGCGTTAAAATATAAAATATTAAAATAAAACAAGTAAGAGTACTATATTCGGCTGTGCCGAATTTTTAATACCATCCACCTAAACGTAATAAGAAATACAAAAACTACACTCGAATATTCTTATTCTGTGTTTTCTATTCAGTCTTAGTGCAAATTTTATTAGTATTTGATATATTGTTTGAAAGACAATTTTACAACCAACATAATTTATGTTAAATATTTTGAAATGTTGTCTAATTTTTACCAATTTTAATTGATTGAATTACCAATTCTTACCATAATTTACAGAGTCTGTCTGATATTCATAATAATCTTCAGTGTAATTTGACAAACAGAGTATAAAAAGGGGTACAATTCGGTTTTAGTGATTTTGCTCAAAAAAAAAAAAAAAAAAAAAAAAACAAAATGAAATAGGGCTTTTAGAGGAGATACCTGTAGTGTACCCTAATACACTTTACCAAATAAATATGGGCCACCCTAATAAATAACATGCATAATAACTTGACACCACAAATGCATTTAATAAAAACAAATCAATGAACATTGATTTGTAAAAAGTGCAACATATGCAGTTTGGAAAATTGAGTGACAAATTATTAAACTCAATTTCCCAAACTAATTGTGATTGGTCAAGAAACAATTGCAGGGGAAATAGAATAAGAATTAAACATAAGATAATTTTGTATAAAAGGGGGCTGACTGCCCAAAATAAATCAGATACAATTTGGATTAACATATAACCACTTGTCTTCTCAATATTCTGACTGAGCACCTTAAACAGTGCTTAGGTGAATCAAAACTGCTGCGACCAGACGCAGCATTCTAAACTAACTGGAAAAATACACGGTAGAGAAAAATAGGAAATTATATTCAAATCAAAGAACAAATGACTAAACATAACAACCAGCCAAAAAAATTTGTTGGCGGTCACGCCTATTATCGAAGGGGCGGACCCTTAAAGTTGAAAATATATAGGCCTATATCTCGGGAACTACTGGGTGTCTGATAATTTGTAATACACTAAATAAAAGATATTAAAAATACCTTTCCAACGATATATATCATGATTATAAAATATGGACTGAATATGGGTTAAATCCGAAAAGAATATTTTTTGACCCGAATTTATTTGTTTTTTGGAAATGGTTCTATATGGCAGGTATGACAAATTATGGGCCGATCTTCCTAAATTTTGGAACAGTTATTTTCATGCATATGAGGATACTTCACGTCGAATTTCAACATAATAACGCTATATATACGATATATATTAGTATTAACGTGGATTTCGAGAGTGGACCTTATGTGGGGGATATAGTCAAATATGGACCGATATTCTCAAAATCCAGCAGTTAGATTTAGGCATGTATGTAAATGATCCTTGTAAAATTTTGGATTGGTTCCCTTATTTATAAGAGATTTATGAGTATTAAAGTGATTTTCGGAAGAGGGCTTTATATGGGGCATGCGGTTAAAAATAGACCGAAATTCACAAAATGTTGTGGGATCATTTATGTATATATTTAAATGATCTGTGCAACGTTTTGAGTCAGTACCGATATTTATACAATATATAGGGATAAATGTCTTTTTCAGATGTGGTCCTTGTATGGGAGCTATGACCAGTTCTGGGCCGACCACCATAAAATTTAGTACAGCAATTTATTTGCCTATAAAGAATATTTATGTTAAATTTTAGCCGTTTAACATTATTTATATCTGTTTTATATGTATTTAAGTGAATTTTGTAAGTGGACTTTATATGGGGTATATGGTCAAATATGGACCGAACTAAAAAAAATTTCATTTTGCGATTTCTTTTTGTATAAAACTTATTTTTGCTGAATTTTGTCTTGATATTCCAATATTATAGGCATTTATTTATCATTAAGCCATATTTCGGGAATATATATATTTGTATGGGGGCTATGAGAAATCATGCACCGATTCTTACTATTTTCCGCACACTTTCTTCTTTTATCATACAAACAACGTATACAAAATTTTATGGTATTATCTGCAATATATTTCAAAATATTGCAATAAAATGGACGAAAAATATCAAATTTTTATGGAGGTGGTCTCATATATTGGTTCATAACTCTGGTTGACCTAAACCGATTTTGCTGATTTTAAATAGCAAACTTCTCGAAAGCACTTCTGACAGAATTATTGAAAGTTTGGATCCCGAGTATATCTGGGGACTTTAAAAAACTGATTTCAACAGACAGACAGACGGACATGGCTTAATCGACTCCGCTATCTATAGGGATCCAGAATACATATACTTTATAGGGTCGGAAAATTATATTGTGGAAATTACACACGGAATGACAAACTTATATATACCCTTCTCACGATGGTGAAGGGTATAAAAACAAACTTTTATTGAATATTTCTTTAAAGTGACCAATTTGTTAAGGTCTTAAAAGTAAGCAAAAGTATTATTTTGGGTCCTTGCTGATAATCCTTAGAAATAATTTCAATTTTATACTTAATTCAGTGCCTTTAAAGTTTGAATGAAAAAACAAAAACGACAACACTGGCAAAGGCTACAAAATTTGAAACATTATATGTACTTATGTGTACATGTTTGTACAGTGCATGTGCTTTTTAGTGTTCTGGCTAAGAAACAGTGAAACTTAGAAGATAACTTTTGGAGAAATATAAAAAACAACACAACAATAAAGAAACTACGAACACACAATACAATGAATAAGAGGGGAAAAGTCAAAAACTTAAATGAGCAAAAACGCAATACCTAAAAGTTCCGCAGTGTAACGTATTTTTCGATATGCCATTGTAGTTGGCGGTTTTTGCTTGTATTTTTCTATAGTGTGCTGCATGTCATTGTGTTTGTTTATAATAAAATTTACGTTAGATTTTGTTTTCTTTTGCTTTAACAAATCAAAAAAAAAACGTTATTATTATTGTTACGTATTATAGATTTTTGTACTCGACTGCTATGACCCTTTAGGGTTTTCTAACAAATTAGCCAAAGTAGGTTGAGGGCTTTTCAAAAAAATTAATTACAAATAAATTCGAAATTTCAAAGCCCGTCAGAAACGACCGATTTAAATAAGATTTCAAGTTTATATCAAGTGAAACCTTGATATAAAGTATCCATTTAATTTTCGTTTAATGACAATTGAAAATTTTGAAGATGTTGTTAGAAAAATTGACTCGGAAATTTAAAATTGTAAATTAACAATTGAATTTTTTCAGTTTAAAAATAATAATTAAATTTAAATTTTGCATTAAAACTTAATTTAATCGTAACATACACTTTATGTCTCCGGCCACAATTAACAAATGCAGGAAACAATTTTACTTCTATGAGAAGTTTTATTATGGGAGACTATTTTCACCTACCGTTCCAATCTTCGTTTTAAAACTCCAATTTCAACCTTTATTTGCTTAACAAATTCTAAAAATCAGATCTTTATTGGGGAAGATTAGAGTGTTACTTTTGACTAATATATATTCTTCAAATCATATGAAGTTTAATCAAAATCTCCAGATAATTACAAAATAATGTATTACTTTTCTTTGAGAAGTCCCAAAATTCAAAAGTTTTACATTTATCACAAAAAATTGTATGTGCACAAACATCATATTCCAAAATTGCTTAAAGTTCCCATTTTTTTGTTCAATTGTTCATCCAATAAGTTACATAAACTTGTGCTAAAATATGCATAATATGTCATAGGATTTGAGCAGATGTTTGATATGTTAGTCTCTATATTCAAAAACCTAATGTTGACCTAATGTTGACTAAGTTAAAAACTTAGTCCCCTCGATATAGTTTCTTCGGTTTTTCCAGTTTGAATTCCTAAGATATTCCAGGTTTTGTATAGTGTCTATGTTTAAGTATTCATTTTTGATTCGACTTAAAGAAGAGCAGTGGCACATATACTGTTCTAAAGTATATCTTAACCATCAAAATAGAATCACTTTCTGTACAGGCCATAATTTTAAAGATATTTCAATTCAATTAACTACTTGCGACTATTTCTACCCAATGACAAAGTCCCCATGAAAATTACCTCTCGAAATAGGACTTTATCGATCATAAATGCTTCCGATATACAAACAGATATCGTCACAAATAATTTTTATATAAAACCTAAAAATAGCAGATTGGTCAATAATTGTAGGCATTCATAAATACATACATACATACATACAAAACATTTCGCCTCATTTTAAAATTATTGGTCCATAATATGTCAGAACTCTCATATAGCGCCCATTAATGAAAAATGAAAATTAAATGTTTTTGTGTTCTAGTTATTTGAAATCTTGTATATGTCGACTAAACAAAGAGCGTTTGTCAACGAATTTATTTCGAGTATGAAAAAAAAACAGACAGTATACATGCTTAGGTTAAAATAATCGTTACAACTGAAAGCCCTTCCACAATGGACCACAGGGTCTCCGAGTGGAAGTGCACTTAGTGCACTACCCTTCCTATCCTTGAAAGCCCTTACTGTTGCTGTTTGTAGTTTATTTTTCTTTTTTGTATGGTTGAGATCTACATACGTACATATGTACGTATATTTTAGTGTGGTTCATTGTTGATGCTGGAGAATGTTGAATTTTTGTTTTTATTTCTTCTTATTTGTATTTGCGCAAGTAGCTTTATTTAAATTTATTGATGTTGCAAAGTTTCAAATTCTCATATTTCATATTTTTGCGCTTTGTACATTTTCCTAAAAATATACCTTTTTATTACATACGAAACAATATTCTGCTAAAACGAATCTCAAATACCCTCCATCAAAATATAAAGGTAATAATAAAAACTACTCTGATATATAAACTAGATATCAACCCACAGTGACATTTTTATTTTCGAAAGTTATCGCTAACCCATTACCCACTGGATATATCTGCGTGATAATTGTCACATGATAATTGTAACATATACATTGCATTTAAAGTATGGCTGGCCAATAATATAAATTTATGTATGTTTCAAAAAGCTGAAAATGTCACATTCAATTCATCATGTAATATTTGTATAGCAAAAATTCTAGTCATTCGACTTTTACCAATAAAACCTGAAAAAGTTTTTTTATTTGTTTATTTATTATACATAGAACTCTTAAAAAGTGCAATTGCTTTTTTGTATGAACCATGTTGTCGTATGAGTAATATTGATCAATCGTAACAAGTATACTAGTAAGTTATTTTGTTCTTTAGTTAAATAAAACAAGTACAAGATTTGTAAATAATAATAAAGAATACACACACATTTTAAACGTACATAAATTTCGTTCTAACTCACAACACGTGAAAAAGGAATATGATAATTCTCGGATTCTATTTCTCAAAAAACGGTGAGTTAAATGGATGATGTTGACAGATTGATCGTGAACAATGAAGATTGCTGATGACGCCCTTGGCAGGGTAGAAAATACATTCCAATTTGCCAATTGTTCTAGTGCTTTACAATAGTATTCTTGAAAATTCGAACTATTAGCCTGAATAAAAGAAAAAAAAAAAACAAGTAATAGTTATATAACCACCACCAAAAGTGTGATCTATGAATACTTGAAATTAATTTTTGATACATTTTGTATCGGTAACGTTAATTATACTGGTTATTTTACTGTTTTTTTATTTTTACATACTTTTAACTGATCTGTGTAAAATTTCGATTCTATATGGATGTTTAAGTAGGTTAACAAGTTTTTCGAAAGTAGTCCTCATAAGAGAGCTATGGCCTCTTTTGAACAGTTCAGCATGAAATTATGTGATAGTGTGGAAGTGGAATTTATACAGGGGCTACGGTCAAATATGCACCGATTATATGTATATAAGCTTATTTTTGTTGAATTTCAACTTGATATATATTTTAATGAAATATTTAAGTGATTTTTGGAAGTGGATTTTATATGGGAACTATGTCAAAATATGGACCGATGCAAGCAATACATATATCGTTTTGAGATTTCTCGTTGTATGAAACTTATTTTTGCTGAATTTTGTATGGATACTGCTTCCGGGCAGACATTCGTGTGGGCGCTATGAGAAGTCATAAACCGATTTTCACTATTTTCAACAGGCCTTTTTCGTCTCTAAAAAAAATAAAGTGTGCAAAATTTCATTATATAATCTGCACTTTATTTGAAGGAAATTGCAAAAAAATTTGGTCTATAACTATGATCCACTGGATCAATTTTTCTTGTTTTCAATAACGACTATTTATTTATTTATTTATTTATTTATTGAATTTTTTCATTTCCTGTACAACAAGACTAATTCTTATATTTATAGTACAGGAACGCATTACGTTATAAACAATTTTATCATGAGCATAAACAAACTATATAATTACAGAAGAACCTATATTTGTAACATCTTACGTGAAAAAGTTATATAAAAAATTTCTGAAACTATTAGCATTACTATTTATTTGTTAATTTCGTGGAAGATTGTTCCAAAGACGAGCGGCATGTACATAAAAGTGTCATTCAGACACTAGGTATTGATGTCGAGGTATAATAATATTTCGATTTCGAGACGATTGGAAGAAAAGTATTTTTTCAAATATATATTTGGGAGTTTGAGTATTTATTATTTTGTGCAAGAATACAAGAATACGAATTTTTGATAGGCTATCAAGTAAAACACCGTAAAGTTTATTGGAAACAGCAGAAACATGGTCAAACTTTCTCAATCCATACACATATCTTATAATGTTGTTAAACAATATATTAAGTTTTCTTTTACTACTTGAATCACAGCTTCCAAACAACCCGCACTCATAAATTAGAGAAGGAATCAGATATGTCTTGGCTAGTAAGGTTCTTATTCTTATTGGTGTAAAATATTATGTAGACCAGAGAGCTCGTAACTTTATGTATGTTTGACCAACCAGTGAGTTTATATGATCAGTCCATGTCAGATTGCTATTGAAAATTATACCGAGATTTTTCGCTGAATTAACAATTTAAATTTTTTCGCCATTTAAAACAATATCTTCAGAAATGTAACGATTTAAGCTCCTTTTACATATCACAATGCATTTAGATTTGTGTGGATTCAAACAGAGTAAATTTGCACAAGCCCAGATGTATATTTTCTTCAAATCCTCATTTAGAGATGATATTCCTGAAGCTATATTTTGAACAGAGCTACTTAGAGTAAGTTGCACGTCATCTGCGTATAAATGGATGTTGCATTTAGAGAGTTGGTTTGGCAAATCGTTTATATATAAAGAAAATAAGAGTGGTTCTAAAATAGAGCCTTGAGGTACTCCTCTATTAAGGGATATGCTATCTGACCATGTATTGTTCACAAACACCGATTGTGTGCGGTTGGTAAGATACGAAGATAAAAGTTTAGTAGAAGTGTTGTTAAACCGAAAAAAGTGGTTCATTTTTTCAATGAGTATGTCATGGTCTACCACATCGAACGCCTTAGAATGGTCTAGAAGTACTATAAAATTCATACTACCTTCATCTAATCCTTGACGTATATTTTCACTAACCTCCACAAGAGCCGTAACACAACTGTGATTCTGACGAAACCCCGATTGAGTGCTGGAAAGTAAACTATGAGTATCAATATATTCCATCATTGGTTTATACAATGGCTTTTCTAAAACCTTCGATAGAAAACACAAGATAGCTATCGGTCTATATTCTCCATTCGATTTAGGTAATGGTACAATTTTTACGTGTTTCCAGTTTAAAGTACTTGACATTATAATAGTATTAAATAGATAAGTAACATACGGTAGAATCTCGGGTAAAAGTAATCTTATCAACTTCGGGTGTATGTCGTCAATTCCTACTGCATTTGATTTTATCAAAGAGCTTGTTGAAATAACGTCATATTGAGTAACGCACGATAATTGGAAATGTTCACTAATTATTCCAGTATCTGTATTTGGCGAGCTTGAGGAAAAATTAAAAAAAGTCGGATTTGCCTGTACTACAGGTATGGCAGTGAAAGTTCTGTTAAGCATGTTTGCATCCACATTACAATCTGTACGATTATTAGTATTGCCAATTCCTATTTCGCGAATGGTATTCCAAGTTTGTTGAGAATTGATTGCTGTGTCAAAGCGTTTGGAATAATATTCAGTTTTTTCCTGTTTAATATATTTATTTACATTTTTCCTGGCATTGGAATATTGTAATTTTAGTTCAGGAGTTTTAAATCTTTTCCACCTGGCATATGCTAAGTCCCTCAATTGTATTGCATTCTTAACAGATTTTGAAAACCATGGTTTTTTTGCGTGGAATATAGAATGTTTGGTAAAAATTTAATTGTTCTATGTCTTTTTTTTTCAAAGTTCCACCGTGCCCCGATAGACTAGGCGATAGTGTGCCGGACTATCAGTCAGATGGTTGCGGGTTCGATTCCTGCCAAAGACTGTGGGTGTTTTTTGCAGACAAGCCAAAAGCTTCGCAGTTTGTGTTTGTCAAAAAAAAAAAAAAAAAATAGCGCATATAACAGACGGACGGACATAGAGAGATCGACTTAGAATCTTCCAAGCACCCAGAATATATGGACTTTTTGGTTCTACGACCAATATTTCGATGTGTTATAAATGAAATGACAAACTTAATATACCCACCATTTTTCTGGTGGTGGGTATAAAAATGGACTCATCCAAGAAAAGTTGTTGTGTTAAAGGCAGGTCTATTGTACATATTCATGTTTGTATGTAACGATCACATTTTTTTCCTCAGTATAAGTATACAACATTTTTCGAAATTTGTATTGTATTTTTTTTTGTGTATTTAGGTGTGCGTGTTTAAGAGTTGTTCTCTCTATTTATTTAGAAAATTTTGAACTTCTAACACTTTGACGTTGTCATTTAGGAGGGGTTGTAATCTAATTGCTCTTATTTCATAAAAGCAGAAAGAAAACAAAACCAAATTCACCTGCTATAAATTTAAAATGCAAAATACTTTGCAACGTGTATTTTGTTTAAATTTAAGTGTAAGTGTGGGTGTATTTTTAACAACCACCCACTATAAAGGAAATAGTTAGTTAGTCTTAAGTTTTTTGGCGCTGTTAAATGGCAAGAGTGTGTAATACAGAATTCACATAAACATAAATTAACGTCAAATTATTCTTATTATTGCTGTTATAATAAAATGAATGAATGAAATAAGTTTTGAGATTGTTTTTGCCAGTTATTTTACTCTGACGCGAAAAGTTTCTAAGAAGAATTCTTCATAAACATAAATTCATTTAATTTTTTTATAATAATTTCATACAAACTCATATTGCACACATATTGCTGCGAAATCAAATTCTTGCTCAAAATTTAATGAAAAGTAGTACAACAAAGTTTAGAAATAAAATTAAAGTAGTTTTTGAATTGAATTCTCTGTGTTGAAATATTATATTTTATGTTTATTAAGTAGGTATTTATATGAATGTAGAATAATGAATATTCATAAAATACCTGTTTGGGTGTTTAATGTTTGTTTGCAAGGAAACATTCTAAAATGTAAACAGGCAAACCCAAATAAAATGCATTTGCTATAGATTAAATAATCTACAATACTCGTACGTCATTATGTTTTGCTCCAAAAGACATTCCGAATAATTATTTATATGATCAAGATTATTTAAAATAATATTAGCAATAATAATAATATTTTGGTTCAATTGTAGTCCTAGCTTTCAGTAAATTTTTAATTGATTTTCAGCGGTAAAAAATGCATTCAAAAGCTAACTAATATAATGTTTCTAAATTTTTAGTGTAGAATACATACATTAAGAGATTGACGAAAAATAATACAAAAGTTAACAATTACAAGACTCAATTTGATTTTTGATGTTATCACCCCTTAAAAAACTCAAAATTATACAGAAAAAACTACAACCTGTTTTTCAAAAACACATGTAAAAATAATGTAAAAATGTTCTAATTTTAAGGGAGTATTTTAGAATAAACTGTGTTAATATCATTCCCTGATTGCTATATTACTAAGATTAATGATTGGAAAGTATTATATAATTACGTATACGGCAGTTATGTTCATTAGCGCATTTGATAAAACATCCGCCTGTGCGGAAAATACCATTTTTTAATAATAATTAAGGTCTTCTTGCATAAAACAATTATAAACCCGATATAGCTGTATGACATTCAGGCATTCATCTATTTGTAAAAGCCTCTTCTTCTAATATCGAACAATTACAAGAAAAGAAAACAGTCAAGTATTTTAAGAGTAATGACAGATTTTCACTCATTGGTACATTAGAAATCGTAACGTATTCCTACAATGCGCTTGGGGAACACATTCTCCACTTTAAACTACATTAGAATATTTAAAACCTTGCATCTAGCTATATATGTAATACTATGTTTCCACGGTACATGCTTCGCTCTCTATTCATGCTTCACACCCCAATCATGAGCGAAACAACTTGCTTCACCATACAAAATTTCAAAAGCGAATCAAGTAGATTCATATTGAATCTACTTGCGAAGCACGAAAAATTGCTCTCTTCTCTAATTTTTATCGCAAGTTTATCTGCACTAGCTGTACAAATTTAATATTATTGTAAACAAAGCAAATTATTTTCTTTTTGCTGGAAGTAAAGAAAGTAAATACGTACGAATGTATGTTTTTTTCAAATAAGCTAACTAATTTCCACTCACTTTTTTTGTCCATTAAAAAAAAATATTTTTCACAAACTGTAAATTCTGTTTTTCTTTATTCTGTTTGTTTATTAAAAACAACTGTCAAATCGAAACAAGTTGTTTGGTCATGTAAACAGCATGATTCATAAACATGATTCAGACAGCGAAGCAGGTGATTCAAGTCGTCGTGGAAACATAGTATAAATGTATTGATTAATATTCTTTATTGGATTTTCCTGTGGCCACTTTATTCAACCTAAGATTATTTTGAATTTCTAAAAATATAACATAACAATTTATTTTATATACGAGCTGCTTTATTTTACATATCTGTGGAATTTTGACAAAACAACCAATGTCGAAAAACTGAATTTTACAGGAGGGCCAAAAAACACTTTCATAGGGTCACAGAATCGTTCCAGAACATATCTAAGCAAATGTAACCTATTTTTATGGTGGAGAATTTAAATACCTTTATTTTACAATTTGTATCTTTCTGCCAGATACAACTGTTGCCGAGAAAATGTCCAAAAATCGAGATGTGTTGTTTTGTCAAAATAATTTTTGATCGAAAAATCCACCCTTCTCTAGATAAACTCTTTTTTCATACTGAAGAGTAACAAATATTTCGCAACCTTTGTCGGGACTAGTGCTTTTATTAAAATGAAATAAGAAAAAATTCAGTGGCATATGTTGTTTTCTTAAATAGAATTCAGTTTATTTTAAACGAATATTATAAAAAGTTACGCTTTCTATTAGACCAATTACATGCATTTTTAGGTATGAAAAAGAAAAGTTGAAATTAATTGAATTAAAAATACAAATAAGAAATAGTTAATATATTATAATATATTGTAGTTCACATTTATATTAAATTGCTTTAATTTTTATAATTCAGAAAAAAAAAATAATTCAGTCTACAGCTAATCATATTCGTCAATATCCTAATCATCTTCCAATTGTACTTCACCTTCAACGTGAAAGTTATTGTAAAAATTATGAAACTCTGCATTTATAAATGACAGAACGGACGTTTTTTATTAGAAGATATTGGCAAAAGATCAGAATAACATTTATTAAATTTTAAATTTGTTATTTTCCGTCTTCGCTATGTCTAGTTCCTAGAAGTCCTCGTCCGGCTGATATCTTTAGCTTGTACTGTGAAATTCCAGACTTAGATTTATCATATCGCATCTTGTCACATTTACAATTTATCACCTTTACAAAACAACAAATAAAAATTATACTAAAAATATACAAACAAAGTTGGTGTTACACGCACCTAATGTATTAGTATTTCTCCACGTGTATTTGTTCTTTAATATACTTCCAAAGTCAAAGTATTGATATTGAACCATCTCGATTGCATTGTATTTGTGATTTGTAGTTGTTATTAAAGTAGCCCAGTCATGTGGGTGATATATGGAATTCACACATTTTTTCTTCTTTTTTTTCTATTTGGGAGTGAACCGTGTCACATTCCATAAGCGTGTGTCCAACAACCAGAAACTTCTATAGTATGATGATCTTATAAATATCGGTAGTTGAACAAAGGTGCACAAACACGGCACCCTCCAGAAAAGTCGAAAATTCTAAAATCATTGAAAATTACATACAAATTGACAAACTCTTTGGAGCCGTGACGTAGTTACCTTCCAAACAGCTGATAATTGTCGTAATCTTGTATATATATATTCTTGTAGTCAATGTATTCACTTGCGAGAGAGTCAATGCTCCTCCAAAACTTTGGAACCTTTGTATTTTTGTTGTCTTCCTCTGTGCATTGCTTATGTTTTTCTATATTAGGAAACAACATATTTTCATTAAAAACGTCTTAATTTGTTATATAAGCACACGACAAAAGCACTTGATTTGATATAGGTTCGTCTTATTTCGATAATTCCTACTACACTAAAGCACTCATGTTCACATAGGTTGCTTTGTCACAATAAATGCTAATGATCAAATGGCTTTAAAAGAACTTAACTTTAGAAGGGAACGTGTTATTTTCGTTTATGCATGTGATAAAAGAACATGAGTGCAAATAGGTTATTTTGTCAAAATAATTTCAGTAAATTATTGGAAACCCATATTTAAATAGGTTCTTTTGTAAAAACTACGTTATGAAATTTCTCTTTGTTCCCTGCAGCATATTTCGATATGTGTTCTTTTGTCAAAAGCAGATTGTAAAAATTGCGAGATAGGTTGATTTGGGGGCTTATATATCTTCCGATCTACACTATCTAGAAATATGCTGAAAAGACAGAAAGATGCGCTTTTAAAACTTATACATATGGTTTAAAAAGTGGAAAATTGTCCGATCTCGAGTTAGGTTCTTTTGTCAAAACTCCACAGATATAATACTCGTACATTTGTTTTTTTTTTTTCTAAATAAATTTAACAAATACAACTTTTTTGTACAATTGAGAAATTTTTAATTATTATTATTTAGTTAATATTTTTTGATACTTTTAACAATTAAAAATAGTGTTCAAGTTTGATATTTTTTTATCAAAAGCTATTTCCTCAATAAAAAGATCTAGAAATATTATTCTCGAATTCCAGATCTGACAAATAATGACAATTTTCCAAAATTATTTCTAATTAATGGACAAAACTGAGGGGTTCAAATCGGGTAAAAATGGTATCTGTAGAACCCTACGGCACGCTTTGTATCTGATAAAAAATAAACATAGAAAAAAATTAACTCAATAAGTATTAAGAATTTTTATATCCAAATTTAAAATATGAATTTTATTTTCAAACAAAGTTTGTCACCCGCGTTACCATTATCAATAACCTTCATGTGACGATTTTGACAATATGTATATACGAGTATTTATCATACATTCGTATTTCAAATACAGTTAATAAAGTCCGTTTTCATCATGTACTTAAAATTTAAAATTAATAAAAAATATACTTCTCAGTACATTTTCAGAGATCTAATATTTAGTTTTAAACTTTTAAGTAGACAACAGTCGAAAACTGCTACTGCTAGAGTGCTCAAATTTTGTATCGACAATTTCGACATCTGTATAAAATTGGCGGACGAGAAGTAGTGGTAGAGTAGCAGACCACGCCCAATAACACCTAGAGTCATTAAATATGAATATTTAGGACGAACATAGTCAGACCTCCAATAGAGGCGTGACATCTCCCATATCAATTTAATTAGATTATCTGGAAATATATAACATCCAGACTTTTCAAATTTTGTAAGAGCAACTGCACAATATTTCTTTCAGTTTAGAAACTTGGGCGATGCAAAATAAATTCGTATCTTGGAAAATGTAAATAGTAGAATTCTAAAATTTTGTATATTATCAACATCCATATCTAAATTATAAATGGTTGAGTTTGGGAAAATAGACGTGGCACAAAGGAAGCATGTATGTACTAAATTCGTGTAGCACATAAAATACAATAGTTTGAGTCTTAAAATGTTATATAGCACATCTAAATCTGACATGTATTGTATAAATGCGCTTAGCGCCGCCCATACAAATTACATGTAAATATTATTTATCAGATATGTAAGTATGTGGAAAAGAGATCCAGAAAGATAAAGCAATTGGACTACCGTCTTAAACAAAATAGCAATACAATTGCTTATCATCGAATTGCCCTCCAAAAGAAAAATTAAATATTCTTTGTTGATCAACAAATTGAAAAAAGCAAAAAAAAAAATTAACCAAGAATTCTGAAACAAAATGTACGCCCGTCCGTCATTTAAAAACAATAACCAGGAGCTTATTGTGTATTTCGATTCGAATCGGATAAATGTAGTAAGATTTTCAGAAATTTATTTACGAACGTTCGTAAATATTTCATTTTTGCGGGATTTTTCCCCTTCTTTCGAGGGCTTGTCGAGTAAAACAAGATTCCAATAGTGAAATATGCCGGACACCTCCAAAATCCGAATTTATGGTTAAAAAAACGGTTTTTGTACCTTTGCGCACTTATAAGCCTGTAATTTTGTTACTAGATTTGGAAAGAAGAAACTGAGATCTTTCGAATGGTATATAATTTATCTAAAAAAATTTAAGAAATTTGGGCGTTATTATAAGAAATTAAAAATCGAATCATTATTAACAGGCTTATAAGTGCGCAAAGGTACAAAAACCGGTTTTTAACCATAAATCCGGATTTTGGAGGTGTCCGGCATATTTCACTATTGGAATCTTGTTTTACTCGACAAGCCCTACAAGAAAAATAATATCCGGTCCTAGGTTTTTCTATTTCATTCAATTTTGTATCACTGTTTTATTTAATCATAATATTTTCTTCAGATATGTAAAGTCATACATTTTTACAATTTGTATTTTCTTGTGCGGACAAAAACCGCACAAATCGGTCTTAAACGTCAAAATGTCATTGAAAATACATTTTTTGCATTATCATGCAGAAAACTTTAATGAACAATCACCAGCCGAGTCTGATGAACATGGCGAGAGATTTCACCAAGTAACAGCCAGACTCGAACACTGGCATAGTGGCAAACAACTTGATTCGCTATTAGGGGATATTTGTTGGAATCTGCAGGAGGAAGAATAAATTTGTAAATAAAAACTTAAACTTTAATTAACAACAAAAATAAATGTTTTATTTTTTGAAGTTTCGTCTGGTTATTATATATTTCATCTTTTGTGAATAAAATCAAAAGTTGTAGACAGATTTTAATTATTTATGTCTTGTTTTGTTTGGAACTTTGTTTGCTATACCTGCAGAAAAAAATAGAAGCACAGCTGCGTTTTCCAATTTTTTATGCCGTTTTAAAAAACAAAATTTTTGAAATTTTGCTAAAAAAACTATTTTTTTTTGTTAAAAAAATTTAACCTTGCTTAAAGAAAATTTCATAGCGGAATTTCGGTTTTTTTAGTTTATTCAATAAACTAAACCGTTTTTGAGTTACGCGAATATATGTTGTGCAACCTCCTCCATTTTCGAAATAACAGTATATTTCGAAAAAACGAGCTAACCTAAAAAAACGGTTAGCACCACTGGATTCAGCGTACCCAAATTAGGTTAACCCGCCAGGTGCCCCGTTTGTCATAAAAAAAAGTGTCAAATTCTAGCACAGTGTAGTTAAAAACAAACAAAACAGAAGTACACTCTTCACACGAATTTTCATGGTGTTTACACCCGACATAAAATAATAAGTTCAATATTTTAATTTTAATTAAATTCTTTAACGCAACAAATATTAATATTACTTAGGGACGCAGCCGGCAATATAGGTATGGAGGTTGGGGCTGCCGTTTTTTGCAGTTCAACTTTATTTATTTCAGCTTTTGCAGTTGGCAAAGTCTCCGACACTTCCGTTTTAACATACAGCATATCCTTGATTTGTACTTTGCCCGCTACTACACCCTGAGGCAAAGCCCCAAAACGTACGAAATGCTTTTTATTGCCCAAAAACAGACTTTTGGGTAAACCGCCATACTCAACGCGTGTGGGTGTACCGTCCAAAATAACCGTTAAAAGATTGTCGGCAAATTGGATGGTATGTGCACTGTTACCCAACTTGAAGGTCTGCATACGGGCATCCAGGAACAAGGGTATAACATTGTAGGCATCAACGATCATGTTAATTTTGCCCACTACCAAATCTCGCCTCAAAGGACCAATATTTACTTGTGGCGGTGGTCCTTCGGCCTTAAGCATATGGATTTTGTTACGTATGGGTACACTGATGGGTGGGCCTCCGAAATAGATTTCATACCAGTGCTCTTCAATGTACAGCTCGCGCGAGGGGAAACCAAAACGCAAATTAAATGTTTCGCCATCGATTTGCGTAGCTTTGTAGCCTGCATTGAAGTGCAAAAACACCGGCTCGTTGTTATCAATACAAATGGCTCGCTGACCATTTTGAAAGCCAATCTCTCTGGGCTGATCCACCTCCATGAAGACTATGACCACTTGATCGTAAAAACGAATTTCTTTGGCAGCACCATCTATGGTTATGGTGCGCACTACATCTTCTTGGGGATTGTAGATAGAGTTGCAGGGTTTAGGTATGACAGGAGCTAGTGGCGGGCTAATGGGTGGCAGGTTATTACCGCGTATAGGTCCCATGTGGCCGTTAACGAAATGTGTTATTCCTTGTGGTGGACCATTAAGATTACCATTGCCACTGCCCATGGGCCAATAGGGACGCATATTCTGGGGAACGTTACCACGAAATGGGGGCATACCGCGTTTATTTGCAGCTATCACAGAATTCCAAGGACGTTGCACTGCTCCTGGCCCCATGGGCACCACATTAACATTTGGTGGTGCCACAACACGATCACCCCATTTAGATACCTTTGGTCCGCGCTTCTTCCGTTGTCCACGATTCGATTTACTCTTTTTAGCCAAGGGTTCTTCTTCTTTAACCGGATCCAAACGTCTTTTCTTGCCATCCTCTTCAAGATCTTTACATACTTGGCCTTGCTCTTGAATTTTGTATTTCATATCTGAAATAGAGTTTTGATGCTTTCTTCCAAAAAATTTATACTTAGTTTGGTAATTTTTTTTTTTTTGTTTTTTTTTTTTTAAATTGTTCTTAGGTTGTTAACTTCACAATATAATATACGGACACTAAAAACGTCTTTCGCTTTCAGTGGTTTGTTAAGAATTAACTCGGAGTTTACCTGTTTCACACATTTATCTTTTTCCTTCTTATTGAAAACTACCTGTCTTGACACACATGTGACAAACAGTTGGAAAAACTCAATATATAGTTTACAGTTAAAACCCACAACAGAACAAGAAATGTTAAGACTAGCTCGGGGTTTATACCTGTTTCACACATGTGAGTAACAGTTGGAAAAACTCAATCCACTCAGACTGTTTTACTAAACACTCACATTTTTCGCACTAGTTAACGCACACGACACATAAACACATTTGTCATAAAACATCCCTTATTTATATAACAAATAGAAAAACCTTAAATCCTAGATTAAGAATTTATCCAACAAGAAAAATGAGAGAAACACAAAACCAAGGTCAAATGTTTTCACATGATAACGATTCTTAGGAAAAGTAATTAAATTGTTATTTGTATGGAAAACAACTAACTCTAGCTTAAGTACAATAATTGCACTCGGCATCTACTAATAGGAGAGAGCCTACTAGCGCTGTCGCCAGAATTGCCTCTCGAAGAAGTGGCCAGGCAGAGGTACTGCAAGAGATGGCGGCTTACCAGCGCACTCAAGCAGATGTTTTGGCAATCATGGGAGAGAGGTTACGTCCGCAGCCTCCAAGCCAAAACCAAATGGGCGCAAGAAGAGGGAGATCTCGCCGTCGGCAAGCTCGTCGTCGTTCATGAGGACAACATGCCACCCCTGCAGGGGCTGACCGGCAGAGTACGGGCGGTAATCCACGGCGCGGACGGCAAAGTCAGAGTAGCGGAAGTTAGAACTAAAAACGGTGTTCTGAAGAGGCCAATCCACAAACTTGCGCTACTGCCAATGGATTGAAGACCGTTGGTCCTTCAATGGGGCCGGTGTTTAGTCATTATTAGAATTAAGTTTAAATTTTGAATTATTTAGAAAATGAATTTATACCTTTATATTTATTAGTAAATTTTGAATTTCCAAATACTTATCATCGAAATTGTCAATAAGCTTGGGATTTTTATATGTCAAATAGTTTTAAGAACCATTTTAGAAAATAAATCATTCTTGAGTAAAATCTAAAAGCCACCGGTTTTGTATATCTTATTCCAAAGTAATTTAAATCCAAAGTTCACTTAAAAGTTTGCATAAACATTAATAGTGCTAACAATTTACAAGTTACACTGTGTAAACGGTCCTTAAAAATTATTAAGGATAAACAAAGGTCAACGCTCGTTTACGTCAACATCCCAAAACGTTAGCCCACTTTTACATTACCTACCACTGTTGCCAACTTTTTTTTTACGATTCCCGTCAAATCTTACTCCAAAAACTGCTAGAAACCGCTAAACTTTTATATTTAGCGGGAAAAATTAAAAAAAACCGCTAAATCATGAAAAATCTATATAATTAATACAAAATAGCATAATTTATGTTTATTTATTGCATGTTTTATTACTTTTAATCCATTTAGTTCATGTTTTTATAAATAAATATGTATGTTAAACCAAGCTGATAATTTTATATTAATCAATAAAATCATATTTTTCGATTCAGGTATTATCAAAAATATTGACCCAGTCGTTTAAATTTTCGGTATACATTGCCTTGGTTCCTACTTCTTTAAGAACTTGGGTTGGAACTTTATAGTCGAAACAACATTTATCAGAAAGTTTTAGTCCGTATCTGCAAATAAAAATAATAATATATTTTTGTCAATTTTAAAAAATGATGGAACGTTTTTTAAGACAACACCATAACGCTGTTCTAAAAATAATCAGTGACAATATTATTGTTTTTTTTTCATTTTTAACTTAAGAACAAAATAGGATTTGAAGTCTGATTCTAGTTTTACTTTTTCAAAAATATAATAGTCTAATTTTCTAATTAAATTTACCTCACATGAAGAACAGCATTTACAGTACTAGTTAATAGTCTGTTCCGTAGCTTAGTTTTAACTAGATTAAGTTGACTGAATACTCTTTCCACATCTGCATTTGACCATGGAAGAGACAAAATATCTAATCCAAATCCGGCTAATTCATTGAATGGATTATTTCCAGCAGAATCTTTATAATTAAAAACTTCAGACCAAAATAGAGTTGTTGAAGAACTTTCCATCCATTTTATGTAAGAAATACTATTATATTGGGAGTTTATAAGATCAATCAAATCGGTTTTTATCGAAAAAGTAGATAAAAGAGGAATGACACTATCTTTATTCTGTCTTAAAGTATTTTCAACGGACAAAAGGTTAACAGTTTTGAGCATCTTAAAATTTTCTGGTAACCTTAAAGTAATAAATATTATAAAAGAATGAAAAATATGTACAATTAGTATTCAAAACTACTACCTTTTTTTCAATTGCGATATTAAATGGACAACAAAATTTACACCATTATTCCTTATACAATTTTCCGTCTCGTTATCGATATTTTGTAACTCTTTTAAACGCGTTTCAAAAGAAAATCCTAAATATCGACTAAAACATACGTTTTCCTGGAAGTCTGTTGAAAATATATCAATATCCGTTGTTGGGTCCAAAACAAACTGTTTAAGATAGTTAACACAGTTTTCCATATCATTCAATAATTTAGTAGGGTCTGCATTTTGGCTTTGGAAACTTTTGTTTAACATTTGCATATTGGTTAAAATAGGTTTCAAAAATATTAGGTATAAAAAGTTTTCATCATTATTGTATAAATCGTATAACTTCGCTGCCATAAAACATTTTTCATAATTTTTTGCTATTCCAAAATGTGTTTTCAGTTCAACCCACTGGTCAACAATTCTTGAAATGGAAGTTTCAATAGACAACCAGCGTGTATCACAAATATTGGTAATTTTCAATGGTACCTAAAATATATTATTAGTTAAAATTTGTTTATTTATTTTCTTACTAATGTTTGTTTAAACCTGATCATCATTGATGGCTTCAAATATATGTTTGTAACTTTGTTGTCGAACAAAACTTCTGGAAAACCAATTAAATGTTTCATTTACTAAAAAATCAAGATGATCTGGCATGCAATTCTTCCACGAACTGGTAACAGCTAATTGAACAGAATGGCACACACACTTTATTAATATAAGGTTTGGAACCAATTTCTTGAGTTCAGTGTAAACGCTCTTTTTACTTCCAACCATGACATTTGCATTATCCACTCCAATGCCCAGCATATTTTTTATGTCAAGTTTAAACTTGTTTAGTTCTTCAACAACAATTTTAGCTATACCTTCGGAATTAGCACATTCTACCTCAGCTAAGCTTAAAAATGTAGAAACAATTTTTTGTTTCAATACACTAAAATATATAATCACAATTCCTAGGAACAAATACAATTAAATTAGTACAAAACATATTAAAACTTCTTAAGTGAATTTGACAAAAACAACAAAATAATTATATATTTACCCAGCAATTTTATAACTCCTATATCAGTGGATTTGTCGATTAAAATGCTGAATTTTGAATCTGATATATCTTTCCTTAACTCCTTTGTGAAATGAGAGGATAAAACATTCTTAATTAAATAGGTGCATTTGCTTCTATGCAAACGAATTTTGCTGGCGTCATCAAAATGAGATTTGCACATATCTGACAAATGATCCACTGAATTATTGGAAGTATGTTGACAAGTGAAAAGAGCCAATGCAACTTCCTGCTCTTTGGCTTTATTAGCAACTTCAGGTGCGAAGTCTAATTTACGCCAACACAAACCTCTTACAGAAGCAGCATTTTTATGTTTTTGGGTTTCCCCGTGATTTATCAAATCACTTAATTTACATATTAAGCAGCACCTGCAGTACTTACAAAGTGCTTTAGTGGGATCGTTTTCATTAATGCCCAACCAAAGCTTTAGTTTTGGATGGTCCAGCCATTCACGACGAAACTTTTGGGTGTACCTTGGTGCCATAACCTTTTCATTAAAAAAACAATGTTAATTTAATAAATTTAATATTGCTTTATATTGTACTTACTCTGTAATTTGTTGCCGATATAAAATGGATTGGAACTATTTTTTTTGGTTTTTTATTTAAAATAAATTATTTTCTATTAACCGCTATTCGACTCACGATCGCAATTGTATGGTTGTAGTTTTATGTACTTTCTTTTTTTTTACGAAATAACACAATATACGAAAGAAAACAACTATTAATACAATGTTGCGTACACAACGAATTCAAAAAGTCCGACCCGCTAAATGCTTTTGAAAAAAAGCTAGATTACCCGCTAACCGCTAAATCAAACATTTTCCCGCAGTTGGGACTTAAAAAAAGCTAGGTTTAGCGGGAAAACCGTTAAAATGCCAACAGTGTTACCTACTCTAAAATTTTATGAAATAAATAGAGAGAAGACTCTCTTGCAAGTGTTGGAAAGAAAAAAGAAAAAAACAGCAGAAAAATTTGAAAAAGATTTTTTTTTTTTAATTTGTTAAACGTCAACACCCGCAGTTTTAATTAGTTGACGTTTTCCCTAGTGCACTGTATTTGGTTGTAATATTATAATTTTCAGCCCAAAAATATTCTTTATACAATTTTTGGTTATTACTTATCACAGGGTTGTATTTGTAAGTTTAAGAATTATTAGAACAATTAACTCTTAATGAAGCAATTATCTTAATTGAAATTTTGTATGGATAATTGAATTCAATTAGGCGTTAATTAAAAAATTGCAATTGAAAATGCATGTGTGAACACCATATAAAGATAATCACAATTGAAATTTTAGTTTGTTTTACGAGTGATTGTAAACAAATTTCTTTCAAATAATATTGATAGACAAAATGTTTTAATTTTGAAGCCACACGTATCTAATCGGGCTGTTGAGATTCCTGGCTATAAATTCTGCCGCAATGATCGCTTAAACTCAAGAGGTGGTGGTGTTGGTATATATGTATCTATTGGTCTTAAGTACAAAATAGTTTTTAGGTCTTCTGAGCCTGGTATTTGTGAAGTTGTTTCTAATGGATATAAATTGTTGTTTGGAGTTGTTTATTTGCCTTATGGTGATCTTTGTTCATTTGAGAACTCTCATTATGATTTGTTTCTAGGTTATTCCAATATTATCGTGGTTGGAGATTTTAACTGTAACATGTACGACACATTTAAATCTTGTAACATGCGGACTATGTGTTCAAGAAATAATTTATCTGCCGTTCAGAATTCTAGACCCACCCACTTAGATATTACACATGGATCTACTTCATTAATTGATTTTTGGTTGGTTAGTAGTAGTTGTTGGACTAAGTATTCTTATCAATTTCAATGTCCCTTAATTTCTCACCATGCATTAATATTAGCCTCATTCGATATAACCTGTGATAAAACAATTGAATTTATAGAATATCAAGATTTTGAAGCTACAAATTGGAATGAAGTTCATTCCTTTTTGGCTAGTTTTGATTATTCTGCCTTTTCTTTGGGTAATGCTGATGAAATGTGCTCTTCCCTAACAACTTTGTTTGATATTCTTCTTACCTTTGTTCCTTTAGTTAAAAGAAATGTTTTTAAAGATGAGTCTAATTGAATGAATTCTAAACACATTTTATATGCTAAATCTATTAGTATATTGGCTTATCGTTCCTGAAACCAACTGGAAAATCTATTGTAAGTACCGTAACAAAGCTAAGTCAGTCATTAGAAAGGCTAAGAGAGAATATTTGTCTAAAACATTTCGTAATATGGATGTTCGTAATATATGGAGAACGTTAAAAGCTCATGGTTGTTTGAATAATTTGAATAATGATTCTGATAATTATCTTGGTGATGCGAATGTCATTAATGATTTTTTTTGCTGGTAATGGTAGTGGTATTTTAAAGAGTTTGGCGTTTGATGACTTTGTCGAATCTCCAAATCGTTTCTCTTTTCATTGTGTTTCAGAATTAGAGGTCATTGATGCCTTTGCTAAAGTTCGGTCACAGTCTTTAGGGATTGATAATGTTCCAATTCGCATGATTAAAATGGTATTTCCTTTTTTGTCTAATTATATTCTTCACTTTTTAAATACTATCTTAACCACTTCAATTTTTAGACACGCTTGGAAAATTGCTCGTGTAACTCCTATTCCTAAATCTCGCGTAATAAGGCAGCCCGGAGACCTTAGACCTATTTCTATTCTTCCGGCTTTTTCCAAGGTTCTTGAACACATAATGAAACAGCAAATATTGGATTCTGCAATTTTAAATTTTAGTGATAGTCAATTACGCTTTTCGTTAAGGCTATAGTTTTACGCTGATGGTTGTTGATCTTACTGATCACATTCGTAAATGTATTAATGATAACAAACTAATGGCGTTTTCTTTTCTGGCAAAAATGTTACACGTTTTTCCCATTTCGCAATTTTTTTAATTTTTTTGTGTTCTTTTCTGAAAAAATGTCAACACTGCTAAAGTGTAGTGTGTTCTTTTCTATAAATGTCGCACAATAAATTTAAAAAATGGTACACCTTTCACACTCTGTTTTTTTAGAGGGGGAGAATCGCACGATAAAACAACTGACTAGTGATGCCAACTTTTGAGACTCAAAACGCGTAAAAATTTTTTAAAAGAGGGCTAAATGGAAAAAAATCCATATAAAACCACATCCAATTTTCTTTTTTTTCGCGTTTTGAGTGACTAAAATCCGGCTAAATCTAGCCCGAAAAGGGCTAAGTTGGCATTGCTGCAGCTGACATTTGTTTTGTTTATGAATGTGTATTTGTGTTAAGAAACAAAAAAAATATATACAAAATGGAAAATATTACTACTTTTTTATGTGCTGAAAAAATTTTGGATGACTTGTTAGATTCATCTTCATCATCAGATGATAAAATATTTTATATGATTATGGAAAGAAATCCACAACCGTGAGTGAAAGACTTGGTAAAGAACGTAATTAATGAATACTCTGAAGATGATGTATGTCAAATTTCATAGGACAATATCTCCTACTTCTTATATATGTAATGTATGTTTATATACATATATAATTTTTATATTTGAGAAGAAGTATTAGTCGGGAAAGTGCCATAGGTCATTTTGATAAATATTCATTGTGTTATTTCAAGCGATCTTACCAGGGAGCTATCTGCTTCTTCTTTTTTAACAAAAAAACAAAAACAGCTGTACATGAAAAAAAAATGTTACACTGTTGTAATTTTATGTTCTATTCTGACCATTAAAAATGCGACTTCTTTAAAATGTGGGGTAAACATTATAAAAATGTACATAATAAAGGTGTAACATTTTATTTCAGAAAAGAAAACACCATAAGTGTCCTTGTCTCTCTAGATCTTACTAATGCTTTTGGTTCTATTTGTCATTCTATGATGATAAGGAAACTCAAAGATGAATACAACTTTTCTAAATCAGCTTGTAAACTTATATTCTCGTATTTGGTTGGTAGATCCCAATATGTGGACTACAAAGGAACTACTTCTTCTCTGAGTGTTTTATCAACTGGTGTTCCTCAAGGTTCCGTTTTAGGTCCCCTACTTTTCACGTTATATATAAATAGCCTTTCTGATTTGGTTTTACAGAGCAATATCCATAGAAAATAAATAAAAACACCAAAAATATTTAATTAATTAATTAACTGTTTATTATATGCATTTATTTATTAATTATATTTGATTCCACAGAGAAAAATCTATATATTAAACTATCAAATAAACTTAAATATTCGTTATATTTTTATTTAAAAATTGTATTATCTTTCTTTTTATTGTTATTTTTTTTAAATATAAGTTAAGACAGTCTTTATGATAATTATATTTTTACAACAAATTATGTTCTCCCAACTCGCAATCTCTCTTTTTTATGTTCAATCAATTGTCATTTCAGTTTTTTAGTATTAAGTTGTCTATTGTAAGATAAGCAATCCTCATCAGTAAGGAAAGCGAAATTAAATGTTAGTATTAAGTGTATTGTAAGATAAGCAATCCTCATCAGTAAGGAAAGCGAAATTAAATGTTAGTGTTAAGTTGTAAAAAAATTTTAATTAATAATCAAAAAATACAAAATAATTTGAATTTAAAAATATTAAACGTGTTTAAATTTAAAAATTTATTAAATTGACTTTAACTTATATTACACGAATTATATGTATATTATAACAAAAGTTTACATAATGGAACAAAGTCCCGATGTCTCATTGCCGCAAACCACTTTTGCTTTTTTCCTTAAGCTAGCTTTTTGTAGAGCAGGTTTTAGTTCATAGGTTATAGTTTGTTCTAGGGGAGGCGATGTGACTGGTTTTGGCGCTGGTATGACAGGAGCAGCTGTTACTACTGGCCGATTTATATGCGTGATAGTGGGCTGGCTGCTGCCGTAACTGCCTATTACTGAAATCGTACGTACACTGTTATCACCGAAATCTTCGACAGCCGAGAGATCGTCGTAATCGGCACCAGCTGCACCACGTAATACACTACTGGATATGGAACTGATTGTTGTACGGCCACCACACAACACTGGTATGGTAGATATGGTTGGTATGGGATTGGAAACTGAGCTAGCAGCATTACCTAAACTATCTGTTTGATTGATTGAGTTAGACGACATCATTGAGGATGCTGTTGCGTTATTACTACTAGTATTGCTACTTGTGGTTACAGTGTTCTTGGTTATATTTATTTTAATCTTATTAACTAAACTAGCCAAGGGCACTGTAGGAACGGAGGAATCCATGGAGCTATTTAAATCTATAACGGGCGGTTCCATTAGCAATTCGATGTCTTCATTGTGATGCGCAGAGGATGCTGTTGAGGCTGGTCTATCTGGTATGAGACACTTATCACTGCTGTTAATGGATATTTCCTCGGGAGCTTGCACTACAGTTCCGACTTCTTCAAAAGCATCATCTTCATCTTCGTCGTCTTCTTTTGGCTCCTCTTTAATTTTCACATTCATAAAGGACAATTGTGAGCTGTCATCTCCCTCCTTCTCAACATAGGTGTCAAAGTCCGTAAAGGGAATGTGAGGTTCCTGGATTTCCACATCAGATTCTGTAGTTTCGTTGAGTTCGCCGCGACCATCATCTTCTTCCACACTGCCCATTTGTTCTCGTGTAACATTCGCCGGCTCATATTCGTCGTCGTCGTCAACGATTTCGGTAACCGAAGGCTCTTCATTGGGCAAAACAATAACATTGTCGTCATTTACCTTGTAGTCTTCATAACAAAGTGGATGATAGGTTTTATCTTCTATCCTTATGGCAGAACGCAAATGCCATTCTTCCAGTTCATTGTCATAGTACTGTTCGAATTTCTCCTGACACATATCACAGGCACGATCTACATCATCCACACCGGACGGGCATGTAGGTATGGGCGTTTCATCCATGGTCTTCCGATCGTTTTGTTGTAAATCGAAAAAGTTCTTTTCACGCTCCTCCATATCTTCGACCTCTTTGTATTGCATCCAGTCTTTGAGTGGCAAATACCATTGGCGAGAATGAGCCTTGCGTGAAGAGTCTCTCTCGCGTCGGTTCTGTCGGAAATGCCAGTCCAAATGTTGGCTGTACTTAATGGTTTCTTTGGGTAGGAAGCGTACACTACAACTGCTGCACTGCATGCCCGAGTATAGTGTCTCTACAATGGCAGCTTGGCGTGTTTTTATTGATTCCGGCTTTTTAAGGTCAATGGGCTTAATGGGTAGTGTTATTGTTTTATCGCTTTCAGTGGTTTTCTTTTCTGCTGCTGGAGCAGTAGCAGCGGCAGTATTACTAACAGTTGGTAATATACCACTTGCACCGCCCAGTATACCAGTGGATACCAATTTCTGGAACAGTTCATCAATATTAATATTACTTAGGGACGCAGCCGGCAATATAGGTATGGAGGTTGGGGCTGCCGTTTTTTGCAGTTCAACTTTATTTATTTCAGCTTTTGCAGTTGGCAAAGTCTCCGACACTTCCGTTTTAACATACAGCATATCCTTGATTTGTACTTTGCCCGCTACTACACCCTGAGGCAAAGCCCCAAAACGTACGAAATGCTTTTTATTGCCCAAAAACAGACTTTTGGGTAAACCGCCATACTCAACGCGTGTGGGTGTACCGTCCAAAATAACCGTTAAAAGATTGTCGGCAAATTGGATGGTATGTGCACTGTTACCCAACTTGAATGTCTGCATACGGGCATCCAGGAACAAGGGTATAACATTGTAGGCATCAACGATCATGTTAATTTTGCCCACTACCAAATCTCGCCTCAAAGGACCAATATTTACTTGTGGCGGTGGTCCTTCGGCCTTAAGCATATGGATTTTGTTACGTATGGGTACACTGATGGGTGGGCCTCCGAAATAGATTTCATACCAGTGCTCTTCAATGTACAGCTCGCGCGAGGGGAAACCAAAACGCAAATTAAATGTTTCGCCATCGATTTGCGTAGCTTTGTAGCCTGCATTGAAGTGCAATAACACCGGCTCGTTGTTATCAATACAAATGGCTCGCTGACCATTTTGAAAGCCAATCTCTCTGGGCTGATCCACCTCCATGAAGACTATGGCCACTTGATCGTAAAAACGAATTTCTTTGGCAGCACCATCTATGGTTATGGTGCGCACTACATCTTCTTGGGGATTGTAGATAGAGTTGCAGGGTTTAGGTATGACAGGAGCTAGTGGCGGGCTAATGGGTGGCAGGTTATTACCGCGTATAGGTCCCATGTGGCCGTTAACGAAATGTGTTATTCCTTGTGGTGGACCATTAAGATTACCATTGCCACTGCCCATGGGCCAATAGGGACGCATATTCTGGGGAACGTTACCACGAAATGGGGGCATACCGCGTTTATTTGCAGCTATCACAGAATTCCAAGGACGTTGCACTGCTCCTGGCCCCATGGGCACCACATTAACATTTGGTGGTGCCACAACACGATCACCCCATTTAGATACCTTTGGTCCGCGCTTCTTCCGTTGTCCACGATTCGATTTACTCTTTTTAGCCAAGGGTTCTTCTTCTTTAACCGGATCCAAACGTCTTTTCTTGCCATCCTCTTCAAGATCTTTACATACTTGGCCTTGCTCTTGAATTTTGTATTTCATATCTGAAATAGAGTTTTGATGCTTTCTTCCAAAAAATTTATACTTAGTTTGGTAATTTTTTTTTTTTTAATTGTTCTTAGGTTGTTAACTTCACAATATAATATACGGACACTAAAAACGTCTTTCGCTTTCAGTGGTTTGTTAAGAATTAACTCGGAGTTTACCTGTTTCACACATTTATCTTTTTCCTTCTTATTGAAAACTACCTGTCTTGACACACATGTGACAAACAGTTGGAAAAACTCAATATATAGTTTACAGTTAAAACCCACAACAGAACAAGAAATGTTAAGACTAGCTCGGGGTTTATACCTGTTTCACACATTTATCTTTTTCCTTCTTATTGAAAACTACCTGACTTGACACACATGTGAGTAACAGTTGGAAAAACTCAATCCACTCAGACTGTTTTACTAAACACTCACATTTTTCGCACTAGTTAACGCACACGACACATAAACACATTTGTCATAAAACATCCCTTATTTATATAACAAATAGAAAAACCTTAAATCCTAGATTAAGAATTTATCCAACAAGAAAAATGAGAGAAACACAAAACCAAGGTCAAATGTTTTCACATGATAACGATTCTTAGGAAAAGTAATTAAATTGTTATTTGTATGGAAAACAACTAACTCTAGCTTAAGTACAATAATTGCACTCGGCATCTACTAATAGGAGAGAGCCTACTAGCGCTGTCGCTAGAATTGCCTCTCGAAGAAGTGGCCAGGCAGAGGTACTGCAAGAGATGGCGGCTTACCAGCGCACTCAAGCAGATGTTTTGGCAATCATGGGAGAGAGATTACGTCCGCAGCCTCCAAGCCAAAACCAAATGGGCGCAAGAAGAGGGAGATCTCGCCGTCGGCAAGCTCGTCGTCGTTCATGAGGACAACATGCCACCCCTGCAGGGGCTGACCGGCAGAGTACGGGCGGTAATCCACGGCGCGGACGGCAAAGTCAGAGTAGCGGAAGTTAGAACTAAAAACGGTGTTCTGAAGAGGCCAATCCACAAACTTGCGCTACTGCCAATGGATTGAAGACCGTTGGTCCTTCAATGGGGCCGGTGTTTAGTCATTATTAGAATTAAGTTTAAATTTTGAATTATTTAGAAAATGAATTTATACCTTTATATTTATTAGTAAATTTTGAATTTCCAAATACTTATCATCGAAATTGTCAATAAGCTTGGGATTTTTATATGTCAAATAGTTTTAAGAACCATTTTAGAAAATAAATCATTCTTGAGTAAAATCTAAAAGCCACCGGTTTTGTATATCTTATTCCAAAGTAATTTAAATCCAAAGTTCACTTAAAAGTTTGCATAAACATTAATAGTGCTAACAATTTACAAGTTACACTGTGTAAACGGTCCTTAAAAATTATTAAGGATAAACAAAGGTCAACGCTCGTTTACGTCAACATCCCAAAACGTTAGCCCTCTTTTACATTACCTACATTACCTTATGAAATAAATAGAGAGAAGAATCTCTTTCAAGTGTTGGAAAGAAAAAAGAAAAAAACAGCAAAAAAAATTGAAAAAGATTTTTTTTTTAATTTGTTAAACGTCAACACCCGCAGTTTTAATTAGTTGACGTTTTCCCTAGTGCACTGTATTTGGTTGTAATATTATAATTTTCAGCCCAAAAATATTCTTTATACAATTTTTGGTTATTACTTATCACAGGGTTGTATTTGTAAGTTTAACAAATATTAGAACAATTAACTCTTAATGAAGCAATTATCTTAATTGAAATTTTGTATGGATAATTGAATTCAATTAGGCGTTAATTAAAAAATTGCAATTGAAAATGCATGTGTGAACACCATATAAAGATAATCACAATTGAAATTTTAGTTTGTTTTACGAGTGATTGTAAACAAATTTCTTTCAAATAATATTGATAGACAAATTGTTTTAATTTTGAAGCCACGCGTATCTAATCGGGCTGTTGAGATTCCTGGCTATAAATTCTGCTGCAATGATCGCTTAAACTCAAGAGGTGGTGGTGTTGGTATATATGTATCTATTGGTCTTAAGTACAAAATAGTTTTTAGGTCTTCTGAGCCTGGTATTTGTGAAGTTGTTTCTAATGGATATAAATTGTTGTTTGGAGTTGTTTATTTGCCTTATGGTGATCTTTGTTCATTTGAGAACTCTCATTATGATTTGTTTCTAGGTTATTCCAATATTATCGTGGTTGGAGATTTTAACTGTAACATGTACGACACATTTAAATCTTGTAACATGCGGACTATGTGTTCAAGAAATAATTTATCTGCCGTTCAGAATTCTAGACCCACCCACTTAGATATTACACATGGATCTACTTCATTAATTGATTTTTGGTTGGTTAGTAGTAGTTGTTGGACTGAGTATTCTTATCAATTTCAATGTCCCTTACTTTCTCACCATGCATTAATATTAGCCTCATTCGATATAACCTGTGATAAAACAATTGAATTTATAGAATATCAAGATTTTGAAGCTACAAATTGGAATGAAGTTCAATCCTTTTTGGCTAGTTTTGATTATTCTGCCTTTTCTTTGGGTAATGCTGATGAAATGTGCTCTTCCCTAACAACTTTGTTTGATATTCTTCTTACCTTTGTTCCTTTAGTTAAAAGAAATGTTTTTAAAGATGAGTCTAATTGAGTGAATTCTAAACACATTTTATATGCTAAATCTATTAGTATATTGGCTTATCGTTCCTGAAACCAACTGGAAAATCTATTGTAAGTACCGTAACAAAGCTAAGTTAGTCATTAGAAAGGCTAAGAGAGAATATTTGTCTAAAACATTTCGTAATATGGATGTTCGTAATATATGGAGAACGTTAAAAGCTCATGGTTGTTTGAATAATGATTCTGATAATTATCTTGGTGATGCGAATGTCATTAATGATTTTTTTTGCTGGTAATGGTAGTGGTATTTTAAAGAGTTTGGCGTTTGATGACTTTGTCGAATCTCCAAATCGTTTCTCTTTTCATTGTGTTTCAGAATTAGAGGTCATTGATGCCTTTGCTAAAGTTCGGTCACAGTCTTTAGGGATTGATAATGTTCCAATTCGCATGATTAAAATGGTATTTCCTTTTTTGTCTAATTATATTCTTCACTTTTTAAATACTATCTTAACCACTTCAATTTTTAGACACGCTTGGAAAATTGCTCGTGTAACTCCTATTCCTAAATCTCGCGTAATAAGGCAGCCCGGAGACCTTAGACCTATTTCTATTCTTCCGGCTTTTTCCAAGGTTCTTGAACACATAATGAAACAGCAAATATTGGATTCTGCAATTTTAAATTTTAGTGATAGTCAATTACGCTTTTCGTTAAGGCTATAGTTTTACGCTGATGGTTGTTGATCTTACTGATCACATTCGTAAATGTATTAATGATAACAAACTAATGGCGTTTTCTTTTCTGGCAAAAATGTTACACGTTTTTCCCATTTCGCAATTTTTTTAATTTTTTTGTGTTCTTTTCTGAAAAAATGTCAACACTGCTAAAGTGTAGTGTGTTCTTTTCTATAAATGTCGCACAATAAATTTAAAAAATGGTACACCTTTCACACTCTGTTTTTTTAGAGGGGGAGAATCGCACGATAAAACAACTGACTAGTGATGCCAACTTTTGAGACTCAAAACGCGTAAAAATTTTTTAAAAAAGGGCTAAATGGAAAAAAATCCATATAAAACCACATCCAATTTTCTTTTTTTTCGCGTTTTGAGTGACTAAAATCCGGCTAAATCTAGCCCGAAAAGGGCTAAGTTGGCATTGCTGCAGCTGACATTTGTTTTGTTTATGAATGTGTATTTGTGTTAAGAAACAAAAAAAATATATACAAAATGGAAAATATTACTACTTTTTTATGTGCTGAAAAAATTTTGGATGACTTGTTAGATTCATCTTCATCATCAGATGATAAAATATTTTATATGATTATGGAAAGAAATCCACAACCGTGAGTGAAAGACTTGGTAAAGAACGTAATTAATGAATACTCTGAAGTTGATGTATGTCAAATTTCATAGGACAATATCTCCTACTTCTTATATATGTAATGTATGTTTATATACATATATAATTTTTATATTTGAGAAGAAGTATTAGTCGGGAAAGTGCCATAGGTCATTTTGATAAATATTCATTGTGTTATTTCAAGCGATCTTACCAGGGAGCTATCTGCTTCTTCTTTTTTAACAAAAAAACAAAAACAGCTGTACATGAAAAAAAAAATGTTACACTGTTGTAATTTTATGTTCTATTCTGACCATTAAAAATGCGACTTCTTTAAAATGTGGGGTAAACATTATAAAAATGTACATAATAAAGGTGTAACATTTTATTTCAGAAAAGAAAACACCATAAGTGTCCTTGTCTCTCTAGATCTTACTAATGCTTTTGGTTCTATTTGTCATTCTATGATGATAAGGAAACTCAAAGATGAATACAACTTTTCTAAATCAGCTTGTAAACTTATATTCTCGTATTTGGTTGGTAGATCCCAATATGTGGACTACAAAGGAACTACTTCTTCTCTGAGTGTTTTATCAACTGGTGTTCCTCAAGGTTCCGTTTTAGGTCCCCTACTTTTCACGTTATATATAAATAGCCTTTCTGATTTGGTTTTACAGAGCAATATCCATAGAAAATAAATAAAAACACCAAAAATATTTAATTAATTAATTAACTGTTTATTATATGCATTTATTTATTAATTATATTTGATTCCACAGAGAAAAATCTATATATTAAACTATCAAATAAACTTAAATATTCGTTATATTTTTATTTAAAAATTGTATTATCTTTCTTTTTATTGTTATTTTTTTTAAATATAAGTTAAGACAGTCTTTATGATAATTATATTTTTACAACAAATTATGTTCTCCCAACTCGCAATCTCTCTTTTTTATGTTCAATCAATTGTCATTTCAGTTTTTTAGTATTAAGTTGTCTATTGTAAGATAAGCAATCCTCATCAGTAAGGAAAGCGAAATTAAATGTTAGTGTTAAGTTGTAAAAAAATTTTAATTAATAATCAAAAAATACAAAATAATTTGAATTTAAAAATATTAAACGTGTTTAAATTAAAAAATTTATTAAATTGACTTTAACTTATATTACACGAATTATATGTATATTATAACAAAAGTTTACATAATGGAACAAAGTCCCGATGTCTCATTGCCGCAAACCACTTTTGCTTTTTTCCTTAAGCTAGCTTTTTGTAGAGCAGGTTTTAGTTCATAGGTTATAGTTTGTTCTAGGGGAGGCGATGTGACTGCTTTTGGCGCTGGTATGACAGGAGCAGCTGTTACTACTGGCCGATTTATATGCGTGATAGTGGGCTGGCTGCTGCCGTAACTGCCTATTACTGAAATCGTACGTACACTGTTATCACCGAAATCTTCGACAGCCGAGAGATCGTCGTAATCGGCACCAGCTGCACCGCGTAATATACTACTGGATATGGAACTGATTGTTGTACGGCCACCACACAACACTGGTATGGTAGATATGGTTAATATGGGATTGGAAACTGAGCTAGCAGCATTACCTAAACTATCTGTTTGATTGATTGAGTTAGACGACATCATTGAGGATGCTGTTGCGTTATTACTACTAGTATTGCTACTTGTGGTTACAGTGTTCTTGGTTATATTTATTTTAATCTTATTAACTAAACTAGCCAAGGGCACTGTAGGAACGGAGGAATCCATGGAGCTATTTAAATCTATAACGGGCGGTTCCATTAGCAATTCGATGTCTTCATTGTGATGCGCAGAGGATGCTGTTGAGGCTGGTCTATCTGGTATGAGACACTTATCACTGCTGTTAATGGATATTTCCTCGGGAGCTTGCACTACAGTTCCGACTTCTTCAAAAGCATCATCTTCATCTTCGTCGTCTTCTTTTGGCTCCTCTTTAATTTTCACATTCATAAAGGACAATTGTGAGCTGTCATCTCCCTCCTTCTCAACATAGGTGTCAAAGTCCGTAAAGGGAATGTGAGGTTCCTGGATTTCCACATCAGATTCTGTAGTTTCGTTGAGTTCACCGCGACCATCATCTTCTTCCACACTGCCCATTTGTTCTCGTGTAACATTCGCCGGCTCATATTCGTCGTCGTCGTCAACGATTTCGGTAACCGAAGGCTCTTCATTGGGCAAAACAATAACATCGTCGTCATTTACCTTGTAGTCTTCATAACAAAGTGGATGATAGGTTTTATCTTCTATCCTTATGGCAGAACGCAAATGCCATTCTTCCAGTTCATTGTCATAGTACTGTTCGAATTTCTCCTGACACATATCACAGGCACGATCTACATCATCCACACCGGACGGGCATGTAGGTATGGGCGTTTCATCCATGGTCTTCCGATCGTTTTGTTGTAAATCGAAAAAGTTCTTTTCACGCTCCTCCATATCTTCGACCTCTTTGTATTGCATCCAGTCTTTGAGTGGCAAATACCATTGGCGAGAATGAGCCTTGCGTGAAGAGTCTCTCTCGCGTCGGTTCTGTCGGAAATGCCAGTCCAAATGTTGGCTGTACTTAATGGTTTCTTTGGGTAGGAAGCGTACACTACAACTGCTGCACTGCATGCCCGAGTATAGTGTCTCTACAATGGCAGCTTGGCGTGTTTTTATTGATTCCGGCTTTTTAAGGTCAATGGGCTTAATGGGTAGTGTTATTGTTTTATCGCTTTCAGTGGTTTTCTTTTCTGCTGCTGGAGCAGTAGCAGCGGCAGTATTACTAACAGTTGGTAATATACCACTTGCACCGCCCAGTATACCAGTGGATACCAATTTCTGGAACAGTTCATCAATATTAATATTACTTAGGGACGCAGCCGGCAATATAGGTATGGAGGTTGGGGCTGCCGTTTTTTGCAGTTCAACTTTATTTATTTCAGCTTTTGCAGTTGGCAAAGTCTCCGACACTTCCGTTTTAACATACAGCATATCCTTGATTTGTACTTTGCCCGCTACTACACCCTGAGGCAAAGCCCCAAAACGTACGAAATGCTTTTTATTGCCCAAAAACAGACTTTTGGGTAAACCGCCATACTCAACGCGTGTGGGTGTACCGTCCAAAATAACCGTTAAAAGATTGTCGGCAAATTGGATGGTATGTGCACTGTTACCCAACTTGAATGTCTGCATACGGGCATCCAGGAACAAGGGTATAACATTGTAGGCATCAACGATCATGTTAATTTTGCCCACTACCAAATCTCGCCTCAAAGGACCAATATTTACTTGTGGCGGTGGTCCTTCGGCCTTAAGCATATGGATTTTGTTACGTATGGGTACACTGATGGGTGGGCCTCCGAAATAGATTTCATACCAGTGCTCTTCAATGTACAGCTCGCGCGAGGGGAAACCAAAACGCAAATTAAATGTTTCGCCATCGATTTGCGTAGCTTTGTAGCCTGCATTGAAGTGCAATAACACCGGCTCGTTGTTATCAATACAAATGGCTCGCTGACCATTTTGAAAGCCAATCTCTCTGGGCTGATCCACCTCCATGAAGACTATGGCCACTTGATCGTAAAAACGAATTTCTTTGGCAGCACCATCTATGGTTATGGTGCGCACTACATCTTCTTGGGGATTGTAGATAGAGTTGCAGGGTTTAGGTATGACAGGAGCTAGTGGCGGGCTAATGGGTGGCAGGTTATTACCGCGTATAGGTCCCATGTGGCCGTTAACGAAATGTGTTATTCCTTGTGGTGGACCATTAAGATTACCATTGCCACTGCCCATGGGCCAATAGGGACGCATATTCTGGGGAACGTTACCACGAAATGGGGGCATACCGCGTTTATTTGCAGCTATCACAGAATTCCAAGGACGTTGCACTGCTCCTGGCCCCATGGGCACCACATTAACATTTGGTGGTGCCACAACACGATCACCCCATTTAGATACCTTTGGTCCGCGCTTCTTCCGTTGTCCACGATTCGATTTACTCTTTTTAGCCAAGGGTTCTTCTTCTTTAACCGGATCCAAACGTCTTTTCTTGCCATCCTCTTCAAGATCTTTACATACTTGGCCTTGCTCTTGAATTTTGTATTTCATATCTGAAATAGAGTTTTGATGCTTTCTTCCAAAAAATTTATACTTAGTTTGGTAATTTTTTTTTTTTGTTTTTTTTTTAAAAAATTGTTCTTAGGTTGTTAACTTCACAATATAATATACGGACACTAAAAACGTCTTTCGCTTTCAGTGGTTTGTTAAGAATTAACTCGGAGTTTACCTGTTTCACACATTTATCTTTTTCCTTCTTATTGAAAACTACCTGTCTTGACACACATGTGACAAACAGTTGGAAAAACTCAATATATAGTTTACAGTTAAAACCCACAACAGAACAAGAAATGTTAAGACTAGCTCGGGGTTTATACCTGTTTCACACATGTGAGTAACAGTTGGAAAAACTCAATCCACTCAGACTGTTTTACTAAACACTCACATTTTTCGCACTAGTTAACGCACACGACACATAAACACATTTGTCATAAAACATCCCTTATTTATATAACAAATAGAAAAACCTTAAATCCTAGATTAAGAATATATCCAACAAGAAAAATGAGAGAAACACAAAACCAAGGTCAAATGTTTTCACATGATAACGATTCTTAGGAAAAGTAATTAAATTGTTATTTGTATGGAAAACAACTAACTCTAGCTTAAGTACAATAATTGCACTCGGCATCTACTAATAGGAGAGAGCCTACTAGCGCTGTCGCCAGAATTGCCTCTCGAAGAAGTGGCCAGGCAGAGGTACTGCAAGAGATGGCGGCTTACCAGCGCACTCAAGCAGATGTTTTGGCAATCATGGGAGAGAGGTTACGTCCGCAGCCTCCAAGCCAAAACCAAATGGGCGCAAGAAGAGGGAGATCTCGCCGTCGGCAAGCTCGTCGTCGTTCATGAGGACAACATGCCACCCCTGCAGGGGCTGACCGGCAGAGTACGGGCGGTAATCCACGGCGCGGACGGCAAAGTCAGAGTAGCGGAAGTTAGAACTAAAAACGGTGTTCTGAAGAGGCCAATCCACAAACTTGCGCTACTGCCAATGGATTGAAGACCGTTGGTCCTTCAATGGGGCCGGTGTTTAGTCATTATTAGAATTAAGTTTAAATTTTGAATTATTTAGAAAATGAATTTATACCTTTATATTTATTAGTAAATTTTGAATTTCCAAATACTTATCATCGAAATTGTCAATAAGCTTGGGATTTTTATATGTCAAATAGTTTTAAGAACCATTTTAGAAAATAAATCATTCTTGAGTAAAATCTAAAAGCCACCGGTTTTGTATATCTTATTCCAAAGTAATTTAAATCCAAAGTTCACTTAAAAGTTTGCATAAACATTAATAGTGCTAACAATTTACAAGTTACACTGTGTAAACGGTCCTTAAAAATTATTAAGGATAAACAAAGGTCAACGCTCGTTTACGTCAACATCCCAAAACGTTAGCCCACTTTTACATTACCTACCACTGTTGCCAACTTTTTTTTTACGATTCCCGTCAAATCTTACTCCAAAAACTGCTAGAAACCGCTAAACTTTTATATTTAGCGGGAAAAATTAAAAAAAACCGCTAAATCATGAAAAATCTATATAATTAATACAAAATAGCATAATTTATGTTTATTTATTGCATGTTTTATTACTTTTAATCCATTTAGTTCATGTTTTTATAAATAAATATGTATGTTAAACCAAGCTGATAATTTTATATTAATCAATAAAATCATATTTTTCGATTCAGGTATTATCAAAAATATTGACCCAGTCGTTTAAATTTTCGGTATACATTGCCTTGGTTCCTACTTCTTTAAGAACTTGGGTTGGAACTTTATAGTCGAAACAACATTTATCAGAAAGTTTTAGTCCGTATCTGCAAATAAAAATAATAATATATTTTTGTCAATTTTAAAAAATGATGGAACGTTTTTTAAGACAACACCATAACGCTGTTCTAAAAATAATCAGTGACAATATTATTGTTTTTTTTTCATTTTTAACTTAAGAACAAAATAGGATTTGAAGTCTGATTCTAGTTTTACTTTTTCAAAAATATAATAGTCTAATTTTCTAATTAAATTTACCTCACATGAAGAACAGCATTTACAGTACTAGTTAATAGTCTGTTCCGTAGCTTAGTTTTAACTAGATTAAGTTGACTGAATACTCTTTCCACATCTGCATTTGACCATGGAAGAGACAAAATATCTAATCCAAATTCGGCTAATTCATTGAATGGATTATTTCCAGCAGAATCTTTATAATTAAAAACTTCAGACCAAAATAGAGTTGTTGAAGAACTTTCCATCCATTTTATGTAAGAAATACTATTATATTGGGAGTTTATAAGATCAATCAAATCGGTTTTTATCGAAAAAGTAGATAAAAGAGGAATGACACTATCTTTATTCTGTCTTAAAGTATTTTCAACGGACAAAAGGTTAACAGTTTTGAGCATCTTAAAATTTTCTGGTAACCTTAAAGTAATAAATATTATAAAAGAATGAAAAATATGTACAATTAGTATTCAAAACTACTACCTTTTTTTCAATTGCGATATTAAATGGACAACAAAATTTACACAATTATTCCTTATACAATTTTCCGTCTCGTTATCGATATTTTGTAACTCTTTTAAACGCGTTTCAAAAGAAAATCTTAAATATCGACTAAAACATACGTTTTCCTGGAAGTCTGTTGAAAATATATCAATATCCGTTGTTGGGTCCAAAACAAACTGTTTAAGATAGTTAACACAGTTTTCCATATCATTCAATAATTTAGTAGGGTCTGCATTTTGGCTTTGGAAACTTTTGTTTAACATTTGCATATTGGTTAAAATAGGTTTCAAAAATATTAGGTATAAAAAGTTTTCATCATTATTGTATAAATCGTATAACTTCGCTGCCATAAAACATTTTTCATAATTTTTTGCTATTCCAAAATGTGTTTTCAGTTCAACCCACTGGTCAACAATTCTTGAAATGGAAGTTTCAATAGACAACCAGCGTGTATCACAAATATTGGTAATTTTCAATGGTACCTAAAATATATTATTAGTTAAAATTTGTTTATTTATTTTCTTACTAATGTTTGTTTAAACCTGATCATCATTGATGGCTTCAAATATATGTTTGTAACTTTGTTGTCGAACAAAACTTCTGGAAAACCAATTAAATGTTTCATTTACTAAAAAATCAAGATGATCTGGCATGCAATTCTTCCACGAACTGGTAACAGCTAATTGAACAGAATGGCACACACACTTTATTAATATAAGGTTTGGAACCAATTTCTTGAGTTCAGTGTAAACGCTCTTTTTACTTCCAACCATGACATTTGCATTATCCACTCCAATGCCCAGCATATTTTTTATGTCAAGTTTAAACTTGTTTAGTTCTTCAACAACAATTTTAGCTATACCTTCGGAATTAGCACATTCTACCTCAGCTAAGCTTAAAAATGTAGAAACAATTTTTTGTTTCAATACACTAAAATATATAATCACAATTCCTAGGAACAAATACAATTAAATTAGTACAAAACATATTAAAACTTCTTAAGTGAATTTGACAAAAACAACAAAATAATTATATATTTACCCAGCAATTTTATAACTCCTATATCAGTGGATTTGTCGATTAAAATGCTGAATTTTGAATCTGATATATCTTTCCTTAACTCCTTTGTGAAATGAGAGGATAAAACATTCTTAATTAAATAGGTGCATTTGCTTCTATGCAAACGAATTTTGCTGGCGTCATCAAAATGAGATTTGCACATATCTGACAAATGATCCACTGAATTATTGGAAGTATGTTGACAAGTGAAAAGAGCCAATGCAACTTCCTGCTCTTTGGCTTTATTAGCAACTTCAGGTGCGAAGTCTAATTTACGCCAACACAAACCTCTTACAGAAGCAGCATTTTTATGTTTTTGGGTTTCCCCGTGATTTATCAAATCACTTAATTTACATATTAAGCAGCACCTGCAGTACTTACAAAGTGCTTTAGTGGGATCGTTTTCATTAATGCCCAACCAAAGCTTTAGTTTTGGATGGTCCAGCCATTCACGACGAAACTTTTGGGTGTACCTTGGTGCCATAACCTTTTCATTAAAAAAACAATGTTAATTTAATAAATTTAATATTGCTTTATATTGTACTTACTCTGTAATTTGTTGCCGATATAAAATGGATTGGAACTATTTTTTTTGGTTTTTTATTTAAAATAAATTATTTTCTATTAACCGCTATTCGACTCATGATCGCAATTGTATGGTTGTAGTTTTATGTAATTTCTTTTTTTTTACGAAATAACACAATATACGAAAGAAAACAACTATTAATACAATGTTGCGTACACAACGAATTCAAAAAGTCCGACCCGCTAAATGCTTTTGAAAAAAAGCTAGATTACCCGCTAACCGCTAAATCAAACATTTTCCCGCAGTTGGGACTTAAAAAAAGCTAGGTTTAGCGGGAAAACCGTTAAAATGCCAACAGTGTTACCTACTCTAAAATTTTATGAAATAAATAGAGAGAAGAGTCTCTTTCAAGTGTTGGAAAGAAAAAAGAAAAAAACAGCAGAAAAATTTGAAAAAGATTTTTTTTTAATTTGTTAAACGTCAACACCCGCAGTTTTAATTAGTTGACGTTTTCCCTAGTGCACTGTATTTGGTTGTAATATTATAATTTTCAGCCCAAAAATATTCTTTATACAATTTTTGGTTATTACTTATCACAGGGTTGTATTTGTAAGTTTAAGAATTATTAGAACAATTAACTCTTAATGAAGCAATTATCTTAATTGAAATTTTGTATGGATAATTGAATTCAATTAGGCGTTAATTAAAAAATTGCAATTGAAAATGCATGTGTGAACACCATATAAAGATAATCACAATTGAAATTTTAGTTTGTTTTACGAGTGATTGTAAACAAATTTCTTTCAAATAATATTGATAGACAAAATGTTTTAATTTTGAAGCCACACGTATCTAATCGGGCTGTTGAGATTCCTGGCTATAAATTCTGCCGCAATGATCGCTTAAACTCAAGAGGTGGTGGTGTTGGTATATATGTATCTATTGGTCTTAAGTACAAAATAGTTTTTAGGTCTTCTGAGCCTGGTATTTGTGAAGTTGTTTCTAATGGATATAAATTGTTGTTTGGAGTTGTTTATTTGCCTTATGGTGATCTTTGTTCATTTGAGAACTCTCATTATGATTTGTTTCTAGGTTATTCCAATATTATCATGGTTGGAGATTTTAACTGTAACATGTACGACACATTTAAATCTTGTAACATGCGGACTATGTGTTCAAGAAATAATTTATCTGTCGTTCATAATTCTAGACCCACCCACTTAGATATTACACATGAATCTACTTCATTAATTGATTTTTGGTTGGTTAGTAGTAGTTGTTGGACTGAGTATTATCAATATTATCAATTTCAATGTCCCTTACTTTCTCACCATGCATTAATATTAGCCTCATTCAATATAACCTGTGATAAAACAATTGAATTTATAGAATATCAAGATTTTGAAGCTACAAATTGGAATGAAGTTCATTCCTTTTTGGCTAGTTTTGATTATTCTGCCTTTTCTTTGGGTAATGCTGATGAAATGTGCTCTTCCCTAACAACTTTGTTTGATATTCTTCTTACCTTTGTTCCTTTAGTTAAAAGAAATGTTTTTAAAGATGAGTCTAATTGAATGAATTCTAAACACATTTTATATGCTAAATCTATTAGTATATTGGCTTATCGTTCCTGAAACCAACTGGAAAATCTATTGTAAGTACCGTAACAAAGCTAAGTCAGTCATTAGAAAGGCTAAGAGAGAATATTTGTCTAAAACATTTCGTAATATGGATGTTCGTAATATATGGAGAACGTTAAAAGCTCATGGTTGTTTGAATAATTTGAATAATGATTCTGATAATTATCTTGGTGATGCGAATGTCATTAATGATTTTTTTTGCTGGTAATGGTAGTGGTATTTTAAAGAGTTTGGCGTTTGATGACTTTGTCGAATCTCCAAATCGTTTCTCTTTTCATTGTGTTTCAGAATTAGAGGTCATTGATGCCTTTGCTAAAGTTCGGTCACAGTCTTTAGGGATTGATAATGTTCCAATTCGCATGATTAAAATGGTATTTCCTTTTTTGTCTAATTATATTCTTCACTTTTTAAATACTATCTTAACCACTTCAATTTTTAGACACGCTTGGAAAATTGCTCGTGTAACTCCTATTCCTAAATCTCGCGTAATAAGGCAGCCCGGAGACCTTAGACCTATTTCTATTCTTCCGGCTTTTTCCAAGGTTCTTGAACACATAATGAAACAGCAAATATTGGATTCTGCAATTTTAAATTTTAGTGATAGTCAATTACGCTTTTCGTTAAGGCTATAGTTTTACGCTGATGGTTGTTGATCTTACTGATCACATTCGTAAATGTATTAATGATAACAAACTAATGGCGTTTTCTTTTCTGGCAAAAATGTTACACGTTTTTCCCATTTCGCAATTTTTTTAATTTTTTTGTGTTCTTTTCTGAAAAAATGTCAACACTGCTAAAGTGTAGTGTGTTCTTTTCTATAAATGTCGCACAATAAATTTAAAAAATGGTACACCTTTCACACTCTGTTTTTTTAGAGGGGGAGAATCGCACGATAAAACAACTGACTAGTGATGCCAACTTTTGAGACTCAAAACGCGTAAAAATTTTTTAAAAAAGGGCTAAATGGAAAAAAATCCATATAAAACCACATCCAATTTTCTTTTTTTTCGCGTTTTGAGTGACTAAAATCCGGCTAAATCTAGCCCGAAAAGGGCTAAGTTGGCATTGCTGCAGCTGACATTTGTTTTGTTTATGAATGTGTATTTGTGTTAAGAAACAAAAAAAATATATACAAAATGGAAAATATTACTACTTTTTTATGTGCTGAAAAAATTTTGGATGACTTGTTAGATTCATCTTCATCATCAGATGATAAAATATTTTATATGATTATGGAAAGAAATCCACAACCGTGAGTGAAAGACTTGGTAAAGAACGTAATTAATGAATACTCTGAAGTTGATGTATGTCAAATTTCATAGGACAATATCTCCTACTTCTTATATATGTAATGTATGTTTATATACATATATAATTTTTATATTTGAGAAGAAGTATTAGTCGGGAAAGTGCCATAGGTCATTTTGATAAATATTCATTGTGTTATTTCAAGCGATCTTACCAGGGAGCTATCTGCTTCTTCTTTTTTAACAAAAAAACAAAAACAGCTGTACATGAAAAAAAAAATGTTACACTGTTGTAATTTTATGTTCTATTCTGACCATTAAAAATGCGACTTCTTTAAAATGTGGGGTAAACATTATAAAAATGTACATAATAAAGGTGTAACATTTTATTTCAGAAAAGAAAACACCATAAGTGTCCTTGTCTCTCTAGATCTTACTAATGCTTTTGGTTCTATTTGTCATTCTATGATGATAAGGAAACTCAAAGATGAATACAACTTTTCTAAATCAGCTTGTAAACTTATATTCTCGTATTTGGTTGGTAGATCCCAATATGTGGACTACAAAGGAACTACTTCTTCTCTGAGTGTTTTATCAACTGGTGTTCCTCAAGGTTCCGTTTTAGGTCCCCTACTTTTCACGTTATATATAAATAGCCTTTCTGATTTGGTTTTACAGAGCAATATCCATAGAAAATAAATAAAAACACCAAAAATATTTAATTAATTAATTAACTGTTTATTATATGCATTTATTTATTAATTATATTTGATTCCACAGAGAAAAATCTATATATTAAACTATCAAATAAACTTAAATATTCGTTATATTTTTATTTAAAAATTGTATTATCTTTCTTTTTATTGTTATTTTTTTTAAATATAAGTTAAGACAGTCTTTATGATAATTATATTTTTACAACAAATTATGTTCTCCCAACTCGCAATCTCTCTTTTTTATGTTCAATCAATTGTCATTTCAGTTTTTTAGTATTAAGTTGTCTATTGTAAGATAAGCAATCCTCATCAGTAAGGAAAGCGAAATTAAATGTTAGTATTAAGTGTATTGTAAGATAAGCAATCCTCATCAGTAAGGAAAGCGAAATTAAATGTTAGTGTTAAGTTGTAAAAAAATTTTAATTAATAATCAAAAAATACAAAATAATTTGAATTTAAAAATATTAAACGTGTTTAAATTAAAAAATTTATTAAATTGACTTTAACTTATATTACACGAATTATATGTATATTATAACAAAAGTTTACATAATGGAACAAAGTCCCGATGTCTCATTGCCGCAAACCACTTTTGCTTTTTTCCTTAAGCTAGCTTTTTGTAGAGCAGGTTTTAGTTCATAGGTTATAGTTTGTTCTAGGGGAGGCGATGTGACTGGTTTTGGCGCTGGTATGACAGGAGCAGCTGTTACTACTGGCCGATTTATATGCGTGATAGTGGGCTGGCTGCTGCCGTAACTGCCTACTACTGAAATCGTACGTACACTGTTATCACCGAAATCTTCGACAGCCGAGAGATCGTCGTAATCGGCACCAGCTGCACCGCGTAATATACTACTGGATATGGAACTGATTGTTGTACGGCCACCACACAACACTGGTATGGTAGATATGGTTGGTATGGGATTGGAAACTGAGCTAGCAGCATTACCTAAACTATCTGTTTGATTGATTGAGTTAGACGACATCATTGAGGATGCTGTTGCGTTATTACTACTAGTATTGCTACTTGTGGTTACAGTGTTCTTGGTTATATTTATTTTAATCTTATTAACTAAACTAGCCAAGGGCACTGTAGGAACGGAGGAATCCATGGAGCTATTTAAATCTATAACGGGCGGTTCCATTAGCAATTCGATGTCTTCATTGTGATGCGCAGAGGATGCTGTTGAGGCTGGTCTATCTGGTATGAGACACTTATCACTGCTGTTAATGGATATTTCCTCGGGAGCTTGCACTACAGTTCCGACTTCTTCAAAAGCATCATCTTCATCTTCGTCGTCTTCTTTTGGCTCCTCTTTAATTTTCACATTCATAAAGGACAATTGTGAGCTGTCATCTCCCTCCTTCTCAACATAGGTGTCAAAGTCCGTAAAGGGAATGTGAGGTTCCTGGATTTCCACATCAGATTCTGTAGTTTCGTTGAGTTCACCGCGACCATCATCTTCTTCCACACTGCCCATTTGTTCTCGTGTAACATTCGCCGGCTCATATTCGTCGTCGTCGTCAACGATTTCGGTAACCGAAGGCTCTTCATTGGGCAAAACAATAACATCGTCGTCATTTACCTTGTAGTCTTCATAACAAAGTGGATGATAGGTTTTATCTTCTATCCTTATGGCAGAACGCAAATGCCATTCTTCCAGTTCATTGTCATAGTACTGTTCGAATTTCTCCTGACACATATCACAGGCACGATCTACATCATCCACACCGGACGGGCATGTAGGTATGGGCGTTTCATCCATGGTCTTCCGATCGTTTTGTTGTAAATCGAAAAAGTTCTTTTCACGCTCCTCCATATCTTCGACCTCTTTGTATTGCATCCAGTCTTTGAGTGGCAAATACCATTGGCGAGAATGAGCCTTGCGTGAAGAGTCTCTCTCGCGTCGGTTCTGTCGGAAATGCCAGTCCAAATGTTGGCTGTACTTAATGGTTTCTTTGGGTAGGAAGCGTACACTACAACTGCTGCACTGCATGCCCGAGTATAGTGTCTCTACAATGGCAGCTTGGCGTGTTTTTATTGATTCCGGCTTTTTAAGGTCAATGGGCTTAATGGGTAGTGTTATTGTTTTATCGCTTTCAGTGGTTTTCTTTTCTGCTGCTGGAGCAGTAGCAGCGGCAGTATTACTAACAGTTGGTAATATACCACTTGCACCGCCCAGTATACCAGTGGATACCAATTTCTGGAACAGTTCATCAATATTAATATTACTTAGGGACGCAGCCGGCAATATAGGTATGGAGGTTGGGGCTGCCGTTTTTTGCAGTTCAACTTTATTTATTTCAGCTTTTGCAGTTGGCAAAGTCTCCGACACTTCCGTTTTAACATACAGCATATCCTTGATTTGTACTTTGCCCGCTACTACACCCTGAGGCAAAGCCCCAAAACGTACGAAATGCTTTTTATTGCCCAAAAACAGACTTTTGGGTAAACCGCCATACTCAACGCGTGTGGGTGTACCGTCCAAAATAACCGTTAAAAGATTGTCGGCAAATTGGATGGTATGTGCACTGTTACCCAACTTGAATGTCTGCATACGGGCATCCAGGAACAAGGGTATAACATTGTAGGCATCAACGATCATGTTAATTTTGCCCACTACCAAATCTCGCCTCAAAGGACCAATATTTACTTGTGGCGGTGGTCCTTCGGCCTTAAGCATATGGATTTTGTTACGTATGGGTACACTGATGGGTGGGCCTCCGAAATAGATTTCATACCAGTGCTCTTCAATGTACAGCTCGCGCGAGGGGAAACCAAAACGCAAATTAAATGTTTCGCCATCGATTTGCGTAGCTTTGTAGCCTGCATTGAAGTGCAATAACACCGGCTCGTTGTTATCAATACAAATGGCTCGCTGACCATTTTGAAAGCCAATCTCTCTGGGCTGATCCACCTCCATGAAGACTATGGCCACTTGATCGTAAAAACGAATTTCTTTGGCAGCACCATCTATGGTTATGGTGCGCACTACATCTTCTTGGGGATTGTAGATAGAGTTGCAGGGTTTAGGTATGACAGGAGCTAGTGGCGGGCTAATGGGTGGCAGGTTATTACCGCGTATAGGTCCCATGTGGCCGTTAACGAAATGTGTTATTCCTTGTGGCGGACCATTAAGATTACCATTGCCACTGCCCATGGGCCAATAGGGACGCATATTCTGGGGAACGTTACCACGAAATGGGGGCATACCGCGTTTATTTGCAGCTATCACAGAATTCCAAGGACGTTGCACTGCTCCTGGCCCCATGGGCACCACATTAACATTTGGTGGTGCCACAACACGATCACCCCATTTAGATACCTTTGGTCCGCGCTTCTTCCGTTGTCCACGATTCGATTTACTCTTTTTAGCCAAGGGTTCTTCTTCTTTAACCGGATCCAAACGTCTTTTCTTGCCATCCTCTTCAAGATCTTTACATACTTGGCCTTGCTCTTGAATTTTGTATTTCATATCTGAAATAGAGTTTTGATGCTTTCTTCCAAAAAATTTATACTTAGTTTGGTAATTTTTTTTTTAAAAAATTGTTCTTAGGTTGTTAACTTCACAATATAATATACGGACACTAAAAACGTCTTTCGCTTTCAGTGGTTTGTTAAGAATTAACTCGGAGTTTACCTGTTTCACACATTTATCTTTTTCCTTCTTATTGAAAACTACCTGTCTTGACACACATGTGACAAACAGTTGGAAAAACTCAATATATAGTTTACAGTTAAAACCCACAACAGAACAAGAAATGTTAAGACTAGCTCGGGGTTTATACCTGTTTCACACATGTGAGTAACAGTTGGAAAAACTCAATCCACTCAGACTGTTTTACTAAACACTCACATTTTTCGCACTAGTTAACGCACACGACACATAAACACATTTGTCATAAAACATCCCTTATTTATATAACAAATAGAAAAACCTTAAATCCTAGATTAAGAATATATCCAACAAGAAAAATGAGAGAAACACAAAACCAAGGTCAAATGTTTTCACATGATAACGATTCTTAGGAAAAGTAATTAAATTGTTATTTGTATGGAAAACAACTAACTCTAGCTTAAGTACAATAATTGCACTCGGCATCTACTAATAGGAGAGAGCCTACTAGCGCTGTCGCCAGAATTGCCTCTCGAAGAAGTGGCCAGGCAGAGGTACTGCAAGAGATGGCGGCTTACCAGCGCACTCAAGCAGATGTTTTGGCAATCATGGGAGAGAGGTTACGTCCGCAGCCTCCAAGCCAAAACCAAATGGGCGCAAGAAGAGGGAGATCTCGCCGTCGGCAAGCTCGTCGTCGTTCATGAGGACAACATGCCACCCCTGCAGGGGCTGACCGGCAGAGTACGGGCGGTAATCCACGGCGCGGACGGCAAAGTCAGAGTAGCGGAAGTTAGAACTAAAAACGGTGTTCTGAAGAGGCCAATCCACAAACTTGCGCTACTGCCAATGGATTGAAGACCGTTGGTCCTTCAATGGGGCCGGTGTTTAGTCATTATTAGAATTAAGTTTAAATTTTGAATTATTTAGAAAATGAATTTATACCTTTATATTTATTAGTAAATTTTGAATTTCCAAATACTTATCATCGAAATTGTCAATAAGCTTGGGATTTTTATATGTCAAATAGTTTTAAGAACCATTTTAGAAAATAAATCATTCTTGAGTAAAATCTAAAAGCCACCGGTTTTGTATATCTTATTCCAAAGTAATTTAAATCCAAAGTTCACTTAAAAGTTTGCATAAACATTAATAGTGCTAACAATTTACAAGTTACACTGTGTAAACGGTCCTTAAAAATTATTAAGGATAAACAAAGGTCAACGCTCGTTTACGTCAACATCCCAAAACGTTAGCCCACTTTTACATTACCTACCACTGTTGCCAACTTTTTTTTTACGATTCCCGTCAAATCTTACTCCAAAAACTGCTAGAAACCGCTAAACTTTTATATTTAGCGGGAAAAATTAAAAAAAACCGCTAAATCATGAAAAATCTATATAATTAATACAAAATAGCATAATTTATGTTTATTTATTGCATGTTTTATTACTTTTAATCCATTTAGTTCATGTTTTTATAAATAAATATGTATGTTAAACCAAGCTGATAATTTTATATTAATCAATAAAATCATATTTTTCGATTCAGGTATTATCAAAAATATTGACCCAGTCGTTTAAATTTTCGGTATACATTGCCTTGGTTCCTACTTCTTTAAGAACTTGGGTTGGAACTTTATAGTCGAAACAACATTTATCAGAAAGTTTTAGTCCGTATCTGCAAATAAAAATAATAATATATTTTTGTCAATTTTAAAAAATGATGGAACGTTTTTTAAGACAACACCATAACGCTGTTCTAAAAATAATCAGTGACAATATTATTGTTTTTTTTTTCATTTTTAACTTAAGAACAAAATAGGATTTGAAGTCTGATTCTAGTTTTACTTTTTCAAAAATATAATAGTCTAATTAAATTTACCTCACATGAAGAACAGCATTTACAGTACTAGTTAATAGTCTGTTCCGTAGCTTAGTTTTAACTAGATTAAGTTGACTGAATACTCTTTCCACATCTGCATTTGACCATGGAAGAGACAAAATATCTAATCCAAATTCGGCTAATTCATTGAATGGATTATTTCCAGCAGAATCTTTATAATTAAAAACTTCAGACCAAAATAGAGTTGTTGAAGAACTTTCCATCCATTTTATGTAAGAAATACTATTATATTGGGAGTTTATAAGATCAATCAAATTGGTTTTTATCGAAAAAGTAGATAAAAGAGGAATGACACTATCTTTATTCTGTCTTAAAGTATTTTCAACGGACAAAAGGTTAACAGTTTTGAGCATCTTAAAATTTTCTGGTAACCTTAAAGTAATAAATATTATAAAAGAATGAAAAATATGTACAATTAGTATTCAAAACTACTACCTTTTTTTCAATTGCGATATTAAATGGACAACAAAATTTACACAATTATTCCTTATACAATTTTCCGTCTCGTTATCGATATTTTGTAACTCTTTTAAACGCGTTTCAAAAGAAAATCCTAAATATCGACTAAAACATACGTTTTCCTGGAAGTCTGTTGAAAATATATCAATATCCGTTGTTGGGTCCAAAACAAACTGTTTAAGATAGTTAACACAGTTTTCCATATCATTCAATAATTTAGTAGGGTCTGCATTTTGGCTTTGGAAACTTTTGTTTAACATTTGCATATTGGTTAAAATAGGTTTCAAAAATATTAGGTATAAAAAGTTTTCATCATTATTGTATAAATCGTATAACTTCGCTGCCATAAAACATTTTTCATAATTTTTTGCTATTCCAAAATGTGTTTTCAGTTCAACCCACTGGTCAACAATTCTTGAAATGGAAGTTTCAATAGACAACCAGCGTGTATCACAAATATTGGTAATTTTCAATGGTACCTAAAATATATTATTAGTTAAAATTTGTTTATTTATTTTCTTACTAATGTTTGTTTAAACCTGATCATCATTGATGGCTTCAAATATATGTTTGTAACTTTGTTGTCGAACAAAACTTCTGGAAAACCAATTAAATGTTTCATTTACTAAAAAATCAAGATGATCTGGCATGCAATTCTTCCACGAACTGGTAACAGCTAATTGAACAGAATGGCACACACACTTTATTAATATAAGGTTTGGAACCAATTTCTTGAGTTCAGTGTAAACGCTCTTTTTACTTCCAACCATGACATTTGCATTATCCACTCCAATGCCCAGCATATTTTTTATGTCAAGTTTAAACTTGTTTAGTTCTTCAACAACAATTTTAGCTATACCTTCGGAATTAGCACATTCTACCTCAGCTAAGCTTAAAAATGTAGAAACAATTTTTTGTTTCAATACACTAAAATATATAATCACAATTCCTAGGAACAAATACAATTAAATTAGTACAAAACATATTAAAACTTCTTAAGTGAATTTGACAAAAACAACAAAATAATTATATATTTACCCAGCAATTTTATAACTCCTATATCAGTGGATTTGTCGATTAAAATGCTGAATTTTGAATCTGATATATCTTTCCTTAACTCCTTTGTGAAATGAGAGGATAAAACATTCTTAATTAAATAGGTGCATTTGCTTCTATGCAAACGAATTTTGCTGGCGTCATCAAAATGAGATTTGCACATATCTGACAAATGATCCACTGAATTATTGGAAGTATGTTGACAAGTGAAAAGAGCCAATGCAACTTCCTGCTCTTTGGCTTTATTAGCAACTTCAGGTGCGAAGTCTAATTTACGCCAACACAAACCTCTTACAGAAGCAGCATTTTTATGTTTTTGGGTTTCCCCGTGATTTATCAAATCACTTAATTTACATATTAAGCAGCACCTGCAGTACTTACAAAGTGCTTTAGTGGGATCGTTTTCATTAATGCCCAACCAAAGCTTTAGTTTTGGATGGTCCAGCCATTCACGACGAAACTTTTGGGTGTACCTTGGTGCCATAACCTTTTCATTAAAAAAACAATGTTAATTTAATAAATTTAATATTGCTTTATATTGTACTTACTCTGTAATTTGTTGCCGATATAAAATGGATTGGAACTATTTTTTTTGGTTTTTTATTTAAAATAAATTATTTTCTATTAACCGCTATTCGACTCATGATCGCAATTGTATGGTTGTAGTTTTATGTAATTTCTTTTTTTTTACGAAATAACACAATATACGAAAGAAAACAACTATTAATACAATGTTGCGTACACAACGAATTCAAAAAGTCCGACCCGCTAAATGCTTTTGAAAAAAAGCTAGATTACCCGCTAACCGCTAAATCAAACATTTTCCCGCAGTTGGGACTTAAAAAAAGCTAGGTTTAGCGGGAAAACCGTTAAAATGCCAACAGTGTTACCTACTCTAAAATTTTATGAAATAAATAGAGAGAAGAGTCTCTTTCAAGTGTTGGAAAGAAAAAAGAAAAAAACAGCAGAAAAATTTGAAAAAGATTTTTTTTTAATTTGTTAAACGTCAACACCCGCAGTTTTAATTAGTTGACGTTTTCCCTAGTGCACTGTATTTGGTTGTAATATTATAATTTTCAGCCCAAAAATATTCTTTATACAATTTTTGGTTATTACTTATCACAGGGTTGTATTTGTAAGTTTAACAATTATTAGAACAATTAACTCTTAATGAAGCAATTATCTTAATTGAAATTTTGTATGGATAATTGAATTCAATTAGGCGTTAATTAAAAAATTGCAATTGAAAATGCATGTGTGAACACCATATAAAGATAATCACAATTGAAATTTTAGTTTGTTTTACGAGTGATTGTAAACAAATTTCTTTCAAATAATATTGATAGACAAATTGTTTTAATTTTGAAGCCACACGTATCTAATCGGGCTGTTGAGATTCCTGGCTATAAATTCTGCCGCAATGATCGCTTAAACTCAAGAGGTGGTGGTGTTGGTATATATGTATCTATTGGTCTTAAGTACAAAATAGTTTTTAGGTCTTCTGAGCCTGGTATTTGTGAAGTTGTTTCTAATGGATATAAATTGTTGTTTGGAGTTGTTTATTTGCCTTATGGTGATCTTTGTTCATTTGAGAACTCTCATTATGATTTGTTTCTAGGTTATTCCAATATTATCATGGTTGGAGATTTTAACTGTAACATGTACGACACATTTAAATCTTGTAACATGCGGACTATGTGTTCAAGAAATAATTTATCTGTCGTTCATAATTCTAGACCCACCCACTTAGATATTACACATGAATCTACTTCATTAATTGATTTTTGGTTGGTTAGTAGTAGTTGTTGGACTGAGTATTATCAATATTATCAATTTCAATGTCCCTTACTTTCTCACCATGCATTAATATTAGCCTCATTCGATATAACCTGTGATAAAACAATTGAATTTATAGAATATCAAGATTTTGAAGCTACAAATTGGAATGAAGTTCATCCTTTTTGGCTAGTTTTGATTATTCTGCCTTTTCTTTGGGTAATGCTGATGAAATGTGCTCTTCCCTAACAACTTTGTTTGATATTCTTCTTACCTTTGTTCCTTTAGTTAAAAGAAATGTTTTTAAAGATGAGTCTAATTGAATGAATTCTAAACACATTTTATATGCTAAATCTATTAGTATATTGGCTTATCGTTCCTGAAACCAACTGGAAAATCTATTGTAAGTACCGTAACAAAGCTAAGTCAGTCATTAGAAAGGCTAAGAGAGAATATTTGTCTAAAACATTTCGTAATATGGATGTTCGTAATATATGGAGAACGTTAAAAGCTCATGGTTGTTTGAATAATGATTCTGATAATTATCTTGGTGATGCGAATGTCATTAATGATTTTTTTTGCTGGTAATGATAGTGGTATTTTAAAGAGTTTGGCGTTTGATGACTTTGTCGAATCTCCAAATCGTTTCTCTTTTCATTGTGTTTCAGAATTAGAGGTCATTGATGCCTTTGCTAAAGTTCGGTCACAGTCTTTAGGGATTGATAATGTTCCAATTCGCATGATTAAAATGGTATTTCCTTTTTTGTCTAATTATATTCTTCACTTTTTAAATACTATCTTAACCACTTCAATTTTTAGACACGCTTGGAAAATTGCTCGTGTAACTCCTATTCCTAAATCTCGCGTAATAAGGCAGCCCGGAGACCTTAGACCTATTTCTATTCTTCCGGCTTTTTCCAAGGTTCTTGAACACATAATGAAACAGCAAATATTGGATTCTGCAATTTTAAATTTTAGTGATAGTCAATTACGCTTTTCGTTAAGGCTATAGTTTTACGCTGATGGTTGTTGATCTTACTGATCACATTCGTAAATGTATTAATGATAACAAACTAATGGCGTTTTCTTTTCTGGCAAAAATGTTACACGTTTTTCCCATTTCGCAATTTTTTTAATTTTTTTGTGTTCTTTTCTGAAAAAATGTCAACACTGCTAAAGTGTAGTGTGTTCTTTTCTATAAATGTCGCACAATAAATTTAAAAAATGGTACACCTTTCACACTCTGTTTTTTTAGAGGGGGAGAATCGCACGATAAAACAACTGACTAGTGATGCCAACTTTTGAGACTCAAAACGCGTAAAAATTTTTTAAAAAAGGGCTAAATGGAAAAAAATCCATATAAAACCACATCCAATTTTCTTTTTTTTCGCGTTTTGAGTGACTAAAATCCGGCTAAATCTAGCCCGAAAAGGGCTAAGTTGGCATTGCTGCAGCTGACATTTGTTTTGTTTATGAATGTGTATTTGTGTTAAGAAACAAAAAAAATATATACAAAATGGAAAATATTACTACTTTTTTATGTGCTGAAAAAATTTTGGATGACTTGTTAGATTCATCTTCATCATCAGATGATAAAATATTTTATATGATTATGGAAAGAAATCCACAACCGTGAGTGAAAGACTTGGTAAAGAACGTAATTAATGAATACTCTGAAGTTGATGTATGTCAAATTTCATAGGACAATATCTCCTACTTCTTATATATGTAATGTATGTTTATATACATATATAATTTTTATATTTGAGAAGAAGTATTAGTCGGGAAAGTGCCATAGGTCATTTTGATAAATATTCATTGTGTTATTTCAAGCGATCTTACCAGGGAGCTATCTGCTTCTTCTTTTTTAACAAAAAAACAAAAACAGCTGTACATGAAAAAAAAAATGTTACACTGTTGTAATTTTATGTTCTATTCTGACCATTAAAAATGCGACTTCTTTAAAATGTGGGGTAAACATTATAAAAATGTACATAATAAAGGTGTAACATTTTATTTCAGAAAAGAAAACACCATAAGTGTCCTTGTCTCTCTAGATCTTACTAATGCTTTTGGTTCTATTTGTCATTCTATGATGATAAGGAAACTCAAAGATGAATACAACTTTTCTAAATCAGCTTGTAAACTTATATTCTCGTATTTGGTTGGTAGATCCCAATATGTGGACTACAAAGGAACTACTTCTTCTCTGAGTGTTTTATCAACTGGTGTTCCTCAAGGTTCCGTTTTAGGTCCCCTACTTTTCACGTTATATATAAATAGCCTTTCTGATTTGGTTTTACAGAGCAATATCCATAGAAAATAAATAAAAACACCAAAAATATTTAATTAATTAATTAACTGTTTATTATATGCATTTATTTATTAATTATATTTGATTCCACAGAGAAAAATCTATATATTAAACTATCAAATAAACTTAAATATTCGCTATATTTTTATTTAAAAATTGTATTATCTTTCTTTTTATTGTTATTTTTTTTAAATATAAGTTAAGACAGTCTTTATGATAATTATATTTTTACAACAAATTATGTTCTCCCAACTCGCAATCTCTCTTTTTTATGTTCAATCAATTGTCATTTCAGTTTTTTAGTATTAAGTTGTCTATTGTAAGATAAGCAATCCTCATCAGTAAGGAAAGCGAAATTAAATGTTAGTGTTAAGTTGTAAAAAAATTTTAATTAATAATCAAAAAATACAAAATAATTTGAATTTAAAAATATTAAACGTGTTTAAATTAAAAAATTTATTAAATTGACTTTAACTTATATTACACGAATTATATGTATATTATAACAAAAGTTTACATAATGGAACAAAGTCCCGATGTCTCATTGCCGCAAACCACTTTTGCTTTTTTCCTTAAGCTAGCTTTTTGTAGAGCAGGTTTTAGTTCATAGGTTATAGTTTGTTCTAGGGGAGGCGATGTGACTGGTTTTGGCGCTGGTATGACAGGAGCAGCTGTTACTACTGGCCGATTTATATGCGTGATAGTGGGCTGGCTGCTGCCGTAACTGCCTATTACTGAAATCGTACGTACACTGTTATCACCGAAATCTTCGACAGCCGAGAGATCGTCGTAATCGGCACCAGCTGCACCACGTAATACACTACTGGATATGGAACTGATTGTTGTACGGCCACCACACAACACTGGTATGGTAGATATGGTTGGTATGGGATTGGAAACTGAGCTAGCAGCATTACCTAAACTATCTGTTTGATTGATTGAGTTAGACGACATCATTGAGGATGCTGTTGCGTTATTACTACTAGTATTGCTACTTGTGGTTACAGTGTTCTTGGTTATATTTATTTTAATCTTATTAACTAAACTAGCTAAGGGCACTGTAGGAACGGAGGAATCCATGGAGCTATTTAAATCTATAACGGGCGGTTCCATTAGCAATTCGATGTCTTCATTGTGATGCGCAGAGGATGCTGTTGAGGCTGGTCTATCTGGTATGAGACACTTATCACTGCTGTTAATGGATATTTCCTCGGGAGCTTGCACTACAGTTCCGACTTCTTCAAAAGCATCATCTTCATCTTCGTCGTCTTCTTTTGGCTCCTCTTTAATTTTCACATTCATAAAGGACAATTGTGAGCTGTCATCTCCCTCCTTCTCAACATAGGTGTCAAAGTCCGTAAAGGGAATGTGAGGTTCCTGGATTTCCACATCAGATTCTGTAGTTTCGTTGAGTTCGCCGCGACCATCATCTTCTTCCACACTGCCCATTTGTTCTCGTGTAACATTCGCCGGCTCATATTCGTCGTCGTCGTCAACGATTTCGGTAACCGAAGGCTCTTCATTGGGCAAAACAATAACATCGTCGTCATTTACCTTGTAGTCTTCATAACAAAGTGGATGATAGGTTTTATCTTCTATCCTTATGGCAGAACGCAAATGCCATTCTTCCAGTTCATTGTCATAGTACTGTTCGAATTTCTCCTGACACATATCACAGGCACGATCTACATCATCCACACCGGACGGGCATGTAGGTATGGGCGTTTCATCCATGGTCTTCCGATCGTTTTGTTGTAAATCGAAAAAGTTCTTTTCACGCTCCTCCATATCTTCGACCTCTTTGTATTGCATCCAGTCTTTGAGTGGCAAATACCATTGGCGAGAATGAGCCTTGCGTGAAGAGTCTCTCTCGCGTCGGTTCTGTCGGAAATGCCAGTCCAAATGTTGGCTGTACTTAATGGTTTCTTTGGGTAGGAAGCGTACACTACAACTGCTGCACTGCATGCCCGAGTATAGTGTCTCTACAATGGCAGCTTGGCGTGTTTTTATTGATTCCGGCTTTTTAAGGTCAATGGGCTTAATGGGTAGTGTTATTGTTTTATCGCTTTCAGTGGTTTTCTTTTCTGCTGCTGGAGCAGTAGCAGCGGCAGTATTACTAACAGTTGGTAATATACCACTTGCACCGCCCAGTATACCAGTGGATACCAATTTCTGGAACAGTTCATCAATATTAATATTACTTAGGGACGCAGCCGGCAATATAGGTATGGAGGTTGGGGCTGCCGTTTTTTGCAGTTCAACTTTATTTATTTCAGCTTTTGCAGTTGGCAAAGTCTCCGACACTTCCGTTTTAACATACAGCATATCCTTGATTTGTACTTTGCCCGCTACTACACCCTGAGGCAAAGCCCCAAAACGTACGAAATGCTTTTTATTGCCCAAAAACAGACTTTTGGGTAAACCGCCATACTCAACGCGTGTGGGTGTACCGTCCAAAATAACCGTTAAAAGATTGTCGGCAAATTGGATGGTATGTGCACTGTTACCCAACTTGAATGTCTGCATACGGGCATCCAGGAACAAGGGTATTACCGCGTATAGGTCCCATGTGGCCGTTAACGAAATGTGTTATTCCTTGTGGTGGACCATTAAGATTACCATTGCCACTGCCCATGGGCCAATAGGGACGCATATTCTGGGGAACGTTACCACGAAATGGGGGCATACCGCGTTTATTTGCAGCTATCACAGAATTCCAAGGACGTTGCACTGCTCCTGGCCCCATGGGCACCACATTAACATTTGGTGGTGCCACAACACGATCACCCCATTTAGATACCTTTGGTCCGCGCTTCTTCCGTTGTCCACGATTCGATTTACTCTTTTTAGCCAAGGGTTCTTCTTCTTTAACCGGATCCAAACGTCTTTTCTTGCCATCCTCTTCAAGATCTTTACATACTTGGCCTTGCTCTTGAATTTTGTATTTCATATCTGAAATAGAGTTTTGATGCTTTCTTCCAAAAAATTTATACTTAGTTTGGTAATTTTTTTTTTTAAAAATTGTTCTTAGGTTGTTAACTTCACAATATAATATACGGACACTAAAAACGTCTTTCGCTTTCAGTGGTTTGTTAAGAATTAACTCGGAGTTTACCTGTTTCACACATTTATCTTTTTCCTTCTTATTGAAAACTACCTGGCTTGACACACATGTGACAAACAGTTGGAAAAACTCAATATATAGTTTACAGTTAAAACCCACAACAGAACAAGAAATGTTAAGACTAGCTCGGGGTTTATACCTGTTTCACACATTTATCTTTTTCCTTCTTATTGAAAACTACCTGACTTGACACACATGTGAGTAACAGTTGGAAAAACTCAATCCACTCAGACTGTTTTACTAAACACTCACATTTTTCGCACTAGTTAACGCACACGACACATAAACACATTTGTCATAAAACATCCCTTATTTATATAACAAATAGAAAAACCTTAAATCCTAGATTAAGAATTTATCCAACAAGAAAAATGAGAGAAACACAAAACCAAGGTCAAATGTTTTCACATGATAACGATTCTTAGGAAAAGTAATTAAATTGTTATTTGTATGGAAAACAACTAACTCTAGCTTAAGTACAATAATTGCACTCGGCATCTACTAATAGGAGAGAGCCTACTAGCGCTGTCGCTAGAATTGCCTCTCGAAGAAGTGGCCAGGCAGAGGTACTGCAAGAGATGGCGGCTTACCAGCGCACTCAAGCAGATGTTTTGGCAATCATGGGAGAGAGATTACGTCCGCAGCCTCCAAGCCAAAACCAAATGGGCGCAAGAAGAGGGAGATCTCGCCGTCGGCAAGCTCGTCGTCGTTCATGAGGACAACATGCCACCCCTGCAGGGGCTGACCGGCAGAGTACGGGCGGTAATCCACGGCGCGGACGGCAAAGTCAGAGTAGCGGAAGTTAGAACTAAAAACGGTGTTCTGAAGAGGCCAATCCACAAACTTGCGCTACTGCCAATGGATTGAAGACCGTTGGTCCTTCAATGGGGCCGGTGTTTAGTCATTATTAGAATTAAGTTTAAATTTTGAATTATTTAGAAAATGAATTTATACCTTTATATTTATTAGTAAATTTTGAATTTCCAAATACTTATCATCGAAATTGTCAATAAGCTTGGGATTTTTATATGTCAAATAGTTTTAAGAACCATTTTAGAAAATAAATCATTCTTGAGTAAAATCTAAAAGCCACCGGTTTTGTATATCTTATTCCAAAGTAATTTAAATCCAAAGTTCACTTAAAAGTTTGCATAAACATTAATAGTGCTAACAATTTACAACTTACACTGTGTAAACGGTCCTTAAAAATTATTAAGGATAAACAAAGGTCAACGCTCGTTTACGTCAACATCCCAAAACGTTAGCCCACTTTTACATTACCTACCACTGTTGCCAACTTTTTTTTTACGATTCCCGTCAAATCTTACTCCAAAAACTGCTAGAAACCGCTAAACTTTTATATTTAGCGGGAAAAATTAAAAAAAACCGCTAAATCATGAAAAATCTATATAATTAATACAAAATAGCATAATTTATGTTTATTTATTGCATGTTTTATTACTTTTAATCCATTTAGTTCATGTTTTTATAAATAAATATGTATGTTAAACCAAGCTGATAATTTTATATTAATCAATAAAATCATATTTTTCGATTCAGGTATTATCAAAAATATTGACCCAGTCGTTTAAATTTTCGGTATAAATTGCCTTGGTTCCTACTTCTTTAAGAACTTGGGTTGGAACTTTATAGTCGAAACAACATTTATCAGAAAGTTTTAGTCCGTATCTGCAAATAAAAATAATAATATATTTTTGTCAATTTTAAAAAATGATGGAACGTTTTTTAAGACAACACCATAACGCTGTTCTAAAAATAATCAGTGACAATATTATTGTTTTTTTTTCATTTTTAACTTAAGAACAAAATAGGATTTGAAGTCTGATTCTAGTTTTACTTTTTCAAAAATATAATAGTCTAATTAAATTTACCTCACATGAAGAACAGCATTTACAGTACTAGTTAATAGTCTGTTCCGTAGCTTAGTTTTAACTAGATTAAGTTGACTGAATACTCTTTCCACATCTGCATTTGACCATGGAAGAGACAAAATATCTAATCCAAATTCGGCTAATTCATTGAATGGATTATTTCCAGCAGAATCTTTATAATTAAAAACTTCAGACCAAAATAGAGTTGTTGAAGAACTTTCCATCCATTTTATGTAAGAAATACTATTATATTGGGAGTTTATAAGATCAATCAAATCGGTTTTTATCGAAAAAGTAGATAAAAGAGGAATGACACTATCTTTATTCTGTCTTAAAGTATTTTCAACGGACAAAAGGTTAACAGTTTTGAGCATCTTAAAATTTTCTGGTAACCTTAAAGTAATAAATATTATAAAAGAATGAAAAATATGTACAATTAGTATTCAAAACTACTACCTTTTTTTCAATTGCGATATTAAATGGGTGGCATGTCATAACGTCCAATGTCATAATGTCCATGGACGTTATGTCGCACTAAAAGGTGTCATAACGTCCATGGACTTTATGACTATTTCAAAATGACATAAAGTCCATGGACGATACGCCACAATTTTTTTGGATATTATGTCACTTTAAAATATGTCATATCGTCCAGACTTTTGAAAATAAAAAAATAAATAAATATACTCATATAGTTTTTTCAGGCTGAATTTCAGTTTATGGGGGACACCCCTAGAGAAAAAATCTAAATATGCCATCCCCTTCAGAATGTTCCCAGGAGTACGAAAATCATAATGAAAAAGGGGGCTCACGCCCCCTATGGGCGTGGCAGTCGAAAAACGACCCATGCCACCTACTTAGGCAATATTGGTATCAAATGAAAGGAAATGTCTTCACGATTCCAAAAATACCCGTAGTTGCCAGATCGTCCAGAATTTGAGGAAGATATGTTAATTTTTATAAAATGGGGGAAGGACTTTTTTTGTTTATTTCTTTTTAGCTCGGCCAGAGGCCGAGCACTCGAGATCCCCGCCGTCTAGAATTAAGACATACTGGAGTTAAAAACCCCTAAGCCCGGCCGTAGGCCGGTCACGCAGAAAAACTTTACTAAGCAAAAAAAAAAAAATTTCTAACGGTAGTCAAAAATTCACTTATATTTTACTTGAAACATTTGATTTTTAATTATTGTGGACTTTATGACACACCATAACGTGTCATAATGTCCATGGGCATTATGGCATAACTAAAAGTGTCGCTACATCCATGGACTTTATGACTCTCCATATGTGGACGTTATGTCACACCAATATGTGTCATAAAGTCTATGGACGTTTTGACACCTATTGGTGTGTCATAACGTCCATGGACATTATGACATTGGACGTTATGACATGCCACCATTAAATGGACAACAAAATTTACACAATTATTCCTTATACAATTTTCCGTCTCGTTATCGATATTTTGTAACTCTTTTAAACGCGTTTCAAAAGAAAATCCTAAATATCGACTAAAACATACGTTTTCCTGGAAGTCTGTTGAAAATATATCAATATCCGTTGTTGGGTCCAAAACAAACTGTTTAAGATAGTTAACACAGTTTTCCATATCATTCAATAATTTAGTAGGGTCTGCATTTTGGCTTTGGAAACTTTTGTTTAACATTTGCATATTGGTTAAAATAGGTTTCAAAAATATTAGGTATAAAAAGTTTTCATCATTATTGTATAAATCGTATAACTTCGCTGCCATAAAACATTTTTCATAATTTTTTGCTATTCCAAAATGTGTTTTCAGTTCAACCCACTGGTCAACAATTCTTGAAATGGAAGTTTCAATAGACAACCAGCGTGTATCACAAATATTGGTAATTTTCAATGGTACCTAAAATATATTATTAGTTAAAATTTGTTTATTTATTTTCTTACTAATGTTTGTTTAAACCTGATCATCATTGATGGCTTCAAATATATGTTTGTAACTTTGTTGTCGAACAAAACTTCTGGAAAACCAATTAAATGTTTCATTTACTAAAAAATCAAGATGATCTGGCATGCAATTCTTCCACGAACTGGTAACAGCTAATTGAACAGAATGGCACACACACTTTATTAATATAAGGTTTGGAACCAATTTCTTGAGTTCAGTGTAAACGCTCTTTTTACTTCCAACCATGACATTTGCATTATCCACTCCAATGCCCAGCATATTTTTTATGTCAAGTTTAAACTTGTTTAGTTCTTCAACAACAATTTTAGCTATACCTTCGGAATTAGCACATTCTACCTCAGCTAAGCTTAAAAATGTAGAAACAATTTTTTGTTTCAATACACTAAAATATATAATCACAATTCCTAGGAACAAATACAATTAAATTAGTACAAAACATATTAAAACTTCTTAAGTGAATTTGACAAAAACAACAAAATAATTATATATTTACCCAGCAATTTTATAACTCCTATATCAGTTGATTTGTCGATTAAAATGCTGAATTTTGAATCTGATATATCTTTCCTTAACTCCTTTGTGAAATGAGAGGATAAAACATTCTTAATTAAATAGGTGCATTTGCTTCTATGCAAACGAATTTTGCTGGCGTCATCAAAATGAGATTTGCACATATCTGACAAATGATCCACTGAATTATTGGAAGTATGTTGACAAGTGAAAAGAGCCAATGCAACTTCCTGCTCTTTGGCTTTATTAGCAACTTCAGGTGCGAAGTCTAATTTACGCCAACACAAACCTCTTACAGAAGCAGCATTTTTATGTTTTTGGGTTTCCCCGTGATTTATCAAATCACTTAATTTACATATTAAGCAGCACCTGCAGTACTTACAAAGTGCTTTAGTGGGATCGTTTTCATTAATGCCCAACCAAAGCTTTAGTTTTGGATGGTCCAGCCATTCACGACGAAACTTTTGGGTGTACCTTGGTGCCATAACCTTTTCATTAAAAAAACAATGTTAATTTAATAAATTTAATATTGCTTTATATTGTACTTACTCTGTAATTTGTTGCCGATATAAAATGGATTGGAACTATTTTTTTTGGTTTTTTATTTAAAATAAATTATTTTCTATTAACCGCTATTCGACTCACGATCGCAATTGTATGGTTGTAGTTTTATGTACTTTCTTTTTTTTTACGAAATAACACAATATACGAAAGAAAACAACTATTAATACAATGTTGCGTACACAACGAATTCAAAAAGTCCGACCCGCTAAATGCTTTTGAAAAAAAGCTAGATTACCCGCTAACCGCTAAATCAAACATTTTCCCGCAGTTGGGACTTAAAAAAAGCTAGGTTTAGCGGGAAAACCGTTAAAATGCCAACAGTGTTACCTACTCTAAAATTTTATGAAATAAATAGAGAGAAGACTCTCTTGCAAGTGTTGGAAAGAAAAAAGAAAAAAACAGCAGAAAAATTTGAAAAAGATTTTTTTTTTTTAATTTGTTAAACGTCAACACCCGCAGTTTTAATTAGTTGACGTTTTCCCTAGTGCACTGTATTTGGTTGTAATATTATAATTTTCAGCCCAAAAATATTCTTTATACAATTTTTGGTTATTACTTATCACAGGGTTGTATTTGTAAGTTTAAGAATTATTAGAACAATTAACTCTTAATGAAGCAATTATCTTAATTGAAATTTTGTATGGATAATTGAATTCAATTAGGCGTTAATTAAAAAATTGCAATTGAAAATGCATGTGTGAACACCATATAAAGATAATCACAATTGAAATTTTAGTTTGTTTTACGAGTGATTGTAAACAAATTTCTTTCAAATAATATTGATAGACAAAATGTTTTAATTTTGAAGCCACACGTATCTAATCGGGCTGTTGAGATTCCTGGCTATAAATTCTGCCGCAATGATCGCTTAAACTCAAGAGGTGGTGGTGTTGGTATATATGTATCTATTGGTCTTAAGTACAAAATAGTTTTTAGGTCTTCTGAGCCTGGTATTTGTGAAGTTGTTTCTAATGGATATAAATTGTTGTTTGGAGTTGTTTATTTGCCTTATGGTGATCTTTGTTCATTTGAGAACTCTCATTATGATTTGTTTCTAGGTTATTCCAATATTATCGTGGTTGGAGATTTTAACTGTAACATGTACGACACATTTAAATCTTGTAACATGCGGACTATGTGTTCAAGAAATAATTTATCTGTCGTTCATAATTCTAGACCCACCCACTTAGATATTACACATGAATCTACTTCATTAATTGATTTTTGGTTGGTTAGTAGTAGTTGTTGGACTGAGTATTATCAATATTATCAATTTCAATGTCCCTTACTTTCTCACCATGCATTAATATTAGCCTCATTCGATATAACCTGTGATAAAACAATTGAATTTATAGAATATCAAGATTTTGAAGCTACAAATTGGAATGAAGTTCATCCTTTTTGGCTAGTTTTGATTATTCTGCCTTTTCTTTGGGTAATGCTGATGAAATGTGCTCTTCCCTAACAACTTTGTTTGATATTCTTCTTACCTTTGTTCCTTTAGTTAAAAGAAATGTTTTTAAAGATGAGTCTAATTGAATGAATTCTAAACACATTTTATATGCTAAATCTATTAGTATATTGGCTTATCGTTCCTGAAACCAACTGGAAAATCTATTGTAAGTACCGTAACAAAGCTAAGTCAGTCATTAGAAAGGCTAAGAGAGAATATTTGTCTAAAACATTTCGTAATATGGATGTTCGTAATATATGGAGAACGTTAAAAGCTCATGGTTGTTTGAATAATTTGAATAATGATTCTGATAATTATCTTGGTGATGCGAATGTCATTAATGATTTTTTTTGCTGGTAATGGTAGTGGTATTTTAAAGAGTTTGGCGTTTGATGACTTTGTCGAATCTCCAAATCGTTTCTCTTTTCATTGTGTTTCAGAATTAGAGGTCATTGATGCCTTTGCTAAAGTTCGGTCACAGTCTTTAGGGATTGATAATGTTCCAATTCGCATGATTAAAATGGTATTTCCTTTTTTGTCTAATTATATTCTTCACTTTTTAAATACTATCTTAACCACTTCAATTTTTAGACACGCTTGGAAAATTGCTCGTGTAACTCCTATTCCTAAATCTCGCGTAATAAGGCAGCCCGGAGACCTTAGACCTATTTCTATTCTTCCGGCTTTTTCCAAGGTTCTTGAACACATAATGAAACAGCAAATATTGGATTCTGCAATTTTAAATTTTAGTGATAGTCAATTACGCTTTTCGTTAAGGCTATAGTTTTACGCTGATGGTTGTTGATCTTACTGATCACATTCGTAAATGTATTAATGATAACAAACTAATGGCGTTTTCTTTTCTGTCAAAAATGTTACACGTTTTTCCCATTTCGCAATTTTTTTAATTTTTTTGTGTTCTTTTCTGAAAAAATGTCAACACTGCTAAAGTGTAGTGTGTTCTTTTCTATAAATGTCGCACAATAAATTTAAAAAATGGTACACCTTTCACACTCTGTTTTTTTAGAGGGGGAGAATCGCACGATAAAACAACTGACTAGTGATGCCAACTTTTGAGACTCAAAACGCGTAAAAATTTTTTAAAAAAGGGCTAAATGGAAAAAAATCCATATAAAACCACATCCAATTTTCTTTTTTTTCGCGTTTTGAGTGACTAAAATCCGGCTAAATCTAGCCCGAAAAGGGCTAAGTTGGCATTGCTGCAGCTGACATTTGTTTTGTTTATGAATGTGTATTTGTGTTAAGAAACAAAAAAAATATATACAAAATGGAAAATATTACTACTTTTTTATGTGCTGAAAAAATTTTGGATGACTTGTTAGATTCATCTTCATCATCAGATGATAAAATATTTTATATGATTATGGAAAGAAATCCACAACCGTGAGTGAAAGACTTGGTAAAGAACGTAATTAATGAATACTCTGAAGTTGATGTATGTCAAATTTCATAGGACAATATCTCCTACTTCTTATATATGTAATGTATGTTTATATACATATATAATTTTTATATTTGAGAAGAAGTATTAGTCGGGAAAGTGCCATAGGTCATTTTGATAAATATTCATTGTGTTATTTCAAGCGATCTTACCAGGGAGCTATCTGCTTCTTCTTTTTTAACAAAAAAACAAAAACAGCTGTACATGAAAAAAAAAATGTTACACTGTTGTAATTTTATGTTCTATTCTGACCATTAAAAATGCGACTTCTTTAAAATGTGGGGTAAACATTATAAAAATGTACATAATAAAGGTGTAACATTTTATTTCAGAAAAGAAAACACCATAAGTGTCCTTGTCTCTCTAGATCTTACTAATGCTTTTGGTTCTATTTGTCATTCTATGATGATAAGGAAACTCAAAGATGAATACAACTTTTCTAAATCAGCTTGTAAACTTATATTCTCGTATTTGGTTGGTAGATCCCAATATGTGGACTACAAAGGAACTACTTCTTCTCTGAGTGTTTTATCAACTGGTGTTCCTCAAGGTTCCGTTTTAGGTCCCCTACTTTTCACGTTATATATAAATAGCCTTTCTGATTTGGTTTTACAGAGCAATATCCATAGAAAATAAATAAAAACACCAAAAATATTTAATTAATTAATTAACTGTTTATTATATGCATTTATTTATTAATTATATTTGATTCCACAGAGAAAAATCTATATATTAAACTATCAAATAAACTTAAATATTCGTTATATTTTTATTTAAAAATTGTATTATCTTTCTTTTTATTGTTATTTTTTTTTAAATATAAGTTAAGACAGTCTTTATGATAATTATATTTTTACAACAAATTATGTTCTCCCAACTCGCAATCTCTCTTTTTTATGTTCAATCAATTGTCATTTCAGTTTTTTAGTATTAAGTTGTCTATTGTAAGATAAGCAATCCTCATCAGTAAGGAAAGCGAAATTAAATGTTAGTGTTAAGTTGTAAAAAAATTTTAATTAATAATCAAAAAATACAAAATAATTTGAATTTAAAAATATTAAACGTGTTTAAATTAAAAAATTTATTAAATTGACTTTAACTTATATTACACGAATTATATGTATATTATAACAAAAGTTTACATAATGGAACAAAGTCCCGATGTCTCATTGCCGCAAACCACTTTTGCTTTTTTCCTTAAGCTAGCTTTTTGTAGAGCAGGTTTTAGTTCATAGGTTATAGTTTGTTCTAGGGGAGGCGATGTGACTGCTTTTGGCGCTGGTATGACAGGAGCAGCTGTTACTACTGGCCGATTTATATGCGTGATAGTGGGCTGGCTGCTGCCGTAACTGCCTATTACTGAAATCGTACGTACACTGTTATCACCGAAATCTTCGACAGCCGAGAGATCGTCGTAATCGGCACCAGCTGCACCGCGTAATATACTACTGGATATGGAACTGATTGTTGTACGGCCACCACACAACACTGGTATGGTAGATATGGTTGGTATGGGATTGGAAACTGAGCTAGCAGCATTACCTAAACTATCTGTTTGATTGATTGAGTTAGACGACATCATTGAGGATGCTGTTGCGTTATTACTACTAGTATTGCTACTTGTGGTTACAGTGTTCTTGGTTATATTTATTTTAATCTTATTAACTAAACTAGCCAAGGGCACTGTAGGAACGGAGGAATCCATGGAGCTATTTAAATCTATAACGGGCGGTTCCATTAGCAATTCGATGTCTTCATTGTGATGCGCAGAGGATGCTGTTGAGGCTGGTCTATCTGGTATGAGACACTTATCACTGCTGTTAATGGATATTTCCTCGGGAGCTTGCACTACAGTTCCGACTTCTTCAAAAGCATCATCTTCATCTTCGTCGTCTTCTTTTGGCTCCTCTTTAATTTTCACATTCATAAAGGACAATTGTGAGCTGTCATCTCCCTCCTTCTCAACATAGGTGTCAAAGTCCGTAAAGGGAATGTGAGGTTCCTGGATTTCCACATCAGATTCTGTAGTTTCGTTGAGTTCGCCGCGACCATCATCTTCTTCCACACTGCCCATTTGTTCTCGTGTAACATTCGCCGGCTCATATTCGTCGTCGTCGTCAACGATTTCGGTAACCGAAGGCTCTTCATTGGGCAAAACAATAACATCGTCGTCATTTACCTTGTAGTCTTCATAACAAAGTGGATGATAGGTTTTATCTTCTATCCTTATGGCAGAACGCAAATGCCATTCTTCCAGTTCATTGTCATAGTACTGTTCGAATTTCTCCTGACACATATCACAGGCACGATCTACATCATCCACACCGGACGGGCATGTAGGTATGGGCGTTTCATCCATGGTCTTCCGATCGTTTTGTTGTAAATCGAAAAAGTTCTTTTCACGCTCCTCCATATCTTCGACCTCTTTGTATTGCATCCAGTCTTTGAGTGGCAAATACCATTGGCGAGAATGAGCCTTGCGTGAAGAGTCTCTCTCGCGTCGGTTCTGTCGGAAATGCCAGTCCAAATGTTGGCTGTACTTAATGGTTTCTTTGGGTAGGAAGCGTACACTACAACTGCTGCACTGCATGCCCGAGTATAGTGTCTCTACAATGGCAGCTTGGCGTGTTTTTATTGATTCCGGCTTTTTAAGGTCAATGGGCTTAATGGGTAGTGTTATTGTTTTATCGCTTTCAGTGGTTTTCTTTTCTGCTGCTGGAGCAGTAGCAGCGGCAGTATTACTAACAGTTGGTAATATACCACTTGCACCGCCCAGTATACCAGTGGATACCAATTTCTGGAACAGTTCATCAATATTAATATTACTTAGGGACGCAGCCGGCAATATAGGTATGGAGGTTGGGGCTGCCGTTTTTTGCAGTTCAACTTTATTTATTTCAGCTTTTGCAGTTGGCAAAGTCTCCGACACTTCCGTTTTAACATACAGCATATCCTTGATTTGTACTTTGCCCGCTACTACACCCTGAGGCAAAGCCCCAAAACGTACGAAATGCTTTTTATTGCCCAAAAACAGACTTTTGGGTAAACCGCCATACTCAACGCGTGTGGGTGTACCGTCCAAAATAACCGTTAAAAGATTGTCGGCAAATTGGATGGTATGTGCACTGTTACCCAACTTGAATGTCTGCATACGGGCATCCAGGAACAAGGGTATAACATTGTAGGCATCAACGATCATGTTAATTTTGCCCACTACCAAATCTCGCCTCAAAGGACCAATATTTACTTGTGGCGGTGGTCCTTCGGCCTTAAGCATATGGATTTTGTTACGTATGGGTACACTGATGGGTGGGCCTCCGAAATAGATTTCATACCAGTGCTCTTCAATGTACAGCTCGCGCGAGGGGAAACCAAAACGCAAATTAAATGTTTCGCCATCGATTTGCGTAGCTTTGTAGCCTGCATTGAAGTGCAATAACACCGGCTCGTTGTTATCAATACAAATAGCTCGCTGACCATTTTGAAAGCCAATCTCTCTGGGCTGATCCACCTCCATGAAGACTATGGCCACTTGATCGTAAAAACGAATTTCTTTGGCAGCACCATCTATGGTTATGGTGCGCACTACATCTTCTTGGGGATTGTAGATAGAGTTGCAGGGTTTAGGTATGACAGGAGCTAGTGGCGGGCTAATGGGTGGCAGGTTATTACCGCGTATAGGTCCCATGTGGCCGTTAACGAAATGTGTTATTCCTTGTGGTGGACCATTAAGATTACCATTGCCACTGCCCATGGGCCAATAGGGACGCATATTCTGGGGAACGTTACCACGAAATGGGGGCATACCGCGTTTATTTGCAGCTATCACAGAATTCCAAGGACGTTGCACTGCTCCTGGCCCCATGGGCACCACATTAACATTTGGTGGTGCCACAACACGATCACCCCATTTAGATACCTTTGGTCCGCGCTTCTTCCGTTGTCCACGATTCGATTTACTCTTTTTAGCCAAGGGTTCTTCTTCTTTAACCGGATCCAAACGTCTTTTCTTGCCATCCTCTTCAAGATCTTTACATACTTAGCCTTGCTCTTGAATTTCGTATTTCATATCTGAAATAGAGTTTTGATGCTTTCTTCCAAAAAATTTATACTTAGTTTGGTAATTTTTTTTTTTTATGTTTTTTTTTTAATAATTGTTCTTAGTTTGGTAACTTCACAATATAATATACGGACACTAAAAACGTCTTTCGCTTTCAGTGGTTTGTTAAGAATTAACTCGGAGTTTACCTGTTTCACACATTTATCTTTTTCCTTCTTATTGAAAACTACCTGTCTTGACACACATGTGACAAACAGTTGGAAAAACTCAATATATAGTTTACAGTTAAAATCTACAACAGAACAAGAAATGTTAAGACTAACTCGGGGTTTATACCTGTTTCACACATTTATCTTTTTCCTTCTTATTGAAAACTACCTGACTTGACACACATGTGAGTAACAGTTGGAAAAACTCAATCCACTCAGACTGTTTTACTAATACACTCACATTTTTCGCACTAGTTAACGCACACGACACATAAACACATTTGTCATAAAACATCCCTTATTTATATAACAAATAGAAAAACCTTAAATCCTAGGTTAAGAATTTATCCAACAAGAAAAATGAGAGAAACACAAAACCAAGGTCAAATGTTTTCACATGATAACGATTCTTAGGAAAAGTAATTAAATTGTTATTTGTATGGAAAACAACTAACTCTAGCTTAAGTACAATAATTGCACTCGGCATCTACTAATAGGAGAGAGCCTACTAGCGCTGTCGCCAGAATTGCCTCTCGAAGAAGTGGCCAGGCAGAGGTACTGCAAGAGATGGCGGCTTACCAGCGCACATAGAGGTATTTGCTCGATCTGGGCGGCCAAAACCCCAAAAGTCAAAGTAGGAATAATATTGAAAAAAAAAATAGTCACTGCGTTAAAAGACATTCCAAAGAACATGAGACAACAACCAAAATTTTTTTTCCGCGCATCACGCGCACGTACGAGCAGTCGAAAGTTGAGTGTTTCACAGAGTTCTCATAATAGAACTGGGTTCCCTTACAAAACAACCGGTTTTCATCGTAAATATTAGCAAAACAAGTTAATCGCACAAGGAAAAAATTATGGATCCTAGTACTTCAGATAATGGACTTATGAAAAATCATTTTACAACATATAATTAGTCATATCAATGCTGATTTTTTTATTGATTGAAAGTAAGGTTATTTTTGTAGTAAATTTTTGTTGAATTTCTTTTTCAAGATGCTTTTTGATATGTTATCAAGGTAGATCAAGCAATAATTTTTTTTGTTTAGCATTATTCAATCTTTCCTTTATTGAAGTAGCAAAAATTTTTTCCCGGATAGTCCCGGATAAGCACTTTTTTGACACCTTAAACATTTTGGATCTCAAAAGCTTTTTTTCTGTCAGTTGAGTTTTTGCAAATAATAAAAGTAACTTTGAAAATAAAAAGAAATCGTTGTTGTCTATGTCGAGTTCGTGTGCATATTGTTTTCATTAAAGAAAAAAAGAAATTATTTATCATTGTTTCGGAAGACAAGATGGTGAAGCGTAAAACTCTTTTCGACAAAATGAACAGTTCAGGTGTGCCTTCTATTGATGGTAAGTTAAAATGTTTAAAGAATCAACTGTTCGCATATTTTTTTTTTTTTTTTTTTTTTTTTTTTTTTTTATACATTTAATTTATTTATTAAATCTTCAGAAATGAAATGACAATAAGTTTTCGAATCTTAATACTAAAAGAAAATAATAAGTCCAGCCAGTGCTCGACAAAATATAATGATACTACAAAAAATTTATATCCACTGATCCAGTCATCTGTTTTGCGCTTGAGTTAAGGCAAGGGTATCCCTCCTTCTCAACCGAACATGGCCAGTAAAGTTAAGGATGTCTCGTGCAAGTGGGTTTGGATGGTGTTCAAGTTTGCTGACATATTTTGAGGCGTGTTTTGTAAATTCGACTTTCACCAAAGGAATGCCTAGATCTTTGTGGATTCGAGAATTTTTAACATACCATGGAGCTGCAGTAATTGTACGTAGAATCTTATTTTGACAGGCAGTACCCCATAATTGAATTCCATAACACCAGATTGGCTTTAGAATTGCATTGTACAACAAAAGTTTGCAATCCAACTTTAATGTAGAATTTCTGCCGATTAGCCAACTAATTTGCACTGCTTTTAATCTCATCTGGGTAAGTTTTGCGTCGATATGAGACTTCCAAGTTAAACGACGATCGAGGTGGATTCCGAGGTATTTGACTTCATTGTGTTGCGGGATAATTTGATTATTTATTCTGATGAACGAGCATGTATCTTTTCGCAATGTGAAAGTTATATGAATACATTTCTGTTCGTTAACCCTGATTTTCCAAAGCTCAAGCCAATTCTCTAGTTTATAAACATATTTCTGCAAGTTCTGTGATGCTATTTGATGGTCCTTATGAACGCTAATAAAGGCTGTATCGTCTGCAAAAGCTGAAGTATGTATTATGGGGTCTAACGGCATATCGGATGCATAAATCAAATATAAAGATGGACCCAGTATGCTACCCTGGGGACTCCTGCTTCAATTGGCTGAGCGGGGCTTAAAAAATCGCCTTCTTTGATTGTAAATTTGCGACCATATAAATAACTTTTCATAAGTTTGTGGGTGTTAGCAGGCAGAGTTAATTTAATTTTATGCATTAAACCTTCATGCCAGACTTTGTCGAGCGCTTGCGACACATCAATGAAAAGGGCGGAGCAGTATTTTTTCTCTTCAAACGACTGTCTTATCACATTTACCAATCTGTGTGTTTGTTCGATGGAACTGTGTTTAGCTCTGAACCCGAATTGGTGATTTGGGATACATTGAGTGTCGTTCAGAATTGGAATCAACTTAGCCAATAACAATTTTTCAAACAGTTTTGAAATTGTCGACAGTAGACTAATTGGCCTATATGACTCTACTTTAGTGGGGTCCTTCCCTGGCTTAGGAATCATGGTAATCATAGATACCTTCCAATCTGCAGGATAGTATTCTAGGCGTAAAATAGCATTAAAAATAAATAGGATAATTCTTTTAGCTACACGAGGTAACTCCACAAGCATTTTGTTGCTGATTTTATCCATACCTGGAGCTTTTTTAAGATTCAGAGTACCAATAGCGCTTTGAACATCATTAAAGCTAAGTCTTAGAGGTACAGGAGGTCTAATAACGAGTGGAGGCAAATCAGATGCATTATTTGAGTTGTTTATAGTAAACACTTTTCTCAAATGATTAACAAATAAAGTCACCTTCTCGGAATCATTTCTAGCCCAGTCACCAGTCGGATTTCGCAGAGGAGGTTTTCCTCTAACTGGTCTTTTTAAACCTCGTGCCGCCTTCCATAACGAATAGTCAGATTGTGGGGTACTATCAAGACCCTCCAAGTAAGATTTAAGTGAAGCCATTCTTTGGGTTTCTAAGAAATTTCTTAGTATATCTCTGCATACCCGTAGCCTAGCTTTCAGTTCAGGAGACCTGTGGATTGGCCACTCTCTTCTAACTCTTCTTTTTTCTGACAGGAGATGATCGAGTTCAGCGAAATAAGTTCTATTTGTCCCACTTCTGCACTCAACGTCGTATGTGGAGGCGTGATGTACAGCTCTTCGTATGTCCTCAGTAAACTTGCCAATCGACCCATCAATATCCTCGGTAGTTCTCAACACAACATTTTCCGTGCAGTGGGAACTTAAATACTTTTTATACTTTATCCAACTTACTCTGGTTTTAGATATGTCCCGAAATGGAGAACCATTCCCTTGAAGGAAACGCATTGAAATAATAGAAGGAGAGTGATCTGAAGACAAGTCTAATGAAGGCTCCACTTGTATCGATTCTACAGGGATATTTTTCACTACTCCGAAGTCAATAACATCGGGAATCTTCCGTCGGTCCGTCGGCCAGTAGGTGGGATGCCCGCTTGAGAGTACATCTAATCCCATTTTGGCAATGGTGTTGAAGAGTTCAAGACCCTTCGGGGTCACCAGACGTGAACCCCAAAAAGTGTGTTTGGCGTTAAAGTCACCAGCAACTAAAAATCTAGCTCCAAGGGAATTGAAGAAGCTGTAGTATTGGTGTTCTTTTATTGAAAATCGAGGCGGCGAATAAATTGATGATAAAACAAAATTGTATTGACAGAATTCAATACAAATGTTTGTTGCTTGTAGGTAATCCTCACATATGTTGTTCATTAAATAATGTTTTATTCTGTTCTTTATAAGAATTGCCGAACCTCCACATGCTCTTCCGCGGGGATCTTTAGTATCATACAACACGTAGCCATTAATTTTGAAGTACGCTGTCGCCGTCAAGTGAGTTTCAGCAATCATCATGACATCAATCTGCTTATCCATCAGGAAGTGTTCCAGTTCGTTTTTATGTTGTCGGAGGCCGTTCGCATTCCAAAAACAAATTTTTAAACAAATCATTTCTTTAAAATGGCTTGTAAGATAGTGGATTGCATTTTCAGCATTTCCTGCATCATGGATGTCATAGTGGTCGTAAAAGTGTTCATGGTTTGGACAAGTGTCTGCAATGTAGTCTCTAGAGTGTTACTATTAGGCTCGTAATATTGTGATTTAGGTGCCTGCTCCAAACCTGGCATATTAGATTTAACCACGTTTGCGTAAGAAACTTGTCTAGAACTAGGCGCGTTTACATGACTAGTGGACCGTAACAATTGCGGGAAATTGTCACTCGATGCCAAAATAGGCTGTTGACGATGATCAGGTAATACTGACGTCTTGTTGGTGCTTATGCCTTTCAAATGAGTGCAAATTGGACAACCTCTATAATTTGCGGTATGATTACCTCCGCAGTTACTGCATTTTTTGATTTTTGAATCAGTTTTCGACTTATCACATTGAGCAGTTGCATGTAGCTCCCCACACGCAACACAAACTGTCGGCAATTTACAATACGCCTTGGTGTGACCAAATTCTTGACAATTAAGACACTGAACGGGTCCCTGACGCTTATGCGGTTCTTCCACGGTGATTCTACGATGCAGAAGGTACATCAGATCGTAGATGGGATGGGACTCGTTTTTCTTTAATACGACATCTCCAGGTTCCAATTCCACCCTGAACATAGGCTGTGGAGTCTTTTCACGGTTTCTAATATTCGTTATGCTCTTAATTTTGAAGCCTTTTTCCATTAAGCTAGTCTTTATCTCGGCAGGATCAACATCTGGGTCCATACCCTTTAGAACGACTTGGAGTCCTTTTGCGCTTTTCAGCTGGTAGGTATAGAAATCCCTACTTTCCCTCTCCAACTGGTTGGACAATTTACGAAAATCATCCTCCTTTTTCACTTGTATTTTGGTTTCGCTGATATTTCCATGTTTAATTGATGTTACGCTAAACATATTTGCACCTATTACCGAAACAATTCCTTGTACCAATTTACTGGAAGTGGGCTCTCTCAGATAATTGGTGGGGGCTTAAACGTCTTCTTAGGAAGTTCTGGCTCATCCGTCTGGAGGAGAGCAAACCTATTTTGATCATTACTCACAGTCTTAGAAGCTTTTGCATTTGATGACACTTGAGCAGACTTCGGGCTCCTCTGTCGCTTGAGAACGGTGATGTACTTATCCATACCTACTTGTTTTTTGGGTTTCACTGCACTATTTGATGAAGATGATGTTTTCTCATCTGTTGAAATCACTATATTGGGAGAACAGGAACGACGCCGTTCTACGGCTCTTGTAGTGAGAAAATTCTCCAGAGATTTTTTTATGGATTCTTCCTCAGAGAGCCATTTAGTTTTTCTCGACGAGCTAAGCTCTTTCTCAGAATTACATCTGAGAGGAACACTCATACAGTTTTTATACGATTTTTAATGTTTTTTTTTTATTTTTTATATATTTTAACCTATTACGAGTTATTTTTTCACTTTTTTGTTTAATTTCAACCTATTACAATTTTTCACCTATTACGATTTTTTCACCGAAAATTCAGCCGCACTAAAATTACCACGTCCGAACAGTTCGATGAGACGAGACTGAATGAACTGTTCGCATATAAAGGCTATAATAAAGAGCAATTAGCTAGCTTGAAGCGTAACTTTGCTCACTTTAAAAGCCAATTTAAACAAAGGTGGATAAAATCTCACAGCAAATAGGAAACCTTTTTGAAGTACAATGACTCATGGCTTCAAGGGACCATTGAAATTCCTGTGGAATCGTCTCAAAATCAACCTGGCCGACCTCAGAAATCTTTCGGGCAGTCAAGCGACAGAAGCAAAAGGAGGAAAACTGAAAAAATGCGGTCCTGTTATGAAAAAGATTTGATCATCCATTGACAATCCATCTTTAGCAGCCGAAATAACGGGCATAAATTACGACTTAATATATAGACTAAAAGTAATCCTTGAAGTGATTTCAAGTGGTTACAAAACAAACATTGAAAAGTTTGAAAATTATACCACAGAAACGGCTCGATTATATGTTGACCTGTACCAATGGCATCCTATGACTCCAACGTTGCACAAAATTTTGGTTCATGGCGCAGTTGTAATTGGAAAATCTCTGTACCTATAGGACAACTTTCGGAGGAGGCGGCAGAAATTCGTAATAAGCATTTCAGAAGTTATCGGCAAGACTTCGCAAGAAAATTTTCTAGACAAAACTGCAATGAAGATATATTTAACCGCCTTCTACTTAGTTCGGACCCTTTGTTAAGCTGTATGAGAGCAATAAAGAATAGAAATACTAACCCGTTCTTGCCAGAAGCAATATCAATGTTCATATCTGACGAGCCATATACAAATGATTATTCTTCAGAGAGCGATGCAATATTCAATTAAATGTTTTGTTAATCTTTTATGTTGTTTTTGTTATTTTGTTTTCAATAAAACATGTTCATTATATATTCTTATCATTTACATACCATTTCTTTTTTGTATTTATTACTTTTGAGTACGTATTTATTCCAACATTTTGGTTTTATTAAAAGTTCATTAACTCAGTCAATTTTTAACGGATGTTTTACATCAAAGTTGCATTTTACTCATAAATAAACATACTTTTATATTACAGTCTTAAATTATACGGTTCCTAAATGAAAAAATGTGTAAAAACATCTCCAAACTTGAAAAATACCCAATTTTTTTTGCAAAACTTAGTCTGCTGGAGAAATACACACAGATGTCTCAATATTACTTAAGTATCATTTTAATATCTTCGAAATGGCTTAGTTTCTTCTTTCTAAATCCACTGAGAAATTATAAATCGGTTGATATTCAACAAAGTTACTAGCTTATATGTGCAAAAGGGCAGAAAAACCGGTTTTTTACCCGTAACTCAAGATTTTAGAGGGTTTCGCAAATTTCAACGACACAGTCTTGTTGTACTCGACAAGATATGTACATTTAAGCACAAAAATAATTTTGGCCGCCCAGATCGTTGAAATACCTCTATGTGCAGCGCACTCAAGCAGATGTTTTGGCAATCATGGGAGAGAGATTACGTCCGCAGCCTCCAAGCCAAACCCAAATGGGCGGAAGAAGAGGGAGATCTCGCCGTCGGCAAGCTCGTCGTCGTTCCTGAGGACAACATGCCACCCCTGCAGGGGCTGACCGGCAGAGTACGGGCGGTAATCCACGGCGCGGACGGCAAAGTCAGAGTAGCGGAAGTTAGAACTAAAAACGGTGTTCTGAAGAGGCCAATCCACAAACTTGCGCTACTGCCAATGGATTGAAGACCGTTGGTCCTTCAATGGGGCCGGTGTTTAGTCATTATTAGAATTAAGTTTAAATTTTGAATTATTTAGAAAATTAATTAATACCTTTATATTTATTAGTAAATTTTGAATTTCCAAATACTTATCATCGAAATTGTCAATAAGCTTGGGATTTTTATATGTCAAATAGTTTTAAGAACCATTTTAGAAAATAAATCATTCTTGAGTAAAATCTAGAAGCCACTGGTTTTGTATATCTTATTCCAAAGTAATTTAAATCCATAGTTCACTTAAAAGTTTGCATAAACATTAATAGTGCTAACAATTTACAAGTTACACTGTGTAAACGGTCCTTAAAAATTATTAAGGATAAACAAAGGTCAACGCTCGTTTACGTCAACATCCCAAAACGTTAGCCCTCTTTTACATTACCTACTCTAAAATTTTATGAAATAAATAGAGAGAAGACTCTCTTTCAAGTGTTGGAAAGAAAAAAGAAAAAAACAGCAGAAAAATTTGAAAAAGATTTTTTTTTAATTTGTTAAACGTCAACACCCGCAGTTTTAATTAGTTGACGTTTTCCCTAGTGCACTGTATTTGGTTGTAATATTATAATTTTCAGCCCAAAAATATTCTTTATACAATTTTTGGTTATTACTTATCACAGGGTTGTATTTGTAAGTTTAACAATTATTAGAACAATTAACTCTTAATGAAGCAATTATCTTAATTGAAATTTTGTATGGATAATTGAATTCAATTAGGCGTTAATTAAAAAATTGCAATTGAAAATGCATGTGTGAACACCATATAAAGATAATCACAATTGAAATTTTAGTTTGTTTTACGAGTGATTGTAAACAAATTTCTTTCAAATAATATTGATAGACAAAATGTTTTAATTTTGAAGCCACACGTATCTAATCGGGCTGTTGAGATTCCTGGCTATAAATTCTGCCGCAATGATCGCTTAAACTCAAGAGGTGGTGGTGTTGGTATATATGTATCTATTGGTCTTAAGTACAAAATAGTTTTTAGGTCTTCTGAGCCTGGTATTTGTGAAGTTGTTTCTAATGGATATAAATTGTTGTTTGGAGTTGTTTATTTGCCTTATGGTGATCTTTGTTCATTTGAGAACTCTCATTATGATTTGTTTCTAGGTTATTCCAATATTATCATGGTTGGAGATTTTAACTGTAACATGTACGACACATTTAAATCTTGTAACATGCGGACTATGTGTTCAAGAAATAATTTATCTGTCGTTCATAATTCTAGACCCACCCACTTAGATATTACGCATGGATCTACTTCATTAATTGATTTTTGGTTGGTTAGTAGTAGTTGTTGGACTGAGTATTCTTATCAATTTCAATGTCCCTTAATTTCTCACCATGCATTAATATTAGCCTCATTCGATATAACCTGTGATAAAACAATTGAATTTATAGAATATCAAGATTTTGAAGCTACAAATTGGAATGAAGTTCATTCCTTTTTGGCTAGTTTTGATTATTCTGCCTTTTCTTTGGGTAATGCTGATGAAATGTGCTCTTCCCTAACAACTTTGTTTGATATTCTTCTTACCTTTGTTCCTTTAGTTAAAAGAAATGTTTTTAAAGATGAGTCTAATTGAATGAATTCTAAACACATTTTATATGCTAAATCTATTAGTATATTGGCTTATCGTTCCTGAAACCAACTGGAAAATCTATTGTAAGTACCGTAACAAAGCTAAGTCAGTCATTAGAAAGGCTAAGAGAGAATATTTGTCTAAAACATTTCGTAATATGGATGTTCGTAATATATGGAGAACGTTAAAAGCTCATGGTTGTTTGAATAATTTGAATAATGATTCTGATAATTATCTTGGTGATGCGAATGTCATTAATGATTTTTTTTGCTGGTAATGGTAGTGGTATTTTAAAGAGTTTGGCGTTTGATGACTTTGTCGAATCTCCAAATCGTTTCTCTTTTCATTGTGTTTCAGAATTAGAGGTCATTGATGCCTTTGCTAAAGTTCGGTCACAGTCTTTAGGGATTGATAATGTTCCAATTCGCATGATTAAAATGGTATTTCCTTTTTTGTCTAATTATATTCTTCACTTTTTAAATACTATCTTAACCACTTTAATTTTTAGACAGGCTTGGAAAATTGCTCGTGTAACTCCTATTCCTAAATATCTACTACTTCTGTTCCTCAAGGTTCCGTTTTAGGTCCCCTACTTTTCACGTTATATATAAATAGCCTTTCTGATTTGGTTACCTCATCCTTATGTAAGACCTTTATTTTTGCTGATGATGTTTTCTTACTTTTCAATAGCCAAATTCACTTTAGTGATGTTTTACAGAGCAATATCGATTTTTGTTTGGATAGAGTATGTGAGTGGACTTCCTTCAATGCATTATCTATTAACCCTGCAAAGTCTAAAGCCATTATGTTTGGTCCAACTAGTCGTTTCTTTCCCGACATTAATATAGTTTTGGGTGACGTTCAAATAGCCTTAGTTGATCGTATTAAGTGTCTAGGTATACTTTTGGATAGCAAATTCTCTTTTGATTCCCACATAGATATGGTTTATGGAAAAATTTGTGGTACATTACGTAAAATTTATTCTACTAACTTATATTTACCATTGCGAATTAGGTATAATTTGGCTCATGCTTTAATGTTTTCACAAATCTTATATGGTCTTGAGGTTTACTCTGGTACTGGCTCTATTCGATTGAGAAGGATTTTTCGTATATTTAACTTAATAGTGCGTTTTGTTTATAATGTTAGACGCTATGAACATATTACGATTTTTGCTTTTCGTTTTCTTGGATGTACTTTCAATAACTTTATTAAATGTAGCAATTTGCTTTTGTTTTATAAAATTATAAAAAATGCCAAACCTCCTCGGTTATGCAGAACTTTTGTTTTTACGCGATCTACCAAATAAATTTCCCAAGAATCTCAACATCTTTTTTTGAAAAATCTTTTATTGGGCAGATAGCAAGACTCTGGAACTGTTTGCCTATTACCTTACGTATTTTTTCTTGTTCTAACAATGCCTTTCGTTTAAAAATCTTAGACTTTTTAAATACTCATGTATAGCTACTGATGGACAGTATAATTATATATTTATTAATACATATTTTTTAATGTGGCTGGTGAGCCTTAATATAAGTGATAAATTCTTTTGTTTTTATTGAATTTATGAATTAAAAATACATAGTTATAAGAATCAGGTATTTTTTACTTGTAATATTGTTATTTTGGCCTATAAGGCTTGATATTACATAAATGAATAAATAAAAATAAAATAAAAATAAATATCATTAAAATCACAACAATTATTTTTAATGAAAATTTTCCCTCATGAAAAAATTTTATGTGATCAACTCGGCAACTCCACTACATCATATCCCTGAACAATTTCGCGGGCACCCAAGATCACCTCCGCGGCAACACCCTTCCCTTTCAGGTAATCCACCAGCTCACTGGTGATTCCCCTCATCCTTACACTAATACTGCCACCCTTATTACTTCCTGTAGTCCCTCTCCAGCTTCCTTATCAACTTTCTCTTCCACTACATCACCTCCCTTCCCACTCCTCTTCTTCTTCATCTTTCTCATCTTCTTCATCTTCATGAAAGATTCCTCGGCCGTGTCCATGGCCGAAACCTCAGACACCACAACCTCCATAGGTGAAGCCACCCTAGGACGCTTAAAAACGTCCTCCCCCAACCCACTGACAGATAAACCGTCAGAAACCTCACTCGCCCCCGAATCCGTCACTGATTTCCCCTTACCCCCCTTGCGCTTCGTCACAGACAACATCCGTCCAAACGACCGCAACAAATATAAAATGTACAGTACGAGCTCGATTTGCGCAACCACCGATAACTGCAACACCCCGATTAGCGCAACAGGCAAATTTTTAACATTACAGTCTTTATAAGTGCAAATTTTTCAAAAAAAAAAAAAAACAGTCTTGATAAGTGCAACTTTTTGTGTTATAAAATGTAAACTATTTTTCTCTTTGAATTTATTTTTACAGAAACGTAGTTTTAAGGAGTAATTAAAGTTACAGCAAATAACCCATCTTAAGAATGTTTTTCACACGTAAGTGCTGATACTTTTTATTTATTTTGTTCTCTTTTCTCTTTCTTTATATGGAAAAACGTTGTCTGTTAATTTACAGTTAGTTTTTTGTTTTGACATTTCGTATGAAAAATTAATCGCTCTTCAAGAAATAAAGGAATCTGCGATTTTCCAAAAGGCTAAAAAGTCTAAAACTCAAACAATAATTTCAACATTTTTCTCCTTAAACTAAAGGTTTAATCATATGTATTTTCATAAAGACAATTTTCATAAATATGTATGTATGTATATACACGTGTAAAAATAAGTACGAAAATAATTTTTTGTTTTGCTTTTTATTTATGAACAAAACTTTAATTTTATTACATTTGCTTTATAAGTTATTTTCTCATGCTAAAAATAAAATTTAATGAATTTGAGTTCAAGAGTGGTGAGTTTTTATATAAGATTTTTAGTGGTCGGTTATGACAACTTTTCGGTAAAAGCAACAACCCCGGTTTCCTTTCGGTTGCGCAAATCGAGCTCGTACTGTACCTGTTAAGGTAGCCAGATTTGAAATACGGAAAAACAGTACATTTTATACAAAAAAAAAAACAGTACATTTTATTTTTTAACGAAAACATAACTCTTTATTCATGTAATAACATTTTTGTAATATTAATTTAATAAGCAACAAAAAAATTTTTAAAAATACTTAAAATATGAGATATTATACGTTTTTGAAGAAGGTACATAGAAAATACAATTTAAATGACATATTGTATCTTTTATATCATCAAAGTCCTTTTAGATTACAATATTTTTGGTTTGCTTGTAATACAAAGTTTTAAATTTATTAGTTTTTGTAAATTAATCTGTATATGTATTAATTTACATTACAAAAGTGAACTTTAATGATGAAACAGAATACGACCTCAACTTCAAGCAAAAACGACTTTCAGAGAAAACAGGCCCATAATTGAAAAGACTGCTGCAACTTCACGAACTGTCCTTGAATGTTTTTATATTTCTTCTGTGTACCAACCTGTAATGCCTACGGCTTTTCCAATTTTTGTCCACAAATCTTGTTTTAAATAAAAAATTTTGTACAATGGCGACTGCAAATTATATATGCAATCATGCTTTTGTACTTCTTCAATTAATTTTTCTATAATATCACTTATTTTCTTTTAAATTACAAAAATTTCACTTTTAAACGTTTCTTTTGATTTTCTTTTGTTTTTATTTTTCTTGCGCCAAGACTGCAAAAACATATGGTTTTGTTTACAAAATGTATAAAATTTAATGAAAGTATGGCAATATTGTTGAGAGCATTTGTCTCTTAAAGTGAGAGCATAAGAAAAAACGCTATCAAAATAAAATAGATTCTATTTTCACAGCCGCATTCTCTGGCATTATTTTATGTCAAAATGTATGGAAAAAAAAACGTTCAGCCCCAGTTCTGTTTCATCATTTAAATTTAATGTCAACTCAATTTTACTCCTTTTTCAATATTTTTTAGTAAGAATAATGCTGTTCCAATTTACATGGTGTAGAAATTTATTATTTAAAAATCAAGAAGTATCATTTATTGAAAAAAATCCAAGTAACATTTTGTCTTAACCCCCTATAACATGACTTCTTCAAAATTAAATGTGACATCAGCTTTTCGAAAAATGTATTTAAATACGTTGTATAAACAACGATATATTTACGAAATTCAATTTGTTTTTTAATATTCTTCATGTTAATCTACAATGTTTAATGGTTAGAAATGCCTTTAGAACAATGATGTCCATTTCATGAAACAATTGTTGTTGTATTCATTTCATATGGACAATCAAATTTTTTTGGACATCAATGCTTTAGAGCCATTAACACTGATCGCCTAATCAACTTTAAAGTAGATTAAACACCGATAAATAATCCTTTTTTTAACAAAGCAATACACTGAACAAAACAATTTTTTTTTTAATTTTTTCCCATATTAATATAAATAAGCTTTTAACGAAAAAACAGTACAAAAAACAGTACAACGTGTAAAAAAACAGTACATTTGCGTACTGTTTTGAGTCTTGTGCATAAAACAGTACATTTGAAAAAAAACAGTACGTCTGGCACCCCTAGTACCTGTACACAACTACAGATGTCCTAACCCTATAAAAAAAACCCCCTTTGGACAATGGAAATCCTATGCTACAATAACAGAGCAATAAAATTTAACTTACCAAATAACTGCACTCCGCCTCAGTCCAAAATTTTTTAGTTTAATTTAATTTTTTTGGATACATCTGCAAACAGTCTTATTGCATTGTCAATAACTGTGTTGCATGAGGTTTTTATTCATCGTTGGATGATGGATGGTGACGACGATAGCCCGACTGTGGTAGACGGTGGTGACAATTGGTTTAAAGATAATTGTTTTAAGAGGAAGAGGTTGGATGGTTCTTCATCCCCAGTAAATATAGACGTTTCCCGTATAGTTGGGACTGATACTGCAAACGATGCAAGCAGCCAGAATAGATTTTCCATTCTTGCTGATTTGGAAATTGAAAATGTCGACTATGTGACGAATATAAAGCATAACAACACTATAGAAAATGACGCTTATGGGCCCGTAAAATCTGCTGCTAAAACGTTTTGTCCGCCAATTTTCCTTTATGACGCAAACATTAAAGGGCTTAGTGAGCAACTGGAGGCAAAATCGCCTAAAATATTTTTTAAAATTAAAACTGTGAATAAACATAAAAGCAAACTCTATCTTTCAGATGCGAAAGTTCATGCTGAGATGATGACTTTATTGAGGGATAAGAAGATAACGTCGTATTCTTTTACTCCAAAGGAATTTAAACAGATATCCTTGGTCTTGCGTGGTCTTTATTATAAAAGTGATGTAAATGATATTAAAACTGCATTGGACAATATAGTGCTGGACACGGTTTCCAAAGTATCTAAATTCTCTACGTCTTTTTCTAAGAAAAATAACTTCGACACTGGTCTATTACTTGTTTCATTAATGCCGGGAAAGAAACTGGGAGATGTTGCCAATATTAAATATCTCTTGCACCAGACGATAACGTGGGAGAAACCGAAAAGAAAGGAAAAAGAAATTCAGTGCCACAGGTGTCAACTTTTGGGCCATATTTAAAAAAACTGCAATGCCGTGTTTAAGTGCGTTAAATGTAAAGATTTACATGAACCAGGGGATGTCTCCGAGACAAATCTTGTGAGTCGGAACCATTCTGCGTGAACTGCAAGGAAACTGGCCATCCGGCAAGCAGGAGGGGGTGCCCTTTTAAAAAAGAAAGAGCGGTTAAGTCAGGCACGTGAAGTCCAGAAGGCTGCAAAAAATAACATCGGTAGAGTAATCAACTCTTCTATTATTTCACCTGGTAAATCGTTTGCGAATTTATTCAAAACTCAGACAAATCAAAATGAAAAATCTGAAGAAAAAAAATCACCAACTATTGAAAAGTTCATGGAACTTGCAAAATATTTTATGGAGCCGGAAGAAATGTCACTGGATCGTGAGATATATAATTTTCTCTCTAATTACAAAGATAGGCCAAAGTCTAAGGCCAAACCAGAATTTTTGCGCCTACTTAATAAAATCAAAAGTATCTATGGATCATAGAAACTTAAATTTTCTCACATTTAATGTCAGATCACTCGTTGAACCAGTCGCACAAAGTTTGTTAAAGTTTAAGTATGATGTTTATATAGGTTTCGGTTTACTTTATTCTAGCACTCTTAATTGTTCTAGCAAATTGTGATTAAACTAAATGCTGACTTAATAAGTCTTATGTGTACAGTGGGGAGCACAAATGAATACATGTTTGTGCCTTGTGCATTTTGTATACCCTGCAAATAATATTGAACTACGTGATCCATTTTAGATGATATGGACTACTCTCAACATGGTCCAATGTAATGCAGTCATGGACCATGTCATAGCTAAACAAGAGTTTGTAGTTAAACGACATGGTTTCGTGTTAACACGATTGCATATTGAGTTGTTGTTGTTGTTTAAAACTAACCCTCGTGAGTACTCCATGGAGTAGTTTTGGGACTACTCCGATGGGTTATATGGTCCAGTCCTAGGACATCGCAATGTTAAATGGACCACCTTTTTTTCATATATTTGGATTAGTTTTGGAGTACTCCTACTCCTCTTTGGACTAGTCTTTACATGCATGTATGGACTAGTCGCGTTATTTGCAGGGTAGTATAAAACTTAAACTAATAAAGAAAATTTAAAAATGTTGTTTTTTGTCAATTATTTTAGTCTAGAGAATTCAAAGACGCTATGATAAAGAAACAATGATATGATATGGAGTTGCTTTACATGGCACCTTAGCCCACTGTAAAGGATGGAAGGAATGATGATGAGGTCAGAATACTGCGTAATTTGCAAACCCATCTTTCTGATTTTGTAGATAAGAGCGTCGTCTATCATGTGGTTGAAGTTACTTTTCACTTGGCTGGTGAGTCAAAGCACACTTCCAAAATCATGAAAGAATTGCTTAGCGAGCAGAATTTTCTAACAAGTGCACGCATTACTAATATGCATAGCTCAGATTTACTCGATTTTACTCGCGAGTGAAAAACACTCGCGAAGAAGAGTACTCGAAGAGTACGAGTGTTACAAAAAGTTTACTCTCCACTCGTTTGTTTTAGTTGGGAGTACTCGCGAGCAAGAATGATAAAATAAAGATTACGCCAACACGCGTAAAATTTTAAAATGTTCTGCGCATTTTGGCCCTGTGACGTCACACATTCTTTGTTTCTATTGGCTAATTTTTTTTCACTTGTTTTTTTTACTCATGTTTTGCTTGCATTGCTCACTGCACTCTTCATGTTTATATTTTTTGTTGTTTTTTTTTGTTTGTTTTTCTTTTTTAAACAGATTTTATTTTAGAACTCTCAGAGATTTCAATTGCAAGGTTGCCAACTATGACATAAAACATACATTTTTCGCAAGAAATTTTAATTCTAACACATGAAACATTCTTGGTAACCCTTAGAATGGCCCTTCTACGTCACATAACGGGAAATTATGCGCATGGCGTAATCTTTATTTTATCATTCTTGCTCGCGAGTACTCCTTTTTAAAAATTAAGAGTGGGAGTAAAAATCTTCGAAATAGAGTGAGAGTTTACTCTTAAGAGTGATATCGAGTGGAAAAATAGAAACTGTTTGTATTATATTTTTAAAAGTTTACTTATATTTTCTATATTATAATGAACAATAAAGACATAAATAATGAAACACGAAAATATTTTCGTTATGACAGTGAAGAAAAAAAAACAATTTGTGAAATTAACAATTGTGGAAAAAAATTAAGTGGAAAATTTTTAATCTCAAATTTAAAACGACACATAACATGCTTTCATAAAACTGTTGCTGGCATTTTAAAATTTGTAATATAAAATATTAAAAAATCACTGCATTTTACACATATACTCTGTTCATTTCCATCCTTATTTTATTACTCGTGTAATAAATAAATTTAATAAACAATAATAAATAATAAACCATTTTTGTAACACTCGTAATCTTCGAGAAATCTTCTTCGCGAGCATTTTTGTACACAAAAACCACCGGTCCCTAACAATACATTCTGCTGCTTTTCTCTTCTCGACCTCCCAGTCCTCCCTCGTCAGTCACCTTTCCCCACCATAGTCTATACTTGCTACTACACACACACACACGCACACACAAATTGGCAAAAACGAACAGTTTCTATTTTCCACTGTATGAGAAAGACTGAAAGAGTACTCAGCAAGAGTATAATCTGCTCGATTTCGAGTGTATTTTACTCGCACTCGAAATCGAGCGAAGCATATGCGCTCTTATTCGAGTGGCATAGAAAAATAGAGTATACTCGATTTTTTTTTTCACTCGCAGGAGTACTCGCGCTCGAATTCGAGCGAGTTTCACTCTCTACTCGAATTCGAGCGAAGATTTCGGAGCTCTGCTAATATGTATCCATTTGTCTTCTCCACTATTTAGGCCTATAATTATCTCATTCTGTTGCACTGCTATGTAATGTTAATATGCTTCTTTTCAAAAGGTAACAAAGTAATAAAATAAGTACGAAAACTTAGGTCAAAAAAAAGAAAACTGAAAATAACTACTACTTTTGTAAACTTTATGCTTTTGCTTTAAAAAACAAATTTCAACAATGGCAAAGCAACACAAACGGTGTTAGTTTGTTTACAGTGAAACTTAAAAATTAAAAAAATCAAAGGTCTAAGGAACTCGCTGTATAAAGATTTATTTTAAGAGTAAAAGCTAAAGCTTTAGCTGTTAAAGTGCATACACTTAAATTAGTTAAATAAATGCACATAATACCTAGTAATAATACAGCTCAGAGCTTATACAGGTAAATAATGTATTTGAAAGCCTATTTCATATACAAGTGTTTCCTTTCTTCTCAGGGTTTCTTTTTGACATATTTTTGTATATGTAGAACCCTGCAGTTCGTGTATAATAATCAGCAGAACTTAGAAATCTGCAATCTACTTACATGACTTTAATAAGCAAGAGCTTATGCAAACCCTCTAAACAACATTGATTTCTGGGGAACTGATAATACAGAGCTAATTATTTTGGCTTAGAGCAATAGTAACTAGTGTAAATGAACTTACTTAATTGATGAATAAATTCACTCCTTACTTTTCTTTAAAGTCAAACATTGTTATATAAAATTCGGTGGCAGAGAGAATGAGTGAATATTTTTGATCGAAAAATTGTTACTCTTTTATTAATATTTAAGAAAATCTAAAAGAACAAACAATAATTTCTTGACTCCAGTTTTTTGCATTACCTAATAGTATACTAGTAAACCTTAAGGTAACCAGTGTGTTACATAAATTCACTTAATGCCATCTGCAGAGCCATAGTTACTTTTAAAACTGCCCGTTATATTTACAATAAATGCAATAAAGTCATTATACATGCAAATTGCATCAAACAAACTTAAAGCCCAGACCTCATTCATCTCGTATGTTGAATTTTGTAGGTTGTTTTGCACATCACCTATTGCTTTCTTGTTGAGAATTATGCCTTATACAACTTGTTTTCGTCTCTAAAGGATTTTCTTATGATGATGAATTTCTCGTCAGAAAATGTATGTAATGGCAAAAATTTCATTTGATATACATATGTAAATTGAGTTATTTTTCATTCTGTTATTTGTTGTTCTTTTTTATACCAAAATGTATTGTTTTAATTACGTTTTTTTTCATAATTAATATAATGTATTATTGGATGTATTATATAAAACTGCGGCTTTCATAAGAGATATGCCAGTTTAAAGGGGGTTTGTCTGTCATTTGTTCTCACTTAGTTATTGAACATTAAAGTGTAAACAACAAAATTTTCTTTGGGTTTGAAAATGTTAAATTTTGTGCCAACAAGGCGTCACATGCCGCAAGTTTTACTTTAATTGAATAATGTATCGCAGTAGTGGTGATTTTGAGACGGAAGACAAAGATCACCCAGGAAAGCAGAAAAAGTTTGAATACCAAGAATTTTAGGCATTACTATATGAAGAATATTGTTGAGCTCAACAAGAACTTGCAAAATCCTTGGAAGCTACTTTCGAAAAGGCTGAGAGCAGGGACCTATTTTGCAAAAAAATTATCAACTTTTCACTTTGCACTTATCAAATTGCATTTTTTTTTTCAAATATATAAGTGTTTCTGTTCCACAATATTCTTTGCAAATCACATTTTGCACAAAGAAAATTTTTGCAGAGACTTTACTTTCTCCGTTAGGATTTTACGCTAACGTCTTCTGGTCACCGGATTGTGTTTTGAACAAAACGTCTATTATAACGTCGATGACTCTACGGATGGTCCTGCAAACTGTTGATTTTATAACACCATGCATAGCTGCAACTTCGTGGTACAGGCACCCATTTTTTGAACCAATGCAAGCACAGTAGCTGTTGTTTTCCAGCCGACAAAGCATGACTGCGCTGTGTATTGTGCTCTAACTTTTCTCTATAATAATATTTGTCTTACTTACTATATTTGAAATAAAATCTACTTGGATTTAATTTAAACGAAAACATACTTTAAAATTAAAGTTTTGTAGTTCAAAAAAATTTATTCGGTATCTTTAATTTCTTCTTATAACCACGTCGTTAATATCGTCGAACAGAAACCCATGTTTTAACATTTTAAAACCTTCCCTAGTTATAACAATATGAATTTGTAAAGCGATGGTTTAGCTTGCAAATTTCTGACAAACTTATCAAAATTTTCTTTGCAGCATACTTATTTACAAAATCTTTGCAAATTAATCTTCTCAATGAAACAGAAATTGTAAAGAGAATATAAAAATTCCAAAACTTTTGCAAATTACACTTATCAATTTCAACTTATCACTTATCAAATAGTATAGTTGTGAAGAACATAAAGTTTTCCTAATTGACGAAAAATTGCTTATGTGCAAAGTAAAATGTTGATAAGTTGTTTTGTGGAAAAGAGTCCAGATATCTTTCTGTTTAACGTTACTACCTACCTTTTCTGCCTAACGTAAAGACGCATTCAAACCCAGGCTGAAGTCGGCTCATCACCGCATTCTATGGCCAGTAAGAACATACTAAAGTTCAATGTCCAAAGTTTTATGGATCATAAACAAAGTAAAAAACAAATTTGAAGTTTGGACAGAAAGAACGAAAAAATACACAAAATTTGTTGTCTTGCTTTTTAGTCAATATTTTTGAAATAAACCCATAAACATGACAATAAATGACACAATAAACGTGTGTCTTTTATGTCGTTTTGCTAATAGAAAAAATACCAACTCAATAAAATGTATAAATAAAGAGTGTGCCTTATATTTATTTAAGATTATTTAACCCTGCAAGTGTCTTTTGGGCAAACATCCATTAAATGTATTACACATAATCACATGTATAGATGCAAGAATATAGGATTGTATTCAACAACTCAAGGTCTTACGAATTTGTTTGGTTTGCAAAATAACATAAACACATTTTAAAATCATTTCATTGTGGTTTATTTTAGGAGAAATTGAGCATCACTTATATAAGGATTCGTAATTTCTCAACTTTGAACTATTTAACTAGAACTATTATGTTTTCAATAATTTAATTTTAATTTTCTTTTTCATTTCAGGTATGTCAAACTTTGTTATTATTCCTTTTTATGTGACAATGTGAGTCAAATAAATGTAAGTTGAAATTTATATTTTAACTCAATAATATCTTTAATTACAATACGGCTTAGTAATAAATCAACCTACTCCAAATTAGTTTAAATTCAGTCTTTAGTAAAGATTAGTACTTTAACTTGTTAGTAATAATGAACGTTTTCGCTCTCTTTATTTGTTTGCAAAATACACTTGTATTTAATAATTTAAAACATCTCTTGCTTAAATTCCAGTGGACTAGGGTCTAGACTATTAACTAGACTTGGGACTAGTCTTGAAACTAAACTAGGAACTAGACTAAGAAAAAGGCCAGGAACAAGACTAGGAACTGGATTATTAACAAGACTAGGAACTATATTAAAAACAAGATTAGGAAGTAGACTAGGAACAAAACTAGGAACACGACTAGAAACAATGCTACGAACAAGACTAGGAACAAGACTCGTAACTAGGAACAACACTAAAAACAAGACTAGGAACGACATTAAAACAAGACTAGGAACAAGACTAGGGTCTAGACTAGGAACAGGACAAAAACAAAACTAGGATCTAGACTAGGAAGTGGACTAGGAACAAGACTAGGAACAACATTAAAAACAAGACTAGGGTATCGACTAGGAACTGGACTAGGAACAAGACTAAGAACAGGAAAAGGAACAATACTAGGAACAACACTTGAAACAAGACTAGGAACTGGACTACGAACAAGACTAGGAACAAGACTAGGATCTAGATTAGGAACAGGACTAGGAACAAGACTAGTGAAAAGACCAGGAACAAGACTCGCAACTAGTCTAGGAACTGGACTAGGAACAATACTACGAACAACACTAGGAATAAGACTATACATAAGACTAGAAACAAGACTAAAAACAAGACTAGGAACAAGACTAGTGTCTAGACTAGGAACAAGACTAGGATCTAGACTAAGAACATGACTAGTAGCAAGACTAGGAACAATACTAGGAACAACACTAGAAACAAGACTAGGGTATAGACTAGGAACTGGACTAGGAACAAGACTAAGAACAGGAAAAGGAACAGGAAAAGGAACAATACTAGGAACAACACTTGAAACAAGACTAGGAGCAAGATTAGTAACTGGATTCGGAACAAGACTAGGATCTAGACTAGGAACAAGACTACCAACAAGACTAGGAACTATAATAGGAACAAAAATAGCTACAAGACTAGAAACTAGAGTAGAAAATGGATTAGAAGCTAGACGATGAACTTATTTGGAACTAGACTAGAAAATATACTAGCAACTAAACGAGGAACAAGGTGAGGGAAGTGGTGAATAATATGATCGCCTTAGAGAAGGTAACATGGGCGGTCAATACTTTTGGGTCCTACAAATCGGCAGGACCAGATGGTATTTTTCCGGCAATGTTACAGAATATACGGGGATCAACGCTTATGTTACTAGTTGAGTTGTTCAGAGTGTATGCGCTGAAAAGGTACATACCAAGAGGGTGGAGAGAGGTCAGGGTTATTTTCATACCCAAGGCAGGGAAGGCCAGTCACTCAAAACCCAAGGACTTTAGACCAATCAGCCTGTCGTCTTTTCTACTAAAGACATTAGAAAGACTGGTTGATGCGCATCTGAGGATAATAATTGACACCGGCATCATAAGTGGCTCTTAACATGCCTACCTCAAGGGTAGATCTGTTGAGAGTGCGCTTCGTAGGAACCTTATGTCTAAGGCTCAGAGGTGTGCTTCGATCGGCATCACAGGGGCCATGAGAAGCACTCCTCAGGCGGCGCTGGATGTTATTCTACATCTTCTGCCGATTAAACAGTATGTGATGGGAATAGCAGCCAGAAGCCTTCTTAGACTGAGGGAGTTGGGGCTGTTAAGTAACTTCATTCAGGGTCATGGCAGCATACTGGATGAGATTGGTGCTAACGGCTACCATCTGGGAACATCCGGCTCCATGGATTACGCGGGGACTAGGGTTGATTTTGGACGTAAACCGGAGGTAATTACGCCACCTAGAAAGAGCTGGTCAGATAAAAGCAGATAATACACAGGATTTGCTATATTTACTGATGGCTCGAAGATGAGGGGTACAGGGGCGGGGGTCTACATTGAGGATCTTGACATCAGAAGATCCGCCGACTGTAGTGTTTTCCAGGCTGAGGTTCTAGGGATCTTGAAGGCCGTAGAACTAATAAGAGACAACAATGACAAGAGGCTGGATGTCACTATATATGTGGACAGTCAAGAGGCTTTTAGAGCGGTAGGGGGCTGTTATGTGACCTCCAGGTTGGTCGATTATTGTAGGAGAGCTCTACGAGAAATCTCAGGGTCATTCCAATATCAGTGGAAATGAAATGACTGATGAGTTGGCGAGACTCGGCTCAGATTCGGAGAATCCTGATTGCCAGGCGCCGGTCAGGCCTCCAATAGGATTCTATTATGGCAAAATCAGGGAATGGGTTCTAGGCGATACAAATAGGGCCTCGGGAAACCGAACGGACTGCCGAGTGTCAAGCACGATATGGCCGGTGCTCAGGAAGTCTGACTCAGAATGGTTACTGGGCGAAAGCCCTGATCTGACTTGTCAGACATATGCGGGTTATGCGAGGATCCAGATGAGCTGGATACGATCGAGCACATTCTGTGTTATTGTCCCCGGTTACAAGTAAGCAGGTTGAGGTGGCTAAGCAGTAGATTCATAAGCGAATTAGGGGATGTCTCGGCTTTTAGGCTCGGGGATCTCAAAGGATTCGTAATGAATATGGCCTGGCTGCGCAATAGGAGAAGGGGCTCTGTGAGGGCTTAGGCGTTTCGCTCTTGGAACGTACTAAGTGCCTCAATTCAATTCTGAAAGGCTTCACAATGGACCGTATTGGTATCTGGGTGATGGTGTGGGGACAACCTCTTACCGGCCTTCTAACCTAACCTAACCTAGAGATCGCAAAGTAAAAACGATCGATTTGCAAATACGAAATTGAAATCATTTGGATCGAATTATGTGACATGCCTGAAAATCATAAAAATTGTAAAAAAAAAAATCTTTTAACAAAGTTTGCTCTCCTGTCCACAATTTTAGGCGGGCTCAAATTCATTTAAAATGTTTAATAACACTGTGCTAGTTGGAAAATGTGACAAACGGGGCACCTAGCGTGTTAACCTAATTCGGGTACGCTGAATCCAGTGGTGCTAACCGTTTTTTTAGGTTAGCTCGTTTTTTCGAAATATACCGTTATTTCGAAAATGGAGGAGGTTGCACAACATATATTCGCGTAACTCAAAAACGGTTGAGTTTATTGAATAAACTAAAAAAACCGAAATTCCGAATACCGAATTAGGAAATCATCGGTCTGAAAATTGGCGAATTTCATTTGGAGATATGCTAACCGCATTTAAAAACTTAAACGTCAAAATGTCATTGAAAATACATTTTTTGCATTATCATGCAGAAAACTTTAATGAACAATCACCAGCCGAGTCTGATGAACATGGCGAGAGATTTCACCAAGTAACAGCCAGACTCGAACACTGGCATAGTGGCAAACAACTTGACTCGCTATTAGGGGATATTCGTTGGAATCTGCAGGAGGAAGAAAAATAAATTTGTAAATAAAAACTTAAACTTTAATTAACAACAAAAATAAATGTTTTATTTTTTGAAGTTTCGTCTGGTTATTATATATTTCATCTTTTGTAAATAAAATCAAAAGTTGTAGACAGATTTTAATTATTTATGTCTTGTTTTGTTTGGAACTTTGTTTGCTATACCTGCAGAAAAAAATAGAAGCACAGCTGCGTTTTCCAATTTTTTATGCCGTTTTAAAAAACAAAATTTTTGAAATTTTGCTAAAAAAAACTATTTTTTTTTGTTAAAAAAAATTATGTTTCTACAACGACTGCGCGTATTGGAAAAAAGTTTAACCTTGCTTAAAGAAAATTTCATAGCGGAATTTCGGTTTTTTTAGTTTATTCAATAAAGTAAACCGTTTTTGAGTTACGCGAATATATGTTGTGCAACCTCCTCCATTTTCGAAATAACAGTATATTTCGAAAAAACGAGCTAACCTAAAAAAACGGTTAGCACCACTGGATTCAGCGTACCCAAATTAGGTTAACACGCCAGGTGCCCCGTTTGTCACAAAAAAAAAAGTGTCAAATTCTAGCACAGTGTTATTATTTAAAGTGTATTCTTATATAATGTGAGTATGTATTTTCTTTTTATATATTGCTTTCAATATATAACAACTAATTGGAACATTAGTAATGATTATTTCCTTTGCCCATCATTATCAATGACTTTTTACCATTTTACGGCCAAAAAAAATATAAAAGATTTCAGTTGTCATTGTTGACATTTTCTCATGTTTTTATTTGTCAAGTTGCTAATTAAGTTAAAGTTGCTTCATTTTCACAATGACTTTCTTTTCTAGATGCTATTCTGTTTCCTAATAATTTGTTACAGCCAGCAATTGTATACAGTGTTTTAAAGGAGTTCATAATACGATGTATGAATGATAAGTATGAATTCTGAAATTTATCCAACCTTGCCTTGCCTTCAAAGAGGCATATATGTAATTATTATAGTTTTTATTTGGACATTTGTTACTCATCATTTCTTTAATTAATATTAATATATTTCTATGTATCTTCTACTGATGCCGAATGATCGCAAGGCTCATTCATAAATGTGTATATTTTTCACTTTTGCATGCAAGACGATGACATATTGATCGTTATATTAGAATCGAAAAATATTAAATTCTGTTTAGTGTATTTTGGATTTACCCTATATTATTTTACATTTCAAATTTCTTAAATCTAATAACTTTTACACATTATTTATTCACATGAACAATTTGTTTATATTAATTTGAAATTAGAAAAAAAAAAGAATTAATTTTATAAAATCCTGACTTTTATCAAGAATTATTTTCTAAAGAAAATAAATTAACGCATCGCTAGTTTTGTTTGTGCAAATCTCATTTCCAAAAGCTGGTACATAATGATGTCCTTGTAATTGTCGTACTAACTAGCAACAATCACATGTAATCCTGTTTAGTTGAGAGGAATATACATATAAGAATTCATCACATATTCACAAGTGGGGTATTGTATTGCTGGTCAATTTATTGTTATTAAAGTAAGATGGAATTCACAAGGATATATTAAAATATATATTTATAACATACACCACCATACTGATGTTTGTAACACCAATAAATATTATATCTGATATTTTATTGCGTTCATTAGTTTAAGAAATTAGTGGATCATCCCCACCATTATTTTCCGCCTAAATTATTTCTTTATATACAATTACTTTAAAAATGTTCGATTTTTTTTAAATTGGTTATGTTTGATAATAATTTATATACATATATTCGGTTGATAAATAAAAAATGCCGTAGTTTTGGTGCTGAGTAGCTTATCCCTCTAGTGCATATGACCGTCTACAGACGGGCATAGTTTAAAAGCCCATAACATTCAAATATAAAAGCTGATAGTTTGATTTTAAAAAAATATGATCTAGTTGCCTACTTTATTTAATTTTTTCTGTACACATCAACTCTGCATCTCATTGCGTTTGCAAAATTTTTTCAGTTGTGTCACAAATAACGGATAAAAGTTAAAAAAATATATTTTTCTTAGAAGGTGATTTTTGTGTAAATATTTAAGCAGTGACTAATTGAAATATTCGATTGGAAATTTTTTTGGTAAGTAGTTTGAAGTTTTTTGAAGTGAAATAAAGTGTTAGACAATGCATTTTTATTTTTACAAGGCCTACCAACGCTTGACCACCCCAACCGTCTGTAGGCGGGTGTATGCAGTGCGTTAAAAAAAATTATCAGTTATTTCAAATTGAATTATTGAAATGATGTGAATGTTATATATTTTTTTCAATAGAATAATGTCGCGTTGGGAGCGTAATCGCAAGTATGACATAACAAAGATGGCAGACGACGAGTTTCATGATTTTATGGACTTCTGCGAAGATAGCGATGAAGAAGTGGGAGGGGATGATTTTGATAGTGATGATAACGTCGATGATCCTGATTATGTGCTTCCAAATGAAAGTGACTTTTTTCCTCAAGAAGCAGTATCGTGTAGCATAAATGTGTCGGACCTTGACCTTTCTTTAGCAACATCTGCTCCTCCACACATGGGCGGAGTCGATTTGATGGACGGTCTGATTGGCCGTTACAAAATTCGGATGAAGACAGGTAAATGGCCATCTCGTCTATTTCACCATATGCTTGACTTGGCAATGGTAAATGCTTACGTTTTATACCACCGCATAAATAGCGAAAAACATCAGCGAATCGAACTTCCAAAATTCCGTGAAGAAGTAGCAGAAAGTCTTTTGCTGATGTCAGAAAAAAAGAAGGTTGGTCGACCATCTAATGATGCCGAACATTCTACAAAAACACCACAGAAATCTAAGATGTACTTGCCACCATCTAATGTTAGATATGATGGCCTCCACCACTGGCCATCTTTTCAGCACAAAAGTAAGAAACGACTAGACCTGTAAATCTGACACTCAAGTATATTGTGAAAAATGTGGAATACCGTTGTGTATGTCCATCAAAAAATCTTGCTTCAAGGACTTTCATACTTTATAAAAAACCAGTACTTCATCATACTTCTGTATAAATATAATTACATGTTTTAATTCTCTTTTAAAATCGTTTGATTTTCTTACATTTAATTTTTGTGAATAAATACAATCAAACATAACGCTTTTTTATTATCATAGATTTATGGAATTTTTTCAAAGCTTTCTGCATGAGACCGCCCACAGACGGGGTAACAATTTTTGGGGTTACAAGGCCCCACCCACTCTTGATAAAAAAAATATCAGTGGATTCGTGTTTTATGACCCAAATTTAGTTTAAAAAGTAATTTTAATTCCACAAATCGTTTCTATGCATTAGAGGGTTATATATATGTATGTCATATCAGTAACTTATTCCCACTTAGTTATTAAACATTATAGTGTAACAACAAAGTTTTTTTTTGTTTCAAACTCAACGTTTTAATTCAAAATATCCAGACTATGCCGTCTAATATGAAAGCGTAATATTCCATCATGACATCGCTCGTTCAGATATTGCAATACCTCTTAAAAACTATTTAGAAATAAGTGGTTGGGAGTTTTACTAATTGTATAGACCATGCCGCGACCTTCTACCTTGAAGAATGCAGATACTCTTCCCTTCATAACGGGGTATCTTAAATTGGCTTGATTCTTTCTAGATATTCGTTTAAAGTATGAGCAGTTCTTTTGGCGCGGCATCCATATGTTGCCAGAAATAAATTTTAAATAAATTGATATTTATGTATTGTACAAATGATTCAAAATAAAAGTTAAAAAAAAATAAAAAAAATCCCGCATTTTTTAAGTTGTACACCCAATAGGTACATAAACGAAAATGGAAAAAATACAAAAACGGTAGCAAATATTTAATTGTTTATCAAATATCGCTAATATTTCGTAAAATAAATTTTGAGTTATTTTAGTTTAAAATTTTTATTCAAAACTGTAATTGTTGTAGATTTTTCTTTATCTACGTTAACATTTAAAACATGCTAAGTTTTTGGCAAAAAATTTTATAACCCTTTATCCCGGGATATTTTAAATTTTTACCGAGAATTCCCGTCCCGAAATCCTGGGAAATCTCGGACGCCAAATCCTCATTGAAATAAAGAAAATTATAAAAAAAAAGTTTTTTTAAGAAACGCTTTTCTTTACCTTAATATGTATATTGATCAGTTGTGAACACAAAATAAATATGAATACTAAAAAAATCGACTAAAAGTAAAAAAATAAGAACATTTCAAACAACATAAACTTTTAAATCAAAATGTAAAAAATCTCACACATCCCTTAAAGAAAAGTGTGGGGCGCCTATACCAACCTGAACTTAAAAAATCATGACTGCCGTGAGTATATTTTAATATTTCAGACCGAACGAAATACAACCAATCATGTTTAAAGCTACGAATTTTCCATAATTGAGCATTTTGTTTGATAGATTTCGCAGTCTTTCCATCGGTTCCAATGCTTTTTTTGCGATCGGAACCCGTTAAAAACAGCCAAAATCGTTGTTTTTAAATGCTTTTATTTAGCTTCACCTCGGAAAATCAAATCTTGTAGCGGATTTTATCCTGGTGAATGCCTGCAAAGTTTTATCCATTTGCATTGATTAGAAGGCAGTCAAAAAAGAATTTTATCAAAAAAAATTGTTTGACCCCTCCCCCCTAGATTGTATCCTGGCTACACCCATGTATTGTCATCGGGAATATGTATGCCTGCAAAGTTTCATCCATTTGCATTGAGTAAAAGGCGGTTAAATTAACGTTACAAGATTTGATTTTCCGAAGTGAAAGTAAAGAAAAGGTTTTAAAAAACAAAAACACTTTGAAATATTCAAGTAACAATTGTATTAATACATTTACAATGCGAAGTAATTGCAGCAATTTTCTTTTAAAATCGCTTCGCAATTACTTTCACGCTTACACACAGCATTTCGTACCTCGCTAATTTTAATAACTATTCATAAACAAAACATGTAAATAAATGCATAGTTAATTTTATATATGTACATATACATATGTATTCAGTTTTATATTTTAGAATTCAAAAATAACAAGTCGGTCAACCCCGACCATATAATACCCTACACCCAGTATATAAATTAAACAGTTTTTTAGAAATGTGCGCTATATGATCATCCAAAAATTTAGTGTCATGACTTTCGTGATTATAAATAATATGTATGTTGTACTTTATCTCGATATAAATAGTTAAAAGAGATTTATGGAGGTTAAAGTGAATTACGGAGAGGGTCTTATATGGAAGTTTTGACTAATTATGGACCGACCGTTATAAAATTAGATGTCATCATTTCTGTATATATGTATATATGAAACTTTTTTGTATTGAATTTTATATGAATACAAAAAAAAAGTTACGACTTATGGACCGATCATAAAATTCTACCATATTATATGTATATGTACGAAACATATTTGTGTTCAATATTATTTGGATATCGATATTTTTAAAAGACTTATGCTCTTTAAACTAATTTTCAGAAGTGAGCCTTATATGGGAGCTACGATTAATTATGGACCGATCTTCACAAAATTTTTAAATGTGATTTAGTTTCATTTATTACTCATTTGTAGTGAAATTTGTTTTGATAGTTGCATAATTCAAACATTTCTGATCGGGAGGACATTTGTATAGAGGCCAGGTGAAATCATGGACCGATTTCCACCAGTTTCAATCCCATCCTTCCTTGGGCCGAAAAAATATCACGCACCAAAGTTTATCGAAATATCTTTTCTTTTTCCTCTCCGCACAATCTTTGCATGGACAGCCAGACGGACCTACGGCCGGACATCGTTAAATCGATTCAAAAAGTGATTCTGAGTCGATTGGTATACTTTATGGTTTGTGTTGGACCAATATTTCTGGGCGTTACAAACATCAGCACAAATCCAATATACCCTGCCCACTAAGGTGGTGTAGGGTATAAACACATCCAATTTATGATCTGAACTATTTATTGCACCGAAGAATAACTGTAGAAGAACCACACAAACGATATGGCCCCGTCCAATGTTTAAAGCAGCTATAACCCTACGTTTTGAGATTTGAGAGATCGAAAAGGCTATTGTCGATTTAAACTCCAAGACAGCACCTGATATTGATAAATTCAGTAACAATATGCCTATGTAGCTACACCGGATAGCAATAAATATGATACTTCTTATTTCTAAACAGAATGGAGGGTTTCGCTGGTTACCATGATATCTAAGCCGGGAAAAGATCATACAAAAGTAGAAACATGAGCATATTGTCGAATATATCGAAGATACTACGAATATATCGAATTATAGTCGATTTTAATTAAAAACAATTGCATTCCGAATCATCAATTCGAATTTCGAAGAAAATACAATACTAACGAACAAACCCAGATACTTGTAAATATCGTATTCGCTCTTTTTATCGACATTTCTCAAGCGTTTGATAAAGGTGGCATGATGATACAAATTTGAACTAAATTCACAGCAAATACACATAAGATATTATAAGGCTACTTAACTGGTCGAACATTTAAGCTTAAAGAAGGAGATTTTTTAAGTTCTTCACAACTTATTGAAATAGGAGTATCCCAAGGTAGTATCATAGCAGACAATAGTACTCCCACATCAAAATTAGCTGATGATACTGATATTCGAAGCATTCATCATCTCGTTACCTACAAAATCATATATTCGAATTACAAAAATGGTTAAAGCAATGGAAAAGAAAAGTTAATGAGCAGAAATAGCGTACCGACCACAATTATTGGCACCCATAAGGAATTTTCGACTTGTTTCATGGGATATACCGTCTGGTTTTATAAGAGCCTATCTTGTGTTATTTTTGTTTCAATCTTTGATATGTTTTCTATTAGATACAGTTTTTGACATAATGGTATAAACTCTGTGCGATTTTTAGTAATTAAAATAAAAATAACCTTTAAAAAATATAGTTATTGGCACTCAAGTACAACTATTGGCCCTTTAAAAACTATAATTATTGGCACATTACCATAATTATTAACACCCCTAAAACTTGAATTATTGGCATCATGGTAACTCAAAAAACTTAAAAAACTTAACTAGAGGATTGTGATAAAGAGAAATAAGCTAAACTAATGTTATTTACGCATTAATTCATATTTTATAAAAAATAGAATATATTTAACAGGTTTATATTTGGTTTAATTTTTGCTTGGTCATCCAACTGTTATCGCTTATTGCATAACCCCAATTTTCGGGAATAGTTTTTCGAATTTCATCCTTCATTCTTTTGTAAGGATAAATGATAGCATGAACTTGGTTTCATCTCCATTAAAAATTCTGGTAGGGTCAGATAGTATAGCAAAGTAGTTGTTTTAAACCCAGTAGTTTTCTATCTTGTCAAACCAGCGAAAAATGTCAGAAGCAGCTACATTGTCGCTGGCGGATGAGACGGCATCGGTGGCTCTAAAGGCTAATGTTGGATGCCGCTTTAAAAATGAAGTAAACCATCCTTTACCCGGCAAATTTACTTCTCCAAAAGGGTGTTGCCGCGTATTTACATCGATAAAGTCTTTGTCGTCATGGAATACTTCTTCCTTTCTTTTGGGAAAACGTTTCCGCTGAGAGACTTTCACCCAATCGACAATGGCTTCTTCTTCTGCTTCTGTTAAAATGGTTGGTGGACCTGGTCGAATTTTAGAAAATTTAGGGCCTAAACGAAATTGTAGCATTTACCGTGGTATCCCATAAGTTTTTGATGCAGCTTTTTTTGAAATTTTGCCATCCTTAATTTCGGACAAAGCTTTAAGAAGACTTTCTTCATATGAATAGTTTTTTAGGCATTTCAAAAATTCTGAAAATACACAAAATTCAGTTATTGGCACTAAAAAAAGGTACAACTAGTGGCAGTGCCAATTATTGTAGTAATTACAAATGCAATTATTGGCACCACCTGCCAATAATAGAAATTATAGTTTTTTGGAACCTGTTGTTGGCACTGATGTTTTATTACAATACTTTGGAAATATTGTGTTTATTAAGGTAAAACTAGATTATTTAATGTTTTAGTATGTCAATGAATCAAAAGGCTTAATTAAAAAATCTATAAATAAAAAAATAATGGTACTTACCAAACTTCTGCTCGCTATTGAAACCCACACTAAAAACAGCGCACAATCCCCCTTTCAAAACACCCTTCTTATTAGGAAGATTACAAGCAACTGAGCGTTTTAATGTTTTGCATCAGTTCAGAAAAAATGATGAAAAGAGGTCATAGAGTGAGATAAAATGAACTTAGAACCAACTGGACTTTAACGATGTCTCATAAATGCTATGCAAGTAAGAGGTGCCAATAATTAGGGCAATATTTTGTAGTGCCAATAATTGTAGTCGGTACGCTACACACACAGAACATTTACATTGCGTAAAGAATTATTATCTTCTATTAAATTAATACAAATTAATTGGCTCATTGCACTGTGAGTAAAAAGAAGGATTTTTTGGCATAAAATAATTTTTTTTGGTTTCATATTTTGAAATTTAACTGATTTCCTTAATCTAGATGCCCATATTATAAAAAAAAATATTAAATATAAATTTGGGTGGCAACCCTTTCTTGCTGGCATGCATTTAAAGTCAGCTGATTAAATATCACTTTGTTTTAGTACAACTGGCGGTAAACATCAGCTGAATTCGAGTGCTTGTGAAAGTTGAAGTTGAATAAAATTAAAAAGTGTTGTTCTGGAAAATATTAGTGCAGCTATGTAAAATTATTACCTGCTACCAATTTGGTCATTATTATGTGTTGTTGTCTAATTGTGCAATGTTTTATTTATGTATAATATTAGATTGAACACAATATTTACATATTTTTGTGTTTCGTGGATTATAATTTTTGAAGGGCAAACCAGTGCAAAAACTTGCAAATGGCAACTTATTAATTAAATTGTATAGATTAATGAATAACTAACCATTATTGCTCCAATTCGCTCCATTTAAAAATAATCGCTTTTTTAAGGTAAATATTTCTTTGCTCATGCAGACCTTATTGATATTTGGAACAGCAACAAGCTCTCAGAAGATGCTTTAATAAAGCATATACTTGAAAAATCTATAAAAAGAATTTAAAAGAAGATCTGATTCGTTTGATTACGAATCAAGTGAAAGATTTCATCAAATATATTGAAAAGCATATGCAAAGTTGCAACCGGATCATGATGCGATTTAAAAACAGACACTCAAAATGGATTGCTGGTAATATACTTAGTTAGTGAAATTTATGCGCCATATGTATCACCAGACACAATCGGTCGACCAAGCTTAAATTATGAGAATGCGGGCTCTCGGCTACAACGCCGTTGTTAATACACGATGATACAGTTTCAGCCAAAAAATCAAAAGACGGAGACATGGCTTGGTGGTAAAATCGAAACAAACGAAAAAGCTTACCAGCAGAAGTAATCGCTCTATTAGAATCACTATTTATAGAACTAAATAATTTAGATGAAGATTGTGATCTCACACAGAGCTCCTTGGATGAAGAAAATTCTGTACAGGACAGTTTTGGAATAAAGGATATTGTATATATATATATGCTACATTTTTCAAATATCCGAAAGATTAGAAAAATCTAATATATTTGATAACACCAAATATAAAATGGCTCCAAAAATGTATAATACAGTAGGCAGATTATTTAGTAAAATAAAAGATAGGATACCTAAATTAGAAATGTCAAACGTAGTTTATAAAATACCATGTAATGGTAACGACAATTAAAAATGTAACAAAGTATATGTAGGTACAACTAAAAATAAATTAAAAACTAGAATAGCTGCACACAAATCTGATCAAAAATATCAAAAAATCACAAAAAACAGCATTATCATCACATTGTGCAAATTTTAATCACTATCTCAACTTTGAGAACATATCAGTTTTGAAAACAGAAAATATTTATAAACGTCGTTATATGTTAGAAATTATTAATGTACCAAAAAATCTTAGAATTAATTTTAAAGTAGGCTCAAACTTATAGACACTTAATTTATAAAACCACAAAAACTAAAAACTAAAATATTTTTCATAATATTATTTTTGTTTGTGTAATATTTAAATTTTGACAATTACTGTTATTTTTGAAAAATATTTTTATTGTTATTAATTTTAAATTTTGTTAAAATAAAAACAATATTAGACCTCAATTATGTAATAATAATAAATTTCACAATTGGTGCTTGAATAAATTTTTAAGTTTGTTGCTTTATACCAAGTGCCTCAATAATCCGACCTAGAAATCGAAATAGTATAATAGCAAATAGCACCTTAATCAACACACAACAGCAGTATTGATACCAGCGCGCAGGGGGAGTTAAAAGAAAAAAAATCTTTAATTTCTAAAATTTAAGTCCGATTGCAATGAAATTTCATTTTCTATCTAGACATGTGAAACTTTTTGTAATCGGCCTTACTGTTCAGATTTATTTCCCTTTTTACCAAATTCCTACACTGTGCAGCGTCATAAACATTTAAAAATAATTTATGTATGTTTTGAACGGTTAGTGTTTAATAAAACTTATTTATTTTTTACTTTTTGCTACACAAACCTTGTGAAAACAAGTAATAAAGATTTTCAGGAAGAATAATGTCCATATACATTTATGTACAAATAAAAAGAAATTATGAACTATAAAAACTTATGGCTCCTGAATATGAAAAGAATAACCAAACAAGAAGCTATAAAACCAAAAATGCCAAGAACAGCAATAGCAGCAACAGCAGCATCAGCTAAAATAAAGTTCATCAAAACTTCAATTCATAATATCATGAGTTCATCAACCAGATGACAAGAAAGAATATGCAACATTACATAACCATACAGGGGTTCTTAAACATTTATTGAAATAACGAATTAATTGTGTTTTTTTTTGTGATTTTATAGAAAGAAAAAGTTAATTCTTTACTTAAGATAAAACTGTATAAAATCATTTCATTGGGGACTTCTGCTTTATACTAATTTATTCTTTTAAATACAATCAGTTATGCTTCAATGTTCACTTCAATCCCTGTATACATACTATATACATAAATGACTTAAGACGAGAACTATATGGGTGGATAGATGAATGACAAATGAAATTGTATTTTTTTTTTTTTTTTGTTTTCTTTAGCCAAACAGGTTAAAAAATAAAATAAACTCTTGAAGCCCAAGGTGATAAAAGTTTGTTCTTAAAAAAATGCATTGGACATTTTCATTTACTAGAATTAAATTGATGGTGACTTTTAAATATATACATGGTAAATTTGTGTAGGTATATACAATTTAAAATCATAAACAAATTTTTAAACTTTAGAATCGCAATCTGCAGTATATCTAAAATCTGCTTACTAATTACAACAACAGAAATTGTAGCCAAAGCGAATGAAATGGTATTAAATGTGCGTAAAATAGATGGGCATCTCAAATGATCGAGTCCATTTAATTTTGCATGAAGACCAGAAATGAAAAAGCTTTCTGCCGCATTTGTTAACAGTCGACCAAAAACGCATAAGAATTAAGACCTTAAGGAAAACTATTTTAATCAAGGGATAGAATTGCTAGATAAGCGTTCGACAGAGTGTATTGAAGTTTCAGGAGATTATATTGAAAAATCAAAATGTTTTTGAAAAACTAACTACATATTCTCTTTCTGAGCTAGGCTAAGAAGCTTCCGAACCGCCTTCTTAAAGACTTTTTTCGAAAATCATTAGCTAAAATATCTATCTTATAAATATCGATATCGCAAGAAATTTCTTTTATCAGTATACAAATTTGGTTCTCCATAAAATTTTAATAAATAAATCTCAAATTTACCATTAAAATTAGCCAAACTTTTGACATGTAAAGTTTTTATCGCGAGCCATTTTCTGTATATCATCCGATTTCAAACAAGATATTTTTTGTAAGTCACAGGCTAGATCTTTAAAAAAGATGTGCTACTATTTACGGTATAATCGTTTATCGTTTTGCAAATGGAAAAGTATTTTTGAAGATAGAGGTTTATTACCACAAACTTTTTCATTGGTACTACCGTGCTGCCTCAAACACATTTGTGCTAAAAGTTGACAAGTAGATTTAATTTACCTTAAGATATGCTTTAGAATTTTGTTTATTTTCTTCATTCGAATAAAATATGTTTATACAAATCATTAGCATAAATTTGGGATGAAAAAAATAAAAGAAAGTTAAGGTGTGTTCACATTGTGTGTTTGTCATATGGAATGTCACTTTTTCGCATGTCAAATTTGTACATATAGTCTGAACACCTTCAAACAATAGCATGTGTTATTTCTATGTGTGCAATACACATGACATTTTTTATTTAGAACGAGTTCTATTTCCAAGTGACAAACCATCTGACATCAGCTGTTTTTTATAACAAAAATTTTGTGGCGGCAAAAATTAATTGAAATTTTAATAAATATAATTTATAGTAAAACAAAAATCTCTCATTCCATTTTAAAATACAGTTTTATTTAATAATAAATTTAATTTTTTATTATACACATACAGAAATCAGCTGTTTTGATTTTTTTTTTTTATAGGTTATGTCAAATGTACTTAACATACCAACATTTGAACATGTAAATTATAAACCGTATGTGAAACTCAAATTTTGACATACACATGAAAACACATGTGGATAGAAAAGTGACATTCCATATGACAAATACACACAATGTGAACACACCTTTAGAGTGCAATACTCGGCTGTGTCGAATCTTAAATACGAAATAAGAAATACAGTAACTACACTGGTTATAGGACTGGTATATTACTGTTATGTGTTTTTTATTCAGTCTTAGTGCAAATTTTGTTAGTATTTGATATATTGTTTGAATGGCAATTGTACGACCAACATAATTTATGTTAAATATTTTGAAATTTTATCTAATGACCATTTATAAGTGATGTAATTACCAATTCTTACCATAATTTACAGAGTTTGTTTGATTTTCATAATACTCGTGAGTGTACTTTAACAATTTATAAAATTAAGAGTATAGAAAAAGGATAAGATTTTAAGACGAGGCTTATTTTGGCTGAATTTCATCTTAATAACGTAATTTACAAGAGTTGTATGGTTAGTTGTTATACTCGAAAGTGCACTTGATTCAGGAGCTATTATTGACTGACAACTAAAAACTCCAGTAGCATAATTGCCGTATAATCGATATTAATATGATTTTAGGATAAAAATTTCTGATCCTAATGTGGCAGCTATGACAAATTATAGGCCGAAAATTTTAAATATTGAAGCAGTTAATTTTATGCATATGAGGATACCTCATGTCGAATTTCGACGTAATAACGGTATATTTAAAATACATATTAGTATTAAAGTGAATTTCGGAGGTGGACCTTATATGAGGGATATATGTAGTCAAATATGGACCGATATTCTCAAAATACAGCAGTTTGATTTTGGTATAAATGTAAATGATCTGTGTAATATTTTTATCGGTACCATTATTTATAAGAGATTTATGAGTGTTGAAGTGATTTTTGCAAGAGGTCTTTATATCGGGGATACGGTCAAATATAGACCGAAATTTACAAAATTTTGTGAAATCATTTTCGTGTATATTTAAATGATCTATATAAAGTTTTGAGTCAGTACCGATATTTATAAGATATATATAGAGATTAATGACTTTTTCGGATGTGGTCACTAACTACATGGGAGCTATGACCAATTATGGACCGATCATAATAAAATTTAGTACAGCAATGCCGAATTTTAACCAGGTTTATTTTAACCAGATTTACACTTATTTAAGTGAATTTTAGATGTGGACTTTATATAGGGTCTATAGTCAAACATGGACCGAACAAAACAAAATTTCGTTTTGCGATTTCTTTTTACATAGCACTTATTTTTGCCGAATATTAATGTATTAATATTCCAATTTTACAGGCATTTATTTATCATTAAGCCATATTTCGAGAATATATTTGTATGGAGGCTATAAGAAATCATGAACCGATTTTTACTATTTTCCTCACAATTGCTTCTTTTATCATAAACATAACGTGTACAAAATTTCCTGGCAATATATTTCAAAAAATTACCAGAAAAATGTTTAAAATATAAAATTTTTATGAAGGTTTGGTCCATAACTCTAGCTATATTTGAATTATTATTTTTTGGTCTTTTATATTGACTTATTAATTTATAAATTAGTTCATTTGGAAAACTATTATCTTTTAAAATTTGTTTGATTTTTATTTTATTTTTATGAAATATTTTGTCACTAATATTTAGAACTTTATCTATTAATTTTTAAGAGAAAAGTTTTTATTCAGGCTACTAGTTCTAATAATTAAGAATACTATTGTAAAGTACTGGAACAATCGGCAAATTGGAATGCATTTTCTACCCGGCCAAGGGCGTCTTCAGCAATCTTCATTGTCCACTATCACTCTGTAAATATCATCTATTTAACTCACCGTTTTTTGAGAAATAGAGTTCACGAATTATGATATTTCTTTTTAACGTGTTCTGAGTTAGAACGAAATTTACGTACATTTACAATGTGTGTGTATTCTTTATTATTGTTTATGAAATTTGTATTATTACAAATTTGTTTTTGCTTTTCTTGCTGCGTCTACCTTTTTTGTAGATCAATAACAGCAATTGTATGTATGTTTTTGTTGTCATTTCTCCTCCTTTTTTGGTTGATTGAGTTATTTTTTGTAACTACGAAAACCGGAGATGGGATGATGACTACATACTTTGATACACCGCGCCATGGTGTTTATTATGTTAATAATTAGAGATGGAAATTGAACTAATATTTCTTAATTTTTAAGAGAAAAGTTTTTATTCAGGCTACTAGTTCTAATAATTAAGAATACTATTGTAAAGTACTGGAACAATCGGCAAATTGGAATGCATTTTCTATTAAATTTGTATCTGTATTTATAATAACTCTCTTTGGATGTTTAGATTAATTATAATTAATAATGCTTCCTGATGAAATTGGTTTTTGATATCAATGTATTAGAAATTTATCTCCTTTTGTAATTATTATTGTATCTAAATATTGAAGTTTATTGTTAGATTATTTTTCAATTGTAAATTTAATATTTTAGTAAAAAGAATTAAATATGTTTAATATATTTCTTATTATTGTTTATTTGACCTTTTTTATTAAGATTTTTGATAATTATTAAAGCTTAAGGTCTTTTTTATAAAATATTTAAATTTTATTTCAATATTTCGCTACTCTTTGATTAGCTTCTTCAGGATAAAAATTTTATAATTTTATAAATTTCAAAAAATATTTGTCATAGGAAAATAAGAATATGAAAATTTCAACATAACAAAATATTAAAACAATTTATAACATATAGAAAATATTACAAATTATACAATATTTGTAAGTTGTGTTATTTTCTATGTATTAAATGTCTGTAAATCTCTGCTACATTTTCAGTATCTGCTTTGTAGTTGTAGGTGCATTAATTACACTGTGCTAGTTGGAAAATGTGACAAACGGGGCACCTGGCGGGTTAACCTATACCGTTATTTCGAAAATGGAGGAGGTTGCACAACATATATCCGCGTAACTCAAAAACGGTTGAGTTTATTGAATAAACTAAAAAAAACCGAAATTCCGCTATGAAATTTTCTTTAAGCAAGGTTAAACTTTTTTCCAATATGCGCAGTCGTTGTAGAAACATAATTTTTTTTGACCAAAAAAAATAGTTTTTTTTAGCAAAATTTCAAAAATTTCGTTTTTCAAAACGGCATAAAAAATTGGAAAACGCAGCTGTGCTTCTAATTTTTTCCGCAGGTATAGCAAACAAAGTTCCAAACAAAACAAGACATAAATAATTAAAATCTGTCTACAACTTTTGATTTTATTCACAAAAGATGAAATATATAATAACCAGACGAAATTTCAAAAAATAAAACATTTATTTTTGTTGTTAATTAAAGTTTAAGTTTTTATTTACAAATTTATTCGTCTTCCTCCTGCAGATTCCAACAAATATCCCCTAATAGCGAATCAAGTTGTTTGCCACTATGCCAGTGTTCGAGTCTGGCTGTTACTTGGTGAAATCTCTCGCCATGTTCATCAGACTCGGCTGGTGATTGTTCATTAAATTTTTCTGCATGACAATGCAAAAAATGTATTTTCAATGACATTTTGACGTTTAAGTTTTTAAATGCGGTTAGCATATCTCCAATTAAAATTCGCCAATTTTCAGACCGATGATTTCCTAATACATTTTCTATTACTGATTTCACAGAATTCCAGCAAAATAGCTCCATATCATGCAATGCAAGTTCAAAATGTTGGTCCTTCATTAGACGACGAATGTCCGGTCCATTAAGAATTCCTGCAAAATAAAAACATTATGAAATGAAATATAAATCTAATTTAATATATTATAACGACGTTTGTAGTTATTTTAAGTGTTTAATACCGAAACATTTTTAAAGTTTGGATAGTGATTTATTTTACTACAATGAGAAGATAAAGCAGTTTTTTGTAAAGTAATATTGTATCTATATCTTTGGTCTGATTTATGTCCAGCAATTCTGATTTTTAGTTTAATTAAAATTGCAAAATATGCAGTGTAAGTGCACCAAGGTTGAATGTCCGAAAAAATCAAGTAACAGGCCGTCCCTCTATTGTTCTAAAAAATATTACGACAATAGAATAGTTTTAACTGGTGCTGCTACGGCTCTGAATATTGCAAATACAATGTTAATCAATAAACCGTGAAAGTCAAAGAACAAATTTCCTATACAATACCTAACTTTGCGTTGGGGTTACGTTCAAAAAAAAATAATAAAACACGAAGCAAATTGAAATGATGCAAAGTGAATCAAGATTTTCTATAGCAAACCATGTAAATATCGAAGATAGGTTCTAGGATTACGAAAATACTAAGTCGTCGGCTTTCTTTCACGAAAAATTGCTCCAATGTTTGCTGAACAACTGTTTTTCATCGTAAAATAAATTTCCTTGTAGCAATTGTCTGTATTACTACCAGTAGCATTATCGTTGGATAATGCTTTACTTTTTATGCCATCAAAAAAGCTTTTTCTCTTCTCTGAAATTCTTATATTATTTAATGATTTTAAAACCAAATAGAAAGCAAGGACTCCATTTCGATCATCAAAGCACTTCTTGTGCGGGTCATCGTTTTAGCATCTAATGATGTTGTAGATTTTGCAAATATTTCAAAAAAAAAGTTAAAGACTCGAACCCAAAACAACACAACCTCGAAAATCAAATGACGCACAGTGAAAATTAGTAATAATTAAGCAGCGACTTAATTAGTACCAATTTCGAAAAAACGCAAAACGAAACGACGCAAAGCTAGGTATTGGTGTATTTTAGTGTTCAATTACTAACATAGCAAAATATTCTACATTTCTGGCTCGAGTTTTATCAAACTTGAGCAAAATATATTTTAAAGTTTAACTTTTACAATAACCTGGGGTGAAAATGCCTCTAAACGTTTAGATCAGCAAAAAATCTATCTATATAAAATAAGAATCCAATTTAGGGCTACTTACTAATCTGAATAACTATTCATACTTGTACAATGTACAATCTTATATATTTGACACAGTGAAATTAAAAAATAAATTGATAAAAAATCATTTAGTTTAAACGATGAATCTTTAGCATCGTTTAAATTTAATTACGACACTTACAGATGGAACAGAATTCACTTTTCAGATTGTGTATTGATTTCTTTTATTTTAATTTATTTCAACTAATTATATTTATTAACTGTGGCAAAACAAGTTTGAAATTTAAAATTACAGGTCAACAACTTTAAACATTATTAAAATTCTAAAATTATGATTGTTTCTTATGTGCTATGTAGACCTTTTATATTGTTAAAAATCTTTCTATTTTATTAGTTCGGCTTGAGGTCCTTTTTATTAAAAATATAAAAACTCTTGTTCGTTTTTAATTTTTATTATATTTTATTTATTTCCAATATTTCGACCAACTTTGTTGATCATCTTCAGGGAAGAAATATAATTTAATGTTTAATACAGTGTTGTCCGATGTTAATATCTTAAGTTTACTTCACTTTAATTCTAAAATTATTGTAAGACAATATTTGAAATCTTTTCAGTTATTCATTCAATTATTGGCATTTAGGTTTCAGCTATGTTTTAATTATCAGAATTTAAAAAGTAAGAGAAAATCATACTTTCATTGATTAAAACAGACAAATGTTTTATTTACTTGAAAGTTTAATTAAACTGTTTTGAAACGAAACTTGCCTTCGATTTGATTACATCACATTTCACACTAACACAAATTCCTTTAAAATACCTTTTTTCTAAGAAAGTTTTTAAACAATAATGAGTTTGTTACTGCCTTTGAAAGATTTTCAAACAGAATTGCTTATGCTAAAATATTTAATGTCTTATACGTAGTTGAGTGTATAAATATAAATGTATTTTTATCATTGTACTCGTAGTAGTGTATTATATGTATGAATGAATACCTGAAAGTATTTGTCGTGTGCTGAAAACATTAAATGAGCTCAAGCGATTTGATAAGCCTACTAGGGTATCCAAATATTTCGATTTTTCTTTTGTTCGAATAACTTGTGTAACTGTAACTTGTTTGAATAATTTCATTGCAAATTTAAAATTAATCGAACTATTCGAATAATTTAAATATATAAAGTGAAAGTAAAAGTTGTTCTCTTCATCAAGTCGCACGTAAAGTAGTATCGCCTAAATCCACCTTTTATAACATCACTTATATTAATTTTAAGATAATTTTTTTTTTAAGTTAACACTGAATAGAAAATACAAAGTTTTTTTTATACAATTAACAAACATAATCTGCGAAGCTTCTTGGCTTGTCTGTATAAAATACACAGAGTCTTTAGCGGGAATCTAACCCGCAACCAGTGTTGCCAATTTAGCACTTTTAGTGCTAGATCTAGCACTTTTTAAACTCATTTAGCACCAAAAAAAGTAATCTAGCACCTAGCACTTTTTTTAGCATTTTTAAATATTTTTCTAGCATTTTTTTAAATTTTTGGTATTTTAATAATTTTTTAATTATTTTCCCGCAAAAATATCTTTAAAAATCAAGTTAATTTGTGTTTTAAATTAAACTATGTAAAGTCAAACAAAAATTCAATAATAAAATAAAGTTTTTAAAGTGATAACATGAATAAAATATATGCTCAAAAATTCCGTAAGGAATGGCTAAGTAACGAAAAATTTAAAGATTGGATAAAAGAGTCCGAAGATTCTGGAAAAGTCTTCTGCAAATACATATTGCAAATGCGATATTTTGGCGAAGTTTAGTTGTTTGGAGAAACACGCAGAAACAAAAAAACATGAAAGTGCCATTGGGTATATCACAAAAAATAAACCCGTTCCATTCAAACCCGTAAGCTTTAAACTTCAATAGCAGGAAGCTACATTATGTATGAACATTGCTGTTCATAGCTCAATTTAGCCCGTAGACCACTTAGGTGAACTTTGTAAAGCATCAATAAAGTTACACCGTACAAAATGCAGCAAAATAATAAAAAATGTCCTCGGCCCACATTTTAATGAAGAACTTACCAATGACATCGGCAATGGTTACTACAGTATTTTAATCGACGAGTCAACAGATGTATCTCTCACAAAAACTTTAGGTAAGTTCCTTTAGTTCTTACAGATTTTTAAACTATATATTTCCATTTTCTTTTCAAGGTTTGGCAATAATTTACTTCAGCCAAAGAAAAATATAATTGTTTCTACATTTTTATGACGAGTGGTGTGGTCTTTTAAAACGGGGTCCCTTCGACCCTACTTAAGTGTTCGCACGTAGTGAACTACCACGTAAACCAACCAAACCAACCTTCTACATTTTTAAATATCGAAGAAATTTAAATTAAATATCAATAAATTGCTTGGAATTGGTACCGACAATGCCAATGTAATGATTGGTAAAAATAAAAGCGTCCATGTAGCACTAAAAAAATATGTTCCTGATTTGGTCCTTGTGAAATGCGTATTTGGAATTTATTGTTTATGAAACATTCAACTGGTTTTCAAAGATCTCTAATCGTCAACAATCCTATAAAACTTTATACGAAAATTTAAATGAAAAAGTATGTTTTTTATAATTTACCTACTTTAGATTATATATTTTTAAACTTATTTTTATTTTAAGGATCCGTTAAAAATTACTAGAATTTCAGACACAAGATGGCTATCTATAGAGTTTGCGGTTGTAAGAATATTGTTCAAATTTATATAAATATTGTAAAAAAATGTAAGTTCTAAATGTTATTTGGTAAAAAACTGTTAATTAATGTCATGTTTTTATTAAATAGACGATCCCCAGAAGAAGTCGACAAAAAATTGACGAAACGTCGGGAAAAAAATGTATTAAAAATTGTGTTTTTAATTACATAAAAGATTATAGGCCGTATTAGCTCAATAAGGAAATACAAACAGACTAAGGAAAATTGGCCAAATAAGAAACAACATGGATGAACTAAAGTTACATTTTGAAATCGCAAACATCAATGAAAAATGCCAGAAAGCTAAAATCTTATTCGAAATGTACAGGGACGAAACAATTCATCTATATTTATTTTTTTTTTTGAAACCAATTCTACATGAAATACAAACTGTTAACAAAGTCTTTCACAGCAATGAAAATGACCCAACGCGCCTTTTAAAAGAAAGAACTCTGTTAATTAACTTTCTTAAAAAAAAGATATTGGATAACGAAAATATAGATGTATTATATGACGATTTCGAAGATAAAATTTTGTACACCTGTAGTCTTGGTTATGAATTCGAAATGCATGTGGAAAAAATAAAATACACAGGTAAAATTCGAAAAAATAAAGTACAAGAAATTAGAAATAATTGCATCAACTTCGTTGTTGGATTAATAGCCCAATTAAAACAAAGGAAAGCTAAATACATATAAATATGCATTAAAAAATACATAAACTAACCCCTTCTTTATTTAAAATTACCAGACAATATAAAAGTTTTACAAAATATAGATTTTTTTCGGTCCAAAACGTTTTAAAATTTTACCAATTTTAAAATTATTTTGTATTAGCGAGGAACAAATTGGAAAAATAATTGACCAATATTCCAACATTCAATATATAAAATGGATTAATAAAAACAACACAGTATCTTTCTGGGCAGAGGTAAAAGCATATAGAGATGCCGGAGGTAACAAGACATTCGAGGAAATTGCCAATTTTGTTTTAAAACTTCTCAGTCTTCAGTGGTCTAATGCGGACGTTGAACGTGTGTTCAGTCAAATGAACATCGTAAAGACAAATATAATAAACCGATTACATTACATTCTGTTTTAGCAATTAGGTAAGACTTTATTGTTAAATTTTGATTTCTTAATTTTATGATATAATTTAATAATATTTTAGATACGGATTAAAATGAAGCGGAAAGTGTTGTTACCAATATGATGTCCCAACGAATTATCTGAAATTAATTGGATCTAGTGGAAGTTATGATAATAATAATAATGATGATAATGACTAGAATTTTTAAATTCATCAAATTATTTTCGTGATCTTAAAACTTATGTGATAAAATATGAATTTTAAAAGTTCATTTTTAAATAGTAAAAAGACTTTTTGGTTTTTAAGAATTTACTTTCGATTTTTGTTTTTAAAAATGAATAGCACATATTATTTTTGATTTTTTTTTTTTAAGAAAAGATGTATTTTCAATTTCTTTATTCATATTTAAGTATGAAAATGAATTTTAAAGAAATACAGATCTCATAGTTTACTATAATGCCAATTTTTTTTATTTGTTTTTGTTAGCACTTTTTTAGCACTTTTTTTAAATTTTTAGCACTTTTTAGCATTTTTTTGAGAAAAATCTAGCATTTTTCCTCAATAATGTTTTGGCAACACTGCCCGCAACCCTCTGACTGATAGTTCGGCACACTATCGCCTAGTCTTTCTTAAACATTCTAAACACCTCATTCAACATAGCAATACTTTATTTTATGATTCCAATTTAATGTATTGATATATTTTAATAATATTCATGTGTTAAAACTTTTTCGAATTAAGCAAATTATAGCGATTTTTACATTATGGCCGCCAGTCATACAAACATATGTAGAGCTTACACTTTCTGTTTCCATTCTAAAATCTTTCAGTCTTTTTTACTAAATAACTAAGATATCTTTTTGGAATAATAAGTTAGAAAATAATAAGAAATAGCAATAGGAGCACTCATCTATAGGGATATAAAAACTTCCTTTAACTTCCTTTAACTGTAGTTTTACTAAACAAAATTTTAAGACTTCTAAAATTTAAAAATCTCATAAAAAAATATAAAAACAAATAATTAAAACAGATATTTCTTCGTTTTATTCGATTATTCTTCACAAAAATTTCCATTTCTAAGTTCTTCGAATAATTATTCGCAAGAAATTGTTCGAATAATCGAACGATCATTATTCGAATAGATACCCTTATGCCTACCAAAATGGAAAAAGGGATTTGATACGTGATACGAGTAGTCGCATGCATGGAATTAACTTTCTTTGGGTGAATTTTCACACGTACAGTTGGAATATTCTAACTTCCCCCCTGAAAAGCTTTCACACAGTTAACGGCAGACATTTCATAAACAGCGATTCCCAAGTGAAAATATTTTCAAGACTTTCATGAAACTTGTAGCATTGTAGAAAGGTTGTCAAGTAATCTCAAAGTTTTTTAAAAGCTGAGAAAATATTATGATCCCACTCTCAAGTTGGGAAATCACTATTTAAAATCAAATGTAAATGTGGTGGATCCCAATTCAATAGACAAATCTATAAAAAAAAAAAAGCAAAACAAAAAGTGTGTATTTCAAGGAAATTAAAATTCCTTTTTTTACAATGAAAAAATCTACATTTACAATATACAGTTTAGATGATAATCAAGGTTAAAGTAAAGTTAATTATGTATTTTAAAGACATAGATATTTTTAAATGTGAAAGTTCATGAACCTTTGAAAATTATTTTATATTTAATTTAAAATTTTACTTTAATGTTTGTTTTAATGTGAATCTAATGCATTCAAACATTCATGCATCTAAATTCTTGGAAATAATGTTTACGATACTTGAGAAAGACATATGACGCACTTTGACTATTTTGAAATAAATTAATATTAAATTTTTTGGTTTAGACTTAAAAAATATCTAACAGACACAATTTTTTATTTCTAGTAAAGTTTTTCATAGAACTTAAATATTTTACTTTTAATAAATTCTAAAGTTATGAATGAAAATATACTTATATGTAAATGATTTTATAGTTCGAATGAGTGATTGTGACTTTAAATTTAGAAATGTTTTTATATACATCCATATAACATAAATCCTATTTAGGGAAACACATTTATAACATAAGTCTGGAAAATCTATAAAAGCAAATAATTCATAATATTTATGATTCATAATTTTACATAATTCATGTTTTGAATTTGCTATAATTTTACAAACAATACGACACTGCAGATACTTAAATTTCGAAAATATTACTCGATTTAAAAAAAACGCGACTTAGTTTTACATAAAGTCGGAAAAAAATAAAGTTATATTAAGGTGAAGGGCATGTAAGATACGGCAAAGCTGAATCATATTCTCCAACTTGTTTTGAAAAATTTATTTAATTTAATTTTTCACAAAAAATGACTGCCTGACTTTCACATAAAATCAGGGTTAAGAAAGGTGATGAGGTAAATGATATTAAAAGTATGTTATAAGAGTTGGCACAGTCGAATATAACACAATGATTTGTATTAACATGTAGGGCATTAGTGTGTCGGACTTGCTCGACCTGAATCATTTTAGATATTTAATTAATTGTTTTTATATCTACTCCACCATAGTTGATACATGTTATGTCAGTATGTCATTCTGAATATATCAATCCACTCGTATCCTCTTTACATGCTGATTTAATGATGTTAGTCTAGCTTGCGGACCATGTTATCACTTCGTTCCTAGCCACCATATAAATGCAATCGTGAAATAAGATATATGCCTTAAATATGTTTAAATTTTGTTAAGATCGGATTATTATTTTGGATAACACCCACATAAGGCCAACATCGGATCATTTATTTACCTTTTATAATTAACGATATTAGATTCAAATAAATTTTATGACGATCGGTCCATAATTGATTTAAATTCGATGTAAGGTCCATTTAATTATTTGCCCATTGTAACTCCTTCCTAAGTAGAGCTTTAGCTATTCCTAAGTATTATACATATATACATACATATGTACATTATTAAACAAATACTACATATTTAATCGGTGTAGCGTATTATACCGGCTATACTTTATTACTTGTTAAGTTATTAGCCGACCAAATTAAAAAAAACAACAAGTTAGAGTACTATATTCGGTTAAAATACTTTGAATCTTAAATACCCTCCACCTAAATACAATGAAAATTACAAAAACTACGCTGTTATTAGGACCAGAATATAATTACTCAGTATTTCTAATTCAGTTTTAGAGCAAATTTTATTACTATGTATTTTATATATTGTTTGATAGACAAGTTTACGCACAATACAATTTGTTTCAAATGTTTTTTTTTTATTTATAACTGATGTAATTATCAATTCTCACCATTATTTAGAGAGTATGTATATTTATTATAACAATCTTATATGTAATGTAACCATTTATGAAACTAAAAAATAGGTTCAACATTTTTCCATATTCACCAGGTTAAGGTGAAAATTATAAAAAAGTGTAAGGTTATAAGATGAGGCTTATATCATCTCAATAACGTTATTTAATTATTTAATTAAGAAAATCCAGTATTGCCAAGTATGGGCTGAAAACTACAAAATGATATGATATGACTTGTAGTTATTAAATGTTAATCTTGATATTTATTAGACATTTGTTTACTTATTTTTTATTACTTATTTTTTGGAATTTCATATATATGGGTATATATCATGTCGAATTTCAAGAAAATACCTTTATATTTAAGAGAGATGTGAGTATTTAAGTAATTTTTGGAAGTGGATCTCATATGGAGGACTTATGTTCACAAAATCCATCAGTTTGTTTTGGCATACATATACATATATATACATGATTTGGCTCGGTACCATTATTTATAATAGATTTATATGTATTTAAGGGATTTTCGGAAGTGGACTGTGTATTGGACTATTGCTCCTAGTCAAACACGGACCGAACTAATCAAACTTTCGTTTTGTGATTTACTTTTATATAAAACTTATTTTTGCTGAATTTTGTATTGATATTCCAATTTTAAAGGCATTTATATAGCATTGAGCCATATTTCGGCATAAAATTTGTATGGGGGCTGTGAGAAATCATGGACCGATTCGAACTATTTTCATCACAGGTTGTCCCTTCATCCTAGAAATAACGTGTACAATATTTCGTGGCATTATCTGCAATATATTTAAAAACTTTTTAAAAATATCTTATTTTAATTTTGATATTTCTTTTAGTTAGGCTTAAGTTCATTAAATTTAATTTTCATTAAATTAAATATCAAAATTAAAATATTAACAGTTCAACTAAATACTAATTATTCTATAAATATCTTATTTTGATGGAAGTTTTTACACATTTTAGTCCATAAGGCTGGTTCGCCTGATTTTGATGATTTTCAAACTGCTTAGGAGAATTATAAACGGTTTTTGTAAACTTTACTGTTACATATTTTGGACGTGAGAGTATTTTACACACACAGACGGACAAGCTGAATCGACTTCGAATTACATAATACCGTGTTCACATATGAAACTTAATTGAGGCAATATTATGTTAATTGACAATATTATTTTAAGTGTTCAGGCATACGTAATTTTCACCTTGCTCAATAATTATTTGACAGTTGGAAAACAATACAAAAAATACTCTAAATGGTTGTTGTGTTTCTATGTAAACAAACTTACCTTCACATTGACTTTTCAATGATTTCTTTTATTTTCTTTTCGTGACATTTGCCATTTTATACAATTTTGTTCACTAAACACAGTTGTGAACAGTGTTGCATTCGAAATCTTACTCAATATTATAACAATTTCGTACTTATTGCGCAATAATTAATTGAGATTTTATATGGAATATTGACCTCAATAATGGCGTTAATTGCGATTAACGCAATTAAGCCGCATATGTGAACACGCTATAAGGAGCAATACTTAGTTGGATCTCAGATGAATATTTCTCAGTGTTACACACGGAATGACAAATTCTCAATAACCACTTGTGATGGTAGAGCGTATAATAAAAACAACAAAAAATATTTTTATTTTATTTCTCTGAATCATAAAACATTCTGCTTTAATCAATCGACATACATATATATGTATGTATATAATATTTGTTTTGCGTGTAAACACTTAAAAAATTTTAATTTTAACACTTTTTTGGACTCACGTCTCTGCTATCAATGATAAAGAATTAAAATATTTGTTATCGATTTAAAAGAAATTTCGTCATAGAAGTTCATATGTTTCATTTCATGGGCTTTGCAAATAAATAAGTTTAATATATGTACATTTGTTTGAAATACATTTGTAGATAATTGTGCAATATTTTGAAGTTTTAATAACAGGGATACAAACATGGATACTCGTTTATACTTCGGTTGCTATCATATTTGAATGTATGTATATGTTAGACCTGTTTCAAACTCTTTAGTTTTAGCTGAACAGTTTTTGTTTAATTCTCTTTTGAACTTGCCATATCATTCACACACATCAATTCAATTTTCGTGCTTCTTAATACAAATCAACATGCATGAAAGAAGAAAACAAAAGGAAATAAGAAAATTGACTAGTACCGTCAAGTTTGTACGAGTCAGAAATGAAGAGTGTAAAAGCAGACTTAATTCAGTTACCATTCAATTTTGTATTGATAAAATTTGTCAGTTTTTTCAATGTGTGTATGTAGCTAAAAGGGTGGCATGTCATAACGTCCAATGTCATAATGTCCATGGACGTTATGACACACCAATAGGTGTCAAAACGTCCATAGACTTTATGACACATATTGGTGTGACATAACGTCCACATATGGAGTGTCATAAAGTCCATGGATGTAGCGACACTTTTAGTTATGCCATAATGCCCATGGACATTATGACACGTTATGGTGTGTCATAAAGTCCACAATAATTAAAAATCAAATGTTTCAAGTAAAATATAAGTGAATTTTTGACTACCGTTAGAAATTTAAAGTTTTACCGATGCAATGGCATATTATTTTAGTATGTAAGTGGTTTTTATAAAGTGCACAAGTAGATGTAAAAAGAAAAATAATATGGAAAGTTTGAAATATAATTATGAATTTGTGAGTGGATTTCGGAAAAATTCCAAGTTGTTATTGTTAACCGATGAAAAGCAGGTGTTTCGCCAAAAACACATGTATCGTGAATACACCCGATATGGGTGCTATATCAATAATTGTAGTGTAACAGTTGCCCTTAGAAAGGATGGAGTCTGTGAGCAACTAAGCTTGGATTATCATCATAATCATTCACCTCCCGAAGACTTAATAAATAAATTTAAAATGATTAATAACGTGAAAAAAGAATGCGGCGTTAAGTCAGCATATAAAAGAAAAGGAGTCCGAGAAATTTTTGATGAAGAGTGTATGAAGGACAAAGACTTGTCTTCTACAGTATCTTTTCCAAAAATGAGGAGGCAATTATATAGAATACGAAGTAATGGAATGCCAAAAAATCCCAGCACATCTCTTGAAATCAAGCAGATGTTTGAAGAAGTTGAATTTTTTCAAGAATTTGGGATTTCCAAACATATTAACAAGCCTTTTTATCGGGATACTATAATAGAAGATGACTTTTCCTACTCTATTTTAATATCGCCAACAATTGCAGATATAATCCAGAAAAAACCAAAGGGTCGTCGATATTTAATAGATGGAACCTTCAAAACAGTTCCCAATTGTGGTTTCAAGCAGCTTCTCGTGGTTCACTTTTACTATATGGAACATGTAAGTTCTCAAATTATACATTATTATTTTTTTTTTTTAATATCTTAATCATAAAATCTTCTGTGTCTTTGTAGACTTTTCCGTTCATTTACGTTTTGATGTCAAACAAAACTAGACAAATATATGAACATTTGTTTCAATTTATTAATAGCAATTTCTTTCAGTTCGAGGCTTTAGCATTTCATACAGATTATGAAATAGCTTTAAGAAAAGCTCTACAATACGTATTTCCCACAGCAGCATTAAAAGGCTGTTGGTTCCATTATTGCCAAGCTCTGACACGTAAATGTCAAAAAATAAAAATATTTCGAAACTTTATTAAAACAAACAACGACTCTAAAAATTGGTACCGAAAAATATTAAGCCTACCCTTAGTAAGCCCAGAACAAATTGAGGAAATGTTTTTAAGTTTAAAAAACGAGATATTGGACTTTCCAAAAAACCGACAAGAATGCTTCAACATTTTTATGAAATATTTTGAGAATCAATGGATGGCGAAGGTAAGTGTATTTTTTATAGTTATAATTTTTTAGTAATTCGTAAGTGAAACAAATACCAAGAAAAAAAGAGAGATGAAAGGGAAATGTCTTCCCGGAGACACTAAAGTTAAGTATTGAAATCTGACTTCTCATACTAAAGTTTTTCTGCGTGGCGGCCTGCGGCCGCGCTTAAGGGTTTTCTCCTCCAGTAGGACGCGGCAGGTGGCTTCGCTGAATAAAGTTTTCCTGCGTGCGTCACAAAAATAAAAAAATGTCTTTTCCTGGAAACACTAAAGTTAAGTATTTCCACGCAGAAAAACTTTAGTATGCGAAGCCACTTGTCAATACTTGACTTTAGTGTTTCCAGGAAAAGACATTTTTTTATTTTTGTGACGCACGCAGGAAAACTTTATTCAGCGAAGCCACCTGCCGCGTCCTACTGGAGGAGAAAACCCTTAAGCGCGGCCGCAGGCCGCCACGCAGAAAAACTTTAGTAAGAATGCTTACACCAGAATGTTTACACCATGCATAACAATATTCTGAAAAAATATTCTGAATAATTGGGAAATAAGGCCATTATGGCTTTATCTCCCATTTAATTGAGCAATAAAGCCATCATGGCCTTATTTCGCATGATTTTAAAGCACCCCCCCCTTCGAATTTCGTTTTCATCTCTCTTTTTTCCTGCTATTTATTTCAATTATAAATTACCAAAAAAGTAATAATAAAACAAGTTTTTGGGTTACAAAATTTTGATTTATTTCATCATTATAATAGTATTTATTTACATTGATATTTAGTTTCAACTACTCTTCATAAATAATAAGAAAATCTCCATTGATGTTTTATAGATCACACCTTGCGGATTTTCTGTTCATTTGGAGCCCATTAGAACCACAAGTGCTTTAGAAGGCTTTAATTCAAAACTTTCCCGGAGCATTGAAAAGCATGGGCAATTTCATAAATTCTTCGACGCTATCCGTAATGAAGATTTCCATCAGTCAGTTTCTTTAAGTAAAATAGTTGCGGGTGCTTTATCTGTTTTGCCCAAAAAACGTAAAAGGCAAACGGATAAGGATAGCAAAATTCAACACCTAACCCAGCAATTACACAGGGGAGAAATCTCTTTATGCGATTTTTTTAATTTCGTTACAAATAAAGAAAACCACATTGTAGAATGTGATGAACTTCTGGAGGAAAATGGAGAAGAAGAAACAGAGTCAGATGATAATGTGGAAAGCCAAGTCAATTTCAGCCAAATGACGGAAGTTTTAAAATGCATTATTTGCCTTGCAGAACCAAGAAATATTTTATTGATGCCATGCAAGCACTTTAAAATCTGTTCCAGCTGCTTCCAGCATTTAGATAAAAAATCTAAAGAAAACAGTTCACCTTTGCTTTGTCCTTATTGTAGACAAATCGTAGAAAGTAATTTAAATATATTTCAATAAAGAGTATTTGAAAAAACTATATGAGTATATTTATTTATTTTTTTATTTTCAAAAGTCTGGACGATATGACATATTTTAAAGTGACATAATATCCAAAAAAATTGTGGCGTATCGTCCATGGACTTTATGTCATTTTGAAATAGTCATAAAGTCCATGGACGTTATGACACCTTTTAGTGCGACATAACGTCCATGGACATTATGACATTGGACGTTATGACATGCCACCGCTAAAAGATCTTGTATTCCATGGAAAGATTTTTAGAGAAATGTATAACAAACACGATTAAGTTTTTTTACTCTTTGGTCATTCCCAAAATTATTTTAAGCAGCACCCTTTATAGCGGCGTTAGTGCACATATATTAAAAAAATGCCTTCTTTCTTTTTTTTAAAAACGCCTAATCCATATAAATCCATATCCCGCGTAAACGGCTGAACCGATTTTAATGAAATTCAGAACGTAGATAGATCTATGCTTATAATAATTTGGTATGTAGATAGATCCATACTTGGAAGTACCATTAGGCTCTATAGTATTTTAATATTTAGACTAGGAAGGCATAAAAAGGGAAAAACGGGTGAAATTTTAATATTTTGTTTTTCAATAATGATTAACATTGTTATTAAGCAACTGCATTTTTAGCTTTCTCTAGCCACAAAAATGTGTATTAGAAAAGTACCTTTCTGAAAGTCTTTTCTTAAATGGGTAAAAAGAGGAATTTTCTGTTTATACAAAACGGGGAAACCCCGTAAGACCAAATGGTTGAACCGATTTTATTAAAATTTGAAATGTAAATATATCCATGCTTGAAAGCGTCAACAGGGTGCATATTTTTTCAAAATTTGGAAAAAACATAATACGATCCTTAAAAGGAAGTAACAGATAAAAAGGATATACAGACCTCAAATGTTAAATATGAATTTCTATAACGGAATACAGGTTGCCAAGCAACAAAAAAGAACCAAAAAAGCAAGTTCTAAGTCGACAAAAATTTGTTTGTACCGTCGTAGATTCGTAACTTTTTTCTACAACGACAGTTTGGCGGTAACGACGGCTAATGAACTAACGTAAAATGTTTAATATATATTTTTTTTAATTATAAAAATTAAATATTTTTTTGTAAAATTTGTGTTGTTGCTTTATGCAATCATAAAACTATTTATTAGGAAAGTACTTTTTCGATAGTCAACCTTCAAGGATTATTAAATGGCTAAGCTTTTAAGTATAGATTTATTTATGGGATCAAGATTCAATACTATGTTACATAGGTTTGGAAATTCAAGAAAAATAGAGAAAATACTTCATAGTTTTGGTACTTTTAGTAGTACCTTTTTTATAAAATATCTTTAAAAGATAGAATTGCCATTTAACCTTGGTACAATCAAAAAATGTTATAAAATAAGTATTTTTCTGTTTACGTTAGAGAATCCCGGATATTAACATTAATATATAAATGCCACTGGACGATCCGTATTCATTAACTAAATACGAAAACAATTTGAAACAAAACAGTTTTCAGATGTGCTATTGTTAAATATTTTCATTTCAGACAAAAAAAACTTTTTATTGACAAATTTTACTCAAATTATGATCTCTAAAATTTGGTAAGCCCTAAAAATATTAATTTGATGATTGATGATTAATTTTTAAATTTTTGATTACGTGAGAGTGTTTGATAGAACAACATTTTTTAGGAATACCAATCAATGGCAAATACGGGAAAATTCAAAATTTTTAATGATCAGCGATCAGGACTAAAAGATAAGCAATCTCCGGACAACGCCGGGTTCAAAAAGCTGGTAGAAAATAAAAATTAAAAAAATATTGTATTTAAATTTATACGAAAAAATAAAAATAATATTTTCGAAACTGTTAACACTTTTAATATTGTTGTTTAATAATAAAAATAAAATTATATATTCGACATAAATTATTATTATTTGTTTGGCGTAGACATGTTTGAAGTGAATCAACCTTGTTTTTTTACTACAACATGTTATATTGTATATAGTGTATTGAACTCAGGCATTTTTTATAACAATAAACAAACCGTAACAATGTTTATAAGAATGCATCAAGGATGTCTTACATTTTAGTCAATAACTTTTTATATCCAACTAACAAGATATGAGGTATATTGGGCTTGCCATTCAGTTTGAAACACAAATTTCCATTTTGGAAATTTGTTGACGGTAAAACGGTGAGGAGAGACGGGGATTATAAATCGATCGGCCCAAACTACCCAGCAAAAAATTGTGGACCAGACTGCTTACAAATCTACTACAAAAAGTACTTATTTTTTCGGGGTGTTTCAAAAGTAATCCGTTATAATTTTACCACTTTTAACCAAAAAAGTAATAACTTTGTTTTTTACTTAAAAGAATTTCAAAAAAACATATGTATGTAGTTGTAGACTGCAGTATGATTACAGTAATATGTTATACAAGGTGGCGCAAAAGTAATCCTCCTATCAGAAAACGCTATAAATTTTGCGAGGCACCTAATGTCAAACTTAATGCAAAATCATACTAATACAAATCCATAATCAAATCGGAATTAAATTACATATTTTCTCTTCTTCTTACTCAGAGTATGTTAAGCAATTTATGTGAATTATGGAGCATCTAAAGTTGCTGTAAATAAAACAAAGGTTTACTCAAAAAAGCGTAACGCTTATTTATACGCCACACCGCCATAGTTGGAAGGGTTACTGCTGACTTTTATAACGTCGAGAAATGCTGTCACATCACCTACTTTAGAGAACACCAATCTGGTCAAAATCAATAAGTGTCGCCTACGATAAATATTTGATACAAATCTCACTCGTACATTATTTCTCCTTGTCCCCATAAATCTGACCTGTATAAAGTTAAAGTTTTACAATTACCACAAATAAGTTTCCCGAAAATTAAACCAACAAGCATATATTATTGTATTGTTAAGATTGAAATCTAATTTATTACGCTAATGCGCACAAACATGAAAATAAAATTTGCACTATTAAAAACAAATTGCTAGCTATAATTTCATATAAACCAACATTCCAAAAATTGTTTAACGGGTATAAATCCTGTAATCCAAGTAATTTTCATATCCATGAATCGGTCTTAATTTGAACATGTGTCTTATAAACAAAAATCAGTTCTCTAGATTCAGTAAAGATCAGTATGTAATTGCCCATAAAATCAGGGAAATTGTACTTATATTGATATTGGTAGCATCACTTTACACTGCGTTTTAGTACATATCTAAAAAATTATTAAATTTATTATAACAAGTAAGAGCCATCCCTAAATACCGGCGGCAAGCGTTTTTTAACTGTCAAAATTTCTCATGCTCATGCGGCGGCAGCGCTTTGCTATTGCAAAATCCGATTTTGACAAGGCATTTCACAGTGAAGTTAGAAGCCCTTTAGACGATGCAATTTTGCATGCAATTAATTGAATGCAATTGATGTTTGATGGCGAACGGTGGAGAAAAGCAACAGGGGTAGAAAAAGTTGCACGACTTCGTTTGTCATGCAATTTTTTGACATTTCCTTTTACCATCGTTTGTGTTTTACTTATTTTGTTTTATTCTTATTCTGACTTTGAAGTGTGCGTTATAAAAATTAATGCCCAAGAAAATTTTTAATTACTTCTTCTGTATTAAAATCTTCCATTTTTTATATTTTTTAAAATTTTTGTATATTGTATTTATGTATATTGTACCTATGTATATTATTTTATATACATACATATGTATGTACATATATTTTTTGTACATGTATTATATTTATATTTCAAAATTTTGTTTTCTTTGTTGCGAATGAAAAACTAAAGAGGAATGTGTAATTAAACGTCAAAAAATTGCATGATTTGTTGCACGTAAAATTGCATCGTATAAGTGCACAACATTTTACGTATCAATTTTAAAAGAGAATGGAAAAAATTGCATGCAATTAATTGCATCATCTAAAGGGCCTCTTAGTTGCAAAAGAAAACAAAAAAAAATAAAACAACAATGTCCAGCTGTTACAATAACCAGGGTCGTTTTATTTATTTGTTTGATAACCCTGTTTTTATCGTTGCCCCTTTTGTTTAGGGATGGGGTATCAGCGTTAACGCTCAGCATAAAAACCGCTTACCGCCGGTATTTAGGGATGGCTCTAAGAGTTTATATTCGGCTGTACCGACTCTTATACATATACCCACCTATCAGTAGTGTCACCCATGCATACTAGAAACAAACTAGTGTTACATTTTATAACAAGTTATTTTATTTTTCGATTATGGGAGCTATCATTTATTATAGGGCTATCGGCATATAATATTGTACTGTGATTTTTATGTACTTGAGGTTTATTTTGGTGAATTGCATTTCAATAACGATATTTACAGGAGTTTTTCGGCTATTCCAGTTATTATTGGTTACTAAGTTTTTTTTTTAATTTTTTCGAAGCTCTATTGTGCTTTCGACAGACGGATGGACATGAACCTTAATATATACTCTTTGGTTCTACGACCAATATTTCGAGGTGTTGTAAACGGAATGTCAAACTTAATATGCCGCCTTTATTTGTGGTGGTGGATATAAGATTTTTTTCAGAAAAACCAAAGTTTGATTTAAAAGTGCAATTATTTATCATTTCTAGATTTATATATTTTTGTCGGTACACAAAATATCATCTTCAAATTGGTCAAATAATAAATTTACATCTTCATTATTATTATTTAATATATGTATTTATTTTAAGAAAGTTGGTTAGAAACAAGTTATTTCTTTTAAAAGGCGTGTTGGATCATTTCATTACTCTAAAACAATTTATTGACAGTTTGTATTTTGAAATTAGTTTACAAAATTGTTTCAACAAACAAAATATTGCTGCCACAGATATCTTTAAAATATGTATATTTTTTAATTATAGTTAAAATTTTGATATATTAAGAGAACAAAAACATTTTTTTGTGAATCGGTCTAGAGCGGCTACCCCAGAAATAACTTCTATAGTAAAAATATAGGAGCTATTTTGTCGAATTTTACTACATATGTATGTATATGATAACTTATTGCACTTTTGATAGGCTCAAATTTTAGTTCCATAGAAGTATAATTTCTCGAACTTAAAATTAAACAAATAAAATTAATCAAAACTAAATTAATGTTTATGTATGTATCAAGTTTAGATAATTCCAGTCAAAATGTTTTTACTTTCAATTACTTTAAAATGTGTCAGCAAAATGTGTTTTGAAAAACAGCGGGCTTATAAAAATATTTTTAAACTTTTTTGCCCTGTACAAATATATGTGTACATACAGTAATGTTATTATCAGCAGTTATCACTAAATTAAACAAAACTATATACATACAAATAAAACAAAAAACCTAACTAAAAATGTCGGAATATATAAATTTAATTCACAAAACCCGATTGTAGCAGGCCTCTTACCACCAAAAGCAGTAAACTGTGAAATGTATGCGTAGATTACTAGTACGTAAATATATACCAACAAATATACATTGTACAAATAACCCAGTGAGCAATATTCCCGACACTTATTGACTACCGATTTAAAGTTGTTAATATTTTTGAATTTTTTTAGACAATTACACAATATATCAAATATTTATTAGTTTCCTTTAGATATTAAATATAATGAGTGTGTAGTCTGAACATTTTTGGAAATTAATACCTTGAAGCATTTTTAAAATTCCAAGTTTCAATTTAAATTAACTACCTTGTGAAATTGTCGTAAAAATTGGTCGGTATTTGCCTTTTCTAAAGTTTCATCAAAATTTATATGTAGGTGGATTTCACATACGTAATAGCAAAATCATGCGATTTTTGCAATATTTTTTTTTTAATTTCGAACAATGAACATGACAATCTTTCCTTAGAAATCTATTATATTCTTTAATTTAATCAGATATTTATTGTGAGCTGTGTTATGTCGAATATCTGCAAAATCCATTTTTTACTTTTCGGTTACATATAAATACAAAATTTTTAAATTTATATTTTTTTTATCTCTTATTATAGTTTATTTGACCTTTTTATTCATATTCCAACAATTCTTTAAGCTTAAATAAAATCATGAAATTAAATTTTAATTTCTTCGACATTCGTTTCTTTAAATTGCTTGACATTTCGCTACTTCTTTGTGTAGCATCTTCAGGAATTTTTTTTATTTTGCCCCCTATGATGAGCTGCATTCGACAGTCGATATTCGCTGGCTATCGAATGTAAAATTTGTATTATGAGTTGGCATTGCTGTCAAAAATTTCGTTGTTCAACAAATTTTTTACCGAACACAAATTTGCTGTCGACGCTGTATAAAACTGTGCAAAATTTACTTAAAATGTAAGTATTTGTTTTTTTGGTTTTAGTCAAGCAAATACTACTTGTAAATTACTTTTGTTAAGTAGAAAACAGCAATTGGAGAAGCTCGTTTCTCTCATTTAAGAAGATGATCCACTGTTGGCAAAAGGTATTTGCTCAAAAAATGGGAGGGCATTCTGAAATTCAAAAATCTCAACATCAAAAAATAAAGTTTAAATAATAATAATTTAATTTATATACACAAATAATATCCGTTTATTAAACATATCTTATTTTGTAAGTAAAATTAAAACGGAAGGATGTTGAATTGTAACTACTTTTAATTATAAAATTATGAAAAATTCTTAAAAGAAACAAAAATATGTATTCGTTTTATTCAATCATTCTTCTTAAAATTAATGAAATTATTTGTTATTCGAAAATGTTTATTATGAAATTCTTCGAATAATTATACGTAAGAAATTGTTCGATAATACGTTGTTCGTTATTCGTGATATGTTTTTTTTTTTTTTGAGTTATCCTTAATTACAGAAGGATTTCAATGCAAACCTGTAAAACAAATTTTTGAAAGTAATATCTTTTCTTTTTCATTCAGTCACTTTTCTGAAAACAAATTTTTAATTTGAAATAAGTTCACTAATAAATTACAATAATACTAAATAAAGTTTATAGTTGTACAATATCTCCTTTTATAAGACAGAATTCAAAAAAATAATGTTTGGTGGGTTTATGTTTGGATGTATGTATGTATGTATGTTTACCTACATATACATACATATATTATTAGGCGACAAAATATCTTAAGGTACGGTCGGTCACACTTGGCAACAATTTGCCGAAAAAGACGTAACCACTAAATAAAATATATTTGAAATCGTTTATTTAATGACGTTTTCTTTTCTGGCAAAAATGTCACACGTTTTTCCCATTTCGCATCTTTATTATTTTTTTGTGTTCTTTTCTGAAAAAATGTCAACACTGCTAAAGTGTAGTGTGTTCTTTTCTATAAATGTTACACTATAAATTAAAAAAATGGTGCACCTTTCACACTCTGTATTTTTAGAGGGGGAGAATCGCACGATAAAACAGCTGACCAGTGATGCCAACTTTTGAGACTCCAAACGCGTAAACATTTTTGAAAAAAGGGCTAAATGGAAAAAAATCCATATAAAACCACACCCAAATTTCTTTTTTTCGCGTTTTGAGTGACTAAAATCCGGCTAAATCTAGCCCGTTTTGTTTATGAATGTGTATTTGTGTTAAGAAATAAAACAGATATATACAAAATGGAAAATATTACTACTTTTTTATGTACTGAAAAAATTTTGGATGACTTGTTGGATTCATGTTCATCATCTGATGATAATGAAATATTTTATATGATTATGGAAAGAAATCCAAAACAGCGAGTGAAAGGCTTTGTAGAGAACGTAATTAATGAATACTCTGAAGTTAATTTATGTCAAATTTCATAGGACAATATCTCCTACTTCTTATATATGTAATGTATGTTTATTAGAGTGGCCATAGTGGAACTTTTTTTGAAAAGTTAAATTTTTCGCACTGAAAAATATGAGGTTGGGGATAAAAATAATTATACATATTTAAAAATTTTTTTTTTTTAGTTCCGAGTACCTCCGGGTTGAGCCCAAAGTTTTATTGGAACAAGTCGGTTTTAGTACTGCTAAAAAAAAAAAAAAAAAAAAAAATTTCATCAAAGAGGGATTTTAGAGGAGATGCCAGCAAAAAAAAAATTGTTGGCGGTCACGCTTATTTTCGAGGGGGCGGGCCCGTAAAGTTGAAAATATGTAGGCCTATATCTCGGGAACTACTGGGTGTCTGATAATTTGTAATACATTAAATAACAGGTATTAAAAATACCTTTCCAACGATATATATCATGATTATAAAATATGGACCGAATATGGGTTAAATCCGAAAAGAATATTTTTTGACCCGAATTTTTTTTAATATCTAAAAAAATTAAAAAAAATGTCTATATAAGTGTTAATTTAGTTTATTAATATAAATAGCCAAGACATTAAGCTTTAATTTAAGGTATCATATGTGTCTGTAGGTACTATAATCATAGAATTATAAGATCTGAAAATTAAAAAAACACATTTTTTAAAAATTTTGTATGCAGGATAGGATACCTCCATTAGAGTGACCAATGGCCAATGGGCTCAACCCGGAGGTACTCGTTTTATTATATTACCCATTCATCACTATTTTTGTTCCTGTTTATATTTTAATAACAACAAAATCTGACTCTATGTTCCCAACTTAATTTCTTCGATACATATAATAATTACCTTTTTATAAAAACTTTTTAGTCGAAGCTTACTTCTGTTAAATATAAAAAATTTATTTGAAATTTATTTTTGTATATTTCTTCTAATGTGGAACATTAGAATGCTTGCTAACATTCGATCATCAACGAAATGGATTTTTCCGCGAGATTCCTGGATTCCTTGATGTTGGTCCTTCAGAAAATCAACTTCCGGAGCTGAATTGTCCATTTCTAAGTCTTTGTATACAATACTTTCTGAGGTATCTGTATCAGACGCAACCTCATCTTTGAACAACAAGCAATAATTAAAAAAAACATTAAAAAAAGACATTATATTGACCAATACCTTGAACTTCTTGTGACTCTTCTTGATATTTTCGCTTGCGCTTTTCTGCTGCTTTCAGTAGCTTCGCTTTGCGTTCTTGTTTTCGTGACAGCTTTAAATCCTGGCCTGACATACAACCTGGCCGACCCTTTTCTCTTTGCAGCAGAAGGAAATCTTTGTCTTCTTCAATAGTCATAGTTTCAAGTGCATCCACAGCTGCGATATCAAATATATAATTTTCGATCTTTTCACAGAATTCTTTCTCATCGTTTCTATATTTTTCATATTTGCCAAATCTGTTCTTGGACAAATTTTTCCATTCGGCATAAAGTAAGTTAAACTTTTTCACGCAGTTGATTTCGGTCATTGTTGGAATATTTGCTTTTTGCCAAAATTCAAGAGTAGAATGTATTGTATTTTTTATACTTGCCTTCACTGGGAGTTTTTGCACTCGGGTTTTATAAAAAAATAATTGAAGAACTTGTTTCATATTAGGCAACTTTGCGCCTTTCAGTTCACTTTCGCATTTTCCCACCAAAAATATATCATTATCGGATCGTAGTTTCTTAGATGAGCTTGCCATTATAACTGTATATTGTTTTATTTTATTTAATTTGTCTTTACTTATTATTCACTGCCCACTTGTTTCTCTTATCACTTTTACTTTAAAACTGCAATATTTTCACTAATTTAGTATATATCAAATAATAAAACTTCTTTATAATAAACAACAACTTATTTAATCCGAATATCGTATTGACCCCGTATTTATGCAGTAAAGCAACAGAAGTATCAAGTAATGTTCAATGTTTTTTTATTCACAAAATTTCATTTCAAAAAACATCAATACACCGTTAGATCACTTTGTCTTGTTGTCGCTAATAGCAAAACATTTTTAGTGATCAATGGGTAATATAATAAATAATAATAAGAGGAGAAAATCCTTCCGCCCGGCCGTAGGCCGGCAATACAGGAAATTTGCACAATGCGAAGCCGGTATTCTGTATACCATGGAGGTATCCTATCCTGTATACAAAATTTTTAAAAAATGTGTTTTTTTTAATTTTCAGATCTTATAATTCTACCTACAGACACATATGATACCTTAAATTAAAGCTTAATGTCTTGGCTATTTATATTAATAAACTAAATCAACACTTATATAGACATTTTTTTAATTTTTTTAGATATTAAAAAAAATTCGGGTCAAAAAATATTCTTTTCGGATTTAATCCATATTCGGTCCATATTTTATAATCATGATATATATCGTTGGAAAGGTATTTTTAATACCTTTTATTTAATGTATTACAAATTATCAGACACCCAGTAGTTCCCGAGATATAGGCTTACATATTTTCAACTTTACGGGCCCGCCCCCTCGAAAATAAGCGTGACCGCCAACAATTTTTTTTTTTGCTGGCATCTCCTCTAAAATCCCTCTTTGATGAATTTTTTTTTTTTTTTTTTTTTTTTTTTAGCAGTACTAAAACCGACTTGTTCCAATAAAACTTTGGGCTCAACCCGGAGGTACTCGGAACTAAAAAAAAAAAAATTTTAAATATGCATAATTATTTTTATCCCCAACCTCATATTTTTCAGTGCGAAAACTTTTGGATTTAACATTTTTTAATTTTTCTATATAACGCTATGGCCAGTCTAATGTTTATATATATAATTTTTATAGTTTAAGAAGAATTTGCGTAGTAGTCGGGAAGGTGCCATTGGTCTTATTTCAAGTGATCTTACCAGGGAGCTGTCTGCTTCTTCTTTTTTAACAAAAAAAAAAACAAAAACAGCTGTACATAAAAAAAAAGTGTTACACTGTTGTAATTTTATGTTCTATTCTGACCATTAAAAATGCGACATCTTTAAAATGTGGGGTAAACATTATAAAAATGTACATAATAAAAGTGTAACATTTTATTTCAGAAAAGAAAACACCATAAGACAGGCCACAACAAATATTTAGTTTTATTTTATTTGATGCTGTTTGATCTTGCAAAACTCTTGTAAAAGTAAACAACGTCACACAAATTTGTGCTAAAACAAGTGGTTACGCTTTTTTGCCGTGACACTTTATTATTTTATTTTACTTTTATGAAATTGTAGGTTTATTTAATGTACACTAGTAAACTGCTCTAACAATTAAATTGTATTACATATATTTATTTAAGTTTGTGTGTGCATAGTGTATTCCGTACAACATGAATGGATAACTCATTACATATACAAATTATTTTGGTGACACTGTTATTAAAAATAAATTTGCTTTTAATGAGTTTTATTTTATTATTTAGTGTCTATTATTAAAGGTACGGTCACAGTTGACAAATATTTGCCACATATTTAAACTCGTTTATTTTTTTAAAAACCTTTTCTTATTTCGGCCAAAACACAACAAATATTTAGTTTTAATTTATTTGATGCTGTTTGATTTTGTCAGAGTTTGCAAGACCAAAACAAATGGTTGCGCTTTTTAAGTAAATATTTGCTAAATGTGATCGTACCTTAAGTAATGCAAACTTTAATAACCACAGAAAGATTTGACATTAAGTAAATAATGATATTTTTCTATTAGTGTAGTGCACAGTGTACACCGTACAACAGGAGTGAATAACTCAGTATATTTTGCATAGTTTACTAGCAGTGTTGCCAGTAATAGTTTTTTCGACTTTTCATATTACTTGACTTGAATCACCTGCTTCGCCTTCTGAATCATGCTGTTTACATGACTAAAAAACTTGATTCGATTTGACAGTTGTCTTTAATAAACAAACAGAATAAAAAAAAAAACAGAATTTACAATTTGTGGAAAATAATTTTTTTTTAATGGACAAACAAAAGTGAGTGGAAATTAGTTAGCTTATTTGAAAAAAACATACATTCGTACGTATTAACTTTCTTTACTTCCAGCAACAAGAAAATAATTTGCTTTGTTTACAATAATATTAAATTTTTACAGCTAGTGCAGATAAACTTGCGATAAAAATTAGAGAAGAGTGCAATTTTTCGTGCTTCGCAAGTAGATTCTAATTTCAACCGACTTAAATGAATGAACAAATTTTTGAACTTTTTAAATTTTGTTTTATATGTATACTAAATTTAAAAGAATGTATAAAAAAGGCCGACAAATATGTCGTTTTGTTAATACAAAACAGAAAAAAGTAAATATATGTACCTAATACAAATTCTTCCGTCACAGCACTTTTACGAACTGCTGAATTGGCATCACTCCTCAAGTAACGGTAAATTTTCAAGCGTATATTTTGTAGTTATGGTTGCAATGAATTTTAAGTGTGGTTGTTCCAGTTAAGTTCATTATTGCAAATTTTGACAATGGGACGAAGTACTACCATAATCGCGCCGAATATTGCTGAAATGGTTTGCTTAAGTGATTCACCAGTGCAAAGTACGAGAATAGGATTCATAATAAGGGTAGAAATGCACCTAACAAAATATTTAATGAAATTGATGACCGTTATAACATCAGAAAAATACTTCGGAACCATGATTTTAATGGTAGAGTAGCCCGGAAAAAACACTTTATTAACATTTGCTAAAGATGGACAAACATTGACCTTGGCATTTTGAAGTACAATTTACTTCTAAGTGCTCAAAACTTGGTGTTAGAGAGGAATTTCGGTTCTATTAGGACAATGATCTAAAACATAAATCAGGAATTCTGCAGATTTGCAATTGTCCCCATTGATGCAACCACCAGCACAGGCACCTGATTTGAATATTATTGAAAACTAATGGACAATTTTAGATCAAAAATTTCGAACAATTAAAACCTTGCTAAAGAAGGAATGACATTTATGCAAGAAAAGCTAAAAGCTGTAATTGATCAAAAAGTTTTAGAGATAAAAAATTATTTTTCCTAATTCAAATGTTTTTTATATAACTGGTTGAAATAAGCTGCGACTTTTATAAGAGTCCGAATAAAAGTTCTATTTATAATTTTAATAGAAATGCTATGAACTTTTATTTACATTTTGTTACTATCCATCTTTATTTTGAAATTATACGCACTTTATATTCTTAACAGAAGATAGTTGAAATAAGCTGTGAGCCACTGTATACTAATCAGATTGTTCACAAAACGGCTACACTGGTTGTTAGTGTGCTTTTCTCAAGGTTGTTTCAATTTCTCACACGGACAGACAGTTAAAGTTCAGTTTCTCTATAACAAAAATATAAACGAGTATTTTACAAAACAAAATAATCGCTTCTTTATGATTCGGTAAAATTTTAAAAAATATTATTTCCATCTCTGCCGTAGACACTTGTAACGAGTTCATAATAATGATAATAAACAAATAAAGAAACAAACAAAAACAACACAAACAATTTCTTCGCTACAATTGTTGTTATACATAGTTATAAATTATATTTTTCATTTAAAGAGCCAATTTACCACCCAGCACCCAACAAGAGCGTTATATCGTTTGATCAAAGAGTGTTTTGAGAAATCTACTATTTAGCTCATTTATATACGTTGCATGGCTGCCAGAAAATTCTTGTAGATAAAATTTCCCAAAAGTCAACTTTAAATATGAATTTGAATTATATATAGAGGGATTAACTTCGCATTGAATGCTAATGAAGACTTTATTGTGTCTGGGATCCACAACAAGCACACCAGATAGAAAATACATTCCTCATAAATGGAGTTCGAAAATCGTACTTTGTTTGGGTTTTCGAACAATAACTTGATAGAAATTTAAAAAATAAAATATTAATTAAAATTACTTAGGTTTAGGTAGTTGGCTCACAGCCAAATTAAGCGTTTTTGTAAATAACTGGATTTTGGTTCTACTTCAAATTCTATGATAAATCATGAACGCAAACTTTAATTTGGGAAAACCAAATTAAAATCAAAAAATAATTTTACAAATAATTAGGCACAAATTTAGTAGTTCTATGTTAAAAATCCAAATATAAACAGGATCGGTCTGTAAATGCTAATATAGAGATAATAGTTACAATGTAATGTAATTCTATAAGTCTGGCATCCCATATTCATATGGAAATAATATAAAAACAATTCATGGAAAATGATAAACAAACGAAGAGCGATTATGAAAGCAAACAAGCTGCCAGATTTGCGGTTTTATCAGTATTTTGCGGGCATTTTCGGGAACGCATCACTGCGCTGCCTCTGATGTAAATCAGCTGATGATCATTTATTTTTGTGATGGATGTTTTTATGTTGTTTGCGCATTAGCTACTTCACTGTTGCATTTTAGAACACAATACATTTGCAGTGATGCCAACTAATGCTTTTCCGAAGGCACTGTGCATCAGATGCTACGCAGTTATGCATTTCCGAAAAGGCCCTGCCTTAAACTAGTAAAGTGACGATTTCATGATTTTTACTTTAAAACAAATTTGGATACTAATTTGAAAAGGCAATGTTCCTTTCAGTAAATGGATTGTAGAAGTAAAAATGTAAAATAAAAATGGTAGTATTATTGTATATCACATTATAGTTTTGCAGATTTTTATTATATTTAAAAACAATAATTTATTTTTTTTTTATAATTTTAAATTAAATTTAATATTTATTTTTATAATATTATTGTAAAACAATTAAATATTTCATTCGTTGTACATCGACAATAAAGAATAAAATTTGTTTTTAATTTAGATATATGACATGAAACTTAATTAAACGTTTTCTTGTTAAAATGGGCAATTATCTTTCAGAATTATCTGGCAGCTCTGCTGACAGGCGATCGTTGTTTAGAAAGAAAGCGCTTTGAAATGCTTTTTTCTTTAGCATTTATTTTCAGTCATTCAGTGTAAAACATTGAACCACCAAGGTGTGATCGTGTAATGCTGTGAACGATTGTATATAATTAAATAATAAACAATAAAATAAAACAAATAAAGTGAAAATAATTAAACAAAAATAAAAAGAGTAATTAATTGAATTTATAAATAATTGAACACAACAAATATAAATCAACCATAATACAATATAAAAACAAAATAGTTTACAAATAAATAATCATCGCAGCAGCATAGTTTTGTATAAACATTCATACATACGAGTACATACATTATATGTATGTGTTTAGATTAGTATCTGTGTTAATTTAAAACGTCAAAAATTTAAATCAACTAAAGATGAACTTAAAAATATACACAAATAAATACATATGTAAAAATAATTCATAACTACATACATTTCTGTATACGAGTACATTTCATATTTATAACTATTGAAGATTACAATTTATACATTACTACGTATAGTGTACGAGTATATTGTAAAAATTACACTATGTACGTACATACATATATTTATTGTGTAATGTCAATGTGTAGCATAATTGGTTCTTTATGTGACTAAAACTCTAAACGTCATTACACGATAATTTTTTGCCGGAAAACAGTAATTTCTTCAAAATAAAGTTTCGAGTTATAATTTAAATAATTAACTTGCAAATCGGCAATGTTAGTTAATTTGTAAATTATATAGGTGATTTGTGTCTTTGAAAATAAAAATACGATTTATTTTTATTAAATTTACGAAATTAAATTTTATTGATTTACCAAAATTGCGATTAAACTTCTTTATATATCGTAGTATAGTTTTTGTTAACAAGAATTGCCATAAGTTAATTTAATTTTTTATAAATGTTCATTCATATTTTAATTTAGGGCCAAATGGTATAATAAAAGCACTAAAATGCTGAAAATAGCAAACTTCTCGAAAGCATGTCTGACAGAATTATTGAAGATTTGGATCCCGAAGATATCTGGGGACTTTAGAAAATTGATTTCAACAGACTCCGCTATCTAAAAGGATCCAGAATATATATACTTTATAGGGTCGGAAAATTATATTGTGGAAATTACAAACGGAATGACAAACCTATATATACCCTTCTCATAAAGGTGAAGGGTATAAAAACCATAAAAATTACAGACAACTAGCATATTTTAGACAAATAATGGCCGGTCATTAGTTAACCATTGGTAAACTAAAATACTAACTATTGTTTAACTATTACTTGGTATTCTTATGGCAAACTAAGCATTGCGAATAAAGAATCATTAGTTAAGCCTTTGCCATTAGCTAACTAAAGACTGTGAATTTAGCCATAAACGAAACGTATTAAAAACTTGGCTATTCAACTACACAAGTGTTATTTTGATATTTGAAATTGTAAATAAGTTATAACCCTAATATACATTCTATATAGTATGTACAATACAATAACACTGTGGAATAAATTCAGGTTAACCCTGCTACTATGTTAGAAAGAAAATACACATGTTATGTTTGGGTCATATTTTGACCCCACATTTTTTTATTGAGAAAATTCAAATTTGTACATTTCGAAAATATTTTTAAGGCTTGTGATCAATGCACTATATCGTCGTTAGAGTGATTGTGTGTCGGTCTGACGGACAAACACGTTTTTTTGCAAGTTATGCAATGTTAAATACGAATGGGCCATCAAAAGAGCCTAAACGTAGTAGCAGGGTTAACAAAAGTTAGGTCGATTCTGAGAGTGAGGAGTAAAAATAGAGGCTAAATAAACTATTGTTAAGACCATATTCTTTGTTGTCCTAATAATTGAAATTAAAAATCATATTTAAAAAAAATCATGTAGGTATTTAATTTTTGTCGAACTTAGTAATTAAAATTAATAAAACTTATCTATGTTCTAGTTCATAGAAATTTATAAAAAAAATATACAGTTTTCTATTGTAATAATTTTAAAGAATACAGAAAAATTTAAGGTTCGCAACATTTTGTGTTTAATTATTCTGTTTATTTCGTTTATAAATATGAATAGTTGTCATCTAACTAATAACTACAATTTAGATAAATAAATTTATTAATTTTCTGATTAAAATAATCATCGTGAACACATCCATTGTTGTATTGTTATTGCATTAACATCAGTTTTAATTAACGCAAAGCCACCAAAAACAAAATGTTTATTGAAATTCTGAATGCATGAAGTGAACAATAAATAAATGTATTTATTAAACAAATTATAAAAACAATAACAAACAAAAATTAATAAATACATATACATATGTACATTGTACATAATATTAAAAATACACAATATGAACAAAAACAAATATAGTACTATAGCTTTTTAAACCCCTTAAATAATTAGAATAAATTAATGATAACAAATAAATTAAATGAAAATATTTACCCCATAAAACAAAGCACAAAAACAACTACATTCTACACAACAGCAACATTCATATTTACATTCAACTACAATACATATTCAACACACTACACGCAACATGTCAAAGTATCATATTTTGAACAACAGAGATTTCTACAGTCATGATGATGATTCGCCAGCGACAAATACGAGTACAATTACAGTATCACCATTTACAGACGATGAGGAAAACTTTGGCCTCTTCGACCAACGCCATCACGATCATCATCCAAATAATCCACTAATTCAGAATAATAATCGTCATCAATATCTAAATAATTATTATGACAACAATCATAATGATGATAATTACAGTCGCGATCGCAGGGAATTATTAATCAGTGATAATCACGTTGAAGATCTCATTCAGTACAACAACAACAACATTATAAGTGACAATAATAAACAAGGTATTTACAACAACAAAAACACAAAAACTGCTGCCGGTAAACAACTTCTCACAAACACTAATAAGAATTTAATGACACCTTTGGAGTCCGTTAATGCTGATGATGACTGTACGATGGAAGTTCCCCTGCTACAACAAAATTATAATAATAATAACAATAACAACAACAATGGGGACAGAATAAACAACTACAATAAAAAGGCTAGTATAGTTTTATATATTTTCTATTTTTAAATTTCATTAAATTAAAAAAGAAAAGCATTAAGATACTAATGCAGTAAGATACAAACTTGTAATGAAATGATTTTTCCTAAATAGTTGCAGTATCTAAAAATATTTATCTGATACATGTTCGTACAAGTATGTTCAGGGCGATTCTATTCTAGACAACTTTTCACATCAATTTTCAAATCACACTATTTGATTATTTTTTTGATGCAAATTTAAAGTAAAATGTCTATATTTTATAATAATTTAATTTTTTTAGACGTAAGCTTAAATAGAAATTTATTGTGCACTTCGAAGCATTAAGATTCATAGATTTGGCGCGAACAGAAAATTCATTCATGTTGCACCCGTCATGGCTTGAAGAGCGAATTTCTTATTATTGAATTATATTTCTCTACGATATTTGATTTGATAATCATCGTCTGATATCTCATCTTTCACAATAAAAAAGAATAATACAATAAAAGTTTAAAAATTAACAGAGTTTTGTGTTTTTGTATGATCTTATGAAAGTCATGTACTTTAAAGCTCTCTCTGTAAATAGATAACAATAGTACATACATACATATATAGATAAATATTACCCCTTCTAGAAATAACTTAATTGAAAATGTGTTTCTTTATACATATTAGTAAAATACGTATAAAGCGTCTAAATGTTGCACCCGTCAGAATAGAATCGCCCTTCATATGTTTTCCATTTAATAAATAAAATCCGGAAAATGCTTTGTTTTAAACATGATCACTCAATTCATCAATGAAAACCAACAAACAAACAAAAAACTAAGTTTCTTTAGGAAAAGCAAACAGCAACAAAAAAATATTCCATTTGCTGAACAGGTTTATTTTTCGTTCTCTATATTAATATAAATAAAGAGATATTTTTATTTGCACTCTTCGAATATAGAAATTTAAGAGATATCACAAGAATTCTCACGAGGTGTTGTACAAATTTCCATACACATACATATGTAATACAAACAGTGTTCCCAGATTTGTTGTCAAACGAAATAGTCAATGTAGGTATCGCACATTTTGCCATAAATTGGACAATTTTGTTTACCTTTTAACTTTAATTGAATTTACATATACAAATATATTTTATCAGTTTAGAGCTATTAAATAAAGTTATAAACAAATAAACAGTGTAAAAAAAACAACAAACTAAATTAACAACAAGTTAGAGTGCTACATTCGGCTGTGACGAACATTAAATCTCCCTCCACATAAATATAATGAGAAATACAAAAGCTACACTGCTTTTAGGACTAGAATATCTTTATTCAGTGTTTTTTAATACTACTTACTAGCTTAGCATTTTATATATTGTTTGAAAAAAAAATTTTATGAACAACATAATTCATTTCAAATGTTTGGAAATTTTATCTAATTTTGACCATTTAAAATTGATGTAACAATTTACAAAATTAAAAAAAAAACATTTTTCCATATTCACCACATGTTAAGAAACAGGGTATAAAAATGGTAAGATTATAAGGTGAGGTCCAATTATGGACGAATAGCTTCTAAATCCAAAAATGTGATTTGGTTGAAATTCATCTCAATAACGTTATTTACAAGAGTTGTATGGTTAGTTGTTGTACTCGGAATTGAACTTAATATGGGAGCTATGTTAAATATGTACTGACAGCTACAATTGTAGTATAACCGATATTAGTGTGAATTCTGGATTAAAATTTCTGATCTGTATAAAATATTGATTCGATATCGATATTAACATTATTAGGGCTTAACTTGTTTTTCGGAACTGGTACGTATATGTGAACAATTAAAAAACATGGACCAATCTTTTTAATTTTCGGAACAGCGAGGATATCCCACGTTGAATATCAGTATAATAAATAAACGATTAAGAAAGTATAGTCAGTCAAGCCCGACTAAATAATACCCTACACCCACTATATGTATAAAACATTTTTTTTAGAAATGGGCGCTATATCGTCATTTAAAAATGTAGTGCCATGATTTGTGTGAATATAAATATTATGTATATTAAACGATATAAATACTTTTAAAAAATTCATGGTGGAATTACGGAATTATGGGAGATGTGACTAATTATGGATTAATTATGAAACTTTTTTTTTGTGTTCAATATTATTTGGATACCAATACTTTGAGAAAGTTATGATCTTTAAAGTGATTTTCGGAAGTGGTCCTTATATGGGAGCTGCGACTAATTATGGATCGATCATCATAAAATTGTACCATATTATTTGTATATATATGAAACATATTTGTTTTCAATATTATTTGGATACATACATTTTTAAGAAAGAAAATCAGCATGGATAACAACATGCTGTCGTTAAAATAATCACTGTCATAAAAACGTGTGTAGTAAGTAGCGTGCTGTCTCAAATGTGTTTAATGTTTTACAGTAAATGCAGAAACAGAGCGATATAGATGAAAATAAGAAATAGATTGATGACAGCACATTTTTAACTGTCAAACCCATTAATCGCTACGTTTTTCTTCTTCCGCTTTGCTTGTAAATAATTGCATTGCAACAAAACCTCATTTGTCACCAACAGCTGTGAAAGTTAATACTTTAATAAACAACACTGAAAATACCAATATGCCTAAAATATGCCCAATGAATTAAACGAAGTAAGTACAAATACTAACACTAAAAGGGGAGCTATACCCGCCAAAACTGCAGGTCACCAGTACGAATGGGTATCGACAAGTATATTACTGTATTGAAACGAGGACGAGGCCCGAACTCCTCCTAAGTGGCTTCAAATTCGAAAGTACCTATATTGGATAATGAAACAAATGATACCTCAATAACAAAATCATATAGACCCCCACTAATATATGTACTTATCTACTTGAGAGAATAAAACTCTAGCAAAATAGTGAAGGATTTAATTTCGTTAATTGACAAAAATTCTTTTTTTGTGGTCCTATTTATGAGAGGTAATATTAATAAAACCAAAATTCAAGTTAATCTTGAATATTATTATAGTGAAAGTGTAACTGAATTTGAAACCCATAAAAAAAGTTTCAATTCCAATCAACTAAAGAACACTAAAGGACTTCATATTGTTATTAAAGGTATCTACTCCTGTGCAGAACTCCAGGAAATAAAGAGTACTTTGGAAACTTTAAGATAAAGAACGTGATAAAAATTAATAATCATGGAAAACCCCAAACTAGATCATATTGTATGTTGCCACGAGATGATTCTAACATAAAAAATTTAGTAATTGTGGTTGAAATCCGCTAACTATAGCGGTTACTCAGTATATTCTATTGTAAAGTGCTCTCTTACGCTTATAAATAAAGTACCCACGGCACAAGTAAGCTAATTGCCCACAAAATGAGGAAACGACAACCAAAAACATATCCCAGCAAAAATTGGAGCTTACCTGTAAATAGGTTTGTAAGGGAGAGAATCTACCACCTTACAAACCTGCTTCCAGAAGACATGATTTTTACATATCCATTTCCCACTTGGAAGCATTACCTTTTAAAAAAGAAGCGCGTTTTCAATCTTTACATTTAGATGGGAAGTAACTGCGTTCAGTTAGCGCTTTTTATATGCATCTGAAAGAATTGCAACCTTCATTGCTTACAAAAGTAATTTTATCATTCATTTTATTGTAACACGAATTCATAGCTGATGTGAATCAGTTATTGTATATTGCATACATGAAGCAATTTCTTCATGACTTCTATGAAATAATAACTTCAGTTTTACATTTCTCTTTCATTTTATTTATTATTCTCAATTTTGAAAATACAATCTTATAAAATTAAAATCCAATTCCTGTTTAAAATAGAAAAGAACTAAAAAATAAATAAATTAAAAGGTACACATATGTAGTTATAATATAAAGAAATTTCACCAATTAATAAAATGAAAAATGCTTAAAATGCTTTTTATTGTTGCCTATAAATATAAATAAGAAATTTTATTATAATAAGTCTGGATTAAATAATATAAGCTTTCTTACCATTGCAAAATTTGTTTCATCGTCTATGTCATCTTCAATTTCTTTCAATTCGGCTTCTGATTGAATAGGAAATAAATCAGAATTGTCTTAACGTCTGATACTAGTCAAACTATTATCTTATTATGATTTACTATAATTTTCAAAAATAATATACATTTTAGATCTTTAATTTTGAAACTTCTATTGAATTTTGCTGTTTTTCAGCAATTTCTGAAATAGAAAGCAAATTACTTTAGCATTATATTATCAAATATTTTAAATTAAATATACCTTCGAGATCATCAAACTTAGAAACAAGTGTTTCTAAAAATAATTAAGTAAACTAAAATTAATAAAATAAGTATCTAAATAAATGTTATATTGTTAGTATTTTAACTTATCTTTTAAAATATGTTTTTTTTTCAGTTTATTCGTCAATGGAATTTTGAATACTTTTATTTAGGTTAGAGCGAGGCATTTTTCTATACATTTTTATTAAAATTTATAATTATTATTGTTAACCATTAATATGAAGAATTAAAAAATTGAAAGCAAGTGTGTATTAAAGGAATTGGTAATCTTTTGTTTTTATATGGAATATTTACTAGTTTTGCATATACATGTCTGATTTGTTCTAAAAATTGTTTCATAAAAGGAAATAAATTCCAAGATCTTTAGTATACTTTAACTTGAATGCATCCATTTACAAAAACTTTAATATATCACCTGGACAATTACTACCAACTAAACAACAATTATCAGGAACATTCGAACTAAAAAATCCAGCATCGGAAGTAAACGATCTTATTTCACATTTCGAATTTTCTTTATAGCCCATTAATGCAATAGGTTTTAACAATGAAAATTTAGAGAATATAATCCTTCATACAGTTTTCAAGAGGGCATGCAGTTATATTGGAGAGATTACCATAGTCTTCTACAGTTTTGCTTAAATGGAAAAGGTTATGTACATTGTATGTTACGCTTGTTGGTCCATAAATATTTGCAAACTGCTGAACAGACATATTTAACATATCATGGGCACAATCATTTTTAGATTGAAAAAAATGCGGACAACTCATAATCCTTTAAGCGCATGATAAAGAGCACGTCACTCGTACTTTTATTTAGAACAACAAGCCCTGTATATAAAACAATCTAACGCAATTCAACTGCTTTTCACCTAAAAATTTCATCAAAATATCTTGGCTTTCTCATAAATTATATAGGTATAAAGGAACAAAGAGAAGGTGGCATAAAAGACATATCGATTTTAGAATTAATCATAAAACGTTTTGTTGTTTTGGAACATTTTTTTTAATCACGCCTAAAGCGATAAGATGCATAACATCCAGAGGGAACTGAGTACTCATCTTTCTACCTATGGATTCTAAAGACATTTTTCTATTTAAAAAATATCTCTGACGAAAATTTTTATCTATTCTTTGGTTGAAATCTTCATCAGATCGCAATTTTCCAACAGATGTAGAGAATAGGTAACTTTCATGAAACTTTTACCCTTTTGATCGCACTTATTACATCCGTTAAAAGAATTATGGCCTTTCCCTCCACTTACAAATGCTCGGGCAGGTGCATGACACAGAAATGCTTGAATTTTAATATTATCTGTTTCATACCGAAATCCATTCTCAATAAACTTTTAATTTCTGTAATAAAATCGTGAGGGAATACGTTGTATACCAACATAATTACCGTTTAGAAAAACTTTTGTCATTGACATATTAACTATCCGGGCGAGTATTGGCCAGAGCCCGATAGAAGAACTTTTGAATAGGGGTAATCCATCAATGCCTATGTAGGTATATCCATATCATTATTTCATTATTCAATATTTTGATCTTCTTCAGAACGTTTTTCTGTTGCCCTCATAAGTGTTAATAAATTTGTATTGATCTCTTTTCGTTTGAATTTATTGAACTGCCTTTTTCCAACCATGAACAGTATTTTAAATACAATGTGTAGGAATTTTTTCCAAAGTGAAACAAAACAGAAGTCTTTGGTTGTTTTGCAAACATAAAAAAGTAAACACAAAACAAAAAAATTATACACAAACATTACCAGAAATATCACAAAAAATAACGAACAAATATAGTAAAAGAAAAAAAGCAAATTTATGATAACAAATAAATTTTTAAAAGCAAAAATATGTGGAGACACTTTCTTATTAAATGTTTATTTTTCACTTAAATTATAAAACTTCTTTCCACTCGTCTCACGTCTTAGTTGATTGATGACTAAATATTTAAATTATGTCGATTTCCATGTCTCTGCAATAGAAACTGCTTCCTTATAGGGGATTACAGTAAGTGAAATAATTCTTAAATTTTTTCGCTTACAGCCTGTTTCTCTGTAAAGGATTGTAGTAAGGTTTTCTTTTATTTCTGATTACATTGTCACAAAAATCATTTCAATGGTATTTGCATATTTATTGCTTCTTAGTAAGGATTTACAGTAAGCGAATTTTAAGCTTCCTAAAATATAAAATTTTTTTTGCTGGGATCCTACACAAATGTTCTAAAACCCAACCAAACTCTTCACAACCCGTTAACCAATAATATTGTCAAAATGGATTCATACAATCAAACCCCATCTTTTAACATTAGCCAGCTCGAGGACACAGTAGAAACCCTTGTACAATCGTATAAGAATTTTACGAATTCTATGAGTAACATGATGCAGGAAATGCTTAAAATGCAATCCATGCTATTGCAAGCTGTACCTAATAGGCCACAAAGTTGTTAAAAATATGTTTCCGGAATGCAAACGGTCGCAAAAACTCGTTATATCGGAAGCACATTTGACTCCTAAAAATTTATTTCGAATAAATGGGTATCTCAATTATGATACTAAGGCAGAGCATGTGGAGGCACAGCAATTTTAATGAAAACTCGATTTAACCACTACGTAAAAATTGTTCTTATTTTTAACGCTATATTACGCCTTGAATATTATCCACCAGAATGGAAGGTTTCACTGGTTACCATAATACCTAAGCCGGGAAAAGATCACATAAAAGTAGGATCATATAGACCCATCAGCCTATTGTCGAATATATCAAAGCTATTAAAGAAGATGCTCATGAAAAAGTTATACCCGATTTTAATTGAAAACAATTGTATTTCGAATCTTCAATTTGGATTTAGAACAAACACATTACATACTATCACAAACCCATAGACTTGTCAATATCGTAAAAAGAAGAAAAAAAACGTTGTTCTGCTCTTTTTATTGACAGTTCACAAGCGTCATGATGGTTTAGAAGCACGAGACTTTGATGAGCTAAGGAGAAAACCCGTCACATTTTACTCTTTTTTTCATTTTTATTATTTATTTATTGAATCTGGATTTTCTTCACAAGCCTTAAAATTAGTATTCAAATCTTATATGTACCTAAACCTTAAAAACTATTTGCTCTCAGTTGAAAGAGTCATAATCAGTGTGGCCATTTTAGCATTTTGAGGGCTAAATTTAGCACTTTTTATTTATTTTTAGCCCTAAAATTTTCATTTTGAACTTAGCATTTTTTTTTAGCACTTTTTGAATTTTTTTTAGCATTTTTAGCATTATTTATGAAACAAATTAGTATTATTTTTATTTGATTGTTTTTTATGTGCTATGTAGACCTTTTATATTGTTAAAAATCTTTCTATTTTATTAGTTCGTCTTGAGGTCCCTTTTATTAAAAATATAAAAACTCTTGTTCGTTTTTAATTTTTATTATATTTTATTTAGGAAATAAAAAAGAGTTTTTATATTTTTAATAAAAGGGACCTCAAGCCGAACTAATAAAATAGAATTATTTTTATTTTTAAAATTTCTTCACCGTATTTGCCAGCAAACTATTAATGAAACTATAAAACATAATTTTAATAGTGGCAATCTTGCAAAAACATTTCAAACAAAAGAGCATGGTGTAACTAATAAGGTGAGTGCAGGAGCACATTTGACTGAATTTGTTTCAATTTACTTATGTCAAAAGTAATAGTTTCTGGTTTTGACAGTCGTGCAATATTGTTTTTGAATTTTGAAAATTTTTTGAAATCAATAGGAGATGAAATAGATTCAGATACAGAAAACTCAGATTAACTTGCCGAAATTTTATTGTACAATTAGTGTACCAAATAAGACAACGACTACCAGAAATTTTTTTAAGTTTAACTAAAAATCCTTTTTTTTTTTTGTATAAAATAGTTTGAAAAACAAAAAATGCAATTTGATTGATAATTTTATAGAAGAGATGTCAAGTTTAGACATGGACATAATAACAGCTATAGAGCTACAGTGGCAAAAGCTTAACTGTTATAAATGGACTAACCAGAGTTCAACAGTCAAATTGTGGATTGAAGTATGTGAGTACAAAAATGCTTTGAAGGAAAATCCATTTAGGGATTTGGCTGTTTTTGTCATGGATTTTCTTCTTTTGCCATTTAGTAATGCTGAAGTAGAAAGGGTTTTTAGTGGAATGAACCTAATAAAAACCAAAATTAGAAACGGCATTAGATGTGGGTTAAAAAAGTTAAACAAATGTTGTAAAACATTTGAAATTACCACAGAACTATTAAGACGGTATGAGGGAGATATTTATAATAATAATTCATATGAGTCAGAAACAGAAGAATACACATTAGATGATGTATTTAATTTATATATGAAATTTATATTAGATTATTAGATATTTAATCATATACTTGTTTTATGAAAAGTTTTTTATGTTATCGTTAAACAAATGAATTGTTTATTGGAAATTTTTATATTTCCAAAAATACATTTTAAAAATTTAGCATTATTTTTTAGCATTTTCGAATTTTTTTTAGCACTTTTTAGCATAATTTGCTAATGGTTTTAGCCCTGAAATTTTTTGGGTTCTGGCCACACTGGACATAATGGACAAATGGGCTCAAAATCTGGCAACGCCATGTCTAATTAAAACGTGTTCATAAAACTCCTCTTGATTGAAAATTAAAAAACGCTGTTCTATTAGTGCCAAAAAAAAAAGAAAATTGTTAAAAACAAATTAGATACATAAAATAAGTTATAGATCGATCAAATTTTATGAAATTTCCTACTAATCAATTATAAATCAATAAAACAAAAATACATATTTTATACATAAAGTGATCACTATTGTCATCTCGTTCTTGCATATGCAAATTACATACTTAAATTAACTAGAAGCCATTGAAAACATCTATTAATACATACACAAAATTATTTTCCCGCTGTTTGGTAATTCTATAAAACTTCTTAACAACACAAATATGCCTGATCGTTGTGGAGCCTGCGGATTAGATGTTGCTCGGAAGAAATGCATTCTATGTATAGTGTGCAATAAATGGTTTCATGTAGATTGTGAAGCTATATCAAAAGACCTATTTGCTATGCAAGACAAAAATGGAAATTTATCTTATAACTGCAAAAAATGTATTATAAACCCACCAAATCCCGCTGTGATGACAGCTCCTTTAAAGATGAAATGAGGAAAGAATTTGCTGCCTTCAAAAACTAGCAGAGAAAAATATTAAATTTGATACAGTGGTGACCGAAATTCGCAAGGAACTGAGATCTAACCTCAATAAAATAAAAGATGAAATTACCAGTTGCAATAACTTAATCAAATCCAATAATACCAAGAAAAAATTTCACGAAATTGAAATACAAAATCATATAATTCAACATCCGCTTAATAGATCTGACATTATTATTACCGGACTCTCTAAGGATATTGAAAACCTAAATGAAAAAATTTTACTAATAGGTGCACTTCTAAAAATACAAATTTCGGATGATGATATTGAAAATGTAATGTACATCAGAAAAAAGATTGCAATACTGGTGAAATTTTCAAAGACATGTTTACGAGACAAAATAATGTCTGCATACTTCAAATTAAAAAAATCTGATTAAATCCGATATAGAAGACGGAAACGATTCCTTCCGTATCTATTTAAGTGATAATTATTCATTCCTTGCATATAAATTATTTCGAACATGTTGGAAGTTAAAAAAAGACAACAAAATAGAATATTTCAGTATTATAAATAGAGATTTTCATGTCACGATCTTATATCCATAAACATTATCTTTAATTTAATATGGTGCTAAAATTTATTTTGCTTTTTTGTTAAAAACTCAATCAAATTGGAATATATACTTATGAAATTCTATCTATTAATGACTTATGATTAAAGTAAAACCTCTTAATATATTTTATTTAGTTGTAAATAACTGGCTCCCCCAATGTATAAATATTATCTTAACTTTGATGTCCACTAACACTAACCTTGGATCTATAGCCAGTAATATTACTGAATTAAAAGATTGCCTTTCTTTATATTCTAGAAATCTTAACATTGAACATATTAATGCTCAAAGCTAAAATCCATCAAACTCAAATACTAAATTAGAAGAATTCAAAAACGTATTTGGAAATTCCCCTCTAGATATTATTGGTATTATTGGACAAATACATAATCTCTATCGGTTATGCTTTCTGGCTACAAACTTGTCAGAAATGATCGTCCAGATGTTTCTAGAGCAAGTGGAGTTTGTTTGTACATATCTGACAAATTACATTATAAAGTAGTTTTCCGAGGTGAACAATATGGAATTTGTGAATCACTGTTTATCGAAGTTTTTGGTGCGTCTGCTGCTTTAATAGGTGTAGTTTATCTTCTTCATTGTGATATTTACACGTTTGAAAGACTCCGTATTGATCTCTTTGATAGATTTCCAAATGTTATTGTCATGGGAGATTTCAACTGCAATATTTTTAATAGTTCAGTAGCAAGCAGATTTCGCTCAATGTTTTCGAGGTGTGCTCTCAGTTATGTACACAATTGCATACCCACACATTTAAGTATTCATAATAATTCTACTTCCTTAATCGACTACTTTCTGGTGAGTCGACCACTATTGACTGAATTTCATAATTTCAAGTCCCCTTTTTGTCATCGCATCACAGCTTCATATATATTTTTATCCGATTTTCAGCCAGATTACGAGATAATTGGCTTGAATTTAAGGACTACAATCGTATGGATTTTAATGAAATTGCTAAATGTTTCCAGACACTTGATGTTACCCCCATTTTTTCTACCAATGACACTTGTCAACAACTGTGAACGTTGGCCAATTTAATTAATATTCTTCATGATTGAATACCTGTTGTTAGAATTAAATCTGGAACTAGCAATAATGAATGGATCAATTCCAGAGAGATAATCCAGGCGAGAAACTTAAGAGACTCCGCTTATCGTAATTACTTGAGAGAACGATCTACCGAGAATTGGAAAAACTACAGTAAACTAAGAAATAAGACAAAGTCGGTAATCAGAAAAGCTCGAAGGGACTACGGAATAAAGATGTTTAGTGGAGCGGATGGTAGTAAAATGTGGTGTAGGCTACGTAAATTATGTTGTACTGATCGTAATATACCTGAATATAATGAATCTGAGATTAAAGACATTGCCACAAGTTTTTTAGACAACCAGACTTTTAATAATCAGAGCAACTTAAATCTTAATGAACAGATACGAACTTAGTCTCGCTATTAATTCAATCAAATCAAATGCTGTTGGTTATGATAAAATACCAATTAAATTCAAAAAAAGAATTTTCCCCCTAATTTCTTCTTTATTACTTCACCTTATAAACTCGATCTTCACTACATCTAAATTTCCCTTACAGCGGAAGCTAGGTCGAATTTTAACTATTCCAAAGAATAAAAGCTACAACATTAACAATTTGAGACCTATAACAATCTTGCCTGCTATGTCGAAGATAATTGAAAATATAATGAACTTTAAAATTTGATCACATACTGAAAGATTAATACATCCAAATCAATACGCATTCCATCGAAATCATAATAACAACAACATCTCTTCCCATTTCTCTTATGCTTGGTTTTCACTATGTCAGTTTTGTTGTCAAATTGTCCAAATTGTTGGTAATTTCATAACAATTTAGACAATTTGACAACAAAACTGACATAGTGAAAACCAAGCATTACAGATTCTATAAGGCAAAAAATAGATGGTCACTCTAATTGTTTAATGATATCATTAGATCTCGCTAAAGCGTTTGATCGAGTCAACCACACAATTCTTGTAAGAAAGTTACATGAAAAATATGCATTCTCGACCTCAGCTTGCAAGTTAATATTTTCCTATTTATCTGACCGATCTCAATATGTTTCTATGGGTAACATAAACTCATCTATAGGTCACGTTTTATCTGGTGTACCACAGGGATCAGTACTAAGTCCTTTGCTCTTTCAATTATATTTAAATGATTTAATAACTTATATTTCTAATGACTTCTGCCAAGCATACGTATTTGCCGACGACATACTACTTATATATAATGCTAATTCTCATGTTTTTGGCAACTTTGAAAATCGTCTGAACGAGCACTTAGATACCATATATAATTGGACACTATTAAATTTGCTCGAGATAAACCCAGATAAGACGAAGGCTATTTACTTTGGACCAACAAATTACCGAAGATCTGTATTAATGGGAGGAATATTCAATATGTTGAAACTATTAAATGTCTTGGTATCACTATACACTCTTTACTCATGTCAAAACTAAACTATTGTCTTGAAGTTTATTCTGAAACCTTATCTGGGAATTTGGACCGTCTCGACGGTACTATTAGAAAAATTGTTCGCTACACCTTTAATATTAGATCTAGACTTTGTTTCAGACCTAGTTTTTCTCTTTTATATCAACATATCAACTACTCTACAAAAATAGTAATAATATTGGATATCCCAATTTTAAATTACAAATCAATCAGACATGTGATGGAAATCGAAAACAAATCTGTTTTGGAAATACATTTTAATGCATTTATAATCTAATTTTTAAAATTTTTGTTTAAAGATTCTCTTTAGTAGCACAATAGCTTTATATTTTATGAGATAAAAGTTTTTAAATACACAAATATTACGAACAAATCGAATTCTAATACTCATTCGCTTTCGCTCTCGTTTTTCATCACATGCCTGTATAACCTTTTTAACTCATTTAATTTTTTTTCCTCTCAAAAACTATTCTCCTTTTCTGGCTTTATAGATGCAAATATGCAAAACATTATTTCTAATTAAAATAATTATGGTAATAATTTATACGGCTGGGGAGCCGCTTATATATAATTTAAATTTTTCATTATAATCACATTAATTAAAATAAAATTAAATAATATACATACATATATAATGACATGAATATAGTTCTTAAGATACATGTGTAATTGGCCACAAGGCTTTCTACGTATTGAAAATAAAGAATTGAATTAGAAGGGTGATAAATCAGCTCTACAAAGCCTTATATCTGCTTGAGTTCTAGTAAGCAATCTCGCAAGCGGGTTCGGGTGGTTTTGTAACTTCAAGATATATCTCTCACGAATTTTTCTTAACTCATCTATAATCGATGGTACTTCAAAATCTCTATGGATGTTTTCGTTTCTTATATACCATGGTGCTCCCGTCATGGTCCTAAGAATTTTCAATTGATCGCTCTGTATAAGATCAATACTGGTATTACCTGCAGTTCCCCATAATTGAACATATGTCCAAATTGGCTTTAAAACAGACTTATATGTGCATGATGACTTTACAATCAAGGCATAATTTAGATTGTAGGTCGTTGATTAGCCAGTAGAGATTTCATTTTGTTTACATTTTATTCTTAAAAAATGCTTTGTAACTTTGTTATAAAGCAATAGCTTTTTATTTTAGCTTTCTAGTGGCAAAAACGGGCCAAAAAATATGAATTTTGTGTTATTGTATATATTCTAAATTCGTATTTCAAAAGTATACAAAGGGAAAAGTTTGACGTCCTGAATATGTTTTCAATATTTTCCCGAAGCTGGACGGCCTAAAATAACAAACTCATATATTTTTCACATTAGCCTTGTAATGTTGCGAAATTACTTGTTTCAGAGGCACTTTTTCAGCATTTCTAGAGTTGAAACCGCAATATCTCCAAGTAATTCATTGGAAAAGTCATAAGTCGCTAGACATCCTCTTTCTATATCTTGGTAACAAAACCATTATTATAATTATGTTTAAAAATCTTTAAATGAATACAAGAAAAAATTGGTACTCTATTTGGATAAAGGCAACAAATTATCTTTAATTCAAAAAGGTTTATGTAAATAGATACATACGTATGTACATTAGGGTGACATTAATTTTCAAAAGTTTGATTTTACCAAGTCTCACCCCCCAAATCGGTTCAGTTTTATGAAAAAACATACAAACAAATTTCATAGCGATAAGTTGAGATTTGGGTGTGCGCCCGCCCTTCAAAGTTTTATACGAGCCTTAACGTATGAACTATATTGATATTTTGTTTATATATTTTTTTTAAACAATTTTATTTTTCGAGATTAAGGTCAGTTTTTATTTTTATTTTTTTTTATTATTTTTTTCCTGAAGATGATACACATTGTGTAGCAAAATATTGGAAAAAATAAAAAAAATAAAAATAAAAACTGACCTTAATCTCGAAAAATAAAATTGTTTAATTAATAAAAAGGTCGAACAATCAGTTAAATAATATTTTTTTTATTTAAATTGTTTTACAAGAAAGTAGAAAAAATTCTATATTAATTGTTTATAAAATGTTTATTAAAATTAAAGTACTTTTGATATAGTCGATTTATTTGAAACGTTTGCGATAGTCCGTCACAACTTGCAAAAGAAATTGTGTTTGCTCTTCGTTTTTAGTCAGAAGTTTATTGTAATCTTCTATTAATTTAACTCTTCTTTCTGCCGCATCATATACTACTTTTAATTTGTTTAGATATACAAATGCACTTTGATAGCATTCATGGGTTGACCATATTGAAGGGTCTAATTCCAAAAAATATTTATCAATGTTAAATCTTTCGAAAAATCTTGCTGTTGTGGAAGAAACAAATTGTTCCAGTCCATTATCAATTACATCTGCAATTCTTTCTTTTTTTAAAATCAAGCGTTTTATTATTTTTGCATTTTCATTTTGCAAGGCAGCTTTCATTTTTTTTTTTGTGTCAGCAGAAACTTTATTGCCAAAGAAAGCAAATGCTATAGTGTCTGAGCCTAAGTACCATAGATGATTTAAAAACTTTTTTATAGATACTTGCGATATATCTGTATAAATTTTTTCGAAATTATGAAGTCTATTTAAAAATGTAAAGTCCGTATTTGGTGCTTTTATGGCTGAAGGAGCAGAAAACCAAGCCTCTATGTATATTTGGATTATAAAAATACAAATTTTACGCAATCCTGCCAGTTGAATCTCTAATAAAGCAAATTCCTTCCGCAACAAACATATCGAGCCATAACCGCCGAAAAAATGTATCCCACAAACTCAAAATTTTACAGGGGAAGGTTTTTTTTAAATAAAATCAGTTTGAATAAAGCCATTATTTTAAAATTTATAATGTAAATATTGTTTTGTGTAATACATTTAATTTTAATAATTTTAAATGATGTTGAACTATCGATTTCGATAAAAAACAAAAATCGATTACGGTGTGGGATACATTATTTTGGCGGTTATGGCTCGATATTTTCAAGCTATAAATGGCTTTTGCCATCCACCATGCATGATGAAAAGCTCCTGGTGATCTTATCATTACGCTTGCTTTGAACTTGTTCAATTTTTCGCCAAGAAACATCAGGACACTTTATAATCTTCTCTAGGCTGCTTCTCACTCAAAACATTATTTACAAAATTTATTATTCTGTTGTAATTTTTCCAGTTTTGCAATGCAATGTTGCTTTTCTCTTATGGGTATGCGCGCTTTGTCCCAAAAAATCAAAAGTTCTTCAATAACTAACTTTCTCGTAAACTCATAGTTACAACACGCCAATTAAAAAACAACACCTTTATTACTTCTTTTTTTGAAGGTAACTTGGAACCCGTAAGTTGATTAGAGGCATAGCCAATCAAATAATATTTTTCGCGTAATGATCTTGCATTCATTTTAGTTTAGTTTCTTTTGCTTCAATGGAAAATAGCGGTAATTGCCTTTTGTTGACATTATTGCTTGCTCATTTTTTGCGTATTTAAAATAAAAATAATTTTGTTTTTTCATGTGTTGCACAAAATTTGTTTCCATTTGAATGGCAGATGTCATTTATACAAGTCGCGTTTATAACGTTTATTTTAGGGGGAGGGGGCTATAAATGATTTGAAATCTTGCTGCCTTTTGACTAGAATTAAATTAAATAATTTAAAAATCAAAGGTACAACTTATAATGATACCATTTTAGGTTCAAAAGACATTTTAAAAATATATGACCAAAATATCAACATAGTTCATACTGTAAGGCTCATATAAAACTTTGAAGGGCATGCGCACGCCCAAAACTTAACTTACGCTATGAAATTTTTTTGTAATTTTTTTTTTCATAAAAGAGAACCGATTTGGGGGGTGAGACTTAAAAAATTTTTCCATATAACAGAATGTCACTCTAATGTACATACCTAGTGGCAAAAGTCACAAGGCATTTTTATCACCTTCTTACATTTCCGATACTCAAGCATTCTTTAAGGAGATCTTCCAGAAGATATTTTATTAATTATGTATGTAAATTTCAGGTATTTTTTGTTTATTAAAATCAATGCTCAATTTACAAGTGACGTTGTATGCTGTACATTGTATGATGCAACTATCTGATTGTGAACACAACTTTGAGCAAATTCATATGTTTGTGTTGTCAAACCTTCGAAATGGCAACAGAAAAATATTTTAAAAACAAATATGTACCTATACACAACATAAAATATGAATATTTTCCCAAATTAAAACTTACCGTAGTATTTTCAGCAGCAATCCATTATTAAAATTTTTTCTTTATTAATTTTACTTTCTTGTTTTATATTTGTCAATCAGTTTATGATTTGGTGTTACCGTTTGGTTATTTTTTTAAACTAAAATGAGTAATTTTTATGTTGAGATACATACATATTTCAACTTTTGGCAATACTTAAACTTTTATACAACATATGAAAATCATTATTAAAATATTTTTGGCCTATAACGGGTTTTCGTCCACTTTTCTTTTTATCTTCTAAATTCCCACAAGTGTCCTTTTTTTACTAAATTCTACACAGTTTTCAGCGAAATTCCATACATTTTATAAGATCCGAAGCCGAAGTTCCCATTTTAAATTTGGTCACACCCTCGGATCGTATTTCAATATTTAAATGCTTCCTTTTGATAATTTTCGTGGATTAAATTAACAATATTAATATTTTGCGCAATCCTCTTCTACAATCATGTAAAATCCGCCTACTTAACAGAACAAGATAGCTAAAAAATAATGATATTTACACGAATAAAATGTGTGTAATAACTTTTGACGTAAATATTCATGAAACAAATGTGTTATTTTTGTGCGAAATCGTTATTTTCTTTGAATTTTTGTTCGTTTCTTCTACACACTCCATTTCATCCAACAACAACAAATTTGCTTTATATTGAAAACAACAACAACACAAATCGAAGCATCCCAGCATACAATTTTAGGAGCGCTCCGAAAAAGGAGTCAGAAAAGAGTCCAACAAAAGAGCATTTTCGGAGCGAAAGAAAAATTTGCTTGTTACTGTCCTGAGTCGGCACGCAGTACGAATCAGAAATTCCACTTAATTATGTGTGTACCAAAACGTTGTTCTCCTGCTATTTGTGCTTTGAACAAAAAAAAAACATAGCTGTACCACACAAGAATGATAAAAACAAGATTACACAGAGCCCAAGAAAAACCTCATAAAAGACTCTTTCCTGACATTATCTAAGAGCTCTTTCTGACGGACCATTTTCGAACGTAATGGCCCTCTTTTCTGAAGGTTTTCGGAGCAATTATGATTGTTTTTTGGGTTCATAAAGAGCGTTAACGCTCCGAAAAAGGTGTCAGAAAAGACTCTTTTCGGACTCATATGGCTTGCTGGGATTCTTACCAAAACACAAACAATTTTAGTAATGTGTAATAACATTTGGCTATGGCTGTACAATGTACAGTGTACATACATAAATATGTACTCGTAAAAATGTTAATGTGTTTCTCGGAAGTGGTCTTATATGGGAGCTATGACTAATTATGGACTGATCTTTACAAAATTCGGTACGACGATTTGTTTACATATGATGATAAATATGTTGAAATTCAACCTGATAATGGTATATTTAAGAGATTTATACGTCTTCAAGTGATGAGGGATATGTTCATATATCGTTTCACCAGAATTTATCCTTTTAAAATGAAGTGTGCGAAATTTTGGTCAAAACTGACGTTCTACTGAATCGACTTTACTGTTTTTTAATACTAAACTGCATAGGAGAATGATAAATTTTTTTTAAATTCTAATTTTGTATTTGTGTCGTGAGATAGTTTTACACAGACAGACAGACATACGTACATATGTAAATAGCTCAATCGAATTACAATTTCAAAAGGATCAATTGGATCTCAGATGAATATTTTTCAATGTTACACACGGAATAAGAAACGTATATACCCTCATTTACCACTTGCGGTGGTGGAGGGTATAATAGATCTGGCTCATAAGCGTTTTAGTTGACCTTCATAAGTTCATTTCCGTTGTATGCCTTCTACGTAGGCCTTCTAGTACGTCTGACATCAATGTCAAATAAAGCATTTTGGAAGGCCTCGTCAATGCACATTTTCACACTGGTGTTTATTATTGTATACAAATATTACAGCATGTAAATAAACAATTAAATGAATACATTGCAATTTATGTATATACATATGTAAATGTAATTATTATTTTCGTGCAAAATAAACATTTATTTATTGTTGATTATTGCATTTAATTTTTTTTTTCTGGAATTTGCACGATTTTGTAATAATTTATTTCTTTTTATTTTTCTGCAGCAGCAATATGACTTTGAATGCGTTTGCCTGTGTCAACAAAGAGGATTTGCATCCAATCTCAAAACGAATTCAACGAAGAGCGCTAAATCAAAAATCCTCTGGGCTATCGCCCTGTGCTGCATATTTATGGTAAGTGCTTTTGCTTCTGAGCTACGAGGAGAGCTGGTCACAGTTTTGTAAAGATCAACAAGAGAAATTGCAATAGCAACTAATAGTACAATTTGTATGTAAATGTAAGCTTTGTTTAGTACGTACTCGTATGTGTGTCCATTACGCACACAAATACATACATACATTCGGTGTTCATAAGTTAAAATTTGCTAATTTTTGAATTGTTATTATTCTAAAAACTATTTCACAGAATTCAATCTAGTTATCTAATTTCATTTTATTTCACTTTATAACCGGCGTGAAATAAATTGTTCGTCATAAATGTAAAAGTTATACACTCAAAAAAATAATGAACTAGAAGTTAGGAAATTTTACTTATTTTAAGGACGTAATGGTTGTCGTATGGCGCCAAAGACATTTTTTATTACAAGTCAGTAAAAAATTTCCTTAATATTGGGAAAAAAGATTTACTTAATATTAGTCCGAAATTCCTACTTTTATACAAAATTTTCCTAAATTATAGTAAATTTTAACTAGAATAGTGGAAAAATTATTTTTATACTAGTTCATAAATTATCTGAAACATTCCTTCATTTTAGTTAATATTTACAAGAATATAGTTCAGATAAATTTCAGAGAACAATAAAAATTAGGAAATTTTTCGTCTATTTTAGTTAAAAGATAAATATTTTTTACTTAAAATTATGACAACATGTACCAGTTTTGAGTAAAAATTTACTTCGATTTAATAAATATGTTACTAAAAACGAATAAAAAAGTTATAAATTTAGGTTAATTTTTTCCCAAAATTGGATACAATATATGTAAAAAAGAGTACATTTAAGCCTTAAAACAAGGAAAAAAATCTGCAAATAAGAGCTGAAATTGAGTAAGCGCATCCACCCCAGTAGAAAAAAATGTACTAAAATTAACGGAAAAAAATACTAAAACTGAGTTAATTATTCCCAGAAAATAGGAAGAAATGTACTGTAACTTATTAAATACATTTACTCTAATAAAATAAAAAATATGTTACTAGCTAGTACATTTATTCCTTATTTTAAGTACATTTATTCCTTATTTTAAGGAATAAATGTACCAAGTAGTAACCTATTTTTTCTAGCTTACTAGAATAAAAGTACTTAAATACAATTACATTTTTTCCAATTTACTTAATTTTAATATTATTTTCCTAGATGCTAAATATTGCTTTATCTAAAAATAAACGTATACGAATAGGTTCTTTAAAAGGTTTATTTATTATTAAAATATTTTACAATGTAAGAATAACAAAAAAAGTATTTAAAATTTAGATAAATATTTGATTTAATTATAGTTTCGAATATATCTATTTAAATTACAATATAATATTTGTAGAGGATTTAAATTTAATTTTATTATTTCTTTATGGTTACCAAGTATTTTTAGGTCTTAAATAGTAGTTACAGTTTAATTCATGAATATGAATTGGAGGTGACTTTATGGATGTTGCTGGTAGTATTTTATAATCTAATAACTTAGGACTAACAGAATATGATGAAAATACTTTTACATATGATACAATTTTAATCATTTGACAAAATAGAAATATATTACCATCAATTTCATAAATTTCTTGAATTTTAAATGCAGTAAAGTTTGGGTCATAACTATAAATTACAAATCCAATTTTATATAGAGTTCCGTAACGCTGAAAGCTATTGAAACATGTGTATCTCTCTATTTCATCTTTTTTTATAAATTGGATTAATTCATTATAGAATGCAGAGTTGTTAATACCATACTTTTTGTTTCCCATTACAAAAATTGTTTTTTCAAAATTTACGATTGTTTCCGAAAAAGAAATGCAGAATTTAATTGCTAACGATAGCACAACATTCCTTCTTGAATTTATATTTTTTACATAAGATTTAAGTTGTCTATGTTTTGATTCAAAGTTAAAAGTCCATAAATAAAAGAATGGTCCAGAATGTTCCAAAATTCTACAATAATGAGTCAAAAAATGATGTTTTGGTTTTAAAGTATCTTTGAAAAGAGTAACATATTGTTTGTTATGGTAATCAATATGGGTTTTTAAATTTATAATATCTAAACTTGTGAAATCAGTCAATCGCAATAAATCTAGTAGCTCAATTAAATTTATGACAAATTTCCAAACTTCACAATTAACATCAACCAAATCTCCAATAAATAGTGGAAAAAAATGTGCAAAAGTTAACATTTCACTGCCAGACATTTTCAAGTTGAATGATTTAAGATGTTTTAGTTCGATTTTAGGTGATTTGTTTCCAATGTCTTTTTCACCATAATTAAAATTTTGTTTCCGAAGATTAAATAATTCAATATCAAATATTTTATTTTTTATGAAAAACAATAAAATGTGACAAAAATCGTATTTTAGTACACCCTCTAGCACATCATGTAATAAATCTGCGTACATATTTTCGACCACGTGGTAGTTCTTAATTTTATTGAAAATACTGTTTTCTCTTACTCCAGTTTCTTCTGGAATATTTAAAACTAAATCATCGTTATAGTTTATTACATTTCTTAATTTATTTAAATCTTCTTCAATGTTAACTTTTGATTCCGTCTTATTGATTTTACAGAGCCTACAAAAATATGTGGATGAAAATGATCTTGAAAATCCTAATACATTATTCAAAGCTAAATTGTCGCCGACAATTAACCCTAAGCTTAAGAAAATTGTTTGTTTTCCATTTTTAGTAATAATATCCACACCATTTGTTTCTAAGTCATTAAGAATTTCGATCAATTTAAAAAAACATTTATCGTTGCCAAATTCTTTAACATCTTTAGATTTAAATAAAGCAGCAATAAAAATATTTTTTAAAGTAAATTTTAGATATTCTGGAGCTGAAGGATAGGAATAATATACTCCCAAAAGGCTTGAGCTATGTGAACCAAGGGGATTATTAACTTCAAAATCATCAAAATATAGAAAATACGGTATTACAAATTTATTACCATATTTCTTAAGTTTAGTTCGCCAAATTGTGCCATTGCAAAAGTGTTTTAAGGAACTGCTATTATTTATATATTGCATAGTGTTTTTAAATTCTTCAAAAACACCAGGAATTTCAAAAAATTTTTGTATATGAAATTTGATTGGAAACAAAACACCTTTTGTTACAACTTCATCCATTGTATTGACATGATTTAAAACTATACTGCTTATCGAATTGTTTAATTTAATTACCGAAGGACTTTCGTACAAATTTAGGCTTTTTAATGTTTTTATGAACTTATACTCCGTATCAAAACCTTCAAATGGTTTATCACAAAAGGACACGAGACTTTCAAGTCTATTTTTTATCTGCACTAAATCATTCGTTTTCAGTTCATTTATTATTTTTTTTAATTCGTCTTTAATCGGATGTGTTATGTTTCTGTCAATTTTTGTTTGCAAATTTTTAGCATCTTTTCTAGAAAATTTGTTAAATGAATAATTTGACAAAGCCAATTTAAAAGAATTATTTGCAAAATAAGTTAAGGGTTGTGAAGAATTATTGGATTTAGCATGTTCTGAAACATTATTTTCAGTTTCTAATGAATTAGTTTCTATTTTGCAAATGTTTTCTATTTTTAAATCATTACTTTCAGTTTCAATATTATTTTCATGTTCTAGAGAGTGATTTTCTGCATTTAAATTATTATTTTCTAATTCTGTGAAATTATTTTCTATGGCAATATTTTCATTCACTTTAACAATAATGTTCTTTTTGATTTTATTTCGTACATGTTTAGAAAAAGCTTTAAAGTTACTAAACTTTTGATTACAATCTAAAAAGGCACATTCATATAAATTGTTTGGTGGTAAATTATGAAAATATTTAAGGTGACAAGTGATCTTTTTGAAATCTGTAAATATATTTTTACACATAAAGCAATGTAAATTCATTTTTGAAATTTCTTAAAAATATAAATAATTCCATACATTAATTTTATATCTCATAAAATATACATATACTCAAATAATGTGTAATATCAAGTAATATGTTGTACTTTTACCAAATTAATTTGCAGTTTTCTGGATATTCAATATTAGAAGTATTGAAGATTTTAAATGACAAATCCACACACGATTTAATATTGTCCAGCTTGTAAAAACTGATCCCAAAATATACATAAAACTCGTGAAAATTAAAAACTGAGGATCCAATCGCGCAAATAAATGGTTTTAAAGTTTTTTTTTTTGATGAAAATATTCATCAACTAAAAGTTTAATTTGTGTATTAAGTTCGGAATTATTAGAAATAACAAAAATGATTTTTTTGAATCTTCTTCTTCTTTTTTTTTATCAATTATAATACATTTTCTTGAAGCTGGTTTCAAAACTGAGTGAATAAGCTCCAGTATAACACAATCTCTTACATCTGAAATATTAAAACAATTAGTAAAAAATAATAAACATTTCTATAAAACTACAAATAAATTTTTTGGTCAGTTCTACTATTACTTTTTTTAATAAAATATACATACTTGTATGCACATACATATGATACCATTAAAAAATTTAAATTAACAATTTAAAATAAATAATTTAAGTAGTAAAATTCAACTATAAGTTAATTTTCAGTACAAAGTTAAAAAACTAATATCTGTAGTTAATGTAAATAACTATATTATTATCAATGTGTATTTAAATAACAATATTTTTAATGAACTTTGAATTTGGTTGTATAAACATTTTTATTTACCAGAATTGTACTCAGATAATAGTTCCAAGCTTTCTTTATCTTTAACATCGCGTTCTATAATTTTTAACTTCAGCGTACAAAATGTCTCCCATTTTATCTTAAGTAAATGTTCCTTTTCTGGATAAATTTTTGAAAAATCCGCCAATATCTATATATTTATACAACAAATGTTATTTTTTTATGTATTATGCTAAAATTATACAACTAACTAAATTGTTTCCAAAAGATTGTTTATATATAGGCAATTCTTTAAAAATTTGTTCCAAACCATTTTCAGAAGCTTTTATAAAATTTCTTCTAATGCGAAAAGTGTTGGCCCACTTTTCAAGGACATTTGACATTGGCTCTATGTTATTCATTAACCATTGTTAATCATTTAATATATCATCTTTGTTTGAAATTTAAATTATTTATATTTTGTAAGATATGTATAAAAAGAGTTAAATATGTATACTTATGGATTCTGTCTAAACAAGGAAAACAATTTAAAAAAATGTACTTCAGAATTTTCTGCTACGTGATAAATTGTGAGAAAATTCAGAACCTTTTCATAGTTAAATTATGGTTCTTTGCAGAAGAACTACGTGGAAGGGACACTCTTTGTGACACACTGCATCTTTGGCTATGGAACACTGAAGGTCCTTAGTCTTCCTAATTATACTATTCCAAGGCAATCGTTACAAAAATACAAATAGCGCATCATATATTTCGAGTCACAAATAATTAAATATTCATTGGAAAATATGAAATTTCAATACAGATGCACGTTTTGAATTTAAGGAAACAAACAATAATTACGTAAAAGCTCAAATTTAAAAATTGAAAACTTGTTTTAGAGAAAATTGTTTAAGTATACATATTTTTAACACACATATGTAAAGGTAATGCTTTATGTACCTGCAGACTCCGGTTATATATTTTCAAAGTTTTTATTAGACGACGTTGGCACATTTAAACACTATCCTCCTTATTCATAAACGATTATTAAATTTAACAAACGTTTATTAAGGCAAATTTTATATGGAAATCTGTCTTAATAAACGTTTGTTGAATTTAATAATCGTTTTTGAATAAGGGGGTAACAAATGAAGCAACAACAAATAATCAAAAACAATATGCATGCACAAATATGCTTATAAATACAAAACCAATGTTACGAAACTTTTGTCAAATAAAATTCTTAACAAAGGCAATTACATAGTACATAAACTAACTCTTCATAAACTAACGTAATTAACTTTTCACTTTTTAATATTGTAAATTGACACTTGTAACTATAACTTAAACCCGGCAATGTATGTACATATGTATGTATGTACGTACATACATAGTACATATTTTATAGTTGACAATAAATACTTACCACTTTCCTTTTTATATTTTTGTTAATAATTGTATTTAAAACTTAATTATGTATGTATTATATTTTTAATTTTGCACTTTTATTTTATTTTTATCGTTAATACACAGTTTATATTTTTATATTTTAATCGACTGTTTTCAACTCGTTCAGAATAAAACTAAAATCAAAAGAAAACAGGTATGTGTGTTTTTTTTGTATAATTAAAACAGTTACTTTCAACATTCCAATGTTACGCAAGTGCTGTTTATTTTTGCAATTTACCTAATCGTATTTAGTTTAGGTATTCGGTTTATTTATTTAGTTTGTTCTCATATAAATATATATGTATATGGTTAAGATTTGTTATAAAAAAATGCAATTTTAAACAATTTCTTCTGGTTCAAATTGTAACAATATTATGTATGCATTTATATAATGTATAAAAAGAGCATTGTTTTTACATTGATTAACCAAATAATATGATACGATTATTTAAGTAAATAGTGAGATTTATCAGCACTATTTACTGACCTCTTTCTCTCGCTCTCTCCTTCATTTAAATAACCCTTATATTTGGTACATTAATAGTAGTGTCAACTCTTTTAAATATATTATGTAGAATTCTAACAATGAAGATTTGAGAATTAAATAATTAAAGACATTTTTTATAAAACTTCGAATATTAGCAATTAAATCAACGAAAATGTGCAAATTATTTTTTACTTAATTAATATATTATAGTTTGGTACTTAGTTAATATATTATTAAAACTTTAAAAAAATAACAGGTTTTATGAACCATATTTAGAGGTCAAAACCAGTACTTTAGCATTACTTATTACCTTAATTTCAACTTTGGTATTGTCATATCTACTATAAAATGTTCTACGTTTAAGTTCAAAGTATATCAAAATTAAGTAAATTATTTTCTAAAATTTAGTACATATTTACTTATAAAAAAGTTTTCAGAAACTATTTTTTTTTCAAGAAAACGACTTTATGTTCAATATTTTTGTAAGAAATTTTTACTTCAAACTAGTAAAATTTTTCATTATTTTTTTAAATTACTACATTATTTGTTAAGGAATTTAACTTACCTGTTTCGAGAAAATATATACTAAATACAAGTAAATTTTTACTATATTTTTTCTACATTTTAAGTAATATTTAGTTAATTATGTCCTAAAATCAAGTACAATTGTACAAGTTACGATTTTCAATTATACAATTTTTTAAAATTTATCTGTACTTTTTTTAAGGAAGATATTCCTAAATATCAGTTTGTTACTTTTTAAGAAGTAAGACATCTTTTATTCAATGGTAGGAAATAATATATTGCTTTGCTTCTTAATTTATCTGAACTAGATTCTTGAAAGCATTTCTTAATAATTAGTAAGCAATAAACTCGAAGTAGCAGATTAATAAATATGTATTAATATGCAATATAAATTTCTCAGTATTTAGGAAAATTTTAACTAATATCAAAGAAAACCATTAACAAGTTTTAAGTATATTATAAATTATGAACTATTTTGGAGTAAACCATTTACTGAACTCAGTTTTTTGAACTAAAACCAAAATTACTTAATTTTATGGGAATTACATCATAAAATTAAGTAATTTTGGTTTTAGTCTAGGAAAAATTTCTTAATTTCTAGTAAATATTATTTTGCGGTTAATATTATTTTCCTACAATCAAGTAATTTATCTATAGAAATTATTAAACTAATTTCAAGTTTATGAACTATTTGCTTTTTTACACAGATTAAGTAATTTTTATTACATTTTAATAAAATTTCCTTAATTTTAGTTAAATTTTACTCAAATTTAGGGAAATTTTTGAACTATTTTTAAGGAATTTTTTTTCGTAAAATTTAGTACATGTCTTTTTTTTGAGTGTAGGATCATTATTTTTATGAAACTTTAATTAGAGAAAAGTTAATTAACAAAATTATAATGACATAATACATGTTTGAGTAATGATTTTCTTTCGCGATCGGACCATTTGTTTATGTGAGTACATTATATTAACAGCCGCAAATATAGCTGACAGATTTGTCGAACATAAAAAAACTTGAAAAAATTTCAATTTTTATATAGACTTAAAACATCATAACACTTGAGGTAGAATTGTTATATTTTTAAATTTCCATAATTGTTACTTAAGTCCAAAAATAATTTATTTACGATATGTTTACATAAATTAATGTAATAGATGAAGGACAACACAAATCAGACAAAAATTCTGAAAATTATAATTGTTCAATTCACAAGCGATGTTGTATGTTGTACATTGTATGATACAACTATCTGATTGTGAACACAATTTTGAGCAAAGTCGTATGTTTGTGTTGTAAAGCCATCAAAATGTCAAAAGTAAAAAATTAATAATACAAGCGAGAAAAACATAATAATTTCAGCATTGTGTGAAAACTATAATGCAGACATTTTAGCACATAAGTAAAAATGAATGATCGTTTTTCATAAATTAAATACAATTACATTGCATTATTTAATTTTATTGCTTATTAATTTTATTTCCTTGTTTTAAATTTGGCAATCAGTTAATGATTTTAGTGCTACCGTTGGGTTATTTTTTCAACTAAAATCAATAATTTCCTAATTGGAAATAGTGAACTTTTGACAATATTTAAACTTTTATACAACATTCGAAAAAGATATGTTTAAATGTCGTAGTTGTTGTACAAATTTTTTATAAAGAAATTACCAACAAAATTTATACAACTATTGTAAATTCAGACGACAGTCCTACGACACTACAACATCACTTGTAAATTGAACAAACATAACTAACTTAAAAACACTTAAAATTTAATTTCATGTCTGCATCTTAGTTGCGACCCAAAAGTACAATGTCTGATATTTACTTTTAAAAGATAATTTAATTGAAATGTTGGGACTATCGCCATTTTCAACACTACCAAGACTTCTCATAATCCCAGAAGTGTGATTGATAATAGTGGGAGGCATATGTTGCTCGAAGTGTACGAAACAAATTTCTTACAGAACAGATTTTCATATACAGCTGAATAATTTGGAAACGTTATAATTTGTCAAACAATACTGAATAAAATTCTATGAAAAGAAACAAATTAAAGTATATATGAATCACGCTATATATTTAAATTAATCGAATCAAAATCAAAAACAACAAATTTCCTGATAGCTATGGCTGAAATGTTTATTAATTCAACTGAAAAAGAATTCTACTGTATTTATTGTTTTCACTCTTAACAATAATTTCTCATTTGCGTTTTTCCATTTTCTTGATTTCATTTCTTCTTCAATATACAATGAATATGTACTAAGTATAATATGAAATATTATTTCTCTTACTTTCGTTTGCATTCTATTTTACATACAGGTTGTTGAGTTCCTGGGTGGTTATTTAGCCGGAAGCTTAGCCATTATGACGGATGCCGCACATTTAGCATCAGATTGTATTAGTTTCGTTATTGGTCTAGTTGCCATTTGGCTGGGCAGCAAACCACCGGATGGAAAAATGTCATTTGGATATAAACGATTTGGTAAGTAAACATCCTTAACAGACAATTATACATACACAGACATATGTATGTACTTGAATATCACATGTAAAATACTCAACACTCAGAACATGATATGAACATAAATATTTACCAAAGACTTTAGGCAAAATGACTCAACTACCAGTAAATATTGAAAGCTAATATCCCAATTATTGGCAGTTCAAAATTTTTAACAATTTACAATAAATTAAAATTTGCATAACAAGATAAACGCTAAAGTTTTAATTGGATAAATTTAAGAAATACTAATATGTATTTGTACATAATATTTGTAAGAGATTTCGATATATCGATGGTCATAGGTTGACATCTGGGAACTAACGTTTTTTTAAAGATTATATAATGATGCCAAATAATATCTGTATGATGAAAGAGGAAGAGTTTGGTATCGTTATCAACACTTGGAAAATAATTTAGGTGCGAGGTGTCAAGTTTATATATTACAACTTTAATAAACACAGGTCACATATATGAGTCATTCCATGTCAGACCGAACACCTTTTTTACAACAGCTCATCCGATTTACTTGAAATTTTGCAGACATATTCTCCACTAAAAAATATTGTACACGTATTTCCAGAAAAAAAATTTTTTTTTTCAACAAGTTATGTGCATTTCAAAATCATCAAAATCATGAAAAATCTTCTATTTCTATTTCTTCTAATTCTTTTTTTTCCCCGATTTGTTTCCATTTTAGTACCATGAAAAATTACATTTTCAATTTGATTTTTGTAATAATGAAATAAAATAAATTTAAAGCAAACAGCTTTTAAATAACAGTTTTTATTTTATTTTTTTATACATTACTAAATATAAATCATCATTCATTTTTGCTTTACTGAACCGTTCTTTAAGTTTTTTATTGTGCTCATTATATTGTTCTATATTAAAAAATTCACTATTTATGTTTTTAACGTTTTGTTCAACCCATTGATGAAAAGTAGCCGGGGAATTTATTGGATTGTCAATATTTGTCACACTAGCTCGTGCTGCTAATCTTTTAATTGTTCCTCCAAGCCCATCACAAGGGCCCTTTCAGTGCGAAGTTGCAAAGAAGTGCCATTCTGCTTTTACAGCGAAATCATCTTCGTGAAATGCAAGGTGAGAAAATTTTTCTTGTTTTTATATTGAGCACTTGTTGCTCCATCTGAGAAGTAAAAATTTTTTTTAAGGAACTCAATCTTTCTTTACATTGATTTTTTTGTATACATAAAAATTCTAACGACACATAGAAAAAAGAAAACAAAGCATGCTCTAAAAAAATTTGAATTTTTCAGCGAGTGTTTTTATAATGTTCACATGCAAAATGTAATTTTTCATGGTATTACAATGGAAAAAAATCGAAAAAAAAATAGAATTCATTCGACTTCCATTTTGAAATTTACAGGGAATATTAAGGTGATATTAAGCTTTAAGAAAATATTTTTTTAGATTTTCTGACTTGTTCGAAGGTGGCGGAAAACAGAAAATAAATAAAAAAGCAAATTTTAAAAATGAAAAAAAATTACAAAAAATTTAAATAATAATTTTTAAAAAGAAGGTTCAAATACCTTTAAAATAAGGTATTGGTCTTTAAAATCCATCCACAAATTTTTGCGAAATATTAGTTCAAAAGTTGTCATGTCGGAAGATTTTTCATGATTTTGACGATTTTCAAATGCACATAACTTGTTGAAAAAATTTTTTTTTTTCTGGAAATACGTGTAAAATATTTTTTAATGAAGAATACGTGCTAAAATTTTGCAAGACTTCGGCGACATCAAAGTCAATTTTTCGCAAAAATCGTTCGGTCTGACATGGAATGACTCATATGTATGTATATGTATGTATACATTTTAATTTATATCTAGTTGTAATAAAAACTCATATAATATAAGTATATATTCTATATACATACATACATAGATTAAAAAATGTTAACACCTTTAAATAAAAAATCGACCATAAATAATTTGTATCGCAAGAATCGCTCAGTTTGTGAAAATATTTTTCTTATCTAATCAAATACATAAAATAAAAGCTCTTTTACTTGTCAAAAAAGAATAAAGAAATTTTAAATGTTTTCCTAAATAAACAAAGAGAAATGTTGAAATACAGATCCATACACATTTTTATCCGCTAATCAAATTTAAATAAACAGTTACAGTTTGTCTTTTACAAGGTGAAAGATATTATTAAGCATGACCCAATTTAAATTTAGAAGGTTAGATATAGAAAATAAACTAAACTTCCTACTGTTGAATTAATGCCGAGTCATTTTTATGTCAGCTATACCCAGTGGTGATATTCGAAACAATTAACAACCGGTTCGCTTAAAAAAATTATATTTTTGCCAAACTTTGATAAAAATAGCGAAAATTTTAAAGTCGCATCCCAGTAACAGACCACAAGCCTCTTGAAGGAAATGATATAAACTTTTGTTTAATAAAAAAATAGTTTTGATTTTGCAAAATAAAAGTCAAAAAAAATTGCTTTATTTTTTTCTCAAAAGATTGAAGAAAACACTATCGAAAACATCATCATCCAAGAATCCAATGTATGACCAAAATAAAATCATTTGTTTGTACGTTTGGACAATGAACAGCTGAACAATATTGTGTTTGTTGCCGAGACTAATCACCTTGATAAATACACATTATATAAAACCGTTAAAACAAAAAACATAATCACCCCTATCGTGAATAAAAATTTCACATGAAATTTGTTCCCTTTTCACATTTTTCCTATTAAAATCCATTGTTAAAAAATAAAAGGGAACAAATTTCATGTGGAATTTTTTTCACGAGAAGGGTGAATATGCAACAACCGGTTCGCAAAATTTTTAAAATTTTAACAACCGGTTCGAGCAAACCGGTCCGAACCGGCTGAATATCAGCACTGGCTATACCGGATCAAATACGCTTTTTGTAATAGTTGGAAATGGTAATATGGGTGTAAAAATCAAATTTTAAAAACTTCTGAAAACATGTGGTAGAATAATATATGTATGTATGTATGCATTAGTATATGTATGTATCTTGACTGCCTTAAATAAATGTGTTTTTGATTTCAAAAAAGAAAAGTATGTAAAGTTATATATATATATTATGCCCTGTGGTTCCTAGTAGGAACAAAGGGCCGCAATGTAAAGTTAAGTTAAATTTAAAGAATAAAATAGTTATTTACAAGTTATTTGCAAATTGGAATACATTTTCTACCCATTTGGTAGAAAATGTGTGTATTGACGCCGTTGGCAAGGTAACATGCGCAAAACTTTAATTTGGCCCCGAATTCTGTTTGTCAATAATGTTGAGTTAAATAAATGATATTAACAATGTATTCCTATTCCAATTAAAACATAAAATTTCATCGCTTATTTTACATTTTTTAAACGACATTTCAAAAAGTTGATAAATTTGATTCCGATTTTAAAAATGCTAAATCAAATTAAAACCCCTCAAAAGGTTGTTAATTTAAAACAATATATATATATGTATTTTCGAATTTGATGAATTTCATGTAAAAATCGAGATGCATTGAACCCGACCCCCTCAGATATCGATGAAATTTTGTTCATAGCTAAATTTGATCAATACAATATATATACTCTCATTTTTAGAAATGACCGTTTTGCGATTTTTTGGGCGTGACACAGTGGGAACGTTTTTGAAAAAACGCAAAAATGGTCGAAAAGAGCTCCATTTAAACTACAATAACTCAGAATCGGCTAAACCGATTTCCATGATCTTGGTATCATTAAAAAGATATTTTAACAGGCTTTATGACACGTTCAAAAAAAAAATACACTGTAAAAAAAATTATAACAAAAAAACATTTTAACTGATGAAAAAACCAAAAAGATCAAGGGTTTTTTACAGTGTATTAATTTTTTAGAAAGGTTTATCCTTCATCTATACCATATCAAAAAATAAAAATGGGTTCTTTTTAGTTTTTTTTATATAATTTTTTAAGTAGTGTCACTTCTAGTAATTGCCCTTATATTTTATAACAAAAAAAAATTTGAGGTAACGAAAAACCAAAAAAGATCAAGGATTTTTTACAGTGTATTACTTTTTTAGAAAGGTATTTCCTTCACCTATAACATATCCAAAAAGTAAAATGTGTTCTTTTTTATTTTTTTTTAAATAATTTTTTTAAGTAGTGTCACTTCTAGTAATACGTACCGAAAGTTTTCGAAATAATTCGAATAACAGCGAAAATATCTGGTGACATTCACAAAATAGTTCAACAATTCTAACTTTTTTGAACTTTTTCACGTAAGTTTCCTTGTTTAACAGTAATTGAATCTTGCGATCCAGGCATCATTCGGCTAATTTCATCATCTTCATAAAATAACTTGACTGTGCTTAGTGTTTCGGTTGGTAAACTACGTCTGCTCATTTTAAAAAGATTGATATCTGCAAACTTCGTTTTATTCCTTCGGATATCTTTACTTTTTTTTATACAATCGTGAGATATATCATCCCCAAAACGATCTTTAATTTCTGCGTGACTCATATTGATTGGTAAGAGAGATAAAAGTTTTTGCTTTTCCAAAAGATTTGAGCTGTTCTCTATTTGATATTTGATGTTTTCCAAAATTTCTTCGTAAATGGCTTTGACGTTTTTAAGTTGCGCTGACAAATCAGATAATGGATCAGCTCCAAGTGAATCTGCTATATTTTCGAAAATTTGCTGTGATTTTCTATTTCTGTATGCATCTCGTTTCATATATTTCCTTTTAAGAGGCGACATTTGGTTTGGTAGATGAGGAATAATATGATCATTTATATTTTCAATGACTTCCGTCCTTTCGATGTTTGCATTACGGCTGGTACAAGTTGGAAGTTCATTCAATTCTTCGCTAATTTCATCGCTGGGCGTTGTTGGTAAATAATTTGAGACTTCATTCTGCTCCACGTTGGATTCATTACGACTGCGCGCTTTTCTCAGTGTATTCCGGCAAGTTTCGCAAATACGGCTACAATGAATGTTGGCGACAGCTGGAAAATATTCAATTATATTTGCAGCCTCGTTTTGACTTATTTTACGAAGCGAAGCGCAACACTTATTACATATTTTTATGCATCTGTACTTATTGTTTGAATTCATATTCACTAAAATTTCTAAAATATACACGTAAAAATTGTAATGGGATATCTTGGCTTCTCGAAACTGTTTATAATTATGAATTTCGGTACGTTCATGAGGTGCAATTATATAGCATTTTTTAAGGCAAGAAAAAGGAAGAAAAAATAGACCTGAAAAAATCTTTGGAATGAAAAGGGCAACAATTTTTTTGTTCTATATATATTTCTCTTTATTATGGGTAAAGTAATAAATATTTATGACAAAATAGAAAATTATTATGAAGAATACATTGATTTTTTTATTCAGAATTTTGCGGAATTACTAGAAGTGACACTACTTAAAAAATTATATAAAAAAAAGTAAAAAGAACCCATTTTTATTTTTTGATATGGTATAGATGAAGGATAAACCTTTCTAAAAAATTAATACACTGTAAAAAAACCCTTGATCTTTTTGGTTTTTTCGTCAGTTACAATGTTTTTTTGTTATAATTTTTTTTACAGTGTATTTTTTTTTGAACGTGTCATAAAGCCTGTTAAAATATATTTTTAATGATACCAAGATCATGGAAATTTGTTTAACCGATTTTGAGTTATTGTAGTTTAAATGGAGCACTTTTCGACCATTTTCGCGTTTTTTCAAAAACGTTCCCACTGTGTCACGGCCAAAAAATCGCAAAACAGTCATTTTTTAAAAATGAGAGTTTAATTGTATTGATCAAATTTAGCTATGAACAAAATTTCATCGATATCTGAGTTGGTCGGGTTCAAAATTTCAGTTTTATCTCGATTTTTAAATGAAATTCATCATTTACGACATACTATGTTACACCTTGGTAGTTGATGACACATACTTACATTCATTATAACTCGTATGCTTCTCTTAGGTGAGCTAAATAAAAATAATTTATTACATTTAATATTTTTCTGTAAACAACTTTTGCAAACTGTTGAACATAGTTCAAAATTCACAATAAAAGTGTTGTTTTCTTCAACTCATTTCAATATCAAACCAAAAAATTGCTTATTGTTACCTTTTGGAAACAAAATGTCGTTTTTTATTGTACGCTATAATCAGGGTTTAAAACTTAGTCAAAGGCTTTTTTCAATTGACCATTGATATATAATTGCAAAAATACTAAAAATATACAAACTATTAACCAATGCCATATATGTACAAGCTTCATGATAGACATATTTTTGCAGTTATTTAAAAAATATTTTGCCATACAAAATATTTCCTGCATCAGCCAGAACACATTTTCCAACCATTTTCGCTATAATCGCCTTTGATTCCAAGAAGCTGTAGGCCACACGACTAGATCTCTAAATTTAACAATTTGGTTGTTCAGTGTAAATAAGAGTAAACTTTATGATTTTCTCTCCGTGTGTAGATTAAATTCTCTGGTAAAACCACAAACATTCTACTAATTGTCAAATAAGTCGAAAAAGTAAAACCACAATTACATGAAAACAAATTTAATTAATTTAAGGTTTTTATTTCAACGAATAAATTAGCGATAAAATGTTCACTGAAAAATAATATTAGAAGTTTAATACTACAGAACAAATTATGCTCTTGTATTTATGTTACAATGTGATATTATGATTTATTAAGCAAGCAAACAAAATTCAAACAAAATGTATGTATGTATATCTTTAAAGTATTTTACCAGCCTCGATAGAAATGTGGTCCTTATGAGCAAAATTGGGATTTTCGTCTAATTGTTTGAAAATTTCAGTATTCCGATTTTATTACCTATTAGATATTTTTTGAGTTTCTCAAAAAAACACCATTTTTATAAAAATGCTGATACATTTGCAAATATCTTTAACAATTTTACCTACATTTATTTGTCTTAGACTTTATTGTTTAATTTAGATTTTTATATATTTTGAAAGTGCTCTAGATCTTTTAAAAACATGCTGACGTGTGCTATTTATCTCATATGGTTTTGACGTTATATGCATTTGCATTTATTTACGATCTTATAAAATATACACTAGGGCCCCGAAATGCGCCTATCCTATTTGCGTCGCCATTCTAAATGTGGTTTTATCCGCTTTGCGTCGTTTTGATTCTGATTTGCGTAGGCTATAAAATTATGAACAAAATTTGACATTTTGGAATGATAATGTTGTTTTCTTCCACAAGCCGAAGATAGAATGTCACATTTTGTAGAAAAATGATAAATCAGATGAATAACAAAAAATTGCAGGCTGTTAAACAAATTACATGTCAAATGTGCCCTTTTTTGAGCCTTCATAACTCGATTACGCCACAGGTAATAATTTATCATACATAAATTCTAAAAAAATTACGATTATGCCCCACTGTGCATTGTTAAATATAGCGTAATAATGTCCATCTCTTAATTGCACCCTTTAAAAGAACTTAAAATATGAAGCATTATGTTGTTGCTGATTTATTTAATAAATTTTAAAATTCAAATAAGGCTGAAGCAAGAAACAACGATTTTTGATTAAAATTGTTTTAACAAAATGCACGTATATCACGTATATCATATATTTGTAATATGTTAAATGCTTGTGTGTGTGTGGGTTTTTTTTATAATTTAAATAAATATATGTTAAGTCAGTTCAATTGAAATTGTTTCATTTACAGAGGTCATGGGCGCAATTGTATCGATTTTGGGCATTTGGATACTGACCGCAACTTTGGTTTTAGTGGCAATACAACGCATTTATTCGAATGACTATGATTTGGATGGAAATACTATGATGACCATTTCTGGAATTGGAATTTTAATTAATATCATGTAAGTGTGAGTGCCAGTGCGATTTCTCGTACAAATGCATATGTACCAGCATCTGTATACATATGTAAACATCTATGTATACATAAGTGTAAATATAATGTGGTTATGGATGTTGATGTTGGCATTTAACTAAATGCATAAATACAAATGCAATTTTTATTTTATGCAAAAAAGGGCATAATACATACACAAAAAATAAATAAAATAAAAATCGTGTGTCTTTAAATTCTAGGGAAATGTTCAAATACACGTGTTCATTTATTTTTGCGCTCAATTTTTTTTATATTAATTTTAAATATTTTTTCAGTATGATTTTCATTTTACACACTTCAGTGCTTGACCTACCAGCAGGTAGTATTGTTTCCTCTCATGGTCACTCTCATAGTCACAATCATAATGGCCACCATGGTCACAGCCATAGTCACTCACACTCCACAACTTTACATCAACGACACAGTAATGATAGCGGGCACTTGCACACAGAGTTTGGAACGAGGTCACTACTTCCTACTGACAGCGATGCCGTTGCTGATGTTGCTGCTGCTACTGATGCTATTGACACTGGCGGGGAAACATCAATAGAGTTGTCGTCTGCACCAATGGTGCTCAACGGAAATTTGTTGAAACACCAACAGGATGGGTAAGAATTTATTGAAATTAAATTATTCTGTGGCCATTTATTTCAATGTAGTCATTTGTACAAGACATAAAAGGGCATTTTTTGCTGTATCTGTTATACCATTAAGTAAATTAAACGTCGTTTTTTCACTCACAATTTCAGTCAACTTTAAATATGTAGTATGAATTTTAAAATAATAAGATTGAGCTTATTTTCCCGAAAACTGTAAATGCACCTTATGAGGAAGTTTTGTATTTTACGACAAGAAATGATATTTATACTTTAGCAATGTTAAGTAAGAGAAAAGGACATGGTTTTGTTTGTGCAAATGATCATGTCTTCATTAAAAAGTATAACTTTAAACAGAATTATATATTTTAAAAATAAATATTTAAATGCAATATATTAAATCAATTCAGGTCTACTTACCTATACAATTTCAAAACAATTTAGTTTATTAAGTTTTAAATAATATTTTGTAAAGTAAAGAATTCATCCAATATACATATTTCAGTTTTATTTAATATTTATTTATTGTTTCAACGTTTTGTTTCTCGAAAGTTTATGTATTTTAGAAATTGTTTGCTCTAAAAATTTTAATTCACGGAATTTAGCATCTAAATATTGCTTTTCATGTTTACCAATAAAATAAGTACTTTCTACTATCCAGACTCATATTATTGTTACATTTATACCTTTAAAAAACTGTGGTTTATTTTCTTTAAACAAACAGGATTCCTTTTAATTGCAAAAGAAAATATAACGTCTTTATTAATTTAGTTGTACACAAAAATAATTTTAAATTAACTCTCTGCCTTTTACTACACGTTTTCGGTTTAAAAACACACTTAAATCACAATTTGAGAGCGCTTGATGTTTACACAACGATGACCAACAATAAACTAAACTCAACTCCAGTTTCCCTGTTAGTATATTTATACACCAATTATAATTTCTAGATGGTTCAGAGCTAAGATATTAGATTGTTCATGCCTAGAATGTTCTGCCAAAAGCTTGGTATTCTGTTCGTCATTTCGTGAGAAATACTATCAAAAGTCCATATAAAAAAAATTGATGCGAAATAAATGCGAAGTTGTACTCTGTTCTTGTTGTGAAAAATTGCGAAATGTTTCTGGCATCATGTTTTTTCCACTAAACATGTATATGGCAACATTTTTTTTCAACTGCGAAATAATGAAAGCGGCACTTATTTCGCACGAAATTTAAAACAACAGCTGTTAGATTTTATTTGTTATTGTGTTTTTAATTTAATAATTTCGCACAAAAATTATTCAAATTGAAAATAGTACTAATAAAATAAAAAATAATAAAGTGAAACTGAGAAGCGTCTGATCATATCGGCAGTAGAAAATATTTGGCATAAAACCAATAAATTACATTGCAACCGCAACGCCATAAAAGCAACATGGATAATAATATAATTTTTGTTTCTTTAACATACAAAATAAAAACATATGGTTTTTGTTATATAAAAGAAACAATGTTGCATACGTAAAGGCAATAAAAACGACAATTTTCTTATAAATCGCGGCATTGTCACCATTTGCTAATTGTCAAAATTTTCATACGAAATAATTGATGTTGCTCAACAAATTTCGCAAATTTGAACAGAGTACCATGCTAAAGCCGTTAAAACTTAAGTTAAGGTGGCTATACACTACGTGTATTTGCTTATGTATTTTTAAGTTTACAACCCACATGTTTTTCTTTATGTCTGTCAAAATTGGTTATTTTACATAAGGGTTTTAATTTTTGGTCACCAACTTGTATGTACAATTACACGTGACATCGCCATGATTATTTACACATAATTTTCCATGTCGTTTCTTTGAAAAATGCGTTAAAGCCGCTGCAAAAATTTTTGGTGGCGTCACTAAAATGCCGGCGTCAAAAATATTGATTTAAGGTTTTTCGTCTTTCAATATACAATATGTGGAGCTTGTATCAAAAATTTTTAAATAATTTATATCATTGTTATTAAATTAACAAAATGAGATAAAAAAATATTTAATTTATCACTTATGCAAATTCTTCATACGGCCGGCTAATGATAGCGCAGATATTTAAACGTCGACAAATCTTTTCGCATGGCATATACATTTGAAAACATGTGTTTGAACATAAGAAAATAGAGCGTGTTCTAATCGAAAAAATTACATATGTATTTCCACATGTATTTTACACAAGCAAAGTTTATGAGGTCACCAACTACATGTTTTCACTCCGTTATGTAAAATTTGACATATACAATGTAAAAAACACGTAGTGTATAGTCACCTTTACCATACTGTTCAGCTATGTTTATAACAGGGTGTTATCAACAATGCTTATAATTAATTAGAAACTCTACAAATGCAAATAACGCTAAACAAGTTGTATATTGATAAACATTCCGTATGTTGATAAAAATGTTGTATGTATATAAACATGCTGTTTGTTTATAAACATGCTGTATGTTGATACCGAACGTTAAATTTAAATTGAAATACAATGTCGCTCCGCTTAAGCCTGCTCGTACAGATTCACCTTTACCATAGGTAGCTAATCGTTCTAAATGTACAGCTTTCATTTTTTTACACCTTAGGGAGAGAAATCTTTTCTTACTTGTAGACCACACAGAACTAATAATAATAGTTGGCCTTTGTTAAATCGTTCAAAGTTCGCTGTTCGATCACGTCTGCCTTTCCTATTTCGGAATTCGGCCTAATGACTTTTTCGTAGCTGGACCGAATATCAATAAAAAATTTTTTAGTTTTCTTCTTAAAATATCTGTCAGTCTTTTCTTAGTATTTATGATATTGTTGTCTCCAAAAAAAGAAAGAACTTGCTACCAAAAACAGTAATAAAAAAACTTATGATGCAAAATTTTAATAATTGAAAAAATCGTCAAATCGCCACTTTGCTAATTTTTGAAATGAAAAATCGTCAAAATGACGATAAATCGTGAAATCTGGCAGATATGTGTGTAGTCCAAATGAAATTTTAATTAGGTTACTGTCAGATTTTATTAAACATGATTTCATTTAGTTATTAGCCATTTTTTCAAAATTATTTCACCATCAGAATATAGATTTTCAAACCGCTTGGCTACTAGGTGTGCGTACCTTTCGTTAAATCTCCTATTTCAGAGAGTTTCAGTACGAGTATATTTATTTTTCTTTATGTGGTTTTTGAGCTTGTACTTAACAGGATTGCCTTTCATACATTTTAGTATACAGACATATTTTTATTCATTGAAAAATGCAGAAAGTTATAAATTAAAAAGAAAAATTTCATTAGAAATATCATTCGTACGGCAACTAGATATGTAGACTAAGACGAATAATGTAGACACATACTTTGCAAACAATTATATTTATTATTTAAGTTTATTGACCGATTCGGCTGATAACGGGCTATATTGATTAAAAATTTTGAAAAGTTGTATCAACTCAGTAGATAATAAATATTTTTAAGGTAATACTAAAACCCCACAATGGGGTTACGTTTTATTTATTATGTTTTATTATTATAGGATAGAAATTTGTAATTTTTTAAAAATGTTTTCCTATTAAGTCTTATTATTGAACACAATTCATAAAACTCGAAAATAATTTTTATTCTTCAAGCAAAAAAAGAAAACTATAGAAATAAGTTCTATTAGATATTTTAAAAATAAAACTCAAAAATAATCATTATAATTTGAAGGAAAAATAAAATTTAATGATTTCAGTTTTTAATTTGATATTAGTTTTGTTCGATTAACCGTGTCGTTATCAATTACAATTATCTAAGTTTTTCGAATTAGTATTAAATTATTAACAAATAATTGGATTTTAATCTCAAGCAGCTAATCATATAGTTTTTTTTTTAATATATTATATATTTATTATTTTCTTATAACTCAAAGAGGGTAGAAAATTGTTCAAATGTAATCTATGAATTATTACAAAATGGAAATTAACTTGAGCCAGAATCTCTTAAATTAAAAATGATAAATTCAAATATTTACCAAATTTACTAAAGAACGAGTAAGAGTTCATATTCGGCTGTACTCACCACTTATATTTTAATAGTGTGATATATGCATACTCGAAACAAATTTGTTTTACATTTAGTATCGATAAGGATATGTAACCTAGTTGTATTATTTTTCGGATCCCTTATATGGGATCTATTACATGTTATGGGAAGATCGTCATAAAATATTTTATTGTGATTTCTACGTATTGGCGTGTTATGGAGAATTTTATCTAAACAACGATATATTTTAGAGTTTTTTGGGTATTGTAGTTATTCTCGGAAATGGGCTTTATCTTCACAAAATGTAATAGTAAAATTTGTATTTACATGGAACTGATCTGTGTAAAATTTCAGTTCGATGTCGATATTTATAAGATATTTACGTAGGTTAATATGTTTTTCGGATATGGTCCACAAATGGTAGCTATAACTAAAATTCGTTACGATGATTAATATATGTATTTGAAATTTATATTGATGTTTATAAGAGATTTATGTGATTTTAGGAAGAGGACTTCATGCATGTGGGGACTATGGACTTATGCAAACAAAGAAGTCGTTTTATGATTTTCATTAGCTTGAAACTTATTTTTGCTAAACTTTCTATGAATACTGCAATTCTATTGACATTTTTACCACATAGCCATATTCCGGGAAATGTCTTCCCGGGGCTATTGGGGCTATGAAAAATCGTGGACCGATTCTTACTATTATCACCGAAACTTGTCCTTGTATAATAAAAATAATGGGTGCAAAATTTCATGATATTCTACAATATATTCGAAGAAAAAAAAAAATAAAAATACTCTGATCCTACTCGACAGAATTTGCACATATTCAATACCAAACATTTCGGTGAAACAAAGAACGTGCTTTATAATTGTCATTGATCTAAGTGTTTCTTACGAAGCTCTATCGTTTCTTCAACAGACGGACGTATATGGCTAGATCGATTTAGAATTTTATAACGACCCAGAATATATGTTTCTACAGGGTGGCGCAAAAGTAATCCTCCTATCAGGAAAATTTCTTAAATTTTGCGATTGGCTCCTAATGTCAGTTCTGCAATATTCCGCGTTCTGGAGCAGTGTAGCGTAACATTGTTTATTAACGTGTATTTCGCATGTGTTTACTACACAAATTTCAAAACAGAACTGACATTAGGAGCCTGGCAAAATTTATTGCATTTTCTGATAGGAAGATTACTTTTGCGCCACCCTGTACGAACAATATTTCGATGTGTTAAAAAGGAATGACAAACTTAATATAAAAACTTTTCTTTCAGCAATTTAGTAACAATATTAAAACAAAAACATACATAACACAGCCCAACAGGAACATTTTTTAGTTTATTTGTATACATCTTATATAGGGCTAACTGACTTTTTTGAATCAGCTCTAGTTTTAGAGATAGAGGTTGAACGAATGAATACAACCCTTATTAAATGTGATTTTCTTCGTGTCTTTTGATAAACAGCAGCTGAACGAAATTGATCCGTACACTTAGAACGAAAACCGTTCAGTTAAATGACCGGCTCATTCCGTTCAATGAAGTGATCCGTTCATTTTAACCCGTTCGTTCATGAACGACACAGCTCTAATATATATTCCACTCAGTAGTTTTGGAGATATATTCAAATATATGAAGAAAAAATATTACATACATATGTATATCTATTTTTTATGAATTTTTGAAAAAGAAAATAAAATTTAAATATGTAATAACAAAAGTTCCAATATTTTTCTATAGCCATATAGGCAGATACATATGTCCTGCATATGCACGCAATACTTTTGATTTTATTATAAATTTTGTGAAACTACAGCGTGGTTTTTTCTTTTTGTTTTACAAAAATCTAAAAACAATCAATCAGAAGTACTACATACCTTTGTGTACTGTTGTATGTATAACGTATTTTCTTTTAAACATATAGAGTTACGAACAATTATTATTTTTATTTTGAACTGTTAATTTTAAATCATTGATATTTCTTTTATTTCGGCTCGAGTTCATTAAATTTAATTTTTCATTAAATTATTTTTACTGAAGGTAGGAATTGTCACTTCGAACCATCAGTGATACTGGTTAAAGGATTGATGTTTGAATGTAGGCTAGCGGGCGCCGCAGTGGTGCAGAGGCTGATAACGTAAAGAATTCTGATGAGAGAAAGTGGTGTTTCTCGAAATATATGTAAATTCAACCAACAACCCAGGTTCGAATCCTAAGCCAAGAAAAATTATCAATAAATTTTAATAATAATTTTCATGTAACAATTCCTACCTTTAGTAAAAATAATTTAATGAAAAATTTAATTTAATGAACTCGAGCCGAAATAAAAAGAAATATCAATGATATATAGAGTTACATTATTTCGAATAAAACCCACAGTTGTAAATGGATTTAACAAGATATAGCTTGTGTAACATTTTTTCCTATACGACTGAAGAAAAATAATGGAACATTTTTTATAAATTTTTGAAAAATAAAGAATGTATAAAAAAATGTCCCTTCCAATGTTGAGCGATATCTCCGAAAATACTCCATGGAGTCAAAATAAAGTTAATCTAGCATAAAGATAATATTGTAGCCGAATTTTGGTTTTTTTCTTTTTACTGAATAGAATGAACCGTTTAATAGTTACGTTACTATAAATCGCGTAACTTCGTAGTTTTCTTCAAAAATTAATATCTCAAAAACTGGAACTGATACAAAAAAAGTGAAAAGGCACTGAATACCAATACTAAATGACTAAGAAATCTAAGGCACCATAAAAAGTTTTCATTTTGTTGGGATGTGTAATTAAATGTTTTCTATAGCAAAGAGAGCAGCATATTTATAAATATTTACCATAAAAATATGCAAATTAACAACTGCAAAAACGTACATAAAAATCGATACAAATATTATAGTAATATGTTGAACAATTGTCATTATTTGCAGAAATGAAAAAAATTTAAATCTTCGTGCAGCCATGATACATGTAATAGGGGACTTGGTACAAAGTTTTGGAGTATTTATTGCATCAGTATTAATTAAAATATTTGTAAGTCAATAAGTAATTTTGCCTACGAGCAAAGAATAATAAACAAATCTCATCATATTAATTTATTTTTCTTCTTTAGCCAAAAGCAGTATTTCTTGATCCATTGTGCACTTTGCTATTTTCCATAATTGTAATAATGACAACAATTAATTTATTCAAAGAATCAATGCATTTAATAATGGATTCAGTACCTCAGGAAATTTCAATAGATGACCTCGAAATGGATTTATTAAATATGGAAGGAGTCAAGTGCGTATATACTTTGTATTGCACATTATTATGTCTGATTATAAATTCTCATCTGTTCTATTTTAATCTTCTGTTTGCAGATCTGTTCATCATTTGAATGTTTGGAATCACACTTCAAATTACAGTATTTTAATGGTTCACTTAGTCATTGGTAATAATAACTTTCAATTGTTTATAATAGACAACATCAATCATAATCTACTTAAAACATACATTGCATTAATTCATACAAATTATTTACATATAAACACTTGTAAATATGTACTCGTACATTAAACCGGTCCGTAAAAAATTTATTTATATTGTATAAATATATTTTTGTTCTTTAGTATCTAATACTTACCATATAAGATTTAAGATATTATACATCATATCATTAAAATTATATAGTATATAAAATCGGTAAAAATTTCATTCAGAAAACAACTGATCTGGAATTAGCCAAATGACTGATTCCACGAGACCACTGACCAGTAATACGTTCTAATACATTATGTGAATGTGACCTGTAACTTCAACAGCCCCTGGTCAGTGTTGGCCGAAATAAATTCCTGCAAACAAAGAAATAATATAGTTGTACATGTTTACCACAACAATGTCAACATTTTTACAAGTTTTTCAACAATTTCATGGTCACTGTAATTATTTATATGATTGCGGTAACTATAATATGGTTAAGTTGATTCAGATGATTACTACAATCATCCATGATTACTACAATGAATCCATTTACCATAATTTGTTGCTCTTTGATTATGATAAAGAACAACATAATATGGTATAATCTTTCATCATAAAACTGTTCACCATAAACATTACATAATTGCTTTCATTAGATATATGATTGGTATAATCATGTGAATGGTAACTTAATCATATCGTGGTTGCAGAAATCAAATAAATAATAAAAATATTGAAATAGTTGTGGTAAACATGCGCAACTATATTTTTTAACTGCATATTTTGATGGAGGTTGTCACACATTTTGATCCATAACTCGTGTTATACGATACCGATTCTGCTGATTTTCAATATAAGATTTATAAACGGTTTTTTTAAACTTTGTTGATTTTGGTTGTGTTTACACAGCCAAACAGACGGATCGACAGACGGACATAGCTCAATCGACTTAGAATTTCATAAGGATCAATATATTGTTGGGTCTCAGATGAACATTTCTGAATGTTACACACGGAATGCCAAACTTATATACATATACTATTATACAAAACTGAAAAAGCTCACAAACTTTGATCTACCTCAATCAAAGTTAAACATAAATAAGATGAAAGAAAGCTTTGTTTATATCTTTTATTCTATTTCTTTAAAATGGTGAGTTAAATATATGATGTTTCATGCTTTTCTTTCTAAGGAATTTAATGAACTCAAGCCTGAATAATTTAAAAATATTAAAAATATGATCAATCAGAAAGAAAATCACGAATAATAATATAAATAAACACCCGGAACGCTGCTACATACATGTACATACATGCTGTTCTGTAGTGTTGGGATTGTAAAAAGGAATCAACATATATATTTACTGAAAATAAAATCCTTTTATGCTGAAACCCCCTAATGTTTTTGCTAGTCACAATATTTTAATTATATTATTATAGATTTACATACAATACATTTATTTATATCCTTTGTACTTTAGTTTTGTGTGTTTTGATATTTCAGATATTCTCACCGATAGCAATACAATTCTAATGAAAGCCACAAAATTGGCTGGAAGTGCAAAATACAACATTAAACACAGCACCATACAGATTGAACGAGTGACCTCATAAATAATGTACAATAAGACACATTTTCATTTAAATTAAAAAAATATTTAATAATTTGTCCTTATGTTTTTTTTATGTTAGAAAACTTAATGCCAAAGTATACCAAATACTTATTGTTCCTAAAATATATAGATTTTTAAGTTATTTATACGTACGTTTTAAGCAAATTAAAATATATGCAAACACATGTGTATTTGAAACTATATAAATATAAATTAAAGTGTTTCATTAATTTAGAATTACAAACAAGCTTTAATTAGAATAACTTTTAATTTAAGATAACTAACTTTAAAATTTTTTTTTTTTTTTTTTTTTTTTTTTGAGATCATGTACAAGAGAAGCATCGTGCACAAATTACCGTAGAGTGCAGAATTTTGCCCGAGATATTACGGATGACAACAATTTAAAAACTAAATTTGAACTACTCTAATATACTATGTATGTACATACAAAATTTAGGATACATTGTTAAAATTATTTAATATTTATTGAATGATGCAGTGTGTAAATTTTTAGAACAATGATAAATAAGTTGAATAACAAACATATTTATGATGCTGATGATTTATGATGCCAAATATAAATAAATTTAGTTTATAATCATGTAAATATTTCGGATTATGTGTTTTTTTACTTGTAATATTCTAAATCAATCTTATTTAGATTATTTATACATAAATTGATTTAATTGTGTAAAATTATATTTTAAATATGTATTGTGGTTAAAATCCTATTAATTGTGTCCTTAATCATTGAACATATACAACATCTTGAAATAATTAATTTTCACATGTGGTAAATTTTATTCAAATTACATATTATTTGTACAAAATTAATTATGGATTAAGACAAGAATGTTATTTTGGTTTATAAAATAAGTAACCGTCCTACCACAGGAGTTGAGAAATGTTTTTTATTAGAATAATTCGGTATCTCGTGAGCTATTAGAGATATCGTAACGAAATTTCACATGGTTGAGCTTATTTACGATTTTATTTAGCTTAATAGGTAAAATGGTTGGATCCTCAAATTTGGTCTCACATTTAAAAAAAATGGCAAAAATCCAATTATAATACGAATGAGCCAAAATTTAAAAAACCAATAATATGCTTACATGAGTAGGTTCAAGAGCTATTAATGTTTATTTTTTCTGGCTACACCATGTCCAATTTTTTCCCCAACAAATGTGATTCTGCCCCACTATATATACATCGTGTATATATGCAATATAACTACGAAAAAACGTAAATATTTTTAAAAAGTCCCTTTTAAAGAGTAAATGTTAGTTTTTTATATGGGGTATTTCAAATTTTTTGAGCACCTGCTGAAACCGACATACTATGGCTCTTATTCCGTTAAGTTTTATGAATTGAAAAAAATGTTGTACAGGGTTTGGATGCCTATACTTAAGGGATATGACGTGTCAAGTTTTACGTTGAAAAGTCTTCACCTTAAGAATTGATGGTCTTCTAAATTTCGAAAATTTAAAAAAACAACTTGAAACTTGCAAGAGTTTTTTCATCCATTCCGTTTTCTTTGTAATAGTTGTTAGCTTTCAGATCCAAACCAATACAAAATATAGTTAGTAGACTTGGAGGATATATCCACAAAAAAAATTGATATCGCTGCTGGGTCAAAAGTTGCATGTGGTTTACAACTGAAACGAAAGCTTTCCGAATTTTGAACTTTTTGAAGATTTTACATAGGGTTTTTGTGCCGTTTAATATAAATGAGTTTTAAGCGCATAACTGCATAACTTTATAAAGTTTGAGGTATATCAAGTTGGTGTCAGCGCACCAATAACGTATCACGGAGATCACAAACTTAAAAGAAATTAGCGTAAATTTTGTAAAAATGTATCTTTTTTTCGTCTGACAATCTGAATTGTCTTTTAAGTTGGGTAGTGTATTGTGTGATGTGAGTAACTTCATAAAATTTTTTTTAACTCAAGAATAGGATTTTTCAATATTTGGCACATGTATCATTTTCATTTTCCCCCATTTTTTTTATTTTTTTTTTCAAAATGGATTTTTTTTTATTTTTCCTCAAAAGAAACTTTAGACCATTTCCTTTAAGAGTTTTGTGATCACTTAATGGGATGCAATTGGGGTATCTATAAAAAAAATTTGCAACTCAAAGAAGAAAGTGTTTCAATTTGTATCATATGCACTCTTTTAATTTGTTTTCTATTTATTACTTATAATACTAAATAAGAATAATAATAATAAATAATTTAATAAAATTAATATACATATATATATGTATATACGTATATGTATAGGTATACCTAAATGAAAATGATACATATGCCAAATATTGAAAAATCCTATTCTTGAGTTAAAAAATAATATTTTTGATTGATATCCCACTCGCATCCCATTAAGCAAATATAAAGGCCTTAAAGTAAATTGTATAAGCTTTCTTTAAAAACAAAAAAAAAAAAGGCCCAAATTGAAAAAAAAATATTTTAAAAAAAAAAATTAAAAAAAAATATTTTTGAAATGACTAAAGAAATAGCTATCTAAGGTCCTTTGGACAATTTTTGCTAGGACCACTAGGTGTAAAGTTACGCTCATTTAAAAAAAACCCTGTATGTCCAAAATTTCCAAATGTAACCTCCTCTAACTCCGGCACTTCTGGACTTGTTTTAACTGGCAGTATAACTTTCGGTTAAAAAATATCTAGACTTGCTGTAAATAAGGGTAAGAACTAATTTCCTTTGACAATGGCAAATTCTGTTCAATTGGCCGAAGTTGGGAAAATTAGATATATTTTTCTATTGCTATTTTGAATAATAACAGGGAGCTAAATTAGGTCAAAACTTTACTCAGGAGTCCAAGCATTGTATTTTACTAAATTTATATATTTTTGTGTATTAACATATATTTTTGATCGGAATCCTCCTCATTTCACAATTTTGTTACCGGTATTACTTTGTGATCTATTTTTACATATGTTTAATAGACCGTGCCTTATGGTCCAATTTATAGCAACACCATACTGCTTTTCATTACGATTTGGATATTAATTGCACTGCACCTAGTATTTTTTTGTAACTTCTTTATTTCTTGTAAAATCGTTTTTGCCTTCTTTTGATAATTTTTTGAATCCGAAAAACTCAATAGTTTGGCAAGCAATTGGCAGTTTCGTTCTAAAGAGCAGGGGGCTAATTCTCGCATTCGTATGCGAGTAAATTTTCATTCGAACGTTCGAATTTTTTAACATTAGGGATTCTCTCATTCGATAGCGAATAAAATGTATCTAAATTTCTAATGAAAAATAAACAATAAAAAAACCTGTGTGAAGTTAAAAATCACACAATTCCTTCGTGTGTTTGCTGTCTTTCTTATTTTGTTAAAATTGGGTTTTCCCCTATTTAATAAATCTTCCTAACGTTCTTTGTTTTGATACGGGCGTTTACTAAGTTTTTGTGTTTCGGTTGCCCAGCAGTATTGTTTTTTCTTTAGTTTGGATTTACATAAATACAACTGTATTTACTCGTGTAAAACAGCATATTTGTTATTTACAGTTGAATCAAATATTTCTCTCACAACACTCATATAATGAATTGACCGTTTGTCACAATATGTTATTTCTTACACACAATAAATTTTGTGTGATTCTTAAATCACACACAACACACTACTTGCTAGTTTGATGTGTGAATTCATGTGTCGTTTAATCGCACACATGCAGACCTCTAATACATACATTAATACATAAGTATGTATGTACATAAATATTTATTTATACTTATTCAATGTTTGTCAATTTTAAGGGGTCGTAGGTGTTTCTTATGTCATTAATGTTTTCAATATCGTCAGAATCAGAAGACGATGAGTAAAAAAACATTTTTAATTTAGAATAATTTTTTTAAAAAATTTTGCAGAACCATATGTTTTTTGTTTACATTTTCTTTTATTTTATTCAGTGTTGTAATACGTACTTATTTAAGTTTTCTACAACACTGAAGCAATGAATCGATTCGTATCGAGCACCATCATTAGAAAATTTTGCACTGTCGAAATAAATTTCGATTCGAAAACAATTTCGAACACGACTGCCAGAATTAGCCCCCAGGTCTAATGCCTGCATCTTATTTGATTTCACCACTCTTCAGTAAAGTTTGATAAGAAATGACAAACATCTATTATTATAGGGAGGATACAAAGAGATAGACTTCTCAACATTATTCTCAATAGTTTAAGATACTAATGAATAATTAATTTTGGTTTTAAAAGATGAGGTGTGCAGAGTTAAACTGTCGAAAATTTTTAAAAACTTTAGACCCAGTGTCACGATTATTTAAAATTTAACCACCAAATGGCTGGTACTCAAATGCAAATAAATTATAGATATTATATGTATGTATATGTATGTATTTACATATTAACGTATTACATTTTGAACGTACACATGTGTACGTATGTATGAATGTGCACATTCATACATACATGCATATATTTACAAATACATACGAATGTATTTTTTATTGCAACAAGCTCAACGTAACGGAAATCGGTAAACCATAAAACAATTTTAAAGGCTTTTTTACGCGTAATTTTAAGATAAAACCAATAATTGCTGAACATGTGAAATTATTATCGAATGCACGTAGTAATCACACATACTCACCAAACAACAAACCCATATGAATAGCAATAGAATCCCTATAGTAAATGAAAACAGTCCAATGTTGCCGAATTTGTTAGCCTTTACAGACGAACAATTTTGTTTAAAAAAGTTCAAGATCATGAAGTAATTTCCTTTGGAATTGACATTACAGGTAACACAGAGTTGTCCCAATAACTTAAAAAATTCAATTTTCGTAATGACCAGGAACTATCCCCAGCAGTGCAGGGTATACATTTTCAATACAAATATACAGCAGGTATCATTCAAAATTAACAGTGATGTCTACCCATTTTCAGGCAGATACTTATTTCAAATTTATGTCATCCAAACTGTGAAGCTTTTCGGCTTATCTACACAAAACACCCAGAGTCTTTGGCGGGAATCGAACCCGCAACCCTCTGACTGATAGTCCAGTACACTATCGCCTAATCTTTCGGGGATTTTGTACTAATCAATTCAAATAAAATGTGCAAGCTTTTTAAAGTTACTTATGCCAAGTGCAATTTTGTGCCTTGAGAGCACTGTAAATCTAAAAAGTCCGATATTAGTATGCCATTGTACTCGTAAGCATTAATGTGTATTTGAGTATTCGTAGAAAAGTCTGAAAATCCTTATTTAACTCACAATTTTACAACAAGAATGCAACGTTTGCAATTGTAAATTAAAATTGCAAAATATACTTTTACTTATTTTTTTCAAGCACTCAAAAGATGCAAGCCGTAAATAAACTTATAAACAGAAAATATACATAAATGTTATTTTATTGTGCAATCTGTACATACATATGTACAACATGCAAATATGTATTAAGCAAAAACTGCTTAATTCCTCTTGCATCCACTTTAGTTCTTTATAGCCTTTAAATATAGTCAACAATTTCTGAAGTTGCAACAAAGGCATAAAATTATTTTATATATATAGTTATTCACACACAGAAGAAAATCCGAATGTAAAATCAACATAAAAAATATTGATTTCAAATCATGCCAATTTTCCAACATTATATTGAATCAATATTAAAAAAAATTGTTAATTTAACCTTAAAAAAGTAGTTGTCAACATTATTCACTTTAAAATAAAATAGTGCAGGAATGATTTAATATTTTATGTTTTTTTAATTTCATATTGAAACAAAATTCTCAAACTTTGGATTAAGATGGAAATTTTTTTAAATAAAATTAAAATTTATTTTTGGAACATAATAAAAAACTAGTCATTCCTTTATTAGTTCAGTTCAAAAAGTGCAGTGGGTGTTGTAGTTTTAAAGAATGATTTCCAAGTAAATTAAAGTTCATTTTTTAAATACATAAATGCAGAGACGGAAAATAATGATGATTATTGAAATTTAAAACATATGTATAATATATTTGAGTACAGCAATTTCATTCTAAGCTGATATAATTTAGTTTTTATTTAAAAAACTTAAGCTAGATTTACACGATTGAAATTTTTCTTTAAAATCGCTCTTCAAAATGCTTCAAACTCGTGTAAACAGCAAAATTTCTTCAAATTTTGAAGAGTTTGAAGCATTTTGAAGAAAATTTCAATCGTCTAAATCTAGCTTTAGTTTTAAAGATTATTTTTTAAGTTTTATTTATTGCTCATTAAATAATTATTATACCCTTCACCATCGTGAGAAGGGTATATATAAGTTTGTCATTCCGTGTGAAATTTCCACAATATAATTTTCCGACCCTATAAAGTATATATATTCTGGATCCTTATAGATAGCGAAGTCGATTAAGCCATGTCCGTCTGTCTGTCTGTCTGTCTGTCTCTCTGTCTGTCTGTCTGGATGTTGAAATCAGTTTTGTGAAGTCCCAAGATATGTTCGGGATCCAAACCTTCAATAATTCTGTCAGAAGTGCTTTCGAGAAGTTTGCTATTTAAAATCAGCAAAATCGGTTTAGGTCAACCAGAGTTATGAACCAATATGTGAGACCACCTCCATAAAAATTTGATATTTTTCGTCCATTTTATTGCAATATTTTGAAATATATTGCAGATAATACCATGAAATTTTGTATACGTTGTTTGTACTATAAAAGAAGAAAGTGTGCGGAAAATAGTAAAAATCGGTCCATGATTTCTCATAGCCCCCATACAAATATATATATTCCCGAAATATGGCTTAATGATAAATAAATGCCTATAAAATTGGAATATCAAGACAAAATTCACCAAAAATAAGTTTTATACAAAAAGAAATCACAAACCGAAATTTTTTTTAGTTCGGTCCATATTTGACCATAGACCCCATATAAAGTCCACTTACAAAATTCACTTAAATACGCATAAAACAGATATAAATAATGTTAAACGGCTAAAATTTGACAAAAATACTCTTTATAGGCAAATAAATTGTTGTACGAAATTTTATGGTGGTCGGCCCACAACTGGTCATAGCTCAAATACAAGGACCACATCTGAAAAAGACATTTTTCCCTATATATATTGTATAAATATCGTTACCGACTCAAAACTTTGTACAGATCATGTACATATATACAAAAATCATTCCACACAATTTTGTTAATTTCGGTCTATTTTTAACCGTATGCCCCATATAAAGCCCTCTTCGGAAAATCTCTTTAATACTCATAAATCGCTTATAAATAAGGGCACCAATCCAAAATTTTACACGGGTCATTTACATACATGCCTAAATCTAACTGCTGGATTTTGAGAATATCGGTCAATATTTGACTATATCCCCCACATAAGGTCCACTACCGAAATCCACGTTAATACTAATATATATCTTAAATATACCGTTATTACGTTGAAATTCTACGTGAAATATCCCCACATGCATGAAAATAACTGTTCCAAAATTTAAGAAGATCGGCCCATAATTTGTCATACCTGCCATATAGAATCATTTCCAAAAAACAAATAAATTCGGGTCAAAAAATATTCTTTTCGGATTTAACCCATATTCGGTCCATATTTTATAATCATGATATATATCGTATTTTTAATACCTTTTATTTAATGTATTACAAATTATCAGACACCCAGTAGTTCCCGAGATATAGGCCTATGTATTTTCAACTTTAAGGGCCCGCCCCCTCGAAAATAGGCGTGGCCGCCAAAAAAAATTTTTTTTGCTGGTATCTCTTCTAAAATCCCTATTTGTTTTTTTTTTTAACAAAATCACTAAAACCGAATTGTACCCCTTTTTTATACTGTTTGTTTTTTATACTCTGTTTGTTAAATTACACTGAAGATTATTATGAACATCAGACAGACTCTGTATATTATGGTAAGAATTGGTAATTAAATCAATTAAAAATGGTAAAATTAGACAACATTTGAAAATATTTTACATAAATTATGTTGGTTGTAAAATTGTCTTTCAAACAATATACCAAATACTAATAAAATTTGCACTAAGACTGAATAGAAAACCCAGAATTAGGATATTCTAGTCTAGTGTAGTTTCTGTATTTCTTATTGCGCTTAGGTGAAGGGTATTTAAGATTCGGCACAGCCGAATATAACACTCTTACTTGTTTATACTCTGTTTGTTAAATTACACTGAAGATTATTAGGAACATCAGACAGACTCTGTAAATTATGGTAAGAATTGATAATTAAATCAATTAAAATGGTAAAAATTAGACATTTCAAAATATTTAACATAAATTATGTTGGTCGTAAAATTGTCTTTCAAACAATATATCAAATACTAATAGATAAAATTTGCACTAAGACTGAATAGAAAACACAGAATTAGGATATTCTAGTCTAGTGTAGTTTCTGTATTTCTTATTATTTCTGTATTTCTTATTACGCTTAGGTGAAGGGTATTTGAGATTCGGCACAGCCGAATATAACACTCTTACTTGTTATATATTAAGTTTAGTTTTTGTTTATATTATAATGATTATTTTTGAGTTTTATTTTTAAAATTTCAAATAAAACTTTTGTCTTGAGTTTTACTTTTTGGCTTATGTAGTACATTTACACCTTCGCAAAATCTAGTAGGTACTTAAGGGATTTTGAGCGAAATCTTGTTTATTTCTACTAGATTTCCCATACAAATCGTCACGAGATTTTGCCAAAATCTTGCAATACAACTCTGAATTTCATACTAAAGTACTAAAAAATACAGCACTGAACAAGAAAAATTGGACAGTTCCACAAAAATAAATTTAAAAAAAAAAAATAATAAAAAGAGCGGGATATAAAATAAATTTGGGGCAAACTACACCGTATACTAAATATGTAAATAAATAAACATTTCTTTGTTTTGTCTGTTTTTGTCATTGACGTCAACTTCGAACACAGCAATTGATATGTTTGCCGGCTCATTCGAAAATTTTCTATGAACGTTTCTTCCTCATAAAACGAGCCGTGGCGAGTCTATAATATAAACGTATTTAGTTAAATTACGCCAACTTATTTCCCATACTTACGTTGGTCCATTCCAACATACATATGTATACATATAATAATAGCGTGTAGTACATTTGCAAAAGTTTGTGAAGCCATATGTTTAACAAATGCTGCTGTGTTTTTACGCAAAAATGTTAATTCCGATTGTTTTTTTCAGATCTGGATGTAAAATATAATAAAATTTGTTTTTGTCTCTTCATTTTTGTTACTAAAAGATTACAATATAATTTATTTTCTTATTCAATCAGCTGTTTTTATTATGAAAATGAAATCCAACAATATGTCAAAAAGTAGTAGTGTAGATTTTAATTAAAATCTACTAGATTTTGCGTAGGTGTAAATGTAGTATTAGAAATTAAAATTATTTCTGAGTTGTATAAATTTTGTTCAATTATAAAACATAATATGAAACGGGATGGGTTTAATGTATTTCTATAGACACTGTATGCAATTTTTAAACATTTTATATGAACTATTAAAGATAACTTAATGAAATTTCCTACAATCAGAGCTGATGTGTTTTTGAATTTTATTAGAGAAATGCATTCTTCACAGTAATGTTTTGCGTAGTGGTTTTTTTTTGGAGTTATATTCTTATTTTTTCAATTAAAAGTTGTATTGCTACATTTCATATTAAGAAAGTTTTATGAATAAATTTATTTCAAAACGATGTAAAGGAAAGCCTTTTCTCCATCTGGATTCAAGTGTTTTTAATAGACTGTATAAATTTATTAAATATTTAATATATGTACATTGTACATACATTAAACTGAAGCAAACGTTAAAATTATTTGCCAATTAAAAATGATACTAAATAATAATAAACATAAATATTTACAAACATAAATACATGCTTATACATATATGAATGAGTTTATGATTATTTTTCTTACTTTGTAAGCATTTAGTATACATTTTCTTCCAATTTAATGAATGTGTCTTTAAAAACGCAGTTTTCCAAACACACACAGTATGTTTGTAATTGTAAGATTTAATTATTACGCTACATACTAACTATGTTGTATGTACATATAAACATGTTACAAAAACGATGGTGATAACCGCATAATAACACAACTTAAGAACACACTGTAAAATAGCATATACATATTCACGCATATTACACACGTTGCACAAACTGCAAAGAGAACATTTAATGCAACCAAAAGTATGACATGGGTCAACAAACACACAACGTCCTTTGGAGCCATTTTCAAATGGCATGCTGGCAAACTGGTGTGTGAGTGTGTAATAGCGCAATATAAATTTTGCAACTGTACGAGTAACGAACGACAACGACAACTGCTGCTTATGCGTATCAGCGATAAATGTGTTAGTCTTAACCGTATTACACATACGCACACACTAGATTAACGCATATTTATATTTTACATACATACATATAATTGTATCCGCACTGTGATCCATGAGGTACCACATCACAGATTTTTATATTACTTTATTCATAAGCAACATTAGGAATTTGTATACCCTACACTAACATATTGGGAGGTGTTTGTGTTGATAGTTATAATGCTCATAAATTTTAAGTTGTACCGATCGACTCAGTATTACAATTTACTTGGACTGGTCTATGTTAATCTCGTGCTCAAAGTATATGTCGCAATTTTGAAGATATTTCGATAAATATTATATTAAATATTTCGATGTCACATGTGAATTAGAATCACTTTCTGATTCGATGCCTGGATGGCTGGCAATATAAATCTGGTGCGTAAAGTAAAGGTTACAATTTTGAAGATATTTAATAAAAATTATTATATACAAATTTTTGTTCAATGACGAAGCCAATTGAATAATAGCTTGAAATTTTGTTACGTCTATAGAATATTAAAGCACTCTAGTGCACATAGATTGTCAGTGGTGTAATTGCTGAGTGGCCGTCGTTCCACTATTTATTTGGAAAGTTGGTGTATTTGAATAAGTCAATTTCAAATGTGAAAAAACAGGCTTAAGAGTATAGTAAAAGGTGAAGCTGGTAGATTTATACAGTATTTACATGTGACAGATGGAAACAACGAATCTGTCCAAGCATATTCTCAAAAATAGGCTTGAGAATAGAAGATTTCTGTTTTCGACAAACTATACGACCTGCCAAATATAAACAATGCTGAAAGCGAAAAAGATTCAATCAGTTTTTTTTGATAATACAATACAAAAGTGTTGAGACACAATCACATAAAGATTATTCCCAAGCCACCAAAACTGAATACAGGGGAGAGGTAGACGATGATCTACGTGATGAAAAATATAACGAAATGGTAACACCGTGTGATAAAATTTATGTAAATTTAAATAAAATTAATATTTCAGAAATATTCAACAGTTTAAGACTGTTTTTTTTTAAATTTATTAAAGTAGATTAAATAAAAATTCGAAAAATTTTATTACTTTATAAATAATATGAATTATCTATACCCTACACCACAATAGTGGGGGGTATATTGGATTAGAGCTGATGTTTGTAACACCCATAAATATTATAATATAGAAGGAAAACGATCATAAATGCTTGAATTATGCAAGTATCCAAATTTCACCAATTAGTAGTAAATGAAGCCAAATCTTTTAAAAATGTTGGTATCCAAATATGTTTCGTATATATGCAAATAATACGGTAGAATATTATGATGATCGGTTTATAATTAATGGCAGCTCCCATATAAGACGCACTTCCGAAAAACTTTTTTATACATATACTGGGTGTAGGGTATTATATGGTCGGGCTTTACCGACTATACTTTCTTACTTATTGTATATATATTTATAAAAATACTAACATACTCGTATATTTCGGGATGAATTATTTAATGATTTATCAGTGCTAACATGCGCTTAATCTTTAAACTTTTATTTAATTTAATAGCTAAGAAGTAAGGTTGTATACCTATAAATAATTATTAAGTCGGTATATCTTCTTAATTATACCCTACAGCACCATAGTGAGGGGGATATATTGGATTTGTCCGTGCTCATGTTTGTAACGCTCTGAGAGCATTCGTATTCATATACTGTGATCTCCGTCTGGCTTGTGCTCAGAGTAAAAGTAGCAATTTTAAAATTATTTCGATAATTTTTCCTGAAATTGGGCTTTAGGGCTTTATCAGCCATAAATATTCCAAATATAAAAAATATAAAAAAAAATTGCGCATGTTTTGCAAAAAATTGAGAAAATAGTCAACGATAAATGACCAGTGTTGCCAGAAAATGAATTTCAAAATTTGCTAAAACTTGAAAAACTAAGTGCTAAAATGTTCTACAGAAGAAAAAATAAGTGCTAAATTATTTCAATGTAACAATACAATTTTTATTTCAAATGTTACAAATATAAATTTTTTCTATTTTTGTTCATAACAATTATTGTATTGTTTTAATATATTACATTTCATTTAATTCAAAAATTTTCGTGTTCATTTACTTACCACACCGAAAGAAATTTAGTTGAAATATTAGTAAAAGATATTTTTTATTTCTCCAAAAGTATTCTTTGGAGTAAAATAGTAAACATTTTTTCGAGAAAAAATTTTTTTATCAAGCAAATTATGCTAAAAAGCATTTAGCATAATTTTTAAAAACTTCAATGCATTTTCGAGAAACAAAATGCTAAATCTAGCACTAAAAGTGCTAAAATGGCAACACTGTTGCTGACAAGCAAAATATTTAAAGTAAACGTATATTGTATGACAATAATTGTCGGTCTCAACAATTATTTTACTGATTCTAGTAAAATGTTGAGGAATTGTATAACATTTAAAAAAAAATAGCATGTACTCGTATATAGTTGCTCATCTGTTGAGTGATATACTGAAACACTATGCTTTCTGTCTTTGCAATTGATCCGAAGCTGACTCTCTAACAAAATAGCGATGTAATATTTTTTTTTTTTTTTGATCAAAATCAGTGTAATAACTGGAAATGAGTTTTTACAGAAAGAAAGAAAAGCTTTTTATATATGCAAACAAACATTTATTTCTAAATTACATAAAATATTTTAGATTATTTCCGTACCTTTTTACCAAATATGCCACTGTAATTCACACAGTAGTTAAGTACTGGAATGTAAATGTCAGTGTTTGTGTCTTTATCTACGATTGAAATTGTTAGCATGAGGGTGCGTGTGCGTGAGCTCACCCACAATCGTGGTTTAAATAACACTTTTCACATGAGTAAATTGAAAAATGTTAAACAATTTTTTGCCTTCAGAAGAATTACAATTAATTAAAGACACTTTTTTGTTTGGCGTTCATGTCGTTATTGCTTTTCGAAGGATTTTAAGTACGTATATGTAGTCCATGATTATGGTTTGACGTTAAAGGTTTTACTTACACAGACATATCCATTCATAAGATTACAATTGGCTGGCGTATGGGCATATTGCAACTTGAAAGAATGAAAGGAAGGAAGGAAGGCACACGGTACTTAGAGCCGCACTAGCGATCCACTTGAAAGCGTAGCCAACCATTAACATTTTATTTAATTTAATTTATTTTACAATAACACAAAAAAGCATATTGTGCGTGCATGTTGTTGCACTTATTATTTTGCAAATTGCAGTAAGTGCGTCATCACACTTACAACTAAGTAGTGTCACATATGCATCCTTTCATTCCTATTCGCGTGTGTATGGAAATTTATTTAGCAATTGTTTGAGTATTTTGTAATTGAATTGTTAAGTATTTACAAGAGGGAGAGTAAGAGTCAGAGCAAGTGACTATGTAATTGCACCATAAGTGTAAGGCGAGTCAGTTGATTTATTATACCCTACACCATCTAGGTGGGGAGTGTCCACGTACTCATTGTTATCGCTATTCTTAGGGACGAAACCTATTACTCTACATTCCATGCTTTCGCCTACCCTCCACATGTGCATAGAAATATGATTATTGCACTCATATGTCGGTATCCTTAATAAATTCTGAAAAAGTTCCAATATACGGCTTATTTGCGAAAATTACTTTTAAGCTTATAATAATCTTATAGATCATATACATTAAATTTAGCACAAATACATTTTAAAGAAACTGGAATCACATTACTAGACTACGTAAAACTCAATTCAAAATTATTTATTGAAAAATTTCAACTCAAAAACTTAGTTTTAAAAAAATGAAATTACTGCTTAATTCGCAAAATATTATGCAAATAAACAATGTGTTTTCCATATTATATTGGTAAGTAGTGTTTTGAAGTAGATAAATGTGGATTTACGCCAGTGAAGGGCGAATGCTATACACGCGTGTCGTTTGTTTTTTGCTGCTTCCAACACTAGCACATATGAGTGAGTATGTGTGTGCCCGACACTGACTTACGCTGTTTTCCTTAAATATTAGTCTTCCCCCTCTTCGCCCTAAATTTGTAATGCTTTTGCGTACCTTTTTTATTGTATGATGGCATCTATTAAAAATACCACAAAAGTATTTAATCGATTTAAAAATAATTTTTCTCACGGATACGCTAAATTCTTTTCCTGGCAATTTCAGATCTGTAAACAGTGGCATCATCCTTATGCAAAAAAAGGCCCTGTCATTCCAAAAGTAGTGACAATTCTATTAATTTTTCTTTGTTTGAAAGTATAACGGTAAGTGTCGTTCAAAATAATTTAAAGTTTCATAATTTATCATTAAAAGATATTAAGTTGTGATGTTAAGTAGTGAAAAAATTTATAATGGGGAAGACAAACACCAACTGAGACTTGGCAAATCATAAAAGACTTACATAGAAAAGGTGAATCCCTGCGTGAAATATGTAGGTAAATATGTTGGAATGCATCACTGTACAATTTTACTATTACTTCTATTTATTTATTGTATCTTCATAATTAAGCAGCAAAAATTATATCTAATGAATTTTTATTATTTAGTGCAGCCAGTGCCAACCGAAAATTGTTTCACCATTGTTGAATACATATATTAAGTAGGAATTCTTACTTCTTATCTTTGGTTCAGATCCGCTGTATCCCTTCTTCTTAGTCAAATATAGCCACTATTATTTAGTATGTTGCGGGCTAATGAGTTTTAGTTTACTTCAAGCTTTTTTAAGTGTTTCTCTGCATTTTTTTGGATCTCAGTTTTTACCAAACCTTTAGGCACGTTTAGGTCTTTGTGAGTATTTGAATTTCTTATATGCCAGGGGGCAATTGTGAACTTTAGTGGTACTTTTTTGGCGTCTTTTAATTCTGTTTGTTTTGAAGCTGAGGCTGTGCCCCATAGCTGTATTTCATAACACCATATAGTATTAATGATTGAGTTGTAAAGTAGGAGTTTAAAATATAAACTAAGCTTAGAGTTTCTGTTTATTGCTATCCGGAGTAGCTCCCTAAGCATCTTGTTACTGATTTTGTCAATACCATGTGCATTCTTAGAGTTTAAATCAACAATAGCCTTTTCGACCTCTCGAATTATAAAAAATGGGGGTACATCTGGTCCTAAATGGTGTGTGATTGGTGGCAAGTCAATTGATTCATTTGATGTGGTTGGGGTAAATACTTTTCAATGAATCAAATGAATAGCAAATAGATTCATTTTTTTAGTGTCATTTCTTACCAACCACCACTTAAATTTCGCAATGGGGGCTTACATAAGGCAGGTATTTTAAGATTTTTAGTGGCCCGCCATAATAAGTGATCCGATTGCGGAATTGCGTCCAGATTTTCTAAATATTTCTTTAGAAATTCAGCCTTCCGATATTCCAAGAGTAGGTTTTCATTTTCCCATTTTAGAAATTGTATGAAATAAAACACGACCTTTTGGAGTAATCAGTCTTGATCGCCAGAATGTGTGATTAACAGTCACTAGCTGCCAGAAAACGGGGGCCTAGTGATTTAAAAAACTTATTGTATTGATTTTTCCATTATTTCGAATCTAGGAGTGAATATATAGACGAAATCACTATATTTCTATGACAATCTTCAATACTGATCTTAGTGGTTTAAAGATAATCACTCATTAAGTAGCGTTTAATTCGAGATTTTAGTAAAATTGTTGTGCCTCCACATGCTCTATGGTTATTCTCTGAAGGGGAGCTTGTATGGGAGCTATGACCAATTATAGGCCAGCTTTCACAAAATTATAATTTTTACATACATACTTACAACGAGTCTGTGTAAAATTTCGATTCGATATGGCTGTTTATGTCGGTTAATGAGTTTTCTGCGGTAGTCTTCCGAAGTGAGTATTTATATGTGAATTATTTGTGTTAAATTTTAACTTAATCGTTTTTTTTTTTTCAGAGCGGACTTTATGTTGAGACTACGGCCAAATATGAACCGAGCGTCATAAAATTGCCTACGAATTTGTGTTGAATTTAAAATTGCTGCTGAAGCTTATAATATAAAAATTTCATGATATTATCCGCATTATAAATACATATTTAAAGAAAATAGCAAAAATGTCTGAAAAATATCGAGGTTGTCTAAAACTCGAATATTACTGGACCGATTATACTCACTTTCAATACCAAATATTTTGGTGGATCAAAGAATGTTTGGTAAAAATTTTATTGTTCTATGTCTTTTTCTTCGAAGCTCTGTCGTGCCTTCAACAGACGGACAGACGAGCGGACATTGCTAGATCGTCTAAGGACCCAGAAAAAATAGACTTTTTGGTTCTACAACCAATATTTTGATGTGTTACAAACGGAATGACAAACTTAATATAACCCCATTTTTTAGTGGTGGGTTTAATAAGTACTAAAATAGTCAGAATACTGCACAGAATTTCATTAATTTTAATCGTTAAAATTAAGTTTAATGACCATACATTTCCTTCATTCAAATACACATTTGCTTTTGAAGGTTTTTTCAATATTTTTAAAATTTGAGTTTAGTTTAATTTCCTGAAATAAAGTTCAAGCTAAAGTTGCATCACATAATATTTGGGGAACCTTAGTATTCAAGATGTATGCAAAAATATTTGGATATTTATTAATCCACGCCTAATCGGAAGTATATTTAATGTTTTATTATACCCACCACCAAAAAGATAAGGGCATATTATGTTTGTCATTCCAATTGTGCGTTCGTCGGTCCATCTGTTAGAGCTTTGAAAAAAGTCATAGAATAATGAAATTTTTACGAAACATTCTCTGATCCACCGAAATGTTTGGTATTGAAAATGGGCAAAATCGGTTTAGTAGGATCCGAGTTATAGATCAAAGTTTTAGACTACCTCGATATTTTTCAGATATTTTTTGCTATTTTCTACAAATATAAAGCAGATAATACCATGAAAATTTTGCACACTTTATTTTTATTATAGAAGGACAAGTCCTGTTGAAAATCGTAGGAGTTGGTTCACGATTTCTTATAGCCTCCATACAAATGTTTTCGCGGAATATAACTTTATGGTACATAAATGTCTATAGAAAAGCCATATCCATACAAAATTCTGCAATAGTAAGTTTCATGCAAATCTCAAAACGATATTTTGTTTGCATCGGTCCTTATTTTAACATAACCCCATACAAAGTCCACTTCCGGAAATCACTTAAATGCGCGTAAATTCCTTATAAAAACCACTATCAAGTTGAAATTCAACACAAATAGTCCATACGTATATTGGACATATATTGGCCATATTGGACCGTAGCCCCCATATAAATTCTACTTCCACGTAAATACGCATAAAGCTTTTATAAAATCCAATATCACGTTGAAATTCAACACAACTAATTTGCATACACATATAAATTGTCGAACAGAGCAGTTAAGTTATGAGGACTACTTTCGACAACTCATTAACCTAAATAAACATCCATAGCGAACCGAAATTTTACACAGATTAGTTATAAGTACATACATATGTAAAAATTATACTGATGAGTTTTGTGAAAGTTGGTCCATAATTGGCCAAACCTGCCACTTCCGAGAATAGCCACAGATTAAACAGAGGTGACAATTTTGACGTTTCACAAAGCAAAAAGGGGTTTCCTAGGGCTTTTTGGTATTGAATTTATTGTATGTGAAAGTAAATCGCATTCTTTATTACAACTGGAATATGCATAAAATCCTTAAAAATATCGTTATTGAGATGAAATTTCACTAAAATAAACCTTAAATAAACCTTAAATTATGTTACAATAATTTATGAAGTTCGAACCATCGTTTTCGAGTTCCAGTCAGATTGTCTTTTACTCCATATAATACTAATAAATAATAAAATTTTTTTCCAGCCTTTAGAAATTAACATTTTAATAACATAATCTCTTTCGTCACAGAACCAATCTTTATGTTTATTGGTAATGAGGTTACAGCTTGTAGTTATGAATGTAATTCAATTAATCTTAGTACACTTAGGTAATGCTTTATTTCCAGCAAATATTATTGAAAAATGCGTTCCAAATTATTCTATCATAAACATTGATTTATACGTCAAAAAATGCGAAGCTAGAAGTGGTATGCATAACTTAAATTTCAATGAAATAAAATCCAATAATACAAAATGGAATAGCTCGTTCCAGAAAAACGAGCATGATGTCTTCGAGTGAATAAAATGCTTTTCAATTTTTAAAACTTATCAGATTGAAATGCTTTTACTACCAGATAAAATTACTTAAATATTAACTAAATGCATGTTCGGTTCTGTTCAGTTTAATTATGCAATATGAAGATATGTACATATGTTTAAACATGTTTGTTTTATTTGACAAGCACATATGTACATACGAGTGCATACATACATGCATATGTAAAAGGAAAGTAAAATAAAATATTATTTATATTATTAGAAAAATTTGACAAGGAATACAATTAAAGGTATAGTCACATTTGGCAAATATTTACTCAAAAAAGCGTAACCACTTGTTTTAGCACAAAATTGTTTGACGTTGTTTACTCTTACAGGAGTTTTGCAAGATCAAACAGCATCAAATAAAATAAAACTAAATATTTGTATGTATTTTCCTAAATAACCGAAATTTTTTTAAATAAATAAACGAGTTTAAATTTATGTTATTTATAGGTTACGTCTTTTTTCACAAATATTTGCCAAGTGTGACCGTACCTTAAGGCTACAAATTATCTATACTCGTATATGTATGTATTTATAATAAGATTACAGGTGGTAGTAATTTTGAATAGACATAATTACATGTAACTGTTGTTAGAATTTGTATTATCGAATTAGAAACTAGCCATTTAATATAATTAAATTATATCATCTGTTCGCCATTTCCCACATATCAAGGATTTATGCAAATCTTTCTGATGATTTGGTAAAATATAATAAAGGATATACTGAAGTTGATGTACAATAAATAATTCTATTATTTTCTCTTACTTGACTAGTTTTTAAATTTTTATTTTAAAGTTTAAATTATATAATTTGTAAAATTTAATATTTATGTATGTACATTCATATTTATGTATGTATATTTGTTCAATATGTTTCTTTGCCAACTATTAAAAATGACAAATTCTATATCTACGTAGTATGTATAATTGTTACAATTGTTGAAATTTATAAAAAAAAATTAATTTCATCGATAAAACCGGTAAATACATGGGCAGGGTTTTTAAAACATTGATTTTATATAAACTGGGATTCCAAACAATTTTCCGTAAACTTATTCTAAACAAAATTATAGAAGACAACTGTGTATAATTTTACTACGTGAAAAAGCACGTGTCCACTTTCAATATACATATTTACGTACATTGATACAAGAAGTATATAAGTAGTAGTGCTGGCAAAGTATTGAATAATGGGTATCGAGTATTTGCCCTTTTTTTGGATACTCAATACTCAAAAGTAGTTACTCGATACTTTCTGAGTTGTATTTTTAAGCAAGTTGAGTGGGTAAAATAGTGCATACAAATACATCACTGTATAAAGCTATTGTAAGCAATCTGTAAGCTACAAAATTAAACCAACCGCCGAAATTAAGCTGTAGATTATTTCTTAAGATGTTGTTAACGTTGAATTAAAAGTTAGATTTTCATTTATTTTTGATTTAATAATAAAAGACATACATAACCAATAATAGTTGAAGATCTATTTTTATTTTTTGAAGGAACTACTTCAATTTGCAGATAAAAACTATGCGTTACAATTTCAAAAAATCCTTTAAAAGTATCAAGTAGTATTGAGTTCCCAAATGAAAAGTATTGAATATTATTGAGTAATGGAAAATAGTAGAATTTGCCAGCACTACTAGTCAGGCACTGAATGTTAACTGACGTTTCCAACACAAACTGGGTGCATTAAATATTTGTTTTGCCATTACAGGCTTACTTGTAAAATTTGTACTATCAAATGTAGACTTTTCTCAAAATTCGGTCGTTATTATAAATAATATATTAATCTTTATTTCAAAACAAATTGACAATTGGTCCCAAAGATATATAGAAAATAGCTCCATTTTTTTTGTAGACTATTATAAAAAGGGGAAAAAAAATAATTCACTTATTACAAAAACAGACTAATATGGGTCAAAATGGTTCTATACCTAAGATTCGTAAGTTTTTTTTGACCTAATAGCAGAGTTAAAGAAATTAAAAGTTTTCAGTTCTTAAAAAATAATTGAAAAATTAACTGTTTTACTACATTTCACCTTTAATTTTATGTTCATAAAGTCTCATGCAAGTGCAAGAAACATAAATCAAAATTTCTGGCATGCGTTACAAACTTTATGTGAAACAACTTGATTCCCTAAGATGATGTAAATACGACTGAGTATTAATCGTATCGTATTTGTTCAACTACCCTAAAATATTCTTAAAAATACACACAACAAATGCCTATAAATGTATTCAATCTAGCATAAAAAGGATTTAAAATTATTGTTACGGTAGAGTAGTTCGTAGTTTATCTAACCATTTATTTTCGAAGAAAATATAAATTTATGACATTTTAATTTTGAAATAAATACTTTAACACATGAATACTTGTAAAAGAATGACCATATTGTATACATTTACCCCTTTCTGGTAAAATAATAATTTATATTTATAAGTACAGTATACTGTAAAAGTCTTTATACATTATGATACAAAGAAATGTTGTTTTATATATTAAATGAGATAAAGACAAACTTGTTTAAACTAATATATCTCTTACAAATATAACATATACAAAATATATTTATGTTTGATTATTTTTTTAGCAAATTACATATCTTGTGATTTTTAACATACTCATAAAAATGTGATGAATGTTATTTCACAATTGCCTGAATTCATCTGAAGGTGAACAATTTTCAAAGTTAACATTTATTATTTTAACATTTATTTATTTTCCATATAAGTAATAATTCTAATACCGACATTAAGCGATAAATAAATTGCAGAATTAAGTTATTGTGATTTATACTAATCTCAAACTAAGCAATTTAAATAAATCGCCAGTCATGCGTACTAACTTTAACTAATTTGTTCTTTTTTTTTTTAAATGAACTCATACCGTTAGTTTCATATGCAATCTAATAAAATTATTAAGCGTATGATAATAGTTTGCCATCAGTGTATCATCCAGCTTTATTTCGTTATTTCTGTTTGGAAGTAAGTTTCTAACTCTACAAAGAAGGCAAAATATCTGCGATTGAAGAGTCATTTTAAAACTTTACAATTTTACTGAAAGGAGACAACTTGATTAAAGTAAGTAAAATAATAATTTCATTTATAAACTCTTTCTATTTTTATTTGATTGAACTTATGTCCAGAAATCATGAACCAGTTCTTACTATTTTCAACAGAGCTTATCCATTTATCATAGAAATAGCGTGTGCACGGACGCCCATTACTAGCTCATTTTTTAAGGATCCGGAATATACGAATTCATAGCCTTCGACCAATTAAATTAACAAAGTTAATATACCCCCATCTTTTTCGAAGCTGGAATTTAAATAATATGAGTCATTTCGATAACGGTATTCATATTAATAAAAAACACTCTAATTCTAAAAACTCGGATCTATCACAAATACATTATAAACAAAAACTTTTAGATATATGTATATAGTTTTAAATATACAATTTTGAATAAAATCTACCTTTGCACACTTTAACATTTAACAACAAATAAATAATAAATTATGGATTTAAATTTTCTGATTTCAACTTTGCTATTTTGTTTGTCTTGTTTTAGTCTTCCAAAGACAATTTCTTTACACAAATTAAGTCAATTAAAAACAACAAATGAATACTGCATGTTCCTACATCCAGTAGATACATCCGATTATTTTAGAAATTTTCTCATTTAAACCATAGAGTTATAATGTGGAAAAAATTTTGTGGTCCTTATTTTATTTCTAACACTTGAAAGGACCTGCTATGACTTTGCGTTGTGATAAGAAGGATTTAGCTTAGTTAATTGTGTACTGATGGTTCAGTAATTGATTATACCCACTTCCAGAAAACACCTTAATGTTGCAGCAATGTTTGTAAACAAAACAAAAAAGTTTTATATACACCACAAATCATGACACCTGATTTTCTTTCGGTCCATAATACCAAAATCATTGAAAATATTGGTATTCAAATAATATTCAACGTAAACAAGTTTCATAGCAAAAGTCGTGCTACCCAATTTTATGACGATCGGCCTATAATTAGTCATGGCTCCCGTGAAAATCACTCTAGCAAGCACAAATGTTTTAAAAACATAAAATCGCTGAAAAAGACTTTATTATAACTAAAAATGACAGGGTCAGGTCAGGCGTTGAGTGATTGTCAGAAATTTCCGTCAGCAATCCTTAATACATTTTTATTTTTAAAACATCAACCATAAAAAGGTCACAGCAAATAAATGTCCACAACATTATGTTCATCGTTTTAACATATTATAATATTCAATAAACATTTATGAATAATGTTTATAGGGAAAAATTTTTGTTATGGGTAAGAAAACAAATAACTTGTTTTCCATAATAATAAATATATTATTAAATAAATATAAATATTAATAAATATTTATTTTTAATTTATTGTATTGTTATAATTACGAAATTTTAATAAGAATATTTATAAAGTTAATTAATTTCATATTGCGAACTCTCAATTACATCAAAATAAACAAATAAATAAAATACAGCTGGCGTGTTTTACAAACAGCTTGATTTTATGGGATGAGTGAAATGAAAGAATCGAATACAAACGAATTCACAGCAAATTTACAATATTTTTGAGATGGGATTATTTTTGTTATACAAAAATTTAAATATCACAATTTTTTATAAAACACTTTTAATGAGAATAAATGCCTAAGTTTATTACAAATTCAATCATTATTTCCAGAAATTCACAATAAGTCTTAAAATCTTGTCTTAAATTATAAATAAAGTTGTTATTGTCGTGGCAACATTCAACAAAAATGTTCGTCAGTAATGACCTTGTTAGATGATCCAAGGTTAACATTCTTCTAAGGCCTAAGTGACCCTCAAAGGATAGCAATTCCCTCGCGAGGGGATTTGGATGATTTAGTAATTTTTCCATTTAGTTTAAAGTGTAGAATTTGGAACAAACCATGTTGCTGCCGAGTACAATAAAATTACAATTTCATTTTGCCCTGTTTGTGTAGATGGATAAATATACGTTTATTTATGTGAACATCCAGCCGAGTTTGGAATTTTGGATAAATTCTTCGTTGGAGGACGAAATGACACTCTACGAGATTGTAAGGGTGCTCCGTAAACATCTGCTCTAACTTTCGCAAGGTGCAATAACAGTATGATGATAATGTTTTAAATTTTTAGAGACTAATGTTTTTTCATTGTGAAAAAATGGTTGAACTTTTATATTAATTATTAGAGAAGATTTCTTATTATTTTGGCTTGACTTCATTTTTAATTAATAACTCAACGAATACCATTGTAAAGTTATATTTTTCTAGACAATTGACAAATGCATTTTCTACCCTGCCAAGGGCGTCATCATCAATTTTCATTGTCCACTATCACTCTGTAAATATCATCTATTTAACTCACCGTTTTTTGAGAAATAGAATTCGAGAATTATCATATTTCTTTTTACGTGCTGTGCGATAGAACGAAATTTAGTCCCGGTTTACATTATGAAATTTTTGTCGCTGCAATTCTTGCTTTGTAGGCGAGAGCGGTGAGTCATATTAAAATATGCATGTACGACTCACCGCTCTCGCCAACAAAGCAAGAATCGCAGCAACAAAAATTTCATAATGTAAACCGGGACTTACTTACGTTTACAATGTGTGTGTATGTTGTCATCCCATCTCCGGTATTTGCATAGTTACAAAAAAAAAGCAGAAAATCTACTATAAAGGAGAAATGACAATAACAACATAGTCCGCTGATATTGTCAACCAACGGTAGACGCAGCAAAAAAAGTAACAACAAATTTGTAACTAGTAATACAAAAAATTTTAATAATAATAATAAAGAAGAATACACACACATTGTAAACGTAAGTAAACCGATTTTGCCTATTTTCAATACCAAACATTTCGATAGATCAGAGAAAGTTTGGTAAATATTTCATTGTTCTATGACTCTTTTTCAAAGCTCTATAGTGCCAACAACAGATGGACCCACGAACGGACATGGCTAGATCGTCTTAGATTACCTCTCTATAAGGACCCAGAATATAAAAACTTATTGGCGCTACTACCATTATTTCGATTTGTGACAAACGGAATGGTAAACGTAATATACCCGCTATTTTTTTGTGGTGGGTCTAAAAATATTTATATGCACAGAAGTCATGCCAATAAAGAGTTGAAAAATAGTTTTTACACATATATTGGGTGTAGGGCATTATATGGTCGGTTTGACCGACTATACTTTCTTATTTGTTTTTTTTTATAAAATGGTCTACAAAAGAGATCTATTACACATAAATTGAAACCTTTGGTTTGAAATTGAAACCTTTGGAACTGGTTCTAGCGGAGCTTTAAAAACCCAACACACTTTCTTAGGAACAGTTCTGGAATTAATTATTTTATTTTTTGATTTCAGACTAGAAGCTAGTTCCTAGAAATAGCTGATATATTTTTATTGAGAAAAATTAAATTACGTTGGAAATGTATTTGTATTTGTTTCTCAAAGCTTAGATTTCCTATTCATTAGTTTTGCTCAATATTTTTATTATTCAGTTTTGTATTTAAATATAAAATTTCGATTTAAATGATATCGCTGGAGAACTATGTATAAGTCATCGATATAATTGACGAACTAGTTCCTAGAAAATTCTTTAGAAGTAATTTATACTAAGAGTTCTAAAGCAAAGAAACTGAAATGGTTCCAATTACTTGCTTAGTGGGCAAACTGAGATTTTAAGTAGTATTTATATGAGAGCTACGGCCAATTATGTACAGATCACTCATGTATGTTTATGAGCAATACTTGTAACGAATTTTAACTTGAAAACCATTTCTAAAAAAGCTTTAGGGAGAGGAAAGACATTTATATGGGGGCTATAAGAAATCTCGAATCGAGTCCTACTATTTTTAAATAGGACTTGTCTTTTTTTGATAAAAATAATAGAATTTCATAAGAAAGCTGAATATACGAGGTCTGATCAAAAAATAACCTTTATTTTAATTTTTTCAAAAAGTATTTATTTATTCACCAATAACTATCTTCTGCCCTTCAAAGTAATCCAACTCAGATACAATACACTTATGCCAGCGTTTTTTCCAATTATCGAAACACTTCTGAAATGCGCTTTTTGGTATCGCCATGATTCGGTTTTCCAAAATTCTATGATGCCATTGCAGTCGAAGAAAAGAGTGAGCAAAACCTTCAGATTTGACCGAACTTGACGTGCTTTTTTCGGTCTTGGCTCTTCTGGACGTTTCCATTGGGATGATTGGGCTTTGGTTTCAATGTCATAGCCATACACCCATGCATGGTTCGTCACCAGTTAAGACCTTTTTGAGGAAATCTGGATCGTCATTGACGATGTTCAACAGCTCCTGAGCGATGTTCATGCGACGTTGTTTTTGCACGTTTTATGCTTAAATCATCTGTAAAAATTGCTTGGCATGAGCCGAACGATATGCCAACATCATTAACAACTTCTCTGATACTGATTCGACGATTATCCAAAATCATTTTCTTTACTGCCTTAATGTTTTCATCGGTGTTTGATGTGCTCGGGCGACCAGGACGAGCATCGTCATTGACATCTTCTCGGCCTTCCTTAAACCAGGTATACCACAATTGAACTTGTGTTCTGCTCATAGTAGACTCGCCAAACGCCACAGTCAACATTTCAAATGCCCTTGCGCATTTAATTTAATTGTTTACACCAAAATTAATACAGCTTCTTTGATCCATTTTTTCGAATATTTAAAAATCAAAGAGCACACCAAAACACGACTAACCTTTTTATCTGTCAAAAACAAACTGACAATCCAAAATGGCTGATATAACCAACATACATAACACACATGTGTAACAACATAACAGAAAAAAATGCGAAAATCGAACATACGTAACTCACGAAATTTTAAAATAACGGTTATTTTTTTATCAGACTTCGTAAATAATTTTTGGTTTCACGACCAATAATTCGATGTGTTACAAACGGACTGACAAACTTAATATACCACCTCATCTTCTTAATGGTGGGTATAAAAATTCATGAAACTACCCAAGGTGAATTTAAATACTAGGTGACAGCGTAGCGCCAGCTGATTATTCATGGTGAAATTAAAAATGTCAAAAAGTTATATAAAAAAAAAAACTTTTTGACAGTGACGAAAGTTTTTCATATAGAAAAATGCCTGTTGTTCTTGCCTTGTTGTAATTGTTGTAGCAATGCTGTCACCTAGTATTTAATTTCACCATGAAACTACCCAGCAAAAACTTTAGCTTTATTCTACACTTTTTGTAATTTTGTATGACTTAAAAAATTCATAATTAATAAAGTAAAAAAAACGTGAGCGACGACAGAACACTACCACAAAGTACCTATACATAGGTATCACGAGGCGGAAGACATAAAAGTTTTATATTTATTTTTTTCTTTCAGAACTGTCTTTTGTTTATATAGTAGCAAGTAACATCAATCGATTCACTTTAACACACAATAAATTAGGTTCCAAAACGTATTATATATTTGTCTTTCTATAAGAACTGCCTTAGAAATCTGCTTTTGGCTTTTTGAAATGTCAAAATTGTCAGGTCTGTATACTTTCTGACATGAATAACAAAAGAACAACAAACAGATCTATCTGAGAGAACCAACACTGAATCAATAGTGTTGGCACTACGGGCCGCTTTTTCGAATGCAATGACGAGATCATAGATTTTATAGCCTCAATTAGCAGTGTCATTGAGTTTGTTTTTTCCCATTCAAAATTTTTAATATTGGTAAAATTGGCGGTTTGGTGACGAGGGTATTACACTGGTAACTAAACGGTCTTTTCAACATCAATTAATTTCATTGTATTAATATCATATAAAATAGACAATTGATTTGAATTTTCCAACTATTGCGATAACATGTTGTTTTCGTATCAACTTCTGCAACATACGAGGGTTGAGGGCGAATTTTTTCTCCGTATATTAGTTGGTTTACGTGGTAGTTCACTACGTGCGAACACTTAAGTAGAGTCGAAGGGACCCCGTTTTAAAAGATCACACCACTCGTCAGATTTTCATTCAGTCTCGTCTCATCGAACTGTTCGGACGTGTTACTTTTAGTGCGGCTGAATTTTCGGTGAAAAAATCGTAATAGGTGAAAAAGTGTAATAGGTTGAAATAACACAAAAAGTGAAAAAATAACTCGTAATAGGTTAAAAAAAATCTACGGTAATATCAGTAATTAAAAAAAACACTAAAAATCGCATAAAAATTGTATGAGCGTTCCTCTCAGATGTAATTCTGAGAAAGAGCTTAGCTCGTCTAGAAAAACTAAATGGGTATCTGAGGAAGAATCCATAAAAAAATCTACGGAGAATTTTCTCACTACAAGAGCCGCAGAACGGCGTCGTTCCTGTTCGCCCAATATTGTGATTTCAACAGATGAAAAAACATCATCTTCATCAAATAGTGCAGTCAAACCCAAAAAACAAGTAGGTATGGATAAGTACATCACCGTTCTCAAGCGACAGAGGAGCCCGACGTCTGCTCAAGTGTCATCAAATTCAAAAGCTTCTAAGACCGTGAGTAAGGCTGAATTTCAGTTTATGGGGGACACCCCTAGAGAAAAAATCTAAATATGCCATCCCCTTCAGAATGTTCCCAGGAGTACGAAAATCATAATGAAAAAGGGGGCTCACGCCCCCTATGGGCGTGGCAGTCGAAAAACGACCCGGCCCACCTACGTAGACAATATGGGTATCAAATGAAAGCTAATGTCTTCACGATTCCAAAAATAGCCATAGTTGCCAGATCGGGCGGTTTTTGCAGCCGATACGGCCATTTTTGTTAAATAGGGGCGGGGGTGAAAAACGACCCATGCCACCTACTTAGGCAATATTGGTATCAAATGAAAGGAAATGTCTTCACGATTCCAAAAATACCCCTAGTTGCCAGATCGTCCAGAATTTGAGGAAGATATGTTAATTTTTATAAAATGGGGGAAGGACTTTTTTTGTTTATTTCTTTTTAGCTCGGCCAGAGGCCGAGCACTCGAGATCCCCGCCGTCTAGAATTAAGACATACTGGAGTTAAAAACCCCTAAGCCCGGCCGTAGACCGGTCACGCAAAAAAAAAAAAAAAATTTCCCCCACCCCAAATTTTGCCAAAATGGCCATATCGGCTACAAAAATCGCCCGATCTGGCAACTACGGCTATTTTTGGAATCGTGAAGACATTAGCTTTCATTTGATACCCATATTGTCTACGTAGGTGCGCCGGGTCGTTTTTCGACTGCCACGCCCATAGGGGGCGTGAGCCCCCTTATTCATTATGATTTTCGCACTCCTGGGGTCATTTAAGGGGGCGTGGCATTTTTTTTTTTTTCCCCAGGGGTGTCCCCCATAAACTGAAATTTTGCCCAACATACTATAGCTAATATGTGTGTGAAAAAAGTCGTGTCTTGCTAGACCCAACCTGTAGAGAGATATCTCAATAGGTCATTGAGTTTTGACCCAGCTACCTCACCAAGGTTGTTCAGTGTATAGTTTCCTATGAATTTATGTCTCTTGACACACAACTCTATCCTTACAACTACGATAATGGTCGTTGAAAGGATTTTTTGTGATTTGCGTGCTTGCCTAACGTCCAGTGTCCCGTTAATACTGCCAGCAATCTTGATGTATCCTTCCTATTCCGGGTTATCAGTTGCATAGTACGTTTCTCGTTAAAAGATGGCCACATCAACTTGGCTATCCTACATGTGTCTAAACTACGCCATCTATACTCAGCCTTTGTAAGAAAATGTCTGAGGATTATACCTTTGATAGTCCCTAGTGGAATTGCTACTGAGACCACATCGGAGATATCTAAAGCAAATCCCGTTCTGGCTAGTTCGTCTGCCCGTTCATTGCCGTAGTGGTTCCTATGCGCAAGCACCCAGACCAAGGTAATGTCAGATAGACGACCTAGCCTTGACAGAGAATTTCTACATTGCCTAACTAATGAAGATGAAATTGTGTAGGCATTAAGTGAGAGGAGTGCCGCCTGACTGTCGACAAAAATACCTATATTGCCGCTAATGTTATGATCGTGTAATGCATTACAAGCTGCCATGATTGCAAAAATTTCCGCCTGGAAAACACTACACTCATTCGGAAGACGATACGAGATGTCTACCCCAGGTTCGTCACAGAAGACCCCGGAACCAACACCGCAGCTTATCTTAGAACTGTCTGTGTATATCCTAGTTTCTCCGTAAATACTCACGTTTGTTTTTATCGGGCGGATTTTTGCGCCTTATGTGAAACCCAAGTATCTGAGAATGCTGATCCACAGGTTTTTATGTAACCATAGTAACACTTCTATCGCTTGAAGTCGTGTACCAGTATCAGCAATTATTACCTATGTATAATACAGAATTTAACTATGGGTTAAGTTCAAAATCAGGGCACACTATTTGCACTTCGGTTTTCTCTATAGGATTCTACTATATCTGGCTTCGATGCCCTTTGAATTTACATATCGAAGATTCTTGACAATTGTCCTAGCAGTGAAATTGTTGTGATTTCACAACTCCTCTTTGCTTAACCATTCAAGCCATACAACTACAGAGGATTAATATGTTAACCAATTCGCGGCGCACAAGGTGACTTTTTCCAATATACGATATATCGTACATGTATGTATGTAAACATAAACTTGCTAAAGTGCATTCATAATGCAAACTAAATTGTATGATTCTTTTATTTTTTAAATTTTATAATATTTCAAATGTGAAATGTTTGGTAAATCGCACAATAAAATTTAATCTGAGATTATATTATTTATCTTTAAAAAATGTTCATGAAAAAGTACAAAAAGTTTTCTCACGCAAAACAACATTTTAGTTGATTATTATTGATTTGTATGTCAGCAAATAATTATGTATTACTACAATAATATATTATTTGAAGCCAACTTAGTAATCATTCTCATGGTTCCTCAATCAAAAAAAATCAGACCACAGATTTATAAAATATTAACAAATAAACTTACAACAACAATATATATTTAAATATTTCATTGCTTCAATTGCATGAAAGATGTTTGATAATGAAGCAAACACAATGTTCGGCCTTAAGAACTCTTAAAAAACGCTTAAGATGCTTATCGATTTGCACATACTCGTACATACACACATACTAAACTTAATCTACACCAGGGGCTTCCAAAAATTTTTTGGTACTGTATTAGTGAGTACGAGAGAGTAATAAAATTGAGAGAATGTATTTATTTAAAGCCGCAGAAAAATTTTAGTAATATACATATTTTATAATTTGCTATGTATGTTACCAAAAGCATTTTTGACCGCACAATATTTTTTGAGTGTCATCATCTGTTAACCTGAAAAAAAACCATAGCATCCGCTAAACATGTGCACTTGTCGAAGTCACATCGACGACTGAATTGAAGAGCATAAAAATATGTCTTGGTAGTGGTAGCTCAATTGAGCTATGAAATGGAAACCCCTGAATCTACACTTTAGGCCAGACATTTACAAATACGCACAAACTTAAGACAAAGGATACGCAGAGAAAAATGACAATCTTTGAACAAGGATACTTTTATATGTATATGTGGAAGATATATGTATATAAGTATGTATGTATGTACATGCAATGATGTGTGTGCGTTTGTGTATGTAAGTAAACTTGATTTATGTAATTTAGTCTGGATACTGCAATCCAATGTAAATGAAATCAATGAAAATAGTTCTGTAGAACTTTTTCGTATTTAGTGTAAGTAACGTGGAAAAATATATAGTTTCGGATTTGCTACTAGACATACAGATACTTATGTATATGTACTTTTATGTATGGATATGCATGTGAGCCAGGAATGTGGAACTCAGACATGTGCGCACTCTTGTGTGTTTTCAATATTACATAAAGTCGAACGTCTAAAAATCATAAATCAAATAAGGAGTTTACTTTCATACATACATAAACATACGAGTATGTAGTTAATACATTCATTCATACAAATGTTGGTACGTGTATGAGCGAATGTTCGATTATGAGAGCGTAAACTAGTGTTTAACAATACTTTTTAATGGAATTTACAATTTTAGATTTATGTTTTTAACACAAATCAAATCAACAATCGAAAAGTTTGAAGAGTTTGACGGCACGCAACACAACGCAGCAATATCAGCATGTGGTTCATAACTGCATTAAGGATAACTCTTCAAATGGATTTTTGAAACGAGCATTATGAAATGCCAAATGAAATGTTTACTAAGAATAACAAAAAACCCACATATACATACATACATATAATACAAATATTCGTACTAGAATAGGTTGGTACTTTATTTATAATTCAATTCCATTCACTCATGCATCCAATCATCCATTTAACCAGTCATACATCCATTTGTTTATTCACTCATTCACTCAGACTGCAAGAGCCGGCACGTGTCCTTCATATTTTAATCTAGTTCTCGAACTCTGATGCTCTTGTAAAACCAAACCAATAAACTTGTTCAAAGTTAAACACTCAACCTGCATAAAGCCACTTGCCAACTCAAATACTTACCCCAATCACCTCTAACCGGCAGCCAAATACCCCCAATACCACAAAGGCTTACATTTACATATATATTAAATGCACCATATATACATATTTACATACATATGTACGTAGATTTGTTTAAGAATTCATAGGTTTGTGAGAAACTTGCAAATATATCGGTATACATATTGGCCGAGTCTTACAATTTCAAAGTGAAAGATAAATATAATTTATTTATATATAAGCAAATATTCCGCTGTGACGAATCTCAAATACCTTTTACACTGTGTATTATTTAATACAAGAGAAAGGTGTGCATTACACACATATTAAAAAAATCTGTAGGAAATCGGCTGTCATTATTTTAAAAATAATTCGCCCATGTTCTGAAAAACGCAGCGTTTTCAAATCGCATACAGTTTTAAAAACGCAAAACGCATTTTGACCTATTCTGAAATCGCTACCATTTGCTAGCGTTTTGCCATTTTTCGAAGCTATGTTCGAACAATAAAAACAGATATTTTGTCATAAAATAACGTAAACAAATAAATAAATTTTAAATTAAAATGCATTTCATTACTTTTCAAAGATCATATTGATCAGCTGTTTTGCACAAATCGCTAGTTCAAAAGTAAACAATTGAAACAGAGCTTTGAATAATTATGGACTGACCATTAGAAAATTATGTGTCATATACATATGTATGTGTATGTTATGTGAAACTTATTTGTGTTGAATTTTATTTGGATACCAACATTTTCATGAGATTTATGCGCTTTAAGGTGATTTTCGGCAGTGAGCCTTATATGTAAGCTATGGGCAATTATGGACCGATTTGCACAAAATTTGTAGTTATGATTAGGCTTCATATACAACTTATTTTTAGTGAAATCTATTAAGACATGTTATGAAAATATCTTCAAAATTGCGACCAGACGGACGGACATTGTTAAATCGACTATACTTTAAGGTGGGTGTTAAACTAATATTTGTTGGCGTTACAAACATCAATGCAAATCCAATAAAACCTTCCCACTATGGCGGTGTAGAACATAAAAATATATTGTAGTTAAAATTAACCACAAATTAACTAAAATGTCTTGTTGGCTTAAAATTGTAAATACGTAATTGTAATTGAAATATGGTTCCAAAAATTTCAAAATACCACCTCTTTACTAGGAATAATTCAATTAAATGCAATTCTGTCTGTTTCTATTATGTATTATCAGCCTAGTCTACCGTTATTTCTGAAAATACAATTACAGTTATTATTAAAATACCGTTATCGAAATAAAATCAAGTCGAAATACTGTTTCTGAAATAATGTAATTTCTGAACCGTTACCTAATAAAATCCTTTCAAATCTCTAGTTTACCCTGGTAATACCGAATACATACATACATATGGTATTTGTAACTACTTTCTAAAATAATTTCCCACTACTAATATAATGAGCACCGATTTTTTGTATTTAGTCAAAACATTTACCTGGTTGACACGATTCTGTTAATTTTTTTTTAAATTTCTATTACTAGAAAATATTTTCAAATATCTGAAGAGACTAATGAAGATAGCTAGATCTTTTTAGAATTATATTGTAAATACTTTGGTGTCTATGAATAATATTTCGTTGTGTTACAAACGGAATGAGAAACTTAATATATAGAGAATATATTTTATTTATATTTTGTACCTATGTATGTTTTTGTTTTATTAAAAAAATAAAAAAATACATGCAACCAGTTTGGAAAAATGAAAATAGTTTGTGAAAAAATTCATGTCCGCTACAACGCTGCGAATTATGGCACCAGGAAAAATGGAAAAACGTAAAATGGCCCAAATTCTAGGGTCACATTTCATTACGAATTTTAGAATTTTTTTTACGAAAAATCACTCTAAATGTTATAAACAATTGTACCAAGGTTGAAATGAAAGATGACCCCAAATGTTGGGGAAAAATTGACCTAAATATGCAAATTAAATTTCATCCCAATTTGTTATAAATTCAGTTATAAATTTTTATATTCAGATTATAAATTAATTAAACAATTCTTTAAAGAATATGTAATTGCTTTTGTATTCAAATACTCAAGGCATGTCGGGGCCCCTGGGCACATAATAATTTGGGGCCCAACTGGAAAGTAAAAAAAACGAATGACAAGAATTTTTTGTTATAATTTTAAATTTATTATGTTTAATACAAATTTAATACATGTTATTTAATGTTATAAGAAATATAACCTAGGTATTTGTGTTCTGATTTAAATTGGCTACGCCAGAGGTTTTTTTTCTGGATTTCTTTGCTGCAAAATCTTCTATTATATCCTCAAAATAAATTTTTTGAAGGGCATTACTTTCAATACACATAATTGACAAGTTAGTTAGGCGTTCTTGCAACATAACGTTCGTAATTCATTTTTTATTCTCTTTAGCCGAGAAAATGACCGCTCTCCACTATAATTAGTGATCATCAAACAAAGAAATATTCTTGTAGCAATTTCAACATTTGGAAAAGTTTCTTCTAACTTATCGGACTTTATTAGGTTATGTAAAGCTGAGATACTCAAATCCGATGATTCCGTTGCTATGTTCTTGAGGTACTGCCTTAAATGAAAACATTCTGATATGAACTCCTTAGTATTAATATCTTTGTGGTAGAATTCGGCAAATTGTTTGCATTTTTTTGACAACTGGTCCGAATCAATTGTTATTAATTGAGAAAGAAAACTAAAAATTTCATCAATTTCTTGGTATGCAGCAGAACGCTTTTTTAAATGAACATGTAATGTGTCAATTATGGGAATAAACGTTTCTACGCGGAATTTTTGTTTGCCATTTAACTGTACAGCCTCCGCTGATCCGTCAAAAAAAGTAAGACGTGTGCTGCGAATTTTTCAAACATATCTTTATAGTCACCATTGGGTTTTTTTTTTTAGCGGCCGATTCGTACTGATCGAAATTATCGCGTGCGTTACTGACATAACCGATTAAAGATGCGTAAAGTTTTGTTGCAACGTCCAGTGTCAAGGTGTTTTTTTGTAAACTTATGCTTGTTTTGTTTATAACTCCTAAAACATCATTCCAAATCTCCGTTAGAAGAATAGTCTCAAATTTTTCTTGAGCTTCGTTTCTTGTTTCTCCTGGTTGATTGACGTCATTTGCAATTGATGTTAAAGCTTCAAAAATATGAAAATAACCATTTTTCAAAGCATTAATGGCATTAGCACGTGCAGACCATCTAGTATCCGGGAGAGAATTCAAAACTTTATTTTTTCCCAAATTCGCTGTCATAATTTTCCATCGTTTGGTCGAAGCCGAGAAAAAATTGAATAATTTTTGGACAAATTGGAAGTAGGATACTGCATCTGAAACACAATGAACAGCTTCAACACCTACCAAATTTAATGAATGAACAAAAAAGGCAAATTCACATTTTTCTTTTATTCTTGCCTGAACACCAGAATACTTTACTGCCATATTTGATGCATTATCGTAACTCTGCCCTCGGCAATCTTTTATATGAATATCAAGACTTTCAGTAAAGTTTAAAATGGCACCTGCTATGTACTGAGCATTATGTTCATCCATAGGTAAAAATTGCAAAAATCTCTCAATAGGCTCTCCGTCTTTGACGTATCTAACGATAAAGGTGAGTTGGTCAACATGTGAAAGATCTGGTGTAGAATCCACACTAATAGAGTAGTATTTTGCAGCTTTTACTTCATTAACAATCGCTTTTAGCACTTGCTGTCCCATTATATTTATAAATTCATTACAAATATTTGCAGAAAAATATGATGTATATCCTTTTCTACTATTTCCGCAGTTTCGCATGTGATCAGCAAGAAAAGGATCAAATTCACTAATTAGCTCTAAGCATCCCAAATAATTTCCGTTATTTTGAGACCCTAATATTTCATTATCACCACGAAAAGCAAGTCCTCTGGAAGCCTAAAATTTCACTACTGCAACAATTCTTTTAAGTACATTCTTCCAATAATTGACTTGTGTATTATATTGGGACAAAAACTCGCTGTCAATTCGCCCAGTAATTTTGCTTCTTGCGACATATTTCATCATTGATTCCCTGTGTTGTAAACTGTTCTCATGCTCCATTAATAAATTACTTATATGTTTCCAGTCTTTATATCCATTTGAAGAACTCAAATTATGACGAGTACTAGCAGTAGTATTAAATAGACGGCAGCAATAACAGTATACAGAGTTCTTTGACGGTGAAAATAGGAGCCATTTTCTTTCTAAAGACTCACCATTCGTCAATATGCGGGTGAACATATATTTAGTCAAGTATCTAGTTTTTGTTTTACTGTTTGAATCTGGAAAAATTTTAGAAGTTTTGGAGAAGTCACACTTTTTATTTTGAAAAAATTCTGGCCCTTTTTGAGTCCAAATATCGCGTACTTCTTCGGTGAAAATTTCATCACAGTACGTACCAGGATCAGGAGATACACTTTCTATGCTCGTAAATAATAAACTTGAATTGGAGGGTTCAGCATCTAATATACCTCTTACTGTCTCTACATCTGGAACTTGCATAATATTATCATTTTTGTCAGACGTAAGTTCTTTTTCCCGTTGAAATTCGAAAGTAACCGGATCTTGAGATGATGAAGGCGAAGAATCAGTCATTCTGTTTGTTTCTTCCACCTTAAAAAATGAAGTGACTTTAGGAAGTTTTTCGGCTATTTCTTTTTGAGCCAGAACTTTTTTCTTTTTTGTGAACCACTTAAATATGTTCTTTTATATTTAAATTAATTATAAAACAATATAGTCAAGTTGTTTAAAACTAAGACGTCAAACTGGTAAAAACTTCTTTTAAATAAGTTCAATAATTCACATTAAACACTTACACGCCTTACACGGGAAATCCCCGAAATATACACAATGTCAACTATTACTATCTGCACCAGTCAAGGTTGCCAGTTTTTTTTTTTTGGTTTGTATCGCCAAATACAGTTGAAAAATCACCCAAATACATTTTTTTAGTATTTGTTAATATGTAAGTTTCGGTTAATTTTTTTCCTTTTTGTTTTTGAAATTAACAAAAAAAATTGCTGAAAATCACCAGAAAAATACAAAATATTTAACTTCTTTCTTTCGTGTAATCGAATATATCGGCATTTCGAGGCCTCCATGAGGTCGGGGCCCTGAGCACGGGCCCCGTGTACCCTTATGGCAAAGACGGAATTGCAAATACTCTATTAAATATGATTATTTAAAAAATCTTAAATGTACATATACACATCCATGCATTCTTCTACAATATGAACAATGAAACACATTACATTTGCCGAAAGTTTAAGTTTGCATAAACTGGAGAGTTAAATAGATGATATTTACAAGTAGATCATGGACAACAAACATTGCTGATGACGCCTTTGGCAGGGTAGAAAATGTATTCCAATGTGCCAATTGTCTATAAAATTATAACTTTACAATGGTATTCTTCTAATTATTAATTATAAAATGAACTCAAGCCGAAATAATAAGAATTTTTCTCTAATAATAAACTGCAAATTTTGAAATGTTTGCAACATATGTAAGTAGGAATATCAACATTGAAATTTCCTCTTTGAAAACAATCAAATCAATATCAACAATAATCTTTTTTTTTAAATAAATTATCATCGTAAAAATTAAAATTTAAAATTCTTTTTTTCGCAATAAAAAGTCCAAAAAGTTACACTTAAAGTAAAATTTACTAGCAACCAACATATCTTAGGGAAAAAAGTTTTAAGTAAACTTCTCAGGCCTTATTCGAAACCCGTTATTGGAACTACGAGATACATATTGAAAATATTATTTTCGATAGATTGTAACAAACTTTTTTCTTTCATTCTTTCACTTTGCCAACATTCGTAATTTACTACATATGTATATTTTATATGTACATTGAGATATTTTTATTTAAAATTTTTTCTTCTTTAACAAAAAACTTAATGACAAAATAAATAGAAAACCGCCTCAAAATTTTGTATGTTTGTAGTTTTTTTTTTTTGGCAAAAAGTCTATTTTTTTACAGTTATTTTTAGAAATCTAATGATGCAATTCTGTAGAGAAATGTTTCATTAGTAGAAAACCATGATTTGTTTTCGAAAAAAATAAAATTTTGTATAAACGAAAGTGTGGTGAAGTCATCTTAATATTATACAACGAAAACTGATGAAAATTTTACTACATTTCAGTTGTTTATACAATAAACATGGTTCAACTACCAATAGTTTTAGAGCATTTTTATTAAAATATAGTATTTTAAATTTAATAGGAAAGAAAAAATATTTAAATTACATATATAGTTTAAGAGATCTGAGCAAATCAAAATGACTCCAAAAAATTTTGCATTTTCAGTTTTCATTAGAAAAGCAATAAGTTAGCTCGGTCTACCTCCGTGTTAGTACTACTTCTAAATGAAAGTTTGGAATATTTTCTTTCATTTTATGTAAAAAAATTCTGCGACTTTTTGCGATCGCTGAACAAACTTATAAATTTTGTGATAAAACTCACGTTTTTTTTATGAATATTTACAATAAAAGGTTTTGTATACTTTTAGGCTTTTACTTTTTAATAATTGATTGACAGCAATATCGAAAAAGTGCATAACAAAAAAAGAAAAACAAAACCATATGATTAATTAAACCGTTATTTAAAATAATAATATTTGCAAAAAAAAGCCTAAGAAAATTATTAAACGTAACTAATTTTTAAAATGAATTCGTTTTGTGTTTCATATAGTGAATTGTGCAAGAAACTTATAAATTGCAATAGTAATGTGGATTTATTAACTGATTTCATAAAAACTAAAAACATGGTGCTTACTATTAATGAAATTCAAATTGTGAAAAAATCAGTTCAGAAGCGATTTCTTAGTCACTTTTTAAAGTTTTAATGAAAAGTGTTTTTATGAAAATTCCAAAAATTTTAAGACGCATGCGCGGGCTAAAGATATCACTTAATTGAATATTTTTTTTCAAGCTCCATCTAGTAGTACTAAGGCTTTTAACTGAAATATTATTTAGCTGGAGAGATTGACAAACTTTTTTTAACTCACTATTATTTCCGGGCTTTGAGAAGTGGATATGTAATGCCTCTACTGTGTTAAAAAATGATGTCGCTGATCTTATGTTTGAACAAGAATCCACAACCACTAAATTTAATCTGTGAGCTAAACAGTGAATAAAAACAGCTTGAGGATTCGATTCTTTAATTTTTGCCTGTAGTCCATTTTTATAGCCTGACATAACATTGGCGCCATCATAGGATTGTCCAATAATAGGTATATCAGTCAATCCTCTTTTCTCAAAAAACTCTGCCAGTAAGATCTGTAAAGAATTTGAATCTCTATCTGAAGAACAATCTACAAATCCTAAAAATCTCTCTTCAACTTCAAGATCATTTACGTATCTAATAACAATCGACAACTGCTCTTCTTTAAAACACCTTGCCTCATCTAGTATAAGGGAATAAAAACCACATTTTTTAACTTTTTGTACGATAATATTATATGCAAGATTTGCTGCAATTTCAATAATTTCATTTTGTATAGTTGGGCTGGAATAATTTTTAGGTTTGGCTAGACTTGATTTCAACTTGTCATCATATTTTGCGATATAATCTGAGATCTCCAAAAAGTTTCCTCTATTTTTTGAGTTTATGTCCTCTCTGTGTCCACGGAGAGGAAGCCCCTGTCGTGCTAATAGCAAAATTAAATCAATAACCTTTTTTAAATACTCAAGAGTCTCTTCTATTTGTTTGGAATGTTGAATTAGAATTATATCATGAATTTCGGGTGTGCTTTGATACATCTTATAACCTTGTATACTTTTAATATGCATTTCTGATTTGTCATGTTTTTTGAGAGCATCACTTAGCTTTTTCCACTTTTCGAAACTATTAGAAGACGATTTAAGACAAAACAAAATTTCACCCAGCCATGTCACAGAGTTTAATTCCGTTCGGAAGTGGAATTAATTCCGTATTTTGCTTCTATGGAAAAAGTAAAACGAAACATTTTTTCGAAATGCTTAGAATTGCTTCGTGTAAATTGGGACTAAGTAAAATTTAAAGGAAATAATAATATTTAGGTTCCTTAGTTGAATAACACCTTGATAAGATTGTCTTCAGACGATGTGTATTTTCAATTTTGACAATAATGATTTAAGGAATTAAAACAATAAATGTTCAAATGAGAAATATTTAGTTTGTATACAAACAAACAAACAAAATATAATAATTCCAAAATCAGCAAAGTTTTCGATACAATCAAAAAAAAAAAAAAATTGTTAGAATTAGCCTCACTGTAAAAAATTACCTTGTGTCGGACTCTATTAATTATAGACAAATCTTTATAAAATCTGAGTGTATAAAACTTATTCCTGGTGAATTTCGACTCCTATGTATGAATCAGAGATCGGCAATGAATCGTTTTTTTACGATTCACAACTACTCATAACATTTTAAGTATAAGTGGTTTTATATCATTGAAATTTAACTACTCTGAGTTACTCAAACTCACAACAACGTTGACTTATAAATGCGGGTGGATATAAGTATGAGTACTACGCCGACTTCGAGCTCATACCATTCCCAATATGTTTGATTCATAAACAACGGTATTTAGATTTACATTTTAAGAAAAATACTCACATACTCATAAAGTATTCAACTCAGTTAAGTCATTAAGACAATTTCAGCTTATTCCGTTAGGTATTTATACAAAATAAGTAAAAAAGAAATATAAAAACATACAAGTAAGTTTATAGGAAAACATATTGGGGAAAATATAACATTTATTATTTTATATAATTTTTATAAGCGGACTGTAAAAATGAACGACACTCGCATGAGTGTATGCGAGTCATACTTATTTTTTTTTTATCGTCTACGTACATTGAGTTAAGGAGAGTCTAAATAAACAAAATCATACATGAGATTAAGTATGAATATAATGAGTACTTCAAACTTTAAAGATGAATAGTGGTTTGATGATGTTGAGACAAGTATGAGTACGTATAAGTATAACAAATTATAAGTCATGATTCAAGTATACTCACTTTTTTAGTACTCATAACTGATCTCTGGTATGAATGAGTTTGAAATTCTGTGATGTACCTCAATACATACATATCATCATAATCGAAGCCATTTAATGATTCAATTCCAATTTCGCTTGTTTTTGATGATACCTACGTTCTTTTGCTTTTTTCACTTAATCCTTTTTCAAGTGATTCACATTCTTATTGAAAATACATGTGCTTGCATATTTAATCAAAATTAAAAACCAGTTAATATAATCTTGAAAAAAAAAGAAATACAAATTCATTTTATTGAAACGAAACAAAAAGCCAATTAATATTATACGCTTAATCCTTAAATGTGTGAATGAATGAAAATAAACTTACAGTTGAAAAGTTAGATACTAAATACATAAATTAAAGGATACAAAAAAGTAGGACAGATTTTGCATAGAAAGAGAAAGCCAGAAAAAATAAAATAAAAACAGAACAAAACAAAAATATATAAACAATAAAATTAAGACTAAAAAATAATAATGCATGGAAAAAACGAAAAAAAAAGAGAAATGATTCTTAAATTTAAATATAAATCCTAGGTTTGTATTTGTATTTGGATGTGTAAGTCTGTTGTCTGTGCATGAGTGTTTTCGTCCTATAATATTTTACACACAGATATAAAATACAAACAAATAAAATGAACAAATTCTGAAAGGAAGAAAAGACTGAATGGAACAGTAAACAGACAGAGGAACAGGCAGTCAGTCAGACAAAAATACAGACAGACAGACATTACATGCTGGTATAATAGTCAAATGTACATATATACATATGTATGTATTTAAACAATGCTTTCGCGTGTACATATTTTATGGGATTGTGTGTGTGTGTTTGTATTAAATTTTTTGTTTTCTCAAAACCAATGTTAATATTTGTGTGAGTGTGTGCGTATGTGCATGTTGTACGAGTGTGTGTGTCTTTCTTTAATTTCTTTGTTTTTGTTTCTTTTGGTTTTTCATAAAACATAAATAAATTACAAAATATCATCTCATAAATATCTACGATGTATCCTTCTTTGAGGGGATACTAAACTTGTGTCACCATAAACTAAAGAATCATTTCCAGACGATAAACTGCCAACACTCTCAGGGGTACCACGAATGCCTGTAATAAAAAAATAAGAAAACAGAAAGAATAAATAAATGAACAAATATACAAATATATTTTGTATTTATAAAAACACACAACTACAACTGTAAAAAATAAAATATTTGAGGTAAATAAATAAGTTCATAAAAATGTTGGTGAAATGACTGGAATATGAACTAAATCTCAAATATTTATCACATCATAACTACAAAGTAATACATACACTGTGTATAACTTAAATATGGCATTGACTCGTTCGAATTTTGGACTCATATCTAATAAACTCGATATCAAAGGATTGCAAATGTTTGCATTTTAAAAAATTTATGTTCTTAAGTATCATAAGGAAAATTTCTGATTAATAGTGAATATTTGTGACTAAAACCTCATTAGTAATTATTTTAATAATAATACAAAAATGATACGCGCAAATCAGAGAAAGAATACATTTTAATTTTAAAATCTAAAGCCTTTCGAATACTGGTTAAAATCAAGAAATCATTGAGAAATACGAAAGATATTATCGAAGGTTTCACTAAAATTGTGATTCGTATTCTAAGCAAGAGAATTACATAATTCAATCTATTAAACTAATAATTTTTAAGCTATTAACATATACTCGTACAATGTATGTACTTGCCATATACTCAAAATTATTAATTTCAAATGAATTTTAACGTCACAGGAGTGCGCTACTATCATTAAACTATAAACAAAAAAGTGTGATTTAAAAAAATATTAAAAAATGTGTATTAACTCATTTATAAACAGGAGAAATCTGTTGTTGATTCATAAAAACATGTCTATTTTTATGATAGACTTTTTTATTATTATTTTGCATTAACATTTTTCCTGTTTATGTTAATTTATTGAATGTTTAATTTGTCTTGGATTTTTTATTTGCTAAACAAAGGCGTGTTATGTATTTTGCAATTATTATTACTAGTAATAATTTAGTCATTATCAATATATTACAAATAGAGGATTGCATATACCGCTCAATACCAAATCATACTATTGGCGTTAAGTTAATTCTTTTCATACCCTCCACCTCCACCACTATGAGTGGTGAATGAGGGTATATGTATATAAATTTGTCATTCCGTGTGTAACATGTGTGTCACGAAATTGTTTGATGATCGGTTCATTAAAGGTCATAGCTCTCATTCTAACACACTGTTTTTACACATACATATACTGGGTGTTGGGTATTATATAGGGTCGGGCTTGACCGACTTACATTCTACTTGTTAAGTATAATTTTATATTATTTGAGCACTCACAGTCCTACATACATCAACATTTTACATATTTAAAGAATACTGAACAGAAAAAATTAAAACACTTACTATATGATTGAGGTGATGTTCTTAGTGATGATCCGACCGGTGTACCTGTACTACTGCTTTGTGAACAGCTGCCTGGATTGCTCTTCATTGAAGTAGAAAATACTGAAATAAAAAGAGGGATATGAAATTCATTTTATTATTTAATTATATCAATTATAATAAAAAGATAATTTAAAATTAGGCAGATATATTTGTTTATGACAGCACAATTTTATGATTTCATTTTTAATTAATACGAACACAAAAACGCACAATATATTTTAATGATGTCGAATAATTATAGAAACTGTATTTAGTTGTTTTTGAAAAAAGCAATTTGACGAAAAATAAAATGAAAAACAATTAATCAATTGTTATTTATCATAATAAATTATAAGCTAAAATTCTGTTGTAATTTAACTCTGGATGGAAAGAATATGCCGGTCATTAATATTGTTGTTTAAGGTTGTTCTTTTTCTCTACGTTCGAGAGTTTCGCTTCTCACTATTGTATGGGCTTACAGTCTAATTCATAAAAACTTATCAAGGGTTTATAACAGGCTTATAAAGCAAATTTTGTATGGTTTATAATAGGCTTATAAAGCAAATTTTGTATGGATATTTGCTTTATAAGTCTGTTATAAACATTTGACAAGTTTTATGAATAAGGGGGTTAATGTTTAGCATCCCCAGCATTACCATATGATAGAGTACCAAACAAAACTAAATTTGGATTTTGGTGGAGACCATAAAACTCGAAAATTGAGTTGTATTGTTCTTGATTCATAGGAGCACATATGTATGAAGATATAGGTCGATTTACAATTCTTGGATGAGGCTCTTTTCAGGCAAAAAGCGACATTTGTGACGGCGTTATGCCTCTTTAGTGGCATTAAACTGTTAAAACTATACGTTTTTTTTTTTTTAATAAAATCATGACGGCTCTATACCTTACTTTAGGTACTTTTTAACAGGTTTGGAGTGTTTCAATGCTAAAATGTCTTCTTTGCGTTCATTTCAATAAGCAAGTTTCTCAAAAAATAATACAACTTTCAAGATAATACTTCGTTACGTTGCCTAGGGGTTTTTAGTCAATCAATTAAATTCCCACCATTGGCAATTATTAGCTATAACTTTTTAAAACATTTTGCTGGTTTTGATTAAAACTTTTTTATATTCTTAAAGTATGTTTTATTTTCTTTATCGCTTTTCCATTTTTTTATATTCTAAAGTATAATTAAAGTAAAAAATATTAACTAAAGATTCAGTTTAGTAAAGTGTTTACTTTTAGCATTTCAATATATGAAAGGTATAGAAACAAATGTAGCAATCTGCACTTTTATAGTTTGTGTAAGAAATAGTTGTTGAAAAGCAGATTTTAAAACGCTTCACTTATCAAAAAATTCAAATTCGATAGCAAAAAGTATGATTTTGTTTTTGGAAGGTATTGTAGAAGCCTCGGGTTTTGGACATTGATTTATATTGGATAAAAGCATATTTGAAATTTGCATTTATTGACTTATCACAAGCATTTATTAAATATAACTAGGTGACAATGTTTTCTTTCCTTCTCCTGCACCTCATTTCATAATACATTTTATTTATTATATAAATATCAGTGCCATATTGTCTATAAAGAGACACGCTATACACTTGCATTCGAAAAAAGTTAACCTCCTAATGTATGTAGGTATATACGAGTATATACATATTATGTACATATGTATTTTATATAATAAAACTGACACTTTATTCAAAAGTGCATATGAGAGCAGTTTATGCTAGAAATACTTTTTAATATTTCTTTTTATATAAATAAAACATCATCCTCTATATTCACACTAGAGACACTGTATTTATTTATGCAATTAATTTGTATTTAACCTCAAACGACTTTATAAACTAATATTTAAAAAGCCAACAAACACACCATTTGTAGCATCAACATCCACCCTGTCTTTCAACCATAGATTCATGTATCCATCCATCTATCTATCCACCTACCCGACCAACCAAGCATCCATCCATTCATCCTATAATAGCAGTATAGTATGTAGTTAGTATGAGTACATACATACATTGTGGGTTGTTATAATTAAAATGTAGGTTACACGCTAATGAATTTAAAACACACCGAGATTTAGAACAACAACTTAAAAATGGAAAGAGAGAAAAGAAAAATAAAAAACACCTGAATATCAACATGATGGTACCCAAAATCAAACGTATGGAAGTAGTGCTTTTGTGCTCTACACTCAAGCTGAACTAACTGACTTTACAGTTGTTGAACGATTTTCGACGTTTTTGTATAATCAATAAATCCTAAGGCATACAAGGTAGAAAGAAGTATTCATCCTACCACCGGGGTATTTAGTATTTAGTTAGAAACGAGTAGTGCTATTAAGACAACACAATGATGACAACAACAAGAATGGTAACACCAGACTAAATCTGCACCTGACTGAGATGGATAAGAATGACAACGATGATATAGACATTTGTCAGTTCATTTGGGGTTTCCACATTTTGTTGTCGTAGATTCACTTGGAAAGATTATGAGTACTAGATAGAGATAAATAATTTCAAGTGAGCAGTTGAATGACATGACTGTAACATAAATATTTTCATAATTTCAACTGATCCCAACTGATATCTGTTTAAACAAGTGGTGCATACAACTTGATGGTGTTCTATGTGATTTGTATTTGTAAACTCTTAGGCGAAAAAACCATTTATATTGATGCAAGCATATATTGAACCATTCTGGAGTAGTTGAAGTAGTTAATAATACGAGGGATAAAACAAAAAATTCTGTCATTTATAAAAAATCGAAATTAAATTACCCATACAAATATTCTGCTGTATTTTTTTAAAATTAGACTAACTCCTTACATACACTGATGTTAACAATACATGCATATCTTGGGATATTAATGTCAAGATATTTCTAGTATCACGATATTTATTGAACGTGTAGCAGTGCCCTATGACACCAAAGCATTTTTTCTTGCCGGTTTTAAAACCAATTCTGACAATATTGGTTTCTATGACACCCCTGATAATTAGAAGTCATACAATTTGGTAGAGATGAAATATTTTTTATTATATTTACTTCAGTTCCTCTATAAAAGCTTGAAATGATTTCATCGATTTCCCTTTTCGGCATAAAATACTGTGACCCTAAATTATCCCATTCAATAGTTTTTGCAACAATTCGCCGTCTGAACTAATTTTTTGCTGTTCTAAACAAACAAATTGTCTGCAGTCTAATGTAATTTAAAATCTTCTTGTAATGCTCTATACGACTCTATTGGAAACGGTTTATGATGATGTTTCGTAAATGATTGAATTTAATTTCTGTATGTATAGGAACATACTTCAATGCATTAAATTGCAGTTGCTAAAAATAATCCCTTGGGTAAGAATAACTGTATCAGAGAAGTAATGAAATATGTAAAAACAGATTAGTGCTAAGGTAGTAGTAGTCTAAATATAAAACATTAACTGATAAATAAAAAGAAAATTTAAAGAATTTTGTATAAACAAAAAGAAAACTAGTGAAAAACGAAACAAACGTTTTTAAAGATACAATTCTAAAATCCCCCTTTTATCACAACATAATTGTCTTAAGTGTTGGGTGTATTCTTTGCAATCTTAACTTCTAAATCAATTTCCTATTATCCAACACAAAATGGGCCCCCATCATTAAAGACAACAACTCATGGTAACAACCTCTAGTCGGTGGCAACCTCTGAAACATGCCTGGCATGTCATTTGCTTGTAATACAGGTGTGCGATAAAACATCTGTTGAAACAGTAGCCAACAGATAAACTACCGACTGGGGTGTTGTTACGGCACGAGATACGTACAAGAATTTATAAATGATTTTGTTTAGAAACAACAAAAATTCAGGAGCCACTGACTAAACAAAAAAAAAAATGGAATGAATACTGGAAACACTACTACCATAACAACTCAATTTGTGCTGTTACTTTTACCGTTAACAGGAAGTTGCATTCTGTGCAAGTACATGTGTGTTTGTGTGTCTGTGTCGTCACATGAAATTTCCGCCTGCAAGCAAATACCAACTAACTTGAGCATACAAAAACAAACAAAAAGGAAAAACTTAGCAGAATGAACGTTAGTTAGTAGCTACATACAACACAGTAACTTTGTATCTTTTTATCTCACTAGAGCTTTGTATGCATGTATGCACATACGAGTATATATGTGTGTGTGTGTATTTGTGAATTAAGCCAGAGAGTGCAGTGCAACAGTATTACAAACTACTACTTTCAGCCATTTGTTAGATGCTGTGTCTTCGTTTATTCATTCATTAAAACTAGTACGTTTCAGTTTTCGTGAGTGTGAGGGTGGTTTAGAGTTGTGTGTCAATGTTTAGATGGATGCTCTGAAATGTAGTTAAGTTTAAGATTATTTATACCTACACAGTGTCCACAAAACCTTACAATACAAACACAGAGAACGTAGTTAGTTTTGCAGAGATTCATTGGAAATTGCATTTTAATAACCTTTAATATAGCCAAATGTTTTGATCATCACTGTTCGAATACTTTGATAGTTAGGCACAACACAACATGTCAACCACCAATTTGTGGCTCACTTAGTTATAGACTCAGTACAACATACATACATACACCCATCTACACGTAGTTCATATTTATGTACGTTTGTACAACGTGCATACAGCATATCTAAACTAACTAACAAAAGACGATGAACTTTAGCAAATACCCATCAACACGCAGAAACTCCCATTCAAACGCCCACATTTCAACTAAATACTTCTGGCGCACACACTCAATAACATGTCTTAAATTTCTTAAGAAGACTGACTGAGCGATGATGATGAATTATGAATACAGCAACAAACGATGACAACAACGTCAACAGCAACAGAGAAAACAGAAAACAAAAAAAAAAAAAAACTGAGCAGCTAGCTAAACTTTTAACAATAATTGTTGGCTTAACTTCAATATTCTTTTTTGCCATTCGCAGAAATTTTTTTTTAGAAAAAGTATAAAAATGTACAGAATCCTAAAGTCAACACAACCAAGCGAGGGAGAAAATGTATGAAAACTATTTTTATACCCACCACCCACCAAAAGATAGGGGTATATTGAGTTTGTCATTCCGTTTGTAACACATCGAAATATTTTCGTAGAACCAAAAAGTCTGCGTTCTTATAAGATTCTAAGACGATCTAGCTATGTCCGTCCGTCTGTTTGTTGAAGGCACGATTGAGCTTCGAAAAAAGACATAGAACAATGAAATTTTTACCAAACATTCTCTGTTCCACCGAAATGTATTGAAAGTAAGCATAATCAGTCCAGTAAGATCCGAGTTATAGATCAAAGTTTCAGAATACCTCAAAATTTTTAAATATTTTTTGCTGTTTTCTTCACATATAAAGCAGATATTCAGGGGTGTCATAGAAACCAATATTGTCAGAATTGGTTTTAAAACCGACAAGAAAAAATGCTTTGGTGGCATAGGGCACTGGCTACACGTTCAATAAATATCGAGATATTTCTATTATCTACTTTCTATTACACCCCTGATTATCATGAGATTTTGCACACTTTATTTTTATAATAGCATGGCAAGTCCGGTTTAAAATTGTAGGAATCCACCCACGATTTCTCATCGCCCCATACAAATTTTTGCTCGGCAAAAATAAATTTCATGCAAAGTGAAATTTCAAAGCGATATTTTGTTTGCATCGGTCTATATTTGACCATAGCCCCCATATAAAGTCCACTTTCGAAAATCACTTAAATGCGCATAAACCTCTTTTAGTCCAAAGCGTCATACTTAATTCTATAACGATCGGTCCATATCTGAGCATAGCCCCACTTCCGAAAATTACTTAAATGCGCATAAATCTCCTATAAAAATATCTATTAAGTTGAAATTTAACATAAATAATTCATATAAATATAAGGTCATAGCTTCCTTATTAGGACTACTACCGAAACATCTATATCGAACCGAAATGTACGCAGATCAGTTATTAGTGTGTAAAAATTATACTATTGACTTTTGCGAAAGTTGGCCCATAATTGGACATAACTCTACTTCCGAGAATAACCTCAGATTATACAGAGTTAACAATTTCGACGTCAAAATCAGTTTCCTAGGACTTGTTGGTACTGAATTTATTGTGTGTTAAAGTAACATGCTGCAAAAATATAAACAAAGCGCAGTTCTGAAAGAAAGAAACAAATATAAATTAATAGAAATTGCGGTACAATATTTTATGTGATACATATATTTGTGATTTGGTGGTGGGTATATAATATTCGACATCGAATACACTGCCGAATATAAAGTTTTACTTGTTTAAATTAAGTTAAACGTCAAACTTAATTGAAAAGAAAACTCAAGCGTAAAGTTGGCGACGCACATGAATATTATATGCACACACAAAAACTGAGCTGAACTAAACTGAACTGAACCAAACTACAACTCCAAGATAAGAAACATCACATTAATAAATTAAACAGTCATCAAAAGCAACAACACCAACTGCCGCGATGATAGTCTCCACTCATTATTTACTTTTGGCGTTTGAATGTCGAATAGAAAAAATCTTTAGACAGAAAATGACTTCGAAAAAGCCAGCCATACGGATGCGGAAAACTAAATAAAGAACAACAGTACTTTAAATAAATAAATTTTAGACAGAGTTTTTAAATGATAAATTAAACAATTCTTTGCTAGTTGGGCACTGAAAATCTTTTGATTACTTGCATTTTTAGTTATGTACAATTTGGATTTATTCATTTAAAATTAAACAAGCAATTATTGTACTGAACGTATACTACTGCTAGCTAACCGAACCTTAATACCGTAGACAGACGACAGAGTTAATGTGCATTAAAATCTCACTAATTTGAATTAAGATTTTACCGTGACAGACGACAGTTTCTGCATTTAGGTAACAGCTGTTTGATTGTAAACAACTTTTTAATTATGAAAAAATTTGTTTGGCATTTGGTAAAAAATCAGTATTTATTTGAAAAAAAAAGCTGAAATTACTTTTGCTGAAACTGCTCCATAATGCAAAAATTTTTCATGCACTAGCAACCTTCAACCTGAACGTGTTGCTACATGTGGGGACCGCAGTGGGACACTCTGAAATAAGAGAAAGGCAATTGTGGAAATCTATTTTTATTATTTTAATTTTACAATTGTCTTCTTCTTCTTTTAGAATAGTAAACAATTTGATAACATATTATTGATTTTCGACGATGTTGCCATATTGAAATAGCTAAATGCAGTATAAATTCAGTTTAATTTTGTGCATTTACGTCTAACTTAATGCGCATTAAGATGGGATAATCCACGAGTTAATTTGAATTAAGACTGTTAATGCAAATTAACTGTGTCGTCTGTCTACGCTATAAGCCTTCTTCAGGGAAATACTGATTGAATACCTTTTGGTATATGATATTTATGCAAGCTTATATATATATGTATGTAATATATCAAATGATTCCTTAAAACTTCTGCCACTAAATTCTATAAGAATTGTATATATTATTTATATCCAGTAAGTGTGATTAATGCGCTGTTGTTTTAAATTTAGTATTTGCTAATGACTCCATGGTTTCCATTCGCTTTTAAAAACAAAATCAAAATAAAATGTGGCGCAGGATGAAAATAAAACGAAAGTAAAATTACACAAAATATAATTAATTTTATAGGTCAAACTCGTTTTTATTTCATCCTGCACAGAACCCTAGACACGGTTAAGCAACATGAATGATAGATAACACAATTAAACAAAGTCTTGGTAACCAAATGTATACAATTTCATTCTATTAGCATTTAAAAACTTAGGTATGCAGTTCACTGGTGAAATATCTGTTGATTATCTTACTACGTTAGTCCCCTGACTGAAAACTGATGTAAAACAAGTTGGAGTGCAATGTGCCGAATCTTAAATATTCTCCACTTAAATGGAATTAGAAGTACAATAACTACACTGGTTATAGGACTAGAATATCCTTATTTTTATTTTTAAGTTGGTTTTTTATGAACAACATAATTTATTTAAAATGTTTAGAAATTTTATCTAATTTTGACCATTTAAATTTGATGTAATTACCAATTCTCAGCATAATTTACAGAATTTGTCCGATATTCATAACAATCTTGAGTGCAATTTGAAAATTTATAACATTAAAAAAAAACTTTTTCCATATTCAACACAAGTTAAGAAACAGGGTATAAAAAAGGGTAAGATTACAAGGTGGGGCCTCTTTTGGTTGAATTTGATCTCAATAACTTTATTTACAAGAGATATATGGGTAAAGTAGTAGAAACGGAAAAATTATGGACAAATGTGATTTGTGTGTATTTTGGACAATTTTGATTGAAATTCATCTCAATAACGTTATTTACAAAAGTTGGTTGTTATACGCAGAAGCTACAAAATTCAGTAGCATAATTGCCGTATAACCGATATTAGTATGATTTATGGATTACAATTTTTAATCGGTAAAAAATGTTGATTCAAAATCGGTATTTATTAGACATTATTGAGGGTTAACTAGTTTTTCGGAAGTGGTACGTATATGTGAGCAGAGACAAAACAAGGACCGCTCTTCTTAAATTTCGGAACAGAGAAAAGTGATTTATACGTATTAAAGTTATTTTCGGAACAGGGTTTTATATGGAGGATATGGTCAAATATGGCCCGAAATACACAAAATTCTGTAGTATGATTTTTGTGTATATGTAAATGATCTATGTAAAGTCCAAGCCGCGTAAATAAGAATGACTTTTTCGGATGTGGTCCTTACATGGGAGCTATGACCAATTATAGACCGACCATTATAAAAATTAGTGCAACAATTTATATATTTATAAGCACTATTTGTGTCAAATTTTAACCTCGTAACATATTTATACCAGCTTTATACATATGAGGTCTATGGTCAAACATGGACCGAACAAAACCAAATTTCGTTTTGCGATTTCTTTTTACATGACACTTATTTTTGCTGAATTTTGTAGTAATATTCCAATTTCACAGACATTTATTTATCATTAAGCCATATTTCGGGAAGATATTTGTATGGGGGATATAAGAAATTATGGACCGATTCTTAATTTTTTCATCACAGTTTCTCCTTTTATCATAGAAATTCCATGGCATTTTCTGCAATATATTTAAAAAAATTGCAAGAAAATGTTTAAAAATAGCAAATTTTTATGGAGGTTGTCTTATATTTTGGTCCATAACTCTGGTTCTTCTATACCGATTTTGCTGATTTTCAATTACACTCTAGCAATGTATACGTATAATTCAGCTATATTAAGAAAATCAGCGTTCTGTGAGAAATGTTTCTTGTATATCCTCTAAGACCACTTTTATACATCCAGCCAGTAGTGGGGAAAATATTACAGCTATAGCAGAGAGTGTGGGTAAGGTCCATGACCAATCGATTCTGAACCAAGAGCAACATGTTGGCCTCTCGATGGCCGTACTTGAATTTGTGTTTTGGTTTCAGTCATTTTACCTAATGACCAACCCGAAAGAATTCTCAAACTATCGTCTAAATGAAGCACCCATTATATATTGTAAAATATTAACGATCAATGAATGGAACTTTAATGAGCTTAAAATTTTAACTGAATATAAAAAAACATATGTTTTTGAGGCTCATTCTCTATAACATTTATAATAAACATTTGCGATTTGGAGCCACTAGATTATATGGAGTGTAGTTAATAATTTAGGTAAAAAATGAATATTAAATTATAAGGAAATTTAGAATTCTACACAATGTACAAAGTTGTTGAGCATAAACTACGTTTATTTTATTTGTATACAATTAATTAAATTTTCATACTCAAGCAACAACGAAACAACAAAGATATAATTTGTAACATTAAAAACACAATAACATAAAGGAGTTTCCCAGCAAATGTTTTTAAATTAAATGGTTCAGTTAATTCAATGTACGAGTATTAGAGTTTGGCAAAAACAAGAAAAAACTTCATATTAGATATAAACATATAAATAAACAATAAATACGTACAACAGAAATTACTATTGTTTCCACACATCACACAAATGTGTAATGCTTATTCATCTCTAATTTCTAAATGTCTCTATAAAAATATATACTGGGTTTTATTATTAAAACGCTACAAAGAATACATTTGAAGTACTTTTATAAAAAAATTCCTCCTTAGAATATCTACTAAATTTTAATTATTTCAATTATACAAAATTTACTCGCGTTTAACTTTCATTCTATTTTTTTTTGTAGCATTTTGTTTTGTTGAGTGCTGCTCTGTTCTGTACAGTTCCCTTTTCTTCTGTTTTATTTAACATTTTTATTTCTTAATTTCAATTAAATTGTGTTCTAGGTCAGGCTTCTTTTGCCCAATGTGACAGTAAAATAATTCTTTCTAAATTATTACGTCTGCTCTTAAAACTGGCAAGAGATATTATTTAATTCTAAATATTTAAATGTTGCCACAATGTTTAAACAGTTGTTAATGTATGGAAACCTAAATAGAATTACAGCACTAAAGTGCTTTCAATTAGGGGTTTCAATTCAGGACTGATTACAAAATGTGCATGTTTTAGCTTAACTACTGGCCGAAAGCTTCCTAGTTGGGAATACCATTAATATGCATGAACATATTATTGAAGATTATTCAAAGGTTTAAATGTAAATATTTAGTTTATTACTTTACTAACTAAATTAGTTCTTTAAACAAGATTTACTTTTACTTTATTATCGCCTCCGAGTGTTGACTGAAATAGAGCTCTCAAAGCTTACAGGTAAGCTTCGGATAAAATATGGTACGAGCAAAAAAAAAAAAATTAAAATATTATTGGCAACGCCTGTTGTTCAAATTACTTGAATTGTAGTTTTTATATTTCTAATATTTTATAATTTTTATATTTTACGTTTTTGTAGTTCAATATTTTTATTGCTTATGCTTGGTTTTCACTATGTCATTTTTGTTGGCAATTGTATGAAAACGGGTTGCCATATGACGTCATCTATGGTGTCAATCACGATTGCAAACGTTTTTGCCTTTTAAAAACGTGGTTTATTTCCTTGAAATAAACTAGATTCCTTTTAATTGCAAAATAAGAGCTTCAATTAGTTTAAAATTAGGGTGCCCCGATAGACTAGGCAATAGTATGCCGGACTATCAGTCAGAGGGTTGCGGGTTCGATTCCCGCCAAAGACTCTGGGTGTTTTCTGCAGACAAGCCAAAAGCTTCGCAGTTTGTGTTTGTTTTTAAAAAAAAAAAAAAAAAAAAAAAAAAAAAAAAGAACGAGTCTTTATTTATTCAAATGAGCACAAAACAATTGAAATAAAACCACTTAAATTGAAGATTGAGAACGCTTTGATGTTCTCTTAGCGATGACTCACAATCAGCGTTGCCATTTTGGTTACTTTTAACCAAAATTGGTTACTTTTTTTTCCAATGTGTACTTGTGGAGCATTCCATGAAAAAGTGGAACTCTGAACTGTTTTACAAATATGCATTTTTTATATATTATTGCACGTACATAGTGAGATTATGTTCTCATCTAAAATAATTTACAAAAGTTGTAGTGAGTATGTCTCGTTTTTTGTAAATACCGTTATTTATTGAGAGTAACAACAAGTCGGATTTTTTCATTAGTCTTTACACAACTTTTTACGAGGTCGCTGCCGCTATTGTTTATCAGATAGAAACTAGATTTCTGTTCTTAGTTATAGTGTATGGTCCGGTGTATTTAACTGCATACTAATTTTTTTGATTAAGTGTTTTTTTGATAAGAAATTAATCATAACGAAAAGGTAAGTTTCGATGTCCCATACGTGACGCTTAATTCCTTTTTCTATTAATAATTGTAAAACAAGTCGAATATACAAATTGAATTTTTCTGTTAACAGCTAACTTTTAGCGGTCTAAAAACTGGTGAAACAATTTTGTTTGAAATCGCTTTGCTTACAATATATTCTTGGTGATAATAAAGTGTCTGTACGTGACGCCGAAGAATAAGTTATCTGACATCTTCAACTTTTACTGGCGTTTGTAATAAACAAAGCCCTTTTTTGTTCTGCAAATCTCAATAACGCAAAAATGAGCGAACAGCAACCATCAACCAGTGCTAGCCGCATGCGAAAATTTCGAGAAAAACAAAAAGAGGAAGATCCTAACTTTACCGCTAATGAGGCTAAAAGATTGCGTGAGCTTCGTAAACGAAAAGCAGAAAATCTTTCTGAAGGTGAGTTAAAAGCAATTTCACTTAAGGAAAGGGATAAGAAGAGATTGCAAAGGGCAAAAAAGCGCGTTGAACTTACAAATCCTCCTGTAAGTACTGAATCTCCGTACAAGTCGAAACAGACTTTATCTAAAGCTGTTCAAAAGGCTCTAAAAGCACTGCCTCAATCACCAAGAAAGAAAAAAGCGGTTCTTACAGAACTAGCGCGTAAAATGAACATTGCTCTAGCAGAAAGCCCAAACATTAGCACATCAGGTGACGATACACGTTATGACGATGTGAAAGCATTTTACTATCGTCCGGATATTATGTATACCTGCCCAGGCGCAAATGATTTTATCGTTGTTTGGGAAAACGGCATTAAGAAGAAGTGTCAAAAGCATTATTTGACTATGTACCTACGAGAAGCCTTTTGAATTTTTAAAGAATTTTTTTCTAATATAGAAATTAGATTTTCAAAATTTTGTAGTCTAAGACCGAAAAACGTTTTGTTAATGAAAGACACACCTTCAGACCAGTGCAAATGTTTAACTCATGAAAATTTGATGTTCAAATTGAAAGGTTTGAAACAAAATTATTGTAACGACTGGTGGACTATGATTTTATGTGATCCTTCTTTGGATTCGAAGTGCTGGAAAAATGAATGTGATACTTGTTCTGATGGCAAAAAAATATTAATTTCTATGGATTTAAGTACAATCTGTGTATGGAAAGAATGGAAAAAAAAAACTCAGAAAATAAACTACGTTTAGTAAACCACGAAACAAGTTCAGGTGAACTTAAAGAAAAATTGATTGATTCTATCCATATTATGATGAAGCATGTTAATTTAAAACGAGTTCAAGCCGGTGAATTTCAAAAAGACCAACGCAATGAAAATGTGCGAATCCTTCAAGTTGATTTTGCGATGCCTTTTGGCTGTGAATAGTAGAATGAAGTTCAAAGCGCACTCTGGTCACGAACAAGTGTTCTTTTATTTACTGCAGCAAGTTTTTACAAAGGCAATTGCCAAACATATCTTATATGCTCAGATGCTAATTCGAAAGACAAGGATACAGTTTTTGTTTTCATCAATAAGTTGTTTGACTTGATGCATAAAGAAAATGAACACTTAACTTCAGCGGAAATTATTTGAAGTGACGGCCCTTCATCGGAATTTAAGAACCGTTATATGGTTAAACTAACATCAATATTGAGTGTAAAGTACAAAAGGCCCTTTTATTGGAAATATTTTGGTACATCGCATGGACACCTTTTTCCTTTTGATAGACGGAGTTGGCGGAAATATCAAAAGACTGGTAAGAGAGCAAATGATGAGCCAAAATGAACATCTTGTTGTCCAATCAGCCAAGGACTTTTCTGATTTAGCTTCTCAATTAGTCACAAAACCCCGTGTGATTTATGTGCCATCCTCTGAAATTTATGAAAGGATTAAAAGTGCATCGCCAAAGCGATAACTGGAGTTTCCAACTTCCATTTCATTAAAACTGAGGAGAAAGTTGTGGAGTGCAGAAAACATTGCCTTTCCCAAGACAAAACTGTATTTACCTATTGATTTTTACATATATTATAGATTTAAGTTGAACTATGTCCCGTACGTGACGCGACTTGTCTGTACGTGACAAATATAAAGAAATGTTTTTGAATTATAAATATGTGTTTTAATTAATATTTTTTTTCGCTAGTAGCAAGGTTGATTCTTAGTTATAATTTCCTTCGAAGACACTTTTTATGCACCTGTAATATATTCGCTGAAATCTGAATAAAACTATAACGATTTCGAATGTTGGTTGACTTGATGTGTCCCGTACGTGACGTGGGTTGTTTGCATTTTTCTTCAGTATTTCATGACTTTTTTTAAATGTTTCTTCGCACTATTAAAGATTAGTATATAATCTATTAAATTAGAGAAAAAAAAGTATATATCTGATAAAACAATTAAGTGCTATATGTAATATAAACCGTAAAATTAGTTGAACTTGTCTGTACGTAACAGTGGAATGCACCTTGTGTACTTTTTTTCCGTTTTGGTTACTTTTTTTTAACATAAAAGTAACCATTTTTTACATTGCTTTTACTTTGACTTAATTTACACCACAATTTAAAAGTTTTTTAAAAATAAAACACTAAACACAGGATTACAAAAAAATACATGCCTGTCTCCAAACATAACAAACACAATCATTGTATTGTTGAACGAGTAAAAGGTTCTTCACAAAAACCATCTAAAAACATGCTACAAAATGCATTTTCATATTGATTTGACATCGGAACAAGTTAATTTTTCTTTTGTTTTAGAAATGAACGAACCTTAATCAACATTCATAAATTATGTTTTTACCAGAAAACAAAAAAAAAAAAGCTTTTTACAAATTAGCGTGCTATTTATTTTTTAATAAAGTGTTTTCTAAATAGTTAAGATTGGGTTTCTTTCGTAAAAAATGGATAAGTATGTACTTCGAATTAAAAAATAATAATATTGGTTTTAAGCACAATTTTTATTTTTGTTAGATTTTTATTTAAAAAGGCTGCTCAAAGTAAAACTAATAATGTCGAGTTACCTTCTGGAAGTGATGATGAGAATATGTATATTTTCATTCAATTTCAATAACTTTTTTAAATAATATTTTGTTGTTTAGTGACATTAATAACAGCCCGAAAAGAAAATTCCGTGTATTGTGGTTGGATGAGTTTCCGTGGCTAAGAAACAAAGATGGATGTTGTTTCTGCGCTGCCTGTGTAAAAAAATTGCAAATCACGTAAGTTATTTACGAAAGCACACTAAAAAGTGTTCATAAGCAAAATGTGGAAAATAAAAATAACATTTGCAAGTCCTCAAAAATAAACTCTTAATAAGCAAGTGCACCAAACAGAGCTAACATTAGTAATGTTTCTTATTTCCCACAATTTGCCTTTTTTTTAATGGACATCTACCAGGCTTATTAGAGAAGCGCTGTCCCGACTGTCAAATTGCGAAACACATTAAATGTGGCAGGTAAAGCAACTTAATTAACAGAAATGTTAGGAAGCAAATCTAAAGCAAATTTAATTTCCAAACTAAAAACGACAAAGTTTTCGTTAATAGTAGACGAAACAACAGACGTATCCACAAAGAAATCACTAGTTCTAGTCGTTCGCTATATGGATAAATCATCTAAGAACATTCAAGACAGATTTTTAGCCTCATCTACTTAAACTTTATCTACTAGTGTTTGGTAACAAATGTAATGAAATTAATTACATTTGGGTGTTATTAATATTGTTATTGCTGAATTAGTTTTTTCTTTCAATTGTACCTAATTATAAGACTGAACTACAAACTGAAATGCAATGGTTAATTTATATTTTACATATATATTTTTTAGCTGAAATAAAATAAAATTTTAAATATATAAAAATTTTGGTTACTTTTTTTTGCTTTTGGTTACTTTTTTTTTACATTTTGGTTACAAAATTTTTTTGGTCGTGGCAACGCTGCTCACAATAAACTAATTTTCAGTGGCCCTGTTGGATCTATTAATACAATAGCGCCATCATCTAGTAATTGCCGGCGGCATCTAGGGAAGACAATCAAAAGTTGCTTGCTATGGCCCTTAGTACTTAATGTTGCCATACTGCGTGTTATCAACAAATGTTGATAAACACGTTAACTGATACCAGCCGTTATATTAAAATTGAAATACACTTTCGTAACAATTAAATTTCATAATCATTTCAAATCCCAAATATTACAGCCAATTTTATCCCAGCTTTAATATTTTTATCTTGTATTAAAATGAGAACTGAGAAACTCTTGCTTCATACCCAAAAGGGCGAAAATAAAGCAACAAAGATGGAAAAACAGGCATAATAATATTAATTTTGTTAAAAGTTTTGCAAAGAAATTATTTTATAAACAAGTTTAAAATACAAAAAATATATTTATGAAAAAGCATTTAGATGTGTAAATTCAGCCATTCACACGAAGGCAGCAAGCAACGCATAGAATAAGTTTACTAGGCAATATTGTTGTGCAAAAAGCCGAAAAGATCAAGAGTATTTTCAACTCAAATTTGATACTCGTTAAATTATTATTGTTTTAGCTAATATTTGTTTGGAATTTACTTGTTTTTTTTGTTTGTTAGAAAATTTCTTTAGCCCAAAGCTGTTTTGAATTATTTATTAATCGCATTGAAATGTGTACAATAGGGGTATTCTATTATGACTTTTTTTTGTTTTTTTAAATTTACATGGCTGTACAAGATGAGAAACATTAAAAAAATCATAAGTGCGTTTTTAGTTTTTTATTTCATTCAAAAAAGTTCACGCACCAAACGATTTTAAAATTTACATGCGCATATACACACAAACATGTACATTTGCATTGGCAATGTATAGCTGTTAACCGCTTTTGCTATTTGTTTTCGTTTGCTTCTGTTTTGTTTTGTTATACTTGAAAACGATAATTAAAAAATTCTTACATTGGAAATATTTTTAATTATTTAATTTGACATTAGAAGAAATAAATTTCAAATTCAAGGTTCTTCCATTTTTACAAAACGAATATAAATCTTTTACTTCCGTTTTAAATTTGGAATGGCTGAATCTTCCTTCACCCAGTGTCTATTTAAACATTGGTGTGCAGTTTTGAACGGCTTCACAGATTCTTCCCAGCATTCAAAATTATTGTTGCGAAAACGTTGGTCGGAAAACCATACTTCGTACCACGCACTGCATATAAATTGACAAAGTGGTAAAAGTTTTTCTCTGTGATTGGGAAGGAGTATAAATGTGAGCAATGCAAGAATAGCTCTGGAGTTCCAACGGGCGTTACTGAGCGATGGTAAAACTCGAAAGTTAATGAACGGAAAAACGTTATGTTCAAATATTGTGACACTTTTTCCATTCTCAAGCACCATTACCGCTACTCGCACTTCTTTAGTTTCATTTGACAATACCACTACCTGCACTTCCTTTTTTCCAAACTTTCTCCCGTCAAATTGAAGACACAAATTCTCTTTTTGTAACGTTGTCATATATTTTGCTTCCAATCGCTCGGCTGATTTCATTGAGGCTTTATATACGGCAGATTGTGTGGGTGCTGGAATAGCAATGCCTGATTTCACTAATGCTTCACATACTTTAGTTGCTTTCCTGCTACTCAAACTTGTTTCCTCTATCATGTCTACTGCGACCCTTGTTTGACACTTGACTTTTCTAAGTCTTTTTGCAGGTGGTTCAGGGTGATACAATTCACTATCTCAGATACACTTGAATTTATATTACTTTTGTTTTGTACGGTCACTGGTTTAAGTAAAACAATTTTTGATTGATGAATATTTGTTTCCTTTTCAGTGGTGTATCCAACATTTCCATTGGAAGCAGAGGAGTAATTAGTTCTGACTGCAAAATAGCGGTAAATTTTTACCACTACTTTCAAAAAAACCAAAATTATAACACAACAAAACAAAATAAGAATAAGAACTAGAAAGCAAACGAAACAAATAGCAAAAGCGGTCAACAGCTATACATTGCCAATGCAAATGTACATGTTTGTGTGTATATGCGCATGTAAATTTTAAAATCGTTTGGTGCGTGAACTTTTTTGAATGAAATAAAAAACTAAAAACGCAGTTAACCTGTTTTTAATGTTTCTCATCGTGAATGGGCATGTAAAACATAGGTTAAAAAATAGAATACCCCTAGTGTACAAGTAGAACAAATTATGTTTAACCCGTTTTTATTTTTCATTCGTTTTATTTACAAAGCTGTTATAAAAATTTCCCAAATATTTCTATAATGTCATGCTAGACGAATTTCCTTTTATTGCAGTGAAGGGGGGGTCATACAATGTGACAGAGAAAAAGTTTAATAAAACTTGAACCGATTAATATAAATGTTCATAAATATAATGATGAGGAATGAATTAAATTTTGCATTTTATTTATGTTTTAAAATTAAATATATATAAATAAAATATATTTTTTATGTTTTAAAATGTAATAAATAGATACAACAGATAATACATACATTAAACCGTTTTAAAGAAAAAATAAAACTTTGATATGTTTTATGACGAATTCCCGAGAAATAATTGGAGAAAAATTTAACCCATATCGCGTGAATCAGATAATTTAATAAGTATTTAATTACTAATATTGATTTTGAAACTGAAGTATGAAAATCTACAAGTACAATTTTTTTTTTATTATTTAAATTTATAATTTTTATAGTTGAATCTGATATTTTTAAATTTATTGAAGTAAATTAATTTTTAACAAAATTAAAACAATTTAAAACAAATTTTTCAGCAACAAAATGAACCAACCAAATCATATATGTATGTATATATGTATATACTTAAGAGCGGTTATGGTTAATAACTATTAATGTTTAAAGTTTAACCCTTGTGTTTTTTATTCCATATAATTTCGCAAAGTTTTTCTTCAATATTAACAGTACTAGTGCTTTTTTTGCTCTCAATAATTGGCGACAAATAAATAAAAAGAATGTTTAAGCTTGTTGAGAATAAGGGATATATATATATACGTGCAAGTAATTAAGGACAGCAGTATTCAATATTTAAATCGTTATGTTAAAAGTAATTTATTAAATAAAACGCTAAAATTTAACACATTTTTTTCTTTTTTTTTCTTTGTGGTGTTGTTTATAATTTGTTAAATAAATTAATCGTGCACTAAATTAAGGACAGTGATAATTTTATTAACGTTTCCCAGTTCAGGTAATTTTTAAAAGTTAGATTTAAAGTAATTCTGATTACACAGAGTGTTTTTCAGTATATGAAAAGTTCTTAATATTTGCTTAACATTGGTAAATGCAGATCCTGTGAATCAGATCCTGAAATCGTAACAGCCTTGAATGTTTCAAAAAACAATAGTTTTTCAAGCGGTTTTAGTATGCAAGAATTCTAAGCGATACAATGATATGAGAACATGACAGTAACATGGATATTCCAACAAGATAACGATCCAAAGCATACGGCATCACGTCAAGCAATGTCCTTTGGACAATTTTTGCTAGGACCAATAGGTGAAAAGTTAGAAAATGTCCAAAATGTCCAACTTTGACCCCCTCTAACAGGACTGATACAGCTGAATATTTGTGTCTGGCCTACTATCCAATAGTACTAACCTTGGTGCAAATTTCATCCAAATCGGAAGACATCGATTTTTAAAATTTGGTCACGACGTGAAATTCTCCATATATAAAATACTGCTAAAATTTGCATTAAATAGTAATAATTTTGAAAGTACAGTGTTAGGAAATTATTTATGGCAATATAAAATAGGGTGTTATTTTATCAGGTATACGAGTATTTCTTCTTCCCACAAAGTTTTAATGAAATCAATTTTAATTTTTTTTTTTTTTAAATAAAAAAAACATTAAACCTATATTTAAATTTTAAGTTGATTCAAACTTAAGTATATATTTCTTATTATAATAAAAATATTTTGGTTCATAGATAAAAAAAAAAGCTAAATGACTCTGACTGTAGTTTATGGGTCCTAATGAAATTCTAAAGATACGATCACACGAAAACGTCGCAACCACTAAATAACTAGTTTATTTATTTAAAAAAAACTTTTCTTATTTAGGCCAAAGCATAACAAATATTTAATTTTAATTTATTTGATTTGATCGTGTTCTAAAAAATGGGTCATTTTGACCGCCATGACAAAAAAGGGTTAATTTTTTCAAAAATATTTCAGATTATAATTTAAAATATTCACTACAACAATTTCACCAATTTTTACCAGAGTCCTGAGGAAAATAACGAATTTTTCAAGGAATTATAGTAAAAATACAGTATTTCCTGAAATTTAAACTTTGACCTCGAGTTATCCGGATAACTCGGCTTTGAGTTATCCGATTTAGCTCAAATTTTCTCCATACTAGTTTTAGACCAAGTATCACAATAATCCGTCCAGGAGCCAAATTACCGAATTCGTGATCGAATGAGCTATCGTATCGAAAAGTGATTTCGATATCGAAATTATGATAAAATGTACTAAATTTCTTGATCGATATCGAATGTCATAATCTCAAATAAGAAAATTACGATCAATTTTACTCGATACCTAATGCGGTAATTTGGCCCCAGGGCTAAGCGACAATCGAAAATTTTTTTTGTCAATGCCACCCTAATGTACATACATATAAAAATCGTCGTACCCAATTTCATGATGATTGGTCCATATTTGACTATAGCTTCCATATAATGTGCACTTCCAAAAAATCTATTAAATGCGAATAAATACCTTGCAAACATCACTAGCATTTCAATATTCGACACTAATAATCCACATACGAGTATATATCGCCTCATATGAGGATCACTTCCGAAAAACTTATTAACCTACAAAAATATCGATATCGAACCGAAATTTTACACAGATCATTTACATGTATATAAAAATTATACTATTGGATTTTGTAAAGATTAACCCATAATTGGCCATTACTCCCATATAAGACCCAATTCCAAGAATAACTAGAATACACATAAAATTATTTTAAATATCGTTATTGGGACGAAATTCCACCAGAAATAAGCCTCAAATACATAGAAACTACAGTACAGTACTCGTATTTTATGACGATCGCCCCATAATAGGAGATAGCTCCCATGTAAGGGATCCCAAAAATAAAATAATTCGTATAAATATCGTTATCGTAGCCGAATATAAAGTCTTACTTGTTTTGTCTACTTAGTTCATACATATTACTCAAAAAGGAATTAAAGCTTTGAAATTTAAATAACAGCGCTAAGTAATCCCCCGCACAAGAATTTGGTTTCATAAATAAAAACATTAATGCTATGACAAAAAAGTAAAAGAAAAAAAAATGCTGAAAAAATATTTCATAAAATCACTTCTCGTTCATACTTTTTCTGCATGTTACTTGACTGTTGTATGATAACACACTCATGAACAAAACCCACACGATCTTCTTCGTAATCTTTTGTTGTTTTAATTTTAAAGTTTTGGAGACAAACTGGACAAAAAGTCGATTACCTTTGATAATTTCAAAGAGTTTTAATCTTGCTGGTGTTATCAAAGAAACTTTCTACAAAACTTTTAGTTTTTCTAATCAAAGTAAGATTTAGGAAAAGTATAAACTAAAAGAAGAAATTTATTTAGGTTTTCATTATTAAAGAAACAAAAAACGCTAAAAACCATAACCAGTGTTTCATTTGAACAAGAACGAATTTAGTTTGCCTTAGTGCCATCGCGCACATATTGAAAATTTTAGTTGTACTTGTTTTTAACAGATATTTAGTTTATGGAACAACAAGTTTTAGTTTATTCTTGTATGGATTTGCGAGAGACCCTTATATTGACAATAAATCTAAATGAAGCGTAACGCGATGTGTTACCAACCAACTGATAAATAAAATTTGCTTTGTTGGTGTTGCTTTAACAGCAACTTCCCTGTGGAGTCACTACATATAAAATATTAAAAGGTAACAACTTTTTCTTCACTAAGTTTTTTCTATATTTTATTTATTTTTTGTGGTTGTTTCTGTTTTTGGCTTATCATTTTCTAAAGTTTTTGTCGCGCTGACTCATTTTCACCAATACGAAAATACGGATACGACCGACCAACCAACACCAACACTCACACACCTAGAACATACTCATAGAAAAAATAAATTAGTTTGAAAATAAATTTATATTTCAGTATCGCGTTGAAACGTTTCTGGAGAGAGAGAAAAAGGAAAGCGAAAAATAAAAAAATCGTTGAACTAAAGTCATAAATAAAAATTTTGGTATGACCCGAAAATATATGTACTTGTGTGCGAATACTAACTTGATGACTTGCTGCTTTGCTGTCACATACTTCCACTACTTGCACTTGTGCTTTTACCACTCTCTGAAAGACGTTGGCACTTTGCTTCTGGTCGATGGGTAGTGATGGTTGGATGTGAAAACTGCTGCAAAGAGCAAGTTTTAAACTAAAATATAATACTTAAATAAATAGCGACTATAAACATACTAGGGTGCACATTCGACAAATGTTCGTTTGAACAATCGAACGAACCATTTCGTACGAATAAATATTCGAAGTATATAAAAGTTACCAATCAAAAATAACGAATAGCTTTAATAATACATACATACATACATATTTATGTTGTATCATAAAATTAAACGCTACTTACAGATATCAATTGTCACGCTTTTGTATCTATTATTGGTCGTAGACAGCATATAACTTAATTGAATCACTTATTATTATTATAATATGCATATATGTATAGTCATTTGGATACCCTAATATAACGCATACAACTAAAACCACAAAAGAATAATTTTAAAATCTGTTCACAAAATAGTTTTCTGTTTCCAGCAATTTTTTCATTTAATTTCTTTTTTGAGCGTTCACTTTAAGCTGAATATGCTAATATAACGCTGATTTTTCCGCTAAAAAAATTATACTTTTTTAGTGGGATATATGATGCACAAAATGTTAAAAATAAAGAGAACATGGAAATTGTTAATTAAACTTACCGTCTGGATTGACTTGAGTACTGCCACTTGAAGGATTCAAATATAAATACACTGAAAGTAAAATACAACAAATTTTAATTTTCAATTATTGTATATTGCCTAATCAAAAGTAGTTTAGTGACATAAATAATTTATTTAAAACTAGTTAGTTTATTATTCGTTTACTTTAGCCGGATAGTGCACTTACTATACTTTCACTAATGTGCTGCCCTATTACAGCTAAACATATCCTATGGTTCACAATCAATGTTATTTTATAAATCTTGTAGAATTGTTTATGGATGACGTGTTATCATACCTATGATTACCCCAATACTACTACATCTGTTTAGAACTAATAGCAATCTGGTACTTGGCAATGTGAAGCTGAGACACAAGGCTCTTCCGCATTTAAAAATTGCCTGCCACAAAAGGAATTTGCTACCAAATTTTTCTACGCAAATAGTTGTTTTGAAACTAGAAGTAACTTTTCATTAAATGTATTAATTGTTCACGTATGAGGCAGAGTTTAAAATTACCAAGCTTTTCATGATTTATTATTTTACACGTAAAATAAATATAATTTGATTGAATTGATTGATTTAATAATTGATTATTTTGATGTTATATATTTAAAATCGAGATTATGATTTACAACACTTATTCGTAGTGTTTGTCGATTACAACATATAAAGGGTGTCCCAACTAGAACGCAATATTTAAATTTGGCGCCATTCAAAGTGTCATTGTTTGACATTTGAACAATTGTTATTGTTTGCTAGTAGAAGGTACGAGGTTAGTAAAAATGGAGCGCTACACGAATGAACAACGCATTCTCATTGTGAAATTGTTTTACCAATGATGATACATGATGATGTCGCTCAAACTCCATCCACCTCAATTCGACACCGAGCTCAGCAAATTTTGACGAAAGATTTGCATCTTCATGCATACAAAGTTCAAGTCGATGGTTTTTTAAAGTCAATGATTTACGCGAATAAGCCGACGACGACTCAAACGCTGCATTAAAGAAATAACGCAGCATTTATGCAAAAAGGTCATTGAAATTTTCATTAAAAGATCTTGTTCCATACATAACCTCATTCTGTCTACTTTACGATATAATAAAGTTTCACGATTTTTTTTTTAAATATCTGTGTTTTATTTAAAATTTAAAAATTGCGTTCTAGTTGGGACACCCTTTATTTTTATGTTTGAATTTACTGTCAAAAACTTACAACAGCTGTTGTCTTATTGGCGTTACAACTTAAAAAATTAAAATGGAGAAAAATTTGTAAGAATGCATATAAGATTCTATTACATGTTTATAAAGCAAATTTCCATACAAAATTTGCTTTATAAACCTCTTATAAACCTGAGGGGTTACTGTGTAATTCGATTCGAAAAAAAAAATCATTTGAATTTGTATACTTTTTACATTCTATTTCGAAAGCTTTTGCTTTCGAATCGAAATACACAGTAACCTCCCTGTTGTAAGTTTTATGAATAAGGCCAATAAACTGTAAATTGTTTTTACCATTATTCAATGAATAAACAATCAATATTGTTGTTAATGAACAACACATTGAGTTCTAAGTTAAATTAAAAAAATATAAAAATATTATTTTCACAATATTCTTTTTTTTTTTTGCTGGCTCATTTTTTTCTTCAACTTTTAAACTTTTCCAAATATTAGTGACAAAGTGAGTATAATTTTTTAAAAAAAGATTAACTTGTAATAGTTTTGATACGGTTTAGTTTCGAAAATGGGCAAAAACAAGTCAAGTTCTCCAGAAATGAGACGGTTAATCGTGCAGTGCACAAAAGTTGTCTTGCTCAAAAAAATGATATTTGGTGCAATTTACTTGTACAAAAATACAAAGGAGCCAGTAAAAAACCATTTTTTAGCGCAGAAATATCCACACGGGCAATAAGAAGACGCTTAAATCAGTCAGGACTTCATGGGTACATTACAAAAAAAAAACTCATGTCTCAACAAAAATATCATGAAGCGGTTGCGGTTCGCAAGAGAAATGCTCAGAAAAGATCCACGTTACTGGAATAGAGTTCTCTGGAGCGACGAATCTAAGTTAAACTTATTTCAATCAGATGGAAAATCGTATGTTAGACGTCATTCAAATAAAGCCTTAGACCCAAGGTACACTGTTAAAACAGTGAAACACGATAGCGAGTCTGTTATGGTCTGGGGTGCCTTTTCTTGGCGTGGTGTGGGTGCAATTGCACGAGTTCAGGGAATAATGGATCAGCTTCAATATAAAAACATTTTGTAAAATGTAATAGAACCGTAATGTTTTGAGAATATGCCCGTCCAATACATTTACCAGCATGATAATGACCTTTCAGATCAAAATATTGTTGTTTTTGACTGGCCACCGTAAAATCCTGATCTTAACCCAATTGAAAACTTATGGGCAATTGTAAAAAGAGACCTAAAGGATAAAAATCCACGAAATAATAATTAATTGTTTCAGTTGGTGCAACAAAGCTGGAAAAACATGCTCTGCAAACATGCCAGCGTAAAGAAAATTCAATTTTGTTAAACCTCACTAAGGTTTGTTTGCACATATTTTTTAGTTTCTAATTAAGTGACCATTTTGATATTGCGTTTTTTGGTATTTAAGTTAATTTTCCTTAAAATAGTATTGATGCTGCGAATTTATTTTAAACTTAATAATAATTTGTTACTTTGCTATGTCTAGTTATTAGTTTTAATATGTTGAACTAAATTTTTAAAATATATGAACAAATATATATGCTAAAAAGTCGTTTCTACTGATATGGCCACCACTGTATGCCCATGTTCGTGTGCAAGATTTTTTCTTTTTATTTCTTTACGGTAGGCAAAAGAGAGAAATAAACAACTTGTGTTTATTTCTTTTCTGTATAAGAAATAAATAACAGAAATTTCTTTCACGAGCGCGAATTTTATGATTGTAAATGATAATCGGCACATTATTAACTTGGTTGGTTGTTGATGACAAACCGTTTTATAAATTTTAATTTTCAAATAAGCCAATACATTCTTTATTTAAATACTATTACTAAAAACTGAATATAGAAATCTCATGCTTATTTAACAATATTATTATTGTAAGAAATTCATTAACCTACATTTATAATTTATAGTACATGATTTATATTGTCTTGATGCAATGATTTGCTTAATCTGTAAACGTTTATTTTCCCAGCATTCATTCCTAAGTTTTAGTTAATGTTAAAAAGTTAAGATTTCCCATATTATTTACAACTATGTACGTACTTTGATAACGCTTGCCACATAAAAATCTCTGAACTATATTTGCTGAGTCTCTCCTAAAAACAGACACTACCAGTAGGTTATTTGTACGTTCGTATTGTATCTATAACGCAGTGAGTAAAATTCTGTTAAAGGCATTTGTTTTATATCGAAACTTTCAATGAAAATAAGAAATTTTTATACTAAATGTTCATGGTTTTTATAATTTCTGCACGCTGTTAAATTATTTTTTTATAAAAAAAAATAAAAAAAAAAATAAAAAAAAAATTAAAAAAAAATTAAAAAGAAAAAATAAAAAAAAAATAAAAAAAATAAATAAAAAAAAAATATTTTGCATTTTTGAATAATCATAGGATAAAACTTTGCCATTTCAACAATATTAAATTAAAAAACCTTCAAAGTAAAATTCGCAAATAAACGCGTTTTTCTATAGTTGTTGAAAACAGCGCTGAGATAAAAAAAATATTACAGAAACAACTCATTAAAAACTTTTGTTTAGTTTCAGATTAGGCTGAATATTCATATTAGGATCGAATATTAATTTGTTTCGGTTTCGGGTTTTAGAAGCCTGGTCAGATTCTATTTTTCTATCCACAGCGAACCATCCCAGATTTAAAGAAAAAAAATCTTAGAAATATGGAATTCCATAACACCGGATGAATGTCAAAGCTCAATAAATTCCATGAATAAACGATTGAAATCCGTAATTAAAGCAAAAGGTGATGTTACACATTATCTAATTTTAATTAGATTACCGTACGAATAAATAATGGTCGATTTTGTATTTTTAATTTTTTAAGTACCTGCACTTTTTATTTTCTCAAAAAAAGGGGTTTCAATGAATTGAAATTTTTGATATGTTTTTAAATAAAGTATAAATATATTCCAAATTATAAAAAAAGTTTTTCTTTATCGGACCAATATTAACGAAATTATTGGGTGTTAAAATATATGAATTGAAAGAAAATTGTGCTGTACGAATCACAGAACAGAAAGAGACCATTCACATTTGCTAACCATTCGCAAATTCATTGCTTTTGCATTGCTTTTACTCGACAATAATAAAAATGTGCATTGCTGTTTGTTTACTCATTCCTTATTACTGTTTGCTATTTTACATTCCCTTTTTGTTATGCCGTTATACATCAAGCAACGAAATAATTCAATGCCACATGAAAAAACTAAAAACTTTCACACCATTCGTCCAGTATTCGTTGCTTTCAGTGAATGAAAACACAAAGAAAGAGCAAAAACAATACAAAACCTAATGAGAAAATAAATATTTTTTGGTTGTTGCTTTATGTGCGATTTGTTGACAATAAACTAGTAAAGTTTGATATTTTTTGTTAGTATATACAATTTATACAATCAGCATTGAAACCATTCATACCAATCGTTAACCATTCGTACCAATCGTTAAGTATTCATTGCTTTTGGGAGTATACGTTTACATTTGTACAAGACATGCAATGCAAGCATCATTTTTCGTTACACTCCGTTTTGTGAATAATGACATGTATTGCTTTACGGAATTGATTTATGTTGTCAACATGAGGTTCGTTTTTTGTGATTGTATTCAAAATCTAAAATTAACCAATCAATCCGTTCTCTGGTACGAATTACAAGTTGTTAGAGTAGCATACCTAAGTATTTATAAAAACAATATGTATGTATACCAAATGATATGCATTCTAAATTTTATATTTAAATCCTATAATATGCTAAGAAATATATACAGAGTTGTGGCTTCAATTGAATTTTGCTTGCTGTATGTTCTATGTATACATAGATACCAAATATTCCAAGTGGCAAAATAAAAATATTCAACGAACCGTAAGTTGACACAGGTTAACAGTTTTGCAAATAAAAGTTAAAACAAATATACACAGCCACTGAGAAAAAAGGAATTGGCAGCACTAATAAGCTTCAACCCCACCATCATCTAGATTCTAGATAAAGTGTAGAACGAATGAAAACAACTATGAACATAAGACCAAACTTATTGTTAACAATCTACATAAAATTCGAAGAAACAAAAAGCAACATTAGAAAGATTTACTTGACTGTAGATTGTAATGGTAACGTGTTAAATAGTTAAAGTGTAATGGCGAGCGAATGGGACACACAACAGTTTAATTTGTAAAACTCTGAAATGGTTTATCGAATTTTTTATAATTTTAATTATGTGGCACAAGATAAATATAATGTTAGAACGCTTTACATATGTATGTACATGATAAATACGCAACAAATAAATCTAATGGGTCGATTACGGATGGCAACCAAAACTCAGTGGAGTTGACAGTTGCCAAAAACATATTACAGATGGCAACTGACAACTGTAAGTTGTTAACTTCAGTTGGCGGACATGGCAACCGAGAATTTTTGGTTGCTTTGATTTTTATTTTAAGTGGTAAATTTTAAATGTTAGTTATTTTGTTGTTAAACTATTTATATTTTTAACATATACATAAATGTTTGTTTGCTACTTGAAAATTCGAAAAACAGATTAAATACGAAAGTTGTCTTACATAATAACAACTTGCATGTCAGTTGCGTTGCCTATTGGCAACCCAACTCCAGTTTGGTTGCTATACATAATCGACCCATAAATTGGCAAAACTTTGTCATTGGTATTCGGAAATGTTTTCTTTTGTAACGTCTTACACATTAATAATATTTACTTGAAAAGTTTGATCAATTAGAAATATTGAACTAGAAATACAAATAATATAATAATACTTACGCCAAACTGTAGCTGCTAAAATGACCATTGCTACAATGATTAAGCCCAGATTGGATAGAATCTTCACCAGCAGCACTGATGAAGAGTTAAACGGCTGACTGGAACACTTCTGCAGTGTTGTAGTACCCAAAACAGGAATCTGTAAAAAATGAAAAAAAATACATATATTAAAAACATAAATGTTCCATGATGCGCTCTTTTTGGAGAATAATAGATATTAAACTGAATTAAAATTATCTTGGGTTGATTGTCTGTCTGTGTATGTTGGAAACATGCAGTTTATAAGTTATTAAAAAAAAATGAGGAAAAAGTAAAAAAAAAAATAAATAAAGAGAAATGATTCAAGTTAAGTTATCCGTTGATTGTATAAATTTATGTCATCGATTAAATAAACTTCCGCCATTGGCATTGTCTTGCTATTTCTGTTGCTGTTGCTACACAAATTGCATGCTTCCGCTTCCGTTACACAGAAAAACAAAAAAATCATAAAACAAGAAGACATTGGTAATAACAACGACAACAAGAACTACACAAACAAAAAAGAATAAAAAACCCAAACAATAAAATACAAAAATTTAAGGATTCTTTCTACAACAGCAATAACCCAAATCTCGTACAAAAATGTATATGCGAGTATGTATAAACTTAAACGCCAACATAAACTACACCACTGTGCAGAAGATGATGCTGGAGAGTAGAGTGTCACGCAATTACATGCTCATCCATGCAGTATTTTACAGATTTAATAAATATTTGCAAGAAAAACGAAAAGGAAGAAATGCACTCTATACCACACAGTGTTACTTTCTGTTGACTGTGTCCCATTTCAAGTTTATCTCCATGGATGTGTGTAAGTAAAGAAGAAAACAATGGGGAGGACACATTGATGCAGGAAAATCAGTAGATGACCAACAAAAAAATTATAATTGCAACTGTGCAACATCGTCTTCATCATCATCAAAAATTACGACCCGTATCTGCTCTATACAGTGGTTAACTTTATTAATCGAATTCTTTTGTGCATCACTCTATATTTCATTCATTCTTTCGCAACTCAGTTTCTTTTACTTTTCAGAAAATCACAAAAATAAATAAAAGAACACAAATTAAAGCATATTGATGAGATGTCGCAAAAAATCAAATGAATCCTTGTAGAAAAAAAACTGATAAAATGGATGTTGTACATGACAGAATGACATAATTTCTTTGTCAGTCTTAATGTGCTGTTCATTTTTAATTTTAACTCTACACATGCAGTGAGTCAGTTCGTGGTAAAGAAACGTGACCTAGACCCCAATGAAAGAGTTACTTTCAAATGTTGCACGTAATTTTAAGGTCGACATTGCATAGAAATTTGCATGACACCTAATTTATCTCATGTTTTTCATGATGTATGTGACACAAATCAAATTCAATAGAAAGTGAAATGAAATCCGTATTTCATAATTTTTGGGAAGCTCTAATCGAATGTATTAAATAAGGAGTCATGAAAAAAATCCCTACAGATTTTCATTTTGTCATAGTTTGACAGATCGTAACTAACATTGACAGGTTTTAAAATGATGTTTGCCGAACATATTATCTATACTTATGTTTGTGTTATTAGATGATTTTTCTTAAGTTTCTAAATTCAATATGAGTATTAAAGTGTCACAGGTTCACAGTCACAGAAATCACCACTTATTCTTAAGTCTTATTAAATACAACCTGAAAATCAACCAAAATATGTGCAACGAGCACTGAGCGGTTATTTTGTGGTCTCTTTCGAAAAGAAAATCTTTCGAAATTGTATACTTTTATAAAGGGTGTCCCAACTAGAACGCAATGGTGTCAATGGTGTTCGGTATCGTGAAATGATAACCAGTTTTTTCTTGCCTAGACGGCGCCACATGTCATACAGCCAGAGAAACAATTCAATTGCTGCATCAGTCATTTCCCGGTCGTGTTATTTCGCGTTTTGGATACCAGAATTGGCCGCCTAGATCGTGCGATTAAGACCTTTAGATTTTTTTCTTTGGGGTTTTTTGAAGTCCATGGTTTACGCGAATAAGCCGACGACGAATCAAGCCTTAAAAGAAGAAATTGGACACTGCATTAATGAAATACCGCAGCATTTATGCAAAAGGTCATTGAAAATTTCATTAAAAGATCTTGTCCATACATAACCTCATTCTGTCTTTTTTACGATATAATAAGTTTCAGGATTTGTTTTTAATATCTGTGTTTTATTTAAAATTTAAAAATTGCGTTCTAGTTGGGACACCCTTTACATTGTATTACGCTAAAAATTGTTCTTTCGAACAGAATTAAATAATTTAATATCAAGGTTGGATTATATCGTGGATCACATTAACCATCAAAATTTTTGATTTATTTAAGATATTTTTTGAATTATAAGAGTAACATTAATGCCGACTTTATTTTATTTTAATTATTGGTTCAATATGAAAATGTCTAAGGAACAACATACTTTAATAAAAATCTGAACAACAAACTATCGAAATATGTATGTAAGTATGTTCAATGTAAGGAAGCACATAATTGATCACCAAATAATTTTGAGCGACTTATTTTTATTTTATATTGTTTGTGGTATGTTGGATATAATATATTTTGTCCTATGGACATGATTCTTCTCGGTAGTAAATTTTATTACAACTATCGCTTTTTCCATCCGTACCATTCACAATAAAATATTTGTCATTGTTTATTTGTAATCGTTATTTTTGCAAGTACGTACCTTAGGATGGCCCGATTTGTGTGGTCAGAAACAAGTAGTGAATGTTTTCAATTTAAATTAGAATTTACTTTAGTTTTCGATTATAAATTCGAGAAAATAGAATATTTTTAGTAAGTCGAATGTTTGCCAATCGAATAGAAATGCTCATCGTCAAGATGAATATTAAAACAAATAACTAAAGAAATGTGGTCATTAAGGCTGCATCATTCGGTTGTCAACAAATTTAGCTGTTGGATGACGTGTTATTCGTTATTTCATCATTATGTACTAATATGTTCAACTTTATACATACATACATTAAACAGTTATACGATAAAAGAAGCAGAGTATATCGATGGTACTCTGACGTAACCTCGTAACTCAATTTTTTAAGGTTTTGAGTTTAACCCGAATTCATATTAAGAATATGTTTCTACACAACTGTGTAAAATTTTAAATTAAAATCTCCACCCGTTAATTATTAATATAAAAAACAGAACCTCGTATCTCAGGAATCTAATTTTAAAAACACGTAACTCATGTCATGAAATATTTTTACAGTGCGCAAGTTAGAAAACGCTAAAATGCGAACAAGACAATTCAATGCAGTGTACTCACATATACTTTTCTCTCTTACTTTACATTAGGAAATAAGGAAATAATATCTAGATCTGATAGTAATTCTAAATCTCGGCGAATCTGTAGTCTAAAATATCATTTACTTATAAATAATCAAAGGTTACTAGTAAACACAATTGGCATTGGTAACTGGCAAGTATTAAATGGGGTCAAGAAAAGTAACGATACACGAAAAAGCTGTAAAAAAGATTAATTTAAGAGAGAACATGTACAAAATTTCTTGAGTGATTTGCCAAAACTTGAATCTCATTATTGCAGAAAGGATAGTGCAAAATTGTATTTGGAAAAAATCTATCAGTCAGTTCAAGATATTTATCGTGATTTCGTGAAGAACATAAATGATCTAAAAGTTTCAAAAAATGTATAGCAAGCTATGGATTTTTACGCAAGGACATAAAATCAATGAATATTAGTATTTTTACCCCGGAAAGATTTTTGCGACACATGTTTTTCTTTTAAAAATAAAAACATTCCTGAAGATGTGTATTCTCGCCATTTGGCAGAAAAAAATAGAGCCCGAGAAGAGAAACAAAGTGATAAATTAAATGCTATTTCTGGAAAAATAAGAGCTTTTACAGTAGATGTGCAAGCGGTTAAGATGATTCCAGATTTGCCAGCTGGTTCATTATACTTTAAGCAGAAGTTAAAATGTCATCAGTTCACTGTATATAATATTGCCAATGGTGATACAACAAGCAAGATTAAAAAATCCTTATAAAGTGAAGTATGTTGATCATACGTTTTTTGTAATTAATTAGAATTGAAAACTTGTAAATCTATTAGACCAGGTAACAAGTCTGGATCTCCGACTGTTTTACAGCTACGTGACTTGAAGTACAGTAAAGATACTATTATGTATAAATTATCATTTAATGATAAGTGGAAGGACCTACCTCAACCATTGACTAAGAAGTACAATGAAGTTCAGGCAAATCCTTTGTACCAAGAAGTTATACCTCTTACAGCTTAAAAATTCAAAGATCTTCAATCTTTGAAATCATTAATCCATAAGGATTGTCATTCTTTTTATGAAAATTTACTTCATACTAATGAATAATCACGGCCTTATATAAGTATTAATGTTTAAAAATATGTATGTTAAATATGAACAAAAAATTAGTTTAAAATAAGTTCCACGTTTTAAGTTATTAAAATTTGATCTTAGAAAACATTTATTCTGAGCACTTTACATAAAATACTGCATTTATTTATAAATGTAAAAACTCGTAACTGACATTTCATGGTAAACTTAGCGGATCGTAAACTCGTATCTCAAAATTTAACCAAAAAATTAAACTTAAAACAATTGCTTAAGCATAATTAACATATATGTCTATAAGTTAACAAAACTTTCAAATTAACAACAAATATTCAAAAGCTTTTTTTTAGATTTTTTAATAAAATGTTTTTTGTCTCTCTTGTAAAGTAGTGTTTTTTAAGATACGAGGTTACGTCAGAGTACCCACGATATGACATCACTGACATCGGAGAAGGTCGATATACTATAGTTTGACCTGTAATTAATATTGCTACGGTATATACAAATTTAAAGGTACAGTCATACATGGTAAACATTTGAAGAAAAAGACGTAACCTTACAAATTGTTGTAATTCTTTACAAAGCAATTGTAAGACTTAGTATCGTCAAAAATATTGTTATAATAATGGTTATGTTTTTTGAGTACATATTTGACATGTATGACCGTATGTCTTTATATTTAAATCTTTTATAAACTGCTTAAAAATATTCTATAATTTTAAAATTTAAAATTGTAAATCCCTGAAGAAGTTATCCATTGTGACAACGAAATATTACATTTTTATATAAATACTAAGTGGCCTAATTGCTTGAATAAAAGAAATTATAGAATATTAAAAAAAAGGTCGAATAAAAGAACTAAATAACTGCTTAAAAATATTTACTCGAACTAAAATAGATTTTCAAAAATTTAAAAATCCATTTCGGCAGTACAAATTAGAACACCGAATATATGTATAAAAGAGTTTTTCAAAAATGGGCTTTATATGGGAGTTATGACCTATTATGGACCGATCATCCAAAAATTTAGTGTCATGATTTCTGTGAATATAAATATTATATGTCTTAAAGTGAATTACGGAGAGGGTCTTATATGGGAGTTTCGACTAATTATGGACCGATCACAATAAAATTGCATCGTGTTGTTTGTATACATATGAAATATATCTGCGTCCAATATTATTTGGATACCAACATTTTTAAAAGAGTTATGTTCTTTAAAGTGATTTTCGCAAAATGGACCTTATATGGGAGCTACGACTAATTATGGACCGATCTGCGCATGTGATTTGGTTTCATTTACCACTTATTTGTGGTGAAATTTGTTTGGATACTTGCATATTTCAAACATTTATGATCGGTAAACTTTAATTTCGGGAGGACATTTGTATGGGGGCCAGGTGAAATAATGGACCGATTTCCACCAGTTTCAATCCCATCCGTCCTTGGGCTGAAAAAATTGCATGTACCAAATTTTATCGAAATATCTTCAAAATTGCGGCCTGTACTCTGCGCACAAGCATTACATGGACAGCCAGACAGACGGACATCGTTAAATCGATTCAGAAAGTGATTCTGAGTCGATCGGTATACTTTAAGGTGGGTGTTGGACCAATATTTCTGGGCGTTACAAACATCAGCACAAATCCAATATACCCTCCCCACTATGGTGGAGTAGGGTATAAAAAATAGTACTTCGAAATGAACTTACATATTTTATAATTTAATGGGAAACATTAAAGGCATTTTTTGCGGCCAGCTTAATGTAAATATTTTTTTTTTATTAATTTGATCGAAAAAATTGCGCTATTTCCAGTTGGTCAAAATTCCAACACAATTATATTGAATTGACTGCGTTTCATTTCATATTTTTCGAAAGCGGTCAGCAGTGATGGAAATAAATAAACAAAATTCAGTTACTGTGGACAAAATTGTCAATTCAAAAGCGTTTCTGGGGAATTTTACAACAGACGACAGTCATTTCCTTTAGAACTATGAACTCTCAAACTGGCATTCGCAAACATGTGCATTTTACCTTTTATGCAATATATTTGTTTTTATGTTAATAAAAACGAGCCTTGTTTGTATTTAAATTTTTTTTTTTGCATTTACGAATATGTAAGAATTTATTTTGAGTAGGCACAACATTTTACACAGAATGAGTACTTTTAATTCCCTGAAATAAAATTTATAGTAATTATAGTTTATAGTGATAAATAATTATAAAAATTAATTTAAGGAAAAATTAAATTTAAGATTTATGAAAGGAGTTTTCAAACTAATTAACTTTTAATTTGAGAAATATAGTCAGGCAATTACAATGATAGACATACGTATATGTACAGATTAAAAAAAATGTATTGAGTATTTATTCTGTAAGAACCTTTATAGCCTGTTAATGAAACATGTTCTTTGTGAGATTTCAAGTATCTGATATAAATACAGGGGCCAAATTACCGCATTCGATATCTAGTAAAATTGATCGTAATTTTCTTATTTGAGATTATGGCATTCGATATCGAGCAAGAAATTTAGTACATTTTATCATAATTTCGATATCGAAATCATTTTTCGATACGATAGCTCATTCGATCACCAATGCGGTAATTTGGCCACAGTCCAACTATGAACATTTAAATCAAATCGGATAGACATGGAATTTGGTAATTTTCAGCAATTGATCCTCAATTTGAAACTCAATTTTTGAAAATATATTTTAAAATTTATTTTTATTACCGAAATCACTTCAAGGCCAAGCCCGACTATATAATTTCCTAAAAGGAGTATATGAGTTAAGAAACACATTTGTGCAAAATTTTTTGAATGTCAACATTTGTAATCAATTATGTCCGTTAGTTTTATTTTTTGAAAACAATGCGGTCTTTTGGATTGTCTTCAGAAAACATCTCGAGTCTTTTGCGGAAATCAAACCGGTAATCCTCAGACTGATAGTCTAGCACTAATTTTCTTATAGTCACGACTTCTGCATATACATATATATATATATTTATTTTTATTGAATTTTATTTATATACAAAAATGTTTCGGAAGTAGGCCTTATATGGCAACTATATTCAATTATTGTAGGTATAATTTATTTATATATAGAAATTATTTGTTGCGAAATTTGTGTAGATACCTATAATAATTAGACATTTATGATCGATAAAATCAATCAATCGTCCTTGGGCCAAAAAACAATTATTTACTAAATTCGATGATAAAACATGGCCAGCAAACCAGATGGACGGACATCATTAAATCGACTCAGGAAGTGATTCTCGATCAATCGGTATAATTTTATACAAACATTATCGACCCCATACACTTGATAACCAAACCAATATTAGTTTAGAGAGTGATCCTGAGTTAATATAAGTTCAGTGGGTGTTTTACAATTATATTTTTGTGTTATAAACATCGACACATTTCTCAAGTACTATGAACAGGGCTGACTGTGCAATTAATATGTTTGTACCACTTCTATAAACTACGAACCAACTAAATATTATATGCAAAAGCTTCATGATAGAAATTTTTCTTGCAGTTATTCTAAAAATATTTTGCCATTTCCAGCAGCCACCAGAACACAAAATTTTTTTTTCTTACTTTTGTTTATATATTGTATCTTCATTAGAAACGAACTAACAATAAGTACTTCAAATATTATATCTAATAAATTTTAATCTAGCCAGCGCCGGACGAAAATTGTTTGACCATTGTTGGTTATGTATGTTAAGTAGGCATTTTTCCTTCTTGTCTTCGGCTTAGATCTTCTTCTAAATCCAATATAGTCAATATTATTTAATATGTTGCGGGCTAATAGCTTTGGGTGTACTTCAAGCTTTTTTAAGTGTTTTTCTGCATTTTTTTTTGGATATCAGTTTTTACCAAAGGCACGTTTAGGTCTTTATGGATATTCGAATTTTTTATATACCAGGGGACAATTGTGACCATTAGTAGAAATTTGTTTTGGCGTCTGAGGCTGTACCCTATAACTGTATCACATAAACCCATATAGGTTTTATGATTGAGTTGTAAAGTTTTTGCCAATGAGCCAATTAATTTGGATTAATTTTAATGTAATTTGAGTCAATTTTGCATATATATGGGATTTCCATGTAAGGCGACGATCTAGGTATATACCGAGATATTTCACTTCGAATTATCTGGCAGCTCAACTTGTTGCCCAAACTCCCCGATTAACTAGATATAACAGAATTTATTCTGCAGATGTCGAACGGCTCTTAACCCTTATGTGTGCGGCAAAAAAAAAAAAACACCTAATGCGCTGCAAGGTACCTACATATATGAAAAAGCATTTTCGCATCTACTAATAACTTCAAATAATATACTTGCAATGGCAGCTTTCTCATATAAAACACGTACAGGTCCCCGGGTACCTTAATGCGCATTAAAGGGTGTTAAAAGTAAACTGGTCTCTCAGGCAAATTACAAAAAAAAAGTCAAGGCGTACGGCTGCAAAAAAACTGGCAATTGCACAGAACGCCCCAACTCAAATCTAAGCTAAAAGATTGCATAAAAGAAAAGAGCTCCTGGAATATCGAACTACATTTTACATTACATAAGACAGGTCTTTTAAGACTTTCAGAATACAAAATAAAAGTTTTTCATTTGTAATATATTTACTATGAGAATGCAGGCATAATTTTGGTCTTCAAAAATTTAAAAATATTTTCTTACAAAACCAAAACCATGAACCACAAACAGACAGCAATATGCGAAAAACAAACAATACGAAGTTAAAATACATATGTAAACTACGAAATTGTGCGAAGTTAAAAAATGTTTAAAACGACAATGTGCATATGGGTATTTCCATAGTCACATGAGTGACAGTCACACACTTCAATGACACAAAAACCAACGAAAGCCTTAACAATTTTTTTACTTCTTTTAGTTTTTGTGTGGAGCATGAAAAGCTATACATTTGGTGAAAGAGAAATAAAAAATTAAAAATCCAGCTCATAAAATATAAGCAAATAAAGGCGGTGACGTGGCGTGACAAAAATAGAAGTTGGTTTTTTCCTTGTTAGCAAAAATGCAAAACTCTGCGAACTTTGTCGGAATGTTTTGCAAATATTTTCTGTCATTATTCCCAACATTATAAATGTCTTCTTTGTGAATAGGGGGTAGATGATTTTTTTGATTTAAATATTAGTTTTTGGGGAATATGTAGTTGAAACTTTTTTTGTTTTAATTTCTTCATTAAACGAAAAATAATGTTTTTTTTTTATTACAGGTGTATTTGGCACGTCATCCTTTCATTTTTCGACTAAAGGTACAGAAAAATTTTCTATGTCCTCTGAGCAAATATAAATTAAGTGAATACTAGAAATATGACTTCGAGCACATTCGAAAAACGAAAAAACATTTTGCAATACAAAATTTATTACCAAACTTTTCTTTTCACTTTTCATCTGCTGCACAAGTGTTGCTAAGAAGCAACAAACATGAAACTTATTGTGCGTGACTCTATCACTTATTATTGCATAAGATTTTGTGCCACCACTAAACCAGGCAACACACGTAAAAATCGTAACTTGCCGGTAGGAAAAGTGAGCGCTCTGAATTTCAATTTGACATATTAGACGGTAATTCTCTGCAAAATCTATTTGTATTATTATCTTTCCGGCATGATGTTTTGTGGTTTAGTTAAAGTGCCTTTATTCAAGTGAACCAAAAAATATAGCAAATTTTTTGACCTTTTTTTTTTATAAATTGCTCAAAAAAGTTCTCTAGTTGAGAAACCACTACTGTCATGTTTTTTTATATTTCAAGATGTCTAGCTTCCATTTCTATTTTAAAATTCTTTAATTGGTTAAAAATTGCAGAAGATACAGGCTGCTGAATATGGGATTTTTAGTGCCTTTAAATAAGTGAACCAGAGTGTATATAAAATTGTTTCGTCGCGTAAATAAAATATTTACGCCGCATATATGCAATGAGTAGAAAAAAAACTATGTACAAGAAGAGGTTCATACATACAGTATACGTTGATTTTAGTGTATAAAATAATATTTTCTATAAAATTGTGTCTTATTAAAATAAGGAATTGATGAACAAGGTAAGATAAGTTACCTTTTTAAGGTAATGATTTGTTTTTTGTAAATTTTGTATATGATTTTTTAATAAGGATTCTGATTAATCTATGATTTTATTATTTATTTAATGAACGATGAAATGCATTCGTGCTATTTGAAAAAGGAATAGTTTGTATATTTTTAGTATGTAAAATGTTAAATACTATTTTCATATCCTGATAGTTTTCCTATAGAATTATGAAATATTTTGCAATTTTTTAAATAATATAGAGTAATTTTAAACTCTGATTCTAAAGACATTATTAGGTAAAAAGGTGTTTAAACATTTCAAAATATCATTCGTTTGGCTATAAAATTATCATACTTGTTGTTATATGCCAGAATTAAACATGTTTACCAGTATATTCGCATTCAGAAGGGCAAACGAAAATTTTTTTAATATTTTGTTTTTGTAAACCAATGTGTCCCAATTGTAAAGTACATTATAGGATATTTATATAAACAATAAGCAATTTTGCTTATTGAATCGAATTATTAAAAGTTTTAAACAACTTTCCCGAACAACAACAAAAATACTTACTAACCATTTTGTTGCTTTTTTCTCTTGCACAAAGAAAAAGTTAAATATTCAGCAAACGAAATAATTTTAATTAAACTTTTAATGCATACAGAACAAAAAATGCGAAAAGTTTTTACAAAATAATTTTAAATAAGTATAAAAAACTATTAAAATTAATCCAAAAGATTACAATATTAAACATACGCACTCACATACATACAATGTTATATTGAGATAAAAAATACATGTAGATATGTATATAGTATAGAATATTCACTAACTATATATATTTATATAAATTTGTATAAATATATGTATATGAATACTTGTTATAAGAGTGGGTACTTTTGTAGACTGCAAATAACTAGACAAAAAGATGCATAAACTCACAAACTATATACATACATATGTATATTTAACACTACATGTTTAAAACAAAGATGTACAAATTACAGAGATGGAAATATATTACTTCTTCCTCAAAAATTGAATACGCATCAGCGAACAGAAAGAGACCATTCACATTTGCTAACCATTCGCAAATTCATTGCTTTTGCATTGCCTTTACTCGACAATAATAAAAATGTGCATTGCTGTTTGTTTACTCATTTCTTATTACTGTTTGCTATTTTACATTCCCTTTTTGTTATGCCGTTATACATCAAGCAACGAAATAATTCAATGCCACATGAAAAAACTAAAAACATTCACACCATTCGTCCAGTATTCGTTGCTTTCAGTGAATGAAAACATAAAGAAAGATTAAAAACAATACAAAACCTAATGAGAAAATTGTTGTTTTATGTGCGATTTGTTGACAGTAAACTAGTAAAGTTTAATATTTTTTGTTAGTATGTACAACTTATACAATCAGCATTGAAACCATTCATACCAATCGTTAAACATTCGTACCAATCGTTAAATATTCGTTGCTTTTGGGAGAATACGTTTACATTTGTGCAAGACATGCAATGCAAGCATCATTTTTCGTTACACTCCGTTTTGTGAATAATGACATGTATTGATTTACGGAATTGATTTATGTTGTCAACATGAGGTTCGTTTTTTGTGATTGTATTCAAAATCTAAAATTAACCAATCAATCCGTTCTCTGATACGCATCTCTCGCGAGTACAATTTACATTTTGTACAAAGTGCATTAGTTTTTAAGTTTTAAAGTGACATATTTTCGAATCTATATGAGATATGTATATTGAGATTTTTGGACAAGATCGAAAATTACTTTGTCTATACAGAACTAGTTAGTTCAGGAAAATATGGGTTAAATTGTTGCCGATATTTGTAAATTAAAAAAAATATTTTTTATAGTTTTATGCCCTTATTCACAAAAAATTAAAGTAGACTTCAAATATACTTTAAAAAAATTTTGTATGAAAATTTTGTCTAAAAGCACACTTTAAACCTACTTTATTTTTTATGAATACGGCAGTTAACAAATAAGTATTAAAATCATTATTTTTATAACATAATGCTATGAAATTTTCAAAGTTGATTAAATTTATCATACAAAATAATAAATTGTAAAAAAAGTCAACAAAAGTACAAAGGGAATTCCAGCAAGTGTAATATGGTGTTCAGACATGTATTTTTAATTGAGTCAATTATTGGTTAATCAAAAAGTGTTGACACATGCTCAATATTGCTAATTTAATTAGCGTTTGACAGCAGCTGACAAAAAAGAATACAATTACAGTGTACTCGGGAAAACGTCAACGCTCGTTTACGTCAACATCCCAAAACGTTAACCCTTTTTTACATTATCTACTCTAAAATTTTATGAAATAAATAGAGAGAAGACTCTCTTCCAAGTGTTGGAAAGAAAAAAACAGCAGAAAAAAATAACAGATTTTTTTTTAATTTCTTAAACGTCAACACCCGCCGTTTTAATTAGTTGACGTTTTCCCTAGTGCACTGTATTTGGTTGTAATATTATAATTTTCAGCCTAAAAATATTCTTTATTAATTTAAAAGCAAATCAACTGCCATTTTAGTTATTACTTGTCACAGGGTTGTATTTTTTAATATTAACAATTATTAGAACAATTAACTCTTAATGAAGCAATTATCTTAATTGAAATTTTGTATGGATAATTGAATTCAATTAGACGTTAATTAAAAAATTTCAATTAAAAATGCATGTGTGAACACCATATTATTATTGATTTATCATTTCGAGGTTAGGTTAAGTTCCATGGGCAACTGCTCGCAAAAACAGCTCACGTGGGTTAATAAAGTTGATCCCATTGTGTTACCCTTTTATTAAACAACTTATCCAACACTCAACACTAGTTGTTTCTATTTCAAACCATTCAGTTTTCTTGGCGAAGGTGTAGATGCGTCTTAAATTCATCCTAGATAGCTCTTCCTAGCACGATAGGTAAGGTGCCCCAAGCACACGCTTCCTCATTGTTGATAGGGCCGGACATTGGCAGAGAAGATGAGTAATTATTTGTTTATTATTTTTAACATGCAGACAAATATTTTTCATCCCGTTATTTAATTTTTACAATTTAAAACTTAAATGGTAGCATACTTTTTATTTTTCGAAAAGAATTCTATAAATCAAAATCAAATCCGTTACTGTCACTAGTTTCTCATAATTGTATCTTGTAGACCTGAATGTCTCTATTTGAACTATGAATGAATGCATGAGGGCATCTTATTGAATTTAGAAAATCAAAGTCAACCCTTTAAATGAATGGATATGTGAAGAAAATTTAGAAAAAGTGTAACAAAGATACACTTAACTATAAAAGTAGGAGTTTTATAGTTGTAGTAACTAAAAACATTATTTTTATATATGTATTTATAAAATAAACTCTGTTCCTAGCTAGACGAGATGATGCATGGCTGTGTATGGATATGTGTCTTGTGTATGTGTGTGTGTTTAATTCACATGATTCCCAGCATACCATTCTAGGAGCGCTCCGAAAAAGGAGTCAGAAAAGAGTCCAACTAAAGAGCATTTTCGGAGCGAAAGAAAAATTTGCTTGTTACTGTCCTGAGTCGGCACGCAGTATGACTTAATTATGTGTGTACCAAAACCTTGTTCTCCTGCTATTTGTGCTTTGAACAAAAAAACAAAACATAGCAGTACCACACAAGAATGATAAAAACAAGATTACACAGAGCCCAAGAAAAACCTCATAAAAGACTCTTTTCTGACATTATATAAGAGCTCTTTAAGAGCCCAAAAAAACCCTCATAAAAGACTCTTTTCTGACATTATCTAAGAGCTCTTTCTGACAAATCATTTTCGAATGTAATGACCCTCTTTTCTGAAGGTTTTCGGAGCAATTATGATTGTTTTTTGGGCTCATAAAGAGCGTTAACGCTCCGAAAAAGGTGTCAGAAAAGACTCTTTTCGGACTCATATGGCTCGCTGGGTTGTGTGTACATTAATTAGGGTTCCCTGGCTTGTTCCAAAATGCATAAAGTCTAGAAATTTAACTAAACTCATCCAAATGATAACTCATTCGAGGAAAGATGTTAATTTGTAAAGCCCAGTTAATTAAAATAGTTTTGTTTTTATTTTTATTTAATATAATAATTTCCCTCTAAGATTTACGAGAATTTTGAAAGAAGCACTGCCTGGCCTAAGAACCCTAATGTGTCTACAAATAATATGGCCAAAAGATAAAACTTTCAAGTATTTATATAAAATTGGTTTGCAACAATAATAAAATGCAATATTTAGTTATATGTAAGTAAGTAATTGTTACAACTTGCATGTTTCTCTACTTGGTTTTGTGGTCGTTATCATGGTGCTGTATTTTGAAAAGGAATGCAAACAAATGGAAACGGAAATACATATAATTACTGTATGCAGATTAAATAAATGCTCATACATATAAATAAGTATGTACATATTTATAAATGTAAATAATCAATTATCTCGTTCCTACAATACAAGTGTCAGTTCCAACTGTTTTTGCAAACATGCACTTTTACTTGTTTTTTTTTATGAATAAAAATTTTATAAATACTCAAATGTCCATTCTCAACATAAATTGGTTTCATTAGTAAAAAAATAAAAAAAAAATGATTCTGATAACATGAACAATTTTAAAAATTTATTTAAAGTGACACAAATTTACAGCCTAAAGAATATTTTTCTCAATTTCTTATCCATGGATTGATGTTGTAAACCATTCGATTGACGACATATGACGACATCAAAGAATAGCCTTAATGCTGGGTGTCCAATAGCAAAATTAGAAAATGAATTTAAATTATACTTGTTAACAAAAATTATTATAAACTTTTGAACATTTTAAGGATAAGACAAAAAACGCAAACATTCGTTGCATGGTGCAAATCTGGAGTTATGTTGTTATAAAGGAATACATACTCATATTTTTATAATAAAACTTATGTATGTAGTTGTATGTAGCGACATATACTTATGTATGCATGTATATTAACAATATACATTTACTCACTCACATCTACTATAAATATTGTTATTTAATAAAGATACAGCAAAAGTAGCAGATGCAAGTAAAACAGCAACAACAAATGTTATCTACTAAATATGCAAGTATGTATGAATATCTGTATTATATACATACATTATAAAAAACTACATACATATGCGTTGTATGCATACAAATAAAACATTTGCTTATAGATATACACATGCGTCCATAAGTATTAGTAATTCCTGAATATCCCTGCAACCCCTGTAACTAGTTCGGAGTTGACAAATGTGTTAGCTCTACAAAAAAACACAAAAAAAACTCGCAAATGTCATTGCGGGGTCTTCAATTGCCACTTACATAAATTTGTATTTAATAGCGAAATTGACGTAAAGGTTTTTACTCAAGGTTACGGTAATGCAAATCTAGATTATTTCAGTAGCCATGGGTCTGTCTGGCTTTAATGAAATGATATTTCCAACATCCTTTTATGTAATTTGTATTTGAATATTAACTATTAAAAAAGATTGTAATAAGTTTGGCGTTAAGACATGTCTAAGTAGTGACATAGCAAATAAAAATGCAGGGATTTGTACATCACTTATTTTAAAATGCATATGTGCAGAGAAGGATAAACTATTTAATAGTAATTGTTACAATAACAATTTCTACCATATTATAAACAAATAGTTTTTTTTTTCTGAAATATAAACAGACAACAAAATATTAGGAAAACTACAAATCCAGCCAACAAAAAATAAAATAAATACCAAGGTGAATTTATACTAGGTGACAGCATAGCGCCAGCTGATTATTCATGGTGAAATTGAAAATGTCAAAAAGTTGTTTACAAATAGTCAAACTTATAAAAATTATTTTGTAATTTAAAAAGTGAGTTTTTGTCGACTTTTTTTTTTTGTTAAAAAAAAGTGTTAAAGAAAATTTACAATTAAAACACAAATAACTCGATGGCACTGATGATACATACCAACAGATTCTAAAAGCCCAGCGTGAATTAGCCGAGGTTACTGAGAAACTACAAACAATAGAATCATGTTTCAGTACTATTTGGCCAAGGAAAAATCAATTTTTGCTAAGAAGTAAAATCGTTATTTTCGAGTTATAATGATTGGCGATAATCAGCAGCTACCAACTGCAGCAATTTTCCCATTGAATACCTCGTTATTTGAAAGGATATTTACCAAACAAGCAGAACCCATACAATTGAAAACTCAATATCGTATGCATCCAAAAATAGCCGACCTTTTGTGTAATACAATTTATAAAGATTTACATAGTGATGTTACTGTAACCAATATCCAGCTGTGCGCAAAATGTCCACAAATCTCTTTTTTATGACTCACAATATGAAAAGCAAAAACCCAATATGATTTATCATTGTGTAATCACTTTGAAGTGGAGGAAATTATAAATTTGTCATTGCATTTAATAGAAAATTCTTTATACGCCCCAGAGGATGTTTTTATACTTAGTCCTTAAGCCAAACAAGTTGATTTGATTAAAAAACAGGTAATAATTACTGGTCTTTAAGAAAATCTCATTATCCATTAACTTTTGTTTCTTTTAGTTGCAAAAATATCCCTCTCTCAACTCCTTGAAGGCATCTACACAGTTTCCAAGGTCTGGAGTGTAATATTATATTACTTTCACTAGTACGCAACAACGCAATACTACATTTTGGCTTTCTGAAGCAAACAAATCGTATTTGTGTAGCATTGTCACGTGCCAAACATGGCAATGATATACATATCATTGGAAACCTATAATTACTAAGTCAATTCAGCAGTTCATGTTTGTAAACTTAAGAGAAATTATTACCGTGAAAAAAAAAAGAAAATATTTTTTATTTAATCAAGTTCGTCTCCGTATTTATTAAAGAATAAAAAATACTTGAACAAATTTAGCGGGGTTTTTCTCTTTAAAATTTTTATATTTAATTAAATGATTAAAAAAGACAACATTTACAGTGCATTCATTCCGTGTACTTTTCAGTATTATTTTATAGAACTGAAATCTCGAAATTAGGCAACAAGAGTTACATCCAGTCTATTAAAGTTTCATTTAAAAAAATATCGACCACTTCCGATAGGAAAACTAAAAAATAAAGTAGCCTGTATTAACAAAATTATAAAAATCTGTTATTTAAATGGTCTCACTATTGGCATCATCGGGTAGGGGAGAACAAGGTTGTGAATCTTCTTCGTCACTGCTGCAAAAGTAATCACTTTCATCCTGTTTCAGAGGTAGTTTCATCATTTTTATAGCAGCAGTCTTAATTGTCAATATATCACGATCCTCATCATTTTCTGATATTGTTCTGTTGTTAGCTTTGTCATTTATAACAAAAGCCTTCTTACCCAGTTGCTTTAAAGAGTCTTGGAAGATTGATAGATAAATATGTAAGTCTATATATAAGGTACAACTTAACTAAAACTTATGTACCTTCTGCATCACCAACGATTTTGATAGTTTTGCCCCGAAAAAAATCATCACGAGTTTCGAAATTTTTAAAGAAAATAAAATTTTTCTATTTTTGTCAATGTTTGTGTTTGTTTTCTTTATTTTATGCCAGATGTTTTTGACAGTAACGAAAGTTTTTACACAAACAAAAATGCCTGTTGTTCTTGCCTTGTTGTAATTGTTGTAGCAATGCTGTCACCTAGTATTTAATTTCACCATGATAAATACATTTGAATATGGTAGAACGTGTCTAATTCCAAAAATCATATATATTTACAATTCAATTTAATGTAAGTAGCGTTATTTCGAAAATAACCTTTTAGATGAAATTTTAAACAATTCTCGCTAATATAAAGTGGCTCACAGCTTATTTTATGCCGTAAATTTTTTTGTGTTCAAAGAAAACTAACACAAACAGTAAAAAGAAATTGGTGTTGTCAATTAAAAGAAAAAAAATGTTATAGTCTAATAAACAAAAAACATTGATTGCAAAAATGTAAATTTTAATATATTAAAACTAAAAAATGCTCGCTTTTCCACGTCACAGCTTATTTTATGCTAAACTAAAACTGACAATTACACGATTTAGTATTTGGTGTGATATCCTTTATTATTTACCAGTTTTTCGGTAATACTCGGCGAAATATTCGATAACTCCGTAAGTAGCGCTTTATTTAAATCGTTTTTGTTAAAAATCTTCAGCCCAATCATGAAGAAAAATTACGTGGGAGTTTTTTCCCTTTTCCCATTTTTCACATTCAAATTCAATGTTAAAAAAATAAAAAGGGAAACAGTTCCTGCGGTTTTTTTATTCATGATTGGGCCGTTTGTGTTTCCATAACATTAAGATCTGGCAACTGTGGTGGCGATGTGATTAAATGTGGGCAATTATATATTAGACCTATTATATAAGCCCTATTCAGAAAATAAGGTAAAGGGCGTAAATTTTATACCGATATTGCAAATTTTGTGAGGTTCGAACCAGAGAACGGATTGATTGGTTAATTTTAGATTTTGAATACAATCACAAAAAACGAACCTCATGTTGACAACATAAATCAATTCCGTAAAGCAATACATGTCATTATTCACAAAACGGAGTGTAACGAAAAATGATGCTTGCATTGCATGTCTTGTACAAATGTAAACTTATACTCCCAAAAGCAACGAATATTTAACGATTGGTACGAATGTTTAACGATTGGTATGAATGGTTTCAATGCTGATTGTATAAGTTGTACATACTAACAAAAAATATCAAACTTTACTAGTTTACTGTCAACAAATCGCACATAAAGCAACAACCAAAAAATATTTATTTCCTCATTAGGTTTTGTATTGTTTTTGCTCTTTCTTTGTGTTTTCATTCACTGAAAGCAACGAATACTGGACGAATGGTGTGAATGTTTTTAGTTTTTTCATGTGGCATTGAATTATTTCGTTGCTTGATATATAACGGCATAACAAAAAGGGAATGTAAAATAGCAAACAGTAATAAGGAATGAGTAAACAAACAGCAATGCACATTTTTATTATTGTCGAGTAAAAGCAATGCAAAAGCAATGAATTTGCGAATGGTTAGCAAATGTGAATGGTCTCTCTCTGTTCTCTGGTTCGAACCATAGCTTTAATATAGAACAGAAATGTTTTATATAAAAGAAATCGCTTTACAAAATGTCTTAAACATTTTTTATAGCCCTCATATTCGAAAATAATAACATTACCTACAATTTGTATACTTACGGTCTAATTCATAAAAAATTAAAGTAGACTTCAAATGTACTTTAAGAAAATTTTGTATGAAAATTTTGTCTAAAAGCACACTTCAAACCTACTTTATTTTTTATGAATACGGCAGATAGAATATATTTAAATTTGGTCTCAGCTTTAGTATAATAACCTACCCAAAAATCTTATATTGATTAGAAAACAATAAAAATTAGCAGCATTGATATAAAAATTACAATTTATCAATGAATTTTACACAAATTTGATGAGAACATTTATTGTTATTGCCTTTTAAAATGCAAACAGAATAAATTTCTTTAGTTAGTCTCTGTACAATAACTTCTGTAGAAGTTGTCACGATGAGACCGAGGATGAGACTGTACGCCATCTTCTCTGTCACCGTTCGGCCCAGAAACAAAGATTAGATAGTGCGCGCGAATTTTACTTGCACAGCTTGACAGATCTATCGGAAATAGACGTCAGAAGGCTAGGTGCCTTTAAACGTGCATCAGGATGGTTTGGTTAAATAATTTGGTTGTTGATTCTCTGTTCTCTAACATTCTCTTTATAGGTATCGCAACGGGACCCACGTGTGTCAATTTTGAACTCCTGTTTAACTGCCTGTTTAACCTAAACCTGTTAAATTAACAACTCCCTAAGCAACGCCACAATAAAATCTCAGTGTGAAAAACATTTGTATTATTTACTTTCTGTTTATGCGGTTGCCAGGTTTGTTTTGTTATTATCTAATAACGTTCCATAATTATCGAAATCGATAAATAATAAACTTTAATAATTATAAAAAGGCAATACACGTCAGTTTAATATTTTGCATCAATGTTGTAAACAATTTTAAATATTTTTATTATTGTATTGCATAAACTTTTTATCTTAAGGGTGTTGTAGCTTAATTGGTTAGCGCATTTGATCATTAAGCATGAGTTGGTATTTGTAGCGCGGGTTCGATTCCCAGCCGCTGCCACTCAAACAACATCAGTTTCTGATAATTATTAGTTTTCTTCTATCTATCATAACTAATATTTATCACAGCGCCCTCCTTCGGTGGTATTGCATTCAAACGCCACCGAAGTAAAATAATTAAATAAAGGCTATAAAATCAAGCTTTAAAAATTATGCGCCTACTCACCACCAGAGGCGCTGCTATGCTGCACTAAAACAAACATAATACGCAATTGCAGAGTTGAGATATAAAGCTTTTTTCTACTTTTACCAACTTTACTTCTTCAATCTATCTATCGCCTTTCCAAAGAAAGTTACGCAATTATATATAGGCATGATAATTGCTTGAGTGTTACTTCTCTTAAAAAAAAAAAATTAAATCACTTTTCCACAAATCGTTTTGCTCTGCAAACAAAATTAACTCTTTAATTTGTCAATAAAATTTCCTGGCATTAGATTCAAAATGTTGTTATTCATTTTTAGATTTCCATAATCATTTTAGTTTATTTAAAGCACAAAGAGGATAAAAAAATAAAATTTTTTTAGATACTTACTTGAATATCTTGCATTGTTGCCGGTGAATGGACATGAACAAATAATTGTTCATCCAATGGTAGTTCCTTTAGGATTTTAATCTTGTATTGTATTGTTCCATGTGCCTTTGAATGTGTTGTCACTCGTAACAATTTACTATCGGATGGTTTAACCTAAAAAAAAAACAGAAGAGCAGAAAAAAATTATATAAAAATAAACCGAGAGATGAAACTATGTTTATACACACTCCCACACACACCAGCCAACAAACAGGATAAATCAAGAATGACTATAATCATATTATAGTACATAATAAACAATTTGGAAGACAGATAAGAGACATACTTAAGCTTTAATTTTTTGCTGACTTTTAAGATAAACATACGGAAAAAACTTTCCAATACAATCGCATGCAATATGTTGGTAAAATTAAAATTTATTCTATTAAACAAGAAAAATCATTAAAGATACTTAAAGTAATCAATTCATCAATACAATTTTGTTGTACATATTCTATTATTATTTACAATAGTAAATAATATTATTTTGCTTCTGTTTATTTATCTTAAGAAGAATTATTAAGAATTGTATCTATATATTTAATTATTTATATTAATCATTCCAAATAAAAAATATAAAACTTATGCCGACATTCAAAGATTTTACGTTTCAATAAACTGATTTCCATTTTCACCAATTTTATCTGTAAAATCACTTACAGAGAAATCAGAGAATATTATGGAAATTGATTTCATTCTTTGAATGCTGCAGGATAATGAAGACTACATGTAAATGTCAATTTGTCAGCATGTGTCTGACAGAGCAAACAGTCAGTCAAATATAAATTGCCTTTAAATTAATCTCCATAAAAAGTTTTTCTCTTTTTTTTTGTCAAATTATAATAATAAAATAAATAAAACAACAACATAAATGTACATAAAATTTATTTGATCAAAATGTGCAACAACTCTACAAATAAATGAAAATGGTTTTTCTATAAAATTTTAATTAGAAAAATTTATTTGTTAAATTAGAATTGCATTTCTATTTATTTGTTTTTTTTTTGTAAATAAAAGTTTAAACTAAAATGAATTTTTGATGTTTGTTAAATTTACAAAGTAATAAAAATAATTGTAATGAAAAGAGGAAACGAATAATAAATAAAAAATTAAACAAAATAAAGTAAACAAAACTAAACTAAATACATTCTGTTTGAGATGAAATAAAACTTTTTGAAGGTCTAGTTTAGAATTAATAAATAAAATGTTTAAAGATTGTAAATATAGTACAAGGTGGCGCAAAAGTAATCCTCCTATCAGAAAATGCTATAAATTTTGCGATTGGCCCCTAATGTCAGTTCTGTTTTGACATTTGTGTAGTAAACACATGCGAAATACACGTTAATAAACAATGTTATGCTACACTGCTCCAGAACGCGGAATATTGCTGACAGAACTGACATTAGGGGCCTCGCAAAATTTATAGCAGTTTCTGATAGGAGGATTACTTTTGCGCCACCTTGTATAACAACCAGCGACCCAAATAGTAAATTACTTATTATATTTACGATTAGCTATGTAGTATATTTAAATGTATGCGAATCAAAACGTCAATTAATAACTTCCACATCAAATGATTTGTTTATATCAAGGGATTTTTCAACAAGAACTTTTGATTTTTCAAAACAAAATAAAACAAAAAATGATTCCACATGTCAGCGGTATCCTTATCATCAATGGATATCATTAATGATATATTATTATTTATATATTTCGATAGCGTGTTCCACAAACAGCATTTTCAGCCAAATTTTTGGAGAAAAAAAAATGGTGCAAACATGCACCCAAAGCACACAACGGTCTATAATGTAACACGTTCAGCATGCAAAGGCTGAATTTTCAGAAGCAATTTTCCTTTTTTGAAAAAAGATTTTACCAGAAAAACTAGCTGGTGGTTATGGAATAAATTCAGCTAATCTACGTCGCAGTGAATAGCCGAACTGCGTTAATTCTTGCACCAGTTGCACTTTGTAAGGCTTCAAAGCCGGATCCCTACACAAAATTCGCCAAATTCTACTGCAATTGTTTACAATTTAGAATAATGGATCTTCCACTAAATAATGCAAAACTCAATATTTTTTTGTCGGTTGAGATGAAATACTTTAATGACGAGGGATTTTTTTGTATTTTGCTATTTAAAATTTTTTTTGCATTTTCGTAATTTTTTTATATGGTTCTATATTTATACCCTACACCACCATAGTGGGCCACTTTCTGTCTCGATTTAACGATGTCCGTTCGTCCGTCCGTGTGGCTTGCTGACTGACTGGCTGGCTGGCTGTCCATGTAAAGCTTGTGCGCAGAGTACAGGTCGCAATTTTGAAAATATTTTGATAAAATTTGGTACATGCAATTTTTTCAGCCCAAGGACGGATGGGATTGGAATTGGTGGAAATCAGTCCATTATTTCACCTGGCCCCCATACAAATGTCCTCCCGAAATTAGGGTTTAAAAAACATATGTGTTTGAATTATGCAAGTATCCAAACAAATTTCACCACAAATGAGTGATAAATGAAACCAAATCAGATCTACAAATTTTTTACAGATCGGTTCATAATTAATCATAGCTTCCATATAAGGTCCACTCCCGAAAATCACTTTAAAGAGCATAACTCTCTCAAAAATGCTGGTATCCAAATAATATTAAACACAAATATATCTCATATGTATACAAACAATACGGTATATATTATATAATAAGAGACCGTAATTTACTTTAACCTCCACAAATCTTTTAAAAGTATTTACATCGAGATAAAGTTTAACATACATAATATTTATATTCACAGAAATCATGACACTAAATTTTTGGATGATCGGTCCATAATAGGTTATATCTCCCATATAGCGCCCGTATCTAAAAAAAACTATTTATACATATACTGGGTGTAGGGTGTTATGTGGTCGGGCTTGACCGACTATAGTTTTTACTTGTTTATTATTACGGACAATTCTAGCTTAAGCAACAAGCCGCTGTCACACAAAATATAAACAAACTATCAATATGCGCTTAAGCTAAAATTGTTTTTGCTATAAATTCGTAACGGTACATTGTATGACAATGCAATTTAAAGAGATGATGCGACTGATGCCAGAAAAAAAGTTTTTTGAAAATTGTGTCGCTTAAGCTATTTCCGCGGTTAAGGCACGATATTGGTAATTTATCCGGATCCAATTTTTGTGCAAAATATTCAAAGTGGTATAATACACAATTTACGTCTAATTTTGATGATCAAATTATCTGTGACCTTACAATAGTAATTTTTGAGTACAATATGGATAACAAATCGAGTCGTGCTTATAGCTCAGACATTTATTATCTGAGATTTCTTCTTGTTACTAGGCGCGATAATAGTTTTACAAATGTAATTGTAACTATTTTTATTCATTTAAATAAATATGGTATTTTTACATCCACAAATTAGCGAAACTTTGTATTCAATAGTTTATTGTTTAGGGTAAAAATATTCTACATTTACTGCATTTAGATTAGAAGAGTGCAAACGTGATGAACTGACTGATTAAACGAATGAACGTATGAATGAAACATTATCTACTCTATTCACACCAATATATGTAGTTACAATATTTGATATTAGTAGCAAAGTTGAAAATAAAAATCAAATAGACACACAGTCCGACCCACAAGAACTAAATGAATGGTAAGAGATTTAGGTGGAAGATTGTGTCAATATTATTTTAACTGTGCAATTGAGCGTATTATGACGTTGATTATATTTCAATATGACAATGGTGTCAATTGAAAATAAAAATTTGTTTCTATCACCACCCACCGCACACTGTCACCACACGTACATATACTACATGTAGTATCTTGCAACAGATTATAAAATATCTCTATGCAATCAATAGTAATACTCAGGCAGACACAAGTACTATGTACATATTATGTACTTAAAAAATAGTGCTAGCTAAAGTTGTGTTTCCTCTATTTTATTTGATAGTTTCTATTTTTATGGTTTGTTTTTAAAATGTGACATAATCTCTAAATGGTTTTTTGGTACATTAATTCCGATCGGAAAACTTTTAAAGTCACAAAAATAAAAAGCCATCAGGGAAAAAGGACAAATGAAATGCATTTTAAACTGGATCTCAACTTAAGGCAGCATGCTGTCTAAATTAGAAGTAAAAACTAATTTAGTTACTTCTTAAGATAGGTTTACACTAAATTGATCCTTTATAATATATATCTTATATCTTTTGAAATAAAAGACGTTCGCAAATATTCTGTGATATATAGATATGAAGTGATATCTTTTTGAAAATGCTGCCTACTTTTAACAATTAATTACGCCATTTCTTAAGGTATAGTCATACATTGCAAATATGTGACTAAACAGACGTCAAGTAGCATTGGATCACACAAGAAATAACTATTTGAAACTCGAGCGGGAAAAGCTGAGGTTAGAAAAACAAATAATAAAATGGTACAAAAATAGAAACAAATCGGAAAAAATAGAATTCATTCGACTTCCATTCTGAAATTTACAGGGAATATTAAGGTTATATTGAGCTTTAAGAAAATGTTTTTTTTTAGATTTTTTGACTTGTTCGAAGGTGGTGGAAAACAGAAAATAAATAAAAAAAACAAATTTTAAAAATAAAAAAAATTATAAAAACAATTTAAATAATAATTTTTAAGAAGGAGGTTCAAATACCTTTAAAATAAGGTATTGGTCTTTAAAATCCATCCACAAGTTTTTGCGAAATATTAGTTCAAAAGTTGTCATGTCGGAAGATTTTTCATGATTTTGACGATTTTCAAATGCACATAACTTGTTGAAAAAAAATTTTTTTTCTGGAAATACGTGTAAAATATTTTTTAATGAAGAATATGTGCTAAAATTTTGCAAGACTTCGGCGACATCAAAGTTAATTTTTAGCAAAAATCGTTCGGTCTGACATGGAATGACTCATATGTATAGGCAAATATGTATATGTAAGTAAAATTGCAATAAAATAATTTCAAGTTGCTGTGGTTTTAAATCCACATTTCTACCAATGTGTCTGTATAAGTATTTACGAACACTTGAAATTTATAAAGTTTCATTTCCTTTTTACTCTGGTTTGTTCGCTTAAAATTCGTATTTTCTAACTTTAATGTGCGTAGCAATCTAACTTTGCCTTTTGCAGAATGTATTTAGTTTGTTTTCTTTTTCTTTCTTTTGAATAACATTTCTACCTCTTGTTTTTAGTTTCAGCCTTAGTTGGCAGGAGTTCGAAATTCATAGTTATTACAGCGCATTAAATAATGAATTTGTTTAATATTTATAAGAAGGAGTACAATGTTGAAAAGTATTAAGCGAGATAATCGACTCATTTAATTTAATTTTTTCTAAATTGAATGTATTTCTTTTAATACCAAAATGCTGACTACAATTAAAAATATTTCTGTAATACAAGGTGGCGCAAAAGTAAACTGTTTTTTGGGCTGTCACCGACCGATTATTGGTAAAATAAATAGTCAGCAATATTCCGCGTTCTGGAGCAGTGTAGCGTAACATTGTTTATTAACGTGTATTTCGCATGTGTTTACTACACAAATGTCAAAACAGAACTGACATTAGGGGCCAATCGCAAAATTTATAGAATTTTCTGATAGGAGGATTACTTTTGCGCCACCTTGTATAAAAATGTTTTTTAAATGAAATATGTACATTGGTAAGAGGTACTTGTAAACCAAGACCTTTCAAGTTTGTCTTGACTGTCATTCATAATATAAAATTTATAAAATTTATTTTTTAATTACAATTAAAAACAATTAGCATCAATTCATCAGCATAAAGCATTTTAAAAGATTTATTAAAATGAAATAAAGTTTGATGTTTTCTGAAAAGCTGGGAAATCTTAAATCTCGCAGACATGTTCCGTATCAGAGAACAGAATGAAAGCATTCGCTTTCATTGCATATTCACACCATTCGTTGCTTTTGCCATGCAGTTACTCGACAACATCAACTATTGATGTTGCCATGTAATGCATACATTGTTTATATTGATTGCCTTTTTCGTATTCGTTTTTTATAATGCCTTTATATATCAAGCAACGAAATGAAATGATGATACATTAAAAAACTAAAAACATTCGCACCATTCGTTCAGTATTCGTTGACCTGTTGGAGTAATTAATGTATTTGTGTATAGTTTTGGCCTACTGATATGTTTTTTAGTACTACAAATAATGCAGCACGCAGAAATTTTGGAAAAAGTAAATAACGTTGTTTTTCATACTATTAAAAAAACTCAAAAAGTAAAATTTGAATTTGAACTTTTCATTTATAAGCATTACAAACATTCGTACCATTCGTTGTGTATTCCTTGCTTTTCTGAGTATTCGGTGACATTAATATAAGACATGCAATGCAATGCAATGCATGGTATTCGTCATACTTCATTTTTTTTGTCATGTATTGGTTTTCTCAAATGATGTGAATTGACAACAACATGTTCACATTTCGTGATTGCATTCGAAAGCATAAAATTCTGCATTCAAACCGTTCTCTGTTCCGTATATTAAAGATTGCAGTCTTTAATTTTTCTGTGTTAATTTGTTGTGGTGTTGTTTGTGTTATTGTTGTTGCCTTAGCATGATTATGTCATAAATAAGTTTTATTATCCGTTTGTATTTTATAAAAAGGATGTTATTAATTACTACAATCATAATCTTTAAGAGCAAAAAATGTACAATAAACAAAATGAAAAGGGAAATAAGAAACAGAACGATTGTTTTGCAATTTATATTTCTCGTGCATAAAGTGGATTTTTATTTAAAGAATAAAGAAAAATATGTTCAAATTTATTAAGGGAAATTATTTTATACAGTTTTTATGATTCTCCAATGTTATGACATGAAACTATAGTTGATCGGAAGCAACAAAACAAAACATTATTTTAAAATTCAAAATGTCTTTAAACTAAAAGTAACAATATGTCAACTACTTATTTATTATTTTATGAAATTGTGACAAATTACAAATTTCAATTGCTAATACTAATAGTAACAATAAGAAAGGTTAATTGAATTAAAGAACTAACTGTAAATATTTATTTAGTAAAGAAATCAAAAACCATTTTCTAAGAATTGAGTCTATATTATAAATAATTTAAAGAAAAATTGCTCATCGATTCAACAACAATAAATTCCAGCTTAATTCGCATAATCGTTTTATAATTAAGTTTTCCAACAGCAAAACCAACCCTCCAAAAACACGTTTCGATACATCCTGGACTAATAACTAATGTACCCGTATTATAAAAAGGATGTGTCTTCATATGAAATAATTAAATTGTATCAGAATCAGAAAGGTACGACTAAAGATCAGTTACAAGTTAGAGTCGTTTGCAAAAGCCATCAAAAAGTTCAACATAGATGCCAACCCATTAGTATGTTTTTTTTATTTTTTCTCTGATATAGAAGACAGATCATACAAATGTTCATTGTTTTTTTATTTCTTAATTTAACCAAAGTCTCGACACTGTGCTAGTTACATTAATACAGTATTGATATTATTATGTTGATTGCAACTTTTCATATCCCAGTCAGACCTTCATACATAAAACTCGCTAGGATCTTAATTTGTTTAACCTGAATTTATGTAAAAAAAATAAAAGTGTTAACAAAGACATTCATACGAATTTATTGATTTTCAATGTGCAATGAATTGTGTAAAAACTATTAAGGTAAATAAAAAAAATTACACACAAATAAAATAATTTTCATAAAAAATACGAGGCCAATGTAAAAAGTGTTAAAAGCAAATAAAACAAGTAATTATAAGCAATTGTAGTCGGCCAAGCCCCACCATATAATACCCTACACCCAGTAAATGTGTAAAACAGTTTTTCAGAAATGGGCGCTATATGGGAGCTACGACCTATTATGAACCGATCATGACTTCTGTGCATATAAATATGTTTTTTGTCCTTTATAAAGCCCCAAGTTAAGATATAGTTACACTTGTTTTAACGCAAATTTGTTTGACCTTGGTTACTCTTACAAGAGTAACAGTATTTAATAAAACAAATAAAGTTTAAATATATTATGAGTCCAAAACACGACTAACAAACTGACAATCCAAAATGGCTGATATTATAAACATATATAACAACCAACATAACAGAAAAAAATCGAAAATCGAACTTACTTAACTAACGAAATTTAAAAATAACGGTTTTGATCAGACCTCGTATATATGTATGTTTTTTTTTAGTATACGTGAATAGTTTTTATGCTGTTTTATATTTTCAAAACAAATTTAAATTTAAGAATATAGTTTTTATTAGTACCTATATATTTCTTGTGAAAGATATAGAAAATGCATTTAATTTGATGGCACATATGTCTAGTTTTAACATTAAAAAAAAAAAAATGACAGAAAATGGGTAAAAAAATGTTTCCAGAAAAGAAACTGCAGAAAGTAGGTTGTTAGACTTTTTTTATAAACCCACGTATTTCTTTGTATCTCCGTGAACTTTCAGCAACATTTTCTGTTAATTATTTCTTTGACACAATGTGCAGCAGCACATTCATTCACATTTATGAACATATAAATTAAAATAAATGAAAAAGAAAAAAATAAAAACACGAAAATATAAAATATTATTAAATATTAACGACCTTGATACTCTGCTCCATTACTTAAATTAATGTTACACAAATACAAATATGAGTACGTGAATGTTATTGAATTTACCTTGATAAATTGTTTACATTTGGTTGTATGTATGTATGTATATAGTTAGGGTTTGCCTTAAATATTGTTTAAATTATAATGAAATGCTGGCTTGTCTAAACATGCAATATTATAATACATATGTATATGTATAAATAAGTGTCATAACATCTACCAATCGATGGCCTAATATGGCCTTGTTTTTTTTTTCAAAATCGTGTATTTTACATATTCTGGTAGACAATACTCCTCCCTTAAAAAAATCAGTTACATGTATTGACGAATAACGGATTTACAGTATTTGAAAAAAGCCCTAACTCATTTCAAAAATGTTTAAAAGAAAAAGACCTAACACATTTAAAGTCGAATTTATTTATTTTTTTTGGTTTATAATAAAACAAAGAACTTTTCTAAAAGATTTTTTTTATAAAGTTGTATATACATACATATGTATACACTATAGTTCTTTTCTGAAAAAAAAAATGTTCACTAATGTGCAAGCTGTTAAAGTAGTGTCTCAATTACACGCAAGTGCTGCATATTTGAAAATGAAATTGCAAATACATATGTATGTATGTATGTAATTTCACAATATATAATGTTATCACACAGCTTCAGATAATTATGTTTGGAATGAAACTGATGGGAATACTCGATCGCCCGATAGTTGCTTTTACAAAAACGTGAATTGGTTTAGGAGTATAATCGTTATCTTAATATTTCTTTTAAAAGTGAGTAACTAAAAGCCCTATCTTACACAACTTAATTAAATTTAGGTAAAAATAAGAAATAATACAGAATTAAATTTGTTTACTGTTTTCATAATATTTTATTTTTTTTCTCCGGCAAAATTACAAGAAGTTTAAATACGACTTTTCTATATTAAGTCATCGGTATGCATATATTATCGCATTTTTAAGTACTTAATATTCGTTAAGACTTTTCGACATCTATTTCTGATGTAGGTGTATTTATTGTCCTAGCCCACTTAGCCAATGCCTACTAAAGTGGTGCATTGTATTTGAGCTTCGATGAACGATACACAGAAAAGTGTTTCCCCACATTGAAAGTAACAGAAAAGACTTCTGCGGGAAGTTTATTCTACAAACGGACAGCTGTCCGTGCAATCGACTACAGATGAGCAAGCTCTTGTTAAAGAGCGTGTATTAAAAAACTCGGAAAAAATTGCATGATCCATTAGATCGATAGAGTTGGGTAAACTACTGACTCTGGTAATGTGATCAAGAGACTCAAACATTGAATTTGAAAAACGGAACGTATTCTATTTTCTGTTGAATATAGGTGGTGTAAATAAAAAGTAAAATTGTTTATGCTTGTGATTCCGACATTATTTTTCGGGGATTAACTGATGCAAAATTCCTAAAAATCGATTAAATTTGTCATTCTCAATAGTGGTTAGAGGCTCGTTACGCAACAGCTGTAAATCTAGTTTGTAAAAGGACACCCTTATAAAGACACGCGATATTCACAATTAAAATACTGTAGTGAATATCTGAAAGCATAAATAAGCGAGGGTAAGGTCAGTTGATTACAGTAGTTTACATCGAGAGCAATGGCAATTATAAATTTCATTTAAATACACAAGTTCATATTAAAAATGTAGTAAATCAAGTCGATGCATAAATTAGTTAGAAGTAAGTAAAAATATTAGCACAAAGTTTTTATAAATATGTATAAAATTTAATAGTTTTGAATGTATTTTAAATTAAATAAAAGTCCAACAATTTATTTCGAATAACTATTCGAAGAACCTAAAAATACCTATTTTCGAATAACTTCTTTAATTTATAAATATTGATTTTAATTTTTCATAATTCTAAATTTAATAATGTCATACATAACAAATATTTGTAATTTAGTAAACAATACTTAAAAATACTTAACTAGGCGACGTAGTGTGCGGAATAACATTTAACATTTAACCACGCAATACATTTGGCCGTTATTGATACCTTTTATGTTAAAATATTATTCTGATCAAAATGTAAGAAAATAATGATGTTGAAATTCATGCTGAAGCTGATGTTGAAAGGTGTGAGATTGAAGTTGACATTTATGATAATTACGTTGAAATTTTCAAAGAATTAAATTACACTCTAACGGTGAAACTTACTCACCATCTCAATTTACATTGATTCCTTACATTAAGAATGTAGTGGAGTTGCTAGTTCCACCATAGAAACAAAGCTTGGTGTGCCAAGGTTTAACCCTGAACGCAGTTGTTGAAAAATTAATCAAAATATTCTCTTACTTTAAAAATATTACGACTTATAAAATATCTTGTGTAGTGTGAATGTCAACACCACATTTCAACTAGAAAATTATATTCCATTTTCTTAAGTAGAATTTAATTCACAAAAACAAAAGGGTATACAAATTTAATTGATTTATTGTTAAAATAGACCCATTTTTGCGCGTCAAGATAAAGCAAACGGTGGCAGCATCCTTATACAAAAAAAAGCGCTGTCAGTCGTTATTTTAAATTTCCTTTGTTTGAAAATATAAAGAATAAAGTGCCATTCAAAATAATTGCAAGTTTCATAATTTATCATTAAAAGATATTAAGTAGTGACGTTAAGTAATGAAAAATTTACAATGGGAGTCTTCCAAAAACTGAAGTAAGAGCTATGTAAGGGAAGTAAGAGCAAACCCAACATCTAGTGCTGTAAAAACACCTGAAAATATCACCAATGAAAGTCAGTTTGAGCTATTTTAAGTTAAAAACCCCAAATAATATGGCGTTTTTGCGAATATTTTGGCCGAACGTAGTTTCCAACAGAGACCTTTGGCAAAGAACAGGTGAAATACCGATTCGCATAGAAATTGCAAAGAGGAAATGGAGCTGGGTTGGCCATATTCTGAGAAGACCCCATGATTATATACCAAAGATGGCAATTGACTGGAACCCTCATGGCAGCAGAAGAAGAGGTAGACCAGCTAACACCTGGAGAAGGCAACTAGAATCCGAGATTAGCGAAACAGGAAGAACATGGTCTGAGATCAGACTAATCGCACAGGACAGATCACAATGGAAGAATTTTGTTACGGCCCTTTGTTCCAACTTGGAACCATAGGAATAATATGGCGAACCAAGAACGAAGCCTTTAGTACTAAATATGTATATTTTGCCAATAATATTAATATCATTAATAGATTCTACAATGAAAAAGGAAGATTTTCTCGACATTTTCAAAAACATTGTACCCCTAGTGTATAGAAATAATAACTAGCGCAGAACTGGATTTTCCAACAGGACAATGATCATAAGCACACCTCCAAAATTGCTGTATCATTGTTCTAAAACTTTAGATCATTCTTCGCAGCCACCAGATTTTAATTCAATTGAGCACCTGTGGGAATAAAGAAATATTTCTTGCAAGGATAACCCAAAGGCAGTAATACGGGATAAATGGAACAAAATTTCGCCTAATTTCACTAAAAAGAACTCGTTGATTCTATGTATGTGATAAAGACTAAACGACTGCAAACAAAACATGATATATGTACATGTTTTACACCTTTTTACTTTATATTGACACAATCTAGTACTTTTCAGTTAAATTGAATTATTTTTATGTTTATTATTTTTCGAGTTTTTGTTAATTAAATTTTGTTATATTTATTTATATTTTGCTTAAGTTACTTATGAATTATGCAATATATTTGGTTTAAAATTTATACTTGTGGTATATATAATAAAACATTTTTTAAACAATATTAGGTGTTTACTTTATAGTGACGTTCACAGTATAATGTAATTCAACTATTAACTTTTATTGTTGTTTTTCTTTTTAAAAAATATTTAAATATCGACACAAAGGTTAATATATTTTTTAAAAAATTTAATTATTCGATTATTAAATCAAACTATGCAAATTAAAATCTCCTATTCGTTTCATTCGAAAAAAATTAAAAGTCGTATCTAATAACTCAATTATTTTTTTTTTTCAATCAGAAATATTTTCTGATTAGATTTGACAATGTCCGTCCGTCCGTCTAAATTCCATGTAAACAGGGGGCTTATTCTGTATTGCGATGCGAAAGTCAAAGCGATGCGCAAATAAATTGCAATGCGATAGGTATTTGGTATTCTGTAAGACTTTCGCATTTGCAATCGAAATTATTTTCAGTATGTGGCAACACTGTTTCAAAATAAAGAAATAAACGTCTAATTTATTTGGTTTGTGACAAGTTTTACAAGTTAGAAAAAATTGCTGGTTTTAACTATTAAAAATATATACAAGTAATTTAATTTACAAAAACAAAAAAAACAAGTAAGAGTGCTATATTCGGCTGTGCCGAATCTTAAATACCCTTCACATAAGCGTAATAAGAAATACAGAAACTACACTAGACTAGAATATCCTAATTCTGTGTTTTCTATTCAGTCTTAGTGCAAATTTTATTAGTATTTGATATATTGTTTGAAAGACAATTTTACGACCAACATAATTTATGTTAAATATTTGGAAATTTTGTGTAATTTTCACCATTTTTAATTGATTTAATTACCAATTCTTACCATAATTTACAGAGTTTGTCTGATGTTCATAATAATCTTGAGTGTAACTTAACAAACAGAGTATAAAAAAAGGGGTACAATTCGGTTTTAGTGATTTTGCTCAAAAAAAAAAAAAAAAAAACAAAATCAAATAGGGCTTTTAGAGGAGATACCAGCAAAAAAAAAAATTTGTTGCCGGTCACGCCTATTTTCGAGGGGGCGGGCCCTTAAAATTGAAAATACATAGGCCTATATCTCGGGAACTACTGGGTGTCTGATAATTTGTAATACATTAAATAAAAGGTATTAAAAATACCTTTCCAACGATATATATCATGATTATAAAATATGGACCGAATATGGGTTAAATCCGAAAAGAATATTTTTTGACCCGAATTTATTTGTTTTTTGGAAATGGTTCTATATGGCAGGTATGACAAATTATGGGCCGATCTTCTTAAATTTTGGAACAGTTATTTTTATGCATATGAGGATATTTTACGTCGAATTTCAACATAATAACGGTATATATACGATATATATTAGAATTAACGTGGATTTCGAGAGTGGACCTTATGTGGGGGATATTGTGAAATATGAACCGATATTCTCAAAATCCAGCAGTTAGATTTAGGCATGTATGTAAATGATCCGTGTAAAATTTTGGATTGGTACCCTTATTTATAAGCGATTTATGGGTATTAAAGTGATTTTCGGAAGAGGGCTTTATATGGGGCATACGGTTAAAAATAGACCGAAATTCACAAAATTTTGTGGGATGATTTTTGTATATATTAAAATGATCTGTGCAAAGTTTTGAGTCGGTACCGATATTTATACAATATATATAGGGAAAAATCTCTTTTTCAGATGTGGTCCTTGTATGGGAGCTATGACCAGTTCTGGGCCGACCACCATAAAATTTATTACAGCAATTTATTTGCCTATAAAGAGTATTTATGTCAAATTGTAGCCGTTTAACATTATTTATATCTCTTTTATACGTATTGAAGTGAATTTTGGAAGTGGACTTTATATGGGGTCTATGGTCAAACATGGACCGAATTAAAAAAAATTTCGTTTTGAGATTTCTTTTTGTATAAAACTTATTTTTGCTGAATTTTGTCTTGATATTCCAATTTTATAGGCATTTATTTATCATTAAGCCATATTTCGGGAAGATTTTTGTATGGGGGCTATGACCAATTCTGGGCCGACTACCATAAAATTTAGTACGACAATTTATTTGCCTATAAAGAGTATTTATGTCAAATTTTAGCCGTTTAACATTATTTATATCTCTTTTATACGTATTGAAGTGAATTTTGGAAGTGGACTTTATATGGGGTCTATGGTCAAACATGGACCGAATTAAAAAAAAATTTCGTTTTGAGATTTCTTTTTGTATAAAACTTATTTTTGCTGAATTTTGTCTTGATATTCCATTTTTATAGGCATTTATTTATCATTAAGCCATATTTCGGGAATATATATATTTGTATGGGGGCTATAAGAAATCATGGACCGATTCTTACTATTTTCCGCACACTTTCTTCTTTTATAGTACAAACAACGTATACAAAATTCCATGGTATTATCTGCAATAGTTTTCAAAATATTGCAATAAAATGGATAAAAAATATCAAATTTTTATGGAGGTGGTCTCACATATAGGTTCATAACTCTGGTTAACCTAAACCGATTTTGCTGATTTTAAATAGCAAACTTCTCGAAAGCACTTCTGACAGAATTATTGAAGGTTTGGATCCCGAGTATATCTGGGGACTTCAAAAAACTGATTTCAACAGACAGACAGACAGACAGACAGACAGACAGACAGACGGACATGGCTTAATCGACTTCGCTATCTATAAGGATCCAGAATATATATACTTTATAGGGTCGGAAAATTTTTTTGTGGAAATTACACACGGAATGACAAACTTATATATACCCTTCTCACGATGGTGAAGGGTATAAAAATTACACACGGAATGACAAACTTATATATACCCTTCTCACGATGGTGAAGGGTATAAAAAGGGGTACAATTCGGTTTTAGTGATTTTGCTCAAAAAAAAAAAAAAACAAAATCAAATAGGGCTTTTAGAGGAGATACCAGCAAAAAAAAAAATTTGTTGCCGGTCACGCCTATTTTCGAGGGGGCGGGCCCTTAAAATTGAAAATACATAGGCCTATATCTCGGGAACTACTGGGTGTCTGATAATTTGTAATACATTAAATAAAAGGTATTAAAAATACCTTTCCAACGATATATATCATGATTATAAAATATGGACCGAATATGGGTTAAATCCGAAAAGAATATTTTTTGACCCGAATTTATTTGTTTTTTGGAAATGGTTCTATATGGCAGGTATGACAAATTATGGGCCGATCTTCTTAAATTTTGGAACAGTTATTTTTATGCATATGAGGATATTTTACGTCGAATTTCAACATAATAACGGTATATATACGATATATATTAGAATTAACGTGGATTTCGAGAGTGGACCTTATGTGGGGGATATTGTGAAATATGAACCGATATTCTCAAAATCCAGCAGTTAGATTTAGGCATGTATGTAAATGATCCGTGTAAAATTTTGGATTGGTACCCTTATTTATAAGCGATTTATGGGTATTAAAGTGATTTTCGGAAGAGGGCTTTATATGGGGCATACGGTTAAAAATAGACCGAAATTCACAAAATTTTGTGGGATGATTTTTGTATATATTAAAATGATCTGTGCAAAGTTTTGAGTCGGTACCGATATTTATACAATATATATAGGGAAAAATCTCTTTTTCAGATGTGGTCCTTGTATGGGAGCTATGACCAGTTCTGGGCCGACCACCATAAAATTTAGTACAGCAATTTATTTGCCTATAAAGAGTATTTATGTCAAATTGTAGCCGTTTAACATTATTTATATCTCTTTTATACGTATTGAAGTGAATTTTGGAAGTGGACTTTATATGGGGTCTATGGTCAAACATGGACCGAATTAAAAAAAATTTCGTTTTGAGATTTCTTTTTGTATAAAACTTATTTTTGCTGAATTTTGTCTTGATATTCCAATTTTATAGGCATTTATTTATCATTAAGCCATATTTCGGGAAGATTTTTGTATGGGGGCTATGACCAATTCTGGGCCGACTACCATAAAATTTAGTACGACAATTTATTTGCCTATAAAGAGTATTTATGTCAAATTTTAGCCGTTTAACATTATTTATATCTCTTTTATATGTATTGAAGTGAATTTTGGAAGTGGACTTTATATGGGGTCTATGGTCAAACATGGACCGAATTAAAAAAAAATTTCGTTTTGAGATTTCTTTTTGTATAAAACTTATTTTTGCTGAATTTTGTCTTGATATTCCATTTTTATAGGCATTTATTTATCATTAAGCCATATTTCGGGAATATATATATTTGTATGGGGGCTATAAGAAATCATGGACAGATTCTTACTATTTTCCGCACACTTTCTTCTTTTATAGTACAAACAACGTATACAAAATTCCATGGTATTATCTGCAATAGTTTTCAAAATATTGCAATAAAATGGATAAAAAATATCAAATTTTTATGGAGGTGGTCTCACATATAGGTTCATAACTCTGGTTAACCTAAACCGATTTTGCTGATTTTAAATAGCAAACTTCTCGAAAGCACTTCTGACAGAATTATTGAAGGTTTGGATCCCGAGTATATCTGGGGACTTCAAAAAACTGATTTCAACAGACAGACAGACAGACAGACAGACAGACAGACAGACAGACAGACGGACATGGCTTAATCGACTTCGCTATCTATAAGGATCCAGAATATATATACTTTATAGGGTCGGAAAATTTTTTTGTGGAAATTACACACGGAATGACAAACTTATATATACCCTTCTCACGATGGTGAAGGGTATAAAAATTACACACGGAATGACAAACTTATATATACCCTTCTCACGATGGTGAAGGGTATAAAAAGGGGTACAATTCGGTTTTAGTGATTTTGCTCAAAAAAAAAAAAAAAAAACAAAATCAAATAGGGCTTTTAGAGGAGATACCAGCAAAAAAAAAATTTGTTGCCGGTCACGCCTATTTTCGAGGGGGCGGGCCCTTAAAATTGAAAATACATAGGCCTATATCTCGGGAACTACTGGGTGTCTGATAATTTGTAATACATTAAATAAAAGGTATTAAAAATACCTTTCCAACGATATATATCATGATTATAAAATATGGACCGAATATGGGTTAAATCCGAAAAGAATATTTTTTGACCCGAATTTATTTGTTTTTTGGAAATGGTTCTATATGGCAGGTATGACAAATTATGGGCCGATCTTCTTAAATTTTGGAACAGTTATTTTTATGCATATGAGGATATTTTACGTCGAATTTCAACATAATAACGGTATATATACGATATATATTAGAATTAACGTGGATTTCGAGAGTGGACCTTATGTGGGGGATATTGTGAAATATGAACCGATATTCTCAAAATCCAGCAGTTAGATTTAGGCATGTATGTAAATGATCCGTGTAAAATTTTGGATTGGTACCCTTATTTATAAGCGATTTATGGGTATTAAAGTGATTTTCGGAAGAGGGCTTTATATGGGGCATACGGTTAAAAATAGACCGAAATTCACAAAATTTTGTGGGATGATTTTTGTATATATTAAAATGATCTGTGCAAAGTTTTGAGTCGGTACCGATATTTATACAATATATATAGGGAAAAATCTCTTTTTCAGATGTGGTCCTTGTATGGGAGCTATGACCAGTTCTGGGCCGACCACCATAAAATTTAGTACAGCAATTTATTTGCCTATAAAGAGTATTTATGTCAAATTGTAGCCGTTTAACATTATTTATATCTCTTTTATACGTATTGAAGTGAATTTTGGAAGTGGACTTTATATGGGGTCTATGGTCAAACATGGACCGAATTAAAAAAAATTTCGTTTTGAGATTTCTTTTTGTATAAAACTTATTTTTGCTGAATTTTGTCTTGATATTCCAATTTTATAGGCATTTATTTATCATTAAGCCATATTTCGGGAAGATTTTTGTATGGGGGCTATGACCAATTCTGGGCCGACTACCATAAAATTTAGTACGACAATTTATTTGCCTATAAAGAGTATTTATGTCAAATTTTAGCCGTTTAACATTATTTATATCTCTTATACGTATTGAAGTGAATTTTGGAAGTGGACTTTATATGGGGTCTATGGTCAAACATGGACCGAATTAAAAAAAAATTTCGTTTTGAGATTTCTTTTTGTATAAAACTTATTTTTGCTGAATTTTGTCTTGATATTCCATTTTTATAGGCATTTATTTATCATTAAGCCATATTTCGGGAATATATATATTTGTATGGGGGCTATAAGAAATCATGGACCGATTCTTACTATTTTCCGCACACTTTCTTCTTTTATAGTACAAACAACGTATACAAAATTCCATGGTATTATCTGCAATAGTTTTCAAAATATTGCAATAAAATGGATAAAAAATATCAAATTTTTATGGAGGTGGTCTCACATATAGGTTCATAACTCTGGTTAACCTAAACCGATTTTGCTGATTTTAAATAGCAAACTTCTCGAAAGCACTTCTGACAGAATTATTGAAGGTTTGGATCCCGAGTATATCTGGGGACTTCAAAAAACTGATTTCAACAGACAGACAGACAGACAGACAGACAGACAGACAGACAGACGGACATGGCTTAATCGACTTCGCTATCTATAAGGATCCAGAATATATATACTTTATAGGGTCGGAAAATTTTTTTGTGGAAATTACACACGGAATGACAAACTTATATATACCCTTCTCACGATGGTGAAGGGTATAAAAACAAGTAAAATTTTGTTATTCGCAAAAATGGATTATGTTGCACTATAGGTATACATATATGTATTTTTTTATTTTTTTTTTCAGCTTTATAAAAAAAAATTAGGTTGAATATTTCAACATTAGCATTAGCTCTTTTAATATGTCTTAACAGGTACCCAAACAAATTGTGTTACAAACAATTTGCATGTTAAACCAAATAACAATCGGAAAATAATTGGCCATAGCTCTCATATATCGACCTCTTCCGAAAATCACCTAAACGACCATAAATATCATAAAAATATTGGTATCCAAATAAAATTCAATACAAATGTATTTCATATCAATTTAACCTAGCTCCCAAAAAACCCTATTCTGCAAATCACTTTAAAATGCACTTTAAAAATCATGCTACTAAGTTTTATGAGGATTGCTAAATAATAAGTCATAGTTTCCATTTAAGAAAAATTCGGTGTAGGTATTATATGGGCGGGCTTGACTTACTTACTTTTTAATTTGTTTTTATTGAAATTTCCATCTTCTTGCATACTCGTATTCATGCTATGTTTTATTATATAAAATGGTCTAAAATTATATTTTTGCTATAATAAATTTTAAAACTTCTAAACGAAAGATTCATTTTCTGAACTCTTTTTACGTCTTCAAAAACTTAGAAATTCGGCATACTTATAATCGCTCTGTAAATCCAGGGAAAGTTCTTTAGACTTCATCTGAATAGGATGTAACATGTAACAAGTTATAATACGAGTACCATATTAAATTTCCTCCCATCCCATTCTAATGGACATTACGGAAACTAACAAGTTTACGCAAACCATACTTTATTTTAAATGTTTAAAAAGCCTACTTACAAAAACAGTAAGAACGTATAGTCGGTCAAGTCCGACCATATAATACCCTACACCCAGTATATGTATAAAACAGTTTTTCAGAAAAGGGCACTATATGGGAAATATGACCTATTATTGAGCGAACAAAAATTCCAAAAACTTAGTGCTATGACTTTGTAAATATAAATTTTATGTACGCTATACTTTTTCTCGATATAAAAACTTTTAAAAAATTGATGGTGGTTAAAGTGAATTACGGAGAGGTTCTTATATGGAAGTTTCGACTAATTATGGACCGACCATTATGAAATTAGGTGTCATCATTTCTGTATTATGAAACTTATTTGTTTGAATTTTATTTTGATACCAACATTTTCTGAAATGGGAGCTATGACCAATTATAGACCAATCATCATAAAATTTAACAGAATGCTTTGTATATATACACGGTGCGCCTTAACTAAAATTAAATAAAAAGTTCTTACACCTAGAAAATTAGTAGAGATTCTGAATTTATGTTCATAGATGAGAAAAATCAACAAACTAAAATAATCTGTGGAGAGATTTTTAAATAAATCCACTTTGAACATTTTTGGGCCCGGAGTACGATATATCAAAAATGCTGGCATCAGTTTTTTACTTATAAATATAAAATAAATATAAATATAAAAGTGCAGCGGTAATCGTGCTAAGTATGATGAGGGGATAGCAGCAAAAAAATTTAAGGATTCTGGAGTTAAACGACTATTTATTCTAGCAGCCGTTCCAAGTGCACAGGAAAATTTTAAGAATGTAGCTCAACTCTTTTCAACGTTGAATATAACGCCTTTTCACTACTGTTATGCCAAGAAAGATGAGCTAAGCAGCTGTGGCGAATTGAGATCCCCCGAAAATGTTTCATTGTATTATACAAAATGGCTGACTGAAGAAACAAAGCGAAAGATTATTTCAACTGCATTCATCCACCACTAATTACAACTGTTGGAGGCAAAACATTTCTAGATATTATTCCACCGCCAGAATTACACCTTATGCTTGGTGTTGTTAACACTGTTTTCACTCATATGTTGAAAGAGTGTGAAAATGAGTCGCTGTCATGGGCAAAAGCTTGTCACGTTCAGCATGAAATCAGACGAGGATGTTCTGGGTTTAACGGAAATGCATGCAAAACACTTATGGATAAAGTAGACCTTCTGCGCCAGTTTGAAAATCTAGCAATACCTAAGTATGTTAAAGTATTTTACGACTTCAAAAAAATAGTTTCTGCATGCTTCGGAAATAATCTTGACCAAAATTACAAAGCATGTATAGAAGCTTTCAAAACCAGCTACATGGACTTAGGTGTCAGCGTTACACCAAAGGTTCATGCAGTTTTTTTTCACATAGAACAGTTTTGTGAAAAACACAGTGAAGGATTAGCATTTTTTGGGGAGCAGGCGATGGAGTCCGTACATTTTGATTTCTTAAAGTCTTCCTGGGAAATGAATAAGGTTTATGCGAATCATTCCGATTATCCTAAACACCTTTTGAGCGCTGTTTTTAGATATAATGCTTCACATGTTTAAATTTATGTAATTATAATTAATTTATGTTACATTTTTATATTTTATTAGTACTAAAATGTTGAAATAAAAATTTAATAGAATTACCACTTAAAAATTATTATTATATCATTTTTCATTTCTATTCATATAAAACAATGCCATATTTTCCAAAATATCGTACTTCGTGCGCAAAAATGTTCAAAGTGGATTTATTTAAAAATCTCTCCACAGATTATTTTAGTTTTTTGATTTTTCTCATCTATGAACATAGTAAATTCAGAATCTCTACTAATTTTCTAGGTGTAAGAACTTTTTATTTAATTTTAGTTAAGGCGCACCGTGTATATATATAAAACATTTGCGTTCAATGTTATTTGGATACCAACATTTTTAAGAGAGTTATGCTCTTTTAAGTGATTTTCGGAAGTGGGTATTGGGTTAATCCGAAACTGAATACTAGGTAGGACTCCAATAAATATGCTTTATTGGATATTTAGATAAATATTTCTGTGATTATGTAAAACTTATATTCACCACTTTGCTCGTGGAGGATATAATAAATTATTTTATCCAATTTATTTATTCAAAATGATTGGTGACAACAGGAATATTTCGTGAGTAAGTGTGCTTTATTAAACACATTATGCTCGTGCCGGTGGATTTAACATTTTTATAACATTTTCAAATTCCATTGTGAATGATATAATTTTAAATAATTAAAACACGTTTAAAGTTATTATGCAATTTTTATGAAGCCAAACGGCATATTTTTATATTTTTTGTTTGTTTTTTTTGGATTGAAATGCAATAAAAGTTATTAAATCATTAGATTATAAATTATTTCAATAGCAAAAAATAATTTTACCATATATTAAATGTATTGTTTTATTATTTACGTTGGTTTAAACTATTCTAATGAAAATAAACACAAAGCAAATACTTTAAAACAAATTATTTTTAGTTGACATCTGTGATTTGTGTAAAATATATTTACACACAGGCCTGGTAAATAGAGCACTTTGTTCATGTTCATTATATTCAACAAGTTAATATCTAATAACTTTATATTAGATATTTGAAAATTTTGCTGTAATGTTGTTTATTTATGATTACTTAAAAGAATTTAGAACTAATTGAAAATATTTATTAATTCAGACATTAGTCAATGCCTTTCTCTAACATCAAATAATAAATTTACACATTTTTTCTGTTCTATTGCCTCTAAATAAAACAAAATTATGAATTTATAAATGCCGAGCAATAAAAGTATTACATACTTACATGTAAATTAAAGTTTCATATGATATTTGAATTTTGCGAAATGTTGAATTGAGTGAGAAATAAATAGAGAAAAAGTGCAATTTAAAACGCTTTACAAGCATTTATTTAAATTAAATGATTTAATATCCATTTGTTGATTTACTTTTTGATTATTTCGCAATTGAATACATTAACAAAAACAAATTAAAAAAAAAGGATTATTCATGTGAAATTTTTTGTTTCAACAGCTAACTGTTGAACAAATATTGTCAGAATTTTATTGCATGCAAATTGTAAACACATAAAATACATATTTTCAAAGGGTAATTCCAAAACAAATTCATCCCCAAATCGTACTTTTAATATTTTATATCATCCATAACGTCACCCGAGAGTTTGTATCTAAAAGCGGCATGTTAAGGATGAAAAAGCTGGTCTTTAATGAATCTCATACCCATTAATTTTAAACTTTTAAAACTGTTTTTTGTAATTAATTCTAAAACTAGTAAAATCAGAATTATTGCTGAATATTAAATGAAATCCATTTAACATAGAGGATTCTAAACGAATTCATAATTTATTTATGTTATTAAATTCTATATGTATATTTGTTACCAATTTCTTGCAACTTTGATATGCATCATTATAAATATGGAACATTTTTCCATATTGAATTATTCTTGAAGAAAATTTAGAATCTACATGGTCAGAATCTTAATTTTTTTGGAAATAAATCTTTCATTTTTAAATAGCTGATCACATCGGGACCATCAGAAGTACTATTGTGAAAATCACTATTTTTGGCTTATTCACAATAGTACGTTTCTATCAGCTGGCGCTATATTTGTTTACAAATTCTTAAAGAAAAATAAATTAAATTTGAAATGAACACCACGGAATTATGGTTTGATGATTCGTCTGATGAAGATGAATCCTTACTAGAACTGGCCAGAAGCAGAAAAAGGCTGAATGAAGGATGCTTCTAACATTTTGGAAATGGATTCCACCACTTGAGTATATTATTTAATGAGGTTTTGACAAGGATATTATAAATTTAATTTACATATTTATTAAAAATTTTCTACTTTGTAAAGAGGTGTTTGTGGACTTGCTTTTCTGTCCATTACTGATGAACTGCTGCAACAATGCTCAAAGGGCAGAACAATCCCAAGCATATTGAAATTGCTTCTTCAATGGACTATTTGTACTTAGGACCTTAGACCTGCAGGATGTTAACAAAAGTAATTTGCAAGTAGTATTTGGTTTACCAAAACCAAAAAAAGAAAAAACCAATACATTTTTAATAAATTTTGCACAGTTTTAAACACCGTCGACAGCAAATTTGTGTTCGATAAAAAATTATATAACGAAATTTTCGTAAGTGACGCCAACTCATAATACAAATTTTACATTCGATAGTCGATTTTCGATAGCCAGCGAATATCGACTGTCGAATGCAGCTCATAATATGGGCCTAAAAGTTAAGCGATATGAGCCTTAAAAAAAAAACGGGTGAATTCCGCCAAAAGCCGAATGTATGGTCACGTAAATCATCCAAACTTTACTTAATGCTATGTTTCCACGACGACTTGAATAACATGCTTCGTCTTCTGAATCATGTTTATGAATCATGCTGTTTACATGACTAATAAACTTGATTCGATTTGACAGTTGTCTTTAATAAACAAACAGAATAAAAAAAACAGAATTTACAATTTGTGGAAAATAATTTTTTTTAATGGACAAACAAAAGTGAGTGGAAATTAGTTAGCTTATTTGAAAAAAAATCATACATTCGTACGTATTTACTTTCTTTACTTCCAGCAACAAGAAAATAATTTGCTTTGTTTACAATAACATTAAATTTTTACAGCTGGTGCAGATAAACTGGCGATAAAAATTAGAGAAGAGTGCAATTTTTCGGGCTTCGCAAGTAGATTCAATATGAATCTACTAGATTCGCTCTTAAAATTTTGTATGGTGAAGCAAGTTGTTTCGCTCATGGTTAGGGTGTGAATCATGAATAGAGAGCGAAGCATGTACCGTGGAAACATAGTATAAAGTTTACTAATTACAAGTGTCTTGGTCCATATCGTAAATAATTCTTTGATATTCCAAAAAAATATTTGGCTGGATAAATATTGTTTCGATGGCTGTGCATTGTATTTTAGGTAATGTGTTGTTAAATTAAATCGAGCCATTACCGCCAAAATAATGTATCCCACACCAAATTCGATTGTTGTTTTTTTATCGAAATCGATAGTTCAACATCATTTAAAATTATTAAAATGAAATGTATTACACAAAACAATATTAACATTATAAATTTTAAAATAATGGCTTTATTCAAACTGATTTTATTTAAAAAAAACCTTCCCCTGTAAAATTTTGAGTTTGTGGGATACATTTTTTCGGCGGTTATGGCTCGAAATCATCTTTATTATTAAATATTCATTACTAACAAATTTCATATTAAATAATTATTTACTTTATTTTTCTCTTATATATATAAAAAAAGAGGTTCTAAAACTTAATAAAAAAAAATGTTTTGCACCATTTTCATGCAAATCATTTTGGGTTTCTTGTTTCAAATAGTCAATCAGTCAAGTCATTCATATTCAATGAAAAACAAGAGAAGAAAAGAAAACTCAGAACTTGTCGTAACAATAGACGACAACCAGATGATGGTCGAGGAAGGAAACATCAACAAATGTGAATGTGACAAAGTTGACAACTCAGAATAAAAACATGCATACGTAGAGACTACACAATAGTTTGAATAAACATGTAAAAAAAAGTAACTCAAACTCCACTACACTTAGTGTAAAAAGCAAACGTACTCTTTGGGAAGAAATATATTTCTTAAAAATATATGTACTTATGCCCTTATTCATAAAAAATTAAAGTAGACTTCAAATGTACTTTAAGAAAATTTTGTATGAAAATTTTGTCTAAAAGCACACTTCAAACCTACTTTATTTTTTATGAATACGGCAGATAGTTTGTAATTAATGCCTCTTGGTTTTTTGGCGAGTAAAATAAATATATAAATTATGAAAATATTAGAATAAGATAAATATGTATTCACTTTCACGAGACTAATGAGCTAGTAAATATGATCTCAAAATAGCTACTGGTGATCAGCGTGGGACAACATTTCTAACTACCTTATCGAATGCTGGATATAGAACATTGGGGCCAAATTACCACATTCGATATCGAGTAAAATGTATCGTAATTTTCTTATTTGAGATTATGGCATTCGATATAGAGCAAGAAATTTAGTACATTTTATCATAATTTCGCTATCGAAATAATTTTTCGATACGATAGCTCATTCGATCACGAATGCGGTAATTTGATATTGTTGAAACAATTTTTATTTCTAGTAGCATCACACTGAATTTACTAGAATTTAAACGGTACTACATATTTTTATATTAATAATCTAAATATGTACTTGCATTCTTACTACCCACATAACGAGGTAAAAGAAAATTTATATAAGTGCGGTTCCTAATTATTAGAAATTAAAGATGAAATTGAATTAACTTGAACTTCTAGTTCCAAGCAGTTGTATTATACAAAACAGACACGTTTTTAAACAATTTTTTTTTAAATAACAATTTTTTTTTTTTTTAAATAAAAAAAATTTGTTTTTAAATAAGTTTATAAAAATCTGTTTCAAGTTGCATGAAGTCATCTTATTCTCATATTTCGGAACGAATGAGCTAAACGCTAAATATTTTACCAGAAAATTTGTATGAATAATGTTTAAACGAATATTTATTGTTCCTTAAATATATTTTTAAAAATATATTTCAAATACATATATTAATAAGGAAAGTAAAATAGTTATGAACTGCCTAAATTTGTCATGTGCTAAAGTGAAGTAGTTTAGAAACATTTTATTTTGGAAATGCAAATAAATTGTCTGAAATACAATTAGAAATGTCTACATCAAATCCATACCCGATACATTTATAATGGCGCATATTCAGAAATGATATCTAAGTTTAAACTTTTTTAAGTACCAACTTAAGTTATTCTTAGTTGATTACTTTTAGCACGAAAAGTTACAACTTAATTATGGGTAAAGCTGTAACTAAATGTTAACTAACAAATACATTTAAAGAACAGTTGATTGATTTTATGTCTTGTCGTCGATGATGTTAACATATTTGTCCACCAATTCTTTAAATGTAGTTTTTCATCTGGCGACCAATTCGAGTCTCTCTAAAATACACAAAGCAATAAATACATATTTTTTTAACAATAATAATAATTTTACCTTATTTTTTTTGCTAATTGTGTCCATTTTGACCAAAAAAATCACAACAAAAAAATAAAACAAACTAGAGATGTGTTTTTCGTCAACAAAAAATCTACTAAATGCAGTGTTGCATTTCTTTTAACAGCTGAAAGCAGTTGCTAAGTTAGTTATGATTTGTGAATAAGATCTTTAACTATTTCTGAACTATTTTTTAGTTTCTGTTTAATAAGTTTCGACTTTAGTTACGATTTCTGAATATGCACCAATGTTACTTGATAATTTAAATACAATTTAAAATCATATTCTTATATCTTCTAAAACATAATGGTAAATAAACACTCATGCTTGGTTTTCACTATGTCAGTTTTGTTGTCAAATTGTCCAAATTGTTGGTAATTTCATAACAATTTAGACAATTTGACAACAAAACTGACATAGTGAAAACCAAGCATCAGAAATAAAATAAATATATACCGTGATCGCGTTGCGGTATGAAAGATTACACAGAAAAAAATTAGATAAATATGATATCAATATAAGCGTAATTAATGTTGTATGTTGTAAACTGCGATTACGATTCACAACACTTATCGGCTTAATCGTATGAAATGCATGTTGTGTTGTAGTCGAGACGATACAACTTTTTGGTGTTGTGAACGATAATCAGACACAACAACACATTTAATTGATACAATTAAGTAATTTGTAAATAGAACAAATATCAAGATTGTTTTTATTATTAAATAGCATAATTCATTAAAAGTATTTTTGGCTAAAATACTAATTTTAATAATATAGCATATCAACAATCTAGAGACAACATTGCAGACACTTGTCCAAACTATGAACACTTTCACGACCACCATGACATCCATGATGCAGGAAATGCTGAAAATGCAATCCACTATCTTGCAAGCCATTTTAAAGAAATGATTTATTTAAAAATTTGTTTCTGGAACGCGAACGGCCTCCGCCAACATAAAAACGAACTGGAACACTTCCTGATGGATAAGCAGATTGATGTCATGATGATTGCTGAAACTCACTTGACGGCGACAGCGTACTTCAAAATTAATGGCTACGTGTTATATGATACTAAAGATCCACGCGGAAGAGCATGTGCAGGATCGGCAATTCTTATAAAGAACAGAATAAAGCATTATCTAATGAATAACATAAGTGAGGATTACCTCCAAGCAACAAACATTTGCATTGAATTCTGTCAATACAAATTTGTTTTATCATCGATTTATTCTCCGCCTCGATTTTCAATAAAAGAACACCAATACCATAACTTCTTTAAATCCCTTGGAGCTAGATTTTTAGTTGCTGGTGACTTTAACGCCAAACACACATTTTGGGGTTCACGTCTGGTAACCCCAAAGGGTCGCGTACTCTTCAACACCATTGCTAAAATGGGCTTAGATGTACTCTCAAGTGGACATCCCACCTATTGGCCGACGTACCGACGGAAGATTCCCGATGTTATTGACTTTGGGGTAATGAAAAATATCCCTGTAGAATGGATGCAAGTGGATCCTTCACTGGACTTGTCCTCAGATCACTCTCCTACTATCATTTCAATGCATTTCCCTCAAGTGTGTGGTTCTCCATTTATGAACATGACTAAGACCCGAGTAAGTTGGATAAAATACAAAAAGTATTTAAGTTCTCATTGCACGGAAAATGTTGTGTTGAGAACTACCGACGATATTGATGAGTCGATTGGCAACTTTACCGAGGACCTTCGACGAGCTGTGCATCACGCTTCCACTTATCACGTTGAATGTAGAAATAGGACAAACAGAACTTATTTCTCTGAACTCGAACATCTCCTATCAGAAAAAAGAAGAATGAGAAGAGAGTGGCAAATTCACAGGTCTCCTGAACTGAAAGCTAGGCTACGGGAATGCAGAGATATACTAAGACATTTCTTAGAAACCCAAAGAACGGCCTCACTTAGATCTTACTTGGAAGGTCTTGATAGTACCCCACAATCTGACTATTCGTTATGGAAGGCGGCACGAGGTTTAAAAAGACCAGTTAGAGGAAAGCCTCCTCTGCGAAATCCGACTGGTGACTGGGCTAGAAATGATTCCGAGAAAGGGACATTATTTGTTAACCATTTGAGAAATGTGTTCACTATAAACAACTCAAATAATGAACATGATTTGCCACCACTTGTTATAAGACCTCCTGTACCTCTAAGACTAAACTTTCGTAATGTCCAAAACGCTATTGGTACTCTGAACCTTAGAAAGGCTCCAGGTATGGATAAAATCAGCAATAAAATGCTTGTGGAGTTACCTCGTGTAGCAAGAAGAATTATCCTCTTTATCTTCAACGCTATTTTACGCCTAGAATACTATCCTGCAGATTGGAAGGTGTCTATGATCACTATGATTCCTAAGCCAGGGAAGGACCCCACTAAAGTAGAGTCATATAGGCCAATTAGTCTACTGCCGACAATTTCTAAACTGTTTGAAAAATTGTTAATGGCTAAGTTGATTCCAATTCTGAACGACACTCAATGTATCCCAAATCACCAATTCGGGTTCAGAGCTAAACACAGTACCATCGAACAAACACACAGATTGGTAAATGTGATAAGACGGTCGTTTGAAGAGAAAAAATACTGCTCCGCCCTTTTCATTGATGTGTCGCAAGCGTTCGACAAAGTTTGGCATGACGGTTTAATGCACAAAATAAAATTAACTCTGCCTGCTAACACCCATAAACTCATGGAAAGTTATTTATACGGTCGCAAATTTAAAATCAAAGAAGGCGATTTTTTAAGCCCCGCTCAGCCAATTAAAGCAGGAGTACCCCAGGGTAGCATACTGGGTCCAACTTTATATTTGATTTATGCATCCGATATGCCGTTAGACCCCATAATACATACTTCAACTTTTGCAGACGATACAGCCTTTATTAGCGTTCATAAGGACCATCAAATAGCATCACAGAACTTGCAGAAATATGTGTATAAGCTAGAGAATTGGCTTGAGCTTTGGAAAATCAGGGTTAACGAACAGAAATGTATTCATATAACTTTCACATTGCGAAAAGATACCTGCTCGTTCATCAGAATAAATAATCAAATTATCCCGCAACACAATGAAGTCAAATACCTCGGAATCCACCTCGATCGTCGTTTAACTTGGAAGTCTCATATCGACGCAAAGCTTACCCAGATGAGATTAAAAGCAGTGCAAATTAATTGGCTAATCGGCAGAAATTCTACATTAAAGTTGGATTGCAAACTTTTGTTGTACAATGCAATTCTAAAGCCAATCTGGTGTTATGGGGTTCTGCCTCAGCATCCAACATTGAAAAAATTCAAAGGGGTCAAAATAAGATTCTACGTACAATTACTGCAGCTCCATGGTATGTTAAAAATTCTCGAATCCACAAAGATCTAGGCGTGCCATTAGTAAAAGTCGAATTTACAAAATATGCGTCAAAGTATGTCATCAAACTTGAACACCATCCAAACCCACTTGCACGAGACATCCTTAACTTTAGTGGCCACAATCAGTTGAGAAGGAGGGATACCCTTGCTTTAACTCAAGCGCAAAATAGATGACTGGATCAGTTGATTTGAAATTTTTTTAGTATCATAAAAATTTTTGTCTAGCACTGGCTGGGCTTATTATTTTCTTTTTAGTATTAAGATTTGAATATTTATTGTCATTTCAAATATGAAGATTCAATAAATAATTAAATGCAAAAAAAAAAAAAATAATATAGTCATTGTCAATGTTAATATTGCAATCAATTAAACTTCTTAAAAAAATTTTATGTTAAAAATGATAATGAATTTCTAACGAAATGCTAAATGACAAAAAAATATTGTAAATCACACATGAAACACTAGCAGAAGAATTCCGCTCTCATGTCGATTTTAAAGGACACTGCAACAGGCAAACAAATATATTGAGATATTGAAGGACTATAAATACAAAATTCATAATTCTTTTTACAAAAATCATGTCCTTCGTTTCTCGAAAAGTGAAAAAATGTGTCTGTTACGTCGTTACGTTAGAAATGTCAAAAAATACAACTCAATTCCGATGTGAAAATTCAGTGTTTGAAACGGCCAATCACAGATATCGTTGATGGCGACCAAAACTTACTAAAATTTTAAAATTTTTAACGACGACGGCAAAAACACAACCGTCGGCTATACAAAATAATGTACGACTTTAATGTTTGTTGTTTACAAAATAATTTGCAATAAAATAAAAATAGTTCCGTGGTGTAAAAAAGAAAACTTTTTTTGCTAAAATAAAATTGTTAAAGTGGTACATAAAATATAATGTAGAAAATATATAATATACATATAATATTATTATTCATTGCATTGCATTGATTTGAATTTTTTTTATTTTTAAAATAATATCTCGCCGCGTTTTTATTTGTGAGTATATCGTATTTGACAAGTTAAAGCGGGAACCTTTCTCACAAAAATTTTACAGACACACTTTTCCAGTAAACTGACGAGTAATTTCCTTACGTGAGTGGTTGCTTGCCAAAAAAGTTACAGACACAGTTTTGTGAGAAAAACAGCTGTTTGTTTTAATTTATAGCATTTCTGTTTCATTCCACACATTTTAATCGAAATGTTTCTCGACGCGGAAACTACAGAACACTATAACTAGCACTGTTTGGGATTACATAAGTACAATAGTTGTAGACAATAAGTATTCATATAATTTCGTTAAAGATAAGGGGGTATCCCCCTTATTCATAAAAACTTACAACAGGTTTATAACATGTTTATTAAGCAATTTTCCATACAAAATTTGCTTTATGAACCTCTTATTAACCTGTTGTAAGTTTTATGAATAAGGGCAATATTTTCTAACCTCAATAATATTGATGATCTTTTCTCTGTTTTATTACAGTTATATGATGGACTATTTGTAATTTAAAAAATTGTCATTAAATGATTTTATGCATTTATTACACGATCCCGGATCGCAACAAATCAGCCTCAGAGGAATTCAAACAAATTATCCAGACTAAAATCATCAACTCTCATTTATTTAAACAATTTCAATGCTTCATTTCATACGTAAAATTCAACAACAGAGTGTTTAAGAGTTCAAATTCAGAAAACTAAAAAATAAACTTCCAATACAGTTTTTGTAGAATAGATTTTACACAACATGTGTGTATGTGTATGTGCCTGTGTGTGTAAGGTGAAATAAACATCATTGCAAGTTCCATGGAATTATTAAGAATTGTTAGTAAAGTAAACAAATCCGTTTTTAGTTTTTTTGTTTAAACAAATATAATGTGAGAACTTAAAACTTTTGCTATGAAAATGCAAATATATTTTTTGGAAACTTTTTCTTTGCGCACATTCTCGCAATAACAACTATAACGATAATTCTTTATATATTTTCAAACATTTTATTCTATTGTGTTTTCGTTTTTTTTTTTAACAACTTTCAGGAGTTTGTAGCACAAGTGCAGTATTATTACTGCTTTATGGCCACTTCAAACATATATATATTTTATTCGTTTATTTGAGTTAGGCTAACTTGTACAATATTAAGTATGTAAAACCCTACATATGACATTTACGTTTCGGCTGAACTTAAGTTTTATAAATTCAAAGCAATCAATCATTCATATTAACAGAGGTGGTCGATATAATACAGAAATTAGATTGGTGTTACATACGATAATACCGACGCGGAAGACATAATTTGTAATGGTCTCTATTCAACCCAACCAAATGTTAAATTTTAGAACGAAAATTGCATAATAAACATAAATAAATATAAAATGTATAATATTAGGAGACCTATTCTGAAAGTGTTGCATTAAGATCTGGGATTCGTCATCAAACACATGTGCCACACACATGTGAAATCCAACATATTTTATTTCAGCCCCACTGTACGATAAGCTAAGATTGTACCATGCTCGCAGGCAATGTTGAAAACTTCAGAACGATTGTATTTTTATTTGTAGGTAATTACTAGAGTCCGACCGTAAAATCACTATTTGGACTAATAAAAACAAACAACATGCCTTAGCTCATTTTTATATTGCTTTACTTAATATTTTTTAGTTCGATCCATATTTGACCATAGACCCCATATAAAGTCCACTTCCAAAATTAATTTAAATACGTATAAAACAGATATAAATAATATTAAACGGCTAAAATTTGACATAAATACTCTTTATAGGCAAATAAATTGTTGTACTAAATTTTGAGGTGGTCGGCCCAAAACTGGTCATAGGTCCCATACAAGGACCACATCTAAAAAAGACATTTATATTGTATAAATATCGGTACTGACTCAAAACGTTGCACAGATCATTTAAATATATACATAAATGATCCCACAACATTTTGTGAATTTCGGTCTATTTTTAACCGTATGCCCCATATAAAGCACTCTTCCGAAAATCACTTTAATACTCATAAATCTCTTATAAATAAGGATACCAATCCAATATTTTACACCGATCATGCATGCCTTAATCAAACTGCTGGATTTTGAGAATATCTGTCCATATTTGACTACATCCCCCACATAAGGTCCACTACCGAAATCCACGTTAATACTAATATATATCGTATATATAGCGTTATTATGTTGAAATTCGACGTGAAATATCCTCATATGCATGAAAATAACTGTTCCAAAATTTAAGAAGTTCGGCCCATAATTTGTCATAGCTGCCATATAAGAACCATTTCCAAAAAAACAAATAAATTCGGGTCAAAAAAATATTCTTTTCGGATTTAACCCATATTCGGTACATATTTTATAATCATGATATATATCGTTGGAAAGGTATTTTTAATACCTTTTATTTAATGTATTAAAAATTACCAAGCACCCAGTAGTTCCCGAGATATAGGCCTATATATTTTCAACTTTACGGGCCCGCCCCCTCGAAAATAGGCGTGACCGCCAACAATTTTTTTTTTTGCTGGCATCTCCTCTGAAAGCCCTATTTGATGAATTTTTTTTGAGCAAAATCACTAAATCCGAATTGTACCCCTTTTTATACTCTGTTTGTTAAATTACACTGAAGATTATTATGAATATCAGACAGACTCTGTAAATTATGGTAAGAATTGCTAATTAAATCAATTAAAATTGGTAAAAATTAGACAAAATTTCAAAATATTTAACATAAATTATGTTGGTCGTAAAATTGTCTTTCAAACAATATATCAAATACTAATAAAATTTGCACTAAGAATGAATAGAAAACACAGAATAAAATATTCTAGTCCTATAACCAGTGTAGTTTTTGTATTTCTTATTACGTTTAGGTGGAGGGTATATAAGATTCGGCACAGCCGAATATAGCACTCGGACTTGTTTATTTATCTGTTAGTCGTTAATATGTATTTAGTAACACTGTTACATGTTTTATACTTGAAGTACTTTTTAATTTTATTACTTTATATTAGTTTTACTTTTAATTGGAAAAACCAGAAAATCTGAATTAAGATTGTCTTTGCCTTTTTAGCCCTTTTTGAAAGGAATTTTTTATATTTTTCTAGCTTTTTTTAAAGCCATTTTCCCCAGCTCCTGGCAACACTGTCTGGGACAAACGTATAATTGGAACATTTCTTCTTTGTTGTCTGTTGTCGTTGTTGGTTCTTCATGTTTACTACATGCGCCCCATGGCATTTGGGGTCAATCTTGGAATATTGTATGTGCAATACACTACCAGAAATTGTACAATTAATAATTGTCAAGAATTTTATAGACTATAAAAAATCGATTTTTCGTTTCTTTAAACAATGAGAGGACAAAAGAGAAAAAACTTTTGTATGTTTTAACAATGAAAAAACAAATTTGCAACTTTTATAATACTTAAATGGACATATATAAATAAAATTAAATAAATTTACGAACATACGATGATGTTGAAATCATACAAGCGATACAATTTAATAGAATGCAAGTAATTTACGATATAAATAAGATATCATAGATACGAGTGAAAATGTTGCCGACTGAGTTTTAAACCATGTTCTAGAACAGTGCTTATCCCAACCATTTTTATATTGAAACCAACTTGTGAATTTCAATATCTTCCATGCCCTCGAAAATACTGCATTCCAACACTAATGTATGGGACAGTGCTACAAAGTTTAATTTTCATTGTCACAATTTGAGTTAAATGTTGAAAAAATACAAATTAAATTTTATATTTAGATTTGCCCAAATTTTCTGACCATTTTAACTTGATACTAGAAAATGAGTATAAAGATTAATGCCCTTATTCACAAAAAATTAAAGTAGACTTCAAATGCACTTTAAGAAAATTTTGTATGAAAATTTTGTCTAAAAGCACACTTCAAACCCACTTTATTTTTTATGAATACGGCAGTAAGTATTTTATTAAATTGTTTAATTTTATTAAGAAAAAGCAGCAAATTAAATTCTATTTTATAGAAATAAAATAGTATATTTTTACATTCATCAGTGAAAAAATCAAATAGGTTTACTTGGAGAAATAAAAGCCTAGCTAATCCATATTCAGTGTTTTCCCAGAGTTCAATAAATCGGCCCTGTGAAAGGTCGAAGTTTCACCGGTTTTATGACAGCATTGAAATCTACGTGGGAAGGTTTGCCAAAAGCCGTGCCTTAGATATCCTCGACATATTCGAGACACTTTCGAAGAAAGTTAGAAAGTTTTTTCAGTTCCATAAGCATGTAGGATCGAGTCATGACTGTACTATCGAGTCTCCTGACTCGATACTACAATCACCTTGACCATAAGATCAATTGGTAGCCAGTTCCAAAATGTCATTTGATGGCGTGGTCCGTCTAGCGGATACGTATTTAAGATGGATGCATTTACTAAAATCCATGCTTTAAATAATCCTCGACATATATGATATATGTATATGACAACGATTTTAGTGGCAAAGCTTCCAGTCTTTCGCATTATAAAGGCAATCTATTTTTTTTGACTGATTAGCACTTACTTCAATTGTATTTTTGCAAGTTTTTATGTAATTTACCAATGACATCAATTTTGTTCATTAACTTTACGTATTTTCGAAATTCGTGCAATTTATAAATAATAGATGTGCATAAAGAATGCCCATATACCACCTTAATATGTAGATTTTTACAATAATATTCTACTAATATTTTTAAATGTGGAACAAGCCCTTCATCAGCTAACTTTTATTGCGTTTTTTAGTTTAAGAAATGTCTGGATGACCCCAACCATTCTTTTCCAACTAGTACTCATACTTTGCTGATTTCTTTCTTTATATAATTCTTCAAAAATTATATTTCTTCAAATGTTTGATTGTTTTTAAGTTGTATTTGATAAAATTCATTTGTTTATACGAAAATTTAAAAATTACAAATGAAAAAACCATGGTGTAACTATACAAGGCGAGTGCAAATCGACAACAAATACAACACAAAACAGATTATTTAATGATTTAAATAACAATTAATTAAGATAAATGTTGCAATATATTCAACAGGACTTTAACTCATTTTATTCTGATATCCTTTTTTTAATATCTTTATAGAAATGTATCTCAACAACTAACCATTGTTATTAAGAGACATTAATGGTGGACAAGTATCAATCTCCTAGGTATTAAATGATACACATCTTTACATAGAACTTTTACAATATAATTTCTTATACCTACAACATACCTATTGACAACTTTAAATAATCAATTCCGTTAAATCCTCTTTTTGCAACAAAAAATATAACAAAAACCATAACAAATTGTATTGTATGGCAGAGAGGAAAAGGAAATTGAAAAAGTAAAAATGAATGGAATAAATGCAGATTTAGAGAACAGTACACATTCAAAAACACATTCTCAATAAAATCTTACAATCTAAAACATTGTAGATGTATTTCGTTATCGTTAAACATTTTCCTCAATTATTGTGAAAATTTTGTTGCTATCCTGACAGGATCGGGAATCTCTCGTATCGCATTACATCACTTACACACACACAATGATTGCACAAAGTCAATCCAAAAAGAAGTATTTTCCAGTTGACTGGTACTACAATTGTGTGACCCCATTAGAAAAATAACTTACAAGAACAATGGACAAATAAAAGCATTAGTTGGCAGTTAGTTCGAAGATCATAACAACAATGACACACACTTCCATTCACCACCACCAACAACAACGGGACATTTGTTAAACAATTTCCTTATATGAAAGATTATAAAAGCATTCAATTACTTCTGTTATACTTAGTTATTAATGCACTATACGTAAAAGAACTTAAGGAGTGCATAAAAATATTATACATACACTGGCAATCTTAAATCTGTATAATTCTAAGTGAATAAAAATAGCTAGACCAGACCAAATTGAAAAATCTTCTATTTCTCGCTTAAATAAAACAGACTAAAAATATTTTGAAAAATTAGACTTCACTATGTCATTTTTGTTGTCAAATTGTCCAAATTGTTGGCAATTGTAGAAAAACGGGTTGGCATATGGCGTCATCTATGTTTGCAATTTATATAAATATTTGAACTGCAAATTACCTGCCAAGCTATTGCCTTTTTACCAAAATTTATGAATGTCAGTCCTTTCGGTCATTTTGGTCCCGGTAGGTGTTTAGAGTCCATATATTATAGGGCAATTATTGAATTATGTTCAAATGACCTTAAGCAGACCATTGAATATTTAAAATCCAGCGGTACTTACGCTGGTGTATTTTTACACTGTCATTGTAATATCGATTTATAACAATAAAACAAATACATATAAAAAGGATATGGTCAGGCTTACTTTGAAGGAGTTATTTACAACAGTTTTATAGGTGAATAGTGGAAGTGGACTGATATCTCCAGATAACATGATTTCTATGTATTTGGTTGAATTTCATCTCAATAACAAAAGTATAATAGGTCTTACTGATACTCGGAAGCGGAATTTATTTGAGAGCTATGGCCAATTATGCACTGAGAGCTACAAAATCCAGTAGTACAGTTACTTTATAACCGATATTAGTAAATATTCTGGAATAAAATTAGTCAGGGGTGTCATAGAAACTAATATTGTCAGAATTGGTTTTAAAACCGACACGAAAAAATGCTTTGGTGTCATAGGGCACTGCTACAGATGTACTCTTGCTACGCATTTCAATGCTACCAACAGATTTACCATTCGATTTTAAACAATTGTTTCCTGTTCGGTTAGCGTTTGCGATGACTGTTAACAAAGCTCAAGGTTGATAACTCAATACTGCAAATTTATAACAATCACGTGCCAATAAAAAATAGGATAATCAAGAATAGAATTAGGCCATGGTTTGGAAATGAAACTAAATTGTTATTGGAACAACGTGACCGTATATACCACATGTGGAGAAGGTACAGGACACCTGAACTACAATGTGAGTATCGTTTGGCAAGGAAAAGGGTTGTTTCGAGAATAAGACATGATAAATCTTTATATTATTATAATAAATTTAACACGGCAGTTGATTGTAGAAGTAAATGGAAGTATATACGAGAGATTGGCATTAATGGCTCAGTTGACCGTTCATTGGAAGTTGATGTTAACTCGCTTAATGTAAATTTTACTAAAATTGATTATCCGACTGTTCAGTATAGTTTTTATGAAGAATTTGATTTCATGTAGTGAATTTAATTTTCAATGCCTAGCCGCATGTGATGTAGTTAACGCTTTTAATGCAATTAAATCTAATTCAATTGGATTAGATGATATTAACCAAAATTTGTTAAAATTATTTATTCTACCCTGGATAATTCGATATGTTACATATCTTTTTAATACTATAATTATAACCTATACATTTCCAACGCTGTGGAAACATGTCAAAATTATTCCAGTACCAAAAGCAGGAAATGAATATCGTCCGATTGCGATTCTTCCCTATTTTTCCAAAGTTTTTGAAAAGTTGTTACATAAACAAATTTATAACCATGTTAATAACAACAACCTGTTAACTGATCGTCAATCTGGATTCAGACCTCAACGTGGCTGTACTTCAGCTCTTACTAATGTAATAGAGGAAATTCGTAGTAACCTGGATGAGAACAAAATAACGTTTTTGGTATTATTGGACCACTCAAAGGCTTTTGATACAGTGCACCATTCAATCTTGTGCATGAAATTTCCAAATTATTAAAATTTTCCACGTCTGCTGTGAAACTGTTGTCATCATGCCTTTCAAGTAGATGCCAATCAGTTGCAAATGCCGAATCTATATCGCGTTCTTTAAAAGTAACTAGAGGAGTATCACAGTGGTCCATCCTTGGACCCCTACTCTTTATATGCGAACGATCTCCCTAACCAACTATCGTACTCTAGTATACAAATGTATTTAATTCAATTTCGTTATCGTAACCATGCTTCCGAATGCCAATACTTTATATTAAGCATACGTCTGTGGAATCAACTTCCAAATGATTTTCAAATCACTAGCAACGCTATAAGATTTAGAAAATTACTGAGGGAATATTTTTCATAAATTTTTTGTTAATGTTTAAATGTAAACTCTTATTTTATTTTTAATTTTTTTTTTTATACCTTTACTTTATTTATTTTACTCTATTTAAATTTAAATATAATCTATGAAAACTTTAACTTGTCTGATTCTAATGCTGTAATTTATAAGATGTTGTGTCTTGTTGTATTAGAAAATCAAATTAATAAATACAAATACAAAATAATATCCCGTGTATATGTGTATGCTCCTGATGGGCAAACGAAACCTAAAGCATTGCAATAAATACATTAAAATTAAATAAATAAATGTTTGTAAATATATAAATACGTTTTATTTTATAACGAGGGGGGGTAGCGAAGCACACCGGGTTTAGCTAGTAAGTTATATTAATTAAAACAATTTTTTAAATAACAATTAAGCTCCACTACATTAAAGTAAAATGTGTTAAAAAGTATTTCCAAAATGAAGACTTTTTGAAGAACTCATAGGATATTTAATTATCGTTAACATGTTCTAATCAGTTCGTATTGGTCTTGCACCGAAATCTTTATTTTCTTTACAAACAGGCTCTGTTCAGTTATATATTTGTTAGTTTTTGCAACATACTTCAATCAGCAGGAGATTATCGACACCAAAATAAGAAAATGTTGTAATAATTTCTTATAAGCAGGCAAACAAAGAGAAATTTGATATATTTTTGACAAAAATTAAAAAAGTTATTAATTATAAAAACACGTTAAAAATTGAAAAAAAACGGTTCCCGATTTCGGTTTTAGAATACTCTATACATGACTAATGACGAAAAAATAAAGTTTGAAAGAGTTTTATAATTCTTATTTATTAATTTATTTTTGTGTCTTTACCAACGCGTATGTTAAATAAATTGGAAAAAAATATTGTAGTACACAGTATAGATGTAGTGCATACATAGTTTGAAAATAGTTTAAATAAAAAATTGTCATTAAAGTAAATGACCAACTATATTTTTGAATGAATATTCCATAACAAGGATTTTATTTACAAAAAGACTTTTAACACAAGCGAATACACACAAATTCTAATGAATTTTTTCAATTCCAAGTAAACCAGCAGATTTTAAATTAAATTGTTTGTGGGACCTAAAGCGTAATAGCTTTCTTAAGAGCGTTTAAAAACATTGTTCAAACATTTCAAATATTTTTGTAAACTACATATGCTAAAAAATAAAAATCAAATGCAAGACGTTGTGTTTGTTGGGATATGTGAAAACACACAAACAAATACAATGGTTGGGTAGTTGGAAGATAAACTTTTCATGGATTGCTGCAATCAATCTTTTGATATAAAAGTTTATTATTTCGTCTTTCTTTCTTCCAGTTTTGTTTTCAATTTATGCTCGTAGCATGAAAACACAACAACAAAAACAAATCATCATACAACGTATATTCATGTGAACACACTATGTATATATGTACATACTTTTATACCACATATGTATACATACATATGTATGTATGTATGTATATATACATTAGGGTGGTTTTTCAAAATCGATTTTCGATTTTTAAAGGTGCTCACATCTAGAATTATGTAATTCAGTGTTAAAATACAATTGCGAAAATTTTAGCTAAATCGGACTATGCCTTCCCGTGCCGAAAGAGCCCCAAAGTTTTCGAAAATGCCTGTTTTTCACGAAATAGCGCCATGTTTCTGCTTTAGCTGATAAATGTCATAATTTATTACAAAAAATTTACTATCAAATGAAAGATAATTATAATGACTTTAAAAGTTAATTTCTTATTCATATTTACCACAAAATTTACAGCTCCTAATAATGATATGGAATTTGTTTGGAACGTCATAAAATACAAAGATATTGATCAAGGTATCTCAGAAAAGGTATTGAGAAAATATTTACTTCACCCGTGGTATCTGAACCCGGAACAAATCTGTTTTAGCTTGTTTCACAATAATGTTTCTAATGAAATTAAAAGAAAAGTGGCTCAAAAGATTTTGTCATACAAGGATTTAGAAGAAGACGAGCGGTCTGCAAGAATTATTAGAGTGAAAGTTTCTGAAAACGAGGCTGTAAAGCTTTTTAAAAATGCTTCTCTTGAAAAGTTTGTATTAAGTATTAAGTATTAATTTTCAGATTTTTAATTATGATTTTTTATTTAACTATTTAAGTTTTTAAGTTTACTTTCTCAATTAAAAAATAAGTTTCAATCTCTAATTTACCCACGTGATAAAAATGCTACAGAGGGTATTTCGCAAGAGAAATTAATTGTACAAGGAGTTCCTCAAGATAAGCATGGATTTGATTTTTTTTAAACATGAATTCTGACATTTGTAAATATACATAAATACAAATTTGATAATTTTTTGTTTTTCTTTGTATTATATATTTTTGAAGAAAGTGTGTTAGAATTACATGTAAAGTCATTATAATTACCTTTCATTTGATAATAAATTTATTGTAATAAATTATGGCATTCATCAGCTAAAGCAGAAACATGGCGCTTTTTCGTGAAAAACAGGTATTTTCGAAAGCACTTACAAATTTCGAAAAAAAAATTTTTCCCATATTCAATAAAACCACCCTAATATACATACATACTACCTACATACATACATATATATATATATAGCAAGGATGACAATCTGCGGCCCGTTAATGAATTTCTTACAGCATATCACATCAAAAATGTTTATAGAGCATCAATTGTTTTTCACACTTGGAGTAGAAACAATGCGTTGTTTAAAAATAAGTTAATTTTTACAAATAATTCGCAAAAACAAACCCAAGGCAGTCTGACTTTCGGATTTGTATTTTTGGCATATAATAAAAACTAGAGTAGTTCATCTTCTCGTGAGGGGGTAGTTTAAATATGAAAATAATGAATATTAATTAATTTAAGTTTAATCTAAGAGTTAGTTAAAAAAGTAAAATGATGTGAATTGTGCTGTTTTCTAAATTTTATCTATTTCCGTTACATACAGGGTTGGCTATCGATTTGAAATCGGTAGCTAACGGCATTTTAATAACATTAACTGGTCGGGGTTAAATGATTACCAACTATACAAAAATATTGTATTTAATAATCTGACCTAGGTATACCAATATAATATTTTAAATGCTGAAGATTTCAATAGATTCTGTTATGAAAACTTAAAATTTGTATTTTCATAATTTAAAACTATTTATAGAATAACAGTAATAACGATTACATCAATAACGGTAGTATATTGGTATTCTTGCATTCAATCCATAATGTCATTTCTAATTAGAATAAAAGTTCTCCCGCGAACCCTTACACAGGAATGTTTTGTATCGTGCATGCTATAGGCATGTCCTTAATATCTTTCTTGATTTAAAGTGTATTTCTGATACAAGTAATACGAACATTTTATGAAACTTCGCAGAAACGTTCTTAAGGAGTTTATTTTACTTTTAATTCTCACACTCATAAAAATCCGCGGGAGTTTTTTCCCTTTTCCCATTTTTCCTATTCAAATTCAATGTTAAAAAAAATAAAAAGGGAAAAAACTCCCGCGGATTTGTTATTCATGATTGGATCGTATGTGTTTGATTGAAGAAATAAATAAAGTGCGTTCGGCCTTATATTTTGTTAAATCGCAAGCTGCCCACCCCTGCTACGTAGTTTTTGCTATACTACCCTGCAAATAACGCGACTAGTCCATACATGCATGTAAAGACTAGTCCAAAGAGGAGTAGGAGTACTCCAAAACTACTCCAAATATATGAAAAAAAGGTGGTCCATTTAACATTGCGATGTCCTACGACTGGACCATATAACCCATCGGAGTAGTCCCAAAACTACTCCATGGAGTACTCACGAGGGTTAGTTTTAAACAACAACAACAACTCAATATGCAATCGTGTTAACACGAAACCATGTCGTTTAACTCTTGTTTAACTATGACATGGTCCATGACTGCATAACATTGGACCATGTTGTGAGTAGTCCATATCGTCTAAAATGGATCACGTAGTCCAATATTATTTGCAGGGTAAATATACACACATACATACATATATTAGATATATCCAATTTTCTTTTTAGTTAGCAATTAAATTTTTATGCAGACGTGCAACTTTTCCTTTGGTCAAACGAAAGAGCAAGAAACTGAAAAAAACTCCTCAATAAACTAAAACAACCATTGATGACAATGTTTTCGAATGAAATTTCTAAAACAAAAGTGGATAGAGTAGCCTGTTTAATGGATGGAAATCAAAAGTTTATGCCTCAAGGGGATATATAGGAATTGCGCGTTCTATAAAAGTTTTTAACAAATATAAAATACTCTTGTAAACTTTAGAATTTTGTAAAAAAAAAAAAAAAATTGGTAATTTTCACAGATTCGATATTATAAGTGATTATTGATCGCAAAATCACAGCTTTTCCCCACCTAATTTTATGGGGCTAAAATATTTCATATTAATATAATGAAAAAAACGCTAAATGTGCAACAATAATATATCAACCGCAAAAAATAAATGTAAAGAATAAGAAGAGGCAAAAGAAAAAGAGAAAAATATTTTCAAACGATAGAAAAATGACCAACGATGTAGATAACAGACAAACTTTTGACTGAAAGGCTAAGTGACCGTCTGCCTGACTCTCAATAACTTGGCTTGGCTGGTTGTCGTTTAGATGGCACTAGCGAACTGTTTTTGCTTTTGAAAGCGATGAAAGTACAAAAAATGGCCAGCAGTTAAAAAATGTTTAAGTTGAATACAATTGTGGAGTCGTATCATGGTCAATTGCTGCATTTACAGTTTATACCACCCTGATGGTACAAAGTCAACGGTCGCTCAAATCCATAGGAATTTCATATGCTACAAAAGGAAGCATGTGCATGTCTGTCCTTCAGTCAAATGTTTTATATTACTGTATCATGCACAAAGATCCATAACTATGTGAATATATATACACACACACGAGTAACTATCTACACATACATACAAAAAAAAAATATTAAAAAAAAAGAAAGAAAATGTATATTTAAGTTATTCCAAACTATTTTTTATTGCAGTTTTGACTTTACTCTTCTATAGAAGAGGTTGCTGTTGCCTTTCTTCAGCTCTTTCACACAGTTGCCTCAGTGTTTTGTTGCAAGTTTTGTGAAAAGTAAATACATACTTATAATAAACTTTCCATAAACTAAAACATAGAAAATCCAAAGAGCTAAGTAGAGAAACATAAATAAAATATAAATAAATACTCCATAGAATACAAAGGACGAAGGATATTTGGTTAGGGAGAATTGAAAAGCATAAACAACAACCAGAAGAAGAAAAAGAACTATGAAAACAAAAATCCACTTTGTTTATTATATTTTAAGGCATTATTATTGAAAAGTTTTTATGCAACAAGAAAAATTCTGCAACTAAATAATAAATAAATGCAACATTTATGTAATTTTTTTTAATAACAAAAATAAAACTGAAATGGACATGAAACATTATTTCGTTATAAATAAGAAACTTCGCAAAGAGAAACATTGATTGAGATTGACTTGTTTTAAAAACAAAATTGAAATTTTATTAAAAGGCAAGATACGATGTAATCTACATACAAGGGCGGTTCGGAAACTTCTTAGCCTGGCACAGAAAGAGAATGGTTAGTTTTTCAAAAACATTTTATTTTTCAATTTAATTTCCTGAAACTTCAATACACTTAGTCCAACGCTTATCTAGCAATTCTATCCCTTGATTAAATATAGTGGTTTACAACTGTAATTGCATCTTCATTTAAGGTAAAACGTTTGCAAGCTAGGATTTCTTTTTTTTTTTGATTTGGGAATAGGTAAAAGTCACTGGAAGCTACATCAGGAGTATAAGGTGGGTGGTCAAGCAACTCGTACTTAAATTCGTTGATTTTAACCATTGTTACAACACTATTGTGCGCTGTTGTTGTTGAAAAATAATTTTTTTTTTTGTTGTAAATCAGGTCGTTTTTCTCGAAGTTGTACATTTAATTGATCCAAAATGTTGCAATAGTACTCTGAATTTATTGTTTTACCCTTTTGCAGATAGTCAATCAATAAAACTTTGAAATCCCAAAAAAATCTTGCCATAACCTTACCAGCCGATTGAATTGTTTTTGCCTTCTTCCTCCAGCTTCAGTCCATTGCTTGGATTGTTCATTTGTCTCTGGAGTACAGTAATGGATCCATGTCTCATCAACAGTTATGAAATCCATTTCCTTTTTCTTAAAACGATCCAAGCAAGCTAACACATTCATTATGAATTTCTTGTCCCGATAAACCTTTTTTATTTAAATAATTAATGACACCACGAATTTCTAATTTTTCCAGTGTAAAAAAATCGCGGATTCGTCTTTTTTGAACACCTGTTTCTATATGAAGGAGTTGCCAGATCGAAAAGATGCGTTCATAGCACAGATGGAAGTATCCAAAACACTTAACTTTTTTTCTGTTTATACCGCGCTTTCTGTTCTAGGCTAAGAAGTTTCCGAACCGCCCTCGTATGAAGTCAGAGAGTTGTTTAAGGTACTTGGTTGTTTAATCTTTTATTACAACGAGGTCAGAATCGTGATTCATATACAGGACAAATAAAAAGAACGGCTTTTTCATTTTCAATGATTCGAAGAAGACAAACTCAAATAACTTTTAACTTTTTTAATTGTTACTGTCATATACAGCTGGACTTATGGTAAATTCATGCTGATAAGCTTTCTATGAATATCTGTAACGGCCATAAGTTAACTGGCTAAATTTTATAGAAAATGTTAATTTGCTCGAACAAAAATAATAGGATTTTGTATATAACACAAAAAAACTAGAGAATCAATAGTTAAAACCATTTTTCTTTGGTCGCTTATGTTTTCATTTGATTAAATCAGAGGTGATCAAAATTTAAATGCTTATGTATTGGTGAGAAAATGAGACAAATTTAAAGGTACAGTAAAACGAAAAAGTAAACGATCGATTTTTATAAAATAGTAAACGTAAACAATTGTTTCGGTTTAAAAAATATTAAAAAATTATTTCGCTTCGCAAAATATTGAGTTCCGTTTGTATTTTTAACTCATATTTTGTAACTTCAACTTTAAAGGGGGCTTTAAAAAGATCAAGAAATGGTTCAAGGGCATCAAAATCTTTAAACCTATCTTGAAAATTAAAAAAGGGTTTCCCATTGACCTTTAAATGTTTTATAACACAAAAGGCATTGAGAATTACCAAATGCATTTTTGATTACAAAAAATTCTCGTAATGGTACCATAATTTTTTAACGTACTGTTTTAAAAAAACATTCAAAGCATCCGCTAAGCATGTGTACCATTTGCCTTGTGAAAGACAACTGAATTAAAAGAGCATAACAAAGTAGTGGGTTGGGCCAATAAGCAATTGTTCTATGAAATGATCACCTCTGGATTAAATCTAGACATTAGGGGCCAATCGCTAAATTCATAGCATTTTCCTGATAGGAGGATTACTTTTGCGCCACCCTGTATATGTACATACATATATTATAAATGTCTTTGTAAGTTTGTTTGTTTGTTCCGCAAACACGCCTAAATGGCTGAACCGATTTTAATGAAATTTATAACGTAGATAGATCAATGCTTAAAAGCGTCAACAGACTATATATTTTTTCAAAACTTAGACCAGGGGCCAAATTACCGCATTGGTTATCGAATGAGCTATCGTCTCGAAAAATGATTTCGATAGCGAAATTATGATAAAATTTACTAAATTTCTTGCTCGATATCGACTGCCATAATCTCAAATAAGAAAATTACGATAAATTTTACTCGATATCGAATGCGGTAATTTGGCCCCAGGTCGGGATAAAAAGGGGAAACCCGGTAAAGCCAAACGGCTAAACTAATTTTATTGAAATGTAGAACGCAGATAGATCTATTTGCAAGACTTGGATCAGAAATTGATAAATTGGGTAAAAACCGGTCAAATTTAATATAACGTTGATACCGGGAAGGGACAAAAAGTGGAAAATTTTTAAAATTTGTCTCTGAAATAATGATTGTCTTTGTTATGAAGAAACAGCATTTTTATTTTGCATTTCTGTTGTCACAAAGTTGTGTATTAGAAGAATAGTTCTTTGTAAGTCTAGTTCTTTGTAAGTCTATCTTATATTTTGTGTTTAATCTTAATAAGTGATCTACAGACTCGAACCTTTAAATATTGATACATTAAAAGACAAAAAATATATTAAAAACATACAAACTCAAAGGGTAAAAAAGGGTAAAGATTTGCGTTTTTGTACTTTTTTGGTACCATATGTATCTGTTGTTTTAAAACAACGAAATTTTTGAGAAGTTAATTTTTCATAATACGATACCTAAATAGTAATAACGGTTAAAAATGGGAATTTTGCATTTCTTTGAAATGAATCCCTAGCATGAATCAGACAGTTCAGAGAACAGAATGAAAGCATTCGCTTTAATTGTATATTCATACCATTCGTTGCTTTTGCCATGCAGTCACTCGACAACATCATCAGAATCACTTTCTGAGTCGATTTAACTATGTCCGTCCGTCCGTCTGGCTGGCTGGCTGTCCATGTAAAGCTTGTGCGCAAAGTACAGGTCGCAATTTTGAAGATATTTTGATAAAATTTCGTACGTGAAATTTTTTCGGCCCAAGGACGGATGGGATTGAAACTGGTGGAAATCTGTCCATTATTTCACCTGGCCTCCATACAAATGTCCTCCCGAAATTAGGGTTAAAAGATCATAAATGTTTGAATTATGCAAGTATTCAAACAAATTTCACCACAAATGAGTGATAAATGAAGCCAAATCAGATCTACAAATTTTGTGCAGATCGGTCCATAATTTATCATAGCTCTCATATAAGGCCCACTCCCGAAAATCACTTTAACGACCATAAATCTCTTAAAAATATTTTTATCAAAATAAAATTCAACACAAATAAGTTTGATATATACAGAAATGATGACACCTAATTTTATAATGGTCGGTTCATAATTAGTCGAAACTCCCATATAAGAGACCGTAATTTACTTTAGCTTCCATAAATCTTTTAAAAGTATTTGCATCGAGATAAAGTATAACATACATACATACATAATAGTTATACTCACGGAAATCATGCCACTAAATTTTTGGATAATCGGTCCATAATAGGTTATATCTCCCATATATCGCCTATTTCTGAAAAACTTTTTATAAATATACTAGGTGTAGGGTATTATATGGTCGGGCTTAACTTTTACTTGTTATTATGTACTTCAAATAATGCAGCACGCAGAAATTTTGGAAAAAGTAAATAACGGTGTTTTTCATACCAATTAAAAAAACTCAAAAAGTAAAATTTTAATTTGAACTTTTCATTCAATAAGCATTACAAACATTCGTACCATTCGTTGGTTTTGTGAGTATTATTAGGTGACATTAATATAAGACATGCAATGCAATGCATGGTATTCGTCATACTTAAGTTTTTTGAATGGTATCATGTATTGCTTTTCTCAAATGATGTGAATTGACAACATGCTCAGATTTTGTGATTGCCTTGGAAAGCATAAAATTATGCATTCAAACCGTTCTCTGTTACAGTTCTATATATGGATTCTTACAATGAAATATAAGTTAAGCCTAAAATTAGAGGACCAACAAGTGAAAAATTGTATAGTTGGTCCTTTTTGTATACTTTGTTTTAAACTGATAAAAAAAATTTTGTCGCTCTCTGCAATCAGAAAAATATTTATTAGGAAAGGTCTTTTTCGGTAGTCAACCTTTAAGGATTATTAAGTACATAAGAATTAAGTATATTTCTATTTAAGGGATCAAACATTTATTAGTCTACTAGCATTGATGACCTTAATGTTTTTTGATGTTACGTATATTTATATTTATTTATATAAAACAGTAGTCTTACATACATAAAAATACTTAAAAAGGGGAATCGGGTCATCTGTTCCTTTAATGATGAAACAATTTATTAGCACACAATTTTTAATAGCAATAAGATCTTATACATTATGGCCAAAGACGTGAAAATAACGAAAGCTATTAAAATTTTAAATGTAAATTTATTCATTTTCACAAATATGTACGATTAAAAAGATCAAATACGTTTAGAAAGGAGAACTTAAGAAAACAAATTTAACAGAGATTGCGTTATTCAAAAATTTATTTCGAAAAAATGTTGTCCCAGAAAAGAATTTGAGTTTTATGAATGTTTGTTTTTCTGCTACAGAATAAACTGCCAATTTACACACGAAATATGCGAAATATGTTAAATGATTAGCGACTAGGAACAAAAGATCAATAATATACCGGGCAGCGCCGGGTACAAAAAGCTAGTTTTATAATAAAATTATTTTAAAACAAAGGTTTCTAAAGCCATCCTCGACAATGAATATTAACTGACAGAAATTATTGAATTGTCTAACGTCAATAGATACTATTAAAATGTACAAAAGCATAGCATTCCATCTGCTAAAAAGACAAAAAACTAATCAGGCAAAAAAAATCGTTATGCAATTGGGCAGTGTGTGTGTGTTTGTCCGCTAGTAAGTCAATTACATTGAATTATTGACTAAAAATATTCCTGTAGCGGTGAGACGGTTGGAATTAATTCTAAAACTGGCTGAAGTCCCAACAGTTTCATGTTATGGAGTAGCAAGCACAAAACCAAGGTTTAAACCCAATTGAAAATTTTGTGATCCATGTTAAATAGAAAACGAATGATCAGATTTGTTATGAGTTGGATATTTCTCACTGTTAAAAGCCTTTAGATAATAATCCTCGACGTATTAAACTAGTACATCAGTACATCAGTACTAGTACACTTAATTATTTTATAAAAGTTGTAAAACTGAAAATTTTTTAATTTTTAAAATTTTATTAATTATACCCTTCACCATCGTGAGAAGGGTATATATAAGTTTGTCATTCCGTGTGAAATTTCCACAATATAATTTTCCGACCCTATAAAGTATATATATTCTGGATCCTTATAGATAGCGAAGTCGATTAAGCCATGTCCGTCTGTCTGTCTGTCTGTCTGTCTGTCTGGATGTTGAAATCAGTTTTGTGAAGTCCCAAGATATGTTCGGGATCCAAACCTTCAATAATTCTGTCAGAAGTGCTTTCGAGAAGTTTGCTATTTAAAATCAGCAAAATCGGTTTAGGTTAACCAGAGTTATGAACCAATATGTTAGACCACCTCCATAAAAATTTGATATTTTTCATCAATTTTATTGCAATATTTTGAAATATATTGCAGATAATACCATGAAATTTTGTATACGTCGTTTGTGCTATAAAAGAAGAAAGTGTGCGGAAAATAGTAAGAATCGGTCCATGATTTCTCTTAGCCCCCATACAAATATATATATTCCCGAAATATGGCTTAATGATAAATAAATGCCTATAAAATTGGAATATCAAGACAAAATTCAGCAAAAATAAGTTTTATACAAAAATAAATCGCAAAACGAAATTTTTTTTTAGTTCGGTCCATGTTTGACCATAGACCCCATATAAAGTCCACTTCCAAAATTCACTTAAATACGTATAAAACAGATATAAACAATAGTAAACGGCTAAAATTAGACATAAATACTCCTTATAGGCAAATAAATTGTTGTACTAAATTTTATGGTGGTCGGCCCAAAATTGGTCATAGCTCCCATACAAGGACCACATTTGAAAAAGACATTTTTCCCTATATATATTGTATAAATATCGGTACCGACTCAAAACTTTGCACAGATCATTTAAATATATACAAAAATCATCCCACAAAATTTTGTGAATTTTGGTCTATTTTTACCCGTATGCCCCATATAAAGCCCTCTTCCGAAAATCACTTTAATACTCATAAATCTCTCATAAATAAGGGTACCAATCCAAAATTTTACACGGATCATTTACATACATGCCTAAATCAAACTGCTGGATTTTGAGAATATCGGTCCATATTTGACTATGTCCCCCACATAAGGTCCACTACCGAAATCCACGTTAATACTAATATATATCTTAAATATACCGTTATTATGTTGAAATTCGAGGTGAAATATCCTCATATGCATGAAAATAACTGTTCCAAAATTTAAGAAGATCGGCCCATAATTTTTCATAGCTGCCATATAAGAACCATTTCCAAAAAACAAATAAATTCGGGTCAAAAAATATTCTTTTCGGATTTTACCTATATTCGGTCCACCTTTTATAATCACGATATATATCGTTGGAAAGGTATTTTTAATACCTTTTATTTAGTGTATTACAAATTATCAAGCACCCAGTAGTTCCCGAGATATAGGCCTATATATTTTCAACTTTACGGTCCCGCCCCCTCGAAAATAGGCGTGACCGCCAACAAATTTTTTTTTTGCTGGTATCTCCTCTAAAAGCCCTATTTCATTTTGTTTTTTTTTTGAGCAAAATCACTAAAACCGAATTGTACCCCTTTTTTATACTCTGTTTGTTAAATTACACTGAAGATTATTAGGAACATCAGACAGACTCTGTAAATTATGGTAAGAATTGATAATTAAATCAATTAAAATGGTAAAAATTAGACAAGATTTCAAAATATTTAACATAAATTATGTTGGTCGTAAAATTGTCTTTCAAACAATATATCAAATACTAATAAAATTTGCACTAAGACTGAATAGAAAACACAGAATTAGGATATTCTAGTCTAGTGTAGTTTCTGTATTTCTTATTACGCTTAGGTGAAGGGTATTTAAGATTCGGCACAGCCGAATATAGCACTCTTACTTGTTTTTTTTTTTATTTATGAAAATGCATTATAAGTCAAATTAGGCGCGTTACTGTGTAAATTGCGAAAAAATTGATGTGTAGTATATAGAACACAAAGATCTTTAAAATGTTTAGATTTTATCTTGAAAAAAGGGAAATAAATTTGTAATTTGTAAACAATAATTGCGATTGATAGGAAGTGTTGTTAAATTAAGTATTTGAATTTGGACCTCATAAATACACTAGGGGTAGTGCCACTTCTCATTTTTCTTAATAAGTGACATTTTTTGAAGAAAATTGAAGAACTGACACCATAGCCTCCTTTTCACTTCTTATTTTTTTTAAGTATGAGAAAATTTTAGCAAAACTCAATAAACTAAATTTTACTGCCTCCTGTTCACTTCTCATTTTCCTTAATAAGCGAAATTTTTTGAAATACAAATTATTAGTAAATACCGAGCGAAGCTAGTTTTGAATAAAAATTAAAAAAAAAATCCAATATATTATAATTGAATTACAGCAACTTTATGTTCTTCACGGATTTAATACTGTAAAAGAGTTGTGTGTACCAGTAAATTCGATTAAAGTGTATGAAAGCGACAAGATTCGATTGGCCTAACGAATCTGCTTTCTCTGTTTAAAGAATACAATTTTGAGTTAAGATCATTTTTGCAATATATTCTATATATATTTCGACACTCTTTAGGCCATAGTGCAATGTCCGTTAATATAAATGTTGAAACTTTAGAGAAATTAATTGTTGTAAAACGATTATAGTCAAGAATTTATTGATTAGAAAATAAAAACGGCAACATTAAAATATTATATTCACATAATTGGGAAACTTACCTCGACTTTTTGTAAAACTTTATCTAAACCGGTTACAGTTAAATCCTGTTCTTTCAAATCGTCAGATATAAGAGTGTCTGGTATCACTTTAATACCAGGCACGAATTTTAATGAAAGATTGTCGGTTAAACCAGTTGGCAAAGAAACCTAAAGAAAGAAAAAATAAAATGTTTAAATTTTATTTAAAATAACAATAAACAGTGGTAAACTATTGAGTGATTGCGAAACAATGTGCATATGTAAAATCATAGAGGAGGACCTAAACTTTAACAATCGGCACTATGATGAGAAAATTACCTCCAATTCAAAATGTACATCGTTAGTTTTCACAATACTCAAGATCTCATTGAAGTTGGTTTTCAGCTCGATTTGACAGGCATAACGTCCAGATTCAGTATCAAATACTGGCGCGATCTTATAATGTTCCAACAATTGTTGGCCCAAAACTTGTTTTGATTTCAGCACACAAGTGAACAACTTCACAGGAAGATTTTCCAAAATACTAGAACATTTCGAGATGTTTTTAGCCACCTGTAATTAAAACATTAAAAAGTACAATAGTAATAAATTGCATAAAACACAATTGTATTGAATTGATATTCATTTAAAATTCTCAAGAACGTACTAAATATGTATTTTATAGTATAGCCACAGGGAAATCGTTTTCCAAAGAGTAAAACTCTTGGCTTGATTCTTATTTATTGTACGAACAAAGCAAAATGATTATAAATCTTATAAATAAATCCTGCAGAATGCAATGGAAATTTTTCATTGACAGTAAAACTTACCAAATTTGTAAATTTATCCACTTGCAAATGATTGCGTACAACAAAATGTCCTCGATACAATGAACCACTAAAAATATCATATGACTTTGCAAATTGTATCTGAAAGAAGAAAAAATATATGTATATACATTTATAAAGTACAAGAGGAGAATAAGAAAATAAATGTTATTTATGTGGTGCATATATATACATACATACTACATACATACAGTAGTTTTAAGCGAAACTCGTACAGCAAGATTTTTTCTATATTTCTCTTATTTGTAGGATAATTTCAATAGATACAGTTGGAATAGTTGGGATCGAGATAACTTCAGAAATTGTTGATGGATTTAACGTAGTGACTCTGGGATGGTGGATCCATAACACACGGACATTTATACAACAACCACAACCTCAGAATAAAAGCCTTATTCCACAGATCATTGTCCTGGTAGAAGTAGTAGTTGTTGTTAAGACCCAGCTTTCCTTTGAATACTGCCAAATTTGATTGTAAAATGTCTAACAAATCAATCTACACCATTACATCAGAATCAAATACATATACATACTATACATACATATTGAATTTGCACTTAATCTCTTTCCCAAAAGATATATTATTATTTTTGCAATATATTTAATTATGATGGAAAGCCGTACGCGTGGAATAAGGCTTATAATCTGATATCATGGTTGTTTTATAACTGTCCATATGTTATGGAGTCACTTTCACAGAGTTCCTACGTTAACCCTATCAAACATTTCTAAAGTTATCTCGATTTCCACACTAAAAAAAACAACACATTTCGTGAAAACCAGAGCTAAAGCGAATTATTGCAGAGATAGGGGAAAAGTAGGACACCAATTTTCTCATAAGGTTGTGCACGCCTACAGCAAGAGAAGATGGTTATCAAAACAAAGTTCTTTTTAAGAAATACTCATTCTTTATTATATTATTAAGTGTACGAGTTTGGCTTTCACCCAAATTTATATAATTTAATTTCATTTCAGTTAATTACATGTTATTGCTTTGGTTTTAAGTTAACTTGCTATTTAATTCAAATAAAGTGTTTGTTTCGCTATAATGCCAGGAATTAACTTTAGATGTATAGGTACATATATTGAAATTATTCTACAAATAAGAGAAATATAAAAAAACTTGCTGTACGAATTTCGCTTGGAGCTACTGTATATGTACATATTGTATTCAATTTTATGGATTTTGTAGGGGAAGTATTGGTCAGAAACCAAAAACAAGTAACTCATATAAACCAAATTAAGTCGTTTAAGTGTTGGAGGTTTCAATTAATGAAAAATAGTTAAAATTACTAAAGTGCGACTGAAACTGGTTTTGTCAAGCGAAACCGCCATTTTTCAAATGTCCGAAATAATTTAATAAACTTAATTTAAAAAAAAAAATCATAAAATTCGAAACCGCCATTTTTCAAATGTCCGAAATAATTGAATAATCTTAATTTAAGAAAAATCATTCTTAGGTGCCCTGCAGTTTCAACTTTGGATGGACGCCATTAATCGTGTTTTATCATCTTTAATAGAAAATTGTTGAAATAATAGAAAATACTTAAACTCTTACAATACTGTTATCGATGATTAAATTATAATAATCTTACATAATTGACTTTATTAACTTCTACAAAAGATAAAATTAATTTCAATTGCATTTTTTATAAATTTTATTAATAATCTAAGTCCTACCGAAATTACTACATATTACTATTGAAATTAAGTTATTTTAATAAGCCAAAATACCATTTCCGTAATAATACAAAATAGCTTTTAACCGCCTCGAAAAGGTAGCCAGCCAATCTTGCTAAGAATTATATTTTTTTAATACAGAACAATGTCTTGTCTTTACAGAGTGTGTTTTAATTATCATACACATGTTACTTAGATTACATCCCCCATTATGTAAAATGTAATAATAACGTTTAGTACGAAAAGTAGTACTTTAATCGAAATTGAGTACAAATAAAAACCAAAAAAAAAAAATTAATAAAAATTAAACTATAAAAATTGTTGAAATTGCAATAGTTAAACTTTCTGCATGTTGACAAAAAAAAAAAGGAGAAAAAGGAAAAACGAAATGAATATAAAAATGCGATGCAAAACACTTTATTGACTGTGAAGTATTCCCATAGTAACTAAACTTGTAATATTTATGAAAGGAACGTTGATTTATTGAATCGGCATATGGTGGCACTTTACGGTCGCTATATATTGTCTTATAATTGAAATTACATTGGACTTAATCTCTTCTTGGATTTATTTATAAGAATTTATAAGATCGTCGTTATGTGATCAACGTATCGAAAATAGTTGAGTTGGGCAGAATCGAATTTTTTTTGGAAATAAATCTGCTGTTTTCAAACGGCTGTTCTGACCGAGATAACATTTTACATGGGCATAGTCAAGAAGTTTTCTAATATTAGAGTCCACCCTACAGGGTTGGCGCTGTGAGTGCTCAAAGTAGGACATTTTTTACATGTACATTGATTTTTAATCAAAATCACGTGGCAATTTTTATTTATTTTACCTAATTTACTATCACAGATGGTCTAATTAAAAAAAAAAATAAAAATTATTCTTTTTGTTGTTAGAGCAGCGACCATATAATTTCTGCGTATTTGTGTGTGTAACTGTCTCATTTTATCATAAGCATTTATTGTCGAATTTGTCTTTTATATAAAAGCTTATGTACGAGTATGTACGATGTGTTTGACAATCAGTATTTTACTTTCATTTGTCAAGTCTTATTCAGAAAAAATTAAAGTAGACTTCAAATGTACTTTAAGAAAATTTTGTCTAAAAGCACACTTCAAACCTACTTTATTTCTTATGAATACGGCAGTACATGTTTCTGTTTAATTTATATTACAATATTATTAAATAAATATGATGATTATTTAAAACAAAAGGCCACATCATGTTGTTTGTAAACAGGTCATTACAAATTATAAATTTTCTTTAGAACTTTCTACTTAAATAACAGTTTGAAAATGGTATTTATTACAAATATTTGTACATATGTATTTATGTTCATATAAATGTAGATGAGAACGTCTCTGTAAATATATTTTCGAAAATACCACATCAATTTAGCAATTTAAGGTATTCGTTGTTCTGAATGCTAAATATATTTGTGTATTTACAACAATGTCTGCATGCAGTAGATGAGGACAACAAAAAATAAATAAATAAAAAACAAAAACAAAAACTTACCACATCGGCATCACGAACTTCAACGTCATATTTTATAAAATTGCCGCTTGCCTTATCGCCATTGGTAACTAGCACTTTTTCGCCCAATTTATTACGATTTCCAAGTACTCTGCCAACTCCTATAAAATGAAAACGTTCAGGAGAGAATAGAAAATGGAATTGTTAGAAAATGTAACAGCAATAATAACATGGTTTACAAAAACATGAAAAAGTAAAAAAATATCAGCATTTCAAATTTTGAAAAAGCAACACAAAGAAAAACAGGAGCAAATACCTACTACCTATAGTATGTAGTAGACTATGGAAGGCTCAAAAATATTTTAACAGTATTGTTCACATGAAATGAGGTTGCATAAAATTCGTACTAAAAAAACGAGTTAAATAAAAACTAAATAAAACAAGTTCGAGTGCTATATTCGGCTGTGCCGAATCTTATATACCCTCCACCTAAACGTACTAAGAAATAGAAAAACTACACTGGTTATAGGACTAGAATATTTTATTCTGTGTTTTCTATTCATTCTTAGTGCAAATTTTATTAGTATTTGATATATTATTTAAAAGACAGTTTTACGACCAACATAATTTATGTTAGAGATTTTGAAATTTTATCTAATTTCGACCATTTATAATTGATGTAATTACCGATTCTTACTGTAATTTACAGAGTTTGTTTGATTTTCATAATAATCTTGATTGTAATTTAACAATTTATAAAATTAAAAGAACATTTTTCCATATTCACAACAAGTTAAGAAACAGAGTATAAAAAAGGATACGTTATAAGATGAGGCTTTTTTGTTTGAATTTGATCTCAATAACATTATTTACAAAAGATTTATCGGTGACATAGAAGAAGTGGACCAATTATTGATCGATGGCTTCTAAATCCAGTATCCACTAATGTGATTTCTATGTATTTTAGGTTTATATTGGTTGAATTTTATCTCAATAGCGTTATTTACAAGAGTTGTATGGTTGGTTGTTATGCTCGGAAGTGGACTTAATTTATGAGCTATTATTGACTGACAGCTACAAAATCCAGTAGCTTAATTGAGGTATAACCGATACTAAAATGATTTCTGGATTAAAATTTCTGATCCATATAAAAGTTGGTTCGATATCGATATTTATTAGACATTTTTGTGGGTTTATTTTTTTTCGGAAATGGTTATTATACGGCATATATGACAAATTATGGGCCGATCTTCTTAAATTTTGGAACAGTTATTTTCATGCATATGAGGATATTTCATGTAGAATTTCAGCATAATAACGGTATATTTAAGATATATATTAGTATTAACGTGGATTTCGGTAGTGGACCTTATGTGGGGGATATAGTCAAATACGGACCGATATTCTCAAAATCCAGCAGTTTGATTTAGGCATGTATGTAAATGATCCGTGTAAAATTTTTTAAGGGTACCAATCTTATTTATAAGAGATTTATGAGTAATAAAGTGATTTTCGGAAGAGGGCTTTATATAGGGCATACGGTTAAAAATAGACCGAAACTAACAAAATTGTGTGGAATGATTTTTGTATATATGTAAATGATATGTGCAAAGTTTTGAGTCGGTACCGATATTTATACAATATATATAGCGATAAATGTCTTTTTCAGATGTGCTCCTTGTATGGGAGCTAGGCCGACCACCATTAAATTTAGTACATCAATTTATTTGCCTATAAAGATTATTTATGTCAAATTTTAGCCGTTTAACAATATTTATATCTGTTTTATACGTATTTAAGTGAACTTTGGAAGTGGACTTGTTATGGGGTCTATGGTCAAACATGGACCGAACTAAAAAAAATTCTTTTTGCGATTTCTTTTTGCATAAAACTTATTTTTGCTGAATTTTGTCTTGATATTCCAATTTTATAGGAATTTATGTATAATTGAGCAATATTTCGGGAATATATATATTTGTATGGGGGATATGAGAAATCATGGACCGATTCTTACTATTTTCCGCACACTTTCCTCTTTTATCATAGAAACAACGTATATAAAATTTCATGGTATTATCTGCAATATATTTCAAAATATTGCAATAAAATGGACAAAAAATATCAAATTTTTATGGAGGTTGTCTCACTTATTGATCCATAACTCTGGTTGGCCTAAACTAATTTTGCTGATTTTCAATACCAAAGTTACCTGCAAAATAAGAAATATTTTTTTGGAAGTTTCGTTTAGTTAAGTTGTATAGTTTGGACGTGAGAGTGTTTTACACAGACGGACAGACGGACATGGCTAAATCGACTTAGAATTTCATAAGGATCAAGAAAATATATACTTTGTTGGGTCTCAGATGAATATTAAAAAAGTTTCACACGGAATGACAAACGTACCACTCTTGGTGGTGGAGGGTATAAAAATTGGAAAAATATCAAGGTTGTCTGAAACTTTGGTCTCTAACTCGAATCGTACTGGACATTTCAGTGAAACAAAGAATGTCTTGGAAAAATTTAATTGTTCGAAGCTGTATCGTTCCTTCAACAGATGAACAAACGAACGGACTCAGAATATATATAATTTTTGGTTCTACGGCCAATATTTCAATGTGTTCCATCTTTTGGTGATGGGTGTAATAAAGAATTTTAAATTGCGAATTACTATAAAAAAATATAAAATGTTTTAACACACACCAACATATTACATCTTTAACACTTCTAGTGTCCTACCGGATTTAGCGTGAACAATGATTCCTATGTATAAACAAAAAGTAAAAAGTTGTGTTACATTTGCATGTTGCATGTAGTACTCCTACTACGTTGCAAATACTATTTCTATTGGCACTGCTTCGTACTTCCAGGCAAAAGTATTTATGAAAAAGTTTGCAAGCATATACAATTTCCGTAGCCTAACAATAGTGTGGCAAGAAGGTAACAAACAGTATGTAGCTTGGTTTATTGGTTGAAAAGGGCTGAATTGTATGTTGTGGTATGGCATGGTATGGAAGTTTTCAACACATACATATGTATTTGCCATTAGATTGCTTGCATTGGATTTGTGGTAAATTTTACATACATAGACACATCTACTTGCAACTGAACGTACAAGTACATGGATGCTAAAAGCTACTTACTGCTATTTCTAATACTTTCATCAACTACTACCTCTACACAAATCTACATCCAGATAGTTATGTAAGTACACACGTACATAACTATTCATATCCAAAGTAGGTGCAGAAAGAGTTTATGGTTATAATAATGCAACAACAGCAATAACAAAAACAACAACAACTAAAATAATAATACAAAAAATAAGGTCTGAAATTGTACGTACATATATTTTAAACACAACATTATTTGATGAGGGCTTTCTGATGTAGCAACACCAGGAAAAAAAAATAGGGAAAAAGTACCATCCAACTTAACAAAGCGGTAAAGATGAAAAAACGTATTAAATGAAAAAGTTGGTAATTGTTTTTAGAATTAATAAGTACTTGTTGGCTGATTCTGATTCGCTTGTTATGTTCAACGGAATATGTGTAAGAAGAAAAAGTAACAATTATAATCGGCATTACTGATATTATTTTACCTACAATGGAATTTATTAGGAAGAAAACTTGGACAAGTGCTGAATAGGCCACTCCTCGAAATGTTTATTTTTTTAATGTTTCGATTTATATTAGAATTTATTGGCACCACTCCCAACGAATTAATCACCCCTATCGTGAATAAAAATTCCAAATGAATTTTGTTCACTTTTCACATTTTTCCTATTTAAATTCAATGTTAAAAAATAAAAGGGAACAAATTTCAGGTGGAATTTTTATTCACGATAGGGGTGAATGTAAAACTTCCTAAATTATAATTCATAAATTATGTGAACAAGTAAAATATAGTTTCTGCCATTTTACATTTAGAAGCATTATAGTAAAAGATTTCACGGGAATTTTGATATATTTCATATAAATAATTCAAAACATATGAGTTTGAAATATGTAGATGAATTTTTATAAAATTTTAAGTTTGAACTGAGATAGATAAAAACGAATTTTAATCATTTTTCAAAATTTTAAATTATTTATAGAATAAATATAACGGTATTTTCGATTATTTCTCTAACGGTAGTTTAGCTTATTGCAATAAAATATTTAAACCCTAGAATCGGTAGACAACCTTGCAATTACAACTTTAACTGGTAGTATTTTGATTTACGATTGTCTGTTGTCACAAGATTTATTTTTTTAATTTCAATTATTTAATTGACAATTACTATTCGTATATTTGTTTTCAATAAATTAAACAGTTTTATTGATCTGATGCAAAGACTGGAAATGGCTTAGATACCCTTGAAAAAGTAGTGTCAGTTTACCAGAAAAAAAACATCAAAACATGAAACGTTACTATTGGGTGAATTTCAAATTTATTTAAAGTGTTGGTCATTGTTAGCTATATCTTTTCTCATCTTTCTGGGAGTTCTTCACACTTTTTGGTGACCTGGGCGCTCTTTGACAGGCACAAACCACTTTGAAACCGATGGAACATATTCACCATTAGCTACGAGCAGAGAAGAAAAGCAAAACTTCCCACTATGTTGTATTATCCTCAATAACTACAGTGCTCAATAACTAATGCTAGATTTACACGATTGAAATTTTCATCAAAATTGCTTGTGTAGACAGCAAAATTTCTTTATTTAATAACTATTAATAACTATTAAATAAATAAATTTTGAAGAAGAATTTCAAAACTACTCAATAAAGTTCGAAGCGCTCAGCTGATTTTATTGAGAGTCCCGAAACCAATCCGTATTGTTTTCTATGAATATCATAATTATGGCTATTATGTGGGGATATGTTCATTAAGTAATGATTTAAAAAAAAGTTCAACAGTATTAACAGCTTAATATTTGACCATTAACACATTTTTCACGGTAGGGTGTCATTGAAACAAACACTTCTGGCTAATATTTGTAATATGTCAGCAGTTATTATAAATATTCACATGTATTTAGATACAATATCACCCCTATCGTGAATAAAAATTCCGCATGAAATTTGTTCCCTTTTATTTTTTTAACATTGAATTTTAATAGGAAAAATCTGAAAAGGGAACAAATTTCATGTGGAATTTTTATTCACGATATGTATTTCAGTAACATCACATAAATATGCATTTAGTTTTATGCCATAAAAAAATATTATTTGGCTTTTGCGTTTGTTGAAATAAGTTTTTTTCATAATTAACAGGAGATGAATTCTTAAGCCATATGAGATATGAAACCGTTTGATTAAATTGAATTGAAAAAGCAGAGTGACACATTTATGCTTTTAAAATATACTTTTATTGGGGGAAAAGTGAAAATATTGAATGATAAAAGGAAACACAAATTGGTACTTATTTATTACATTAATATTAAAGAAAACCGACATTTCTATCCATTTTTGTGTGTATTTTTTATTCCATTTTCCATTTCACCAACTTTTTTGTTAAAAACTACAGTATCACTCCATAGTAAGGCAGTAGCTGAATTTTGTTAAAACTTTGTTTTACTCTACTTCTTACTACGATTTTTATATTTAATTGATTGATATATTTGAAAACCAACGTAGTTCTTTCTTTAAAGTTCCTGGTTTCTTTTAATAACTTTTTTTCTTTTTTATAACACCATTTACAGTGTTTTTGGAAACATTGAACCCTACAATCGAATTTTAAAGGAATTTTTTGCACGTTTTTTCTATGTAGGGTGATTAGATTTAATGCGAACACTGCTTTATAGTAATACAGTTGCAATAGTTTCGGGCAATACTTACGACACATATTTTAGCATATATGAAAATGAATTCTTCGATATTATGACTCTGTAAAGTTTGTAATTCTCGCGGGTTAACAAAATCCCATTTATCATTATCTATGACATGGCGCTTAAAATTATTAGAAATTAATTAAACACAAAGATTTAGATTTAGTTGATTTCAATTAAACCACTCACTCAATAAAGCCGTTGGCAAATAGTCAGTGTTTTCCATGTTTACATTTTTTCTATTTTGATGCCCACCACAACGATGCTGTAACGTCCTTTGGGCAATATTAAAGCAAATATACATAAAGATAAGTAAACAAACATATTATGCGTATGAGGAGTCGACGCCTTGCATAAATGATGTCCAACATCTAGGGTATCCAAATTATTCGAATTTTATTTTGTTGGAATAAAGGAAAAAGTTTTTTTTTTTGTAATATAATTAACAAACACAAACTGCGAAGCTTTTTGGCTTATCTGCAGAAAACACCCAGAGTCTTTGGCAGGAATCGAACCCACAACCCTCTGACTGATAGTCCGGAACATTATCGCCTAGTCTATCGGGGCACCCAATTCGAATAAGAATGTTTAACTTGTTTGAACAATTTGATTACATATTTAAAACTAATCGAATTATTCGAATTTAACTTTTTTAAATTAAAATATAAAGTTTTTTCATTGCCAAGTCGTACGTAATGTCGTATCATACAAAGTTACATTTAATAATATCACTTATAGACATATTAAGATTATATTCTTTGTATATTTTAATATTATTTTCGTCAACATTATCATCATCTCATTTTGATCAGTATTACTTCTTTTAACATAAAAGATATTAATCGCTGCAAAATATGTATATACAGTGAAAGCTCCACTGGCGGACAGCTCTAATAGGCGGACATCTCCGCTAGACGGACGATTTTCTAGGTCCCGTGAATTAGGTCGTATTTTTAGAACAAATTCATCTCCCCTGGACGGACGCGGACACCTGTTTTTCCAAAAACATCTCACATAGAGGGACACATATATGTAGTTTGGTGAACAAAAAAATAATAGCGATTCTGACAATATTTCGCACCCTGTCGTATGTAAATCCTCACAATTTATGTTTCGAAATCCATATTTATATCCACCACCAAAATGATTTGGGTATATTAAGATTGTCATTCCGTTTGTAACATATAGAAATATTGGTCGTAGAATCAAAAAGTTCTGTCCGTCTGTCCTTCTCTTGAAAGCACGATAGAGCTTCGAAACATTTTGACTTTTCCCCAAACATTCTTAGTTTAACCGGTACAACCAGAGATAATGACCAAAAATTTCAGACATAGTCGATATTTTTAAAAAAGATATGCAGATATCAATGGTAAGAATCGACCTGGAGGGTTACTCTCTATTGCGATGCGAAAGCAAATTCGTGCGATAAGCGTACAAATTGATACTCTTACGCATCGAATTTGCTTTCGCATCGCAATAGAGAGTAGCCCCCCTGCATACAAATGTCTTGCCGGAAAATGGTACATAAATACCTATAGAAATGCGATATGCACACAAAACTCAGCAAAAATAAGATAAAAATAAAGAGAAATCACAAAACGATATTTTGTTTGAATCGGCTCATTTTTTCCACTTTCGAAAATCACTTAAGTTAAAATTCAAGACAAATTCAAGAACATAAAAAACGACGTATCGAATTTTATGCCGTATGTATACGCATAAATCGCTTATAAACATTGTTATATATATACATATGTATGTATATAAAAATTGTCGTAAGGTATTTTATGAAAATCAGCCTATTATAGGCCATAGCTTCCATATAAGCACCACTTCCGAAAAACAAATCAAATCAAATATTTACATTTAAGGAAAGAGATTACATTTGTCTTTATAGAGTGTGTATTTTTAAACTTAATTAGATTAACATTGCGTAGTGCGGTAATTCCCCGATTTATTGTTTTATGTATGTAATTTGATGAGATGTTCATAGACAAAATCTAAATTGTGATTCCCCTTTTTTATTCTGGTTTCTGTGTTTCAAAATCGCAAGGTGTTACGATGGCTCCACCAAATTTCCTTTCATTAAAAGATTATTGAATTTAGAGAGCCACTATGAGGAAATAAAAGTATGTACAAACATACATATGTATGTATGTATGTTGTATATGAATAGGGGAAAAATAAAAGTTTAATGAAAATATTTTTGAAGTTTGTTTTTTATCACAGTTATCGTAGTCACTAAATAATAAACAGGGAAATATGTATTTATAAATTTTATCCCGAAGTATTTTAACGAACTATCCCATGGACGGACATCTCCCCTAGGCGGACAAAAATGCCTCGACGGTCGGTGTCCGTCTATGGGAGTTTTCACTGTATATGTGTCCCTCTATGGGAGATGTTTTTGAAAACACAGGTGTCTGCGTCCGTCTAAGGGAGCGTCCGTGCAGAGGAGATGAATTTGTTCTAAAAATACGACCTAATTCACGGGACCTAGAAAATCGTCCGTCTAGCGGAGATGTCCGCCTATTAGAGCTGTCCGCCAGTGGAGCTTTCACTGTAATGGGATTGAAAAACTATCTTTAGCTTTAATTATTTGTTAAAATAATATAAAATATTTATTTGCTTTATTCAATTATCTAAATAAAATTATTCGAATAAATGGTAAATTTTGAATTCTTATTTGAATTCTTATTAGATTATTTGAACAATAATTATTCGAATGGACACCCTACCAACATCTAAGCATTTCTATATACATATTTACGTATGCATGTATGTATGTAGATGTTAGTGTAAAAACGCACACATACGAGTATGTATGTATATATATATATATATATATGTGTATTTCTTTTTGTCATTTGTCCGTGCTTATAAAAGTGTCATTTATGTATAATGAGCACTGAGGAATTTTTATTTTCATCATCATTATTATGGGAAAAATTATGATAACCTGTCACACACGACTAAAATACCACAATAATAATAAAAAAAACACAAAATGAATGCAAAACTACTACTAGTATGTACTACGTATCTACATTCATATATACTTGTACGGTCAGTGTTGCTATGTATTGTCCAGCACGTCAACCAACTTCAGTAGACCCGTCAACAAATGACTGACAAACAAAAAATACAAACAATAACAATATACATACAAATAAACCAAAACCGTCGTACAAAATAATATGTAGTAGTAATTCTTTTGGGAGTTGATAATAAAGTATGTAGTGTGTAGTAGTACACGCGTATGATACATACATATTCCGTACAACATATTCATACAAATTTTCTGCAAACATTGTTATGGCAATAAGCAGTGAAGTACGAGTATGAATTCTAAACCAAAAATAAATTCAATTAAAACCTATCTACTAACCCTAATTTCTAATAGAGTATTGGAAGTTTCTAAATGTTTTGAAATATCTTTAAAATTGTATTTCTTCATATAAATTCAGTTTGTTACATAAAAATTTATATCAAACAACTGTGGTATGTATTGCTCAAATAATGATATTCTTCAAAAGATCAGTTTACACACAAATATTTACAAATATTTACAAATCTTATATACCCTTCACCTTTGTTGTGGATGCATAATTATATTATGCATAATTATGTCGATAAACATCTGTTGATGAATTTGTTCGTAACAATATTAATACACTTTGTTTGATCAACGCCATCTGTTGATGAAATTATTCGTAACAATATTAATATAAGTTTTTTTGATGAAATTTTCAGAGGTTGCCTCGGATTTTTGCTCATATCTCCGTTATTTATGGACGGATTTTGCTGATTTTAAATAGCAAATTTCTCGAAAGCATGTCTGACAGAATTATTGAAGATGTGGATCCCGAAGATATTTGGGGACTTCAGAAAATTGATTTCAACAGTCAGAAAGACAGACCGACAGTCGGACATGGCTTAATAGACTCCGCTATCTATAAGGATCCAAAATGTATATACTTTATAGGGTCGGAAAATTATATTGTGGAAATTACAAACGGAATGACAAACTTATATATACTCTTCTCATGAAGGTGAAGGGTATAATAATGAATATTAATTTGTCTATACCATTTGTGTACACATGTGTGTGTTTAGTACAGTGGTAACAACAGTTCGCATAATTAATTAATGTACATACGTTTTAAATTCTTAACAAAAATGCAATCACACTAGTTTAACTGTAAAATAAGTTGTCTGTGTAACTCTTTAAAGAGTAATAACAATATTATCTAATTTGGCATCTGCAGGAAGAAGGAATTTCCTAGGAGGACCTTGTAGAAAACCCGAATTGTCATCTTATCCGGGAAAGTTTTTTTATTACACATTTTACTTTAAATAATAATTTCAATCTTGTCTCTGTAGTTAATTTAATTTCTTGGAGAAGAAAACTTAAAAATTTTGAGCGTTAGAAACATAAGCACAAATCCAATATACCGTCGGTGGTTTAGGGTACTTGAATCACTAGTTTTAGAACTACTATATCCGGAACCATTTCAGATTATATCATATCATTCTGAACCAATTAAAACTAATTTATATTTATTTTAAAAATTTAATATATGAAAGATTTTGTCAGATAAGTGAGTCAGTGCAAAAATGTTGTGTTTTCTCGGCAACAATACAACATGATTGTTTTTTTCAAATTACGATTTACAACATCTATTTGTTGTGTATGTCACACAGTTGAATTTTAATTGTGGTACATCTTTCAGTAAAAATACATACATGTATTTTCTTTTCGATCTAGAAACTGACAAGTTAAAATATAAGTTGTTAAAAATAAATAAAACAAGAACTGTCGATCTATTTGTGACAATGATGATGATGATCATTCGGCACAGTTCCAGTCCATTGATCGGATCATCGTCACTAATAGCTTAAAATTTTTGTTGTTGGTGGCCGATTTTCTTTTTATATTGACAGTTTTAGCAACACATAACATGTTTTGATCGATAAACGGAGTAAATTCTCACAGACAACTTAATTTACAACATTACAAACATGTGTTGTAAATCATAATCGCGAACTTAAATATACAACACCAAAATTAATAATGGTGTCAATCATAATCGAGGTTTTAAACATAATTCCTGTAAACATTAATCCTACATGATTTTCATGTGACATAATGAAAGAATAAAACTGTATATAAACAAGTAAGAAAGTATTGTCGGTCAAGCCCGACTATATAATAGCCTACACCAAGTATATGTATAAAACAGTTTTTCAGAAATGGGCGTTATATGGGATATATAACCTAGTGTGGGCCGATCATCGAAAAATTTAGTGTGATGATGTCTGTTAAACTTAAAGTGAATTACGGAGAGGGTCTTATATGGGAGTTTCGACTAATTATGGACCGATCATAATAAAATTGTACCGTATTATTTGCATACATATGAAATATATTTGTGTTCAATATTATTTGGATACCAAAATTTTTGAGAGTTATGCTCTTTAAAGTAATTTTCGGAAGTGGGCCTTATATGGGAGCTACGAGTAATTATGGACCAATCTGGACATATTTTGTAGATGTGATTTGGCTTCATTTACCACTAATTTTTGATGAAATTTGTGTGGATACTTACATAATTTAAATATTTATGATCGGTAAACCCCAATTTCGGGAGGACATTTGTATGGGGGCAAGGTGAAATAATGGACCGATTTCCATTAGTTTCAATCCCATCCATCCTTGGGTCGAAAAATATTATGTACCAAATTTTATCGAAATATCTTCAAAATTGCGACCTGTACTGTGCGCACAAGCTTTACATGGACAGCCAGCCAGACAGACGGACAGACGGACATCGTTAAATCGACTCAGAAAGTGATTCTGAGTCGATTGGTATACGTTAAGGTGGGTGTTGCACGTTACAAACATCAGCACAAATCCAATATACCCTCCCCACTATGGTGGTGTAGGGTATAAAAACATTAAAGCAGCAGTACATTATTTTACATAAACAAAATGCCTGTTGTTGCTGTATGGTGGTGTATTTGTTGCCTATTTACACTCACCTTGTATAATTACACCATGGGGCTCATTTTATAAAACGAAACGTCAAAGATTTGAAAAAAAAAATATTTTTTATATTTAAAAAAACATAAAGTATCTAACATGGTGTAACTATACAAGGTGAGTGCAGTAGCACAGCTGATTGACTTTGTTTACAATTTACTTATGTCAAAAGTAATACTTTTTCAAGTGTTTATGACAGGAGTACATTATTTTACACAAACAAAATACATGTTGTTTCTGTATTGTGTTGCATTTGTTGCTGTCCTTGTATAATTACACCATGGCATCTAACAATAAAAACAAGTTCGAGTGCTATATTCGGCTGTGCCGAATCTTATATACCCTAAACGTACTAAGAAATAGAAAAACTACACCGGTTATAGGACTAGAATATTCTTATTCTGTGTTATCTATGCAGTCTTAGTCCAATTTTATTAGTATTTTATATATTGTTTAAAAGACAGTTTTACGACCAACATAATTTATGTTATGTATTTTGAAATTTTATATAATTTCGACCATTCATAATTGATGTAATTACCGATTCTTACTGTAATTTACAGAGTTTGTCTGATTTTCATAATAATCTTGAGTGTATTTAACACTTTATAAAATTAAAAGAACATTTTTCCATATTCACAACAAGTTAAGAAACAGGGTATAAACAAGAGTACTATATTCGCCTGTGCCGAATCTTAAATACCCTCCACCTAAACGTAATAAGAAATACAGGAACTACACTGGTTATAGGATTAGAATATTCTTATTCTGTGTTATCTATTCAGTCTTAGTGCAAATTTTATTAGTATTTGATATTCTATTGTTTGAAAGACAATTTTACGACCAACATAATTTAATTTTCACCATTTTTAATTGATTTAATTACCAATTCTTACCATAATATACAGAGTTTGTCTGATGTTCATAATAATCTTGAGTGTAACTTAACAAACAGAGTATAAAAAGGGGTACAATTCGGTTTTAGTGATTTTGCTCAAAAAAAAAAAAAAAAAAAAAAAATCAAAATCAAACAGGGCTTTTAGAGGAGATACCAGCAAAAAAATTGTTGGCGGTCACGCTTATTTTCGAGGGGGCGGGCCCGTAAAATTAAAAATATATAGGCCTATATCTCGGGAACTACTGGGTGCTTGATTTGTAATACACTAAATAAAAGGTATTAAAAATACCTTTCCAATTATATATAAAATATGGACCGAATATGGGTTAAATCCGAAAAGAATATTTTTTGACCCGAATTTATTTGTTTTTTGGAAATGGTTCTTATATGGCTGCTGTGACAAATTATGGGCCGATCTTCTCAAATTTTGGAACAGTTATTTTCATGCATATGAGGATATTTCACGTCGAATTTAAACATAACGCTATATATACGATATATATTAGTATTAACGTGGATTTCGAGAGTGGACCTTATATGTATATTCTCAAAATCTAGCAGTTAGATTTAGGCATGTATGTAAATGATCCGTGTAAAATTTTGGATTGGTGCCCTTATTTATAAGCGATTTATGAGTATTAAAGTGATTTTCGGAAGAGCGCTTCATATGGGGCATACGGTTAAAAATAGACCGAAATTCACAAAATTTTGTGGGATGATTTTTGTATATATTAAAATGATCTGTGCAAAGTTTTGAGTCGGTACCGATGTTTATACAATATATATAGGGATAAATGTCTTTTTCAGATGTGCTCCTTGTATGGGAGCTAGGACCAATTCTGGGCCGACCACCAAAAAATTTAGTACATCAATTTATTTGCCTATAAAGATTATTTATGTCAAATTTTAGCCGTTTAACAATATTTATATCTGTTTTATACGTATTTAAGTGAACTTTGGAAGTGGACTTTTTATGGGGTCTATGGTCAAACATGGACCGAACTAAAAAAAATTCGTTTTGCGATTTCTTTTTGCATAAAACTTATTTTTGCTGAATTTTGTCTTGATATTCCAATTTTATAGGCATTTATTTATCATTAAGCCATATATATATTCCATATATATAAGGAATATATATATTTGTATGGGGGCTATGAGAAATCATGGATCGATTCTTACTCTTTTCCGCACACTTTCTTCTTTTATCATAGAAACAACGTATACAAAATTTCATGGTATTATCTGCAATATAATTGAAAATATTGCAATAAAATGGTCAAAAAATATCAAATTTTTATGGAGGTTGTCTCACATATTGATCCATAACTCTGGTTGGCCTAAATCGATTTTGCTGATTTTCAATACCAAAGTTACCTGCAAAATAAGAAATATTTTTTTGGAAGTTTCGTTTAATTAAGTTGTATAGTTTGGACGTGAGTATTTTACACAGACGGATATGGCTAAATTGACTTAAAATTTCATAAGGATCAAGAAAATATATACTGTTGGGTCTCAGATGAATATTAAGAAAGTTGCACACGGAATGACAAACTTACCACTCTTGGTGGTGGAGGGTATAAAAATGAGTGAACTAAACGCCAAACTAGAACGATATGTTCAGAATACAAAAGTAAAATGTTTTACTTTTATCAGAACTCACAACTCAATTCTGATCGAAAGTGATTTTGATTCCGTAAATTGAGTCTTTAGGAAACGAAAAACGATTTTTTTCGGAATGAAACCACTAAAGTGGAATGATTAATTTTTATGATTTTATACTGAAAAAAAACTCATACTACTATAAATTTATAAAAGCAATAATAATTAATTCTATTATTTGTTGTCAAAAAATTATAAAAATTAAAAATATTTTATTCTTAAAGCAGCAACAATTGAAATTACGGGTATATTTAAAAATAATGTTTCACTTTTATTTAAAATTTCTTTGTTAGCGCTCTCTTTGTTCCCTTTTATTTTTTTACATTGAATTTAAATAGGAAAAATGTGAAAATGGAACAAATTCCATGTGGAATTTTTATTCACGATAGGGGTGCATATGTTTTTTTTTTGTTTTGGTATACACAACATTACCATTTTAAGTTAAAAACCCAGACTTAAAAATGTTTTGGGAATAAACAAAATCGATCGGAATATAGAGAACGCAAAGTAAAAACGATCGATTTGCAAATACGGAATTGAAACCATTCCGATCGAATTATGTACATGCCTGTATATTTGTTTTCAGAACAAATAAACATATTTATGCGAGACAAAGATACAAGTGAATAGGGAAGATGATTTTCGAAAATTGTCCAACCAGCTGGAAAGGGAGACTAGGGATTTCTATACCTACCAGCTCAAAAGCGCAAAAGGACTTCAAGTCGTTCTAAAGGGTATAGACCCATGTGTTGATCCCGCGGAGATAAAAACCGGTTTAATGGACAAAGGGTTCAAAATCAAGAGCGTAGTGAATATTAGAAACCGTGAAAAGATCCCTCAGCCCATGTTCAGGGTAGAATTGGAACCTGGAGATGTTGTCTTAAAGAAAAACGAGTCCCATCCCATCTACAATCTGATGTACCTTCTGCATCGTAGAATCACCGTGGAAGAACCACATAAGCGTCAGGGACCCGTCCAGTGTCTCAACTGTCAAGAATTTGGTCACACCAAGGCGTATTGTAAATTGCCGACAGTTTGTGTTGCGTGTGGGGAGCTACATGCAACTGCTCAATGTGATAAGCCGAAAACTGATTCAAAAATCAAAAAATGCAGTAACTGCGGAGGTAATCATACCGCAAATTATAGAGGTTGTCCAATTTACACTCATTTGAAAGCCATAAGTACCAGCAAGACGTCAGTATTACCTGATCATCGTCAACAGCCTATTTTGGCATCGAGTGACAATTTCCCGCAATTGTTACGGTCCACTAGTCATGTAAACGCGCCTAGTTCTAGACAAGTTTCTTACGCTAACGTGGTTAAATCTAATATGCCAGGTTTGGAGCAGGCACCTAAATCACAATATTACGAGCCTAATATTAACACTCTAGAGACTACATTGCAGACACTTGTCCAAACCATGAACACTTTTACGACCACTATGACATCCATGATGCAGGAAATGCTGAAAATGCAATCCACTATCTTACAAGCCATTTTAAAGAAATGATTTGTTTAAAAATTTGTTTTTGGAATGCGAACGGCCTCCGCCAACATAAAAACGAACTAGAACACTTCCTGATGGATAAGCAGATTGATGTCATGATGATTGCTGAAACTCACTTGACGGCGACAGCGTACTTCAAAATTAATGGCTACATGTTGTATGATACTAAAGATCCCCGCGGAAGAGCATGTGGAGGATCGGCAATTCTTATAAAGAACAGAATAAAACATTATTTAATGAACAACATATGTGAGGATTACCTACAAGCAACAAACATTTGTATTGAATTCTGTCAATACAATTTTGTTTTATCATCAATTTATTCGCCGCCTCGATTTTCAATAAAAGAACACCAATACTACAGCTTCTTCAATTCCCTTGGAGCTAGATTTTTAGTTGCTGGTGACTTTAACGCCAAACACACTTTTTGGGGTTCACGTCTGGTGACCCCGAAGGGTCGTGAACTCTTCAACACCATTGCCAAAATGGGATTAGATGTACTCTCAAGCGGGCATCCCACCTACTGGCCGACGGACCGACGGAAGATTCCCGATGTTATTGACTGCGGAGTAGTAAAAAATATCCCTGTAGAATCGATACAAGTGGAGCCTTCATTAGACTTGTCTTCAGATCACTCTCCTTCTATTATTTCAATGCGTTTCCTTCAAGGGAATGGCTCTCCATTTCGGGACATATCTAAAACCAGAGTAAGTTGGATAAAGTATAAAAAGTATTTAAGTTCCCACTGCACGGAAAATGTAGTGTTGAGAACTACCGAGGATATTGATGGGTCGATTGGCAAATTTACTGAGGACATACGAAGAGCTGTACATCACGCCTCCACATACGACGTTGAGTGCAGAAGTGGGACAAATAGAACTTATTTCGCTGAACTCGAGCATCTCCTGTCAGAAAAAAGAAGAGTTAGAAGAGAGTGGCAAATCCACAGGTCTCCTGAACTGAAAGCTAGGCTACGGGTATGCAGAGATATACTAAGAAATTTCTTAGAAACCCAAAGAATGGCTTCACTTAAATCTTACTTGGAGGGTCTTGATAGTACCCCACAGTCTGACTATTCGTTATGGAAGGCGGCACGAGGTTTAAAAAGACCGGTTAGAGGAAAGCCCCCTCTGCGAAATCCGACTGGTGACTGGGCTAGAAATGATTCTGAGAAGGGGACTTTATTTGTTAACCATTTGAGAAATGTGTTTACTATAAACAACTCAAATAATGCATCTGATTTGCCTCCACTCGTTATTAGACCTCCTGTGCCTCTAAGACTTAGCTTTAATGATGTTCAAAGCGCTATTGGTACTCTGAATCTTAAAAAAGCTCCAGGTATGGATAAAATCAGCAACAAAATGCTTGTGGAGTTACCTCGTGTAGCTAGAAAAATTATCCTCTTTATTTTCAATGCTATTTTACGCCTAGAATACTATCCTGCAGATTGGAAGGTATCTATGATTACCATGATTCCTAAGCCAGGGAAGGATCCCACTAAAGTAGGGTCATATAGGCCAATTAGTCTACTGCCGACAATTTCAAAACTGTTTGAAAAATTGTTATTGGCTAAGTTGATTCCAATTCTGAACGACACTCAATGTATCCCAAATCACCAATTCGGGTTCAGAGCTAAACACAGTACCATCGAACAAACACACAGATTGGTAAATGTGATAAGACGGTCGTTTGAAGAGAAAAAATACTGCTCCGCCCTTTTCATTGATGTGTCGCAAGCGTTCGACAAAGTTTGGCATGACGGTTTAATGCACAAAATAAAATTAACTCTGCCTGCTAACACCCATAAACTCATGGAAAGTTATTTATACGGTCGCAAATTTACAATCAAAGAAGGCGATTTTTTAAGTCCCGCTCAGCCAATTAAAGCAGGAGTACCCCAGGGTAGCATACTGGGTCCAACTTTATATTTGATTTATGCATCCGATATGCCGTTAGACCCCATAATACATACTTCAACTTTTGCAGACGATACAGCCTTTATTAGCGTTCATAAGGACCATCAAATAGCATCACAGAACTTGCAGAAATATGTTTATAAGCTAGAGAATTGGCTTGAGCTTTGGAAAATCAGGGTTAACGAACAGAAATGTATTCATATAACTTTCACATTGCGAAAAGATACCTGCTCGTTCATCAGAATAAATAATCAAATTATCCCGCAACACAATGAAGTCAAATACCTCGGAATCCACCTCGATCGTCGTTTAACTTGGAAGTCTCATATCGACGCAAAGCTTACCCAGATGAGATTAAAAGCAGTGCAAATTAATTGGCTAATCGGCAGAAATTCTACATTAAAGTTGGATTGCAAACTTTTGTTGTACAATGCAATTCTAAAGCCAATCTGGTGTTATGGAATTCAATTATGGGGTTCTGCCTCAACATCCAACATTGAAAAAATTCAAAGGGGTCAAAATAAGATTCTACGTACAATTACTGCAGCTCCATGGTATGTTAAAAATTCTAGAATTCACAAAGATCTAGGCATTCCTTTGGTGAAAGTCGAACTTACAAAATACGCCTCAAAATATGTCAGCAAACTTGAACACCATCCAAACCCACTTGCACGAGACATCCTTAACTTTAGTGGCCATGTTCGGTTGAGAAGGAGGGATACCCTTGCTTTAACTCAAGCGCAAAACAGATGATTGTATCAGTGGATGTAAATTTGTTGTAGTATCATAATATTTTGTCTAGCACTGGCTGGACTTATTATTTTCTTTTAGTATTAAGATTCGAAAACTTATTGTCATTTCATTTCTGAAGATTCAATAAATAAATAAAATGTATTACAAAAAAAAAAAAAAAAAAAATATTTATATATTTAATACGAAAAAGTTCTGGTTCGGCTAAAACGATTGCCAGAAAGTGTATTTAAAGTTAAAGCTTGAAGCTTTTTTTTTTTAGCTAATTTAGATATTTGAAATTTTTTTCTTCAAATCAAGGATTTTGGGAATTCCGATCTTGCAAGTACACATTCTGGGATTTCAAGGACAACTTTCCAATGAAATTAAAATAAAGAATTTAGTTCACGTAAACATGTATGAATAAACGTTTTGATACTTTGTTTTTTTATAACATTTTGTTTTTTTAATATACAGACAGAATTTAGTCTTAAATTATTCAATTTAAATATAATAAATTATTCAATTTAAATATAATAAATTATTCAAACGGAAATCAAAAACTATATAGGCCGGTTACATTTAAAATTATTTCTAGAATCAAGAACCTTTTAAACCACAGTGCATAACTTGTCACTCTCATCTTAATTCTCATTTAACACATCTACAAACAAGCAAACAGTAAATAAATACATATTTTATTCTCGCATGTATTTTACTGTCAATAATAGGAAAACCTATGACACAACAGTGTTAAAAAGTCATGAAGAGCAACAAAAAGGTTTTATGGACGTATAATGCTACAAATTGTTCAGGGATTTGTACAAGTCATTTGCACGGAAACAAGACTAATTAATACAATTAAAGTAGAGAAGGAAAAAAACGAAAGTTTTTCATCTTATTAACATTAACAGAATGGATCGTGAATAAATTGCAGATGAAATTGTAATAAATATGAAGTTAATGATGTCAATTTACTAATATATTGTATTTAATGAAGATAATTAGGGCCAAACAACATATCAACCGTGACTGTGTCTGTCTCACTCTAATTCATTTAGCTAGATTTTAAAGATTTTTTACAAGTTATTCCTATCATATACAGTTGCAATGTATATGGTTGAACCACTCGGTCTGTTCTATAAATGTAACAGTGTACAATCCATCGATATCAATTAACTTCGATAATTGGCAGGCAGTATGTACAACATTTAAAATCATTTTGAATATTTTTAGACGAACATTCAAAAACAATTAATCGGAATTTAATATTCGGGTTAAATTGAACACTCTAACTCAGCACAGATTTTTTCTGATTTTCCTATTCTTCAAAATCGAAAAAAGCAACTCCAGAGGTTTAAAAAAATGTACAAAAAATCGTTTAAACACGCGAAAAATAAGTACAAAGTGACAATTTAAAAAGGCACATTAAATATGTTTGTAAAATACACTTTTTGAATGAATGAATTCTTTCTTAAATACTTGTTTACCGAATTTTTCCTTTTATTTACAAACAACAAGTTTATTCATTTTCCAACCACCTCTTTATTGTTGCTTCAATGTTTGTCGTATTGCAACGTGTAAAGAAACAGAAAAAAATATCTGTAGAAGGATTTTTCGAGGCCTTGTTCGATTTACTGATTAAAATGGTTGTAAAATTTCATAAAATGTTTTACACCTGGTTGGATTTTACTTCATTTTTGTCTTTATTTTATTTTTTTAGTTGCTCTATAAAGTCTGTTGTTAGACAGTTGAGTCGAGTCTAGAGAGGTTTTTTATTTTGTTAAAAAAGTAATGAATAAAACAAAGTTAAACAAGGTGTAAATAATTAGATGAAAATTATAATGAAAATGATTTTTTCCAAGTGCTTAGTTACTCGCATAATATAATGATTCTTTATGTAGTGCATCCATCACACACAAACAGTTTAAATTACACTTTTAATATGACAATGACACTCGAGAGCAGATAAATTGCTTTTTTGCAAAACAGGCTATACATGCTATTTAAAACTTGACGATATTTTTAGAAATCTATGTTTATTTTTATTACTCGCATTATTATTAATGTCATATGTGTAAAGCATTGTTCACATACAAACCGGTCGCATAAATGTTTTAATATACATATACGAATATGTATGTAGTATATAAAGCTATTGAATACTTTTGAACCACATTTGGATAAAGTAGTATTTTCTTTGTAAGTTATTGTTTTATTTTAATAACATTTTACTACTACTTTATTTCATATCTTTCTAAATGACCTTCTACGTCAAACTTCCAACCCTGTCTATTCTTTTGCAGATGATATCAACATTTGCCATTGATATTCATTCAACCATGGACAAAACCGTTTGATGATTGGGGTAACGAGGCAAAACATGAATGATACACTAAACAAAGATGCTGTGACAATCTCAGAATGGGGTTGTGCGAATAGAGTCACTTTTAATGTACTTAAGACTCAATGTTGTATGTTAACACACAAACGCACGACAGATCATGTTGCTTTATCTGTTTTTATAGACGATGTAAATATTATGGAATCAGACGCTCTTGATGAGATGAGAATCCAGTGTGATGTCCGTTTGACTAAACACATTTTTCAAGTGTCAAGAGAAGCATTCAATTAGTTTTTTTTTTTTAAATGGCGTAGGAAATACTTCAGACCATCTGATATCCTTACTATTTACACCACCTATATTCGAACGAAAATGAAATACAACTCTCATGTATGGGCGGGTGCTTCGAAGACTATTTTGGAGTTACTCGACCGCGTACAGAAGAGAGCAAAGGTGCTCATCGGTAACAGTAAGGTATCCAACTCTTTTTATTCACTGGAGCATTGCTGAAATAAGAGAACTTGTTCCCGAAATCCGCAGTTTTTTGCGTAATACACGTTCTTCAGTCAGGACTCATATATTCATGGTCGACTGGATAGTGGTCGCACAACACATTACAGGGAAAACTTGTTCTTTAGCTGTACTGTCCGTATGTGAAATAAACTTCCTACTGAACTTTTCCCTGTCACTTTCAATATAGCAAAATTCAAATCAAATGTTCACAAATGCGAATCGTTCGATCCCCCTCCTATAACCTATTTTCCCCAGAGTACTGATCCAAACAAAAAAAAATTATTTATTGCAATGGCGTAAAGTCTTATAGGTCGATATGTATAGCAACCAAACTGCAGTTGGGTTGCCAGTAGGCAACGTAACTGACATGCAAGCTGTTATTATGTAAGGTAACTTTCGGTTTTAATCTGTTTTCATTTATATGTTAAAAATATAAATAGTTTCACAACAAAATAACTAACATTTAAAATTGAGTACTTAAAATAAATTCACGGTTGCCATGTCCGGCAACTAAAGTTAACAGCTTACAAGTTGTCAGTTGCCATCTGTAATATGTTTTTGACAACTATCAGCTCCACTGAGGTTCGGTTGCCATCCGTAATCGAACCATTAGTTTTATCAAGAATAGCTCGGAAACATTTTACTGGAAATTTTTTTTCGTCGGAATATTTTAGAACCAAATTTTTTGCCAATCAACTTTTGAAATAACATAACTAAAATTTAATTAATTAGCAAGAAATTCAGTAATCACAAGAGAAAAACATTAAAAAAATTATTTAAATAACAAAAATTTCAACTTGAAATAAATTTTAATTTAATTTCTTAAGAAACTTAAACGTTGAAACTTTTAAGGGCATTCAAATTTAGCAAAAAAATAATGACAATTTGTTTATATACATTATAATTCTCCTACAGATTTAGTTTATGATATAGACATTATTAAATTTGATTAAAATGTAGGAAAAGCCTATGAAGACTACTAGTTTAATAAAAATGTTACCGTTTTCTTTTATTTCGTAAAATAGAAAAAGTATCACCAAAGTAAGGAATTTAAAAATGACGAAAGGAACAATCGTGTATTAAAAGAATTATCTAGTCCACCCGAGTTGATTAATGTTTTGTTTTTTATTACTAGAAAATATGTTACTTATCGTGGAGAGTTCGAACAAAGTTTTTCATATAGTTTTATCCAAAACTTTTTACTAAGCCTCATCATCTTATCTTTTAGGTACATTTTCGTATTTTTTTTTTTTATTTTTAATACCAAACATTTCTGGCCAGGTTCAATTGTCAGAAAGACGGATGGACATAACTAGATCGGCTTACATTTTTATAAGGACCCAGATTATATACGTATAATTTTATGGATATATGGCCCTTTATTCGAACGGAATGGCAAAATCAATATACTTTTTGATTGTGGGCATAAAAATGTAATTTTAGGATTTACAGAGAACACCTAGAAGAATCGTCACAATTTGTAAGTTATTTGTAGAATACAAATCCCCATCAAGTATGAAACATATTAACCAAGTACCGACCTAATCATAACTCAGATTACATATAGCATTGGGTCCGACAAATAAATTTATTTAGTATGTATGTACATATTACTCGTTAAACAGCTTGTGTATATAGAGTAAATAAAAGAGCATTTACATGCATGCATATAAATTTTAAAATATTTAAACTATTATAGAAAAACACTAAATGCATACTACAGCAGCGTGCAAGTAATTAAGGTCAATAGTATTCAATATTTAAATCATTATGTTAAAAATAATATTTATTAAATAAAAAGCTAACACTTTTATTTTCTTTTTTTTTTTTTCTTTGTGGTGTCAGTACTCGAAAGATTATTGTAAAATGCATCAGGATGGAAACAGTTATCAAGCGGTGAAATCAGAAAGCATTCGACTACAGAAAAGGTAGCCCGTAAAAAAAGAAGCGGTATTACGACAGTTCGTGAAGATCGCACTGATTGTGCGCGAGTCGAAAAAATCCGCATATATCAGCAAATGAGATTCGGATTGCAGTCTTTAGCCAAATGAGGCAAAACCGTTTGTAGATACAGTAAAACGTCGATTGCGAGGAGTTGGACTGTTTGGAATAATTTTACAAAAGAAGCCATTTTTGTCTGAACGTAACCAAAAGAAGAGACTAGAATTCGCAAAGAAGTACCTCCATTAAATGAATGTAGAATGGAGAAGAGTATTATTTCGGACGAAAAAAATATGTTTACCGAACAAAGTTGAAAGAATTTGATCCAAAGTACACCCGCGCCACTTTAAAGCATGGATGAGGTTCTATAATGCTTTGGGGCGCTATGTCGTCACGTGGTGTTTTACCGCTGCAGAAAATTGAGAGAAATATTGAAGAAATATGAAGTTCCAGTATGCAAGAATTCTAAGCGATATATCATGACGTAGGCTGATGAGAACATGCCAGTAACATGGGTATTTTAACAAGATAATCACCCCTATCGTGAATAAAAATTCCACATAAAATTTGTTCCCTTTTATTTTTTTAACATTGAACTTTAATAGGAAAAATGTAAAAAGGGAACAAATTTCATGTGGAATTTTTATTCACGATAGGGGTGAACAATACGGAAGCATACGGCTCATCGCGTCAAGCAATGTCTTTTTTAACAATTTGGTTACTGTTCTTGACTGGCCTTCATGCAGTCCTGATCTCAACACGTGGTTTATGGTTATAAAAACCAAAATAAGCTTTGTAAAAATAAGCAATTTCAATGATCCCTTTGCCGAAACAAAGAAAACTTGGGACGCCAGTGCAAGTAGTGTATGTAAAAATTTGGTGACCTCAATGCCTCGCATATGTCAAGCTGTTATCGATAACAATGGATTTGCAAAAAAATATTGCTTTATTTTTAAATAAAAACTTTTTTGGTAAAATTTGTGGTATGTCCTTAATTATATGCATTACCGATATCAATCTTATTTGAAAATATCACTCACAGATTCAAAAATAATAATTAATTTGACACAATTTAAAGTTATTTTCTAGGAGTAAGAGATAAATTGACTAAACTACGACAAATTTCATAAAACCTTTCGTATTATTTACTTCAAGCTCACGTGTTTGTATTCTGTCCTTAATTAGTTGCATGCAGCTGTACTGATAAAAAATAATTGTGAATGTAATAAATACAATACCTGTTTGTCTATCAATAGCGACAATGTGTTCATCAGAACTCATCCAAAACGATGATAATGGTAATGGAGAATCAAAGCATATAATGTCACCAACAGAGAATATCGTCTAATGTAAACAACATTAACGACAGCAAAGGCATCGCAAGCAGCAAGAGTAGTATCCAACACAAGGACAACAATTGATGTAGAAGAATATGATGATGAAAATCCATTTACAGACAATAAAAACAACAGCATTGACATTAAAAAGTGTAGTTGCCATTGAAAGTGAAATAACCATTTGAAGAGCAACAATTTAACCAGCATCGGTAGCAGCAGCAACATTATCATATCAACATGTTGTTTTTGGTTGGTGGGAGGAATATTTGTTTAGTGTTCAATAGCAGCATCATCGTCATTTACGTTAGAATAGAAAACATTGATGGCAAGGAATATAAACACGAGCATCGGATCATAAACAGCAGTATAGCATAAGTAATCATTGTTGCAGTTGTTGTATTTACCACAGGATGCATTTTAGAGTCAATAGAGCAGTAGATGTTGCATATTTTTTTAGTTTTCATTTAAGTGCATGTATGTATGCACATTGTAACAATGCCAGTGAAGATGACGTCCGCAATGACGATGATAGTAGTTGTAATAGCAATTCGGATGATAATGACAATAGTTATGATTATGAAAATGTTAACACCAATTGAAAAGAAAGTAAACAAAAAAGAAAAGAAAAGAAAAAATATTACAAGTTAGTTGACATTACTATAATTATGGCAGCAAAAAAATAAAGTGACAAATAAGTCAACAAATACAAATAAAAATGGATTGTGTAGAGTGCATTAACCTGTCTTACTAGATATCTTAATGTACGAAGGACCTACTAGACCGTACAATTCCTCTTTATAGTTGTGAACAAAATTATTCTCTTTTATAATGTTGTACTTGCTAGATCCTTACGTGATCTTTCTTATTCTGCATTTCATTATTCTTGTAAGCTCCGTAATCGTGCGAAGAGTATATTACGTAGAGAAAGGAGAAAACACTTCACTAGGCTTTTTGGTAACATTAATTCTGCTGGTTTTTGGAAGGTTATTAGAGGTTCCGGTTGCATTGGTGTTGACGACACTGACTTGGCATTTGACTCCAATACAGGTAATAGTTTTTTTTTTTTTTGCTAGCTCTGATTTTCCTATTTCTCACCTTTTTAACTTTAATGAATTTGATGGTCCTGGTGGATTTTCTTTTTTTTTGTATTGAAGAGTCTGAACTGTTAGAAGCTTTGTATAAAGTTAAGTCCAAGTCTGTCGGCACTGATGGTTTATCAATTTGCTTTTTAAAGATGATTTTTCCATATATATCCCACGTGATTCTTCATTTTGTAAATTCAATTCTAACATTCTCAGGTTTCCCATCTGCCTGGAAAGTAGCGCGTATAGTTCCCATCCCTAAGGTCAAAGTTGTACATAGTGCTTTACGTGAATGACATTTTTGACGTTATTCAAACCAGCAATTGTAAACCGTTTCTGTTTGCAGATGATGTTTTTCTTTTATATAGAGGTAATAGAAGATTTATTGAAGGCTTTAAGAAAGATATTAACTCTAATTTGAACCATATTAGACTTTGGATGATTGTTAATTCATTAAAGGTTAACACAACTAAGACTAAAGCCATGATGTTCGGTCCTACCAATCGTTTCTTTCCTAATTTAGATGTGTTCCTAGGCGATGATCTAATACAATTTGTTGAACATTATAAATGTTTAGGTGTGGTTTTAGACTCTAAACTTTCCTTCAAGACTGATATTGACTCTGTGTCGGGTAGAATTTGGGGTGCTTTACGTAGGATTTATCGTACTAATCTATTTTTATCTAAGGATGTTAGAACAAAATTAGCAAATGCGATCCTGATGCCACAGATTCTTTACTGTTTTGAAGTTGTATCCGGGACTATCGGATTGTGTCTTACTAGATTGAAGCGCTTGGTTAATTCGATAGTTAAATTTGCTTTCAACATTCGACGTAGAGAACATGTTTCCGAGTCTATGAAATGCTTTCTTGGTTGTTCTTTTAGTGAATTTGTAAAGTTTCGTAATTTTCTAAAGTTTTATAAAATTATGAAAACTGGTAGATCTTCTGTTATATGCGATGCATTTATTTTTTCTCCCCGCGACAGAAATCCTCACTTTGATCCCCCTAGGATATTTAAATCTTTTTTCAGTAGGTCTTTTGTTGTTAGGATCACAAGCTATTGGAATAGTCTGCCATTAGAGTTGCGAATTTTTACGCACTCTAATAATGTTTTCAAAGTAAAACTTTTGCAATATTTTTCAGACCCTTTGTGAGCTCTTCTATTAATGTGGTTCTTGTTCTAACTATCCCTAACTGGACCGTATTTCATTTGTCTCTTTCTTTATTAAATCTTGACATACTTATCTACACCTTTTTTTATCACGGCTGGGGAGCCCATTTGATAGTATTGTAATATGAAATTTATTGAATATTTAACCTTGCTTTTATACTTAGGTTTATTGTATTACTATGTAATATTATTTTGGCCTAATTGGCTTTTTATTACTGAATATATAAATAAATAAATAACGGGTTTTCAACAAGAAATTTATTTTCTGTCAACAAAATCGTCTTCCTAAGACTGCTATTAAGAATTTGGTCGATTAAATTGTCGGCTTTTAAGAACTGATATCGAGAGATATCAACAGTTAAATATTGGTCTATAGTGCAACATGTCATACAGCCACTAATTAATTTATTGTAAATCAAACATGCCAATCGCATAATTTCACCATTGGATTATTTATTTACCGGGTATGTTAAAGATAAACTCTATACAGTGCCAACTAAATATGTAGATTAGTCTTAGAACTCATAATTCGTGACATGATTAACGAAATAGGCTTTCAATTATAAGAAGTTTACTGTTATACTTGTAACAGTAAACAACGTCAGTATCCATTGATTACAAATGTTTTTACTAAACTATATTTTACTACGTCAATATATTCCGATATTTTAGTTCATTTTAATATCAATATACCGATTTTTAGACATTTCGTATTTTTTTTTTTAATTAAAACGTTTAACATTTTGTATTTTGTTTTGCACCAGTATGTTTAACTATATATCAAACCAAATCTAAATAGTTTGTTACTAAATATATGACAGGCATACAACACTTGAATTTAATTTATAAAATTTACTAAACACATCACGTAAAAAGTTAAAGATTTAATCCTTTTAAATGGTATTTAAATGGATTAAAGTTGTTTACGTTGCTGTTACATCATTTCAAAATGTCAATAAAACAGAGTAAATAAATTTATAAACAAAAAAATAATGTCCAATAAAAATACAAATACAAAATAGAACAAAAACACGAGAGTATCTATGAAAAGAGATATTTATGTAATGAATGCAATAGTCACAGTAAAAATATAAACAACAGCAACTTGTGTTTCCAACTTGTACATACATATATAGTATATTGTTGTCAACACAACTTCAAATATACACTTACACAAAATATTTCCCTTCTCGATGACACAACTACAGGAGTAAGAACAACAAAAACAAAAATCACTATTTAAGTTAAAATGGTCCTTGGCAAATATAAAAGTTTGCAATAAATGCATGACATCCCAGCAAACACGAATTCAAATCATTTAATTATCAAACACATGCATTTTGATATGTCGTAATTCATTGTAAATCAAGAATTTTGAAATATGCTCTTAATCAAATCTCTAAAACTTATCCGTTTACATCAATTATGACTGAATATTAAGATTATGTAACTTACATATGTATATAATTGTCAAATGATATAAAACAGATGCTAGTATTTTATCAAAACAAGACATTTGATATAATTTTATATTTAAATATTGTAACTATACCAAACAGTAAACTTTTCACAAAACCCAATAAATAAAACGTAATTTCACTGATAATTGAGGAAACCCGAACAAAACAAACTAAATAAAGCTGATAAAATACAAATAATATCAAAAACTGTGATACAAATTAATTAAAAAGTATCAAAATAAAATTTAAAATAATTTCCAAAACGAAACCAATAAATATATCATAGGAACAATTAGAATTAATAACGAAAAAATCTAAGCATACAAACTAAAATAAAAAACTAAATGTTATTATAGTTATTTACAAATTCTAGTAGAGACTCGACATATCATATTAAAAGAACAACAAAAAACCAAATTTAGAGAAAAAGTATTTCTGGTCTTTCAGTTTTGAGGAATTGATTGGAATATTCTAAAATCGAAGCTTTGCATTTGCTGGGATAATTATGTTAAAAACAAAACTACATGTGTCATAAAATGTCGATATTTAAGTATAATATTGTATAATCTCGTAAGAAAACATATCGAGGACTCATGTAAAAATGAGCTCACAATATGAATAGAATGTTAATATAAAATCAAGCTAATCTCCACTACTTCAACTGGTCCATGAATCCTGAAAGTGGACAATCTATAAAATGCTTTAACCACTGTAATCAAATGAAAAAAAAAAACATCTTACATTTGATTTTAATGAGAAGTGATGTGATGAGTAGATTGATAATTAAGAAAATTGGTTACTATAAACAGGCAAATTTTGCTAGGCAAATCAAAGCAGTCGCATACATGTTGATTAGGCCAACTCCAGAAAAATTTATATAATTATTGGCGCTTATGCACATAAACAACACTCAAATAAGCAGTGAAAAAACTGTTCAAAGTTCACAAGTTATTAGCGAAAATATCATGTAATGCTAGTTTTCCATAAAAATATACATACATATACTTGACTCACAGCGGTTACGATTTCAAAGTAAACGGAAAACATTTTGTATCTTCTGTACCGATTAGAGTGTAAGGCCGCATTTTCACTATGTCATTTTTGTTGTCAAATTGTCCAAATTGTTGGCAATTGTATGAAAACGTGTTGTCATATGGCGGCATCTATGTTTGCAATCATGACATAGTGAAAACTAAGCATAAGTACAATTATTAAGTGAGATCCAAGCTTTATTTACTTTCAAACATCACTGTTTAAACAATAAACGAGGTACAATATGTCAATTAGACAAAATTGTCAAAAAGATTCTAACACCTACTAATGGAATTCAATAAAGTTTTAGCTATTATAGTTTAAAATATATTTTTAATTAACGAAAACTAAATATTTTAACATACACTTTAGTTCTGCAAATAGAATTTGTTACCTTATTGGCTAATACACAAAAAAAAGATTATCCTAAGCTTTTAAGGCACCCTGAAACACGCCTTGTTACGAAATTAGTTTAAAATATGTTAAATCCAACTGCTCAACGCTTACAAATGGATCCTTGCTCATACAAAATCGAATAAAATTATATCACTTTGGTTTGTGAAACGTCATTGAATGCTCGTGAAAAGGGAAGTTAGAAGAACAACCATATCGAATACATTGTCAAACTAAGTTCTAAAATACTAATGTTTTACAAATTTGAAAAATATTGTAAAAAAAAATGTAGGTATTTTTTGGTTTATGCAAGTAAATATGTATAATTTATTCACTCTTACTGCCCTTCACGTGTATACCAACGATATTTAGCAGCATTAAAATGCTTTGCTAATGATGGTACGTACAACCTAACCATCAATGTGGAAGACCATAAACTGTTTAAAAAAGCAAACGAACACTAGCACAGAACACAGCAACAATTTCATAGTAATATTATACAAGTCAAAATGCAAGACTCTCTAGATTTTGCTTGTGTCTTTGGTTACAATTTTGGTTGCTTTTTTCCTATTTTGTTTTAATTTTGCAAGAAACATGAGTAAAATTTTCAATTTAAATTCAAGACGCTAACGTTACATGTTGTGTATTGCTCTAAAATGTCCTGCTTCTTACCTTAGTAGGATAAATATGTTTAGATTCACCAACTGACAGTTTAATATAATCCTCGGCATGCTGAACTCCAGTAGCATCTTTTAAACTTATAGCAATCATGTTGCTCGTTTCACGTGGCAGATTTATCTGAAATGGTTGAAACAAAACAAATAAGTTGTATAAGTTGTTTTGTATGTATGCATGTAAAAAAATAAATAATAATATGATTTACTATAATTTAATGAAGATATATAAAATATGTTGTACGTCGATGCATGTACTCGTATTTATGCATTCACATTTGTTGAGTCAATATCGGAGTGTGTATTTTAAGTAATAACTATACTGAGAAATTCGTTGAAGACTTAAATAACATTTATGGAAATATAAAGTGAGTCAAGGCTGAATGTACGATTAAGGATGCTGCCATGTGTACTCTTTAATAGAAATATTCAAAAATTCCTGAAACATCATCATACACATTTACCTTTACTAATAGGTACACATGTATGTGTTTATTAAACATAAACATATTATTTGTATGTACTTAACTTAATTATAACTAAAACTCTTCAAATGGAAAATCAATTATGTGAAAAAATTTAAATATTTCGATCAGGACAAACAGGTATTATTTGTATCATATTTATAAACTCCTGAACATATGTATAAACAACACCTTTACCATTTGTCTACAATATATTAAAATATAATTTCTTTGGAAAAAAAAACTTTCGAACAATGCAGATGTTGCTTAATTGGCCGAGTTTGTCCGAGTGAGAATCAGACCATTCCGGAGCGTTGATCCAACATGGAACTTTGAGCAGTCAAAAACCCATACATCAATGCAGAGCAAATTAGTACACCTACTTTCATTATTAAAAAGATGAACGGCATTGTAAAGGCCCTGGATACTAATTGGGTAAAGAAGCGTGTTTATTTAATTACGTAGCTGAAAGTACTCCCATAATTATCATGCTACATATGGATTTCTGACCTCTGTAAACCATGATGTTCGCTGTAGACCTGATATCTCTTACTAAGTTGGAGAAGATTCAATATATAGACAACATTGGTCTTAGTTTGCGAAAGTTGAGAAGATCTAAGAAACAGCAAGCGGTGCGAAACAGTAAAGCAGCTTCAGCAGATTTTGCGATATGGCAAATAAATAATTAATTCGAACATATTCTTCTTGTTTCAGTAATGGAGACCTAAGCACCTTAAACAGGGAATCTAACGGTAAACCAACACTTACGTTGTAGAGACACTGGGTAACGAGATCCTAAGGTTGGGTATGGATTTTTCAATTTAAATTATTCAGTAATAGGCTGTTTTCATAAACGCAGTATGCAATGCAACATTTCATTGCATAGAGTTCATAATAGCATTTAGAATATAATTTAAAAACTTTTATCACATAAAATATAAAAATATTGGACTATTAAAGAAAATCTTAAACCAAAAATTTTTAAATTATATTTCTAAATGCTATTTTGAACTATATGCAATGAAATGTTGCATTGCATACTGCGTTTATGAAAACAGCCATAATATCAGTTAAATAGGACAATTTACTAATCTGTAATCTGTAACATGGGAGATCGAAAGTCAAATGTACGGTGATTGTTTGATAGGGCCAGTAGAGCTTAAGAGCTGAACACTGGGATATACATAAAGTGTGCTGCAACAAGTACAAAGGAGATATGTAAAGAGCAAAAGGAAATAAATTGATTGCTTTATTTTACATATTAACTATTTATTAAGATTCTGACGATTACTATCGAAAGAGTCTAGGAATACTGAATACATTCAAAGGTTTTATTGTCAGTATGTTCAAAGGCATACAGTGGTAGTAGATATGAGGTTAGCACACTTCATGTAAGCTGTTTTCAAAAGTATTTCACTATTTAGACGTGCCTAGAATAAAGTGGTGCAAAGAGAAACAGTGTAAGGTATACACCAGGGAGATATTTCGTAAATCGTTCGTATGCTATTTTGCTTGCGAAATGTAAGTTTAAAAAGAAATAAATTAAATTTTTTTTTAAAAAGTTGATATGCCAAGACAATATGAAATATCGGTGGAATTTATTGTTCAGCATTCGTTTGGAATTGTTATGAAGCAGAAAAATTTTAAAAATATTTTATTAAATTTATTATTATAGTTTATTTGACCTTTTTTATTATTAAGATTTTAGTAATTATGTCTTTTTCCTGAAGAAGCTACACAAAGACGTAGCGAAATATTGAAAATAAAATTTAAATTTAAAAAAAGACCTTAAGCTTAAATAATTACTATAATCTTAATATTTTATTAAATTTAGAAAAACTGTGTTTACAAATGTATTAACTTATACAATTATTTATATGAGTTACTAGGTATGACAAACTATTAGCAATACATTAACATAAAGTCCGTTCGCCACAACTATTAATAATATATATACAACTAATAATAATAAATTTCTCGAAAAATTATAGCTTGAAAACAATATTACTGATAACCATACTGACGAATTAATAAAAATTCGAATTTATGAAAAATGCTAACCATTGATAAATAAGTTTGCTGATTTTTGGCACCAGTTAATGTTTTTTAATGTAATTAATTTTCAAAGTGGTTTTGACATTTACCAAAAAGTGCAGCAATTTTTAAAGGTGCTGTCAAATTTTAAAACGATTAGATTTGGCGCCACTTGGTTTTACCCGTAGAAATGTAAATACAACTCTGTACATGTGTCGAACGTATTACATAATACGATTTAGTTTTTGTATCGAAAATTGTTTTCGAAAGTCTTTTCGATTCGAATCGAAATACGCAATAACCCTCCAGATGAACTCTAGAGGGAACACCATTGGCGAGATTACAAGTATGTATTTTAATTTGTTTAAGGGAGATGGTCTACAACGCATTAGGCCATATTCGAACCAAGACGTAGAAGAACAACCCGTAAAAATTACAAAGCCTCTGTGGCAGTCCCATGTAAGAGCTCCGCATCTCAATCCAGTTGAGAAACTATGGAATGATGTAGAGCAACATATAACGGCAGTAAGACCCAAGAATTTGGCCGATATGTGGAATGAAATCCAAATGCCCAGAAAATGTGCTGCTGTTAATAAATACTAAATTCTAGGATTTATGTGCACTTTTTTTTCTCTTATGAGAATAAAATTTTTATTTAGTGCTAAATTAATGTCCAGGGGTTTTTTGGGTAGTTGTATTCTAGATAAAAACCACCGCAATGCAGCAAATTAATCAGCCATGTCACAGAATTTAATTCCGTGCGGAAGTGGAATTAATTCTGTATTTGGCTTCTATAGAAAAAGTACAAGGAACATTTTTTTTCGTAATAAAACCACTTTTAATTTGCTATATGGAATTGTAATTTTAAGCAATTCTAGGTCTCACTCCGAAAAAATGTTTTGTTTTATCTTTTCTATAGAAGCAAAATACGGAATAAATTCAACTTCCGAACGGAATTACATTCTGTGACATGGCTGAATAATACAAAAAGGATATTCGAATTTAAGCGATGTAAGGTTATGTATGGAGCATACACCGATAATATAGTGATATTAATTTTGGGAAATTTTGTTATCTCCATCAGTTTTATCATGCAAACTATACTGTCTAAATTAAAATAATGATTTGTTTATGAACTAAAGAAATGAATTTATTATTATTGTTATTATCTTTATTATTTTCTTCTAAATTATCCTTTTGAAGTTACTGTTATTATACAAATGAATTATTAATTATAAAAATGAATTATGAAAGATTTTCTTTAAGTGTAAAGTAACTAAAAACAGTTTGGAATTTTATGTAAACATGTTATTTTGTAAATATCACTTATATACAAAACTTTACGAATATAAATAACAGTTATAATGTTGTACTAAAAAAGCCTTAAGGCAAATATGAAAAATTATAAACTTTACTTGCAATACAGAAGCGAAAAGGTGAGCATCCAAATAAATCTCTTTATATTTATATATCAAACACTAATCCCTTTGTGTTTTATTTTATTTTATTCCAATCTCAGGATTGAGAAATTATAAAGTATTAGTTTATTAATCAAACCGATTAATAATATACAATAAACAAATAGAATTTGGCGATTTTGACTCATTCAGATTTTGTATTGAGAAATTTCACCTGATGTAATAAGATGTCATTCTTTGTCAAATATCCAAGCGGTTTCGAAGGCTCTAAAAGCTTATAATGGCAAATATAAATTAGTACATGACTGCAAGCGATACCATAAACATTTATGCCACGACTCTTTAAGTTTACCATTTAATTATTCATTCTTTATGCATCAACTATGTTAACTTAAACGCCCAAGAATACAATTTAAAAGTATGTGAACATACAAAAGTAGTTCTAAATCAGGTTTGAAGGATATTACAAACAAGATTACAAACAAAATAAACCTTCTTCTATCTCTCATATTAAGATGCGTTGTTGAATGACATAACAAAATAACAAACAACAAAAACAAATTTAATAGTAAGTTGTTGTGGTTATTTTACAAAAGTCCATACACAATGTGTACCTTCCTCGAACGATGTTTCATGGTCCAGTGTTTTTAAGTTTAAATTTGTGCTGAAAAAGCTTACTGACCACCACTGCCAGCACCACCATTATCAAACACCAACTTTAACAAACCGCATTCTCCCTTGGCCACCTAGGACACAGACTACAGAAAAACATATGGACTTACAACAACACACATATAAAGTATCCATTCTATTTGTAAGTATGTACTATAAAAATCTAAAACTTGGTCAAATAAAAAATAAGGACAGCAACAAAAAACGTAACGTTACCATGTGGGATTATAAAGTGCCGTAATGCATTTCATTTTTATGTTACAACTTTAAGAAGTTTCTATGCATGTTTGCAGGTCTATATCTCATAGTAAGGGTTGTCCTGAAATTCTATTTTACACATTTTTTTTGTTTATTAAAAAGCTAATATATATTTGAAAATGGAAACAATCGGATGACAAAATTTATATTTTAATATAGTTATAAACTATATTGTTTAAAAATTCAAAAAATTGAAAGCAAACATTTTAAAAAATATTTTTAAACAATTTTTTATAAAATTTTTTATTCGAAGATTTACTTCTAGTTAAACATAAAAATTTATTTGAAATTTATTTTTGTATACTTCTGTTATAAATAAATTTTTATGTTTAACTAGAAGTAAATCTTCGAATAAAAAATTTAATACAAAAAATTTTTACAATAATACTCGCAAGAGGAAAAATTCTCATTCATTTAAAACAATTTTTATCAAATTTAATTCTTTCTAAAAATGCCACTACCTAGCATTAAAAATGATTTAAATAAGTATTTTAAAAAGTTCTCAATTTTGGAAAATAAATTAGTTTAAGTTAAAGATCAAGATAAAAACCGCAATATGTCATGAATTTGAACGCGCCAAAAGTTATACACTGTGTTGCATTACTATAATTACACTTGACGTTTGCTATTTGTTGTAAAGTTGCAAACAGTTTTTTAAACCGTTTAACATTTTTTAAGAGTATGGTTAATGATCTCATTTTTTCCAAAATTTAGGAGCGCGCTTCATTAAATTGTGCATTAATATTTTGTTGGTGTTTCATAAGAAGAATATGTTATTTAGTCTTATTATACAATTACCAACAATTTTCTATAAAATGCCACGTGGTTCGTAGCTTAGTGATTTTGAAAAAAGGCAAATTTCGAGCAATTGCAAAAAATAAACCGCTCACATATTGTAGTAACAAATTTTGGAAATAATCCGGATTAGTATGGTAAAAATAAAAGCTTTTTGAACGAGACAATCGCAGAGTATTGGTCAGATTATTAATTAATGTTAGGTAAAAATGCACTTGACAACACTTCAAATTGTGTCATCTTGAACAAGATACTAAGGAGGACTGCGATCCTAATAACTGGAGCATTAACCACTACCTCTACTAAGTCGCTTTTTGCGATACTAAACTGGATTCCAGTTGATCTAATGGCCAAGAATATAGCCATGAATACTGCCGTGAGACTAAGTGCAACGGGCGCTTGGAAGCATGGTCATTATGGACATGCTAGCATCATGGGAAACATATAATGTCTTCCTGAACTCATTGATTATCGCACTCCTAGACGCTCCTTCTTGCGAAGCTTCGGCTTCTCCATTCATGACGACATGGAATTGATAGAAGGTCTACTCCTTTATACTACGAGCCTATCTATATACACGGATGGCTCCAAAAAAGGGAAGAGAGTCGGCGGCAGGGTCTACATTCAGGAATTTGGAATCAGGAGGTCTCTCAGAATTACAAACGGATGTAGCATCCTTCAGTCTGAAATATCAGCAATAAAACGAGCCGCTAATTGGATCAGTTATTACAGAATATCGGGAAGAGATATACGTATATACACTGACAGTCAAGCTGCAATAAAGTCTCTGACAGGTGTACATTCTACATCAATCCTGGTCCAGGAATGCCGGACATCCTTAAACAGGATGGCGAGACATTCAACAGTCACACTCATATGGGTGCGCGGACATGGAGACATAATAGGTAACTGTATCGCAGATGACTTGGCAAAGAAAGGTGCCATGTTACCTGACGATAACATTGACCATCTCTGCGGCATTCCGCTATCGAAATGTAAGCAAATAGTCAGCAACTTTCACTATGAGCTAGCTCAAACCAGGTGGGGAAGTGAACAAACCTGCAAAGTCACACGACTGATCTGGCCTATATTAAATAGGAAACGTACGCTGTATTTACTAAAACTACAGCGACCACAACTTAGCAACTTGGTGTCAGTGATCACAGGACACTGCAAATTTGGCAATCATGCAAAACGACTGGGTTTACCCTATAATGATTTTTGCAGGAGTTCCAATAATGAAGAAGAGGAGGAAACGGTCTCTCATCTTTTATGTCAATGCTCAGCAATGAGTGGATCTCGTAGCATTCTTCTGGGGCAACCATTCTTCGATGATTTATCTAAATTCTCAGTTCTGAAGTTGGATGCTGAGGCAGAACCCCATAATTGAATTCCATAACACCAGATTGGCTTTAGAATTGCATTGTGCAACAAAAGTTTGCAATCCAACTTTAATGTAGAATTTCTGCCGATTAGCCAATTAATTTGCACTGCTTTTAATCTCATCTAGGTAAGTTTTGCGTCGATATGAGATTTCCAAGTTAAACGACGATCGAGGTGGATTCCGAGGTATTTGACTTGATTGTGTTGCGGGATAATTTGATTATTTATTCTGATGGACGAGCAGGTACTTTTCGCAATGTGAAAGTGATATGAATACATTTTTGTTCATTTACCCTGATTTTCCAAAGCTATAGCCAATTCTCTAGTTTATAAACATAATTCTGCAAATTCTGTGATGCAACTTGGTGGTCCTTATGGACGCTGATAAAGGCTGTATCGTCTGCAAAAGTTGACGTACTTAAAAAATCGCCTTCTTTGATTTTAAATTTGCGACCGTATAAATAACTTTCCATGAGTTTATGGGTGTTAGCAGACAGAGTTAATTATATTTTATGCATTAAACCGTCATGCCAAACTTTGTCGAACGCTTGCGACACATCAATGAAAAGGGCGGAGCAGTATTTTTTCTCTTCAAACGACCGTCTTATCACATTTACCAATCTGTGTGTTTGTTCGATGGTACTGTGTTTAGCTCTGAACCCGAATTGGTGATTTGGGATACATTGAGTGTCGTTCAGAATTGGAATCAACTTAGCCATTAACAATTTTTCAAACAGTTTTGAAATTGTCGGCAGTAGACTAATTGGCCTATATGACTCTACTTTGGTGTGGTCCTTTCCTGACTTAGGAATCATGGTAATCATAGATACCTTCCAATCTGCAGGATAGTATTCTAGGCGTTAAATAGCATTGAAAACAAATAGGATAATTTTTCTAGCTACACGAGGTAACTCCACAAGCATTTTGTTGCTGATTTTGTCCATACCTGGAGCTTTTTTAAGATTCAGAGTACCAATAGCGCTTTGAACATCATTAAAACTAAGTCTTAGAGGTACAGGAGGTCTAATAACGAGTGGAGGCAAATCAGATGCATTATTTGAGTTGTTTATAGTAAACACTTTTCTCAAATGATTAACAAATAAAGTCCCCTTCGCGGAATCATTTCTAGCCCAGTCACCAGTAGGATTTCGCAGAGGAGGCTTTCCTCTAACTGGTCTTTTTAAACCTCGTGCCGCCTTCCATAACGAATAGTCAGATTGTGGGGTACTATCAAGACCCTCCAAGTAAGATTTAAGTGAAGCCATTCTTTGGGTTTCTAAGAAATTTCTTAGTATATCTCTGCATGCTCGTAGCCTAGCTTTCAGTTGAGGATACCTGTGAATTTGCCACTCTCTTCTAACTCTTCTTTTTTCTGATAGGAAATGTTCGAGTTCAGCGAAATAAGTTCTGTTTGTCCTATTTCTACATTCAACGTGATAAGTGGAAGCGTGATGCACAGCTCGTCGAAGGTCCTCGGTAAAGTTGCCAATCGACTCATCAATATCGTCGGTAGTTCTCAACACTACATTTTCCGTGCAGTGGAAACTTAAATACTTTTTATACTTTATCCAACTTACTCTGGTTTTAGATATGTCCCGAAATGGAGAGCCATTCCCTTGAAGGAAACGCATTGAAATAATAGAGGAGAGAATGACAAAATGAGAAGAAAAACATTTATGCTCAATCTGGCAAGAAAATTTGTGTTAGACCACTTAAAATTCCGGGTTACAATGAAAGGTTGCCACGAGAACTAAGACTGACGCTGACTAGGATTCTTGGCAATGATCCCACCCACAACGATCCAATCTGTTTCACCAAGTGGAAGAAAACTGTGCTCAATTTGTTCCTCAAAAATAAAAAGGGTAACTAAGTACTGCTGTTGTGATTGTTTGAAACCAATTTGCGAGACCTGCCAAAATAAGTTGTAGCTTTTTATTAAACTATTGATTTGATCTCGAGTTTTAGGTCTTACGAGTATTTACTTTGTTTGAATTTAATTTTTTTTGTTTTAAAAACTGCTTAATTGAAGTTTAGTGTTAATTAAAAAATTATTATATTAATAAAACCTTACACTCATGACTAAGAAACAAAAATAGTTTTAAAAATGTTACGAAACAGTATTTGGAAAATATGAGTCATGAATATGGTATCTGGTGTACTACCACGTCAATGGAATTGTGAAAACAAAACCACGTCAGTCACAGAGGGTTAAATAGTCGATGACAGTTTCAAGCGATCTCTGCATCATGAACAATATTGGATATAATATGATAATTGAATTGTGGTAGTTAAATTAGTTCTATCCGCACATATATTTTATTATTAATTCTTTTGCAAATACCTTTTATTGCAGGCAGGACAAAAAAAAGAAAAAAAATCCGCGAAGAGTATCCAAAGTTCATATATTTCTTGAAAAGAAACCATTACACCACTATGGAATAATTAAGCCAACATACATGTCTACTAGAACAAAAGACACCTGACTGACAGCGAACTTGCTCCACTGAACGATATCGTGCTTTATTAAATATTTTAATAGATTTCTAATGTGATATACATTTTTTGTTATACAAAATCATTTAGGGCATTCCTTAGAAGTAGAGATAATGTCGTCGTAGTGGCACTATCACTACAAAATGCAGCGTCATTGTTGTTTCCTATATATTCATTCTATCAAACACTTTTACATGAAGCGGATTTAAAAATATACTATATATGTAAGTGTATAATGTATTTATAAACATTCATATAAATATGTATGTATAAGGGTCACACCAAAAATATTTAGAAATAATAAAACATATTTTGTTACAAAAATAAAAGGGAATAAATTTCATGTGGAATTTTTATTCACGATAGGGGTGATTAATTATTCAATAAACATTTTGTTATCAAACCCTCGGACCAGGGTGATTATTTTGTAATAAGTTTCGAATAAAAGTCGTGTATGAAGCCGAACGCTTCATACATTTTTTTCGTATCGTATTATGCAATAAGCCTGCCTCAATGAGCTTTCGATGTGCTTCCAAACTTGTTTTGAATAACCGTCGTTATTAGTATGTTCATACAACATACATACATATAAATAAATACAAAAATATAAAGTAGTAGTTCATTTATATAGTTACACACCTAACTGAGTATGGTGGCTGTGTGACGCCAAAACCAAGTTTATGTGTTTATTGTACTATAGAGAAGAGAAAATAAAAACTATTGCAGCACACAAAATGAAAGAAATCCCTGGCTGTGATTGTAAGACGCTTATTGTGGAATTTTTTGCGTAATTTTTATTTTCTATCACAAGTTTCTTCTTTTTAATTCTAGGTTAACGTGCGGTCAGTACTGTTGAAAACGTGTGGCCAAAGTACGGTGTCTGCAAATTTGTGTAAAATCAAAACGGTGAGTCCTTAAAATAGGATTGGTATTAATAAAGGCGAGGGTTTGAAACGTCTTTAAACTTGTTGTAAACTAAGAAATATTTTAAAGCAAAATAACAAGAAATTTTTAAGAGTTGAATTTCTATTGCAATAAATTTATTTGAATAAGTAACCACTGTAACATACATGTCTATACATACATATTAAAACATTGTCATAGTCAGGTGACATACATACATAGTTGTATAGAAGAATAGTTTGTTTTGGGATTTTATACGTTTTTGTTTATAAAAAGTTAGGTAAAACTTATTTTTTTCAACTAGCAGCAACCGTATTGAATTTTAACTTGTGCCGGATGATTGTTGGGGGAGATACTAACAATGAGTAAGTAAATAATAAAGTAAAGCTTCTATACTTTTTGTGATAACAGGAATAATTACAACTAGTGTCCATGTATCACTATGTTGATGTATTAAAAACTTACACAACTTCTAGGTTTCTCAATTCGGAAGCTAATGATTTATCATATGTTTCTGGAAAGTTGTTCGAGAAATTCCTATTCTGAAACCCGATAAATCTGATACGCTTGGGAAATAATACTGTTATTTTTCCCTACTACCACCTGCAGTAAGAGTTTTGGAATCCCTACTTATGACATACTTAAAAGAGCAGAGAGACGCATACCTCAACAACAGCTCTTAATTTAATATCCTCTCCTTAGGATGCCTTATTTTATGTACCGTTTTAATTCACCCTAATTCCTAAAAACTTTAAATGTATATAATAATAACAGAAATCAAAATATTTCTCCCTTAATAGCTGGCTGTCACTGTGTATGTGTATTTATTTGTTTATTTGATACTTACCGCCACAGTTAAATTATTGCCAATTTGAACATCAACAATGTCCTTGTGAGACAAATCGTATTTTAAGCCATTCACATCTTCAATATTATGAGAAAATTCATTGCCCAAGTTGTCATGCAATGAAACTTTTAATACGAAATTCATGCCACGTGGTATTTTCTCTTCGGTCTGTTTCAGTTTTAATGTTGGATACTCCAATGAGGCCAAAATATATTGTACATTTTTGACTTCAATACCAATAGCTAAAGTTTGATCAAAAGTTTTTGCCTTAAAGAAACAAAGAAGAAAAGTTAGTTTATGAGTATGTGTTTGCCATTTTATTGTGTTGCATTGAGTACGTACTATAACTAAATCTCTGCCCAAAGTCTCTTGAGTGCGTACAATACCATCTGGTGTCACCTTAACAATTGAATTGCTGTCACTCGATAGGCGGTATAGAACATCTTCCATATTTGCTTTTAACTGTATTAAACTACGTGGTGCCAATAAAATGCTATCGGTTGATATACGCTTGGGATGTTCCAATTCCAATGTTTTAAAAACTATGAAAATATATTTGAAATTCATTAAACTATCATATAATATGTGTTTTGAATGTGTTTTTGTTTTATATTTTTTCTTGTGTTGTTACTACTTACCAACAACCTCAGCAAATGAGGATATTTTTTGTCCACCTGGTAGTTCAACTGTTGCTTGAATTTTAGCTTTTCCTGGATTTAAAGCCTTTATGCGCACAGAAATTAAATCAGTATCAGAATATTCAATACCTTAAAAATAAATTAAAATAATTACATTTATTAATAACATATCTAAATAATAAAATAAAAAAGGTTTTGGTTTAAGAAATTATTTCTAAATTTTATTTTTTATTAAATAATTTTTAAGCTTGAGGTCACTTTTTGTTTTTTATAAAAGATTTTTTATTTTTATATATAAATTACTCAATATGTATTTCGATTTCCTTTGGAAATCTTCTTCAGGAGTTATTTTATTTTAATATTAAAAAAATAACAAATTTTCTATGTGTATAATCTATGTTATATAATTCTATGTAAATAAATATTTTGATATAAGTTTGAAAGGAGTTGAAAAAAATAAAAAATATGTTTTAAAAAAAAAAAAATTTTCAATTTTGTCAACCCCTATTCACAACAGACGACGCAAAACTCGTATGTAGCAGCTTTGGAGACGCCATCAATACCACAGTTGCAGAATACCGCATGAATGTCGTACTTAGAGGTCGCCCACCGCCCATTGCAGAAACCGAAAAACCACTGCCGCGGAAAACAAACGTAGTTCTGGCACAACTAAGATCGGGATGGAGCAATAGGCTTAACGCCTTTTGGTCCCACATAGACCGTGCCGTCCCTAACCTATGCCCAGTATGGCCAGGGTCCTCATGACACCCACCACATCTTCATTTGCTCAGCCAACCATACTTCACTTCGTCCAATGAATTTATGGTCCAACCCAGTAGAAATAGCCCACTTTCTTGGGCTGGATCTCAGTGCAGAACCCCCCGATTAAAACTTATTTAGGCTGCTACAACAATAACTGTACCCGTTATAACTAGTGTTTTTTAAATGATTTCTAAGGTACTAAATTTTAGTCAAAATGCAATTTCAGCGAAATAGAACTTTTGAACACCAAAAGGGATTAAAAAAAATTTTCAGCAGAAAGCTGAAACTGTCCTCTTATGTACTTTTGCACCAACCGGAACCAGTCTGTAGAACACTTTTTTCATTTGAATGAAATTACTCAAATTATTTTACCTGTTCATAAGACTCAAATATGTATGTAGGCTTTCGCCAGACTCTAGATGACCCATTGTTGTAATACAACATCATTTTTGTCTCGTCGCAGAATATGCCATCGTCCCAGTAGTCCTCTGGTTGCAAAACGAACGTTGCACAGTGGCTGAAAATCGTTTTTCATTGGCCAAAAGTCGAATTTTTTTTTGTCACCGATTTTTAAAATTTTTACACCTTTTTGGAGCTAATATATCCATATTAAGGTAGCCAAAAAATTAGGTTAAACTATTAATAATTGTGGGCGTGGCATGCTGTTAAACTCAACTGTTTTTTTAATTTCAGAAAAAGGTGTTTTTTATTTGTTTTTTGTCAAAAATAAATGGTTACTACTCGCAAGCTATCATCGATAATGGCCTGCGGTCTTTTTTATAATGTTGGTAGGATTATGGTCTTTAGTTGTTGTAAGTGGTCACCGCTCTAGCGTTTAATATTAGGGGCGTTCTGAAATATTTATGAAACTACTATATTTTTCTGAAATTTAAACTTTAGTGGAATAGAACTTCTAGGGAACAAAAGGGAACAAGAAACGTATACCACCCGAAGAAAGGTGAAAGTGTCTTCTTTAATCCTATATATACTTTTGCACCCGCCACGACCCGCCGGTAGAACACTTTTTTAATTTTAATGAAATTACTCTAAAAAAATTCAAATTACGATAATTTAAACAGCCCTATAATTACTCGTATACAATGGTGTATTAAATTTTCACTTTTTCGCCTAAAGGTTTATGTTTCTTTACTTTAGACTACGTAAAACTAAAATAATTAAATATAATACCTGGGAAAGGGTTTTATGGCTTTGTTTTGATTAGCAAAAAAAATAAGTCATACAAATATCACAATAGGTTCTACAGTAAACATATGATCTCTTTCTAATATACCTGTTATCAACTGTTAGGGTCAACCAAAGTCATAAACAATTTTATAATAATAATCGCGACAATAAACCACTAAAGAAAAAAAAAACCCAATATTGGCGAGATACTAATTAGTTTTACCTGATATTAACCCTTCGGCCGCACTTGAATTTACCTGTGACTACCAAGAGCATCACATATTTTTTCATGACTTTTTACTGTGGATCAAATGACGACTTATGGAACATATACTAAAAATCAGTTATGATTTGGATTTCGGGTCTTCAGGATCCATAAGAAACAATGGAACCAACAAAGAGTTAAGAAGTTCGAAAAAGAAACATGTTCAAGATGAATATCGCAAATTTGGATTAATTATAGATCAGCCAAAACAAGGGTCAGGCAATACAAATGATGACAATACCGCACGAAGATTCTTTTCGGATCCAGAAACAGCATCTGAAATAACAGGAGTGGATTTAAATCTTATTTTCAGATTTAAAATAATCCTAGAATTACTTGCGTGCAATGAAGAAATTGACGCTAGACAATTTGGAGATTATGCTAAGGAAACTGCAAAAATATATACAACCAACTACCCATGGAGTAATATGTCTGCAACAGTTCACAAAATCCCTTATCATGGAGAAGATGTCATTAAATATCATTTTGTGCCACTTGGAGATCCATCAGAGGAGGCTCAGGAAAAAAGGAACAAGGATTACAGATTTTATAGAGAGCACAATACTAGAAAAATTTCACGAAATTCCACAAATGAAGATCTATTTAATATATTATTGGCAACATCAGATCCGTTTATATCCAATATTCGAAATCAATGGAAAGTGGAACATCGGGATTTAGATGAAGAAGCCAAAAAACTACTAAAAAACAGAAATAGCGCAGAAAAAAATATAGAATATTTGCAATCAATATTTGTTTCAAATGAATAATAATTATAATTGCCTTCATTGTTATTTAAGTACGAAAAACATAGTATTAGTAAATAATTCTTAAAAAAACCGACTTCAAAATTTCGGCCAAATAAAATGTTGGATTAATTTTCAAAAATGTTTAATATAACTAATGTTGTTGCACTTTTTTGATTGAAAGAAAGAATTTTGAAAATCTTGTTAATCTTCTAAAAAATCGGTTTATGCTAAATCTATAATGTTTTCCCATTAACAGAGCTAAATTTTGACACCCATATTCGATATATTCTTAAAAATCAGTTTATGCTATATATCCCCGATATATCTCAATCAATTTCTGAAATTTTCATTTTTTTACCTTAAATATATTTTTCTGCAAGCCATATCTTCCAAATAAAAAAATTATTTTTAAAATTGATTCATAAATCACGAAGTTATTCAACAATTTATAAGAGAAGCACAGAAAAAATATAAATAACGGTTAATAAAAAACCGTATATCCGTCCGATCTTCATAAAAATTAAATGGGACCCACCTGCAAGCAAACCCTTTCAAACAAAAAAAGAATTTTTAAAATTGGTTTAGAAATGGTTATCGTGGAACAAACATAAAAAAAAGCAACATACCATTCGAATTGATAACCTCCTCCTTTTTGAAGTCGGTTAAAAATAATAATAAATAGAACCTACTATTGTTACAAATGCTAATAAAATCTATTGCAGTTTTTATTTTTAAAATGTTTTTTAAAATTATCAAATCTGACAGCAAAAAAGAATAAATTTTTCTGTAGTAACAGCAATATCTCCAGTGAATTTTACTATTTTTTTTAGTGTAAACATTTTTTGAGTGTAAAAATTTTTTTGAGTGTAACATTAAAAAAATTCCATTATCACAAAAAATAATTATAATTATTATTAAGTTCCAAATATTAAATTTTTTAATATGTAAATAAAAAAAATAAACCCATATTTCACTCCAAAAGTTAAAAAAAAATCAAAAGTTCAACTTTGACCTAGAAGTCCTTAAAAAGTCATCAATCAATTTTAATGTAATTAAGACTGGGCCAAGCTCAACTAAATATCTATCCATTAAAAAAAAATTACTTCAATATTTTGATCGGTTCAAAAGTTACAGAATTTTGGCCAATGAAAAACGATTTTCAGCCACTGTGCGTTGTAGCAAATTAAAGGCGCTTATCAATATTTGCTGTTGAAAGGAGTGGTTTTTTCGTCCTGCACTTGATGAGTAATTGTTCTTTATTAGCGCTTTTCTGGAAACAACAATTCCAGTCTCTTCTGCAAGCTCTCTAGCTAGTGTTCTTGTCGAAATTTGAGGGTTCTGATCAATTTTCCTGATTAAAAATCGTTTTGCACGCCCATTTATTTTTATTTTGGGGCCTCCACTATATTTTAATTGCAATCTTCCTTTAGTTTCGGCTCGATTTAAAATGTTATAAATTGTTTTTCGTGTCACTGAAAACATCTCCGATAGCTCACAAACACTTTTACCCAAATGGCGGTTGTAATATATCAGTTGAATTATGTCGTAAGATAATCTTTTTCCAGGAATCTTTTAATATTAATTTTCCACCAACTTTTAACTATTTTCCACCAACTTTTAACTAAGTTCAAAAATTTAATTAGTGCAACAGTAAATTTAAACATTGCATCATAGTAGGCTGACAGCGATTAAGTACATATAAAATAAATAGTTGTGAAAAGAGTTAATTGACACTTATAAAATGGAATTTTTTTTGTTTTTGCTTTATCTTTTTGTTTAATTGAATATAATTCAAACTTTTCTTGTTATCATACCACTCTTTATACTATATATATTCATAATAAATCATATAAATTACATCTGTCGAAATAAAATGTTATGTTTTTTTACTAAAAAGTTAAAAGTTTAAATTTTTATTTAGTGTGTAAAGTCATTATTGGCATACTGTATGTGTATATACAACATGCCTCATGCAAGTTGTGCTAGGTATTTCATATTAATTTGATATTTTGTTTCTATAAAAAAAAGAAAAAATTTTTCGTTTTGCTTTTTCTATAGAAGCAAAAAACCTAATTAATTCCACTCCCGAACGAAATTAAATTCTGTGATATGGCTGCACATATACATATAGTTATCAAAATTTTTAGCATTTGTAGCGAATTTTTACCTATTTTTAGCCCTTTTTAGTTTTTTTTTTTAGGAATTTTTTATTCCATCTGTTTATGCTACCTGGGTACACAATATGATGTAATTCACGTAATAAAAGGATAAAAGAGGTATTCGGATACAAACTCAGTTGCTAAAACATATCTAAGCAGAAACAATCGAATTTTAAAATATTTCAAAAAAAAATGAAGAACTTTAGCCATAAAGAATTGTCCGAAGAGTATTTTAGAAACAAATAGCAGGAAAAGGTTTTAAGTTACGTTCTGAGAAAAGTAAACGTATTTTCCTTCAGTACCGAAATATAATTGGACATACAAAATAAAATAAAGGTTTTCATCAAAAACTTAAGAAGTCGCTACAAAAAGTTGATAAAGTAAACATAAATTTTATAGCTGCTTTGCAAACTGGTGCATATAAATTCGGATTATCGCCGCTACATACAAGAACTAAAAATTAGTTATGATTTAGATTTTGGCACTAACTAATCAATAAGAAACAATGACAGCAATAATGAGTTACGAATTAAAAAAAAGAAACATGTTCCGGATGAATTTCTCAATTTGGAATTAGTTCAGCTAATTTTTTTCGTATAAAATGTTACCCCAGGCATCCTGGAAAACAACAGGAATCAATGCAGTCATCTCCACAATTAACTCTAACACCAATATGTTCAACCAATTCTGTTGTTTTTGGCGGTAGCAGTTGATGTTAAATGTTTTTTTCTTAAAATTGCTACTCCTCCTCCTGAACCTGTTTGACTATCGTATCAATAGGAAAAGAAATTATTATGTCAGAATTCAAATTTCATCATTTAAACAGGTTTCGCAAATTATGCAAATGTCAGCATTATATTTTTCCAATATATTAAAAAGCTCTTCTTTTTTGTGCAAATACTACGTGCATTCATGATAATAACTTTATATTATTATTCATTGGTACAAAAATGTGCATGCTAAGTTGGCAACAACCTCTTCTCGAGTCTTACAACTTTTAAGATTTGAAATTAATTTAAAAGTGAGGTTGTTTAGTTCTTCAAACGAGAACAAATTGTTGTGGTGTATTTGCCTGAATTCTAATTTGATTTAGAGTTAGTGAAATTATTATTGTAGTTAGATTTACTGTTAACAGTTTGATTATTTTGTCTAGGACTTTTAGGTTGAGAGCGTTTGTTTGTACATTTCCCTGCTAGGGCATTCTGGAGACATAGCTTTATGTGGACCTTTACAATTTGCACAATTAATGACTGTAGAGAAACATTCTTCAGTTTTGTGATTTCCATCACATTGAGCACAAAAAGGTTTTACGTTGCACCTACTAGAACCACGACCATATATTTGGTAGTTATAACATTGGGTCAGTTTTTATTTATTTGATTTATGGTATTCCCATTTAACTTTAATACAATTTATTACAGAGTAAAGGCCCAACTATAATATGCATATGCTAGCTTAAGCAAATTGCAAAAGTTAACGAAAAGGCTGTCAAATGCATAAGCAATTCAGAGTTAACTTTCAGTTGGCTACAATGGCTTTGAAACTTTTTGTCCACAGTTGCTCATTTATGTTTAAAAAAAATGTTTTTATTTTAACAAAAACCCATTAAATGACTATATTTTATAAATATTATTATATTATTTTATAATTAAAAGAAAACTTCGTACCAGAAACGCATAAATTTTCCTTTTTTTTTTAATTTATCGGCAAAAGTACTAAAATGTACAGCTGTGGCAGCACTACATTGTAAATAATAATAAACGTTTACATATGTTTTGTTAATTTTCGTATTGTGTTTGCAAAAATGGAGAAAAAACTTAAAAATTTTAATAATATAAAAATATTAAAGTTAGCGCTTGAAGGGTTGTGCACATTAAAAGAAATAAGTGAACTACACTGTAAAAGAAGAAGACGCTCTTGTTCTGTCAGAGAAATAAACCGCGACAGAGATATTTTTGTTAAAATAAAAAGGGCCCTTTTATTATAAAGGCACCTATTTTTTCCGCATTTTCTATTAAATTTAAAATAAATATATTTTCTTCTTTCTCCATTTTGTTCAAAACACAAACAAACAACAACAAACAGCTGATTCCGTACAGAATGTGCGATCAGTTTCGCTTTTTGCTTAAGCAAATGACAGTTGAAAAACTTAACGAAAAGTTTCGTTAAGTACATTATAGTTTGTCACATACAATTTATATGTATTCGCAGGGTTGCTTAAGCTAGCATATGCACATTATAGTTGGGCCTTAATTTTGCCTCAGTTCCTTTAAAGTAATTGATTTTCTTTCGAAATATACAATGAAAATAATTTGTTCTCTGTTACTGTCCTTGTAACAGTTTTAACATTTGTACATTTAAGACCTAATTATAATTGTAGCTTTCTTAAATGCTGGGTCAGTTTTATCCAGTCCCTAAAGTATAAGATTATAAGATTTTTAATTTTTTTGTGTAAGTAAAATACTCCAATTGGAGTTTGTTGAAAAGCGTATCACAACTTTATCAAATTCATCCTTATAAGAGCAAAATAATTTCAAACCTATTGAATTTGTATAGTCTTTTACGTTTAATATTATATTTGTATTTGCTCTACTTGACACTTTAAAATGGTTATTGGTGGTATCGGCACCTTAACAGCTGTTTTTTTTTTGTCTCTACGTTTCTTCGCATAATCAGCCATGTCACGAGCTTAATTCTGTGCGGAAGTGGAATTAATTCCGTATTTTTCATATGTAGAAAAAGTAAAACGAAAATTGTTTCGGAATGAAAGTACTTTTAATTATAAGTTATTTAATTGTTAATTTAATTTAAAGTGATTTCATTCCGAAAAAATGTTTCGTTATACTTTTTCTAGAGAAGTCAAATACGGAAATAATTCCACTTCCGAACGGAATTAACCTCTGTGACATGGCTGAATATTGTCATTTTAATTATTTGGAATAATACAATAATAAACACAAGGGGGAGGGGAAAAATATATCGTACACTTTTTGCCTACACATCAAAAGTAAAAAGAAAATTATGACTTTACACATCAGCTGATAGTGCAAGACTGAAATCACCCGGATTAAATCTATAAATAGAAGAATTTGTTTGGTTTGTTTTTTAAAATTCAAAGTCTTATGCCAATGTAAACAAAATTAGTGTTAAATATATTTCAACCAGAATTCATTATTACTTTATACATATTAGAACCATTTGGAAACTTTTCACCAACAAGCCTTGCAAGCAAGACTCTGTTCCAGCTCACAAAGCAAAAACGAATCAACTGTGGCTCAAAAACAACGTTCTGGATTTCATATCAACGGATGATTGACCAGCTGTTTAGACCTCCACCCGTTGGATTACAAATTATGGTCCGCTTTAGAAGGCGTTGCTTGCTCTACTCGACATCCAAATATTGAGTCGTTGGAGCAAGCTCTTGTCCGTGCAGTGGACAATTTCCCAAAGCACGAAGTGTCAGGTCGTGCTGGAAGGCAAACGGAAGTCATTTCGAATAATTTGTTGCCATTGAACAACAAAATAAAAACAAAAACAAAAATTTTAAACAAAAATTATAAATCGTTTTCATTTGTCGTCGATTTTTCTGTGTACCAGTATTTATGACTTGACTAAGTATAAAAAAAACAGTAACGTTGTACGGTAAACAATGAATGAATACAAAAATTATTCCAAATATTTAGTTTTACTATTAATTAGAGAAGGAAAATGAACTAATATTTTTAATTTTAAGAGAAAAGTTTTTATTCAGGCTAATAGTTCAAATAATCAAGAATACTATTGTAAAGTACTGGAACAATTGGCAAATTGGAATGCATTTTCTACCCGGCCAAGGGCGTCCTCAGCACGTCTACAATGTGTGTGTATTCTTCATTATTATTTATAAAACTTGTATTATTACAAATTTGTTTTTGCTTTTCTTGCTGCGTCTACTTTTTTTTGTAGATCAATAACAGCAATGTATGTATGTTTTTGTTGTCATTTCTCCTTTATTTTCTCCTTTTGGTTGATTGTGTTATTTTTTGTAACTACGAAATACCGGATATGGGATGATGACTACATACTTTGATACACCGCGCCATGGTGTTTGTTATGTTATTAATTACTGAAGGAAAATGAGTTTTTACTTCATTATCTTGTACTCGTAAACCTGTTCCAGTGCTAGCTTACAAAACCTGCAAATCTTGCAAATATTAGAACAATATTTGTTTTTTTTTTTTTTTTTGCTAATTTAGTACTTATATAATTTCTTAGAGAATTTGTTTTGAATATCAGCACAAATCAGGTTATCGGTGAAGAAATTTATAAAAATTGAAAATGACCCAAAGTACAATTTGTATTAGTGCCTTTTAAAATTTTTTAATGATAAGTTTTGGTTGTTTGTTCCGTATCTGTTCCTGAACTGTAACTCAACCATTCAAGATCATCGAAGAACATTTGTTATATGAACATTATGTGAGCATTAACGGATTATCTAACCGAAAATAATGCTGTATCGTAGTTCAAAATATAAAGGGGAATATTATTTTTATAAAAATAAAGCTCTTACCAGCGTCAGCAAAAATATTGTAAATATTTACAACGTCGGGTTGATTTGTAGACCAAACTATGTGCATGTTAGCCAATGTACCCAACACCATGGGCGAGAGATCAGGAACACCTAGTTAGGTGACAAAAATAAGTGTAACACACGTAATAAAATTGACTACTTTATTATAATTACCCCATATAGAAGCTGGCATTACAGCACCGCTACGTATTCTAATGAGTGGTGTTTTAATATGTATATTCATCAATGGTACAACTTGCACTTCAATAGTATCTTCTGATATGACATCTTCTTTGCCGTTAATGGGATTATTCATAATACATTTTCCAGTGATTTTTGTTTCGCCCAATTTATTTGCAGTAACAATAGCAGATTCCATTGCTGCAATAAAAGCATTAATTAAAAGTAAATTATTGAAATAGTTAAATTGGAAACTTACTTATCACTTTTTTATCGTGCACAAAATATGCAATATTGACATTAGGCTGGGGTCCACCATGATAATAGATTTGTAAACTTGAACCCACCACTAACGTTGAATTGCGTGGATACAAGCGTAGCGGCGGAAATACCTAAAAACGTATAATAAATTATCATTCTACATTAATGAAGTTGGATTTTGTTTACCTGCACATTGATATGTTCACTTGATACCAGTAAATCTCCGCTTCCCGCATTGAATACAATTTTAGTTTCACCTAAATTGTTGCCGGTTATAACATATCTATAATAATTGGAGAACATTTTATTAATTGACATTAGCATTACAAGCATATATTTATATCTACATACCTTATTTCGCCAATATCTAAGTCGAACTGGTCGCCTAATTGGATATTCAAAATATTTGCATTAAATACTTCTTCCGCCAATTCATAGATGTGTAAATTGAAGGGATCAATATGTAGTAGATTATCATGGGAATCATACAGTTTTACTATAGCTTCAATAGATTTTGTACGTTCTACACGATCTGCGGCTTCAACACGAATAGCACCAATACTAACGACAGAAATTGACAAAAGTGCTGGTTCATTCATTAAACAACGATCTATTAGTTCTAGACGGGTCTACAGAAGAGAAAAAATATCGATTTGAATAATGTTAACATTAGTACAACCCGTTGAAATGTGAATGGTACTTACGTGTCCAATGCGCAAAGGTGTTACAATCAACTCCTTCTCTTTGTTATCAAATTCAACCTTAACAATGCCGGCTTCAGACAGCTGGAAATCATAAAATCCACTGCCCTGTGACATAGGAATGCGTTCGCGTCTATTTTTGGCCAAAAATATGCTGATATGATCCGAGGGAAAGAAAGTGCTGTTGACAGTCATGAAACGTATTTCATTTTCTATCACGGGTGTAAAAACTTCTCCAGTTTTTGGCTGAAATGTAAAATTTACTTTATTAATAAAATATTTGCCAATAAATGCCCAATTTATTACATTCTTAACGCCGAATGCTGGTTCCTCAGGATAAATATCTTGTTTCCTCAATACTCTTTCGTCGTATTTGGTGACCACACCTTTTATACGGAAATTTTGTGAAACCTCGACAAGTGTGGTAACGAGAATATCTTTACTCGGCAAACGTACACCTTCCAGATACTCTTGCTCCGCCTGACGATTATAAGATATGGCTCCACTTTGGTAACGCTGATCACCAGCTGCAAATTCCCAGTCAATAAACAGGGATGAGATATTCATCAGTTTACGATTTTTAGCATCCTGTACTTCAATTTCTATTTCAAATTTATCATCACGATCTTTAAGCTGCAGCAAAGCATTTTTAATTTCCATGGGACACGACGAACGCATTTGTTCCGTGGTGTATAAATTCAAGAAACGCGGCTTTACGCAATACACTTTCGTAACAATTGTAGAGACATAAGGTTGGAAATTGGGCGCTAGTAAAGCATTAAACACATTAAATGTCACTGCAGTTTCACCAATTTCCCTACACAAGACACTGAAGGCGTATAAATTATTTTGTGTATCAAATTCAATTTCCGATACCCGAGCAATGTTGTAATCATACTCTGTGCCCTTTGTCAACTCAGCTTCTAATGTGTAAATTTTCTGGGGGCCATTTGAATAGATGACATTACGTGAAGCGCCTATGGGCAAGACGACATGATTTTCAATAGGATTTAGAATAATCAACGGTTCGAAAACACTCAAAGTAACTTCGTCCTTCAAAACTTTATCTTGGAACTTGTATGCCATTCTTAAATGTGAAAGACCAACCGCAGTACTGCGTAACTGTACTACTTGACAGGCATCTGGGGCCATTTCCACACCAATATTGTTGTAGTCTACTTGGAAGATTTGATTGGAAAATTCAAAGTCAAACATAAGGTTTTCGCATTTTGTGAACGGCATCAAAGTTTGGTTGACATAAGCATACACTGCCACATGAAGATGCACATAATCTGTTAGTGCGGTTTCAAAGTTATACTTTAAGATCTCCAATTTCACTGGTGGCACAAAGTAAATATCAGCCTGGCGGGTTATTTTTTGGTTTTTAGCCAAAGCTACTTTAATATGACCATGGGCGGTTAACAGTGAACCGGTAGAGGTGTCAAATGTGTCTATATTACGTTTGGCATCTGTATCACGTATCACCGTTGTGACCAAACCATTTTGATTTATATTGAGGAGACGTGGGTGTTGGGACTTCCAAGTATATGAACCATCGCCTCCTTGAGCTTGGAACTGTATCTTTTGAGTTTTTATGACATTTGGATCGAATGGTAAAATAACTTTGTTGGGCTTTAAGGTCAATTCGCTAAAGATTTGTAATTCAGCCTGGGTCGTTAACTACATAAATTAAATATAGTTTTTTTATAAGAATTTTGTTTTGAATTACAATAATAACTCCTCTTACATCTTTAAATGAACCATAAACTGGAGTTGTACCTTCTCTAATTGCTTCACCATTTATACGAGAACCGTTCTTACTGCGCTTATTAATTAAGAAGAGCATTTCGTCTAACTCAGAGTTTACCGAAAAGCGGGAACCCAAAGTAATTTTATGATCATCACTGCAATAAAAGATTATTAATGTTAGTATCAAAATAAATTAGAAGTATTTTTGGACAACATAATAGAAGGAAATAATATTTACATATAAATGATTTTTTGCGGAATAATTGGCTTATATATCCTAAATTACGAACATATAGCGTTAAAATCTGTATTAAAATAAAGTCTAATATATGTCTAATATACACAAATGTATATAGGTATGTATGTATATACAGAGATTAGTATATAGGGTGTTTTTTTTAGATGTATAGAAATTTAAGTTGGCAACACTTTTTAACTGGCGGCCATTTTGTCTAGGTTTTTTTTTTTTTTTATGTATAGAACTTTGAAATTGAATAAAACAAAGATGATTTTTTTTAAATTCGCATGATGTTTACTTTATTCGAAAGATAATCTTCTGGCATTATAATTTAAATATGACTTCTGGCATATGATGGCCACGGCTTGGGAGAAATCTAATCAGGAGGTGTATTTATTTATTTATTTAGTATATCGCCAATAACGCGGCGAATGTTGTCCTGCAAGTGGTCAATAGTTTCAGGCTTATCGGCTGTTAAAAAAGTTTTGCCAACATAAAGTTGTGTACACCAAAAAAAAAACACCTTTTATAATATATATATATATATAATATATATATATTAGCTTTTTGTACACGGTGTTTCACGGTTATATACATAAATTATATCTGGTGAATTTCGCACTAAATTTGTAATGAAAAAAATATTTTTTTATTTTATTATTATTTTTATTATTAAAATGTTTAAATGTAACTAGATTATTTCTAAAAAAAGTATTCTAAAAACTAATAAATTAAAAATAGTAAATGTAGCACTAAATATTAACTAGATGATAACACACTGCACACAATATTGGATGTTTTTTCATTTGGTGCCAAAGTGTATAAATTCTGACTACTTGGTATTCTTGAGCAAGCGACATATAATTGTCCATGAGAAAAACACGATGTTTTCAAATGTAAAGCAACAACCTTCCGAGTTTGATCAAATGCCAAGTAACTGGAAATTGCAAACGCATAAATTGAAATGGCAAACCTTTAATTTGGGTCACACAATTATTTTTTGGTGATGGTAAGTCTATTTTGCACAACCAATTCCCATTCACCATATTTTGGTTAATTTCAGGATAAACCTTTGATATTAGTTCTTCTTCTGAAGAGTTAATAATAAATGACCTGCAATTATATTAGCTGTTAATCGTACAGCTAAAGTTCCAGGTCGAATAATATTACTAATTGTTTCAATACAAACTATAAATGGTATTAAAATTGCTGGGGTACCTTGAGGAACTAAATTGTAAACGCATAAATTGAAATGGCAAACCTTTAATTTGGGTCACACAATTATTTTTTGGTGATGGTAAGTCTATTTTGCACAACCAATTCCCATTCACCATATTTTGGTTAATTTCAGGATAAACCTTTGATATTAGTTCTTCTTCTGATGACTTTATACTCGAATTAATTTTATCAGCTGCTGTTCCTCTTGTAATTACGGGTAAGGTTTGTCGAAAGCCTCCAGGATCAGTTTTTTTACCAACCGCATAGGGTTTGATCATTTAACGTTAAAAATTGTTTTCTTTACAATGGTAACTCCCATTGTGTGTCGTGGTGTGTGTGTTGGTCCTAATACTTGGCATGCTCCTCGGAAAGTATCACATTCATGACCATCAATAGTTTTGAGCTCAGAAGAAAGAGTCATTGCAATTTTAAATACAACAAATTTAAAGGTCGCATTTATTTTTTTTTTTAAATTGTTTTTACTTAAATATGTAGAAACAACGATCAAATTTGTGGTTGAAAAGAATTGGTTAAAACTTGAAGACAACAATATAGAATTGTTTGACGAGTTTGGTTACATATTGAAATTTATTACCCCCAGAGAAAATTAGCGAATTGAATAAAAACAATCCTCCTAATAAGCCACGTTCTACTAAACCACATAATTGTCTAAATTTAACTTGAATAATAAAGTTTTTTCCCCATAAAAAATGGCCCGGTTTTAAGTTTGAGTGTTGTTAGTACTTTTCTTGAAAAATGTTCCGGTTTCGCTCAAAATTGAGGTGGTCACACTAATTATGCATATATAAAATACAGAGCAAAAAATATTATTAGTAAAAATCCCTGTGGAGTAAAGTATGTATAACATTTATTTTTTCATCAAAAATTAATATTTCGTATGCAGAAATATTAAAAAAAAAAAAGATTTTGATCCAGTGATCATAAATTGTTATTTTTTAACATAATCACCCCTATCGTGAATAAAAATTCCACGTGAAATTTGTTCCCTTTTATTTTTTAACATTGAATTTTAATAGGAAAAATCTGATAAGGGAACAAATTTCATGTGGAATTTTTATTCACGATAGGGGTGAATTTAAATGCAAAAATGTCCATCTGAATGTTGTACGTTCGTACAAGAACATTCGCACAAATAGGTACATGTAACTATTACTTAATGTATAAAAAACACTTACTGCGTATACAAATCAACAGCTATTTCATGTTTTTCTCCTTCAACTGTAATCCAATTGTTGTATGGCAGTAGGCTTAAGCCGATTTTTTTGGGATTGGCCACAGTAATTCTTGCACTGGGTACTGATGATTTTGTATGTTCGTTGCCAGCAGCGAAATTTCCATCGTTTGGAACATTGCGATCACGTAAAACAACTATTGTACGACCTGCCTTAAGACCTGTTCCAGTTGTGCCCTTTATACTGGCCACAGTACCATCATCTATTTCCAAAAAGTATTGATTGTTTAGTGAAATCTCTTGTAACCTGCCCATTTTCAATTGTAATATGCGGAAGTTAACGGTATCACCAGGTAAAATATAGACATCGGAGGGTTCCAAAATTATATTAGCCAGCACATTGATGTAAACTTGTAGTGGTTGAACATGTTTATATTCCGGATAAAGTAGATTAACAGTGACCTAAATAAGAATAAAAACATTTAAATCCGTTTTCTAATATTATAAACTACTGTATATCTCACCTTTGCTGTACCAGTATTAATACCTTCCAATAATACCATATAGCCTTTAAGGCCTTGTACTTCAAATTTTTCCAAAGCTTCGGGCGTTTCATGGTAAGAACTTTCAGTAAATGTTAGAAATCTTAATGCTGGCGACCAATCCTTATTGTCTTTATTCAAAGACGAAATAGCCCAATTGAATTCTATACCTTCTAGTGTCGTAAAAGCATTTCCTTGAGAATCTTCTGCATGTATTACAAATGTTTCCGGAGCTTCTTCCAAATAAAGCTGTCTTGTCGTAGTAATGACACTTAACTTGTCAATGACATCCAAAATGACATCACAACGTAGAGACTCGCCACTAGCAACATCTTCTGCCAGCACTATGGCAGTATTGCGTCTACGTTCACGTGACAACACGGTAACTGTAGCCCTATGGGTGCATTCATTTTCCGCATCTTCATAAAGCGGAGTGATCAGAATTAAATCCTGACGCGATGATGCCCTGTGAATAATCGTAAGCAACACCAGTAATAATAATGATTAATTTATTTCATTTTAAGGTTAAGATCAATAAAGCGCCAAAACAATCATTTCCATCCATTCAGCTGCTCATATTTGACTGTCTCACAATGTGTTTGAATCGCCGGTATAAACAACAACAACGCTATTGCAGAAACAACAACAGATGTGCCAAAATTTTAAACAAAACCTTACCACTTAAAACATCCTTTTTCTTTCACTTCAAGAGTGAAGTTAATTGAAATCTTATCAAATATTGGAAGTAACACTCTTGGATAATTTAATTTTGTTGCTTCTGTACATTTCAAAGTACAATAAAATAAAAAAACTAGACACAAAACTATTTTAATTTTTTCCATTTTGGCACGTTGTGACAATGCGAATAAAAGAAATTAAACTGACAATAAATCGTTCGGAGTAAATAAACCCACCACAGTATGGGGCAAGGTGAATTTATACTAGGTGACAGCATAGCGCCAGCTGATTATTCATGGTGAAATTGAAAATGTCAAAAAGTTGTTTACAAATAGTCACAGTTTATTGTTTGTATTTTTGTATTGTTTGTTTTCTTTATTTTATGCCAGATGTTTTTGACAGTAACGAAAGTTTTTACACAAACAAAAATGCCTGTTGTTCTTGCCATGGTGAAATTAAATACCAGGTGACCGCATTGCTACAACAATTACAACAAGGCAAGAACAACAGGCATTTTTCTATATGAAAAACTTTCGTCACTGTCAAAAAGTTTTTTTTTTATATAACTTTTTGGCATTTTCAAATTCACCATGAATAATCAGCTGGCGCTACGCTATCACCTAGTATTTAAATTCACCTTGGTTCTTGCCTTGTTGTAATTGTTGTAGCAATGCTGTCACCTAGTATTTAATTTCACCATGGTATGGGGAGTATATATGTCAACTAGTATTGCCAGATCAAATGAATAATAAATGATTAAAAAATTTCCACTTTTTTTTGGGGTTTTTAATATAAATTTCACACGTTTCAATTCTGACCCTTTAATGCAAGTATTTTTGAGTGAGAAGGCAAAAGAGAATAAATACATAGCGAAAAAATATTTATCTAGTAAAATATTTAAATCATAATTTTTGTAATATACATATACTGTACATACAAAATTATCGAATTCCTTCGTTATCCGATCGGCCTCAAATTTCGCATCAGTCAGTTTTTAAAACCAAAATAAGACAAATGTTATACATAATTGTAGTTCTAAACTCTGTGGAACTTTTTTTTGATATACATATGCAATTTCATGCGACATAACATCTGCTTGTTTATAGAGCATAATCTACATTATATTAGATTAAACATGTTTAAATCATAACTAATATACTTGAATTATTTTAAATAATGCTGTAGCTTAATTGGTTAGCGCATTTGATCATTAAGCATGAGTTGGTATTTGTAGCCCGGGTTCGATTCCAAGCCGCTGCCACTCAAACAAAATCAGTTTCTGAGAATTATTAGTTTTCTTTCTATCCATTATAACTAATATTTACCACAGCGCCCTCCTTCGGTGGTATAGCATTCAAACGCCACCGAAGTAAAATAAATAAATAAAGGCTACAAAATCAAGCTTTAACATTAATGCGCCTACACACCACCAGAGGCGCTGCAATTCTGCACTAAAAACAAACATAATGCGCAATTACAGAGTTGTGATATAAAAAAGCTTTCTTTCTTTCTGCGAGACAAAGGTACAAGTGAATAGGGAAGATGATTTTCGAAAATTGTCCAACCAGCTGGAAAGGGAGACTAGGGATTTCTATACCTACCAGCTCAAAAGCGCAAAAGGACTCCAAGTCGTTCTAAAGGGTGTAGACCCATGTGTTGATCCTGCGGAGATAAAGACCGGTTTAATGGACAAAGGGTTCAAAATCAAGAGCGTAGTGAATATTAGAAACCGTGAAAAGATCCCTCAGCCCATGTTCAGGGTAGAATTGGAACCTGGAGATGTTGTCTTAAAGAAAAACGAGTCCCATCCCATCTACAATCTGATGTACCTTCTGCATCGTAGAATCACCGTGGAAGAACCACATAAGCGTCAGGGACCCGTCCAGTGTCTCAACTGTCAAGAATTTGGTCACACCAAGGCGTATTGTAAATTGCCGACAGTTTGTGTTGCGTGTGGGGAGCTACATGCAACTGCTCAATGCGATAAGTCGAGAACTGACTCAAAAATCAAAAAATGCAGTAACTGCCGAGGTAATCATACCGCAAATTATAGAGGTTGTCCAATTTACACTCATTTGAAAGGCATAAGAACCAACAAGACGTCAGTATTGCCTAATCATCCTCAACAGCCAAATTTAGCATCGAGTGACAATTTCCCTCAATTATTACGGTTCACTAGTCATGTAAACGCGCCTAGTTCTAGACAAGTTTCTTACGCAAACGTCGTTAAATCTAATATGCCAAGTCTGGAGCAGGAACCTAAACCCCAATCTTCTGAGCCGCATATCAACAATCTAGAGACAACATTGCAGACACTTGTCCAAACTATAAACACTTTTACGACCACCATGACATCCATGATGCAGGAAATGCTGAAAATGCAATCCACTATCTTGCAAGCCATTTTAAAAAAATAATTTATTTAAAAATTTGTTTCTGGAACGCGAACGGCCTCCGCCAACATAAAAATGACCTGGAATACTTCCTGATGGATAAGCAGATTGATGTTATGATGATTGCTGAAACTCACTTGACGTCGACAGGGTACTTCAAAATTAATGGCTACGAGTTCTACGATACTAAAGTCCCCCGCGGAAGAGCTTGTGGTGGTTCGGCAATTCTTATAAAGAACAGAATAAAGCATTATCTAATGAATAACATAAGTGAGGATTACCTCCAAGCAACAAACATTTGCATTGAATTCTGTCAATACAAATTTGTTTTATCACCGATTTATTCTCCGCCTCGATTTTCAATAAAAGAACACCAATACCATAACTTCTTTAAATCCCTTGGAGCTAGATTTTTAGTTGCTGGTGACTTTAACGCCAAACACACATTTTGGGGTTCACGTCTGGTAACCCCAAAGGGTCGCGTACTCTTCAACACCATTGCTAAAATGGGCTTAGATGTACTCTCAAGTGGACATCCCACCTATTGGCCGACGGACCGACGGATGATTCCCGATGTTATTGACTTTGGGGTAGTGAAAAATATCCCTGTAGAATGGATGCAAGTGGATCCTTCACTGGACTTGTCCTCAGATCACTCTCCTACTATCATTTCAATGCATTTCCCTCAAGTCTGTGGTTCTCCATTTATGAACATGACTAAGACCCGAGTAAGTTGGATAAAATACAAAAAGTATTTAAGTTCTCATTGCACGGAAAATGTTGTGTTGAGAACTACCGACGATATTGATGAGTCGATTGGCAACTTTACCGAGGACCTTCGACGAGCTGTGCATCACGCTTCCACTTATCACGTTGAATGTAGAAATAGGACAAATAGAACTTATTTCTCTGAACTCGAACATCTCCTATCAGAAAAAAGAAGAATGAGAAGAGAGTGGCAAATTCACAGGTCTCCTGAACTGAAAGCTAGGCTACGGGAATGCAGAGATATACTAAGACATTTCTTAGAAAGCCAAAGAACGGCCTCACTTAGATCTTACTTGGAAGGTCTTGATAGTACCCCACAATCTGACTACTCGTTATGGAGGGCGGCAAGAGGTTTAAAAAGACCAGTAAGAGGAAAACCTCCTTTGCGAAATCAGACTGGTGACTGGGCTAGAAATGATTCCGAGAAAGGGACATTATTTGTTAACCATTTGAGAAATGTGTTTACTATAAACAACTCAAATAATAATGAATCTGATTTGCCACCACTTGTTATAAGGCCTCCTGTACCTCTAAGACTAAACTTTCGTGATGTCCAAAACGCTATTGGTACTCTGAACCTTAGAAAGGCTCCAGGTATGGATAAAATCAGCAATAAAATGCTTGTGGAGTTACCTCGTGTAGCAAGAAGAATTATCCTCTTTATCTTCAACGCTATTTTACGCCTAGAATACTATCCTGCAGATTGGAAGGTGTCTATGATCACTATGATTCCTAAGCCAGGGAAGGACCACACCAAAGTGGAATCATATAGGACAATTAGTCTACTGCCGACAATTTCAAAACTGTTTGAAAAATTGTTAATGACTAAGTTGACTCCAATTCTGAATGACACTGAATGTATTCCTAATCATCAATTCGGCTTCAGGGCCAAACACAGCACCATCGAACAAACACACAGATTGGTAAATGTGATAAGAGGGTCGTTTGAAGACAAAAAATACTGCTCCGCCCTTTGCATTGATGTGTCGCAAGCGTTCGACAAAGTTTGGCATGACGGTTTAATGCACAAAATAAAATTAACTCTGCCTGCTAACACCCATAAACTCATGGAAAGTTATTTATACGGTCGCAAATTTAAAATCAAAGCAGGTGATTTTTTAAGTACCGCTCGGCCAATTGAATCAGGTGTGCCACAGGGTAGCATACTGGGTCCTACTTTATATTTGATATATGCCTCCGACATGCCGTCAGACCCCAAAATCCATACGTCAACTTTTGCAGACGATACAGCCATTATCAGCGTCCATAAGGACCACCAAGTTGCATCACAGAATTTGCAGAATTATGTTTATAAGCTAGAGAATTGGCTAGAGCTTTGGAAAATCAGGGTTAACGAATAAAAATGTATTCATATAACTTTCACATTGCGAAAAGATACCTGCTCGTTCATCAGAATAAATAATCAAATTATCCCGCAACACAATGAAGTCAAATACCTCGGCATTCACTTCGACCGCCGTTTAACTTGGAAGTCTCATATTGAAGCGAAACTTACACAAATGAGATTAAAAGCAGTGCAACTTAATTGGTTAATCGGCAGAAACTCTACATTGAAATTGGATTGCAAACTTTTGTTGTACAATGCAATACTTAAGCCAATCTGGTGTTATGGAATCCAATTATGGGATACGGCCTCAGCATCAAATATTGAAAAAATTCAAAGGGGTCAAAATAAAACTCTACGTATAATTACTGCAGCTCCATGGTATGTTAAAAATTCTCGAATCCACAAAGATCTAGGCGTGCCATTAGTAAAAGTCGAATTTACAAAATATGCGTCAAAGTATGTCAGCAAACTTGAACACCATCCAAACGCACTTGCACGAGACATCCTTAACTTTAGTGGCCACAATCGGTTGAGGAGGGATACCCTTGCTTTAACTCAAGCGCAAAATAGATGACTGGATCAGTTGATGTGAAATTTTTTAGTATCATAAAAATTTTTGTCTAGCACTGGCTGGGCTTATTATTTTCTTTGTAGGATTAAGATTTGAATACTTATTGTCATTTCATATATGAAGATTCAATAAATAATTAAAAGCAAAAAAAAAAAAAAAAAAAAAACTCAAATAGTCATTTTGGGCCATATCACGTTAATTTATAATGTCTTGCCATAAAACCTTTATCTTTAAAACAAATGAAAAAATGTTTGTGTGTCATCCTAATATGCTTTTTTATCCTGCCAACAGTGATATAATTTAAAATACTTCTAATGTAATAAACACGGTAAAGCGGTAAATTCCATAAAACGAAATAAAAAGTTATTTTAAAATGGTATGTTTTGATTCGATTTGTGTACATGTATATTACATACAGAGTGGGCCAACTTGGACTGACTGATTTGAAATGCTTATAACTTTTGCATTTTTAATTTTTTTTAATTTTTTTTTTTTTGCAGATAATACAGAATTTTATAAAATTTCATAATGTCATCATACTCAGTGGAAGAACGTGTAAAAATTGTTGAATTTTATTATGCTTCCGGACGATCAATTGTTACAACACAAAGAAAATACCGTCAGCATTTTAATACTGCAGAGGCTCCCAGTGTAAACATGATAACTGCCGAATTTGGGGTACAGAGAATCCAAGAGCATTGCATCAGCGACAATTACACCCTGTCAGATGCACTGTTTGGTGTGGAATCATGGCTGATAAAGTTATTGGTCCATATTTCTTCGAAAATGAGCTTAATGAACCACAAACCGTCTCTGGGGTGGTATACCGTACCATGTTGAAAAATTTTTTACGTCCGATAGTTCTCAATAATCGTAACATATGGTTCCAGCAAGATGGAGCTACAGCTCATACCGCAAGAGCCACAATGGCACTTCTGCGAGAAATCATTCAGTCAAACTTGGCCCACCCTGTACATATACATAGTTGCTCATGATCATCGTCATCATCTTTTTCATACGCATCCATTATCAGCGCAAATCATTGGCTTCACACATCCAAACACACATTTCCTCACACGCAACCCACCCAGCATACCATTTTAGGAGCTCTCCGAAAAAGGAGTCAGAAAAGAGTCCAACAAAAGAGCATTTTCGGAGCGCTCCGAAAAAAGGAGTCAGAAAAGAGTCCAACTAAAGAGCATTTTCGGAGCGAAAGAAAAATTTGCTTCCCAGCATACCATTTTAGGAGCGCTCCGAAAAAGGAGTCAGAAAAGAGTCCAACAAAAAAGCATTTTCGGAGCGCTCCGAAAAAAGGAGTTAGAAAAGAGTCCAACAAAAGAGCATTTTCGGAGCGCTCCGAAAAAAGGAGTCAGAAAAGAGTCCAAATAAAGAGCATTTTCGGAGCGAAAGAAAAATTTGCTTGTTACTGTCCTGAGTCGGTACTGTCCTGACCCAGAAATTCCACTTAATTATGTGTGTACCAAAGCGTTGTTCTCCTGCTATTTGTGCTTTGAACAAAAAAAACATAGCTGTACCACACAAGAATAATAAAAACAAGATTACACAGAGCCCAAGAAAAACCTCATAAAAGACTCTTTTCTGGCATTATCTAAGAGCTCTTTAAGAGCCCAAAAAAAAACCTCATAAAAGACTCTTTTCTGACATTATCTAAGAGCTCTTTCTGACGGACCATTTTCGAATGTAATGACCCTCTTTTCTGAAGGTTTTCGGAGCAATTATGATTGTTTTTTGGGCTCATAAAGAGCGTTAACGCTCCGAAAAAGGTATCAGAAAAGACTCTTTTCGGACTCATATGGCTTGCTGGGTTGTTACTGTCCTGAGTCGACACGCAGTATGACTCAGAAATTCCACTTAATTATGTGTGTACCAAAGCGTTGTTGTTCTGTTATTTGGGCTTTGAACAAAAAAAAAACATAGCTGTACCACACAAGAATGATAAAAACAAGATTACACAGCGCCCAAGAAAAACCTCATAAAAGACTCTTTTTCTGACATTATCTAAGAGCTCTTTAAGAGCCCAAAAAAACCCTCATAAAAGACTCTTTTCTGACATTATCTAAGAGCTCTTTCTGACGGACCATTTTCGAATGTAATGACCCTCTTTTCTGAAGGTTTTCGGAGCAATTATGATAGCGCCAGCTGATTATTCATAGTGAAATTGAAAATGTCAAAAAGTTGTTTACAAATAGTCAAATTTTTCTGTTTTTGTTTGTTTTCTTTATTTTATGCCAGATGTTTTTGACAGTGACGAAAGTTTTTACACAAACAAAAATGCCTGTTGTTCTTGCCTTGTTGTAATTGTTGTAGCAATGCTGTCACCTAGTATTTAATTTCACCATTTCACCAACTATACTAGTTTACTCACAACTAGGGCTGCCATATTAATTTCGGAAAAAGTCGTCAAAATCCGCATAAAAAAGAAAAAAATCGTCATTTCGAATTTTAAAAATCGTCAAAAAAATGTGAAAAATAAAAAATCGTCATTTCGAATTTTAAAAATCGTCAAAAAAATCGGAAAAATAAAAAGTCTCATAGTATTTTGAAATTTTTATTTAAACGAAAACATAAAACTACAAGTTTATAGTCTCTTGTACAATACATATCAAAATATATAAATTTTAACTTTTTACATAACAAATCACCAAAAATATAATGTTAAAGACAACTTGTGTAATATTTTTATAATATCTTAGTCCGTTTTCACTTCTATAATTCTGACTCGTCAAAGCAAGTATTTTTGTATGAGAAGGGAAATAAGAACAAAAGGGGTACAAACTTGACGGTACTGTCAATTTTCTTATTTCTTTTTGTTTTTTTCATGCATGTTGATGCACATTAAAAAGTACGAAAATTGATTTGACGTATGTAAATGAAATGACAAGTTCAAAAGAGAATTAAACAAAAACTAGTGAGCTTAAACTGACGAGTGTGAAACAAGACTACAGTATTTTATAAATAAATATCTGAATTTAGCTTATTTTATTAATTCACGTTAAATTACAATGTCAAGACAATTTATTTTAAATATCATTTGGAGTATAGAATTCAATTCATCAATCATATACGAGTGCAGGTACTTATTTTCAAAGAATTCCGCATTTTTGTTATTTAAATTTATTTGGCTGAATATGCTTTCAACGTTTTGTTAAAATAGGAAAATTTTTTGTAGAAGATTTCCCCGTGAAATTTCAGAAATTGTTTCCTCTTAAAAATTAAGTAATGGAATTCAGTATTTTAAATTGATTTTTATGTTTACAGATAAATAAGTAATCTCGACTATCCTGTCTCAATATTATTGGGAATTATTTTACTTGAACTTGAATAATTAAGAAAACACTATTATCACTTAGTTTTGTTTTTGTAATATGTCATGTTCTTCTTAATATTTATGATATTAAATGAGAAAAATAGTTGTTGTCTAAAAAAAAGAGAGAATTTGGTAACAAAAACATTAATAAAACTAACAAATGATAGACATTTTTAATAATTCAGAAAATCGTCACTTTCAATAAAAAAATCGTCAAATTGTAAAATCTGGCAGCTATGCTCACAACACAAATGTAAAACATATCGTATGATCCCACCTTAAGTTGTTGACTAAAATTTGACATGATTTTACCAATACCACTCTGAAAAGTTTGACAATTGTTTTTTATTATTTATTATTTTGCAAACTAATTCTAATTTTTCTGGCAGTATTTTCAAAATAACTTGAAATTTTTTACTAGAGACAAATTGCAGCTAAAAAACAAAATGTCTAGTACTGAGACTGAAAATACGGATAAAGATGAAAATAAATCATCTAAATCCATGAAATATAAAATTAAAAATCAGCAGGAAGTAAAAGAGATGCAGTCTGAAAGTCTTTATGAATACATAGACAATCTGCATGCTCTGGTAAAAAAGCAAGATAAAAAGTTAAAAAAATACAAAACTAAAATCAATAAATTGGTAAGAATAAGCAGTTAAGAATTTTAGTTTGAAGGTTAACTTAATGTAATTTTATTTTAGACTAAAGAAATTGACAACTTTAAAGAAACTCGCAAAAACGGTCGCTTATCAGGTTCACAAAGGGAAATTGAAGGTGCTGATGCCGGATCAAAAGAAAATGAATCAGTGGAAATACAAAATGGAACGAAAGATGATAAAAACAGTAAGTAAATGTGTTAATATTTATTAAAACTATCAAATTACAACGACAATTTGTATTAAAAACGTATTTTGGAAACTGCAACATTTGCGACGAGTCAAACTAGAGCAACCGCAAATATGCAATATTAGATGTTTCAGTATTCTCGATTTAAGAGAAATTGCTGGTAAATTGTTTTTGCTCCAAACAAATTGATACAACTTGAGATCTCTGTTTATATTAAAATTTTATGTAAAGAGTGGTTGTTAAGAACTTTTGAATTTGATTAAAAATAAACACAAAATTTAGATAAGTGTGTGAAATCTTTATTTGAGGCGATAGAACGATCTATATAATTCAATGTTTAAAGATGATTTCATATAAATTTTTACAGCAGCTACGCCTCATATATTTCATACGCTGGGTCCAATTTTGCATACTCTATCCAACATATCGGCCGTTGTCTCACGTTAACAGTTGCGGGCTTGTCCCAATAGATATGAGCCTTAACATAGCTTCACAAAAAATAGTCTAAAGCGTTTAATCGCACGGCCTAGGCGGCCAAATGACCGGCCCCAAACGTTAAATAAACTCACCGTCTTGTTGAAACCACATGTCAGCCAAGTCCAGCTCTTCAATTTTAAGCCAAAAAAAAATTGTAATCATCGCACGGTAACGCTCGTCATTCATAGTAACGTTCCTGCCTTCGTTATCTTTGAAAAAGTTTGGTCAAATGATGCCACCGGCCCATAATCCACACCAGCAGTTCTAGCAATGCTTCTGGTTACTCTTCTCACCAAATACGACAATATTGCTTGCTTACGTATCCATCAACTAGAACTGCGCTTTGTCGATAAACACAATTTTACGATAAAAAAGTGCTCGATTCACTTTCTTAACCCAGCATGAATTTTGACAAAACTTGAACCATTTTATACTGATGGATATGCAGAAAGCCTTATGATTCTAAGCATAAATTGAAAATTTTGTGTGTAATTGGTATTATTTATTCAACGGTAGTTTCGAATTATCATTGTTATGATTTCTCTTATATTATTTCAATTCATTTATTTAAATTCATTTTTATAAAATAACTAGCTATACCCGGTGTGCTTTGCTACCCCCCCCCGCTCGTCATAAAATAAAATAAAACGTATTTATATATTTACAAACATTTATTTATTTAATTTTAATGTATTTATTGCAATGCTTTAGGCGAGACCATGCCCTTTTGTCCACTCACATAGTCAAGAATTTATTATTTCGTAAGAATATCCTGTTGTGAAAATTTAATGACGATCGGTCCAGTAGTTAAGACTATATTACGATGTTTAATTTTCCTAAAAAGGGGCGTGGTCCCACTCACTTTTCTCCTGGTACGTATTCCTAATTATGCCAATACCATATGTACCAAATATCACCGACGTAAGTCAAAAAATGCCCAAAATATGGCGGGTTAAATTTGTGGGTTATATGGGCGGTGCCACCCCCGTTTGTACAATCAAAACTTCATATAGCCTATTATTCCTTCCAGATTGGTCCAAGGGTTTGGCCTCCTATTAAGCACAAACATACAGACACACATTCATTTATATATATATAGATTAAAAGCAATATAATTTAAAGTGAAATGGGGCGAAAAATGGGGATTTGGTAATAAAAAAAATGTATGTAGTTAAAAAGTATATAAAACTTTAGGTAAATACATATTACAAAAAAAGTATTTTGTATAGCAAACATTGTTAGTGGTATACGTAAGTATCTGAATTAAAAAAGGGGGCGATGAAGTAGGCGTGGTTCATAGTTATATGGCGAGGTTAACAGTATTAAGAGCAATATACTACCAAATAAAAAAAATTCGTTGGAATGAACAAATTTGTATAGAGAATAAAACTTTCAAAAATTTGGCGTGAAAGGGGCATGGCTTAAGAAATCTTTATTTTTACCTCGCCTGGAGTATATAATGTGTATACAATTTGAAGTAAATCTGTTAAAAACTATATGGGAGCAATTACATAATTTTTAAAAAATGGGCGTAAAAATGGGCGTGGCCAAAAAAAGTACCCTATTAATCATATCAGAGTCCCAGTTAAATGCTGTGAAAATTTCAAAAATATCGGTCCAAAGGTTTGGTCTTCAATTAAAATATTTTAAAAAAGTGGGCGTAAAAGTGGGCGTGGTAAAAAAAAGTACCCTATTATTTCTTCCAGAGTCACAGTAACATGCTGTGAAAATTTCATCAAAATCGGCTCAGCCGTTTTGGAGTCTATACGTTACATACATACATACATACATACATTGAATTTTATATATATAGATTCAGTACAATGTTATGTTCTTTTGATAAAATAATTTAGTACAATCTGCTGTCAATCAAGCCAAAATTAATAATGTGTAGAGCTGTGTCGTTCATGAACGAACGGGTTAAAATGTACGGATCACTTCATTGAACGGAATGAGCCGGCCATTTAACTGAACGGTTTTCGTTCAATAGTGTACGGATCAATTTCGTTCAGCTGCTGGTTATCAAAAGACAAGAAGAAAATCACATTCAATAATGGTTTGGGGGCCCTTGATTTCTCAAATTGGTCATCGTTATACTCGGTTTCTTGAGAATCAAACTGATTTCCATTCTCCCTTGATTTATTCCGAACTGGCGTTTGTTGAGTAGGTACTGCTGATTGTTGAGTGGGCATTGCTAATTATTGAATAGGTACTGCTGATTCAAGCATGCTTTTCGACTCTTCTTCGTCAATGCCGTTTGATGTATTACCCGGCTTTCTAATATGTATTGTATTACGTCTATAGAGTTTATTGTTCGCGCTTACTATGCACGTCCTATTTGACACTTTCTGTTGTACTTCACCTTTGGTCCACACATCATCAGGATTCTTTTTCATGTAGACTTTATTTCCAACACTTAAACTATTTTCTTTTATCTTTCCTTTGTCAAAGTACTTCTTGTTGTTCATTCTTCGATCTGCGATATTCCTTGGAACGTCTTCTACTACTTGTTGATCTATGTTTATGTTTGGTATGCCGCAGTTTAGCCATCTACAAAATAACCTCTTTGATGGATTGGAGCCCACCTTGTTAGGCGTATTCCTCCAGATTAAGAGTGATTTGTAAAAATCTGTGTGCGACTCTATCACTTTTCTTATAAGATGTTTTGCAATTTTTACCGCAGATTCGGCCTTCCCGTTTGCTTGCTGGACTGGATGTACAATGTTGAAATTCCCATTCCGCTGCAAACTTTACAAATTCATCATTTACAAAATTTGTTTCATTGTCTGTGATAACTTTTAGGGGAATACCGTATCTGCTAAAATTTTTCCGACACAAGTTAATTGTTCTTTGCCGACAGGTTGTTCAGTTCATCCACTTCGAAAAAATCTGAAAAGTAATCTACTGTTATTAAAAAATATTTTTTTCTATCTTTGATGTTGATTTCGAATACGTCCATTGACACGATTTCAAACGGTGATCTTGGTATTTCAGATAACATCATCGGCTCTTTTTGTTGATTTCTGGCATATTTATTACAAATTTCGTAGTCTTGTATCTTTCGCTTTATAGTATCTGTAATTCCTCTCCAGTATACTGTTTCTCTGGCCAGCTGTAGAGTGGATTCTATGCCCAAATGTGGAATGTGTAATCGATCCAGTATCTCTTTTCTCATTCGTTGTGGAACTACGATTCTGTTGCCTTTGAAAATTAGGTTGTTGTTAACCACCAACTCGTCACGGATGCTCCAATACTCTCTAATAGCCTCGTCTATATCGGATTTGTTAACCGGCCAACCGTTTTCTATAGTCGTCGTCATCGTATTCATAACGCTATCATCAGCAGTGGCTCGTTGTAATTTTATAATCATCGCGTTGCTTAATCTTTTATGTTCTATGTCATTGCAGGCATCCAGTTGCTGAAGTTGCTTTTCTATTCTGTAGATTTCGAAAGGTTTTTCACCACATTTGTCTTCATTGGTGCCCTAGAGAGCGTATCTGCTATGCACATTTGGTTTCCCTTTGTGTATTTTATACTAAAATTATACCTTTGAAGAGCTAGTATCATCGATTTATCTCACCAAATGCTGTTTCTTGTTCATCGCCCCATATAAATTCGCTCTTTATATGTGTTACCCTTCTAAGTGGTTCTGTAATTTCTGACATATTTGGTATGAACTTGCTCAATTACGTCGCCATACCCAAAAAGCGTAATGTTTCTTTTTTGTCTGTCGGTCTTGGTATGTTAACAACAGCGTTTACCTTTTCAGGATCTGGTTTCGTTCCCTTATCTGTTAAAATATGGCCAAAAAATTTTATCTGCGTTTGACATATTTTCATTTTGTCGCGATTAATCTTCAAATTCTCATTTTTAAGACGGTCAAGTAGTTTCTGCAGGTTTTTATTGTGATCTCTGGTTGCTTCATCGATGTTTGCTCCTTTTCCCACTATCAAAATATCGTCTGATATACAAGCCACACCTTTTAACCCATAAATAATCTGGTTTTGCCTCATCTGGAAGATTTCCATTGCCTGTTTTACTCCGAACGGTAATCATTTAAATCTATACTTTCCGAATGGAGTCCAAAATGTTGTCATCTTACTGCTTGTCTCATCCAACTCCAGTTGCCAGAACCCGTTTCTCGACAGTTGGCAATTGTCTGGGGTCAATACAAATTCGGAGCTTGTTTCCATTTTTTCTCACTATGACAATGTTGCTTGTCCAACAAGTGTGTTCTGGCTCTTTTTGTATAACTTCCATCTTTACCATATCTTCCAAGGTTGTTTTCAGCTGGACACGCAATGCTACTGGGATTCGACGTGGTGGTTCGCTTTTCGGTGCTACATTTTCATCTATTTCCAATCGTATTACGTAGAATATCAAATTTGTGTCGTTTCTTTTATTTATTTATTTATTTATCAATTTCGTTCAGCTGCTGTTTATCAAAAGACAAGAAGAAAATCACATTCAATAAGGGTTGTATTCATTCGTTCAAAGTGAACGTTTGAACGAATTGAATGAACGAATCAGTCTTAGATAAATGAACGAAAATGACCGGTCACTGAAATGAACAACTCTAATAATGTGCTTTTTCTTCAAAACCGCTGATCAAAAACAAAATATAATACACTAAGAAAATCACATTTAATATGACAATAATTCAAAAGTAAACTTTTTCAAAGAACTTAAGCTATGTGTCCACGATCGTCAGATATTACAACGTTGTCCGAAAAATGTTCAGAAAATGTCACAACCGTGTAAACGTTGTAAGAAAAAGCATTTTCAGTACATTGGAAGACAAAAATATTGTCAGACATCTAACAATCGTGTAAACACACAATTTTGTCATTGTCATTGTTTTAAGACAATTGTCAAACACTTTTCATTGTCATATGTGCAAAGTTTATGCATCTGCCAATGGCAGCATTGTCATAGAAATTATTCCTAAATGCAACTCTGTATATACATAAATAAACAAACAAGTGCATTGATACAATTTTTGAAAAAAGTACAAGCAAATTAAAGAATTAAATTAAAATGTGAATTAGGACATAAGCAGAAAAAATGGTTCCAATTGCTCTTTTTTGTTCCATGACAATATTAAAATTTTTTAAACACACACACAGAGCTGCAAAACGAATTTGACAATGCCACACAACAATCTGACAACCGTGTAAACTGACAATTTCGGTTGACAGATAAATTCATTGTGTGACAATTATGTGCAAATGAAATTGTAAGTTTTCTTACAGCCGTCTGAACTGACAACTTACCTTATGACACTGTTGTAATATCTGACGATCGTGGACACATAGCTTTATGCTTCTATTGATAATAAATTGTAAAATACTGCTTTAGTAGACTGTATGTGCAGCAGATGTAGATACATCAACAGCCGCTACATATTATATTGAATATTTATAATTTAGAAACTCGATTAAATCGACTCCTTAACTATTTTCCAAATGAACAATCTACTGCCCAAACAATTTGCTAAACAAATAATTATTTGTGTTGTGACTACTGTGAACAAATATACGTTCATTAAACCTCTAATCAACAAAATACTTTTAGTTTACATAATCTACTTATGTATAGTTTGGCAATCTTCAATTTCTGCGGAATAATAAGAACAATATTTTTAAAGCTATTTTATTAATTTCATTATATATTGGTCAAATGAATAGTTTATATGTTTATTTGTTATAACGTTTGAAGTTTGCTATTGGATATTAAAGTCCTCGATATCAATATAACTTTTCAAAAACATTTTATAAATGGGTGCAATTTCGTAATATTGATACATATGTATTAGATTTTTTTCTTCTAAATTCTCCATTTTTGTACATCAATGAAAATATTAGAAATTTGATAATCATTAATTTTTTTTACATACAACCACAGGGGGGGGGGGGGGGTTTATTGTGTATTTTGCTTTCGAATCGAAATAAGCAATAACCTCCTAACCTAAGTTTTTTCTACAATAATCACAAAATTTCCAAAAGTTCGATTCTCATTAAAAAAATTAACAAATTTTTGCTGGACAAATTGTACTGAGATCATAATTGTTCCTTTATTTTTCAGCACATCTTCATTTTATTTTTAAAAATTAAAAAGAAACATACATACATGCATTTATTTTTATGTTCTTATCAAGTCAAATATTTTTCCTAAAACATAAAAGTACATTATTTTATTTTTGGTTTCTAATTTTATAACAAATACATTCTCATTCAATGAATTACGCTATTAATAATTTAATTATTTTGACTAGCCACCGCTGCTACTAGCGCTGCGCCTCTTCCAGAACCATCCTCTGAAAGCATCAAATCAAACTGCATTTTTGGATTGATTAATTTCTTAATGGCCGATCTCATGTAGGCATCAAACTTAGGATGAAATCTATAAACAGAACCGTCAATACCCACTACCACTTTGGGTTCGTTGATTCGATTTATTAAGCCACTTATGCCCACTGCTACCAAATTAGCTGCACGCACTGATACACATTCACATATATAACGCAGTTTTTGACAATCCTCTACAGAGGGCTTTTCAATGCCAAACAATTGTTTAATTATATAACGAGTTTTTCTACACTCGGGAAATGTGTCTGCTTCAATGTCCGAAATCATACTAGTTTCGAAACATTTAGTTTCATGGGTTAACTTCTGTATTAATTCCAATTTGTTCTGTGACAATGCAAATATTAAATTCTGTCCAATGGCATCGATTAATATTAAGCGCACTAGGTCGCCCAAATACATTCCTGAAACAAAAAATATATAAATCGTTTAGCAAAAGATATTTAAACTAATTTATTTATTTATTTATTTATTTTCGGAAAAACAGTACAACAAGATTTAATCTTATTTAATAGTACTGCGTAGGTGGAGGCAATATATTAATACAAACAAAATTCTTAAGCTTATTAATAAAAACTAAATAAATAACAACAAATCATTAATTAAACAATAAAATGTACATAGTTTGACAAACAAATTAAAAGAGTTTAGAAAATTATCATTACTATCTAAAAAGTGTAAATATTGCTCGTTTAAAGTGCTTTGCATTGCTTAAAATTTGTATATTGTTCGGAAGCTCATTCCAGAGACGAATGGCATTTACAAAAAAATGTCTTTCAGATATTTGTTTTTGGTACCGAATGGAGTTGATCTTATATCCTCTGTTAGATCTTGAAAATATTATTCTTTTAAATAGATATTCCGGTTGTTTAGAATATATAATTTTATGTAAATGTAACAGCGTACGGCATTTTAACAGGTTGTCGAAAGAAATATTAAAAATTGTATAAGACAGATGATATATGATTTCTTCTTGAGATTCCATAAATATATCTGCCAATATTGTTGTAGGCCACTCTGAGTTTATTTTTACTTGTTGAATTACAACTAGAAAATAGCTCACAACCATATGTTAAAATTGGCAGAATATATGACTTAGCAAGTAGCATGCGTATGTTTATTGGTGTATATGACTGTGTCATCCATAGATTACGAAGCATAGCATATATTTTACCACATAGACCATTTATATGGTTAGACCAAGTGAGAGTATCATTAATAATAATTCCAAGATTTTTGGCGTGGTCAACTACCTCAATTGTGGAGTTACCGATCCGAATTGGCGGTAGGTTATATTGTTCACCGCTGCTTTTCTTTATCATCATTGCTTTTGATTTCTTTGCATTTAAGCAAAGTCCATTTGCTGAGGCCCATTTGAATACATTATCGAGATCACTGTTTAATTTTATAATACAATTTTTTATATCAGATGGCACACAACTGATAATGAGTTGGACGTCATCTGCGTACATCTGAATTTCACAATGAACGAGTTTCAGTGGCAAATCATTACAGTAAATTGTATATAATAATGGACCAAGTATAGAACCTTGCGGGACACCTCTCGGCATTTGACAATTTGTTGATTTGTTACTGCCAACATAGACCAGTTGACTCCTATTTGTTAAATAGGAAGAAAGAAGTTTGACGGCAGTATTAGAGAAATGGCACATATACTTGAGTTTTTGGCATAATATAGCATGTTCGACAGTATCAAACGCCTTGGAATGATCCAGTAAAACTAAAAAAGATATAAAGTTGCTGTCCATTTTTGACCTTATCTCCTCGCAAACCTCAGTAAGAGTTGAAATACAGTTGTGATTAGGTCTAAAACCTGACTGCTTCTCCGATAATAGTTTATTTTGGTACAGATATTTGGCCATCTGCGTATGAAGAATTCTTTCAATAACTTTAGACAAAAAAGGTGATATAGCAATTGGTCTATAACTCTTATCAGGTTTAGGAATAGGTATAATTTTAGCACATTTCCAACTAGATGGGAAAGATGATGATGTTATTATGGAGTTTGCTATGTGTGTTATTTGTGGTAATATGTGAGTTATTATCAGCTTAATAAATTTAGGGTGTACACCATCCTCGCCTACTGAGTCCGATTTGATGCTTAGAATAGCTTCCAGGACATCTTCCTGAGTAACACACTCGAATTGAAAACGTATCAAACATTGTTGACTTTCATTAGGGAAATTAGTGGAGTTATAGTAGTTAAGGTTTGCTTGAGGCATTGGTATGTTTGCAAATTCTAAATTGAGCTTGTCAACATCGATAAGAATTTCAGGTTCTGGACAGTTTCTCATTAACCCCATCGATCGGATTTCACTCCATTTCTTTTTCGAGCTAATAGCCATTTCAAATTTTTTTTCATAGTATTTGGATTTAGCAGTTCTTATTTTTGAATTTGTTTTTCTTCTACAAGACTTGAAGTAATTGTGGAGCTGAGTTGTTCTAAATCTTTTCCACCTTGTGTATGCTCTATCTCTTTCATCAATTAAGAGTTTGATTTCATCTGAAAACCACGGATTATCATTTTTTACAGCTTTGGTTTTAATGCAAACATATTTTTCATATAAATATTGTATATTATTGTGTAAAAAATCGACTTGCTCATCTACATGGGGAATAAAAAATATTTGATACCATTCAAATGAAGTTAGCTCTGTTATAAGGAATCCAAATCAATGTTTTTGAAATCTCTAAACGTTATTGTTTGTTGCTTTGTTGTTTGTTGCTTAGTAATTATAAAGTCATAGGAGGTGAAAATGAGATCATGTTTTGAGAAAACAGGGGCAGATAGCTGATCAAATGAAAGAATTCGTGAAAGATTATCTACGAAAAAAAGATCAAGTAAAGAACTGCTGGTGGATGTAAAGTGTGTTGGCAAAGTCTTATTTACTAGTATCATACCAATTGCACTCATTTCATACATTAGGCTTTTATCAGCTAAAATATTGGCATTAAAATCACCAGTTAAAATGACATCAGTATATCCAAGAGTAAGTGATGCTAGTTTATCCATCAGTGGCTTTGTGTTAATTCTATTATTAGGCCTATATATCACACCCAACAAAAGTTTTTGTTGTTTATTAAAAATTTCAAGGAACAGGTATTCCAGTTTCTGATTATTTAAGGCTTGTTCATTATGGTTATCTAAATCAGTACTATTATCATTATTAGGAGAAATTTCATAATTATTCTGCTCATCCTCATCCGCGGTTTGGTATTTAATATTACAAGATATTGACGATTTTACATATATAGCAACCCCTCCGCCATTTGACTGTCTATCACTTCGAAAAAGACGATATCCTTTGAGTATGTAGTTATAGTCTAGAATATCAGCACGAAACCAAGTTTCGGAAACACAAATTATATCCATATTAGATTCCTCGAAGATAAAACGAAATTCGTCAATTTTTTTATTTAAACTCTGGGCGTTTATATGGCATATATTCAGTCCGGAATTTTTTTGCAGAGTATTCTAACCATTGTGTAGAGATTGTCTCTGGAATTAACACTTCTATCATATAATGGAAATATATTTAAATACAAAAATATTATCAGCAATGCAAGCACAAAGAGCAGTTATATAAGTTATATTGTAAATATTGTTGAAAAAAAGACGATAAATAGTTTCAAAGGATAAATTATGATTTAAGGCACAAGAATAAATTAAAAGTCTCAATAATTTAATAATAAAATTCATAAAAAAGTTATGTTGAATTATTTTAAGTAGATTCATGAAAGTTGTAATTCTGAAAGGTCTGCATGTTTCCATCGCTGGTATCTGGTGGACGAAACATCTGATGCAATTCGGATAAGTCATTAATACCTACTGGGTCGTCTTGTTGAGATTTTTTTATATAAACGATGCCTCTGTTAGTAAAGACATTTGATATTGTTTTGCCTTTTTTTAAACGGTAAGCTTGTAAAAATATTCGATGATTTTCTGGAGTGAGATTATATTTAAAAACTGTATCTAGGAAGTTAAAAAAAACAATGTGTTATTAGACTGTCCCGAATCGAATTTAAATCGTGACAGTAATGAAAGAAGAATTTTTAATTACTTTCAAATCGATTAACACACAAGCTATTTGGTATAAAATTGCACATCAGTGAGTGAGCTAAAGACTACTTTATAATATCGAGAACTAACAGCGAAATATTCTTAAGTACAAAAAACAAAACTTTACATGCTAATTGTATTTAGCGATTATTTAAGAAACATGTTAAACTTGCTTGATTTTGATCAAATATTCAGCATTAATTTCCTTTGATATACTTTTAACATTCCAAATTTTTTTTAATTAAATTGAGCAAGAGATCAATTTATGGAATATTGTGTTTCCCAAAACCTGCAGAATTCAGATCTCAGATACAGAATATCCTCATACAAATGTTTGTATGTAGTAGACATCGAAAATTATTTTAGTTTTTTTGTTTTTGTTTTCCAAAAAAAAAAAATTCATATAATAAGATTAATGAATCTTAGATAGTTGAATTTTTAGTTGCATTTCCTTTTACGACTGTTTAAAGACACATTAAGAAACAAATATATTCCGCCTGTAACGTGTAATTACAAAACTCAATTCATCAACATAGCATATGGGTAGTTCCATGAAAATGTCAACCACGACCAAAAAATAAGAGTACTTGAAAAATGTTTCTAATATGATTTAATAAGAGAAAAATATTCGATTTTTCATAATATGGAAGCATTTACAGGTTATTGGAATTTTAAAACTCAAAAATTTGTGGTCCACTGGACAGTGGATCGTACAACACACTACTGTCCGTATGTGGAACAAACTACCAGCAGAAGTATTCCCTGCCACTTTCAATAATGGAAAATTCAAGTCAAATGTTCACAAACACTACTCCCTCTATCCTCCCCCGTAACCTATTTTCCTAGTTCCAACACAATGCATTGCGTAAGTAGGGGTCGTCCCCTGAGTGCTGGTCAAAAAAAAAAAAAAAAAACTGAATGTCTCTTCGACTCAGTTTTTGCAAATAAAATAAATTATTTTCTCTTTGCTATTAACTAAATTAATAGATTTGAAACATAAAAATAAATTTGTAATAACAAATAACTATAATAATGGGAAAAACGCGAAGTTAGAGCTCGAATAATGGTATTTTTTTTATTTGCTTTTGATGGTATTCTAATGTCACGTACGTTATGCAAAAACAATCGCATACCGAAAATAAAAGACAGCTCTGTGGTAATATTTCAGAGGAAGCAGACCTCTGAAGAACGTAAATTGCCACATAAGTTATTTTCTCTTTATTTAATTTGTAATATTCACAAGGTGATGATTGGAATAGGCAAATATTCTTTAAAGTTTGGTCCAGCTTTAGATTCCACAATCTACCCAGTAAAAAATGTGCTCCAAAAGAAGCAGGTTTTATTTATGAATTCATACCTTAAATCGCTTCAAACCTGTCACTTCGCGCACCCAATCAAAGAACAAATTCTATCTGAATGTTTTTGCTTAAGAAAAATTCATAGTAACTGAGAAGCGCGATATTCGTTTTGTAATTGACGTTTTCTCATAGTCTATTCCGTAGCATTGGGAATAACCTTCCTCTTGATTTTAAAACACCATTTGCTATCAATCGGTTTCTTGTATTTTTGGTAACTTTACAACTTCCCAAGATCCATTTTCAATTAAAGCGTTTATTTCTTCATATGTATATTGCCTGTTGCCATTGTTCTTTATTGCAACTTTCTAGTGTCTGTTTCACTGTTTTGGGTTCTACATCAGCTTGAATGTTACAATCATACCCATACCTTTGCACTGGTTTTGGTACCCTTGATAAATTTCTAACATTTTTATACATGGTCCAGGTACCAAATGCCACTTTGACGTTCAAGGTTCATAGATGAAGTTTCACCAGTTTCAGAAAAATATTGATCTTCGTCAGAATTATTATTAGAATTATTAGATCATCTATATCCCCCACTAAATCACATTCGAGTATAATTTTATCATAGAAATCGGTTTCAAAGAAAATTTCTACTTAATTCAACTTTTTTAGATTTACATCATAAAAACGCCGACATCGAGCTCATACCATTCCCAATATGTTTGATTCATAAACCGCGGTATTTAGATTTACATTTTAAGGAAAATACTCACATACTCATAAAGTATTCAACTCAGTTAAGTCATTGAAACATTTTTTTAGCTTAATCCGTTAAGTATATATACAAAATAAGTAAAAAAGAAATATAAAAACATACAAGTAAGTTTATAGGAAAACATATTGGGGAAAATATAACATTTATTATTTTATATAATTTTTATAAGCGGACTGTAAAAATGAACGACACTCGCATGAGTGTATGCGAGTCATACTTATTTTTTTATCGTCTACGTACATTGAGTTAAGGAGAGTCAAAATAAACAACATCATACATGAGATTAAGTATGAATATAATGAGTACTTCAAACTTTAAAGATGAGTATTGGTTTGATGATATTGAGACAAGTATGAGTACGTATAAGTACAATAAATTATAAGTCATGATGCGAGTATACTCACTTTTTCAGTACTTATAACTGATCTCTGGTACAGATTAATATTAAGGTAAGTTTAGACGATATGTTGAATCAGCATATATATGCTGACAGCCATATGTTTAAAATTAGCAGCATATTCATGTGTCATATGTTAGACGTTTACACGATATGTTGAAAGTAGCAAATTTTTTGATGTCAGCATATGTCAGCAAATGAAATGTCAACATAAGAGTTAGCATACGATTTTTGTGTTTATACGATATGTTGAATTTTATGTTGTGCTACATATGCTGAGTCGTATAAACATTTGTTTGTGAAATTAGTCAGTTTGACAACATTAAAATAAAATTAAATTAAAATAAAAAATTTAATTTAATTTGAACAATGCCGCCGGCCATTATATTGCGTTTTGTGTTCTTGTGTGTGTATGTTTGTAGGTCTATATGCAACAAGAAACTATCGGCGGCTGTGCTTAAAGGTCGTGATACACTATCGTACACAATCGTACGATTCATTCAGTGGAAAATCTGACCGATTTCTATCACACTCAAAAAAAATCGCAACAAAGTATGTCATAGGTGCCACACTATTACACAAAAAAGATGCAAAAACATATGTTTTTGCTAATGTCAACAAACGCAGTTTTCCGCCATTTAAATTAATATTTGTGTTCAATTATTTTGTTGTTGTATGTGAATATAATAAATTGTATAAACTATACAAACAATTAAAAAATGTTAAACGTCTGTCTTTTAGATTATAATTTGTGATTTAAATCAATGAAGCTGACATTGTTGTTTTCTTATCAGCTTTATTAGAAAATACAACTCTGATCGCATATGAATTTGCCATATGCTGAAAAGCTTGCATACGCTTTTCAACAAATAACATATCTGTCAACATACGCAGGAAATTTGTCAAACACTAATAATATGCTGTTTACACGATATGCTAAAATTTCCAACATACGTTTGTTGGCATTGTTAACAAAGTGTTAGCAAATGTTGTTAAACATACGTATGCTGAAAAAATTTTGCGTTTACACGATATGTAAGAACTTGTCACAAATTTTTCAGCATAAATATGCTGATTCAACTTATCGTCTATACTTAGCTTTAGGTTGTGATAAACAGATACTGCAAATATGGAAAAAATCTTCATATAACACAAAAGTTAAAAATCATCGTAGAGTCACAATTTTTTGCTTATTGCAATTTTATGATAATATTAATGAATGGTGAAATTAAGCAAAATCTGCTAACAGCCACGCCCACCTCTCACATAAAATAACCACATAAAATGCAATATTTTTCTTATTAAAAAAGCCTAATCGCCTAAAAAAGCTACACAGATTTAAATTTTCGTGTTCTTATTTGATTAAAATATAAATAAAATATAGCAACAGTCATCTCAAAGAAATTCGTGTACATTAACAAAACAATTTTTTTACTTCAACTTTTATTGTATGCTATATGCAATATGCATTTCATAAATTTTATCCTCGCATGTAAAGGGGAAATCCGAAATTAAAGCCCTTCTTCCGAAACTGTCTTTAATACTTCCAAATTGTTGTTGTTGTTGTTGTTGTAACAGCAGTAATTGCTGAGTTGACAGCCCTTGGCCGAGTGATATCGGGTCATTCCGGTGCGTAGAACCGGCTGTCGTGGGAATGCTTCCAAATTGTTCATTTCGCTAGGTTTAGCTTGACATATAAAACAGGCAGCCATTCCTGATGTTTGTGTGATTGTATTCGTAACCTTTCCATCAATCATTGTTAAATCAGGAGTATGCAATATCTCAAAACATTTGTCATTAATATTAACAACAGTTTTTCTCAAATCTTTAATTTTATTTTGAATCCTGTCAACTTCTTCAGAAATAACATTTGCCGTTTCTTTCAAAAATTTAAATTTTATTGGTCTACAAAAAGTTGCCCCATTTAGAAATTAGTTGTCTCAGCTTTCGTTTTCGCCGTCAATATTCTGGATACAGTATGATCGAGTAAATCTTGCATACTGACTTTGCTATAGTTCTCCTGTACTTCCAAATTTTTAGGATAACATACCTTTTAAACAGATAGAACTTTATGGTATGAGGGGAAAATATCATATCCAATTTCTTTATCACTCAATCTTAATATTTGATACTCATGTTTTGATAAACAAGCATCAATAATAGGACTTAGTACTTTTTCTGGACTAAACATTTTTGAAGATTGGTCATCCTTATCCATTTTTTACAGCTGATGAAATAAGTTCTTACAATCACAATCCTTTTAGCACGAGATTTGCAAAGTTCAAAAGCTTTAGAAGGCCGACCACGTTTGAGTTCATGAGAACATATTGGTTGTTCATATTCTGAAAGATCTTCACCAAAACAATGTACAGTGGCCGACAAAAGTCTACATACGACCACAATATTGGACATATTATGAGAAAATTAGTTTGGAATAAAAAAATAATGATGCAGTTTTGTTTGTAATCTATTTTTATTGATATGTCCCAAAAAAATTGTTATTGTAATGTAAACTTTAAAAATTATTCATAATAAACAAACAAAAACCATTGACAAAAGTCTACATACGACCAGCATGTATGGGATTTTGTTGTTGAATTCAAACGGTAAAATGCCGTTATTTATTTTTTACTTTTTTGTTGTGTTAAGGGGTTTCTTAAAATATTATTCAGTTCAAGTTTAGGCGGATAAATAAATCTTTAATAGAAATAATGGCTTCTCGAAAATAAATTTTAATTGATGTCCGTAATTTTGTTGTAAAGTGCAGAAATTAGGAAAAATATTTTGATGAAATGTCAAAGCTTTTTAATTTAAGTAAGTCTACGGTTCAGACAATAGTCAGTAACTTTAAAAAGACTGGTACAGTAGAAAACAAACCACGTGGAGGTCGCCCAAAGAAACTTAGTCGTAGAGACGTTAGCTTCATTTTAAAAGAAGTGGGCAAAAATCCCAAAGTAAATGCCACAAAATTAGCCGAAGATATCGCTGCATGATCTAAATTAATTGTACATCCAAGAACTTTAAATAATAATGGTTACCATAGCCGATCTACTCGCAAAAACCTCTCATAAGCGAAAAAAATCGCAAAGTTCGTTTGGAATTTGCACAAAACCATATTCAGAAGGACAAGGATTTCTGGAAGAGAGTTTTGTTCACTCATGAATCTTAATATAACATATTTGGAAGTGATGGGAGAGATAAAGTTTGGCGAAACAAAAAATACAGCGATGGAGCCGAAGAACTTAGTTGCTACTGTTAAGTATGGTGGAGGCAGCGTGATGGTTTGGGGTGCTTTCGCTACTTCTGGAGTAGGAAAGTTAGTGTTTATTGAGGGTAATATGGATCGCTATCTGTACGAAGCCATTTTGGAACAAAATTTGAAACCCTCGGTTGATATTTTAAATCTTGGTCAGAGTTAGATTTTCCATCAAGATAACGATCCGAAGCACACGTCTCAGATTGTCAAAGATTAACTGCTCTACCATGCCCCACGACAGTTGTACACACCACCTCAAAGGCCGGACTTAAATGTTATTGAGCACGTGTGGGATATTTTACAACGAAAAATTCGCAAAACTCCTATTACTAGTGCCCCAATGCTTAAAGAGAAGCTTCAATGCTAAACATAACATCCGCAGAACTCGACAATTTAGTTGCTTCGATGCCCAGACTCTTACAAGCTGTTATAGATGCCCATGGTGGTCCAACGAAATATTAATTTTAATAAAAAGTAATAAGTTTTAATACCCAAACAAAGTTTTTTATGTTAATTTACAGCTCGTATGTAAACTTATGTCATTAAATTTTTTTAGTTTTTTGTGAATAAAAGTTTAAGTTTATAATAAAATTAGATTTTTTTTGTGTTATATTATTAAAAATACATCTGAAACAAAACTGTATTATTACTTTTCTTCGTTATGGTTTCAAAATGCCCAAATTGCAAAAATATGGGTCGTATGTAGACTTTTGTCGGCCACTGTATATTTTCCAACCAAACTTCATTTTGTTCAAGAAATTTATCTTTTATACGTCTTGCACTGGCCCACTTAGTTTTCAATCTTGGTAAAAATTGTTTACGTAAAAATTTTTTAAATTGATCTACGTTTTCAATTCATAAATTCGTATTATTTGTTGATATTATATCGCAAACTACATCAATGTTCTTATCACAATCTAATAAATCATCAAAAATTTCACAATAAGAAAACTGAAGATTGTCCATATTTAACGATTTTTTTTATTATTTGTCACTTTAAGAACAATAAACTAATTAGCTTTAATCATTTAGTAACAACTAATAATCACAGCTGATAAAAAATTCAAAACAAAGTTATAAGCTGACGCCTGAACATGTTGAAATGCCAAACCAAGCTAAGCATAAATCATTTGACAGCTGACAAAATGGCCGCCAGGTAAAAAGTGTTGTTAAAGTTCTATACCCTTTATAAATATAAAAAAGTTTTTTAATATTTGTCATTTTTAATGGAGAATTTTTCCTCTTGCGAATCAGAATATATGATCCAGATAATGAAGTATATATAGTATATGTACTGAGTATTTTAACAAAGTCGAACAAGTCTTAACCTTTTACGACCGTACATTTTGTTATTATTAGAAACGTTTCATAAAATGATGTTAACATTTAATTTTTTAACAGTCAGAAGCTTCAATGATTTCTAATGCCCTAATAATAGCATTTTTTACAAATTCTATTATTTAAAATGAAATCTGTGTTGGAAACACCATCACCTTTTTTTGTTTGCAAACAATAACTTTAGTTTTTCCTGACTTGTTTTAAATACAAGTATGTATTTAAGTGCTATATTTAAATGAAATTAAATAAATAATATTTTTTAATTAATTCTTACCGGAAATCATTTTCTCATATATTTGAGTGCCAGTATTTAGAGATTGTTTATCAATAATTTTGTCGTAATCTGTACGAATAAAATCCAATAGACCACTGTCGCCAAAAGCACCCCACTCGGTGTTTATTAAAATATTCTTATTTGTTGTTTTGTATTCAGGCTCCAGCAAATCAACAACCTCAACACGTTCAACATAACAGGCATTGCAACCAGTTCCAACGATCACACCAATACGACATTCAGGATTACGATGAGCACAAGACATTAGAGTGCCGGTAGTATCGTTAAGAATTGCCATTACGTGGATTTCACAATCTCCTCTACGAGCAATGGCCTCCTTGAGTAATCGACCAACGTCTTCTTCTACTACCCCAGAACATTGGAATCCCTTAGTCCAACGTACCAAGTGGGCTTTTGTTAGACCAAGTTGAATGCATGGAAATGAGAATGTGAATCCCAATGGCAAAAGTTCATCACCCACTTTATGCTCCTCAACGAAAATGGATAAACATTGTGCAATATGATCGAATAGTTGCTCACCCGGACCCAACATTATTTCCTTGGGTATGGCATAAATCATTGATTCAACAACAGCCTCATGATGTCCTTTCAATGTGACTAGTAAAACGCGAAAATTTGTGCCACCCAAATCCAAAGCTAAATATTTACCCACTTCATCGCCTGTGGGCAAATTCTGAACGTAGGTCACATAACACTTGGTATCCGCTTGATTGTGTTCGGTGTGTGACAAGCCTTTGCGTATTTCATTACAAAAACGTTTAAACACTTCCTGTAATTGAGAATCACTAAGTACTAAAGGTTTAAGAAACTCCTTTAAACGTTTGTCGTGCATTGTTGACGTTGGTTGTTATACTTTTATGTTAAATTTGAAATTTGATTCGCGAAACGCCCACCCTTTTTCTAACACTATTCGTTTAAATTGCAATTAATTAAATTTCTGCCAATATTTCACTTAATTGATTGTTTTTATTTATCTTCCGTTGGGACGTTTTGTTGCGAAAGATCGCTGCCAGAGCACTGTTACTGGTGGCAGTGAAAACCAAATTGGTAAGAATAGAATTTATTTTCGCAAACTTATTCGCTGTCATATTTCAAGCCTTGACAAAGTTGGCTGGAATGATTTCACTTTGATAAGAGTTTATTTTTTAATTGTGTTGTATTGTCTTACAATTTGTTGTGTATATATTTTATAACTTTGCGCGATGTTTTTATGAGCGTAATTAGTATACACAGTTTATTTTAAAAGCTAGCTAACTTTTGTTTGTCGTACATACTTTACTCTCTTTCTCCTAGGAAAGGTGATAGAAAATTAATATTTTTGATAAGACATTAGAATCTAGCTATAGCCAACATAACATATTTTTGCAAATGATTGAGTTTGGTAAACGTTATAATGGAAAATATTTTTTGTCTGTCATTAAAAAGAAAAACTAAATTTCGAACGAAAAATACAGAATTAAATTTAAATTGCCATTAATTATTGTCACTTATCGTTACCATTTCTTTCGCTTATCTAATTAAGACTTTTCTTCATAACAATGTTTTATAACACTTAAAAGTATGCAGATATGTATGTATATATTCACCAACAAATATGTAAAATTTTACTTTGTAAATTTTGTTAACAAATCTTTATTTTTGAACATGGATTTTTGTGTTAATCATTTGACTACAAATAATGGGGCCGGAGAAAGGAGTTAACTATACTTACATATATTCGTTATGTTCGTGTTTTACTGTATATCATTTCCTAAGCACTTTTATTAACCCTTTCGATCGCACTTGAATTTAGCTGTGACTATGAAGAGCATCACATATATTTTTCTCTTTAATATCTACTTTATTAACTTCAGAGCTTTCTTATAGTTCTAATCGTTCTAAAAATCTTAAGGGACTTAGGGACCAAAGAGACATTCTGGCATGGTCAGGGAACATAAGAGAAGCCAAAATAAAAGTTTGATTTTACAGTTTAATTTCAAGAATCATTCGAACCACTTTCAATGTAAAACTTTAAAGTGTCTAACACTGCCCCCGCACTATCATCACTCCGATAACCAATTATGCATTGATTAGAATTAATCCTCTGAGAGCTGTATTTAGTTAGCATTTAAATATTCTAGAAAGCATATTCTAGTTTTGACCTCTAAATGTTGAATACTACTTTTTACAATACTCGTATAATTGCGAATTTTATAAAAAAAGATCACTTCATCAAAAAATATTGCATCTTTGTAATATGAACCTAACCCAACATTTGTAAATGAACTTTTTCACAACAATATAGGAATACGGATTGCAATAACGACCGTAAATTTAGGACTCTGATGCATGTAGTGCAATCAGATTATAGAATAAATAGAAATAAAATATAGCGATAACTTTTTTGACCTAACAATCACTTGATTAAAATACGAATGTGTTTCTAATCAATCATTAACCGATTAATCGTCAGAGTCAAATAATTGAAAACATTTCCCATAATAGGTGCAATACATAATCAAACTGCTGTATTAAAAGGTCGTAAATATTTCTTTTTCTTTAATAAAATTTTGTTAAAACAATTTTTTTTTATCTGTATTTGCAAAAAACAGTTGTGAGAACATTTTAATTAAGTATTTCGTATATTCGCAAACTGCAGATAATCTAAAAAATAGCTATTGATTTGATTAAGAAATTGTTTTTCTGAAAGTCAGTTTAAAATAACAACAAGCATTTTAATGCAATTTTTATAGGATTTTTTTAAGACTTTAGAACTAAAAAAATATATATTATGTACATACTAATATTTAGTAAGCTGTTTGTGGGGTGGAAATATGGCTAAATAGTACATAAATGCCTATAAGATTGCAATATCTATACAAAATTCAGACAAAATAAGTTTCATGTAAAAATAATTCACAAAACGATATATTCTGTGGCTTGGACATATTTGACCATAGCCTAGATAAATATCTATTTCGAACCAACATTATATACAAATAAGCTATATACATACATACGAGTATAGACAAAAATCAAATTTGGTCATGATCCCCATATAAAGTTCACTTCCGGAAATCACTTATATATTCGACGATTTTATGACGATAGCCCAAAGTTCCCTTAAAAGGAACACATTCGAAATATAAAGCGTTTTTCAACAGGGACGCTACAAAAGTAGACAGATAGAGGCAGCAAACGACGCCATAATTTTTACCGCTCTTTTGGCATTTCTCTTCAGTAAGGTTTGCCATTTCATAATGGAAAGATATACGAGCCAACAACGAGTCGAAATTATTAAAATTTACTACCGAAATTCGGAGTCAATGGCCTCAACGTTAAGAGCGCTACGTCCAATTTATGGTCGTCATAATCTTCCTACCAGATCAACAATTGAGCGTCTAGTGAAAAAATTTGAATCCACAGGCACAGTAAAAAATGTTCCCGTGCCAGTGAGACAAAGAAGTACCCGTAGTGTCGAATATTGCTGCCGCTGAGTCTTCAGTTAAAGAAAGCCCAAATGTGTCTCTTAAACTTCGTTCTCAAGCGTTGGGCATCTCTGTGACGTCGTTGTGGCGAATTTTGCGAAAAGATCTTGGCCTACATCATTACAAGATCAAATTGACGCAAGAACTGACGCCGCTTGACCACCAGAAGCGTCGTATGTTCGTGAATTGGGCTGAGCAGATTTTCATCGAAAAATCATCTTCAGCGATGAGGCTCATTTCTGGCTGAATGGCTTCGTCAATAAGCAAAATATGCGTTATTGTTCAGAAAGAAATCCACACATACTCCATGAGTCATCATTACATTCCGAAAAAATTACGGTTTGGTGCGGTTTATGGGCCAGCGGCGTCATTGGGCCGTACTTCTTCCGTGATGATCAAGACCGGCACGTTACTGTCAATAGGAATCGCTACCGTTCAATGATAACATAATATTTTTGGCCCCAATTGGATGATATGGACTTGAAGGGCATGTGGTTCTAACAGGACGGCGCCACAAGCCACACAGCGAATGTCACAATCAATTTATTGGAAACCAAGTTTGGAGAACGTGTTATCTCACGAAATGGTCCAGTCGATTGGCCGCCTCGGTCGTGCCCGCCAGCGACGCACAGCAAAAATCAAAATTTTCATAAGCGCCGACGAAGTTTTGAATAAACCCATGTTATAGAAAACTTTTCAACGATTTCAAATATGCCACTCTTAATGGTAATGGATGAATATTTTACAGAAAATTGAAAAAATAAATTTAAAAAAAAAAAAAAATATTTTTTTTTTTAATTTGTTGGGTAATAATTTAAAATATAAAACCCTAAAGAAAAAAAATAAAAACAATCTAAAAATGTAAAAATAATTTTTTTTAGTTACCATAAAATTGATTTTTCTACTAATTTTAACTTTGATAATCCATAAGTAGGCCCCTACAAAGCGTAGCACTCTTTCCAAACGCTCATTTCATAGGCTGAACAGTTATCTCTCATATGCTGTTAAAACTGTTCAATTATCTTATTCGGTTCAAAAGATCTGATTTTTGCAACGAAAAAACTCAAATGGCATCACTGTGCGACGATTGATGAACTTCGTACGAATTCGAACGTGAAATTGCAGCGGTATCGGCCGATTTATGCTTGAAAACCGACGAAAATTGGGTTCAGCGTCTGGACTTCTGCAAGCGTGCCCGTGGTGGCCATGAAAAAGAAATCGAGTTCCTTACATAATGGCATCGAACGTACTTTCACAGGAATAAAGGATTTCATTGTTATCCAAAACCGTTTTTGTTTTATTTAAAAAAAACTTGTAGTGCTCTTATTGAAAAACCCTATACATCATTCTTCATATACGTATAAATTAAATTATATCAATTTTTCAAATAAATTATGTTGTCCCTAAAATTATGTTAAGGCTGAATAGAAACACTGAATATGGATATTCAGTCTTTACACCAGCGTAGTTTCTGTAATTTCATAACTTCTTTTTTTTTAATTGAGAAAAATCCATACTAACCCAGCAAAAAAGTGTTGAAAAAATGTTATTAAATCATCATAACAACATAGCAAACCTGATGTACTTTAAATTCTGCTGAATATGTCATGAATTTAACATTAGCGTGTCATTGGAAAAATGTTGTTAATTTTCGACTATTTTTTTTCTCAATTTCTAATAATGTAAAATTTAGATGTAATTTTTAAGTAGAAAAAAACAAGTAAGAAAGTATTGTCGATCAAGCCCGACCATATAATACCCTACACCCAGTATATCAATAAAACAGTTTTTCAGATATGGGCGCTATATGGGAGATATTACCTATTATGGACCGATCATCTAAAAATTTAGTGCCATGACTTCTGTGAATATATATGTTAAGTGTGTTAAACTTTATCTCGATATAAATACGTTTAAAATATTTATGGAGGTTAAAGTGAATTACGAAGAGGGTCTTATATGGGAGTTTTGACTATTTATGAACTGACTATTATAAAATTAGGTGTCATCCTATTTGTACATAAGAAACTCATTTTTGTTAAATTTTACTCGGATAACAACATTTTTAAGAGATTTATGGTCCTTATTGAAATGGCAAGAGACGCATTTTTTAATTATAAAAAAGTTCTAATCAGTCATGACATTAATATTGACACAAAAATACGATTTGTCAAGGCATATGTATGGTCTGTTCTTCTTTATGCAACGGAAGTATGGACCATAAAAGCAGCTGATGTAAAGAAGACCGAAGCCTTTGAAATGTGGATCTATCGACGAATCAAACGACGAAGTACTGAGAAGAATAAAGCGAAATAGAGAGCTTTTACTAACCATTAAGAAACGTAAAACAGCGTTCTTAGGCCACATTATGAAGGAAAGCTTAGTAGAGGAAGAAAAGAATTAACGTGGTTTAATAACATACAAGCGTGGACTGGCATCTGTGATGCAGGCAATCTGTTGAGTGAGGCGAGAAATCGGGAAACATTTTCCGAAATAGTGAAACTTTTATGACATTATTAGAAAATAATATAAAATGTAATTGTATTGGTCGCTAACATTCGAAAAACGAATAGGCAAATAAAGAAGAAGATGGTCCTTAAAGTGATTTCGGGAAGTGGGACGTGGGACTTATATGGGAGCTACGACTAATTATGGACCGATCGTCATAAAATTCTACAATATTATATGTATATACACAAAACATAATTGTGCTCAATATTATTTGGATACCAACATTTTTAAAAGAGTTATGCTCTTTTAAGTGATTTTCGGAAGTGGGCCTTATATGGGAGCTACGACCAATTATGGACCGATCTTCACGAAATTTATAGGTGTGATTTAGCTTCATTTATTACCCATTTGTGGTGAAATTTGTTTGCATACTTGTATAATTCAAAGATTTATGATCGCTAAACCCCAATTTAGGGAGGACATTTGTATGGGGGCCAGGTGAAATAATGAACCGATTTCCACCAGATTCAATCCCATCCATCCTTGGGCCAAAAAAATATCACGTACCAATTTTTATTGCAATATCTTCGAAATTGCGACCTGTACTCTGCGCACAAGCTTTACATGGACAGCCAGCCAGACGGACGGACATCGTTAAATCGACTTTAAGGTGGGTGTTGGGCAAATATTTCTGTGCGTTACAAACATATGCATAAATCCAATATACCCTACCCACTATGGTGGTGTAGGGTATAAATACAATTATTCTCGTATCAGAGAAGTTATTTACATACATATATTTACTTCATAAAATCTAGAGTGTGAATTAGCTACTTTGAATGTAATTAAAATTATGATACTTTTAAAGTATGAGAATTTATGCTTTTTCTCATTTACGGTCGTATTTTTCGCATGCACCATGTCAGCGTGTGTAATATTGATCAATTATAACAAGTAATTAATAATATAATTATTATTATAATAATTATTCTGTCTCTTAATAAATATAAGTTTGTCATTAAGATAGTTTGTCATAAAACTATCGATACTATCGATAGCATCGAATTCTAAAAGCTGTATTCAAAAACAATTGTTATCTTAAAGTACGTATGTTTTGGACTTGTCTTTTTCTACAAAAATTTGCTTAAAGATATATTAAAACTAACAATCGTTTTTGCATACGGCTGTTAACCTTCGTTCCAAATTTTTTTTTTTTTTTTTTTTTTTTTTTTTTGCATTTAATTATTTATTGAATCTTCATAATTGAAATGACAATAAGTATTCAAATCTTAATACTAAAAAGAAAATAATAAGCCCAGCCAGTGCTAGACAAAAATTTTTATGATACTAAAAAAATTTCACATCAACTGATCCAGTCATCTATTTTGCGCTTGAGTTAAAGCAAGGGTATCCCTCCTTCTCAACCGATTGTGGCCACTAAAGTTAAGGATGTCTCGTGCAAGTGGGTTTGGATGGTGTTCAAGTTTGCTGACATACTTTGACGCATATTTTGTAAATTCGACTTTTACTAATGGCACGCCTAGATCTTTGTGGATTCGAGAATTTTTAACATACCATGGAGCTGCAGTGATTATACGTAGAATTTTATTTTGACCCCTTTGAATTTTTTCAATGTTTGATGCTGAGGCAGTACCCCATAATTGAATTCCATAACACCAGATTGGCTTTAGAATTGCATTGTACAACAAAAGTTTGCAATCCAATTTCAATGTAGAGTTTCTGCCGATTAACCAATTAAGTTGCACTGCTTTTAATCTCATTTGTGTAAGTTTCGCTTCAATATGAGACTTCCAAGTTAAACGGCGGTCGAGGTGAATGCCGAGGTATTTGACTTCATTATGTTGAGGAATAATTTGATTATTTATTCTGATGGACGAGCAGGTATCTTTTCGCAATGTGAAAGTGATATGAATACATTTTTGTTCATTTACCCTGATTTTCCAAAGCTCTAGCCAATTCTCTAGTTTATAAACATAATTCTGCAAATTCTGTGATGCAACTTGGTGGTCCTTATGGACGCTGACAAAGGCTGTATCGTCTGCAAAAGTTGACGTGTGGATTTTGGGGTCTGACGGCATGTCGGAGGCATAAATCAAATATAAAGTAGGGCCCAGTATGCTACCCTGTGGCACACCTGATTCAATTGGCTGAGTGGTACTTAAAAAATTGCCTTCTTTGATTTTAAATTTGCGACCGTATAAATAACTTTCCATGAGTTTATGGGTGTTAGCAGGCAGAGTTAATTTAATTTTGTGCATTAAACCGTCATGCCAAACTTTGTCGAACGCTTGGGACACATCAATGAAAAGGGCGGAGCAGTATTTTTTATCTTCAAACGACCCTCTTATCACATTTACCAATCTGTGAGTTTGTTCGATGGTACTGTGTTTAGCTCTGAATCCGAATTGATGATTTGGAATACATTCAGTGTCATTCAGAATTGGAGTCAACTTAGTCATTAACAATTTTTCGAACAGTTTAGAAATTGTCGGCAGTAGGCTAATTGGCCTATATGACTCCACTTTGGTGTGGTCCTTCCCTGACTTAGGAATCATAGTGATCATAGACACCTTCCAATCTGCAGGATAGTATTCTAGGCGTAAAATAGCGTTGAAGATAAAGAGGATAATTCTTCTTGCTACACGAGGTAACTCCACAAGCATTTTATTGCTGATTTTATCCATACCTGGAGCCTTTTTAAGGTTCAGAGTACCAATAGCGCTTTGAACATCATTAAAGCTAAGTCTTAGAGGTACAGGAGGTCTAATAACGAGTGGAGGCAAATCAGATGCATTATTTGAGTTGTTTATAGTAAACACGTTTCTCAAATGATTAACAAATAAAGTCCCCTTCTCGGAATCATTTCTAGCCCAGTCACCAGTCGGATTTCGCAGAGGAGGTTTTCCTCTAACTGGTCTTTTTAAACCTCGTGCCGCCCTCCATAACGAATAGTCAGATTGTGGGGTACTATCAAGACCCTCCAAGTAAGATTTAAGTGAAGCCATTCTTTGGGTTTCTAAGAAATTTCTTAGTATATCTCTGCATACCCGTAGCCTAGCTTTCAGTTCAGGAGACCTGTGGATTTGCCACTCTCTTCTAACTCTTCTTTTTTCTGACAGGAGATGATCGAGTTCAGCGAAATAAGTTCTATTTGTCCCACTTCTGCACTCAACGTCGTATGTGGAGGCGTGATGTACAGCTCTTCGTATGTCCTCAGTAAACTTGCCAATCGACCCATCAATATCCTCGGTAGTTCTCAACACTACATTTTCCGTGCAGTGGGAACTTAAATACTTTTTATACTTTATCCAACTTACTCTGGTTTTAGATATGTCCCGAAATGGAGAGCCATTCCCTTGAAGGAAACGCATTGAAAATAGAAGGAGAGTGATCTGAAGACAAGTCTAATGAAGGCTCCACTTGTATCGATTCTACAGGGATATTTTTTACTACTCCGAAGTCAATAACATCGGGAATCTTCCGTCGGTCCGTCGGCCAGTAGGTGGGATGCCCGCTTGAGAGTACATCTAATCCCATTTTGGCAATGGTGTTGAAGAGTTCACGACCCTTCGGGGTCACCAGACGTGAACCCCAAAAAGTGTGTTTGGCGTTAAAGTCACCAGCAACTAAAAATCTAGCTCCAAGGGAATTGAAGAAGCTGTAGTATTGGTGTTCTTTTATTGAAAATCGAGGCGGCGAATAAATTGATGATAAAACAAAATTGTATTGACAGAATTCAATACAAATGTTTGTTGCTTGTAGGTAATCCTCACATATGTTGTTCATTAAATAATGTTTTATTCTGTTCTTTATAAGAATTGCCGAACCTCCACATGCTCTTCCGCGGGGATCTTTAGTATCATACAACACGTAGCCATTAATTTTGAAGTAAGCTGTCGCCGTCAAGTGAGTTTCAGCAATCATCATGACATCAATCTGCTTATCCATCAGGAAGTGCTCCAGTTCGTTTTTATGTTGGCGGAGGCCGTTCGCATTCCAAAAACAAATTTTTAAACAAATCATTTCTTTAAAATGGCTTGTAAGATAGTGGATTGCATTTTCAGCATTTCCTGCATCATGGATGTCATAGTGGTCGTAAAAGTGTTCATGGTTTGGACAAGTGTCTGCAATGTAGTCTCTAGAGTGTTAATATTAGGCTCGTAATATTGTGATTTAGGTGCCTGCTCCAAACCTGGCATATTAGATTTAACCACGTTAGCGTAAGAAACTTGTCTAGAACTAGGCGCGTTTACATGACTAGTGGACCGTAACAATTGCGGGAAATTGTCACTCGATGCCAAAATAGGCTGTTGACGATGATCAGGTAATACTGACGTCTTGTTGGTACTTATGGCTTTCAAATGAGTGTAGATTGGACAACCTCTATAATTTGCAGTATGATTACCGCCGCAGTTACTGCATTTTTTTATTTTTACGTCAGTTTTGGACTTATTACATTGAGCAGTTGGATGTAGTTCCCCACACGCAACACAAACAGATGGCAATTTACAGTACGCTTCGGTGTGGCCAAATTCTTGACAATTAACACACTGGACGGGTCCAATGCGCTTATGCGGTTCCTCCACGGTAATTCTACGATGCAGAAGATAAATGAGATTGTAGATTGGATGGGACTCGTTTTTCTTTAAGACAACATCTCCAGGTTCCAATTCCACCCTAAACATAGGCTGTGGAATCTTTTCACGGTTTCTAATATTCACAACACTCTTAATTTTGAACCCTTTGTCCATTAAGCCGGTCTTTATCTCCGCAGGATCAACACATGGGTCTATACCCTTTAGAACGACTTGGAGTCCTTTTGCGCTTTTCAGCTGGTAGGTATAGAAATCCCTAGCCTCCCTCTCCAACTGGTTGGACAATTTTCGAAAATCATCTTCCTTTTTCACTTGAATTTTGGTTTCGCTGATATTTCCATGTTTAATTGATGTTACGCTAAACATATTTTCACCTATTACCGAAACAATTCTTTGTACCAATTTACTGGAAGTGGGCTCTCTCAGATAAATTGGTGGGGGCTTAAACGTCTTTTTAGGAAGTTCTGGCTCAACCGTCTGGAGGAGTGCAAACCTATTTTGATCATTACTCACGGTCTTAGGAGCTTTTGCATTTGATGACACTTGAGCAGACTTCGGGCTCCTCTGTCGCTTGAGAACGGTGATGTACTTATCCATACCTACTTGTTTTTTTGGTTTGACTGCACTGTTTGATGAAGATGATGTTTTTTCATCTGTTGAAATCACTATATTGGGCGAACAGGAACGACGCCGTTCTGCGGCTCTTGTAGTGAGAAGATTCTCCACAGATTTTTTTTATGGATTCTTCCTCAGAGACCCATATAGTTTTTCTAGACGAGCTAAGCTCTTTCTCAGAATTACATCTGAGAGGAACACTCATACAATTTTTATGCGATTTTTAGTGTTTTTTTTAATTACCGATATTACCGTAGATTTTTTTTAACCTATTACGAGTTATTTTTTCACTTTTTTGTTTTATTTCAACCTATTGCACTTTTTCACCTATTACGATTTTTTCACCGAAAATTCAGCCGCACTAAAAGTAACACGTCCGAACAGTTCGATGAGACGAGACTGGCTCGAAATTAAGAATATAAACTCACATGTAATTGAACAATTTTCAATCTTCAATTAATATAAAAAATAGAATGGCTAATTTAATATGAAGGCCAATGAAACAAATCATTAGAAAAAGACGTCAAATTAGCATAGTTTTAGATGTTATTTTTCTTAAATATATTTATATCTACAGTGACTCCCATTAATATTCGGTATTTATTTGTCCTTAAATATTTCCTTCATTTTTAAATAAAAATTATACTATTTAATTTTTTTATTTCAATAAAATGATAAATGAATTCGTTACTGGTTTATGTGTTAGAATTGTTTTAGATACAATATATTTACAAATAAAATTATGAAAATTAAAATGCTGAAATAATCAACAAATACATGCCACACTAATATTCGGTTTTTTCATGCTGCCAAAAAATACAACCAAATAATTTTGCAGCTGTGCAAAAATGGTTGGAATAACGAACAAATTCAACTTTTTGAAAGACAAATCAATACGTGGTTTGAAATATATTGGATTTGTAACGGTTTTTCGTTTGATTTCGCGTGAATTAATAAATAGGTCGTAAAGGTAAAAAATACTTCATTGGAAAAGAGAGATTTAGTGATTTTTTATTACAATAGTGGAAAGACGTATAAAGATATTGCTGCGATAATAAATTTGAGGCCTAATACTGGAGGTGACATTGTCCGCAGATACAAAAAACGAGAGCCGAATTGACTTTAAAAAAATAAACTGGTCAGCCAAAATAGTTAACCGACGCGGAAGAACGCTTAATTTTAAGAAAAATTTTGGTTAATACGCGGCTAAGTGCTTTCAAAATAGTAAGTAAAGTTAAGGAGAGTTTTCTTGAATATATCACTTACACTAGTTAACACTTGTTAAACTAATTTATTTTATTAACGCCTTATATTGAAAAAGTGAAAATTTCAATCTTATTAACTAATTTCATATTTAAGTTTTAAAAATATCCACCGGCGCCGAAGTTTTTTGCCGAACAATTAATTTAAAATATGCCGCCGACCAATTCTTGTCAGCTACGCTGTTATTTAATAATGACAATGTTTGTCGATAGTATCGCTATCGGAAAAAAACAATCGATAGTACACCAAAAATTAAACTATCGATACTATCGATAGTACCATCGATAGTTTTGCAGCTCTAGAACACACTTAAATTACAGTTTGGGGACGCTTAATGTTCACACAACGATGACTTACAATAAACTAAACTCACGCCCTGTTAGTCTATTTATACACCAATCACAATTTCTGGAAGGTTTGGAGCTAAGATACCAGAATGGTCGTGTCTAGAATGTTCAGCCAAATTCGTTAAAACTTATAATTTTTCCATATTTATTTCTCAACTATGTTTATAACAGGGTGTTATCAACAATGTTTATAAATAGAAACTTCTACAAATGCAAATGTTGCTAAGCAAGTTGTATGTTGATAAACATACTGTATGTTGATAAACATGTTGTGTGTTGTTAAACATGCTGTATGTTAATACCGGCCGTTAAATTTAAATTGAAATACAATTTCGTAACAATATTTTTAATCTACACCACCATAGTGTGTATATTAGATTTGTGCTGATGTTTTTAACGCCCAAAATTATTAGTGTAAGAGCCACCTTAAACTATAAATTATATATTATACGTTCTGAGTCAATTTAACGTCTGTCCGTCTTACTGGCTGGCTGTTCATGTAAACGCAAAGTAAAGGTCGCAATGTTGAAGATATAAAATTTAGTATGTGAATTTTTTTTCGGTCCAAGGAAATTATTTTAAATCAGTTTCATCTAGCCCACATACAAATGTCCCCCCGAAATAGGACTTTCGGCCATAAATGTCTGATTTTTAAAGTATCCAAAAAATAAAATTTATCTAAAAGCTTTGAGCGGATCGGTCAATAATTGACATTATCTGAGGAATGTTGGTAGGTAATTTTAATACAAATAAGCTTAATTTATAATAAAATTTGATCAAGATGAATAGACCGAATCGTGAACAACACTTTTAAATTGTGCAAATTTATTTTGAAAATCATGGTTCTGTTCGAAATACGTATCGCACACTACGTCTATTTTACGGTCAACATAATCGTCCAGTAGAGCAATTAATTCGATTAACTATGCAACGTTTTCGCCGTATTTGTAGTGACGATAATCCTCAAGTGTATGTTGAGACACCGTTACAACCAAAAAAACTAACTGTTTGGTGTTCTTTATGGGCTGGTGGAATAATTGGTTTGTACTTCTTTAAAAACTAAGCTGGCCAGAACGTTACAGTTAATGGTGACCGATGATTGCCACGATTACTGACTTTTTCGTTCATCAATTGAACAATCATGACTGCAGGAGTTGTGGTTTCAACAAGACGGCGCAACATGTCACACAGATCTTGCCACAATTTATTTATTGAAGGAAACCGTATAGTTTCACATTTCGAACTCGTGAATTGGCCTCCAAGATTGTGTGGTTTAACGCCGTTTGACTATTTTCTGTGAGTGAATGTAAAGTCACTAGTCTACGCCGAATAGCCCGAAACGATTGACCACTTAAAGAACAACATTCGCGTTATTGCCGTTATACGGCAACAAATGTTATAAAAATTCATAAAAAATTTGACCTCCAGATTAAACTACGTCCGAGCCAGTCGTTGCGGTCATATTATGATTCCATAGGATTATCTCTCGAATAAAGTAAATTTCATGTCAATTTAAAAAAGTCATCTATAGTTTTAAAAACAACATCCTTTATAAAAATATGAATCAATTTTTAAACAAAAAAAAAAAAAAAATTAAGATAAGATATAGGAATCCATAACACACCTTTCCAGGATAAGAAAAATAAATAAGCATTATTTTTTAAAATTTTCAATGATCATTATTTGTGGCATTATAAGTATATGTAGGTATAGGTCATAATTAATTTTTGCATGTTCGTATGTGAGTTATTTTTCTCGGCTTTTAATTTAAAATATTCTACAAATCTAATTTAAAAAATTTCACTTTAGGGATGCATGTAATTTGAAGGGTGTTGAAAAACAACTGAAAGGTCTGTGCGTGGTTGCTCGTATAAATAAAAACAACTTTATTTTTTGAAAAACATGCACGGAATTTTTTCATTAAATTATACATTTTTTGTATACAGTTATTTATGTATAATAGCGTAGACAGACGACACAGTTAATTTGCATTATCAGTCTTAATTCAAATTAACTTGTGAATTATCCTAACTTAATGCGCATTAAGTTAGACGTAAATACACAAAATCAAACTGAATTTATACTGCATTTAGCTATTTCAATATGGCAACATCGTCGAAAATTAATAATATGTTATCAAATTGTTTACTATTCTAAAAGAAAAAGAAGACAATTGTAAAATTAAAATAATAAAAATAGATTTCCACAATTGCCTTTCTCTTATTTCAAAATAAAAATTAGTAGAAAATTCAATTTTATTTTATTTTACAGAAAATTGAAAAAATAATTTAAAAAAAAAATGTTCTTTTTTTAATTTGTTGGGTAATAATTTAAAATATAAAACCCTAAAGAAAAAAAATAAAAACAATCTAAAAATGTAAAAATAATTTTTTTAGTTACCATAAAATTGATTTTTCTACTAATTTTAACTTTGATAATCCATAAGTAGGCCCCTACAAAGCGTAGCACTCTTTCCAAACGCTCATTTCATAGGCTGAACAGTTATCTCTCATATGCTGTTTAAACTGTTCAATTATCTTCTTCGGTTCAAAAGATATGATTTTTGCAACGAAAAAACTCAAATGGCGCCACTGTGCGACGATTGATGAACTTCCTACGAATATTTTTTTTTTTTTGCATTTAATTATTTATTGAATCTTCATATTTGAAATGACAATAAGTATTAAAATCTTAATACTAAAAAGAAAATAATAAGCCCAGCCAGTGCTAGACAAAAATTTTTATGATACTAAAAAAATTTCACATCAACTGATCCAGTCATCTATTTTGCGCTTGAGTTAAAGCAAGGGTATCCCTCCTTCTCAACCGATTGTGGCCACTAAAGTTAAGGATGTCTCGTGCAAGTGGGTTTGGATGGTGTTCAAGTTTGCTGACATACTTTGACGCATATTTTGTAAATTCGACTTTTACTAATGGCACGCCTAGATCTTTGTGGATTCGAGAATTTTTAACATACCATGGAGCTGCAGTAATTATACGTAGAATTTTATTTTGACCCCTTTGAATTTTTTCAATGTTTGATGCTGAGGCAGTACCCCATAATTGAATTCCATAACACCAGATTGGCTTTAGAATTGCATTGTACAACAAAAGTTTGCAATCCAATTTCAATGTAGAGTTTCTGCCGATTAACCAATTAAGTTGCACTGCTTTTAATCTCATTTGTGTAAGTTTCGCTTCAATATGAGACTTCCAAGTTAAACGGCGGTCGAGGTGAATGCCGAGGTATTTGACTTCATTATGTTGAGGAATAATTTGATTATTTATTCTGATGGACGAGCAGGTATCTTTTCGCAATGTGAAAGTGAAATGAATACATTTTTGTTCATTTACCCTGATTTTCCAAAGCTCTAGCCAATTCTCTAGTTTATAAACATAATTCTGCAAATTCTGTGATGCAACTTGGTGGTCCTTATGGACGCTGACAAAGGCAAAAGTAATTTTGTTAAACCGTTCGACTCATCCATATAATTCTATAGGAATCCATAACCGAAATATTTTTGATATCTTGTATTGCACAAATTGTACTGCTCTAATTTATAGAAATGTGAAAATCATAATCTAATATAACACCTACTCTGAAACTATATTATATTATATTTAATAGCCTGTTCGCCGATCTCGAACGTTAACGTTCGCTTAGATAAGACTTAAGACACAAACTTTTTATCGTATCTATTTTTTTACTCAATCAAGTTTGTTTATTCCACAATCAAGTTTATGTCTTAAGTCTTATCTAAGCGAACGTTAACGTTCGAGATCGGCGAACAGGCTATAAATGTATTGGTTTTTTATATAATTATTGTAAATGCGTTTTACAATTAATTAAAAAACAAAAAAACTAATCGTAGAATGTTTTAAAAAATTGTTAATGGTCAGTACTCGTATTTTTAATAAAAGATACCATAATATATGTATTGGGTTCGCTGGTAAAATAGTAATTCTAAGGAAATAATAAAAACCTATAAAAACTTATCTTTATTGCAAAATGTTATTCCATTAGTTTAACCTTCAAAGAAAGAACAACAAAGAACTACATATGTAACAGGTCCGCCATCTAACGTTTTTTTTTTTTCAACTAGTGCTTATTTCGTGAATGGTAACACTTAGCTCTTGTCTGATTTGACAGATAATTAGTTTTATATGGTTGTGTATACGCTTGAAAAACGCTGAGAAATATTGCGACATTACTTTGAAAATCATGGTAATGTTGCAGAATGTGTGCGAAAATTGCATACAGATTTTGGAAGAAGAGAAGCACCGTCAGCTCCGTATGTTCGTTATCTTGTGAAAAAGTGACAGAAACTGGCATCCTCATCGATAAACCAAAGCGTGAAAAGCCAAAAACAGTGCATACACCCGAGAATATTGCTGCTGTGGTAGAAAGTTTGCGTGAAGCGCCATCAACATCAATTCACCTTCGTTCTTAACAATTGAACAATTGAGACATCATTGAGACGAATTTTGCATAAAGACCTTGGTATGACGCCATACAAAGTCCAATTGGTTCAGGGGTTGAAGCCAACTGACCATCCAATGCGTTTTCGCTTCGCTAAGTGGGCCTGCGATCGACTTACAGAAGATGCCGATTTTGCAAAAAAAAAAATCATCTTTTCAGATGAAGCTCATTTTGATCTTGGCGGTTATGCAAACAAGCAAAATTGTCGCATTTGGGGCACAGAAAACCCGCACGCATACATTGAAAAGCCGATGTACCCAAAACGAGTCACTGTTTGGTGCGGATTTTGGTCCAGAGGCATAATTGGACCATTTTTCTTCGAAAATGAGCAAGGAGTGGCCGTTACAGTCAATGACGATCGTTATCGGGCCATGTTGAACGAATTTTTGTTCACAACAATTGAAGAGGAGGATATTGGCAACATTTGGTTTCAACAGGACGGCGCTACGTGCCACACAGCCGAAGCTACACTCGATATTTTGCGCTCTGTTTTTGAAGATCGCATTATCAGCCGCAGAGCTGATGTCGTTTGGCCACCTCGGAGCTGCGATTTGACACCGTTGGACTATTATTTGTGGGGTGCCGCCAAAGATAAATGTTACGCCGACAAGCCAGAGACAATTGACGCCTTAAAGGACAATATTCGTGAATCCATTGGTGAAATACAGCAGCACACAATCGATAATGTGCTTAAAAATTGGACCGATCGTGTAGGCTACTGCATGGCCAGCCGAGGCAGCCATTTGAATGAAATTATTTTCCATTATTAACCGGAAGGATTGTACTTTCAAATAAAAAAAGAAATTTGAGAAAATATTCAGTTGTTTTTTTTTGTAGCATTTAAAAAAAAAGTTATTTGGCGGACCCTTTACATATGTATTTGTGTAGGGAAAACGAAGTAACAAATAAATATCTTAGATGCATTAGGTGAATAAATCTTTTAAGACTGCACTTAATCACTTTATACAATAGTGTTATTACATATTTTGTTTTTATTTATTTTTTTATAATTTACAGTTTGTTTTAATTTTTGTTGCTGTATGTAGTTAAATTTATTGTCATTTTTGCTGATTAAAAAAAAATAAAAAGTTTATGTGTTAAAAGTCTTATCAGTTGACTTTCTAAACGATTTTCACACATTCATGTATTTTTACAAAAAATATAAAAAGAACGAACACAAAAAAAACTGTTGCCGTGATCATAAAAATGTTTTAGATTTAATTATTTTATAATTTGTATTCGCCTTATTAACTTTTACAAATAAGAGTGTTGCTATAATCGACTGTAGCGAATATTTTTTACCCACCACCAATATAATACGGTCACGGTTTTTTGTGCATTTTCTTTAAATAGATTATAACAATAAAATTTAAAACAACATACGAGTATGTATAGTGGTTAATAGGAACAAAATTACTGAGATTTTTCATTTTACCCATTTTTAATACTAAACAATTCTGATTAACAAATAATATTTAAGACAAATTATTACCTCTCCCTCTAGGTCCAAAGACAAACGGACGGATATTGCTATAAGGACGCTGGATATATACATATATACTTTTGTGAGTCCATGTGCTCTCATAACTTTGGTGGTGGGGGTATATTAATTTCGATATTCCAAAAATCCAATAGTATAATTTAGAACCTCTTGGTCCTCTCAGCATGAAGTTAATTGCTACTAGAACCAGGGCATGAATATTTCAATGTGTTACAAAAGGATAACAAATGCAATATACCCACAATCTTTTCGGTAGTAATTATAATAATATATTAGAAATTTGAAAACAATGGAGGGAGGAAACTCAGAACAGTGAACATTTTTAATTCACTTTAATTAACTTTAAAAATGCAACAGAAATTCAAATACAGTAGGGTGAGGAAAGCCGAAATAGTAGAAATTTGACATAAATCAAATTCACTTAAATCAAATATTAAATCAAATATTAACAGTTCGAACCATAATATATTGGGATCTCAATCGAATACTTCTTGCGACCTATAATTTAAAGTTTGTATTCTAATAATTCTAAGCTGTACACACGGTGACCACGAAAAAAGCATAAATTTTATATTTAATATTTAGAAGAAATGAAACCTTGCGTCTGACTATCGATTGGTATAATAACAAGTATCATTTGATGGTAAAGAGTACCAAATATCCTGATAGTTATTGAATGCTAGTTAATATTTGTAAAACAGTTTTAAACGAAGCAAATAAACATTTCCCAGTAATAAATTAACGGATATTTTTTTATCAATTATTTTTCCAGTGTGAGCTGTTAAAAAATTATAAATTACATAATTACATTTGTGTAATTAATAATATATTAATTTTCCTCTTTTCAGTTTCTGCTAAAGATGCATTCAGTTTTGTAGATGAGATGCGACAAGCTGCTCAACAGGCGCAGAATATCAGCAATTTTATTTATGAGCCAACATCTGGACTATATTATGACCAGAAATCTGGTTACTATTACAATGCGGTATTTAAATAAAATCTACAATTGTCAAATATCATATCTCATCTCATTCAATTAAGTAATATTAATATTAATATAAAATATATATTTTGTAATTTAGGAGTATGGCCTTTACTATGATGGGAATAATGGGTGTTATTATAGTTATAATCAAGAAAAGAACTGTTACGAATTCCACTCACAAGTTCAAGTACAACCGACAGCCTCTGCGAAAAAGGTATGGTTTCAAATCAGCTTGCAGCGAATAATATTTAGATTCTTATGGGACTTAACTAATATGTGAAACTGTGCACGCAGTTATATGGAATATGCTTGAAACAAACAAAATCTAAAAATAATTCGCCAGCCTGTTGTTGTCTTTATTATTCACATTCTCTGTTTATAAAATCTGTCATCATTTCTTCTACTAACATAGTTTTTATCATGATATTTTTTATACAAAAATCTCAAATGTAATTTATTTGATTTGTCTTGTTACCCGTTAATTTGACTTTGTTTCAGGATTCCAACGGTGATGGCAGCAAGTTTGAGAATTACGTAAATAATTCACTTTTAAATCGTTTTACAAATCTTTATATAGACCGAATGCGTACAAATGCATTAGGTAAGAGTTAAAGACCAGAATGTACGATGAAAACGCGGATTTCTTTTCTACTGTTGCAGGAGGACGATAATGCCGATAAAGATGATGTAGACGAAGTTGTTTTCGATGAATTTGGTGTCGTCACTGACCGTGAAAAACTGAGAAGGCTGCGCGAAGAAAAATTACAACAAAAACAGGAAAAGAAACGTAAATATAAAAAGAGATCATCGAAGGATAAGGACAAAGACAAGGAACGCAAATCCAAGAAATCTTCACATAAAAAGCATAAACGTTCCAAAAAGCATACTGCATCTAGTGGCGATGAATCCGACAATGAGGACGCTGATAAAGAGAAACGTAAATCTCGTGTGGACTTTGAAGATGGCGAACTTCCTACTTCCAGTACCAGCAGTGGTAGTGATAGTGAAAGTGATTCCGCTGATGATAAACGTAAAATGCCCATATATAAAAGTTGTGGACGATTCCAAGGTAATATACATACATACATACTATACTTAATCTGATTAGTAACGAAAAGAAATTCGCGTTGGATTAAAAGTTGGTAAAATATTTAAATTTGAATTTTTGTTTCATACTTTTAGATATTGCCAAAAAATATCCCCCCTCCCTGCGACTCGTTGTTCAAGAGACTAACTTGGATGACCTGAAAGTCGGCAATCTTAGTTTGATTACCTTTAAGGGTGGAAGTTTAGGTCGTGAAGGAAATCATGATGTCATTATACCAGATGTTAATGTATCTAAGGTATATAAATATTTGATATAAATTAAGCTCCATATTTACTTACTTAACTCACTTTTATTGTTTATTCAGTTCCATTTAAAATTTACATATGATACCAAACAGTCGATATATAAATGTGTCGATTTGGGTTCTCGCAATGGTACCATTCTAAATGGTACTCGTATGTCGGTATCTAAAACAGAAAGCGAATCATATGACTTGATTCATGGCAGTGTCATTCAAATTGCTCAAACTAAACTCTTGTGTCACATACACGAAGGCAATAGTACTTGTGGCTTGTGTGAACCGGGTCTCTTAATTGAACCCCAGCAGCGCGAAGTTTCCTCTGGATCGGCAGTGGTACTTTCCCATAAAGAGCAGTTAAAGAAAATACAAAAGAAATATGGATTAGAAAATGAAAGTAAGTTAATACATTTAATTATTTGAATGATATTTTACAAGTTAACTGTTCCCATTTTATGCCACAGAATTTGTTGATTCAAAACAAAACAATGCGAGTGGCAATGGAGGAGCTGCAGGTAGTGGTACATGTAGTAGTAAAACTACCAAAACCAGTTATCAAGATCGTGCTGCTAACAGACGTTTGAAAGTTGGCAGTAGTACAGATAAAGAGAAAACACAAACTGCTTCTGTTGACACGTAAGATTATTTTATTTTCTAAGCAATTTATCTTAAGCAATTTGCTCACTTCCTCTTTTTATTCTACAGTGCAATTTCTAGTGACAACAAAGGTTTTAGAATGCTTTCTAAATTGGGATGGAATAAAGGTGAAGCCTTGGGTAAAACCCAAGAGAGCGGAGGCCTTTTAGAACCGGTATGTATTAATTTGTAATAAGATAACTTTTTTTTTTAATATCATATATTGTTATGTTTCTGTTTTCTCTTAAGATTAATGTTGAATCGAATTCTGGCCATAAGGGGCTAGGATGTGATGATCCTACTGCCGGTATAGCTTTAACTGTATTAGACAAAAAGAAATTAGAGTTAATGAATAAGACCAAGGAGCGTTATCAAAAGGCGGACATTTTTAGTAATATTTATGACAGCAATTAAACGTATTTATATATATTTACATACATATATGTATACATCAATGTACGTTTTTATTCGTTTTCAGTAAACAGTTGATTCATAAGGAGAGTTCTCACGTTATATTTTTAAGACGCTTTTCTGGTAATTAAAATCCTTTGTGATTATAATTCAAAATACGTATATTATCAATGCCTGTGGCACCCTTTAGTTTAGTTCTTAATTTTTACTTCAAAAGTGAGTGCTCATCACTAAGAAGCTTTTATTTGAAAACAAATATTTTGCAACAACAATAAACTTAAAATATCATAGAAGATGTAGCAAAAAATATTCAATAATTTTATTAACGGTTTTGCCAAAATAGTTAATAAATTAAAACAAAGCTTAAAAATGTCACCAAAGTGAAAAGAAACCACTTAATTATAACAATATTTTACGAACCATTTTGCGTAAAATATGTGAAATAGTCAAAATACTTTATTGTACTATTAAAAAAATTGTTGACAAATATAACAAAACAAAAAATATTGCAAATAAGCCAAGATGCGGGCACATTTCTAATGGTGAAACAAGATATATTGCGCGGGAAATAAGGAAAATCCTAAGGTACCGACAACAAAAATAACAAAAACTATTAATACCAACTTTAACAAAAGCGTTTGTCCAAATTCAGTACGAAAACAGCTTCAAGAGTCTGAGTACAACAGTCGTGTTTTTTTTCAGCAAAGTAAAACGACTTAAATACACCAAAGAATATCGAAATAAATCGAACGACTTTTGAAACACAGTGGTTTTTACTGTTGAGAGCAAATTTAATATATATGGAAACGATGGATAATGTAGAGTGTGGAGAACACCAAATGAGGAGTTTAAAGAAAAAATTTGGTGCCCAACTTTTAAACATGGGGGTGGCTCAGTTCTAGTGTGGGGATATATGAGCGTTTCTGGCATAATGGATCACAGAAGGTATATTGAAATTTTAAAAACTCATCTTCATTCCAACGTGCATAAGACAACGACCCCAAACACACGGCTCATAATACTAAGTTCTGGCTATTATATAAAACTCCAAAATGAATTGAAACTCTCCCCCCAATCACCCGATATTAATCCTATTGAAAATTTGTGGGATCATTTGCACAGAAAACTTAGAGAGAAAGAAATAAGCAATAGGACTGAAAAATTTCACCCTTGGTGACCTAAAAAGAGATGATTCTATTCCTAGAAGTCTAGAAGCTAAAATTAAGAACTAGGCCTTCCATACAAAATACTAAAATATTTGTTCTTTATTAAAAAAAAAATCGAAATGAGCACTTACTTTTTGAAGTTAAAAACTGAACTATTTTGAAATATTTTTATACGTTGTGATTTTGAATTAATTAATATTTTTATTTATGTTTTTGTATTAGTTTTAAATATTACAAAAGAACCGCTCAAAATGTGGTGTCAACTACAATAAAGTTAGAGCACAATATGTACATTTAAATTTAATTTATGGGTGAGCACTCACATTCTGAATCAACTGTACAATTGATTTTTCTGGTATTTAGTATTGTAAAGAAATAATTTTTTTTACTCAATAAATATTTGTATTTTAAACAAGCTGGCTTTAAAAATATAAATTGTTAACAAAATTATTATACTTTATGTATGTAGTACCGAAGTAGGTAGCACCGAAAATTGGTTCACAAACTTAGTATTTTTTCAGTTGCAACATATTTTGGACATCAAATTTTATAAATTTACTTTTATTAAAAACTAGCTGACTAGCTTCGCTCGGTATTTACTAATGATTTATATTTCATATAGAATTAAAAATTAAGACACAAAAATTTCAGTAAAAGAAAAAATAACAAAAATTTTTATCAATTTATTGCTTAAAAAGTTTCTTCAAAATTCGATTATTATTATATGCAACAATTGAAACAATTATTAATTAGAAAACAAACAAAAATCATTGTAAAGCTTGATATGTTTTTTGTTCTTCTATTGGGGCAGAAAATGAATAGTCCTGACAGTGTACCGACTCTGAAGCACGCAACATACAATTGACCGTGGGAAAAGCATTGGGATTCTAGATGTAACCCACACACTTTTAAAGATTGTCCTTGAGATTTATTTATCGTCATTGAGAATGCAAGGCGAACTTAAAATTGGACGCGTTTAAAATTAAGTTGTAGATCACTTGGTTTCATAGGTATCCTGGAGATAAGCACTTCTTCACCTTTGAACTTTCCTATAATTATCTTTGCTTTAATAGTGTTTGGCATCAGCGTTTTAACAACTAATCTAGTATAGATATAGAATATATGTATTCACAACCTGCCTGTTCTTAATTATTTGTAAATAAACCCCCTTATTCATAAAAAATTACAACAGGTTTATAAAGCAAATTTCCAATCCATTTCTATTCTGAGTTTTGATTCGAATCGAAATTTTCTCCGTTTGGCAAATTTGGTATTCAGAGTTTCGATTCCGCTACGTTTCTTTCGATTGTAGGTATTCTGTATTACGATCGTAGTTACGTTTTTCTACGCTTATATTTTAGCAACGTAATTTTTTCGATTACTCTTTTTATAAACTTAAAAAGTGTTTAATTTAATTAAAATTTCAAGTAGTTTTTTATTACTATGTAATCAGCCTTATTATGAGTGTCGTTTTCTTTCTACGACAACGACTGTTTCGTAATAAAATAAAGAAACAAATTTAATTTTATCTTTAATCTATAACGAGAGAGTTGTTGTCGTAAAAAGAAAACGACAATCATAATAAGGCTGAATATATTTTTATTTTGTCCGAGAAGGCTTAATATTACATATAAATAAATAAAACTGTAAGTATAAAATGTTTAAAAAGTGATTTGTATAAATTTTTGTTGTACGGCCAATCAAGAGGTGATATGCAGCAACAAAGAACATGGTTAAACAAATGTGTAATGGTAGAACGAACGAGTTTTGAATTACTGTCACTACAAACAGGAAAGCAGCATATTTATTTATTTTTCCAGGTCAAAAACAACGACATCAGAGCAATACGAAAAGCTGCCAATTTTAATGTCAACAAAACAGGATATTGCTTGCGGTTACCATAAACGATCCAAGGAGGAAGTTCAGGGGGTTACTCCGTATTTCGATTCGAAAGCAAAAGCTTTCGAAATACAATGTAAAAAGTATACAAATTCGAATGATTTTCTTTTCGAATCGAAATACGGAGTAACCCCTCAGGTATTTTCAAGCTTCACCTCTGTGTTCTCCTCTTCCACCAATAAAGCTCCTTCAAATATAAAAATTAAAACTACCACCTCCGGCTTGACAGGATTCTTAGCACTTACATATTTCGCAAACAAAAATGATTATCTTTTTATTATTATTAATTCACAAGTTTTTTGTATTATTTTATTTTTATTATTTCTCCTTATTAATTGCACAAATTTTATTGTTTGTTGTGACTTTTGTTTATTAAAATAGTAACAAACTTGCTCATTTCTTTGTTTCTATTCCACATTTCATAGTAACAAATTGGTTTTGTAAACATTGTTGTCTTCTTCTTGTTCTTTCGATTCAGTTTTTGTTTGGAATACCAATTTTCGATCGTAGCGTAACTGAATGCGGAGACGTAATCGAAACTCAGAATAGGGGTGTATATTTATTATTATTTAAATTTATAATGCATACTTTAGGGGTATTTTTTTATTAAAGTTGACTGGACTCACAAAAAAAATTCCGAGATTTACCAGGAATTTTTGAATTTTTTTCTTTACAAACCATCTCCTGAGAATTTCGAATCGAAAAAAAATCAGCCAAATCGCTCAAGCCGTTCTCACGTGATGACATTACACATAAGGACCATTTCATTTTTATATATAGGTTTTTACTCGTCAAATTCATACTTTTTCCGTTCAATTTATTCGGAACAAATCACATTATTTTCGCATATATTAATTTTATTTCATTTTAAATAAAATTTTTTTCTTTTTGAATTACATTTTATTTTTTTCCAATTAAATTTTTTTCAGTTTGTATTTCCTTATTGAGCTAATACGGCCTATAATCTTTTATGTAATTAAAAACACAATTTTAATACATTTTTTTCCCGACGTTTCGTCAATTTTTTGTCGACTTCTTCTGGGGATCGTCTATTTAATGAAAACATGACATTAATTAACAATTTTTATTACCAAATAACATTTAGAACTTACATTTTTTAAATATTATAAATATTATTACATTAAAGAGCAATTTTAAAACCAACAATATCCATTTAACGTATTTATCCGTATTAGCTCAATAAGGAAATACAAACAGACAAATGAAAATTGGCCAAATAAGAAACAACATATAAATTTTTTTCACTTCAAATGAATGGAAATTATGGAAAGAATTAAAAACTTATTTTTTTCCAGTACAATAATAACAAGTAAGAGTGCTATATTCGGCTGTGCCGAATCTTAAATACCCACCACCTCAACGTAATAAGAAATACAAAAATATGTTTTGACCCGAATTTATTTGTTTTTTGGATGTGGTTCTTATATGACGAATTATGGGCCGATCTTCTTAAATTTTGGAACAGTTATTTTCATGCATATGAGGATATTTCACGTCGAATTTCAACATAATAACGGTATATATAAGATATATATTAGTATTAACGTGGATTTCGAGAGTGGACCTTATGTGGGGGATATAGTCAAATATGGACTGATATTGTCAAAATCCAGCAGTTTGATTTAGGCATGTATGTAAATGATCCGTGTAAAATTTTGGATTGGTACCCTTATTTATACGAGATTTATGAGTATTAAAGTGATTTTCGGAAGAGGGCTTTATATGGGGCATACGGTTAAAAGTAGACCGAAATTCACAAAATTTTGTGGGATGATTTTTGTATATATGTAAATGATCTTTAAGTGAATTTTGGAAGTGAACTATATATGGGGTCTATAGTCAAACATGGACCGAACTAAAAACAATTTCGATTTACGATTTCTTCCTGCTAAATTTTGTATTGATATTTCAGTTTTATAGGCATTTATGTATAATTGAGCAATATTTCGGGAAGTTTTTTTTGGGGGGCTATGAGAAATCATGGACCGATTCTTACTATTTTCCGAACACTTTCTTCTTTTATCATAGAAACAACGTGTACAAAATTTCATGGTATTATCTGTAATATATTTCAAAATATTGCAATAAAATAGACAAAAAATATCAAATTGTTATGGAGGTTGTCTCACATATTGGTCCATAACTCTGGTTGGCCTAAACCGGTTTTGCTGATTTTAATTAGCAAACTTTTTGAAAGCATGTCTGACAGAATTATTGAAGATTTGGATCCCGTAGATATCTGGGGACTTCAGAAAATTGATTTCAACATCCAGACAGACGGACATGGCTTAATCGCCTCCGCTTTCTATAAGGATCCAAAATATATATACTTTATAGGGTCGGAAAATTATATTGTGAAAATTACACACGGAATGACAAACTTATATATATATACCCTTCTCATGTAGGTGAAGGGTATAAAAATACGGTATTCTTTGAAAATAAGTACCTGTATATTATGGATGAATTGGATTCTATATATTTAAAATGTTATTTAAAACTTCATAAACTAAATGGTTTTGACATTGTAATTTAACCTGAATTAATAAAATATGCTAAATTCAAATATTTATTTATAAAATACTGTAAATCTTGTTTAACACTCTTCAGTTTTAGCTGACCAGTTTTTGTTCAATTCTCTTTTGAACTTGCCATTTTATTCACACTCGTCAATTAAATTTTCATACTTTTTAATGTGAATCAACATGCATGAAAAAAATAAAAAACAAAAGGAAATAAGAAAATTGACTAGTACATTCAAGTATGTACCCCTTATTCTCTTTTCCCTTCTCATCCAAAAATACTTGCCTCGACGAGTCAGATTTGAAGAGTGTGAAAGCGGACTAAGATAATATAAAAATATTACACAAGTTGTGTTTAAAATTACATATATTTTTTGAGATTTCTTATTTATAAACTTAAAATTTATGTAGATATTTTGATATGTATTGTACGAGCACAATTTAAAATTCGAAATGACGATTTTTTCCGAAATACCTGGCAGCCCTGGCTGTAAGCCACTGTATACCAAATATCATAAAATTCGGAAGAAACAAGATTCGAAAAACCATTTTCGCCTATAATAAATATAAATAATAAATAAAAGCATTACTTACCTCATTTAGGAGCCTATTATTTTATTTATTTTATTATTATTGTCGAAAATGCTTATCGGACGAATTTTCATTTGATATTATGGTACACATTCGATGAATAAACGATATTGTGACAATCACTCATTTTGGGTTATTCACAATAGTACATTTTTATCAGCTGGCGCTATATTTGTTTTACAAATTCTTAAAGAAAAACAAATTAAATTTGAAATGACCACCACGGAATTATGGTTTAATGATTTGTCTGATGAATAGAATTAAGCTTCTGTGTAATGCCCTCCCATTTTTTTGGCTGCCAACAGTGGATCTTCTTTCATGAGAGAAACGAGTTTCTTCAATTTCTGTTTTCTACTTACGACCTTACCCTGCAGGATATTAACAAAAGTAATTTACAAGTAGTAGGTATTTGGTTAACAAAAAAAAAAAAAAACACAAAAACTTACATTTTAAATAAATTTTGCACAGTTTTATACAGTGTCGATAGCAAATTTGTGTTTGATAAAAAATTCGTTGAACAACGAAATTTTCGACAGCAATGCCAACTTATAATACAAATTTTACATTTGATAGTAGATTTTCGATAGCCAGCGAATATCGATTGTCGAACGCAGCTCATAATAGGGGGCTTATTAGTGTTCAATACACAGAATATGATTTTTGTTGCTTTTTTTTTGCCCCTATTGCCGTTCTCAACTCAACTAAGTTTGGTCGTCTGTCAGTCAACCCGACTTTAACTCTACATTAACTCTACTACATATAAGTTGTGAATGGCAATACCGATTTATGAAAGACGACCAAATTATTAAAAAAGTTGTGAACCGTAATAGGGGCATTTATTTTCAAGTTTTTCGACATAAACTAAATAGAAAGTACATACATACATATACATTCCAATAAAACAATTAATTATTTGACATTCAAGTTAAAATTTTATTTATTTTTTTAATTACAATAAAACTACATGTTAACAAAAGATTTTTAATAATTAGGTATTCAATTGTATTCTAATAAATATTTCTTTAATTGATTTATATTTGTATACATATAGATATTCGAGTTATACTATCAGTCATATTAGAAAATGTATTAGTAGTTAACAAGATGGTGCAAAATTTAAACAATATATTTCAATGCTTATTTAAGGTGGCTATACACTACGTGTATTTGCTTATGTATTTTTAAGTTTACAACCCACATGTTTTTCTTTATGTCTGTCAAAATAGGTTATTTTACATAAGGGTTTTAATTTTTGGTCACCAACTTGTATGTACAATTACACGTGACATCGCCATGATTATTTACACATAAATTTCCATGTCGTTTCTTTGAAAAATGCGTTAAAGCCGCTGCAAAAATTTTTGGTGGCGTCACTAAAATGCCGGCGTCAAAAATATTGATTTAAGGTTTTTCGTCTTTTAATATACAATATGTGGAGCTTGCATCAAACATTTTTAAATAATTTATATCATTGTTATTAAATTAACAAAATGAGATAAAAAAATATTTAATTTATCACATGCAAATTCTTCATACGGCCGGCTAATGATAGCGCAGATATTTAACCGTCGACAAATCTTTTCGCATGGCATATACATTTGAAAACATGTGTTTGAACATAAGAAAATAGAGCGTGTTCTAATCGAAAAAATTACATATGTATTTCCACATGTATTTTACACAAGCAAAGTTTATGAGGTCACCAACTATATGTTTTTATTCCATATGTAAAATTTGACATATACAATGTAAAAACACGTAGTGTATAGTCCCCTTTAATGGGTGTAAACTTTGTTTAAAAAAAGAATGTATACAAAAACTTAGGCCCCGATTACCGTTCACAACACTAAGTATTTTGATGTTGTATGTTGTAAATTGCGATTACGATTCACAACACTTACCGGCTTAATAGTATGAAAAATTAATGTTGTGTTGTAGTCGAGACAACACAACATTTTAGTATTGTGAACGATAATTGGGCCATTAATTGCTGAAAATGTCCATGAGTTAATCTTTTTATTTAGTCCTGTTTCACACTCTTCAGTTTAGGTGGCCAGTTTTTGTTCAATTCTCTGTTGAACTTGTCATTTCATTCACACACGTCAGTTCAATTTTTATTGCGAATCAACATGCATGAAAGAAAAAAAAAACAAAGGAAATAAGAAAATTGACTAGTACCGTCAAGTTTGTACCCTTTCATCTTTCTTGACGAGTCAGAATTGAAGACTATGAAAGCGGACTTATTAATAAATTTCTATTCATGTAATTTCTGGTGTATTTTAATGATTTAGATGTGGTAATGCTATTTTAAGTAAAAATATTTTTTTGTCTTGAACGTGGACATTATAAGTATTCTTTAAAAAAAAAAGTTTCTTTGGACGTGTTTTTATTTTGTCCTTTAAACTAAAACTGTGTAAACAAACTGATGTAAAATTTAAAGAATATCGGATAAAATTGTGTTAACAATGGTACTTTTGTCCATTATATCACTCATTGCCATTATTTCTAAAGGACAATCAGGCCTGTTCTAGTGGAAACCATAACTTGACTGCTACAACTGATGTACCTATAGTACCATTTATTACTCAACACATGAACTGGTGGACTACACTGTTTATTTGTGTGTTCATGCTACGAAATATCTTTATCAGGGGTGTCATAGAAACCAATATTGTCAGAGATATTTCTAGTATCACGATACTTATTGAACGTGTAGCAGTGCCCTATGACACCAAAGCATTTTTTCTTGTCGGTTTTAAAACCAATTCTGACAATATTGGTTTCTATGACACCCCCGTATATGCAAACACAGTTATCCAAAGTGCAGCATTGAAGATACCACTTTTACTCAGTTGGATAAAACAATATTACCACATCTAAATTAATAAATTAGGGCATTATTTCCGTTTTAATTTACAAATAAATGAAAATAAAATAAATAATGCATTTGTCAGTAGGTATTTACTTTTATTTTTAGATTAATATTTTTTGAATTTCGATCTGTCCGAATAATGTGACACTTTTACACATACATACATATAATAAAAAGTAATTTATAATTATATTAGTAGCATGTGGAAGAACAAAATGCTTTTAAAAATTTGTATTTGATTTAAGTTTTTCAGATATAGCCATAAGGGAAGAATCACACTCGATAATAAATTATTTATCTGCGAAGATATAAATAGTAATTATCGGTTCGAGTTATTACAAATTGCAATGACTTTAAGAATTGTCTCGAGCTACTTGAGAAAAAAAAATAATGTTGCATTTTCGTTGTTGTAATAAATGTTGTAAGGCATGATCACAACAAATTAAAGTGCTATACAATCACAACAAATTAAAGTGCTATATTGGGCTGTGCCGAATTTTAAATACTCTCCACCTAAATATAATGAGAAATACAAAAAATTAGATCTGGACACCTAGATATGACCAAATTCACAAAATCCAACAGTTTGATTTTGGCATATATATAAGTTAACACAAAAAATATTCGTTTTGTAACTAACTTTAAATCTATTCTTACAATAATATTGAGACCCAATTACGGCTTATGTTTCGACAACCAGTTAATAAGAATTAATTAATAAAACAACTATTGTATGTGTAAATTGCTGACACTATGCCCACATGCCCACATGCCCAGACATAGTGCTGAATCATGATATTTACCTTTTGTATTTAGCTTTAAATTAATCATTATAAAAAATAATAATTGTCAAACATAATTTCAACAATGTAATAAATAAAGAATTATTGACTACTTTAGTCGTAGTCAAGCACTGGAAACAATTAAAAGCACTTTTTAATTAACTTATACATGATCCGTTATAAATAACAAAATTTCTAAGTATTTAAATCATTTTCGGAAGTATACTTGATATGGGAGCAATGGTCAACCATGGACCGAAATAATTAAATTATCGTTTTGTGATTTATTTTCACATTAAACTTATTTTTGCTGAATTTTGTTTTGATATTCCAATTTTATATGCATTCATGTAACATTGAGTCATATTTTGGGAAGAATTTTGTATGATGGCTATGAGAAATCATGTACCGATTCTTACTATTTCCATTATAGTTTGTCATAAAAAATATACAAAAACTTTTTATTAAAAATAAACCTCCATGTTTAGAATACTTACAATTTCCAACATTTACAGGTCAACAGTAGGGCATTGGTATATAGTATACATATACACCCCTATCTTGAATAAAAATTCCACATGAAATTTGTTCCCTTTTATTTTTTTAACATTGAATTTTAATAGGAAAAATCTGAAAAGGGAACAAATTTCATGTGGAATTTTTATTCACGATATATAACCTTACCTTTTCTACGTTCTTTTACTTATTCTGGTGAATATGGAAAAATGTTGAACCTATTTTTAGTTTTATAAATTCTTACATTACATATCGAGCCATTACCGCCAAAATAATGTATCCCACACCATAATCGATTGTTGTTTTTTTATCTAAATCGATAGTTCAACATCATTTAAAATTATTAAAATTAAATGTATTACACAAAACAATATTTACATTATAAATTTTAAAATAATGGCTTTATTCAAACTGATTTTATTTAAAAAAAACCTTCCCCTGTAAAATTTTGAGTTTGTGGGATACATTTTTTCGGCGGTTATGGCTCGATATAATGGTAAGAATTGGTAAATTTATCAATTATAAATGATTAAAATGATTAAAATTAGAAAAATTTAAAAACATTTTAAATAAATTATATTGTAAGTAAACTTCTTGTATATTAAATAATGCATACATACATATATAAAATACAAATACAATTTGCGCTAAAACTGAGTTAGAAATACCGATTGATATCCTGGTCCTAACAACAGCGTAGTTTTTGTAATTCTTATTATATTTAGGTGGTGGATATTTAAGATTCGGTACAGTCGACTTGTTTATTTAAAAAAAAAATTAGAATAAATGTTTATTAACTTTTTAAATATTTCAATGACATTTTAAGCGTTTTAATTTTGACTAAAATTTAAAACTCATACCTAAGTATTTATAGTTCCAAGAAATTATTTGAAAAGTTTTCCTTTCTAAGTGCTAGGAATTTTAATAATTTAGAACATGTTTTGGAAAACTATAATAAATTTGGATAAAATGCTAAAATTGTTGATTAATACAAAAGTGTCACAATTCGGAAAATATTAAATAAAATTTTAATGCTGATTAATAGTTAAATTTTAAAATCTTTTTCCCGGTTCTTGTACTTATTCAACTTATGTGAAGTGTTTGATATTATTATTAATTTATTTTTTTATATAAAACTCGGTAAAGTTTATTAAAATTATGTATGTATGTATGTAAGTATTCCCACAATAAAATATTAAAAAAAAATCAACTCTAATTAAAATGATGTTCGGTTTACAGAACAAGGCAGAATATTTTTGAAACAAGATGTTTTTTTTTGGCAACTGTTAATTACTTACTTTATTTATTTAACTAAATTATTAAATAAATAATTCCAATGATATTTCCATTTTTTTAAAGTAGTATTTATGCGGCGGTATTAATTTAGAAAAATCCTTCTTCTCTTGTGTCTTATATCTATTTAAACATGTATGTGACATATGTAAGTATAAGGACATGTATGTATGTATGTATATTTATGTTTATATGTACTTAGTAAGTATATTTATGTACTATGGTTGTATGTATTGTATATTGTAATATGTAATATAATTTCTATTTGTTTAACATTTATTTAAGCCTCTTAAGATATGTTGTATTTTTAAATAATTACTATATTTTGATGTATCGGTTTTAATATAATTTCGGATTTTAAGTATTATTTATATTATTTATGCATGCATGTATTTAAATTGTTGACTTGCATATTTGCATGTTTTTAACCAAATTTAAAGTTGTCTAATACATTTAGTTAACAAAATAAATTTCGATTTCCAACAGTAGAAGTAGAAAAATATTATGGTTTGTCAGTACGTAGTATAATAAAATTTGTAAGATTTATATACGCATCTTATATACCCTTTACCAAAATTATATAATCTCATCTCGTCATTATGATCTGATTATGAGTTAAAGTTATTTTTAATATAATTCGAGAAAAAAACAATTTATCCTAGGATTCAATTATATTATATCTGCTCTAAGTAAAAGTTTACAGCAATACATCTGAGCTTTATACAGCTTCTAAGCGGCTTATCTCATAAATAATAAATTGGTATCCAAAAGTGTTGCTAAATTTTGTTTTTTTTTCATTTTACATCGAATGCATTGTTCTTTTTTTACCATTTTCGGAATTTGAACAATTGAAAAAGTGTATTAGAATCTATCAGATCGTTTGTCGTTGGTACAGGAACCAACTTATGATATAATTGGTCCGTTCGTTTACTTGTACATTTGTTATACATATATACTAGCACTGGAAATGTTTAAACATTTGGAAGTTATTTTATTTATTACGCTATGTTTGGTTCAGGATAATAATTAACAAGTCTCTAAGATTTAATTTGTTGTTTTTTATAAATTTTTTAACTTAAATCGAAGCAATTATTTTGGCATCTTAAGACAATTTCTTAACGTCTTCCACAATTTAACAGAAATGCAAAGTAGCAATATCGATCCAAAATACAATTATTATCTATAACTTTTTAAATTACACAAATCCTCCTTGGAGTAGATCATCAATTCTTCAGCATAGAGCCTTCTTCAACTTCTTGAACGGTCTAAATATATATATATATATATATATATTGTTATGACATCATCCACTAACAGATTGCCTTTTGCCTAAACATAAAAACACTCACACAGCATATTCACACAATAGAAGCTAAGTAAAAACACAACACTCTAATTTCAATAATTTTTGTTTTATTTATGTCAACATAAAAACCCTTACACTGCATTTTCACACAATAGAATCTAAGTAAAAACACAACACTCTGATTTCAATAATTTTTATTATCAGCAACACAAGTGAATATGTTATTCATTGTGTGTGTGTAAGTATGATTTCACCAACTTAAAAGAAAAATAAAATTCATTACTTTTTAAACCGTCAAACTGTGTTGTCGTTTTATTTAATCATTTGATTTTTTTAGTAATCAAAACTGGCGCAGTCGGTAAAAACGAATTATTGAAACTATTAGTGCAAATAATAGTACCGTAAAAAAGTTTTATTGGAAATAAAATCTATAACGAATAATGTCAATAAGCCCAGGAAAAGCCCGAAGAGCTATGGAGATACATCCACACTTAAACAACTGGACGGACATAAGAAAAATGCTGGAAACTAATTTTGGTGGATTTCAAACATCTGATCAGTTATACGAAGACCTGAGGGGAGCACAATATCAAGGTAATACCCTAGATTATTATAACTTTGTCCTACACAAATTGGCAATGCTGAACCAAAAATCCAGGCAAGAAGGGAACCTCCACGACATCGAAAGAAATATCCAAACAGCACTGAAAATTTTTGTGACAAGATTACCCGTTCACATGAGAACAGTATTATGTGCTTTAAAACCACAAACAATGGAAGAAGCCATCCACGAATTGGCCCAATCAGGCTTTTTAACGGAGGAAAAAAGAAAAACCAGTAAGAATCAACAACAAGGACAAAATTGGCAGCCTAAGACCAATCCAAATCAGCAGACCAATCGAAATTGGACACCAAAGATGTACAACCCACCACAACAACATCAACAACACCATCATGTGCAGCAACCAAAAGCCGAACCAATGGATACAACCACAGCCCAGACAAGAAGACAAAATCATCATCAAACTCCAGTAACGGAATGTAGTTGTAAGTGTACTAATTATATTAAGCAAAATAAAGACCAAACCGTAGAAACTTATGAATCAGAAAATTTTCGTGTACCGGCCTCTCTGGAGGACAATCCAAACAACTTGGACTTCCCTATATTCTATTCAGAGGACGGACAAGAAATCTTAGACTACTAATTGACACAGGGTCTACTGAAAATTTTCTTAATTTCAACCAATGTCCACCTAAATTCATTACGAAACTAAAAACCCCTATCCAAATTAAAACTGCAGCTGGAAATATCACGGTTACACATGACGGGGTTATGCCAGCGAAAAATTTAAGCATACCTTTGAACTCAGAAACAACCTTTAGACTTTTTCAGTTTCATAAATTTTTCGACGGTCTTTTGGGCCACATCACTTTAAGAGAAAACAAAGCAACTATCAACTATGATAATGACATATTAATCCTTAACGAAAGACAATTTAGAATTTATTATAAGGGAGAACCAGAAAATCAATACGAATTTACGGACGAGCTAAAAAATTTACCAGAACTTTATAATGTTGAGACTTTGGGAACGGAGTGCAACTTGAGGATAGAACATTTAAATTCAGAGGAAAAGGAATCAATACAAATTTTAATTCAAAACAATAGTGATATTTTTTATAAAAAAGGAGACGATTTGACTTTCACCAACGAAGTTAAACATAGAATAGACACCGGACTGTCAGGACCAATTTACACGAGAACATACAGATACCCCGCTATACATATCCCAGAGGTGGAAAAACAAATGACAGAAATGTTGAACCAAGGCATAATTAAGCCTAGTAGCTCACCGTATAACGCACCTATCTGGATCGTGCCCAAGAAAGAGGACAGACAGGGCAATAAAGAATGGAGAATCGTTGTTGATTATAGGAAATTGAACATGGTGACAAAAGAAGACAAATACCCTATCCCTCGTATTGACGAAGTCTTGGATAAGTTGGGACGGGCGAATTATTTTTCCACCTTGGATCTTACCAAGGGCTTCTATCAGATAGAAGTAGAACCTAGGGATCGCGAAAAGACCGCGTTCTCTACACATAATGGACATTACGAATTTATTCGTATGCCATTTGGGCTAAGGAACGCGCCTTCGACCTTCCAGAGGATGATGGACAATGTGCTTAGGGAACATGTTAACAAAATCTGTGTAATATACATGGATGACATTCTCGTTTTCTCGACATCCTTACAAGAGCATCTCGTAAATTTGGAAAAAATATTCCGAACTCTGAGAGAAGCAAATCTAAAAGTTTCACTGAATAAGAGCGATTTCTTAAAAAAAGAAACAGAGTTTTTGGGACACGTTGTCACCAAAGAGGGTATAAGCCCTAATCCAAACAAAATAGAAGGTATAAAACGTCAAACTATTCCGAAAACTATTAAGGAAATACAAAGTTTCCTCGGACTCAGTGGTTATTATCGAAAATTTATACCCGACTATGCGAAAATAGCCAAACCCTTAACAGTCCGCCTTAAAAAGGATTCAATTATCAATGTAAATGATAAGGACTATAAAGAAGCTTTCTTAAAATTGAAAAATATATTAATGTCAGACATGGTTTTAAAATATCCCGACTTTAATGAACAGTTCGTATTAACCACGGACGCGAGTAATTATGCGCTGGGCGCTGTTCTATCTCAGAAGAACGGACCTCTAGCATTTGCGTCGAGAACTTTGAATAAACATGAATGTCACTATTCAACCACAGAAAAGGAACTGTTGGCCATTGTGTGGGCAGTAAAACAGTTTAGACATTATTTGTACGGACGGAAATTTCAATTACGTACAGACCATAAACCTTTGGTCTGGTTAGCGAACCTCAAAGAACCTAATTCCAAACTTATCCGTTGGAAAATCAAGCTTAATGAGTATGAGTTTGACATACAACACTTGCAAGGCAAAGAGAACAAAGTGGCGGATGCATTATCAAGAGTTAGGGAAACAAACGTATTCGAGAGAAAGAATACTAGATTTGATTGCAGTATTTGTGGGAAAGTTTACAACCATAAACAAAGTCTAACTTTGCATATGAAAACTCATTCTGACAAAAACCTGCAATGTAAAATTTGTAATAAAACGTTGTCAAGACCACGATGTCTACAAGACCACCTTAGGAAAATACATAATTATGTAGAGGGAAAAGATACTTTCGAAAATATCGAAAGACGAAGTGAGTCACCAGTGCCTACCGTACATTCAGCTGATGAAGACAGCAGTGACCTCTTCCTAATATCCCAAAGACCGTTACACTCATTTAATTACCAAATTGTGTTAAAACACAACAATGATAATAAAACCGAGAAAACATTAGTCTTCGGAAAATCTCGGGTTACCTATTCGTATTCAAATTATACGGAACAGATGATAGCGCAAATATTATCTGATTCTAGTGATAAACAAGACGTTGGAATGTATTGCGAAGATACTGATGATTTAATAAAAATTCAGAATGAATATAAAAAAGTTAAGGGAAAATCCCAACCATCTGCTTAACCTAAAAATAGTGCTTACAAACCAATTAAGAGAAACTATAGAATATAAAAACCTTTTAGAACTTATAGCAAAACACCATAAATTTGAAAATAATCATCCAGGAATAGAAAAAACTTACATGGAATTTAAGAATAGAATCTATTATCCTGGTTTGAAAAAGGAAATTACTAAATTTATCAATAACTGCTTCATTTTAAGTTGGAAAGGAATCCAATTAAATTACCCTTTGAAAAGACCGAAACACCTAAAGCCCCACACGAACACTATCATACGGATATATGGTACTTGGACAGATCTACTACTTATGTTACGATGATAGACAAATTCTCAAAATACGCAATGATTGAAGAAGTTCAAGACAGAACACCATTGCAACTTATCAAAAGCTTCACAAAACTCTTTATGTACATGAAAACTCCTAAAATTCTCACCTTGGATAACGAAACATCCTTCAAATCGGCTCTTTTTTCTGACTTTTTGGACAAAAAAGGAATAAATTACCACTTTGTTACCCCCAACCGACATACAGGGAACTCCGATATAGAACGCTTTCATGCAACCCTGAACGAGAATATACGCATATTTAAAAAGCGCGAGGAAAATTTGGACATAGCCTACAATGTTGACTTACCGTATCAAGCTCTAGAAGCATACAATAATAGCATACATATGACAACGGGAGAAAAACCAATTAATCTACACTTTAGGAACAATATTAAGACAAAAGAGATTTTTGACAGAAAAAACTTTCTAGGTCTCTGGAAGTGCTTGTTGACAATCCTAACGGTGATAACACCAGTGATGTCGCAGAAGTTGATGATAACTGATTTGAACCAAGGAAATGGCTACACAATAATGCAATTGGGAGAAATACCGTTAATACAAAATTATTCGAAAATATTGCATATTTTCAAAATCGAAGAGTATTTAACTTACATCAACAAACTAGAATCCGAAATAATGAAATTAAACGACGCATATTTGCAACATCAGATTGAACACTCTAAATTACAGTTATTAAGCATAATACCTAGATACTGTGTTAAACGAGGACTCATAAACCTTGCTGGAAAGGGGTTAAAATACTTGTACGGAACTATGGACGACGATGACAGGAAGGAAATTGAAGAAAAACTAAAAACTAATAGTATCAATAATCATAACTTAATTGAACAATCGAATAAACAAATCAAAATCAATACTCACTTTGACGAACAACTAAAATCATTAACGGATCTGCAAAACCAACAGACTAAGTTACTTGCACAAAATATGTACTTTATCAATCGAACCAGAACAGACTCGCGTAAAACTTACCTCAGATACGAAATTGAAGATTTGGGAAAATTAGTCGAACAAGCTCGAGAACTACTACTGGCCTCAAAATTACGAACATTAAATAGAGATATTTTAACAGACCAGGAAATTATTGACTTTAACATAACATTGTACAAGTTGGAGAACATTGAACTTGACGTTGCAACTAAGGAATCAGATATTATCTTCATAATTAAAGTCCCTAATCTACAACCAATCCCCAATAAAAACGGACAAGAAATAATGATCAACGCAAACAATTATTTGACAGACGGGAAAAACATGTACGAAAACACTAGCAAATTATCTAAATTAAGAAAAATAAATGATAAATGTATTCAAAACGTATTTAGAAAAGACAAAATGATCTGTAATTACCGTCCAAACAATAGTGTCAGCATTATTGAAATTGGATCGAATGTGATAGTAACCACTAATGTGGATATTGAAATTAAACAAACATGTAACCAATTCCCGTTCACATTAAAGGGACATTATCTGATTTATATTGAAAATTGTAAGATACTACTTGACAAATGGTACAGTAAGCAATTATATCAAAACACAATAATCATACCAAATCCCTTCCGGGCCATTGAAATATCTAACGACACTAACTTAACCTTAAGACAACTAGAATATAAGCATATTAACAACACAAACATTATAACCGAACTTAAAACTAACCAAAAGATTCACAATTACACCACCTATACCATCTTGACAATAATAATCATTACCTTATGCATATGCCTATATATTAAAAATAAGAAAACTGTTGAGCAAACGTCCATCTCAGTAAACTTACCCTCACTTCCCTTGGAACCCGGGATAAGCTCTTCGTCTGGGGGTGTTATGACATCATCCACTAACAGATTGCCTTTTGCCTAAACATAAAAACACTCACACAGCATATTCACACAATAGAAGCTAAGTAAAAACACAACACTCTAATTTCAATAATTTTTGTGTTATTTATGTCAACATAAAAACCCTTACACTGCATTTTCACACAATAGAATCTAAGTAAAAACACAACACTCTGATTTCAATAATTTTTATTATCAGCAACACAAGTGAATATGTTATTCATTGTGTGTGTGTAAGTATGATTTCACCAACTTAAAAGAAAAATAAAATTCATTACTTTTTAAACCGTCAAACTGTTTTGTCGTTTTATTTAATCATTTGATTTTTTTAGTAATCAAAACTATATATATATATATATATACTCTATATGCAAAATGATTTTTGTATGATTCTGATGTTCAGCAGCTAGTGCTTATACATACATTTTTAAACTGAAAAAACTATACATCAGTCATATTCTTGCATGCGCACTAATTACGTATCTATATTCAACTATAATTGATATCATCTGGTTTTGAAAATATCTTACAAATTACGAGTATGTTCTAAGAAAATGTATTTCAATATAAATTGGTTAGAAATTAAAATTTGTTTCGAATACATTTTATTGCTCCACCAGAACTATTAATTCTAAAAAATACTTGTCTACAATATTTTGGATGTTTCATGCCTGTCATCCTGGCCTTAGCCAAAACTTAGTATTAAATAATGGCATTGGTTTTACTGCTTGGACCGATATTTCTATGTGCCTTTGGTTTAAAATACCTAGTGATTATTCGATGTCCTACTTACGGAATGACAAACCCAATATTTATCCTACGTATATTTTGGTTATGATGAGCAGATTAAATTTCCCTTTACATACATATATTGCAGAATTTTCTAAGAGTATTTCAAAAATGTTCTATATTATTTTAAATTAATTATCAATTATATTCAGAATTTTCCAATCGTATTTGAAATTTATGAAATATAATTAAAATTCAAAATGTTGATACATTTCGGAATAGTATTGTGTAATTTGAAATGTTTGAAATTTAAAATGGTGTAGTACTGGCATTTAATAGTATCGTAAATTACTGTTCTGTCAATTTAATAACATTTAGTATTAAATATAGCATTGCTTGTGAATAGGGTTCGCAATACAGAACAGGTACTAGGAAAGCGATGTTTCGAATAAATAATTAGGATTGCGAAAAGTTCGTAAATATTTTTAAATTCATTGGTATATTTAATGAATTTACATAAATTCTTTAAAGTATTTACTTTACGATACAAAATCATAATTCTTTTAACAGAAATATTTATAATTTTATTCTATATAATATTTAAATACGTACCACAGGTTATACTATTTAAGTCTGAGCTAATTACAATATTAAAACGATAATAAACATATGTAGCTTTAGGGCGCGTTTTCACTATGTCATTTTTGTTGTCAAATTGTCCAAATTGTTGAAAACTTTATGAAAACGGGTTGTCATATGGCGTCATCTATGTCATCATGATTGCAAACATAGATGACGCCATATGACAACACGTTTTCATAAAATTCCCAACAATTTGGACATTTTGACAACAAAAATGACATAGTAAGGGCGCGTTTTCACTATGTCATTTTTGTTGTTGGATTGCAGTTCATATTCATGTAAAATTAAATTCATTTAATATTTTTTCAGATAAAATATAAACTTATAAATTTTAAATATATTTATAGCCGACTGTATGAAACAAAAAAATCGAGATCGTATTAAAATCGATATTTCCAATTTAGTAAGAAGGATTGAATTTCGATAAATTCGGTATTGCGAACCCTATTTGTATTACAGTTGATTGCAAGTTATACATAAAAGGTCTTAGGAGAGTTCAAGTATGTAGTTATAAAAGTATTTAAACGTAAAAACAACTACTGTGCATGTTTAATGGCAATCTCCTGAATACTTAATATCAATATAGAAGCCAGTGGAACAGGAATCTTTACGCATTTCACACCACGAATTGTAGGTACGATTATTAACACCACAAATTTTACCCTCTTCATAGTGGGGAGACTGCAAGAAAATGAAAAGCCAGACGAATATAATTAAGAGAATGGAATATATATATTGACATACACGTACGAATACATAAGATATCCTTTATATCATGTTTGCCAATTATGGTTAACTTACCGATGGACGTCTTTTGCGTGAACATTTGTAACGACATGAGGTGCATCTGGGTTTGTGTGTTAACAAGTCAATTAGACAAACTTGTTTAGAGCCACAATTAATGTCATCGCAAGTTACTTGATCATCTGAAAATATAAATTTACAAAATATTCAAGTTTATTTATAAGTTTTAAGCGCAAAAAATTACATATTACAATTTAGCAAACACCAAAAGAACTTAAACAATTAAAATTTGTTCAGCGTTGTTTTTTAATGATTTTAATTATAATTTATTGAGCTTTATTAAGATCGGTCAAACATACAATTTGTTTTTAAATTGTATTTTATTCACAATATTGCAATATGTGTAGCAACTTCTGGGAAAATACTGCATTGTAACATTTGTATCATATAAAGCGTTTGTAATTATTTTCTATATTTAAAACTGATTTATTTTCAAAATAAGTATAGTGATTTGAATTAGTTCAATGATATGATAATGCTTTTTTGTGAAGATTTCTGATCAGATTTTTGTTTAGCTATTCTAGTTTTACGAGTAAGTTTATTATTTGTTGTACCTACATATATAGGATGGTGGAAAACTTTATATATTGACGGAGGTTTTCACACATTTTGATCCATAACTCTTGTTCTACGATACCGATTTTGTTGACTCTTAATAACAAACTTCTTAGGATAACTTTAAAGGGTTTTTTAAACTTTGCAGATTTTGGTTATGTATTTGGGACGTGAGAGTGTTTTACACAGACAGACAGACAGATGAACATAGCTCTACTTAGAATTCCATAAGGACTAATAATATTTATACCTTTTTGGGTCTCAGATGATTATTTCTCAATGTTATGCACGGAATGACAAACTCATATATGTATATGGTGAATTTCACGTCAAGTGACCCAATGTTAAAAATCGATTTGGATGAAATTTGCACCAAGGTTAGTACTATTAAAAAATTAAAAAAAAATATTTTTGAAATGATTGAAGAAATAGCTATCTAAAGTCCTTTGGACAACTTTTGCTAGGACCAATAGGTGAAAAGTTACACTCATTTAAAAAAACCCTGTATGACCAAAATTGACCAAAATTTCCAACTTTGACCCCCTCTAACTCCGGCACTTCTGGACTGATAGAGCTGAAAATTTGTGTCTGGCCTACTAGCCAATAATACTAACCTTGGTGCAAATTTCATCCAAATCGGAAGACATCGATTTTTAAAATTAGGTCACTTGACGTGAAATTCACCATAATTAAAAAAATGTAGAATTATGCGTTTTTCAAGAAGAAGTGGGTTTTTATCGGCTTAAATCTGCCAAAAATGTTCTTGATCTTGGAATTTTACTAGACCACAATTAAATTTAGTTTCACACACTACCATGCCAATAAATAAAGCTAAAAGCTGATGTGCTAAGGAATTGGATGACCCCCCGAACAATAACAAAATAACTGTAAGACCTGGGGCCAAATTACCGCATTCGTGATCGAATGAGCTATTGTATCGAAAAATGATTTCGATATCGAAATTATGATAAAATGTACTAAATTTCTTGCTCGATATCGAATGACATAATCTCAAATAAGAAAATTACGATACATTTCACTCGATATCGGATGCGGTAATTTGGCCCCTCTATTGACAAGGGGAGCGATTCACACTACAGAAAGTCATATTCTGGTTACGTTGTGTTTATGGCTGGTGGTCGTATTGCTTGGGAGTCGCGCAAACAACCTATTGTGGCTGTTAGTACCATGGAGGCCGAATACATTTCTCTATGTCAGGGAACTAAAGAAGTCGTTTTCATTCGTGGTCTGATGAGTGAAATGGGTTTTAATCGATATGTTGAAAAACCAACTCCTATACTATGTGACAATCAAGCTGCAGCGTTTAAGGAGAAACATAATACGGTCCAGAAGAAAAGTAAACATATTGATATTCGCTACCACCATATCCGACAGTAGTATGTAGAGAAAGTTATTGACGTACAGTATGCAGCAGCAGATATACTCACAAAGGTTCTGTCAAAGCAGAAACACAACAATGGCTGCATCATGGTGTAACTATACAAGGTGAATGCAGTAGCCCAGCTGACTGACTTTGTTTACAATTTACTTATGTCAAAAATAATACTTTTTGAAGTATGCCTGTTGTTTCTGTTTTGTGTTGTATTTGTTGTCGATTTGGACTCACCTTGTATAGTTACACCATGGGCTGCATTATGTTAAAAATGATTTTGTAAAATAATTTCTTTTTTTGGTTTGTGGGGGAGAATTGTTGAATATTTAAGTACACTGATTTAAACCAAAATATAATCAATTATGTATTAGTCTTCCAATTGTTTTTCCAATAGAAATTTCTGGCGCTTTAATAATTTGTATGTATCTAATTTTTTCATTCCTTTTTATATCCTTAAACGAACAAGTTCTTTTTCTTAACTATTGTAAAATATTATTTGAATAAACCTTTTTATTGAATTAAACGACACAGTGTTTTCACTTTTAAGTAATATATTTGTGGTTCAGATCAAAATTGCCAACATAAAAAAATAAATAAATAAATTAAAAAAAAGTAAATCAATAAATAAGAAAAAATATATAAATAAATAAATAAATAAATAAATAAGAAAAAATACATAGATAAATAAATAAACAAACAAATAAATAACTAAATAAATAAAGAAGAATAAATAAATAAATAAATTAATAAATAAATAAATAAAAAGGAAAAAATAAACAAATAAGTAAATTAATAAATAAATAAGAAAAATAAATAAATAAATAAATAAAACAAGATCATCGGTCACTTTCGAAAAAACACATTAACCTACGTAAATATCTTATAAATATCGATATCGAACCAAAGTTTTACATAAATCAGTTATGTGTATGAAAAAACTATATTATTGGATTTGGCCATATAAGTTCGCATTCCGAGAATACTAACTCCTTATTGAGATGAAATTGACTAAAATAAGACTGAAATATAAAGAAATCACAGTACAATGATTTATGACGGTCGCCCCAAATAGATGATAGCTCCCATTAAGGCATCCGGAAAATAAAATAACGCGTATAAATATCGTTATCGATACAAAATGTAACAGAAATTTGTTTCAAGTATGCATACATACATAGATCACACTAATGCTATATCCCTGCAAATAATATTGGACTACGTGATCCATTTTAGATAAAATGGACTACTTACAACATGGTCCAATGTAATGCAGTCATGGACCATGTCATAGTTAAACAAGAGTTTGTAGTTAAACGACATGGTTTCGTGTTAACACGATTGCATATTGAGTTGTTGTTGTTTAAAACTAAGCCTCTTGAGTACTCCATGGGTTATATGGTCCAATCCTAGGACATCGCAATGTTAAATGGACCACCTTTTTTTCATATATTTGGAGTAGTTTTGGAGTACTCCTACTCCTCTTTGAACTAGTCTTTACATGCATGTATGGACTAGTCGCGTTATTTGCAGGGATACTATGAGAGTCAATATAAAGTACTACAAGTACAAATTTAAAACAAAATATATTGCATAATTCATAAGTAACTTAAGCAAAACTTAACACATTAATAAAATCTAGAAAAATAAGGAACATAAATAAAGTAAACAGGTATTTTAAAATTATGTAAAACAATGTATTAAATATTTAGTTTGAGGTATTTTTGCCTTTAGCACAGCTAACAAGCTTCTATACATAGAAAAAAAGTGTTTATTTTTATCAGGCAAAATTTTAATCAATGTCTTTAGGTTATCCTTGCAAGAAATATTTCTTTGCCTATTTTTTTAGTGCAAATATTCCCACAGATGCTCAATTAGATTGAGATCTGGGGACTCCGGAGGATGATCTAAAGTGTTTGGACAGTGATGGAACAACCACTCTTTCACAATTTTAGAGTTGTGTTTATGATCATGCCCTGTTGAAAATCCAGTTCTGCGTTAGTTTTAATTTCTCTATACTAGGGGTTAAATTTTTTTAATGACTGGGATAATCTTCTATTTTCATTGCAAATTCTTTAAATGTAAGATTGCAGACCCCTGCTGCCGCCATACAAACCAAGACCATTACTGAGCCGCCGCCATGATTTATCGTCTTGGTAACATATTTATTACTAAAGGCTTAGTTCTTGGTTCGTAATATTTTTGGAGGGCTTTTGACTCCAAATATCTTAAATTTCGTAATATTTTCAAATGTTTTTACAGCATTAGATATTGGGTTTACTCATGGTGTAACTATACAAGGTGAGTGCAATTCGGCAACAACTACAACACAATACAGAAACAACAGACATTTTGTTTGTGTAAAATAATCTGCTACTAACAAAAAAAATTTAAAAAGTATTACTTTTGACACACATAAGTAAATTGTAAACAAAGTCAGTCAGCTGTGCCACTACTGCACTCACCTTGTATAGTTACACCATGGGTTTGCTCTTGTGCACTTCACAAATTTTCAACGGTATTGTATATGGTATACTTGTCTATAATTTTTTTTATTGTACAGTGATGCCTATCAACGATTTTAACTATTTCACGTAGGATTTTACTTTCTTTTTATGTAAGTCTATTATGATGTTTAGTCTCAACTGATGTTTATCTTACATTGTAAATTTTTCAGTACTTAAAATCACAACTTAATTTTACTTAATTATTACTTATTTATATTAATATAAATAGGCTTTTCTTTTAACAATATGTGGTGCTGACTTTATTTTGACACTTTTTGTCGTGGGTATATATTGCCTAATTCTGAAAAACTATTTATCTCATATACATACATACTCGGCGTAGTGTGAAATTATACATTAAATGGGAACTATATTTATATTATAAATAAAATAGATATAAAACATCTGAGTTGTAGAGAATGCGATGATATCTGAAGTAATAGTTTTTCCAAAAAGACTACTATGTTAGCTCACAATTGGCAGAATTTAATGTTATCAAATGGATGCTTTCCGACCTTGTAAAATATTCTTAAAATAATCGGCTAGTAACCTTCGAGAGCAAACTGTATTGCACGGCATTATTTGTAGATAATTGTCTCTTGAGCATTTAATAAAGTCTGTCACGAAGGACCAATACATAAAATGATCAGTTTTTAATCTCAGAATGTACATAAAATACAGATGTGATCTACACAAGTCGATACCCAGCAGTCGGGGTAAGTTGTGAATGATTTGTGATTTGACTACTTACCAATAATCACCAGTACTTACCGGCCATACCACTGGCAATTTTAATGAGTGACGAGTTTAACATGGGGATGTCATAGGATATAGTCACTTGTTCCTAAGTCATTACCTCTCAGCAGTCATTTCGTTTGTGGCATAGCCGCAACTAGAATTTTTGTGGGATAACGGCACATTTTTGCATTCTCTCTCTTAAGAGAGACTATTGCAGTGATGTTAACCATACGGTAATTACCGTATTGTACGGTAATTTAAACCTCCGTACGGTAGGCAGGTAATTTCTACTTTTTTACGGTAATTTTAAAAAGCTTAAAATTTTAAGCGTTAGGCCCCTTTCACATTAGGCAACTTTAATTGCGCAAGTTTAATTTTCATTTTTATTTATTTTCTTTTGAACGTCAAAAACAAATAAATATCCCAAGACAAGAATGGCAGCAGCTACAGAATTGCCAAGTACAAACAAGCCTGTACTCAGCAATTCGGCAATTATTTCCCCTTCCAACCGACCTTTCCTCTCACACCCACAAACACAAGACTTGCGCAAATAAAGTTGGCTTATCTGAAAGGGGCCTTAATGTGTCTACACATGATATACAATATACAAAATAATACAATGATACAAAATATACCTCGGCGGCAAAGTAATCGCAAGTCTTTTAAGTATGGATATTTCAACACACAAATTAGCTGTATTTAAAAATGATTGCAAGAAATTTTATATACGAAGTGCTCAAGAAATTAAAAAAAAATTTCCTCTTGAATCAAATTCAATCTTTAAAAAAATGGATATAATAAATCCCGAACTGTTCGATACCACTAAATCCATAATTCTTTTAGTTTTGCATTTCTCAGAAGCTATTAAAATGGATGAATTTAACGAAATTGATAAGGAATTTAGGCTAATAAGGCAAATAGAAGATGTTGATAAATGTGACATTCTTCAGTTTTACAAAATCGCCTTCAATATGAAGAAAGGGGACGACTCCATAATGTTTCCCGATTTAAAAAAAATTGTTGGTTTATATATTTTCTTTGCCACATACTTCAGCTTTTTTCAGTAATAAATCTAAACAAAACTAAAATAAGAAACAGGTTAAATACTAATACACTTGAAGGAATTCTACCCTCAAAAATGTTTGCTAATTCTAGTGACAATTTAAATATTAAATTCAATGACAAACATTTTCTATATTTTAATCAAAATGCCTATGATATATATGAATATAATCAAAATATTTTTTTATAAAACCAATCTAAATGTATGAATAATAAATATTATTAGCTAAGCTTTAAATATTACCAAAATCTACAAATAGATTTTACTGAAAGTACAAATTTAAATTATGTACTTTATTTTATTATTAATACCTGTTTCCTTATGTTTTTGTTGATTTTTAAATTAATATATTGAATTATAAATATAAACCCATTTTAATAAGAAAATATAATTATTTTTGTACAAGACAAAAGCATACGGTAATTTTATCTAAAAACGGTAATTTTTTTAGGGCTGTACGGTAATCGAAATTAAAAAGTTAACATCACTGAACTATAGTAACAACATGTTGTTGTACGCAACAAACACCTCAAAGCAAAGAAGAAACACAGCAAATTATTAGTTTTTTGGATTCTCGCATTTATGTTCTTTTTTCATATAAAAGTGGAACTTTGGCATTACCAGTGGTATCAAAAGTAAGTACTCATGCTTTTCGTATACTATTTAAGTACTTACTTGCGATCACTGATTACTGCCACCGCTGCAGGGTAAATATTCGGTTGCATACACCCATTAAGTATTCAGGGAGCCATCAACTAAGAAACAAGACAATTTTACGATAGTTGTTCTCGCCATCAATAATTTAAAGTCGATTGAATGCAACTATGTTTATACATACTGTATACATTGTATATATTAATCAATCTATGTAGATATGTAGAATATAATGGATCTTTCTTAATGGTCATTATATTTCTCAATGAGTGCAGTTATATTTATAACAATCGTTTAAAGCTCTTAAACGCGATTTCTTTTCTTTATAAATTGTTATAGAGTATTATCTGGTCATTGCTGAACTGGATTAAAAGTGTTTTTATAGATTGTAGTCAGTGTTTTTAATGCAGTCGCATAATTTAGCAGTAAAATTAACACAGATCCTTTTTACTGATAATTATAGACATAAAAATGACGATTAAAGTTTATGTGTCTGCAATATTTTGAAACCAGTTTTCAGCATCGTTGTCAGCATCATCATAATCATCGTGAACATCCTCAATGACAAGGACGTAATCTAACACATCGTTAATATGTTTTTATTGGAAATTTTTCAAATATCTACAATATGTGATTGCATTTTACGTGTTTTCAAAGAAAAGAGTTTCCACAGTTACTTAATTAATAACTATTACATGTATGTATGTATATTTGTGATTACAAGTGGATCTAAAAATTTTCAATTAGGCTTATATATAAAAATTAAGTAGTATTTGTACTTAAAAGCATGTTTTGCTTTAGTAATGAGTCAAATTGTGCTTGCAACACACCAAAATACTTAAGGTACGGTCGCACTTGGTAAAAAAGACGTAACCACTAAATAAAATATTTATTTATTAAAAAACAATCGTTTATTTAGGGCAGGATACAACATATCAATTAGTTTTATTTTATTTGACGCTGTTTGATCTTGCAAAACGTCAAACTAAATTGTGCTAAAACAAGTGGTTACGTTTTTTTGAGTAAATATTTGCCATGTGTGACCATACCTTTAGACTGATGATTTTCTTTAGCGCTATCGATTATTAAAGCTACAGTCACATATGATAAACATTTGACGCAGAAGACGGCACATATAGGCAACAAATTAAGAACTACATACAACTCAATACAAGCGAATTTAACGTCAAGATGGTCTAATGCACAAAATAAAATTGAATTTGCCTGCAAATACCCATAAGCTTTTGAAATGTTACCTGTGTGGTCGCAAATTTAGAGTTAAAGAATGTGATTTTATAAGCCCTGCCCAACCAATTGTATCAGGAGTTCTTCAGGGGTCCTACTTTATACTTGATTACTGCCTCTGGCATGCCAACAGACGACCAAAATTACACCTCAACTTTTGCTGATGACACAGCATTCGTCAGAGTTCATGAACACCAAAAGAGCGCGAAACTTCCAGATATATATTTCGAAGCTGGAAAAATGGCTGGAGATTTGGAAAATCAGTTAAATTATTCAGATGCTAGATATGGCTTTCTAATTTATGTATTTATTGTTATAAAACCGTCAATGCATTGTGTAGGGTACAATATATACTATCATCTTTTACCATCAATAATTTTGCTTTTTAAGGTTTTTACTCTTTACCTGCAACTTTGTAAGTTTGCTTTTCGAGCGATTTGTTGCATACGACACCTTACAATGAAAAGTAAAGTTAATTATGCAGCCCAGTCACACTCGTGGACACAGTAAAATCACATATTGATTGGAATCCAAAGAGAGCTGGGATTTCAATATGTTGTAAATCTTATTTGGCCTACAACAAAATTGTCTGGTTGCCAACTTTTAAAATTTGGACAATGAAATAACTCCTACTAAATTGCAATACATATTCTGAGGCGGCCAATTTAATTTGCTACTTTTATATTGATTTTATCATTCCGTTTTTAATACATCAATGTATTGTAAATACATTGAAATATTGGTCAAATACCCACAAAAGCATGTATATATATATTACTAGCTGTACCCTGCGTGGTCGTACCAACTCAGAAACCTTCCCGGCACAACAACTTTGCCGAAGATCATCACATGATCAGATGCATAGTTTAGGAGTCTATAAAGGACATACATGCAAACATTCATTTTTTATATACTATATAGATATATGTAGAACCCTAGATATTTAATATTAATCTTAATTTTGTATATGAGCTAAATATGCACTTTGTATGGGAGCTACCACGCCCACTGCTCCGATCACGCCTATTTTTCCCATGGCTATTCACATTAACAAATAATCAACATGCACAAATTTCTAAGACTCTGGCTATTATAGAACTGTAGATATATGATATTAAATATTTACTTTGTATGGGAGCTACCACTCCCACTGGTCCGATCCCGTCCATTTTTTTCCTGATTATTCAAATCAATAACATATGGGATACTGCAATGTTTCAAAAGTCTTGCTATCACAATAGTCAAGATATATGATGTTATTCAATTTATGTGGAAGGGGCCACGCCCACTTGAAATATATATAGCCGTAAACCTAATTGGGGCTATAACCTTTCAAATTAAACCAGTTTGGGCCAAATCGGTTGTATAGTTTTAGAGTGTATAGAGTACAAAAATTGTATTTTATATATATAGATTAGTTCTAGCATTTCAACTTTTATAAACAAACACTGGCGAATTCAAATAAAAATGTCCCATAATTCCTTAGGAAGATCTTTTTCATCGGACAATTGTTTATAATGTTTAACATTTCAAGAAATAACCAAACCAAATTTACAAAAAATGCATATAGTGGCAACATTGGCCGCCATGGTAACCAGACCAATTGGCAGCCAAATGTAATAACAAAAGATAAATCGTTAAAGTTTAATAGGTAAAAAGAAATCCTTTCAATTCCAGTAGTTGTTAATATCTGTTATTAATGGTTGTAAAATACACGTACATATACGAATGTGCTACATGACTGCTTCTTAATATAGATACAAAATAAGACCTAAAGGAACACAACACATTCTCAATGATATTTTTTAATATCTTTGTAGTTGTTAAAAAACAGTTGGTGTATTCAAATTAATTAATATCCGCTTTGAGAAGTTGGACAATTCTAAATTCATTTCGTGCACTTATATTAAAACCAGAAACTGCAACAATGAGAGCAGCAGCAAATAAGATGAAAAATTAAAACATTTATCATTAGCGAAAGCTAATTATTAAATAGGATTCTTTATATTAAAGCCAAATAGTATTTAAATAAAACGAGCCATTTAAATACATCTGAAGTCTTTTTCATGAAGGTATTAATTAAGTACTTCCACATGTTACATATACTATACATTAGGGATACCAAAGATTTTCAAATCCCGGGATTTTAGAAATGTAAAACCCCGGGAACCCGGTATTTCGGGATTTTTGTTTCTTATTAAAACAAATTGGTTTATTAATAATGACATGTTTATCAACATACAACATGCTTATCATCATATGGCATGTTTATCAACATACAAAATGCTTATCTACATACAACATGCTTATCAATATACAATATACAACTGGCTTTGAGTCATAAGTCGTAAAGTCATATTTGAAAAAATAGTACATATGTGAGTAGCATTTTGTATTTTCTAAATCATAAGTCATAAAAACGTCAAATCAACGTCAGAGCAAAAAAAATGTATATGTATATGTATATATATATATATGTATATTAAAAAATGCCGACAAGAACCGAAAAAGAGAAAATGTTTACGGTTTTGTGTGAAAAGTTCGCATCCGACATACTAATGGTTGAAACAAGTAAGAATTTAATTGTTTGTTTTTATTTTTTAAATAAAAAAGTTTATTTATAGGCGATGAAGAAGAGGTAGACGATATTTATGAAAATTTTAGGATAAACATGATCTGCTTGATGTTGAATCGAAGAAATGTTCATATAACCAAATGGTTTGGGTACGCCCAGAAGAGTTTAAGATTTTTTTTCTTACACATGAACAAACCTCTACATCAAGATTGTCCATTAAAAAGTCAACAAGCGCATTTTCTTCGGCAACAGACCACTTCCCTGTGGGATTTTTTCTAACCCGCTTTGGCTTTATCTGTAACAGCATTTAATTAAAGTTTTTCTTTTTTTGTGCACAAAAACTTGCCGAAATAGATTCTTTTACTTCCATTTTATAAATTTGTATAACTTCCCTGCTTTTTTTTTAGTATTTACCAATTAAATTAATATTAATGGTTTAGAAGTTTGCAAAATTATCTCAAAACAGAGGAATAAAAAAATACAAAACAAAAAACAGCTGACACTGGACATACTACAAGTACACATGAAAAACAGACAATCTCAGTTTGTATTGTCGTAAAATATTTAAACATAAAAAATACCAACAACATATTTACAACTGTGGTAAAGTTTTAGGACATACGATAAATATAACACAATAGTACACCATGTGAATTCCCTAAACATGTTTATCAATTTTCAACTTGTTTAGCAACATTTACATTTGTAGAAGTTTATATTTATAAATATTGTAATAAACCCTGTTATAAACATAGTTGAGCAATATGACAACATTAAGTTTTAGCGAATTTGGCTGAACATTCTAGACATGAACATTCTAGTATCTTAGCTCCAAACCTTCCAGAAATTATGATTAGTGTACAAATAGACTAACAGGGCGTGAGTTTAATTTATTGTGTGTCATCGTTGTGTGAACATTAAGCGTCCCAAAACTGTAATTTAAGTGTGTTCTTAAACCGTAAAAGTGTAGTAAAAGACAGAGTGTCCATTTAAAATTATTATTGTTTGCATTTGAATAAATAAAGACTCGTTATATAAAAATATTAAGGCATCTACAGTAACAAAAATCTTGATTTAATTTTGTTACCAATATATGACGCTGACGAAAAACATCGTTCACAATCAACGCTTGTGGGCAAAATTGTTAACCAATTATTGTATGCCGATTGCATTTCTCACCCTCCGAAACAAATAATTATACACAGTGGTGATATTCGAAACAATTAACAACCGGTTCGCTTAAAAAAATTATATTTTTGCCAAATTTTGATAAAAATACCGAAAATTTTAAAGTCGCATCCCAGTAACAGACCACAAGCCTCTTGAAGGAAATGATATAAACTTTCGTTTAATAAAAAAAGATACGTTTTTAATAAAAAATAGTTTTGATTTTGCAAAATAAAAGTCAAAAAAAAATTGTTTTATTTTTTTCTCATAAGATTCAAGAAAATAAAATCATTTGTTTGGACGTTTGGACAATGAACAACTGAACAATATTGTGTTTGTTGCCGAGACTATATCACCTTGATAAATACACATTATATAAAACCGTTAAAGCAAAAAACATAATCACCCCTATCGTGAATAAAAATTTCACATGAAATTTGTTCCCTTTTCACATTTTTCCTATTAAAATTCAATGTTAAAAAATAAAAGGGAACAAATTTCATGCGGATTTTTTTCACGATAAGGGTGAATATGCAACAACCGGTACGGAATTTTTTTAAAATTTTAACAACCGGTTCGAGGGAACCGGTCCGAACCGGCTGAATATCAGCACTGATTATAGATATTTCTTATTCGATATGTATTTGATTTCATATCATTACAAACATTATAAGGTGTCGTGGGGGGATTTTACATGTTTCAGTTACATTCATTATTTCATTGGTTTCGCAATCAACGTTTTTATTCATTTCTAATAACAAATATTTCTATTTCTTTATGAAATTCACTATTCAATTTTGGATTTTTTACAAAAAATTTAAAAGTTTTGGATAAATTATCCTGGATTTCTGGTTTCACCAGTTCATCGCTTAATATGGAATTACTTTTTGATATCTCTTTGAGCTTAAATAAAAGTGCAACATCGGCAGAGATTCATATCACTGTGACAAATGCCTTCACTGTCGTCTATCATCTGTTGAGCTTTAAAATCTATTAAAGCTTTTATATAGGAATTTCCAATTGCAAAAACCGTAGACACATTAAATAGTGCGTCGGAGTTTGGTGATTTTTATTCTTTCACATTCATTTCCTCAACATACTTTTGTCAAATTTTAATTTTTGTTGGTGGCTTTGTAAATAATTTTGAGTTTGATTTCTGACTTTTTCAATTTGTGATTTAATGTTTATTTTCTCCTATTAAAAATGCTAAAAAAAAACTTACTCTAAGTTAATATGTTTTGTATTTGTGTAAGCCAAAATATAACGAGTCCTTATTTATTTAAATGTACACAAAAACAATTTTAAATTAACACTCTGTCACACTTATATTATGGTTTAAGAACACACTTACTGTTTGAGAACACTTTGATCTTTACTCAACGATGACTCACAATAAACCGATTAACTTGGTTAGCCCTGTTAGTCTATTTATACACGAATCATAATTTGTTTAAGGTTTGAAGCTAAGATCCATACTAGAATGTTCATGACTGCAAGTCTGGAATGTTCGTGTCTAGAATATTCAGCCAAAGTCGTTAAAACTCAATGTCGTCATATTGCTCAGCTATGTTTTTAACAATAATGTTCATAAATTAAAACTTCTACAAATGCTAAACAAGTTGTATATGATAAACATGCTGTAAGTTGATACCGACCGTTAAATTTAAATTGAAAAACAATTTCGTAACAATATGTAGTCAAAATGGCGAAACCCAAGATAAACAAATGTTTATATTGTTCTTTGAGAGGAAAAGTAAGAGATGTCTACTAAACTGGCCCTTAAAATTTTATTCAAATTAATTGGTATTGAAGTTTTTTGACAATTGAGACTAATTTGCATAAAAATTATTTTATTTATGGACATAGTGAATTAAGAATTGTTGGAACTTTAATATCATAAAAAATTAAAAGTTTTTATAATTATTTTGTTACAATATATACATATGTACACATTTAATTCCATAGCTGAAACCAATCTGATGATATCTATTGTAAAAAGTGTTCCAAATTGGACAAATTTTCACTGGAATTCCCGTGAAAATTTGTAGTAGATCGACTAACAAGAGAACAAATTAAAATTGTATGTTCTTAAATGAATTATTGAATTGCTTAACATTAAAACTAAAATATACTCATTGTTACGCTTTACCGTTTAAAAAGAATGGTTTATTTTCTTTAAATTAACTGGATTAGCTTTACTTGCAAAATAAAAGCGCAAAGTTAAAAATTATAACAAGTCTTTATTTAATCAAATGCACACAAAACAATGGAAATAAACACACTTAAATTACAGTTTGATGACTTTTAATAAATTAATCATAGTTGTCATCTTTGAAATTTCCAAACGCACCAAAATTGAGAAAAAAATGCGCCATTAAAAAAAAACGCACCAAGTTTATTTGTAAAAAATTAGTGAAAATAAAGACTTCATCATATTTTCGCAAAAATTAAAAAACGCACAGAAATACACAGAAAGGAATTTTTCGCACAAAAAATTTAAAAAGCACAAAAAAAAAGTGCGAAACGCACCAAGTTGACAACGCTGAAACTAATCTTTGAGTGACCCTGTATGTTATATTTACACATTAGCGCCATCTTTTAGTAATTTTTGGGGGCATCTAGAAACGACAATCGAAAGTTCCTTTTGATGGAGAAGATTTTACACATCTTCTCAGATTTACTTTAGTCGAACCTTTTCAATCTTTACCGATTATTTTAAAAATGTTACTGGGTTTTTGCTACAAATGTCCCAAGAATGGAGAAACGACTTTAACTATAGAGTGTTAATATAATCACCCAAATAGTTCCAGGCACAAAAAAATCAATTGAATTTTAATCCAAACTACATATGTACATATCTTTCGTCAAAATCATGCTGGTTATCTTGTTTTTATTTAATGATTTGTTTCGTGCGCGTCCTGTCTGCCATGGTTCAATTGAAAGTAGAAACGAGTCTGCTGTCCAACAGAATAAAATGGATATAGACTGGCCTGAGTCATAACTTTATGCGAATACATGCTATAATGCTGCAAATGAAGGAAAATTATCACAGGTATAAATAAGTAAATATGTTTGTTCGTACGCATGTTTGTATGTATGTTGTGCTCATGTGATCAGTAGTGTGTAAGACAAGTAGCATGCGTTCTTGTGTTATTGCGATGCTTCCGGCGATCATTAGTATTTAAAAATAAAAAAATATATGAGCATAAAAAAGGATTTCCTTTTGCTTAATTTTAATTTTAACACTATACAGTGGCACCGACAACAATATAAATGGTAATTCTTAAAAAAAAAATTCGCACAGTGGGCTATTACAAGGTGGCGCAAAAGTAATCCTCCTATCAGAAAATGCTATAAATTTTGCGAGGCCCCTAATGTCAGTTATGTCAGCAATATTCCGCGTTCTGGAGCAGTGTAGCGTAACATTGTTTATTAACGTGTATTTCGCATGTGTTTACTACACAAATGTCAAAACAGAACTGACATTAGGGGCCTAGCAAAATTTATAGTATTTTCTGATAGGAGGATTACTTTTGCGCCACCTTGTATAATTATTACTAAATTTAAATAATTATTGCATACATTTATTTTGTTTTGAGTACAAAATAATTAGACCAACTTTTGTTGAATAGTCGAATATATTATCATGATTCATATTGTATATAATGTTTAAAACAAATACGGTCATTATATAAAATAGTATTGGTTTTTTTAGAATATTTTGGTTCACAATATTTGTTCTATAAACTTTGTATAAATACATTTGAAATTATAAAAATCGTCTACTATTTTTCCAACTTAGCAAAACGATTTTCAGAATTCCTTATTGTTTTGATACAGTAATATGTCTTTTAATCCCCACTTGTACATGAGGCCTAATTGCAACTATAAATTTTGTGCAGATCGGTCATCCACAAAGACCTCTTTCAAAAATCACTTTAAAGATCATATGTAACTCTTTTAAAAATATTGGTTACAACTAATATTCAACACAAATATGTTTCATTCGGCTTAATTTTATGATGATCGGGCGACAATTAGTCATAGCTCTCATATAAGGCCCACTTCCGAAAATGTCTTTAACGACCATTAATCTCTTAAAAATGTTTTCCAAATAAAATTCAACACAAATAAGTTTTATATATATCGGAATAATGGCACCTAATTTTTAACGGTCGATTGTAATTAGTAGAAGAAGCCCTTCGAAAGTCACTTTAACATGTATAAATCTTTTTAAAGTGTTTATAAATTTAAAAAAAAATATTTATGTATATGCACAGAAGTCGTGATATAAAATTTTTGTATGATAGGTTCATAATAGGTCATAGCTCTCCTAAACCGACCATTTCTGAAAAAAACTGTTGTGCAAATATACTGTGTGTAGGGTATTATGTGGTCGGACTTGACCGGCTAAACTTTCTTACTTGTTTCTTTTTTGTTTTAATGACGTTCTTTTTGTATGAAAATGTCAGTTGATGGCAAACATTCATAGTTGTGCGAACAAATGACCTTGTTGTTAATAAGTAAAGCAGAGGAATAGGAACGATTGAGAGGTTTGGTGTTTAAATTATTGTTTCACAATTTTATTAATTATTAATACTATTTGTTGTCGTGAACAATAAAGTACCATAAACGCTAAAATACTATTATTTCTTCGTTTTGAAACGCCAATATTGCACAATGTTTATAGAATCAGTTCATGTATTCTCCCAGTAAATAAATATCTTAAAAGTCTTGTTACATATACGAGTATATATGTATGTATGTATATTAAATTCCAAAGTATCATATGGTCATATCATATGGTCGGGATTACTAAATAGTATATTACTAAATAATATGTATAAAGGTTTCTTGGAACAACTCGATATGATATACAATTTATATATATAAAAATGAAATGGTCCATGTATGTAATGGCATCACGTGAGAACGGCTGGATCGATTTGGCTGATTTTTTTATGCAATTCGAAATTCTCAGGAGATGGTTTGTAAAGAAAAATAAATTCAAAAATTCCGGGTAAAACTCAGTTTTTTTTTGTGAGTCCAGTCAACTATGCTTTTTTTATTCTATTCAAAATTAAAAAAATCCTGGTAAAACTCGGAAATTTTAAGTTTTTAATATATTGCCTCCTTTTTACTTCTCATTTTTCTTAAGACATTTTTTGAAGTGACACCAAAGCGTCCTTTTCACTTCTCATTTTTTTAAGTATGAGAAAATTTTAGCAAAACTCAATGAAGTAAATTTTACTGCCTCCTTTTCACTTCTCATTTTTCTTAATAAGCGAAATTTTTTGAAATACAAATCATTAGTAAATACCGAGCGAAGCAGTGGTGGCCAGTTAGTAAAAATATAAAAAACGATTTTAAATTCTTCAAAATTGTTAAAACATATACAAAATATAATAAAGTTTTCATTCAGGCTCCAGAAATATTGAACAATATTAACAACTACAAAATTAAGTCGTTAAAATACCAGTAGAAAGCAGTAAAACCATGAGCAAATTATTGTCTAAGATACTCGTAAGCACTATACGTCAAAGTAACCATGTTTTTTTCTGCGTGCACATTCTAATTATTGAATCTGATAACCTTTCTAATATTGATTGAAATCGGTTGATTTTTTAATTACTTCTAAGATCGTAGTACGGGTGTTACACGGATGTTGGTAGTCATTGAGCTCAAGCCATGATTAGTTGGGTATATAAATTATGTACGGTAATTTGAATCCTTCAAATATAATTCAAATACATAACTAAATACGTTATGTTAGATTACGTGGGCAGTTGTTGTGATTGAGTAAAAACCTTCATACAAGATCATAATTGTCATCATGTTGAATGTTTGTCTGTTCGATTGCGATTCGTATACTTTGTTGAATTTTTTTTTTCTAACATGTCTCGAACGCGAAATACCACAGACGTCTGGACGCTTAGAGGCCTTCTTAAATGCCATGCATAGCAATTGATGTAATGCAGCTGCATAGTTGTTTTTATTTATTTTTTGTTTTTTCATGTTGTTGCAGTATTATTTTTTTTTGTATTTTTTGTTGCGAAAAGACCTTAGTAAACGTGCCTTGGTCACGAGAGAAGCACTCACATATTTACGTATTTGACATGTTGCTTTCTGACTGTTGAATGTTGCAGTATAATGCTATTGTAGATATGTAGTATATGTACTCGTATGTCTGTTTCATACAACATTGTATGCAACACATTTGAATTTGTGTCCGTAGTGTACCTATACATATGTTTTAAATGCGTGTATTTTCTTATGTTCTTTTGCTTTTGTTGTTGGTGGTGCGTGTTGTTGTTATTATTATTATTTTTTCGTTTTGTTGCGCTTTAATAAGTTCAGTTGGTTTGTTGGTTGCACTCGACAGTGACCGTCGCGTATAAAAAATTACCTGTCGAGTTTACTGGTGTGCAGTCTTAAATACTTTATTGTTTTGTCTGGGCAAGTCTGGTCTGGTTGCTTGTTGTTGTCTGGTCTTAAGTGCACGAGTCTGAGTTGTTGCCATTAACGTGGTTCAATGTTTTTATTATTTTTGCTTTTAGTCATTTCTCTTGGCTGTGTGAGTATGTGGTTAATATTGTGTAGGGAACATACGCATGCGCAGCACAGTAGCTATAAAGAATTGATGTTCTAGACAGGAAAGACAACAACAAATGTATGTTGGTTGGCTGTTAATCAATTCTTTGCCCCTGCCTGCGCTCTTGTTGTCTATAGTTGTCGTTTTTATTTTTATTAAGAGAGGGTCAAACCACAAAGACACGTCGCGAACATATTTTCCACAATCGCATAGAAACTACAACTAGACTTGTTTCTGTCAATTTATTCTTTAAAAAATGCTTAAATATTCCAAAATCCTGATACCGGAATTGATAAATTCCGAAAACTAGTATTTGTTTACAAAATTTTATATTTAAAAAAGTATGTCGAAGAAATAAAGGTCAAAGAATTAAAATTTATTTCGGATTTCCAAACTCGAACGCACTATTTCATGTGTCTACGGTTTTTGGAATTTGGAAATTCCTATATAAATAACTTTCATTGATTAGCCCCTTCTTTGCATGATTTTTTTCTTTATTCGTAAAAGAAATCAAAGGAATATAATCCATGTTCAAAATTAAATGAAAAATGGCTAAAAATCTTAATATATATTTATATTATAAACTAGCTGACTTCGCTCGGTATTTACTAATGATTTGTATTTCATATAGAATTAAATCCCATAGATATAGAACAGTGATGGAAAAATGAAAAATTGAAATGGTACTGACCGCCAACAAAAAGAGTACTTTGTTCAAAATTTTGGTACTTTTTAGGAAACATATATTTTTATTCAAAAATAAAATTAAATAAAATAATTCAAAAATAAAATTAATTCAGTTTAATAAAAAAAAAACTATTATAACAAGAAACTAAAAATTAATTAATTTTTATGTAAAAATATATGTTTCAAAAATTTATATTTGTTCTGGTTAAGATAATAAATATATGAGCATGCCTGCATTTTGTTAGTGTTAATGCCATATCATTAATAGATCGTTCACCAATATGTTTGAAGTTTTCAAACTCATATGATACAAAAAAAATCTCAAACAAGAAATGAGAATTACAAAAATGTACGAAACATAAGAAATTTAAAACATTTTATCAAAATAGTACCACAAACAACTTTAGTTCCTTATGCATCTATTTACTTTTGTAGACTAGCTCATCCCAGATCAAATAAATAACATGAATAACGCATTTCTGCATTCCTTATGTTCTTGTTTTGAAGCCAATGTTGTCAATGATTATAAAAATAGTAACGCTGGATTTCTAAACAGGGAACAAAGCAAAACAAACAAAGAGTACTAAATATGATGTGGGGGTACTGTGGTATTTTTGTTGGGAAAAAGTACTGAAAATAGTACAATAGTATTGAATTTTCCATCACTGATATAGAATAAGATGTATTCACAACCTGCCTTATTTATTTACAAACAAAATATCTAAATTTGCACAGCATACTTTAGGGGCTTTTTTGTTAAAGTTTACTGGACTCACAAAAAAAATCGAGTTTTACCCGGAATTTTTTTTCTTTACAAACCATCTCCTGAGAATTTTGAATCGAATACAAAAAATCAGCCAAATCGGTCCAGCCGTTCTCACGTGATGCCATTACATACATGGACCATTTAATTTTTGTATACATAGGTATACTATATATAGAAGATTAGCAAAAAAACAATATGAAGGAAATTTCCATCATCAGACAATGTTATATGGTGTTCAGACATGTATTTTTAATTGAGTCAATTATTGGTTAATTAGAAACTGTTCACATATGCTACAAAATTGCTAATTCAATTAGCGTTTGACAGCAGCTGACAAAAAAGAATACAATTACAGTGCACTCGGGAAAACGTCAACGCTCGTTTACGTCAACATCCCAAAACGTCAACCCTTTTTTTACATTGCCTACTCTAAAATTTTATGAAATAAATAGAGAGAAGGCTCTCTTCCAAGTGTAACACCCGCGGTGTTAATTAGTTGACGTTTTCCCTAGTGCACTGTATTTGGTTGTAATATTATAATTTTCAGCCTAAAAGTATTCTTTATTAATTTAAAAGCGAATCAACTGCCATTTTAGTTATTACTTGTCACAGGGTTGTATTTTTAATTTTAACAATTATTAGAACAATTATCTCTTAATGAAGCAATTATCTTAATTGAAATTTTGTATGGATAATTGAATTCAATTAGGCGTTAATTAAAAAATTTCAATTAAAAATGCATGTGTGAACACCATATTAGCTTAAATATGTAATTGTATTTCTATTAGTACTAACTAGAAATAAAAGATGTTATTATGCAAAGAAACCTCAACAGAGTAAAAAAGATTTTAAATCCGGTTAAAAAAACAGACAAAGCTCTTTGTCGCAGTGATATGAATCTATGTTGATGTTGCCCTTTTATTTATGCTCAAATTGATAACAAGAAGTTATCTGGTGAAATCTCTCCTTAAAAGAAAGCAAAAGAGAAGAACGATTTACTTAACACTTTTAAATTTTTGAAAAAACCCGAAATTTAAGAGTGAATTTGATAATGAGATAGAAATGTTTCTTATTAGAAGTGAATTAAAAACGTTGATTGCGAAAGGAATGACATAATGAATGTAATTGATATATGTAAAAGGCCCCCACAAAACCTAATAATATTATGGAATAAAATATTAGACAAATTATTAGAAAAAGTATAAGAATAATTTGTTTCATAGGGTGAGAAAGGATTGTTTATGCAATCAGAATAAAAGATTTTGCTAACAATTTGTCTACAAACGATGTAAACGATGTTTTCCGTCAGCTTCATATAGTATATTGGTAACAAAATTAAATCAAGATTCTCTTTACTATAGATCCCTTAATATTTTTAAGGTGCTTTTTCGATCGATAGTATTCTGTTATTTTTAAATAAATATGGAAATTAATGGCGAAGTTGGTATCATGCAATGACATCAATCTAACATTTGAATATAATGTTATTATGTTTCTTTATTTATTAATGGTTTATAAATTTTTAATCAATTAAAATTTTTGTTTTCAAACATACTTATTTCTGTTTAACATAAGTAACTTTTTTGAAATATATTGTTATTATTTATAAACCAATTTGTTTTAATATGAAACAAAAATTCCAAAATCCTGCGATCCCGAAAAATCCAGTCCCGTTTGGCATCCCTAATTACACTCCAAAATTATAAAGTTTCTTCGTGGACACTCTTTACAATGACACTATGACATGAAACAGCAACAAAAACATCATTATGTCAAACATTATATAAGTCGGACATCGAACATTCCATGCACTGTGAGTATGTTGGCGTTGCAACATTGTTGCAAATTCTATCACTTTTAGGTGACACGCATACAAACATATATATATATATATATATGTGTATGTGCATACATGACAAGCATACACATGTATGTTTGTACATTTTCACTGATATGTCGGTGATATTGTAGTTTTTTTTTAATTTTTATTTATTTATTTATTACAGAAATGTTCAATACTTATAAGCCTCGAAATACATACATATACATACATGTTTGTATGTATTAGGATATTAAAGTCAAGGGAAAAAAGTTTAGTGAATAGTGCATAAGGACCAGATTTAATTGAAATATTTACAGATCAGATCGTTCTAATCATGAACTATACTATATACATATTTAAGATACATATTAGTATTAACGTGAATTTTGGAAGTGGACCTTATATGGGGGACTTAGCCAAATATGGACCGATATTCTCAAAATGCATAAGTAGGGGTCATCCCTGAGTGCTGGTCCAAGAAAAAAAAAATCCAGCAGTGTGATTTTGGCATGTATGTAAATGATACGTGTAAAATTTTGGATTGGTACTCCTATTTATAAGAGATTTATGAGTATTCACAAAATTTTGTGGGATGATTTTTGTATATATGTAAATGATCTGTGCAAATTTTTGAGTCGGTACCGATATTTATACAATATATATAGCGATAAATGTCTTTTTTAGATGTGGTTCTTGTATGGGAGCTATGACCAATTCTAGGCCGACCACCATAAAATTTAGTACAACAATTTATTTGCCTATAGATATTATTTATGCCATATTTTAACCGTGTAACATTATTTATACCAATTTTATACGTATTTAAGTAAATTTTGGAAGTGGACTTTATATGGGGTCTATGGTCAAACATGGACCGAAATAAAAAAAAAAATTGCGAAAATATAAAAATTCTACGGAAAGACAAAGAAAAATGAGACATTTATGGGTCATGCGACATGAATATTGGATATCTGACTGTGTTACAATCTTTGTCAGAGAAAGTACTTTAGTTATCCCATATTCTATTTTATTATATTAAAAATATAAAAATTATTTAAATCTTTAACGAAATAGAGCATGCATGCCATCAATGGACCAAAAATCACAAATCTGACGGTCTTCTTCATACAGAGTACTTTACTTATGTCAAAATTTAAATGGATAATATAAAGTTTTCATCAGAGAAAATCATAATAAATAAATTAAAAATTAAATTGTAACAAAATTCAAAAGCCACGCCCACCGCCCAAAAACCAAAACTTAAAAATCTGGCTCCGTCTTGAATCAACAGAGCAAAAATGCTTTAACTATGCCAAATTGAAACTTTCTGCGATATCAAACGGCTTCAGAAAGCTCTGGAAAGAGAATTGAACATACATACATACATCTGGACATACAACGAAATTATATATATGGTGAATTTCACGTCAAGTGACCCAATGCATTGCAATGTTAAAAATCGATTCGGATGAAATTTGCACCAAGGTTAGTACTATTGGATAATAGGCCAGACACAAAATGATACATGTGCCAAATATTGAAAAATCCTATTCTTGAGTTAAAAAATAATTTTTTTGATAGATATCCCACTCGCATCCCATTAAGCAATTATAAAGGTCTTAAAGGAAATTGTATAAGCTTTCTTTTGAGAATAATAAAAAAGGGACAAATTGAAAAAAAAAAATTAAAAAAAATGAAATTAAAAAAAAAATTAAAAATGGTTTTTTAATTAAAAAAATATATTTTTGGAATGATTGAATAAATAGCTATCTAAAGTCCTATGGACAATTTTTGCTAGGATCAATAGGTGAAAAGTTACACTCATTTAAAAAATAAAACCCTGTATGACCAAAATGTCCAACTTTGACCCCCTCTAACTCCGGCAGTTGTTGACTGATATAGCTGAAAATTTCTCTCTGGCCTACAATCCAATAGTACTAACCTTGGTGCAAATTTCATCCAAATCGGAAGACATCGATTTTTAAAATTGGGTCACTTGACGTGAAATATATCGTCACCTGAAATGCAAAAGGGCGTAACAACATATTTGAAAATTTTACAGGAGATAAAAAAAACTTTATAAAATCAAAACTATTGAAGTTAGCGTTATGATTTTTTCAGATTAGCATTATAATACGATGATACATTTATTTCTTAAGACAGAATTTACTTTCAACGTTGTTTTTATTAGTTGTGTGGGATGCGCCCTTTTGAATTCAAAAGACCTGAAATCAAAAGAGCGTAACATCACAAATTTTTTTTAGAGTTTGAAGGAATAAGAAGTACATGCATTTAATTTTATTAAGTTTATACATTTTATTAAGTAACTGAAAATTTAAAAACAATATAACATTTCATTAAATAACGGCTAAAAAAATTAAAGATGGAATTCATTGCACATTCACAAAAATTAATGTGGACTTAGTATAAGAATTTTCTATGGTTAGTTTTTATGAATACTGGGTTAATCTTCAAACGGAATGTTGTCATAAAATAAGTGGCAATCTGCAGGTATTAATCTTTTCTGATCCTGAAGGTGTTGCCTCTTCTTCTTTGAAATTTTTAATGTCTCCGTATGTAATTGCGAAGGCTGTTCAACGACGAAGTTCCTTTTAGTTCTTTGAGGAAGTTCTCGATATTCATTTTCTATATTAGTTTTGAAATAAATGACAAAAAAATAACAAACGTACCCACCAGCAAGTGAAAATTAATATTAACCCTCCGTTGCCACATGCAAGCAAACTTACACTTGCATGTGGCAACGGGGGATAAGAAACCAAAAGAAAACTGAAACGCGCTGCCGTTATTGCCAAACTTACTCGTAAACGTGAAAATTTGGTACGCGCTGAAAAATACCAAAATGATATTTAAACAGGCAACAAACCATAATTTTAAAATTTTGGTATTTAAATTTCAGACAAAAAATGTTTTGAAATAATATAGAAGAAAGAATTTTATTAATATGTATTTTTTTCTAATCTAAAAATATAAATTTTGAAGCGATTTTAAAATTATTAGTTAGGGCAATATCATTTGGTAGGAGACCTGAAGGATATCGTAATTTTTTTTATTATCCAACACAAAAAAAATTTATTTAAATTTGAGAGTTTTTACAGTGAACCTTATGACTTAATGTGGGTTGCGCCCTTTTGATTTAAGAAAAAAGCCACTTTGTTGTTACGCCCTTTTGCATTTCTTTTATAAAGTCGTTGTTTTTGACATTTGGACTGTAAAAATTTATAAGAACATGTATTTTGATTTGCTTCATCATAATAAATGAAAAAATGCATTTTGAATTTTTTGGTTGTTACGCCCTTTTGCATTTCAGGTGACGATATATATATATGTATATATAGATTTATGCGCATTTAAGTGATTTTTCGAAGTGAACTTTATATGGGGACTACGGTTAAGTATGTACCTATTATTATATAATCGCATAGCAATATAAAGTTGCCTTGCAATAAGTAAATTACACGTACAAAAGATTACAAACTTGATATTTTGATATTTTGATATTTTGAGGTGCCCCAACACAATTGAAAATCAGGAAAATATCACTATTTTTCAAAATGTTATCAAACAATCTGATACGTTATAAACTTTAGTTTATGTTGAATATAAATATTTTTTGTATACTTTGTTCTAAACTAATATATAAAACATTTTTGTCGCTCTCTGCAATCAGAAAAATATTTATTAGGAAAGGTCCTTTTCGGTAGTCAACCTTTAAGGATTATTAAGTACATAAGGGATCAAAAGTTTAATAATCTACTAGCATTGATGATCTTAATGTTTTTTGATGTTACCTATGTATATTTATTTATATATAGAACAGTTGTCTTACATACATAAAAATACTTAAAAAGCGGAATCGGGTCATCTGTTCCTTTAATGATGAAACAATTTATTAGCACACAATTTTCCATAGCAATTAAGATCTTATACATTATGGCCAAAGATGTGAAGGCTATTAAAATTTTAAATGTAAGTTTATTAATTTTCAAAAATATGTTCGATTATCAAGCTCAAATATAAGTACATTTAGAAAGGGAAAATAAGGAAACCAAATTTAACAGTTATCATCAACCAGAGATTTAAAATATGAATGTCAATATTGCGTTGCTTAAAAATTTATTTTTCGAAATAGTTAATGAATTTGTTTCGAAAAAATACTCTCCCATAAAAGAATTTGAGTTGTATGAATGTTTCTTTTTTCTCCTACAGAATAAACTGTCTCTTTACACACGAAATATGCTTCGTTTGTGTGCTATTCTTAGAACAGATTACCAAAATATTAAATGATTAGCGGCTAGGAACAAAAGATCAATAATATCCCGGGCAGCGCCGGGTACAAAAAGCTAGTATATAATAAATTGAGAAAATTTTAAATTGTTTTTGTTTTAATCAAAAGTAGGCATTTGTTGCCGCGATAGTAGTTTTGCCCTAATGAAACCATCGCGTTTATTTTTTCCACAAACTGCATTTAAGCTTCTGCACTAATTTGATGCAGCGCTTTACGACTTGAGTGTGTCATGGAAATTTTTTGTTGTTCTGACATGTGCCGTGTCCGTTTTTGACAACGACTTTTAAGTCCTCATCAGATATATTTAAAGTCAAAGGTGGCTCAGTTATCCTACAGCCTTGCCACGTTATGATGTGGGTATAATCTCCAGAAGTTCGAAGTCCTGGAGCTTTCGCAGTTCTTGCTTTTAAAATTTATTGATATGCTAGATCTCGTATGGTTTCTGTGTCATCTCCAAGCATAGCAATACAACGATTTTCTGGGTGGTCGAAATATCAATTTCGTTGGATTACTTTGTCAATGATCTTCTTCAAATCGGCGTTTTGAGAGATCCAGGTTTAATATTAGCTAAATCTGAAGAACAAATGCCAGTACTGATAGCTGTCATGATATCGTAAAGATATTTTTGTAATTTCAGGTAATATTGTAGGAATGGCGGTGATTTCGACTATTGACATTGTTTCACATTTTTGTAATTTTGACCCAATAGCACCTGAAAAGGATTTCCATTCAAATGCAACAACAGATGAATTATATCAGCTTAAAGACTGTGTTTACTACTGCAATTTCACTGATTTTCACAGATTTAAATTTTAAGTAAGTTAGTATAGTATATTTAATATCTTTAGCAGTCCCCAGCTTACACGTGACTTGTCTTCTAATACTCGTTTTCTGTAAAATTTGTCATTCTTCATTCAACGTTCTATCCTATCTGCATCCTGTAAAGCTGCTTTAACTGTATTTATTTCACGGCGCAACTTTGACCGATCAATGATATTACTTGGATCGTTTGATGAAATAATGCCAACATCTTTTAAAACAGAAGAAGCTCTTATGGAAGCGGCTCTGTCAGACACTCCAGTACAATCGCAGGCAAGGGCTAACGATAGAAAATTTAATCTCTTTTTTTTTTTGGTAGCGGTGAAACCTTTTGTTGAGGCGTTTCAAAGTACGCTATCGCTTTAATTATCGCTTTCGATTGTAATTTCATCAGGCAAAGATCGAGAATAACACGGTGTGTCAAAATCAGTCACATTTCTGTTACGAAATATTTTTTTCTTCTCTTACTTCTTCTTTCTTATATTTTTTTCTACACCGCCAATTAAAAATTTTCTTGTTTCTTCCTAATAAGTTTACATTTGCAACTGCAAACATTAAATTACGAGTAAAAACATTAAATAAAAATTGTACCAAATATTTTGTATATAAATGAAACATACTTGTATTCAATATTATTTGGATATCAAAATTTTTAAGAGTTATGCTCTTTAAAATGATTTGGGAGCTATGATCAATTATCGACCGATCTGCAAACAATTCGTAGATTTGATTTGGCTTCATTTACCACTCATTTGTGGTGAAATTTGTTTTGATACTTGCATAATTCAAACATTAATGATCGTTAAACTTCTATTGCGGGAGGACATTTGTATGGGGGCCAGTTGAAATAATGGACCAATTTCCACCAGTTGGGTCGAAAATATATCATGTACCAAATTTTATCGAAACACAGTATACCACGGCTAAATACCCGACGCTTAATTGCCTTTTTCGCTTATTTACCTCGCACTGTAAATCTCCATAAATTTTTCATACTTTTTCAAACAAAACTATGTGGTTTAATAGCTTTCGCTTAAATACCCAATTCGGGTAATTACCTCAAAAAAAAAAAAAAAATTCCCAACACTGATATATTCTATGATGCATCTTCGTTTATTTACTTCAATATATCTTTTTTACATAACTTTTTAAATTTCTTATAAATACCCAATGTGGGTAATTAAATAAAAAAATCCCAGAACTGATATATTCCTGGATTTTTCTCAAAGTGCCTTTTTTAGACAACTTTGCCAGAACTTTTTATACGCACCTGTTAGCTTCATACATACCTAATTGTTTTCATTCAGTGTTGGTGGTAAAAATATTAAATTTAAAAATAAGTGAACAAGTGTAGTGAATTGAATAAAATTTAAAAAAGGATTTAACGAAATGGCTCCCAAGAAAACGTCCCTATCTATGAAGTAAAAACTTTTATTTACTTTTTCTGATATGAATTCCTATTCAATAAAATGTTTTGTTTTTTAATTGTGTTTTCTTTATTTACTCTAATGCCAAGAAATGAAGTAATATTCGCATAATTATCCCTTAAATAAAATTAAGCGTATTCGTGTAAGTGCCTCTGAGAAGTAAATAAACGTGGACGTTTAAATACCTTCCCCGGATAAATACCCAACAAATTTGGACATTTTTGGTGAGGTATTTATCCGTGGAATACTGTATCTTTAAAATTGCGACCACTGTCCATGTAATCATGATGTTGGGGCGATGTCCAAAGCGATTGTTATTAAAAAATAAAATCGCTCCACCCTAATATGTCTATATTATTTACTTGCTGCTGATGCTTATAATAAATTTATGCGAATTTAAGTGATTTCCGGAATTAGACTTTATATGTGGATTACGGTTGAGTATGGACCGATCACTATCATATTGAAACTGACGATTTTTATATATGTATGGACTATTTGTGTTGAATTGAATTTATATGTGGGCTAAGGTAAAACTTTTCAGAATTTCACCAAGCTCCTATACAAATTTCCTCCTGAAATAGAACTTTATCTTTCCGGGATTGATTAATCAGAAATTCAATTATTTGCAAACCCTAGTAGAGTTCTAAAAGGTCTCAAAAATTTAAATATGCAGGTTGAATACTGAAATGCAGACCGATTACTAGTTTGATTTTAAATCATTTCAATTAGCGGCAAAAGCTTTTGGACCAAGAAAGCATTTGTGTGGCTAAAGTTATTCAAAAGGTACATATGTATGTATTTCTAATTGATATGTAAAAAGTTCTGTGTTTTTTATTTTTATTCTTATATTCATGTAACATTGCTGTGATTGCTTGATTTTTTGTTTTCCATGTTCACAATCTCTTTTGCTCTTTCTATTTGCATATAAACTCTTACATGACAATAGAAGAGACAACATGCAATTCAATATGATGTAATTAATTGGAAACATAGAGAAGATGTTTTTTCTGTTGTTACTGTTGACCACATTGTAACATGTAATATGCGTTGCACGGTAGGATTCGTAAATTAAATTTTTTTCTTGGGAACTTTTGTTAGGTTATTATGGGAAAACTCTGCATGTACCAAACAATGATACGAATTTTAATTAACTGATAATTTCGGAACATTCTCAACTAAATAAACTTTTTGAAGTATATAAATCTACGTTTTTATTGATATTTGTTTTAATTCTGATTCCGGGAATTCCTGCTGTATGAAAACTTAATAAATATTTTATTAAACAAACCATTTTCGCACAGAAAGAACTTGTTTTATTCACTAAAATGCATTAGGAAAAATAGTTCCAAGTTAAAAAATGTCATTAAAAATTGTTCTAACAATTAATTAAGGTACGGTCACACTTAACAAATATTTGCGAAAAAGACGTAACCACTAAATAAAATATTTTTGAATTCGTTTATTTATTAAAAAAGATCCGGTTATTTAGGACAAGACTAACATATAGTTAGTCTTATTTGATTTGATACTGTTTGATCTTGCAAAAGACTTGTAAGAGAAAACAACGTCAAAAAAATTTGTGCTAAAACAAATGGTTACGCTTACCTTAAGTAAAATAATGTTTTATTTAGGAGAAATTACACAAACAAATTTAGTTTTATTTAATTTGATGTCGTTTGTTCTTGTTAGATCAAATAGCGTCAAACAAATGTGTGCTAAAAACGGTGCTTACGCTTTTTTGTGTAAATATTTGTCGTATGTGGCTATAACTTCAAAATTGTAAAATGCCCAACAGTTAATTCAAAAATTTTTTTATTCTGTCATTAAAAATATATACAATACTTTTACTATAAATGTAGACGAACAAAAATAATAACACAATAATTCCAATTGTAATTACCAGGCATCAGCCTGGTAATATTTTTTTATACATGTGTATAATGGTATATCTTCATCGCATACATGTTATTACTCTTGGTTAACAATATTTGCATTTAGTTCCACTGTGCATAACGGATGTTTACACATGTCATCGAACAATGATTGAATTTCAATCTTCATCTAAATCAGAATTCAAATCAGTAGATGCTCCTATATACTGTTTGTTGCTTGACTGGATGGATGGATGAATGAATGAATGATAGATCATGAAGTAGGAATTGCAAGTTGAGCCCAACGTAACAGAAACAGGCAATAAAATATTGTTCAAATATTTTCAGTTTCTGCTGCTGAATTTGTATTTGTTGTTGTAGAAGAAATTTAATCTTTAACAAAATGATAACAACAATCGTTGCAAATCTTTCTGTCTACATACAAAAAAAAAAAAAACATACAACACAATGCATAACAGTAAAGCTAGATTTACACGATTGAAATTTTCTTCAAAATTGTTCTTCACAATGCTTCAAACTCGTGTAAACAGCAAAAATTCTTCAAAGTTTATTTATTTAATAGTTATTAAATAAACAAATAGTTATTAAATAAACAAATTTTGAAGAAATTTTGAAGCATTTTGAAGAAAAATTTTGAAGAAAATTTCAATCGTGTAAATCTAGCTTAACGTAGATACACAGTAGGGAAGCCAAACGGGACTGGTTTTTCAAATCCCGGGAATCGGGAATTCATAAATGTATCCCAGGATCCCGAAATCGGGATTTTCGGGAATTTTGTTTCATATTAAAAAATTACAATATTAATATTAAACTCATGTAAACAGAAAAATTTCTTTATTTAATAGTTATTAATAGTTATTAAATAAATAAATAAATAAATAAATAAATAAGTAAATAAATAACTAACTAAATAAATAAATAAATAAATAAATAAATAAATAAATAAATAAATAAATAAATAAATAAATAAATAAATAAATAAATAAAGTTATTAAATAAATAAATAAATAAATAAATAAATAAATAAATAAATAAATAAATAAATAAATAAATAAATAAATAAATAAATAAATAAATAAATAAAGTTATTAAATAAATAAACTTTAAAGAATTTTTGCTGTTTACACGAGTTTGAAGCATTTTGAAGAGCAATTTTGAAGAAAATTTCAATTGTGTAAATCAAACTAAACATTATTATTGTAATTTCAATTTCGATATTTGTATATACTTGTACTTAATGAAAACAAAAATTTTTCAGTCTTATTTCATTACTGTTATAAAAAAGTAATATTAGTTTAAATTTTTAAAGGACTTAAAAGTAAGATAACTGGCGACGACTATTTTTATTCGTATGGCAAATCGTCATAAAATTTATGGTGTTTTGTAGGCAAAGTGGATTTTAGATATTGTAAGTCTTCGAACTTTCTAGTCTTTATTTTTCTTCTTTCTTGATAAAGTTGATGTAAGTCCGAGCACTCCAGTGCGACTACATTTTCATTTATTTTTTGGTGCAGATTTTTTCATTTATCAGGAAATCTAAGTTTGAAATTAATTTCACCATTTGGTGTGGATTGTATTCCTTGAATGTCCGTCTTTTTGGAATCGCCTTTTTCACGGGCAGAGCAAATATTTTTACAAAATTATACATTGTTAAATTTTTTAAAAAAATAATGATCCAAATAAGTAACATCATGACGTTTAATGTTATGACTGTCAATGGTGTTGATACTCAAAACAACGAGAGTGTAACAAATGAGAAATAATATTATGTCAATTGGTTGGACTCTCAGACTAATTCGCGCGAAACTGTTGATATGTCAACATTGGAAGAAGTGAGATATTACACAAAGATGTGATAAATTGGACTTAACGCTTTTACTCATCACTACAAAACAACAACAACAACAACAACAAATGAGATAACTGTTTTTGTTTTGTTCTAATCGATGTATTTTTACTTATTGAACACAACTGCATCAAAATCTCAATTTCTAAAAAAGTGGACTTTACATGTTAAGCCAGCGATATATTTAATATTAATTTGTTTAAAAACAAAAAATTTTCTCAAATCTATAGTTTTTTCATTTAGTAAAAGTTTATAAACTTTTAATAATTTTAAAAACAATATTACATTACATAGTTTTTTACACTGTGCATACATACATATACATATGTATAAATTATTAGATTGACAAAAATTATATGTCATTTGGCATATTTTAAAAATAATAGAATATTAATGATCGTTTTATAAAAAGCTTCTTAAACATATTAAGGCATCTAAAGTGTCATCAGATAATCTTGATCTAATTTTGTTACCAATATATGATGCTGACGAAAAACATCGTTCATAATCAACGCTTGTGGGCAAAATTGTTAGCAAATTGTTGTATGCTGATTCCAAAAACAGTCCTCTCTCACCCCCGGAAATGATTGAAATATTAGAATCATTATTTGTTTCCTCAATCATTGATAAATCCGAATCAGAATCATTTGAAGGTGAGCCACAAATCTCATTTCCTTTAAAATGAGCAATCAACGTTTTTAACTCATTTCTAATAACAAGCATTTCTACGTTGTTATCAAATTCTGATTTCAATTTTGGGTTTTTCAAAAAATTTAAGACTGTTGAGTAAATCGTTCTTCTTTCTTGAATTCTTTTAAGAAGAGCTTCCACCAGTTCATCACTTAATTTGCAATCACTTTTTGATACCTCTTTTAGCATAACTGAAAGTGAAGCATCGGCTTTACAGAGATTCATATCACTGCGACAAAGAGCTTCAATTGTTACTAATCGGATATAAAATTACAACTATTTGTTTAAGTAAAGCAAATTCATCATCTGTCATCTGTTGAGTTTTTAAATCAATTAAGGCTTTTTTTATTAGAATTTCCAGTTCCAAAAACCGTTGACACATATCAAATAGTGTGTTCCAGCGGGTCTGGCAATTCAAAATTAATTTTAATTATTTCCCTTTTATTTCTTTGACACACTTTTTAAAATTTAATTTTTTGTTGGTGACTTTCTAAACAATTTTGAGGTATTTCTGACCTTTAGTGATTAATATGAAATCTGTCAGTTAGATCTCTTTTACTCTCTCTTAATAAAAATGCAAAAGAATCAAATGCTTCATCCTCTTCCGATGATGATAATTCATCTTCATAATTGAAATCTTGTAATTAATATAATACATCTACCAATGCGAGGTGTACACCATGGGATAAGCATAATTGTTGTTTCGGTGCAATTATTTTACCAATTTTTTGCATTGTAGAAGCCCCGTCTTTTGTGAAGCTATATCGTTTGTTTGCTGTGGATGTCCATTCGTCAAACGTTAGGCTAAATTTCAAATCATTGGCTTTAATTTTTCCTATTTCATCCTTAGTTTTGCATTTGCAATATAAATAAAATAAAAATTTTCTGGATTAATAAATAAAATATAAATAATAAAATGGATTGGCATCCCTAATACACAGTAAATCATCAATTAATGAACATAAACGAGCTTCTGTGTATGGATTTGTGTGCAGGGAACAGTAAAATAGAAATCAAGCTAGAAAATCATGTCAAAGTTATGCTATACAAAATATCACTATATTCGTATAATTAATTTGTGCTGTTGTGGTGATAAATATCAGGGAAACCAGAAATAGAGATAAGATGGCTTATGTATGTATTTTAAGTATGTAGAAGTTATCAAAAGATATGCTCTGAAATTTCAAAATATACAATATACCCCTGCCAGCAATTGTAAGTTTCTTTCATCGTCCATCGTTACGCCTTACTCACTTCCAGACGTTAATTGGAAGATAACAATAACAATTTGCATTGCATTCGTCTTTTAATCATCCAGACGACGCGACGTTTGGAAGATTGTTTGTTGTTTACAACACCAGCCGAAAATGTAAAAATATAAAAGAAATGAAAAGAATGCAAAAAAGAAGTTTTCGACATCATCGAAATTAGTTTTATTTTGTCATTTGCTGCGGTCGGTCAGTGGTAAAGTGTGGTTTTGTTTTGTTATTGTTGTAGTTTTTACATATTTGTTATCCCATAGTAAATATGACTAAAGGCAAAAAAAAAAAAACAAGTAAGAGTGCTATATTCGGCTGTGCCGAATCTTAAATACCCTCCACCTAAACGTAATAAGAAATACAAAAACTACACTGGTTATAGTACTAGAATATCCTAATTCTGTGTTTTCTATTCAGTCTCAGTGCAAATTTTATTAGTATTTGATATATTGTTTGAAAGACAATTTTACGACAAACATAATTTATGTTAAATGTTTTGAAATTTTGTCTAATTTTCACTATTTTTAATCGATTTAATTACCAATTCTTACCATAATTTATAGAGTTTGTCTGATGTTCATAATAATCTTAAGTGTAACTGAACAAACAGAGTATAAAAAAAGGGGTACAATTCGGTTTTAGTGATTTTGCTCAAAAAAAAAAAAAAAAAAAAGCAAAACCAAATAGGGCTTTTACTGGGTTTCTGATAATTTGTAATACATTAAATAAAAGGTATTAAAAATACCTTTTCAACGATATATATCATGATTATAAAATATGGACCGAATATGGGTTAAATCCGAAAAGAATATTTTTTACCCGAAGCAGTTTGATTTAGGCCTGTATGTAAATGATCCGTGTAAAATTTTGGATCGGTACCCTTATTTATAAGCGATTTATGAGTATTTAAGTGAATTTTGGAAGTGGACTTCATATGGGGTCTATGGTCAAACATGGACCGATTCTTATTATTTTCCGCACACGTTCTTCTTTTATCATAAAAACAATGTGTACAAAATTTATTGATATTATCTGCAATATATTTCAAAATATTGCAATAAAATGTACAAAAAATATCAAATTTTTATGGAGATTGTCTCACATATTGGTCCATAACTCTGGCTGACCTAAACCGATTTGGCTGATTTTAAATAGCAAACTTTTCGAAAGCATGTGTGACAGAATTATTGAAGATTTGGATCTCGAATATATCTGGGGACTTCAAAAAACTGATTTCAACAGACAGACAGACAGACAGACGGACATGGCTTAATCGACTCCGCTATCTTTAAGGATCCAGAATATATGTATATACTTTATAGGGTCGGAAAATTATATCGAGCCATAACCGCCGAAAAAATGTATCCCACAAACTCAAAATTTTACAGGGGAAGGTTTTTTTTAAATAAAATCAGTTTGCATAAAGCCATTATTTTAAAATTTATAATGTAAATATTGTTTTGTGTAATACATTTAATTTTAATAATTTTAAATGATGTTGAACTATCGATTTCTATAAAAAAACAACAATCGATTATGGTGTGGGATACATTATTTTGGCGGTAATGGCTCGATATTGTGGAAATTATACACGGAATGACAAACTTATATATATATACCCTTCTCATGAAGGTGAAGGGTATAATAAGCCCCACTTTATAAACTTATCTTTTTTACACTATTTTTCTGTTTCTTCTTTTTTCCCTTTGTCTTTCTTATGAATATGGAAAAATACAAACTCTGTAAATAATGGTAAGAATAGGTAATTACATCAATCATGAAAGGCTAAAATTAGAAAAAAATTAAAAGCATTTGAAATAAATTATACTGTGCGTTAACTTGTCTGGCAAACAACATATAAAATACTATAATAAAATTTGCACTAAAACTGAATAAGAAACACGGAATACGAGTAATTATATTCTGGTCTTAACAACAGCGTAGTTTTTGCAATTCTCATTATATTTAGGTGGAGGGTATTTAAGATTGGAAGAATTTAAGCCGAATAGTTATAGTACTCTAACTTGTTTTTAGTTATAGTTTTTATTATTAGAGAAGCAATTTGTTTGAATATCCTGGGAATCCAGATTTCCGGGATTTGAAAAACAAGTTCTGTTTGGCATTCCTACGTTTTTTTAAGAAATTTATTGCCAATCTAATGAATTTTAATACTATTACAGCTTGTATGTGGATTTTATCTTAAATATTAGATTAGAACTTACAAGAATCATTTGATAAAAGACAATAATAACAATATTATAGAATACAAGAACAACTTTGTACAAACACACTGAATTGTATTTATGTGAAGCGGTTAATGTCTTTTCAATGTAATAACTTTATATTAAACTATAGTTATGGTTATAATTATAAGGATTCTTTCTGTAGCAGTTCAAGAAAAACAAAAACATGATCTTGTACTCGTATTATTTTGAGACACAGTTTAAAAAAAAGTTTAATCAATGATTACTGACAGCATCAATTACAATCACATTTGCCACAGCATTTGTGTCCCAGTAAACAACTAATGCAATCAAATTGTTAGAGGTTAAAATAAATGGTAAAAGTTGAAATAGAAAAGATCCTTAATACTTATTTACTAGCATTATGGGTGAATCTTTTTCAAGGTATGATATACAACAAATTAATTGTTAAGCATTTATACAGAGTTAATTAAATGCATTCGTATTGTACTTAAGTGAAAGTAATGTCCAGACAAGTGTTAATATCACATACGTGTACTTATTAGAAGAATTTTACTAACCAAAATAAGTCTTAAATAAGTAGAAATTGCGTACAATTTTAAGCCCACTTCTGATATCTATATATGTATATACTCGTATATATGTATATCGGAAAATATTTTTTTTATCTTTCCTTAAGTTATCTTTATTAAAAACGAACTAACAATAAGTATTTGATATCTTATATCTAATAAATTTTAATTATTAAGTCCAGCCAGTGCCGGACGAAAATTGTTTAAGCATTATTGATTGTATTAAGTTGGCACTTTTCCTTCTTGTCGTATCCCTTCTTCCGCATACATTTGGATCTCAGATTTTATCAAAGGCATGTTTAGATTCTAATGAATATTTGAATTTTTTATATAACAGGGGCAATTGCGATCATCTGTAGCAATTTGTTTTGGCATCTTTGAATTCTGTCTACATTTGAAACTGAGGTCGTTCCACATAGCTGTATTTAATAACACCCTAAAGTTTTTATGATCAACAACAATTTTTATTCCACCGATATGTTTGGCATTAAAAAATCGGTCCACTAGGATTCGAGAAATGGACTAAAGATTCATACAACCTCGATATTTTTTGCAATTTCCTTCAAATATAATGCAGATAATATTATGAAATTTTGCATACTTTATTTTTATTATATTATAAGTCCTGTTTAAAATGGTAAGAATCGGTCCACGACTTTTCATAGCGCACATACAAATGGTTTCCTGAATTACAGCTTTATCTTATAAAAATGACTATCAAGATAAAATTCACAGCAAATAATCAATATACGAGTATATAAAAATCGCCGCAACAAATTTCATTATAATCGGTCCATATTTGACTGTAGCCCTCATATAATGCCCACTTCCAAAAATCACTTAGATGCGCATAAATCTCTTATAAACATCACTATCAAGTTGAAATTCAACACAAATCATTCACATACATATACATACATACATATATAAATTTTTGTACTAATTTCATGCTGAACGGTTTATAATAGGTCATATCTGTCTGCATAAACAACCATATCGAACCGAAATTGCACACAGATCAGTTATAAGTATGTAAAAATTATACTATTGACTTTTGTGAAAATTATTCCATAATTGGACATGGATTCCCATACAACGTCCACCTCCGAATATAATTACCAATTATACAGAGGTGACAATTTTGACAGTTTCCTAGGACTTGTTGGTATCTAATTTATTTTGTGTCAAAGTAAATCGTTACACGCTAAAAAAAATATAAACAAATGACAGTTCTTAAAAAAAAAGAGATATATAAAATGTGATCGTCCGTCTCGTGACACCTCAGTATACTTTGTGAAATAACTGGAATATCCATAAACTTCTTGAAAATGTTGTTATTGAGATTAAATTTAAACAAAATAAACTTCAAATAAATAGGAATTACAAAATAAAATAACCAGTATAATTAACGTATTGTAACAAAAATTTGTTTAATTAGGTTTATAAAATACGGCCGGCACAGCCGAATGTAAACTCTTGTTTTAATTCAAATATATGATTTTGTAGGTTTTCAGGAATGCTTAGAATAGCAGTATCATCAGCAAATGTTGATGTGTGAGTACAATTGTTTGTTGGCATAACAATTGTATATATCAAATCTAATTTATCAGACACGTTCCAATGCTATTGAATCGGTGCAAAAACAATTTCTCTTGTATTGCCTTCGAGGATTACGTTTTAACCCACTTAACTTACCATAATATTCTGCTCGTCTAGCTCTTATTAAGCTGCCAACACTAAAGTCGTTCCACAACGTCCTACCAGAAATTTTTATCCATTGTCAATAAGATTTTTGAGATCAAACTATGCTGATGCTGACCCACTAAGAAGGATATGCAATACATTTAATCAGTTATATAGATTTATAGCTTTTTCATTAGATCCCAGTCTTATAAAACTTTTTTTAATAATGTATTTAACTCATAGTGTTCTGGTTTATATGTATGTTTCAAGCTTGTTAATTTTTAAATGTTTGTAAATGTCTGTAAGGAATAACATCCATAGACAATAAATAAATAAATAAAAAGTATAAGAAGGGTTCTAGACTATTCCTATGGGTATTCCTGCTTCATTGGCTTTTACGGAACTTAAAAAGTCTTCTCCTTTAAACTTAAATGTATGACCAGTTAAGTAGCTTTCCAATATCTTATGTGTGTTTGCGGTCAAATTTAGTTTCTATATGTACCTACTGTATTTATTTATCAAACGCTTGAAAAATGTCGATAAAAAGAGCAAACCAATATTTTTTTTCTTCAAATGTTTTTCTTACGATATTTACAAGTCTATGGGTTTATTCGATAGTATTGTGTTTTCTTCTAAATCCAAATTGATAATTCGGAATACAATTTTTTTCAATTAAAATCGGGTATAAATTGTTCATAAGTATATTCTCGAATAGCTTCGATATATTCGACAATAGGCTCATGGGTCTATATGATTATACTTTTGTGTGATATTTTCCCGGTTATGGTGACCCATTGGTCGCCGTCCATACAACAAAAGAAAGTTGTGTCAGTCACCCTCTAGGATTAAAGATAATGTAAAAACAATTCCAGAAATTATTTTTTTATTTTTTTGCCACGCCTACAAATACCGACCTTTTAGTATTTTGTTCACTGTGTCGCTATTTTTAGTCCGATCATAACATTTTCTATACCCGTGTTCAAGGCTCTGTAAGGGCTACATGTCTGTCCTTGATCATTTTTTACTACCTCGTCAAATTCTAGTCATTACTTTTAAAAATTCTTACAAAAATATTTAGCATTATTGTGGGTACGAACCGAGTTTTAAAAATTAATGACTAGAATTTGATGAGGTAGTAAAAAATGGTTAATAGGTACAGCTCCAAAACAGAGTTTAACTAATAGCAAGAGGGGATTACATAGCACAGGTATTTTAAGACTTATTCGAGGGTTTGGGGCATCCAAATGGATAAGAGAGTAATCGATATTTTGTGCTATTTTTTAAAGGTATGTTTTTAGAACAATGTGAACATCGGTATTTTCTATATTTAAGCCAGTTTATACTTGTGCCTTTCATTGCTAAATTACCCGTTGGGGATACAATTTCTCGGAGGATATATAGTAACAGCTGTTTGTGAGTGAATCTTCTAACGAACATTGAACTTGTATCATTTCTCTCGGGATATTTTTTATCATTACAAAATCATAACATCTGGAATATTTTGTGTAAGTAGGCTGTCCGCTTAATATCACATTCAATCTCATTTTGAAAATTGTGTCAAACAAAACACGACCTTTCGAAGTAGTCACGTTATAGTCGCCAGCTGCCAGAAAACGGGGGCCTAGAGATTAAAAAGAAAATGATTATATACTTCTAGACGTTAAATGTGTTTCCGAAATTATCATCACATCTATTTGGTGATCTTCTAGGAAATATTCGAGTTAGTTTCGACATTATTATTGGGTAACGTGTTCTAAAGAATTTTGTTGGTTTTTAGAACATTAGCGTAGGCTATATAATTTGTTGTTGACTCAACTTTTTGTGGGAAATTTGCATTTCGAAGTCTCGGAACATGTACTGTGAGTACTTTATTTCTAAGTGTTAGAAAGCGCTTTACAATAAAATATATATAGTTAGCAGTGTGATTTCCACGACAGTTCCTAAATTTTTTCATGTTCGAATCATCTTTTGGTTTATCACAATGAGATGAACAATGTAGTTCGCCATATGTATGGAAAAACTCTTGGCAGTTTAAACATTGGTCGGGGCCAGATCGTTGGTGTAGTTATTTTACCGTTATTTTTCGGTGAAATAGATACCTCAGATCGTAAATTTAATGGATTTCACCTTTCTTTTGTTTAACATCACCTGGTTCCAATTTACTCGAAAAAGTGCTTGGGATTTTTTTCACAATGTTTAATGTTTAGCACGTTTTATGCCTTTAGTTTCCAAGCTGTTCATTATTTCCTGGGGTTCTAAACAGGAGTCGATACCATTAATAATAGTTTGAAGGTTTCTACTACTCTTCAGTTGATATGTATATAAATTTTTTTACGGGTTTCAAACACAGTTACACTTTATGATAATGATTAATCCTAATTTTAGTTTCATTGATATTACCTCTCTTGAATGGGACCATGAAAAACGAATTTTCTCCAATTAACGAAATTAAATCTTTTAATAGTTTGTAGGAGTTTTACTCTGTCAAGTAAAGTGGTGGAGGTATGAATGATTTTATTGTATTTGGGGCATCAGTTATTTCTTATCATTATACATATCATTTCCCATATCCTTTGATATTTTTGAACTAGAAGCCACTTTAGAGGAGTTCGCACTTTGTCCGCGTTTCAAGACACTAATATACCTATCAATATAGACTTGTGCTAGGAACTTTTGGGTATAGCTCCTGTTTTAGGGTTAATATTTTTCCTCACTTCGTTTGATACATTGGGCATACTTTTAGGCATATTGAAAATTTCAGTGCTGTTTACTAAAGTATTAACTTTCACAGCTGTTGGTGACAGATGTGCTTTTGTTGTATAGTCAGTATTTACAAAAAATCGGGGGAACAAGAACAAGCACGGTTAATGGGTTTGCCAGTTAAAAATTCGCTGTCCTCAATTCTTTTGTTATTTCCTTCAGCCTTTACTGTGAGATAAGCATATCTGCTATTTACACACAGCCTTCGCTCACTACAAGAAAAAGATTGGCTGCATGCACTCATAAAAGAGAAGACAAAAACAAATTCTTAATTATTTTAAGTTAAAACTGGAGTTTTTCGCTGGGGATCCGGGGATCCCGCGCCATAGAAAAAATAAAACGTAAATTTGTCTTTATTTATGAAAAATCTTTTATTAAAAAACGTGAGGGGAAAAACAAGGAAAAAAATACTTAAATACTACAAAAATTTATTTTATTTGAAAGAGGAACTTGAATTATTACATTACGCTTTTACTAGATACTAGATAAAAAAGAAACATAAACATAACAATTTAATTCATAAAAAAATAGTAAAAAAAAAACAAATTCAGGTACTCAAGATATTAGATAAAATAATTTAAAATTTAATTCATAAAATATATAATATATATTAAACAACTATACTAAAATTTTAACGGCTTAGGAAATAACTTTTTAACACACTGAAAGCGTTTATTGAGTCGTCAGAAAGTCTATTTCTTATTTTATTTACAAATTGCCGGCTTTACTGAAAAAACTCATTCACTTTCTACCGAAGTTGGACGAATAGTTAAAAGTGCATTAAACAAGTATTCAATATTTTGAGTTCTTTGACCGCTGCCTTCAACAAATGTTAACTCCTTTTTTTTAAGTATAAGGAGCGAGTTGCCAGTTTTTGTATTTCCCGGGATCCCGCAAAAAAATCCCGGGAAACGGGAAATCATAACAATTCAAATTCGAGGGAATTACCTAGTTAAAACCAACACCAATAAAAAAGAACGTATTTTGTGCCTCTATTTAATATTTTTTATTTTCTGTTTTTTATTTTTTGATTGTGTGATTTTAGTTATATTTCTTATAAAAATATAGCGTCCAGTCGACTATGGATTATTAGTTTTTAAAAATAAAACATTTAGACACATATATTTAAAGCATTTGATATATTTTATGGAATAAAAATAACCCAAAAACACATATTTGGTAAATCCAAAATTAAAGGATCAAAAAAGCGATTAATTTTATGATTAGTACTTTTGGTGACCTTTTGTATGCATTGTTCTAAAACGAAAAAAAAATATTCTATAGCTTTGTAGATTCACTTATATATTTATTCGTAAAGAGATCATAAGTTCTGTAGTCTATTGCATAGATCAAAATTACGGCATTTATGAGATCAAGACCGCTGGTAGGAAACGATATATTTTTTCTGATTTTTTATGCACCACATCAATATGCTTCGTTTGAGTGGTACATATTGCTAAAACAGATTCCCAATATTTAAAATGAACAGCGGCCAGGAAAAAAAAATATTGAAATCCGAGCAACACCTGGTACAAAAGACTAGTGCAAATATAATTTTTCTTTCTCAACCTTAAACGTAATGTATGCTGGGATGCCTTTAAATTGTAATCGTATTATATGTATATTCAACATTGTTGTAACCGCACTGACATTGACACCGGCAATACTATGTTGCAAAACAAGCAAGTTTCTGCTGCTTTGTAATTTTGCTCTTAATGGCAATAGCATACAAATTTTGTGAGAAAATTATAAACAGAAACACAAAAAACGCTAGATATATGTAGTGGTAAATAGATAAGTATGTTTTGTTTTATATTTTAATACGCTACACCAATATATGTAGGGTGGTAGAGATAATATGTAAGTGCTTTGTGGTGGCAAAACAAAATACCTCGTATTTGAAATATATTCAAACACTCGCATATCAAATCAGATTTGTTTCCAAGTTATTTTGATTCGGTTCTACTATACTTTGAACGTCACTTAAAAGTGTATTTTTTGTTAGACTTAATAAATCTAAAATAATAATAAAATACAGCAAAGAGAAATTATTCTGGAAACTCAAAATATTTCAGGCAATTTGAAAACATTTGCCATGGAGGAATGATGTGACTACTTGCTTTTTATTAAAGGATTCTAAAAGATCAACTGGTAGATCTTATATAACCATTACCAATATAATACTGGTACCAATAGTTGTCAATTTTGTATAAAAACATTTATCAGGATCACCCGATTTGTTTAATTCAAAGTTTTCTATTACTAGAAAATATTAGTGGTAATTTTAAGTTTGAAATGTTATCCAGGACTCCTCTCGTGTTTAAATTGCTTTTGGACATCTTTTGCATTTGAAAAATCTAACGAAAACTAAAAACACACAGCAGGTTAAATACAAAAGTAAACAGACAATTTTATGTATGTATCTTTTAAACATAATATAAAATAATTGAGTGCAAAAAAAAAAAATAATTGAGTGCGATTAAGCTTTCATAAAATTAATTAATTTTGTATTAAATTCTATGTCCACTATAAAATGATGTAAACGTTAATCACATTCACAGCAGGAATGGAAACTAGCTTTTTGAATTTTGTACCAACTATATATGTAAATAAAATTTACTTTTTCTTTAATTTTCTATTTCATCTGTTGATGCAGTAATATTTAGAAATTGTACCAAATGAGTCGTGGTAATACCAAGGTATCAACCAACTCACAATGCCAACTCACAGTCCCATAGGCAAAATTAAAATAAAATAAAGAGCTTAGAATATTTAAGTAATATACATTTTTGTAAAGCTAACAAAAGTACTTTAAATAGATTCGTAAGTACAATTTATGATCTCTTCTTTTTGTCAACAGTAGAGGGCGCTAAAGTCAGACAACTTTTGAGGTAAAACTGTTGAACGGAAAAACGATTTTTACTGTGTTACAAAAAAAAATTCTCAAAATTAAATTTTTTATTGTATTGCTTTGAACTTAACAGTTTTGTTTATTACAATAGGAACAAAAAACCCAAATAAAATTTTTTGTAAATATTTGGAAAAGTTGTTTGTGCCATCGAAAACTTTTGCGATTTTTTATTTGGAATTACCAAAATGCAAAAGTTTGATAGAGTAAAAAAATTCTTTTTTTAAGAGTAGGTAATTTTTTATTTGTGATTTTAGCACATTTTAAAGGGCTTAAATGGAATATGTAAAGAAGTTTTAGATTTTTCACCCGGAAATGTAAAAGTTTCAGAAAAAGTTACAAAGACCTGAGTTTATGGTACTGCCAAAATTTAAAAAAAAAATAGTTTATACAATTGTTTTTTTTATTACTATAAAAAATGAATCAGATTTTGATGTAGTGTATAATTATCATTAAATAGTGACAAAAACTTACCAAAAATTTAAAGAATTTTTTTCTTTTTTATGACGGAAACCCTCAATTTTTGAAAACTTTAAAAAAATTTAAAAAATATATAAACAAAAAATAGGCGATTTTTTATTTTTCATTTATAGACTTTGTTAACAAATCTAACCACTAGTAAAAAAAATTTTAATTTTTAACAGGAAATTTGAAATTTTGTATTTTTTTAAAACATCTATATTTTTTAGTTTTACAAATATCAAAAATATGATTATAAAACATTAAAAAAAAATTCGAGTAAAAATTGGTGATACAAATATAAAATTCGTTAAGTTTTATTAGATTAAAGTTATTTTATTAAATCATGCTAATCTAATCGAAACAGGTTTCCACTCTTTTGTTCGTAAAAACTACTATAACTTCCTCATTTCTCAACCGATTTAAAGAATTTTTTTTATTACTTTTAATTTAATTATTGGATCTTTCTTTACAAAAGAAATTTACAATAAGTATTAAAATCTTAAATTAATCATTTCTGGGTCTATTGTCATTGCAATAGAAACTCCATTTCTGGTTGCGGAAACTGTTCATCTATCTTGCAGTGCAGCGAGAGCCAATGTGTCTACCCTCTTTAGGCGAGTATAAATGACAAATGACCTCTCATTTTACTCAGAAAAATACTGTCTTTAATATATTTGTTGTCTTTAAACTAATTTCGGAAAAAAGTCTCGTAGAAATTTTAAAAGTTAAAAAAAAATTAAAAGTTTTCCATATAATTGAAAAAATATATTCATATTTGTGCTAATATTGTATGAGAAGTATATTATAAAAATTATTTTGCTGTCCAAAACTGTTTGAATTTTAAAAATTGGTTAATAAATAAAAAAGTTATAAATTTTTAAAAGTAGCAGCCTCAAAAAAATTTCTTTGGTCCATAACTCGGGAATTTGGAGGTATATTGAAACTTTTGAAACCGCTTTTGTAATACACTCTTTTAGACCTTTAACATACACTAGGTCACTTTGAAAGTGCTTGCAAAAAAGGAAATTTTGTAGCACCGTGTAATTATAAATATGGGCTTTCTACACTCCACTGCTGGATACGTTTTTTTGAATGCATATTGCACCGTCTTCCTTTGAAAGTCTGTCGAGCCAATAAGGAAAACACCTCAATTTTTTCACAAAACAAAAAAAGAATACAAAATGAATTCAAAACACGGACGGGATTAATAATATATCAAGTAAAAACGACGATTTTGTCAAAATAGTGAAATTTTTGCTGAAATTACGGGAATTGATAGAAAGAAGTCTTATTGATAATTTTGGCATAATATTAAGAGTTTTATCTTGCGGAATGCCGGTTAATGTTACAACGTTTAAGGAGCTGCTAAATATTACTAGGAACTCTTATTTAATTCAGTATGGCTGGTATACATGCCAAGTACTGTTCATAAGGTTTTCAACTTGCCAATAGGTAATAAAATTTAAAAAAAAACCTTTTACACATTTTTCAAAACTAATTTTATTCTAGGGTGTTTGTCCAAATAATCCTTAATATAAGGAATGCGCGATTTTCCCATACAAGAAAAACGGCGAGAGAAAATACAAATATAGATTTAATGGCTCGTCACTTAGGTCTACAAAAATCATAAAAAAAAATTATGAATTCAAAGAAATTGAGAAATACATTTTGAAAGACAACATCATAAATTACAATTAAAATAAAATATCCTATTTGTTGAGCAAATTTAGAAAGAAATTTTTTATGATCCATTTTAAAGGGAATATTAAATTATTTGCATTTTGATCACAAATGTAGCTAAAATTTAGAGTTTGAGAAAAATTATATATGGGAGGTAGTCATGTCCTTGCACTGAATGAAACAAAATTAACCACTAAGCTAAAAGACATATTTGAACAGACAGTTACCAATTTTCGATTTATTCTATTTACAATTATAGCTAAAATTAAAGTTTTAAATTTAAGGATGTATGAAAGGTAGTCATGTCCTTGCACCGATTTTTCCGAATCTTGGAATTTTTCTTAATTGACATATTCTAAACCAGCACACCAAATTTCATCCTTCTACGATAACTGCTCTAATTTTGCCGATTCACTATATGGAGACAAAGCACTGTGCAACTGAGGCTAAAATGTATCAAAAAAGTACAATTGTATCATGTTTGCCAACCGTGATTCACAGTACTAAACTAGCCAGTATAATGGAAGATATATTGACAATATAATGTACCGAATGAATGAAAGCGAAAAATGTAAATGAAACTTAATCAAACATTACTTTACAATAGAAATAATAATGCGAATGTAAGCTTAGCAAATGCCAAATTTTAAAATTTATTTATTTCGAGGAATTGTAAATTGTACGCAGTATGGAATAATATTGCCAAATATGTTATAATGTAACCACATGCAATTCTTCAGTAAATAAACTATTTTTATTTACTCGTAACTCATGTAAAACAATTATAATATGTTATGGTGTTGATGGAATTTAGTTTCTTTACTTACCACGACACGGTCCCGGATATGCTACACCAATTGAGCGACCAATTTTACAAATCATACGATTTATATCGCATGTGCTCTTGTATGTCTTACCATCGGCGCCACAAACTGCTTTCGTTGCATCAACATTATCATCATTATCATAATCATCCTGTGGGCATTCTATTTTACATGTTATACAATGTGGCATTGAATACTGATCCTCAACACAGGTTAATCCGTTTAAACATTTAACACCGTTACATTTTGCTGAAATCATAAAACACACAACAACAACAACAATAAATAATATGAGTGCACAAATAATTACAGTGTTGTTTTAAGTTAAACAATAAACAATAATATAAACAATATGTACATTTGTTGGTGTAATAAACTATGGAAAAATTCCAACAATGCCAAAGCAGAAAAATGAGAAAATTCCAAAACGAGTTTTGAGTTAATGCTGCTGTAAATATTTCGTAAATTGGTCCCATTTCACAATGCGACTAATTTTTCGTTGGACCCAAGTGGGCTGCATTAATAGTGACAGCTCTCGGAACATAACATAACATATTACAAAAATTTTTTTATAAAAATTTTTTATTCTAGTTAAACACAAACATTTATTTGAAATTTATTTTATTACATTTTGCTCACACCTTCCATATTTTAATTATTTCCAAATGTTTATTTACAAAATCCCAGCGAACTCTTTTAATTGCTTTCTCGCTATTTGTGTTTCGTTCGAGTCAGAATATTTAGGTTTAAAATATGAAAATGAATTTTCGAATTCTTCAGCCATGTATGTATCAGAGATCGACAATGAATCGTTTTTTTACGATTCACAACTACTCATAACATTTTAAGTATAAGTGGTTTTACATCATTGAAATTTAACTACTCTGAGTTACTCAAACTCACAACAACGCTGACTTATAAATGCGGGTGGATATAAGTATGAGTACAACGCCGACTTCGAGCTCATACCATTCCCAATATGTTTGATTCATAAACAACGGTATTTAGATTTACATTTTAAGAAAAATACTCACATACTCATAAAGTATTCAACTCAGTTAAGTCATTAAAAAAAATTTCAGCTTATTCCGCTAGGTATTTATACAAAATAAGTAAAAAAGAAATATAAAAACATACAAGTAAGTTTATAGGAAAACATATTGGGGAAAATATAACATTTATTATTTTATATAATTTTTATAAGCGGACTGTAAAAATGAACGACACTCGCATGAGTGTATGCGAGTCATACTTATTTTTTTTTTTATCGTCTACGTACATTGAGTTAAGGAGAGTCTAAATAAACAAAATCATACATGAGATTAAGTATGAATATTATGAGTACTTCAAACTTTAAAGATGAATAGTGGTTTGATGATATTGAGACTAGTATGAGTACGTAAAGTATAACAAATTATAAGTCATGATTCAAGTATACTCACTTTTTCAGTACTCATAACTGATCTCTGGTATGTATGTATTAAGATGATCGAAAATGCTTTTTTGAAACAATTTTTAATACTATAAGAAAGACAAAGACAAGCTTAATTTTATTTGCAAATCTCACATTTTAGAGGTATTATCCGATTCGTTTTATAAAAAATATATAAAATTTAGGTCACAAAAACAGTATTTCGGTGAAGGGTGTATAAGAATCAGCAAGGATAAGTTTTGTTTTTAAATTGATTGAATTTTTGTTTACTAGGATGCACATAATTTAACTTTTGGCCACAAAATTAGTGTTCAGTTATAGATATTTTGTTGCGGTTCTTGTTGTCGTCACTAATCATGAATAAAATTATTGTAAACAATAAACAATCAAATTTATCATTAAATATTGCAGTGGCATGAAGCGTCTTGGCGCCATCTGTGACATCAAGTAAATTGCAATAATATTTAAAAATAATATAGCAAAACATCAGCAACAAATACGTTGTTCGTTTTAGCTTTTAAAATGGCATAGCAACAAGGAACAATTAGTTAGATATTTGAAAGTGAAAAAATTACTGCAACTTTTAGAGATGCCAAGCTTTAGAGTTTTCAAATTGTTTTAAATGTGTACACATCGTGCCACTTAATGACAGACTGTCGTAACTCACAATTTTAAAAACTCATCTCTAGCTAAATATCAGTCACATTACATATCTGTAACATAAAAATAAAAATAAAAGAAATTCATTTTGTTTTAGACGATAAATTTATTCAATTTATGTATGTATTTTTAACGTCCAATTTATAGTGCTGTGACCAATTCTTCATTTTTCCCAATTTAGTCTATAGCATATATGTATTTCTAAATCCTTAAATTGATCTCAACAGTTTAGCCAAATAATATTTGCATTAATGTTGAAAAGTATTAAAATGCCTTTAACTATTTCTCATTTATCAAGTGTCCTTTGTTAAGTAAAATATTGTCTCCGTGCTGAAATAAAGTGATTTCTTATTTTTTGGAAATATCATTTGGAATAAGTTTAGCCTATTTTCAAAAATATGTTTCTTTCTGGAAGTAATATTGTAATTGCAAAGTTTTGGCAACAGTGCTTGCTATTTTATTTATTCATTTATGGATGATGATGTAAATAAGTATGTAGTAAGCATGTACATTAGGGTGGCCCCGTTTGTATGGAAAAAAGGTATCGATGTTCCCGACTAATATGAAAATTTGATTCAGAATTTAAAAAAACGGCAAAAACCATTTGAGTTAAATTTCATGATGTTTTATAATTTTATAATTTTTTAGAAATTTCAACTATTTGTTTAAATAAATTCTATGAAAAAATAAAAAAAAAACTTAAATTTTGTCTGAAATTTTAAAAATTTTTGAATTAAAAAAATTGTTTTTTAATTTTTGATAACCCATTGAATGCACCTCTCAAATACCTTTCATATGATACCAAATTCACATATAGTTCCCTTGGGGAAAATGAGAACAAAAAATCAAAAACCTCCAAAAAGGACATTTTTATCCTTTAATCCAGCTCACCAAATATTGACCCCAGGACAAAAAAATTGAGAAACATAGTCTTAAAATGAATCAAATTTTAATATTAGTCGGGAACATCCGCAACTTTACTGTGGGGCCACCCTAATGTACACATATCTATGCTCTATCATATTTTCATTGGCGATTGGTTGGAGCCACATTTATGGCACGCGTCCACCATGCAATTCTTAGATGCCAAAGCATGTTGTCTTCTAAACACATAGTTTACTAGCTTGTTATAGGTAGTATTCATTTGGTCATAACGTATTGTATTTGTAAAAAGATTCCAATGCAATCAAGCACAGCCAAGCGATGCCAACAACAAGCATTCAAGAAGACACCACTGACCACTGAGTTGTTCATTAATCTAACAAGTTTTCAATAACAGCTATTACACACTGTCTATAGACATTTTCAATATAACATTGAAGATTGCGATACGATGAGATTGTTTTATTTTTATTCTATCTTTTCTGTTTTTTTTTTGCATTTCTTAACCACCGACTTTTTTACTTCCTGTATTATTAAATAATTTTCATCGTTAAGATTCATCTATGAATTAGTAACAAATGTAAACTACTGATAGATGAATACAACATCTACAAAAATATGAGCAGGAAGAAAGTATGCAGATATATAAAGTTGCATACATATTTACATACATACATGCAGAATAGACTGTCCCGAAGGCTTATTTACAAATACAGGAAAACTCAACAAAAACTTATTTATATGGAATTAAATTTAGTACCAGCGATTAAAAACCACGACTTCAATACTATTTAAAAAAAACTTTAATTTTTTTAATAATTTTAATTTTTTGTATTTTTTTTTAATATTTTAAATTCATTTTGGGAAACATGTCTAATTTGTTTGTCAGTAAATTTAATCCACTGTGTTATGATTAATGATTTTTCAACATTTGAAAAAATCTTATTTCAAAACCAAAGACAAATTAATTACAAATTTCACTATTGAACAGAAATCATAATCATAAAGTCTTTATTCGCATTGAATATAGTGAAGTTTAAAATACAGATTGCGACGAAAAATAAATGTATTATAACTAGAAAGCCGACGATGGAACTAAAATGTAGGAAGTTTCATTCTGTAAAAATTGCCCATATAAAACCTAATAACACATTATTTAGTAATAAAAAACTAAACTATAAATAGTTTAGTTTAATTTAGATACATTATCTCTCATCATTTAAAAATAAGAATTCGTTAAAAAGGATTATAAAATAAATAATTTTCAATTCAAATTACGGTAGAAATCTTATACTTACTTCTGCAATGGCCACGATATGCAATTTGCAAATTTGAATTGTCCGTCCTACAAGCTCGTTTCCTTAGTTGACATTCGGTATTGTATGTTCGACCGTCAGTTCCACACACTGGATTTAGAGGTTTCACGTTATCTTCATTCTTGGTTGAAAATAGGAGAAAAGAAAAAGAGACAACATATACATTAAACATACTCGTATACAATTTACTACAATATTTATGGTAAAACTTCTTTACGCCTTATTTTTTGTGTTTTAGGGAATTATATTATACAGGGTGGGCCAAGTTTGACTGAATGATTTGAACTCTATTGGCATATTGTAGCCGTTGTGGTGCATCCCTCGGCAATAATTCTTGGGCCAATTGAATTTTATATGGAAACATCTTCAGATCAACTTTTAGAATACGTCGTAGCGATGTTCTGGAGGTGTTCAATTGAGTATTAAATTAAAAATGCAAAAGTTATTAGCATTTCAAATCAGTCAGTCCAAGTTGGCCCACCCTGTATCTATGTATTATATTCTAGTATTTCGCTACACCCGAGACCGATAAATATTATAAAACTAATCCTAATGCTAACATCCGAAAAATGTGAGAAATTTCAAGACTTTTTAAATTGATATTTAACTAACATAATTATTACATTAATTTACATTTTAGTATTTATAGTTATAAAATATGTATGTACATATATGAGAAATAACCTTATTATTTTAATTATCATGAAATTTTACTAATGTGAATACAACATTTATTTTAATAAGTTTTGTTTTGCAACGTGCTCTGAAATTACAGAGACATATGTAGCTTAGTCGATATATAAGAGTTCAGAATATACAAATGGCAGAACTTCCAATGTTAGTCTTTAAGCATAAGCCAGACAGAGTGGTGATAATTTAATATACATATCGATGGTCTCATGTAGAAAGACCCTAACTCGCATATTTGAAACTTTACAGGAGAAGGTAAAAACATAATAGAAACTGTAATATTCAACATGTAACTTTTTTGTACAACTGCTTATAAAAGCGTTATTTTTTACACTATTGCACTAAATTTTTGTGAGGAGGTGTATTTGCGTTAAATGCATTGGAATCGCAAAAAAACAAATTTCGAAAAAATAACGAGTTAGGGCCTTTCTACATGAGACCAACGATATGTATGTATGTACATGTGTACGTGCAAACTTTATTTTTGATTATAAAAATATTTAGACATTTGTTTGAAAATAAATTGTGTAAATATAAATATATATGTACATTAGGATTATAACTTTTTTTTGAGTGCAAAATACCACTCCAGTACCATGTGGTGCATGTTCTTCTGATAATAAAAAACTGTTTTTTAGGTTGATTCGGTGAAAAAAGTTTCCGCACCGAAAGCGATTTCTAAAGTGATTTAAATTTTTATTTTTAAAAATTTAAGATTTTTCATTATTATACAAAAATACTAGGAATTATAAGATTAATAAACTTCAAGTTTAACGTGCGTATGGTTTCACACTGTGGATATATGTATATCCTGCATTACTTTAATCGCACGCTCGGCGCATATGTTGCTGCGCTGATGATCTTTAATTTTAGACGGTTCTATTACCCAATGCCTTAAGAAGCATTCGTTAGCTTTCGTGAAGTTTTTTAAAGATTTACTTAATGTTTCAAAATCACTCTCATTGAAGCAATGACCACCAAACTAAATTTCAAACCAGGAAGCACAAACAAATATAACCAACCGTCTAATTTTTCTTTTTATAAGATTCATGCGCATGGTTCTTATATTTAGCTTGGTCCACAAATTATGTAACTCCTTAGACATTTTAACATACCTTTCCTCTTTATATTTATTTGTCTTGCATAAAGCGATAAATCTGCCGATAATAATTTCTTCCTTTGGGATCTTGTTTAACTCACTTAAAGGTATTTCGACTTTTTGTATTTTTTTACATTTTTCAATACCATCCCTATTTTTTGTAAAATTCTTTGACCAGATTTTTGAGTTTTTTATAACAGATATTTTACTTTTTTATACTTCATTTTGAGAACCATAAGAAATAATTAGCAAAATTTCACATTTGTAATAACAAGGACTTCACGACCTATTTAGATATTTAAGACAAAAGCAAGAGTAACTGTTTTAATGGAAAAAAATAAATATGTAAATAAGAACAAAACTTTAACCCGTTCGGTGCGGAAACTTTTTTCACGATAGAGAAAAAGTGACAGCATATTTTTTAATATTTTTTCATGCCCCACATGGCTATGCGGTGGTATTTTTGATATTTGCAAAAATTGCAAAAAGTTATAACCCTAATGTACATATGTATGTATGTTAATAAGTAGAAATAAAATTAAAAGTGCAAAAAGTGTTAAAAGTGATTGTGAAAAATATAGGTATGTATGCATAATACCTATTATTAATAATTGTCTGTCCAAATAGGTAGTAATTTAAAAAATGGCAGTATCTTTTGTGTGCAGCTTCCTAATTTCTTATAAAGAACTAGAACGCAATGGTGTCAATGGATTTCGGTATCGTAAAATGATAACCAGTTTTTTCTTGCCTAGAATTGAAGAAATTAATGTGGAGGGCATGTGGTTTCAACAAGACGGCGCCACATGTCATACAGCCAGAGAAAATGCATCAGTCATTTCCCGATTGTGTAATTCCGCGTTTTGGAAATTTAGATTTTTTTCTTTGGGGTTTTTTGAAGTCGATGATTTACGCGAATAAGCCGACGACGACTCAAGCCTTAAAAGAGGAAATTGGAAGGTGCATTAATGAAATACCGCAGCTGTTATGCCAAAAGGTCATTGAAAATTTCATTAAAATATCGCGTGTGTGCCAGCAAAGGCGCGACGGCCATTTGCACGATATCTTATTCCATACATAGCCGCATTCTGTCTACTTTACAATATAATAAAGTTTCACGAATTTTTTTTAAATATCTGTGTTTTATTTAAAATTTAAAAATTGCGTTTTAGTTGGGACACCCTTTATATTTTGACGTTAATACAAGTACAAGGTAAAATACAAATTATTATTTTAATAATATAATCTTATTTTACAGAGCAAAAATGTCAATTTAAACTTAGAAAAACTATTTGAAATCAGAGAATTTTGAAGAGAAGTAGAGTTCATTCAAAAATTTTGTATATGGAAATGATCACAAAATTTTAACAACAAAACGCCGAACGACTTCAACCAGAAACTACTACTAAAAACAATTAAGAAAGTATAGTCGGTCAAGCCCGACCATAAAATACCCTACACCCAGTATATTTATATAAAACACTTTTTCAGAAACTCGCGTTATATGGGACATGTAACCTATTAACCTTATTATTTGTACATATATATAAAATATAATTGCGTTCAATATTATTTGGATACCAACATTTTTGAGAGGGTTATGCTCTTAAAAGTGAATTTCGGAAGTGGGCCTTATATGGGAGCTACGAGTAATTATGGAAAGATCTGCACAAAATACGCTTTATTTACCACTCATTTGTGATGAAATTTGTTTGGACACTTGCTAATTCAAATATTTATGATCAGTAAACCCCAATTTCGGGAAAACATTTGTATGGGGGCAAGGTGAAATAATAGACCGTTTTCCACCACTTTCAATCCAATCCATCCTTGGGCTGAGAAAATAGCACGTACCAAATTTTATCGAAATATCATCAAAATTGCGACCTGTACTCTGCGCACAAGCTTTACATGGACAGCCAGACGGACGGACGGACATCGTTAAATCGACTCAGGAAGTGATACGGAGTCGATCGGTGTACTTTGAGGTGTGTGTTGGAATAATATTTCAGCTTAAATTCAATATACCCTCCCCACTATGGTGGTGTAGGGTATAATTAACAGATTGTTTTTATATTTAGACATTAAACGACGTATTCAAAGATAATCCAATTTATACTGAATGAGGTTTGCCGAGGAGAACAAACTATCCAGGGCAATTATTGACTTCTATATGTAAAAATCTTGCATCACAAACCGTAGCATTATTTTCCGGAAAAAGCGAAATACATTTTTGGTTAATTTTACCTACAAAATATTTTGAGTATAGATATTGATTGATAACATAGTTTTCAATGAATGTAGTCTTTTACTATGATTAGCAATATCATGATCGATGCCTTGAATATTCTGAAACTGACCCACAGAGAGTTGGCTAGGAGTTAACCATGACCGTATTCGTATTAGAATTGACCAAATAGCATTTCTAAAACTTTGAACATTTTCTAAACGAGCTAATAGATATTTTTATATGTACTTTCCAAAAAAGTTTTCCTTACATTTTCAGGTTTTATGGTGGTTTTATCTTCTCTTGTAAAATTAGTCAAAAGGTGCGTATACATCCAAGTTTCATATATAGTTTCATAGTTATATTGAAAGCGTAATATTTTATATTTTGCTCTGGTCAACAAAGAATATTTGGGAAAAACAACAAACGGATCGACTTAGAATTTAATACGGACCCAGAATATATACATTTTTCGTTTCTACGAAAAACAGTTGGATGTGTTACAAACGGAATGTCAAACTTAAAATACTTTGAAAATGTTTGTTGGTGGGTATAATACGTTTCAACTTTTTTAACTCAACGTTATGATTTTTAAAATGCATTTTCCTTAATACCTGTACATGTAGCTTCATATACATAAAATCCACTTCCGAAAATACACTTTCATTCACAAAAATATCTTACAAATATTGATATCTATTGACATAAAACTCCCATTAGAAATAAAATACAATAGTATTATACTTGTACAGATAAGTTTGATATTATGTACTTTACCAATAAGACTGACTTGCGAAAATAATTCTAAAGTTCATAATGTAAGATTGACGTATTTGTTACATTCATTTTATATATGCTCGTTATAGGGTATTATATGATCGGGTTTGACTGATTATATTTTATACTGGTTTTTTTTTATAACGAAAACCTACCGTTAATGTTTGCTGCCGTTGTTTATTTGGAAATCCAATCAAATGAAATTGTTCAGACATTTCATCAAACAATGGAGTCTGGTGATGCTGTTGGTCTTGCTGCTGTTTTTGATTATTATGCAAATTCGTTTGCAATGTTGAGATTTTATTGTCATTGTTGTTATTGTTGTTGAATACTGTTTTCGTTGGTATTCCAATACGATGTTTATGATCATTATGTAAAACACCTTCGCCTTTAGCAGACATTGTTAAAACCACTGCTGATTCCGATAAAGAACGCCCCGAAACTCCAGACAGTTGTAAATGTGATGTAGACGATGCTGATGCTGATGCTGATGGTGATGGTGAGGATGATGTTGCTGATAATGTGGATGACGTAGCTATTTTACTTCCGCGATTTGGTAAACGACTTTGATAATGATCGTCGGCAGCTGCATCATCATCTGCAGACATTGTGGAATTTACAGGAGTGGTAGATGTAGAGGAAGACAACAACAGCTGTGAATGCGTATGTTGTGGGTCTGTTGTTCTTGTTGTTGCAATTGTTGCTGATAGTGATGATAAATTCAAAGATGTTGGTGTTGTTGCCGTTTTAACTATTCTCGACTGGTGCAGAAGAGAAGACGAAGCATTGGCTGCTGTTGCATCTGTATCACTATCAGAAGCATTGTTGTTTATAGCTGGAGTATTAACGATGACAATATTGGTAGTGGTGGTGGTGCTGCTGCTGGTGGTGGTTGTGATGGTGTTGTAATCCTTATTATTCTTTGGCTTTTTTAATATAATGGACTGTTGTTTATGATGTTGTTTGTTGTTGTGTTTATGTCTACCATGATTTGGACTTTGGTGCTGCTGGCGGTGGTGGTGGTGGTGTTGGAGATGACTGTGATGATTGTGATTATGATGACCGTGATGTAGAGTATTCTCTGCATGATGTCCATTCTGTTGAGAGTGTCTAACGCGGGTATTGTTGTGTTTGCTAGAATGTTGCTGTATTTTGGTTATTTGTAAATCATGATGGTTTTTGTTTTTATTTTTATTTCTGTTGTTGGTGTTTCTGCTTCTGCTGTTATTGTTATTGTTTGAATTTGTGTTAGTTTTAAGCTTATGTCTAGACGGAGACTGGTTTAGAAATCTTGTTGATTCATCGTTGCGGTTGCTTTTGTTGCTGCCGTGGCCATGTCCATGGCCGTTGTTGTTCTTGTAGTTATTGTTGTTAGGATTGTCGATATTGCTGCTGTAGTTATTTTTCTTTTTGGCCTCTTTCGCTTCGTCATCCGCATCGTTATAGTTGTAGTCTTCATCGTTCTCTTCATAATAGTCTGAGGGATCAGTGTCCTCGCGTTGACCAGGATTGTTGTTGTTGTTGTTATTGTTGCTATTATGCCGTCTGGCATGTGTTGTTCTTACATTACTAAAGATTTGTAATCGTCTAGTGGTGGGCTTTTCCGTATGTTCAACATTGGCGGTTATCAAAACTCTTCGACTACCTATTGGCTCCTGGTTTTTATGGTTTAGTTGTTGTACTTGTTGTTGTGTATGGCGCTGTTGTCCATGTGAATAATGTATGTGTATTAATTTTCTTTGGTTTTGATTGTCGTCATTGTAATGATGTCGTTCCATTGATGACGTTACTCCACTGCTGATCATTGCATCTTTGCCGTTTTCTAAACCTAAATTAACATTTGTAATTTCACTACTTAAACTACGTGTATCGCGTGATTGCTGTGATTTCTCTATCTTAATTTTAAAGTCATTTGAGGATCGGATGGCTGCAGACACATCAGGAAAGTATCCACCGCCATCAGCATCGTCGTTATCATCTTCAGCATGACTGCTAACCAAATGTAAGGTGTCATGTTGCTGGTGTGGTTGCTGTTCCTGTTGCATTAAATGCTCCCGTTGCTTACGTTTTCTTTTAGCTGCACCACATTCGGGGGCACAAATACATTTGGGTCTGCCTTTTCTTTTGACGCATTTCTTATTCGGCCCACATTTGACGTTCTTACAACTTTCTGAAAAATGAATCAAGAGTGTAAACAAAGATTCTACTTGGATAAATGATTTACATGTAATTATCTTGTTTGATTTAAAGGTTTTAACCAATTCATTGTTACAAGCTCTGTACTTTTCTAATTTAGTTCTCAAGAAATCAAAATGAAATAATTATTTGGTTTTGTTTGGTTTGATTTAGCTACCTAAGCATGGTGAACATTCCATGCCGCCTCCAATTGCTGTCGCAAAAAAATACTCAACATTTGTTGGTTCGCGTTCGGTGTAGGCGAACTCTTGATTGGCGCCACAACATTCACTTTTGCTAATATTTAACGAAAATATTTCGTTGCATTTACCATTGTCTAGCACCGTCTGCCAGCAGGCTCCAGCTAAAAATAGTGTTTGTTCAATTTTAATTTTGGTTTCATAAATATACAATAAATAAATTACATAAATATATAAAAATATTCATAGTTAGAGACAAATATAGATACATGCATACATACATACATACATACATAAATAATTATACCAAATTAAAACAAATAAATACCCAGCATACCATGCTAGGAGCGCTCCGAAAAAGGAGTTAGAAAAGAGTCCAACTAAAGAGCATTTTCGGAGCTCTCCGAAAAAGGAGTCAGAAAAGAGTCCAACCAAAAAGCATTTTCGGAGCGAAAGAAAAATTTGCTTAAAAATTATTTTTTTTTTCGATTTTTATATATTTTATTTAAATGAATTCCATTTTATTTTTTACTGTAAATAAAATTTAATTAATTTTTTTCCATTTCTAATTTAGTTTATTTGTAAATGAATTCCCTTTTGTTTAAGTAAAAACAATTTTTTAATCTTATAGATAAATTTAGCTCATTAAAATATGATTTTTAAATGCCACTTATATTGTCTACATAAAAAATATTGATAAAAATGTGAAATTTTAATTAATATTTCATTAGATAATTACAGTATAAAAGTTATTAATAAAAACAAGTAAGAGTGCAATATTCGGCTATGCCGAATCTTATATACCCTTCACCTTTGTTGTGGATGCATATATATATGTATATATATTAGGGCGGGCCAAATTTTTTGTCGATTAGAGCCGCCCCCTAGGATGATTCTGTGGACAATTCTAAGCAACTTTCGTGAAGGAACCATGGGTCTATCTCGATTTTCGAGTCTCCCACTTTTCAAAAAATGATTTTTTTCCCCCAGACTTGAAAGACTTTCAAAAATAACTTATTCCGCTTTTCTTCCACTAAATTAATTTTTGGCTGAATTTCAGTTTATGGGGGACACCCCTAGAGAAAAAATCTAAATATGCCATCCCCTTCAGAATGTTCCCAGGAGTACGAAAATCATAATGAAAAAGGGGGCTCACGCCCCCTATGGGCGTGGCAGTCGAAAAACGACCCGGCCCACCTACGTAGACAATATGGGTATCAAATGAAAGCTAATGTCTTCACGATTCCAAAAATAGCCATAGTTGCCAGATCGGGCGGTTTTTGCAGCCGATACGGCCATTTTTGTTAAATAGGGGCGGGGGTGAAAAACGACCCATGCCACCTACTTAGGCAATATTGGTATCAAATGAAAGGAAATGTCTTCACGATTCCAAAAATACCCGTAGTTGCCAGATCGTCCAGAATTTGAGGAAGATATGTTAATTTTTATAAAATGGGGGAAGGACTTTTTTTGTTTATTTCTTTTTAGCTCGGCCAGAGGCCGAGCACTCGAGATCCCCGCCGTCTAGAATTAAGACATACTGGAGTTAAAAACCCCTAAGCCCGGCCGTAGGCCGGTCACGCAGAAAAACTTTACTAAGCGAAGCCAGTATAACAAATTTTCATTAATCAATCAGAAGCTTTCAAGAGTTTTCCTCGTTTCTTAATTTTGTACTTATCCTCATTTATGATTTGACTCTTGACACGAGAACATCACTAAATATGGATTGCGTTACTGCCTTTGACATTCACGACTGGGGTCGTGAATTGGACGATACGGCTATTTTTGGAATCGTGAAGACATTAGCTTTCATTTGATACCCATATTGTCTACGTAGGTGCGCCGGGTCGTTTTTCGACTGCCACGCCCATAGGGGGCGTGAGCCCCCTTATTCATTATGATTTTCGCACTCCTGGGGTCATTTAAGGGGGCGTGGCATTTTTTTTTTTCCCAGGGGTGTCCCCCATAAACTGAAATTTTGCCTAATTTTTTTTACACATGTTCTTATTTTTTAGGTTGAATTTCTGTTGAAAAAAATAAATAAACTTTTGAAAAGTGGGAGACTCGAAAATGGAGATGACCAATGGTTCCTTCACCAAAGTTGCTTAGAACTGTCCATAGAATCATCCTAGGGGGCGGCTCTAATCGATTTTTTCGGCTCCATACAAATTGGCCCGGCCTAATATATATACATACATTCATACATATATATATATATTATATTGTTACGTTTTTACCTTTTAAAACGGTGGTTTATTTCCTTTAAATAAACCGGATTCTTTTTAATTGCAAAATAAAAGCGTCAAGTAGTTTGAAGAAAATATGTATACGAGTCTTTATTTATTTAAATGTACATAAACACAATTTAAATAAAAGGGTATAATGAACACAATGTCTTTTTACACACTTATATTACGGTTTAAGAACACACTTAAAGTTATCGAACACTTTGTTTGATCAACGCCATCTGTTGATAAACAATATTAATACACTAAGTTTTTTTTATGAAATTTTCAGATATAGTCTCGGATTTTTGCTCATTTTTTAGAAGATTTTTGAATATACATATGTATGTATTTATTTACGAGTATACTATATATACAATAGTTCTTAGTCATAGCTCAGAATCGCTTTTAGAGTCCATTTATAAAATGCACAAATTTGGCAGGTGACTTTCTACGAACGCTATTGTTTTTTAATAATTTCAAAACTTTATCGGCTATAAATATCTTAAACTTTACAAATCATGTATAAAATTACGAGTTTTTCAAAATTAGAAAATTTAAACTGAAAGTATCCACTGACAAATAGATGCGTGCCAAATTTTAAAAAAATACTTGAATACATAATTCATCCATGGGGAAAAAATTGGAGCTTACATGAATCAGTTTTGAAAGGGAGAGAAGCTTAACAATCTGCTTCCAGAAGACATGCTCTTCAATACAATCTGTTGTAAACAACAAAACACAAAAAATAAACGAAGAGATGTCCGCATAGAGCACGGCTGAAGCTCGGCGGAAGGGATGTTTTTTTCAGAACATATCTACACTTACACAAAAAGTCATACCAGGTTTTTGTTTTCTATTTAAGTTTGGGGCTTAGAGTAGCCCTGTATCTCCCTAACGGTCACACCTATACACATATCTGTGACCCGCCTTCTTAAGATTCTACACTCACCATGTCGTCTTCTCGTCGATGTCCCATTTCTTCCCTGCAAACTTGCCTCCCTCTACTTACCGGCCTTTATTTTTATTTCAACCAATTATATTAAATGATAAAACTCGAAAATTTTGATTTGAACATTATACAAATGTAAGTATTAATTTAAAATTAATATTCCTTTTTATTTTTGAATTTAACAATTAAATTGAACAATTTTTTTTACAAATTTAATTTAAATTAATAGAATTTAATTGAGATTCTAAAAACATTATGAACTTTTAGATTTCTTTCTATCTTCTTTTATCTCCTTCTAGTATGCTCCTTCATTTATGGTCATGCAGTTTTATTTGTTGAGATTTCGAGGTTTTCAATCGTCCATCTCTGTCCGGGTCTTAATGGTACGTATATAATGACTTTTATCAGCCTTGTCAGTTTAGGGGATTTACCCCCAAATTGAGGATTTTTTTTTGTGATTTGGGAAAAAAATTTCATCTTGGGGATCTGGGGATTTGTTAGGGATGACAACACAATTTGAACGGATTTTTGGAGATCTTTTTATTACTGATGGTAACAAGAACACACATTTTTAGACTTGCCAGACGCACATTTTTTAGCTCAAAAATCATAGTGGATGGTTTCTAATAAAGAACAAGTATGTAAATATAAAAAAAAAGTATATTTTTTACCGTTTAAAATTGCTGCAAATAATAATTTTATTAAAAAAAATCATAATGCTTTTTGGGAACGCGAAGATTGGGCAAAAGGTTTGAAATATACACACATACGAGTATATTTTTAAAGGGTTTTAACATGTTTTCTTTTAGGGTGGCTTAAAAGTGTTTCTTGTGCACCAAAATCGTTTAAAGACACTAGTAATCCAACAAATTATTCTTGGTGTGTTGCATGCAAGACATCTTTAAAATCACAAAAAAGGATCTCAAGAGACACTGTGAAACGGTCAAACACAAAAATAATTTCGAATCTCTTTATGCAAGAAATACTTTAGAGAATTATTGTAAGAAATATTTTTTTCAATTACAGTCGTAAAAGTATGTTAATGTGTTGTTAAATTCATTTAGGTACTATCGCTGTCACAACAGAATCCAAAGTTATGGATATTAAGATTGCCATTTTCACAGCAAAACATACCTCTATTTCTTCTGTGGACCACCAAAATCAGTTTGGGGATTTTTGGGGATGACAAATCAAAAATTGGGGATAAGCTCTAAAAAATACTAGCAGCACAGACTTTTATATTTGATTTACCTTTAAATTATTTTTCATCTCTCTTGCTCTTGAATAAAAACTAGTTTTCAGCAGGCAACCAGGAAGCCAATTTGCTCACGGAATCAAAAACTCATTGAAAACTGGGACTGAGCTCAACCCTACCTTACATGTCGTAAATAGAAAGGAAAGCGATAATACTAAAGGTAGGTAATCGGTCAGGTCAGTCCATTCGTCCTGGTCGTATAATTTATATGTATATCGAATATCCCTTGATGGCTAAGATATTCCTGGCACCCCCAGGAGTGGTGGACAATTTTGCTTTTTTTCAGTTTCTTTAATTTAATTTATTTTTTAATTTTTTTTCTTTTACTTAATTTATTTTTATTATTAACTAGCTGACCGCCCCGGCTTCGCTCGGTATTTACTATTGATTTGTATTTCATAGAATAAGATGTATTCACAACCAGCGTTGCCACGACCAAAAAAATTTTGTAACCAAAATGTAAAAAAAAAGTAACCAAAAGCAAAAAAAAGTAACCAAAATTTTTATATATTTGAAATTTTAGTTATACTTCAGCTAAAAAATATATATGTAAAATATAAATTAACCATTGCATTTAGGTTTGTAGTTCAGTCTTTAATTAGGTACAATTGAAAGAAAAAAATAATTCAGCAATAACAATATTAATAAAAACCAAATGTAATTAATTTCATTACATTTGTTACAAAATACTAGTAGATAAAGTTTATGTAGATGAGGCTAAAAATCTGTCTTGAATGTTCTTAGATGATTTATCCATATAGCGAACGACTAGAACTAGTGATTTCTTTGTCTGTTGTTTCGTCTACTATTAACGAAAACTTTGTCGTTTTTAGTTTGGAAATTAAATTTGCTTTAGATTGACTTCCTAAAATTTCTGTTAATTGAGTTGCTTTACCTGCCACATTTAATGTGTTTCGCAATTTCAGAGTCGGGACAGCGCTCCTCTAATAAGCCTGGTAGATAGTCCATTAATAAAAAAAAGGCAAATTGTGGGAAATAAGAAACATTACTAATGTTAGCTCTGTTTGGTGCACTTGCTTATTAAGAGTTTCTTTTTGAGAACTTGCAAATGCTATTTTTATTTTCCACATTTTGCTTATGAACACTTTTTTAGTGTGCTTTCGTAAATAACTAACGGGCTGTTTTTAATATCACTAAACAACAAAATGTTATTTAAAAAAAGTTATTGAAATTGAATGAAAATATACATATTCTCATCATCACTTCCAGAAGATAACTCGACATTATTAGATTTACTTTGAGCAGTCTTTTTAAATAAAAAAATAACAAAAATAAAAATTGTGCTTAAAAGCAATATTATTATTTTTTAATTCGAAGTACATACTTATCCATTTTTTACGAAAGAACCCCAATCTCAACTATTTAAAAACACTTTATTATTAAAAAATTTAATAGCACGCTAATTTGTAAAACGCTTTTTTTTGGTTTTCTGGTAAAGAAACATAAATTATGAATGTTTATTAAGGTCCGTTCATGTCTAAAACAAAAGAAAAATTATCTTGTTTCGATGTCAAACATCAATATGAAAATGCATTTAGTAGCATGTTTTTAGATGGTTTTTGTGAAGAACCTTTTACTCGTTCAACCATACAATGATTGTGTTTGTTATGTTTAGAGACAGGCATGTATTTTTTGTAATCCTGTGTTTAGTGTTTTATTTTTAAAAAACTTTCAAATTGTGGTAGTTTAGTTTATCACCAAAATTAGTGGTGTAAATTAAATCAAAGTAAAAACAATGTAAAAAATGGTTACTTTTGTGTTAAAAAAAAGTAACCAAAACGGAAAAAAAGTACACAAGTACACATTGGAAAAAAAAGTAACCAATTTTGGTTAAAAGTAACCAAAACGGCAACGCTGTTCACAACCTGCCTGCTCTTATTTATTTGCAAATTTGTACAGCATACTTTAGGGGACTTTTTTTTCAAATGTTGAATTTTTTCAGGAAAAAAATCATAACTGGAGAATGCCTAGACCGATTTTGGATTTCAAAATCAACTAACCATCATCACTCCTCCCTGTACCTTCCCTAAAAATTTTATGGCAATCGGTCGAGCCATTCTCGAGTTATGGAGTGACAATCAAAATGTACACTTATTTTTATATATATAGATTTAAATTTTTAATTTAGTTTAATATTTAATAAAATTTTTTGTTCTTTTTTACTTACTTACCGTAAGTTAGATGGAAAGAAAAAGGACCGATATTTATTTATTTCCCTACTAAGTCACCCCGGTCTCATGCCATTTTTTCAAGCTACTATTGTTGTTGTTTATTTTTGTTCCTTTTCTTTTCTCTAATTGTCAATTTTAAATTTTTTTATTTTTGATGTTGCCACACAGTGCACACAACACTGCTTCAGCGTAAGGAATTAGAAAAACTTCTATATTTCTTTAATTAACAAACATCTTTTCAGTAAGGGATTGCAGCAAGTTTTTTTTTAATTTTCGATTACATTAGTACAAAAATCATTTCAATGGTATTCGCTTAGTTATTGCTTCTCAGCAAGCCTTCACAATAATCGAATACAGGAGCTGTTTTTTTCTGAGGTGTATCACCAAACTATTTTGGCTACATATTTTTAGGAAAATTTTGATTGTGAAAAACTAGTAAATTGATTTATTTTTGCAATTGAAAATATATATTTGAGATACACATTTGCATAATTTAATGGAAAGACCTATAAACTCCAAAATGTTTAATATAGAGTTATTTAATCTGTAAGAATTAAAAACAATTGCATGTTAAGGAGATTTAATAAAAAATTAGCTCAAAGTTTAAATTTATTAAAAGTTTATGAAGCAGAATTTCCATAAAAAAATTTGTTTTATAATTGTGATGAATTTATTTTAAACGCACATTTTGAATAAGGCTGGTAAAATATAAAGTACATTTTTAAATCGCTTCTTTTCAAAATAATAAATATTAAATAAATCAATTTAAGCCATTGAAAAGTTAATTGGGTTACTTGTAATAAATAATTTATGAATTGAACAAATCTCTTTTCTGTAAGAGCAAATGCTTATTGCAGCATCAAAGTAAACATTAATCAAAGAAGAGAAAAATTAATATCAGAAATAGAATCGTTCTTTGATCTGAATGTGTCGCCATGCATTTGAGAATGATTGTGATTTATATGAGTATTTATGTAAGTATGTATGTGTCTATTAGATACATTCTGAAGCAAATATATCCATAAATAACTAGAGATACATTTAGTATACTTTTTAAATAATAACATTAATAATACGAGTACTATTTATTTATATAATAACAATAATAATAATAATTGCATATACATATGTGTGCATGTATGTATATAAATATATAATATATGATGGTGGTAAGGATAACAAAAAACACCACGGTTTTCTGTTACGTATGAACGTGTCTCACCTGTCGTACTGCGTACACCGATGGTGAAGGCGATAAATAACGTCAGAAGCAAACAAGACAAAGTGTAGCTGTGATTCCAGGTTGCATTGACATATTGATCGACCGATTGATAGATACTCGTTGCACTAGGTGTGGTGTTTCTTCTGTGGTGGTGCTTGCTGTTGTTTTTGCTTTTATTAAAATTTAGCACTCTTCTGGTAGTCAATGATTTGATATGAAGTGCGTTTTGGTGATGATGTAGAGTGTGTTTGATTTTGTGTTGATACTGATGTTGGTGTATCGATAGATTGTCGCGGACATAATGACGTAATATGGCCGACCATCGGTAGGTTTCACAATTTGCTATCGATGGTGGCGATAATAACGCACTGAACGTCATAGTCGCTGTTGTGATCGTCGAAAATGGCGCTGGTGAGTGTGATGATGACGAAGACTTTGTCGCTTTCATCTGGTGATGCTTTCGTCTTTGGCACTTTATTGGTGTTGATGTGATTGTTGACACTTTGTCATAATTGTGTTGTTGATGACTTATTTTATCGGCTATATTGCTGTTGTCAACATTGATGTCGGTGTCTTTATTAACATCTTTATAGCCTGGTTGGTTTTCGCTGATACCATCTTCATCTTCATTCTCCTCATTCACGTTTGCTAGCGATTTCCTAACAAACTTAAACGCTTTCATCTTTGCAACGAGTTGTGTTACCAACCTGTTATTGGCGCATTTACTTTTGCTGCAACAGCTGTTGTTGTTGTTGTTATTTTTATTGTTGCAGTTATTGTTTGCTGGTGTTGCTTGTTGCATAATTAAAATAAATATTCTAAGAAATTTGTCCAGTTTTATGTTTTCATAAAACGGAATTCTCTTTGTAATTTGTTTAAGATTTGTCAACGTTTCTTCGTTTCCCGGAAGTTTATGTTTTTGAATTTGTTTTTGTTGATGTTGCGACATTTGCCATTGCCGCTGATGTTTGTTGTTAATGTGGCACCGCACGCTTCTCCGTTTGTACTTGTAGTTGGATTTGAAAAATTTTAAAATATTCATGTTGTGACGATAATTTTTGGCATATTTTTTATAAATCATTCTATATGAGTTTAAATCCCTTTGAATGTGTTTCATGTTTAATCAAAAAAAAAAGAAGATCGATGGGGTTTATAACTACGATTGAAAAGAAATTAAAAAATAATTTAATGTATGTATGTATGTATGTATGTATGTATATAGCTGCCTGTTTATGTACAACTAACGACAACTTTATTGAAAATAATCAAAAATATTCAGACTCATAAATACAAGTTTTTGCTGATTTTATTTAGAATTAATTAATACTAATATGCACTTCCGTACTAAAAATTCATAATACATAAAGGGAATTTTTTTTGGATGTAGAAGTTTAAGTTGGCAACACTTTTTTAACTGGTGGCCATTTTGTCAGCTGTCAAGTGATTTATGTGTAGTTTGGTTTGGCATTTCAACATGAATAGACTGACATCTGAACAACGATTTCAAATTTGTTCAAATTTATTTTGAAAATCATCGTTCGAAATACTACGTATCGCACAATACGTTCATTTTACGGTCAACATAATCGTCCATCAGAGCAAATAATTCACGCATTCAAAGAGACGTCGTACAGTGCATACAGAAGGTGTCATTGCTGGTGCAGAGCCTAGCGGAGAGGAAGACCCGAATAAGCCTATCGACATCCGACGATCACCTAGTAAGGCGTAGATTATTGAATGGACCCAAAACAAAATTGTCGCTCATCTTGATTTTCATTAGCGATGAAGCTCACTTTTGGTTGAATGGATACGTCAATAAACAAAACTGCTGCATTTCGAGTGATAATAATACTCAAGTGTGTGTTGAGACACCGTTACATCCAGAAAAACTAAATCTTTGGTGTGCTTTATGGGATGGTGGAATAATTGGTTCTATTCAATGGATAGAGCCATGATTATAACCTTTTTCGTTCATCAATTGAACAATCATGACGTGCAGAAGTTGTGGTTTCAACAAGACGGCGCAACATGTCTCACAGCTCGTAACACAATTTATTGAATGCATCATTTGCTCCGCATAGTTTTACGTTTCGGACCCGTGAATTGGCCTCCAAGATCATGCGATTAAATCGCTTCCGCTTCTGTCAGGATATGAGATGTCGCTTATCTACGCCGATAAGCCTGAAACGATTGACTATTTGTAGGACAACATTCGCCGCGTTATTGGAAAAAGTCATCGAAAATTGGACCTCCAAATTGCACTACGTCCGAGCCACTAATATTTTAATTATTATGCCAGAAGTTTACCTTTCGAATAAAAAAAATTTCATGTCAGTTAAAAATGTTTTATTCCATTTCAAAGTTCTATACCCATAAAAAAAACACCCTTTATAAGGCGAATGTTAAGTTCACAATTCCAAAACATGTATGTGAATGTTTGTGCCTTTACACTTTTCATTCCATAAAAATAAAACTAAAAAAGAAAATTTAAAAATAGTGTTTGTCATTTATTTAAGGTTTAATGCATAATAAAATAATTTCCAATACAAAATGGAAAATAATAATTTACGGGAAATAAACAATTTTCTCAATTTTGCATAATTGTGTCTTTTGAAAAATTTCCACAAAAATATCAAGGTTTACCGTTAGATTTGTATGTATTGACTTAAAAGAACATTATTTTTTAATATAATTTAATTGCGTGTGGTAAACACTTATTGCAAATTATCCAACACAAATCAAATGTAATCTGTTTAGACGAATTTAAATTAAATTCGTATGTTGAATGATGAAGTTAAAATTTATTAAATATTCCTTTTTAAGCTAATCAGGCCTAAACTTTTCCAATGTAATTAAAAACTTTTATTTACATTTTTTCCCGACGTTTCGTAGATGTTTTGCCTACTTTTTCAAATTTAATTGTTTTTAATCCCAACAGCCCAGAGAATTCAAAAAAGACACTATGTAGGTATATAATAGAAATAATAAAGCACGGTGGGAAGAACGTCATGATATGTGTACTGCAAATAATCAAAGGAATATTGGGGAAATAAGCCTGTCTCATCTTCACGATTTTGTAGACAAGAGCGACTATCTTATGGATGTAGTAACTTGTAACGCTGGATAGTGACAAAAATCACACTTTCAAATTCGTGAAAGAATAGTTTAGCGAGCATAATTTATTTTTGAGAATTTGTGGTAAATCGCGAAGAGACAGTGGGGACTATTCCAACTAACTCCGATCCATATGGACGATCTTTGGCAGTGGGTTGAGCGCGAATGAGGAAATATTCTAAATCAATTATTAAAACATTGGTGGAGATTCAATGAGAGTCATGCGAAAACGTGTAAACATTGCTTACGAAATAACGAACTTTAGACTAAATATTAAAAATACTATTATTTATGAATTTGTTAAATTTCTTTTTTCTTAGAAGTTGACACTTTTAGTTTTGAGCTATAAATTATTTTATTAAATATTTATTAAAATAAACGACAAAAAATATTTCTTTAATTTTCTTTATTTGTTTTATTTCTATGTAATAACTTTTCTCTTTCTCCTTTTATGGAGCTTTGAAAACAAAAAACTGCGCTGCATAAAATAAGCTGTGAGCCACTGTGAATGATCATATATTTTAAAGAATATTTTTTTAAACCTGTTAAAATAGTAACATTTGTTGCAATATACCATGACATATTATTTATTTACTATTTATTTACATATCAATATAAATAGATCCATCATTTGGTATGCAAGCATATCTACAACTTCCACTATGTCTCTTGGTGAGCGTTTGATAATTAATTTTTGACATAAGCGATTCCGTTTATATTGTACAAAAATATTGTTCCGTAATGTACTGAAAATAAATTTAACTCTTAAGTTTCTTAAATTGGAACTGTCTTGTTAAAATTACAAAACAACAACAAGCTGTTGCATCCCAATGGCTTTTTGCGGCAACAATAACGCTTGAGTAAAGTGCACTCCAACAAGTGGCAGACATAGAATATTTTATAAACACACAAAGCCATATGAAAATAATAAAACCATAAAACAAAAATAACCCTGCACTTCCACAATAACGCATCTGTGACTTATCTGATTTGCAACCTTTTTTATGAACTCAAGGGCGTACACCTTTTACGTTTTGCTATTAGATGCACTAAACTCAAAGTTAAAGTTGGTTCCATGACAAACCAACATCATTTAAATTACTTTGGATTAGGAAAGTCACTAGTGATAGTTATCATAGCAAATTATTCAATAAATCGTTTGAATAGATTATTTTTTAAGGGTAGCCATGGAATCAATGGTAACAAGTATGCCGTAAAACTGGCGTTATCCTCAGTACACAATTGGCCGTTCTAACTTTTAAAACTGCAGGGAAAATACAACATTTATCATATATGTACATATCGTTGGTCTCATGTAGAAAGGCCCTAACTCGCTATTTTTTCGAAATTCGTTTTTTTTGCGATTCCAATGCATTTAGCGCAAATACACCTCCTCACAAAAATTTAAGGCAATTTGATCAAAATTAGCGGTTATTCAAGTAATTTTCTAAAAAGCCCTAACTGATTTCTAAAAAAAAAATATTTTTTTTAAAGCCCTATCTCGCCAAATTATGTGTCGTTGCATCGATTTTGTTTGTAAATTATGCAATAAAGAATAAGCGAATATTTTTTTATTGTGATACAATGTTGTAACGTTACTTTGAGCTTAATATTGCATTACATACTACAAAACAACAACAACCTCAAGATAAATCGCACTTGATCAACAATAGTGTATTAACTAATTTCAACTTATTCCAGTTGCTCCTTTATTTCAAACCACATTTTAGACAATTTTCGTGCTAGAGTATTGACTACTAAAAAATGGTATAAACCCAACAAATGGATTTTTTGGCAGTAACTGCTAAAATTTTAATGAGCAAATGTAAATACATTTTCAAATTGAATTTTCTTAGCATTATGTGTCCGAATTTTCAAATTCTCAAAATGTAACTACAAACAGTTTTATGCCTCTACTGAAACTTTAAAAATTTTGAGTTAATACACTATTGTTGATCAAGTGCGAAATGTTTTTTTCTTTTTTATTATAACGGATAAACCCAAATATTTTAGAGAAAGAACAATATTATAGAGAAAGAACTGAAATAAAAATGTAATAAATGTTGCTGGAATTCATTTCTGCAAACAACTCCATCAGAAGAACAGTTTTCTTTTAATTGTGATCAGTAATTTTGCTTTATGTGTTTAGTTATTATCATTTTTAAATTAATAAGAAAATAAAATATAAAAAGTAAATAAAAATGGAAAATATAGATGAAAATTGTCAATCTGACGAGGAATATTCAAACAATAGTGATTTTGAGTGCTACCAAACCAAAAGCAAAGTAAATATAAATCAGAAAAGTCGAATGAGGGGAGAGACATATGTAAACACTTCAAAGGGGTCTTCCTCACAAATTTCCGCAAGACGTCTAGGTTTGCCGTGTCACTCGAAGCACTGCGAAAAAAGTACTTTGAGATATTGCTCATTATTTAACGAGTGTATAAGAAAAGAAATTTTTACTGCGTTTTGGCAGATGACGTGGGAACAAAAGCGCATATATGTTGTTAACCTCGTCAGCTTAGCAGAGCGCAAACGCATTTATTCTGAAAGTTCTAGACGGACGCAGTCAATTGCATATTTTTTAAACAAAAATTCCAGCCGACTGCAAGTATGTCGTCGTATGTTCCTTTCGACATTAGGATTAAAGGAAAAGATGGTGCGAAATTGGATTAAAAAAAGTGAGAAACATGGCACACAGCCGAGTCCACAGAAAAGGAAAAGTTTGCGCATACAAAAGGAGCGATGTTCCACAAGGGGCCAATGCAATCACATAAGACGTGATTTTTTAGAAAATTGGTTAACAAGGTTACCAAAGGTAGAATCTCATTATTGCAGACGCGATTCAACAAAACTGTACTTTGAAACTGCTTTTTCTTCATACAAACAAATCTATGACTTTTACCTAAGTGAGTGTGAAACAAACGTGGAAAACAAAGATATGAAATTGTCTTATTCTGTAGTAGTCGAAACAATAAAAAAGTTAAACTACTCTATTTTCAAGCCTAAAAAAGATGAGTGTGATGTTTGTGTTTCATTCAGAAACAAAAATGTGTCAAAAATTTCGTACGAACAACATAGGGAAGAAATAGAAAAAATGCGGGAAGAAAAACGTTCAGATATAGAAAAGGCTAAAATGGAACTATGTGCGGTTTTTTGTATGGACATGCAAGCATTAAAATTAGTACCACAATTAAATGCCAATTCGGCATACTACAAAATGAAACTACAAATTCACAATTTCACAATTTACAATCTTCTAACACACCAATCGGACAATTTTGTATGGGATGAAACTGCAGGAAACCTTACTGCTTCGGTTTTCACAACATGTATTATAAAGCATTTAGGGGATTTTTTGGCAAGATCTCCAAATATTCACCACATAATTATTTATTTAGACGGCTGCTTTTATCAAAATCGCAACGTCACGTTATCTAATGGTATTCTCTACTTATGTGAAGAACGAAATGTAACTATTGAGCAAAAGTACTTAATTGTTGGGCATACACAGATGGAGTGTGATGCAACCCATTCCCTTATCGAAAGAAAAACAAAAAACAAACAAATAAATTTGCCGTCGCAGTTTGTGCAAATTATTAAAGAAGCCAGGAAATATCCATCACGTCTAGAAGCACACCATTTGGATTACACATTTTTCTTAGATTTTGAAAAACTTCCGAAGCGATATTTATCAATTCGACCAGGTAATAATCGAAATTATTGTTCATTTTTTATCAATTTTTATTTGAATTTCAATTGGAAATTTAATTTTAGGAAAAAAGGCAGGTGATGATACCGTAAATATGTTGCGTGCTCTTGCATATGATCCTTCAGGGGTCATATATTTTAAAACAAATATTACGGACGAATATGAGCTTCTTCCACATAGAACGAAATCCTCTATAGAACGCATCATTCCAGTTCGGTTATATAAAGAAAAATTGGCAATTTCGAAGAAAAAATGGGAGCGTTTACAAGATCTAAAGAAGTTGATTCCTATACACTGTCAAAACTTTTATGATACTTTGCCATACAAATTATAAAGACTATTTTTATTTTCGAACTTAATATTTTTAAGCAATGATAAGACTTTCTGTTAATTTTAATAATGAATTTTCCATAATATAATTTGTTATGATCGCTACAGAAAAAAAGCCCTAAGTTACATTTATGCTCTGAAATGAGACTGGAAAAGCCCTATCTCAATTTAGTTTTTTATATATTTAAAAATAAAAAAAATGTTTTGAAACCCAAATTCGTCCTTCATTTTAATAATAACCTGCATTTAAAGAAATTTTAATTTTTGTCAATTACAGTTTTAAATGTGTTTTTACCTTCTCCTGTAAAGTTTCAAATATGCGAGTTAGGGCCTTTCTACATGAGACCATCGATATGTTAAAATATGATCCTGTTTGTGCACAAGTATTTGTGCTCCGGTTATACTAAAAAAAATAAAGAGAAAAATCATATAAACCAATTTCAGAATACTTCATACAAAATCAACGATATCGTACTTGTACTCGTACACAAAGCATATACATACATATTCACACATGCAAAGTTTGTAACGTCAGATTTGTTTTTGTGTTTTTATTTCCAAATTTTTAGCAAGACCATACGACAAATAAGCACAAGTGTGTAGTCTCTGCTTACACTCGCGCAGATAATAATAAGGACAACTTAACGAATATTTCAAATTCAAATACTGTAGCAGTTCTAAAAGTATTATCTGCCTTCACTTAACTATAATTTCAAGCAATTTACAGAAAAAGCCCAGAAATTACTACAATAATATAAAACAAGTAAGAAAGTATAGTCGGTCAAGCCCGACCATATACTACCCTACACCCAGTATATGTATAAAACAGTTTTTTAGAAATTTGCGCTATATGGGAGATATGACCTATTATGGACCGATCATCCAAAAATTGAGTGTCATGATTTCTGTGAATATAAATATTGTGTATGTTAAACTTTATCTCGATATAAATACTTTTAATAATTTTATGGAGTTTAAAGTTGATTACGGAGAGGGTCTTATATGGGAGTTTTGACTAATTACGGACTGAACATTATAAAATGATTACCAACATGCTTAAGAAATTTATGATCGTTAAAGTGATTTTCGGAAGTGGGCCTTATATGGGAGCTACGACTAATTATAGACCGATCACAATAAAATTGTACCGTATTATTTGTATACATATGAAATATATTTGCGTTAAATATTCTTTCGATGCCAACATTTTTGAGTGAGTTATGTTCTTCAAAGTGATTTTCGGAAGTGGGCCTTATATGGAAGCTATGATAAATTATGGACCGATCTGCACAAAATTTGTAGATGTGATTGCCAAACTCAATTTCATTATTTGATGTTTCAACAGTTTTTGGAATTGGAAATTTTTATAAAAAAAAGGTTTAATTTGTTTAAAAACTCAACAGATGACAGCCGAAGAATTTGTTTGACTTAAACAAATGGTTGTCATTTTAAATCCGTTGAAGGTGACAGATGAAGCCCTTAGTCGCAGTGATATGAATCCTCTGCTGTACTTTTATTTATGCTGATAGAGATATCAAAAATTAATTGCATAATAAGCTATGAACGGATGAAATATCTCCTTAAAAGAAACCAAGAAAGAAGGGTGATTTACTCGACACTATTAAATATTTTAATAAAAATTGAAAAGAGAATTTGATAATGAGATAGAAATGTTTGTTATATATTAAAAATTAATTAAAAACGTTGATTGCAAAACGAATAAAATAAAGAATGAAATTGAAATACATATGTAAAAGCACCCCACAACCCCTAATAATGTCTGTTATGATTTGTAATCAAATATTGAATATGAAAAGGAATTATTTGTTTCAGAAGGGGAGAATGGTTTGGTTATGTAATCAGCATATAACAATTTGCTACCAATTTTGCTCACAAACGATGTGAATGATGTTTTTTCGTCAGCTTTTTTAAGGTCGAACGATCATTTATTTATTTATTTTATTTGGTCTATAGATTTACAAAATCCTTACAGACTAAAGATTTACATATTTAAAAATAGAATGATATTTCTCTTTCAAACATTAATAGGATGTGATATATCAATAACATTATAACAACCATTAAAATTTTTGCAAATGCGGCGGAACGAATCATTATTAGCGTAGACAGATCTGTTATGCGACAGTCTTAGAAGTTGAAAATTGCGAGTTGTTCTAGCTGGAATATTAAAATTTATTTGGCCAAGCAGGAACTGGGAATTTACTTCACCACGAATTAATCCAAGCAGAAATGTAATACCCAGCATTATACGGCGACTTTTTAAAGTTGGAAGCTTTATAAGGTTGAGTCTGTTCTCGTATGGTGGCAGCACAAAAGAGTTCCATACGAGGTGACGTAAACAAAATATCAAAAACTGTTTTTGAACAGATTCAATGCTGTTAATATGAATACTGTAGCAAGGATCCCAAATGATACAACCATATTCTACAATGGGGCGAACCAAGGCAGTATATAGCTGTTTGGTAATATTCATTAATCCAATCACACCGAAAGCTTTATTAACTGTTAGCGCAATATGATCACAGAAGTTTAGCCTGTGATCTAGCAAAATTCCAAGATCAACAATAGTGTTAACTTCTTACATTTACTATTTATATTATAGTTCGAATTAATTTTGTTATTTCTGTATCATATTCTATAGCTTTTAAATTAATACTGAAATTAAAGGAGAAATGACATATTATTTTTGTCAATTATTGTTTTATAAACTTTTAACCAATTTATAAATATGGAATTTAATTGAAATTGAAAAATAGCTATTAGGACAGAAAATCTTTGTTTTGAAACATATTTACATTTAATACAAGTTACTTTCTTGAAGTAAATAATAATAATAATAATGAATTAAATATGAAATTAAAATCTCAAAATCACGGGATCTCGGGATTTGGAAAACCAGTCCTGTTGGCATCCCTAGTTTTTACAGAGATAAAATTATTTAATGAATTTGGCTTGTAATTTATGAAATTTTTATTTAAAGCATTATTCACAGGATCTACGTTCAATAAACTGCCACTTATTGTCGGGATTTCGATATTTAGGGCCTTAACGATTTTTAGACTTTTAGTTTTTAAATATCTGTTTAAATATATACCCCCTTATTCATAAACGATTATTAAATTTAACAAACGTTTATTAAGACAGATTTGCATATAAATTTAATAATCATTGATGAATAAGGGGGATAAAATATATCTCTGTTTTTTGTCTATTGAAATCTTTTCTTATCTCTTCATTTATTTATTTGTTTAATTGATCATTGAAAATCTCATAACGATCTTCGGTATCTGCATGTGGTAGACTTTCAATAATTTTGAAAAATTTGCTAAAAATAATTTATTATTAAAATCTTTAGATTTGCAATTATTGGACCAAAACGTTTCAATATCTCATGTATACAAATTTAGATTTTATATCTCTTTCAAAAATATGTATTCCATTGTTAACCATTCCTAAGTAAGGGAGTTAATATTAATATTGTATTTTTGGGATATTAGCTTGAATTTAAAAATGTTGTTATTACCACTTTTTCTTTAAGATTTCAGCAGTCTCTTAACAGAAGTCTACGTTGAATTCTCAAGAGCAACATTATAAAATTTTTAATTGATTTTATTTGACGACTGTGAATATGTTTATAAAAAATGTCTACGTAAATGTAGAAATTGATCAGAGAGTTTATTTTGTTCGCGATTCCGAATGAAAATATGAATTAAAATTTTTGGATTGAAAAGCGCAATTAATGTAATTAAGGCGATAGTTAAGAGAAAATAAATATGTCTTATTACTATATTAATTTCTTAGTTTGATTATAATATTGTCAGCAGATTTTAATTTGTCCTGGCTCAACACAAATTATTACTTTCCAATTTTCTAAAATAACCATCGACAGCTATAAGCTAATGTTCTTAAAATTGTTTGTACTTCATAAAAGTTTGCAAACAATTACAACAAAAATGGAATTTTGCCTATGTTAGACAACACTAATCAAATGTGATAAATAACAAAATTGTAAGAAGTAAGATTTTGAAATCTGACATCCAGTCGTAATTCAGCTCTGGGTGGAGAAAAAACTTACGCGTCATTGTCATTATCTTTTAAGGGTCTGGCGACTCACTCGCATTGGTTAATGTTTGGCGTCGTATAATCGTACCGCGTTACGGTTTCTCAAAGTTTGCATTCACCACATGCTAGAGTTTTTTTGGTTATATAACCTTTAAGTTTGTCGTGGTGGAGCACCAAACAAAACTCATTTTCAATATTGGTGGAGACCATTAAATTCAGGAGTTTAGTTCGAGAAGTCCGGTTTCCTATACGAAGGTATAGGTCGGTGGATCTTCCTGGAGGAGTCTTCTTTAGGCGTAAGCCGCATATTGGTGATGGCGTTATGATATACATACATTCAGGCCCAATAAATGCTTCTATTAAGGAGGAAAATTAAATACAAACAAACAAACAAAATCTGACATCTTCACAAAACATGTTAAATTGCAGTTTTTATTGCAAGCTGTTGCCTTTTTAAGATATTTTAAAATATACAGTGGGTGGCCAAATTATTAGTTACACTTGTTAATTAAGATTCAACCGCTTTTAATACGTATATAAATTTATTTCTTGTACCAGATGTTTTCGTATTTTAATTCTGGTAATACTGCTAAATATTTTGTGCAGTGTCAACAATGATTGGTGACATTAGAGTGCGGTTATAGATCATTATCTGTCATTCTGCTCTGAAGTGTGAAATATGCAATTTTGATTAAATTGATTAAAGTCTGCCATCACGATGAAAATGTTCAAAAATGCATTCAGAGCATGCCAAAAAGGGTGCAAGCTGTAATTGATGCCAAAGAAGTTTCTACGAAATATTAAGATTTTTTTTCAAAAAATTTTGTAATATCTCTTTTCCTCAAATATATATTTTTAAAACAAAAGAATTTATTTTTAATTAATTTACCTAAAAGAACAAATAAAAGAATAAATTTTCACTATTTTAAAATGGTATACGGCTTCAAACTAAACAATTTTGCATGTGTAACTAATAATTTGGCCACCCACTGTACATATATACATACATACATACATACATATGTACATATGTAGGTAATATTTTTCATTTGACGATTACATTTTTGTAGCACAAACATTTTCAGTTTTAAAATATATTAATTATTGTATAAATCTAAAAATACTTACATGTTGCAGACAATTAATATTTTTTGCAATTCTTTTCCTTGAGTCTATTAAATGTGGTTGTATACAAATGTTCATGACTCGTGTCTGTTTATGAGTGTAAGAACGATAGATGTTTTAGAAAAACCAGTTATTTTTATTGTTTGAAAAAATATTCTTTTTTTTTCTATTCAATACTGAGTTTATTCTGTAAAAAATAAAAAAATACAGGTAATCGGCTGCACCGAATAAAATTTACCCATTTATTTATATGTTTTAATCAGATGAAAAATAAAAACAAATTATAATATATCCATTGATTTTGATATTTTTAATATTTGTACTTTAGAATGCTTCAGATGAATGAGGCAAAGAGAGCTTTTTGGATTTATTTCAGAATGTCCACAGAGGCATCATTTGTATAGGACAATTTGTATAAACTTGTAATTTTTGTTTAATTAGTTTGAAATATCTTGTTAATTTTATAATTGTTTTTCATTTATCTTTTTTGTGTTCACTATAACACTAAAATGCAAATTAAAATACATGATGACTGATTATAATTCATATCAAGCATTTGTAAGAGAGTCACTAGACTTCACTAGTTTTCATTTTATTGACATTTAGAAATAAGTGTAAGTTTGATTAGGTTTTTTACATTAAAACATAGACGGATGATAGACTAAAACATAAATATGTTTGATTTTCCATGAACTTTTATATTGGGAGTTCAAAACTGTGGAGCTGTTACAAATGAAATGACAAACCGTGTATGCTCCCTATCTAAAACAAAAGAAATAATTGCAATGAAAGCAAATCCTAAAAATAATCCGATAAATACGAAATATGAGACATTACTGCGAGTCGTTTTGTACTGTTGTAATAATTTTCTTACATCGTTTGAATGGATTATTGTATCCGAGAGATACCATAATATGAGTGTACGTATGTACGTACGTATATATGTGTGTGTGTGTATACTTAATTGTGTAGGTATTGTACGATGTCTACTGGCGATATTGTTATTGCAATTGCTATTATTTGCTCAAATGGTATTTCGTGTTTTCCAGGGAGAACGATTGCAAGCGCTTTCCTTTGCAGGCCTTCAAAGAAGACTATTTAATAATGTATTCAATTACGTGATTTTCAAAGAGTCCATGTTTAGCCTTCACAAATGAATCCAGTTAAATATTTAATTCCAAAATAAATTCTACAAAAATATTTCGTCAAACACTTAAAACGACCCTAATTTTAATACAGATTGTACTACATATTGAATCTAATAGTTGAGGTCTGCAAAAACAGTTACACATATAGACTACCTCTTATAGATATTCTATTGTTTTTTTTTTTACTGATAGCGGATCCAACTTTTTTCGATTTTTTTTTTAAATTTCTCTTTATGGATTTACAGTTTTTAACCGTTTTTTAGAGTTTCTTAAAACATTAAACATTATTTGTACTTATACTAGACATGTTTCTTATTATAGTTTATTTGACATTTGATCATTGGTCAAGCTTAAGGTCTTTCTGTAAAAAATTTAAATTTCAATTTTCAATATTGTGTAGCTTTTTCAGGAAAATATTTTTTTATTATAATTGTTAATGTCTCTTATTACGGAAATGGGCCTAATATGGGAGCTATCATCAATTATGGACCGATCTGCACAAAATTTGTAGATGTGATTTGGCTTCATTTACAACTCATTTGTGACGAAATTTGTTTTGATACTTGCATAATTCAAACATTTATGAATGGTAAGCCTCTATTTCCAATATACACTCCCCACTATGAGATATATGAGATGAGATTTTATTCGTAGGAAGTAACACTTTAAAATGATCATAGTTGTTAGATGAGATTTTTTGGCATGTATAATCGTTTTTTTAAATTTTGAATGCTATTTTGGGGTCCAACTTTAAAGGATGATACGAGTATAAACATCAAGAGTTTTTCTCTCTTAAAGCAAATTTACCACATATGATTTAATATGTTCATCATAAATTTTAAGCGAAATATGAGGAGGACATTTCTGTACTTCTCGCTCACCTCTTATGAAAATGAAACGATCAAATTGGCTATATTCTGCTGTTCCTCGTTCAAAATGTCAAGTTAAAAGATATTGTTACGTTTTTACCTTTTAAAAAGTTTATTTATAGTTTATATCCTTTAAATAAACCGGAATCCTTTTAATTGCAAAATAAAAGCGTAAAATATATATCGAGTCTTTATTTATTCAAATGTACAAACTAATTTATGTAATGACTCTGTATTTTAATACTCTTTTTCAATTTATTTTCAAAAACACACCTTAATTACGGCTTAAAAACGAGCTGATATAACACTTCAATGTTTTCTCAGCCATGACTCACGATAAATTAACTGTTTGAGTGGCCGGTTAGTCTATTTATATACTAACGTCTTTGGACATTTCGGAGCTAAGATAAAAGAAAATTCTTTACTATACATAATGTTCAATCAAAGCCGTTAAAACTTAATGTTATCATACTCCACAACTATGTTAATAACAGCGTGTCATCAACAGTATTTGCAGAAGCTTCCACTAATGCAAATGTTAATAATCATGTTGTATGTTTCGACCAGCCGTTACAAACCAATAAATTTAAATTTAAATACAATTCCGTGAAATACAAATCCTCCAGTTTCTATAATGCCCATTGATGTTAGGGCCCTCCAAATAGTGTCTCATAATTTTCACGGATTCTTTATGACACCCTACCTGATCGACATTGTATTAGAAAAAAAAGCTAGATTTACACGATTGAAATTTTCTTCAAAATTGCTCTTTAAAATGCTTAAAACTCATGTACACAGCAAAATTTATTTATTTAATAACTATTAATAACTATTAAGAATTTTTGCTGTTTACACGAGTTTGAAGCATTTTGAAAAGCAATTTTGAAGAAAATTTCAATCGTGTAAATCTAGCTTAAGGCCTTTCGAAAGGCCTATTAAATATTGTATATATCTTCCATCATGAAGTGTATGTATTTGTGTTAGTTGTTTCATTTGAGTGTTGCACATACACATACACATGTGTCTACAATTCGCTACATGTTTGCTGATGGTAATGGGCTGCAGACAACATGCCAGACATGCATGCAACAAATGTTGTTAGAAATGCAGTTCGAAATTTCAAGTAAGTTTTGGCTCTTCTTGTTGTTATTGTCGTCGTCGTCTTATGCATTGCAATGCATAGAAAATTGAACGTGACTCAAGTTGTTTTTATTAGCGCATAAAAAATTAAAAACAAAAACTGAAAAGAAAAAAAGTTCAATACATAATTTCTTATATGGGGTTTGACAACAGACGCAACAACGTCCTTGAGATGTGTTTTCATTTCTCTTCTACAAAATCCAACAAATTTTCAACATACTACTACAACAAACGAACATAATGCCAATGAATGCCAGCCATCATGTCATTTTGAATAGAATGAACAATGTTCAAGTAGTTTCTTGTTTCTTAAATCATTCCATGGATGTGCGTATAATATGTATGTATGTATGTAAGTACACAATACTTACATAAATTCTTTTGTATGCACATGTATGTATGTTTATTGTCTGTGTATCAATACATGTGTTTGTTGTTTGACACATTTTTAATTGAAATGAGAATATAATCATAACAAGTAAATATTCATACATATTTAACATACCTACGATACGATAACTTCTTTCTTAAACAAATTTTAAGTGCAGAGAAATATTGTACTTGTACTTCTTAATATTATACAGCAGATATGATAGTTAGAGAATTCATATGGTATATAACGATGCATGCCATGGCGATTCCCAATTAAAAAGTCAAGATAAATATTCTTTTCCATTAAGTGGCCTATTTTCTGGATTTATCCTTTTTAGACTGGGCTGTCTTATTCAACCTAAAGCTCTATGCATACTTTTATAGCGTATATTATAGAAATTTACCTAAAGGTGTTTTATTATAAATCGATTTACTATCTTCATTTTTCATAAATACAAATTTCTATGCATTTCAATTGCCTCTGCGTAATTTAGAGAGATTTTATTTACATTTTATATATTCCCATAATAAATCCATGGTTTAGCGGAGAATAAAAATAAATTCCAAATTCTATAAATAGATTGAACGCACGAGGCATGTGAGTATGGTCTTAGTATAGTATACGGACACACGTTATTTACGATTTTTTTGAATTTTTTTTTTCAAATCGAATAAATTTACAGTATTTGTGGAATGCATGGGACATTGCTAAGGCATTGCCAGTTTGTTTGTGGTTTTCTATATTTCGATGGCAATTTATTTGTTTCTTCTTTCTGATCAATCCTTTATAATTTTATGTGTTTGATTTCAGACACAAATAAAACAAGTAAGAAAGTAAAGTTGGTCAAGGCCAACTTATAATACCCTACGGTAGCTACATATATGAGAGCTATGACCTATTATAAACAGAACATCCAAAAATCTAGTGGCATGAGTTCTGTGCATACAAATATTATTTGTGTTAATTTGTATATCGATAAAAAAAACTTTTAAAAAAATTATACATTTTGAATTGATTTCCGAAGGGGATCTTATATGAGAGCTTCGACAAATTATAGGCCGACCGTTATAAATACACAGATATCATGACACCTAAATGATATCTGTGTATACACACGATATAGTAGATTCGAAAATTAAACATGACCCTTCAAAAATACTACCAAACAATTGTTTGGAAAAATATGAAATTACTTCCGAATTACCAGTACAAATTATATCTTATCTCCAATATGAAGATGTAGTTTTTAAAACAGGAATGGTTAACCACGTAGGAATGTATGAAGACGATATTCCATTATTTGCATTTATAGACTATATTTATTGTATTGACGATTCTTATTACCTTTGTGTTTATAGATTTTAGATTTTATTGGTTATATGTATTTGTGTCACAAAAGTGAATATTATCTTCCTAAACGAAGTTTTAAATGTCTTTTTATATAAAATATAAAAAAAAAGCAATAAAAAACTAAAATAATTTGAAATATTGTTACAACTGATACCACTGATACTATCATAATATGATAAATAGTAAAAATGAAATGATATTATTTTAATGATAAATTGCTATCATAATATGATTATCATATATCATAATATGATTACTTTAGATCATAATATGATTATTATATATCATAATATGATTAATTTAGAATATACTATGATAAATTAAGATCATAATATGATTAAACTATAATATGGTTACCTTGGGTCATAATTTGGTCATGTATGACAATTTTATGATTATATTAGGTTATAATATGATGTTATAATATCAAATTATGATTAACAAGCAAATATTATGATGAAATACTACGATGATAATTAATCATAATATGATATTTCATGGCACTTATATTCATCATAATATGTTTTGAATGCAATCATAAATCTTATCATAATATGTTGCTCTTAGATTATGTTTACCACAACCATGTTTTTTCTCTGCGTGTATGTGTAATTTATTTGTGCTTTTCAAAAGTGGACCTTATATGGGAGCTATGACTTATTATAAATGGATCATCATACAATTTTGCCGAATAATTTGTGTATATATGAAACATATTAGTGTTTAATATTATTTGGATACCAACATTTTTAAGAGAGTTGTGCTTTTTAAAGTGATTTTCGTCAGTGCCTAGTGGGCGCTATGGTCAATTATGGACCGATCTTCACAAAATTTGTCGATAGGATTAGGCTTCATATAAGTTATTTGTAGTGAAATTTGTTTCGATACGTGCAGTAATCAAACATTTATAACCGATAAACCCCTATTGCGGATAGGACATTTGTATGGAAGTAAGGTGAAGTAATAGACCGATTTCAATCAATTTCAATCTCAGCCGTCCTTGGTTAAAAAAAATCATAAACCAAATTTTATGAAAATATCTTTAAAATTGCGATCATTGAACAAGGTTTGCATGGACAACCAGCCAGACGGAAGGACTTCGTTTGACCGACTCAGGAAGTGATTCTGAGTCGATCAGCATACTTTAAGGTGGGTGTTAGACTAATATTTTTCGGCGTTACAAACATTAGTATAAATCCAATATACCCTCCTCACTATGGTGGTGTCAGGTATAAATAGCTTTTGTATTAACCTGCTGATTCCATGTAACTAAATAACTATCAACTTAACTAAGCCAAGAAACATACCAGCAACGCAACTAACAAACCAAACCATCCAATCCAATACAATCGATTCCATTGTGCATCCATCTGTAGACTCAGATTTGATACGGAGTATGCATATGCAGGTGTTGCGATGTGTTCGGTTGATTATAGGGAGGGAGTGTAATGTGAACAGTAAATAATGTCGTCAGTAGGTCGTTAATTGTTTAAGAGGAAAATATAATAAGGACATTTTAGTGACGTTTACGATTGTTTATTTATTTTCTTTTTAACTTGGCTGTTTTTACGTGCGCTCAATTCAATATTAAAGTGAGTGCCAGCACACGACAAATATACACATTCTTCATATTACAGTGGCGAGCAAAAAAGGCTAAATGGGCTTTAAAAAAAGTCAGAAAGAGTTAAATTCATTTAAAAATTTTAATTCGAATTTTCTGGGTTTTCAAATTAAAAGTTAAAGGAACATAAAGTAATAAAATTAAAAACTACTCAAGTATAAAACATGTAACTGCGTTGCTATTAGCGACTACTTACATATAAATAAGCTTTTTGTTACTAAGTATGTATAGGCATATTAATTGCCTGAGTGTTACTTCTCTTTAAAAAAAAACCGTGCTGATGACATACGCCAAAGCCAGAATCTAAAACAAAAATTTCAAGGTTAAAAGGCAAATAAAAAGGCTAAATCCAGTCTCAAAAAGTCTAAACTGACAGCGGTGGCGAGTAACTGTAGGAACATTTCATTTTTTTTATAATCGTTGGATTAAATTCAGAAGAATCCGCTCTGTTTCCCCCCCCCCCCGGTAAGGAGAAAAGGGCTGTTGAATACTCTAATTTATTAATAGTTTTCCTTTCAGTATATGCCAGAATATCGTTCGGGTATTTATGATGAACGGACAATAAATTAAATAAATCAATTAGGGTATCTAAATAATTAGATTTTTTTTTTTCAAATAAATCGAATAGTCTCTTAATCTCTTCTTATACTTGTTCGAATAATTTAAAATTATTAAAAAAAAGGAAGAATACGCAAGGTAAAGTATCGTCTAGATGTTTTATAACATCACATATTTCAATACATCATTAACAAAATCACAACTTTCAAATACAACTTTCTTCTGTTCTAACATTTTAATCATAATTATTATTATTTGTTTAAACGTAATGGGTATCAATAAAGGCCAAACATTTGGAACAATGTTTTATTTGTATGATATTAGAATAGATACTTTTTGAAGGGAATCTTTCTGTGAAATTCTAAATTTCTCCCTTCAACCTTTTCACATATTCATCTCTGTTCTCCAATTAATACTGTCCACTTATCAGACTCCTCTTGTCAAATATTTACAAATTTCCTTTTGTTCATCACAAATTGTTTATAAGAATAAAATTTATATTCCAAACATGATTTATTTATGCAGACTAGAACTTCATACGTTTTAGAAGTGAACGTGAATAGTCTCATATTATTTCTTGTAATTCTAATTAAAATACAAAAAAAAACTATGCACAGTGGTTTAGAAACGTTTTCTTTTGGAAATAATTCGTTACCTAAGGAGCTAATACAGATATCATAGCGAATTTATAATATGGTAGGAGCTTAGATATTTTCGAATTGATTTGCAGTTTTTTAGAGTAGTACGCAAAGTTTGTCACTTAACTTTACATTTTTTGAAAAATTCTCCAAATATCCATTATTCATAAATGGATTTTTGAAGTTGAAATTTGTACATAATATAAATAGTCCTTGAGAAGGTCTGCAAAAAATTCGGTTACATGTGTTTGCTTTTAGTTCAAGAGATATACATATAGGTTTATTTTTTTATTTTTTTAAATTTTGCTCATTTTTTTGGTTTTTTAAATATGGTTCGACAAAATTTTCTAAAATATCCAAAAAAATTATTTTGGAACATATATCCCAAGCTTTAGGAATTTCGGTATTTAAAAATAAAATATGACAAAATTTTAGTGCCATTTATTTAGAGCATTTGGATCTTTAACCGTTCCAATTTTACATTAATTCAAATTTTATATTTTTCGTCAAGGAAAATCGGCATACATTTTATAATTTTTTTTTTTTTAAGGACAAGTAACACTCAGGCAATTAATATGGCTATATATAATTGCGTTACCTTCTTTGAAAAGGGGATAGTTGAAGAAGTAAAGGTAGTGAAAGGAGAAAGCTTTTTATATCACAACTCTGCAATTGCGCATTCTGTTTGTTTTTAGTGCAGAATTGCAGCGCCTCTAAAAACTAAAGTAATAACTACTAATTATTAGAAACTGATGTTGTTTGAGTGGCAGCGGCTGGAAATCGAAACCGGGCTACAAATACCGACTAATGCTTAACGATCAAATGCGCTATTATTTATTATTTTACTAAATTATCAATCTTCACAAGTACCAAATACAAATCTATGCTTATATTTACACTTCAAAAGCTCCACAAACCTTGTCGTCTTTCACATATTTTAACGTTTTTTCATATATTGCGTGCAAAATGTACATATACACACACAATGGGGAAGAATGGACATTTTTTTGGAACTATATCTGTCATTTTTAAACCGCTGTTCCGATCAAGATACAATTCAAAATTTTTTCCAATCCATGTCTGTTTTTTTGTGAAATATCGGTCAGAATATTTACCGATTTCCATTAAATTTATTTTTTCAGTTAAACAGTGAAAATTATCACAAGACGCATAATATTTTGAGATATTGCTTTAAAATACATATTTTGCATTTTTTGTAGATCTTCTCAAGGACTATTCATATTTTAAATTTCAATTCCTTCCGCGTAAGATGCCAAATAAAAACTGTAAATCAACTCGACCATGTCAAATTTCGTTACGATATCTGTAATAGTTCTCAAGATATTAAATTATTTACAAAATAAAATGTTTATAAACCACTGTGCCACGTTAAAAAGTTTGCTGACTTTTAATTTGTACTGCATAATCTCGGATAACAGTCTTGTTCTTATGTGTAATCAAACTAATATAATTTAAATTGAAATAAAATTAAAATAAACAAAAGATACAAATAAATAAATAAAACACGAGACGACCTTAACTGTAGTTACATTTATTGTTGAGCATTTGTTTATTTACGTACAAATATGTATGTATGTATGTATGTATGTACGGATACCCTGCAAATAACGCGACTAGTCCATACATGCATGTAAAGACTAGTCCAAAGAGGAGTAGGAGTACTCCAAAACTACTCCAAATATATGAAAAAAGGTGGTCCATTTAACATTGCGATGTCCTAGGACTGGACCATATAACCCATCGGAGTAGTCCCAAAACTACTCCATGGAGTACTCACGAGGGTTAGTTTTAAACAACAACAACAACTCAATATGCAATCGTGTTAACACGAAACCATGTCGTTTAACTACAAACTCTTGTTTAACTATGACATGGTCCGTGACTGCATAACATTGGACCATGTTGGGAGTAGTCCATATCATCTAAAATGGATCACGTAGTCCAATATTATTTGCAGGGTAAATATAAAAATTTACATACATTCATACATATTTACATATGCATGCATGTGTGAGAGTATTTGAATTTGTTATTGTGGGTATATTCTATAGAATAAGTTTTGTTTAGTCTACAGAAGTGATGAGCTTTGAACATACCAACGTAGGATTAAAAGTACCATGATTACTTTTTAAAAAAACTAATCAGGTTTGAATGTTTAAATTGTTCCAAATATTGAGATGGAATATTAGTTTGATTCGAATTTTATTAACATTTGCAATGCATTCAAGATTAACCCTAGAGCTCAATATCCATCCGAAAGTATGAAACGATATAAAATCCATATATTACGACTTTTCGAAACTGCAAATAGGACAATTATGATGATTGACTTATTAATATCGAATAATGCATAAGAAAATAATGATTTTGTTAGTGCAGTACCCACTAAACCTAATATTGAATTCAGTTTAAATTTTGGAAATTCCTTTGTCAAATTATCAATATTATAGACCGCGTCATAGTCGTCAAATCCTATCCCTGCTCTGTAGCATTAAACAAAAATTATGATCTATAACCGGTGTCAGTTATAAAAGCAAAAAAACTTTAACAAAATCAAATTTATTTTTTATTAGGCCTTGAACAATATTCTCCAGAAGATCACACGAAAGTTGAATCATGCAGATCCATAAGTATATTGTGCATATAATTGCATTTAAAGATCGATTAGGAAAATGTGTTAAACAAATTTCCAAATATACAATTTTATTAAAATTAAAATATTCCTAATAAAATTTATTCATAAAAGAAAATACTTTATGTTGAAATTATTTTGGAACCGAAAAGATTTTGGTTTTTAAACGTAATAATATGAAAATGTGATTAAATTTTTAGATTTATTTATTAAGTTGACAATGGTGACTAACAAATATTGCATGATGAAATTTAATACATTTCAAATTATAAGTATGCTTTTGCTGGTATTATTTTAGTACGTTTATTAACCAATTTGTAAGAATATTTATTGCATACTTTTTTGTAATACTATAAAATAACTGACAAAATATGTGTGTTCACACGCCATTCAATTTTTAACACCTTCGCCAATAACTGAATGTTTTAAGTTATTTCTTTTTTACTTAAAACAATTGTTTATTAGAATTGAAAAACTAAATAAGTAAGAAAGTATATGTGTGTAGGAACAATGTATTTAATTTTATTATTAAAAATTTATATTTTTTATTTCAAGAAAAAAAATTATTATTTTAGAAAATAGTAATGAAAACAAGTTTGAGTGCTATATTCGGCAGTGCTGAATTCTAAATACCCCCCACCTAAATATAATGAGAATTACATAAACTACGCTGTCGTTTGGACCAGAAAATCATTTTGGTATTTCTTATTTAGTTTAAGTGCAAATTTTATTATAGTATTTTATATGTTGTTTGACAGACAAGGTTACGCACAGTATAATTCATCTCAAATGTTTTTAAATTTTATATTATTTCAACCATTTATAATTGATGTAATTCCCAAATCTTGCCATTAAAAAAAATAGGTTCAACATTTTTTCATATTCACCAGGTTAAGGGTTTACTTGTTTTTCGGAATTGGTTCGTATATTGCAGCTATGAGCAATATTAATTGATATGTATTGATATTTTTTAAATCTGTAAAAGCCAAATTAAATTTTAATTGTTGCACAGGCCTCTAGTAATAATTTGGCTTTTACAGCTTTAAAAAATATCAATTAGTCGACGAGTTATAGCCAAAAAAACTATATAACCAATATGCTGAAAATAGGCATTTGACTGCAAAGTTCGAAGATCGTTGAAAAAAAATTTCAACTAACATAAAGAAACGCCGCGATACGGGTCTTCTAATTTAGCCTTTATTTTCAGCCCTCACTCTCAGAATCGACCTAACTTTTGCTAACCTGAATTTGTTCAACAGTGTCACTTATGTTGTTATGTATGAGTGCTGTGCTGGTATGCCTTATCAAAGAACACAATCGAACTTATTCAGAACAATATTTTTATGATCAATGTAGTTTTATTATTTTTATCTAAGAAATAGTTTATCATATACGAATCTTTTTGTACACCTCTGTAAGAAGAATATTTTCTCGGGGGAAAATGCTACCAAGCTTAAAAAGTAATTTTCTGACATTTTTAATTACGATTAATTTGGGATACATTTTATTATTGTTTTTTAATTAAATCACTTTTTAAGCAGTAGTGTTCGTTGAGTTCGTTTGTAATCGCCCACCTGATTGATAAGTTTTGGATCATAAAGATAAAAAGACTCAGTTTGGCAATTATTCACAAAACTATTTTCTTGATTGGAATACAATCAATTTGACAATCTCTGATTTTTATCAAATCCGATGTCAATTTTCTATGCAAATACTTCCACGAGTATTTTGTATCTAGAGTGTAGTTATTTCATAAGATTTTTATACCCTACACCACCATAGTGGGGAGGGTATATTGGATTTGTGCATATGTTTGTAACGCTCAGAAATATTGGTCCAACACCCACCTTAAAGTATACCGATCGACTCAGAATCACTTTCGATTCTAACGATGTCCGTCCGTCCGTCTGGCTGGCTGTCCATGTAAAGCTTGTGCGCAGAGTACAGGTCGCAATTTTAAAGATATTTCGATAAAATTTGGTACTTGATATTTTTACGGCCCAAGGATGAATGGGATTGAAACTAGTGAAAAATCGGTCCATTATTTCACCTAACCCCTATACAAATGCCTCCCGAAATTGGGGTTTAGCGGTCATAAATCTTTGAATTATGCAAGTATGCAAACAAATTTCACCAAAAATAAATACTAAATGATGATAAATTACATCTACAAATTTCGTGAAGATCGGTCCATAATTAGTCGTAGCGCCCACTTCCGAAAATCACTTAAAAGAGCATAACTCACTCAAAAATGTTGGTATCCAAATAATATTGAACACAAATATGTTTCGTGTATATACATATAATATGGTAGAAGTTTCTGATGATCGGTCCATAATTAGTCGTAGCTTCCATATAAGACCCAATTCCGAAAATCACTTTAAAGAGCATAACTCACTCAAAAATGTTGGTATCCAAATAATATTTAATACAAATATATCTCATATGTATACAAACAATACGGTACAATTTTATTGTTATCGGTCCATAATTAGTCGAAACTCCCATATAAGACCCTCCACGTAATCAACTTTAACCTCCATAAAATTTTAAAAGTATTTATATCGAGATAAAGTTTAACATACACAATATTTATATTCACAGAAATCATGACACTAAATTTTTGGATGATCGGTCCATATAGGTCATATCTCCCATATAGCGCACATTTCTGAAAAACTGTTTTATACATATACTGGGTGTAGGGTATTATATGGTCGGGCTTAACCGACTATACTTTCTTACTTGTTTTTATTACATTTATTTATTTATTGAATCTTCAAAATATGAATCTTAATACTAAAAAAAAAGTTTATTTGAGGCTAGCAAATGCTAGACAACAAAAATTATGTTTCAACGGTACTATATCTGTAAATTCATCTGTTTTGAGCTCGGATGATAGCAAGGGTGTCCCTCCTTCTCAACCGTGCATGGTCGCCAAAATTAAGGATGTTACGTGCAAGTGGGTTTGGGTGTGTTTCAAGTTTGTTGATATACCTGCTTTATCGCGTACTTGTCGAATTCTGCTTTTACCAGAGGCACGCTTAGGTCTTCGTGAATTTGGGAGTTTTTAACATACCATGGAGCTGCTGTTATCCCTTTGAATTTTTTCAATATTTGATGCCATAGCACCAGATTGGTTTTAGAATCGCTTTCATACGATAACTTGTTTGATTGTTAAAGCAAATACTTTCTGAAAGTAACGCAAATAAAAAACATGCATTTTTGTGCGAACAAATCCTGTGCAAATGTTATCGTTAACATTCAAACATATGCTTACATTAATGCATCAAAGATGTAGTAACGTTACTGCTTCATTACTCTGTTTCTGTAAAATATATATACTTTTAATTGGTATTAAAACAAAAACTTTTTTATACCATCCACCACCATGAGTGGTGAATTGAAAAAACATAAAAATTTGATATTTTTTATTAATTTTATTGCAATATTTTTAAATAAGAGTATATTGCAGATATTCCCATGAAATTTTGTATACATTGTTTTTATGATAAAAAAAGAAAGTGTGAGGAAAATAGCCCCATACAAAAATCTTTCCGAAATATTGCTCAATTATACATAAATGCTTATAAAATTGGAATATCAATAAAAAATTCAGCAATAATAAGTTTCATGCAAAAACGAAATTTTTTTTATTTTGGTCCATGTTCGACCATAGACCCCATACAAAGTCCAATTCCAAAATTCACTTAACTATGTTTAAAGCTGGCATAAATAATGTTAAAATATTAAAATTTGACATAAATAATCCTTATAGGTAAATAAATTGTGGTACCAAATTTTATGAAAAATTTTATGATATGAAATCATTTTGCAGAATTTTGTGAGTTTCGATTCATATTTGACCTTATCGCCCATATAAAGCCCTCTTTCGAAAATGACTTTAATACTCATAAATCTCTTATAAATAACGGTACCGATCCAAAATTTTACACAGATCATTTACCTACAGACCAAAATCAAATTGCTGGATTTGGAGAATATCGGTCCATATTTGACTATATCCCCTATATAAGGTCCTCTTCCAAAATTCACTTTAATACTAAAATGTATCTTATATATAGCGCTATTACGTTAAAATTCAAAGTGAAATATCCCCATATGCATAAAATTCACTGTTACAAAATTTAAGAAGTTCGGCCTATAATTTGTCATATCTGCCATAAAACAACCATTTCCGAAAAACAAACCCTCAAAAATGTCTAATAAATATTGATATCGAATCAACTTTTATATAGATCAGAAATTTTAATCCAGAAATCATATTAATATCGGCTATACGGCAACTATGCTACTGGATTTTGTTGCTGTCAGTCAATAATTGGCATTAGCTCCAAGTTAAGTCCACTTTTTAGTATATTAAACAACCATACAACTCTTGTAAATAACGTTATTAATATGAAATTCAATTAAAATAATCTTAGAATACATAGAAACCACATTACTGGATACTGAATTTAGAAGCTTTAAGTCCATGATTGGTCTGTTTCTACTATAAAACAAAACTTTAGTTGTGATTAAAGTAAATACCAAACTTATACTGTCTTATCTTTCAGAACTCACACAATCGGTGTTTGTGAACAATGTATGGTCGGTTCTATTCTAGGTTCACTTTTATTTTCCTTTTATGTAAATGATTTACCAAAACAACTCACTAAATGTAACATCCACTTATACGCCGATGACGTGCAGCTCACTTTAAGTACCCCAGTTCAAAATATTGCATTGGGGATTTCCTACCTAAATGACGACTTAAATAGAATTTACCTTTTGGCTAGTGCAAACGGTCTCTGTTGAAATCCTCATAAATCTAAATGCATTGTAAAATGTAAAAAAAGCTTAATTCCCTCCATATCTGAGGATATTGTTTTAAATGGCGAGAAAATTGATATTGGTAATAAAGCAAAAAATCTTGGTATCATTTACAATGATAATTTGACCTGGACTGATCATGGAAATTTGCTGGTTGGTTAAACCTATGCAAAGTTACGTGGTCTCTGGTCCACACAATATTTCACACTGTTAAGAATAAGGGCCTTACTTGCTAAATCATACTTGATTCCTTCCCTGATCTATGGTTGTGAAATACTTGGAAGCTGTGACTCAGTTGGTATGAGAAAATTTAATGTCTTGTTCAATAACATAATAAGATATTTGTATGGATTAAGACGGTCTGATCATGTTTCCTCTGTTGCCAATAATCTTTATGGAGTATCCTTTGAAAGTTTGCTAAAAATTCGCACTCTTATTTTTGTACATAAAATAATCAACTTTCAAACACCTAAATATATATTCGATAAAATACGTTTTTTTCAATCGCCACGAAACCGAAATATTGTAATACCTCGATATAATTTACTTGTATCTGAATGGCAGTTTTATGTGCATGCCGCTCGTCTTTGGAGCAATCTTCCATAAAGTCAACAACTAAACAGCAATGCTAAAAAAAAATTTTTCAAAAAATTTTTATTAAATTTTTTTAAATAATAATTTATAATTTTTATTTTTATTTTAATTTATTTTTTTTTTAACTTTAACTTTATCTCAATATTGTTATATTTACTTGCATCAAGTTTGTTTTGTAACGTAATACGTTCCTGTGCTATAAGTATATGACTCAGTCTTGTTGTACAGGAAATGGAATCAATAAATAAATAAATATTTTTTAATATTTAGTTTTTATAGCTGTTTTTCGGCAAATAAATTAAATTATTTTATTTATTTTTTAAGAAATACAATTCCTAAGTAAAGTTTCAAATATTTTATTGTTTTTTTAGTTTAGTTGTGTTTGATGCAGTTCAATTATTTATACATACTCGTGCATACATATTTATATGAAAAATTACAAATTTAGAAAATTAAGAACTATTTTTTTTTATCTAAAAAGTAATTAACTACTACTGTTTTTTCACAACATTCTTTGTAGGCAATAGATGTACAGAGTGCTAACTTACTATAGAATAGAGCTTAAAAAAAAAAGACATAGAACATTGGTTCAGTAGGATCCGGGTTATAAACCAAATTTTTTTGTTGCTATTCTCTTCAAATCTAATAATATCATGAAATTTTGCACACGTTATTTTTATTATTTAAGGACAAGTTGAAATGCTAGGAATCGGTCAACGATTTCTTATAGCCTCCATACAAATGTCTTCCCGGAATATGGCTTTATGGTACATAAAATCTACAGAAAATACGTATACATATAAAATTCTTCAAAAATAAGTTTTATGCAAAGCGATATTTTGTTTGCATCGGTCAATATTTTGACATAGTCCCATATAAAGTCTACTTCTGAAAATCACTTAAATATGTAAATCTCTTACTAACAACAGCGGCTTAAATTTATAGAAATATTTCAGACCTGATTTAATGTCCATCGGTTCATATTTGACCGTACGTATCCTGCATGTAAATTCTTCTTTGAAAAATCACTTAAATGCACATAAATCTCTTATAAAAATCATTATTACGTTGAAATTCAACACAAATAATTCGTATATACGTATAAATCGTCTTACAAAACTTTGCGATGATTGGCACGTAATAGGTCATAGTTTCCTTATGAGGACTACTGCCGAAAACTCATTAGCCTACATAAACATCCATATCAAACCGAAATCTTATACAGATCGGTTATTAATATATTAAAACTTAATTTCTGGAGTGTAGTTGACAGTCTCTTGATACCTATTTTTACCATCTATCCATTTGGAAAATTTCCTTATAATGTGTGTAATAAATATTTTTTTTTTTTTTTTTTTTTTTTTTTTTTTTTAAATTCAAATATTTGAATTTTTCGGCTGAAATTAGTTTTCAAATGAAAAACCGAAAAATCAAAATAACTTTTTCCGCATTTGGTTTTTAGATGACAATTTCAGACCGTGTGATCATCGGAAATGCACAAAGTACAATTATAAAATAAAATTATTACAGCTTTTCATTCGGGTTCGTGGAAATGAGGAAAATGTCTATCTTCAGCTGACTTCTTTCTGCGAATGTGTGCGACGTTTTTTTTTTAGAAAATATAAACATTACGATATTTTGTTTTTAGTTTCTAGCACTCTTTATTTATTGGGTGATCCTACCAAAAAAGTAACAATTCTTGTCTACTTGATTTCTAGCTTGCAGCGATCTAAGTTCCAATTAACACACATTCATTTTTATTGAAAAGATTGATACAATTTTTTTCTTGAAATTTCTTAGGTGTTTACACAGCACAAATTTATTGCTGCAATCGTTCGTATTTTTATTTGAGAGTATTCACACAGTTGTAATACGAAAGAGAGAGAAACACGAAGTGTGTAATCGTCTGATCTTCTCCTTACCACGATGTCTTAAAGCTAGTCAGCTTAGCTTAAATAATTGCTTCGTGTAAATTGGGACTAACAAGCTTACCAAACAAATGCTTTTAGTGTAATTTTTTAAACCGGCAAATAGTATATTTATTAATTTTCTATTTAAAATTTGTTTATAAATATATACATATGTACATGTATAACATCAGTATTGCGTTTGATTTGTCTATTTTTAGAAAAATAATGCGAAATGGAGAAATGTTTACAAATCAAAAATCATATACTCGTATGTAACATATGACTAAAATGGCAACAACAAATGAACATTACGGATGATTGAAACTTAAACTGATTTGTGATTTAATTAAATACAGGCCAACATATCGGCCGACAGACAGATCGTCTGAAAAATACACATTCAGTGACAGAGACGGTTATTGGTGATGGTTGATTGAAAATGTCATTGAACGTATATGGCCTGTTTTATTACTTATGCACACAATACTCGTGATACTGCACAGGAAAACATACTCAGGAGTGAGTATTCTTCATACGATGGATTCGATAGCGTAAATTATAGATGGGAAAAATTAATATTAATATTTGTTTATGTGACATCATTCACGTCAATATCAATAAATATTTATTGTTTTCTCCTGCCATTAATCCGATTATTATAAGAAATGCTGCGTTTGTCTATTAGTATTAATAAAAATAAATAAACAACCAATTGAAATTAAATTTTTTATATACATATGTACATATACGTTGTTCTTACCTTAATCACCTGAAGTTTAATTTCCAAAAGGTTTATAAACTTTATTAAAGACTTACAGAATCTTACAGAATTTACAACTGTAAAACTTTCCAAATTTAAAGGAAATTAATTAAAACTTATTGGCATTTCTGCGACAAAAGCTTAACAATTACCAAAATAACAGAACATTTTTATTTGGTGTGTGATACACACATATTAATGGTAATAAAATTAATTTTCCTATAAGAAATGAGGAAATGTTAGAGAGATACATTTCATAAAATAAAGTGAATAATATTGCTTAGTGCCAATTTACACGAAGCAATTATTTAAATTAAGCTGATTACCTTTTAGATATCGGGGTGAGGGGGAGATAGGACGATTATACACTTGATTGTACTAGCAATTCTTGTTACTCTATTCGTATTACATATGAATGTGTATACAAATGCGTGTATACTATCTCTCAAATAAATATACGAGCGATTTAAGCAATAAGAATTGCGCTTTGTAAACATAATATATAAAGTGCATAAATTTTAACTTTTTTGTGTTAATAACATGGATGCACACTTATATACAATATTTACATTTGATCAGCGGTTCCAGAAGTTTTTTGCCTATCAGAAATTTCTACAGCACCTCAGCACCACATAAAATTTGATTTTCAAAAGCAATTAAAACAAAAATTATTCATTATATCAGTATTTTTTAAGGTTTAGTTATAAGATTTGAAGAGTTATTGTAAGGCCTATGAAGAAAAGGCAGGTTCAATAAATAAATAATAAAAAAGTTTTAAAAACAGTATGAAGCAAAACGATAACAGCTGTTACGAGTTCTGATCTAAACATTAAGAGATCAAACGGTTTCAATTGTTCCCATTACCACTTTTGTACTCAAAATATTGACTGAACATATTATTTGTGTGACAGTGTAAATTGAGCTAAACTGAGGAAATATATAACCAGTAAATGAACTCTGTGAGCAGTAAAAATAGTTCGTTATGAGCAAAGTTTGGAATAAGCGGGCTGAAATTAAAAAAATGGCTATTTAAAAATATTTACAAACATCGACTTGATGTTTGTTTTCCATCTATTTAGTTTGTCTCCGAACAGCCAATGGCTTTCAATTTCTTTCCAAGTTCTTTCTAAAACAAAACTTATACCATAACAAGATATTTTAACTGAGGATTCGTTATCACGGAGTTCGTTATGCCAGATATTTTGTTAAGTTGAGGGTGCTGTAGCATGAGTTGGTGTTTGTGGCCTGAGTTCGATTCCCAGCCGCTGCCACTCCAACAACATCAGTTTCTGATAATTATTAGTTTTCTTCTATCTATCATAACTAATATTTATCACAGCGCCTTCCTTCTGTGGTATAGCATTTAAACGCCACCGAAGTAAAATAATTATATAATGGCTATAAATCAAGCTTTGAACAATGCGCCTACTCACCACCAGAGGCGCGGTAATACTGTACTACTAATAAACCTAACGCGCAATTACAGTGTTGTCATATGAAAAGCTTTTTTCTACTTTCACCACCTATTCTTCTCGTAGATATTCCTTGATGTTTGTAAAGCACAGAAATATTGGTCCAACACCCACCTTAAAGTATACCGATCACTTTTTCAGTCGATTTAACGATTTCCGTCCATCCGTCTGGCTGTCCATGTAAAGCTTGTACGCAGAGTACAGGTCGCAATTTTAAAGATATTTCGATAAAATTTGGTACGTGACATTTTTTCGGTCCAAGGATGGATGGGTTTGAAACTAGTGGAAATCGGTCTATTATTTCACCGGGCCTCATACAAATGTCCTCCCGAAATTGGGGTTTACCGATCATAAATATTTGAATTATGCAAGTATCCAAACAAATTTCACCACAAATGAGTATTAAATAAAGCCAAATCGGATCTACAAATTTTGTGCAGATCGGTCCATAATTTATCATAGCTACCATATAAGGCTCACTCCCGAAAATCACTTTAAAGAGCATAACTCTCTTAAAAATGCTGGTATCCAAATAATATTAAACACAAATATATTTCATATGTATACAAATAATACGGTATAATTTTATTATGATCGGCCCATAATTGGTCGTAGCTCCCATATAAGGCCCACTTCCGAAAATTACTTTAACGATCACAAATTTATTAAGAATGTTGATAATCAAATAAAATTCAACACAAATAAGTTTCTTATATACAGAAATGATGACACCTAATTTTATAATGGTCGGTCCGTAATTAGTCGAAACCCCCATATAAGACCCTCCCCGTAATCAACTTTAACCTCCATAAATCTTTTAAAAGTATTTACATCGAGATAAAGTTTAACATACACAATATTTATATTCACAGAAAGCATGACACTAAATTTTTGGATGATGGGTCTATAATAGGTCATGGGAGATATTGTGGCGCCCATTTCTGAAAAACTGTTTTATACATATACTGGGTGTAGGGTATTATATGATCAGACTTGTGTTATGTTAAGTGTGTTGCTTGTGCACGATGAAGTTTTTTGTCTCTCCCGAACATTTTAGTATTTTGAGTTGTGACCGTTTTGTATTCAGGGTGCGATATACTGGGTGTAGGGTATTACATAGTCGGGCTTGACCGACTATACTTTCTTACTTGTTTTGAAATTAATCTTGGTTTCTTGTATGATGTTTTCCAACATAGTTTGCTTTCATAAAAAAAGATTATATTTGATTCATACAGTTTATGAACAAATTCATTTTTTTTTCTATTTAGTAACTTTTCTAAATATTTTTATCTTGTAATTTATTTTTATTTCGAAACATATGTTTGTAATTACATTTTGTTTTTATTATAGCTACCCTACAAAACAACAGAACCAGTGAAATGGACGTCCGCCTGGTAACTTATATTGGTTTGCGCCTGCCCATGTAAAGCTTGTGCGCAAAGTACAGGTCGCAATTTTAATAATAATTTCGTACATACTATTTTTTCAGCCTGAGGACAATTGGGATTGAATTTGGGTAAAGTCGGTCCATTATTTCACTTAGCCCTCATAGAAATGTTCTCCGGAAATAGGGCTTTATCGGTCATAAATGTTTGGTTTATCGACGTATTCAAACAAATGTCGCCATAAATAATCATATACATATATAAAACCAAATCAGACCTACAAATTTTCTACAGATCGGTCCATTATTGACTATAGCGCCTATACGAATATAATGCCCACTTTAGAAAATCACTTTTACAAGCATAACTCTCTTAAAAATATTGGTATCCAAATAAAAATCTACACAAATATGTTTCACACAAATCATTTGCTCCAATTTTTTAATGATCGGTATAATAATGGTTGGGCCATTATTAATCGAAGATTCACTTTTGAAAATCACTTTAATATGCATAAATCTTTTAAAAGTAATTATAACGAGAAACAAAATTGAACACAAACAATATTTGTATGCTCAGAAGTCACGCCACAAAAAATTTCGATGATCGGTCCATTGCTCCCATATAGTGATGATTTCTAAAAAACTGTTTTTGCACATACACTGGGTGTGTCGGGCTTGACCGACTATACTTTCTTACTTGTTTTTATTTTCTAATAATTTTGCTTTTTGTTTAAGGAAATGCTAAGAGATAAATAATAAAATAAAAGTATTTTAGCTTCTAATGAAACATACATATTAACACACACAACACGAGTATTTGCACATCTTTGAGTTCACAAAAAATCACTTGCAATTTATTTAATAAGTTTGCCAAAAATTCATTCACTTATTTTTTGTAGTATGAATTTTAAAATTTATTTGTTTGTTTTTTTCTTCTTTGGTTTTGGCAATAATATATTGTATATAAAAATTCTTTAGTATACGAATGTACATATGTGCATATATGCATGATGCATACAGATGTCTAATACATATCCACATGCAAACATATGTTTATGTACATATAAATTGCCCCAAAAAATAAAAGTAAAATTCGTACTATTTATTTAGTATTTTTGTTTTAGAATTAAATTTCAAGTGCAAATGGCACACGAACAATGAATATTTTAATTATAGATTTTAAATTAGTATGCATTAAGCCTGCCCTTCGTTTAGTGGAACATAGTTAAATTTTGTTATTTAACATAAACAATTTTTGGGATCGGAAATGTAAATCATTTGCTTTGTGAGCAATATCTCCAAGACCTGAGAAATCAATTCACATGTGATTACAATATAATTAGGAATCCGAAGTCGGTGTCTGTTCTTTTTTTCTATGTCCTGGTACTACTTAGTGCTTTCAAAAGTTTATATTTGCTGAAAATAGTTGTGATTCAAAATACTATTTGTCGAATGAATTATTTACTTGCATGAATTTATGTTATGAACTCAATTTTGATGATTATTTATTTCATTTCGCTTGTCAAGATTTTATACATTGTTTTTAAAAAATTTCAAAACAAACACATAAATGAAATGAACCAAACAAGAACCAAAAATATTTATTAATGAGCATTTGACTAAATTTTCAAGTGCAATTCATTGGTGCAAAAAATGTATGTATGCTTAATTGTCGCTGATTTCTAAATTATATCATTAAAATTAATATTTGTATAATATAAATAAATTTAAATATGTAAATGGATAAATACAAGTTATTTGCATACAAAGTTAGAAGTATTATAGTGAATTATTAAAAAACATCCACATGAAATAGATAAACGATACAGCTGTCAACAACTAATTGGAAATGCCCTTTTATATTACTACTTGATGAGACTTATTAAAAAAGTTTAAATTTACGGTTGGGTAAACACTTGTATTATATTAATTGTTTTTTAAATGTTTTTTTAAAAAAAATGCGATGCGTTCTGTTGTTGTTCATTTCTTATTCCCTTCTAAATTTTCAATTTAGTTAAATTACTACGAAGATGAAATCAAAGAAAACGAGACAACTAATTGAAAACATAGATTATTATTAAACAAATTATTTTAATAAATATTTTTATTGAGTTGCAGTAAACATTATTTTTAGTTTAATGTATGTATAAGAAATTTAATACCATTATTTTTAATATTGATAATGGGAACAGGCAAATTCTGCATTCCTTCCCAGCATTAAAGACATATGACATTGTCGCTAACGTTCCTTGTCGCAAAATTCCCAAAAAAAAAACATCAGATTTGACAAATCTCTAGAGCCGATTCACAAAAATCATCTAACCTGATATTCAAGAAAAATTAAAGGTGATGTTGTCTAAGCGAACTATTACGCGCAAAAAGCCTCTTCTAGCTAAACTTCAAAGAAAATATCTGTATTTAATTTAATTTAGAAGTATAATTGTTTTTATATACTTTTTTGACATACACAAACATAAAACAATGTTCTTTTTTATTTTTAATAAAAGAAAATAAACAAGATCTAATGACAGATTCCACACTAAATCACTAATTGAAATTGAAATTAGAACTCAGCGGATGGCAGATGAAGAATTTGTTTTACTTACACAAATATTTGTCATTTTAAATCTGGTTAAAGTGTGACAGTGAAGGCGTTTGTCTCAGTGAAATTAATCTCTGCCGATTTTGCACTTTGATTTACTTAGATAAAGAGATATCAAAAATTGATTGCAAATTAAACGATGAACTGTTGAAACTAGAAATCAAAGGTTTACTCAAAACTTTTAAATTTTTTGAAAAAAAATCAAAAATTGAAGAGTGAATTTGATAATGAGATAGAAATATGTATTTGTTATTAAAAATGAATTAAAAACAGTGATTGCGAAACGAATAAAATAATGAATGTAACTGAAACATGTAAAAGCCGAACACAACACCTTATAATGTCTGTAATAATATGTAATGAAATATTGAATAGGAAATATGTATAATTATTTGTTTTGATGGCGTTATATATTGGTAACAAAATTAAATCAAGATTCTCTTTACTTTAGATGCCTTATTATTATACCATACACCACCATAGTGGGGAGGGTACATTGGATTTGTGCTGATGTTTGTAACGCCCAGAAATATTGGTGCAACACCCATTAAAGTATACCGATGGACTCAGAATCACTTTCACTTTATTATATTTTTAACCGAAATCCAATAAAACACCAGGCTCCCCTAAACAAACTTATTAATGGAAACAAAAAAAGATTAAACTTTAATTCAACGGACATCCAACACGGTTAAATATTTTCAAAATGCAAAGAAACACTGATTAAATCAAATTTATTGGCTCCTCTAAAACCAAATGCTGATTTAGTTCTATGTACTGATGCCAGCGATATTGCCACAGGAGCAGTTCTTCACCAAATTGTTAATCATAAACCACAGCCACTTGGATTTTTATCGTTATTATTTAACCATAAGAGATCGATATACTAGGTGGCCAGAAACCTTGATTAATGAATGGATTTTTCGATTTGGAATCCCGCATAGAATTTAAACCAATTTAAATCAACACTTTTTAGTGAATTATCAGGAATTCTCGGTAATATTCACTTACAAACAACAGCTTATGATCCTCAGGCAAATTGGATTGTAGATCAATAGAACACTAAATAGTTCTCTACTGTGTTATAGTACAAAGAATTGAACCACTGCTCTACCATTAGTCTTTTTTTTATACCAGAAGAATTTTTTATGGAGTCTGACTTTATCCCACAAAATGATTTCGTCAAAATTCTTTCTAGTAACATGAATTCTATTCGTCACACCATAGAATTAAAACACCATTAATTCATCCTAAACTTTATGAATCTACACATGTTTTTGTAAGAAATGGGGAAATTAAATCATCTCTTACTCTTTATAAAAGGGACCATTTATGATTTTGAAACGCAGTAACAAACATTTTCAAGTAAACATTAATGGAAAAACTAAGAATATTTTAATAGATCGATTAAAACCAGCGTTTTTACCGACTAGCTTCGAAATATCTTGCTTGTTGGAAGGGGAGTATGTGTGGAGGAACTTTGTTTCAGATAATTTAATTTAAAAACTAGACGGCTATTCAGTGAAAGTATGTGCTTTGGAGCGATGAAACAGAGTTTAATCGCATTGGAGCTGATGGTCGAACGAATATTATTTTTCCTAACGATTTTAATTTTCATAATTGTTTTCTTTAAATTGTAAGTAAACTAATATTAATATTAATCACATTCATAGACTAACGAAAAATCCCATTAAAAATCTGGGTTTTTTTTTTGGAATTTTGGAATTTTCTCGTGAATTCGCAAATTTTTTAATGTTTTTCTGTTAAAATTTTCTGGAAAAAGAAGTATAATTTTGAAAAAAAAAGTATATAACAAAAACCGTTTTTCAGAAAAGGGGTGGGCACTATTTGTGAGATATCACCTATTATGGGCCGATTACCAAAAAACTTAGTTGAACACTTGCGTGCATATACAAATTATTTGCATTAAATTGTATCTCGATATCAACACAGATAAAATAATCTTATATAGGAGATATGACTAATTATGGGCCAATCGTTATAAAATAAGACGAGTTGACTTTTGTATATATGAAGCTTTTTTAAGTTGAATTTGATTCGGATACCAACAATTTTAAAAGGTTGATGGTAGTTAAAGTGATTTTCAAAAGTCAGCCTTATATGACTAAATATGAACCGATCATGGTAAAATGATTTTTGTGTATTCGAAACATATTTGTGTTGAATTTTGTTTAGATATCTAAATGTTTCAAAGATTTATGATCGTTTAAGTAATTTTCGGAAGTACGGCATACAAGGGAGCTATAATCAAATATAGAATTCGTGAGACTTCAATAACATAAATTTGTTAATTATTCGTTTTGAAAAACACCAGACCTACAGAACAGGGCGAATATTTAAAGTGAAATCTTATTATTCCCGCATGTTTTACGTTAAAACGGATTTAGTTTCAAATTCTTTTCTGGAACGAGTTAAAACTGAATTTCAAATAATTCAAAACATTTAAAACAAGTGATGTAGCGACCACTTTTAAATCACTTTCTATTGAATAAAATTGTTAAGCTTATGTACTTCTAAGTATAAATTTGGTATTTTCGGGATTTCCTTGAAATGTTGAAACTAGAGGTGCAACTAAGAGTAAAACAAAATTAATTCTGCTGTCAAAAACCTAACTCGTGCAACATATTTTTTGTGAAAGCGAAAAAAATGGCAAAGTTTTCTGAGTTGCGGCTCTTGTTATAATCTCTGGTTGACAATTTATATTAGAAATTGCTAATTGGGGATTTTTGGCGATATAATAACGAAAATGGGAATGCGTACTAAAAAATATTGACAAGACAGATTCTTTTAGAAAATCTGCAATCATTTTCTTGTGGCGAAGATTTAGCGTTATAAGAGTTTTAAATTGTTTTTGTATATATTTCTAAACTGCACGTCCGACTGCACAAGCTTTCAGGAAATGGAATTTATGATCTTCTTGTTAAAATAGAAACTGAAATATATGGTGTTCATATCGAGTTTTTTAAAATCTATTTGAAACTGTGGGGAAAGCTAGTTATTAAATAACAAAAACTTATTATAATAAACATATTGGAATTCGATTGCATAAAAATTATAATAATTTTTTTTTCGCTAAAATCGTACGAATTTAAAACTGAAGTTATACTTTCTGGGAAAACTGAAACATGCCAAATACCTAAACAGTTTTAAAGATCTAATTACGTACTAATTTCAGACATTTTTTTTAAATACATAGCAGTAATAAATGTTATTTTACCCACAACGAAATATTGGTTGTAAAACCAAAAAGTCTATATATTCTGGGTCCTTATAAGATTCTAAGACTATTTACGATAGAGCTTCGAAAAAGTAATAGAACAATGACATTTTTACCAAACATTCTTTGCTCCACCGAAATGTTAGGTATTGAAAATGGGCAAAATCGGTTCAGTAGAATCAGAGTTATTGACCAAAGTTTTTTTTTAAATATAATGCAGATAATATCATGAAATTTTGCACACTTTATTGTTATTATAGAAGGACAAGTTCCGTTGGAAATGGTAAGAATCGGTCCATGACTTCTCAAAGCCCCATACAAATGTTTTCCTGAATCATGGCTTTATCCATAAAAAATTTAGCAAAAGTAAGTTTCATGTAACAAGAAAACTCAAACTGATATTTCTTTTGCGACGGTTCATATTTTGCCATTGCCTTATATAAAGTCCACTTCTAAAAATCACTAGCACATTAATCTATATACAGTTCAACGTTGGTATAACGAATCTTCAGGGGATTAGAAAAAAAAAACGTTATATCGAATAATTCGTTACAATAAGGTTCGTTATATCGCGGTAAAGTTGCACTTCTATTCGTTATAACGAGGTAATAAAAAATTGTGTATGTATATTAATCATCATCTGCTTACCATGTTATAGCGAACGATTTCCGCTAATAAATCAAAACACATTTGAAGGACAGCACTGTATTTTGTAGTTTTAAAATTCAAAAATAGTTTACATTTATAAAATAATAAGTCTGAGCCAGTGATTAACGAATATTTCAGCCCTTAGCCTAATGCATGCTGCTGTCGACTAGGAATGTAGGTTTGCTGGAGACGTTGTCGTTGCAAACACAATAATTTTGTGTGTATCTGTTTCATATAATTTGGATTAATTGATGGAAATCATTATGAAAAGGTTGTAAGTTGACAAAATTCGTTAAATAGAGGTAAATAATTCTTTCTATTTCGTTAGTCTGCAGTGAATGAAAATTTGTTATAACGAGGCTATTGACAAATGTCTTCGTAAAAGAGAGGTTTATTTTGTATTAAATCTTATGGGGCGTTGAAGGGGATTTCAAAAAATTCGTTAACTCGAGGAATTCGTTATAGTGAGGGTCGTTATATCGAGGTTTGACTGTATATAAAAATGAATGTATGTATGTGACGTATGGACTCCAAAACGGCTGAGCCGATTTTGATGAATAATATGCTATATGAAGTTTTGATTGTACATACGGGGGTGGCACCGCCCATATAAGCCAACAATTTAAATCGCCATATTTTGGGAATTTTTTGACCTACGTCAATGATATGTGGTACATATGGTATTGGCATAATTAGGAACTACTGGATCGATCGTCACTAAATTTTCACAATCAGATATTCTTACGAAATAATAAATTCTTGACTATGTAAGTGGGCAAAGGGACATGGCCTCGCCCACTGAAATGCATCGCTCATATGACGCCCTTCAGTATCCTATTATTTTTCCATATGGAGAAGATGGATATCACTTTCAAATGCGTCAAATCAATCAAGCCACTCGTAAGGTCGTTAATTATCTTAAATTCACTCGATGTGCCCGGCTTTCCACCACATGTGCTACAACCAGTGTTGCCAAAACATTATTGGGAAAAAATGCTAGATTTTTCTCAAAAAAATGCTAAAAAGTGCTAAAAATTTAAAAAAAGTGCTAAAAAAAAAAGTGCTAACAAAAATAAATAAAAAAAAAATTGCATTTATAGTAAACTATGAGATCTGTATTTCTTTAAAATTCATTTTCATACTTAAATATGAATAAAGAAATTGAAAATACATCTTTTCTTAAAAAAAAAAATCAAAAATAAAATGTTCTATTCATTTTTAAACACAAAAATCGAAAGTAAATTCTTAAAAAACAAAAAGTCCTTACATTACTATTTAAAAATGAACTTTTAAAATTCATATTTTATCACATAAGTTTTAAGATCACGAAAATAATTTGATGAATTTAAAAATTCCAGTCATTATCATCATTATTATTATTATTATAACTTTCACTAGATCCAATTAATTTCAGATAATTCGTTGGGACATCATATTGGTAACAACACTTTCCGCTTCCTTTTAATCCGTATCTAAAATGTTATTAAATTATATCATAAAATTAAGAAATCAAAATTTAACAATAAAGTCTTACCTAATTGCTAAAACAGAATATAATGTAATCGGTTTCTTATATTTGTATTTACGATGTTCATTTGACTCAACACACGTTCAACGTCCGCATTAGACCACGGAAGACTGAGAAGTTTTAAAACAAAATTGGCAATTTCCTCGAATCTCTTGTTACCTCCGGCATCTCTATATGCTTTTACCTCTGCCCAGAAAGATACTGTATTGTTTTTATTAATCCATTTTATATATTTAACGTTGGAATATTGGTCAATTATTTTTCCAATTTGTTCCTCGCTAATACAAAATAATTTTAAAATTTGTAAAATTACGCATTTTTGGGAACTTAAAAAGTTTTATTTTGTAAAACTTTTATATTGTCTGGTAATTTTAAATAAAGAAGGGGTAGTTTATGTATTTTTTATGCATATTATTTAGCTTACCTTTGTTTTAATTGGTTTATTAATCCAACAACGAAGTTGATGCAATTATTTCTAATTTCTTGTACTTTATTTTTTCGAATTTTACCTGTGTTTTTTAATTTTTCCACATGCATTTCGAATAAGATTTTAGCTTTCTGGCATTTTTCATTGATGTTTGCCATTTCAAAATGTAACTTTAGTTCATCCCATTGGAACAATATTCTTACAACCGCAATCTCTACAGATAGCCATCTTGTGTCTGAAATTCTAGTAATTTTTAACGGCTCCTTAAAATAAAAATATGTTTAAAAATATTTAAGCTAAAGTATGGAAATAATAAAAAACATACTTTTCCATTAAAATTTTCGTATAAAGTTTTATAGGATTGTTGACGATTAGAGCTCTTTGAAAACCAGTTGAGTGTTTCATAAACAATAAATTCCAAATACGCATTTCACAAGAACCAAATCAGGAACGTAGTTTTTTAGTGCTACATGGACGCTTTTATTTTTACCAATCATTACATTGGCATTGTCGGTACCAATTCCGACCAATTTATTGATATTTAATTTAAATTTTTGTAGGGTATGTTTTAAAGAAATAACAATGCTTTCGGCAGTTCCATTAGGAATTTCTTCGATATTTAAAAATGTAGAAACAATTATATTTTTTCTTTGGCTGAAGTAAATTATTGCCAAACCTTGAAAAGAAAATGGAAATATATAGTTTCAAAATCTGTAAGTACTAAAGGAACTTACCTAAAGTTTTTGTGAAAGATACATCTGTTGACACGTCGATTAAAATACTGTAGTAACCATTGCCGATGCCATTGGTAAGTTCTTCATTAAAATGTGGGCCGAGGACATTTTTTATTATTTTGCTGCATTTTGTACGGTGCAACTTTATTGATGCGCAGTCAAACTTTGCTTTACAAAGTTCACCTAAGTGGTTTACGTGCTTAATTGAGCTATGAACAGCAATGTACATACATAATGTAGCTTCCTGCTGTTGAAGTTTGAATGGAACGGGTTTATTTTTTGTGATATACCCAATGGCACTTTCATGTTTTTTTGTTTCTGCGTGTTTCTCCAAACAACTAAACTTCGCCAAAATATCGCATTTGCAATATTTGCAGAAGACTTTTCCAGAATCTTCGGACTCTTTTATCCAATCTTTAAATTTTTCGTTACTTAGCCATTCCTTACGGAATTTTTGAGCATATATTTTATTCATGTTATCACTTTAAAAACTTTATTTTATTATTGAATTTTTTTTGACTTTACATAGTTTAATTTAAAACACAAATTAACTTGATTTTTAAAGATATTTTTGCGGGAAAATAATTAAAAAATTATTAAAATACCAAAAATTTAAAAAAATGCTAGAAAAATATTTAAAAATGCTAAAAAAAGTGCTAGGTGCTAGATTACTTTTTTTGGTGCTAAATGAGTTTAAAAAGTGCTAGATCTAGCACTAAAAGTGCTAAATTGGCAACACTGGCTACAACTTAAAATTAGAGTGCCAATTACACGGTGCGATAGTCCAAAATACCTGGTCGGGTCCCAGAAGAAGAAACTGAGATCTTTCGAATGATAGATAACTTATCTAAAAAAAACTTTAGAAATGTTGGTGTTATTGTGGAGCAAACACAATTTGCTATAACACAATTTTCTCGACCATAACACCCAAATTTCTCAAGTTTTCTTAGATAAATGATATACCATTCGAAAGATCTCAGAAGTTGAAAATCGGATCATTATCAACAAAATTACAGGCTTATAAGTGCGCAAAGGCACAAAAACCGGGTTTTTAACCGTAAAACCGGATTTTGGAGGTGTCCGGCATATTTCACTATTGGAATCTTCTTTTATTCGACAATCCCTACAAGAAAAATAATATCGGGTCCCAGGTTTTTCTATTTCATTCAATTTTGTATCACTGTGTTATTTTACTGCGTAATATCGATCACCACGGCTTTGCAATGGAACTCGACTTGCAGTAAACAAAACTAAGAAATAATTTAGTAGAAGCGACCATTATAACAGGCAAATATAAAGGTACAGATGTACTTTTGCTACGCATTCCAATGCCACCAACAGATTTACGATTCGATTTTAAACAATTTTTTCCTGTTCGGTTTGCGATGACTGTTAACAATACTCAAGGTTAATATCCCGTGTATATGTGTATGCTCCTGATGGGCAAACTAAACCTAAAGCATTGCAATAATACATTAAAATTAAATAAATAAATGTTTGTAATTATATAAATACGTTTTATTTGATTTTATAACGAGAGGGCGGTCTAGCTAGTCTCTTATAAAAATGATTATCAAGTTGAAATTTAACACAAATAATCTGTACATATATATATAAAAAACGTCATACTCAATTTTGTGACGATCGGTCCGTATTTGACCGTAGCCCCATATAAAGCTTACTTTCGGAAATCATTTAAATGCGCATAAATCTCTTATAAGCATCAGAAGCAAGTTTAAATTCGACACAAATCATTCACATACTTATACAGTGCAAGCTCGGTATTCGCGACTAATTAAAAATCAGGCTAGTCGCCAAAACTGAATTTTCGCTATAACAGAACCCAAAATTTTATTCAAAAATTGTATGTAATTTTTAAAATTAAAGTTGGTTTTATTGATATATTTACATTTTAAAGATTGTTAAAGAAATTGGAGATTTTGAGTTGCTTTTATGGCAAATTATTTTTTAAAATAACAGCTAAATCACGTAGTTCATATAGTGTATGTACGAACTTTTTTAATGAATTTTCTTGCTTTATAATGCGGTAAACCGAAGATTTATGCAACTTGTAATTCCTGCCAATTGAATTTATGGAATCTTCACTTTTAATTTATTTTAAAATATCTAATTTTTGAGAAATCGTTGGCTTCAAAATATGTTAAACTTTTCCCATATTAAGAAATGTATTTACACAACAAAATACACGAATAAACTGACAAAATTCATGATCAAAATCATCCAAAAAGGTTAAGAAACCAAATAACGGAAAGCCACCTTTTTTAGTTATAGACATTGTAATCAAATTAAAAAAAAAAAAAAACAGATAAAAGTCGCGAAATATAGAACCTGTTTTTAGTAAATTGTCGCGATTATAGAACCTGAAATTTAAAAAATCAAGCCGTCGTGATAACCGGGCCGTCGCAATAATGGGTAGTCGCGAATACCGAGCTTGCACTGTACATACATATAAATCATCGTACATAATTTCATGCTGAACGGTTCATAATAGGTCATAGCTCTCATATGATGACTATTTCAAAAAAAAAAACTCCTTAACCTACATAAACATCCATATCAAACCGAAATTTTACACAGAGACCTGCTTATACTTTGTGGAATAACTGGAATATGCATAAAGTTCTTGCAAATGTTGTTATTGAGATGAAATTTAAACAAAATAAACTTCAAATAAATAGAAATTACGGTACAATATTTTATAACGATCGCCCCACTTACTTGTTTCAATTGGAATTGGTATTTAGACTCATTATTGCTAATCGTTTAGAAAATGTATTTTATGAATCTAAATAAAATTTCAAAATAAAACTAATTAAATCATCCAATTAGCAAACTTAAAAAGTATCAGCATTACTTGAAAGAAGAAAGAATTCAATTGAAACGGCACCAAAAAAAAAACAACAATTCTCCTCTCTGTTTATGAAAATATGTATGTAAGTTTTATATAAATATATGTACATATGTATGTATGTATGTAAGTTTTTTCTTTGAATTTATTTTGACTAATGTCACGCCGTTAGTAATTTTCATTTAATAATTTAGCTGTGAAGTGAATAAAAAACGTTTTCCATTTTTTATGCCACACAAAAATATTCTCACATAAAAAAACTGCATAACATATTTTGTAGCAAATATTTACATACATCTCTATGTACATATGGATGTATGTATGTTTGTAATTTTAGTTTTGTTTTTATATTTTTTTGTTTTTGTTGCTAACACTTCATACCTTTTCATCCATTATTGTACAAAATGTCGGTTAAATAGAAAAATAAACAACAAAACGAACTAATTACAATGAAAAACAAAACTGTTAATTATTGTTGTTTATTTTATTTTTTTAAATTTTTGCACTTTTTGTATTAAATTTTTTTGCCTACGTTAACAGAAATGCAAGTAAAGTGAGTGAGTGAGTGAGTGAGTGACGGACTGACTGAGTGTGAGAATACGTTTATAACGCGATACAATAATCAACACCCACAGATTTTTAAACACTTCTGTTTGCTGTAGCTGAATTTGTAATTTTTGTTGGAAATTTATTTTATTTTTCAAAATTTGTTAGAGAATTTTCTGAAATTTACAACAAACACATTTTCACTTTTTTAATCACTTTCTCTTGTTGTTTTCTTTGTTACGCACTTTTCATTTATAATTTTTTGTAATTGAAATTATTTAATTCTTGTAAATATCTACAATACATGCAATAGTTTAATTGAATATTTGCAAAATTTTATGTCAAATTGAATTTAAACGATTTTCTGATTGCCGCTTAACCCGTTCGTTGCATTTGCTAGTCGGATACAAACTGAATTTTTTGAAAAACCAAAATTCTTATTTACGTAAGAAAAAGGCAAATTTCCATCCATCCATCCATCTAACCAACAAGCAAACCAAACAACCAACCAACAATCCATCGAATCAACTACATATCCACTCACACACCGACTGACTGACTGACTGCTGCAGCAACTCAGTCAGTACTACGAGAAACTAAAACTAAAACAACAACAACATCAACAACAACAACAACAACACATACACGAAAACACTGAATATGTGTTTTTGTTGCTCGACTGACTGCCGGTTTAAGCTGAATGGTTGCTAGTAGTAAATATTTGTTTGTTGTTGTCGTTGTTGGTTTCGTTGCTGTTGACTGTGACCAACATGTACGAACATCCATCCGTACCCACATATCGGTTTGTTTGTGCAATGTTTCTATGCATTTCGGATGCACATCGTGCAAAATACCTGCCGCATGCCCATCGTCTGACCGAGCAACAGTTGTAAATTCATCTTCGCAACATATTGCTGCAACAATTGCCTGTAATACTCGTACCATAAGTTTCTCTTCGTGTTATTTATATGAATGTAAGTAAAACATATTTTCGTTTTGTCTATAGATTTTATGGCGGGAAATAAATGTACTTCCGGCTACGATACATTTATTATTAATTGTTTTTAGCTATTAATGCGTTCATGTTGCTACAACATATTGCTTAAAAGCACGTGTCACTTTTGTTCTGCAACATGTTTACCTTTATGGTCGAATTCCTTTTTTAAATACTATGTGTAATTAATATACATATGTACATACATGTAAGTACTTCATTATGGTGTTTTTTTTTATTTTTTCGAGTTCAATAAATCGGAAATTTATGTTGTTATTTTTTGCAAAAAATATTTATTTAACACTAGCTGACCCGGTCCGCGTTGTTGGCCCTAAGTAAATATTAGTGTTGTATTATCACACGATTTAAATTGAGCTTTTAACGAAATTTACGGAATGGAATACCTATCATAAAGTTTCTTTACAGAATAACTTACATAGATATGGGCGCAATCAAAAAGGAAACGCATGTATTTAAGGCAAATTGGAAATTATATTTATTTTGTGGTGAACCACATTAATATTGACTTGTTTAATTTAATAATTATTTATTTTAACTTTGTTAACTTTGATTTTATTGTTAAATTAATTTTCCTATTTTAAGTTTTGTTTCAAAAATAAATATTCATTCATTTTTATTACTTTATATAAAACACATACATATATTTTTAATTTAAAATTAACATAAGATTTCCATAATTTATTACTTCATCTTGAGGCCAGCGGATAACTAGATAATGTTTTTTGTTTTTTTATTTGGTGTAAAAACGTATAAATTTTTTGACGTGCCAACTCGGGAGCAAGCCACATACAACTGGCCGTTTGAAAAACATGAATTTTCCAAAATTAAGCCAGCAATATTGGCCTTGTGCTTTATTGATGGTAATAGCAAAGACAAGACGCAAAGGGAATTGGAGTCGCTTGAATTGGAACGGTAAATCGTTGGAAATCATCGGAAGTCGTGGAATAAGTACGTCTTCGCCTTTGAAGCTGTCACCGATGATTGTTGCCTCGATTAAATTTGCTGAGCAGTTTTTGATGGTCAATGTGGTTCCGTTGCATAACTTTGGTGCGTTTAAGTTGCAAATAAGAATTACCGGTGATCCAACCTTTAATGTTAGCACATGCGGTGGCATTCCGGGTGATTCCAATGAATTCAAGAATTCAATGAAATAATTGACGGCTTGTTCTTCATCCATTATTGTGTCGATCGATTTGTATTTAAATAATTTGCCAGGCAGTTTCAACTGAATTTGTTCATTGAGCTTGTTGGCATCATCATTTTTTGCGCCAAAATTGCACGTTCTCACAGCCAATCCAAATTTTTGTAGAATATTGTTAGACTGGGGAAAAAAACTCAAAATGTAGGTATCTTAAATGCAAAAGTACATCGATTGATATTATAATCTTATTTTTAACTTATTGTACAATGTTGGACCTTAGTAAGCGCGGAACATCTTGTGTTATCGAATGATGTAAATATTTTGTAAATAAACCGAAAACTTGGATTTTTGAATGCAACGTTTCGAAAGTTTTAAAATTTTGATATTGGATCATTATTAACATAGGTTTTTTGTAAATATCTTCGGAACTACATGACCAATTTAAGAGTTTGATATCTGGTTTTGAGAAACATGACAACGGCTTTCAGAAAAAAATAAAATAAAAAAGCAAAAAATAAATAAATATGTACATGTACATATGTATGTATATCGGTGGTGGAATATGAAAATTGGATTTTGCCACGCCCCACAGTGGGAAAAATTACCAATCTAGCGGAGATTTATTAATAACTTCTGAACTAATGCTTATATTTTGTTTCCAACAATTTTTTTATGTAGATAAAAATGCATTAAATAAAAATTAATAAAAAAATAATTTTTGGTCTAACTTTTTTTTTTTTAATTTTTTATTTTTTTGTATAAAAGTGCTCTACCCAGTATCTGATGAGCTATCGTATGACATTCTATTTTCCTCATCTGTAGTAGAGAGAAGACTTAAAACATCATTATCTAATATCTCATCCTCTTTTGAAGAGGACACTGAAGTTTTCGACAACATGGTAATGAAAGGATCTGAAGAAATAAATAGACTGTGTGTCAAGTCTTCCATTGTATTTTTCCTCGAATTTTTTCGAGTGTGATGAAGGCGAAATTTTCTAAGGTCTTTAGTATTTGCCTCTAGAGCTTCTTCAGACATCATGCCAATTGGAAGTGAAACATATTTTATGATATCTGCACCATGTATTAAAACTTTATGGACAGAAAAGGGCATGTAAAACCATGGATATAAGTCGACAAAAATAGTTGCTGTGTGGAATGCATACAGTTGGAAAGCATCCGTATTAATTTCATATCCCGAAGCCATTGTACGTAATATAACGCTGAATTTATAAATTAGTAAATAGTTAACTCCAGTTATTTGAGAGGCCAATTTTGGCTGTTGAAAAAATTTTCTGGCTGTGTTGCCGTTATTAGTGGTGCCTGATCCAGGCATTGGGATATCAACTAGTATAGCCATTTCTTTTCTCAGTTTGGTTTCTATTTCATTTCTTTTTTCATCAACAATCACCTTATCACAACTACGAACCTGCCATTTTTGAATTGGAATTCTGTAGGCGATATGCAGAACACATTCGAAGAAGCGAATCCACGCATGTAAAGTTGACATCCCACATTCATATAAACTTTCCTTGCAAGTCAAATTTTTCACTATTTTTAGGTCGTTCATATTTTTTGGTGATACATTACAAATTCCGAATTTGTCGATAAGTTAATTAGCCACTGCTTCCATCACAACCCCATTTGTAAAGTACAGTAATTTTTTTAATATTGTTGCTGTCTGTATTTTGAAAATCGTGGGAATGCGCAGCAAATATTCTGGCCACTGTGTGATCAATCAAACCTTGTAAAGGAATATCAAACGAATGATCGGCAACCTGAAGTCCTTCTGGATAGCACAGTTTTTTCGCCGACCTTAGAACATCATAGGTGGGAAATATATTTGCATTTCTTTTTTTAGTGCCAATTTGCAAGTCCATGTAGACCTTTTTTGTGTAACCGCCATTAATATAAAGGGCCAAAGCTTCCTCTGCTGTATATTTAATGATTTTTTTTATCATCCCGTTCAATGGCAGATTTTAATATTTTTGGCAAATTTTCATCACTATTCAACATTGATACGACCTTGGATGCATTCCTCTTACCAGCCTTGTATAAACTAGTGCTTGGCGCAGACATAAGCTCGTCACAAGGGATTTCTTTGACAATATTAAAGACCTTTTTCTTTTTTGTTTTTACCTGGCAGTCATTAAAACTTATTTCGGGTCGCCCAGAGTTTGAAATTGAGTCTACTAATAAAATTTCATCATCTAACCACATCTTATCATTTTCCTCAAAAATCCTCCGAGATCGGTGGCTTTCTCTCCACTTCATACCTATTTTGGAGACGAAATTTTTAACCCTTTTGGAAATTTCAGTGCGTTGGCCATCATTATATTTACTTATATCTATGATGTTGTTATAAACATAGGTTTCGGCAGTAGAACATATTTTTGAAGCTTCATCTACCTTAATCCAAACCAAAAACAGTGTTCGCTTTGACACTGACATTGTAGCTAAAAAATATTATTTTTGAAAAAGTTGCGAAAAGTTGCAGCTCATATTAGACACTTCACATAACAAGACACCATATTAAATTTAAAAACAAAAATCCAGTCGAATCACAGAAGTTTTACTCTTCTATAGGTGAAATTAATAGCAAACATTATATTTCTTACTAGCACTATAAAGAACAACGAATTTAAAAGACGAAACACAATCACAGAACACAAACATATTTTTTTTTAGTTAATACATACCTTTTACTTCAAGTACAAAAACTAAATTTAATTTTATTTCAACTCAAAAAAATATTATTATAAATTGCAGCTAGTGCTTAAAAATGGCGGGAAAGCTTTTGAATGCAGCGGGTGCAATATATGTTGTGTTTGAAGCTTAATAGATATGCGAATATTGAGAGCAAAACAAAATGAAAAATGTCAATCATCTATCTGATGTATCAGTTATCGAACGATTTTGGCGCAAAAATATATTTTGAAATATTTAATTAATCGGAGCTAGATTGACCATTTCTCCTACAGTGCGCCCCTCCGCAAGCAGACTGAAAATCAGACTTCACAGTGTCACCCGCCTGAATATTCTGAAGGTTCCCTGAAAATTTCATCAAAATCGGCCCAGTCGTTTTAAAGTCCATATATATATATATGTACATTTGGGCCCTCTTTATACCCTTCACCTTCATGAGAAGGGTATATGTATATAAGTTTGTCATTCCGTGTGTAATTTCCACAATATAATTTGCCGACCCCATAAAGTATATATATTCTGGATCCTTATAGATAGCGGAGTCAATTAAGCCATATCCGTCTGTCTGGATGTTGAAATCAATTTTCTGAAGTCCCCAGATATCTTCGGGATCCAAATCTTCAATAATTCTGTCAGACATGCTTTCGAGAAGTTTGCTATTTAAAATCAGTAAAATCGGTTTAGGCCAACCAGAGTTATGGACCAATATGTGAGACAAGCTCCATAAAAATTTGATATTTTTTGTCCATTTTATTGCAATATTTTGAAATATATTGCAGATAATACCATGAAATTTTGTATACGTTGTTTGTATGATAAAAGAAGAAAGTGGGCGGAAAAGATTAAGAATCGGTCCATGATTTCTGATAGCCCCCATACAAATATATATATCACATATGATATTATACTACTTAATTGAATGATAGAATGTTAATTAAATGATAGAGTACTATAAAGAATTTATAAAATCTATTATCCACTGTTAATTAAACTAAATTATTATTTATTTTTGTAAATAACCTAATTTGTATAATTTTTTTGATATTACTTCTAAAAGACAAAATTTTTTTTTTGCATATTCTTTTCTATTGTATCTTCATTTTAAATGAACTAACAATAGGTATTCAAATCCTAAAACTAAAGTTAATTAAGATAAGTCCAGCCAATGCTAGACAAAATCTAGTTTTCAAATTCGATAGGATATAATGAGCAACTTGTATTTATTCATCTGAGAGCGGTGGTGTCCCTCCTTCTCAAACGGCTATGACCGGGATGTTGTAAGATGTCTCGAGCGAGGGGATTTGGATGAGTTTCCAGCTTACCCAAATAAAGGGCCACGTGTTTAGTTATTTAGACAAAATGAACGAATAATTTTCGGTTTTAAGCCATGAAAACCCGCGAAACGAAACTACTTAGTACGTACTTTTTTTTTATTAAATATTAATATTTTAAATATCTAAAAACATGTTTTTTAAGTACATATTCAGTTAATAATCGCAGACATTATGTTATGTTTCTCCTATCGCAAATTAGCGACTTTGTTTATCATATAGATACATATATTTTTAATTTTAATTCCACATTTACAGAATTTATTATGTATTTAGAAAAGTTTATTTTGATTGTTCTATTTTTCTGGTAGTTTTTGCAGTCACTAGCAATATTTAATTTAAATAAAAAATTGTTGAAAATTACGATAAATTCTTTTTGTGTTATTTATATTCAAAGTCAAAATCATGCTTTGGTCATAAAATAAATTTCTATTTAATGTGTCTATTGTTTGTTATTTTCAATGTTTAATGACATCAATGAAATTGTCTTGCATGCATTTCACAGATGCAGCATTAAAACAAAAAATTGCTAGGCAATGAAAACAAACAACAAATAGCAATAGTAAACAACAGTCAGTCAACAACATTAACAATAATAATACCAGCAATGACTAGAATTATAAAAGCTAACTGGGCGTCTTTAAGATGACTGACTATACACAAAAAATAAACCGAAAACTGAAACGATCGAATCAACAAAACTGAACAAAATATTGATAATAAGATATTTGCATAAAAAACTTACAAAAGTATTTACTCTTGAAAAGAAACGATCTCTTTATTGCACCAAGAAACTTATAACTTAGAACTAATTGCAAGATGCAACAAATTTTTATGAAATTGAAAAAAATATTAACTATTTAAAAAAAACCATCAATATGTATTTACTCACTCTCTATACATATTAAATACTCATTAAAAAATAAATTTGTTCTGAGTGGGTTTATTTTTTCCTAATTTTAGGGGATATCAATCTTTATATCCGCCATTTTGTTTTTGAATTAAAACAAAACATACGTTGGAGAACCTAATAAAAAAATTTATTATTATGTATGTATTAGAAATTGTTTGGTTTTTTGTTTATGTTAAGTTAAAATTAGATGATTTTAATGTTCTGTAAAGGTGTCCACTGACTATCCTATTTAGTCGTACGATATGTCAAAAAAATCGTGTGTGTTCATAAAGTATGATAGTGTGGCCTAAAAATTTTTTCACAAGTCTGTCCGACTTGCAAAAGTTTTTAAAAATTTTCATAAAATGATAGTTACTATGCGATCAGAGTTGTATTTTCTAATACAGCTGAAAAGAAAACAACAACAACAAAAAATCAATTATAATTTAAAGGACAGACGTTTAACATTTTTTAATTGTTTGTATAGTTTATACAATTTATTATATTCACATATAACAACAAAATACAATGAATAAAAGTTAATTTTAAAGGCGGAATATGCGTTTGTTTACATAAGCAAAAACATATGTTTTTGCATCTTTTTTGTATAATAGTGTGGCACCTATGACAGATTTTGCTGCGATTTTCTTTTGAGTGTGATAAAAATCGGTCAGGTTTTCCAGTGAATGAATCGTACGATTGTGAAGGATAGTGTATCACGACCTTTACTATCCAAAGGCTCAAATAAAAATGTGAGCAAACTGGTAAGCAATTTAATTTGTCTTATTAAATTTGGTATATTTTCATTTAGGTTCTTGATAATCTTCTTGATAACATAATCCGGATATTTGAGTATTTAGAATTGCTTTTAATTTTGACCTCGTTTACTTAAAAATGAAAGAAAAAACAGCAATTATTAATTTAATCGTTAAACCCCAGCACTAAACTCTAATATAAAGCGACTCCTGATTTCAAAATATTTTCAATTCCGACCTGCAGTTTGATTAGATTGATTTAGAGAGTAATACAAAATTCGTATCAATTATTTAACAAATTATATATTTGGTTTGCGTGTTACTCAAATGTTAAACTACCCTGGATAGTGTGGTGATTTTAAATATAATTTCTAAGTAGGCTTCAGTATAACACACCATGTACATCTTTTAGCACGAAGAAAATTTAAATACACCGCATCACTATTAGTTAGATGCATCATAACTAGGGTATCCAAATTGTTCAAATTTTCCTTTGTTCGAATAAAACGAATAATTCGCTTACACTTTTTTGCAGTTTTTCAATAATGCCACCTTCAATCACCTATTTCACCACAATTGTCAATTTTATTTCCTTGATATTTGAAAACAGCAAATATCAAAAAAAAAAAACATTATTGCGATATTGAAACTATTCCGTCAACAAATTATATTTTATAATTACTGCAATGCCATCGTATGTGGACATTCAGTCCTTTAACCCTTAAGCAAACACCAAAATGTGTTGACATAAGCGAACCCCAGGGCATAGCTGGGACTTTTTATATTTTGTTTGGATTTAAATTAAAAATCTTCAATTTCATTATCAACTTCTAACTGGTTCCCAATATCAGAAGCATCGTCTTCATTTCCGTCAACCTCATTCTGAATTTCGTTATCTATGTATGTATATCATTGGCAATTGCTTCTGTCAATCTATCAAAATAGTTAGGGTCAGATTTTCTAACTGTTTCAAATTCGTTTTAATTTTATTTGCTGCATTCTCCACATAGTATAATATAATAGTATAGGGCCTGGCTGGGCCCTGGTGTTACATACATGTTGAGAGTAATTACCACGCCTACAGATAAAAAAATTTAATTTTTTTTGTACAAAACACCTTCATTGAGGAATTCATAAAAAGCTAAGGGGCTCCGCCTAAGATATTTAAATAATAAAAAATATAAAAGTGTTCAAAATTGTCTGGCCAGGCCCTGGTGTTCGTTTAAGGGTTAATAGCTAAATAACAAATATTTTTTTGATATATGACTCCTTGCAGTATCATTTATATATACAATGGTTTTTTCAAAAAGAAATTTTTGTATAATTGTCATTGGACCATTTCTTCATTGGATCACGTTATCAGGAGATGTTAACAACAAAATTTTGGCGTATTATTGATGGTATGGATATCGCGGAAATATGTCACATAAATTCCCGGTCGTATAATTTTACGAACTTGATCTGTTGACTACCCTTATCATGTGATTTAACATCAGTATATGAATTTTATGTTAAAGATAGAGTCTATACAGAGACAACTTAAACGTGACGTTATTAACGACATTTTAAATAAAAAATATTAATTTAAAGCATTCTTTTCATTCGTTTTATTCGATTATTCCACATAAAATTATTCGAATTATTCGTTATTCGAAAATGGTAATGTTCAAATTATTTGACAAACATTATTCGAATGGATACCCTAATCACAATTTCTAACAAATATGTACGTATGCATAGGTAAATATTAGCTTCAACTTCACCTCTGCTTAGCCATGGAGAAAAATACCCAAACAACACGTCACTTTGCAATTTTTAAAGAAGTACAAAATTGCACAAAGAAACACACACATAAATAAATAGAAGGAAATACTAACAAACTGACTGACATACAAATAATGCAGTTCTTTTTAAATGTAAGTTTAACTAATGATACTTGCAACATGAAACTAATGAATGAATCTGCCACTTTCAACAAATTTTATTGAGGAATATGTCTCTAATGAGATATACTGTGTACAAACATGCAGACGAACAAATGTAAATACGTGGGTCTCTAATAGGTTTGTCTGTCTGCCTGCCTGAGTTTCTGTTTTATTTTTTTTGCTGATCGTCATGTATGATTGCGATTGTCAGTAGCAATAGAGTATGTTGCATGCAATTTTCCAGCAAACCAACTACAACGAGGCATTTCATGCAATATGAAAATAAAAGCGTATTTATGTCTTGGAATTTAGTTTTCCTTTTCTTTGCTTCATGCTCTATGCTGGTGCATTAAATTAGTCAGTGTCTTAAGTGAATTAAATAATTGCATTGAAATGCATTTTCTATTTATAAAATGTATTTTGTAGTAAATAGTGTAAAACTACACACCGTCGCTTGCGCCAACCTTCTATGTACATATGTGTAATTTTTCAAAACTTTGGTAAATTCTATCATCTGCAAGCCCTAGTGATCTTTCGCCTATTTACCCAACTACTGTCGATTCAGAATTTACTAAACATTTATGTGTAATTTTTATACCCTACACCACCTTAGTAGGGAGGGTATATTGGATTTGTGCTGATGTTTGTAACGCTCAGTAATATTGGTCCAACACACACCTCAAAGTACACCGATCGACTCAGAATCACGTTCACGTTAACGATGTCCGTCCGTCTGGCTGGCTGGCTGTCCATGTAAAGCTTGTGCTCAGAGTACAGGTCGCAATTTTGAAGATATTTCGATAAAATTTGGTACGTGATATTTTTCGGCCCAAGGACGGATGGGATTGAAACTGGTGGAAATCGGTTCATTATTTCACCTGGCCCCCATACAAATGTCCTCCCGAAATTGGGGTTTACTGATCATAAATGTTTGAATTACGTAAGTATCCAAACAAATTTCACCTCAAATGAGTGGTAAATAAAGCCGAATCACATCTACGAATTTTTTACAGATCGGTCCATAATTAATCGAAACTCCCATATAAGACCCTCTCCGTAATTCACTTAATCTCCATAAATCGTTTAAAAGCATTTATATCGTGATAAATTTTAACACATATAATACTTATATTCACAGACATCATGACTCTAAATTGTTGGATGATCGGTCCACAATATGTTATATCTTCCATATAACTCCCATTTCTGAAAAACTGTCTTATACATATACTGGGTGTAGGGTATTATATGGTCGGGCTTGACCGACTATACTTTCTTACTTGTTTAAAGCTCTTTTTGTTGGTGCAGCAATGAAATATTTTTCAATTAAATTTTACATGATTGGTGTACTTTAAATGTCTGCAATTGTTAATAGTTTTTATTAAAGAAAAAACTAAATATTCATATATATTCTTAATAGTTTCTTTGTATAACAAAATGGTAAGAATAATTTTCAACAGCACGGAATCCAAACAGTTGTAAGCTGCAATCAGACAATGAAATACATTTTTGTATACTGATTATAAAGCAATTTGTTATCAGAGTTTAACGCGCCTCGTGGGTTTCAATAATGTTGTATTTTTTTTCGTCAAAACAAATAGCACATGTAGTTTCTCGAAACACTCTTTTTACACCGTTTCAAATTAAATATGAAGTGAAAATATGAAGTGTATGTATGTACATATATATATACATATATGTATGTATATTGTATAATTCGGGCTAGCAAATTATTTACAAAACAACATTTTTCTAAACCACTATATTTTGTTGAATTTTGTGGTATTGATCAATTCATTGCTAATTTATACTTCTTAAAAAAAATAATGTATTTTTAAAATTTCTTGATTGAATGGATGTTAACCGTGCTGCATGGACTGTGATTTTTGAAAATGCGATTTTAAGGAAAGTAATAATATTATTTTGTTTATCATGCATTTTAATAAACGAAAAACTACAAATTAAAAAATATTTAAAATTTCCCTACTTGGGACGCATAATGATTGGGGGAATTTTTTATAACTCTAGAATGTTCCAATCAATTTTTAGACATACTCGTACATTCCTTTTTAGAAAGATAATGCATGTGTATATATACAGTGGTGAGCACAAATGAGAATATGTTTGTACTTTGTGCACTTTTTAGTGGGTAAAAATTAAAATAATAAAAAAAATTAAAAAATTTTATTGTCATTTATTCTATGTTTAATATTAACCAAAATAATTTATAAATCAAAATTAGTCTCGTCTCATCGAACTGTTCGGACGTGTTATTTTTAGTGCGGCTGATTTTTCGGTGAAAAAATCGTAATAGATGGAAAAGTGTAAAAAGTGGAAATTAAACAAAAAAGTGAAAAAATAACTCGTAATAGGTAAAAAAATCTACGGTAGTATCTGGGTAATTTAAAACAAAAAAAAAATTAAAAAAAAACATTAAAAATCGCATAAAAACTGTATGAGTGTTCCTCTCAGATGTAATTCTGAGAAAGAGCTCAGAATTACTTTCTCAGTCGATTTAACGATGTCTGTCCGTCCGTCTGGCTGGCTGGCTGTCCATGTAAAGCTTGTGCGCAGAGTACAGGTCGCAATTTTGAAGATATTTCGATAAAATCTGGTACGTGCTATTTTTTCGGCCCAACGATTGATGGGATTGAAACTGGTGTAAATCGGTCCATTATTTCATCTGGCCCCCATACAAATGTCCTCCCGAAATTGGGGTTTACCGATCGTAAATGTTTGAATTATGCAAGTATCCAAACAAATTTCATCACAAATTAGTGGTAAATGAAGCCAAATCACATTTATAAATTTTGTGGAGATTGGTCCATAATTGCTCGTAGCTTCCATATTAGGCCCACTTCCGAAATCACTTTAAAGAGCATAACTCTCTCAAAAATGTTGGTATTCAAATAAAATTCAACACAAATAAGTTTCATATATACAGAAATGATGACACCTAATTTTATAAGCTATATTTATACAGGGTGGGCCAAGTTTGACTGAATGATTTGAACTCTATTGGCATATTGTAGCCGTTGTGGTGCATCCCTCGGCAATAATTCTTGAGCCAATTGAATTTTATATGGAAACATCTTCAGATCAACTTTTAGAATACGTCGTAGCGATGTTCTGGAGATGTTCAATTGAGTATTAAATTAAAAATGCAAAAGTTATAAGCATTTCAAATCAGTCAGTCCAAGTTGGCCCACCCTGTATATATATATATATTTATATGTACACAAATTACAATTCAATACAAATATATTCAAGAGAACGAAAAAAATGTAAACTATGTACGATATACATACATTGGTGTATAACAATTTTGCTTAAATAGTTTTGCAGCGAATGTGTTCATTGTTAATTTGAAAAATAACGCATTAAAATTAGATTTTCCAAATTATATTTACATGTGATTTATATTTAAATTGTGATTCAATGCAATCATGAAAAAAATATTTACAATAAATATTTGGAAATTAATGTAATAAATAGTTTTTTTTTGGCAGTTCCCAACTAATGATTCATGCTTTTATTGCTCTAAGTGGAAGTATTGCATAGTGTGTCGGAATGACATGAAAATACAAAATTTTGGAAATAATTCTGCCATTTTTAACTGACAGTTCCCATTTCGGTGAGTGGGGCACACATGAGCGTGGGACATCTTATTTCAAGCTAAACATATTAAGGCATATGATTACATTGTATGGACTGCACCGATATTGAGAGGGAAAATGTGTATCACGTCGTCGAAACTTAAACCGTCAGTTAAAAATTATATCTCTATTTCTTTGAAATTACACACTCAAATAATATTATTACTGCTTGAACATTTAACCCTGCAAGCATTTTATGAAAAAATTGATTATATTCGAGTCATTTATGACTCGTCTACGCTATTAAAATAGGCATATTTGAGCTCATTTTCTGATCATAAATGATTGTTTTCTCGGGAGAAAATGGTACCCTATCCACGACTCTTCTTGAGGAGTCTTTTATTACCCGATTTATGACTCATGTTTTTAATGATTTGCAAGTCTTTTTCGACTAATTTTTTAGTCGTATTTCTGATCATCTAAGGGTCTTTTTCTACTTATTTTTCAGTCCTATTTCTAATCATTTGTGAGTCTTTTTTCAGTCATATTACTTTTGTCATCATTGATATAACTTTCATTGTTTGATTGATTGTCCAGAGAATTAGTTTTCTGGTGTTTTGGCGATATTAATTAATTTAAAAATTACTTTTCACAAAATAGTATTTATTTTTATGTACTTTGTGGTGTTGATCGTTTATTTATTTTTGAATCAATGAAAAAAATATAACAAACAAATTATATTTCTAAAGCTATGAAAAACATGTTTCAAATTTAGTTTTTAAGCAAAGTATGTATTTGTATGTAAAGTAAATTCAAAACCCTAACATTCTCCCCCCTGCAAATCAACCTGATTAAAATTTTTCTAATGTTAAACATGCTAATTTAGAGATAGGTCGACGTATAATGCCTTTGTAAGTTTTGATTTCAGCAAAAAGAATCGAACCATCTTTTGCAGGAAAAACTTTCACTATTGATTTTTAGGTATGTCTTCATCAAAATATACCACAATGTCATCAATCTTCAAAGCAATATGTTTGTCTTTCTATTTAGGTATTTGAATGAGCTGGAGTAGGTTCGAAATAAAAAGAACAGAATTAAAATCAGTATTTCATCATCTATATTCTAGATAAGCAAAATATTATTCATAAATAACTTCAAAACAGTCATATTTCACACACCTATATGACCATTTTCGATTGCTGTATGTTTTGTTATTGTATTTTCAATAAATTACTTTTAAAGCATAAGCACGAATCATTTTCGAGCCTTTTTTCAAGTGCGCAAGTGATTAATCAGTTTTTGATCGTCAAAAGTACTCGAGAAAGACTTAGTTAGGTAATTTTTGATAAAAAAATCTTCAATCAATTGTATATTTAACTTGAAGTGAACTTCGATTAAAAAATTTTATAAAACAATCTTCCAAATGCTAGTACGGAATATTCGCATTATATAAAAAATATTATTTTTTATAAATATTTTTGTATTACTGAAATATAGAGGTAAATCAATTTTTGTTTTCCATATTTTATATATCGTCACCTAAAATGTCCAAAGACGTAACCCTCAAACAAACTGCAGGTGAAAATATGTACATATCGGGATTTTCAATTAAACAATTTTCATTTTATAACGTTTTTTGCTTCTCCTGTAAAATTATGATAATGAGGGGTTTTAGGTGGCGATATGTATGTATTAAAATTTATTGTTCTGGAAAATACTCAGTATGAGTATTACAATATATAATTCTTTATATTAAATATTATATTAAAATATTATATTTGCATTAATAAATTTGTTTAAAATTGTAAATATTTCTATTCAATTTATTTACAAAAATATTTCTATCTAGTCATTTTTAGTTGGCAATAGGAAGTGAAATAGGACTTTGTCGATCATAAATGTCTGATTTATGTAGGTATAAAAATAAATCACATTTTGGTCATAGCATATAACAAAAACAGGCATGTTTTTAAAATATTTTTATCCAAATTATATTTAACACAAATCTGCTTCATGTCATATCTCTCATATGTATAACACCCACTTCCGAAAATCAGAAACACGCAAAATTGACACGCGTTTTTATGTTCCGATTCTAAGAGGTCTATGAGGTCTACAAAATAATAAAATAATATTGCATAACAACAATTTTACTATATTCGAATTCAGCATGCCAAATTGAGTAATTAAGTTGAGATGTAAATTGGTTCTTTTGAGATAACAAATCAACAAAAAATTATGTAAAAATTCATGGGTTGATAATATGCTCCCGATATGTACACATACATACATATGTATGTACATATGTATTTAGTTTGAATTATTTACTTACGAGTACATATATTCATTTTAAATTTAAAGCAACGAAAAAGCCAATTGTTATTTCCACCTATGTTGTATGTATAAGTAAGTACTTGCCATAATAATACTTATTTACTTAGTGTAATTATTATTTTTATTTAGTTTTATTTTGCATCTAGAAAGTGCGTTATTTGTTTTAACAATGTACGAGTAAATATTATGAACGATTAGCAATGTAAGACCGCTTTAGAATAAGTACTCCTATCGGCCGGCATTGTTTTGAACTTATCTAATATGTACTTACGTATGTACATTCGCTTATAAATACTTACAGATGTTTGTCTGCAGTTTGTACATGCATTTATCCACAAGATACTTGATCTAACTCTAGGTAAATAATATGTTTGTAGGTATAGAACATTTGCTTTTGAGGTGGATTAAACAAATATTAAGAAGGATAAAACTGTCTGACTGTGATGGGTAATTGATCTCCTTGACTGGTTAAAAAATAACAATAACAAAAATTGCGATAGCAAGAAAAACTTCCTTCTAAAAGCCAGACAGTATTGGGTAACATTTGTTGAAAGTTCCGCAAATAAAAGAAAACCGACTAAAACGAATGTACACATACTCGTACGTATGTACATGCATAGATGAATAATAGAAAGAGAGTTCCACTCTACATGTACTAACTTTATATGGCATATGTTTATGCACTTGCACCAAATACATACATACACACATCCATACATATTTACCTAATACGGATAGTTGACAATTAGTAAATTGTATGTTATGACACTCCAGTCGTTTTCTAACAAGGAAGGTAACAATTTTAATTGTTTTTATTAAACTGTGTCAATCAATTAATTAGGAACAAGTTGTTGCAATTATTAGCAGCGTAATTCTCTGATACAAGTATCAGATGGATGTGATAATACATATATTATTTAGAAATACTTATAGAGGAAGCGAAGCGTCTTCTATGAAATTGCATCGTCGTACTTAATGGATGTATCTAAGACCTACACATACATACATGAATACGTTGCAGTTGTTCATAAGAAAACAAATAATTTGTCACTTTGATGTTTGTACAATAATCGGTTTTGGTTTGGTCATGCATTTTATTTGATATTCGATACTGGCGGCATCAACCCACCATTAAACCCATTCATGTCACAAACACACTGCACTGCATGCACACACACACACACACAATTTCAGTCTCAAACACATTAAAATGTTTAATTTGCGAATAAGTACAATCAACATACAATCGTACAAACTTTTTCTTAAATGCAAGAAAGGAAGACTCAGTACAAATTAGTAAGCAAGCATTTGCAATGTTTCGTAACCTTGTCGGTAGTTTCTATTAATATCCTCTCTCCATTTCTATTTTGAAATTATTGACTAAACTGCGAGTACAAGTAAAATTTTTATAATAGCGCAATTCACAATCTTGTGCAAATGGTATTGCAACATTGCTTTTGCAAAAAGGTTTAGTATATTTTTGCTTTGGCTGTGTATTTTGTTAGTGTAGAGCACAATATGCTCAATGCAATACCATTTGCACAAGATTGTGAATTGTGCTAATATGTACATAAATATGGATGTATGTATGTAAGTCAACATAAGCTTTTCCCTATTAAATCTATTAAAATTTAACAAAGTTTGTCGACATTTGTAAAATACTCGTATAAAGTAAATAAAAGCTTTTTTACGTCCGAGATTGTTAAGTTAACAAATATAAGTTTCACTCGACCCACTGTGTGTTGTAGGGATTATATAATTCTAGTATGCCGCCAATAATTAATGTGTCGTTTGTTTGTTTGTTTTGATAATAAACTTATATATAGTGAGTTCAAAATAGTTGTAAACTCTTTCTTTAGATGACATATCAAGTTGATGGAAGGCCCAACAAGTTAGTTAGTGTATGTTTAATGTTTGAATGAAAATAGTGAACACAAGCATGTGAATCAATAAATTTAGACATGAACACACGCAAACAGACAGTTGGTCACAGAACACATCACAATGCAGTACAAAAATATAAAAATAAGTGTACATTTTGATTGTCACTCCATAACTCGAGAACGGCTCAACCGATTGCCATAAAATTTTTAGGGAAGGTACAGGGAGGAGTGATGATGGTTAGTTGATTTTGAAATCCAAAATCGGTCTAACCATTCTCCAGTTATGATTTTTTTCCTGAAAAAATTCAACATTTGAAAAAAAGTCCCCTAAAGTATGCTGTACAAATTTGCAAATAAATAAGAGCAGGCAGGTTGTGAATACATCTTATTCTATGAAATACAAATCAATAGTAAATACCGAGCGAAGCCGGTACAGCTAGTGCAGTACAAAAACTAGTTAAGTATTGTTGAATTCGGTAGCCGCTAATAAATAACTTTTACATGATGACGTCAATTATACGAGCAAGATTTTGCTGGTCTAAGAAATACTGACGCTTTCAAGATTTAGAATTTTGTATGAAAAATACAGAATATTTCAGAAAATTTCACATTTTTGCAATTTCACAATTATTCAAAATTAAGACAATATTTTGTATCTTGCGATAAAAACAAGAAAAAAATAAACAAGCAAAAAAGTATAGTCGGTTAAGCCCGACCAATACCCAACACCTAGTATACATATGTATAAAAAGTTTTTCAGAAATGGGCGCTATAACCTGGCTGGCTGTCCATGTAAAGTTTGTGGCCAGAGTAAAGGTCGCAATTTTGAAGATATTTCGATAAAATTTGGTACGTGAAATTTTTTCGGCCCAAGGACGGATGGGCTTGAAACTGGTGGAAATCGCTTCATTATTTCACCTGACCCCCATACAAATGTCCTCCCGAAATTGGTGTTTACTGATCGTAAATGTTTGAATTATGCAAGTATCCAAAACAAATTTCATCACAAATGAGTGGTAAGTGAAGCCAAATCAAGTCTACAAATTTTGTGCAGATCGGTCCATAATTTATCATAGCTCTCATATAAGGCTTACTCCCGAAAATCACTTTAAAGAGCGTAACTCACTGAAAAATGTCGGTATCCAAATAATATTGAACATAAGTATATTTCACATGTATACAAACAATACGGTACAATTTTCTTGTGATCGGTCCATAATTAGTCATAGCTCCCATATAAAGCCCACTTCAGAAAATCACTTTAACGACCATAAATTTCTTAAAAATTTTGGTATCTAAATAAAATTCACAAATAAGATTCATATATGTATACAGAAATGATGACACCTGATTTTATAATGGTCGGACCATAATTAGTCGAAACTGCCATACTCGGGATGAAGTTCTTTTAGCGTAAAAATTACAACTGCAGCACAACTTGCCAAATTAGTCAAAAAAATGGAGCAAAAGTCTTATTTGGCAAAAGGCTTTAATAAAAGTTAAAAGCTCATAAATATTAAAGGAGAGTGGAACGCGATTTCCGAAGATTTAAATTGTCTTGATTCACCATCCCGTTCCGGAGAAGGTTGGTTGAAGGTGTGGAGCGATGTTAAGTTTAAATTAAAAAAACTCGTTGACAATAAAGCAGAAAGTCGTGCCACAGGTGGCGGACCTTTCAAAAAATTAAATTTTTCTGCTATGGAAGAAGCAGCAATTAATTTATTAGAGGGTGCTGTAGCTTAATTGGTTAGCGCATTTGATCATTAAGCATGAGTTGGTATTTGTAGCCCGGGTTCGATTCCCAGCCGCTGCCACTCAAACAAAATCAGTTTCTGAGAATTATTAGTTTTCTTTCTATCCATTATAACTAATATTTACCACAGCGCCCTCCTTCGGTGGTATAGCATTCAAACGCCACCGAAGTAAAATAAATAAATAAAGGCTACAAAATCAAGCTTTAACATTAATGCGCCTACACACCACTAGAGGCGCTGCAATTCTGCACTAAAAACAAACATAATGCGCAATTACAGAGTTGTGATATGAAAAAAAAAGCTTTCTTCTTTCACCACCTTTACTTCTTCAACTATCCCCTTTCCAAAGAAAGTAACGCAATTATACGAGTTTATAGGCATATTAATTGCCTGAGTGTTACTTCTCTTTTTAAAAAAAAAAAAAAAAAAAAAAAAAAAATTTATTAGACCTGCGTACGGTAGTCCAACATAAAGACGCATTTGGACTTAAAAGACCGCAAAATATTTACCCAGAGGCCGACCCAAACTTAGCTGTTACTAAATCAGAACTAAAAAAAAGATGAAAAGATGACGGAAAGCTGGGGGCTAATTCCGGGACTCGTGATCGAAATAAATTCGTATCGAAATTAATTTCGATCGTGCGAGTTTTCTGATGATGGCACTCGTTACCTTGCGAATCGATTTTTTAATAAAGTGTTGCAAAATATAAAAAAAGACTTAAACAAATATGTAAACAAAAAGCATATGCTTACAAAGAAAATTAAATAATTTATCAAAAGAATTGCGAATTTGTTTTATAATTTTGAAAGTTTTTCCCCTTTTTAATCGCGGTCATGGACGTAAGTAAATTTATTTTTTTATTTTTCGTATGTCAATATGAATTATTTTTAGTTTAACGTTTCAATAATTTTAAATTTATATTTTTATACTATATTTTATTTAAAAAAAAATCAAACAAGCTGTTGCATAATTCTTGAACGTATGTATATTTAAAGCGTTTAAATTGTCTTCATCCACATAATCTATTGTAACTTCATTGTTTGTATTAATTTCAGCCATTCTATATTAAAATGAACACAAATATTCACCCCTATTGTGAATAAAAATTCCACGTGAAATTTGTTCACTTTTCACATTTTCCTATTTAAATTCAATGTTAAAAAAATAAAAGTGAACAAATTTCACGTGGAATTTTTATTCACGATAGGGGTGATTGTGTAGAGCAGCACAAACGGCTGTAATTTTTCCCGCAAACTCGGGTAAGCACCGAAATCTGTTTTTTAAAACTCCTATGTACCGCTCTACAACATTTCTAGTTCGAGAATGAATAGTGTTGTGCCATACGAAATGGTGTTATGAGATAGGGTTCCATCTCCTAGAAATTAATGAATATTTAATTAATTCTTGGACTAAATCAAAAATAAATGCTCAAATGTATTACCTACCTAACAACCAGGTATTTCTTTCTCCATTTTCGTATTTTTCCTTTAAAAAATGCTTTAAGTCACTAACATTCCATATTAGCGAGTCGTGGCTCGACCCACAAGAATGCGTCTGAATGTACCTAATTAATACGAAGTCTGTGATCACAAACCAAATGTTTTTATTATTATTTTATTATAGTTATTAAATTTTATTTTAGGCAATGTGCTTTTTTTTAATGACAGTTTCTACAGCATAACTTAAGGATGCCAAAAAAAATATTTGAGTCAACCTGTAGCCAAAAAATCAAACAGGTGATCCAAGTAATATTATGCTTGTTACCAGTGTTGTCAATTCCGAATAGCATATATTTTTACTATTAAGCCTTTTTAATATTGTTAATAATGAATTTATCTCTATTAGATAATTTTATTTTATTGATATGGTTATCAATTATAGTAGTTAGTCTAGTCCTTGCTATTTCTTGTTCCTCCTTTTCCTTTATAGTCTGTACTAAATCTTCTCCTTCTGCTATCATCCTAAGAACTGGAAATTCTTCTTTCGTGATTGGTAATGCGTGTTTGTTTCCTATATAGCTATAGCTCCGAAATTATATGGAGTTCCTAAAATCCATAAGGAAACATTTCCATTAAGACCTATTTGTTCATGTATAAATTCTCCATCACATGAACTTAGTAAATATTTAACAAAATTTCTTAAAAACATAACTAAAAATTCTATATATAATATAAAGGACTCATTACAATTTAAAGATAGAATTAAACAAATAAAAATAGAAAATGATGAAAAAATCATTTCTTTAGATGTAATTTCATTATTTCCTAGTATACCTATAGATTTAGCATTAAATATTATAGAAAACAAATGGAATATAATTAGAGAATATACATCTATGGAGAAAGAATTGTTTTTAGAAATTGTAAAATTTTGCATACAGGATAACAGGTACTTTCAATATAACAACAAAATATATTCTCAGCATAAAGGTCTACCTATGGGTTCTCCAGCTTCTCCAATTATAGCAGATATAATTATGGAAGAACTCCTTGATACATGTATTAATAAATTGTATATTAAACCAAAAATTATAACAAAATATGTGGATGATTTATTTTGTATTATTTCAGATTATGAAATAATAAATATATTAAACATATTTAATTCTTTTCACCAAAATATTAAATTTACAATTGAAAAAGAATCTAATAATAAACTTCCATATTTAGATACAATAGTAATTAGAAAGGGAGATAAATTACTAATAGATTGGTATCAAAAACCAATTTCATCAGGAAGAATTATTATTCTAAACATTCAAAGAGAGTTATTATAAATACAGCTAAAAACTTAAAGAAACTATTAAATATTGAAAAAGGTCAAATAAACGAATTAAATAACAAATTTTTTTAGTTTATTTTTTATTTTTGTTAAGTTTTTTATTTTTTATAAAAACACTGAATGAACTGTTGAAGACTGTTATTAATATTATATTTTTTATGTGAAATTTTTCAATAAACTTTTATTAAATAGGAAAGAAAATCTAAAGCTGGAGGACCACAATTCGCGTTTTGGCGTCAACGCGTTTTAAGCTTTCTAAACGTTTTAAGCGTCAGGGATTTCAAGTTACATGCGAAGATTTTTCGCGTCAATATTTTTTTTTTATATGTATGTACTTTTGGAGGTGATGCCGTATGCCCAGCTGATTTTTTTTATTTTTTATACGAAGTTTTTTGTTGGTTTGTTTGTCAAACTCATATAAAAAATGTCATTTCAACTGTCATTTTTTCTGGTGACATCATCTTTAAAATAAATTTGCTTTGCATTTGTCAGCTGTGACTCGTGCACGGCGGTCAAAAGTAGAAAGTAAACGAACTTTTCAAGCGTCAGCTCGTCCTACGCTTTTGAGTGTGTAACTTAACTCATACAACTACATTGATTCTACTTTTTTGACAGTTGCTTAGAACGCGTGAAACGCGTAGACGCTTGCTGTGGACCTCCAGCTTAAATTTGGTTCGATTTTTTCAAATGGCGCGTTTTTTCTCCCTGTTAGTGCGTTTTGAAATTTCAAAGTTGACAACGCTGCTTGCTACGTTGAAAATTGTGAAATATCAGAATTGTTAAAATGACTTTATAAATCGACATAAAAATTAAAACTTTTAAATGAAAGTGTAGTTTTTATGGACCATATCGAGGTCCATACTATTTTCTTTCAATATGTAGACAATAATTATTAATGGTAATTCTTGAACTTTTTTTTGTTTACTACCAGCTAATTATATTTAGCCCAAAAATTACAGCACTATATACTTCAGTGTATTCAGTGTTTTGTAGTCATTTATTTAATTTAAACTGAATTAAAAATATAGCAAAGACACGATCCACTCAAGTGACAAAAATATAATACCTATATAGCGACATCTATGAACAAAAAAAAATAATTGTTACAAACTGGTATACACACCAATGATATGAATTTTGAAAAAGAGTATTTGTAAAAAATATTTTTTAATCAAACCGTGATAAACATTATTTTTTGCTTCAAGTTCTCTGATAATTTCTTTATCAAACAAATCCAAACTGATGGATGGGCATGTATTATAGAATAGAATTTTATTATTAAGCATAGCGATTTCATGGCTTAATTCCGTAGTTGTAAAGTGTTCAATTGGCAAATCCATTTAACAAGCAACGTCTAGAAAATCCTTTATTTCTGTATAATTTTTTCTATTAAATGTTTTAAAAAAGCTGTAGCCTTTTCTTTGTCGGACTTACATCAGTTATCAACTCTGTTTTAAATTGGAATATTTAAATACGTATGTAGTTGCTTTAAAAGGGCAGTGTGAGTTTGTCTGTGTATTTACTTTTAAACTATGGAGATTATTTCCGAGCCTTTGTTTTTATGATCTAAAAGTCTTTCTTTTAAGAGCTTGGTTGCGAAATTACGAATTCTTTTGTCTGTAGAATTTGTAGATTGATGCCATATTCGTCGAAGTCTTCTCTTATTTCTGATGAGATAGATCTCCTGGAAAACATAAACATTTGTATGTCACATACATATACATACCCAGCTAGCATTTTGTGAAAATAATGATCAAAATGGTACCCTGCATATGACTATTCCTGACTAATCATTTCTGATGTCTGCTTTTATGCAGTATCAATGTATATTTATTATCATTTTTAAGTTAAATTTGCAATAATTTTATTACAATTATATTTTGTATTGTTTTTGATTCATTTTTTATACACATCTTACTATAATTTGCGATCATTTTATGATAACATAATAGACCAATTTCTTAGGCACATCTTGCTATAACTGAAAAACATTTTACATTTTTTATTATATTTCAATTTATTTTATTTTACATTAATGTTAAATTTATTTATAAATTACGTTTACGTTTGCTCAGGCGTTCTTTGGAATGCACTATGGGCAAAAAACCGATATTTTTGGCAGTAATTGTAGTTTTAAAGCTAGACACTTGAAATTTTGCACGTATTTAGGTAACTTTAAAATAGAATTTTGTTTTTTTTTTTAATTGGACCACGCCTTTTTCGCCTCCCCCTTAAAACAATACGTCCGTCTTGGCAAAAAAGCGGTATTTTTGGCATTAATTGTAGTTTTAAAGCTAGACACTTGAAATTTTGATTTTCGAGTTGTAGTCATTGATTTTTAACAGTTGATTTGGCTTAGCACCACATAGTGGGCAGGATTGACATGAGTTAGTACCAGTTAAAATATTCAGAACTTTACCATCTATAAGAGTCATATGTGCTTCATATTTAACAAGAATGTTTTTGCCCTTGTGTACATAGATGTGTTCTCGGATGTTTTTAATTTGAATATCTAACTTACTATTTTCACTTAAAATAAGTTCAGTAGTTTCTTTTATAAATTCCATTTTAAGAGGCCGACAGAATCTGACAGACTGTGGACAGTTATTTAGCCAAATAACTCTATTTAGCTCATCTATTAATTTCAATGGAACTATGGTTGTCACAAAGAGTGAATGGTCCAGTCCAATATGTTCATCCAGTTCAAATCGTTGTTTATATGAACTCTGTCCTGTTGAACCATCGAACCCATAACTTACAATTAACTTGCAATGTGTTGGTGCAGCAACATCAAGGACGTCCTTCTGCATTTCAAGTATGCGATCAGCTGTATGGTCCGATAAATTTTGCATTGTTACTTCTGTTTTAGTATCACAATAGCTGATTTCCTTAGGTCTGCAATTAAATTTTGATTTTACAATCTCGGAGTAAGGGGGATAAATGTCACAACTGTGCTGCTTATTTAATGCTTTGATGTTAATGTATTGCTGCTTTGTAAAGCCATTTTCAATTCAAAAAGCTAATGCCTCATCAGCACTTATTGGCAATTGATCACTCCTTTCCAGTTTCCTTATAATTCCTGTTTTGTTCTCGTTGCTAACAGCTTTTTCAACAAAAGAGCAGTTTGTTTTTCGTTTGATTTTTTAGCTGAAACGCAAGCAGCGTGCAATAAAAGAGGTGTTGAATGTTTTTGTTCTGCGGCAAGCTCAGATGCTAACTTTCTCTTCAAACGAGGCCCTGCATCAGTATAGTCTAAATGCCTCCGACTTCGTTTATTACCGGGCAAGCCGCAATCACTTATTTCTATAGTTATATTGGATGCAAGCCAACGCGAGTGTTTTTTTTAAATCGTTCAAGTATTCGATTGCATTTTGGCAAATTTAAATTTATGAAAGCAATAAATTGCTTGACTTTTTGTGTGATTAACTGATGTTGCTCATCTGATAAGTTTTGTTGTGTAATATTCTCCAAAATAAATTCTTTTACGCTATCTGCTTGTCGATTTTTGCTGCTCCAAACTTCAAGCAGTTTTGAATGGCAAAACTCGTATGAAACTACAAAATGAAGTTTTTTCCCAAAAGGAACAAAAAGGAGCAAAAAGTGTTACTAATGTTTCATTATATACAGTTTGATTAATAACTTTTTTCAAAAATATTGCAAATACCTTTCTATACACAAAAGTTATATTCCACACAAAACACGTATATTTGTTAGTTTCGACCTATAATAACACACCAACAACACACTGAATTACTAGACAATAAGACACAACTATTTTTTAAATTATATCAGAAATTGTTTTACATACCCTGTCTAACTTCTTCCATATTTAAACTTTTTCACAGTGTTTAAAATTAATATTTTACTCACGATCAAAGTTAGTAAAAATTTCGCGCGCATTCTCTGTTCATAACGCAACCATAAAACAGCTGACTTTCTCCTTCTATAAAATAACAGGGTGCAACATAAAAATTATAAAAAAAACGTTTATATAACCGTTAGAGTATACGAATTCAAAAAACTAAAGCAGATTTTAAATTTTAAACAAAAAAAAAAATTGAATTTATGCCAAAAATAGCAACGTTTTACCCTTAGTGGAATGGGCAAAATGTTTTTGCAAAATACTATTTATTTCTTTGTCCACGGCCTTATAATTCAGATGAAAATTACAGTATATTTCTGGGCTTGTGATATTTTTCAGTATAAAAGGACCTGTATATAACAAAAATTTACGCAACTCTGGTGCCTTCCATCTATCTAATTCTTTCAAGCTACGAGGTTTTCTACTAAACTGTTTTGAAATATTTTTGGCATAAAAACTAACTCTTTTAAAGGTGTACATATTGATTTTCCATGAAACTAATGAACAATCTTCACCCTTTTTTTAATCCATGCCTTCAGAAGGGTTCGCATTACACTGTGATATCATATCAATATCAAGCAATTCCAGTGCTGAGGGTGTTTGTTTAGTATGGTGCTCTGGTTGCAAACGATTTCTAAAAGATTCATTGCTTCTAACCCTGCCTTTACACATGCAAGTACTAGCAAGTACTTCAAAAAATTAGTTTTTTGTTAAAATTAAAAGAGTTATTAAATGAAAATGAAAAATGTTTAATTGTATTTAATTTTGGATCCATTTTGAACGTTGTAGTTCCAGAGATTTTCTTGATATTATTATCCTGTCGCTAAAGGAGCCTGACGATTTAATGGTCAACAAATTAGTTTTACTTCGATTAATATTCGATCACAAATGTGCCTCACAAATAAATTTTTATCATATTAGAATATGTATTTTGTTGTTATGGCTGTAAAGCAGTGAAGGGCAAATGCTATACACGCGACGTTGACACACGTATACCATAACCTGTTTCGCTGTCTGATCTCGCTGCACATTTTTTTGAGTACACTCAAACCAAAATGTTTAATGAAGAATGAATGAAAGATGATTTTTTTAAAAGAAAACATGATTGACGATGCACAATGCTTGATTTGTCATCGCATTGTAAGTCAAAAAATATTTAGTTATACATTATGTTTATGTACATACATATATTATGTATTTTATTATTTAATATTATTTGTATATATTTGTATATACATATACGTATATAAACATACTAAAATCCAAAAAATTTCTTTAATTTTGGCAACTGAAAAATTATTTGAGTGTACAATTATTTGCGGTCGTTTGTTTTTTGCTGCTTCCAATAGTAGCACATATAAGTGAGTATGTGTGTGCCCGACACTGCTGTAAAGCTTGCATTATTGTTAGCGATAAAAAATATAAATAATTTAACTACGAGTACATAAAACCTTATATGTACATATATTGATATTGTTGTCTGCAACATATCCGATCATAATCTTATTTCAATAATAATTTAGACAAAATCTAAAACTCACGGTTCGTCAATTTTGTAGTTATGTTGGTTTAACGAATTACATATATACAAAAATAAAAATATTCAAAATAAACACAACTGATAATCCATCAACAGATATATACATCGATGCTAATATGTACAATGTAATAGCACAGAGTATACAGTGGTGATAATATTTATGTTTCAAAAGAGCTACAATCAGCTGATAAGGCAGTTCTCTTAAAAAGAGACGTGTGCCAAGATAGCGTCGACAAGATACCGTCGATTTTAGGTATTTAAAAACCAAGAAAATAAAAAAAGGGAAAGTCAAATATCGGGAGCTTCTAAAAATAGCGTAGATTTTGGGAATTCAGAATTGTTTTTTATTTTATTTTAATTTATTACAGGAAACTCTGAAGTGTCCCAGTCAAAAACGGTACAGATTTTTAAAGTAGACACCTTAACAAAATAATAGCATAGTTCTGTATAACGAGTGACTCAAAATGTTCGCCCAAATGAGTACAAAAATTAGTTTTGGGGTTCTATAACACTAGTGTCAATTATCTTGAGTAAAAACGTAAGACTATCTTTTTTATGGGTTCTATATTGAAATTTCAATCGTCCTAATGTCAAAAACAGACGAGTAGAAATAAGTGCTTGTGTGCATCACAAAACAATATTTTATATATTATTTCGTATATTTCTACAGCATAAACTGTTGTCCACTACCTTAACTTTCAATTTCAATGTTAATTGCGATAAATTGAAACATTTTTCATTCAATTTATTACAAAATTAAAAAATTCATAGCAATTTCAATTCACATAAATTATTTTTGTATTGTAAATAAAACACAGCTGTTTTAATTTGGTTTCTAGGGTTGCCCCTAAAATATTAAAATATTGACTAATAACATGGAAAAAAGTAAACAAAATATCTAATTAAATACTTTGGCAATAATGCAATATAACAACTCAATAGCGGTATTCACACCGAGCTTGTTAGTTTGTTAGTCGTTAATCGTTACTTTTTTACACGCATTTTGTTTTTGTATATTTAACGCGCTAACGGATAAACATTTAACAAATTAACGACACGGCACCCCTGATAAAATAGTTGTTAGTTGGTAACTCACAATCAGCTGTTGCAGTTTCTAAATAAATATATTTAAAAAATCATTTGTGATACATTTCTAAAAAAATATTTGTGTACATTGAGAGTATGTTAAATAAATGATTTTTTATTTTATTTTAATAAATCATAAACTGTTCTCGTAGTGGATAACCAAAAGAAAAAATGAGTAATTAAATGGTTTACAATTGTTTTTTTTACACTTTCTCGTGGCATGTTTTATTTTTTCCAGAATAATAAATTGTGTCAAAACAATAAATCAGCTGTTTTACTACGAAAGTTACCAGACTAATAAAGTTTTAAAAAGGGGGTCGTTCACAGTTGGTAACTTTAACAAATTAACAAACTACCGACTAACAAACTAACAAGCTCGGTGTGAATACCGCTAATATTACCAAGGTAACTAACGTAAGTCAGACGAGTATATTATGGAAACTCATTTGTTTACGTAATCGCCCGTGTACCAATCGTTCGCCTGAGAATACACTCGTTATACAGAACTAAGCTATAAGCGAACCGTGCTAAAAATCGTCGGAGCCAGTGTTGGCAAACATGGTGTAATTGTACTTTTTTGATACATTTTAGACACAGTTGGTACATTGGTACTACCACGAGTCATTCGGTACAATTTAAAAATGCTGTTGCATCAAAAGTTGATATTTCAGATGAAATAGATAAATATATCATTTAAGATTTAGGTTACTATTTGTGTAATAGTGCAAACCAAAGAGATTTTATTAAATTTCATGAACAATAGATATCAATTTGATCTTTAAATATGCATCTCTATAAGATGATTATTACGATAAAAAATTGTTGGTTGAATTATCGAACAATTTTAGCCTCTGACATATTAATCCAGATTAAATGATTTTGTGGCTGAATTCAAAAACGAAATTCTGAATTCGTTAGAAGTTAACACTTTTATTTCTTCTATTCTTTTTTTTTTTTTTTTTTTTTTTTTTTTTAACTCCCTTTATTATTACACCTGTCAACAAGATGACAATAAGTAATTTAATTTACAGAGGTGGGATGATAATTATCTTAAATCAGTACCTAAGATAACTTAAATCGAATTATTGAATGATAAGTAATATATAAATTTTTTAGTATCGCTCAGCTAGATCTGAAGGTGTAAACCGTTTAAGTCTTCTAGGTGCCAGGATTTCGTTTGCCGGCAACTGTCTGAGTTCCATGTTGGAATGTTGTGTTAAACGAGTTGTATGTTTAATGCTGCTGATACGGATAATTTCTTTTATTGTTTTGACGTTTAGATCTCGATGTATGTCCTCATCTCTAATATACCATTCTGCGTTGACAATAGTTCGCAATATTTTAGATTGAACTCGTTGAATAATTTTTAAGTTTGTTGTGCTAGCTGTACCCCATATTTCTACCCCGTACTTCCAAATTGGCGCTATAATTGTGTTGTATATAAGTAGTTTGCTTTGAGTTGTTAGTTTAGATTCTCTCCCTAACAGCCAAAATAATTGTCTAAACCTGTTGTTTATTTCTTTTTTCTTTTGAGTGATGTGATCTTTCCAGTTAAGTTTTGAGTCAATTATAATGCCAAGATACTTCGCCTTTGTATCCATAAGAATTGGTAGAGTATTTATTTGGATAGGTTGAAAGTTTGTTATCTTTCTATTAGTGTAGATTACTTGAATTGTTTTATCACTGTTTACTTGAATTCCCCAACTACGGAACCAATTCATTGTATTATTGAGCAGTTGTTGTAAGTTTTGCATAGCCCATTTGATGTTTGCGTGTGATGATAGTAGAACAGTGTCGTCAGCAAATGTTGCTATCATATTGTTATTTGTTGTAGGAGTTGGAATATCTGATGTAAACAGGAGGTAAAGCATTGGTCCGAGGACACTACCTTGAGGTACTCCAGCTTTTATAGAAAGTATTTTTGAATACTCGTCTTTATATTTAACATAGAATCTTCGGTTTTGTAGGTAGTTTTGTAGTATTAAGAAGAATTCTTTTGGCAATTGATTTTTTAGTTTATGAAGAAGACCTTTGTGCCATACGCTATCAAACGCCTTTGCAACGTCGAGGTATGTTGCAACGCAAAAGTTTTTTTTGTCAATATCAGACGATATTTTATTTGTTACTCTATGAATTTGTTGTATAGTAGAGAACTTTCGCCTAAATCCAAATTGGTGTTTGGGGATGAGTTGTCTTTCTAGAAGAATTGGTTCAATACGTTCATAGAAGAGTTTTTCGAAGATCTTTGACAGCAGTGGCAGAAGGCTAATTGGCCTGTAAGATGTTGTTTTTGAGGCATCTTTGTTTGGTTTAGGAATAGCGATTATCTCAGCGACTTTCCATACTTTTGGGAAATATTTAATATCTATAACTGAATTAAATAAATTTCTTAAATAGACTAGGGCCTTATTCGGCAATTCTTTTAGTAGTTTTCCGGTGATCTGATCATAACCAGGAGATTTATTATCTTTTGTTGTTTTTATAATTTTTTTAATTTCATTAATTGAAATTCTTCTGATATGAGAGTTGGAAGAGCTGTTTGGAAAACTTTGAAGAGTTATATCCTTTTCGTCCATTGGATTTGTAAAGGTTTTAGAAAAATGATCTGCAAGAACATTAGCTTTTTCTTCATTTGTGCGGGCCCATGTGAGATCAGGTTTTTGGATCGGCGGCTGATGTAAAATTCCATTATTTATTTTTTTGGTTGCTTTCCAGAGTGAGTAATTTGTTGTAGCTGATGAGTCAAGGTTAGTAAGATATCTTTGTAGTTTATCTTCTTTGTCCTTCTTTAGCAAGTTTTTGAGATCTTTTGTGAGCCTATTAAGGTGGGTTTTGTCCTGAATTGTCCTTGTAGTTTGCCATCTTTTTCTTAATCTTCGTTTGGCTTTTATTTTCTCTTGGATGTGAGGTGGGATACTGAATTTATCTACTGTGTGTGTTCTGGATGGAGTAGAATCACTAACCGCGTTTATAAGCGTATCATTGAAAAAAGTTATAGAATTATCCAATTCTTCTTCGGTTTTTAGCGATATATTTGTCTCGAGTTTTGTCTCTAAGATTTCTCTGAAACAATCCCAGTCGGTTTTCTTGTTGTATATAAATTTATTTTGATTGGATAGAAGTACATCGGTTTGGTATATAAGTACCACTGGAGAGTGGTCAGAAGATAATTCAAAGCATGATTTTATATTTAGATAATCATGTCTTATATTCTTGGTAATAAAAAAGTCTAAGAGATCTGGTTTTTTGTGAGTGTTTGTAGGCCAGTAAGTAGGCTCTCCAGTACTTATAAATTTGCATTTGAATTCATTTATTGCCTCTAGTAAATTTTTTCCTTTCGATAGTGTTAATCGAGATCCCCAAACTGTATTTTTGGAGTTAAAATCACCACCCACTATAAACCGATTCCCAAGAGATTTAAGGAGTTCAAGATATTCAATTTTTGTGTTATTATGTTTCGGCGGGCAGTAGACTGCAGATAATACAAATGGACCGTGTATATCTTCTATTAAAATGGAAGTAGCTTGAATATAATCTTTTCTAAAATTCTGTAATTCAGTACATTTAATGGATTTTCGTATTATTATTGCTGTACCCCCATGCGCTGTGTTGTCAGGATGATTTGTATAAAAGATTGAGTAGTTTGGTATGGCTATAAAGCTTTTTTGCGTGAAGTGGGTTTCAGAGACAAGTAGTACGTCTACTGAAGAGCGATTTAAAAATAATTTTAGTTCGAGTGTGTGTTGGATAAGCCCGTTCGCGTTCCATTGTACTATATTAAGTTTACTTAGTCTGTCCATCGAGCTTAGTTAGAAGTACTGTGATAATGTTCATCATGTTAGATACTTGAGAAATCAGTTGCTTCATCATATCTTTAAGGTCTTGCATATCATTACTTATTTGCGGTGTAGTGGAACTGAATAAAGAATTACTAATAATGGACATTTCCTCAGTATTAGGGTTTTGACTCTGTGCTGTTGCTTGAGCGTAAGTCACTGTTGGATTTATTCTACTGTTTGTTGTAGGTACGTTTCGAGAATTATCAGCTTGTTGTGTTTGGTGTTCTTGGACGGTTATTTTTTCTTTGTTTCTTAGTGGTGGAAATTGCTTAATTTTGAGGGATTTGTATACCATACATCCTTTATAATTTGCGGTATGGTTTTCACCGCATAACGCGCATTTAATATGTTCGCTTTTCTGTTTGATTGGGCAAAGCATAGTTTTGTGATCTCCAGCACATTTAACGCAAACGGGGATTTTGTTGCAAAAGTTTTTGGTGTGGCCATATTTTTGGCAGTTTGTACATTGAGGTAAAGTTCTTTTTGAACGTGGAGGTTCAAAACTAATTTTACAGTGTAAAAGGTGCGTTAACGAATATATTTCCTTATTATTTTGACTTGATTTAAGTTCAATAGAAAACAGAGATAGTGGTTTTTTTGTACCAGTTTGTAGGATATTTTGGATATGTGTTACTTCGTGTCCTAGTTCACATAGTTCTTTTTTTATTTCCTCTTTATCGGTTGAATAATGCATATTACGCAAGAAAACCTTGAAACCTTTTTGTTCTTTGGGTTTATAAGTGTAGTATTGGGTGTTTTTAGCTCTTAATAGGTTTACTATTTGGGTGTAGTGAATAGATTCTAAAGGTTGAATTTTTATTTCATTTTCTTTAAGAACACGTATTTCGTAATGACAATTTGGTAAGGAGTTTAAAGCATTATTGAGGTTATCTATGAATTGCACGTTTTGAACATATATTGGTGGGGGCTTTGTAGGTTTATTTTTTTCTGGTTGTTTGTGGGGAACACCATCATTTTGAATTTGGTCTTCTTTATTTTCATTATCATCAATAGATAATATTTCAAACCTATTTGGGGTTGAAGGTTGGCTTAACCAGTATGATTTTAGTGTTTTTTGTGGCTGCTCTTTAGTTTTAACTTTTTTATTGCTGTTTGTGTTTTCAATAAGTTTTGTGGGTGAGTTACGAGGCCTCTTTGATATGTTACTGTTTTTTAATTTCTCTTTATTTAAGGGAGTATGAATTTCATGTAACTTACTTGTTGTCATTATTGGTAAGTATGAGAAGGCTGTTGATGTTACTGTTGTTGTTGCTAAAGCTAGAGTTGTTATTGCTGAGTACGATGTTGTGGTAGTTGTAGTTGTTGGTGCGAGAGTAGTAACCAAAGAGTAAGGAGTTGTGTTATTAGTTGTAAGTGTGGGGGTTGTTGAAATAAATTGGAATGTAGTTGCAGTTATTTGAGTATCAGTTGTTGGAGTAGTACATTGAGAGCTCCAAGAGAGGGGTTTCAATTGCGATTGCGCAGTGAGACTAGGATATTTTTGGTGATCATTCGGATTGTAATCTGATGCAGATGCATAAGTATTTTGAGCGGGAAGAGAGTTTGAGCTTATTGATGGTGCTTGACCATTCGCACTTATAACACATAAGCTATTTACTGTAGTAAGGTTTGACTGAGACAGATGTTTATCACTTTTTTTATTGTTAGGGGAGCGGCACCTCTCCGGCGGGGGAGAGCGCTCAATGGGCATTTTTATATTTTCTATGCTTATTTATATTTTAAACTTTTGTTTATTATTTAGTATGTAGCATCATTAACAGCGGATAATGATAGCTGATTTATTTTAATTTTGTTTATTTTTTTTTTAGCGTCTTTTCGCAATATTTTTATATGCTTTTTATATACTTTTTGTACTTAAAAGATGATTTTATACGGAGCGAGGAAAAAAACACGTCCGCACGTTAGATGTACTATTTACTATTCTATTCTTGAAATAATAAATCTAGTAATTATGGAAATGCAATCAAAGGATGCAACTTTTGGCAAATAACCAGATACTTCGTAAATAAAAATATTTTAGATAATCGCAATAATAAACGCAAATCCCAAATCAATATAATTTACAGGGAACATTTTATTACGAAACGAAATCTATTTCTTTGCATTAAAATAAATTGTTAGAGTATGTTTTGGTAACTTTCTTCTTGGAACACTTGTTGCATATCGTGAACAAACGCTTTATCTGGTAGCATTTTCTAATAGAGAGCAGTTTTATAGCATTTATAATATCACTAGAAGTTATATAATGATTCTTTGAAGAAGTCTTACAGCGTATTCTTTTGTATCACTTGCTATAAATCAATATCAATCGAATATAAAATTGTTTAAACATTCGTTAATATTAAAAATGTTGCCATAAGATATATGGAATTTTCGATAAAGTAAGTTTTACCACAAATTTTATGGTTATTTAACAAATATTGAAAATGGTACCGTGGAGGTCTAAAAGCGCATTTTATTTATATAGTTGGTAGGAAATCCAAAATCCTATTCTCCATCACTGGGTTGGTAAAGTAAAAATGCAAAGCACTAAAAACAAGACGAATTTTGTGGACAAAGTAAAATAAACGAAACACACAATTTGAGTTAGAATTTTAATTGTAATTTCAATAAAAGTTCCTAAATTCTATTTTAATAATTGTTTAAGCTTAAGGACTTTTTTATGTTAGTTTTCAATTAAAAATTGATATGAATGTAATTTGCTTCTTTTTATGTATCTAATATATTATTTATAGTATGTAATAATTATATATATATTTATTTTACTAATAGCATTTTTGCCAACACGCCTCTCTTAATGCCTTGAAGGCGCTGAGGCGTTACAATTGTCGGCTGACGGACAAACACGTTTTTTTTTTGCAAGTTATGCAATGTTAAATACGAATGGGTCATCAAAATACCCTAAAGGTAGTAGCAGGGTTAAACATACATATGTACATTAGGGTGGCCCCAAAATAAAATTGTGGATGTTCCCGCCTAATATGAAAATTTGATTCATTTTAAGAATATGTTTCTTAATTTTTTTGTCCTGGGGTCAATATTTGGTGAGCTGGATCAAAGGATAAAAAGGTCCTATATATATGTAATTTTAGTATCATATGAAAGGTCTTTGAGAGGCGCATTTAATGGGTTATTAAAAATTTAAAAACAATTTTTTTTTAAATAAATTTTTTTTAAATCAATTGTTATATTTATTTATTTCAATATTTCGCCTACCATCGGTAAGCAACATCAGGAAAATCTATACACAAAACAGAAATAATGCAAATTAATTTACTTTAATATTGCGACAGAATATAAAGATAAAACTTACAACAACAATGAGTTACAATAATCAAAAATTAGTCCTTACAGTTAAACATTTAATATTGTACTAAATTTTATGTTTTGTTTTATTTATTATACTAGCTGACCGCCCCGGCTTCGCTCGGTATTTACTATTGATTTGTATTTCATAGAATAAGATGTATTCACAACCTGCCTGCTCTTATTTATTTGCAAATTTGTACAGCATACTTTAGGAGACTTTTTTTTCAAATGTTGAATTTTTCAGGAAAAAAATCATAAATGGAGAATGGCTAGACCGATTTTGGATTTCAAAATCAACTAACCATCATCACTCCTCCCTGTACCTTCCCTAAAAATTTTATGGCAATCGGTCGAGCCGTTCTCGAGTTATGGAGTGACAATCAAAATGTACACTTATTTTTATATATATAGATAAGTATAACTCTTTGATAAGTTTTCTATATCGGTCCGGTAGTTCATTCTCTTATCTTGTTCGACCCTGTTGATGTGCAACATTTCCAATGTAAGTCTCAGTTTATATATTTCTTCTCTTTGTAAAATTTGTACATTGTCAAAATCTGTTGTATGTCCTCTCATTGCACAATGGGCTGCAAGTGCCGTTTTTTGTGTTGATGACTTATCTCTACATCTTATGTCCGATCTATGTCCTGCTAACCTAGTTTTCAGCTTGTTCTTTGTAGTCCCAATATATACTTGGTTGCATATGTTAGTGTTGTCCCCCATGCATTTTATTTTGTAGATAAGATTTGACTTATCCATGTCGTTAATTCTACTTTTTGTATTTGAAAAAAGTTGTCTCAGAGTGTTATTTGTTTTTGGAGCTATTTTATATTTTTCTTTGTTGTAAATTTTTTTTAATTCAAAATTTTAGAAAATTTCAGACAAAATTTTAGTGTTTTTTTATTTTTTCATAAAATTTACTTAAATAAATAGTTGAAATTTCGTGATTATAAACATCATGCAATTTAACCCAAAAGGTTTTCCCCGTTTTTTACCTTATAAAATTTACGTTATTTTAATACCCATTACATTAACGAATTGAGTTAACAGAGATTGTCAGATAGGGAAGAATTAACGTTTAAAAAAAATTAATAAAAATTGAAATAGGTAGAATTTTAAAAAACGGGAAAAGCCATTTGGGTTAAATTGCATGATGTTTATAATCAAGAAATTTTACCTATTTATTTAATTAAATTCTATGAAAAAATAAAAAAAAACTTAAATTTTGTCTGAAATTTTCAAAGTTTTTGAATTTAAATTTTTTTTTTTAATTTTCGATAACCCATTGAATGCGCCACTTAAATACCTTTCATATGACACCAAATTTACATATATATACATAGTTCCTTTGGAAGAAATGTGAAAAAAATCAAAAACCTCTAAAAAGGATATTTTTATCCTTTGATCCAGCTCACCAAATATTGACCCCAGAACAATAAAATTGTGAAACGTAGTCTTAAAATGAATAACATTTTCATATTAGTCGGGAATATCGATACATTTTTTCTCCATACAAACGGGGCCACCCTAATGTACATATATCTATATCGAGTACATGTCGAAATATTGACCTTTGCCAGCAGAATATCTTTTCTAAAAGAAATACTTTTATGCCAAATAAGAGAAAGTTTCAAAACGTGGATATTTTGCCTTTCTACTTATAAGAAGGTTTTCAAAAAGAACTTTGTTTTGAAAATAAAATAAAACAAATAATTTATATCTAATTCTTATTTAATATTTAATTCTTATTTAATATTTTAGAAAATTATGAATAAATTAAATTAATTCATACGAAGCTATGCCGGCGTGACGGGCGAATTTTTAACAACACAATTAATTTTTGACTTTTTAATTTTTTTGTAAAAATAATTCGTTATAAATTACGATTGTGGTTATAAATGAACACAGACCGAACCATACTCCTCAAAACAGAAATACACTGTAGGTTAATGTACGTAAATACTTAGATACACTTAGTTTAGGTCAACTCATATTAGAAAACGATTTAATACTAATTACTAAAATAAATTGCAGTAATTATTATTAAATTAGGTTATCATATAAGAGAATTGTTAGTGGAGTTTTATGTACATAGAAATATATTCACAGTACATATACATACATAAGTAGGTAGATAGAGTTTACAATTGTTTAAGTATTTTTTTGTTATAGATAATTTTCGTAATAAATTGTCCAGCTCAATAGAAATAATTAAAATGTCATTTGTTCACTTTCAATCTAATATGGCAAAAAAATTTAGTAAATTTCTTTTCATTTGCCATTAGATATAAAGAAAAAAAACTGTTGTAGGCTGAACTTAATTATTCATCAATCAATTTGACAGACTTTTTGGATTTTTACATGATTAGGCAGAAAAGCTCTTGATCATAATTGTCATAATGTAGAGATTTTGGTTTAAAAAATACTCGTATATTTGCTGAATTATTTGATAATTTTGGTCACCTTCAATAAAATTGTCGAAATATTTTTATAAAAACAAAACAAAAATTCATTTGCAGCACTTACTTACTGTTCAATGGCAAGTAAACCCACAAATGCTGAATATTACGACATAATCATTTGAAATACATTAGTTAGGCGGCGACAGCAATTGTCACTTTTACTTTTCAATTGAAATTTGTTAAAGACAATAACACGAGTTTCGTCTAGATGTTCGTAATTTTCATTCTTCATACAATAAAGCAATACTATGTAAATATTATGTTTAATCCTTTAACCCTTTACGTCTAAGGTCTTAAATAGACTTTTATTTATTTGTATTTTTACAAAACATAATATATATCGTTTATGGTTTTTACTTTCATCTCAGTTCACTTGTTTTGTATCTCAGTTCGTATGAACTTCCCAAAATGAGTCTAGACATTTTTGTCGACGAAGGAATGTTGTTTATATTTAAGGCCAAACAAAAGGCGAAAGTGTTGCTTGTGTGGAAGTAATAAAAATGGTTTGGGTTTAAGGAAAATATTGGTATTCTAGTTTTAATTAGTGTCGTTGGTTTTGTTTCATTGATTATTTGTTAAACATTTATTTCTACAATCGTTATGATTTATGAGCCCTCACTTACAATTTGTAGCAATAAATTTGAGTTTAGTTTGTTTTTTATGACAGGCGCTTAATTTTACACAATAATGACCTGTATACAAATGGTTATATGTACCTGGTAATCTAAATATACAATTCAATTATAAATTATTCTTAAGGTTTGGCCTTAGACAGTAAGAGGTGCCTGATGTTAAAACTTATTTTGAATTTTTCAAATAAATCCACAATAAGATTGTGTAAGGCTTCCTTTAGCTACAATGAATGTTGATTACTGCACACCCAAACCTTTTTTGATATGCAATATTATATTTGTTTTCCGACTCTATCCCCCTAAAGAAGCAATAAGGGTATATACAAAAGGAAAACAGAGTTGGTGGTGAAATCTTTATTAAGGATTTCTGTTCCATTCTTCAAGCAGAAAACTCAGACATAAAGTGTGCCGCATATTGGTGTATCTGGGGATATATATGTGTGTATATACTAATAGCAAAGTGGCTGTTAAAAGTGTAGCAGGTGTCTAATCGACTATGTTAACCACAGAACGCCGGGTGTCTCTGAATGAGATAGCGAGTCATAGTATAATACAGAAAAACTGTATAGCTGATGAATTGGTCAGAATGGGTACAATGATGACCGATGAGGCGATTAACCCCTTCACTAGTATTTCTATCACGAGTCTGAAAATTAATGTTCAGCAAGAACTGTTTAGACTTGTTTAGGCAAAGTAGTGGAATGAAATCACTGTAAGGTTCACTTGGTCCGCATTTGATAGAGTCGGGATGAATTCACTGAATAGCTTTCGTCGTGACCAAATAAATTGTTTCAGTATGTACAGGGCCCTAAACTTTCGTAACATACGCCAGAAGACTGGGACTACGGTACAATGATTACTATAGCAGCTATCAAAAGGAAGAGGAGGAAGAGACTATAACTCAACTACTCTACCAATGACCAGCCCAGCATTGTCAATAGTGGAGTAAATACCTGGGGTCTATTTAGCTAACAAGATACATTTATACTTTCGACAAGGCACCAGGATGATTTGATGATTTGAAATGGAAACAACCAGTGTTGACTGATCAACCAGTTGTTTACCAACGGGTAAGACAATGGTATCAATTTAATGGTCCTAAGTAAACCATTCTAAGAACCGCTGTCCACGGAACCTAACGTAGCATAGGTTTTCATCTGTGGTAATTGACGACGTGTGGAAATCATTCTTGGAAAGATGAGTAGTTTACATCCGAAGTAATATACTGATTTGATAGAAAGATGCGCACTATATCTTTTCAAACAATATTTGAGAATGTTAATATAAAGCTAATTAGTATCACTGCATATACAATAGTTAATTGCATGTTTTATAGTGCCTCATGTTTTCTTAGTCCCCGTTTACACAGTCGAACATTTGGAAGAAAAACATCTGGAATTTTTCTTTGTTTTTTCATTCGCGTTCACACTGTCGAACAATGTTGTCAGACACATTTCATTATTATTTGCTTTTTTGACTTTTCTCTTATTCGTGCTGTGTAATAATTTGTAGTAAATTCCAGCAAAGAAAATGTCAACAAAGCATGTTCACCGAACACCGAACACAAAATTGATTCTCTCTTCCCCATCCGTAATTTTCTTCCAAGCTAAATGCTTTTGTTCCAAATGTTCGACTGTGTAAACGGGGACATAGTAGGGTATAAGTTTTTGAAAATTAATTCTTCTCTTATGGGTAGCTCTCTATTTCTGGAAAATTTTAATGTCGTCAATTCTCCAAGAAGACTGGGGTGTACTTAAAACTTTTGTTAAGATATCAGTGAAAATAATCACAGTGGTTTGCACTTTAATTTATTTTTGCAGTGAAGCAGGTACTAAATTTTTAAAATTTGCTTGGAACATTTAGTAACATCAAGATAAAGTCATGTTGTCTGTCAATTAGAGCGGGAATGTAAATAATTATTTTGCAATCAAACAAACAAACAAATAAACAGTTAAAATCTGTTTTTTAATAAATTAATCATTTAAAGTTTTGGTAAAAAATATTTATAATAAAAAAGTTTCATTCCAGATGACTTATGTGGACTATTGTGCATGTGAATCATTTAGTTTTTGTACTCGAACAAAGTGAATGAAGCGTCTGAGTGTATTTTCCAATGAACGGTGGCTAAAACGTGTTTTGTTAACAAAAATATATAATGTATCGTCTATTAAATTACATTTAATCAAAATACAATCATGTTACTTGACATATAAATACAAAAACATTTTATGATATTACACTATACATTACTCACAAAACAAACATATTTATAGTTACATACACACTCTATTGTATTTAGTTGTATTGAAGATAAAGACAATTTAAACAATTGCAACATTATTGTATGTAAAACACAATTGTGTCAATTTATATATATGTATGTACGTACATACGAACATGGGAAACTCGTATTCATTTTAATATATACCGTATTAAGTAGTTTTGAATTTTGCTCAATTTGTTTATATTGTATCAGGGTCGGAGGTCTACTTTAATAACCTATTGTACAGTGGCATCGATATAACAATAAATATATAGAGGTAGGTATATAAAGATTAGTGTGACCAACTGGCCCGGAAAATCCAGGACATGTCCCGGTTTTGGAAGTATTGTCTCGGTGACATCCCCCGGATGGCCCGGATTTTTATTTTGAATTTATTTAAATAAAAAATATGTGGACTTGAACAACAAAACAGTCTATTTTATTGAAATTTGGCATAATAGCATCATATTTGAATGGAAATTAATTCTTTTGCATGATTCATTTTAAAATCATGTGTCTATGCATATCCCCAGCAAGCCATATGAGTTCGAAAAGAGTCTTTTCTGACACCTTTTTCGGAGCGTTAACGCTCTTTATGAGTATCTAGCTTGAGTTGCGATTTTTCTTTTGTCCATAATTTTGCGATGAACGAAAATATACGCTCTACACTTGCAGATGTTGCTGGCAAACAAAATATAAATTCAATGAATCGCGCGATGCGAGTGTACGGTACATTGTTACTTTGAAAGTGCTTGAAACATTTCACCCAACGTTGATGTGGTTTAGTAGAACGTGGCTTAGTAGGAGGATTATTTTTGTTCGATTCGCTAATTTTAATAATAAAATTTAATAAATTTCAATATGTAACCAAACTCGTCAAAGAATTCTACATTGTTGTCTTCAGGTTTTAACCAATTATTTTCAACCATAAATTTGATCGCTGTTTCTACATCTTTCCAATTCGGTGCAGCAGCGAGTCCCTTTTTGTTTAAGTAAAAACAATAAAAAAATAATAAATGCGACCTTAAAATTTGTTGTATTTAAAATTGCAATGACTCTTTTCTGACATTATCTAAGAGCTCTTTCTGACGGACCATTTTCGAATGTAATAACCCTCTTTTCTGAAGGTTTTCGGAGCAATTATGATTGTTTGTTGGGCTTATAAAGAGCGTTAACGCTCCGAAAAAGGTGTCAGAAAAGACTCTTTTCGGACTCATATGGATTGCTGGGATGTGTCAACGTCGCGCACACAGAACCCAGCATACCATTTTAGGAGCGCTCCGAAAAAGGAGTCAGAAAAGAGTCTAACAAAAGAGCATTTTCGGAGCGCTCCGAAAAAAGGAGTCAGAAAAGAGGCCAACTAAAGAGCATTTTCGGAGCGAAAGAAAAATTTGCTTGTTACTGTCCTGAGTCGGCACGCAGTATAACTCAGAAATTCCACTTAATTATGTTTGTACCAAAGCGTTGTTCTCCTGCTATTTGTGCTTTGAACAAAAAAAAAAACATAGCTGTACCACACAAGAATGATAAAAACAAGATTACACAGAGCCCAAGAAAAACCTCATAAAAGACTCTTTTCTGGCATTATCTAAGAGCTCTTTCTGACGGACCATTTTCGAATGTAATGACCCTCTTTTCTGAAGGTTTTCGGAGCAATTATGATTGTTTTTTGGGCTCATAAAGAGCGTAAACGCTCCGAAAAAGGTGTCAGAAAAGACTCTTTTCGGACCCATATGGCTTGCTGGGAATGTTGTTACTATACACGCGTGTATAGCAAGCGCCCGAGACTGATATACATACATATAAATTTAATATTAAATAATTCGCAAAACGAAAAAATAAATTGTTTAATAGTGTAAACTTTTTTCCAAACTTTACATTAATTTTACAGGTTTACATTACCCGATTTTACCCAAATTTTGAAATCGGAAATTCTAGATAACGGTATTTTAATGATTGCGGTTATTTTGGTCTGACTGAAATATTTATTAATTATATATTTATACAAAACTTTGTAAACTTGTCTACCAGAAGAATATGTGTTTTCATAAGGTCAGCGCTATTTTAGAGAACAGTATTTTGTTTGTATAAATATTGATGGGTATCGATGTTTTTTACTTTTCGTAGAGCATTCGGTGGTAATAACTTTAAAGTAATTTATTAAATTTCGTTTTACTTAATTTAACAAAAAAAAATATATATATTTAGGCTCCTTATTATGAGCTATATTCGACAATCGATATTCGCTGGCTATCGAAAATCGACTATCGAATATAAAATTTGTATTATGAGTTGGCATCGCTGTCGAAAATTTCGTTGTTCAACGAATTTTTTATCGAACACAATTTTGCTGTCGACGCTGTATAAAACTGTGCAAAATTTATTTAAAATGTAAGAATTTGCTTTTTTTTTGGTTTTGATCAAGCAAATACTACTTGTAAATTACTTTTGTTAATATCCTTCAGGTCCTAAGTAGAAAACAGAAATTGGAGAAGCTCGTTTCTCTCATGGAAGAAGATCCACTGTTGGCAAAATTTAGATATTTGATCTAAACTTCAGGCAGTTAAAAAATGGGAGGGCATTACAAAGAAGCTTAATTCTATTCATCAGACGAATGATTAAACCATAATTCTGTGGTGGTCATTTCAAATTTAATTTGTTTTTCTTTAAGAATTTGTAAAACAAATATAGCGCCAGCTGATAGAAATGTACTATTGTGAATAACCCAAAAAGAGTATTTTGCACAACAGCGTTTTTTCATCGAATGTGCACCATATTACCAAATTAAAATTTGTTCAATAAGCATTTTCGACCACAGTCGAAAATCGAATTTTGCTCATAATGGGCACCATAGTTTGTTTTCTATTGTAATTAAATATGAAATACGAAAAGTAAAACATATATGTGGAACAGTTTAACATTATATTTATCCTCTTAATCTCATGCCGATTAATCCTTTAGCAAAATATAAACATTACCCATGTAGTATATTCAAAGGACTTAAACTCCTTTTACAGAAAATATAAATTGATAACATCTATACTGGTTGCAAGTATTAAGTATCTCGATTTGAGTATCTGTGTTGCATGTAACAACAGGTTTTAATATCTGTCAACATCCTATCTAGCACAGCTCAGACAAAAGGTTTAGTTTAGTTCAGGCACGATAATCGTCTAGAGTCTTAAACATATACGCACAATGTAAACGTATATTTTATAATCTGGAAAATCACACAGAATAAAATGTCACACAAAATGAGTTGTTACTGTTACTAGAAGTAATGATACAAATTACATGGACCATAATAGAATATCTTCATTAAAATAACAATTGAAATATACATACATAAAAAGATTCAAGAGGTTACGGAATGTGAAATGTCATCTACTCTACTCCTTCATTTGCTTTGAGCTTCAAGTGAGTTGTCATATATTATAACTCTGTGTCTATCATAGGGAGTGTGAATTCACATGACTAGTACATATGTAAATTGTACAGTGATGAAAAAAGTAATGAAAACTACAGAAGTATAATTTAGTTTGAAGAAACTCCATTTAAAAAGATTATTTCTATGTTTTTTGTTTTCATTCGTTTTTTCAATACTGTACACATACATACATAGTAAATTATCTTGTAAAGCGTGATCCATTTCGAGGTTCCCTACTTAAAAAAACACTGAAAATTTAATGGGGAATATTTATTATCATTTGAAAGAACATTTTTTGGCATTTATTTTTTGAAAGTTGGCCGTTGATACGTCGAAGATGGTTTATCCGTTGAGTCCAATTTTCGATGACTCGTTCGAGCATTTCGACTGGTAACTGGCGAATGACACGCGTGATGTTTTCCTGCAACGCCTGAATCGAAGCGGGTTTGTCCGCATAAACTTTAGACTTTATATATCCCCACAGGAAAAAGTCTAACGGTGTAATATCGCACGATCTTGGTGGCCAATCGGCCAACCCAAAACATGAAATTATGTGCTCACCGAAGTGTTCTCTCAATAAATCCATTGATTGATGCGATGTGTGGGAAGTGTCGCCGTCTTGCTGCAACCAAATGTCGCCGAGATCACGAGCTTCAATTTCAGGCATCAAATAGTCGGTTATCATGGGACGATAACCCGAATCGACTCTCCACGATTTTCGTGGACACTCTACTATTTTCTTCGCAGCGTGCTGAACGTGGTCTAATCGGTCAAATATTATCCAATAATCAATGCTGGGTCACAAAATGGGTAATGGTGTTACGAATATTATGCTCAGTAGGCCGATTATGTTGACCATAAGTTGAGCGAAGTACACGAAACACATTCCTCACAGAACGTGAATTTTCGTAATAAAGCTGAACGTTGTTCAGGCTTAGGTCTTTTCATTATGAAATACTACACAATACTAAACAAAAATAACATGACAGCATACACGACAGCATGAGTCGTGTTCACACGTGATCTGTCAAAAAAAGGCTATTGAAAAAAGTATCTCTACTTGAATCACCCTATATAATCAATTGTAAGAGATGTACATTAATTGAGATTTCAATGACAATGAAGTGATCATATTTCATAAATTGTTTATTCAACAATCTGTAAGAATTATTTAATTTTACTAATTCTTTAACAAATTTACTCGTCCCAGTATGAAAGATGAAAGTAGATACAAGCAAATACATACATACATACACACATATGTATATACGAGTACTACATTTTATAAGTCAAGAGAGAGTTCATGCCCTGAACTTGATTGCTGTGATATAATATATGAATGAAGCTGGAGCTGGTAGTAACAACATAAAATTATTTGAATTGAAAATATATTTTCAACTATTTAGGGTGACCATATTGGCAAGAGTTTTCAAAAGGTGACGAATAGGCATGGACGAACCGCGTGAAAGTTAAACGAATTTGTAATACGGCTGGAAGTTCTTGTGTTTGCAAAATAAGGCCTCTTTATAGCATATTTTTTCTGCTGTGTTTTAATGGTGACTGTAGACCAGTCATGGGCGAAGTTAAAATTTCCCAGCACATGTACTTGGTCGCAAAATTCTGCTTACGCTACATTGACACACGCACACTATAAGCTTACTTGTGTGTATGTATTACTAAAATGAACATGTGTTTCTTGCTTTGTTCTGATCTTAGAAATCAAACTTAAATCACTTGCTGCATAAAGTTTACAGAGGTGTAACAAGACAGAAGATAATCAAGTTTTATATTTCTCTCTTTCTTTGAGAACTGCCTTTTGTTTATACATATAGTAACATAAAGTGATTTATTTTAACACACAAAAATAGGTAACAAAATTAAATATATCTTTCTCTTTTTATGAGAACTGCTCTAGAAAACTGATTTCGTCTTTTTGAAACGTCAACGTTTAGCATTTGTCTCGCTACGCAATTTTTTAAAATTTTATGATTTTCTCTCTTAAACCACAAAGCTCTCTGCTACTTAACCAACACAAATTAAATATCATAGAATGTGTAAAAATACTCAGCGATACTTCGAAACTCATTACAATATGCCTTTTCTCAGAATGTATTCTAGAAGTCGTTTCATAGACATTCAAAATTGCATTTCAAAAGAATATCAACAAATCGTGATTTCAATAACAAACATGAATGGTATATCGTCTCTACAATAAAAAACATTATTTTGCTTTGATATACTAGTAATAACAAGTAAGAAAGTATAGACGGTCAAGCCCGACCATATAATACCCTACACCCAATATATCTATAAAACAGTTTTTGAGAAATGGGCGCTACATATCTCCCATGACCAATTATGGACCGATCATCCAAAAATTTAGTGTCATGACTTCTGTGAATATAAATATTGTATGTGTTAAATTTTATCTCGATATACATATCGATGGTCTCATGTAGAAAGGCCCTAACTCGCATATTTGAAACTTTACAGGAGAAGGTAAAAACATAATAGAAACTGTAATATTCAACATGGAACTTTTTTTGTACAACTGCTTATAAAAGCGTTATTTTTTACACTATTGCAATAAATTTTTGTGAGTAGGTGTATTTGCGTTAAAGGCATTGAAATTGCAAAAAAAAACAATTTCGAAAAAATAGCGAGTTAGGGCCTTTCTACATGAGACCAACGATATGTACATAAATACTTTTAAAAGCTTTATGGAGGTTAAAGTGACTTACGGAGAGAGGCTTATATGGAAGTTTCGACTATTTATAGAATATGAAATATACTAATGTTCAATAATATTTTTAAAAGAGTTATGCTCTTAAAGTGATTTTTGGAAGTGGGCCTTATATAGGAGCTATGATCAATTATATACCAATCTGTACAAAATTTGTAGATGTGATTTGGCTTCATTTACCACTCATTTGTGATGAAGTTTGTTTGGATAATTGCATAAATCAAACATTTATGATCTGTTAACCCCTATGTCAGATAGACATTTATATGGTGGCCAGGTGAAATAATGGACTGATTTCCACCCATCTGTCATTGGGACTAAAAAATATCATATACCAAATTTTATCGAAATATCTTTAAATTGTCACGTGAACTCTGCGCACAAGCTTTACATGGACAGCCAGCCACCCAGACGGTCGGACGTACATCGTAAAATCGACTCAGGAAGTGATTCTTAGTCGATCGGTATACTTTAAGGTGTTGGAACACAATTTATGGGCGTTGTAAACATCAGTACAAATCCAATATACCATCTCCGCTATGATGGTGTAGTGTATAAAAATGGTGTAAAGTACGCGTGAAGCAGTACCCAGCTAAAAAAAGATGCTGTAAAGAGGCCATCTAGACGGCCTTCTTTGGCAGTCACAAGGACTTCCATCCGCATTGCCAGATCGTTTCAATTTTACATGCCGTGCCATTGTTATTCAAGGCCTTGCCTACTCGCTAGTGGATATATGCCTACCAGAAGGCCCACTTGAGAAGGGAATTTCAAAGGTCTACCAAGTAACACTTCATAGAAAGCGTAATTAGAGGTCTGATAAATTAATATTATTAAGGAAAATAAAAATAGAATTAAATTAATTTAAAAAATCACATGTATATAAAGCACTGCTTTACGCGTACTTTACACCATAAACTTTCATAAAAGACTTCGAGTTATAGATCAAAGTTTCAGATTACCCTGATATTTTTCAGGAATTTTTTGCTATTTTCTTCAAATATAATGCAGATAATATTATGAAATTTTGCACACTTTATTTTTATTATAGATGGACAAGTCCTGTTGAAAATGCTAGGAAAGTAAAATCCCAAAACGTGTTTTTTTGCATCGGACCATATTTTGACATAGCTCCATACAAATACCACTTCTGATTCTATCACGCATGTAACCAGTAGCGAGTAGTGCAGGTCTTAATTGCCAATGACACGCCGCGGCGTGTAAAATTGAAATGATTTCGCAATGCGGCTGCAAGTCCGTTTGACTGCAAAGTAAGGCCTTCTGAAAGGCCCATTTCCGCTGGGTATATACCTATGTATGTATTTATGTTAGTTGCTTATAAACATATTCATTTATGTATTTCTGTGTATGTATGTAGCTTTATGTACAATTGTACATATTTGTATCTATTGAATTAAATAAGTAGTACCCTTATTGTACAATGTACAAATACGCATACATACATATGTATGTATGTAGTTATATTTCGTATGCCCTTGATGTAATTGTGGTTTTTGTTGCTATTTTTAGAAAACATTCATATGTTTATTAGTGCAGTTAGACAATTTCATTTAGATGCCTCCAGCTACATAACCACTCGTGTACAAATGCATGTGTACTCCAAATAAACATTGTATCCATGCACAAACTCTCATATGGATATTTAAATTATTGTGTGCATGTACTTTAATTTACAGTTGTGGTCACAAAACTATTCACAGTGGCACAGAAATGTAGCATTTTTAAACGCCTGGTCCAACCGAGATGAAATTTGACATGGTCATAGCCAAGGTGTGTTTGCTGTGTATACACAATGTATACAAGTTGAACTAAAAATTAATTGTGTAGATTTATATTTTACAAAGCATCACACAATTAAATTAGTACTTTTGGCAACTACAATTCAGCATATCAATGCTCATCGGAGAACTGTTCACATATTGATTCTCAAAAGATGCTTAAATTTAATATTATACGAGTATAAATAATATGATTTAGTTTCTATCATTCAGCGTTGGATTTTACTATTATCTTGAACACGCCTGCATAAACCAACGAATACAAATAGGTTTTCTTGATTGTGTAAGTAGACAATTAATATTTTCATAAAATTTGTTTTTTATTTCTTGTCTTTTACTTTGAAATAAATGTCTCATTTCATTTGTATGTATGTACTCCTATGATCTGTTTTCCCTTTGATTCGCTAAAGAAATACAAACATTCATTTGAGATTCAGAAGTACATACATATGTATACTTGCCAGACTGGATTTATCGCCTAAGCTAGTTTTGTATGAGGATAATATGAAAAATGTTAGGGATTTTGTTGGCTTTGTAAACAACAATAAATTATAAAGAACTGATCTTTATTCAAAGTAAAATATATTAACAGTTTCTTATTTGTAGAAATTTGTAATTCTGTTTGGGGAAAACGAAGAAAACTATCTGGCAATTCTGCTCACAATCGAAAACACATCTCAAACGCATGTTCCTCAATTACTGATGTTTATTATGGTAATGTTGTGCGTATAAAACAAAATTCCTCACAATCTACAAAATTTACATAACTTTTTTGAGAAAATGTATTTTCTGTTTTTTATTAAAAATATATTTACTCTTAGCATAAATCCTTACGTTGATATCAAATGATGTATAAATGTTTTGTGGATTACCATTTAAGTGGATAATACTATTAATAGATTATGAGTTATGTTTTCTCAATATTCTGGATTTACATTTGATATTTTGAAAATAAAAATCTGAACTTGTTGCTTTTATTTGCAAAATTCTGTGCTAAATTTATCTTTTGATCACTCACTGACTATTTTAGTCGGTTTTCCTCCGATTAATTGTAACATAGCGATGAAAGACACAAATTTTGTTCACTTCTATTTAGTTATTGCAACTTTAATAAAAACGAGCCATAATGGCCGAATTCACAGTCTTTAGTTAGCTAATGACAAAGGCTTAACTAATGATTCTTTATTCGCAATGCTTAGTTTGCCATAAGAATAACAAGTATTAGTTAAAGAACCGTTAGTATATTAGTTTACCAATGGTTAACTAATGAGTGAGTGTTTCAAATCTTATATCCAGTGTGACCAGATCTTAAAAAGTTAAGCGGCTAAATCAGTTTAAAAATAAGCTAAAATATGCTAAAACTTGAAATAATTTTTTGAAACAATTTTTTACAATTTGAGGTACGCATGATTAAAAAAACAAACTTTTTATATAAATAATACAACTTTGAACTCAAAAACAAAACTAATTAAGGTTCACTTTAGGAGTCTAACCTTAAATACAACTCAGTTTTTTAATATTTTTTGAGTCATTTTCATACAAATTTTCATAATCTTTTTACTTTTTTACACCTCTTAATTAACTCTTCTGTAATTTGAAAAGATTTATTTAATCTTTTTATTTTATTATATATCCATATCATCATAGTAGAGAGGGTATATTGATTTTGTGTTGTAATGGCCAAAAGTATTTGTCTAATATTCACCTTAAAGTATAATGATCGACTCAGAATCACTTTCTGATTCAATTTAATGGCTGTCCACGCAAAGTACAGGTTGCAATTTTGAAGATATTTCGATTGTTGAAATTGGTGCAATATTTCACTTTGCCTCCATAAAAATGCCCTCTCGAAATATGGCTTTATTGATCATACATGTGTGATTTATGAACGTATCCAAATAAATTTTGCCACAAATAAGTTGTATATGAAACGTAATTAGGCCTACAAATTTTGTGCAGATCGGTCAATAATTAGTCATAGCTCTCACTTTCGATCACTTTAACGATCATAACTCAATTAAAATTAATACATAATATTCAATGCAAGTAAGTTTTATATACAATACATACATATATAAAAATCATGATATCTAATTTTATAAAGATGGGTCCATAATTATTATATCTCCCATATAAAGCTTAATTATGAAACTCACTTCAACGACCATAAATCTCCTAAAAATATTGGTATCCAAATGCAATTAAGAATTAAAAAAAAACTAATTTTTTCCATGAAAACAGCATTTTTTTAAAGAAACTTACTGGCAATAATAAAATGTACTTTGTAAAATCATTATAATTATATTCTAAAATAAATCCAACAACAAAAACTGATTATTCAGCCTCAAGAAAGCATATGCACCGTTTTTTCTATGAAAGTCTACAAATAATAACGCAAATTGTATGACAGCGCCACCAAGCGTTAGTTTTAGGTAACACATAATATCAAAAATGGATTCCCCGACCCCATAAACATAAATATATCACATTTCTCCCGGATAGTAAAAATATATAGCCATTATTTTATCAAAATTGTAATGAGTTTTTCTCGTTAGCCAGGGTTCCAAAATCACAAATTTCAAATGCTTGTAAAAAAAATTCTAGCACTGAACCAAAAAAATCCCTTGGAGGTTTTGTTATGGACAATGTCAGCTATCATTTGTATTTGGTCTCATCCCATTCGGATTCCAAAAGTTTCATTTTGTGTCACAGTGTAATTAAACATTGCTCGCTTATAAGAACCCCTTGTAAAAATCGCTTCAACATGCGTTATAATCGGGCTTGACTGACTATATATTTTACTTGGTTTTTATAGAGTACATTCAACTGCTATTTTGCTGTTCAAACAGAAAATAAATTAGTATTCTTAAACTTTAAAATGTGAAACATATTATTAAGAAATGCTTAATAAAATGCCAAATGTGAAAATTTGCAGCTAAATCAAAATAAAACAAGCTAAATTTAGCCGCAAAAATGCTAAAATGGTCACACTGCTTATATATAATGAATTGTAATTATTTGGTCCAGCCAGTGTTTGGGTGCACTTCAAGCTTTTTTAAGTATTTTTCTGCATTTTCAGGTCTTTCTGAATATACGAGTATACCAGGCGGCAACTGTGATCATTGTTTTCGTGTCTTTAGTTGAAGCTGAGGTCGTTTTCTATAGCTGTATTCCATGACACCATATAGGTTTTATGATTGTTTTCAGTTATAAATTAGGAGTTTGCAATCTAAACTAAGTTAAGAGTTTTTGCCAATGAGCCAATTAAATTCAATTTCATTTGAGCCAATTTTGCATCTTTATGGGATTTCCATGTAAGGCGACGATCAAATCATGATGTTTTGTTATTGATTCTCATTATTCTCTACACTACGCAATGTAAAGTTTATATGTGTATATTTCTGCTTTTATCCTCCATTGCTTTTACCATTTTTCTATTTCAAATATATGATTTTGAAGATAGCGAGATGCTTCTTGAGGGGTTTTCACGAGTCCTTTAAATAGCAGTGTCATTATGCTGCTATGCTTAGAATTTAATCTTAAATGTTCGACCAGTTAAGTAACTTGCCAATAGCTTATGTGGATTTATTATTATTTATATTATCACCCCTATTCTGACTTTCGATTTGAATCGAAATTTTCTCCGTTTGGCAAATTTGGTATTCAGAGTTTCGATTCCGCTACGTTTCTTTCGATTGTAGGTATTCTGTATTACGATCGTAGTTACGTTTTTCTACGATTATATTTTAGCAACGGAATTTTTTCGATTACTCTTTTTATAAACTTAAAATATATTCTTATTTTTGCTGAGAAGGCTTAATATTACAAATAAATAAATAAAAATGTAAGTATAAAATGTTTAAAAAGTGATTTATATACATTTTTGTTGTACGGCCAATCAAGAGGTGATATGCAGCAACAAAGAACATGGTTAAACAAATGTGTAATGGTAGAAGGAGTTTTGAATTACTGTCACTTCAAACATTTATTTATTTTTCCAGGTCAAAAACAACGACATCAGAGCAATACGAAAAGCTGGCAAGTTTAATGTCAACAAAACACAGGATATTGCTTGCGGCTACCATAAACGATCCAAAGAGGAAGTTCAGGTATTTTCTTTTCAAGCTTTTCAAGCCTTATCTGAGTCACGTTGTTCTCCTCTTCCACCAATAAAGCCACTGCTATGGATTCCATTTCTCCTTCAAATACAAAAATTAAAAATACCACCTCCGGCTTGACAGGATTCTTAGCACTTAAATATTTTGCAACCAAAAATGATTATCTTTTTATTATTATTAATTCACAAGTCTTTTGTATTATTTTATTTTTATTATTTCTCCTTATTAATCACACAAATTTATTTGTTTTCCTATTTTTATTGTTTGTTGTGACTTTTGTTTATTAAAATAGTAACAAACTTGCTCATTTCTTTGTTTCTATTCCACATTTCATAGTAACAAATTGGTTTTGTAAACATTGTTGTCTTCTTCTTGTTTTTTCGATTAACAATAATTAAAATTATAATTTAAATAGATATTAAACCTAAAGATAAGTTTATATTACATAGTTATAAAGAATATCACAATCCCATTTAGAGCCCATTTGACAGCTTTGTATACAATATATGCCAAATAAACACTTAAGGCGCTACAGGTTTACAGGTAAGTTTAGTTTCAATTTGTATATTAGACCACCATGACACACTTTTTCAAACGCTTGAGAAATGTCGATAAAAAGAGCAGAACAACTTTCTAAGTCAGTTTATAATATTTGTGCCTGTCATTGCTAAATTATCAGTCGGGGATACAAATCCCTCCAAAATAAGTAAAATCCGGTACAGGCCAGTCAGTAGGTTTTCCGCTTAGCATCTCATTCAATCCCATTTTAGAATTTGCATCAAGCAAAACACGATCTTTCGGAGTAATCAGTCTTGATCCCTAGAATGTGTGCTTAGTGTTATAGTCGCCAGCTGTCAGGAAACTCCCTGTTCGTGATTTAAAAAATTATTACTTAAGAAGGGAAATTGGTTGTTATTGTAGAGACGATATACTATTCATGTTTGCTATTGAAATCATGATTTGTTGACATTCTTGTGAAATTCAAATTTGAATGTGTATAAAATGCCTTCTAGAACACCTTCTGAGAGAAGGCATAGTGGAATGAGTATCGAATCTTTTAGAATGTGTAAACAGGCTTTTTACATATAAGGCCTACAAATGGAAGCACTTGCAATTTTTCCCGAAGGGTAATTTAAAATATTTTATGCAAATAAAAAATACTCGACTTAAAAACATAATATTGTAGAATTTGATAATTATTACTATTTTAACAAATGCATATAATTAATTAAAGCTTACATTTGATATAGAATCAGTCGTTGGGAATAGCTGATAAATTCTTAATACCAAATAAGTACGTTTTACAGATTAATCACTTAATCTATACTTTTGTTTAATTATGTTCTTCTTTGTTTCAATTGCTTTTTTTTAACGAGTTTTTTGCAAACATAATAAAAATATAAATAGTGAGTAGTTGACGGAAGTTAAATGATTCATTACATTACTTTTCGTTTATTGCTCAGAAAAAAGTAATTAAATGCACACAAGAAAGCAACTACTTACTTATGTATGTACATTACGGTGGCCCCAAAATAAAGTTGCGGATGTTCCCGACTAATATGAAAATTTAATTCATTTTAAGACTACGTTTCTCAATTTTTTTGTCCTGGGGTCAATATTTGGTGAGCTGGATCAAAGAATAAAAAGGTCCTTTTTAAGGTTTTTTTGATTTTTTTCACATTTCATCCAAAGGAACTTTATGTAAATTTGGTATCATATGAAAGGTCTTTGAGAGGCGCATTCAATGGGTTATCAAAAATTAAATAACATTTTTTTTAATTCAATAATTTTCAAAATTTCAAACAAAATTTTTGTGTTTTTTTATTTTTTCATAGAATTTACTTAAAAAAATAGTTGAAATTTCTTGATTATAAACATCGTGCAATTTAACCCAAATGGTTTTTCCCGTTTTTAGCTTATAAAATTTACGTTATTTTAATACCCATTACATTAACGAATTGATTTAACAGAGATTGTCAGATAGGGAAGAATTAACGTTTAAAAAAAATTAATAAAAATTTAAATAGGTAGAATTTTTCAAAACGGGAAAACCCATTTGGGGTAAATTACATAATGTTTATAATCAAGAAATTTCAACTATTTATTTAAGTAAATTCTATGAAAAAATAAAAAAAAACTAAAATTTTGTCTGAAATTTCCAAAATTTTTGAATTAAAAATTTTTTTTTTTTAATTTTTGATAACCCATTGAATGCGCCTTTCAAAGACCTTTCATATGATACCAAATTTACATATACATACATAGTTCCTTTGGAAGAAATGTGAAAAAAATAAAAAAAAAACTCTAAAAAGGACATTTTTATCCTTTGATCCAGCTCACCCAATATTGACCCCAGGACAAAAAAATTGAGAATCGTAGTCTTAAAATGAATCAAATTTTCATATTAGTCGGGAACATCGATACCTTATTTTTTCTCCATACAAACGGAACCACCCTAATGTACATATTAACAAACTTAAAATAAATATACGTACTCGTACATATGTAAGATTCTGTATATTCATTGATAATAAATAAATTAAGTATTTACTGTGATGATTTAAATTTACCACATCTATTTTAATATACAAGTTTAAGAGATAATCTGAAATTTATTCTTTAAGATGTTTAGTTAATTGCAATAGGACTGTCTTATAAATTACATATTTTTAAAAGCGTTTATTTAAGTGTTTCATTCCATGTCGTCCAGACAACCTATAAAATATATACGACGGAATTTTACTTTTGAAAATCAGCAGTTAGAAAACGCAAGTATAGGGTGTTTTTTAGATGTATAGAACTTTAAGTTGACAATACTTTTTTAACTGGTGGCCATTGTGTCAGCTGGTAATTGATTTATCAGCCATGTCACAGAACTTAATTCCGTTTGGAAGTGTAATTAATTCCGTATTTTGCTTCTATAGAAAAAGTAAAACGAACAAATTTTTCGGAATGAAACCTAGAAATTCTTAAAATTACAATTCCACATAGCAAATTAAAAGTGGTTTCATTCCGAAAAAAAATTACGTTTTACTTTTTCTATAGAAGCAAAATACGGAATTAATTACACTTCCAAACGGAATTAGATTCTGTGACATGGCTGTATGTTTAGTTTGGTTTGGCATTTCAACATAAATTGACTGAGGCCTGAACAAAGCTTCCAACTTGTGCAAATTTATTTTGAAAATCATGGTTCTGTTTGAAAAATAAAACAAATATGATTTTGTTTTAACTGACATGAAAATTACTTTATTCGAAATATTCAAAATATAATCATAATCATTTTAATTTAAATATGACTTTTTGCATTTAAAGTTCTATACATCTAAAAAAACACCCTGTAATTATACATTTGTAATTTTGTAAACAAAAAAATTTGCATATTAAAATTATATTTCTATATACATATAAAGTGATTCATTTGCATCTTTTTGAATTTTAAATAAAACACATAAAATTGAACTGGATGTCAGAATCTTTATCATTGACCGAAAGAACAATGTTTGACAGTTACTTTTTAAAAATAGTTTCATTCATACGCTGTATGTAGTCCATTTTTCGGTCACTCTTTCCAGCCTTGCTATCGGATTTCGAAACTCTATTATTCTATTTATTAGTAGTATTTCAATTTAATATCTATATTATATATTAGTAACATTAGACGTATAAAAGTTAAGTAAAGTATTACTAATTAACAACTTTCGTTTTCTAATTAGAGTGTATAATATAAAAATATTACAAGATTTTATTAATTTATATTGCATTAATGTAAAAAGTATGTGTATTAGACCTGCCCTTGAAAAGTAGATTTCTTATTAATTAAAAATGTGAAATTATGTAAACAATGGTTGTTTTTAATTATGTGAAATAAATCTGACCATATGTATATTGAGCATAAACTGTTTAGAAAACAATTGTTTATACTAAATTTGCATGAAAACAGTAGGTTAACAATTTGCTTTGTTATTTTTCACTCGACATTCAAGTAATTTAAAATAATATTCAATAAACAGTGGGAAGCAAAACTGTTGGGATTTTTTGCATTAGGGATGGGGCTTTTGGATGCGCACATGCTGCCTATGCCAATAGTATTCTTTTCTATCAGACTGGTATTCGTTGATTTTCGTTTCGTCCCTCCAAATAACCCGTTTCAAGTCATCTACTACCCAATTTTTGTGGGTTTTACAGAAATAAAGGAGGTTTTTCACATTTCTATCAGAAAGCGCTTTAATGCGCTTCACACCGTCCAGGAAGTGACGTCCTTGCCAATACTTTTTGCAGCATTTTTCGGGGTCTTAATGTCCTTATTATGTTGCAAGCATTCAATATGTCAGGCATCACCATCAAAAAGCAGTCTTAATCGACCCTCTTGGTTATTATTGCAAGCTACATTACGCCGTTTTTTTAAATCATTTACCGTGTATTTACTTAAATTTAATTTTTTAGCAATTTTACTGCATGAATAATTATTTTGCAAAAATCTATCACATTTTTTTTTCAATATCAGTTGGCGTTTTTCTCAATTTTTAAATTTTTTTATTTTTTTATTTAAAAATCAAGTTAATAATCACTTTACAGGTCAAACAATAATGCACAAATAGAGCAATAACGAGATCACAACAACCAAAAAAAAACCAACGGGTCAAATACCGTTACATTTCAACATTTCAGGATACTGTAGCTTAATTGGTTAGCGCATTTGATCATTAAGCATGAGTTGGTATTTGTAGTCCGGGTTCGATTCCCAGCCGCTGCCACTCAAACAACATCAGTTTCTGATAATTATTAGTTTTCTATCCTGTCATAACTAATATTTACACAGCGCCCTCTTTCGGTGCTATAGCATTGAAACGCCACCGAAGTAAAATAATTAAATAAAGGCTATAAAATCAAGCTTTAACATTAATGCGCCTACTCACCACCAGAGGCGCTGCAATTTTGCATTAAAAACAAACATAATACGCAATTACAGAGTTGTGATATAAAGCTTTCTTCTACTTTCACCAACTTTACTTCTTCATTCTATCCCCTTTCCAAAGAAAGTAACGCAATTATAATTAGACATATTAATTGCCTGAGAGTTACTTCTCTTTATAAAAAAACAGGGCAATATCGTGATAGTATTTATTTCTTGTGCTGTGCAAAAGTTTGCGAATAGTGAATTTTTTGTTTTTTTTTAATTTTTTTTAATTTTTTTATTGTTTTTTAAGCAATTTATGTGAGTTTACGTGCTTTATAATTTAGAATAACCCAGCTAGCAATTGGATGATTGTTTGACGAGCGCGATCATTTCGCAACTCTTTTTTAATCGTTCAGACGGTTGTTAGAGTAGATTTATATTTTTCGCTTCCAAACGGTGCATCGTTGTTTACGCATTTTGGCGAGCATTTAAAGATGGTTTACAGTCAACGATCGTATTTAGCTTTTCAAAATGATACTTTCATCGCATCGTAGACGACTCATATGGAAGAGTCGCCGTCATGACACAGTTTCTCCCGTTGCACTAAACTTCCGCGATCGGAATACGACATCGTGGACGATTAATTTGATCACCATCTCCGATCGCAGAAGTGTCCTCTACGATTAAAAATGCTAGCTGAGAAGGTCCAATTAAATAAAAAAAATGTTCATTCATATGTATAACTATATTTGTATTATTTTCACAGTTTTGCTTCCCATTGGGATCCACGGGATCTAGTTATCCGATTGAAACAAAATAAAAGCCATTCAAAGCAAATCTATTTTTTTAAGGGCAGGTCTAATGTGTACAAATATTAACAAATATGAAATACATATGCATATAAGTACATACATACATACTTAAATACCTATACATACATGTTTATTTAGCATAGAAAATGTTCAGAAGTCAATGCAATGCAATGAGTGATCGACTGAGCGAATAAATGAATGAAATGAAAACGTGTAGACATATTATTTTCGTCATAATAGTGTTAAGTGCTTCCGTTTTTGTCAGTCACGTACATACATACGAGTATGTACGTTACTGATGTGGTTTAAGGCTTTGTGCACGAGTGTATTTTTGATTTGTCGGTGTGAAATTGTTTAATATTTGTCTTTTAGCTGCTATTAATTCTTTAAGCCATATTTGTAAATAACGCAGGTGTTTCAATATATGTATAATTAATGTTTATTAAAACACAATTATTTGACTATTGTAGTTGTGGTTGTTGAATACACATTAGATTCTAACTTTAACGAATTTTTGAAATTTCTTTAGGATTTCGTTTCAGGAAATGAAAATTTTGATATAATTTATTTTTTTGTTCAAATTATGTTTATGTATATTATTGTTATGTTAACCCTAGAACTTATATACATATACTACAGCAGATTATAAACTCTGTTGAGTGTCGAAGTCAAAACCAAAATCGAAATAAAACAAATGAAGAAATCTATGATTAAATATACACATATACACTGCCTTTTATAACTATAAATACATAGATCTTTTTTCAATTTTGTAAGTTGAAGAAATAGGAAAACAATTTAACCTATATGGATGTAAAACGAACAAGAAAAAGAATATAATTAAAAAAAAAGAAAACATTATTTTTTGTTTTACCTTTTAAAAATGTATAAAGAAATTAATTAGTGTTTCATAAGTATAAATACACTGAAATTGAAATAATTTAAAATACCAATATTTACAAGAAATTTAGACTTTAGGCCACTTTTTTTCTAATCAACTTAGAAATATGATTCACCTATAACAGCTTCTTTTAGGTGATATACGTTTTCGGACTATTTAAGTACATGATATCCCTTTGTTTGACGACTTACATGCATAAGTGCGCTGTCTTGTTGAAATGTAAATTGTTTTTCGACACTATTTTCTAAAATTATTATTTCCTATCTAGTAATTTTGTGTAATCAGAAGAATTTATTTTGCTGCTTGGAAATGCCAAATCAAGCATATTGTCTTCAGAAAAAGCTCCCCAACTATCAAAGAATCGCCTCCGAAATTTCTTTTTCAGAACTATTGTTGTTGAAAGATTCAAGTCTGATTTTTTCTCATTTGATTAAATCACCTTAAAAATGTTTAAATAATGAAACTATCAGCAGAGATTATTGACTTACCGAGCCTTGGCAAAGACAACAGCCTTTGTCTCGTGACACACTGAAATACATTTTCTGCCCTGCCAAGGGCGTCATCAGCAATGTTTATTGTTCAAGATCTACTTGTAAATATCATCTATTTAACTCACCATTTATTGAGAAATGCCATTTGTCTAGAAAAATATAGTTTTCACAGTTTTATTCTTCGAGTTATTAATTAAAAATGAACTCAAGCCTAATTAAAAATGTTCTCTAATATAATAAATATAAAAAAGTTCGACATAATATTCTCTAAATATAAATATTAATATAATGGTGATTATTAATTTTTTTTAATTAGTAGACAATCATTTACTTAATTAATAAATTATGGTCTAATGGTGGATTTTCATACAAATTCATGTGCAAAATCTAACAAAGAAAACAACAATTTTAAAGTAAATGGAAAATACAATGTATCTTTTAAATCAGAATAAAATGAAGTGTAGCTGAAAATGATTGAGTATGATACAAGATTAGTGAAAATTCCACTCCGCCTATTTAAATAATATATACGATTAAGGCCCATTATTACAACTTGGCAATAGTTACAGGTATGATGTTACCGGATAGATAAGAAGTATTTGTTATTATGTATGAATTTGCCATATATTCTGGAAAAAATGTCAACTTTATGAAAAATAAATTAATTTTACTTTTTAATTTTGTTTTGCCAATAAATAATTTGATAATCAAAAATGAAAAGCAGACGTTTGATTTATATTTTTTTCACAAACAAATATTTTCACAAACACAAACAATTGTACAAACAAATGTCAGTAATTTGTCAAAAGTAATCGGGTTTTCACTGGTATTGCCATATTTAAAAAAAAAAATTTTATTTTACAAGGAAGTTGTAATAACGAAAAATTTTAAAGGTCACTTTATTCCTCACTTTAATTAAAGTTACCTTTTACTATTAAGAACATTACATGCAAGTTGTAATAATGGCCCTAAATATAATAAAATAGTAATATGAAAAACCGTTTTCAATGTCAGTTTAAATTCGATTTGTCTAATTCTGAAAAAATGTCAAAACAGCTATATAATGAACGAAAATTAGAAAGTTTAGCTTAATATTTTATTAACTATGACAGACTTGCCCTACAAGCTGATTTTAGTTATTTAAAAGTTCTTCATTTTTATTTTGCACATCTTCAGTTTCATCAATACCATCTTCATCCGATAGCATTTTAAAAGTAAAAGTAAGGTGGCACAATCTTCTAGTATAGAATTATTTTTTATACTAGAAGATTGTGCAACTTATTTGTGTTTTGTGTCAGTTAAATTTTTCAAACAAATTTGTATGAAAAAACTGTTTCCCATAATATATTGCTATATAACTTTTAAACTAGGCGAGTGATGAACTTGATACTGAGATATAGTTTGGTTTTCATTATATCTATATAAGTATATTATTATATATTTTAAAATTTCTGCTTTTGAAGAGAACTTTATTCCTTTGAACTTTTTATTTCAAGATATGACAGATATAATTGAATGAAATAATTTGAGTTGATTTAAAGCAATATCTGTCTTCAAAAAGAAATTTGAAATTGCACATTGAGTAGTTGAAAAGTTATGAGAAATGTGTAAACTGTTGTGAAAAGATCGATGCAAAAATACAATCAGTAATATCTGAAACTGAACAACTGCTTTTCGGCTAATCCATGATCTAACAAAGAGAGCCCAAAAAGTGCCATTTTACAGCGTCCTAGGCCAGAAATTTTAACTAAAACATTTATATTTTAGTGTGGAATATTTGTGATTGAAATTCTCAATGCCAAACTTTAACCTATTTCTAAATTTATAAAATTTAATTTTTTTTTGCAAAATTTGTAAACGATTTTGATCTTTGTAAAATAAAAATTTATTTATACTTTATCTAAATCAGTTCATATATATAAATACTCGTATATATGTACATATGTATAGTAATATTAGTTTCATTACTATTATTATTTATTACCATTTGATACAGTATTTTGATATCATGTTTGATATTATTAAATGTCTCATAAACAAGTTTTCCAATTCATTTTGTTCCTCTAGATTGAAATTGTTTTGCATTTATAGTTGAAATAATTGATAAAGTACTTAAAATAACAATAATAATAATAGCAATATCAAATGAGTTCAGTTTTACTTTGATTACAATTCAATACGAGAATTCATCGTTTTGTACTTAAATTGAAAATTGCGAGCATTTGTATAAACATTCATTCATATACAACATTACAAAAATGTGTTTTTAATACTGAAGAATAAAAATAAAAAGTATCGTCATCTGAAATGCAAAAGTGCAAGACAATAACAAAATTCAAAATTGAATTTTGCAGAATTGAATACGTTGCATCTAAATACGAAGGAAGGAAGAAAAATAAGAAACGTAAACAGACCAGTTGGGCTAATTGCATTAAAAATTTTAATTTGAACAAGGTGAAAATTAGATTTTTTCGGATTTTTAAAAAATATTGTCAATGTATATTAATTTATCAATCGCTCGAAAATCAATAAAAATAAGAAAATTCCCCTGAAAATTTTGAAAATTGAATTTTTAAAATTCTATAAAATCGAATTTTCTCTCTCACAACTGACTCCATTGGTAAACAATGCAGTTCAGAGGTCTTGCAATACAAAAATTTGCAAAACAAGTAAAATTTGTTGCTTAATTTTCTAATTGTAATTACTTCCCAAGTGTGTATATATGTACATACATATGTAGGTGACAATGTATGTACGAGTATACTATTGTAATTTATACATTCGTTTATTTGAAATTTGCTTTTTGTTTAAATATGCCTGGTGAAGATTTTTGAAATTGTATCATTTATAAGTTGAATTTGTCAAATTATAATGTAAATTAGCACCATCATATAATAATTTATCTTAATAAATCCAGGATCTATGTCTCATTTCCAGAATGGGGTTTTGGTGTTGGAAACATCTTTAATATTTAAATTACCTTTGTCTCTTATTATGATGCAGGGTTTTAACATTGTTTGCAATTATATAGAAAGTTTTAATATTTTTGGTCCATCTAATAGGGTGTCTATAGTTCGCTCCATGCTTTTACATTGATCATTTTAATGCTTAGACACTTGCATTTTGTGATTAATTAAACAGTTGCTTTATTACTGTTGAAGAATTATTTATTACTAACTTGCTGCCGTCGAGTAAGTCAGTATGTATTTATGTTCCTACGTATGCATGACTTTGTTATTCTCCTTTTATTGGTTTTGTTTTCTTTTCTCATGTTTGCAGGCGTCTGATTGAGGACTCGTCGTATAATTTAATAAAATAAAATTCCATTTATTGTAACCATCCATTGTGCATTGTATCTAAACACATACATACATTAAAAGTTAATACATTTACAAATACAGTTTAAAATTTAGTGTTGACATGTACTCTTATCCGCATACATTTGTTTACATGTCAAATACATATATACATTAGGGCGAAACATCAAAAAAACCTTCTTTTAAATTGAGCAATCCTCAAAACAGCTACTTATGAGCCACAAGATTTTTGAAAATGCGACGACGCTCAAATTAATTTCATTACATAATTATGTTCTGATATATTAAATTTTGTTTCTTAGAAAATATATATATATGTTTTTTAGTACCATCCTAATGCAACACAATTTATACAGGGGCAAACTCACAAGTTATTTCGGGCCAACTGAAACTAATTGTGAAGAATCCTTTACATCTAGATCAGATCGTCCAAAATAAGTTTCAGTTTTTTTTTACCTCTCTTCGTTTTGATAAAAACTGAAATTGTAAATTAAATAAATAAACATTACAAAATGTCATGGAAATTTAATCAGATGTTGACACGACAATCTCGGCATGTTGTCGACGACTAACAAAAAGAAAACTGATAATATATTTCCTTAGAAGTATATATCGTGTTATGTGAACAATAGTCGTCAAATAATGTTGCAATATTATGTACTTACTTGTATTAATTAATTAACTTTTACTTATTATTAAAAAAAAACTGTTGCAGAAAAAGTACTGAAATTTTGTGAATTTTAAGAAGTGTATTTCAGATTATTATGCAACTTGTATAGAAGATACAAAAGTAAACCTCAGTTGGAAAAATGTTCTGATTCCTAAAAATTTCTCCGATCGTTACACAACATTACAAACATTCAAATAATTTTGAAAAATTTTATTATTCTTTTGCGGACAAACTGGGTTAATTTTTGTTATAACATTTTCAAAACTCCAATTAAAACCTATTGTTCAACAAATTCCAAAAATTGTGGAATATGTATACATATCTATATGATTTCATTAAATATACATACATATGTATACTCGTATTTATGAAAAAATACACTTACCTCTCATAGTTTTCCGGTATCAATTGTTTGAATATTAAGGGTTTCGGAAAAAACAATTTTAGACAATAACTTCGTATAAATACAATTGTTTTATATTGTTCCTAAAATAAATTCAGAATATTATTACATAAGCCATAGAAAATATACCATACTGGAGATTTTAATAAAATCCTTACACTCCAATTCTTTTTAATTGTTTAAGTTTTTTTTAGTGGATTTTGATGAAGCTGTAAATAAATATTGCTCGATATCTGAAGATTATATTTAAGTCCAACAAGTTAAAAAATCTCTGATTGCAAAATACTAAATTGTAAATATCATGAAGATAATACTTAAAAAACAATTTTGAATAGTTAAGGCCAAAATGGTTTAAATTTTTGGTCCCAAGGGCATGACAGTGTTAATTTACATCTTCTTGGTACCAATGTTATTTATGAATTCCGAAGTATTTTGGGCAAAATATATAATTTTTGGTTTGTTGTGTTCATAAACATTGTACAGAGTTTCAATCGTTCATGTATCCCTAAACCCGTTTGTCAATTTCAAAGTGATTTCTATTTTTATGTCACAAGTTGTGACAAATTCGGAGTCCAAATTGTTATCACTACCAGTATCTAATTTTTAACCAGTATTTAAATAAATTTTCAAATTCTCCTCGTATGCACATGTATGTGAATTGAAATCTATGTACAGTATTTATATACATATGTACATATTTATGTATGTATATGCTAAAGTACATAAATCGTACATACATTGGTAGAAGTTGCAATAAATAAGTCTTCAACCACATAAAACCAAAAAAAAAGAACACAATTGTGGCATGCGTGTGTGCAAGTACTTACAATAATACGTGATATTTGAATGTACGTACGTATTGCAGCATGTAAAAATATGTACGAGTATGAACCCCAATGTAAACAATTGTTAAGTACAACTATATACACATAATTAAATTTCCAATAACCCTACAATAATTTGATATAAACAAAACAGTTGGAAAAAATTTGTTCATATGCTGCCATACTAAAGATGATCATTTCATTTTACTTTTAGTGTTGGTTTTAAATAAGTATTTCTGTTTTGCTTGTGGTGATTACAAAATTTAGAAATTACTTAGGGTCATTTATAGGCGTTTTGGGCCTAGTGACTTTAATTGTTTCCTTAACAATGAGGTGCATGTATGTTTCCACACATTCAATAGCATACAAATGTAGTAAATTGTAGAGTGTATGTTTGATACATTGTACATTCACATGTCGGTAGTATGAGCTCAATGGGTATCATGATAGTGGTCTTTTATAATGCTGATGATAGGAGTAATAAGTGAGCTAATGACCCCCATTATCAAACAGTTCTATGTCAACATAATCCATTTAATTTCCATTAAATATAATTCTAGTAAAATATGAAATAATAACAAAAATATGAATCGTTAATAAAAGTATAAATGTACTTGTATTTACATACATACATATTCAAAAACAACGAAATTATACTGATATTTTGTCATGCTTGTTGTTTGTATGTATGTACTTTATACATCCATATTCGAGATGAAATCAGTCTACTCGATGCAGTATCAGTGATGATGACGAAATATTGAGGTAGGCAATGCTCACAAACCTATAGTACTCAATTATTTTGAAAAAGCAAAAAAAAAATACAATTTGATAAGAATACATACATGTACATTAGGGTGACAATGGTTTGTATGTAAGAAAATATTTGTTGGAATTATAAAGTTTTCTCAACGGAATATTGTGCCAATAGGTCTAAAAGTTTTGTGCCGAAAATTTGAGCCAAATCGGACAACGTTTTCTGGACGCGCATCGAGGTCAAAGGTCAAGTATTTTTATATTTCGCAGATAATATGAAATAATGTTGGGAAACTCATAAATTTTCTACATTAGTTTACAAAAACATCTGGATTCTGTAGACTTTTAATAAAAAGGACAGTCAAACTGTCAAACTAACCCTCAAATCTCATTTGGATCAAAGTGACCGACAAACTATTTTATTGCAAGAATGTTTTGTATGTGTATGTTATTATTGCCAATGTACACAAATGTACAAATTCTGTAGACTTTTGATAAAATAACTTAAAAATATTCCAAGAAAAAAGTTAAAATTTTTAATTAATATAAAGTTTTAAGATTTTTTTTCTTTTAAAATTTACAGATCAAAATCTCTTTGAAGAGAATGTAGATTAGCATTTTTCGGATACAACTGCCTATATTTTTGTACCACCTGTAAAATATTAAACCATGTTAAGAAAAAAAATTTTAAAATTTATAATATATATATATATAGTTACTTTCATTAAATGTTGTTTCTGTTCCTCATCTTTTGTTATCTTGTCATGGTATTCTTGAATTAACTGAATGCCTCTTTCAGCACAATCATTAACAACACTCAAGTTTTGGATAATTTGTTTTGCTCTTAGGTACTCTCCTATCACACTCCAAGAATGTGGATCTTTGCTAAAAAACTCCATTGAAATTCCAAATCTTTTGAAAACTTTTTTGGTATTTTTTGAAAACAAATCTTGTAAAATATCAGAGTTGTCTCTGGAAATGAAACTTTTTAAGTTTTCCTTCTTTATGATTAGCTTCTTTGGTATTTCTTCATCTTCATTTCCAGATGTATCTACAGACATCTTTGCCACTAACTTTCTTTTTGTCATGTTGTCTATCCTTTCGTCAAACAAACAAAACCCCACACATTCTTCGTTTAAGTAATACAGATGATTTAATAGCTTTGAAATGGCTTTGTCCGCAATATTTTGATTAACTGTTTTGTAGTTTTCCAAATTTCTCCAAAAGATAATGTCATTTAAAGCAGCTTTATATGCTTTATTTGAATCAAACCAAAAATTTGAGTAACAACTTACAATAAAACCAGTTACTTCTATCAATACAGGAATACGGCCCTTTTCCCAAAAAATTATACACTCTCTTACCACAAGATTAGCACTATCCTTTGCAGTTAGCTTCGTTGTCATCATATTATAAAAAAAAAACTTTAAGGCAGTCCCTCTTCGAGGGAAGCTTTGAACCAACTATTTGATGTTTTGAATAGCCTATTAAAAATATTTCTTCTCTCAACGAGGGCATTGCTATATATTTTCACCAAATTCACAAAAAAATATCTCACAGAAAGCACTTTACATCAGTAATTCACACGACTGAATGCAATTTATATAATTTTTGGGAAAATACATAATTCAAACGTATTTTAAAACTTTAGTAGGCCTTGAAATTTATAGTAAGAATCCGTAATAATGGTTGTTGTCTAGGAAAATTAGCTATTTTAAAATATTTGAGTTGTAGATGACGTGATTTACTACAAAGATGTGTTTTTGTAATTATACATTACATGTCTTCGGCAGCCGGAAATTAATGATGCTTTTATTCAAAAACGTTAATGTTTGTGGCCCGCTTTGAAATATGAGGGTTAATTACCGAAATAGTTTTTTTTACTAGTTTTTAAGAAAATCAATAAATCTACATTTTTTCGTTAAATATTGAAGAAAATACACGAGTTCAACAAATTTATTTCGTATAGATTGTAAAATATAAAAATACTTGACCTTTGACCTCGATGCGCGTCCAGAAAACGTTGTCCGATTTGGCTCAAATTTTCGGCACAAAACTTTTAGACCTATTGGCACAATATTCCGTTGAGAAAACTTTAAAATTCATAAAAAAAATTTCTGCTGTCACCCTAATGTACATACATGTATGTATGTATGTATGTTCAATGTATTTATGGACTTTACACACATATTTTATGCCTTCTTTTGGTGGTTCTTTGTTTTCATTTTGATTTTCCCCCTCCGACCACTTTAATTTGTTTAGTAGCAGTTTAGTAACCGAATTAGTTGCAGTTTTTAAAACTGGGGTGGTTTTCTTATATGGAAAGTTTTCTTTGTCGAGAAAAAGAAAGAAACTTTATTTGTTGGCATTCGTCTATTTGTATAATCGGGCGGTATCACTTGTAACGAAAAATAAGAAGACTCTTGTAGAGTGAAAAAGTAAAAACTACCTATAAATTGTTCAAGTCACTGTTGGCAAACATGGTACAATTGTACATTTTTTGGTACAATTTCAAAATACTGTTACATCAAATTTATTATTACGACAAGAAATTGTTGGTTGAATTATCGAAGAATAGGAGTTTCTGACACTTTCACATTAAAGGTTTTTGAGGCTGAATCCAAAAACTAAAGCTTAAAATGTAGTTAATCAGGATTTCAAAATTGTTAGAAATTAACCCTTATATTTCTTCTATTATTGAAAAAATAAATCTAGTAATTTTGGAAATACAATCGAAGGATACACATATACATATACCTATTTAACGAGCTTAACTTTTCGCAAATAAACCGATACTTCCTTAATTAGAATATTTAAAATAATCGTGATAATAAACGCAAGTAATATTCTTAAAGATTTAGAAGTAGCCGTCTAACTACCTTTACACAAATACAAACAAATCCCAAATCAAGTTAATTTACAGGAAACATTTTATTACGAAACGAAATCTGTTTCTTTGCATTAAAATAAATTTGTTAGAGTATGTTTTGGTAACTTTCTTCCTGGAACACTTGTTGCATATCGTGAGCAAACGCTTTATCCGGTAGCATTTTCTAATAGAGAGCAGTTTTATAGCATTTATAATATCACTAGAAGTTAGATAATAATTCTTTGAAGAGGTCTTACGCCGTATACTTTTTTATCACTTGCAATTAATCAATACCAAACGAATATGATAATGTTACAAATGTTGCCATAAGAAACATATATCGAATTTTCGATGAAGTAAGTTTGTGGCTAAGTTTTATCATTATTTAACATATATGTATAAAAAATTGTACCGTGTAGACCTCCACCAAAAGTACATTTTATTTGTATAGTTGGTACGAAATCTAAAAACCAATTTTCCATCACTGGTTCAAGTTGTTTTTCACCAAGTCTGTCCCCTTCTTGCTCTCTCCCACTAAATGACTCTCTGAAATGATAAACTTATTTATTTACTTAATTTCAATCGAAAATGAAACGATTTACGAATATAAATTTATTTCTTCTGAATAAAAGACAAAAACAACAAAATACACTTTTCAAAAGTCTCTCTGTATGTGTCAACTAAAAGATGTGCGTGCACACACAATCATCATCGTGGTGTGTTGCTGTTCTACGTTCAACTGCTGTTGAAGTACATTGTGGGCGCCGTCGCGCCTTTTCCTTATGGGTGCTTCTATAATAAACTACTTTTAAAATACATTTCTTAAACACATTTTAAAATCTTAATTGATAGATATTTCTATCTCAAAATATATATTTTTTTATGAATTTTAATGTTCAGTTATTTAAAAGTGTACGACGATTAAGAAAATATGTATTTTCGAGTGAAGAAATATTTTCAATTTACAATAAAATATTATTGTATCAATTATTGATAAAAATATATTAAAGCTTAAATTGCAAAATAAATACGCCTATCATCAATTCGAGGCGAAAAACCAAATTTATATTTAGTTATAAAATATTTAGATACAATTAGTGAATTATGTTCTACATATAAATTAGCTGAGATTCTTACACAGATTTTATCAAGATTTTAATTATTTATTTTAATTTTCAACCCCATAACAATTAAATATTCTTGGTTATGTGTTGGCTGGAATTAATCTTACAACCCATAGATAACCTTCAGATCCGTACTCTTTTTATATATTTTATGACTGATCTGGCACCTTAAATATATTTTCTGATTAATACTTTCGCTTATTATGATGTCGACTTAACACCCATTACAATATCTGCTGTACCAGGAAAATATAGCTTCACATTGTTTAAAATAAGTTTTTTATTTTTGTGTTTTTTTAAATAGAAAATCGTTGATTATTGGATATAAATGCTTTTAATAATGGATGGCTTGATGTTCATTTAATAAATGTGCGCTTAATGGAATATTTTGGGAAAATACAAATAAGGTTTGGTAAATTCTAACGAATGTATTTTTGTTTTTTATTTCTTGGTTATATCTCATTATATATAAATTAATTTATATTTAAAGATGTTTTAGAAATTATTGTATTGTTTTCAAAAATTACTGATAATGTAAAATGATCATGAATCATTTATATAATACGAGTACTTGTCATGTTGAAAATATTATCTATTTTCCCATTGTAGAACTATCGGAAGATCCTTCAGAATATAAAAATAAGAAATAAAAATCAATTTACATTATTGTTTACAAATTCAAATTTGCTTTTAAATATTTGTTAAAAAATTCATGATTTTGCCACAATGAAACATTTTGTTTTTTATTGCAAATTTATTTTGAGGCACACACACACACATAAAACAGCAAAACATTTTAGGTGATTCCACCTCTGAATTAAAAGTTAAAAATTTCAAAAAAGTTAACAAAAGTATCTAAGGCAGATCTGTGGAATGACCCATAACTGAAATAAAAACGCAAACGCATACAATACAATCACACCAATTATAAATACCACTCAATACAACGAAATGCAAGAGCACAACGACAGCAAAGGCAGAGGAAAAGCACTAAACAACAAATACACACAACACAGCAATTGTAGAGCAGAACACAGCAGAGCAGCACAGAAATGAACTAAACTGAACTGAACAGAGCCGCATAAGCGGAGCTTAGGGCATTTCTGACTAAACAAATGATGTTTATTTTGATTTCGGTTGCCGGCGAAGTAAGTAGCACTAGAATGGAGTGTGTATACACGCGGGCGAGTGCCAAATAGCTAAATAAATAAATAAATAAAAAAAACTAAAACAGTAACTAAATGGACTGACGCGTAAATGTTGCAGAGAAAAAATAAACAAGATAAATACGTACATATAAATTGAATCTACAAGATTGTCTACAGTATAAAAATAGTACATGCAACAACAACAACAACAAAAGCAATGAAATAAACTAGCAAACGACTCCACCACTACACTAAACAACAAACAACTCAACCCAACAGCAATAACAAACAAATTATTTAAGTAACAATTTAGTGCGTGAAAAATTTAGCAAAATTATTAAATAATTTAATAAACACACAAAAATAAAAAATAAAAAAATATATCCTCTGAATATGATAAATGAGATTATAATAATCCACATCCGATTCGTTGCTTGAATTCATGTGAAGAGGAGAAAAAGTGCTTAAATATAAATGACAAATTTTAATAATTCCTATTTTCTGTGTTGGCATTAACGAAATTCTATTACAAAATGAAACCTAAGTTATCAATACAAAGTATCAACATCAATTCATTCGAAATACAAAAATAATAAACGATATAAAACGTGATCAAGTTCTAACATTTTATCTAAAAGAATATAAAAAAAATAAATAATATTATCGTTAAATAAGTAGTTTCTTCTTTGTGTGTTCGATACTCAAAAAAAAAATTAAATAAAATATAAAAAATAAATAAATAGAATAGTATTAAAGAAAAAATCAAAAAATGTCTACTCAAATATTCAAAGTGAAATGTTTAATTTTATGTGGTCTATTTATAAGTTTATTCACCTCAATGCACACCTTTAGTTATGCACCAAAGCCACAAATAGTCATCACTGGACCCCAGTTTAAATTTTTCAAACCTCAAACTCGAAGCTCATATTTTGGATACACAATTGTCATGCGTACCTCGAGGTAAGTTTGTCACCACCAACACCACCGCAATGCACCAACAACAAAAATATATTAAAAAAAAACACACAGAAAAAACTGTTGAAATTTATCATCAACAAATATTTAACTTGATATCACAACAACAAAAGCAAATAGTTGCATAGAAAGCCAGAAAATAAATCTTCCCTATTTAAGGTGGAACGAAAAAGTAATACCAATAATTAACAAGTCCCACTGTATACCCAATTAACAGTCTTTAAAACGATGAATTCATCAAAAGCGATCATTGTTGTGATTGAAGTTCTAACTAATCTACTGAACGACAATGATGTTAATATTTTTGTTAAAAATTCAACATAAAGATTTTTCCTTTTCATATTCCATTCTAAAATCATAGTATTCATATATGTATAATAAACAAAATAGTCAAATGTCATGGTCAGCGTTGCAAATCATAACCGAAAATCTTAAACTATAAGAATTAATTTTTTATTTCATTTCATAAAAAAACATAAACTAAATATTATATGAACTTCATAGAAAATATTTATATGTCTGTACATGAAATAATATTAACTATTATTACTCGTAATACAAAATGTTTATTCTTTAAAAATATGTATATTTATAATATTAATACAAAAGGTATTCCCCTTTTGTATTAAAAATTGTTGCAACCTACGAGAGTTGTTATATAAATTTTATCCCACTCTATCAATATTGCATTTTGGAAAAGACTTTGGCGGAAAGCATTCCCCAAAGGTCTTCAGTTGGATTGAAATCGGGATTTACGACTGGCCACTCTAATACTGGTATACTATTAGTGTTAAAAAATTCTTTGTGTTACGTGTGACATGACTCGGAGCGTTATCTTTTTATGAATGCACAATTATCACCATATAACTCACCTGAAATGTCTATTAAATTATTCTCTAGAAGATCTACATATATCTCAGCATTAACTTTGCTTGGCACTAAACATATTCCGGACTTTCCTCTAGCTCCAAATGCGGCTTGATGAAAATCAGATTTTCGCTTAAATCACGTTTCACGTGGGAGTCTTGTATCACGCAAATGTTTGTGGTGACCGTCAGGACCATCCAAATTAAACTTTTTTCGTTGCTGGTTCAAATTCATCATCCCAACATACTAATTTTCATCAAACGCATTACGCGCTCTTTTGTGGCGCTGAGTTAGATTTTTCTATTTTGTTTTCATATTTAAGACTAATATCCTCTTTTAGCAGTTGCTGCCAGTTAACACTGAGGTCTAGTTCTACTTTTAGTTGTCTGCAGCTCATGATTTTATCTGCTGCTAAATGTCGAATTCGCCGCTTAGTCCTGGTGTCTATGGTTAAAATCCGTCCACTGCCTTTTGCTAACAATTTTTCACTACATTGCTAGATCTGACAACATTGTGTGATCTGACAAGCGTCTTTACATAGCTTTACATCAATAATTTGTGTAAAATCAAATTCAGGTACCGTTACGTTCATTATGAAAAAAAGAATATATATTTTATACATGTACTTATTTGATACATATACAAAGATATCTATGTTTAAATTTTTCTTAACCGAAATTGCATGATATATTTTTTTTATTAACAAAAATTTTTTTGAATAAAAATTTATTCAGCATAATAAAAATGGAAATAATTTTTATTTTTAATTTGTTCGACTTGGATATGACTTTTTATTCCCTTATTTATTCCTACATTCTTTCAATATACCTACTTTTAGATACATTTGATTTTAAATTTATCGGAATAATTTTGATTTCAATTTCATTCCTTAAAATAGGAACAAAATATTGAAATTTACAAACTTTTAGAGCACATACAAATTAAATTAGAATCAGAGGGTTGCGGGTTCGATGCCCGCCATAGACTTTGGGTGTTTTCTGCAGGTAAGCCAAAAAGCTTCGCAGTTTGTATTTGTTAAAAAAAATCTTATCAGGGATTTATTTGTCCAATACTCTGTTTAAATTTCATATTAGATTCATCGATGTTGATGAAGATGACTCGGACTTTCGGGTTGCTTTTTTACCCTAAATTTAATAGTGCTACTTTAAATTCAATATTGTGAAAATGCCAAATGAAATTTAATACATAATTTCAATGTGAAATTGAAGAAATTCCAAATAATATTGAGACAATCCATTTGAATAAAGCCGGCTGTTAAAGACACTACAAGTATGTATGAAAGGGACTATTCGGTATACATTTAAATGTTTCTCAATTTTATTTAACTTTTTTTCAATTTCATTTCGAATCTTTCAAATTTTATTTGAAATTAGAAATGCTCAATTTTATGTGAAATATTCGGAATTTATTCGGTAAATTCCCAAATTCATTTGGAAATTTCGCCATTTCACTTTTAATTGTCATTATCATTTGAAAATTGTTAACTAAATTAGTAAAATTCACTAATAAATGTTCAATATTCTAAAGCATTTAAAGCATACAAAAATGTTTCCTACGATTTGTTTTGATATTCTAATGATGGCTGGACTACCAAAATTAGCCACGCATTCATATATGTGCGAGTAAATCCTTTTAGGGATTTTGATTGCTATGGAAAACAATAAAATCTGATTACTTTATGATAAATTAGTTCATATAATTAGATTTTCAGTCAATTAACTCTCTTGTTAGTCTGTCTGGAAGTTAAATATCGTATTATAACAAATATTTGAGCGTTACCATGGCTAACAAGAAGTGATGTGTCCACCATATGGATGTTTATTTATATACACCTTAAAAGTAAACAAATTCAATTTCAAAAAAAAAAAAAAAATACAAAATAAACCGAAAATCCATTACCATGGAAATAAGTATTCATAATGGCATAAAATGCCGGCAAGCCACATTCAGACCAGACAAATGTTCTTTTTTACATTCATTTATTCATTCATTCCGTCCTTCGTTTGTTCTTAAGACCAGACGTACTGTTTGACAACCGATTAAAATTCTTTCAGCACTCATTACACATACAGCTGCCCCTCCATCCATCCGTCCGTCCGCCCACTTATTTATTTCCATTTTACTATATTTTTAAAATCCATTTATTATTGTTTTATTTTAATTTTGTTTTGTGCATATTTGTCCATCATTGTTTATTTTATTAGTTAAATTAATTGCTTTTAAATTTGATTATATGTATGTATATGTTGTTATGTACGTTCATATTTACTTATTTATTTTATTTTATAGACATCCAGTTCGTTTGTACTTTCGAGAGTATGTTTCAGTTTTTATTCCCTCAATTATTTCTGGTTAAATTTTTTATGTTTTAAATTGAATTAATTCTGAACGCGTACGAGCTATGCGTCGGTTATTTTTTTATTCAGTGTTATTTTTTTTTTTGCAGACTTCAATTAACGTTCCAATTATAATTAAATTAATAAAAAAATTAATATTTTACATGTGTCTAGAGGCAAAGACGATATGGTCGTAAGTGTTTAAATAATTGTAATTTCATTATTTTGTTAAAAATGCAAGTTGAATTTTTGTCTCATCGCATACACAGAAATTCTTTGCAACATAAAACAATCTGTCTGAATGCATCAGAAAATCTTAATGTAACATTTATTAAATGGGCACACGTAGATAATGAAATAAATTCATTGTTAGTTTATTGGTTTACTCCAACATATAAACGAACTTATCATTGAATTAAAGTGGAAAGGACGTATCACTATTTTTTATATGCTTTTATTAAAAGGAAAATTCAGAGAAAGATCTTGTACAGTTTTCTTTGGAAGCTAATGTATTTAAACATCTGAATTTTTAAAATATTTAGGAGTATAAGTATATATGTATATACATATTTATATTAAACCACAAGGATTTCCATTTCACCTATTACTTTGAGAAATTGTGAATTCATAAATATTTACTTAAGGTAAAATGAGCAAATGCTAATTGATCATTTTGTAGCGATTTAATGTAAAATTAATACATATATACCAATACCTCATTTTGCGTCGGGGTTACGTTGCAAAAAAAAAAAAAAAACACGACGCAAAGTGAATTAAGATGTTCTATAGCCAACCATGTAAAGATAGAAGATAAGTTCTAAGGTTACGAAAATACTAAATCGTCGGCTTTTTTTCAACGTAAAACAATTTTCCTTGTAGCAATTGTCTGTATTACTACCACTAGCATTATCGTTGGATAATGCTTTACTTTTCGTCATCAAATAAGCTTTTTGCTTTTGTCTGAATTACCATTTCACTTAATGGTATTCTCTGCGCAACTTGATTTCCAATCCAAATAGAAAGCAAGGACTCCATTTCGCTCATCAAAGCATTTCTTGTACAAGTCATCGTTTTAGCATCTAATGATGTTGTTTAAAAAATAATTCGAACCGAAAACAACGCAATCTCGAAAATCGACGCACAGTGAAAATTAGTATTAATTAAGCAGCGACGCAACTTTGAAAAAACGTAAAACGAAACGACGCAAAGCGAGGTATTGGTGTATTACACAAAATATAAAATAAATTTATTAACAACGCAACTTGAGAAATCAAATCAAAATTAACTCTTAATCGCATTTTAAATTATAATTACCATAACCCTTAAAACGCTGTAAGTTTACTTAAACTTTATAACATTTTTTGGCAACAAAGTAAATACACATCAATATTTGCAAATTGAATGCGAGGTAAAATTGTTAAATTAGGAGGATATCAGGTATCGGAGAAACTTGAAAACATACATATGTACATTATCTGCTCATAGTCAGCATGGACAGACAATTCAGAATTCATAATAGTAATAATTTTTCACTACAGACATTTAAAAATGTAATTTTTTAAACTAATGCACCATGCTGTAACTATACAAGGTGAGTGCAGTACCACAGCTGACTGACTTTGTTTATAATTTACTTATGTCAAAAGTAATACTTTTTCAAGTGTTTTTGACAGCAGTACATTATTTTACACAAACAAAATGCCTGTTGTTTCTGTATTGTATTGTATTTGTTGCCCATTTGCACTCATCTTGTATAATAACACCATGTAATGTACCAAACATTTTCATTAATAGTTATCAGCAGTCCGTAGTATGCGGTTTGGGCCCAGTGGGCGTTAAAAGTGTGCTGAAAAATTGCCAAATTCTTTTGTATTGAAAATCTATGTGCATATGTTTTGGAATATTTTTTAAATTTTCTTTTGTTGTGGGCTCGTTTTGTGTTTATTTTCACAATTATTTCTTTTCTGTTTTCTTGTCTGTCGTTAAGCTCCAAGCAAGTGACGTATTTAAGCATTTCGACAACATAAACAACCTTGTCAAAGTTTAATGACCTTAAAATTTAAACATAGAATTTCTGCACCGATTATCTGCGATTTTCTGCCAGATTAAGTTAATAAATAAAATAATGAAAACTAAACAAAAATACTAAAAATACTTATTTTAAGTGTCGTCAATATTGGGATGTTTTTTTATTTTTCTTATTTACATACATACGATGTATCCATATGTTTGTATGCACATTAGAGTGCTTCAAGATTGTGTGGACGAAAAAAAAAAATTAAATTTACAAGGCGTCTCCAACCCTACAATTGTTCTATGGAATGTAGAAACACGTTCTGAAAAATATTAGGATGATAATTTTTGTGGTCTGAAACTCGTTAATGACCTGGGGAATACTTGATAACTTTAAAATAGATTAACCGATTTTTGTTTTTTATATCATATTAGAACGCCAATTTCATACACATTCCGATACTTTTACATGAAAATGCAAAAATAATTATTTGATGGCAAAATTTTTGCAACAACTGAAAAAATTTCATATTTCCCCCTTGTAATTGCATCTCCAAACTTCAGAATCGATGCGGCGCCAGTTAATCATCATCCTAAAATTTTTTTCAGTACATGTTTCTACAATCTATAGAACAATTTTAGGAGCACTCTAATACACATACATATGTATGTATGTATGTAAGTATGTATGTACATATTTATTTTGAATTCTTCCGGAAAGCAAGAAAGAATTTTTACAGTAAACCGTTTGCTGCAACAAAGACTAAAATATACTTTTTAAATATGTAAAACAAAAATATGAAATTAAGTTTATAATAAATTGCTGTCTCATATGAAATTTTTTGTTTTTGATTTTTTCCCTTTGGCAGTTTTCGTATGAAAGTTCGTTGTTTTGAATGTTTATAAAAGATTTATGATTCATAATGACACTTAAAAGGAATGAATGAAAAAAAGATAATCTAAATAAAATCTTGCCATCCCGCAATATTATTGAAGCGTCAGATATTAAAAAGTATGTTCGAGTACATCATACATATAACTGCAAAATTAAAACATGTAAGAAGTATAATATAAAAAAACGAATTTTTAATAACTCAGTTTGAATATATATTTTTAAACGGTACTGGATAGAAAAGTAAATCCAAATTAAATCCCAAAATTTAGGGATTTAAAAAATCGAGGTAATTCAGATTTTTAGCTCTAATCTCTGCTATCAATTGGCCGATATTGGGTCCGCTAGATACCTGGTGCCTTTGAAAAAAAACATACGGACATACACCATTATGGCATTCCTATTTGTAGCATCCAGAATCGGGATCGGATACGAATATTGTAGACTCGTACATTACAAGCGGAATGATCAACTTATATGCCCCTTATCACTTCTTATTATGAGTATATTTACCTAGTTATAGACATACCAGCAGAGATGCAATTATTTAAACATCTTACTATTATAAACGTAAATAAAAATGCATTATTTCCTCCCCCGCTATTATTGTAAAAGGTACAAATAATTGCACAAAATCAAAATTTACTTTTGCGGAAAGTACCGCATGTACTAGAGTATGCTTGCGTGAGTGCGTTTGCAAAAAAGTGACATAAAGAGTCAACTACTTATTCCACGAATTGTGGCATTAAAAAAATAAATGTTCATCTTTATTTTCTTCTTTGAACTTGAATGAGTCAATGCAAGCAACAACTTAGGGAATTGAAAATAAAAAAGAAATGAACCAAAATAAAATTCAAAGAGTGTGTAAAAGAGTATCTGTGTTTTGTTTTTCGAAATAAATAAAAAAGAAAAACAAAATATATGTATGTTCTTTGTTTTTACAACGACGAATAATTTTAAATATATTAAACCTTTAACGAATTTTTATACCCTCCGCCACCATAAGTGCTGAATGAAGTTTGTCATTCCGTGTGCAACACTGAGAAATATTCATCTGAGACCCAACAAAGTATATATATTCTTAATCCTTATGAAATTTTAAGTCGATTGAGCTATGTCCGTCTGTCTGTCTGTGTAAAACACTCTCACGTCCAAAAGACACAACCGAAATCAACACAGTTTACAAAAACTCGTTTATAATTCTCCTAAGCAGTCTGGTATTAAAAATCAGCAAAATCGGTATAATAGAACCAGAGTTATGGACCAAAATGTGAGACAACCTCCATAAAAATTTGACATTTTTTGTCCATTTTATTAAAATTTTTTTTAAATATATTGCAGATAACACCATGAAATTTTGTATACGTTGTATTTATGATAAAAGAAAAAACCTTGAGGAAAATAGTAAGAATCGGTCCATGATTTCTAATAGCCCCCATACAAAAATCTTCCCCAAATATTGCTCAATTGAATAAAATTGGAATATCAGTACAAAATTCAGCAAAAATAAGTGTCATATAAAAAAAATTGTTAACCGAAATGTTGTTTTGTTCGGTCCATATTTGACCATAGACCCCATATAAAGTCCACATCCAAAATTCACTTAAATACGTATAAAACTGTTAAAAATACTGTTATCAGGTTAAAATTTGACATAAATAATTCTTATAGGTAAATAAATTGTGTTACTAAATTTTATGGTGGTCGGCCCATAATTGGTCATAGCTCCCAGATTAGGACCACATCCGAAAAATTATTAAACCTTATATATATCTTATAAATATCGGCACCGGTATATATCATTTGAATATACACAAAAATCATTCCACAACATTTTGAGAATTTCGGTCCATATTTGACCGTATTCCCCATATAAAGCCCTCTTCCTGAAATCACTTTAACACTAATAAATCTCTTATAAATAACGGTACCGATAAAAAATTTTACATGAATCTTTTATATACATGCCAAAATCATTCCACTTCCGAAATTTACTTTAATTCTAATGTGTATCTTAAATATACTCTTATTACGTTGAAATTATACGTGATATATACTCATATGCATAAAATTCTTTGTTCTAATATTTAAGAAGCCAATGATTTGTCATAGCTGCCAAATAAGGACCATTTCCGAAAAACAATTTAACAACTAAAACTGTCTAATAAATATCGATATCGAACCAACTTTTGTATGGATCAGAAATTTTAATCAAGAAATCATATTAATATCAGTTATACGGCAATTATGCTACTGGATTTTTTAACTATCAGTAAAAAATTATCAGTAGCTCCCGAAACAAGCCTAAAATGCGTAGAAATCATATTAGATGATGCTGGATTTAGAAGCAATTAGTCCATAATTGGTCCACTTCTACTATGCCACCCATAAATCTCTTGTAAATAATATTATTGAGATCAAATTCAACCAAAAGAAGCCTCATCTTATAATCTTACGCTTTTTTATACGCTGTTTCTTAACTTGTTCTGAATATGGAAAAATGTTCTTTAAATTTTATATATTGTTAAATTACACGCAGGATTTTCATGAATATCAGACAAATTCTGTAAATTATGCTGAGAGTCGGTAATTACATCAATTATAAATGGTCAAATTTAGATAAAATTTCAAAACACTTAAAATAAATTATGTTGGTCGTAAAATTGTCTTTCAAACAATATACATATGTATAATATATTAAAAAAATTTAATAAGACTGAATAGAAAACACAGAATAGGGATATTCTAGTCCTATAACCATTATGTTGTATTTCTTATGACGTTACGTACGGTGGAGGGAGAAGTAACACTCAGGCAATTAATATGTCTATATATTAATAAATAAATTGTGTTACTTTTTTTGGAAAGGCATAGCTAGGAGAAGAATTATATGGTGAAAGTAGAGAAATGCTTTTCTTATGGCAACACTGTAATTGCGCGTTATGATTATTAGTAGTACAGTATTGCAGCGCCTCTGGTGGTGAGTAGGCCAACTCATGCTTAATGATCAAACGCGCTATTCAATTAAGCTACAGTACCCTCAAGACTTAAGATTTAAGATTTAATATTCGGCACAGCCGAATATTGCACTTTAACTTGTTTAAAGTATTGTTGTGAATTTGTATAAGATGCACAGCAACAACAAAAACACAAGATAAAACAAAGAATACTGATAAATAAATGCGAGTATTACTCGTGCCATAATGACTTGTGGTCAGCCAGTAAGTATCAAAGAAAAAGTAAGAAAGAAATGAATAAGTTTGTCTGTCCAACTATAAAACAATGTGGTTAAATATCCCACACTGTTTCTTATTTATATTATACGATAATGTATCTACACTTGTAACCAAAAAACCTTAAAGAAGATGGTTTTTGACTTTGACGGGTTATTTTTAGTGCGCTTTTAATAGGTTTGCGTTTTTTACCATGAGTCACAACTGTAACTAGTATCAATAAGTCGCAAGCGCAGTAAGTATGTAGATATATGCAATTCTTAATGCATTAAACTCTGTCTGAAAGTTTCGCTGTATCATTGTTTAGTTTCAATCCAGGGATGGAGTATTACATAAGTATTATAAATAATTGATTCATATTAGAATATTCATTAAAGAAAAACTAAAAGATTATTTATTGTTTTTGACTAGACTAGACTTTGACTAGAGTTACAATTAAGGGTGAAAAACCTAAGTTTGCTGTCAAAAATCTAACTCTTACAACACAAAATACAGGTAAAGCAACGTATTTTATTTCTGTGCCTGCTCTTAATATTGTAAATTGCCAGAGCTGGAAGTTGTGTTATAAGGAGTATTTATTGGGTATTTATCAAAAACGAGTTTAGAGTTTTCGATTTGTATGGGAAAACTGAACAAATTTTAATAGTTTTCCAATCAAAATAATTATTTTTGGGAAAAATTGTAAATCATTTTATAGAAGTTCGCCTGTATTGTATTTTCTTAATATTGTTAAGTAAAACTGTTTATGTCAAATTTAATTTAATTAAAAATTTTTCATCTTCAAATTAACTACTGTGTCTGTCATGAATTTAATAATTTTGACAACATAATAGGACATTTCTTTTGGAGCATTAAGCAAATCTTTGTTTAATAAGGGACAAATTTCGTACAGCGAAAAATATATAAACTTTAAAAATATATTATGAAGAATTCTGGGATATTTTTTAAAATATAAAATTTCAAAACACAAACGTTTTCCGAAATGTTGCCATAAATCTTTGAATAACAAGAAATAATGAACTAATGGGAAATATTCTCTGAGTGTAAAATTGTTTTATAAATTTAGCAAAAAGAATTGAAAACTCAATACAAACTTTAAGTTATTCTCAACAATTATGCATGCATTTGTGGTAATGAACTTTTTTTTTATATTTGTTTGCATTATTCTCACTGTTGTTGTATTTTTATACCTGGACCTTGAAGTTATTGAGGTTTAAATGTTTTGTTAGTGTAATTTTTTAATTAATAATTATAATAAATTGTTTCTCAGTTCATTAATACAAAATTCGTACATCGTTTTTTCAGTTGTTCTCTGTTTATATTTTAATACTTATAATTAACTAAACGGATATAAACAGACTGAATAAATAAATAAATTTTATAAATGATATTAAATTTAAAAAAATTAATAAAAAAAGATACATATACCTACATAAGTACATATATACATATATGTATAAACACTCTACAATCATGAGTTTCACTATGAAAGTCATGTAGAACATGAGGAAGGGTCGGTGTTAAATATGAGAAGCTGTGTGAGTTCTTTTAAGGCCACAGTCAAATTTTTCAATTAATTTAATTTATAAAGTTTATTTCACTGACCAAACTGACATACATACATACATACAAAGCTACAGCTGTATGAATGTACACAAGTAGTTGTTAATTTAACTACATATTTGTATGCGTGTAGTTATAAGATTTTTTTTTGCCTGTAAAAACCAAGAGTTGAAAAATAAAAAAAAGTGTTTTTTTTTTGTTTGAAAGAAACCTGAAATACAATAATTTTGAATATAATACTTATACGTATGTATGTATGTACATATATAATAATTATTAACCTTATTTTAAAAGATTTCGCAATTAATTATTTTCTAGTCTTTTGTTTTTAATTTAATTCGTGAAATTATATATCATCAGAAGTAAATTTTAAGTAAGGATGGTATATTCCATTTTCACACAATAGAACCACAATTTTGAAAAGTTTTCTTTACCATTTACCTTATTCATGCTTAATATTGATAGTTCTTTTACCACAGAAAATCAGAAGGTATTTCTTACAGGTTTTAGGCTTACTTTATTTTAATATATGGCTGATATAACTAGAGGCGCAACTAAAAGAGAAATAACTAAGTTTGCTATCAAAATTCTTAAGCTAGATTTACACGATTGAAATTTTCTTCAAAATTTCTCTTCAAAATGCTTTAAACTCGTGTAAACAGCAAAATTTCTTCAAAATTTATTGTTCAAAATTTATTGAACAAAACTTTTGAAGATTTTATTGATGCCGTGTAAATGAGCATCAAAATCACATCTGGCAATATTGATAACAATAAATAATTTGGCAGCATGTTCATTCTTTTGATTCAAAACCATATCAATACATATACATACATGTGCTGGTGCTATAATATTGATGTGTTTTCCATCTAATGACCCTATTGAATTGGGAAAATTCCACATTTTATTTATACTTTGGGAAATACTCTCCCATTCCTCTTCTGTTGCTGGCATCTGTACCAATAGATTTTATTTTTGATATGTTTTTTTATTAAATAAATTAGGTTTTACGTTTAAAAATTCATCGTTTAATACTTTATATAATGCAGCCCAGACTTCAGGCACAATATTGCATATCGATGATCTTGATCTTGTAAACAAGAACATTAGATTTGGATAACTGTCCCAGTCGCTAAAAATCTCAAAGTAATTGCCAGGCGTTTTCCGGGGTATAAAGATTCCCGCATATTAGTATTAGCCTTTTCTATAGATGGGGTGCCGAGCTAAAGTAAATAATCAAAATCGTCTGGTGACATTCGCACAAAGTTTTTGTATAAGTCAGGATCATTTCTTATCAATCGCTCCCTAAAAGAGACATACCTTCCAAAAAAAAAACAGGTCGAACCCTATGTTCCTTTTGTTTTCTTCTTTTTTTTTGCATTATTATCAGCTACTTCTTCCTCCAATAGTAAAAATGTTGATGCTATGATGATTGTGTCGTCGTCCATACTTATTAATTGTTTTTTTTTTATATAATAAATTATTTCACAAAAGAAGCAAACCAGCTGATCAAAGTCAATATTTTCAATATAAAAAGTTTACGAATAGTGTAAATTAGCTTCAAAAAATTTTGGTCAAATTTTTATCAAAAGATTTTGAAATATATTGAAACGATATTTTGATCAAATTTTTGAAACGTGTAAATAGAACATCAAAATAAATTTTCAAAATTTTGGTAAGTCTTCAAAATACCTTCAATTGTGTAAATCTAGCTTTACAACAACAAATACATGTAAATCAATGTATTATGTTGTTGCGCTAGTTTTTCTCTGAGTTGCGCCACTTGTTATACCATCTGGTTTTTATAGTGTTACTGTAAGTCTGGCAGGATCGCCATGTGGTGTTAGAGTTTTTGTTGATAGTATGTCCTATAGCCCAATATAATTTTATACAGCTGTAGGGGATCAGCTTAATGGTTAGGCGTTCTTACGAACTGCCAGATTTGCGATTAAATATTAACAAACAAGGAAACGATGTGCCACTTTTAGTTTTCAAATATAGAATCCTTCTTTATTTGTGGGCTACTGCCCTTTTTATACTAATTTCTACATTATTGCATATCAAGAATGATAAAATAAAGATTACGCCATGCGCATGATTTCCCGTTATGTGACCTAGAAGGACCATTCTAAGGGTTACCAATAATGTTTCATATGTTAGAATTACAATTTCTTGCAAAAAATTTATGTTTTATGTGATAGTTGGCAACCTTGCAATTAAAATCTCTGAGAGTTCTAAAATAAAATCTGTTTAAAAAAGAAAAACAAACAAAAAAAAAAAAAACACAACAAAAAATATAAACATGAAGAGTGCAGTGAGCAAATGCAAGGAAAACGTGAGTAAAAAAAACAAGTGAGAAAAAATTAGCCAATAGAAACACAGAATGTGTGACGTCACAGGGCCTAAATGCGCAGAATATTTTAAAACTTTACGCGCGTTGGCGTAATTTTTATTTTATCATTCTTGATTGCATATTACTCTAGTCAATCAGAATGCACTCATTAACATTTGACACTCTTAAGTTTTGACACTCACATTCTGATTGACCTAAATACTTTACTATTGTAGACTGATATTTAAACATATTGAGTCACTGGATAAGTGCCGTTATTTGATCTGTTATTTATGGCATTTACCCTACCATTATTGGGGTGGTATGTATATGTTTTAGAGTGGTTATTTGGTAAGCAGTGGACACTAATAAGGTACACTAGATTTAAGGTGAAAAATCGTGTACAAATTCCTTTAAAATCCGTCATTACACTTTTGGCAAAAAAGCGATATTTTTGGCATTAATTGTAGTTTTAGGGCTAGACACTTAAAATTTTGCACGTATTTAGGTAACACTGAAATATAATTTTGGTTTTTTTAATTAATTTTAATTAGACCACGCCTTTTCCGCCTCCCCCTTAAAACAATACGTCCGTCTTGGCAAAAAAGCTGTGTTCCCAAGATGATCTACCAAGTTTCATAAGAATAAAATATTTATTACAATATAAAGTACATAAAAATTATATCATTATTAATTCACATTACGTATGTAGATTGAGTTTATATGAAAAAATTCATTAGCTATGTCCAAAAAGTGGGTATACTTAAATCTTCGAGTTAAAGTCCTTTGTTTTTAGTAACTGTGTCGGTTTTGCGCCACAGATTGGACAACATTGGCAGGAGTTTGTTCCAGTTAAAATATTCAGCACTTTGCAATCTATAAGTATCATATATCCTTCAAACTTCGCAATTATTTTCGTCGTTTTGTGCGTATATAAATAATCTTGTAGGTGTAATATCTGATTATCCAAATTGTCTTTTTCGTTTAATATGAGGGATGTGCTTTCCTTAACGAATTCGATTTTCAAAGGACGACAAAATCTAATAGACTGTGGAGTCTTATTCAGCCAAATAACTCGATGAAGTTCATCTATAACTTTCAGTGCGATAAGCGTAGTTACGAAAAGTGAATTATCAAGACCAGAATTGTGATTGGATTGTGTTTGTATAAACTGTGGCCTGTGGAGCCATCAAATCCGTAACTAAAAATAAGTTTACAATTTGTTGCATCTGAAAGTAGTTCAAACACCTCGTCTTGCATTGTAAGAATTCGGTGAGAATATTGGTGTAATAAGTTTTGTAATGTAACTTGTACCTTGGTTTTAGAATAAAGGATTCCGACAGGTCTACATTTTAATTTCGATTCACGACTTCAGAATAAGGAGGATAAATATCACATCCCTGTTTCTTTGTGTGTTGCTTCATGTTTATGTACTGTTGTTTTGTTAATCTGTTTTCTATTAAATATGCTAATGCGTTATCCGCAGAAACAGGTGTTGGATTAACAGCTATATTTCGACTACTGCCTGCTTTATTCAAAACAAAGGTCATGTCTCTCTCGTTGCATTTTTTGGCTGAAACCGTAGCAGCATGAACTAGCAACGGCGTTGCATGTTTATATTGTGAAGTAACTTCGGAGGCTAATTTTCTTTTTAGCCTTGGTCCAGCATCTTCATAATTTAATTTTAGGCGACCTATTTTTTTGGGGGAAACATACTGCTCATCCATTACTATAATTATACTTTTGCTAAGCCATTTTGAATGTTTAGTTTTAAATCGCTCTTATTTACGGTTGCACTTTGGCAAATGCTTTTTTATATAATTAATAAAATCTTTAACTTCTTTTGATATCAAACGCATTTGGTCTTCATTTAAACTGATATTATTGATATTCTGTAACACATATTTCACAAGTGCATCTTCTGAGCGATTATTGCTGCTCCAAATTTCAATAAGCGCTGCATGGACAAACACATGTTTATCTGCAAAAACACGTGTTGGCACAAAATAGAACAAAAAAGGCTAGTTACTCATTAATTAACATACTTTTGTTAATAACTTGGCATTTATAACTTTTTGCAATGCTTTGCCATTCACACCGCCAGTTGTACCAAAACAAAGTGACTTTCAAACAGCTGACTTTAAAAGCGCGCCAGCAAAAAAGGGTGGCTACCCGCATTGATATTAATTTTTTTTTAATATGGGAATCTAGATTTAGGAAATCAGTTTAATTTCAAAATATGAAACCATATTATGTTATAAAATGATAGCAGCAAATCTTAAGCGATAACAAAACGAAAGCAAAATTTGATTAAAAGAAAGTAAGAACAAAGAAAATACATCGTTTAACAAAATTAAATCCGTGCTTCTCCGACAATGACCGAGCAAAAAATCCAACACCAGTGTCATCATGAAAAGCACAATAGTGTTGCACGCAACAAGCACGGATTCTTTATGATAACCTTCCGTAGTAGGTATGAAACATATTTAAAAATGGACCTCAAGTAGCTACCGGGACTAAAATTTTATGTTGCAGCGAAATTGATAAATTTTGTTATGGTATCCACTTCAATTAGGACTACGAATATTTATACATATATGTATGTGTGTAAGAACGGGGCAGTATACAACTTGATGGGATTGGTGCTAAATTGATGTGGAACTGATGGAATTACGTGTTTTGTTTTATTCTGATTAAGCAAAGTTTTCTCCTCATAAATAAATGCGTATATAGTTTTATTTTAACATTTAGCTATGTTTCTTTTTAAAGAAACAGAAATAAGGGGAGATAGTGGATGAAATTCTACATTTGGATGCTCAACCGGTATGAGAGAAAATTGAGCTACGTGTATGAATTTAGAAATAAGTATAGAAAAGAAAACCTGCAGAAAAGTTTGCTGTCTCTTATTTAACTTCAACACTCTCGAGTAAAGTTTTGGAGCGATTTAGATTCCTGTTTTTATTCAAAAGCGCCAATGGATTGATATAGAAGAAATCAGGTCGACCTAATAGAAAAATATATGAACCATTATAATTGTTGACAACGACGGCCAATTGAACAATACTGGGCTATTATCAAAGGAAAGTTAAATCGTAGTGGTATCTGTTACCGACAATGTTATCGATTTGCAATAAGTTTACAGCGCCAGTGCAACAAAAACATTGTTGGAAATGAATTTTCTACGTTTAGCTCTTCTTAAGTATTCAATCACTTTTATATTAAATTAAATTAATACTAAAATATATATGCAGCCAGATTTTGCGTGAACAATCTTTTAATAGAAGTAATTTGTACTGTGATTCTTGGTTAATAACAATATTTGCACTTTTTTTAATTTAATAAATACAATGTTTCAAGTATAAATTTTATTTGTTGGGGTAATAAAAATAAAAAAATAAACGGAAAATAGGTAATTTCAGTGTTACTGTCAAGTGTTACTTAATTTTCAAAACGTAGATAAATGACATCAGCCTTTTAAAATTGTTGAAGTTTTCTTTCAACTTAATTGACTTGAATCAAATTACAGATGAAATAAGCCAAAAAACAAAACAACAAATGTGAAAACAGATTTACTATATATGTATATATGTACATATCTTGGTAATTCAAAAATACTTTTTCTTCGTCCATTCCTTTATTGCTACATACAGATTTACTTACATTCATCCATATGTACATTGTATGGATGCTTCTTTATCTATGTCAATTGTAGGTTAACTATTTTAATATGTAAGTACTTTATATTTTTATAGCAGTTTGAAATAAATCTAAGATAATTAGAATTTTTTCAAAATACATGATACATACTATGTACATCCATTTATTCATATAAACATATACAAAGAGGAAATTATGCGTAAAATCACGGAAAATGTCAATTATTTGTTTTTTGTTCTATTTATGAGTTATATTTGACATTTTTAGAACATGTTTCTTTGTAGTTAATGTGACAAAACCAAAAAATTAAAATATATATTGATGCATAGATGAGATCATAAATGTATTATTATTATTATTACGTAATTAGTTTTCAATTTCTTAATATGATAAAGTTGCAATTTTGAATGCTCTTCTTATGTTTTAATGACAAAAATTATACAAAAAAAATTTAAATAAACTGTTCCATATAGTCTGCCTTTATAGATGCTAATTCGTCTACTCAGATCTATGTATTTTCTCTTTGGAGAAGGCATTCAAATGATTATTTTAAAAAAAAGTACCAAACTGTTTAACCAAATTTGTGCCTATTTACGACTTTTAAATCGAATTTGTGCTTATGTTTATAACTCCCATAAATATTAGTCCAAAATCAAACGTAAAAAATACCGATCGACTATACGAGAATCACATTCTGAGTCGCTTTAACGATGTCCGTCTATCCGTCTGGCTAGTTGGCTGGCTGTCCATGTAAAGCTTGTGCCCAAAGTAAAGGTCGTCGCAACTTTGAATATATTTCGGTAAAATTAGGTACAGCCCAATGACAGTTGTGATTGATTCGGTTCACAATTTCACCAGTCCCCGTACAAATCCCACCACAATAGGGGGTTTTTCGGTCGTAAATGTCGGATTTATGCATGTAAACAAATTTCGCCAGAAATAAATTCTACATGAAGCCTAATCACATCTACAAATTTTGTGCAGATCGGCCCATTTCCGAAAATCAGTTTAATGACCTAAAATCTCTTAAAAATTTTGATATCCAACTAAAACTCAACGCAAATAAGTTTCATATATGTATATGGAAATCATGACACCTAATTTTATAACGCTCGGTCAATAATTAGTCAAAGCTCTCATATAAGACCACTTTGAATGTGAGTTAAATCTGTGTAAATCTTTTAAAAGTGTTTGTATAGATAATCGAGAGTTTAACACCAAAAATATTTATATGCAAACATGTTGCCACTAAATTAGATAAACATTTCTGAAAAACTGGTTTTGCACATATACTGGATTATATGGTCGGGTTTGACCGACTTTACTCTTTTTTACTTGTTTTAACTAACTTTTTTCAGTCTAAAGAAACTAATGTTTCAAATTATATCAAAATTTACTTAATAATTTTGAATGAAGTGCATTTTTCCATTTCTAACCTTTTTTGTACTATTTTCTACATCAATAAGAGGTCAATTAAAATAAATAAATATTTTATGAAATAAATACCAAAAATAGATAAAACTATTACACCATATTTCTAAAAGGTACCAATAATACTTTTTGATAAATTAAAAATATGATATAAATTTTATATCTACATACTCGTATGTGTATTGGTTTAAGAGATACGGAGTTTGTCTTTTTGCTCTTTTTCTATTCTATATTAGATAAGATTTTATGTGCTAAACAAATTAACCCTGCTTTTACGTTTTTAGTTTTTGTGAATACCAAAGCATATTTCATATAGTGATTAAGAACCACTGGTTGACTCAGACTACATATATTTATTTTCAGTTTAAAAAAAATGCCCGAAAGCTATGAACAATGTGATCATCAGCATCGTTGACTCTCAATGTTTAAAATTTGTTCATAATTTTTCATTAAATTTTTTAAAATTTTATTTGATTTTTTCCGTTTGTATTTTAACACATTTTTATGTCCTCCAGTTTGTTTTGTTTTTAAATAACAGGTATTAATTAAAAATTGTTTAAAAACTGAATTGTAACAAGTCGAGTGCGTACGTATGTAAGTTTGTATTTATATAGAAAAGATTTGATTAAAAAAAAAATTTAAAACTTTCTCCCAGTTGATTATGGAATGGCAAAAAAACAGCAATTTATTTGATTTATTTTACCGCAGTTGCTGAGTTTTTCTACTTAAGATTAAGAGATTTTATCATAAAGGTTTCTATATTTTTGCATTAATACTTTTTGTTGTCTTAGAAAGGAGAGTGTAATATTAGTAGTAGTATCTCAACTATTTATGCATCCGGTAATAAGGTTTGGAGTTAAATGTGTATTTCGACAGTAGCAGAGATTTCTAAAAAATCCATTAAAATACATATGTATGTATGTATGCTAACAATGACTTATGATCTTTTTTACAATAAAAAATTATTAAAAATTTTTGCATTACATACTTATTTATTAGTATTTTAGAAGGAATTTTATTTAATTTTGATGTGAATTTCTGTTTCAGTCTTCATTTTCATAAAACTATGCGGAAACTTTATTCTTTTATTTTAATAAAAACATTAATCAATCGCTCTTGAAGTTATTGACTGTAAACTTTCCAACACAAAAATAAATGCATTTTTCAAATGATCATCATTTCTTTTTATTTAAATATTTGCTTTATTTACATTTATATTCTAATGGTTTGTTTTTTTGGTTACTTTGAAACGTAAGAAAGTTTCCTAAATAGGGATCCGTTTTTTTAATTTTTTATTTTCTATTGTAAAATAGTTCAAGTAAAAACACAACACAACACAACAAAAAAAAAATTGTTCTTCTATTTGTTTAAAATTAAATAATTAAAGGCTTTAAGGCTTAAATATAAATCATTACTTTAAAATCAAACAACGAAACAAATTGCTGTTATGGTTAATTCGAAACAAGCAACTTAATGCCAATGTTTCATTTACAAAAATTAATAAATGTTTTTATATCGCTTTACTATAAAAATTAATAAAATGTGGGGTTATAAAAATGACTATAATTTGGTTCGTTTAAATAATTAACCTGTAACATTTTTGCAAAATGTGTGGATGGCACGTTAAATATATGTACATACATACATATATATATGTATGTATATACATACTCTTGTTCCCGACCCAAGGTTGGATGGGATTAAAACTGGTGGAAATCGATCCATTATTTCAACTGGCCCCCAGACAAATGTCCTCCCGAAATTGGGTTTTAACGATCATAAATGTTTGAATTATGCAAGTATCCAAACAAATTTCACCACAAATAAGTGGTAAATGAAGCCAAATCACATCTACAAATTTTGTGCAGATTGGTCCATAATTTATAATGGCTTCCATATAAGGCCCACTCCCGAAAATCACTTTTAAGGGCATAACTCCATCAAAAATGTTGGTATCTAAATAATATTGAATTCAAATATATTCCATATATATACGAATAATATTGTACAATTTTATGATGATCGGTCCATAATTTATCATATCTACCATATAAGGCCCACTTTCGAAAATCACTTTAACCTTTTAAAACTATTTATATCGAGATACAGTACAACATAAATATTATTTATAATCACGGAAGTCATGGCACTAAATTTTTGGATGATCATATAGCGCCCATTTCTGAAAAACGTTTTATACATATACTAGGTGTAGGGTATTATATGGTCGGGCTTTACCGACTATACTTTTTTACTTGTTTATTTTTATAATGCTTAAGGCTTAAAAATTTTCAAGAAAAACTTTCTATAAGTTTTACTGAATCATTTCAATACACATCTAATATAGTGGAGAGATTTCATGATATTTAAAATCATTCCACTAAATGTACGGTCAAATGAATTACTAAATGGCAAACCCAAAAAGTAACTTTGACGTTTATAAACTTGTATCCGAAATGCTATAAGTACATACATAGTTAATTTGTTATTATCCCACTCATATGAAGTTAATTTTTGGCATTGTAAAATCATCTGTTAATAAATTTGTCATTTATTCTTAGAATTTTCATATAACTACTACATACTACTCGTAGTTTTCCTGTTTTTATTTTAAACAGAAAATATGTTCTATATTAGTATTTGATAAATTTTAAAGCTAAATTTAGCCGTAAAAAAGCTAAAATGATCACACTGGTTCCATTGTCTGCCTTAGTTTTTGTTTTGCTTTAAATTTGTATGTATGTATGTTTTTGTAATTCAATCAAAATATACGTCATCAATAAACAACGATTTTTGGTTTAAGGTGGAAATCAAATGTAACACAAAGATGATTCATACAACATTCCCCGTACACATGCATGAGAAATCTTAACAAAAATTCAAAACAAAAAACAAAAACAGTTGTAAACATTTACTTACTTATGTTTGTGCAACAACCAACTCTCATACATTTTTGAATTGAGTCAACAAAGAGTCTGAAAGTGGGAGAACTTGGACTTAACTTGGTTAATTGATAATATTTAGAGAAAACGAAAATGTGAACATTTCACGGTATTCGATTAAGAGTTAAAAGAGATAACTGAGTATGAACATGTTTGAGTTGAAAATTATACCGGTTTAATTGAAACACGAACACTCATGACAGTTTATGAAATAAATGACGACGACTGTTGTGAGGATGGATGATTACTCATACCGAGTGGGGTCTAAATGAGTATGCTCGTAAATAAACGGTACGTTGGTAAATTATACAATACTTTAACAAGTTAAATGTTTCCGAGAGAAATTAATTAAACAACAACAAAACGAAAACAAATGATATTGACAACAAAGTGTGTTAAAATGCAAACCGAACTTGTTGACTGGTTGGTTTTGGATTGCCTCTTCGATTTTGACTACAGCTCTCGAGGCAAAACGGCCGTTTATAGTTTGTAAGCAAAACAACAATTCAGTCTATTTTACGCGATACACGGGTTGGGTTGTGTTAGAACGGGAACAACGAACATTATAACTTCTTTAAGAAACCCAAAATATTTGAAAAAAGTTTTAAATAATATTTGAGAGTGTTAAGTGCGCGAGTGTAAATGCGATTTTGATCACAAATCAATAGAAAGGAAAATGTTTACAACATCACCATTTATAAACGCACTGTGCGTAATTGTGCTTTTAAGCCATTGTGCAGACTGTTACAATTTATCACCCAAACCAAATGTCGTCATGAAAGATCCCCAATTGCCAACTTCCATGCCAAAATATGATTCTTCTTATTTTGGTTTCAGTTTAAACCTCAGATCGAATGGGTGAGTTTCTATTGTAGAATTAGAACGTGCTATTTTTGATTTTGAATAAAACAAGTAATAAATACATACATACGTACATAATTAAAATATGAGTTGGGCAGGTATGAATCATCATTAAATACAAATTGTAGACGATTTTGTGCTTTTGCTTTAATTTTATTGCCAATATTTGATTAACTATTTTTTTAGGTTTTTTTTCAAGCGTAATCGTTTTTTTATATTATTATTCTGTACAAATGAAGTCATTCATACTAAAAGTAAAATTATTTTTTATCTCTGCAAGTATTTATAAAAATTCATGATAATAAATACATACAATGCTAAAGTACTCACTCATACACACTTCATTTCATTTCATACTAAAATAAATATTTATTTTTATAAAAAGAAGAAAAAAAGTTAAGAAAAAAAATATTCAAATGAAGTTTTAGTCATGGCAATTTTATATTTATATTTATGTATTTGAAATACATACATACATACATACATAAATATTAAATAAATAAAAAATTAGTGCAAACAAATTTAAATTCGCATTCAATATGAAAAGAAAGATTTGTATTAATCACTTTGAATTTAAAGTTTTCAAATGTGAGTTTTGTCACCTCCTAAACTAAACGATTATTATGTATGTACAAATATATATTAAGTAGGTACGTATGTACATTCGATAAATGTACATATGATAAGATTACAAAGTTAGCGAATAAAGTTCTGCTGTTAAATTCGTTCTATTCTGTGGCTACTCATTGCAAATAAACATTTAACTGACTTCATTTCTTTAAACGCAATCACCTTCGCAAATTAATGTTTGTATGATTTTGTAGAAAAACTTATCAAGAATAATAATGACAAAGAGTCTGACAGACACTTGAACAAACATTTATAGACTCAAGTACTTACAAATCTTGGTATACCAAATGAAATTGTTCTAAAATTTGCAAATACGACATTTCTTTGGTATTTTCTTTTGAGTGTAATTCATAGAATTGAATTTCCATTGACAATTGGTCATTTCGAGGTATTTAAATAAGTTTTATTGCAAATAAATGTATTTTTAAATTATTATTATTAATGATGCTCAGTGTTGCCAGGAGGTGAAAAAAGAGGCTAAATGTGCTTTTAAAAAAACCCAGAAAAAAGTTAAATCCCTTTAAACTTTATTCTAGCTATAACTCATTAATTTAAAATTTAAAGCCAATCTGATAACGCGATAGTTATGAAATATTGCAGTTTTTCTACTTTGTTTTTTGAATAAAGACATGGTGTAACTATACAAGGTGAGTGCAGTAGCACAGCTGACTGACTGACTTTGTTTACAATTTACTTATGTCAAAAGTTATACTTTTCCAAGTGTTATTGATAGTATTACATTATTTCACACAAACAGAATGCCTATTGTTTCTGTATTGTGTTGTATTTGTTGCCGATTTGTACTCATCTTGTATAATTACATCTTGGGATGAAGATTTTAAAATGTTTTAAATAACAAATTTTGAAATTGTCAAAAAAAGTTTTTTGTTTAACTAATTTAATAATTTTCGATCGGTTTCGTTATCCAGCAATCTTAAAATTTAGCATTAATTCGTTTTAGATGCTAAATAATTAAATAAGATACACCCAACAAATCTGATTTTTAAGACTTATTAATGTCCATTTAAATATTTTTCAGTTTTTCAAACATCTATAATTAAAGAATAGGTATAATAATAATATCACTTTATGAGATCATCAGAAATTTTAAAGTCTGGTAATAAATGCTGTAGACTTTTTAAAGCACATCGAAACTAATCAAGGCAAATAGATTTTCTTGCAGAGCATTATTAAACTCTCATACCTCCAACTAAAAGTCAACTGTTGATTCTACGTTTGCCCATTTTCTATTTAAATATGAGAAATTTGAATATGAGAGAAAAATTATTGGTTTTCCTATCTTTAGTGAATTATCGATGGATAAAAAGTAATTTTTCCGAAGTGTATCCATATTTTTTTTTTTGTAAATTTAGCTTCAATTGTTCTATTAGTTTCATTAAAACATTTGACACTTTTTTTTAGAAATTTCACATGAAATTCCGTTTTTTATTTTAGTTCTCATACATACTCGTATGTATATTGTCCAAAATTATGTATATAAAAACTGTGCCGATGACTTTAACAAATTTTGATCTGGGGATGATAATGAGTTACAATTAAAGTTGACAGTTTAGTATCAGTGGTAACAGTTGGTTGTTCTTGAAATGGTTTCCTAAGTAGGCAAAAATAAAAATAGCCTTTAAAAGGCTGTTTTAAAAATTAGAAAAAGGCTAAAAAAAGTCAGAAGCTAAAACATAAATTTGAAGGCTAAAAGGTAAATAAAAAGGCTAAATTAAGCCTTAAAATTGCTAAACTGGCAACACTGATGATGATGATTTGTTTGTTTGGATATGTCTGTCCTTTGTTCGTAGGGTGTATCTAACATAAGGTTTTAAACATTGATTTACGCAATAATAATAATCAATTGATAGAAATTTGAAATTGGTCGGTCAACAGTTTATTATTTAAATTATTGCTTTGATTGTTCAATTGTAGTGACATCATTATACTCGTACATATGTATATATTATCATTTATATCACTATAATGGCCATTCACTTGCTATTTTAAAATGTCTCATTATGAAGATGAGTTTTGAGGTCCTTTAAGTGTTTACTATATTTAAAAGTTAATATGTACATATTTACAACTGCTTATGTTTAAAATTTTTAAATATTATTTTTTATGGAACTGGTTCTTCATTTTCATGAAGTAATTTCCTAAATTGTATGCAAAATGTTAAAATGCTCGGATAAAATAATAAGAACGATATTTTAATCATCATTGAAATTTCTTAAATCATTCTCAAAGTTCCTGTATGTTAGAAGAGTATTTATGTAACGATAACTTGAGAGTAGGTAAACAACTAACTTGTTAGATTAGGCAAGGATGGCTTGGCAGGCTAGCAATTTCCAAGACATTTAATAGCGTCCACTTTTATTGAGCTGATTACTTTTGGAGATCGCATTATACGGGTCATTCTAGATTAGATATCATCGTTCCTCTCCTTATCAAATTAAAAAAAAAAAAAATACAAAGAGAGCTTCTAAAACAATGATATTGATTCAAATCGAAATCAATTAAATCTCATTAATTTTATGTTGTACTTCTTCTGATGAAGAAGAATAATTATCAAGAACTCGGAAATACTGCGGTTACAAACTAACTTCAGTAATTCCTAAAATCGATTAATGTGACATTTAGTATAACATACCCTATTTAAAAAATATTTTATATTATATTAAATGTTGGTGTCTATTTCGTTATATCATTTAACGCATTAAAATCTTTTAATACATACTTTATAGTTGAAGCCTTAAAAGCCTTGTATATCGGTTGACTCATTTGCTGATTCTTAGTTTATTTTAATGCTCTTCAAATATTAATTAAATTATTTGTATCGTTCTAATTTCAGTATAATCATTGGTGCACCCAGGGCGCAGTCTACTTTGGATGCACAGAGGAAAGTTAATGAAACGGGTGCTATATATCGTTGTCCATTGGATAAACCTACTGCATGTTATCCATATGTGTTCGATGATGTAGGAAATCGCAATATCGAACAAAGTGATTACACGTTTGACTCTGAGAAACGCGATTTTCAATGGTTAGGTGCTTCCATGGACGGTGGTTTAAAAGACACTGATAAGTTTATTGTTTGTGCACCAAGATTTATTGCTCCAGTAGACAATAGCGATTATTTAATGCATGGCGTATGCTATTGGATCAACGATACTCTAACGGATAAACCCACAAATATAAGGAAAATATCCCCCTTGCGGTTGAAGCAGGATCAAATTCGAAAGGAGGATGGGTTAAAGTTTTATTACTATATGTTGGCCGAACAGGGTCTTAGTGTTCATATTACACCTGACAATGAAGAGTTTCTAATTGGCGCTCCAGGTATTCATACGTGGAAAGGATCCGTTATTCGACATCGCAAACGAATTGCAAATGATGATCCCAGTTTAAGTAGACGCGATACTGAAAGTGTTTCTCGGATTCGAAGACAGTCGGACTTTAGTTCGGATAGTGCATTGGTCTACTATGAATCAGATATACCTAATCCTCAACTTTTCAATCAGCCTAGTGATTCATATTTTGGCTATTCAGTCAGTTCTGGTTATTTCGATTCAAATGACAAAACAAAACTGTTGTATCTAGCATCTGCTCCACAAGCGAATGAGCAATCCGGAGAGGTGAGATTATCATATTTTTAAGTTTTGTTAAAACGTTAAATTTTAAATTCTCCATGAAATTATTCCATAGGTTTATATATATGATTACACAAACAGTGGAATTACAAAGAATTATGTATTTCGTGGCGAGCAATTTGGCGAATATTTTGGATACGCTGTGTTAGCTGAAGATATCAATGGCGATGGTTTGACTGATGTCATTGTATCGGCTCCCCAACATAGAGTTTCTGGTTTATTTGATGATGGTGCGATTTATGTCTTTGTAAATCAGGGAAGAGTAAGTTTGCATTTTATACTTAACATATTAGTCATTGTCCATTTAAAATGTTAACTAAAACAAATAAAATTTCTTATATTTTAACAGTTTAACTTCGAGCGTAAATTGATGACATCACCAATTCACGGAAAAGCACGTTTTGGCACAACCCTTACAAGATTAGGTGACATTAATCATGACGGTTACAATGATATAGCGGTTAGTGCTCCATTTGCTGGCAATGGCTCGGTGTTTGTTTACTTGGGAGGTGAGAGAGGTTTACGTGAGCAGCACAGTCAACGTTTGGATTCTCCAAATGGTTTTATACAATCATCCTACGGTAATCATATGTTTGGTCATGGCCTGTCGAAAGGTTCAGATATTGATGGCAATGGTTTCAATGATATTGCTATTGGTGCTCCTAATGCCGAATCCGTTTTGCTATACAAAGCCTATCCTGTAGTAAAAATCGTGGCAACTCTTAAATCTGATACTCGAGAAATAAAACCAGGTCAATCGACATTCCCTCTGTCTGTATGTTACAGTATTTCAACAACATCGTCTAGAATTCGCTCACAAGAACTGGCCATGCATGTAGTGGTTGATCCACAGGTGAAACGGGTAACGATATCGTCGACTGGCCGAAATGAAATTAAATTTAATGCTGAAGCCCAATTACAAATGCAGTGCAGAATTATGGACTGCAATGTTAAATTCATCGAATCGGAGATTTTCAAGCCCATTGAATTAGAATTACACTACAGCCTTGTTAAGCAAGTACCAGACTCAGAAGGTAACTAAATAGTAAATCAATACCATCAATACCTGGACCAATTTCCTATTGTTAACTTTTCTAGTTTTCTGTGAGACTTGTGCTGCTGTGGATCCAGCCGAACCTAAAGTTTTTACCGAAAAAATAATCTTCAGCACAGGTTGTGCTTCAGAAATTTGTATTGCCGATTTGCAAGTAAAGAGTAGTGGTCTAGAGTAAGTATTTATCAACGATGTACAATGCTATCTTTGTTATGCGAACACATATTAACTCAAGTTCTTTACACCACAATTCGTTAGTCATTCCTACATCTTGGGTAGCAGTCGCACTTTAAAGGTTACATACGAAGTATCTAATGCCGGGGAGACGGCCTATTTACCACAAATTAATATCACATCATCAAATCGTATGCCTTTTGCCAAATATCCCTCCAACTGTAAAGTACATGAATCAGTTATGCTGTGTGATTTGAATCGTGGCCAAGCCATGGTAAAGGGCTCAAAAGACTCAGTGACAGTTATTTATGATGTCAGTAGTTTATCCGGCACAGCCATGATCTTAACGGCCGAAGTTTTCAGTACGGGCAAAGAGATGTATCCAGGAAATAATATAATTAAGGATGTCATAACATTGGGTGAATTTACCGAAATCGAAGCTGTTGGGTAAGTTAAACACACATACTTAAATATACATACATATACATATGTTTAATAATTTTGCTGCAATACTAAGTTAATATTTTATTATTTGCAGAGCACCTAAAACCCCACACATCAATTTAGAAAAGATGTCTAATACAGCTGAAGTTAGGAGTTATTATGAGGTAAGCTGTTCGCAAAATGCGCAAATTTCAATGTTTTTAAAACAATTTGCTTTATGTACTTTTAGATCAAAAGCAATGGTCCCAGTAATGTGGGAGCTATGAAGGTTGTATTTAATATACCTGTAGCCTACAGAATACCGGGATCGTTAGCCACAATTCCTATTATTGATATGGACAACATAACAATGCAGGCTACCTACAATTCCCAATTGATGGCGTTCGACTTCTTCCAGAATAATGTAACCCTGGTTAAGAATTCCATTTCTACCATGTCAAGTGCATCATCTACAGTCACAAAGACCATAGTGCAGAGCAGCAATGGCATGCACTATGATGCCATTGATATGGGTCATGTCAATGAAATTTCCTTTAAAAACACCAACAATGATATTGGCGGTAATTTAGCAGTGACATTTCACTTTTTTACAATTTTATCAACCTTTGTATTTGTTATCCATTAGACTCTGTAATGTCTGCTTCAGTGGGCCATAGTCGTAGACGTCGTGAGGCTGCTGCCCTTACTGCCAACAAGGATCAATATGCTCGCATTGCTCAGGCCAAGTCGTATGATCTCTTGAGCGAGGATTTAAAGGGTACTTTACCTGTCAATCGTACCATCGTGTTCAATTGCAATGATCCCGAGATGACTGTATGTGTTCAAGCGGTTATGGAAGTATACAACTTTAAGCCCGAGACACCCATTATTGTCACAATGTCCTACAATGTTGATCTCAAGGAGGTTAATCAAATTCTCATCGAACCCTGGGAATTCTTTGTGGTCTTGGTTGATTTGAATGTGATCAAGACCAATGGATTGGCCTCTACTTTAGAGGTTAACAAGAAAATAGATTACCACATCATTTCCAAGCATCAACTATATGGCACACCCATCTGGGTCATAATTCTCGCCATTCTCGGTGGCATCTTAGTTTTAGCTTTGATTACTTATGGCATGTATAGAGTAAGTACAAACATTCAATCATATATAAAACAACTAATTATTGTTTCGAGTCTATTAAATCGTTTAATTTCTTTCAACAGGCTGGTTTCTTTAAACGTGCCACTAAAGAAGAAATGGATAAATTAGTACATCAGGCTCAGATATCAAGTGATGGTGTGACTGAAGCCTCAAATCTTAATGATGAAAATAATTAAATTCAAAACACGCATCAACAATATCATCGTTGTAGATTTAATGAACAACAGCGATGATTCAGATGAATCATTGTGATCATTCTTGTCTTGTGTCCAAAAGCTGTGAATACACCTATTCGCTATTTGTGTTTTACATACAGAAATGGCGCTTGTTTCTTATTATTTTTGTTTACTTATCATTTTAAGTTTTAATATGTTTTAAACAGTTGAATTAAGAATACATCACAAAAAAAAAGAGAGTTGATAATCAACTTGAGAAGAAGATTATTTTTATTTGTTTAATTTTAAATCTGTATTTTTTAATAATACTAAGCAATACCACGATTTCGATACCAAATGTTACTATTTATAATTTTTATATTATTTTTATAGCTCATTTTTCCATTTTATAAATCTTTGTAATTTTTGTAATAATATTTGTCTGTATGTAAAAATAAGTGTATAAATTTAAGTTAATTTATTTGTTTTAGGTTTCTTTTTTTTCTCTTAATAGTATTAAATATAGTTGTTTATTTAATTAGCTGCCATGTAAATAATTAATTGTCTTCAATTCCTTTTTAAAGGATTTTGTACATTTTCAAATAGAATATATTAATTTTTTGTCTTACGAAACGAAAATATTGCATTTTTTAATTGTTCTTTGAAACAATGTTAAACTAAAATCGAAATGAATAAAAACCATTGTAAATTTTAAATGTAATATTAAGACTTTTTTTACCTAAGTATTAAAATATATTTATATATTAAAAAATTATTAATAAAGATAAATTATATGTGAAAAAAGGTTAAAGAAAACATAATTCTAGATTTTTAATTAAAACAAGTAAAGCTAGATTTACACGATTGAAATTCTCTTCAAAATGCTTCAAAATCGTGTAAACAGCAAAATTTCTTCAAAATTTATTTATTTTATAACTATTAATAACTATTAAATAAATAAATTTTGAAGAATTTTTGCTGTTTACACGAGTTTGAAGCATTTTGAAGAGCAATTTTGAAGAAAATTTCAATCGTGTAAATCTAGCTTAAGAGTGTCATATTTGGCTGTACCGAATTTTATTTATATTTATATTTAGCGGTAATTAACATCTAGATTCTATATTGACACACTTGAATATTATCGAGCAAAGTTTTTCGTATATTTTGATCTAAATCTTTTTACCAATTCAACATATTTGCCCGTTTTTGGACATTCAAACTGACAATAAATACTTATGACAAATAATTATATGAGCAATGTTTTAAACGAGTAGTGAATTATTATTTAACAAACATAATATTCTTTTTTAATAGTTATTTTTATTTATTTATTTATTTTTTTTGGTCTATAGATTTACAAAATCCTTACAGACTAAAGACTTACATATTTAAAAGTAGAATAATATTTCTCTTTGAAATATTAATAGAATGTGATATATCAATAACATTATAACAATCAGTAATATTTTTGCAACTGCGGCGGAACGAATCATTGTTAGCATAGACAGATCTGTTATGCGACAGTCTTAGAAGTTGAAAATTGCGAGTTGTTCTAGCTGGAATATTAAAATTTATTTGGCCAAGCAGGAACTGGGAATTTACTTCACCACGAATTAATCCAAGCAGAAATGTAATACCCAGCATTATACGGCGACTTTTTAAAGTTGCAGGCTTTATAAGGTTGAGTCTGTTCTCGTATGGTGGCAGCACAAAAGAGTTCCATCCGAGGTGACGTAAACAAAATATCAAAAACTGTTTTTGAACAGATTCAATGCTGTTAATATGAATACTGTAGCAAGGATCCCAAATGATACAACCAAATTCTAGAATGGGGCGAACCAAGGCAGTATATACATAGCTGTTTGGTAATATATGGGTCAGTAAACTCCTTAGACCAGCGTTTCATGAATCCAAGCACACCGAAAGCTTTATTAACTGTTAGCGCAATATGATCACAGAAGTTTAGCCTGTTATCTAGCAAAATTCCAAGAGCAACAATAGTGCTAACTTCCGACATGTACCGACATGTGTTTGCATTTTTTAATATTAAGTTCCATTAAATGGATTTTGCACCATTGAGAAAACATGTCTAGATCTTCCTGTTGAAGACGTAGAATTTTCCAAGCTCTGAAGAATTTTGATGTCGTCGGCATACATTAGTACTTTAGAATGGAGGATGACTTTAGGAAGATCATTTATAAAAAGTGTAAATAGAACAGGACCAAGGTGACTGCCCTGAGCTACTCCTGAAGTAATTTTAATAACATTTGAAACAGCTTCTATAAACTTTACTTGTTGAGTTCTATTGGATAAGTAAGAACTCAACCATTTTAAAGCCGGAATGCTAAAACCCTTCAGCGATAATTTTTGAAGTAAAATAACGTGGTTTACTTTGTCAAATGCCTTACTAAAATCTGTGTATATTACGTCAGTTTGCAGTTTATTTACAAAACCGTTATTTATTAAAGTAGTAAATTCAAGTAAGTTTGTTGTTGTAGTACGCAATTTGCAGAAACCATGTTGACGAGTAGACAATAAAGAGGATGCGATAGGATATCAGTAAGGATTTTCTCTAATAATTTAGGAATAAAATTTAATTTAGCGATTCCACGGTAGTTTGATACTTCACTTTTGTTTCCACTTTTAAACAAAGGAATAATATATGATTTTTTCCATAATTGTGGCAAATAACATAGTTCAAGAGATTTATTAAAAATTGCAGTTAGGGGACCACACAATGTTTCGGCACAGTTTTTGAGAAGACACCTGGGAATTCCATTCGGACCAGCGTGAAATGAGGATTTTAATGATTTAAGATTTGATGAAACGGTTTCAATGTCGATAGATTAAAAATTTATATTCGATGAATGCTTAAGATTAAATGAATTCGGGGCGGTGTTGTTGTAAGAAGTTTTTGAATACGTTGTTACAAAAAAATTAGCAAACATGTTACTAATTGATACGCCATCATCAGCACTACAGGAACCAAATTTCAGATACTTTGGATAATCACAAGTTCGACGTTTAGAGTTAAACAATTTATAAAACGATTTCGGATTAGATTTGAGCTTTGATCTCATGCGAGAAATATAATTATCATATGCAAGTTTATTCGTAATTTAATTTTACAGTGACTTAAAATTAATAAAAAAAAATATTTTTTTTTTTTCATAAAAAACAAAATTAATTTAATTTCCAAAAACTTAAACTTACTTGAGATCAATTTTATAAAAAAAAATAATAATAATAATAAAAAATTACACCTTTTGCATTAAATTCATAAAAAAAGAAACAAAAATATAGATTTATGCCCTTATTCATAAAACTTACAACATGTTTATACGAGGTTTATAAAACAAATTTTGTATGGTAATTTGCTTTATAAGCCTGTTATAAACCTGTTGTAAGTTTTTATGAATAAGGGCATACATCTAATTAACCCTTAGTACGAAGCCCGATTTGTGACATAAAGTACGGAGTTGGATCACTAAGGTCCCCCAAATAAAAATGGGCTTTTGTTGTTTATATGTTAGTATAAAAGAACTAAAAATATTATTTTGAAAGTAAAAAAAATATTATTTGATTAATTTTCAGTATTTATTTTTAATTATCAGATCAAAACGTATTAATTTTAAAACATTAACGAAAAACTAAGATTGGGGGATCTAAGGCCTATCACTATGTACTCTAAGGGTTTAATTTGTACTTATGTATGTATATTTTTGAGATAATTTTAGAAACTAATCTATATCTATGTAAATATTATCACGCTTACATTAGCAGGTTGCAGGTGTTGTGTTTTGAGGAAGAGCATATAAAATTATATCAAGTCTCGCTGACCATCCACAGAGTATCAGATTTTTCAAGAAAACAGTTGTCTGGCAAACTGCTTAATACTTTCCTTGGTGGTCTGATATATGGAAAGGCTCATCATTGGGACCACTGTCATTCCGTTTACTGAGAAAACAAGGAGTACTGTTACTGTTTTTTTTTCATTTCCTCTTTGGATAGTCAGAACTTTACCAGTTTTAGGGCACATAGAAAAACTTGTCACATCACCATTAAATATTCTGGATGGTTCAGCTTTAGTTCGATGAGATAGTTTTTCAAATTTGTGAATATGCTGATCCTTCTTCAGTAACACCGATTCAAAAAACTTTTCTACCATTTTTTTCCAGGACGTTAATTTTTAAATGGCATAATGCGTTTATCTTCCTTTATAACAGCTTGCACTGCGTCCAGCAAGTCTTTAATTTTTAAAAGTAATCCACATTTGGCAAGGTCATGACACCATTTTACTAACATTTCCTCTTCGGCGCTTGACAAAAAAGTTTGCGGACCCAGTTTTCTAGGACTTTCTGCAACGCGGCCATGTAATCTGTCCTGTAAAGTGTAACGCTATATTTCTGGCTGGCACCTACGATAGACATCCCACTTTTAATTTCGGTTGGTGTGTCAGTCACCCCCTAGGAATAGAGATAATGTAAAAACAATTCCAGAAATTATTTATTTATTTATTTATTTGTCGCGTCTTCAAATATGTATCGCTTTTTTAGTATTTTGTTCACTGTGTCGATTACAACATTTTGTATACCGGTGTTCATGGTTCTGTCCTTAATCATTTTTTACTACCACCTCAAATTCTATTATAAAAAAAATATTATTTGTGTACAATCTTCCATTATAATAAAACAAACAAATTAAGTATTCTTAAAATATTTATTGGTCTATTTTTGGTTTTCATTCTTTGCTCTTTAAATGCAACGTCTTATATTATTTAAAATTTAACACATATTTAATACAAATTCCGATTTAAAATTCTAGTGTTCATTTTATAAAAAAATGTCAACAAATATAAAGTAATTTTTTATTCAGGTTTTGTCAGTTAATACAACTTTTCACAAATTTAACATATTTTATATCTATAAAAATAAAAATAATCATTTACGAACATTTAAACTTGCACTTAAGACAAATAAGGATCATTCTACATACATATATCTACACTTAAGGATTTATTGAGTTAATTCTGTAATAGCACATGCATTTAATTTCAATTTTTAATGTCTAGTTTTACATTTTAAGACTTTTTTCATATTTAAAATTACATGTTTAAATTAATTTTAATACGTATCCATATGTACAGTAGAGTTGGCACTTTATCTGTAACTACTAGGGATGCCAATCCAGATCTGGAAAATTGTCATATCCCGCATCTGGAGATTTGTTTAAAAAAATCCCGGGATTAAAAATCCTGAAAATCAGTATTTGTGTAAAAGATCCAGGGATCCAGTATAATGGGTTTTTTCTGCTTTTTGATACACACAAATACAAAACCTCTGCATTTAACAAAAAAACAAATATACAATAAAAATAGATCTACTGATATATCACACATTAAATTACTAACCGAAAAGGTCAGAAACATTTAAAAATTATCTACAAAGTCATTGACAAAAATTTTCATTTTACAAACGTATGTATAAGAAATAAAACTGAAAGAATTGAGATTTATTTTGGATTGCCAAACCCAATGGAACACACTATTTGATGTGTTGCATAAAATAAAAGTGTTTTCCTTAAAGAAAGATTTACACAACACATTTAAATTTAAAGAAAAAACCTAAAATCGAATAGTTAATTTGATAATGAGATGATGTGAGAGGAATCCTTTGACACACCTGCAAATGATCCTAATAATATTCCTTTCAGACCTATGTCTTATATTACTTATAAAATCCACAAAATTATCAGAATATACCTACAATCCCTGTACAACATTGTCACAGCGTCCTCTTTCATAACAAGGCCATCATACAATTGTGCGGTCTTAGTCATAAGCTACAAAATAATTTCCAAAAAATCAGAAACAGTATAAAACAATTTTATTATAGAAATTAACTTCAAATATGCATTACATTGCATATATATGAAGTACGTTGCATTAAAATATTATCGTAGTTAATAAAAAATATAAATACAAAAAGATCAATTGGTATAAATTTCAATAAATAACAGAAAAAAAGTAATTCATATAAATTAATCTTTAGAGTGGTATTTTTCAATACAGTCCTTGTTTTGCTAAATAAAGAGTTACTTGCCATTTTTGGCATCGTCCTCTTGACCGACTTCCAAACTTATTACGGCATATTCTTGAAATTTTTCCTAATTGTCTGGAACATCAAATGAAGCAACTAACACAGTGCCATTCTTAACGTTGAAAAGAGATTGGTAGCCCCAAAAGTTCTGAATCTTTTCTGTATTCCATCCAACAATTATAGATCTTTAGATCAAGAAAAAGAAAAACTACTTTTGGGTTGATTATGTATAGCAACCACTCTGACAATCCAACTGACAACTTTCGTGGTTGATCTTTTTATTATTTTTATGTTAAACCAAGTAAGAAAGTATAGTCGGTAAAGCCTGACCATATAATATCCTACAATCAGTACATGTATAAAACAGTTTTTCGGAAATGGACGCTATATGGGAGATACGATCTATTATGGACCAATCTTCCAAAAAATTAGTGCCATAACTTCTGTGAATATAAATATTATGTATGTTATACTTTATCTCGATATAAATAGTTTTAAAAGATTTATGGAGGTTAAAGTAAATTACGGAGAGGTTCTGATATGGAAGTTTCGACTAATTATAGACCGACCGTTATAAAATTAGGTATCATCATTTCTGTATACACATATAAAACTTATTTGTATTGAATATTATTTGGATAGCAACACTTTTAAGAGTGTTATGCTCTTTAAAATGATTTTCGAAAGTGGGCCTTATATGGGAGCTGCGACTAATTGTGGACGAAACTGCAAAAAACTTGAAGATGTGATTTGGCTTCATTTACCACTCATTTGATGTCAAATTTGTTTGGATACTTGCATATTTCAAACATTTATGATCGTTAAATCCCAATTTCGGGGGGAAATTTGTATGGGGGCCAGGTGAAATAATGGACCGATTTACACCAGTTTCAATCCCATCCATTGTTGGGTCGAAAAAATTTCACGTACCAAATTTTATGTAAATATCATCAAAATTGCGACCTGTACTCTGCGCACAATCTTTACATGGACAACCAGACAGCCAGACGGACGGAGGGACATCGTTAAATCGACTCAAGAAGTGATTCTGAGTCAATCGGTATAATTTGAGGTGGGTGCTGGATCAATATTTCTGGGCGTTACAAACATCAGCATAAATCCAATTTACCCTCCCCACTATGGTGGTGTAGGGTATAAATATAAATAATTTAACAACAAAATTACATTTAAAATTTACCACTTAAAATAAAATTAAAGCAACCACAAATTCACAGTTGGCATGTTGGGCAACTGAAGTTAATAGCTGACAGTTGCCATTTGCAATAAGTTGTTGGCTCCACTGAGGTTCGGTTTCCATCCGTAATCGATCATTCGTTATTCTAGATTATTACAGGTACTTGAACGGGGCAGCGGCGTTTTAAATTTTCATGCCATCTGCCAATTTTAGCTACAAGATCTTTTCACACACACACTAGAAGCAATAATTACATCTTTTATGTCACACAGTGGCATTTTGGTGGAAAAAATATGGTTTTTCAACTTTCCAATTTTAAAATTTTAATGATTTGGTTTTGTAAAGAAATATTTGGATAAGAAAAAATCAACAAGGGTTTTTATGAAAAGTGAAATTTTGTAGTAAAAAAAACTAACCAAAGTCAGCGGAAATTTAGTCAATGAAATTAGATTAAAATTATTGTCCAAATAAAGAACTTTTTTTTGTGTGTGTAAGTTTATAGTAGGTATGGCTTTTGTTTTATTTTTTAATGAAAATATAGCACTTACTTTTTTATAAAAAAAAAAGAATTGTTGAAATTGGAAAAGCAAACTAATTATTATAATTTATCAAAAATTATACTAAAAAATATCAACTGTTCACTTTTTGATGGGAAAAAACTTTATGTGCTTTGCCTTGCTAAGCCATCCAACTATAAAAAAAATAAAGGTCCGAGGTCTGTACTTTCAATTAAGAAAAAAAAACAACCGCCAAATACCGTCCCATTTAGTAACATCGATTTTAATTTCAAAAGTCACTTCCAATATTTCATTAAAATGGTCAATAAGACAAAAAATTGGGTATACTTTTAGGCTGTCGGGAATTAAAGCTTGAAACGATTTAAAAGTAAAACATTATTTTTGTTCACGAATATGTAAGCGTAACGAAATTGAATGACATTTCAATCGAAATAAAAACATTATATAGTTTTCACGGCTTAAAATATATGAAATTTCATTCATTCTATAGTTCATATTAATATGACAAATTTAAATTATAAGCGTCGGACACTGCGAAACTGTTCGTACAAAAATATAGTTGGTTTTATATGCCTGTTACTGTGCACAAAGTACTAATGCATCGTAAGGACATAATGGATGCTGCCGTATTACCAATAGGAATGCTTTCAGAGGAAGCCAGAAACAAAGAAGTATCGATTGATGTTTTCGAGAAAGTGTGATCGAATTTCCAAAAATACTGATGTATTCAACAGACTCCTTATAACTTTGGATCCTTACATAAGTAGCATAAGGCATCATTCGAACAAAATTTCCTTAGAACTAAATCCCATTGTTAAAGATATGGTGCTTGAATAATATTACAAATAAAAACTAACACGCTTTTCGCCTGTTACATATTCAATTAAAATATTGTGTATTATATTGGATTTTTATTGAGCTGAAAGGTATAAATAACCTCATTTGGCGTCTCAATATTGGCAACACCATTTTTTTTTTCATTAAAAAGTGTTCATAACTGTATTTTATATCAATTTGTTCCAATGACTTAGGTGTTACACACTTTAACTTGACATACTTGACTAGAAAAGCGGCATGCAAATTTGATGGCTAATATCTTTCTCGGAGGGTTTTTGGGGATATTCTCTTCTTTTGTATGGAGACAACACATGTTTAACTTTTGAATAAAAATTAATATTTTTTAACTTATATGAAATTTTAATATGATTCTAGACAGGGAAGAAAAACACATAAAATCTACAACTTTCAATGGGCGTAAAATCTAAAGTAGGCGTGGCATCCTCAATATGTTTATTATAAGGAGAACTCAATTAAGATGTGTCCCGAATTTCAAGTCCCTAGGTCCAAAAATAAAAATTTTGGCAATTGCAGTTATATGGGAGGTAGGTGTGGCAGTGGGCGGTTTCCCAAGCTTTTTTCAAAATTTCTTAATTTAGCTCCTTCTATTTTTTCCAAGAAATGTATGGGGCGGTGCCACTGTGCGTCATTCCACTTAACAACGGCTAAGTTCTTAGAATGTTACCGCTGTTCATATTTTTATTCAGAGAAAATTTAACACTTTTAGGTAACCTATTTGACATAATTGTACCTATTTCTAGATAACCAATTTGGTTTAAGGATTTTATGAGTGGGATTGTAGTAAAATAGTACTATAGACGGTCGATGTCCAAGACCACAATCTTCAAATGTTCCAGCACCTTGAAACACTTCAAAAAGTTGCGCATGCAAGCCTTTGAAGTCTACAGGTCTTAGTTTATATCTAACAACTTGGCATACGGAGTATCTTTCCGCAAACGGTATCCTTTGTTCACCAATTGAGTAGTTTGTTATTTCAGTTGCTAGTTCATTACACCGTTTTCTTACCATATAGATAACTGATTGAATTCTCCAAAGTTTGTTTGGTTTGGTGTAGAGAAGTCTTAAAAATGTATGTCAGATCGGAGCTAAAGGAATTTGCCACGTAACATGGAGTTAGACATATATCACAGGAATTTTGCATTCATTTGACCAGTACATTCTTATGGCAAGGTAACTAAGGTAGCCCATTATAATAACCAACATCCTGACTGCCCTTACCTAATACATGCATACATTTTAGTGCATTTACAATACATCATCATAATACGTTTCTGGAATGTAATTCTTAAAATATTCTAACAGTTTTTTCACAGTTATTTGATTTTGACAATCGGAAATTATAGGAAGTTCGATATTCGGAATTCATATATTTTTCCATAAATCTGGTCTGGTTTGTGTTTTAGATTTGCCAATCGTTGATTGTTGTGATGTATCTGGTCGATCAATCGAGTTTGATTGCTCTACCGCAACACGCTCAATCGGAAACGCAGACAATTTTTCATTATACATACTACCATCACAAGTATCGGTCTTAAAGCACGTATCATCCGCATCGTCATCATCAGATTGGTCTAAAATGTCTAGAACAGGAGTCCCCAAGTCCTATACTCTTGGTGCTCTTTTGTATTTGTAAAAACTATATGCTGTGTGTCTTGTATACTCATTACAGCACTCAGCACTAGCAATACGAAATACACAAGCAAATTTGTCTTATTTGTTTTTTTTTTGTCGTACTTCACTCTATACACGCAAGCGCAAAGCAACAACACTTTCGTATGCTCTACTGGTAAACATTGCCCAGCAAGCCATATGGGTCCGAAAATAGTCTTTTCTGACACCTTTTTCGGAGCGTTAACGCTCTTTATGAGTCCAAAAAACAATCATAATTGCTCCGAAAACCTTCAGAAAAGAGGGTAATTACATTCGAAAATGGTCAGTCAGAAAGAGCTCTTGTAGTGAAACCCCTGTCACATGTACCATCACACATAAGTACTATCAAATGCAACCATGTTAATTAACATAAGAAATGCAACTATGTTACTAGATATAAGAATAGGTATACGTAATACTATGTTTCCACGACGACTTGAATCACCTGCTTCGCTCTCTGAATCATGTTTATGAATCATGCTGTTTACATGACTAAAAAACTTGATTCGATATGACAGTTGTTTTTAATAAACAAACAGAATAAAAAAACAGAATTTACAATTTGTGGAAAATATTTTTTTTTAATGGACAAAAAAACTGAGTGAAAATTAGTTAGCTTATATGAAAAAAAGCATACATTCGTACGTATTTACTTTCTTTACTTCCAGCAACAAGAAAATAATTTGCTTTGTTTACAATAATATTAAATTTTTACAGCTAGTGCAGATAAACTTGCGATAAAAATTAGAGAAGAGTGCAATTTTTCGTGCTTCGCAAGTTGATTCAATATGAATCTACTTGATTCGCTCTTAAAATTTTGTATGGTGAAGCAAGTTGTTTCACTAAAGATTGGGGTGTGAAGCATGAATAGAGAGCAAAGCATGTACCGTGGAAACGTAGTATAAGGAAAGAAATATATGATAGCGTCACTCTTGATACAACACTCAAACATAACTGACTTCTATATTTTTAATCTTGAGAGAATTATACCCTGTGGTGCAAATAATTTAGGATAAAGCATAACATGACGACCGAGACAGAAAAGAGTCTTTTATGAGCTGTTTTTTTTTTGTTCAAAGCACATATAACAGGGACCAAATAACCGCATTCGGGATCGAAAAATGATTTCGATATCGAAATTATGCTCGGTATCGAATGCCATAAACTCAAATAAAAAAATTACGATCAATATTACTCGATATCGAATGCGGTAACTTGACCCCAGTACAACAACGCTTAGGTACACAAATAATTAAGTGGAATTTCTGAGTTATACTGCGTGCCGACTCAGGACAGTAACAAGCAAATTTTTCTTTTGCTCCGAAAATGCTCTTTAGTTGGACTCTTTTCTGACTTCTTTTTTCGGAGCGCTCCGAAAGTGCTATTTTGTTGGACTCTTTTCTGACTCATCGGAGCGCTCCTAGAATGGTATGCTGGGTGGTGACTGCGATCGTCAATGTAGATTTTGTTTTTGTTTAACATATGATACCGTTTAAAAAAGTGTGTTGTTTCTTTGTATGTATTGGCTTTTGCAACAAAAATTACTGAATAAAAATTTGATTTTTTTAAATGTATTGGTGTTTGCTCTTACATAAGCAACTTTTGGGCACTCCTGGTCTAGAATCTAGAATCATCATCATCATTGCTGTTCATTGCAAATCAAACGATTTGATCATGATAGCACAAAATGAAACCTTATGTTGTGCCTGATCAACACAATTGTGATATCTGTATATGTAAAATAAGTAAAGAATTATTTCACAATATCAAAGTACAGTTCCCACCAGTGCAAATTGAATTTTTTTGCCCATAATTACTAAAAAAACCGAATTTAGTAATTTGTCTCTCCTTCTTTTGTTTTAAGAGAGAAAAAGGATGCTTACAAGCATTGCTTAGTCCCCGTTTACACAGTCGAACATTTGAAAGAAAAACTTCTGGAATTCTCTTTTGTTTTTTCATTCGCGGTCACACTGTCGAACATTGTTGTCAGACACATTTAATTATTATTTGCTTTTTGATATTTCTCTTATTCGTGCTGTGTAATAATTTGTAGTAAATTCCAGCAAAAATGTCAACAAAGCATGTTCACCGAGTACCGACACCAAAATTGATTCTCTCTTCCCCACCCGTAATTTTCTATCAAGCTAAATGTTTTTCTTCCAAATGTTCGACTGTGTAAACGGGGATTTATTGGCAGCGTTGCCATATATATTTTAAAGAAAACTTTTTATTTTTGAAAACAAAAACATTTTTTTTTTAACTTTTTTCAAAACTTGATAGATATAGGGCAACGCTGATTACATTAACAGACGAAAAGTATGTTTCTTATATTTTTAAATAAAAAAGACAGACATCACAACTGATACAGCTGGTCTGAAAAGGATATTTGCAATCAGAGGTAAATAAATAAAATAATGAATGGAATTGAAATGAGTAAAAGTTCTATAAAAACATCTTCTAATGTCCGTGTTGATATGGATCCAATTATTGGAAAATAAACAGAATTATTGGTTTCGGAAGGTGCGAGAGGATTGCTTTTGCAATCAGCATACAAAAATTTGCTACCAATTTTTCCCTCAAACGTCGATTGTGAATGATGTTTTTCGTCCGCTTCATATATTGATAACAAAAATAAATCATTTTTCTGATTTTCTAATGCCTCAATATTTACGTACATACATACTCGGCCCAATCATGAATAAAAATCCGCGGGAGTTTTTTCCCTTTTTATTTTTTAACATTGAATTTGAATAGGAAAAATAGGAAAAGGGAAGAAACTCCCGCGGAAATTTTATTTAAGATTGGGCTGACTATATATGTACCCTGCAAATAACACGACTAGTCCATACATGCATGTAAAGACTAGTCCAAAGAGGAGTAGGAGTACTCCAAATATATGAAAAAAGGTGGTCCATTTAACATTGCGATGTCCTAGGACTGGACCATATAACCCATCGGAGTAGTCCCAAAACTACTCCATGGAGTACTCACGAGGGTTAGTTTTAAACAACAACAACAACTCAATATGCAATCGTGTTAACACGAAACCATGTCGTTTAACTACAAACTCTTGTTTAACTATGACTGGTCCATGACTGCATTACATTGGACTATGTTGTGAGTAGTCCATTTCATCTAAAATGGATCACGTAGTCGAATATTATTTGCAGGGATATTATTTGCAGGGTATAAGAAGCTTTTTCAAGATCGAGCGAAAATATTTTATTGTTTTTAAGTTAATATATATACAAATATATGTGTGTATGTATGTTTGTATGTATGTAGTAATTAAAGGCGAAATGACATGTTATTTTTGTCAATCTAATATTTCAGTGTAATGTTATTATGTTTTTAAATGATTAATGGTTTATAAAATTTTAGTTACAAAATACAAAATTTGATTTAAAAATTGTAGCTATAGGACAATTTTTGTTTTCTATTTATTTGAATTAAATTATATTTATATTTCTCTAATATATAAAAAATATAAAAAGTTTGAAATAATATTTTCTAAAAATAAGTCTAAAAAAAGTCATTAATGAAATAAATAGTTTTTATTAATAATATACATATGTAGCAATTTCTTTTAATATGAAACAGAAATTCCGAAATCACGGGATTCCGCGATTTTTCGGATTCCTTGGATTTGCAAAACTTGTACCATTTGGCATCCCTAGTAATTACACATATCATGTGTAATTTTATTTTAAATGTGTCGTCCATGTGTTGTTGAAATTATGTGTAATCAAGTGTAATTTCAAGTTGATTTTTATTCAACACGAATATTGTCTTTAACGAGTACATATGCGTTTTATCTTTATTTTAGAATTACATATGTATATTGAATACATTTTCATAGATTCTTAAAGTTAAGCTCACCACAATCGAATTAAGTGTAATACATAGATGATCATTATTAAGTGCAAACATATATTGATAATTAGTGCGCAGGTCGGAAGAGAGCACTTGCTTTCATATACATGTACAATGTATCGCAAAACTATTTTGCCTAATCTTTTTGAGGAGAAATTTGTTTTTCATTCATACATAAAATTGTAAAACTTAAGTAAAAAAATTAATTTGGTTTTGCAATTGATGATGAATATTATCTACAAAAAGCTTTAAAATTATTAATTTTTATTTAGTTATTTTTGCATTGTATTGATTTGCATCATAATTTGAAAGTCACAAAAGTATTTTGTTTTTTAAATTCCTGTCATTTTTTTTAGGTTTTTAGGCTTGATTCTAATTTTTCGTGGAATTTTTTTTATGTATTTTGTTAAAAAGATTCATGTTATAGATATTCCAATTATTATTAGTAATAATTTGTTTCTTATAGCCATCGGTTATGAAGATCGTTGTGTTAAACATGCGTTAAACATGCTGAAAGGAACATAATTAAGCATTTCGGAAAAAATATATGAATTAGACATCCATTCTATAGGGCTCAGGTCCAAGATTTAAGGAGGTTTTGGCTTGTGTTTGGTACAGCACAAAAGCGAAATATTATAATTTAAAACTGTATATTTCGGGACACTATAATGTCAGAAAAAACAATATTTCTTTGTAGATTTTTTTTTCGACTCTGGAGTTACAATTTGCTTTTGGAATAGGTTAGTATCCAGGGTGGTCCATAATATCGTCAATATATATAAAATTACCAACTCCAATGGCAGAAATTAAGCCCCACGTCACCATAGAACAGTCATCATAATTAAGCGTGGATTTTATATTACCTATACTTAAAGCTTTATTTGACTCCCACTTTGTTTTCGTCATATAATATAACATATTGCTGACACGCAAAATTTTTAATTTTATGAATCTCAGCGAATTATAGTCTCTTCAATTTGTTCATTTTCAAAACAAATGGTTTTTACCTTGCCAGGCGACCGTATAAATTTATGGCTCTCAGCACCCTATGGATTTTTGCGTTACCTTCATTGGTATATAGTGGTCTTCTTAGTTGGTGGTAAATCCCTGTTCCGGATAAATGTAGGTTTATGCGACTTGCCATGGATATTCTTCTTTCCTACTCTGCATTCAGTGACTTTGTACGAATTTTAACTGATTCCGCAATTATAGACTGATTTATTAAATTGTTTATTGACAACATCTACTTAACATATCATAAATGTTTTAAATTTATTTGCCCTAGTTATACCCTACACCACCATAGTGGGGAGAGTATATTGGATTTGCGCTGATGTTTGTAACGCCCAGATATATTGGTCCAACACCCACCTTAAAGTATACCGATCGACTCAGAATCAATATCTGAGTCGATTTAACGATGGCTGGCTGGCTGGCAGTCCATGTAAAGCTTGTGCGCAGAGTACAGGTCGCAATTTTGAAGATATTTAAGGACGGATGGGATTGAAACTGGCGGAAATCGGTCCATTATTTCACCTGGCCCCCATACAAATGTCCTCCTGAAATTGGGGTTTACCAAATCAAATGTGCAGATCGGCCCATAATTAGTCGTAGCTCCCATATAGGGCCCACTTGTGAAAATCACTTTAAAAAGCATAACTCTCTCAAAATGTTGGTATCCAAATAATATTTAACACATATATCGCATATGTATAAAAAAAATACGGTACAATTTTATTATGATCGGTCCATAATTAGTCGTAGCTCCCATATAAGATCCTCTCCGTATTTCAATTTAAGCTCCATAAATCTTTTAAAAAGTTTAACACATATAATATTTATATTTACAGACATCATGACACTAAATTTTTGGATGATCGTTCCACAATAGGTTATATCTCCCATATAGCGCACATTTCTGAAAAACTGTGTGTAGGGTTTCATATGGTCGGGCTTGACCGACTATACTTTCTTACTTGTTTTAAAGTTGTAATATGATTGTTGCTTCGGAAATGTTAAATTATTTCCTCTTCGTTCTTTTTAATTCAACAATCTTCCTACTAACAATTGGAAAATATATGGAATGCAGCCATTATTAAAAAAATTCCAAAAACAATTAAGGACAATACCAAAAACAACAAACATCTTAACAAAAAGGACATTGTTACAATTTTGTCGTATTTTCGCAATCTACACAATGTCTGCTATCAACTACAAAAAAGAAAAAATATTTTAACCTGTGTTTAACAATTTTATTTACGAATGAAAAATAAATTTCTCTTGAAAATGAATAGGCAATTTAATTGTGTAACAGACTGTATGTTTTTCTTGTCAAACGCTGATATGAAGCGAATTTGAAGTTTTGGGTTATTAACGACGAATTGCATCGTCGGCATATTTCGGGTTCAAATAATTATCCAAGACTTCGTAATATGTTCTCATTTTCCATTTGTACCTTGGTGGTGTTGTGAGGTACACCACGACCCACCATATTTTTTTAAAATTATTCCTTATGATATAATTTATACAAATTTATTTAAATTACCTATCCAAATTTCATGCATAGACACAGTTAAAGATAGTGTCAATTCGTTCATATATCTAAAATTGGGGTTAGATTATATAAACTCTTACTAACTAAACTCGCAATTAAATAGCTTCTCAGTTTTCTAGCAATAATTTGGGTTTAAGTAAGTGTAATTCCATAATTTCTGAAAAGATTTAGTTAGCCGTTATTGCAAGTGAAAGCCTTAATAAACGAAAAAAAACCAATCGAATATTGCAATATTCTTTTAATTGAAAGTTTCATAGCGTCCATGAGTCATAATATTCCTGACATTAAAAGGATTACACATTTTGAAAAAAAAAAATAAATGAGAAGAAAATGGTATTGCATATAATAGATCAAGAATCAATTCTAGATAAATAATGAAATCTAAAGTAAATCATACATATCTACATACATATATACATACTTAGTACATACGAATGTATAAACTTTTTTCCATATTACTCATACATACATATATAATTGGACGCAAATGAAATGTTTACAATTTGTTTATTTTTTATTTGTATTTCTCTAAAAACATAATAGGTAATTATTTTATATTTTAAATTTGTTTAATAAATGGCAATTCTTCTTCATGTATAATTTAAGTACATACATAACTATTTTAGAAATAAAACACAAATACACGTTTTAAAAATATAACTAGTACATCAATCACACAGCACACAAAATACATACAGCCGTATTTGTAAGTATTTAGTAATTTAAACATTTCTAATTATTTCTATGTACATATACAAATGGCCTTTCTGCAGATAATCAACCATCTAATGGACTCTAAATAAATTAATTTATAATTAGTTGTAATTTTAAAAGTATTATTGTAATTACTATTTGATTTAATACGATTATATTAGATTTACATAAATTTGACTTTGTTATTAAATCTTTAACATTTTACAGACACAGTTGGGCGAAAGTGGGATTGGGGAAGGTAGTGGGCATGGGTATGAGCGAGGGATTTGTCTTGACATTATGCGTTTCTCAACAACCGAAATGTATTGTATATGCACATCATTATATTTTGTTGCCTAAATATTTTTACAAATTCATAATTCTAACTATTTACAATCGAAAAAAAAAAAATGTATTTCGTTTAGTTGAATTCCCATTCATAGTGCGAATAATGGAGAGAGAATGTGGAGCCGCCAGAATGTTGTTGATATACGGGAATTTCTTTAGATAACGATATTATGGCATAAATCAATCCAAGTTTGAATAAAAATCAGCACATTGTTTCATTGTAAGGCGGATCCTTTTCAGATTCGGTGCTGCTTTTGATGTTCGATGACAGTTTTGCGATTTCATCTTGGACAAGATCTGTGCTTATTTGTGGTATGGTTACCGTAGGGCCGCTTGATGTCACAGCAGACTGGTCACCATCCTTGGATTCGTCAGTGCTCGAGCTACTCTCTTTGAGTATGTTCATGCCGAGCTTACTGGTTAGCGGTGGTTTAAGTGATGAAATCAATTTGGCAGGAACCGATGAAGGCAATACAGCACCTGCGGCAATTGTAGATGTGTGTTTTGAAAGTGGCTGTAATTTGGCGGATGCTGAAGCCGAGGATGATAATGAAGATGGCAATTCTGTGGTGGAGGTGGGCGTATCGGTGCTTGATAAACGCGAGGTTGGTGGTATTGGTGGTGGCTGTTGCTGTTTGCCTTGGTCCAAGCTAAACTGTTTCTTCAATTGCATAGCCCGTGGAGGTGGTTGCACCTGCGCCATTATATTCGTTATTCCAAAATCGAGGGAAGACGAGCCTTCGTCAGTCGAGCGCTTAACATCAGAAGCACCAACGGACGAGGTACGCAACGGTTGATAACGTGCAGAGATGCTCAGACTACTACCTCCACTTAAACTAAGCCCACCCTCGAGCACTGTCGTCGCTAACGTCTGCGATTGCGACTGTGTATCAGCTGCATCAAGAGAAGGTTCAGCCGTCAAAGATGGAGTGTCGATATTGTACGAGCCGGTCATAGATGTGGTGGTATCATTTGAACTTTGCTTAATAAAACGATATGGATGCGCTGAATAGTCAGTGTCGGTGCTGGAATTCTTTTGTAAACTTTCACTGGACTTCTTAAAGAGTCGTCCGGTGTTCTCATACGGTGGATTTAAAAACTCACTGGTAGCACGCTGTGGCACTACGGGTGAATGATATGTTTGTTGTTGTTCCATGGAGGCATTACGTTGCCAAGTACGTTCATTCTTTACTTGAAAAGCACCTGCAGCCGGGCCACTAGTATCACTACTATCACAAGCACCAATTACTCCGCCATCAGGTGGTTTAGACGGTGACAGTTCGATAGCAGTCTCTCGTCTCAAAGGATGTCGATGACTGAAGTCAACAGATGCACCAGCCTAAACAAACAAAAATTCAATAGATTAATATGTAGACTAGCCTATAGCAAATATCTATCTATAAAGTTAATCATGCAAGCATTAATAGAAGACATTCATAGCTTTAGTTATTAAAGTAATATTTACTATATATTGTTTGGATTATAAGAAAATATCTAGAATCTCAACTCTTAGACACCATTCTAAGGTAATTTTAGGTTTGGTTAAAATACATATTTACAAATTTATTTACGTTCTGTATGAATTCAATTTTTCTGAAAACCATAATTAACGCTTTTAGTTTTATTACCTCATTCGAGTCATCAGTATCATCTATGGACGCACGCGCCGTAAAGAGACCTTCAAGCATTTGATAATCACTTTCTTCGCATTCTTTTAAATGTTGCTTTTCTAGTAGAGCTGCTTTTTCGGCTTTTGACATGTCCGTTTTTGGTCGATCCAAAGATGCTTTTATTAATTATAAAAATTCATTAATCGAAATTTAATCAAATTGTTGTTTCTATAATGAAATATCCTCAAAATAAAATCTAAGTTTCACTATATGTACACTGAACTTTATAGTGATCGATATCATGAGTACTACATTTAAGTAAAATATATTATTTACATAACGTTTCATTTCGAATGAATAATGCTGCCGTTATCTGGAAAATAATAAATAAGTTTTCATGCTGGAAAACAAAATTCTTAAATATATACATACGAGCATATGAAGTTTGCTTTGTTAAATCGTACGAATGATGTTCATTTTTTATTTAATTAAATTAATATTAAAATAATAATTTGAGAGATTGTCTTCCATAAAAGTTACTTGAAACATTAAGTCAAATTTTACGTTCGTGAAAAACATATTTAATATGAAAATATCGCGAAAAATAACCCTACGATTTCTTGAATTTAAACTTAAAATTTAGAATGACTCATATACATTAGGGTGGCCCCATTTGTATGGATTAAAAATAAGGTATCGATGTTCCCGGCTAATATGAAAATTTAATACATTTTAGGACTATGTTTCTCATTTTTTTTGTCCTGGGGTCAATATTTGATGAGCTGGATCAAAGGATAAAAATATCCTTTTTAGAGGTTTTTTGTTTTATTTTCACATTTATTCCAAAGTAACTATATGTAAATTTGGTATCATATGAAAGGTCATTCCGAAAAAATGTTTCGTTTTGCTTTTTCTATAGAAGCAAAATTGGAATTAATTCCACTTCCGAACGGAATTAAATTCTGTGACAGGGCTGATAATATAATTTGTGTTGCATAATTTGCAAAAAGTGTTTAACACACGCATTGATTTATTTTGCTTTGGATTTTAAGTATCAAAAAACAAATATTAAACTATTTTAAAATATTGTGTATTCAAAATGAATGAAAAAAGAAAGTTGCTTCTGATGATGGCCATAGAAATACGTAAGGCATTATTATGTTTTTAAAAAATGTAAACTATTGGTCGGTCATTCAGTTAATTTTTGCCCAGACAAAATATAAAATTAAACCAATCCAAGCTGAGAGTTGTTCATAGAAAATACAGGTATCCCTCGATTTACGCGGTACTTTATCTGCGCGGTTTCGATATAACGCGATTTAATAATAGTGACCGTTTTTCTGTATAACGCGCTTTTTTACGCGTTTTTAGTATAACGCGATTTAAAAATAGTGGCAATCCTCTAATTGCGCGCATTTCACCATTATTTAGAACAAAATTTTTAATTTCTGTTCAAATATTATTTTTACTCTATTTTTACGACCGCATTCTCTGGCATAATTTTATGTCAAACTGTATGGAAAAAAAAACGTTCAGCCCCAGTTCTGTTTCATCATTAATGGTAAATTTAGATATTTTTGTTCAAATATTTCAAAAGACACACTTGTGAAAAATTTAGTACAATAAGTTTCTTTGGTAGAATTGTTTGTTTCCCAAAGATTATTATTTTCCATTTTGCATTGTAAATATTTTTTCTTAGTATTATGTATATCTAAAATAAATGACTAAAACCATTTTTTAATTTTCTTTATTAGCTTTGAGTGTATTCAATAAAAAGTTCACAAGGCACAAACATGTACTCATATGTGCTCCTCACTGTGTATACATTTATACCAATTTAATATTCTTGACATTAGAAACGGAATGACAAAGTTAAACAACTTTGAAAATATTGTAGGAAATTTCGACCGAAATCACTGTTAATCGGAATTTCTTTAATGTACATAATAAATAACTACACTACTTTCTTCAGAGATGGAAAGCCCTTGAAAAAAGGTTTTACTATCTCAAAATGAAGACTAGTAAGTAGGCATAGATGTATGATTTTGTAAAATGTATAAAGATTAAGATATAAAAGAAATAAGGAAAATGTTTAATATCCATCATAATATCAAATACTTACTCTTATGACTAGGAAGAGATACTGTAGGTGAGGCAATCATGTGGCAAACACTCTCCAGTTCGTCAGTGATGGATGTGTAGTCGCTATGCAATTTCAAGAGAATGTTTCTCGAGGGTTTTGCATGCAGAACAGATTTTCCTAAATTACATTTTATATATTTATATTTGGGTTTTTGATGTTCAAGTTTCGGTACGAATTTGGTTGGTTGGAAAAAACAAAATTTCAAAGTTTTTTTTTTTGCGAAAATAATTAATTTACAAAATTTACAACAGAAATAATGAAAGAGATAGAGTATTGTATAGGAATGACATAAAACAACAACAATTGTTACTGCAACAATATCGGACATAACAACATACAAGCACGCAAATATTCCAAATCTCTTTATCTCTCTCTATTCGAGAATGCTCCATAGACTTGGAATACTTGATGCCGAACGAACGGAAGGAGATTGGTGTGTGACATATTGAGGGCTTTTAATTGTACCTGTTTGTGCTTCCTTATCGCTGTCTGGTTCTGATTGCGTAAGACTCATTTGACGACGTGCTAAATGTAATTGATTCAGACTTATATGAGAACGACTAAAGTCGCCAACAATAGAACACGTTTCAGAATTTCTGCGACACAAAGAGACAGTACGTTGGCGCATAGCTCGGTGTCTGGCAGCTGGAGAATAAAAAATATTGAATTGTTATTATGAGTGCATGTAATAATTGTCTTTTGTGTCTGATTTACCTTCAAAAGTTATGTCTGGTCCCGTTTCATCGGAATTCTCACCCACCAATGTGTGGTCATCATCATTTCCCAGTGGTGTTAGAGTGTCCTTACTTTCCGTACTTGCTCCGGTGTCCTGTCGTACGGTCACGTATGGTGTACGTTTTATAGTCTCGCATGTAGAAGGTCGTTGTGACAGGGGCACATAAACATCAGAATCCGATTCGGATTGCACAGATATTTTGCGCACTACCTGCTCATTAAGTGCCTCTCGTGACTTTACCACTTCATCAGATTCTTCAGGCACGGGTACGACTTCAAAGTGTGTACCATCATCGAATATGTATGCATCTGGTCGCACTTCTGTTAATGAACGATTGAATCGACGACGGTTTGTTACCTGTATTTTTGAAAAAACATATTGTGTAATATTTAAAATTTAATCTGATTATAAACACATACCTGTAAACTGTTTGAAAAACCTCCAAGACCAACGCCTCCTCCACCACCAGCTCCGCTGCCATTACCGCTGCCAGCTCCTGCCGCTTCATTGTCAGATACGGATATTGTTCGTATGCGTTGGAAGTCCCCGGGTATATTTATATTGGACGAATGGAAATCATCTTGACCCATTGTATGCATGGCCATAAAACGATGAATCACTGCTAAATGATTCAGAATTTGTTCCGATGATTCTTCCATTTTACGTAAACGAAACTCGATATTCTAAAATCAATAATGGATTTCATTAATCATTTATTAAAGCTAAAGAGTATATGCAAAAATATGAAAATATGTCGCAAATTTTTATTATTATTAATTTATACTTGGAAATTTATGACCTCATTTCAACGATACAAAGAAGAAACACTTTTTTCATTCTCACAGTCAAACTATTGATAATCTTTTGGTGAATATATGCTAAGCTGTCTATGAATCTCCTTTGTGATCATAAACTAATTGCCTAATTTTGTTTAGAAAAATAATAAAAACGAGATTTTTAATTTTGTTTTTAAGACATCAGCTGGATTAGTCCGAGGATCGTACCTTGATTCGGCAAACAGAATGATAAAAATAGGTTGTGTTTTGTTAAGAAACTAATCTGTGGAAAATTGCCGAAATGTGCTTTGGTCAGATGAAGCAAATATACATTTGTTTTCGTTAATGGCAAATTCTTCATTCGAAATCTACAAAATAAAGAATTTGACAGCTCTCTGATATGGAGTGGCAGTTACAATCCCCATAATTAAACACTATTGAATACCTGTGGGGAACAAAACAAAACTTGTGGGATATATGTATGTGAGGCATAAACGTAAATTGGTTTGAAGTTATAAATAAATCTGAAGAAAATATGTTGTGTTATTATTTTATCGAGCATCTTGTAAATAAAATGTTTAGCTAAAAAAGTGGTAATGTAATGTTTTTTGTCTTTATCAGTCTGAAGTGCTAAAATTTAAAAATACACGTATATGTATGTCTACTTATTTATTATTGAAACATAAATAAAATCTAAAAATTAAGTGAAATATATCGTTATTATTATTTATTCCAAACCATATATATATCTATATATACATACATACATACATATGTGTTCAATATTGTAATATTGAAATTGTGATCGTTCTTCTACGAATGTTGTTAAGATCACGAAGTCGAAATGTCAGGATAATTTCAATGGGTTTTCTGTGTATATCACAACTTTTAAAAGTGTTTTTTATTACCTTTAGTGCTTCGCTAAGCATTTACTACGGCCAATATAACTGAAACATTTGTTTATATTTTTATTGAACAATTTAATCGTGCTCTTCCCTTTATCTCAGCAATTTATGAATCGATTATTATAACCAAAATTATCGTGTATCGAAATTATTCTATTTTTCTTTTGTTCGAATAAAACGAATAATTCGAATAAAAGTTTTAAACTTGTTAATTTTAATTAATTTTATAAAATGTAATCGAATTATTCGAATAATCCAATTTTTTTTTTTTTTAAGTAAAAGATCAAGATTTGATTGTCTAAAGCCACTTTTAATAATCTCTCTTATACGAGTATATATGTAAATTTAAAGATCATATTCTACGCTTATTTCGTCGTAATCTCTATCAATGTCATCCTCAGTATCTCTTTCGGCATCAGTTTCAACATTGCATTACAAATTGTAGATTTTGGTATTTAATTTCTCATCGCTGCTTAATTAATAGCTTCCATTCATTCTTCGAAATAATTTCTATAAATTTATATTATTTTATAGTGCAAAGTTTTAGTTCTTTTCTTGCTTTATTTGTTTATAAAATGAGATTTAGTATATTCTTTACAAAGCTCCTAGCAATGCTGGTTGGCTAACATACATATTTATGTTCACAGAATATATTCATTCACGTTTATAACTCACCTGTACAGTGGCAGTTTGTAAATTCTCCTTTTGATTTATATCCTCGATTTTCTGAGCCATTGTCTCGACACGTTCTGTGGTATTCTTTACACGCTCCTCTGTCGATTGGTTCAATATAATCTCCTGTTCGTGGAAAAAGCCTTCAACGCACTCCTCTTCAAAATCGTACAAACGTTCCAGATCGTCCTTTTCCAAGAAGAGCTTCAAACCATTGTCCCGTTGTACTTCCAATCCTGTGCATTTATTCGATTCAATGTGAATAAATATTATTCGATACAAGAAATACGCAAACACAGAGCAACATTGTTCGATGTTGTTACATACAAATGAATTAATTCCACAATACCGTCCCCAATGATAAATTAGAAAGCAAGTTTTTTTGTTTTAATTATTAATCAATCAGACATGAATATTTGGCACACATATTAACATTGAAAGTGTTAATAACATTAAAATAAATAAACAAAATATAGCAAATTAATATTGTTAGTAAAACGTGTGGAAAAGCATCAATTTGTTAAAGTGTTACAATTGTAAAACCATTTAATATTTTAAAAGGTTCCAAAGTAATTTATCAACTCGGTATTTTTGATTTGAAATAAATTTAAAAATAGATGTTAAATTAGAATTTTATGATTATTATTAAAGTTATTACAAAAATTCGAGCAATAAATATATTTCAAAATAAGCATTTATATGCACGTTAGCATTTATATGCGTTTGTTGGTTCATAGATATGTATGTTTGTGTAAAGTTTTGATTAATAATACATGTGTAGATAAGAATTGTAAACAATTAAAAAAATAAAAGTAAATAGAACAACATTATTGGTTAAATATATTTACGAGCTTATAAATGAAAACTCACAGGGAATAAAATTTAACTTTCTCATCCCTCTCTCACCTTTGGCTTTACGTATACAATACTTGAGCAGCGAATAGAAATGGCAGAAAGCTATAAATGGAGGTGGTAGCACGGGCTTCTGTTGATATTCCATGACTACGGTGAAACGTTGGAACATCCATACCTGCATTCAAATAAATAAAAATGATTAAAATACATGAGTATCTACATAAGAGTACAATACAAAATTCAGCTTTGGAATAACAACTAGAGGAGAATAACAAAGGATGTGGGTTACGGATTTCCTAGCCTATGAAGGCATGGGAATTGAAATTGGTTATACTTTTTAGCTAGAGTTTGGCTTTTTTCATATTGATATTCATTCAGGAATATATTGAGAGGTTTTATATTATAGCAAGTACAGAATAATTTAAAACATTACTCGGACCTTGTATATAAATAAGAATTAGTTGATATTCCAAGAGAATTTTGTTTAATTCATTTGTTTATTTTTACCTGATGTGAAACCGAATTGACTTCATTGAATATATTGTTAAATACAGCAATTAATAAATTAATTAATAAAATATTTGCTATCAACAAGTACATTGACATTGTTATTGGTGTAACCCAGTGTCCTGTAAAAAGTGAAATAAAAATCGTTATTAATATAAATATATAAAATAATGTATTTAAGGACATATCCAGCGGTGCTAACGAAGTGCTTCGATCTAGTGACTTCATACAGATATAGATTTAGTTAACTGTCTAATTTATTTCAACATGTGCGTATTTTATGTGGCAGTCAATTGACCTCGCATTAATAACAAATACTAAACTCCACACTATATACTTCTGGTGGGTAAAAAAATATTTTTAAGTGACTACATCGCAGTTTAGAGACCTTAAAGTTAGAATTGATTCACGCTAATTTACCTTGGATATATAAAGTAACCAGTTGACTTCTCTTTGTATTACAAAGAGCAAATAAGTATCAAATAACACAAAAACATATAACTTTGAGTCAATGAAGTATAACAAAGACAGAAAGCCACCAAATAAAATTTACAATGAGCATGATGAGCGAAAAATAAGAGAAATCCAGGGCCTCCGATGTTGAAGCTGACCTGGGCAAACAATGTTTCAACTAAAACTGTTCTTCGTCTCTTGCGCCAACATGATGATTTTAATGGCCGAAAACGGACTGTACAGGCTAAATTTCGCCAAAGAACATGTTTGCTAGAAAACTGCATTTCGGAATTCGGTCATCTTCGCCGATGAATATAAGTGTAACATATTCGGTTCAGATGACATGAAAAGCTAAAGCAACAGTGAGCATGGTGGTGGCAGTGTCATGGTTTGACCCTGTATGTCAGCTGCTGGTACAGGGAATTTAACATTTGTTGAAACAACCATGGACAAGTTTAAGAACCATCAGATTCTGAAGGACAATTTGTTGAAAAGCGAACAGAGCTTGGGTATAAGATCAGATTTTTGATTTTACCAGGATTAAGAACCAAAGCACAAATCGAGTATTGTAAAAACGTGGCTAATATATAACTGCCCACATTTGATGATACCGTCACCACAATTGCCAGACCTTAATGATATCGAAAAGTTGTGCTCAATTTTAGAAATCTGTAAAACGATTTAAAAGCAGCGCTACTGACGGAGTGGTCAAATATTTCGCCGAGTATTACCCAACAACTGTTCGCATCGCCAAATCGACTTAAATCTTTTATAGATAAGACTATCATACCAAATATCGTGTAATCGCCAGTTTTCATTTTAAGGTTTCGAAACTCTTATATGCCTGTATATAATATACCGTATCGTGAAAAAACAAGTATTTTTTGTTAGTTTGTATTTAGTTGTATTTAGTTTTGTTTGTTAGACTATAACATTTTTTCTTTAAAATGACATAAATTTATTTTTCAAGTTCCTGTTAGTAAGCTGCGAGCCACTGTATATAGTTATGTGAAATTATGTATGTTACACACCTATTGGCAATTACCAAAAAATTTAGTTGCTAAAATTAATATATGTACATATTTTCACTTTTCTTGAAATTGTTGATGAAGTTTCTACTATTTACCCAGTTTACACCTATGTTGTATTGTATTGTTGTACCGTGGCAATTTAAATCTTATACACCATCAATACAATGAATGTTGCGAATTTTCTAAATCTAAAGAGAAGTTATTGTTAGTACTAAACTAATTCTTAACCCACCTGTAACACAAGCGGGTTGACTTGGATTTTCACCGCATGGTGGATCAATATCATCTGCAAACACTTCACCATACAACATGAAGTAGGGTTGATAAGTGACCTGAAATAAAACATGCCACAAAAATGTATTAAACAAATATTATTTTATCCATATCCACTACAGTTGTATACATTTATACATTTGTAAGTAAGTAAAACACATATACGAAGATACAACATCAAATACAAAGAGGTTCAGTTGACAGGCAAAATTAGTTTATTTTTTTTATTTTATTGATATTATTGTACATGTACATTAGAGTGCTCCAAGAAAAAAAAAATAATAAAATTGCAAGTTTTGACCGCCCCCCTCTAAAAACATGTTCTAAAAAATATTAAATGTATTTTTACAGTTTTTGAAAAATTTGTTTATTTTTTACATTTTCTTAAGCTATATGTCCACGATCGTCAGATATTACAACGTTGTCATATCTAGCAATGTGCTAGCAATGTACTGACATTGAAAAATTTTTAGCAAAAGGTAAATTGTCAGTTTAGACGACTGTAAGAAAACTAACAATTACATTTGCACAAAATTGTCACACAATGAATTTATCTGTCAACCGAAATTGTCAGTTTACACGGTTGTCAGATTGTTGTGAGGCATTGTCAAATTCGTTTTGCAGCTCTGTGTGTGTGTTTAAAAATTTTATAAATGCACACTTTAATTTAATTCTTTAATTTCCTTCCACTTTTTTCAAAAATTTTATCAATGCACACTTGTTATGTACATATATACAGAGCTGCATTTAGAAATAATTTCTATGACAATGCTGCCATTAGCAAATGCATACATAAACTTTGCACATATGACAATGAAAAGTGTTTGACAATTGTCTTAAAACAATGACAATGACAAAATTGTGTGTTTACACGATTTTTTAATGTCTGACAATATTTTTGTCTTCCAATGTACTGAAAATGCTTTTTCTTGGAAGGCAAAAATTTTAAGTTTACACAGTTGTTAGACATTTTCTGCACATATTTCGGACAGCGTTATAATATCTGACGATCGTGGACACATAGCTTTAGATTTCTTATTCATGTGGTCTGAAACACGTCAATGGCCTTGGGAATACTTAATAACTTTAAAATTTGTTAACCGATTTTAATCTTTTATATCTTATTAGAACGCTAAATTCATACACATTCGATTCTTTAACATTAATACGTAGAAATGATGCAAAACTTTTGCAAAAATTAAAAAAAATTCATATTGTCTTTTTGTAATTGCACCTCCAAACTCCAGAGCCGATGCGGCGCCATCCTAATATTACCATCGTAATATTTTTGAGAACGTGTTTCTACAAACCATAGAGCATTTGTAGGGACGGCTTCTATCTTGACATTTTTTCCCTCCATACAATCTTGAAGACTCTAATGTACGCACATCTGTATGTACATATTTATTTTTGATTTAAATAACATATCAAAATTTATTTAGTTTGCTGACAGAATTTGCATACCTACAGAATAAATTATAACTTAAAATAAGCTCAATATAGATTACAGAGAAGTATACATATAAAATTAAAAAATAATTAACTGAAAGTTTTTTAAAACGAACGAAAAACTCCACTTGAAAATGTTATTAAAATCAATTTATCCCGTCAGATGCTACACAATTGAGTAGTGAAATATTTGTAATAAATCAAATTCAATAACATTTATAAATCTGACCTTAAGCACAATATTTAATAACTAAAAATGATACAATTTCATAGACAAATTTTTCATTCGTTTTAAATTTTTTTATGTTTGATTTTTTTCAAATATTTTCTTATTAAAGTTTTGAAAGAGGATTTTACATCTAAAAATTAGATAGTGAAAATAATAATGATTTGTCTTAAATAATGAAACAGAGAGTCACAAGTTTTGAATGGCGGAAAGACAAAAAATTATTTTATTTGAGAATAATACCCTTCAAAATTAAAATTTTTTTTTGTTATTAAAAGGCGCTCAAGTTCTAATAGTTCTATATTAGAGGGACCTATGACGTCAATAGAATAGTGACCTAGAACTTATTTTTTTTTTGTTAGTTTGATATTGATTAAAAAAAAACTTAATAGCCGATCGAAAGCTTTATTTTGTTATCAACAAAAATTCGCTTTTAATTTAAATGAAATATTCTACCTTCATTTAGTAATTTAATAAATTTAATTTTCATGCTTAATTTCATGAGCCCATTGATGTTTTGAGTCCAATTATTGTATGCATTATTACTTGTATCGATAATTAATTGGTAACAAAACGGACAAGTGAAAAAGTGTATTTTAATAATGTGGGTTTTTTGGTTCAATGATTCAGCATATCTGCCTATTAGCAGTAACAATCCTTAGTTTTGCCTTCATATATTATCTTCTTATTCGTAAGAAACCTTTCGGCAGAAATGAAGAGTGACACCTTTTATTGTACACTGGATGTTCACAGTGGTCATAAAGCTTATTGTGCTCTCAAGTGATCCTGTCTATTCTGTACTATAAAACAGATACTGTTCTGAATTGTTATTACTAACTTTATGAGTTTCACTCCTTAGGCCAGTCTGGAGATTATTCTGTACATATGGTTGATATATAAAGAGTCAGGCGGACTGGATAATACATTATAGTTCAGACTATAACTTGACAACTAGTTTTTAAGGGGATATACGATTTGCTATTGTTCAATATCCAAAATAATCTGGAAAAGGAACAGGTCAGATTCTTAAATCGCAAAACTGACTGCAAAAAGACTTTTTAAATTGTAATAAATATATACTTTCTAAAAATCCAATTCATTTAAGATTTCATAGGCAGAAATGTATGTATATATATAGTAGAGTCCATAAATAAAAGCTTTAGTTGTAAACTTATAAATAATAGAGTACATACACATAGATTTACATCTATTAACAAATTGTTGTATCATTAATATTCATGCATTAAATTGAAAAAAAATTATATTGAAATTATTTATGTATGTTCCTTAAATTAAAGAGGCAAATCATTATAAAAGTTAGTGGTGGCAAAGTATTACAAGAATGGCGGGGCAAATAAAAAATCTATTATTAAAAAATAGTCGCAGTTACAGAACTAACAGAAGGGACAGTCACAGGAAGAAATAGAAGACATTAAATAAGGAGCAAAAGTAAGAAGAATTTTTTTTTATCAAGATGCTTTTACAACATCAAATGGTTTTGGTTTTTCTCTTTTATTTTACTCAAACTAAAATCTTAGGATTCTTTGCTTCGTTTACATTATTGGTCATATTGCCACTTAAAATGTTAAAGAGTTCGGATCTTTGCAAAATTTGTCCAGATGTTGTGGCATGTTGTGGTGGCGCTGACGATGATGTCGATGTGGTCTGATGTGACATTGTTGAATGGCCACGATGATGGGATGACATGTAGCCACCAATGCCACCGGTAGAATCTCGCGAACCATGTGATGGGCTATTATGTCTTAAGGCTCCCAAGAATCCTGGTGCTACTATGGAACCAGCAATAACCTAGTATATGTACACAATTTAACATGTGTGTGCGTGTGTGTTTTCATTTATTTCATTAATTTTATTTATTATTAATTATGTTTTTATTTTTCAATTCAAACAAAATAACAACATGTGTTAGTGAGCACAAAAAAAGAGAACGAGAAAAGAGAGTGAAAATATTCAAATGTGTTAAATGAATGTAAGTGAACGAATAATACACAAAAAGAGAGATTTTAAACAAATTGTATTTATATTATTTATTAATTAATTAATTGTTATGAGTGAATTAAACACTTAAATATGCATACATACATATGTACATATGTACTCGTATAAACTAATTGAATGTGTATGTACTCCATTAAATAATTACATTATTCCTACTTTATTTGCATTAATAATGATTTCGTATAACTAGTTAATATTTTGTAAATAGTACTACATATATTTAAACTTACTACGACGTGTTAACCAGTTCAAATACATTTAAGTTATTGAGCAAATTTAGATCTTGAATATGTTTGTTAACTAAAGCATTGTTCACATAAAATCCGATCGGAATAAATTGATAGTCAAATCATATATTAATATATTTCCTCTATTACGTCGACATACAGCGTTGAGGGAGCTAAATCGAGTCAAATCTTTACTGTAGACTGGTGACCTCTAACAAAAGGCAACAAATGTAAATGCATAAATAAATAATAAATATTTAAAGTCATAGCAAATTAATATTAATTTTGGATCGACATTACTTCGTTTCACTGTAACATTTTGTACAATATTGGCTACCTGGCAGTTTGATATTTATTTTATTTATCTCAAAATAAGGCAGTTGTTAAATTCTGTTAAAACATTGTTACAAAGAATGTGTTCCCGTTCTATAGCACCTCTATTCTGCATTTTACTCCTACTTGAATAATCAATTACAATATAGGTTTGAAACCCAGCATACACAATTATTCTTCTTGCGGTAATTACACTGGTGTTACATTTTTGACGGCGAGATCTGGATTTTGCTTCATTGAACTTTGTGTTTTCTTAGTAGGTTCCTGTTTTCCTTAAATAACATTTTGGCTTTCTTTTTGTTTAAGTTCTGTGCTTGTATCGGTTTATAACATTATTTAAAGTACTTTTTAGAAGCTTTAGCTTTTTTGCAATCATTGCATTTGTTTATGTTTGTTTTTCTATTTCAATTCTTTATTGTTCAACACTTAGGATTTAAAAACAATATCTGTAGAGTGGCCGGATTTTTGTGAACAGTGCTTTATGAACAGTAAATGATAAAAGTACTTGAAACTTATCATTAGATCATGCCACAAAGTATTGATCATTCGGTTAATACGAGTATTTATTAGATTGTGAAATATTCAAACACAAACAAATTATATGCATTTTTTTTAAATAATTTTAATATACAATAATAATTCGAAAACTTAATTGGCAGACATTTGGATAACCGATAAATGTATCAGTGACATACAACTGAACAATTTTAAATAATGCTGATAGAACATCCAGTAAGGGTTTAAATTTTCACTATCGTTCGGCAACAATTTGGTTTAAATTCCAATTAAATCGACAGTCTTATCAGGAAACCCTTACGTTTCCGATTTTCTCAGTTACTTGGAAAGTTCGAAAGTTTTATTTTAACAAACAATTATTCAGAATATGCATATTTTAGTTATTATAGCGGAACAATTACACTTTGGTATAATAATAATAATTTTAATAATTTGAAAAATGTAGAAATATATTATAAATCAAAATTTAATTTAAAATGTAGAAATATTTAAGCAGAATATACATTATCTTAGATATAGTCAAATGACATGACACGGTGAATTAGTGTCACAACTAATGTTTTTAGGTGAGTGTGATGCGTACCGTAATATGGAATAATTGGAATCACATCAATAAAAATAGTTCAAACAAAGTTATTGTTTATTGAATACTACTATAATACATCAACCTTGGTATAACGAATCTTAACGTTATATCGAATAATTCGTTACAATGAGGTTCGTTATATCGAGGTGAAGTTGCACTTCTATTCCTTAAAACGAGGTAATAAAAAATTTTGTATGTATATTAATCATTATCTGCTTACCTTGTTATAGCGAACGATTTCCGCTAATAAATCAAAATAAATTTGAAGGAAAACACTGCATTTTGTAATTTTAAAATTCAAAAATAGTTTACATTTATAAAATAATAAGTCTGAGCCAGTGATTAACAACTGCTGCAACAAGCTCTTGGCAACAATAAATATTTCTTTGAATATTTCAGCCGTTGTCGTTACAAACACAATAATTTTGTGTGTATCTGTTTCATGTAATTTGGATTAATTGATGGAAATCGTTATGAAAAGGTTGCAAGTTGACAAAATTCGTTAAATAGAAGTAAATAATTCTTTCTATTTCGTTAGTCTGCAGTGAATAAAAATTCGTTATAACGAGGCTATTGACAAATGTATTCGTAAAAGAGAGGTTTATTTTGTATTAAATCTTATGGAGCGTTGTAGGGGATTTCAAAAAATTCGTTATATTGAGGAATTCGTAATAGTGAGAGTCGTTATATCTAGGTTTGACTGTACTAGTAATTTATTTAAATTTTAGCTAGTGTTACTATAAAGTACAAAAGATAATCGAATATTTACTGAACCAAATACTTAATGTTAACACACAAACGGACGTCATGGAACTTACGGATACGTGTGAGCTTTTCGGCTATTTGTTTAGTTATCGTATATAGTCAAAAGTAAATACTTAATATAATGCAATATATATGTAACATTTATATTTATCGGTTTCCTACAAATGAAATTTATTTTGTACAATTTACACTCCAGAAACGTATTGTATATTTATGAGATGGCATATAAAAAAACTTAAAATTAATGGAAAATTAAATTACAAACCATATCGTCTATATATATATATATATATATATATGTATTGTATTTATAAAATCATAAAATCAAAATGAAACCATTCGATACGTTTTCATAGATTTCATGGATGACTTGGAGACACACGTATTATATACACACACGCACACACGTAAATATTTCAGATAATTGTTGAAATAAAGACGAAACGGTCAAAGTCGTTAAAACAATATGAAAACTTACCTCTCGTATAAGTCGCCAAGTCGGCTCCATATTGGGAAATAATATGGCTTGACGGCTGACACCAAAACTCATCAAGACCACAGCCAAGAGGACGACAAAATAAATCATGTTTTTAACCATTTTACCCATCATTGTCACAAGTGGACCTGTACATTAGAAATAAATCATTATACACACTGTAAGATTGTAATGTGGCGAAAACATTTACCCAAATACTTATTAACTCCTAAAATATTTAATATTCTTAAATACCAGTAGATGCTGTCAACACAATAAATTACTCTTCCAATGTCCATGGTATTTGGTCGAAAACGCAATGAGAGGCCAATGAAGAAGAGTATAATTGCCGCACCATCACAAGGATTCCACATATTCCAAGCCCAAACAGAAAACTTATGTCTATTGAAATGAGCATAACAAAAGATTTAATTCTTGTGGTAAATTCAAAATAAAAAATAAAAAACTATTCAAGTTGCAAGATAAGCACAATATGAAGTATAACTTACGTTATTGCCACCGGTTCCGAGGAAATAATTTCACGAATTTTTTCAAATCCCAATGTCGCTATGTACGCAATTGAATACATTTCCTGCCATCGTGGTTTTTGCTCCATTTTAACCAAAACCGTAAATGTGAACATCAAAAGGAAAAACATATACGCCATCTAATTTAAAATTCAAAGCGAAGAAGTAAGGAATACAGAATTTTTTTGTCAATTTTCATTTAATAAAACTATCTATTAATATAAGCTCCAATATACATTCAGTTGCCTTCACTTTACAAAAATAATTAATAATTAAAACACAATTAAATAAAATCACTTTTATTTATTAACATTGTATCCCGTTCAATATTATTTTTTGTTTGCTGGCCATATAGTTGAGCTATTGGAAATAAATTTATTAAATTAAATACATTTTGAAATAAGTTTTACATATGTAAAGTGTAATGTGCTGGAATCTTAGTTTATTTGTAAGTATTGTTATTGATTATGACAGTATGACTACTTAAAACTGCTCAACAGGAAACCAACCACTCGCAAAATTTTAGGAAAACTAAAAACATCTTATGAACGATTCTCTTTAAACGAAACTCTTTAAAATTCTAACAAACTAACAATAATACCTAAACATAGTGATTTTATTTTTTCTTACATTCCTTTAACGTATACATACATGCATATGTACATGGTCGACTTTTTTTCAACACTACACTCAGTTGTAAGGGGGAAAAAATAAAAACAAATACATTAAAAAAAACTGTATTTTTTGCTTACAAAAAATATAACAAAATACTGTTGTTTTGTTTTGAAACTTTTGATCAAAATTTAGTTTACGACAAATTATTTTTAATTGTTACTATGTTACACTTGGTGGTGAAGTATTTGTGCCGTAGTGTTATTACACTAGACTTCAGGAATGATTTTTTACAGATCATTTTCATTTAAATTTATTTTCATTGTAATCTGCCTATATAAATTGTGAGACTTATAAGCAGGCGACCACTCTAAATACCAATTTTGTTTTTTGTGTCAGTAAACTAATGAAATGTCTAATATAGTGGCAATATTATAATTTTAATTCTTATGATAATTGATCCTATTAGGAGCAAAACGTTATATTCAGACAGCGTTGAAGATTTATAAAAAAAGCAATAAAAATGATAAATACATACTAGTTGAATTTTATCTCGGTATTAAAAGGGTTAAATTATCCCGATTTTAATTAAATCTTCAGTATAAATTTCCTGTAGGTTGTAATAATATTTTTAATTAGTTTTTTTTTTTTTAATTTAGTATTCAGTAATTTAGGCATATTAAACAAGTAAGAAAGTAACACCCAGCATATGTATAAAACAGTTGTGGACCGATCATCCAAAAATTTAGATCCATGACTTCTGTGAATATAAATATTATATGTGTTGAACTTTATCTCGATATAAATGCTTTTAAGCGATTTATGGTGCTTAAAGTGAATTACGGAGAGGGTCTTATATGGGAGTTTCCCCAAATAATGGACCGACCTTTATAAAATTGTACCGTATAATTTCTATACATATGAAATATATTTGCGTTCAATATTATGTATTTGGATACCAACATTTTTGAGAGAGTTACGGTATTTAAAGTGATTTTAGGAAGTGGGCTTTATATGGGAGCTACGAGTAATTATGGATGGATCTGCACAAAATTTGTAGATGTGATTCGGCTTCATTTACCACTCATTTTTGATAAAATTTGTTTGGATACATGCATAATTCAAACATTTATGATCGGTAAACCCCAATTTCGGGAGGACAGTTGTATGTACCAAATTTTATGCAAATATCTTCAAAATTGCGACCTGTACTCTGCGCACAAGCTTTACATGGACAACCAGCCAACCAGAAAGTGATTCTGAGAAAGTGAATTTGAGGCGTTCGGTATACTTTAAGGTGGGTGTTGGATCAATATTTCTAGGCGTTACAAACATCAGCACAAATCCAATATACCCTCCCCACTATTGTAGTGTAGGGTATAAAAATCTGTTTTTGCTTTTTATTTTAAGTGAACACTGGGACACATAATGTTGAGGTACTTCAACCTTATTGTTTTATTTGGATAACAATATATTTAAGACATGTATACTCGTACTTGTGAAAGTGATTTTATAAATATGGACTATGCGTAAGATATGTTCAAATATTAAATTAAGTGGGACATATTTCGGTACAACATTTGTATAAGGTATTAGACGACTACCTTATAAACATCAGCACAAGGGCTAATATCCTTCCCACTATGGTGGTGTATGTTGAAAAAACCTCTTAATAATATGTAGCATAAAACATATGATCAAAATTATTTCATTCTCCTTAAGTTTGAAAATAACGTATGCGAAAGCTTGCAGTATGTGAAACGAGATAAATGTATGTATGTATGTATAAAAGCAAACAAATTGCATGACCTTATAGCGACTTAGTAAGCACCTTATTAAGAACATAAAAACGAAAGTCTATCCGATTTACTATATTTCATTTCGGAATTTGGATGCTAATTTTCAATTACTATAAAAACAAAATATTGAGAATAAAATGCTTGATAAACTTACCGAATCAGCCCAGAATTTTGTAATTGGTGCCGTATAAAATTCATACACTTTCTTTTTAAGCCTTAGAGGTTGATGTTGTTTAACTTCATAGTCGGTCGTATGAAAAAATTCTCGAAATTGTGATGGATCCGAGTCCGTTAATGATACCTGGCATTTATAAATATGTTTTTACAAAATTACACAAAAAGAAAAAAGCACAATAAAATTATTAAATCATTTTAATTAGGAAACAAACGATTCACTAAAATTACATTCAAATACTTTTTTTTTTACTTTTCAAACTACAAACAAATTTCAATTTTATGTATGTGTATATTTACAAGACGTATTAGAAAGTAAAACTTTTTATTATTTACAAAAATTAAGATAGACAATTACTTATTAAGGAATACGACTAATTAGCCAACCATCTTCCCATTAATATTACAAAAACATACGAGTATTTATTTATTTAGTTTCGAATTGTTTTTAGAATATAATTAATGTTTTTTAGTTGAAGCAATCATTTAACTATATTTAAATAAGAATTATTCATTCCTTTCTAAGAACAAATAAAAAGTTGAAAGCATTTTGCTGCATCTACTTGTGACATACAAGAATTAAACAGTGAAATTCTCCAGTAAAACGCAAATGCTTGTACGAGGTCTGATCAAAAAATAACCGTTATTTTAATTTTTTTCAAAAATTATTTATTTATTCATCAATAACTATCTTGTCCCCCTCAGATATAATACAATTATGCCAGCGTTCTTTCCAATCCTCAAAACACTTCACCAACAGCTGCTGCTTCGATTTTTTTTTATCTCCTCAATCCTAGCAAAACGCTTTCCTTTCATTGGTATCTTCAGTTATGGGAAGTGGAAAAAGTTAGCGGGGCCAAGCCCGGTGAATACGTTGATTGAGGCATGATAACGGGTTTGTTTTTGACCAAAAACTCACGCACAAGCATCGATGTGTGAGCTGGTGCGTTATCATGGTGCAAAATTCATGATTCGTTTTTCCAAAATTCTATGCGTTTCGAATTGCTTCGTGCAAACAGCGCATAACTTCAAGGTCGTATTCGCTATTGACCGTACGGCGTTGTGGCAAGAATTCATGATGCACCACGCCATTGCAGTCGAAGAAAACAGCGGGCAAAACCTTCACATTTGACCCAACTTGACGTGTTTTTTTCGGTTTTGGCTTTTCTGGACGTTTCTATTTAGATAATTGGGCTTTGGTTTCAATGTCATAGCCATACATACCCCCATGATTCGTCACCAGTTATGACCTTTTTGAGGAAATCTGGATCGCTGTTGACGATGTTCAACAGCTCCTGAGCGATGTCCATGCGACGTTGTTTTTGCTCAAAATTTAGCAATTTTGGAACAATCTTCTCTGCCGCACGTTTCATGCCTAAAACATCCGTAAAAATTGCTTGGCATGAGCCAAACGATATGCCAACATCATCAGCAAACTCTCTGATAGTGCGTCGATGATTATCCAAAATCATTTTCCTCACTGCTTCAATGTTTTCATCGGTTGTTGACGTGCTCGACCGGCCAGGACGAGTATTGTCATTGACATCTTCTCGGCCCTCCTTAAACCGGTTATACAACAATTGAACTTGTGTTCTGCTCATAGGAGACTCACCAAACGCCACAGTCAACATTTCAAATGTCCTTGCGCATTTAATTTAATTTTTTACACAAAACTTAATACAATTTCTTTGATCCATTTTTTCGAATAGTAAAAAATCGATTATCAAAAACAAACTGACAATCCAAATGGCTGATATTACCAACATACATATATAACAGACATGTGTACCAACATAACAGAAAAAAATGCGACAATCGAACATACGTAACTCACGAAATTTTAAAATAACGGTTATTTTTTTGATCAGACCTCGTATAATGATAACATTCTGCGTTGTTGGAAAAATATTTGTGTGTAGTGTGCAACATTAGACTGCTTTAAAATTGTATGAATTTGTGAACTTTTTCCGTAACTATGGGAATTACGACACATACCACAGTTTTGTTTTTAATTTCATACATTTTTTTGAAGCAGTCTGGTGTAACATATTCTAATGTTTGACGATAGAATTCTGAATAAAAGTATTTTCTTTTCTATGTGTAGCAGAAAAAAGAGAATGAAAAACTACTTACATACATAAAAACTATAATTTAGAATTAAAAAGTTGTATTTAAATCTAATTTAAACTTTTTAAGAATTTTCAAAACTAATAATTTAAAAAAAAATTATAAACCGTGCATTCGCAATTATCGTCAAAAATTAAGTTAAATAGAGATGTTCAAATTACTTGAACATATTTTTAAATTTCTAATATTTTTCAATTTGTATATGTTTTTGTAGAAAGTGTACTTTCCATGTGTGCATTCGATAAAAATAAGTACAGCCCTTTTTCACGCATGTGCGACAAATGCAATTGTGTTTATGTTTACCCACACATTGATAAGGATAGTGGACTGACTGTCAACACTAGCAAGAGGATCATTGTATATTTAGCGAGAAGATATAAGGTCATCCATTCCACAAGTTAATTACGAAATAATTTAGAGGTCACTGGTCACTTGTTCAGGTTACCCACTACGATATTAAATTTACCCAATCAACACTTTTGTTGAACTTGTCCGGTCATCTTTATCTGCATGACTTGGCGAATTTGTCGGAGATGGATGTCAGATAGGTCAGCAGGTGGCCGTGTAGTACAGCCCACTTGGGTCCATATCGCTGGTCCTATTGTGTTAAGATAAGTTACGTATGAAAAGTAATGTGCGCATGTGTTGTAGTTTAGTTTTAAAATTAATATTTGTAGTTATTAAAGTTTAAATTTGTAAATAAAATTCAGTGCCTACAGAATCACCGAGTGATTTACGCACAACAGAAAAATAATTTACTAAATGAATTTATTTTTTGTGCATGGTCCTTCGAGCGAGACTAGTACCTTGGAAATCATGGGCCTTTCAATGTGTTTAAAATAAATCCAAATAGACTAAAATCTCTACACTAAAATTTACTAATAGATAGTAATAGAATCTGTTAGGAAAGCTAAAAGAATTAGGCCAGTCTAGGATAAAACACACAAAAAAGTATAATACACTTAAAATTATTGCGACATGAGATAAATTGAATTAACAACTGGTGGACAAAATTGTCTGCACAAATATTGAATGCGTCCAATAGTATAGGGAATTAATTTCTGAAAGTGTGAAAGAGTATGCGGAACTAACACAAATAAAACTTATAGAAAACAAAAACTCAACAAAAGTAGACGTTGTATTTCCAGTTGTGTTTATGCTGTTATCAAAATGGACATAATTTGGAATATTTAAATCAGTTGTATCTCTTAGATTTGAGAATAAATTCATGGAGCATTGCAAAAAGTTGCAAATATAATATACAATTCTACAGCATTATTGACAAAGGCTTTGCAACGCTTCATGACTACCAAAACGTTACTCGAAATAATTACTAATCCGATGAGTAAACCTAAAATTGTTTATGAAAAATACTACGAAGGTACAGTAGCACATAACAAACCAATATATGCTAATGTTGGTGCTCCATTTTAAGAAAATTAACCCAGGCTCGAATCGAATAAAGGTGCCAAAAGTCATGAAGATTATAATCAAGCTATCAAAGCCAAAAATGAAGGAAACCCCGAAGAAGATAAGGAGGTAAAAGTTGTTCAACATTATCAAATATATAAACTGGAGTTGATTGAGAATCTATTATCCGATCATGATTTTGTCGATGGTGTGTTACCATCCCAAACTTTGTCGATTATGATGCTAAAGATAAATCTGCTAACTTTGATGCAGAACATAAACAAAAGGCCGATTTTTTGGATTACAAGAAGAATTCCATCGATTATCTGAAGTTGGTTGAAAATTTATTATCCGACGTCCCAAACAACAAATTCAAATCCAAAAGCCAGACTACGAAGATGAATACACTTTGGAAGCTGAAGATAACCTCGTAATCGAAAAGGGAATACAAACAAATTAATTAATCCAATCCATGCAGACGCAGTTTCAATGAAGATTTCAGTGATTAGACCTGGTGAAAGGCCCTAGCTACGTTCTGACCGAACGATTTGGGAATAACAGTTATTATGTAATTGAGAAATATTTCAAATATTTGCTCATATTAATAATATCCCAGCAAAAACTTCAATTACAATTAAGTTCAAAAGTAATTGAAAATTGTCTACCAGATTACTGACAAATCTACTAGAAAAAGTACTTATTTTTGTTCATGATCACCCAAAAGTAATCTGGTATAATTTTGCAACTTTTAACTATAAATAATAACTTTTTAATAAAATTAATCATTTTTATACTTAAAAGTGCTAGAAAAGTATTTAGTTTCTTCTAAAGAGAAGTAACACTCAGGCAATTAATATGCCATATGTAATTGCGTTATATGGTGTTCAGACATGTATTTTTAATTAAGTCAATTATTGCTGAAAAAAGTACATTTACAGTGCACTCGGGAAAACGTCAACGCTCGTTTACTTCAACATCCCAAACGTCAACCCTTTTTTTTACATTACCTACTCTAAAATTTTATGAAATAAATAGAGAAAAGGCTCTCTTCCAAATGTTGGAAAGAAAAAAAAACAGCAGAAAAAAATAACAGATTTTTTTTTAAATGCATATGATATGATCTCATTTAAATGGTATTCTTTTGGTTCTATGGTTCTACTCAGGTTGAATATTTTTTTTGTTTCCTTTTTGAAATTGTTTATGTTTGATTTTAGTTTATAATCAATAAAAACGTTTAAAAGCACATTATCGATATGTTTTTTATTTAAAAATTTTACATTCGTAAACGTCAACAATTTGTTAAACGTCAACACCCGAAGTTTTAATTATTTGACGTTTTCCCGAGTGCACTGTATTTGGTTGTAATATTACAATTTTCAGCCTAAAAATATTCTTTATTAATTTAAAAGCGAAACAACTGCCATTTTAGTTATTACCTGTCACAGGGTTGTATTTTTAATTTTAATAATTATTAGAACAATTAACTCTTAATGAAGCAATCACCTTAATTGAAATTTTGTATGGATAATTGCATTCAATTAGGGCGTTCATTAAAAAATGTCAATTAAAAATGCATGTCTGAACACCATATTACTTTCTTTGGAAAGGGGATAGATTGAAGAAGTAAAGGTGGTGAAAGTAGAAAGTTTTTTATCACATCTCTGTAATTTAGTGCAGCATTGCAGCGCCTCTGGTGATGAGTAGGCGCATTAATGTTAAAGCTTGATTTTATAGCCTTTATTTAATTATTTTACTTCGGTGGCGTTTGAATGCTATACCACCGAAGGAGGGCGCTGTAATAAATATTAGTTATGATGGATAGAAAGGAAACTAATAATTATCAGAAACTGATGTTGTTGTGGCTGGGAATCGAATACCAACTCATGCTTAATGAAAAAATGCGCTAACCAATTAAGCTACAGCTTCCTCAAACTATAAAACTTTAAAATTAATAAGTTATTAATTTTTATAGTTAAAAGTATTATAAAAAATATGTAGTTGTAGACTGATTACAACAAAATATTATAGAATAAATAAACAAACTTAACAAATATTAAGGAAAGTTATTTCAAAATGATAGCATTAATGTTTTATAATCGTAAAATAACTTCTTTAAATCGATTAATTTGAAATATATTTTTTTTGGATTTTATTATTCTGACCTTCTTATGACATATATAAGGTAATTCTTTAATATATAATTAGTAATACAAAAAGTGGCGAATAAAGCTACAATATAATGAATTCCGATAAAGTCATTACAATTAAGAACGTAAGTGAAGTTGTTGCTGGGAAGGTAGTCATTGCACTCTAGATACAGCGGAGTAATGGGCCGATTTATTATTATTTATCATTAGTTAATGTGTACCCTCCACAGTTTAGACCAGTTTAAGTGGGTCTTATGTTCTCAGACAAAGCCGAAAGACTATAGACCAGTAATTGATGTTTACTTATTAACATTTATTGGACCTGATCTACTGAAAAGTCTCTGGAGAACACATGAGTAGCTTTCGGCGGCCAATCAATACATGTGGAACTTGATTTTTAAGTATTTGATTATTATTGTCGATGATATCCTTGGAAATTCTTGGATACTATCTCGCACAATAAGTGTTATGTACTGCGGTAACACTCTGTGCTAATAGCAATGGAAATGGACTTAGTGTCAGCACTAGCAAAAAGTTCATTGCATTTTTCGCAAGAAGATATAAGTTCATTTAACCATTGCTCCATTCCGCAAGTTAATTACGAAATAATGTTGAGGTCACTGATCATTGATCACTACTACCCAATCAACATTGAACTTGCCCGGTCATAGCGGATAGGTTGCCTCTTTTTGCATGATTTGGTGAATCTGTCGGAGATGGATGATGGATCAGAAACAAAAATTATATCATTTGTGCAAACAATTGGTTTGACTTGGTTAAAGTTCAATTACGATTGAAGCAGAGTAGTGATCCGTCGAAGAAAAAAAAGTTTTTGTAGTTTAAAGGAAACTTGTATTACTTTTAATGCAAGATCTTACTGAAACGAACATTTCAGTAAATTCTTTGCGATCTTAGTCAGTTTGTGTCAGTAAGAATATTTTTAAAAATTTGAAAAGAAATTGTTTATTTAATAAGTAATAAAATAAATAATGTTTTCAAGTTCACATACAGTCGCATTTCAGGCTAAACAGAAAGCAAAAAAATAAAAAATCGTCGTAAATCTACAAAAAGAAAAATCAAAAGCAAGCTTTTTGATGGCATCAGTTATACGAGTAATTCTAAAGTTTTAATTGATAGAGTGCAGTAAGTTTTAATTATAAAGCAAAATATATAAATATAAAGTTATGAAGAACATTTTAACGTTAAACTAACTTTGGAGGGTGGTTCCTCCGCTCCGGCGGTCACATTAACCTGAAATGAATCGTTGGTGATACAAATGCATACAAAGAAGATATTTAAAACATTCAATAGGTATGTATGTAATTAATTAGAAAAATAAAAATATTATAATTTGTAATAGTTGTTGGATATTTGTACCAGTGAAAAAACGTGTGTGGAGAAAAAAAAGAAATGGAATTAACTTTAAGGACACAAATAAAACCAAAGTAACAGTTTGACAGTTGAATTTATCCTAAATTAGTATTTCATAATGAAACCTATATGTACAAGTTTAATACGAGTAAGTGATTGTGATGAGTTTTGTAGTGTTTAAACTATTTTCTACAAATTGGATTGATTTTGTTACTTTTTGCTCTGTTAACATGTTTTGTCTACAGATTTCTCTAGAATTACATTGTTTCACTAAATACTTTTTAATGATTACACAAATTAAATACAGATAGAGGAGTTAGACAGAGAAAAAAAATAGAAATTAAATGTGTTTTTTGTGTGTGAGTAAGTGTGTGCTTAATAAAATTCCAAAATAAGAATTGGAATATAGAGTTCTTTGCATAATTTGGACTTAAATTTGGGTCTTTTAAAAATGTTGCTGTATTTTGCCATTAAAATTATAAATTTTACATTAAACATATTTGTGTTGTACGTATGTATAGTATAGTTATGAAGAATCTCAAAAATCTTTTACTCACTTTTCCGTTTTCATGTACTTTGGTATCACGCAATGAATATGTGTCCGCCAAAAGTGCCTGCAATGGTTTTAATGCGGAATATCACGATAAATCAATTTAAAACAACAACATTAATCAATTAGTTTTACAAAAACATTCAGCTAAATATTTAAATAATACAAAATCTAACAATCTGAACTAATTAGAATTGATTTGATTGCGCCACTTTTGTTTTAACTTTGTTGCGTGTTACAAGTGTGTTAAAAAAAACTCTATATTTATAATAATAACATAAATTATTATAACAATAAAGTGAGAACTGAAAGTAGGCATTTAAATAAATATATTATTTATCTACAATTATTATACAAATTTGTGTAAGAAAAAAACTTAAATGTATAATTTCGCACTGATGTTTTAGATATTTCCAGTATCTTGTGTATTTTAACTCCATTTATAACAAAAATAACAAATTTATTCGATTGATAAGAACTGGCGTTAAATATTAACATCGTCCAGAAGTTTCTAAACCCCTGTCCTGAAATACCGTTTTATTGTTTATATAATATTCTAACAAGTTGGTGTTGTAAACAGAAGATCTGTCCAATGTAAAATATATTGGCTTACACTTAAAAAAGCCTGAATAATAGTTAATTATTTAGCCAACCAACCTGGCATCTCTGAAAAAATGCTAATCAAGAGAACATTTTCCAAGACAATTTCCAAGCAATATTGAAAAATAGACTTTTGCTTCATATTAAGTAGCAACAATTACTTACATACTTAAATTTAAATTTAGGTTTTAAAAACTCAAATAATTCATAATTAAGTAAATAAAATAATAGTTTGTGCCTTTTTCAGATTTTTCTCTAGATTTGAACCTTTGAGCATGTATTGCTTAAATACATAAAATGTGGCTATAAATTAATTATTACAAGAAGTTCTGTAACATTGATGGCAAGTTAACATTTTTTGTCTGCGAAAATTTTCCTACTTGAGAAAAACATTTGAGTTGTAATGTTGAAATGCGTTATGCCAACAAGATTTGAAATTTTAAAAATTACGCAGGGATTTTTTGTAATCGAGAAAACTTAAATTTTATTACTTTCGGGCATATTAATTTCTTAACTTTAATGTATAAAATCTGCACATTTTTAAAGAACACAATTTCGATATCCACAAACAAAGAAAATATTACTATAATAAAGTAATTTTAATAATTATAAAAGTCTTTAGATTTTTCTCTGTTATTTTAGTAAAATAAAATGCGTTTGAGATTTAAAAAAAAGTAACCGGTTTTGTTCAAGGTACAATTTCGTATAAAAAGAAGTATTAACATTTTTAGAAAATACATATGGTGAATTTCACTTTAATTGACCCAATGTTAAAAATCGATTTGGGTGAAATTTGCACCAAGGTTAGTACTATTGGATAGTAGACCAGATACATATTTTCAGCTCTATCAGTCCAGAAGTGCTGGAGTTAGAGGGAGTCAAAGTTGGACATTTTGGTAAATTTTGTTCATACAGGGGTTTTTTTAAATAAGTGTAACTTTTTACGTATTGGTCCTAGCAAAAATTGTCCAAAGGACTGTAGATAGCTATTTCTTCAATCATTTCAAGAATATTTTTTTTTTAATTTTTAAAAAAAAATTTTTTTAATTGTTTTTTTTTTAATATTTTTTTTTAATGTTTTTCAATTTAGGCCCTTTTTTTCTTTTTTTTTCTCAAAAGAAAGCTTATACAATTTACTTTAAGGCCTTTATAATCGCTTAATGGGATGCGAGTGGGTTATCTACCAAAAAAAAATTATTTTTTAACTCAAGAATTGGATATTTCAATATTTGACACATGTATCATTTTCATTTTCCCCCTTACTTCTGTTAAAAAATTACACGAAAACTGAGACTTAAGTTTGCTTTTAAACAACATTCCATTATGAGGAATTTCCTTTAATTTCTAGAAGAACATGTTGTATAAGTCATTATTACAATTATTATTGAACATAACTAAAGGTACGGTCACACTTGGCAAATATTTACTCAAATAAAATAAAACTGAATATTTTTTGTATTCTGTCCTCAATAATCTAAGTTTTTTTTTATAAATAAACGAGTTAAAATATATTTTATTCGGTGGTTATGTCTTTTTCGTCAAATATTTGCCAAGTGTGAACGTACCTTAATGATTATGGCAAAAAAAAAAACATCGGTTAGTCGTTTTTGTCTTTGAAATAAACTTTCGATTTCCAGAATTTTCAACATTTTCATTGCGTTACACAATACGAGTATTACAATCTTTCTAATTATAATTAATAACTTTCGAACAATGAGATTGCAAGAACAGATAGATTTTTGAGTAACTATATGTAAAACATTTACAATTACCGAAAGTCTTTTAAGTCTACAAGCCTATTTGTACTTAATGTCGAATAAACATGGGTCGGATTATTGCATTCGTGATTGAGTGAAATGATGTGTATTCACGACAACGAATAAGAAATAATTTATATTTGGTTTTCAAATTTCTATAAAAGATATCGTAATACATAATCATGAACAAATATGTGCAAATTTTATTTAAGAAAAGTGCATCATAAAAGTAGAAGCATTCAGTAAAAAATTAAAAATATTACTAAAATTACTAAATTGATAATAACTAAATGCAAAGATTCTCTGATTATCAGGGATGACTGTCGCTCAATATTATTCAATTGATGTGTTCCGCACTCTCTCATTATTTTGTTTATAGTGAAATTTGTTTCAGCAATCAGGATAGAGAAAATTACTAAGATTCTTCTTCCCCGAATTTATGAACGTATAATATGCAGTAAGTAAGCAGTAACATACAAGTGTATACAAGTGTATTTAATATTTTACCTACATATACTCTTTTATTAGGAACAATAATGTGGGTTTATTTGCAAAATCATAATTGAAGCTAATTTAATTTTTGTGGAAGTATCTCTGTTTGTAACATGTTTGAACTTACATTGGTAGAATTTGTATAACTATTATTTGGGGATGGTGACGATATCTCAATTTTTGTTTCGATTTGTAATAATTTATACTTTAGCGAAAAGAACAAAAATAAAATGTAGAAAGAGAAAATGCTATAAATTATAGTCATCTTTTTAACAAAGTATTAGATACTATTTTGATTACAGTATAAAACAAACAATTTAACACTATTAAATATTTATTTTTTTAATCTTATAATAGTAAGTGGTATTAAATATGCATGACTATTTTATTGTACATAAATATTAAGTCAATAGCTATGACTGTATTTTTTTATCAATACTCTTTACGTCTAAATATAAAAATAAGAAATTGTTATAGTTACTATGTACAGTGTATTACAAAATTATATTGCCTAATCATTTTCAAGAGGAATTTGTTTTTCATTCATAATTCAAATTGTAAAAAGCAGATAAAAATATTTTTTTTTTGTAATAATGTAATAATAAATTGGAAAAATCAAAAAAAAAAAAAAAAATTAAAATTTTATTTGTCTTTTTTTTGTTTAATTGTTGTTGTATTTTATTAACTTGCTTTATAAATGTCAACAAAGCAATAGGACTTTAAGAGTCGACTGACAAAGAAAAAATCATTTAATTCACAAATTAACAGTTTTAAGAGGCTAAACATTTTTGATTCAGTAGATGGACAGTGGCAACCAAATAAAGCCGTAAATATACATAAGTACTATGATATCAACGGTAATTTATGATGGCACTTCTGTGGTGATATGGGACTGCATTTCTGCCAATAGTGTCAATCTTGTCTATACTGATGATATTGTCAACCACCATGTTTGGCTGCTAGGGTATCCCAATTATTCGATTTTTCATTTGTTCGAATAAAAGGAATAATTCGATCACATACTAAAAATTAATCGAATTATTCCAATAATTCAAAATTTTTAAATAAAATAAAATGACAATTTTGTTCTTTATCAAGTCGTGCATAATTTAGTAAAGTCATCTTTAATAAACTCCTCAGTATTCAACGTCTCTTTCACCACCATTTTAAGTTAGGTTATAAGAATAACACTGGTTCAATTGAAAACCGGTGTACGAGTATTTGAAACCAAAGTGGTCCATCATGATATTCCTTTTCTATTATGTATTGTGTTTCCTGTGTATGTATAATATGCTTTAATAATATGTATTCGTGTTTCCAAAAGTTCCTTCACCCCTATCGTGAATAAAAATTTGACATGAAATTTGTTCCCTTGTCACATTTTCCTATTAAAATTCAATGTTAAAAAAATAAAAGGGAACAAATTTCATGTGGAATTTTTATTCACGATAGGTGTGTGTATTTGTTTTATCCCATGCGACCTCTACAATTTCCAAACATTAACTATTTTTTTAATAAATATCGAATATTTCTTTTTAGAATTATAACTTATTTCAGTACATTTATGTATAAGTATGTTTATTTGTATAACAAACTATCAGAACACTCTTCGTTTATCAGGCATGTCACATAATTCGATCGGAATTTTTTTTCAATTCCGTATTTGTAAATCGATCGTTTTTACTCTGCGTTCTCTAGATTCCGATCGATTTTGTGTATTCCCAAAAAAATTATAAATCTCGGTTTTTAACTTAAATATGGTAACGTTGTGTAAACCAAAACAAAAAACAAATGATTTTTGTAATAAAACGTATAACAATAAAAACTTAAAAAATGCCCGGAATTTAAATTGTTGATGTTTTAAATGAACAAAGACATCAAAACGCAGTTGAAAAGCTACGAAGAAGAAATTTAAGAGATGCATCTGATCCTCTGTCATATTCCAGTGCTGTGTAAATATTTTTAATTTTTGCAATTTTTTGACAAACGCTTTCTTGTTGCTGACACCAACTTTGAAATGTTTAACATTTTATTTATGAGATAATTAACAAAAACATGAAATAATAAAATTAATTATTTTTAAATTAGTAGTATTAGTATGTGTTTTTTTTCAGTATAAAATCATAAAAAATAACAATTCCACTTTAGAAATCTAAAGTGGTTTCATTCCGGAAAAAAATCGTTTTTCCAAAAACTCTTACGTAATCAAACCCACTTTCGATTGGAATTGAGTTCTGTGACATGGCTGTATATCTACATATATTAAAAATTGTTAATAAACTTTCTATAGTAATTTTTCAATTGACGGATTTTTAGAATTCTGAAATTAAAAAAATGTCATAATCAAAAAAAGTTTAAATAATAAATAATAATAATTTAATTTGTATACACAAATATCTGCTTATTAAACATGTCTTACTGTGTAACTTAAATTTAAATTATAACTTAATTATAAAATTATAAAACATTTTTAAATAAAACGATAAATTAACGCAATAACAATTATTCGTGTTTATCAATTATTTTTCATAAAATTAATGAAATTATTCATTATTCGCAAATGGCCACTTTCAAATTATTTGAATAATTATTCGTAATAATTTGTTAGATTATTTGAACGATCATTATTCGTTTGGATACTCTAATATTGGGCCATACCGAAAGCAAATGGTAACTGTAGACCAAAAAATTATCCGAAATGCACAGTTGTAGATGTTAAAATTTAGCTTTTGTACAGTATCAAACACTTGCCAACACTTCCTCTATACTCGGACCGGAGGCCCATATTGCAGAGGTATACTAGAGTTGTTTTTCTCAAATATTTTCACAACCAACGGCAATAAGGAAAAAATTATTACTACCAACAATTAGAATATGTAAAACATGAATTTTTTTAACAAATATTCTACATAATATCTATTAGCAATAGCAACAAAAATTAAATTTTTTACTGGTTTTTACAATTTTATGTGTAAATGAAAATCAAATTTTCATGTAAAACAAAATATTTTTGTGATACACTCTATATACATACATACATACATACATACATATGTACATATGTCTATTAAAATAAGCACACAAAGTTTTAGATTACAAAAAATAAGGTTAAGAAATAAAAAATAGAAAAGGAATCAATTAATCAATATTAGATTAGACATACACATCTGCTGCATAGTTTGTTAGTTACAAGACAACATTAATGGCTTTGTTATATAAATATACATATATTCGTATGTGTGTGAGTGTACATACATATATATGAAATTTATATAATTTTTAAGAAAACTATGATAACATTTTCAGTAAAAAATTTAAAGCAACAATTTTTTAAAGGTTTTAAATAAAATAGTTGCAAGACTTTGTTGTATAAATGTCAGGGGTTTATAAAGGGTAAAAAAATGTTACTTCCTAATTGTTGATCAAAGGATGTTTTGAACCTTTTGCATAAAATTCACTGACAATATTTCTTTATGTTTATGTTTTTATATATTATATTTTAATATAATTTTAATTTTAAAAACATTTATTTTTTTTTTCAATTATTTATTCATCTTAATGCAGTGGACATATTCATCATTCCAACTACATTTTATTACTTTGCTATTTCTTAATTAAATTTAATTTTTTATTTAAATAAAATTTCTTGCATTTCTATTTTCTACTAAACGTTTAACAAATTTCTAGTCAAGATTGGGACACTTAGAGCCACTTTGAAAACAATTTGGAGCAAGTATTAGAAATAAAATTAATGTTAAATTTCAATTATATGTAATTTCTAATAAACTATCAAACATTTTTTTTTATTTTTTTTATCTATCAGCACAAAATACCTCTGAAAAATCTCGAAATTCAACAGATCAGAATATTGATCAAAATTTAATTAAACATTTACGAGAAAACAGGAATTATCAATTATATAATTAAACTAAAAATAAAGAAATCCGAGATTTATACAAATTTTAAATTATCTATTAAAATTATAATCGTTTTGAAACACTAGTATTGTTTATAATAAACAAAAATGCAATAATAACAACAACAATATCAAAGTACCAAATATACTTTCGAGATTGCATCAAGAATAATTAAATTAATAAATAATTATTTTATACATACTTTACTTACAACTTACATACATATATCTCCAAATACAATATTCTTAACTCATAGAAAAGGAGTTTTCTATTTATTTAGTTTAGTTTAGTTTACGAGTATTACTACATACATAGTTATTTTGTAATTTTTATTCTTTGCATTCAGTTTTATACGAGCATATACATTTTTATTAGAACCATTGCTATATTCGCTATTGTTCAATAACCATCATCCGATAGAATATTAGAATGTGCTAAATTAAGTAGGCAAGATTTTGTTGATTTCAATATGTTTTTTATTTTTTTGGTCAGTTTGTGAGATAAAAGTTGGAATTAAAAACAGAACTGAGAAACTAATTAAATTATGCTTCGCTGTGCACTCATTAACAATAGAAAATGTATGTTGGTTTTCACGATTCACAATATACATACATACATACATATGTCTGCAAAAATGTATTTGACAGCCAAATGAGTGTTGTGTGTGTATTTGATTTTCAATTCAAATGTGTAAAACAAATGAGAGCTAGTCATTCACGTTCAATCATTTTAAATGAAAGATCAACACAACACCGTTCATGAAAAAGTGAAACACATACACTAACACTAATTGTGTGTGCGTCACAATTATATTGTATTGCTTGATAAACTCAAATTCATACATCCCACAATAAAAAAAACCTGTGTGAAGTTAAAAATCACACAATTCCTTCGTGTGTTTGTTGTCTTTCTTATTTTGTTAAAATTGGGTTTTCCCCTATTTAATAAATTTTCCTAACGTTCTTTGTTTTGATACGGGCGTTTACTAAGTTTTTGTGTTTCGGTTGCCCAGCAGTCTTGTTTTTTCTTTAGTTTGGATTTACATAAATACAATTGTATTTACTCGTATAAAACAGCATATTTGTTATTCACAGTTGAATCAAATATTTCTCTCACAACACTCACATAATGAATTGAACGCTTTGCACAATATGTTATTTGTTACACACAATAAATTTTGTGTGATTCTTACTTAAATCACACACAACACACTACTTGCTAGTTTGATGTGTGAATTCATGTGTCGTTTAATCGCACACATGCAGACCTCTAATATGTACTCGTATGTAGTTGAGATAGACTTTGAAAATTATTGAAATAAATTGTTGTAGGCGATGAACTAGATAGTTTTATTCAAACACATTTTTTTGGACACTGATTATTTCGTGAAATTTCTTAAAACTGAACGCAATAGTAAGCTACTGAGAAAATGTAACCTAAAATCGAGGGGCCCTAAAAACTTAAATAAATTAAAATTGTAACAAAAGTGTTTTTTGCCCATATATATATATATATACGTGTGGGTATGTGGCAGTCCGATTATTTGAATTGTGTAGCGTGGATCAGATACGGATAAAAATAATTATGAATACAATACACACATACAACATCAATTGTCCATTTCAGAAACATTTGAAGTTGGTGAAATATAATTGCTTGCACCTTTTGAAATTTCCAAATGAAATTCTAAGAATAGTATTTAATTTATTTATTTCTAATAATAGCATTTAAAATATCTAATAATAGTGTTTAATGACTAAAACGATAATATTTTGTTGTTATTTAGAAATATTTACAAAACATCTGAAATTAACCCACATTTAAATTTAGTTTTAAGTCTTTTTAATTCTCATTTCAGGCAAAATGTTAAAGTTATATTCAAAGGTCCAATAAAATATTACATAATAACCATTTTGTCAGTACTACATATTATAAAAATATTAATAAAAAAATTGAATATTTCTCGAAAATGAGTTTATTCGTTGAATTTAATCAGAGTAATAAGATACTCGTATTTCATGATCTTATGTGTTTTTTTTTGCGAGATTAGACTTAACTTTAAACATTTGGCACCGACTATTTAATTTAATAAACAGTGTTTAAAAGATGTAAAATTAAGTAAGTAAATAATTAAATAAATAAAGAGTAAGTAAAACATTTACATATACAACAAATATCATTAATACTGATTATATACAGATAGATTCTTAACATTTACAGCTTCTATTGAATACAATAAAATATGAATTGCAAGACAGGAAAGAAAAGAACGTAAAAATCATTTGGAAAACATACAATTTTTGTTAAGAATACATTAATAATTAAAAACAATCATTGGATGATGAATTATTATTGGTTATTTCGTTTACGGAGAGAAACAAAAACTATGACTATTTAGTATTCAGTTTAGATTTTACTACCTTTTCAGCATTATTGTTATTACTGCCCATCCTATATTTCAAAGATATAGACCTTTTCGCTTTAGCAAGAGGATTCTAGAAAACAAGTGGTAGTACGAAACGACAGGAGAAGACAAATTTGGTAGTACGATGGCAAATCATTAAATTGTAAAATTAAGTAGTAGAAATATTTAAAAAAAAAAATTACATACAAATTTTATAAAAAATTTATAATAAAAAGTAATTACACTATAATACATAAATTGAAAACATAATATAGTATGAAGAATTAGAACCAAATCTATGAAATGTTTAAGATATTTAAGAAATAAATATTTTATAACTATTTCTGTATTCTAGATATTTGAAAAACAAAACAAAACTCTTTCTATACGAACACAAAATGTCAAAGATAAGTAAAAAAACACTAACAATAAATATTAAAGTAGAATTAGATAAATTTATTAAAAAAAAACAAAGTTTAATAAACAACAACGAAACTCGATTTCTGTTAGAATTATTAGTTGAGCCCTCCTTTGAATTTGGTAGTGAATGTACTTACCTCTGCATCGGGATGTGACCGATCTGAGTCATCGTTGTCCAAATTCTGATTTTCTAAATGTTCTTCCTCAGTTTGAGGCATTTGCTGAAGTTCTTCCTTGGATTTAAAATCCAAGTGTTTAATATAAAATGGCAAAACAAGACCTAGTATAACCTATAAATAAAAAACAATATATATTAAGAAGGTGAGCATGCTAAAGTTCAGAACAATGCATTTCTAAACATTAACAATATGTATGTTTCCTCAAAATTTGGTGAAAATCCAACACATTGCGGCTCGTATGTAAATATTTTGCAAATATTGATGAAAAAACTTTACAGAATATCCAAATCCTTGCTCTATCTTTCGAATATAACTTTAACTCTAATTTTTTTTTGTACAATACTTGTTATTATAAACTCTTAACTAGTTTAGGATATCATATTGTTCGGTGGGGTGTCACAAAGCCATGGGACATAAAACCATATGGCGTTAAGCCCCATTCCATTGAGATTTAATGGCATATGCCATGGCATAAATTTTTTTCCAGAAATGAGACATAAAGCCATTTTTTGATAATGTTGCATGTCACCTTATGTCATGTAAAAAAAAAGATTTTTTCTTTTATGGTATACAGAACACCGGCTTCGCATAGTACAGATACCCTGTATTGCCGGCCTATGGCCGGGCGGAAGGATTTTTTCCTCCATGGTATACAGAACACCGGCTTCGCATTGCACATCAAATGGGAACTAAACCATTATGGCTTTAGGTCTCATTTCACTAAAATTGGTATGAGACTTAAGGCCATATCAAAATTATGGATTTATGTCCGTTTGTATTGAGCCAGTATGGTTCTATGCCCCATGGCTTTGTGACACCCCACCTATTGTTCTTAGTTAAATAATAAACACTCCATTGGTATAAATAATATTTAAATTTACGAATATATTTTCAACAAAAACATTACAAGTTATAAATAAGTAGGTCAGAAAAACATTAAATTAAATTGAAAACATTAGATTTATTTAACAATAAACTCTTTGTATTGAGAAATATTGTAATAGCTAGTGTTTCATAACTATAAACACACTTTAAGTTAAATGGACGTAGCGGGTGCAATTTTGTTATTATCAATTTAATTTCAAATTTTTTATTATTACAAAAACAAAAAAGTAACTCATAACCACATTTGTTTTTAATATTTAATATCTTTTTAGCATTGTTATTTTTTAACAAAAAAAAAAAAAAAAAAAAAAATATTTCAACTTTTAAAAAATTCTATTTTACCTTAAAATTAGTATTTTTGCGGGTACGTAAACCACCCATCCATAGATCAGCTAAAATAACTTGACTGCATGGATGTGCCAGTAATGCCCGATGATTTGCTGCTACAGCCAGAGAAAGACAACTTTGATTGGACCACGAGTGTAGTTCACACGTTAGCAAACGCTGTGCCTTCTCGCCATCTGTTCTGTAGCTGAAATCTAGCAATTTGATGCCTGGTTGATATGAAAAATAAAATATTAATTAATCCACATATCACAATACTAAATTACCATCTTTCAACATCTTCGAAATTATATTTTCTTGGAGACTCTAATGTATATTTAATTAAATGTTTATTATTCTCAGTCATACCTTTGCTCTCGAATTCTTTGGCGTAGGAACGTAATTCTTCATAAATTTCTGTATCCAAATCATCTTCGGCTGCCTCATGAGCCATGGCTTTGTAAAGCTTACATGCTACTAAGGATTTGGCTAAAGCCTCCTCACCATGTGTCCACATCAGTAAAGCCATTTGTTGTCGTTTCGTTAGCACAGACCAAATCTATACAAATTTAATCAATATCAGACACAAATAAATTTTACAGATTTCATATTAAGGCACAAATATCTTTGATTTAAATTGTGTGCAAATGATGTCAATTGAATTTAAATTTAAATTCTGAATCACTAACCAGGGACATTACTGCATGCCGCAAATTTACTTACCAAAAGTTCATTGAAAGGAAATTCAAAAAGTGCCATTTCCGACGTGAAGGGCAATAGACCCGTAACCAAACTTAATGAATTCGCGCCGGCATAACGTTGATACGTGGAGGATTTTCGATGTGCATTTGCGTAACTGTTCATAACTTTAGCATAAATAGGACGAAATTTTCGGCGAGTATAATAAGACCTAAAATGTAATAGAATAATATCAGTCAATTAAAGTCAAAATTAGGATCAGTATCTTTAGCATATCCTACAGAAATGCTCGTGTTTTTTTCTTTTTTTTTCTGTCACAAGTGTTAATGGGTGTCATTTGTAAAAACTAAGATATTTGTTTTTTGAATGTATGTTGCTTAAAAAGTAAGTACATATATGATATTTTTTCTAGATGCATAGAACTTTAAGTTGGCAACCCTTTTTTAACTGGCGGCCATTTTGTCAGCTGTCACATGAATAGACTGACGCCTGAACAATGCTACCAAATTGAGCAAATTTATTTTGAAAATTATGGTTCTGTATTTTTTTTAGATGTATAGAATTTTGAAATGAAAAAAAAAACAAAGACGTTTATTTAAATTGACATGAAATTTACTTCATTCGAAAGATAATCTTCTGGTATTACATTTAAAATATGACTTCTGGCATATGATTGGCTTGGACGTAGTCTAATGTGGAAGTCCAATTTTCGACAATAACGCAGCTAATGTTGTCCTCCAAATGGTCAATCGTTTCGGGTTTATCGGCGTAGACTAAAGACTTCAAACATAAATGACTTGACAGCTAATAAAGTGGGCAGCTGACAAAATGGCCGCCAGTTAAAAAAATCCACATATACATATTAATCACTCTACCGAATTTTATGATGATCAGTTTATATTTGATCATAACTCCCATATAAAGTTACCATAAAGTTCACTGAAAATCGTCGTACAAAATTTCATGATGATCGGTTCGTAATAGGACTACTGCCGAAAACTAATTAATCTACATAAACATCCACATCGAACCAAAGTTTTACACAGATCCACTTCCGAGAATAACCACAGAGTATAAAGAGATGACAATTTTGACGTTTCAAAAAACCAAAAGCAGTTTTCTAACGCTTTTTGGTACCTAATTTATTATGTGTTAAAGTAATTATGTTACAAGCCACAAAAATGTAAATATATCGCACTTCTGCAAAAAAAAAAAAAAAAAGACAAATCGCTGGCTTAACATGTAAAGGCTCTAAGTCCATATTTTACTATATTACAGGAGAGACAAAAAACAATCAAACTTTTTTTTGAATAAACATTTCTTTGCTTTTTATTTGCGTAAAGCAAAATCAAAAAATAAGTATTTGCTGAGATAAAAGCTTTTTGTTTGGACTAAGATCTTTTTCTGTTGCTTAGTTTGTATGTTTTCATGGACTTAGATCTTTTTCTTAAAACTTGCCTCTACTTATATTTCTTACTTACTACAATGAAAGTGTACTTTTGTTGCTTTTTTATTTTTGTTATTTAAAAATATGTAAAAAATTAAAGTTTGTTTTGATTATTGTAAAAAAAAAGAAACAGAATTTATTCAGAAATGTGAATAACATTATTATTGTAATTTCAATTTCGATATTTGTATTTATATATATACTTGTACAAATTAAAACTAGTTTCTTTTTTAATAGTATTGTAATAATATTTTTATTTATGACGATCTTATTCAATCAACCTCTATTTTATTATTGATCGCTAAGCCAAAACCCAAGCATAATTGATATGTGTTTCGATGTCGAGTACCGTTGGTAAAAGTATGTTAATATTCTGTAGATGTGCCATAGAATTCAGCTGAACAATTTGTTTGTAGTTATGTGCGTACATATGTCAACCGTTTTTGTGATTATTGTAGAACTGTTTCGCTGTTGCTATGTGTGTTTGTCTTGTGTGTTTTATTATCATCTTATTTTTATGATGTGCGAATATTAAAGTTTGAATGTTTGTAACGCAACATTACAGCATTAAGCAGAAGATCACATTAGGGCAACATCCATCATAATAAATACCAAAACAAGATCTGGTGATGGTTGGTACTATTTAACTATCCCCCTTCTTAATTACGAAACGTCCTCGTTTCGAAAAAGTAGACTAACTGCTTATCCCTTTTTCTTTCGATGAAGATATTATGTTCACAATTTATTGACAGTGTAAAAATATTGGCTTAAATTGTGCAAAGGATTTGGCTTAGTTGATCTTGATTACAATTATGAATATAAGTAATAGAAATATTAAATAACACAAAATAAATACATATAACAAAGTAATAATTAATTTTTTTTTTTTTTTTTGTGACTATTCAAAAAGCTAACAAGTGGATTATTTAAATAGGTATGTTTTTTTTGTTTATGTTTTTGATTTATTATGCTTGCCTTAATCAAAAAGAGAGAGAAAATTTAGTTTAAATAGTTTATTTTCAACGAAGATTGCTTTTATGTACTTTTTTCCCATCAATTAAAACTGTAGTGCCAAGGTCTTTTTCAATTACCTTCTCGACAAATACCTTATCAAATTTATTTCCAAGTCTTTTGTTACGTCTTATAAAGACTTTTTCTCCAACACCGTAAGTCTTAGGCATTCGCCCTTGATTGATTCTCTGTAAAGTCTTTTCCTGAGTTTCAGATAGCCTTTCCCTTATAGTATCTAACTTATCTAACGCACAATTGTGAAATATATCAGTTGGTCTAGCATTGATGACAGAATGGTAGCTACGATTGTATTTATGCGTTGCTAGAATAACCAAACTAATAATATCGTCTATATTTTGCTGCTCTTTAATACAACGCGCAATTTCCAACAAAGTGGAATGGAACCTCTCCACCTGACCATTGCTTTCGCTGTGAAGAGTTGGTATGAAAAATTGGTCTATTGAAAAACTATCCCTTAGTAAAACCTTAATAGCATTTGACTGGAAGGCCTTTTCGTTGTCAGAAACAATGACTTTGGTATTATTAAATACTAATAAAATTTCTGATATAGCGTATTTAATGTCAACTGTGGCTCTCGAAATAATAGGTTTTACAATAGCATATTTAGAAAATTTATCTATGCACGTTAAAAACAATTGTTTTGAAGTTATAAAAATATCCATATGGAGAATTTCTCCTGGGAGGTGTGGGATTGGTGTTTTACCAATACCAGGATCGGGGGGTCTTCGTTGGTATTTATTCTCTAGACATATCTTGCAATTTGTTATCGTTGATTTCAATAATTTTTTTATATCAGGAAAGTAATACTCACGAGTAATTTGGCGAAAGTTTTCGTGTAAGCCACGATGAGCTCGATTGTGCTCCGTTGCTATTACTTCCATTTGATCATCTTTGTTAGTTAAATCAATCAAGAGAAGCTCAGTGTGAATAAATTTAATCCCTGGAAAAGCCGATATTATTACATTCTGTATCTCTGCTAATGTTCTGAGATCACAGAAAATTCCGTTGGTGGTGTTAGGATTAACACAACTTTTTAAGCACTGAAGAAGACTCTCAACAGTGTCAAATGTGATCGTATGACGAATCAATCTTTTAAAAATAATTTTAGTGTTCTTGCTAAAAGAATTCGATTTGGAAACCATTAATTGGATTCTAAATTGGTTAATAGGGCATTTTACAGTCTTAATCACTTTTCCTAGAGATTGTTCGCTATGCACAGTTTCGTCCGATGCGACTTCGCTTAAGTTGTGGGAAAACTGCCTAGAGAGTGCATCCGCCACTATATTATCCTTTCCAGGTTTAAAGTGAAAAGTGGGCGAAAACTCCTCTATAAAAGCCCGCCACCTTTTCATTTTGGCGTTAGGATTTTTCTCTGACATTGCAAAAATCAGTGGCTGGTGGTCAGTAAATATCTTTATATCCTTAATTCCGTACAAATAATGGCGAAGCTTTCTCAATGCCCACACAATAGCAAGTAGCTCACGTTCGTTAGTAGCATAATTTTGTTCGGTAGCAGAGAGCGTTCGCGAAATCATTGTGATTGGGCGACCCTTTTGCGACAAAACCGCACCTAAAGCAGTAGAAGAGGCATCTGTTGTGAGTTCAAAAGTTTGGTTATAATCGGGATATTGAAGCAAAACATCCTCCGAAGCTAGTATTCGTTTTATACGCTCAAAAGCTTGAAGTGCTTCCGGGTTAAGATCGAGTTTTACGTTTTTGGAATTACGCGCACCTATTTGTCCGTTTTCTCCGCGAAGATAAACAGTCAAGGGCTTAACAATTGCAGCGTAATCTTTTATAAAGCGCCGGTAATATCCGGATAGGCCAAGAAATGAACGTAAAGCTCGAAGTGTTTGCGGGATCTCGTAATTAATAATGTCATGAACCTTATCCGGACAAGTTCTGATGCCTGCTTCAGAAACTACGAACCCCAGAAACTCTACATGAGTTTTAAAAAATTTAGATTTTTCGGGTGACACTCTCATTCCCGCATTCTCAAGTTTTTGGAGTATGGAATCGATATGTTTTAAATGCGACTCTCCATCTGGAGAGTAAATGATTATGTCATCGACATAAACATGACAATATTTACCTATAGCTTCGCGTAACACATCATCGATGGCCCTTTGAAAAATACTCGGCGCGTTTCTTAACCCAAAAGGTAATCTGCAGAATTCGTATTTTCCATTGTTTATACTAAACGCCGTTTTCTGCCTATCCTCCTCACACAAAACGATCTGATGGAAGCCTGACTTAAGGTCTAGTGTTGTAAAGAATTTCGAATTTCCTAAATTAGCCAAGATTACCGATGTATCAGGAATGGGATATCGATCCGGAATTGTTCTCTCATTTATTTTACGAAAATCGATCACCATTCGCAATTTTGGGCTTCCATCTTCTTCGAAACCTTTCTTAGAGACTACATGGACAGGTGAGTTATAAGGCGAACAAGATTCCCTAATTATTCCTTCATTAAGAAGTGTTTTAATTTCATGGTTGATAAATGGAGCCACGGAAATGGGATAGGGATAACTTCTGCTATATATCGGCTCGTCTGTATTTGTCCGAATTCGACCTTTAACAGTCGTGTTATATGGCAGAGCTATGTTTGGGTCAGCAAAGGCATTAATATTGTTGTCAATTATCAGTCGAAATTGGGCTTGAAATTTGTCTGGAACCGTATCCTCTTCTATTGTAATTAAATTTACTTGATCACATGAAAGATGTTGTAATTTTACTTTACCGTTTCGGTAAAATAAATACCCTCTATCAGTATCAATTTTTGCGTTAATCTGTCTTAGAAAATCATAACCTATAATACCGTCGAACGTGCTTAAGCTTGGGAGCAGAAAGAACGTTGAGGTATTGTCCAACACGTTAATTAGGCATTTTTCCTCTATTACATTCTTGCCGTTAATTGACTTCAAATTGAAAGGTTTATCTAAAGGCTTAATTCCCTGAAGAAATGTTAAAGGTTTTATATAATTTTTTGATGTCCCAGTATCAATTAGAATGCGAAGCTCCTGACCGTTTTTGCACTTTATCGTAATAAACGGTAGGAGCGATCTTAGTTTAAAAAATTAATTTCATCGCCATATTCAGCTACAACGTCGTCATTGTAGTCATAATTGTTACTCTGAGCGCCTTCGTAATAATATTCATTATTAAAGTCAATATCCCTACTTAGATGTTCCCTTTCATTAGAATATGTTTCTAATTCTTCCGGCATATAATTAACTCTTTGTAGTTTCTGAAAAGGTGAGCGATCGGACTGTAACTGCTCACGACTCCGCTTATATGCCACTGGCAAATTGGGATGCGGATGTTGCGGCTTAGGAATATAATTCGGTGTATTATGTGGTTGGACTGGATTCTTGATATGTTGTTGATATGGAGTATGTAGGTTTTGGAAGCTATTACGCTGCCTAAAATAACTTGTATTGTTATCAACTTCCATTGGAGTTGACCCATTAGAAACATTTTGATTGAAGGGTATACTCGCATGAGGTCGGTTATTGCGATCTATCTGTTTGTGTTGAGACATAATCGGCCCATTGGGCTTAAAAGTATTTCCGACCGCAAATGCCTCTGCAAAATCGTATCGTTTGTGATTTGTTTGGAGTTCTTGGGCAACTGCAAGAGCAGTTTGAAGATCTTTGGGCCTTGTTGAAAAAAGTATATCGCACAAAGGGCGACGAAGTCCAGATATGAAAACGCGTAAAGCGTTCTCTCTAGCGCGTTCATTTAAAGTGGCAATGATATCCCTATTTCCGCCATATGTCATGATTTGTTTATTTATTATAAGACATAGCTTCTTATCTACCCTATTGTAGTACTCAGTGATAGAATGATTATCCTGTCTAAGAATACTAAGCTCATTCTCCAGTACATATAACGGTGTCTTATCGGCATATTCTTGGTCTAACCTAGCTATAATTGCCCTAAAATTAAGCACTGTGTTAAAGGATGCCAGTGTGGCGTTTGCAGGACCTATAATTTTATTTCGAAATATACCCATAGCGATGTAATACTTCTCCGAACCCTCTGTATAATATTTAATGGCAAACTCGGCTGCGCTTCGCCAAGCTGGATAAGATATAGAATCTCCACTGAATTCAGGAAGAGACTTTATCAAGTCTAGACTTAAATTATTTTCTACAACTAATGGATTAATCGAGACAGGCAAATATTGTTCAACGACACGTGGTTGCAGTTGGTTAATCGCTAATGTCAAGCGATTTAGCTCTTCGGCTAACTGTTGCCTCGTCTGCTCATTTTTCTCATTTACGATTTCTAATACCTGATCTCTATTAAGAAGCATTTTATAAGACTATAATTAATTTTTTTCAAAAGACTTGGTAAATAAGAATTAATAATAAAAAATACACAATTTTTTTAATGCACTTAAGGAAAACATATACCAAAAACAATAGTCGTTTTAGAAAATAAGCTTTATTATATTTCGGTAGTCTCAATACTATTTTTAATCCGGAAAAAGTGTGCTAAAAAATCATAGAATTACGTAAGCAGCACTATGCTTTTGCTTGAGAATTTTAAACGTTTTTTCTACCGAAAATCTTTTAAAAAAATTATTTTATATTAAGTATTTTATTTAGTTTAAGAAAATACTTTTCAATTTTCTGCTAATCGAAAAACAAAATAAATTTTGCACACAAAGTTTCAACTTTAAATTTTTAAATGTTTTAAAATATAACACGTATTACTAATTTTTTAAATAATATCCACTTTGAAAAATTTTTAAATAATCACTTACACTTTTTAAATTTATAAACATTTACATTGAAGACAATCGGGTTTCCTTCGTCCTTTCAGGATTCACATGTCCTTTTATAATTTGTAGGATTTCAAAAACCAAATAAGCTTTCCACACCGGGTTTTAAATATATTTTTTTAAATTTATTAAATTAAAGTTGAAGGTAGGGAGTATTCCTTTGTCCTTTCAGGATTCGCATGTCCTTTTAGCACTTGTAGGTTCTTAAGCCTTCTAGTTGGGCGCCAATTAAAACTAGTTTCTTTTTTAATAGTATTGTAATAATATTTTTATTTATGACGATCTTATTCAATCAACCTCTATTTTATTATTGATCGCTAAGCCAAAACCCAAGCATAATTGATATGTGTTTCGATGTCGAGTACCGTTGGTAAAAGTATGTTAATATTCTGTAGATGTGCCATAGAATTCAGCTGAACAATTTGTTTGTAGTTATGTGCGTACATATGTCAACCGTTTTTGTGATTATTGTAGAACTGTTTCGCTGTTGCTATGTGTGTTTGTCTTGTGTGTTTTATTATCATCTTATTTTTATGATGTGCGAATATTAAAGTTTGAATGTTTGTAACGCAACATTACAGCATTAAGCAGAAGATCACATTAGGGCAACATCCATCATAATAAATACCAAAACAAGATCTGGTGATGGTTGGTACTATTTAACTTACATAATGAAAACAAAAATTATTCAGTCTTATTTCATTGCTGTTATAAAAAAGTAATATTAATTTAAATTTTCAATGGATTTAAAATTAAAAGTAAGATAACTGGCGACGATTTTTTTTATTCGTATGGCAAATCGTCATAAAATGTATGGTGTTTTGTAGGTAAAGTGGAATTTAGATATTGTAAGTCTTCGAACTTTCTAGTCTTTATTTTTCTTCTTTCTTGATGAAGTTGGTGTAAGTCCGAGCACTCCAGTGTGACTACATTTTCATTAATTTTTTGGTGCATATTTTTTCCATTTATCAGGAAATCTAAGTTTGGAATTAATTTCACCATTTGGGGTGTATTGTATTCCTTGAATGTCCGTCACTTTGGAATCGCCTTTTCCACGACCAGTGCGAATAGTTTTACGAAATTGTACGTTGTTTAATTTTTTTGAAAAATAATGATCCAAATAAGTAACATCATGACGATTAATGTCATGACTGTCAATGATGTTCATACTCAAAACAACGAGAGTGTAACCAATGAGAAATAATATTATGTCAATTGGTTGGACTCTCAGACTATTTCTCGCGAAACAGTTGATATGTCAACATTGGAAGAAGTGAGATGTTACACAAAGATGTGATAAAGTGGACTTAGCGCTTTTACTCATCACTATAAAACAACAACAACAAATGAGATAACTGTACTTTTTTCTTTTATAATCGATGTATTTTTACTTATTGAACACAACTGTATCAAAATCTCAATTTCTAAAAAAAGTGGACTTAGAGCCTTTACATGTTAAGCCACCGAAATATAAATTCTTAATTATTATGAAACTCTTGTAAATATCGTTATTGAGATGAAATTCAACCAAAATAGACCTAAAATTTGGTCCCTTCACCTTCATGAGAAGGGTATATATAAGTTTGTCATTCCGTTTGTAATTTCCACAGATATCTTCGGGATCCAAATCTATTTAAAATCAGCAAAATCCGCCCATAAATAACGGAGATATGAGTAAAAATCCGAGACAACCTTTGAAAATGTCATCAAAAAACCTATCAAACAAAGTGTATTAATATAATATATATATGTATGTATATAATATAATTATGCATCCACAACAAAGGTGAAGGGTATATAAGATTCGGCATAGCCGAATATAGGACTCTTACTTTTCGTTTGTTTGTTAGACAGGTGTACATGTTTATTCACAAACTGAGATTTTATACTAATGCTAAACTTAATTGGCCATCAATGTTTATTTTCCTTCTTAAAAAAAATGTCATTTTTAACTTGTTTGCGAAATACCATTTTATTTTGATTTGATTATATTTTCACAGATATAAGAGGGCCAATACTTGTATTCGTATAAGAGCGAATACTTATTTGAACGTGATATTTTTTTACTTTTGACTTTTGAATATAAAATAATAAAAATGATATAATGAAAGAATTAGGCTCCAGGTTTGTAGATTATTTGATTGATTATTACAATTGATTTTAAACTCATATTATTTTTATTTTTAAACAACAAGACAATTATTTATTACGGTTATTCTATCGGAACATTCAGAGGAGAAATTATTTTGGTTTTATGTCTGGTAGACATAAAAAATTATGGGATTTAAAAAAGTTTTTTCTTTTCGCCCAATGTATTTTTATTTAACCACCGAAAATTTCCGAAAGTTGAGTATAATAAATGATACCTTTAATCTCGTAGAAAAAATCTGGGGTCAGTATTGATAATTTATGCTAAATGAACAGAAAGATCTGCAATTTATTGAAGACATCTAGGATGTTCTAGCATCAATGAAATATTAAAAATTTTTAAATGGAAATGATTAGTGTGTAGTATTTTGTCTTGACATAAAATTTATTTTCTTTAGAAATGATTGCGTTAGTGTCATTCTTTAAGTACAGCATCTAACTGTGTAATTTAATGCTTAATTAACACAACGTTTAATTAAGCCAAATCTTGCTTTTAATCCAGACACAATTTGTGCCATAATCTTTTTCGAAACCTATATTTAATTTATTTTGAAAACCTACACAATTAAACATTTTTAGATGTTAAGCAATTGTTTGAATTATCCCAACAGACCAAAAATAAGTAAAGTATAATAGTACTTTAGAAGAAGCTTTTTTTAAAAAAAAATACTAAAGTTTTTTTTAATCATGTTTGATAAACTATTATCCTTCACAATATGTTTTTAAACATAGTATATAATAAATAGTATACAATAAATATATATTAAACATGCTTCTCATATTTTGTCATTGTTAATTTTGATTTAAAATAAAAAATTATATTTGGAAAAATGTTTTGTTTATCCAAAAAGTTTTGATTTTTTTGTGGAAAAAGCTACCCCCTGGCTTACGATGTCGAACGATAACGTTCGCTTATATAAGACTTAAGACACACACTTGATTGTGGAATAAACAAACTTGATTGAGTAAAAAATAGATACGATAAAAAGTTTGTGTCTCAAGTCTTATCTAAGCGAACGTTATCGTTCGACATCGTGGGCCAGGGGGTAACTTTTTCCTTTTTTAACTATGAATGTCATTAAAGGTTTTTTTATTTATTTTTTTAAGTAGAAAGACTTGTCGTCGGTAGCCAAAGCTCCGATTTTTCTTATTTGCAAGCATAACCAAATTCTACAATTGTTGAAATAAGCTAATTCTAGAATTATTCGAATAAGCTTATTCTATAATTGTAGGTATAAGCTTATCTTTATTTAGTTTAATAAAATATTATTTGAAGAAGCTTTTTCTAAATTGAGAATATAAGCTTATTAAATAATTATTTCAGTACTATTATCACGAGGGTTCCTTTTTGATTATTCTACAATAATTTTAAATTGTTTTTCTATAGTTTCTCAAGTTTTTTTAAAACTTAAGGCTTATGATCGCAAGCTTTATTATAATATTTTTCTAAAGGGTTTTGGTCTATTGGGATAACACAAATTCATTCTAATGCTTGCCCATGTTTGTTCAGTATTAAAATTCGTTAGTAAGACTAGGTGAAGACGACAAGTAAAGCGATTATAACATGCTAGATATTCTTGGTTGAGAGTATCAAATAAGTCGAACATCACTTGGTTTTAAAAATGTATTATACGAGACGTCGCACACTGTGTCCACTGCGGCAATAAATCAATTTGGACCTTTTCTCCGATTTTGATGATTTTTGCACAGATGGTTAAAAACTATCTAAAGGTCATTTCATGCAAACATCTCCATTGGTTTTCTGTCCCGAGCAGCGCAAAGTTGAAGTATTTGAACAAGTCTCAAATGTAATAATTTTCTATGTTATATTCAAAAGCTTGTTACTTATAAACTATACACCAAATGTACCTTATGAGTATTTTTTCACTTAAAATAGACATTAAGCATTATGTAAATTACAAAAAAAAAAATTTTAAAAATTTAAAAAAAAATTTCCTTTGACAATATATTTTGAGCCAAAAAAATAAATATTTATGATTTTCCGTTAGACTTTTAGTTGTGTGAGAAGCAGTGCGACACATGGAGTCCTACACCAAATTAAAGCTGAGTGTCTCAGCTAACAGACTAAAAAAAAACCTGCGCATATTTGCGCGCCGCCGAAAAAACAATGAAAAACCAAAAAATTACAGTAAAAATATGCGTTATGCGTTATTTTACGCGTGCAAAAACAACTGCGCATTCTTTCTTCCTTTCTTTGCTACTCGTACACGTAGCCGGTGCCAATTTGGAAGCGAGAAATACGAAAATTTCATTGCATGTGTGCTATATAGAAAAAAACTTAAATTTAGAACGAAATTGAAGCTTAAAAAATTATATTATCAAAAAGTTGTGAATAAATGAAATAAAGTGAAACTGACTCTGTTGTATGGGGGATGTGTGTTACAGTGGGCGGATTTTTTTCATATTTTCAAAACAGCATTTAATAGATGTTATATGCATTTTCGCGAAAAATAAACATTCTAGTTATAAATTTACAGAAGATATGGCATTTTTTAAATATCATTTGTATGGGAGGTGGGCGTAAAAGTGGGCGTATTTTTGTAAAAAAACACTAAAATTCTTAAAAAATTTAAAATAAATGTGTGCAAAATTTCATGAAGCTCCGCAACCTCCTTGATTTATGACCATTAAATACCTACACTACACGGCCACAGTGTGCGTCGTATCAACTTTCTCCTCCCTGTGGTTGTCCTTTTTCTTGTTGTGTTTATTACTTTCTTTAAATAGATAAACAAAGTATTGAAGGTAAGATTCTGATGTACATACGTATGTACATCGTAATTGTACTTCTATTAAAAACATCTTGTTCTAAAAAATAAATTTAAGCGGATAAACAAATTTATTTTAAGGTTAAATGAACCGTTAAATATTTAATTGCTCTTTAATTGTTGGTCATTTCGTCTGAAATTTAAATTTACATACACACTCGTACAGAATACATGTGTACTCATCCCTATCAGCTGCCAACACAATATTAATGAGTGAAAGTAGACATGAAAGTGAGTAGAAACGTAAATAAAAGACGAAATTTGGGCAAAAAATTTGTGTCTTTAAATTTACCATGATTTAATCTGCAATTAAATTTCCATCTAACGGACAACATTTTCCCACTGAGTAAATAATTGTTAAGTGCGACAATTTTTAGTTTCTATTACTTAATTCTAAAAATCATTTAATTCTAAAAATGTAAGTTAAAATAGAATGGTAAAGAAAACTGTCGAAAGAGTCTTTGGATTCTTAATTGAAGGAAATTGGAGCCGGCTGCCTTAACAAGTAAATATGGTTTTGTGTACACAGAGCTAAATAATTTCCTTTTTTGTTGCAGAGGCAGAAAATTTGGTAGAAATGGAATCATTGAACCCGCCTACCAAGCATTCATAAATCGTATTTCGATTAGAAACCTTTTTTAAAGCTTTTTATTAGCATAAATAAAAACGTTTTTTACAAACAAAGAATCGAATGTCTAGACAAAAAAAAAACTGAAAAAGGAAAACTTCATTTTATTTCTTTATGGGAAAATAAAAAACAAACAAATTAAATTAAATGCTACAAATATTCTCGCAAATACTAAAAACCAGGGACAGAAAATAACTGTTATTTTTAAAAATTTACATAAAAAAATCAGACATAGAAAATGATCGTAGAAAATGTTGGTTCTTATCATTATGATATGTGCATACAGTGCGTGGCCATATTATTAGTTACACATGCAAAATTGTTTAGTTTGAAGCCGTATAACATTTTAAAATAGTGGAAATATATCCTTTTATTTGTTCTTTTAGGTAAATTAAGTGTTTCTAATTCAATTAAAAATAAATTCTTTTGTTTTACAAATATATATTTGAAGAAAAGAAATATTACAAAATTTTTTGAAAAAAAATCTTAATATTTCGTAGAACCTTCCTTGGCACCAATTACAGCTTGCACCCTTTTTGGCATGCTGTGAATGCATTTTTCAACATTTTCTTTTAGTTATTCATCGTGATGGCAGACTTTAATCAATTTAATCAAAATTGCATATTTCACACTTCAGAGCAGAATGACAGATAATGATCTACAACTGCACTCTAATGTCACCAATCATTGTTGACACTGCACAAAATATTTAACAGTATTACCAGAATTAAAATACGAAAACATCTGATACAAGAAAAAAATTTATATACGTATTAAAATTTGGCCACCCACTGTAGGTGATGCACATGCAAAATCTTGTATAACTTTTAAATTTGTGCCTTTTTTAAAATACGAAAACATCTGATACAAGAAATAAATTTATATACGTATTAAAAGCTGTTGAATCTTAATTAATAAGTGTAACTAATAATTTGGCCACCCACTGTAGGTGATGCACATGCAAAATCTTGTATAACTTTTAAATTTGTGCCTTTTTGATAAAAGTCAAAAAATAACTTTTAATTTGGACTTTTAGTTTTTAAGGCAAAAATTAAAAGTTATTTTTGACTCTTTGATATTTCTTTTATTTCGGCTCGAGTTCATTAAATTTAATTTTCATTAAATTATTTTTACTGAAGGTAGGAATTGTCACACGAAAATTATTATTAAAATTTATTGATTTATTTATTGAATTCTGATGAGAGAAAGTGGTGTTTCTCGAAACATATGTAAATTCAACCAACAACCCAGGTTCGAATCCTAAGCCAAGAAAAATTATCAATAAATTTTAATAATAATTTTCATGTAACAATTCTTACCTTCAGTAAAAATAATTTAATGACAAGATTTAAAATTAACAGGTCAAATAAAATAATAATTGTTCTTGTTATTTTTGACTTTTATTATTTTACTCAAAATATAAAAGTTATTTTTTAACTTTTAATTTTTTAAGGCAAAAATAAAAGTCATGAATTAAATATTGCATAAAACTAGCATATGTAATATTTAATTCAAGACTTTTATTTTTGCCTTAAAAATAAAAGTTAAAAAATAACTTTTTTTTCTTGACTTTTTCGATAAAAGTCATAGCAGTTACGGTCCCTGCTAAAAACTCTGATTTCAATTAGTTTTTATTCCTGATTATCAACAAACAAATGTCCTCAAAGTTTCTGTAAAATCTATTTAGTAAATATATTCAAAAATCTTATTTATTATCTCCCCCAAGTGTTGAAAGTATATAAGAATAAAAAAGGTATGGAACACCTACTTGTACATACTTTTCTTCATATGAATTCAAAAAAGCCTTTAGTTACATTGAAAACAATTAACAATTAACAGTAACAATTAAAAAAATTTAATTGTAGGTTATATTATTTTTAATCATATTATCGTTATTGTTTTTAATTTTTTTTTTAACTTAGGGTTCTTAAGGTGCGGTCACATTTGGCAAATATTTGCCGAAAAAGACGTAACCTCTAAATAAAATATATTTTAACTGGTTTATTTCTTTAAAAAACTTTGTTTATTTCAGACAAGACACAAAATATATTTAGTTTTATTTGATTATTTGATGCTGTTTGATCTTGTAAAACTCTTGTGAGAGTAAATAACGTAAAACAAATTTGTGCTAAAACTTTTTTGAGTAAATATTTGCCAAGTGTGACCATTCCTTTAGTCCCTTTTTATCCATAATATTTTGAGCATAATCGTTCCAGTAGAAAAAAATGTTGTAGGCTAAAATGTGAAATAATTTCAAAAACAAATTTAAAGTATTCATATTTTTTTTTTTGCTATTTTCAGGTGCATTGTCGAGATAATTTCATCCATGTTTTCAGGGTCTTCCTTTAAGAAAATTAAAAAATTTAAAAAAAAATGTTTTGACGACAAACATAAGTTTAAATTTTAGATATTGTAAATAACTGCCATACTTTTGCTGAATATCCCATTTGTCATCCATGACTATCAAATTCAATACAAAACTATGAAATTAAGAAATTAGATTTGTAACTTTTTAGAAAATCTATAAATTATAATTATGTAAATAATGTTTAAAATGTGTTTTACCGAACTGCACATTGCTCTTTAAATTGAGCTTGAAATAGTAAACATCCACGAAAATATTTCTCCTGTAAAATTTAGCACTTAAGCTCTTTTCACAGTTAAGGTACGAATTACTGAAAAGTATTTTTTATTTCTTCACCCATATAAGGGTAAAATACAATCGTAATTTTAAATTTAACTGTGTTTATTTGTGTATCTGCATATGTACAATAATATGATGAAAGTTGGATGGAATTTAACAAAATTACAACATCAAAGATTACTTACTTTTGTTAAGTTCAATAATATAATTTATGTGGGTGTATTTTACAAAAGGTTAAATAAGTTTATTGTGATTGAACTTTTTCTTTCCGATTTAGGATATCGTAAGAGATATTTTTTATTGTAGAGGAGTCAACAAATGTTAAAATGGTGTTTAACTATAACCTGTAGAATGCATTCCTTTTTTTCGGTTCTATTGTAACATGAACAAAAAATATACATGTACTATATATACATGTACATATATGAGACCTATAGTGACTTATAGTTACAAATATAAGAAGTGTATAAGTTTTTCAGATGTTGTTAACGAGAATTAAAACTTTTCTATAGAAATCCCAACAACTTTATATTCTTGGTACGTGTTTTTATTAGTATTTTCAAAAAATTTCACATACAATCTTTTAATTGCTTATTTTAATAACTAAAATAACTAAAATTTAAGTTGCTTAAATAGTTCTGTTTGGTTTCAATACTCGTACATACATCTGAGATGTTTTCAGAATATTGAATCATGATGAATAGAAACACTTCTGAATGCGTTTTATTTGAAAATTGAAAATTGTTTGATTGACTGTTTTGCCTTTTCGTTTTTAATAAATTTTAAAAATATGTTTTAATGTCCAAAGTAACAACTATACAATTTTCTAATCCGAATGTTATGCATCAAAATCAAGACCAAGGGTGTTATAAGGACCACCAGCTCTGATTTAATTACGAAGGACAGCTTATGCGAGACTAGTTGACATATTAAGACTGTTGCTCCATCTCAATCTCAGTGGTGCCTAAATCACTTTTGTTTTTCATGACAGGCACTTCTCTGTGAGCGCAATGGGCGGCAGTGTAGTTGATAGTGTCTTTGTTTATGTCGTTCTAAGCTTTCGTAGACGATCTTCGATCAAATGTACATACATATATTGTAAGTTCTCGCCATATACATTTCTAACATGCATATGTGGAGACTCTAAATCAGAGGTGGGCAATCACATATTTTGATGTTTATATTTGTGTTGGTCAAGCAGCAGAGAGCTTTGTGCATTAAGAGAGCAAATCATTGAAATTAAAAAAAAAAATTGCGTAGCGAGACCTTACTTACCAGAGGTGCAGACAATCAAGTTTTATATTTATCTCTCTTTTAGTACTGTCATTTGTTTATATTTTTGCAGCATGTAACATAAAGCGATACACTTTAACACTCAATAAAAAAGGTAGGTAAAGTAATAATGTATATGATAAATATGTATATGACATTATATTCTCGTCGATTGCATTATAATCAAGTTTTACGGTAGTAATGCTTTTAATTTTCTGATACTTGAAATAACAAAGTCAATAATATTTAGCCCAGTTTCATTTTATTTAATTATATATTTCTTTAAAATGCTTAAAATGTTTCGTCATCATTTAACGAAATCCTAATAAATTATTTAAAATAAATAAAATTAAAGAAAAATCTACATACCTGTAGGCACCACCCATTAATTTATTAATAACTAGACCAATATCATGCAGTGTATATACATATCCCTTGGGTATATGAGGACGTACATCACGTAAAATATAACTAAAAGTAAACAGATTTGAAACTTTATTCAATTCAGTATTTATGGAACTTTTTGTAAAATAGTCGTATAAATAATATGATGCATCGTTAAGATTGAGCAATGAGAAGAAAACAAAAGAAACAAAAAGAAAAATTCAAATTAATATTTTAATGCTTACAACGACCACTCACCCTAAAGTATTTGCTGGACCATGTTTTGTATTATAAAGTTCCTCAAGGCGTGGTATTGTCAAAAATTTTTTCATTGAAACACCATTTTCTAAAAGTAATTTCACAAAATCTATTCTATCATGTTCTAGTGCCTGCATCATGGCCTCATCCAAAGCTCCTTCGTAGACAAACAAAGGCAGACACAAGCGCACGCATCAATGGAAAACCAACAGGAAAGACAAACAAAATAAAAAGAAGGGAAAAATAAAGATTAAATGATTGAATATTAATGCAAAGTTTACGCATGTAATTGAAAGCAATTTTACAGAGTTAATCTACTAACCAACGGCAATAAATTTTTTAAAATGGTTTTTTAATTGGACTTTGATTACATAAGAATAAAAAGAGGAAATAAATCTAAAATATGAATACACTTACCTAGTGGCCATTCTTGTCCATAGACAAAGATTTCACTGCGTGCAATATCGACACGATTCCACGTCAGTGCTAAACTCAACTGTTCAGGCGGGCTTAAATGTTGTGATTTGAAAAGTGCGGTTAAAATGGTTTGATCCAATTCCTGGGCTTCACCTTCTGGTTTCTCTTGAATTCGGAATATCGTGATCTAAGCAATTGAATATTGTAGTAGAGAAACTTTAATTAATATTATGCTAAAAATATAGTTTCATTATCAAATGGTTTAAATGCAGCAATTTGAAACCTTTAAATGATTGAATGATCCAAATTAATATATACCTACAATTTAATTAGACAGATTCTTCTACTTTGTTTTCGTGTATTCAGTCATACCCTTGAAATTAAGTAAGGCTGTATTTATGTAGAATAATCGAATAAAACGAGCGTTTTTTTTAAAGAGAAGTAATACTCAGGCAATTAATATGCCTATAAACTCGTAAATAGCGTTACTTTCTTTGGAAAGGGGATAGATTGAAAAAGTAAAGGTGGTGAAAGTAGAAAGCTTTTTATATCACAACTCTGCAATTGCGCATTTTGTTTGTTTTAGTGCAGCATTGCAGTGCCTCTAGTGGTGAGTAGGCGCATTATTTTTTTAAAGCTAGATTTTATAGCCTGTATTTAATTATTTTACTTCGGTGGCGTTTGAATGCTATACCACCGAAGGAGGGCGCTGTAATAAATATTAGTTATGATAGATAGAAAGAAAACTAATAATTATCAGAAACTGATGTTGTTTGAGTGGCAGCGACTGGGAATCGAACCCGGCGCTAACCAATTAAGCTACAGCACCCGTTTAAACAATATATGTACATACATACATCGATATAACGACTTTTAAGAAAAATAAAACATTGTCAAAGGAACGTTTAAATTTTTAACATTGACAATTACATAAGGGTATCGAGAATGTCTCAATGAATTGTCAATCACAAAAAAATAGTGAGTATCCCCTGATGAATATGGAACTTTGTTTTTGATTTCTAGACAAAAGGAAAAACATACAATATTTCAGTTAATTGAATTGCTTTAAAAATAAAAGCTATACAAATACAAAAAGGTGGATTTATTGCAAGTGATACAAAGAGAGACTTCTAATAAAATCAGATAAGAAATATATCCTACCAATGTGATTTAGTGGAACACTTCACAGAATCGCAATCTAACTCCCGGTGATATTCTCAATGCGGACAAAACAGGTCTCTATTGGAAAATGCTAACAGATAAAGTGTTTGTACACACAAAATAAACTAGTGTCCATAAATAAAATTATCAAATGAGTAAGAATTTTAATTTGCGAATATATAATAATGCAAAGAAACAAATAAAATTAATCCCCTTCTACTTGTAAAAGGCAAAGACACACAACTCATTTTATAATAAAATCTTTCCTGTAAATAATCCTTATTCAAATAAATTATATTAAGAATAATTTATAGAATCAAAATTCCTCATAATGACGACTTTATGAATCCTTGATAATGTCTCAACTCACAACAAATTAGTAAAGTCTACAAAAGATTAAAAAATAAATCTCAATCGTTTGCTAACACGGGATTTGTCTCTATTTTGTTTAATTTATATTTTAATAATGGCATTTATAAATTTTAAATGTAGTCGAATATTAAATATTAAATATTTTGTCCAATTTTTATTTTGAATAAAAAAATTATATTCTCCCAAGTTATACATTTGGAAAATTAAGTGAAAGTGAAATTTGCATTAAGTTTGTGTCTTACATTTCATGAAAATTATCTGAAAATTAAAATATAATTTCCAGTTTCATTCATCGTTTAACAAAAGTTTCACTATTTTTCTAGAACGCCGAAAAATTGTCTTTATGAAATTAAAAACGATTTCAGTTTCACTTCGTAGTGGAATATAAAACCCAGCCGATTATATTTTACTGAAATCCGGCAAGTTAAATGAAGTCTTTCTGCCTTCTACATACATATTTACATATATGTATGTATGTTACTGTTATGTACACCTAATTCTGCTTTTACACGGTAATTGGTTCCAAACGGGAAAAACCATTTGGGTTAAATTGCATGATGTTTATAATCAAGCAATTTCAACTATTTATTTAATTAAATTCTTTGAAAAAATAAAAAAAACACTAAATTTTTGTCTGAAATTTTCAAAATTTTTGAACTAAAAAATTGTTTTTTAATTTTTAATAACCCATTGAATGCGCCTCTCAAAGACCTTTCATATGATACCAAATTTACATATAGTTTCCTTGGGGGAAATGCGAAAAAAAAAATCAAAAAACCTCTAAAAAGGACATTGTTATGCTTTGATCCAGCTCACCAAATATTGACCCCAGGACAAACAAATTGAGAAACGTAGTCTTAAAATGAATCAAATTTTCATATTAGTCGGAAACATCCGCAATTTTATTTTGGGCCACCCTAATGTACATATGTACTTCGTTCTCTCTCTTTCTATTTTTTCACAGCTTATAACAAAAAACACTATAACTGTTGTAATTTCTTTTTTTTTTTTGAATAAGGGGGTATACCGTTAACGTCTGTAGTGTTGTGCAATGCACTTGTTACTGATCACAAGCAAAACAAAGTAGTAAAGGCCCAACTATAATATGCATATGCTAGCTTAAGCAAACGTGCGAACACATATAAAATGTATGTGGCAAACTATAATGTACTTAACGAAACTTTTCGTTAAGTTTTTCAACTGTCATTTGCTTAAGCAAAAAGCGAAACTGATCGCACATTCTGTACGAAATCAGCTGTTTGTTGTTGTTTGTTTGTGTTTTGAACAAAATGGAAGAAAATATATTTATTTTAAATGTAATAATAATTACAATAAAAGGGACCCTTTTTATTTTAACAAAAATGTCTTTCTGTCGCGGTTATTTCTCTGACAGAACAAGAGCGTCTTCTTCTTTTACAGTGTAGTTCACTTATTTCTTTTAATATGCACAACCCTTCAAGCGCTAACTTTAATATTTTTATATTATTAAAATTTTTAAGTTTTTTCACCATTTTTGCAAACACAATACGAAAATTAACAAAACATATGTAAACGTTTATTATTATTTACAATGTAGTGCTGCCACAGCTGTACATTTTAGTACTTTTGCCGATAAATTAAAAAAAAGGAAAAATTATGCGTTTCGGGTACGAAGTTTTCTTTTAATTATAAAATAATATAATAATATTTATAAAATATAGTCATTTAATGACTTTTTGTTAAAATAAAAACATTTTTTTAAACATAAATGAGCAACTGTGGACAAAAAGTTTCAAAGTCATTGTAGCCACCTAAAAGTTAACTCTGAACTGGTTATGCATTTGACAGCTTTTTCGTTAACTTTTGCAATTTGCTTAAGCTTGCTTATGCATATTATAGTTGGGCCTTAACAAATACATCGCAAAGTTAGAGTGATGCCCACTAGAAAAATCGCTAGAAAAACGCAGAAATAAAAAAAATCTAACAAAATAGTTCAGCTGTTTTTGCACAAACTTTCCCGTAATTGAAAAAATAAAAACACCATATCTGGCCGAAAAACCGCTGAAATGGCAACGCTGTTTTAGACACATCATTTAACATTTAATTGCACAAACTTGAACTTTCATTCTCACATTCTCATATCAAATGAATAAAATATAAATTTAACAATAAAAAATATCATTCTTACCAAATTTTTGTTGCGTGTGCATTGTAAAAGCTCTTGATAAAGTTTTTCTGCTTGATCCGAGCCGACTTCAAATGTTTTTTGTATTGTACTAATTAAATAATCTCGCATGGATTCCAAAACGGGTTGCTCATCACCATCCGATGCGTATCTGTAAAATTCAATGTTTTTTTACTCAAACATGTTAACTTGTATATGTATATATGTATGTGTAGTAGGTGTATGTTTATGTTTGAAACCAAGATGTATAATAAGATAATATAATAAGAGTAACAGCAGCAACTTTTTACCGCCAAATAAAACCTACAATTATTGTTGCAAGCGTGGCAGTAGGGAACAATATTTAGGTAAAGGCAACGAAGACGCATTGATATAAAACGTTAAAAGAGGTTAAGCTGTGAGTTTCAACACTTGACACAAGTAGGCAAGTCTTATTAATTCAAATACAGAATGTTGATAGAACCAAAAGAAACCACAAGTAACCATAGTTGGTAAATACATATATGAATTACTAAACATTTTCTTAAATCCAGTGTCTCTGGCCACTTGATGAAGTAAATGTATGAAACATTTTTATATGATTTTCAAACAAATCTAGTTTACAATTAGACCCATTATTAGTTCACTAACATTGCAAAAGTAACCTAATGAGTTGAAATTTGCTGGAAAAAATATATTTACTTATAATTTTAAAATAACAATTATATTAAACTAACAAAGACACCAAAAACTATACATGATTGATGTCTAAAATATTCATCAAAATAAATCTAACCTTAAAGCTCAATGTCACTAATGTTTGCGTAATATCACTATACTACTAGCGGTTATATTCAAACACGATGTTAATTAGAAATGATTACTGATCTACATGAAATTTGAATCTTAGTTAAATAAAGAAAATAAGAAAATAGTAATTATAAGAGTTAACAATTAGTTCTTGTTAATTTTCGCCAATGAGCGCATAATGGGATATTAAATATTTAATTGTACAAAGTTAATAACGACTTTAATTAGATGTTGTTTAAAAGGTTAAATAAGTTTTGAGAAAAATTAAAAAAAATTATATAGAGCATTAATTATATGAGAATTATTCCTCTTGCGAGTATTAATAAACAAAATTCAAAAAAATTTAATCGAAGTTGCCTTCAAGTTAAATATACAATTTTATTTGAAAATAAATTGTATACACTACATTTATTTTTGAATATTTCTGTTATATGTTTCACATAGCCTTCCGTTGGAAAGCATAAATGTAAAATCATACAAAAATATATTCAAAGAGACACTAGCAAAATGTAATGCATTTTCTGGCCTGCTAAAGCCGTCATCAGCATTCTTTGTGTCTAATAGTGCTTTATTTTCAAACTATGTATATTTAACTTTTTTTATAAATTATATGAGAATTATTCCTCTTGCGAGTATTAATAAACAAAATTCAAAAAAATTTAATCGAAGTTGCCTTCAAGTTAAATATACAATTTTATTTGAAAATAAATTGTATACACTACATTTATTTTTGAATATTTCTGTTATATGTTTCACATAGCCTTCCGTTGGAAAGCATAAATGTAAAATCATACAAAAATATATTCAAAGAGACACTAGCAAAATGTAATGCATTTTCTGGCCTGCTAAAGCCGTCATCAGCATTCTTTGTGTCTAATAGTGCTTTATTTTCAAACTATGTATATTTAACTTTTTTTATAAATTATATGAGAATTATTCCTCTTGCGAGTATTAATAAACAAAATTCAAAAAAATTTAATCGAAGTTGCCTTCAAGTTAAATACACAATTTTATTTGAAAATAAATTGTATACACTACATTTATTTTTGAATATTTCTGAATATTTTTGCTAGTGTCTCTTTGAATATATTTTTGTATGATTTTACATTTATGCTTTCCAACGGAAGGCTATGTGAAACATATAACAGAAATATTCAAAAATAAATGTAGTGTATACAATTTATTTTCAAATAAAATTGTATATTTAACTTGAAGGCAACTTCGATTAAATTTTTTTGAATTTTGTTTATTAATACTCGCAAGAGGAATAATTCTCATATAATTTATAAAAAAAGTTAAATATACATAGTTTGAAAATAAAGCACTATTAGACACAAAGAATGCTGATGACGGCTTTAGCAGGCCAGAAAATGCATTACATTTTGCTAGTGTCTCTTTGAATATATTTTTGTATGATTTTACATTTATGCTTTCCAACGGAAGGCTATGTGAAACATATAACAGAAATATTCAAAAATAAATGTAGTGTATACAATTTATTTTCAAATAAAATTGTATATTTAACTTGAAGGCAACTTCGATTAAATTTTTTTGAATAGAGCATTAATCTCATGTAAATGTGTATGTGCGAAATTCCTCATATCCCCCTTGAAAATATACACTGGCCAATCATCATGTTTAAACTAAGAAACTCTTTTGGCAAATCAGTTCCTTTTGCTGTTTAACCTGACTCGCGCATTTGTTTTGCTCTTTCATTTCATTTCGTTGTGTTGTTTTTAGTTTTTAATAAACTTTTAATTAAATTAAAATATAGTTCACTGTGGTTTCATAAAAACAAAAGATGAAAAACAATACACACACACATACGAATACATTGAGTTGTGTTTACACCTAATTCTGTTTTTACACGGTCATTTTTACACGATTTTGATTTAACACGATTTCAAAATAAACACACTTTACATTTTTTACATAATTTTATTTCATTTAGCACGTGTTTACATTACTTTTAAGCTTAGAGTGAATGGCTCATATTCAGCAATCGTAACTAAAGTCGAAACTTATTAAACAGAAACTAAAAAATAGTTCACAAATAGTTAAAAATCTTATTCACAAATCATAACTAACTTATACTATGTTTCCACGGTACATGCTTTGCTCTCTATTCATGCTTCACACCCCAATCATGTGCGAAACAACTTGCTTCACCATAAAAAATTTTAAGAGCGAGTCAAGTAGATTCATATTGAATCTACTTGCGAAGCACGAAAAATTGCACTCTTCTCTAATTTTTATCGCAAGTTTATCTGCACTAGCTGTAAAATTTAATATTATTGTAAACAAAGCAAATTATTTTCTTGTTGCTGGAAATAAAGAAAGTAAATACGTACGAATATATGTTTTTTTTTCAAATAAGCTAACTAATTTCCACTCACTTTTGTTTGTCCAATAAAAAAAATTATTTTCCACAAATTGTAAATTCTGTTTTTTTTTATTCTGTTTGTTTATTAAAGACAACTGTCAAATCGAATCAAGTATAGTAGTCATGTAAACAGCATAATTCATAAACATGATTCAGAAGGCGAAGTAGGTGATTCAAGTCGTCGTGGAAACATAGTATTAGCAACTGCTTTGAGCTGTTAAAAGAAATGCAACACTGCATTTAGCATTTTTGTTGACGAAAAACACATCTCTAGTTTGTTTTCTTTTTTTTTTTTTTGTCAAAATGGACACAATTAGCAAAGAAAATAAGGTAAGTTTATTATTATTGTTACAAAAAAATATGTATTTATTGCTGTCTAAAATTATATGTTTTAGACACAAAACTAAATACCTATTGTGAATTATTATTAAAAACGTAAAATTAAATGTTAAAGTAACGAATTACTTAAAATTATTGTGAATTATAAAAAAAAACCATAGATAGAAGTTTCCGGTCTAGCTTTAAGATAAAAAAGAATTCACTATCACTTCTCAGAATATAAGCAAAGGGTGAGCATTAGAGTTATAACTTTTTGCAATTTTTGCAAATATCAAAAATACCACCGCATAGCCGTGTGGGGCATGAAAAAATATTAAAAAATATGCTGTCACTTTTTCTCTATCGTGAAAAAAGTTTCCGCACCGAACGGGTTAAAGTTTGGTTCTTATTTACATATTTATTTTTTTTCCATTAAAACAGTTACTCTTGCTTTTGTCTTAAATATCTAAATAGGTCGTGAAGTCCTTGTTATTACAAATGTGAAATTTCGCTAATTATTTCTGTTGGTTCTTAAAATGAAGTATAAAAAAAGTAAAATATCTGTTATAAAAAACTCAAAAATCTGGTCAAAGATTTTTACAAAAAATAAGGATGGTATTGAAAAATGTAAAAAAATACAAAAAGTCGAAATACCTTTAAGTGAGTTAAACAAGATCTCAAAGGAAGAAATTATTATCGGCATTTTTGCAAGACAAATAAATATAAAGAGGAAAGGTATGTTAAAATGTCTAAGGAGTTACATAATTTGTGGACCAAGCTAAATATAAGAAATATGCGCGTGGATCTTATAAAAAGAAAAATTAGACGGTTGGTTCTATTTGTTTGTGCTTCCTGGTTTGAAATTTAGTTTGGTGGTCATTGCTTCAATGAGAGTGATTTTGAAGCATTAAGTGAATCTTTAAAAAACTTCACGAAAGCTAACGAACGCTTCTTAAGGCATTGGGTAATAGAACCGTCTAAAGTTAAAGATCATCAGTGCAGCAACATATGCGCCGACCGTGCGATTAAAGTGATGCAGGATATATATCCACAGTGTAAAACCATACGCACGTTAAACTTAAAGTTTATTAATCTTATAATTCCTAGTATTTTTGTACAATAATGAAAAATCTTAAATTTTTATAAATAAAAATTTAAAGCACCTTAGAAATCGCTTTCGGTGCGGAAACTTTTTTCACCGAATCAACCTAAAAAACCGTTTTTTATTATCAGAACAACATTCACCACATGGTACTGGAGTGGTATTTTGCACTCAAAAAAAAGTAATAACCCTAGTGAGCATCTAACTCAGAAAATAAATAAAACCTCTAACCTTTATTGAATTCCAACAACTCCTTTTTTTATTTATTATCCATCTAATTTATAATACCCACATAATTTTGGGTATTATAAAACCATTGAGGCAAAGGCGTTTTTTTTTTCTTTAGGACCACAGCTCTAGTATATACAGTCCACCACATCCCTCCCAGAATTAATCTGATTTCCAGGAATAAAAAAAAGACGCAAATTTTTTCAATTGCTTTGTGTATTTTAGAGAGACTCAAATTGGTCGCCAGATGAAAAAACTACATTTAAAGAATTGGTGGCCAAATATGTTAACATCATCGACGACAAGAAATAAAATGAATCAGCTGTTCTTTAAATGTATTTGTTAGTTAACATTTAGTTACAGCTTTACCCATAATTAAGTTGTAACTTTTCGTGCTGGTACTTAAAAAAGTTTAAACTTAGATATCATTTCTGTATATGCGCCAATATCTTTTTTCTTTAATAACTATGCATGTGTAAAAATTGATTGTATATGTGATTTAATACTATAAACCTGAATAGTTGTTTTTAAAAAATCCTTGTTCTGCACTAATTTCAATAGGTTTTAGAAAAAAAGAACCAATCACCTTTTTTCATATGATCAATATCTTTTTTACACGTTTTTTGTACCGCGTAAAAACAGAATTAGGTGTACATAACTTTTAATAAAATTTTTCTTTTTTTTTTCTTTCATTTGAAACTAAAGCTAAAGCTCAACAAATTTTTTAGAAATTTTAACGATTAAATTATACAAAGAATGAAAATTAAATACAGAACCTTATGCATATTTATTTCACTATATACCTAGATAAATGTGTATTAGGGTGGTCCTTACATTGGACCTTGTCGATTTTCGGTGCTCCTAAGGTCTGGAAATGATCTACTTCATTTAAAAACCAAATGCTAAACAAATGCACCAACAATTATTAAAAATATAAAATAGAAATATAGTTTTGTTTATTTAGTGAACAATAACTACACACAGAGAAAAAATATACTTGTGCATGTTTACCACAACTATTTCAACATTTTATTTTTTATTTTAAATATTATAGTTACTGTAATTATTTATATGATTGCGGTAACCATAATACCATTAAGTTTATAGCAATCATATATATGATTATAGTAACTATGTAATGTTTGTGGTGATAAGCTTTATGATGAAAGATTATAATCTTATCATATTATGTTGTTCTCTATCATAATAAAAGAGCAACATATTATAAATAAATAAATGGATTCATCATAAACACGATTGACACAAATATTTACATAGTTACTACAATGGCATATATGCTTGTGGTAATTATATGAATCTTAACTTATCCATATTATGGTTGCCGCAATCATATAAATAATTACAGTGACCATAACATTGTTAAAAACTTATAAAAATGTTGACATTATTGTGGTAAACATGTACAACTATATTTTTCTCTATGTGTATTATCAAAATAATATATACATAATTAATGAAACACCATATATGTACATATTCAGTTTTTTTATAACTTAACATTTTCGTCGAATTTTTTTAAAAAATTAATCAAAATGCATTTTGCTCGTTTGACTTGAAACCCCAAACTTCAGAAAAAACCGTTATCATATTTCCATCATTCCAACAATTTCAAACCCTGACAGATCCGATAACCATACAGTCCAATATGGGGACCACCCTATTATATATGAATACGTATTCACACGTCACAACAAACAGGATGCGATATGTTAACTGCAAAATGCAAATAAATTACTGAATAGAGTGGTGTGGGGTTTGCTGCATATTGGCAAATTTGCGTTTGTAAAGGTATTAATAGAATTCGAATGTGTTTGTTCATTGGTTAGGTTGGCTGTGTTTGTTAAACTTACTTGTGAACAAAAGCTATTAAATCGGCAGCACGCCCGGAACCATCGCACACAACTACAGGCACGGGTGGTGTATCCGTCACGTATTCTAAAACTGCACGTATTGTGTTTGTACCGCCCTCGATAACAAGACAAACTACGGGTGTACTGGAATGTGTAACTGTGAATTAAACAAGACAAAGAGTGTGATGAATATAAAACAATAAGAAACATTTAAAAAAGAAATAGAAACATGCTGCGAAAAAAGTAATATAAATTAGACAAGTAGAAACATCACGCAGACACAAGAATGCAAAGACTGTCATACAGGAGTGTGAAAATTTTATTTGATTGCGTTAAATGCTAACAAGTTTTCTGCTTACTAAATGAAACTTTATACATATATGAATTGTATCGTTTTCAAAAACGCAAACCGACTTAACTATCGAAACAAAAAGATTGTTTACTTTAGAGTTCAAGATTTCTCCTTAGAGTAGAATTAAAGGAAATATAGTTTGTTAGCTCTTATTTTGTCTTACCAAATTTTTTTTTTTAAATTCCAAGATATTTAAAAACAATCTGGCTTCAAGGTCTGTTAAGAAATTAGTTGACAAACATTTTTAAAGTTTTGCAACAAGCATGTAAAAGTACTTAAATATATTTACATAGAAACATTATTTAAAATTGTTCTAAAATTAATTTTGCTAGAACGAGTATATATTCAAATCAACTCTACTTTACATTCTTTAATAATATCCTTGGAAGTGTGAGTAATTTTAGAAGCTCTTTTGTGTAAAAATAATGTGTTTCTAAAATTATTTTAAACTGTTTTTTGATAACTAATTACTTAGAACTAATTATACATTGCTACTAGGGTCACAATTCTGTTAGTTTTTTTAGTATCTTCCGATATTCATACGATTGAAAATAATGAAATCAGCCAATGCCGTTAAATTTAATAAAAATATAAACAATAGTACTTTTTGATTATAATCTTTCTTCTACAATATTTTTTAAATATCACTACTGAGTCACCCTTATAAAAAAAATACAACTTTTTACTCTATTCGTAGCGATATGGCTGATGTCGGGTATTGCAACTGAAATCTTTAAATATTTGTATGACATATAGCGGTTATTGCACAGTAATAAAAATATGTTTTTTTGCTCTAATATGTAATTTTATTTACCCCCTGACCCTCGATGTCGAACGATAACGTTCGCTTAGATAAGACTTAAGACACAAACTTTTTATCGTATATATTTTTTACTCAATCAAGTTTGTTTATTCCACAATCAAGTTTGTGTCTTAAGTCTTATTTAAGCGAACGTTATCGTTCGACATCGTGGGCCAGGGGGTAAATTAAACATTTGTTTAACGTTTTTTTTAACATAAAAGAATTCAATAACAAAAAAATTAACATAATTAAAAGAGGCAATTCAAATTGGACATTGTCACATTGCTTCTTATTACTTTGACTCCATCTGAACTAAATTATCATAAAAGTAATGATATTCTAGTGGTATAACCGGTTTCAAATCTTGAAGATGTTTCCCTTTACTAGGCTGGATTGGAAGCTGAGCAGTATGCAAAGGCGTTGGTTCAGTATATCCTGTTTATATTTTAATTCTGTTGGGTAAGTTATTGTATTCTTCATTAAAGTTAACTTTAAATTGAACTTCTCCACTTGGCAAATACTTTAGTGATCATAATTGAGAAACTGTTGGATCATTTATAGTTCGACCAGGTTTAATGCTCGAAAAGCGAATCAGTTTGGCATCATTGAAGTTTAAAAAAAACTGTAATTTAAATACATGGCATCGAATGGTTTAATAATTACTGTGTCATTAATTTTTACTGTTTTTCGTGATTCTTTGGTTATTCTGATATAGTCTATTGGCAAGTACATATCGAGCCATAACCGCCGAAAAAATGTATCCCACAAACTCAAAATTTTACAGGGGAAGTTTTTTTTTAAATAAAATCAGTTTGAATAAAGCCATTATTTTAAAATTTATAATGTAAATATTGTTTTGTGTAATACATTTAATTTTAATAATTTTAAATGATGTTGAACTATCGATTTCGATAAAAAAACAACAATCGATTATGGTGTGGGATACATTATTTTGGCGGTAATGGCTCGATATATTGACTGATTTTTAAGTTTGGTTTCTATTTTAGCATGTGCACTGTCACATTCCATTTGTGTGTGACCTTTCTCCAAGTACTTTTGTTCGACGCACAACTCAAAGTAAAAGCAACAGAAATACAGTCGCAAACTTATTGTTGTTGAGTATGGCGTATGGCGGGTATTGCATTAAAAAAAATCGTGCGTTTGATAGCGATATCACAAATATTTAAAAAAAGGACTTATATTAATTTTTTTTCTGAAATTTTTTTCAGAGTGAAAAACTTGCCATCAAAAAGTCATTTTCCAAAAATTGGTGTATGGCGGGTATTGAATATAAGCCCTCGAAAAGCATTTTGAGTAAAATTTAAAAAATAAAATAAAATATTTTTATTGCGATTTATGAATATCATTTAATTACAAGTCATTACAAACATCAGCACATTCGCGTAATAATTTCGGAATTATTTCGACAATCTACAAATAAACTCTAATCTCTTTAACATCGTATTTTTGTAAATAAAATTACAAAATAAAATCACAAAACTTTAAACATTTAAAAACAATTATTATTTTTAGTCGAACTGTTAATTTTAAATTTTTGATATATTTCTTTAGTCAGGCTCGAGTTCATTAAACTTAATTTTCATTAAATTATTATTTTTCCTGAAAGTCTTGACAGAAAGAATACGAAAAAACTGAAGAAAAAAGGAAAGCAACATGTAAATAAAATTGAAAAAATGATAATTATAGCAAATTTCGAACCACCAGTACCACTGGTTAAAGATTGATGTTTGACTGTTGGCTAGCAGGCACCGCAGTGGTGCAGAGGTTAGAACGCAAAGAATTCTGATGAGAAAATGTGGTGATTCCCGAAACATGTAAATTCAACCCAGGATCAATCCCCAGCTCAGCCATGAAAAATTATCAAAAAATGTTTAATAAGATTTCATGTTGTAAAAACAATTCCTACCTTCAGTAAAAATAATAATTTAATGAAAATTAAATTTAATGAACTCGAGCCTGACTAAAGAAATATATGAAACATTTAAACACATAATATACGCACATACAATTTTTAAGAATTTATCATGAAATTAATAACAGTAAATATCTTATTATTTGCTCCTCAATTTAAAGTTAAGGAAAGAATAGCAAGTTAGTGTGGTTTTGCATTGCAATAAGTGACATGCTACACTATGTAATTGTTGCAGAGAACAAATTACAAGAAGATAGCATCTTCAAGATTTTTATCATGGCATTAAAAAATTTGCATTCTCCTATAGTTGCCTTATTTGCCAGATTTATAAAATTCACATTCTAATATCAAAGTACTTTGCAAAGAGACAAGAAGGAATAAATAATAATTACCCGTATAGATTATTCTTTAAATTTATGTTTAATAATATGACCAATCAATGTCTTCAAGTAACAAAGATGAACATATTAAAACTAACTATAATACTTACATGGATGCAGTTTCAGATTTGATATAAACTTTTCCAACTTTCTTCTCAATATCAGCTCGGCACCATATTTTGCCTGTGTGCCATTGTCAACCAAAAGAAAATAAGCGTGTCTGTTATTCAGCACAGCCAATTTAGACCTAAACGAACAAACGAAATGAGAAATTGAAACACAAACGACATTAAGAAACGAAATAAAAAAGTATGAATAAAACGTAGTTGTGTATGTACTAAACATTTATTCATGATTATAATAATAAATTATAAACGTAAACCTAAAAAGGAGAAATAATAGTCAAACTGCTTTTTAAAGCAGAAATTTGATCTAACAAAAAATTTATAAAATTTGAATAAATTAAAGTTTAAAATTAGTAAATTAATCAATTATTATAATCACTGATTTCTGATTTCATATACGAGTAAAACGTAATTATATTGTGCTAACAATCAATAGCAATGGATGAGAGAGAAAATGCGAAACATGTTGAATATTTTAAAAATAACAAAAAATTTAAAAATATTTTAATAGCCACATTACATTTCTAAATTCATACAAATAAAGGCAGTCCAATAGTTTACATATGTATGTACATACATATGTATGTATGTATGTATGTATTCTTAAATTTATATTAGACACATAATTTTCTTTGGAAGATATGATTTATTGCAAATGTTTAAAAAATAAATATAGCAACCTTTTTGAAGAAATTAGAAAAAGTTAAATTGTTTAAAAAATTGCACATTTTTTAATCGATTCTTGACACGGATTTGTTTTATCCGACATCCATAAATTGTCCCATCTGTTAGTTTTAAACAAAGACCGAAAATAACTCCTCCATATAATCAAAAATCTAAATTGTTATTTATGTTATTATGTTATTTTTTTTTTTTTTTTCAAAAATAAATCACTCAAAATAACTGTTATAAAATGCTTTTTGTTTACATTTTTTTTTCATTTATAAATACATCTTTATTTACAGTTGTTATTTACAAATATTTACATTTTTAGAGATTTTATCTATTGATATTACAACGAATTAGTTTTTGAATCACTGATATTGAAAATTATTATAGTATTAGTATAACTTTATTTAAAGAAAAAATAGAAAAACCTTTATATGATAAAGAGAAAATAATTCAAATATAACTACAAAATATAAATGCATATATGTATGTATATTTGAGGGTAATAATACGTTATATACATAACATTTTCTATTTGATGATTTTCGATTAATAGCTAGTCTAGTGCCGACTCTCTACATTCTCTTATCAACTGATGAGAATAACTTTTAATATTTTGATGATATTTATCTACAAGTGTTTTAATAAAGTCATTAATTAATTCATAACCAGTTTCACTGTGCAGAAGCTGCGCAGGGTATCTCCAATGCTTGTTATTTTTTATCTTCAGGCATTTGTTTTGTATTATTTGAAGCTTCTTCATATGAGTTTTTACAGCTTTATACCAAATGAGGCATGCATATGTATGTCAATGTAGGTCTTATGACGCTATTAAATAATAATTTCTTGTTTTTAAACTTGAGTGAAGAGCGTTTGCTTAATATCGGCCATAAGGCTCTATTTGAATTAAGAGACTTTTTGCAAGGTGCGTTTATATGTTTTGCAAAATTAAGTTTTTTATCTAATCATGGTTTGAGACTTTATAGTTTTTGTTGTTTTTAATGCCTTGGTGAGAGACAAACTATTTCAATTATGGTTGACCATAATAACTGTAAATATTCTTTCTCTTTTATTTACATACTATATGAACATTTCAAGTGTAGACTCAATGCATTTGGATTTTTAAATTTACATATGATGAATTTTACAATTTTAAATTTTTTTGAAAAATTGATGATTTTGTTTTTTTCGAGTTTTTGATTAATTTTTTTTTTAAATGTAGTTTTTTCTATTTTGTTCTAAAATTGAAAAAATTTCTAAAATTTAAGTTGTTTTTGCAAAATTTTCGATACAATTATTTATTTGAATTTTAATTTTTACATACAATTATTTATAATTTTTTTATTCAGGCATCATTGATTTGCATCAAATGAACTTTTGCCATTTATTTTTAAAATAAAATAAAATAAAATAAAATAAAATAAAATAAAATAAAATAAAATAAAATAAAATAAAATAAAATAAAATAAAATAAAATAAAATAAAATAAAATAAAATAAAATAAAATAAAATAAAATAAAATAAAATAAAATAAAATAAAATAAAAAAATAAAATAAAGTTATAACCTGACCTTTACGAAACAATTTAATTATAAATCACCCATATTGATTATTTCAGTTATTTTCTTTCCTGTTTCTCTCAGCCTAAAATGTTTTCTTATAAATCACTCTCTCAGTGTTATAACAAAAAAATCAAATTTTAAATATTAAATGGCAAGTGTTGCCAATGAACCAATAAAATTTAAGTGGACTTTTTATTTTCGGTCTCTTGTTTTAAATATTGAATAACAAAATAAGATTAGGGAGGCATAATGTACATATCGAACTAGTACAATAACAAAAGTTTATTAATTTAGAGCAAACTTGTAGAATAAACAAACAGTTGTATATTTTTGTTTCTTTCTCTTTTTTGTTATTGATAAGTTGCATCTATATGTATGTGTGTGTATTGTTTAATCGTTGTAAAAAGAAGAAAGACCTGAGACTGTTTAGATTGTAATTTTATATTCCAATTTTTCGCTGTCCCAAGGCGTATGATGAACATCAATTATTTAGTTGTTGTTCTTGTTGCTCATACGCTCCACTAGACGAGCAATAAAAACTACACTTAAGGTGCTATCAGACGGGATGTATTTTACATATGGGCATTTCTCCAATGTCGAATTGCGACATTCGTACGCATTCAAAGTGAAAAAAACATATGTCAAGACATGATTTTATTTTGATAATAGGCGAAACCTATAGCTCTTGATTAGCACTTTAGTTTGTGCTAAAGTTAATTTTCGCCAATTTTTCGTTTTCAAGATAATTACAAAAAACTAAGACATTCGCACGCGACAAAAACAGAAGTCGCTTTCAAACTAAACAAATCAAACACTGAAATCAGCGAAACTTGAAGGAATATGTTAACGGGACTTATTTTAAATATAATGCACTGATGTATCTCAATAATGTTTTTTATTTTATTTAAAAATATTAAGAAGTTTATTTTTTATTTAATTTTTTATCACTGTCGCACGTGACATGTCGCATGCGACATTTTGTTCCATTATACTTTTTATGTTTATTATTTTATTTTTATGTATTAAGAAATGCAAAATATGATTATAAATGATTTTTAATTTATTCAGTATATTTTATTTTCACAGCAGAAATTATAAACTTAACAACATATCTTCAATAAAGAAAAACAAAAATACATACTTATATTCATCTAATGTATGTTCAACAAAAACAGAAACTAACTTAACTGAGTATAGTATTACTAAGATCAAAAAGAGTTTTTTTAATGGAATATGCAGTCCTAGCTGCCTCTAGCTGTTGGTCATCGCAACAAAACGAATGGAACTGGCATATACCTGGAATGCTTTTCACTTCCTTCCATTTTTCGTCCAACTTATACTGCAGAGACAAATTTTCAATTTGAGCAGATGGCATAAAATGCATTTTGATTCCATTTATGTTGTTTGATTTTTTATTATACTTCCGTTTTTCTTGAATTATATCTTCGTTGCCTTCAGCCTGCGCTCTGCACGTTCAGCTAGCATTCCGCATTATTTCGCTGTTTTTCAATTTATAGATTTGTAATTTTGTTTCATCATCCTTTAACCTTTCTCTCCATCGTTTGCAGTTGGCTTTATTTTTTTCTCCGCCATTTTTACTCATCTACATTCGAAATTTTTATATTAACATATACAAATAAATATATTTTAGATTTTTTTTTTTATTTTATGAATTTTACACTTACGATGTCGCACGCTTCAAACTTTAAATAAGTGAAGAGAACAAAGCGCTGATTATTTTGCAGCAAATTTTTTTTTTTTAATTTGCAATAAAAATATATATTTGTTACTTGCGTTTGATGCGTTTTGTTCAAATACCTTCGACTCACTGATAAAAAATGTCCTTTTTCAATGTCGCACGCTACAACGAAATATACGGTAAAACAAAGAAAAAATTTACCGTAATTGGCAATCGCTTCGTTCCTTTTACATATTTCTCATATTCTTTAAATATAAACTGAGATTTATAAAAGCAAATGTCAATGCATAATGTCTCTCAATAAGATCAGTAATCAAAACAAAACAAGCAATAGAAATGTTTAAAACAGAACTTTTGCAATTATTCGACTTTACATGCGAATATTTCAAAATGAGTTATGAATAAATGTTAAATTTTTTTAAATTAGATAATTTTAATAGATTCTCTAAAAAAATATTTCAAAACAACATACTTTTATAGACCATAAATTTTTTGGCTGTGGTTGACATTTCTGTGGAAATGCCCATATGTACTGTCAAATTTTCCATCTGTAAAAGTTGTACACATCGTGTGATACATATGAAACTTTGCATGTGTAAAATACATGTGGAAATACATATGTAATTTTTTCGATTAGAACACGCTCTATTTTCCTGTGACAAACATAAACAAAACAGCTGGTTTGTTTTGAAGCAGAATTGTTTCAAAAATATATTGTAAATAAAATTTAAAGAAAATGGATAATGAACATGGAAAAGTAAATATTTTTTGATTTTTAATAAATAAAATTATGTTTATTATATTTATTGCAGTTAGATTGGCCAAAAGAAGCAATTCTTGAAATTTATAAATGTTAAAAAGTCAGCTTTTGTTTACATTTATATGTTATGTCATACGGAAAAACATAAGCAGGTGTGATAGCAAAAATTATGGATCGTATGTAAAATGGAAATTTTGACATACATACGGAATTACATATGGGTAAGAAAAGTGACAGTACATATGTAAAATACATCCCGTCTGATAGCACCTTTAATAAACTCAACCATTCTTACATAAATACTGATACACATACTCGTACATATTATGCACTATGATTGTTTTGAAAAAAAAAAACAAACATTTAAACCATTATTATGAATACTTTGTTGCAGTTATACTCATTTTATTTTTTATTTTCAACTTAATATTTAATTTTTGATTATACCTTTTTTTTAGACCAAGTAATACGACTAAAAGCATAAAATATTCTTAAGGTAAATATCATAATTTTTCTCCTATTTTTCATATAAATAGTACTAATTAACAGAGGATCACTTCAAAACTATCCGTAAAGTTGAACCACGGGGAGAATTATTCGAATTAGTTGAATAATGTGGTTCATATATTAAATATTTAAAGAGCCAGAAGAAATTGAAAATGAAACTTTTTCAATAGCTATAGAATTTTATCATTAGCTTTTGATATATTTTAAAGAATCATGTCGATCATTTAAATAATATTTTATTCTTAGAGAATGTAAAACATATTTAAATATATTGTTATTTGTTTTATTGTTAAATATAATAAGGAAAATCTTTAAAATTTTCTATATAGAATAATTTTATTTAGTTCAACCCAATTTGGATTTTTACCAACTCAGATTTCATTGAACATCTTGAAAATTTGTATGTAAAATTAGCATTATTGCATTCGAATATACGACCCTAAACATTGCTAATTTTAAATGAATTTATTAAAGAGTAGATTTTATGATTTGTATTTTAATAAAATTAAAATGTCGAGAAATTAAAAAAACCTGTTTTTAAAATATTTAAAATCTTTTGAACAAGTGTATTTATGTGGTCTCTCAATTATTTCTATCCCACCTAACATTAGTAGAAAAAACAATGATACAATATTTTTAATAAAAGTTTTTGGGAGAAGTTGTGGGCCAAATAATTTCTTTTAGTGCAGACATATGACATTATAATAAAATTGATAGTGTTTCGGGATTTCAGTTTAACTTGTCTTCAATTAAGGTTATTTTTGTCGGCTTACATATGTATGTATTTAGTAATCAATGTTAATGAAATTTTAAGGCATATTGTTAAGATAAAAAATTTCTCACAAAATTTCAGTCAAATAAAAAAAAACATCGTTGTAAAAATCACAATTTCACCAACAATCAAATATCTTTGTTGATTAATAAATGATTTTAGCGGCAAAGAAGGAGATTTGCATTTTTTTTAATTTTCAGTCCATAGTGATAGTGAATAGAGTTACGGTTGAAATAAACATTTATAAATAATAAATATAAGAGAGTTATCTATCATTTTTTGAAGACAACAAATCCCTGTAAAAATGGCAATTATATGACTCGCCTGGGTGAACTGATGCTGTGACATGGTACCTCACGATTATGCCCCAAAAGTTCATGATTGCGTTCAACAATACCCCAGGGTGCAATTCCAATGCTGACAACACGACCAGTCCTTTGCTGGCCTTCCAAAAGCAAAGCATCACCAACTTGTTTGGTTACACCTGAAAAAAACAAAAAACAAAGATATCAAGTAAAAAATGGATGTCAAATATTACATTATACTCGTATAAGAAATACGTTTAAAAGGGATAAACCCCAAATAAACGTAAACACAAAAACAACATTAAAACTAAGTACATAAACGTTTCTACGTGTATCTATGTATGTATGTATGTATGTGTATACTGTTGGGTGCTTGGGGAGATGTGATGGGGTTCGTTTACAAAATACACATTTTGGTCACAGTAGATGTTGTTGTTGTTAAAAATACAAACCAAATTATATCCGACTTTAATTTTAGCAAGACATGACGATGAGTTTTGTTTTCGGCCATTTCCACTTTTCAATTTAAGATAAACAAACAAATAAATTTGTTTATGCTGGGACATTTTTGTTTACTTGTTGCTATGATTTAATTTCTATTTACTGTCAAGTTATACGTTTGTTCTCTCCCCAAAATAAAACTAATGAAAGCGTCATTTTTGTAATTTCTTTAGGTAGATCAGGATGTTAACAATAGTACGACTAAATTTATTGTGGTAGACGCTTTCTTTGATGTGTCTTTTTTTTGCGTTAATGTTAAGTTAATGACTTAACTTCTAAAAGGCTTGCAATTTTTTAGTTCATCTAAAATAAATGACTTTAATAAATTCTTAAACAATAAATAAAAATATTGTATGAAAATGCTTCATAGCACTACTATGAGTATAAAAATAAGTGATTTATGTTTTTTTTTATATCGACAGCTCAATTCCAAAACATGCTAAGTCGAAAAAGTGAGTTTTGCAGGAAAAGCTCCTAAAGTTTACAGGCGATATCTAAAAAACCATATGAGGTAGAACTTTGTTGTTTATAACTATTGATTGGACTAGCCAATCACAACCAAAATTTGACAGAATTTAAGTTGAAAAAATCTAAATTCAAAAACGCAAAAAAATAAAAACATGCTAAGTCGACATAGCATGGTGTGGAACTATCGATATATTAAAGTAACTTTTTGGATGACCTTAATTTCTCACATTTAACTAGTTTTGTGATTATGCCAAACATACATACTGATTGGTAATATCATAAAATGACTTTTGTCGGATCAGTAGTCTTTGTGGATTCGCAGACTTTCGAATTTTATTAATATATTGAATTCAAAAGCTACTATCATAATGAGTAAACTGTACCATGGAGACTTTACACAACAAATTATCAGTTAAAAATATAATTTGAATGAAAATATTAAATATAAAGAAATTCTTACCTGTATTTGTGCCACCTGTAAATATCCACGCTCCCGTTGTTTTGGCTGCTTTCAGTAAGCCTTTTCGAATTTCCTGCAAATATAAATTAAATATAAATTTTATAATGTTTTCAAAGTGTCACATGATTAATGTAAGTACGTTACTTTAGCTTTGTAAGAGGAAATCATTAATTCAAATAATGGAATTTATAGAAATCACAATTTCATTAATAGAAATTGTCACTATACACTCATAATGAACCGAGTGTTTATATTAGTATATACTCGTATGCAGTTTACTATACAACAGCAATTGAGGATATTACTTAAAATAAAAATAATCCTAAATGATTCACCCTTTATATATTCATAGTTACATAATCTCAATTTTGTATCATTTTAATTTTTAAATTTTTTTTAGGATATAATTACAAATAACATTGTATTGTATGTATATACTAGTGTATTAGTGGTTTTCATTGAATAGTTATTCATAAAAATTGTATGTAACATATAAACGGTCTTCGATAAAATTTAATCGCGAGTACAAGAAATCGTCTAAATTCTAAATAGGCAATTAATATGCCTATATATAATTACGTTACTTTCTTTGGAAAGTGGAACAAGTAAAGGGGGTGAAAGAAGAAAACTTTTTATATCACAACTCTGCAATTGCGCATTATGTTTGTTTTTAGTGCAGAATTACAGCGCCTCTGGTGGCGAGTAGGCGCATTAATGTTAAAGCTTCGGTGGCGTTTGAATGTTATACCACCGAAGGAGGGCGTTGTGATAAATATTAGTTATGATAGATAGAAGACAACTAATAATTGTGTAAACACGAGTTTTTTAATTTAGTTTAATTTTAACTTTATTTATATTAGTTTAGAGCTCTACAAGAAGCTACAATAAGTAAATTATCAAATAAAATTACACTGCTTATATTTAGTGTATGAGAAGTTCTAGACGACTCAAATGTTATACTTACTACCCATGGGAAAAATAAATGTTATACTACCCATTTATTCAAGGCCAAGTGCATCTGCACATGCATCGTGGTACGTATGAATATTCTCATACATGACACCCTTTTTGTTAATGTATGCATGCCTTTAAAATAATGCATACGTACCAAGATGTGTTGCTTGAAAGAATTAAATCATATTATGCTACAGTTGTTTGAGTGGCAGCGGCTGGGAATCGAACCCGGGCTACAAATACCAACTAATGCTTAATGATCAAATGCGCTAACCAATTAAGCTACAGCACCCTCAATATATGAGATCAAATGTTTTTTTTTACCAGCGACGGAATGCTTAAAAAACAATTTATTTTTCAAGTGTTTTACACTGTAGTGCAATGAGATATTTGTGCGTATAAATACTCGTATGATGTTTGTCTTACCTTTTTCAATTTTGGTTGCAGTTCGAAATTTGCTTTGCCACCTTGGACTGTTATCAGCAGCTTTGGCAATTCTAAATTCCATTCTTTGGTAAAAAGTTGTACTAGCAATTCAGGACGGGTGTCGAATGATAAACGGACATACTATAAAAATATAAATGTTAGATAATTAATTAGAAATCGTATTTAAAGTTAGAAAGAACTGTGTATTTTCAAGACTCCATTTAATTCAAACCAGCTTTCTAAAAATCTTTGAAAGTTTTGTTTGTGACAATATTAAAGATGAAACATACTACGGCCCGTGTAATATTATTCGCTAATATGAACCGGATATTACATTTCTGAAATCTGTTATAAAAGAAAAAATGCTCAACTACGAGTATAGAAATAGCCAGTTTTGATTATGGATTCGCAGTCATTCGGAATAATATGTAACTATGATTGTAGATTCATTAATGTAGAAAATTTTACATAAAATTGGTTCTTATTTTGCAAAAGTTACAGGTCGGTGTTTTAAACCTCTAACACAATATTCTGAAAGTTTTATTTCTTCCATATTGAGAAAATCTCACTATTAGGTTAAAAGACTATAATTTATTACCACTTATTATAAGATCGGAACCAATGTGCAATTTAGGTTTCCATTAAAAATTCCAATGGAAGTAAAAAGGTTTTTTTTTGCATAATTTGCTTTCATTGTACCCTCTAATTTTTTGTATATATTGCAAAATCAACCAGCCTTCTGATAAACAATCTCTGAACTTTAAGGTTAAATTAAATTAATAAAAAAGGGAGAGAATTACATAACATCCCATATCAAAACCTTTTTAATAAAGTACAACACAATACTCTACAAATAGGCAAAAAACTTAACAAAGTACTGATATATGTATGTAAGTAGAGGTAGATGTTCTCAAGAATTCCGATGATTAAATAAAACAAAAATTATTTAATTAGGCTCTGCTTACCTGGGCTTTTGTTGGATGGGCTCCACCTTGAAATTCAATTGTACCATAAGCATCTGTTGGCTGAGCTCTGGTATGTTTGGTGGGCATCCATAAATCACCGGGTGAACCGCTTTCGATGCCGGCTATAGTTTGATGTGTTTGTCGTGCTTGGCCGCAGCAACATCTGCAATAGAGAAATATTAAATTTTATCTTAATAAAAAATTATATAATATGCAGTTAACAATTTGAAATGTTTATTCTACATATATTAGGATGACCTTGATTTTATGAAAACGTAGTCAATGATAAAATGAGATCAATTTTCAAATTTAGAATTTTTATAAAAACTTTACTTAAAATTTTTACTTGTAAAAACACTCTCGTAAAATGCGAATACAAGAGTTCAAGTTATATAACAAAAACTTATTGAAAAATCTTTAAATGAATAACAATTTTTGAAATATGTTAAATTAAAAATTTTGTTTCTTAAAAAAAATTAAATTCTAATTGAATGCTTTTTAGTCAAATTTCGTGCTGAAATTTAAAGGTGTAAAATTTATCGCACAATATTCGCAGTTAAGCTCACTGCTAGTTCGTTTTAATGTGAAAAGATTTTAAAATTCTCATAAAAAACTAACAATGAAATTGATGTGATATTTGTATAAACAACTTTTAAAAACAAAGTTATTCACTATGAAATGGTAATTCGAAAATTCAATGAAACAAAGAGACAATTTCAGAAATAAAATCCTTGTTTTGTTTTCTTATTTTGCTTTGTTATTTTTATATATTAACATTTTTAAATGTATTTTAGAAAATTAAAATATATAAACATTCAGAAAGTTTACTAATTTAAGAGACTTTATTTCTAGAAAAGAAAAAAAAACACGAAAGGTAAACAGTCTTAAAATTTTTATATTATTTTTAAATTCTAAATCGAGAAAATATTGCCCTAAACCATTTCTTACATACATAAATTTACAATTTATTTGTTTAACAACTATGATCCAAACTAGGTTAGGTAGAGGCCGGTGTGAGGTTTTCGCCATACCATCACCCAGAGACCACTATGGTCCATTGTGATATGATCCAAACTAACTATTCCAGATTTTAGAAATTGAAAAGTATACATAATTTAGTCTAAAAAAAATTGCTGCAATTTTCACGGTCACAGCTTATAAATATTCAAAAATTTCGGTATTAAAAAAAGGATCTGATATTTTTGAAAATTTAACTCCGTGTATGAAAAATAATTAATCGTTTTGTGTGATGAAATTTGTCTGCAAGCCATTAAAACGAACTGACTACACATGTCTGATTCATCTTGTACAATATTTCAATAACAGCATATTATTTATATTTACTAATAAATATACTTACATACCACATACATGCATACAGTAGATGAATACAAACATTCCCAATGAACATTAAAAACATCCAAATTAAAATACCATAAATAATAAGCAAAAATACCTATCAAAGAAGTTGTTATCTATTATCAAATAATTCTCAAGGCTTGGAAAACTAAAGAGTTTTTTCAATCATATTATTTTTATATAAAACTTTTCCAGTTTGCTGGGTTATATTGTCTTTGAACAACAAATTAATATATGTATGTGTGTAGGTGTATTGAGAATCATACACACACTTACGTGTTTTGTCGCAATTGAAATATATTCGTGTAAATGTACACCTACATACATACATATGTATGTATGTATGTATGTATGTATATTATAGTATCCTTTACAAACAGCTTCACACTAGTACATAACACTCATATGTAGCCACATTGAGTGAATAAAGGTTTGAGTGTCAGGTTGGAATTGTTTTGTTTCTTACACCATTCGTTGTCATACAAATTTACAGTTCCGGTCAAAATCTCTTTGCAACTTTTGTCCAACTCGAATGCACTAGTGGTATAAATTCAATTAATATGAATAAATTACATGTGATTTTTGGGTTACAAGATTTGATTGATTTAGATAGATTGCAGAAATGATTTTACAAATTAAATGATGAAACAGAACAGAAAAAACAGGCCCATAATTGAAACGACAGCTGCAGCTTCACGAACTGTCATTTAATGTTTTTATATTTCTTCTGTGTACCAATCTGTAATGCCGACAGCTTTTCCAATTTTTGTCCACAAGTCTTGTTTTAAATAAAAATTTTTGTACAATGGCGAATGCAAATTGTACTTCCTCAATTAATTTTTCTATAATATCACTCATTTTTTTTAATTAAAAAAATCTCACTTTTAAATTCACTTTTAAATGTTTCTTTTGATTTTCTCTTGTTTTAATTTTTCTTGCGCCAAAGCTTCAAAAACATATGGTTTTGTTTTCAAAATGTATAAAATTTAATGAGAAGTATTAAATGAAATGTGATGGAACTTTATATATAATAGACTGACGCCTGAACAACGCTTCCAGATTGTCTAAATTCAGATGTATAGAACCTTGAAATGGAAAAAAACAAAGATGATATTTTTAAATTGACATAAAATTAACTCTACTCAAAAGATAATCTACTGGCAATATAATTCGAATATGATTTTTGGCATATGACCGCCATGTCTGGCTTGGACGTAGTCTAATCTGGAGGTCTAATTTTCGACGACTTTTTCCAACATTTGTGCCAATATAGCGGCAAGAACGCAGCGAATGTTGTCCTCCAAGTGGTCAATCGGTCTTAACGGCGTAAACTAGCAACTTTAAACATAAATCACTTGACAGCTAACAAAATGGCCGCCAATTAAAAATTGTTGCCAAATTAAAGTTCTATAATATAAAAAAACACCCTATACTTTCAGAATCTAAGTTTATAGTTTGTTTTAATATTTACACACCAAATAAGTTTGTTAAAGATGAAGCCCATTTTTTTCAGCTAGTAAATCTTCACTTCTGATCTGCTATTTGAAATCGGTGACTTTGCAACGACTAGATCACGTTTTGTTCAACAATATTTCAATAACTAAAGTACTTTTATAGAATATGGGATTATTTCAACAACATGCGAAAGTGACATGTAAAAATCATTGAATTAAAAACTCATTCGAAATTGTTCCGTTACAAAAGCTTTGATGATTTAAAATAAAAACATTTGCTGTAATGCATGAAGCAGTACGTTTTTAAACTAGTTGGTAAAATCACCTATCTAATGTTTCCTAAGTCAGAACAATCGGTCACTATCTATAAAACGCGAATAGCTTAAAAAAAACAATTTGTGTTTGATTAAAGATTGCAGACTCAATAATCTTATCAGATTGTTTTTAAATAAACGCAAACTGTGAAGCTTTTGGCTTGTCTGAAGAAAACTTTAATAGTTGCGAACCCACAACCCTCAGACTAGTAACTAGTTAAGCACACTATCATCTATTATATCTATTGGAGTACACCAGACCTGGGGGATCTCAATTACATTTCAATTACAATTACATGTAATTTGTAATTGAGGTAGTCTAAATTACAATTACAAGTAATTGTAATTGAAAGTAAGGACTTAACTCAATTACAATAAAATGTAATTGTAATTGAAAAATGCCAATTACAATTACTTGTAATTGTTAATTGAAAAAAATCAAATACACATTACATGTAATTGTAATTGAAAATGTTCAATTACTAATTACAAGTAATTGTAATTGTAATTAATCAACAAATAATTACTTGTAATTGAACAAAATTCAATTACATTTTTAAAACCATAAAATAAAACTTAAAATTCTTAAAACGATTTTCTAAATTATATAAAAAAAAATTGTTGGATGTATAAAAAAAATTATGGAATAATTATGAATTTATTAAAATGTATTGTACAAAGTTCGGTAGAATGATGATTTTTTTATAATATGTAATTGATAATTTTTGTAATTAAATACTTTTTTGACAATAAATACTTAAAAAAGTAATGATTACTTGTTTTTTTTTTAAATTACTTAATGAAATTTTTTTTTTCCAATTAAATGTAATTGTAATTGGATTTTTTTCCAATTACAATTACATGTAATTGTAATTGAAGAAATGTTCAATTACAATTACATGTAATTGTGTAATTATAGGTGTAATTAAATACAAAATGTAATTGAGACCCCCAAGGTTTGGAGTACACTGAGGGAGTATATCGACAAAAACATAAATTATTGATATTTTTAGGCTTTCAAGGAAGCTGGTCAGAAAAGGTTTTGCATGAGAATTCATTAGTTAATTTTTCAGTTTTGCTATTTTTCTAAAAATTCTAAAATTTCGTTATCAAACCTAACTTAATTTTTCAATATAGAAAATTATAACACACACTGTACATACTACATATGAGTTTGTGTATGTAAATGAGACTGTTTGTGTGTGAACGAAATTTAATTTCTATGCGAACTAAACTTGTTACTGACAGCTTTTGTGTTCAATGAAAATAATGATTTTCAATTATTTTATTATGAAATCCTGTCGAATGTAAAGTAATTGTTAAATGTTCAATTTCCAAACAAGAATAAAATGTTAATCCTTAAAAATTTATGTATTTATTAGTCTGCCTCAAGGTTGTATACACGAGAAAAATCTATAAGCCACTTGCCATAACTACTCTGGACTTGTTCCGTGGATTGAAAAAAAACCGATATAGAAAAGACTTTCCCGGATGTTTGGTGAAAATAGATTTTTTGTAAATTTTTGCAAAATAAAAACTTAATAGATGAATATTAGAAAATATTTCGCAAGTAAATCAAGTTGTCTAGTGTTTTTTTTTTTTTTAAATAAAAAAATAAAATTAATCAAGGAATCTAAATCCAATAAATTGTAGAGAATTTAAGAAAATACAAATCTTTATAAAATTAAAAAAATCTGTATTATTTGGTTATATTTTGTTATTTATAGTACTCGAAGTCTACAGCAAGAAGGTTTTCTTTTAGAAATTGGGCGACAGATGAACATTTGTGGAATCGTTTGGAAAAGTCTTTGCGTTATCTAAGCGACTATTTTATTATTCTAATATTTAGCGGAAGTCCTTTTTAAAATCCAATAAAATACCCGAGGACTTATTAAATTCGTGTTGGGAGCAGTCTATTACATATAATTTACACACTCCTTCGTAACAAGTTCATATTGAGTCAACAGATACAGAATGGAAGAAAAAACATCAATAAGAGGAGGTTTCAAATAAATATTAAGGAATACAATAAATGATTTTTATTTAATTTTATTTTATGCGTGTTTATTTAATGTCTTTCATTAAACTCATCCATAAGATATAATTTCACAGATACTAAAACACAACCACAAACACATTTTTATATGTTCGTACAAAAACCAAGTATACTGTAACAACTGTGATACTCCAGGATAAAGGAACCTTTTCAATGGAATTGTATGACAGACAAGTCGAGAAAGAAAATGCAAAATAATGTAAATTAATGAATGAACAAATGAGTAAATTGTAGACTCTTTACGTAATTGTTGTTAGTCTGGCTTCCAACTAATTTTATTAACTTGACTTGAATCATCATTATTCATACCAACTGTTTAATAGTTTGTTGGTTTGCTGTTGCTCTTTAAGTGAAATTATTAGATTTCCTCCTGGTTCACATTAAGCATTCAATTGCACTTACAATTATTAAGGTAATTTTTCCAAGATAATTCTTTTCATCTTTTCAATGGCCAGCCATGCAATTTCTAGACGTAAATAATAATTAATTCAGTAGAACGAAAGACTTTTATCATTTTCTGCCTTTTCGCTCATTCAGATTTTACCTTTAATTAATTTCCATTTTCAATATCATTCTTCTTTTGTATTAATGCCAACTAAAGACTTTACTTATACCAAGGAAAAAATAATTTTATCATGTCAACTTTAAATGATAAAAAAAATGGCCAGGTTGATGTTCAAACTTATAAATACCCTTTAATGAACGAAATTATGAACAAAAGTTTGCACTCTACAAAACAAATATATTGAATATAATATTGAAAATCAATAAAGTTTTCGTTACTTTATTATTTTATGAAAAACACCAAACTCTTAATCTTATTGTAAGAACTATTTAGAATACAGTATCAAAGTAATAGTAATGAGTTAAACTACTAATCAAATGGGTCTTCTCTACTTATATATTTAGTATTGAAGATCTCGTTGTAATTTAACTCATTATTTGAACAGGGTGATGTCATTGGAGACAAGTACTTAAAAATAGGCAGCTAAATAAGTCTTCACCACGTTCGCCTGCAAATGTGCAATTAAATAAGTTTTCACTATTAAATATATTCAGGTCTATTCGGGAATACGCGCTTCACTTCTTCGTCGTCGAACGTTCACTTTCGACATTTCGTCTTCGACATATTCTAAAATACGAGTGAAGAATTATCGTTTGCAGTAATCGATTTTTTGTAATCTCTTATGAAAAACATAAACATTGAAAACAGCTGTCTAATTAATACACAGAAAATATAAAAACAAAAATATAATTTAAAAATAAAAATTGAGATTGATTCGATTGCATTTTTAATTAATGCACAACCTGAAAATCTTATAGGAGTAATTAAAATTTTAAGAAATATGTATGTTTATTGCAAATTTAAAATCACCTCTTCTAATACCAAAAGAAGTTTTAAGAAAAATTTTAGAATCAACGGAGGCATTTAAATATATTTTATATGAATTGGAAGGCAAAATCACGGCTTGGATGCTTAAGGCCTGTTGACAAGCTGGCTGCAGCCCTTCGTTTCTTCGCTGATGAAAAGTACCAACATGGAGTTGGCAAGGATTGGCATCATAATATTTCGTAGTCAACTTTTTCAAAACTTCTATCTGAAGTATTAGTTGCAATCGAAGAGAAATTAAGCCATAAATGGATAAGTATCAAAATGGATGAGCAGACAAAAGAAGACCGAATGTACTTCTTTCGAAAATCTTCGATACCAGGCGTAACCATGGCTATTGATGACACTGTTGCAATGATGTTTATTTTTTAGACCTGGACAAAGAAACAGAATTAACTTTCATTGTATGTTTTTATACATATATTTACTTACATTTGAAGCATACGCTTGTTGTTGATTTTTCAATTTTGTAGGTATTTTATTTTTACGCGCTAAATCAAGCGTCGAACGAAAATTATGTATATGTGTGGTGAACAAGTATTATAGAATGCATACAAAGTGAACAAAAACATATGCTTTCTGTTTGTACATCTTTTGTTTTCTGGTACTCACATCGCTAACGTATTTTAGAATAGCAAAAAGTGAATGAAACGCGTATTTGTGGTGAAAGTGACTTCCCGAATAGACCTGATTATAAATTATCTGAACAAAATTATTCTTCATTTATTTTCCAAGAGAAAAAAAAACAAATTAAATGAAGAAATAATTCTTCAGCCATCAATTTCAATTAGCAAAAATGTAATCATTCATATGTAAAATTGTAACTGGGCGATTCTATACTGACGGGTGTAACATTAAGACGCTTTAAACGTCTTTTAATAATAGAAAGAAACACATTTTCAATTAAGTTATTTCTAAAGGGTCTGCCAAATAACTTTTTTTTTTTTTAAATGCTATAAACTGAATATTTTCTGAAATTTCGTTTTTTATTTGAAAGTACAATCCTTCCAGTAAATAATGGAAAATAATTTCATTCAAATGGCTGCCTCGTCTGGAAATGCCGTAGCCTACACGATCGGTTTTTAAGCACATTATCGATTGTGTGCAGCTGTATTTCACCAATGGCTTGACGAATATTGTCGTTTAAAGCGTCAATTGTCTCTGGCTTGTCGGCGTAACACTTATCTTATAATAGTCCAACGGTGTCAAATCGGTGTCTGCGGCTGATAATGCGATCTTCAAAAGCAGGGAGCAAAACATCGAGTGTAGCTTCGGCTGTGTGGCGCCGTCCTGTTGAAACCAAATGATACCAATATCCTCCTCTTCAATTTTTGTGAACAAAAATTCGTTCAACATGGCCCGATAACGATCGCCATTGACTGTAACGGCTACTCCTTGCTCATTTTCAAAGAAAAATGCCCCAATTATGCCACTGGATCAAAATCCGCACAAAACAGTGACTCGTTTTGGGTGCATCGGCTTTTCAATGTATGCGTGCGGGTTTTCTGTGCTCCAAATGCGACAATTTTGCTTGTGTACATACCCGCCAAGATCAAAATGAGCTTCATCTAAAAAGATGATTTTTTTTTTTGGCAAAATCAGCATCTTCTGTAAGTTGAATGTCGCAATATTTCCCAGCGTTTGTGACAAGCGTATACACAAACATATTCGTTCAGCGGAAGATAAAACTAATTATCTGTCAAATTAGACATGAGCTAAGTGTTACCATTCACGAAATAAGCACTAGTTGAAAAAACCCTAAGATGGCGGACCAGTTATATAATATTGTTATCTATTTACAAGAATTTATATGAAACGACCAAATAGCCACGAGAGAGCTTTAAAGTGCATTGGCCAACTTTCATAAGATCATACCACAAAAACACAAAACTCTGTTAATTTTTAAACTTTTATTGTATTATGAGATATCAGACGATGATTATCAAATCAAACATCGTAGAGAAATATAATCCAATAATAAGCAATTTGTTCTTTAAGCCATGACGGGTGCAACATGAATGAATTTTCTGTTTGCGTCAAATCTATGAATCTTAATGCTTCGAAGTGCACAACAAATTTATATTTACGCTGACGTGTAAAAAAATTACATTATTATAAAATATAGATATTTTACTTGAAATTAGCATCAAAAAAAGTATCAAATAGTGTGATTTGAAAATTCATGTTAAAAGTTGTCTAGAATAGAATCGTCAAAAAAAGTTTCCATACCTTTAAATTGTTATTAAGGGTATCGACTTCTATGTAGAAACTCATTAAATAAAGAGTTTGGAAACTAAATGCTTTAAGATAGAGAACGTGATAAACATTAAAAATCGTGAAAAAAAAACTCTCAACCACTTGTTCGAGTAGAACTGGAACCTGGTGATGTTAAACTAAAGAAAGATGAAACACATCCAATTTCTGATTTGAGTTATTTATTACACCTAAGAATAACGCAGAGCAATTTCAATAAAAACTCAAATTAAACACTACTTAATGAGTGATTATTGTAAAGATTATCTTGAAGCCACTACGATCTGTATTGAAGATTGTTATCGAATTATAGTAATTTCCTCTATATATTCACCCCCTAGATTTTAAATAACAGAGAGTCAATACAATAATTGTTTTTAATCACTAGGCTCCCGTTTCCTATTTCGAGCGGAAAGCCTACTGACCCATAAAACATACTAGATGTTATTGATTTTGGAGTGATGAATAATATCCCGAGAGAAATGATTCAAGTTGAATCTTTGTTAGAATTATCATTAGTTCATTCACCAACAATTATTACTATATCGTGCTCGCGATAAATTGTATCCACGACTGGTAATTTAGCGATTAAATATAGAAAATACCTCTCTACACATTGTTTCGAAAACAAACCGCTAAGAACACCAGAAAATATCGATTACTCTCTTACAATTTGAATAACGATCTTAAACTGACTGCTTAACTTGCTGCACAATCTCACCGACTAATCAGATATAATATAATTTATTCTGCAGGTGTCGAACAGCTCTTAAATGGAAAAAGAAGAATTCGAAGAGAGTGTCAAATCTAAGCTAAAAGATTGCATAAAAAAACTTGAAGAGGTCTTGGTATATCAGAAAACTGAATTACTGAAATAAAATTAACTGTCTTATGTAAGACCTTCTTGCGAAATTTAAATGGTGGTTGGGCCAGTAATGACACTAAAAAGGAAACCTCTTTGTTAATCGTTTAAAAAAAGTATTTACCCCAAACACATCAATTGAAACCATTGACTTGACACCAGTTACACACCCCTTAAGAACAGCTGTACGTTTTGAGAAAAACTTAGGAATTCTTGAATGGAAACCAAATAGGTGCGAGGAAAGGTTATAAATATATCTACTTGTTTATAAAATATTATTATACATATTATTATACATATTATTATACAAGTTTATAAAGTAAAGAAAAAAACTCATTAAAAACTCATTTTCATTCAATAAAGAATTTATATTTTCATAAAAAATATTGAAACTTTACTCAAAATAACACACTTAAACACACATGAGCTATTGGAAATCTACATACTCGTATATAAATAATCAAGCAATAACACAATAATCAGAAGTTAAATATCTCGGAATGCACCTCGATCGACGCCTTACATGGAAAGAAATTGACTCAAATGAGATTGAAATTAATCCAAATTAATTGGCTCATTGACAGAAACTCTCAGCTTAGTTTAAATTGTAAACTTAGTTTAGATTGCGGAACGGCTTCAGCTTTGTATGTAGACAGAATTAAAACACGCCAATCCAAATTGCTACGAATGATCACAATTGAACCTTGGTATATAAAAACTTTGAATATTCATAAAGATTTAAGCGTGCCATTGGTAAAAACTGGATCCAAATAAATGCAGAAAATACTTAAAAAAGCTTAGAGTACACCTAAACCCATTATCCGGCAACATAGTAAATAATAGACTCTATATTCGATTAAGAAGTAGGGATGCAGAGAATCTGAAGGAGGAACACCAACTTAATACATACGAGTATAATCAACAGTGGACAAACAATTTTCGCCCGACACTGGCTGGACTAAATAATTAAAATTCATTAGATATAATAGCGTGTTCAGATATGAAACTTTATTGAGTCAATATTCGGTTAATTGACAATATTATTTTAAGTGTTCAGGCACACGCAATTTTCAGCTTACTCAATAATCATTTGACAGCTGGAAAACAATACAAAAATACTCTAAATGGTTGTTGTATTTCTATGTAAAATCATTTGACAGTTGGAAAACAATACAAAAAATACTCTATATGGTTGTTGTGTTTTTACGTACACAAACTTACCTTCACATTGATTGTTTACTGATTTCTTTTGTTGACATTTGCATTTTATACAATTTTGTTCACTAAACACAGTTGTGTTGCATTCGAAATCTTATTTAATATTATAACAATTTCGTACTTATTGCGCAATAATTAGTTGAGATTTTATATGTAATATTGAGCTCAATAATGGCGTTAATTGCGATTATCTCAATTAAGGTTCATATCTGAACACGCTATAAGATTTGAAATACTTATTTTTAGTTCGTTTTTAATGAAGATACAGTAATAGATATAATAATAATAGAGAAGTAAAAAAAATAATTTTTGAATGAATTTTGTTATGAATATAGTATTCTGATTTTCATATTTTAAATTGAGTACTTATGTATAATATCATATGTCAGCCATTAACAAACAACTTCTAAGTAAATTGTAAATTGAAAAGCAAATCAACCAAGATGTTGCAGGCTAAAATTCCTAATTTAAAAAAAAAATACAACAAGAAATTATATTAACTATTATTTAGTATTTTAGACTATAACTTTTTATAAACGGACCCACTGTACAATTCTTAAAGTCGACATGTCCATAACGTCGAAAGATTAATTTACAAAATTTTAATTACCTACATGAATATTCATTACTACATATTTGAATACAACGAATGCATTTTCCTCGAAATATTAATCGAATAAACAAATGATTACCTTGATAATATGTAAATGTATTTTGCAAATACATACATACATAAGAAGATAATAAACCACATACATAATTAGAACTGGCAACCAGTTCTAACCGAAAGTTACTGTTCGGTACAGAATATTTTTAGTATTTGTGAATGTATACACAAACAATATTCCGTACACTACGAATTAGCTATGGAACTTTAGTGAAAACTAAACTAAATTATTCTTTGCATTTTTTTATTTTCGACAAATGCAATAAATAAAGACCATTCATTCAAATAAGCGGTACATATTTCACACATTATTACAGCTGTCAGATCATAAATATTACTGAATGGTTTTATGCGTTGGCAATTTTTATAAGTATGCATCGTAAAAACCCTTTAAAAATCTCTTTAAATTGTATTCAATGTAGAAATTTGTATTCAAGATATGTATGTATGTATTAAGTATTTCATTTATCAATATACTCGTATGCAGACCACAAAATACAAATAAATACAAAGTAAATACATTTTTGAAGTCAGTCCATCCATACAATAGCTTTTATTGTAAATTGAAACTTACCAAATTAATTATGCCATTAAATAAAAACAATATTTACACATTTTAATTATCACATACTCGTAAATAATGAGAAAAGTAATAATGACATGCATATAATTCCAATAAACAATACAAGTAACTTGAACATATAAAGAAAAAACATAAACACACGCATAGAAAATACCGCACATGCACTCAAAAATCTTCGCTACTCGCACCTAAAAAAGTTCACAGCCTGTACACAAAATAAATTCACTAACGTAGTGAAGAACATTCACTACGATGCAAAGTGGTTCAAGTTAATAAGGAAGGCGCTCATACGTAGTTTACTCAGTTATAGTCATCAAAATTAAAATGAATATTTATGTTTACGGTATTTAGGGCCAATTAGGGTAAAATAAGATTAAAAAAAGTCTTTAAATATAATATTGTAATAATTTATTTACACAAATGTTAGTTATTTATTAAAGAAAAAATAAAAAATTTAATACAATATTTGTATATTATTTTCAAAAACCTAACATACGTAAAGCCTCTGGTGAGACTTCTTCTTTTGTGGTAATTTACGTAAAGAAGCAATCAACGGGTCGTAATTTAGAAGAAGTTTATGCAAAAGATCAGTGTTAGTGCCAATACGAGACATTTTTCGCGTGTTGTCTCTTCTGAAGTGCTTAAATAATTTATTACAAGATTCAGCGGTTTCTTTAGAGAGCTCGCCTATGGAAACTAGACAGTGTTCAACTACTTCCCATCCATGAATTAACACTTTATGAACTGAAGCAGGCAAATTATACCATGGATACGTACTAATAAGCATTCATGCGGTTCCTAACGAGTAATCTCTAAATTCTACACTATTAATTTCATATCCCGACGAAAGACATTGCAAAAGATGATGATGACACCGATCAATAACTGCTTGATCTAAGCCAGTTATTTCAGCTGATATAGCTGAATTCAAAACAAAAAGTTCTTACAGTGTTTCCGTCATTGAGCTTTGTCGACAATTAAACCTACTCGTGCCCTAAAGTGCTGCTGAACATATAGTTTTTTCTGTGCAAGAAGCTCCTTTTCATCCGTTGAACGAGCCTGCCACAAAATCTAATCAGTAAGATAAATGTATAAAATATTCAAAAAATCTTATCCATGAATGCAGAGGGGATAACCCAAACTGATATTTAGCAGTATCAATAAATGTTAAACTGCTGAAAAAAATAAGGAAAGTTGTTTTGATTTGTTCACTTCCGATGCACAAAAGTAAATGTAAAAAACAACAGAATTTGTTGATGTGATTTGGCTTCATTTACCACTCATTTGTGATGAAATTTGTTTGGTTCCTTGCATAATTCAAACCATTTATGATCGGTAAACCCCAATTTCGGGAGGACATTTGTCTGGGGGCCAGGCGAAATAATGGATCTATTTCTACCAGATTCAATCCCATCCATTCGTGCGTCGAAAAAATATCACGTACCAAATTTCATCGAAATATCTTCAAAATTGCGACCTGTACTGTGCGCACAAGCTTTACATGGAGAGCCTGCCAGCCAGACGGACGGACGGACATCGTGAAATTGACTCAGGAAGTTATTCTGCATCGATCGGTATACTTTTAGGTGGGTGTTGGACCAATATTAGTCCTCCCCACTATTATTACACCATTTACAAATTTATTTATACTCGCAAATATAAAAATACTTTGCAAATATAAAAATTAATCAAGAATCGAGTAAAAATAAATAATTAAGCGTCTAAAAATCTATATAAATATAAAATTACAAACTTTGATAATAAAAATAAAAAATTGTGAAAATATTATTGCTAATCAGTCTGTTGCTAACAGTTACCCATTGAATTGCTTTGGGGATGTTTCTTTTAATTTCTCGTCTTGATTTACTTGTGCAATTTAATGTTATTATTAGAAAACAAAATTTCATTGACCTGCTGGCTGATAATATACTGTTATACAAATTTAGCTGAAAAATAAAGAGTTCAAACCACATAGAAACTTTAGAATAAAATATATCCGATTTTGAATGAGACTGATATAACTTATCGTTAAAAGCCTTATTAAGGATGTTATTCGCAAAAAGGGAGACATTTCAAGTCGTTAAACTATAAGTTTTTCATTATTTTGTAAAAGGTGCAAAACTGTGCATTTGTTGCTTTTTATAACTAATTTAGATATTAAATTTCTAAATCGTTAGAGATAGAGAGCCAAACTTTTGAACTATAGTGTATTTATCTATCTATTACAGTCATTTATTACACTATCTAAAGGTATGGTCAAACTTGGCAAATATTTGCAGAAAAAACGTAAACACTAAATAAATCGTTTATATAGGACAAAGCACAACAAATATTTAGTCTTATTTTATTTGATGCTGTTTGATCTTGCAAAACTCTTGTAAGAGTAAACAACGTCAAACAAATTTATGCTAAGACAAGTGGTTACACTTTCTTGAGTAAATATTTGCCATGTGTGACCATACCTTAAAGCTAAAAGAACGTTTTAGTAAAATATTAAAATTTAAGTGGTTATAACTAAGTATAAAATACATAGTAAAGAAAGCTATTGCTAGTAAATGTCAGTTTCATTAAAATTAAAGTTATTTGGGATTTGCTTATAAATATATATTTTGTAAATTATCCACATTACAGTCATTATAACATATTATGTGTATTTTTAATTGCCAGAGTTATTGTGGGTGGTGCGTGTAATGATTAGTGTTAGTATTGCGTCTACAAAAAAAGTTATTCTTGACCTTTTAATACATTATCTTCCTGTTGATTTATGTACCTTAGCGTGACACACACTAAAAACACTATTTTCAATTTTTCAAAAATTTTGTTAAACAAAGTTTAGAATTTTTATAACACTTCTTTAGTATTTATTAAGAATATAAACAAATATATAAAAAATTATTGAACAAGCTAAATTTCTTCAGTTTTATGAATTTTAAATAGAACCCATCCAGAGTAATATAGTCCAGAGAGTCTTAAATACTTTCCGAAAGTCCAAAGGGTCCAGACAAACAAAATTCCGACATCGTTTTTTTTTTTGTTTGTGGTCACCCTAATGTTTATGTTGTACATGTAATGTATCTGTGTAACTAAACACTATTACACTTGCACTTGTATTGTATAACGAGAGATTATATTTATGTAAGCACCCAGCGGGAAAAATTGCAAGTGCTTCCATTTGTAGGCCTCAGTCCATTATGCCTTCTCTCAGAAGGTGCTCTAGAAGGCATTTCATACACATTCAAAATTGCATTTCAAAAGAATTTCAGTAGCATACACGAATGGTTTTGTAATTATTCCTGTATATCATTACAAAAACAAACATTATTTTGCTCTTTTTGTTATACGAGTTATAAAAATGAATAAAGAGAGCATCTATAAATTTAGTCTATTATGAAAGTTTATGGTGTAAAGTACGCGTGAAGCAGTACTTGAAATACATAGAATTTTTAATGTAATTTAAAACCTGTTTTTTTTATCTAAAACCTTTAATTACGCCTTCTATGAGGCATTACTTGGTAGACCTTCCAATTGTCCTTCTTAAGTAATAGCGTAGACAGACGACAACGTTAATTTGCATTAAAATCTCACTAATGTGAATTAAGATTTTACCGTGACAGACGACAGTTTCTGCATTTAAAACAGCATTTAAACAGCTGTTTGTTTGTAAACAACTTTTTAATTATGAAAAAATTTGTTTGGCATTTGGTGAAAAATTAGTATTTATTTGAAAAAAAAAAGCTGAAATTACTTTTGCTGAAACTGCTCCACAATGCAAATATTGTTCATGCACTAGCTACCTTCAACCTGAACGTGTTGCTACATGTGGAGACCGCAGTGGGACACTCTGAAATAAGAGAAAGGCAATTGTGGAAATCTATTTTTATTATTTTAATTTTACATTTGTCTTCTTCTTCTTTTAGAATAGAAAACAATTTGATAACATGTTATTGATTTTCGACGATGTTGCCATATTGAAATAGCTAAATGCAGTATAAATACACTCTGATTTTGTGCATTTACGTCTAACTTAATGCGCATTAAGATGGGATAATTCACGAGTTAATTTGAATTAAGACTGTTAAGGCAAATTAACTGTGTCGTCCGTCTACGCTATAAGCCTTCTAGCAGGCATCTAGCCAGTAGCGGATAAGCAGGCCTTGATTGCCAATTTCAAGCCGTATAAAATTTACCCGACTTTTGTGAATGCAAAATAAGGCCTTCTGGAAGGCTTCTTTACAGCATATTTTTCCCGCGGATAATGCATGTATTTAAAATAACTTTTGGGATTACGACTATAATGACAATGAGAATTCTAACGGTGGTAAACTGAGGATGGTCTTGGTCATGCCGATGTTGTTGCTTCTGTGTATGACGTTTATATTTAAATACAAACAATATTTATTTTGAACTGGGCTAAAAAGCAACAAAAACTATGTTGCCGTGTTGGAAAGCAATTTTATGATTGGCAATATTTATTTTAATATATGTTGACCGTTCTACAGAAAATAATTGTTGGTGTGATACAGAGATCAGTTATGAGTACTGAAAAGTGAGTATACTCTAATCATGACTTATAATTTGTTATACTTATACGTACTCATACTTGTCTCAATATCATCAAGCCACTACTCATCTTTAAAGTTTGAAGTACTCATTATATTCATACTTAATCTCATGTATTATTTTGTTTATTTAGACTCTCCTTAACTCAATGTACGTAGACGATAAAAAAAATAAGTATGACTCGCATACACTCATGCGAGTGTCATTCATTTTTACAGTCCGCTGATAAAAATTATATAAAATAATAAATGTTTTATTTTCCCCAATATGTTTTCCTATAAACTTACTTGTATATTTTTATATTTCTTTTTTACTTATTTTGTATAAATGCCTAACGGAATAAGCTGAAATTTTTTTTAATGACTTAACTGAGTTGAATACTTTATGAGTATGTGAGTATTTTTCTTAAAATGTAAATCTAAATACCGCGATTTATGAATCAAACATATTGGGAATGGTATGAGCTCGATGCCGGCGTTATACTAATACTTATATCCACCCGCATTTATAAGTCATTGTTGTGAGTTTGAGTAACTCAGAGTAGTTAAATTTCAATGATGTAAAACCACTTATACTTAAAATGTTATGAGTAGTTGTGAATCGTACAAAAACGATTCATTGCCGATCTCTGGTGTGATACAAACATTGTGGGGAAAGTATTCCTAAGTTTAGAAATTGTATCTCCCAAAAATTAAGATTCAGTTATAAATATGAATTTAATTCAGAAGCCAAGTAATGATTTCAAATCCCAGTACTGTGCGGTATTTTAATTCATTATGTTAACACGGTCATATCATTGCGGCAAGTACTTACCACAACAAGTCATGCAAATGACTTGTAACAAAACACTCATACTTATAAATGCATCTACAATCGTATGCAAAAAAAAAACTTAACACAGGCTAGTAAATCAATGTTATGTAAAATTCCTTAAAGTATCATGCAAAAACAACTTTTAGCCTAATACACGTCATGTAAAGCGATGATGAAATCAAATGATTTAAAGCGGTTACTCACCTACTTTAAAGTGACTTTAAAATATTTCATTGTATTAAACAAATAAAGTTTTATCAATTTTTGTGTGGATTTTTACATAAAATGGATACTTTAAATTTAATGGCCAGAATCGGTAAAATTATATACATAATTGTTTCTATGTGTATTTATTCTTTTTGGAACGTATAGACCAAATGGATAGCTATTATCGGGCCAGAATTAATAAAGAAAGGATTGATGGCTTCTCTCTTCGAGATGACCACTAATAATGTTAAAAACGTTTTAGGAAGGAAACAGTAAAGAAAATTGTACATTGAAGAAGACCGCAGGGGGTGTGGAGAATTCCGGTTACAGTAAGCTAAAATCAAATTTGATTATTTTTCGTGTCAAGGCGATGCTGGTGACCTTCATGGCATGACTCAAAGCACAGTCAGCAGAATTTGTGTCATAGTGTCCCACTATCGTTTCATTAAGGAGACGTGCATGGTTGTTTTTTTTTCATTGATTTTGAACGACATTTTCTACGGAGTAAAACGCCTGAATAAATTTGGATTACTTGAGATTGGATCGTTAAATATGTATGTAAATTTGAGAATAATATTATTGAAATTAATGAAGGAATTTTAACAACATAACTACTCCATTGTGATGGAAAAGCCTTGTATGATCATAAAATCAAAAAAAAACAAAATTTCTGGAAATTATGACTAAAATGTTTGTAATATAAATTCTAATTGAAAATGGATATTTAAATTCAAATAGAATCAAATAGAATATGTGGATATATCCAATAGTTATTAAGTTCATGAGCCATGATTTATTTATTTTAATGTTTTTTTAATCATAACATTAATAAACTAAATGGAAATATTTAGCAGAATTAAAGTAATTCTACAGAAGAAAATGTTGGTATAAAAATATTAATTTAAAAGTTAATTGCGACAAGCTGCAGTTGTGCATGTATAACTTTTTAATGGTTATTTTAATATGTTTTGTATGAAACTATCTAAGCTTTAAATGGAACAAATGCTTGTTTGTTAAAACAAATTACAAAAGTCTTCATCTCATTAAAGCACACACAATTACACATCCACCACTTAAACATTTTCACAAACAACCAATTCTGAAATATTTAATTCAAACTCGAAACACATTTAACAAGTTGTTGTGAGGGCATGCGATAACCAGAACAAAAAACTTATTTAAGTTGTAAATACATAATACGAGGTCTGATCAAAAAATAACCGTTATTTTAAATTTTTTCAAAAATTATTTATTTATTCATCAATAAGTATCTTGTCTCCCTCAGATATAACACAATCATGCCAGCGTTTTTTTCAATCCTCAAAACACTTCTGAAACGCGATTTTTGGTATCGCCAACAGGTGTTGCTTTGATTTTTCTTTTATCTCCTCAATCCTAGCAAAACGCTTTACTTTCAGTTATGGGAAGTTGAAAAAGTTAGCGGGGCCAAGTCCGGTAGCACGATAACGGGTTTGTTTTTGACCAAAAACTCACGCATAAGCATCGATGTGTGAGCTGGTGCGTTATCATGGTGCAAAATCCATGATTCGTTTTTCCAAAATTCTATGCGTTTCGAATTGCTTCGTGCAAACGGCGCATAACTTCAAGGTCGTATTCGCTATTGACCGTACGGCGTTGTGGCAAGAATTCATGATGCACCACGCCATTGCAGTCGAAGAAAACAGCGGGCAAAACCTTCACATTTGACCGAACTTGACGTGCTTTTTTCGGTTTTGGCTTTTCTGAACGTTTCCATTGGGATAATTGGGATTTGGTTTCAATGTCATTGCCATACATACACCCATGATTCGTCACCAGTTATGACCTTTTTGAGGAAATCTGGATCGCTGTTGACGATGTTCAACAGCTCCTGAGCGATGCCCATGCAACGTTGTTTTTGCTCAAAATTTAGCAAGTTTGGAACAATCTTCGCTGCCGCACGTTTCATGCCTAAAACATCCGTAAAAATTGCTTGGCTCATGCCAACATCATCAGCACACTCTCTGATAGTGCGTCGATGATTATCCAAAATCATTTGTCTCACTGCTTCAATGTTTTCATCAGTTGTTGACGTGCTCGACCGGCCAGGACGAGTTTTGTCATTGACATCTTGTCGGCCTTTCTTAAACTGGTTATAACACAACTAAACTTGTGTTCTGCTCATAGGAGACTCGCCAAACGCCACAGTCAACATTTCAAATGTCCTTGCGCATTTAATTTAATTTTTTACACAAAACTTAATACAATTTCTTTGGTCCATTTTTTCGAATAGTAAAAAATCGATTTTATCTGTCAAAAACAAACTGACAATCCAAAGTGGCTGATATTACCAACATGCATATATAACAGACATGTGTACCAACATTACAGAAAAAATAATGCGAAAATCTAACATATGTAACCCCGTATATACATACATGTTGTAAAATGTAGTTGTAAATTATCTCTGCAATCTGTTCAACAATATCATGGTCACTGTAATTGTTATATAGTTACGATTCACATTTCAGCAATCATATATTTGATTGTAGTTATAAAGCATATGTTTGTGGCAGTAATTTACTCTACGATTATGGTTATAATAATATGATAGCAATGTATCATGATGTAATGATTATTCTGTGACATGATTGCCACTAAATAACTATGTACATATATACAAATTAATAATATTTCTGCAAAAATATGAATCGTGACTATAGCATATTATGATTTCCGTAATCATATAAATGATTATAGTGGCTATATTATTGTCAAAAGGCTTGTAATGGTAATATTATGGTAATGTAATATTTATTGTGGGTATGACTTGTTAGATGGTTCAATAAATTATACTTACTTTGTATCGTCTTTGGGACATGGGATGAATTTGATGCATTCACGCTTCTGAAAATTTGTTTCAATCCAACTGCGAGGCTGATGCTGTTGTAGATTCGATTGAGATGTTATTTGGAATCAATATTTTATTTTTTGCAATTGCAATTTCAACAGGAATAAAAAATATGGAAAAAGAAATAAAATTTACAAGTTAAAATTAATTGATAAGAAATTATTATTTTTCCTTTGTATTCTTCTCTAAATGTATTCAAATTTAATACATATGTAATAAATATTGTTAATTTTTTTAGAAAGCACATTTTAAAATAAAAACAAAAACATTAAACAATTGTTAAAGAATGTACAAATAAATTGAAAAAGGAGATACATTTAAATATGTATATGTAATAATAAAAAGAGAATATTTTTTCTAATTTTAAAGACGACAACTTTTAAAACATACATACATATATAAATCATTTTATAAATATAATAGAAATAAATAAAAGCTGTTATATATTTACAGCAATTAGACGATAGTTGTAAATTTAAAAAAGTAGAAGTTTTACGTCATTATTTATATTGTATGTAGTAGATATGACTATTTTATCACCTTTTGTTTGTTTTATAATGGCAAATAAGTTTATACCCATGATCTAGTAGAGCTTTAACTTAATCACTACACAATCCAAATGACGTATTTTCAAAGATTTTAATACAATCTATTAGTTTTAACGTCCTATTTAATCTTAAGCTTTTTAGGATTCTCGCGCACGTCCATAAGCTGAGAGTGTCATTGTGAGCATCACAGTTTGACGTTCCCCAACATGTCGTACAGTTGTCAAATATTCATTGTGATAGCAAAAGAAAACAAATATTTAAATTGTTATTAAAACTTTTTGAGCATAGTTAAATCATGTTGTTTGTCAAATTTATAATGACAAACTATTTGTTTAGAAATATAACCTTACATACATTTATTTACAATAAAATGTAATTTATGCAGTCTTCAGTACAATATAACAAATTTAAAATCGTGGATTGTTAATCAAATTGTTTGACAATTTGTAACCTTACATTTCAATATCAATTAATTAAATATAATGCTAGTAAAGAAATCGATAAATTATTTTTTTTTCATTGCAGCTGTTAGAGATGAAAAAAAATAATTTTCTAATCAAAATATTTGTGATTGTATAAAGCTTCATCACAAATTTTATGGCTTTAAAAAAATAATATAAAACACACAAAACAAAGTACCAAAAATATGAAGTATTTACTCTACTTTACTTGAACTTCAAAACCTATGTAACACACAACAAAACTCTTAAAAACTTAAGCTCTTAATAATCCTTGTAGAGTGCAACGCAAATTTTGTATATTCAGCACAAAATATTAAAAAAGTATCTAAACAAGCACCCTTTCGTGGTTACCGCCTAAAGCTGAATTCACCCATTTGTTCCGAACAATAATTTTGTCAGGAGGAGTTGAGAGTTTTTTGCAATGCGCTTCACCAATTTCGAACGATTTGTCTGTAAAATCAAAGCCGGTTTTTACCCATATTATATTCCTTAGTGGCCAGGTCTTGCCAGTTAGTCGTTTTGGTGTGATTGTCAAACAAACAAATAAATTTACTAGACACATTACAAGATATTTAGTGTTTTTTTCAGAGATTTCGGATTTAATTTAAAAAAACACATGAAATTTAGTAAAATGTATGATATCTTTATATTAGTCGAAAGAACGATCTGTATGTGTAATTCCATGCCTCAAATGGTTTATGCCTCAATGACCCAATTTTGGAATACTCTCTTCAACATATCGGACGGTATCTCACAAATAAATTCTTTAACCCTTTGACGCGTGGTGTACATTATAATATACGTCGATTTTATCAACCCGTCACTGATTTGTTTTTCAGCATACATGCAATTAATTTATCGTGTTTGTTTTGTTGTTGTTCAAAACCCACTTTAGAATAAAAATTTTTTCCAATAATTTTTTACACACGTTTTTTGAAACCTTTTGAAGCTATAAAAACGACATATAAAATTTTGCAATGGTCAGAATTAATTTCCGTTTCAATGGGTTAATATTAGCAGTGCGTCAACCGTTGCGGGCTTGTCGTTATAGATATGAGCATAAACATAACCTAACGATCTAGGCGGGCAATTGACCGGTCCCAAACGTTAAATAGACTGTTCATCGAACTCGCCTCTCAATTGGACCATGGTTTCGCGTGCTGGTCTTGTTAAAACCACAAGTCAGCCAAGTCCAGCTCTTCCAATTTAATAAAAACAATTGTAATCATTGCACCTTAGCGCTCACCATTCACAGTAACGTTCCTACCTTCGTCGTATTTGAAAAATGATTCTGGCTGCTCTTCACACCAAATACGACTATTGCGCTTGTTTGCGTATCCTTTCAACCAGAAATAAGCTCCGTCGTTGAACAAATTTTTCCGATAACAACTGCACTATACACTTTCTTAATCGAGTATGAATTGTTCCTTTTTTAAGTTGATTCGTGGTTAAATTACAGACCAAACTGATCATGTGTGACAGTAACATGTTACATGAAAATTGCTAAAAAAAAGTCACCCTTTATATATGTATGTATATTTTATATATATATATATTATAGATATTTATTCAAATTTAAATAATACGCGGACAGGGGTCTTAAATAAGAGTTATAGGCAGTTATGGACCAAACCTCACAACAATGTTAGAATTACAACCTTAACCCTGCTACTATGTTAGAAAAAAAATACACATGTTATGTTTGGGTCATATTTTGACCCCACATTTTTTTATTGAAAAAATTCAAATTTGTACATTTCGAAAATATTTTTAAGGCTTGTGTTCAATGCAATATATCGTCGTTAGAGTGATTGTGTGTCAGTCTGACGGACAAACACGTTTTTTTGCAAGTTATGCAATGTTAAATTCGAATGGGTCATCAAAAGACCCTGAAAGTAGTTGCAGGGTTAATTGGAGCGAATTAAAATATTTAAGTGATTTTTAGAAAGTAGCTTTATATGGGAGCTATCTGAATTTATCAGCCATGTCACAGAATTTAATTCCGTTCGGAAGTGGAATTAGTTCCGTATTTATTTCTATAGAAAAAATAAAACGAAAGATTTTTTGCTATGCGGAATTGTAATTTTAAGAATTTCTAGATTTCATTCCGGAAAAATGTTTTGGTTTTCTTTTTCTATAGAAGCAAAATACTGAATTAATTCCACTTCCGAACGGAATTAAATTATGTGATATGGCTGTATAGACCGATCAGCGCCAAATTTTAGTTACATAATTATGTCTGATTATAGAAATTAGTTGTATGCGGGCTAGAAGCAATAGTATTTTCATTTGAACCAAATTTCATCTTAATCGACTTAGAATATAAATATGGCATGTAGAAACTTATATGATGCAATTCTATGTATTTGTTTAGAAATAAAGTTTGAGTGCAATGGCTTCGGCTTTGGTTGATCTTGAAATCTAAATTTTATCCTAAGTAAATGCGAAATTAATAATTAAAAACACATTTCACATTATTAAAAACATATGTATGTATTTCCAAACTTTAGAACCGGTATCAAATTTGACTCAAATTTTTAATCTTATTATTATCTTATTATTATCTAACCCGCACTTCTCGACGATCCCAACAACAAATTTATAAATATATTCTATGTACATTTGTCTGCATTAGCTAGTTACAACAAGGGTTAATTTTTCCGTAAAATTTTATGGTACTCTCTCCCAATCACCTATTTTGCATACGATCAATCTCTTTTTTTACACGAGGGCTTCTTGAAACCAATTACCGTGTAAAAACAGAATTAGATGTGTATAAAGAGTTAACAGACCCACTCATCCACATACATATGTATGTACATATGGACATGTATGCATATTGATTGATAAACTTTATTTAGTTTTCATTTATAAAAAAATCTACTTATAATTTAGACTCTTGAAATTCAAATGTCGCCATCAAAATAATACCTACTTATAATATCCCAGCCTACCATTTTAAAAATGAGTCAGAAAAGAGTCCAACAAAAGAGCATTTTCGGAACGCTCCGAAAAAAGGAGCCAGAAAAGAGTCCAACTAAAGAGCATTTTCGGAGCGAAAGAAAAATTTGCTTGTTACTGTCCTGAGTCGGCACGCAGTATGACTCAGAAATTCCACTTAATTATGTGTGTACCAAAGCGACCTGCTATATGTGCTTTGAACAAAAAAAAAAAACATAGCTGTACCACACAAGAATGATAAAAACAAGATTACACATAGCCCAAGAAAAACCTCATAAAAGACTCCTTTCTGGCATTATCTAAGAGCTCTTTAAGAGCCCAAAAAACCCTCATAAAAGACTCTTTTCTGGCATTATCTAAGAGCTCTTTCTGACGGACCATTTTCGAATGTAATGACCCTCTTTTCTGAAGGTTTTCGGAGCAATTATGATTGTTTTTTGGGCTCATAAAGAGCGTTAACGCTCCGAAAAAGGTGTCAGAAAAGACTCTTTTCGGACTCATATGGCTTGCTGAGATTTATAATAAAATAAATTATGTATGTGCATAAATAAAATTTATTAAAAAAGATGTCTTATTTTGTAAATGAAATTCAAATAGTGTTAAATTATGACTTTTTTAATTATGAAAGTATTAAAATTTTTAAACAGAACCGGCAGATTACCATAAACATATTTATTCGTTTCATTCGATTATTCTTCATAAAATTAATCGAAATATTCGTTCGAAAATTCATTTGTTATTTTGAAAATCTTCGAATAATTATTCGTAAGAAATTGTTCGATTATTCGAGCAATCATTATTCGAATGTATACCCTAATACATTTACATACATACATACATACATACATACATACATACATACATACATACATACATAAATATATATAGTAGTATAATCCATTACATTCATACTGTTTGTGTAACATTTAGTTGCTTGCAAAACTAGTAAATTAACATCAACTCAATAAAAGTGTAAGATAACAAAATGACTAAACACGATGAGAAAAGTAAGCGAAACCAAAACACAGATCGCAAAAAATGAAAAGTGTTGTAACAAAACAAAAGACAGAAAGTCAAGGAATTTAAACTTCAAACAACAACGACACCAACTGCAAGAGAAACTAAAGCAATAAGGATTCTAATTGTTGTCATTATTAACTTCGGGAGGTGTGCGTTTATGTTGGAAAACAACTTGAACATGGAAAAGAGAAAACATGAACAAACAAACAAACAAACAGAGACAAAGAAACAACATACCTCATCATTATTATCACTTGGATCTGGAACACGCAACAAATCACGCACATTCAGTACCAATACTTTTGTTAGAGTCGATGAAATCGATGAACGTTTGCGTGCATGTTTACGGGAACGAACGCCACGAATTGAGGGCTTATGCGAAAGGGGTGAGGAATTAATTACATCCACTGGGGTTGAACTAAAACGACGTACCGTTGAATAATCTTTCGAAACACTCCGTAGGTATCTTTGTGTTAATTGTGGGGTTTCTAATACCATTGTTGGTTGTCGTGGTCGTTAAAACAAACATACAAGATTAATTATATTATTTCAGATGAAATTTTTCTTTCTATCTTTATTTATGTGTTTTTTTTTAAATATATGTAAGTGAAAACAAAAACCTTTCAATTTATTGCAACAGTAAATGGTGGCCCCATCAGACGCGGAGGCAACACCGCCAACCTTGTAATTACGCAAACATTATTAAAGTAATATAAATTTCCTAATAATCTTGTAGGAAGCAAAAAGTTCATAAAAGTAATAATGCAATGAAAAAGTTTTGTTTTTGCGTTTCTACGTTTCAGCGTTTTTGCGTTCCTTTGTTTTTCTCGCGTATTTAAACTTTATTTTACACACTTTATTTTACACACTTTGTATTAAATCTCATCTGTAGGTACTTAAAGCATTAGTTTATATAAATATTTTTTTAGACTTTTATTTTATTATTTATTTTTTCTGCTGAAAATGTCGACCGCAATTCCAACATTTATAAACCAACACGCGTTATGGCCACGAGGCGAATGCACTAATGCTACCATTCTGTTAGCACTACTACATAGCTGATGATGCTGGCTGCTTGGTTGTCTGAATGGCTGGCTGACTATCTGACAATGTCAAATCCAAACTATTTTTTGTTTTCATTTTTTCTACGCCCTACACTTCCTAACTGGGTGATGTTGATGCAAGTGTAAATAATAAACTGTTTGTTAGACATCTTTTAACTACTCAACTCCCCAGATAAGATTATTATAATAGAAGACTCTTGCTAAAGATCAGCAATTGACACAGTTTACTCACTACTTACTCAGAGTAATTTTTAAGTTAATAACTAAGTATACTCGTACACATTGTTTATTGTTCTTATTCTGATATTTAACAAAAAAAAATGTCAACAACTATGACATATTTCGGATTACAAACACTATAAAGTGTGATGGCGTTAAACGGTATTTACAAGCGCTTTTTAAAGATGTTTTTCAAATGCATTTTAATGAGTAAAGTAAAACACAACACATTTGATATTAGAAATTCCGAACAACGACGTTTAGCTGAAACAATCAGAAAGGGCCAAATATACAATAAATTTGCGGCAGCTTTATTTATAAATAAAAAATTCTCAGACAGTAAAACTTTTTAAAAGACGACAAATAATGTCAGAAATGTTCTTCTAAATAATTTCCGTATCATTATGTATCGACTGGACCGTTCCATTTCCAAGATTTATTATTAATTAACAAATTTATTACGATTCTATTCTAGACAACTTTTAACATCAATTTTCAAATCACACTATTTGATACTTTTTTTTGATGCCAATTTCAAGTAAAATATCTATATTTTATAATAATGTAATTTTTTTATCCGTCAGCTTAAATATAAATTTGTTGTGCACTTCGAAGCATTAAGATTCATAGATTTGACGCGAACAGAAAATTCATTCATGTTGCACCCGTCATGGCTTAAAGAACAAATTGCTTATTATTGGATTATATTTCTCTACAATGTTTGATTTGATAATCATCGTCTGATATCTCATCTTTTACAATAAAAAAGAATAATACCATAAAAATTTAAAAATTAACAGAGTTTTGTGTTTTTGTGGTATGATCTTATGAAAGTTGGCCAATGCACTTTAAAGCTCTCTCGTGGCTATTTGGTCGTTTCATATAAATTCTTGTAAATAGATAACAATAGTATATAGAAAAATATTACCTCTTCTAGAAATAATTTAATTGAAAATGTGTTTCTTAAATTACCTAAGAAATTTTACAGGAGACACAAACAAAAATCGTTCTGAAATCAATGTTTTTTTTTTTTTTTTGTAAATCATACCAAATAATCAGGGAATTTTTTAAAAACATTTGTTTACAAACTACGTTTTGGTTTACATTGCATGTTTGATGTATAATGTGCATATTACGCATTTCGAAAATAAATTGTTGGTGCCCATATGAAACTTAAGGACTTAAGTTTTATTTTCATATAGCATTTTTAATTTTTAAAATGCATATATATATGAAATTCATTATAAATTATTTATAATAATAATACACACGAAATGAAATGCTTTGGATTTTGATTAATACTCGTATGTATTTTTTGTGAACTTTACACTTTTTCAAATGGATCAACGTTTAAGACACCGCTAGTCAAAATTATTCATTTATGATTTACTTTTTTTTTGTTATAATTAATGTAATTAATGAATAATTAATACAAATTTGGTGCTATTATATATTTAACATTGTTGTAAGAGACAAATGAAAATTGTACTTTTAGAAACCAAAAAACGGACTAAACAGTTTTGCAAAACGTATTATTTATTAAACAATTTAAATATGCACATTATTCACCAACACATGTATTTTAAGAGAATCTTGTACTTTTTCTTGCTATTAAATTAATATTCATTAAAAAAACTAAATTTTCTAAATGTGATTTAAAAAAGTAGATAATAAAAAATATTTAAAAATAACTTGGCAATTATGAAAATTAATTTGCATGAAAATCCCTTTCATATAGTAAATAGAACCCTTTTCCCACAACTCACACGCTTTTTATTGGTTTTATTTGAACATTTCATCAAAAAGTATAGTTTCCAGGAATGCACAATCACATCTGCATAATTCACAAAAACAGCAATGAACACATGTTTTAAATTCCTACATAGTTCAATGTAGTTCAACAACATGGTCGAAAATGTAATTAAAATTAAAATATTTATAAACCTCAGAAAATATAATGTGCTTTTTAGAAACTTACTACCGACCCACAATTGCTAGTTTGTGTTTTTCAGTTTTGTCATTTTCACACACATTTATAGAGATAGTAAAGTGAATCTCTACTGTAGCATGGAATATTTAGATAAATTTTGTTTGCACTTGAAGTGTTTGTGTATCTCATAGATAACGTTCAACCAAACGTTCTGAGAAACAACAACAGTTTATCTTTTAGCAACAAGTACTAGTATTGGTTGTTGTATTTTATGCCTCACTCATTGGCGTAGTTGGTTCTTAATTAAACGTTTTTTTTTTATTCTGTTTTTTTCTGTTTTCCAATTCACATATATTCTCTGACAGTGCGAGTATTATTGAAAATATCTTTGGGAAACTCTGTTTTCTTTATCGGTTTCGGCAAAAATAAAAAAATAAAATAACAATTTATAGTAACTTTTATTTATAGTTTTCTTTGAAAGCAAATCAGCTGGAAATAAAAACGACTCTATTGATTTTATTATTTTCAAAACCTGGCGCTGCAATACATTCTGTTCTTTTTATTTATTTTCTTCCGCATGTTTGTTATTATGGAAACTCAGTTTTTGTCATTTTGTTTGTTTTCTTTCGTTTTCAATACAATTTAAGCAAAATTATCATTTGCAACATTTGCCAATCGAATTTAACTTTGCACATTAAATTTTTCGACAAGTTAAATTATTTATTTGAATGTTCAAGAAGGAAACTCTACTTAAGGTTTAAGCTGCTGTGAGGAATCATTTTTTTTTTTTTTATTTTGAATTTAATATTTCTATCAGGAATACAAAAGTTGTAACACATACAATATTTCAAAAAACTCATTCAATGTGATGGAAAATTAAAATTCTTGGAAAATGATGCTCGAGAAAACGGGAAATTTAAAATTAACATAGTTTGACAAAAACTTGGTTATTTTTAAATTTTTAAACTTAATTAAGTTTGAATAATATGTTAGCGTTGTGTAAATGTACTTCCTACTTCTTGTTGTAAAAAGCCAGCAATAAATAAGTTTTTGGAGAAGAAATTGTTTAACTAAAATAATTGAAAATTAATTTTACAAAAGATTAAGAATTTTTTTACAAGATACTGAATGTTTTTAATTGGTACCTTTTTTTATTTAAAATTTTTCAAGTTTCATATTTTCCGTTATCTAAAAATAATCAAAGACAACTAAAGTCAAAAAAAAAATTATTTATTGAAAAAATTTAAAATTCAAAAATTCAAAATTCTTTAGGTAATAAGTTAGTAAAAATTTTCAAAAAGGCCAATGGAAACCGTCTTGAGAAAGTATGTATGTATATCATTTTATTTTAGATGTGCGCTTTAGATAATACAGTTTGATTAGGATACTAATGGCCAGTTTTTCATACTTAAATACGAAATTAGTTAATTTTTACTTAACTTAAGTTGTATTTAAATACGGTTTAATTTTTTCAGTCTAAAATTCAGTTTGATATTTAATTATGATAAAAGTATGGTAGCACTATTAAATATCAAAAAAATATAAATAACTTCTTCATTCAACAGCTGATTTCATATTTAGTTTACAAATTGTTGTACTTTAAATGGACAAAAGCTGCACTATTCATGTCCTCTTCATCTAAATTCATTGTTTTAGTTGATATTTAGTTGATATTGATAATAATAAGCACAATGTTTTTATTCGCGGCAAGTTTATTAAATATTTTTATCAAATAATAAAAAAAAGTTCAATGCGAAATTTTCACAATTTGCAGAACTGTCAAAATTATATGGTAGTATGAAAAACTTAAGTTGTATTTAAGTTGTACTTAAATGGACGTAGTCAGTGATTTAAGTTATATTTAAATATGATCTATAAAAATGAATTTGGTGTTTAAACAGAACTTAAGTTTAATTTTTAAGTTAAAAACTGGCCATAACGTAATAACGTAATAAATAAGGCCTGATGAAGAGCTTGTTCACATTTCAAAAATGTTTTAACCGTATGTTGAATATTTCCAAATTTTTCTAAAATACAATGCTAAAAACTTATGGACAACAGATGTTAAAACTGAAATTTTTTTCAGAGCCGAATCAGCTTTATTTAAAGAAAGTACAAATCGGGTAAACATTGAAATTGTCTTTATAGTGCGAAAGCGTTTTCCTTGCGACTTACAACTTTGACACTAAATTAAGAAAACTTTTGTAAGATGATATTTTAACGAATTTCGAAAAATGCGGGTTGAATTATTGTTGTATTTTATAAAACACATTTTAAAAAATTTAAAGAAGAGTATAAACATTACTTTGTTAATACGGATATCAGTAGATTTTTTACATGATTTTTACAAACCATAATAAGATTGGAGTTTAATAATAATAATTAAGTGAGTGTAACTAAATTACAAACAGTACTATTTTATTACTGATATAAATAGATAAACCATAATTAGATTCAGTTTAATAACCTTGTTGAGTGATGGGGGTGTTTGAAGCAGTGGCAGTTTCTCTTATACACAAACAATAGTGCTGAACACACATTTACACTGAGCCCGTATAGTATGCGTACTATACGTATCAGGTGAGACAAAACAATTGATTATGCAAAATTATATTGGATAAATTCATCTATATGTATTTATATCATACCCAACAAGCACAATTTTTTTGTGAATTCCAATGTTGGAATTCCAGTGTGAATCCAAGCTTGAATTACATTTGAAATCCATCCTCTTTCCAGTCTGAAATTCCATGCTTGAATTCAACGGTAAACAGGTTCGGTTCGACTTGAATCATACTGTTATTCAAGGCTGGAACTACACTGTAATTGTTCGACTGTAATTCAATGGTTAATTTTGCTGGATTCGCTATTGAATTCAACTGTGTTTCAACTGTAATTCAACACTGGAACTTGGAAATTGTGACTGGATTTAAAATGTAATTCCACTTGAATTCCAGCCAAAATGCTCATGATTCCGGTAAAAAAGGCAGACAGAAAATAATAATTTTTATTTTTGATTTTTTCTTTTTTCAATAATTTTTTCCATTTTTTGGCACCAAAGACGTCCGTTTATGACTAAAAAATATGAAAAATCTTTGTTGACAAATTTTCTAAAAGCTGATTTTTTATTGACAGAAATATTTTTTTTTTTGGCCTACTGTGTTAGAAATTTTTTGAAATAAATATTTCGGGCACAAAAACTCTGTTTATAATTATTTTCTGGCGGCTTTTCTCTATCGGAATCATGAAAAATTAAGGAAAACGTGTAAATTTTTATACTTAATAAACTAACGTGTATTTGAGTCAATCATGGTGTAACTATGCAAGGTGAGTGCAGTAGCACAGCTTACTGAATTTGTTTACATTCACTTATGTCAAATGTAATACTTTTTGAAGTGTGTTTGACAGTAGTACATTATTTTACACAAATATAGTTACACCATGGTCACGCCTGTACAATTTGTCACCAAAACATAAACTTCAATAACCTTTTGAGGGTATTGCAGCCGCTCCACAGGATCGGCGCTGTGGTATCAGAAGATAAGGCACGTCAGACATGTATATTTTTTTAAAATTATGGAATATTCAATAAAGTTAAGTGCAAAAATTGCTTTTGAAATTAAAGTAAAGAAAGACCGACGATTGTTTTCAAATTAAAATAAAAAAGACAATTACTTTTGAAATTGAAGTAAAGAAAGACCCACGATTTTTTGCAAATTGAATTACAAAAAGATCCACGATTGCTTTCCAAATTTAAATAAATAAAGATTCACGATTGATATCGAAATTGAAAAAAAAAGATCCACGATTTCTCGCCAAATTGAACAAAAGGAAGATCTATAAAAGCTTTCCAAATCTAAGTAAATAAAGATCCACGATTGCTTTCGAAATTAAAGTAAAGAAAGAGTCATGATGGGTTTCAAATTGAAGTCGCAAAAGATCCACAATTGCTCTCCAAATTAAATTGATGAAAGATCCAAGATTGCTTTCTAAATTGTACTAAATAAAGATCCGCGATTGCTTTTCATATGGAAGTAAATATAGACCAACTGCCACGATATGTAGGTAGACTTTATAAAACGGAATAGACTGTGCTAAGGCTATTGCTTTGACACAAAACTGCTAGGTGTGAATTCGCTAAAAGAAACTTAAAAACTAACTGGAAACAGGTAAGCCGATCATATTTCTTAACAGTTGCATTATTTACACATATATGTGTTTGTTTAAGGTCGAGATGGTTGCAACAGATGTTTCTCAATATTTCTCAAAAATATATTTTGATGGTTTGGGGAGCTTTTTGTGTATGCTGATTTGGCATTTCCAAGCATTATGTATGTACTAGATCTGAATATTAAGCCGTCGAATTTATGCTGAAATACGTCAATATGAATTCACCTATCACCTAAAGGAAGCTGTTGTAGATGCTTGGGGATCTATATCTGAATATATAAGAATAAATTTGGTGAACAGTATGCCTGATAGAATTTTAGAGTTGATTAACTAAAAGGAGGCCTAACACATAAAAGTAAATTTTTTTTTTGTGAATATTGGTATTTTAAGTTATTTACTTTCAGTGTATTTATAATTATGAAACACTTATTAATTTTGTTACACTTAAAACTTTTAAGAGGTTAACTAAAAAATTATGATTTTTTTTTTTTAAATAATATTTGTTTTTTGTTCGTTTCACATACATGAAGGTTAAATTATTTTACTATTTCTTTAACTTACAAAATTGAGAAAATGTATATGTATTTATAGTTATGCAACGCAGTGTATTGTAGTTATTTTGGGTCTTTATTTTCTACTCTAAATTCTTAATCTTTTTTGCAGCTACAGTTGTATTTTTTGCATAAAGCATCATAAGGTATGATTGATATTGATCAATCATATTAATTGCACTCACATAAAAATAACATGCAGGTTGTTTAGCTTCCTGAATATTTGATTAATGTACATACACATACATATGTTTGTATATATTAGGGTATATTTGTACTATCTAATGTCGAAAAGAGCAGGACGGATTATTGTGAAATCAAATATAATAGTCCAACTCAGAAAATTTTAAATCGGATAATATTAAACTATGAACAACGCCTCTAACTAGAAAGTTGAAAACAATTTAAAATTTGAAAGTCAGTTGGAATATTTTCGAGATTAGGAAAATTACAAATTAAATCTTACTCGTTCTTGAAACATTATACAAGATAAAATTCACCTTTTGAAGATTCATAAAAGTTCTCATCATTCAGTCCTCCAACATATACTCGTATAGAGAGAGACCTGTTAATAAAAAAGCTCAACAAGCTTTTATTTCTTTTATTTTATTATATTACACATACTGTATTGCATACAATACATTCTCACCAATAACGTTTTTGAAAATTATGTATGTAACATAGAGTCACGTTACGCTATGGTTTCCTATTTTAAGTAATAATTTCCTATGAATGTGATGTGTGATTATGTGCTTATAGTTTATTTATTAAAATTTAATAGAGTTTGAAATTGTGTAAAAAATTAACTTATTTGCTCACATATTGGAATGGATTCCAAAAACGTATATCAGAGCTTTTAGAAACCTTAGAAAATTTATTTTCTAAAATAATCAAAATATGTATTTGTACATAGCTATCATGTAAAATTTAGCTTCAGAGCTTCAATGAAACGCTTTTGACTAAAATTTTCTCTGAATTTATATACATACACATACATATATATTATATTTTTATATGTACAGAGTGAACCAAAAGCAACAAATCTTAATTTGGACATTAATAATGAAATTGTATTGTTAGATTACTAGTATTTGCATGGAAATGATTGAAATGTTGTTCGTTTAATTAATACAAACTACATATCATAGTTATTCTAAAATATGTCAATATGTTAGTACACGTTTAGATATCAATAACATTTTAAGCATATTTTTATTTGTAAAATATACATATACTACAATTTTTTGTATAATAGATTTCTATACATGTAATCTACTTGAAATTGTAAATATATTTTCACGTTGAAAGTTAATATTAAATCATATGTGTACGTGGTTTTGGTTGATGAGTATATGTAATGATAGTATCGAATTAGAACATGTTGAACATGTTTTAGTTGCATTAAATTTCCATAAATAGTCATGAATAATTAATTAAAACAAACATGGTTAACAAACCCCAAATTTCAAATAAAACAAAAAAAAAAAAACAAACAAATTAATTAAATATTCAAATTAATAGTACGATTTGAATATTCATATTAAAATTTTAATGGTCTCCATGTTTTCTTGTCTAATGTAATTATACAGGTGATAAATAGTAATTGAAACTTATTTTCTGCGTCAACACTTGTTCGTTCTCCCCTTTTAAAACCAATTTTGTATATTTTAATAGAGATTAGAAGCAATTATTGCAGACATAAAATGAAAAATGTATAATAATATTGCAACAACATTCAATTATTCACAATTATTTTCTCATCCTTTTTCTGTATTAATAGAGAATAATTTGATAAATGGGAACACATTAGTGCAATCTGAGTGTCTTATATCTAGTAAAAATTTTATATTATTTTAAAGACACTGAAAAACTAAAAAAAAGACTGAATATTCACCTTTGACTGATCACAATATATTTAAACTTTTAACACGATAAATAATCTGCTGTTTTTTATGTTTTTTTAATCAGAATTCGAAATAAAATTTGTGGTTCGAGCACAGTGTTATTTTTAATTAATTGACGGCATCTAAAGGGGTCACAGAATTTATGTACTTTTCTAGATATACATATAACATCTACAAACAAGGACATATCCTTTATACACTGCTAAATGTATTAAATAAACTTAGTACTGGTAGAAGAAAAAAATAAATTAAATTGAAATAAAACCAACTGTTGATAAAATAAAAATAGCAAGATTATTCTTACGTTCCTATTCATGGAGAATATATGTTTCATTGTAATATATATATAAGTTTAACATTACTACAATATTCATTTGGAACCCCATGAAGTAGTAGCAGCTTTGACAATTGATAAATCAATATGAAACTGGTGGATCTGTAAAAGCTAGAGTTTTACTACTAGCAACGCCATATAGTTTAAAAATTATGACAACTCTTTATGAATTCATACAATTTAAATAATTGCTATTTGTTTTGTTGTGTTTTTATACAAATACAATGTTTATAATTTAAATTCCTTTTTAAGAACACTTTAAGGTTCATTTGGTAAAGATTCAAAATAAAGTGACTGGTTAATCTTATTGCTGGCTTTCAAGCATTATCAGGCAGAAGCACTCTAGACAGGGCTGTCAGATAAATTTCGGAAAAAATCGTCAAAATCCCGATAAAAAAAATCGTCATTTCGAATTTTAAAAATATGTATAAAACAGTTTTTCAGAACTGGGCGCTATATGGGAAATATAACCTATTATGGACCGATCATCCAAAATTTAGTGTCATGATTTCTGTGTTAAACTTTATCTCGATATAAATACTTATAAAAGATGTATGAAGGTTAAAGTGAATTACGAATATGGGAGTTTCGACTAATTATGGACCGACCATTATAAAATTAGATGTCATCATTTCTGTATATATAAAACTTATTTATGTTGAATTTTATTTAGAACCAACATTGTTAAGAAATTTATTGTCGTTTAAGTGAAGGTTATATATGTCGGAAGTGAAGGTTATATGGGAGCTACGACTAATTATGTACCGATCATAATAATATTATTCGTATATATACAAGAATATGAAATATATTTACGTTCAATATTATTTAGATACTAAAATTTTTAAGAGAGCTATGCTCTTTATAGTGATTTTCGGAAGTGGGCCTTGATAAATTGGGAGCTATGATAAATTATGAACCGATCTGCACAAAATTTGTAGATCTGATTTGGCTTCATTTATCTCGCATTTGTGGTTAAATTTGTTTGGATGCTTGCATAATTCAAACATTTATGATCGGTAAACCCCAATTTCGGGAGCACATTTGTATGGGGGCCAGATGAAATAATGAACCGATTTCCACCAGTTTCAATCCCATCCGTCCTTGGGCCGAAAAAATATCATGTACCAAATTTTATCCATACATCTTCAAAATTTCGACCTGTACTTTGCGCACAAGCTTTACATGGACAGCCATTCAGCCAGCCAGCCAGACGAACGGACGGACATCGTTAAATCGATTCAGGAAGTGAATCGATCGGTATAATTTAAGGTGGGTGTTGGGCAATATTTATTTACAAATATGTGAAAACTAAATGTTGTCCCACTTGGCTTACATTTTCAGCATTTAGTATTTCAACGATATACGAAATACCACCGTAATTTTTACACTAACAAAGTTGTTTATGGAATGTTTTCTGTAGGGCATTAAGTTTATTAAATACATTAACAAAATCAAGGGATACAAAATCTGTTTTATACAATTCATATGTAGTTAAACTAAATACGTCAAACAAAAGTAAGCATGGATAAAAGACAAGCAAATATTAATAGTAAACAAAAATATTTAAACAAAGTCATACAAGTTAATATACCTTTAAACACAAAATTAAACGGAAACTGTACATGGAGATAATGAAAGTAAAAAATTACAACAATAGGTTAAAAAAACATATAGCAGAAATAAAACTAAAATGCATAAATACAAAAATAAAAATATTAGAATCCAAGCATCCAAGGCACGGTTATGAAATATTGATTTATCAATTAATCAGAAATAATCCAGTAAATAATGTTAATCAATTTGGAAGCAGTTTCAAGAATTATATTTTATTTCTTTACGATTCCAAATTCGATATTCTTTGAAATAAGCAATTAGTGTATTTTAAGGAGCAGAAAATAGTTTAATTTAAAGAATTTTATTTATATAAAATATAATTTTCAATTTCAAATATAAAACGTAACTATTCAGCAAAAACTTTATAATGATTTGCTATAACTTAATACCTTAACAATGACTACATACCATCTGAATTATTTAGAATAAGAACTTATCTATTATCTGCTATTTTCTATCTATGAGTTATAGTTATGACACATACATACTCTAATTACACCTGATGTTTGCTGTTTGCTGTAAGCCGCAAAACACCTTATCAACTTTTCAATTTGCACTTATGCAATTTTTCGTCAATTTTCAAAACTTTATGTTCCTCAGAACTATAAAATTTGATAAGTGAAAGGTTGAAATTCATAAATATGAGTAATTTGCAAAGTTTTTGCAATTTTTATATTCTCCTTGCAATTTATTTTCAAAGTACTTCCTATTATGCAAAGTTTACAGTTAATATTGAAAAGTGTAATTACAAAGACTTTGCAAATAATTATGCACTTTCGTTCGATAGAAACTGTAAATTCTATTTTGGCAAAGCATATTTTGATAAGTTTGTCAAAAATTTACAATTAAACGATCGCTTTACAAATTCATATTGATATAACTAGTGTAGCTTTCAAAACGCTAAGACTAATTGAGTTTTTGTTCGGCGATACTGATAACCAGAAATTATAGAGACCGAATTAATTTTTGGGGATTACAAAACTTTAATTTTAAAGAGTGCTTTCGTTTAAATCAAATTCACGTTGATTTTATTTTAATTATAATTAACGAAATTGAAATTGAGACAAATTGGAGCACAATACATAGCGCAGTCATGCTATGTCGGCTGAAAATCAAATGCTACTGTCTTTGCATTGACACGGAAATGATTGTCAGTACCATGGAGTTGCAGCAATGCTTAGTGTTGCAACTTGCAAAACCAACAGATTTATCATCGTTATAATAGACGCTTTATTTCAAAACATAATGCGGTGGCCCGATAACTTCAGTTGTATTGCTCAAACTTTTTTTGCGGAGTAATAATCATAACCATGCTGAAGAGCATTTCAATATCTAAATTAAATAAAATGTAAACTTTAATATGTTCTAAATATTTAAAATACTTTTATAAAAAGTACTTGCTTTACTTCATACTGTAGTTTAGTTGACCTTATTTGACAAATAATTTGAAATTTATGAAATTTTTCTGCAGATGCTACACCAAGAAATATCTAAAAAAAAGACCTTAATCTTGAACAATTGTATTGAAAACTAGCAAATACAATATTTAATATTTTCTTTAATCACATGTGATACTGCAAATTTCTTCTATTTTTATTTTGGGGCTCATTTCAACAAGTTCTATTTAGCAATGCAAAGTGAAAAGTCGAAAACACTTTGCACACTGACTTTGTAGAAGAGCGTAAAGCCTTTGTAAAAATTTGCTTAGTGCAAAGTGAGACTAGTAAAGAATATTGTGAAACAGAATCATTCATCGCTTTGCCAAAAGTTACAATTTGATAAGTTGTAAACAGGGGCCAGTTTTTTTTTTAAAGCGTGTACAATTCTCTGTTTAATTAAAATTTGAAAGAACACTTTATTAATTTAAGAGAGAAATTGTGCATTAATATTTTGTTAGTGTCTCATAACTATAATTACACTTTATGTTAAGCAAAGAGGAATACTGCACCAGAACTTTCTAATAGAATTCAGAATTTTCTAATTGTATTTAGAAAATTTTCTAACAGAAATGCTAATTAATTAAAATACAAATGGAAAATTCTGAGATACAATTGATAATTTCTGAAATTGGAACTGCATTAGAAAAAGAAAAGTATAACTATTATTTTTCCTTATTATGAAATTTGCAACCATTTGCTATAAAATGCCAAGTGGTTCTTATATTAGTAATTTTGATAAAGATCAAATTTCAGTTTATATAAAAAGTTGCTTAAATTTTTTTAGGAATTGCAATAAAATTAACCGGTCACATGTTGCAATCAGAATTAATGGTAGAAATATGGTAAAAAGAAAAGTAGCGACCGGAAAAAAAAAGCTTTTTGAAAGGGACAATTGCATAATTATAAACACAATGAAGAATATTGGTTCAATAATGTGAATGAAATACAATTGGTAATTTTTGAACTACAATAAGAAACTTCTGAAATACAATTGTAAATGATGTAGATGAGAAATTAGTGTAGTTTTTAGAAAATGGTAATGAAAAACAATTTATTTTTCAACAAGACAACGCACATATACATTTTAGTCGTCAAAAAAAGGGGCGGTTGTCTTCGAAAAATGTTATCTACTTGAATGGCCCTCATGTTCTTCAGATCATAATCCCATTGAGAACATTTGGGGAATATTAGGCCGTCGAATTTATGCTGAAAACCGACAATATCAAAACATATAATACCTAAAGGAAGCTTCAAATCTAAATGCTTCGAGATCTATATTTGAAGATATAAGAATAATTCTATTAAATAGCATGGCCAATCGAATTTTTGAGTTGATGCCAAAAAAATAAAAAAAAAAGACCTAACACATTATTAAAGTTTACATTTTTTTTTTGAATATACATATGTGTTTTAAGTAATTTTAATTTCAGTGTATTTATGGTAATGAAACACTAATTAATTTCTTTATACATTTTTAAGAGGTAAATTAAAAAATAATATTTTTTTTTGTTAAATAATAATTTTTGTTTTTTTTTTTTTGTAAATTTTCCTTAGACTTGCAAAATTTTTAAAAGTTGTATGTAATTATAATTATGCAAAGCAGTGTATGACATCACCTTGTTAAAATAAAAAGTTAATATGCTATTATGTAGTTATAGTCAATTTCATTTCATCCATTAATGGCATTGACAATCAATACAATTTTTAATTATACTTTCAAACAACAATAGTTCTTATTCAAATAGCCGAATGAAGTTATTTTCTTATGCAAACCGATAAAGATAAAGTTATTTTTTGTACTGGCAAACACTTTTTTCTTCTTATTTATATTTTTGTAGACTTTAATTTCTTAGCTAAAAGAATATTTTTAATATCTAATCTTAACTAGTTCTATTTTAGACATTTTGTAAAAAGTACTAACAAATGATTTTACAATGATTTTTATGAGCTCTCAAAATTAAACAGTTTGCATTTTTAACTTTCCTACAACTATTTTAGACAAAGGTTTTGCACTAAATACTGAAATAGACAAAAATAGATGTGTATAAAAATAGTATAGATTATACATTGATAATAGATTGATTATCAGCTCTAATTAGTATTTTTCAAGTATTAAACTTAATCATTTAATTTAATTTCATAATATTTTAATTATTCTGATATACATATGTACATACATACATTCAAATATGCATACATATGAATTTGTACATTATATGTATTGAAATTGCAAACATATTTTTGTCATGAAATTAGATTAGATTTTATAGACTTTAAGTTTCAGAGATTTATATCCCGAATATACATATGTTGGTTGGCACTTGTCATGAGTAATGTTAAATAAAAGATTAATAAAAGAAAAAAACAACAAAAAATTGAAATCACAACACAAATACAATTACAAAAACAACAAAAAAAAGTAAAGAAAACGTGTGTGTAAATTGATGAGTTTTTGAATATTTATATTAAATTGCTTACCCTGGGCACAGTTATATTTATTAGTCCCCAACAGATTTTTTTCAATCCCCATGGTATCTAATCATTTCATTTGATTTGATTTCATTTCATTTGATTTGATTACAATTCATTCATTCAATCATTGATTTCGTACATTTAATGTATTGAACGTTTAATTGAAAGTTGTTCGTGGTTGAGATGATTGTGAACGTGGTGGAACGAACGAACGATCGATCGATGGTTGGTGGTGGTAAAGGTGGTAGAAGTGGTAAAAGAAGAAGAATTTTAAACAAGGACGTGTGAATGTGTGTTATAGTAGACAAATATTAGACATATTGAATTTTATTATTATTTTTTTTTTTTTATATTTATAATATTTAACATTCATTTATAAAAAATCACAATTAAGTGTATATAAGCGGGAGAGGGGGGGTTCAATCATGTCGATATTTAAAAGAAAATATTTAAATAATTTTTTGTTTTCATTTTTTTTTTGGAGCGGTGGGTGTACAGTTTAACGGAAACGGAACTCGGATGGGTGGATTGTTTATTTAGTTTATACGTGCAAAAGAATTTTTATGTTCAAATTTAAACAAACATACACACATATTATACTCGGGCAACAAGTGCATGAGTTGTTTAATTTTTTATTCATTGCATTTAGTTTAGTTTAGTGTAAAATATACATATAAGGTTTTTCAAACGCGTTTCCAGGATATTTGTTGTATGAAATTAAAATAAAAAATTTAATTAAAATCATAAATAAAAATCATCAAAATATTTGTTGTGTAATTGAATAAAAACAATAAATTTATTATTGCAAATTTAATTTAAATTTATTAAATAAAAAAAAATATTATTTATTATTGGTATTGGTAATAATAATATTATATTAGAATAGAATAGACAAGAGTTGAGTTGAGTAGAGTAGAGTAGAGAGTAGTGCAAAGTAAAATATAAAATAGAAGAAATGGAAGAAAAAAATAAGAAGAAGAAAGATAGAAATTATTACAAATTCAGTTGTAGTAATCGATGTTTTGCTCTGAAGGGTTAATACATAGGATGAAAAAGAGCTAATGTAGATTTTGTTTTGGGGGATTGAGTGACTTTATATCTTTGACATTGATGCATTCTTGACTTACAGCCGCTTCACTTTTATTCTTTACAATTGTTTCTTACGATTAATTATGATCATATTTACAATGAGAATTAATTTATTTGCATGTTTTACATATGTTTTTTTATATACATATGTTTTCATTAGTACCCTTGATTCACTAGTACGATATGAATCAGATGTATTCACAACCTGCCTGTTCTTATTTATTACCAAATAAAATATCTAAATTTGTACAGCATACTTTAGGGTGCTTTCTTTACATTAAGCAAATTTGCATCTGATTTAGGGCCATTATTACAACTTGCCTCTAATGTTCTTAATAGTACATAAAAGGTAACTTTAATTAAAGTGAGGAATAAAGTGCCCTTTAAGATTTTTCGTTATTACAACTTCCTTGTAAAATAAAATAATTTTTTTTCTAAAATATGGCAATACCAGTGAAAACCCGATTACTTTTGACAAATTACTGACAAGAAACAGTAAATTGTTTGTGTATCTGAAAATATTTGTTTGTGAAAAAAATATAAATCAAACGTCTGTTTTCCATTTTTGTTTATCAAATTATTTATTGGCAAAACAAAATTAAAATTAATTTATTTTTCATGAATTTGACATTTTTCCAGAACATATGGCAACTTCAACCACATACCTCACTATAAAATTTAAAAGCAAGATGATCTTCCCTTTAGCTTATCTATCGGTTTTAGATTAAAGTAAATTTTTAATGACCAAATACCTCTTATCTGTCCGATAACATCATACCTTTAACTATTGCCAAGTTGTAATAATGTAAACCAAGAACATCCAATTATTTCGGCTATTTTTTTTTTTTTTTTTGTTTGTTTTGTACGCTTTTCGTGAACTTCCCAAATAACCTTTTTTCTCTAATGAGCAGTGCGGTCCTCTTCCCATTTTGGCTGACAAAATTAATGATAAACAATATTTTTGGTGTTTCCCGTTTTTTAGCTTATAAAATTTACGTTATTCTAATACCCATTACATTAACGAATTAAGTTAACAGAGATTGTCAGTTAGGGAAGAATTTAGGTTTAAAAAAAAATTAATATTTTTTTTCATATTAGGCGGGAACATCGATACCTTATTTCTTCTCCATGCAAACGGGGCCACCCTAATGTACTCGTATCTACAAAAGTTTTCATATTTAAATATTTTTTAAATGTCTGTATTAACATTATCGATTTTTCAGTGTGACCATTTTAGCTTTTTTGCTGCTAAATTTAGCTTATTGTAATTTGATTTAGCTGCAAAATTTTACATTTAGAATTTGGCATTTTATTTAGCATTTCTTTATAATATGTTTATCATTTTAAAATTTATGAATACTAATTTATTTTCTGTTCAAAATAGCTCGAAAATAAAAAAAAGGAAAATTATATGAAAATTTTAAAGCATAAATGAAAAATTTATTAACAGATGAAATTACAACTCTTGAAAATTACCTTTATATGAATGGGAGAATCAAAACTAAACCGTAGAATTTTGAAATCAAGTTTATTTTTTATTAAATAGTCAAGTTTATGAATACAAGAATGCGTTTTATGAAAACTTCCTTTAATCTTTTGTTATGAAGATTTTGGTTTTGCCATTTAGTAATTCAGAAGTTAAACGTATATTTAGTGGAATGCATATATAAGTTATATGTAGTCGGTTAAGCCCGATTATAATGAATGTTAAGTGAGTTTCAGAAGTGGTTCTTATATGACAGCTATGAGTAATTATCGACCAATCGTTATAAAATTAGGTGCAATGATTTCTAATTCTTAATTTCATTTGGATACCAACATTGTTATTTTGGAATTAAACTTTATAAGGGAGCAATGACTATTATAATTTCTATATACATATGGGCAATTTTATCGATGTCTTCTGATTTGGATGGAATTTGCATCAAGGTTAGTACTATTCGGCAGTATGCCAGACACAAATTTTCAGCTCTATCAAAGTTGGACATTTTGGTCATACAGGGTTTTTTTAAAATGCGTCTAAGTTTTCATCTATTGGTCCTAGAATAAATTTCCCGAATGATTTTAGTTAAGTATTTCTTCAATCCTTTCAAAAATAATTTTTTTAATTTTTAAAAAAATTTTTTTAATTAATAAAATGGGCCCTTTTTTCCTGAAAAGAAAGCTTATACAATTTCCTTTAAGGCCTTTATAATCGCTTAATGGGATGCGAGTGGGATATCTATCAAAAAAAATTATTTTTTAACTCAAAATATGATTTATCAATATTTGGCACATGTGCCATTTTCATTTTCCCCCATTTTTTTCCAAAATGGAGTTTTTTTTTTATTTTTCCTCAAAACAAAATTTAGACCATTTCCTTTAAGAGCTTTGTGGGCATTTAGTAGCAAGAGGCATATCTACATATAAAAAAATATTTTTGAATTTTATCATATGCACTACATTTTTTTTTCTTTTTTTTTTAATGGATCTATCTATAGTCCTGTGGCCAATTTTTACTAGGATCAATAGGTGAAAAGTTACACTCATTTAAAAAAAACCCTGTATGACCAAAATTTCCAATTTTGCCCCCTCTAACTCCGGCACTTCTTGACTGATAGAGCTGAAAATTTGTGCCTGGCCTACTAACCAATAGTACTAACCTTCATGCAAATCGGAAGACATCGATTTTAAAAATTGGGTCACTTGACACGAAATTGCCCATATACAAAAATCATCGTAAAATATTAGATATCGATGTTAAGAACAAATTTAACCAAAATAATTATTAATCGGGTGAACTAGATAAATTATTTTATAAGAAATGCACTAAAGATCATCTGACTCGATTGAGGAAAGCTTTTCTGGACTTTCCAATTTCAAATTACATTTCATTCATGGTTAACTCCGTTATCAGTAAAATGAGAATTTGCTCATGCAAATGACTACTTCGAATAATTCGTTTATCCTCATAAAAACGTCGTTAGTAACTTTCAACATGCAAATCACTCCATAGAAATATCTTTAGTTTATTAAAAAAGTATTAAAAACTTTTAACTTAAATAAACACAATAAAAGTGTGGTTATGGATAACAAGGACAAAAACTTTTGCGAAGAAAAAAATCATTTTTGGCATAAAGAAAAGTTTTAAAACTGCACAAGTATGCATTTCTTTTAACATTTGTGAAAGTTTTCCAGCAATTTATATCCAATCATACATTAAGAGACATTTAAAAGAAAACATAATATTAAAAGCGGTTGGGAATAAAAACTTTATTGAAAACAAAGTCAAATATATTTACATAAAGTTCATCCGGATGTTTGTGGCTTTTGGAATCAACAACTAAGTAACAAGCCATATACAATTGTTCTCAGTGCTAAAAAATTTGCACTAATAAAATTAAAAAGCATTAATGTCACTTTAATTTATTTGGAATATTTTCTACTTTAAGTAATAAAAATCAAATTAGAGTGATACATTGTTAGGAGCAGAATATGATTATTCTGCATTTCTAATTCAGTTTTAGCGCAAATTTTATTAGTATTTTAAATATTATTTGCTAGACAATTTTACTCACGATATAATTTATTTCAGATGATTTTATATTTTATCTTATTTCAACCATTAATGATTGTTGAAAATACCAATTCTTGCCATTATTTACAGAGTACCATGACAATCTTATATGTAATGTAAAAATGTATAAGACTAAAAATATGTTCAATATTTTTCCATATTCACCAGATTAAGGAAGAGAATTTAAAAGAGGGTAAGGTTATAAGCTGAGGCTTATTCCTATTTAATTTCAGTAACGTTATTTACAAGAATTTATAGGTGTTATAGTGGAAGTGGAGTATAGTGATGTCTATGTATCTGAGACTTATTTAGGTAGAATTTCATCTTCATAACGTAGTTTATAAAAGTTTATTTTAGAAGGGAGCTATTGCCAAATATGGACTGATAACTACAAAAATCACTAGTATAATTGTCATATGAACGATATAAGTATGACTTGTGGAATGAAATTACTGATCGGTAGACATTTTTGTGGGTTTACTAGTTTTTTGAATTTGGTGCTTATATGGCAGCTATGGCCAATAATGGACCGATCTTCATAAAATTCGATATAGGGAATTTTATATATACATATGTCATAGATATATCATGTAAAATCTCAACAAAATAAGGGCCTGTGAAAAATTATGGGTCAGTTAACAGAATTATAACCATTTAAGTTATTTTCGGAAATGGTCGTTGTATGGGGGCTTTGGTCAAACATGGACCGAACCGAAGCAAATATTGTTTGGTGATTTAATTTTATATGAAACTTGTTTTTGCTGAATTTTGTATTGATATTGTCATTTTAAAGGCATTTACATATGTACATATGTATTATTTTGCCATATTTCGGTAAGAAATTTGTATGGCGGCTATGGACCGACTCTTACTAATTTCATCAGAGTTTGTCCTTTTATCATAAAAATAACTTGTGTTAAATTGCATGGCTTTTTCGACAAATTAGCAAAAAATTTGTTTTTTTTTTTGAGGTTGTATTAAATTAATATTACGCTGCTTAGGAGAATTATAAATGTTTCTTTTTTGTAAACTTTGCTGACTTTGTTTACGTATTTTAGACATGAGAGTGCTTTACATAGACAGACAGACGCGCAGATACACAGACGGACATAGCTCAATCGCCTCAAATTCCATAAAAAACAAAAATATCTATACTTTGTTAGGTCTTAGATGAATATTTCATTCAATGCGCTATGTTAAGAAGACACATTTTTGGCCAAATAAAGAGAAATTTAGTAAAATTTTAAAACATATCATGCATATCGCAAACTTTTCCTGATAAATAGTGTAGGGAAAATAGTCAGAAATATTATAATACATCAAATTCTGTTTTTACACGGTAAATCGTTTCGGAAAACTTCCTGTAAAAACCCGTGTAAAAAAGACATTGATCGTATGCAAAATAGGTTATTGGTTCCTTAGCTCTAAAACCTATTGAAATTAGTGAAAAACAAGTTAGAAAAGTATATTCGGCTTTGCCAAATCTTTAAAACCCTCCACCTGCAAATATACTGTTAAAGTTAAAGGTAATAAAAACAAGCTAAGAAACAGAGTATAAAAAAGGATAAGATATAAGATGAAGCTTTTTTTTCGAATTTGATCTCAATAACATTATTTACAAAAGATTTATGGGTGACATAGACGAAGTGGACCAATTATGGTATCCACTAATGTGATTTCTATGTATTTTAGGATTATATTGGTTGAATTTCATCTCAATAGCGTTATTTACAAGAGTTGTATGGTTGGTTGTTATGGTCGGAAGTGGACTTAATTCAGGAGCTATTATTGACTGACAGCTAAAAAATCCAGTAGCTTAATTGCCGTATAATCGATACTAATTAAAATTTCTGATCCATATTAAAATTGGTTCGATATCAATATTTATTAGACATTTTTGTGGGTTTATTTGTTTTTCGGAAATGGTTCTTATATGACAGCTATGACAAATTATGGGCCGGACTTCTTAAGGATATTTTACGTCTAATTTCAACATAATAACGGTATATTTAAGATATATATTAGTATAAACGTGGATTTCGAGAGTGGACCTTATGTGGGGGATATTGTCAAATATGGACCGATAATCTCAAAATCCAGCAGTTTGATTTAGGCATGCATGTAAATGATCCGTGTAAAATTTTGGAGTGGTAACCTTATTTATAAACGATTTATGAGTATTAAAGTGATTTTCGGAAGAGGGCTTTATATGGGGCATACGGTTAAAAATAGACCGAAATTCACAAAATTTTGTGGGATGATTTTTGTGTATATGTAAATGATCTGTGCAAAGTTTTGAGTCGGTACCGATATTTAGACAGTATATATAGGGACAAATGTCTCTTTCGGATGTGGTCCTTTTATGGGAGCTATAACCAATTCTGGGCCGACCATCATAATATTTAGTACAACAATTTATTTGCCTATAAAGATTATTTATGTCAAATTTTAGCCGTTTGCCGTTATTTATATCTGTTTTATACGTATTTAAGTGAATTTTGGAAGTGGACTTTATATTGGGTCTATGGTCAAACATGGACCGAACTAAAAAAAATTCGTTTTGCGATTTCTTTTTACACGAAACTTATTTTTGCTGAATTTTGTCTTGATATTCTAATTTTATAGGCATTTATGCATAATTGAGCACTATTTGGGGAAGATTTTTGTATGGGGGCTATGAGCAATCATGGACCGATTCTTACTATTTTCCGCACTCTTTCTTCTTTTATCATAAAAACAACGTATACAAAATTTGATGGTATTATCTGAAATATATTTCAAAATATTGCAATAAAATGGACAAAAAATATCAAATTTTTATGGAGGTTGTCTCACATATTGGTCCATAACTCTGGTTGACCTAAGCCGATTTTGATGATTTTCTATATCAAAGTTACCTGCAAATATAAGAAATATTTTTCAGGAAATGGCTTAATCAACTTAGAATTTCATAAGGATCAATAAAATATATACTTTGTTGGTCTCAGATGAATATTAAAAAAGTTTCTCACGGAATGACAAACGTAATATACCCTCATTCACCACTCTTGGCGGTGGAGGGTATAACAAGGATTTTTTAAGAATAAATTTTCAGGTTTATAAAATTAAATCGCATATACAATGTGTTTTTACACAAGCATAATTATTGAAGAAAAAAAGATATGCACTCTAAGAGTAATTTAATGACAAGTTCATTTGATTTTATATACAAAAAGGGAATTCCGTTAAATTTGTGATATGAAAATATTTCGCAAAAATTAAAAATTTCTTTATTTTCAAAACTTGTTAAATCAAAATCGTGTAAAACTGTGGAGTTTTGACAAAAGAACCTAACTCGAGATCGGACAATTTTCCACTTTTTAAACCATATGTATAAGTTTTAAAAGCGCATCTTTCTGTCTTTTCAGCATATTTCTAGATAGTGTAGATCGGAAGATATATAAGCCCCCAAATCAACCTATCTCGCAATTTTTACAATCTGCTTTTGACAAAAGAACACATATCGAAATATGCTGCAGGGAACAAAGAGAAATTTCATAACGTAGTTTTTACAAAAGAACCTATTTAAATATGGGTTTCCAATAATTTACTGAAATTATTTTGACAAAATAACCTATTTGCACTCATGTTCTTTTATCACATGCATAAACGAAAATAACACGTTCCCTTCTAAAGTTAAGTTCTTTTAAAGCCATTTGATCATTAGCATTTATTGTGACAAAGCAACCTATGTGAACATGAGTGCTTTAGTGTAGTAGGAATTATCGAAATAAGACGAACCTATATCAAATCAAGTGCTTTTGTCGTGTGCTTATATAACAAATTAAGACGTTTTTAATGATAATATGTTGTTTCCTAATATAGAAAAACATAAGCAATGCACAGAGGAAGACAACAAAAATACAAAGGTTCCAAAGTTTTGGAGGAGCATTGACTCTCTCGCAAGTGAATACATTGACTACAAGAATATATATATACAAGATTACGACAATTATCAGCTGTTTGGAAGGTAACTACGTCACGGCTCCAAAGAGTTTGTCAATTTGTATGTAATTTTCAATGATTTTAGAATTTTCGACTTTTCTAGAGGGTGCCGTGTTTGTGCACCTTTGTTCAACTACCGATATTTATAAGATCATCATACTATAGAAGTTTCTGGTTGTTGGACACACGCTTATGGAATGTGACACGGTTCACTCCCAAATAGAAAAAAAGAAGAAAAAATGTGTGAATTCCATATATCACCCACATGACTGGGCTACTTTAATAACAACTACAAATCACAAATACAATGCAATCGAGATGGTTCAAGATCAATACTTTGACTTTGGAAGTATATTAAAGAACAAATACACGTGGAGAAATACTAATACATTAGGTCGTGTAACACCAACTTTGTTTGTATATTTTTAGTATAATTTTTATTTGTTGTTTTGTAAAGGTGATAAATTGTAAATGTGACAAGATGCGATATGATAAATCTAAGTCTGGAATTTCACAGTACAAGCTAAAGATATCAGCCGGACGAGGACTTCTAGGAACTAGACATAGCGAAGACGGAAAATAACAAATTTAAAATTTAATAAATGTTATTCTGATCTTTTGCCAATATCTTCTAATAAAAAACGTCCGTTCTGTCATTTATAAATGCAGAGTTTCATAATTTTTACAATAACTTTCACGTTGAAGGTGAAGTACAATTGGAAGATGATTAGGATATTGACGAATATGATTAGCTGTAGACTGAATTATTTTTTTTTCTGAATTATAAAAATTAAAGCAATTTAATATAAATGTGAACTACAATATATTATAATATATTAACTATTTCTTATTTGTATTTTTAATTCAATTAATTTCAACTTTTCTTTTTCATACCTAAAAATGCATGTAATTGGTCTAATAGAAAGCGTAACTTTTTATAATATTCGTTTAAAATAAACTGAATTCTATTTAAGAAAACAACATATGTCACTGAATTTTTTCTTATTTCATTTTAATAAAAACACTAGTCCCGACAAAGGTTGCGAAATATTTGTTACTCTTCAGTATGAAAAAAGAGTTTATCTAGAGAAGGGTGGATTTTTCGATCAAAAATTATTTTGACAAAACAACACATCTCGATTTTTGGACATTTTCTCGGCAACAGTTGTATCTGGCAGAAAGATGCAAATTGTAAAATAAAGGTATTTAAATTCTCCACCATAAAAATAGGTTACATTTGCTTAGATATGTTCTGGAACGATTCTGTGACCCTATGAAAGTGTTTTTTGGCCCTCCTGTAAAATTCAGTTTTTCGACATTGGTTGTTTTGTCAAAATTCCACAGAAAAAAAATACCCTGTAAAAACAGACTTAGGTGTACTGCCTTTTTTAACCTTTATGTGCTCGGAAGTCTACATTTGTAGTAATTTTGATTGGATTAGCGAATAAAAATTAAAAACGTGAGTAAAACAATTTGAGGTTTTAGTAGCTTCCTAAAATCTTGTTTTAAGCAGATTTAAACGTTAGTGATGTAAAAATAATTATTTCGTAGGTGCTAAAGGGACGTTTTTTAAAATGATCATCTCGTGCCCAGTAGTCTACATTTGTAGTCACTATGTGGTTTGTATGTTGCTTATTACATTTGCACACATTGTTTTGCTTTTATTTTTGCTAAAAAAAAATAATTTTTTGCATCATAGGGTGTCAAAGTAATAACATTTCATCAAAAATAATAGAGCGAAGACAAAGTGTACGTTACAAATTTTACAATTTTTAAATTTTTTTTCTTTTTTATAAGGACAATGTAGTGTTAAAATAATGTTACTACAAATGTAGTCTTCCTATCGCCCACGTAAGTTTTCGGTCCCGAGCACATAAAGGTTAAAACAACACAGTTGCAAATACAATACAATTTCTGATACTAAATTTACGAAACATGGGTAAAATTTTTGCGCTTTTATTGGCAACACTTATTTATGGTTCACAGCTGATTGAGATATTTCAAAACATTCAAGAAAGAGAAAGAAACACAACCATTAAAACAGTGCTGCCAGTATTTTTTTTAGAGCTTATCCCCAATTTTTGATTTGTCATCCCCAAAAATCCCCAAACTGATTTTTTTGATTCTAATTTTTTTTTTGCAAAATTTTTATTTTATTTAAAAAATAATATAAAAATAATAATAAAAATTCATTTTCATCGATTGCTACATATATTAGTATTCAAACTAATTATATTTGTAATTATAAATATTGTAAAGAAAAAATTACACATAATTTAATATATAGAAGTATAAAAAATTATTTATCAGAGTTTAGCATTTCAAAAACTTCAGAATCAAAATCTTCTGATTCATCAGCCTCAGAAATTTTATTGTACATATCGCTTGTATTAAAAAGCTTTAGCATTTCAGCAGATGGATTAAATTTCTCAAAACAAATTTAATTATTTTTAAAGTATGTGTTTATTCGGAGAAGTGCTTCCAATAATTCATATTGCATTTTGTTACGTATTTTTGTTTTGGTAGTATTCATTATTGGAAAAACGCGTTCAACGCAAGCGTTACCCTTTAAAAATATACTCGAATATGTATATTTCAAACCTTTTGCCCAATCTTCGCGTTCTCAAGAAGAATTATGATTTTTGTTAATAACATTAGTATTTGCAGCCATTTTAAACGGTAAATATATACTTTTTTTTAAATATTTACATACTTCTTTTTTATTAGAAACCATACACTATAAATAATAGCACACATTTTTAGACTTGCCAGACGCACATTTTTTAGCTCCAAAATCATTCTTGTTACCATCACTTTTAAAAAAATATCCCCAAAAATCCCTTTAAATTGTGTTGTCATCCCCAACAAATCCCCGTATCACCAAGATGAAATTTTTATCCCAAATCACGAAAAAAATCCTCAATTTGGGGATAAATCCCCTAAACTGACAACGCTGCATTGAAAGTTTATTCACATGAGTTTTAAACAAAACAGAACACAATAAAGAGAAACTTATTTTATTCAAATATGTATTTATATTATTACTCAATTAAGAGAACGAAATCACATTAACAATATTGAATACACGTCAGTGATGGAAAATGCAATACTATTGTGCTATTTTCAGTACTTTTTCCCAACAAAAATACCACAGTACCCCCACATCATATTTAGTACTCTTTGTTTGTTTTGCTTTGTTCCCTGTTTAGAAATCTAGCTTTACTATTTTTATAATCATTAGCGGTATTCACACCGAGCTTGTTAGTTTGTTAGTCGTTAATCGTTACTTTTTTACACGCATTTTGTTTTTGTATATTTAACGCGCTAACGGATAAACATTTAACAAATTAACGACACGGCACCCCTGATAAAATAGTTGTTAGTTGGTAACTCACAATCAGCTGTTGCAGTTTCTAAATAAATATATTTAAAAAATCATTCGTGATACATTTCTAAAAAAATATTTGTGTACATTGAGAGTAAGTATGTTAAATAAATGATTTTTTATTTTATTTTAATAAATCATAAACTGTTCTCGTAGTGGATAACCAAAAGAAAAAATGAGTAATTAAATGGTTTACAATTGTTTTTTTTACACTTTCTCGTGGCATGTTTTATTTTTTCCAGAATAATAAATTGTGTCAAAACAATAAATCAGCTGTTACTACGAAATCAGCTGTTACTACGAAAGTTACCAGACTAACAAAGTTTTAAAAAGGGGGTTGTTCACAGTTGGTAACTTTAACAAATTAACAAACTACCGACTAACAAACTAACAAGCTCGGTGTGAATACCGCTATTGAAAACATTGGCTTCAAAACAAGAACATAAGGCAAACACAAATTCGTTATTCATGTTGTTGTTAGTGTGCGTTTGTTTGCAAAAGTTGTTAATGTTGTTCAAGTAACCAATTCCAATGTATTTTTACTAAATTTCTTATGTTTCGTACATTTCTGTATTTCTCATTTCTTGTTTGAGATTTTTCGTGTATCATATGAGTTTAAAAACTTCTAACATATTGGTGAAAGATCTATTAATGATATGGCATTAACACTAACAAAATGCAGGCATGCTCATATGTTTATTATCTTAATCCACAACAAATAAAAATTTTTGAAACATATTTTTACATAAAAATGAATTAATTTTTAGTTTGTTGTTATAATAGTTTTTTTTTATTAAACTGAATGCATTTTATTTTTGAATTATATATTTTTAAATGGATTTTTAATATTATTTTTGAATAAAAATATGTATATGTTTCCTAAAAAGTACCAATATGTTGAAAAAAGTACTATTTTTGTTTACGGTCAGTATCATTTAAATTTTTCATTTTTCCATCACTGATACACGTATAAAAAAAAACATTATGGCCAAACATTTGCTTAGTGAAGTCGAAAAACACAACGCAAATACATACGAGTATGTAGTAAATGCAAGTGCAATATACGCTCGCACATAGATACCAACTAAAAATATTCCGAAACATTTTGTTACTCTTTTCTTTCTGTTGGAATCTCACAAACACACTTAAAAGTATCTGCAATTTTAACACTAGATTTGTATTTACAAATCATTCATATCAAAAAACCAACAACGTTTGTTGTATTTACATACATAATATGTACATATTAAATTTTTTATACCTAAAAAAATATTGTTAAAAACTTACAAAAACCCAATTTGTGTGGTAATACATTTCACATTTACAATAAATACTCTAAAATGGCAAATAATCGCATGTGTGCTCGCTCGCTAAATCGGTTTTGTCTTAAAAACTATTTTTTCACTTTTTTGTTAACAAATCGATCACTTTATTGAACACATTGAATTGTGCGTTTCATTAATATTTCTGTTTTCTTTTATCTATGAAATTATTTTAAAAATTTACGCTGGTGTTTTGACCGTCACGACTTTCAACTCAATTCGAGTTGTACTGCTCAATAATATGTAGATAATAATAGTTAAAAGAAGAAAAACATACAGAATAGAACCGAATAAGTCAATGGGACTGTGTTTCGAATTGTATTTTGTGTCTAAATTTGTGTCTCTTCTAATCAATTCCGATACTCTCGGCGACGAAAAGTTAAAATAAATAAAAAGTCGCTGTTTTGTTTGGTGCGAAATAGATAAAAAACTGATTAATCAAACAAACAAACCTCTCTGGATTGAATACTGCAATAGGGTTGCCCTTTTATTTTAATTTATTACTGACACATTTTTACTTTCCTATAAAATTAGAAATCCGATTCATACATTTTCCCAGTATTTCCATATAAATTTCCCCTGATGCATTTTATGCAATAAAGCACTTAGTTGTAAATTTTTCGAGTAATACTACACGGGAAAATGTTTACGTAAAATATCTGAAATTTCAGAAAAATTGCTTTGGTTCAGCATAAGAGAATTGACAGTTTAAGATTTGGAGCCATCATTAATATACATCATGTTATATGTACTTTATTTCGATCATGTAGATTGATTGAATTTAAATTTGTTTTGGCTTAATTATATACATACATACATATGTTTTTAAATTTCTACTTGAAAAACGTTTATGTGACGGGTCGGTCCATTCTTAAAAGTTTCAGTGCCAAAAGGTAAAACTTTTCAAAAACATTGAACACATTCTTTTTATTTAGAAATTTTTATAATTTTGAAACCTTTAAACAATTGCTTAATAACTTTTAAAATATTCTAGCAAAAGTTGTACCTTTTGAAATCACACTATTGCTTTTGAAATAATTCCAGAAAAATGCAATAGTTTTGCAATTTTATTAAAAATAGCATTCAAAATAAAGCATTGTTCACATAAAGAATACACAGATTTCAACCAATCGTGAGTCAAAAAACGCTTATATTGTAGCTTCCAAATTGGTGCCAAAGTAATACAGTTTAACCTTGGCATAACGAATATTAAGGGGATTAGAAAAAAAACGTTATATCGAATAATTCGTTACAATGAGGTTCGTTATATCGAGGTGAAAATGCACTTCTATTCGTTATAACGAGGTAATAAAAAATAAATAAAAACAATACATGTTTCTTCGAATATTTCAGCCCTTAGTCTAATGCATGCTGCTGTCGACTACGAATGTAGGTTTGCTGGAGACGTTGTCGTTGCAAACACAATAATTTTGTGTGCATCTGTTTCATATAATTTGGATTAATTGATGGAAATCGTTATGTAAAGGTTGTAAGTTGACAAAATTCGTTAAATAGAGGTAAATAATTCGTTAGTCCGCAGTGAATGAAAATTCGTTATAACGAGGCTATTGGCAAATGTATTCGTAATAGAGAGGTTTATTTTGTATTAAATCTTATGGAGCGTTGTAGGGGATTTCAAAAAATTCTTTATATCGAGGAATACTTTATAGTGAGGGTCGTTATATCGAGGTTTGACTGTATTTTGATGCGCTTCAAACATCAGCCCAGTAAGACTTCTAAAAGAATCAAGAGAAATGTTAGCAACCCGTGCTGTTTTAGTGTGCAAATTAGTTAAACAAATATTTGAAATTAAACACACTTGACAACACTGGTCAATGTAAAATTCATAATACGAAAATGTTTAGGGATTTACATATGTTTCATTTAAATTGACCACAATTTCGATAAGAAATAAAAATATATATCATTCATAAATATCAAGACATGAATGCGTGTCTGTTAATATGTTTGATTTATATTTTAATTTATTTAACCAGATGTAGTTGCACACGTTTAAATGTAATATTTTATTTATTAAATGTGTACGATCTGATGTTAGTAAACTGTCAAAGGGTGTTAAATCTGATAGATTGCAATTTTTTGACATGTCTATATAAACTTGAATAAATATTACGTGAAGGTAAAAGAAAAATGTCTAGAAAATAACACACTACCAAATAAATGTAAGTGTTTTTGAGCAATGAAAATATTTAATGAGAGCCAATAATCACCTCGCATTTGAGCAGTTCGATATTTAAGGGAATGAAGTGAAATAACCTGTTAATTTGCAAATAGAGTTATTGAATTGAATTGCTGTAAAGCTTTTGTTGGCTTTCTTAAATTTTAATAAACAATTATTTACATCTATATATATAAAATTCAATGTATGTATGTATGTATGTATGTATGTAACGTATGGACTCCAAAACGGCTGAACCGATTTTGATGAAATTTTCACAGCATGTTACTGTGATCCTGGAAGGAATAATAGGCTATATGAAGTTTTGATTGTACAAACGGGGGTGGCACCGTCCATATAACCCACAAATTTAAATCGCCATATTTTGGGCAGTTTTTGACCTACGTCAATGATGTGTGGTACATATGGAATTGGCATAATTAGGAATACGTACCAGGAGAAAAGTGGGTGGGACCACGCCCCTTTTTAGGAAAATTAAAAATCGTAATATAGTCTTAACTACTGGACCGATCGTCATTAAATTTTCATAATAGGATATTCTTACGAAATAATAAATTCTTGACTATGTAAGTGGACAAAGGGGCATGGTCTCGCCTAAAGCATTGCAATAAATACATTAAAATAAATAAATAAATGTTTGTAAATATATAAATACGTTTTATTTTATTTTATGACGAGGGGGGGGAGTAGCAAAGCACACCGGGTTTAGCTAGTTCAATATATTTTAATGGAACAATTAATGAAATATTAGCATTTTTCAAAATAAAGAATAGAAAAATAGAAAACCTACCCACGTTTTTGTATGGGTAGTTTTCTTCATTTGGACATTTTAGTTGGAAACATACATATATATTTTTGAATTCTTATTAGAACAAACTAAAAGTTTTAAAAGAGGCAATAGTGAATAAATTTATAAAATATTTAAAATTACACTTGTTACGTACGACTTGTTGTTACGGCTCACAGCTTATTTAAAAGAAAACTAACAGGAACTTAAAAAATAAATTATTGTCATTTTAAAGACAAAATGTTATATGTCTAACAAACAAAAATAATTTATTGCAAAAATCTACTTTTTAATATATTGAAACAAAAAACACATGCAGGCACGTATGGGTTTCAAAAAACTTAAAATTAAAACTGGCAATTACACGATTTATATTTGGTGTGATAGTCTTTATTATCTACAACAGATTTAAGGCGATTTTTATCGTTTTTGTTAGAATTTTCACGCTTCCTAATGCTGATTTATAAAATTTACCACAAATATTCGTTACCATTAAGGTCTGGCGATTGTGGTGTCATCAAATGTGGGCCTATATATTAACCCGTTTGCACAATACCCGATTTGAGCATTGCATCGTCATCCTGTTAAATCGAAAATCTGATCTAATACCCAAGTACTCTGCACTTTCCAACAAGTTGGCCTTCAGAATTTCAAGCTTAAACTAGTCAATGGTTGTTTAAACAAGTGTTAAATTCCCAGTACCAGCAGCTGACATACAGGCCCAAACCATGACACTGCCGCCATAATGCTTCACTGTTGCCTTTAGGTTTTCTTTCTACAGTTGTGTTTTTGGTTTCCGCTCAAGAAAAAATCAAGTTATAAAAATGTTCGGTCTGCATATAGACACGGAAACATTTGGTAGGGAAACATTTAGTTTGTAGCAAATTACGAGTGGGGAAGAGAGCATCATATTCGGCGATACGCTTTGTTCACATTTTGTTTGTTGACATCTTTTTTGCGTTTTGAAGATTATTAACAAACGACATGCCATTTGAACCGAATATTTTAAACTTAGATTCATCGGCGAAGATGACCGAATTCTAAAATGCAGATTCCTTGCAAACATATTCTCTGGCAAAATTTAGCCTCCACAGTCTGTTTATCGGGTTCATAAACGTTTTCTTGCGTGCAACTCGGCCATTAAAATTATGTTAGCGCAAGACCAATGACCAGTTTCAACGCAACATTGTTTGGCCAGGTCAGCTGTGAAGCTGATAGCCCTTATTTTTCTTAAAATGTGTCGCTCATTGAAAATTTTATTTGTTGCTTTTCTGTCTTCGTTATGGATCCGATTTTCATGGATGAATTGGGCTCAATGATTGTTTGGACTGTGGAAGCTTTAATGTTAACCGTATGTGCTATTTTTCGCTGCGAGTGGCCATTTTGAAAATATTTTAAAACCAATTCTCGTTATTCTATTGATGTACTCGGGCACATTTGAACTATTTTAAATTCACACTTGACGTTACACAATCGGACTCAGAATTCAACAGAAAATACCAATAGAAGTAGAAAAAAAGGAAACCTACAGCCGCATTAAGCTGTGACGTAAAAATTAGCATTTTTTATTTTTTAGTTTTAATATATTTAAATGTACATTTTTGCAATAACTGTCTTTGTTTGTTAAACTATAATATTTTTTCTTTTTAATGACACCAATTTTTCTAAGTTCCTGTTAGTTCACTTTTTATGCAACTATGAAAACAAAAAATGCTTTGCATACAATCAGCTGTAAGTCACTGTACATATGTACATAAATATTTACATATATCTTTCTACACATAATTAATTACCTTAATTTAGAGTTAAGAAAGCAAGCCAACAACAGTTCTAGTATTAAAATTTGACATACATACATATACATTTAGAATCCATCGTATAATCAAAACTAAATACATACATATGTACATGCTTTCAGGTTAAAACTGATACTAAATAATTTAATAATAATAACACTAATAATTGTAAGTAATTTTGTTAGAAAAAAAAACAAAGTAAAACAGAGAGTATGTGGTAGATAAATTAAATTACAACTGAATCGAAATTATATCTTTAGGATAAAATGAATAATTGAAACAACAAGCTGAATGATGTTTAAACTCAATTCTAACTGTATAACACATTATTATTCGTATGTATGTACAGTGTTGGAGAAAATATTAAGTACGGCATCTTCATTTTCAATAATAATAAGAATAATAACATAAAAACGAATAACTATGTTAATTATTACTGCCAACTACTGATGGATGGATATTATGGTGAATCTATAATGCTAGATTGCTAGATTTTCTATGTATCTACATATTGTTTAAAATATTAAATTTTTTTATAAAAGTTAAAATGCTCGGAAAAATAATACGAACTATATTTAAAATAATTAAATTTGGTTCAACTGGAAAATATTAAAACCAAGTTTTAACGATTTTCTATGTTCGCTTGGTCTGCATTTAGACACATTTGAAAGGGAAGCAAATTACAGGTGGGGAAGAGAGCATCGTTTTTATGTTCGGTACTCGGCGATACGCTTTGTGCACATTTTCTTTGTTGACATCTACTTTGCTTTTTGAGATTTTTTTTATTTCTTTTTCGCCAATACAGTCCCAAATATCCGAGCCGAGCCGAGTTTTTCTTAATTTATCAAAACACGAATAGGAGAAATGTCAAAAAAGCAAATAATAGCAATAGTAATGAAATGTTACCGGCAACATGTTCGACTGTGTGAACGCGAATGAAAAAACAAAAGAGAATTCCAGATGTTTTTCTTCCAAATGTTCGCGCGTTATGTTTCACCATCAGTAGTAGACAGTAAGAATTAACAAATTTATTCGTTTTTTATTTTATTCTTGACCACCATCAAAAAACATTATGGTCTTCAGGGCTTACCAGCTGCTAAAGATCATAATTTGAGTAAAATTTGTAAATTGTTCTAAACGAAAATTTGTTTAAAAATATTTTACAATGCGAGTATCATCTCTGTAAACTGAATTTTTATATATTATATCGCATTCAGTTCATCAATCGATATAGAACAATTATACAAAAGGTACCAAAAAAGTGCCAATAATTTATTTTTTGCTTTTTGGTCCTTTAATTTTGGATAGCAAATATATGTTGCTTGCTAACATATATTACATTATAGAAGTGCATATTTAAAATTTTAAGTCTGCATCTCTTTTCTACCCGTTATTACCCTCTGAAGGTCGTGTTATAAAGAAATTACTTATTTTTGTGATTGTAAACACCTACAACACAAATTACGTTTTGTTAAAACAACAGACAAAAAAGGTACCAAAACACAAATTGTTTACCCCTTTAGTTTCAATTTCCCAAATGTATATTTTTGATAAGTTCTTTTTTCGTTTTTTAATATATCGATATTTAACATTTCTAGTCTGCAGATAAATTATTAAGATTAGACACAAACTACAATAATACACTTGTTTGTGACTACAAAAAGCTAAAATAAAGCTGATATTATTATAAAGACAATCATTATATAAGAACAACGTTTTTAAAGATTTCCCATTTTTCCCCTTTCTGTTCCCAGTGTTGTTTCAGTTGTTCAGTTGTTTGTGATTGCCGGTTTTTCCTTTTTATTCGCGACCTGGTCGAAGTTTTGAAAAAGGATATTGCCTATTGAGCTTATATCTATCTACGTTCCAAATTTCAATCAAATCGATTAAGCCGTTTGGTACTACCGGTTTCCCCCTTTTTATTCCGACCTTGTGCAATTATAAAAAATATGGATCCATCGACGTTTCAAATTTCAATAAAATCGGTTATGCCATTTAGGCGTGATTGCGGAACAAACAAACAAACTCACAAAGACATTTAAAATATTTACATATATGTATATGAATATATGGATGATCCAACACTATATAAATTGGTGTCAACCTACCCAGTGAGAAAAATTGCAAGTGCTTCCATTTGCAGGCCTTATAGAAGACCTGATTACTCATTCTAAAAGATTTGATACTCATTCCACTATGCTTTCTCTCAGAAGGTTTCTTCTATTTTTGCACAGCACAAATTTATTGCTTAAATCACTCGTATTTTTATTTGAGTGAGAGTAGACACATATTTGTATACACATCAGTATTGTCAGATTAGGGGGCTTCCCCCTAGATTTAGAGGTTTTTTTCTATTCAGGGGCAGATTTAGGTGTTAATATTATCTAGGGGGAAATTTGGGGGTAAGAAAATTGTATTTAGGGGATTTTCGAATTTATAGTTTGATATAGTACATAATTTAAAAACTGAGCATGTCGAAGATATTGTAACGAAATGACGATTTAGAAAGTAATCTGGCAACTACAAATAATTTTTCGATGCAAATTATTATGCTCATTAAAGAAAATTGTAAAACTTTTACTTTGTTTCCAAATAAAAAAGCGACTTCCAGATAATATTGATCTTAGGAAAAAATTGTCACTGTTTTCCATCGAAAATGCACAGAAAGCTAAAAAACCAGACATTACCAGTATCGTTGTTCATTTCAAAAACAGAGGATATCGACGCAACTTTTAGTGAGTGGAATAACTTGCACTTTATATCGTGGAGTAATACGAAAAAAAAGAAAAATTTTGGTATGAAGTTGGACAAAAGAGGGATGCTGGACCCAAAATTTTGCAGAATTAGTAAACTAGGACTATCTTTATTACTACTACCTTATTCCAATGCATCAGTTGAAAGAGCTTTCTGTATGTTTAATGTGGTAAAAATAAGCTGCGAAACAGAATGAACAGTTGAAAGTATTTTAAGAGTCAAGTACTCGTTAAACAATAAATGTCAAGATTTTATTCCAACACCTGAAATGCTCAAACTTTTCAATTCGAATGATATGTACACAGCTAGACGATTGAAAACAAAACTGAAAACAAAACTTCTGAGAAACTATCATTTTCTGATGTAACGAAACTACACAATCCTACAACAATCAATACCGAAAACGCTCCCCGTGAACTTCGAATTATACCACCAAAAAAACATGTATTTGCATCCCGTTTTGCTGCTGAAACAACTGTTGATGATTTGAACTACTATATTAAAACCAAGCTGAAATCAAACGATGACATTTTAACTCATAAATTTTCCTATTCCCATCCAAGAAGCATCACGTCTTTTAAGATTACAGTTTCATCAGATATATCCTCGTTTTTGGCCAGATAATACTTTGGTAAAGGAATATTTGCCAAAAGCACGCCAGAGTATAAAAAATATTGCCCGGATTCCCTCAATTGTGTCATCTGATCAAAAAAACTAATTGCTGAAAATGATAACCAACTATGTATTACCTATCAAAACGTTTTTGGGTTAAACACAAAATTGTCCAAACTTTACATCGATAGTTTTGCATTTAACCACCACGTAATAATATTCACTGAAACTTGGTTAAATAAAAATATCCTGAACAACGAAATTCTTTGCAGTAATTTTAATATTTATAGACTTGCTAGAGACACTACTACAATTGGAGGAGGTGTACTAATAGCTATTTCCAACAAGTTTTCATCTGAAGAAATAAATTGCAACATTCCTAAAGGCATCGAATTTATTGGCATCCGCATAAAACTCTACAACAGCAAAATATTTATGACCTGTTCCTACATCCCACCAAGCCAAAATAATAATCAACTTATTTACACAAAGCATGCTTCGTTAATTAAATCAGTAGTATCACTATCTGCACCAGGTGATTCTATTCTTGTTTTTGGTGATTTTAACTTACCAAATGTATCATGGAAATTTTTATCTGACTCATATATGTTTACTCCTATAAAAGCCGCTGACTGGGTGTTTGAATTTTTGAACAGCTTATACGATTTATGTCTTTTTCAAATAAATGGAGTTTGCAATTCGTAAGATAAATTATTAGATCTTGTTTTTGTAAATGAACCAGCTGATTGTTCCTTGCAGCGCGCAGATCCAATTACAACACCTGAGGATCGCTATCATCCTACGCTAGATATCAGCCTTAGTGTTCCTTTCAAAAGTAACTCTGACTCAACAAATCAACATGAAAAGGTTTTCTGTTTCAAAAAATGTAACTACGATGACTTAAATCATCTTTTATATAATACGAATTGGTATGATTTACTATCAATTCATTGTTATACTCCAGCAGCTATTGATTCTATAATTGCAAAATTTTATGAAAAATTATCAAACTTTTTTAACGAATGTGTTCCTAAATTAGCAATGCACAAAAAATCTGGTCCCCCGTGGTGCACAAAAGAATTATCCAGACTTAAAAACATAAAAAATAAACGTTTTAAAAAATATAAAACAACTAGCTTGCTGTTTGATTATAGCAGATTTGCGGTTTCACGTGCTGAATATAACCTTTTAAACACAGAGCTGTATAAAAACTATATATCAAATATAAAACATAATTTTAACAGCGATCCGAAATCCTTTTATAAATTTGTTAATTCCAAAAAGAAATCTGGTGGCTTCCCAAAAACAATGAAGTACGGTGCTAACGAATCCAGTGACGATCATATAATAAGCAACTTGTTTGCTGATTTTTTTTCCTCCACTTACTCCGATTCCCAATATGATTTACATGAATACCCACATCCAATTGCGGCCCATCAAACGATACACTTTTCTCCAATCCACACAAATCAGATTTTAGACTCCTTAAAATCTGTTAAGTCTTCATACCATATGGGTCCTGATGGTGTTCCTAGTTGTGTTCTGAAGAATTGCGCACATGCAATAGCTATTCCATTAAGCATAATATTTAATATATCCTTAAAATATGGTTATTTTCCTCAGTCGTGGAAAGATTCCTTTATTATTCCACTATTTAAATCTGGCAGTAAGTCATGTGTCACAAACTATAGAGGCATAGCAAAATTAAGTGCAATCCCTAAACTTTTTGAAAAGTGTGTTACCGACAATCTCCTTCATCAAATTTCGTCCCTACTCTCTTCCTGTCAGCACGGTTTTAGTAAAAGTCGTTCAACAGTAACTAATCTCATGCAACTGACCACTATAGTAAATCGTGGATTTATTAAAAGGAAATTTACAGATTGTATTTACACGGATTTTAGTAAAGCTTTTGATAAAGTCAATCATGAATTACTTCTGATGAAGCTTCATGCTATGGGACTTACACACGGGAGCTTAAATTGGATTAAATCATATTTAACAAACCGAAAACAAAATGTTGTTTTCAATAATACTACATCAAAAAATATTATTGTAAGTTCTGGAGTGCCCCAAGACAGTCACATTGGTCCAATTTTGTTTTCTTTATTCATCAATGACTTGCCGTGCGTAATTAAATATTGTAACGTCTTAATGTATGCCGATGATGTGAAGATATTTCATAGCTATAACAATAACATTGAAAAAAATTTGCTGCAACATGATTTAGATGAACTATTTCAATGGTGCGTGCTTAATTTAATGGAACTGAATCTGAAAAAAATGCAAACATATGCGTTTTTCAAGAAATGATAACGCTTTATTTAGCTTTACATTGGGCGGACATCAACTTGATTTGGTTACGGAATTTTCAGATCTTGGAGTAATTTTGGATCCTAAATTAAATTTCAAAAAACACATATATATGATGGTAAACAAAGCTCGTGGTGTGTTGGCTTTTATAAAACGTTGGGCTAAGGAGTTTACTGAACCAATCATTACTAAACGGTTATACACATCTTTAGTCAGACCAATCTTGGAATATGGATCTGTTATTTGGGATCCGGATGCGGATTATCTTAAAAACATAATAGAATCAGTGCAAAAACAGTTTCTTATTTTTTGTTTGGGTAATTCAACATGGAATCCTAACGTCATTATTCCTCCTTATACTACAAGGCTTGCATTAATAAAATTACCAACGTTGGAGAGCAGAAGAACTATGCTTAGCGTTTCATTTTTATTTAACCTAATAAATGGTGCAGTCTGTTCTGACTTCCTACTCAGCAACATAAACTTTAATGTTCCTCATCGATTAACTCGTTTCTATATTCCAATTTATATTCAAATTAATCAAACAAATTATGCTAATTCTGATTCTCTTAGAAAATTGTGTAAACATTATAATTATTTTTATTTTCTAATTGATTTTTCTGTTAATGTTAATGTAATTAAACGTAATATCACTTTGTACCTTAATCAGTGTAATTAAATGGTTGTCTAATTTTTTTTATTATTTTGTATAGTATATAAATTTTGTATAATTGGTCTGTAAGGATTTATTCCGTAGACCTAAAATAAAATAAATAAATAAATAGTGAAGAAGACTTTGCAACTCTTGAAATTTTTGGAGAAACCTGATTTTAATAACACTAACCATCTAGATGTTTATATGTACATATATAAATTGTATTCCTAATAGTTCACCTTACGTAAGTCCATATAAATGTAAGCGAAGAATAATTCAAATGTTGTTTTTAATAAGTAGTAGAGTATATTATATAAGAATGATATTGATGTACTATCAAGTTTAATAGAGATATGAATGATAACCAAATTACTACTTAAACTTTTCTGCTTTAGAGGGTTTTAAAAAAAAGTGTAAAATGTAGTGGGTTTCTAAATTTTTTTGGGGGGAAGAAAAAAATTATCTGACAAAACTGATACACATATACATATATTACTTTCTCATTCGTATGTAACAAGTACAAGAATTGATATTACAATGGAATATGTGTACTCATCTTATCTTCCCCTCACTCCGATGTCAAAAAGGTAATCAATTTTGCTGAAAGAATTGCGTCGTCTAAATTGGGACTTATGAAAGTTTGCGGTGTAAAGTATGCGTGAGCAGTACTTTATATATGTATGTACATACATGTAATTTTTCAAATTAATTTATAATTAAAATTAATTTAAATGCCTTCTTTTATTTAAAACCCCTTCTTTTACCTTCCTCAATGAAATTCTTAATTTAACAGACCTTTAATTACACCTTTTATGTGTCATTGCTTGGTAGACCTTCTAATTGCCCTTCTCAAGTAGGTCTTCTATCAGGCATCTAACCAGTAGCGAAATAGCCGCTGGGTAATTATTAAAAATTAGTGAAAATAGATGTTTGTCTAATTGTGAAAGTTTTACAAACAAATTTTATTTAACTTTTCATTTAAGCCTCAACGTAGGCAATACAAATTAATTTTTTTTTTAAATGTTAACTTTAAGTATATGATAATCAAACATACATTCCTACATATATATGTATGTATGCACTTAGCGCGGCGTAGAAGCGGACAGCGTTGGGTTTTGACATCTGCTAGCCCAAAAATATAGCCTCTTGAAAATACAGAAAAACGTTAAAAGATTTCACAATATTGCACAAACATAATTTCCAATAAATGTTGCATTACACAATGTTTAACTTTGATTTAATTTAATTTTAAAGATATTTTTCTTTATTGTCTTTTGTATGATCTAAATTATTGCTAGTACTTTTAATGGCCTAAAGTTTATAATAGTATATAAAGTTCAAAGTCCCGTATCTCCAAGAACCAATGGTTTTAAAATTTTTTATATATTATATGATGATGTCCGAGATCTTTTTTTACACAAATTCACACCACACAGGAGAATACATAGAAGACCAGACGTATTTGCACACTCAACGTATTCTTGAAAAGTCATTTCTATATCAAATTACAGCAAAATTTGAGCTTTTAACAATTTTGAATTTTAGCTGTACTCGTAATTATTTCCGTTTATAGTAACCATTTCAATAGAACATATTCGCCTATGTTCTATATTCCACTACGAAGTGAAACTAAATCGTTTTCAATTCCACATGGATAATTTCACGGCGTTCTAGAAAACGAGGTGAAACTTTTAACTACGATGAACGAAACTAAAAGTGATATTTTACTTTTTAAATCACTTTCACAAAATTTAGAACACAAAATTAATGAAAATTTCACTTCCACTTCATTTTACAAATGTAGAACCCAGGTGATTATTTATTTTACCATTTTTTACTTAATAATAAAAAATTGTACAAAAATATTATTTTATTTGCAATATTTTTAAGATAATTTAAAAACAGTTTCTAGCATAACACGCAAATGTCTTGAATATTTTTTTAAAAACCTGACTTAAAAAAAATTAAAATTTGGAAATTTCAACTATAATTCTAAAGCTGAGATTACAAAACGGAAAGGAGTATCCGAAATCTACATGCATTCTTTTTTAACCTGAAAGCTCCGGTGAAATTGTTTATATTTTGAGCATAATGTTAAATCATGTTTAATATTTTTGGGATTTTTTACCTAGCTATTGTTTAAAATAATAAATTTAATGTACATTAAAAATTTCATTGTATTATATTAATAAATAAACATTTTATTTCATATTACATTGTTGAAACCCAAAAAGCATTTAACATTAAATTTCACGCTCTTAAATGTCAATATATTTTACATAATTTTAACCCCACTCTTTACGGCCATGTAAAATGTTTTCTTGACTAGTAACTTAGAAATATCCGAATTATTTAAAAAAATTTCAATTCTACCCCACTGTGTAATATAAAAAAAATCTTAATTCTTTGATTTAAAATTCTTCATTATTATAATTTTTTTCTACTTTAAAGAAAGAAATACACTATCGCACAGTGGTTTAGAAACGTCTTATATTGGAAATAATTCGGTATCTCGGGAACTATTACAGATGTTGTATGAAATGGTACATGGTTGAAGCCGAGGTGTTTTCGAGTTGATTTTTAATTTTTTGGCGTCGTAGGCGGACGTTTCCATAGGTCTGGGGGGAAATACGTTCGCTTAAAGAATTAAAATTTTTTTTTACACGATTATGCATTAAGTTCTCTTTTCGGATCATTTTATATACAAAGAAAATTTGTTTCAATAAAAGAACAAATATAGAGAATTCTTGCGGAAAAAGTCACAAAAAAAAAATTCCCAAATATAGCTGGTATTTTAGAAAATTTTTTGATCCTCCGTAAGCCTGTCATATTTAAAAAGTCCCATAAAGATCGAGTAAAATTAAAAAACCTATATACCTATGAATTAAAAAATATGGCATAGCGTATTTTTGTATTCCTTTTAAAAAGCTGTTTATATTTAAAATTTTAGCTCATTCGGATCGCAAATGGATTTTTGGCAGCTGATTAATTTTTAGGGGCCTCCCACTGACCCACCTTCCGCCTACGATGCCAAAAAACTGCAAATTAGCTCGAAAAAACCATAGCTTTAATCATGTAAAAATTCATTACGATAGCTCCCGAGATACTAAACTATTCTCTAATTAAAACGAATCTAAACCACTGTGTATCAGCCATAAAAACAGATATTGGTACTACGTCAGATTTGAAAAGGTACGGGCTCTGTACATAAAAGCGTTCTGCAACTAAGATATTTACACTTGAGTAATATTATAATAATAAATAAAATTGCATTCAAATTTAAAAAAAAATCGATTTTATATATTTATCTCTAAGTTCTTTAAAAAATATTTTCTAATGCGCATTTATTTTGAATAATTTCCACAAGATTAGGTCTGTATTTTAAAATTGTTGTTCAAATTTTATTTTGGGAATATCAAAAAGTATTTATGTTTGCCATACGTTTATGTTTAAAATTAAATATATATCCAACACAAATTCTACAAAATACAAATATCAAATATACAAAATGTTTTGCTCTTTGTAGTAACTTTTTAAAAACAAAAATTTTTTTTGAACATACATGACCCCAATATATAAGCAGAATTACTACTAAATATTTTTAAAGTATTAAAAGCTGTAAGCATGTTTGCATTACATTTTTAGAAAGATTGTTCACATTACATTTTAGAAAGATGGTGTTCAGACATGCATTTTTAATTGACATTTGTTAATTAATGCCCTAATTGAATTCAATTATCCATACAAAATTTCAATTAAGATAATTGCTTCATTAAGAGTTAATTGTTCTAATAATTGTTAAAACTAAAAATACAATCCTGTGACAGGTAATAACTAAAATGGCAGTTGTTTCGCTTTTAAATTAATAAAGAATACTTTTAGCCTGAAAATTATAATATTACAACCAAATACAGTGCACTCGGGAAAACGTCAAATAGTTAAAACTTCGGGTGTTGACGTTTAACACATTGTTGAAGTTTACGAACGTAAAATTTTTAAATAAAAAAACATATCGATAATGTGCTTTTAAACGTTTTTATTGATTATAAACTAAAATCAAACATAAACAATTGCAAAAAGGAAAAAAAAACGTTCAACCTGACTAGAACCATAGAAGACAACTACAACCAAAAGAATACCTTTTAAATGAGATAATATTTTTATATCATATGCATTTAAAAAAAATCTGTTATTTTTTTCTGCTGTTTTTTTCTTCTTTCAAACACTTGGAAGAGAGCCTTCTCTCTATTTATTTCATAAAATTTTAGAGTAGGTAATGTAAAAAAAATAGGGTTGACGATTTGGGATGTTGACGTAAACGAGCATTGACGTTTTCCCGAGTGCACTGTAAATGTATATTTTTTGTCAAACGCTAATTAAATTAGCAATATTGACCATGTGTGAACAATTTTTAATTAACCAATAATTGACGCAATTAAAAATGCATGTCTGAACAACATATAAATATACGGTCACATTTGGCAAATATATGCCGAAAAAGACGTAACCACTAAATAACATATATTTGCAGTGGTTTATTTATTTAAAAAACTTTTCTTATTTAGGCCAAAGCACAACAAATATTTAGTTTTAATTTATTTGATGCTGTTAGATCTTGCAAAACTCTTGTCAGAGTCAGCAACATCATACAAATTTCTGCTAAAACAAGTGGTTACGCTTTTTTGAGTGAATAGTCCCAATTTACACGAAGCAAATCTTTAAGTTAAGCTGATCAACTTTTAGACATCAGGGTGAGGGGAAGATAAGACAAGTACGCTCTTGATTGTACTAGCAATTCGTGTTACTCTCTTATTCGTATTGCATATGTGTATTCAAATGTGTGTATAATCTCAAATAAGAATAAGAATTGTGCTGCGTAAACACCGAAGAAATTTCAACGAAAAACTTGTATCAAAATTTTCAATAAAATGTGTAAATTGGGACTTAGATTGCTTTCATTGTTTTTCTGAAGGCAGCATATGTACATATTTTTTATCTTTTGTTTGGATATTTGTACCTCCAAAGGTTGATTAATACTGTCATAGACATATAAAAAGCTTTCGACTTATATTCGATACTTTTTCTTCAACTACTTACACATGTACAAACAAACTTTATACGTTGTTCTAACTATTTTTCAAACAAAAATACATTCACGTAAATGTATACATATTTACTTAACTAGAAGACAAACAGAAATACAATAAAGAAATCTAAACTAATTTAAAGCTACTATAATGATTGTTAAGAAAAAAGCACAGATATTTCAGTTTCTTGGGCTGATTTTGATTGTTTTATATTTAATATAGTATATTTTGGATACGATTTGTTTAACTAAAAATAAAAGCGAATTGGCAGTTAGTCAAGTTGCACATAAAAAAAAAAAAAAAAAAACGTACGAGTATATTTACTTATTCTTAAGGAATACTTTGAAATATATACATACATATACTTGTATTGTATTATAAGTACTTTAATAGTATTAAAGTCTATGAGTATTTAAGTTAATACAAGTGTAATGTTAAGAAAACTACTTATTTTAAGGAATTTATTTTGAAGAGGAAAATGGACAAGGTTAGATATGTAGATAGATAGATTGAGAGATAGGCATATTATAACAATTTAATAAAATGGAAAAACAACTTTTGATATTAAATTAAGAGGAATTGGTAGGAAAGCAAGAAGTGAATAAGTTTGCTTATCTTAAGGATAAAGAAACAAAATTCTTTTAATAAATTGAAAATGTTTGTGGTTTTCTGTGAGTGGGAGAGAGAAAAAGCTGAAGGGAATGAAAAACTAGGAGGAGATGTGTTTGAATTGATTCTTCTACTAATTTTGTTTTTTCTGCTTACCGGTTTGGCTTTAGGTTTCTGTTTGGCTTGACGTTTTGGCTTCAACATATTCCGGAATTGTGGAATTTTTGTAATCTTTGCACTCTTGCACCGAAATCTTACTTGACGGAAGAAACACGCTCTCACCGAATACAATTTTACAAACACACACACTCCCACGAAACGTTACGTTTCAAATGACAGGGGTGATGTTGTTGCAGATTGTAGGTGATATAATTGTTGCTGATGATATTGTTGCTGATTTACTGACAGATGACAGACATTTATTCTGTTTTTTTTTTACAGATGTTATTTCAGTTTGTATTTTTTATTTATTATTTATTTTTCCTTTCCTTTGTATTTTTTATATTTTTGATATTTTTGCACTGTTTCGTTGTATGAATATATTTATGAATTGCGATTTATGTTATTGTTACTACTGTTGTATTAACACTGTCTCTGGAGATGTTGCTATTTTCGTTAATTCTGCCGGCTTCTCTTGTTCACGAAACGGTTGGTTTATTTAATAAATATGAGTGTTTCAATATCCTTTTTCGCAAGTTAACTTGGCTGATACGAATGAAGAATATTTTAACGTTTTTTTTTACTAAACTTTTTATTTATGTTGCACTTGACAACAGTTGTATTTTATTTGTCTAAATGAAATTTCCATAACGAAATAGAGAGAGAGAGAGAGTTAAGAAAAATATGTTCAAGTTAGAATAATATAATTTTTTTTTGTAAATTTCAAATTATCTTAATTTACAAATGTACATACTACTGTTACTACTTCAAGCTACATAATCATGCATATATATTTATGTGAATATGTACATACAGCCAGCCATTCATATTTAAACTAAATTATACAATCAGTGCCAATAAATATAACGAATTTTGGTTTCTTTTCATTTTTTTATATTAAAATTAAAATTGTTGTTCGTTGCTTTTATTAAATAAATAAAATCACTTGGTTTAACTTAAACTTAAACCAACATAAAAAACATTTTAAATTACCTTTAGTCATCAGAGAAATTATTTATTAACTTGTGCAATGTTGTATGTACTTTGTACATACATATGTACATACAACAATAAGAAAATAAAGAACCAAAATAATAAAAAAAAATATTACTTCTCTTGTTGCAAGTGAGTCTAGTCGGAGTCAGAGTTGTTATTTTATTGCAGCAATTTGTATGAGATGTTTTATATGTAGCATATTTAAACTTATGAATCTTGTTTTGTCAGGTGCTGTCTATACTCGTAATAATAATGACTAAAATATTATACATATAGAAACTTATGAAAGGCTATTGTCTGTTATATGGAAAGCTTTTCAGGAGTTTAGCATGCAAAATCTATTTCTACATATTTATTTATTATTATATTTCATGATAATTTACACAAATAATTCCTTGAAATCTATCAACTATTTACGTTTCCAGTATGAACCGAGTTTGAAGTTTAGTAATTTTTTTTCAGGATAGTAAATTTAAAAAAAAATAACACGTTATCACACGACATATGAAGGAATGAATTCACGTTTAAAGAAAAACTGACTTCGTAAACATGTTTTTGTTTTATTAAATGAAACATGGTTTATACAATTCCCATTTATATTTATTTATAAAATGGGTGAAAGATCTCGGGAATTATCATATTAATAGGCAATCTAAATTTTATATAAATGATGAGGCTGATGAGATAAAGACGTCAGTCATATCTTCGTAATAGTGAACATGCTTCGTGCCCATGCTGTGATGATTATGATAAAGATTAAGTTGCAGAGAAAGATTATAATTATAATGCGTCTGACGTGCAAATGGTTCTAGTCAGGAACATAAGGTAAATAAAAAGTAACTAATTCGGCATTCTCTAAAGATATCAATAAAATACAATATGTACACTGCAAACCGTTTATATGATTTTTGGGGATGATTACCATAAAACATAAGATATACATATATCTAACTTTTAATGATATTAAAATATAAAAACAAAAAGTTGTTGTTTCAGATAAAAGTATTTCAAGTGTCACGCTAGATGTACAGTGCTTTGTGATAACTTGTGTGCAATTTTTACACCGGCAAAACATTTGATGGAAGACCTTCTCTCTTGCCGGCACTATTGCCAGGAGCTGAAAAAAGGAGCCAATTGGGCTTTAAAAAAGCCAGAAGTATTAAAATTCATTGAAAAACAGCCAACAAATTTTAGTTATAACTTTATGGTTTTCGAATTAAAAACAACATAAAGTAATAAAATTAAAAAGAACTTCAATTATAAAACATGTAACAGTGTTAATTTTAACGAGTATGAGTACTTACTTTTGAAACCACTGGTAATGCCAAAGCTCCACTTTTATATGAAAAAAGAACATAATTGCGAGAATCCAAAAAACTACTAATTTGCTGTGTTTCTTCTTTGCTTTGAGGTGTTTGTTGCGTACAACAACATGTTGTTACTATAGTCTCTCTTAAGAGAGAGAATGCAAAAATGTGCCGTTATCCCACATAAATTCTAGTGCGGCTATGCCACAAACGAAATGACTGCTGAGAGGTAATGATTTAGGTAACAAGTGACTACCTCCTATGACATCCCCAGTTAAACACGTCACTCATTAACATTGCCAGTGGTATGGCCGGTAAGTACTGGTGATTATTGGTAAGTAGTCAAATCACAAATCATTCACAACTTACACCAACTGCTGGGTAAATAAGATTTGTGTAAGTACACACGTATATGTACGAGTATATGTATATTTTTATGTGCATATGTATGTACATTTAAAAATAAAATACAGTAAAAATTCGATAATCCGGATAACTGATTGCAGACCCCAATTCGGATTAGCGAATTATCCGGATTACCGGATTACTACGCATGTATGTAACCAACACCCTTCCACTCATACCTTTATTAAGATATTCAACAATTTTTACTTTATCTAAAATAGATAGAGTCTTGTGTGATCTCTTCACTGAAGGCATCTTGCATCAATACTAAACTAAAAACGCATGTGCACACATACTCATATCACACTATTTTAACTGTATTTTTCAAAGCATACTGTTTGAATTTTTATAATTTTGAATTGAATAATAATAATGAAGTGAACTTCGATTGAAAATTTATAAAAAATTTTACAATTAATACTCGCAAGAGGATAATTCTCATTTAAATAATAAAATAACTAAAAACGGTTTTTATTCAATCCGGTTTATAGAGTTGCAATCAATCCGGATTATGGAATACGCATTGAGCTGCAAAATTCTGTCTGGATTACCGAATAGTCCGGATTAGTGGAGTCCGGATTTTCGAATTTACACCGTATATGAATCTGAGTTTATATATTCATCGGTTGGGTGTAATTATATTCTTAAAATTTAAGGCCAATCTGATAACACGATAGTTATGAAATTTTTAAAATTTTATAAGTATTGTTATTTTTGAAATTAATCTTTTAAAAGGATTAATATTTTTAAGATGTCAACAAAAGTTTGTTATTTAACAAATTTAATAATTTTATTCGGCTTCTGACGTGGAATCTCGTCATCCGATAAGCTTAACATTGATCATTAATTGATTAGTTTTAGATGCTAAAGGCAAAAATAAAATCCACCTAACAAATCAGATTTTTAAGAGTTAGTAATGATGTAATTGAAATATTTTTTAGTTTTGCAAACATCTATAATTATAAAATTGATTAATTTGTTCATCCTTAGAAGTATCGCAAATGCGATTTTTCCATAAATATCACAAGTATGTAGGAAGTTTATGAGATTATCAGAAATTTCAAAATCGTGGCAACATCGCAATAGTGTTTTTAAGAACATCGAATACTTAATAATGCATTTATTATTTTAAATTTAATTCGATTCCTTTATTTTGTTTTAACAATTTTAAACAGGAAACGTACGAAATCACTAAATACTACATGTAGCTTGGAGAGCTTTCTTAAGCCCTCATACATACCTCCACCTAAAAGTCAACTGTTGATTCTACGTTTCATCTTGAGTTCTAATCATGGTTATTTCATCAGGGTATAGCTAAATTTTTCTTTTTTATTGTGAAAGAATATATATGTATGTAGTTGATTTCACTAAAAAGAATTATCAATGAATAAAAAGTAATTTTTCCGAAGTGATAAATATGGAAAATGTTCTGTTGGTTTTATTAAAAATTTAGCACTCTTTTTGGCGTACTTTTTTTTCGGAAATTTGACATTTTGTAGCGTTTTTTATTTTCTCTTAATACATGAAATATTGTTCAAATTAATATGAAAACTGTGCAGATGACATGAAAAATTTTCAAGTTGGAATGATAATGAGTTAAATTTTAAGTTGACACTAGTATCAATGCTAAAAGTAAATGGCTCAGAGTTGGTTGTTCTTGAAATAAATTACTATTTTAACAATCGAACGTTTTACATAAAATATTTCTTAATTTAAAATAAAAATGGCATTTAAAAGGCTGTATTAGAAATAAAAAAGGAGAAAAAAGCCAAAAGCTAAAAAATAAATTTCATGTCTGAAATGTAAATAAAACGGCTAAACTGGCAACACTAAAAAAAAAAACAATTGTTGGGTTATTATGAAGAGATATATGCTGTAGGATCTGTGATCTCATTAAAATTGAAAATAAATTATATTCCAAATTTTATGAAAGTAAATTCTTTTAAGTTTCATTATTTAATATTAACAATAAAAAAGAGCATAAAAAGGCTGTTTTGAAAATATGAAACAACTCTCTTAATTAGTATATAAAATATTAAAGGTAATTTTACATGAATAGTTTAAATTTTCAAATATTTTAATGGCTCGTATTTTTATCACTTCCTATTTTATTGAAATTTAAAGCATAACTTTTACTCTTAGCTATATCTCCAACTTGTTTTATATTTTTTTTATTGAAATCGGATCATGATTACAGTATAAATTATTTACTGCGCATTATAAAACGAGCATTACAAATATGTTAATTCTTTAACTTCGAAATTATTATTGCAAAATAATTGAATTTTATCGTAGCTTTAAAAATTGGCCTAGATAGATATTACCACATTCTAGATATATGCTTATAAAGGCATTTTCCCAGATTTTTTAAATATTCCTACATTTTTAGAAATCGTTGAAAAGATATCTGAAATAGCTTTTATTTGATATTGATTTTAAGGAGTTGGAATCATAATATAAATTACCAATTTAATAATTTTCGTGCCACATTGGCCGTAAGGACATAAACGAAGAAACAAATTTATACGTATGTACATTAGGCCTTCTTAAATTGCAAAGTTCCATATGTGTACATAGATATAGTTCTTTTCACATTTGTATATTATATTAAATAACACATAATTAATAAATGGCTTTGATTGTCATTGCAATTTTCTTCAAAATTTCCTTAATTATTTATAGAAAATTCTGCATTTTTTAATCAATAAATTAAATTAACGTATTTATTAAATGTATAACAACAACATCCAATATTGACATTGCCCTCGTGGATCAATAAGTGTAATTGCACCATAAACGGATCCTCATTAAAAAAGGAAACAAAGTAAAATGCAAACAACAAAATGAAAAAGATACACACTGACAAAACATTTTGACTTTCGATGCAATGCAATGCAATACAAGCTTGTCCGTATTTATAATGAATTTTAAATGAAACTGCACAGATACACAGGGTTTATTCCAATCTGATGTATAACAGCATGTAAGGATTTCTGAACACAATATAATTAACACAGATTTTGAAAAGACATTTAACAACAACAACAAACAAACAAAAAAAAACACAAAATGATGTTTAACCTATTTAACAATTCACATGAAATAATCCATTTTAAAGACAATGACTGCTAAATGTTTTCATTTTGTAATGTTAATTTAAAGCATTTAAAGTTAAAAACTGAATTAATTAAAATTGATAGCAGCCGTTTTTATGTTCATTTTTCTTTTATGTGGAATGAAATTTAAACCTATCTTTTTAAGTATATAAGTTAACACAAAGATTTAGTATTAATTTTTATAGAATGTTTATAAACTCATTTCCTTTTTAACACAAAGCAAAATACACAAATTGTTAAATGGCATAAAAGAAAAACTCAAGCAAAGAAGCACAAAAGAAAAATTGAATAAACCCAACGAAATGAATCAAAGAAAAGAAAGGAAAACGTTTCTTACCTTTTTAGGCTTCTTTATTGAAACAGTACGTGAATACTGATGATAGACCTGAACATGGTTTGATGTAAATTTGCCCAACATTAAGAAGTCCTTTAATTGATTTCTTTCTCTTTCTCAAAATAATCGATAATTATGACTGGATATTGTGTAAGAGTCTGGAAGAAACAAAGAAAAATAAGAACAAAGGAATTATTATAATATCGCACAATGAATACACTTTCGTAAATAGCGAAAATTAACATCATCTTCATCATCATCCCAATAAAACGAATATATTGAATAGAAAGTCATTTGTTGAACAATACATTTTATTCGTGAACATTTAGTTTCAGCAGCAACCGCTTAATGCTAATAGGACGGGTATAAATCTAACTGTGGCATCTTCTCAGACATTTAACACATTTTAAAGCAGCCAGTTATTATAACGAAACTGTTTTGTAGTTAGACTGTTTGATTGTAAAGTTGTCCTATAAATATTTTTTGAGTTTTTTTTACAATTAAATTCGACTTTTTTAAATAACCTTAAATTTTGTATTTTTTCTGATAAAACTTTTATAATTCTCAGCACAAATGGGAAATTAATAAGATGCTTTCTAATACAAGCTATATACTGTAAATAAAAAATTTTGTTTGAAGTATAAATATATATATATCGAATGAATCAAAAACGTATAAATAGTTGTTGTAATTTTATTTATTTATAGATGTTTAAATGGCAAATATAAGTATTTTGTCATCATTAGCCAATTATAATTTGATACCAAAACAAAATTCAGGCAAGCACCAAAACCAAAATTTAAATTTTTTTTTAACATTTTTAGATTTAGATTGTTTTAGATTCTAATAAATGCTAAATGAGGTTTAAAATGTTAAAAGATTAAGTATTGGATAATATATTACGAAATGTGTGTTACAGAAACAATTTGTGACCAAAAACTAAATTCGCACAAAATTCGCCAATTAAAAACTAGTAAGAAATCATAGTCAACCATCGCTATATAGGAGTTATGACATATTATGGAGCGATCATATATAAAATTTGTGTCATGACTTCTGAGCATATCAATATTGTATGTGTTCAATTTTATCTCGATGATAAAATCACTTTTAAAACATTTATAAGACAAATTTAGTTGCCTTTTCTAAGCTCAGCTAAATTTGCTATTTGAAGGACTTTTTACCTTTAAATAGGGAATAAAACATATTGTATATGTGAACATATCTACAAACCATAAGTTCCCTCGTGTGCTAAGCCAACAAAAACTCTTTGAACTAATAAATATTAGATTTTGTTCATATTCTTATAGGAAAATTAAAAAAAAAATTAAACCAACCACCCAAACAACTAACGATTTCACGCATAAAAAGATTTTACTAATGAGTCCTAAAAACACAAAGTTAGTTTAACCAAACAAAATCATTAATTTTAAATTCATTCATCATTAGAACTGAAGGCAATTCATGTATAAATTAAAAAATTAGAAAAAAATACTCTATATCTTAACGATACATATGTATGTGCATACATACATATATTGGGACAATTTTGCGCAGATATCCATTAGATGATTAAATATTTTTCGTATTATGAAATTAATGGTTAAAAACCTCCGAAATAAGTGATACGGAAACTATAATGAGGATTCTAAATGGATTAATATAGAAAAAGTTGACCATCCCTCAATAACTTTTGGGCTTTACAGGCATCGGACAATAAAATATACAAACTCAATTAATACTTTCAATACGTGCTTATAATAGAGACTTTGTTCACTAACTAACTTATTTTACATAATTTCTAAACGCAAATAGTTGCAGAATTTACATGTTTTTTTTTTTTTTTTTTTTTTTTTTTTTTTTTTTTTTGAAGGTATATCTGATATATTATCTGTCACAGGGACAAAGTGGTTTCGTTATATTGAAATAATAGCTTTTGTTATTAATATATTTAATTTTAAATAACTATACTGTCAATTAAACTGATAATGATTTTCTGTTCCCTTAAAAATCTAATTTTACATATTAAAATTACTTTTAAAGAGTTTTAAAGCAAAACCAAAATCCCACAAAGAAATCTTAAGAAATGAATATTAAAAGTACCTGTTCAACAAAATGAAACACTTGAATTCGTAGAGAACTATTCAAAGTATAATAGAAATATTCACAGAGAAGACCGTGCAATGTGAAAGGAAAATGGAGAAAATATTCCATAAATTTAATGAAAGAAAATCATGAATATTGGAGCGTATTGTTATTTAAGTAGCTACTTATTCCGTTCTTCCATAAAATGAAATGTTCGTATTGAAATGTTTTTAATTTGTATCTCACTATAAGTTACCTTTGTGTCTACTGTTTTTTTTTTTTTTTTAAGAAATGTATTAATAAACGTTAAATTTTGCTTTAAGTATGATTAAATATGATCCATGAAATCTTTTACAAGATCTTTACATTCAATACATCAAGTGCAGTGATGTAAAAAGGACAAATAAAATCATATTATACTAATATTTAAATTATTAGAATAATACACAAATATTTGAAATAAAATTATAATTTAACATTTTATACTCAGTGAAACACAATTAATTCGGTTTGTTACAAACACATTGAAAAAGTCATGGTGTAATTATATAAGGTAAGTGCAAATCAGCAACAAATATAACACAATAACTCATACCCCGGTTTGCGCCGTTTCAGTTTGCGTCGTTTCGAAGTTGCGTCTTTTTAAGATTCTGACTTCGATGTTGCGTCACATTGCTTCGAAGTTGCATCGTTAGTGCTTCGATTTGCGTCGTTAATAAATGTTTGAATGTACAAAGCAAAAATAAAACAAGGGATTTTCCGGTCGAAGTCTAATGCAAATTTGTATGTGAAAATTGTGTACAAGTTTTATTAATCTTAATATTTTTATGAATGGCTCTCCATTTCGGGACATATCAAAAACCAGAGTAAGTTGGATAAAGTATAAAAAGTATTTAAGTTCCCACTGCACGGAAAATGTAGTGTTGAGAACTACCGAGGATATTGATGGGTCGATTGGCAAGTTTACTGAGGACATACGAAGAGCTGTACATCACGCCTCCACATACGACGTTGAGTGCAGAAGTGGGACAAATAGAACTTATTTCGCTGAACTCGATCATCTCCTGTCAGAAAAAAGAAGAGTTAGAAGAGAGTGGCAAATTCACAGGTCTCCTGAACTGAAAGCTAGGCTACGGGTATGCAGAGATATACTAAGAAATTTCTTAGAAACCCAAAGAATGGCTTCACTTAAATCTTACTTGGAGGGTCTTGATAGTACCCCACAATCTGACTATTTGTTATGGAAGGCGGCACGAGGTTTAAAAATACCAGTTAGAGGAAAGCCTCCTCTGCGAAATCCGACTGGTGACTGGGCTAGAAATGATTCCGAGAAGGGGATTTTATTTGTTAACTATTTGAGAAATGTGTTTACTATAAACAACTCAAATAATGCATCTGATTTGCCTCCACTCGTTATTAGACCTCCTGTACCTCTAAGACTTAGCTTTAATGATGTTCAAAGCGCTATTGGTACTCTGAATCTTAAAAAAGCTCCAGGTATGGATAAAATCAGCAACAAAATGCTGGTGGAGTTACCTCGTGTAGCTAAAAGAATTATCCTATTTATTTTCAATGCTATTTTACGCCTAGAATACTATCCTGCAGATTGGAAGGTATCTATGATTACCATGATTCCTAAGCCAGGGAAGGACCCCACTAAAGTAGAGTCATATAGGCCAATTAGTCTACTGCCGACAATTTCAAAACTGTTTGAAAAATTGTTATTGGCTAAGTTGATTCCAATTCTGAACGACACTCAATGTATCCCAAATCACCAATTCGGGTTCGGAGCTAAACACAGTACCATCGAACAAACACACAGATTGGTAAATGTGATAAGACAGTCGTTTGAAGAGAAAAAATACTGCTCCGCCCTTTTCATTGATGTGTCGCAAGCGTTCGACAAAGTCTGGCATGAAGGTTTAATGCATAAAATTAAATTAACTCTGCCTGCTAACACCCACAAACTTATGAAAAGTTATTTATATGGTCGCAAATTTACAATCAAAGAAGGCGATTTTTTAAGCCCCGCTCAGCCATTTGAAGCAGGAGTACCCCAGGGTAGCATACTGGGTCCAACTTTATATTTGATTTATGCATCCGATATGCCGTTAGACCCCATAATACATACTTCAACTTTTGCAGACGATACAGCCTTTATTAGCGTTCATAAGGACCATCAAATAGCATCACAGAACTTGCAGAAATATGTTTATAAACTAGAGAATTGGCTTGAGCTTTGGAAAATCAGGGTTAACGAACAGAAATGTATTCATATAACTTTCACATTGCGAAAAGATACATGCTCGTTCATCAGAATAAATAATCAAATTATCCCGCAACACAATGAAGTCAAATACCTCGGAATCCACCTCGATCGTCGTTTAACTTGGAAGTCTCATATCGACGCAAAACTTACCCAGATGAGATTAAAAGCAGTGCAAATTAATTGGCTAATCGGCAGAAATTCTACATTAAAGTTGGATTGCAAACTTTTGTTGTACAATGCAATTCTAAAGCCAATCTGGTGTTATGGAATTCAATTATGGGGTACTGCCTCAGCATCCAACATTGAAAAAATTCAAAGGGGTCAAAATAAGATTCTACGTACAATTACTGCAGCTCCATGGTATTCTCGAATCCATAAAGATCTAGGCATTCCTTTGGTGAAAGTCGAATTTACAAAACACGCCTCAAAATATGTCAGCAAACTTGAACACCATCCAAACCCACTTGCACGAGACATCCTTAACTTTACTGGCCATGTTCGGTTGAGAAGGAGGGATACCCTTGCTTTAACTCAAGCGCAAAACAGATGACTGGATCAGTGGATATAAATTTTTTGTAGTATCATAATATTTTGTCTAGCACTGGCTGGACTTATTATTTTCTTTTAGTATTAAGATTCGAAAACTTATTGTCATTTCATTTCTGAAGATCCAATAAATAAATTAAATGTATTAAAAAAAAAAAAAAAAAAAATGTTTTTTATGTGTTTTTCATGAATTGTTATTTTTTCTTCAATAAAAACTATTATTACACAAATAATAAAAAAATTGGAATTTGTTATTGAAAAATCAATTCTTTTTTACTAAAATTATGAGTCTCGGAACGATTTCAATGAAAATTAATACAAATGTATGGAAAACTGTGATTCGGTTTTCGTCGTTTCACTTTCCGTCTCGTTTTTCCGGTCCCAATTAGCGACGCTAACCGGCAGTGTTGCCAGAAAATGAATTTCAAAATATGCTAAAACTTGAAAAACTAAGTGCTAAAATGTTCTACAGAAGAAAAAATAAGTGCTAAATTTTTTCAATGTAACAATACAATTTTTATTTCAAATGTTACAAATATAAATTATTGTTTTTTCTAATTTTGTTCATAACAATTGTTGACTTGTTTTAATAGATTACATTTCATATATTAATTCAAAAATTCCCGTGTTCATTTACTTACCACACCGAAAGAAATTTTGTTGAAATATTAATAAAAGTTATTTTTTATTTTTCCAAAAGTATTTTTTGGAGTAAAATAGTAAAAATTTTTTCGAGAATAAAATCTTTTTTATCAAGCAAATTATGCTAAAAAGAATTTAGCATAATTTCTAAAAATTTCAATCCATTTTCGAGAAACAAATTGCTAAATCTAGCACTGAAAGTGCTAAAATGGCAACACTGCTAACCGGGGTATGAGTGTAAAATAATGTACTACTGTCAAAAACCCTTGGAAAGTATTACTTTTGACATAAGTAAATTGTAAACAAAGTCAGTCAGTCAGCTGTGCTACTGCACTCACCTTGTATAGTTGCACCATGGAAAAAGTCGACAAAATAATAAACTTCTTAAGCTAGTTTTACACGATTGAAATTTTCTTCAAAATTGCTCTTCAAAATGTTTCAAACTCATGTAACAGCAAAATTTCTTCAAAGTTTATTTATGTAATAACTATAAATAACTCCGTGTAAAATTATGGATCGGTATCGTTATTTATTATTATTGACACTTAGGTATTTGTATGAGGGCTATGAGAAATTATGTACCGATTTTTACTATTTTCCTCATACTTTCTTCTCTTATCGTAAAAATAACGTGTACAAAATTTCATGGCAATATCTGCAATATATTAAAAAAAATTGCAAGAAAAATGTTTAAAACTATGAAGTTTTTATGGAGGTTGTCTCACATTTTGGTCCATTACTCTAGTTCTACTATACCGATTTTGCTGATTTTCAATACAAAACTGCTTAGGAAAATTACAAACGGTTTTTTGTAAACTCTGTTGATTTGGTTGTGTCTTTTGGACGTGAAAGTGTTTTACACAGACAGACAGACGGACATAGCTCAATCGATTTAGAATTCCATCAAGAATATATAAACTTTATTGGGTCTCGGATGAATATTTCTGAATGTTAAAAAAGGAATGATAAACTTATATACACCCTCGTTCACCACTTATGGTGGTGAGGGGTATAAACATCTTTCACATCAACATGTACGTGTGCATGTACTCGTATATGTGCATTGTGTAAGAAGTTTTCCTTGATTTTCTTTATTCTGTTAGGTTGTGCGACCGAAAATAATATTTTATTGCGATCATAAAAACAACAAGTGTGAAAAAATAATCTACCTAAATACGTGGTATTATTTAACTGAGTAAATATCTTTAAGAAATCATAACCATTGATTATATGATTTATTTACGTGTTGATTGGGATTGTTTAGGTGTGTGAGTGCAATGGGTTGCAAAAAATATTTGAATTTGACAAATATGTTACAATTGAGGAAGAAAATAAGACTTTAAATTATTTTCCAATTGTTATCTCTATTGTGCAATTGTTATCTTTATGAAGTTTTTTTATTAAAAAGATGATATACGCTCTTTAGAATTTCCTTATTAGACCAATTACAAAAACAAAATGTTTTTCTTGTCATTTCACACAATTCGTAGAATAAATTAAAGAAACCCAACCTTAAGAAATTGTTGCTAACTGTCATTGTAAACTCATTGTAGATATACGAGTATTTCATTATTCTATTCTAAATGTTTCTACAAAATTGTCAATGAAAACATTAATACAATACATAATTATAGCCACAATGCAAATCTTTGCAGTTCATCATTAAATTTTATTGTTTGCTTAAACAATGTTTATGTACTAAAAACATAACAATGAAATTGCACACATATAAACATACATTTGTATTTGTACATATCTACATACATATGTATGTACGAGTATGCATTTTTTTCAAATTGATCATATTTTCCAATTGTTTGTCAAAAACAACAATTTCCCAAAGAAAGTAACGCAAACATTTTTGTGTCGTAGTTTTCTTTACTTGTTTTATGGAGAAAAATAAATTTCAAGATTAATTCTTTTAAATTCAAATTGGGAAAGAAAAAATTTTGCATTTTTATATGTATTTAAATTAAAGTTTAAAGTAAAATAAATCAATTCGTGCATACTCTGCAGATGCCATTGACAGGTTAGCATAGAACATATCCAACCCATTACCACTTGCATTTACATTATACCTTCGGTATAATTCATTATGTTACGCAGTTGTTTGGCCACCAAATTCATAAAATGTAATGCTATCCGCTTATTGCAGTCGCTTAGATACCTTTTTATGCATATTAACTTTAATACCTTGTAACTATTCTGCAGGAAATACAATTGGAAGAACACTTTGGGGTGTTCATAATAGACGATGTCAATATCAATAACAGCATTTTTCACATTTCATGCTTTTGATATCGGTCTCTATTTTGCAAAAGCTAGGGCATTGATATCTTATACGATTTATTTGTGTATATGTATGAGTATAAACAGGATATCATAAATTCTTTTAACATAGCTCAGATTGGACGCGACGTTACTCAGTCATCTCAGTTACTAGATAGTTGACAAACCTTCTTAGAACAAATTAGTATTCCTTCAATTTTCCAAAAGATATCAAAGTTCCTCAAGAATATCTAGAGATTGTGAAAGGGTTTCATAAAATGTTTAAAATAGATCAGATTGAAGTGTCTCCTGGCCAGGTCCTTCTCATTCACTAGATAGTCGACAAACAAACAAACTAGTAGTTCCTCAATTTCTCAAAGACTGTCATATTTTGTAATGTAGGTGCATTTTAAAGAAAATATACCAAAAGATGCCAATGAATTACCACTCAGTCTTTAATGATTTATTTTAACATTAGTTAGACAATAATGGCAATAATTCATATAAATTCATTGTGAAAACATTGAATTCTTGTCACGATGAGTAGCAAACATGATTTGTCAATACTGCAAACTAAATTTAGCGGATTGGGTTAAATATCGCAATAAATATTCATCGCATTTGATTCGAATCGGGAGATTGCAACTTTAGGTTATACGTAGAAATTGTATTTGGATTCCTGAGCTTTAGCGTTGTGATGAGTAGAAATTATTTATTTCCTTTCTAGTTATTTTAGGCGTAGTTTGGATATAAAAAGATGGTGGTCGGAGACAATAGCTGCGCTTTACTTATTTCTCACATCTTATAGGCTTCATTCTTCAGATTCGCTTGTTGGATGTCTTCCAAATAAGTAGCGTGTAAAAATAGCTACATATACTGCGTGGTATATAAATACGTATATTCACGCACAAAGCAACAAACGATTATAAAATAATATTGAATTAAACATAGAGGAAGAATATTAAAGGAGCTTAAGATACGAGTATAAAAGAGGATGATAGGTGACATGCCACATACATGCACACAAACATACACGATGTATGAACTAAAATATATAACTACTATATAAGTAGAAGATAGTACGTGTAGATATGTATATGTATGTGTTTTATTGCAATGACCCTGAACGAATGAATAATAGGGTGGTCGATAATTTAACTTTTTTTTAAAACCAATTATAATTGGTAATTATCAAAGAGTTTTAATACTTAAAATTAGAAAAGTTTTTTCCTAAAAACTCGTTTAGTTTTAAAAGAAGTGCATATCTAATATTATTGGGTACGAAGTGTTGGTTCAACATTTTTTTAAGAATACTAATATAATAGTGACATTTTACCAGTCTTTCTATAAATAAAGGTCCTAATATTTTAATTTGTATTAAGTCTTATTAGCCTTCTATTATAAATAAACATTTTTATACCCTACACCACAATAGTGGGGATATTGGATTTGTGCTGATGTTTGTAACGCCCATAAATATTGGTCCAACACGAACCTTAAAGTATACTTATCGACTCAGAATCACTTTCCATATAAAAATGAATACAAGAAATTTGTGCAATGCGAAGCCGGTATTCTGTATACCGTGGAGGAGAAAATCCTTCCGCCCAAATGAAATAACTCCCAACAAAAAAACTGTTGGGACTTATTTCATTTGGGAGTTATTTCACTGTATCCACATTTTTAGTGGAATGCTACTGGAGTGTTAATGGTGTAAGCCAAAATAAGACTGAAGTACAACAATTTTTTCGACTGCAGGAAATTAATGCACTACTTGTATTTGCAACATACTTTAACCAAAGAGTACTGTTCAGAATTAGTGACTACTGCACGTATGATACAAAGAATTCCAGTGGTAGGGTATTCGGTGGGATTGTTGTTTTAAATAGAAAGTATTCGTATCCTCGAATTACAATATCTTCGATATATTGTTCTCCAAGACATTATATTAATAGTGAACACTTTCTCGAATATTGTGCAACTTTAGGTCCAAGATTCATTGCTCTTGGCGATTACAAAGCCAAACATACATTCTGGGAACATCGCCTTACTACACGCAGAGAAAGGTAACTGTCGGAAGTAATATCGTCGAACAGACTAGATGCCATATCAAATTGATATCGAAGTGATCAAAAATTTAAAAGTTAATTTTATATCACTGCCATGTCTGGATTTCTGATCAGATAATTCTCCCACTGTCGGAAATGAGTTCCAAAGAGAATGAAAAATAATAAGACTTGTAACCCTAAAAAGAAAACCAGTTGAATAAATTACAAAATGTATGTTGGTTCACACCTGCCACAAAATGAATATGTTGGCATTTTTACAAATATTATGACTAGCGCTGTCAGAGTATCTACACCCCCAATCTCCTTGGCGAGTAAAGAACAATATCCTGTAAGATATTTTTTCTTGTAAGAAAGAAAACAACTCTAAAGCGGAAAATTGCAGTCACGATCTCCAAACCTAAAGATTAAACTCAATCAGTCTCAAAGAAGATTACGAGCCGAGTTGAGAGGAATCGACACTCAGAAACTATTTACAAAACTTAGGTCCTACTAAGAGAATAGAACATAGTCTATGGAACGATTAAAAAATATGTATAAGCATCAAAAATAGCCAATAGAAGAAAAATACAACCAAACAAGTATTTACACCAAATAGAACAAATTCTTATATTATTGCCACAATTATTAAATTATTAATGATGTGATGCCTCGTCCAATACAATTTTAGATCTCTGCAGTGAATTCAATTGAACCTGGTATGGATAAAATCACATCTAAACACTAATACTGTTGTATTTGGTCGTCAATTTGCTTTCAGAAGAAAACACAGTACTATCAAACAGGTACCTAGAATAGACAAGACACGCTTATTCGAGAGCACACAATATTGTTCCGCATTATTTATAAATATCTCGCAGGCGTTTGATAAAGTCAAATGATGTGCTCTCTCCACGTCGAAAAATTACCACTGGTGTACGCGATATATATTGTGGCAGATATGCCAACGAGCGCAACTATTTACATATTCCCCGGCTGATGCGCATTTGCAAGTATTAATAAAATGTAGCAGTCGAAAATCTTCAATCTCACATAAATGCATTGGAGAAATGGCTACACAAATGGAGAATAGTAAAAAATAGTAAATGCTACGAAATGTATACACTTTACGTTTACCTTAACAATAATTTCAGAATTCCCAAACATAATCATGTAAAATTATTTGGTATCCATCTCGACCGCCGTCTAACATGGCCTCAATATGCTACAATAACAAAAATAAAATTAAAGTCTGCACAAATGTAGTCCTGGACCTGAACTACAAGCTCTACTGGAATAAAGCAGTTTTAAAACCTGTATGCATAGCTGCCAGATTTGACGATTTATCGTTATTTTGACGATTTCTTTTTTTTCAAAAATAGCAAAGTGACGATTTGGCGATTTTTTCATTGAATATGACGATTTTGTGAATTATTAAAATTATCCATCATTTGTTTGTTTTATTCATATTTTTGTTGCCAAATTCTTCCTTTTTAGAGACAGCAATTATTTTTCTTATATAATAACAAGACATATTTCAAGAACAAAACTAAATGATAAGGATGTTTTTTGAGTTAAAGCCAATTGTTGAGTTTAAGTATAATAATTCCATATAATATTTTGAGTCAGGATAGTAATAATTACTAAATAATTACTTCTGTTATTGGTAAATATAAAAAGCAATTTTTAATGGTGAGATGAAGCAATTTCTGAATTTCAACGGGGAAATTCTAAAGAAACTTCTCCTATTTTACCAAAACGTATATGTTGGCTGAATTGGATTCTTTCCTCAAAATATTATATAAAACTTAATAAACAGAATTGTTTGGACATTGTAAGATATTTATTTTTTTAAAAACACGATTATACTATTAGAATTAGTGACTTTTTATTTTTCAGATTTTTTGACGATTTTTTTCTTTTTTATCCGGTTTTTGACGATTTTTTTTTTCGAAATCCAACTGGCAGCTCTGCCTGTATGGCATCGTCTAATAACGAAATGCTACGAATAATAGCAGGTGCTCCTTGGTATATTTAAAATCGTTACAATCATAGTGATCTCAATGTTCCTACAATACGTGAGGAAAATTGAATCTTATAGATTTATATTTTTTTTGGATGTTGCAGTGACAGTACTTTATTTATTTATAATTTAGCCTAATATTAAAATACTTGTTGTGAATTTTTAAAAAGAAAAATTCAAAAAAGATGAAGAATGAAAAAAATTACACTACTAAACGTTTATTAAGTCAACGTAAGTAGGAATACCAGGTGTAAAATGTATAATATGATTTCTTTTGAATAAATGACATATCTAAATAAGTTGCCAAAATGTTTTATTTCGACAAAGAATATTGAGAAAGAATTTAATGGAATAAAAGAATTTTTTTATTTTATAAAAAAAATGCCACAAATTGAAAACCCTAAAATATACTCTGGTACGAGATACATTTCATCTGTATTTGTATTTCAAACACGTTCAAACACACAAACATCATCACCAGAGTATCGACAAATAGTGTTGTAAACATTTCAGTAATTTTAAGAGTTCCTTTCATTTCGACACAAATTTCCTTGCAATTTGTAGCTTTTTTTAAATTCTTAAAAAAATATTTACGAGTCTATGTATCGGCATCAGCTTGTGAGTATTGATAATATACGTATTAATGTGTGTTAAAGTTTGTTTATGCAGTGCTGAGATATTTGCTTTTGGCTGCAACCGATGTAATTTTTTTCCTTGAAATTTCTTCGGTGTTCACACAGCACACTTCTTAAATATTGCCTAAGTCGCTCGTACTTTTATTTGAGAGTATACACACATTTGTTATTACGAATAAGAGAGTAACACGAATTGCTAGTACAATCAAGTAGCATCTAAAAAGTACATAATTAGTTTAGCTTTAAGAATTGCTACATGTAAATTGAGATCTTTTGTCTTTCTTTGTTGGTACCTTTTGTATCTGTTGTTTTAAGTCAATGACATTTGTGTTGTAGTTTTAAGAAGTAATTTTCCCATAGTACCTTAACTTAAAGGGTAAAAAGGGAATTTTGCTTTTATTTTAAATAAATCACTTACAAACTTAAAGTTTTAAATATGAATTTCTGTAATACAATCAACATATGTATATTTGGTGAATAAAAAATTAAAGGGTCAAAAAAGGCAAACAATTATATTTGTCTATGTAGTTCTAAATCGATAAAAAAGAATTTATTTTTTTCAAACAGTATTTTAAAAAAATATGTTTTACTAAAATAATAAATTAAAAAAATTAATAACAAAAAATAAATTCCAATGAAGAATAATAAACAATAAATATAGTTTAATTTTCGTACTGTCAAAAAAAATGTTTGCGCACTTGATATCAAGACTGATGTTTTTTTTTAATTTTTAGTTGTAATATTTTATGTGTCCACCTTGAGCATCAATTACAGCTTGTAGACGTCTTTGCATGGAATGTATAAGCCTCGGAATGTTATATTCTAAAGGTATTTTTCCCATTCTTCTTTGATTAACCTTATCAATTCGTTTTTATTCGTTTGTGCCCTTTTTCCTACCTTTTGCTTAAAATGAATCATTTTTAATAGGCTTGATATCAATAAATTTAGCACAATTGTATAGTAACCAGGATTTACATAAATAAAATTATTTGGATTATGTGGGTCAATAAAACCAAATTCCATAACGCTCGCAGTCAGTTGTTTTTTTTTAAATTCTGATTACGCCGTCTCCTTGCTCGATATACAGCCCCATACCATAACGGACAACTTTCCAAACTTAACTGTAGGAATAATATTTTATTTTCTGGTGCTGTCAGAGACTTACGCCAAACTCTTTGCAGTACGTCATGACAAAGCTTTATTTTCGTCTCATCTGAGAAAATAACATCGTCCCAGTACCTTTGGGAAAGTAAAATGTGTTCGGTGGCAAATCCTTATTTTTACTCAGCATTTAAACGGAGAGCGGCGGTTTTTTCCTAGCCACTCTTGAAGAATATTTATGAATTTTAAGAATATTTCTGATGATTTTATGGGAAACACGTATCCCTAAATACTTTTCCACTTGAAGAGCTAATCTAATTAGTTTTCTATCAACTCGCTGCATCAGCTTTTTGGTCTGCCTGTGGATCCTTGTAAGTCTAGTCGTCCTTCTTTTTCAGCACGGGATATAATATTATATACAGTTCTGATTTTCAGGAAGAGTATATGGCCAACTTCTTGGCGGATTTGTCTTTGTATTAATTCAAATAGACTAATTGTATAATATTTTTTGAAACTCACTTTCTGGCATATTATTAGTAATTAAATATGAGCACACTTGTTGCATTCAAAACAATCATTTTACTACTAAATCCTTTTTTTATTTATTTATTATTAATAAGTATAGTTAATGTGTGCAAGAAAAACCGCATGTGAATATTTTGTTGTTGGAAAGATTTTTTTGACAAACTGTATGTATACTTTTTTAAATACAGGGATTTAAAAACAATATACATTTGGGCGAAAAGATACTTATTTATATTTTGTTCAGAAGTGACATAAAGTGTGCTGTTTCTTTAATGGCGTTTTCTTTTCTGGCAAAAATGTTACACGTTTTTCCCATTTCGCATCTTTTTTAATATTTTTGTGTTCTTTTCTGAAAAAATGTCAACACTGCTAAAGTGTAGTGTGTTCTTTTCTATAAATGTCACACTATAAATTAAAAAAATGGTGCACCTTTCACACTCTGTATTTTTAGAGGGGGAGAATCGCACGACAAAACAGCTGACCAGTGATGCCAACTTGTGAGACTCAAAACGCGTAAACATTTTTGAAAAAAGGGCTAAATGGAAAAAAATCCATTAAAACCACATCCAATTTTCTTTTTTTTGCGTTTTGAGTGACTAAAATCCGGCTAAATCTAGCCCGAAAAGGGCTAAGTTGGCATCGCTACAACTGACATTTGTTTTGTTTATGAATGTGTATTTGTGTTAAGAAACAAAAAAAATATACAAAATGGAAAATATTACTACTTTTTTATGTGCTGAAAAAAGTTTTGGATGACTTGTTAAATTCATCTTCATTATCTGATGATGATAAAATATTTTATATGATTATGGAAAAGTGAAAGGCTTTGTAGAGAACGTAATTATGAATACTCTGAAGTTGATGTATGTCAAATTTCCTACTTCTTATGTATATATGTAATGTATGTCTATATATATAATTTTTATACTTTAAGAATTTGCGTATTAGTCGAGAAGGTGCCATTGGTCTTTTTGATAAATATTCATTGTCTTATTTCAAGCGATCTTACCAGGGAGCTATCTGCTTCTTCTTTTTTAACAAAAAAAAAAACAAAAACAGCTGTACATGAAAAAAAGTGTTACACTGTTGTAATTTTATGTTCTATTCTGACCATTAAAAATGCGACATCTTTAAAATGTGGGGTAAACATTATTAAAATGTACATAATAACGGTGTAACATTTTATTTCAGAAAAGAAAACACCATAAGTAATCCCAAAAAGTTTATTGTGAAAGTACATTTTCGATAGTTGACATTCAAGGATAGAAAAGTGTAATTCAGTGTTAAAGCTTTTAAGTATAGATTTATTTTAGGGATTCAAGTAAAACAGTTTAAATCCTTAAAAGTTTTGGCCCTTTTTGTATCTTTATATTATTCTTTATATTCATTCAAAAGTCCACATTTATGTGTAACAAAGAAGAATTGTGTGTGTTTAATTAAAAACACTGGCGCAATTCATAATCTTGTGCAAATCATTGCATTTGCAAAAAGGTTTAGCATATTTTTGCTATAAACTAACAAAATACACAGCAATGACAGAAATGTGCTAAACCTTTTTGCAAATGCAATGATGCAATACCATTTGCACAAGATTGTGAATTGCACTATTATTTTAATTGGAGCATCATATCGATCTGGAAAAATTGTTTAAATATCGTTATCAGAGATCGAAGCGGTTTTATTATTATTATTATTATTAAGTGAGGCCTCATGCACTACGACCTATGAGATCATTTGTGCAGCCTTGAAGTTTCATCATGTTAGATTGAGGCTATGTATAAAGCCAATTATTTTGTTAGATGAGAGATCAAATACATCCCCTGGGGCCATAAAGGCCCTTCCGAACCATCTTGTTCTGCGTATTGCCAGCATTGGACAGTCGCAAAGAATATATTCAGAGGTTTCGGTTTCAAGTTCACAAAACCTACACTGATCATTCGCAACATTACCTAAAGTAAATTGGTGATACCTAAAGCTACCGTGTCCTGTGAATAATCCAGTAAGTAATCTCAATTCACCCTTTCCGAGCGATAGCAACAATTGAGATCTTCGTTTAGACAGAGTAATAAACCTTTTGGACTGTCTAAGTCCTGGCAGGTTGTTCCAAAATCGGGAAAATTCCGATTCTACCCAAGAACTAATTCGTTCCATAGTGTATCCACGAGGAATGCCAAAGAATGGTTCCGGGCCTATAAATGGGCGTCGAGTACCTCTATTGGCCAAGCAATCAGCACGTACATTACCAGCATGGCCTTCATGACCTGGTAACCAGCACAAGGTAAGTTCATTATGCGTGCCGAGTTCATTCAATGATGTCCAGCAGTCCATAACTACCCTAGACCTTATTTCATATGAAGATAAGGCTCTGAGAGCAGCTTGGCTATCAGACATAATAAAAATCCTATTGTGCCTAACTCTACGTCTCAGACGTTCATTAGAGCATATAAGGATGGCATAAATTTCCGCCTGAAATATAGATGGGAATGTACCCATTGGGATTCCCCTTTGAAAATTGGGCCCATATATGCCAGCCCCAGTGTCACCATTAGCCTGTTTGGAACCATCGGTAAGTCTGGATGCACTCCTATAGGCCTCCTCCATTATCAATAAATGTAGGGGTGGGATATGTAGGATTGCACCCAGAGCATGAGTGGGGCAGGTCTTCATGGACCCAGTAATAGAGATACAGATGAGCCGATAGAAGCGGTTTTAATTTGTTTATTAATAATTTTGTTCCATACATCATTAATTCATATTTTTTTATTATACAGGATGTATTGTGAAATTTGAGTGAAATTTTATGTGTTATGATATTTATGTATTTATAATTTATTTTCAAACAGAGATTCGTTTGAAGAAAATTTAAAAACCTTTAATTTTAATGTAAAGTTGTATTTACAGCGGACACATACAAATTCTGTTAATTGATTTCTTTCGAAATAAAATGTATCCCAATTAAATGACTTTTTGAGCAGAAATAAAAAACATTTGCTAATTTGCGAATATGTAAGCAAAGTTTTGTAATTGTGAAACAATTCAAAAAAACAATATTAAATTCATTGGTCAGCAAGCCAGGTTTTTATTTCTTCTCCTACAAAATAAACTCGTGTAAGTAATTTTATAGAACAAACCCAAAAAAAAAAAATCTTGTATCATATTGCAAATATTTACCTATAATTGGAGATACAAAATTTATTATGTATATTAATGGACTGGTAAAGAAAAAACTTTGCATTTTTTACAATACTCTTTGCGTATGTGGATTGTATGAAAATGACAAAAGAGACCTCGACATATAATAAATAAGAGCTCATGAGCACATTTGCACAACAATGAGTTTTTATGTTGAATAAAGAAATAGGAAACAAATAACAGTAAACAAGAAATGTGTATCAGAAACATCCTGATACTGCAAATAGTAGCATTATCCCAAAAAAGTTTTCTATGTAAACAAAAAAATAAAATTAAATTTGGAAAAATATTAGTTTGTAAAAAAAATTTAATTTTATTTTAATTTTATACCTTCTATGCCCGGGAGCAATGTTCAGTAGTTTATGTGTCAAATAATTGTTCGCAGAAAACTAAGCGACATATAAAAACAATAAACATTCCGATACTCAACATTAATGTTTAAATAATAAAGCCTTAAAGGATGAAATAAAATGGTTATAAAATTTGTCTAGTTATATGTGGGAAACATTTTTAATACTTATAACTTCATATAAATTGGGCCAAATTAAACTTTTCGTTATGTTGGCCATCCTAATGCATGCACTCGGCATTCTGCTATCGAATAGCAAAAACTTTATTCCTATTAAATGTATGGATTAAAGCAAATAAAAATTAACAACAGGTGATATTGACATAAAATTCTTTACACCCTACTGCAATAACATACTTCTATTTTTAAAACAATTTAAAATGTATACTATAAAATATGAGGCTTTAAAATGTCTCTCTTGAAAACTTTAAATGAGGACTCGACATTTGCTCTAAAATGGACATATAATGGCTAAGTAATCTATGATGATATCTGTCAGTTAATTTTTTTTTTTTTAAATTATGTTGAAAGTTAAGATATTAAGAAATATTTAATAATTAATATTTCATTTAATATTATTATTAGCCCAATCATGAATAAAAAATTCGCGCGAGTTTTTTTCCTTTTCCCATTTTCCCCATTCAAATTCAATGTTAAAAAAATAAAAAGGGAAAAAACTCCCGCGGATTTTTTATTCATGATTGGACTGTACCTATATATAACTAAAACAAGAATATACATTTCCCAGTTTTCATGTCGAAAATATTTTTGCATATACATATGATGAATTTCATTTAAAAATCGAGATAAAACTGAAATTTTGAACCCGACCCCCACAGATATCGATGAAATTTTGTGCATAGCTAAATTTGATCAATACAATATAACTCTAATTTTTAGAAATGACTGTTTTGCGATTTTTTGGGCGTGACACAGTGGGAACTCAGAATCGGCTAAACCGATTTCCATGATCTTGGTATCATTAAAAAGATATTTTAACAGGCTTTATGACACGTAAAAAATAAAAGAAAAAATACACTGTAAAAAAAAATTATAACAAAAAAAATTTTAACTGACGAAAAAACCAAAAAGATCAAGGGTTTTTTACAGTGTATTAATTTTTTAGAAAGGTTTATCCTTCATCTATACCATATCAAAAAATAAAAATGGGTTCTTTTTTAGTTTTTTTTATATAATTTTTTAAGTAGTGTCAGTAGGGAGCTATCTGCTTCTTCTTTTTTAACAAAAAAAAAAACAAAAACAGCTGTACATGAAAAAAAGTGTTACACTGTTGTAATTTTATGTTCTATTCTGACCATTAAAAATGCGACATCTTTAAAATGTGGGGTAAACATTATTAAAATGTACATAATAACGGTGTAACATTTTATTTCAGAAAAGAAAACACCATAAGTAATCCCAAAAAGTTTATTGTGAAAGTACATTTTCGATAGTTGACATTCAAGGATAGAAAAGTGTAATTCAGTGTTAAAGCTTTTAAGTATAGATTTATTTTAGGGATTCAAGTAAAACAGTTTAAATCCTTAAAAGTTTTGGCCCTTTTTGTATCTTTATATTATTCTTTATATTCATTCAAAAGTCCACATTTATGTGTAACAAAGAAGAATTGTGTGTGTTTAATTAAAAACACTGGCGCAATTCATAATCTTGTGCAAATCATTGCATTTGCAAAAAGGTTTAGCATATTTTTGCTATAAACTAACAAAATACACAGCAATGACAGAAATGTGCTAAACCTTTTTGCAAATGCAATGATGCAATACCATACGTAAAAAATAAAAGAAAAAATACACTGTAAAAAAAAATTATAACAAAAAAAATTTTAACTGACGAAAAAACCAAAAAGATCAAGGGTTTTTTACAGTGTATTAATTTTTTAGAAAGGTTTATCCTTCATCTATACCATATCAAAAAATAAAAATGGGTTCTTTTTTAGTTTTTTTTATATAATTTTTTAAGTAGTGTCACTTCTAGTAATTGCCCTTATATTTTATAACAAAAAAAAATTTGAGGTAACGAAAAACCAAAAAAGATCAAGGATTTTTTACAGTGTATTACTTTTTTAGAAAGGTATTTCCTTCACCTATAACATATCCAAAAAGTAAAATGGGTTCTTTTTTATTTTTTTTTTAAAACATTTTTTTAAGTAGTGTCACTTCTAGTAATACGTACCGAAAGTTTTCGAAATAATTCGAATAACAGCGAAAATATCTGGTCACATTCACAAAATAGTTCAACAATTCTAACATTTTTTAAATGTTTACAAATAAAAAACCGTCAACAATTGTTTATATTATTTGGCATGTTTTTATTAATTTGTGTTTCATTTTATTTAAATTTTTTTTAAGTTAATTATTTGTAAGAAATTTTGAATGAATGAAAGCCTTGAGTTCCTGTTATAGTTTTAGCTTCTTTATATCTTGAAAATAGCTTTTCTTTAACGTTGTTGTATTCGTCAGCATCTGCGTAAGCAACTTGTGTGGTGGTTTCTGATGCCCAGTGATAGAGTTGCCTCGTTGTCAGGATTTCATTTTTATTTGCAATACTATAATTTCGAGCACCTCTCTTCAATGTTCCTCCGATTCCATCACATGTGTGCCAAATTTGAGCAGCGCAAAATTTCTTACAAATAATTAACTTAAAAAAAATTTAAATAAAATAAAACACAAAATAATAAAAACATGGCAAATAATATAAACAATTGTTGACGGTTTTTTATTTGTAAACATTTAAAAAATGTTAGAATTGTTGAACTATTTTGTGAATGTGACCATATATTTTCGCTGTTATTCGAATTATTTCGAAAACTTTCGGTACGTATTACTAGAAGTGACACTACTTAAAAAATTATATAAAAAAAACTAAAAAAGAACCCATTTTTATTTTTTGATATGGTATAGATGAAGGATAAACCTTTCTAAAAAATTAATACACTGTAAAAAAAACCCTTGATCTTTTTGGTTTTTTCGTCAGTTAAAATTTTTTTTTGTTATAATTTTTTTTTACATTGTATTTTTTTTTTTATTTTTTACGTGTCATAAAGCCTGTTAAAATATCTTTTTAATGATAACAAGATCATGGAAATCGGTTTAGCCGATTCTGAGTTTTTGTAGTTTAAATGGAGCTCTTTTCGACCATTTTTGCGTTTTTTCAAAAACGTTCCCACTGTGTCACGCCCAAAAAATCGCAAAACAGTCATTTCTAAAAATGAGAGTTTAATTGTATTGATCAAATTTAGCTATGAACAAAATTTCATCGATATCTGAGGGGGTCGGGTTCAATGCATCTCGATTTTTACATGAAATTCGTCATATATTTTATTTCAGGTCACAATAAAAAGACACATGACAACTTGGCCATTAAATAAAATGTATACGAAAATATGATTAATTTATTTTGAAATATAAAGAGTTATTAAATATTTTTATTAAATTATTACTTCTGCAAACTTTTGAACCAGAAATTACAGATTTTAATAATAAATACGTTTTTAGAAGTTTAGAAATTCTGCTCGATTTTATTGACACTCGAGGAAATTAAATCTCAATAATATTAAGTTTTTTTTTTTTGGAAATAAAACTAAAAGCCATATAAAGTTAACGAGTAGATATGAAATTCAGTTGGCGAAAACATATTTCTAAACTTAGCTTATAAATGCAGTCTTAGATTAAAATAAGTAAATAAATAAAATATATTAAATTTCTATTGTTTTTTTTTTTGTGATTGAGAAATGGGAACTTGAAAAGAGAACAAACATTTGATCTACGATTACCACATGCATGATACATATAATCCTCTTCTAAGTGGTGGAAGATGGGACCGTGAGACACTTGATTTAGCTTTCGATTTTAGTTTTAATTGATATTCTCACGGAATAATATATGACGCATGTAGGAGGGTATAGGCATTCTCTATAACAACTATTGTAGAAATTGTTTGGAAGAAGAGGATTCAGTGTGCGATGGCCTAAACTTTAGGACATTGCAATTCCCCGTACTGAAAACAACAATACACATACATAGTTAAAATGGTGTTCATTAGTTAGTTAGTTTTTGCAGCCTGTGATTTTCCTAAGAACGTAGGTTTCAAAATTAAAGAAAATAGGTTTAGATATAATTTTTATTGTGCTAGAACTACATGGTTGTACCTGCTAATGTTATAAAATATTTGGGTGTCAATTTATGTAAATTGAGAGAATACTGAGAACTAACTATTGATTTTTTGAGGGCACTTAATATCACATTGCAATACATAGTTACAAGTGTTGTCAACTTTGAAATTTCAAAACGCTCCAAAATGGAAAAAAACGCGCCATTTAAGAAAAACCCGCAACAAGTTTAAAATTTCGTTGAATTAGTTTTAAATTTTTTAAAAAGAGAGTTTTTAAAAAGCCTTCTTTTTAATAAACGAGCTAATAAAGATATAATAAGTATTTAATCACTCAAAATTTAACTCATACTATGCTATTCGGAACTGATGTACTAACTGGTAAAATAGGGCTAATTTCAGTACATATTTGGTACATTTTTAATTATTTTTGTTTTCTATTTTAAATACTTCTATTTGAATTTTTTTAATAAAATTTGTTAGGGTTCCACTGGGACTCTAATCCTGGTTGTTCGTATACCGTTCAATATACCAAACCATCAGGCTACTCGAATGCATGAATTTTTATTTTCATGTTTAAAATGTTAATTTTATTTTCAAACAAGGATTTTCATCCTATTACCTTTAGCAATTATCTTCATGTGACGAATTTTTGATTATCATATATTCGTATTTAAAATGCATTCAATGGGGTCCTTTTTCATCGTATAGATTTAATGATAATGAATTATTAAAAAAAACTGCAATTAAAAATTAGTAAAAATAAAGATTTCATCACATTTTCGGAAAAATTAAAAAAGCACCGAAATTAAAAAAAGCGCACCGCGCACCAACTAAGGAATTTTTCGCACAAAAAAATTTAAAAAAATCACCAAACATGGTGCAAAACGCACCAAGTCGACAACGCTGATAGATACAGGCATTTTGCTAAATAGTGTTCAAAGGCTTCAACAGGCAATCTCATCAATGTAGATATTCATTGTTAAGACAAATTCTTAAAATGTTTAAAAAGATAAAAACAACTTATTTATATAAACACGTAATACTATTCCAAGCTAAAAAAATATATTACTTTGAAAATAAAGGAATATTTAATTTTTTTAATGATATATTTGAAAATTCTAAAGAATTCTTTTGTTTCCAGCAACGAATGTAATACTTTCTGCCATTAACTTAAAGTTTTAGATTAAGTTTGTGCGTACAGTTGTTGCGATTTTATAGCTTGTTGCTTCTGATAAATTCTTAAAATTGTTTCATTATCTTTAAAAGCAAAAGCAAAAAAAGAGTAAAACATTTCAACTGTATTTTAAAAACCTACACAGACAAATTGGATTTAATAACATTTAATGGTAGTATTTTTACTTTGGGTTTTCCGTTGTACATACGAGGTCTGATCAAATAATAACCGTTATTTTCAAATTTCCTGAGTTACGTATGTTAGATTTTCTCATTTTTTCTGCATAAGTGTATTATATCTGAGGTGTATTACTTTGAAGGGGAGAAGATAGTTATTGATGAATAAATAAATACTTTTTGAAAACAATTTAAAATAACGTTTATTTTTTGATCAGACCTCGTACATTTTGTTTGATTCGGTTGAAGGCGGAAAACTTTAACAAAATATTAAATTTTGGTATTTTGTCAAATAGACTAATGCAGATATTGTGTTACGAAATAAAAAGTCCATCTTTTGTTAGTGTGATTGGATATTTGTTGTCATGACCTGCACCAACAGAATATGAAAAGAAATGTTAATGCTGAATTGTGTTATTTTCAGGAAATTCTAACTTCCCACACGTTTGGTAAAGTTGGAATAATAGTTTGGGTCGATTATGTAATTTCTATATCAATAGTTTTTTTTTTATTATATTGTACATAAGGTAAATATGTATGTATATATATATTAACATACATTTGGTGCTCATAAATTTATCAGGAGCAGTTCCACAGGTCCCAAAAGTGGGCCAAATCGGGTATGTGTGAAATTAAAAACGATCCCAATTATTCTTTAATCAACAAGTCGAGTAAAAAACATTGTCGTAGCTACATACATATGTATAAATTATTTCTTATAGTTTACGATATATTAGCATTTAAAACAAGTAAGAAAGTATAGTGGGTCAAGCCGGACCAGATATGGGCGTTATATGGGAGGTATAACCTATTGTGGACCGATCATCCAAAATTTAGTGTCATGATGTCTGTGAAAATAAATATTATATATGTTAAACTTTATCTCGTTATAAATACTTTTAAAAGATTTATGGGCTTAAATTTAATTATATGGGAGTTTCGAATAATTATGGACCGACCATTATAAAATTATCATTATTTTCGTATTATTTCTGTATATAAGAAACTTATTTGTGTCAAATTTTATTTGGATACCAACATTTTTTTTAGAAATTTATGATCGTTAAAGTGATTTTCGGAAGTGGTCCTTTTATGGGAGCTATGACTAATTATGGACCGATCATAATAAAATTGTACCTTGCTATTTGTATATATATGAAATATATTTGGCTTCAATATTATTTGGATACCGACATTTTTGAGAGAGTTATGCTCTTGAAAGTGATTTTTGGGCCTTATATGGGAGCTACAGGTAATTATGGACGGATCTGTACAAAATTTGCAGATGTAATTGGCTTCATTTACCACTCATTAATGATGAAATTTGTTGGATATTTGCATAATTCAAACATTTATGATTCGAGAGGACATTTGTATGGGGGCAAGGTGAAATAATGACCGATTTCCACCAGTTTCAGTCCTATCCATCTTTGGGCCGAAAAAATATCACGTATCAAATTTGATCGAAATATCTTCAAAATTGCGACCTGTACTGTGCGCACAAGCTTTACATGGACAGCCAGCCAGCCGGACGGACGGACAGACGGATATTGTTAAATCGACTCAGAAAGTGATTCTGAGTGATTCTGAGTCGATCGGTATACTTTAAGGTGGATGTTGGACCAATATTTTTGGGCGTTACAAACATCAGCACAAACCCAATATACCTGCCCCACTATGGTGGTGTAGGGTGTAAAAATAAACACAAACTGGGATGCCTTTTGCCAAAACTCAAAATTTTTATTTTTATGAAGCTATTTTGTGTGTTTCTAATATACATATGTATGTAAGTAGGTTTTCCTAGCTACACGACCGTCGACATTATTGACTTTAAGCGGTCTATGGACTGTTTCGTTGTTTAGTGTTCTTCTTAGTTTGTCGTTGATTTCTGGAACAATAAATGTGAGTTTAAGTGGCATTCCATGCTTGGGCATATTATCGACCAATTTATTAAATTTTTTATTGAATTGACGACATTTCGGAAATGTTTAAATATTTTCCTTTCGGCAAATATATGTAACTAATCACATTTGGAATATACATTTGTACGAGTATATTAAAGTATGTACATACATACATAAATATAAAATGGATTTTAAAACAAAGTTAAAAAATACCAAAGAGAAAATTTCCTTTGGCTTAGGTTCATTAATTCATTCCATCGAGATTGCAAAAAACAGAATCTACCATAAAGGAGAAATGACAACAATAACATACATACATACATTACTGATATTGTCAGCAATAAAAACAACAACAAAATACAAATTTGTAATAATAATAATAATAATAATAAGACGAAGAAGAATACACATAAATTTTAAACGTATTTTCGTTCTAACTTCTAAAATATGTATAATTGCCGAAGTCTATTTTTTAATAATGGCGAGTAAAATATATGATGTTTACAAATAGATCTTGGACAACAAACATTGTTAATGACGCCGTTGGCAGGGAAGAAAATGCATTCCAATGTGCCAATTGTCTAAAAAATATTACTTCACAATGGTATTCTTTCAGTTATTAAATTAATGAATTCAAGCTAAATAAAATTTTCTCTTAAAATAAATGTCAAAAGCTCAACAATTTTTCATTAGTAAAAAAACAGAAAACTCTAAAAATTAAAAATAATTTTAATGTTAAAAGAACAATTAATATTATTATTCATTTAGAAAACCTACGTCATGTTCTTAAGATGTTGTTCCATTCAAGGCATATGAAAATTTTATCGATATTTAAACTGTATGTGAATATTAAAATTTAAAAATGGCATTTAGGAAATAATTACTTCCATGTGTTCATAACATTTTTATAATTAAAATATTTTTTGTTAATATTAATCTCAATCATGGTGCAACTATACAGGGTGAGTGCAGTAGCCCAGCTGATTGACTTTGTTTACAATTTACTTATGTCAAAAGTAATATTTTTTCAAGTATTTTTGGCAGTAGTACATTATTTTACACAAACAAAATGCATGTTGTTTCTATTTTGTGTTGTATTTGTTGTCGATTTGCACCCACCTTGTATAGTTACACCATGATCTCAATATTTGAACGGCAGACAATAATTCTCTAAATGTACAGGAGATGGTATATAAATTGCAAGATATTTTAATATGTTTAAAACCACTGCCCTGATTTTTTTTTTTTGTAAGTTAAACAAATATTAATTTCTCAATTGTGTAAACAAAACAAATTTCTATAAATATACAAAGCAAAAAACTACACATGATTATATTAAAATAATTAAACGATTCAATATAGTATACTTGCATGGCAATTTTGTGTAATTTACACCATATATGTAAAGACATGGATTACAGAGAGGACAGGCAAAAGGCACTCCGGATAATATTATAAGCCAAAAAGAGAAATTTGGCAAATTATTTAAATAAACATCAACAGTTTATTTTGTAAGTATGCTTGTGTTGGTTGGACCTTACAGGCATATAACTTCTAAATACATCTCTCTCCATTGAAAATTCTTGAAAAGAAATGTGTTACTTAAAAATAAACACATCAACTCGAATAAAAACACCTTTACTACATACACACGTTTACATATGACTGTTTAAAAACTCACATATCTTTGTATGTGCATATGTACACTTCTATACACGTTCACTAGGGTGTTCAAATTTTCCGATTTTTCTGTCGATAACAAAACGAATAATCATCGATTTTAACTTGTTACAATAATTCGATTGCATGTTTAAAAGAATCGAATTATTCGAAAAATTTATTTTTTTTAAATGAAGTGGAATATGAAAACTTTCTATTCGTCTATTTGTACGTAAATTTTAATTATTTAAAGCCATCATTTATGTTTATGACAAATAATTAAATGTGCAAATATTGCATATTTTTTTTTAGATTGATATAAAATTTTCTTTATTCGAGAGATAATCTTCTGACATTAAAATTAAAATATGACTTCTGGCATATGACTGGCTTGGACGTTGTCTAATCTGGAGGTCTAATTTTCGATAAATGTTTCCAAAATTTGTGGCCAATTCAGGCTTATTATGGTTTCAACAAGACGGCGCATCATTTTACATAGCCCGTGCCTCAATTGCTTGAAATAAAATTGATTGTAATGAAGAATTTGAAACGGTTATAAACGAAAAAAGTTTAATTTGGATGATCCAGACGGTCACCACATACATTAGCGTGATACAAGACACCCACGTCAGACGTGTTTTAAACGATCCAAAGGTGGTGTATTTATGATGGTGTGGGCTGCATTTGGAGCTCGAGAAAAGTCCCCAGTATGTATATTGTCAAGCAAAATGAATGCTGAAATATATGTAAAACTTGAAAGGCAAAACAATATACAACTTTAAAAGATTTCAAAAATGCAATATTGACAGAGTGAGATAAATTTGATATAACAACTCTACAACTTAATAATGTTAATAACTTGTTAAACTTGGCATTATTAATGCCTAGTAGGCATACTATATCGTATTAATATTACAAATATTTTTTTAAAGAGTAAACATTTCGTATTAATAATAATTAACACTATTTCACAATTTTTTTTATGGAGTTTATATAAAGCTAAGTATAGACGATATGTTGAATCAGCATATTTATGCTGAAAAATTTGTGACAAGTGCTTACATATCGTGTAAACGCAAAATTTTTTCAGCATACGTATGTTTAACAACATTTGCTAACACTTTGTTAACAATGCCAACAAACGTATGTTGGTAATTTTAGCATATCGTGTAAACAGCATATTATAAGTGTTTGACAAATTTCCTGCGTATGTTGACAGATATGTTATTTGTTGAAAAGCGTATGCAAGCTTTTCAGCATATGGCAAATTCATATGCGATCAGAGTTGCATTTTCTAATAAAGCTGATAAGAAAACAACAATGTCGGCTTCATTGATTTAAATCACAAATTATGATCTAAAGGACGTTTAACATTTTTTTATTGTTTGTATAGTTTATACAATTTATTATATTCACATATAACAACAAAATAATTGAACACAAATATTAATTTAAATGGCGGAAAACTGTGTTTGTTGACATTAGCAAAAACATATGTTTCTGCATCTTTTTTGTGTAATAGTGTGGCACCTATGACATACTTTGTTGCGATTTTTTTTGAGTGTGATTGAAATCGGTCAGATTTTCCACTGAATGAATCGTACGATTGTGTAGGATAGTGTATTACGGCCCAGCCACCGATAGTTTTTTTTATGTAAATACAATTCTTGTTCAGCGTTGCCGTTTTGGTTACTTTTAACCAAAATTGGTTACTTTTTTTTCCAATGTGTACTTGTGTACTTTTTTTCCGTTTTGGTTACTTTTTTTTAACACAAAAGTAACCATTTTTTACATTGTTTTTACTTTGACTTAATTTTTACCACTAATTTTGGTGATAAACTAAACTACCACATTTTAAGTGTTTTAAAAATAAAACACTAAACACAAGATTACAAAAAAATACATGCCTGTCTCCAAACATAACAAACACAATCATTGTATTGTTGAACGAGTAAAAGGTTCTTCACAAAAACCATCTAAAAACATGCTACTAAATGCATTTTCATATTGATGTTTGACATCGGAGCAAGTTAATTATTCTTTTGTTTTAGATATGAACGGACCTTAATAAACATTCATAAATTATGTTTTTTATCAGAAAACCAAAAAAAGCTTTTTACAAATTAGCGTGCTATTTAATTTTTAATTAATAAAGTGTTTTTTAAATAGTTAAGATTGGGTTTCTTTCGTAAAAAATGGATAAGTTTGTATGTACTTCGAATTAAAAAATAATAATATTGGTTTTAAGCACAATTTTTATTTTTGTTAGATTTTTATTTAAAAAGGATGCTCAAAGTAAAACTAATAATGTCGAGTTATCTTCTGGAAGTGATGATGAGAATAGGCATATTTGCATTCAATTTCAATAACTTTTTTTAAATAATATTTTGTTGTTTAGTGATATTAAAAACAGCACGAAAAGAAAATTCCGTGTATTGTGGTTGGATGAGTTTCCGTGGCTAAGAAACAAAGATCGATGTTGTTTCTGCGCTGCCTGTGAAAAAAAATTCCAAATCACGTAAGTTATTTACGAAAGCACACAAAAAAAGTGTCATAAGCAAAATGTGGAAAATAAAAACAACATTTGCAAGTTCTCAAAAAGAAACTCTTAATAAGCAAGTGCACCAAACAGAGCTAACATTAGTAATGTTTCTTATTACCCACAATTTGCCTTTTTTTATTAATGGACTATCTACCAGGCTTATTAGAGGAGCGCTGTCCCGACTCTCAAAATTGCGAAACACATTAAATGTGGCAGGTAAAGCAACTCAATTAACAGAAATGTTAGGAAAGTTTTCGTTAATAGTAGACGAAACAACATACGTATCCACAAAGAAATCACTAGTTCTAGTCGTTCGCTATATGGATAAATCATCTAAGAACATTCAAGACAGATTTTTAGCCTCATCTACTTAAACTTTATCTACTAGTGTTTTGTAACAAATCTAATGAAATTAATTACATTTGGTTTTTATTAATATTGTTATTGCTGAATTATTTTTTTCTTTCAATTGTACCTAATTATAAGACTAAACTAGAAACTGAAATGCAATGGTTAATTTATATTTTACATATATATTTTTTAGCTGAAGTATAAATAAAATAAAATTTTAAATATATAAAAATTTTGGTTACTTTTTTTTGCTTTTGGTTACTTTTTTTTTACATTTTGGTTACAAAATTTTTTTGGTCGTGGCAACGCTGTTCTTGTTGCATATGTACGTACACACATACACACACAAGAACACAAAACGCAATATAATGGCCGGCGGCATAGTTCAAATTAATCGACACAGGGGCCAAATTACCGCATTTGTGATCGAATGAGCGAACGTATGATTTCGATATCGAAATTATGATAAAATATACTAAATTTCTTGCTCGATATCGTATGCCATAATCTCAAATAAGAAAATTACGTTCAATTTTACTCGATATCGAATGCGATAATTTGGCCCCAGGTCTCTAGAAATAAACAATAACCCCCTTATTCAAAAACCATTATTAAATTTAACAAACGTTTATTAAGACAGATTTGCATATAAAAATTTGCTTAAAAACGCAATAGCTCCCACGTAATCATTTATGTTTTTTTTATTGATATTTTTATTATTTAATTTTATTTCAAAAATTTCACATAAAATACAGAAGTTGAATAATAATTGAAAAATGTTGTCAAACTGACTAATTTCACAAACAAATGTTTATACGACTCAGCATATGTAGACCACATAAAATTCAACATATCGTATAAACACAAAAATCTTATGCTAACTCTTATGTTGACATTTCATTTGCTGACATATGCTGACATCAAAAAATTTGCTACTTTCAACTTATCGTATAAACGTCTAACATATGACATAGGAATTTGCTGCTAATTTTAATCATATGCCTGTCAGCATATATATGCTGATTCAACATATCGTCTAAACTTACCTTAATATTTTGTTTTTTTATGATTTTTTTTTTATTAATTTTAAATAACCTTAATCAGATACTTAGAAATAAAAATAATTAAAAAAATTTAGTTTTTCAAATAATAATTCACCATAAAATATTGCACGTATATATAATTATTTGTCATAGGTATAAAATCATGTTCTTTATATTGTTCGATATAATTATCATCGATATTAAACTCCTCAACATTTTCAGCACTATTTTTTCTGATCTAACATTTTGATTAATTACACTGTCCAACACCATTTTTGGAACAGAATAGCGACCCTATAATTCTGAAAGGGTATGTTGAGTAGATCATTTTTGTAGAACAAACTTATGGTCCAGCACGTCTGAGTTTTTTTTTACAGTGGGTCAAAGTTTTCATTTTTTGGTCGAAGGGAGCATTATACTATATGAATAAAATGTTGTAAGTTAATGTCTGAGAGAATTCTTATGGTCAGAGTTGTATTGTGGAATTGTATGAGGATTATTTTTGTGGAAGATCTTAACCCTCTAACTGGTCTCTTTATGGGTCAATTTGACCCTTTTTTCGATAAAATCAAAAAATATCCTTTAAAAAAGGACATTTAAGGATTAAAATATTCTACGAAAATGTTTGGCGGAAAATTTCAGTGGGGGTCGCCAAAGACACCATTGTTGTAAATAAAGCTCTTTACGATTAATTGGCAAAATTACACGCCAACACATACAAAGCAGGTGAAAACATCGTCAAGTTCGGCCGGGCCAAACACTGAGTTCTCGCGTCTAGTCAGCTGTGACTTACAAATCAGCTGTGACTTTCAAATCGGGTGTGATAAAATTAAGCATAATTGAGCTACTAAGCAGTACATATCGGGTGTGATTTTTACTAAAATTAATATAAAAAAAGAACAATTAAAGCTTAAATAAGCATGGCGGATTCTGTTTGCAAATTAAGAGATTGGTTTTGTTTTATTTGTGGACATTTTACGCACCATCAAAGCAGAAGAAAGATATTCCCTACAATTGAAGAACCATATTTTCTTTTCTTTGGAATACGATTTTTATGTGAAGCTTGGATACCAAAAACTGTATGTACTACTTGCGAAAGTGGTCTTTTGACCTGGTACAAAGGCGGTACTAAGGCGCTGCCATTTTCATTTTTCATTTAATGTAAATTACCTTTTCTAGGAATGCTCGTTATTACACGATGAAGAATTTTATGGTCATCTGTCGGATATGCAAAAGACAGCATTTGACTTTATGCAGCTAGTTATATCAGAATTCCTTGGAAACTCAAAAGCACAAAACTATGCAGAAAATATTGAAAGCATGCTAATCGGTTTTAACAATATTGGCGTTAAGATGTCACTAAAGCTGCATTTTCTGCACTCTCATCTCAATTTTTTTTAAAGAAAACCTTGGAGCGGTTTCAGATGAACACGGTGAAAGGTTTCATCAGGATATAAAGGTATTGGAAGAAAGATTCAAAGGGAAATCCCAAAGTGTAATGCTTGCTGAATACGTATGGGGCTTGTACAGAAACCTTGACCCATCGGAACATTCACGTCAAGCTAAATACAGGAAAGCATATTAAGTTTAATCTTTAATCCATTGCCATACTAGTGCTATTTCCCATTTTCCTTTTACTCGAACATTTTAAAAAAATAAATATGTACATACTTAGGTACATAAACCACTATTAAAACAAAATTATAATTTTTTTATAGAAGTTGGCGTGTAATTTTGCCAATTAATCGTAAAGAGCTTTATTTACAACAATGGTGTCTTTGGCGACCCCCACTGAAATTTTCCGCCAAACATTTTCGTAGAATATTTTAATCCTTATATGTCCTTTTTTAAAGGATATTTTTTGATTTTATCGAAAAAAGGGTCAAATTGACCCATAAAGAGACCAGTTAGAGGGTTAAGATCTTCCACAAAAATAATCCTCATACAATTCCACAATACAACTCTGACCATAAGAATTCTCTCAGACATTAACTTACAACATTTTATTCATATAGTATAATGCTCCCTTCGACCAAAAAATGAAAACTTTGACCCACTGTAAAAAAAAACTCAGACGTGCTGGACCATAAGTTTGTTCTACAAAAATGATCTACTCAACATACCCTTTCAGAATTAAAGGGTCGCTATTCTGTTCCATTCAAAAACTCTTAATTTGTTGGACAGTGTTATTTTATTTATTTTAACATTGAGACCATCAGAAATAGCCAAATATAATATATCTTGGTTAATACATATGCAATTGGTATTCGGCCAATATTTGCAAGCAGTCGTATATGGCCCTAGAATTTCTATTTCGCAATACACTCCAGAATCTATAAGCATAATCGTTCATTTGAGTGATTGTTCATTTTACTTTAGTTGAAAAAAATTAACTAGGTCGTTCTTTTCATTCAGTTGTTCACTGAACAGATGATTGTATCATGGTGTAAAATTTACAACAAAAACATTTAACAACATTCATTCAGTCGTCGTTGAACAAGCGATGAGAACACATACCATGGAGGAGAAAATCCTTCCACAATGCGAAGCTGGTATTCTTTATACTATAGAGGAAAAAAATCCTATACTGTATACAAAATTTAAAAAAAAATGTGTTTTTTTAATTTTTCAGATCTTATAATTCTATGATTATAGTACCTACAGACACATATGATAGCTTAAATTAAAGCTTAATGTATTGGCTATTTATATTAATAAACTAAAATAACACTTATATAGACTTTTTTTAATTTTTTTTTTAGATACTAAAAAAAATCGGGTCAAGAAATATTCTTTTCGGATTTAACCCATATTTTATAATCATGATATATATCGTTGGAAAGGTATTTTTAATACTTTTAATTTGATGTATTACAAATTATCAGACACCCAGTAGTTCCCGAGATATAGGTCTATATATTTTAAACTTTAAGGGCCTGCAATGAATTTTTTTTTTTTTTTTTTTGAGCAAAGTTACTAAAACCGACTTGTTCCATGTTTTTTATTATATGTTGTGTTTGATTTTAAATGGTTTTTATATTTTTAAATAATATTAATTCTGTTACTTTTGTAGCAAAAATTTTGTTTGGAAACGAAGTTGTTTTTTTCAGGTATAAGAAGTAAATCTGGTTGCATACTATATAAAAAGTTGTTCACTGAACAGCTGAATAAAAAAGAACAACTGAACTGAACTAAAGGAACTGCACTAAATGAACTGAAGAAAAAGAACGAACAACTGAACAAAAAGAACAACTGAACTCAGTGTTGCCAGAAAATGAATTTCAAAATATGCTTAAACTTGAAAAACTAAGTGCTAAAATGTTCAACAGAAGAAAAAATAAGTGCTAAATTTTTTCAATGTAACAATAAAATTTTTATTTCATATGTTACAAATATAAATTATAGTTTTTTCTATTTTTGTTCATAACAATTTTTGACTTATTTTAATAGATTACATTTCATATATTAATTCAAAAATTTCCGTGTTCATTTACTTAGCACACCGAAAGAAATTTAGTTAAAATATTAGTAAAAGTTATTTTTTTATTTCTCCAAAAGTATTTTTTGGAGTAAAATAGTAAAAATTTTTTCGTGAAAAAAATTTTTTTATCAAGCAAATTATGCATTTAGCATACAGGTATGTGATGGAAATCGAAAACGAAAACGAGTGAGTTTTTGAAGTCCATTTTAAAGTATTTCTAATCAAATTTTTAAAATTTTTGTTTTAAGATTGTTTTTAATAGCAACTTATCTTTATATTTTGTGGGATAACACTGTTTCAATACAGAAATATTACGAAAAAATTAACTTCTAAAACTCACTCGTTTTCGTTTTCGATTTCCATCACATACCTGTATCAGGTTATAAATTTCAACGCATTTTTGAGAAACAAAATGCTAAGTCTAGCACTGAAAGTGCTAAAATGGCAACACTGACTGAACTGAACTAAATGAACTGAACAAAAATAACGAACAACTGAACGAAAAAGAACGAAAAGACTGAACGACATCACATCGTTCATATGAGTGAATAGTTCAATTGAACTAGGTCGTTCATGAACGACACAACTCTAGAACGTGCTATATGTGCACTTTAAAGAATACCTTAAACTTTAATTATATTTTGGATTTCAAAAACAATTATCAATATAAACGACATTTTTAGACTATTGAAATCTGGCTGGCACTAGGAGAATTTTAACGGCAATTATGACACAGACAGCTATAAAAATACTTTGGAAAATTTATTATTACTAATAATATTAGTTAATTTTAAAGTGTCATATACTTTGAAAGACAATTAAATTATAAATTCAAGCATACATATGTATATGTTTATTAATTTTATTCGATTATATTATATAAAACAAGTAAGAAAGTATAGTCAGTATATCAGTAAAACAGTTTTTCACAATTGTGCGCTATACGGGAGATATTACCTATTACGGACCGATTATCCAAAAATTTAGTGTCATAATTTCTGTGAATATAAATATTATATGATTTAAACTTTATCTCGATATAAATACTTTTAAAATATTTATGGAGGTTAAAGTTGATTACGGGGAGCGTCTTATATGGGAGTTTCGACTAATTACGGACCGACCATTATAAAATTAGGTGCCATTATTTCTGTATAATTTTATTTGATTACCAACATTCTTAAGAAATTTATGATTGTTAAAGTGATTTTCGGAAGTGGGCCATTTATGGGAGCTACGACTAATTATGGACCGATCTGCACAAAATTTGTAGATGTGGCTTCATTTACAACTCATTTGTGATTAAATTTGTTTGGTTTCTTGCATAACTCAAACATTTATGATCGGTAAACCCCAATTTTAGGAGGACTTTTGTAAGGGGGCAGGTGAAATAATGGACCGCTTCTCACCATTTTCAATCGCATCCGTTCTTGGACCGAAAAAATATCACTTACCAAATTTTATCAAAATATCTTTAAAATTGCGACCTGTACTCTGCGCACAAGCTTTACATGGAACAATTCGTAATTTGAAAATGGCAATTTTCAACTACTTCGAAAAATTATATTGTTTGGTTATTCGAACGAACATTTTTTGAAAACCTAAAGTTCAGTGAATAAATAAAATATAGGTAACCCAAATGACCATCATGAAACAGTTCATTGAATATGATAAACACTATTAGAAACAAATCAAATTTGATCATTTCAAAATATATATTCAAACAATTATTTTAATGAAAATAAAATTGAATTAAATGGCATGAAAGTTGAAGACAACAAACTTGAATTAAATACAATTTACAAACAATGTAACACATGTAATTATTAAACTGTGAAACATTTTAATTTCTAAGAAATAAATAAATAAAACATTTGTTGCTAAATCTAATCTAAAGGGATAAACTCTCCACAACTGACTTCTTTCTAGAATAAAAGTTAAAAAAGTTATTTAAAATGTAAAAGTCATCTTTTTCTACTACCAAAATGATGCGGGATATATTGAGTTTGTCATTCTGTTTGTAACACATCGAAATATTGGCTATTAACCGCCAAAAGTTCTTTGCATATTCATCAAAGTCATTCAATTTTAGAATTTTTTAGAATCATTACAAGATTCTTAGACAAATTATATAGCTATGTCCGCCTGTCTATTTAATTAAAATATATGAAAAACTTTGTTATGTGAAAGTTTAAAGTTAAAACTGATATAAAATTTCGAGATATTAGTGGTGAATATACATATAGTATTTAGTACAGCTTTACTTGTTACGTTAACGTTATCAAACCAATGCAAAACGTTATAAAAATGTTAATGTAACGTTTAACAAACCTATCAAAAATGTTTGATACATTCTACTTTAACCGAACTTTCTCCACAATATCCCAAACATTGCAATTTTAAACAAGTTCGAGTGATATATTCGGCTGTGCCGAATCTTATATACCCTCCACCTGAACGTACTAAGAAATAGAAAAACTACACTGGTTATAGGACTAGAATATCCTTATTCTGTGTTTTCTATTCAGTCTTTGTGCAAATTTTATTAGTATTTGATATATTGTTTGAAAGACAATTTTACGGCCAACATAATTTATGTTAAATATTTTGAAATTTTATCTAATTTCGACCATTTATAATTGATGTAATTACCGATTCTTACTGTAATTTACAGACTTTTGATTGTTATTTAACAATTTATAAAATTAAAAGAACATTTTTTCATATTCACAACAAGTTAAGAAACAGAGTATAAAAAAGAAAAATGTATAAGATGAGGCTTTTTTGTTTGAATTTGATATCAATAACATTGTTTACAAAATATTTGTGGGTGGCATAGACGAAGTGGACCAATTATGGACTGATAGCTTCGAAATCGAATATCCACTACTATGATGTCTATGTATTTTAGGATTATATTGGTCAAATTTCATCTCAATAGCGTTATTTACAAGAGTTGTATGGATGGTTGTTATGCTCGGAAGTGGACTTAATTCAGGAGCTATTTGTTGGTTCGATATCAATATTTATTAGACATTTTTGTGGGTTTATTTGTTTTCCGCAAATGGTTCTTATATGGCAGCTATGACAAATTATGGGCCGATCTTCTTAAATTTTGGAACAGTTATTTTCATGCATTTGAGGATATATCACGTCGAATTTCAACATAATAACGGTATATTTAAGATATATCGTAGTATTAACGTGGATTTCGGAAGTGGACCTTATGTGGGGGATATAGTCAAATATGGAAATATTTTCCGCACACTTTCTTCTTTTATCATACAAACAATGTATACAAAATTTAATGGTATTATCTGCAATATATTTCAAAATATTGCAATAATAAATGGACAAAAAATATCAAATTTTTATGGAGGTTGTCTCACATATTGGTCCATAACTCTGGGTGGCCTAAACCAGATTTTCAATACCAAAGTTACCTGCAAAATGAGAATATTTTTCTGGAAATTTCGTTTAGTTGTGTTGTATAGCTTGGACGTGAGAGTGTTTTACACAGACGGTCAGACAGACAGATGGACATGGACTTAGAATTTCATAAGGATGAAGAAAATATATATTTTGTTGGTCTCAGATGAATATTAAAAAAGTTTCACACGGAATGACAAACGTAATATACCCTCATTCACCACTCTTGGTGGTGGAGGGTATAAAATATAAAACCACAATTATAAGCAATCTCACACTAATTGAGGAACGTCTATACTAAAGATTCATCAGAAACAAGATAAGTATGTATATACTTATGTCAAGCCAAAAATTGTGTGTCATCTATAGATTCTTCATATTAAAAATTTGATGAAGAAATGTTGCAACGCAAATAAAATTTGTTCATACAAAATCAATTGGAAATGTGTTTCTATAAAATACATCTTTAATTTCACAACATTATTAGATTTTGTAGATTTAAGTGTAGAAATGAAATACATACTTTAAATTTATTTCATTTTATTTTTTTTGTCAAGAGTTTGTCTAACAACATGTTCAGTATTTTTTAACCAAAATTTCTTTTATTTGCTTTTCTAACTCCCCTGGTCAATTATTGAGATATGAATGTTTCAATTTGTGAGTGAGAACAAAAAATTTATTTTTTTTTCTGTGGTAAAATACATAAATACTCGTACACATTTATTTGTTTGTTTATTATTTTATTTTGCACAAGTTTTTCCTGTGTCAGCATTTTTCAACAAATTGGTTATATTTTGAAATTTTTTTTTTTTTTTATTTTTTATATAAATATATTTTTTCCCCTCTATAAACTGCCATAAAATTTATATTAAAAGCACTTGAGCAATGCTGCTACTGCTGTTCTTCAACAATTGTACCAAGAGCATTAAACAAAATAGTATATTTTACTCTGAGTGTAGTTTTTCAAAAGAAATTACCTTTAATTAAATAAGGAAGGAAATACGTACAGTGTTTGAAGTATGATTAGTTAAATAAAAAAATATATAGTTTAGTAAAAAACTATCTCAAATAAAAATACTTCTAAAAGAAAACTTGTTTTTAAAACGGAATACTACTTATAAGTAGTATAGGTTTTAATTTATGTCACCGAAAATCTAAAAGGCCGTAACTACACATTTTACTTTTTTACAGGAGAAGCAAAAAACCTTATAAATATAAGACTATTTCATTCTTATTGGCCAAAATTTCAGAATTAACCTTTGGTTTAATAAAAAAAACTATAAAATAATAGTAGTTTTTTAGTAATTGTACTTAAGGCTATTTGGAATCGTTTTTCTGAAACCAAAAGCCGTAACAACAAACAATTTTTTAATAAAATTAAAAATTAGGATGAAAAAAATTCCGCTTTTCACTCTTATTAAACATTTTTTACTTTTTGTTTTCTGTGTTTTGAATATGAATGATACAAAAGTCATTACAACGAGTTTAATGAATTCCAGGAAAATAAACTTTACTTAAGAAAAGAAAATTAAAAATAAAACGAAAATTCATTATTGTATACATGAAAAGAAATGGAGTTCTGCGAAGTAAAATTTATAAATCTAATCTGAGTATGGTAAATTATCGTAAAAACTGTGGCAATCAGCCGGAAGTCAACATTTAAGTGATGGCTCCATTTCTTTTTGGATACTTTTATTTTTTCTTTATGCAACCGAAATGGTTCGACATCTTCAAACTTTGTTTGCGTGCGTTGTGGCAAAACCTTATATTCATCTTTAATATTGGTTTTATAGAAAATTGTCCCAGAAGCATATTTTATTTTTACATTTTTTATTAACTTTTTTAACTTTCTTATGAGAATAATCTATCAGTATTCATTATATTATTTGGTAAGACGCAAATATCCACTAATTACTAATTTGAAAAAATTTAACTTTTAACTAACAGTTAAACAAATGCCAACTTTGTTTTTATATATTTAATTTTTTTTAATTAAATTACGACTTTTTGGTTCCTACAGTTATTAACATTGTAGTTGCGGCCTTTTGAAATGTATTAATAAAGGCGATTTTAAAGAAAGTTGCATTTTGGTTAATTACATAATAATCAATCAAAATATCGATTTTGAATTTTTGCAGTTATGGCTTTTTGGATTTTAGGTGACGATATATAAAAATTATTTATTTTCAATAAAAAATAGCATACATAAATGTACTTTAAATCCCAAAACAATTAGAATTATAGAGAAATTTTTATTCCTATTTATTTCTAACTCTAATTTATAACTTAACAAGAACTAAAATAAAATTTTAAACGCCTGAAAATGCATATGTTTTACAAAAAAAAAAAACAAAAAACAATATAAAATTTCAAATAAACGTCTTAATATTATGAAGAAAATTGTCTGCTCCATAATCATACTAATGAAAACACTAGTTAACGAATAACTTGACACAAAAAAAGAAAACTATAACGAAAACATGAAAATCGACCGCCTTAAGGTATGCAACGTAAAATATAGAGAAAAGTTCAAACAAATTCAAACAGCAAACAATAACACATACATATTCAGCGTTACCGTTGAGAAGTTTCAAAAAGTCGCTCAAAAGGTCGTTTTAAAAAAATTCGCACAAAAGTCTTTTTGAAAAATAAAAGTCGCAAACTTTTTTAATAACCTTCCATCGACTTATATGATTGGTTTTTGCTAATCCCGCGTAGCCTAGTTTCATTTCTGCAATTGTAACAACGCTTTTACGAAAGTTGCTGTTTCTCTTTGGCAAAAACTATTGTAGTTGCATTTTTGTATTTTCAGATGCAATTTGATACGACGATTTAACTGCATATTTTTATTACGCTTGTTGATTTTCAGAAGTGGTCTTTGTATGGGGCGTTGTCAAAATTATGCACCGATGCAAAGAATTAATTTGAGATTTCACTTTGCATGAGACTTATTATTGCATAATTTTGTTTAGATACGGTTTTTCTATAGATATTTATGTACCATAAAGCCATATTCCGGGAAGACATTTGTATGGGGGCTATGAGAAATCGTGGACCGATTCCTACCATTTTTAACAGAACTTATCTTTCTATAATAAAAAATAAAATGTGCAAAATTACACAATATTATTTGCATTATATTTAACGGAAACAGCAAAAAATATCTGAAAAATATCGAGATAGTTTGAAACTTTGATCTATAACTCAGATCCTACTAGACCGATTTTGCCCATTTGCAATACCAAACATTTCAATGGATCAACGAATGTTTGGTAAAAATTTCATTTCAAATTATTCTATATCTTTTTTTCAAAGCTCTATCGTGATTTCAACAGACGGACAGATGGTCGGACATGGCTAGATCATCTTAGAATTTTATAAGGACCCAGAATATATAGAACTTTTTGGTTTTACGATTATTATTTCGATCTGTCGTTTTGGTGGGGGTATATAGTTAAATTTGCTTGTCAAAAAAGCGTTTTTACAAATGCGTTTTCTGTATCTATTTAAAGCTTAGGACTTTCTACTTACTACTTTTACTACTTCTACTTACTTATTCTAGGACTTTTTGCTTCAATTGTTTGTTTTATTCTATTATTATAATAGAATAATAGAACATCATAGAAAGTAATACAATTGGTTTATTACAACCACCACAGTGGGAAAAGGGTAATTGAATTGTTTTGCTCAAAAAGGCAAACTATTTATATTATATTAATTCGGGCCAAAAATGAAGAAAGACTAGAGTTTAAATCAGGAAATACCCGTCCAAATAAATATCTGACAGAGAAAAATGCTTATTGTCAAGAAAAGTGGATAAAAATCCGAAAATATTAAAAATAATAACGGAAAACCTGCAAAAATTAAATTAATGATAAATAAAAATTGAAACAATAACTTGCGTTCATATGCAAACTAATATTTGCATTAAACTTTCTTGTTAAAATTTACAAACTTATATTGGTTGGCAACTATGTATTTACTGTATTTGTAGGCCGAGAATTTCTTCATATAATATTGCCCATAAAGTGGTGGTAAGGCATTTTGATGCCTCCAAAAAGTTATTTCCCTAATGTAAATATACGTATGGAGATACAAATGCTAAAACCTTTATACTTCATAAAGGTTTTTGTATATATCACAGTCACTCATATGTACATTATATGTTGCTTTAAGTGCATAGAAATAAATCTTTCTAAAGTCTTCATATAACTGAAATTATGATTATTAGTCAAGAAAAATCAATAATATTTATTAGCTATTTATATTAAAAATGTCATGTTTGCATTCATATAATACTACTATTCAACAAATATTGTTTTTTTGATATCTTTTACTCAAATAACAACAAACAAATGATAAAAAAATCATGAAAGAGAAGTTCCCACATGTGGGTACCACATTCTTAACTTACAAAAGCATTTGACCGACTCCTAACTATATATGCATGTTTTAGGGAATAAATATATTTTCCTATTAAAGCAGACATTATTGAAATAAGTTTATAGGAAACTAAATAAATACTAAAAAAATAACATTCTATTAATATGAGGAGTTTCTCAGATGTACAAAACTTTAAGTTGGCAACACTTTTTTAACTGTCTACATTTTGTCAGATGTCAAGTGATTTAGGTTTGAAGGCGATAGTCTACGCCGATAAGCCCGAAACGATTGACCACTTGGAGGAAAACATTCGCCGCGTTATTGCCTATATACGGCCACAAATGTTGGAAAAAGTAATCGAAAATTGGACCTTCAGATTAGACTACATCCGAGCCAGTCATACGCCAGAAGTCATATATAAATTATAATGTCAGAAAATTATCTTTTGAATAAAGTAATTTTCATGTCAGTTTAAAAAAATCATCATTTGTTTTATTTCATTTCAAAGTTCTATACGTCTAAAAAAAAAACAAAGAACCATGATTTTCAAAATAAATTTGCACAATTTAGAAGCGTTGTTTAGGCGTCAGTCTATTCATGTTGAAGTTTCAAACCAAACTAAACATAAATCACTTGACAGCTGACAAAATGCTAAAAGTAAAAAATTCAGTAAAAGCACCATATACATACATTAGACTTGCCTTTAAAACATAAATTTGCTTGGGATTGATCTTATTTGACCTTTAGGAACTAACTAACTGGTGCCAATTTTTAACAATATATAGAATATCTTTTTAAAATATTCGATATACCAATGACAAATAGTTCAACTTGGCCATCATTTTAGCAGAGAGATTTGAGATAAGGACTCGAATCAAAATCAATATTAATAAAGATGTTATTGATATTTACGAATATTCTAATATATCTAAAATAACAAATTCCTCTATTTCATTTAAATTTTTTCATTTCATTTAAAAGTTCCTGACCAAGCATGTAAAGCTGTTAATAACCAAGCAATTCAATATTATACCTGGCTTTACCATCCATTTATAATGTTTATAGAACTCGGATTGTTTATCGGTCCTAAAAGCACATTTTCGTTTTCAGCAAGACCTACAAACTACCCTAATTCACTCGATGGAGGTAAATTCATAACAGTGCATTTATAAATTTATATTATTTTTCAAAAAACAAAAATATTTTTTTGCTTCTGCATATTCAAGTGGTATGGAGCACATTGTCTGGGGAATTTAAATAACATGAATATTTTTATCCAATTTATTATAACAATAATACGTAGTATATAGTAACAATAAGTTAATACAAATAAACTAAAATTTTGCAATAGCAGATTTAAATCAAGACATGGATGGTATCAATAGTTGTTCGTGCTTCTTTGTCTGTATAAAAAACCGAAAACAATTTCTTCTAATAAATGAAAAATATAAAATTTACTTAATTTGAATTGATGCAAATGTGATGAAACAGAACAGTAAAGTATAATTGAAAATATGTATGTACTTAAATATTTATTGTTTCATGAGTAATCATGAGTTGTTCATTGTTACGCATGAGTGATATTTTTTTATGTTTCTCTATTAAATATTGCGTATATGACATGTTGTCTTATTTATTTATTATTTATTTAATGGAATAAATATTATAACCTCCAATGAATGCGGGTGTATATAAGTTTGTCACTCCGTCTGTAACATTGAAAAATATTCACCAAAGAGAAAACAAAAAATATGTACATATTCTTGACACCTATGCAATTTTAAATCGATTGAGCTATGTCCGTCTGAATGTCTGTCTGTCTGTCTGTCTGTGTAAAACACTCTCAGTCCTAAAATACGTAACCAAAATAAGCAAAGTTTACAAAAAAAAATACTAAATTAAATTTTTTTATTTTAACAAAAAAAAAATATTTATAATTCTCCTACGTTGTTTGGAATTGAAAATCAGAAAAATCGCTCCAGTAGGACCGAAGTTATGAATTAAAATCTGAGACAACCTTCAAAAAATTTATATATTTCTCATATTTTTGCTAATTTGTTTAAATATTTTGCAGACAAAGCAAATTTTACACAATTTTATGATAAAAGGACAAATTTTGGTGAAAATATTAAGAATCGGTCAATGTCTTTAAAATGCCAATTAAATTACAAAACAATATTTGCTTCGGTTTGGTCCATGAAAATCACTTAAGTATGTATAAATCTGTTATCAAATCATAAGGTATTATATAAGGTCCACTTACGAAAATTACTTAAATACTCATATCTGTCTTAAATAAACCGGTATTTTGGTGAAATTCGACATGATGTATATGTCCATAATTGGTCCTCTTCAACTTTAACACTAATAAATTCTTGTAAATAAAAAAAAATAAGCCTCACCTTATAACCTTAGCCTTTTTTATACTCTTTTACATAACCTGGTGAATATGGAAAATGAAATGAACCTATTTTTATATATTGGATTTGTGCTGATGTTTGTAACGTCCATAAGTATTAGTCCAACACCCACCATAAAGTGTATCATCTACGCAGAATCCCTTCCTGTGTGGAATTAACCGTCCGTCTGGCTGGATGGCTGTCCATGTAAAGGTTGTGCGCAGAGTACAGGTTACATTTTGAAGATATATTCATGAAATTTGGTATGTGATATTCGGCCCAAGGACGGTTGGGATGGAAATTGGTTGAAATCTATCCATTATTTTATATAGCCCCCATACAAATATCCTCCCAAATTAGTAGTTTCTCGGTCACAAATGTATGATTTATATACATATCCAAACCAATTTCGCCACAAATAAGTTTTACATGAAGCCTAATCACATTTACAAATATTGTGTAACTCCCATAACTCTCTTAAAAAAATTGGTATCCAAATTATATTGAAAATAGGTCTGTTTGTGATAATCGTTCCATAATTAGTCATAGTTCCCATATAAGGCCCACTGTTCAAAATAACTTTAACGAGCATAACTCCCTTAAAAATTTTGGTATCCTAATAAAATTCAACACAAATAAGTTTCACATATACAGATATTATGAAACCTAATTTTAAAACGGTCGGTCCATGATTATTCGAAGCTCTCATGAAGATCCTCTTCGAAAATGTCTTTGACACGTATAAATCATTTAAAAGTCTTTAAAATTCGAATATAGAGATAAAACTTAAAAATTTCCCACCACTAAATTTATAGATGATCGGTCCATAATAGGTCATAGTTCCCATATATATTTAGGTGGAGGGCATTTAAGATTCGACACTGCCGAATATATCACTCTAACTTGTTTTGTTTTTGTATTTGGTTGTTTGTTTGTTATTAAATTTGCAGAATAAAAATATATCAAAGAGATTCATGTTACCGTGTTAATACACAGTAGGCAAGAAAATAATGAAACTATAGAGAAATAGACTAAAAATCTATAGTTTCGTAGCATAGAAAATTAAAAATGACAGGATGGTTAGAATTAGTTAAATGTAACTAATTTCATTTATATACAATTTTGTACATTCAAACTTATTTCTATTAGTTTTTTCCCCCCAAAAATTCTATAGTTTACCATATTAGTATTTTACAATGTCCCACTCTAGAAAATGTTCTAGAGTTATAAATCAAGGTCATATTAAAAATAATGACTTAAATTACATCAAGTCACGCTAGTTTTGTTGTTTGAACAGCTGTAAAACAATATGCATAATATGAGATTTAAAATACTTTCTATCCACAAATTAATACTTTAATACATTTCAAAACTATAAATACATGTTATTCTGTTTAGAGTTAAAGTATAAATTCTAAACATTTGCACATTTAATGGCTCTTAATTGTTAAATCGTGTTCACCAACCGAGTCAATTACATGTATTTAAAAGAGCCATTATATAATCCTAAATTTATTTGTGAGCCATTATTGGAAAATCCATTATTTTAGGACAAATGAATAATTATTTATGTAATTTATTGCATCATGTTATTAATTATCTTATAAGATAAGACTTATAAGACCGATATTTTAAACGTTTTGTGTTTATCTAAATTATTAAAAGCAAAAACTCACAGATGTTCAAAATATTTGGAATAATCGCTTTTAAGGCAGTTCTATTTTGAAATTATCTTTATATATAAACATTTATAAACCACAGAAAATCATTTTGTACTCGTATACTCGGTTTTCTGCCATTAAAGTACGAAAATTAAAATTAGTATAAATTTTAAAACGCGTATTTTTCGTTGCGGAAAATATCATAAAAGCATACAATGAAAAAATTACTTTATTTAATTTGCATTTGCAAAAGTTGTTGAAAAAAGTTATTCCAGCAATTTTTATTATTATTTAATTTATTTTTTTAATTTCTATATTAACAATTTTTTTTAGATATTTATTAACAATTTCAGTTCTGTAGCATTATATTTTTAGCAGCATTTCAAGTGGCCTATTTCCATCACCAAATGCATTGATTGTAGAAGAGATTCAAGAACATTAATAGAAGAACGAGCAGCAGCAAACTCGCGTCTATGAAGGAGTAATAAATTAATACACAACAATAAGAATTCCTAACAAATACGAAACTAAGCGTTTACTTTTAATAATTGTATTTACTTTTTATAAAAATATTAACAAGCAATAAATTATTATTTGTTTAGCTATTAAAGTTGATAGTTAACAATCGTAAGTAACAGGATTATGCATTTTTAATTAAGAAAATAATTGTATTGCCGAATATGGTAATTATTTGTCGTGGAGAGGATTTTGTGATGTCTGACGTCGATCTGCCTTCCATGTACAATTTATGAACAATCTATTTTTTTTTAAATATTGAAGATATCATTTCATATGGCTCATAAAAAACCTACATAATCGCATCATGACAACACTAAAATCTAATTTAATTCTTATATAGGGAAATTATGTATCATATGTATGTACAAATAAGTTAAGAATAATTATTATATTATCAATAAATTTTAATAAGATTTCATGTTGTAAAAAACAATTCCTACCTTCAGTAAAAATAATAATTTAATGAAAATTAACTTTAATGAACTCGAGCCCAACTAAAAATTTTATACGTATATAAATACATACTTGCATAACTGATGATACTACATTATTACATATTACTAAAAAAAATGTTTAGTAGCATTTAAGAGACCCGGCCCATACTCCTGTATCCAAATCTGTATTTTGCTTGGCTTCAATTCCGAATATCATCGTATAATAAATATATACCTTTATCTATACCCTACACCATCATATAAAAAAGCTTAATCACACCAATTACATGCATATAAAGTGCAGATGGGTCAATAATTGACCACAGCTCTCATATAAGTCGAATACCCGAAAATCATTTAAACGAGCATTATTCTCAAAAAATGTTGGTAGGCAAGTAATATTCAACCAAAAATATACATACAGATCATTTGGCTTAATTTTATGATGATCAGTCTACTCAGAATCAATTCCTGGGTCGATTTAACGATGTCCATCCGTCAGTCCGTCCGTCTGGCTGGCTTCCATGTAAAGTTTGTGCGCAGAGTACAGGTCGCAATTTTGAAGATATTTCGATAAAATTTAATACGTGTTATTTTTTCGGCCCAAAGATGGATAGGATTGAAACTGGTGAAAATCGATGCATTATTTCACCTGGCCCTAATACAAATGTCATCCCGAAATTGGGGTTCACCGATCATAAATATTTTAATTATGCAACTATTCAAACAAATTTCCTCACAAATGAGTGGTAAATGAAGCCAACTCAGATCTATAAATTTTGTGAAGATCGGTCCATAATTTATTATAGCTACCATAAGGCCCACTTCCGAAAATCATTTTAAAGAGCGTAACTCACTTAAAAATGTCGATATCCAAATAATATTGAATGCAAATATATTCCATATATATACGAATAATATGGTACAATTTTATGATGATCGGTCCATAATTAGTCGTCGCTCCCATGTAAGGCCCACTTCGGAAAATCATTTTAACGCCCATAAATTTCTTAAACATTTTGGTATCTAAATAAAATTCAATACAAATAAGTTTCTTATATACAGAAATGATGACACCTAATTTTATAATGGTCAGTCCATAATTAGTCGAAACTCCCATATAAGACCCTCCCCGTAATCAACTTTAACCACCATAAATCTTTTAAAAGTATTTATATCGAGAGAAAGTTTAACATACACAATATTTATATTCACAGAAATCATGACACTAAATTTTTGGTTATAGCGCCCATTTCTGAAAAACTTTTTATACATTTACTGGGTGTAGGGTATTATATGGACGGTCTTGACCGACTATACTTCTTTACTTGTTTTTCATAAAAATTTTATTATTTTCGAAAAATTCTTGAATAATTCCAGGTAGCGTTGTCAACGTCGGTTAAGAAACTCTCAAATATTTTTGACTGAAATAGAGCAAATTATCAACACCCGATGGCCACTATATCTAGCACTAATTAGATAAAAAATAAAAATCTTTTTATTTTCCAATTGAGACTGTTAATCAACGCTTTCATGAAAATGTGTGTTTAATGCAATAAACAACAAATAACTATAAACTACATGGCTTATCATAGGTCTTAGTTCCGTCATTAAGGCACCTAAATCCTTACAATGTTCCATTATCTATATAATCAAATGTGTGCCATGACCGACTATATATTCTTCCTTGATTGTTATTGTATTTTCTCGCTCACAATTTAGACTTTATTCGCATCATCATTGTTTCTTTATGTAGTTTGTTCATGCAAAAATTAAAACTTTGTTATTCGGTACACATTAATTCTATGTTCATTTTGTCGCGAGTTGTCATGCGACAATATCACATATCTTCATTTTTGAATAAGCTGTTAAATACAAAACATGTACAAATGTTCAATTGCGAACTTCTTTACAATTGTAAGTAGCTTCGAGAGCATCATGTATGCCATGGAACATATTTGTTTTCTTATCGACTTTATTTAGTGTGACAGTTAATGAGTCTTCCGGAATGATTGCCAGACACCTAGTCGGTGTACACGAGTATGACTGAGTACAGCCATCTGAGACATAAAGTGCAGACAATTAGACAGACAAAATGATGATGCATTTTATTGACATAACAAGCAGTATAAAGACATTTTCCAACTCTTCAATGACTATTCCATTTCATGTACCAAGAATCGAAGGTAAGTAGAGCACGTAAGTATATGAGGTGGTGGATAGTAAGTAAAGTAAAGTGATGTTATGGGCAAAAAAATTAGTGTTCTCGTACTAGGATCTACAAGCACAAGCGTATAGGAAACAATTTGAAAATTAACTTTAATTAGCCTAATAACTATTTTAACACAAAAGTTGAAATTAAATGCAATTTAATCTATAGAAACACTTAAAGCATTTACATTAGTTAATTATTATAATATCTCTGAATTTTTATCTTAACAGACTAAAAGGAAAACATGTATGTAATTTGCTAATATGTCATGTCAACTGGAGTAATGTCAATGTCAGCTTTTGTTCATATGAACAAGATAAAATGATAAGATAAATTCAAGAAAACAGATTAAATTGCACAAATATGTACGGATGTATGTATATTTAGTTGGAAATCATTTTAATTTACTTGATTTATTTATCTACATATTTACATATTCGTACCTACATGCATTTATTTTTGAAGCTAAATAAACTAAACTTAAAATAATCTTTACGGACGTCAATGTAAACATTTAAACAATATTGTATTTGCAAAGTTCAAGTTGCTAAATATTAAAACATACACATACGTATGTATGTGTGTAATGAAGAACGTACTTAAAAATGAAAAATAAAGCACATTGACATTTTAAGATTTGAACAAATGCAAATTGTTTTCGTTATATTTTTTGAATTTTTCTTTTATTTTGGTATAAAATAATTGTAAAATAATATGTAGTATCAAATATTGTAGTTAGATCTTGGAATTGCATTTCGAAACGAAATCCTGGCACCTAGAAGACTTAAACGGTTTACACCTTCAGATCTAGCTGAGCGATACTAAAAAATTTATATATTACTTATCATTCAATAATTCGATTTAAGTTATCTTAGGTACTGATTTAAGATAATTATCATCCCACCTCTGTAAATTAAATTACTTATTGTCAATTTGTTGACAGGTGTAATAATAAAGGGAAGTTAAAAAAAAAAAAAAAAAAAAAAAAGAATTGCATTTATACTTATCACATCATTCATTCAAATGCATATGCTACGAAATATTTAAAGAAAACGTGAAACATTCTTCCAAAATCAGGAATTATCTGATTTAGGATCCATTTTTCGAAGAAATATGCAATTTTGAAGAAATCCTTTATTATTATCATAATGTTATCTCGATAATATTGGCAAGGTTTCACCATTTGTTGCCATCGATAGCAGTAAAGCATTCATCCTCACTTCCCAACCAAATAGCTGTCCTTAAGCAATTTACATCTATGATGGGTGTTGAAATCAATCAGAAATCATCCGCTTACCTTCAGACACCTGCAACTTACAAGACCTTTGGCTTTATACAAAGTCTCTTTGTAGGTCCTCGCTGTTTCTCAAATTGAGGAAATCAGACAGCAATTCGGTAAGGTTAAAACATACCACATCAACTCTAAAGTTTCAAAAGGAAAAATACATTTTATTCAGTTTTAGCAAAAATTTTACATTAAGAATTATTTTTTAAAAATTTTTTTTAATGATCTTTCTAACAAGATTTCAAGGATAAAAATTGTATACAAAGTGTTAAAGACATAACAGATGTATCAGACTATTGGAGTGAATAGGTGGACAAGTTGTTAAGGTTTTGGGAAATATTATAGAAAAAAGTCCATCGTTAATCGAAAATGAGTTGCGGCAATCACAAGACTCTAATTTAAATTTTTTGGGATTTTAAATAGAAACAATGCGAATTATTGTTATTATTATTATTATTATATATATTTGTCGACGACTTAACAAGCTGACAATAAAATAAGACAAATATAGACAAAATTTCACATCTTGCTGTTTCATTAACCAGACCAAAGAAGAATGGTCGGTTATGACCTCAAATTGTTAAAGTTTAAGGTAGCATATGAACTTTTTAATTGCTTCTAGCGCCGCTAAGCATTCATGTTCGATGATTACGCTGGGCAGAATTTTCAATATAAAAGCTATGGGCTTTACATTGCCGACATCATCAAACTGCACCAACACAGCACCGATGCCAGAATCGCTGGCGCACAGTGGCTGAAAATCGTTTTTCATTGGCCAAAAGTCGAATTTTTTTTGTCACCGATTTTTAAAATTTTTACACCTTTTTGGAGCTAATATATCCATATTAAGGTAGCCAAAAAATTAGGTTAAACTATTAATAATTGTGGGCGTGGCATGCTGTTAAACTCAACTGTTTTTTAATTTCAGAAAAAGGTGTTTTTTATTTGTTTTTTGTCAAAAATAAATGGTTACTACTCGCAAGCTATCATCGATAATGGCCTGCGGTCTTTTTTATAATGTTGGTAGGATTATAATCTTTAGTTGTTGTAAGTGGTTACCGCTCTAGCGTTTAATATTAGGGACGTTCTGAAATATTTATGAAACTACTATATTTTTCTGAAATTTAAACTTTAGTGGAATAGAACTTCTAGGGAACAAAAGGGAACAAGAAACGTATACCACCCGAAGAAAGGTGAAAGTGTCTTCTTTAACCCTATATGTACTTTTGCACGACGCCACGACCCGCGGGTAGAACACTTTTTTAATTTTAATGAAATTACTCTAAAAAAATTCAAATTATGATAATTTAAACAGCCCTATAATTACTCGTATACAATGGTGTATTAAATTTTCACTTTTTCGACTAAAGGTTTATGTTTTTTTACTTTAGACTACGTAAAACTAAAATAATTAAATATAATACCTGCGAAAGGGTTTTATGGCTTTGTTTTGATCAGCAAAGAAAATAAGTCATAAAAATATCACAATAGGTTCTACAGTAAACATATGATCTCTTTCTAATATATCTGTTATCATCTGCTAGGGTCAACCAAAGTCGTAAACAATTTTATAATAATAATCGCGACATTATATATACAAGCAACTACCCATGGAGAAATATGTCTGCAACAGTTCACAAACTCCTTTATCATGGAGAAGATATCATTAAATATCATTTGGTGCCACTTGGAGATCTATCAGAGGAGGCTCAGGAAAAAAGGAACAAGGATTACAGATTTTATAGAGAGCACAATACTAGAAAAATTTCACGAAATTCCACAAATGAAGATCTATTTATTATATTATTGGCAACATCAGATCCGTTCATATCCAATATTCGAAATCAATGGAAAGTGGAACATCGGGATTTAGATGAAGAAGCCAAAAAACTACTAAAGACCAGTAATAGCGCAGAACAAAATATAAAATATTTGCAATCAATATTTGTTTCAAATGAATAATAATTATAATTGCCTTCATTGTTATTTAAGTACGAAAAACATAGTATTAGTAAATAATTCTTTAAAAAAAACCGACTTCAAAATGTCGGCCAACTAAAATGTTGGATTAATTTTCAAAAATGTTTAATAGAACTAATGTAGTTGCACTTTTTTGATTGAAAGAAAGAATTTTGAAAATCTTGTTAATCTTCTAAAAAATCGGTTTATGCTAAATCTATAATGTTTTCCCATTAACACAGCTAAATTTTGATTCATATATTCGATATATTCTTAAAAATCGGTTTATGCTATATATCCCCGATATATCTCAATCAATTTCTGAAATTTTCATTTTTTTACCTTAAATATATTTTTCTGCAAGCCATATCTTCCAAATAAAAAAATTATTTTTAAAATTGATTCATAAATCACGAAGTTATTCAACAATTTATAAAAGAAGCACAGAAAAAATAAAGATAACGGTAAATAAAAAACCGTATGTCCGTCCGACATGGTTCAGAAATGCCGGAGTTATCGTGGAACAAACATAAAAAAGCAACATACCATTCGAATTGATAACCTCCTCCTTTTTGAAGTCGGTTAAAAATAATAATAAATAGAACCTACTATTGTTACAAATGCTAATAAAATTTATTGCAGTTTTTATTTTTAAAATGTTTTTTAAAATTATCAAATCTGACAGCAAAAAAAGAATAAATTTTTCTGTAGTAACAGTAAAATCTCCAGTTAATTTTACTATTTTTTTTAGTGTAAACATTTTTTTTGAGTGTAAAAATTTTTTTGAGTGTAACATTAAAAAAATTCCATTATCACAAAAAATAATTATAATTATTATTAAGTTCAAATATTAAATTTTTTAATATGTAAATAAAAAAAATAAACCCATATTTCACTCCAAAAGTTAAAAAGTCATCAATCAATTTTAATGTAATTAAAACTGAGTCAAGCTGAACTATCTATCCATTAAAGAAAAAATTACAATATTTTGATCGGTTCAAAAGTTACAGAATTTTGGCCAATGAAAAACGATTTTCAGCCACTTGAAAAGTCAAGGCAGTACGGGAGCAGAGGTGACTTTAGCGCTTCTGGGGTCCAACAAATTTTTTGTTTAGTCGACAATACTTCCGAGAAATTTGAAACAAATCTACAATACCATTCTGCGAGACCTAGAAATCCACGTACCTGCTTTACAATTTTGGGATTGGCCAGTTTCTAATAGATTCTACTTTCTCAGAGTCAGTTTTAATGTCACCATTTTCTATTACGTAGCCTAAGTAATTTGCCTCTGTAACGCAAAATATTGATTTAGTAATATTTAATGTCAGAGTAGCCTTTCTGAACTGTTCTGCTGTGCGGACAAGTACAGACAAATGTGTATTAAAATCTTCTGATACAATAATAAGAAATACAAAACGACGAAGATGTGGTGGCAATGATTTACTCGACTTTATTTTAAACAAATTACAGAAATATTAAATTGTTACTTTGTTCATTTGCCAACAGAATTTAATTGATCATAAATAAAAATTAATTTACAGGAATATAGCTCATACCTTTTTGAAAACATATGCATATTTTCCCCTCTTTTATGATTTTAGATGAACAACTTTTGTGTGTAATAATTCTTCTAACGGAGAAAATAGAATAACATGACACAAACACAAAATTCTCATTGTTGACAACATTCAGGCTTTCTTTTATAAAGATTTCTCGTTGCGCTCTGACATTTTGTCAGAATAATATCAAATCCTTTATGCTTTTATGCACACGTTTTGTGTAAGTGTCGATTGTACTGTATATAGTAGAGATTCATGTCTGTTGTAGAATTTAAGTATAGTTTCTCGACAGTAAAATAGTTGTTTATGTATTTCAAATTATTTAACATTACACTCTAACAACATTCAAACAGTACCGTGCATACATCTCAACTAACAAGTGTTCATAAATACATTTTACTTTGTTTCAGACGTGAGAGATTACAGGTGTCTAAATTATTAGCAATCTAAAATGTTGAACAACAGCAACATAAACGTGAGTAGCTCAAATTACTTGCGTACATAAGAGTACATGCATACATACATATGTATATATGTACTATCATTTAAAAATACATGTTTATTTATCTGCTTACGTATCTTTGTTATAGCTGTAAGCAATTGTATACAATCATCATCCACCTAATAAATATTATGTTGTTTAAATATTAAAATTGTTTTATTGTTTTAAGTTCAGTTAAACATTATAAGTAGGGCAAGTTTCACCAACATTTTAAAGATAAAATCTCAAAAAACTGAGAAATAAAAAACAAGTAAGAAAGTATAGTCGTTCAAGCCCGACCATATAATATCATACATATGTAAAACTTCACCTTCACAGAGTCTCTACGTTAATCCCATCGAAATATTTTGGAGATAACTGGATGTTAATATAAATAACAACAGATTTCGTGAAAACCAGACCTAAAGCGAATTAATGCAGAGGAAGGGGAAAAGCAGGATCCCCATTTTCTAGAGAGATGGTTATCAAAGCAAAGGTCTTCTTAAGAAATACTACTGCTCATTTTTTATTACATTATTCAAAGTTTACGAGTTTGGCTTTGACCGAAATTTACAACGTGTAATTTAATTTCTGTACTTGTTTCGCTGGTAGTTCTACGAAGGAACTTAAATGTATCTATTGAAAGAATTCTACAAATAAAAAAATATATAGAGAGGACGAGTTTCGCTTGAAGCTACTGTATATAAAAACGTTTTAATTTAACATATTTTTTTTTTTGAATTGCCGGCGTCTGTCCCATTTGTTCTAGCTGGCAAAAAATGCAAAAGTGTGTCAATCGATTTTAAATCACCGTAATATAGAAGCATTCAACACAGTCGCCACAGCATGTTACCAAATACAATATGTCAAAAATACAATACACACGTTTATACAATGTGAATGATTATTTTGCCCTGCTGTCGTCAAAATAATCATTCACATATCGCTGGCTTAACATGTAAAGGCTCTTGTTGGGCTGCGTTGTTTTTATAGCTTTTAAAAATAGTATGTGATCTCACAGTGATCTCAAAAAATCAAATTTTTTATAAAAACATATATTTACGATCGATAATTGCTCGACCAAACTACGAATGGTTACGCTTTGTAGGGTATTTTAGAAGGTTAGTAAATTAGAGTTAATGCTTGACTTCAACTCGCCAAACTAAATATGATGTTGCCACTTAATGTTCTTATGTGTAGTGTGTTTACACAATAGATAATTTGAACCATTGATTTAGACGATAAATAATTTGTACAATATTGTTTTGGAACATCGTAAACATCAACAAGTTATTTAATAGCATTTACAGAATTGATCAAAATTATACGCATCAACTCATCATCGGCATCAGAAAATGCTTAACAGACTGTTTTGGAAATCAGTATGTTACTTATACAAAAAATGTTGTGTATTAATTGACAAAATATTGAAACTAAAAGGATAATGACAAAACACTTCCTCCATTTAAGTTAAAGTGCGTTTATAGTATAGTTTATAGATGTATAAGAAAATATATATATACGTTATTTACTGCAAATCACAAGCGATAACTTTAAACAATCTAATTTAAAAAATCTACTTTATAATACATTAATAGTCTATAAAAAGTTTGATAAAAACATGTCCAAAAGCTTGTATAAAATGAAAAATGAGATGCGTTTATAGTTGTGACACGAAGTGTATATTCAATAAACCTTTAACAATTTCATAGGCTTATTAACTAATTAAAATAAATAAATATGTTCATGTCTCATTACCAATTACCTTTCTGTGAATTCTGAAATGAAATCAGTCATCGCAGTCGCATTTCTTACATGACTTTATAGAAGAATCATCCTTTTTTTTTAGCTAATATTACTTTACAACAGTGTCTATCAAATAGAGTCATTTTTATGCCTTACACCACCATAGTGGGGAGGGTATATTGGATTTGTGCTGATGTTTGTACCGCCCAGAAATATTGGTCCAACACCCACCTTAAAGTATGCCGATCGACTCAGAATCACTTTCCCCATACAAATGTCCTCCCGAAATTGGGGTTTACCGATCATAAATGTTTAAATTATGCAAGTATCCACACAAATTTCATCAAAGATGAGTGGTAAATGAAGCCAAATCACATCTACAAATTTTGTGCACATTGGTCCATAATTACTCGTAGCTCCCATATGCCCACTTCCGAAAATCACTTTCAAGAGCATTACTCTCTCAAAATTGTTGGTATCCAAATAATATTCAACACAAATAAGTTTCTTATATATAGAAATAATGGCACCTAATTTTATAATGGTCGGTCCATAATTAGTCGAAACTCCCATATAAGACCCTTTCCGCAATTCACTTTAACCTCCATAAATCGTTTAAAAGTATTTATATAGGGATAAAGTTTAACATACACAATATTTATATTCACAGAAATCATGGCACAAAATTTTTTGGATGATCGGTCCATAATAGGTTATATCTCCCATATAACGCCCATTTCTGAAAAACTGTTTTATACATATACTGGGTGTAGGGTATTATATGGTCGTGAGCTTATGAAGTAACACCAGCATCAAAGTTAATATTATTATTATCATCACTGTATTATATGAATTAATATAGCAAAAGAAATAGTAGAACAAGAAAAACTTGGATTTACTAAAGTATCAATTTCCATAATCATAAATTTTAACGATGACAGTAAAGAAGTACTATGGTGTGCTCGTAAGAAGCATTTGCTACAGTTTTCTTCAATAATTTATGAAAGAGGAGAGGGAGATGTTATCGAGTACCATTTACTTTATTATACGATTTTCTCTCTATTATTCACTCACTTGCTCATTTACTCAATTGATGCATATGACAAGTTGTTGTAAAATGACAAGTTGTTGTAAAATGAGAAAACTTTTAACTTTAATCCATGCACAGAAATAAAAGTGAACTGAATTCAACAGGAACAATACATACATCCTGAAGCTGTCAATTACTTGCAAGTGCTGTCATGAGTTTATGCTGAAACTGCTGCCACAGATGTTCGTGATGCTGATATGGTTGAAACTTGCTACCAATGATAACGATGATTGTATTGATGTTGTTGTGAGTGATGTGATGCAAGTGGGGATGTTGTGGTAACTATTTAGTAGCGTGGTTGAATTAACTAATATCACTATGCTGTTGCTGTTGGTCTTTCTGTTTCTTCCATGAAATGAGCAAAGAAAACAAAAACAAAACCACCTAGAGAAACAGTGCAATCTTAGTTAGTAATTACTAATCAAAACTCTAACACTGTGCACCTTATTTATGCTGCTTTTATCATTGTTGTGTGATGGGGGATGTTGTTCTTATTGTCACTATTTTTCTTTTAAGAAAATGTGTGTCAAATAAGATTGTGAAAATTAAATCATGATACTATCAAATTTAGTATCTTCGCACTTCTTTCTCCTTCTATTACTTGCATTCTCAGAGGTGTTCTTAGACGTGTTTAAGGTACAAACTAAGTATCTATTTAGAAAATATTCTCCAAGGTAACTATATATAATATTAGTGTGCAATGTGCTGTTAATGTTGTCATAAACTTTATTTAACAATTTAACTACTCTTAATGTACCAACTAAATGGTTGTTGTATTCAGAGGTATTCGTATCAATGCAACAAGGCACACAACACACATGCTACAAATAATCTCACTTAAGAAACTTACGACAGCACATAGAGACAATTTTAAATTAAATTAATTACGAAAATATAAAATTAACTCACCACAAGGATGGGTTGACGGTTTTATGCTTTAAAATATTGCAAGTAAGTTTATCACACAAAATACTGCCAAAGGAAAAAGTTTAGAATTTGTGGTTAAACTGATAATGTTAAAGGTATCCATATGGTACATGATGAGTTGCTTTTACTGAACAACATACATTTTTAGAACTATTCGAATAATGACTTATTTAATATCTGCTTCTAGCAGTTAGCAAAGGACATTCTCAATCAATTAATTATAATAAATATTTATTAAACTAATTGTTCAACCTTTTTATTTTCATTAAGATTGTATCCTTAATTAGGCTTGAGGTCAAAATATAATTTATTACAATTTCAATATTTCGCTACAACATTGTTTAGCATTTTTTTGTGGATAGAAATTAACAAATTAACAATATTTTTCTAATAACAACAAAAATATTTTTCAATATTACAAAAATTGTCAAAATGAAAATGTTTAAATATTACACAAACAAAAATAAGAAAATATATTTACGTTATCTGTATCTGCTTTATAATCAATTCTGATTTGTTGGTATATTTATAATAATATAACATGGAACGTCGTTTATAATTATTTTCTGTTTTCAAAACTGATATGTTCTCAAGTCGGGATAGTGATTTAAATTTGCACTACTTACTACTTATATATTGCCAAAAATTCATAAAGAAGCATTTCCTTTAAGACCAATTTGTTCATGTATTAAATCTCCATCTTTCAAAGTGTGTAAATATGTTACAAATATTCTTAAAAAGTTAACCACAGATTATAGCTACAATGTAAAGAATTCATTAGAATTGAAGGATAAGATAAAAGGGATAAAAATTAATAATGATGAACAACTCATTTTACTAGACGTAGTAACGTTGTTTCCCAGTATACCTGCAGACTTAGCTATAAGTATTATAAATGAAAAATGGATTAAGATTGAGCAACGTACAAATATTAGAAGAGATATATTCATAATTATTTTAAAATTTTATATAATTGATGACCGATATTTTCAATACAATAACAATATATATGAACAAAAAATAGGTCTTCCAATAGGATCACCTGTTTCTCCAACTATAGCTGATATTGTGTTATAGGAAAATTATTTCACACTTCTATTGAAAAATTCACTATAAAACCAAAAATTTTAATTAAATATGTGCATACCAGAGATCGGCAATGAATCGCTTTTTTACGATTCACAACTACTCATAACATTTTAAGTATAAATGGTTTTAAATCATTGAAATTTACCTACTCTGAGTTACTCAAACTCACAACAACGTTGACTTATAAATGCGGGTGGATATAAGTATGACTACAACGCGGACATCGAGCTCATACGATTCCCAATATGTTTGATTCATAAACAACGGTACTTAGATTTACATCTTAAGAAAAATACTCACATACTCATAAAGTATTCAACTCAGTTGAGTCATTGAAAACAATTTCAGCATATTCCGTTAGGTATTTATACAAAATAAGTAAAAAAGAAATATAAAAATATACAAGTAAGTTTATAGGAAAACATATTGAGGAAAATATAAATTTTATATAATTTTTATAAGCAGGCTGGAAAAAATGAACGACACATGAGTGTATGCGAGTCATACTTATTTTTTATCGTCTACGTACATTGAGTTAAGGAGAGTCAAAATAAACAACATCATACATGAGATTAAATCTGAATATAATGCGTACTTCAAACTTTAAAGATGAATATTGGTTTGATGATACTGAGAGAAGTATGAGTACGTATAAGTATAACAGATTATAAGTCATGATTCAAGTATACTCACTTTTTCAGTACTCATAACTGATCTCTGGTGCATACATACATATGAGTCATTCCATGTCAAACGGTACGTATTTTTTACATCACTAACTTGAATTGCTTCAGCAGTTTGTGTATGCATTCTTCTCTTAAAAATATTTTATACGTGTTTCAAGAAAAAAATATAAATTTCTTTTTTCAAATGTTATGACCATTTGAACTTTGGTGAAATGGCGATTTTTTCAAAGAGGTGTGTTCATTCAATCGCATGTAACTCCTGAAATACTGGACCGATTTTATTGTGCTATACCTTGTTTTGAAGGTAATTTCAATTTCTTCTAAAATACCAAAGCGGAATGACATATCCCCATATCATTTTTTTAAGTTTGTATCATTTTCATCATTTTATTTCGATTTTCAAACTGATTACATCTTTTTTTTTTAAAATTTTGATAGTATGTTCTTATAGGTCTTTTTTACAGACTGTGTGAGTTTTAAAGTGGTGAAATAATGCGTTCTATTTTTTTAAAATTTTTTTCCGAAACATCTTTTCCACAAGCAACATGAATTTACTTAGAATAGTTAACAGACTGATAATATGTTTTTTTACTTATTAATATAACAATAACAACAACAAAAGCAATTAGTGTAACATTCTTATTTGCGAACAATTTTATTAAATACAAACGATAAACTAAGAGCAGAAATAAAGAGCTTATAGAGAGCTGAAAACACCAACTGTTTATACTTTTAATACAAATACATAATTTGCATTGATGTCAATGTTTTTCTAATCATAGTAGCAATGTATATTCTATCATTGCTGTGCCGGACGACACTAGGTCAATTGTTACAGTCATTCGCGCTTAATTTATCGCGCAGACTTCCTTGAAGTTCTCAGAAAAATATAATAAAACAAGTTTTTCAGAATCAAAATGTCACCTCGGTTCAATGTTTGTTGCAACCCGTTTCAATCCAGATGTCATAAGAAAAGTTCTAAGAAAACATTGCGATGGATAAGTTCAAGTGTTGTTAAACGTAAACGAAAATTAAAACTTAAATCATTAAAGGGCAAGGTTAGAATTTGTACTAATTGCCGTATTAAATTAAGTAAAGTGAGTGTAACTGACGTAGAAAGTGCTTCTGATGTGATGACAATATGTCTATTGACAGCGATTATTCCGTAGAAAGTGCAAAATTGGTGACTCTTAATGAGGCATTGCTGTTGTATAACGGTTCTCCTATAAACAAAAGAAAACTTGAGCAGAAAAAATATAACGCCATTAAAAAAACAGAAAATTGTTAATTTGATAAACGAATTCAAATCAAGACAGCGAAGATGTTCCTGACAATGAAACAAAAAATGCTCAATATTAGACAAACATAAACAAAATTTTGCAAGTGCAGTACTGTATTAAGACGCATAACATTTATTTCTTTACTTTATTTTTTGTTTTCTTTTTTACTGTAAATACATGACTGAACTACGTTTTCTTTGTTTTTTGTTGTTGTTTGTATTTTGTGTTAATAAACTATCGAAAAATATATTTTTTCTATATTCACAAAAATTTTTGTTTGCTCGTGCAAAAGGTATAAGGTAAAAAAAATCGTTAAAAATAGAACGCATTATTTCACCACTTTAAAACTCACACAGTCTGTAAAAAAGACCTATAAGAATACACCCTCAAAATTTAAAAAAAAAAGATGTAATCAGTTTGAAAATCGAAATAAAAGGATGAAAATGATACAAACTTAAAAAAATGGTATGGGGATATGTCATACCGCTTTGGTATTTTAGAAGAAATTGAAATTACCTTCAAAACAAGGTATAGCACAATAAAATCGGTATAGTATTTTAGGGGTTACATGCGATTGAATGAACACACCTCTTTGAAAAAATCTCCATTTCACCAAAGTTCAATTGGTCATAACTTTTGAAAAACAATTTTCATATTTTTTTTTTCTCAACGGGGATGAAGTAGAATTTGTAGAGAACTAAATCTGCAAATTTCCATAAAAATCGGAATCATTGCGTAAAATTTTTTCCTAAATTCGTACCGTTTGACATGGAATGACTCATATATGGTTTATTTTGTATAATTTCAGAAAGTCAAATAGAATATATGTTGACGATATTTATTTCAGTTCATTATAATAATAAATTTACTATAGAATTTAATATAGAAGATGAATCTACACTTCCTTTTTGAGATACTTCAATAATAAAGAGAGGTAATGAATTAATAATAGATTTGTATCAAAACCGAAGGTTCATTATTTATTATTGAAAACATCCTAAAAGTATTATTATTAATACATCTAAAAATTATGTTGAAAGAATATTAACAATAAGTGATAAAGAATTCTACAAGAAAAATATAGAAACTATTAAAACAATATTAAAGGATAATAATTTCCCTATTAATATAATTTTTAACTCCCTTATTCAAAAACGATTATTAAATTTAACAAACGTTTATTAAGACAGATTTCCATATAAAATTTGCCTTAATAAACGTTTGTTAAATTTAATAATCGTTTATGAATAAGGAGGTAAATTAATAAGACTATTCAAAAATAAAATGAATAACACAAAAAGATTTTCTGAACCTAAAAAATATAAATCATTAACTTATGTACCTGAAATATCCGAAAGATTAGAAAAATCTAATATATTTTATCGGAATGAATTATACGATTTGTTGGTACATTATAAACTACCTTTGACATTTCTAACTTATATGTATATATTTTACTGAATAATCTGCTTGTTTTTATTTAATACATACATATTTATATTTATTTTTTTCAATCTTTATGATATTTTAGGTACATAATTTGGTTCAGAAAATCTTTCTGTATTATTCCTTTAATTTTTAAATTGTCTTATTAATCTGAAAATTATATTAATAGGGAAGTTATCGTTTAATATATTCTTAATTGTTTCTTTATTGTGAATGTGGAATTCCTTATCACTAATTGTTAATATTCTTTCTATAAGATTTTTAGCTGTATTAATAATAGTAATAATTAATTCGTTACCTCTCCTGGGAGCACAAACAAAAATACTGAACTTTTCCATATTTACAAAGGAAATTTAATTTCTATGCAAAATGTTAGATTTCTTAGCTTGTGCTTTAATACGATGTTATAAATGTTATAAAATTTCTAGAAAGCAGGAGGAACCTCTAGAAACTTAAATGATCTATTTTACTTTTAACAAACAGATGGTCGGACATTATATTTTATTATATTATAAAATGTACGACAACCTCAATATACCCTCTATTATATTATTTATAATACCGAAAAGCCTTGATCACACAGATGAAATGGACCATGAAGAAAAATAATTAAAAAACTATTTTTTAAGTTGTGCACGATTTAAATCAAAGTAATTTAAATACAGACACATATGAAATAAATTACATACATTCTAAATAAAAGCTACAAAAAAAGGAACATAAACGAAAATCCATTTGCTTCTATAGGTCCAGTTTTTTATTAACTATTATCCCAAAGACAGGAACCAAAAAAAAAAACACACCGCCAGTGCATGTGCCTATCTATGTATGTTTCTATATAAATATTGATTTTGAACTTTTGCCAACAACGTCGACTCTCTAGTAGACACAAAATGTTAGTGACAATGACATAATAGTAAATGCTAAAAAGCAAAAAACAGACACATTAGGATGGCCCCGGTATTTAAATTCTTAAAAAAACTTACATTTTGTACCAAAATTATCAGTCTAACAGTATGAAATGAAAAAGTATTAAAATATTTGGAATATCTCGCAAAAGTCTGAATTTTTAACAAAAATTCAAAATTTTTAATAGATTTCCGGCAAAAGATTTAATTACTAAATAAAGTTTGCTGTTCTCAAAACCGATATTACGCTCTTCTAAGATAAATTTATTTTTTAATAGCTCGACTTATGTTTATACACGCGTACATACATATGTAAATGTATTAGTTGTAGCCACGATAAATACATATACGACCTTGAAAAAATCTGTGGAGTACGTGGTCCATTGTAGCTAAAATGTAGTGCCTACATCATGGTCCTATGTAATGAACTCATGGACCATTTTATTTTCAAAGCAGAACTTCTTGTTAAACGACAATTATTCATGCTTTAACAATCGTAATCGTTGTTGTAAAACATTTCAAGTAGTTACAAGAAGTAGTTTTAAGACTAGTCCAGATTATGTGGTCCAATCCTAGGACATCGTAATGTTGAATGGACTAGTTCTTTTTCAAACAAATGGATTATGTTTAGAGTAGTCGTGATCTATTGTGGAGTAGTCCATACATGAATAGTCCATACATGAATAGTCCATACATGAATAGTCCATACATGAGTGTATGGCGGGTAGTTTTTTGCAGGAGAGTAGAAGTAAATAACTACATGAAGATATGTTATTTCGTCTTTATTGCAGTTGAAATTAAAAACAAGGATATAAGTTTGCATAAGCAGTCCATAGTGTGTGTTTGGAAATCTAATTAATTTCTTTGCTAACTTTTAGTTTGTAGGAAAAAGGGCCCGAATGTCTATTTTATTTCATTCTCCTTTAAATTGGTGTCAAAAATTCAAGTTTCTTTGTTGCTTTGTAAATACTCGTATGACAACCAGGTGACCTAAATTATAAACTACCAGTATGAATGCATGTGTAACCTTTATGTCACATTATATGAACATATTATGCTTCATTTAGAACTTTTTTATAATTTAAAACAAGTAAAAAAGTATAGTCGTCAAACTCGACTATATAATACCTTACACCCAGTATATGTAAAAAACAAGTTTTTAGAAATGGGCGCTATATGGTCATCCAAAAATTTTGTGTCATGACTTCTATGAATATAAATGTATGTTAAACGATATATATGTAAATACTTTCAAAAAAATATATGGAGGAATTACTGGGAGATTTAACTAATTATCATAAAATTGTACTATATTTTTTGTGCATAATGGGTGATTCAAGTAGAGATAATCTTTTCAGTAGCCTTTTTTTTTTGACAGATCGCGTGTGAATCGTGTCATGCTGTCATGTGATTTTTGTTTAGTATTGTTTGGCATTTCATAATGGAGACTTACGTCTGAACAACGTTTACAAATCGTTCAACTTTATTACGAAAATTCACGTTCTGCGAGGAATGTGTTTCGTATACTTCGCTCAACCTTTGGTCAACATAATCGGCCTACTGAGCGTACTATTCGCAATACCATCATCCATTTTGATACCCAGAATTCATTATTGGATAATATTCGACCGAATAGACCACTTCCAGCACGCTGTGAAGAAAATAATGCGCCCGTAGCTAAGAGTGTACACGAAGACCGTGGACAGTCGATTCGCCGCCGTTCGCAGTAACTCGGACTGACGTATGGAACGGTTAACGATTATTTGATGCCACTTCCCACACATCGCATCAATCAATGGATTTATTGAGAAAACACTTCGGTGAGCACATAATATCACGTTTTGGAACAAAACATATTTTTGTTTAATATTATTTTGATACCGACATTTTTAAGATAGTTATGCTCTTTAAAGTGATTTTCGGAAGTGGGCCTTATGAACCGATCTACACAAAATTTGTGTTAAATAAGGCCAAATATCAGTTGACTTTATTTGACACTCATTTGTGGTGAATATTGTTAGGATACTTCCATATTTCAAACATTTTTGATCGTTAAAACCCTATTTCGGGAGGACATTTGTATGGGGGCCAGTAGAAATAATGGACCAATTTTCACCCGTTTCAATCCCATTCGTCCTTGGGGCGAAAAAATATCACATGGATAGCCAGCCAGACGGATGGACGGACATCTTTAAATCGACTCAGGAATTAATACTGAGTCGATCGGCATACTTTAAGGTGGGTATTGGACCAATATTTATGGGCGTTACAAACATCATCAATAATCCAATATACCCTCCTCACTATGGTGGTGTAGGGTATAATAAACACTTAAAATAGTTGTGGAATATAACGCCCAAAAGAATAATCATCGACATTTACTTTTTAAAACTAATTCCATTCAAATGTTGACCGCCACCACTCTGTAGGTGGTCCATTGGAAAGGTACAATTTTCGATTAAACTTTCCATAATCTCAGACATTTTTTTTAAGAGAAGTAACACTCAGGCAATTAATATGCCTATATATACTTGCGTTACTTTCTTTGGAAAGGAGATAGTTGAAGAAGAAAAAAAGAAGAAAGCTTTTTTTATATCACAACTTTGCAATTGCGCATTATGTTTGTTTTTAGTGCAGAATCGTTTTTTAATAAAAATGTGATTTTTCGTGCTAAATTTTTCAATTTTGGAACCATTCAACAAAAACTCAGTACATTTGTATAGAAAAAAGTGATTAGATTTTCGTCGTTTCGAACGCAAATAAAAATAAGATGACAGTATGATACCAGTCAGGCGTAAAAAAACAAATAAAAATGGTCTAAATGGATCACCCTATGTATGTATGTATGTATGTAAATATAGTATGTCTGTATGTTAACGTAAAGTTTTCCTATTTGTTGTTTCAATAACAGTAGTTAATCACATACATACATACTGCATACATACATATGTACATATTTGTATGTATGTAAAAATATTACACACTTTTAGGATTTTGTTGTTGTTTGTCCTTTTTAGTTTATTTATTTTTGGTTTAAATGAAAAATATATACCGACTGTTTGTGTGTGTTATTGAGCCACTAACAATTGTCACCAACAGATAAAAATCTGTACTTTTTGGTATTAGTAACGCCTCAATTATCAATGAGTAGTGAAAGTTCAAAAAAAATATTGCAGTTTTACAAACATATGTTTAATATTAAAATAACCGAAAGGTATAGTTAAAAATAAAACTAAAAAATGTTGTGTAACATCCCTGCAATCAACCAAACTATAGTTCCGCATTGAATAATGTGTTTGCGAGACCTAAATATCTAGCCATCCATGTATTTGCAAGGCTTTTAACGGGAGAATAATATACATACATACACACATACATACATACATATATAGGATGATGACAATGTTAAGTTAAACATTGGCATAACCCTGCAAAAAACACGGGTAGTCCATGCATGCGTATGGACCATGACTACTCCAAACATGAGCCATTTGTATGAAAAAAAAAAACTAGTCCATTCAACATTACGATGTCCTAGGATTGGACCATATAATCCAGCTTTGCATAACACTGGACTAGTCCCAAAACTACTCCTTGTAACTACTTGAAATGTTTTATAACAACGATTACGATCGTTACAGCACGAATAATTGTCGTTTAACAAGAAGTTCTGCTTTGAAAATAAAATGGTCCATGAGTTCATTACATAGGACCATGATGTAGTCACTACTTTTTAGCTACAATGGACCACGTACTCCACAGATTTTTGCAGGGAATTTACACTACCTATACCATTCTGTAGCAAATTCGTTGTAATGGTGGCGGCATATAAGTACCATTCATTCAGTCTCGTCTCATCGAACTGTTCGCACGTGTTACTTTTAGTGCGGCTGAATTTTCGGTGAAAAAATCGTAATAGGTGAAAAAGTGTAAAAAGTTGAAATTAAACAAAAAAGTGAAAAAATAACCCGTAATAGTTAAAAATATAAAAAAAAACATTAAAAATCGCATAAATATTGTATGAGTGTTCCTCTCAGATGTAATTCTAAGAAGGAGCTTAGCTCGACTAGAAAAACTAGATGGGTCTCTGAGGAAGAATCCTTAAAAAAATCTCTGGAGAATTTTCTCACTACAAGAGCCGTAGAACGGCGTCGTTCCTGTTCGCCCAATATTGTGATTTCAACAGATGAAAGAACATCATCTTCATCAAATAGCGCAGTCAAACCCAAAAAACAAGTAAGTATGGATAAGTACATCACCGTTCTCAAGCGACAGAGGAGCCCGACGTCTGCTCAAATGTCTTCCAACTCAAAAGTTCCTAAGACCGTCAAAAGTGGTAAACCAAATGACCAAAACAGATTTTCTCTACTTCAGACGGATGATCCAGAAATACCGAAAAAGACATTTAAGCGGCATGCGACTTCTACTTTGCCGCTTCTCACAGCATTGCCAGATTAAGTATTGCGATACTTCAAAATTTTTGTATGAATAATTTTGTAAAAAACAAAACTTTTATTCACTGGTAATACTGTGAATAAAATGCTGTGAGAAGCGGCAAAGTAGAATTTTGTTCAAAAAGAACAGCTGATTGCCGCCCGCGGCCGCATGCCTTTTACATTGGCCTTCCACTATTACATGGACAACCAGCTTGCCAGCCAGACGGATGGACGGGCATCTTTAAATCAACTCTGGAAGTGATTCTGAGTTGATCGGAATACTTTAAGGTGGGTGTTGGAATATTATTTATTTATCTGTATAAAGTAGTTGTTACTTTATGTTACTTTTACTTTTAATTCAACAAATTAAAAATTCGAATTTAAATTGCGTTGGCTTTTTTCTGTCTTTTTTAAAGAGACTTAACAATTTCTGCCTTTCTTAAAAACCCATTTAGCTTATTTTTTTACCGCTCCTGACAACACTGCTGCGAACAGATAATTATTAAGGTAGATTCATCCATTTGTTCCGATCAAAAAATTTTGTCCGGAGAAAAAGTTTTTTACTTAGAGTTTTTTGCAGCACGATTCACCCACTTCGAACGATTTGTCTGGAAAATAAAAGCTGTCATATGTAAACAATCTATGCAAGTGGTAATAATACGGCCATTGATTTATTTTGCTTTGGTTTTTAATGACCAGTTTTTAACTTGATATTTTTAAATACGAAATTAGTTAATTTTTCCTTAAACGTAAGTTGTATTTAAATACGGTTTCATTTTTTCAGTCTCAAATTGCGTTTCATATTTAATTATGATCATCGGCGTAGATAGCCCGGTCTGGGGGAGGCTAAGCCCCCCCCAGAAAAAATTTAGCCACCCCCAGAATTTTTATTCTTTAATTGCATTTTTTTATTTGAACAATTTTCCATAGCTTTTACTAAAAAGTGTTCCAAAAAGATCCCCCCAGGAAAAAGGCCTAGCTACGCCGATGATTATGATAAAAGTATGGTAGCATTAATAAATGTCAAAAAAAAATATAAGCAACTTTTTTATTTAACAGCTGATTTAATATTAAGTTTACAAATTGTTATAAACTAAATGGACAAAAACTGCATTATTCATATCCTCTTCAGCTGAATTCATTGTTTTAGTCGATATTAATGGCATAATATGCACAATGTTTTTATTCGCGGCGATTTTATTTATTGAATATTTTTATCAAATAATAAAAAAACTTCAATGCGCTATTTTCTTAATTTGCAGAACTGTCAAAATCATATGATAGTATGAAAAACTTATATTGTATTTAAATGGACGTAGTCAGTGATTTAAGTTATATTTAAATATTATCTATAAAAGTGAATTTGGTATTTAAACAGAACTTACGTTTAAACACACTTCAATTTTTAAGTTAAAAACTGGCCATAAGTGTCGAAAACAAATATTAAATTATTTTCAAATATTGAGTATTCAAGATGAATGAAAGAATTTTACAATTCAATACAACTTTGTATGAAAAATGTAACCTATTGGCAATTCAGTTCATTTTAGTCCACACAAAATATAAAATTAAAACAATTCAAGCTGAGAGTTCTTCTTTAAGAATATTTTCTCTCTCTCACAAAAAGAGACGTCAAACTTCATATAAAAAAAGCATTGTCCGAACAAATATTTTGTTCAGAACGAATGGGTGAATCCATCTTTACTCATTTGTTATTGCATTTTATCGTCTAAATTAAAAAAAACTAATTTTCCTAATGCATTAACATTCAGGCATGTGATGGAAATCGAAAACGAATCAGTTTTCAAAATACATTTTAATGCATCTAATGCATCGATTGTTAACTGTTGGGGTTAATTTTTCATATTTGCTAAAATTTTTACAAACAAATAACAATGCTCAATTTGTTGAGAAAACTGAAAAACATTCGAGTGTAGGTCTGCGTTATGAGGACTCCAGCTCTCTTAAATCTTTGATATATTACCAGAATCTTATTGTATACCAAATTGCCTTTTTAGCAAAATCGCCTAGTATTTATTCCAGCACCGATTTTGATTTTTTATGGATTATTGATTGATTCATATTTACATATAATATTATGAGCCAGATCATACAATAAAATTAGGTTTGGTAATACATGGAAAAGAATGTTGTGGATGATTCAGTCATTTCTAAAACTAAAGAACGCAATAAAAAAGAGTGATGAAGCAGACGTCTTGAACTCTATTAAGGTTGCAGTAAGTATATAAACAATATTTATAAATTCTACGCATTAAAGTAAAGTTAAACAACGATATTGATTTGATAATTAAAAAACTTCCAAAAATACAATTGAACAAACTTGAAAATGCAAATCGGACAAACAATATTTATAATATGAAACGGGACACTTTGCGCGATGACTAATTGAATAATTAAGTGCATTCGTTTTTTTAAAAACACATTGCAACATCATTCTGCTAGACGCATTAAAGTACCGAGTAGTTTTTTATTTCTGTAAAATATTATTTATTTTTTTTTAGTAACAAATGGTCTTAAAATGTGTGTCCTTCTTAATGTGTTGTTTTTCTTTTAAAAAAAATTATACGATTTTATAAAAGACTGAACCTTTATACTTATTAGTTAAGCATTATTTAAATGTTTGTAATTTTTGTAAAAGAAAAATAGTAATAGGCAAATAGTCCGGGAAATCCCAGACCCTAATTATGCAAAAAATGCAAACATAAATAGTACATGGCAACTCAGCATTATGTTTTTCTTTATTTGTTAATTCAGTCACTAAAAATCAATTAAACAAAACAAATTTGTGTAAAAATTATTTATGTTAAATTCAAATTAAAACTCTTGTTTTATTCACACATACCTGTTGTTAATTGCTTTTGCTTGTCAGCTTGTTGGAAATATTTTCCGGCCCTGAAATGAAAATAAAATTATTAAAATTGTTTTGTAGTTCGCTTACTATAAATATCTATAAATTATTTATTTTCCATTACATACATATCTATTTATTTATTTTCCTATATATGTATATGCCAAAATCAAACTGCTGGATATTGATAATATCGGTCCATATTTGACTATATGCCCCATATAAGGTCCACTTCCAAAATTCACTTTAATACTAATATGTATCTTAAATATACTGTTTAAAAAGTTCGGCCCATGATTTGTCATAGCTGACCTACAAGAACTCACAAAAATGTCTAATAAATTTGTAAATTAAATTTAAATTCCAAAACATTTAAAATAAATTATGTTGGTCGTAAAATTGTCTTTCAAACAATATATAAAATTATAATAAAATTTGCACTAAGACTAGTCTAGTCCTAAAACCAGTGTAGTTTCTGTATTTCTTATTACGTTTAGATGGAGGGTATTTAAGATTCGGCACAGCCCATATTCTTTAGAAAGAAGTGTTGCTAAGTTCATTTCAAATTTTATGGGTTCGTACTTGTAATAGGGGCTAGTGGGTGTCATACATAATTAAAAAAATCACGAACAAATTATTCATTATACGAAAGCACTATGGGGCAGAATCGAAATTTTGTGAAAATAAATTTACCATTTCTAAACGGCTAATCCGATCAGGGTTTTTTATATAGTTATATACAGTGATGCCAACTTTTGAGACACAAAACGCGTAAACATTTTTGAAAAAAGGGCTAAATGGAAAAAATCCATATAAAGCCACACCAAATTTTCTTTTTCTCGGGCTTTTTCGCATTTTGAGTGACTAAAATCGGGCTAAATCTCGCCCGAAAAGGGCTAAGTTGGCATCGCTGGTTATATATAAGCGATTTTAATCAAATCTTATTTGTTAGTTAAACAACATTCAATCATACACAAAATGTTACTGGGTGTATCTTTTACAGGTTTAATATGGTGTTCAGGCATGTTATTGGTTAATTAAAATGTGTTCACACATGCTCAATATTGCTAATTTAATTAACGTTGACAAAAAAATATTTTACATTTTAATTGTGTGAATGAGAATTTTTCCTCTTGCGAGCAGCGTTGCCACGACCAAAAAAATTTTGTAACCAAAATGTAAAAAAAAAGTAACCAAAAGCAAAAAAAAGTAACCAAAATTTTTATATATTTAAAATTTTATTTTATTTCAGCTAAAAAATATATATGTAAAATATAAATTAACCATTGCATTTTAGTTTGTAGTTCAGTCTTATAATTAGGTACAATTGAAAGAAAAAACTAATTCAGCAATAACAATATTAATAAAACCCAAAGTAATTAATTTCATTACATTTGTTACCAAACACTAGTAGATAAAGTTTAAGTAGATGAGGCTAAAAATCTGTCTTGAATGTTCTTAGATGATTTATTCATATAGCGAACGACTAGAACTAGTGATTTCTTTGTGGATACGTCTGTTGTTTCGTCTACTATTAACGAAAACTTTGTCGTTTTTAGGAAATTAAATTTGCTTTAGATTTGCTTCCTAACATTTCTGTTAATTAAGTTGCTTTACCTGCCACATTTAATGTGTTTCGCAATTTGACAGTCGGGACAGCGCTTCTCTAATAAGCCTGGTAGATGTCCATTAAAAAAAAGGCAAATTGTGGGAAATAAGAAACATTACTAATGTTAGCTCTGTTTGGTGCACTTGCTTATTAAGAGTTTCTTTTTGAGGACTTGCAAATGTTATTTTTATTTTCCACATTTTGCTTATGAACACTTTTTAGTGTGCTTTCGTAAATAACTTACGTGATTTGCAATTTTTTTACACAGGCAGCGCAGAAACAACATCCATCTTTGTTTCTTAGCCACGGAAACTCATCCAACCACAATACACGGAATTTTCTTTTCGGGCTGTTATTAATGTCACTAAACAACAAAATATTATTTAAAAAAGTTATTGAAATTGAATGAAAATATACATATTCTCATCATCACTTCCAGAAGATAACTCGACATTATTAGTTTTACTTTGAGCAGCCTTTTTAAATAAAAATCTAACAAAAATAAAAATTGTGCTTAAAACCAATATTATTATTTTTTAATTCGAAGTACATACTTATCCATTTTTTACGAAAGAAACCCAATCTTAACTATTTAGAAAACACTTTATTAAAAAATAAATAGCACGCTAATTTGTAAAAAGCTTTTTTTTTTTTTGTTTTCTGGTAAAAACATAATTTATGAATGTTGATTAAGGTTCGTTCATTTCTAAAACAAAAGAAAAATTAACTTGTTCCGATGTCAAATCAATATGAAAATGCATTTTGTAGCATGTTTTTAGATGGTTTTTGTGAAGAACCTTTTACTCGTTCAACAATACAATGATTGTGTTTGTTATGTTTGGAGACAGGCATGTATTTTTTTGTAATCCTGTGTTTAGTGTTTTATTTTTAAAAAACTTTTAAATTGTGGTGTAAATTAAGTCAAAGTAAAAGCAATGTAAAAAATGGTTACTTTTATGTTAAAAAAAAAGTAACCAAAACGGAAAAAAAGTACACAAGTACACATTGGAAAAAAAAGTAACCAATTTTGGTTAAAAGTAACCAAAATGGCAACGCTGCTTGCGAGTATTATTGTAAAAAAATTTTATAAAATTTTTTTATTCGAAGGTTTACTTCTAGTTAAATATAAAAATTTATTTGAAATTTATTTTTGTATACCTCTGTTAATGTTCTACATAGCTTTCCGTTGGAAAACATAAATGTAAAATCATACAGAAATATACAAAGAGACACTAGCAAAATGTAATGCATTTTCTGGCCTGCTAAAGCCGTCGTCAGCATTCTTTGTGTCTATTGTTGTTTATTTTCAATTTTTTTTTTTTTATATTTAACTTTTTAAATTGACTGAATGAGAATTTTTCCTCTAGCGAGTATTATTGCAAAAGTTAAATATAAAAAATTTTAAAATAAACAACAATAGACACAAAGAATGCTGACGACGGCTTTAGCAGGCCAGAAAATGCATTACATATTAAAATAAACAACAATAGAATTTTATTTCAAAAGGAAAATAATAGAATTAATAATTAAAACCATTTTATATGTTCGCTTATGTTTTCAATTGCCTTTAGTCCAAAAAAATCTATAATGTTTCAAATACAAAATTTAAAATATCGTTCTAATTATTTATTATTCCATAAATTTAGGCAACTAACTTATGACCATTAAATGGAATCATAGAAAATGTATGAGTATAGATTCACCATAAGATCGTCAGTAGTTGGATAGTAAGAATTAACAAACTCATTATAGCCCACTCCCTTTGAATTATTTAAATACACCAAATACACCAAAAGTTAACAAGATATCACATCTTAAAGTATCCATTTATATGAAAGAAAAATATGTTTGGAATATATTTGCTTGGTATTTAAATAAAGACAATGACATAAGCTATTAACTTAATTTATTAAAAGATCTTTTGATCTACATAAGATCACAATTTTATTACGATATCTTAATCCATTCGAATTTTTAATGATTTATTAAAATTACTACAACTTTTTCATAGTAACTGTTGTTTTTAGAATTGATCTAAATTCATTGTTCTAAAGATTTAAGTAATACCAAATACTTGCACATTCTGCCTACATCTACCATTCCGGAAACCCCCACAGGAGGACACTCTTGTGTGGGGAGGGTATATTTTGTTTAAGTTTTACGTGAAGCACCTGCCTTGAAGGCTTATCTTCACGACGTACTTAAACGCAGGACGGACTCGGCCCGTCAACCGCATTGTGTGCCCTACCAATGACACAGGAATAGCCTCTAGGAGGACTACTTTGTGTGCCTCACCAGGGTCACACAATTAGCAATTTCTCAATACTTGACTGCAAGATCAAAGTAAAGATCACCTTGCTGAAGGGATTGGGCTATCTAATCCCTGCCGTCAGTAACGCAGTACAATTAACATAGCCCAGGAAAGCAAAGAGAAGTCAGAACCAACGCAGCATTGCATAGACCAAAGCAGGGTCAAGGTCTATAATCTGTATATACATCGAACCAAGTCCAAAGACCCGTTCGACATGCATGCTACGAAGGCCACGCCTCCCACTACTTCCTGAACACCGAGTTAAAAGTCTACGCTACATTTTAACAGCTCTGTTGAGTTCGGCAACAGCACCTAGAGCAATTTGATAGTCCGAAGTAATTCTACATCAGACCTTTAATCAACTGCATAATTTCTCCCCGCTTTGGGTATTAAACCACAGCCACTGCGTGGACACCGAAGTGACCTCAACCAATTATCAGTTAGGGGACAGGCACCCTAATAATGAAACTAGGGATATGTCCCCCGGGCATAACTGATCCCGCAGCACCAGATAAAGACTCCGGTCGGCTTCGACCTTCCTCTGGCCAGCCAGAAATCTGGTTGAACCAGATTCCACTCTATCTAGATTCGAATTCTTGCAAATTCATGGGTTCAGGACTGGTAACCACTGCGACCTTCCTCTGGTAAACCAGATTCCAGTCTGTCTAGTTCGAACCCTTGCGAGAACATGGGACTAGTACCCATTTTAGGCCGTTCGTGGGAGTGTGGTCCAGCTAAAGTTCAAACCTACACCTTGTCCCACGGCCATACGACCTTCCTCTGGTAAACCAGATTCCAGTCTGTCTAGTTTCGAACCCTTGAGTTCATGGTACTAGACCCCATTTTAGGCCGTTCGTGGGAGTGTGGTCCAGCTAAAGTTCAAACCTACACCTTGTCCCACGGCCATATTTAACCCTGTCAGTTTGTTAGTCATACAATTCAATGTATGACATAATCCCCATTCAGCACCACGAGGAGGTTGACATTAGGCACTTGAATTGGTCTACAATCTATCCGAAGGAAAGACAACAACGGTATGAAAGTATCCCAACTCTTGCTGAATTGTGGGGAGGGTATATTGGATTTGTGCTGATATTTGCAACGCCCAAAAATATAAATGAGAATCATTTTGTGAGTCGATTTAACGATGTCCGTAAGTCCGCCTGGCTGGCTGGCTGTCCATGTAAACCTTGTGTGCAAAGTGCAGGTCGCAATTTTGAAGATATTTCCATAAAATGTCGCAATGTTATTTTTTTGGCCCACGGACGGGATTGAAACTGATTGACATCGGTCTAACATTTCGCTTAGCCCCCATACAAATGTCCTCCTAAAATAGGGGTTTATCGGTCATAAATATTTGATTTATGTACGTATCCCAACAAATTTCTCCAGAAATAAGTTGTACATCATGTTGATAAGATTAACATATTTCGTGCAGATCGTTTCATAATTCACCATAGCTCCCATAACTCTCTTAAAAAAAGTTGGTATCTGTTTCATATATACAAAAATCATTTAGCCCAATTTTGTGATGATCGGTCAATAATTAGTCTAGCCCCCATATAAGGCCGTATACAGAAATAATTGCAACTAATTTCATAATGGTCGGTCCATAATTAGTCGCAGCTTCCATATAAGATAAATTTATATTGAGATAAAATTTAACGCAAACAATATTAATATTCACACAAGTCATGCTCCTATATAGAGCCCTTCTCTGAAAATCTGTTTTTATACATATACTAGGTGTAGTGTGTTATTTGGTCGGTCTTAAACGACTATACTTTCTTACTTGGTTTTAACGATTAACTTTGGCGGCAACTGACGAACAATTCCAACTACAATCCTATGAAAATATAAATCAAAAAATTTTATTTATGTACTCGCGTAGATAATAGTAAATACACAAAAACTATTAAAATGTGTTACAAAACTGCAATACAAATAAATATGTAAACATTGAAGAAAATGCTATAAACTAATACTAATTTACATTTTAATGTACTTTTGGGGATTTAACACTTTATTGATAATTACGATTTTAATAAAACTTAAAAATGTTTAACTTAATAATACGTACATTTATTTGGCGTACAAAATGTTAAACAATACAGTATTTATAATTTGTATACCTAAACACTATTAAAAAATAAGAGAATTGTATTTATAAAATGATTGGAATTTAATAAAGAGGTTTCGCTCTTAAAAAAAATAGTAACTCGCTCTAAATAGAAATAAGTCTGTGAACCAAAAAAATATTTTTAAATTAAATTTCCAACATCAAAAGCACTATGTCTGTGGAAAAATAAAAATAATAAAATTTTTTTACAGTGTGCACTTTTTAATGACGTTGCATAATTGTTTCATACTTTTGGAATCTTTTGTTGAAACTGGAACTTAATTGCTGCAATAATTACAGCTACTTCTTGTTGTAATTTTATTTATAATTATATAATATATACAAACGTTTGTATGTAAATTTGCTATACCCAGTTTGCAATACGAGTATGACTTTTTATTAGACTATAAGTTTAGTTTTACATAATTTAAAATAAAGGACATCAAAATTGGAAATAAGGCAAATTGTATTATTATTTTATTATTATATTATTATACTAGCTAAAACCGGTGTGCTTCGCTACCCTCTCGCAAAACGCGCAAAGATATACACATTAAATTTCTTATGTGCACCCTCCACACAGACCCCAATCACCCCTGAAAATTTCATTGAAATCGGGCAAACCGTCTAGGAGGAGTATGCGAACAGGAAGTTTTGCCACTTAATTATATATATATAGATTATATTATTCAAAATTAGAAGACGACAAAGATAAAATTTGTAACTATTGTAAAAAGCGGACGCTAACTGGACGCTGCATTAAAACAGATCATAAAGATCATAAATTGTCCGCGGTGCTAAATTGAGAATTTGGTACTCTTTTGTTAAAATGGAACTTTTATAATCAGGCATGTGATGGAAATCGAAATCGAAAACAAATCAGTTTTGGAAATACATTTTAATGCATCTAATGCAATCTAATTTTTAAAATTTTTGTTTTAAGATTCTCTTAAGTAGGCCAATATCTTTATAATTTATGTGATAAAAGTTTTTCAATACAGAAATATTACGAAAAAATTGACTTCTAAAACTCATTCGTTTTCGTTTTCGATTTCCATCACATGCCGGAATATTTGCAATTGGTAAACCAAGCTTAGTTATGCTAGGCATTTAAAACTGAGTGAAATAGGAATGAGGGAAGACAGGTTTTAATGGCACTTTTTCTTCAATTGGCGCAACGAAGAAAAACTGAAAAATTATTTTTAATTTTCTTATACATATTAATCATATTAATGAATGTAGAAACATATTATAGTACATTCCTCTTTAAAGTGAGAATGCAAAAATAGGCTTTTGAAATTGGAAAAATAAGAATAAACTGGCAAGTCATAGTGATATATTCGGAAATGAAAGCAAACTTTCTATGCACTATTATATGTATGTATGTATATGTGTTTGGCTTGTATAAAAATCGATTAAGACAATTCTGCATCTGATATTTCCGACAGATCTGCACAAACTTTCTAGTTCAAGCGTTTTAAAGGTATATAAATGATTATTTCCTCATCGTCTTTATTTTATTGTCCTTTAACAGACTTGTTTAAGGATTTTTTGCAACAATTTGAATTGAATGCCATACATAAAGTGGACAAAAATTGTTTCTAACAACGGGTAAGAGTAATTTAATCAGTTATGCCAAATTTTAAATAACCTCCACCTAAATATAATAAGAATTGCCGAAACTACGCTGGTGTAAGGACTAAAATCGCCATATTAAGTGTTTCTTATTCTGGAATAGTTACACATACTCAAGTTCTACTGCACTGATTTTGCTGACTGTTCCAACAACATACAATAAATTATAAATTTTCATTTATTATAAATGAAATAAATTTGCCATTTTTAACGGATAATCCGATCACCATTCGACTGAGTTGTATCTTACTTACCCTACTTATTATGCATAATATGCGTTCTACATATTTCGTATCCTAATTAATGTTTCTTTAAAAGAAATTTATTTTCAAACTTAATGGTTGCTTTTAGGTGTTTAAGGACAAATTTTAGGAGAACAGAAAATTTTTTCTTTCAAAATTTATTTTTCTAAATTATTTTTTTTAAATCTGTAATTCTTTTTACCAAAATATGTTTCATATACAATATATTATATATTTTCTTTGTTAAGAACAGAACTGCTTAGTCCCGGTTTACATTATGCAATTTTTGTCGCTGCGATTCTTGCTTTGTAGGCGAGAGCGGTGAGTCATATTAAAATATGCATGTACGACTCACCGCTCTCGCCTACAAAGCAAGAATCACAGCGATAAAAACTTCATAATGTAAACCGGGACTTATAGGCCAAAATGTTCTACAAAAAAATGTAAGTACTCTTAGTTTTTTTTCATATCTCAACAATTTATGGTCTGATTTTTTAGATAGATATTTAAAAATCCAAAATATATTTTGTATACTTTAGATTACTGCAAATAAATATTGTTGAAGACAGCATTCAGGAATAGGGATATGTAAATATTTTACTACTATCCAAATTGTTTTCTGGGTATTTAGAAATAAGAAAGACGTAGGTCGTAATGTGCGTGTGTTAAGTATGGGCAATAAGGTCGCTCCTATTGTTTAGAACCTAAAATATTTTACGCTACGACTTCTACAAATTTATTTGAACTTTTATTTACATAAAATAATTTCTTTTTTATAACCTCCACCACCACCAGTGGTGAATGAGGGTATATATAATTTTGACATTCTGTGTGTAACATTGAGAAATATTCACCTTAGACCTAACAAGGTATATGTTTATTGATTCTTATGTCCATTTGTCTGTCTGTCCGTCTATATGTCTGTGTGTGTAAAAAACTCTCACGTCTAAAATACGTAACTTAAATCAGTAAGGTTGACAAAAAACATTTATAATTCTCTTAAGCAGTTTGGAATTGAAAATCGGTAAAATCGGTCCAGTAGAACCAAAGTTATTAATCAAAATCTAAGACAACCTCCAATAAAAACTTATATTTTCACACATATTTTTTTCCAAATTTGTTGCAATTTTACACAATTAATTTTTCTGGTAAAAGGACAAACCCATACAAATGATATATAAATGATATATAAATGCCTATAAAAGGGCAATATCAATCAATACAAAATTCAGCAAAAATAAGTTTCATATAAAATTAAATTACAAGACAATATTTGCTTCAGTTCAGTCCATGCCTGAACAAATTCCACTTCTGAAAATCACTTAAATACTCATAACGTTGTTAAATGATATGATATATTTCCATGATATATATATAAAACTCCGAATATAAAAACCGAATTTTATGAAGATCGGCCAATAATTGGTCATAGCTCTCATATAAGAACCAATACCAAAAAACAACTAAACCACAAAGAATGTCTAATTTTAGTCCAGAAATAATACTAATATCGGTCATATAGCAATTATACTACTGCATTTTGTAATTGTAAGTTCATTTTGTGCAAAAGCTCCTAAAAAAAGTAAACTTCCAAGTATCATATAACAACCATTAAACTTTTGTAAACTACGTTAGTGAGATGAAACTTTACCTAAATAAGGCTCAAATACATAGAAATCACATTACGTTTAGATCCTTATGAATATTCGATTTTTTTTATACCAAGGGGAAATTATGATCATTCGTAGCAATTTGTTTTCGCGTCTTTGAAATATGTCTACATTTGAAGCTGATGCCGTTCTGTATGCTGTGTTCCATAACATCAGATAGGTTTTATGATTGAGTTATAAATAGGAGTTTACAATCTATATGGTCGATAATATTCAAGACGTAATATAGTATTATTTATATTTCCAGGTGCTTTTAGAGTTGAAATCAACAAGAGCCTTTTCGATATTGGTAGCAAGTTGAGCAGCTAGTTTAAGATCAATAATCAAATTAATAAGAGAGTAATGGATATTTTCTGGTGTCATTAGCGGTATGTTTTTAGAACAATGTACATATGTAGGTATTTTCTATATTTAATCCAATTAATACCTGCGCCTGTCACTGTCGCTAAATTACCAGTCGGGGATACAATTTCTCGGGGGTTCGATGCGATAACTATTGTGGGTAAGTAATCTGATGATAATTCTTACGAAGATTCAACATGAATCAATTTTCTCGCATATTTCTAATCACTCCAAAATTAACAACATCCGGTATCTTCTGTGGTCAGTAGGCCAGTAAGTATCACATTCAATCCCATTTTATAAATTGTTTCAAACAAAACAAACTTAATATGCCCACGTCTTTTTGGTGGAGGGTATAATGCTGCTGTCGTTGGCAATCAGCATAACCTAAAAAAGAACTTTTATCCTTTGATCCGACGAATAGAGGCCTCCCTAATAGACACGGGTATAAATCCTATAACATGGAGCAGTGTTTAAAATGAAGTGTACTTATTACTTTAATATGAGTTCAACATGTAACAACTATAAAAAGCAAAAAGCCATGTAAAGTATATATTGTACCTAGTATATTATGTGTCTAAAATTTAGTATATGTACAATGTATATTCATTTACATTAGCACATTTGTATTAGGTACAAAAATTCATGCTATTTAAATTAGAGAACGGAATGAAACATTTTGATATTTGGCAAGTCCCTTGAATATCTATCACCTTTAGAGAATTTACTTTACTTATAAAATCATTACTATAATAAATATTTATATAAACTACTTCGAATCCCATATCCAAGAATAATGAATAGGTAAATACTAGGGTATTCAAATTATTCGAATAAAAGGAATAATAAAAAACTTATTTCTTAAAATTTTAAAATGAAGAAAAATAAAAATTTGCTTTCGTCATTCATAGAGCCATCTATGAAAAAACAAAAAAAATACAAAAATGTGAGAGTGATTAGCAAGGAACAAAAAAAACGTAACAGCCATACCTAAATACCGACGGAAGGCGTTTTTGAAATGTCAAAATTTCTAATGCACATACATTTTGTGTGGAGCATACCGAAACAACGCGGCGGCAACGCTTTGCTATTGGAAAATCCAATTTTGACAAGGCGTTTCACAATGAAGTTAGTTGCAAAAGAAAACGAAACAAAAAAGAGAAATAAAACAAAAATGTCCAGCTGTTACAATAAACAGGGTCGTTTTATTTATTTGTTTGATAACCCTGTTTTTATTGTTTTGACATAATGTTGCCGCTTTTGTTTAGGATGGGGTATCAGCGCTAATGCTCAGCATAAAAATACGGTCCGTTTTCCGTCGGTATTTAGGTATGACTGTAATTCTCAAATTTGTATATTTGTTTATTCAGAATGGTGTTTTGTTTCTCCATCTGACTGCTTCCATACAAAAGCATGTGTCCCCCGTTACAATTTTTAGTAAACAAAATAAAATCAAGAAAAAAGTAAATATGCCACTTTTAATAACAGTTTTCGAATTATTGCGTTTCTTTGCGAATTTGGCGTTGCAAAGAAAGGTTGTCCCCACTATTTGCATTGAGCGTCACTTTTCTATAAATCATGTAATATTACTAGTTTTCAATTTGCATTTAAATAAAGTAAATAACTTAAGGAAAGTAAAAACTTTAATTATTACAAAAGTGAAAAAGCGAAAATAAAATCTATTAAAAAAGTGTGCATTTGCGTAGTTTTTGTGAACACCATGGTAAGGGCGCGATAAAATTTCATGAGCGTCACGCTAATTTTTTTTAAAAGTGAATATATAAAATGTAAAAAATTGTAGTTGACAATCATTGTTTACATGGTTTCAACTCATTTTTTGATAATTTGTGAATTTGAGAAATAAATTGCCTACGAAAAAAAATAGGCAAACATTTCATGAGCATCACTTTTGAAATACATTGCTTCATAGCTTAAAATGCTTAATATTAATTTTATTTTTTTAATTTTCAAGAGTAAAACAATAAAATTAACGGCTGAAAGAGCACGGAGTTATCGAGGGAGCGTAATGACGAATATAAAAGAAAGAAGAAAGAAAGGTACAATCGTGGTTTTTGCCACAAACTTAATTCGAAAGTGGTAAAAATGAATGAGAATGAAAAAAACAAAGCCGCTTGTCATTTCATGAAGTTTATACAGATTCAGAATAAGAATTCGAATGAAAATTTATAAACTAAATTAAGTTAAGTTATTGTTTTGTGTCAAATATTTACATATTTTTCCATTTTTGTTAAAGACATCAAAGAATATGTACAAGTTTAGTTCTCTATGAAAATTTTTGTTTTTTTTTTATCTACTTTTTGTAAAATAATGAACTTTTTTTCGTTAAACTTTAGATTTGTCATTATTTCTCATTTACGTGCAACAATATCTCTTGATCGTCGCAAAATATCTTGAGCATCACACTTAGTTTTTTTTTCCTTATAATTGCAGTTTTTTTAAATACATTGTTACAAGCTTATTACTTAGCAAGTAACCTCTAAGTAACCTCTTTTCTTTTTAACAAAAATGTACATATTTTCATCTTAAAATTTTAAAATAACTAGTCACCTTAAAAAAATGTAAAATCAAGTTGAACTGGAATTTTTTGTTTATAATCGAAAAGGTGATTTTTTTCGCAAAAGACAATCTTAAGAAACAAAAGAACATCGTAGCAAACTTGAATTTCAAATATTTTTGCTTTTATACATATGTATTTGGTGTGTGACGCTCAAGATAGAAATCATAGAAAACCCTAAAAAAATCCAAAAATATTGATTTTTTTGAGAGCCTAAAAGTACCACCGGATTCTTCATCAATTTCTACATAAATTGGCCACACTTACAGGAGAATTGAAAAAACTTTAAAAATAAGCAAAACAAAACTCGTTGTGTACGTTTTTTTTTTAAATTGACCCATGTATGTTCTATTTGAAAAGCAAAAAAAAACTGCTCACGTTTCGTAATATAATGTCGCCTGTACATTGTCTTCATTTGAATAATGGTTGTTTAGAATAATTTTTATAAATCGTATCCCTGCCAATAAAGACTTTAATCATTGATACAGCGACAAATTGACTACCCTGGTGTTGAGTTCCAAAAGCCCAGAAAGGGTTTTTAATTCCCTAAATGACCAAACTTGGCCCTCATATTTTGATATTATTACTTTTACTATTAATATACATATATAGTATAACTTTTGGATCTAACAATATGTTTTGCGTTTGTTACTACGTTTATCCTCTTTTCTAGTATCTAGCTAAGAAAACCAAAAAAATATTTTCAAAGTATGCAATTAAATAATTTGTAAACGCGGTTCGGGTATATTTTACTGAATATATTTCACTTAGAGGCATGTCTGGAATCACAAGAGAGCTGTCACAAGCAAGCAGTTATAAAATAACACCAAATAAATACGTTTCGAGCTAAATCAGTTCTTAAACCCTAAAGTTAAACATGAAATAAATTACTAAATTTTATTTTTAAATACTTATCTTCTAAATTCTGTGTTTAACCAGAAACTCATTAAAGAACGCAACCATTTCCATGAAATATCAATTTTCGTAATAAATTTAGAATAATTACACCAAAAGAATGAAGCTTGATGTTTAACCCCCTTATTCAAAAACGATTATTAAATTTAACAAACGTTTATTAAGACAGATTTGCATATAAAAATTTGCTTAATAAACGTTTGTTAAATTTAATAATCGTTTTTGAATAAGGAGGTAAAGCTTTAAATATGTGTGTGAATAAGTATCTATACTAGTTGTGAATTTATTACTCGTATTCAATTAATTTAATAAAATGTAGTGGCATACAAGTGCATACTTGCATCCCTTATAAATATATCAATAACCGCTTCTGTGCGAAATTTATGTAAAATGACATGAAATTAAAAACATCTGCTATTTTAAATATGCCGTCGTTTATTGAGCAAAATTTTGGCAACAATTTAAACTTAATAACAAGTAATTACAGAGTGCAACAGTGCAATATGTACCTGTCGTTACATGTACATATATAACATAACCAATATACTGTTGGTTGATAGCTAGGCAATCCACTCGAAGCCAAAAGATTATAGACTTTTTTCAGCATGTCATCTTTTTTTATTGAAAACCCTGGAGTCGCTAATCGATCTTTATTTACGTAGTATAATTGAAACACATGGTTTATTGGTGGAATGGATTCAGCTCAACAGTAAAATTATCAATTGTTATTTAGGCGATGCAAGTCTAAAGAGGAAAGTCACCAGGGAAACCCATGACATAGTTATACTGTTTTCGGGACAATTTCTTTCCACCCTCAATGGTATATTACCATTGTCCAAAACAAGGCAAATATTAGTCAACCTTGAAGAGGCAAAACTTTTTATCTTTACCAGACGATATAATGTAAAACGTAACGAATATTTAATTATATGTAATGACAATTTAATAAACAGGAAAGTAATTTTACGAATTTGCTTCTAGAGAAATAGAAACTGCAAGAATTAAGTGAATATGTGGACAACTCCACCGTGGATTAGAAAGTATCTTTGGTTATAAAACTCAGAGGATGTAAAGGAGTAAATTGATTTAAAGGCACATAATAGAGCACTTATTTAAGATTAGTTCTTACGCTTATCGCTGAAGGAATTCACAATTAACTCATTGAATGGCATCGAGTAGAATTGTACTAATGAACTAAAATTTATTTGAACAATCTACGGAAGCCGAGAACGTTTCGTATATATAAAAACATACATACTCTTTTTGTAGTGGTTGTAGTAAATGTTGATTGTATTCCTGTTCTTTATATTAAGGGTCACGTACATATGTGTATGATGGCGCCAATGTACGAGTATATGTCGTTACATAAAGTATTTATACTCTTTGCCTGTCTCTTATCCTGTGGAGAAATTCTGATTGAAGTCTCAAGGCTTTTCGAAATAATTTTAAGATAATAATTAAATAGAAATGATGGCTGATGGCTGTCGGCATAACTGCAGTTTGAATTGCAACCCTGCAAAGAAATTTATTTTCAAGGCAGAGCAATACTTTATAGCAACACTTCTGTGTCAAATAATTATATGATATTTCAGTGTACTTATGAACGCGCAAACTTAGTTTTTTCCTCCTGTGATTAAATATAACTATTTGCAAAATTTAATTAAATCTGCCATTTCTACCACAAATTAACTTGCTTTTATATAAAAATAAACTTTACTAAGCGCAAAAGAATCACAAATGAAATTGCAGTGTTGCATTGCAAACTGCAATTATGAAGTCAGCTGATAAATAAAGGGTGTCCCAACTAGAACGCAATTTTTATATTTCAAATAAAAAAAAATCGTGAAACTTTATTATATCGTAAAGTAGACAGAGGTTATGTATGGAACAAGATATCGTGCAGATGGCCGCCGCGGCTTTGCTGGCACACACGCGATCTTTTTATGAAATTTTCAATGACCTTTTTGCATAAATGCTGCAGTATTTCATTAATGCAAACCATCGACTTCAAAAAACCCCAAAGAAAAAAATCTAAAGGCGTTAAATCGCACGATCTAGTCGGCCACTTTTGGTCTCCAAAACGCGAAATCACACGACCGGGAAATGACTGATGCAGCAATTGAATTGTTTTTCTGGCTGTATGACATGTGGCGCCGTCTTGTTGAAACCACATGCTCTCCACATTCATTTCTTCAATTCTAGGCAAGAAAAAAACTGGTTATCTTTCACGATACCGAACACTATTGACTGTTTGCGCTTTTGCACTTGACCTGCCTCATTTTTATAAAAAAGGGTCCAATAATTCCTCCAGCCCAAAAACCACACCACACAGTGACACGTTGAGGATGCATTTGCTTCTTGTGAATCACTCGAAATGCGACAATTCTGCCTATTAACGAAGTCATTAAGATGGAAATGGGCCTCGTCACTGAAGACGATTTTATCCGCAAAATCAGCATTTTAATGTTGTCTCTCCAATAGCCAATTAACGAACTCCCTTCGCTGTCCATGGTCAGCTGGCTTCAGTTCCTGAGTCAATTGAACTTTGTATGCATGAAGATGCAAATCCTTCGTCAAAATTCGCTGCATAGTGGATTTGGAGACACCAATTTGCTGAGCTCGGTGTCGAATTGAGGTGGATGGAGTTTGAGCGACATCATCACGTACAGCTGCGACATTTTCGGTCGATCGACCTGGTCGAAAGCTCGTTGTTGTCTTTACATCACTAACAGACCCAGTTTCGTCAAATTTATCCATTAATTTCTTTACAGTTGACTCTTTTGAGCATTATTGTGACCCCAAATTGATCGCAATTTGCGAACTGTAGCCGCATAACTTTCACCATTTGTGTAAAACAATTTCACAATGAGAATGCGTTGTTCATTCGTGTAGATCTTCATTTTTACTAACCTCGTACCTTCTACTAGCAAACAATAACAATTGTTCAAATGTCAAACAATGACACTTCGAATGGCGCCAAATTTAAAAATTGCGTTCTAGTTGGGACACCCTTTACAAGCCAAATACTGCAATAGTGTTTTTCTTACAACTAAAATGTTTTGAATTATTATGTAAAACAATATGCCACTAGATAGACCATTGGAGTGATGCCAAAAAATGATTTTGAATTTTTTGCCAAATTCGGCTTATTTTCATAAGTATAGGTAAAGTAAACTTGTTTCACCCAGTCAACATTTGCAATAAAATAAAATTGTAACAAATGTAATGTCTCACTATGAATGCTACACTTTCCCTTAATAATGTAGGGTTCTTTCACAAGTATAAAAGTATAACACCAATACATTTTACTACACACACACACTTCATTGCATAAACACAATTTGTAGTATTTAACAAACGATTGAAGCCAACAGAAGTCAACAGTTTGAAAACTTTTATATTTTGACCCAAAACACACAAATGGTTTTGAGCCATAATTTCGTGGGTTCGTATTTAAGTGTTTGTTAGGAATGGACATATGGTTGTATATACGACAGCAATCTTAAAAGTAATTTTAAAAAGTAACAAGTTTGCTCATAATCTAGTGTTATAGTATATCAATAGATTGTTGATAATGGAAAACGAGTAATCACTGTTTACCGAATTAGCTAGTTACTTTAAGATGTATTTGTCTTAAAATAAAGTCAATTAGATTACTTCTGTTAAGTAAATAATAAAGCAAAATATATACATTAACCAGACTACTCAATAGATTTCTTCTTAAATTAAAAATATAGGTTCCTCGGTTCTACAGCAACAGTTTGTTGCGATGCATGAGTATAATTTACATTGTTCCTTTCAACAATGATTAAAAGACAATAAATTGTTCTATTCTACAGAATAAAATAAACCAACTAATCTAATTATCTAGGCTTTAAAAGAAATTGTACGTGGCCTCGTATATACATATACATGGGTGTGCATTTTTTTTGGCGTAAAACTGGTGTTGGGCCTGCCTAAGTCGGTCAATGCCATTAAAAATGTTGCGGTGCTTTTGGTCTATTAATGTCATAACATTACATTAGTATACAGTTTACGTGTACATGTACGAATATTTTGTATTATTAAGTTTGAATAAGACAATTGGACACGTAAACTCGCGGAATAACATAACAAATGCCAATGTGTATGGTCGATTGAGAGAAAATATATATAGAACAAGTAACTTTCTAAGTACTTCAATAAAAAATAATAAAGGATAATCGCAAATTGTATAAGTCTTGTACACAATAACAAGGAATCGTACCAAAAAACTTACACTTAGCTGACTGTATTAATACGAACTCAATTATTGTACTTGAAAAATAAATCCTTGATAGCAAACAAAAATAGTATTTTTTTGTTCAGCAAAAACGTAGGTAGAAAAACTATTATAGTTTCTGTACGAAAACCACAACACAATTGGCAAGTCAGGCAACAATCAGTAAAAAGCAAGTAAGAAAGTTTAGTCGGTCAAGCCTACATTCAGTATATAAGAAAAACAGATTTTCAGATATATTATGAACTGTGTTAAACTGTATCTGGATGTAAACACTTGTAAAAGATTTATTGATGTTTAAGTGATTTTCGAATTATGGATCGACCATTATAAAATTAGTTGTCATGGTTTCTGTATATATGAAACTTATTTATATTGAATTTTATTTGAATACTCATATTATTAAGATTTTATGGTTGTTAAAGTGATTTTGGGAAATGAGCCTTATATGTTAGCTATGGATCAATCTGCATAAGATTAGGATTCCTGAACAACTTATTTCTGGAGCAATTTTTCCCAAAAAAAAAAAATACAATGTGCAAGATTTTATAGAAATATCTTCAAAATTGCGACCTGTACTCTGTGTACAAGGTTTACATGGACAGGTAGGCAGCCATACGGACGGACGGACATCGTTAACTCGACTCAGAAAACGATCGACTTTAAGGTGGGTGTTGGACAAATATTTTTGGGCGTTACAAACATCAGCACAAATCCAATATACCCTCCCCACTATGTTGGTGTAAAACTAAACTAAATTTTAGGAGCAATATTATAATACTTATCCGAAATTTTATTGAAAGAATATTTATATTTTTTCTTTTAAATATCTTTCTATTTTATTAGTTCGGCTTGAGGTCCCTTTTATTAAAAATATAAAAACTCTTGTTTTTTCTTTTATAAAATATTTTATTTAGCAAATATTACAATTCTTTGAATAAACAACTACTTAATCTCGTAAAAAATTATTTGTATTGTTTTGAATTTAATTAAATTTAATATATTTATTTATTTATTTAATTATAGTTACGAAGTAATGATAATTATACTAGATTTATAATGTTTACAAGTTATATAGTTTTGCCTTCGTCCGGCCTAAGGCAGTCCGGCAAAAGCAGGAGGTAAAACCATTCCACACGGCTACCTCAAAAAATCCGACATATCTATCATAAGCTAAATGAAACTAAAAATGCTATAGAAATCAGAAAAGAAGGTAGTACATTCAATAACGAAAAATCCTCGCAAAAAAGGGTGATCTGAAAAGCACCCTTTTTCTCACCTCTTCAATTACAAGTGATTATTTTTTTTATTTTAGTTTTCTCTTAATGAATAGAATGTTAAAAATCTACTAAACTAAAATGTCTTACTTCATTTTAAATGCTAAAACGATTGGAATATGTATCGAATAATTCGAACTAGTCACAACCTTTTTTCATATTATTCGAAATATTTTTGATTCCCTAATACTCACTTAACAGTTTTTTTTTTATTAAAAGTATTTTGTCCTTATTATACTTCTGCTTCGTGGATTTCTAAGATTTTTCTAATTTTAATACTAGCAGTTGTTCTAAATCAATTGAGTAAAAATAATGAGTATTGGTATTTTTATTTTTCTTTTGCCGAAATAGTTGCTTTAATTTTGGCAAAATTTTCCCATTTGGCAAAAAATGTGTATTAAATCGTTATGCTCTTTATTTTTCAAGGACTCATTTGAAGAAAGACTCTCATACTTGTTTTCGTTTTGCTAATTCATGAATACACTCAAGAAAATTAAGAGTATATTCGGGCAAGTTCGATTAGATGATAAATTTAGTAGAGTCGAAATTTCATATTTCTATACTGAATTGTATCTTAATATTCTTTTTAAAAGCGGAAAATAAATGTTAAAATTCGGTTTTTTTCATCATCATTATTTAGATTATAAAATTTAGAGTAACAAATATTTTCACTCAAAATTTAATTTTTATTTTATGAATTTTGACGAATAAAGACTTCTAAAATAATCAGGAGAGATATTATCATACCGAGATTATCATAGTGCTACCAGATAAAGCATTTGTTCACGCTAAAAAACTTGTGCAATCGAAGGATACAATTTTAATTTGCGGTAATGCATCTAAAACAAAGAAAATTATACCTGTTATACTTGAAAAGGGAAAGAAACAAAGCTCGTTTCGTAATAAAAGTTTTCATGTTAATTAAAAAATCATATTTAGAATAAATTATAGAACCTATAGAAGACTTTATCTTATGATATACATGTATCCTAATGTCACACCGAATTAAATATATGTATTAAAAAACAAATCTCGCTATAACGAACTTTTCGATTTAACGAATAGACTATATACTCGTAGTTAGTCACAGTTAAAAAAGACTTCTGAATCTATTAGAACATTATATTCGTTTATTATCACGATTATCTATAACATTCTTATTTATGAAGTATCATGTTAGTTGCGAAAAGTTAAAGAAATAAAAGTTTTTGAAATCCTGATTAACTAAACTATAAGCTTTTCTTTTTGGATTTATCCTCAAAATCATTTAATGTGACATAATAATTAAAAGGCTGCCCTTGTTCGATAATTCAGTAAACAATTTTCTTTGTGATAACCATCTTTTATGTGCATATTATGCACAAAAATTTTTACGAACTTTAACAAAATCATCCCTTCGGTATGCACTATTACACAAATAGTAACTTAAACAATATATTTATCTATTTCATCTGCAATACCAATTTATGATTCAGAAATATTTTGAAATTGTCCGAAATTACTCGTGGTAGTACCACGGTACCAACTGAGTCTAAAATGTATCAAAAAAAGTACAAGTAACATGTTTGCAAACCTTGATCTGTTGAAATACATTTTTGAATTTATATTATAAAGTTTTTGCCAGATACTAGCAGATATTCTCTAAAATTTCTATGGATTTTATCTAAAATTTTCATTCGAGTGTAATTAAATATTTCATCCACGATTGTACGATTACAAATAAGAGTGCGCATTCATTTCTTTTTCTTAATGATGAAGTCTGATTGAGAATTCACTGATGTGTGTTGTTGGTTCAAAGTACTGTAAAGCCCATACATATAAAAAGATAACATGTGCACAAATGCACACACACACACACACATTCAGACATTCTTTTTTATACCCTACACAACAATAGTGAGGAGGGTATATTGGATTTGTGCTGATGTTGGTAACGCCTATAAATATTCATCCAACACCCATCTTAAAGTACACCCATCGACTCAGAATTAATTCCTGAGTCGATTTAAAGCTGTCCGTCCATCCGTCTGGCTGGCTATCCATGTGATATTTTTTCGCCCCAAGGACGAATGGGATTGAAACGGGTGAAAATCGGTCCATTATTTCACCTAGCCCCCACACAAATGTCCTCCCGAAATAGGAATTTAAAGATTATAAATGTTTGAATTATGCAAGTAGCCAAACAAATTTCACCACAAATGATTATTAAATGAAGCCAAATTACATTTATAAATTTTGTGAAGATCGGTCCATAATTAGGCGTAGTTCCCATATAAGGCCTACTTCCGAAAATCATTTTAAAGAGCATAACTCTTAAAAATATCGGTATCCAAATAATATTAAACACAAATATGTTTCGTATATATACAAATAATTTATTGATGATTTATGATGATTGGTCCATAATTAGTCGTAGCTTCCATATGAGGCACACTTCTGAAAATCACTTAAACGACCATAAATGTATTAAAAATGTTGTTACCCAAATAAAATTCAACAAAAATAATGTTCATATATGTATATGGAAATGATGACACCTAATTTTATAATGGTCGGTCAAAACTCCCATATAGGACCCTCTTCGTAATTCACTTTAAGCGCCATAATCGAGATAAAGTTTAACGCATATAATACTTATATTCACAGATATCATGACACTAAATTTTTGTTTGATCGATCCACAAAAGGTCATATCTCCCATATAGCGCCCATTTCTGAAACACTGTTTTAACATATACTGGGTGTATGGTATTATATGGTCGGGCCTGATCGACTATACTTTCTTACTTGTTAAATATGTGTATAGACAAACGAAACGACTAAGATGTATGCTGATCAAATTATTAAACTTGCAAAGAGAACATCCTATATTACATTTTAATTCACGTATAGGGTAATTCATTTAGATGTTTTTTTAATTTTATACAAAACACGGAATATTTATTATTAACCGAAAGGACAATCTTGTCCATTCAGCAGATCTAATTTTCGGTCACGTTTTCAGCATTGCTACTAGTATCTAGCGAATTACAACTTCTGCCAACATTGCTACCGGCATCTCGCGATAGACCCGAAACGCAAAACGAGCTGCTCACCAAAATGATTACTTAACAAAAATTTAAATTTAACAAAAGTCTGTCGAAGACATAAAGGTGAAAGAATTAAAATTAATTTTGTATTGCCAAAGTCGACATTTTCCGGTTCTGGGTTAACTTTCGGAGCATATTTTCATCATTTCGTTTTTAGCAATTGAAAATGCTATCGACATTTGAAAATAATTTATAATAATCAGGTATGTGATGGAAAACGATAACGATAAAACTGTTTTAATACAGAAATATTACGAAAAAAATAACTTCTAAAACTCACTCGTTATCGTTTTCCATCACATACCTGAATATTAATTTATTATGAGTAAAATCAGTTGCATTGCGAAATCATTTATTTGATGTTTTTCAGGAATTATCAATGTTGGCTACCGTTACCGTTAAGCCACCGTTAGCCTTAAAATATTCCTTCAACTCGACAATAACATGGTACATACTAAACTCAGTACGAAATTTTCTTTAAGCAAATAACAGTTTATATTCGGCTGTGCCGAATCTTATATACCCACCACCAAATCACAAATATATTTTTTTTAATTTTTAAAAATTTTTTTTTTAATTTTTTTTTTTTAATATTTTTTTTAATTTTTTTTTTAAATATTTTTTTTTAATTTGTTTTCAATTTGGAACTTCTTTTTTTCTCAAAAGAAAGCTTATACAATTTACTTTACTATAATCGCTTAATGAGATGCGAGTGGGATATCTATCAAAAAAAGAATTTTTTTAACTCAAGAATAGGATTTTTGAATATTTGGCACATGTATCATTTTCATTTTCCCCCATTTTTTTATTTTTTTTTTCAAAATGGAGTTTTTTCCTCTCGCATTCCAATAAGCGATTATAAAGGCCTTAAAGTAAATTGTATAAGCTTTCCTTTGAGAAAAAAAGGGCCCAAATTGAAAAAAAAAATTAAAAAAAAATATTTTTGAAATGATTGAAGAAATAGCTATCTTTGTCCTTTGGACAATTTTTGCTAGTACCAATAGGTGAAAAGTTACACTCATTTCAAAAAAACCCCTGTATGACCAAAATGTCCAATTTTAACCCCCTCTAACTCCGGCACTTCTAGACTGATAGAGCTGAAAATTTGTGTCTGGCCTACTATCCAATAGTACTTGACGCAAATTTCATCCAAATCGGAAGACATCGATTTTTAAAATTGGGTCACTTGACGTGAAATTCACCATATATATGTACGGACTATATGTGTTGAATTCCAACTTGATAGTGATGTTTATAAGGGATTTTTGGGTATTTAAGTGATGATCAGAAATAATCTTTAAATGAGACTACAAAATATGAACGATGCAAACAAAATATCGTTTCACTTTCACACTTTCACTTTGCGTGAATCTTATTATTGCAGAACTTTGTATGGAAACGGCTTTTCTATAGACATTTATGTACCATAATGCCATATTCCGAGAAGATATTTGAATGGGGGCTATAAGAAATCGTGGACCGATTCCTACCATTTTCAACAGGACTTGTCCATCTATAATCAAAATATTGTGTGCAAAATTGCATGATATTATTTGCATTATATTTTAAGAAAATAACAAAAAATAACGAGTTTGATCTATTCAACAGACGGACAAATGCCTAGATCGTCTTAGAATTTCATAACTAACCAGAATATGTATAATTTTTGGAATAACAAACATAATATGGTGGGTATAAAACCATTACCGAAATAATAGCAACTACCGCTAAAAAACTGTTTCCGAAAAATTCTAAATTATAATTACCTTTACGTTATAACAATTTCGAATCAATGGCCAACCTTGAGAATAATTCCTGTATGAGAGTTATTTCCAATATAAATATACAAAACTTATTTGTGTTAAATTTTGGTTCGATATCAATATTTATCATCGCTTATGTGATTATTGGAACTGTGCCTTATATTGCAGGTATGGTCTTATATACAAAAATGATTAACGTTAAATTTTAAGAAATTTTGGATGTGCGACTTAAACAGATTTAGTCAATCATTAACTCAGTATACAAACAAGAAATATTATTGTGCTTTCTACTTATATCAGATTTATATCTAGTAAATTTTGAATAAATAAATAACGTTACTCTACACTGTAGAATCTACAGGAATGTTTGTATAGAGGTTAGAGGAAATTTTGGTTGCTTGTTTAAAATACTTAACTTTTATAAAAACAAGGACAACAAAAATGTAGCAATAATTTTTAAAAGCATTTTTTCTGACTTTCAATTGCAAACTACATGTTGGTTGAAGCGTGTTATACACAGACTTAGAATTTCTAAATGAACATTTCTCAATGTTAATGACAAATTTTATTAACACACATTCGCCACGTTTGGAGGTGGAGGGTAACTATACAAAACGAATCTAAATGTAATTAATTTGTTTGGGATAAATATTAAAAACATCAACACATGTCTTCATCACATACTTTCCTTATTGTTCTGAGGGCTTGTTGCGAAATAGGCAAAAGTTATTACCATTAGTTACATATTTCACTAGTAAAGTTAGCATGTGATTTTCCAAGGAGGTGCACATTGACTCGAACTTTTATTATACAAGAGCTGCACATAATTTCAGCGAAAATTTTGTGCACCATAGATATAAAAAGGGGCACATTGCCACAGACAAACTGTCGGGTTATATTTATCAAATAGGTGCGATATATAAACACATATGTAGATATACATGTGTCTCTGTTGCAATTAAATGTCAGGGAATTTGTGCATGTATTCGTATGTTTTCAAGGTTCAGACGTTAAAGTTTATAATCACGCAAATCCTTTTAGTTTAGTCTAGCTTCAAAAACAGATTTAAAACTTTTCTTTATCAATCCTCTGCAAAACATACATTTCTGCAAATAAAAGTTTTATAATGAACTTGCCTTTTGAGCATTTCCCCATTTTCGTGTTGATAATTATTTATGAACACTGGGATGGCACAAAGTTTGTAACGCTTTTTTATGATTCTACAAAATACACACAATATACACAATATATGAGAAGTCTTTTAAAGGGTCCGCCAAATAACATTTTTTTTTTTTGTTTGAAACTACTGAATATTTTCTCAAATTACTTTTTTTAAATGAAAGTACAATCCTTTCGGTTAATAATGAAAAATAATTTCATTTAGATGGCTGTCTCGGCTGGCCATGCAGTAGCCTACACGATCGGTCCAATTTTTAAACACATTATCGATTGTGTGCATTTCACAAATGGCTTCACGAATATTGTCCTTTAAAGCGTCAATTGTCTCTGGCTTGTCGGCGTAACACTTATCTTTGACGGCACCCCACAAATAATAGTCTAACGGTGCCAAATCGCAAATGCGAGGTGGCCAAACGGCATCAGCTCTGCGGCTAATAATGCGATCTTCAAAAACAGGGCGCAAAACATCGAGTGTAGCTTCGGCACGTAGCGCCGTCCTGTTGAAACCAAATGTTGCCAATATCCTCCTCTTCAATTTTTGTGAACAAAAATTCGTTCAACATGACCCCATAACGATCGTCATTGACTGTAACGGCCACTGCTTGCTCATTTTCGAAGAAAAATGGCCCAATTATGCCTCTAGACCAAAATTCGCACCAAACAGTGACACGTTTTGGGTGCATCGGCTTTTCAATGTATGCGTGCGAGTTTTCTGTGTCCCAAATGCTTGTTTACATACCCGCCAAGATTAAAATGAGCTTCATCTAAAAAGATGATTTTTTTGGCAAAATCTGCATCTTCTGTAAGTCGATCGCAGGCCCACTTAGCGAAGCAAAGACAAGCGTATACACAACCATATTTGTTCAGCGGAATTATAAAACTAATTATCTGTCAAATCAGGCATGAGATAAGTGTTACCCATTACAAATGAAACGGAATTATTTGAAATTATCTGTTTAATTTTTAAAAAATTTTATCAGTATCAATTTATTGAATAAATTAATATTTGCTCCACTGTAAGGTACATATTATTTATATATGTAAATATAGTAGGATGGTGTGGATTTTCTGAAATAAGGTATAAGTTTAATTTAAAAGAAATTTATATAATTTCCTCCAGATGGATTTTAATCTGCTTATATGCAAAATATAATATGTAATCTCCGTGCAGCAGTGTAAGTTGTCTATAAACTATGTTGATTTTCTACAGATAGATACCTAAGCTAGAGCAGAAAATCTTTTTGAGTCTATAGGAGTGTGTATAGTTTCAAATCAGCGAACAGTAGGGGAATTTGGAAAATAGGAAATAAATCTGTAATTTCTAAACGGTAAATCCGATTATAAATAAAATTTCACATGCTTAGAGAGAAAGTGTAGTCGAGTGTAACTATCCAAAGTGGGGCACCTCGGGTATGTATTGAAATGTATAGATATTGAAAACAATCCCAAAAATTATGCTCTATATGTATATATATATGAAATCTACTAGTCAAGTACTAAAAAAAATCTCTTATAGTTTACGAGATATTCGCATATGAAAATAAAACTGTTTAATTTTGTAACCACCTTAGTCTGGTTTTTTGCTAAAAGGGATAAGAATATTTCCCGATTTTTTCTAAATATTTTCCCTTGAATCAATAACACTTTTATAAACCCAGTAAAAAAGAATTGTTTAAATAGTATCACAGAGGCAAAAGTAAATAAAAAAAAAATTTAAAATGTGATTTTTTGCAATTTTTTGGCATTAAAAGGTACTTCTATGCTTTTATTTTTTAACATTAAGGGTACTACTCATGATATTGCTTATAATTGCCGTTTGTGCAATTGGGCAAACTTGCGAGACTTGTTTCATGAAGCCCCTTTTTAAAGGCCTCGTTATGCGAACGTTGTTTTAAGAAAAAACGCAACGTAATGTAACGTACGTACGTATATGTAAGTATATATAAGATAGCCTCGAAAAATAGCAACGCCGGAAATGAAAACGAGGGAATTTTCAAATATCGTTTAGGGGAATCGAGTGGCAACAAATGATTTAAGGAATTCAGGGGCAACGAAAACTGGAACCAATTTTAGCAATTTCGAGAGCAAGCAACCCCGAAAACGATGTTACGAATTAAGCGGTAATGTAATTATTCAACATAAAAAATCCAGAGAAATTCGAGCTCCTCCAAAAATGGTCAGAAAATCTGGGATTCTAAATAAAATAGAATCTGGGCAGTGTCAGGGCATAGATTCAATGAAAATTGAAAGTATACATCCCACTGAATATAAAAAGCTTTCCATGCAAAAAATTGTCAGAGCCGTTTCAGAGAAATTCGAGCTCCTCCAAAAATGGTCAGAAAATCTGGGATTCTAAATAAAATACAATCTTTGGAATCGGATCACAAACGAAGAATTGGGATCGTTTTAAAAGTCTTACATACCCGAGGTGCCCCACTTTTAGGACCTCTGGCACCGCCCTTGGTTTGTTTATTCAAAACATAAAATCGAAAACACTTTCTCTCTAATTGTATTGCAATCGGACTTATCATTTAGAAATTACAGATTTATATTCGTTTTTTGTCAATTTCCCCCCCTATGGAGTGTAATACTAGTTGAACAAAAATAAATCATCTTGGCTATACAAGATTAGATAACTAATTAACTACACTTTGCATTACAAAGAACCGGAAAAAAAACTTAATGACATTGGTGATAATTACTGTCTAAAATATATAAATTGTCTTCTTTAATATTCAATGCTGACTGGCACCCTAATGTTTATGTTCAAATACATCTGTTTGTAGTTCCATGCTTGTATCATACAAGTTGTATGCGTATATTTTATTATTTGAGTGGTTTGTCTATTTGTTCATTTGTTGATGTGTTTCTTGGCGTCTTTTTATTTAAAAAAAAGTAATTCAAGGTTTCGCAAACAATAAAGTGGAACGAGCTAAAGCCTTTATATTTGTTATGCATTTTTTGAGGAAAGACAGTAGAAAAACAGTGAAAAATTCAAGTAGAAACTTATTCTATATATACGGACTCTTAATTAAAATTACTCAAAAATCGAAACTACTTATTTCTTAATAGCGTTATATATTGTTTGTAGTTATTTAGACTTATTACGATTAAAATGAAATAAGAATTTCGTTAATAAATCGTTAGAAAATTTAATTTGAATTAAAGTCAAATTGCAGTTGCATAAAATGTCTAAATTTTGAAGAAAATGTCCAATTCACAACTGATGTTACATGTTGTACATTATACAATTTATAAAATTAAAAGAACATTTTTCCATATTCACAACAAGTTTAAAAACAGAGTATAAAACAGCATGTGAGGATATTTCACGTCGATTTTCAGCATAATAACGGTATATTTAAGATATAAGAGTATATTAGTATTAACGTAGATATTCTCAAAATACAGCACTGTGATTTTGGCATGTATGTAAATGATCCGTAAAAAATGTTGGATCGGTACCGTTATTTATAAGAGATTTATGAGTATTAAAGTGATTTTCGGAAGATTTCGGAAGTGGACCTCATATGGGGTATATAGTCGAATATGAACTGATATTCTCAAAATCCAGCACTTTGATTTTGGCATGTATGTAAATGATCCGTGGAAAATTTTGGATCGGTTCCGCTATTTATAAGAGATTTATGAGTATAAAAGTGATTTTTGGAAGAGGACTTTATATGGGGGATACGGTTAAAAATGGACCGAAATTCACAAAATTTTGTGGAATGATTTTTGTATATATCTAAATGATCTGTGCAACGTTTTGAGTCGGTACCGATATTTATACGATATATATAAAGATAAATAGATTTCGGATGTGGTCCTTATATGGGAGCTATGACCAATTATGGACCGACCACCATAAAATTTAGTACAACATATTATTAACTATAAGGATTATTTGTATCAAATTTATTATTTATATCTGTTTTTTACGCATTTAAGTGAATTTTGAAAGTAGACTTTATATGGGGTCTATGGTTAAACATGAACCGAACTAAAAAAAAATCGTTTTGCGATTTCTTTTTACATGAAACTTAGTTTTTGCTGAATTTTGTATTGATATTCCAAATTTATAGGCATTTATGTATAATTGAGCAATATTTCGGGAAGATTTTTGTATGGGGGCTATGAGTAATCATTGACTTATTCTTACTATCTTCCTCACACTTTCTTCTTTTATCATAAAAACAACGTATACAAAATTTCATGGTAATATCTGCCATACATATATTTAAAAATATATTAAGAAAAATATTTAAATTGTTATGGAGGTTGTCTTACATTTTGATCCATAACTCTTGTTCTACTTTACCGATTTTGCTGATTTTCAATACCAAACTGCTTAGGGGAACTATAAGCGGTTTTTTTGTAAACTTTGTTGATTTCGGTTGTGTTCTTTGGACGTGAGAGTGTTTTACACAGACAGGCAGACAAACGGACATGGCTCAATCGACTTAGAATTTCGTAAGGACCAAGAATATATATACTTTGTTGGGTGTCACATGAATATTTCTCAGTGTTACACACGAAATGACAAACTTATATATACCCTCATTCCCACTTATGGTGGTGGAGGGTATAAAAATAATACAAGCGAAAAATCTAAGTAATTTCTGCATTGGTAAAAAAATCTATTTTCTTCATCACCTGTCTGATGAAGATGGATAAAATTCAGAAAAATGTTCAAATAAGAATGCTTTACTTGTTCTTAAACCGACATAATGTTCATCAAGGATAGCCAAAATCTGCGAAGTTAAAAAAAAGTTTAAACAAATTTAGATGACCATTGCTCAAATGGTATAATTGCATCTATTAGATTACAGCCATATCGTGTACATAATTAAAGACAATGGAGTTTAAATACAATACCCTTTAACAAGCAACTTTGAATTCAGCTGCAATTGAAAATGGTCCTTTTCCGCACAGGGTCATCAAACGATGAAACATAAGCTAATTTTGCTTTAAATTACAGATAAAAACATTTTGGCAAAACGAAAATTTTTATACAACTTTTGAAAAACATATGTATGTAAATATGTTGTACAAAACATTTATATAGAAATTACGTACAACATTTGTAGAACTATTGCAAATTTAGACGACTTGAAACTCTTACGACACTACAACATCAGTTGCGAATTAAACAATTGTATTTTTTCAACCCTTTCAAAACCAGATTTTGTAGGTAGAGTTGTTCTTTTGTTTATACTTATTTCTTTACTTTTCTTATCTTTTACGAAACCCTTTTTTATTTAATTACAAGTTTTGTTTATCTAAATACAAAGAAGAAAATATTATCAAGGGACTTATTCGAAAAATTTATTGAATAAACAGTGTCTACAACATTCATAAAGTTTAAGACAAATACGTGTACGAATAAGTATGCAAAATAGTAAATAAAATAAGAAAGAGTGTTATTCGGCATTGCAGAATTTTTTCATTGTATCTTAAAAAAAGTTTAGGAAAAAACGATTAGTATGTAGTGGTTTCAGTTCTTTGGCAGAAAATATTATTAATTTTAAAAAAATTCAAATAAATTAATTGCAGCGTCATTTAAAACAAAAATTCAGTTTTAGTTTAGTCAGTTTTAGTTAAAAGCGAAATTGGCAATGTATTTGGGCTTAAAATATATCCGTCGTCGGAATGTCTTGAATTAAGGACTTTAATTTTAATTTGGTAGATAAAAGGAAAAGGTATGATGGCTTCTCATATTTCACAATCTTATAAAATTTGAGCAATAACCTAAGCTCTCATGAAGCTTGCAAACCATACTGCATAAGTCTAATAATAAAATAAGTGATATGTATATGGAATCAGTATTTTAATCCAAAGAAATACCCATATAATCTATTAAAACATTGTGTAAGTTTCGTGATATTCCCGAATATACCTCCAAACCATATAATAACATATTGGTGTTTAAATATTTATGTTAAAGGTCATCAAAGGTAATAAGACTAAGCTAGATACTAAAAACAAGTAAGAAAGTATAGTATAGTCGGTCAAGCCCCACCATATAAAATAGTTTTTCAGCAATGGGCGCTATATGGGAGATATTACCTATTACCGATCACACAAAAATTTAGTGCCATGACTTCTCTGAATATAAATATTATGTATGTTATACTTTATCTAGATATAAATACTTTAACCGATTTATGGAGGTTAAAGTGAATTACGGAGAAGGTCTTATATTGGAGTTGGAGACTAATTATGGACCGACCATTATAACATAAGGTGTCAGCATTTCAGTATATATGAAACTTATTTGTATTGAATTTTATTTGGATACCAATATTCTTAAGAGATTTATTCTCGTTAAACTGGTTTTCGGAATTTGGCCTTAAATGGGAGCTACAACTAATTATGGACCGATCATCATAAAACTGTACCATACATATATGAAACATATTTGTGTTAAATATTATTTGGATACTGGCATTTTTAAGAGAGTTATGGTCTGTAAAGTGATTTTCGGAAGTGGGCCTTATATGGGAGCTATGATCAATTATGGACCGATCTTTACAAAAAAGCTAGCCAGCCAGACGGACATCGTTAAATCGACTCAGGATCGGTCTACTTTAAAGTGAATGTTGGACCAATATTTATGGGCGTTACAAACATCACCACAAATCCATTATACCCTCCTCACTATTGTGGTGTAGGGTATAAAAAAAATTGTGTGCTTCATAGCCTCAAAATTATTTTGGATTTTAAAGAACTCAGATACTACTTGGAGAAAAAGGTTTGTGGTGAAACAATAGCAGCATGAGTGTGACAATATTTTATTAATAACAATTTACACCCTAATGTCTACACATTAAATAAACTAATGTTGGTTGTCTGGACAAATTTCAAAGTAAAGTAAGTGGTCTTAAATAAGAATTTATGCTGCCTATATAATCTTAATTAAACGAACTTTTAACAAGCCATAAGAAAGAATATTTTGTAATTTGACATAACCCTGCAAGCAATTAGAAGTTTCTTGCATCGTCTATCGTCAAAGGCGTTACGTATTACTCACTTCCAGACGTTAATTGGAAGATAACAATAACAATTTGCATTGCAGTCGTCTTTTAATCATCCACACGACGTTTCGAAGATTGTTTGTTGTTTACAACATCAGCCGAAAATGACATGCCCCGTTATAAAGGAAATGAAAAGAATGCCAAAAAGAAGTTTTCGACATCATCGAAATTAGTTTTATTTTGTCATTTGCTGTGGTCGGTCAGTGGTAAAGTGTGGTTTTGTTTTGTTATTGCTATTGTTATAGTTTTTACATATTTGTTATCCCATAGTCAATATGAGTGTATTATCTGTAAAGGCAAAAAAAAAATCAAAAGCAAAAGAGAGGCGGTTTCTTGAAGTTACGCTGAAGTGACTTCTTGAAGTTACTTCCGGGGGGTACAACTTCTCAATACGGAAGACACTTCTACGATCAGAAAATGGTATCGCAGAAGATGAGTTTCAACTTCTTAGCGTCTTCTTAGATGTCTGCAACAACATTTACAAACATTGACTGATAGATGTATCAAATTATACCACAAAATAGCCGACACAAGAAATTAACATAAACACACAAACTACGAAAACATAATGACCACAAACTTTTACAGCACATGCAACTCCCAGTGACGTTTAATGTTACAAGTATAGATCAATTAAGACGTGTTACGACGAGTTTAACAATTTCTCAACTAAAACAAGAACAATATTTGCCAAATGTGTGATTTCAAGAACACACTTCTCCATATTCGTACACCATGGTGCACATACCCATCATCATGCACAATATGTCTGTCTATGTGTTTTGTAAGGTAATGTATGGTAAAGGAACTTCTGGGATTACTGAACATTTAATAAAGTTGTCATAATTTTTCCCTGAGTTTAAATAAAATCAAGAACCAGAAGGCAAACAAAAGAAACTAAAGGAAAATAATCATGTCTGTAATGTTTAGCACATTTACAAATAACAACACTAGGGTGGCACAAATATACTTCTTATATCTTTCATAAACTCTTGTGCTGGCTCAGAATCACATTCTGAGTCGTTTTAACAATGTCCTTCTGACATACTGTTCATGGCAGACGATATATGTATATTTTATAAGTACAAACATGAGAAGGTGCTGCAAACGGCAGTAGAATATGATGCTGCAATACTAACGGAGTTTGCCCGGTTAAATAAATTGGTTTTAAATTCAGATAAAACTAAATTTATACGATTTAGACCACATGTTAAAAGAAATGAGGAAGAAATGCTTATTTACGTGGACGGGTCAGTCATTACAGAATCAAAGGTTGTACAATATCTGGGACTAAATTTAAGTTACAATTTGCTGTGGGACGTGCATATCGCAACAGTTAATTCTAAAATATAAGTTTAGAAACAAACTAAATACTAATGCAAAATTAATGATTTATCAGGCACTTGCCATTAATATATGGATGCCGTATGACAAATTCTTTAAAAAGCTTACAATCAGCTCAAAACAAGGCGCTTAAAATAGTTTATAACCTTCCACTACGTTATGCCACTGTCAACTTATACAAATACAATGCTAAACATATCTTGCCAGTTCGGGATTTATATAAACAGCAAATGTTGTTGTACATATTTAAGTCTATAAGAGGATTTAGCCCAAAAGCAGTCAAATTTTACCCAAATATAAGACGTACTGGTAGAACAACAAGACAAGCATTTAACTTACAAATTGCAAGATGTCGCATTGAATTAACCAAGCAACGTATTGCATTTGCTGGTCCAATTGAATACAATAATTTACCAGTTAGACTAAAAAATATATCCATTAGTCATCCTTTAAACAAAATCGTATAATATATATTTGTTAAATAATATAGAAACACTTCTAATATAATATATTTATTTCTATACACGAATTGTTTTTAAATATATACATATGTACATATATATCTGTAACTAAATATTGTTAATATAATTTTCATAATGCCATGCTATTGCCTCTATAAAATCTATAAGGTGCTGAGGCTTTAAATTAGAATTTGAAACAATATTTATTTGTCAATTAAATTAAATAAATAAAATAAAAAAAAAAACAAGTTGCAATTTTGAAGACTTCTCGATAAAATTCTATTCGGCCCAAGGACGAAATAATTCACACAAATATCGCCTTTTTACATAGAAAATCAAATTTAAAATTTTTGGCAGATCGAGTTCTAAAATAAGGCCCACTTTCGAAAAGCAACCTTAAATCTCTTAAAATTTTTAATATCCAAATAAATTTTATATGTATATGCAAATGCCAGCACACCTAGTTTTATAACGGTCAGTCATAGATAGCTCTCACATAAGACCCACGCCCGAAAACCATTTTCAAGTATTGTTATCGAAACAAAATTTAACACAATTACTTTTTATATGTAGAGAATTTTATGATGATGATCGGTCTCTAATAGGTCACAAATGAACTAGAAGTGTTTACCACATAAAGATGAAAGCTCGAAATATTGGCTGAGCTGAAATGTACAACCTATTCACTATAATTGGTTTAAAGCACTTTCTAACGTGGAACGTCAAGAAAGAAAAAAAGATTACAGTATTGTATGTATCCTGAGTATTAAAATGGGTTGAGTACGTTATTCTAAGTATTAAATTATTGTTAATTGTTAAAGACACCGCTTCCCATAGAACTCATTTGAGGTTTTAAAACCAGTAAATACACACAAAACACTAAACTTTGGTACAACCTTAAGACAGGTGTTATTATTGTTAATTGCATAAGACATGCTTCTGTGGTTGGTAACTAACTTCTATTGCATACTTTTTCTATTTCTACTCCTCCTTTTATTCAACCTTTTTAATCTTAACACTAACATTATGGGAATTGTTTGAGTTTGATAGGTAAACTAATACATTCATAAGAGAAACTACCCAACTAAAAGATAAAACAAAAATGCATTATAATCTTTGAAAAACCGTCAGGTAAATTCGAAAATATTGAAGATAAAAAAACATTTGAAACCCAAGAGAAAATTTTGAAAAGTTTACAATAAGTTCGTTTAAAGAAAGCAAACTGAAGTTTGACGCATTCAGTTATAATTAATCATAATTAATAATAATAATTTCTATAGAATACCATAGTATTTAAGGACTTTACACTTTACCACTTATTTGCTTCAAATTAATATATTGTATGAAAATAAATATAGTAGGTAAGATATTAAGTTTTTATTTCTCCGTCTTGAAAACTATACATATTTACTATTTTTCTAAATAAACAAAATATTTTTAATAAACCTGACTAAAATTCTTTACGGGGGTTTTAAAATACAACCCACATCTTACGAGTTCATATCTAAGAATAATAACTTGATGAAGTTCTCTTTTACTCCCACAAACACACTCAAGATCACACAAAGGACTAAAACAAACACTAAGAAGGTTAAATACTCGTAATGACGAAGAAAGAAACGTGTACAGACAAGATTTATGCTGAAAGTTCAACAAAATTATGTTTAATTTAAATACGAGTACATGCAATTTAACAGTCTTTTTCATGTTCACATTAAAGGTGACACACTGTTTTCGTTTCAAATTAAATTGTTTATACTCATGTTAAAAAGAAATACATATATCTACTATAAACTAACAGAAAATAAATATGTAATTACGTATGTATGTATAGGGTGTTTTTTATGTATAGAATTTTTTTTTTTGGACTCAGGGGACGACCCCCACTTATGCAATGCATTGTGTTGGAACTAGGAAAATAGGTTATGATACTTCTGCTGGTAGTTTGTTCCACATACGGACAGTACGGCTAAAGAACGAATTTTCTCTGTATTGTAGAATTGTAAGTTGGCAACACTTTTTAACTGGCGGCCCTTTGGTCAGCAAAAGGGCCACATTCTCGGTTATACAAATACTCGTATATGATTAATATCGAATAAAAGATAGTAAAATTAAAATTTTGTGGCATTTCCAGACCCTCTATTATGGAAAAACACAAATTTCTTAGTTTCGCGCTTTTACTCAAACTAAATAACTTAATTTAAATTATATTATAAAATATTTAACAACAAAACATATAAATCTTGTTTAACTATTTAAATCTACAAAAATAATTAAATTTATGCGATAAAAAAGATGTTAATCCCTATTTATACGAAGCAATTCTTTCAGCTCATAGGACACTGCTACACGTTCAATAAATATCGAGATATTTCTAGTATCACGTGTAGCAGTGCCCTATGGCACCAAAGCATTTTTTCTTGTCGGGTTTAAAACCAATTCTGACAATATTGGTTTCTATGACACCCCTGTATGACTTTTACATAAACCATCACTTGTGGCATTGTAGATAAAAAGCAATTTTCAGCTGGGTAACGAAGAAATTCAAATGCGTAGGAGTAGATGACACTGAAAGGCTCACATTGATAGAAAAGCCATTGCTGTATAAGATCTATGGCGTAATGAAAATAAAATTAACAAAATCTACTTGGAATATTTGATCAATACTATCTATCGAAATACACGTGAGAAGCAATATTATTCGTTCCGAACAAAATATTTGTACTGACAAAGTTTGGGTTAATCCACCATTAAAGGAGCGATAGTGTTCAATCTCGTAATGTTTTACAATGTAAATTAAAATTCAATAAACTCGTACTATAATTAATCTTGAGCTAATATTGGTTTCAAGCCATCATGGCATTATCGGAAATGAGAAGGGGGACAAGTCATCCATGATCAGATCATGTCAATCTGGAAAATACCAATACCTTTAAAACATTTAAGCAATGGTCAATACACAAACATGTCAAAAACTGAGAGATTTTTTCAGTCGCAACACAACCAATATCCTTTGAGGAATCCAAATCAAAATAGAACAAAGAAAATTGTAAACTTGAATCGATCAACTCTCAGAAGACCAGGGGCTAAATCGCGGCATTTGATAGCGTATAAACTATCGTATCGAATAATATTATGATACGAGTCGTATCAGCTCATCACTGCATTCGATATGTATCGAATCGTAATTTTTTTAAAAATTGTAATAGAGAAATAATAAATATGAACCCTTTATTGCTGTTTTGTTTATCCTCATCAGACGAGGAGGAAAGTTGTCTTTCACGCATCAGAAAAGAAATCCGAGACAAAAGTGATCCCTTGTCGCTTCCGGCAACCGCATAAGATAAATTGTTTAATGTCAAACATTTTAAGTTATTATATTTAATTTTTAGATTTAAAACAAGATTTAGGCTGACGAAAGAAGCGTTTAATTATGTGCTGGGCAAGCTGAAATTCATTGGATATATGTCAACAGCAGTTCCTCCAAAGCTTCAGTTGGCAGCCACACTTTCACTTTTAGCAAGTGGAAGTTTTCAACATAGTGTAGGAAATGACTAGCTGGTGGGGTTAGGACAAAGCTCAATCTCAAAAATGATAAACCACTTCATAGAAGAAATGGAAACCAAACTTTGACCAGAATTTATAAAATATCCTCCAAGAGAATCTGTTTCTTGCATGGACTATTTTTTGGATAAATATAATTTTCCTGGAGGTATGTAAGTTTGTTACGTATTTATTTTAAAATTTTTACTACGTACGTATGTATACTTTTTATAGTTATTGGATGCGTAGATGGTACACACATTGGACTGCAAAGACCAACTAAAAATGAAGATATGTTCTTCAATAGAAAAGGCTATCACAGCCTTAACGCTATGGTGGTAATCTTATTTAATTTATAACAATATTTTAAAACTATTAAATATGTAAATGGACATTCATACATATTTTAGATTTGTGATCACGAACATGAAATTTTGAGCATTAATTCAAAATATGGTGGAGCAGGTCATGACTTTTTCTGCGGAAAAAAGTTTACTAGAAGAGCTTTACGAGCGGAACAATTTTTAAAATGCTTGGTTGTTTGGTAAGGCAAATGAATATCTTAATTATTTGCATAAACTAAATAAATTTAATATTAAAGGAGATTCAGGATACCCGCTTGAACCATGGTTAATGAGGGCTCACACTTTAATGAAATACACTCTAAAGCTCGTTGTATTTTAGAGAGAAGTATTGGCATACTAAAGGCTCGTTGGAAAATCTTAAGCAACGATAAGAGAAGCCGAAACACTCCGGAAAAAATTGCCCGTTTTGTTAACGTATGTTCTGCCTTACATAATGTGTGTATTTATTTTAAAATTACTAATTACACACATTATTCCATACCTGCAACTATTCCTCCCGAGCCTGATATTGTAGGTGAGACACATAATACAAAGATTGGAGCGAAAATTTGAGATCACATTAAAGTGTGCCTATGGCGAAACAACTGAAAAGAAAATGGGGAAACTTTCAAAGTAAAACTAAATATGCTTTTGTTTTATAGAATATTTTTTATTATTAGATATATTTGTACTTTTTAATATCACATAAAAAAAATTATAATTAAATAACAAAAAACAAAACAATTCAATTCAAAACAATTAATAAAAAAAATCAATAAAATAAAATTCACTTTGCATTACTAACATATACTTTATAAATATACATACACATGTACTACATTTATCACAATTCTCTTTTCTTTAGCATTTCTAACTCTAAATTCTTTATTTGGAGATCAACTTTTCTAATTGCCAAATTTGCAATATGTTCCTCCTGTTTCCTTGCAAGAGATTTCTCTTTTAGTTCATTGGACCTTTCTAATAAACTTATCAAACGGTCAAACTTATCGCTCATCATATTTTGTGTCTCTTCAAATTTGTCCAGATTGGATCTAAGGAGGTTTAGCTTAATGTCAGCCTTATTGCGTCGTTCTTTAACTTTTGGAACATCCTTTTCAATATTTTTAGATTCCTCTCCATTTTTATTAATTTACTCACAGTCACTATCTTCCATTTGTGTTGATATTAATTCCTTAACTTCTCTAATATTGAAATCCGTTTCTTTGGAACAGCCAAACGTTTTTGTTGTAGAGTCCCTCAACAGCTACACCTATGCCAGCAGCCTGAACAATTTGCTCTTCCACCGGCGTTAAATAAATTTCTTCATATGGACCTCCTCCAGTTTTCTTCTTTGAGTTCAAGTTGAATGACAACTTTTTTTTTTGCATGGTGTTTCTGGTCGGTAAATGCCTTATAATATTATAAAAAAATATATGTACAATGTACATACATACATGTAATAACATCTTATAAATAAAAGATAAAAAAGTAGGTTGCATTACCTTTCGCCATGCCTTCACGTCTTTTAATGGTGGGCCAGCTCTATTTACTTTTTGGCACAGCTAATTGCCACACTTCTTCCTTGGCCACAATTTGGTAAAATATTTTTGGCCAATTGTGTGTGCTGTGCCATAAACTCTGCCATTATTTCTTTCTGCATCGCATTTATTTTATTTAAATTAGTCCTATTAAAAATTAAAATTAACGCTTATTGTTCATTATGTATTTTAAAAGATATAAATAACGAAAACTTACATTTTTTGGATTTTTTTTTAACTTTTACAATTTAGGTGTGTGTTTTGGCGGTAAAAAACTAAATTATTGTGAATACAATAGTCATTGACGTATCGAATGACATATCGAGTGATGTAACTTATACTATGTTTCCACGACGACTTGAATCACCTGCTTCGCTTTCTGAATCATGTTTATGAATCATGCTGTTTACATGACCAAAAAACTTGATTCGATTTGACAGTTGTTTTTAATAAACAAGCAGAATAAAAAAAAAACAGAATTTACAATTTGTGGAAAATAATTTTTTTTTAATGGACAAAAAAAGTGAGTGGGAATTAGTTAGTTTATTTGAAAAAAACATACATTTGTACGTATTTACTTTCTTTACTTCCAGCAACAAGAAAATAATTAGCTTTGTTTACAATAATATTAAATTTTTACAGCTAGTGCAGATAAACTTGCGATGAAAATTAGAGAAGAGTGCAATTGTTCGTGCTTCGCAAGTAGATTTAATATGAATCTACTTGATTCGCTCTTAAAATTTTGTATGGTGAAGCAAGTTGTTTCACTAATGATTGGGGTGTGAAGCATGAATAGAGAGCGAAGCATGTACCGTGGAAACATAGTATTAGTTGATTATTAAATATCGAATACCATCATCTCAAATTACAATACTTTTTATTCGATGTTTAATGTCATAATGCCAACATAAACTATTTCGATACATTTTGCTCTATATCGTATGCCGCGATTAGACCCAGTTAATTTAATAACTGAAAGATCTTTGAATAATTGATATAAAAATTTGTCACTACGGCCAACTCGTATTTTGTTTTTTTTTATATATTCTATTTTGTTCTATCGTGATAAGAATATTCAAAATCCGAAACCGAATAAACGGTGTTTTTGTGTATGAAAAACCGACCGGTTTCGAATATTTTTTATATTTTCGAATTATTCGACAACCCGTTTTCTGGTAGTTTTTTTTTTTAATATTTGTCACAACATTTGTCACAGATTTATTATTATTTTTTATAAATACATAATTTTATTCTATTTTCTTGGACCTTTTTGTATGATTTTTATTAAATAATTTTTAAGCTTGAGGTCACTTTTTGTTTTTTATAAAAGATTTATTATTATGATATATATTTATAAAAAACAAAAAGTGGCCTCAAGCTTAAAAATTATTTAATAAATATTATTTTTTATTTGACATTATTTATTAATATCTTAATAATTGTCTTTTACAATAAAATCTTTATACTTTACTTTCGATATTTCGGTACTTTGTTGTGTAGCATCTTCGGAAAATAATTTTTTCCTGAAAACGCACAAGATAATATTTAAGTTTTTCTAACATTTTGTACTCCTTTTTGAGGATATTTCCTTATTTTGGTTTCCAAAATCTTACGCCGATTAAACAATGTTGTTAAAACTAAAAAATATTCATATGTATATTTGCAGAGTTTGTTTGCAAAAAAAAACAAAAAGTTTTCGGTTCCAAAGTCGTTTGTTTCATGTATTAAGATTTTATTTTATATTAATTTTTTCTATTCCTACTTAGAAATAAACGAACCCTAGTGTTGCACCAAATTTATAAATTCTTTGTCATTCTATTCTGGGTGTTGATAAATTCTCTGCCCTCAACATATCGAGCCATTACCGCCAAAATAATGTATCCCACACCATAATCGATTGTTGTTTTTTTATCGAAATCGATAGTTCAACATCATTTAAAATTATTAAAATTAAATGTATTACACAAAACAATATTTACATTATAAATTTTAAAATAATGGCTTTATTCAAACTGATTTTATTTAAAAAAACCTTCCCCTGTAAAATTTTGAGTTTGTGGGATACATTTTTTCGGCGGTTATGGCTCGATATAGTCTCAGTATATGAAAAATGAAGAAATAAAATAAAACAGTATACATATAAAAAAAACCATCAGATAAAGAAATTTTACGAATAAACCGAAAATCGGATTTTTAGAAAAGTCGCTTTTTGAATATTCTAATCTAAATGATATGATGATAACGCCGATTTTTGTTTGGAAACAGTGTTCGGAGGAAGCATTGGTTTTATTTTGTGAGAAAACACACTCTTAACATTTTCAAACACTTTTGCTTTCAATAAAAAAACAATGAATATTCACTTTTATTGTAAAAAAAAAAAAAAAAACATGAGGAAAAAATTCAAAAAAAGATCAAGTGTAAAGAAAATATTTGATGTTAATGTTTTCTTAAATTATTTTCATCGAACAAAATAATTTTTATTATTTAAGCAGTAATTAAAATAAAAACAACAACAATAATAGAAAACAAAGCGTTTTGTTAATAGTTTGTTTTTATTGTCTTTCATGACTCTAGGCTCGTACTCTTACAAAACAAAATAAAATAAATTAAAATGCATACATACATATGTACGTTTCGATTGAACAGAAATTGAAATGTTTGATTACAATAATTTGGAATATGTCCGCAGTTTCCCATAAGGTCGAAAGAAATCAGTCGTTCGTCAGTGGAGAAAGAATTAAATGGCTAACAACTATTTTATTCTATTTCAAATATTTACTTACCAAACAAACAATTGTTGATGATGGTGGTGGTGGCGATGGTGATGATAATGTTGTTGTTGTTGTTTTTGTTTTATTGTGATGTATAAATATCAACAGTAAAACTCAGCAATATTTGTTGTATGCAGTTGCAATAAATGTCAGCAACAGCGGCTATAACGATGGGATATTTAACAATTTTGACTAGATTATTTGTCTAGATAATGACGACTACTCTGACGGGTTATAAAGCTGAAATGTGATGATTGATTTAATTTTTTCGCCTTTACTTTTATTGTACAAAACCATTAATTATTAACAACAGCAATAACAGTTGTTTGGTTAGAAAGAGTGGTGCAGCAATATTTGTGGAAGCATCAGTGTAGCATCATCCAAATAATAATCATGTGTAGGAAATTATACAAATAAACACTTTAGCTGACTGGCTGTTTGGCTGGCATTAATTGTGGCAATAACAATACAGTAGTAAATGTAAAATTTATTTAATTTACTTTTAAAATTTCAATTCATTTATTTATTTGTTTATGTTTTATATCTTCTTTTGATTTTTTTCTGTTTGTATCTTGTTTGAATTTTAATTTTTTGCAGATATACAAGAGTATTTTTTGAATTTTTCTCACTCACAAAAACATTGATTTGATGTGAATACAATTCTATTGTATTTATTTATTATTTGTTTTATTGTATTGTTGTTTTGTAGATGTTTAATTTCGACTAAAAACTAAATAGAGAAAATAAATAAAAATAAATTGCACATACATATGTAGGTACTATTTCATTTCAGAATTACTTAAAAAATATTCTGCCGAATCTATTGCACCCTTCACCAAACAGGAAATAAATACATACGAGTATGTAACAACATGTGGCACAAATAAATGTATTTTTTACTACTCTTAAATCTAATATCGTTGATACATTTTGACAATTTTTATATTATTTATTTACTAGCTAAACCCGATGTGCTTCGCTACCCCCCTTTGAGGTAAAGTCGTTAATGAATGTAGTAAAAAAAATTAGGTGCAGAAGTGTGCATGGTCAAAAAATATTATAAAAATATTAATAAGTATTCCTGAGTCAAAGCTGCACGCTGTGAAAATTTAAGATCGGTTAACAGGTCCAGTCTCCAATATATCGCAAACAATGGGGCGTGCTCCTCCCACTTTTCTTTTGGTACGTATTTCTATTCATGCCAATACCATATACAGCAAATACTGCCGCTGTTGATCAAAAAATGCCCAAAATATGATGATTTTAAATTTTGAATTATATGGGCGAGGCCACGCCCCTTTACCCACTCACAACTATGTGTCGGCAGGCGTTGTCCTGCAAGAGATGGGGCGTGAAAAGGGGCGTGGAGTTTGAATTTTAATTTTTACCTCACCTAGAGTAACATATTCGATTTGAAGTAAATATGTTAAAATCCGAGTAGAATCAATTACACAATTTAAAAAATGTTTACCTCGCCTTCAGTAAGATGTGTATACAAATTGTTTGAAGTAAATCTGTAAAAACCCAAGCAAAAGAAATTAATCAATTTAAAATAGTTTGCGTTAGAGTAGGCGTGGTCGTACCAACTGAGTAGCCTTCCCGGACTCAATCACAACAACTTTGCCGAAGATCTTCACATGATCAAATGCATAGTTTAGAAGTCTATAAAGGGCATACATACAAACATTCATTTTTATATATATAGATATAGAACCCTAGATATTTAATATGTATTAATATTAATTTTGTATATGAGCTAAGTATGTACTTTGGTATGATCCCGCCCAATTTTCCCATGACTATTCATAATATATCTACGTGCACAAATTTCTAAGACTCTGGCTATTATAGAACTGTAGATATTTGATATTAAATATTTACTTTGTATTGGAGCTGCCACTCCCACTAAATTATTTTTTAACTCAAGAATAGGATTTTTCAATATTTGGCACATGTATCATTTTCATTTATATATTAATTTTATTAAATTATTTATTATTATTATTCTTATTTAGTATTATAAGTAATAAATAGAAAAAAATTAAAATAGTGCATATGGTACAAATTGAAACACTTTCTTCCTTGAGTTGGAAATTTTTTTTATAGATACCCCACTTGCATCCCATTAAAAGACCACAAAGCTCTTAAAGGAAATGGTCTAAAGTTTCTTTTAAGGAAAAATAAAAAAAACCCATTTTGAAAAAAAAAATAAAAAAATGGGGGAAAATTAAAATGATACATGTGCCAAATATTGAAAAATCCTATTCTTGAAATAAAAAATAATTTTTTTGATAGATATCCCGCTCGCATCACATTAAGCGTTATAAAGGCGTTAAAGTAAATTGTATAAGCTTTGTTTTGAGAAAAAAAGGCCCAAATTTAAAAAAACTTGAAAAAAAATATTTTTTAAAAATTTTTGAAATGATTGAAGAAATAGCTATCTATAGTCCTTTGGACAATTTTTGCTAGGACCAATACGTAAAAAGTTACACTCATTTAAAAAAAACCTTTGTGACCAAAATTGACCAAAATGTTCAACTTTGACCCCCTCTAACTCCGGCACTTCTAGACTGATAGAGCTGAAAATTTGTCTCTAACCTACCATCCAATAGTACTAACCTTGGTGCAAATTTCATCCAAATCGGAAAACATCGATTTTTAAAATTGGGTCACTTGGCTTGAAATTCACCATATAGATTTTACTATCACAAAATCAAATTGGTTTCTTATTTCTAAACAATTTTGAGTTACTATCATTAAGATATTACAACAAATAAATTCAAGATTTATATAATTAAAATAGCTTTTTACAAAAATATTCCACTGTATATGAAAAAGATAGTGAGAAAAAACCTATACTACTACATATACATATATATATCACAGAAGTACAGTTTTGAAAAGTTTTTATTTTTTTAAATCACAAACTAATTGAATCTATACCAGTATGAATAGAATCAATTAGACATTTTGACAATTTTATTATTTATTAGAAGTAAAAACTACCAAGTAATGATCCATATAGGCAGATGTCTGTACTTAATTACACATTTTATCATACAGCAAATGTACGTGAACCAAAAATCAATCAGAGTAAAGTACTTCTCCGTTTAACCTTTCTTACTTAAAATATCCGTATGTTTAGGTGGAACAATTCTCCATAATCACAAGAAAATCTTTCAATCTTAAATAAGATTTAAATCATTTTTCTATTTATTCACTTTTCAAATCAGCCATGCATCATTTGCAAAGAAAAAGAGAACGTGTTAAATAAAAAACTGGGAAAAACGAAATTCATGAAATTGCTAAATGGCTGGAAAACCAGAAGGCATATTTTCCACAAGTCTGTGTGAATGTATCTACAATACTTTTTGTATTGATTGTGTAGTAAAGTAAATGTTGGTCTATTGAAGAGCTTTGTAGTTCTACATTAAATCGTATCTACATTAGGGCAGTCTTATATTGTATGATTTGTACTTGTAATTTGTGTACTTGCTGCATTATTGTCATCGGTGTATTTTCACTTGACTGTGAAAATTCGAGTTAAATCGTACAAAGCGGCTCCTAAAGGCACTTGGCAAATATTTGCCGAAAAAGACGTAACCTTTAAATAAAATGTATTTAAACTCATTTATTTATTAAAAATAAAAACACAACAAGTATTTAGTCTTATTTTATTTGATGCTGTTTGCTATTGCAAAACTCTCGTAAGAGTAAACTGTACCTTAAATTTGGTACACGAATTTTCAAGGGGAAAACTGATTTTCCTTAAATTTTGTCAGAAAAAGTTTATTAAATATTAAATATTGCATTTAATTATAATAAAATGCTAGTCTATAAATAATATGATGTTTACCTAATTATTGCCCAAAATTGAGTGTTTCCCGAAAGTCTTAAGGTAGGATCAGACTACGCTAATATTTATGCCAGTATTTTGTCTAAATAATAAAATTAAAATTAATTAATAAAACAGCGAAAAAACATTCACTTCTTTCCGACAAATACACAGACAGTTGAAGAAAGTAAAATTTTAAAAGATTTTATTTATTATGAAATTTCATTAAATTTACTTGATCGTCAATTATTTTTTTGTTTTTAGTTTAAACTTAAAATATTTTTGCAGGCCAACTTCCAAAACAACAGATTTCTGTCAATCAAATTTATTTGCCGACAAGTAAACTGTTTGTAATATTTTATAATGTGACCAATGTGTGAACACTAAAAAGCAAATATTTTCTCCATTTTTTATTTAATCTTGCAAGTCATTTGCATATTCCCACTGTATAGAATTGTACAAAATATTCAGTGTTAATCGCAATAGAAATACCACTGTATGCAGTGGCGGATATACGCCTAGGCCCGTGAGGCCTGGGCCTAGGGCGGCATAATTTAAAGGGCGCCAAAATTTAAACGTAAGAGAATGTTATTTATTGGTTCTAGTAAAAATTGTTCAAAGAACTTTAGATAGCTATTTCTTCAATCAATCCAAAAATTAAATAAATTTTGTTTTAATTATTTTTTCTTTATTTTTTTAATTTGGGCCGTTTTTTGTCCTCAAAAGAAAGCTTATACAATTTCCTTTAAGGCCTTCATAATTGCTTAATGGGATGCGAGTAGGATATCTATCAAAAAAATTATTTTTTAACTCAAGAATAGGATTTTTCAATATTTGGCCATGTATCATTTACCCCATTTTTTTATTTTTTTTTTTTCAAAATGGAGTTTTTTTTATTTTTCCTCAAAAGAAACTTTATACCATTTCCTTTAAGAGCTTTGTGGTCTTTTAATGGGATGCCAGTGGGGTATCTATAAAAAAAAATTTCCAACTCAAAGAAGAAGAAAGACTAATAATAATAAATAATTTAATAAAATTAATATATAAATGAAAATGATACATGTGCTAAATATTGAAAAATTCTATTCTTGAGTTAAAAAATAATATCCAATAGCACTAACCTTGGTGCAAATTTCATCCAAATCGGTAGACATCGATTTTTAAAATTGGGTCACTTGACGTGAAATTCACCATATGTATATACATGTGAATTGAAAAACGTATGTGTATCTAAATTAATAAAAATTAATACACAATAATTTAAGTATTTAAAAATTATATGGTTTTTTATTATCACTTCTGTATAATCAAAAATGGCGGCATGTCAAAGAGTGCCTAGGAAGGGAGCAGGCCTAAATCCTACACTGAATGTATGCAATCAAACAAAAGTAATTAGGGTTAATACAAATTTTCTTCAAATTCTGTACAGGTTCGTTGTTTGTTTGAAAATTTTTTTAACCATCATAAAAAGTAAATTTATATGATTATTTGTTATTAATTAATTTTATGATGTGGTTCAATAACTGTCTAAATATATAGCAAGTTTAAAACGCTAAGGTAGTATTTAAGCTATCGTGAGTTTTGTTAAAGTGTTTAGTTATAAATCCCAGCGACTTTTATTAATATTTCATATACTTTAGAAACAATAAAAAAATTGGCTGACCCTTTTGACCACTCGCCTTCAAGTATACCAATCGACCAGGAATCACTTTTTGAGTCGATTTAACGATGTCCGTTGGTCCGTCTGACTGGCTAGCTTTCCATGTAAACTGTGCGCAAAGTTTCAAGTATTCGTAGAAAACTTAGTATGTAAAGTTTGTTCGGCCCAAGGACGATTGAGACTGAAATTAGTTATAATCACCAATTCCCCATACAAATGCCCTCTCGAAATTGAGCTTTATCGGTCATAAATGTTTGATTAATACACGTATCCACTTTCGAAAATCTATTTAACGAGCATAAGTCGATTAAAAATTTTGGTATCCAAATAATTTTCATCAAAAATAAAACGATAGGTCCATAATTATTCATAGCTCACATAGAGCGCATATGATACTTTCTTACTTCTTTTAAATGGCGAACTTTTTCGAGATTCTCTTTTATGTTTTCTAGACATCTAAAGATACCAATTTAAATTACTTAAATCAAATTTGTAAACTCTTAAAAAGTAGACAACATGTATTCAAAAAACATTCCGTAAAATGTTTCGTACTGGCTGAATAGTGAAAATTTCTTTAAAGAAGCATTAAATTGAGGTCAATATGCCATTATATTTGTTTAAATTCTATTGGTAAAATCTCTACCTCAATTTGAAGATCTTAAAGAATTGGCGATTAAATATTTTAAAACCAAATTTGCTTGATAATAAACAGATACATTTTTGATATTTATTTAAATTTATAAACTCTTTAACGTCTAAAAAAAGTAATAAAATGCAGTATTTTAAAAAGATAATTTAATAATATGTTTATTTAAAAATTAATTTTTTAATACATGTAGGTAAATAAATATGTGGATAAGAAAATTATTAAAAAATTAAATTTTGATTTCTTCGACATTTTTACTTTTAATAAAATAAAAAAGTTTTTTCGAGCTCGAGGGCAATTATTTGTAAAAAATATCTATATTATTTATTAAATTATTTTTTCCAATATTTCGATATCAATCGGTGCCCCGATAGACTAGGCCAAAGTGTGCCGGACTATCAGTCAGAGGGTTGCGGGTTCGATTCCCGCCAAAGACTCTGGGTGTTTCCTGCAGATAAGCAAAAAGCTTCGCAGTTTGGGTTTGTTAATTAATTAAAAAAAAGGAATGAATTACAATTATATTTGTAAGAGATGTATTTTTCCCTATACATTTATTATTGAATATAATTGTAACTCATTCCTTTATATCCGATGGATATCGAAATATTGGAAAAAATAATTTAATAAATAATATATATATTTTTTACAAATAATTGGCCTCGAGCTCGAAAAAACTTTTTTATTTAATTAGTTATTAAAAAATATAAACAACAACAAAAACTATTTTCTTTAACGAAATTAAATTCATTGTAAAGCTTACAATTACCGAAATCGTAAAGTATTTGGGAATGTCTCACATGGAAAGACCACATCAAAAGCAAAAAAAAAAATTACCTTAATGTGAAAACAAAAAAAATGAACTGGTTACTTAGGAACAAGTCTCAACTTAGTTTAGAGAACAAAATAAAATTATATAAAGCTATACTAAAGCCTATATGAACCTATGGCATTGAGCTGTGGGGAACGGCCAGTAATTCAAATATTGAGATATTGCAACGCTATCAGTCCAAAACCTTAAGGTATATTTCTGGTGCTCCATGGTTTATGACCAACATTCAAATTCATAGGGAACTGAAAGTACCATTTATTTTCAATGAAATAAACAGATATAGTGCTAGGTATATAAATAGACTAAGCAACCATCAAAACCCATTGGCGATTTCCTTATTAGATGAAACAAATTAAATTAGAAGACTGAACAGATTTCACGTGTTAGCTCTCCAATATAGAAAATGAAACATAAATTTAAGCTCTAAAGGTGCTATCAGACGGGATGTATTTTACATATGTACTGTCACTTTTCTTACCCATATGTAATTCCGTATGTATTTCAAAATTTCCATTTTACATACGATTCATAATGTTTGCTATCACACCTGCTTATGTTTTTCCGTATGACATAACCTATAAATGTAAACAAAAGCTGCCTTTTTAACGTTTATAAATTTCAAGAATTGCTTCTTTTGGCCAATCTAACTGCAATAAATATAATAAACATAATTTAATTTATTAAAAATCGAAAAATTCATTTTCTTTAATTTTTCCTTCCAAAATATTCTTTCAAACAATTTTGTTTCAAAACAAATCAGCTGTTTTGTTTATGTTTGTCACATGAAAATAGAGCGTGTTCTAATCGAAAAAATTACATATGTATTTCCACATGTATTTTACACATGCAAAGTTTCATATGTATCACACGATGTGTACAACTTTTACAGATGGAAAATTTGACAGTACATATGTAAAATACATCCCGTCTGATATCACCTTAAGAACACCAATCTTTATATGTATATTTATTTAAACACGTACATACTTACATATGTATATCCCATATAGTTTATTAAACTTATTGTAGTTTAATAACATATGTGAATCTTATTTAACCCTAATCTTACCAACATGTGTCTGTGAGACACATTTTGATGTTTGATTCAATAAAACAACGAAACTTTGTTACATATTGACACCAAATTTTATGACTTTTATTTTACATCTGTTTAGTATAATTTCACAAAACAAAGTTGATAAATATTAAATTCCTCTATTTTTTATAAGCCAAAATAAAAAAATGTAACATAAACTACCAACATGTGTCTCAGAGACATCATGGAAAGCAACACAAGCAAAAAAAGCTCGAAAACTCTTTTTACGAGAAGTTGCCGAAGGACTTATTGCCCCCCAAATACATCAAAGGTCAAGAAATAAATTACAACGTCCTATAGTTCAATGCATGGAAAAAGTTCTTCAAGAAGGAAATACACCAAGTACAACCACTTCTACAACAAATAAACGTAAAAGATGCTATATGTGCGATCCAAAAATAAGTCGTATAATAAAGCAATGCTGCCAAATATGTAAAAATAATGTCTGCAATGAGCATGCTACAAAAGTTATAAATTGTAAAGAATGTATTCAATAAAAAATTACTTAACATAAACTAATTTGTAATTGTCTTATGCTTTTTTTTTAATTTGTATGTATGTGTCATAGAGACACATGTTGGTAGGATTTGTAAGTTTTTATGTCGGTATGATGAGGGTTAAATCATTGAATTTGCTAAATATTGTAAAATAGATTGTAAATTAAGTTGAATTAAAAAAAAAAAAAAAAATGGAAAACATTAAACTTATACATAAATATGTAATTACTTTTCATTACAATTCCCTTTCAAAAGAATTTCTAAATTGTTTGATTTATGCGACCTAGATTCTTAAATTTATTTTATAGCTACATTGATTTCATTTACATTTACATAAATTACCAGAAATATTTTGAGAACTTATTCTAAAATAACTAGTTCTAGGAACTAGTTGCTCTAGTTCAGATTCTTTAGTGACAGCTATGGAACTAATGATGTCGCATACCTTCTAGTATTCATTCTGTAGTACGCTGTAGGACCCTGATGATTCTTTATTTTTCTTTTTTAGATACATCGCCACTATTTATAGATACATCGTTGCCAGTCTTTTTCTATATCCCAGTTATTAGTTCATGTAACTGGTTTAAAAACTTTTATTTTTTTGTTGCAACAAATTAGAGTTTGTGAATAAAAATTTTAGAAATCCTAGCATTAAAAAATAAAGCATTGATCGCATAAAATCCGGCCACATTTCATAACATGTTTTTAAAAACCTGGCGACAACAGTTTTATTTTTTTAGTGGTTTTCACGTTATTCTGTTTAACAATTTAATCATTCGAAATATATTGGTACCTACGAATTCCTTGCAATGGATAATCAAAATACATAGTAAGAAATCCGTGCACAAATTCCATGCAAATCCGAAATTGTTGGGTTCAATGATTGTAAAAGAGTTAAAAATTTCAAAGAGTACTGTAAATGATCTTAAAAAAAAAGCAAATATTTTATTAAAAGAAACCAGAAACTTTCAAAAAAAATTGTAACTTCAATAATGCAAAATCCGGGAATAATCGCGCAAAAATAAATATTTGAATCATTTAAAACTTGTCATTGCGAATAAAGAATAGTTCGAAAAATTTGATGTAGAATAATCAAATGACGCGAATAAAAATAATTTTAAAATCACTGTAGATGAGTGATCCGATAGCTTCTTCTACATATGGGTAGTTCCATGAAAATGTCAACCACGACCAAAAAAATAAGAGTATGTGAAAAATATTTCTAATATGATTTAATAAGAGAAAAATATTAAATTTTTCATAATATGGAAGCATTCACAGGGGCCAAATTACCGCATTCGTGATCGAATGAGGTATCGTATCGAAAAATGATTTCGATATCGAAAGTATGATAAAATGTACTAAATTTCTTGCTCGATATCGAATGCCACAATCTCAAATAAGAAAATTACGATCAATTTTACTCGATATCGAATGCGGTAATTTGGCCCCAGGTTATTGGAATTTTAAAACTCAAAAATGGAAGAGAAAAACTGAATGTCTCTTCGACTCAGTTTTTGCAAATAAAATAAATTATTTTCTCTTTGCTATTAACTAAATTAATAGATTTGAAACATTACAATTACATCTTAAAAATAAATTTGCAATAACAAATAACCATAATAATAAGAAAAACGAGAAGTTAGAGCTCGAATAACGGTATATTTTTTGATTTGCTTTTGATACAAAAACATTGTTTAACTATGTCATTTGTATATGGGCAGTCGCAGGTAAAGAAGATTGCAATTCTAAAATAAGAATTATTCCAATTAAAGATATTAACTATAATTTCCTTTTCAACCGAAATAAAAAAAGTTATTAACTTTTAAAGTTTGTCGCATACGTTATTGTAAGTACGATAATTAAAAAAATGCGTCAAACGTATAAAGGTTGCTCGAACGGCTTACTCATTACGAAAAAATGTTACAGTTTAGTTAATAAGTATGTAATGAATTAATATTCATAAACATTTAATGAATTTGATATTATTTTTATTGTCCCACCGTTTTTTGAATACGTAAACACTTTTATTTTCTTTCCTCAAATGTATGTCTAAAATTATCTACAAAATACATTTCATTATTTATATACGAGAAAAATTGTCACGTACGTTATGCCACGTACGTTATTATGGTTTTCTTTTATATAAAACTAACCAGAGATAATTTCTCTTTAAATATTAAAGGATTGTAAAGGTATATTATGTAGCTTATTTTAGGAATTTTTTAAAGAAAAGAAAAACTCCCATGATTCGCAGACTTTCGCATGTACGTAAATATGCCCTAAAACCACTTCCGTTTTTGTCACGTACGTTATCGCATTATTTGTATCGGATATTTCCAACACCAAAGTTTTGAGGCTGCCCATTTTTTTCTCAAACATAGAAGCTTTTGATTGCAACATAACTGTAATATTGTTTTTCATTAACTTTTATTTTTGTGATATTTATATTACTCTATATGCGTACGAATGTCACGTACGGCTGTATGAAAATACCCATATGTATATAGATATATATACAGTAACAGCAAATAATAAGAACAACTTCTTAATTTATAATGACGCAAAGAAGAAGTAGTAATAAGCGTTATAATTTCAAAAAAAAATGTATGATGAAAATATATTTCTAGAGCGGTTCCCAAGAAGATTTACTCCATAAGCTTATACAGATCTGGCTATTCTAGAATTAATTGCGAAACTACTAGTGTTTTTCCTTGTGTGTAAGTAATTATTGTTTAGATTTTACTAATTTAATATTTTTTAAATAAATCTCCTGAATAATAAATTCATTTCAACCGCATGGACCGAATATTAACCCGTTTTTTGCCTAAGTGTACATTAAAAAAAAATATTTTTTTGCATTTTATTATTGATTGTTTTTATTGAAATATATCTACAATATTTATACCCTACACCACCATAGTGGAGATTAGTGCTGATGTTGTAACGCCCAGAAATATTGGTCCAACATCCACCTTAAAGTATACCGATCGACTCAGAATCATTTCCTGAGTCGATTTAACGATGTCCATCCGTCCGTCCGTCCGTCTGGCTGTCCATGTAAAGTTTGTACGCAGAGTACAGGTCGGAATTTTGAAGATATTTCGATAAAATTTGATACATGATATTTTTGTATCCAAGGACGCGTGGGAATGAAACTGGTGTAAATTGGTCCATTATTTCACTACAAATGAATGGTAAACGAAGCCAAATCACATCTACAAATTTTGTGCAGATCGGCCCATAATTAGTGGTAGCTCTCATATAAGGCCTACTTCCGAAAATCACTTTAAAGAGCATAACTCTCTCCAAAATGTTGGTATCCCAATAATATTGAACGCAAATACATTGTATATATATACAAATAATACGACGTAATTTTATGATGATCGGTACACAATTAGTCGTAGTTCCTATATAAGGCATACTTCCGAAAATCACTTTAACGACCATAAATTTCTTAAAAATATTTGTATCTAAATAAAATTCAACACAAATAAGTTTTATATATACAGAAATGATTACACCTAATTTTATAATGGTCGGTCCATAATTAGTCGAAACTCCGATATAAGACCCTTTTCGTAATTCACTTTAATTTCTATAAATCTTTTAAAAGTATTTATATCGAGATGAAGTTTAACACATATAATATTTATATTCACAGAAATCATGACACTAAATTTTTGAATGATTGGTCCATAATAAGTATGTATCTCCAACATAGCGCCCATTTCTGAAAAACTGTTTTATACATATGCTGGGTGTAGGGTTTTATATGGTCGGGCTTGAAGCCGCAATAAATATGCACGTGAATATGTATGTGAATAAAATATAAAACTAAATCCAATTAATTACTTGTTGTAATTGAGTCAACTTTGTGAAGTCAATTCAATAATAATGAAAACAAGTTCGAAATAAACAATATTTATGCATTTTTTTATATTTTTGTCCATTTTGTGGCTGTCGGCCTTCACTTCCCTTGTTCAGTGTTCGAATAAAATAAGAATATATTAGAGAAAATTTTTAATAAATAAATTGAGACAAAAAAGTTTAGAAAATTAGTGCTCAAAAGAAAACGCAAATCAACAAGTAAATATAGTAGTTGAGATAAGATGGCATGGGATTAAATGAATGTAAACAAGATTTGCACATAAAAACAATAAAAGTGTGTATGAAGTAAATTTACATTTTGACAAATTGTATTCTACATTTTGTATAAATTCTCTTAACATTAAATGGCTAGTAGTGTACGAATAAATTAATTTAAACCCCAATAAAAATGTTAAATTTGTCATTATTCTCTAAGAAACAGTATTTTCTATTTATGATACTGGTTTTATTAATGATCAATCCAACAATTCAAACTTTAAAGTGTCTAACATTTTTGGTCTTAATTCTCATAATTATGATGAAATACTCTACAACTTCTTTTACTTCCATTCTAAGCATGCTAAGTCGACATATATTAAATCTTTATAAGTATATTCAATTCATTTTAAATGCTAAAAAAAACTAGAAAAGTAAAATATTTCCAATTTTCACTTCCCAAAACACGATAAAAAGTGTTATGAACATATATTAGTAAGATTCGTTAAAAAATTACATAGATCAATACTTGAAAAATAAAATTTAGTCAAATAGGTACTTTCATAACGTTTTCGAAATATACCTACGCATTATAATTTTAATATTACATCTCTGCTGAAATTGTGTATAACATTTTTTAGTTCAGGTTCACTTGAAATTCCCACTATTATCTGATATTATTTAATAAAATTTCTTAGCCAAAATTGAGAAATTCACCGGATACTAATAAACTATAAGAACGTATGTCAAAAATGTATTTTTACATCACTTGATGATTTGACTACAAGCACACAAATCAATCAGATGATGATATAGATATACGCTAACACTAACATGGCATACCTACACACATATGTATATATAAATATAAATGTGGGGAAGGCGGATTAAGGTCTGGGACATCGACGGACTTGTAAAAAAATTTTGCATTTTGTAAATATATTGTGTGTGTGTAGGTTTCTGCAAAACAACATCACACTTTACAATTTCAACTTAATGAAATAAAACAGAAATTAATTCCATTTTTCAAAGAAGAAACAAATTGTTTTTACATGATATCGGAAAGAGGAAAAAATTATTTTGAAAATATTTTTTTGGATTTTACTTAAAATAAACATTGTACGGAAATAGATTCACAACAAAGGAGCGATGTTACAGTACGAAAAAAAAAATTAAATGTATTAAAGATTTTTAGTTTTTATTAAATAAATTTATAGCCTGGAATCTGCAAGAATGCACGAGTATTTAGAGAATCAACATATTTACATATTTATGGAAAGAAATTATTCTTTTAACCCGCCATCGAACAGCTAAAATTTTAATAAAAAACACTAAAATTATTTTAATTTTTTACAGTTTTAAAAAAACTTTAATAACTTCCCAATCTATATATAAAATACAATGTGTGTATGTTTGTTCTCTATAGACTCTAAAACTATTCAACCGATTTGGCCCAAACTGGCTTCATTTGAAAGGTTATAGTCCAGATGAGGTTTACGGCTATATATATTTAAAGTGGGCGTGACCCCTCCCACATAAATTGAATAACATCATATATCTTGACTATTGTGACAGCAAGATTTTTTAAACATTGCAGTATCCAACATGTTACTGATTTAAATAATCAGGAAAAAATGGGCGGTGGGAGTGCCAGCTCCCATACAAAGTAAATATTTAATATCATATATCTACAGTTCTATAACAGTGAATAGTCATGGGAATAATAGGCGGGACCGGACCGGTGGGAGTGGCAGTGGCAGCTCCCATACAAAGTAAATGTTTAATCTATCTATATATATAAAAGTGAATGTGTGTCGTTATGTTTATTATTATTAGTTTGAAGTCTATAGACGGCTAAACGGCTGAACCGATTTGCTTGAAATTGTCACAGTATATTTCTGTATGTCTGGAAGGAGCTATAGGCTACTTTTTTTTTGGAAATTTTAAGTGGGCGTGGTACCTCCCATACAAAGTTAATTTTAAAAATCACCGATTTGCTTGAAATTTTCACAGTATATTTCTGTATGTCTGGAAGGAGCTATAGGCTACTTTTTTTTGGAAATTTTAAGTGGGCGTGGTACCTCCCATACAAAGTTAATTTTAAAAATCACCGATTTGCTTGAAATTTTCACAGTATATTTCTGTATGTCTGGAAGGAGCTATAGGCTACTTTTTTTTGGAAATTTAAAGTGGGCGTGGTACCTCCCATACAAAGTTAATTTTAAAAAATACGGGTAGCGAAGCACACCGGGTTTTAGCTAGTATATATATAAAAATGAATGTTTGTATGTATGTCCTTTATAGCCTCCTAAACTATGCATCTGATCATGTGATGATCCTCGCAAAGTTGTTGTGCATGAGACCGGGAAGGTTTCTGAGTTGGTACGACCACGCTTACTCTAACTCCTACTTTTTTAATTGATTAATTGCTTCTGCATAGGTTTTTACAGATTTACTTTATGCAAATTGTATCCACATCTTACTGAAGGCGAGGTAAAAATAAAAATTTTATGTGCCACGCCCACTTTCACGCCCCATTTCAAAAAATTAATTTGTGTATGTATGTCCTTTATAGAGTCGTAAACTATGCATTTGATCATGTGATGATCTTCGCAAAGTTGTTGTGTATGAGTCCATGAAGGTTTCTCTGTTGGTATGACCACGCCTACTCTAATAATTAATAATTATTAGAATAATTTCTTCTGCATGGGTTTTTACAGATTTACTTCAAACAATTTGTATACACATCTTACTGAAGGCGATGTAAAAAGAAAAATTTTATGTGCCAAAGCTTCTTATTTTTTTCGACCACTCCTACTTTTTTAAATTGTGTAATTGAATCTACTCGGATTTTAACATGTTTACTTCAAATCGAATACACATGTTACTCTAGGTGAGGTAAAAATTAAGATTCATACTCCACGCCCCCTTTCACAACCCATCTCTTGCAGGACAACGCCTGCCGGGAAGACTAGACCGGTGGACCGATCTTACTAAAAATTTGACGGAATATAACTAAGACTCCGGCATGACTAGGAATACTTCTTTCGACCGCCTACTTTTTTCAAAATGAGATATTGATTTTTTTTACTCAAAATGAATTAAATATTTGTGTAATGTCTTTCTTTCAAATTTATTTTAATTGGTAGCGTAGCAACGTGCGCAGGGTATGGCTAGTATTATACATATTGGGAGACACATATGGGCAATTTCACGTAAAGTGACCGAACTTTTAAAATCGATGTCTTCCGATTTGGATGAAATTTGCACCAAAGTTAGTACTATTGGATAGTAGGGCAGACACAAATTTTCAGCTCTATCAGTCAAGAAGTGCCGGAGTTAGAGGGAGTCAAAGTTGGGCATTTTGGTCATACATGTTTTTTTAATGAACTTTTCATCTATTGGTTCTAGTAAAAATTGTTCAAAGAACTTTAGATAGCTATTTCTTCAATCATTCCAAAAATATTTTTTTTAAATTAAAAATTTTTTTTTTTTAAATTATGTTTTTTTTAATTTTTTTCAATTTCCTTTAGGCCTTTATAATCGCTTAATGGGATGCGAGTAGGATATCTATAAAAAAAATATTTTTTAACTCAAGAATAAGATTTTTCAATATTTGGCACATTTTCCCCCATTTTTTTATTTTTTCAAAATGGAGTTTTTTTTATTTTTCCTCAAAATACTCTTTAGACCATTCCCTTTAGAAGCTTTGTGTTCACTTGACACGAATTTGCCCATATACATTTCACACATTACTGGTATATTAAGTTTAATATTTATTGCATGTGACCACAAATAAGGACCTGCCATAACTTTAGAAGTTAAAGAAATATTAATTGGAATGTATTTCGAAGTTTTTAATAAAGATACCGAACGAAAAATCAAGAAATTTACGAGATTTAAAAATCCTTTTGGAAAGATTGATAAGATTAAACAATTGTTTATTAGTTTTAATCCAAATTTGGTTATCGATAACTTTATTATATACATACGTTTCAGTTATCGATAGCTATTTTGTCAAAAGTTTAGTTTTGAATAACATTTCTATTGAAAAATTTTATTATCGATAAAATTATTCTATTGAATTTTGTTTTAATATAATTAACAAACACAAACTGCGAAGCTTTTTGGCTTATCTGCAGAAAACAACCGGAGTCTTTGGCGGGAATCGAACCCACAACCCTTTAACTGATAGTCCGGAACACTATCGCCTAGTTTATCGGGGCACCCAAATGATTTTCCTCCGAATAACATGTTCCGAATAACATGTTCCGAATAACATGTTCGCCAGATACTGTTGAAATCGACTCGTCCCTATTGAAAAACTCATGATAAAAGAAATCGAGACGATTTGTAAAAAATATGTAGGCAAATATTTAGTTTAATGTTTAGCCAAAAAGCTGTATTTTATTTTAAGAGTCCGAAACATAACGCACTCTCTTGCCCTGACTAGCAACATCTACAATGTACCTATATTTACTCCAAATATTATTATACCGTTGGAAGAATTGCATTACTACATTTTAGACATTAGTCGGTAAATACAACTAATTTATGTTATCTTAGAGAACTGGTTTAGCGTGCTTATGGTGAAATAAGTATCATGAAATTTTAAAATTTTTTTGTTTTGTTAATATGGCAATTATAATGAAAGCAAGATAAGATAGATTTGAAGATGTTGATTAACAAGATGAATGGTTCATTAGATAGATGGACCGATTATAGTAATTGTAACATTTTCGTTTACAATATATTCTATAGCTATTACCATAAACTTAAAAAACAACCACCTAAATATAACGAGAAATGCAAAACCTACACTGGTTAAAGGACTAGAATATCCTTATTCAGTGTTTTTAAATACTAATAACTTAGCACTTTCTATATTGTTTGCAAGACAATTTTACGAACAATATGAGTGTAATAGTGCATTTACACCTACGCCATAAACTAGTTATAAGTTCTTTATGGTGATAAACTAGTTTGAGAAACTTATTTATCCATACAAATCAAAAACAGGTTTTATTACAAACAAACAGTTTCTGCTAATGCAACTCTGTTTTTTCAACATTTTTCTGGCAACGCTGGACACATTTGACATTTGCTCAAAAAAAAAAAAAGTTTTCTTTAAAAAAAGAAACTGTAATTGAATTTTATTCATCCTGGATGAAAAACACAAATTTAATTTTTTTTTTTTTTTCATAACAACGTCCATATTTTTATTAAATTTTTAATATTAAAGTCAGCTGTTTTATGACTTGTCAAAGAAAAACCACTTAACTGTCAAAAATGCTGATGTGAACGGTATGGTTTATGAAAGTAGCTTATGATCATAAACTAGTTTGAAAATTACAAGTGTAAATGCACTATAATTTAACAATTTTTAAAATTAAAACAACATTTTTCCATATTCACCACAAGTTAAGAAACAGGGTATAAAAAAGTGTAAGATTATAGAGTAGGGTTTCTTTTGGTAGAATTTTATCTCAATAACATTATTTACAAGAGATATAATCGTATGGGTGACATAGCAAAAACGGGCCAATTATGTACTAATATTCTAAATCCCGTATCCACTAATGCGATTTGGTTAAAATTTATCTCAATACCGTTGGTTGTTATACTAGGAAGTGGACTTAATTCGGGAGCTATTGACTGACAGCTACAAAAATCATTAGCATAATTGCCGTATAACTGATTTCTGCATTACAATTTCTGATCCGTTGATTGATATCGATATTTATTAGAGATTAACTTGTATTTCGAAAGTGGTACGCACATACAATTACAAAACATGGGTCGCCTTCTTAAATTTCATATGCTGATATCCCACGTTGAATTTCAATATAATAATAGTACATTTAAGATACATATTAGTATTAACGTGAATTTCGGTAGTGGACCTTATATAGCGGATATGTTCAAATATGGACCGATATTTTCAAAATCCAGCAGTTTGATTTTGGCATATACATATGTAAATGTTCCGTGTAAAATTTTGGATCGATATCGTTATGGACTTTAAATGGGGTCTATAGTCAAACATGGACCGAACAAAACAAAATTTCGTTTTGCGCTTTCTTTTTATATGACACTTATTTTTGCCGAATTTTGTATTAAATTCCAATTTTATATGCATTTATTTATCATTAAGCCATATTTCGGAAAGATATTTTTATGGCGGCTATGAGAAATCATCTATTTTGGTTAACAAATCGACTACCTCGATCAGTGATTTTACTTACATATATGTATCGCTATATTTATAAGTCGTTTGTGAACTTTTGAATGCTTTGAATAATATTCTCCAAAATGGAAGGTTACTATTACCTAAGCCGGAAAACGATCACATACAGTAGAATCATATAGACCCAATAGCCTATTGTCTAATTTGAAACAATGCTCATGATGAAGTTGTTCTCGATTTTTATTGAAAACATCGAATCATTAATTTGGATTTATAAGAAAACACGGTACTTAAGTTATGGCATGAGACGTTAATATATAAATAGATACAGAAATTACCAGCAAACCCACATAGTCAATAGGAAAACTTTTTTAATGGTCGAAGCTTTAAGAAGTACCACTTAAACAGAATACAAGAAAAAGTTATACCAATGTAATCAGAAAAACTATCGATACAAATTTTTTGTCTGGCTTGATATGAATTACTTGTTGTTTCTTTCATTAAAAATTATAAATTTGAATTACAACTTCAACGCCGCTTCCAACGTTGTAAGAAAAAGCATTTTCAGTACATTGGAAGACAAAAATATTGTCAGACATTTAACGATCGTGTAAACATTGTTTTAAGACAATTGTCAAACACTTTTCATTGTCATATGTGCAAAGTTTATGCATTTGCCAATGGCAGCATTGTCATAGAAATTATTTCTAAATGCAACTCTGTATATACATAAATAAACAAACAAGTGTGCATTGAAAAAAGTAGAAGAAAATTAAAGAATTAAATTAAAGTGTGCATTAGGACATAAGCATATAAAATGGTTCCAATTGCTCTTTTTTGTTCCATGATAATATTTAAAATTTTTAAACACACACACAGAGCTGCAAAACGAATTTGACAATGCCACACAACAATCTGACAACCGTGTGAACTGACAATTTTGGTTGACAGATAAATTCATTGTGTGTCAATTGTGTGCAAATGAAATTGTTAGTTTTCTTATAGTCGTTTAAACTGACAATTTACCTTTTGCTAAAAATTTTTCAATGTCAGTACATTGCTAGCACATTGCTAGATATGACAACGTTGCAATATCTGATGATCGTGGACACATAGCTTTATTGATTTGTATCAGAGATGGAAACTAGCTTGTTGGTTTTTGTACTATAAAATGTACTTTTCAGACATTCACGGTACAATTTTTACACCCAACACTACCATAGTGGATTTGTACACCACTTCTAATACGTCTAACACCCACCTTAAAGTACATCGATAAACTCAGAAAAACTTTTTGAAGTCGATTTTACGATGTCCGGCTGGCTAGATATCAATGTAAACCCTGATTTCAACACAAGATATTGAAATTGGTTAAACTAGGTCAAATTTTTCTTCTAGCCCTATACAAATGTCCTCCCGATATAGGAGTTTATCAATCATAAATGTAAAATTTCCAACTTCAGGAAAACTAATTGGCAATTTAAATTATAGTATATGGCATAACATGCGAGTACATAAACTTGTGTAAAATGACTACATATATTCCTAAATATTCTTGTACCATTGTATCATATACATAAATGAACAAATTAAAATAACATATAACTATAAATAAAAAATTGGACTATTCCAAATTGTACCGAATGTCTCGTGATAATATCACAGTACCAACTGGGTCTAAAAGTACCCGGGTTAATATGTCAATTAATAAGTTTAGTACACATACATACTTATATCAATTTCCCTTAAAACGTTATAAAGTCTTTTAATATCATTATGTACAGAATTGAAATTTTCAAATAAAAACCCAATTTATCATTAATAATTTTTTTATGAAATTAAACTGTCAAAGTACAACGTGAAACGGATAAAGAGAAAGAGACGGTTGACGAGATATGATTGGTTATAAGACTGATAGGGGACATACCCGTTAACAGCTGTGTTGTTTAATTTTGCATATATGTATAAGTAAATAATTAATTATTCAGTGTTATGTTTAATGCAGTCTCCTGTAACTAAATTAGTACATAATTTGATTACAACTGTGTTTAATTTTTAAAGAGAATAACCCAGAAAATTAAATTTTCAAATTCAACATTAATATAAGTACATATATATAAGTATAAGTATGTGGCAATATAATTGGAAATTTCTGAAATATAATTGGAAATTTCTGAAAAGTAATCAGAAACTTTAGAAATACAATTAGAAATGGTGTAGTTGTTTTAAAACGTGTTCTAAAAATGTCCTATAATATGTACATACATATGTACTGAACTAAGTAGGGTTGCCAGTAGTGCTGGGAAATTCTACTACTATCCATTACTCAATAATATTCAATACTTTTCATTTGGGTACTCAATACTACTCGATACTTTTAACGGATTTTTTGAAGTTGTAACGCATAGTTTTTATCTGCAAATTGAAGTAGTTTCTTCAAAAAATAAATATAGATCTTCAACTATTATTGGTTTTGTATGTCTTTTTAAATCAAAAATAAATGTAAAGCTGACTTTTAATTCAACGTTAACAACAACTTAAGAAATAATTAAAATAAATTCTTTGGAAAATTAATGAATTTTGTAGCTTAACATTGTTCTCTTTTTATAAAGTGATGTATTTTTATGCACTATTTTACCCAACTCAACTTGCTTAAAAATACAACTCAGAAAGTATCGAGTAACTACTTTTGAGTATTGAGTACCCAAAAATGGGCAAATACTCGATACTCGGTACCCATTACTCAATACTTTGCCAGCACTAGTTGCCAGCACTAGTTGCCAGATATAAAATCGACAAAAAAAGTACAGATATCAAATTGAAGTAAAAACAGCAGTACAAATAAGAAAAAAAAGTACACTTTTTATTTTAAAAAAATCATAAAATTCAGTACATAAAAGAAATAATTGATGTAACTAAGAACTAGGAAATTCAGTATTAACAATAACAATTCAATGAAGAAAATAACAAATAATAAAAACAAAATAAGAGATCATATATATTTTTGTGTAATAAAAAATAACTTAAAATTAGTCAGGTGTATTAGATTTTATTTTTAAAAAATAAAATAATTTTTTTCTATTCTATATTAAATGTTTTAATAGGTACAACTTGTTTTTTGGCAACTTGAAAACATTATTAATATTTATCGCTTTTTGGACTTGGTTAACTATTCCATTTTTACCATCTTGAATTGCAAAATTCATTACAAGTGTACTCAAAATTTGTTTTTATTCTTAATTCGCTTTCTACATTTTCAATTAGAAGCTTGTTTCTTTCGTTCCTTTCTCCAAAAATTTAACATCAAACTAAAAATTCTCACGGTTGCCGCATTAGAATGAGGAATTGAAAATATAAACATACAAATTTTTTTCGAAATTGGGATATGATCCACTTTTTAGGAATGTTTTTATTTTTCTTCAACTGAATTTTCTTCCGGAATATTTTGAGCAAAAAGATATAAATATATATATTTGCTATTAAATAAGAAATTGTTCCTTAAAAAAAATAAAAAAAAGTACAAAAAGAAGTACAGAGGCTGAAAAAAAGTACATTTGCGTACTTCTTTAGGTCTTATGCAGACAGAAGTACAATTAGTAAAAAAAGTACGCGTACTTCTAAATGCAGTACGTCTGGCAAGCCTAGAACTAAGTATCCTAGCCACAGAGGATTTTGAGAGAGATATTTTTTTATTCCCAACTATAGATTTTATTAGAAATGATATTTTTAATTAATTATGACAAATTTAACTAAAAACGAACAACCAATTGTTGCTTATATATTTGTGATTCCAAATAATAATTATTGTTACAAACGAAACGACCAATTAATTAAAAAACAAACGTTTCGTAAAGGGCACATTAAAAAATAAGATCAACACATGGCCGAAGCGCAATATAAACATGAGGAGGAGCAGCTGTAGCAGCAGCAAGATCGGCAAAACGTTTTTTCAAAGCACACAGAGAATAAGAAAAAAGAGCCACAACACAATACAATTTTTTTCTTTTTTAACTTTTATTCCAATTTTTCTGTTTCTTTTAATATTCACACGCTCACTCACATACACCAAGTGATTAAAACAATTATTTTCTTAATTTCTGTATTTTTTTATTTTCAAAACAATTTTTGTTTATTTCAATAACTTAAACAACACAAATTTAAAATATTTTAATTGAAATTAAACTTTTATTTGTTTGTACTTATATTTGTATATATTTATGTATTTTTGATACACTTTCTTCTTATTAATTATTTGATATTCATAAATTACTTTTTATTATTTCTTCTTTCTTTGCACTTAAAAGCATAATTAATAGACGTCAGGTTAAATACAGAATGCGAAAATTGCACATTAAAATTTATTTAGTTTGTTTTATTTAATAAAATTTATTTAATTTTAATTTAGATATCACGGATGAATTAATAAAATGATAGAACGTGAGTAATATTGTTTTTCTATATTTTACTTGTATAGTAAAAGAAATAAAACATAAATGTTTATTCAGAATTTATTTTTACTTAGTATTTTATACATGTAAGTATGTAGAACGACCGAAAGGAAAATTTTAAAACACTAAACACGGCGAACTCCAATTTACAAATGAAATTTGTTTCACAAGCTGAGAGAGCTCCAACTTTGAAAATGTGTGAAATAATAAAAACAAATAATACAAAAACGAACAGAAAATAAAATAGAATAGAATTTAATTCTCCTCTTCTCTCACTGGAGTTTTGTTTTGATTTTATTTTGCGTGTGTTTTGTTGTTGTATTTTTGTTTATATTACGGTTGGGGTATTATTATTTTTTTATTTTCTCCGTTATTCTGATATTTTGCTCACAGCTGACTTTGGATGTGTCATCTGAGCGCCACAAAGAGGGGAGCAACAGATAAGATGAGGAAGCATGTATAAGCCTCTATAACAGAGTTGTTACAGTAGAAATAAAAATAGGTATTGCCAGTTCAAACAAGACAAATAAAATTATGTTATAGTTATATTATTATCACAGACTAACATTATTATAATACAAACGTTAAGTGTAAGTAAATTAACATCTTATCATCACTATACTAATCGCATATTCATGAAAACGTTTCAAATTAATCAACTGCATTTATATGAAAGACTTACTACACTTTTGTATTTTAATGTAATACTACATTTACACCTACGCAAAATCTAGTAGACTTTAATTAAAATCTTAAAGAAAATATTTGGTGTTTACACTACAATTTTTTACATATTGTTGTATTTAATTTTCATAATAAAAACAGCTGATTGAAAAAGAAAATAAATTATATTTTAAACTTTTAGTAACAAAAATGGAGAAACAAAAACAAATTTTATTATATTTTACATCCAGATCTGAAAAAAACAATCGGAATTAACATTTTTGCGTAAAAAAAACAGCAGCATTTGTTAAACATAAGGTTTCACAAACTTCTGCAAATGTACTACACACTATTACTATATAGGAGGTTGGAATGGACACACGTATGTAAGTATGGGAAATAAGTTGGCGTAATTTAACTAAATATGTACGTTTATATTATAGACTCGCCACGGCTCGTTTTATGAGGAAGATGTGCCTATTATGCCAGAAGAAACGTTCATAGAAAATTTTCAAATGAGCCGGCAAACATTTCAAATGCTGTGTTCAAAGTTGACGTCAATGACAAAAACAGACAAAACAAAGAAATGTTTATTTATTTATTTAGTATACGGTGTAGTTTGCCGCAAATTTATTTTATATCCCGCTCTTTTTATTATTTTTTTTTTTAATTTATTTTTGTGGAACTGTCAAATTTTTCTTGTTCAGTGCTGTATTTTTTAGTACTTTAGTATGAAATTCAGAGTTGTATTGCAAGATTTTGCCAAAAAAAAATCTAGTGACGAACTAGATTTTGTTTTGTATGGGAAATCTAGTAAAAATTAACAAGATTTCGCTCAAAATCCCTTAAGTACTAGATTTTGTGTAGGTGTAAATGTAGTACAAGGTGGCGCAAAAGTAATCCTCCTATCAGAAAATGCTATAAATTTTGCGAGGCCCCTAATGTCAGTTCTGTTTTGACATTTGTGTAGTAAACACATGCGAAATACACGTTAATAAACATTGTTACGCTACACTGCTCCAGAACGCGGAATATTGCTGAATATTTATTTGACCAATAATCGGTCGGTGACAGCCAAAAAACATTGGAAGTTTACTTTTGCGCCACCTTGTACAAATAATAATAGCACGCAAGATTCTTTATATAAATATACTAAACCTTTTATTTTAAATAGTCAATTGTCTCTGACTTGTCGGCATAACACTTATCTTTGAAGGCACCCCACAAATAATAGTCCAACGGTGTCAAATCGCAGCTCCGAGGTGGCCAAACGACATCAGCTCTGCGGCTGATAATGAGATCTTCAAAAACAGGGCACAAAACATCGAGTGTAGCTTCGGCACGTAGCGCCGTCCTGTTGAAACCAAATGTTGACAATATCCTCCTCTTCAATTGTTGTGAACAAAAATTCATTCAGCATGGCCCGATAACGATCGTCATAACTGTAACGGCCACTCCTTGCTCATTTTCGAAGAAAAATTGCCTAATTATGCTTCTCTATTGCGATGCGAAAGCAAATTTGATGCGTAAGAGTATCAATTTGTACGCTTATCGCATCGAATTTGCTTTTGCATGGCAATAGAGAGTAACCCCCCTGGACCAAAATCCGCACCAAACAGTGATTCGTTTTGGGTGCATCGGCTTTTCAATGTATGCGTGCGGGTTTTCTGTGCCCCAAATGCAACAATTTTGCTCGTTTACATACCCGCCAAGATCAAAATAAGCTTCATCTAAAAAGATGATTTTTTTTTTGGCAAAACCGGCATTTTCTGTAAGTCGATCGCAGGCCCACTTAGCGAAGCGAAAACGCATTGGATGGTCAGTTGGCTTCAACTCCTGAACCAATTGGACTTTGTATGGCATCATAACAAGGTCTTTATGCAAAATTCGTCTCAATGATGTCTCCGAAATGTTCAATTGTTGAGAACGACGGTGAATTGATGTTGATAGCGCTTCACGCACACTTTCTGCCACAGCAGCAATATTCTCGGGTGTACGCACTGTTTCTGTGTTTTCACGCTTTGGTTTATCGATGAGGATGCCAGTTTCTTTCACTTTTTTCACAAGATAACGAACCTATGGAGCTGACGGTACTTCTCTTCTTCCAAAATTCGTACGCAATTTTCGCACACATTCTACAACATTACCATGTCGCAATATTTCGGAAGGATAAAAATAATTATCTGTCAAATCAAACATGAGCTAAGTGTTACCATTAGAGTTTCCAAATTCCCGACCTTTTTTGATTCCCGGGAATCGGGAATAAAAATATCGTATTCCCGGGAATCCGGGAATTCCCGAGAAATAAAAAAAATCATTTCAACGGTTTGTTTATTTTATTCAATTTTTTAACAAAAATTAAATATACAGTAAGTTATAATATCAGGTAACTCAGAAATATTATAATTAAAATAAAGTTAATAAAATAAAATCAGGTAATTCATAGATATTAATTTTAAAATAACATGTAAATGATAAATCTAATTAATAAAGAATTTGTTTGTAGTCTTGGGTAAAATTGATAGATAAAAAATACTATTTAATTTTGCATATGTATTAGTTTTTATTATTTTCAATAAAATAATATTTTAAAATCACCAATGCGTTAATAGATTTATCAGACAAACAGTTTCTAACAATATTTCCAGAAACAGAAAAAACACGCTCACTCTCTATGGAAGTAGGTATTATTGTCAATAAAGCATTAAATAAATTATCTTAATTTTCAATTCTAGTGCCAGTTACTTGAAACATTAAAAATTCTTTTTTTAATAGTTGATTATATGATGACTTTGACCTTTTACCTTCAGACATTACATTTTCGATAGCTCGGTTAAGCTTATCTTGAAATGGTTCCATTTTATCATCAAATTTAATTTCAGAGTCTGATTCTGTATTTGGTACTAAATTATTTTGGAATAATCTATTATACAAATTTTCTCCAAAAGCTAATGTAGTTGCTTTTGACGAGTTTTTAAAAATTATATTTTCGTTTTGGATGCTTTTAAATAACTCGGAATTTTTTAGATATTTTAATAGCGTTATGATTTCCACGTTCCTACGTTCTGAAATTCGTTTCGTAAGAGCGTTTATTTTTATTTTTTTTTTGATATAAGATTATTTTCTGCAATTAATTTTTTTAAAAAGCTGCTCTATTATCGCATCTGCTTTTAAAATATTCGCATCACGACGAGTTAAAGCATCTACGGATATTTTAATTGGGTATAAAACATTGTACAATGATTCTAAATTGTCGAAATTTTCATCCCACATATGAGCTAAATTATAATCTATCAACGTCTTTTTAATACAATTTTTAATTTTTAGAAATTAATCCATCATTACTATAGCGAGTTTCACCGTGTTTTTATATCTAGGCAGAGTTGTAATTCTTTACCAAATTCCGCTTAAACATAAGTTTGCAACGTTCCGTTTTTTAATGGACTTCGTTTAATACATTTTATAATTTTTCTCACATTGTTTAAAACACTAGAGTATATTTCTATTATATTATAAGAGTTATTTTCTTCAGTTTCATCGAAATTGTCAGTGTCGCTTTTATTACTGGAACTAGAACATTCAGCTTTAAGGCCCAACTATAATATGCATATGCTAGCTTAAGCAAACGTGCGAACACATATAAATTGTATGTGGCAAACTATAATGTACTTAACGAAACTTTTCGTTAAGTTTTTCAACTGTCATTTGCTTAAGCAAAAAGCGAAACTGATCGCACATTCTGTACGGAATCAGCTGTTTGTTGTTGTTTGTTTGTGTTTTGAACAAAGTGGAAGAAAATATATTTATTTTAAATTTAATAGAAAATGCGGAAACAAATAAGTGCCTTTACAATAAAAGAGGTCCTTTTTATTTTAACAAAAATGTCTTTCTGTCGCGGTTTATTTCTCTGACAGAACAAGATCGTCTTCTTCTTTTACAGTGTAGTTCACATATTTCTTTTAATGTGCGCAGGCCTTCAAGCGCTAACTTTAATATTTTTATATTATTTAAATTTTTAAGTTTTTTCTCCATTTTTGCAAACACAATACGAAAATTAACAAAACATATGTAAACGTTTATTATTATTTTCAATGTAGTGCTGCCACAGCTGTACATTTTAGTACTTTTGCCGATAAATTAAAAAAAAAAAGGAAAATTTATGCGTTTCTGGTACGAAGTTTTCTTTTAATTATAAAATAATATAATAATATTTATAAATTATAGTCATTTAATGGGTTTTTGTTAAAATAAAAACATTTTTTTTAAACATAAATGAGCAACTGTGGACTAAAAGTTTCAAAGTCATTGTAGCCACCTAAAAGTTAACTCTGAACTGGTTATGCATTTGACAGCCTTTTCGTTAACTTTTGCAATTTGCTTAAGCTAGCATATGCATATTATAGTTGGGCCTGTAGTGTTTTTTTGGTAAAGAACGTCCAAAATAGCTAAATGGATACAGTGATTAAGACAAAGTATTCCACATGCTGGACTTTCACTAATGAACTTTTTCATTAGTTTCGTCCATCTGAAAGTGTAGAAGCGATATGTTCTTTTAGGCTTAGTTGTATACATCATGTTTTGTTTCGACCATTTTTCTTAATTCCAATGCGCCGCATTTTCCTTCAATGTTAATCATGCCGAGATTGAATAGCTTTTTATTTGGTCCATATAAAATTATATTCAAATAACGTCTATTTTTCAAGCTGCTCCATTCATCCAAAAGTAAACTAAATTGTCCGTTGTAATTTACAATATTATTAATACTTGCGATTATACCCTTATTTAATTGTTCGAAATAATTCAAAATTAATTTCATTATTGTAGTCTCACATTTCGGAACTGTAAACCCTTTTCTTGAAATTCCATCAAATGCAGCTAATTTCGCCAAGGTTGCATTCAGGTCATCACTTTTAACATACTCATCCATATTTCTTTGTCTCTTGGTGGAGGCGAATCTTCAGCATCGATGTTTTTGTTGTCGGACTTTTGATATAAATGGTGAATCTTTGCAAGATGCTTCACTAATCCACTTGTGGATGAACCTTTATATGACAGTATCTTCGGACATAAGTTGCACTATGCATCGGAATTCGTTCCTTTTGAAAAATAATTCCACATAAAAGATTTTTCCATTGCCTGGGAAATATTTATTATATGTTATTATTAATACTTGACTGAATACTAGTACAACTTGGCAAAATTGTACATATGTACATACCAGTTTACATTTAGTTAAATTTTACAATTATTATTTTGTTTTTAAATACATATGTATCAATGTATGTATATTAGGGTGGCCCCGTTTGTATGGAGAAAAAATATGGTATCGATATCCCGACTAATATGAAAATTTGATTCAATTTAAGACTACGTTTCTCGATTTTTTTGTCCTGGGGTCAATATTTGGTGAGCTGGATCAAAGAATAAAAATGTCAATTTTAGAGGTTTTTTGATTTTTTTTTACACTTCTTCCAAAGGAACTATATATAAATTTGGTATCATATGAAAGGTCTTTGAGAGGTGCATTCAATGGGTTATCAAAAATTAAAAAACAATTTTTTTTAATTTAAAAATTTTGAAAATTTCAGACAAAATTTTAGTTTTTTTTTATTTTTTCATAGAATTTACTTAAATAAATAGTTGAAATTTCTTGATTATAAACATCATGCAATTTAACCCAAATGGTTTATCCCGTTTTTTAAAATTCTACCTATTTCAATTTTTATTAATTTATTTTTAAACCTTAATTCTTCCCTATCTGACAATCTCTGTTAACTCATTTCGTTAATGTAATGGGTATTAAAAAAATGTAAATTTTATAAGCTAAAAAACGAGAAGAACCATTTGGGTTAAATTGCATGATGTTTATAATCAAAAAATTTCAACTATTTATTTAAGTAAATTCTATGAAAAAATAAAAAAAAACACTAAAATTTTAAAATAAGCGAAGGATGCCACTGAGCAAGGAGCTGATTAAAAACAAAGCGCTTAGCATTTTTAACGACCTTAAAAAAAATTGTCCATCCTGTAGCAATGAGATTTCTAAAGATTTTTCAGCAAGCAACGGTTGGTTTAACCGCTTTAGAAAACGGGCGAATCTGCATAATGTGTCATTAAAAGGAGAGTCAGCCAGTGCAGATATCCTAGCTTCAGAAAAGTTTAAAGTAGAGCTTAAAGCCATAATAGAAAAAGGAGGGTATTCTGCTAAACATGTTCTAACTGCTGATGAAAAGATTACCATCAAGAACATATCTGTCAAAAGCTGAGAAATCGTGTCCTGGATATAAGGCTGCCAAGGATCGACTTACACTTCTTTTAGCGGGAAATGAAGAAGGAGGTTTCAAATTTAAGCCTTTCCTGATTTATCAATCTGAAAATCCAAGAGCCATGAAAGCTGTCAAAAAAAGTGATCTGCCTGTACACTGGCGGGCAAATAAAAAGGCTTGGATTACTCTAACCCTCTTTCAAGATTGGTACAGTTCCTGAATTTAAACGCTATTGATTATCCCAAAACATTGAGTTTAAAACGCTTTTGTTAGTCGATAACGCACCAGGACATCTACTTTTTTGAGATGATTTGTCAGATCACGTAAAAGTTATTTTCATGCCGCCTAACACAACATCCATTATACAACCTTTGGATCAAGGCGTAATATCTAATTGACGAACTTTCCGTCAACTTCTTGTAACCCTCTTTCAAGATTGGTTCTAAAACTGTACAGTTCCTGAATTTAAACGCTATTAATTATCCCAAAACATTGAGTTTAAAATGCTTTTGTTAGTCGATAACGCACCAGGGCATCCACTTTTTTAGATGATTTGTCAGATCACGTAAAACGATAAACTGTCCATGAAAGACTCTTGAAAAAATTATAACATAGTGATGGCTATTGAAAACATAAATTTGTCTTGGAAAGAAGTTAAAGTTTCCTGTGCGAAAGCAAGTTGTTGGTAAATTTGGCCAGAATGCATTATTAGAGAGGTAGATGCTGATAATGAAGTGGAAAATATTTGCAGAGAGCTGGTTGATTTAGCTAGAGAAGCTGAATTTAAAGGATGACATTAATTAAATCTTATTATCTTACGAAGAGGATCTTGACAATGAAAGTTTATTAGCCATTAATGTTCAGCGTGCATTAGAAGAAGATGGTGTAATGAATGATGTTACTTTAGAAGAAAAAAATTAACAACTGCCAATATTTCAATAGCTTTACAATTAATTTCACAGGCAATGGATATATTAACTGAAATTGATCCCGAAAAAAATCGATACTTAGGCGTAGCATCATCTGTTGAGCACGCCATCAGCTTCTACAAGGAAATCTATGCGCAAAATAAATCTTTAAGAATTCAACAAACCTTAGACATTTTTGTTAACAAAACAGTGAGACCACCTAACCAAATGGAAACAACTGTTGTTAAAATAAATTTATCTTCTGAATAACATTTATAAAACTACTTTTTCTTTAATGTTTATGTGAATAGTACATAAGTATGTATGTATGTATGTATACTGATAGATGAAAATTTATTTTATTAATTTTTGTTGTTTTTTATGTAATTTATTATTTTTTTTATATTTCTAACTTTAAAAACGTTTATTTAATAAAATTAAACAATTAAAAACATATTCATATGACTGTTTTTATTTAAATATATATTTTTTCTGAAATTTTTTAGTTTTTCGCCCAATTAATTCAAAATCAGAGCATTTGTATTGAAAAAAATAATTCAATTTGCGACGTTTCGATTTGCGTCGCATTTCTCCCGTCTCCATTAACGACGCAAATCGGGGCTCTAGTGTACTTAATCATTATTAGTAACCTCTTGATAAAAATTAAATTGCTATATTTTTGTTATTTTATATTTTTTTGTTATAGGATAAATGAAATATCTTTAGTTTTTTTTTATTTTTTGTAAATAAATATACATCTAGAAAAAACTGAAAAAATCCATCATTTTCCACAAAATTTTGACTTTGGTTCTTCACTGTATAAGATTCCGTTACTGTTTACGCGCATTGTGTAAATGTCCCCCAATTATTGTTCATAGGATTGCTAATTGTTTCGTTAAGTTAAAATTGTTGTTATTTTGTGTCGATGCTGTATGTATACTGATATTATTGTTTATTGTTTGTAAAACCCCCAACAAGTACTGTACGTACAACGAAGAAAAGAAAAAACCTGAAATAAACCCTTGAACTTATATTTAAACTAATCCCGTCTTTTTGTGTTCGAGGAAATATTTCAAGAAAAACAGTTACCAATATAATCCATATGAGCGTTACCGTTATCTTTGTTAATGATATGATAATAAAGAAAAGTTTAGGAAATGATATCATTGACAACTTCCTGAGGTCAAATCATATTTTCTGTAAAACTACATATATTTTTACTGTTATATTTTCAAATACATACGTGACATTTGTTTTCATATATATTTGTATGTACATATATTTTCTCTTGAAATAAATAATCGCGCTGACTAATTGTGATGAATTTTAACTCAATGTCAATACAACTTGTAAAAGATTTATGCATGTTTAAGTGATTTTCGGAAGTGGGTCTTATGTGGAAGCTCTAGGCATTTATCGACCGATAGATGGTGGATAGTTATAGAAATCAGATATTTATGATTAATAAAATAAAATATAATGTACCCAATTATATCGAAATATCCTAAAAATTGAGGCCTGCTGTACTTTGCGCACATGGTTTACATGGACAGGCAGCCAGCCGATGGACGGACATATTTAAATTAACTCAGTAAGTGATTTTGAGTCAATCGATATACTTTAAGGTGGGTATAAGACTAATATTTTTGGACGTTACAAACATCAATTTTAATTAGATACAGAAAAAATTAATTTCAAATATTAAAATTTGTTTATTAGATAATTTAATAGCAAATCATAAACCAGCTATATTTATGTATTAGCGTTAAAGTGATCGTTAAGGCGATGAATAATGAATCTGATTACCACAAATTTTCTGCTTTTTACAAATAATAACATTTACCAAAAAACATTAAAATATGTATTCCCAAATTTACGTGGACAGCTAAACAGCAGATTTATAGACTGATGGACGTAAAAATTTTAATCACTTTCACACTAGTTTTAATTGAGAATAGGCTACAACACTTGTTTTTAGTGTTTTGTATGCAATGTTCTTAGACCATTTGCACTTAATACTGAAAAAAATAAAATTTTTTCAATCGATTTTCATAATTATAGGTATTTATAACCCGAAACCGGTATCTTGCATTGTAAATTAATAATATTTAAAATGTATGTAAAAATGCCATTTTTCTGATACTTGATGTATGCTAACTTTTGTATCACGAAACACTTTCAATTCCGATAAATGCATATAAACCCACAAGAGCACACAGTTAGTTGAGTTACATTTTATTAACAACGATCAATCTTAAGAATAGTAAATAGTGTTTCTATTTATCGTTAGACATTGTTATTTTTTATTAAGACTTTATACTAATCATGAATGAATTAAGTAATAATAATATAATATAATAATACATGTATATTAATGTTAAATATTCTATAATAAAAGCGCACTTTCCACGTAACACCAATCAAATCCGTATAGAACTAAATCTCATTTGAAATTTGTATTGCAGTTGTTTAGTTGTATGTATAGTATAATTGAGAACCAAGTTTGTGGCAACTTTCAAACTCTCACTAACGAACAGAGAACATGCGCCCTTTGCTCTTCACAAAAGGACACACATATAGACAAAAGCAACAATGTGTTTTTTAAATATGCAAGAATTGCATTAAAATCCTTTCGTTTTTGTTTTATTATATAAAAAATTGTGTTGTGTGCGTTTGTTTTTGTATATGTTGTTTTCTAGACAAACACCTCTGAGGGCAGGAAAACAGAAATAGAAAGTGAAACTATGCACATCCGTTCAAGTATCCTTGAGACTATCTTTATATTCTTTGTTTTTGTTTTGATACAATTAGTAGGCTCGGAAGTTCTCATTTCCGTTTGCACCAAATTTCATCAAATCAAAAAAAGAAATAAAACTAAACAAAAATACATAGAAGTGAAGCGAAGTGAAGTGAAAATGCAAATGTATTTAAATAAAAAAAAGAGCACAAGTATGGAAATGTGCTTGTATGTCAGTGATGTCCTTAATTTCCATAAATGTATTTGGTTGGCTGATTTTAACGCAGCAACAACAACAAGAACATACAGCACATGATATTTTAAAAGCACGTGCAGTGCCTTTACGTTTCTACTTTCACTCCTCTTTTGCTCTGTTTGTTAAACATTGTTATTTATTTACAAAGAAAATACATAAAAGCAAAAGAAAAACTTGAAATAAGCCATGACCTATCTTAACCGGAATTTAAATTGTTAAACGAGAAGTTGGTTATAAATTATACTTAATAATTAATTAATTTTAAAAATGTACCGAGTAAATACCTATACATACAAGGTACATTTTTTGTATATTTGGCATTTATTAAAAACACATTACTTGAACAAGTGAGAAAGTATAGTCGGTCAAATCCGCCCATATAATACCCTACATCGAGTTTTTTTGGTCTACAAAAAAAATGTCATAAACATTCAAAGTTATACATATTTCAAAAGAAGGTCAACAAATCGTGATTTAAATAACAAACAGATTGTTTTTTTAATTATTCCTATATATCGTCCTTACAACAACAAACTTTATTTTGTTTTATTTTATTTATGTATGTATGTATTTCTAAAAAGCGACAATAAGATTTTTGGTACCTTTTGTATACTTTATTTAAATCGAAAAATAAAAATGTTTTGTAGTAATGTTCAGAAACATTTCAAAATTATCTATAAAGTCATCAACAAGAATTTTAATTTTACAAAAGTATGTCGATCAGAGAAAGATGAATATATAAGGCAATTTCGTGTCAAGTGACCCAAGTTTTAAAATCGATGTCTTCAGATTTGCACCAAGGTTAGTACTATTGGATAGTAGGCCAGACACAAATTATCTGTATCAGTCAAGAACTGCCGGAGTTTGAGGGGGTCAAAGTTGGACATTTTGGTCATACAGGGTTTTTTTTAAATGAGTGTAACTTTTCACCTATTGGTCCTAGCAAAAATTGTACAAAGGACTTTAGATAGCTATTTTTCCATTCATTCCAAAAATATTTTTTTTTTTTAAATTTAAAATAAACAAATTTTTTTTAATTTGGGCTCAAAAGAAAGCTTATACAATTTCCTTTAAGGCCTTTATAATCGCTTAATGGGATGCGAGTGTGATATCAATCAAAAAAATTACTTTTTAACTCAATAATAAGATTTTTCAATATTTGGCACATGTATCATTTTCATTTTAAAATGGAGTTTTTTTTATTTTTGCTCAAAGGAAACTTTAGACCATTTCCTTTAAGAGCTTTGTGGTCACTTAGTAGCAAGAGGCATATCTATAAAAAAAATATTTTAACTCAAAAAACAAAGTTTTTTCATTTTACCATATGCATTATATTTTTTCTCTTTTTTAATGGATGTTTTTTGTGGGGTATCTATAAAAAATTTGCAACTCAAAGAAGAAAGTGTGTCAATTTTTACCATATGCACTATTTTCATTTTTTTCCTATTTGTGTGTAAGTTTTATTAAAATGATAAAAATAAAAACTCCAACAACAGCCTAGAAACGCCCGTGAAATGGTTCTGTGTGAGACCAAACGCTATTAATTTCTACTTGCGGTTTTCTAAGGAACACATCTTTTTATTGACAGTCATAAAAAAAAAATGACTTAAAGAGAAAAAATACTTTGCAATGTTTGACAATATCTACCTCTCCAACCACATTTTAAAGTCAAGTGTCATAAAATTTCATAGGATGGCTTTCCACTTGACTTCCACAGGTACTTTATTATAATGCTACGTTTAACTTCTTTTTGTTGTAATCCCTTAAACAAAAAGAAGCACAGATCATCAGATATGCGAAATATTTCCGACAACTTATTGAAAAAATTCCCAACGCTTTCAAAACGTTTGCTAATTTGTGGATCGTGCAGGAAAATGATGAGAAAGTTAGACACATACCGGTTATTCCAGATGAGAACAAAATCAATTCTGAAAATGATGACAGTTCTGCAGTAAAACCTATAATTTATATAATGAGTGCCAAAGTCAACATCACAAGGATGCAGTAGAAGTTTTTGAACAAATAAAAAAGAAGTACAAATCGTCAAAGAGTAGATCTGAAAGAATTCAACTCTTGCCCCATTGTCATGGAACGAGTTTGGAACGTCTTAACGAAAACCAAGAATTGCTTTGAAACGAGAAGGGGAAAACTTTATCGTGCGAAACTGAAGCTCTAGTAACTCATTATTATCAGCTAGATGATATGAGTCGAATGATGCCAGGAATGAAAGACTGGTTGTCTGTTCGAATCGATGGCCAGAAAGCCCAAATGCAGAAGAGGATAGTCCTCTGTGACCTGAACGAGTTATATGCAACATTTCAATCTGAAAACGAGGACGTCAAAATTGGATTTACAAAATTTACCCAACTGAGGCCAAAGCATTGCGTTTTGGCAGGAAGCAGCGGAACACACACAGTATGCGTCACAAAGTATACTTTGTGGTATGCGTTTGCATTTACCATGAAAATGTTAAACTCATGTTAAAGGAAATCAACTTCTAGTATTTGACAGTGCTCTCATCAAGATCGCATCTTAGATGCGAACGCTTTATTCCGATGGGCAAAGAACCATTGTAAAGAAACTGTAATAGTTTTTAGTAGCAAAGATGATCATGAGGAAACATTGAAAAGTAGATTGGACGCTGCTGTAACAATTAATGGCACAGCTTAATACTATGCTTTTATACCACTTATCAATGGAAGACTCCAGTTCAAAAAATTTTCTGCATCTACTAAATGCGATTTCTTTCCAAAGCCAAAAAAGAAAGCAGCACCGAAATCAGTAGCTGAACCTAGTAACTCCAAGAAAGGATTGGCAAAAAAAACTAAAAATAAAGGCAATAAATAAGAAGGAAGAAAGATTGGCAATTTCAAAATTTATATATTAATTTTATTAAAGTATTTATTATTATTATTCTTATTTAGTATTATCTATCTATATATATAAAAGTGAATGTGTGTCGTTATGTTTATTATTATTAGTTTGAAGTCTATAGACGGCTAAACGGCTGAACCGATTTGCTTGAAATTTTCACAGTATATTTCTGTATGTCTGGAAGGAGCTATTAAGTTTAAGTGGGCGTGGTACCTCCCATACAAAGTTAATTTTAAAAATCACCGATTTGCTTGAAATTTTCACAGTATATTTCTGTATGTCTGAAAGGAGCTATAGGCTACTTTTTTTTTTGGAAATTTTAAGTGGGCGTGGTACCTCCCATACAAAGTTAATTTTAAAAATCACCGATTTGCTTGAAATTTTCACAGTATATTTCTGTATGTCGGGAAGGAGCTATAGGCTACTTTTTTTTTTGGAAATTTTAAGTACGCGTGGTACCTCCCATACAAAGTTAATTTTAAAAATCACCGATTTGCTTGAAATTTTCACAGTATATTTCTGTATGTCTGGAAGGAGCTATAGGCTACTTTTTTTTGGAAATTTTAAGTGGGCGTGGTACCTCCCATACAAAGTTAATTTTAAAAAATACGGGTAGCGAAGCACACCGGGTTTTAGCTAGTAAGTAATAAATAGGAAAAAAATTAAAATAGTGCATATAGTAAAAATTGAAACACTTTCTTCTTTGAGTTGCAAATTTTTTTATAGATACCCCACTCGTATCCCATTAAGTGACCACAAAGCTCTTAATGAAAAAGAACTAAGTTTTCTTTGAGCAAAAAAAAAACAAAAAACATTCATTAAAATTGAGAAAAAAAAATATAGTGCATATGATAACATTCAAAAACTTTGTTTTTTGAGTTAAAATATTTTTTTTATAGATGCTACTAAGCTACTAAGTGACCACAAAGCTCTTAAAGGAAATGGTCTAAATTTGCTTTTGAGGAAAAATAAAAAAACTCCATTTTGAAAAAAATGATCCCACTTGCATCCCATTAAGCAATTTAAGGCCTTAAAGGAAATTGTATAAGCTTTCTTTTGAAAAAAAATATTTTTTTTTTTAAATATTTTTTTTTTTAATAAAAAAATTATTTTTAGAATGATTGAAAAAATAGCTATCTAAAGTCCTTTGGACAATTTTTGCTAGGACCAATAGGTGAAAAGTTACAACCATTTAAAAAAAAAAACCCTGTATGACCAAAATGTCCAACTTTGACCCCCTCTAACTCCGGCAGTTCTTGACTGATAGAGCTGAAAATTTGTGCCTACTATTTCATAGTACTAAGTTTGGTGCAAATTTCATCCAAATCGGAAGACATCGATTATAAAAGTTGGGTCACTTGACACGAAATTGCCCATAAATATAAATTTACTAGCTGACCGCTCGGTTTTTACTAATGGTTTGTATTTCATATAGAATTAAAAATTAAGACACTAGGGCTATTAAAATCCAGGAATGTCACTTTCGAGAAATTAGCCGATTATGGGGCATTCCATATCAAAGTAAAAAAAATTTTAAATATTTTAGCATATTCATTTTTAAAAATATGTTGGTTCTACCTGTTTGTTATTTAAATTGTCTTCTAGAGTTATTGAATTTTGAAAAATGTTCAGTTCCATATATTTTTTAAATCATGCCTCTTCTTTATAATGATTTTCGAACTGGTTCATGAATGTTTTTCTTTTTAAATAGTGTGTGCATTAACTTTATGAAAATGCTTCTGATCAAAAACTTCGAATATTGTGAAAAAGTTTTTATTTAAAAGTTTAAGATTTTTCTCCAAATCAATGTTGCAAGCAATTGGTAACTTTGATTAAGTTTTAGCCGATAAAACATAAATATACAGCTTAAACTTTTAACATGAAAAATTATTTATCTAATTCCATCATGTATCCGAATGCTTTAAAACTATGTATGTAGTTCTTTTATTCGACCTTTTTTTAATATTAGGTCACTTAGTATTTATATAAAAATGTTCTTTATATTTATATATCCAATATTTCGTTATCACAATGGATAACTTCTTCAGGGATTTACAAATTTAAAATTATAATATTGATATTATAGACTATGTATGTATGTATTGGTTAACCTAATAAGGTTTTTTATTTTTAAAAGAATACCAGTCCAATTTTTGTTTAATCTGAAGCAAATTATTCGTTGAAATTTTATTAATATGCAGTAGATTTATTTTTAATCACATGAACACTTCATCTCCGATTCCTTTACTTAGTTTGTTTAAGTTTTTGCGGCACATTTTTGTTAAAAAGCTGCCATTAATTAAATATTCTGCTTTCATTCTGATTTAGCTATTTCAAGAATTAATGATTTTACAATAACATAAGATGTGATTAATTTAAAAGACCCGCTTTTTTATATCATAATTTCAAAATCCCGCTTTTTAATAATATTTATTTCCAAATCCGGCTTTTTCATCCTTAATATCCCGTTTTTTGATGAAAAAAAAAACCCCGCCTGGTCACGTTACATATACTATCTGCCGTATTCATAAAAAATAAAGTAGGTTTGAAGTGTGCTTTTAGACAAAATTATAATACAAAATTTTCTTAAAGTACATTTAAAGTTTACTTTAATTTTTTATGAATAAGGGCATATATGTATATATACCATATCTATTTTGTATTTTCATGCTTTCCGTTAGTTTCAATGTTTTTAAAAAATTTCAATATGGTAATTCGTTATGTTTTAGCTAGCCTTTGTCATACTATGTTTCCACGACGACTTGAATCACCTGCTTCGCCTTTTGAATCATGTTTATGAATCATGCTGTTTACATGACTAAAAAACTTGATTCGATTTGACAGTTGTCTTTAATAAACAAACAGAATAAAAAAACAGAATTTACAATTTGTGGAATATAATTTTTTTTAATGGACAAACAAAAGTGAGTGGAAATTAGTTAGCTTATTTGAAAAAAAACATACATTCGTACGTATTTACTTTCTTTACTTCCAGCAACAAGAAAATAATTTGCTTTGTTTACAATAATATTAAATTTTTACAGCTAGTGCAGATAAACTTGCGATAAAAATTAGAGAAGAGTGCAATTTTTTGTGCTTCGCAAGTTGATTCAATATGAATCTACTTGATTCGCTCTTAAAATTTTGTATGGTGAAGCAAGTTGTTTTACTCATGATTGGGGTGTGAAGCATGAATAGAGAGCGAAGCATGTATCGTGGAAACGTAGTATCAGATAAAACAGAAATACTAAATAGTTCAAAGTGTTCAAATCATAAAAGCACAAGTGAAAATCGAAAACAATTTTTTATCATTATTAAAAGTTTAATTGTTATTCATTTAAATTACATTTTCTTTTTTTTATTTTACATATATGTTATGTAAATTATTAAAAAAAAGTTGTAAAGTCAGTAGAGTTTTTTGTAGAAAAATTGTGTTAGCATATACATATTTACAAATATGTAATGTTTTTTAATTGTATGGTTCCGTTGCATGGGACCCGCATTATATTGTATATACATACTGATCATATTGAATCCATTCAAAAACAATTCCTTCTTTTTTGTTTGAATGGAATGCCCCATAATCGGCTAATTTCTCGAAAGTGACAGCTCCCATCTACGGCTATTAAAATACGCTTTCAAAATGCGTAAACCGCTCAATTTGAAAGTTTTACAGAGCAAAAACCTTTTTGCAAAATTATAAAAAAATTTTATTTTGATATGGAATGCCCCATAATCGGCTCATTTCTCGAAAGTGACATTCCCGGATTTTGATAGCCCTAGTTGGGGGCTATTGAAAACCGCTTTCAAAATGCGTAAACCGCTCAATTTGAAAGAGTTATTCAACATCAACTTTTTTGAAATTTTTTACTTTGATATGATTTCTCGAAAGTCCCTTTTCCACAGGCAAATTTTTATTTGGCAAATTTTTTGTTTTCTCTTTTGAAATTTTCGCTTGCTTTTCCACTAACAAATTTTTCTTTGCCAAATTTGCGAATCAAAATACAAAAGAAAGAAAGAAACGTCAAAAGTGTTTACATTTTAAAGAATTTTTCGAAGAAGTGTATATATTTTATTATATAAATTGCAAAAATTAAAAATTAAATTTCACTTGCACAAATTAAAGCAAAAGGTTTGTAAACAAAAGCCGGCTGTGTGTCAGTAAAACGAATAGGTTAAAAAGGAAATGTCAACAAAATTGTTTTCAACGAACAGAGCAAAGCAGAATTTGCGTGTACCGCAAATTCTGAACAGACAAAGTTTTGTTTCTCTTCCTCGCACCCCTCTCGCCTACAAACTCAGAATTTGCCAAATAAAAATTTGCCTGTGGAAAAGGGGACAAAGTGACATTCCTGGATTTTAATAGCCCTAGATGGGGGCTATTGGAAACCGCTTTCAAAATGCGTAAACCGCTCAATTTGAAAGATTTACAGACCAACAACCTTTTTAAAATTGTTTTTACTCTAAAATGGAATGCCCTATAAACGCCTAATTTTTCGGAAGATATAATTGTGAATTATAATATCCCTAGTTACAGGCTATTGAAATCCGTTTTCAAAATTCAAAAATCTCTAAAATAACTGGAAATATTCAAATGAAACTTGATATTTTAGGTTTGATTTGAAACCTTATTTTTTTAAAAAATACTAAAATTTATAACGTGGGCACCACAAAATTCGGTTCCTGATTGGATTCTCTGTCCGTGGTTCTTTAAAATTCATTAAAAATTGACTTGTTGGTAATAAGCGAAACTTTGCTATATTTTTGTCTTTGTTTTGTTTACATTTTTTGTTGTGGTTTTACATGCACGTGTATTTTTTATATGATTCCAACAACAACATATATACATGCACGTGGCATATGAAAAAAATGTTGCTGTTGCGGTTGATTTTGCACTATTTATTTCTTCACATACACCCGTAACTGTTGGATGCCACACATTATTGATACGATGTTTTACAGCGCTGCCTTGTTATTTCCACTTAAACAGTGTTGCCAGTATATGAAATTTATTTTGAACCGGGGACTTTGTAACATTAATATTCAAGAAATAAAATTGTTCGAGCTCGAGGTCAAGTGTATGTAAAAATTCTTTATTGCTGATATTTCGCTACACTTCGTATAGCATTTTCAAAGCTTATTTTCTAAATAAAAATAAAAAACAAAAAGTGTATGAATATCAATAATAATAAGAATACAAAGAACAAATTAAAAACAAGATTAGCTGGACACAAATCAAATCCAAAGATGAAAAACAATACGGAAGTTACACAAAAGACAGGTTTGGTGACCCATTGTGCAAAGGAAAAGTACAAATTATTGACAATTATAAACGCCGTTATATGCTCGAAATGCTTCATATAATCAATACACCGACAAACGATAGGATAAACCACAAAGCCGACACTGAAAGTGTAGCGCAAAGTTATCGTCATTTAATTTATAAAGGAAAACGAAGGATAGTGCAATAATATAATTAATTTTAAGATCAGTGTAACATTGACCACAGAGTATACTCTGTGCATTAGACGATGAAGAAGACACTCACTGTTTACGCGCAGAAAATTAAATGTATTTTTTGTTTTTAATGTAAACTTTTTCGGTAATAATTGTTATCGTTGTTATTGTACATTTAATATTTTTTATTTGTGATTTTGTTTGTGTAAAGCATTTTACTTTTCGTTTCTTGTATTCTTATTATTATTGATATTCATACACTTTTTGTTTTTTATTTTTATTTAGAAAATAGCATTTTCAAGCTATACGAAGTGTAGCGAGATATCAGCAATAAAGAATTTTTACATACACTTCACCTCGAGCTCGAACAATTTTATTTCTTGAAAATTATAACTGAAAGGTCGGATAAAAACAACAGTAATTTAATTAATATTAATATTATTAGCACATAATTAGCCATGTCACAGAATTAATTCCGTTCGGAAGTGGAATTAATTAATTCAGTTTTTTGCTTCTATAAGAAAAGCAAAACGAAATTTTTTTTTGGAATGAAACCACTTTTAATTTGTTTTGTGGCATCGTAATTTTAAGCATCTATAGGTTTCATTCCGAAAAAATTGTTCGTTTTACTGTTTCTATAGAAGCAAAATACGGAATTAATTCCACTTCCGAACGGATTTAAATTCTGTTACATAGTTGATTTTTAAATCTTATATTTATTAAATGTTTGTTTTATTACCTGATACTTGTGACGCATTTTAAGTTAATACAAAATAGTTTTAATGAATATGGATAAATTTATACTACGTAATACATGTATTATCTACATAGCTTTCAGCAATAAATTCTCAACATATATTCGATAAATTTTTTAAGAATAAGTTTAATTATCATATATCTACTGAAAAATCTTATTATATATGTATGTGTGTATATCAATATTCGTCTTATACCCAATTTACACGAAGCAATTCTTTAAACTTAGCTGATTAATTTTTATACATAGTGGTGAGGGGAGGATAGGTTTAGTTCACACTTGATTGTACTAGCAATTCTAGTTACTCTCCTATTCTTAATACATATGTATGTCTATACTCTCAAATAAGCAAGAATTGTGATATGTGCACACCGAAAAAATTTCAATTAAAAAATTGTATCAATATTTAAAAAAAAATGCTTCGTGTAAATTGGGACTTGTCTTCCAATTACCCCAATCGTAAAAGGTAATCAGATTAACTTAAAGAATTGCTTTGTGTAAATTGGGACTTCGGAAAAGCTCTTTCCAACACTCTTTTATAATTTTGACATCATTTTACAAAAAATTATTTGAAACACCGAATCAAAGCGACTCAAATATCTATTATAAATACCTAAATCATACTAATAAATTTTAAATACGGTATATAATTGGTCATATCTCTAATATAGGACCATAATCCAAAATTTACTTTAATACTATGTTTCCACGACGACTTGAATCACCTGCTTCGCTTTCTGAATCTTGTTTAGTCCCCTTTTACAGTTGAGAAATTGAAAGGCAGACATTTTTCTCATTCCGCTTTGAACTTGCCTAAACCTTTTAGTGTTGCGAAATTAATAGACAGACTGAAATTTTTTGTTTATTTTTTCGTTCTTCTTCTATGTTGATTGTTGTGGAAATTTTTATTATAAAAACGCATTGAAAATAAAAGAAATTAAAAAACATATTCAAACAACAGTTAATTATAAAGTTTTTGTTATCAATAAATCTATTTGGTTAATAAATTTAATTATTTTTGCAATACGCGCGTTAAAGTGAGAAAAATGATGTGAAGCAACAACATGAAAAATGCGAAGGGTGGAAACTGTAAACGAAAAATGTCTTAAAATGTCCAGTACAGTAGAGGTCTACCGCACACTCTTCCTCTACAATATATCACCGACAAACTTCGTCTGTCTGTCTTTAAATTTCTCAACTGTAAAAGGGGACTGAGTGAATAATGCTGTTTACATGACTAATAAACTTAATTCGATTTGACAGTTGTTTTTAATAAACAAACAGAATAAATAAAAACAGAATTTACAATTTGTGGAAAATAATTTTTTTTAATAGACAAAAAAAGTGAGTGGAAATTAGTTAGCTTATTTAAAAAAAAAATACATTCGTACGTATTTACTTTATTTACTTCCAGCAACAAGAAAATAATTTGCTTTGTTTTTACTATGTTTCCACGACGACTTGAATCACCTGCTTCGCTCTCTGAATCATGTTTATGAATCATGCTGTTTACATGACCAAAAAACTTGATTCGATTTGACAGTTGTTTTTAATAAACAAACAGAATAAAAAAAACAGAATTTACAATTTGTGGAAAATATTTTTTTTTAATGGACAAAAAAACTGAGTGGAAATTATTTGAAAAAAAACATACATTCGTACGTATTTACTTTCTTTACTTCCAGCAACAAGAAAATAATTTGCTTTGTTTACAATAATATTAAATTTTTACAGCTAGTGCAGATAAACTTGCGATAAAAAATAGAGAAGTGCAATTTTCCGTGCTTCGCAAGTTGATTCAATATGAATTACGTTTTACATACAAAAACGTTAACTGGGGATGAGGACAAAAAAATATTGGCAACACTGCACTGAAATTTTTCTTTTGGAACTGCTTGATGCTTTGGTAATTTCACAAATAAATTTATAGCAAAAATACACAGTTTAAAATATATATTTTGAACAATTAAGCGCAGTTTCGAAAATTTAAATGAACACTACAGTATAATTCGCATTTTTTGCAATTGCATGGTTAAGTGGAAAGCAAATAAATTTGCAAGGAGGAAAAAAATCAATAAAATTTCATACATTAGGAATTCTCAACAAATGTGAAACAAACACAGCATTATTGATACAAAGGATCTGAAAATCAAAATAAAATCTGGCGCATAAAAAAACGAAATGTCAGACGAAGAAGATTCAATGTCTGAGGGCTTTTCAGCCAGTGAAGATGAATGGATGCCAAACAAAGACGTAAAGGGTGGCGAGTCATCGGATGACGACGATAGTGACTTCGAGGGATCACCTCTAGCTGAAGCTGCAAGTGGTGGTAGTGGTACAGGTGCAGAAAGAAAAAGGTATATATCATCTTTAAACATTCAGTAAAATTAGTCTTTGAATTTAATTTATTTTAAAGAGGTGAGCCAAAAGCTCGCAGTGCTGCCAAACAAACATTATCGAAGAAACGTACTGGTTTATCATTGCGTGCAAAACTTTATAACAAATATAGGCCACCACCCAAAACATGTTCACCACCCGGCAGTGCACTGAGCAAGAATTCGCCATCAGCATCTACGTCACGCATGAATTCAAAAAACGCCACAGCGCCCAATGAAAGCAAAAGTATCAAACAATTAAATAATGACGAAGATTCAGGTTCTAATAGTGATTCCAGCATCGATAACTACCTTGTTAATCCTGAAGATTTGGACATTCAATCGAGTTTTTTCAATGTAGAAGCTAAGCCAACGAAAAAGCCGTCAGTCTCACCAGTTCCAGTGTTTGACTGCAATGCTGGTCTAGCAAATCTTTCCGACTCTGCTTCAGAAGACGACCAAAAAAATGGAAAAGCTTTTGATTTTAACAATTTACTTGAATACGCCAAAAGTCTGGAAAAAGTTAAGGAAAGCGTCGCCAAACATAACGCTGAAGAGTCTAGTAAAAAATCGTCGGCCTCCCCAGATATTGATACTTTGGATGTATATGCCGTGCTTGCATTGGGCGAAAAACAACAAAATCGTTCGCACAACGATGGAGAAGATGAAGATGATGAAGACGATGATGAAGTTGCCGACAACGTGCAACGTAATGGCAAAAATCAACCTTCAAAACTAAATAAAACCAAATCTACTCGTATTAAGCGACATACGAAAACTCGTCCTACATCAACAGTGACAGCAAATGATACCGACGATTCCGATTGGGAAGAAGTTGCAGGTAGGAAACGCAAGTAGACATTTGTAATTTACGTATTCTAAACAAATTTGCTTAGTGGTGATGTGGTTTAATGTGTACCCCAATTTACGTTAATGTAGTTGTTGTATTTTGTCTAAAATTTTAATTTGTGATGAAAACTGGTTGATGCTATTAGGAATCTTGTTTTTTAATCCTAAAAGTCTCATTGTGCGCTTCCACTGGTTTAAATTTAATTGTGAGACTGCGTAGAAATTAAACTCGGTAACAAAATAATAAAATAGCAAAAAATTCAAATTATAACAATAGATCTCATTATTGCAAATAATATTAAGTGAAAATGAAAATGTGAGTTAAACATCTGAACAAAGAAAAAATATTTAAGAAATGTATATAAAATCGTATAATGAAAACAATTTATAATTTCTAAATAGAATCTATTATATTTTCGGTTAAATTTATTAGTTTTCTGTTTATTTTTGAAATACAACAGTTTATATAAATTTTAGTAGAAATGAAGTTTTATATTTTTTAAGACTAAATAAATATTTCCCTTTGTATCAAGTGTCACATTAACTAATCCGTTACTCAAAACTCAATTTCCTTAAATTCATAATGATTTATATAAAAAAAATTCAAATCTCTAAAAATATGGTGTATTATCAAATTATGAAATTTCACTATATCGATGGCTTAATATAAAAAAGGCCTAATTCGATTTTTTTTTTTTTACTTTTACAGACGAAGGAAAAAACTTAATAAAATCCGTAAAATTTTGGATACAACAAAAATTTTAATACAATTTTTTTATAAAAAAGCAACGCATTTTATTTCTCATTTAAAATTTTTTTTTTATATTTGTTTTAATGAAGATATCGAAGATAGACATTTTTCCATTGATTTTTTTTAAATTGAGTTAGGCCTTTTTAATCGATATATTTATTCATTTTTGATTTTTTATTTAACCTTACTTTGTGAAACGCACATATTTTTTTAAATATAGTTTGAGATGATAAATTTCTTTATGTGTCTTAATCGGAAAAACACAATTTTTTTATTTTTATTTCCATTTCTTGTCATTTTTTTTTGCAAATTCTCGAAGAACTTAATAAATTGTTTATTTTGAAAATAAATTATATAATGATAAAAATCTGTTTTTTACTACTTTCATGAAATTACCAAAAAAATAAAATTACTGAACAGATGAGTAATCGTAAAATTTGATTTGTCTGTTTTTGTTGACATTGTCCCCACATAAAAAAATACAAAATTAATAAATGTTGTAAAGTTTTCTCTTATTGGATCCAACAATATCAAAATCCACTTTGCTAGCGCATTTAATAAAAATTAAAAAAAAAAAATACTACTCGCAGTGTAGTTAAAAATATTATTTCCAAATCTAAACCCTCTAAAGTTATCGGTACTGATAGCATATACGTGTGTTAATAACTTACACATCTTCTGTAGCATGGTCAATCAGATTTGTACGGCAATTGGTCGCTCTTATGGCAATTATGCCTCCCAAATATAATGCTACAATTCAATTTGCAAGATGAATAAACTGTATAAATTTCTGTTTCATACAGTTTTTGGTGGTGTGTTTATCACATTTTATTGTACGATTGCAACAACATTCGGCCATGAGATGGCACGAATACTCTAGCATTACCATTTATTTCCATTCCATGTAATTAATGCAATTATTTAAAATTGTTACAATTTCAGAATTGATACAATTATTTAAAATTGTTAATACTAATGAGGCAAAACTTGACAGTAGACATAAAACGCAAAAACAACTTGCATGTTTATACTCAAGCATAATAATTACTATCGAAATTCCTTATTGTTTAGTTTATTAAAAAACTAATTGTATACCTATGTAATGATGTTGAGAAAAATAATTATATACAAATATCCTTATAAACACGGACTCAACTTTCAAATTCTAGCCTATGTAAATTAATAGAAGAGAAGTAAAATTATTATGTATGAGTCATAATTTTGAATGATATCCTCTTATTGTGGGCGAAGTAACGATATACTATATGTATATGAAATCAATACATAGACTAAATTTTGTATCATTGCTTTATTTATTAACATTCTTCCGTTTAGTGATTTATTTAAAAAAAATCTATGTTTCTGTTTAACATACTTTGTGTGATTCGTAATTAATATTAATATTTGAAAACAAACGTTTATAAGGGCGGCTTCACCCATTTGTTCCAAACAATATATTTGCTCGGACAAAGTTTTTTTCATATGAGAATATCGTTGGTCTCATGTAGAAAGGCCCCAACTCTCTATTTTTCGAAATTTGTTTTGTTTGCGATTCCAATGCATTTAACGCAAATACGCCTCCTCACAAAAATTTATTGCTATAGTGTAAAAAATAACGCTTTTATAAGCAGTTGTACAAAAAAAGTTACATGTTGAATATTACAGTTTCTATTATGTTTTTACCTTCTCCTGTAAAGTTTCAAATATGCGAGTCAGGGCCTTTCTACATGAGACCATCGATATATTTTTTACGAACAACTCTCAGCTTGAATTGGTTTTATTTTATATTTTGTCTGGACAAAAATGAACTGTGTATTGTATTGATTGCTTCAGCAAAAGCAACTTTATTTTTTCATTCCGTTCCGTGATTGCGGAAAGAACTTTTTATGCGAAAGCATAATTTGAAATTATTCATTCCGTTGCTGCGGTATTTTTATTTTTGTGGTATCATCTCTACACAGGCAGTATTGCGGCATGCCGCAAGAATGAATAATTACATTTTACATATCGATCGATATTTCTTTTCGCTTTGTTTTCATTTTCGTGCGGAATCAATAATACCACCCAATATTTTAAAATAATTTAATATTTGTTTTTTTGACACTTAAAAACCAAAGTAAAATAATTACTTGTAAAACTAAATAAAGAAACAGAACTGGGGCTGAACGTTTTTTCCACACGGTTTGACATAAAATTATGCCAGAGAATGCGGTCGTGAAAATAGAATCTATTTTATTTTGACAGCGTTTTTTCTTAAGCTGGAGGTCCACACCAAGCGTCTACGCGTTTCACGCGTTCTAAGCAACTGTCAAAAAAGTAGGGTCAATGTAGTTGTATGAGTTAAGTTACACACTCAAAAGCGTAGGACGCGCTGACGCTTGAAACGCGAAAAGTTCGTTTACTTTCTACTTTTGAACGCGGTGCACGCGTCACAGCTGACATTGACAAATGCAAAGCAAATTTATTTTAAAGATGATGTCACCAGAAAAAATGACAGTTGAAATAACATTTTTTATATGAGTTTGACAAGGTAGGTAGGTAGGTAAGAAGGCCGGTGTGAGTCATCCTCACACCATCACCCAGAGACTAATACGGTCCATTGTGATGCCTTAGATAGAAAGAGAAGTGAGAAAGGAGGTGAAACAAAAGCGAAAGTAAAATACAAGAAAGGAATAGTAGAGATAAAGGAGAATAGAGAAAAGAGAAAACCTGACCAAATTCTACTCGAACACATGTCCTCCATTTGTGCGACCAGCACCCAGTCTACTGCCGCGTAGCCAAGCCATTCCCATTGCGAATCCTATTAGACTCTCTAGCCCACAGCTCGAGACATCCCCTAATTCGCCCAAGAATCTATTGCCCAGCCTACTACCCTGCAACCTGGGACAGTGGCATAGAATGTGCTCAACCGTCTCCAGCTCATCCGGGTCCTCGCATAATCTGCACATATCCGACACTTCGGATCCCATTCTCACCGCCATCCTGCCTATCATGCAGTGACCCGTGATAATGCCTATCATGGTCCTAATGCAGACCCTACTCCTGCCCAGCAACGATTCCGAATCGGACTTCCTAAGCATCGGCCACAACGCCCGTGACAGGCCTGATTGGTCGCATTTAGGACCCATTCCTTAATCTTTCCATAATAGAATCCCATTGGAGGTCCAACTGCCTCCATACGGTTACCACCCTCTGTCACTGAGCCCATCCTTGCCAGCTCATCAGCCACCTCATTACCGGCGATGTCCGAGTGACCTGGTACCCAGCACAGCCTAACAGTATATTCCTCTAAGGCTTCCCCTAGAGCCCTCCTACAACTGCCAACTAGTTTGGAATTCACATAACAGCCCCGTATGGCCAAAAGGGCCGCCTGGCTGTCCACATAAATCGTGACCTCCGAACCTTTGTCAATGTTGTCCTTCATCAGTTCCACGGCCCTCAAAATCCCTAGAACTTCCGCCTGAAAAACACTACAGTCGTCAGGAAGTCTATATGACACTCTGATGTCCAGATTTTCAATAAAGACCCCCGCACCTGTACCGCTCATCTTCGAGCCATCCGTGAAAATAGCAAATCCCTCATATAATTTGCCTTTTCCCGACCAACTCTCCCTAGACGGTAATAAAACCTCCGGTAACCGCCTAAAATCTACTCACATAGTCCGTAGAGCCGAGCGATCCCAGGCAATATCCACCTGCCTCAATCTCAAACAGAATCCGCGTGGACCCTGTGTTTGATTTTTTTAGCAGTCGCAGCTCTCTCAGTCTAAGAATGCTTCTGGCTGCCATTCCCATCACACACTGCTCCATGGGCAGAAGATGAAGAATGACACCCAGAGCCGCTTGAGGAGTGCTTTTCATGGCCCCTGTTATGCCAATTGAAGCACATCTCTGAGCTTTAGACAGAAGGCCTCTCCGATTAGCCAGTCTCATTTCCTTCCACCAAACACAGCATCCATACGTAAGAATGAGTCTAACCACCGAAGTGTATAGCCATCCTACCACTGATGGCCGAAGTCCCCAGCTCCTACCTATCGATGATCTGCAAGCATAGTAGGCATTGAGACCCTCTCCTGAGTGTTCCTTCCCCATGACAGCTTTCTGTCCAGGAAGACTCCCAGATACTTAGCACTATCTGATAGCCTAAGCTCTACTCCTCCCAGTACTGGCAGCCTGAAATCGCCCACCTTGTACTTCCTAGTAAACAGAACTAACTCTGTCTTCCCGGATTGACTCCCAAGCCCTTCTCCCTCGCCCATGCTGCTGCTAAGCATCAGGGTTATCCATTCGACCAGGAACGACGGAACTCTTAGGTCATCTAGTGCCTGACTGATATCCTCTATCCTTAAGTTGTTAAAGACGCCCTCTATGTCAAGGAATGCCGCCAAGGTATATTCCTTGTTTCGCAATCCTCGCTCTATAAAACCAATCACATCATAAAGCGCACTCTCAACAGATCTACCCCTAAGATAGGCGTGCTGAGCGCCACTGATGATGCTGGCGTCAATCTTCATTCTTAGATATAGATCGATCATTCTTTCCAATGTCTTCAAAAGAAAAGACGACAAGCTGATCGGTCTAAAATCCTTGGGTTTAGAGTGACCTGCTTTTCCCGCTTTGGGTATAAAAACGACCCTAACCTCCCTCCAAATTTTAGGAATGTACCTGTTCAGTATACACACCCTAAATAGTTCCACCAACAGTAGGAGCATAGCCGGAAAGATACCGTCTGGCCCTGCCGATTTGTAAGACCCAAATGTATTTACCACCCATGTTACTTTATCTAAGGTGATCATATCTCCCGCTGACTCCCTTGTCTCATTACCTGAACCCGGCCCTGGGAAGGGGTCGCTATTCTCGACCTGCTCCCCTGCCCCATGATCCACACATCATGGAAAGTGAGTCTCCATAAGTAGGCGTAAGGTTTCAGAGCTAGATTCCGTCCATGAGTCATCCGGTCTCTGAATAAATCCTGGGATCACTGGATCCTTGGATAAGATTCTCCTGAACCTGGACATCTCATTTACAGAATCGACTGATTCGCTAAACTTGATCCACGAGTCCCTTTTCACTCTCCTAATGTCCTTCTTATACCTGTTGTAACCTAATCTAAAGTTACTCCAATCCTCTTCACTGCGCGTATACTTCGCTCTGTTGAACAACCTTCTTACGGTGGATCTTTGAGTTCTCAACTCGTCTGTCCACCAACGCGGTTGTGTGCGTCTGCACGGAATGTTAAGCGGACAGGATCGCTCATAACTACTGGTCAATGCTTCCGTAAATGTGCCTACCAGTTGTTCCACCCCATTCGGATTCGAGCTCTAATCGTCTGTAACCCTCAAACAAACCGATAAAAAACTTCGTATAAAAAAAATCAGCTGGGCATACGGCATCTTACGGTGGATCTTTGAGTTCTCAACTCGTCTGTCCACCAACGCGGTTGTGTGCGTCTGCCCGGAATGTTAAGCGGACAGGATCGCTCATAACTACTGGTTAATGCTTCCGTAAAGGTGCCTACCAGTTGTTCCACCCCATTCGGAGTCGAGCTCCAATCGTGTGTAACCCTCAAACAAACCGATAATAAACTTCGTATAAAAAAAATCAGCTGGCATACGGCATCACCTCCAAAAGTACATACATATAAAAAAAATATTCACGCGAAAAATCTTCGCATGTAACTGAAATGCCCGACGCTTAAAACGTTTAGAAAGCTTAAAACGCGTTGACGCCAAAACGCGAGTTGTTGAGCTTTATGCCCTCACTTTAAAACACAAATGGTCTCAACAATATTACCTTACGTTTATTAAATTTTATACATTTTGTAAACAAAACCATATGTTTTTGCAGCTTTGGCGCAAGAAAAATAAAAACAAAAGAAAATCAAAAGAAACGTCTAAAAGTGAGATTTTTGTAATTTAAAAGAAAATAAGTGATATTATAGAAAAATTAATTGAAGAAGTACAAAAGCATGATTGCATATATAATTTGCAGTCGCCATTGTACAAAATTTTTTATTTAAAACAAGATTTGGAAAAGCCGTCGGTATTCATGTTGGTACACAGAAGAAATATAAAAACATTAAATGACAGTTCGTGAAGTTGCAGCCGTCGTTTCAATTATGGGCCTGTTTTCTCTGAGAGTCGTTTTTGCTTGAAGTTGCGGTCGTGTTCTGTTTCATCCATGGTGCAAATATACAAGGTGAGTGCAAATCGACAACAAATACAAAACAAAACAGAAACAACAGGCATTTTGTTTGTGTAAAATAATGTACTACTGTCAAAAATACTTGAAAAAATATTACTTTTGACATAAGTAAATTGTAAACAAAGTCAGTCAGCTGAGCTACTGCACTCACCTTGTATAGTTACACCATGGAGTGAATCGTGTTGCAAAAAACTCTCAGTAAAAAAAATTTCTCCAGACAAAATTTTTGTTCGTTGGAACTAATGAGTGAATTCACCTTAAGAAAAAAAATGGATTAGAACATGGAACATAAGTTCCTGAGACTATCTATTATGTACGAACAAACAATACTTAAAAATGTCAATGGTTGTGATATACATACATATTAATTTTATTTAATTTTTTAAATCATACATTTAAAGCTTTCTTGAACATTAGTTTTAATTTTGTTACTAGTAGATGATGCTGTTGAATTTAATTGTTTATTTAGGTTTTCCATAATTATTACAAATATTTTTAAGCTTGAATTTTAATTTTGCATGCCAGTTTTATAATAACATTTTCTTCAGATACATACATATTCTTTGTGTTAGTAGGTGGTAAAATAATGGACACATACAGACAAAAAATACAGAATATCGTTAATTTTTTTTTTTTTTTTTTTTTTTTTAAATATAATGTCTTTATTTACAAGTCTTACAGGCTAAAAGGTACAGAGTTATGAGAATTTACTTACATAAGTATTACAACAATTTAAATCTATTAATTGAAAAAATAAGCTATTAATAAAACAGTCTTGAGGAAAAATTTGTTCAAAAACCTCTTACAAACTTTGAGAACGTTATAATGAAATTTGATAAAAACTGCCACTAATAAGATTCTTTCTGCAAAGATTCTTAGTGATGGTTTGCTAAATTTCTTATTGTTTCATAATTAGACAATCTGCATTTATTATTAAATGACAGCGTCAGATCATTGACAAACTTGAGTATCTTTTTATAATTGAATCTATTGTGCAGTAAGTCGGTGGGGTATCTAGGAGGTAGACTATGTATTATTTTTAAATTTTTGTTCTGAATAATTTGAAGCTTCTTCGTATGGGATTTGGCAGCTTTGTGAAACCAGACTTGACAACAATAGGTTAGTATCGGCCGAATGCACATATTATAAAGCAATAATTTATTTTTCTGGTTGAGTTTAGACCTCCTGTTAAGTATGGGGAACAGAGCGCGACCACACTTTATAGCTTTACCACAGATGTAATTAACGTGTTGTTTAAACAAAAGTTTTTTATCTAAGACTAAACCTAGGTATTTAATATCATCCTTAATAGGAATGACATTACCACGAGCGTACAATATTTTTGTAGGAATACGTTTGGGCGATTTATTGTATGGAAATATAATAGCTTGCGTTTTATTATCATTAACTTTAATTTTCCATTTGTCAAAATATTTTTGGCTTGTGGTAAGGTTCTCCTGCATCCTCTTGACAATTGCATTTGTGACTTTACCAGAGCATATGAAAGCACTGTCGTCAGCATAAAATGCTGCTACTTGATTCCTACGGAGAGGAATATCGGACGTGTATAAACAGTACAGTATGGGAGATAACACTGAACCCTGAGGCAATCCTGCTGGAATAGTTTTTTCGCTAGAAAATTCGCCGTCAACAAAGACAACAAAAAAGCGATTTTTTAGAAAACTTTTAATTGTTAACTGCAAATAAATTGGGAAATTTAAAGAATTGAGCTTGAATATCATTCCATCATGCCAGATAGTATCAAAAGCTTTTTCGATATCAAGGAAAGTAATGCCAGTGCTCTTGCGATTCCTTTTGTTTTTGTCTATAATATTCAATACTCGTTTTAATTGGTGTACGGTGGAGTGTTCCTTACGGAATCCGAATTGTTGGTGGTTAATCAAACTATATTGGTCAGTAAAATCTATTAATCTTTTTAGAATTATTTTTTCGAAGACTTTGTCCAGTAAACTCAAAATGCTTATTGGCCTGTAACTGGAAGGTAATTTCGGATCCTTGCCCTTTTTTGGGATAGGGATTACTTTCGATTTTTTGAAAGTCTCGGGAAAATAGCCGTATTTTAGACAACAGTTAAATAATTTACTAAGTATTTCATAAAAACTATCTGGCATATTTTTTAAAATAATGCTACTTATACCATCTAGACCTGGAGCTTTATTATTTTTTAATAACATAATAAATGTTTTAACTTCAGAGAAATCTGTGAGATCAATGTTACTATTACTACAAGAAACGTTATCAAGATAATTAACATAATTCGATACAGGTGTGTCTAAAGGAGATGGGTTATTACAGGTTAGAGTATGAGACTTGCAGAAAGTCTCGGCTATTGCATTAGCTTTTTCTGTTCCGGATTTTAGAATTGCGCCACTTATATTCAGGTCGGAAAAAGATGAGTTCCTTCCCTTTAAAGCTCTTGATAATTTCCAGAATTTTTTGGATCCTGTAGGAAGCTTTGAGATAAATCTTGACCATGACTCATTTCTGTCCTTATTGAGATGGAAATTAATTAGACTATTCAACTGCCTTAATATACTATTTAAATGGGCCCTGTAATTTGGATCCCTACATCTCTGAAGTTTACGATTGAATTTGTTACGTTGAGCAATAAGCATCTTAGATGTATCCGAAATTTCTCTTTGCCATGGGTTTTTGCTATCTGTTGGAACCATTCTGAACGCATCCTTAACAATTATAATTAGTCTATCTAATAGTGAATCTATGTTGTTAGGCGCAAAATCAGTTTGGTGAAGATTTTGACGTATAATTTCGCACTCTACCCAGAGTTTAATTGCTGGCCAGTCTGCGCGGTTATACAAAGGAACTGAAATTAGTTTATTTTCAACCTGACCGTAAATGGTACAGGTTATTGGAACATGGTCTGATTGTAGAATATTTGGATGCGATTCTAAATTTGAAAAGGGGATACTGGAGTTGGATAACAAAATATCTATTGTAGAGGGTTGTACGTATGTTGAATTTAGTCCGAAACGAGTAAATGAGAATGGGAAATATATATAATAATTGGAAAGCAGACAATGTCTGTAAAGCTCATTACCGGCTGAGTTATTTGAAACACAATTCCAATGAGTGTGTCGTGCATTGAAATCACCAAAAATGAAATACTCACAAGATTGGTTTGTAAGAAGATCCAAGTCTTTCTTGAAGTCCGGGGAGTAATTTGGGCTGTAAGCTGCAGTAAAAACTAATGGACGTCTATTAATTGTGACCTGAACGGAAATATTTTCTATACTACATGTGTTAATTTTAGGTAATAACTTATGAACTATGTTACTTTTTACTGCTATGAGAACTCCTCCGCCGTGGGTTAGCCGGTCTTCACGGTAAATTTTGTAGCCTCCTAATTGAAGTTTGTGGTGTGCGTCTAAAAACGTTTCGTTTAGCAGAAGGATGTCGATCTTTTTGTCGAGAATAACTTTTTCGAGCTGGGAAGCTGCTGACTCGGTTGTTATGCCTTGAGCGTTCCAGTGCATAACCTGAACATTTTGTACAACAAAGGTTTTATATGACATGTTGGAGCATCATACCTAAAACTCTCAGTTTGTCAAACTTGGTTTGACATTTTTCCAATGCATCAACTGCATTAAAAAATATTTCCAATAGTTTATCATTGGTTAAGTCATCGGTGTTGTCATTAGCTTTACCTCTAGACACAAAAGAGAAGAGCTTTTTTTGTTGGGGGAGTGTGTTTTCAGCAGTAACAGTCTGCTCTTGTCTGGCAAGTTGTGGGAAATCTCCATCTTCTAGTACAAAGTTAGAACTACGATTCCTTATGGCTGAGTTGGATTTGGAGGTTAAACGTTGCCGAATTTCAAGATATTCTTGACGGCACGGGCATCTGGGGTCATCTGCCCTGTGGTTTACGAATTTATAATTATTCTTTAAACAGTTGTGGCATTTGTAAACCACATTTTTACCGGGGCAACTTTTATTTAAAGAACAATTGCCGGATTCATGATTTCCAGCGCAGGCGGCGCATATTTGCACTCTATTGCAGTTTTTGGCACCATGCCCATACATTGAACACTTGGTACACTGTGTAGGACCTTTATTGCCTTTGTATGGCTTTCTCCAATAAATAGCAATTTGGGAAAAGTATTTTATTTTCAAGACCTCACTCTTTGAGATGTGTTGTCTGTCAAATTCTACCAGATAAAGAGTATCGTCCTCGTTCGATCTTTTTGTCACAATTTCTTTTACGCTTACGGGCGTAATGTTATGGGCTTTTTTAAATTCGTCCATTATAGTATCACACGCTTGTCTTGGAAGACCAAATAAAACCATCTTAAAGATTTTACTGTCTTTTAACTCGTGAGTGTAAAAATGCATTTGTCTTTCTTTAAGTACCTGTATCGCCTCATTAAACAGTTCGATCGTGCTAGACATTATTTTTGTGCCTATTGACATTCTTTTATACATATAGTTATCACCAAATAAACCCAGTACTTTGCTGAAACTTACGTTGGAGTCCACAATAATTGGTGGAATTCTTTCCGTTTTTAGAGTGTCAACTTCTTCATCATTGGACAGTAGATGAAATCTGTTGTTCGAGTTTATCCCGTCATTTAACTTGGGTACCTTATGCTTAGGGTCATTACCCCAAAATTTCTTACGCTTTTGAGCATTCATAAACGCTAACAAAAATTTTATTTAATTAAAATTTGTATTATTTTCTGCGAGCAAAAATTTCACGTTGTTTTCAGTTTAGGGCAGAGTTGCCAGATGAATATCGTTAATTGAAATGCAAAATAACTTCACATAATTTCAAAAGTTTTCGAGCTGATGCACAAAAAAACATTCGATTTAATTGAAAGTATTTCTGATATAAACTTGATTTGTTCAATTTCAAATTTGAACAGGACGAAAAGGACATTACCGAATTAAGATTTTGTCTTGTTTTGTTATATTTTAAATTATTTATTATTATCAGTCAAACATTCGATATTAAAGTTTTTGTTGTTACATTGTTTTACATTTTTAATGACGATATACTTATGTGTAATACTAATATATAAATAATCCTAGTCATGTGTTTTTTAACTTACAACAATATCTGAGATTTCCTAACATTTGAAATTATATTTTAAATATAACTAAAAACTGGAATAATTTGAAATCAAATTTGATTTACAAAAGACTTTGTCTCCATAAATTGCAAGTATTCTTTTTTTAGCCGAACTTTATGTTTATTCTTATTTCGATAGTAATTACCTTTACCATTAAAACATTTTGTTTTAATATGTGCAATCTGTGCTGAGGAATTGCAACGAATAACTCAACAATCAAAAGATGTTATCTTTTCGATTCAATACTAAATTTCTTAATATGTTAAATCTTATATTGAGAATTATAAAAGAGACCACAGATTTTGTTGTAAACAATTATAAAAAATACATAATTAAAATCAAAATAAATTTAATTTTATTAAAAACAAATCAAGTTAGAGAACTGAATTAAAAACAAATTTACTTTAAGCATTGTATTCACATTAAATACGAAATATACAGAACAAAATACATAAAATATTAATTAACTGAAATAAAAGAAAATAAGTTGTTAAAAACAATAAATAATATTCTAAATCTACTTGTAATACTCTAGTACTTACAAACATACAAATGAAATATAATCATTATTATTATTATTGTTAGTTTAGTTTATAAATATAAAATTAAAAGAAAAAGTAATACTAAATGTTAACTTTCCTTAGCTAAAAACAAAAATTAATTAAATACATTAGCAGATTTTAATTAATGTTACTCATGTAATCAATGATCGTTATGAAATTATGACAACGTACAAATCTGCTCATAATAGTAAGCACTTCTTTCTTCAACATAAAAACTAAAAGAAATTAAAACAGAAAATATTAGTTAAAAAAAACTTAATATGAAATAAATAGGATACAAATTTTATAATTAGTCAAATTTAAAACAAGCTTTCGCATTGTTCTATGGCATGTACATACTACATACATAAATATTGTATTTAAAAAATACATATCTATGTACGTTATTGGTATTTTAAATATGATAATGATAAATTAAAGTCTTGCTTTCATTTCGTGTATACTTGTTCTTTTATTTTGTTTTTGAAAACTTAAAATTTATCCGTTTCAAAGGAAAATTTACTTATTTTCGCTAATTCTAATAGCCTTTTCACACTTGTCAACATCTAACATCTACCATCAATTTGCGTGGATGTTGAAATTTTCCCATAAGAAATGAACAGAGCTGAAAATCAACATCTTTCAACATCTTCAAGATGTTCCTAGCTCATTTTGTTCCCATTTACATCTTCCGATATTTGTTGTGTCATCACTAGCAAAACTGATATTAAAAATGTAATTTAAGTTACATCACTAACAAAAGTGACTTTTATACTATGTTTCCACGACGACTTGAATCACCTGCTTCGCTCTCTGAATCTTGTTGTTGTTGTTGTAACAGCAGTAATTGCTGAGTTGACAGCCCTTGGCCGAGTGATCTCGGGTCATTCCGGTGCGTAGAACCGGCTGTCGTGGGAATGTCTTGTTTATGAAGCATGCTGTTTACATGACCAAAAAACTTGATTCGATTTGACAGTTGTCTTTAATAAACAAACAGAATAAAAAAACAGAATTTACAATTTGTGGAATATAATTTTTTTTAATGGACAAACAAAAGTGAGTGGAAATTAGTTAGCTTATTTGAAAAAAAACACACATTCGTACGTATTTACTTTCTTTACTTCCAGCAACAAGAAAATAATTTGCTTTGTTTACAATAATATTAAATTTTTACAGCTAGTGCAGATAAACTTGCGATAAAAATTAGAGAAGAGTGCAATTTTTCGTGCTTCGCAAGTTGATTCAATATGAATCTACTTGATTCGCTCTTAAAATTTTGTATGGTGAAGCAAATTGTTTCACTCATGATTGGGGTGTGAAGCCTGAATAGAGAGCGAAGCATGTACCGTGGAAACGTAGTATTATAGCCAAAAAAAGAAATGAAATTTGAATTTTACAAATCATCATCATCTTCCTCCAGTATATATTCTATTAATAACCCTATAAAATGCAATAATATCTGGGTTTGCTCTTTTAAACGAATAATCAATCCTATTATTAAATCCTTTTCAAAATTCATTTTACTTTTTAAAAGCGGCGTGGTTTTTGTTTATTTTGTCTACTTAACTGACGGTAAATGTTGCAAGTGTGAATGCATGTTTCACATTTTCAACATCTTCCATGCGTCCCTCCTAAATGTATGCACGTGTGAAAATGCTATAAAAGAAAATTACAGAATATGAATAATACACAATATATGTAATATGAAATATTTACATATGTACATATTTTTATAAAAATAACCAAAAAAACTTCTTTATGAAATATTAAAAATATGGCTGATATGAAACTTGTTTTGTGTTTTCAATTTCCTTAAGTATCGTTCTACTAAATTTCGTCAATTCGAATACAATTAATTAAAAAAAAATAAATACAGCCATAAAATATTATTGATTTTTATAAAAAAAGACGACAATAGCAGACATGATACAACAAAAAATAGAATCTTATTATTATGAGCTTTAATGTACACATACATATGTACATAGTTTATGAGAATCTATAAAGGGTAGTCATTGCAGTTGCTAAGAATTTGATAAAATGTTCTACTAAAATACTTTTAAATTAAAGACTTTACAAAGAATATTTTGATTACTCCAGATAGAAAACTATTTATAACATAAATGTATTGTTATAATGCCAACAAAACATAAAAATGATTAAAGCACTAAGCGCAAAAAGTCTCAATGTTATTAAAAACCTAATTGTTTTAATTGTTACATATTTGTTACTAATGAGAGTTTCCACTAGTTCCAGTTACTTGATGGTTAAAACTGATTGATTATACTGTAAAGTTTAAAACAAATATTTTTTAGTGAAACAAATTATTTTCATTTGAGAGGTATTTACAATTGATATACTCATTGTCTAAGTACAACACTTTAACACATTCATAGTTCCAAAATTCGAGGTTGTCCTGGTTTTTTTACACATATCTCTGCCATTTATGAACCGATTTGGTTGATTTTGAATACCAATTCTGTACTAGAAACAGAATGTTATAGCGTTAATAAACGATATTATTATGATTATATGTATATGAATATTCTTTAAATCTGTGAAAAGTCCTTGAAGCGCTACAATTGTTCATTTTCTCAAAAAAGTCCTAGGAAATAATATCAGGGTGTAGAGGTAACTAAAAATAGTGCAAAATACATATATACTATTAATAATTAATAGTTGTTGCATTTATGTTCAAATATAGTTATAAAGAAATAAGTCATTTTTATAGAAAAAAACAAAACGAAAAACTAGTGTGTTGACAAACCTTTATAGATTATAAATAAGCCATTGTTATTGTGTTGTTGCTATTAAAATTTTAAATAAAAAAAAATCAAAAGAAAGAATAACTTAAATGTAATTAATGAAATATACATAAAATATAAATAAAAATTAAATTAATTATTTAAAAGCACTAACTCAACAAACACTTGCTGAAAAGAAACCTAGAAACATAATAAAAACACTAAAATAAATGTTATTTGAAATGCAATAAACTAAAAATAATTGTGTTTTGGCTTTTTTGACTTACTAATTTTTATTAATTAAAACACGTTGCTTTTTAAAAGTATGTACATATGTAGTAACTTTTATCTTTTAACCCTAAATGCACGTTTCAAATACATGTACGTTTTATTTTAAGGGTTAATGCTGGAATTAAAGGTTGGTAGTGAAAATTAGAAATACATGTTCGCATTATGAAATAATTTTCAATGACTTAAATACAAAACAAAAACATTAAATTTTAGTTTTCAAAAACTTACCCTAAGATTCGAATTTGGCACATATTTTTACACGCAATTTTTCAACTTACTAATAAACAATTATTTTTTGACTTCTAGCCGTTAACAATTGACATACAAATATTTCTATGGTCAATATTGAGGACTAAAGTCAAAAAGACACACCCTTTCGATACATTATTTTCATATATGTAGTTTTGACATGCTGAGAACAAAATATTGCAGTTTAGAAATGAAATACTTTTCAAAATATTTCAACTATGTATTTCATTTTACTGAATATCACAATATTTGTTCTCAATTATTTGACAATTTAGATGTTTTTGGCAATTTTTTCTTCGTATATATGACACTCGGCCTAGATACCTCGTCATAAAAAACCATGACCCAAAATTATGGATCCTTTGCAACATTTCACAATTTTTAATTAAATTTCTAGTATACTTTCCACTTTTTTCCTGCCATTATTACTTTCTTGTATTTTTTAACTGTGCAATATTACACTATTTTTTCATTTACTTTTATACACAGTCACCCTACAGATAGATATTAGTATTGTGCCAAAAAGAGATTGTTTATTCTAAAAGCAATTAATGACATTCATGACAGTATGTCTGGTTTCTAAGTACGGAATTACTTAAAATGTAAAAGGCTATAAAAACATTCCTACAACAGCCGGTAAATGTCGATTTCAGCAATAGCTGTCACCTCGAAACAACTATCTAGAGATGCATAGTTGGCAAGTATATGACTTGCAGGCCAGTGTGATATCTTTGCCGATCTAAGTTTTTCCTTGCTGATCCTTGATATCAAGATGTTGGTAAATGAGGCAAAGCTGAAAATGTAGATAGATTACTTAAACAACTGTAACTAAAATGGTCCCTATAGGTGAAACAAAAATAATTAAACATAAAATCTGCTATAGATCAGCTCGCAAAATACAATACAAAAATTATTTGTTCTTTGAATTGTTACCAAAGTCGGATACAACGAAATTTTATATGTACATACATATAATGTGTCGCCCTATCGAGAGATACTGGGTCATAAAAAAGAGTAAACAGTGGAAGAGTGGATGTTTCTCACAGCACATTGTTCTTATATAACGAAATTGGTGCAAGTTCCCATAAGTATGTTATTAAATTGTATGCAAAATTGTTTCATTAACTCCAGAAATTAAATTTGTATGATGTATAGAAATCAATACAGAAATATAATAAAAGAAAAAAATTATTATTCATATTTATTGATTTTAGATTTAATTAGATCTTGAAAACCAATAAAAATATTGTTTTTAAAAGTGATTTTCATGCTGTTACATGCAACTTCATAATTATTTGTACTATTCATCGTATAGACAACGGAAGGGCAATATTAACCAAAATAGAGTAAGTCATAATAATATATTTATATAAAAATGTATGTATGTATTTGCAGATACTTCAGAACGTACTGATACCACTGCAACTTCAAGCGATATTTCACAAATGGGCAATCTTGAAATACACATTGAATTGCCATCTCGCAATCGTGAGAAGAAATCAAAAACTCAACAGGATATTGAAATGGCTTTTAAGCGCAAATTAAATCGCGATATTAGGGAACGTCAAGTTCTTCTGCACAAAGCCAGTTTGTTGTGCCATTTCGGTCGTATATTTTTTTACAATCGTTTGTTAAACGACACAAGCTTAATGCCAAAAGCTTTAAAGCTTTTACCCAGTAAATCCGCTTATCCGCCTCAGCAAGGAACTGAAATAAAATACTTTCAGTCAATGGTAACTTGGTTTAAGAGTGCGATAAAATTAAAAACCCAAAATTTATATCCTGAAAAGTCAGCGGCCAAAACAAAAGCCAAAGCGCACATCGAAGTTTTGAAACAAATTGAGAAAAAAGAAGCTCGTAGTAAACAAGACATGATTTTTATATTCATTATTCTTCTACGTGGTATGGGACTGCAATGTCGTTTGATTGTAAATATGCAACCGTTGCCTCTAAAACCACCACAATCAGATTTAATAGCGATTAAAATTAAAAAAGATGATGAAAGTGGAGATAAAAATGCCTCAGTATCTTCTAAAAATATCAAAAAAGAGGATCACGATTCTGATAATAGAACTGATAAGGAACTGCAGCCATCTACTACCAAAGTGAAAGTTACCAAACAGGAAAGCCTAGGAACGGAACATAGGAAAGAAGCAGCTAAGAAGATAAAGCCGCTAAATAAATGTGATTCAAAAGAGAAAAACTCAAAACTAGATTACTATTCATCAGATAATTCTAATGTGGCAAGGGAGCAACCAGCTAAAGCAACTAAGAAAACTAAACAAATTTCCTCTGCAGGGAGTGTCGGTGGCAGGTCAGCAGAGGCTAAATCAAAATCTGGTAGCAAAGTAGTGAATGCCGAAAATAATAATGAATCTGGAAAACATACTAAAACAATTGCTATTGTTGAAAAGGCAAAAACATCATCAAAGCCACCAAAGCAGACTGATAAGGTAAGGTCTGATAAATTTGCTAAAATATCGGAAGAAACCTGTAAATCAAAAGAGAAAAATGTAAAAGTTGTTCGCGCAGCTGCATCAGAGCCTTTCTCACAAGTTATTAATAATGATAAAAATAACAGTCGTGAAGAATTGGAATGCTCGCAAAAAGAAAATAAAACTAAACCTACTTTGTCCCGCTTGAAGCGAACCAAAGCAAACAATACCAACAATTCCCAAGATGAAATCCCCAAGAAAAAACCTACTATTGAGTCTGGCACTTTGGTCATACCAAAAATTGTTGTACAAGTTGTAAAAGACGAAATTCATATTGAAAAACCAACCTCCTCGAGACAAACGCGAAGTACCCGGTCTCGTAGCAAATCTCCACAAGCTCACATATCTACTGATTTTCTATTTCAAAGCTCGCATTACAAAGATAAATTTCCTGCTATTACACAACAAAATACAAATGTTAAAAACACAAAGATGCGTTGTAAAAGTCCTATTAATAAAGTAAAAATTTCAACTGATTTTTTAAAAAAGCCTCAACTTGCCAACATTCAAACACGTGTTTTGCGGTCACGGCAAAAGACAAATGAAGAGTCCCAAGAAGATACAAAATCCATGCATGTGGAAATACCCCAATTAGATGGCGCTAATGATGCTGTTTCAGAAGCAAAAAAGGAGAAAAAGAAACGTCGTCCGAACATGAAAAAAATTGAACGTAGTACCGAAAATTCCGACGAAGATTTTGAACCGTCACCATCGAAGAAACCAAAAACTGCTCCCGCATTAGCTAAACAGGATCGTCGAGTACTCTCGTCTGATAGTGAAAATGATACAGTTGACAGTGCGGAAAAGTCAAAACGTAAACAAGTCGCTGGTGATATGTGGATTGAAGTTTGGTGTGATGTAGAAGAACAGTGGATTTGTGTCGACATACTTAAAGGAAAAATACATTGTGTCGATACAATAAGGGTAAGTTGAATTATTTTCCATATTTTATTTCTAAATTTAACCAACACATAAGAACCCAGAAAAAAGGGAGGAACAAAAAGTACCTCCATATTCTGGTGAAGAAGCAATTAATACATTTGTGTCTCATTGTTAATTTTGATTACTATTTACGACCTACTATAATGCTCGTTTCGAATCTAGCTAAATATACTGAAGATCTAAATAGTTTTTTATAATATTTTTATTTTTATTACTGATAAAATTTTAAACATTTAAAACTTTTTAAGCTATTTGAAAAAAATTCTTAAATTTTCATAAAAGCAGAAACATATAATCTACTTTTGATGTAATTTAGATGTAATTTCTAATATTTCCATCGTTCTTTGCTGTGAACTAGTTCTAGAATTTCAACATTTTCATTGCATAACAAGTAGCATTTCGTTATTTATTGTATAAATATTGTAATTTCATTGATGACTTTGACTAATGTTATCATGTGTTATTACAGTTTATCGCTATAATAAAACATGAAATACTTAGGCCCCTTTCAGATTAGGCAACTTTAATTGCGCAAGTATAATTTTTCTTTCTTTTTTTTTTTCTTTTGAACGTCAAAATCAAATAAATATCCCAAGACAAGAATGACTGCAGATACAGAATTGCCAAGTACAAACAAACCTGTACTCAGCAATTCGGCAATTCTTTCCCCTTCTAACCCACCTTTCCTCTCACACCCACAAACACAAGAATTGCACAAATAAAGTTGCCTAATCTGAAAGGTGCCTTACATACACATACGAGTACATACATAAATATCAAGGTCTTCTACCGATTCGAAACGGTTAAATCGGTGTTTGTCTGCCCAAAATTAAAAGTAAGTTTACATACAAAGGTGGTATTGTATTAATTTTAAACTCTGTAAATTTGCATAATTTAATAATTGAAATCAAAGTATGCATTTTCATAATTAAAATTATTTTTATGTCCATTCTTCCAGGGCATTTTAATGTAGGTACTTCTTATTGAGTAGCTGGAAATTGCTTAACAATGTTGAAGTCGATATCCCAAAAGCACAAACAAATTCACTAGGACTTGTTATAAACATTATTACAATGTACCATAACAATTATTACCCATGGATTTTCATGCTTTTTAAACTATCTAGAGAAAACAATAAAAAGAAATTAACTCAAGTCAGTTTGAATGACATGTTGCATTAGCAAACTTGCACTCATCTGTCTTACTGTATTAACTAACTTAGTTGTTGTAGTCCAAACTCATTTAAAATTTAATTTAAATTAGTGTCCGCCTTAAAGATATTTTTAATTCATTTAATATTAATTTTTTTCTCGTTTGTTTAGAAATCAGCTTCGCCCTCTTTGGCGTATGTGTTCGCCTTTCAAAATGATTTAAGTATTAAAGATGTTACTGCAAGATATTGTCCAAATTGGACTGCCGTTGTACGGAAATCTAGAGTAGATAAAGCGTGGTTAGACACTGCCATTTCCAAATATTTGGGTCATCGTACTAAGCGTGACATAGAAGAAGATCAGGAATTGCGTCGAATTCATGAAGAGAAACCAATGCCAACCGCTATCGGTGACTACAAAAACCATCCGTTTTATGCACTGGAACGCCATCTACTAAAATTCGAAGCACTATACCCACCAAATGCTCCACCACTGGGCTACATTCGCGGAGAAGCAGTGTATTCCAGAGATTGTGTTCACTGTTTGCACTCCCGTGAGATTTGGCTTAAACAAGCCCGAACCGTTAAATTGGGCGAAAAACCATATAAAATTGTAAAGGCCCGACCGAAGTGGGATAGAGTAAGTAAGAGCGCCTTCATAAACAATTTACAATGTTACTTCTTGTCATTTTATTTAGATTACGCAAACGGTCATAAAAGATCAACCTCTAGAAATATTTGGTTACTGGCAGACTCAAGATTATGAACCTCCAACAGCCGAAAATGGTTTAGTGCCACGTAATGCATATGGTAATGTTGAGTTATTTAAACCGTCCATGTTGCCGAAGAAGACCAAGCACATACGATGTAAGTATAACTAAACTATAAACTGATATACATACATATGTATATGATATATGTATTATACATGATTAAATAATTAATATTTGTATGTATTCCTTTTGATATTACTTTCTCTTTAGTGCCTGGTCTTAATCGAGTTTGCAAAAAACTTGGCATCGATTGTGCCAATGCTGTAGTGGGTTTTGATTTTCATCAGGGCTCTTGCCATCCCACCTATGATGGTTTCATTGTTTGCGAAGAATTCGAAGATCAAGTTGTTGCCGCCTGGTATCAAGATCAAGAGGAGCACGAAATCAAAGAACAAGAGAAGTATGAGGCTCGTGTTTATGGCAACTGGAAAAAACTTATTCGTGGTCTTCTTATCCGCGAACGTCTAAAATTAAAATATAATTTTTAAAACTTCAATCACTCATCAAAGTGCGTGTAGCGTTTTATGCTGCAGTCGCACAATATACAAATACACCTAAAAAATATAATACATCAATATAGTTCTTTCTATGCCCTTTGTTGTTCTAGCAATTGATTGTATGTTTATTTTTTTTCATTTTATATTTTTTAATGTTCATCTTACATACAATCTATATTTTTTTTTTTGCTATATAAAAATAATTTCCTGGCATGAATAAAAACTCCAGTTAAAATAAATTTAAAATATTGTTCGGATTTTAATGAATTTTGTGGAAAGCTGAGTTACTGAGGATTTTGACTGGTTTGAATTACAGTATTATGAGAGTGTTACGCACTTTCGTTTAATGTCACTTGTAAACCTTGAATAACATACAAGGGTTTTTGGTACAGATACCTTGAAATAAAAAGTAACTATACGTGGATTTTTCATTAGGAAATATAACCTTTTTTAGAAAGGGAAACAAAAAATTGCAATAAAGTTGAATAAATATTTTTTTCTTTGAAATATATACCATAGATGTGGTCTTGTTTGCTGAATATTTTGGAATCAAAAACGAATTTGCATGAAATTCTAAGATATAGGGTATTGACAATAGTTTTTCGATATAAAAATGTTACCAAAGCTCATCAGATGATGAAGCAAAGATGTAAACGTTCAGAGGTTTATTCAAATTTAATTGTTTGACTCGTTGTACACACTCAGCTCCTTATAGACTATATTCTTGGAGAGTTTGTTATAATAATAATAATGTGAGAAAAATCAACATAATTCAATATTTGAAAAGAAATTTTTTGTAAAAAAAAACTTTATAGAAAATTCATTAACAATATGGAAAACTCCAGAAAGATAAAGAGGACTTTCGCGTATATCAGTATCTTAACTATTAGTAGCATTTAAAATAATTGTGAAACCAACACAATGATAAAACTTTTATCACTGTGTGTGTTTAAGTCAAAAATAATTCTTTTTATATTAAAATCTCGTTAAAGATCTGAATGTTACTACCTTTGGTACAACCTTGTATTATTGTAGTTTTTCTTCAGACTTTAAAGAGTAAACCGTTAACGGTTATTTAAATATTGTTGTGCCACTTTTGAAGTTTATAGTACATATATACTAAAGTTTTTTAGTCTTCTATTGGACACGAACAAAACCTGCTCTCAACCGTAGAAAAAGGTAAAATTTGAAAATAAAGAAAATTTATTAATTTAAACAAACAAATTCATTTGCATTTTTTTCTTATTTATAAATTTTCCGCCTTGCACGCAAACAGTGTGACCATGTACTAAATCGTATAAATTTTTTATTGCATTTTTTTAAAACCCAAACTATTATAACAAAATTTTTATTTTTTTTACTTACAGTATGTCAATAATGACTTTACACACCAATTTAAAATTCGAAATTTAAACTTTTGAGTTATAAAATTGCAGATTTAATTTAAGTATATGTTGTTTTTCTGACTTATGTATATATTAAGTATATGTAATAAGGTGGCCTGAAAAATATTGTTCTAACGAAAGAGAAACCAATAAAATTAATGAAAACCAATAATTACATTGATATATAAGTGTCAATTAACTCTTTTCACAACTATTTATTTTATATGCTCTTTATCGCTGTCAGCCTACTATGATGTACTAATTAAATTTTTGAACATAGTCGGCTATGCATTTTATGCTTTTCGCATAAAAATATTTAAAAGTTGGTGGAAAATTAATATTAAAAGATGCCTGGAAAAAGATTATCTTACGACATAATTCATCTAATATATTACAACCGCCATTTGGGTAAAAGTGTTTATGAGCTATCGGAGATGTTTTCAGTGACACGAAAAACAATTTATAATATTTTAAATCGAGCCGAAACTAAAGGAAGATTGCAATTAAAATATAGTGGAGGCCCCAAAATGAAAATAAATGGACGTGCAGAACGATTTTTAATCAGGAAAATTGATCAGAACCCTCAAATTTCGACAAGAACACTAGCTAGAGAGCTTGCAGAAGAGACTGGAATTGTTGTTTGTCATGAAACTATCTGAAAAGCGCTAATAAAGAACAAATGCTCATCAAGAGCAGCACGAAAAAAACCACTCCTTTCAACAGCAAATATTGATAAGCGCCTTTTATTTGGTACAACGTTCGTTTTGCAACCAGAGGACTACTGGGACGATGCCATATTTTGCGACGAGACAAAAATGATGTATTACAACGATGGGCCATCTAGAGTCTAGCGAAAGCCTTTAACTTCCCTAGAAAATAGCAACATAATTCCAACTGTGAAATTTGGAAAAATGTCGATTATGATTTGGGGGTGTATTTCTAGCAAGGGCGTGGGTGAATTAGCGTTCATAGAAACAACAATGGATGCACAGCAATATGTGGACATCTGGAAGACCAATTTGGTAAACAGTGCTAAAAAATTTGGGTTCTATACAGATGGTAAACCTATTTTTAAGTTCTACCAAGATAATGACCCTAAGCATAAATCGAATATGGTTCGGATGTGGCTGCTCTATAATTGTGGAAAAGTCATTGATACCCCAGCTAAAAGTCCGGTCCTTAATCCTATTGAAAATTTGTGGGTCCATTTAAAGAAGCAAGTCGCTAAAAGGAGACAAAAAAATAAAAATGAACTGAAAACTGCAATTTTGGAAAAATGGCAGATAATACCATAAAATTTTGTATACGTTGTTTGTATGATAAAAGAAGAAAGTGTGCGGAAAATAGTAAGAATCGGCCCATGATTTCTCATAGCCCCCATACAAATATATATATTCCCGAAATATGGCTTAATGATAAATAAATGTCTATAAAATTGGAATGTCAAGACAAAATTCAGAAAAATAAGTTTTATACAAAAAGAAATCGCAAAACGAAATTTTTTTTAGTTCGGTCCATGCGTATAAAACAGATATAAATAATGTTAAACGGCTAAAATTTGACATAAAGACTCTTTATAGACAAATAAATTGTTGTACTAAATGTTAAACGGCTAAAATTTGACATGAATATTGTTTGTTGTACTAAATTTTATGGTGGTCGGCCCAGAACTGGTCATAGCTCCCATACAAGGACCATATCTGAAAAAGAAATTTTTCCCTATATATATTGTATAAATATCGGTACCGACTCAAAACTTTGCACAGATCATTTACATATATACAAAAATTATCCCACAAAATTTTGTGAATTTCGGTCTATTTTTAACCGTATGCCCCATATAAAGCCCTCTTCCGAAAATCACTTTAATACTCATAAATCTCTTATAAATAAGGGTACCAATCCAAAATTTTACACGGATCATTTACATACATGCCTAAATCTAACTGCTGGATTTTGAGAATATCAGTCCATATTTGACTATATCCCCCACATAAGTTCCACTACCGAAATCCACGTTAATATCTTAAATATACCGTTACTATGTTGAAATGCGACGTGAAATATCCTCATATGCATGAAAACAACTGTTCCAAAACTTGAGAAGATCGGCCCATAATTTGTCATAGCTGCCATATAAGAACCATTTCCGAAAAACAAATAAACCCACAAAAATGTCTAATAAATATCGATATCGAACCAACTTTTATATGGATCAGAAATTTTAATCCAGAAATCATATTATTATCGGTTATAAGGTAATTAAGCTACTGGATTTTGTAGCTGTCAGTCAATAATAGCTCCTGAATTAAGTCCACTTCCGAGCATAACAACCAACCATACAACTCTTGTAAATAACGCTATTGAGCTGAAATTCAACCATATAATCCTAAAATACATAGAAATCACATTACTGGATACTGGATTTAGAAGCCATCGGTCCATAGTTAGTCCACTTCTTCTATGCCACCCAAATTCAAACAAAAAAGCCTCATCTTATATCTTATTCTTTTTTTATACTCTGTTTCTTAACTTGTTGTGAATATGGAAAAATGTTCTTTTAATTTTATAAATTGTTAAATTACAATCAAGATTATTATGAAAATCAAACAAACTCTGTAAATTACAGTAAGAATCGGTAATTACATCAATTATAAATGGTCGAAATTAGATAAAATTTCAAAATCTCTAACATAAATTATGTTTGTCGTAAAATTCTCTTTCAAACAATATATCAAATACTAATAAAATTTGCACTAAGACTGAATAGAAAACACAGAATAAGGATATTCTAGTCCTATAACCAGTGTAGTTTTTGTATTTCTTATTACGTTTAGGTGGAGGGTATTTAAGATTCGGCACAGCCGAATATATAACTCTTACTTGTTTTTGTTTGTTTTTCTTTTTTAAACAGATTTTATTTTATAACTCACAGAGATTTCAATTGCAAGGTTGCCAAGTATCACATAAAACATACATTTTTCGCAAGAAATTTTAATTCTAACACATGAAACATTCTTGGTAACCCTTAGAATGGAACTTCTACGTCACATAACGGGAAATCATGCGCATGGCGTAATCTTTATTTTATCATTCTTGACCTAAACAAACAACAACTTACAATAATCCCTCCTATGTATAATGAACAAGAAGAAATAATGTGTCTTGACGAAGAATAATACTTTTATTACTTTTTCAATATGGATTTAAAAATCATTCAATAGAATATCAATGGCTATATTAACAATTATCACGAGTTACAACTAATTTTGAAAGACTATAATCCCGATGTCATTTCTATTCAAGAAACCCACTTACCAATAGATGCTAAAAACATTATTTACCCAAAATTCTACATTGGATTTTTTCACAACCTTAATACAACTTCCAAACAAAGCGTAGAAATTCAAATTAAGAAAACCATTCCACACAAATTATCCTACACTGACCCAATTACAAATTCAATAGCTATAGAAATTGACTACGGCCTACAATTTGCTTTGGTGAATATACCTCCACAGGAAAGTATCACAGAACTCAAACTAAAAAACATACATACTTAACAACATTAATCCTCCACTCATTTTTACTGGCGATTTAAATTCTTGGAGCACATTATGGGGCTCAGCTACAACTAATCACCGTGGAAAAATTATAGAAAATTACATTTTAAATGAGGATTTAAAAATATTAAATTCCGGCTCTCCAACCAACTTCTCCACCCACAAAACCTTCACACATGTAGACATTGCTTTCTGTTCCCCCTTAATTTTTCCCTATTGCTCATGGAAAATCCTAACTGACCTACATGGAAGCGATCACTTCCCCATACTAACAGAAATTGAGAAAAACATTCATCCCCCACCTACCAAGTTCAACCCAAAATACAAATCCGAACTCGCCAATTGGCACTTATACCAAAAAATCTGTGATTCTAATATAACTAATATTAGAAACTCCAACAATATTAACCAGCAATCTGCATTTTTAATTAAATCTATTAGATCTGCAGCTAATTTCAGTATACCTCAAACAAAATGCAGAAAATACAAACCTCGCGTCGCCTGGTGGAATTCTAATCTGGAATATTTGAGAAACAAAAAACAAAAACTGTGGCACAATTTCCAAAGCTTTAGAACCGATGCTAACCTAATCATGTACAAAATATATAATGCTCTCTTCAGAAGATCAGTTAATGAAAGTAAAGCTGCGTGCCTTCAAAAATTTACTTCCAACATTCACCCCAGCTCCACCCCCCGATAAATATGGAATTATATAAACCGTATTACAGGAGGAAAGAACACAAATACCATCAAATATATTAGAAATGTTTCAAATTTCTTATCTTCTTCTTTTGATATCGCCAACTTCGCGAAATATTGGTCTGATGAGTCTGCGGACACACACTTTTCCACAGAATTCCAAAACTCTAAACACCATCTATAACCCAACCACATTAAGCAAACATTCCCACAAAGTTCAAACACCTATTAATATCATTGAACTCGAAGACGCCCTACAATCCTCCAAAGGCAAGACCCCTGGAGAAGATCGCATATCATATCTAATGTTATCAAACTTAAATCTAAAATCAAAACAGCATATTCTAAAAATATTTAACAACATCCTCTCTACTGGTATTTACCCTCAAGCCTGGGAAATCGCAATCATCTTACCAATCCAAAAACCCAACAAAAGTCCCTTTGATATTAATGGATAAAGGCCTATATCTCTTCTCCCATGCATAAGCAAAATATTAGAAAAAATTATTGCGAGACGTCTTATGTGGTTTCTAAAGTCCAACAACTTTATCGCTCTTAATCAAGTAGCCTTTATGAAAAAGCAGGGTACAGACGACATTCATCTATACCTTCAAAACTTTATTTATAACGCATTATCTTGCAAAAATCATGTTACTATACTTTCTACTGATTTTGAAAGAGCCTTCGACCGCATTGGTATTCACGTCATATTGCTACAACTAAAAAAATGGAAAATATGTAAGGAAATTTATTACATTATTAAAAGCTTTCTAACTTATCGTAAATTTAAAGTTAGAGTTCCTCCACTTATCCACTACATAATGGTATACCCCAGGGATCACCACTTTCAGTAGTGCTCTTTATAATCGCATTCAATCAACTTAGCATTATTATCTCCAAACAAAAATATGTTGAACATGCTATATATGCGAACGATGCGGTATTATTTTCCAAACACAATAACAATAATATAGTAAAAGCTAAATATTTTAAAAGAAACTAGCTAAACCCGGTGTGCTTCAGTGGGCGAGGCCATGCCCCTTTGTCCACTTACATAGTCAAGAATTTATTATTTCGTAAGAATATCCTATTATGAAAATTTAATGACGATCGGTCCAGTAGTTAAGACTATATTACGATTTTTAATTTTACTAAAAAGGGGCGTGGTCCCACCCACTTTTCTCCTGGTACGTATTGCTAATTATGCCAATACCATATGTACCACATACCATTGACGTAGGTAAAAAAATGCCCAAAATATGGCGATTTAAATGTTTGGGTTATATGGACGTTTGTACAATCAAAAATTCATATAGTCTATTATTCCTTCCAGAGTCACAGTAACATGCTGTGAAAATTTCAGGCAGATCGGTCCAAGGGTTTGACCTCCTATTAAGCACAAACTGTGTATGTTTTCATTCATTTTTATATACATATATAGATTAAAAGCAGATTAATTATAATTTATGGTAAAATGGGAGAAAAAGGGGGATTTGGTAATAAAAAAAATGTATGACTACCTTATCTGTAGATAAAAAGTATATAAAACTTTAGGTAAATTACAAAAAAAGTATTTTGTTTAGCAAACATTGTTAGTGGTATCAGTAAGTATCTGAATTAAAAAAGTAGGTGTGGTTCATAGTTATATGGCGACGGTAACCGTATTTAGAGCAATATACTACTAAATAAAAAAAAAAAAAACGTTGGAAGGAACAAAAAGTTTAAAACTTTCAAACAAAATATTTTTTTTTTTTTTTTTTTTTGCATTTAATTATTTATTGAATCTTCATATTTGAAATGACAATAAGTATTCAAATCTTAATACTAAAAAGAAAATAATAAGCCCAGCCAGTGCTAGACAAAAATTTTTATGATACTAAAAAAATTTCACATCAACTGATCCAGTCATCTATTTTGCGCTTGAGTTAAAGCAAGGGTATCCCTCCTTCTCAACCGATTGTGGCCACTAAAGTTAAGGATGTCTCGTGCAAGGGGGTTTGGATGGTGTTCAAGTTTGCTGACATACTTTGACGCATATTTTGTAAATTCGACTTTTACTAATGGCACGCCTAGATCTTTGTGGATTCGAGAATTTTTAACATACCATGGTGCTGCAGTAATTATACGTAGAATTTTATTTTGACCCCTTTGAATTTTTTCAATGTTGGATGCTGAGGCAGTACCCCATAATTGAATTCCATAGCACCATATTGGCTTTAGTATTGCATTGTACAATAAAAGTTTGCAATCCAATTTCAATGTAGAGTTTCTGCCGATTAGCCAATTAAGTTAATCTCATTTGTGTAAGTTTCGCTTCAATATGAGACTTCCAAGTTAAACGGCGGTCGAGGTGAATGCCAAGGTATTTGACTTCATTGTGTTGCGGGATAATTTGATTATTTATTCTGATGAACGAGCAGGTATCTTTTCGCAATGTGAAAGTTATATGAATACATTTCTGTTCGTTAACCCTGATTTTCCAAAGCTCTAGCCAATTCTCTAGTTTATAAACATAATTCTGCAAATTCTGTGATGCAACTTGGTGGTCCTGATGGACGCTGATAAAGGCTGTATCGTCTGCAAAAGTTGACGTATGGATTTTAGGGTCTGACGGCATGTCGGAGGCATATATCAAATATAAAGTAGGACCCAGTATGCTACCCTGTGGCACACCTGATTCAATTGGCTGAGCGGTACTTAAAAAATCACCTTCTTTGATTTTAAATTTGCGACCGTATAAATAACTTTCCATGAGTTTATGGGTGTTAGCAGGCAGAGTTAATTTTATTTTGTGCATTAAACCGTCATGCCAAACTTTGTCGAACGCTTGCGACACATCAATGAAAAGGGCGCAGCAGTATTTTTTGTCTTCAAACGACCCTCTTATCACATTTACCAATCTGTGTGTTTGCTCGATGGTGCTGTGTTTAGCCCTGAAGCCGAATTGATGATTAGGAATACATTCAGTGTCATTCAGAATTGGAGTCAATTTAGTCATTAACAATTTTTCAAACAGTTTTGAAATTGTCGGCAGTAGACTAATTGGCCTATATGACTCCACTTTGGTATGGTCCTTCCCTGGCTTAGGAATCATAGTGATCATAGACACCTTCCAATCTGCAGGATAGTATTCTAGGCGTAAAATAGCGTTGAAGATAAAGAGGATAATTCTTCTTGCTACACGAGGTAACTCCACAAGCATTTTATTGCTGATTTTATCCATACCTGGAGCCTTTCTAAGGTTCAGAGTACCAATAGCGTTTTGGACATCACGAAAGTTTAGTCTTAGAGGTACAGGAGGCCTTATAACAAGTGGTGGCAAATCAGATTCGTTATTATTTGAGATGTTTATAGTAAACACATTTCTCAAATGGTTAACAAATAATGTCCCTTTCTCGGAATCATTTCTAGCCCAGTCACCAGTCGGATTTCGCAAAGGAGGTTTTCCTCTTACTGGTCTTTTTAAACCTCTTGCCGCCCTCCATAACGAGTAGTCAGATTGTGGGGTACTATCAAGACCTTCCAAGTAAGATCTAAGTGAGGCCGTTCTTTGGGTTTCTAAGAAGTGTCTTAGTATATCTCTGCATTCCCGTAGCCTAGCTTTCAGTTCAGGAGACCTGTGAATTTGCCACTCTCTTCTCATTCTTCTTTTTTCTGATAGGAGATGTTCGAGTTCAGAGAAATAAGTTCTGTTTGTCCTATTTCTACATTCAACGTGATAAGTGGAAGCGTGATGCACAGCTCGTCGAAGGTCCTCGGTAAAGTTGCCAATCGACTCATCAATATCGTCGGTAGTTCTCAACACAACATTTTCCGTGCAATGAGAACTTAAATACTTTTTGTATTTTATCCAACTTACTCGGGTCTTAGTCATGTTCATAAATGGAGAACCACACACTTGAGGGAAATGCATTGAAATGATAGTAGGAGAGTGATCTGAGGACAAGTCCAGTGAAGGATCCACTTGCATCCATTCTACAGGGATATTTTTCATTACCCCAAAGTCAATAACATCGGGAATCTTCCGTCGGTCCGTCGGCCAATAGGCGGGATGTCTACTTGAGAGTACATCTAAGCCCATTTTAGCAATGGTGTTGAAGAGTACGCGACCCTTTGGGGTTACCAGACGTGAACCCCAAAATGTGTGTTTGGCGTTAAAGTCACCAGCAACTAAAAATCTAGCTCCAAGGGATTTAAAGAAGTTATGGTATTGGTGTTCTTTTATTGAAAATCGAGGCGGAGAATAAATCGATGATAAAACAAATTTGTATTGACAGAATTCAATGCAAATGTTTGTTGCTTGGAGGTAATCCTCACTTATGTTATTCAGTAGATACTGCTTTATTCTGTTCTTTATAAGAATTGCCGAACCTCCACAAGCTCTTCCGCGGGAGTCTTTAGTATCGTAGAACTCGTAGCCATTAATTTTAAAGTACCCTGTCGACGTCAAGTGAGTTTCAGCAATCATCATAACATCAATCTGCTTATCCATCAGGAAGTATTCCAGTTCATTTTTATGTTGGCGGAGGCCGTTCGCGTTCCAGAAACAAATTTTTAAATAAATCATTTCTTTAAAATGGCTTGCAAGATAGTGGATTGCATTTTCAGCATTTCCTGCATCATGGATGTCATGGTGGTCGTGAAAGTGTTCATAGTTTGGACAAGTGTCTGCAATGTTGCCTCTAGATTGTTGATATGCGGCTCAGAATATTGGGGTTTAGGTTCCTGCTCCAGACCTGGCATATTAGATTTAACGACGTTTGCGTAAGAAACTTGTCTAGAACTAGGCGCGTTTACATGACTAGTGGACCGTAATAATTGAGGGAAATTGTCACTCGATGCTAAATTTGGCTGTTGAGGGCGATTAGGCAATACTGACGTCTTATTGGTTCTTATGCCTTTCAAATGAGTGTAAATTGGACAACCTCTATAATTTGCGGTATGATTACCTCCGCAGTTACTGCATTTTTTGATTTTTGAGTCAGTTCTCGACTTATCGCATTGAGCAGTTGCATGTAGCTCCCCACACGCAACACAAACTGTCGGCAATTTACAATACGCCTTGGTGTGACCAAATTCTTGACAGTTGAGACACTGTACGGGTCCCTGACGCTTATGTGGTTCTTCCACGGTGATTCTACGATGCAGAAAGTACATCAGATTGTAGATGGGATGGGACTCATTTTTCTTTAAGACAACATCTCCAGGTTCCAATTCTACCCTGAACATGGGCTGAGGGATCTTTTCACGGTTTCTAATATTCACTACGCTCTTGATTTTGAACCCTTTGTCCATTAAACCGGTTTTTATCTCCGCGGGATCAACACATGGGTCTATACCCTTTAGAACGACTTGGAGTCCTTTTGCGCTTTTGAGCTGGTAGGTATAGAAATCCCTAGTCTCCCTTTCCAGCTGGTTGGACAATTTTCGAAAATCATCTTCCCTATTCACTTGTATCTTTGTCTCGCAGATATTTCCATGTTTCATTGAGGTTACGCTAAACATGTTTTCACCTATTACAGCAACAATTCCTTGTACCAATTTACTGGAAGTCGGCTCTCTCAGATAAATTGGTGGGGGCTTAAACGTCTTCTTCGGAAGTTCTGGCTCATCCGTCTGGAGGAGAGCAAACCTATTTTGATCATTACTCACGGTCTTAGGAGCTTTTGCATTTGATGACACTTGAGCAGACTTCGGGCTCCTCTGTCGCTTGAGAACGGTTATGTACTTATCCATACCTACTTGTTTTTTGGGTTTGACTGCACTATTTGATGAAGATGATGTTTTTTCATCTGTTGAAATCACAATATTGGGCGAACAGGAACGACGCCGTTCCACGGCTCTTGCAGTGAGAAAATTCTCCAAAGATTTTTTTATGGATTCTTCCTCAGAGATGCATCTAGTTTTTCTAGTCGAGCTAAGCTCTTTCTCAGAATTACATCTGAGAGGAACACTCATACAGTTTTTATGTGATGTTTAATGTTTATTTTTTTTTTTATATATATTTTAACCTATTACGATTTTTTTTCACTTTTTGTTTAATTTCAACTTTTTACACTTTTTCACCTATTACGATTTTTTCACCGAAAATTCAGCCGCACTAAAAGTAACACGTCCGAACAGTTCGATGAGACGAGACTGATACGACAAAATATGGTGTGAAAAGAGGCGTAAAAGGGGGCGTGGCGTAAGAAATGTTTATTTTTACCTCGGCTGGAGTATATAATGTGTATACAATTTGAAGTAAATCTTTTAAAAACTATATGGAAGCAATTACATAATTAAAAAAAGTGGGCGTGGTAAAAAAAGTACCCTATTAATCATACCAGAGTCCCAGTTAAATGCTGTGAAAATTTTAAAAATATCGGTCCAGAGGTTTGGTCTCCAATTACAATATTTTAAAAAGTGGGCGTAAAAGTGGTTGTGGTCAAAAAAAAGTACCCTAAAGTACTAAAGTGACGACGAGAAAAGGGGGTTGACCTATAACAGGATTAAAGGGGGTAATCTATAATAAAGATATAATTATAATTACTCAGAAATTGAATAATTATAATTGTGGGTTGAGAGAAATTAAGGGGTTAGATGACAAAACTCATAGGCTGGTTCATATAGAATAAATATCTCCTTTTTTTGCTTTTATAGAACTTCAATTCAATTCCTTTATTTGAATTCTTCAATGTTCGATATGTTAAAGGTAAGTATTAAATGTAAAGGCAAAGGTAAGTATTATAAAAATTAAAATTTCAAGTAAATGTGTATGTGTATATAAATTTTCAATTATGTAGTTTTAAGGTAAGTAACTTTTCTTTTCTTGTAAAATCTGTTAGTTAGTTATTAAATTTCCAGTACGTTAAAACTTCGTGTTTTGAACGAAAACTGGCGATTGAAAACTTAGCGCTGCCACATTTTGTGTCTTTTACGATATAGCTTACACTACAAATGCTTATATTATTTGAGTTTTAATAATTAATATAAAAATAAAAATATAAAAATTATATAAATTTGCATATTATAATTTTAGTGTTCAAACTAGTTTGGACATAAGTTAATTCCAAAAGTAATGATCTGCCGCAACAAAATTCTGTTTAAAGAAGTAACAAAATTACTTAACCGTTTGCAGAAAAAATAGGCTTAACATATCAGCCAGTATAAGTTGGAAACCCCTCTGAACCTTCCTGGCTACTGGAAAATTCTGCTTTTATCGAAACCCTTAACTCATTTCCAAAACCTTCAACTTCTCCAATGGTTTACAAACAAATCTTCTTCAACCTCAGCAATTATATCCAACAACTTGGATGAACATTAATTTTCACAGACGGTTCAAAATCAACCAACTTTACCACCTTCTCTGTGGTACACTTTATATGACTCTCCGTTAATTACTAATATAAGAAACATCTTAATCAAAAACTCCAACAAACTTAAATTGTTATGGATTCCATCCAATGTTGGTATTCCAGGCAACGAATATGCAGATATGGCTGCCACTGAAGCAAAAAAAAAAAACCTTTACTTACCTTCACTACATATGAACATCGCGATATTTTGAACCTCATCCACAATTTTTATGCAGAACTTAAAAATATCAAATGGTCAGAATATCAACATGCCTACAAAAACTTTAATCCCAATGGAACGAAACCAAACTACCTCAAATCATGCCAGAAAATTGTTTCAAACTGTTGTAAATCGACATATTGGTACGAATGAGAATTGGTCACACAAAAGCAACACATATGTAAATACTTACTGGACAAAGATACGCCCTCTATACTAAACATGTAATACCCATCTCAACGTAACACACATACTCGACAATTGCCCATCCTTCCACAACACCAGAATAAAAATATTTGGTCTGAAAAACTTGTCCGAACATGACATTGATCATATCCACTAATTCATATTAGAAATTGGCCTTCTTCATAAACTGTAATTGTATTTTTTCATTATAAACATAATTTACATATTTAGGTTAGGTTATATGGGTAGCCGTTTTCTGAAACAGCTCACTTGGGTCCACTATATTGGTCCCATTGTTGTTGTTGTAACAGCAGTAATTGCTGAGTTGACAGCCCTTGGCCGAGTGATCTCGGGTCATTCCGGTGCGTAGAACCGGCTGTCGTGGGAATGTGGTCCCATTGTGATACCCGTTGGTGGGCGACCTATCGATTTCAAACCGTATCGGTTGCTTCCCTGTCAAACCATCCAGACTCCTTAGCAAAGGTGCTGATGCATTTTGGATTAATCCTGGATAGTGCACCCAAACATGGAAGAAAGGGTGCCCCGAGTATCCGTTCCCTCTTCATCGATAGGGCCGGGCATTCGCAGAGGAAGTGGATGACTGTCTCCTAATCCTCCTCGTTATGACAGCTTCTACAAGTCATTATATTGTAGACCAAGTCTTCTGGCGTGTGTCCCAAAAGTACAGTGACCTGTAAGTAGAGAGACAATAAGCCTAATTAGTTCGCGACGAAAACTAAGTAAAGATTTCGCCCTTCCCGTATCAAATAAGGGCCAAGTGGACCTAGCAATAGAGCAGGTGATTTCGTTCGTCCACCTTACCTGAGCAAGTCTGAACATTTCATCTTGAATTAGTGATTTCAGACTTTTCATGTTAATGCCAGTGAAGGAGTCAATCATCTCATCAGCCAGCATTGTACCTTTCTTGGCTAAATCATCAGCAATATAGTTACCCTGAATCGAGCTGTGTCCAGGGACCCATATCAGCGCTATCCTAGAATGTTCCGCTATCTCATTCAGAGATATCCGGCATTCTGCGGTTAACCTCGATGTCACATAGACACCTGCTATGTTACTTACGGCGGCTTTTCTGTCGGTAAATATGCATATATCTCCAGATACTTGATAATACTTCAGCCAGTTTGCAGCTCGCTTAATGGCAGAGATCTCTGCTTGAAGGACAGAGCAGAAATCAGGATGCCTAAAAGAGGATCTGATTCCAAATTCTTCGATGTAGAATCCACCTCCAACTCTATTTCCCCTTTTGAAACCGTCGGTATAAATCCTTATTGCTTCATTGGGGGTATAGAACCCGTCTACCCATGAGGTCCTATTCGGGATGCATGTGGAGAATAGCAGATCGAAAGATGGTTTCGGTATGCAACATTTCTATGAGCGTTCTCACAATGTCTCGTTATAGTAGAGTGACCATGGTCTCTTTGAGTCCATGAGTAACCATCCTTAAGCCTCACAGCAGAATTTAGAGCCAGTTGAGTTGCCATTAAATCCACTGGTAGCCAGTTCAGCATAGTAAACAGTGCCTTTGTTGGCGTTGTTCTTACCGCGCCAGTGATCAGGATGGCACAATTCCTTAGTACACGTTCGACGAATTTACATATTTAAGTTTTATAAATTCAGAGTCGAAAGCCTTAGCAACTAGTGCTCTTTTCTAAGTATTAATTACTTAATTGTATTATCGTAATTAATATAAAATAAAAATATTACAAAGTTTTTGTATAATCGTTTAATAATTATATTTATTATTGATTTTTAAAAGCGAATTTGAAATATGGTTTGTTGTGGGATTTTTTACATTTTACTTACTCACTAATTTATAGTATTTTTGTGTATAATGAATTCATTAATTTTATTTTGAATTAGAATTTTCATTTTGTATAATTTACATATACATTTTATTAATAAATTTATATATAAAGTGAGGAGGAATTCGCATGGAGTTGTTTTGTTCTCTTGCTTAATTGTTACGGTCATAGAATGTTTTAATTGAATGTTTAAGAATCAATATTAAGTTAAAGAATTAAAGCTTAATATTATACAATGTATAATATACATACATATATGTATATGTCGGTTGTTTTTATATTTGATAAGGAAGTACATTAAAATGAGATACAAAAAGAACACAAATATTACAATACTAAATAAATACATCGAAATAATGTTAAAGAAATATATACATCAAGTATAAGTACGCAGGTAAGTAAAAAATTCGTTATTAAGATTTAAAAATAAAATCAAAATAATTTGCGCTTTAATCTGAAAAGTTAAAAGGAAAATTGGTGAAAAACAGAGGTCTTTAACATTTAAAAAAAATCTTTGGTGTTTTTGTTTGGTCTTTCATAACAATTCCACCTGGAATGTTATGGAATTTCTTATGAAGACTTGGTAAAAATTATGGTGATGGTGATGTTGATGAGTTTGTGGCAGAGGAAGTATGAATAGAATAATGATAATTGTTTTTGGAATATTTTTGATGTTGACTGGTGGATGCGGTTGCATTTCGATTAACATCACTTGTTGGCTGTTGCCTATTAACTGAACTGCATGAGATATTTTTTTGTTGTTCCAGATTTTGCTGCTGTTGTTTTTGTTGTGGATTATATGTCGACTGATTTTTCAAATAATCAATATACATGCGTCTAGCCTGATTTAAGACTCTGGTTACATCATGTTTGCGCACCATTTTGTTAAAATGTACAGCAATATCATTGCTATCCATGTTACTTTTCATAATGGTATTGCGATGTTGCAACAGGAGAGTGAGACATAAGAACATTAAAAATGGATTGCCTCCACCAAATTCCGATGGAGGTGGTAGCCGGGGCGTTGTCGTGGAAGTGTTTGTGTTGGTATTGGAGAATTGTGCGGCTTTTGTCGAGAAAGTGACTTCCTCTTCGGCAGCTGTTGTTGCCATTTCATCTATTGCTGTTGCGTCTGGAGCATCTGTTGATGATATTGGCACCAATACTTCTGGCAAGGATGCAGAATTTGTAGGAAGAGTATATATATTGTTGCAACTACTGCTTTTACCAATACCACTGTTTTTTTCATCTCTTAGCAGACTTTCGTCCAAAAATGGATTTAATTTCACAACATCCACCACATTACTTTTCGTTTGCTCTTCACGTTTAATATTGTTATCACGTACATTCAAATTACTATCAATCTCTCCATTTAGTAAGTGTTTGCAGTTGTTTTCCTTTGTTTTGGCGGCCAACGATCTATCACGTTGACGTGGTCTCATCAGTAGTTCACTGACTTCGGGACAAGTAATAATTTCATTTTCCTTTAAATCTTCCACCATATCTAGTGAGTCTTTCCCCAATTTTTCGTATTCGATTTCACTACTCGTAGAATCCTTCTTTCCGTCATCCTCATCCGCCATTGCAATTAAATCTCCAAATAATTGTCGATCTAAATTTTCAGCTTCCAAACGCAGTTCACGGGTCATGGTTGTTGTCATGGGGTAGTAATCCATGTCTTGGCTGTCGTCCGGCGTGGTACTACAATCACCTTGGTCCTGATGTTGGCTGGTTGCATTTGGCGTATAATGATCTTTTTGACGTTCTGCGACTGGTGTACGTTCTGGGGTGTGCGTAAGTGAGGACAGTTGAGAATTAAACTCCAGCTGTAAACTATTACTACTTAAATTTTTTGCTTGCTGTATTGCTGTGGCAGCTGTTGAACAGCTCCATGTGTTATTTGTTGTGTCAGGCAACGATGACGAATCCGAATCGAGCGATGAAGCAAACCCACCTTTCGTTAGTTGTACTAGAGGATGTAGAGTTTGTGTTGGTGAGACTTGATTGTAGGTTGGAGAAGGAGTTTTAGATTTATTTGCCGCTGTTGATATACCATCAGCAGTTAATATTGGGGCACTAATTTTTTCGGCATTAGCCACACAACTTTTGTTTACTGAAGCAAAATTAAGGAATTCATTGAAATTTTTTACCAGCTTTTGTTGGGATTTTTCGTTGCATTCCTCCTGACTTAGACCTAATATAAAAAATAAGAAGACATGATAAATATAAAATTAGATTCCAAAAACAAGTTTGATGTGTTGATTACCTTTCCTACTTGTGGCCGCAATTTTCTCTTTGAGATCTCTGAAATGTCCGCCACCTGTGCTGCTTACTCGCTTTACGTCTTCACTAACATTCGTGGCTAGCTGTTTTGCAATTATATTGCTTACAGTGTTATAGTTGGATAGTATGTTTTTGTTTTGTAGTTTTGCGATACCTTTGGGGATCTGAAGATTTTTGTTGTCAGGACTGTTGCATTCACTACTCATGTCAATGCTGTCATCGATATCGCCACAGTTAACACCACCATAACCACCTCCTGTGGCTGTTGATGATGTTGTATCATCACCGTGTAGCGACGAAGATAAACTGCTTAGGAATGCTTTAGGAATTAGCTTTTCTTGAATCGCATTTGTTAAGTGATCTTTTTCATTATCCTTGAATGGGTTGGTATCGTGAAAATTAAAATGATTTGTATCAGAAAATACGTCGTCATCGTCATCATTATGATCACGATCATTGTTAATAGAACCAACTGCATTTTCTAGTCTACCTTCTAGCAATTGCAGCATTTTTGATTCATCTAGTGATTGATGGGCTTTGGAAGAAGCACTACGTTGACGTCGTGTAGCGTGGTGAGTTATATCCTCATCCAAACTTTGATTAAGACGTTTTGTCACATCTAATTTGGAATTTAGAACACCACCACAACCGACAATGTTTGTATTAGTGCTCAACGAAGAACTTAATGAATTTAGTGAAGCCGAAGAACTTTGTCGTCTTAAAGCACATACCTTTGCGTATGCATTTTCTCTAGGTTTTGCAATTAACAATGAAGGACTAGTGGGCTTTGCGCCATTGCCACATACAACACTCGAGGGCGTAGGATTACCACCTATTCCCCCGGTTGGCATTGGAGTCTCCGTGGTTGGAATAAACTCTTTTTCATATAATTTCAATTCCTCGCGATCACCAGCAGCACTTGTCTCATATTTGAGAGAACTCCATTGCACTTCCAACATACGCAAGGCATCCTCAAATGGAAATTCTCGCTTTAGCTCCAGTAATAGCCATCGATAGCAAAATAGTAAATCATTAGCTTCCTGTGCCTTTAAATAATCCCAAAAATCAGCGTCATAATAACTTAAAGCTTCTGTGAGATGAGCAAATTTCTGAGTCAAGGCAATGCCATCAGGCATAAAGTTCCCACGCACACGATTCATAATAGCACAAAAACATATATACGCTTGAGCTTCGTCGTTCATGGTGACCAGCAAAGGCGAAGCAATGTCGGACATGCCCTGACAGTAGCTGACGGAAGGATGATTTAGAGCATAAGTGGTGATTATATTATAAAGTGCTGCAGTGTTCTGATTGTCATCATTGCCAGCATAGAAAGGATGTAAACGATCAGTACGCAAGGCATCCTTCATTATCATAGTCGTCAGATAAGCCAGATTGCCAACTACATATCCTACAAAATGGACAAATATTTAAACAAAAAATATTTTACGCATAATTAGGTTTAAAAAAGATACTGTGAATCTACTTTAATGTTTTAATTTACATTTGTATCGTTGTCTTAAAATATTTCAATAATTATAAGAGTAAAGTATTCACATATGGGCATTTCCTGGGGTCACGAACGTATGTTCGTACGTTTTCGATGGACAAAGAAGTCAACTTTGGTTGACAGTAGTGAAATTAAAAAAAAAAAATCTGCGAAATGAAACGGAATATTCAAAAGTGATTAATTTATTTTAAAAGTGTATTAATGTAGGTCTCTATCCAGTATTTATACAATAAAAGATCTCGATTGGTTTTTGTTCAATTGGCTTAAGTATCGGTCGCGAACGTACGGGTCTTTTGTTTTGAGTCGGTACCGATATTTATAAAATATATATAGGGAAAAATGTCATTAAAGCTAAGTCTTAGAGGTACAGGAGGTCTAATAACGAGTGGAGGCAAATCAGATGCATTATTTGAGCTGTTTATAGTAAACACATTTCTCAAATGGTTAACAAATAAAGTCCCCTTCTCGGATTCATTTCTAGCCCAGTCTCCAGTCGGATTTCTCAGAGGAGGCTTTCCTCTAACTGGTCTTTTTAAACCTCGTGCCGCCTTCCAGAACGAATAGTCAGATTGTGGGGTACTATCAAGACCCTCCAAGTAAGATCTAAGTGAGGCCGTTCTTTGGATTTCTAAGAAATTTCTTAGTATATCTCTGCATTCTCGTAGCCTAGCTTTCAGTTGAGGAGACCTGTGAATTTGCCACTCTCTTCTAACTCTTTTTTTTCTGTCAGGAGATGATCGAGTTCAGCGAAATAAGTTCTGTTTGTCCCACTTCTGCACTCAACGTCATATGTGGAGGCGTGATGTACAGCTCTTCGTATGTCCTCAGTAAACTTGCCAATCGACCCATCAATATCCTCGGTAGTTCTCAACACTACATTTTCCGTGCAGTGGGAACTTAAATACTTTTTATACTTTATCCAATTTACTCTGGTTTTAGATATGTCCCGAAATGGAGAGCCATTCCCTTGAAGGAAACGCATTGAAATAATAGAAGGAGAGTGATCTGAAGACAAGTCTAATGAAGGCTCCACTTGTATCGATTCTGCAGGGATATTTTTCACTACTCCAAAGTCAATAACATTGGGAATCTTCCGTCGGTTCGTCGACCAGTAAGTGGGATGCCCGCTTGAGAGTACATCTAAGCCCATTTTGGCAATGGTGTTGAAGAGTTCACGACCCTTCGGGGTCACCAGACGTGAACCCCAAAATGTGTGTTTGGCGTTAAAGTCACCAGCAACTAAAAATCTAGCTCCAAGGGAATTGAAGAAGCTGTAGTATTGATGTTCTTTTATTGAAAATCGAGGCGGCGAATAAATTGATGATAAAACAAAATTGTACTGACAGAATTCAATACAAATGTTTGTTGCTTGTAGGTAATCCTCACATATGTTGTTCATTAAATAATGTTTTATTCTGTTCTTTATAAGAATTGCCGAACCTCCACATGCTCTTCCGCGGGGATCTTTAGTATCATACAACACGTAGCCATTAATTTTGAAGTACCCTGTCGCCGTCAAGTGAGTTTCAGCAATTATCATGACATCAATTTGCTTATCCATCAGGAAGTGTTCAAGTTCGTTTTTATGTTGACGGAGGCCGTTCGCATTCCAAAAACAAATTTTTAAACAAATCATTTCTTTAAAATGGCTTGTAAGATAGTGGATTGCATTTTCAGCATTTCCTGCATCATGAATGTCATAGTGGTCGTAAAAGTGTTCATAGTTTGGACAAGTGTCTGCAATGTAGTCTCTAGAGTGTTAATATTAGGCTCGTAATATTGTGATTTAGGTTCCTGCTCCAAACCTGGCATATTAGATTTAACCACGTTAGCGTAAGAAACTTGTCTAGAACTAGGCGCGTTTACATGACTAGTGGACCGTAACAATTGAGGGAAATTGTCACTCGATGCAAAAATAGGCTGTTGACGATGATCAGGTAATACTGACTTCTTGTTGGTTCTTATGCCTTTCAAATGAGTGTAAATTGGACAACCTCTATAATTTGCGGTATGATTACCTCCGCAGTTACTGCATTTTTTGATTTTTGAATCAGTTTTCGACTTATCACATTGAGCAGTTGCATGTAGCTCCCCACACGCAACACAAACTGACGGCAATTTACAATACGCCTTGGTGTGACCAAATTCTTGACAGTTGAGACACTGGACGAGTCCCTGACGCTTATGTGGTTCTTCCACGGTGATTCTACGATGCAGAAAGTACATCAGATTGTAGATGGGATGGGACTCGTTTTTCTTTAAGACAACATCTCCAGGTTCCAATTCTACACATCTTACTGAGGGCGAGGTAAAAATAAAAATTGTATGTGTCACGCCCACTTTCAAGCCCCATCCCAAAAAAATAATGTTTGTATGTATGTCCTTTATAGAATCGTAAACATTCATTTGAACAAGTGATGATCGTCGGCAAAGTTGTTGTGTATGAGTCCAGGAAGGTTTCTCAGTTGGTACGTCCACGCCTACTCTAACGCCCACTTTGTAAATTGATTATTTTCTTCTACATGGGATTCTACAGATTTACTTCAAACAATTTGTATACACATCTTACTGAAGGCGAGGTAAAATAAAAATTTTATGTGCCAAAGCTTCTTATTTCTTTTGGCCACTCCTACTTTTTTTAATTGTGTAATTGATTCTACTCGGATTTTCATTTACTTCAAATCGAATACTCATGTTACTCTAGGTGAGGTAAAAATTAAGATTCATACTCCAAGCCCGCTTTCACGCCCCATCTCTTGCAGGACAACTCCTGCCGGAAAGGCCAGACCGTTAGACCGATCTTACTAAAAATTTGACGGAATATAACTAAGACTCCGGCATGACTAAGAACACTTCTTTCGACCGCCTACTTTTTTTCAAAATGAGCAAAATCAATAAAATTATTTAAAATGAATTAAATATTTGTGTAATGTAATAGGGTACAGCTAGTTTTTAAATAAAATAACCGATCAATGAAATATCAAAAAACGTTATTCTATTTTCTTTTTTATATAGGTAAACAGGAAAATTAATTATTAAATAACACCAAAAAATTACTGCGAGAGTTTAATAAATACTTTATTTGAATGCAGAGTTATTGTTAAAATTGGCATCCATTATTTTTGAAGAACTGTCGAATTTTAGAACTAAACTTTGATCTGGCAGAAGATTAAATGTTGTAAATTGTTTATGCTGTTACAACAACAATGACGCACAAGAAAAAACAATGATTTGCACATTTGAGGTTTCACTGTTGTAACACTTAAAAAATGAATGTAGCATACAAATAAATTAGTTCAAAGTTGTTTCAATGAAACATTCAATTTCAAATAAAACTTCCAATTACTCACCATGTTTTATAGCCGTCTTCCAAGTATCACGCAATTTATAATATTGCTCGGATTTGCGTCGCATATAATCCATGCGTTGATGACCATTCATTACATTCGGATAAACATTGAGAATATGTTTCCAAACTACACGTCGCAAGCTGGGATCTATTCCACCCAAAAATATTACTTTACGCAACTCATCGCAACGTTGTATCTGACCCAAAGCATCGAGAAACATTCGGAACTCGTTGTCGGCAAGAGGCGGTCTTGGCGGCAAGGCAGCCATTGCCTCTTCATTCAAATTGAATGCCTTTTGTACCATTGAGAAAGTTTTCTCCATTTGATTCATAATGATACCAGGTAATTTAGTTTGCATTTGCTGCACATACTTTTGAGAAACTTCCAACGATTGTTGTAAAGGAGTTATCAATTCACGCGCTGTTGAGCCAGTGGGTGTAACACTACTTGTCATTTCAGTATCCCATTCTTTAACTTCTGTGAATGGTTTAATATCAATTTGCAGCATTAGACACGGTTCCGTTGAGGCCTGTATAGATAAGTTGTGAATCCTTAAAAATGCAGCATCGAGATCCCAGTCTGACAAGACGGCCAAGTAAATTTCATTACCAGCTGGATCATGCGCTTTGTATTTAATGGAAAAGTCTGACTTAATATCGAATGCTTTAGCCAATAACGAGTACAAAACTTCCAGCGAAGTAATTTGTGGATCTACACTAAATTTTCGCCATTCAGGTGGTAGATTGTGCTCACATTTCTGTTACGAAATTATTTCAATAGAAACAATCAAAATAAGTCAATAACCTTGATTTGGTAGCATTACTATCAATAACTAGTATTGCAATTTTACTACAATTACCTTCACTTTTACACGTACCGCCTCTCTTGTATGGGCTTGTATACTGTTGGACATCTTTTCGAGCACAGACTGTAAGTCTTCTCTTACACTTTTCTTCCAAGGTTCAAGTTTTGGCTGTTTTACAGTTTATTGCTTCATAGATATTACAACATCAATAATTTACTAAAAAAAAACAAATTTAATTGTTCTTAATTTTAGAACGTATTGTTTTTCATGGAATTAAATAGAATATTTTAAACAAATAACACAAAAGATTTTTAAACACACACAATCCAATGGAACAGCTGAAAGTCTCTTTGATTCATCAAAAGCAGTGTTACCAGATTATAGTATTTGTTTTTAAGATTTTTAAACACACACAATCCAATGGAACAGCTGAAAGTCTCTTTGATTCTTTTTTTTTTTTTTTTTTTGTTGTTTACGATTACTCCAAAGTCTCTTTGATTCATCAAAAGTAGTGTTACCAGATTATAGTATTTGTTACTTGGTTTTGATTCATTGATTGTTGATTGGTTTGATTTCAGAACAGAATTTGAGGGGGTTATAAAAAAACAATTTTGATAAAATTTTAAAGAATTATTAGTTCGGCTTGAGGTCCCTTTTATTAAAAATATAAAACTCTTGTTCGTTTTTAATTTTTATTATATTTTATTTATTTCCAATATTTCGACCAACTTTGTTGATCATCTTCAGGGAAGAAATATAATTTAAAAAACATAATTATTATAATTGTAACAATTTACTTAATTTTCTTAACAATTTTAATAAAAGGGACCTCAAGCCGAACTAATAAAATAGAAAGATTTTTAACACTATAAAAGGTCTACATAGCACATAAAAAACAATAATTTTAAAGAATTTTTAGAGGAGATATGTAATTTTGTATATTAAAATATTGTACTTGTGTTTAAATACATTTACCTAACAAACAAATTTTATACTATGTTTCCACGGTACATGCTTCGCTCTCTATTCATGCTTCACACCCCAATCAACAACAACAACTTGCTTCACCATACAAAACTTTAAGAGCTAATCAAGTAAATTCATATTGAATAAACACGAATAAAACATGATTCAGAAGGCGAAGCTGGTGATTCAAGTCTTCGTGGAAACATATATGTATATGCATTTCGTGAATCACTTTACAAGTTTTGTAATATAGTTTTCCGGAAACGAGTGGCAACTCTTTCACAATTCAAATAGTGCTGCCAGTATTTATCCACAATTTTTGTTTTTTTTTATCCCCAAAATCCCCAATTAACATATATTTATATAGTTTAATTTTTCAGCACTTGTAGTGAAATTTTCATAGTAATTTTAATTATTTTTAATACATGTATTTCTATTGAATGTGACAAAAGCTTCTAATAATTCATGTTTTATTACATACAGTATTTTAAATTGAATAATAGACTTGCCAGCAAAGTAAAATTCGAATGATCAATTATTGATTTTCTTTATACTTTGTTATACATACATACATATTTATATAAGAATAGGGTTGCCAGATATAAAATCGACAAAAAAAAAAGTACAAATAGCAAATCGAAGGAAAAACAGCAGTACAAATAAGAAAAAAAAGTACACTTTTTATTTAAAAAAATCATAAAATTCAGTACATAAAAGAAATAATTGATGTAACTAATACTAGGAAATTCAATATTAACAATAACAATTCAATGAAGAAAATCACAAATAATAAAAACAAATCAAAATAAGAGATCATATATATTTTTGTGTATAAAAAATAACTTAATAGCGTAGACAGACGACAGCGTTAAGGTGTGTTCACATTATGTGTATTTGTCATGTGGACTGTCACTTTTTCGCATGTCAAATTTGTACATATAGTCTGAACCAAGAATGATAAAATAAAGATTACGCCAACGCGCGTAAAATTTTAAAATGTTCTGCGCATTTTGGAACTGTGACGTCACACATTCTGTGTTTCTATTGGCTAATTTTTTCTCACTTGTTTTTTTTTACTCATGTTTTGCTTGCATTTGCTCACTGCACTCTTCATGTTTATATTTGTTGTTGTTTTTTTTTTTTAAACAGATTTTATTTTAGAACTCTCAGAGATTTCAAATGCAAGGTTGCCAACTATTACATAAAACATAAATTTTTCGCAAGAAATTTTAATTCTAACACATGAAACGTGCTTGGTAACCCTTAGAATGGAACTTCTACGTCACATAACGGGAAATCATGCGCATGGCGTAATCTTTATTTTATCATTCTTGAGGCCCAACTATAATATGCATAAGCGAGCTTAAGCAAATTGCAAAAGTTAACGAAAAGACTGTCAAATGCATAACCAGTTCAGAGTTAACTTTTAGGTGGCTACAATGACTTTGAAACTTTTTGGACACAGTTGCTCATTTATGTTTAAAAAAAATATTTTTATTTTAACAAAAACCCATTGAATGACTATATTTTATAAATATTATTATATTATTTTATAATTAAAAGAAAACTTCGTACCCGAAACGCATAATTTTTCCTCTTTTTTTTAATTTATCGGCAAAAGTACTAAAATGTACAGCTGTGGCAGCACTACATTGTAAATAATAATAAACGTTTACATTTGTTTTGTTAATTTTCGTATTGTGTTTGCAAAAATGGAGAAAAAACTTAAAAATTTAAATAATATAAAAATATTAAAGTTAGCGCTTGAAGGCCTGTGCACATTAAAAGAAATAAGTTAACTACACTGTAAAAGAAGAAGACGCTCTTGTTCTGCCAGAGAAATAAACTGCGACAGAAAGATATTTTTGTTAAAATAAAAAGGGTCTCTTTTATTGTAAAGGCACTTATTTTTTTCCACATTTTCTATTAAATTTAAAAGAAATATATTTTCTTCCATTTTGTTCAAAACACAAACAAACAACAACAAACAGCTGATTCCGTACAGAATGTGCGATCAGTTTCGCTTTTTGCTTAAGCAAATGACAGTTGAAAAACTTAACGAAAAGTTTCGTTAAGTACATTATAGTTTGCCACATACAATTTATATGTATTCGCACGTTTGCTTAAGCTAGCATATGCACATTATAGTTGGGCCTTTGGTCTGAACACCTTCAAACAATATCATGTGTTATTTCTCTGTGTGCAATACACATGACATTTTTTTTTATTTAGAACGAGTTCTATTTTCAAGTGACAAACCATCTGACATCAGCTGTTTTTTATAACAAATTTTGTGGCGGCGAAAAAGAATTGAAATTTTATAATATAATTTATAAATAGTAAAACAAAAATACAAAAAAAAAACTATACAAATTTATTATTGAAAATGGAGGGAAAAATTGAAAAGTAGTTAACAAAAGTAAGTACATATGTATTTTTTTATTGCAATTTTTATAGTTATTTTTATGTTGTTCCAGTTTGACTGGTGCAAAGAAGCGGTTCTACAGTTGATCGAAATGTGGCAAGAGAAGGAATGCTTGTATAACCCGCGGAATAAGTTTGTTTTAAGATTGTTTTTTTTAATAGGTTATGTCAAATGTAATTGGCATACCAACATTTGAACATGTAAATTATAAACCGTATGTGAAACTCAAATTTTGACGTACACATGAAAACACATGTGGATAGAAAAGTGACATTCCACATGACAAATACACACAATGTGAACACAGCTTTAATTTGCATTAAAATCTCACTAATGTGAATTAAGATTTTACCGTGACAGACGACAGTTTCTGCATTTAAACAGCTGTTTAATTATGAAAAAATTTGTTTGGCATTTGGTGAAAAATCAGTATTTATTTGAAAAAAAGCTGAAATTACTTTTACTGAAACTGCTCCATAATGCAAAAATTGTTCATGCACTAGCAACCATCAACCTGAACGTGTTGCTACATGTGGGGACCGCAGTGGGACACTCTGAAATAAGAGAAAGGCAATTGTGGAAATCTATTTTTATTATTTTAATTTTACAATTGTCTTCTTCTTCTTTTAGAATAGTAAACAATTTGATAACATATTATTGATTTTCACCGATGTTGCCATATTGAAATAGCTAAATGCAATATAAATTCAGTTTGATTTTGTGCATTTACGTCTAACTTAATGCGCATTAAGATGGGATAATTCACGAATTAATTTGAATTAACACTGCTAATGCAAATTAACTGTGTCGTCTGTCTACGCTATTAATTTGAATTAAGGCTGCTAATGCAAATTAACTCTGTCGTCTGTCTACGCTATAAAATTAGTCAGGTGTATGAGATTTAATTTTCAAAAAATAAAATAATTTTTTTCTATTCTATATTAAATGTTTTAATAAAACTTGTTTTTTGGCAACTTGAAAAAAATATAAATATTTATCGCTTTTTTGGACTTGGTTAACTATTCCATTTTTACCATCTTCCGTTTTTAAAAAATTGCAAAATTCATTACAAGTGTACTCAAAATTTGTTTTTATTATTAATGCGCTTTCTACCTTTTTAATAAGAAGCTTGTTTCGTTCCTTTCTCCAAAAATTGAACATATAAACATACAAATTTTTTTTCGAAATTGGGATATGATCCACTTTTTAGGAATGTTTTCCATTTTTCCGCAACAGAATTTTCTTCCGGAATATTTTGAGCAAAAGTCTTTAAAGATATAAATTCGTCAAACAGTTGATCCAATTAAATTTTTTTGATTTTAAATAAATCAATTACTTATACGAAATCGTGAAATGAAATGTTAGAATTAAGGTTAAAAATTGAAAGTTTTTCAAATTTGTTATTTTTATACCCTTCACCATCATGAGAAGGGTATATACATACATATGTATAAGTTTGTCATTCCGTGTGAAATTTCCACAATATAATTTTCCGACCCTATAAAGTATATATACTCTGGATCCTTATATATAGCGGAGTCGATTAAGCCATGTCCGTCTGTCTGTCTGTCTGGATGTTGAAATCAATTTTCTGAAGTCCCCAGATATCTTCGTGATCCAAATCTTCAATAATTCTACCAGACATGGTTTCGAGAAGTTTGCTATTTAAAATCAGCAAAATCGGTTAGGCCAACCAGAGTTATGGACCAATATGTGAGACAACCTTTATAAAAATTTGATATTTTATACGTTGCTTTTATGATAAAAGAAAAAAGTGTGCGGAAAATAGTAAGAATCGGTCCATGATTTCTCATATCCCCCATACAAAAAAAAATCTTCCCGAAATATTGCTCAATTATACATAAATGCCTATAAAATTGGAATATCAAGATAAAATTCAGCAAAAATAAGTTTTATGCAAAAAGAAATCGCAAAACCCCATATAAAGCCCACTTCCAAAATTCACTTAAATACGTATAAAACAGATATAAATACCGGCAAACGGCTAAAATTTGACATAAATAATCTTTATGCGCAAATAAATTGTTGTACTAAATTTTATGGTGGTCGGCCCAGAATTGGTCATAGCTCTCATACAAGGACCACATCTGAAAAAGACATTTATCCCTATATATATTGTATAAATATCGGTACCGACTCTAAACCTTGCACAGATCATTTGCATATATACAAAAATCATCCCTCAAAATTTTGTGAATTTCGGTCTATTTTTAACCGTATGCCCCATATAAAGCCCTCTTCCGAAAATCACTTTAATACTAATAAATCTCTTATAAATAAGAGTACCAATCTAAAATTTTACACGGATCATTTACATGCATGCCTAAATAAAACTGCTGGATTTTGAGAATATCGGTCCATATTTGACAATATCCCCCACATAAGGTCAACTACCGAAATCTACGTTAATACTAATATATATCGTATATATACCGTTATTATGTTGAAATTCGACGTGAAATATCCTCATATGCATGAAAATAACTGTTCCAAAATTTAAGAAGATCGGCCCATAATTTGTCATAGCTGCCATATAAGAACCATTTCCAAAAAACAAATAAACCCACAAAAATGTCTAATAAATATCGATATCGAACCAACTTTTATATGGATCAGAAATTTTAATCCAGACATCATATTTGTATCGGTTATACGGCAATTAAGCTACTGGATTTTGTAGCTGTCAGTCAATAATAGCTCCTGAATTAAGTCCACTTCCGAGCATAACAACCAACCATACAACTCTTGTAAATAACGCTATTGAGCTGAAATTCAACCATATAATCCTAAAATACATAGAAATCACATTACTGGATACTGGATTTAGAAGCCATCGGTCCATAGTTAGTCCACTTCTTCTATGCCACCCAAATTCAAACAAAAAAGCCTCATCTTATATCTTATCCTTTTTTATACTCTGTTTCTTAACTTGTTTTTATTACCTTTAACTTTAGCAGTATATTTGCAGGTGGAGGGTATTAAAGATTCGGCAAAACCGAATATACTTTTCTAACTTGTTTATACTCTGTTTGTTAAATTACACTCAAGATTATTATGAACATTAGACATACTCTGTAAATTATGGTAAGAATTGGTAATTAAATCAATTAGGCTTACGGCTATATATATTTCAAGTGGGCGCACAGTGCTTTGATCCCATATAAGGAAGGCACAAAAATAGAAGGCGTTATCGTATATGAATGGTTTTATTTGTCAAAATTAGAAAAAAAAACAAATTTTTGAAAAAAATTGGTGCAAGGACACTCATACCTACTTATACATCCTGACCTTAAAATGTTGAATAAAATCTACAATTCGGCTTTTATCGACTTAGAAACTAGTTATAATTCTAGATATAACGCAATTATAATTTCTGTTAAATTTTGTTTAAATTGCTGCAAGGACTCGTTTTGCTGTCATATATCCTTTTTCTTAAAAGCGCAAAATACGCTCTGAAAACCATCCAATTGTCAAAATTTTTATTTTTCTTCAGTTCAAACTAAAAAAAACTCCATATCGACACAAGGACATTCACACCTGTCCTGAATCTTAAATTTTGAAAAAAGTTTCTATTCAGTGTATACGTTTTGAAAATCATGAAATTGCAACAATTTTTTTTCTTTCTCAAAATAATAAAAAATGTATACAATTTTTACAGAAACAGCGCAAGGACACACATATATCCTGAATTTTAAATTAACTACTACCAAAAAAATAACAAAAGCATGCTGGAAAAATTTTTGATATTTATTTAGTTAGGCTTTGAGTTCATTAAATTTAATTTTCATTAGATTATTTTTACTGAAGTCGGAATTGTTTTACAACTTGAAACAGAAAACTTCGAACCACCAGTCACTGGATAAAGGATTGATGTTGACTAGCAAGAGCACCGTAGTGGTGCAAAGGGGTCAGAACGCAAAAAGAATTCTGATGAGAGAAAGTGGTGTTTCTCGAAACATATGTAAATTCAACCAACAACCCAGGTTCGAATCCCAGTCAAGAAAAATTATCAAAAATAAAACAATTCCTACTTCAGTAAAAATAATTTAATGAAAATTAAATTTAATTTGAGTTCATTAAAGCCTAACTAAAGAAATATCAAAAATTAAATATAACTAGTTCTGTTCCTTTAGGCGTTTTTACAATTTTCATCAAAGTTTTGTCTTATTAACAGTTCAGCCTTTATAAGGTCAAATCCCATTCTATTCCTTTCTTTCGAATATAAATTGTTTGATGTACTAAATGTTCTTTCACAAAAAGCATTACTAATTGAAATAGAAAAAATAAATAAGATCAGTTTAAATATATTTATCAAGTTATTTTTATCACATTTTTTGAAAAAGTAAGACCATATTTTGTCAATCGGAATATCTTTTGGCAATTGATCGAACACTTCTCGAAGACAGCAATAATCTGTATATAATACTACGTTTCCACGGTACATGCTTCGCTCTCTGTTCATGCTTCACACCCCAATCATGTGCGAAACAACTTGCTTCACCATACAAAATTTTAAGAGCGAATCAAGTAGATTCATATTGAATCTACTTGCGAAGCACGAAAAATTGCACTCTTCTCTAATTTTTATCGCAAGTTTATCTGCACTAGCTGTAAAAATTTAATATTATTGTAAACAAAGCCAATTATTTTCTTGTTGCTGGAAGTAAAGAAAGTAAATACGTACGAATGTATGTTTTTTTTCAAATAATCTAACTAATTTCCACTCACTTTTGTTTGTCCATTAAAAAAAATTATTTTCCACAAATTGTAAATTCTGTTTTTTTTTATTCTGTTTGTTTATTAAAGACAACTGTCAAATCGAATCAAGTTTATTAGTCATGTAAACAGCATGATTCATAAACATGATTTAGAAGGCGAAGCAGGTGATTCAAGTCGTCGTGGAAACATAGTATAACATGTCATTATCAATAGAATTACAAGTGTTGATACTTTTTTAGTTATCGATTGCAATGAATTATTGATGTTGGGCAAACAATAAGAATTAGTTTTTGGGTTTGGTGTTTAACAAATGATAATACATTTTTTTAATATTGACTTTTTTTAATTTTAAAAATTAACTGGACAAATTATATTTTATCTTGACACTTGACAGGACCTAAAAAATCTTGACAATCAAGCTCATTCCAGGCCATGTGGCAACCCTAATTATATAGGCGTTCACATTTATTTATTTTTTTTTATAGTTGTCATAAAAATGGGCAACTTCTGTTTTTTTCCCCTAATAGGTGAAAGTCTAGGCACTTAAAAAAAATAAAAAATAAAAAATCAATTAACACTATTTTTTAAAAATTTTTTAAAATTTAAGAATTTTTTGTAATTTCAACACAACATTTATGTAATTGTAAACAAAAAAGTGTTTTTAGCTAAAGTTTTTTTAATTTTAATTTTTGAAGAATTCTTATCTATTTTTAAGTATTTTTGCAGAAAAAAATAACAAATTAATAAAAAACACAAAAGTTAGGGTCTTTTCCGCAAACCATTTAATTTAAATTTACCAAACCATGATTTTAGACATTTCTAAAAAAAAAAAAAAATAAAAAAAATTGTTGCAGGTAAAATGGTTAAAGATTTTAAAAGCAAAAGGTATAAGCTTCAGAATAAAAAAATATTATGTTAACACTATTTTTTTGAGAACTCCACCAAACTTTTTGATTTCTAAGCTAACAACACAAATAAAACTACTATTTAAAAGTTTTACAAAGTACATATAATGGAAATATTTAACCTCAATAATATTGTTTGCTTATTGGAAATGTTTTGTGTAATTAAACAAAATACAAAAGTTATTGATATCTCAAAAAATGAATTTTTGACAACTGTTTTTGTAAACCCAAAACATTTTTTTTTAATTTTATTTATATTAAAAAATACTTGACTGTAGCGACCCCTAGTGACGCACAGTGGGGAATCTGTAAAAAAAGTGGATATAAATCTATAACTTCTAAACGAATAGCTAGATTTTAATAAAATTTCCCATGAGGAGGTGTTGATAAGTTTAAGTTTTGAATTTGGGCTTAAACAACCAAGGGAAGGGGGGCCGAGCCACAATGCCCCAAAGTGGGGCACCTCGAGTATACCAAAAATTAAAAATGATGCCAAATTTTTGTTTGTGAAAGATTTTTTATATATATGGAATGTACTAGACGAGATCTATAAAAAAATTGCTTTAGCCATATATTATCTCTTATAGTTCAAGAGTTATTCGCATTTGAAAAGTAAAATTTTATTTTTTTGCCTACCTTGGTCTGCTATTTTGCTAATAACGGATCCAATTCTTTCCCGATTTTCTTGAAGTGTCTTTTTTTGAATTAACAACAAATTTTTAACAATCTTAAGAAAGAAATGTTAAAAACTATATACTGAGTCAAAAGTTATGTGCATTCAAACTTAAAAAAAAATAAAAAAAGTCGTTTTTCCGCCATTTTTTTTTTCGAAAAAAGTAACTACAATAATTTTAAATTATACAGAAAATGAGAAAAAGATAAATAATAGCGGTATTCACACCGAGCTTGTTAGTTTGTTAGTCGTTAATCGTTACTTTTTTACACGCATTTTGTTTTTGTATATTTAACGCGCTAACGGATAAACATTTAACAAATTAACGACACGGCACCCCTGATAAAATAGTTGTTAGTTGGTAACTCACAATCAGCTGTTGCAGTTTCTAAATAAATATATTTAAAAAATCATTTGTGATACATTTCTAAAAAAATATTTGTGTACATTGAGAGTAAGTATGTTAAATAAATGATTTTTTATTTTATTTTAATAAATCATAAACTGTTCTCGTAGTGGATAACCAAAAGAAAAAATGAGTAATTAAATGGTTTACAATTGTTTTTTTTTTACACTTTCTCGTGGCATGTTTTATTTTCTCCAGAATAATAAATTGTGACGTGCGCCAAGATAGCATCGAAAAATAGCAACGCCGGTAATGAAAACGAGGGAATTTTCTAATATCGTTTAGGGGAATCGAGTGGCAACAAATGATTTTAGGAATTCAGGGGCAACGAAAACTGGAACAAATTTTAGCAATTTCGAGAGCAAGAAAGCCCGAAAACGATGTTAGGAATTAAGCGGTAATGTAATTATTCAGCATAAAAAAAATCCAGAGAAATTCGAGCTCCTTTAAAAATGGTCAGAAAATCTGGGATTCTAAATAAAATAGAATCTGGGCAGTGTCAGGGCATAGACTCAATGGAAATTGAAAGTATACATCCCACTGAATATAAAACGCTTTCCGTGCAAAAAATTGTCAGAGCCGTTCCAGAGAAATTCGAGCTCCTCCAAAAATGGTCAGAAAATCTGGGATTCTAAATAAAATAGAATCTGGGCAGTGTCAGGGCATAGACTCAATGGAAATTGAAAGTATACATCCCACTGAATATAAAACGCTTTCCGTGCAAAAAATTGTCAGAGCCGTTCCAGAGAAATTCGAGCTCCTCCAAAAATGGTCAGAAAATCTGGGATTCTAAATAAAATAGAATCTGGGCAGTGTCAGGGCATAGACTCAATGGAAATTGAAAGTATACATCCCACTGAATATAAAACGCTTTCCGTGCAAAAAATTGTCAGAGCCGTTCCAGAGAAATTCGAGCTCCTCCAAAAATGGTCAGAAAATCTGGGATTCTAAATAAAATAGAATCTGGGCAGTTTCAGGGCATAGACTCAATGGAAATTGAAAGTATACATCCCACTGAATATAAAACGCTTTCCGTGCAAAAAATTGTCAGAGCCGTTCCAGAGAAATTCGAGCTCCTCCAAAAATGGTCAGAAAATCTGGGATTCTAAATAAAATAGAATCTGGGCAGTGTCAGGGCATAGACTCAATGGAAATTGAAAGTATACATCCCACTGAATATAAAACGCTTTCCGTGCAAAAAATTGTCAGAGCCGTTCCAGAGAAATTCGAGCTCCTCCAAAAATGGTCAGAAAATCTGGGATTCTAAATAAAATAGAATCTGGGCAGTGTCAGGGCATAGACTCAATGGAAATTGAAAGTATACATCCCACTGAATATAAAACGCTTTCCGTGCAAAAAATTGTCAGAGCCGTTCCAGAGAAATTCGAGCTCCTCCAAAAATGGTCAGAACATCTGAGATTCTAAATAAAATAGAATCTGGGCAGTGTCAGGGCATAGACTCAATGGAAATTGAAAGTATACATTCCACTGAATATAAAACGCTTTCCGTGCAAAAAATTGTCAGAGCCGTTCCAGAGAAATTCGAGCTCCTCCAAAAATGGTCAGAAAATCTGGGATTCTAAATAAAATAGAATCTGGGCAGTGTCAGGGCATAGACTCAATGGAAATTGAAAGTATACATCCCACTGAATATAAAACGCTTTCCGTGCAAAAAATTGTCAGAGCCGTTCCAGAGAAATTCGAGCTCCTCCAAAAATGGTCAGAAAATCTGGGATTCTAAATAAAATAGAATCTGGGCAGTGTCAGGGCATAGACTCAATGGAAATTGAAAGTATACATCCCACTGAATATAAAACGCTTTCCGTGCAAAAAATTGTCAGAGCCGTTCCAGAGAAATTCGAGCTCCTCCAAAAATGGTCAGAAAATCTGGGATTCTAAATAAAATAGAATCTGGGCAGTGTCAGGGCATAGACTCAATGGAAATTGAAAGTATACATCCCACTGAATATAAAACGCTTTCCGTGCAAAAAATTGTCAGAGCCGTTCCAGAGAAATTCGAGCTCCTCCAAAAATGGTCAGAAAATCTGGGATTCTAAATAAAATAGAATCTGGGCAGTTTCAGGGCATAGACTCAATGGAAATTGAAAGTATACATCCCACTGAATATAAAACGCTTTCCGTGCAAAAAATTGTCAGAGCCGTTCCAGAGAAATTCGAGCTCCTCCAAAAATGGTCAGAAAATCTGGGATTCTAAATAAAATAGAATCTGGGCAGTGTCAGGGCATAGACTCAATGGAAATTGAAAGTATACATCCCACTGAATATAAAACGCTTTCCGTGCAAAAAATTGTCAGAGCCGTTCCAGAGAAATTCGAGCTCCTCCAAAAATGGTCAGAAAATCTGGGATTCTAAATAAAATAGAATCTGGGCAGTGTCAGGGCATAGACTCAATGGAAATTGAAAGTATACATCCCACTGAATATAAAACGCTTTCCGTGCAAAAAATTGTCAGAGCCGTTCCAGAGAAATTCGAGCTCCTCCAAAAATGGTCAGAAAATCTGAGATTCTAAATAAAATAGAATCTGGGCAGTGTCAGGGCATAGACTCAATGGAAATTGAAAGTATACATTCCACTGAATATAAAACGCTTTCCGTGCAAAAAATTGTCAGAGCCGTTCCAGAGAAATTCGAGCTCCTCCAAAAATGGTCAGAAAATCTGGGATTCTAAATAAAATAGAATCTGGGCAGTGTCAGGGCATAGACTCAATGGAAATTGAAAGTATACATCCCACTGAATATAAAACGCTTTCCGTGCAAAAAATTGTCAGAGCCGTTCCAGAGAAATTCGAGCTCCTCCAAAAATGGTCAGAAAATCTGGGATTCTAAATAAAATAGAATCTGGGCAGTGTCAGGGCATAGACTCAATGGAAATTGAAAGTATACATCCCACTGAATATAAAACGCTTTCCGTGCAAAAAATTGTCAGAGCCGTTCCAGAGAAATTCGAGCTCCTCCAAAAATGGTCAGAAAATCTGGGATTCTAAATAAAATAGAATCTGGGCAGTGTCAGGGCATAGACTCAATGGAAATTGAAAGTATACATCCCACTGAATATAAAACGCTTTCCGTGCAAAAAATTGTCAGAGCCGTTCCAGAGAAATTCGAGCTCCTCCAAAAATGGTCAGAAAATCTGAGATTCTAAATAAAATAGAATCTGGGCAGTGTCAGGGCATAGACTCAATGGAAATTGAAAGTATACATTCCACTGAATATAAAACGCTTTCCGTGCAAAAAATTGTCAGAGCCGTTCCAGAGAAATTCGAGCTCCTCCAAAAATGGTCAGAAAATCTGGGATTCTAAATAAAATAGAATCTGGGCAGTGTCAGGGCATAGACTCAATGGAAATTGAAAGTATACATCCCACTGAATATAAAACGCTTTCCGTGCAAAAAATTGTCAGAGCCGTTCCAGAGAAATTCGAGCTCCTCCAAAAATGGTCAGAAAATCTGGGATTCTAAATAAAATAGAATCTGGGCAGTGTCAGGGCATAGACTCAATGGAAATTGAAAGTATACATCCCACTGAATATAAAACGCTTTCCGTGCAAAAAATTGTCAGAGCCGTTCCAGAGAAATTCGAGCTCCTCCAAAAATAGTCAGAAAATCTGGGATTCTAAATAAAATAGAATCTGGGCAGTGTCAGGGCATAGACTCAATGGAAATTGAAAGTATACATCCCACTGAATATAAAACGCTTTCCGTGCAAAAAATTGTCAGAGCCGTTCCAGAGAAATTCGAGCTCCTCCAAAAATGGTCAGAAAATCTGGGATTCTAAATAAAATAGAATCTGGGCAGTTTCAGGGCATAGACTCAATGGAAATTGAAAGTATACATCCCACTGAATATAAAACGCTTTCCGTGCAAAAAATTGTCAGAGCCGTTCCAGAGAAATTCGAGCTCCTCCAAAAATGGTCAGAAAATCTGGGATTCTAAATAAAATAGAATCTGGGCAGTGTCAGGGCATAGACTCAATGGAAATTGAAAGTATACATCCCACTGAATATAAAACGCTTTCCGTGCAAAAAATTTTCAGAGCCGTTCCAGAGAAATTCGAGCTCCTCCAAAAATGGTCAGAAAATCTGGGATTCTAAATAAAATAGAATCTGGGCAGTGTCAGGGCATAGACTCAATGGAAATTGAAAGTATACATCCCACTGAATATAAAACGCTTTCCGTGCAAAAAATTTTCAGAGCCGTTCCAGAGAAATTCGGGCTCCTCCAAAAATGGTCAGAAAATCTGGGATTCTAAATAAAATAGAATCTGGGCAGTGTCAGGGCATAGACTCAATGGAAATTGAAAGTATACATCCCACTGAATATAAAACGCTTTCCGTGCAAAAAATTGTCAGAGCCGTTCAAGAGAAATTCGAGCTCCTCCAAAAATGGTCAGAAAATCTGGGATTCTAAATAAAATAGAATCTGGGCAGTGTCAGGGCATAGACTCAATGGAAATTGAAAGTATACATCCCACTGAATATAAAACGCTTTCCGTGCAAAAAATTGTCAGAGCCGTTCCAGAGAAATTCGAGCTCCTCCAAAAATGGTCAGAAAATCTGGGATTCTAAATAAAATAGAATCTGGGCAGTGTCAGGGCATAGACTCAATGGAAATTGAAAGTATACATCCCACTGAATATAAAACGCTTTCCGTGCAAAAAATTGTCAGAGCCGTTCCAGAGAAATTCGAGCTCCTCCAAAAATGGTCAGAAAATCTGGGATTCTAAATAAAATAGAATCTGGGCAGTGTCAGGGCATAGACTCAATGGAAATTGAAAGTATACATCCCACTGAATATAAAACGCTTTCCGTGCAAAAAATTGTCAGAGCCGTTCCAGAGAAATTCGAGCTCCTCCAAAAATGGTCAGAAAATCTGGGATTCTAAATAAAATAGAATCTGGGCAGTGTCAGGGCATAGACTCAATGGAAATTAAAAGTATATGTACATCCCACTAAATATATGAAAAGCTTTCCGAGCATTTGGTCATATACCACGTGCTCGTTGCAATTCTTTTTTTTTTATTAGGAATTGCGATCGATTTAAGTAAGTTTGGAGTCGACCTATACCTTCATATAGGGAAATCATAAATGGTACAGTTAAACGACACCAATCATTAACTAATGCAAGAGTGAGACGCAAATCTCTCGTATGCGGCGAAAAAAGGACGGCCTGATTACCTTTAATACAATAATGACGTGCGAGTTCTTTTTTACCCAGAGTTGTATTATGGCACGTGTTTAGCAAATCAACCGCAGACTTACAGGCATGTGATGGAAGTAGAAATCGTAAACAAATCAGTTTTGGAAATACATTTTAATGCATTTATTTGTTTATTTTTAAAATTTTTGTTTTAAGATTCTCTTTAGTAGCACAATATCTTTATATTTTATGAGATCAAAGTTTTCCAATACACAAATATTACATAAAAAATTGACTTCTAAAACTCATTCGTTTTCCATTTCCATCACATGCCTGATAGACTTAAAGACAGTAAATAGTAGCAATAATTAAGAAAAATTTAATTGTTTCTTTAATTACCAATACGGCGAATCTTAAATAACTTATTTTTACAAATGAATAGGAAATTAATTCATTAAAAACAATAAAATTTGCGGTTGATTTCTTTGTTTAATAATACCTTGAGGTATTTATATACTCGATATTTTGATTTATGGTATGATTAGAAAATTACAATAAATATATAAATAAGTACTACAAAAATTAAACTTCTATTAATTCTCTGGAACGGCTCTGAAAATTTTTTGCACGGAAAGCGTTTTATATTCAGTGGGATGTATACTTTCAATTTCCATTGAGTCTATGCCCTGACACTGCCCAGATTCTATTTTATTTAGAATCCCAGATTTTCTGACCATTTTTGGAGGAGCTCGAATTTCTCTGGAACGGCTCTGACAATTTTTTGCACGGAAAGCGTTTTATATTCAGTGGGATGTATACTTTCAATTTCCATTGAGTCTATGCCCTGACACTGCCCAGATTCTATTTTATTTAGAATCCCAGATTTTCTGACCATTTTTGGAGGAGCTCGAATTTCTCTGGAACGGCTCTGACAATTTTTTGCACGGAAAGCGTTTTATATTCAGTGGGATGTATACTTTCAATTTCCATTGAGTCTATGCCCTGACACTGCCCAGATTCTATTTTATTTAGAATCCCAGATTTTCTGACCATTTTTGGAGGAGCTCGAATTTCTCTGGAACGGCTCTGACAATTTTTTGCACGGAAAGCGTTTTATATTCAGTGGAATGTATACTTTCAATTTCCATTGAGTCTATGCCCTGACACTGCCCAGATTCTATTTTATTTAGAATCTCAGATTTTCTGACCATTTTTGGAGGAGCTCGAATTTCTCTGGAACGGCTCTGACAATTTTTTGCACGGAAAGCGTTTTATATTCAGTGGGATGTATACTTTCAATTTCCATTGAGTCTATGCCCTGACACTGCCCAGATTCTATTTTATTTAGAATCCCAGATTTTCTGACCATTTTTGGAGGAGCTCGAATTTCTCTGGAACGGCTCTGACAATTTTTTGCACGGAAAGCGTTTTATATTCAGTGGGATGTATACTTTCAATTTCCATTGAGTCTATGCCCTGACACTGCCCAGATTCTATTTTATTTAGAATCCCAGATTTTCTGACCATTTTTGGAGGAGCTCGAATTTCTCTTGAACGGCTCTGACAATTTTTTGCACGGAAAGCGTTTTATATTCAGTGGGATGTATACTTTCAATTTCCATTGAGTCTATGCCCTGACACTGCCCAGATTCTATTTTATTTAGAATCCCAGATTTTCTGACCATTTTTGGAGGAGCTCGAATTTCTCTTGAACGGCTCTGACAATTTTTTGCACGGAAAGCGTTTTATATTCAGTGGGATGTATACTTTCAATTTCCATTGAGTCTATGCCCTGACACTGCCCAGATTCTATTTTATTTAGAATCCCAGATTTTCTGACCATTTTTGGAGGAGCCCGAATTTCTCTGGAACGGCTCTGAAAATTTTTTGCACGGAAAGCGTTTTATATTCAGTGGGATGTATACTTTCAATTTCCATTGAGTCTATGCCCTGACACTGCCCAGATTCTATTTTATTTAGAATCCCAGATTTTCTGACCATTTTTGGAGGAGCTCGAATTTCTCTGGAACGGCTCTGAAAATTTTTTGCACGGAAAGCGTTTTATATTCAGTGGGATGTATACTTTCAATTTCCATTGAGTCTATGCCCTGACACTGCCCAGATTCTATTTTATTTAGAATCCCAGATTTTCTGACCATTTTTGGAGGAGCTCGAATTTCTCTGGAACGGCTCTGACAATTTTTTGCACGGAAAGCGTTTTATATTCAGTGGGATGTATACTTTCAATTTCCATTGAGTCTATGCCCTGAAACTGCCCAGATTCTATTTTATTTAGAATCCCAGATTTTCTGACCATTTTTGGAGGAGCTCGAATTTCTCTGGAACGGCTCTGACAATTTTTTGCACGGAAAGCGTTTTGTATTCAGTGGGATGTATACTTTCAATTTCCATTGAGTCTATGCCCTGACACTGCCCAGATTCTATTTTATTTAGAATCCCAGATTTTCTGACCATTTTTGGAGGAGCTCGAATTTCTCTGGAACGGCTCTGACAATTTTTTGCACGGAAAGCGTTTTATATTCAGTGGGATGTATACTTTCAATTTCCATTGAGTCTATGCCCTGACACTGCCCAGATTCTATTTTATTTAGAATCCCAGATTTTCTGACCATTTTTGGAGGAGCTCGAATTTCTCTGGAACGGCTCTGACAATTTTTTGCACGGAAAGCGTCTTATATTCAGTGGGATGTATACTTTCAATTTCCATTGAGTCTATGCCCTGACACTGCCCAGATTCTATTTTATTTAGAATCCCAGATTTTCTGACCATTTTTGGAGGAGCTCGAATTTCTCTGGAACGGCTCTGACAATTTTTTGCACGGAAAGCGTTTTATATTCAGTGGGATGTATACTTTCAATTTCCATTGAGTCTATGCCCTGACACTGCCCAGATTCTATTTTATTTAGAATCCCAGATTTTCTGACCATTTTTGGAGGAGCTCGAATTTCTCTGGAACGGCTCTGACAATTTTTTGCACGGAAAGCGTTTTATATTCAGTGGGATGTATACTTTCAATTTCCATTGAGTCTATGCCCTGACACTGCCCAGATTCTATTTTATTTAGAATCCCAGATTTTCTGACCATTTTTGGAGGAGCTCGAATTTCTCTGGAACGGCTCTGACAATTTTTTGCACGGAAAGCGTTTTATATTCAGTGGGATGTATACTTTCAATTACCATTTTCCAATCCCAGACAATTTTTTGCACGAAAAACTTTCTATATTCAGTGAGATTCGTTGCTATTTTTCGTTGCTATTATTAAAAATCTCCTCAATTCCCTCAATTCATTTCCGGTGATGCCACTAAAATTCAAGAAAACGGGATTGCAAATTTCATTTCCGCCGTTGCTATTTTTCGATGCTATCTTGGCGCACGTTAAATTGTGTCAAAACAATAAATCAGCTGTTTTACTACGAAAGTTACCAGACTAACAAAGTTTTAAAAATGGGGTCGTTCACAGTTGGTAACTTTAACAAATTAACAAACTACCGACTAACAAACTAACAAGCTCGGTGTGAATACCGCTAATGTGTTAATATTTTTCTGAAAGGTAACATTTCGGGAAATACTATAAAAGCAAAATAATATCAAAATTTTTATTATTGCGTGGTCCAGAGCCTTCCGAAGTAGACCTATTTTTTATGAAAATTTCAACTTTAGACAACATATTCTAAAATCCTATAGCTGATTTCAAAAAACTAAGACCTGTTTTGTATCTGTTCTTCAATATTATGCAAAGGGATTTCACAGCCCCGAGCTTGGTGCCTTTAATAGATCCAAAAATTCATTGTTAAAAAAAGAGTTGCAATCGGTTTATGTTTGTACTTATGTATTATATAGGTACCTAACATTGAACTTGTTATGGAAGACAATAACTTGGTGAAGAAATTTCACTAGAGATGTTAATCATTCGTTCATTACTGTGGCACGTGGACAAAATAAGGTAGACATATTGTACATCAATATTTTGGAAATTGTATCTTCTTTTCAAAAATGTTTAAATATACTAAAAATTAAAAACTTCATAGAAGACTTTTTGCAAAAGAAAGAATTTTTTTTTTTTTTTTTGAAAATTTAAATTTTTAAACTGCTATAGCTTTTTGGTTTATGAATATTTTTTAATAAAATTTTACAATTATGTAAATAGACATTTTTTGTCGAAATGCAGAAGTGAAAATTTGGATTTAGATTTGTTATTGAGAATCCCACAATTCCCAAAAAACTTTTCAAAAATCCCTAAATTTTGTACGAGTCCATCAGTCTGATCAGGTGATGATCTCCGGCAAAGTTGTTGTGCATGAGACCGGGAAGGTTTCTGAGTTGGTACAACCACGCCTACTTTAACGCTCACTTTTTTTAAATTGATTAATTACTTCTGCATGGGTTTTTACAGATATACTTCATACAAATTGTATACACATCTTACTGAAGGCGAGGTAAAAATAAAAATTTTATGTGCCACGCCCACTTTCACACCCCATCACAAAAAATTAATGTTTGTATGTATGTCCTTTATTGAATCGTAAACATGCATTTGATCAAGTGATGATCGTCGGCAAAGTTGTTGTGTATTAGTCCGGGAAGGTTTCTCAGTTGGTACAACCACGCCAATTATATTTTATTTATTTATTTTTTTAGTAGCCGCTCTTTAGAGTAGCTACTTCATTTATTGAATTGAATCTTAAGAATGATTTTTTTATTTGACAGAAATACAAAAATTAAAATCTTATATTTAACTAAGAGTAAGCAACATAAACATTAATGCTTACGTTGCTGTCTGGCTAAATGTGGAAACGTAATTGGAAACTAATGCTCCGCTACACTTAGCCAGCCAATAATGTTTGTTTAGGGATGGATATGTAACTCGCCTACTCTAACGCCCACTTTTTTAAATAATTAATTTCTTCCGCATGGGTTTTTACAGATTTACTTCAAACAATTTGTATACACATCTTATTGAAGGCGAGGTAAAAATAAATATTTTATGTGCCACGCCCACTTTCACGCCCCATCACAAAATATTAATGTTTGTATATATGTCCTTTATAGAATCGTAAACTATGCATTTGGTCACGTAATGATCTTCGGCAAAGTTATTGTGCATGAGTCAGGGAAAATTTCTCAGTTGGTATGACCACACCTACTTTAACACCCACTTTTTTATATTGATTAATTGCTTCTGCATAGGGTTTTACAGAGTTACTTCAAACAATTTGTATACACATCTTACTGAAGGCGAGGTAAAAATAAAAATTTTATGTGCCAAGTGTAAGACTTTTTGCAAAAGAAAGAATTTTTTTTTTTTTTTTGAAAATTTAAATTTTTAAACTGCTATAGCTTTTTGGTTTATGAATATTTTTTAATAAAATTTTACAATTATGTAAATAGACATTTTTTGTCGAAATGCAGAAGTGAAAATTTGGATTTAGATTTGTTATTGAGAATCCCACAATTCCCAAAAAACTTTTCAAAAATCCCTAAATTTTGTACGAGTCCATCAGTCTGATCAGGTGATGATCTCCGGCAAAGTTGTTGTGCATGAGACCGGGAAGGTTTCTGAGTTGGTACAACCACGCCTACTTTAACGCTCACTTTCACACCCCATCCCAAAAAATTAATGTTTATATGTATGTCCCTTATAGAATCGTAACCATGCATTTGATCAAGTGATGATCGTCGGCAAAGTTGTTGTGTATGAGTCCGGAAAGGTTTCTCAGTTGGTACGACCACGCCTACTCTAACGCCCACTTTTTAAATTGATTAATTTCTTCTGCATGGGTTTCTACAGATTTACCTCAAACAATTTGTATACACATTTTACTGAAGGCGAGTTAAAAATAAAAATTTTATGTGCCAAAGCTTCTTATTTCTTTCGACCACTCCTACTTTTTTAAATTGTGTAATTGATTCTACTCGGATTTTAACATATTTACTTTAAATCGAATACACATTCGATTCATACTCCACGCCCGCTTTAACGCCTTATCTCTTGCAGGACAACTCCTGCCGGGAAGGCCAGACCGCTGGACCGATCTTACTAAAAATTTGACGGAATATAACTAAGACTCCGGCATGACTAAGGCACATTATTACAACTTGGTAATAGTTAAAGGTATGATGTTATCGGACAGATAAGAAGTATTTGGTTATTATAAGTCTACTTTAATCTAAAAGCGACCGATAAGCTAAAGGGAAGATCATTTTGCCTTTAATTTTATAGTGAGGTTTATGTATTTGAAGTTGCCATATGTTCTGAAAAATTGACAACTTCATGAAAAATAAATTAATTTTAATTTTGTTTTGCCAATAAATAATTTGATAAATAAAAATGGAAAGCAGACGTTTGATTTATATTTTTTTCACAAACAAATATTTTCACAAACACAAAAAATTTACTGTTTCTTGTCAGTAATTTGTCAAAAGTAATCGGGTTTTAACTGGTATTGTCATATTTTAGAAAAAAATTATTTTATTTTACAAGGAAGTTGTAATAACGAAAAATTTTTAAGGTCATTTTATTCCTCACTTTAATTAAAGTTACCTTTTATTATTAAGAACATTAAAGGTAAGTTGTAATAATGGCCCTAAGAATACTTCTTTCCACAGTCTAATTTTTTTTTAAAATGACCAAAATCAATAAAATTATTTAAAATGAATTGAACATTTGTGTAATGTCTTTCTTTCAAATTTATTTTAATTGGTAGCGTAGCAACGCGCACAGGGTACAGCTAGTACTTCTCATAAACAGTTTGGTATTGAAAATCAGTAAAATCGGTTCGGTAGATCCGGAGTTATAAATCAAAATCTGAGCCAACCTCCAATAGTTTTTTTTTTTGCTAATTTTTTTAAATATACATATTTTAGATAAAGGCATGCAATTTTACACAAGTTATTTTTCTGATAAAAGGATACATAAATGCCTTTAAAATGACAATATTGATACAAAATTCATCAAAAACAAGTTTCATATAAAATTAAATTACAAAACAATATTTGCTTCGGTTCGGTCGATGTTTGACCATAGCCCCCATACAAAGTCACTTCCGAAAATCATTTAAATATGTATAATCACAGATCATGTACACATATACAGTGCTGTGCAAAATAATAGACTATTATATATTAAATAATTTATATTTGATTTAACACTCTTAAAAACACTTTCTCTCAGGATTTTTTGGTACCGTTATTTTTGATATTGTCTATACTAAATATAATGGGTATTTTTTAGTTTCTTTCTCTCCTTAATGTGCTTTCGTAAACATTTTAAGAAAAGTCAAAATATAATTTGTGCAAAATAATAGACTTATTTTAAAAGAAAATATTTTTTATTAATTAGAGATGGAAAATGAACTACTATTTCTTAATTTTTAAGAGAAAAGTTTTATTCAGGCTACTAGTTCAAATAATTAAGAATACTATTGTAAAGTACTGGAACAATTGGCAAATTGGAATGCATTTTCTACCCGGCCAAGGGCGTCTTCAGCAATCTTCATTGTCCAGTATCACTATGTAAATATCATCTATTTAACTCACCGTTTTTTGAGAAATAGCGTACAAGAATTATGATATTTCTTTTTAACGTGTTGTGAGTTAGAACGAAATTTACGTACGTTTACAATGTGTGTGTATTCTTTATTATTGTTTATGAAACTTGTATTACTACAAATTTGTTTTTGCTTTTCTTGCTGCGTCTACCTTTTTTGTAGATCAATAACAGCAATTGTATGTAGTTTTTGTTGTCATATCTCCTTTTATTTCTCCTTTTTTGGTTGATTGAGTTATTTTTTGTAACTACGAAAACCGGAGATGGGATGATGACTACATACTTTGATACACCGCGCCATGGTGTTTATTATGTTATTAATTAGAGATGAAAAATGAACTACTATTTCTTAATTTTTAAGAGAAAAGTTTTATTCAGGCTACTAGTTCAAATAATTAAGAATACTATTGTAAAGTACTGGAATAAAACTTTTCTGAATAAAACTTTTCTCTTAAAAATATTTTTTGTTTTAATTTTCCTGATAATTTGGATAAATTTTTTATAAAATTTTTTTATTCGAAGGTTTACTTCTAGTTAAATATAAAAATTTATTTGAAATTTATTTTTGTATACCTCTGGCTGTTTCTTAACCAGAAGAGCTATCAGTAAATCCGTGGTAGCGGTTGTTTTGCGAGGTCTACCACGGGTTTAATTTTTATATTTAACTAGAAGTAAACCTTTGAATAAAAAAAAATTTTATAAAAAAAAAATGTTACAATAATACTCGCAAGAGGAAAAATTCTCATTCAGTTGGATAAATTTTCTCAAAATAATTAAATGTAAGGTAAATGAAATATTATTGTTAAAAAATTATTATAAAGTAATATTATTTTTACGAAAAGATGGGCCGTAATGTACATTGCACTCCTGAAGAAAGGCGAATAGCGAAAAAATTACATGACCAAGGAAAAACACTTGATTTTATTGCGGAATTGCTTGGAAGGTTTCACCATTTCGTCCGAAACGCCATCAAATGGAAGCCTTCAAAAGAAACACGGATTTACTGATAGCTCTTCTGGTTAAGAAACAGCCATTTCTATCTTCACAAGCCGTTTTTGAAGAAATAGACAACATAATTAGTGCTTCAACAGTCCAACGAAGACTTTTAGAGAAAGGTTTGTCAAGTAGAATTGCCAGAAAGGTATCATTTTTAAGCTCAAAAAACAAAGCAGCTCGAAAGAAATTTGCCACAAAATTTAAAAACAGTGTAGTTGATGATTTTAAGAACATTTTATGGAGTGATGGGACAAAAATCAATTTGTTCGGTTCAGATAGTCGCAGAAATGTTAGAAGACCAAAAGGAAAGGTCCTAGATGATCGCTCTACAAAAAAGACTGTAAAACACGGCGGAGGAAGTATAATGGTATAGGGTGCATTTTCTTTATCAGATCACAGAAATAATGAACAAAGAGCTGTACCGTGATATTTTGAAAGATATTATGCTACCCTATGCGGAGAACAATATGCCATCAGAATGGACTTTTCAACAGGACAATGATCCTAAGCACTCGTCAAAATTAGTTAAATCTTATGTGAGTGCTAACAATGTATCTATTTTAGAATGGCCTTCACAGTCACCGGATCTCAATCCTATTGAGAACCTTTGGGTTGAACTGAAGAGAGGCCTAGATGGGAAGAGATTCCGCACTAAAAATCAACTTTGGGAAGAAGTTAGAAAGCAGTAGGAGGCAATTTCTATAGAAAAATGCTAAAATTAATAGAATCAATGCCAAGAAGAGTTCAGTGCGTTTTAAACAACAATGGTGGTTATTCAGGTTATTGAATTAACTGGCATATTATTAAAATATTCAATATTAGTATACAATATAATTTGTTTAAGAAATTTTTAATAAGTCTATTATTTTGAATCATAGGAAAATGAATTTTATTAAATTTTTGTGCTAAATAAAGTAATAAAAAAACATAAACATTTGTGGTTGGTGTATCATTTAGTACAATTCTTAAATAAATAAAAAATAAATTTAAGTATCATTCATAATGGGAAATATTTAGGAAAAAAATAAGTCTATTATTTTGCACAGCACTGTATATGCCAAAATCAAACTGTTGGATTTTGTGAATATATGTAGGTCCATGTTTGACCATATAAGGTCCACTTTCGAAAATTATTTGAATATTCTGAATCTGGCTAAATGTTCATTTAAATATACCGGTAATTTGTTGTAATTCGACATGATCCCATATAAGCACCAACTCCGAAAAACAAGTAACGCCACAAAAATGTCTAATAAATATCGATATCAAACCAAAATTTTATACCGATCAAAATTTTAATCTAGAAATCATACTAATATCGGTCATGCGGCAATTATACTACTGGATTTTGGCAATAGTTCCCAAATAAAGTAAACTCCCGGGTATCATTATAAAAACATTTGTTAACTACGTTGAGATTAAATTCAATTCTAAATAAGCTTCGAATACATAGAAATCACATTACTGGATATGTACATGATTTTGAAGATAACAGTCCAGTATTGATCCACTATAACACTTATAAATTCTTGTAAATAACGTTACTGAGATGATATAAACCTCTTCTTATAACCTTATCCTCTTTTATTTTCTTTTCCTTAACCAGGTGATTTTATATATGTATATAGTATAGATATAATCAACGTGCACAAATTTCTAAGAATCTGGCTATTATAGAACTGTAGATATATAATATTAAATATAAATATTGTAGAACTGTAAATATATGATATTAAATATTTACTTTGTATGGGAGCTGCCACTCCCACTGGTCCGATCCCGCCCATTTTTTCCTGATTATTCAAATCAGTAACATATGGGAGCCTATTGCTATCACAATAGTCAAGATATTCAATTTATGTGGGAGGGGCCACGCCCACTTGAAATGTATATATCCGAAAACCCAATTTGGACTATAACCTTTTAAATTAAACCGGTTTGGGCCAAATCGGTTGGATAGTTTTAGATTCTATAGAGGACAAACATACAAACATTGTATTTTATATATTTCCTTATTAAACTTTTCAATTTGTTTCTTTTTATTCGGTATATGCGTTGATTGTACATATTCGCAATTATTTTCCCTCAGAGCTCTGAAAGCTAAATTACGTTTAGATCGAGCAATCTTTATTTCATTGGAATTAATCCATTTATCATAACATGTCTTTTTTGCTCTTCTCAAGGGTACATTTTGCTCAAAGTTTTCAAGTATAATTTAAAGAAAGAAAGTTGATCCTCCAGTAAGAAACTGAAATAAGAAAAATCAACTGATTGCAATTGCAGTCAGCACAGCTTTAAGTTTGCGAAAATAATATTCCGTGGAAACTCTTTTAACTTTGATATTATACGAAATTGAAATCAAAGCATGTCCCGAATTTAAAATTGGCATTTGAAACTAAGTTTTCTTATAAACTAAATCTGAATTATCTATGAAATGTGTTGTTAAACAATTATAACTGATAGTCCTACTCTCACAGAGAAATCTCTAACAGTTTGGCTTTTTCCTTTCTCAAACAAATTGGTATTGAAATCGCCCAATAAAATCAGATTTGGAAAACGAGCAGCTACATCCCCTACAAAAGTAGTCACAGCTTACTGTGACATTTAAATTAGCCAAAATAATTTTTTATTTCTAAAACTTTTTGATCAATTACAACTTTTAGCATTTTTTGCCTAGATCCCACTAAATTTCGTGTAGTTTGAGGAGTTATTATTGCCTGTTTCTTCCTTATCACAGATTTATCGTTCGAAATCTTGTGTTTGCGGACGTTTTAATCTAAAATTGCCCTTAAGTTCTCAATAAGATTCAAATCAGGTGACTGTGACGGCGGTCGCATCATGTGGGGACAATTCCAAATCAGCCATTACAACGCAATACTTGATTTATGTTTTGGATCGTTGCCCTAATAGACCCGAATTGCACCCTAATACCAAGTTGTTCAGCACTTTGTAGTAAATGTCATTTTTTGTCCATTGTACCTTCAATAAACTGCTAGTTTCCTACACCACCTGATGATATAAATACAAGCCCAAACCATGACACTGCCACCGCCGTACTTTACTGTTGATTTTAAGTTTTTTGTTTTGTAGCTCTATATTAGGCTTTCCCCAAACGTAAGTTAGACCATCGAGCAAAATATATTAAATTTAGACTCGTGTGCAAAAATAACATGGTTTCAAAGTTTAGGTCTTTGGTAACGTGCTCTTTAGCAAATTTTACCTAAGCCACATATTTTTCGGACTTTTGTTTTATACGAGTATATTCTTCTTATTTTAGGATATCTACCTATAAAACGAAATAAAAGTTTTAATTCAAGTTTGGTTGAACTAAACTTAGAGCTTAGAAACTTGTTTAATTTTTATCCGCAAAATGTTCCAAGATTAAATTAAACTATTTGCTGTTTTTGTTTTTATTATTAAAAATTATTTAATGGAATTAATATTAATATTGTACATTATACAAATTTGTATTGTTATATTATATAAACACATGTAAAACAAAAACAAAAGTAATGAAGAAAATTTTAGCGATATTAAATTAAGTTTATACATACATATATAACACTAAATTACATATATGTACATACATACATATGTATTCTTATTTGTTATTTTAGTTTTTAAAATTTAATTAATTAAGTTTTATACAAAAGTAAAAGAAAAACATTTTTCATACAATTCGTAATAATCAGTGACTAATGATGGTGATTTCATATAAAAATGTATAAAAACTAAACAGCTTCAATAATAACTGAAATTATTAATAATGAACATAATAATATTTATTTACTATAAATTAAAAAAAAACAAGTACATATTTACATACAAATACAAGATAAATACATACAAAAATACTTATTATACATACCTATATTATGGCCATTCACATTCTCTTGCATTTCTAGTATTTTGAGTAATTGTATAAAATAAAAAAAATTTCCAAAGAATTTTTAATATTGTTATTTACGCAATATGTACACAGAAATACACGAGATTCTGAACATCCATAAATAATATTTATTTCGTTATTTTATTATTACTGTAAAGTAATGATTGCTTTTTTATTTAAAGGATTTTTATTGTTCTTCTTTTAAACTATTAGTTATTTTGTTTTTGTTTTTTTCTTTTTACACTAACAAATGACTAATATTTATTTGAGGTGTTTGCAAAATTTTATTTCGATACAACAATTTACTTAAATTAAATAAGAAAAATTGTAATAAAACGAAAATTCGAAATATTTATGTAAATATATTTTGTGAGAACATTAAATTAATTAGCTTTTCTTTAACAGTAAATAAATAAATAAATTGTTTCATTTTAAGAACATGCATTCATTATGTATCAACGGTGAATAAAATGACTTGTATCCCTTTCAAACATTTTGTTGCATGACCCTTGCGAAAAACTAATTTGTGTGACTTGTTTTTGCACCAAACCTTAAATATATAGTACATACATACATAGGTACATATTGTACTTTATGGAAGAAAAATGTATTTCAAGAGACAGTTTTCGATTTATTCGATTGTTAAAGCTGTTTATTTCGAGTATGATTGTTTAAATTAAGTACATAAGGAAATTTAAATGATCGATTCCCCACTTGGACTTAGTGCTTCAATTATCTATTTCTCACATACGAGTATGTACATACATACATATTTATAAGTATATGCTGATGAGTTTTAGATTTTTGTGGGGGAAGAATTTCTAAAATTTACTTTAAAAGTTGTCATTGTTGTTTAAAATACATACATACATATTTATATGTATAGTTACGTTTATGAGACAATTCTATTATGTATAAGTGTATGGAACCTAATAGTTTTTATTAAAATCAGGCTATCCGTATTTTTGGAATTTACTTTATCGAAATCTGAACTATTACCTTGTTTACTATTTTGTACCCAAATGAGAATTATATTGATTCTCATACAAAGAATAAATATAATGCACTAATAAACAAGTCATTATTAGACAACTTCTATGTAATGTATGCATTTAGTAATTGCATGTTATTACAAAGTTTTAGCTGTAAGATATTGGTGCTTTATTTCAGAAAAGATTTATTTTAATCTTAATTACGGAAGCCATTACCATTATCATATTCCAAACTTTAATATTTTTAACTAAAAAACACCTATGTACATATTTCATTTAATTTTATGGCAACAAGTATTTACGCAATTTTTTAATATCATATGTATAGATCTTGTGGAGAAGAATATTTGTTATCCTTTCATAGTTTGCCAATTAAAGATCAGTAAGTTTAATTTTCCTAAATCGAAATTATCCTATATGCATGAATTCAAATTTGTAATTAATCAATCATACTACTGTTCTTCATGTTTGCCGTTTGATTAATTTCAGTGCTTTGGGTCCTTATTATAATCAACGTATACTCGTACAACTTCACCCGAATATTTACGCTGGGATGGCATGAAATAAAAATCCGGTGTATCAGCACCACCATTCGACACCAAACGGGGATCTTCACGCGATCTATCACGATATTGACGTCGCTCATCGTTGGCCGGTTGTCTTTGAGCACTGCGATCGCGACGATCTTGTGTGTAATAGCCGGAAGGTTGCATATTTGATTGTTGTTGATGCTGTTGGCGTGGCAATGAGTAGGTACGATCAGCATACGAATTTCTCGAGTAACCCGCCGATGGCTGCTGATTATGCTGTTGTGGTTCGCTACGGTCGGTCCGTTCACTACGATCGTAACGATCATAATGGCTATTGACATTGTTTCCGGTATTAGCAGCATTTCCATTTCCATTGCGTTGTTGTGAACGACCATTGGTACGATATTCTTGCATGTTGGTAGTAGCATTACCATTGCTACGGGTCGCTCCATTGCTACTACCACCATTTGCTGCATTGTCATAGTACAATTGTGATTTGCTAGTGGGTGAGTGAGACATTTGTAAGGTGGTCTGTTGACTATTCGACGACGAACGTTGATTACGTGACTTATCTTTGTTGTGTGTTGTTGATGCTGTGCCTGAATGCATGATTTTTTCTTCCGTTTCTCCGTATGGATCAAATGCATAATTGGTATTCGATGAGTATTCTTTCCATGGTGAATTTTGAATAAGATTTTCCTGAAATTTTACAATTAAAATGATTAGTTAAGTTATTTGCACTATATAAACTTGATAAATAAATCCTCAACCAGTCAGCATTTTTTGTAAAAAAAATTATTTTTAAAAGCAAATCATAAGTTCGTTTTTATTTTATTTTATAAATACATAAATATAATAATCATGATGCGAATTGTCCCAACGATAAGGGCAGATATATTTCTACATTGGACAATCAACACTTTTCTTTTCATTATACATTTTTGTTCGACCTTTTAACAGTCACACATTAACTTGTATTTATGCTATTTTTATTTTTAGATTTTTAGATATTATAGAATGTGAAACGGTGAATATAAATTAGACGAAGCTGGAAAGAGTTAGAAAACAATAGTTAATAGTAGTAAAGATAATTACGAATATAAATAAAATGCTTTGAAATATGCAGAATTAGTCTAGTACCAAGAAAAAGGTGAATAAGAATGATAGAAAAATGTTGTTATGTAAATATGAAAGATTGTTTTACATATTTCATTTCATTACATTTATTTTCAGCAAAATTATGAATAAAAATTCCGCGGGAGTTTTTTTCCCTTTTACCATTTCCCCTATTCAAATTCAATGTAAAAAAATAAAAATTAAAAACCTCCCGCGGATTTTTTTTCATGATTGGGCCGTTTATTTCATTTCATTATACCCTACACCACCATTGTTGGGATTTGTGCTGATGTTTCTAACGCCCAGAAATATTGGTCCAACACCCACCTTAAAGTATACACAGAATCACTTTCTGAGTCGATTTAACGATGCCCGTCCGTCTGGCTGGCTGCCTGTCCGTGTAAAGCTTGTGCGCAGAGTATAGGTCGCAATTTTGAGGATATTTAAATAAAAATTGGTACGTGATAATTTTTCGGCCTAAGTATGGATGGGATTGAAACTGGTGTAAATCGGTGCATTATTTCACCTGGCCCCCATACAAATGTCCTCCCGAAATTGGGGTTTACCGATCATAAATGTTTGAATTATGCAAGTATCCAAACAAATTTCATCACAAATGAGTGGTAAATGAATCCAAATCACATCTGCAAATTTTGTACAGATCGGTCCATAATTACTCGTAGCTTTCATATAAGGCCCACTTCCGAAAATCACTTTAAAGAGCATAACTCTCTCAAAAATGTTGGTATCCAAATAATATTGAACGCAAATATATTTCATTAGTATATAAATAATACCGTACAATTTTATTATGATCGGTCCATAATTAGTCGAAAGTCCCATACAAGACTCTCTCTTCAATTCACTTTAAGCTCCATAAATCTTTTAAAAGTATTTCTATCGAGATAAAGATTAACACATATAATATTTATATTCACAGACATCATGACACTAAATTTTTTGATGATAGGTCCACAATATGCTATATCTCCCATAATATGCCCATTTCTTACTTGTTTTATTATTATAAAAAACCCTAATATTTATAAAACAATTTTAAATTCAATCCCGGAGGTTTGACCGATTTTTGTTAACTGTTTATTATATATTTCTTTTTATTGTACACTGGATGCATATAGAGGACTTTTCCTTATCTATTTATGTTTATACCACTTGTTGGGTGAAGACCAACACTATACAAAGCATGTACAAACCATTTGCTGTTAATGCGATCTTAATCTACACTGATGGTACACACTGACTGGTGTCAGTTGCAGACATTTAATATGAAGTCGTCTGTAATTAATATCTAAGTCGAATTTTTAAATCAATCGAGTTACACGGTTCCAACATGGTGAAGAGAACTTGTCTTTTGGATTGTATACATTCCCTAACTCAACATGAAAATTATGGCATCACTGAGAATAAGAATCCTGGTAAATCTGCAATGTGGCGCATTGTTGTGTATGTGATCGATGATGAATAGAGGGCCGCTCTTAGGCATAGGATAGGATCAAGACTTTTAATGGATAAACTTACTGGGCCTTGAACGATTGTAAAAAAAATATGTATGTGCCCGCACAGACTATCGTGTCGTGCCAAATAAAGATGTGGAGTGTTTTAGGAAAATTTGAAATTTATTTATTAGAACTAAGCAACCGAAAAATATATGGATCATTTAAGTAAGTATTTGGATTTCCCCTAAAATCAAGGAATTTGAACAGTTGTATCGAGTAAATTCTCTCATAATATACTGAATTGTAATATGAAAATGCGTAGAAAAATACAATTTTGGCCTTACAATGGTTTTGAAAACGAGCAAAATTTTATATCTACGTACTTATAAATCTTAAAATTCTCAAGTGTGTGTATATCCAAACTTATGATAAATATAATAATAAAAACTTGTAGCAAACATGAAATTCTAAAAATATTTTAAATATTCGAGATTTGAAGATTATTCGGGTTTAAAAGTACTTTTCGTTTATAAAATTTACACTATTTCGGCGACAAGTAAATAAGATTTAATGATAACTATGGAAAGGTCGTATCCGCTATTACTCTCGAAGGAGTTGTTATGCAAATCAAACCAATTTCAGGACATTATTTATTTATTTGTGCTATTAAAAGTGTATGTCTCTAATTAGTAATTATATGTTCTCTAATTTATAATTGCAAATTATTTATTACACTGATGAGTCTTTTAAAAATTACATTGCAAATAAAACAGAAATATTTATTAAAACATATAAAAAACAATTATTAACAACTTGTTTAGTATTATAAAGGGAAATAACAATTAAAATTAATAAAAATAAATTAGAAAAATAGCATAAAACAAATGCTGACTGATTTGGAATGGAAAAATCATAATTAATCGTAAGGAGAGAATAAGAAAAATTAAGAGAGATAGAGTGAGCGTGAGAGAGAGAGAGATAGAAGGGATACAAATATTAAAGGAATATTAAAACCAAGAATGATAAAATAAAGATTACGCCAACGCACGTAAAATTTTAAAATGTTCTGCGCATTTTCGAACTGTGACGTCACACGTTCTGTGTTTCTATTGGATAATTTTTTCTCACTTGTTTTTTTAACACATCAAACATAAAGTTTTTGCAAGAAATTTTATACATACTACATTTCAGAGATGGGCATAATGCACTATATTTTTAGTGCACTAACAATTTCACTACCAATATTTACTTAGTGGTAGTTTATTTGTATTTAAAAAAGAATTGCACTATCAAATTTAGTGGCATTTAAAAAAAAATTGCACTACTTTGAAATTTTGTCGTATTGTAAAAAAATCAAAGCAATTTGGTTGAATTATGTAATATAATAGAAAATTAAAGGTATATTTTCAGGCTTTCATTTAAATGTTTACAGTATTTTTTATTTTATTTCCGACTTATTGGCTTTTCTTAAAACAAGCATTTCAAAGTTGCTGTCGCTCAGGTTTTGCCTTCTAGATCGATTGATAATCCCAGCAAAAGAAAACAAACGTTCCACTGGGACTGACGATGGAAGTGTAAACATTTAAATGAAAGCCTGAAAACATACCTTTAATTTTCTATTATATTACATAATTCAACCAAATTGCTTTGATTTTTTTACAATACGACAAATATTAAAAGTAGTGCAATTTTTTTTTAAATACCACTACATTTAATAGTGCAATTGTTTTTTAAATACCACTAAATTTGATAGTGCAATTCTTTTTTAAATACAAATAAAATGTAGTGGTAGTGCAATTCTTTTTTAAATACAAATAAAATGTAGTGGTAGTGCAAATATATTTTTAGTGCACTAAAAATCAAATAATTAGTGGTAGTGCAACATCAAATTGCACTACCACTAACCATTTAGTGGTAGTGAAATTTTAATAGCACTACCACTAATTATTTGATTTTTAGTGCACTAAAAATATAGTTCAATATGCCCATCTCTGCTACATTTACACCTACGCAAAATCTAGTACTTAAGGGATTTTGAGTGGAATCTTGTTGATTTCTACTAGATTTCCCATACAAAACAAAATCTAGTTCGTCACGAGATTTTGGCAAAATCTTGCAATACAACTCTGAATTTCATACTAAAGTACTAAAAAATACAGCACTAAACAAGAAAATTTTGACAGTTGCACAAAATAAATTTTAAAAAAATTATAAAAAGCGGGATATAAAATAAATTTGCAGCAAACTACACCGTATACTAAATAAATAAATAAACATTTGTGGAAATGGATAAACCAGTAATAAATAAGGGGTATGTAAATTATTATATTAATATAAACTGTTACGCTACAAGCGAGCTTAATTTACAGAAAACGTACCTACAAAAAGAAGAAGCGGTGAAATGCTGCTGTTTTTTTTACGCAAAAATGTTAGTTCCGATTGTTTTTTTCCAGATCTGGATGTAAAATATAATAAAATTTGTTTTTGTCTCTCCATTTTTGTTACTAAAAATTTACAATATAATTTATTTTCTTTTTCAATCAGCTGTTTTTATTATGAAAATGAAATCCAACAATATGTCAAAAAGTTGTAGTGTAAACGCCAAAAATTTTCTTTAAGATTTTAATTAAAATCTACTAGATTTTGCGTCGGTGTAAATGTAGTATTAATTCTAACACATGAAACATTCTTGGTAACCCTTGGAAAGGAACTTCTACGTCACATAACGGGAAAATATGCGCATGGCGTAATTTTTATTTTATCATTATTGATTAAAACACTAAATTAAAGATTAGTAGAGAAATTACACTAAAAATAACAAATAACGGAAAAGTAGTCACAATACAAGATAATTAAATATAGTTTTAATTACCAGAATTTTTTAGTCGGGAATAATGATTTTTTTTGAAACACTCACACACATGAAATATTTGTATGTGATGAACATTTTAAAGATGTATTTTCAATGTACTTCTTTTAAGGAAATAGTTATTTAAAGTTTTTTACATTTTTTTTCTCATTTTAATAAAAAGTTTTTAAACTTAGAAACTTAAATGAATAAAAATTACAATATTTTTTGAAGTTAGTGATGATGTTTTTTTCTGATCTATTTTATTTATTTCATGGTGGTGGTGGGATTGCTTTTTTTGTTTTTTTTTTGTTTTTATTTTCGGTTTAATTTATAAATCGCTAGAAGGTTGATAGTAGCGTTGATGTTGTCTTTGCTGATATATCCGCCATTCATCGGGTATTACATAAATAAGCTTTAAAATATTTATTGTTTAAATTTTCATTTATAATTTGTTATAATATATAGGCAAGTATAGAGAACCAATATTATCAATAATAAGTAACATTTTAATAAGGGAAATTATGTATGTATATGTTTTAAGTTTACAGTAGCAGAGAACAATGTATAATTTAATTCCTTATAACAAAAATAGTAGTACACCAATATCTCACTTTGCGTCAGGGTTACGTTCCAAAGAAACACGACGCAAATTGAAACGAGCAAAGTGAATAGCAAACCATGTGGATACTAAGTCGTCGGCTGTCTTTCACCAAAATTGGTCCAATGTTTGCTATACGAGTACAGCATATTTTTCAACGTAAAATAAATTACCATCGTGAATAATGCTTTTCTTTTCATGTCATCAAATACGCTTTTTGCTTTTGTCTCAAATACCATTTTAGTTAATGGGGCTCTCTGTGAAACTTGATTTTCAATCCAAATAGAAAGCAAGGACTCCATTTCGATCATCAAAGCACCTCTTATACGGGCCATCGTTTTAGCATCTAATGATGTTGCAAAACGAAGCGACACAAAGCGAAGTATTGGTGTATTTAAAAATTGCTAATTGAAAAATGTTTACAAAAATGTTTTTTCGATATCTCGAATAAACACAGTGAGACTGGTCACATATATACCTATAATGCCTATAATGGATCCGAAACATCTAAATTACTAGTCAGATTTCTTGGAACCAGAATTGGGAAGGAGTTAGACTTTTAGGACATTGTCTTTGGAATGTATAAGTTTTATAAATTTAGACAGTGTTACACTGGGCCAACGTTGGCCACAATGGTATTTTATATAATACATTTTGGTATCCGTAACAAATACATGTGCATGTATATAGTACTAAACCGGAAAATTACATTTCTAAATTTCTCCCTGTAAATAATATTGGACTACGTGATCCATTTTAGATGAAATGGACTACTTACAATATGGTCCAGAGTTTGTAGTTAAACGACATGGTTTCGTGTTAACACGATTGCATATTGAGTTGTTGTTGTTTAAAACTAACCCTCTTGAGTACTCCATGGAGTAGTTTTGGGACTACTCCGATGGGTTATATGGTCCAATCCTAGGACATCGCAATGTTAAATGGACAACCTTTTTTTTAATATATTTGGAGTAGTTTTGGAGTACTCCTACTCCTCTTTGGACTAGTCTTTACATGCATGCATGGACTAGTCGCGTTATTTGCAGGGCTTATACATATACATATCTACTCGTATACATATAAATAAAAATGAAATGTCGTTCTTTGGTAATTACATCAACTGAGAATGACCGCACCGATTTGGGTATTTTTGTTTTCTAATGTTCGTCAGAACCTATGTTTGGTTTCTTTACACAGAAAAACAAATTTTTACACCCACTTTTTTTAATTTATGAAAATTTTAATTGTTCGTAGTAATCCAATTCAAATTTTTAAGGAAAAAATTGACACGCGCACTTTTTTGATATAATTAAAATTGATAAACGCCTACTTTCTTTAAAATCCTCGGGTAACTCTATGCACATGTTGGACTGTCCACGCAAAAAAGGAAAAGAAAAATAAAAGTGTTTTAAAAGAATTTTTAAATTTAAACAGTCTGTAGAAAAAATAATTAAATATTAATTCCCAATTAATTCTCACGTATTCAAATGTTGATTTACTGCTTATTATCATAAAGGTAAGGACAAAGTGAAACGAATAAATTACGATCTCGAAATGCCGATAATAAGGAGCAATTTAAGGCACAGAACTGGAAATGCTTTCAAACAAGTGTATTTTCGATCTAATCAAACTGCGGAATGAAATGAAATTGAACGGAATCTATCATCACAAGAAGAAAGAGAATATGCAAATGAAGTAGATATGCATCAAATGAGACACAATCGCTAAATAGAGTCCATCCGAGTTCGTGCAAGAAGTTGGAAAAATAAAGTGTTGAATACTTATCGAGTAATGTAATGTAGTAATGGAATGTAGCCATTACTGCGCAGTACAACTGATTACAGTGCATACCATTATGTTGCATATTTTTGAATGATGAATTGTATTTATATATCGATGGCTTAATATAGGCCTAACTCGATTTTTTGTTACTTTACAAACGCAGGAATTTTAAAATTTTAAATACTACAAATATTTTAATACAATTTTTAATAAAAAAGCAACACATTTTATTTCTTATTTAATTTTTTTTATTTTTGGTTTTTTTTATTGATTTTTTTTTTTGAAACAAAATTGAGTTAGGCCTTTTTGATATTATGTAGGTTTGGGGTATGTTTTATTTAGATTTGCAATTAAAAAACGTATCTTTAGTTGTTTTATTTACATACATTTTGATAAATGGATATTCAGATAACCAATTTAAATAAATAAATAATTTTTTTCAGTTGCTTTGCTGTGATATCATAATTTTTCCCATTGAAATGCTTTCTGATACACGACATTTTTTGTTTTGCTGTCCGGTGCGTAAACACATAACGCTGATGGTGTTCCGACACGGGAACAGGCGACAAACAATTGACCATGGGAGAAGTATGGATTTCCAAGGTTAATTTGAAGGCAAAATAATGTTTTCCGAGTCAGCTAGCTATACGAGTATAATATAATAATACAAATATCATAAACTGATACAAAAATATTCTCAGCTGACTTTTTTTACAAAAATAACTCAACGCATTTGTATATATGTATACATAATATGTACATATGTATTTACCTATATAAATTTATGAAGACATTTAATTTAAAAGACATATTAAAATCAGTTTATATTTGCGAAAGTACCCACGTGAGTTTGCAACCTCTCTAAAAACAATATTTTTAAAGTTCGACAGCTTCTTAATTGATGTTTGAAATTACAAAAAATCTGAGTTTGTAAATAAATTAGGTAAATAGTATAAATTACCATGACAATTAATGTCTTTTTGATTATATTCTCGAAATTGTTGCTAGTTTTATTGTTATTTCTTAAAAATTTAGTATTATATAGTGACTTTATTGAAAATAGTAATTATTCAATCATTAAAGTACTGCAACACTTTAGAAATGGGAATTGTATTGGTCAGGTAAACATTTGCAACTTTTAAGATATTGCTTAACAATGAAGACTTTATCATTCTTAATATGTGCGAAATGAATGCTCAAACACACTTCTTCCATTTTATCCATAATATTTTAAAAAGCGTCAAAATTGTTAAAATACTAACCAGCCATATTTTGTTACTAACATTTATTCGATTGACCCCACAGCGCGCTGTAAATAAAGCTTTAGCATCTACTAGACATATTTGTATGTCATATTTAATAAAAACAAATATACAGCCTAAACTCAAAATAATTTTTAACCGGACGTTTTCCCTGCACCCGATTTAAATTTATTGTAAAAGTAAGTCATGTATGTGATTTTTACATAAATTTTTGTTCTGCTATTTCAGTAGCAATTAGTAATTTTTTTCGAAGAAAATAAGTAAAAATACTCAACAAAAAAAATCATACATAATGTGGTAAATGATGATCTTGTGGAATATTTTGAGTCCAACAATTTACTTAGCGACCGCCAGTATGGCTTCCGTAGAGGACGCTCTACGGGTACATTAGTAGCCTTCCTATAGGAAAAATGGTGTCGTTCTATACATCGTTTTGGCGAAAGTAAATTAGTGGCTGTAGATATTTCCACGGCATTCAACAGATTCTGACATGGTGCTCTTTTATCGAAACTCCTTACTTTTGGTGTCGGTGATAACTTATCACGATTTATATCGAGCTTCCTCAGAAATTGCACTATACAATTTGTTATAGATGGAATCTCATCAGACGAGTTCAGGGCTAATTTCGTTCTTTCTCCTACTTTATTTCTTATCTTTTTAAATGACCTTCTACGTCAAACTTCAACCCTATTATATTGTTTTGCAGATGATAGCAACGTTTACCTTTCATACTCATTCAACGAAACAGCAAAGCCTTTGGAGATCAAGAAAGTGATACAAAACATAAATGATACACTTAGCCAAGATCTTATGACAATCTCAGAATGGAGTTGTCTCAGAATAGAGTCGATTTAAACGCACGTAAAATCCAACGTTGTATGTTAACACACCAATGCACGACAGATAATGTTGCTTCATCTGTTTTTATGGGCGGTGTAAATATTAATATTAATCCAGTGTGATGTGTCAAAAGAAGATGTGTCAAGAGCCTTGGTTGTTTAAAAACAGTGTAGGAAATACTTCACTCCATCTGATCTCCTTACTATTTAGTATTTATTATAATGGAGTGTGTTTTGCTGAAATTAGGAAACTTGTACCCAAAACCAGTAGTTTTTTGCGTAATACACGTTCTTCAGTCAGGACTCATCCATTCATGGTCGACTGGATACATTACAGGGAAAATTCTTACTTTAGCCGTACTGTCCGTATGTGGAATAAACTAGCTGCAGAAGTATTCCCTGTCACTTTAAATATAGGAACATTTAAATCAAATATTCACAAACACTACTCCCTCTATCCTCCCTCCCATAAGCTATTTTCCTATTTCCAAGGTAAGGGTCGTTCCCTGATTACTGATCCAAGCAACAAAAAAATAAGGTCCATAGTTTATTTATTTGATGTAATATGATGACCATAAATACGCAAATTAAACGGTTTAATTACATAGACATTTTTTGAATATAAGCTTACGATATTCTTGTGATACAAGAATAATATTGAATATTTACAAAATTCCCTACTACTGTGCAACATAAAAATTTGTAATTTGTAATCTGTAATCTGTAACAAATTTTAAATTTCTGAACACCGCAAATACACAGTTGATAAAAAACATTTAATGGAAAACTTACCTTATTTGTTTTATTCTTTTTGGAAGTCTTATAAATTGTACACGAGGCCTGAATTAAGGCTATAAAGACCAAAGCAGCAATTAGGCCTAAAACTGTGTACAATCTCACTTCTGATAATTCGAAAAATGATAATTTCGTTTCTTCGGAATTATCCACAGACTTATCTGTAAAAGTTTTTAATAAATTAATAATATACCAAAAGCCCATTGCTTTGAGGACTTACATTCCAAAGCTTGGAAATCTAGAAATTGTGGATCAACTGTAAGAGAGCCCACTTTACCAGATGCTATTTTGTCCAATAAAGCTGTTTTAATAATATTTCCATTTTTCATGGCAGTCTGTTTGATGTCGGCTGGTATCGTGTTTGTGGCTAAAGCATGCCCCTTTTCATATTCATCCTTATCAAACATGGCTTGAAGATTAGCAATCATAGATGTAGCACTCTCCCTGTAAACATTAAGGTATTAGATATTATATTAAGTAAATTTTAAATACAATTATTATTATTTTTTTTTTATTTGAACTGTTAATTTTAAATCTTTGATATTTCTTTATTTAGGCTCGAGTTCATTAAATTTAATTTTCATTAAATTATTTCTACTGAAGGTAGGAATTGTTACATGAAAATTATTATTAAACTATATTGATAATTTTTCTTGGCTTGGGATTCGAACCTGGGTGAAATATCAAAGATTTGAAAATTTTAAATTTTATTACTTTTCGAAACTCAAGATATCAGTCTTGTAGTAACCGGGAATAATGTTGAGGACGCCATTGAAAGAATCTGATATAGTTGCAGCAAGATTTTTGAACTCAACAGTTCCTGGTTTGGGGGCTTCAAACGATTCGGCCAGATTCATAAGTTTCACACCTACAGCGTAGACTAAACGATTGGGAGCTGGTGTAGTTGGAGCATTCAAAATTTGTTCAAGCTCTATGGGAACAAATACAAGTATATGTTTCACAATTGTGCATTGTTAGTATTATTTATATGTACATATAAAAAAGTATTCAAAACTTACCTTTTCCACAGGATTTAATGCAAACGCGAGTGGGCGATATTGGAGGCACTGATTCGTGTTTGCGTATTTTCTTATTGACTGCATTAAAAGCACCACCCAATACTGGGAAGAACAGGTACAAACAATGATCATCAGTAAATGATAAATCCTGGAAAATTTTAACAATATTATTATTAGACATTGTTTAAATGCTATTTTTATTTTAAATTAAATTCAAATTAAAAATGTTTCTCAAAAATACAAATGTTTTTATTAAAACATGAATGTAAGTCACCTGCTCATCGTTGGTGATGCGTTTTCTAGTAAACTCCAATGTGGTGACACCTTTTTCAATGCGTCCAGAAGCATCAACAATATCTTGGCGATCGTCTAATTTTGGCGATGAGTAACCATTAATCCAAGTGTCCATTAAAAAGGGACGTCCATTGCGATCCACCCAACCAATAATAGAGTCAGTTTGAGACATTTTCTCATCGTTACTAAAACCAATACCAGTCCATGTTTGGGTATTTGTCGTCTCAATATGCCAACGCATATCATCGCCGCGTCCGATTGTTTCCCATGATGCATAATACTGGCATGTATGATTTTGAGGGGAACAATTTGAGGGATATTTCCAATGGCCATAACAGTCGTTATCCAAAACATTACTGTCATCATCATTTTCGCTACCTTTCGTTTTTTCTTTTTCTATAAATTGAATAATATTTTGCTTTTAAATTACATCTTTTATCTGATTATTTTTTACGAGGCCTACCAAAGAAATTTAGTTGTGTGAATCCTCGTTGCATTTTATGACCGTGATATTTCAACTCGTCGGGTTGATAAAAGTCTTTGACTGTGGATATTTCAGTTTCAATGCCTGAGGCCGGCACATGAACATAATTACCAGTTTCTTGACCTTTAGCCCAAATAACATGAGTTAAATCATCGTCCAAAGTGTGATCTGTTGGTTCGGTGGCAACAAGTTTCTTACGGAAAATTATAGTGGTCACACCATCCTTTTCAAAACCAGTGGCTAGAGTCAAATCGCTCTTGCCACCATAAAAATCATCATGACGTGGTGTCGATCTATCACGTGTATAGTAGTCACCAACTCGACTTGCCATGCCACGGGCCGAACCAATAACAATATCCGTACAATCCATGGGATTGAAATCATGAATGGGAGTGTAGGCATTTAATTTATATTTTTTAGAATCTGTAAAATTAGAAAGTCATTGTAATTATCATTTAAATAGAATAACGACATATTAAGGTTCAATATCAGTAAAATATCGATGATGTGTGATTTAACCCTTTTTGTATTATATTAATGGAGGAATGGGATAACGTGAGAAGTTAGTAAGTGAATGATAGAGTTTGTATACCTGGCTCTGCAGTTTTGGGATCAATAGTGTTCTTAGAAGATTTTGGTTCTGGCTCCGAATTGGGTTCAGGTTCAGATTTTGGGTCTGGTTCAGATTTGGGTTCCGGTTCAGAAGAAGGTTCAGGTTCCGAAGAGGGTTCTGGTTCAGATCGGGGTTCAGGTTCCGATTTTGGTTCTGGCTCGGATGTTGGTTCTGGTTCAGATTTTGGTTCTGGCTCTGAACTGGGTTCTGGTTCAGATTTTGGTTCTGGCTCTGAACTAGGTTCTGGTTCAGATTTTGGCTCGGGTTCTGAACTTGGTTCTGGTTCAGATTTTGGCTCAGGTTCTGCATTGGGTTCAGGATTTGTCTGTGGCTCATGTTCAGAGTGAGTTACATATTCAGTTGTATCTATTTATTATTAGTTAAAATAAATTGGAAATATGTATATTGTAGAGTGTAGTTTGTACGGAAAATGTGTAGTGCATAAAAATATCAGTTATTAGTTTTTAAATACTCGTATCTGTGCTGTAAAGAAACCTATACCACTGATAAAATAATAGTTTACATTATTACCTGATATGTCGCGACGTCTGCGGCCAGATGAGGTACTGACACGATAAGAAACACTAGTAGCAACCGAAGTAACACCTTCGATTGCAGAAGGATTTTCGTTTTGAGCCACACGTTTTGATTTTGATGTGGGCTCAGGTTCAAATTTTGGTTCGGGTTCAGATGTAGGTTCAGGTTCCGATTTTGGTTCTGGTTCAGATGTTGGTTCGGGTTCAGATTTGGGCTCTGGTTCAGGTTTTGGTTCTGAAGAGGTTTCTGGTTCAGATTTGGGTTCTGGCTCCGATGATGGTTCTGGTTCAGATTTTGGTTCAGGTTCAGATTTGGGTTCAGGTTCAGATTTTGGTTCTGGTTCTGAAGAAGGCTCTGGCTCAGCAGATGCAGATCCTGCCAAACTTGTTGTCAAATCTCCAATGTCTTTAATTAAGGGGAAATTCTTACATTCTTTAGTCAATGAACGTGGCCGCCAACCGAAGCCAACCCATGTAGTACCATTAACCTTTAATATAACTTCAATTTCTTTCTGTTCTTCTAACAAGCGCCAATGAATTTTATAATCGGGTGACAACTGTTTCATCAAAAAGCCGCTCAAGTCAAAATCTGTATTCTTATATGGCGATCTTTTATTGCAACCCTCACCAAACCAACCGTAATTGCAATAACATTGTTTACGCGGCAACGATGTCCCTTGTAAATCTATACATTTTCCCTGAACACCGCAATCTGGATTGCTTGAACACTCATCCCTGTATTGACACTGTGGTCCATAGAAATTCTTTTCACATTTGCACCGTGAGGGAAAATATTTGCCTTTTCCCGAACACGACTCTTTAAATTCCTTACGTTGCTTAATATCAACATCGGCGCACGACCAAAACCGATAGCTGTTAGACCATTCGTCGGCCTGACGTAACAAACGCAAAGTACAGTTGTGGCAATCGAAGTCGCTAGGCAATGTCACTTGATATGATTGGGCTCTAAAATAAAATACAACATTAAAATAATTTTGTTTTTTAATATTTTCGTTTAATAGTAACTTACGTTGCATCAGTTCTCACAAACTCTGAACCATTCACTTGAGGTGTTAAATCTACCAGAGGACGATCAAGCGGATCTAATAGTTGTAAGCGGAAGCCACCCTAAAAAGTGATAGACAAGTTGTAAGAATTTAAGATTTATTAGCAGTAAAATTGCAAAGTTTAAAAGAATATTCACTAGTATTCCAATTATGTTAATTTTAAATGTATTACTGAATACGAGTATAAAATTAATTACATAATTAAGATGTATTTAAAGTTGGTTAATAATTAAGCTGTATTGTTTTTCTTCTTTACACACATACATACATACATTTAATACAGCCAAAAAAATAAACGTTTTCAAAAGCTGGCTTATGAAATTCTGATTTCATCTAATGGAGACCAAGTCTAAAAAATGTTTGCGTTCATATGGAATGTACCTATTACTATGAACCGATGTGCATTAATTAACTACATACATATACATAGTACTGATTTGTCGATCGTGTCTTGGCAACATTCTCTGTGACTATCTATGACTGCATTCGATGTATCTATGTACATACATACATACATACATATGTATTTAGGTATGTATGTAAGAAGTGTTGGTTATTTGTTTTTGCTGTTGTTTAATTTGCAGCAGTAGTTAGTTGTTGTAAAGGGTGTTTTTTAGATGTATACCACTTTAAGTTGCCAGTACTTTTTTAACTGGCGGCCATTTTGTCAGCTGTCAAATGATTTATGTTTAGTTTAGTTTGGCATTTCAATATGAATAGACTGACGCCTGAACAACGCTTTCAAGTTGTGCAAATTTATTCTGAAAATCATGGCTATGTTCGAAATACGTAGCAAGAGTGTTTTTTTTTAGATGTATTGAACTTTGAAATTGAATAAAACAAAGATATTTTTTTTCAATTGAATTGAAATTTACTTTATTCGAAAGATAATCTTCTGGCATTATAAATAAAATATGACTTTTGGCTGGCTCGGACGTAGATAATCTGTAGGTCCAACTTTTTCCAACATTTGTGACCGTATATAGGCACTAATGCCGAGAATGTTGTCCTCCAAGTGATCTATCGTTTCGGACTTATTATGGCTTCTACAAGACGCCACTACCTGTCGCACAGCTCGTGCCACAATTGATTTATTAAAGGAAACGTTTGGTAAGTGCATAGTTTCACGTTTCGGACCCAATATCGTGCGATTTAACGCCGCTTGATTTTTTGTGTGCAATTAGCCCGAAACGATTACCACTTGGAGGACAACATTTTCGTTACGTTATGGCCGGTATACGGCCACAAAAAGTAATCGAAAATTGGACCTACAGATTAGTCTACGTCCGACCCAGCCGTGGCGGTCATATGCCAGAAGTCATATTTAAATTATAATGCCAGACGATTCTTTTTTGTATAAAGTAAATTTCATGCCAATTTAAAAAAAATCGTCTATGTTCTATTCAATTTTCAAAGTTCTATATATCTAAAAAACACCCTATAGTTGTGTTGTCGAATCATAATAGAACAATCCAAACTGTAAATATTAATGAATGTAAACGAATGAAAGAAGCGGCGAACGGATACGTACCTATGTACATACATATGTATGTAAGTATAAAAAAATATATTTGCACCATAATCACAGGCATGAAATTGTGTAGTTGCAGGCTACAACACTTTAAACTTTTTTTTTTTTTTTTTCAAAAATTATAAAAAATAAGCTAATAATTAAATAGTAGTAATTGTCAAACAATGGTGGTTGGAAGTCTAGTATTTTTAGAGAAATATGTTACAGGGCGCAAAGCTTCTATGACATTCAAGACAAAACTATTTTTAAAACATTCTGTAATTTTTGGGAAAGTTTGCTAAAGCTTCGACAATTTTCAGTAGGAAGCCTTTAGAATTTTTACTGCAAGAAACTTAAATTATCGACTCATCGAAACAAAATAAAAATTTATTTACATTTTATCAATCGAATAATGATATTGAAAAGGGATGGGATCTTTGTTCACTAAGCAAATAGTATTTATTCAAATATTCTTTTTTACTCTTAGAGTTCTAAAATTTAAAGTTTTATATTCTAAAGAAAATACGGTAGCGTTTTTGCAATCGAGTTAAATTGAGATGGCTTTGCGTCTTTGCTACATTCACGGGAGTACCACAATACATTTGAATATTGTTACGAAATTGTATTACAAATTGAAACTTGAAGATTTTAACATCTGATTTCAACATCCACCATCTTTTGTGCTTCGGAATATGGCATTGCTAACTTATTCTCAAAGTGGAACAGTCGAGTGCATCCGAGTGCAAGCACAAGAATCAGACAGTTTATCATCAGAAATCCATTTGATCAGTGAACATTAAAGTGTAATATTAAGGTGTATATTTGTATAAATTGTTATTGTGTAAATTTAAATAAATAAATACTCGTTATAATTTTTTAATCCTGTTTATTTGCAAAAAATAACATGAAATAGTCAATATCAAAAGTTTACTTTATTAAAAAAAAACTTGTTCTGCAAATACATTGCAATAGCAAATAAGGGTTGATATTCAAAGTTAATTGAGGAACTTTGGAATGGCCCATAACATTTGACAGTTTCAAATATATTTTAACAATATTTATTAAACCACACAAGAATGCCCATATTAAAAACGTCATTTGTTTAAGTTTTGTGCGAAACCTATAATAATCAAATTATTTAATTAAATTACAAATAGAAAAAATTCCTCAAGTATTGTTCTCTTCAGTTCCCAAGATTATTAAATTGTTGCAAAAATAAAATTGAACAGCTTACAGAGGTGTGTATTCGCAGTGTGAGTTGCTTACATTATCAGTGATTTTGAAGTGTACTTTAGTTTTTCAGATTGAGTGTCTAGATAAAACTATATACTCGTGCATACAATTATTCTCATGTATTCATGTTTATTTTTTTATTTTGAAGTCAATTGCATTTTCATCAATCGATTGCACAAAATATTGGTTTTTAGTAGTCACCGACAAATTCATGGGAGAGGTTTTAACTTTAAATTTTTACTAAAATCATTTAACAATAAAAATGTTTCAAACGCTTTTAAAATGTGCTATATTAATCCTTACTACTGCAAGCTTGTACGGCGTACAATCGAAAGAGTGTTACAGTTGTGAGGGTATAAATTGTTTAAGGACCTCTAAGGTTGCGAACAAAGCATCATGTGTAGATCCAGTGGATAACTGTGTAACGGTGTTTGAAGGATGTATGAGAATGTTTAATATAATTCGTTTAAATTCGTTAACTTTGTTTTAAACATTTTGCAGTAACTGTTGTTGCCAGAGGTTGTTATTCAAAATTGCCGGAAGATTATCGCATCAAATGTGACAACATGTCTGATGCCGAGTGCCACAAATGCTATAAGAATCTGTGTAATGACCGAGGAGCCATATCCTGTCTTCAATGTAACTCCGACAATGCAAGTTATAAAATATTGTTTATTTTTTACCAGTGATTTAAATGTCGTAATTATTGATATTTTTAGAATAAAGACTGTTCAAGTGCTGCTTCAACTCTGGAATCAACTCGTTGCCCCATTTCAATCAGCCCGAATAGTTACTGTTACACTCGTACATCGCCGTACAATATAGAAAGAGGTTGCCTGATAGATACAAATGAACAATTAAAGTGTCTTGGAGATAGCTCATGCGAATTGTGTATACCTGGCAGTGAAGAGGGCTGTAATCGAGAGTCTGCCGATGACATTGTATCTGGCAGTAAACGTGTAACAATTTATAGTGTTTTAATATTGTTGGCATGTTTTATTTCAACATTGTTGTGAACTTAATAATCGATTAACATTTCTATGAGTATTTTGAAATTTATAAAGAGAATAAAACATTGGTCATTGATAATGTGTTTACGGCATAATAAAATTAAAATATATTAAGTGCCAATAAGTGCTAAAAATTCAATTCAGTATACTATACTGCTATAAGTGCTTTTATGATACTTTTAGCTGAGACATTTATAATCCTTTTCTCTTCTGCATCCCATTTTAGGTGATGTTTTCTTTTGTGTTAATCATTGTTATACTTTCTTGAAAATTATCATTTAGATTAGAGCCTGGCGAATAATATTGGTTAAATATTAATTAAGATTATTACTACAGGAATAATAAAAACTCTGAAACTGATTCGCTATGCAAAAATGCAAAGTGTTAGTGTGTATAACCAACCAACTAACTAAAGTGTGTTTCATATTTATAACGTCGCTTTATTTTTAATATATTTTTATTAATATTTATTAAATTGTAAAATTGTTTGGAATTATATAGAATCTTACAGATGATATACTCGTACATAGTACTATAATAACAATAAGATAAGAGAGTTCTTAAACAAGGATTTCAAGCTGCATCTTTGCCGGCAGGAGAGACATTTCGAAATTAAAAAAAAAATTATAAATTACGTTATTAATATGAATCATTAAGATGTAATATATTATTTGATAAAACCACAACAACAATAACAACAACAACTCTCCCTAAATGAGATCCATTGATAGCAAATCCTACTTCTCCTAAATGATTTATTATATATTTCAAAATATATAATAAATAATAAACTGACCTTATAAATATGAAACGCACCTTAAATGAGGAACTATTTTAAAAAAGATAGAGACTTAGATATAGTGCTGATCGCCCAATAGTAATTTGTTATGAACTTTCTAAAGTTATGGAGAGTATGATAAAAGTGGAGCTTTCTCAGAGATCACACTATACAATTTGGTGTACATGGGAACTTATAAAATGAGTTTAAAATTAATTCAAGGCTCCGTTCTTTCTCATAATCTGTTCCTTATTTTTAGCCGAAATCTGGTGACATTCTCTAATTGGGAGCATGACTTACATACTCGTGTCCTATCTTCATAAAGCACTTCGATTTTTATCTAAAATTGATCTTTCAGATGTTAAAGATCAGCCGTTTACTTATGTATATATTATATTATCAAATACATACCGACAAATCATTACTGAATAATGTAAAGTAATTATCAAAATCACTTGAAAACATAAATATACATTTTTAATTGTTAGTGCAGTAAATTTCTGGACATGGTGTTTAAAATTCGTTCAGACCGAAATCAACTTACACTACAGTTTATTTATGGCCATTTATAAATTTCTCAAAATAATACCAATTCCAACTGTATTATGCTCTTATTATACGAGTATGTTTTACAAGTTCAAATTCAACTTTATTAGTTTATTCTTTATTATACGAGTCAGACGTTCACAAAATATTATTGCAGCAATTCTATTGACGTCCGACTAAACGTGTGCAAAATACATACATACATACGTACATATTTGATTGATAGTTGGTGTACGTGTTAGTATGTAACATCTAAAGGCGATTAGCTCTTGTACCGGGAGCAAAATCTACACTATTACAGCCAGCGATGTCGCCGGCCAAGCAAAGCGAACAATTGGAATCGGCATAACAGGCCATCTGATCGGATACAGTAGTGGAGCAGCCACGTTTGGTAGCACCGTTCTCATATTTGACATAGCAGTATGAGTTGGGAGCGCTGGGAGATCCACAACGTTCAGAAGTCAGTTGAGAGGCTGAGGAAGCACACTTATTGTCCTGTCAAAGAGTTTTTAATAAGTATTCGTTAAAAACCGTATTAAACCGTTTAAATCTCACCTTGCTAGAATCACATTGTATGCAGGCAAACTGAACTTGACCCAAATTATTGCAGCGATCCGAATTACATTTGTGACACTCCACCGAATTTCTATCACAACGTTGGCGCAAATGTTCTGGCACTTCATAGGAACATCCTTTTTGGATGACATTGACTACAGATTGCAAACGAGTGTGAATTTATTTAGATCTGGTGGTAAAACAATTAAAACTTACACTTGTCAAAGACGGTTACACAATAATCTAATGGATCTGTACACGTTTTCGTGGTAGTCACTGCGGTTCGCATACAATTAATACCCTGACAGGAATAGCAGGTCTTTGCTTTATTGGCCACGGAGAACTGCACGAGACCCAGCAAGACAAAAGCTGTTGCAACAATAACTTTCGAATGCATTTTATTTTTCATTGTACAATATCAAGTTTAAATTAATATCTGTTGCATGAAGTGGACACCTTTTTATAGATTCCGTTGGGGAACAAATCAAATGTGAATCATATAATTGTTCAATTGAGAACTCTTCAAAGTTATCATTTTAATTGATGCTCAAAAGTTTAAGTACGAGTATTTATGTATTTATTATCATTTGTGCATTTAATTTATTTTATCATTTAGTTTCAACAAACAATCAATAAATTTGTTTTAAAATTTTTTTTCGCATGTGCAAGGTCATATTATAATACATACAATATTTTCCAGGTGATTGATTCGGGACTCAATTCTGATAATTGTTTATGAAAGTAGCCCCAAAAAGAAGAACTTCTGCATCATTCGTTTGGTCATGTTACAACAAATATTAATTTAAAAACTAATTTGAAATTAGTAAGTATCGTATAGGGAATTTGTCACGTTTCAGGCTCTTTTGTTTGTCATAACTCGAGAATCACTAGTCCAAATAAGCTGAAACAAATAAATTCACAATTGTATAAACTGAACTTTTTCCATATGGACAATTGGGACTCCCTTATATTGTTTAAGTTTATCTTTAATTACCATTTATAAACATGTTTGCCGGGAACTTAAAAAATCTCATAAAAGCTAAATATTTTTCGACACAACCAAATATAGATGGCGCTTACAAGACTTCTTTTATTTCGTAATCTTTTTATAAAACAATCGATAAGGAGTAATTTTTGTATAATACAAGTAAGCATGTACTTGTAAATTTGAAATTGTAAACAAAACAATTATAGGTGATTAGGGGAATTAAGCCATAAAAATAAATAACAATATAATTTATTTGATTTTGCTTATATGTATGTATGTGTCTCTTTTAAAATTTGTCTATTTTATCTTTTAGATTTTTTTTTAATTAAATAAGGACTGGCAAACTGGAATGCATTTTCTACCCTTCCAAGTGCGTCATCAGCAATTTTCATTGCCCACGATCATACATATGTATGTATGTATGTATGTTTTTTAATATTTTTTTTTTAATTTTATAAATGAAATTTTCATTTATTTTATTTTCGGTTTATCTCTAAAGTTCCTAATTTCTCAGACATTTTGTAATTCCCGATTAATATTAAAGTTATCTATTCATGCACGGGTATTTTGTATACTAAATTAAGCAAAAAATTGGTAAAATGTTTAAATGAATGAAACTTTATTCAGATTATATGTATGTACTTTTATTAAGTCGATCTATTAGTAATTTTTCTGTCTTACAAAAATATTTTTCTGATTTTGTCAGTTAGAAAAAATAGTTTTGGTGGATTTGCATAACTTAAATCATAATTCATGAGTGTCATTTGATTATCTGTTGCTAATATCGACTAGATATAATTGATTCATTCGATTGGTAACAGAAGCTGTCATTCAGCAACATAATATTTCTAATAAAATTTAAATCCCTTTTCTAATAATAATTGAAACTTTGTTTTATATGTATATCGTATGCAATGAAAATGTTTCATTCCATATTATATTGTGTATAAAACTTCATGAAACATAATTTATTATTGCACTGAAGTGGAAAACTAACAAATGTGTCACGATGTGATACTGTTGCAGTTGGAAACAGAATAACCGCGTATATTTTGGCAGCATTGTTAAAATCGGAGCAACAAAATTCCATTTATAGTTTTTAGAAAAGCTTATTTCACAATCGGACTTTTTGGTTGTATGAGTAACTTAAGTGAATTCCGAAATAAAAATTTAGTTGAAGAACCTTAAACAGACTTAGCAACTTCCCATGGGACTTTGTCATTTTCAATGGATTAATTGAGTTTTAGCAAATAGAGTATAAATTCATAGCAATCAATGCGATCAATCAATTGAAGATGTTTATGAGTCCTATTGAACTAGTTTGTTAAAAAGCTACCAAACTCTAATGTAGCGTATAAAAAGGAAGCACTTGATAATTTATCATATAAAATCATCAAGTAAGTATTTATATATTTATTTATATATTTATTTATATATTTATTTATTTAGTAATGTCAATATTCGATAGATGTAAGTTGATTTTCAAATTGACTACTTTGGAAAATTCTATCGATCCAATGATATCCATTTACACTTTTAATTTAGCTAATGAAGTGCATGTGCACTATCTATCTACATAAAACAAAAACAGTAAAAATTAGTTGAATTTGTCATTATTACTTTTCTAGAGGCCATAAAATGCAGTTGTTGGTTCGTCAAACCAAAAACAAAACAACTGCAACTTGTATCTTGTGCAATAAAATCACTTTTGTGATCCTGCTATTGCTGCATGTACATATGAACAGTGTTACGGCTGAGCGGACATGTCACCAATGTCGTGGCATAAATTGTCAACGTACTACTTATGAGGCCACACAAAACTGTCTCAATGATTTGGACATCTGTGTAACTGTTTTTGATGGACGTGAGTGAAATGAAGTGGAGAAAATTTTCAAACTCACAAACAATTTAAATATCTATGCATTTTTATTCTAGAAACTGTATTGGCTCAAGGTTGCCTGGAACAACTTTCTGAAGAATTGCGCAACAAATGCCGCGGTTACGCACACTCTCAAGATTCGGAGGAATTGAAAGAATGTTTTAAATGTAATGGAAATTTGTGCAACAATTTGGCGTCAAGTTCATTTAAGTGTATTCAATGTGATTCTGATAGTGTATGAGTTGATTCTGAATACATTTCGATCAAATATAATTTTTTTTTAAATATTGTTTGTAGGATAAAAATTGCCGGACCAATCCACTTAGTTTATTCCCATCAAGATGTGGGATTTCTCGAACGCCAAATGAATATTGTTTTGTTAAAGAAATTGGTGAAAGGGTTATTCGAGGCTGTTCTAATACTTTGGAAGAACAAATATCATGTTTGTCAAGCACAGATTGTATGATTTGTCAAGCTAGTGAATTGAGTGGTTGTAATGACATGGACCTAACAACAGATGATAGTGGATCAGGTGGTGCTTCCGGTGATGGTGGATCGAGTAATGGTGGTTCAGATGAAGCTGAATCCAATAATGGTTCGGGTGGAGATAGTGGATCTGGAAATGAGTCAGGCATTACCGCTGAGCGGACTTGTCACCAATGTAGTGGTATAAACTGTTTACGAACCACATATGAAGCAACACAAAAATGTCTCAATGCCATTGATATCTGCGTAACTGTATTTGATGGACGTAAGTGAAATGAAATTTTCACATACCCAATTGAATAGAAATAACTTTGGATATTTTTATTTAGAAACCATACTTGCACAAGGATGCCTGGAACAGCTTTCCGAAGATTTGCGCCAAAAATGTGATGTTGAAACTCATGCTGAAGACTCTCAGAAGATGAGTGAATGCTTTAAATGTAACGAAAACTTGTGTAACAATTTATCATCATCATCATTTGAATGTATTCAATGTGATTCGGATAATGTATAAATAGATTTTAATTGGAATTCTAGGCAAGTATGTGTTTAGACATTCTTTCGTTGCAGGATGAAAAATGTCGTACAGACCCACAAAGTTTGATGCCATCAAGATGTGGGATTTCGCGTACTCCAAATGAATATTGTTTTGTTAAACAAGAAGGTGAACGAGTGATTCGGAGCTGTTGTAATACTTTGGAAGAACAAATATCATGTTTGTCAATAGCAGATTGTATGATTTGTCAACCTAGTGAATTGAGTGGTTGTAATGACATAGAGATAACAGCGGATGAAAGTGAATCAGGTAGTAGTTCCGGAAATGGTGGATCTGGTAGTGGTTCGGGCAATGATGGTTCGAATGGAGGAAATACAGGTGATGGTGGTTCTGGAAGTGGAGATGTATCAGGAAATGGGGATACCGGAAGTGAAGCAGGTGATGGCGAATCTAGCGGCGGATCCGGAAATGGAGGTGGAAGTGGTTCAGGAGATGGGGAAATTGGCAATGGTTCTGATGGCAGTGGGATGAGTAGAATAAATTCTCATATTTTTATTCTTGTTATAAATTTAATGATTGTCTTTTTCATATCAAAATAATGTTTCCAATAAAAAGTTATTTGTAATATTATTTTTATTTTAGAGAATATACTCGTACATTGATAAATATAATGTTATATTATTAAAATTAAATAAAAAAAAAAATTATTCCATATAAAGAACAAATATTTTCGACTAATTTAGAAGTAAAATTATAAAATAAATTGTTATTTTTTATACTTTAACATAGCGTTCTTGTGGACACCCATTTAGTTAGACGTTATTTGGTTATCTGATTTTTATCCAATTTAATGTTCGAAATAAACCGATAAATATCAAAGTTTAAAATTCTATTTCATAAAAGAATCATAAAATTCCCATTTTAACTTGCTGTTAAAGATAAAAGTGGGCTTTTTGGAAAGGTACTTTTCTAACTCCCATGTTTGTATATAATGTATTTCTAAATTCTACTAAAATAAAATGACATATCGATATTTTAATTTTAGGCCTTATAAAATTTACATTATTTTACTACCCATTACATTAACTAATTAAATTAACAGAGATTGTCAGATAGGGAAGAATTTAGGTTTAGAAAAAATTAATACAAACTGAACTAGATAGAATTTAAAAAAAGAGGAAAAACCATTTGGGTTAAATTGCATGATGTTTATAATCAAGAAATTTCAACTATTTATTTAAGTAAATTCTATGAAATAATAAAAAAACAAATAAAATTTTGTCTGAAATTTTCAAAAGTTTTGAATTTAATTTTTTTTTTAATTTTTGATAACTCATTGAATGCGCCTCTCAAAGACCTTTCATATGATACCAAATTTACATATAGTTCCTTTGGAAGAAATGTGAAAAAAAAATCAAAAAACCTCTAAAAGGGACATTTTTATCCTTTGATCCAGTTCACCAAATATTGACCCTAGGACAAAAAAATTGAGAAACATAGTCTTAAAATGAATCAAATTTTTATATTAGTCGGGAACATCCGTAACTTTATTTTGGTGCCACCCTAATGTAAAACGTCTGAATATATCTAGAATTCTATATTTCGATTCCGTTAACTGATATTAGTCATATTGTTGCAATTGCAAAAGAAAAACAAAAATAAAAAAACATGTATATTACATACACGATTTTTCCTTTTATCAATATTATAAGTTTTTTTTATTATTTTTGATTTCTGTTATGGTTTAGTCTTATCATTTGATGTTGAACTAAATATGTACTAAACAAGTTTATTAGCTGTATTGGCCAATTGAATAATGTTCAAATAAAATATAAATTCAAATAAACACTTACATATGAATGTGTGCACGCATTGATATTAAAATGTCAAATCAATACATAACTTTTATATTTAGTACAGTTACTCACAGTGAAAATGGCTCACATAAAAATTAGCATAAATTGTAATAAATTCATTTGAATTATGATCGCAGATTCAAAATTACCACATCTTTTTTTTAATGAGCTCTTTGTTGGAGATCAATTTAAATATTTTGGAAATTGATTCCAATAAATTCTTTAAGGTCACGGACAATTTTAGCCCTAGACTAGAATATATTATTCTCTTATTTTTAAATCATAATAATAATAAATGTTAACAATTGTATTGAATTCTTTACTTTTTTAGAACTTTATAACAGGATAAGTTTTGCAAATGTTACACATTGGAATTTGTTTATGAATTAGCAATTCAAAAATTTTCAGTGTGAGTAACTGTAACTAATTATACATAAGAAAAAATTAACAATTATTGTAGCACCAAACAAAATTAAAATAGTTAATTCTTTAATAACTTTTAAAACTAATAAAAGATTATTTGATCTGCGTTTTCTCCCGATTGTAATTGGTTTTTTTGTGGTTTAATGGATAATGAGTTAAATTTTTAAACAATAGTTAACAAATGTTTTATGATTGGACCTAAGATGTTTAAAATTGAACCACTAATGGTACATTATATAAGTGATAAAAGCACTTAATATCTGATGATATGAGTATGGGCCGTATATCTTAAATGTTGTGTCATTATTACATTTATTCGGGATTTATTCGCTTTAAACTGCCATATGTGTAAGCTATGATCTATTATACACCAATCGTCATACAATTTAATAATATGATCTTTGTCCATTGGAATACATTTGTGTTGAATTAACCCAAAAAAGTATTTTTCGGAATTGGGGTCGTTCATTATTAATCTTATTAGTGTTTAATTGTATTTGCGTAATAGCATTTGTACTAAATGTTTGCTTTTGTTGTCATAGAAACCAATATTGTCAGAATTGGTTTTAAAACCGACAAGAGAAAATGCTTTGGTGTCATAGGGCACTGCTACACGTTCAATAAATATTGAGATATTTCTAGTATTTCTAGTGGCTTGAAAGCAAAAGGCTTGTATGGCATGTATAGGGACACTAATATTTTTGGGCTTTACAGACATGAGCAAAAATGCTTAAAATATCTCATTAAAGTTACAGATGTAAATGTCTATAATAAAAAGAGTTTAAAATATAAACTGGCACCAATCACAAACAATTATTCATTTGAATTTGAATTTATTATAATATAATATAAATGTAAATATATACACATGTCAGTTTTATCCTTTTGAACTTGACTGATAACTTTGTTCAAATACATATGAACCATATAATTATTACACAAAGTCTTATTTAATAAAAATATAAACTAAGAGTTAGTACAGTTTATAGATAATAAATACATATAAATATATATTATTCATTCACATTATGACGATTTATGACGTAGTCCTGTTTTCAACAATTTTATTTATTTCATATGTATATAATATATTTATATGAATGCATTTTATTTGATTCTACGAAAAAAAAAATATAGAAATAAAATTGCAAGTATCTTGAACACCTTGAAGTGCCTTGATATTGAACACTTAAAAAGTATTAATCAATGTAAAGGTTTTTGTAAATTTAGAAATAATTCATCTATACTCGTATTTATTATCAAATGTCGTCCTGCACTACAACTCAAACTTTACTGGCGTCTAGATTTTTAATATGTCGGTTGGAAAAATTAAAAACTGTCAAATAAACATAATCTTTATTTAAGCAAAAGAAAGTGCAATCTAATCGAAATATCATTTCGATAACAAAGTCAGCATATAATAAATAAAATAAAAATGTGATGGTCATTTTACTTGATACAAACAAAATACAAAAAATTTCGTGTAACAGACTTTATAAAATTAATTCTCTTAATTTTAATAAAAGATATAGAAAGAAATCTTTAACTCGAATCATAGTTGCTGTGCAGTAACATATTGATTGGATTGTGTGGACATAAAGTACTAAAATTAAAATACTACATAAATATAAAATAAAAATCAACTGTCGCTAATAATCGAGGAAGCTTAAAACATTAAAATTCGACCATATGGAAAAGATTTGAACGAATCTATGGACGGGATGGTTGGTTGGTTGGTTGGCTGGCTGGATTTGTTATCACCCGAAGAATTTACACATACAAATTTCTTTGTTTAATCGATTATAAACTAATAATTTCTCAGCGATAAATATTTTGTTGTTGTTCGGCTGTGTGTGTATTATGAAAAACGAATCTATAAAAGGCCGTTTACTTAAGAGGCACAAATCAGTTGACCAATTTTTTTGGACGCGTTTAAACAACAATTTTTTAGGGCAAAATGTTGCCCCGAAAATTTCTTATCGGAATCCTAGTGTTATGTGTAAATAGCGCAATCGGTAGGTGAAATAAAAAATTAAAAGGATATTTAAGTGATTTGAAAACGTCTCAGTGCAATTGCACCCATATAAATATATGTATGTACATATTTTTAAAATTGGATTATCTAATCTAATACGGATAAAGAATTTATGCATTAAAAGCTTATCAGAAGGTTTAATAAATTCACCTGTTATGTAATGTAATGGACATAAAATATATTTTTCATACAATATATTTTAATTAATTAAAAAATAATAACACATGATTGATGATTGATAATTATAAAAGTATATTTATTATATTATATTATCTCTCTTATTAACTATTGTTTATTTGACATTTATTTATTAAGATTTTGGTAATTATTTAAGCTTTTGGTCTTTTTTATCAAAAATTTAAATTTTATTTCAATATTTCGCTACTCTTTGAGTAACTTCTGAGTAACTTTAACATAGCAAAATATTAAAACAATTTATAACAAGTAGAAAATATTACTAATTATACAATATTTGTAAGTTGTGTTATTTTTTATATATTAAATGTCTGTAAAACTGTGCTACATTTTCAGTATCTGCCTTGTAGTTGATCCTTTTAGTTGTAGGTACATTAATTATCTGTAACATCTCTAACATTCTTATAACGACGTTTGTAGTTATTTTAATACCGATACATTTTCAAAGTTTGGATAGTGATTTAATTTACTACAATGAGAAGATATCGCCGGTTTTTGTAAAGTAATATTATCTCTTTATCTTTGGTCTGATTTATGTCCAGCAATTCTAGTTTTTAGTTTATTTTTCGTGGTATATTATCCCTAAAGGATCTTTATATGCATATGTATGTATATGTATTTAGTAATTAATAGTGAGTGTATTTTTGGAATTGTAAATCGGTGCCAGAAACTAAAATGGCTGCAAAACTAATTTTATCCTTTTAAAGTAAAAAATATCAACTTTTGTTTATCAAAGTTCCTTATAACCAAAAGAAGTTGGTTTTAAAATTTGGACAATTTTTAGAAAAACTAATTTCATTATCCAGTGGGAAATTTTGTGTTAATTTTGTTAAACGTATTCATGCTGTGACTTGTTTGATTTAAAATAACAGGCTTATTTATAAGCACATAAACACAAATATACTTAAATTTTATTATCCAATTGCTCAAATAATCTTTACCATATCTCACGATCAAGCTTTTAAAAATGCAAAATAAGGATTCATATATGTACATACATACGAGTATATAAATATATGTATGTATATGTATCTACATATGTATCCATATTTGTTTCAAAAAGTTTTTTCTATAAATAATTTGCCAATAATATATCTACATACATATTTAATACATACTCGTATGTACATATTATAAAAACATAAACACATATCATTTGATATCTTGATAATAATTCGACAATTGTATATGAATATATTTATTAAGTTTTATTGAAGTAGACAAAAATTTGAACAATAAATAAACACAGTTGTGACAAAAACTATATAGTTGTATGAAATATTACAACTAACAAATATAAACCTACTTTTCATCTCAAATTTATGTAATATCACTTAATTTAAAATTGAAACCGAAATCCTTATCTTTTCTACTTATAGTATAACAATGTGCGAACAATTTTTAGCATTCTCCTTTAACCTTAATGCAAAATGAAGGTAGACTTGTGAATAGACAAAACTTCTAATGGAATTAGTAAAGTCAGTTAGAATTTCATTTTAATAGATCCATCCCAGTGGTAACTCTGAGACGTCTTTAAGTATTTATATAGGACGCCTTAAATTCATTTCCAACAGGAAAATAATGGAATTATATTTGAACAGAAAATATAATTTACTTTTTATCGCTAATCCTGTCTACAGGTCGAATACTTACAATATAAAAAATCATATAAATTTCTGGCGTTTTGTTTTCAAAATGGCCACTTTACTTTTCATATTTAAGGGATTTGCCCAATTCTTGTCTTACAACTAACAAAACTATTTCCCAATTAAAATTGAGAAATGTGTATATACAGCGGTGAATTTATTTTTAATTTATAAAAAGATAACAAAGAATTTTTTCACTACATAATTCTAAGACTGGCTGCTTTTATTTGCGTCCCTTACAATGGGATCATAAATCAATGAATATATAAAAAATTAAAGGAAACCGTTAAGGCAGTTGGACAAATAATTAAAACATTCACCACGGTTTTATTATTCCTAATAATTTTCCAATATCCGTCAAGGAATTATAAATTTACCTTTAATATTTTGTTAAATAACCATTATTTGTTATCACATGAAGTCAACCATTTGGCATACTTTAGACCAGGAGTGCCCAAAAGTTTGCGCTTGCGTGTATAGAGTGAAGTACGACAAAAAAAAAAAAAAAACAAATAAGGCAAAGTTGTTTGTGTATTTCGTATTGCTAGTGCTGAGTGCTGTAATGAGTATACAAAACACACAGCCTATAGCTACGAGTTTTTACAAATACAAAAGTGCACCAAGAGTATAGGGCTTGGGCACTCCTGCTTTAGACCAAATGGGTATAGCCTCAATGTTTTCCCACAATTTATTTAAATGTTTGCTTCGTTTTACTGGTCATTTTAAAGCATTTATGTTTTGTTGCTCTAAACAACGCTTCAGAAGTCGTGAAGTGTATTTTGAGATTATTGACGTGCATAAAATCGATAGAATATACCTAAATACTGATCCATTTTTGAAGAAATTCTGGCTATTGGTCTAATCTCGTGCCAAGAAAACGGACGCCTTACTAGTACATACCGTTTTCCATCAGATCCCCAGCGGCAAAACTTTAATTCATCACTCCCAAGTACGTTTTTCCAAAAACTTGTAATATGTTATTATAAAACTAATATTACAACAAAGTTGATAATCACCCCTATTCTGATTTTCGATTCGAATCGAAATTTTCTCCGTTTGGCAATTTTGGTATTCAGAGTTTCGATTCCGCTAAGTTTCTTTCGATTGTAGGTATTCTGTATTACGATCGTAGTTACGTTTTTCTACGCTTATATTTTAGCAATTTTTTTCGATTACTCTTTTTATAAACTTAAAAAGTGTTTAATTTATAAAATGTAAGTATAAAATGTTTAAGAAGTGATTTATATAAATTTTTGTTGTACGGCCAATCAAGAGGTGATATGCAGCAACAAAGAACATGGTTAAACAAATGTGTAATGGTAGAACGAAGGAGTTTTGAATTACTGTCACTACAAACAGGAAAGCAGCCTATTTATTTATTTTTCCAGGTCAAAAACAACGACATCAGAGCAATACGAAAATCTGGCAAGTTTAATGTCATCAAAGCAGGATATTGCTTGCGGCTACCATAAACGATCCAAGGAGGAAGTTCAGGTTTTTTCTTTTCAAGCTTTTCAAGCCTTACCTCTGTGTTCTGAGTCACGTTGTTCTCCTCTTCTACCAATAAAGCCACATTTCTCCTTCGAATACAAAAATTAAAAATACCACCTCCGGCTTAACAGGATTCTTAGCACTTAAATATTTTGCAAACAAAAATGATTACATACCTTCTTATTATTATTAATTGACAAGCCTTTTGTATTATTTTATTTTTATTATTTCTCCTTATTAATCGCAGAATTTATATTTATTTTCCTATTTTTATTGTTTTTTGTGAGTTTTGTTTATTAAAATAGTAACAAATTGGTTTTGTAAACATTGTTGTCTTCTTCTTGTTCTTTCGATTCAGTTTTTGTTTTGAATACCAATTTTCGATCGTAGCGTAACTGAATGCGGAGACGTAATCGAAAGTCAGAATAGGGGTGAATGTTTTAATAGTATGTCCACTCCGCAAAACGAAACATAATCACCCCTATCGTGAATAAAAATTCCACGTGAAATTTGTTCACTTTTCACATTTTCCTATTTAAATTCAATGTTAAAAAAATAAAAGTGAACAAATTTCACGTGGAATTTTTATTCACGATAGGGGTGAATGCATTATTTTACAAAATAAATTGATGGTGGAGAGAAATAAATGAGGAATTAAGAGCGTAAGACAAAAAAGAGAAAATTATTGCGCAAAAGTACCGTTCAAATTGCAAAAGAAAAATTAAAAATTTTAAATTGAGTGAGATTGATTGAATTGTGTTTTAAATGTATGGCCACCTCTGTACGAGTATGTATGTTTATTTTTATGAATTGATATTTGGGTGTTGTAAATTTAGGCACGTGTATAAATAAAGTATTGCTGTTTAGAGTAAATAATTATAAATAGTAGCAACCAATGATAAGCATAACTCGAATTTTCGCAAGTTCTTTATTGCTAAAAGATATTTATGATTTAAATCGAAGAATGTTTAATACGGCAACTGAAATTATAATATAATTAAATAGCAGCTGTCTTTATGAGCCATATAAATAATTCTACAACAATAATGTACGAGTATAATTATGTGACATGGATCATGCTGAAATAGTGTCAAGTTATTCAACAAAAAACGTCCAATTGTTAGAAGTTGATGTTAAAATCGGCTGTATGAAGCTGTAGGTTTGATAAATTAAATCTGTCCCCCTAATGGTGGCGAAGAAAATAAAATGTCCTTTGCGGAATATATACAAGTGTTAATATTGAGATTAAATGATTTCATCATGGCATTCATAATAAAAGTGTTCTAATAACATTATCTAATATGAATGGATTAAAGTAATAGTTCCACTTTATCAGACATGCAATGCATAAATTCATATTAAATTGATTAGAATTATGTACAATACATAAAAATATTCACGAGCATGATATGTAGTTATGTATATGCGAGTGAACGTGGACTTTAATTAATATCAGATTAGAAATGATTATTATTGTTATTATTATTGTTTAAAATGTGTAGATAGCTAGTTGCCTTTAAATTGATTTAATATACATACATACATATATACTCGTATATACATATGTATGTACTTACTCCACTCTATTAGTATCTCAAATTTGATATAGGTATATTTCCAAAAAAAAAACCCAAATAAACACACCATTCACACTTTACTGATAATAAATAATACGGATTGGTGTCCAATTAATAATTATTGCCACTATTGCTCTGAAATCATTTAGTTACTTTACTTTATAAATAGTTAAACTTTTATACGATTCTATTGTAGTTAGCTAATTACACATGCTTTATCTATCAGTGTGTCGTATAATGATACGACATTCACTAATGTTGCCAAATACAAAAAAAAAAACTAATTCAGTTTTAATAATCAGTACGTTAACATGACTATTAAATGTATGAATGATATGATACCGATGCCGATCGATCTCAAAATTATAAATTTTTGTTCAACAGTCATGTTTTTTAAGGAAATTGAACTCGTGCGGTGTTTTTTACGAAGATTTAAGATTTTCGGGATAGCTCTCATAAATTTATGATGCCTGTGGTTTTTTTAGTGTTTTTCATAATTTGCAAAGTTTTACTAAAATCTGCGCATTATTACACAATCCATATGAAATATGTATACATATACTAAAAATTTTGAAATTTCACTTTTAAAAAATGTGTGCAATCATGATTGATCTCAGATTATCGTAACCAAACGAATGCTAACAGCAACATCTTATGGTTCCCGTAACCATGAAAATAATTACAATGTTCAAATTATTGTATTATTGTTATTGTCTGTGTATGGCAAGAAGTTTCGAATAAGTCGCAATTTCCCCACAATATTTTGTAAATACGTAATTTGTTTTCTTAATTGCAGTCAAGGCTGATACGCACTCCTGCTATCGCTGTGAGGGCGAAGATTGTGAAGACCCCGTGATTGCAGAGTGCACAACTGCAAATGAAAATGAGAAATGTTTTATTCGCTTCGAAGCGGGTAGCAATGATGTAGTACAATTAGGCTGTCTTACGGATTTCATTGAGGAGAACAAAGTCGTGGAATTGATTAAGAGCAAAACTCTGTATGTGTGTCATGGTGCTAATTGCAATGACTTTGTAAAACTACCAAATCCCAACCAGTGCACAGAATGCTCATCAGATAATGAGGAAGCATGCGCCACTAAGCCCACAACCATAACTAAGCAGCTATCATGTAGCATCATTCCCTACACCCAGTGTTATCAACGTATTAATGGTAACGTAACAGAACGTGGTTGCTTGTCTGACTTGGAGGGCGAAGAGTTTTACAAGTGTTTAACTGGTGGAGATGACAAATGTAAGGTTTGCGAAGGCAAAGGCTGTAACGAAGAAGTAAGTAAACTGAAATAGTGGCTCCATTGAATTAAAAATTAAAAATTTAATTTCGTTAGATTATTCCCAGTGATCGTAAAAGATGTCATCGTTGCAGCTCAGAATCAGATGCAAGTTGCCATAGTTCCCCGGTTGCATTATCAGTTTGCCCTACTTACAATGAAACTGATGCCTGTGTAGCTATTTACGAAAATGGCGTTACCAAGCGTGGTTGTAAAACTGAGTTTGTATGCAATGGTCAATCGAAAAATTGCCAATTTTGTTCGAGTGACGGTTGTAATATCCTCAACATTAAGAAACGTTACGAAGACCTTTACGCTATTTTCCAAGATGTTCCTCTAAATTGCAATACATGTAAAGATGATGAATGTGAATCAGGTAAACCTCATAATCCCAATAAATGTGAAGGTGATCCCTATCAAGACTGTATGACTGTCTTCGATGCCAGTGGTAAAGTCATTCAACGCGGTTGTGAAATCATCGTTCTTGCCGAACAACAATCGCATTGCGATTCACATCCGGAATTGTGCTTTAAGTGCAAGGCCAACGGTTGCAACGACATGACCGATCCCTCGATATATCAGGAATGCTTATACTGTGACGCAGCCGCAAATCCCGATTGTTTGTTCAATCCTAGTGCTTTAACTACAACACGCAAATGTACACTTGGCTGTGTAGCTTCTCTATATCCTCGCAAATCCAATACGAAAGTGCTTGATTTTGTGCGAACATGTTTCGACGACATTGAGCCCGACAACCAAGAATCTTGCAAATCCGAAAATAATTGTGTTAAATGTTTAGAGGACAAATGTAACACTGATGTTTTGCCCGTCGAGGGACGTCTCTCATGTTTGCATTGTGAAGGCAACGATTGTGATGTCCCCAAATCAAAACAATGCGTTGGCTACAATCCTAACGACATGTGTTATATGTATTTTGATAATGTGACCTTGAGTGTCGTGGGTATGGGTTGTCGTAGTGATGTTGATGATGACAAATTAAGAGCAGAAATTAAACAATATTTCATTTGTGACGGAGATGATTGCAATGATTATAAGAATCTACCCGAGGCAAAATTCTGTGTAGCCTGTGATTCAGAAAATGATGTTAATTGTGCTGTAGATCCATCAAAAATAACGGCTCAAGACAGATGTGGTAATTTCCCATACACTCAGTGCTTTACTCGTATACGTGATGGTAAGTACGATCCCCAAAGTTAAAGAGAAATTTACAATAATAAGTTGAATAAATCATATTTTCATGTTAACAATTTCAGATGGTCACACCGAGCGTGGTTGTTTATCGAAGCTACCCACAGACGTCTTCATTAGTTGTCATGATGGTCATCCAAATTCTATATGTAAAATTTGTACCGACCACAACTGTAACAATAGAATTTATCCATCTAATCGTCAAAGATGCCACCGCTGCAATTCGACCACTGATGGCAATTGCGAAAATGATCCTAATGTCGTACAGCCTTGTCCCCTATACCAGGCTCAAGATGCTTGTGTGACCCAATGGATCGATGGTATTACACAACGCGACTGTGCATCTGAAATAACCTGTGAAGGTTTGGGACGTAGAAACTGCCGCAAATGCTCGGAAAACGCCTGCAATGACGTTAACCTAGCTGATGAAGATATTGGTGGATCAAGTTTATTCACGGATTTGCCCCTTAATTGTCATCAATGCAATAGCGCCGAAGAATGCCAATCAGTTGCAGTAGGAGTTTGTACTGGCAATATTAAACAAACTTGTACTACGGTCTTCAATGCAAGTGGTAAAGTTGTTGCGCGCGGATGCAGTGATGCCTTGGAGAACGCTTGTTTAGCTGAGGAAAACGAGTGTATTGATTGCAAATCAAATGGCTGCAATTTAGCCAAAACCCAGAATGATTTTATCGATTGCGTATTCTGTGACGCCAAAAATGGCGATGATTGTACATTCAATGTTGATGCCGTTAAACGTTCTCGTAAATGTTACAAGGGTTGTATGACAGCTCTTTATCCACGTAGCCAGGATGAACATCCTGTTTATGAACTCATACGTACTTGCTTGGATGACAAGGATTTAGATGATCGTAACAAATGCGAGTCTTCCCTAGATGCTAACTGCAAATCTTGCTCAGATGAGAAATGCAACAAAGATGAGTTGGGTTCACGCAAGTCGTGCTACCAATGTAAAGGCGATGAATGCCAAATGCCCAAGTCTCAAACATGTCGCGCTGTAATGGACAATGACCAATGTTTCTTGCAATGGGATGAGACGGATTCGCTTATAGAAATGGGATGCAAGAGCAAATATGATCCCGCAGAAGTAGATATTTTGGTTAAGGGAAAATATTTATGGTTGTGTGACGAGGATAATTGCAATCACATTGAAGATACCCCAAAATCACAAACATGTGTTCTTTGCAATTCTAGAACAGATTCTGGATGTGCGATCAACCCCAATGACGTACAAGCATATACAACATGCGGTAAAGCACCATATACCCAGTGTTACAGCCGTGTATTGGAGAGTAAGTGTACTTAGAAATAATATAATAGAATATTACAAATATTATATTTATAAATCGTATGCAATTTTAGATGGACATACTGAGCGTGGTTGTTTGTCTAACTTAGAGGACGAAGAATTCGTTGACTGTCTTTACAATAAAAACAGCACCAAGTGTTTAAGCTGTAAAGGAGATAATTGCAACCAAGAGGTAGGTTTCCAATATTATGCAGTATGTGCATGAATTGTTCAATCATTTAATTATTTTTTGTTAGTCCTTCCCGAGTAATCGCTTGTCCTGTCATGTCTGTTCCTCGACTTATTCCTCTTCATGTGAATCCAATCCAGATGACTCACAAGTCTGTCTTTTGTACGCACCCGATGATAAATGTGTGTCATCAATAGATGTTAATGGTAATACTATACGCGGTTGCAGTTCACAAGTCAGTTGCAATGCATCAAACCCTACCACCTGTCAAGAGTGCGAAGGAGATGTCTGCAATGTGGTTAACTTAAAACGAAAATCTGATGGTAAACCCGGTCAATGGCAATCTCTGCCTTTGACCTGTTTGGCTTGTAACAACTTAGAAGAATGCATTGTTGGATCTATTGAAAAAGTATGTTCTAGTTCGGAATATTGCATGACAGTATTCGATGCTAGCGGCAAAGTTGTCAAACGTGGCTGCAGTGATGCCGTTGAACAGGATCAGGGAACTTATTGTGACTTAAATTCGTCTAACTGCTTCAATTGTAATTCGAATTTATGCAACAAGGCTACCAGCATGAGCAATTATATTGATTGTGTTTACTGTGACTCCGAAACTAATCTAGATTGTGCTCTCAATCCTTCAACTGTAGAGAAGCTACGTAAATGCAATGGCAATTGCATGACAGCCCTTTATCCCGCTGCTAATAATTCTTCGTTTGAGCTTGTACGTACCTGCCTCGATGACAAGGACACTTCTGACCAGACTGATTGTTCCAGCGGAAGTTCACCAGAATGTAAATCATGCTCTAGCTCTGTCTGTAACACTCAAAAACTACCTGAGCATCGTTTGTCATGCTACCACTGTGAAGGTGAACATTGCGAAGATGCTCAGAAATCAGAGTGCTTGAGATATAAGTCCGATGATCAATGCTTCATACTTTTCAACAATGTTAGTGACATTGTCCAAATGGGTTGCATTAGTGACTTAGAAGAAGACTTTGTATCCAGCAATCTTCACGTCCTGTTCATATGCAGCACTGGTGATAATTGTAATGGTTACGAAAACATTCCCGCCCCCACCTTATGTACCCTTTGTAACTCTAATGATGACGAGGACTGTGCTTCCAACCCCTCAAATGTTCCAAATGTTGCAACATGTTCAGCTTTGCCTAACACTCAGTGCTACACTAAAGTCAATAAAGGTAATACACTCACTGTTAAACAATGGCCTGTTCTTAACTTAAGAATAATTTTAGATGGATCGACTAGACGCGGATGTGTAAGTAGTTTAAACAAAACTCAAATAAACGCTTGTCTTGGCGCCACTGACGGCGACTGCAGTGTTTGTACAGGTGACAGATGTAATATAGAGGTAAGTGTGAGATAGTTGTTAGGAGAGTTCTAAATTTCTAACATATGTTGACTGTGTTTATCTCTAAAGATTTTCCCGGCAAATCGTCGTAGTTGCCAACGTTGTAACACCAAAGACGATCCCGAATGTGAAAATTTACCAGATTTTGCTTCCATTTGCCCTGTCTACTCCAGTACACAATATTGTTCCACAAAATTGGTTAATGGCAACACCTACCGTGGCTGCAGTACCGAATTCCAGTGTGACGACAGTGATAAGCAGTACTGTCGCTTGTGTCATGGCTCAGACAATTGCAACGTCGTCGATTTAGCTAGCACCAATATTGGTTATCCTGGTAACTGGCAAGATGTTCCTATTAATTGTTATACATGCAAAAATGGAGAATGTCAAGATAACAAGCAGGTTCTAATTCAGGCTTGTCGTAATAACAATAAACAAAACTGTGCTACAGTATTTGCATCAAATGGTTCTGTAGTAGAACGCGGTTGTTCGGACATGATTTATTCCGGTGAAAATGCAAACTATTGTGATGCAAATCAAGGATATTGTAAATTCTGCAAATCTAGTGGTTGCAACATGGCTAATAGCTTGGCAGATTTTGATAACTGCTTGTTCTGTGAGGGCGCTGATAATTTCGAATGTGTTTTCAATCCCGCAAATATTAAACGCAGCCGTTCATGTCACAAGGGATGTATGACTGGACTGTATCCACGTAAATATGAAGAAAATTCGGCATATGAATTGGCCAGAGGATGTTTGGATGATTTGGACTTGGACGATCGTGAAGAATGCAAGGCCGGCACAAAACCTTACTGTCAAGTTTGTGAGGGTAGTTCTTGCAATACTGTAAAAATACCAGAACGCAGACTCAAGTGTAATGTTTGTAATGGTGCCGACTGTGATGAACCAAAGAGTGCTGAATGTACAGCATTCCGTGAGAATGATCAATGCTTCACGTTGTTTTCCGATGAAAACGATGTGCAACGCATGGGCTGTGCCAGCAATTTCGATAACTCTGACTTGGTTCAATTTGAGCGTCAACTGCTATTATGCGATGGTGATAACTGCAATACGTTTGAAAGTTTTCCCAAGCTAATATCTTGCAGAAGGTGCAACTCTGTAGATGATCCAGAATGTGCCTCAAAGCCAACAATAGCTACTGCTATTACTTGTCAACTTTTACCTCATACTGAATGCTTCACGCGCATCGATGAGGGTGAGAATAATTTTACAAAAATAATTTAATTTTTATAATGTATATATTCTTTATTTTTCTGTAGAAGGTGTCACAAATCGTGGATGTTTGTCTGATGTTAGTGATGATGTATTTGCAGATTGCTCTAGTGGAAATAGCAGTATCTGTGAGGTGTGTACCACAAATGACTGTAATGTTGAGATTTTCCCAGAAGGACGAAGAAGTTGTATTCAATGTGATTCAGCTATCTTCCCTGGGTGTGAAGACAACGCCAAAGATTTTGCCAGCGTTTGTTCGCTGTACGACGAAAATGATAGTTGTGTGTCCAAATTAGAAGGTGATCGCACCATTCGAGGTTGCGCTTCTGAAATGTCTTGCGATACTAGCAGTCGTGACACTTGTCGAATCTGCAACGTGACCGATAATTGTAATACCTTAAATCTATTGCCAGGGTACGTAGGAGAACCGGGCAAGTGGCAAGGATTGCCACTCAATTGTTATCACTGTGAAGGTGAAGAATGTGCCAGTGGAAATGGTAAAGTAGGCAAATGTGAAGGCAACAATTTGCAAACCTGTATGACTGTTTTTAATGCGGAAGGCACTGTCATGAAACGCGGTTGCAGTGATACAGTCATCAATACAGAATCGGACTACTGTGATGAAAACACTGACAAGTGTTTTGCATGTAAATCGAATGGTTGCAACAATGCCAAGAGTTTAGATGATTACGTCGACTGTTACTTTTGTGATTCTTCAGATAGCAGCAGCTGCTCTATTAATTTCGATGCCTCCAAGACCAAGACGCGTAAGTGTCAAAAGAGCTGTATGGTGGCACTATACCCTCGTACCATTGCAAATGATCCATCCTTTGAACTTGCACGCACTTGTTTGGATGACTTGGAGTTAGATGATCGTGAAATATGTACCAACGGTGGGAATGATTTGTGCAAAGCATGTGATGGACCTCATTGCAATACCGTGAATGTGCCCGACGAACGCTTTGAATGTTACAAGTGCGTCGATGATGATTGCGAAGATATGAAACCACAACAATGTAGCTCATATCATGCCAACGATCAATGTTATGTATTATTCAATAATGAAAGTTCTATTTTTGGCATGGGATGTCGCAGTGAATTTGAAATGGACGTTGTTAACGACCTGATTAAACAAAAGCAGTTGCTGTTGTGCAATGAAAAGAATTGCAATGCTCCCGAAAACCTGCCCACACCCAAACTATGCTCCGTTTGTAACTCAGACGAAAACCCTTTGTGTGCAACAAATCCTAATTTGGTGGCCAACATTCAACGTTGCGCATCCCTGCCATTTACTGAATGTTTCACACGTGTTAATAGCGGTAAGTAGTGTTTATAACAATTTGTTTTTACAGAGTCAATTCATTGTTTTTTTTTTAGATGGACACACTGAACGTGGTTGCTTGGGAGCTCTTGAAGATGATGCTTTCTACGGTTGCCTAATGAATACAGACAGTTTATGTGAGACTTGTGTTGGAGATAAATGCAATGAAATTGATGTATTCCCGGCCGATCGCAGAAAGTGTCAACAGTGTACTTCTGCAATTGATCCAGTCTGTTCTTCTGCACCCAACAGCAATAAAGTTTGTGAAATTTACCGGGATAATGATAAATGTGTAACGAATTACCGCGATGGTGTAACGACTCGTGGCTGTGGATCCAATATGAAATGCGACAATGCAAACGATTCTCGTACATGTCGCGTTTGTGAAGGAGATGGCTGTAATACCATAAATTTGGAAAAGATTACTGAGGATGGAGTTCCTGGCAGATGGCAAGATATACCCCTCACTTGTTACACATGCAAAGGTAAAGAGGAATGTACCTCTAAGGGCTATTTCCGTTCATGTGTAAACAATCCCATACAAAACTGTATGACTGTATTCAATTCTGAGGGCAAGGTAGTTCAAAGAGGATGCAGCGATCCAGTGGAAGCAGACAACCAATCATATTGTGAAGGAAACGCGGACAAATGTTTACGCTGCAACTCGAATGGTTGTAATGCAGCCACAAGTTTGGGAGAATATGTAGAGTGTTTATCCTGCGACTCTGATACTAATGGTAATTGCATTTGGAATATCTCAGGCATTAAAAAGACCCGTCAGTGCTTCAAGTATTGTATGACCGCCTTATATTCCCGCTTCAAAGAGGAAAATCCATCATATGGTTTATCGAGATCTTGCTACGATGACATGGATCTCGATGACCGCGAGCTTTGTGCAGCTGGCAAAAAGGAACATTGTAGTACATGCAATACTTCCAAGTGTAATATCATCGATATGCCACAAAAACGTCACAGTTGTTACATTTGTGAAGGTGATGACTGTCAAGATCCAAAGGCACAAGAATGTCCCACATATCGTCCAGATGATTCATGCTATACGCGTTTTGATGAAAAGAATGCCGTTGTAGCATTTGGTTGTCGCAGTGAATTCAGCAATGCTGAAGCTGATTATTTGTTGAAACAAAAACGCCTCCACCTCTGCGATGGTGAAAATTGCAATACCTTTGATAATATCCCCAATTCTCAAACGTGTGCTCTTTGCAACTCTCGTACTGACAGCAACTGCGCAGTGAACCCTACCGCTGTTACTGGACAAACCACATGCGCTTTTTTACCATTCACAGAATGCTACTCACGAGTATTAGCCGACGGTGCCACAGAACGTGGTTGCTTGTCCAATTTGTACGACGATGAATTTGTGGGTTGTTTGAATGGTGCATCCACAACATGTAAATCGTGCAAGGGAAATAACTGCAATAAGGACGTTTTCCCCGAATCTCGTCTCAAGTGTCATGTTTGTGATTCCAGTGCTGATCCTAATTGTGAATCTAATCCCAACAGTTTGAGCATCTGTTCCACGTATGATTCTGAGGATTCATGTGTAACCTCATTCCGCAACGATATCACTTACCGTGGTTGCAGTTCAAGTTTATTGTGTGATGCTACAAATCCAAGAACATGCTCTAAATGTAACGGTGAGGCTTGCAACACGGTAAATTTGGCCAAGAAAAAAGATGACAATTTCGGTAAATGGCAAGATTTGCCATTGACTTGTCTTAGCTGCTCGGGCAGTGATTGCAATTCAGCCGCAACTACCGAGTCTCTGGCCTGCGAGTTGAATAACGAACAAGACTGTATGACAGTATTCGATAGCAGCGGAAAAGTGATTCGCCGCGGTTGCGCCGACATTGTCGAAAGTAAATATTGCTCTGAAGATGAAAACAATTGTTACAGCTGTAAATCGAATGATTGTAACACCGCCACTTCGAAATCTGATTTTGTAGAATGTATATCTTGCAACTCTCACAAAGATCAGGAGTGTGTATGGAATCCATTAAGCTCAGCTCATAAGACAAGAAACTGCCAAGGTGGTTGTATGACCACATTGTTCCCTTCAGATAACTCGGCAAATCCAGCCTACGACCTGATTCGTACCTGTCTCAATGACAAGGAAGTATCTGATCAAAATACTTGTTCGGAGGGTAAAGATGGTAACTGTTCAGCATGCAGTAGCAACAAATGTAACACAAACAACATCCCAGAAAATCGTCAATCCTGCTTTACATGTCAAGGAGAAACATGCGAAGAACCTCAGACTAAGGTATGCCCATTATATAAAGAGAACGATCAATGCTTCATTAGATTCGACGATGCAAACAGTGTTTCCGAAATGGGCTGTATTAGCTCATTCCATAATCAAGATTTGGAGAGTATCATAAAAACCAAGAGAGTGCACGTATGCTCAGGAACGGACTGTAACAGCTTGGATAAAATACCCAGTGCACAGTCATGTGCAGTCTGCAATTCCACAGAGGATGTGTCGTGTGCTATCAATCCTATCGAAATTGGTACATTTAACACCTGTAGTATGTTGCCATACACTAGTTGCTACAGCAAATTAACAGAGAGTAAGTGTCACATTTGCATACATACATATATATGTATATTGTTTGATGTGTTTTAAAAAAATTTTATATTTCTCTGAGTAGCTGGCACAACAGAAAGAGGTTGTGTGACCGACTTGCCGGATGAAAGTTTTGCTGCTTGTATTCTTGGTAACGACAAGAATTGTGGTGTCTGCAATGAACATGGTTGCAACCGAGAGGTAGACATGCCTCATTTTTTTATTTAAATTACAGAGTGTAAAATAACATTGTTTATTTTTATGTTCGCAGATATTCCCCGTAGATCGCCAGCAATGCTTTACTTGCACATCTGAAGAAGAGTCCAACTGTGATTCTTTCCCTACGACCAAGATGGCTTGTCCTATTGTAAGTGATAGTGAATCATGTGTGAGTGCTTTGAGTGGCAATATTACAATTCGTGGCTGCAAATCTTCCATTTACTGCGATGCTAACGATAGCGCCACTTGTCGTTCATGTATCGGCAGTGAATGTAATTCAATTGATTTGTTAAATAAACAAGATGACGGTTACCATGGCGTCTGGCAAGATCTTCCACTTAAGTGTCACACATGTGAAGGCGAGCACTGCTTGTATTCATTGGGACCAACTATTGCCTGTTCTAGTCGCAACATCAATCAAGATTGTATGACTGTTTTCGATGAACAGGGACGCGTTGAAAGACGCGGTTGTTCAGATGATGTTGAGGACTACAAGGATTTATATTGCAGACAACATCCCGAACGTTGCTTTAGATGTAAGTCCAATGAGTGTAACTTTGCCTGGAGTACCAATGAATATGTTGAATGTTCGTTCTGTGACTCCGCCAATGAACCACTGTGTGTGCTTAGTCCCGACTACAATGGCTTCAAGTCCAGAAAATGTTACAAGAACTGTATGGTTGCCATGAAGGATCAACAAGTCATTCGCTCTTGTTTGGACGACAAAGAAATGTGGGTACAAAACCATTGTCAACAAAGTGGTTCCAATGAATGTTCCGCTTGTTCAGGAAATGATTGTAATAAATTCGTATTCCCCCATGATCGTCTCAAGTGCCATGTCTGCACCGATTCTTCATGCTCCAGCAGTGTGGGCCAATTTTGTGAGCTTTACGAAAACAATGACTACTGCTTTGTAAAATACGAAAATGACTTGGTAAATCTAATGGGTTGTGCCACTTCACAAAACGCCAGCGATATTGCCGACTGGGCTGCTCAAAATAAACTCTACAAGTGTGAAGGCAATGATTGTAATGAATTGTCGCGCTTACCCAAAGCCGGAGTTTGTGTATCATGTGATTCCAACAAAACCCCCGATTGTAGCCAAAATCCTTTAGAAGTCTCAACTACCGAAACTTGTACGGTTTCAAATGACAAATGTGTCACAAGAATTAATACCCAAGGTCACACAATCAGAGGATGTTTAAGCAACTTGAATGGTAGTGAGCAATCTTGCGAGTCCCTTGGCACTTGTGCCGTTTGCTCCGGAGAAAAGTGCAATAATCAGGTAATCTCAGTCCACTCAATATACAAAAATATACATAGATATTTAACTGGCTTATCCCTAACACACTTCTTTATACATCTAGATTTATCCAGCTAATCGCCGTGAATGTCACATATGTAATTCAGTAGCGGATAGAAATTGTGCAAAGAATCCATCGAGTCTTAAAGTATGTCCGATCTATGATGTCAACGACAAGTGTGTATCCTCTCTGTACGAAGACGGATATCTCACACGTGGCTGTGCCTCTCAAGTGCAATGCGTGATCCACGACAGCAATTATTGCGATGTCTGTAATACAAACGGTTGTAACACTGTCGAACTCAAAGGCTCCGCCAACGCGGCCACCAACAGCCTTTTCCTAACACTACTGCTGGCATTCGTATCGGTTTTAGTATCGAAATATTGAATTCAATAACAAATACATAAATTCATCAATCATTGGCCTGAACAATTGACCAAAGAAACTATCAGTAGTACTATAATATTAGCCCAATTTAAATTTAAAAACTTAATTGTCCCTGTTTATATATATATATTCGCATTCTTATATACATATGTAGATTCATATACATTCATATATTATTATATAATATATGTATAATAATTAGATGTACTCGTACATATCTTTATACATTTGTTTATAATCGATAAAATAATAGAAAGTAAAAAACGACATATACATTTTTTCCAAATTCCAAAAATTAAAATTATATTGGGAATATTTTGAAAAACTTCTATCTTAAGATGACAAGGTTTATTACGCATCATGAACTGTTTCACGAATTTATACATTTTACAGAAAATGGAAGCTCTTAATCGTTAATCGTTCTACTTACTTTGTGAGGGTACGCCAAGTGCCATGTAACATTAAATTTGGAACCAGATAACAATGAAGTACGAATCGATCCTACAATAAAAAAAATAAAATAAAATGAATAAGCAACTCAATGACGTTTATTATTATGCATATGTATCTTATATATTGAATAAGAAATATACTAGCAGTGTGAATGCAATATATAACAATAGACGGACAACTATTTTCATAGAGTATAAATCTGATTTTTATTTGTACGAAATATATCAATAATTTTGATACATTACATCAATGTGTTAAAATAATCTCTAATAAAATATATATTGTTAAACAAATAATACATATGTATATTTATAATATATTATAGTATTTCACAACGAAATATCTGAATGTAACATATTTTATTAATTCAGGTTTCATTACAATGTCAAAACAATTTAGTTTATTAAGTTATAAATAAAATTTTGATTAAAAAATTCATCCAATATACATATTTATTTTTAAAAAATTCCGTAATTTTGTTTCATAGTGGAAGGCCAATGTAAGCGGCATGCGGCCGCGGTTGGCAACACTATTACCAATATAATAAAGTTTTGTTTCTTTACAAAATTATTAATACAAACACTTTGAAGTATTGCAATTTACTTAATCTGGCAATGCTGTGAGAAGCGGCAGCGCGGTAAAGTACATGTACTTATAATTGGGGGATTCACAAGGTGTCATAAAGTCATATGGCTTAAAATAATAACATGAAAAAATACGACTGCTGTGAACAACCCCTCATAATTCAGTGTGCTATTTTGAATTTAAATCAGCTGATTTAAAACAAATATAAAAATTAATATTGTTTTCCACAATGCCAGTTTGTGCGAAAAATACATTTTAGATGTTGTGATGGCAAACTCAAGTAAATAAACAAAATTAATAATTACGACAGCACAATAAACATAGCAAGCAAAGTTCTATTAATTTAATAGCGTTTTCTTTTCTGGCAAAAATGTTACACTTTTTCCCCATTTCGCACCTTTTTTAATTTGTTTGTGTTCTTTTCTGAAAAAATGTCAACACTGCTAAAGTGTAGTGTGTTCTTTTCAATAAATGTCACTCTATAAAATAAATAAAATGGTGCACCTTTCACACTCTATATTTTTAGAGGGGGAGAATCGCACGACAAAACAGCTGACATTTGTTTTGTTTATGAATGTGTATTTGTGTTAAGAAACGAAAAAAAATATATATATACAAAATAGAAAATATTACTACTTTTTTATGTGCTGAACAATTTTTGGATGACTTGTTGAATTCATCTTCATCATCTTATGATGAATACATATTTTATATGATTATGGAAAGAAATCCATAACCGTCAAATTTCATAGGACAATGTCTCCTACTTCATATATATGTAATGTATCTTTATATATGTATATAATTTTTATAGTTTAAGAAGGATTTGCGTATTAGTCGGGAAGGTGCCATTAGTCTTTTTGAGAAAAAACAAAAACAGCTGTACATGAAAAAAAAGTGTTACACTGTTGTGATTTTATGTTCCATAATGACCATTAAAAATGCGACATCTTTAAAATGTGGGGTAAACATTATAAAAATGTACATAATAAAGGTGTAACATTTTATTTCAGAAAAGAAAACACCATAAGACACTTTTTGTTTACAAAGCAACAACAATATTTTTAAACCATTGTAAAATGTTAGAACATTATGACAATATAACATGATAGCACACCTTGTGAATACCCCAAATATGTGGCATATGAGTTTAATTAAAAAAAAAAAATCAATTTTTTTAATACTTTTTACATCAAGTACATTGTACATACTAAAAAAACGTTTATTTAAAAATTTATTTATGTAAAAAACAAATCATTTGATTTTTTAACATTTACCGCTTTAAATAGGCCTCGCACATTTGCCTACATACATAAAGTATGAGCAGCAAAAACAATAGCTGATTGCCGACCGCGACCGCATGCCGCTTACATTGGCCATCCACTATTATTTAAATTTATTTGGCTGAATATTCTTCCGACGTTGTGTTAAAGTAGAATTTCCCCGTTGAATAGAATAGAATAGAATAGAATAGAATAGAATAGAATAGAATAGAATAGAATAGAATAGAATAGAATAGAATAGAATAGAATAGAATAGAATAGAATAGAATAGAATAGAATAGAATAGAATAGAATAGAATAGAATAGAATAGAATAGAATAGAATAGAATAGAATAGAATAGAATAGAATAGAATAGAATAGAATAGAATAGAATAGAATAGAATAGAATAGAATAGAATAGAATAGAATAGAATAGAATAGAATAGAATAGAATAGAATAGAATAGAATAGAATAGAATAGAATAGAATAGAATAGAATAGAATAGAATAGAATAGAATAGAATAGAATAGAATAGAATAGAATAGAATAGAATAGAATAGAATAGAATAGAATAGAATAGAATAGAATAGAATAGAATAGAATAGAATAGAATAGAATAGAATAGAATAGAATAGAATAGAATAGAATAGAATAGAATAGAATAGAATAGAATAGAATAGAATAGAATAGAATAGAATAGAATAGAATAGAATAGAATAGAATAGAATAGAATAGAATAGAATAGAATAGAATAGAATAGAATAGAATAGAATAGAATAGAATAGAATAGAATAGAATAGAATAGAATAGAATAGAATAGAATAGAATAGAATAGAATAGAATAGAATAGAATAGAATAGAATAGAATAGAATAGAATAGAATAGAATAGAATAGAATAGAATAGAATAGAATAGAATAGAATAGAATAGAATAGAATAGAATAGAATAGAATAGAATAGAATAGAATAGAATAGAATAGAATAGAATAGAATAGAATAGAATAGAATAGAATAGAATAGAATAGAATAGAATAGAATAGAATAGAATAGAATAGAATAGAATAGAATAGAATAGAATAGAATAGAATAGAATAGAATAGAATAGAATAGAATAGAATAGAATAGAATAGAATAGAATAGAATAGAATAGAATAGAATAGAATAGAATAGAATAGAATAGAATAGAATAGAATAGAATAGAATAGAATAGAATAGAATAGAATAGAATAGAATAGAATAGAATAGAATAGAATAGAATAGAATAGAATAGAATAGAATAGAATAGAATAGAATAGAATAGAATAGAATAGAATAGAATAGAATAGAATAGAATAGAATAGAATAGAATAGAATAGAATAGAATAGAATAGAATAGAATAGAATAGAATAGAATAGAATAGAATAGAATAGAATAGAATAGAATAGAATAGAATAGAATAGAATAGAATAGAATAGAATAGAATAGAATAGAAGAATAAGTAAATTTCGTTCTAACTCATAACATGTAATAAGAAATATGTTTAATTCCCGAATTCTATTTCTCAATAAATGGTGAGTTAATTAGATGATATTTACAAGTAGATCTTGGACAATAAACATTACTGATGAAGCCCTTGGCAGGGTAGAAAATGCATTTCAGTGTGCCATTTGTCTAGAAAAATATAGTTTTCACAATGGTATTCTTCAAGTTATTAATTAAAAAAAATTAACTTAAGCGTAATTAAAAATTTTCTCTAATATAATAAGTAATTTCCGTTACGTTCATTATAATATTATTTGGAATTATTGTACTTAAACTCAACGATTGACAATAATTAAGAAAACATTACTACTATTTACTTTTGTTCTTGAAATATGTATATCATGTTCTTCCAAAAACATGAATAAAAAACTAATGATTTAATCGCCAGTTTGCTATTTTTGAAACAAAAAATCGTCAAATCTGCCAGCTATGATTGCGACCTGTACTTTGACCATAACATTTCCATGGACATACCGATAAATTGTGAAAAGATTTTTTACATTTTAAATGCCAAATTTTGTTAGACTTTATCTAGGATATCCTAATTATTTGATTTTTCTCTTGTTCGAATAAAACGAATAATTCGAATAAGAAATTTTATCTTGTTCGAATAATTTGACCATATTTTTAAAATTAATCGAATTATTCTAATAATTAAAATTTTTATTAATAACAAGTGCAGTTGAAACCAAACTGGTTCATTATGATTCTTTCCTATTATTAATTGTGTTTTTCTTTAATTCTAGCTATTTCAATTCGATGTATTAAAAGCCCCGATTACCATTTACAACACTAAATATTTTGATGTTGTATGTTGTAAACTGCGATCACGATTCACAACACTTACCGGCGTCATCGTATGAAAAATGCATGTCACGACAACACGACATTTTACTGTTGTGAACGATATTCGGGCCCAAAATGTTTCATATGTATCATGGTGCTTCCAAAAGTTTCTGATTATTATTGATATTTGTTTTATCCCATAAGTATTTTGTTTGCAAAACGAAAGTATTGAGTTTAAGCTATGAATCAATAAGGGACAAATTAATACATAGTTTCGATTTTAACAATATTTCGCCTCCATACGAGTATATGGACTTCCAAATTAGTTTACAATTTTTTTTTACTAAATATCAAATAGGTATTTCTTGTTAGAATTATAATGAAATAACATTTATGTACATACATACATATGTATGTATTTGTATATATGCATTTGTATGATGAGCTATCAGATCACTAACTTATAGAGATTGAAAAACTTTTTTAACTTTCTTTAGTAGTTTTCTTCTGATATCCAAAATAGATCTATTTATTTAATTTACGAGTATTCTATGCTATATGTCTTATTTTGGCACTACAATTCAATACAAATGGTGTTAAATTATTACTATTTTTAATTATAAATTAGCACAGTAATATTTATTCGATTATTCTAAATAAAATTAATCGAATTTTTCGTTATTCGAAAATGGCCATCCCGAAATTCTTCGAATAATTATTTGAAAGAAAGTCTTCGATTATTCTAATAATCATTATTCGATTTGACACCCTACTACATATTATCGCTGTGCAGATTTTTAAAGCTTAACAATTCAATTGATACACATCGTTCATAGTATTTCAATTTGCAGTAGATTTTTATACGACCATGTGGTTTTTTTTTAATAATAACGGTTTTATAGTTTTAATTCTTCAGTGATTTTTCGTCATCTGCACCTGTGATCTACATAAATTCGTGTATCTATCAATTCACAAATAAAACTAGAGCAAATTCAAGAGCAATTTGCAAAACAGTATAATTTAAGTTATTACAAGATAATTATATCTCACAGAGATACGAGTCTACAAATGGCTGTACGAGTATGTTTGTATTTGTGTTAAAATATTGTTAAATTTTAATAGTTTGAAAGTATTAAATTTCAAACAGTTTCTGACTCAAGTTTTGTTTACACACCAAAAATAGACATTTTCAATCGTACAAACGTACTTACGAAGTGCATAAATACACGTTGAGTCTGAGAATATCAACGTCTTACGTGTTTCTAAATCTAAAATATTTATGAATAACAAATAAGCGAATCTCGATACATACATACTTGTATGTAGATGTGTACATACTATACACGTATGTTTGTATACAGATACCTGAATGTTTACATGGCATATTTAATTGTGGCTTTTTATTTATTTAGACAAGGTCAATGGAAACTTGCTATAAATATTTTCTTTGCAGTTTGCACATTCGTAGAATGTATTTCTTTCTCTTTAGATTTTGGAAATCTATCTACATATATACATATTCGAGTACATATGTACGTACACACTATGAAAGAGTAACGTTACTGACTGAATGAATGACTCAACCACTAAGAACGTACTCGTAGATTCGAATGTTTATGGGGGTAAATTTTGTAGTTTGATATCTTATGAACTAGTTAGTTTATACTCGTACATATAGGGTGGCGCAAAAGTAATCCTCCTATCAGGAAAATGCTATAAATTTTACGATTGGCCCCTAATGTCAGTTCTGCAATATTCCGCGTTCTGGTGCAGTGTAGCGTAACATTGTTTATTAACGTGTATTTCGCATGTGTTTACTACACAAATTTCAAAACAGAACTGTCATTAGGGGCCTCGCAAAATTTATAGCATTTTCTGATAGGAGGATTACTTTTGCGCCACCCTGTACATACATACGTATATTAAAATTTATTAGAATACAATTTGTATTACCTTAATGGCACTAAAAAAGTAATAATCAACTACATAACTATTGAGACAATTTTAATAAAATTTAAATCGTTGTTTCCGTCACACAAAAATTAGCTCTCGGGATGTTATTTGAAAGTCGAGTGCGAGGGTGTAGATAGGGACATATTCGTGTAAGTCATTTAGTAAACCAATTTCTTAAGCAAGTGCTCGCAGATTTGCGTCGTTAGTATCATAATCTAGAATCATGAAATTAAACATATGCATATCCTCCTCCATACCAACGACCTAAAAGACAGTCCGCCTGACCGTCTGTTGTAGATGAGATGAATTTTCCCCAAATATTCTTAAATGCACCGAAATGGTATTGAAAATGGGCCAAATCGGTCAAATATGTGAGACAACCTCCAAAAAATTTATGTATGTTTTTCAAAAATGTTTTTCTATTTTCTTAAAATATCCATATTGCAGATAATACCATGAAATTAGACATTATGGACTTAGCTGTGTTAAAAATGGTAACAATCAGCTATAATAAATGTCTACAGAATAGCAGTATCCATAAGAAATTCAGCAAAAACGTTTTATGTAAAAACAAATCACAAAACCAATATAACGAATATAACACTCGTATTTGTTTTTATTTTAATATTTATATTATATTATATTATTTTATATTATCCTTGTAGAGTGGTATGAGAAAGAAAATGTATGAGAAAAATATGATAAACTCTTTGTTTCTTATGATGCAACTTTTTGAATTTTATTTCAATTAAAAAAAACAAATTCTTAGTATGACATCCGGATCCACATACTCGTATTGTGTTGGTCAAATCCTACAGAATAGTTGAGATATGTTTTTATGTTATAATGAGAAAAGTGTATGCATTGGTGCAGCTGCATAATTAAATTTTGTTGTTGTTGCTTTTACAAAAACACTCATTGTTTTTTTTTTGCATTTCAGCAAGTCTTCTTGTTTAGTTTTCCACACGCACACATACAAATGCAAGAAAATAATAACTACCAAACAAAAATATGCATGTTTAATGAACCATTTTGTAGGGAACAGTAACAACGATTCCATCCATACGAATTACAACGAAGAGAGAAATAACAACACAGAACGGTGGAAGTGACTTCAAGTATTGGTTAGAAATATTTATTCTAATAAAAATTACCTTTTGGTAAAACGCCCTAATACACATAAACATTTATTGTTAATATAAACTTGATTTACTTAATTATAAACAAAAAAATTAATTATAAAACTTTCATAAACCTTTGGATTCCTCCATTTAAATTTGGTGTTTGTCAATAATAATTTGTTTTTCTGAATTACAATTTGTATTTTGTCAATTTTAACTTTAATTATATTTTCTATTTTTAAGTAAAAAAATATTCTATTAATTTTACTACAGTAATTAGCTTTTTTTTAACTGTTGTCCCACAGTGCAACGTTGCACTGCAGCGGAATGTTGTTGTAACTGCATTTTTCATTTTCGTTTTCATTTAGCTTTTATTTGCTTTAGATATGTACGTATGTATGTAAGTGTAGATACATTGTACATGCATACGTACATGTATACATACATATATACTATTGTATGTGCATATGTTGTTGTTTTTATATTAGAGTTTTTTACTGTTATTGTGGTCGTTGATTTTTCCACCAGATAACCTCATGACCAAGTAATAATGATGTCGTTCGTGGTATTGATGCAACAGGTAAGTTATGCATTTCGACTTGCTTTTGTCTACTGCAGAGAAAAACAAATACATATTTAGTCAGACCGATGGACATGTGGTGAGGTAGGGCAAAGAGAAAATAAATACACTTATTAATACTATACTGATTTGTTGTTTTGTTTTTTATTTTTATTTTTTTTTGTTTTCTGTAAATTGTTATGATTTTAAATTAAGTTTTATTGGAAAGTGGCGGCCTTTCGCTTTTAGTTGCTTCTTGATATTCTTCTTCTGCCAAAGTACAAACCGACTTGCAGCCTTAACACATACAAACGCACCGTTAATTTAATCGATTTTTTATCCAGACACAAGAGGTTTTGATGTGGTTGCTTTAGTCGGCATATTTATGGAATGTTTCTTTTTGTTTCTCAAAAACTTACAGGTGAACTGGTGTTAACTTTTTTTATTTTGATTTTTAGTTGTAACGTTGTTGTTGTTGTTGTTTGTATTTATTAAAAACCTATTGGTAGTCTGATTCATTTATAATCAAATTCGACAAAGGTGTCGCATCTAATTCGCATTAATTAATTACCGAATTAATCCGTTATCGAATACTTGATATCGATATAAAGTATACGACATTATGTACTTTGAAGCTTCCAATGTCTAAAAATCTCTTCCGTCGTCTAAAACCCAATGGGGGAAAATTTGAGCATTGAGGTGGCTCATTTTATTTGAAGATTCGAATTTTGGATTAATGTAGCAATATTTCCTTCAAATCCGCCAATTTCAAATCGGTCACATGCGTCAAAATTTGGATTTTTAATCCTCATATAGCAGTTATGTACATAAAGAATCGAAACAATTTGCAAAATTTTTTTAACAAAATATTGAAAATGTAAAATTGGAGATATTCATGAATTTAGTATTAATTAAATAAAATTGGTTTAAAGATGTCAAAAATTGTTTCTAATATGTAAAATTTTAAAATTTTTAGTTTTTTAGTTTATCGTAAAAATACGAACGATTAAAGCAATAAGAATTGTGCTGTGTGAACATGGAAGAAATTTCAAGGAAAAAAATTGTATCAATCTTTTCAATAAAAGTTGCTTCGTGTAAATTGGGTCTAAAGAAATTAAATATGCATGCATGACTGCATTTTTATAATATCAGTTTAGGGGAAATTTGCATTTATTAATTATTAAACGCGAATGAAATTGTTTTAATTTTATTATCATTTATTACATAAAACTTTATACTTAATACTCGTACGATTAGTTTTGATTTCCTAAACGCACAAGAAAAAGCAGTCGAGAAATTTAAGTTAAAACTGAAAAAACGAGAAACGAGAAAAAACTCAAATCAAAACATTAGCAGTGTTGTAATGTAACTTCCATATTTTCAATGGAATGAATAAGTGAAAGTTTTTTTTTTCGCATTTCACTTGCTCTACAGCATCATCATGTACCATCATTATTACCACCATCATCACCACTAAATCACCATTATCGTCTTCATAATCATGGCATTATTACGAGGCCTGTTTTTTCTCTAGTCACTTTAGCGACTACGAAATGCGTAAGTTGTACAAAATAAGGAAAAAAAATATTGCAACAAGTTGCAAATGCCATTCCAATACAATACAATGCACTGACTGTCAGACTCACTGCCATTGATCGCACTGAACTGCACTACAAACATACAGTTATTTTGGCGCAAAAGTAACGTTTGTTTGCTCATGTTGTTTGACTGCATCGCCGCACAGCATTAAAGTGTGTATGAAAGGACTGTATAAATTGTACAGATGGTTGGAGGGGTATGCATATGAATGAACGACACGCCTTCAATGATGTACTTTATAAATACATACATACATATGTACATATTATTAATATGTAACTCCATGTTCGCCATCAAATTGAACTGCCCGTTTCTTTATTACGGGTCTTTCTTATTTTTTGTGCAAAATGTTTTTTTTTAATTTCGGTGCGTTTTTTAATTTCTCCGAAAATGTAATATAATATTTATTTTTACCAATATTTAATTGCAGTTTTTTAATAATTCATTCTCATGAAATATATGCGATGTAAAAGGGCCCCATTAAATGTATTTTAAATACGAATGTATAATAAAATGGAAATACAATTTTTGTATAGCCTGATGGTTTGGTCTACTGAATTGTAGACGAACAACCAGGGTTAGAGCCCCAGTGGAGCCCTAACAAATTTTATTGAAAAACGTCAATAAAGCTAGATTTACACGATTGAAATTTTCTTCAAAATTTCTATTCAAAATGCTTCAAACTCGTGTAAACAACAAAATTTCTTCAAAATTTATTCATTTAATAGTTATTAATAGAAGAATTTTTAAGAGCAATTTTGAAGAAAATTTCAATCGTGTAAATCTAGCTTAACTAGTTGTGAGTGCATAAGTCTAGTCAAAATGTATGCAAGGGAACTTTTGAATACGTTTACTCACATTCAATAGTCGACTATCCCTTAATATGTAAGACTGCTACAAAATGTAGGAATAAACAATAACTTCTATGGAACGTTACTCCCATCTAATTGTTCATTTTACAATAATTAACATTTTGTTATTATTTAATCCTGAAAAATACCTTCTAGATAAAACTACAAATATGAATAATACTTTTAACTATCACTTCAATCTTCCATTACAACTTTTCCTGCTGCTCATTGAAAATCAGACGAATCATATCCAAGTTTTAAGATTATTTATTTGATACTAATATGAGAAAACTATAAAATCCTGAAAAAGGACCTTCAAGATAAGAAATCGAATTTTAAGAACACCTAAAACTATTACTTCGTCTAGAAACATTCTAATGTAAATCTTGCAAATTGAGTATGTAAGTATGTGCACGTCCATCTTCTGTTTCATATTCAAGTATTCTATCTTCCAGGTAGCTATCAACCATTTTAATTAGATATCCTGAGAATTTTCGTTCTCGCATTGTTTGACGTATTACATTCCAGTTTGCAGAGTTAAAAGCGTTTTTAATGTCCAGAGTAACAATGGAACAAAATCGCATGTTTTCAAAAGCCATCTTTGCTGTATTCACTACTTCCCTGATGGCACCTATAGTTGATTTGCCTTTCACAAAACCAAACTGCATGTGTGAGAAGCCTCCCTTTACGCTTATTTCTATTTCAAGTCTATTTAGAATTAATTTCTCCAAAAGCTTTCCACAAGTGTCCAGTAGGCACAAGGGTCTGTATGAGGATGGGTTCTCCAAAGGTTTGTTGCCTTTGCGCAGCAATACAAGAAACTGTTTTTTCCACAGCTTTGGAAAGACTCCTTTTTTTAGGCAAATGTTGAATGTATCCGTAAATACATCTGGCCAATGCTCACAGGCTAAGGCAATGATTTCGTTCGGAATCCCATCAGGCCCTGGTGCCTTCTTTTTCTTCAGAGTACGGCATGTGTCAATTACTTAATTGTGAGAGAAGGTATCGCATTCATTTGCTCCTTGTAAAGGGGGTAAGTTGCTCCTGGTTCTTTCCGTTTCGGGGAAAAGTGTATTCACTATAGTGTATGCCCAATTAGGATTTGTAATTCCTGGTATTTTACATCGGTTTCCTAGTTTTTTCATTATTATCCGATATGGGAGGCCCCATGGATCATTATTTATTTCCTCACATAGTGATTCCCATGCCTTTCTTTTTGAGTTTTTGATTGCTACTCTAACACTTTTCCTAGCTCTTCTATATAGCTCCATTGCAATAAGGTCACCTTTCCTACGTGTAGCTATACGTTTAGTTTTGAGGCATTCTGCTCTTAAACGAGCAATATCTTGATTCCACCAGTAGGCATGTTTTCTAGATCGACCGAGTATTTTAGTTTTGTTCATTCCAACGTTACAGATCTCTGTGAGGATGTCTATAAGTCGTCGAGCAGCGATATCTGCGTTCAAATTGTTGCAAAGTTGTGTTCCGGATTTAATCTCCATAAGCTTTTCTATGCAGCTATCTTTATTTATCTTTCGTGTATTCCATCTAATTCGTGTCGGGTTCGCTGTTACATTGGTGTATGAGAGGCCCACCTGCATCTGAATATATTGGTGGTCACTTAGTGTTTCGTCTTCTAGGACTTCCCATTGTGGTGTTTTGCATGCTATAGACGGTGATGCAAATGTTATATCTATAATTGAACTTGAGTCTGTTCTCCTGAAAGTTGGAGATCTTCCCCTGTTCAGGACAATCATACCCAGAGATGCAATCATTTCACTCACAGCTATTCCTCTTTTATCTGTTCTACCTGAGTGCCATTCAGACGACTTACTATTAAAATCTCCCCCTATCAGTACTGGGGTATTTCCGGTTTTAATATTTCGTTCGAGTGTATCCATTTTGTTCTGGAATTCTGTTATTTCTATGCTCGGTGAATAGTAGCAACTATATATTCGTATCTTGTTGGTGTGTATACCTACGAAATGTTCATTGTTTTCTTCAATTTTTTCTATTGTAAGCAATTGGTTACGTATTTACACAGATGCTTTGCCTAGAACGTCTTGGTACCAAGCAGTGCCCTCAACTCTGGCATATTGCTCACTTATTATTGCAATGTCAACGTCTCTTTCCATTATGCTATTTATCATCAGCTGTTGAGCTTCGCGACCTCTTCCTAGATTTATCTGAAGTATCTTAATGTTCATTATTGTTGTTGCATGAACTGCCTGTACCAATATAGTGGTTTACATTCTGCCGGCCAGCCTCTTGACAGATTACACATCGTGGCTCGTTTTTACATGTATTAGCCTTATGTCCATCTATACCGCATCTCCTACATGTTTGACTACGGTCTTTTCCTTGGCAAGACCGAGCAATATGTCCTTGTTGTAAGCACCTGAAACACCGCTTGATAATATTCTTTCGTCTTACTCGACATAATACGAGTCCTACTTTAATTTTACTCCTACTAATTATTGTAGTTGCAACGTTTCCTGGTACTTCTACAAGTGCTTGTTTCGTACCACCATAGTAGTCTCGTATATTGCGTACTTTTATTTTCGTGCTATCTGTTTCACTGGATACTTGAAGAATAGCATCAATTATCTCACTTTCCTCTGTGGATTCTTCCATGTCCCTTATATCAAGAAGAAATTTATCCACCATTGTTTGGATTTGAACATTGTCCCCGAGGGATCCCTTTATGGCGCCTTCCAGTTTCTTCGCCTGCCCTTCTCCTTTTATCATCTCTATTAAGACATTCCCCTCTTTGGTTCTTCGGATCTTCTTTATACCTATGCCAATTTCTTCCGGCTTTATATTTGTCTTCATTTTCTTCATTATATCAGCATAGCTTGACATACATACATATATGTATGTATATACAAAGGTATGAGTAACTATGGATATCTCGAGCAAACGACAAGACAAAATGTCATTTTTCTAAGTACGCAGAGTAACTATTTAATTCATGTTCGCTAAATAAATTTACATGTACATATGTATGTATGTATGTATATACGAGTATGTATGTACATATTTCAATTGAGAAATTAAATGTACAAAATTTTGGTGATACCTATTAAAATTAATGTCGCTATCGTTAAGTTTTATGCGTACCTACGTAAGCTTTTAGGAATGTAATTTAAAAGATTTCTTTTATACACATTCAGACACGTAATATGTTGAAGATCGTTTGCGATTAAATACTTAGGTAAATATTTATTTATGAATGTATGTACATAATTATGATGTTACAATTAAAGCGCCAAACCACAATTAAAACGTTAATTACATTTAATGTTTATGAACTTGTTGGTACATATTATGACAACCTTGCAGGGTTTTAATTATTCAAACATACATATCGATGGTATCATGTAGAAAGGCCCTAACTCGCATATTTGAAACTTTACAGGAGAAGGTAAAAACATAATAGAAACTGTGTTATTCAACATGTAACTTTTTTTGTACAACTGCTTATAAAAGCGTTATTTTTTACACTATTGCAATAAATTTTTGTGAGAAGGTGTATTTGCGTTAAATGCATTGGAATCGCAAAAAAACTAATTTCGAAAAAGTAGCGATTTAGGGCCTTTCTACATGAGACCAACGATATTTGTTTTGTTTCTAAGATTTTTACAAACAAATCTGTTAGGTATTATTTTATTGAACTAATTGTATTTGAACTTACACTAGGAAGAGAAACACGGTATTTAACCAATAGCAAAATTTTGAAATTCAAAAAATTAACATGTTATTTAATTTCACAAAATTTTGTTTAAGAAATTTTGCATTTCAGAATAAAACAAATTAAAGATTTTAACTTGTTCGATTTTATATTTAAAATCAATCGAATTATTCGAAGAATTAAAACGAGTAACTTATTTTTAGTTCGATTTAAATTTTTTTTAATTTTTTAGTGGATGAAGTCATTGTGTTCAAATGTGCCCCCATACGGGGCAGCTTTGAACGGCAATTTTTTCTTGTAGCGCTTATGTCCAAAAATAACTAAACAGTTATATTTTATATATATATAATAAATTCGATTTATTTATTAAGAAAAACATAAACATGACATTACATTTTCCTTTAAAGCATCATGTTCAGCGTTGGATTGGAACAATGTTTGGTACTTCGGTTTCTTTGTTCAAACCTGAACTGGCTTGCCATTTCACGGAGATTTATAATAAATATTTTTTTACGTAAATATCAAATAACTTAACTTAATTTTGTTTGAAATGAATTTTGGACTGCAATAAATTTCTTTCACGAAAGAAAAAACTAGCAAAAATTATTGACGTTGCTAGAAAACAAGGTTACCATGTGAAAAACTCGGTTAAGGGACGAAAAAAGGTGTTATTGTCGAGAAAATTGTGTTATAGCAAATTGTGTTTCTTCTTTCCAAATCTAGTAAGAAATTGAAAATCGGATCATTATCAACAAAATTACAGGCTTGTAAGTGCGCAAAGGTACAAAAACATGTTTTTTAACCGTAAAACCGGATTTTGGTGGTGTCCGGCATATTTCACTACTGGAATCTTGTTTTACTCGACAAGCCCTACAAGAAAAATAATATCGGATCCCAGGTTTTTTGGACTGTCGCACCGTGTAATTTAATTTGGTAGTGAAGACGATTTAGATACACCTTTTTATTTTTTAGAAATACTCGTATATCTTAACCCTTAAATTCAGTTTGTCATTTTAAATATTGTGTCTTTTGATGTTCAAGTAAGTAAGTAATTTTGTTTACTACCCAGGAACTAGTTGCTTCAGATTCTAAAATTTAGAACATGTTCTGAAAGTGATGGTGAGAACAACATTGATTTAAATTACGTTTAAATAGACTTATAACTACGGTGACCATCCGTCCTGTATTTTACAGGACAGTCCTGTTTTTTAACATGCTGTCCCTTGAGATTTTTTTGTAAATACAGGACAGTACAATGTCCCTTATTTCCTAATTTGATATGCAAATGTCCTCTTTTTAGCACATACATTGCACGAACATTAATACAAAATTATCATAAAAATCCAACTGTATACTTTCCCTACATTTCCAAAAGTTAAAATAGCATTCATTTTATTAGAGATATGGCTCCAACAAAAATAAAATGTAATTTCAATGATAGCGTTTTGTGGAGACAGCACAAATTGTAATTTTGGTGGTGCAGCCAGAAAAGGTCAGAATAATATCTTTTACAAAATGCAAAACTTCATTGGCCAAAAACTGATAGGTGTAAATTGCGCTGCACATATTTTGAACAACTACATACAAACTGCAGCAGAATGCTTACCTATTGATATTGAAGTTATTATTGTCAAAATTTATTCTTTTTTATATTTATACAGTTAGAATTGAAAATTTCAAAGAAATATGTGAAGATATTGAAATAGAATATAAAAAGTTACTAGGACATAGCAAATCTCGATGGTTAACTTTAATGCCAGCTTTGCAAAGAATCATAAAACTATTTGAAGCTTTAAAATTATATTTTATGTCTCAACCAAAGTGTCCGACAATATTACGAAATTTTTTTATGAATCCTTGTGCTGAATTATGATAATCTTTTGCATATAGCCAAGCTTCAACATTTCTTAAAGCTATTCTTAATGTAGAATCACAAAATATTTCAATGCCTGAGGCTTCAACTATTTTAAAAGATTTAAAATTTAAATTGGTCGAACGGAAAAAGGAACTGTTTTACCCCTTACCGTCAAAAATATTATTCTCCAATTACAGAAAAGTAATGATTTTGATGAAACAATAACTAAAGAACATATAACAAGTTTTTACCAAACATGCATTGATTACCTAAATCAGTGGGATAAAGCTTTTAGAGATGTAGAAATTTTAGACTGGATATTGTTACGAAATATGTTATCTTGGGACAAGATTGAAAAAACTTTATCCTATCTAAATGAATTTAGAAATGATTTAAAAATAAATAATGAAGATTTATTTGATGCGTGAAAAATTTTGCAAATAATGAAAAAATAGAAGACTGGAGGGTAAAAAATATATCAGTAGATGAAAGATGGATTGAAATTTTTAATCACTTTAAGACAAATGTGATTGCAAATAAAAATATATTGATACTTGTTGAATTTTATCTATGTCTACCTGCTTCAAATCCTGCTACCGAGAGAGTGTTTTCAATAATGAATAATATTTGGACCACCGAAAAATCGCAATTAAAAGTAAATACTTTAAGATCACTATTAATTACAAAATGCAATTTTAAAATGAATTGCTCAAAATTTAAAGGATTTTTAATTAACAATCCAGATGTTTTAAAAAAAATCCATTCTGTGGAAAAATATCAAACTTCATAACTAAATTTATCATTTATGTAGTTTTTTTCTATTTTTTTTTTGTTAGCCTTAGTCAAGGAGACTGTTTATAAAACCAAATTTATTTTTTTAAATTATAATATTATAAAAACTTTTTATTTAACTTTTTATTCTAATCAAGAAGAATTGTTTTTGTTGTTACTTAATTTTATAACAATAATAATAAATATATTATATGATTATTTTTTCTGTTTTTCTTTTCACTTTTAACATAATTTTGTATTTGTCCTGTATTTTCCTTTCACAAAAATGGTCACCGTACTATAACTAAGTAGAAGTTATCTTTGATCTCTTTACATAATTTCGAAAGTTTTACTTGTAGACTTAAACTAAAGTTTATTTCCATACATATTAGTTAAATTATGTAAAAAGTCAATAATTCAAAAATATAAATTTTTATGTGGCTTGAAAGCAAAAAGTGTTCAAAGGTGCCCCCCTTAAACGTAAATTTATAAACAATTTTGTATATTATTATTTAGCTAATTTAGCTAATATTTTCTTTAATATACGAGTAATTAGCTAACCTTAGTGGTTTGAATACGTATTTTCTGAACAAGAATTCGGGGTTGAATGATGAAAATTAATCAATTGTAATTGTGACCACTGTCCTTGACTATACGAGTAAATCATATGAAGTCATCGTAAATAATTTAAATCAATTTCAAAAAAGTATCGTTTTAGGAGGCCAGAGTCAGTAAAAATAACCTGCAAAAACAAAAATTTAAATAAACGATGAATTTTTAACACTCAATGCTGTTTCTGATGTAATTGTGGCTGCTAACTATTATTTTATTAACAATTTATTTGCTGGTGTTTTCTGTATTTTTTGTATTTTTTTTCAGTTTATGATTTGTTTCTTTTGTTTTTCGCACAATTATGAAAAAATATTGTATAATTTTTAGTTTACGCTTTGAACAAACCAAGATGATGGCATGGAATGATAATGAAGTTGCGCAAGGCCTCAAATGTACGAGTATAATTAAAAATAGAAACCAAATTAAAAGAGACAAATCAATTGATATAGAAACATACATATGTATGTATATTTGATGTATTATTTATTTGAGTATTTATATTAAAAGTTATAAATATTGTGTAATTGTAATAGTAATTGGTCAAAAATATGCAATTAACATTTTTTAAGCGGCATTAAAAAATAACGGCCATTTAACGTTGGCATAAATAAAAACACAATAAATACAACGCAAACATTATACATACTAATTTATTAAATGATTAAACAAAACACTTTTGCCGTTGGTGAAGCCAATAAAAGAGATAAAAAATATTCATCAATGAGTACGAACATTAAGGAGACCCAAAAAATACCATCTTTTTAAAATACCATTTCTCAATTTCATTTTCTAAAACTAGACGTTAATGCGAAGCATCCAAGAATAAAAATGTAATTTTTAAGATTTTTTAACAATTTCTCATATTTAATACAAATACAAACAATGAGGTATTAAATAAGTGGTCTTTGTAAGGTACATCGATGTTTCATTTCACATCCAGAATTTTCTTAATTTTTCACAAAAATTTTAAATTTTCAAAATATTGTACATACTGATTTAATTGAATATACTAGGTATCCCACCAAATTCGTTTTTCTCATTTAGAATTATAACAAATTAATTCAAATTTTTAAATCTTTAAATTTTACGGCTATTTGTGAAACTTATACAAAAAATGTAATATACACAGAAAACATTTGTATTAAATATATACAACTATTATTTAATGGCCCATAATCATAGTCATAGAAAAAGCATACTTTAAGTAAAAGTAGACTTTTCAACAACAAAAACATATAAATTTTGTTCTGAATTTAAAACAAAAGCATGCTTTTTCTATGACTATGATTATGGGCCAATGTTTTTATAAGTCTCAATTCTGTTCTTTCAATTCCCCAAAATACCTTAAATCACTTATCTAGAGCTATAAATACACACTCGTATGTATAGAGTTTTCTATGAAATTTTACAAGAATAAATACTCTAGAAAATCTATTACAATTAAAATTCTCATAAATATATGTACGAGTATGTGCAAAAGAAATTTTGGTGATCATTCTCCACTCGAAAATTGCTGCAACGCCCATAAGTTTCTTAGAAAATTGTAATCGATAAATTAGTTGTATGTATAATCGAAACCACTCTACCGAAAGATTAGTTCTAAAGTATGAATTTTATTTAAAAAAAAACTTCCTCATAACTGTATATCATCTCTTATAGTTTACGAGATATTCACATATGAAAATTAAATTTTTAACTTTTGTTGTCACCCTAGTCTGGTTTTTTGCTAATAGCGGATCAAAATACTTTAAATTTTTTTAAAATTTTTTCTTGGATTAATAAAACTTGTATAAACCCTGTTAAAAATGATTTGTTTAAAAATCATTCAAGTAATATACATTTAGAGTTAAATTTAAATTTTGCAAATGTGATTCTTTGGCATAAAAAGTACTCTTATTATTTTTACATTATTTAAGAAATTTCCAAAAAGACTTAGACCGTATTTATATTTTTCGGAAAGTTAACTTTGAAGAAAATATGCTATATGAAAGTAAAATTTTCATCTATCCATCATAACTAATATTTATCACAGCGCCCTCCTTCTGTGGTATAGCATTCAAACGCCACCGAAGTAAAATAATTAAATAAAGGCTATAAAATCAAGCTTTAACATTAATGTGCCTATCCACCACCAGAGGCGCTGCAATTCTGCACTAAAAACAAACATAATGCGCAATTGCAAAGATGTGATATAAAAAAAGCTTTCTTCTTTTTTTCTTCTTCAACTATCTCCTTTCCAAAGAAAGTAACGCAAGTATATATAGGCATATTATTTGCCTGAGTGTTACTTCTCTTAAAAAAAAAATATGTTACCGAGGAGACCAAAATATGGCTATTTTTATGTAAAATTTGCCCATTTTCATTTCCTTTCTGATGTTCACATTAAACTTTGCTAATAATTACCAATCACAAGATTCAATATATTACATATCAGTGGATAGGCAATTGTGTCTATTTTAAAAAAATATATAAAACTTTTGAAAAATAAGTAATTCATTTATAACTTTTTTGGAAATCAATGTAAAAATGTGTAATTTTGAGTTTATTGCGGAATAAAAAATTTGTTTTAACTGAAAGAAAAATGTTTTTAAAGAAAATTTTGCATTTATATAAATATTTTAATAAGAAATATTAAAATAAAAATAAAATTAATTTCTTTTATAGAATACCCCACAATTCCCAAAAAAAGTTTTGAAAAATCCCAAAAATGCAAATTTTTAGATTTTTTTCCAAATTGTCATATAAAATTGGTTAGTATTTTTGGATATCGACTGTGCGATTTGAGAACATTAGTTATATTTTACATAAAAATATCTTTATTTTGAATGACTCTAGTCCCCTTTTCTTTCTGCAAAATATATGTAAATATGTTCGGTGTAAGTCTTCTTGGAAATTTCTTAAATAATGTACAAATAATACAAGTATCTTTTTTGAAAAACAAATTACAAAAATCACATTTTTATCATTTTTAACCTTTAACCTTTTAACAATTCTAGTTTTATTATTAATCCATCAAAAAATATTTGAAAAGATCGGGAAATATTTGGTTAAAGTTAAAAATTGAATTTTCACATGCAAATATCTCGTACACCATAAGATTTAATAGTTTTTTTTAGTAATCGACAAGTTGATTTCATATATAGTATAATCTTTGAAATCGGATGACAAGCGATGAATTGAAATCGTTGTTAATTTTTCACATACCCGAAGTGCCCTACTTTGGGGATTTTTGGCACTGACCCTGGTGGGCTTATCAGGTCCATATTCAAGACATAAACTCGACAACACCTTCGCTTTATGCATAATTTTATTATAATCGGACTTATCGTTTAGAAATTACAAATTTATTTTCCTTTTCTCCAGATTCTCATTCCACATTCCCATATTCTTCCGCAGTGTGTTCGTAATATGTATATTTGGAAACGTCTTGAAAATACGAATATGGATATCAGTAGTGACAGCCAGTAATATGAAAAATGTTCCTTTAATAACTAGTTATGGTTTTCGAATCCAAGCCTATGTCGCAATTTGCAAAATTAATCGATAAAAATTTAATTTGTTTTTGACTTTCCAGAAAATGTATTTAATTTATTTTTACGTTTTATGTGTTTTTTATGCTGTTAAAAAAAAGAACAAAAATGTTGCTATTCCGCCTTCTGGAGATACTCGTGCATTTTGTATTTGAGCAGTAAAATGTATCACCTGAATAGATGTTGTAAATGCTGCAGTTGTTGAAACCAGTTTGTTAAAACACACGAACACTAACTAGTACGAGTGCACTTCTTATACAAGGTCAGAAAATCTTTTTCTATTCGGATAGATTTTTTAACAAGAAACTCTATTTTAATCTGGCATGAATGCAATTTAACAAACTCAAAACACTTGAATTAATTTCAACTTTTTTACAGCATTTTTACTATTTTTTATTCTCGTTACTGTTACAGTTTGTTTTTCCTGCTGGTACATACAACACAAAACGAAAAACCCGTTAAATTTCCCACGTTTTTTTTTCTGCAACTAGCAGAAACAAAAAATAAAACAAAAAATTGATTCATTCTTTCATTTGAAATAGAAAGAAATATTTATTGAATGCAGTGCAATGCATAATTTTAACCCAGTTATAATCAGCCAACAATAAAAATAAAATTAAAACAAATAATCAAGCATTTAATTCAATTACCAAAGTCTGGCATGGAAAATACGAACTAAATTTACAGTAAGAATGTATAAACGTGACCAACTAGAATTTTTTTATTTTTATAAATATTTATGGGATTGTGTCAGCTCTTTGGTAGAAACTTTAACTACAGCACATCTTTCTCAAGATAGTAATGTTGTTTTGGAGGACTACTGAATGTCAATATTCTCAGTTTCTAGTTTAATGTTGGTTACATTAAGCTTAATGCAGCCCGAAAATAATAGCGGCATACAATTGTATATGTATCGATTTAGCGATATCTGTCTGTACATGTGATGATTGGCATAGGTTTTCTGATATTTCAGATATAGTCTCCAATAAGTAGCTGATATATTTATGTACATATTTATAAGAAAAATCTCACTATTACCTCGAGATTTTAAATTTATAGTGAAATGTCTGAATCATACTTTGTGATATTTAACTATTTAAAATAGTATGCGGCGAAGCCTAATTTCGAATTGGCATGGCTTGAATTTGGAAATCTTTTCGTCTATATTTCGTGTATTAAGTTCTGTAGGAAAGAATAGTTTTTAAAAAATTCTTAAAATCACGTCCATTCCATACCAGACAATCGCATTGTTTAAAGACAAACTATTCATTCTCATTGAAGAAAACCACATACTCGTATTTATGTTTTCACTTGAGCTAAAGGCAAGCCAAACCATTAGGTAACCGCTAACAACATTGCTCTATGAATAATTTCAGTAGCCTTTAAAACCACCTGGGCCATTAAAATACATATTGTTTCATCAGAAAAAACAATTTTAAAAATAAAAAAACAATAGCTGTCATGTTCATTTTCTCCAAACGTTTTTCATCCTTTTATTGTTGATTTGTTGCAATTAATTTCGTTTTCTATAGTGACCCTGAAAATTGTACAATTGTAAATGAGCCTCCATCTAAAACGAACGAACGAACTAATTTTCGTGCAATTTTTCGTATATCCAAATGATGTCAAGCTAACCTTATTAAAGTGCAGACAACACTTTTACCTATCACATTGTGTCTGAAATTTAATAAAATAAATCTTAATAATAGAAAAACTGTGAATTTAGAACCAGTTCTAAAATTATTTCTATGTCAATTCTAATTTTTCTCTTGGTTATTAATATGTGATTTAATATTTAAATTCAGACAACAATTTAATTTTAGAAATAAACAAATCAAATATTGTTATCTTTTTAAATGTATACATAATTTTTGGATAAGAAGCTTTTAGCTTTAGTGGCCTTGAAGGAATATAGTATAGTAAAAGTTAAAAACTTTCTTTGATAGACACTAAAAAGTGCTAATATCCGTTTAAGCGTAATCGGTTTCTTTTTTCACAGTTTCCCATTTCACTTAATGGTGAAATCTTCATAGTGATTAATTTAATGGTGTTTTCTTTTCTGAAATAAAATATACATTTTTAAAATGTTTACCCCACATTTTAAAGATGTCGCATTTTTAATGGTCAGAATAGAACATAAAATCACAACAGTGTAACACTTTTTTCATGTACAGCTGTTTTTGTTTTTTGTTAAAAAAGAAGAAGCAGATAGCTCACTCGCGGTTGTAGATTTCTTTTCAAATATTTCATCATCATCATCAGATGAATCCAACAAGTCATCCAAAATTTTTTCAGCACATAAAAAAGTAGTAATATTTTCCATTTTGTATATTTTTTTTTTTGTTTCTTAACACAAATACACATTCATAAACAAAAAAAAAATGTCAGCTCTTTTATCGTGCGATTCTACCCCTCTAAAAATACAGTGTGTGAAAGATGCAACATTTTTTTAATTTATAGTGTGACATTTATAGATAAGAACACACTACACTCTAGCAGTGTTGACATTTTTTCAGAAAAGAACACAAACAAATTAAAAAAGGTGCGAAATGGGAAAAGCGTGGTGGGTATAAAAAGAAATGAAAGTAAAGAAATAAAATGCTTACCTTTGGGCATGCCACAGGGTCCTTTGGTACGTGAATTATCCAAAAAATCAAAATCGTATTTGCGTGCAGGTGGATACGTAAGCGCCACATGTGCTGAGGTAAACTGTAAAAGGCAGCTTAAATACAAAATGGAAACAACCAAGAGCGTTGACCAATTCGTTGGCCAATTTGGTTGGTGTTTACGATGGTGTTTGTTTTCACGGTGTGGCCATAATTGTTGGCCAATGTGTTTTCTATTATTTACAGCCATATTTCTATTATTTTATTTATTTTTTTAATTTTAACCGGAGAGTACGAGTACGAATACACATACAACTAACCGACTGCAAAAAACACCTTTAAGGTAAAACTTTTTGGTATGATTCCGTTAAGTAGAGTTGAGTTGAGTTTGGTTTGGTATTTTATTTATTTGCTTTTTTTTTTGTTGTTCAATTTTGCACTTTTCAATAAATATTTACAATAATTATTATTTATTTTATTTTTATATGTATTTATTTTTATTTTTTACGTTTGTTATTTTTAACAAATTACGATTTTTTTTTTTCATTTATTTATACACATTTTTCCATAATTTATTTCAGATTTTGCAATATTTTGCACATACATAGAAATGAAGTGTTGTGCATTTGTGCCATTTAAATCAAATCACTCAATATTGTTGTAATTTTTCGTTTTATTATTTATGTTAACAATTAACATATTATGTATTTTGGTTGTATGTTTTTAAATCGTTGATTAAAAATCCATTAGCACCTGTATATCAAAAATTACGAAATTCTGAAAAGGAGAAAAATTTTGTTTTAATTATTTATAAAGAGATATTACAATAAATATTGCCTTTTTAGAGCAACATTCGTTACAATGGCCCATAATCAGCAAAAGCATGCTTTTGTTGTAAATTCAGAAAAAAATTTATATGTTTTTGTTGTTTAAAAGTCTACTTTTACTTAAAGTATGCTTTTTCTATGACTATGATTATGGGCCAATGTGTTTAAGACTAGTTACAAATCAATCGATAGATTTACAATACAGCAACTAAAATAATGAACAAATTTCATAATAATATCTGCTAAATGATATTACAAATGCATCAAATTCGACACCTAAAATGAAAAATATTTCTTTAAAGTCACAAAATGTTTCCAATCACCGAAAATATTAAGCTTTAGAATAGTAAGCGCATGTTTTTCTATAGATTTGTTGAGTCTTTAAATTTCATATTTTTCAGAGCAATAACTTAGAAGTTCTAAATTGATTACCATATATTTTTTTAATAGGCCTCACTGCCAGAAGAATCTAATGAAATGGAATGGAGAAATTATTTTAACACTTTATAAGTATAGAAACATCGTTAATTTGTATGTCGTTTTGCATGTTTCATTAATTAGATTAAAAGAAAATCAGTAGCATCTCTAATAACATGACACACGTTCACAAGGTGCATACATACTCGTACATACGAACATTGTAAGTACATATGTCTGTATGTTAGGGAAGATTTTTACGTTGATGTCGCCGATATAAGCAGACGGAAAGACTTGAAATGTGTGTAAAATTTACGTAATATTTTTTATTACATGATAATCTATAAACATACTTTTTTTTATAATTAATTATGAGAAATTTACTAAAATACAGGTTTTTCATCGTTATTGTTTTGGTTTGTTTATACATATTTATACAGATATTTATTTATAAACATTAGGATAGCCATAATTTGTTTGACAGCAATAATGTTTTCGATATTTCCTACTAAAGCGAAAGCTTAGTTTGGGGCATCCTAATAAACATACTCGTACATACATACATACATACGTACGTATTTAACAATTTATATACCTTTGTACCTACATATATCGGTAAGTGAATCAGTAACGACATTTTACACAAAATTTTACATCCAAATATATGAACGCTCGTACATCAACACTTCTACTCTTGTCTATATACATTGTCAAACGATTTTATTAGACATACTCGTATTTAAGTAAACGTCAGAAATAACCACAATTGTTTTTGTAAGAAATAAAAAATAATTGATGATTTGTTAACAATTTTTTTCACAATACAATACTCGTACATACGAGTATCCTATTATACAATACGTTCATACAATGTACACTTAAGTAATAAAACAACACAAAAATATACTTTAGATACGTTCCTCTCAAGATACATACGTTGTAAATACTACATACATCCATAACTACATCTCATATGTACATACATATCCATACTACACGTACGATCAAGTAGTTATTGTTGATTGAATTGAATAAAGAAAAGTGTATGTGTCATTTTAGTCATTTTACTTGATATCTACTGCGTCATTCATTTGAGTAATATGTATTTCAGATCAATATAGATAGACTAAACAAACAAATTCAGAAAAAATACAAATCAATGTATTTTCAAAATGTTTTTTATCACTGAAGTTTCTCACTCAAAATCTTAAAATTGTAGGAAATGTAACTGAGTTTAATGACCATTTTTTATAATCCCTGTATTAATATCTAAAGACCTTAACTTGAAAATATCTTCGACATCATTCATTCTGTATATATTTGCCAAAAATCAGCATTTAAACTACTAATGTTTTTGTGTCTTTCTGATTTTTATTCATTTAATAATATACTTATGTATCATATTGCGCTAACAGTTAATAAAGCTATCGGCGTGCTTGGATTCATGACACTCTGGCCTAAGGAGTTTTCTGACCCAAATATTACCAAACAGCTATATACTGCCTTGGTTCGCCCCATTCTAGAATATGCTTGTATCATTTGGGATCCTTGCTACAGTATTCATATTAACAGCATTGAATCTGTTCAAAAACAGTTTTTGATATTTTGTTTACGTCGCCTCGGTTGGAACTCTTTTGTGCTGCCACCATACGAAAACAGACTCAACCTTATAAAGCTTCCAACTTTAAAAAGTCGCCGTATAATTCTGGGTATTACATTTCTGCTTGGATTAATTCGTGGTGAATTAAATTCCCAGTTCCTGCTTGGCCAAATAAATTTTAATATTCCAGCTAGAACAACTCGAAATGTTCAACTTCTAAGACTGTCGCATAACAGATCTGTTTATGCTAATAATGATTCATTCCGCCGCATTTGCAAAAATTTTAATGATGTTATTGATATATCACATCATATTAATGTTTCAAAGAGAAATATCATTCTATTTTTAAATATGTAAGTCTTTATGTAAATCTTTAGACGAAATAAAATAAATAAATATATTCGTACATACATAAGTATATTTGTTTTGAATGTTTTGTATATAACTTTTAATTATATCCTATTCATTTCATAATTATGTTTATAAAGTGTCTACATAATTAGACACATACATACATATGTATGTACTTTCAAATATTTGTATTGCAGACCCATTATTTTGCTATTAGAAAATGTTCCTAAAATATAAAAAATATGCACTAAAAATAGAGTGTTTTTTTTCAAACTCAAAATATTATTTATTTATATTTATTTAAAAAGTAAAAATAATAAAATAAAATTCTAAATTTACTCGTATAAATGAAATTTAGTTATTATATGTATGTATGTATATTCAAAAATCGACATTGTCCATTAAAATGTCTCTAAAAATTAATTTTTGTTTTAGATTTTTGTAGAGTCCTTTTACAATCTTAATTTAAGGATTTTCCTTAGTATAATTAAAGTATAATATTTCACTGTCTCAATCCAAGCTCGGTTCATTTATAGGACCAGCTTTAATGTAATTGAAATCCAGGAAAATTAAACAGCTTGAATTGTAAAAAATTCAATGTACGAGTACAAAATCTCACACATCCCTTAAAAGAAAAGCGTGGGGCGCGTTGTTATGAAACAAAATGCTCAATTATTGAAAATTCGTAGCTTTAAACATGATTGGTAGTATTTCTTTCGGTCTGAAATATTAAAATGTACTCACGGCAGTCATGTTTTATTAAGTTCAGGGGCCAAATTACCACATTTTCTACTCTTCGTTTTCGTTGCGTTGAAGTTTCCGTTGGAACGTTTTGTTGCAATAATGCATCTGACTTTTTTTAAAAACTCCGAATTTAGTTTAAATCAGATTCAAGTTTGCAATAGAATAACTATGGAAATAGAAATACACTTACCTTTATGCATGAATTGTCGACTGCACGATGTATCTCAATAATCAATCAACAAATTTGGATCAACATTTAAGTTTCACTTAAAATATTTGCATCTATTACAAATTTGAGTGATGAACACTTAACAAACGTCAAAGCACAATTCAAATTGCATTTTATTTGTTAACGTTACAGTTAGTAGTTTTTCGAAGACTACTTGAAAATATTAAAATTTGATCAGTTCTATTCCAGATGCCAAATTACCGCATTCGTGATCGAATGAGCTATCGTAACGAAAACTTATTTATATATCAAAATTTTGATAAAATGTACTAAATTTCTTGCTCGATATCGAATGCCATAATCTCAAATAAGAAAATTACGATCAATTTTACTCGATATCGAATGCGGTAATTTGGCCCCAGGTCTATTGTCGATCGCATATGTCCAAAAAATGTCCCAAAGTCTAACGCAAATATTAAAGATCACCTTCAGACATTTAAGAAAAAAAATTTTTGCGATCGGAACCCGTTAAAACAGCCAAAATCGTTGTTTTTAAATGCTTTTATTTAGTTTCACTTCGGAAAATCAAAACTTGTAACGCATTTTATCCTGGTGAATGCCTGCAAAGTTTAACCAAAAAAAATTTTGCCCCCCCCCCCTAGATTTTATCCTGGCTACGCCCATGTATTCGTGTATTGCCATCGGGAATATGTATGCCTGTAAAGTTTCATCCATTTGCATTGAGTGAAAGGCGATTAAATTAACGTTACAAGATTTGATTTTCCTAAGTGAAGCTAAAAAAAAGTTTTAAAAAAAATAAAATATGCAAAATATGGGAAAATACTCGCATATATAGGTACGTACATTTGTATGTATGTATGCACTAATCTGTAAATCAATGCCAAAATTTTTAAGTAACTAACTCATATTGCATATTTTTGGTTGACCTGGTTTACTATGAAATAACATGTTAGCTTGGCAAATTATTATTAAGCTAAAAAGCTGTAAAATATCTTGGCAGCCTGATGGAATATAGTTAACTAGCTAAACCAGGTGTCCTTCGCTACCCCCCCTCGTTATAAAAAAATAAAACAAAAATGTATTTATTTGATTTTAATTTATTTATTGCAATGCTTTAGGATATACAATATTTTTAGTTTGTCCATCAGGAGCATACACATATAAATCGGTGGGTTTTCCTACACGGGATGTTAACAGTCATCGCAAACGCTAACCGAACAGGAAACTGCAATTGTTTAAAATCGAATGGTAAATCTGTTGGTAGCATTGAAATGCGTGGCAAGAGTACATATATATATATATATATTTTCCTAATAGTCGCTTCTATTAAATTATTTCTCAGTTTTTTTTACTGCAAGTCGAGTGCCATTGCAAAGCCGTGGTGATCGATATTACGCAGTAAAATAATTGGCACTCCAATTTTAAGTTGGTGGAAAGCCCGGCACATCGAGTGAATTTAAAAACTCAACACGATAATTAACGGCTTTATGGGTTGCTTGATTGATTTGACGCATTTAAAAGTGATATCCACCTTCTCCATATAGAAAAATAATAGGATACTGAAGTGTGTCATATGAGCAATGCATTTCAGTGTAGTCCTGGCAAAGTATTGAGTAATGGGTACCGAGTATCGAGTATTTGCCCTTTTTTTTGGATACTCAATACTCAAAAGTAGTTACTCGATACTTTCTGAGTTGTATTTTTAATCAAGTTGAGTGGGTAAAATAGTGCATAAAAATACATTACTGTATAAAAAGACAACAAAATTAAACCAACCGCCGAAATAAAGCTGTCTATTATTTCTTAAGTTGTTGTTAACGTTGAATTAAAAGTTAGCTTTACATTTATTTTTGATTTAATAATAAAAGACATACAAAACCAATAATAGTTGAAGATCTATTTTTATTTTTTGAGGAAACTACTTCAACTTACAGATAAAAACTATGCGTTACAATTTCAAAAAATCCGTTAAAAGTATCGAGTAGTATTGAGTACCCAAATGAAAAGTAATGAATATTATTGAGTAATGAAAAGTAGTAGAATTTGCCAGCACTATTTCAGTGGGCGAGGCTATACCTTTTATATATTCAAGAATTTACAATTTCTTAAGAATATCCTATTGTGAAAATTTAATGACGATCGGTCCAGTAGTTAAGACTATATTACGATTTTTAGTTTGCCCAAAAAGGGTCGTGGTCCCATCCACTTTTCTCCTGGTACGTATTCCTAATTATGCCAATACCACGTCAAAAAATGCCCAGAATATAGCAATTTAAATTTTTGGGTTATATGGGCAGTGCCACTCCCGTTTGCCCAATCAAAACAGCATATAGCCTATTATTCCTTCCAGAGTCGCTTTTTACTAAATGTTTATTTATATTTCTAAAGAAAGCCGGTGTTTAATAAGCTTTTTTGAACATTTTTATTTTAGAATTTTGAAACAGTTATTACGTTTGCCTTTAAGTTTTTAAATAAATATTTTATAGGTTATAAATTTTTTGTCTAATGTTAGCAATCATTTAAATTCTATAAAACTAATTTCATTTATGTCCCATTTTTTCATTATAATATTCAGTGAATTACAACTATAAATCGAATAATCTTGACATACATTTGCCCACTATTATAAAAAAAAAAACTTAACCGTCATGAGAAGAGAAATTTAAATATTTCTTTAATGATTGTGCTTGATCACTAATGTTGTATTGAAATGAACAAAACAAAATAAAAATATTGAAAACTTCACAATCACATTGAGAAGTTTGAGAATAATCATTATTTTAGCAGCCACCGGATGATTTTACTCACAAATATTTTTTGTAAAAAATATTTTTAAATCCTCTATAAAAATAATATTTATTTAAGACAATAGGCTAAAAGCATTAAATCAAGAGTTTGTTAAAAACTGATTATGGACAGGTTGTTTGTAGGTTGTTTACCCACTAACGATTTGATTGTTTTAAAAAATACTAGAAGTTTACAACAAAAATAACATTCCATTACTTTGGAATGTTTAATAAAAAACAATAAATTAAACTGTTAAAAGTGTTTAGCAACACCTGATTTCAGATCTACAATTACTATTGTTGGTTTCCTTATTTGGCTAAAACACCAGTCTAAAGGGTGCAAATTGGAAAACAATTTTAAACTATTTATTTATTTTAATTTCTCAAGCCAAGTCTATTCACAATAGAACGTGTTTAATGGCAGAGCATTGTAAAGTGGAGCAAATTTTCTTATGGTATAATGCATTTTTATTTTTTTTTTTCATTTTTATTGTTTTTGTTTTTGTTGTTGTTATTGTGGTTGTTGTTTATTTAAAACAATTCTGCATGTTATTTTTTAGTTTCTCTCTTGACTACCGCACAAAAATATTTAAACAAGACTCGCCTTACATTATTGACATTTACACCTTGCGTTTTCGGCTGCAAATAAATATTTTTAAAAAGGAAAAATCTTTTTAAACTCTGGCATAATTATTTATGGGTTTCGTTATAGTTTTTTCCACATTTTTTTTGGTTAATGTTGGCGTTACATGTATTTAGCATAGCATACCAGTAATATTTAGTTTCTGACAATTAATTTTCATTGAGAGATTTGTGAAGATTGTTTTTATTGATGCTGCTTGAGCAGGTTTAAAAGTTGGTAAACTCCCACTGAGGATATTGCAATAAATGGGGCTGGATATTAGATAACTGAGTTTATTGGATAACTGTTATTATTTAATTATTTCCACATACAAGACAAATTAATTTATTGCTAATGTTTAAAAAATAATAATTCAGTACGTTTTGGGTATTTTTTAGTACAAAAGTACTGAAATTATCCTTAGTAAAGCTTTAAAGTTTTTCTTTCACAGATCGCCCCTGACTTATATCTTAATTACTGTTAGTATATTTTTATTCAGTATTGTTTGATAATTCTTCATCTTTAGATAGACTCACACCGCAACAACGTCTACCTACAACTATATGGTGTGATATCAAAATTCTTAGTGAGATACCTGTATCGAAAGTATGGAAAGGATGATCAAAAATTGGACCTTTAACCACCTACCGAGTAATTGTTGGAGGCAAATTTAAAATGACAATGAATGTTTTCGGAAAATAATGAACATTCCCGCATCCAATTGCAATAATCTACAATGTCTATTATTAAAAGCTCTGTATGTAATATGTTATTCATTGTTAGGCGTCGAAATAATTTGTCATCAATTTTTTTAAACAAAAATTATATTTTAAATTGAAACAATTCTAAATAAATGAATCACTGCACAACTGCAGTAATTAGCTCAGTCGGACTTTAAATTTATTTCATAATGTCACTCTCGCTTGGCATGGCGTTGATCCAAATGCTAAAAATAAATAAAACAATTCGGCTGTGCCGAATCTTAAATACCCTCCACCTAACCGTACTAAGAAGTACAAAAACTACACTGGTTATAGGACTAGCATATCCTAATTCTGTGTTTTCTATTCAGTCTTAGTGCAAATTTTATTAGTATTTGATATATTGTTTGAAAGACAATTTTACGACCAACATAATTTATGTTAAATATTTTTAAATGTTGTCTAATTTTCACCATTTTTAATTAATTTAATTACCAATTCTTACCATAATTTACAGAGTCTGTCTGATGTTCATAATAATCTTCAGTGTAATTTAACAAACAGAGTATAAAAAAGGGGTACAATTCGGTTTTAGTGATTTTGCTCAAAAAAAAAAAAAATGAAATAAAATTAAAAATACCTTCCCAACGATATATATCATGGTTATAAAATATGGACCGAATATGGGTTAAATCCGAAAAGAATATTTTTTGACCCGAATTTATTTGTTTTTTGGAAATGGTTCTTATATGGCAGCTATGACAAATTATGGGCCGATCTTCTTAAATTTTGGAACAGTTATTTTCATGCACATGAGGATATTTCACGTAGAATTTCAACATAATAACGGTATATTTAAGATATATATTAGTATTAACGTAGATTTCGGCAGTGGACTTTATGTGGGGGATATTGTCAAATACGGACCGATATTCTCAAAATCCAGCAGTTTGATTTAGGCATGTATGTAAATTATCCGTGTAAAATTTTGGATTGGTACCCTTATTTATAAGCGATTTATGAGTGTTAAAGTGATTTTCGGAAGAGGGCTTTATATGGGGCATACGGTTAAAAATAGACCGAAATTCATAAAATTTTGTGGAATGATTTTTGAATATATGTAAATGATCTGTACAAAGTTTTGAGTCGGTACCGATATTTATACAATATATATAGGGAAAAATGTCTTTTTCAGATGTGGTCCTTGTATGGGAGCTATGACCAGTTCTGGTCCGACTACCATACAATTTAGTACAACAATTTATTTGTCTATAAAAAGTATTTATGTCAAATATTAGCCGTTTAGCATTATTTATATCTGTTTTATGCGTATTTAAGTGAATTTTGGAAGTGGACTTTATATGGGGTCTATGGTCAAACATGGACCGAACTAAAAAAAAATTTCGTTTTGCGATTACTTTTTGCATAAAACTTATTTTTGCTGAATTTTGTCTTGATATTCCAATTTTATAGGCTTTGTGTAATTGGGCAATATTTCGGGAAGATTTTTTTATGGGGGCTATGAGAAGTCATGAACCGATTCTTACTATTTTCCGCACACTTTCTTCTTTTATCATATAAGCAACGTATACAAAATTGTATGGTATTATCTGCAATATATTTCAAAATATTGCAATAAAATGGAAAAAAATATCAAATTATATTAATTAATTTAATTAAAATCGAATCCAAATTTAATAAAAATATTGTTTCTTTATTCAATTTGTGTTTGTTTTCTTTTTAATATTTTACAAAATTTCATCAATTTGAAGCATTCACTTTCTAAAGCTGGTTTATAATGACTTTATAGTCAAATTTAATAAATTAATAAGTCCTAAAAGAATAATTTCAATATGTTTGAAGTGCTAAAGAGCTAAGCCCTAATTAGTAATAAAATGGTAAATGGTTAGTGTATTAAATTTGGTATTGAAAATTGAATTGAGAATTTGGTTTTTTGAACCTTTGGCTAGAAGTAACTGTCCAAATATTGTTGATTTAAACATTTTAATACTCTGCATTTTGGCTAACGAAACTAAAATCAGACAACTCAAAACAACAGCAATTTAACAACTAACTAATGATGTTGAGCAACAAGGTTATTTGTTTGTTTATTCAGACATTTTTTTGGTCAGTTGGTTTATTTACTTTTATTTAATAGTAATATGGAAGTAAAGTTTAATTATTATTTTTTTTAACGACACTTAAAGCAAACACTCAGAAGTCAAAACAATCATCGTCAGCGCCATTGAAATAGTCATCAGTGTGCTTTTCATTTAATAATAAAAGTGATGTCAAACTTAATAGATATGTATGTATGTACTCCACTCCAACACAACACACTTCTATATTTTTATAGAAGACTTTGTTTTATGAGGCATTTTAAAAATGATTTTTTTGAAGGTACGAAGAGTTTAGAAAACACCTGTAATTACACGTGCCAATGCAATTTATGAATTAAAGACTGAATTATTGTACAATACATACTATCTTACATATTTAAACATATAATAGTGTTTTTGTATTGTCTTCTTCTATAATGGTATATAAATGAATATTTTATGCATATTATTGCTTACGTGATCCACAGTAATCGTACAGTGGAGAATAAATAATTTAAAACTGGCAGAAGAACTGAAAATTAACTCGGCTTTGAAATATGAAAAACATTTTAAGTTCTTTGTAATATGTTCAAAGTCTAGAGTCCTATACATATTTCAAGGCCTTTTTCAAATTCTTCAAAATATATATAAAAATATATGTAACTATATATACAAAGTTTAGAAATAAAGTTTAGTTTATTTCAAAGTTTATGGCCCATAATCATAGTCATAGAAAAAGCATACTTTAAGCAAAAGCATGCTTTTGTTTTAAATTCAGAACAAAATTTATATGTTTTTGTTGTTTAAAAGTCTACTTTTACTTAAAGTATGCTTTTTCTATGACTAAGATTATGGGCCTATATCTTTAGATAAAAATGACTTTAATACATATTCATATGTATTCATAGGTCTTAAGTAAACATAAAATATTAGTGAGTTAGACTGATTACAAATTATGCAGAATCTAGTATGTACCTTTTTTTTTTTAAAAAAAAAGAGAAGTAACACTCAGGCAATTAATATGCATTGATTGAGGAGGTAAAGGTGGTGAAAGTAGAAGAAAGCTTTATATCACAACTCTGCATAATGTAATTATATAATTGTTTTAGTGCAGCATTGCAGCGCCTCTGGTGGTGAGTAGACGCTGTAATAAATATTAGTTATGATGGATACAAAAAGAATTGTTATGAAATTACCAACAATTTGGACAATTTGACAACAAAACTGACATAGTGAAAACCAAGCATAAGAATTGTCAGAAACTGATGTTGTTTGAGTGGCAGCGGCTGGGAATCGAATACCAACTCATGCATAATGATCAATTAAGCTACAGCACCCTTCTAAACTACTGCTTCAATTAAAATTTACTTTGGCATTATACTTGCTTTAAAATCATCTAAACATCCCTAGATAAGAATCAATTCGTCTGAGCCTGAACGAAAAGGTCATAGCTAAATTAGCACCCGAAGCAGAAATTACTTTATTTACCAGTTCAAAAAAAAGTTCAAAATTACCATATCGGATATCATGTGTAGACGTGGTCTTCTTTCACTTATTTTTTAAACAGAGATCAGTCTCTCTAAAATTTATAATTAGGTAGTTTCGGAAAGTTTATTTCATTAAACGGAATGATATTGTCATGGGATCACATAAAAAAAAATGTGAAATGATGAAGAAGGGGTATACATACTTACAATTTAAAAAGCAAATGGCACATTTTGTGTTTAAATAATTTGGCAATTATATTTGCAAGATCTACTATTAAGAATCAATGGAATTACAAATACATATTTTGTTGATTTTACAATAAATCATGAATTGAATTGTTTATCAATACTCCTGAAATCCCACTGTATGATGAAATGTTTAAAATTAAACACACTTATTAGGAACTGTTCGATTGAATCTTTGGTTTAACAACCAACCGGTTTGCAAATGATTAACAAAACTATATAAACAAAAAACAAAACGCAAACACGAAATACCTTAGAAGCAAAATATTTCAAACGTCTTCTATGATTGTGCAGAAAACTTTAACTAAAAGAAACAAACATAAAACCAACCAGTACACACGTCCAGTACACACACTTTAGTTTATGGTTTTTGATGTTGTTGTTGTTGCTATATCAGTTTTGAAAAACAATTTTATTTTGGCATTCCACCATCCATCCATGGGTTACAAACTTAAGAAAGAAAATTACAACAACAAGAGTACAGCAGCCAACAAAAATTTAAAACAAACATGTAAAAAAGTATAGTCGGTCAAGCCCAACCATATAATACCCTACACCTAGTATATGTATAAAACAGTTTTTCAGAAATGAGCGTTATATGGGAGATATCACCTATTTTGGACCAAAATTTAGTGTCATGATTTCTGTGAATATAAATATTGTGTATGTTAAACTTTATCTCGAGCTTTAATCTCCTGAATTACGAAGAAACTTATTTGTGTCGAATTTTATTTGATTACCAAAATTTTTAAGAAATTTATGACCGTTAAAGAGATTTTCGGCAGTGGGCCTTATATGGGAGCTACGACTAATTATAGATTGATCATAATAAAATTACACCGTATTATTTGTATATATATGAAATATATTTGTGTTAAATATTATTTGGATACCAACATTTTTGAATGAGTTATGCTCTTTAAAGTGATTTTTGGAAGTGGGCCTTATATGGGAGCTACGACTAATTATAGACCGATATTTTAGATGTAATTTAGCTCCATTTACTACTCATTTGTGGTGAAATTTGTTTGGATACTTGCATAATTCAAATATTTATGATCTTTAAACCCTAATTTAGGGAGGACATTTGTATGGGGGCCAGGTGAAATAATGTACCGATTTACACCAGTTTCAATCCCATCCGTCCTTGGGCCGAAAAAAATATCGCGTACCAAATTTTATCGCAATATCTTCAAAATTGCGACCTGTACTCTGCGCACAAGCTTTACATGGACAGCCAGCCAGCCAGACGGACGGACGGACGGACATCGTTAAATCGACTCAGAAAGGGATTCTGAGCCGATCGGTATACTTTAAGGTGGGTGTTACAAACATCAGCACAAATCCAATATACCCTCGCCACTATATTGGTGTAGGGTATAAATACAAATTCAAAATACTCAAACGCTGTTTACCAACTAGCACTCGAAGAACGTACACTACTACTACGCTACAACACAACATGACTTAGCATTGGACAACAGGAATGGGAAATTGCGTTTTGGATTTCGTACCAAATATATATACGAAATAAAATGTACGTTTTACCTCTTCGAAACCATCTTTAATATTTAAAACTAACTTTGTACAATTACAATATTATACTCAATATAACGAACGACAATTTTTTAACATTGACAATTATATCAGGATGTCAAGAATGTCTCAAAAAATCGTCAATCTATAATGGAAATTGAGCATTCGTATTGATTTCTTGACAAAAGGAAAAACAAAAAAAATATTTCAGTTAATTAAATTGCTTTAAAACTCAAACCCATAGAAATACAAAAACACTCTATAATGGTGGCTTTATTGCAACAAGTATACGTTGTAAGATATATTAAAGAATGAGGAGAGAAATTATCATACCGAGATTATCATACTGCTACCAGATTTTTTTACGCTAAAATATATTAATATTAATTTGCAGTATCGCATCTAAAACAATGAAAATTAAACCTATTCTACGTAAATTCGTTTCGTAATAAGAAGTTTTAGAATATTTTTTAGAACCTCTTGAAGACTTTATGACTTATAATATACTTCTAATATCACAGTCATTCAAGTATATTAAAAAATAAATCTAGTTACAACGATTTTTTCGATTTATTAAATAGATTTGGCAATACATCGTTCGTTATACCTAGGGTTGCCATACGTCCTCTTTTCCCCGAACACCGTCCTCTTTTTTAAGGCGTCCGGGGTAGTCCTACTTCTTTTTTTGCAAGTGTCCTGGGTTTGTCCTACTTTTAAAACGTTAATCTATAATTTCGTTTTATTGCATCGAAAGTATTGTTGGCATTGATGTAGACATTTTTTTAAATACATACGATGTCATGACATGGTTTTTTGTGTAAACAAATTGTGTTTGATGCTTTTTGTCCGCCATATGCGCCTTCACAATTTTAAACGGCTTTGGCTTTTGGCCTTTGTCTACGTGTCTTATGCCCGTAATTTTAACAAAGAGATAACTACTAGAGTTTATACCAATTAGTTTACCTTACCTAACCGGTAAAAAGAATTTGGTAATTTTAACGTTTTTTTACCTACGTGTAAATACCGACTGCATTCGGTGAAAAATGTGGTAACATTGGTATTTGACGTTTAGAGTTACATCAATTAATTACCAAACTTAATTGTTTGCAACGACTTTTTTAGTTTTGTCCAGAAATGTCTGGAAAAGGTGGCAAAAGAAGTGCTAGTTTATTGGAGGGGGAAAAAACAGCTGATGCACTTTTCTTTGAAAGACGAAATCTTATAAATTCCAAATCATTCCAAATTTTAAAATGGTCAATTCTTTCCCTGAATGTGTGTGTTTTATGATATTTCTCAAAGTTCTTAGTTCTAGAAGTTCTGAATTCAGTGGACACCAGAAAGAAACAAATTAAACACAGAAACTATTTCTGATATTATTAAGTCATATATAATTTTGATATGAATTGTCAAGTGTTTTATGAATTTTTAAAAGAATGCGATAATAATATAATGGTTCAAATTGAAAGCGCTGAAAAATATACATGACATGAAACTTTACAACTTCTACTAAAAATTTATATATAATACATGTGAAGTTTTAAAATGAATTTGTTAATTGTTATGTTTTTATGTTGTAGTAGTTATAAGATCAGACTTATAAAATATCATTTTTTTAATATTTTGTTTAAGTTTTGTTTTTTTGTTATATGTAAATAGAATTTTTAATTTGTTTTGTGTATTTTAAGGCGTTGTTTTGTTTTAATATTTTGCTACAGAGTATTGTCCTCTTTTTAAGAGTAAATTTCCGGCTTTTTTTTGGTCGACATCCTCTTTTTCTCAAAATGAATATGGTAACCCTAGTTATACCGGGATTTGCCTGTATTTGTTTAAATATATACAGGGTGAGCCAAAAGAAACCAAGGGGTGTAAAAGTGTAATAACTTTTTCGTTTATTAATTTTTTTTTATTTTTTCTTTCAGATTATATAATATACAAAATGGAAATTTTTTTACACTAAGTATGAAATATTATGTCTCTTAAATTACCACCGTTTTCAGCTTCGCACTGATGGGATCTTTTTAGAGCATTTTCCATAACATCTTTTAAAACTTGTGGCTGTAGCGTTCGAATTTCTGCAACAATGTTTCCCTTGAGTTCAAGGATTGTCTCTGGCTTGTTCACATACACTCGCTTCTTTAAATAACCCCGAAGAAAATAGTCGGGTGCTGTCAAATCTGGCAATCGAATTAATAGAAATAGTAATTTTTGATGGAGCAATATTTTGTAATTGTACCAATGTACTAAAATGTATCAAAAACAGTACAATTGTACCATGTTTGCCAACCGTGTTGGACAACTTAAAAATTTATATCGTTGTTTTTTTTAAGACAAAAAAAGTTACAAAAAAATAATAATAAATAAAAGTTACAAACCAGTTTGGCAACATTCTTTCAATAATATGCGAGTTTAAATTTTTTAAGTTAAAAACATGGTTTTTTCTGTTTATATTATATTTGGGAGAACTTTAAAGGAATGTGTTCATTTTGATTTTTTATTTTTTACATTGAATTCATATGTAATTCAAAACTATTTTTCCTTTGTAAACGGAAAATTTTAAGTTCTTTAAAACTTTTTCAACTATTACATTAATGTTCAAAATACATTTTTAAAATACATTGCTTCTGATGAAAATTAAAACGATACATAAGTGGTAAACAATCGGTTGGCCGCACTATGATTTTTTCTGAACATAGACAAAATAAAACACTTTTCGGTAATATTTTTTTATTATGATTTATTAGGTTAATAAAAAACAAACTAAAAATATTTTCCGCGTTTAAAAGAAAAAATTAAGAAAACTTTTAAATTTTGTGAGACATTTCTTTAGACGCACTGCTAAATTAATGAGAATAACCAAGAAATAACAATAGTTTTTCGGACATTAGTACTTTGTGTGACCACCCTCATTTCATATAACAGCAAATACTCTGTTGGGCATTGAATCAACTAATTTGCGAAGCACACCGGGTTTAGCTAGTATTTTTATAAAATTGTACATTGTTAATTTTTTTAAAAAATGAATGATCCAAATAAGTAACATCATGACAATTAAAGTCGTGACTGTCAATAGTGTTGATACTCAAAACAACGAGAGTGTAGCCAATGAGAAATAATATTATGTCAATTGGTGGACTCTCAGACTATTCCGCGCGAAACAGTTGATATGTAAACATTGGAAGAAGTGAGATATTACACAAAGATGTGATAAATTGGACTTAGCGCTTTTACTCATCACTACAAAACAACAACAACAAATATATGTATTTTTTTGTTGTAATCGTATCATTAAAATGGCATTGACTTACTAGGGAGTAAATTTACACCTTTTAGAAACTCTAAGGCGGCGGTTTTAGTTCCAACCAATTAGGCATAGAAGACGTATTTGTTCAAACTCTTCTACATTAATGTTCTACATATTACAAGGATTTGTAATGAAACGAGATTAAGGTTAACTTATTGTAGTCTCAATAATATCGGATAAACACTCTGGGTGTTTTATGCAGCCAAGCCAAAAGCTTCGCAGTTTGTGTTTGTTAATTAATTATTATTATTGTAACATGATGATGTCACTGAAGGCAAGTACTCATCACAAACGCTTATAAAAAGTGAGTTAAACAAGTTCGCTTCCGAATAGGAACTTAAATAAGTTGTTACTTTTTTATTTTATCAGCGCATTTTAAGAAAATAAGTATCACACAAATTTGGACAAAGTCAATAAATTTTTTAAATAAATCATTTCAATCGTTCAAAGCACTGACATATAATGTTTCCGATTTGTTTTTGTATTTGTTTGTGTTTGTGCTGTTATTAATGATTTCTTTTTATACCCTACAGCACAACAAGTGCTGAATGAGGGTATATATAAAGGCCCAACTATAATGTGCATATGCTAGCTTAAGCAACACTGCGAATACATATAAATTGTATGTGGCAAACTATAATGTACTTAACGAAACTTTTCGTTAAGTTTTTCAACTGTCATTTGCTTAAGCAAAAAGCGAAACTGATCGCATATTCCGTACGGAATCAGCTGTTTGTTGTTTGTTTGTGTTTTTAACAAAATGGAGAAAGAAGAAAATACATTTATTTTAAATTTAATAGAAAATGTGGAAAAAATAAGTGCCTTTATAATAAAAGGGCCCTTTTTATTTTAACAAAAATGTCTCTGTCGTGGTTTATTTCTTTGACAGAACAAGAGCGTCTTCTTCTTTTACAGTGTAGTTCACTTATTTCTTTTAATGTGCACAGGCCTTCAAGCGCTAACTTTAATATTTTTATATTATTTAAATTTTTAAGTCTTTTCTACATTTTTACAAACACAATACGAAAATTAACAAAACATATGTAAACGTTTATTATTATTTACAATTTAGTGCTGCCACAGCTGTACATTTTAGTACTTTTGCCGAAAAATTAAAAAAAAGGAAAAATTATGCATTTCGGGTACGAAGTTTTCTTTTAATTATAAAATAATATAATAATATTTATAAAATATAGTCATTTAATGGCTTTTTGTTAAAATAAAAACATTTTTTTTAAACATAAATGAGCAACTGTGGACAAAAAGTTTCAAAGTCATTGTAGCCACCTGAAAGTTAACTCTGAACTAGTTATGCATTTGACAGCCTTTTCGTTAACTTTTGCAATTTGCTTAAGCTTGCTTATGCATATTATAGTTGGGCCTTAAGTTTGTCAATCCGAGTGTAAAGGCCCAACTATAATATGCATAAGCAAGCTTAAGCAAATTGCAAAAGTTAACGAAAAGGCTGTCAAATGCATAACCAGTTCAGAGTTAACTTTTAGGTGGCTACAATGACTTTGAAACTTTTAGTCCACAGTTGCTCATTTATGTTTAAAAAAAATGTTTTTATTTTAACAAAAAGCCATTAAATGACTATATTTTATAAATATTATTATATTATTTTATAATTAAAAGAAAACTTCGTACCAGAAACGCATAAATTTTCCTTTTTTTTTAATTTATCGGCAAAAGTACTAAAATGTATAGCTGTGGCAGCACTACATTGTAAATAATAATAAACGTTTACATATGTTTTGTTAATTTTCGTATTGTGTTTGCAAAAATGGAGAAAAAACTTAAAAATTTAAATAATATAAAAATATTAAAGTTAGCGCTTGAAGGCCTGTGTACATTAAAATAAATAAGTGAACTACACTGTAAAAGAAGAAGACGCTCTTGTTCTGTCAGAGAAATAAACCGCGACAGAAAGACATTTTTGTAAATAAAAAGGGCCTCTTTTATTGTAAAGGCACTTATTTTTTTCCACATTTTCTATTAAATTTAAAATAAATGTATTTTCTTCTTTCTCCATTTTGTTAAAAACACAAACAAGCAACAAACAGCTGATTCCGTACGGAATATGCGATCAGTTTCGCTTTTTGCTTAAGCTAATGACAGTTGAAAAACTTAACGAAAAGTTTCGTTAAGTACATTATAGTTTGCCACATACAATTTATATGTGTTCGCACGTTTGCTTAAGCTAGCATATGCACATTATAGTTGGGCCTTAACATTGAGAAATATGCATCTGATGGAATTCTAAGTGATTGAGTCTGTCTGTGCGTCCGCTTATAATTCTCCTAATCAGTTTGATATTGAAAAATCAGCAAAATCGGTTTAGTAGAACAAGAGTTATGGATCAAAATGTCAGACAACCTCCAAAAAAAATTTAAATATATTGCAGATAATACCATGAAATTTTGTAAACGTTGTTTTATGATAAAAGAAGAAAGTGTAAGGAAAATAGTAAGAATAAGTCAATGATTGCTCATAGCCCTCATACAAAAATCTTCCCGAAATATTGCTCAATTATACATAAATGCCTATAAAATTGGAATATCAATACAAAATTCAGCTGGAATAAGTTTCATGCAAAAATATTTTTTTTTAGTTCGGTCCACGTTTGACCATAGACCCCATATAAAGTTCAAAATTCCCTTAAATCGTATAAAACTGATATAAATAACGTTAAACGGCTAAATTTGACATAAATAATCCTAAGAGATAAATACTAAATTTTATGGTGGTCGGCCCATAATTGGTCATAGCTCCCATACAAGGACCACATCCGAAAAAGTCCGACCCAAAACTTTATATAAATAATTTACATATACACAAAAATCATTCGGCAGAATTTTGTGAATTTCGGTCCATTTTTAACCATATAAAGCCCTCTTCCGAAAATCACTTTAATACTCATAAATCTTTTATAAATAACGGTACCGATCCAAAATAGTACACGGATCATTTACTTACATGCCAAAATCAAAGTGCTGGATTTTGAGAATATCTACGTTAATACTAATATACTCGTATATATTAACTATTATGTTGAAAATCGACGTGAAATATCCTCACATGCTGTTTTATACTCTGTTTCTTAACTTGTTGTGAATATGGAAAAATGTTCTTTTAACTTTATAAATTGTTAAATTACAATCAAGGAAGAATTACAGGAAGAATCGGTAATTACATCAATTATAAAAGTTCGAAATTAGATAAAATTTAAAAATATTTAAAATAAAATCACATTAGTGAATTACGACCAACAGGTAATATTTTCTTTCAAACAATATACGTAGAAATCACATTAGTGGATATAAAATACTAATAAAATCTGCTCTAAGACTGAATAGAAAACACAGAATTAGAATATTCTAGTCGTATAACCAGTGCAGTTTCTGTATTTCTTATTACGTTTAGGTGTAGGGTATTTAAGATTCGGCACAGCCGTATATAGCTGAATTAGAAATACTGAATAATGATATTCTGGTCCTAACAACAGCGTAATTTTCGCAATTCTCATTATAATTAGGTGGAGGGTATTTAAGATTCGGTACAGCCGAATATATCATTGTAACTTGTTATTTGTTATATTTCTAAAGCAAATTTAATAGTTTATCGGCAAGTGTTCTTAGTTATATGAATGTATATAGTGTATCTACTACACTTTACTACAACATTTTACATACATACATTCCTACATAAAATCATATGTATATGCATGTACATATGTACATACAAGTACATACATACATACATATATACAATTCTACAGAAATCCATAATTAGATTTTATTCATCGTTAATTAGTTATAGATCTGTATACATTAATTATATACTAATATTATCTAATTTAATATGTGTAAGTTGGTCGAAAGCTGATTTTGCCAAATGTGTGCTAATTAATTGTTGTTGAAACATTTAAAGGAGTAAAACAAATAAATGTTCACTCACTATTTTAGTTACTACTCCACGTACATGTGTATTTTGAAAAAGGTATGACTTGAAATTGCAGTTAACGTAGCAATTTGTTAATTGGTAAAACAAAAATTGGCAACTTACGAGTACTTACTTACTTACTCACTTAATAACTAATACGGTAACAAAACAAGCAACTATTTCAAATGTTTGCAACGTAATGTATTCATTCATGCGAGCATTAATTTAATTAAATATTTAATTATTGCAACCAACATTTATACCTTTATATGTATTTACATACATATATATGCACGTACATATGAATATGGATGCATGTAGTTTCGAACTTATACGTCGAAACTTAATACATAGTGTGCAAAGAATGGATTTTAGTAAACATGAATAAATAAAAGAAAACATGTAGTTATTGGTATGTACATATGTACATACATATACCCACATATGTATGTATGTATTTAGGCAATATTATGTGCCAAAAACTTGTAATTATTATATAAATGTGTAAAATCGTTTTGCTTCTATACAACATGATAGAAATCGCCTGAATCATAGGAAAAAAGTTTCAGTTAATTTATTAAGGTAGTGAACAGTATTAAAAGTCTTCATCACCTCAATGGGTTATAGAGACAGTTGTCACACAAAAATTATCTATTGTTTAGTTTTGAAATCGACTTCGAAAATAAAGAACAGAATAACATTTTTTCAAAAAGTGTAGACATTAACAATGCACGATTTGTAAATATTTCGTTCTATTGGTGAAAAAAGTTACATATTTATATTATTTTTAAAATAGAACCAAATTTTAACTGCAATACTTTGATTTATCTTCAAAATAACCGCATTTATAAAAAAATTTAAAAAATTAAGCCAATTTTGCAATGATTTACCGGCAGTCCCTATTTCAATCAATAATGTTTAACAATTAAAACAATCAACAAGATTCATAAATTATTGACTAAATGGAAAAAATTGTATTGCTTTTATTCGCCAAACAAACAAATTTGGTTTCAAAAGCTGGACTGTAAATCTTAAAATTGAATTAAACATATGTTGTTGACATGCTTAAATTTATTAACTTTCTTTTAAAAATAAAACAAAAAAAAAACATACAAAAGGGCGATTAGAAAGTTTGATAGAGTCAATCATCGAAATCTTTACTTAAGAGGAAAACACAAATATGTAACTCTATGAAATTATAAATAATACTTCGTAGTTGTGACAAGTTTTAAATACATGTATGTATGTATATTCAGACGTTTATTTAACAAATAAGACATTCATTCATGTTTCAGAAAATTAAATAAAACTCAAATTGCCAACAATCATATGTAGTGTTTGTAAATGTTTATAAACATTTGCAATATAACTCATTGAATGCAAGACCGCCACAACTCTAAAACAAGTAAGAACTCCGATCACATGATACTTTCTATAGTATCTATATAAAAAAAACTTATTAGACATTTATATTTCAGGCAAGTATGGCCGATAAAGTTTTATTTTGGAAAGAGGCTAGGGAAATAATTGAAAATTTAAACCAGTAAAATTGATGTGATCACTAGAAATGGTAATTAAGCGTGTGCTAAGAGCAATGTATGACCAATCATTGAAAAATTTAGTGGCATGTGTTAAATTTTATTCCGATATAAACTCTTTTAACAAATTTATACATCTTAAAGTGATTTTCGAAACTAATAATGGAGAGGCTATATTGGATTTGTGCTGATGTTTGTAAAGCCAATAAATATTAGTCCACCATCCACCTTAAAGTATACTGATCGACTCAAAATCACTTCCTGAGTCGATTTAATAATGTCCGTCAGTCAGCCTGGCTGGCTGGCTGTCCATGTAAAGCTTGTGCGCAGAGTACAGGTCGCAATTTTAAAGATACTTCTCTAAAATTTGGAAGTGAAATTGGTTCAAATCAGTTCATTATTTCACCTAGCCCCAATACAAATGTTCTCCCGAAATAGAATTTATCATTCATAAATGTATAGATCCACACAGATTTCTCCACAAATTTTGTGCAGATCGGTCCATAATTGACCATAGCTCCAATATAAGGCCTACTGCCGAAAATCACTTTAAAGAGCATAAATCTTTTAAAAATATTGGTATCCAAATAATCCTAATTTTATAACAGTCGGTCCATAATTAGTCATAGCTTCCATAAGACCCACTTCTGAAAATCACTAGGTTAGGTTAGGTCAAATTAAGTAAACATTTTTATAATTTTCTATTTTTATTTTATTTATTTATTTTTATTTATTTTAATATATATTGCCTAGACTTTTTCGATGGTGGTTGTTCGGGACTAGTGGCATCGCATTCATCGCTATCATCAATTTCTGAACCACACATAATGTCAATGTGTGACTCCACTGTTGTTATAAAAATGTTTACTTATTTTTTTTAGTAGTTTATGGCCAGAAGTCTGGAGTTATTGGAAATTTATAAAAAAGGCGATAAATGACACTTTTTTGAATAAAAACAAAAATGGGATACCTTCACTTAATTGTAAATAAATAAATAAATAAATTCTTAATTTTTCTAAATTTGTTTCATCAAAATCGGACAAGTGGTTCTCGAGTTATGTTAAACTACGTTCTTGCCAAAATGTTACAACTAAGCGAAAAAACATCAAGATAAGGAAAAAATGTAAAAGGTCATAAAAAAAACTGACACATACGAACGCCAAACTGACCCCTGACTTGGAAATTTCTCACCCCCTAGATTGGCTGTTGTACTGCGTTATTGACACCAAATCGCTTAATTGTGATGGCTGTAATTTTAGCATATATATATGGCAGTCTCGGGCGCTTGCTATAAACGCGTGTATAGGAACAAAATTCTGTGTGCGCGACGTTGACACACGTATACTAAAATCTGTTTTGTGTTATTACACAGGTATATTCATTTGTCCACCTGATCTGAGCAAGCTCATAGTAAAATTATTTAATTCGTCGCTTGCATGCTTTTAGTGGAATACCACATAGATGATCAATATCATCATCAGGTAGCATGGATCCATTCTTTGCTAAGTTTTCAGCAACAAGGTTTCCAATTATGTCTCCATGTCCACGCACCCATACGAGTGACACTGTTGAATGTCTCGCCATCCTATTTAAGGATGTGCGGCATTCCTGGACCAAGGTCGATGTAGTGTATACACGAGTTAGAGACTTAATTGCAGCCTGGCTGTCAGTATATATACGAATATCCCTGCCCGATATCTTGTTATAACTGATCCAGTTGGCTGCCCTTTTTATAGCCGATATCTCGGACTGTAGAGTACTAATTTCATTAGGAATTCTGAACATCATTCTTATTCCGAATTCTTGAATGTATACACCGCCGCCAACTCTCTCCCCTATTTTGGAGCCATCCGTGTAGATAGATAAGCTCATAGTATTGAGGGGTCGATCTTCTTCTGGTACCTCATTATCCGAAATGGAGTAGCTGAAGTTCCTTGAGAACTTCATTTTATCAGGAAGACAGTTTGTTTCCCTAATTATGCTGGCATGCCCATAATTTACATGTTTCCACTAATTACTAACATGCATGTAATCACTAACATGCACAAATCGTTTAAAAGTGTTTATATCGAGATAAAATTTAATACAAAAAATATTTATATACACAGAAGTCATGTCACTAAATATATGGATGAAAAACTTTTTTTCACACACATACTGGATGTAGGGTATTATTGGGTCGGGCTTTCTTACTTGTTTCTTTTTTTAAATGTTTATGTGCACAATGCAAATGAACAGTGATGTAACAATTTAAAACTGTTTATGCGTTTGAAGTTGCTTTGTTTGCAAAATTGTTGACTGTTCATTTTGGTTGTAAAGTTTTTCTTTCTTTCATTTTGTTTTGGCTTTGTGTAGACATTGGAGGTTATTAAGTAGTATAGTGTTCAGGTCATTATAATATAGTAAAAATAACAATTAATGCCGTCATTGCAGCGCCCTAAATATTTTTAATATTATAATTGGTTTTAGTTGTATTACTTATTCGGTAACTAATAATATAAATAATAATAATATAAATTAAAAATAATGATTTTTTGAAAATTGTCCTAAATTAATAATTTCCAAACTAAGGATGCAGATCAGAGAACGGATTGATTGGTTAGCAAATGTGAATGGTCTCTTTCTGTTCTCTGATGCAGATCACCAATTAACAACAAGACTATATGTATATATATATATATGCATCGTGCATCGGAGCAATTCCGCAAAAATCGAACCATTTGGTAATATCAAGAATGATAAAATAAAGATTACGCCATGCGCATGATTTCCCGTTATGTGACGTAGAAGTTCAATTCTAAGGGTTACCAAGAATGTTTTATGTGTTAGAATTAAAATTTCTTGCGAAAAATGTATGCTTTAGTGATAGTTGGCAACCTTGCAATTGAAATCTCTGAGAGTTCTAAAATAAAATCTGTTTAAAAAAGAAAAACAAACAAAAAAAAATAAACAACAAAAAATATAAACATGAAGAGTGCAGTGAGCAAATGCAAGCAAAACATGAGTAAAAAAAAAACAAGTGAGAAAAAATTAGCCAATAGAAACACAGAATGTGTGACGTCACAGTTCCAAAATGCGCAGAACATTTTAAAATTTTACGCGCGTTGGCGTAATCTTTATTTTATCATTCTTGGGTAATACTATAGTAACTGATACCAATATTAATCAATTATTAATCAATCCCTATAACAAAGTAAACTTAGTTGAGCAAAATATTATTATTTAAGTTAGGTATATGTATATGTATGTGTGTATATGTATATATGTATGTGAGCTTTATGGATAGAACAACAAAGATCGTTAAATAATTCGGAAAGTACTTTTTGAAATGTGTAGTGGTTTAGTGCAAAAGAAGCGCTGAAAATATGATATCGTGTGTAGGGTATAAAACTAAAATTCAAGCAAAAACAACAGCATTTATTTAGATTAAACTTATCCGCTCACAGATTTACATAAATGAGCACTCACAGTGCTAAAGTTTTCCAGCAGAAATTAAACAGATACAACACCAACAAAAATAACTCTTTATGTAAGATACCAAAATATTTGTAAATGGCAGTTTGTTAAAAGCAAGCAAAAAGCAAACGAACTACCAATATTTACATATTTATTTTATTAACGTCCAACAATCAATATGTGTGTGCAAATTTGTAGATACATATACACTGTATCACAAAACAAGTGAACTAAAAATATATTTTTTTGCAATTGATAATATGTATGATAATATAATAATTTTATTCTATATTCTTCGACCTTTTTAATGATTTTTATTAAATAATTTTTAATTATATATAAGAATTAAAAAATCTTTTATAAAAAACAAAAAAGTGACCTCAAGCTTAAAAATTATTTAATAAAAATAATATAATAATGTAAAATGGGAATACCCAAAAGAACTTTCATTTTTATTAAGCTATTGTTACATTTTATTAGTTTGCATATAGTTTAAAGTTACTGTTAATTTTTTTTTGAGTTTTTAGTTGTTTTAATTTAATTTTTCATAGATTTTTTTATTACATATTTTGTTAAAATGTACGTACATATTATACATCATATTCCAAATTTTATAACAAATAATTTTTTGTTTATTGCCCTCAGTTGTGAAGATCTTTGTGTTAAATATGCCGAAAGAAAAAAATTAAGCATTTCCAAGAAAAAAATATATTATATCTCTACGATTTCTTCAGGGCTCATGACCGAGCATTGGAAAGTGTTTGCTACTATACAAAAGCTAAATTTTAATGTCTAAAAAAGTCAGGTTATTATAATATTAAAATTAACAATATTTCTTTGTATGTATATTGCTTTGTATGTTGTTTATATTGGTATATAGTGTTAGTCGGTAATCTCTAGTTCGAATATATTTAGGTTTAAACGCTTTTCGGTAGGTATTACCTGCTGTATTAGTCACCTGCATTCAACGATTTTAAACGACCATTCCGTGGTAAATTTTAAATGCTTTCGTGGCCTTAGACCAATTTATTAAATTGTTTGTTGCTTGACAACATCTATTGAACATATCACAAATGTTTTCAATTTATTTGCCTTAGTAGTACAGTAGTAAAGCTGTAAATATTTTTTTTTTTCAAAAATGTTAAATTATTTTCCCTTCAGCCTTTCAATGCTGAAATCTTCATAGCTACGCTCAATAAGCAATGAACTGCAATTTGTGACGCAAATTAATAAAATGCAACAATAACTAAACAAAAAAAGGGCATTCTTAAAATTTTGTAAAAGGAAAAATATTTTTACCAGGTTTTATCCATTTTATGTATAAATGAAAAAAAAAGTATCTTGAAAATTTATAGGCAATACAGTTTTGTGATACACTGTATATGTATGTGAAAATATACTTACAACGAACAACTTGCAACACACAAATTTTTTAATACATATTTTTTTGTAGTTTGGTGTTTTTTTTGGGAGGGGATGGTGGTGGTGGTGGTGATGGTTCTTGTACGGAATCATAGTAGTGTGGAGTAAAAAATCAAAATGAAAAATATTATTAAAAATAGTACCTAATAGAATTGCAATCACTTTGTAGATTTGTTTGTAAAAAAATGTTACAAACTTGTGCGTATATAGATACATTTAAGTGTACGATCATGTAGAGGAACACCTACATGCATACTAGTTTATTATAAATACAAAGGTAAATAATGCATCCAATATAACTTATTGCATGTACATTCAATTTACACCTAAAACTCCTTTTACACTACTCAACTTTTCATATAAAACATGCAAATAGGAGAAAGTATATTCAGTTAAGCCAAACCATGTAATACCCTACACCGAGTTTTTCAGCCATAGAAGTTACGACTTATAATGGACGGCAGTGTAGAGTATAAATATTTTATAAATTACGAAATTATTTCTAACTGCAGCTGATTATTTTTCCAATCGGTCATTGCAGTTGAATTTAACCAAAACTGTTATTTTGCTAAAACTTCTAACTGTTAAAATTGTAAAACCAGCATTAGTTTTACATACATACTTAAATACAATGTTGCTTTTTTATAATATTTACTACGGTCGAATTTACTGAAGTGTAAATATGAGTACAAAGGCATTCCAGTATATGTATTTACAATTACGTGAAGATTTTATTTTTCTGACCTATTTAAAAGTATTTCCATGAAGTAATTTTACAAATAAGCCGATAGCCTATGTTGCTAGTGCTTTAATTTTAAGGTTTATTATAATTTTAAAATAGTATCAAAATAAATAAATAAATAATAATTTTACAAATGTGTATGTATTTAACCCTCTAATGCATAATAAAATGATGCATTTATATTCTCCGTATTTTCTTAGAGCCATCTCTAAGTACCGGCGGTAAGCGCAACGTTTTTTTCCGCGAGCATTAACGCTGATACCCCATCCCTAAACAAAAGCGGCAACGTTGTGTCAAAACGATAAAAACAGGGTTATCAAACAAATAAATAAAACGACCCTGTTTATTGTAACAGCTAGACATTGTTGTTTTCTTTTTCTTTTTTACTTTTTTTTTGTTTTGTTTTCTTTTGCAACTAACTTCACTGTGAAACGCCTTGTCAAAATCGGATTTTCCAATAGCAAAGCGTTGCCGCCGCGTTGTTTCGGTATACGCCATACAAAATGTATGAACATGAGAAATTTTGACAGTTAAGAAACGCTTGCCGCCGGTATTTACGGATGGCTGTTATTCATATATATATTCGACTTATAGGCATTTTTTTAAAAATTCATATATTGGAATATGTATATGGAAATCACAATCAGGAGACAAATGTTATTTTGGAAAAATATTATACCATGGTGTAATTATACAAATCGGGAACAAACACAACACAATACAGAAACAGGCATTTTGTAAGTGGTAAATAATGTACTACATACTGTCAAAAACACTTGCAAAAGTATTATTTTTGAAATAAGTTAATTGTAAACAAAGTCAGTCAGCTATGCTACTGCAATCAGCTTGTATAGTTACACTATGGTCTTGATGAACTCGAAATGACATTTTATATACATACATATATACTTTTGTCAAAATAAAACAAGTCATGTTTTAGAAATACTCTTTTCTTTACATCTTTAATTTAGCATTCAATTTAGTGGCTATATTGTTCGTATAATCTAAATTTAAATATTTTGAGAAGTAATGAAACAAATTTTAAGGTGAATTCTTAACAACCCTAGGTTGGTGCAATTCTGAAATCCACAGTTTCAGTATCAACATAGAGCGAAAATATAAATACAAAGTCATAAAAATGTGACTTGTAAATTAAATATTCCCTTAAAAATGTCTCAGAACTGTAAGACATTTTGCATTATTGATTTTCTATTGCAGGTTTAAAAACTTTAAACATTATGAAAAACTTGCATTTTTTGAAATTGTTCTATGTGTATTTTAAAAATCCAAAGAATGTAAAATTTATATTTTTAAGTCTAATAAATATCTACAACAGCCTCAACTATCTTTTAAATAAAAAAATTTATTTAAGAACTTTATTTTCTTAAATTTGTTTAACTTTCTTCATTTACTTTACTTCACAGTTCCTTAAAGTCTTACAAAATTATTTGTTGTCTTCGTGCTCAGCTCATTTCAAACTGAATCTGTCACAACTATTAACTATGTTGATACTTAAAAAACTATTGCACAAAATAATTCGTTAAAATAATTCGTTCAACTAAAATCTTTGGAAAAACAACAACCTAATGTTGTTAAAAATCATTGAAATAAAAACAAACAATCTTGAGTTGCAAAGACTCAACTTTAATTTACTTTTATAGCGAAAAATATTTATTTTTAACAAATACTTATTTGCAGCTTAAGACAACCTAAACGGAGTTGGTAAGTGGTTGGTCCAAAGATTAAAAACAATACAATACAATTTTCTCATTTATCTGACCACAAATTATGTATAGTATGTATGTATATAAAACTATTAGTACCCTGCCAACATTTTCTATTGCGGAAGTGACTCAGAAGTGACGCTAAGAAGTTGAAACTCATCTTCTGCGATACCATTTTCTGATCGTAGAAGTGTCTTCCGTATTGAGAAGTTGTACCCCCCGGAAGTAACTTCCAGAGGTCACTTCAGCGTAACTTCAAGAAGTCACTTCAGCGTAACTTCCAGAAGTTATTTTCTTCGCCTCTCTTTTGCTTTTGATTTTTGTTTGCCTTTACAGATAATACACTCATATTGATTATGGGATAACAAATATGTAAAAACTACAACAATAACAATAACAAATCGAAACCACACTTTACCACTGACCGACCAGAGCAAATGACAAAATAAAACTAATTTCGATGATGTCGAAAATTTTTTTTTTGCATTCTTTTCATTTCATTTATAACGGGACATGTCATTTTCGGCTGGTGTTGTAAACAACAATCTTCCCAACATCGTCTGGATGACTAAAAGACGAATGCAATGTAAATTGTTATTGTTATCTTCCAATTAACGTCTGGAAGTGAGTAAGACGTAACGCCTTTGACGATGGACGATGAAAGAAACTTCCAATTGCTGGCAGGGTATGAATGCATTTATAAGTACGAGTATGTATGTGTTTAGATATGTATGTAAATGTGCGTATATGTAAGTTTAAGTTTCATGTAATATTATTGTTTTTTTTTTATTTCTTTGTTTACATTTTCACATGTATTTTTCATTTCATTATAGATAATTTAATATTTGATTTCACACTTCCACTCATCTTCTTTTCTCTTTCTTCTATTTTCAGTTTCTTTGGCTGGCTTTCATTTATTATTAAAATTATATTTTTGTTTTTGTTTTTTAATTTTTGATTTTTTTTTTGTATTTCTTGAATTGTTTTGTACTCGTATGGCTGGGTATTGTGTGGCTGTTTTATGTTATTACAGCGAAATGTTTAGAGTAGCAAAACGATCATGGTCAATAGATGTGTGTTTAAAGTGAAAAACACATTACAAACTAAAATATGTACCAATAGCATACATATGTATTTAAGTATAATTTGGAAACTAAGCCCGAAAATTATGATCGGTTAAGCACATCGAACTGAGACTCTACTGATGAACACAATGTTATTTACAACGAAAACTGCTCTTCAATGATCAATAGGTGAATTCCATTTGCACCTGATGCAAAATAAATGATTGAAAGCACACTTAAAACCATTTTGGAAAATTACAGTAGTTTGTTAATTTCTTTAAAACCAAACGTTTTGCAATTTGAATTGAATTATGAAATTTGTATTAAGAATACTGGGAAATGTTGGAAACTAATTAAATTTATTTATTAATTATCATTTATACATTAAAAATTAAGGTAATGTATGATCAAAACAGGTGATACTCTTGAAATTGTTGTAGTTTTTGAATGTTTTTTTATCAAAAACTTTCCATTTTTTTTTTGCTACACATGCGTTTGCAATCTTTGGCTGAATGTGGGTGGATATTTTTACGTGGGAAGCCACTCTTCAATCTTGAATTCAACTAAACTAAACCCACAGCGATGCCCATTGAGGAAACAGCAGTTTCTTCTTAAGTATTCGATGGACCATAGACCCATTCGACCCTTATCTGCTTGCTACGATACTCAATAAGTAGATTAGTTCTGTCAGCAACATATACTGGTCAACTCGACATTGTAGTAGAGCAGATGGTTTTATGCGACCATCTAATTAGATAAAGACCAAAGAGTATCTGTTTGAGTAAAGAGTTACAGTCCATATATTTTTCAGTGACCCAGCATTATTTAGCTAGCCTAGATATCGAGAAGAAGGGCTTTCTCTTCAATGTAGATGTCAGCACTAGAGTCATCAGTACACACCATCATTACACTGGTAAGTCGCATATTCTCATTCAAGATAAGTGTGTATTAAAAAATAGTCATCGATATGCAGTTGTAGACAATCGTATATTGTATATCCTTTGAATTCTAATATCCTGGAGTGACCAGAGCCTTCAGGAATTAGCCTCAGTGTTGAGAGACAATTGTATCTCCATCAAAACCACCGGTAACCAGTTTAATATGATAAGCATTGCTGTGAGATACAAATGAGCTCACGTGGTAAAACCAGTCTCCAATGAATATCGTTTAAAAATTCTGAATATCTTTTAAATAAGATTTTTCGTTAAACTATTTTGTATTAACAGAAATATTTAAAAAAAATAATTGGAAACTAAATTTTCAACTTTAGAATGAATTAACAAAAAAATCAAAGGTTGAATGAATTTTATTACGAATTAATTACGCAAATAAGTACTTACATATCACATGACTTTTATCAAAAAAATCAAGAAATAAGAGTTATTTTTGATTTTTATATTTTTAGATAGAAAATAAGAGTTATTTTTGATTTTTATATTTTTAAATGAAAAATAAAAGTTATTTTTGATTTTTATATTTTTAAATGAAAAATAAAAGTTATTTTTGATTTTTATATTTTTAAATGAAAAATAAAAGTTATTTTTGATTTTTATATTTTTAAATGAAAAATAACTTATTTTGGATTTTTATATTTTTATATCAATAATAGAAATCAATTCAAAATTCGTGACATAGGTACGCGGTACGCCACCTGTTGAAGAAAACTTATTTGTAATAGATGAAAGCTCCGTTGCAAGCTGTCGATCTGTTTTAGCAGACGGTTTAAGGTCAATGGAGATGAATTATTCGTCTTCGGACGACGATGATACTCCTACGACAATAAATGACAGCGTCCGCAAAGCTTATTTTGAAATAGACAATTACAATGAAAAGCGTTTCGATACTTCTGCTAATTTATTGGAATATTGGGAGAACAAAAAATTTGTGTTTCCATGGCTTCGAAAATTAGCTTTAATTGTTCATTCTGTACCTGCCACTCAAGTCAGTGTAGAAAGGTAATTTTCAGCATTCAGATTAATATTGGGAAATTTGAGATATAATTTATCTGAGGAACATTTAAAATCAATTATGATGGTAAAATTGAACACCTGAAAACGACCTCTTAACACTAACTTGAATGGCAGCCAAAACTTCTAAGCTATTTCTATGCATTCATGTTTTTATAGCTGATAATGGATAAGTCACATAATAAATTATATTCATACAGAAATTTGAATGAAGCAGCATATTATAGTACATACGGCATCAACAAATAAATAAGAGGTTTGAATTGATATTTATTTGATATAAAAATATAAAAATCAAAAATAACTTTTATTTTTCATTTAAAAATATAAAAATCAAAAATAACTCTTATTTTCTATCTAAAAATATAAAAATCAAAAATAACTTTTATTTTTCATTTAAAAATATAAAAATCAAAAATAACTTTTACTTTTCATTTAAAAATATAAAAATCAAAAATAACTTTTATTTTTCATATAAAAATATAAAAATCAAAAATAACTTTTATATTTCATTTAAAAATATAAAAATTAAAAATAACTCTTATTTTTTATTGTTAAAATAAAAATCAAAAATTTAAAAATCATGCAATATGTTGGATGCATTTCGCCTAAGAATCATGATGGTGTAATTAAAAGTTTTCTACGATGTTCGTTTATGTATGATTTATTTCTTCAAAAATTTAAAAATAACTCTTATTTCCGGTCCCTGCTTCTAAGTAATGCATGTGGTATAAAGTTGTTTGTGAGAAGTGAGCTGGTCATTTCAATTCATTACCAAGTTTTTACCGGGTAGTAGTTATAACTTTCAGAGCAAAACTAAAATTTCATATCTGTAGTCTAGATTATTTACAAAAAAAAAGTAATATATAAAGCACAGTCCGTCTTTGAGAAACATAAATAGAGCACTACTACTCATGCGTAAAATACGCTGAACTGCATAAATGATGATTATAGATTGGAAAACAGTGGAACATTTATAATAGTAAACTAATAGAACAAATATAACGGATTTTAAAATGTTTCGTCTATGTACTAAAAGAAAAAAATACACATTTTTATAGAATATTAGAAAAATGTAATTTAATGTAGAAAATCACCGAATTCCGAACATGTTTATGGGTTTTGAATTTTGAATTTATTTTAGACATCGTAAGGGCATAAATCTATTTTAACTAAATTATATTAAAAAATACAAATTCACGCAAATTAAAAACAGAATTAACAAAAAGACACATATCTAATTTCGAATTACAAATTATGTATGTATGCAGGTACTCACAACTTGAGGTGTTAAAACATGCTCGTAGATACAGTTTGTTTTTTCTATAGATAACTGAATATATTTTCTGTTGCCAATATCAACATCATTAACAATATATATTATCACTCATTTAATAATAAGTTATGCAGATAAATATTTGTATCGATTGCATACTTTTGTATTTGGCGCTTCGTTTTCATCATCGGCACAATTACATTTCTGTGATTTATATATGAATGAATCGATGTTAGTTATGTACTTGTTGTTGGCGCACGCACACATTAAATTAAGTTGCTTAATTTTAATCTAAACTGTACAATCAAGTGAAAGTTGCAGTCTTTAACTTGGCATTGATTTTTTCTTTTTTTTTTTTTAATAAATTTTATTTGAAACCAAATCGTATTTGTTGGATTATTGTGCGTGAGTTTATTTTATGGATGTGATGTGTGTCCGTTTGATTTTTTACTTTGATTACTTAAATATGGGTGCGTGTTTACTTTAATGTTTTTTTTTACATATTTATACATTTAAAAATGTTTCTTAATTCATTATGGAAGTTTGCCATAAAAAAACTCAATTGGTTTAAAATTATCAACAACATTCGTTCTAAATATATGTATATTTATATTTAAAAATTAACGATGAAAGAGAGTTTAAACAGAACTTTATAATTAATGTCAACATGGAGCCAAACAGTCAAATCCATCTTTTAAATTTAGCCGGCTTAAGGCTACAGTAGGAACCCCTGTACAATCGGTTACTAATTTAACGGATTCTATTAGTAACATTATGCAGGAAATGCTTAAAAAGTAATCCATTCTATTGCAAGCTGTACTTAAGAGGCCATGAACTGTTTGAAACTATGTTTTGTTTTTTAACGCTATGTAACGCATTAAATATAATCCACCAGAATGGAAGGTTTCACTGGTTACAATGATACCTAAGCCGGGAAAAGATAACAAAAAAGTAGAATCATATAGACCCATCAGCCTATTGCCGAATATATCAAAGCTATTCGAGAATATACTCATGAGTCATGAACAAGTTATACCCGATTTTAATTGGAAACAATTATCAATTTGGATTTAGAAGAAACCCCAAACCCATAGACTTGTAAATATTGTAAAAAAATAAAAAAAAATATTGTTCTGCTCTTTTTATCGACATTTTTCAAACGATTGAGTGGCATGATGGTCTAATATACGAGTACAGGCTGACACTAAACTTACCCGTAAACAAACATAATCTATTGGAAAACTACTTAACACTGGTCGAGCATTTAAGCTTAAAGAAGGAGAGTTTTTATGCTCCGCACAACCTATTGTAGGAAGTATCCTGGGGCCAAATTACCGAATTCGTGATCGAATGAGCTATCGTATCGAAAAATGATTTCGATAGCGAAATTATGATAAAATGTACTAAACTTCTTGCTCGATATCGAATGCCATAATCTTAAATAAGAAAATTACGATAAATTTTACTCGATATCGAATGCGGTAATTTGGCCCCTGGGCTGTTCTTATACATGATATATACATCAGATATGTCAACAATCGTACCCACACAAAATTCTATATCTGATTTAGAAAACTGGTTAAAGCAATGGGGGATAAAAGTTAATAAGCAGAAATGCACACACAAACTTTTACATTGTGTAGAGAATCATGCTCTCCTATTTACATCAATAATCAAGCAATAGCCCAACAATCCAAACTTAAATAACTCCGTATACACCTCGATCGTTGACTCATATATAAAGGAGCAAAATTTACTCAAATTAATCCAAATTGGCTCATTGGCAGAAAATCTTAGCTTGTAATTACAAATCAATCAATAGGTTTTATATGATGTTATGGAATATAGCTATGCTTCAAATATCTCAGCTTCAAATATAGAAAGAAGAAAGACGCCAAAACAAATTGCTACGAATGATCACAATTGCCTCCTGGTATATAAAAAATTCGAATATTCATAAAGACATAAACATCTTCTGGTTAAAACTGAGATTAAAAAAAATTTAGAAAAACAGTTAAAAAAAAGTACACCCTAACCAATTAGCCCGCAACATATTAAATAACAGTGGTTATATTCGACTAAGATGAAGATAATGCCAACTTAATATTTATAACCAACAATGGTCAAACAATTTTTGTCGTTCGTTTTTAATAAAAATACAATAAATAAACAGAAGTAAAACAAAAACATTTACAGAGACGTGACAAAAATTTCTAATTTTAACCGCGAAATTTTCGAATTGTAAATTGTTTATACATATGTAATGAATACATTTGAATTCTAATCAAATAATATCAGTATTTTGCAACTATTATTACACTGTGTTTTCAATATCCAATATATCGGGACAAAATTGTAAACCCATTTTTTTCTTATCACTCCTTTTAAGGTAAAAAAAATTCTGAAAAACATTGATTGACGGAAAACATAAATGTACTGCTAAAACTTATTGGTTTAAATTCTTAAACTTCGTTACAAATTATTCTCAGCATAGGCTTTGTTCAATTTATGTACACAAACATTTGTTAACTTGAACTGCACTGATCCATGTTAACATTTTTGAGCATTTTTAAAGATTTTGTTTGTTATATGGAGAAGTTTATCTTAGAGTTTTTAAACAAATCCTAATAAATAGCTACAAATTTAATAATTTTGGCCAGTAGATTTCATTGTGCATTAAAAAAAATCATAACACGTGATGCCCGTAAAATATTTGCAATTTTTTACAATAACAAAGGGGAATTTTGTGATTGTAAAAACCACTTGTATTGAGAGTTAAAAATATAAATTTCACAAGAAAGAATATTTCAGTATTAATTTAATGTATTCATAATAAATTTAATAAAGTAATCATATCTATCTATATATATAAAAAGAAGTGTACATTTTGATTGTCACTTCATAACTCGAGAACGGCTCGACCGATTGCCATAAAATTTTTAGGGAAGGTACAGGGAGGAGTGATGATGGTTAGTTGATTTTGAAATCCAAAATAGGTCTAGCCATTCTCCAGTTATGATTTTTTTCCTGAAAAAATTCAACATTTGAAAAAAAAAGTTTAAATTTCGGTTCGACCTAACGAAAAAATATCCAAATGTTTTGGATTAACATTAATAATTTTTAAATACAATGCATTCATTTCATAAAAAAAATCTAGAATATTTCATTTCTTTTTTTGGTTGGGTGCAACGAAGTGCATCGGGGTCCGCTAGTAAATCATATAAATAAAGTAATATTTAGTAAATTAAATTTAAAACAAAAGAAAAAAAAATTCTAAAATTTCGAAATTGAATTTGAAATTTTTGCAACAAAATGACACAAATAAATTCTCAAATGTGCTTTCTAAGTTAATCCAATTATATTTTTTTCTATTCTAGCAGAAATAATTTTCTTATTTGAGATTATGGCATTTGATATGAAGCAATATATAGTACATACATATCTAGTTCGTTTTATTATAATATCGAAATCAAAATTAGTTTTGTTACGAAAGATCTTGAGCCTACAAATTCGTAACATAATATTATTTACTTCAAACTAATTTGGTTAAACGAAGTAAGAATTCAATAAAATATAAAAAATGGTAATCAATTCCTAAATTTCATATTTACAAATTAATAATTCCTTATTGTTCACAAAATTCCGCGAACGAAATAAAAAAATTCACTACGAAGGAATAAAATTGTGTTTTCAAGCATAAATGTTGTCTAAGCTGGCTTTAACAAATCGTTTTAGGGTAAACTCTATACTTGTTAAAACAACATGTCTCGTATGTACTTAACGTTTAAAAGCAAATAAAACTGTCATGCTATTAAGTACTTTTTTAAATCCCAATGCTACCACATTTTCAATCAATAAAATTTTGCAAACTAGTTAACAAATATATTCGAAATGTCACAACTTTCAAATGAATTAATAATTAAAAAAAATTATCATAATTTAATTGCGCACAGAGGAAACAACTCAGGTATTCGTTTATGCCAACACAATATGATTTATGACTAATAAACTTGTTGAAATTAAACAGTGACGTGCCTCCTGGCAACGTCTTGCAGGATCAAGCAGTCACATAGCCACTTCAAATACTATAAAAATTCAACAAATACATTAGATATCTACATATTTTAGATATGTATTATCCCAATATGCATTGAAAAATTATTTCTCCAATGTTAGAGAAAAGCTTAATCCTCAAGTTGATTTCTAATGTAATTCTCAACTTAAGTTGAAACATTTTTCTCCTTTTTTGTTTTCAACTTGACATCAGTTTGAGATTTAATATTTTATCCAATCTTTGAGAAAAATTGTAATTCTCAAGTGGATATCCACACTTCTCCACTTGAGACCAAACATTTTTTGAACTTGAATACGATTTGAGATAAATTTGAGATTTTTTTTAATTTTTTTATTCTCGTATGGCGGCGCTGTTTTGTGCAATCGCTTACAGATCTGGTTGCAGCTGCATTTATTACAAATGTGCAAATGTGAAAGAAGTGAAAATAGTGAAAAAAAAGCAAGTGTTAAAAAATATAAATAAATAAAAGTGCATTTAAGTGAAGGAAAGCCAATTAAAGGTAAGCAAAGTTTAAATAATTAATATAAAAATGAATAGATCAAAGAAAGTTAAAAGTGAGGTAGGGCAGATGGTGGCTTTGCTGTCGGAGCGCTCATTTGGCAATGGGACGTTCGACATCAAATGCTTGTGGAAACGTGTCTGTTTTTATGTTATGATTGAAATTAATATTAACTAAATCTAATTAATCTTTCCAGAAGCTTACAATCTAAAATTTGCAGCTGCATCTTCGAACAGCGAGTTCGAAAGAACTCTCATATCAAGTTTCCAACACGCCAATGACCGCCTTCATAAGAAGATAAATTATGTAAATGGAAAAAAGGAAAATATCTCCCAAATTAATTAATGTTTTTTTATTATTAAAAATAACTCAAATGAATTGTTTTTTATGATCTCATTATTTTCTGTTTTTTTTTTATATAATAAATAAGTTACAAAACTAAGTAAAAAACATTGTTTATATATTAATTTATATAAATGAGCTTTCTTTAATATGGCAATTCCGTACCATACATTTGAAACCAATTGGAGAAATTTCTTTGATATCAAGTTGAGAATCACAAATTTCTCAATTTGATAACTATGAAAATCACAAAAATAAAAATGAGCCTTTTAAGTTGAGAAGACTATAATCGGACTATTGAGGTGCATTTGAGAATTAACGTTGGAGATTTGAGAATGGTATTTGATATCAAATGCATCTCAAGTTGATATCAAACAATAATGTTTATTGGGATGTAGAATGTTATGCAGAATAAAAGATGTATTAAATTACAAAATTTGTGTAAAAATTATATTTTTTCTCCAAATTAGGGCTGGTCTAATGTACAAGTAATTGCAAAATTTATTAAAATCAAATGACAGAGTCAAGATGCGCCTCAAGCTTTCTTTCTACACTTGTTTATTTTTTGGGTTTCATGATCCTAGCAAACACTAAGCCAAATATTTCAAATATAACTTTGTTTACATTTCATATTAAAGATGATAAAGCTACCCTAATGTTTTTAAAACAAATATTTCATTAACGTAAATATATTTAAAAAATTAGGTTTTTTCCAATTAAATGGTATAATAGAGTGTTCAGATATGAAACTTAATTGAGTCAATATTCGGTTAATTGACAATATTATTTTAAGTGTTCAGACATACGAAATAAATGGTTGTTGTGTTTCTATGTAAACAAACTTACCTTCACATTGACTTTTCAATGATTTCCTTTGTTTTCTTTTGTTGACATTTGCCATTTTATACAATTAAGTTCACTAAACACAGTTGTGAACAGTGTCGCATTCGAAATTTTACTCAATATTATAACAATTTCGTACTTATTGCGCAATAATTAATTGAGATTTTATATGGAATATTGAGCTCAATAATGGCGTTAATTGCGATTAACGCAATTAAGGTGCATATGTGAACACGCTATTAACTATTGTTACCAAATCGTTCTTAAATCTTAATGATAACCGAGTATTTGATGCCTGAAATTGACACAAGACGGTGCCACTTCCCGCACGTCGCGACGCGTCGCACAGAGGGATTTGTTCATACAATGTTTGGCATAAAATATAAGGAGTGATCGTATAATGTTGAAATTTGGCACAGAGCCTTTGGTTAGCTTAATTAAGAAAAAAATAAAGTTTCATCAAAATTGGCCTCGCCCACTATCCACCGCCCATAGAACCCAAAAATTAATTTTTGGCCCAAAGTTTTTGAAATTTGGCACAGAGCCTTTGGTTAGCTCAATTAAGAAAAATATAAAGTTTCATCAAAATTGGCCACGCCCTCTACCCACCGCCCATATCGAGCCATAACCGCCGAAAAAATGTATCCCACAAACTCAAAATTTTACAGGGGAAGGTTTTTTTTAAATAAAATCAGTTTGAATAAAGCCATTATTTTAAAATTTATAATGTAAATATTGTTTTGTGTAATACATTTAATTTTAATAATTCTAAATGATGTTGAACTATCGATTTCGATAAAAAACAACAATCGATTATGGTGTGGGATACATCATTTTGGTGGTAATGGCTCGATATAATCCATATTATATTTTTTCCCACAACTTTTTGTTTCATTACCAAAACTAATTATTTTATAAATAAATTTCAATTTATTTCTGGAGAACCTTAATCTATAATTTCTATAATCTTTATTTCTGGCTTCTTCGGCTTCTTTAGAAAGCATGCCAATAGGAAGTATTGCCGCATCCATGATATCCTTTCCGTGTATTAGTATTTTGTGTACTGTTACTGGCATATAATACCAACTATATTTTTCAACAAAAAGTTTTGCTGTATCTTGAGCAAAATTCTTGAACTTCAAGGAATTAACTTTTTTGCCACAAGTTATTATTTGTAGTATAATGCGAAATCGATCAATTAGTTGCTCCTCTACACCAGTCACATCGGCAACAAGTGCGGGGTTAGAAAAGAAACGCCAGGGGGGTTACTGCGTATTTCGATTCGAAAGCAATTGCTTTCGAAATACAATGTAAAAAGTATACAAATTCGAATGATTTTCTTTTCGAATCGAAATACGCAGTAACCCCCCTGGACGTATTTCCATCGTTAGTAGCCCCAGTTCCTTGTTGAACTGCATCCACTCGTATACCCATCTGTTCCTTTAAGGCCTTCTGAATTCGAAGGTTGTTTTCCAGTTTAAGACTTTTGTGTTCGTCCTTGAGCGCGGACCATTTTTCTTTTGATGGCTTCATACTGACTCTTTGTAAGCTCTGCATCCATCATCATTGCTAGTACAGCCGGCGAACGAATATAACACCGAGTTGGTATAATTCCACCCATCACTTTACTTGCCATATTCAAATGTTCTTGTGAATATTTTGAAGCTATTTCAGCTGCCTTGAACCTCTTTGTGCGAACTTGACAATCTTCAAAATCTTTTGCTGGCCTTCCTAGTTTAGTTGAACAACTAGGCGCGCTATTAAGTGATACTTCAAATACATCTAAAAACACAATAGGAAAAATCATTTACACATATAAATTTGTATAACTCTTTAAACGTACTTTTTTACCAATCTTCATCATTTTTTTTAAAAAAATGGGATTTTAGTTTATACGATTCTTGCCACCGTTTTTTTAAATGACCAAGAAACCTCTTTTGAATTGCTCTTTTCACTATACCGATTTCTTCATCCTGAAGCATTGCATTTTTTGATGTAATGAAATCGGTTATTAATTCCAAACTTGCATTGCAATTAATGAGTTCGTAACTCAGTTCAGTATATAACACAAAAAATAAACTCATTTTAATAATATCTTTTCCACTTCGATATTTTCACAAATTGTTTTATTTTTATTGTTGTTAAATCATATGGTTTTGTTTTTAATCTATTCTAAATAAGTTATTGTTGTAACTTAATGTCATTATAACGCACGTGCCTAAAATTATGCAATATATTTTTGTAATTTTTTAAAATTAAAAATTTCCTGAAATCGGAAACCAATTTTATGATTTTATAAAAGATTATTAATTATTTAAATTTTTTTTTTTAAATGATAGTATGGAGTCTTACCTTTCATTTTATTATAGCGAGAGCACCGAGCACGACCGAGCAACCTTTTTTTTCCAAGGAAGCTTGTAATCACGGCACATTATAGAACAAATTTTATTCTATCATATCTTTTAAACCATATGAGTGAATTTTATAATTTTTTTTTTTAAATACGCAGAAAAGGCTATATTTGAAAAAAATCACTATTTAAATCAGAGCAATAAAATTATCTTACGTACAAACACTTTAGAAGTGCGTAAACAGTTTTCAATATTTTGGACCAAAATTTACATGTGACTTTACTTCATTATTTCAAAGACAAATAAACGTTTTTTTTGGAATACTGTTTATGGATTCTTCATACTGAATCAATTTTCTACAAAACTGCATCATTACATTTTTAAATTTTATGTGTCGAAAAAATGACTTATTGCAAAAAAATCCCACTGTGCGTCGCATCAATCAAAGGATTTATTAAGAAAACAATTCGGTGAGCACATAATTTCACATTTTGGGCCGGTCGATTAGCCACCGTTAGACTTTTTCCTGTGGGGATATGTAAAGTCTAAAGTGTATGCGGACAAACCCACTTCGATTCAGACCTTGGAGGAAAGAATCACGCGTGTCATTCGACAGTCACCAGTCGAAATACTAGAACGAGTCATCGCAAATTTGACGCAACGGATAGACCATCTGCGACGTTGCAACGGCCAACATTTGATAGACATAGGGCTGTTTTCTCATTAGGCGATTATCTTTTTTACCAAAGAAAAACTGCCGATTAAAGAAATTTGGCTTTCTCAATGTCTCATTTGCTTCTATTCTTTCGCAAAACTAACCAGCCCTCATCTGCCGATTATTTATTTGTTGTACAAATAAATAAAATAATCAGCTGATTGCTGTTCATATTTTTTATGTATCAATACCTTGAGTTTTTGTAAAAAAAAAATAAATAGATTTTAGAAAAAATTTTTAATAGAGGAATAAAAATAATAATAAATAATGGAGGATGAACTCGAAGAACATGAATTCCAAGTGAATGTTGAAAGAGTTTATCATGCCAGACCTAACTACCTGGCAGACATGGATGATAATAAATTTTTCAAAAGATTTCGGCTGTCAAAGGCAATATTTAAAATGGTTCTTAATATGATCAATGGCGGACAGAAATCATGCTCTTACACCCGAAATCAAACTATTGCTAACATTACGACATTATGCCACTGGCAATTTTCTTATAACGGCCGGAGATTTTTATGGAGTAAGCGTATATTCTGCTTGCCGTATAGTAAGAGACGTCTCTGAGGCAATAGCAGCTCTTTCCGGAGATTTTATTAAATTTAATGAGCCGCATACAGCTACTGTGGATGCATTTTTTCGAATATCCAAATTTCCAAAGGTGGTTAGTACGATCGACTGTACACATGTACGAATTCAATCACCAGGGGGCTAATTCTCGCATTCGTATGCGAGTAAATTTTCATTCGAACGTTCGAATTTTTTAACATTTGGGATTCTCTCATTCGATAGCGAATAAAATGTATCGAAATTTCTAATGATGGCATTCGATAACGAATGATTATTCGAACGCAACCTTGCGAGTTTTTACTCGTAAGCAAAGAAGCGTTCGAAATAACGTTTTTTTTTAGCAAACAGAAGAAAAAAAGAAAATGTTAGTAAAAAATTTGTTACTTACTTTAAAAAATATCATAATATTAATAATTTTATTACTTTTAGCTCAAAAATTTAAAAAATAAATTTTAGCTATGCTTGCTTTGTGAGCCTTAAACGTCTTTTGAGTCTAGAAAAACACATGCATACATTAATACATACATATGTAGGTATGTATGTATGTACTTATTTATACTTACTCATTGTTTGTCAATCTTAATGGGACGAAGGTGTTTCTTATGTCATTCATATTTTGTAAAAATCAAAAGAAGAAGAATAAAAAAACATAACTGGGTTCATTTTTAATTTAAAAGAGAACTTCTTTAAAAAATTTTGCTTTTACTTGAGTTATTTTTTGCAGAACCATATGTTTTTTGTTTATATTTTCTTTTATTTTATTCAGTGTTGTAATACGTACTTATTTAAGTTTTTTACAACACTGAAGCAATGAATCGATTCGATTCGTATCGAGTACCATCATTAGAAAATTTTGCACTGTCGAAATAAATTTCGATTCGAAAACAATTTCGATCACGACTGCCAGAATTAGCCCCCAGGAGAAGATTATGGGGAAATATTCCGGAACCGCAAAGGATATATTTTCTTTAATGTCCAGGCTGTATGTGATGCTAATTTAATATTCCAAGATTTAAAATATTTGTTTTCTTGATTTTATTTTTTGTTATTTTTTCACACTTGGAAAACAGCTGATTTATGTCAACAACTTGTCACTGAAGACAGAGTTCTCAACATGGTGCAACTATACAAGGTGAGTGCAGTAGCCCAGCTGACTGACTTTGTTTACAATTTACTTATGTCAAAAGTAGTACTTTTTCAAGTATTTTTGACAGTAGTACATTATTTTACACAAACAAAATGCCTGTTTTTTCTGTTTTGTGTTGTATATGTTGTTGATTTGCACTCACCTTGTATACTTGCACCATGGTTCCCAATTTTCACATAAATTTTGAGAGGTATTGCCAAATGAAAATAATGTTTTTGTCGGTATATTGAGAAAACCAAAACTTTTAACGAACATATTATCAGTCTAACAAATTAATGTCGACATTTAGTAACAGGCTGTTTGTCGACACATTGAGAATACGGGCCTTAATCTTAAACAAATAAATGCCAAAGAATGTTCTTTCAAATGATTATAAACATTCCCCATTAAATTTGAATTTTCTGTGTTTTTTTTTTCTTTCTTTAAAAAAGTAGGGAACCTCGAAATGGATCACGCTTTACATTATTTACACAAGAACTATAACCCCATAAACCACGCAGATATATCACATTTAACTGTAATCTATTAATGCAATACATTTGAGATTAAGTTTGTTTAAAGGCATTTTGTAAATTTATAATAAATACCGAAAAAATATCTATCTGGCAAGCTTGGAACATAAAACAGAAGAGAAGAAATTATATATTCAAAAATCTAGAAATTCCCGAATATATTTAAAGTGGATATAAATATATGTATCAATACAAAAACAAAAACAGAAAACAATAAATACGAGTAAAAAAGCCCCTATAATAAATATTTTGCATTTACGTTTCGGTTTTGTTATTGTCATTCTAACAACTTGTTTCAAATACCAGTTTTAGTGATAAATAACAAAAACCACAACAAAAGCAGAAATATAATTTTACTAGTGAATAATATAAATTTTGTTCATATCAGTGATGGAAAATTCAATACTATTGTACTATTTTCAGTACTTTTTCACAACAAAAGTACTACAGTACCCCCACATCATATTTAGTACTCTTTGTTTGTTTTGCTTTGTTCCCTGTTTAGAAAGCCAGCGTTACTATTTTTATAATCATTGACAACATTGGGTTCAAAACAAGAATATAAGGAATGCACAAATTCATTACATGGTGCGACAGTCCAAAAAACCTGCGACCGGATACTATTTTTCTTGTAGGGTTTGTCGAGTAAAACAAGATTCCAAAAATGAAATATGCCGGACACCTCCAAAATCCGGTTTTACGGTTAAAAACCCGGTTTTTGTACCTTTGCGCACTTATAAACCTGTAATTTTGTTTATAATGATCCGATTTTCAATTTCTGTAAAACTGTGTCAATTGATTAATACAATTTGTATAAAATGTGTAAAATGAAAAGTTAAATAACTCAGTCAATTCCTTATCTATTTTTAAACCCAAATATGCGTTGTAATCGTAAATAAACGCACTTTTTGAATAAACTCAATAGCATTATAGTTTCTTAATAAAATAATGTATTAAAACTTCACCAAAGTTGAAAATTTTTTGAAAAATCTACAAAATGTGTGTTTGCTCGACAATAACACCCAAAGTTTTCTTAGACAGGTATATATATCATTCGAAAGGTTTCAGTTTCTTCTTTCCAAATCTAGTAAGAAATTGAAAATCGGGTCATTGTCAACAAAATTACAAGCTTATAAGTGCGCAAAGGTGCAAAAGCCGGTTTTTTAACCGTAAAACCGGATTTTGGCGGTGTCCGGCATATTTCATTTTTGGAATCTTGTTTTACTCGACAACCCCTACAGGAAAAATAATATCGGTTCCCAGGTTTTTCTATTTCATTCAATTTTGTATCACTGTGTTATTCATGTTATTTATTTAAAGTGGGATAAGCTAATATACAAAAGTAAACAGATGCATAAAGAATTAAAGTTGTTTGTGGTACTATTTTGATAAATTTTTTAAATTTCTTATGTTTCGTAAATTTTTGTAATTCTTATTTCTTCAAACATATTGATAACCGATCTATTAATGATATGGCATTAACACTAACAAAATGCAGTCATGCTCATATGTTTATTATCTTTACCCACAACAAATAAAAATGTTTGAAACATATGTATATTTTTACATAAAAATGAATTAATTTTTAGTTTGTTGTTATAACAGTTTTTATTAAACTGAATTAATTTTATTTTTGAATTATTTTTAAATGGATTTTTAATTTTATTTTTGAATAAAAATATATGTTTCCTAAAAAGTACCAAAATGTTGAAAAAAGTACTATTTTTGTTGGCGGTCAGTACCATTTCAATTTTTCATTTTTCCATCACTGGTTCATAAAGATATTTTATTAAATCTTTAGACGTTCAAAAACAACAAACTGTGTTTATTGCCATTATAGGTTTTGCAATTTTTCAATTCTTAATAGTTATTTGTTTTTTTTTTTTGTTGGTTTTGCCTTTTGCAGTGTTTGAATTTAACGAATTAAATCATGCTTATTGGCATCAGCTTAAGACAGCTGCATTTTTGAAATACTCTTATGACTAATAAATATTGCCACTTTTTAAGATCTACATGAATTGTACTAACTAGATATATTTTTTTATTATTATAAGCACTTTGTGCATGTTTGTGTATGTATCAGTAGTGGTGTTATTAAACAAAATTCAAGCGAGAAAACAATGAAATTTCATACCACTACTATGCATGCTGCACATTGTGGTGGCTCAAGGTTAAATGATCTACAGATCGTTAGTAACCATCATATATGTAAATATGTACAAGCAACATTAGCAAAGACACGAAAGTACCCTGCCAACATTTTCTATTGCTAAGAAGTTAAAACTTATCTTCTGCGATACCATTTTCTCATCGTAGAAGCGTCTTCCGTATTGAAAAGTTTTACCCCCCGGAAGTAACTTCAAGAAGTCACTTATGCTTAACTTCAATTCGCCTCTATCACTCATATTGACTATGGGATAACAAATATGTAAAAACTACAACAATAACAAAACAGAACCACACTTTACCACTGACCGACCACAGCAAATGACAAAATAAAACTAATTTCAATGATGTCGAAAACTTATTTTTGCATTCTTCCAAACGTTGTCTGGATGATTAAAAGACGACTGCAATTTAAATTGTTATTGTTATCTTCCAATTAACGTCTGGAAGTGAGTAAAGCTATGTGCCCACGATCGTCAGATATTACAACGTTGTCATATCTACCAATGTGCTATTAATGTAAGTTATCAGTTTAGACGACTGTAAGAAAACTAACAATTTTATTTGCACACAATTGTCACACAATGAATTTATCTGTCAACCGAAATTGCCAGTTTACACGGTTGTCAGATTGTTGTGTGGCATTGTCAAATTCGTTTTGCAGCTCTGTGTGTGTGTTTAAAAATTTTATTAATGCACACTTTAATTTAATTCTTTAATTTTCTTCCACTTTTTTCAAAAATTTTATCAATGCACACTTGTTTGTTTATTATTTATGTATGTACAGAGTTACATTTAGAAATAATTTCTATGACAATGCTGCCATTGGCAGATGCATAAACTTTGCACATATGACAATGAAAAGTGTTTGACAATTGTCTTAAAACAATGGTAATGACAAGATTGTGTGTTTACACGATTGTTAGTTGTCTGACAATATTTTTGTCTTCCAATGTACTGAAAATGGTTTTTCTTACAACGTTGGAAGGCAAAAATTTTAAGTTTACACGGTTGTTAGACATTTTCTAACCATTTTTCGGACAATGTTGTAATATCTGACGATCGTGGACACATAGCTTAAGACGTAACGCCTTTGACGATGAACGATAAAAGAAACTTGCAATTGCTGGCTGGGTATTCTGTGGTTAACACAAGCTTTGTGTGTATGTATGTATGTTATGTAGTTGTATTTTTAAGATCGTTAGCAATGAATGAATGTGTTAAAGTATTTTTAAATACTATATTGCCAGTTCTTTAAGTGTGGTATGTTGAAATAATTATTATTGTTGTTGTCTTTATTGTCAAGACAACGTCTACACAGTAATTAAATAATTTATTTCATTAAAAATGCTGTTAGAGATGATTTTATTACTAATAAATATATTTTATGCATTTTTAACTAAAGATTTGAATAAATTTTAAATTAAACATTCATTATTTATTATTCATACGGAATGCAAAATGTGTGTGTATGTTTGTGTGTGTGTGGAGGTGGGTATATACTCACGTTAAGTAAATATTATGGTATGCTTTCTTTTTGTACCTGTAATCAAAAACAAAAATAATTATTAATAAAATAAATAAATACATTTTATTGAAAAAAATTAGAAACATAATTGAAATAAATTTGTTTGTAGTTTCAAACAGTAATTGATAATAATCCCACTAAATTTATGATCGGGTATTAATCAAAACATTTACAAAGAAAAATTAAAGATTTCAAAGCTGTTTTAATCACTAAAAACATTTTTTAATGTTAAAATTAACGTATTTGTTCAAAAATCAAAACGAAATTGATATGCAAAACGTTATTTTTGGATTGTTTTACAATCGATTGTAATCAGATTCCATGCTATGTATATAATATATATTTATATTGCAAGATTTCATATAGAATTGTAATATATGTAAGTAGGTCAAATGTCATTATACAATTTAAAAAATATGTATGGCAGTAATTAAAATAAAAACTTTCATTATAAATAAACATGTGCACTAACAAATTTTAATCGCTTCTAAATGTTAAAATTTTACTTTGTGCCATTTTTAAATTCACCATTTAATTTTTTCAACGGTTATTTGAATTGTTTAAATATATTTTGTAAGATATCATTGTAAATAATACGTGCTCGGTTTATGGTTTTTGTTGCCAGGGACAGATCTAAACGCATAAACTGTTTAAGTTTCAAGTTTTGCAGTATTTACTCTTAAAGTTCAGTTCACTTTCACTCCAGAACTGTTAAGGATGTTGTAGATTTTATTTAAAAAGGTTTAAATAACCATTAACAATAACATTTCGTTAAATATATGTCCTAATATCGTCTTTTTGATAAAATGGTTTACCAGCCCCCCTACACAGATCAATTCAATAAGACATTAAAGAGTTAATTAATGTACTTTTTCAAATAAAAGGCGTCATGAACTCATCATATTATACCAATCATACATTGTAGGGGTTCTCGGACCTTAATAACAAACGTGGGCGTTTACTACGCTACCTTTTATCTAACCATAATATATGTGATAGATTTCAAAGACCAACGTTTTTAATATTATCAGGAACCAATCATTATTTTTTGATCAGACCTCGTATACCCTAATTTAGTGCAGCGCTGATTATTATGTTAAATGTTTGTTATGTTTGCAATATTCATTGTATTGTTGCTCATCAACCGTTTGTCAGATATTCCTATAATTAGATATCAGAAGAAATTGAATAATTTTCTTGTTCGTAGTAAGTACAACTTGATATTTTACAATGAAATAGTTATGTAATAAAAAACTAAAATAATTTTATAGCATTGAAACTACAGTTCAATCCCAAATTTAGCTAGACAAAATTGTTTGGCAAAACTATTTTTTAATTCGTATTTTCATGGGAAAAGCCCGAAAAGTTTATATTTTTATTGAAACATTTCTAATAAATTTATGCTTAACTAAATAAATTCTAGTTCATTTGTTATTTGTTATTAGGAACTAATACTTCAAAAGGAAACTGAAAGAAAATACTGTGAGTGTCAATATAACGTCAACATCTGGTATTGTTTAAAAAATTGTTTTATTATATATACTACAAGTACAAATTTAAAACGAAATATACAAAAACTAAAAAATAAGCAACATAATAAAATAATTAAATTTTAACTGAAGTAAAATAATGTAAAAAATAGTATTTAATATTTCTTTGCAGTTCTTTTGCATTTGTCACAGCTGACAATCTTCTGAAAATATAATGACCGATTTTTTTTTAATAAAATGAGGCGAAATTTTGTTCAAGGTACTCAATGGGATTGAGGTCTGGTTACTGCTGAGGATGATCTAAAATTTTTGGACAATGCTTGAGCAACCACTCTTTCACAATTTAGGATAATTATCCTGTTGGAAAATACAGTTCTGTCGAGATAATATTTTTTTTTCTTTGTCATTGTAATTTTTTTAAAAGTTAATTTACTGACCACTGAAGCTGCCATACCATTACTGAGCCGCTGCCATGTTTTACCGTCTTGGTAACACATTTATTATTAAATATTTTGGGGGGTTTTGATTTCAAACTTATGGTGTTTTCTTTTCTGAAATAAAATGTTACACTTTTATTATGTACATTTTTATAATGTTTACCCCACATTTTAAAGATGTCGCATTTTTAATGGTCAGAATAGAACATAAAATTACAACAGTGTAACACTTTATTTTCATGTACAGCTGTTTTTGTTTTTTTTTTTTTTTGTTAAAAAAGAAGCAGATAGCTCCCTGGTAAGATCGCTTGAAATAAGACAATGTATATTTATCAAAAAGACCAATGTAACCTTCCCGACTAATACGCAAATTCTTCTTAAACTATAAAAATTATATATGTATATAAACATACATTACATATATAAGAAGTAGGAGATATTGTCCTATGAAATTTGACATACATCAACTTCAGAGTATTCATTAAATACGTTTTTTACAAAGCCTTTCACTCACGGTTGTGGATTTCTTTCTATAATCATATAAAATATTTTATCATCATCAGATGATGAAGATGAATCTAACAAGTCATCCAAAATTTTTTCAGCACATAAAAAAGTAGTAATATTTTCCATTTTGTATATATTTTTTTTGTTTCTTAACACAAATACACATTCATAAACAAAACAAATGTCAGCTGCAGCAATGCCAACTTAGCCCTTTTCGGGCTGGATTTAGCAGGATTTTGGTCACACAAAACGCGAAAAAAAAGAAAATTGGATGTAGTTTTATATGGATTATTTTCCATTTAGCCCTTTTTTCAAAAATGTTTACGCGTTTTGAGTCTCAAAAGTTGGCATCACTGGTCAGTTGTTTTATCGTGCAATTCTCCCCCTCTAAAAATACAGAGTGTGAAAGGTGCACCATTTTTTTAATTTATAGTGTGACATTTATAGAAAAGAACAGACTACACTTTAGCAGTGTTTACATTTTTTCAGAAAAGAACACAAAAAAATTAAACAAGATGCGAAATGGGAAAAACGTGTAACATTTTTGCCAGAAAAGAAAACGGCATTACTTTCATCGGTGAAAAGAATATTTTCCCAAATTTTAAGGAATATATATTTTTATATAGTTTTTTGCCAAATTCAAACGTTTAACTAGGTGCTTCTTACGTGGCACTCAATCGTGTAGACAATTTTGATGCTAAGGAGTGCAGGTTTTCCAAAAGTTTTCGTAACATGTCCAGCTATTTTTATAGCGGGTTTACACCTACTTCTCTCTTCTGGTTTTGCACCAAATTTTCAGGCAAATTTTCTACGGTACTCTGTTTTGTATAATTGTGTCTAAATTTGTATTGTAAGATTACCAATTTAAACGGAAACGAATGTTTATAATTTGTACTTAAATCAATTGAACTGTTATATTATTCAAACTGGTATTTTATAATATCTTAATTTTGATTTTCTAAAATTTTATAATTTCCTTGCAAAAACTTTATTTACATTCTTAATTTTAATGAATTTCAGAATTATATATTAAAGAATTACTTTATATACGAGTATTTATCTCAAAAAGGTCATAATTGTAAAATCAAAAAAAAAAAAAAATACTTCAAATAAATAGATTTAAAGAAGTTAGTCCGCTTTCACACGTTTTATTTCTGGCTCTTCAAGGCAAGTAATGTTAGGTAAGAAGGGAAAAGAAAACAAAAGGTATGCATACTTGATGGTACTAATGAATTTTCTTATTTCCTTTTGTTTAAAGGCAGGTTCAAAAAATAACTGAACAAAAACCGGTCAGCTAAAACTGAAACGTGTGAAACAGCACTTATTATATGATTATAAATCTGAATTAACTTAATTTTACAATAAGTTTCCTTACTAAGTTCGTTTATTTATTTTATAACATTTTGTTTTAATCAGTCTACAGCTACATACTTTATAAAACTTTTTACTATAAAAATAATAATATAATATATAATATAATTTTTTGGTTAAAAGTGGCAAAATTATATTGAATTACTTTTGGGAGATTGCAATATGTTTACGCACGAAACCCCTTTATACAAATAATAAATAATTATTTGGAACGGTAACCCTGGTTACCTGTTGCACTTTCCCCCCCCCCCCCCCTCACCCACATATGCTTTGATCTGTTCATATACATTATTTCAACCCGTGTACCCGTACACAATATATATTAAGTACATTTTCTAGTAGAATTGTAAGTAGTCTGGTCGACAATTTCCTATTACTTTTTAACTTAATTTGTAAGTAAAGTTTTTGCTGGGTTGTTAGTAAAAACTATTTTTGGAATTAGACATTTGTTATATCTGTAAATCTAAAAATGCGTAATAAAGTGTTTTTCAATATAATTTTTAGAGAATAAAATATATGAAGTTCTCAAATTGTTTCATTAAATTTAATTTTCTTGAAACAATAATAACTAGTTAACGCCCAAAATGCAATAAGCGTTTAGACAAAAATGATTACTAAACACATGAATCTAAATTCTTAAGTGTCAGCAAATTTAAAACAAATTGAGTAAACAAAATTTCCACAACTACGCAATCAATTAAATAATTATTTTGTTTTAATTATAAAAGCAAATCAAAAATCCATTACCTAACATGAGTTTTAAACTCATTACGAACTATAATATACATAATATTATTTTGGTTTTATTATTTCAAAATAAATATTCAAAACAAGAAATCAAATAAAATTATTTTCATTGAAATTATTAAAAACAGTAACGAAATAACAATCATAAATAATAATAATAATAATAATAATAAGAATAATAAAATACGAATTAAAAAATATATTCCAATATTTTCTATATTTACACTAAGCAGAATTAATTAATTTACACAAATTTAAGGTCATTTGGATTTAAAGGTAAAATTGAAATTGAAAAAAAAACGCTTGAAAGCATCTATTACAGGTTGATAGAAAAATATTTTTCAAGTTTATTTACATATATTGAATTTGTTTATTATTTTTATTTTTATTAATACTTTTTCAGATTTGTTGTATAATTTTACATGCATCTACACCGATACACATAACTGGGCAAATATTTCTACTCGTATTTGTCTAACTCAACACACAAATACAAACATGCTTATTTATCTTTCTTGTTTTAATTAAGTTTGTATTAAACTTGATCACAGACATTTGAGAGAGTGGTTTTTCAAATTCAATATTACATTAACAAGTTAGTGGAGATGTTGTTGTTGTTATTATTATTGTTATTGTTGTGGTTGTATACCTTCTAAATTTTAATATTTAAAATACATAACAATCTGTACTGAGGCAACCTACCAACCAACCAGCCATCCATCCATCTAGCCAGCCAGTCAGCCACTTAGTCACACGTATACAGACAAACGGACAGACAAAAGTACCAGAATGATGGCAAAGTATTTTGAAATCTAATATTTAAATGTTTTTTTTTTATTAATATAATAAATATTATTATCAGGTGTGTGTGTGTCGGTGCCGGTATGGTAGTATGTGTTTGTTTGTCTTTTTAGTTAATTATAATAATAATGCATGAAAATGATACAAAAATGCGATTGTTAAATTTAAAAATTAATCTTATAAAATTAACGAAACAAAAATAATCCTGTTATGGTAATAATGAATGAAAAATAAAAGTTGTAAGACACATACTCATACATACACGCTAGAGAAACAATCAAACATATAGGGAAATTTTTATTTAACCAAGTCGTGCATCTGTCGTTTTTTTTTTTTTAAATCAAACTTCAAAAAATCTGGATATTTATTTGAGATATACATATATATTTTATATTTGATTAATTGGTATGTTGGTATGTTTTAGTCTCAGTATTTAATAAGTTAATATTTCATAGTTTGTGTAGTAAAACTTTTAGTTTCCATTTATTTAAAAGTATTCTAAAGTTTTTACTTAATTTAACCCAATTATGCAAAGTTCCATTTCCAGAAATTAACATTTCGAGCTGACCAAAAAAACATGAATGTGTAAATATTATATAATCTTGAGTGCAGTCTGTTTTATGTTCTGTTTAATTAACTAACTCAATGTAGTCTATTGAAGAGTCGATTGTTACTTGCTGCCACTATGTAATTCAAATTATTACCACATATTTAGCTCTAGTTGTTTTCTCTCAAAATTCTTTTTGTCTAAGGAAATTACCACAGAACAATTGTCGTTTTAATAACCAAATTCGCCAATACAAATATTTTTTTTTGAAGTAAAAAATATGTGTTCAATGCACAATTCTTCATAATGACTAGATATCACTTATTCCATTATTCCATTATGATATTGGCTTTGTTAAAAAAGTAGAACGCTACAAGACCTGAAATTTTCATTGCAGTAACAAAATATGTGTTCAATGCACAATTCTTCATAATGACTAGATATCACTTATTCCATTATTCCATTATGATATTGGCTTTGTTAAAAAAGCAGAACGCTACAAGACCTGAAATTTTCATTGCAGTAACAAAATATGTGTTGAATGCATAATTCTTCATAATGACTTAAAGTTAGATGGTATCTTGCGGTATTAAGATTGTTCAACACCTTGTAAGCAATATAAATTGCTTATGAAGGAAGGTGAACCCAATGAAAGAACATTCCTTTAAATGATTATTTTATCCAATTTTATTCGTTAACAAATTAATTAATCAACATACCTAGAACAATTTTCTTAATTTTTCTTACACAATTCGAGAATATTTTCAATATTAATACGAATAGTATTTATTTATTTAAAATTTTACAATTTGATATTTCTGTTTTATTATACCCTTCACCATCGTGAGAAGGGTATATATAAGTTTGTCATTCCGTGTGAAATTTCCACAATATAATTTTCCGACCCTATAAAGTATATATATTCTGGATCCTTATAGATAGCGAAGTCGATTAAGCCATGTCCGTCTGTCTGTCTGTCTGTCTGTCTGTCTGTCTGGATGTTGAAATCAGTTTTGTGAAGTCCCAAGATATGTTCGGGACCCAAACCTTCAATAATTCTGTCAGAAGTGCTTTCGAGAAGTTTGCTATTTAAAATCAGCAAAATCGGTTTAGGTTAACCAGAGTTATGAACCAATATGTGAGACCACCTCTTTAAAAATTTAATATTTTTCGTCCATTTTATTGCAATATTTTGAAATATATTGCAGATAATACCATGAAATTTTGTATACGTTGTTTGTACTATAAAAGAAGAAAGTGTGCGGAAAATAGTAAAAATCGGTCCATGATTTCTCATAGCCCCCATACAAATATATATATTCCCGAAATATGGCTTAATGATAAATAAATGCCTATAAAATTGGAATATCAAGACAAACTTCAGCAAAAATAAGTTTTATACAAAAAGAAATCACAAACCGAAATTTTTTTTTAGTTCGGTCCATATTTGACCATAGACCCCATATAAAGTTCACTTACAAAATTCACTTAAATACGCATAAAACAGATATAAATAATGTTAAACGGCTAAAATTTTACATAAATACTCTTTATAGAAAAATAAATTATTGTACCAAATTTTATGGTGATCGGCCCAGAAATGGTCATAGCCCCCATACAAAAATCTTCCCGAAATATTGCTCAATTATACATAAATGCCTATAAAATTGGAATATCAAGACAAAATTCAGCAAAACTAAGTTTTGTGCAAAAAGAAATCGCAAAACGAAATTTTTTTTAGTTCGGTCCATATTTGACCATAGACCCCATATAAAGTCCACTTCCGAAATTCACTTAAATACGTATAAAACAGATATAAATAATGTTAAACGGCTAAAATTTGACATAAATACTCTTTATAGACAAATAAATTATTGTACCAAATTTTATGGTGATCGGCCCAGAAATGGTCATAGCCCCCATACAAAAATCTTCCCGAAATATTGCTCAATTATACATAAATGCCTATAAAATTGGAATATCAAGACAAAATTCAGCAAAACTAAGTTTTGTGCAAAAAGAAATTTTTTTTAGTTCGGTCCATATTTGACTATAGACCCCATATAAAGTCCACTTCCGAAATTCACTTAAATACGCATAAAACAGATATAAATAATGTTAAACGGCTAAAATTTGACATAAATACTCTTTATAGGCAAATAAATTGTGGTACTAAATTTTATGGTGGTCGGCCCACAACTGGTCATAGCTCCCATACAAGGACCACATCTGAAAAAGACATTTTTCCCTATATATATTGTATAAATATCGTTACCGACTCAAAACTTTGTACAGATCATGTACATATATACAAAAATCATTCCACACAATTTTGTTAATTTCGGTCTATTTTTAACCGTATGCCCCATATAAAGCCCTCTTCGGAAAATCCCTTTAATACTCATAAATCGCTTATAAATAAGGGTACCAATCCAAAATTTTACACGGATCATTTACATACATGCCTAAATCTAACTGCTGGATTTTGAGAATATCGGTCCATATTTGACTATATCCCCCACATAAGGTCCACTACCGAAATCCACGTTAATACTAATATATATCTTAAATATACCGTTATTACGTTGAAATTCTACGTGAAATATCCCCATATGCATGAAAATAACTGTTCCAAAATTTAAGAAGATCGGCCCATAATTTGTCATACCTGCCATATAGAAGCATTTCCAAAAACAAATAAATTCGGGTCAAAAAATATTCTTTTCGGATTTAACCCATATTCGGTCCATATTTTATAATCATGATATATATCGTTGGAAAGCTATTTTTAATACCTTTTATTTAATGTATTACAAATTATCAGACACCCAGTAGTTCCCGAGATATAGGCCTATATATTTTCAACTTTAAGGGCCCGCCCCCTCGAAAATAGGCGTGGCCGCCAAAAAATTTTTTTTTTGCTGGTATCTCTTCTAAAATCCCTATTTGTTTTTTTTTTTGAGCAAAATCACTAAAACCGAATTGTACCCCTTTTTTATACTCTGTTTGTTAAATTACACTGAAGATTATTATGAACATCAGACAGACTCTGCAAATTATTGTAAGAATTGGTAATTAAATCAATTAAAAATGGTGAAAATTAGACAAAATTTCAAAATATTTAACATAAATTATGTTGGTCGTAAAATTTTCTTTCAAACAATATATCAAATACTAATAAAATTTGCACTAAGACTGAATAGAAAACACAGAATTAGGATATTCTAGTCTAGTGTAGTTTCTGTATTTCTTATTACGCTTAGGTGAAGGGTATTTAAGATTCGGCAAAGCCGAATATAGCACTCTTACTTGTTCTTTACTTATTTTATTGTAATTTTTAATAAATGAGATAATTGAAAAAGAATAACATTGCAAAGTAATATTTTGAGACAATTGTAAAATGGCATACACCGTATGCCATCATATTCATCCTGCAAAGTACTAACACTCACAGCCATTGCCTGCAGCGAACGTGCCATATTCTTGCCCTCTTCACGCACCAAATTCTGTTCGGACATTAGCTGGGCATTGGCAAATTCCGATTTTGAGATTTCGTGACGTATTTCGGGTAGATTTTTAACAACTTTCGTTTATATATTCTACAAGTCTTCCAGCTTATCGAGTGAGATGTTGTTCAATTTTAATACTGCGTACACCTTCGGCAATACGATGACATTTCAATTCATTGAATTTACGTTTCAGTTGACGCTGTGACATTTGTAGTTCGTGAAGTTGTTGACATTGGAAACAATACAAATTTTTAATAATAATATAATAATAGAATACGCACACATTTTAAACGTAAGTAAATTTCATTCTATCTTAAAACATGTAAAAAGAAATATGATTAATACCCGAAATCTATTTCTCTATAATGATGAGTTAAATAGATGATGTTTACAAGTAGATCTTGAACAATAAACATTGCTGATGACGTCCTTGGCAGAGCAGAAAATACATATTCCAATGTGCCAAATATCTAAAAATATTACTTTACAATGGTATTCGTTGAATTATTTATTAAAATGAACTCAAGTCAAGTAAAATTTCTGTAATAATTGTTAATTATTTTTAATCAATAACTTTTGTAATTAACTCTGTATCTAAATATGAAAGAAAAAAATGCAAGTCTGCTGTCAGAAACCCAACTTTTAAAACAACAAATTATTTAATGTCTCTTTTATCAATGAATAAAAATATTTTGAATAAGTTTTATATTTCCCTATCATACACATAAATATGCACATTCTTTATTTGTGGCAATAAAACAATAAATCTCTGCCTACCATTAGGCTAGATGATTATGTACATATGTATGTATGTACGAGTAGGTATGTATGCATGTGGGTAATTTCAGTTTCCACTACATTTGATTTGCGTGCTTGTATCTTAAGTCTTTTGTTTTTATTTGACATTGAATAGAAATTCAAAACACATTTATTACGATTGCTTAAAAATACATTTTTTTTTTCAAATTACCGCAACACGTCAATGTCAAATGTAGTCGTATGATAAATATCAAACACCAACTTCCAGGCTAATTTAGAAATTTACATGCCAACCATCACTTAAACATCAAAATAAAAACAAACAACAAATAAAAGTATTACATAAAATCAAACACAAAATTTCAATTGAAAGAGCACAAATTACACAAATTCCTTTAAAATGAAATGAATAAATTGAATACATACATGCATGCATAATTACATATAAATAATGGAAATACTTAATTATGTGTAAACAGAACAAAGTTTAAATTAATTACAAATATTCATTTAATGGTTAGTAATATTTTAAAAGGGATTTTATTTTTGTTATGCTTAACAATACTTGTAGTATTTATTTAATATTTAAACAATAAATTATAATAAGTAATAACAAAAAGACAGAGAGTAATAAATATTAAGGAATGGCATCATTTATTCACTTTTTATTTAATATTTAAAATAGTAAAGATATTCTACATAAATAAAATACATACATGTAAAAAATTTACAATCACTTTACATACATACCTATATACATATGTATATGACGTTTTCTCTCATCCGTCCGTTTGTTTTGTCAATTACGAATAACGCAGCCCAACAATGTGCCTATATATTGTTATAGAATAAATGACTAAAAAAGTTGATATTTTTTAAAAATATTTTCCTATTTTCTCTAAATTTCTATTTCTATGATTAAAAAACACAAGCTCTGTTGTAAATGATATCTGAATTTGTTTATGGTTTTTCCTAGTCCCTTCATTGAACCAAATAAACACAAAATCCACACACATTTGTTTATACAAAATCTGCTCTTACTTTTTATTTAAAACAAATCGCAAAAAATTGAACATGACTAAAAGTTTATGTGCATATGTATTTATTAGTCGATCATAAAGTTAGTTAGATTTCAAATAAAACATATATAAAACATTCTCAGTAATTAGCCAGAAATATCTTGATAATAATTTGCATAAATTGACTGACTGTCAGTATTACTTAGAAGTAGTTTTACAATGACTTTTTTATTATCTGACCATTTGTGTGTTTTCTCGCGATTAATGAGTTATTAAAATCCTTACTTGTAACTCTTGTTAGTAGTACAAAAGAAATTTATTATTACTTGTCACAACAATAATAAGTTTGAATACTATTGTGTCAGTTGTGCATTAGCATTTTCATTCATCACTTTGCAAAACAAGTTTTTACTTGATAGTTAGTGGAATATGTTTCCTTGTTTCTCATTGTCTTTAACTGCACTCTGTATTTTCCAAATCACAGATTCAGCAGTAAACTAATTTTACATTTAATTTTTACTGATAAGATCTTTTATAAGTCCTTACATGTCACTAGTTATTTAAGTGGTGTCTAAGGACATCATCAATCGTTTGTAGCATCGTTTGCTTCTAATAACTTCACAGTGTTAAAATGAGTTATAAATGTAATATATAAGAAGTAATACGTCATTACATTTCATATATAATTTTAATAATTTTTTATAATTTAATTTTTTAATTTTTAATGAACGTGGAAGTCTTTTTGAATTCTATATAAATTCAAATTTAAATTATTTTTGAAATGACATTAATGAAATAATCGAAAATAACGCTATGGCAAACAAATTTTACCGAAATAATAAAAATTAAGGTTACCTTTAAAATAATAGGCGTTTAGAGTGTGTTTGAATTCTTATTTATAATTAATTTCATCATTGATATTTATAAAATTTAGTTTCTCATCGACTCACTGTAAAAAAACTTAACTTGCATTTTTGGTTATTAATAAACATTTGGTTTGTTTATTTGTCATGTTGTTTATGGTTTTTTCAAATAAACAAGCCAGCAGATACATCTCAAGTTGTTACGAACAAAGTAATTTCAGTCAGTCAGGTGGTTAAACTTGGTTGTAGAATTCAAAATAATTTTTTCTTGCAATACATTTCTATCTGAGTCATAATGAGGTTTATATTCCGTTTTTTTTTTTGCACAAATTTAATTTAAAGAAGAAAAAAACAAAAAAAAAAAAGAAATGAATATAAATTCATTAACAATTTCTTAGGCAGTTAGAAGAAAGTGTGTGTGTGTGTGTGTGTGTGAATATTAAGACTAAAAAACATTCTAATTTGTAGATCTTTGTTCACATGTGTTCAGTATGTTAGAGCCAGACTAAAACTGTGTGCAGGTTATTTTGCAAACAAAAAATAACACCTTTTAAACTTATAACCAAGGAATTTCAAATATTGAATATATAAAATAAAAAATATTTATACATACGGAGAACTTTATTTATAAAAATTAACTAGATGTTTATAATTAATATCTGAGAAATCTACTTGAATTATGTAGCAAAGTATGTAATAAGTGCGATTTAAAAAAGAACGTTTAATCATTCGCTCTCAAAATAAACTTATTTCACGTAAATGCTATTTTTTAAAAATTTGTTTTCTGTAAACAAATAAAAAAGTCTTTAACACTCAAGGAAACGGGGAAATAATATTTTTTCGGGAATTATTATTAAATGTATTTATCTAATTTGTAGTAAAACAATTAAGTTTTATTCCACATTGTTAGTTAGTTTAATGTTTTGCCTGTAAGCTCTCATTATTTAGTTATCGGGTCATTTATCGTAGGAAAATATAAATATTTTTCGGTGGTGGACTATTTACGAGAATGGTTAAATTACAGACTTAATATATTAGCATTCCGAGAGAACTTCTGTTTGGATGGAAAAATAATTACGTAAATTTTATAACTTAAAAACAACCTGATTAAAATTTAAAAAATCTTAAAACTGTTTGGTATTTGCTCTTGATAAATCCCTTTTATGATCTTGTCTTTTCAACACGAATTTTGTAATTTAAGAATCAATCTTACAAAATGTTTAAAAAATAAATAAATAAATAAAGAAAGAAAACAGAAAATACGAGTTTAAAAGTAAATATGGTGGCACAAATTAAGCCAATAAAAACATTAAACGTTCATGGTGTAACTATACATGGTGATTGCAGTAGCCCAGCTGCCTGACTTTGTTTACAATTTGCTTATGTCAATAGTAATAATTTTTCAAGTTTTTCTTTTGACAATAGTAGTACATTATTTTACACGAACAAAATGCCTGTTGTTTCTGTATTGTGTTGTATTTGTTGTCGATTTGCACTCACCTTGCATAATTACACCATGGAATCGCTTAAACGTCAGAAAGCCAATTTACACAAAGCAATGCTTATTGAAAAGATCGAACAAGATAGTAAACCGAATTGACAGTACAATCAAGTACTCGTCTGATAGGTTCTACCTTTTCCTCTTTGTGTCATGGTAATAGGACAAGATTTTAGCAAGGGATTTTTTGAAATAAATGAGTCTCTATAAAATGTATTTAAAAATGTTTCTTTTATCCTAAAAATTAAAAAGTTCACAACAAAGTTAATATTAGTTTCTTCAAGACTGCTTTCTTATTTTAATAAATAAATAAGTATGTATATAAATAATTGATTTAACTCTTTTTGTATTACATAATTAAAATTGTTGCCAACATTTTCCGGGTATAATAATTTTGTAATTTCTACGAAATCATGATTCAATGGTCATATTTTCACTTTTCAAACCTTTAATTGCAAGCATAAATGCGTGTAAAAACTACTCGTACTGTTAAGTAAATAAAATAACCACCAACATTCTTGGAGCGCTGCCAAGTCCATAAAAATCGAATTTATAATTCCAAACACATACAGAATTCTTGTGCGCTTACAAAACTGCCTGCCTAGCTGACTGATTGTACCGTCATACTCGTAAAAGGAATATTATTATTATTACTTTTCTTTTTTTTTTTTTGTTTGTATTAAATGTTAAATTTTTGTTATAAACGTCTTGTCAGTCAATATTTTGACTTTTCGACACGAGTTTAGTTGTAGGAGTTGAATACAAAAGATATTGCTCACACTCTCGCACGCACAACTGACAAAGAAAAATGTGCTTAACGTTGATTCGAAACCAACAATGTGAGTAGTTTGATACACTCGTAGGTACGTTACCTGTATTTTTATTAAGCAAATATGAATTTTCAATAAGACACCAAATACAGCAGAACAAGAAGGAGGAATATTGCTTAAACAAAAAGTAATAATAACTACAACAATCGCAAAATAACCCGAATTTGAGTTCAACTACACCATGTGAAATGTAAAAATTAAAAAAATTTATATTTTATAACAACCGATATACATAATAATTACTTTTCGTTCGTTATCGAAATAAGGAAAATCTTTGCCTCCGGTTCTACGAAAAAAAATTCAGTCACTTCTCATTGTTGTGTACAGTGGTGGACACAAAGGTATCACACTTTGTACCTGTGGCCAATTAAAGCAAGTTTTTTCTGTTTTTCGTTATTTTTCAAACGTGTTATACGCCACCGTAAGATCACGCCACTCCATTTTTTGTTTTTTATTAATTTGTTGCATTTCGGTGGTTTCCTTTCCAGAATACAACTACCCAAAAAAAGCTGAGGACAGTAAATTAGCACTGAATAAAAATGTTGTTCTTATTAGAGAAAAGAGAAAAACTTTACTTAAATCTTAATATTATGTAGTATATCCATTGTTGTTAAAAACATCTGCACATCTCCAGGGCATACTCTCTAGCGGATCCATACAGCGCTGTTTTGGAATTGAGTATCAAGTATTTTGGATTTTATTCTACAAATCAGAAAAATCCTTGGGTCTAACTCCCGTTATATATTGTTCCACATAACTCCATAAGTTCTCAATTGGATTGAAATCCGGAGATTAGGCGGGTCATTTGAACACATCAATCCTATTCAGCTCCAAGCAACTCCTATATGCACGTATACAGTGAGTGAGGTATGTTTTGAGTCATTGTAGTGCATAAAACGCCATCTAAGTGGCATATTGTCTTAAGCGTATGTAATTATTATGTTCGAAAGTCGTATACTTTGATAAGGATACTGCTCCATTCGACATTATGAGTAGACCACACCATCAGAATCCAACCACCGTGTTTTATGATCTTATAAGTATACTTTAGGTTTTGTTGCATATTTGTAGGACGCTATACGTATCTTTTTTCATCAGATTCAAATCCACAACATGTTGTTTCATCGTTTCAGATAATACTATTTTTATAAATCCTCACGTGCAAAAAAAATCCACAACTGTAAGTTATTTTTTTTAATCATTTGGTTTATGCTGCACAATACATCCATGGAAGTTTATTCCAATGTGTATTACTCTTATAGTTCTAGAGGAGGCGTCAACACAGAATTTTGTTAAAAGATTTCTTTAATTTGCGTTCTGCCACTGAGACTCTGTAAATTAAAGAGTCCTTTTTACGGCTTCTTGTTTACGTCTTGGTGTATTTGTTACATTTTTATATGTCCCATAGTTTCGAATATGGAAAAATGCATTGTAGACCATCTTCGTTAAGCAAATTAAAATACTCGTAGTGAATGACCTTACGTTGTTCATCTGTGTACCACTTATTTTAGCCATGTCTTCAGAACTTTTTAATTCCTAAAAACTTACTGCGAAAGACTAACAAAATATATAAATTTACTCTTAAATTCTGATTATTGTCTAGCAGAAAATGCCTATAAATTCAAATTAATTACAAATAGAAGAAACATTAAATATTTCATGGTTTAAGTTCAAGGACATCATCAAGGACATCATCAAAAGAATCCATAGAATCCAATGTCGCTGGACCGGAGTTTTTGTTTGGCCTCTTCGACCTAATTCTTTGTTTCTATTGGACCAAATGTATTTAAAACATAATACAAATTTGTTTAGTAAAAAAAAATAATTCTTTCGGAAACGTAAACGTGTTTTCGGTTTCAAAAGTGTTTAAAAATACCAAAGCTTGTAAAATGGGTTCTTCATCTTTAAAGCTTTACACCAACTTCTGCCGCTTTCGAATTCTATGTATTCTATTCTTATTGTTTTGTAATCAATTTTTAAATAAATGAATCAGTATTATCAACGATGTGCTGTCTTTATAAAGATGATTCATTTGTTAAAAAATAAACAACCAATTTATTAGTGGAAATTCATTCTTCAAATTAAACAAGATCTTGGTATAAATGTTTGTTGTTTTATTTCGAAGAAATGCCGACAACACCTTTATTTTTGATTCAAAGAATCATCCAGTAAATATTCCAGTTACAAACAATTATCTTGAATAGTCATATTATGCATATACATACATACATACGTATGAATTTTGATAATATGTGTGTATGTAATGCCGATGTAGGGTGTGGATTAAAAGAAATGTATGCAGACTGGAAGAAATGGATAAAATGTTTCCACAAACAAATGTATCAATGTATGTATATAAACTATACAGGCCGGTATGAGTAGATACTTTTAGATCGATAGATAGAAATTATGGATGGTTGCTTGAACGGATGGATGGATGACACAACATACAAAGCCATACACCAAATCAACATCAATGATGTGACTGACTTCTTCGATAGTACAACTAAAAACTTTATTTTCTTGGTTATTAAAAAAATCGTTAAATCGTTGGTTGTGTCGTATCTTTATACATAGAAAATATTCTTCCATGTATTATCATGATCTGCACGTATCTGTATGTATGTGTATAATATATACATACGAGTACATACATATGTAACGTAATAGTTGTAAAAATATTTTTAAATACATCTTCATGTTTGAAATTTTAAACACGCAAAACGGATGCATATCAAGGTGTTTGTTTATAATGTTGTGTTCGTTCATAAGCATTTTTTGTTAAGTTTGAAAACATTTTCTATTGTTATTTTGTTAATTCTAGATTCTCTACACACAACAACACAACAACATTATGTGTAGGTGGGTGAACGAACAAAAATAAGAAACAAAATTTAAAAAAAAAACAACTTACATACTTTAAACTATTCACTTTTGTTGTGAATATTATTGTTGATTTGAGTTTTCCTTTCATACAAAAACAAAAAAAAATACAAAATCCGCCAATATTCACACTTGTTAGATCCAAATCTTTAGGATGAATGCTGTTGTTATGAATGTTGATTAGGGAATTGTGTTTTTTATGCTTGATCGATTTATGGATTCACTATTGCTCTTTTTTATTTATGTACATACATACATATATTTTTTAAGGTTTCGTTTTTTTTTTTCTTTCTTAAGATTGTATCACACTGTGTTTTTTTGTATTTTAGAATTCTTCTACTATTTTTGCAACATTTGTTTTATTTATTTCTTCTTATTTTTATATTGTTGCTTGTTGCTCTTTTCTCTATTAATTTTTTGAAATTATTTATTTAAATATTTTTATTTTTTATTCTAAAATAGTCGTCATTCAAAATATTTTTTATTGTCATTGAATATTTTAACAACACTTCTCTCTGGAGTAATAAAGGTCGGTTAGTTGGTTGGGTTAGTTAGAAAAAACTGTCACTCAACTTGCAACCACTTTAAGACACTACTCACACTAACACCAAATTTCACTGGTTCAATTTCAATTCCACTTCAATATTCCAAAAGCGACGTCAACACATTTGTTTAACTTTTTTAAGTTTTATTTTATGTTTCTCTTTATATGTAGGTATAGGTTTCGTTTTATCTTTTTTTATTTGTGTGCCTTTTCTTGTCAAAACACTACTTCACAGTCGAACATCTCAAACCAGACTAAAAGTGTGTTGGCTCTTGGTTTTAGACTTTGGTTTCACTGGTGTCGACTAAAAGCTAAACAATACAATCGAGCAAACTCTTGCTGAAACAAACACTGAGCTTTAGTTGCTCCATTCAGCAACGACAACTTGTCTTAAAGATGAGGAAATCAACAAATGTGCAAAAAAAAACCAGTAAGCCACTCAGTTGAAACTGCTTAAAACAGTGTTACCGCAGTTGAAGTATCATTTTACCCAACCAAAGGCTTCGAATAATATTTTGGGGAATAAATTTAATTTTAACATCTATTTTAGAATTAATAAAAATGGATTTTCAATTTGTGTTACTTACACCTTACACCAATCAATCAATGTTTGTTATGCAATTGTGCTGATGTTTGCAACGTCTAAAATATAGACTCAGTCGCTTATACGATGTCATTATACATGGTCGACTCTCATTCCTACAATCTAAAAAATTTTAAAGAAACCTAAATAATTATGACTATTGTCTTACAACCTAAAACAAGTGTGTTAATTATCACTTTTATTGCTGCATATATTAGATAAGCTGTCGTATATGTTTTTGTTTAAAAGTGCCATAAACTATTTGAAAATCTTCCAATTTCAACGAACTTTCTTCCTCAGCCAAAAAAAAAAAGACGTTTCGTCTGGGAAAATGTTGGAGCAAGGACATGTACTCACTATTTTCTCAAACCATCCAATTAAAAATCTAAAAAATAACTGATGATAAAATAAAGTAATATTAATATTAATGAGTAAATCTTTAACTAAAAATCGTTAAATCAATCGTGGTGATATTTAGTTCTACACAGGGTTTTTCAAATCCAAAAAAATGTATTCACACAATCACACAAAATATATAAATCAGGTAATTTGACTTAAAATTTAGTAAAAAATTAAATAAAAATTTGTCAAGACAACAAAAGGCGTTGAATTGGAGAAAAAATTATTTAAAAAAATTAGTTAAAATAAAAAAGTAACGTATTTAAATAAATTGAATAAATTTCGGCAGGCAAATAACATTTTCGAGATAAACTTAAGAACAAATGAGATTCATATTATGAGATATCATTAAACAAAATTATATTAGGATCAAATGAAAATGTGTCAGTTTTAACATTTAATGATTATCAATTTTAAATTAAAATAAATTTTAAATAAAAAATCTTATAAATAAAATATGTATATTTTTCATACTCATAGCTGTTGCATTATTTTTCTTCATTGGATTTCTCCATAATTTAGGACTTAATCGGACCTCTTAAACAACTTCACGAGTGTGACAAGCCCGCTTCAATATTACTATTTATTGTAACTTTAACCGTTGAACCAACACAGGACAAATATTTTTAAATGATCCAATTAATGATTTGAAATGAGATCATGTTTCTGTACATAATAACCTAATATATTTAGATACATTATTGATAAGAAGAGGAAAGAATTTAGTATCAGAAACCAACAGCTTCAGCAAGAACATTTAATTATTATTCTAAATATAGTAAACATATTATTATTAATACTACTAAGAATTTAATTGAAAGAATATTAACTATAAGTGACAAGGAATTTCATAAGAAGAACAAGTAAAAGATAAGGAATATAAATATTAGAAGACAATAATTTACTAGTTCAGCTAATTTATAAATTAATAAGACAATATAAGAACAAAAATAACAAGTATTTGTTATTATCGGTCAAGCCCGACCATATAAAACCCTACACCTAGTATATGTATAAAACAGTTTTTCAGAAATGGGCGTTATATGAGAGATATGACCTATTATGGACCGATCATCCAAAAATTTAGTGTCGTGATTTCTGTGAATATAAATATTATATGTGTTAAACTTTATCCCGATATAAATACTTGTAAAAGATTTGTGGAGCTTAAATTGAATTACGGAGGAGGTCTTCTATATAATTATGGACCGACTATTATGTAATTAGGTGTCATTATTTCTGTATATAAGAAACTTATTTGTGTCAAATTTTATTTGGATACCAACATTTTTTAGAAATTTATGATCATTAAAGTGAATTTAGAAAGTGGGCCTTATATAGAAACTACGACTAATTATGGACTGATATGGACAAAATTTGTAGATGTGATTTACCACTCATTTGTGATGAAATTTCTTTGGATACTTGCATAATTCAAACATTTATGATCGGTAAACCCCAATTTCGGGAGGACATTTGTATTGGGGCCAGGTGAAATAATGGACCGATTTTCACCAGTTTCACCATTTGTATGGGGGCTAGGTGAAATAATGGACCGATTTTCACCAGTTTCAATCCCATCCATCCTTGGTCCGAAAAAATTTAATGTACCAAGTTTTATCGAAATATCTTTAAAATTGCGACCTGTACTCTGCGCGCAAGCCAGACGGACGTCGGTAAATCGACTCAGAAAGTGATTCTGGGGGTGCAAGAGTTTAACTCGAATATGAAAGCACCTTAAAATATGAAATTTAATATGCAACATGCAGAGTACAGGCGGTAATCCACGGCGTGGACGGCAAAGTAAGAGTAACGGAAGTGAAAACTAAAAACGGTGTTCTGAAGAGGTGCTACTGCCAATGGATTGAAGATCGTTGGTCCTTCAATGGAGCCGGTGTTTAGTCATTATTAGAAATTAATTTTTTAAAATTTGAATTACTTTAAAAATTAATTAATACCTTTAGGCCCATTATTACAACTTGGTAATAGTTAAAGGTATGATGTTATCGGACAGATTAAAAGTATTTGGTTATTATAAGTCTACTTTAATCTAAAAGCGACCGATAAGCTAAAGGGAAGATCATCTTGCCTTTAATTTTATAGTGAGGTTTATGTATTTGAAGTTGCCATATGTTCTGAAAAATTGACAACTTCATGAAAAATAAATTAATTTTAATTTTGTTTTGCCAATAAATAATTTGATAAACAAAAATGGAAAGCAGACGTTTGATTTATATTTTTTTCACAAACAAATATTTTCACAAACACAAAAAATTTACTGTTTCTTGTCTGTCTTGTCAAAAGTAATCGGTTTTTAACTGGTATTGCCATATTTTAGAAAAAAATTATTTTATTTTACAAGGAAGTTGTAATAACGAAAAATTTTAAAGGTCACTTTATTCCTCACTTTAATTAAAGTTACCTTTTATTATTAAGAACATTAAAGGCAAGTTGTAATAATGGCCCTTAAAGTTCTTAAACAATTATTATAATTTTACAATTATTAGTGAATTTTGAATTGTCAAGTATTATTGAAATTGTCATTAAGCTTGCGATATATTTATATGTCAAATAGTTTTAAAGACCATTTTAGTGTTAAATATCAAAGCCACCGGTTCTGTATTTTTTATTACGAAATTTAAAATTCAATTTGAATCCAGCCAAAAACTTAAAAGTTTGCACAATTGTTTTAGTGTAAACGTTCCCTAAAAATTATCAAGGAAAAACATTTTGGCCAGATAAAGTGAAAAAATGTATGTATGGCTTGTTGAGAAGTGGATAAGTTATGAAGACATTTTTAATTGTCATATTTTTGTTTTTTAACATTGCTATCGGCAACACTGGTTCAAACTTCAAAGCTCTGATTGAACTTCTTAACTCATTTTAACACATTCAATGTGGTGTAGTTCTCACTGGATTGCAATTTTCAGATATTTGATACATTCGCAGTTTTATTTGTTGTACAGGTGTTCGTTGTTCACTAAAGTTTATTAGAAAGAACTAAAGAGATTTGAAATTGCTATTTTGGTCAAAAACTCTTAAAAACAAAACGTTTGGAACAAGTCGGTTTTAGTGACTGCTCAAAAAAAAAAAATTTACCACTTTCACTTTGAGAGGGGATGACAGTAAAAAAACATGTGTTGGCGGTCACGCCTATTTTCGAGGAGGCGGGGCCTTAAAGTTGAAAATATATAGGCCTATATCTCGGGAACTACTGGGTATCTGACAATTTATAATACATTAAATTAAAGGTATTAAAAATACCTTTCCAACGATATATATCATGATTATAAAATATGGATCGACTATGGGTTAAATCCGAAAATAATATTTTTTGAGCCGAATTTTTTTTAATATATAAAAAAATTAAAAAAAAAGTCTATATAAGTGTTATTTTAGTTTATTAGTATAAATAGCCAAAACTTTAAGCTTTTATTTAAGGTATCATATGTGTCTGTAGGTACTATAATCATAGAATTATAAGATCTGAAAGATTAAAAAACACATTTTTTTTAAATTTTGTATGCAGGATAGGATTTTTTCCTCTATGGTATACAGAATACCGGCTTCGCATAGTACAGATTCCCTGTATTGACAGCCTATGGCCGGGCGGAAGGATTTTCTCCTCTATGGTATACAGAATACCGGCTTCGCATAGTACAGATTGTATTTTTTATGGTGAAATGTCATAATCTTTCTTTAATATCTTCGGATTTATATTACCTACATGGTTATGTTATACCTTAAATTAAAGCTTAATTTCTTGATTTAAAAATATTGTAATTCATCTACTTACTCATATTGGCATTTTTCCCGGATTTCTTAGATAAAAAAAAAAATTTGGGATCAAAAATTTGCGAAATTTATCAATAGGTGGTCCATATAAATAGGTCATGTAACATATCGTTGGAAAGGTCTTTAAAATACCTATCATATATAATTAATCTTATCGTTTAATAAAAAAATGTAGTTTTCAAGATATAGCTAAATATATTACAAACTTTGGAGCTCCGCCCACTCGAAAATAGGCGTGTCCGCCCCAATTTTTTTTTATTTTAATCAGAATTTAAAATTCTATTAGTGATAAAATTTTGGTAGTGATTTCAAAAAAGTCACTAAAACCAACTTAAACCAAACGTTTATACTCAGAGAATAAATCTACTACTTTTATAATATAGATTTTATTTTAAAACATTGGCAATTATTAGACACGTAACTTTTTTGTACACTTTTTGTATAAGAAAATCATTGCAGAATATCTGAATATGAATATTTAATTGAATTATTATAATTTAATTAATTAATACATCAGAAAGTTATTATTATGTTAAAAAATTTTCAACATGGTTATTCCAAAAGCACAGTTTAAAAAATGAGAGTTTGATAGCTAGCATCACTTTGAAAGACAAAATGTTTGCCTGCTGATATTCTTTTCGTAAAAATGTTATTTGCGAACTTCGCAAAACAAAAATAGCTGAAATAATAATAGATTCTCGAAAGATAGTTAAAAATGTGATTAAATGTGTTAAATCAAATTAAAATTTGCTTAATGTAATCTTTTGCAAAACTACACCTAAACAAGGATATAAATTTCACAGATGAAACCAAAATTAATCTGAATGGTACTGACGAAAAAACGTTTGTACATCAAGAAAAAAACCAAGAATTCTTCTAAAATAGTAAAGTATGCTATCTCTCTGTCTATAGCTCGAATTTAAACATAGCTGTTATGCAAATAAGGCCAACCTAAATTGAAATTATCTTATGTACGTTAATTTTATTTTAGGTTGACTTGAATATGTATTTATATCTTCTATCTATCTATCTATCTATATATATGAAAATGAAATGGTCCATGTATGTAATGGCATCACGTGAGAACGGCTGGAGCCATTTGGCTGATTTTTTTATTCTAAAGGGTGTCCCAACTAGAACGCAATTTTTAAATTTTAAATAAAACAGACATTTAAAAAAAATCGTGAAACTTTATTATATCGTAAAGTAGACAGAATGAGGTTATGTATGGAACAAGATATTGTGCAGATGGCCGCCGCGGCTTTGCTGGCACACACGCGATCTTTTAATGAAATTTTCAATGACCTTCTTGCATAAATGCTGCGGTATATCATTAATGCAGCGTCCAATTTCCTCTTTTAAGGCTTGAGTCGTCGTCGGCTTATTCGCGTAAACCATCGACTCCACAAAACCCCAAAGAAAAAAATCTAAACGTATTAAATCGCACGATCTAGGCGGCCAAATCTGGTCTCCAAAACGCGAAATAACACGACCGGGAAATGACTGATGCAGCAATTGAATTGTTTCTCTGGCTGTATGACATGTGGCGCCGTCTTGTTGAAACCGCATGCCCTGCACAATCATTTCTTCAATTCTAGGCAAGAAAAAACTGGTTATAATTTCACGATACCGAACACCATTGACTGTTTGCGCTTGACCTGCCTCATTTTCATAAAAAAAGGTCCAATGATTCCTCCAGCCCAAAAACCATACCACACAGTGACACGTTGAGGATGCATTTGCTTCTCGTGAATCACTCGAGGATTTTCCTCACCCCAAATGCGACAATTCTGCCTATTGACGAAGCCATCAAGATGGAAATGGGCCTCGTCACTGAAGACGATTTTATCCGCAAAATCAGCATTTTCATGTTGTCTCTCCAACACCCAATTAACGAACTCCCTTAGCTGTCCATGGTCCTCTGGCTTTAGTTCCTGAGTCAATTGAACTTTGTATGCATGAAGATGCAAATCTTTCGTCAAAATTCGCTGCATGGTGGATTTGGAGACACCAATTTGCGGTGTCGAATTGAGGTGGATGGAGTTTGAGCGACATCATCACGTACAGCTGCGACATTTTCAGTCGATCGACCTGGTCGAAGGCGCGTTGTTGTCTTTACATCACTAACAGACCCAGTTTCGGCAAATTTATCCATTAATCTCTTTACAGTTGACTCTTTGGAGCATTATTGTGACCCCAAATTGATCGCAATTTGCGAACTGTAGCCGCAAAACTTTCACCATTGTGGTAAAACAACTTCACAATGAGAATGCGTTGATCATTCATGTAGCGCTCCATTTTTACTAACCTCGGACCTTCTACTAGCAAACAATAACAATTGTTCAAATGTCAAACAATGACACTTCGAATGGCTCCAAATTTAAAAATTGCGTTCTAGTTGGCATACCCTTTATTCAAAATTCTCACGAGATGGTTTGTAAAGAAAACAAATTTAAAAATTCCTGGTAAAACTCGGATATTTTAAGTTTTTAATATATTGCCTCCTTTTCACTTCTTATTTTTCTTCATAAGAGACATTTTTTGAAGAAACTTGAAGAATTGGAACCAAAGCATTCTTTTCAGTTCTCATTTTTTTAAGTATAAGACAATTTAATGAAATCTCAAAGAACTAAATTTTACTGCCTCATTTTCACTTTTAATTTTTCTTAATAAGAGACATTTTTTTGAAGAAACTGTAATAGAATTTATTCTATTACATATCCTGATGATATTGTTAACTATCCAGTTGAGTATCTGAATTCATTGGACTTACCGCGGATGCCACCGCATGACTTGCAGCATAAGGTTGGATCAGTAATAGTTATGTTACGAAACCTCAGCCAACACTATGCAATTGTACTAGATTAGTTGTTAAAACGCTGATGCGTGTTAAAGCAAAGATAATTATAGAAAAGGTTAAAGATGAAGAAGTGCTTATCCCCAGGATACCTATGAAACCAAGTGATCTACAATTTAATTTTAAACCCGTCCAATTTCCAGTTCTCCTTGCATTCGCAATGACGATAAATAAATCTCAAGGACAATTTTTAAAATGTATGGGTTAAATCTAGAATCCCAATGTTTTTCCCACGGTTAATTGTATGTTGCGTGCTCGAGAGTCGGTACACCATCAGGACTATTCATTTTCTGCCTCAAATAGAAGAACAAAAAACATTGGCTTATAATCATAGTCATAGAAAAAGCATACTTAGCAAAAGCATGCTTTTGTTTTAAATTCAGAACAAAATTTATATTGTTTTGTTGTTTAAAAGTCTACTTTTACTTAAAGTATGCTTTTTCTATGACTATGATTATGGGCCATTGTTTACAATCAAGCTTTAAAATGATTTTTTTTTTTTGTTTTTATACCCTTCACCATCGTGAGAAGGGTATATATAAGTTTGTCATTCCGTGTGTAATTTCCACAAAAAAATTTTCCGACCCTATAAAGTATATATATTCTGGATCCTTATAGATAGCGAAGTCGATTAAGCCATGTCCGTCTGTCTGTCTGTCTGTCTGTCTGTCTGTCTGTTGAAATCAGTTTTTTGAAGTCCCCAGATATACTCGGGATCCAAACCTTCAATAATTCTGTCAGAAGTGCTTTCGAGAAGTTTGCTATTTAAAATTAGCAAAATCGGTTTAGGTCAACCAGAGTTATGAACCAATATGTGAGACCACCTCCATAAAAATTTGATATTTTTCGTCCATTTTATTGCAATATTTTGAAATATATTGCAGATAATACCATGAAATTTTGTATACGTTGTTTGTGCTATAAAAGAAGAAAGTGTGCGGAAAATAGTAAGAATCGGTCCATGATTTCTCATAGCCCCCATACAAATATATATATTCCCGAAATATGGCTTAATGATAAATAAATGCCTATAAAATTGGAATATCAAGACAAAATTCAGCAAAAATAAGTTTTATACAAAAAGAAATCTCAAAACGAAATTTTTTTTTAGTTCGGTCCATGTTTGACCATAGACCCCATATAAAGTCCACTTCCAAAATTCACTTAAATACGTATAAAACAGATATAAACAATAGTAAACGGCTAAAATTGGACATAAATAATCTCTATAGGCAAATAAATTGTTGTACTAAATTTTATGGTGGTCGGCCCAGAATTGGTCATAGCCCCCATACAAAAATCTTCCCGAAATATTGCTCAATTATACATAAATGCCTATAAAATTGGAATATCAAGACAAAATTCAGCAAAAATAAGTTTTATGCAAAAAGAAATCGCAAAACGAAATTTTTTTTAGTTCGGTCCATGTTTGACCATAGACCCCATATAAAGTCCACTTCCAAAATTCACTTAAATACGTATAAAACAGATATAAATAATGTTAAACGGCTAAAATTTGACATAAATACTCCTTATGGGCAAATAAATTGTTGTACTAAATTTTATGGTGGTCGGCCCAAAATTGGTCATAGCTCCCATACAAGGACCACATTTGAAAAAGACATTTTTCCCTATATATATTGTATAAATATCGGTACCGACTCAAAACTTTGCACAGATCATTTAAATATACACAAAAATCATCCCACAAAATTTTGTGAATTTCGGTCTATTTTTAACCGTATGCCCCATATAAAGCCCTCTTCCGAAAATCACTTTAATACTCATAAATCTCTTATAAATAAGGGTACCAATCCAAAATTTTACACGGATCATTTACATACATGCCTAAATCAAACTGCTGGATTTTGAGAATATCGGTCCATATTTGACTATATCCCCCACATAAGGTCCATTCTCGAAATCCACGTTAATACTAATATATATCTTAAATATACCGTTATTATGTTGAAATTCGAGGTGAAATATCCTCATATGCATGAAAATAACTGTTCCAAAATTTAAGAAGATCGGCCCATAATTTTCCATAGCTGCCATATAGAACCATTTCCAAAAAACAAATAAATTCGGGTCAAAAAATATTCTTTTCGGATTTAACCCATATTCGGTCCACATTTTATAATTATGATATATATCGTTGGAAAGGTATTTTTAATACCTTTTATTTAGTGTATTACAAATTATCAGACACCCAGTAGTTCCCGAGATATAGGCCTATATATTTTCAACTTTAAGGGCCCGCCCCCTCGAAAATAGGCGTGGCCGCCAAAAAAAATTTTTTTGCTGGTATCTCTTCTAAAATCCCTATTTGTTTTTTTTTTTTTTTAACAAAATCACTAAAACCGAATTGTACCCCTTTTTTATACTCTGTTTGTTAAATTACACTGAAGATTATTAGGAACATCAGACAGACTCTGTAAATTATGGTAAGAATTGATAATTAAATCAATTAAAATGGTAAAAATTAGACAACATTTCAAAATATTTAACATAAATTATGTTGGTCGTAAAATTGTCTTTCAAACAATATATCAAATACTAATAGATAAAATTTGCACTAAGACTGAATAGAAAACACAGAATTAGGATATTCTAGTCTAGTGTAGTTTCTGTATTTCTTATTATTTCTGTATTTCTTATTACGCTTAGGTGAAGGGTATTTAAGATTCGGCACAGCCGAATATAACACTTGTTTAATTAATAATTGTTTCAATTGTTGTTGCATATAATAATAATCGAATTTTAAAGAAACTTTTTAAGCAATAAATTGATATAAATTTTTGTTATTTTTGCTTTTACAGAAATTTTTGTGTTTTAATTTTTAATTCTATATGAAAAAGAATCATTAGTAAATACCGAGCGAAGCCGGGGCGGTCAGCTAGTATATAGTATATAAGTTTCATATGTATTACCGTACGATGGAACCACATAAGGCCCTCTGTTTTATACATATCTGTTGAAATTGTATTATATCTATTGGAATTTTTAATCAATTCACTGTGCTAATGCTAAAAATTTCTTGCTAAGTGACTAATAAACGGCAATATAGGAATTTAATTTGCTGTTGCTTCTCGATCGAACCTTAAACCATTAATTCTAATAGATTACATTTATTTGTAGCATTGTGTTATTCATTATAAAGAAGAAAACACAAATAAAACTACCTATAGAAATAAAATATATCTACAACACAAATACAATTTTCAAATACAATTTTCAAACATACTTTTAGGATTTATAAAAAAATATACATAATCAGATTTTTGATTTAACAAAAAACTGCTTCATTAAACGATGTCCGTCTGGCTGGCTGTACATTAGAGTGGTTCGCAGTGATGCCATTAGGATACGAAAGATACATTTTTCGTATCTTTTGATGTAGTGCTGGCAAAGTATTGAGTAATGGGTACCGAGTATCGAGTATTTGCCCTTTTTTTAGATACTCAACACTCAAAAGTAGTTACTCCATACTTTCTGAGTTTTATTTTTAAGCAAGTTGAGTGGGTAAAATAGTGCATAAAAATACATCACTGTGTAAAAAGACAACAATGTTTATTAATTTTCCAAAGAATTTATTTTAATTATTTCTTAAGTTGTTGTTAACGTTGAATTAAAAGTTAGCTTTACATTTATTTTTGATTTAATAATAAAAGACATACAAAACCAATAATAGTTGAAGATCTATTTTTATTTTTTGAAGAAACTACTTCAATTTGCAGATAAAAACTATGCGTTACAATTTCAAAAAATCCGTTAAAAGTATCGAGTAGTATTGAGTACCCAAATGAAAAGTATTGAATATTACTGAGTAATGGAAAGTAGTAGAATTTGCCAGCACTATTTTGATGAATTCATGTACCATGTATAATCCTGGCATTTTTCATATCTTTTGAATCTGGACGCAAAATGTACAAAAATAATATATGTACTAAACTTTCCGTCTCTGACAAAGGTTTTTCAAGTTATCATTTTGCTATTGCCAATTATTTTATATTGAAGTTTTAAAACAAATCAATTTAAAATTCGTATTTACCGATGAAATATTTAATATTATAAGGGCCATTATTACAACTTGCCTCTAATGTTCTTAATAGTAAAAGGTAACTTTAATTAAAGTGAGGAATAAAGTGACCTTTTAAATTTTTCGTTATTACAACTTCCTTGTAAAATAAAATAATTTTTTTTCTAAAATATGGCAATACAATAAATATTTGTTTATGAAAAAAAAATTAAAATTCAACAGTCTACTTTAAGGCTGACAAGGTTATTAACCCATTAATAAGCAAAATAAAACCAGAAGTGATAATTAAAATAAAAGTTAATTTCTTTATTCATTGTACATAAAATTAACATAAAAGTATACAAAAATTAAGAAAAATTATAAGTGGGTGGAGTAGGGTGGTTGTACTCAACTGAGTACACAGCCGGTTTATATGTGAAAATTTTCAAAGCAATTTTTTTCAAAGCATAATGTTTTTAAACATTTCTTATATTGCCATCGAACTCTTGCATGACATAAAACACATCTTAATTGTTTTTCTAACTTTTCGGGATAGTGACCTATACCATCTTGAGGTAATCCTGGGATCAATGACGATGAAAGTCGAGCTTTATTTTGCATGTTTTGGCGTAAGTAGTACCTTGCAATGGAACGTCGGAATAAAAGTTGAAACTTTTTCATTACAACATCTGCTAACGGCCAAATTTTAAACATTTTGTCCCTGGTAGTGGCAGCTTCATCATTTTTCACAAGATGAAGATTCTTTTTTATATCTCGATATCTTTGTCTAGACATTGCTTTTGATATCATTTCTTTTCCAACATCTTCATCGTAAGACCAGTACAAATCCTCACTTGGTACTTATCTCAACACTTAAATTTTTATTAGTTTAAAACTCCATTTTGTGGCAGTTGATATTTATAAAGTCAGATTTTTCTTAATTAGTTTAAAGGGTATACAAGTTTCTTTTAAGCTAAAAACATAAAAAAATCACAAAACGTTCAAAATTTTAAAGTTTTCGCTTTATTTTTGGGTGTACTCAATTGAGTACAGCGGCGGTAAATGGGTTAATATAAATCAAATGTCTGCTTTCCACTTTTGTTTATCAAATTATTTATTGGCCAAATAAAATTAAAATTAATTTATTTTTCATGAAGTTGACAGTTTTTCCAGAACATATGACAACTTCAAATACATAAACCTCACTATAAAATTTAAAGGCAATATGAGCTTTCCTAAAGGATAAAAACATATGAAATCAACAGAAAATATTAATATTTCTGACCTCAGCACCTCCAAATTTGATAAGATTTTGTACACATGATCTATGGATCGGCACAATAAAATTTGCCAACTTTCAGACATATAGCCTTCCAGAGTTATGGCCATTCCAAGTTGGCAAAAATCAATGCCTTAACACAATTTTTAATATCTCAAAAAGTATTCATTGTACGTTAATAATAAAGCGCTCATTTTACAGACAAAAACATGCGACATTCCAAAAATTTTATTTTTTTTATTTTCGATCAAGGATAATGTAAATAAAAAAGGACTAAAATTTCCCAAGGATATATCTCGAAAATCAATATTTTTCAAAATTTCAAAAAAATATATGTTAATTCTTATTATGTTTTATACAAGTCTGCCAAATTTCAATCTGGAGTCTTTATTACAACATGAGTTATTAAGAAAAAACAGGCGAAGGTTTATGTATTTCATGAAATGTACCAAAATACAAAAAGGTGACAAATTACAAAAAGAAGGACAAATCAAATGTAACGGAACTTTTTCGACTTTATAACCTAGGCGAAATATTTATTGCCTGTTCACACAAAAAATGTACAAATATTTTATGACCTGTGGCCGGCTTATTGGCAGTAGCAAATTCAGTCCCTATTTAAAAAACATTTTATGACCCGTAGTTCACGCAAATTTTCCAATTCAAGAAAAGCAAGGCGTTTATTTTTTTACATGAAATCTATTTTTTTGTACCAAAAAAACAGTATAAATAGTTCAGAGACTCTAAGTCAAACTTCAATTGAATACTAGATTTCATAAGTGCTAAACGTCAAAGTGTTATAGTGTTAAAGTGACTTGATCGTTTGAAAAGGCAAAAAAAGAGAATAAATATTTAAATAAATTATAATTATTGTCAATACAAAAAAGTCGTGCACAATTCATATGGTTGTGGTATTTAACTAAAAAATATGCATTCAATTCAACATTTTGCTGTAATCCTTTTAAAAAATCCGGTCACACGGGATGCAATAAAAGTTTAAGACAAGTCCAAGAATGGATGCTACAGTATACTAAGGATAAAAACATTACGATCTCCAATAAAATTTGTGCGACATGTAGAATAAAATTTTCGCATGTAAAGAAATCTAATTTGGAAGAAGGTTCAGACATAAACGAAAATGTAGATACTTTCGATGACATTGCGTCAGGCACGGAAGAAGTTGCTATTTCAAAATTAAACCAATCTTTACCGTATCTGGAACAATCTCCGATAAAGAAGAAGAAGTTACATGAAAAACGGTACAGAGATTCAAAATTCAGGAAAATAAGTGATTCGATTCAAGACAAAATTTTCCACGGTTCGGCACAATCAACTTCGCATATGTGCCCACAATCCGAAATAATAGAACAATTAAAAGAAAAGTTTAAAACATTAACAAAAAATAGTGAGAAAATGCAACTGCTAACAATTTTACCAAAAAGCTGGACAATACATAAAATTGAGGAAGAATTCCTGGTTACAAACTATATCGCGCGAAAAGTTAAGCATTTGGTTGAAACAAAGGGTGTGATGAGTACGCCTAACGCAAAACTGGGAAGTCAAATTTCACCAGTGACAAGCAGTTTAGTAAAATCATTTAATGAATCCGATAACGTCAGCAGGTGTATGCCCGGACAGAAAGATTTCGTGTCTGTTTTTGAAAATGGTACAAAAGTCAGGAAAAATAAGAGACTTTTGATTGGAAACTTAAGAGAAATGTACGCCTTATTCAAGGAACGACATGATGGAATAAAATAGGTATTTCCAAGTTTTGTCAACTTCGTCCGAGGAATATAATTCTAGCAAATGCGAGTGGATCTCATAACGTGTATGTTTGTACAAAGCATCAACATGTGAAGCTGATGATTGATGCTATAAATTTAAAAAAAATAACTGCTGGTGTTCTGAATTATCAGCTTGAATGTTACAAAGATTGTTTGAAACAAATGACATGCATTCCATCTTCTTCAAAGTGTCACCTACGTAAATGTAACAAGTGTCCAGGAATTGAAATATTAAAAGCAACACTAAATCAATTACTAGAGCAAAATGATATAGATTAAATAACATATAAACAATGGGTTAGCGTAGATAGGGATAATTTGGAGACCATGATTGACCAAGCCGACGTTTTTGTGGATTCCCTGTGTGAAAAGCTTCAAATTCTATTACCTCATTCATTTATTGCAAAACTGCAGGCAGCATATCTGAGCGAAAGAAAATCAAATTTGGAAGATTTGAGATTTTTCAGAAAATGCTTCTTTTACTAATTAGGATGCAGTCCAGGGATTTCACTGGAACAACTCTCAGGCCACTATTTATTGCTATTTATTTTAAATCAGATAGAAAAACACAACATACAAACTTCATAATAATATCTGATTGTCTTGTACACGATTCTGTAGCTGTTCACCTGTTCCATCGCCACCTGAATGTATTTTTGAGAAAAAATTTTAAAACAACCCCGAAGAAAATCACGTATTTTTCAGACGATAGTGCTACCCAGTTTAAAAATAAAAAGAACTTTATAAAATTTATGTTATCATATGGAAGATTTTGGATGTAATGCTGAGTGCCATTTTTTTGCAACAAGCCATGGAAAAGGCACAAGTGACGGTCTTGAAGGTACCGTAAAGAGAGAGGCACGTCGAGCTAATTTACAGCGTCCATTACAAGGTCAAATAACTACTCCAAAACAATTATATGAATGGTGCCTGCAAAATCTTTTGAACTGTAATTTCGAGTTTTTAACTCTAAAAGACCACGAAGAAGAAACACGGTTCCTTCAAATTCGTTTTAGAGATTTGCGTACTATTCCTGGAACTCAAAAGCTGCATTCTATTGAACCTGTAGATAAAAAAAATTAAAGCCAAGCGTTACTCGGTAGATGCAGATTTTTTAATAGGAATCCTTCAGAAATAAATAAATATGCTGGAGCCAAATTACCGCATTCGTGATCGAATGAGCTATCGTATCGAAAAATGATTTCGATATCGAAATTATGATAAAATGTACTAAATTTCTTGCTCGATAACGAATGCCATAATCTCAAATAATAAAATTACGATCAATTTTCTCGATATCGAATGCGGTAATTTGGCCCCTGTAATAAAGAGTTTAATAATAATAATACATTATGTTGTTCTTTTTATTAAAAGTTTAGCAATGGAGAAAAAGAGTTTAAGCAAAGAAAAGTCGAAAAAGTTCCGTTACATTTGATTTGTCCTTCTTTTTGTAATTTGTCGCCTTTTTGTATTTTGGTACATTTCATGAAATACATAAACCTTCGCCTGTTTTTTCTTAATAACTCATGTTGTAATAAAGACCCTACATTGAAATTTGGCAGACTTGTATAAAACATAATAAGAATTAACATATATTTTTTTGAAATTTTTAAAGATATTGATTTTCGAGATATATCCTTTGGAAATTTTAGTCCTTTTTTTATTTACATTATCCTTGATTGAAAAAAAATTTTTTTTTGGAATGGCGCATGTTTTTGTCTGTAAAATGAGCGCTTTATTATTAACGTACAATGAATACTTTTCGAGATATTAAAAATTGTGTTAAGGCATCTGAGTGCATTTTTATTGATTTTTGCCAACTTGGAATGGCCATAATTCTGAAAGTAGGAGAGCTAAGACACTGAAAGTTGGCAAACGCTATTATTATGTTTAACTTTCCCTTCGTACCAAATTTCATCCAATTCGAAATCGGTGCGGTCTACTCATTGTTTGATTTCATATGTTTTTACCCCTTTAGCTTATCGGTCGGTTTTAGATTAAAGTAAACTTATATAACCAAATACTTCTTATCTGTCCGATAACATCATACCTTAACTATTGCCAAGTTGTAATAATGGGCCTAAATATGTTTAACTAAAGGAAGCTCAATCTTTTAAAGAAATTGAGTTAACTGTTGTATTAAAAAAAATTTCGTCTTTGTTAAATTTTATCGACCAGAATGAAATGGCGTGAGCACGCTCACCTCAATCACGAAGAGCTTCGACATGGCCGCTGATGAGTATTGGGAAAAAGAGTTTAATTTAAAAAATGTTGTTAATGAGCCGATGTTTAAAAATTTTAAAAAAGTAGTTTGTTTATCATTTGTACTTCCATTTCCGAATGCATGTATGGAGAGAATTTTTAGCCAACTAAAACTTATTAAGACTGATCATCGTAACCGACTCAATACGAATATAATAGCACCTTTAATAATGGTGAAAGAAAACATTAAGGAAGTTTCAACATACGATCCACCTAGATCGATTATTACTAGTAGTGCGAAGTTGTTCATTTCCAGGAAATTTATAAAATTTATAAACGTCTTAACTCGTATATTAATTTTTACTAAAATGAATTTGTTTTGATAACATCCAAAGATAGTTACATATACATAATTAATTTTAAAGTTTTTAAAAACTACATACCTACCTAATATTTATGACTTCAATAAATATAAAAATTAATTTATATATCATTTTCTTTACAATATTCATTAAATATGAAATTAAAATGTTATGTTAATAAATGTTAAACGTTAAAAATGGATTTTCATTTTTTTTTTTCAAAATGTATATTTTCGGGAAAAAATGTTAATTTTTGGAAATTAAAATGTATCTTTCTCAAAATTTCACTGGCAACACTGGTGATTCGCCTTCCATACAAAAAAAAGTTGTGTCGATCACCCCATAGGATTAAAGACAATGTAAAAACAATTCCAGAAATTATTTTTTTTTCTTTTTTTCCACGCCTAGAAATACCGCCCTTTTAGTATTTTGTTCAAGTGTCGTTATTTTTAGTCCGATCATAGCATTTTTTATACTGGAGTTCAAGGTTCTGTAAGGGCTACATTTCTGTCCTTAATCATTTTTTACTACCACGTCAAATTCTAGTCATGACACTATGTACATACGAGATATGTATATATACATATATATAAATATATACAGTGTAATCGCAATAGAGTGAACACTTGGTAATATGAACTACTTGATATTATGAACTCCCGATTTTTTTCATTAGTTGCTCTATAGAGTGAACAATACCCAACTCAATAAAGTGAACTTTTGTTTTTCTTATACAAAATTGACAAAGACACAGAAGAAAATTCAATCATAAAAATGCTAGCTGGGCGTGTATGCATGTGTGTGTTGTACATTGCATTAAAAATGTAAAAATAAAATAAAAACCTAACAAAAGATTTGTGTTTCTTGCAATTTTTATGCAAATAACTTTCGTCAATAATGTGACCGATTGTGTAATTGTAGGGTAAAAGTATGTTTTTATTGTTGTACAGACAAAACTATATCGATTCGCTCCGAATTATAATGCTATTTTTTAGACTATTCAATTATGTATGTACTTACCATATATAATTTTATAGACAGTTCAATTATGAACTTCTGTCTCTATTTTTGTATAGAATGAAGTTGTAATAACTCGAATGTTTTTTTTTTTTTTTTGTTTAGTATTTATTAAATTTATTTATCAGTGTTTCAAAATTTTAACTTTTTCTATGTGTACTTGATAATTTGTATTTGTATGTTTCCCATGTGGAATGCTTCCGTAGTAAAATAAGAACTAGTAATTAAGAATCTTCATTCTGTGTTTATAACATTCGTTATTCTCATCAAACCGTAAGGAATAAATTGTATTTTTGGTACAATTACGCTTTAATTCTTAACACACTCAATTCTCCAAATCTATTATTCACAATTGGATGAAATGAGTAGTTTGATCTTTATTTGTCCTCATTCCTGACGACCCATGGTGACGACCTTTTGATACGTGCGGTAGTGCTTGTGTTTTAAGTTTTTTTTTAGTGCGAACGTGAAGTGAAACAAGTAATTAAATACACCTTTTTAAGTATTTTTTTGCAAGACCTATTTTAGAAGATAGTATATTGCATATACATATATTGCTCTTTTTAAACAATTTTTACAAAAAATTTTATGATTTCCTATAGTCGGCATATGGTGTCGACTATAGGTAAAATGCATTTCTCTCATATTGAGCTCAAATTATAAAAATTTGTTTATGTATTTCTCTTTTGTCTTTTGAATTCGTAGAAAAAAACAGAGTTAAAAACGATTTTACCCAATAGTCGGCACTGTTTTAATGAGTACTGCCGACTATAGGTATGATCAAGTATTCTAAAGTCGGCAGCAGCATTTATTTTTGTTGAGAGTACAAATACATTATAATTTTAAGGGTGGTTGGTTAAAAGTTTTTAGAAACCCATAATGCACCCACAAGGAAAAAGACCAATGCATCAGTATTCTGAAAATGCATTAAAAGAAGCTCTTTGCGATATTAGAGAAGGCAAGATATTCGTTTTAGGTGGCAGCAAAAAATATGGTGTTCCGCGTTCAACAATTCAGGATAGGCTTAGCGGACGCGTATCAGAAGGTCCTCGCAGATTAGGTCCACATACGGTATTACCTTCCTTAGAAGAAGCCCGTTTGGGAAAATGGTGTCAGGATTTGGCAAAATATGGATTTCCTTTAAAATCTGAAGATCTGCTGAACACAATTCAGTGAATTGTTAAGGAAGATAAACGTCCGACACCTTTTTTTAATTGGTAGACCAGGAAAGCACTGGTGTTCAGGTTTTTTAAAACGCCATCCGTGTCTTGCTATAAGAGAATCAGAAGGAATAAGCGAAAATGGTTTCAAGGGTTAAAAGATATTTTGTTGGAGCAAAATGAATTAGATATTTTAGATAAAGCGCTTCTTAAAACGGTTCTTTACAAAATAAACCTCGGAGATACCATTTAAAATGTATTCCGAAAGTGTGGATTGTATCCTCTCAACCCAGACAATGTAGACTTCAGGATCATATTAAACTTAATATGAATATTTTTTTTCTTAAGTATTTTTTTATATTAGATTTAAGAAATTAAGTGTCCAATACTTCCATTTACATAATTTTAAAAAAAAAATATATAACTATTTAATAAAACATGGAATTTTTAACAAAAAATATTTGAATTCCTTAATGATCTTAATATTCCTTATTAAAAACCCAATGCCGACAATAGAGACATAAAATGCCGAACTTAGGAAAAAAAGGTGCCGACTAAAGGCATAAATCGTATATTTTAAGACACTCGTAATTTTCTTAAATGAAATAAAAATAAACAATAAAAGAGTTAATTGAGTTAAAAACTATACAATTCGCTTAGAAACTATAACCCATTGACAATACAATACTATTTTTGAGCTTAAAACAACACTTATTTGAAAACGAAAAAAAAGTTAAACTGCCGACTACTCGTGCATTTACCCTACCAACTGAATAAGGAAAAATATTAAAGAATTAATTAAAAAAAACATAAGTATGGCTGAATGCAGTAAATGCAGATCAGCAATACGAGGTGAAAGTGGTAGCCGTTGCAATGGCGTGTGTGACAAAGTTTATCATTTTACAAAAAAATGTGCCGGTATTGATCAATATTGCAAAAATAATTGATGATAATTTCGTTCGTTTTATATGCGACGATTGTTTACAATATATCCATGTTGATCTTGTCTTAAAAGAAATACAAAGTAACATTAAAAGAATATAAACATGCATTTGAAAGCTCACTGAAACAAAATGAAATAGAAATTAAAGAATTACTTGAAGCTATAGAAAACAGATACGACGAGAGATTTAAAAAAATTGATAAAATTCAAAAACTATGTGAAAAAATGTTCAAGAAGTAAATAAAATTTATGGAAATGTAAATGAAATAGAAAACAAAAATAAAGATATGTTTAGTACAATTAAAAAGAATATAATATAAATATGTGTAATTTTTTTTTAATACATTTAATTTATTTATTGAATCTTCAGAAATGAAATGACAATAAGTTTTCGAATCTTAATACTAAAAGAAAATAATAAGTCCAGCCAGTGCTAGACAAAATATTATGATACTACAAAAAATTTACATCCACTGATCCAGTCATCTGTTTTGCGCTTGAGTTAAAGCAAGGGTATCCCTCCTTCTCAATCGAACATGGCCACTAAAGTTAAGGATGTCTTGTGCAAGTGGGTTTGAAGTGTTCAAGTTTGCTGACATATTTTGAGGCGTATTTTGTAAATTCGACTTTCACCAAAGGAATGCCTAGATCTTTGTGAATTCTAGAATTTTTAACGTACCATGGAGCTGCAGTAATTATACGTAGAATTTTATTTTGACCCCTTTGAATTTTTTCAATGTTGGATGCTGAGGCAGTACCCCATAATTGAATTCCATAACACCAGATTGGCTTTAGAATTGCATTGTACAACAAAAGTTTGCAATCCAACTTTAATGTAGAATTTCTGCCGATTAGCTAATTAATTTGCACTGCTTTTAATCTCATCTGGGTAAGTTTTGCGTCGATATGAGACTTCCAAGTTAAACGACGATCGAGGTGGATTCCGAGGTATTTGACTTCATTGTGTTGCGGGATAATTTGATTATTTTTGATAATTTGATATTTGATTGTTCTGATGAACGAGCAGGTATCTTTTCGCAATGTGAAAGTTATATGAATACATTTCTGTTCGTTAACCCTGATTTTCCAAAGCTCAAGCCAATTCTCTAGTTTATAAACATATTTCTGCAAGTTCTGTGATGCTATTTGATGGTCCTTATGAACGCTAATAAAGGCTGTATCGTCTGCAAAAGTTGAAGTATGTATTACGGGGCCTAGCGGCATATCGGATGCATAAATCAAATATAAAGTTGGACCCAGTATGCTACCCTGGGGTACTCCTGCTTAATTGGCTGAGCGGGGCTTAAAAAATCGCATTCTTTGATTGTAAATTTGCGACCATATAAATAACTTTTCATAAGTTTGTGGGTGTTAGCAGGCAGAGCTAATTTAATTTTATGCATTAAACCTTCATGCCAGACTTTGTCGAACGCTTGGGAAACATCAATGAAAAGCGCGGAACAGTATTTTTCTCTTCAAACGACCGTCTTATTAAATTTACCAATCTGTGTGTTTGTTCGATGGTGCTGTGTTTAGCTCTGAACCCGAATTGGTGATTTGGGATACATTGAGTGTCGTTCAGAATTGGAATCAATTTAGCCATTAACAATTTTTCAAACAGTTTTGAAATTGTCGGCAGTAGACTAATTGGCCTATATGCCTCTACTTTAGTGGGGTCCTTCCCTGGCTTAGGAATCATGGTAATCATAGATACCTTTCAATCTGCAGGATAGTATTCTAGGCGTAAAATAGCATTGAAAATAAATAGGATAATTCTTCTAGCTACACGAGGTAACTCCATACCTCCATACCTGGAGCTTTTTTAAGATTTGTCCCACTTCTGCACTCAACGTCGTATGTGGAGGCGTGATGTACAGCTCTTCGTATGTCCTCAGTAAACTTGCCAATCGACCCATCAATATCCTCGGTAGTTCTCACGACTATATTTTCCGTGCAGTGGGAACTTAAATACTTTTTATACTTTATCCAACTTACTTTGGTTTTAGATATGTCCCGAAATGGAGAGCCATTCCCTTGAAGGAAACGCATTGTAATAATAGAAGGAGAGTGATCTGAAGACAAGTCTAATGAAGGCTCCACTTGTATCGATTCTACAGGGATATTTTTCACTACTCCGAAGTCCATAACATCGGGAATCTTCCGTCGGTCCGTCGGCCAGTATGTGGAATTCCCGCTTGAGAGTACATCTAATCCCATTTTGGCAATGGTGTTGAAGAGTTCACGACCCATCGGGGTCACCAGACGTGAACCCCAAAAAGTGTGTTTGGCGTTAAAGTCACCAGCAACTAAAAATCTAGCTCCAAGGGAATTGAAGAAGCTGTAGTATTGGCGTTCTTTTATTGAAAATCGAGGCGGCGAATAAATTGATGATAAAACAAAATTGTATTGACAGAATTCAATACAAATGTTTGTTGCTTATAGGTAATCCTCACATATGTTGTTCATTAAATTATGTTTTATTATGTTCTTTATAAGAATTGCAGAACCTCCACATGCTCTTCCGCGTGGATCTTTAGTATCATATAACGCGTAGCCATTAATTTTGAAGTACTCTGTCGCCGTCAAGTGTGTTTCAGCAATCACCATGACATCAATCTGCTTATCCATCAGGAAGTGTTCCAGTTCGTTTTTATGTTGGCGGAGGCCGTTCGCGTTCCAAAAACAAATTTTTAAACAAATCATTTCTTTAAAATGGCTTGTAAGATAGTGGATTGCATTTTCAGCATTTCCTGTATCATGGATGTCATAGTGGTCGTAAAAGTGTTCATAGTTTGGACAAGTGTCTGCAATGTAGTCTCTAGAGTGTTAATATTAGGCTCGAAATATTGTGATTTAGGTTTCTGCTCCAAACCTGGCATATTAGATTTAACCACGTTTGCGTAAGAAACTTGTCTAGAACTAGGCGCGTTTACATGACTAGTAGACCGTAACAATTGAGGGAAATTGTTACTCGAAGCAAAATTAGGCTGTTGAGGATGATCAGGAAATACTGACGTCTTGTTGATTCTTATGCCTTTCAAATGAGTGTAAATTGGACAACCTCTATAATTTGCGGTATGATTGCCTCCGCAGTTACTGCATTTTTTGATTTTTGAATCAGTTTTCGACTTATCGCATTGAGCAGTTGCATGTAGCTCCCCACACGCAACACAAACTGACGGCAATTTACAATACGCCTTAGTGTGACCAAATTCTAGACAGTTAAGACACTGGACGGGTCCCTGACGCGGTTCTTCCACGGTGATTCTACGATGCAGAAGGTAAATCAGATTGTAGATGGGATGGGACTCGATTTTCTTTAATACGATATCTCCAGGTTCCAATTCCACCCTGAACATAGGCTGTGGAATCTTTTCACGGTTTCTAATATTCACAACACTCTTAATTTTGAACCCTTTGTCCATTTAGCCGGTCTTTATCTCCGCAGGATCAACACATGGGTCTATACCCTTTAGAACGACTTGGAGTCCTTTTGCGCTTTTGAGCTGGTAGGTATAGAAATCCCTAGTCTCCCTCTCCAACTGGTTAGACCATTTTATGAAAATCATCTTCCTTTTTCACTTGAATTTTGGTTTCGCTGATATTTGCATGTTTAATTGATGTTACGCTAAACATATTTTCACCTATTACCGAAACAATTCCTTGTACCAATTTACTGGAAGTGGGCTCTCTCAGATAAATTGGTGGGGGCTTAAACGTCTTCTTAGGAAGTTCTGGCTCATCCGTCTGGAGGAGGGCAAACCTATTTTGATCATTACTCACGGTCTTAGGAGCTTTTGAATTTGATGACACTTGAGCAGATGTCGGGCTCCTCTGTCGCTTAAGAACTGTGACGTATTTATCCATACCTACTTGTTTTCTAGGTTTGACACTATTTGATGTAGAAGGTGTTGATGTTCCTTCATCTATTGAAATCACTATATTGGGCGAACAGGAACGACGCCGTTCCACGGCTCTTGCAGTGAGAAGATTCTCCACAGATTTTTTCAAGGTTTCTTCCTCAGAGACCCACATAGTTTTTCTAATCGAGCTAAGCTCTTTCTCAGAATTACATCTGAGAGGAACACTCATACAGTTTTTATGCGATTTTTAATATTTTGTTTTGTAGATTTTTTTACCTATTACGAGTTATTTTTTTCACTTTTTTGTTTTATTTCAACCTATAACACTTTTTAACCTATTACGATTTTTTCACCGAAAATTCAGCCGCACTAAAAAAACACGTCCGAACAGTTCGATGAGACGAGACTGCATATGAAATATGTGTAATGAAATAAAGAAAATTGTAAAAGAAACGAATGTCAAACCAAAAATTACATAAAGGCCCAACTATAATATGCATATGCTAGCTTAAGCAAACGTGCGAACACATATAAATTGTATGTGGCAAACTATAATATACTTAACGAAACTTTTCGTTAAGTTTTTCAACTGTCATTTGCTTAAGCAAAAAGCGAAACTGATCGCACATTCTGTACGGAATCAGCTGTTTGTTGTTGTTTGTTTGTGTTTTGAACAAAATGGAAGAAAATATATTTATTTTAAATTTAATAGAAAATGCGGAAAAAAATAAGTGCCTTTACAATAAAAGGGACCCTTTTTATTTCAACAAAAATGTCTTTCTGTCGCTGTTGTTTCTCTGACAGAACAAGAGCGTCTTCTTCTTTTACAGTGTAGTTCACTTATTTCTTTTAATGTGCACAACCCTTCAAGCGCTAACTTTAATATTTTTATATTATTTAAATTTTTAAGTTTTTTCTCCATTTTTGCAAACACAACACGAAAATTAACAAAAGATATGTAAACGTTTATAATTATTTACAATGTAGTGCTGCCACAGCTGTATATTTTAGTACTTTTGCCGATAAATTAAAAAAAAGGAAAAATTATGCGTTTCTGGTACGAAGTTTTCTTTTAATTATAAAATAATATAATAATATTTATAAAATATAGTCATTTAATGGGTTTTTGTTAAAATAAAAACATTTTTTTTAAACATAAATGAGCAACTGTGGACAAAAAGTTTCAAAGTCATTGTAGCCACCTAAAAGTTAACTCTGAACTGGTTATGCATTTGACAGCCTTTTCGTTAACTTTTGCAATTTGCTTAAGCTTGCTTATGCATATTATAGTTGGGCCTTAAGTATGCACAAACAGTGGAAAATAAATTGGTGATGCCAGATTTAGCAAAAAATGTCCCATTAAAAATAAAACCTAAGGAAAAGCAGAGTATAGAAAAAACGAAATCTGATTTAAATGATAAAGTGGACCCAATAAACTTTAAGATAACTAATGTTGAAAATAGAAGAAATGGTACTATTGCTATTCAAAGCATAGATAATGAAGAAAGAGAGAAAATAAAAGAAGCTATACAAAAGGAAATAAGTGAAAATTATGAAGTCAAAGAGCCGAAACAAACCGAAATTCAATTAGTAATAACATGAACATGAATTTTAAATTACAAGAAAATGATATGTTAGAAAAATTAAGAAAACAAAATGAAATACAAAAAAATATTTTTGAAACAAAAAGGTATAATAAAGCAGTATTTAATGCAAAAATAAAAATCGATAATGACTCGTATCCGAAAGTATTATCAGGCCAAAAGCTTAATGTAGGATGGGATAAATGTAGAGTTTTTGACGGTACAAATGTAACACAATGTTTTAAATGTCAAGGATAAAACCACAAAGCATCAGAGTGCAGAAATAAAAAAATATGCTACAAATGTCACGGTAACCACAAAAGCAAAGATTGCAAAAATGAAACGGTAAACAAATGTGTAAACTGCATAAAAGAAAATAAAAGGCTGAACTTAGGACTTGATGAAAATCATTGTACAAACAACAGGGAATGCCCAGTTTATCAAAATAAACTATCATTGAAAATTAAAAGAATAGGTGTGACAGTTTAACAACCACAGAAAATATATAGAATATACACAAACATTCAAGGACTTTTAAATAACTTCGCCCAGTTAGAAATTACAGTCGAAACCATTAAACTAGATTTTATATTGCTCTCTGAAACTCATATCACAAATAACATTGATGAGAAGGAATATGAAATAAAAGAATATGATAACTATCCAACAATTTCGAATTCTTCGAAGACTGGAGGTGTAATATTATATATAAAAAAGCAATGGTTTATAAATAAAATAAAGGAACATATAGTAGACTCAAAGCACTGGATTAGTGCCTATATGGCTAAACGAGAACATATATCATTTATTATAGTAATTGTTTATAGATCACCAGGCTGTTCTAAATCCGAATTTTGTGATACATTTCAAGAGTTCCTAGATGAAATTTGTGAAAAAAGCTGCGATATTTTAATAGCAGGAGATTTTAATATAGACTGGTATAAAGATTTTTATAAAGATAAATTTGAAAGTATTTTAAATGACAATGGGCTTAAACAAATTATAAGTGAATCCACCAGAATAACGCAAACCTCGAAAACATTAATAGACTACATAATAACGAACAATATAATAATCTCGGCAAAAAATAATATAAACAATAAAATAGCAGACCATGTATGCATGAAAAACAAAATAAAGAAATAGAAATTTTTATATACAAAAAAATAGTTTTAAAAATGAAATAAATTCAATATTACAATGTAATGAAATTAATAATCTGAAGAATATGTCAATGAAATTGATAGATGTATTGAAAATAGTATACAAAAATTTACAATAAAAAAGACAATAAATGAGAAAATTAACAATAAATGGTTCAAGAGCGAACTCAGGCTTGTCAAACAAGAAAAAATAAACACTAATGCAGCATGGAATAATTATAAATCAATTAGAAACACTTATAAAGTTAAAATTGAAAATGAAAAACATAAATACATAAATAATAAAATAAATAACACAAGCAATCAAAATGGAATAAAATAAAAGAATTAGTTATAAAGAAAACCAGAAATATGATAAAAACTGTGATTTTAACCAAATAGAATATAAGGACAACAGATATAGCCAATAATTTTAATAATTATTTCATAAATAGCATATCTGATATAAGAAACTCCATTGAAAACGTGAAATATGAAAATAAAATACCTGTGATAAATGTTAAATTTGAATTTCGTGCAATATCATTATTAGAATTAGAAATTATTTGTAAATATATTAAGAAAAAACCTGACTATAAGAAAATATCCAGCAATATAATATTAGATAACTGGAACAGAACTGGCAATATTTTACTCCACATTATAAATAAATCCCTAGAAACAGGAAGGAATCTTTAATTACCCCAATTGAAAAAGTAAAGAATACTAATATTTGCGAAGAATATCGCCCAATAAACATTCTAAAAACATTTGAAAAAGTTATGGAAAAAGTAGTAAAAAATCAACTTGAGAAGTATCTACAACAAAATAAAATTTTATCGAAATACCAATCTGGTTTCAGAAAAAATTATTCATGTGAAACAGTATTGAACTACACAATAAACAGGTGGAAATATATGAAGAGGAACAACAAAATATTGGCGATTTTTCTTGATTTCAAAAGGGCTTTCGAAACAATAGATAGAGACATTTTAATAAAAAAAATTATACAGGTATGGAATTAAGGACAAATAATTGAAATGGTTTCAATCATATTTAACCAATAGAATGCAAATTACTAGAGTTAATAATGTGGAATCAAGTACAATAGAAAATGACTATGGAGTACCACAAGGCTCAATATTAGAAGCACTCTTATTTATTATATGTATACATAAATCATATGGAAAAAGTATTGGAGAATTGTGAATTATTTTGTATGCAGATGATACATTAATTTTTACGGAAGGAGAAACAGAAAATATTTGCTACGAAAATCTTTCACGTGATATAAATAATATTAATATAAATGGCTAAAAATGAACAAGTTAAATAAAGCTGTGTTCACATTGTGTGTATTTGTCATGTGGAATGTCACTCTTCTATCCACATGTGTTTTCATGTGTATGTCAAAAATTGAGTTTCACATACGGTTTATAATTTACATGTTCAAATGTTGGTATGCCAATTACATTTGACATAACCTATCAAAAAAAAATCTTAAAACAGCTGATATGGTAAAACTTATTCCGCGGGTTATACAAGTATTCCTTCTCTTGCCACATTTCGATCAACTGTAGAACCGCTTCTTTGCACCAGTCATACTGGAACAACATAAAAATAACTATAAAAATTGCAATAAAAAAATACATATGTACATACTTACTTTTGTTAACTACTTTTCAATTTTTCCCTCCATTTTCAATAATAAATTTGTATAGTTTTTTTTTTGTATTTTTGTTTTACTATTTATAAATTATATTTGTTAAAATTTCAATTAATTTTTGCCGCCACAAAATTTTTATAAAAAACAGCTGATGTCAGATGGTTTGTCACTTGAAAATAGAACTCGTTCTAAATAAAAAATGTCATGTGTATTGCACACAGAGAAATAACACATGATATTGTTTGTAGGTGTTCAGACTATATGTACAAATTTGACATGCAAAAAAGTGACAGTCCACATGACAAATACACATAATGTGAACACACCTTAAATGAAAGTAAAAACCAAATTAATGGAGGTAAATATGAATTCAAATATAACATTAAAAATTAATAATAATATAACAATAGAAAAAGTTAACACTATTAAATATCTGGGTTTTATTATTGTAAAAAAATAGGGGGAAAAGTCGGATTTTTTAAACGAATAAGAAACAGCTTATCTTAAATTACGGCAATAAACATATATAATACAATTTAATTAAACCACATTTCGAGTATGGATCATTTCATGCTGTAGTATACACAAATAACCAGACTACAGAATTTACAAAACAAATCAATGCGTGCAATATTAAAACTAAACAGATTTGCTTCAGTAACATGTATGCTGAGTGATTTAAAATGGCTTAAATACACAAAAGACTAGCGCTAAATACAATAAACTTTATTCAAAAAATAAAAAGTGGAGATGCTCCTGAATATTTGATAGAGCAAATAAAATATGTTGGGGAGGTTCAACCATATAAACTGCGGAAGAATGCTTTAGATTTCAGGATACAACATGCAGATACCAGCGCGATGCAAAGATCGCTATTTTATAAAGGACTAAGCATTTACAACAAGATACCAATTGATTTGAAAAACGAATCTAATAACAATACATTTAGAAAAAAATTATTATCTTTTATTACAAATTTTAATATATAGCAGAGCTAAATTTATGTAAAGATAATGATATGTAATTTTCAAAAGTATTAATAAAATACTACTAAAAAAAATTTATTAGCGGAAATCGTTCGCTATAACATGGTAGAGCAGATGATGATTAATATACATTCAAAATTTTTTATTACCACGTTATAACGAATAGAAGTGCAACTTCACCTCGATACAACGAACCTAATTGTAACGAATTATTCGATATAAGGTTTTTTTTCTAATCTAAGATTCGTTATACCAAGGTTGAACTGTATTTAGTTTTTTGGAAAGTTTCTGTTCACGCTGGGGGAGAACGCCAACATTTTTCGTTCGTTTTATTTCCTTGTATACATATTCACGTACTAAAGTGTTTTTAGGCCAGAAGTTTTTTGTATAGAGAACAAGTTTTAAAATGTCGTCAGAAAGAGTATTTTAAATGAGGAATTTATACAGTGACCATCAGCATTTTGACCAACTTTAGATTTTATGTAGTATTTACGTCATCGCATAAAGTATCAATCAGTGGATTGTGAACTACTGGAGCATTTGCCAGAGATTTGTTAGCTAATTCAACAACTACCCCGTAAAACGATAAAAAAAAACACTTTTAGGATGGCTTTTATTTCTATGACCATGAAAATTTTCAAATAACAGTATTTGTGGTGTATTTCTACAAACTTAGCTAATTCAGCAACCACCCAGTAAAACTGTAAACTGCACATCCATTGCCTGCTTTTAGGATGACAAATTTTCAATGACCTTGAAAATTTTGGAATAACGGTATTTGTGGTGAATGTATAAAAACTCACCACTATTATTTATACTCACCACAATTTTTATACTCACCACGATTTTTATACTCACCACGATTTTTATACTCACCACGATTTTTATACTCACCACGATTTTTATACTCACCACGATTTTTTCACCACATGCGGAAAAAAAATTCTGCCAGGGGGGAGGGCGACTTTTTCGCGTCTTTTCTTTCCTACCTCCTCCTCCTATCCTACCTCTCTCCACCACTTCCTTTTTTGGTTCTCGGTTTCCGGTCTCCTCCATCCGCCATTCCCGTCGTCACCCTTTTTGCGTGTTGTTGGTTGGGTGTGTGTACATACGTACGTGCGGTTAACAATAAGCGGATGTCCTATTTATGCGAACTTTAAAAGAAAAAAGAATACGGGAATTTTTGTGATTGAAGACCAAAATTTTTTTCTTTTTTCCCACTGTTTTTTTTTCTCATAGCGCTGACTCGTTGCTGGCAACACTGATTATATATACTCCAAATACAACTCTATAAATGTCACCCAAAAGTAAATGATATTTTAAAAAAATTAACCGTCAGTCAGTCAGTTGATTTTTGTCACTTGTCGTGTTTGGTTTGGGAATTACGAGTATCGGATAAAGAGCGTGCTCAAGTTATTACATTTTTTTTTAAAAAGTCTTATAAATTTTGTTTCCCTGTAATTAATTCGTCATCATTTTAAACTTTGCAGTCAATAATTAAATAACAAGTGGCAAAATAATACTAAATAAATATAATTAGAATTTACAATAAAATCTAATAGAAAAATTACCTAAAGAAAGCGGCAAAAAATTGTTTTTGGAAAATTTGCTAACGCACATACATACGTATTTTAAGGAGTTATGCGAATTTGTTGAAAAAGAAAAAAATATTATATAAATTGTGTTAAAAGCAAGAGAAACAAATAATTAAAAATAAAAAGAAAAGTAGCTAAAAATAAACAAGCAAACAACAATAATTTTTTTTCTTTCTTTGCACGTCACTAGTAGTTAGTTGCGTTTATGTTTTGTGATACAATTCTTGTGCAATTCTTTTTTAAATAAAATAGTTTTTAGTCGTTGTGTTTGTTTTTATCGACTTACCCACACGACTTTTTTTCTACACATTATAGTAGAGAACAGAAAAACACAAAAAGAAAAAAGATAAATAAAATTATTTTTTTTGCAAAGACGATTTATATATTTGCAATTGTTGCTATTCCTACAAGTTTGTTACTAATCAAAGAAAAGTTACATCGTGAATGTCTTCCACAAATAATCAAAGACAAAAAGCTTCCTCACAGTATCCCACGTATCAGCCGATACCACAAACTGTTGGCAGTAGCATGGATAATCCAGCCATGACTCGCAGCACTAGCAGTGCGGGTGAAGTTAGTACGGACGAATCTTTAGATCGTAACGCAGCCGGCAATCTACCCTCCACTTATTCATCACAACAACTTATGCCTCAATGGGACAGTGACAGTGTGGAAGATGGTGACAGATTGCGTGGTGGAACAACATCGCCTTCAACGAATTGTGCACCAGGAACAATGCGCAGCATCACACGCAATCAATGGTTCACAGTCGGAGTATTATGTTTTGTTAATTTAATTAACTACATGGACCGCTTCACAATAGCTGGTAAGTACATCAAAGGGTATTCATAAACATCTTGACCATAGCACAATAATAGACACAACGTAGAAAGAAACATTTGGGAGAGTTTTCAATATTTACCCTAATACCTATCAACAATTAAAAAATTGTTTAACAAAACTTGAAATAACTTAAAATTATAATAAACTAAATTCATTTGAGATCCAACAAAGTGTATATACATAGGCATTCTTGATCCTTATGAAGTTCTTAGTGGATTGAACTATGTCCGTCTGTCTGCCCGTTTGTGTAAAACACTCACGTGCGGACTACCTACACAAATTAACAAAATATCCAGCAAAATATTGCTTAATTTGTAGATAATTTTGATATTAAAAATAGAAAAAAAAGTAGTAGAATCAGAGTTATGGACCAAAATGTGAGGCAACCTCCATAAAAATTTTATATTTTTGCAAATACATATGTATGTATATATTTTCTTTCTTTCATAATAAACCTAACGGTACTTTAATTTTGACTTTACATTAATGATTATTGCTGTAATGAAATCATATACATATGCATGGTGAAATTAAATACCAGGTGACCGCATTGCTACAACAATTACAACAAGGCAAGAACAACAGGCATTTTTCTATATGAAAAACTTTCGTCACTGTCAAAAAGTTTTTTTTTTATATAACTTTTTGGCATTTTCAAATTCACCATGAATAATCAGCTGGCGCTACGCTATCACCTAGTATTTAAATTCACCTTGTACATATGTATTTGTTTTTTTTTTATTGGAATTCATTTGTTGATCCGTTATTTGAAATTTTTTAATAGAAAATATTTATATGTGCATTGCTTGACAGTCGAGTTTCAGATGGTTAAAAGTTACGACATAATATTTCTTAGCTTTTAATTAAATATGTATGTATGCAGGTATGTATGTACTATATGCAAATGTTTTTAGGACATATTTTTTCATTCAAAAATACTTGTTTTTTTTCATTTATACTATGTAGTAAATTTTCTGTTTAAAAGAAAAAATAAACTAAAATGGGTTAAGTTGGCAAAAAAAATATGTAATACAAAAATCAGCAATAATTTGTGAACACAAAAGCTTTTTTTATAATAGCCATAGTCAAGGTTATGTTTATTTACGCCTATAATATCAAGTCATTTTTGGTATAAGAAATTGGTACACAGAAAAAATTCATAATTTGAATACATAAATCGAAAACATTTTCATTCAGAACATATTTAAAAATTCGAATTTTTTTACTTACATTTATACTAAATTGCATTAGCTAATAATACAGCTGTAAAATTTCTTTATATTAACCATTTTTTAGAAAATATCAGTAGACAATATCGTAGAATTATCACCAAATATTTATAAGCAAAAAGATATGTATATATTCTTCGAAAAATTCAGCGAATTTCATATCTAAATACATATTATAAGAAAATTAAAAAAAAAAAATCAGATAAAAAATATGAAAAATATGTATATTACATATGAAATTTCTATTTGTAATTTGTTATATATGTGTACATTTTATGAATTGAATTTCATTTTTTTAGAATTTTTATTTTTCTTTTTTGTTATTTTATTTGTTTATTATTATTTATAATACATACATATATATATAATACATTTTCCTACAAAAAGTAAAATGTGTACATTTTATGAATTGAATTTCATTTTTTTAGAATTTTTATTTTTCTTTTTTGTTATTTTATTTGTTTATTATTATTTATAATACATACATATATATATAATACATTTTCCTACAAAAAGTGAATTTTTCCATAAATGATAATTATATACTTGATCATCTCATAATTATATAATTCCTATTAATATTAAACAAGAACGTACAAACCTTTTTATATAGATCATCAAGTACCCGCAATATCGTATGCCATTTGTTTATTTGTAGGTACATATACATATAAACTTATTACAATAAATAAACAATTTTACATTTAACTATACTAGATATTTATAATCACTGCAACTCAATTAAATTATTATAATACGATTTTTGTATCTGAAATATAAAAAGAAAATGATTCATTTACCAGAAGTAATCAATAAAAACAGTTGGGTAGGTGTTTATTGAAATGATACAACATTTTTAAATATTAAAACAAAAAAGATATATTTATATAAAAAGTTATGTTTTTTTTAATTTGAGTAGTTTTGTTGGATACCTAAATAGAAAAAGAGAATCGATGTAATCACAATATTGAAATAATAAAATATCCATCTGGTTTGAAATATTGATACAATACCATAAATATAAATTTACAGCATAAATAAACAAATGAAATCATGCAAAGACAACCAAGGCAACATATTAAAAAAAACCTTTTATATGTATACAATTCTGTTTATTGGAAACTTAAGTTACAATTTTTGTAAGTTCGGAATTTTCACGGTCACATAATAACAATATTATGTAATATACATACATATGTATATCATGTTGTTTACAAGCACTTCTTGTAAATATTTCCAAATGTAAACAAAAATATTGTTAAATTTAAAAACAAAAATTGTAGACTAGATACATATATCATTTTTCAGTTATTTCTTTTAATTTAGACGAATATTACGAGTCAAACTTTGAGATGTAGGTATGTTGTCAATAAAATATAAAACAATTTGAGAAAATTAATAGCTTTATAAATACTTGTTTTGGCAACAATACTAAATAAATGCATCTATTATATTTTTAAGAAAATAATAATAACTAATTTTAAAAAAATTTGCTTTTATACACAGTTATAGCTAATATTTTAACATGAAAACTATGAGATACACTCTTTATTTAATTTATAATTAAACATAAAAAAGCAAAAATCATATGATTTACTTTCACGAGATAATTTAACACCTCTAATGAATCATTATTATTCATTATTATCTTGACATTCTATTATATATAAGAAACTAGCTACGTGGTTATGTATGTATGTGATAAAAAAGACTCCTGTACACTTTTTAAATTTAGCATATTCACGATGACGTTTTTTTTTATAAAATCATTAAAATTTCATTATAAACATTTTGTGCTACATTTTTGTATAAATATACATTTATCTTTTTATTCATTAAATGACTAACAAGCTGATTAAATTATTTATGTGTGCATATATATTTATCTACAAAAATAAAATTAATATTCTGTTTAAAATCTTTTTATGGAAACCATCTTTAATAACGGAAGTTAAAAAACTACGGAAATAATTCGAAAATTTAACACCAAAAAGAAATATGCACATAGAAGCAAAACAGATAGAGAGTACTGAACACATTCACCAAGTCATGACAATTCGTATAAACAGTTTCTAAAAAAACGTTTAATTAGAAAACTAAGAAATATTGATAAATTATGTATAATGAGATGAGATGCGGGTTATTAGCTATTAATAATTTAATTTACTTAAATGATGTCACGCCTAAGTGTTTCAATTTTCATTAAGAGGGTGTTTAATTTGTTTAATTACTATTAAATAATAATTCATAAATGAGCATTTGGGTTAAAGTAATATCAATTAATACTCCACATGAGAAAATGCATTTATTGGTACTATAAAAAGTCCCCCATTTATAAATTAGTAAATTTGTCTCTCAATTTGTCATGTGGGAAATATTTTTTTTGTTAAATTTTATAATTATAACAAATATTTTAAAACCCCTTGTAAATACATAATAATAAGTTTTAATTCTACGGTGTATTTGTATTTATTATAAATAATTGACTTTCTAAAGCAACAAGATATAAAATCTTATGAATAACAGCTCTAGAATCAGATAAGTTATCATAATAATAATGGTAAAAGTGGAAAAATAAAAAAATTTATAAAAAAAAGTATAAATCCAAGTGATAATGTCTATTACGATTATCTAAAAAGAAAATTTACTCATAAAATATAAGGATTTACCTTTTAGGGAATTTTGTATTTTATATATAGAATTGGCAGTAAGCATTTGATTTGATGTATTCGAAAACTTGAAACTATTATACCAATTAATAACTTGAAATTTGTGAATCATCATAAATCAAAAAGTATAATTTTTTTTTAAAATGACTTGGATTACTAAAATCTTTTTCTAATAAATTTCGAAATTTTCCATGAATAAGAAGTACACACGAATTTAAATATATTTAGTGTGTTTAAATTGAAAGAAATCCTCTCTTTTATAAAATGTTTACAAATAATTAAGATAAACAAAAATATTTGCAAAAGAAATGTAGAAAATATTTCTGCCAAAATTGTGCAATTGAGATTCACGAGATTTATTTTTAGTTTAAATGATAAATATGTACATACATAGAAAGAACCAAAGTCATAAACAAAAACATCACGCCACTTTTATCAGTATATTATACTGAAACAAATTTTACTACATTGAAAACAGCTAATAAGAGCCATACATTGTTATAGATATTTTTTTACACAATCTGAAGAGAATATGTATGTATAAAATCGTATTCAAAACAGTAAATATTTTCTAAAACATACACAAATATTTAGGAAACTTTTACTATTTTAAAAATAAATCATCATGTCGTTTAAAATGTTCATCATCAGCAAAAAACCCGCATGCCTACGTACTAAATAATCAAATATGACGTAGTTATTTTACTACTCTACCAAATGATGTATGTACAGTGGGGAGCAGAGGTGAGTACATGTTTGTATCTTCTGCATTGTAAAGATCATAAAAATGGTAATAATGGAGCGATTTTTAAATTTCTTTTTCTATTTTAATTCTTATTTAGTTCTTTACATAATTCTTAATAAGAGAAATAAAGGCCCAATAAAACAAGATTGTAATTTAAATAACAACAAAACAACTTGTATGTACTCAGTTTTGCTCACACTTGTTATCAACCAAATTATTAAATCATTTTTTAAGTTACCGTTATTTGAAATCAAGTTTTTAAATTTCTTGCTGCAATCTTTAATTTTGTCAGTATGAATTTTAGTTTTAAATAATAATTGAATAACTTCGTGTTCCAAAAACGTCGTTTTTTTAATTTAAAAAAGTAAAAGTTAATATTTTTTGAAAAATGAAGAAACTATCGATAGCTGTGGAAAATTTGATAATAAATAAAACAAAGGATGACTCCTCGTCACGTATGATAGCAAAAGAACTTAATATAAGCCAATCAGTAGTTGTTAGAGTGTTAAAACGGCGAAATATAGCTCCTAAAGACAGGTTTTCAGTCGCCAACGATTATTATCTGATGGAGACGTATGCCCTATAATGAGAAAAATGAGAGCAGACACGTATTTAGTCCTAAAAGAAGCTTCCTTAGCAATAAATAAAAATGTTAGTCGATGTACAGCAAGAAGAGCGCTACACAATATTGGATACATCTCAGCTGTAAAAAACCTAAACCTGCACTGCCAGATAAAAATGTTTCGGCACGTTTAAAATTCGACAGACTACACAAAGATTGGACTGTTGATGACTGGAAACGCGTAATATGGTCAGATAAATCCAAGTTTAACCGATATCAATCTGACGGTAAAAAGTATTATTGGCGTCGACACCGGGAGAGTATACAACGACACCATGTTAAGCAGATAGTAAAGCATCATCATGGTTTGGGGTTACTTTACATTGTGGCATGTTGGTAGATTAAAAAAATTCATGAAATCATGAGAAAAGAAGACTATTTAAAAATATTGCAGATTCTACTTCCCGATTTTGTAGATCTGAGCGCATACCCTGAGTAAGAAGTTGTGTTTCAACAGGATGGAGACCCAAAACACACCTCGAAAATCGTTAAGGAATGGTTAAATGGGCAAACATTTCAATTGATGCAGTGGCCTCCGCAAAGTCCCGACCTCAATCCAATTGAAAATTTGTGGTAAATTGTGAAAATACGGTTGGGACGTATCGAACAGCTCCGTCGAACTTCGCTGAGTTGTGGCAACGTGTGGAGTTGGAGTGGCAGAGAATTCCAAATGAAATTATCCAAAAGTTGGTTGAAAGTATGCCCAATCGCATAAATAGTGCATTAAAAAATAAAGGGATGTGGACTAAGTACTAAAAATTTAAAAGTTTTTGTTTGTTTCCTGAAAGTGCAAAACTGAGTACATAAGATTTAATTTTATTTAATTTAGTTTGTTCCCTGAATACGTAGTTTTTTGTTTTGTTTTAAGATCATTATTGTAATCCACTAATTAATAAATAAAATAAAAAAGTAATAATTTAAATCGCTTTGTTATTACCATTTTTATGCACCTGCAAATGCAGAAAATAAGAACATGTACTCACCTCTGCTCCCCACTGTATGTATTAAGAATTAGTATAACAGTGGTAAAAAACATTATTTAAATCATATAATATGTGTATATTTGTATGATATGATAGATACATTAAAAGCTAGACTGATAGAAACTTATTCATTAATTTTTAACTCTAATAAAAAAAATAATAATTTTTTTATAAACAACAATTTATTAAATAATCATACAAATGTGTGCATAATAAGGAATTTCTTATCACAAGATTCGGCTAAATGTGTTGTTGTCAAGCCTATACTATTAACAAACAAATTCTTGTTTCTGGTTTTGCAGATGATTTTACGCTATGGTATGATTACTTGCCCACCCACTTCTTTGTCATTAGAAGTTCTTTTCATATGATTGTATTGATCGATTACAAATTAATAGGTTTTTAATTGAATTTTAATATCGAAAATACAATTTAGTTTTTTGTTGTACATATATTTATTTTGATGATTTAAATGTAATTCGGAAATTAAATTTATGCATTTTAAAATTTGTTTTGAAATTGATAAAATATTTGCAAAACTACAGCCATTTAAAGACAAGAGAGAAAATCAAAACATTTCTGCGATAAGCACAATGAACTGATGAAATTTCAAGGTATGATTTGTGGGGTTTTAAAAAGGCACATTAACATGTCATTATCAGCGTACGATAGGTGTATATGTACTGTTCATACATTCATATCTATTGTATGTATGTATATGATGCAAAACAACCAAAAAGTATTAAATAATCTCTAATAATTATAAAATTTATAATTTCTTCAGATAAATAAAATATTGTTTTATTGTAATTTGTATAATTTTCGGATTATGTTTTCACTCAGTATTAGTAGATATTACTTGGAAATTATTAAATTTTAAAAAAATTGAGTTTCAAAATATTATAACTAAAATTTAAATGCTTATATGTTATTATAAATTATCTAGAAAACTATTAGATACATATGTCTGTAAATTCTCTTCTGAAAAACAGTGCTTTCAAAGAAGTAAACTGGAAAATGTTCGGTTTGTTTCGGATTAGGCCGAATATCCGCTTCAAGGTAATTGAGAAAGTTGAGATGAAAACTCATAATTCAATATTGATTATTATGTTAATTTCGTTATTACTGTTAATTTCATATTATTACCAATTACGACTTTTTTGTCAAATAATTAGTCCATTTCGTTTGAGTTGGACTCTAGAAGGTATAAGCAACAACTTGTATTAAGGATATGTCAAAATATTCCTCAAGTTGATCTACAATTGCATTACTTTAGAAAATTTTAAATAACTCTTTTTTTTGTAGCATCTTAGGGTAAAAAACTTGCCAAAACTTAACAATATTTCGTAATTTGAATTCAATTAAACATTTCGAATAGACCTTCTCTATTATCTTTCTTATTTTTATAAACATTTCTTGTCATATTTTTTATTATTTTTTTTATAATATGGATGTATATAATATAGTCCCCTAATTCATAAAAACTTACAACAGGTTTATAAAGCAAATTTTGTATGGAAATTTTGGAAACCTGTTGTAAGTTTTATGAATAAAGTCATAGTTGTTTAGTCTTCATGCAACAGTGTTGAGTTTAAGTTTTGAAATCTCTTTTATACCAAAATGGAGAAAAATATTTTAGTTGTCCATTCACCGATTTAAAATTGTGTGCAGTTTAGTTTGCTTTTTAACTTTTTAATGCAATAAATAAATTTTGTAATTATTTTTTTAGACCGTCTGTGTTTAGGAAATACGTTTTATTAAATTATTTCGTTGTAGTACTATGAATAGAGTAAAATTAAACCAACCAATATAGAAATAAATGCTCATACTTTCTCTTTAATGGTAAAATATGTACATTCACTGGAAATACATACATACATGCATATTAATAAATGGTGTATAGCGACTCTTGTCTAGAGACAGATATTTAATAAAAAAAAATATGTATTTGTTTATAACAGCTTAAAGGTAATATTGTTTACATATTTTTTTTATTTTTTTAATAATAGAATTGAATTTATTTGTGTCAGTCAACGTTTGGAAATATTGTGCTTCTTCCTATTAATTAAAATTATTGTTTGGTCATCACTTATTTATTTTTTTTATTGAATTCTTGAATTTGAATTGTTTAATTGACAAATAAAATCAGTTCATTAGAATCACATCACAGTTTATTTATTATTTTGAAATTGATAAAGACAATCATTCTGTATAGAGCGCTTTATTTCTATTGCTATATCGCATGATACTTGTGTATTCAATTAAAATTTTAACTTATTCAATTACAGTTGTACGAGTCATTTTACTTCCTTAAAAAACAACAAAAAATTTGTATTTCACTTTTTCTTTTTATGCCAATGACCGCATTTGTATCGACTTTAAGGTTTTGCCACATTGATTTACAACAATATGCAACACGGCGTATGTTAAACATTCGTGCAATTGTATTTTTTTGAAACAATTTTAAAGTTGACATTTTTCTCGCATCTACTATTTGTATTTAAATATATCAGACGATTTATTTGCACAATTTGACCAGGACAATAATAAAACTGCATTCACCTTTAAACGTGTGTGTTTTCAGTGAACTACTTTAGATACATTTACAGTTAAAAAAATATTTTATTGAAATTTCTGTAAGTTCAATGAAAAATTAAAAAGTAGATTATTATAACAATAGTTAAATATAGCAATAAGAGCTTTTTCTCAAGTTATTTTTATTTAAACTTTTGCAACAGAAATCAGCTCTTGACACAGAAAATTAATAAAAACAACCCATAAAATTCTGAGTCGTTTTAAAAAACCTCGGCTATCTCGATTTTAGTAAATAGTTTTGGATGTACGAGTATCATACGTACATATATCAAATGAAAGGTATTTCAAAGGCCTTTCAACAACAAACAATTGTGTTTTTTACCAAAAAAAAAAAAATGTTCACTTAAATAAAACTTGAACAATTTCATTAAAAGAAATACATTTGTTCTTTAAAATATACTATGTTGTAGGTTATTTATATTATATGATTTAAATCTATTAGCAAAAATAAATTTGATTTTTGAGTACGAACTAAAATTATATATTAAAAAAAATAAGTATAAAATGCATTTATTCTCTTTTACTTAAGTGTTCTTTAAAATGGGCATTTTTCTGCTGTTTAAATCAATTATTAACAAATAAACCCAACAATTATTAACCTTCAAAATATCTACATACATACATACTTATGTACATAAATAATGTGACATATTGCAAGGAAAAATATATGTAAGCACAAAGCAAATTTGGAAAAAAAAACACTATGAAGAGGGTACAAAAAGTAGCACTAATTTTGGTAGAAAGAAAATAAAATGTAAACATAAAATGAATTCAAAATATTTAAATAAAAAATAAATAATATGTATGTAGGTAGTACCTATAGGAAAATGAAAAAATCAGACATTTTTGACTTTAATACACTCTACAACAATTGTATTATAATTAGGTCAAAAAATTTCATATGATTTTATATATGTACATACATATGTATGTATATCTAGCATTCTGGCATATTTACACAAACATGTATTTATTATTGGCCAAAAATGTAGTTCGGGGTATGGATGAGGTTCGAATTATCTTCAAAATCAGACGGATGTAAATCTAGATATAGATAGATTGACACAAACGATGAAACTAAGGCGAATGGCCCACATGTATTGCTGTAGGGCATACAAATATATCGTTGGTCTCATGTAGAAAGGCCCTAACTCGCTATTTTTTCGAAATTTATTTTTTTTGCGATTCCAATGCATTTAACTCAAATACACCTCCTCACAAAAATTTATTGCAATAGTGTAAAAAATAACGCTTTTATAAGCAGTTGTACAAAAAAAAGTTACATGTTGAATTATACAGTTTCTCTTATGATTTTACCTTCTCCTGTAAAGTTTCAAATATGCGAGTTAGGGCCTTTCTACATGAGACCATCGATATGTGTATGTTATTAGACATACACCAAACAAATTCCACGTACTTACATACAATCAAAACAAAAAGTTAACAAAAATTATTTTGTTGGTCTATAACACGATGATCTACACGAATTGGCATAAACACGTCAAAAAACATATTTTTATGTACATATACATACATACATATGTATATACATATGTACATATTTTTAATGCAATGAAATTTCCGAATTTCAAACAAGTACGTGGAGAACAATTTAGCCACACGCATGCAAACAAACACTCTCACAGTGAAGTGAATAAGACGCAGTGGAGTGTTGAATGTATTTTTGGTCGAATGTTGATTCATTAAACTGTATTTTTTTATTTTTTATTATTTTCTGTTCACAGTCATTGTTTAGTACAACATTTCTGGGTCTGTTGTACTGAGTTTCTTTTGGTTTTTAATGAAAAATTTATCGTATGATTTTTTCAACCAATCAGTGCTCGATGCCGCTTGAAAGAATGACGTAACGCTAACACGACGTCGACGTAAAATGTTTGTACGTAGCCAGAGCCACATAGAGTATACAAATAGAGTTGAAACTCAAAAGATATTAACCCAAAAATGTGAGTGTTGTTTTTAGTTTTAAGCTTTTTTCATACTAATACATTTTATGACTTAGGTTTTTATCAACTGAACTTCATATTTAGTATATTGTACATATGTACACAATCTCTGGCCAGAGTCACTTCATGTTCGTAAATGTCAGTAGAAAGCCGAAATGATAAAGAGAAATATGTAACAAAAATTCTCGTATGAGTAGACAGAAGGTACAACATATTGAAATAATAAAATACGATAAAAACGGTGTTCATACATACAATGTACATTAGGGCGGGTCGATTTAATAATCGCCCATGGCTCAGTGAAAATCGTATTCTAGGGATCAAAATAAGAAACTTTGCCGAAGGAACCATACCTCTAAAACGAATTCTACTACCCCCCAACTGTTGACTTTTGTCCCGTACAAACATTTAAAAAAAATCACCATTTTGGCACTTTATTTTATTATTTTTTATTTATTTTTAAATATTATTTTAATTAATATTTAAAAATAAATAAAATAATAAAAATAAATAAAATAAATAATAAAATAAAGTGTTAAAATGGTGATATGTATGTAGGTACATGTTTAGTTGTTGCTATTGTTTAGCCATTTGAACATTCAATGAAAGTGAAGAAGTTTAAAAAAACAGAAACAGCCAGAGCACGAGTCAATAATGAATACAACGTATAACATCGACGACATTGGGTGAAGGCTTGGCGTTATTCACAATATCATACAGTTCTTGCCCCTCACCCAACCCATCACCACCATTATATTTGTTTATTCTTTGGCATACATGTGGTGTTGTACCTTTAATTTTATTAAAATAGTTAAGTAATTTTATTTAAAGTTATTAAAAGGACAATATAGTAAATAGTTTTAGAAACAAAGTAGGTATAATAGAATTAATTGATTTTACAATACGAATTTAATCCGTCTTCGCGTCGTCACGGTTGAACGTCTTCTCATCAACTTAAGAGTTGCAGCAAGTAATTTGATCTCTGCACCTCTCATCCCACAATTCGGCCATCCTGCGGGGAATTCGACTCGAATTCTTCGTCATCTAAACTGGAACACCATGGTTTCATATACTCGGCACATGTTGTTGAATTTTTTGGACCTTCCGACAGCCCGACCTTGGATACATTATAAGTGTCGTTTCCCTTTACAGATGTAACTTCATAGGGACCTAAATACTTCGCCTTCAACTTGAGTCCTGGGCCAAATTGCGTGCGTTTAATAGCTACTAAGTCTCCCTTGAGATACTTTTTTGGAGTTTTTCGTCCTAAATTATACGCTTTACGGTTTTCGGCTTGAACTTTAGCTATCTGTTGTTTAGCTTCTCCTCGTAATTCTCTGCGGTCGTCATGGAAAATTGTTCTAAGTTCCTCATCAATCAACTTGGCTATTTCCACATGTTGCTTGGAATGCATCTTCACACCAATCATCAATTCAAAAGGGGTTGTATTTATACTTCGTGAATGAGTTGAATTTACAACACGTTGAACGTCTTCGACATGTCTATACCATTTGGTTGGGTCATCAGCACTGAGTTTGGATAGAATTGGAACAATAATAGCGTTGAGCCGCTCCACTTGCCCATTAGCCCTCGGTAAACCAGTCGTTATCAGGTGATGTTTAATGTTTTCATCTTGGCAATACTTCTCGAAGTCCGCAGAGGTAAAGGCAGAACCTCTATCAGAAACTATTTGGACTGGATTCCCAAAGACTGCACTTTGACTTTTCAAACGTGTAATTACCTCATTAGCTGCTGTCGTACGAGTTGGGTACAGCCAACAAAACTTCGTGAATGCATCAATGACTGCAAAAATATGCTTATACCTTTTACTGGTGGACTCCAACGGGCCCAGATGATCCACATGATAGGTATAGAGTGGTTCCTCGTTTTTAGAAAGTGGGTGCAATTCGCCTTCTTGTTTTCCACGCTTCCTGTTGCTGACAATACACTGTATACAATTCGCTATATGGTACTCAATTTTGTTGTCCAACTTCGGAATGTAGTAGTCCTTTCGAATGAGCTCTTTTACTTTCCTGAGGGCGAAATGGCCATTCTCGTGCGCACGTCTTATAACTTCGCGTTGCATACCTCTAGGTACCACCATCACTTCGTTGTTATCGACAAGTTTATGAAGCAATTCACCTTTCATAAAAAAGCCGTCATGGGAGTCTTTCTGTTGAAGTATGTGTATAATTGCTAATAACTCATCATCTTCCCTTTGAGCTCGCTTTAATCTTATCAGGGTGTCATCTTCAGTAATCGTCATAATTGGGTATCTGCTTAGAGAATCTACATGCCTCATTTTTGTTCCGGCACGGTGCTCAACTTCGTAGTCAAATTCCTGCAATAGTAGCACCCATCTGGCCACTCTTGTGCATAAGTCTTTCTTTTCCATTGTTTTGGTGAAAGCGTTGCAGTCGGAGACAATCGTGAAATGAAGACCAAGTAAATAAACACGAAATTTTTTCACAGCTTCGACCACAGCAAGTATTTCTAGCTCATAACTCGAGTATTTTTTCTCAGCGTCTGTCGTCTTTTTACTCATATAGTAGACAGGATGAAACTTGTCGTCATCTGGTGATTTTTGCAATAAAATGGCTCCATAGCCCTCTACTGATGCGTCGGTGTGTACTTGCGTCTGATATCTTTGGTTAAAGATGTTCAGAACTGGTTTGTTACTTAATGTCTTCTTTAGTTCATTAAAAGCTGCTACTTGTAGATTACCCATCTCGAACTTCGTAGTAGACTTCGTTAAGTCGCTTAGTGGCTTGGCAATTATGGAAAACTGAGGGATAAATTTTCGGAAGTATCCTGCAAGTCCCAAAAAACTTTGTAATTGTTTCAGATTACTCGGTACAGGAAACTTCATTACGGCATCAACTTTTGTTGCTGAGGGAAACACTTTTTCGTTTTCTATAATATGTCCAAGGAATTCTATTCTTCTCTTCAAAAATGCACATTTTTTAAAGTTTATCTCGAGGCCGTAGTTTTTACAAACTTCTATTACTTCTTCCAGGTTCTTTACTGCGTCATCTTCGTCTTTACCAGGTATGATTACATCATCTACGTACGGAAGCGCAATGCCTCTCCTAGTCAAATCACGGAAAATTGTATTTATAAATCTTTGAAAGACGGCGGGGGAGTTCGATAGTCCAAACGGTACTTTACGAAATTGGTATTGACCGCTGTGGGTCACGAACGATGTGTATTTACGACTTGATGCAGCTACATCAACATGAAAGAAACCGTTTTTTAAATCGATCGTACTAAATATTTTCGCTCCCTGAAGTCGGTCCAATTGATCCTCTATTAGGGGTAAAGGATATCGATCCTTCACTATTACCTTGTTGATTCTTCTATAATCGACACAAAGTCTCAATGAGCCATCTCGTTTCCTAACCATCACAACTGGACTGCTGAAATCAGATTCCGAGTGTTCAACAATGCCTTCGTCCAACCATTTGTCGATCTGCTCGTCAACAGCTCTACGTTCGGCTATTGGTAATCTTCGTGGTCTTGAAAATATTGGCGATTCGTCTCGTATGATGATGCTCATCTCAACATTAGTAGATCTACGCTTGTCTGGTATGTAATCTTTAACTAGTTTCACAATTTTACTCTTTGCGTCACAGCTTGCTGCCATATCAACATCAACGAAATTTGTAGTATTTTGTTCAACAACATCTATTAGCATCATATTATGTACATCCACATCGTCGCTCTTTGGTATTTTCTCAAATTTCACTCCGTCTGGATTTATTGTAATACGCGCATAGGAACAAAATTCCTTCCCAAGTATAACATCTATATCAACAGCAGTATGTGGCACGACATGAAAGGTAAGGTTATACTTTTCTTCTTCTATTTCGACTTCGTATGTGAAATTACCAAGTGGTTTTACTTTATTATCGACCTTACTACCAAAACCAATCAAGTAGAAGTCTGATCTCTCAAGTTTGGGTTTGTCCAGAGAATGATAAACATTTTCACTCACCACGTTATATTTACTACCTGAGTCAAATAATGCTATTTTGGTTACCACTTCAGTGAATTTCACGGGTTTTTTCATAATATCGTCGTCTATTAGATGACGTACATTGGCCTTTTCATCCTTCTTCTCTTTAAGAGGACATTGCTTCGAAATGTGTCCGAAATTATTACAGTTAAAGCATTTCGTACCCTTTTCCTTGTTGCTACAATTTTTAGATGTGTGTCCCTTGTCGCCACAGTTGAAGCATAATTCTTTTTTCTCGTTCTTCATTGGGGTTCTAATTGATTGTGTTTGTTTAAAATCAGGCTTGGGTTTACACTTTTCTTGCATCGTTTCATAACACTTTAACTTCTCTTTAAAATCCTTCAAGTTATTTGCTCCGTACAAAATGGATTTATTAGTGGTGAGGTCACGAATACCATCTATGACATATTGCATCAAAGCATCATTCTCGATGTTACCACGTGAAGCGATCTCCTTCATCTTCAAGAAATATTCCTGATAGCTCTCGTCCTTGTACATTTTTCTTTCCATAAGCATTTTATGCAGCTGTGCACTGTTTGTCGTCGTCTGAAACTCATCAATTAAAGCCATTTTTAATTTGGACCAACTCGTAATGCCACGTTCACCAGCTATAAACAATTTTGCAAGCCCCTTCAACGATCGTTTCGCAAATATAAATTTCTGGAAATCATCCCAACACATAACGCATGCGATTTCTTCGAATTCGTCAATCCACGCGTTAATAGGAAGTTTACCCGTTCCGTCGAAAGTTCTTACTGACTCCTCAATATCACGAAAGTTTAAAGAAAACTTGGTCGCATTACCGTTGTATTGTTGCATCGAGTACGACAAATTTGGTTTTCCTTGGTTGCCTTCGTGGCCTCTGTTCTCGTCCATGAAATTGTTGGAATTGTTATTTGTCATGTTGTTCACCAGCGGAATATTCTTCATCACGTTACTCGTAGCGCTGTTGAAACTTGCATCGCTTCGTGTTCTAACAATACCTTGCTCGTGTACCAAATTTTCGATATCATCATTACCCTTAACGTCATTATCCAAATCATCATCGCTTCTGCCATCAATATTATTCAACATCGTATTCCTTTTCAAATTATTAAAAATATGACCAAACAAATCGTCTGCTTCGTAGCTAATGTGGAGTAGGTTGCAAATAGACACCAAATCGGCTGTACTTAAATTGTCATTTACATACGTAGCCTTTTCTGAAAATAATGGACTGGCTTCGTCATAATCAAATCCATCAAACACACGTAACCGTTGACGATTGCTGCGATCACCTTCACTTTCGTAGACAAATTTGTGCAAGGCAACCACAATAGTACGCTTAACCGTTTTTAAACTATTGGCCACCGAATCAAAATCTCCTAACGATGGCATTTTGTTTGCTTTACTTTTAAAAATCTTATTTTCGTTCTTGCAGATTCACGTCTCTATTTCGTTTTTATTCAACTTCACATACACCGCGTCGTTAATGCATAATTTAATTTTTTTAGTACAAAAAAAAACACCTTTTTTTTATATTTCGTCGTTATTGGTTTCTCTTTCCAAAAAATCGTCGTTAATGATCATTTAATACACAACCGCCGTCAGTGTCTATTGTTATGTATAAATCTTCGTCGTAGTCTTGCATTTGTTTTTACAAATTTGTATTCGTCGTCAACACTTCTCTCTCAGAATTGTTTTTGAATTTTTGCATATTTCGCTTTTACTTATATGTACGTTGTTCCCGTTATTATTATTATACACACTCACGTATTTACTTTGTCTCTCTTCGTTCGTTGCACAAAATGTAACGTATTTTTGGTTTGTTCTTACACACACAGTCGCAAACACTCACACACGTCGCTATAGTCCAACAATAAGAATTGTCTTTGTTTTCTCGTTAAACAACCGAAGTTTTTTCTTTCAAGTTTATTATTTCTGTTGAGCCCCCAAATTGTGGTGTTGTACCTTTAATTTTATTAAAATAGTTAAGTAATTTTATTTAAAGTTATTAAAAGGACAATATAGTAAATAGTTTTAGAAACAAAGTAGGTATAATAGAATTAATTGATTTTACAATACGAATTTAATCCGTCTTCGCGTCGTCACGGTTGAACGTCTTCTCATCAACTTAAGAGTTGCAGCAAGTAATTTGATCTCTGCACCTCTCATCCCACATACATAAATCTGTATGTGGATATTGCCAACGTTGCAAAAATACATTTGTATTCACAAAATCAACAAACTAAGAGTCCGAGAGAAACGATACTAGTTTCGAATAGGAATCTAAATTTTAGATGTAAAAATTACATAGGTATATTTACATTGTAAATAAAGAGAAACACAATATCGTCTAGAAGTGCGGATGTATGTACTTACTTTAAATATTCTGACAAATAATTTACTAGCTCTCTCTTCTCAATATTGAACGAAACTCGTTTCATGAGATTTTCGTGGAGAAAAAACAGCGGAAACTTTTTGTTTTCTTAGCCGGTATTACTTAACGAGAAGAGAAGGTTGCAAAATTATTAACAATATATGCCAATATGTTATTAACATTATCATTTAGACGGCTAGTCATCACACCATCCTATCTCAGCCAGACAAGTTGATAGACAAAAGTCATAAAACACAACAAAAATAAAACGAATAAAAAAAATACAAAACTTGTTTACAAAAAGCCGGTTGAAATATTTAGCAGAAAAAGGGAAAGAAAAATAAAAAGAAATCCCAATAAAAATTCATTATTGTATGTACATTAGGGGGTCCCAAAAATTTTTTTTGGCAGAGGCTCAAACATAATTTGAAAGCTTATAGGGTCCAGTATTTTTATACCCTTCACCTTCATGAGAAGGGTATATATAAGTTTGTCATTCCGTTTGTAATTTCCACAATATAATTTTCCGACCTTATAAAATATATATATTCTGGATCCTTATAGATAGCGGAGTCTATTAAGCCATGTCCGTCTGTCTGGATGTTCAAATCAATTTTCTGAAGTCCCCAGATATCTTCGGGGTCCAAATCTTCAATAATTCTGACAGACATGCTTTCGAGAAGTTTGCTATTTAAAATCAGCAAAATCCGTCCATAAATAACGGAGATATGAGCAAAAATCCGAGACAACCTCTGAAAATTTAATCAAAAAAACTTAGTGTATTAATATTGTTCATCAACAGATGGCGTTGATCAAACAAAGTGTTCGAAAACTTTAAGTGTGTTCTTAAACCTTAATATAAGTGTGTAAAAAGACAACCTCTTTTAATTTTTAATTGTGTTTGTGTACATTTAAGTAAATAAAGACTCGTTATCAGCGTTGTCAACTTTGAAATTTCAAAACGCACCATATTGGAGAAAAAGCGCACCATTTACAAAAAAACGCACCAAGTTTTCTATTAAATTCTATTAAAAACTTTTTATCAACGATTATTAGTAAAAGTAATAATAGTAAAAGCCTTTTTTTAATAAATGAGCTAATAAAGATGAAATAAGCATTTAACCACTCAAAATTTAACTCACAATATGATATTCGGAACTAAAGTACTAATTGGTAAAAAGCTAATTTCAGTACATATTTGGTACTTTTTTATATATTTTTGTTTTCTAGTTGATTTTTTCCAATACCCCTGGATGTTCGTCTACAGTTCAGTAGACCAAACCATCAGGTTATACAAGAATTTTTATTTATATGTTTAAAATGTTAATTTGATTTTCAAACAAAGATTTTTAAAGAATTTGATATCATTTATCATACATTCATATTTAAAATACACTTTTTCATCGTATAGATTTCATGAGTTATGAATTATTAAAAAACTGCAATTAAAAATTAGTAAAAATAAAGGTTTCATCACATTTTCGAAAAAATTAAAAATCGCACCGAAATACACAAAAAAAATTTTGCTGTGTTGAATGAAATGGAACTCAAACAGGTGTATTTTATTGTAGAACGATTTTTTCTCACACTGAAACAAAAAGTTGTGTTGAATTTGCCACCAAAAATTAAAAAGCGCACCAACTAAAGAATTTTTCGCACCAACAATTTACAAAAGCACCAAAAATGGTGCGAAACCCACCAAGTTGACAACGCTGCTCGTTATACATATTTTCTTCAAACTACTTGACGCTCTTATTTTGCAATTAAAAAGAATCCGGTTTATTTAAAGGATATAAACCATCTTTTTTATATATACTATATATGTATGTAGTATATAATACAATTATGCATCCACAACAAAGGTGAAGGGTATATAAGATTCGGCATAGCCGAATATAGCACTCTTACTTGTTTAATTTGTTTCTAGATTTTTAGGAAGAGGTTTAGAGGTCGCGCAAATCAAGTCTTTGTTAAAAATCTGGGTTTTCGGCCTTTTTCAAACTTGCCTCATAAGTTTGTCAATAACCACGTTTTTTGTTCATTACGATTCCACATATTAAGTATTTTTGTAATTTTTTTAACAAATTCTGTAAAAAACGGTTTATTACTCTTCAAATTTATATGAAAGGTATAAAAACTATTGACGCGATTTTGAATACCGATAAGTTCTAAACAATTAAGAAAAAGAAAAAATGTAATTTTGTCCTACAGTTCCCGAGTTACACTATTTTTATATTTTGTACCTTAAAAATGATGATACTTTTTTCGTTATAATTATTGTATATTTCTATAAATTTTTATAGTTGGGTCTTTAAGGGGATTTCTGCGAATATCATTTCAATTTAATCCGCCGTTTTATTGGATTTTTCCCAATATCTTCAGGTTTAATATTGAACAGCAAACCACATCACCGCAAATAAAAATTTTCGCCACACTCCAGCAGAGGTGGGTGTCTATTAACAAGTCTAGTTTTTCCGACTGCATAAATCACAAAATTGTTGAAAAGATTATTCCGGAACTAATACGCGAATATTTAAGCATTTTTATTAAAGGCCAACCTGAAGACACGCAACCAAGAGAGGACTATAAAGAACTAATCCATCTAAGTCTAATCTAAAATAAATCTATGCTCTACCCAACAGTAAAAGCTCCAGGAGCTATCAATCGCGCTCGCTGGATGATGAAAATTATCTATTCTTTGAAAATAGGCATTTTCCGAAACCAGTTGCAATCTTATATAGACAAATCAACAGTTAATGCCTTGCTTGAATTTAGTTTATTTATTTTAAGAAAATATTTTTAATGTTGGTACCTCTGTCAGTGCCCACGATACGCTCCTCTCAATGATCTGAGCCTATTAAAGGAATTGGATAGTTATAAAATTACTAATAAAGCAGTTGCAGAAGCCTCGCTTAAAACTTTTCTAGGTCATCAGTGGTACTTGACTCCGAAATTGGCTACCTTAGCGTTTTTTGATGAACGTATCGACACCAAAACTGCGCTTAATGACAAAAAAAAAAACTTGCAAATGTAACTTTAACAGAAGAAAACTTTAGAAATAAAGAAATTCAATAAAATATTTCAATTGATTTTTTAAAAATAGATCCAGAGATTGGACAGCCAACAAGTCATTTTAAGAGTCAAAGAAAAAAGTTCAACAATTACAAGTGGAAAACGAGGTGTGGCTTTGGCTAATACTTATATTAATGTCTCAACTTTTGAAACTGATATCCAAAATTTATGACAAGGTATAGAATTACATCGCAAGAACATCAATAAATGATTTTTCATAGAGCAAAATAAAAAATTTGTCTTTCAAACTGCATCATTAGTTTTTTAGGTTTTCATTTAAACTTAAAAAGTTGTAAAGCGTTCTTACAAACATTTTTAAAAAAAATACGAAAAATTATAATTTAGGGTATTTAACTGAGTAAACTATCACCAAAACTTATAAGTTTTTCACACAGGAATAAAGCTTGGATACTTTTCTTTAAAACTGTTTCCTCAGGAGTGAAGAAACCCGTGGTATTAACCAAGTTATGAGTAAAGTTAAAAAAAGGAAACTCTAGGAAAACTCTATTTACGCGACCTCTAAACCTATTCCGAAAATTCTTAAAAAAAATCAAAAATACTTTACCCTATAAGCTTTTAAATTTTGATTGAGCACCTATGAATAATCAGAATGAAAAAAATTTTTGGGACACCCTAATGTACATACGAGTACATGCTGTGTTCTTTATCCACACAAATATTCGACGAACGATCCATACATTAATAAGGCATTAATTAATAAGTTTGACTACGTTGAATTGCTTGTCCGCTGAATCACTTTTTTAAGCTTATATTTATAAACTATAAACATTTTGGAATATGTATTTCTTTTATGTACCTATGTATATTAAGCTTCAAATTGCTAGTAGTAAAATAAGCACGTATGCATTTAATTAAATTCGGCCTTGCTGTGTAATTACATTTTATTTAGATTGTGGTGCTTTAACATGCTCGATTGCATTGAAGGCATCTGCATGGTATATTACGAAATACAAAATAACGAATTTTAAATTTCTTGGTTTCAATATTAAATTGTTCTAAACACCAGCAGGGATTATCTAGTTCAACAAACGATTAATTCGGAGTTAAATAATTGAATGTAAAGGATAATACATAGGATTAACCATGTAATAAGTCTATAAGTTTTTCAGAACTGAACGCAGACGTCTTTTACATAGGTTTAAGAAATACACATGTGCTTAATGTCCCAGAAAAAGAAATCAGTACAACGTCGTTTTCCAACCTAGTGCTATAAGGTTGGTTTAGTCGGTTCTCTATAGGTTAGGTTAGATCAACAGGCAGCAGTTAGTACAGCTCACTTAGGTCCATTCGTTGGTCCTTTTGTGTTGCCTGAAAAGAGCTGAATAGAAGAAAGAAGAAAGGGGATAGATGTTGTAGAGACAGATAGAGAGTAGATGTGGATAGGTAGGAGAAGAAGATGTCAGGTCCGGAAAGTTTAGAAGAAAAGATGTAATAAGTACTCCGAGCCGCTTAATGACCAGTAGTTCCACTGTAAGTGAAGGTCTGAAATCATGATAGATAATTGCTATTCCTAATGAAGGCATTGATACGCTGTAATTTTAAGTCTGATACTTCAGATAGATTATTGAAGGATGGTTGTCCCAAAAAGGTGTGTTCATTTGCCCACCTGGTCTGAGCAAGCTCATAGTAAAATTTGCTAATTCGTTGCTTGCATGCTGATAGTGGAATATCGCATAGATGATCAATATCATCATCAGGTAGCATGGAACCATGCTTTGCTAAGTTATCAGCAACAAGGTTTCCGCTTGTGTCTCCATGTCCACGCACCCATACGAGTGACACTATTGAATGTCTCGCCATCCTATTTAAGGATGTGCGGCATTCCTGGACCAAGGTTGATGTAGTGTATACACCAGTTAGAGACTTTATTTCAGCCTGGCTATCAGTATATATATACGAATATCCCTGCCTGATATTTTGCTTTAACTGATCCAGTTAGCGGCTTTTTTTATAGCCGATATCTCGGACTGTAGAATGCTGCATTCATTTGGAATTCACAACATTTTAATTCTAAATTCCTGAATGTAGACACCGCCGCCAACTCTCTCCCCTTTTTTGGACTCATCCGTATAGACAGATAAGCTCGTAATGTTGAGGGGTAGGCCTTATTCTGATACCGCATTATTCAATATTGAATAGCTAAAGTTCCTCGAGAAGAAGAGTCTAGGAGTGCAGTAATCAACATTATCAGGAAGAAAGTTTACTTCTTCAATAATGCTGGCATGTCCATAATAACCACTAACTAGCCTTTAGGTTCTCGGCACAGCTGCCTACCACGTTAACCTTACAAGTGAGGGAGAGTGGAGATAGAAGGGAGTAAGGATGAGGGAGAGTGGGATGAGGGAAGAGACAGTTTTGGTCCGCGAGTTGTAATAGGAGATGATGGGAAGGGATCCTATTATCATTAATAAATAACCATTCACGTTTAACCGTTAATCGTAACAAAATTCCTATGCCTCCAGTTCTCACTTCTTTGTAACCACTCGTTTCAAGCGTATCACAAAGAAGTTACAGCTAGCTCTCCCAACTATGAATTACGCTTCTGATTAAAAAACAACCAGAATAAATAGAGAAGAGAATAGAATAACTTCTAAATAATATTAAATCTGAAAAAAAAAAATAAAGTTGCACTTATCGCGTCTGTTTTTTTAAAAAAGTTGCAGTTATAAAGACTTAATGTTAAAAAATAGGCTGTTGCGCTAATCGGTTAGTTGCAATAATAGGTATTTGCACAAATCGAGCCCGTACTGTATTGTTATTGTTATTGCTTTATTTGATTTGGTTGTTTACATTTGCACTTTATAATAAATTTTAGCTTTTTTGTTTACTTACAAATTTTTTGGTTTTCATAATTAATTTCTAATTATTCAAGACGAACTTACGTTGCTGTTTATTGTTTTAAATAAAGTAAACTTAATACGTTTTACAGACAAAAAAGAATCTGGAATATTTAAAAATTTTTTCCATTTAACAAATAATAAACAAATGTGTCATACTTATTAAAAATAATATTTTTAATGACACAAATTATATATTGTATGTGTTCCATAAGTGATGAAACGACATTAATAATCTATATATATAAAATACAATGTTTGCATGTTTGTCCTCTATAGACTCTAAAACTATCCAACCGATTTGGCCCAAACCGGTTTCATTTGAAAAGTTATAGTCCAAATTATGTTTTCGGCTATATATATTTCAAGTGGGCGCGGCCCCTCCCACATAAATTGAATAACATCATATATCTTGACTATTGTGATAGCAAGAGTTTTGAAACATTGCAAGTATCCCATATGTTTCTGATTTGAATAATCAGGAAAAAATGGGAGGGATCGGACCAGTGGGTGTGGCAGCTCCCATATAAAGTAAATATTTAATATCATATATCTACAGTTCTATAATAGCCAGAGTCTTATAGCCTGTTCAGCGATCTCGAACGATAACGTTCGCTTACATAAGACTTAAGACACAAACTTTTTATCGTATCTATTTTTTACTCAATCAAATTTGTTTATTCCACAATCAAGTTTGTGTCTTAAGTCTTATCTAAGCGAACGTTATCGTTCGAGATCGCTGAACAGGCTATTAGAAATTTGTTCACGTTGATTATATTATGAATAGTTATGGGAAAATTGGGCGGAATCATACCAGTGGGCGTGGCAGCTCCCATACAAAGTGACTATTTAGCTCATATACAAAATTAATATTAATCTATATACATATATAAAAATGTATGTCCTTTATGTACGCCTACTCTAACGCCCACTTTTTTTCAATAAAAAATGCCAAAGCTTCTTATTTCTTTCGACCACTCCTACTTTTTAAATTGTGTAATTGATTCTACTCGGATTTTAACATATTTACTTCAAATCGAATACACATGTTACTCTAGGTGAGGTAAAAATTAAGATTCATACTCCACGCCCCCTTTCACGCCCTATCTCTTGCAGGACAACGCCTGCCGGGAAGGCCAGACTGCTGGACCGATCTTACTAAAAATTTGACGCAATATAACTAAGACTCCGGCATGACTAAGAATACTTCTATCGACCGCCTACTTTTTTTCAAAATGAGAAAAATCAATAAAATTACTCAAAATGAATTGAATATTTGTGTAATGTCTTTATTTAAAATTTATTTTAATTTGCGTGGCAACGCGCGCATTGTACATACATATGCTTTCAAACAATATTTTACATTTTGAATTCAAAATTATTATGAAAATTGAAGAACTTTTTTGCTCACCACTTTCTAAAAACCAAAATTAATACCTAATTTTGCAAATTCTTGCCTTTCGAATTCAAACGTTTGCAGTTCCCAGTGCGACTTGCTTTCGCAATTACTATCAACAAAGCGCAAGGACAATCGTTGCACATTCCCACGACAGCCGGTTCTACGCACCGGAATGACCCGATATCACTCGGCCAAGGGCTGTCAACTCAGAATTACTGCTTTACATACATACAATCGTTGCAAGTGTGTGGATTAAATTTGGAGAATCCATGCTTCTCACATGGTCAGCTTTATGTAGCCTGTTCACGCGTCGGAAAACCTCGTTTACGCACCGAAAGGAAAAACAAAAAATATTGTGTATCCAACAGCACTACAATAAAAGACGAATTAAAATAAAACACTGCAATTTCACAATTTATTAAAATTAGCAAAATCAATCAAATTATTTAAAATAAATTGAATATTTGTGTAATGTCTTTCTTTCAAATTTATTTTAATTGGTAGCGTAGCAATGCGCGCAGGGTACATTTAAAAATATATTTTTTGATTAAGTTAAATATTAAAATTTTCATATCACATTTGAACCAAGTTTCAGGAGATATTTTTAAGCATAATCATAATTGACAAATTTAGGAAAGCATTAAGGAATTATCAATGAATTATAATGTCGTAAAATTAACACTCACTTTGAATTACACCCAATTTGTTTGCAACAATTCAAAAATAAATTGTTTTACAACATACTCGTACACAAATTGTTCGAACTAAAGCAAAGCCATGTTTTAGGCCAATACATGTTTTTCTTTCTTTTTAAGAAATTTACAAATAAGTATTCTCATCTTAGCCCGAAATATAAATAATGTTGTTATAATCAATATTATATTGTAATACTTCTGTTAAAAAATACTTTTATTATAATATTTTTTGCAAGAAAACTTAAATTGCAGCTCTTGGTTGCCATTTACATTTAACATGTTTCTATATACAATATATAAAGGGACTTTTAAGGATATACTCTATCTGTGTATTTTGATCGGAATGCATACATTAAGTTATTAAATATTTTTGTACGTTTTTTTGCAGGTGTCTTGGAAGATATACAAGACGATTTCAACATCGGTGACGACGATGGAGGTCTTCTACAGACAGTATTTGTTTTATCCTACATGGTATGTGCACCGATATTTGGCTATTTAGGTGACCGTTACTCAAGGCGATGGATAATGGCTGTTGGTGTACTGTTGTGGTCTACCACAACATTGCTGGGCTCGTTTATGCATAGTTTTGGATGGTTTATAACATTCCGGGCGCTGGTGGGAATTGGCGAAGCTTCATATAGTACTATAGCGCCAACAATAATTTCTGATTTGTTTGTTCACGATTTACGTTCAAAAATGTTGGCAGTATTCTATTTTGCCATACCGGTCGGTTCAGGTTTTGGGTAAGTAAACAACTAACTAATTCAGATTATATTTTAAATGTTAACCCATACACAGTAGGGTGTCCCAAAATTTTTTTTATCAGAGCATAATTTGAAAGCTTAGCTTATAGGGTCCAGTATTTTTGATTTTTTTTTTTAAATTTTTAGGAAGAGGTTTAGAGGTTGCGCAAATCAAGTCTTTGTTAAAAATCTGGTTTTTCGGCCTTTTTCAAACTTGCATCATAAGTTTGTCAATAACCACGTTCATTTAATTTTTTGACCGAATATTTTTAAAGAAAATTTCCCAAACTTTATTTCCATATGCAAAAACTTTAAGTTCCGGCAATATTTTTGTCCATTATGATTCCACATATTAAGTATTTTTGTAATTTTTTAACAAATTCTGTAAAAAACGGTTTATTACTCTTCAAATTTATATGAAAGGTATAAAAACTAGTGACGCGATTTTGAATACCGATAAGTTCTAAACAATTAAGAAAAAGAAAAATGGAATTTTGTCCTACAGTTCCCGAGTTACACTATTTTTATAGTTTGTACCTTAAAAATGATGATACTTTTTTTCGTTATAATTATTGTATATTTCCATAAATTTTTATAGTTGGGTCTTTAAGGTGATTTCTGCGAATATCATTTCAATTTAATCCGCCGTTTAATTGGATTTTTCCCAATATCTTTAGGTTTAATATTGAACAGCAAACCACATCACCGCAAATAAAAATTTTCACCACACTCCAGCAGAGGTGGGAGTCTATTAACAAGTCTAGTTTTAGTAAAAGCTCCAGGAGCTATCAATCGGGCTCGCTGGATGATGAAAATTATCTATTCTTTGAAAATATGCATTTTCCGAAACCAGTTGCAATCTTATATAGACAAAAACAAATCAACAGTTAATGCATTGGATAGTTATAAAATTACTAATAAAGCAGTTGCAGAAGCCTCGCTTAAAACTTTTCTAGGTCATCAGTGGTACTTGACGAAATCGGTTACCTTAGCGTTTGTTTGATGAACGCATCGACACCAAAACTTTGCGCTTAACAATTTTTAAAGTTAAATTTGTATTATTATTTTTAAATATCATTTCTAATGTACTATTGGTATGGTATTTTGCAAAACACTCTTTCCAAATATATAATTTTTAGGTACTTTTTACATGATGTTTTAACTCGATTTGAGCTCATAGCACATCTAAGTTGATTTGGTAATTTTTGGGGGTTGTGGCCATTATTTTTCCTGTCTTCTTCTTCAATTCTAGAAGATGTTTACCCATATTTATTGTCCTTTTGGTTGCTTAGAAACGTTCGTGCTATATGTCTGCGAAACCATAATTGATCAGCATGATTATCAGGGTTTGTAATGCAATATAACATACATGCATTTGAAATAGTCATATCCAATACGTAAGTAAACAAAACCCACCACCACGCACAGAGGGATTTGTTCATACAATGCTTGGCATAAAATATAAGGAGTGCTCGTAGAATGTTGAAATTTGGCACAGATCCTTTGGTTAGCTTAATTAAGAAAAAAATAAAGTTTCATCAAAATTGGACACGCCCACTATACACCGCCCATAGAACCCAAAATTAATTTTTGGCCCAAAGTTTTTGAAATTTGGCACAGAGCCTTTGGTTACCTCAATTAAGAAAAATCTAAAGTTTCATCAAAATTGGCCACGCCCTCTACCCACCGCCCATATAATCCATATTATATTTTTTCTCACAACTTTTTGTTTCATTACCAAAACTAATTATTTTATAAATAAATTTCAATACATGCATTTAAATATAGACTTTTATTCATCATCTATCATTTCTGTAACTATATCATCAAGTTCCATAACCTGTTTACGGGGTTGACATCTAATGCTACTTATAAAAGGATCTGACGATACTAGAAGTCGATGAAAAACATCTGTATTTGTTGCAACTCTATCACATTTTCTGGAGAACCTTAATCTATAATTTATATAATCTTTATTTCTGGCTTTTTCGGCTTCTTCAGAAAGCATGCCAATAGGAAGTATTGTCGCATCCATGATATCCTTTCCGTGTATTAGTATTTTGTGTACTGTTACTGGCATATAATACCAACTATATTTTTCAACAAAAAGTTTTGCTGTATCTTGAGCAAAATTCTTGAACTTCAAGGAATTAACTTTTTTGCCACAAGTTATTATTTGTAGTATAATGCGAAATCGATCAATTAGTTGCTCCTCTACACCAGTCACATCGGCAACAAGTGCGGGGTTAGAAAAGAAACGCCTGGACGTATTTCCATCGTTAGTAGACCCAGTTCCTTGTTGAACTGCATCCACTCGTATACCCATCTGTTCCTTTAAGGCCTTCTGAATTCGAAGTTTGTTTTCCAGTTTAAGACTTTTGTGTTCGTCCTTGAGCGCGGACCATTTTTCAAATGGTTTGTTGTAGGCGATATGAAGTATGCACTCCATAAATTTTATGCGAGCATGTAAAGAGGAAACGCCCATTTTGATTGCTTCACCATCAATAGCTTTGCTTGAAACTAATTTAAGATTATTCATTTCAGTTGGTTTTGCTTTGCAAATGTAACAAACAGCTGCTAAAGATGTACCTGTAACAGTTTGAGCTGTCTTGCCATCTAACATTGTAAACACGAAATTATGCTTGATCGAAAATTGCTTTCCGCATACTACAACTTCGGTATTTTTCAAAGCAGCAATTTCTAAATTAATTTTTTCAACAAGGCTTAGCACTTTTTCTTTTGTTTCTTTGGTAAATTCAAAGGAGATAGGACGGCAGAATCTTGTTGATGACGGACTTTTATTTCGCCAACATTCGTCTTGAGAAATTGTCTGTAGACTTAACGGAACCATATTAATTCCAAACTTGCATTGCAATTAATGAGTTCGTAACTCAGTTCACTATATAACACAGAAAATAAACTCATTTTAATAATATCTTTTCCACTTCGATATTTTCACAAATTGTTTTATTTTTATTGTTGTTAAATCATATGATTTTGTTTTTAATCTATTCTAAATAAGTTATTGTTGTAACTTAATGTCATTATAACGCACGTGCCTAAAATTATGCAATATATTTTTGTAATTTTTTAAAATTAAAAATTTCATGAAATCGGAAACCAATTTTATGATTTTATAAAAGACTAGCTAAACCCGGTGTGCTTTGCTACCCCCCCCCCCCCCTCGTCATAAAATAAAATAAAACGTATTTATATATTTACAAACATTTATTTATTTAATTTTATTGTATTTATTGAAATGCTTCAGGCGAGACCATGCCCCTTTGTCCACTTACATAGTCAAGAATTTAATATTTCGTAAGAATATCCTGTTGTGAAAATTTAATGACGATCGGTCCAGTAGTTAAGACTATATTACGATGTTTAATTTTCCTAAAAAGGGGCGTGGTCCCACTCACTTTTCTCCTGGTACGTATTCCTAATTATGCCAATACCATATGTACCAAATATCACCGACGTACGTCAAAAAATGCCCAAAATATGGCGGGTTAAATTTGTGGGTTATATGGGCGGTGCCACCCCCGTTTGTACATTCAAAACTTCATATAGCCTATTATTCCTTCCAGAGTCACAGTAACATGCTGTACAAATTTCAGGCAGATTGGTCCAAGGGTTTGGCCTCCTATTAAGCACAAACATACAGACACACATTCATTTATATATATATAGATTAAAAGCAATATAATTTAAGGTGAAATGGGGCGAAAAATGGGGATTTGGTAATAAAAAAATGTATGTAGTTAAAAAGTATATAAAACTTTAGGTAAATACATATTACAAAAAAAGTATTTTGTATAGCAAACATTGTTAGTGGTATAAGTAAGTATCTGAATTAAAAAAAGGGGGCGATGAAGTAGGCGTAGTTCATAGTTATATGGCGACGTTAACAGTATTAAGAGCAATATACTACCAAATAAAAACAATACGTTGGAATGAACAAATTTGTATAGAGAATAAAACTTTCAAAAATTTGGCGTGAAAAGGGGCGTGAAAGGGGCGTGGCTTAAGAAATCTTTATTTTTACCTCGCCTGGAGTATATAATGTGTATACAATTTGAAGTAAATCTGTTAAAAACTATATGGGAGCAATTACATAATTTTTAAAAAGTGGGCGTAAAAATGGGCGTGGCCAAAAAAGGTACCCTATTAATCATACCAGAGTCCCAGTTAAATGCTGTGAAAATTTCAAAAATAGCGGTCCAGAGGTTTGGTCTCCAATTACAATATTTAAAAAAAGTGGGCGTAAAAGTGGGCGTGGTAAAAAAAGTACCCTATTATTCCTTCCAGAGTCACAGTAACATGCTGTGAAAATTTCATCAAAATCGGCTCAGCCGTTTTGGAGTCTATACGTTACATACATACATACATACATACATTGAATTTTATATATATAGATTATTAATTATTTAAATTTTTTTTTTAAATGATAGTATGGAGTCTTACCTTTCATTTTATTATAGCGAGAGCACCGAGCACGACCGAGCAACCTTTTTTTTTTCAAGGAAGTTTGTAATCACGGCACATTATAAAACAAATTTTATTCTATCATATCTTTTAAACCATATGAGTGAATTTTATAATTTTTTTTTAAATACGCAGCAAAGGCTATATTTGAAGAAAATCACTATTTAAATCAGAGCAATAAAATTATCTTACGTACAAACACTTTAGAAGTGCGTAAACAGTTTTCAATATTTTGGACCAAAATTTACATGTGACTTTACTTCATTATTTCAAAGACAAATAAACGTTTTTTTGGAATACTGTTTATGGATTCTTCATACTGAATCAATTTTCTACAAAACTGCATCATTACTTTTTTAAATTTTATGTGTCGAAAAAATGACTTATTGCACAAAAAATCCCACTGTGCCACGTCTTGCCTTTCACAGTAATTCGGTACATTCCTACAGACTGGTTCTTTATCGGACATCATCTTTTAACTTTCCCAATAGGCTCCAAAGTAACGAAATTTGACCAATCGTGCAAACATTGTTATCTTTCCATCTAATCATAAGAATTTCGCTTGTCTTATCAAAACTATAATCTTATTCAGCTCTAGGGCTATCCTTTCATGAAATCAATAGACATCGTTTAGTACTGTTTTCGAGCAAGGATTCAGTAGCTCTATATCCAAGGAACTTCAGATTTACAAAAGTATAGCAATTCGAAAAAATAGCAAAGTAAACAGCACTTTGTTGGCACTTTTGCCAGCAAACTCTTTACAACACGAGTGCCAAGAGGATCAATGGTATCCTCGGAAATTGTTCATCAATATGCATACATCAAATGTAAACCAATAACCGTCAAAGCTGGTCAACGCCCACAGGTTTACCCATTATAAATTATTTTAATAATGTTAATAATAAGGTGGTAATAAAAAAACAATATAAAAACAGCAAAAACTTCAACTCTAAAGCACAGTGCCAAAATAAAAATGTCTTCACCGTACTACTTTATCTTACCGTGATCGCCCAGTGTACTAAACTTAGTACAGCCGCACTTAGTATGTTACAGCTCAAAAAATTCTATACGAACTTAACCGTTTTATTTTGAATTATTTAGAATGTGGTGTTATCAAGTATGTAGATAAAATGCTTTCCAACGCTTTTCAAAGTCATATAATGTAAAATAAACTAAATAAGCCCTCACAATCCAGCAAGAACTAAATCGCCAAAACGGGGATTTCCCTTACTGTTATTTTTCAATTATGCTTTACAACAGCTACAAGAACGTTGCATGTATCTTGTCGACTGGCAAAAAGCATTGCCAGAGCGAAAAGCAGCATTATGTAATTTTTACTTCGACTTTAAGTTGTGTACTATTTATAGTACAGAGGGCGGTAATGGGTTAATGACAAAAAAACTTGCAGATACTCCATGCAGCGATTATGAAGTAACAAATGTAACTTTAACAGAAGAGAACTTTAGAAATAAAGAAATTCAACAATTCATTTCAAAAGCCAGTCTAACTTTTTTTGAAGCTTGCAATATTTCAATTGATTTTTTAAAAATAGATACAGAGAATTGGACAGCCAACAAGTCATTTTAAGAGGCAAAGAAAAAAGTTCAACAATTACAAGTGGTAAACGATGTGGCAGAACGAGGTGTGGCTTTGGCTAATACCCTCTTCAGACCGTGGGTACACATATGTGTATCTTAACTTATTACAAGGTTTAAAGACTAGCGGCATCGTGTGATCACTAGCAACCGTTTTATTACTAGCTTTAAGCTACTGGGCTTAAAAAAATATCAGTAGATGGTGCTGCTTAGAAGTTGTAGGCAATATTTTTGAATTTGAATTTACCAGTTTGAAAAAATTTCTACTAGGACTTGGCAAAATTGTTAAAAAAATTAATAAAAATTTAGTTCTTCAGTAAGGTTAGTACTTCTTGAAGATTTCTATAGTAAACATGTTGAGAAACGTGAAAAAAGTAAGTTTTTTATTTTTAGTGGTTTTTTACAATGAAATACTACTTTCTTTTCTTGGTACACATATGTATGTGTACCTCCGGTTTAAAAGTTTGTTTTCGAAAACATTGAATATTTGTTAGCTTGGATATGGATGAACAGCAGATTGCAGATATGCTCAATGATAGCGAATTTGATTTCTCGGGAGACGATGATGATGATAAGTACTTGCCTCCAGAAGTCATCCGAGAGCTTCAGTCATCTGAAGAGTGGGTGAGAGATAAAGAAGATTTGCAAAATGGGGCAGATGATGAAGTTGCAAGTTCACACCGCGTTTTTTGGAGAATAAAAGAAATGGCTAAATCTGGACCAGATATAAAGGATGATATCCTAACTTCTGAGGGTAGCTCTGACATAAACATCCTTTACTCTTTTTTTGAATATTTGGGGCTAGACTTTTGGAAATTAGTGGCAGAACAAAGTAGCATTTATTCGGCACAATAGCGGGAGCTGAAATTAATTAACACCAATACAATGAAATGATACGTTTTGCTGGTGTGCAGCTGATGATGGGCACCCTCAAATATCCTCAAGCGAAACTTTATTGGAATCGAGACTTCTGTGTACCAATTGTTAGAGAAGCAAACAATCGCGACAGGTTCTTTGAGATTATAAATTTTCTCCACTTTTCAGATAGCAATCTATCCAATGGCAATGATAAACTTTGGAAAATAAAACCACTTTCAGACCCAATTTTGAGAAAATGTCTAAGTTTGCCACGTTCCAAGCACATGTCAATCGACGAACAAATGATACCTTTTTTAGGACGTTGCGAGTATCGCAAATATATGCCATCTAAACCTAATCCACTTGAATTAAAGAACTTTGTCTGGGCTTTGAGATCTATGTTGGGAAGGATACATTACCTCAAGACGTTATGAAAAATCTTGGATTAGGAGCAGGAATTGTGGATAAGCTTTGTCGTACAATCACCGACAGCTGTGTTTTGTATGCAAACAGATTTGTTACCAGCCTAAAGCTGGCTGATAATTTAAATGAAAAAAGCGGAATTTTTCTGACTGGGACTGTAATGGGAAATAGGATTGAACCAGTGGCACAAAAACTAAAAACGGACAAGCAGTTAAAAAGGGGAGAATGGGACGAGAAAGTTAGAAGTGATGATAAAGTCTTTATCATTAAATGGATGGACAGGAAATCAGTTACGATGCAATCTACGTGTTCAAGAAGCGCTTCTGCAGATACTTGCCAACGTTGGCGCAAAAAAGAAATGAAAAAAAAATTAAATTAACTCGGCCAGCTTCTGTAAATAACTATAACTCCTGCATGGGTGGCATAGATTTATGCGATAGATTGATAGCTTACTATCGATGTTCAATGCGGACGAAAAAATGGCCCGTGAGAGCTTTCTGCCAATTCTTGGATCTAGTTGTCGTTAATCGCTTGGTCATGTACACGCGTTGCTGTGTACAAGAAAATGTCCAACGAAAGCATAAATTAAGCTTGATGATGATGATGATGAAGTATGATGGAGGCAGAGTTAAACCCAATTTATTACCTCGTGGCAATATTTCTCGTCCCAACACCAGCGCATTTGCAGGATCCCGCTTGGATGCCATAGATGAAAGTCAAGATTGTCTAAGCAAACTTCCCTCGAAGAAGCACCGTGCGGTTGTGCCACACCCACTGCCAGAAATAAGGCTTGACAATGTTGGTCACCTACCGCGCTTTGTAGAGAGAGAGTGTCTGCGTCAAAATGTCGCTACTCAACTTGGTCTTGACGCTGCCGTACTATATGTATAAAATGCAATGTATATTTATGTATTGTAAAAAATAACTGCTTTGAGCACTACCATAGCGTTAAGTCTATTGTTACCTACTAACTACTCATTTAAACCTGAAGTACACATATGTGCACCTCCTTTTTCTAACACTTTAAATAAAAACTTTAAAAAAATAATAAAAACAAGTATTTTATTTACACCTCATAAGATAAAAAAAAAAACAGTTGAAAAACCTTTTACTCAATCGGTTCATGTTCAGGTCTTAAGAGGATACTTATATTAATGTCACAACTTCTGAAACTGATTTCCAAAATTTATGACAAGGTATAGAATTACATCGCAAGAACATCAATAAATGATTTTTCATAGAGCAAAATAAAAAATTTGTCTTTCAAACTGCATCATTAGTTTTTTAGGTTTTCATTTAAACTTAAAAAGTTGTAAAGCGTTCTTACAAACATTTTTAAAAAATTACGAAAAATTAAAATTTAGGGTATTTAACTGAGTAAACTTATCACCAAAACTTATAAGTTTTTCACACAGGAATAAAGCTTGGATACTTTTCTTTAAAACTGTTTACTCAGGAAACCCGTGGTATTAACCACGGTATTAACCAAGTTATGAGTAAAGTTAAAAAAAAACCAACAACTCCGGTTTTTTATGAAAACTCTATTTACGCGACCTCTAAACCTATTCCGAAAATTCTTAAACATAAAAACCAAAAATACTTTACCCTATAAGCTTTTAAATTTTGATTGAGCACCTATGAATAATCAGAAAGAAAAACATTTTTGGGACCCCCTAATACACAGAATCTAGCAGACTTTATTATTTTATTATTCAGTTTTCATTTTTTATATTTATATTTTTTTTTGTTTTTCTTTTTTTATTATATAAAATCTTTGCATTTGTTACTTTTTGAAAACGTGAGAAAATGTTTTTATAAATCTCGTGTTTCGGTTTAAAATAGTTTCATAAACTAATATGAAACTATTTTATTTTAGATTGCTTTTAAAATTCAAATAAATATCGAAATAACAAATACATACATATGTACATCACAACGACAATGTCAAAATAATAATTTCAATATAAATTACATTTTTCATTATTGACCATCAATTGACCCGACTCACTACTACACACTATGTACATTTATTTATTCAATCAAATTTAAATCTAAGTCAATTAGGCAATTTTACTCTTGTGTCCGCAAAGTGGGACATTTTTCATATAATTTGATTATGTGAGTGTTTAATTATGATTCGAATCTAAATTGATGTTGTTGTTTTCTCGATATTAATTAACAAATTTTCTTTTACGTGTATTTTTTTCTTTAATATTGTATTCTGATCTATTTAACCCCCATAAATTGTGTATTTCATTGTTTAAACATTCATAATTACAACATTTGTTTGTATGCACATATAATTAAGAGCTAGTTGTTTACTTGTCAGTTAAACTCAGCTTAACACACTTTTATATTAAACCTCAAATATATTTTGCCGGGATTTAACTACTGATTGTGTTTCTCAGTAGTGGATTACCTCCTGTCAATTTTGTTAGCATTGCCGTACTGTTCAGTCAAAATACATATGGCATTCCTCCTAATTTTTTTATATAAATATGGCAACATCTTAAATTTTCGCAAAAAAGCAACCGCGTCAATAAGAGTATTTGAAAACTTTAACTTTGAAAAAAAAAATTAAAAATGGATTAAATGTGTGGTTCAATTAGTTCTAAAACATTATATGCGGATTGTTTCGTTAAGCAAAATCTTTGAAAGAATTCGGCGTCGGTATAACTGCAGAAATGATTTGGACGTGTCCTTATTGTTCGTATCTTTCTAACAATTGACATATTTAGGTTATTATATGTGTTTGAATCACTTAAATCTTCATCATCACTAGAATAATCCATTTTTTTTTAATTTTTGTTAAAATGTCGTAAATTTCTTTTCAATTGTTGAATTGTTTATTTTATTTTTCAGCTGTTTGTATTTTGACATTTTATATCTAGGTTTAACTCACCAATGATGCTCAGTTAAACCTAGATTATATATCAAATAAATAATAACTGAGAAACACAACTTTTAGTTTAATCTAGGTTTAAGCGAAAAATGTAGATTATTTTTATCCCAGAAACTAGCTCTAAGAGAAATAGTGACTTGAAGTTTATACAATAATGAAAAGGTACATATCGCTTGTTATTTATAGGAATTAAACGTTAGTGAACTGTAGTATAAACGGAATATTTTTAATAATTGTATTATTTATATTGCAGTTATATTGTGGGTTCGGAAACAGCCCATTTGGCCGGAAATTGGCGTTGGGCTTTACGTATTACGCCAATTTTGGGAATTGCTGCTGTGATATTTATTTGGTTGATTAAAGATCCACAACGTGGTGAAAGTGAAGGATCTCATAATATGTCCACCACCACTTACGGAGAGGATGTAAAATATTTAATGAAAAATAAGTCATTTATGTTGTCAACGGCTGGTTTTACATGTGTAGCTTTTGTGGCTGGTGCTTTGGCCTGGTGGGCACCCAAATTCATCTATCTCGGTCTTAAAATGCAAGCTGGCAATGAAAATCTAATACAAAACGAGTAAGTTAACCAAGAAATTTCTCTTCGAATATTCATAGCTCGCACCATACGAGATAATGATTTAAAATATTGAAAAAAATAACTTTATTTTTATCACAAAAAAAAATGTTAGCGTGTCGTACAAGTTTGGCATGATTACTATGTTGGCTGGTCTAATTGGTGTACCCTTGGGCTCAGTGTTAGCCCAACGTTTACGAGTACAAATTGAAAATTGTGATCCCTACATATGTGCTGCTGGACTCTTGATATCCGCTCCAATGGCGTATATGGCCATAGTGTTGCCTCAGACCAGTTCAACATTATGCTTCCTGTTTATTTTCGGTGCTCAAGTGGCATTGAATTTATGTTGGTCGATTGTGGCGGACATATTGTTGGTAAGACTCGATATACATACTTTTGTTACATATTAAGGAAAAAGAGATGCTGTTACTGTTTCAAATACTTAAATTACCAACACTTTTTCTCAACATACAATGGTCAACTAGAATTTCCGCTTGTACGAACGCCAATTGAAACCATATTGTTCAATAATTTGTTTGTTTGCTTTTTCTTAACTAAAATATGTATCTAAAATAATTCATTTTCTATTTTCTTCTCCTCAATGAATAATTAAACAAACAAAAATGTATGCACATTGTTAATCGGTATTGCAACAATAGTGTATCATTCAAATTCGGTGCCATAACAATGGTAGCTGGTATAATTGGCGTGCCTTTAGGCTCAATTTTATCACAAAAAATGGCTAAACGTTTTCCCAGCGCTGATCCTATAATCTGTGCATTTGGATTGATATTCAGTGTGCCCCTGTTGACGGGTGCCATGATCATTGTCACTCAAAATACTGTCTCCACATATGTTTTAATATTTTTGGGACAATTATCATTAAATATGAATTGGGCAATTGTTGCTGATATTTTGCTGGTAAGATATTGTTTTTCGTTTTGATTTCTTTCACTCTTCTTACTATATCAATTCAATCACATACATGTTGTTTAAATTGTATTTTTTTTTTTTTTTTGAAAAGCATAATTTTTACTGTTATAATTAACATTGCTACAATTTTTTAATAGATGTGTATTTAATTATAAATTTAATTATTAAAGAGCAAAATTATTTATTTTACATATATACTCGTATAAAATATATTTAGATTTTATTTGCTAGAAATTTGAGTTTAATATTCTAATGAAATATAACACTATTTTTGATAATATTTGTTATGTATGGATAAACATATTTATAAAAATTACATAATTATCATAATAGTGTAAATGATATTAACAATCTGATAGATATGTATATATTTTAGTTTTGCAATGTAATAAGCTAAATTTAATTCATAATTTTATAAAATTTAATTGTTTAATATTTTTGCTCTTTAATTTTTTTAGTTAAACTGTAATAATTTTTGGTGTTTGTAGAGAATTATTATTGTATTTACATATATCTCTTTTCTTTTCTTGTACAAATTTCTTTATGTAATTATTTAAAGTTTATTTTATTATTTTTTCTGTAAATGGTAAATGGTGTTGGTAAATATGTAACTAAACTCTTTCAAAGATTTAACAAAACAAAAATTAAACAAATGAAAACCGCACACAACCCAAAAAAAAAAAAAATACACATCACTCTCTGTAATAACATATCGTTAGCGGAAATGCAAAACCACGTAACTTGCAAACAATTAAAAACACGTTCTTAACTTATTGAGACGTATTTTTCAAAAGCCATATCTTGGCAAATTTTTTAATTGTTTTGATTTGAAATTATGTTAAAAAAGTAGTGGAATTTAAAAATTAATTACTACTACTGCATTACTATTAAATTTTAAATGCATTGAAGCTAACGATATGTATTAAAACAATATTTTTGCACAAAAACACAACGTATTACCACAAACAAGACTTGTGTTAAATTAAGAATGTATCGATTTTCAAAGTGTAATATTCTTCATAATTTGTAAGTTTTTGAAGCCCCAGATAAACTACGAACTAAGAACAAAAGTAGTATACATAATAGGGTGAAGGTTTTGTAAAATGGGGGTGAGCGAAATATTGGGATAAATTTATGTAAGAATTCTATTTAATATAAAGAGTGTATTTTAAGAATTAAATTTGTTTTTGCTGGGTTTTAGCACACACCCTCTTTTCAGTATTTGTTGCGGTTTTTATGTGTGTCGCAAGCATACATGTTTATATACATATATCACAGTAATATACATATTTAGTAATTGCAATATTGATGGATATTATATTTATTCTATGCGATGTCATACAATAATTTTACAAAATAGTTTTATTACCTTCCCTTACTCTAACCACAAAAGATTACTTCCATTTTCTTATCTATTTATTTGCATTTTTTCAAGTCGAACGCAACCACACCCCATTTAAGATTTAATAAAAATATAAAATGTTTTTTTTTTTTTTTTTTTTGTTACATGACGCCTGCCAGCTTATTAAACATTTTTCATTTCCTACAAAGTTGTACTCAATTAATCCCCAGGGATATAACATACAACCTGTTTTATCCCATTTAAAAAGGGATGAGTCAGAAGGGGGATTTTTTAAAAGGAAGAAAACGGTACACATTTTTTTGTAAACACTTGCATCGCAAATAAAGTTAATAACAAAAATTATGATAAATTTGCTCGTCCCCTCACAATAAGAAATTTCATCACTTTTTTTTAAATTGGAAAAATCTTATGCATAATGATGAAAAATTTCTTGGCTTAGGGTATTTTTCAAACGATTAAGTTGAGTAATAATTCAAAGGAATCATTAACAATGACGACTTATAATTCTTGTTTTTCGCCACCCGCAACCTGTTAAATTTTCATGATTTGGTTTAAAATACTTATGTTTTAAACAAAGAAGTTTCCAATTTTTCTTTAGTTTTTCCATTAACTTGTAAAGAAGAGGAAAAACGTCAGATTGCCGTTTATGTTTTTGTGACGTTGCTTTTTTGGCGTCTCATGATAATTTTTCTATTCGCTAATATTATTTTTAACTCATTCATGTTAATTGCCAAAAAAAAACATACCACACATATTTTAATCGTATTATCTAATATTGCATAATTCTTTCCGTGTGACATAGCTACATATATCGGGTTTTTCAATAAGAGTGCTACAAACGTTTTTTTTTTAAATAAAACAAAAACGGTTTTGAATATCAACGAAATTCTTTATTCCTGTGAAAGTACGTTCGATGCCATTATGTATGGAACTCGATTTCTTTTGCATGGCCACCACAGGCACGCTTACATAAGTCCAGACGCTGAACCCAATTTTCAAGCCGATACTGCTGCAATTTCACGTTCGATATTCGTACGAAGTTCATCAATTATCGCTGGATTGTTGGCATAGACCATAGACTTGACGTAGCCCCACAGGAAATAGTCTAACGGCGTCAAATCGCACGATCGAAGCGGCCAATCGATTGGATCATTTCGTGAGATAACACGTTCTCTAAACTTGGTTTCCAATAAATTGATTGTGACATTCGCTGTGTGGCTTGTGGTGCCGTCCTGTTGGAACCACATGTCCTCCAAGTCCATATCATCCAATTGGGGACAAAAATATCCTGTTATCATTCCCATTCACAGTAACGTGCCGGTCTTGACATTACGGAACCGTAATTGCTGTCTGACCAATAACGCATATTTTGCTTTTTGACGAAGCCATTCAGCCAGAAATGAGCCTCATCGCTGAAGATGATTTTTCGATGAAAATCCCCGAATCATTTTCAAGTTGTTGCTCAGCCCAATTCACGAACATACGACGCTTCTGATGGTCAATCAGCTTCAGTTCTTGTGCCAATTTGATCTTGTAAGGATGTAGGCCAAGATCTTTTCATAAAATTCGCCATAACGACGGCACGGAGATGCCCAACGCTTGAGAACGACGTGTGAGAGACACATTTGGGTTTTCTTCAACTGACGCCTCAGTGGCAGCATTATTTTCGATAATACGGGCACTTCTTTGTCTCACTGGCACGGGAACATTTTGTACTGTGCTTGTGGATTCAAATTTTTCCACTAGACGCTCAATTGTTGATCTGGTAGGACAATTATGACGACCATAAATTGGACGTAGCGCTGTTAAGGTTGAGGCCACTGACTCCGAATTTCGGTAGTAAATTTAAATTTTAAATTTCCATCATGAAATGGCAAACCTTACTGAAGAGAAATATCAAAAGTGCGGCAAAAAATATGGCGTCGTTTGCTGTCCCTATCGGTCTACTTTTGTAGCATCCCTATTAAAACACGCGTTATATACTACTATTTATTTTCTTTTCGAATTTTAATTTTCAATTCTAATTACTTTTTGTCAACTGGCAACAAAATCAAACACAAATTAAAAGTAATACCTATAAAAATAAATGTACATATCTATCTAAAGGTAGGAAGGCTGGTGTGAGTCACCTCACACCCTCACCCAGAGACCAATATGGTCCATTGCGATGCCTTAGATTCTCTACCAAATGTCTGACTAGTTTACATGTGTCTGACTGATCTACAATATATGTCTGACTCGTTTACATATGTCTGACTGGTCTATATATGTCTGACTGGTCTATAAATGTGTGACTTATCTCCATATGTCTGACTGGTCTATAAATGTGTGACTTATCTCCATATGTCTGACTGGTCTACATATGTCTGACTGGTCTATAAATGTGTGACTTATCTCCATATGTCTGACTGGTCTATATATGTCTGACTGGTCTATAAATGTGTGACTTATCTCCATATGTCTGACTGGTCTACATATGTCTGACTCGTCTACCTAGAGTCTTTGGCGGGAATCGAACCTGCAACCCTTTGACTGATAGGTTGCATACAAAATGTCCTAATATTTTACCAAAATTTTATTTTTGGGGGATATTTTTAGATATATCGAAAGTTGGTGGTTATTTTATAAAATTGGGTAAGACTTAACTTTTGGCCATATACAAACCTCGATAACTCGAAAGTAAAACGCAAATAACCTTTGTTATGTCTTCAAAATACATACATTTAATTTATATTAAATCTGACACTTCCCACTTAATGGGAAATATAAATATTGTCCACCTAGAAATAATTAAACAGAGAAGATCCCTATTGTTTTAGTTGGTGACCGCGTATTGAACTTCAAAACAAGTAAGAAAGTATAGTCGGTTAAGCCCGACCATATAATACCCTACACCCAGTATATGTATAAAACAGTTTTTCAGAAGTGGACGCTATGTTGGAGATATTACTTATCCAATCCAAAAATTTAGTGTCATGATTTCTGTGAATATAAATATTATATGTGTTATACTTTATCTCGATATAAATACTTCTAAAAGATTTATGGAGCTTAAAGCGAATTACGGAGATGGTCTTATATGGGAGTTTCGACTAATTATAGACCGAACATTATAAAATTAGGTGTCATCATTTCTATACATAGGACACTTATTTGTGTTGAATTTTATTTCAATACCAACATTTTTAAGAAATTTATGATCGTTAAAGTGATTTTCGGAAGTAGCTACCAAGAATGATAAAGATTACGCCAACGCGCGTAAAATTTTAAAATGTTCTGCTAATTTTTTCTCACTTGTTTTTTTTTTTACTCATGTTTTGCTTGCATTTGCTCACTGCACTCTTCATGTTTATATTTTTTGTTGTTTTTTATTTTTTGTTTGTTTTTCTTTTTTAAACAGATTTTATTTTAGAACTCTCAGAGATTTCAATTGCAAGGTTGCCAACTATCACATAAAACATACATTTTTCGCAAGAAATTTTAATTCTAACACATGAAACATTCTTGGTAACCCTTAGAATGGAACTTCTACGTCACATGACGGGAAATCATGCACATGGCGTAATCTTTATTTTATCATTATTGGTAGCTACGACTAATTATGGACCGATCACAATAAAATTGTACATTTTTGATTGAGTTATGCTCTTTAAAGTGATATATGGGAGCTACGACTAATTATGGACCGATCGTCATAAAAATTGTAGATGCTTTGGCTTCATTTACCTCTCATTTGTGGTGAAATATGTTTGAATACTTGCAAAATTCAAACATTTATGATCGTTAAACCCCAATTCCGAGAGGACATTTGTATTTGGGTAAGGTGAAATAATGGACCGATTTCCACCATTTCCAATCCGTCTTTGGGCCGAAAAACTATCACGTACCAAAGTTTATCGAAATATCTTAAAAATTGCGACCTGTACTCTGCGCACAAGCTTTACATGGACAGCCAGCCAGACAGACGGACATAGTTAAATCGACTCAGAAAGTGATTCTGATCCGATCGGTATACTTTAAGGTTGGTGTTGGACCAATATTTCTGGGCGTTACAAAATCAGCACAAATCCAATATACCCTCCCCACTATGGTGGTGTAGGGTATAAATAGCTACATACATAAGTATTTAAATTCCGAAACAATAAGAAAACAATCATCCCTATCGTGAATAAAAATTCCACATGAAATTTGTTCCCTTTTCACATTTTTTCTATTAAAATTCAATGTTAAAAAATAAAAGGGAACAAATTTCATGTGGAATTTTTATTCACGATAGGGGTGAATAAATTATTGTAAATTGTTCCAGATTTTGGAATTAAGTCTTTGTTTAAAACTAGTTCAAACAAAATTTTTGTTTTTAACTTATTGCTTATTAAGCTTATATTGAATTTTCATATTAATATGGCAATACTTTAAATTTTATAAAAAAAGCAAGCACGTCCATAGCTGTTTTGTAAATTTAAACTTTGTAAAATGAAAAAGTTTCCAACGAAATATATATAGTTCTATCTTATATTTAATTGGCCAATGGTGCTCAGTTAAACCTAGGTTATACAGTGAAAAACAAACATTTTAGTCTAAGCTAGCTTTAAACAATTAATTTCAACTGCAATAATTACATATTTGCAAAGTATAAAAAACATTCGAAAATGCTTTTAATTTATCAAAGTTTAGTTTATTATTAGAATTTTCATTTGGACACAATTTGTATTGGAAACACGAGGAAAATTAAAAATATCAGATAATGTTGAATAATCTACTTTACTATTATATAAAAAACTAAAAAAAAACTTCATTTCAGTATATTTTAAATAATAAAAACGTTATTTCAACACTACCCTCCCTCCCATATTGAAAAAAATATTTTGTGGTGTGTATGTGCGTGTGTGATTTTAAATATACATATATATTTTTCAATGCAAATACGTAAAATAACCTCTAAAAACCCTTAAAAACCAACATCATTTATTTCATGAAATTCTTCTATGCTTTCTTCTACTGGGTAAATACAATACAAGTTAAGTTGTTGTTAATTTAACAGTAAAAATTATCACCCTAAAGAAATACAAATTTAAATTAAAGAACACTTTTAACGCTTAACAGCAAAAACCCCACCAAATTACACTTGATAAAAAAAATATGTATTTTTTTATTTATATTTTGAAACACCAGCTAATATAATGTTGTTGTATTTAAAGTAAAAAAGCAGAAACAACAACAATTGGCCTTAATTCATATAAATGCCTAAACGTATGCTATAAAAACAAACAGAAAATGTTGTTTTAGTACTTCGTCAGCGTACTCTTCCCATCTATTAGTACCACAATGAAAAAGTAATGGTAATTTTATGGTAACAGTTGCTGCTCTCTCTTTTTCTTTCATTTTTTTTATTTATGTTTATATGTACGGTTACTGAGAACAGAACCTAGAAAAAATGGTTCCAGTTTAACAGATGTGCTATTTCCTGTCCTGTGTGTTTTGTGTTGTTATGCTCAAGTGGCTCCATCTCCTAAATGCTTTCAGTACTAATATTGGTGCATGTTTAAGAAAATGTTCTAAAGCTTTTTATTTTGCTTATTGTGTGCACAGTAGTTAAATGTTGTCAACTTGCAAATTCATAAATAAAATTACTACATTTTCGATTTTCTTTATTATTTTTTATTTTAGTATGTGGTTGTTCCTACACGCAGATCAACAGCTGAAGCATTCCAAATATTAATATCACATGCTTTGGGTGATGCTGGTAGTCCGTACTTAGTTGGAGTGGTAAGTTTAAAACTTATACATATGATTAAAATAATAATTAAAATTATATAAAAAAAAATATTAGCAGAACTTAATAGCGTAAAATTATAATTAGATGCAAATGCAAAAACTCTTTATGATATAAAGCGTGATCCATTTCGAGGTTCCCTATTTTTTATTTTAAAGAAAAAAAAAATCAAATTTTATGGGGAATGTTTATTATCATTTGAAAGAACATTCTTTGGCATTTATTGTGTCTATCATCGCAGATGGTCTATCCGTTGAGTCCAATCGATCGAGCATTTCGACTGGTAACTGGCGAATGACACGTGTGATATTTTTCTCCAAGGCCTGAATCGCATAAACTTTAGACTTTGCATATCCCTACAAGAAAAAAAGTCTAACGGTGTGATATCACACGATCTTGGTGTGTGGGAAGTGGCTCCGTCATGCTGAAACCAAATGTCGCCGAGATCACGAGCTTTAATTTCAGGCATTAAAAAATAGTGGATTATCATGGCACCATAACGGTCGCCATTGACGGTGACGTTCGCACCGGCATCATTTTTAAAGAAATATGGACCGTTGATTCCACCGGCGCACAAACCACACCAAATCGTTGTTTTTTCTATATGAAGTGGTAGTTCTTGAATCTCTTCAGGTTGCTCTTAATCCCAAATGCAACAATTTTGTTTATTTACATACCCATTGAGCAAGAAATGGGCCGATTATGTTGACTATAAGTTAAGCGAAGTGCACGAAATACATTCCTCACAGAACGTGAATTTTCGTAATAAAGTTGAACGATTTGTAAACGTTGTTCAGGGGCCAAATTACCGCATTCGATATCGAGTAAAATTGATCGTAATTTTCTTATTTGAGATTATGGCATACGATGTCGAGCCTGTGCGACATCTAAAAAGATAGGCGAACAATATTGTTTAAGCTCAAAAGACAAACACGATAGTAAGTCAAATCCATTCTGGCTTTGGTATCATTATAATTTAAGAAATTTTCCAATCTTTTGGAAAAACGCCTAGTTTTAAGATCGCATTAAATAATACTATTAGTTCAACAATAGCTACATTAGGTAGGTTTTTTATCATGGACGGTGTTATTTAATTATAGCCCCGAGACTTTATTGGGTTATTATAGTTTTTTGAATATCTTCAGGACTGAATGAGATTATTCCAGAGTATAATGAACAATAGGTGGTTCCTCGAGTTCAAATTCGTTCATGGGGGGTTTAATTAAAATACAGTACTTAAATGCTCTGCGAATACCAAGCCTTTATCCTTAGTGTAATGGACTTCGGGTCTCTACCTCACTTTAAAATTAAAAAATAATAAATTCTTATGGCCTTATTCATAAAACTTACAATAAATTTACATACAAAATTTGCTTTAAACCTCTTAAAAACATGTTGTAAGTTTTTATGAATAATGGGGCTAATATTTAAGCTTTTAGTTATTAATATTATTAATTGTTTTTTTATTTTTTAGCTTTCTGAAGCAATTAAAAAGCATTTACGCACAACTGCCCATAGAGCTTCGGAGCTAGTGAGCAGTGGTAGTTTAGAAAGTTTATCTCTAACACTGGGCGAAGTTTTCAATTCAACAACAACCACAACAGAGTCAACGACATTAATGGTGCCCACAACAACGATGTCATTGCAGTCACAAAGTTTAGGTTTAGTCGAGGTAAGCAACAAAGCAATTTTATTGTCATTTAAAATTCGCCTGGACGAATCTTTAATTAATTTCAAAATAAAATAATGAAATAATTCAAAAGTCTAATTCATTAGTACTTGAAACCATTCCTTTGAGAATTTATGCCTTAAAGAATTAATTCTTTACTGAATCATAAAATTGTTTAATGAATGAGAATTTTGTCCTCTTGCGAGTATTAATTGTAAAAATTTTTTATAAAATTTTTTATTCGAAGGTTTACTTCTAGTTAAACATAAAAATATACAAAAATAAATTTTAAATAAACCTTCGAATAAAAAAAAATGTTAAACAATTTTTTAATTTAAATCGATTATAAACTAACTTAATAATAATTTAATCTGTCAATTAAAAGCTATTTCAAATTAACGTTCAACTTTTTTTGTTTAATTCTGTAAAAAAAATTAAAAAGAAACCAATTGAAATTGAGAATTTTTTTTTGTGTATTTAGACTGAATGAATGTTTGGGAATGTTTTTTTTTTTGGTTTTAACTGCATTCATTTATAATTTTAAGTTAATATAAGAGTAATTTACTTCAACGTTTTTTACCCCTGCGAAATATTGCACAAACACAGTAACAAAAGGTATTTGGATGTTTTGTTTATGCGATATTTTGCGTTTTCGCAAGAATTAAAAATGATGATGCGAATTATTCTATTATTTGTAAGTAAATTAATTCATTTTTTTTTTGCTAATTTTTGCAGGATACTGATCTAATTAAATTTGAGGCTTTACAATATTCTCTTTTCTCAACAAGTTTCGTTGAGGTTATTGGTGGTATTTTCTTCCTAATAACCGCCGCCTTTATTATTAACGACAAGAAAAAGGCTTCTGAAGCTATTCGTGGTAAGTTACATTTACAATTGTATAGTCACATACGGACTTTTATTTCATAATTTTTTATATTTTATTCAATGAGACTAATTTTTTATTTTCAAAATTGTTCAATTTATTTTTTCTTCAGTTTTCGAATTAAAAAAGATTTCTATTATAAATGATACGAATAAAATTGAATCGGACGATTCATCATCATGTTCTGAAAAAACTGAAATTTAATAGTTTTAGGCGACCTTTACTTTTTCTTAAGATCTTTAGGTGGGTTACTTTTCTCCTGCTTGAAAATGTTTAACTTGTTACTGTTTTTTTTTAATTCCACTAACAAAATGTCATCCAAACTATTTTTGGCTAATTAATTAAAACGCAAAATTATATTTATACCTAATGGAATAACTTAAAATAATTAGAAGTTCGAAAAAAAATTATAAAATAAGCGCAGTCTAAAATTAAAACAATTAGACTCTTAATTCTTTGAGCAAATTTAACTTCTTGTTTTAATCATAAAATATATTACGTACGTCTGTTCCAGTTATTTTTGGTTTTTATTTGTCCTAAAACGACTCTACTATATTTCATAAAAATATCGTTTTTTGTAAATATTTTGAGGTCTTACACAACAATGATAAATAAATTTGTATTAAGAATAATATTGATCTAAGAATATTATCTTATACATAATTAACATTTATATTTTTTATGTGTTAACGTCGTTTTTTTAAATCCCATATCTCGAAAATTATGAACAGCCAATAAAAAAAATTGTAATCTCCATCCTACTTGCAATTATTGGATCCTTCCCATGCATAGTTTGCTAAAACGCCACTTTGAAAAAAATACTGTTATCATCTAACTTTTATTAAACTCGTTACGATCCCTGTTTTTAACAAAATTGTCTGCCATTTCCTCCGTGAAACCATTCGAAAATTGTTTAAAACAAGTTGTTTTTCATAAAGTAATATGCTAGAAACCCTTACCCTCAATTTATGTACTTATGTATGTATTTTATAAATGAATTTGTTTATTTTCATAAAGTTATTTGAATTACTTTATTGAGTATCTATATATATAAAAGTGATTGGGTGTCTGTATGTATGTATGTTTATTATTATTAGTTTGGGATATATAGACGGCTAAACGGCTGAACCGATTTGGAGCTATAGGCTACTTTTTTTCTGAAATTTTAAGTGGGCGTGGTACCTCCCATACAAAGTTAATTTTAAAAATCAAATACTTAGGAAACTATAATAGCTACAGTACTTCAATTTTGCATGAGCAATTCCAATGTTTGTTTAAATATTTGCGGAAAAAATGGGAGTAGTAGCGACAGGGGGCGTAGCACCTCTCATATGATGATAATTAAAAAAAATCAAATATACATATGGTATACAATAAGATATATGGTATATGGTATGGTACCATCAATATTAATATTTAGGACAAGAATGGGCGTGGCGCCTCCCATAGATATGATGACAAATTATATATAGGGAAAGCTATATCAGCTATCAATATTAATATTTAGGACATCAATGCTCTGACTAGCAACTTAAGTAAATGTTAAAATTTGTATACATTTGAAACCCTTATCTATATATAAAAGTGAATGTGTTTGTTTGTTTGTATATTGTAAATCATAATAAGATAATATAATAAGAATTAATTTAAAATGAAAACTGATTAGCTTAAAGAGGAATATTTAGGAAAACTGTAGATTTTAATAACTCTAAACTTTTTATTTCACTACGATACGGGTAGTTAAGCTTTAGCTAGTACATATATAAAATAGGACCAAAAACAATTAAAGGAATTTTAAACTGCAGTGCAGTGATGCATTTCCGAAAAGGTCCATAATATTTTCCTTAACATGGTGAATATGAAAAAATGTTAAACCTATTTTTAGTTTTATAAATTTTTACATTGCATACAATTGTTATGATAAATATACAAACTCTGTAAATAATGGTAAGAGTTGGTGATTACACCAATAACGAGTATATTTGTAGGTAAATGGTTAAAATTAGATAAAATTTAAAAATAAATAATATATAAAATTTGCGCTAAAACTGAATTAGAAATATGTACTGAATAATGATATTCTAGTCCTAACAACAGCGTAGTTTTTGTAATTCTCATTATATTTAGGTGGAAAGTATTTAAGATTCGGCACAGTCGAATATATCACTCTAGCTTGTTGTTTATTTTTAAACAAATGCTGATTACCTTTGATTTGTACTAAATTATTAACACAAAAGCATGCTGATGATTTTTTTTAATTTTTCTAAATTTTTAATCGTTTGATACATTTTGTATTTCTTTATCTTTGCAGAAGGTCATCAAGCTGTGCCAGTTACTCCTGTTGACATTAATGAAATTTCATAAATTTCAGTTTGACAACAAGAAACACCCACTTTGAATTGGAATTCAAAAGAAGGAAATAATTTTATCATTTTCAAGTGTACATTTTATCGGAAAATGTATGCTAGAATATTGATATCGACTGATGATAATAATATACATACATACTATATATTAAATTAATTATATACATATATATTTATATATATATATGTATGTATATATAAATATAAATAGATATACATAAATATAACAATAACAACATCATTAACTATTGATTAAGTTAAAATTTCATTGTTTAAACATATATTTTTTCTACTCATCTTGAGCTGCATCAAATGGGATACTTAAACACAATTATGAATGTAAATTATTAAGAAATGTAAATGCTTTAGTAATCCTATAATGATAAGAGAACAAATAGAGCATTAACTGGTAGATCAACTTAGAAACATAAATGTCGAGTGTGCCTCAGGTGCATGTTCCTAAAATGCAACAAAACCCTATGGTTAGGAATGAAAAGAGAAAAGTAGTAGGAATGAATACATTTATTTAATACACCATCAAATATCTCTTTTTATTTTTATTTTAATTTATCTCAATATAAGTTACCTATTTTTTACAACTCTTATTATAGTATTTCTTATTTTTATTGTTATTTTACAAAATTTCTTGTTTACCCCTGCTATTTTAATATCTTTTATTAGTATTGTATAGATTAAAAATATTTGCCTGGCAACAGATACAGCCGTTTTAACTGTAATTCAAAAAATAATTTTGAAATTACAAAAAAAAAAACTAATTGATTTTAATATTGAAAAATTTAAGGCTGATGAGTTATTTTTTCTAAACTGCTTTTGTATTTGATGAATAAAAACTTGTTATATTGTTTTAATTTATAATCCCATTGGGTTTATTGGTTACTAATAAAGTTTTGTTTTATTTTTCGAATTACATGTTGAAATGGTGTTGTAAAAATATTTGTATTTAATAGTAGTAGTTAGGAAAGGGCAATTATTTTTTTAATTTCTTAGTTTTTATTTTGTTTATATTTCGGACAGTAATTCTAAATACTAGGATCATTTCAAAACATAACTCACTAATCAGCCACTCAAGCACCGACTTATCGCCAATCATATTTTTTATATACATAGTTATATAGTTTAATAAGAAATTAATATTATTTTCTTTTCAAAATTATTTTTTTTTTCAATATTATTTTCTTAAATAAAAAAATGAATTAGTTAGTTCACAGAATTTGTATTTGTATGTTTATGTAGTTAGTTCATAATTAATGGTTTAAGAAAATGGAAATAAATGAAAGAAAAGAAAACTCAACTAAACTAAGAAATAAAATAAAGCAATTTTATTATTGATGCAAAGAAAATGTCCATTCAACTCATATTCGTATTTATTATAACTCTGCCTTAAAGTAGTAGTACATTTTGTTTCCTTTTATCTGATTTGATTGAAAACATATGCACATAAAAAGTGATTAGCTTTAAGATCATTCATACCTTCTCTCCTTCTTTTTCTAATGTATTATTCATACATACAAATACATACTTACAAACGTATATATATGTATATGTAAATTTTTGTTAATTACTTATTAAAATTTTATTTATTTACATACGTTAATTAAAAATTGGTTAATTGGCATCCATGAAATTGAATGATGAAAACAAAAAGACTGTAGATTATTTTCCAAAATTGTAAAAATTAGAATGTGTTAAATAAAGAAAGAACCCCATGAAATCACTACCATTAAACAAATAATTAGACGTTAAGAATAAATACAACATTATGATTATATTTAGCTATATTTATCAACTTATAAAATAAAACTACGATTAAAGTGAAATATGAAATATTGTTTTTTTTTAATTCCTTAAAACTGTTATTTTTACACAAATAATTAATGCGAACCATAATCAGTAAAAATCAGTGGAATGTCAAATGGGATTGTTTATACTTCCTTCCTTCATCACATTATAATTATCACAACTCAATCTCAAGTTACAAAATCAAATGCTTTTTAAATTTCCTCAGTAATTTGTTCTAAAGCTCTAAAAATTGGGTTTTAGCAAAGAAAAATTTATTTGTATGAAAAATGTGAATCGAAAATATCTGTACGTTGTTCTTTGCAAACATGCAAAAATGTATGTCAATAATGGTGAGTTAAGAATATTCACCCGTATCGTGAATAAAAATTGCACATGAAATTTGTTCCCTTTTATTTTTTAACATTGAATTTTAATAGGAAAATGTGAAAAAGGAATAAATTTCATGTGGAATTTTTATTCACAATAGGGGTGATTATGTTTACAGTAAATCTAGACATGTTAATTGGCAGTGTAGAAAATGCATTCTAATTTGTCAATTTTCTAAATTACTTTACAATAAAATTCTTTGCATTGTTGCAGTAATCATGAATGAACTCAAGCCAGAAAAAAATTCTCTGATATTAAGAAATGGCAAACAAAGTGCCGGCTATTTATATTTTTTTAAATATGTAATTCTAACGAATTTTACAATTTAAAAAATATCTGACTTCCGTTGCCGACTCTATTGTAAGCGAAGCATGGAGTACAATTTCTTTATAACTATTATTTTATAAGTATAAAATGTATAAAATATCATTTTTGTTCTTTTCCATAAAATTACTTCTTTTACATTGCTGTTTTTATACCCACCACCAAAAAGATGGGGTGTATGTTACGTTTGTCATTGCGTTTGTAACACGTCGAAATAATGGTCGTAGAGCTAAAAATTCTAAATATTCTGTGTCCTTATAAGATTCTAAGACGATCTAGCCATGTCCGTCTGTTGAAATAACGATAGAGCTTCGAAAAGACATAGAGCAATGAACATTTTACCAAACATTTTCTGATCTACCGAAATGTTTGGTATTGAAAATGGGCAAAATCGGTACAGTAGGATCCGAGTTATAGATCAAAGATTTAGACTACGAGTACCTCGATATTTTTCAGATATTTATACCCTTCACCTTCATGAGAAGGGTATATATAAGTTTGTCATTCCGTGTGAAATTTCCACAATATAATTTTCCGACCCTATAAAGTATATATATATTTTGGATCCTTATAGATAGCGGAGTCGATTAAGCCATGTCCGTCTGCCTGAGTGTTTAAATCAGTTTTTTGAAATCCCCAGATATATTCGGGATCCAAATCTTCAATAATTCTGTCAAAAATGCTTTCGAGAAGTTTGCTATTCAAAAACAGCAAAATCGGTTTAGGTCAACCAGAGTTATGGACCAATATGTGAGACAACCTCCATAAAAATTTGATATTTTTTTTGACATTTTATTGCAATATTTTGAAATATATTGTAGATAATACCATGAAATTTTGTGTACGTTGTTTGTATGATAAAACAAGAAAGTGTGCGGAAAATAGTAAGAATCGATCCATGATTTCTCATAGCCCCCATACAAATATATATATTCCCGAAATATAGCTTAATGATAAATAAATGCCTATAAAATTGGAATATCAAGACAAAATTCAGCAAAAATAAGTCTTATACAAAAACAAATCGCAAAACGAATTTTTTTTAGTTCGGTCCATATTTGACCATAGACCCCATATAAAGTCCACTTCCAAAATTCACTTAAATACCTATAAAACAGATATAAATAATGTTAAACGGCTAAAATTTGACATAAATACTCTTTATAGCCAAATAAATTTTTGTACTAAATTTTATGGTAGTCGGCCCAGAACTGGTCATAGCTCCCATACAAGGACCACATTTGAAAAAGACATTTTTCCCTATATATATTGTATAAATATCGGTACCGACTCTAAACGTTGCACAGATCATTTACATATATACAAAAATCATCCCACAAAAGTGTTTTGAATTTCGGTCTATTTTTAACCGTATGCCCCATATAAAGCCCTCTTCCGAAAATCACTTTAATATCTAATCATAAATCTCTTATAAATAAGGGTACCAATCCAAAATTTTACACGAATCATTTACATACATGCCTAAATCTAACTGCTGGATTTTGATAATATCGGTCCATATTTGACTATATCCCCCATATAAAGTCCACTTCCGGAAATCACTTAAATTCGCATAAATCCCTTACAAACATCAGCAGCACAAATAGTCATGCATATAGAAATATTCAATTTAATTTAATGATGATCGGTCCTTATTTGACTCTAGTCGTCATATAAAGTTCACTTTGAAAAATTATTTATTTAGTAAGAGTGCTATATTCGGTTATGCCGAATCTTATATACCCTCCACTTAAACGTAATAAGAAATACAAAAACTACACTGGTTATAGGACTAGAATATCCTTATTCTGTGTTTTCTATTCAGTCTTAGTGCAAATTTTATTAGTATTTGATATATTGTTTGAAAGACAATTTTACGACCAACATAATTTATGTTAAATATTTTGAAATTTTGTCTAATTTTCACCATTTTTAATTGATTTAATTACCAATTCTTACCATAATTTACAGAGTCTGTCTGATGTTCATAATAATCTTGAGTGTAACTTAACAAACAGAGTATAAACAAGTAAGAGTGCTATATTCGGCTGTGCCGAATCTTTAATACCCTCCACCTAAACGTTATACGAAATACAGAAACTACACTAGACTAGAATATCCTAATTCTGTGTTTTCTATTCAGTCTTAGTGCAAATTTTATTAGTATTTGATAATTTATGTTAAATATTTTGATATGTTGTCTAATTTTCACCATTTTTAATTGATTTAATTACCAATTCTTACCTAATTTACAGAGTCTGTCTGATGTTCATAATAATCTTCAGTGTAATTTAACAAACAGAGTATAAAAAAAGGGGTACAATTCGGTTTTAGTGATTTTGTTCAAAAAAAAAAAACAAATAGGGATTTTAGAAGAGATACCAGCAAAAAAAAAATTTTTTGGCGGCCACGCCTATTTTCGAGGGGGCGGGCCCTTAAAGTTGAAAATATATAGGCCTATATCTCGAGAACTACTGGGTGTCTGATAATTTGTAATACTTTAAATAAAAGGTATTAAAAATAGCTTTCCAACGATATATATCATGATTATAAAATATGGACCGAATATGGGTTAAATCCGAAAAGAATATTTTTTGACCCGAATTTATTTGTTTTTGGAAATGCTTCTATATGGCAGGTATGACAAATTATGGGCCGATCTTCTTAAATTTTGGAACAGTTATTTTCATGCATATGGGGATATTTCACGTAGAATTTCAACGTAATAACGGTATATTTAAGATATATATTAGTATTAACGTGGATTTCGGTAGTGGACCTTATGTGGGGGATATAGTCAAATATGGACCGATATTCTCAAAATTCAGCAGTTAGATTTAGGCATTTATGTAAATGATCCGTGTAAAATTTTGGATTGGTACCCTTATTTATAAGCGATTTATGAGTATTAAAGGGATTTTCCGAAGAGGGCTTCATATGGGGCATACGGTTAAAAATAGACCGAAATTAACAAAATTGTGTGGAATGATTTTTGTATATATGTACATGATCTGTACAAAGTTTTGAGTCGGTAACGATATTTATACAATATATATAAGGAAAAATGTCTTTTTCAGATGTGGTCCTTGTATGGGAGCTATGGCCAGTTCTGGGCCGACCACCATAAAATTTAGTACAACAATTTATTTGCCTATAAAGAGTATTTATGTCAAATTTTAGCCGTTTAACATTATTTATATCTGTTTTATGCGTATTTAAGTGAATTTTGTAAGTGGACTTTATATGGGGTCTATGGTCAAATATGGACCGAACTAAAAAAAAATTTCGGTTTGTGATTTCTTTTTGTATAAAACTTATTTTTGCTGAATTTTGTCTTGATATTCCAATTTTATAGGCATTTATTTATCATTAAGCCATATTTCGGGAATATATATATTTGTATGGGGGCTATGAGAAATCATGGACCGATTTTTACTATTTTCCGCACACTTTCTTCTTTTATAGTACAAACAACGTATACAAAATTTCATGGTATTATCTGCAATATATTTGAAAATATTGCAATAAAATGGACGAAAAATATCAAATTTTTATGGAGGTGGTCTCACATATTGGTTCATAACTCTGGTTAACCTAAACCGATTTTGCTGATTTTAAATAGCAAACTTCTCGAAAGCACTTCTGACAGAATTATTGAAGGTTTGGATCCCGAACATATCTTGGGACTTCACAAAACTGATTTCAACATCCAGACAGACAGACAGACGGACATGGCTTAATCGACTTCGCTATCTATAAGGATCCAGAATATATATACTTTATAGGGTCGGAAAATTATATTGTGGAAATTTCACACGGAATGACAAACTTATATATACCCTTCTCACGACGGTGAAGGGTATAAAAAGGGGTACAATTCGGTTTTAGTGATTTTGCTCAAAAAAAACTTCATCAACTAGGGCTTTTAGAGGATGTGCCAGCAAAAAAAATTTGTTGGCGGTCACGCCTATTTTCGAGCTGGCGGGCCCGTAAAGTTGAAAATATAAAAGCCTATATCTCGGGAACTACTGGGTGCTTGATAATTTGTAATACATTAAATAAAAGGTATTAAAAATTCCTTTCCATGATTATAAAATATGGACCGAATATGGGTTAAATCCGAAAAGAATATTTTTTGGCCCGAATTTTTGTTTTTTGGAAATGTTTCTTATATGGCAGCTATGACAAATTATGGGCCGATCTTCTTAAATTTTGGAACAGTTGTTTTCATGCATATGAGGATATTTCACGTCGAATTTCAACATAATAACGCTATGTATACGATATATATTAGTATTAACGTGGATTTCGAGAGTGGACCTTATGTGGGGGATATAGTCAAATATGGACCGATATTCTCAAAATCCAGCAGTTTGATTTAGGCATGCAGGTAAATGATCCGTGAAAAATTTTAGATTGGTACCCTTATTTATAAGCGATTTATGAGTATTAAAGTGATTTTCGGAAGAGGGCTTTATATGGGGCATACGGTTAAAAATAGACCGAAATTCACAAAATTTTGTGGGATGATTTTTGTATATATTAAAATGATCTGTGCAAAGTTTTGAGTCGGTTCCGATATTTACACAATATATATAGGGATAAATGTCTTTTTCAAATGTGGTCCTTGTATGGGAGCTATGACCAGTTCCGGGCCGACTACCATAAAATTTAGTACAACAATTTATTTACCTATAAGGAGTATTTATGTCAAATTTTAGCCGTTTGATATTATTTATATCTGTTTTATACGTATTTAAGTGAATTTTGGAAGTGGACTTTATATGGGGTCTATGGTCAAACATGGACCGAACTAAAAAAAAAAATCGTTTTCGATTTCTTTTGGCATAAAACTTATTTTTGCTGAATTTTGTCTTGAACGATCCAAAGAGGAAGTTCAGCTATTTTCATTTCAAGCCTTACCTCTGTGTTCTGAGTCACGTTGTTCTCCTCTTCCATCAATAAAGCCACTGCTATGGATTCCATTAAAATTAAAAATACCACCTCCGGCTTGATAGGATTCTTGGCACTTAAATATTTTGCAAACAAAAATGATTATCTTTTTATTATTAATTCACAAGTCTTTTGTATTATTTTATTTTTATTATTTCTCCTTATTAATCGCACAAATATTTTATTTTCCTATTTTTATTGTTTATTGTGACTTTTGTTTATTAAAATAGTAACAAACTTGCTCATTTCTTTGTTTCTATTCCACATTTCATAGTAACAAATTGGTTTTGTAAACATTGTTGTCTTCTTCTTGTTCTTTCGATTCCGTTTTTGTTTGGAATACCAATTTTCGATCGTAGAATAACTGAATGCGGAGACGTAATCGAAACTCAGAATAGGGGTGAATGTATTAGGAAGTGTTATTAAGATAGGAAGTGTCATAAAAGAAAATAAAACAACTCAATGTATTAGGAAGTGTCATAAAAGAAAATAAAAAAAACTCAATGTATTAGGAAGTGTGAGTAAATTAGAAATATGTATACATTTTAGTACAAATAGCACATGTTTGATTTAATAGAGTCGTTCTTGTTAAAGACATTTTTTTGTAAACATAAAGTCGGTTGAAAATATGGCTAGCGAATTTGTTTGTGAATATTGTAAAAAAGTATTTACTCACAATAGAAGTTTAAGAAGACACATTAGATTAAACCATGATGGACCTTCCTCATCGTTTAAATGTGTAAAATTTAATAGACATTTTTCGAATCATCCAGAATCGTCAATACTCGCACTTCTATACAGAAAATATGGTGAACATTTTCTTAAATTTGGCGCAACAAAATGAGAAAAATTCTAATTTTGCTCCAAAATTTATTATCCTGCGAACAATTTTTCCAATTAACTCCATTGCTTCAGGTTAGTATGTACTTCTGTCCATAAATGGTTCTAGTATTGTGAATAAAATTGAATAAACAAAAAAATGTTTGTTAAAAAGTTGTTAATTGTTATAATTCCTCTATTTTCAGATAAATCGTATTACTTACCGTTAATCCTGGGAAGAATTGATCCAGTAAACATTATACCTTCCGGTCAGTATTCTTGACAATTTCCAATTTCTACACCATATCTTATCTTAAAAGTAAAATATAAAATAATTTCCTATTTTCATTTTAAAATTTAATTTTCAGATTACTTACCATTTAATCTTGACAATTTGGAAAATTCCCTGCCACTTTGGACAATTCTTTGGAAAATTTTTGGCAAATAATAATTTCCGGCCATCAGCCACATCAATTCTAAAACAAAACAACATTTATTTTTAGATTTGTTTATTATGACGTACATATTTTATATTTTAATTGTACTTACCCTTAATACACAACAAACTTTTGTACGTTTTTTTATATATTTGTGCAGGAAAAGACAAAAAATAAAATTTTTTTTACAAATTTTATCAAAAAAATGTTTATTTACTTTGATTTTTATTTTTCATCATATGGTAAAAAAGGTAGTGTAGCGTTTTTTCTGTCTATCACATTAACGGGGTAAAATTATATTAACAAACAATTTAGTTAATGTTTAATACAGTGTTAATACTCCAATAGATAAGAGAATGAACTAAAAAACAGCCACTGATAATTGCGCTCACATATTTAGACATACAATATACATATACAAAAATAATAAAAAACAAAAAAGCTAACAGTCAGTGAAAGAAACTTAAAACATTAACATCGGACAACACTGTATTAAACATTAAGTAAATTGTTTGTTAATATAATTTTAAGAAAATTGTTACAATTATAATAATTATATTTTTTAGATTATATTTCTTCCCTGAAGATGATCAACAAAGTCGGTCGAAATATTGGAAACAAATAAATTATAATAAAAATTAAAAACGAACAAGAGTTTTTATATTTTTTAATAAAAGAGACCTCAAGCCGAATTAATAAAATAAAAAGATTTTTAATAATTTATTAGAAAAAAACAAGTAAGAGTGCTATATTCGGATATGCCGAATCGTATATACCCTTCATCTTTATTGTGGATGCATAATTATATTAGGGGTAATATACTCTTCTGAAATTTTTTTTATCTCCCATCGTTTTAAGATAATTGATTACGTTCATTTTAATTTTATTTTTTAATTATGTACTTGATTTAACAAACTTTAAGATTCAACTAATGTTTTTTATCTGTCGATTTAACTATTTATACTGAAAATTGTGGGCGAAGAGGTGATAAAGTACAAACTAGAGAGTGGTATTAATAAAAACCGCCAAAAAAATATTTTTTCTAAAGTACAGTTTAAACAATCACCCCTATTCTGATTCTTAATATTCTTTATATTAATCTACAATGTTTAATTGTTAGAAATGCCTTTAGAGCAATGATGTCCATTTCATGAAACAATGGTTGTATTCATTTCATATGGACAAACAAATTTTTTTGGACACCAATGCTTTAGAGCCATTAACACTGATCTCCTAATCAACTTTAAAGTAGATTAAACCCCGATAAATAAATCCTTTTTTTAATAATGCAATACACTGAACAAATTTTTTTTTAACGAAAAAACAGTACATTTGCGTACTGTTTTGAGTTTTGTGCATAAAACAGTACATTAAAAAAAAAACAGTACGCGTACTGCTAAAAACAGTACGTCTGGCACCCCTAATCGTAGTTACGTTTTTCTACGCTTATATTTTAGCAACGGAATTTTTTCGATTACTCTTTTTATAAACTTAAAAAGTGTTTAATTTAATTGAAATTTCAGGTAGTTTTTGTTACTATGTAATATATTTTTATTTTGGCCGAGAAGGCTTAATATTACAAATAAAAATGTTAGTATAAAATGTTTAAAAAGTGATTAATATAAATTTTTGTTGTACGGCCAATCAAGAGGTGATATGCAGCAACAAAGAACATGGTTAAACAAATGTGTAATGGTTGAACGAAGGAGTTTTGAATTACTGTCACTACAAACAGGAAAGCAGCCTATTTATTTATTTTTCCAGGTCAAAAACAACGACATCAGAGCAATACGAAAAGCTGGCAAGTTTAATATCAACAAAACAGGATATTGCTTGCGGCTACCATAAACGATCCAAGGAGGAAGTTCAGCTATTTTCTTTTCAAGCCTTACCTCTGTGTTCTGAGTCACGTTGCTCTCCTCTTCCATCAATAAAGCCACTGCTATGGATTCCATTAAAATTAAAAATACCACCTCCGGTTTGATAGGATTCTTGGCACTTAAATATTTTGCAAACAAAAATGATTATCTTTTTATTATTAATTCACAAGTCTTTTGTATTATTTTATTTTTATTATTTCTCCTTATTAATCGCACAAATATTTTATTTTCCTATTTTTATTGTTTATTGTGACTCTTGTTTATTAAAATAGTAACAAACTTGCTCATTTCTTTGTTTCTATTCCACATTTCATAGTAACAAATTGGTTTTGTAAACATTGTTGTCTTCTTCTTGTTCTTTCGATTCAGTTTTTGTTTGGAATACCAATTTTCGATAGTAGAATAACTGAATGCGGAGACGTAATCGAAACTCAGAATAGGGGTGAATGTATTAGGAAGTGTTTTTAAGATAGGAAGTGTCATAAAAGAAAATAAAACAACTCAATGTATTAGGAAGTGTCATAAAAGAAAATAAAAAAAACTCAATGTATTAGGAAGTGTGAGTAAATTAGAAATATGTATACATTTTAGTATAAATAGCACATGTTTGATTTAATAGAGTCGTTCTTGTTAAAGACATTCTTTTGTAAACATAAAGTCGGTTGAAAATATGGCTAGCGAATTTGTTTGTGAATATTGTAAAAAAGTATTTACTCACAATAGAAGTTTAAGAAGACACATTAGATTAAACCATGATGGACATTCCTCATCGTTTAAATGTGTAAAATTTAATAGACATTTTTCGAATCGTCCAGAATCGTCAATACTCGCACTTCTATACAGAAAATATGGTGAACATTTTCTTAAATTTGGCGCAACAAAATGAGAAAAATTCTAATTTTGCTCCAAAATTTATTATCCTGCGAACAATTTTTCCAATTAACTCCATTGCTTCAGGTTAGTATGTACTTCTGTCCATAAATGGTTCTAGTATTGTGAATAGCATTGAATAAACAAAAAAATGTTTGTTAAAAAGTTGTTAATTGTTATGATTCCTCTATTTTCAGATAAATCATGTTACTTACCATTAATCCTGGGAAGAATTGATCCAGTAAACATTACACCTTCCGGTCAGTATTCTTGACAATTTCCAATTTCTACACCATATCTTATCTTAAAAGTAAAATATAAAATAATTTCCTATTTTCATTTTAATATTTCATTTTCAGATTACTTACCACTTAATCTTGTCAATTTGGAGAATTCCCTGCCACTTTGGACAATTCTTTGGAAAATTTTTGGCAAATAATAATTTCCGGCCATCAGCCACATCAACTCTAAAACAAAACAACATTTATTTTTAGATTTGTTTATTATGACGTACATATTTTATATTTTAATTGTACTTACCCTTAATACACAACAAACTTTTGTACGTTTTTTTTGTTTATTATGACGTACATATTTTATATTTTAATTGTACTTACCCTTAATACACAACAAACTTTTGTACGTTTTTTTTATATATTTGTGCAGGAAAAGACAAAAAATAAAATTTTTTTTTACAAATTTTATCAAAAAAATGTTTGTTTACTTTGATTTTTATTTTTCATCATATGGTAAAAACATTGTGCTTGATACATACGGTGACCATTTTTGGGAATGGAAAATACAGGACAAATACAAAATTATGTTAAAAATTAAAAGAAAAACAGAAAAAATAATCATATAATATATGTATTATTATTATTATAAAATTAAGTAACAACAAAAACAAGTCTTCTTGACTAGAATAAAAAGTTTTTATATATTATAATTTAAAGAAATAAATTTGGTTTTATAAACAGTCTCCTTGACTAATGCTAACAAAAAAAAATAGAAAATAACTACATAAATGATAAATTTAGTTATGAAGTTTGATATTTTTCCACAGAATGGATTTTTTTAAACATTTGGATTGTTAATTAAAAATCCTTTAAATTCTGAGCAATTCATTTTGTAATTAATAATGATCTTAAAGTATTTACTTTTAATTGCGATTTTTCGGTGGTCCAAATATTATTCATTATTGAAAACACTCTCTCGATAGCAGCATTTGAAGCTGGTAGACATAGATAAAATTCAACAAGTATCAATATATTTGTATATGCAATCACATTTGTCTTAAAGTGATTAAAAATTTCAATCCATCTTTCATCTACTGATATATTTTTTACCCTCCATTCTTCTATTTTTTCATTATTTGCAAAATTTTTCACGCAGCTCACTTCATAAAATAAATCTTCATTAATTATTTTTAATTCATTTCTAAATTCATTTAGATAGGATAAAGTTTTTTCAATCTTGTCCCAAGATAACATATTTCGTAACAATATCCAGTCTAAAATTTCTACATCTCTAAAAGCTTTATCCCACTGATTTAGGTAATCAATGCATGTTTGGTAAAAACTTGTTATATGTTCTTTAGTTATTGTTTCATCCAAATCATTACTTTTCTGTAATTGGAGAATAATATTTTTGACGGTAAGGGGTAAAACAGTTCCTTTTTCCGTTCGACCAATTTAAATTTTGAATCTTTTAAAATAGTTGAAGCCTCAGGCATTGAAATATTTTGTGATTCTACATTAAGAATAGCTTTATGAAATGTTGAAGCTTGGCTATATGCAAAAGATAACCATAATTCAGCACAAGGATTCATAAAAAAATTTCGTAATATTGTCGGACATTTTGGTTGAGACATAAAATATAATTTTAAAGCTTCAAATAGTTTTATGATTCTTTGCAAAGCTGGCATTAAAGTTAACCATCGAGTTTTGCTATGTCCTAGTAACTTTTTATATTCTATTTCAATATCTTCACATATTTCTTTGAAATTTTCAATTCTAACTGCCAAATTATAGGAAATTTCCCATATCCCAGTAAACAAATTTTTCACTTTTGGAAATGTAGGGAAAGTATACAGTTGGATTTTTATGATAATTTTGTATTAATGTTCGTGCAATGTATATGCTAAAAAGAGGACATTTGCATATCAAATTAGGAAATAAGGGACAATGTACTGTCCTGTATTTACAAAAAAATCTCAAGGGACAGCATGTTAAAAAACAGGACTGTCCTGTAAAATACAGGACGGATGGTCACCGTATTGATACATCGAACTGTTCGGACGTGTTACTTTTAGTGCGGCTGAATTTTCGGTGAAAAAATCGTAATAGGTGAAAAAGTATAAAAAGTTAAATTAAATAAAAAAGTGAAAAAAAAACTCGTAATAGGTGAAAAACTTTACAAAGTCAAATAATTGCACTAGGTGCAATAAAAAATTAATAAATTGTAATAATTTATTTTTAATTATTTGAAAACTAGAAAATTAAATACAGTGAGACAGTGAATGAGTAACAATTCTAACAGTGCGAGTGGGCCTCAGAGCCGAAATGCTTATTTCGTGTTGAGCTCGGCAAGTGTTAGTAATGAGAACATTAAAAATCCCGAATTTAATAAAAACTACTTAACTGTGAAACCAAAAATAAGCACAAATCTGAATTTAAGTGCAAGTGCACCAAATTTGAATAAATGTGTTGAACAGGGCACAAGCTTAGCCCAAAGCATATTTAATTTAAATAGAAAAATCACTGAAGGACCGTCTTCTTCACGGTTCTCGGTATCAAATATTGGAGAGACGTCAACAGCTGCAAAAGGCACATTAAGTCCTACAAATAAGACCGCTCCTATAGTTGCTGTTGAAGAAAAACAAAAAACACAGGTAGGAATGGACCGTTATATAACAGTATCGAAGAGAGGCAGAAGCCCAAAATCTGCCGAAATTACACCAGTCGCAAAATTATCAAAGAATGCTGAAGAGCCACGCTCGCAAAATCGTTTTGCCATCCTCCAAGACAAAAATGATGTCCCTAACGCTGTGAATAAGCCAGTAAAACCACCTCCAATATATTTAAGAGAAAAAAACTCAAACGAACTTATAAAAATATTAGTTTCATTAATTGGTGAAAATTCTTTTTATGTGACTCCAATTAAGCGTGGCAATATTAATGAAACAAAGATTCAGGTTAATAATGAAAACGACTATCGGAGAATAGTTTCGGAATTTGAAAAACGCAAAAAGAATTTTTACACGTATCAACTTAAAAGCGCAAAAGGTCTACAAGTCGTAATTAAGGGAATAGATTCTTTTGTTGATCCTGAGGAGATCAAGAGCAGTTTGGCCGACAAAGGCTTTAAAATCAAGGCAGTATCAAATATAAGAAACAGAGATAGGATCCCTCAACCATTATTTAGAGTGGAGTTAGAACCTGGTGATGATAAGCTGAAGAAAAATGAAACACATCCTATATATGACTTGAAATTCATAATGCACCGAAGAGTTACAGTGGAAAAACCTCATAAGCGATCTGGCCCAGTACAGTGTTCGAACTGCCAAGAATATAGTCACACTAAATCTTATTGTAAGTTGCCTACTGTTTGTGTTGTTTGTGGGGATCTTCATGACACCTCAAAGTGCGATAAACCTAAGGATGATTCCAGGGTAAAAAGATGCAGCAATTGCGGTGGAAACCACACTGCCAACTACAGGGGTTGCCCTGTGTTCGAGGTCGTTAAACGCTCCTTGATCAACAAACCCACTTCTACCCCTACTCAGACGACAAAAGTACCTATTACAATTATTCCCCCCGTAGCACAAGCATCCACTAGCCAATTTTCATATGCCAACGTGCTAAGATCTAACCAACCAACACTGCAAAATGAATCACCAATAAATGATACAAACAGCCACAATTTTAGCCGTCTTGAAGGTATAATGGAGAATCTGGTGCAATCCATGAACCATTTCATGACAAGCATGACAAGTATGATGCAGGACATGCAAAAAATGCAGTCCACGCTACTGCAGGCCATACTTAATAGACCATGAACTGTCTCAAAATATGTTTCTGGAACGCAAACGGCATACGCCAACACAAAAATGAACTTGAATATTTTCTTTTTAATAAGAAAATTGATGTAATGCTGATTTCCGAGACTCATATGACGTCGAGAAGCATTTTTAAAATAAGTGGTTATACATTCTACGACACCAAGGACCCCAGAGATAGATCATGTGGTGGCTCGGCAATATTGGTCAAATCGCGAATCAAACACCATTCATTGGGTGGTCTTTCAGAGTGTTATCTTCAAGCAACAAACATCTGTATTGAGAACTTTTGTCAAAACCTCGTGATTTCGTCAGTTTACTGTCCGCCCAGATTTTCAATAACAAAAGATCAGTATAGAGATTTTTACAAATCACTAGGTAGCCGTTTCATAGCGGCTGGCGACTACAATGCTAAGCATACATTCTGGGGCTCACGACTCGTTAGCCCTAAAGGTCGTATCTTGTACGACTCCCTGTCTGAAATAGGACTGAATGTGATTTCAACTGGTCAAGCAACTTATTGGCCAACTGACCAGCAAAAAATTCCTGACGTTATCGATTTCGGCGTGGCGAAAGGGGTATCCCCGGAACTCATTGAAGTCGAGGCTTCACTGGATCTTTCTTCAGATCACTCACCCACTGTAATCACCATCAGAAGTCCTCAGCATATCGTAACTGATGCCTTACTTCTTGTCAAACGTCTGAATTGGTTAAAATACAAAAAATACATCAGCACTCACTGCACAGGGAAACTCCCGTTAAAAACTGCTGAAGACATCGATGCCTGTATAAAAAGTCTTAATGAACATGTCGAGAAAGCCGCAGAACATGCTTCTTCCACTTACCGCCCGAATAGGTACAACAGAGTTTTTTCTGCAGATGTTGAGCAACTATTGGCTGAAAAAAGGAGAGTCCGAAGAGAGTGGCAACAACACAGATTGCCCCAACTTAAAACTAGATTGAGAGAATGTACCAAAAATCTTAGGATCTTGCTAGAGGCGCAAAAAGCAGAGTCTCTCAAACAACATCTGGAAGGTCTAGACGCAACTTCCCAGTCAAATTATTCATTATGGCGTACAGTCCGAAATCTAAGAAAACCCGTAATCGCAAAACCTCCACTGCGTACTTTGAACGTATCTTGGGCACGAAATAACGAAGAAAAAGGCAACCTTTTCGTAAGTCATTTAAAAAATGTATTCACTCCCAATATGGATACTGACATTAGCCAACTACCGCCTGTTGTTGCCAGACCACCTGTACAAATAAGATTTCAATATCTGGAGGTTGTTGAGGCTATTGATAATTTAAATGTTAAAAAAGCACCTGGGTTTGATAAAATCAGCAATAAAATGATTTTTGAGCTGCCTCGCATTGCAAAAAGATTAATCCTCTTTCTTTTTAATGCCATCTTACGGCTTGAGTACTACCCTCCGGTTTGGAAAATTGCACTAGTAAAGATGATTCCTAAGCCGGGAAAAGATCCTTGCAAAGTTGAGTCGTATAGGCCAATAAGTCTATTACCAACTATGTCCAAATTATTCGAGAAATTGCTTATTACCAAGCTGACTCCGATTTTGAATGAAAAGAACTGCATTCCCAATCACCAGTTTGGCTTCAGACGTCAACACAGTACAATAGAACAAACACATAGATTGGTACAAGTCATAAGAAAAACCTTTGAGGAAAAGAGATACTGTTCGGCACTCTTTATTGACGTCTCTCAAGCTTTCGACAAAGTATGGCATGAAGGCCTGATATCTAAATTAAAGCAGAACTTGCCGGTGAATCTTCAACACCTACTATGGAAATACTTAATCGACCGTCAGTTTATGATTAAAGAAGGTGATTATTTAAGCCGTCCTCAACCTATAGGTGCTGGCGTCCCTCAAAGTAGTATCTTAGGACCAATTCTATACTTGCTGTACACAGCAGACATGCCAGCAAACAATGATATTCACACGTCAACATTTGCTGATGATACGGCATTTTTCAGTACTCACAAAGATCCAAAAGATGCCTCGATTCAATTACAGCACCACGTAACGCAAGTGGAGAAATGGGCAAGACAATGGGGAATAAAAATAAATGAACAGAAATGCACCCACGTAACATTTACTCTACGTAGGGAATCATGTCCCCCTATACGTATTAATGACCATATATTGCCTCAAAACTCACACGTGAAATATCTTGGTATTCATCTGGACCGTCGCCTCACATGGAAACCACATATAGATGCTAAGCTGACTCAAATGAAACTGAAAGCAGCCCAAATTCATTGGCTCATCGGCAGAAACTCCGTCCTTCGGCTCGATTGTAAGCTTCTACTCTACAACTCAATCTTAAAGCCAATTTGGTGCTATGGTATCCAGTTATGGGGCACTGCCTCCAACTCCAATATTGAGAAAATTCAACGCCGTCAAAACAAAATTCTACGAATGATAACTACCGCTCCTTGGTATATTAAAAACAACAACATACACAACGATCTTGATGTTCCACTTGTCAAATGGGAAATAACTAAACACGTGGCCCTTTATTTGGGTAAGCTGGAAACTCATCCAAATCCCCTCGCTCGAGACATCTTACAACATCCCGGTCATAGCCGTTTGAGAAGGAGGGACACCACCGCTCTCAGATGAATAAATACAAGTTGCTCATTATATCCTATCGAATTTGAAAACTAGATTTTGTCTAGCATTGGCTGGACTTATCTTAATTAACTTTAGTTTTAGGATTTGAATACCTATTGTTAGTTCATTTAAAATGAAGATACAATAAAAAAGAATATGCAAAAAAAAAAAAATATGCTAAAAAAGGTAGTGTAGCGTTTTTTCTGTCTATCACATTAACGGGGTAAAATTATATTAACAAACAATTTAGTTAATGTTTAATACAGTGTTAATACTCCAATAGATAAGAGAATGAACTAAAAAACAGCCACTGATAATTGCGCTCACATATTTAGACATACAATATACAAATACAAAAATAATAAAAAACAAAAAAGCTAACAGTCAGTGAAAGAAACTTAAAACATTAACATCGGACAACACTGTATTAAACATTAAGTAAATTGTTTGTTAATATAATTTTAAGAAAATTGTTACAATTATAATAATTATATTTTTTAGATTATATTTCTTCCCTGAAGATGATCAACAAAGTTGGTCGAAATATTGGAAACAAATAAATTATAATAAAAATTAAAAACGAACAAGAGTTTTTATATTTTTTAATAAAAGAGACCTCAAGCCGAATTAATAAAATAAAAAGATTTTTAATAATTTATTAGAAAAAAACAAGTAAGAGTGCTATATTCGGATATGCCGAATCGTATATACCCTTCATCTTTATTGTGGATGCATAATTATATTAGGGGTAATATACTCTTCTGAAATTTTTTTTATCTCCCATCGTTTTAAGATAATTGATTACGTTCATTTTAATTTTATTTTTTAATTATGTACTTGATTTAACAAACTTTAAGATTCAACTAATGTTTTTTATCTGTCGATTTAACTATTTATACTGAAAATTGTGGGCGAAGAGGTGATAAAGTACAAACTAGAGAGTGGTATTAATAAAAACCGCCAAAAAAATATTTTTTCTAAAGTACAGTTTAAACAATCACCCCTATTCTGATTCTTAATATTCTTTATATTAATCTACAATGTTTAATTGTTAGAAATGCCTTTAGAGCAATGATGTCCATTTCATGAAACAATGGTTGTATTCATTTCATATGGACAAACAAATTTTTTTGGACACCAATGCTTTAGAGCCATTAACACTGATCTCCTAATCAACTTTAAAGTAGATTAAACCCCGATAAATAAATCCTTTTTTTAATAATGCAATACACTGAACAAATTTTTTTTTAACGAAAAAACAGTACATTTGCGTACTGTTTTGAGTTTTGTGCATAAAACAGTACATTAAAAAAAAAACAGTACGCGTACTGCTAAAAACAGTACGTCTGGCACCCCTAATCGTAGTTACGTTTTTCTACGCTTATATTTTAGCAACGGAATTTTTTCGATTACTCTTTTTATAAACTTAAAAAGTGTTTAATTTAATTGAAATTTCAGGTAGTTTTTGTTACTATGTAATATATTTTTATTTTGGCCGAGAAGGCTTAATATTACAAATAAAAATGTTAGTATAAAATGTTTAAAAAGTGATTAATATAAATTTTTGTTGTACGGCCAATCAAGAGGTGATATGCAGCAACAAAGAACATGGTTAAACAAATGTGTAATGGTTGAACGAAGGAGTTTTGAATTACTGTCACTACAAACAGGAAAGCAGCCTATTTATTTATTTTTCCAGGTCAAAAACAACGACATCAGAGCAATACGAAAAGCTGGCAAGTTTAATATCAACAAAACAGGATATTGCTTGCGGCTACCATAAACGATCCAAGGAGGAAGTTCAGCTATTTTCTTTTCAAGCCTTACCTCTGTGTTCTGAGTCACGTTGCTCTCCTCTTCCATCAATAAAGCCACTGCTATGGATTCCATTAAAATTAAAAATACCACCTCCGGTTTGATAGGATTCTTGGCACTTAAATATTTTGCAAACAAAAATGATTATCTTTTTATTATTAATTCACAAGTCTTTTGTATTATTTTATTTTTATTATTTCTCCTTATTAATCGCACAAATATTTTATTTTCCTATTTTTATTGTTTATTGTGACTCTTGTTTATTAAAATAGTAACAAACTTGCTCATTTCTTTGTTTCTATTCCACATTTCATAGTAACAAATTGGTTTTGTAAACATTGTTGTCTTCTTCTTGTTCTTTCGATTCAGTTTTTGTTTGGAATACCAATTTTCGATAGTAGAATAACTGAATGCGGAGACGTAATCGAAACTCAGAATAGGGGTGAATGTATTAGGAAGTGTTATTAAGATAGGAAGTGTCATAAAAGAAAATAAAACAACTCAATGTATTAGGAAGTGTCATAAAAGAAAATAAAAAAAACTCAATGTATTAGGAAGTGTGAGTAAATTAGAAATATGTATACATTTTAGTACAAATAGCACATGTTTGATTTAATAGAGTCGTTCTTGTTAAAGACATTCTTTTGTAAACATAAAGTCGGTTGAAAATATGGCTAGCGAATTTGTTTGTGAATATTGTAAAAAAGTATTTACTCACAATAGAAGTTTAAGAAGACACATTAGATTAAACCATGATGGACATTCCTCATCGTTTAAATGTGTAAAATTTAATAGACATTTTTCGAATCGTCCAGAATCGTCAATACTCGCACTTCTATACAGAAAATATGGTGAACATTTTCTTAAATTTGGCGCAACAAAATGAGAAAAATTCTAATTTTGCTCCAAAATTTATTATCCTGCGAACAATTTTTCCAATTAACTCCATTGCTTCAGGTTAGTATGTACTTCTGTCCATAAATGGTTCTAGTATTGTGAATAAAATTGAATAAACAAAAAAATGTTTGTTAAAAAGTTGTTAATTGTTATAATTCCTCTATTTTCAGATAAATCGTATTACTTACCGTTAATCCTGGGAAGAATTGATCCAGTAAACATTATACCTTCCGGTCAGTATTCTTGACAATTTCCAATTTCTACACCATATCTTATCTTAAAAGTAAAATATAAAATAATTTCCTATTTTCATTTTAAAATTTAATTTTCAGATTACTTACCATTTAATCTTGACAATTTGGAAAATTCCCTGCCACTTTGGACAATTCTTTGGAAAATTTTTGGCAAATAATAATTTCCGGCCATCAGCCACATCAATTCTAAAACAAAACAACATTTATTTTTAGATTTGTTTATTATGACGTACATATTTTATATTTTAATTGTACTTACCCTTAATACACAACAAACTTTTGTACGTTTTTTTATATATTTGTGCAGGAAAAGACAAAAAATAAAATTTTTTTTACAAATTTTATCAAAAAAATGTTTATTTACTTTGATTTTTATTTTTCATCATATGGTAAAAAAGGTAGTGTAGCGTTTTTTCTGTCTATCACATTAACGGGGTAAAATTATATTAACAAACAATTTAGTTAATGTTTAATACAGTGTTAATACTCCAATAGATAAGAGAATGAACTAAAAAACAGCCACTGATAATTGCGCTCACATATTTAGACATACAATATACATATACAAAAATAATAAAAAACAAAAAAGCTAACAGTCAGTGAAAGAAACTTAAAACATTAACATCGGACAACACTGTATTAAACATTAAGTAAATTGTTTGTTAATATAATTTTAAGAAAATTGTTACAATTATAATAATTATATTTTTTAGATTATATTTCTTCCCTGAAGATGATCAACAAAGTCGGTCAAAATATTGGAAACAAATAAATTATAATAAAAATTAAAAACGAACAAGAGTTTTTATATTTTTTAATAAAAGAGACCTCAAGCCGAATTAATAAAATAAAAAGATTTTTAATAATTTATTAGAAAAAAACAAGTAAGAGTGATATATTCGGATATGCCGAATCGTATATACCCTTCATCTTTATTGTGGATGCATAATTATATTAGGGGTAATATACTCTTCTGAAATTTTTTATCTCCCATCGTTTTAAGATAATTGATTACGTTCATTTTAATTTTATTTTTTAATCATGTAGTTGATTTAACAAACTTTAAGATTCAACTAATGTTTTTTATCTGTCGATTTAACTATTTATACTGAAAATTGTAGGCGAAGAGGTGATAAAGTACAAACTATAGAGTGGTATTAATAAAAATCGCAAAAAAAATATTTTTTTCTAAAGTACAGTTTAAACAATCACCCCTATTCTAACTTTCGATTTGAATCCAAATTTTCTCCGTTTGGCAAATTTGGTATTCAGAGTTTCGATTCCGCTACGTTTCTTTCGATTGTAGGTATTCTGTATTACGATCGTAGTTAGGGTAGCCATATTTGAAATACGGAAAAACAGTACATCTTATACAAAAAAACAGTACACTACAAAAAAAAAACAGTACATTTTATTTTTTAACGAAAACATAACTCTTTATTCATGTAATAACATTTTTGTAATATTAATTTATTAAGCAACAAAAAAATTGTTAAAAATACTTAAAAATATGAGGTCATAACATATATTATAAACGTTTTTGAAGAAGGTAGAAAATACAATTTAAATGACATATTATATCTTTTATATCATCAAAGTCCTTTTAGATTACAATATTTTTGCTTTGCTTGTAAGACATAGTTTTAAATTTATTAGTTTTGGTAAATCAATCTGTATATGTATTAATTTACATTACAAAAGTGAACTTTAAATTTAATGTCAACTCAATTTTACTCCTTTTTCAATATTTTTTAGTAAGAATAATGCTCAAGAAGTATCATTTATTGAAAAAAATCCAAGTAACATTTTATCTTAACCCCTATAACATGACCACTTTAAAATTAAATGTATTTTAATACGTTGTATAAACAACGATATACATATTTGTGAAATCCAATTTGTTATTTTAATATTCTTCATATTAATCTACAATGTTTAATGGTTAGAAATGCCTTTAGAGCAATGATGTCCATTTCATGAAAAAATGCTTGTATTCATTTCATATGGACAAACAAATTTTTTTGGACACCAATGCTTTAGAGCCATTAACACTGATCTCCTAATCAACTTTAAAGTAGATTAAACCCCGATAAATAAATCCTTTTTTTAATAATGCAATACACTGAACAAATTTTTTTTTAACGAAAAAACAGTACATTTGCGTACTGTTTTGAGTTTTGTGCATAAAACAGTACATTTGAAAAAAAACAGTACGCGTGCTAAAAACAGTACGTCTGGCACCCCTAATCGTAGTTACGTTTTTCTACGCTTATATTTTAACAACGGAATTTTTTCGATTACTCTTTTTATAAACTTAAAAAGTGTTTAATTTAATTGAAATTTCAGGTAGTTTTTGTTACTATGTAATATATTTTTATTTTGACCGAGAAGGCTTAATATTACAAATAAAAATGTTAGTATAAAATGTTTAAAAAGTGATTAATATAAATTTTTGTTGTACGGCCAATCAAGAGGTGATATGCAGCAACAAAGAACATGGTTAAAAAATGTGTAATGATTGAACGAAGGAGTTTTGAATTACTGTCACTATAAACAGGAAAGCAGCCTATTTATTTATTTTTCCAGGTCAAAAACAACGACATCAGAGCAATACGAAAAGCTGGCAAGTTTAATATCAACAAAACAGGATATTGCTTGCGGCTACCATAAACGATCCAAGGAGGAAGTTCAGCTATTTTCTTTTCAAGCCTTACTCCATTAAAATTAAAAATACCACCTCCGGTTTGATAGGATTCTTGGCACTTAAATATTTTGCAAACAAAAATGATTATCTTTTTATTATTAATTCACAAGTCTTTTGTATTATTTTATTTTTATTATTTCTCCTTATTAATCGCACAAATATTTTATTTTCCTATTTTTATTGTTTGTTGTGACTTTTGTTTATTAAAATAGTAACAAACTTGCTCATTTCTTTGTTTCTATTCCACATTTCATAGTAACAAATTGGTTTTGTAAACATTGTTGTCTTCTTCTTGTTCTTTCGATTCAGTTTTTGTTTGGAATACCAATTTTCGATCGTAGAATAACTGAATGCGGAGACGTAATCGAAACTCAGAATAGGGGTGAATGTATTAGGAAGTGTCATAAAAGAAAGTAAAACAACTCAATGTATTAGGAAGTGTCATAAAAGAAAATAAAAAAACTCAATGTATTAGGAAGTGTGAGTAAATTAGAAATATGTATACATTTTAGTACAAATAGCACATGTTTGATTTAATAGAGTCGTTCTTGTTAAAGACATTTTTTTGTAAACATAAAGTCGGTTGAAAATATGGCTAGCGAATTTGTTTGTGAATATTGTAAAAAAGTATTTACTCACAATAGAAGTTTAAGAAGACACATTAGATTAAACCATGATGGACATTCCTCATCGTTTAAATGTGTAAAATTTAATAGACATTTTTCGAATCGTCCAGAATCGTCAATACTCGCACTTCTATACAGAAAATATGGTGAACATTTTCTTAAATTTGGCGCAACAAAATGAGAAAAATTCTAATTTTGCTCCAAAATTTATTATCCTGCGAACAATTTTTCCAATTAACTACATTGCTTCAGGTTAGTATGTACTTCTGTCCATAAATGGTTCTAGTATTGTGAATAAAATTGAATAAACAAAAAAATGTTTGTTAAAAAGTTGTTAATTGTTATAATTCCTCTATTTTCAGATAAATCGTATTACTTACCGTTAATCCTGGGAAGAATTGATCCAGTAAACATTATACCTTCCGGTCAGTATTCTTGACAATTTCCAATTTCTACACCATATCTTATCTTAAAAGTAAAATATAAAATAATTTCCTATTTTCATTTTAAAATTTCATTTTCAGATTACTTACCATTTAATCTTGACAATTTGGAGAATTCCCTGCCACTTTGGACAATTCTTTGGAAAATTTTTGGCAAATAATAATTTCCGGCCATCAGCCACATCAATTCTAAAACAAAACAACATTTATTTTTAGATTTGTTTATTATGACGTACATATTTTATATTTTAATTGTACTTACCCTTAATACACAACAAACTTTTGTATTTTTTTTTTATGTATTTGTGCAGGAAAAGACAAAAAATAAAATTTTTTTTACAAATTTTATCAAAAAAATGTTTGTTTACTTTGATTTTTATTTTTCATCATATGGTAAAAAAGGTAGTGTAGCGTTTTTTCTGTCTATCACATTAACGGGGTAAAATTATATTAACAAACAATTTAGTTAATGTTTAATACAGTGTTAATACTCCAATAGATAAGAGAATGAACTAAAAAACAGTCACTGATAATTGCGCTCACATATTTAGACATACAATATACATATACAAAAATAATAAAAAACAAAAAAGCTAACAGTCAGTGAAAGAAACTTAAAACATTAACATCGGACAACACTGTATTAAACATTAAGTAAATTGTTTGTTAATATAATTTTAAGAAAATTGTTACAATTATAATAATTATATTTTTTAGATTATATTTCTTCCCTGAAGATGATCAACAAAGTTGGTCGAAATATTGGAAACAAATAAATTATAATAAAAATTAAAAACGAACAAGAGTTTTTATATTTTTTAATAAAAGAGACCTCAAGCCGAATTAATAAAATAAAAAGATTTTTAATAATTTATTAGAAAAAACAAGTAAAGTGCTATATTCGGATATGCCGAATCGTATATACCCTTCATCTTTATTGTGGATGCATAATTATATTAGGGGTGATATACTCTTCTGAAATTTTTTATCTCCCATCGTTTTAAGATAATTGATTACGTTCATTTTAATTTTATTTTTTAATCATGTAGTTGATTTAACAAACTTTAAGATTCAACTAATGTTTTTTATCTGTCGACTTAACTATTTATACTGAAAATTGTAGGCGAAGAGGTGATAAAGTACAAACTATAGAGTGGTATTAATAAAAATCGCAAAAAAAATATTTTTTTCTAAAGTACAGTTTAAACAATCACCCCTATTCTAACTTTCGATTTGAATCGAAATTTTCTCCGTTTGGCAAATTTGGTATTCAGAGTTTCGATTCCGCTACGTTTCTTTCGATTGTAGGTATTCTGTATTACGATCGTAGTTAGGGTAGCCATATTTGAAATACGGAAAAACAGTACATCTTATACAAAAAAAAAACAGTACATTTTATTTTTTAACGTAATAACATTTTTGTAATATTAATTTATTAAGCAACAAAAAAATTGTTAAAAATACTTAAAAACATATTGTATCTTTTATATCATCACAGTCCTTTTAGATTACAATATTTTTGCTTTGCTTGTAAGACATAGTTTTAAATTTATTAGTTTTGGTAAATCAATCTGTATATGTAATACATATTATGTATTAATTTACATTACAAAAGTGAACTTTAAATTTAATGTCAACTCAATTTTATTTTTTTATTTTTTAGTAAGAATAATGCTGTTCCAATTTACATGGTGTAGAAATTTATTATTTAAAAATCAAGAAGTATCATTTATTGAAAAAAATCCAAGTAACATTTTATCTTAACCCCTATAACATGACCACTTTAAAATTAAATGTATTTTAATACGTTGTATAAACAACGATATACATATTTATGAAATCCAATTTGTTATTTTAATATTCTTCATATTAATCTACAATGTTTAATGGTTAGAAATGCCTTTAGAGCAATGATGTCCATTTCATGAAACAATGGTTGTATTCATTTCATATGGACAAACAAATTTTTTTGGACACCAATGCTTTAGAGCCATTAACACTGATCTCCTAATCAACTTTAAAGTAGATTAAACCCCGATAAATAAATCCTTTTTTTAATAATGCAATACACTGAACAAATTTTTTTTAACGAAAAAACAGTACATTTGCGTACTGTTTTGAGTTTTGTGCATAAAACAGTACATTTGAAAAAAAACAGTACGCATACTGCTAAAAACAGTACGTCTGGCACCCCTAATCGTAGTTACGTTTTTCTACGCTTATATTTTAGCAACGGAATTTTTTCGATTACTCTTTTTATAAACTTAAAAAGTGTTTAATTTAATTGAAATTTCAGGTAGTTTTTGTTACTATGTAATATATTTTTATTTTGGCCGAGAAGGCTTAATATTACAAATAAAAATGTTAGTATAAAATGTTTAAAAAGTGATTAATATAAATTTTTGTTGTACGGCCAATCAAGAGGTGATATGCAGCAACAAAGAACATGGTTAAACAAATGTGTAATGGTTGAACGAAGGAGTTTTGAATTACTGTCACTACAAACAGGAAAGCAGCCTATTTATTTATTTTTCCAGGTCAAAAACAACGACATCAGAGCAATACGAAAAGTTGGCAAGTTTAATATCAACAAAACAGGATATTGCTTGCGGCTACCATAAACGATCCAAGGAGGAAGTTCAGCTATTTTCTTTTCAAGCCTTACCTCTGTGTTCTGAGTCACGTTGCTCTCCTCTTCCATCAATAAAGCCACTGCTATGGATTCCATTAAAATTAAAAATACCACCTCCGGTTTGATAGGATTCTTGGCACTTAAATATTTTGCAAACAAAAATGATTATCTTTTTATTATTAATTCACAAGTCTTTTGTATTATTTTATTTTTATTATTTCTCCTTATTAATCGCACAAATATTTTATTTTCCTATTTTTATTGTTTGTTGTGACTTTTGTTTATTAAAATAGTAACAAACTTGCTCATTTCTTTGTTTCTATTCCACATTTCATAGTAACAAATTGGTTTTGTAAACATTGTTGTCTTCTTCTTGTTCTTTCGATTCAGTTTTTGTTTGGAATACCAATTTTCGATAGTAGAATAACTGAATGCGGAGACGTAATCGAAACTCAGAATAGGGGTGAATGTGTTAGGAAGTGTTATTAAGATAGGAAGTGTCATAAAAGAAAATAAAACAACTCAATGTATTAGGAAGTGTCATAAAAGACAATAAAAAAACTCAATGTATTAGGAAGTGTGAATAAATTAGAAATATGTATACATTTTAGTACAAATAGCACATGTTTGATTTAATAGAGTTGTTCTTGTTAAAGACATTTTTTTGTAAACATAAAGTCGGTTGAAAATATGGCTAGCGAATTTGTTTGTGAAAATTGTAAAAAAGTATTTACTCACAATAGAAGTTTAAGAAGACACATTAGATTAAACCATGATGGACATTCCTCATCGTTTAAATGTGTAAAATTTAATAGACATTTTTCGAATCGTCCAGAATCGTCAATACTCGCACTTCTATACAGAAAATATGGTGAACATTTTCTTAAATTTGGCGCAACAAAATGAGAAAAATTCTAATTTTGCTCCAAAATTTATTATCCTGCGAACAATTTTTCCAATTAACTCCATTGCTTCAGGTTAGTATGTACTTCTGTCCATAAATGGTTCTAGTATTGTGAATAAAATTGAATAAACAAAAAAATGTTTGTTAAAAAGTTGTTAATTGTTATAATTCCTCTATTTTTAGATAAATCGTATTACTTACCGTTAATCCTGGGAAGAATTGATCCAGTAAACATTATACCTTCCGGTCAGTATTCTTGACAATTTCCAATTTCTACACCATATCTTATCTTAAAAGTAAAATATAAAATAATTTCCTATTTTCATTTTAAAATTTCATTTTCAGATTACTTACCATTTAATCTTGACAATTTGGAGAATTCCCTGCCACTTTGGACAATTCTTTGGAAAATTTTTGGCAAATAATAATTTCCGGCCATCAGCCACATCAATTCTAAAACAAAACAACATTTATTTTTAGATTTGTTTATTATGACGTACATATTTTATATTTTAATTGTACTTACCCTTAATACACAACAAACTTTTGTACGTTTTTTTTATATATTTGTGCAGGAAAAGACAAAAAATAAAATTTTTTTTACAAATTTTATCAAAAAAATGTTTGTTTACTTTGATTTTTATTTTTCATCATATGGTAAAAAAGGTAGTGTAGCGTTTTTTCTGTCTATCACATTAACGGGGTAAAATTATATTAACAAACAATTTAGTTAATGTTTAATACAGTGTTAATACTCCAATAGATAAGAGAATGAACTAAAAAACAGTCACTGATAATTGCGCTCACATATTTAGACATACAATATACAAATACAAAAATAATAAAAAACAAAAAAGCTAACAGTCAGTGAAAGAAACTTAAAACATTAACATCGGACAACACTGTATTAAACATTAACATACATATTTATAAAATATAAAGTAGACTTGAAGTGTACTTTTAGACAAAATTTTCATACAAAATTTTCTTAAAGTACATTTGAAGTCTACTTTATTTTTTTATAAATACGGCAGTAAGTAAATTGTTTGTTAATATAATTTTAAGAAAATTGTTACAATTATAATAAATATATTTTTTAGATTATATTTCTTCCCTGAAGATGATCAACAAAGTTGGTCGAAATATTGGAAACAAATAAATTATAATAAAAATTAAAAACGAACAAGAGTTTTTATATTTTTTAATAAAAGAGACCTCAAGCCGAATTAATAAAATAAAAAGATTTTTAATAATTTATTAGAAAAAAACAAGTAAGAGTGCTATATTCGGATATGCCGAATCGTATATACCCTTCATCTTTATTGTGGATGCATAATTATATTAGGGGTAATATACTCTTCTGAAATTTTTTTATCTCCCATCGTTTTAAGATAATTGATTACGTTCATTTTAATTTTATTTTTTAATTATGTACTTGATTTAACAAACTTTAAGATTCAACTAATGTTTTTTATCTGTCGATTTAACTATTTATACTGAAAATTGTGGGCGAAGAGGTGATAAAGTACAAACTATAGAGTGGTATTAATAAAAACCGCAAAAAAAATATTTTTTCTAAAGTACAGTTTAAACAATCACCCCTATTCTGACTTTCGATTTGAATCGAAATTTTCTCCGTTTGGCAAATTTGGTATTCAGAGTTTCGATTCCGCTACGTTTCTTTCGATTGTAGGTATTCTGTATTACGATCGTAGTTAGGGTAGCCAGATTTGAAATACGGAAAAACAGTACATCTTATACAAAAAAACAGTACACTACAAAAAAAACAGTACATTTTACTTTTTAACGAAAACATAACTCTTTATTCATGTAATAACATTTTTGTAATATTAATTTATTAAGCAACAAAAAAATTGTTAAAAATACTTAAAAATATGAGGTCTTAACATATATTATAAACGTTTTTGAAGAAGGTAGAAAATACAATTTAAATGACATATTGTATCTTTTATATCATCAAAGTCCTTTTAGATTACAATATTTTTGCTTTGCTTGTAAGACATAGTTTTAAATTTATTAGTTTTGGTAAATCAATCTGTATATGTATTAATTTACATTACAAAAGTGAACTTTAAATTTAATGTCAACTCAATTTTACTCCTTTTTTAATATTTTTTAGTAAGAATAATGCTGTTCCAATTTACATGGTGTAGAAATTTATTATTTAAAAATCAAGAAGTATCATTTATTGAAAAAAATCCAAGTAACATTTTATCTTAACCCCTATAACATGACCACTTTAAAATTAAATGTATTTTAATACGTTGTATAAACAACGATATACATATTTATGAAATCCAATTTGTTATTTTAATATTCTTCATATTAATCTACAATGTTTAATGGTTAGAAATGCCTTTAGAGTAATGATGTCCATTTCATGAAACAATGGTTGTATTCATTTCATATGGACAAACAAATTTTTTTGGACACCAATGCTTTAGAGCCATTAACACTGATCTCCTAATCAACTTTAAAGTAGATTAAACCCCGATAAATAAATCCTTTTTTTAATAATGCAATAGACTGAACAAAAATTTTTTTTATCAATATTTTTTTAAATTTTAATATAAATAAGCTTTTAACGAAAAAACAGTACAAAAAACAGTACAACGTGTAAAAAACAGTACATTTGCGTACTGTTTTGAGTCTTGTGCATAAAACAATACATTAAAAAAACAAGTAAGAGCGCTATATTCGGCTATGCCGAATCTTAAATACCTCCACCTAAACGTAATAAGAAATACAAAAACTACACTGGTTATAGGACTAGAATATCCTTATTCCGTGTTTTCTATTCAGTCTTAAGCTATGTGTCGACGATGGTCAAATATTACAACGTTGTCATATCTACCAATGTGCTATCAATGTACTGACATTGAAAAATTTTTAGCAAAAGGTAAATTGTCAGTTTACACGACTGTAAGAAAACTAACAATTTCATTTGCACACAATTGTCACAGAATGAATTTGTCAACCGAAATTGTCAGTTTACACGGTTGTCTGATTGTTGTGTGGCATTGTAAAATTCGTTTTGCAGCTCTGTGTGTGTGTTTAAAAATTTTATTAATGCACACTTTAATTTAATTCTTTAATTTGCTTCCACTTTTTCAAAAATTTTATTAATTTAATTCTTTAATTTTCTTTCACTTTTTTCAAAAATTTTATCAATGCACACGTGTTTGTTTATTATTTATGTACCTATATACAGAGTTGCATTTAGAAATAATTTCTATGACAATGCTGCCATTGGCAGATGTATAAACTTTGCACATATGACATTGAAAAGTGTTTGTCAATTGTCTGACAATGACAAAATTGTGTGTTTACACAATTTTTAGATGTCTGAAAATATTTTTGTCTTCCAATGTACTGAAAATGTTTTTTCTTACAATTTGGAAAACAAAAATTTTAAGTTTACACTGTTGTTAGACATTTTCTGCACATTTTTCGGACAACGTTGTAATATCTGACCATCGTGGACACATAGCTTTAGTGCAAATTTTATTAGTATTTGATATATTGTTTGAAAGACAATTTTACGACCAACATAATTAATGTTAAATATTTAGAAATTTTGTCTAATTTTCACCATTTTTAATTGATTTAATTACCAATTCTTACCATAATTTACAGAGTTTGTCTGATGTTCATAATAATCTTTAGTGTAATTTAACAAACAGAGTATAAAAAAGGGGTACAATTCGGTTTTAGTGATTTTGCTCAAAAAAAACTTCATCAAATAGGGCTTTTAGAGGATGTGCCAGCAAAAAAAAAATTTGTTGGCGGTCACGCCTATTTTCGAGGGGGCGGGCCCGTAAAGTTGAAAATATAAAGGCCTATATCTCGGGAACTACTGGGTGCTTGATAATTTGTAATATTTTTTCAGTCTCGTCTCATCGAACTGTTCGGACGTGTTTTTTTTTAGTGCGGCTGAATTTTCGGTGAAAAAATCGTAATAGGTGAAAAAGTGTAAAAAGTTGAAATTAAACAAAAAGTAAAAAAAAAATCGTAATAGGTAAAAATATAAAAAAAAAAAATAAACATTAAACATCACATAAAAATTGTATGAGTGTTCCTCTCAGATGTAATTCTGAGAAAGAGCTTAGCTCGACTAAAAAAACTAGATGGGTCTCTGAGGAAGAATCCTTAAAAAAATCTCTGGAGAATTTTCTCACTACAAGAGCCGTAGAACAGCGTCGTTCCTGTTCGCCCAATATAGTGATTTCAACAGATGAGAAAACATCATCTTCATCAAATAGTGCAGTGAAACCCAAAAAACAAGTAGGTATGGATAAGTACATCACCGTTCTCAAGCGACAGAGGAGCCCGAAGTCTGCTCAAGTGTCATCAAATGCAAAAGCTCCTAAGACCGTGAGTAATGATCAAAATAGGTTTGCTCTCCTCCAGACGGATGAGCCAGAACTTCCTAAGAAGACGTTTAAGCCCCCACCAATTTATCTGAGAGAGCCCACTTCCAGTAAATTGGTACAAAGAATTGTTTCGGTAATAGGTGAAAATATGTTTAGCGTAACATCAATTAAACATGGAAATATCAGCGAAACCAAAATTCAAGTGAAAAAGGAAGATGATTTTCGAAAATTTTCCAACCAGTTGGAGAGGGAAAGTAGGGATTTCTATACCTACCAGCTGAAAAGCGCAAAAGGACTCCAAGTCGTTCTAAAGGGTATAGACCCAGATGTTGATCCTGCCGAGATAAAGACTAGCTTAATGGAAAAAGGCTTCAAAATTAAGAGCATAACGAATATTAGAAACCGTGAAAAGACTCCACAGCCTATGTTCAGGGTGGAATTGGAACCTGGAGATGTCGTATTAAAGAAAAACGAGTCCCATCCCATCTACAATCTGATGTACCTTCTGCATCGTAGAATCACCGTGGAAGAACCACATAAGCGTCAGGGACCCGTCCAGTGTCTCAACTGTCAAGAATTTGGTCACACCAAGGCGTACTGTAAATTGCCGTCAGTTTGTGTTGCGTGTGGGGAGCTACATGCAACTGCTCAATGTGATAAGTCGAAAACTGATTCAAAAATCAAAAAATGCAGTAACTGCGGAGGTAATCATACCGCAAATTATAGAGGTTGTCCAATTTACACTCATTTGAAAGGCATAAGTACCAACAAGACGTCAGTATTACCTGATCATCGTCAACAGCCTATTTTGGCATCGAGTGACAATTTCCCTAAATTGTTACGGTCCACTAGTCATGTAAACGCGCCTAGTTCTATACAAGTTTCTTACGCAAACGTGGTTAAATCTAATATGCCAGGTTTGGAGCAGGAACCTAAATCACAATATTTCGAGCCTAATATTAACACTCTAGAGACTACATTGCAGACTCTTGTCCAAACTATGAACACTTTTACGACCACTATGGATGTCATGATGCAGGAAATGCTGAAAATGCAATCCACTATCTTACAAGCCATTTTAAAGAAATGATTTGTTTAAAAATTTGTTTTTGGAACGCGAACGGCCTCCGCCAACATAAAAACAAACTGGAACACTTCCTGATGGATAAGCAGATTGATGTCATGATGATTGCTGAAACTCACTTGACGGCGACAGCGTACTTCAAAATTAATTATTATATGATGATACTAAAGATCCACGCGGAAGAGCATGTGGAGGTTCGGCAATTCTTATAAAGAACAGAATAAAACATTATTTAATGAACAACATATGTGAGGATTACCTACAAGCAACAAACATTTGTATTGAATTCTGTCAATACAATTTTGTTTTATCATCAATTTATTCGCCGCCTCGATTTTCAATAAAAGAACACCAATACTACAGCTTCTTCAATTCCCTTGGAGCTAGATTTTTAGTTGCTGGTGACTTTAACGCCAAACACACTTTTTGGGGTTCACGTCTGGTGACCCCGAAGGGTCGTGAACTCTTCAACACCACTGCCAAAATGGGCTTAGATGTGCTCTCAAGCGGGCATCCCACCTACTGGCCGACGGACCGACGGAAGATTCCCGATGTTATTGACTTCGGAGTAGTGAAAAATATCCCTGTAGAATCGATACAAGTGGAGCCTTTATTAGACTTGTCTTCAGATCACTCTCCTTCTATTATTTCAATGCGTTTCCTTCAAGGGAATGGCTCTCCATTTCGGGACGTATCTAAAACCAGAGTAAGTTGGATAAAGTATAAAAAATATTTAAGTTCCCACTGCACGGAAAATGTAGTGTTGAGAACTACCGAGGATATTGATGGGTCGATTGGCAAGTTTACTGAGGACATACGAAGAGCTGTACATCACGCCTCCACATACGACGTTGAGTGCAGAAGAGGGACAAATAGAACTTATTTCGCTTAACTCGATCATCTCCTGTCAGAAAAAAGAAGAGTTAGAAGAGAGTGGCAAATTCACAGGTCTCCTCAACTGAAAGCTAGGCTACGGGCATGCAGAGATATACTAAGAAATTTCTTAGAAACCCAAAGAATGGCTTCACTTAAATCTTACTTGGAGGGTCTTGATAGTACCCCACAATCTGACTATTCGTTATGGAAGGCGGCACGAGGTTTAAAAAGACCAGTTAGAGGAAAGCCTCCTCTGCGAAATCCTACTGGTGACTGGGCTAGAAATGCTTCCGAGAAGGGGACTTTATTTGTTAATCATTTGAGAAAAGTGTTTACTATAAACAACTCAAATAATGCATCTGATTTGCCTCCACTCGTTATTAGACCTCCTGTACCTCTAAGACTTAGCTTTAATGATGTTCAAAGCGCTATTGGTACTCTGAATCTTAAAAAAGCTCCAGGTATGGATAAAATCAGCAACAAAATGCTTGTGGAGTTACCTCGTGTAGCTAGAAAAATTATCCTATTTATTTTCAATGCTATTTTACGCCTAGAATACTATCCTGCAGATTGGAAGGTATCTATGATTACCATGATTCCTAAGCCAGGGAAGGACCCCACTAAAGTAGAGTCATATAGGCCAATTAGTCTACTGCCGACAATTTCAAAACTGTTTGAAAAATTGTTATTGGCTAAGTTGATTCCAATTCTGAACGACACTCAATGTATCCCAAATCACCAATTCGGGTTCAGAGCTAAACACAGTACCATCGAACAAACACACAGATTGGTAAATGTGATAAGACAGTCGTTTGAAAAGAAAAAATACTGCTCCGCCCTTTTCATTGATGTGTCGCAAGCGTTCGACAAAGTCTGGCATGAAGGTTTAATGCATAAAATTAAATTAACTCTGTCTGCTAACACCCACAAACTTATGAAAAGTTATTTATATGGTCGCAAATTTACAATCAAAGAAGGCGATTTTTTAAGCCCCGCTCAGCCAATTGAAGCAGGAGTACCCCAGGGTAGCATACTGGGTCCAACTTTACATTTGATTTATGCATCCGATATGCCGTTAGACCCTATATACATACTTCAACTTTTGCAGACGATACAGCCTTTATTAGCGTTCATAAGGACCATCAAATAGCATCACAGAACTTGCAGAAATATGTTTATAAACTAGAGAATTGGCTTGAGCTTTGGAAAATCAGGGTTAACGAACAGAAATGTATTCATATAACTTTCACATTGCGAAAGGATACCTGCTCGTTCATCAAAATAAATAATCAAATTATCCCGCAACACAATGAAAATACCTCGGAATCCACCTCAATCGTCGTTTAACTTGGAAGTCTCATATCGACGCAAAACTTACTCAGATGAGATTAAAAGCAGTGCAAATTAATTGGCTAATCGGCAGAAATTCTACATTAATGTTGGATTGCAAACTTTTGTTGTACAATGCAATTCTAAAGCCAATCTGGTGTTATGGAATTCAATTATGGGGTACTGCCTCAGCATCCAACATTGAAAAAATTCAAAGGGGTCAAAATAAGATTCTACGTACAATTACTGCAGCTCCATGGTACGTTAAAAATTCTAGAATTCACAAAGATCTAGGCATTCCTTTGGTGAAAGTCGAACTTACAAAATACGCCTCAAAATATGTCAGCAAACTTGGTCACCATCCAAACCCACTTGCACGAGACATCCTTAACTTCAGTGGCCATGTTCGGTTGAAAAGGAGGGATACCCCTTCACGTCGAATTTCAACATAATAACGCTATATATACGATATATATTAGTATTAACGTGGATTTTGAGAGTGTATCTTATGTGGGGGATATAGTCATATATGGACCGATATTCTCAAAATCCAGCAGTTAGATTTAGGCATGTATGTAAATGATCCGTGTAAAATTTTGGATTGGTAGCCTAATTTAGAAGCGATTTATGAGTATTAAAGTGATTTTCGGAAGAGGGCTTTATATGGGGCATACGGTAAAAAATACACCGAAATTCAAAAAATTTTGTGGGATGATTTTTGTATATATGTAAATGATCTGTACAAAGTTTTGAGTCGGTACCGATATTTATACAATATATATAGGAATAAATGTCTTTTTCAGATGTGGTCCTTGTATGGGAGCTGTGACCAATTCTAGGCCGACCACAATAAAATTTAGTACAACAATTTATTTGCGTATAGAGACTATTTATGTCAAATTTTAGCCGTTTACCATTATTTATATTGGTTTTATACGTATTTAAGTGAATTTTGTAAGTGGAGTTTATATGGGGTCTATGGTCAAACATGGACCGAACTAAAAAAAATTTCGTTTTGCGATTTCTTTTTGCAAAAAACTTATTTTTGCTGAATTTTGTCTTGATATTCCCATTTTATAGGCATTCGACTCCGCTATCTATAGGGATCCAGAATATATATACTTTATAGGGTCGGAAAATTATATTGTGGAAATTTTACACGGAATGACAAACTTATATATACGCTTCTCATGAAGGTGAAGGGTATAAAAATAAGGATTTTAAATTTGAGAAGATTTTCAAAGCTCATTTTATAGATCTGATATGAATAAAGAGATATAGATTCCCGGCGCTCTTTATTGAAGACATATCTCGCAATATTGTTGTAAGCAACTTTTAACTTTCTGAAGTCAGTACTGTCGCAGTTTGCATAAATTTCGCAGCCATATAACAGAACGGGTTGAATATTTGACAGCCCTCAAATTTCGAAACATTCCAAATAGCCTACCTACGATGGAATATTGAATATTACTCCCAGATTTTTCCAAGAATCTACGAATTCGATATTATCGTTATTTATTGAAAGTTCGATATCATTAGTTAAAGTTCGATTACTTTTTGAAAGAAATATGCATTTGGATTTTGAAGGATTTTTACTTAATCCGTTGGTAACATCCCAGTTGTAGATGTTGGCTAAATCATAATTTATATTATTCACACATGAATGGATGTCATTAATGACAGCACTATTGTAAATTTGGACGTCATCAGCATACATTTGCAGCTTGCTATGCCTAATTATATCAGGTAAGTCGTTAATATATAAACAGAATAAAAGAGGACCTAATATAGATAGATTTCACAGCACTTTTTCCATACAAATTTTGGTGCATGCCTGGATGGGAGTATGTGATTGTTAAATGAAATAGTGTAAAATGTGTTTATGTTTTATGAATGTGGTATTGTGTTGGTGTTTCCATGCCTGGATTTAGTTGTTGTTAGTGTAATACTATGTTTCCACGGTACATGCTTCGCTCTCTATTCATGCTCCACACCCCAATCATGAGCGAAACAACTTGTTTCACCATACAAAATTTTAAGAGCGAATCAAGTAGATTCATATTGAATCTACTTGCGAAGCACGAAAAATTGCACTCTTCTCTAATTTTTATCGCAAGATTATCTGCACTAGCTGTAAAAATTTAATATTATTGTAAACAAAGCAAATTATTTTCTTGTTGCTGGAAGTAAAGAAAGTAAATACGTACGAATGTATGTTTTTTTTCAAAAAGGCTAACTAATTTTCACTCACTTTTGTTTGTCCATTAAAAAAAATTATTTTCCACAAATTGTAAATTCTGTTTTTTTTATTCTGTTTGTTTATTAAAGACAACTGTCAAATCGAATTAAGTTTATTAGTCATGTAAACAGCATGATTCATAAACATGATTCAGACAGGGAAGCAGGTGATTCAAGTCGTCGTGGAAACATAGTATTATACTAACCACAACTATATCCAGGGATGAAAACATCAACACAATAATTCAGTCACCAACCAATATTACTCACATATCAAACAACATTTCACGCCTCCCCTACTCACACCCGCACTACTAACACACACATCACTCAACTACAGACGGACAGACAAACAGACGAACAGATGGACAGACGAACAGACGGACAGAAATTAATTTTAACAATTACATACTCCCATCCAGGCATGATCCCAAATTTGTATGAAAATGATCTGCTGAAAGGTACATAAACATACTACTAAACTACTAAAGAGATTAATGGATAAATTTGCCGAAACTGGGCCTGTTAGTGATGTAAAGACCAGGTCGATCGACCGAAAATGTCGCAGCTGTACGTGATGATGTCGCTCAAACTCCATCCACCTCAATTCGACACCGAGCTCAGCAAATTGGTGTCTCCAAATCTACTATGCAGTGAATTTTGACGAAAGATTTGCATCTTCATGCATACAAAGTTCAATTGACTCAGGAACTGAAGCCAGCTGACCATGAACAGCGAAGGGAGTTCGTTAATTGGGTATTGGAGAGACAACATGAAAATTCTGATTTTGCGGATAAAATCGTCTTCAGTGACGAGGCCCATTTCCATCTTGATGGCTTCGTCAATAGGCAGAATTGTCGCATTTGGGGTGAGCAAAATCCTCGAATGATTCACGAGACGCAAATTCATCCTCAACGTGTCACTGTGTGGTGTGGTTTTTAGGCTGGAGGAATCATTGGACCTTTTTTATGAAAATGAGGCAGGTCAAGCGCAAAAAGTCAATGGTGTTCGGTATCGTGAAATGATAACCAGTTTTTTCTTGCCTAGAATTGAAGAAATGAATGTGGAGGGCATGTGGTTTCAACAAGACGGCGCCACATGTCATACAGCCAGAGAAACAATTCAATTGCTGCATCAGTCATTTGCCGGTCGTGTTATTTCGCGTTTTGGAGACCAGAATTGCCCGCCTATATCGTGCGATTTAACACCTTTAGATTTTTTTCTTTGGGGTTTTTTGAAGTTGATGGTTTATGCGAATAAGCCGACAACGACTCAAGCCTTAAAAGAGGAAATTGGACGCTGCATTAATGAAATACCGCAGCATTTATGCAAAAAGGTCATTGAAAATTTCATTAAAAGATCGCGTGTGTGCCAGCAAAGCCGCAGCGGCCATCTGCACGATATCTTGTTCCATACATAACCTCATTCTGTCTACTTTACGATATAATAAAGTTTCACGATTTTTTTTTAAATATCTGTGTTATTTAAAATTTAAAAATTGCGTTCTAGTTGGGACACCCTTTATATACGTTAAAGGATGTGAAAAATAAAAATTGTTAAATGAACTATTTGCAACGGAAAAAGTAAAAATATGTATATTTAATTTAGAGTTAAAAAGGTTATATAAAAATAATAATGATATAAATATATGTAAATATCATAAGAATAATATAAATAATTGTTATCTAATGTGTGCTGAAAAAAGTGTTATTGTACTTCGAGATTATATTCATTTATGTTTAAATGAAGAAACAATTGATGAGCTCTATTAAGTTGTAATTAGTTATTAATTATTCGTCATACTAATAACATTAAGTCTCTCTCTATTCATTTAATTAACTATTATAAAGATAAAATCATAAAATTTTTACATCAGATGAACTAAAGGAGCTGTTGGATAAATATAGTAACCGTATAGATCATAATCATATACATAAATTTCTTTCTGAAAATGATTAATGAATTGCAAATGTATAATAACATTAGTATAGCATTTATATATTTTAATAATAATATTCATAAATATGATTGTAAAAATATTCAAATGGAATCGTTTAATATATGTGGCTGTAAATTATATTATAATCAATATATGTTAACAATAAAGTTTTATAATTTATAAAAACGTATTTTTAATTTTTCTCCAGAAAAAAATAAAAAGATAATATAATTTTAGTTTTAAGATTTATTATATTTTATTTCTCATGTATATATAATAATAAATAAAATAAACAATACAAATAAATAAAAACATATACATATTAATATTTTTTCAAGTTAATGGAATTGCTTTCATAAAATAACGTTTACCTGAACGTTTTACTATTTGAACTATTTTAATTGGTTTTCTACATTGAGGAAATTTTTTCGCTGTTAGAAATGTAAGACATTTTTTACAAATATTATGACTACAGTTTAAATAACATATTTTTCTTCCTAGAATATTATCTTTTATACATACCGGACATTTATATAATTTTGTATACATTTTTCCAAAATAGTTTTTTGCTGTATTTGTTTTATATATTAATGTCCTATGTTTTTTAAATTGTTTATATTTTCGCTTTCCTTTTTCCAAGAATATTTTTAGATTTCTTTCCCTTTCTAAGGTTCTAAGAGTTTCGATATGAACGATAGCCCCACATAAAATAGTAATATAAACATACAAACGTATTTACACTTAAAACTAATTACTTATTCATTTTTGCTTACAAATAAAAATATTAGAAGCATTGTTAATAAAACCAAAACAAACACACACACACACGAATAAATCCACTTCAAATTAATTGTTCTTGCTCCCAATCAATGCAAATGCTTGTATGCAACATATGTGTATATATTTATAGTCTTTGATTGCATACAAACATTCATACATACATTTCCATACTTAAGTTTTTGACAAAAAGAAAATATAAATTTCTTTAGAATACAAACTATGCAAGATTTTGTACTTAATTATGACCAATGAACCCATAAAACAAAAAAGTACAAAATCATTACGAAATAGTTCTTAAGAAGTTTGTACCCAACAAACCAAGGCATAATAAAAATGTAACTAAATTCAAGAAATAACTTATAATTAAGAATTTTCTACAACATTTCATAAGCATACTTATGATGGATTTATTTTATTGTAAATTATGAACACTTTTAAAATAATCCTTCAAAAACGCTTCGTATAACAATAGTATTTATAATACTTACTATATACTAGGTAAGAAAAACAAGATTTACAAATGTGATTATAAAAGACTTATACTCGTAATAGTTTTGTAAGTGTTTTCGGTAAAAAGATCACGTTATTTTATTTCTTGATTTTTTTATTATTGTTCTTCTTTATTTCAGTCTTTTTCTTTTGTTTGACAAAATCAGTGTATTAAATTGTTTAAGAGTGGTATTTTAATAAATTAGAAAATAAAAATAATATAAAATTTGTGTTAAAAAAGGTAATTAAAATTAAGTTCTAAAAATGCCATATAAATTAAAACACAGTGTTCGAAAGGAATCAAAAGAAATTGTTGAATTGCTTTTAAATGTTAAAAAAAACCTAAAATAAACGATTCGAGTGAAGTTCCAGCCAGCTCTAGTCATAAGAAGCCATAAGAAGTAATATACTATATATAGTATTTATACATTTATTAATGCATTCGTTTTTTAATTTTATAGATGCCGCAATTTCTATTGGATTGGGTGAAGACGAGTTTATAAAATGTACAAAATCATTTTTCAAATTTGCCAAATATAGACAAATATGCAAAACTAAATATAAGGAAAAGTCTAAAATTGTAAAGAATTAAAGTTATATGTAAATTGTTTACTAGTTTTGCTATATCTTACTATTTTCATGAATTTCGTTTGTTTGCTTTTTATATTTTTAAGAATATTTTTAATTTTTCATTTTACTTCTATTATAAGTTTTATACATATAAATATGAAAAACATGAAAAAAATTATTAAAAATTAAAATATATAAAATTTAAAAAGAATTATTTTAATTGAATTTATAAGCTTATAAAAAATGTTACAAAAATAAGCTTACTTTAATCATGTTTCAAAAACTATTTTCCAGTAAGCTTATATCATAATTGCGCTTCTAAACTTGTTGTAAGTTTCAACTAGAAATATTATCACAAGGGTTCAATTTTCTTGATAAAATAATTGTTAACAAGCCTTTTTTTTTTTTTTTTATTTGGATGACCTGAATGTATCTTATTTATTTATTTATTTATTTATTTATTTATTGAATTTTTTCATTTCCTGTACAACAAGACTAAGTCTTATATTTATAGTACAGGAACGCATTACGTTATAAACAATTTTATTATGAGCATAAACAAATTAGATACAGAAAAACCTATATTGATAACATCTTACGTGAAAAAGTTATATAAAAAATTTCTGAAACTATTAGCATTACTATTTATTTGTTGATTTCGTGGAAGATTGTTCCAAAGACGAGCGGCATGTACATAAAAGTGCCATTCAGACACTAGGTATTGATGTCGAGGTATTATAATATTTCGATTTCGAGACGATTGGAAGAAACGTATTTTTTCAAATATATATTTGGGGGTTTGAGTATTTATTATTTTGTGCAAGAATATAAGAATACGAATTTTTAATAGGCTATCAAGTGAAACTCCGTAAAGTTTATTGGAAACAGCAGAAACATGATCAAACCTTCTCAATCCATACACATATCTTATTATGTTGTTAAACAATATATTAAGCTTACTTTTACTACTTGAATCACAGCTTCCAAACAACTCGCACCCATATATTAGAGAAGGAATCAGATACGTCTTGGCTAGTAAGGTTCTTATTCTTATTGGTGTAAAATATTGTGTAGACCAGAGAGCTCGTAACTTTATGTATGTTTGACCAACCAGTGAGTTTATATGATCAGTCCATGTCAGATTGCTATTGAAGATTATACCGAGATTTTTCGCTGAATTAACAATTTCGATTTTTTCACCATTTAAAACAATATCTTCAGAAATGTAACGATTTAAGCTCCTTTTACATATCACAATGCATTTAGATTTGTGTGGATTCAAACAGAGTCCATTTGCACAAGCCCAGAGGTAAATTTTGTTTAAATCCTCATTTAGAGATGATATTCCTGAGGCTATATTTTGAACAGAGCTACTTAGAGTAAGTTGCACGTCATCTGCGTATAAATGGATGTTGCATTTAGAGAGTTGGTTTGGCAAATCATTTATATATAATGAAAATAAGAGTGTATTGTTCACAAACACCGATTGTGTGCGGTTCGTAAGATACGAATATATAAGTTTAGTAGAAGTGTCGCTAAACCGAAAAAAGTGGTACAGTTTTTTAATGAGTATGTCATGGTCTACCGTATCGAACGCCTTAGAATGGTCTAGAAGTACTAAAAAATTCATACTACCTTTATCTAATCCTTGACGTATATTTTCGCTAACCTCCACAAGAGCCGTAACGCAGCTGTGATTCTGACGAAACCCCGATTGCGTGCTGGAAAGTAAACTATGAGTATCAATATATTCCATCATTTGTTTATACAAGAGCTTCTCTAAAACCTTCGATAGAAAACACAAGATAGCTATCGGTCTATATTCTCCATTCGATTTAGGTAATGGTATAATTTTTGCGTGTTTCCAGTTTAACGGATACGTACTTGACATTATAATAGTATTAAATAGATAAGTAACATACGGTAGAATCATAGGTAAAAGTAATCTTATAAACTTCGGGTGTATGTCGTCAATTCCTACTGCATTTGATTTAATCAAAGAGCTTCTTGAAATAACGTCATATTGAGTAACGCACGAAAATTGGAAATGTTCACTAATTATTCCAGTATTTGTATTTGGCGAGCATGAGGAAAAATTAAAAAAAGTGGGATTTGCCTGTACTACAGGTATGTCAGTGAAAGTTCTGTTAAGCATGTTTGCATCCACATTACAATCTGTACGATTATTAGTATTGCCAATTCCTATTTCGCGAATGATATTCCAAGTTTGTTGAGAATTGATTGCTGAGTCAAAGCGGTTGGAATAATATTCAGTTTTTGCCTGTTTAGTTTATTTACATTTTTCCTGGCATTGGAATATTGTAATTTTAGTTCAGGAGTTTTAAATCTTTTCCACCTGGCATATGCTAAGTCCCTCAATTGTATTGCATTCTTAACAGAATTTGAAAACCATGGTTTTTGAGTATGTACTGTTTTTTTATATTTTAGTGGTACTGTTTGATCGAAAAGATATTGAATATTGTGTTCCAGAAATGAAGATTGTTCATCAACGGTGTACATAAAATAGATATCATTCCAGGCAATATGGGAACAATATTCATATAAAATATTAAAATCTAGATTCTTAAAGTCACGATAACTGAAACACTGTTCAATTTGTTGGATTTGAAAGTTATAAGTTAGGAATATTAGATCATGTTTAGAAAAACACGGAGCAGATATTTGATCATACAGAACTATATTCGTAGTATTGGACACAAAGAAAAGATCAATCAGCGTGCTTGCTGTGGATGTATGGTGCGTTGGATTAATCATGTTGACTGGAAAAAGACCAAGCGATAACATATTATCATGGAGCGTCGTCTCCACTAATACGTTTGAGTTAAAATCACCAGTAATGACTATATCATTATACACTGTGGCGAGAGTTTCTAGTGTTGAATACAAAACAGTTAATGGTATTCTCTTATTTGGCCTATAAACACAACCTACCAGCATCTTTTTGCCAAATGAAGAAATTTCGATAAATATAAACTCAACCGCTTGTTCAGTTGTACTGTATGTCAAAGATGATTTGTTGCATATTTTGCAAGAAATGCTATTCTTAGTAAAAATGGCCACACCGCCACCATGACTTCCTCTATCATCTCTAAATACCTTGTACCCATTGGGACATATATTATTATCTGGGGTTGATGTTAACAGCCATGTTTCCGAAACACAAATAACATCAATACCAGAGTTCTCAAAAACAATTTTAAATTCATCCAATTTATTATTTAAACTTTGTGCATTTATGTGTACAATTTTAAAACCTCTTTTATAGTTAGCCAAAATTCTAACCATATTCATTGTTAAGTCTTTGGACCTTCCACGATCATCACTGTTAAAAGTCATAAAAGTGCATAATAATGTGTGTAATGCTAATAAAATCAGAAATTATATAATACTAGCTGACAGCCCCGGCTTCGCTCGGTATTTACTATTGATTTGTATTTCATAGAATAAGATGTATTCACAACCTGCCTGCTCTTATTTATTTGCAAATTTGTACAGCATACTTTAGGGGACTTTTTTTTTCAAATGTTGAATTTTTTCAGGAAAAAAATCATAACTGGAGAATGGCTAGACCGATGTTGGATTTCAAAATCAACTAACCATCATCACTCCTCCCTGTACCTTCCCTAAAAATTTTATGGCAATCGGTCGAGCCGTTCTCGAGTTATGGAGTGACAATCAAAATGTACACTTATTTTTATATATATAGATAAAGATAATATTAAATTAAGAAATTGAATCATTGTAATTGAAGCAAAAATAACAAAGTATTGAAAATGTAAAACTAAATTAAATGTTGAAGTCAGATAAAATAATAAAGTCATGTGTTGAAATAGTAAAATTAAATTAAATGTTGAAGTCAGATAAAATAATAAAGTCATGTAATTATTAAAGAAATTCAAAACAATTTTCAAAACAATTAGTAAAGCAACAAACAAATATAGAGTCATTATCATAAGGTCTTTTACAATAATTATCATAACAGTTTTGCAAACGTAACGCTGATGGTAGTAAGTTTGTTACAAACGATTTTTAAAGCATTTTGGTTTGTTGGGATACTCCCATCCAACAAACACTCATTACACTAACAACAACTATATCCAGACATGGAAACACCAACACAATACCACATTCACAAAACACAAACACATTTTATACTATTTCATTTAACAATCACATACTCCCATCTAGGCATGCACCAACATTTTTATGGAAAAAGTGCTGCCGAACCGGCATAAAAATACTGCTGATATATGATATTAAATATTTACTTTATATGGGAGCTGCCACTCCCACTGGTCCGATCACGCCCATATTTTCCTGATTATTCAAATCAGTAACATATGGGATACTGCAATGTTTCAAAACTCTTGCTATCACAATAGTCAAGATATATGACGTTATTCAATTTATGTGGGAAGGGCCACGCCCACTTGAAATATATATATAGCCGAAAACCTAATTTGGACTATAACCTTTTAAATGAAACCGGTTTGGGTCAAATCGGTTGGATAGTTTTAGAGTCTATAGAGGAAAAACATACAAACATTGTGTTTTATAGACATACTTATATATATGAAAAACAAATTGCAGCTGCAAATGAGTAGGCAAAATAGTTTTGTGATACACTGTATTAGTAATTTAGTTTAGAAGATTCGTTTCACGCTTCTCAAAAAAAACTGTTTTAAATATTAAAAGGTTAATTAGCTTTCAAAAAATATTTTTGCTTTATTTTAAAACTGTTTATTTTTGTAATTTGTTCAGTTCGATATAGGCCAAAATTTTAATGCCGATTTTTAAACAATTTTCTTTTTTGACCTTTGACAAACTTAATAATTACATATTCAATTACAAATATGTATATACATGTATTCATATGTAAATATCTCCACTGACTGATTCCGAAATTATCATAAAAGATTATGATATGGCTTCCCAAAAACATTTGACATTTTATTTATTTATTTCATTATTTATTACTGCCTTCAAATAACTTTTAATAAATTATGCGAATAATAATTATATTCTTTAATTGAAAAATTAACAAAGTATTCAAATGAAACTCGAATAATTTAAAACGATAGTGTAAACACATTGTCGACAAATGTAATCATGCTGTTAAACTCTGCCGTCATTTGTTGTGTTTCTAGTAGGGATGCCAATCACGAAATCCGGAATTTCCTGATTTTTTTTAAGAAATCCCGAAAATTCTAATAAAAGAAAGCTTTAATTGATTTAAAAACTCAACAGATGACAGATGATGAATTTGCTTTAATTAAACAAATAGATGTAATTTTCAATCCGATTAAAGTAACAGTTGAAGCCCTTTGTCGCAGTGATATGAATCTCTGTAAAGCCGATGGAGCACTTTCATTTATGCTAAAAGAGGTGAAAGCTCTCCTTAAAAGAATCCAAGAAAGAATCAATTACTCAATTTATTTATTTACTCAACACTCTTAAATTTTTTGAAAAACCCAAAATTGAAACCAGAATTTGATAACAACGTAGAAATGTTTGTTATTAGAAATGAGTTAAAAACGTTGATTGATATAATTTTAAAGGAAATGAGATCTGTGGCTCACCTTCAAATAATTCTGATTCGGATTTATCAATGATTGAGAAAACAAATGATGATTCTAATATATCAATCATTAAAAATTAAATAATGCAATTGAAATGTGCAGAAGTCCAAACAAAACACCTAATAACGTCCGTAATGGTATGAAATCAAACATTGAAAAGGAAATTGAATTATTTATTTCCGGGGGTGAGAGAGGACTGTTTTTGCAATCAAAAAAAAAATTCGCGGTACACCACCGAATATGAAATATTGTTGCAAGACAATTTTGAAAAAAATTTAAAAAGGTAACCCCTACGTTCGGCAAAAAAACAAAAATTAATTTTTTAAATAGTTCTGTTGGAATTATCGAAAAACTTCCTTTATAAAAGTTTAATGATTTTTTGTGAGCTTTTATTTTCTGATATTATGGTGTTAGGAATGGGATATTTGAGGTTAATGCAAGACAAAAACATCGATATATCACACTTTGAGATCGGACTATAAATGCCGAAGATATAACAAAAAATGTATTTTGGCGACCCCTACTTTCGGCAAAAAAAAAAAACAAAAATTTATTTTCGAAATTGTCTTGCAACAATGCTTTATATTCGCGAACTTTTTTTTCGAGACACTCTAATGTACAGTGTAAAAAACTATGTAATGTAATTTTGTTTTTAAAATTATTAAAGGTTTATAAACTTTTAATAAATGAAAAAACTATAGCTTTGAGAAAATTTTTTGTTTTTAAACATATTAATATTAAATATATGTTACTTTTTTGTTTCTTTATTACTTTAATTCAATGAACTAATTTCTTTGTTATACTTTTATTTAAATTTATGAATTAAATAAATAGTTTTTTCATTAATATTGTAATTTTTTTAATACAGGGTGTTTTTTTACAGATTTGTTTTTCGAAAAGAGATAAAACTGGCATTTTGTGGTCAAATCTGGCAACTCTAATGTCATTTATGTTCAGTTTGGTTTGCCATTTCATCATGAACAGGTTGACAAAAGAACAACGCTTGCAAATCGTGTAAATTTATTTCGAAAATAACGGCTCAGTTCGCGATGTTTACCGCAAGCTCCGTCCATTTTATGGTCGACATAATCGTCCATCAGAGCAATTAATTCGGTTAACCATGGATCGTTTTCGCACTACGTTTACTCTATGTGATAATACGCATCTGCAGAGACGTCGAACAGTGCGCACCGAAGAAGCAATTGCCGCTGTAGAGCAAAGTGTTGAAGAGGACCCGAATTAATGGAGACCGGTATAGAGCCATGATAACCGACTATTTTGTTCCCGAATTGGATGGCATGAATGTGGATGAGTTGTGGTTCCAACAAGACGGCGCTACATGCCACACAGCGCACGCCACAATCGATTTATTGAAGGAAACATTCGATGAGCGCATAATTTCGCGGAATGGACCTGTCAATTGGCCACCAAGATCGTGTGATTTGACACCATTGGATTATTTTCTTTGGGGATATGTGAAGTCGCTCGTCTACGCCAACAAACCAGAAACGTTAGGGGAATTGGAAGCCAACATTCGTGGCGTTATTGCCGACATACGGCCCCATATGCTCGAAAAAGTGGTTGAAAATTGGACCTGTAGAATTGGATTTATTCGAGCCAGCCGCGGCGCACAGTGGCACTTTTGCGGAAAAAATAGGGTTTTTCAACTTTTAAATTTTAAAATTTTAATGATTTGGTTTTGTAAAGAAGTATTTGGATAAGAAAAATTCAACAAGGTTTTTTATGAAAAGTGAAATTTTGTAGTTAAAAAAACTAACAGAAGTCAACGGAAATTTATTCAATTAAATTAGTTTAAAATTACTGGCCAAATAAAGAACTTTTTTGTGTGTAAGTTTATAGCTATGGGTTTTGTTTTATTTTTTAGTGAAAATATAGCACTTACTTTTTTATAAAAAAAAGAATTATTGAAATTGGCAAAGTAAACTAATTATTATAATTTATCAAAAATTATACTAAAATATATCAACTTTTCACTTTTTGATGGAAAAAAACTTTATGTGATTTGCCTTGCTTAGCCCTCTAACTATAAAAAAATGAAAGGTCCGAGTCTGTACTTTCAATTAAGAAAAAAAAACTACCGCTAATTACCGTCCCTTTTATTAACATCGATTTAACCTTCGCATTCCGAAACAATTTTGTGTACGCCGTTTACGGAAACCCACCGGGGTGGGTTTGCACTTCCAAAAATACTTTTTCCCACAATTTTCATTCTAATTGCTTCAAAAACTTCTTTCTAAAATATATATTCTATAGCGTAAAAGTTGCGCCCTTATGTGTTTTGTTCATTACATTTATTTTCCACGATCAAGAGTTGTTTTCTTCTCCCGAAAAATTGATAAAAATATTTCATTTGTGTTTAGAGAGCGATATACATTTTCAGTGTTTGATTTGTGTTTGCCAATTCTTACTATGTAGAAAACAAAAAGCAACAAATATACATCACTGAAATTTGATACGTTGATACGTTCAACTGTATTCTCAGCTCCCCTATCAGAGATTTATTACGCAGATTTTCCAATAAAAAAGCAGTGGCAGTGTACGCGAAATGGAATGACGATAATAATAGACACTAAACTGTCTGCATTTTTAGGAATTTCTTTGATAATGGGCTGTCAAAAGTCAAACCAAGAGCGGCTTTCTGATCTTTGGAAAAAAATGCAGCGGCTATAAGAGACCTTTTCGTCATGGTGAACTCAAATTTGAGAGCTTATTATAGGTCACACGAGTTCATAACCGTAAGCGAACAGTTGTTTGGATGGGTCGAACACGATTTAATCAATATATGCCATCCAAGCCAGCTAAGTATGGTCTAAAGATCTGGTGGGCGTGTAATTCCTCTACATTCTACCCACTGCAAGGCCAAATATATACAGGAAAATTGAATAATGTACGGGATGTTAACCAAGGAGAGCGTGTGGTAAAAGATTTAGTTGGTGAGTACAAGAAGAAACGTCACAATGGTCAACTTTTTCACAACACTGCCATTAGCCAAAGGTATGTTCCTAGTGAATTTAAACCATCACCAGCTCGTGAAGTGGGGTCAAGCTTATTTGCTTTGATGAAAATGTGATATTGTGCTCGTACGTCGCTGCCAAAAATAGATCTGTTGTTTTGATGTCTACAATGCACAACAATAACGCCGTTTCTGGTCCACAAGGTAAACCAGATATTATCCACTATTATAACCACACTAATGAAGGAGCAGATACAATGGACCAAATGTTATCACAATACACAACCCAACGAGCGACATTGCGTTGGCCTTTGGCTATGTTCTACAATATCTTGGATACGTCAGCCCTTGGGACAATTATCATATATCAGGAGAATAATAAAGAAAACTCAAAAAAGCAATCACAAAGGAAAAAGTTCCTTGAGAGCCTGGGTGAAGAGCTATGTCTTCCACTTATTTTGGAGAGATCCAAAAATCCAAATATCATTGGAAGATTCAGAATAAGAACAGCATTGAATGTATTCTTATAATGTTTATTGGTACTGTAGAAAAGCCTCTTGATAGGACTTGCGAAGATGATGATTTTGAAGCGGATGATATTCCAGAACGAGATGCAACTGGCTGCATAAAACAAAAGGGCAGATGCTTTATGTGCTATAAGGACAACCAAAGAAGAAATACACGTCAAATATGCATAAAGTGTAAAAACCCAATATGTTCTGAACATAGCGTCTGCTAAACAAAATGCCAATTATGTTACGTCGGTCCATCCACATCATAAAAACATCAATAATAAAACTCTTTAATAAATTAGAATGTATTCAAAATAAAATAAAAAACAATTCTTAGCGTGTTTGTTTTACTTTTTAAGTTAGTAATAATATAATAAAGGGAGAAACTGATAGTGGCCACCCGGGTGGGTATTAGTAAACCGCAAAGAAAAAATGACAAAACACCAAAAAATGCATAAAAACAATGAAAAAAATAGTTTTGAGTAGACTTTACAAAAAAACCCTTCAATTTGTTCAGTGAGTCGACACCATAGTCATTTTCGATCTAAAGACAAAAAGTTATAAGAAAAACAAAATTTAAAAAACCACCCGGGTGGGCATTAGTAAAGCGAAGGTTAAATTTCAAAAGTCACTTCCAATATTTCATACAAATGGTCAATAAGACAAAAAATTGGGTATACTTTTAGGCTTTTGGGAATTAAAGCTTGAAACGATTTATAAGTAAAACATTATTTTTGTTTACGAATATGTAGGCGTAACGAAATTGAATGACATTTCAATCGAAATAAAAACTTAAATATATTAAATTTCATTCATATGTCTACTTATATAGTTCATATTAATATGACAAATTTAAATTGTATGCGTCGGACACTCCGAAACTGTTCGTACAAAAATATAGTTGGTTTTATATGCCTGTTACTGTGGGCAAAGTACTAATGCATGGTAAGGATATAATTGATGTGCCGTATTACCAATAGGAATGCTTTCAGAGGAAGCCGAGGAAGCCAGAAACAAAGATTACAGGAAGTATCGATTGATGTTTTCGAGAGAGTGTGATCGAATTTCCACAAATACTGATGTATTCAACAGACTTCTTATAACTTCGGATCCTTACATAAGTAGCATAAGGCGTCATTCGAACAAAATTTCCTTCGAACTAGATCCCATTGTTAAAGATATGGTGCTTGAATAATATTGCAAATAAAAACTAACACAATTTTTCGCCTGTTACATATTTAATTAAAACATTGTATATTATATTGGATTTTTATCAAGCTGAAAGGTACATATAAATAACCTTATTTGACGTCGCAATATTGGCAAAACCATTCTTTTTCATCAAAAAGCATTAAAAAGGGTTCATAACTGTATTTTATATCAATTTGTTTCACTGACTTAGGTTTTACACACTTTAACTTGGCATATACTTGACTAGAAAAGCGGCATGCATTTGTGCGATATTTTCGGTGTATTTGAAGGCTAATATCTTTCGAGGAGGGTTGTTGGGGATATTCTCTTTTTTGTATGGAGACAACAGATGTTTAACGTTTGAATAAAAATTAATATTTTTTAACTTATATTAAATTTTCATATGATTCTAGACAGGGAAGAAAAACACCTAAAATCTACAACTTTCAGTGGGCGTAAAATCTAAAGTAGGCGTGGCATCCCCAATATGTTAATTTTTTTTTCATAAGGAGAACTCAATTAAGAAGTGTCCCGAATTTCAAGTCCCTAGGTCCAAAAATAAAAATATTGAAATATTGACAAGTGCAGTTATATGGGAGGTGGATGTGGCAGTGGGCGGTTTTCCAAGATTTTTTCAAAATTTCTTAATTTAACCCAAAGAAGTGTTTTTGCAAAATTTCATTGCTGTACGACCACTCCTTCTATTTTTTTCAAAGAAATGTATGGGATGTTGCCACTGTGCGGCGGCCACATGCCTGAAATCATATTTAAACATTAATGGCATAAAATTATCCTTCAAATAAAGCCAAATTGATGGTCATTAAAACGATTTTCTTGTGTTTTATTTCAATTCGAAGTTCTATACCTCTCAACAAAAATCATTTATGAAATCCCGAATCCCGGGATTTAAAAAACCAGTACCGTTTGGCATCCCTAGTTTCTACACAAACACTATCACGTTGCGACGTCCGGCTTGTGTATTTGTTATGTTTAAGACGATTCCTCTTGCCTAAACCGACATAAGACTTATATTCGTGTTAGTAGCTTATTAAACATTGAATAAAACGGTTGATATTTAACAAAACGGAAAAACACAAAAAACACTTTCGTATTATATCCTTAGAAGTAACAAAATTCTTAAAGTGTTTGCTGCAATAGTATATACATATGTACAAATAAATAAGATCAAATACTAACACTAGTGATTATTAAATACAAAAAGATATACATACATATGTAAATAAAAAAGTATAAGTACATAAGTACATACATATAACTAAAACAAAATGCCGAATGACAATTCAAGTGGGGATTATTATGAGAACTGTAGCAGTAATATTAAAACATTAAATAAATCAAGAACTAATAATATTATTCCAACAAATTGGAAAAAGTACGGTGAAGTGTATAGCAATAAACTGGAGCAGCCAGTATTTATATGCTCAATTTGTTTAGAAAAAGCTGACAGCATAAATTCTGCATTTAGCATAAGTGATGGATCAGCATTTTGGTGGCACATAAAACAACAACATATTTCAGTAGAATATGAGACTATAGACAAAATTTCGGAGGAAATACGAAATGTTACTACAAATGAAGTTGAAGCTGAAATTTCGAATGGAGAGAGTGACTGTAAAATAGCTGAACCAACAGATTTGAATGTTGACAAAATTGTAAGCGAGTAATATTAATAACAATCGTTATTAGCTGAATATTTGAAATTCATACAAAGTTGACCATTTCACAGAAAACAGTATTATTTTTTAACAATCATTTTTATTTAGTTAGAGGTTAGATTTTTATGATAATAAAAAAGTTTGAGCAAAATAATAGATTGAACATTTTTTCAAAAGTATTATTGCTAGCTACTCTTTTTGTAAAGTATTTTATAATTTGTCAATTAGTTTTTTATGTGTTTGTATCAATAATGTAGGTTTTAAACAGATTTGACGATTTATCGTCATATTGCCGATTTTTTGTTACAAAAATAGCAAATTGACGATTTGGTGATTTTTTAATTGAAAATGACGATTTTCTGAATTATTAAAAGTTTCTATAATTTGTTTGTTTTATTAATGTTTTTGTTACCAAATTCTCTCTTTTTTGGAGACAACAACTATTTTTCACAATTAATATCATAAATATTAAGCAGAACATGACATACGAGTATTTCAAAAACAAAACTAAGTAATAGTGATATTTTCTTAATTAGAACAATTGTTAAGTTAAGGTATAATAATTCCAAATAATATTGAGTCAGGATAGTTGAAATTATTTATTTATATTTAAGTTTTTTATCGACCTTTTCCTTATTTTATTATTGATTATTGTTGAGGAAACAATTTCTGAATTTCAACGTGAAAATTCTACAAAAACTTCTTCTATTTTAACAAAACGTCGAAAGAATATTCAGCCAAATAAATTTAAATAACAAAAATACCTGTATATGATGGATGAATTCGATTCTATATTTTTGACATTGTAATTTACTCTGAATTAATAAAATATGCGAAATTCAGATATGTATTTATAAAATACTGTAAGTCTTGTTTCACACACGTCAGTTTTAGCTCACTAGTTTTAGTTGAATTCTCTTTTGAACTTGCCATTTCATTTACATACGTCAAATTAATTTTCGTACTTTTTAATGCAAATCAATATGCATTGAAGAGACTAAGATATTATAAAAATATTACACAAGTTGTGTTTAACTAATTTATGCATTTTGATAGGTATTGTACGAGTACAAGAGTAAACTTGTATTTTTATGTTTTCGTTTAAATAAAAATTTCAAAATGCTATTAGAAATAGTGACTTTTTATTTTCCCGATTTTTTTTTTTTGACGATTTTTAAAATTCTAAATGACGATTTTTTCTTTTTTAACGGGATTTTGACGATTTTTTCCGAAATTCATCTGGCAGCCCTGGTGCTGATGTTTGTAACGCCCAAACATATTAGTCAAACACCCATACCAAACGACTTCTGAATCGATTTAACGCCTATTTGCCAGGATGGCATGTAAACTTGTGCGCAAACTACACATTGTACTTTTGAAGATATTTCGATAAAATTTAATTTGAGGGCTATAAATTCATAAAAATTCATATATGGGTCAATTTAAAAAAAAAACGTACACAACGAGTTTTTTTTTGCTAATTTTTATTTATTTTTTCAATTCGCCTGTAAGAGTGGCCAATTTATGTAGAAATTGATGAAGAATCCAGTGGTACTTTTAGGCTCTCAAAAAAATCAATATTTTTGGATTTTTTTTAGGTTTTCTATGATTTCTATCTTGAGCGTCACACACCAAATATGTATAAAAAATCGCTAAAAGTGCAAAAATATTTGAAATTCAAGCTTACTACGATGTTCTTTTGTTTCTCAAGATTTACTTTTGCGAAAACACAAAATCATGATTCACCTTGATTTTTATTTTTTTAAAGTGACTATATATATGTATATATTTTTTATATACATATAATACATATAATTAACAAACACAAACTGCGAAGCTTTTGGCTTATCTGCAGAAAACGCCAAGAGTCTTTAGCGGGAATCGAACCCGCAACCCTCTGTCTGATAGTCTGGCACACTATCAATTATAAAATAATAAATATAGTTATAATTAAATTAAATATTTTATTTTAGTAATGTTAAAAAAGCCTTGAACTTAGAGGTTACTTGCAAAGTAATAGGCTTGTAACAATGTATTAAAAAAAAACTGCTAATATAAGAGTTTTGAGAAAAAAAACTAAGTGTGACGCTCAATATATTTTGTGACGATCAAGAGATTTTGTTGCACGTAAACAATAAATAATGCCAAATTTAAAGTATAACGAAAAAAGAGTTCATGCTTTTACAAAAAGTAAATAAAAAAAAAAATTTAAAAAAAAAACAAAAATTTTCATACAAAACTAAACATGTACATTTTCTTTGATGTCTTTAACAAAAATGGAAAAAAGGAAGTAATTCTTGAAGAAACTTATACACAAGTTTATATTTGACGCATAACAATAAATTAACTTAATTTATAAATTTTCATTCGAATTCTTATTCTGAATCTGTATAAACTTCATGAAATGACAAGCGGCTTCGTTTTTTTCATTCTCATTCATTTTTACCACTTTCGAATTAAGTTTGTGGCAAGAACAGAATCAGTCAGTAACAATAAAAATTAAACTCAAATATACCACGATTATACCTTTCTTTCTTCTTTCTTTTATATTTGTCATTACGCGCTTTATTGAGCTTTATTTTCTCTCGATATCTCCGTGCTCTTTCAGCCGCCGTTAATTTTTTTTTTAATCCTGAAAATTAAAAACTAAAATCAAAATTAAGCATTTTAAGCTAAGAAGCAATATACATATATCAAAAGTGATGCTCATGAAATGTTTGCTATTTTGGTTTTTTCGTAGGCAATTTATTTCTCAAATTCACAAATTATAAAAAAATGAGTTGAAACCATGTAACCAATGATGGTCAACTTCAATTTTTACATTTAATATATTCAGTTTTAAAAAATTATCGTGACGCTCATGAAATTTTATCGCGCCCCTACCAAGGTGTTCACAAAAACTACGCAATTGCACACTTTTTTTAATATTTTTTTTCGCTTTTTCACTTTTGTAATAATTAAAGTTTGTACTTTCCTTACGTTATTTACTTTATTTAAACTTTAAATTGAAAACTAGTAATATTACTTGATTTATAAAAAAGTGACGCGCAATGCAAATTGTGTGGTGCAAATTGTGTGGACCTTTCTTTGCAACGCCAAATTCGCATTAATTAAGTTTTGACGACTATAACAAATCAAAACACAAGAAAGAAACGCAATAATTCGAAAACTGTTATTAAATGTTGCATATTTACTCTTTTCTTGATTTTATTTTGTTTATAAAAATTCATTTGAGAATTACGTTTTTTTTGTTACATATTCCTCGCTGATCACTTTTACATTTTTTTTGTTTTTACCTAAAATAGTAGTCTAAAGTGCGGGCACCCAAAAATTGCGTTTTTTTTAATTGCACTAGTTTAAACCAGATTCGTAATTCAAAATGGCGATACTTTCTTAGAAATACGATATATTTCGTACGCTGATGATAATGAAGCAAATTCTTGTTGTAATTGTTTATATATTCTGGGTCCTTATACCGAAATGTTTGTATTGAAAATGGGAAAAAAGTTTCAGAAAACCTCAATATTTTTTGCTCTTTTCTTCAAATATAATGCAGATAATATCATTAAATTTTACAAACTTTATTTTTAATATAGAAGGTCAACCCCTGTTGGTAAGAATCGGCCCTACATTTCGCATAGCCTCCATACAAATGTCATTTCGGAATTTAGCTCTAGTGTTACAGAAAAGCAGTATCCATCCAAAATACAAAAATAATATTTTGTTTGCTTTGGTCCATATTCAAATATAGCCGCCATATAAAGTCCACTTCCGAAGATCACTTAAATTTGCATAATTTTTTTATAAACATCACTTTTAAGTTGCAATTCACTACAAATAATTCATAGATATAAAATCCTCGTACCAAATTTCCTGATGATCGGTTAATATTTGACCATAGTCCCTATATAAAGTTCACTTCACTACAAAGAATTTATAGATATAAAATCCTCGTACCAAATTTCATGATGGTCGGTTCCCTATATAAAGTTCACTTTATGGGGACATTACATATATATAAACCCCTTATAAACATCGCTATCGAGTTGAAATTCAACACAAATAATCCATATACATACATATATGTATGTATATTAAAATCGTCGTACCCAATTTTATGACGATCGGTCCATATTTGATAGCACCCATATAAAGTAGACTTCAGAAAATATCTTAAATGCGCATAAATTTCCTTAAAAAATCATTTTCATGTTAAAATTCGCAACAAATAACCAACACATATAAATATAAATCGTTATAACGAATTTCATGGTGCTCGGCCCATAATAGGTCATAGCTACCATATGAGAACTATTTTCGAAAAATTCAAAAACCTACCTAAATGTCTTTTAAATATCGATATCTAACTGAAAATTTACACACATCAGTTAGGGCGATATGCATACAATTGAATAGCGTGTTGTTTTTGCCTGTATGTGACATATTTGGGTAAAACAGATCGATCCTCACAAAACTAAGTGGTGTAATTTCCGTTTAAGTGGTTTGAATGTATTAAAGTCAGATTTTAATTATACTTTATCCCAGCTAGCATTTTCAATCGTGCACGACTCTTTCACGATCGGAGCCGACGATTAAAGTAATCGTGCGCGATGTCGTATTCCAATCGCGCACGTTCAGAGCAACTGAAGTAACGGTGTCAAGACGGCCACTCTTCCATTCCAATCGTCGACGATGAGCAAAGAATTCTTAAACGACGATTGTGGGGTAACATAAAAAATACTCGTCCGACAAACATCAAAATGATTCGTGAAAGTATCATTTTGAAGAGCTAAATACGATCGTTGACTTCCAATGCTCGCTAAAATGCGTAAACGACGATTCACTCGTCGAACAAATGTCGAAAAGACTCGAAAAATATAAATATACTCTAACAATCGTCTGAACGATAAAAAAAAGTCGCGAAATGATCGCGCTCGTCAAACAATCATCCAAATGCTAGCTAGGATAACATAAACATTAAAATGTTCGATGTACATACTAATATATTAAAACTATATGTATATATTTCTTTATAATTTCAGAAGGAAAATCAAATAAAATTGTTGGAGGACTTTCATAAAAATTTAGTAAATAATAACATTGTTAAGGAATCCAGGCACAGCGACGTACATCATAAACTTAATATTGAAGACCAGAATACTACTGAACAAAATATCGAAATAGAGGAGCTGCTCAATAGATCTGATAACGATATTAAAGTTGAAGAAGTGGAAAAATATGCAAACAGTAACTACTATTCTGATAATGAAATACATACAATATCAGATGATGATGAGGATAATGATGACGACGATGAAGATGATGAAAATTGTGATCTAGAAGTTACCGATGATTATCTGAAACACAATAATATGATTGAAATATCGGATGATGAATATTATCATGATGTTGGCACATGTTCAAACTCTCCCACATTACCAAATGAAGAAACTAGAATAAATAAAGTTGTCAATACTGTGCAAAACAATATATACGATTCTATGGAAACAAATGAATGCGATCAGTTTGAACACATGAGAGCTGGTAATACTGACTTTATTTTGTTTAATACGTATTATAACAATACTATACCCATAAATAATTATGCAATAGTAAATCTTAACTAAAATTTATTGTATTTCAAATCCATTTTGTTTTTTGTTAGGAAGTGTTTTGTTTCGGCCAATGGCTTATCCGATGCATTCAATTAACTGTATACCCACACCAGATATATCACCTTGCGAATCTCTAGCAAATCAACATTGTGATACACGCTTAAATTTTACTCAACATAATAAAGACTCTAAAGATGCTAAATCGAATCAAACCTGCCACTTGTCCATAAAGAGAACCAGAAATTCCAGACCATTCCAGTGCGATATTTATGGTACACCATCATTTCAAAATTACCAATGGAACTTATTGCAAAGCGGCGAGAATCAGTTTTTGAAAAGTAGACCATTTAAATGCAAATATTGTAATGCGAGTACTAAAACTATTGAAAACATGCAACGTCATGAGATATTATATCATAGTCTCGATTCACATTTATTCACAACTCAGTGTGAAATCTGTAAGAAAAGTGTATTAACCATTAATTTAAAAAACCATATGCTACATCATTCTTCGTCAGGACACAAATGTGATTATTGTAGTCGCTTCTTTAAACAAAAGTATTATCTTAAAAGTCACATTAGAAAGATTCATGTGGATAGGAATTTAAATTCAGTATCAGAATATCAGCCCCAACCCCATCATAATTTCAACATACCGCCGCTCAGTACTGCCGTACAAAATGACAATCGCCACATGGAACAATCCTCACTTATGCCGTACGCAGTCAATTCAATACCAGCAAGTTTAACTCCTGAAGAAGAACTGCGATTAAGACAGGAATGCGAACAAATCTGGAAATTTCGTGACAGCTCTAATAACGTAACAACATAATAACGTAACAACATAATAACGTAACAACATATATACAAATATGTATGTATTCTACTTATTAAATAGTTAACATCACAAAATATAATCGTCAGGATAATCATCTAGGTGGATTGAGGACAATTCAATAAAGATATACATATGTATAACTAACGCCTTTAGAAAATCAAGAAAACGATGAAATCTGAAGTTCAGCTTTAATAAAAATATTTGCTACCAAAAAGATCGTTTTGGTAATTTATTAACAGTCAATTAAATTTTCTTCTCAATAAAAAGAATGTTAGCCCTAATTGATGTAATATTTATTATCCTGATCAATGTACATATGTATGTATGTATCCTGATCAATTTCAGAATTAATTTAAGAATGTAATACCAATTTATTATTATGGTTGTCTTAATGTTATTATTAAGATAAATACAAGTTTTGTTGAAATGTCTTAAGGATCGGTGTATATTTCATTTAGCTTAAATACAAATGATATAGTAGATGCTTTAATAATTACACAGGTCAACACGATTTTTGAGTCCGAGTTCTGTACCTCTGATTTTGATTACTTATGCCAAACTAAAGAAAGAAAACATATTTTTATCTAATAAAGTTTGCTTTTGTAGATACCAGAACGAAATTTCAACATTTATGGAAAAGTTCAATGTTAATCATATTTAAAATCAAAACAAGAATTATATATTTTAATTAATTTTTTTATAAAAGACAGCACAAATAAACATAAAAATACAAAAAAATGATACAAAAGAAGCTTTAAAAATGAATAATTTTAGTATTTCTAGTGTAATCGTCAGAACTTTCTCGTATGAGCATCCAAATATAGTCACCCATCATGTTCTCATTATATTGTCCTTGATATCTTTGTTCAAAGTTCATTATATCCTGGTGGAAGCGTTCCCCTTGCTCTTCTGAATATTCACCCAAGTTATATTTGAATTTATCCAAGTGCGCATGTAGCATGTGCACTGTGAGTGAGTCTAGACCAGGGAAAGGCAACCTATACTATTACATTTTGCAATTGTATTAGTAATATACTCTCTTCGCTCTCAACACAAATCGGTGTTGCCAGAAAACTTTCGTCACTGATCCCCAATTAAAAATTTAAAATCTCCAAAAATCTCTATTTTATTATTTGCGAAAAATTAGAAAATCAGTCAGGAAATTGCATTTCATCTTCAACATTTATTTCATATGGGCAACATTTTATGCGTATTAAATTTTCAAATGTCCAGCAAAACCTTCTTTTTTACCCAACATTACATTGGCACCATCAGTGCATATAGAGGAAAGCTTACTCTTATCAGTAAAAGAAAGAACTTTTTCATAATAATAATTTAAAGAAAATAAAAAATGCATTTCATATTCATCACACATTTTTAAAAAAGTTGGGAATCTGGCAACACTGATTTTTAAATTACCTGTCTGTTTGAATGCTCAAGCTAGACTCATTAAACTTTGTTTATTTCTCTACAATGCGTGTGCACACGTACGTAAGAGAAGAGTAAATGAAAAACGCGGCGCCCATGTTTTGCCTTTCCCTGGTCTAGACGAAGAGCCTTTACAAATTGCTTCATGAGTCCTAATTTTATGTGCAGTGGAGGCATTAAAATACGATCGGCTCTGCAATTGGTTTATTTTTTACATTATGTTGTCCGATTTGAAACTCGCTCCGTTGAGGCCATGAATGCTGCTTGTAGTGAAGTGCATCGGCTCTACTGTCCCATAAGCAAAGGTAACACGGATATTTAGTGTATCCCCCTTGCATTAACACCAGAAAACCAACCATTTTGAAATCCCCTATCACGGGCCAGGCATACTGTTCATATTTTAAAACTTGAAGAACCATTTTAACGCTTCCGTAATTTTTTTTGAGCAGTACAGAATGAGCCAGAGGAAGTGATGGAAATTTATTCCCATTAAGTACAAAAGCAAACTTTATTTATTATTAATGGAGTTCTTGTTTACTTTTCCATTTATATAATCAGAAAATAATCACTAAATAAAAGACTCAAAAAAAAATTTTTTTTTGTTGACCTGTGTATGTATATGTTTAAAACTACTTGAACATGTTTCTTTTTATTATTGTAGTGTATCTATCACACCTGACAAATCTACTTAACACAACGCATGCCACTCTCACTCAATAATATAAACAGTGAATCATATTACACTAGCCCACTAAATACAATTGCTTATAGCGTGTTCAGATATGACCCTTAATTGCGTTAATCGCAATTAACGCCATTATTGAGCTCAATATTCCATATAAAATCTCAATTAATTATTGCGCAATAAGTACGAAATTGTTATAATATTGAGTAAGATTTCGAATGCAACACTGTTCACAACTGTGTTTAGTGAACAAAATTGTATAAAATGCAAATGTCAACAAAAGAAATCATTAAAAAATCAATGTGAAGGTAAGTTTGTTTACGTAGAAACACAACAACCATATAGAGTATTTTTTGTATTGTTTTCCAACTATCAAATTATTATTGAGTAAGCTGAAAATTGCGTATGCCTGAACACTTAAAATAATATTGTCAATTAACTGAATATTGACTCAATTAAGTTTCTTATCTGAACACAGTATTACCATGACCACACAAGAATAAATTAAATAATCACCCCTATCGTGAATAAAAATTCCACATGAAATGTGTTCCTTTTTCACATTTTTCCTATTAAAATTCAATGTTAAAAAAATAAAAGTGAACAAATTTCATGTGGAATTTTTATTCACGATAGGGGTGATTATGAATATTGGGTCTAATTGCACTGACCCATAAAATATTACAATTGCTGATTAATACCTCCCAAGAATAAACAAAGTCGAGTGTGTCAAAAGATTGAAAATGTAAAAGAAAATTCTATTATTTTTAGTAAATAAACATTAGTATAAATTGTATTTGTAAGAATTTAAAATAAAATCAGAATAAAACTTGTTCTCATTATTCGGTGTTTGCACTCTGACGGGTAGCATAACCGAATTAAAACGTGTCTGCAGCTAAGTGCAGCATTATTAAATCTTAGCATAAACATTAACAGGACATACGTACTTTACACGTACATTATATTATAAAGGGTGTCCCAACTAGAACGCAATTTTTAAATTTGGCGCCATTCGAAGTGTCATTGTTTGACATTTGAACAATTGTTATTGTTTGCTAGTAGAAGGTACGAGGTTAGTAAAAATGGAGCGCTACACGAATGAATAACGCATTCTCATTGTGAAATTGTTTTACCAACATGGTAAAAAAGTTTTGCGGCTACAGTTCGCAAATTGCGATCAATTTGGGGTCACAATAGTGCTCCAAAATAGTCAACTGTAAAGAGATTAATGGATAAGTTTGCCGAAACTGAAGCCAGCTGACCATGGACAGCGAAGGGAGTTCGTTAATTGGGTATTGGAGAGACAACATGAAAATTCTGATTTTGCCGATAAAATCATCTTCAGTGACGAGGCCCATTTCCATCTTGATGGCTTCGTCAATAGGCAGAATTGTCGCATTCGGGGTGAGGAAAATCCTCGAGTGATTCACGAGAAGCAAATGCATCCTCAACGTGTCACTTGGTGTGGTTTTTGGGCTGGAGGAATAATTGGACCTTTTTTTATGAAATTGAGGCAGGTCAAGCGCAAACAGTCAATAGTGTTCGGTTCAGAATTGCCCGCCTAGATCGTGCGATTTAACACCTTTAGATTTTTTTCTTTGGGGTTTTTTGAAGTCGATGGTTTATGCGAATAAGCCGACAACGACTCAAGCCTTAAAAGAGGAAATTGGACGCTGCATTAATGAAATACCGCAGCATTTATGCAAAAAGGTCATTGAAAATTTCATTAAAAGATCGCGTGTGTGCCAGCAAAACCGCGGCGGACATCTGCACGATATCTTGTTCCATACATAACCTCATTCTGTCTACTTTACGATATAATAAAGTTTCACGATTTTTTTTAAATACATATCCGTGTTTTATTTGAAATATAAAAATTGCGTTCTAGTTGGGACACCCTTTACATACATAAGTATGTATACTATTATTATTATTTATATTTTACATATTTTTCTATTGCTTGGCTTCCCCTGACAGAATATTTAAACATATTTGAACATATTATTTAATTGTAATTTTATGACTTTACTGAAGGCATGTGTGCATTGGATAGATGATGAATGTGACCCATATCACTTCACACATGTGTTTAAGAGAGATATTCTTAACAATCGTGTGTTTGTTTACCACACGCATTAATGAGAACAATCGATAGTATAGTACTGGTACGTTTGTGTACTAATTAAGTTTAAGATTTAAATGTTTAGTACTTAAGGTTTTACTTTAATTAAATAAATTTAGTGTCAGTTTTACATTGGAATATTGAACATGGCACTCACGCTGTAAAATACTTGTTTTATTTATTACAAGAGTTTTTGCAGTATGAATGTTAGTTTTAGCTTCTGATTTTTTATTCTACTCACAATTCTATTAAACGAATCTTCTTGAAACTATGAAATAAAATTTATATATCTACAATCTCGGTATTTTTGCAGTATATACGTATGCAGTATATACATATGTGTATATTTACTTCAAAGACAATATCTATTTTTCAAAATATCCTTGAGTTAGTAACAACCGTTCGTGCGTTAAACTGCTTTAATATTTTTAAAACACTTGAACTTTCTCCCAAAACAAAACTACTTTATTTGGTATCCATTAGTCACATACTGCATTAGAAACTCAACAGTTGAATGAAACTCAATAAAAAATACAAAAATTTATTTAATTTCTGCTATTAACGTTTGCAAAAACGTCTACTACATATATATTATTGCAATAGCCTCTATACCCCGTGTTCATAATTGAATACGGGTAAAGTAAACTTCTATATAGTTTGAAAATGTAAACTCTATGTATAAATTTTTTTCTTTTTTTTTGCATTTAATTATTTATTGAATCTTCAAATATGAAATGACAATAAGTATTCAAATCTTAATACTAAAAAGAAAATAATAAGCCCAGCCAGTGCTAGACAAAAATTTTTATGATACTAAAAAAATTTCACATCAACTGAATTAGTCATCTGTTTTGCGCTTGAGTTAAAGCAAGGGTATCCCTCCTTCTCAACCGATTGTGGCCACTAAAGTTAAGGATGTCTCGTGCAAGTGGGTTTGGATGGTGTTCAAGTTTGCTGACATACTTTGACGCATATTTTGTAAATTCGACTTTTACTAATGGCACGCCTAGATCTTTGTGGATTCGAGAATTTTTAACATACCATGGAGCTGCAGTAATTATACGTAGAATTTTATTTTGACCCCTTTGAATTTTTTCAATGTTTGATGCTGAGGCAGTACCCCATAATTGAATTCCATAACACCAGATTGGCTTTAGAATTGCATTGTACAACAAAAGTTTGCAATCCAATTTCAATGTAGAGTTTCTGCCGATTAACCAATTAAGTTGCACTGCTTTTAATCTCATTTGTGTAAGTTTCGCTTCAATATGAGACCAAGTTAAACGGCGGTCGAGGTGAATGCCGAGGTATTTGACTTCATTGTGTTGAGGAATAATTTGATTATTTATTCTGATGGACGAGCAGGTATCTTTTCGAGTAGTATGGAACTGGGAAGGCAAACTGCCTCCCCAGTTGTTTTCATGCCATGAAGATGAAAAAATTTTTTGGTGCAATGAAGATGAAAATTTTTTTGTTTTGTAGACAAGAAGAATTTTTCGTTGCTTTGTTTTGTTAAATTGGTTTCGTTTTTTTTTTTTTTTTGTTTGCTTTAGTTGCAGTTTTGTGTTTTTTCGTTGTTTTGTTTGTTGAATTAATTTAATTTTTTATTGCTTTAGTTGCATTTTTTTTTGTGTAGTAATTTGTAATGCAGTTATAATAGGGAGGTTAATATTATTTCATTTAGTCTGCATTAGGAGGACTAAAATTTTGTAAACTTTGAGTATTAGTAGAGAAAATTAAATTTTTCCGAAAATATTTGAGTAAAACTCAAGGAGGCAAACTGCCTCCACAGTTCTTTTCGTGGCATGAAGATGAAAAAAAAAATTTTGGTACAATGAAGATCAAAATTTTTTTTGGTGATTTAGTCTGCATTAGGAGCAATAACATTTTGTAAACTTTGAGTGTTAGTAGAGAAAATTAATTTTTTTCTGAAAATATTTGAGTAAAACTCAAAATTAAAAATTTTTCTTATTCAAAAATTGATATAAAAAGTCATTCTGTAGATTGTTTTTTGTCATTAATCTGTAAAGATATAAATACCAAGTACAAAAATAAGAATTCAATTAGATATTCGTTTTTATAAAGTGCATAAAAAATGAGTTCCGCAAAAGTTACTAGTGCTGAAATTGTTGCAGCTTTTAATAAATTGAAGACAAAACCTTATCTCTCTACTAAAGATTTAGAATCATCAAAGCCACATAAAGTTTTATGCATGTTTCGTCAATAGACCAAATATGGAAACGTTGTAATTGCAGAACTAGAAGACGCTTTGCTATACCTCCCAAAACAATACAACAATTTGAATGATAATGTGATTGAAGGAATTGCTAATGAAAAATTTATACTAACGAAGAAGTTGGAAAATAAAAATTATGTCCTAGAATTGGAAGAGTCAATCCCGATCGTTGAGACTGACAACGATGTTGATGATAGCTTTTTCATCCCTAATTCACAACCTTTTTTTAGTTGGGAAACACCAAAAGTATCTAGAATTAATTAATGTGTATAACTATAAATGTATATGTGTATAAGTTTAAATAAAAATTGTATATAAATGTTAAAATTTTAAAAAATATATTCATTCAATCTAAAAATTATTATTAGTAATTAGTTGTGTCTACTTCAAAAAATGTTTCAAAAATTGTTTATTTTTTTAAATGATTTTGATGACTATATTTTTCCTGAACATAAACAATTGATAGAATGTTTTTTAAAAATGGATAAAAGATCAAATCACGATGAGATAACTAATTCTATTCATGGTGTACATTATACAAGTTGTCCATGGTCGAGGAATGATGCCACTGAGGGTCCAGATAACTGCAGTTGTATGATATATGATAAACTAAAATGCAATATAGATGATATAATAAACAAATATTATTTATTGTCAAAACGTCTATAATACTTTAAGAAAAATTATTAAATAGTTTATAAATTTATGGTAATATTGAAAAACTAATGGTGTTTTCTTTTCTGAAATAAAATGTTACACCTTTATTATGTACATTTTTATAATGTTTACCCCACATTTTAAAGATGTCGCATTTTTAATGGTCAGAATAGAACATAAAATTACAACAGTGTAACATTTTTTTTCATGTACAGCTGTTTTTGTTTTTTTGCTAAAAAAGAAGAAGCAGATAGCTCCCTGGTAAGATCGCTTGAAATAACACAAGGAATATTTATCAAAATGACCTATGGCACTTTCCCGACTAATACGAAAGCTCTTCTCAAATATAAAAATTATATATGTATATAAACATACATTACATATATAAGAAGTAGGAGATATTGTCCTATGAAATTTGACATACATACATCAACTTCAGAGTATTCATTAATTACGTTCTTTACCAAGCCTTTCACTCACGGTTGTGGATTTCTTTCCATAATCATATAAAATATTTTATCATCATCTGATGATGAAGATGAATCCAACAAGTCATCCAAAATTTTTTCAGCACATAAAAAATATTTTCCATTTTGTATATTTTTTTTTTTTGTTTCTTAACACAAATACACATTCATAAACAAAACAAATGTCAGCTGCATCAATGCCAACTTAGCCCTTTTCGGGCTAGATTTAGCCGGATTTTAGTCACTCGAAACGCGAAAAAAAAGAAAATTGCATGTGGTTTTATATGGATTTTTTTCCATTTAGCCCTTTTTTCAAAAATGTTTACGCGTTTTGAGTCTCAAAAGTTGGCATCACTGGTCAGTTGTTTTATCGTGCGATTCTCCCCCTCTAAAAATACAGAGTGTGAAAGGTGCACCATTTTTTAAATTTATAGTGCGACATTTATAGAAAAGAACAGACTACACTTTCGCAGTGTTGACATTTTTTCAGAAAAGAACACAAAAAAATTAAAAAAGATGCGAAATGGGAAAAACGTGTAACATTTTTGCCAGAAAAGAAAACGCCATAAATGTTTTGAAAATAAATGTTGTATATAAAACTGTTAAACTTTGTTTTATTTTCCTTATAGTTTTATTTTGTTTTAAAACTAAAACTATATATAAATTCAACTACGAATATTTTTAAACCATTAATAAGTTAGCACTTTTTAGAGTTTATTGACTTTATAGAAAAAACTTTGCTGACTTTTCTTTGTAAAATTTAATTAATATGTAAATATAACATTTTCAAAAAAATGTTGAATAAGCAATTTTAGGTAAAGCATTATTTTATTATTTTTATTAGTCTATTGACATATTTGCAAGTGACAAAACCGTTGAAAAAGAAAATTTAAAAAATGATGTTTGAGTGCAAATTTTGTAAATCGCTTTTTGCTGAAAAGCAAATGTAAATGAACACGAAGTTCTTCACTGCTCGGAATGTGGAAAATGGTTTTCTAACCGAAGTCATTTGCAGGAGCATGAGAGATCTCATGCTTCTGTATCCACCAACAATAAAATTGGAAGGTTAATTAATGATCCTTCAGGTTTGAAGCAATTTAAATGCTTCAAATCGGCATTTAAAGGAAGAATACAAGGATACGTATATCAGAATAAACAAGAGGATATACTTCATCCCAAAGAATTTTTCGATGTCATAAATGAGGAGCTAAAAATTATAATAATAAGTTCATTAAAGACATATATAACATTCAAGTTTAATATGGAACTTGAATGTCAATATGTTAAAATTAAAGAAGACAACCTAGAACTGTGTTCCATCACTCATCGCTCAAAAATGTCTTTGATCACATTGAGCGACAATATTGAAGAATCCCTAAAGTTGCATTATGATCATATAAGCAACAAAATGAGTGAATTTCAGGAAAGGGATAGTGGATGGTCACTAATTTGGATGAAGCAGCTTGAAATTAATATTAATATGGCTTCATTTACACGTGGATCGAAGTTCATCCCATTGCCGATGTGGGTGAAGAAAAAGCAAGCATGCTTTAATGTGAATAATGAAGACAATTATTGTTTCAAGTGGAGTGTAATAGCCGCATTCGTAAATAATAAATCCAAATTGACTGAAATTAATATAAATGACACTACAATAATTATAGAAGATGAAGAAATAAATTTTAAGAATTTGGAATTTCCGTTAAAATTAAAAGATATAAGAATTTTTGAAGAAAATAACCACAATATTAGTATAAACGTTTTTGGTTGTGAGAACAATAATATTGTTGGTCCATACTACCTCACCAGCAAGGTAAAAGAGCGGCATATAAATCTTCTTTTATTAACGGATGAGGAATGGTTCCACTATGTATTAATTACAGACATTTCAAGGTAATTTAAACATAACCTTTACAATTTTTGTAAAATATATTAATTTTTACTTTAATTTTCTAAAAAATAATAAGGAATAGTTTAACTTCTCATAAAGCAAGAGTATACCCATGGTGAAATTAAATACCAGGTGACAGCATTGTTACAACAATTACAACAAGGCAAGAACAACAGGCATTTTTCTATATGAAAAACTTTCGTCACTGTCAAAAAGTTTTTTTTTTATATAACTTTTTGACATTTTCAAATTCACCATGAATAATCAGCTGGCGCTACGCTATCACCTAGTATTTAAATTCACCTTGAGTATACCTATGTACTCTCAAAATGAAAAGTTAATTCGGGATCATGAAGATAGCTGCAGAAAAGTAGTGTCGAAGATGCCAAAGGAAGATGAATGCATACTATACATTAAAAATTACCAAAAGCAGCTAGACGTACCATTCGTTGTGTATGCGGATTTTGAGGCATATTTGGAAAAAATAGTTAACTGCGACATATCTGGTAATATACAAAAACATATAGCATGTGCCGCTATATAATATATAATAAGAGATACAAAAGAAATTTATGAAAATTATTTAGCTTAAAATATATCTATGACCAGACTTACAAATGACGAACAAATTCTACATGATCTCATAACAATATGTCATATATGTGAGAAAAGCTTAGGAGATGACAAAGTACGCGACCACTGTCACTTGACTGGTAAATATAGAGGTGCAGCCCATAACTCTTGCAATCTTCTTTATAGAACAGCTAATTTTATACCAGTATTCTTTCATAACTTTTCTTCTTATGACTGTCACCTATTCATGAAAGAACTTTCAAACTTTGAAGGTGATATAAAAGTAATTCCCCTTAACAAAGAATTATATATATCTTTATGAAAGTATATACCAATCAATGAAAAGGAGTGTTTTGAAATTCGCTTTTTAGATTCTTGTAGATTTATGGCTTCTAGTTTAGAATCACTTGCGAATAATTTAAATGATGATGATTACCATATTCTCAAAAAAGTTTTCATACAAAAGCAAGATTTTAATCTGATTAGAAGAAAAGGAGTGTTTCCATATTCTTACATTGATTCAATGGAGCGTTTTAATGAACAAAGTCTTCCCACTAGAGATAAATTTTATAATATATTGAATAACTCTGAATGCACAATTGAAGACTATGAGCATGCCCAAACTGTTTGGAAAACGTTTAAATGCAACAACATGTTGGATTACACAAAATTATATTTAAAAACAGATGTTCTGCTTTTAACTGACATTTTTCAAAATTTTAGAAAAATTTGCAAAAATATTTATAAACTCGATCCATGTCAGTATTATACTGTACCAGGATTATCATGGGATGCTATGCTAAAAACGACAAAAATCGAGTTAGAACTACTTACTGATATAAATATGTATAATTTTATACAAAATGGCATCAGGGGTGGTTTGGTGCAATGCTCTAAAAGATATTCGAAAGCAAATAATAAATATTTGGAAGATTTTGATAATAGTAAACCATCGGAATTTTTAGTGTACCTCGATGCCAATAACTTATACGGTTGGGCAATGTCTGAATATCTCCCATATGTAGAATTTGAATGGATTTATGATGAGGAATCATTAAATTATCTAGATGTAATTAATATATCAGATACATCATCTATTGGTTATTTTTTGGAGGTAGATTTAGACTATCCTCAACAGTTGCATGAATCACACAACGATCTTCCATTTTGTCCAGAAAACAAAATTGTTGGTGATTCCAAATGTAGGAAGCTTATTGCAGACTTGACATGTAAATTAAAATATCAAATCTATTACAGAGTTCTTAAACAATGTTTGAAGAATGGTTTATTATTAAAAAAAATCCATAGGGCATTAAAATTTAAACAATCACCATGGTTAAAAGAGTACATAGACCTAAACACTTACCATAGAACACAAGCAAAAAGTTCCTTCGAAAAAGATTTTTTTAAACTGCTCAATAATTCCGTTTATGGAAAAACCATGGAAAATGTGCATAAACGCAAAGATGTAAAAATTGTTACAAATTGGGAAGCAACAAGATGCAATCATTTAGGAGCTAGAGCACTAATATCTAAACCAAATTTCTCAAGTATCATTCAATTTTCTGAAAATATGTTTGCAGTTCAGCTAAAAGTTGTGCAAATAACTTGCAATAAACCCATTTATTTAGGTTTTGCTGTTCTAGAACTATCTAAATGGAAAATGTATGATTTCCATTATCAATACATGAAACCAAAATTTCAATCTAATTTAGCACTTAATTATATGGACACTGACTCATTTATATATACCATAAAAAACGGAAGATTTTTATAGTGATATTCGTGAAGATATTGCATTAAGATTTGATACATCTGAGTATCAGCATAATAACAAGTTTAATCTCCCAATATTAAACAAAAAAGTTCTTGGCATGACGAAGGATGAGAATCATGGAAAAATAAAGAAGGAGTTTGTGGGACTTCGATCAAAAATGTATTCATATAAAACAGTTGATATGAATGAAGTAAAAAAATCAAAAGGTGTAAAAAAATCTTGTATAAACAATTTTTCTCTTATTATTATAAAAAATCATTGTTTGAAAGAAAAATTATTTCTGATTCAATGAATACATTTAGATCAAAGTTTCATCAGTTGTATACACAGGAGTTGTATAAAGTTGTCTTGAGTTATGCGGATGATAAAAGAATTATTGCATCCGATCAAGTAAATACATATGCTCCTGGACATTACAAACTGAAATCTGACTATGAAAACTTTTTTTTGGATGAAGACGATGATATATTTTTAGATATTGATGATGATTATACAAATTTTTTAAAACATTCATCTGATGATGAATATTTAATGAACATAGATGTTTAATTCATATATTTAATAAAAGTGCTGTACATATTTATATATAGTTATTTATTTATTTATTAATATTTATGTTAAATGAATAATATACATGTATATACTTAAATATATTTCAACATATGTAAATAATAAAACAATTTTATACATATATTTTAATTATTAAATGTGTTTTATTTTAAATATTTTGCCACGGTACATTTTCAGCTTCATAATCTAATTTTTTGCGATTTCTAGTCATTCGTGGAGAATATTGATATGGTAAAGTTGATTGCTTCAAATTTTTATGATTTTCATCTTTTAATAATATTCTTATTTTTGGTGATCCCTTATTTGAAAAATTTTTAAGTCGTTTAGCTACTGAAGATGCTGAAGTAAGATTGAATTTTTGTATTGTTGTATCCATATCAACTTGATCATCAATATCATCATTAGCATCAGGTAAATTTATATTCGATTGTATTCCAATACTAGTTGACTCTGGATTCATTGTTTGAGTTTCAGTATGTTTTTTATATACTTTTCTTGTTTGGGTTTCATTATCGCGTAAATTATTGTTTGCATTACTTGTATTCTGAAATAATGTTTTTTGCTTTCCAATTAAAAATTTGGAAAGCTCTTGTTTAATATAATACCATTTGTTAATATCTTTAAGTGTATGCGATGCGTAAATTGGTAAAAGTTTTCGATGTAAAAAATCAGAATCAGAATATTTTTTTTTTTTTTTTTTTTTTTAATACATTTAATTTATTTATTGGATCTTCAGAAATGAAATGACAATAAGTTTTCGAATCTTAATACTAAAAGGAAATAATAAGTCCAGCCAGTGCTAGACAAAATATTATGATACTACAAAAAATTTATATCCACTGATCCAGTCATCTGTTTTGCGCTTGAGTTCAAGCAAGGGTATCCCTCCTTCTCAACCGAACATGGCCAGTAAAGTTAAGGATGTCTCGTGCAAGTGGGTTTGGATGGTGTTCAAGTTTGCTGACATATTTTGAGGCGTGTTTTGTAAAGGAATGCCTAGATCTTTGTGGATTCGAGAATTTTTAACATACCATGGAGCTGCAGTAATTGTACGTAGAATCTTATTTTGACCCCTTTGAATTTTTTCAATGTTGGATGCTGAGGCAGTACCCCATAATTGAATTCCATAACACCAGATTGGCTTTAGAATTGCATTGTACAACAAAAGTTTGCAATCCAACTTTAATGTAGAATTTCTGCCGATTAGCCAATTAATTTGCACTGCTTTTAATCTCATCTGGGTAAGTTTTGCGTCGATATGAGACTTCCAAGTTAAACGACGTTCGAGGTGGATTCCGAGGTATTTGACTTCATTGTGTTGCGGGATAATTTGATTATTTATTCTGATGAACGAGCATGTATCTTTTCGCAATGTGAAAGTTATATGAATACATTTCTGTTCGTTAACCCTGATTTTCCAAAGCTCAAGCCAATTCTCTAGTTTATAAACATATTTCTGCAAGTTCTGTGATGCTATTTGATGGTCCTTATGAACGCTAATAAAGGCTGTATCGTCTGCAAAAGTTGAAGTATGTATTATGGGGCCTAGCGGCATATCGGATGCATAAATCAAATATAAAGTTGGACCCAGTATGCTACCCTGGGGTACTCCTGCGTACAAGTGCAGTTATATGGGAGGTGGGTGTGGCAGTGGGCGGTTTTCCAAGATTTTTTCAAAATTTCTTAATTTAACCCAAAGAAGTGATTTTGCAAAATTTCATTGCTGTACGACCACTCCTTCTATTTTTTTTCCAAGAAATGTATGGGATGGTGCCACTGTGCGACGTCGAGTTATTCAAAGGGGTATTTTAGATACATGGCAAATAGACTTAGTGGAGATGATACCATATGCAACGTTTAATAAAGGTTTTAAATATATGCTAACTGTTATAGTTGTTTTCTCAAAGTATGCATATGCATTACCAGTAAAAACCAAAACCGGTGCAGAGATTTCAAAAGCATTTAAAAACATTGTAAAATTAAACAATAACAAGTCCCCAAAAAATATCCATTCTGATCAAGGAAAAGAATTTTATAATACAAATTTCAAAACTCTTATGAAAGAACTTAACATTAATCATTATCATACTTTTTCAAATATGAAGGCTTCAATAGTTGAACGATTTAAAATAAAATGTGGAAAAAATTTAGTATGCAAGGAAATTATAAATGGATAAATATATTAGATAAAATATTACTAGAATATAATTCATCTTATCATCATACTATAAAAATGGCTCCTAAATCTGTTAACCAAAAAAATGAGAAAAAGCTTCTAAATAATGTGTACAACAACTTAAATATTTTCAAAAAAGGAAAATATTATTTATATGATTTTGTACGGATAAGCAAATATAAAAAATGGTCTGCAGAAGTTTTTAAAATAAATAAAATTTATGTTACATATCCTATAACATATCAGCTTGTTGATCTAAATGGAAATATAATAAAAGGAGGATTTTATGACGAAGAATTATTAAAAACTAAAGTTCCTAACATTTTTTTGGTTGAAAAGGTCTTAAAGCGCCGTGGGAAAAACTATTTGTAAAATGGTTAGGTTTCGGGAAGGAGTACAATTCGTGGATTAATCAAAATGGCATTACTTTATAACTTAAACATATATGATTGTAGTCAACAAATTATTTCATCATTTCCTCTAAAGATGTCTTCAAGTATAGAAGAAAATTATAATTATGTTACTTTATTAAGTAATGATTCATCGGATATTTATAAGAACTCTCCGAGTACATTTACAAACTTGTTAAAACAATCATTGAACTTAAATAATGAATGGATGGTTGGATTATCAGATATTTCATTTTCATTGATGAATAAACAGAACATAATTAATAAAAATACTATAAATCGTAAAAGACGTAATATTTCAAATTTCGACAATAAATCTTCAAATTATCAAATAACTAAAATATCAGAGCTGAATACCAATACAGAACATGATAATATGAAATTAAAATTTAAGGAGCATATTTCAAATTTAAAAAAAATCTTTAAATCATCAAATAACTAAAACATCAACGCCTAATACCAATACAGAGCATGACAATATCAAATTAAAATTTAAGGAACTTATGGATATATCAAATGAGCATGAAGAAATAAATTCAAATATTAATAATATAACTTCGAAACATTTAACTAACTTAAATGACATTACTCCAGAAAATATTATATCGTTTAAAATAAAAGACAACAGAAATATAAATAGAGTAACCGCTGAACTTAGTACCAAGGAAACGCAGAATAATAAAAAGGATTCCAAGTTAATTCAAGAATTAGAAAATGATAGAGAAGATTCTATTTTATCGCCAACAAATTATATTTTGGAAAGATCTTTAAATAAATTCCCAAATAATATTTGTCAATATTTTAATAAAGGTGAATCACCAGATGTAAACGAAAATATATTTATTTACACAGATATAATTAAACCTCGACATGTGGGGAGTAAAAAAACAAAATGTTTGAAAATATTTTCTATATCATCATTAAAAAACTATATACATTTTAATAGAATTGATTATTTTCCTATTGAAACTTTTAATATTAATGATATTTCTATAATGATTCGAAATGACGAAGGAAAAAATATTGATTTAGAGGAATATATTCCCGTTTATTGTACTTTACACTTCAAAAAATATATATAAAAGGATGATACATTAAAAAGATAACTCATATTTTATATAACCATGGATGTGTTGTATACAAATTACTACAATAATCAGTCTGGAAGTAATGTACAAAACATTGGTGAAATATATCATACACCAAGATTTGTACAACATGGACGTGGTATTGGATCACTTTTTTCGACATTATTCTCACATCTAAAACCTTTATTGAAAACAGGGTTGAATATTTTAAAAAATAAATCATTAGATATTGGAAAATAAATGTTAGAGGAAATTGGGACAAAACCTGTAAAAGATATTTTATTAAATCAAGGACGAAAAGTCATAAACAATATTAAAGAAGCTACTATTGATAAAATAAAAACATTACAAAAGGGCAAAGGCAAACGTATAAAACTTAAACGTTTAAAGCAAAGACATCAGTTGTAGAAGAAAGAACTTTAAAGATATTTTTGGAAATTTAAAATGTCTGGATTTATAGAATGTATGAAAAGTGAATTAGATTTATTTGAGTCTCCCCCAATTCAAACGAGTATCATTAAAACAGAAGAAATATGTTACAATCCAATCGCATCATTGGATAACTCTAGTACTATTGAATTTGTTTCATTGGGAAATAGCGAAACATATAGAGATCTCAATAGTATTTACCTAAGACTAGTGGTTGAATTTAAAGGAAATGGAGGTGTTGTTAATAACCTACTGCATTCCTTATTTAGAAATTGTACAGTCCATCTTAACAATAAAAATGTATGTCAACCAGACAATAACTATCATTATAGAGCATATATGGAAACATTGTTAAATTATGGAAATGATGCTAGATCTACACATCTCGAATCATGTGGTTGGGCTACTGATACGAATAAAATCAATTCATTAATTGAAAAAGATAACCCCGGATTAGACAAAAAAAAATCAAAGATGGAAAAAAGTAGAGCTTTTTGGAAAACTACATGTAGATGTATTTAATCAACAAAAATATTTACTTAATAATGTAGATCTTAAAGTGACATTAAATTTAGAGATGGCAGACTTCTATATTTTAGAAGGAGATAAAAATGAATCTCAAATAAAAATACACGAAGCTACTTTATACATTAACCACCTTGCTATTAATAATAATATATTAATGGCTTATCATAATGTATTACAATCAAAAAATGCTATTTATCCATATAAAAGAATTGAAATGAAAACATTCACTATACATCCTGGAAATCATTCATTATCTCTGGATAATGTTGTACTTGGGCAATTACCAATTTTTTTAATTTTTGGTATGGTTTCTAACAAAGCATATACTGGTGATAAAAAAGAAAATCCATTTAACTTTCAACATTTTAACTTACAAAGATTTAACTTGGTTGTTAATGGTGTACAATTTCCCGCACAGCCCATTGAATTTAACTATAATAATGGTGGAATAATAAGCACTCGTGGTTATCAAGCACTATTTAAAGGAACTGGAATTCATCATTTTGATAAAGGTCATCAAATAACAAAAGAATTATTTGATAGCCGATATTTTTTGTTATCTTTTGATTTAACGCCAGATCATAATAACAATTCAAATTGTGGCAATTTAATTAACCAAGGAACAATTCGCATTGAAGGACGTTTTGGAAAACCAATTTCTGAAGCAATTACCTGTTTAGTATATTGCGAATTTTATAGTATAATAGAAATAGATAAATCTCGGAATATTATTCAAACGCTATGAATTCAACAAAAATTATACACACTTTAAATTCAAATTCTACAACACAAAATAAATTTAAAGGTGTTTTTCCATGTAATAAATTACCAACAAAAGCAGTTATCAAGCCATCATTTTATATTGCTAATACTGATCCTTCTTATAAACCTGGACAGCACTGGGTTACTTTTTACTTCCCTGAAAATAAACCAGCTGAATTCTTTTGCTCTGCTGGTCAACCGCCAATTAAACCTTTCATTTCGTTTTTAAGTAGAAATTCCAAAACTTTCATATGTAATAAAATACGTATCCAAAGCGAATCTTTAATTTTATGTGGAGTCTATTGCTGTATTTTTATTTATTTAAGATGCAAAAAAATAAGTTTCAAACAAATTTTAACTTTATTCAATTATTTTAATTTGTATCAAAATGATTTATTAGTTGTAAATTTATTTAAGAATATTTTCCAGTAATTTTAAAAAATAACTAAAACAAATAAATTAGGATATATTCATTATATTTTATTTTAAGTCTATTTTTAATAGTTACAAAAATAAACAATAATATTAATTAAATTAATAAATTATGGTGTTTTATTTTTTCCCGATTTCCTTTTCAACTTGAAGTAAAACATCCAAAAGTAATTGATCCTTGCCATCATATAATGATAGAAAAAGTGACATATCGAGGGGTGGTAGGATGAGTACCTCTTTTATTTCCAATAATTCCTTTTTGGGTTCTGTTTCCTTTTTTCTGTTCAAATCCATTTTGTTTAATTTGTTTAAAAGTTGATTTAACAATATATGATTTTACTTTACATTTATGTTAGTCTCGTCTCATCGAACTGTTCGGACGTGTTTTTTAGTGCGGCTGAATTTTCGGTGAAAAAATCGTAATAGGTGAAAAAATGTAAAAAGTTGAAATTAAACAAAAAAGTGAAAAAATCGTAATAGGTAAAAATATAAAAAAAAACATTAAAACATAAGAAACATTAAACATAAGAAAGAGCTTAGCTCGACTAGAAAAACTATATGGGTCTCTGAGGAAGAATCCCTAAAAAAATCTGTGGAGAATCTTCTCACTGCAAGAGCCGTGGAACGGCGTCGTTCCTGTTCGCCCAATATAGTAATTTCAATAGATGAAGGAACATCAACACCTTCTACATCAAATAGTGCAATCAAACCTAGAAAACAAGTAGGTATGGATAAATACGTCACAGTTCTTAAGCGACAGAGGAGCCCAACATCTGCTCAAGTATCATCAAATTCAAAAGCTTCTAAGACCGTGAGTAATGATCAAAATAGGTTTGCTCTCCTCCAGACGGATGAGCCAGAACTTCCTAAGAAGACGTTTAAGCCCCCACCAATTTATCTGAGAGAGCCCACTTCCAGTAAATTGGTACAAAGAATTGTTTCGGTAATAGGTAAAAATATGTTTAGCGTAACATCAATTAAACATGGAAATATCAGCGAAACCAAAATTCAAGTGAAAAATGAAGATGATTTTCGAAAATTGTCCAACCAGTTGGAGAGGCAGGCTAGGGATTTCTATACCTATCAGCTCAAAAGCGCAAAAGGTCTCCAAGTCGTCCTAAAGGGTATAGACCCATGTGTTGATCCTGCGGAGATAAAGACCGGCTTAATGGACAAAGGGTTCAAAATTAAGAGTGTTGTGACTATTAGAAACCGTGAAAAGATTCCACAGCCTATGTTTAGGGTGGAATTGGAACCTGGAGATGTCGTATTAAAGAAAAACGAGTCCCATCCCATCTACAATCTGATTTACCTTCTGCATCGTAGAATCACCGTGGAAGAACCGCATAAGCGTCAGGGACCCGTCCAGTGTGTTAACTGTCAAGAATTTGGTCACACCAAGGCGTATTGTAAATTGCCGTCAGTTTGTGTTGCGTGTGGGGAGCTACATGCAACTGCTCAATGCGATAAGTCGAAAACTGATTTAAAAATCAAAAAATGCAGTAACTGCGGAGGTAATCATACCGCAAATTATAGAGGTTGTCCAATTTACACTCATTTGAAAGGCATAAGAACCAACAAGACGTCAGTATTACCTGATCATCCTCAACAGCCTAATTTTGCTTCGAGTAACAATTTCCCTCAATTGTTACGGTCCACTAGTCATGTAAACGCGCCTAGTTCTATACAAGTTTCTTACGCAAACGTGGTTAAATCTAATATGCCAGGTTTGGAGCAGGAACCTAAATCACAATATTTCGAGCCTAATATTAACACTCTAGAGACTACATTGCAGACTCTTGTCCAAACTATGAACACTTTTACGACCACTATGGATGTCATGATGCAGGAAATGCTGAAAATGCAATCCACTATCTTACAAGCCATTTTAAAGAAATGATTTGTTTAAAAATTTGTTTTTGGAACGCGAACGGCCTCCGCCAACATAAAAATAAACTGGAACACTTCCTGATGGATAAGCAGATTGATGTCATGATGATTGCTGAAACTCACTTGACGGCGACAGCGTACTTCAAAATTAATTATTATATGATGATGCTAAAGATCCACGCGGAAGAGCATGTGGAGGTTCGGCAATTCTTATAAAGAACAGAATAAAACATTATTTAATGAACAACATATGTGAGGATTACCTACAAGCAACAAACATTTGTATTGAATTCTGTCAATACAATTTTGTTTTATCATCAATTTATTCGCCGCCTCGATTTTCAATAAAAGAACGCCAATACTACAGCTTCTTCAATTCCCTTGGAGCTAGATTTTTAGTTGCTGGTGACTTTAACGCCAAACACACTTTTTGGGGTTCACGTCTGGTGACCCCGAAGGGTCGTGAACTCTTCAACACCACTGCCAAAATGGGCTTAGATGTACTCTCAAGCGGGCATCCCACCTACTGGCCGACGGACCGACGGAAGATTCCCGATGTTATTGACTTCGGAGTAGTGAAAAATATCCCTGTAGTGGAGCCTTCATTAGACTTGTCTTCAGATCACTCTCCTTCTATTATTTCAATGCGTTTCCTTCAAGGGAATGGCTCTCCATTTCGGGACATATCTAAAACCAAAGTAAGTTGGATAAAGTATAAAAAGTATTTAAGTTCCCACTGCACGGAAAATGTAGTGTTGAGAACTACCGAGGATATTGATGGGTCGATTGGCAAGTTTACTGAGGACATACGAAGAGCTGTACATCACGCCTCCACATACGACGTTGAGTGCAGAAGTGGGACAAATAGAACTTATTTCGCTTAACTCGATCATCTCCTGTCAGAAAAAAGAAGAGTTAGAAGAGAGTGGCAAATTCACAGGTCTCCTCAACTGAAAGCTAGGCTACGGGCATGCAGAGATATACTAAGAAATTTCTTAGAAACCCAAAGAATGGCTTCACTTAAATCTTACTTGGAGGGTCTTGATAGTACCCCACAATCTGACTATTCGTTATGGAAGGCGGCACGAGGTTTAAAAAGACCAGTTAGAGGAAAGCCTCCTCTGTGAAATCCTACTGGTGACTGGGCTAGAAATGATTCCGAGAAGGGGACTTTATTTGTTAATCATTTGAGAAAAGTGTTTACTATAAACAACTCAAATAATGCATCTGATTTGCCTCCACTCGTTATTAGACCTCCTGTACCTCTAAGACTTAGCTTTAATGATGTTCAAAGCGCTATTGGTACTCTGAATCTTAAAAAAGCTCCAGGTATGGATAAAATCAGCAACAAAATGCTTGTGGAGTTACCTCGTGTAGCTAGAAAAATTATCCTATTTATTTTCAATGCTATTTTACGCCTAGAATACTATCCTGCAGATTGGAAGGTATCTATGATTACCATGATTCCTAAGCCAGGGAAGGACCCCACTAAAGTAGAGTCATATAGGCCAATTAGTCTACTGCCGACAATTTCAAAACTGTTTGAAAAATTGTTATTGGCTAAGTTGATTCCAATTCTGAACGACACTCAATGTATCCCAAATCACCAATTCGGGTTCAGAGCTAAACACAGTACCATCGAACAAACACACAGATTGGTAAATGTGATAAGACAGTCGTTTGAAAAGAAAAAATACTGCTCCGCCCTTTTCATTGATGTGTCGCAAGCGTTCGACAAAGTCTGGCATGAAGGTTTAATGCATAAAATTAAATTAACTCTGTCTGCTAACACCCACAAACTTAGGAAAAGTTATTTATATGGTCGCAAATTTACAATCAAAGAAGGCGATTTTTTAAGCCCCGCTCAGCCAATTGAAGCAGGAGTACCCCAGGGTAGCATACTGGGTCCAACTTTATATTTGATTTATGCATCCGATATGCCGTTAGACCCCATAATACATACTTCAACTTTTGCAGACGATACAGCCTTTATTAGCGTTCATAAGGACCATCAAATAGCATCACAGAACTTGCAGAAATATGTTTATAAACTAGAAAATTGGCTTGAGCTTTGGAAAATCAGGGTTAACGAACAGAAATGTATTCATATAACTTTCACATTGCGAAAAGATACATGCTCGTTCATCAGAATAAATAATCAAATTATCCCGCAACACAATGAAGTCAAATACCTCGGAATCCACCTCGAACGTCGTTTAACTTGGAAGTCTCATATCGACGCAAAACTTACCCAGATGAGATTAAAAGCAGTGCAAATTAATTGGCTAATCGGCAGAAATTCTACATTAAAGTTGGATTGCAAACTTTTGTTGTACAATGCAATTCTAAAGCCAATCTGGTGTTATGGAATTCAATTATGGGGTACTGCCTCAGCATCCAACATTGAAAAAATTCAAAGGGGTCAAAATAAGATTCTACGTACAATTACTGCAGCTCCATGGTACGTTAAAAATTCTAGAATTCACAAAGATCTAGGCATTCCTTTGGTGAAAGTCGAACTTACAAAATACGCCTCAAAATATGTCAGCAAACTTGAACACCATCCAAACCCACTTGCACGAGACATCCTTAACTTTAGTGGCCATGTTCGGTTGAGAAGGAGGGATACCCTTGCTTTAACTCAAGCGCAAAACAGATGACTGGATCAGTGGATGTAAATTTGTTGTAGTATCATAATATTTTGTCTAGCACTGGCTGGACTTATTATTTTCTTTTAGTATTAAGATTCGAAAACTTATTGTCATTTCATTTCTGAAGATTCAATAAATAAATTAAATGTATTAAAAAAAAAAAAAAAAAATATGTTTTTATTAATATAGTTTTCAACTGTTTTCTAATATTGCCCATGACCATCGACAACAAAATTAAATAAAATATATTTTTCTTTGGGGTTAAGGAACTTTTGTTAAAAAAATAAAATGTGCATACTTGACAATATTCTCAGGTTCATTAACTTATTTTGATACAATGTGCTATTCAAACATAAACAAATTGCTAACTATATATATATTTTTTTTTCTATTTTGGTGTTTTAAGTTTCATAATAATTTAGGCACGCGAAAAATTTTTTGTATATGTATGTAAAAAATTATGAAATATAAATTTAATTGATTAAGCAAAATATCTTTATGAAATTGCATATTATCAAGGTTAAATGCAAAGTAAGTTAAAATTGTGCTTTTCAAAGAATTTAAAAAGTTTAAGGTGTTGTAATAAATATTTGTTAAGACAAATTTTATTTAAAACATGAATTCCCTAAAGTGCGAGTTCTGCGCCTACGTTACCTTTTCCAACATAGCTAACAAAAGACGACATTTCCTAGCCAAACATAATTCTACTTTTTACAAAGCAAAATCATACATACCAGATGGAGGGCTGGAAATACCAGCGGAGAGAACAACAGCCGAAATATCAACTAAAGAAGATGATGACATCTACAAAAAGTTTATGGAAGAGGACGATGAGTTTTTATTAAATATTAAGTTAGTAGTATGTTTATGTATGTTTGCGATCACTTTTTCCATACAAATTTGGGAGCATGCATGGCTGGGAGTATGAGATTGTTAAATGAAATAGTGTAAAATGTGTTTGTGTTTTGTGAATGTGGTATTGTGTTGGTGTTTTCATGCCTGGATATTTATGTCCGTCCGTCTGTGGTTGAGTGATGTGTGTGTGCGTGTGTGTGTATGTGTATATGTTTTTTCTGGCTGGGAGTATGTGATTGTTAAATGAAATAGTTAGTGTAAAATGTGTTTGTGTTTTGTGAGTGCGGTATTGTGTTGATGTTTCCATCCCCGGATATTAGTATAAGTGTGTGTTTGTTTTGTTTAGTGGATAATGTATACAATATACCACTTCTTAATAAAAAAGAAGTGAGTGTTTGTTTTGTTTAGTTTTTTTGTTTTTGTTTTAGTTACAGTTTTATGTTTTTGTCATTGTTTTGTTTATTGGATAATGTATACAATATTTTGATTTTTTTAATACCCTAATATAAGCAGACTAACAACCACATATATTTATAAACACTAAACATACACACATACATATTAAATGCTCAGCTATTAACCCAACAAAGGAATGCTAATAACAAACACTACACACATAAGTATAAACATATTCCGATTTTATTTACTAATTATTTCCCTTGAATAAAATATTATGATCCATTTGATTTATCGATTAAATTTGTACTCATAAAAATATTTTTTTAATATTTTTTTTTTCACAAGTGTATTAATACATTTAAAATTTAAATTTTAAATTCTTAGTAAATTTATTACTTTTTAACTTCGTTGACTTCGATAATTATTTAATAGTTTTTACCACACCAACTGAATGCATTAACATAGTTGAGTATTTTCAACTAAATTTTTTACTTTGAATACTATAAGTGAGAGTTTGTTTTGTTTATTGGATAATGTATACAATATACAATATTTCGATTTTTGAATATTATGTTTCATTTGATTTATCCATTAAATTTGTACTCATAAAAATATTTTTTTTTTTTGGGTTTGTTTTAAGAAATATTTAAATAAACATTCTGATAAGGCAAAAACTATTCTTTTACAATAAGAAAAATATAATATAAAAGGGATAGATTTAAAAATATTTCTATTAGGGCAGTTTGCCTCCCCAGTTCCATACTACTTACAATGATTTTAAGTAGTCTTCTTTCCATCAAATATAAAATTGATGGTGAAGGGCTTTCAGTTTTTCCCATCTATTTATTAGGGACATAAGCCTGGTTTTCACAAATGCTATTTCGGTTTGAGTTAACTTGTTTTCATTACATGAACGAATATTTTTAGAGGAGTTGTTAAAAAATCGGTAAATAAAGCCTAAGATTCGTAGAGCTTTATTATATGATGAAAATTTTTTCAGTATATCTTCATTTTTGATTTCTTTTAATTTTAAATTTTCAATTTAATTTTTTATATAAAAAATAATAATGTCCAATGTAATGTATTACTCTCAGTACACACCCATCAATATTATTTGGATACCAACATTTTTAAAAGAGTTATGCTCTTTAAATTGATTTTCGGAAGTGGTCCTTATATAGGAGCTACGACTAATTATGGACTGATATGGACAAAATTTGTAGATGTTATTTATCTTCATTTATAACTCATTTGTGGTGGAATTTGTTTGGATACTTTCATAATTCAAACATTTATGATCGTTAAACTCCTATTTCAGGAGGATATTTTTATGAGGGCCAAGTGAAATAATGGACCGATTTCCACCAGTTTCAATTGCATCTGTCCTTGAGCTGGAAAAATATCACGTACCAAATTTTATTGAAATATCTTCAAAATTGCGACCTGCACTCTGCGCACAAGCTTTACATGGACAGAAAGCCAGCCAGACGGACGGCCGGACATCGTGTACACTATTGTGGTGTAGGGTATAATATTGAGGCAAGTAATACAAAGAAAAATAATAAAAAAAAATTATAATTACAGCAAATTTCGAACCACCGGTAACACTGGTTAAAGGATTGATGTTTGACTGTTGGCTAGCGGGCATCGCAGTGGTGCAGAGGATTAGAACGCAAAGAATTCTGATGAGAGAAAGTGGTATTTCTGGAAACATATGTAAATTCAACCAACAACCCAGGTTCAAATCCCAAGCCAAGAAAAATTATCAATAAAATTTTAATAATAATTTCCATGTAACAATTCCTACCTTCAGTAAAAATAATTTAATGAAAATTAAATTTAAGAACTCGAGCCGAAATAAAAGAAATATCAAAGATTTAAAATTAACAGTTCAAATAAAAATAATAATTGAAAAATAATATTGTCGCAACAAAAGAATTGGATAAATACATACAACATAAGAAGCCTGATCAACTTCAAATATGAGAATGTACATTCATTAATGATATAAAGAACATGAAGAAATCGCAATTTAATAATTTTGAAAACAAAGAAGATCGATATAATTATAGAAAATAACATCGTGCACATTGAAAGTAATGATAATTCATCGAAACCAGATTCGGTTATGAAGAAATTACATACCAGAAATATTAAAAATGAAGAAGAAAAAAATATGCTAGCAAGATTCAGCGATAACTCAGCGAAACTAGATTCGATTCTGAGAAAACTGATATCTAAAAAGAACGAAATTAATATAAATGAATTAGCGCTATCAACAGAAGATAAAATATTTAAAGTTTATACAAAAAGAGAATTTAAAGAAACATACGGAAAAATAAATAATAAAAGTCCTCAACTAAAAATACTTACATACATACATATGTATGTATATACAATGCACCAAAGAGAGTATCAGATGACATTTTAAAATACAAACTAATTGACGAATTCCACAATACCACACACGCAGGCCATTTAGGAATAAGAAAAACAATCATAAAACTAAAATAAAACAACGCTATACTTATTTAGAAAAATATGAGTAAAATGGTAAAGAAATTTGTATCACACTGTGACAAATGTAACAAAAACAAACTCACAAAAGAACCACTCACACTGACAGACACACCAAATAACAGTTTTGAAGTAATTTCAATTGACACCGTCGGTCCACTTAGAATTTCAAATGAATATCGATATATTTTGACTGTGCAATGTGAGCTGACAAAATTTGTTGTTGCATACCCAATGCCAACAAAAGATGCACTTAAAACTGCAAAAACATTAACAGGACAGTTTATTTTGAAGTATGGTCAATTTAAAGTACTCAAGTCTGTCAGAGGAACTAAATTCTTGAATGAAACTATGCGAAACATATGTGATTATTAAATATAAAACACGTATTTTCAACACCATGAAACATTAGGTTCAATAGAAAGAAATCATAGGGTTTTAAATGAGTTTTTGTTGACAACAGCGAATAACTACGAATGGGACACTTGGATTCCATATTTTACTTTCGCTTTTTTACGACCAACATAATTTATGTTAAATATTTTGAAATTTTATCTAATTTCGACCATTTATAATTGTTGTAATTACCGATTCTTACTGTAATTTACAGAGTTTGTTTGATTTTCATAACAATCTTGATTGTAATTTAACAATTTATAAAATTAAAAGAACATTTTTCCATATTCAAGAAACAGAGTATAAAAAAAGAATAAGATATAAGATGAGGCTTTTTTATTTGAATTTGATCTCAATAACATTATTTGCAAAAGATTTATGGGTGGCATAGAAGAAGTGGACCAATTATTGACCTATGGCTTCTAAATCCAGTATCCACTAATGCGATTTCTATGTATTTTAGGTTTATATTGGTTGAATTTTATCTCAATAGCGTTATTTACAAGAGTTGTATGGTTGGTTGTTATGCTCGGAAGTGGACTTAATTTATGAGCTATTATTGACTGACAGCTACAAAATCCAGTAGCTTAATTGAGGAATAACCGATACTAAAATGATTTCTGGATTAAAATTTCTGATCCATATAAAAGTTGGTTCGATATCGATATTTATTAGGAATTTTTGTTGGTTTATTTGTTTTTTGTAAATGGTTCTTATATGGCAGCTATGACAAATTATGGGCAGATATTCTTAAATTTTGGAATAGTTATTTTCATGCATATGAGGATATTTAATTTAAAATCTATTCCTTATTTTCTCTAACTTACACTATCTTATTATACCCTACACCACCATAGTGGGGGGGAGGTGTATATTGGATTTGTACTGATGTTTGTAACGCCCAGAACTATTGGTCCAACACCCACCTTAAAGTATACCGATCGACTCAGAATCACTTCCTGAGTCGATTTAACGATGTCCATCCGTCTGACTGGTTGTCTTTATAAAGCTTGTAGTATATAAGAATAATTTGGAGCAAAATAAAATCAGACTTAGTTGAATACCACAGAAATCGGCATCACTGCCTCGTTTTATTTCTCTTAGTTTCAGAATCTTTTGGCAGTTCTTTTGAACGCCTACAATTTAAGCTGGTACCCTACAGCTGAATAAATATATATTGGACTATAGGGACTATAACTTAATCCAAATACACCACAGACAGCTTAAAACTGATCAATGTGTTTATGTACTCAACGACAATACAAGAAGATTTTATTATTTGGTTGTATGCATATGTGGATAATATGATCGTTTTAAGGAAAAATGAAAAGTTAAAAGATAAACTAATTGGACAGCTAATGAAAGAGTTTAAAATGAAAGACCTTGGTCCAGCAAAATCATTTTTGGACATGCAAATTAATTACAATTTTGGTCAACATATAACAATTGATCAATCACATTATAGAAGATGTTAAAATAAATTTGCTTTTCATTTGTCGATGTCAGCTGTTCGACACTTTCAAAAGTATAAAGTAAACTAACTTTTCGCTTAAAGCTGACAGTCCACACCAAGCGTTAACGCGTTTCTCGCGTTCTAAACAACTGTCAAAAAAAGTAGAATCAATGTAGTCGTATATTTTAAGTTACACACTTAAAAGCGTAGGAAGCGTTGACGCTTGAAAAGCGAAAAGTTCGTTTACTTTCTACTTTTGAAAGCGTCGCAAGCGTCAAACAGCTGACATTGACAAATGAAAAGCAAATTTATCTTAAATGTGATGTCACTAAAAAAATGACAGTTGAAAAAACATTTTTTTATATGGAATTGACAAACAAACCGATAAAAAACTTCATATAAAAAAAATCAGCTGAGCTTACGACATCACCTCCGAAAGTACATTGCTGTCACTTGAATTCCAAATGAATGTAGCATCCTACAGTCCGAGATATCGGCTATAAAAAGAGCAGCCAACTGGATCAGTTATAACAGGATATCGGGCAGCGATAGCCAGGCTGCTATTAAGTCTCTAACTGGTGTATACACTACATCGACCTTAGTCCAGGAATGCCACACATCCTTAAATAGGATGGCGAGACATTCAACAGTGTCACTCGTATGGGTGCGTGGACATGGAGACATAACAGGGAACCTGGTTGCTGATAACTTAGCAAATACTGGTTCCATGCTACCTGATGATGACATTGATCATCTATGTGGTATTCCACTAACAGCATGCAAGCGACGTATTGGGAAATTTTACTATGGGCTTGCTCAGACCAGGTGGGCAAACGAACACACCTGTGTAATTACACGACTTATTTGGCTTAGGCTAAATAAAGAACGAACGTTATATATGCTGAAATTACAGCGGTCGCAGTTAAGTGATTTGGTGTCAATAATCACCGGACACTGCAAATTCGGCAATCTTGCCAGAAGATTAGGTCTCCCTTACAATGATTTCTGTAGGAGTTGTAATGATGAAGAAGAGGAGGAGACAATACCTCATCTTCTATGTCATTGTACGGCAATGAACACCATGCGTAACACACTCTTGGGACAACCGTACTTGGTTGTTATGATGACTTCCGATCCCTTCACTTGGAATGGCTATTTAGGTGGCTCGGAGTTTTTACTTCATCTTTTTTTCTAAACTTCTGGACCACTACCTATCCACATACAATCTCTTTCTACCTCTATAACATCTATCCCCCTTTCCGTTTTCTTCCATTAATTTCTTTTCAGGCAACACAAAAGGACCTATGCTTGGACCTAAGTGGACTATACTAATTATGGCTGCCTTCTGACCTAACCTAACCTAACTTGAAATACTTGACGCCCAAAACGTTTAGAAAACTATAAACGCGTTAACGATAAAAAGCGAGTTGTGGACCTCCAGCTTTATACCGACAAAATTTATTTCTTATAAGAAAAAAAAAATACATTTTATATGGGGAAAACACACCTCATAAAAGTGCGCGTATAACGCATATTCATAGAAATTTTTCAATGTTTTTTTTTATAAACCATCAGTGAAAGTGGACCTTTTCAACGTTCAAAATTCAAAATTCACAAACATAGGGCAACTTATTTTTATATACATACATATATATGTAAATATACCTACCTGATTTTTAAGATTTAAAATAAAAAATGTCATTAGACTTATCAGTATTACATGTTTATTTATTATTATTTATTATATTCCTACTTTAAACTCAGAAATACTCAAAACAAATCATCACTAAATAACAAAGTATATGAAGCATGCTCCTAGTAGTACCAGATCACGTTTTTTGGGCTAAATATTGTTGTAACTCGGTTTGACTTAAAATAAAAACAAATAATGTATAGAAAATACATTTTGAAGAACAACACTAGGTTTCTTTTGAGATAATACGCGTGCTGGAGTTATGGCTCCATATGTCAGCCTTTAAAAAAAATTATCTCAATAAATGGAAAGGGGAATTGTTTTGTGGGGTTCAGACAAACAAAATTCCAACATCAATTGTTGCGGTCACCCTAATGTACGAATGTACATACATACGAAAAATATTTCTCTTTAAACATGATAATAAAAAAATAAAATAAATAGTTTTTGATTAGATTATTTTATTGGTATTTTTTCTTATTTTTATAATTTAAAATAAAATAAATATACTTGCATAATTAAGTTGTTTATGTGTGAGTGATCTGTAATCATATGTATGTACTCGTATGAATAATAAATTATAAAAATATTTTTTATAAGTAACAACAATAGTTTAAATTAAAAAACAAATACGATTGCAAATACGAATACGACGTACATCCATACTTCGCCAAATATTAATAATATTAATCTCATTAAACGATCGTATTGATCTTTCGAGCAGTTAGGTTGAGTTCGTTAAAATTTAAAAACAATTACAAATAAAATCGCCGCCGCAATGACCTGATGTGTGACCCATGCTCTTACAAAAGAGCATACAATTTAAATGGTTTCCGATTTCATCACAGTAAACAAAGATGGGTTTTGATTTTCCCTGAACTTTGGAATTATCATCAAATTGAGTTTGTTCGCCTGTTTGTTGAGGAGTAAAATAAAAAATAAAATAAATTTAATTACCAATAATAGCAAACAAGAATTCACAACTACATACATACATACATATTATTTTAAATATGAATCATACAATGTGTTCAATAATCAAACGTTTTACTCACTGTACTTTAGATTTCGTCGAATATCTATCTACATACATACATACATATGTATATTATATATGTATCCAAGTAAAAAAGGTTATTGATTTGGAAGCATTAAGGCCCAACTATAATATGCATAAGCAAGCTTAAGCAAATTGCAAAAGTTAACGAAAAGGCTGTCAAATGCATAACCAGTTCAGAATTAACTTTCAGGTGGCTACAATGACTTTGAAACTTTTTGTCCACAGTTGCTCATTTATGTTTAAAAAAATGTTTTTATTTTAACAAAAAGCCATTAAATGACTATATTTTATAAATATTATTATATTATTTTATAATTAAAAGAAAACTTCGTACCAAAAACGCATAATTTTTCCTTTTTCTTAATTTATCGGCAAAAGTACTAAAATGTACAGCTGTGGCAGCACTACATTGTAAATAATAATAAACGTTTACATATGTTTTGTTAATTTTCGTATTGTGTTTGCAAAAATGGAGAAAAAACTTAAAAATTTAAATAATATAAAAATATTAAAGTTAGCGCTTGAAGGCCTGTGCACATTAAAAGAAATAAGTGAACTACACTGTAAAAGAAGAAGACGCTCTTGTTCTGTCAGAGAAATAAACCGCGACAGAAAGACATTTTTGTTAAAATAAAAAGGGTCCCTTTTATTGTAAAGGCACTTATTTTTTTCCGCATTTTCTATTAAATTTAAAATAAATATATTTTCTTCCATTTTGTTCAAAACACAAACAAACAACAACAAACAGCTGATTCCGTACAGAATGTGCGATCAGTTTCGCTTTTTGCTTAAGCAAATGACAGTTGAAAAACTTAACGAAAAGTTTCGTTAAGTACATTATAGTTTGCCACATACAATTTATATGTGTTCGCACGTTTGCTTAAGCTAGCATATGCACATTATAGTTGGGCCTTTAGTATCGTATTTGCATACATACAGGGGCCAAATTACCGCATTCGTGATCGAATGAGCTATCGTATCGAAAACTGATTTCGATATCGAAATTATGATAAAATGTACTAAATTTCTTGCACGATATCGAATGCCATAATCTCAAATAAGAAAACTAGGATAAATTTTACTCGATATCGAATGCGGTAATTTGGCCCCAGCTTACAAAAAATACAGTAAGGAAAGCCTCTAGGCGGGGACTCTTAAACAAAAATCATATACTCGTATATGGAGCAAATTATACAATCGACATTAGAGGAACACATTGAATTCCGTTTGTAATTTCTATTGTACGTTTCTTATTTGCCACTCCAGAAAGTATATACGTATGTACATTCATATATTCTGGATCGATATAGCGATGTGCGTGTTAAAATCCACTTTCTGATAACTTACACAAATTTTTCAGTTTGCTATTTATAATCGGGTAAATCGCCTCAAAATGGCTGAGACATAAGCAATTTAATTTATTGACAAATTGTTGACCTTCTATCATATCCATAGATAATATGGATATCAAAAGAAAGGCATTTCAAACACAATTTTCAACCCCAATTTTTTACTTAGTCATGTACATATCGACAGTTCAATTTCAAACCATGTCGACTTAGCATGTTTTTAATTTTTTTGCGTTTTTGAATTTAGATTTTTTTCAACTTAAATTCTGTCAAATTTTGGTTGTGATTGGCTAGTCCAATCAATAGTTATAAACAACAAAGTTCTACCTCATATGGTTTTTTAGATATCGCCTGTAAACTGCAAAACTCACTTTTTCGACTTAGCATGTTTTGGAATTGAGCTGTCGATATGTACATAGACATTATGTACATACAATATATGTATGTATATACATACATATACTTTATTTTGTATCTTAGCGATATACGCTTTGTGTCGTTTTGTTTTGCGTTTTTTCGAAGTTGCGTCGCTGCTTAATTTTTACTAATTTTCACTGTGCGTCGTTAGATTTTCGAGGTTGCGTTGTTTTTGGTTCGAGTCTTTAATTTTTTAATATTTAATGTTTGCAAAATCTGTAACATCATTGAATGCTAAATTGAATCATGACCCATACAAGAATTGCTTTGATGATCGAAATACCATTAAGTAAAATGGTATTTCAGATAAAAGAGCTTATTTGATGACAAACAGTAAAGCATTATCCAACGATAATGCTAATGGTAGTAATGCAGAGAATTTCTACGAGGAAATTTATTGGACTAATTTTTTGTTAAAGAAATCCGACGACTTAGTGTTTTCGTAACCCTAAAACCTATCTTCGATCTTTACATGGTTTGCTATAAAAAATCTCAATTCACTTTGCGTCGTTTCAATTTGCACCGTGTTTTCTTTTTTTGGAACGTAACCCTGACGCAAATTGGGGTATTTTACAGCTTATATACTTTAATCCACAATGTGCCAAATTCAGGAAAAACTTTTACTAAAAAAGTTTTCACAATAAAATTTTAAATTGTTAAAAGGCCCAACTATAATATGCATAAGCAAGATTAAGCAAATTGCAAAAGTTAACGAAAAGGCTGTCAAATGCATAACCAGTTCAGAGTTAAATTTCAGGTGGCTACAATGACTTTGAAACTTTTTGTCCACAGTTGCTCATTTATGTTTAAAAAATGTTTTTATTTTAACAAAAAGCCATTAAATGACTATATTTTATAAATATTATTATATTATTTTATAATTAAAAGAAAACTTCGTACCCGAAACGCATAATTTTTCCTTTTTTTAATTTATCGGCAAAAGTACTAAAATGTACAGCTGTGGCAGCACTAAATTGTAAATAATAATAAACACATATTGTGTTTGCAAAAATGGAGAAAAAAATTAAAAATTTAAATAATATAAAAATATTAAAGTTAGCGCTTGAAGGCCTGTGCACATTAAAATCAATAAATGAACTACAATGTAAAAGAAGAAGACGCTCAAGTTCTGTCAGAGAAATAAACCACGACAAAAAGACATTTTTGTTAAAATAAAAAGGGCCCTTTTATTATAAAGGCACTTATTTTTTCCACATTTTCTATTAAATTTAAAATAAATTTGTTAAAAACAAACAAACAACAAACAGCTGATTCCGTACGGAATATGCGATCAGTTTCGCTTTTTGCTTAAGCAAATGACAGTTGAAAAACTTAACGAAAAGTTTCGTAAAGTACATTATAGTTTGCCACATACAATTTATATGTATTCGCAGGGTTGCTTAAGCTAGCATATGCACATTATAGTTGGGGCTTAAGAATCTCGAGAGTATAGTATATATGTACATTCCATATGTTTTGTAGTAGGGCAGATACTTGAATTATTTGTTATTATCAGTCCATTTTTTATAATTTAAGTCTGTCATTCGATTTGTATACTATATGACAATCAAGTAAGCTCGCAATATTGTAAGAAGCTACGTTATTGACATTAGTAGTAAATTCCCTTAAAAACTTAATGATGAATTAATTATTACGTATGAACAAATTTGTAAAAAAATTGATCAGATGTGTAGTCATCTGTCAGTACAGACTGTCCCTATACTCACCAAGTATGGGAACCGCTTGATTGAAGCCACAACAATACGTCATTATTAAACATATTGTTAAAAATAGTTCTAGCATTTTGTGATACATTGTCGTTTTTATTTTTTTAACAATAAATAAACAATAAAAACTTCTTTTTATGCTTTCCGTGGATACAATATTAAAAAACGTGATGAAATAATTTAAATTGCGTTGTTCTTTGAGTAATTGTTTACGCTTTCAATAATCTTACGAGACTGAGAATAAAATAAACAAATCTGCCTGAAGTTGAAATAAACTGATTGGTGATATTTGCTCTGCACAATGTGATCTGTATACAAACTAAGCTTAAAAAAGCAAACGTTTGGCGTTTTTGCTTTTGAAATTAAATCCATCAATAAAAATATACTTGTATATATGTAGTACATACATATATAGCATCTATTAGGGTGGGCCTTATATTAGACTTTTTAACATTTTTCTCGGTTAACATTTAGTGGCTGCACATTTTTCGAGTTTTGATATTTCAAGTTGGCAATATTTAAAAAAAATTAAATGTTGAAAATAAATCAATTAATTAAATAGTTTTTTTATTAAACCTTTAAGTAATATTTATTTACTTATTTTATATTTCTTAATATAACTTAAAATTTAAAAAACTACAAAAATCGAGTTAGGCCTTTTTTATATTAAGCCATCGAAAAATATTATTTGTATTATATTATATTATATAGTCTAATTTATGTGTATGTATTCGAAATTGTTTTAAACAGTGTTTTTGACTTCAGGTTAATGATGTAAAATTTTATTTTTGTTAATTCTACAACTTTGGTCCATAACTGGAAATTTCAACTAAAATGTGGATCATCTGAACGTTATAGGATTTCTCCGAACGTTAACGATTTTGCTCGAATTTTTAGAATTTGGTTTTAAGATGACGGTGAACAGATCTTAGGAGCATCGAAAATCGAGAAAGTCGAAAATAAGAGATACCCTACTTTAGAGTACAGTGCAAAACTGTTTTGAATAAGAATAATACTTTAAACTAATCTTCTTTTTTATTATTACATCAATACCATTGGCGCTTTTTTGCACTAATTTTGCACGAAATCTTTAGTTCAGTTGTTTTATGTACATATATCTAAAGTTTTTTGATTTCATTTAATCTATTGGTCTTGACCTCGTAAATGAAGATATAAATTAAATTTTTAGCAAAGCGCGAATGAAGAATTTCCAAGTATTAGCTTTCTCTTTATAATTTTATAATAGAGATACATTATTTATAAATTTTCAAATAGGGCATCATATACTCCTACATTTATTTCTGTGAGGAATTTAAAGAGCTCTTATGTGATTTAGTTAAATTTTGTTTGGGATTGAATTATTACTTCAAAACGTTGGTACTGTTTAATTTTTTGGAGTATTGACTCACTTTCAAAGAAATTTCAAACCTTATTTGTATTTTAGAAACACTGAAATTATTTCCATTGTTAAGAACAAATTCTAATTACATACATATGTATGTACAAATATAAACAATGCTTTAAAATTATTATTCTTAATTCCAATAAACAAATTAATAAGTGGTCGATAATAAATCAATGCAAATTCTAAATTTCTATATATTCAGGATATTATGATAAATCGAACTATATTTTTAAATCACTCAAAAAATACGCACAGTGATGTATAAAACTAAATTGTTTTGTTTTTTCAAAGAAAAAAATTATGACAACTATTGAACACTTACATACATAAATATTATGAATATTACCAGATTTTGCTACATACTGTATGATTCTATTGTACGTATGTACTCGTATGTATGTACATTTTCATATATGTACATATGTATGTATAAATCAATCGATTGATATGTAAAAGCAATTTTTTTATTCAATAATAAGAGGAAATTGAGACACGCATAGGTTCCTTAAATCAATAAAAAAAAACTGATTTGTTAAGAAATAATTTATGCACTTTTTTATAGTTTTTCAGCTAGACTTTGGTTTTTTTATTTAGATAATATAAATATTTCTGTCAATTACAGTTCAACATGTGAAGTGAAATAAACTAATTATATTGGACCACCTAATGGAACAATGCATCGAGGAACTGGAAATGAACAACATACGAATAAGACTGATCACAAAATATGTAGATGATTTGTTTGCCATAATAAAATTTAAAGACGAAGACATAATATTGAAAACATTTAACGCATATCATAACAAATTGAAATTTACTCTAGAGAGGGAGAGGAACAATGCTATACCATATCTAGATATGAAGATATTCCGACAAAATAACAAAATAATAACAGATTGGTATATGAAACCAATTGCTTCTGGACGCTTGATGAATTTTCACTCAACACAACCCATGAAACAGAAGATAAATACGGCAATGAATCTAATTGACAAAGTTATAAAAATAAGCGACGTAAAATTTAAATATAAGAATATGACAAGAATAAAGGATATCTTAATGAAAAACAATTTTCCAAATGGGTTGATTAATTCATTAATGACCAAAGTTAAAAATAATATTTCTTCAGGGGAAGGAAACAAAAAGGACACATCTGGCAACACCAAATACTATAGCCTGCCGTTTATTCCAAGACTAACTGAGAACAAAAAACTAAGAGAGATAATAAACGACGAACAAATAATATTCGCACATAAATCAAACAATACAATACATAATTTATTTACACAAACAAAAACAAAGATTGAGTGTAGGGATCAAAGTCAGCGTTGCCGTTTTTGGTTATTTCTAACCAAAATTGGTTATTTTTTTTCGCAATGTGTACATGTGTAGATTTTTTCTGTTTTGGTTATTTTTTTTACAAAAAATATTTACTATGTGAATTTAAATTTTGGGATAAAATTTCAACATACAAAAATGGCCTAAACGAAAATTGTTTTAAAGAACTTGTAAATTTCGTACAAAATTTATTGACATTACCCCACAGTTCCGCTGCAGCTGAAAGAACAGTTTCTCAGCTTAGTTTGATAAAAACAAAATTTAGGACAAAACAAATAAAGACAATTAGTAATACATATATTGCAAGCAAAAGAATTGTGCAAAAATCAACAAAATGCCCATTTTGTTTGGTCTGCCAAAGACAAATTTTAAAACTCAAGCTGTGACATTTTAAGTAAAAGTGATCTCCATATTTATTGTAATATAATTACATGTTTTTTAGTATTTAAGAGAGTAACTTTCTAGTTCCCTATTTTATTGGCAATGAAAAATTTTTTGTTTTTATTATATACTTTTTATATTTGTTTAAGACATTAAAAATTAATAATTAAACTTGCAAAACTTAATGTAAAGTATTGGAATTTTAAATTTTACAAATTGTAGCATTAGCTTATGTTTCTTTGCATTACTTTTTGCAAAATATGACGCTTAGTTTTTTAAAAAAATTATTTTTTAGTATTAGGAGTTGTGTTGTAAAATACGTTGTTTTATGTTTTTTTTTTTGTTACCTTAAAGTACAAATTATAGTTAAAATTACAAAAAATAAATAAATAGTACATGCATTTAAATTTGGTTATTTTTTTATTAATTTGGTTATTTTTTTCATAAATGTTGGTTACAAAAAATTTCTTTTCGTGGCAACACTGATCAAAGTGATGTTGTTTACCAAATTGAATGTGATGGCGATGATAATGAGGAGTGTGGAAAAATCTACATTGGTACAACGAAGAGAAATTTAGGCGTGAGATTAGACGAACATAAAGCTGACATAAAAAGAGGAAAACAATCAACTGCACTTGCACAACACTGTATTGAAAACGGACACAAACCAAACTTTGAAAAAGTGAAAATTTTAGATAAAGAGAAAAGGGAAAATAAGAGATACACGTTGGAGAGCTTGAGAATACAACAAAAATCGACAATTGCAATAAACACAAAAGAAGACAAAGACAATACAAATGCAAACTACACCATTGCAATACTTTAGTACTAATAACAACTGTGACCAAGAAAAAAACCACAAATTTTCTGTGATATATTTATATTTTAATTTACATTAATTTTTTTTTAAATATTTTAAGTTTTGTGTTGTGTTGTCCACATATACAAAAAACTACTGTGATATAAATCATAAGTTGATGTAAAGACTGACAAAAAAGATTATTGTAAGTTAATTTGTCAAAAATTAAGCTTGTAATTATTGTTATTATTGACTAAATGTTTCTTTTGTATTTTTACAATGTTACCAGATTTTAATAAAAAACTCAAATCCCTGAAGAAGTTGGAAAGAATACCAACGAAACGTCGGATTTAATTGAAAATGAAATAAATAATCTTTTATTTGCATTAAATTAATGACCTTGAAAGCCTGCATATAGGAAACTATATAAACTATTAATAGCAAACAAAAAAAAGGTCGATCAACACTTATACATATAAAATAAACTAATATTTTCATTTTTTATTTTTAATTTTGTTGGAAAAAATAAAAAATAAAAATAAAAACTGACCTTAATCTCGAAAAATAAAATTGTTTAATTAATAAAAAGGTCGAACAATCAGTTAAATAATCTAAACTAATATTTACAAGGAAACATTTTGTAAATGCCTATAATAACACTATAAAAAATATATCACTAAGGTATGGTCGGTCGCACATGGCAAATATTTACTAAAAAAAGCGTAACCACTTGTTTTGGCACAAATTTGTTTGACGTTGTTTACTCTTACAAAAGTTTTGCAAGACCAAATAGCATCAACTAAAATAAAACTAAATATTGTGTAGGGTATAATTAACATAGAGATATTCGCAAGTACTTTTTAGACTGATGATCAAACACATTTGCATAAAACAAACATACAAAACTTGATGCCTGCTGATTAGTGTAATATATTTAATATACTATATATAATATACTATATATTTAATATATATTTAATATAGTGTAATATATCATAATATACTTTATTATCTGCTGATTTTTATGTGGATGCCGTAAAAGTTATTTCGGAAAGATATTTGTATGCGGGATAGATGAATTAATAGGTAATTGACCGATCTCAACTAATTTCAAGGGGCTTGGTCCTTATGTAAACTAATGATACATATGTATGTACATACAGTGTATCACAAAACTATTTTGCCTACTCATTTGTAGGAGAAATTTGTTTGGCAAATTTGTAAAAACCAAGTAAAAAAATTTATTTTTTTTTTTTTTTGATAAAATGCTTTCTTGATATCCTTCTACTCAATGCAAATGGATAAAACTTTGCAGGCATTCATACTCCCGATGGCAATACACAAATACATGGGCGTAGCCAGGATAAAATCTAGGGGGGGGGTGAAGTTTTTTTTTTTAAATTCTTTTTTGACTGCCTTCTACTCAATGCAAATGGATAAAACTTTGCAGGCATTCACCAGGATAAATTCCGTTACAAGATTTGATTTTCCGAAGTGAAGCTAAATAAAAGCATTTAAAAACAACGATTTTGGCAGTTTTAAACGGGTTCCGATCGCAAAAAAAATAAACATCCTTCCATTCCGATTTATACGCTTAATCATATTTCCTTCCTACTTTACTAAGGAAAACAATAGACCTGGAATAGAATTTATCAAATTTTAATATTTTCAAGTAGTCTTCGAAAAACTACGAACTGTCACGTTAACAAATAAAATGCAATTTGAATTGTGCTGTGACGTTTGTTATGTCACATTTGTTAAAGCATTGGAAGAGATGGAGAGACTGCGAAATTTATCATGACATTAAATACTACTCCTCAAGTGTAAAGTTTTATTATATGAATATAAATTTTTTTTTATTATATGAATATAAAATACGAAACATGTAACAAATTTTTCTTATTTAGCATGGAAATTGTAATGTATTAATTAAAGCTATTCGTTACTAAAAACTAAAAAATAAAAAAAATGAAAAATTTAAAGAAACGCTTTTCTTTTCCAAAAATAATTAAATAAACTATATTGCCTCATTGAAGCTAATTTTGTAACACTAATGTCCAGGTAGCATGCATTAATTTCCAGCTCTATCTCGTCGGCAATTGGAGTAGGTTCTTTTAATTCTGGACACAATTTTAGCTGGAGATATGTTTATTTAAAAAAAATTTTGCATGCTTCACATAAAGAAAAGTAAGAAATATAAAGAAATTGATCAGTTGTGAACACAAAATAAATAAGAATACTAAAAAAATCGACTAAAAGTCAAAAATAAGAACATTTCAAACAACATAAACTTTTAAATTAAAATGGAAAAAATCTCACACATCCCTTAAAGAAAAGCGTGTGGCGTCCATACCAACCTGAACTTAAAAAAACATGACTGCCGTGAGTACATTTTAAATTTCAGACCGAAAGAAATACAACCAATCATGTTTAAAGCTACGAATTTTCAATATTTCCGAAAAAATTGTCCGTTTGGCTTTTTCTATAGAAGCAAAATACGGAATTAATTCCACTTCTGAACGGAATTAAATTCTATGACATGGCCGATAGTGTTCTTCTTAGTTGGTCGGTATAAATGTAGGATTAAGCAGTCTTATCTTCTTAGCATATCACAAATGTTATTAATTTATTTGCCCTTGTTTTAAAGCTGCAGAATGATATTTCCTTCGGAAATGTTCAATTTTTTCCTTCCGTTCTTTTTAACGCTAAGATAAGGGCAATAAGGATAAAATTATTACATACTAATAAAAATTGCAAAATACATGGCAAGTATCCTTTTAACAAAAAACATTAAAAAATTCCACGAAAAATAAAGAAAAACACCAAATACCACAATAAAATTAACTCGGATTTTCAAATGAAAATTGCTTTCGTAACCTGCAATTTGTGATGCAAATTAATAAAATGCAACAACAACTATGCAAACAAAAAAGGACATTGTTAAATTTTTTTGGAATTTTTCTAATTTACGCAATGTCTACTATCAAATTTCATTAAAATAGCTTCTAAATTACAAGTCTGTACTTTGATCGAAATGAATATCGGATCACGGACGAATATGTTTTAATCACTCTATGAGTCGATTTGACTCCCCCACTATAAGTCATAAAAAGAGTTAAGCAAATTTAATCATTCCTTATTCACATGCAATTCCAACAGTGATTTAGAATGAACTTGTATATACATACATACTTATGTATGTAAATAAACAGCAATCTGGTGATAAGAAATACATTTCTTATTGATAAGATTTATTTTTTTTAACTTTTTTATTATTTATTTATTGAATCTGCCTTACAATAAGTATTCAAATCGTATACCTAAAGCTTAAAAACTATTTGCAATCAGTTGAGAGTGCCATATTGGACAAATGCCTTATTTTTGTTTGAGTTATAGTAAGTAATCTCGCAAGCGGGTTCTCACGATTTTTTATGAATTCATCTTTAACCAATGGTACTTCTAAATCTCTATGGATGCTTCCGTCATGGTCCTAAGAACTTTCGATTGGGCCCTCTGTATAAGATAAATACTGGTATTACTTGATATATATACTTGACTATGCGATAGTGTGCCAGACTATCAGTCAGAGGATTGCGGGCTCGATTCCCGCCAAAGACTCTGGGTGTTTTCTGCAGACAAGCGAAAAGCTTCGCAGTTTGTGTTTGTTAAGAAAAAAAAGTTCTCCACAATTGAATTCCATATGTCCAAATTGGTTCTAAAAAGTTCTTATACAGGATGAATGGATTGATTCAGATTAGAAGGTTTTAGTCTCATATAGGGTCCATATGACTTCTATGTAGCGACGCCAGGTAAGGTGTCTATCCATATGTATACTAAGGAATGTGGCATATTCACATTGTTTAGTACAACAGGTGGACAATTTCCTCTCCTTAGCGTAAATGTAACATGTCTACTGTTCGTTTCATTTACACGTATTCTCCAGTTTTTTAACCACGTCTCCACACGTCTGAGATAATTATCCAGTTCTCTAGATGCCACACTTGAATCCACATGTGAGCTAAGAATGCCAGTGTCATCTGCAAATATAGAAATGCTTAAATTTTTTAATTGATTTTTTAATTTTAAATTGATAAGATTTGACATTTTTTGTTTATTATTTGTGTCAGTTGCATTTATAATGCTATACTTAATTTTCTATAAAATATTTTCATTTCATTTTCATTTTATTTATCCATAATATTTACAACTTCATTTAAATTATTATTTAAGTATTTAAGTGTTCAAGATTTTTCTTTTTCAGCTTAATTATAGATACATATTTAACAAAATTTCTATATACATATATACAATATTTATTTGGAGGAGAAAATTGGCAAAAACCTATTTAATTTTTATTTTGAACTACTTATAACTTATACTACTTATACTACTTCACTACAGACTAGATAAAAAAGAAGACCTATGATGATACTAGTTCATTAATATGAGCAAAATCGGAGTTTTGACATCTGATATTAAAATTTTGTGTAAGCCTATTGATTTTGTCTGAAACTAATTCCAAGCCCGTAATATTATGAAGACGTGTGGTAGAGAAATCATAAGGAAGATTGTACATAAGTTTTAATAATTTATTTTGAGCTATTTGCAATTTTTTTATATGACAACATGCGCTAGTAGACCAAACGGGGACTGCATAGAATATTATAGCATGAAAAATGGATTTTAGAATTAGTTTTTTATTATGGATGTTAAGGTTAGAATTCCGATTTATGAAGGGGTATAGTATACGGGTTAATAAATTAACTTTATTTACTATATAAGGTATGTGATCTTTAAACTTCATTTTCGGATCAAGAATAATGCCAAGATATTTAACTTTTTGTTCCCATTGTATAGGAGTATTATTCATAATAATATTGGTTTGTGGTATGTAACATTCTTTTCGCTTCCTTGTAAAATATATCGCCTGTGTTTTATCATAGTTTAACCTGATTTTCCACTTATCGAAATAAGATACAATATCAGATAATGCTCTTTGCAGATTGGCTATAATATCAGCAGCCAGAATTTCAGAGCTGAGAATTGCAGTGTCATCTGCGAAAATTGACAAAGTGCAGTAGTCTACTTGAGGTAAATCAGATGTGTATAAATTATAAAGAATAGGGGATAAGCATGACCCTTGAGGACAGCCTGCCGTAATAGAATGGCTTTCAGAGTGGTGAGAGCCAATGTGGACTTGAAAGGAACGGGAAGTGAGAAAACTGTGAATTATTTTCGTCAATGCTATTGGCAAATTTAAATTAATCATTTTGTAAACTAGTCCCTCGTGCCAGACTGTATCAAAGGCAGCTTTAACATCCAATAAAACCATGCCGGTTGATTTCTGTTGGTTAAAGTTTGTTTTAACTAAATTTCTAATTCTCATTAAAGGATGGATTGTGTTATGTTCTTTACGAAACCCAAACTGATGAGATGGAATTATATTATTTGCTTCCATAAAATCGACCAATTTAATTTTAATGATTTTTTCCAAGATTTTGCCTACACTCGACAATAAGCTAATGGGACGATAAGAAGATGGGCAGTCAGGTTGTTTACCTGGTTTTTTAATTGGGATAACTTTAGCCACTTTAAATTTTTGAGGAAAATAACAGAGCTTAAAACAGGAATTAATAACGATTGTTAAAAATTTAATTCCTTTATTAGGAAGTGCTTTAAGGCATCTATTATTTATACCGTCGATGCCAGGAGACTTTTTATTTTTTAAAGTTTTCACTATACCAGCAATCTGTGAACTATGTATTGAATATACATCCAATGGATTAACTCTCAATGATCTGTACGATTCTAGAGCATTATTAACTAAAGAAGTCGTGATTGGGTCATCTAGATGAGATGAGATGGAGAAATTCGAAGCAAATGTCTGCGCTAAAATTTCACACTTTTCTTGATTGGTTGTGTATCGAGAATCATTTTGTTTTAAAATAGGAATACTATTGGACTTTTTCCTTAAAATTTTGGTCAAATTCCAAAAAGGCAGAGACCCTTTATCTAGCGTTGACAGTAAAGAATCCCAAGATTTATTTCTAAATAATTCAATTTCCTTACGAATTCTTAGGTTAATTATCTTCATGTGATAAAAGTCGTTCAGATCTCTGTATCTTTGCCAATCCCGTCGGTAAACATTTCTTCGTTGTATCATATTCTTAATATAGTAGGGGAGAGATTTTTCTCTTAACGAAGGATATATCTTGGGAACACTACAAGCGATTGCATCATTCAAAACATTTTCGAAATTCATAATAATCTGATCGATGTGTTCATAATTCAAAATGTTGTTAATATCAGGTAAATTTAAGTTTCTATTTAAAAACCTGGAGAAATGATTCCAATTAGCATTTTGGAAATCATATCTGAAAAACTGTGTGACATTATAATTTCCATTTAGTGAAATTTTAACGGGTAAATGGTCCGAACTCAGGTCGTTTATAACTTCCGCTGGGGACATTATAAGTGGATTATTAGTCAGGAAAAAATCCAGTGTAGAACCTTGTCTATTAGCGCTTGAAGGTATGTGAGTATTATCACAAGGGAATAAAATATCAATATTGTAGGATTCTAATTTTTCATACAAAATATTTCCCCAACAGTTTGCCCTTAAACACCCCCAATGCCGGTGTCTACTATTAAAATCGCCACCTAAGATATACCTATCGTTACTACTGAGTCTACGAATATCAGCTGCGAATTGTTGTTTCCTCACGCCATCAGGACCCGCTGAACCACCAGGGTAGTAGCATGAGTAAATATTAATTAGACCTAAGGTAGTAAATAACTTAATGCCAATATTCTCAATAACAGATGTGTTAACAATAGGTAATAATTCATGCGAAATATTTTTTCTTATAATAATTGCTACACCACCTCCTCGAGCATTTATCCTATCATTTCTATAAACTTTATATTCATTGTTGCTTATGGATAAGTTAGAATTAAGACCGGTTTCGGTTACTAAACAAATATGAATACTACGGCTAGTTAAAAATTGAAATAATTCTAAATATTTATTGCATTCGGGAGTTTTCTGCACTATTGGTACAGTACGGTCGGGCCATCTAAATGCGATTTAATCGATACACCTGTGATGCCTAAAACCTGATTCGTTACTTAAATACATGGTTTAGAAACGATGCGAAAAAATTAATGTATACTTCCATTTTTTTGTTATAACTACTACAAAAATACATACATACTAGTGATACTGATTTCAAGCTTTTCAAGGGGTTTATTGTAATTTCCCCATCAATACAAATGATTGTCGAAATATGCTAATTTATTTGCCCATCAAAATTCTTTAAAAAAACACTTTTTTGTATTATTTAATACTGGCGCTGAGTTGTAATAAAACAAATTCAATCCATAAGAACTTTTAACACTTTACTCACCGGAGTCAAAATACAATTTTGTATACATACATATTAGGTTAGGTTAGGTTAGAAGGCCGGTGTGAGATTGTCCCCACACCATCACCCAGAGACCAATACGGTCCATTGTGATATACATACATATTACATTTTGCTGAACTTCAGATGATGTGAAATAAATTATCTACATTATCTGGTTTTTATGAATTCTGAAAAATAATTGTTACCCATATAATATAAAAAATATTATTGAACAAAACAATATCTTTAGAAAAACTTGAATTTGCATATGATACTCCATAACCTATTTTCCTAGTTCCAACACAATGAGTAGGGGTCGTCCCCTGAGTGCTGGTCCAAGCAAAAAAAAAGCCTTTGTCCGGGCAGACATCCTTAATACCAAAACTAATATAATTATTTTTTTAATGATTATAAGTAGAAACAACTAGTCAAAATTAAACAACATTCTTCCAATGACACGATAATATTAAATTCATGATATATTCACCAGAATTTAAAGTACGTCAGGTTTGCTAATTGTGGTGATTTAATAACATATTTTTCAAACATATTGTGCCATAATTAGTATTGAATTGATAACAAAATAATTTTATTGGGATTATTTTCAAACAAACGCCTGTAAATATGTATGTAAATAATTTAAAACATTTCTCATCAATATTTCTAATTTTTTAAAATTTAAATTTTTTTAAAGGTTATACTCCTAATTTATTTTATTTATTTTTTAATTAAAAAATAAATGCATATTGCTTGCGGAAATGTAATGGAATTGAACTTGAACTTGAACCCAACACAATTACAATAGTGGGTAGTGTGTATTGACTACAATTGTTGTTGGATTCCCTTACGAGTTCAAGAACAATAAAATTATACAGTGATCAACACCCGTTTGCATGCACATAAAAAAATTATTATATTATAAAATTATTTTAAAATTTACTTATTTGTGTCTACATATACATATATGTATGTAGACACAGAATTACGAAAATAACAAGTAAGAAAGTACAGTCGGTCAAGCCCGACATATATACATATGTAAAGTTTTTCAGAAATGTGCGCTATATCGGAGCTATGACTTATTATGGACCAATCATCCAAAAAATTTAGTGGCGTGACTTCTATACATATAATAGAATGTAAACACAAATATATGCAGCCATGTCACAGAATTTAATTCCATTCGAAAGTGGAATTAATTTCGTATTTTGCTTCTATAGAAAAAGTAAAACAAAAATTTTTTCGGAGTAAAACCTAGAAATTCCTAAAATTTTTTGTATAAAATTTTATCTCGATATAAAAACTTTAAATTTCTAAGAGATGAAAAAAAAATTGTGGGTGTAATTAAACTTACATCTTATTTGTGACGTAATGTGTTTGGAACGTGCATTTATTACCAATAAATTTTCGGGATGACATTTGTATAGGGGCTAGATGAAATAATGCGCGGTTAGAATATCCTTCAGAACGGTAAACATCGATTTTAGTTTTTTCCGATAGATTTAAAATTTTATGTTTTGCTATTTTGACTCGTAAGATGATTAAGATGTAATAAATTGTAATAAATAAACGCTCGTTACAAAAAATCATCGCTTACTTTAAAAATAACAAACAAATAATAAAGTGCCTTTGTTCAAGTGAACCAAAAAAATTGCAAATATTTTGACTTTTTTTATTAATTGCTCAAAAAAAGTTCCTTAGTTAAGAAACCACTACTGTCATGATTTTTTTATATCTCAAGATGTCTAGCAATTGTATGCAATTTTGCATACAATTGATGTTTGTTGGCGAACGGGGTAGAGAAGCAAGAGGGGTAGAAAAAGTTGCACGACTTTCGTTTGTCATACAATTTTTTCACATTCGTACCATTCGTTCAGTATTCGTTGACCTGTTGAAGTAATTAATGTATTTATGTATAGTTTCGGCCTACTGATATGTTTTTTAGTACTTCAAATAATGCAGCGCGCAGAAACTATATTTTAATTACTTCAACAGGTCAACGAATACTGAACGAATGGTACGAATATTTTAAGTTTTTAAATGTATCATCATTTCATTTCGTTGCTTGATATATAAAGGCATTATAAACAAGTAAGAGTGATATATTCGGCTATGCCGAATCATATATACCCTTTACCTTTGTTGTGGATATAATTATGCATCCACAACAAAGGTGAAGAACTTTCAATACATTTTGTACAGCTCTTTATTAATTACACAAAATTGCCCTGTTGCCTTCCAATTATTGTAAGTATTTTAATAGCCGGGAGATGGATAAAAATTCTGCAGAATAATTGTAACAAAAATTTATTATTTTTTCTATGTCAAGTTTATGTTTAGTATGTTATCCCATCGAAAATGGCGCAGTTGTAATTGATTTGTACTATTTTTCAATAAATTAAATAAAGTGCTCTTAAGGTCGGCATGTACCAGTAGTCTTAAACTCAAAAAAATAAGAATAGCGGTATTTATGTACATATTAAAATAAAATCAAATAAACCTCGAAGGTGTTCAAATCAGCAGGTGTTGACCTCGGAAGGACTGGCAGCGATTGGCGAAAGTCTCCGGCCAATAAAACCATCATCCCTCTAAATATTTCTTGATTATTTCGCAAGTCTCTTAATGTTCTGTTAAATGCCTCTATGCTCGTTTGTGAGCCATTGTCCCAAATAATGACTTTGCAGTTTTGAAGTACTTTTGCCATCGCTGATAGCTTCGAAATGTTACATGTTGGCTCATCATACCGCAAATTATAGAGGTTGTCCAATTTACACTCATTTGAAAGGCATAAGAACCAACAAGACGTCAGTATTGGCTAATCATCCTCAGCATCGAGTGACAATTTCCCTCAATTGTTACGGTCCACTAGTCATGTAAACGCGCCTAGTTCTAGACAAATTTCTTACGCAAACGTAGTTAAATCTAATATGCCAGGTTTAGAGCAGGAACCTAAATCACAATATTACGAGCGTAATATTAACACTCTAGAGACTACATTGCAGACACTTGTCCAAACCATGAACACTTTTACGACCACTATGGATGTCATGATGCAGGAAATGCTGAAAATGCAATCCACTATCTTACAAGCCATTTTAAAGAAATGATTTGTTTAAAAATTTGTTTTTGGAATGCGAACGGTTTCCGCCAACATAAAAAAGAACTGGAACACTTCCTGATGGATAAGCAGATTGATGTCATGATGATTGCTGAAACTCACTTGACGGCGACAGCGTACTTTAAAATTAATGGCTACGTGTTGTATGATACTAAAGATCCCTGCGGAAGAGCATGTGGAGGATCGGCAATTCTTATAAAGAACAGAATAAAACATTATTTAATGAACAACATATGTGAGGATTACCTACAAGCAACAAACATTTGTATTGAATTCTGTCAATACAATTTTGTTTTATCATCAATTTATTCGCCGCCTCGATTTTCAATAAAAGAACACCAATACTACAGCTTCTTCAATTCCCTTGGAGCTAGATTTTTAGTTGCTGGTGACTTCAACGCCAAACACACTTTTTGGGGTTCACGTCTGTTGACCCCGAAGGGTCGTGAACTCTTCAACACCACTGCAATGGGCTTAGATGTACTCTCAAGCGGGCATCCCACCTACTGGCCGACGGACCGACGGAAGATTCCCGATGTTATTGACTTCGGAACGTGAAAAAAAATCCCTGTACAATCGATTCAAGTGGAGCCTCCATTATACTTGTCTTCAGATCACTCTCCTTCTATTATTTCAATGCGTTTCCTTCAAGGGAATGGCTCTCCATTTCGGGACATATCTAAAACCAGAGTAAGTTGGATAAAGTATAAAAAGTATTTAAGTTCCCACTGCACGGAAAATGTAGTGTTGAGAACTACCGAGGATATTGATGGGTCGATTGGCAAGTTTACTGAGGACATACGAAGAGCTGTACATCACGCCTCCACATATGACGTTGAGTGCAGAAGTGGGACAAACAGAACTTATTTCGCTGAACTCGATCATCTCCTATCAGAAAAAAGAAGAGTTAGAAGAGAGTGGCAAATTCACAGGTCTCCTCAACTGAAAGCTAGGTTACGAGATATACTAAGAAATTTCTTAGAAATCCAAAGAACGGCCTCACTTAGATCTTACTTGGAGGGTCTTGATAGTACCCCACAATCTGACTATTCGTTATGGAAGGCGGCACGAGGTTTAAAAAGACCAGTTAGAGGAAGGCCTCCTGTTGTAATCTTCAGACTTCTTTTATTCAATTCAAATTCATCACTAATACTAACTAATAACTAATTAAAATGGCACCAATGCATAACCACATAATATACATATTTATCTAGGAAATGTTCGGAAAACCATATGCAATAAGGTGACCCAACACCTCCCCTTTTGAGAATTCAACTGGGGCTGAAACGGTTGACTGGACGGCGCGCAGTGGGATTTTTTGTGCAATAAGTCATTTTTTCGACACATAAAATTTAAAAATGTAATGATGCAGTTTTGTAGAAAATTGATTCAGTATGAAGAATCCATAAACAGAATCTAAAAAAACGTTTATTTTTCTTTGAAATAATGAAGTAAAGTCACATGTAAATTTTGGTCCAAAATATTGAAGACTGTTAAGGCACTTCTAAAGTGTTTGTACGTAAGATAATTTTATTGCTCTGATTTAAATAGCGATTTTCTTCAAATATAGCCTTTTCTGCGTATTTAAAAAAAAACTTATAAAATTCGCTCATATGGTTTAAAAGATATGATAGAATAAAATTTGTTCTATAATGTGCCGTGATTACAAACTTCCTTGGAAAAAAAAAAAGGTTGCTCGGTCGTGCTCGGTGCTCTCGCTATAATAAAATGAAAGGTAAGACTCCATACTATCATTTAAAAAAAAAAAATTTAAATAATTAATAATCTTTTATAAAATCATAAAATTGGTTTCCGATTTCATGAAATTTTTAATTTTAAAAAATTACAAAAATATATTGCATAATTTTAGGCACGTGCGTTATAATGACATTAAGTTACAACAATAACTTATTTAGAATAGATTAAAAACAAAACCATATGATTTAACAACAATAAAAATAAAACAATTTGTGAAAATATCGAAGTGGAAAAGATATTATTAAAATGAGTTTATTTTCTATTGATGGTGAAGCAATCAAAATGGGCGTTTCCTTCTTACATGCTCGCATAAAATTTATGGAGTGCATACTTCATATCGCCTACAACAAACCATTTGAAAAATGGTCCGCGCTCAAGGACGAACACAAAAGTCTTAAACTGGAAAACAAACTTCGAATTCAGAAGGCCTCAAAGGAACAGATGGGTATACCAGTGGATGCAGTTCAACAAGGAACTGGGTCTACTAACGATGGAAATACGTCCAGGCGTTTCTTTTCTAACCCCGCACTTGTTGCCGATGTGACTGGTGTAGAGGAGCAACTAATTGATCGATTTCGCATTATACTACAAATAATAACATGTGGCAAAAAAGTTTATTCCTTGAAGTTCAAGAATTTTGCTCAAGATACAGCAAAACTTTTTGTTGAAAAATATAGTTGGTATTATATGCCAGTAACAGTACACAAAATACTAATACACGGAAAGGATATCATGGATGCGGCAATACTTCCTATTGGCATGCTTTCTGAAGAAGCCGAAGAAGCCAGAAATAAAGATTATAGAAATTATAGATTAAGGTTCTCCAGAAAATGTGATAGAGTTGCAACAAATACAGATGTTTTTCATCGACTTCTAGTATCGTCAGATCCTTTTATAAGTAGCATTAGATGTCAACCCCGTAAACAGGTTATGGAACTTGATGATATAGTTACAGAAATGATAGATGATGAATAAAAGTCTATATTTAAATGCATGTATTGAAATTTATTTATAAAATAATTAGTTTTGGTAATGAAACAAAAAGTTGTGGGAAAAAATATAATATGGATTATATGGGCGGTGGGTAGAGGGCGTGGCCAATTTTGATGAAACTTTATATTTTTCTTAATTGAGCTAACCAAAGGCTCTGTGCCAAATTTCAAAAACTTTGGGCCAAAAATTAATTTTGGGTTCTATGGGCGGTGAGTAGTGGGCGTGGCCAATTTTGATGAAACTTTATTTTTTTCTTAATTAAGCAACCAAAGGCTCTGTGCCAAATTTCAACATTCTACGAGCACTCCTTATATTTTTTGCCAAACATTGTATGAACAAATCCCTCTGTGCGGCGCTGCCTCTGAGATCTTCTGGGTGTTGAATTGGCTGCAGCATCTTGAAAGGTAGATACTGTTGTAGACGGCAATCTTTTTATCTCTATATCTTCGGAATTGTTGACAGTTGTAGAACTTACACTTGGAACATCTTGTTGTGAGACTGTATTCCCGTAAACATCTAAGGCATTACACCAGAATCTCTCATCTGCAATATCGTCTTCATTATATCTTTTTCTTAATTGATTAACATGTGATCGAATTAAACTGCCATTATTAAGAAAAACATTGTACATAACATTACCGACTTGTTCGATAATTTTACCAGGACTCCAGCAAAAGTTATTGTTACCCTTGTATACTCTCGCATACACAATATCGTCTTCTTCGAAAATTCTTGGTTTTGCGCCATGTCTTCTGTTGAACTGTTCAGCCAGTTTGTTGTTGTGGGTTGATAATATTTTTTTGGTTTCCATCGCTGGTTTCAAAAGATCTAAAGTTATGCGCATTCTTCTACCAAGCATAATTTCGGCTGGCGATTTCTTATCGGGTGTATGAGGATTTGCTGTTGACCGGTAGTTTTGTAAAAATGTGTTTAAATTTTCATATATAGTTCCCTCTCCTTTTTGCTTAGCAAGCATTCTTTTGAAAGTGTCGACAAATCTTTCAGCTTGTCCATTCGACATTGGGTAGTAGGGGCTGGAACAAAAATGCTTAATGCCATTTTGAGCTAAAAAATCCTCAAATTGTGCACTTTTAAATTCCGTTGCATTGTCGGACACAATTATTTGCGGTAATCCGAAACGAGCAAAGACATCTTTGAGTATATGAATTGTTTGGAGCGTGGTAATAGTTTTTGTTGCCACTATTTCTGGCCACTTGGAAAGTGCGTCGACTATGACTAGGAAATATTCTCCTTCTATTGGGCCAGCATAATCTACGTGCAACCGTTGCCACGGTTCCGTTGGCTTAGGCCATTGTTGGAGTAACGTTTTTATTGGCATTTTAGCGACTGCTGCACAATTATTACAGTTTTGAACCAGGGTTGTGATGTCTCCATCTATGTTTGGCCAATAGACATAGCTCCTCGCAATTACTTTTGATCTCTCTATTCCTGGATGTCCATGATAAATTTGTTTAAGCACTGTTTTTCGGTAGATTTCGGGAATAACAATTCTGTTACCTAACATGATAACGTCATTTACAATAGAAAAATCTTCTTTTCTATTAAAATATGGCTTTAGATCTAGATTTGGTATGGTATCAGGCCAATTATTTTTAATGAAATAATAAATTTGTTTTAAAATGGGATCTTTTTGTATTTCATATTTTACCATTTTGTGTGTTATAGGTAATTTGTCTAAGTTTTCACATAGAACTTGTTTAACTTCATCCTCGAATTTGATTGCGGCAATAACATAAACTTCATTGTTTGACAGTTGTGTATCAATAAGACGTGATAACACATCCGCATAACCAAAACTATTAGTTGATATAAAACTGATTTCGAAATCGTAGGCTAACAATTGTACTGCCCATCGTTGTAGTCGATTTGCTTGGTGTACTGCTATACCAGATTTTTTTCCAAAAATTGCAAGCAACGGTTTGTGATCCGTGTGAAGCTTGAATTTGCGACCAAAAATCATCTTATGAAATTTTTTTACTGCGAATACCAAAGCTAGTGCTTCCTTTTCTATTTAACTGTAAGATTTTTCAGCGGGCGTCAGAGGGCATACTCATGAAGAATACATGCTCCCAAACCATAGTTTGAGGCGTCAGCTGCAACTATTATATTCTTCGACGGATCATAATGGGTTAAAAGTACTTTTGAAGAAAGAATTTCTTTTAGTTTTAAAAAACAGTTGGTATGAATTGGTTTCCAATCGAATTTAACATTTGTTTTGAGCAATTCATCTAATGGACCCCTTAAGGCGCGCATATTATTTACAAATTTGGTATAAAAATTAATTGCTCCTAAAAATGAACGAAGTTCTGTAACACTCGTTGGTTGTGGCATACTCTGAATAGCCTTTATACGATCTGGATCAGGTTGCAAGTCTTGCTCATTTATTATATATCCGAGATACCTTACTTCGGTTGAAAAAAATTTACATTTTTCAAATTTGACTTTAAAACCATAATTTTGAATTCTTCGTAAGACTTCATGGAGGTTGTTGTTGTGCTCGGTTTCATCTTTTCCTGATACAAAAATATCGTCGATATATGCTGTAACGTTTTCCATTCCCGCTAACATTTTATCCATAGTTTGTTGAAACATGGCTGGAAATGTTTTTACTCCAAATACCATACGATTATAACGAAATAAGCCCATGTGTGTGTTAATCGTTAAAAGATTTTTTGATTCTTCGTCAACTTCTATCTGAAGAAATGCATCACATAAATCGATGTGGTTAAAATATTTAGCATTAGCTAATTTTGAAAATATATCTTCTGGTAAAGGAAGTGGGTATTGGTGAGATTCTAGAGCATTGTTTAAACCAGTGGAGAAATCTGCGCATATTCTGATGGAACCAGTTGCTTTTTTATGACCACAATTGGTGCTGCCCACTCAGAATGGTTAACTTGAGAAATTATTCCAGTATCTTGTAATCTTTGCAGTTCTTCTTCCACCAAATTTTGAACGGCATAAGCTACTGGACGTTTAGGACGAAAAACAGGATGTTGATTTGGTTTAACAGTTAAATGTGCCTTCATTTGTGTGCATAACCCAAACTTCCCATCGAAAACCTCTGAAAAATTGTTTTTTAAAATCAAAATTTTTTCATTAGCATTACCATCGATTTTCATAGATTGTGCTTTCACAGAATTGCATATGTTGTTTATTGAAAATTCCTCTAGTTGTAAAGCTTCGATCCAATCAAGTCCTAAAACGTTCAAATCATTTAACGGTGTTACATAGCCAGTTACCAGAGCATGTCTGTCGCGAAATTTGATTGTAGCTTTAAATTGAAATGAAAGAGGTAATTTACCCGTTGCGCTCTTGGCGGTATTTCTTACTTCTGTAGTTTTATCTACACAGAGTTTTTTTAAAGTGCTTTCTGAAATGATCGATATGTCAGAAGCGGTATCTAGCTGTAGTTCAACCATTACATTATTAATTTCAACACAAATGTTGTAATCTTCAGACTTCTTTTATTCAATTCAAATTCATCACTAATACTAACTAATAACTAATTAAAATGGCGCCAATGCATAAATACATAATATACATATTTGTCTAGGAAATGTTCGGAAAACCATATGCAATAGGGTGACCCAACACCTCCTCTACGAAATCCGACTGGCGACTGGGCTAGAAATGATTCCGAGAAGGGGAATTTATTTGTTAACCATTTGAGAAATGTGTTTACTATAAACAACTCAAATAATGCATCTGATTTGCCTCCACTCGTTATTAGACCTCCTGTACCTCTAAGACTTACCTTTAATGATGTTCAAAGCGCTATTGGTACTCTGAATCTTAAAAAAGCTCCAGGTATGGATAAAATCAGCAACAAAATGCTTGTGGAGTTACCTCGTGTAGCTAGAAGAATTATCTTATTTATTTTCAATGCTATTTTACGCCTAGAATACTATCCTGCAGATTGGAAGGTATCTATGATTGCCATGATTCCTAAGCTAGGGAAGGACCCCACTAAAGTAGAGTCATATAGGCCAATTAGTCTACTGCCGACAATTTCTAAACTGTTCGAAAAATTGTTAATGACTAAGTTGACTCCAATTCTGAATGACACTGAATGTATTCCTAATCATCAATTCGGATTCAGAGCTAAACACAGTACCATCGAACAAACACACAGATTGGTAAATGTGATAAGAGGGTCGTTTGAAGACAAAATATACTGCTCCGCCCTTTTCATTGATGTGTCCCAAGCGTTCGACAAAGTTTGGCATGACGGTTTAATGCACAAAATTAAATTAACTCTGCCTGCTAACACCCATAAACTCATGGAAAGTTATTTATACGGTCGCAAATTTAAAATCAAAGAAGACAATTTTTTAAGTACCGCTCAGTCAATTGAATCAGGTGTGCCACAGGGTAGCATATTGGGCCCTACTTTATATTTGATTTATGCCTCCGACATGCCGTCAGACCCCAAAATCCACACGCCAACTTTTGCAGACGATACAGCCTTTATCAGCGTCCATAAGGACCACCAAGTTGCATCAAAGAATTTGCAGAAATATGTTTATAAACTAGAGAATTGGCTTGAGCTTTGGAAAATCAGGGTTAATGAACAGAAATGTATTCATATAACTTTCACATTGCGAAAAGATACCTGCTCGTTCATCAGAATAAATAATCAAATTATTCCTCAACATAATGAAGTCAAATACCTCGGCATTCACCTCGACCGCCGTTTAACTTGGAAGTCTCATATTGAAGCGAAACTTACACAAATGAGATTAAAAGAAGTGCAACTTAATTGGTTAATCGGCAGAAACTCTACATTGAAATTGGATTGCAAACTTTTGTTGTACAATGCAATTCTGAAGCCAATCTGGTGTTATGGAATTCAATTATGGGGTACTGCCTCAGCATCAAACATTGAAAAAATTCAAAGGGGTCAAAATAAGATTCTACGTACAATTAGGAAAGCTCCATGGTATGTTAAAAATTCTCGAATCCACAAAGATCTAGGCGTGCCATTAGTAAAAGTCGAATTTACAAAATATGCGTCAAAGTACGTCAGCAAACTTGAACACCATCCAAACCCACTTGCACGAGACATCCTTAACTTTAGTGGACACAATCGGTTGAGGATGGATATCCTTGCTTTAACTCAGGCGCAAAACAGATGACTAGATCAGTTGATGTGAAATTTTTTTATAATCATAAAAATTTTTGTCTACCACTGGCTGGGCTTATTATTTTCTTTTTAGTATTAAGATTTGAAAACTTATTGTCATTTCATGATATGAAGATTCAATAAATAAATAAAAGCTACAAAAAAAACCTCCATAAAAATTTGATATTTTTTGTCCATTTTATTGCAATATTTTGAAAACTATTGCAGATAATACCATGAAATTTTGTATACGTTGTTTGTATGATAAAAGAAGAAAGTGTGCGGAAAATAGTAAGAATCGGTCAATGATTTCTCATAGCCCCCATACAAATATATATATTCCCGAAATATGGCTTAATGATAAATAAATGCCTATAAAATTGGAATATCAAGACAAAATTCAGCAAAAATAATAAAAAATAAATTTAAAATTCCTGAACAAATAGTTTCGTACAACAGAGAGTACAATAGAGAGTAACTCCCCATAATTCATAAAGTGATTAAAATAATTTAAAATAAATAAATCCTTTATTTTGTTTTGTCTTTCTTTTAATGATTTTGAACAAATACATTCACCCCTATTGTGAATAAAAATTCCACGTGAAATTTGTATGCATTTTTTCTGTGTACTCCTATTTGAGATATTGACGTCACCATTTTTAACCCAAGCAAACTTTCGCTTAAATACCTGATTATTTGCTTTAAATTTACAAATTAATTAAATGAATTGTGAAACATATTTATTTGGATACATATTTTTCATTTTATTAAATTAAATGTAGATAGTAGTCGTAATTTTATTTATGATTTTAATAAAAACATTGCATGTGTTTATAGATTTATGTATTTAATATGTATAATCATTTTATTTTTAATTAGTACAATGTGGAATTATTCTTAATCCACAATGTATATAATCATTTATAATTGTTATTATTTTTATTATAATTTTTATTTGAATTTATTGTAAATCATATCTATTTATAGGTATGTATGTATATAATATATAAATAAACCTCATTTATATCAACTTATTTAATAAAACTCCAGTTTTCTTTTATTTGTTTTATATCAACTATTACAAATATTTTATTATCTTAAAAGGAATGAAACATTTTTTTATTCATTAAAATAAATAGAAAATCAAAAAGCTTTAAGCTTGAGAGTATGAAAATTGCAAATAATTAATAAATAAAAACATATTGCAAACTAATTAAATTACCATTACAAAACTTAGGAAATGTTGAACAAAAGATCGTTGTACCGAAAATGAAAGCAAAATGCATGCGAATGGAAAAAAGCTTAACACCGTAAAGATAGTAATCCTATAAATGACTAAATTAAAAACTAGAAACAATATACATACTTATTTATTTTGAAAAATAATTATATATAAATTATAGTTATGAAGTATATTTGTAAAAAGTTTAACACTTTTATGTAACACGAAGAAAATGTCACTGATTTATTAATTTAATGATAGAATTACAATAAATAACAAAGATAAACATTGCCATGAATCATCAAATTTCGTCACACGCTTGACAAAGGTTCCCAGATAGGGTTCCGTAAACCTTTATGAGTCTATAACAACATTTGCAGATATGCATTTTAAAATTTTTTAAATATTAAATAAACTGTTTGTAAATTTTGTTCGGCATAAGGTCTTAAGGTAACAAATTTTTAAATAAAAAATATAAAAATATTTTGTTTTAAAAATTTTTATTTTAAAAGAATAAAAATAATAAAATAAAAATTTTTAAAACAAAATATTTTTATATTTTTCATTTAAAAATTTGTTACCTTATGACCTTATGCCGAACAAAATTTACAAACAACAAAACTAAAGGTCAACAATTTACAACTTTATACATATTAAATAAACTTTTTTAAATTTTCTTTAAATTTTACAATAGAATTAATGAAAAAATAATAATTTTTTAATTTTCAAAATCTAAATCGAAATCTGTGTTTTATGACAATGACAAAATTCATGGTAGAATAAGTTAGTTATTACCAGTACCATTATTAAAATTTCAATTTTATTGTCATAAAGCAAAAGATATACAAATTTTAAATGTACAGAACTGCATAAAAATCGACCAACTTTGAGTATTCATATATTTTCTATTTTTAAATAAATACATTATTTTAGAATTATGGAGAAAATATTAGAGATTTCCAATAAGATGATCTGAAAATCTATGTTCAAATTTTGGGGGAGTATAACGAATCAAATTAAAAAGTTTTTATTAACGAAATCCTTAACAAATACACATCATAACTATTTATAAATACAAAAACTAATAAATTGTGAATTGAATATATTTATTTAAAAAACACAGGAGCGCTCATTTGCAACTATGGTAATTAGGCTTCTGGATTTAATATTAAGAACTTATAAATATTAATAAAAAAAGATGTAGCAAGCTAAATTTAGAATAGTTTTACCACCGCTCTCCCAAGGCAAACGAACATGCATACAAACATTCGATAGTTTTAGTTAAAGTACTGCACATACGGATTTAGTTAATAATGGTTTTAATTATTATTATGTTTTAATATGTATTTTAATAACACTCAATTCAAACATGTTTTCTTTATTATTATATTTTTGTTTCAATTATTAAAAATTCCTATCACGTTTTAATAATATTTCGTTTTTATATTTATTAAGTATTATTACGAGATAATACCTAAAAATAAGTATGAATGTGTGTTTTAAATTTAAAGAACCAAAACAAAAACAAAAAACAAATTACTCAAACACATTCCATTTTATTCCAACTTCCAGTTCATTCATACTAATAAATTATGAATAAAATATAGACATAAACACACTTATGAATGAAATATCTAAAATCAAACACAAACATTTTGGAAATCAATACCAAAAATGACTAACGCATTTAGTTGTTGTTATGTCTTTATATTATTTATTTTTTTTTTTTTTTAATTTTAATTTTTCTGGACTTTAAACCGTGTCCAATTTTATATTGTAGGTATATAAATCATTGTAACATAAAAATTATACATTATTTTGTATCTTTTTCTTTAAGATTTCCCTTTTTAATTTCTACATGTACTACGTTATGTTTATTATAATTAGCATTTATTTAATTTTCACTTAGCTTTCATTTAATAAACTACTATTTAACCTGAGTCCGTATGTGTTGCAGAAATTCGTAATATGATAAACTAGATTCACTGCGATCATCAACTAATCTTTCTATCAGTTGAGGTTTGGCTGTACTTGTATCCCTGCAACAAAAAAAAATAACGTATTTTTGTATCAAAATATAAAATATGTCAAGATTTGTTATGCAAATTCATACCTTATTATCTGTACAATGGGTGGATAAGGTTTTTCATCATTTAGTTTCATTATAAATCGTTTCAGGATATCATTTTCCGAACTATTTACATTTGGTAAACCATAGTAATAGTCTGGCAATTCGGCAGTGGATTTAATACCTGTCATTTGGTTTTTTTTATTTTGAAATACAATTAATTAAAATTTAATAAACTAAGATATTTAAGTTTATATTTACATACCGAAAGCATTTTCTAGAATATTAACTGGTACATTGAGTCCAACGTATACCATAATCAATGTGCCGCAATCCATTAAGAATATTGAACGAGAATCCAAACTAAAAGTAAATATATAAATATTTATATTTAACATAAAAGTAGACAAGATAATGAAAAAAGTATAAATATTTTTTCAAACAAGTTTTATGGGAACTAAAAAATACTCTCTCCACATTACTATGAAGAACCACTTACATAATAACTCTAATGTGCCGTCTTATAATGTTTAACAGTCTACCAATCCTCTACTATCACAATAATAATTATTTCTTAAATTTACTTTTATTTATTTACTTTTATAGAGCTACAATAAGTTCTTTAACACGATATTTTATATAAAAAATATTTTATTTTTTATAAATGTATTTTTAAACTTTTGAAAAGGGGTTCGGGATTTCCCGAACTATTTTTTGCTTTTCGCTGTTTGTTTAAACCAGGAGTGCCCAAAAGTTGCTTATGTAAGTGCAAACACCAATACATTTAAATAAAAACTAATTTTTATTCAGTATTTTTTGTTGTAAAAGCCAATACATACAAATAAACAATACACTGTTTTAAACGTTAAACAAAAACAAAATCTACATTGACGATCGCAGTCACCAATGTTTACCAGTAGAGCATACGAAAGTGTTGTTGCTTTGCGCTTGCGTGTATAGAGTGAAGTACGACAAAAAAACAAATAAGGCAAAGTTGTATGTGTATTGTATTTCGAATTGCTAGTGCTGAGTGCTGTAATGAGTATACAAAACACACAGCCTATAGCTAAGAGTTTTTACAAATACAAAAGAGCACCAAGAGTATAGGGCGTGGGCACTCCTGGTTTAGACCATTTCATCTAGAAACATTATAGCATATTCACAGCATTTCAATTACATTATAGGAAATCAACCGGGTGTCCTGTAGATTTCAATTACATTATACGAAATCAATCGGGTGTCCTGTAGTGTTCCCAGAAAGGGAAAACTGGTTAATACTCGTATAATATTTGATGGGTGTATAGAATTCCTTATGGAGCTGGTGTCTTCATAAAGGAGACTGATACTGTATATGTACTAAAAGTGTGTGATAGGTACAGTTTATAGATATTTATGGGGGTCATAGCGGGACACTTATCATTAGGGTTTATGATTATTAAATGTGAAGTTTAGATTGTGATTAAAGATTGGAAGTGTTTTATTTCATTGGAGGAATAAAGTGTGGCTTATTGAAGGGTGAAAGCGAATTATGTGAACTTCTTTTTCTGACTTTATCTTATTTCCTACTAGCCATTATTTTTAACATCTTTATTGTCGTTTCATTTTGCAATTCATTATTTTCAAGAATTCTCAATGGGTTCAATGTAGGGAATGAAAATTTTCATTTAAAATAATACGTCATCTTACATACGATTTCTTATTTTCAGTGACGGTGAAAACTCTTTCGCATTATAAAGATAATCTGATTGTCTTTTGTACAATTGCACTTCGTTCATATAAAGTTGATTCTCCTCTGAAAAGATTTTCAGCTCTTGATATTATAATTTTAGGTTTTTATTATTCATTTTATTATTCTTTTTAAGATTTTACTCCATTTGTAAATCAGAAACACAGTCTATAAATGTTCATTAAATGTACATATTATTGGAAATGCGTAGAATTTATAGATAAAGAGTGCCCATATAGCATCACCTATAAACCATTTGTTTTTACGTCATATTAATGCTTTTACTGCAACCTTAAATTAGGAACATGCTCTTCATTATCTCCTTTTTACTGCGTTATTTATTTTAAGAAATCACTAGATCATCCCAATTATGCTGTTCCACCTAGTACAGACATCTAGGATTGAATTCTTCCTTTATATATTTCTCAAGACAGATGATTTTTAATGACATTTATTACGTTCAAGTTTCAATTTATTATTTATTTTCAATTGATTTATTGGGTCGAATTATTAATTCCGTTCCGCGATTGCGGAAACAAGTTTTTTGTGCGGAAGCATAATTTGAAATTATTCATTCCGTTGCTGCGCTATTTTTCCGTCTTGCGGTATCATCTCTACACAGACAGTATTGCGGCATGCCGCAGGAATGAATAATTACATTTATATATTGATCGATATTTCGGTATTATTGATTCCGCAAGGAAGGGAAAACTAAGCGGCCCTTGCGTGCGGAATCAATAATACCACCCGTTTTTTTTTTAGTTTAGTTGTGTTTGATAAAGCTCAATCAATAACGAAAAAATTAAAAATTTTAAGAAATATTTGAAATTTCTTGTCATTGTTGAGTAGTACATTTTTTTGGCAAAAATTTTAAAACTACGTTAATTTAAAATCCTGTTTTTCTTGGGAAAATAATGTCGGGAATTCCGGTACGCCAAACCCTAGTTCTAGGATATCCAACTTTATATGGCATATTTTACTACATATTGATGTGCTGTAGACGAGTAAATACTGTCGAATATTTTCTGTCGACGTCCGTTAATAACATAGCCATAATTATGCAGTCGACGGCTATCAATGGATATTCATTCATTCAGTTGGGATGAAATTTTGATTTTCCAACTCATTCAAAATAAATTAAGTTGAAAATATTCTATGAAAATTTTATTGACATATTAGCCAAACAATGAATATTTAGAATCTCCTTCTTGTATCAGTCGTCATTCAATATAATGAACCGCACACACAATTATCATATATTACAAATTCAAAGATAGTGGCTTATTTTGCGATCACACTAATTTGAAGCAAAAAAGCTAACAAATTTAGGGCATAACTATAATATTAACAAATTGATTTTTCGAAGCAGATGAGAGTATATACCAAGATGTGTTTAATACGGTGAAGTTGAGAACACAGCTATCACCTGTTTAATAAGCCTTGATACATTAATTTTAAAATAAAGGTAAACATATGTAAATAAAATATAAATACTTATAATAACAATATCCAACTTACTATTCTGCTGATAACTGTAAACGTTGAACATCTGGTAAGTCGTCTTCATCATCAGCATCATCTTTTATAGAATTGGCATTTGAATTTTGATTATTATTATAGAATAATACATCAATATTATAAAATTCTGGATAGATAAATTTCATTAATTGATCTAAAGGTAAAGTTTTCATGGAGTCCATAGCAAACACACGATCGTCGAGGCGTGTACTCATGCCAACACGGAAGGCAGGCTGTAATGTAAATAAAAGTTTAATTATTTCTAAATTCAAATAAATTGCATAATTTCCTACAATTACTTACATGTTTCAACAGGGCCAATATGTATAGAGGCATGAGGGACAAACTACGGGGTGCAATAAGTTGCCCAGACTGGCCTGATGGTAAGTTTTGTGCAATTTTAAATGCGTTCAATATGTCTACTGTAGCATTAATGAATGCCTCACGCGCATCAGCTATATTGGATGTTATTGACCGATCAACAGCCATCTTTGAAAGTAAACCGATTATAGCTTCCGTATCGGCAGAATGCATTACTTCGGGCAAAGAAGCAGTCACTGGCAAACAAATTGTATGTACACGTATGCGACGTTCACCTTCACTGTTGGTATAAAGCAAAGCTGCTTGGAAGCATATTGTTTTTACATCCGTTAAGGTTTCCTCGTAGGAAATCTAATAATAATTATATTACAAGTAAACTTCATAAAATTAATTTACAGAAAGTTGAATATTGAAACCCACCTGCATGCCATAACCGGCATCCGGATTAACATTGGGTAATGATAACAAATCTGTCGAACGAACAAAGAAATTACCATGGAATGTATGTACCTGAAGGCCACGTGTACAACGTATGCGCATTACAGCTTCAAAACCAATTTTACGCACCAAATATCGTTTTAAGCAATGTTTCAAAGAATCCACCAACTGAGGTTTAGTCTTTTGATACAATGGGAAATGGTGAACACAGCCACCACTATGCTTGCTAATGCCGGCTACACAAAATAATGTCAAACAATTTATGTTTAAGAAGAATATATTTATTAAAATAACTTACATATTGTAGCCAAATCACTGTATTGTTGATTTAATAGGAAAAGATCAACAGCAATTTGATAACCAGAACATTCAAGAGCGAAACGTTTATAAAAGTCCGTTGCTGGATTTAAATGAGCAACATCTTTGGCAGATCGATTATTAGGATCTTCACGAGGCTCTAAACCACCGGGACCCTTATTGGGAAGGCACGTTTGGAATACAGTAATCCGACCACCAGACGCTTGCTAAAATGTTAAATCGAGAAAATAATACATTAATTAATATGGCCAATAAGCGTTTTCAAATTATTATTACCATTAATTTAAACGCTACTTGCAGGGCAGCACCTAATGCTGAACCTGGATCATGGGTTTCAGCAAAACGTTTTGGCAACTGATTTAGCAAATCTTTTATTAATTCTTTGCATTCCTTTAGATTCACCAACAGATTATCGGGCCTTGGCAAAAATGGATCTAATTTCCAATAAAACAAATTTTATTTACCAATCAACAATATTATTGTACAAACTTTATACCATCTATGTCTAACAGTGTCATCTCATGGGGTTGATTATAACCTTCAGCCATGCTGTAGAAATGTACGTTGCTGTTGTAGGCAATGAAACCAACTTGAGTGCGAGCATCGCCAGGCATATCATCTAAATGCTTAGAGAGCATTGAGCAGACACTCTCCAAGTAACCACATTGTTGGGCAATTATTGATACGTCGAATAGGAATAAATATATAGCTGGCTGCGGTGGACGCAACTGTAACAAAAGCAAAAAACATTAAAGTGTTGCTGCTCAAATGGATTATATATAAACTAATGTTGTTCGCTCTGTATTTACCATATATTCAGATGGTGCTATGAACTCAATTGTACTAGAACGTACTTCGGGACGACGAGTTACATCACCATAAGTTTTGGTGGCTGGATCAAACTGAAAATCATCTGGCACTAAAAAAAAATAAAACTCACTTATTAACAATTAGACTTTACAAAAAATTTATTAATTTTTGGTAACTTTATATAGCCCGTATACATATACTTTATACAGTCAAAAATAAAAAGTTTACAAATTACAAATGAAATGGTCAAATGGTCATGGAAATGAAATGGTAGACTATTAAACTTTTGATCCCTTAAATAGAAATATACTTAATTCTTAGGTACTTAATAATCCTTAACGGTTGACTACCGAAAAAGACCTTTCCTAATAAATATTTTTCTGATTGCAGAGAGCTACAACATTTTTTTTATCAGTTGAGAAGAAATTATACAAAAAGTACCAACTATACAATTTTTCACTTTTTGGTCCTCTAATTTTAGGTTTAATTTATATTTAATTAATCCATATTTAGAACTGTAAGTCTGTTAGTGATTCATTTCAAAGAAATGCAAAATTCCCTTTTTTACCATTATTACTATTTAGGTGTCGTATTATGAAAAATTAACTTCTCAAAATTTTCGTTGTCTTAAAACAACAGATACAAATGATACCAAAAAAAAGTACAAAAACGCAAATCTTTACCCTTTTTACCCATTCAGTTTGTATGTTGTTAATAAGTGTTTTGTCTTTTAGTATATCAATATTTCCAGGTTCGAGTCTGTAGATCACTTATTAAGATTAAGCACAAAATTTCACTTCTTACTGGTTTTTATTCCCTTGAAGATAGACTTACAAAGAACTACTCTTCTAATACACAACTTTGTGACAACAGAAATGTAAAATAAAAATGCTGTTTCTTCATAACAAATTCAATCATTATTTCAGAGACAAATTTTAAAAATTTTCCACTTTTTGTCCCTTCCCGGTATCAACGTTATATTAAATTTTACCGGTTTTTACCCAATTTAACGCTTCCTGATCCAAGTCTTGCAAATAGATCATCTGTGTTCTACATTTCAATAAAATTAGTTTAGCCGTTTGGCTTTACCGGGTTTCCCCTTTTTATTCCGACCTGGTCTAAGTTTTGAAAAAATATATAGCCTGTTCACATTTTTAAAAATGGATCTATCTCACCGAAAAAGAATCGTTCAATAAACAGAACGATCGTGTGTATATTCGGTCATCCAGAGAAGCATCCCAACTCATTCCGAGGGTTCAAAGAGATCACTCTTCCGTGTCTGTAATGGTATGGTGAGGAGTGAGCTACGACGGCGTTACCAAGCTCCAGCTTGCGAGAATGACATAACAACGTCGGCCATAGTCTATCAGCAAGACTCTGATCCAGCTCACAAAGCAAAAACAAATCAACTGTGGCTTAAAAACAACGTTCCGGGGACTTCATATCAAAGGATGATTGGCCAGCTGCTAGTCTAGACCTCAACCCGTTGGATTTCAAGTTGTGGTCCGTATTTTCTAATTCCATTCAGAATTTATTCAAGAAAATTCAATATTATTTTAAAAAATTTTCATTTGTATTTTTATAAAATAAAATTGCAAAATTATTATTGGAATTAGAATTCAGTATTCCTAGAAACATTAATCGTTTTCACATATCGATTATTTCAATTGAAAAATGTTTGTTTAGAAGATATTAACTATATGTACCTTCTTTGAAACCTAGTTTTCGTTTATTAGACTTGCATTATCAACTAATGTGTAGTCATAATTTTCTTTCTACTTCTGATCTGCAGTCAAAAACTACGGTATTTTTCCCCTCCCCGCAAAGATACGTAAACGATGTTATTGTTGCCTCACACGGACAAGCAACTGCTAGTAGCTCTCAGAGAACTACAAATTATAAGAAGCGTTGCTTCTAAACTATTTACCTTCTAAGACAAATGTAGGTTAGGTTAGGTAGGAAGGCTGGTGTGAGTCACCTGACACCCTCACCCAGAGACCAATATGGTCCATTGCGATGCCTTAGATTATCTACCAAATGTCTGACTAGTTTACATATGTCTAACTGGTCTATATATGTCTGACTCGTCTACATATGTCTGACTGGTCTACAAATGTGTGACTTATCTCCATATGTCTGACTGGTCTACATATGTCTGACTCGTCTACCCAGAGTCTTTGGCGGGAATCGAACCCGCAACCCTTTGACTGATAGTCCGGCACTCTATCGGCTAGTCTATCGAGGCAACAAGACAAATGTATATTTAATTAATATTATCGAAATAAAATAACCTGCATTTTTCCTAATTTTTACATTTTTAAATTTTACTGGCGTAAATATTTTTGTCTGAAAAATATATTGATTTGATGAATACAATATCTGCTTTTGGTGAATATTTGTTCCCAAAACACTTTCATTTATATTAATAGATATGTTTTTTCCACATCCAAAAAAATTATATTTTTGCAAAAAAAAGCAAGTAAGAAAGTATAGTCGATCAAGCCCGACCATATAATACCCTACATCCAGTATATGTATAAAACAGTTTTTCAGAAATAGGCGTTATATGGGAGATATGACCTATTATGGACCGATCATCCAAAAATTTAGTGTCGTGATTTCTGTGAATATAAATATTATATGTATTAAACTTTATCTCGATATAAATACTTTTAAAAGATTTATGGAGCTTAAATTGAATTACGGAGAGGGTCTTATATGGGAGTTTCAACTAATTATGGACCGATCATTATAAAATTAGGTGTCATTATTTCTGTATATAAGAAACTTATTTGTGTCAAATTTTATTTGGATACCAACATTTTTAATAAATTTGTGATCGATAAAGTAAATTTCGAAAGTGGGCCTTATATGGGAGCTACGAGTAATGATGGACCGATCTGCACAAAATTTGTAGATGTAGTTTGGCTTCATCTACCACTGATTTGTGATAAAATTTGTTTGGATACTTGCATAATTCAAACATTTATGATCCCAATTTCAGGAGGACATTTGTATGAGGGCCGGGGGAAATAATGGAGCGATTTCCACCAGTTTCAATCCCATTCATCCTTGGGCTGAAAAAATATCACGTACCAAATTTTATCGAAATATCTTCAAAATTGCGACCTGTACTCTGCGCACAAGCTTTACATGGACAGCCAGCCAGTCAGATCGTCGGACGGACAGACATCGTTAAATCGACTCAGAAAGTGGTTCTGAGTCGATCGGTATACTTTAAGGGGGTGTTGGACCAATATTTTTTAGGGCCATTGTGGTGGTGTAGGGTATAGAAATAAATTACATAATTATTATCCAATACGGTGGTGTAGGGTATACAAATAAATTATATAATTATTATTCGAAACGGTTTATTAGCAGTCATTAAGACCACTAACTCACGATCGATACTAGCTTAGTAATTAGAATTAAATTGATTTCTGATTGGTTGAATTATTAAAGACCCTATCAGATGATTTTCATATACATACTCGTATGTATACAAAATAACGAGTCTCTGTATTCTTTGATCAAATTGTGACAAATAAAACAATAGCTTGTTTAACAAATTTAATGCTTATATGATCACAAATAGTTTCCTTTAGAGAATAAATTAAATCTGGATTCAGTGTCAGTGATCCTTTCATGAAAGCCTTTTTCCATATGCAGTTGTTGAAAACTGATTATAAATGCTCTTTTTATATTACTCCTTGATGTAATTTGATAAACAAATTAAAATTTACTATGAGCTTTCTCTTTAAAACACTTGTATTATATCCATTTCTGTTTTTATTAAAACATAAAAAAAATTAAGAAACGCTTTTTTTACCTTAATATAATGATCAGTTGTGAACACAAAATAAATATGAATACTAAAGAAATCGACTAAAATTAAAAAAAAGAACATTTCAAACATAAACTTTTGAATCAAAATGGAAAAAATCTCACACATCCCTTAAAGAAAAGCGTGGGGCGCTGAACTTAAAAAAACATGACTGCCGTGAGTACATTTTAATATTTCAGACCGAAAGAAATACAACCAATCATGTTTAAAGCTACGAATTTTCAATAATTTAGCATTTTGTTTCATAACAACGCGCCCCACGCTTTTCTTTAAGGGATGTGTGAGATTTTTTCCATTTTGATTTTATCCTGGCTACACCCATGTATTCGTGTATTGTCATCGGGAATATGTATGCCTGCAAAGTTTCATCCTTTTGCATTGAGTAAAACGCGGTTAAATTAACGTTACAAGATTTGAATAGTAAAGAAAAGGTTTAAAAAATACAATGCGTTTTGTTGTTCATTTTTTAATTCCTTTCAATTTAGTTAAATTATTACAAAGATAAAATCAATGAAAACGAGGCAACTAATTGGAAACATGAATTATTATTAAACAAATATTTTGAGTGTTATTTTGATAAAAATTGCGTTGATTTTCGAAAATATTATTTTAGTTTAATGTATTTAAATTTATTTATTAGCCTATCATGGATTATTATTAAACAAATATTTTAATTTAAATGTTATTTTATAATAAATAAATAAAGTTCAAAGAAAACATTGTATAGAATTTGAAAGATCTCATTGGAATTTGACGGCCTTCGACAATCAGGTCCAATGCGAATATTTTTTGTTTCGTCGCTCCAAAGTACAGGACGTTTTCTTCTTACTTTAGTAAGAAAAATAACGAAATTTTTGTTTAATAATAATCCGCCCTTCAAATTAGTTACTCGTTTTCTTTGATTTCATCGTTGTAATAATTTAACTTTATTTAAAAGTGAATAAGAAATAAAAAAGGAACAAAACGCATTGCATTTTTTTTAGTAAAAAGAGTAATTAAAAATTTTCATATTTTTTAATATATCTCATGAAGCAGTAATATAAAAAAGAGAATTTCCAAATTCTTGTCAACATCTGTATTTTAAAACACATTCTTATTTTTTTATTATCAAAGTAAAAAGAGTCTTGGGATGACACTCAAGAACGCTTCAATGTATAATTTATGGTCAGAACAAACTTTTCAAGTTCATTTCTAAGCACTTAATACCAATTAAGAATCAAATATAAAATTAATTAGCTCTGTAGATCGAGAAATAGATTTTTAAGGTGCTATGCATAATGAAGATTTTTATGTGTTAATTTTCATAATTTCAATAGTTAGCATATGAATTAGCTGTATGTATTTTCTTTCTGAATTAACTTTAATATTTTGTTTATAAATTCTAAATAAAAACGTATGCTAATCGCAACTTACATTCATTGACCCGGTAGCATAAATTACACTTCCACATTTTACTATCGACGAAGTACACAAAAGGATTAATGTATGTACGACATAAACGACAGCGCACTATATTCGGACATTGAATAACTGGAAGGCTCTAAAAACACATGTAATAAATAAGATACAATGGTGAAAACGGATAAGTAAACTTGGGCCATAAAGAAAATCATACTTACATTAATATCACGGAATGGATGAATAAGAATTCCCAAGGGCAGACGAGATTTTTGCAATAGCGCATTACTCTCTGGTATTTTAGCTAGTGTACAACGTATTATGCTAATTGAACAATATTAAACGGTACTTTATTGTATATTTGCTGCTGTTTTAAATGAAATGTGTAACTTACTTGGGATTACAGTTAATAGATTCATGAAATTGATTGTGTAAAACAATTTTGGGTGGTACTAAAGTAGCCGGTGATAAAATATGGCGATTTTGCATAAGATCAATAGTATCTTGACCCCATAGACGATTGAAACCCTGTTGAAGAACGTTACCTCCATGAGGGAATTGACCAGGTTGCTGCTGTTGCTGTTGATAAGACTGATTTTGATATTGCAAAGGCCCTGAATTTGGTTGACCATTAAACATGCCAGGTGGTTGAGTTGGGCCAACAGTTTGCTGCTGCTTCTGGGGTGGATAATTATAAGCAGCAGAATATGGCTGTTGGAGAGGTGGCGGAGGCTGCTGCAGCGGCTGTGGCTGTTGTTGCATTATAGGAGGCAGTTGTTGATTAGTGGGATACATTGGTTTACGTTGTTGACCCATTTGAGTTTGGTTATTGTTCAATTGATTTTGCTGTACCGTGTTTGTTGTTGATGTAGGTGGAAGTGGTCCAGTAGTATTTGGTGCTGTAGTTGGATAATTTGCATTTTGTGATGGATTTTGTGGATATGCCAAGAGAGGAGATATAGCCGTACCATATGTACCGCTTGTAGGGGCTCGTTGGGCGCTAAACTGAGCTGCTGGTTGTAGAGACTTATTGCCTGGAGGTGCTCCAGCAACATTAAGAGGAAGATATGTTGTGGGTGCGGATGTTGGTGGTTGCACATTTAAAGCAGATGTTTTAAAATTATTCTAAACAAAAAATATACACAGAAAAGTTCAATGTTAAATATTTACACGTCATAAATAATAAGTTAATAGAAAAACTAAGAAGAATTTAATAATGTTTGGAAGGTTTTGTGCATTTATACAAAACAATTATATCAGCACAAGTTCAACCAAAATGATAACAAGTTAGAGAACTATTTGTGTATTTGATACAGCGAACCATAATAGGAAAAAACAGTATTGGCTATGCAATACCTTTATCTAGATATTTGCTTATATAGTTTTTTGTAAGATTTTCTTTATAGTGTAATATGATAACGATTTTTTGATTTCTTGGTTGCATTATTCGTAGGTTTCTAACTTTATATTTGGGATATAGTCAAACATATTTACAAATTTAAAGCCACGACCACTCTAAACCAGGCAATATACGGTATAAGGTTATAAGCTAGTTTCAATGATTATCTTTGTAATCCACACAGAAAATTAGCATATTTGATTGTCTAGGGAGTTTTCGAAAGTAAATTTTTGTATAACCAGATCCTGATGAAGCCAGATGGTAACAGAAGGCAAAACATACTAGATAGTAGAATTATCAATTCCAACTTTGGATAAATAGGTCTAAGAAAAATGGTTATCAGAGAAGCTCCACAAGGAGGGGTTCTATCACTCCTACTGTAGCTGTTATCGGTTAACGTTTCGAAAGTCAGGAAAGGAAGATCATTGCCTATGTGAACGATTTTGTGTTACTGGTAATCGGTAAATTTCTACCTACAAACAGCGACATAATCAGTCAGCGCCGCTGAGAAAAACAGAACTAGTATTATTCTTCAGGAAATACAAAGTAGAAAGCTTTATACTACCGAAATTGGGTGGTGTGGAACTTATACTAGCTGGTGAGGCTAAGTACTCAGAAGTGTTTTTGGACAGTAATTTCCACTGGAGAAGGATCACACAGAAGAGATTGAAACAGGGTCTCAATGGTTTTTATGCTTGTATATACATATCAGAGATCAGTTATGAGTACTGAAAAAGTGAGTATACTTGAATCATGACTTATAATTTGTTATACTTATACGTACTCATACTTGTCTCAATATCATCAAACCACTACTTATCTTTAAAGTTTGAAGTACTCATTATATTCATACCTAATCTCATGTATGATGTTGTTTATTTAGACTCTCCTTAACTCAATGACGATAAAAAAATAAGTATGACTCGCATACACTCATGCGAGTGTCGTTCATTTTTACAGTCCGCTTATAAAAATTATATAAAAGAATAAATGTTATATTTTCCCTAATATGTTTTCCTATAAACTTACTTGTATGTTTTTATATTTCTTTTTTACTTATTTTGTATAAATACCTAACGGAATAAGCTGAAAATTTGTTAATGGCTTACCTGAGTTGAATACTTTATGAGTATGTGAGTATTTTTCTTAAAATGTAAATCTAAATACCGTTGTTTATGAATCAAACATATTGGGAATGGTATGAGCTCGAAGTCGGCGTAGTACTCATACTTATATCCACCCGCATTTAAAAGTCAACGTTGTTGTGAGTTTGAGTAACTCAGAGTAGTTAAATTTCAATTATGTAAAACCACTTATACTTAAAATGTTATGAGTAGTTGTGAATAGTAAAAAAACGATTCATTGCCGATCTCTGATACATATGTATAGTGAACTGAATCTATACATAGGTGGTAAGACCAATTATTGCGGCCCTTTGTTCCTACTAGGAACCACAGGACATATAAGACCAATTATAACTTATAGTTGACATGTTTGATGGAAAGCAATGAAAACTAAATGTCACAGGAAAACGCTGGCAAAAGTTAAGAAATATGCCCGACAGATCGAAAATGGATATTGGCACAGGTTCTAGGGTCTATATAGTGGAAACAGATACAAGAAAGTCGTTCAGACCTCAGAATGAATGAAGAGTTTTCCAAGGCCCTGGGTAGTCATAGCGTAAAAACGAGGCTTGTAAAGGACTGTAAGAGGGTCCTAGGTTTGGTTATGAAGTATTTCGACGTTCGTCTGTGTTTCTGTGTAGAGTACGAGGTCATCGGATAAATAATAAGAAAAATGTCGTTATTTTTTTAAATACTAAAATCTCCTTAACTTTTGGTAAGCAGACTACTGTCGAAATAAGACAGATAAGAAATTGTGAGCCTTATTTCAAAAACTGAATACTTCAGATACCAGGATTTGATCACGCGTCACTGCCCTGTAAGGGTAAGGACAAATAGATGAGATAACAACACTTCGGGACTTACATATGTAGAATATGCGAGGATGAAGAAGAGTTGGAAGCCGTGGATCATATTATCTACCACTGCCGGGTCTTCAGCCTCATAGGTATGGACTAGACGATGTCGGGGCCTGTAAGGTAGATGGCATATTCGGGTTTAGAAGAGGATAAGAATGGATATTTTGTAGATAACAATAAATTCTTGAGAGGGCGGATCTTTAAGTTTTCCTGGCGGTCTGTCCTATAGAATCCCCTGGGATCATACATTACAAACCAAGCTATATTTTCTTTTTTTCTTGAAGGGATTTACAATTGACCTTTAGATCTCCGAATGGAAGTGTGCACAAACTAACTACCTATGACAAATAATTATATGTGCAATGTTTTTTAGTAAATTATTATTTAAAAAAAAATTTAATTATTTTTATTTTTAACTATGTCTTACGATGATTTAAAATTAATGCAAAAAAATATTTTTTATATTATTTCATAAAAAAACAAAAACAAATTATAATTTAAACTTCATAGAAAATATTTATACATATGTGCATGAAATAATATTAACTGTTATTAAGAGAAAACATTTGCTCTTTAAAAAAATATTTATAATATTAACATGAGATGGCATTTCCCTTTTTTATTATTTATTAAAACTTGCTGCCGCCAAGTTTTTTAGAGTTGCTATAAAAATTATATCCCACTCTGGTTATATTGCATTTTTTAAATCTTTTAAAGTTGCATATTGTTTTGTTTTAATAATAATATAAGTAATTCCCCCAAGTTCTTCTATTGGATTGAGATCAGGACCTACGGCTGGCCACTCTAATACTGGTATACCATGGGTGTTAAAATTTTTTTTGTTTTGCATGCGACATGAAACGGAGCGTTATCTTGTTGGTATGAGATCACATTTCGATGCCGGGTAATTTCATTACATAATTGTTTTAGTCCAGCATTGCATCGCTTCTGGTGGTAAGTAGGCGCATTATTTTTTAAAGCTTGATTTTATAGCCTTTCTTTATTTATTTTACTTCGGTGGCGTTTGAATGCTATATCACCGAAGGAGGGCGCTGTGATAAATTGCAAAAAGTATATATTTAATTAAAACCTAAGTAAGATTATATGTCATAACTTTTCGCCATCTGAAACTCAAGTCAAGCAATGAATATATAAATATTTTCTATGTATTTTTTTTTTAATTTAAGATCAAAAATTTCAAATAACGCATCAGTCTTGCACTATCAACTGATGTGTAAAGCCATAATTTTCTTTTTACTTTTGATTTGCAGTCAAAAAGTGTACGGTATTTTATTCCTGGATTTTTCCACGAGGCAGAGTTGGTTCCGACATTTCCAAGAAACTAAAATTTAAATCTGATCTTCGAAAGATCACTAATACTTATAATAAATACATTTTACATGGATATTTAAATTGCAGTCACAATTATTGGGGATGTCTACGAAATAATGCCTGGAGTAGCATTTTACACGAACAAATTCAGCTAAACCAATTCCAAATGGATTTCCCACATGAATGTAATTATATACCAGCGGATTCAAACAAACAACCATCAACATTAGATCTGTTCTTAACCAGCATATTAGCAAAAATGTTTTCTGTCAAAGTTATTAATGACCTAGGCTCGGATCATTTACCTATAATGTGTAATGTGGGATTAAGTTATAAGGCGTTAGACAATTTAGTCTATACTTTCAACAAGGCTAACTGGCCACGTGTTACAAAATTCATTAATAGAAATCTCTCTACGTTAGATGATCACAGTGAAATAACGGCAATCAGTGAAATTGATAATTTGATTAATATTTTCAGCAATGTAATCACCAACGACCAGGCCATTACCTAAAAATATTATTATCATGACGCAAATGAGGAGCATGGTCACAAGAAACTGGAAAAGATTTAGAGATACCAGTGATCACGAAGCAATGTCAAACAAAAACAAAAATATTAAAACAGAATGAAATAGGAAATGTAATAATGAAATTTAGAAACAATTCATGGAATATCACCATGTCAAAACTGGACTATGCATCTCCCCCGTTTTGGAAGGTATCTAAAATTTTAAGAAAGAAAACTATTTACATCCCAATATTAAAACAAGTAAGAGTGCTATATTCGGCTGTGCCGAATCTTAAATACCCTTCACCTAAGCATAATAAGAAATACAGAAACTACACTAGACTAGAATATCCTAATTCTGTGTTTTCTATTCAGTCTTGGTGCACATTTTATTTGTATTTGATATTCTATTGTTTGAAAGACAATTTTACGACCAACATAATTTATGTTAAATATTTTGAAATTTTGTCTAATTTTCACCATTTTTAATTGATTTAATTACCAATTCTTACCATAATTTACAGAGTTTGTCTGATGTTCATAATAATCTTCAGTGTAATTTAACAAACAGAGTATAAACAAGTAAGAGTGCTATATTCGGCTGTGCCGAATCTTAAATACCTTCCACCTAACCGTACTAGGAAATACAAAAACTACACTGCTTATAGGACTAGCATATCCTAATTCTGTGTTTTCTATTCATTCTTAGTGCAAATTTTATTTGTATTTGATATATTTTTTGAAAGACAATTTTACGACCAACATAATTTATCTATATATATAAAATTCAATGTATGTATGTATGTAACGTATGGACTCCAAAACGGCTGAGCCGATTTTGATGAAATTTTCACAGCATGTTACTGTGACTCTGGAAGGAATAATAGGCTATATGAAGTTTTGATTGTACACACGGGGGTGGCACCGCCCATATAACCCATATTTTGGGCATTTTTTGACCTACGTCAATGATATGTCGTACATATGGAATTGGCATAATTAGGAATACATACCAGGAGAAAAGTGGGTGGGACCACGCCCGTCATTAAATTTTCACAATAGGATATTCTTACGAAATAATAAATTCTTGACTATGTAAGTGGACAAAGGGGCATGGTCTCGCCTAAAGCATTGCAATAAATACATTAAAATTAAATAAATAAATGTTTGTAAATATATAAATACGTTTTATTTTATTTTATGACGAGGGGGGGGGGTAGCAAAGCACACCGGGTTTAGCTTGAGTGTAACTTAACAAACAGGGGTACAATTCGGTTTTAGTGATTTTTTGCTCAAAAAAAAAAAAAAAAAAAAAAAAAAACAAAATCAAATAGGGCTTTTAGAGGAGATACCAGCAAAAAAATTTGTTGGCGGTCACGCCTATTTTCGAGGGGGCGGGCCCTTAAAATTGAAAATATATAGGCCTATATCTCGGGAACTACTAGGTGTCAGATAATTTGTAATACATTAAATAAAAGGTATTCAAAATACCTTTCCAACGATAAATATCATGATTATAAAATATGGACCGAATATGGGTTAAATCCGAAAAGAATATTTTTTGACCCGAATTTATTTGTTTTTTGGAAATGCTTCTTATATGGCAGCTATGACAAATTATGGGCCGATCTTCTTAAATTTTGGAACAGTTATTTTCATGCATATGAGGATATTTCACGTAGAATTTCAACATAATAACGCTATATATACGATATATATTAGTATTAACGTGGATTTCGAGAGTGGACCTTATGTGGGGGATATTGCCAAATATGGACCGATATTCTCAAAATCCAGCAGTTTGATTTAGGCATGTATGTAAATGATCCGTGTAAAATTTTGGATTGGTACCCTTATTTATAAGCGATTTATGAGTGTTAAAGTGATTTTCGGAAGAGGGCTTTATATGGGGCATACGGTTAAAAATAGACCGAAATTAACAAAATTGTGCGGTATGATTTTTGTATATATGTAAATGATCTGTACAAAGTTTTGAGTCGGTAACGATATTTATACAATATATATAGGGAAAAATGTCTTTTTCAGATGTGGTCCTTGTATGGGAGCTATGACCAGTTGTGGGCCGACCACCATCAAATTTAGTACAACAATCTATTTGCCTATAAAGAGTATTTATGTCAAATTTTAGCCGTTTAACATTATTTATATCTGTTTTATGCGTATTTAAGTGAATTTTAGAAGTGGACTTTATATGGGGTCTATGGTCAAATATGGACCGAACTAAAAAAAATTTCGGTTTGTGATTTCTTTTTGTATAAAACTTATTTTTGCTGAATTTTGTCTGGATATTCCAATTTTATAGGCATTTATTTATCATTAAGCCATATTTCGGGAATATATATATTTGTATGGGGGCTATGAGAAATCATGGACCGATTCTTACTATTTTCCGCACACTTTCTTCTTTTATAGTACAAACAACGTATACAAAATTTCATGGTATTATCTGCAATATATTTCAAAATATTGCAATAAAATGGACGAAAAATATCAAATTTTTATGGAGGTGGTCTCACATATTGGTTCATAACTCTGGTTGACCTAAACCGATTTTGCTGATTTTAAATAGCAAACTTCTCGAAAGCACTTTTGACAGAATTATTGAAGGTTTGGATCCCGAATATATCTTGGGACTTCAAAAAACTGATTTCAACATCCAGACAGACAGACGGACATGGCTTAATCGACTTCGCTATCTATAAGGATCCAGAATATATATACTTTATAGGGTCGGAAAATTATATTGTGGAAATTTCACACGGAATGACAAACTTATATATACCCTTCTCACGATGGTGAAGGGTATAAAAATAATACTAGTGTATACTAACTATGTATGTGTTAAAGAATAAGAATGAACTCCGTTAATGTTATACTTTGAATTTAAATGACTTTGTAAATTTAAAATAGACATAATTATATTTTTTACTCTTTTATTTTTCTGAACCACATGGCAATGTCCTATAATTTTAAGTCAGACAGAATATAGAGCAATTTGGCTTCCTAAGACTATTTGTTTAGTTTTAGTAAAATAATATCTAGTCCTCTTGGAAAATTTATGAAAAAGTCTCTGGTAAGTTTACCAATTTCTTACAATATGTATTTATTAACCTTTGGGAAAATCACCATACTTGTCGCAGTCTAAAATAAGGAATAATTTCTTTTGCGCATAAACAAGTTTCTTTTTAAATTTTTGAGAAAATATGCATTATTGCATAAATATGTAGGTATATGTGTGTTAAAGCTTACCTGGAAATTATTCACCTGTTGCTGTTGGGATACAGGTGTCGCGACACTTTTGGGTGGCATTTGCATAGACTGGGACGATGGCAAAGATGTGGGTGGAATAGGACCATTTATCCGATTAACATTTAAGTTTTGCATGCTGCCCGTTAGATTAGTAACATTTGATGCTGCATTTGTATTGGTTAACGATGCTGTTGTTGGTTGGTTTCCAATTCCAGAATGTGTAGTGGGTTTCAATTGCTGCTGTAGGAGCTGCGCTGCGGGATGATATTGTTGCTGCTGATTTAGTTGAATTGAAGGTGAAGCAGTTCGCGAAGAATTAGCACTAGCTGTTGCATTAGTGCTTGCACCATTCGACATTTGATTATTTCCCGATACAGGTGCACTTGAAATGGGTGGCCTCATATGATGTGGTAGATTACTAGTTACAGGACCTTGTATTTGCTGCTGACTTGTTGCCGGTCTTGGTTGTGGTTCATTTACATTTTGAGGTCCAGTGTAATTTCCAATTGATGATGTTGGAACAGATGTTGAGGCCAATGAAGGTGGCATAAATTTGCTAATATTTGCATTTATTGTTGGAGGCATTGGTGGCATACCAGAATATTGTTGTTTTTGTTGCATTTGTTGCTGTTGTTGTTGTAGTGGTGCCAATGGTTGTTGCATTTGTGGTACGGGTGGCATTCCATTAAGCATATTCATTTGTCCCATTTGTTGAGGACCACAATTTGTATTCATATATGACGACATTGTAGTGACCCTTTATTTTACTCTTTATTAACAAAACATAGAAATTGTGACAGCAGCAATTCTGTAAAAAAGTATTAATTAAATTATACGTTTGAAAACAATTTAGCTAAAAATCTTTGCTACTTTTTACGGCTACCACAATAAATAATTGATACAATATTATACACTTTTAGTACTAACACAATTCTACTAAAATTAAAATCTTCTTAGTGCCATACACACGCCGGCCAATCATTTGATAAACCAGCTATAATCTTATCTTTTGGTGAAGCAAATGTTTGGAAATATGCTTCCATAATTAGTGAAGGTTATCAATGAAAACCAATTACATATCACTTTTATACAATGTCAATGACTGACATTAAGAAAAACAAGAGTTAAATTACAATTGAGAGCTACTAAACAGGTTCAGTGTGTAAGCATAGTTGTATCTATTTAGATTGTACTATTTTGACTAAAAAAAATTTCTGTGCAACTGTTATACCTACCAAAAAATTATATTTTCGAACCCCTTATAAATTCTAAAACCGGTGGTAGCTAGATTTTTTTTAATGACCCTACTATAAGTGATACATGTAGAAGACCAACATGGAAGTACGTGCTGTAATATATTTTACAAATTCCTCAACTAAGAACTTATTATATATACAGACCTACGTAGTTTACATTGTATTTTTACGTAACGAATATTAATTTCAATTCAGTATATTTATAAATATTTATACCCTACACCACCATAGTGGGGAGGGTATATTGAATTTGTGCTGATGTTTGTAACGCCCAGAAATATTGGTCCAACACCCATTATATACCGATCGACTCAGAATCACTTCCTGAGTCGATTTAACGGTGTCCGTCCGTCCATCTGGCTGTCCATGTAAAGCTTGTGCGCAGAGTACAGGTCGCAATTTTGAAAATATTTCGATAAAATTTGGTACATAATATTTTTTCAGCCCAAAGAAGGATGTGATTGAAACTGGTGGATATCGGTCCATTATTTCACCTGGTCCCCATACAAATGTCGTCCCGAAATTGGGTTTTACCGATCATAAATGTTTGAATTATGAACTTGCTTAGCCAAGAAAATAAATAAATTTTAATAGAGATTTCATGTAGTAAAAACAATTCCTACCTTCAGTAAAAATAATTTAATGAACTCAAAATATCAGAAATATCAAAAATTTAAAAAATTAACAGTTCGACTAAAAATAATAATTGTTCTTAATTTTGTTTTTTTTTTTAATGTACTGAGGTCGTGCTTAGGTTTTGGCCGATACCCCTACTTAGGGAGGTCTGGGAATGGGGGTAGGTTAAAAATTAGACCGATATTAAGCAATTTCAATCCAAAACGTCCTTGGATCGTTATTCTTTAAGGTGGGAGTTAAGCTGTGTTCACATTGTGTGTATTTGTCATGTGGAATGTCACTTTTCTATCCACATGTGTTTTCATGTGTATGTCAAAAATTGAGTTTCACATACGGTTTATAATTTACATGTTCAAATGTTGGTAGGTCAATTACATTTGACATAACCTATCAAAAAAAAATCTTAAAACGCTTCTTTGCACCATTCATACTTTAACAACATAAAAATAACTATAAAAATTGCAATAAAAAAATACATAAGTATGTACTAACTTTTGTTAACTACTTTTCAATTTTTCCCTCCATTTGCAATAATAAATTTGTATAGTTTTTTTTGTATTTTTGTTTTACTATTTATAAATTATATTTATTAAAATTTCAATTAATTTTTGGCGCCACAAAATTTTTGTTATAAAAAACAGCTGATGTCAGATGGTTTGTCACTTGAAAATAGAACTCGTTCTAAATAAAAAATGTCATGTGTATTGCACACATAGAAATAACACATGATATTGTTTGAAGGTGTTCAGACTATATGTACAAATTTGAAATGCGAAAAAGTGACAGTCCACATGACAAATACACATAATGTGAACACACCTTTAGACTATACGCTTTGGTCAGTCTATTCATGTTGAAATGCAAAACCACAAAGTATACAGAGGTGACAGAAGAGGAAAGAAAATGTAGTTTTATACTTGTCTCTTTCTTTGAGAACTGCCTTTTTGTTTTCTTTATGTTACTATTTTTCTGGCGCAATAAAACTCAATTTTGGCCACAGAGTATTTTTGTATTGTTTGATACAATCATAAAAAAATGCATTTATATCATCTAGCACAAACTCCACAATGCATACCACAAAGTATAAGAACTTTTAAAATACAATTTAGTAAGTTATTGAAATCAAACATATAAACAAAATTTCAATTCAAATATTCTAACTCAAATTGTGTTGTTTGGTTTGTTTTGTCCATAAAATTCTTGTTGTATATAGTGTTTTGCTTTTCCACATTACAAAATACTACCAAAAAATATTTTCTTTCTCTTTTTAAGAGAACTGCCTTTTTGTAGCTGATTGTAGCGATTTTGAAACGTCAAAGTTGTCCCCTCTGTATACTTTGTATGCAAAACAAAACTAAAGGCCCAACTATAATATGCATATGCTAGCTTAAGCAAACGTGCGAACACATATAAATTGTATGTGGCAAACTATAATGTACTTAACGAAACTTTTCGTTAAGTTTTTCAACTGTCATTTGCTTAAGCAAAAAGCGAAACTGATCGCACATTCTGTACGGAATCAGCTGTTTGTTGTTGTTTGTTTGTGTTTTGAACAAAATGGAAGAAAATATATTTATTTTAAATTTAATAGAAAATGCGGAAAAAAATAAGTGCCTTTACAATAAAAGGGACCCTTTTTATTTTAACAAAAATGTCTTTCTGTCGCGGTTATTTCTCTGACAGAACAAGAGCGTCTTCTTCTTTTACAGTGTAGTTCACTTATTTCTTTTAATGTGCACAGGCCTTCAAGCGCTAACTTTAATATTTTTATATTATTTAAATTTTCAGTTTTTTCTCCATTTTTGCAAACACAATACGAAAATTAACAAAACATATGTAAACGTTTATTATTATTTATAATGTTGTGCTGTCACAGCTGTACATTTTAGTACTTTTGCCGATAAATTAAAAAAAGGAAAAATTATGCGTTTCGGGTACGAAGTTTTCTTTTAATTATAAAATAATATAATAATATTTATAAAATATAGTCATTTAATGGCTTTTTGTTAAAATAAAAAAATTTTTTTAAACATAAATGAGCAAGTGTGGACAAAACGTTTCAAAGTCATTGTAGCCACCTGAAAGTTAACTCTGAACTGGTTATGCATTTGACAGCCTTTTCGTTAACTTTTGCAATTTGCTTCATCTTACTTATGCATATTATAGTTGGGCCTTAAATATAAATCACTTGACAGCTGACAAAATGGCCTTCAGTTGAAAAAGAATTGCCAACTTAAGGTTCTATACATCTAAAAACATACCCTATCGCACATGTTCTGAAAACGCAGCGTTTTCAAATCGCATACACAGTTTTAAAAACACAAAACGCATTTTGACCTGTTATGAAATGGCTACGATTTGCTAGCGTTTTGCCATATTTCGAAGCTATGTTCGAACAATAAAAATAGGTGTTTTGTCATAAAATAACGTAAAAAATAAATAAATTTCAAATTAAAATGCATTACAATAGACATGAAGAAAACAACTATTTTCAAACGCACGCCAACAACAATTTTTTTTCTTTTACGCACGTGTTTACCATGTGCGCAATAAAAACAAACAAAATAAGTAAACAAAACAAAGACAAAAATATAGCAAAGTTTCTCTTATTACCAACAAGTCAATTTTAACGAATTTTAAAATTTTAAAGAACCACGGACAGAGAATCCACTCAGGAATCTAATTTTGTAATGCCCACGTCATAAATTTTAGTATTTAAAAAAAAGGTTTCAAATCAAACTAACAAGTTTCATTTAAATATTTCCAGTTATTTTAGCGGTTTTTGAATTTTGAAAACGGATTTCAATAGCCTGTAACTAGGGATATTGTAATTCACAACTGTCACTTTCGAAAAATTAGGCGTTTATAGGGCATTCCATTTTAGAATAAAAAATATTTCAAAAAGGTTGTTGTTGAATAACTCTTTCAAATTGAGCGTTTTACGCATTTTGAAAGCGGTTATCAATAGCCCCCAACTAAGGCTATCAAAATCCAGGAATGTCACTTTCGAGAAATTAGCCGATTATAGGGCATTCCATATCAAAATAAAATTTTTTTAAAATTTTGCAAAAAGGTTGTTGCTCTGTAAAACTTTCAAATTGAGCGGTTTACGCATTTTAAAAGCGAATTTCAATAGCCCCCATTAGGGCTATTAAAATCCAGGAATGTCACTTTCGAAAAATTAGCCGATTATGGGGCATTACATATCAAAATAATTTTTTTTTTTAAATTTTGCAAAAAGGTTGTTGCTCTGTAAAACTTTCAAATTGAGCGGTTTACGCATTTAACGATACTAACATGGGAATCTAAATTAATAAATAATTTAGCATGGACTTAAATAAATGCGCTAAACAAGTTCCTTCAATGTTAATTATGCTTTAAAATTTAAACCAGGAGTGCCCAAGCCCTATACTCTTGGTGCTCTTTTGTATTTGTAAAAACTCTTAGCTAGAGGCTGTGTGCTTTGTATACTCATTAAAGCACTCAGCACTACCAATACGAAATACACAAACAACTTTGCCTATTTTTTTTCGTACTTCACTATATACACGCAAGCGCAAAGCAACAACACTTTCGTATGCTCTACTGGTAAACATTGGTGACTGCGATCGTCAAGGTAGATTTTGTTTTTGTTTAACGTATCCCAGCATACCATTTTCGGAGCGCTCCGAAAAAGGAGTCAGAAAAGAGTCCAACAAAAGAGCATTTTCGGAGCGCTCCGAAAAAAGGAGTCAGAAAAGAGTCCAACAAAAGAGCATTTTCGGAGCCAAAGAAAAATTTGCTTGTTACTGTCCTGAGTCTCAGTATGACTCAGAAATTCCACTTAATTATGTGTGTACCAAAGCGTTGTTGTCTTGTTATTTGTGTTTTGAACAAAAAAAAAACATAGCTGTACCACACAAGCATAATAAAAACAAGATTACACAGAGCTCAAGAAAAACCTCATAAAAGACTATTTTCTGACATTATCTAAGAGCTCTTTAAGAGCCCAAAAAAACCCTCATAAGACTCTTTTCTGACATTATCTAAGAGCTCTTTCTGACGGACCATTTTCGAACGTAATGACGCTCTTTTCTGAAGGTTTTCGGAGCAATTATGATTGTTTTTTGGGCTCATAAAGAGCGTTAACGCTCCGAAAAAGGTGTCAGAAAAGACTCTTTTCGGACTCATATGGCTTGCTGGGATGATACCGTTTAAAAAAGTGTGTTGTTTCTTTGTATGTATTGGTTTTTACAACAAAAAATACTGAATAAAAATTAGTTTTTATTTAAATGTATTGGTGTTTGCTCTTACATAAGCAACTTTTGGGCACTCCTGGTTTAAACAATAAAAAAAAATAAATACATACATATGTATGTATGAATACCGGAATTATCACAATGTGTACTTACATACATATGTATGTAGGTACATAAAACTGCAATAAAATACCAAAAAAACGGAAGTATGTCAGTTTAAGTATGGAAAAGAAACGAGGTGTTGATATTGACCCAAATAATCTATTCACGACACTACCAGTTACCTAGACGACACTCTTTTCTTAGCATAAAAATGTTTGTATGTAAATGGTAAAGATAATTATTTTTAAATTTGAGTTGATAGACTTTAAACACTCATACGGGTACAAATTAGAAAACTGTATTACAATAAAGTTAAGTGATATGTATGAAGAAAAAATTCATTCACACTTAATAAAGAACAAAAACAATTCAATTAATGATAACGAATGACCGAGATAATGGCTGCGCCTTTGTCATAACTATGTACTAAGTATTATTGCTTTTTATATGATATATTTTTGTTTGAATATACATATGTATGTGCATTTATGAAGAAAATATTGCAATTGCAGTATGTACCGGCTAGACATACCCGTGACGTAGAACAACATAAGATGACGTCGCCAGTTGATTTTATTTCGTTTTTTGCTTTCTTTCATTTTTGACATTTGCCTTTGACACACAATTTGTAGTAGGAAAGCAAGAAACGCAAATTCACGGGGTGGGCAAAAAACACACACAAAAGAACATTCACTCAATCATACAACACTATGAACTGAACTGAGAAAAAACGATAATTGGAATGTGCATCCATTACGGGTACACGATATTCAGCCAGCCTAATAATACGTACGAGCAGATATACATACTATGTAGTTTGTATGTATATTTATTCATTATATTTTCTTAGTAAGAATATAATTTTATTCTATTTTCTTCGACCTTTTTGTGATTTTTTTTTTTATTAAATAGTTATTCAACACAAAACATTCTACATAATTACCTCGAATATTTTTTCTTTATAGTTTTATCTTTATTTTTTAACTGAAAATATCCTTGTAATTTTACAAATTAGGGGTTTTAAAGTTCGAGAATAAATATTGCTTTGAGTGTCTCCTCCCTTTTGCTTGAGGAAATATTCTTTTCTTTTAATTATTCTCACACAAATTTTGTTTAAATGTTACTAATTTTGTTTTTTAACTATTTTTGCACTTTTTTAACTATTTATTAAATATTTTCTGCAAATTTTCTTGAAAAATTTTCATTTTTCGTTTGACAAAAAAAACAGACAACTCAGCTCTCACTTGACAGCTCAGCACCAGCAGTGATGTTAATTTAGCTTTTCTTGTCAGCGATTATAATACGTATTTAGCGGGTACAAAATTGTTAGGAATAAGTAGAGATTTTGGGATTTGCTATGTGAAAACAAAAAATTAAAAATTTTATTTCAGTTAAAAATAATCTTCTATATATATATGAATGTATGTATGTATGGCACTCGACTTGCAGTAAAAAAAAACTGAGAAATAATTTAGTAGAAGCGACCAGTATAACAGGAAAATATAAAGGTACAGATGTAGCGAAGCACACCGGGTTTAGCTAGTTTTAAATATTGTAATGTAAAAGATCTTATGGTGTTTTCTTTTCTAAAATAGTATGTTACACTCAAGGTGAATTTATACTAGGTGACAGCATAGCGCCAGCTGATTATTCATGGTGAAATTGAAAATGTCAAAAAGTTGTTTACAAATAGTCAAAGTTTATTGTTTGTATTGTTGTATTGTTTGTTTTCTTTATTTTATGCCAGATGTTTTTGACAGTAACGAAAGTTTTTACACAAACAAAAATGCCTGTTGTTCTTGCCTTGTTGTAATTGTTGTAGCAATGCTGTCACCTAGTATTTAATTTCACCATGGTTACACCTTTATGTACATTTTTATAATGTTTACCCCACATTTTAAAGGTGTCGCATTTTTAATGGTTAGAATAGAACATAAAATTACGACAGTGTAACACTTTATTTTCATGTACATCTGTTTTTGTTTTTTTTTTGTTAAAAAAGAAGAAGCAGATTGCTTCCTGGTAAGATTGCTTGAAATAAGACAATGAATATCTCTCAAAAAGACCAATGGCACCTTCCCGACTAATACGCAAATACTTCTTAAACTATAAAAATTATATATATAAATATACATTGCATATATGTAAGTATAAGAAGTAGGAGATATTATACTATGCAATTTGACATACATCAACTTCAGAGTATTCATTAATTATGTTCTCTACAAAGCCTTTCACTCGCGGTTGTGGATTTCTTTCAATAATCATATAAAATATTTCATCATCATCAGATGATGAAGATGAAACCAAGAAGTCATCCAAAATTTTTTCAGCACATAAAAAATATTTTCCATTTTGTATATTTTTTTTTTTTGTTTCTTAACACAAATACACATTCATAAACAAAACAAATGTCAGCTGCATCAATGCCAACTTAGCCCTTTTCGGGCTAGATTTAGCCGGATTTTAGTCACTCGAAACGCGAAAAAAAAGAAAATTGCATGTGGTTTTATATGGATTTTTTTCCATTTAGCCCTTTTTTCAAAAATGTTTACGCGTTTTGAGTCTCAAAAGTTGGCATCACTGGTAAACTGTTTTATCGTGCGATTTTCCCCCTCTAAAAATACAGAGTGTGAAAGGTGCACCCAAGGTGAATTTATAAAAGCTTACAGCATAGCGCCAGCTGATTATTCATGGTGAAATTGAAAATGTCAAAAAGTTGTTTACAAATAGTCAAAGTTTATATAAAAAAAACTTTTTGACAGTGACGAAAGTTTTTACACAAACAAAAATGCCTGTTGTTCTTGCCTTGTTGTAATTGTTGTAGCAATGCTGTCACCTAGTATTTAAATTCACCTTGGGTGCACCATTTTTTAAATTTATAGTGGGACATTTATAGAAAAGAACACACTACACTTTAGCAGTGTTGACATTTTTTCAGAAAAGAACACAAAAAAATTAAAAAAGATGCGAAATGGGAAAAACGTGTAACATTTTTTCCAGAAAAGAAAACGCCATTAGATTTTTGAAAGTGGTACTAAAATAAAACTCTTGTTCTTACAACTGGTTTATCAAAAAATTAATAGATTTGATTTCATTTATTTGAAAGTACCTTACTAATATTTTATATGACCATAATTATCTAAATATGTATGTATAATTAATGAACATGTATTTATGTTTTTTTTTTTTTTTTGGTATCTTTACTTTATATGAACCAATGAATTTAAAGACCCTTTTTTTGTTGTATTAAATTTTTGTTTATTAAAATAAAATAAAAAAAAATTGTAAGAAAATTATTTAGTACTATTGGGGTCGAAAAAGTACGATTTTAAAAGTTCGTTGGTTTCTCATTTATCATCCCTGGTTTAATGGTTGTTTTGTTTGGTTTTTGTATCTTCTCGGGGGCTCATGGTTGTAGTCTTTACTAAAATTTTTTACCAACCTTTTATATTGCCAGACTAAAAAATATGGAATGGAACTTTTATAGTTCATACAACAAGCGCACCGCACAAAATAGCACATTTTTAGAGATAAAAAAACAAACAAAATTTTCTAAAAATTCCTGCATTCTTTTTTTTAAGTTCTCATAAATACACACAATCAAAGAGTTAAATCAAATGAAATCATCAAAATCTGAAGCCAGCAAGCAGCACGCACGGCAGAGAGAAGAAGCGAGAGTAGCGTCGACGACGACGGGGTATTGGGGAAGCAATGATGGAAGGAAGAAAGAAAGAAAAAAAGCCCACGGAATTGGGCTTTCGTCTGCCACCAGAAAATTTTTTTTGTTCGTGTGGTGAATTCAAAAAAGTGGCGAATAAAAAATCATGGTGAGTATAAAAAATCGTGAGTTTTAGAAATTCACTACAAATATCGTTAGATATTCGAAATTTTTCAAGGTCATTGAAAATTTTCTCATACTAAAATTAGGCAATGGCGCTTTTTTACAGTTTTACGGTGTGGTTGCTGAATTAGCTAACAAATAGAAAAATTTATATTTCTACTACTAGTTGAATGAAGTTTTTTTTATATACAACATGTATATGATTCATTCCATGTCAAACGGTACGTATTTTTTACATCACTAACTTGGATTGCTTCGGCAGTTTGTGTATGCATTCTTCTCTTAAAAATATTTTATACGTGTTTCAAGAAAAAAATATAAATTTTTTTTTCAAATGTTATGACCAATTGAACTTTGGTGAAATGGCGATTTTTTCAAAGAGGTGTGTTCATTCAATGGCTTGGAACTCCTGAAATACTGGACCGATTTTAATGTGCTATACCTTGTTTTGAAGGTAATTTCAACTTCTTCTAAAATACCAAAGCGGTATGACATATCCCCATAGCATTTTTTTAAGTTTGTATCATTTTCATCCTTTTATTTCGATTTTCAAACTGATTACATCTTTTTTTTTAAATTTTGAGGGTGTGTTCTTATAGGTCTTTTTTACAGACTGTGTGAGTTTTGAAGTGGTGAAATAATGCGTTCTATTTTTAATGATTTTTTTTTTTTTAACTTATACCTTTTGCACGAGCAACAAAAATTTCTGTGAATATAGAAAAAATTATATTTTTCGATAGTTTATTAACACAAAATACAAACAACAACAAAAAACAAAGAAAACGTAGTTCAGTCACGTGTAATATTTACAGTAAAAAAGAAAACAAAAATTAGAGTAAAGAAATAAATCTTTGATATTTCTTTATTTAGGCTCGAGTTCATTAAATTTAATTTACATTAAATTAGTTTTACTGAAGGTTACATGAATTGTTACATGCAAATTATTATTAAAATTTATTGATAATTTTTCTTGGCTTAGGATTCGAACCTGATTTGTTGGTTGAATTTACATATGTTTCGAGAAATACCACTATCTCTCATCAGAATTCTTTACGTTCTCACCCTCTGCACCACTGCGGCGCCCGCTATACTACAGTCAAACATCAATCCTTTAACCAGTATCACTGGTTGACGTTTGACTGTAGGCTATCAATAAATTTTAATACTTGAAGGCAACTTCGATTAATTTTTTTTTTAAAAATTTGTTTATTAATACTCGCAAAAGGAATAATTCTCATCTAATTTATAAAAAAAAGTTAAATATACAGAGTTTGAAAATAAAACACTATTAGACACAAAGAATGCTGATGACGGCTTTAGCAGGCCAGAAAATGCATTACATTTTGCTAGTGTCTCTTTGAATATTTTTGTATGATTTTGCATTTATGGTTTCCAACGGAAGGCTATGTGAGACATATAACAGAAATATTCAAAAATAAATGTAGTGTATACAATTTATTTTCAAATAATTTATGATCGTTAAACTCCTATTTCGGAAGGACATTTGTATGGGGGACAGGTAAAATAAATGACCGATTTCCACCAGTTTCAATACCATCCGCCCTTGGGCCGAAGAAATATCACGTACCAAATGTTATTGAAATATCTTCAAAATTGGGACCTGTACACTGCGCACAAGCTTTACATGAACAGCTAGCCAGCCAGCCAGACGGACAGACGGACATCGTTAAATCGACTCAGGGAGTGATTCTGAGTCGATCGGTATACTTTAAAGTGGGTGTTGGACCAATATTTATGGGCGTTACAAACATTAGCACAAATCCAATATACCCTCCCCACTATTGTGGTGTAAGGTATAAATGATGATTCCAAAGCCAGACTATTGTGGTGTTAAGTATAAATATCTAGTACATATTATTAAATGTAAAATTATTGTCTTCCTCAATTGTTAAGTTTCTTTTCTTTTTATTTTCATATTTCTAATTTAAGTAAAAATAAGTTTCTTTTGTTAATAGTCTGTAAGGATTTATATTCATAGAGTAAACAAATAAATAAATAAATAAAAAAAATAAATAAAATATAATAAAAAGTTTTTAATTACATTGGAAAAGTTTAAGCCTGATTAGCTTAAAAAAAGGAATATTTAAAATATAATTTAAATATTCAGAAATTTCTGAAAAGTTATAATTCAGAAGTTTGAAATATAATTAGAAAAAATGTCATATTTTTACAAGAATCTGGCTCTGGAATCATCATCATTATATATAATTTAATAAGTTACTTTAATAAATATAAGTAAAAGAAAAATAAAATAAATTTAGTAATTTTAGATTTCTTAACTCTGAGTTTGCTTTTTGTATGAATATGTGATTGGATTCCTGCAGGAAAAAGTAACATATTCTTTACTCTGATTTTCTTAAAAATGGCTCTTATTCTATAATAATAAGCTGCTATAACGCGTTCTTCATAAATATTGTATAAATATAATTATGGCAAATACAATAATAATTTTAACAAATTGCCGATGCATTTTTATTGATTTAAAATAAAAACGACATAGTTTTTGTGTAATTTTAAACTTTTATTAATTTAATAAATAGCATTTCTGATTAAATTATTTGTGCCTCTGTTTAATATTTATGGATACAATAAGTTTTCTTCTTTAAATAAAAAATAAACCACTTTGCTTGATTTAATGATTATATTTTGACCATTTTTAAATCGTAGTGTGTATAAATAATAAAATTTTCATAATCCATTTCTTATTAAGCATGCTAAGCTAATTAAAAGAATTACAACCCAAATTATATGCTTATTTATGTATGTATGTTTGATGTGTACTATATAAATAACTATAGAGAAAATAAAATTTTATGTTATGTTCAAATTTTATTTGAATTACTAAAGTAGTAGATTGGTGTGTATAAATTTTATTTTCATTTTTCAAATTACTCACATGTATTTATGTATGTATGTAATTGTATGCATGTGTGTTTTAATATGCATATAAATATTGTATATATATATATAGATATATACAATATATAAATTTTTATTTGTTTTTATTATATAAATGCAAAAAATGTATATATGTATGTATGTGTGTATGTAAATTTAAAATAATATTTAAACTGCACAATTTTCAATAAATTTAAATACAATTTTTGGTTATTGATTGTTATTTTTTAATATTCTTCTTTTTAATTTATATTTTTAAACATTATCATGCAAGTATGTTAACAATAGTAATTATTTTTTATATTGTGCTGGAATTTGTGCTTAATCTTATAATAAAAGAAAATGTTATTTGTATGTATATATTTTATAATTTAATTTAAATTATATTGTAATACTTTAATTAAAAATCTAACGTTGCATTGTTAATTTGCATTTTTAAATATATGTATGGGATGTATATATATATATATTTTAATAGGATTCAAATTGTTTTTCATCATATTTTTATTTATAAAGGCCATTATTTTTCATTATCAATGTACCGTTGAATTTATATGACCTTATAACAAATGTTTTAGACTCTGGTTATATAAGAATTCTTCCGCGTCATGCAGCTGTGGCTGAGTTATCAATATTTGGCTGACTGGGATTTAATCGATCCGCACCAAAGATCAAATTTCTCTTGGATGTAATGAAATTTATTAAGCGTACTTTCAATTGGTTTGCATTTAGAACTTTTAAAGAAACAAATTATTTGTATAGATTTTCTTTTATACATTACGATAAATTGTTTACAACCATTATTAAAATACTATAATATTGATATCATATTAGAATTTTTTAATTTTTTAATATTCATATCGCTCATTTGCGACTAGAGAATCGTAAGTCAAACAATGTCTTTGAATGGTTAAAGTGATTTTATTAATCTGTAAATAACTCTGATTTAAATCGCTTCAGAGATTTATGTGCTTTTCAATATACTATAAACAAACGATAAAACATGCGTCCAAAAACTCAAATTTTAGATTTAAGCATATGAACGATATGTACATAGTTTAACATACTTGTAGATAGTTTGAACATTGCGAAATTTAATAAAACGTTTGCAATTATTTGATGAATTTCTAATTCAATTATGTGATATCACATAATGAAAAAAAAAATAAATTTTAAAACTTAGTTCTTAATTTTATGGCGATTACGTCAGTGAGAAAATGCATCTTTAGTGTAAAAGGAATGAAGAATTCGTTTAGAACAGTATTATAATAACATGTTTAATTTCCGATTCTACAAATTTAACATGTGTGTGAGTGTGATGAGTGATTTTAAAAACGATCGATGTTCAAAAACATATAATTGATATTTTGCAAATCTCACGAGTTTGTATATTGAAACAGGTTGGATTACTTGGTAGTAAAATGAAACCAAAATATGTGAATTCGTTTTTAAAACGCTACCTACTCGCATTCGTTTTATAGGTAGTAATAAGTTCTTATTCGTTTTCCTACTAATTTTTTTCATATTTCAGTCGGTTATAAGCTAGATTACACTTTCGTTATAATCAAATGAGTAAATGAATACTGCAATTTAATAACACCTATCAAGAAATATTAATTTAAAATTTTCTAATTTTGAAAACTATTTGGAAAATCAATGCCATAATTTTCAGCAAGTTCAAATTGAGAGTATGATGCCTAATATTTCATAAAAATTATTTTTTTGTTATTTTTCTGGTAACTGATAATTCAATTTTAAGATTGTTTTTTTTTGTTATGATTCTAAGGATATCAATTTATCAATTCAATTTTAATTAATTCAGTTTTTAACTTTATAATTAACAAACACAAACTGCGAAGCTTTTTTTGGCTTGTGTGCAGAAAACACCCAGAGTCTTTGGCGGGAATCGAACCCGCAACCCTCTGACTGATAGTCCGCACATTATCGCCTAGTCTATCGGGCACTCTTCTAAGGATATTGTGTGTTTTGTTATTTTTTATTGTATGTATATTTATGCTTAAAAACTACAAGTCTAATGTTTGAATCGTTGTCCTAAGATTGTTACTACCACTGGTTTGTGCAAATATACATATTTAAATAAATATATTATATACTTTAACATATAAATGCGTTAATTTGTAAAACTTATACAATATTTAGAGAAAGAATAAACATTTTTTTTTAAATTTTAACTCTTGATCGATTAAAATTGGAAATACCTTTACAAAAATATCAATTAAAAAAAAAGAATTAAAATTATATTTTTTAATATTTTCAGAGTTAATGTTATAAAAATTAGATAATATATTGTACAAATTCTGTTATTGGTTTATTATTTAAAAAACTATTATGTATTTCACGAACAATTTAATATTTCAATTACCACCATGAATAATAAAAAAAAAACAAAATTAATCCTATGTACCGAATGTAACAGTTATGTGCTTCAAAATGTTTTAATTAAAAAAATTATAAATCATACTTATGTGACTCAAGGGGATACATATATTAATAACTAGAAAGATGTCTATGAATGTTTTAGTAAAAAAATTGCTATCGATATCTTATAGAACATAAAAAGTAGATAATATATGATCCTTTCCAAGTTCGTTCAATACGTTTTCGCAGGAAACTCATTAAAGATCGGTAAAAACCTTCTAAACAATGACTTTTAAATAAATGATATTATAAAATTGGTAAATGTATGTGTTATATTAAACGGTGTCATTAACGCAATTTATTTCATTCCATTCACTTCTGTTAATAAAGACAATTTTTTTTTATAAAAATGTATTCAAATGTACAAGGTGGCGCAAAAGTAAATTTCCGATGTTTTTTGGCTGTAATTAAAAAAAATTAAAAACTTTGATTCCTCTTGTGGATTATTTTTATTTGGTCTTTTATATTTTTTTACATCAAGTCGAGAATATGATATCATGTAAATGACCGCCGCCACAGTTGATTGCCATTTGAGCCCTTTTTATGGCATTTTCCATCACTTTGGCCAAAACTTCCGGCGATAGGTCCTCACATTCTTGACGGATATTGTCTTTAAGAGCTGCAAGAGTCTGAGGCTTGTTGACATATACCCGCGACTTTAAAAAGCCCCACAAAAATAAGTCTGGAGCGGTCAAATCAGGCGATCTTGCTGGCCAGTGCAAATCGCCAAAACGGGAGATTAGGCGCCCGGGAAATGCATCCTTCAGCATATCGGTTGTGGCACGTGCAGTTTGTGCCGTTGCACCGTCCTATTGGAACCACATGTTTTCCAATCCCAATTCATCAAGTTGCGGCAAAAAGAACTCGTTGATCATTGCTCTGTAGCGCTCACCATTCACAGTAACCGTTTGGCCCGCGACGTCTTCGAAGAAAAAAGGTCCGATGACTCCTCCAGCGAAACAGCACACCATACAGCGGGTGTATTGGCTCTTCGTGGGTTACACGCGGATTTTCAGTGCCCCAGAAGCGTAAATTTTGCTTATTTACGTACCTGCTAAGATGGAAATGGGCCTCATCACTAATGATTATTTGTGATGAAAAAACCGACCGATTATTGGTCAAATAAATAGTCAGCAATATTCCGCGTTCTGGAGCAGTGTAGCGTAACATTCTTTATTAACGTGTATTTCGCATGTGTTTACTACACAAATGTCAAAACAGAACTGACATTAGGTGCCAATCGCAAAATTTATAGCATTTTCTGATAGGAAGATTACTTTTGCGCCACCTTGTATATAAATTGTATCTATCTTTTAAACAATAACTAAATTACATATTTTATAAAGAAAATTTTTAGAGTTTATAAATAAAATTGTATGTGATTGTAAAAATAAAACAAAACACTTTATAATTCAAAAAGTCATCACACACTTAACACAAGTATATGATTTTTTTTTTTGTTAATTTTCCGTTGTCCATTGACAAATTATAGTTTAAATGGAATTACATATATTTGAATAATTTACAAGCCTTTGTTTTTTGTTATTGTGCGTAGACGTTAATAAAAGGTATTAATGTGTAGAGACATTTGAAACATATATATATTTTATATCACCACAAAAATATTCGATTTATTAATTTTATTTCAAAAAAGTTTAATAGAATTTCTTAAATTTAAAGCAAACCATGGGTTCTTTATCTTGAGGAAAAAAATTGCTACCGTAAGGAATTAATGTAATTTCGAAATTCCGATTAAATATTAATAATATTTTAATATTATGTAAATAATATTACAAATCATATATAAACTAAATTATGTACATCAAAGTTCACAATTTATTAAAAACACTGCACATACATATGTATATGTATACTTATAAGCAAACATCTGAATGTTGATAGAATCGATTGTTAAGGACTCACTTTTACGAAGAAGGTCATATTAAACTAACTTGCAGAGTGTAATTGTAGGTTAATTATTTTAATTTTGACAGTTGAAATGAAGTAAGTGTTGTGTGTAGAAGTATTAATAGGTTTTACCAAAAAAGAAGTCATCTGTGTAATATTATTTAAATGGAGTTAAAACAAGATCACTTTTAAAAATCACTAAAATAAGATAATAAAAAATAAATATTTTAAAATATATATATAAAAAGTATAGTAACGTATGTATATAATAATTATATGGTGTGATTTAATCTCATCTTAATGTTAAACGTAAAAATTAAAGTACATATTAAAATTAAAGAATCGAAACCTTGCTAATCACTCTAATTTAAGTATTAAAATTAATAGATCTACATATAAATGAAATTAAATTGCGTTTTTAGAGTCAATTTAAATGTTTGTCTAATATTAATTGATTTCACTCAAAAATTCAGCAACACTCGATCGATTGATTGAATGAATGGTTGATTCTATTGTAATGATTTTGCATAGATGTAATTTATATTTATATTGTGCAATATTCTGTTAGAATTGGTATAGATTTTAGTAGTTCACTTATATTATGCTGTTCCAAATGCGCAACTAATTTGTCAGAGGTACGTAACAGATTTGTAAAGTTCTCTAGATTTTCCACGATCTCCTTTGTCATTGTGTCTGATGATTTATTTATTAGTTCAGCAAGTTTTTTACCCACTTCATATTTTATAAATGCATCTTGCAACAGCTGGGCATGTACAGCAGATGGCGGTGACGTGGACGAACTTAGATAGACAACGCATAGTATACACAAGGCAATGAGCGCTTCATTTTGCATTACCAAATGCTGAGAGGTTAACATATTGACCATAGCTTCAATGGTACAATCATTGCTGATGAACTCATTAAGGCTGGAGCGATCGTATTCCATGGGTGGTATTTTGTCGGCCAGCTGTTCTGCGGGAGCATCTCCTTTGCGTGGCAACGCATAGGCGATTTTGCTAAGATAGGCGTGTTTTATAAGCCAAGCCATTAAGCGTAATGATTCTCCCGTGACACCAGCATAATCGGAAGATTTACTCCAATGCACCAATTGTTCAATTAAATTTTTATTTTTCAATAGCTCCAAAGCAAGTTTTTCTGTAAAGTAATTACCAAAGTTTTTCAGAAATGTATTTATGAATATTTTAAACATGTATAAACTTGAAATCAATTTACTTACCTTGACAATCTACAGTCATTCGGAGTGTTCCTAGTAATTTGAAAACGACTGGCGGCTGGTGTATTTCCAACATTGGCAGTATAGTCTCTACAAGACCGGCTTGTATGACAGCACCTTTATTTGGTTTCGGTATCACAAGGTTGCGTAAAGTACTCAGCAGAGCATGCTGTAGACGCACATCGTCCTTGACGCCATTATTTTTCGCCAATACTTCCAATAGCTTATTCATAGTCTTATTTTCGACCATATGAATGCAATGGCTATCTGTGCGTGCGAAATTTCCCAAAGCCAAAACGCCCGTAGTTAAGAGATCAACATCATCTGAATTCAGCCAATCTTCCATATTTTTAAGCAACGACGTAGAATATAAATAGTGCATAGATTCATCTGTTATGGAATGAATATTAATATTTTAAACAACAAAAATGTGTGTAGATTAGATTAACTTACCACCAGTGAGAATTAACACAATTAGTTCACAGGCCAATTTCATTAGGGCTCTTGCTTCACTTGTACTCGCCAATGTTTTGTATTTTTCCAGCAGTTGATAAATTGTTTCACAAAGGCCGTCTTTTGCTAACAATAACTTAACATCATCATTCTCTGCCTGATAATGTAAAAGTTCAAGGCACATTTCTGCTAAGTCAGGATTTGTAGATGCGGCCAGAATACGCGATAGCTGTATGTTTAGACTGGCATCAAAATTCAAATCTGGCACATTTTCTGTGAGTATACTCATCAGGGGCAGAGTATTTAACAATAAATCCTCATTTTCTTCAACGTTCTCCACACCAATGGCAATAATATTTTGAATTTTCTGCATTATTTCTAATTCCATGGCACGTTTTGCTAAACCCTCACCTCCAAGTAAATAATTTGATAAAAGACCTCCACGTACTTTGACAAATTGCAAAGCATTTGTTTTGTCCTTAACGTCTGTGATGTCCAAAAGTTTAATAAGAACAATATCTCCCTTCAGATCGAGTATGATATCTCGCGCTTCATCGTTTAAATAGCAAATGTTACCAAGTGCTCTACAGATCTGTATGGGTAATTCCATTGTTTCCGTTTCGTTGTTAACATTACGCAGACAATCGATGAAAACCTTTATAATTTCAAGTTTTGTAAATTTCTTACGCTGTACTTCGGATTTTGTTATCTCCGCTATGCATTTGGCAGCTTCTTTGCGCACGTTCACATTGTTCGATTGTGTCAAATTCAGAAAGAATTCGGCCAAATCATGTTTATCAAACAGTTTTGGATCTTTTGTGGCGGATATTTCGGTTAGAATTGTTGTAGTATTGTCTGACGTGTTGGTGGGGCTAACATTTGTAGCTCTTAGCTTTTCAATTAGTTCATCCATTTCACCTGCAAATGTAAAAGTAAAATATTTTAATTATTATATTCTTTATGTAAATGAGCATTTTCACAGAAAAGTTCACCGCGACCGAAAATTAATATTTTACAAAAATGTCCTTTCTACTTGTATCATTAAAGAAAACTACTAGTTAATATTTTATTAAGTAAAAAGTAGGAAGTATATTCAAATGAACTGCAACGTTATGTTCATGTTTATTTAATTTTATAACAATTTTTTATTAATTTTTTAAGTTCTCAATTAAAATTTTTTTTTTGCATTTTTTACTTTAGTGTCCTTATTGTGCAGTACTATGTATATAGTCTCGCGTAAATGCAAGCATTCATATTAAACTAAGTTTTATGCAAAAAATGCGGGGCAAATCGTTTTAGGACGAATATAGAAGTTTACCACTGTCATGCACATATGTATGTTACCATGGGCGATTGTTGCCTTTTATGAAAAATCTATCTTGAAAAATTATTAGAATTGTAAAAATATTCTTCACCCATAAAAAATATCAATATTAAAAATACATAACTTAATTTTGTGAGTATCACGTAAATCCTATAGTTGTTGGAAATGTTATGGGGATCGGTTCATATTAAAACAATGCTACCAGCACATGGTCCACTCACTTTTACTTTTATATTGGTACTGAGGATTTGTGGCGGTTTAGCAACAAATTTATTTTTATTTGAATGTAAAAAGTTGTCAACTTTCAATTTAAAACTTTATTAAAGTGTATGATCTAACTTCGTAATAAAAATTTCATTACATTATGTTGCATGACTTAAATGTTGAACTGGTACAGAATGGTAAACTAATAACTAGGAATGTTTTTTTATTTTATTTTGTAAAACATTATTTTTGTTGCTTTCAACCTAAAATAAGTACATTAACCGGAAATAGCTCAAAGACTGACATATTACATACATTTGTACTTTTATATATATTTACATACATATATGTATAATATGAAATTGTATTTAAATATAGATATGTGCGCACATTAGGGTGGTTTTATATTATTCATTTAGCTTTACCAAAAATGTTTATTTTGAATTATAGTAAGGTGAAGGGAACATTATACGAGTATTTGAACCTGTCGAAGATAGTAGTTAAGCTAGTTTTCACTTTTTTGGAATTCGAGGATTGCTTGTCGGATTTGTGTGACATGCTATAAAACTGCAATGCTGATACTTTGATTGGAATCGGATCATGTTAACCTGTGCCTAGTTCATTTACATTTCGCATTATATAATTATATGTACTTTAAAAAAAATTGTCGTTTTGAGAAATGCTTAAGAAATACATTGCATATCCAAGATTCATAAAAGCTCTAATATGTATTAAGTTTTATTTAACTAGAATAAAGTTTACACATTCCCATCTGTGGCAAAACAAGAAACATAATTTCAAATCTACAATTACAAACTTTATAAAATTTTATTAAACAAATTGTAAAAATTTAATAATTGCTGTTTAGAATTGTATTAAGGATTCATATGACAGTAAAATGCAATGCAAATGGCTCTCTCGATACTCCAGTGTTATATACGTGGGTACATTAACAATTATATGAATCTTCAACTTTTACTTTCCGAAAAGAAACCTGACATAATTTGTCTCCAGGAAATCAAGTTGAAAAATAATTTTACTCCAATTATTCCTAAAAATTATATTGGATACTTTTTTAACCCTAACACTACATCCAAATAGGGTGTCGCAATTCTATTTAAAAAAAAAAATACCCCATAAAACTATTATGACCAATCATACTTAGAAATAAGTACAAATGTTACATTCACCCTTTTTTCTTTATACTTCCCCCACAAAACCCACTTATAACTTCTGAATTAATAAATCTTATTGGTAACATTAACTCACCAATCCTCATGGCTGGTGATTTTAATGCCTGGAGCACTCTATGGGGTTCTCCCACTACCAATTCCAGAGGATCTATTTTAAAACATTTCTTAAATGAGAAAAACCTTTCTACTTTAAACGATGGTTCACCTACCCATTTAAACACCCACAATGCCTTTACCTATATTGACTTATCAATCACATCTATTTCCCTTTTACAAAATTGCAAATGGTATATAATAGACGACCTACATAGTAGTGACCATTTCCCAATTATTATACAACTTCTTTTTAACAATCGAACAAGCTTTCACTCACCTTCCATATTTAACACCAAAAAGGCTAACTGGAATCTTTATCATAACAAAATCTTAGAATTTAACCAAAATTTCGAAATATCCAATAATGTAAATAAAGAAGCCGCTAATCTAAGAAAAATCATACGTTTATCTGCCAACAGTAGCATTCTGCATACCTCAAACAATAACAAAAAGAGATCCAAAACGTCTCATGGAAGCAATTTCGTCAAAATATGTCAACGGAAAACTTAATAACATAAAAAAAGAAATGCTGTATTTAATAGGGTTAAAAAAAATAGCAAAACGTAAATCGTTTCAGGAGTTTACAGAGCAATTTAACACCGCAACACCTTTCGTCGTTCTGTGGAATGGTATTCGTAAACTAACTGGCAATTACATTCCACACTCAATACGTTCAATTTTATTTAACGGTAACACTATAACGGATTCACACGACCTATCCAAGACCTTTGCAAAATATTGGTCAGATTACTCGAACGATCAAAATTTCCCCCAAACTTTTCAAAATAATAAAACACAAACCCTCTCATCCCATAATATAACATCGTGTCCAAATATGTCAGTAATATTAGAAAAGCCTTTCAATATGCAGAAACTATCATACAGTTTTGACACCTCGAAAGGTAAACCCCCTGGAATTGATAAAATTTCCTATTCCATGTTAAAAAATAATCCTATCACATTTAAAAATCGCATATTAAAACTGTTTAATTCAATCTTTGACTCTGGTACAATTCCACAATTTTTCAAAACAGCCCTGGTAGTCACCATACATAAAACCGCCAAACCTATAAACAAAATAGATTCTTTTAGACCCATCTCACTCGTACCATGTTTGTAGAAACTTCTGGAAAAAATGATCCCAAGACGCCTAATGTGGAAACATAAACTCGTAACACGAAATCAAACTGGTTTTCAATCCGGTGTAGGAACAATAGATGCGCTTATATATTTAGATCACATAATATGTAAAAACCGCTCTACGAAAAAACATACATCTATATTGTCAATCGACTTTATTAAAGCATTCGACAAATTTGGAATTCATATTGTTCTTCAGAAATTAACAAATTGGGCAATAGGATCTAAAATGTTTAATTTCATTAAATTGTTTCTAACAAATCAGCAAATTAAAGTACGGGTTAATAACGCGATTTCTGACTGATTTCCACTGTCTGTGAATCTTTTTATTATTGCATTTGATGATTTAAGCCGTATTTTAAACAGTAATAGTAACATTACTCACTGTTTATATGCAGACGATCTCTACATTATAGCAAACGCACAATCAACTATCGAAATCAAACAAGATTTTGAAAATACTCTACAATTAATTGATAATTGGTCTAAATTCTCTGGTGCCGACATTTCGTTTGAAAAACCGAAACATTTGCATATTTGTAAAAAACAAAATTGTAACAACATTAATATAAATTATAATAACATCACTGTAAAAAATGTAGATAATTGTAAGATATTAGGTCTTAATTTCGATTGTAAATATAATTTTAAATATCACTGTAACTATTTGAAAATGGAATTGACAAATATGCTAAACATTATTAAATTTCTTTCATCATCTAAAAGTAATATGCATACTAACAGCCTACTCAGTTAGAACCCACCTAGTTTGAAAATAAATTGCAATTCTTTAACAAAAATTATACAACACCCAAATTTACAAACAATTTTTCAACGAATTATTTGCAGAATCTAAAGTAGACAACTCGCAATTTGTATTCACAGACGGTTCAAAAACACCAAACCATGTTGGATTTGCACTTGTTGACGAAACCGGATCTACTCAAGTGTTGGGACTTCTACCACAAAACGTAACAATTTTTGAAGCCGAAGCAATTGCAATTGCTGAAGCTCTTAAATTACACAAAAGCTCCAACATTAAAATTATTATCTGCACTGATAGTCGGCAGCTTTTGAAGCTATTAAGAGCTAGTTTCTGGGATAAAGATAATCTACATTTTTCGCTTAAACCTAGATTAAACTAAAAGTTGTGTTTCTCAGTTATTATTTATTTGATATATAATCTAGGTTTAACTGAGCATCATTGGTGAGTTAAACCTAGATATAAAATGTCAAAATACAAACAGCTGAAAAATAAAATAAACAATTCAACAATTGCAAAGAAATTTACGACATTTTAACAAAAATTAAAAAAAAAAATGGATTATTCTAGTGATGATGAGGATTTAAATGATTCAAACACATATAATAACCTAAATATGTCAATTGTTAGAAAGATACGAACAATAAGGACACGTCCAAATCATTTCTGCAGTTATATATATATATATATTATGTCCTGTGGTTCCTAGTAGGAACAAAGGGCCGCAACGAACTCTTTCCATTCGATCCGGTTTGATGCTAGATGTTTACTTTCCCTCCAGCTTAGCCCACTTTGGTTTACTTCAGATTCAAGTTGGCGTCTCCAGGTGTGTGACGGGCGGCCAACTCTTCTTGTATTACCATGGGGGTTCCAGTCAATCGCAGATTTAGTAGGGTCGCCATGTGGTCTACGGAGCGAGTGACCTATCCAGCGCCATTTTCGATTAAGGATCTCGATGTTAATTGGCCGTTGGTTTGTCCGTTGCCAAAGGTTAGTGTTAGATATGGTGTTTGGCCAGAATATCTTGAGGATCCTACGCAGGCAGCGATTAACAAACACCTGGATGGCGTTTATTTCTCGTGATCTCATGTTCCATGATTCGCATGCGTAAAGGAGCACCGATTTGACGCAAGAATTAAATATGCTAATCTTAGTGTGTTCCGAAATAGAGGTAGACTTCCAAACAGGGCGCAACATGCCAAATGATTGCTTGGCCTTTGACAACCGATAGGCCACATCATTGCTGCAGCCGCCAGTATGTGTTAAAATGCTACCAAGGTAGCAAAACGATTTTACTTCTTCTAGCTCAACATCCTGTATTTTAAATTTGCTGTTATTGAGGGTATTGCAACGCATTACCTTACTCTTTCCAGTATTAATTTTTAATCCAGCTTTTGCAGCTTCGGTTTCGAGAGATTTTAGTTTAGCTGACATATGACGATAGCTGTGCGATAGGAGGCAGATATCGTCGGCGTACTCCAGACTCTCAAGTTGTTGAGTAAGCCCCCATCTTATACCTCTATATATTCGAGTGGCATTGCGCACAATGACGTCAAGGATAATGTTGATGAGAAGGGGTGATAGTATACATCCCTGGCGCACTCCGGTTACCACATTAAAGCTGTTACTTAGAGCGTTGTCATGAACAACTCTACATTTCTGCAGTTATACCGACGCCGAATTCTTTCAAAGATTTCGCTTAACGAAACAATCCGCATATAATGTTTTAGAACTAATTGAACCACACATTTAATCCATTTTTTTAATTTTTTTCAAAGTTAAAGTTTTCAAATACTCTTATTGACGCGGTTGCTTTTTTACGAAAATTTAAGATGTTGCCATATTTATATAAAAAATTAGGATATGTATTTTGACTGAACAGTACGGCAGTGCTAACAAAATTGACAGGAGGTAATCCACTACTGAGAAACACAATCAGTAGTTAAATCCCGGCAAAATATATTTGAGGTTTAATATAACAGTGTGTTAAGCTGAATTTAACTGAGAAGTAAAAAACTATCTCTAAGAACACGAGAAGCAAAAAAACGAGACAATTATATTTATTCAGCAACTCTTAATACAAATGAAAAAAAAGGTAAAACTATTTTGGATACCAAGTTGGTATTAAGGATAATGAGGCAGCATACATTGCAGCCAAGAAAACTAATATGCTTCCAACTATTACTTTTATTCCCCAATCAAGATCATTAATAACAAGAAGTGCCATATACAAATTGAACTCCTCTGTTAACAGGAAATGGAAAAATTATAACCAATTGTACAATAAAATAAATCCGGATAAATTACCACTTCAGCTTCCAATTTCTACAAGCTGCCTTAAAAACAAATAGTAATAACAATATAAAAGTTTTCCAACCTAAACAGAAATGGTTTGACTGGATCTGTTGGCGCTACAGAAGTAATATGATAACAAGGCTTAGAATATACAGAAAGAGTCACACCGTTTAATAAATCAAGATATATCGCATCTCGAAACAAATACTTGCTGATTGGCAAAAACAAAAAACTAGAAATTTATAATAAAAACTTACAACATGTGAATACAGTTAAAAGTTCTAACGAATGGTGGAAACTATAAAAATCATATAGTGTGAAGGGTGTATTAAATGCTGAGAATTTTTACTCTCATTTCAGTACCATGTTGAGAATAGATGAAAACATTCATACTATGAGCTGGTGCATGCCATACTTTACTGATCCTATGTTAGACTTCCTTTTGAATTCTGTGAACTACGCTGGGTAATTAGTACGCTTAAAGAAAATAAAGCTCTAGGACAGGATGGTATTTTCTATGAATTTTATAAAAATGCCCCAGAATGCTTTCTCGATGAAATTCTCACAGTTTACAACAAGATATTTTTACATGAGCAAATCCCAATCAGCTTCAAAAAATCACTAATAATACCACTATTTAAGAAGAAGGAGAGCCAAACATACCTAGTAACTATCGTGGACTGTCATTGATAAATACATCGTGCAAAATTTTTAATACTATACTGCTGAATAGAATAACTGAATGGATTGACAACAACAATATCTTAAATGAGCCGGCTTTAGAAAAAAATACTCTACTGTCGAAAATATTTTTAATTTGGTAAACATAGTCAACTTGAATAAATTGATCGGAAAAAAACATATGCCTTTTTTTTTTGTAGATTTTTCTTGCGCTTTCGATATGATACCAAGAAACAGCTTGTTTTACAAACTATCTAGGCTTGGATTGTCGTCTAGAATAGTAAGAATATTAAATCGTACATATGAAAGCACAGTAAGTCAAATCTGGGATGGCAATACCCTCTCAAACACTTTTGCGATTGAACGTGGTGTAAAACAAGGTTGTATTTTAAGCCCTTTACTATTTTATTTGTATGTAAATGACCTTCCCGATGAGCTACCTGGTGGTGTGAATGTTGCAGGCACGAATGTTAAAATTTTACTATATGCAGATGATATAGTTTTACTTTCGGATTCGCCTTTGGATATACAACTAACGATTGATATTTTATATGTTTACTGTTCAATTTGGAGTCTAAAAGTAAATTTAGATAAGTTCAAAATTCTCATATTTCGATCAGCCACGCGAATATCCTCTACCTTAAAATGGCATTATGGAGTTCAATATATTATATTATAATTGCATACAATTTATCTTTCAAGAAACATCTGGCTGTCAAGCTAGCAATAAACTCGGCATGGTCAAAGTATATGTGACCCGGCCTATGAAAAACTGGCTTATGACTCAAAAAAGAAATTGCGAGACACAGCTGTTAAAGATAAACAATGCATTTCATCAGTGTGTGTTTCACAAAATAAGAATAATGTTATGATATCACATCTGCAATGGCAGCTGGTTCGAGGACTCAACACTTTCACCACGCGAAAGAGCGTCTCAAAAACTATCTAAAAGAAAAAAAATGGAAAAATTTTTTGAGTCATAAGCCATGGGGTGGTCACATATATTAAACCCACAAATATCGAAATATAATAAAATAAAAATCTTTCATGCTGCCTCCAGATCTATAATGTTTTACGCTGCACAAATATGGGGATACGAAAAATATGATGAAGTCGAAAAACTATATCGGGTTTTTATTAAAACTTGCCCGCCAATACTCCCAATTGTATGTTACACTTAGAAACTGACCACGATTCTCTATATGGAACCACTCTGAAACTCCATTTTAATTACATCAATAATGTATTAAGTCTAAATCACAATCGCTTAACTCGAATCTTAGCTAAAAGTATGTCCCGGTTTACATTATGAAATTTTTGTCGCTACGATTCTTGCTTTGTAGGCGAGAGCGGTAAGTCGTACATACATGTATGTATGTATGTATATATGTGCTAGTTACAATCAAATACATGTGGTTATTTTACCACAAATTTATTATTATTTTGTTTATTTTGAAAAGGAATTGTCAAAAAATATGAAAACATGTATACATCCACAAAAAATCGCTGCAACAAAAATCTCACAATGTAGACGCAAATACAATTTTAAAAAAGATACGACAATAATCGCAGCGACAAAAATTTCATAATGTAAACCGGAACTATCATATCAGAAAATGTATGCTGGGCAAAAGAGTGGTCTGATCTCTGTATTTATCTAGGATTCTCCCCTCCTAACCCTGGCCAACCTTTGTGTGCCTATTGGAAATCTATTTTAAACCTACTTAGAACTAAAGAACGCGAAAATTACATCTTAAATGCAACAAACTCCCAGCATCATGATCTCAACTCACAACTTAATTTTAATGGTCTGGCTTCTCTCACCGCAAATTTATCTTCAAGTATCTCAAGTGTTATAATTAAAGCAAGGGGCGGACTACTAAACTTAAACGCTATTTCACCTCTAACAACAATATATACGTGGACAGTCAGGCGGCACTAAAGGCTCTGGAGCGTAATCAGACACACTCCAACCTAGTGCAGGACTGTAGAAGAGCTCTAGAGGAGCTATTCGTACTCTACCAAGTAAAGTTGTGTTGGGTACCAGGGCACTGTGATGTACAGGGAAATGAGGTGGCAGATGAACTGGCTAGACATGGTTCTGGTTTGGACCATGATACTAGAGAAAGGGGAATCAAACCACCTATATGTCACTTCTACATGTTGATTTATGAAAGATTCCGTGACTGTGCGAACCAATCCTGGGGCAGTAGGTCAGTAGGCCTTATGGCCTAAACTAAATGTAAACGCGACCGAAACGCTGATGGAATTGGACAGGTATAGTCTCAGGATTCTGGTAGGTTCGATCGGGGCCTTCAAAGGCAAATGGGATCATAACACACAGGACTTCTGTAGGGTGTGTGCGGATGTAGAGGAGCTAGAGACAATAGATCACTTCATGTGCAAACTGTCCTAGGTTACAGAGTCTTAGACTTAAATGGCAAGGTAATAGATTCCTGGACGAACTCAGTAATGTTGCTAGCTGCAATCAGAGTAACATTCTGGGTTTCATTAGGGGAATAGGGTGCCTATTTAAGGGACGCTCTATGGCAACTCCAAATCCGTAGGGGGACACTTCTTTCTCCCTTTATCAAGCGGTTTTGGTTCTATCTTCCTTTTAATTCTATCTTTTCTACCGAAAGGAATCACAATGGACCAATAGGTCTCCGAGTGAAAGTGCACATGTGTACAACCCTTCCTAACCTAACTTAACCTAACAACCCCATCAGAGCAAAATATAAATTTAACTAACAAATTTCGTAAACATCTCAATATTCAACATGAAATTTAATCTAATCTGTAAATATTCTTAAGCCGATAGCGCATGTTGCTAGTGCTTTAATTTTAAGGTTTATTAAATTTTTAATCAATCAAAATATCAAAATAAATAAATATTAAATAAATAAAATGCAACAGCATTCGATTAAGGTCAAATATTTTAATATTTGGGAATTGAATAAAACAAAACTTACTGCAAAATGTAGCACTCCTCGAGCAACACCCTAATGTTAATGTACATACATTCATACTTATGTAAGTATAAATAAGTATCTTCTATGATTATATTTAAAAGAACTACTAAATATTTTGTATAGTTACACATACAAGTACTTTTGTATTTGATTTTTTTCTTTATTCTATTTAAAAATTGTGTTAATATAAACAAACTAACAAACAAAATATATACCATTGCAAAGAAATTTTAAAGCAAATGTTCTTAACAGGATTTAAAGATATGCATCCATACGTATGTATGTACATATGTATATAATCAATAGTACTAGTGTTTACATGATGATGAAAAAATAAAAAAATTATACGTTTAACTTACCTACATATGCATATTTTCTTTCTAAGCATGCGATTTGTTATTGTTTATATCAATTGCTGCTTATATGTATTATATTAGTGGAGTTTGAATTTCAGTACTAAAAATGGATTTTGATTTTCATGAGATTTTCAAATATCAAACTGTTTAATTTTTTAATTAATATAAAGTTTTATATATTTTATCTTGAAAAAAAGTCTCAATAAAATTAAATTTAATTAAATTTTCTCTAATATATAAATATAAAAAAGTTCGACATAATATTCTCTAAAAATTATCAAACTGTTTCTTCAAACTGGTCTTTTATATTACTCAAAATATTGTGAGATAATCAGTGTGGACCAACACTTTTAATAAAACGACATAAACTCGTATATTTCTTAATCGTTTTGAGTTCCGCCGACATGCTTAAGTTGAAAATACTAAATACGTACAGACATAAAGACGTAAAAGCTGTTTTAAAAGCACTTGGAGACTCTTAAGGTCAATTGTGATTCCCTTCGAGAAAAAGTTATAAATACAAAGAGAAGAGATAATAAAGAAAAGTAAAGATAGAGAAGTCACTAAGCCAGCTGCTTTCGATAATAAAGGTCATGTTTACTGCCTCATTTACTTATTCTTGCCGAATAGCAATCTCGTTTCTTCTATGTTCAGCTTGGGTAATTTGACCTTTACAGTCCATTGTCCTCTCCTAGGATTGGTTTAATAACCATCCTTATATAACTTGCCACTCACATAGTTTAACTCATACATACAGGCAGAAAGTCCCAATTCTTACGATACTCACATGTTCTGTTTACAAGCCATCCTTTGAATATATTCGAAAAAACAGGACAACTTCATTACTTTCGACCTTTGATCCTTAACCTACCGGTCGGTCGGTATTTTGATTTGTAGTACATATGTATGTATGTAGCATGTTATTTGCAATTAAAGAACATTAAGAAGAGTTATAATTTAATTGTGAAAAAATCAATTTTTTATCGACAAATTTACTTTCTCAAAAATGCGTCCTTTTTCGAACAAGGAACGTGTGTATGGTAACAATCAATGGTAAATATTTTATATAGAAATAAATCATAATTGTATTCATAGTTATTTTAATTTATTTATTGATTTCTAAAACATAATACTGTAGTACCATGTACATACATACATATGTATATATGTATCAAGTAATTAGTGTTTTTAGATATATTTATATAATTTATTGAAATACTTAGAATATACTAAAAACGTTGAAAGTGAAAGCGTATTGCGGCCATTTAAATCGCTTATGTGGGTACATATGATAATTTTGAATGCATAAAATAATACATAATCGTTGATTTAATATAAAGAGTAACGTGTTATGCCAATTTTCGATAGATTATCACAGGATGGCATTTTTAAACCTTGAGCTTGGGCAAATTGTGCACGACTTCCAAAACTGCGAGCACGTGCCATCATTGCTTCACCTGTAAATAAGGAAAATAAAATACGCAACATAACATAACAAGACATGACAAGTGGTTGTAAAAATTAATTGTTTGTGTTGTTTTACTTACGATAACTGCGTTCACGAAAACAATGTTGTTTCATAGTGTAGATATAATCTTCTTCAACTGAATTTTCTAAACGTGCCAATGAACCCTGATAATCACTATCGAAATTATCTTTAACATAATATGGAACAGATAAATGTTGTGTTTGACGACGCACATTGTATTTGCTAAAAGGATAAAACATTATTTATATTGTGGTAAGAAAAGAACCTGCCATTTTATGCATCAGATATTTTCATGTATCAATATACTCGTATACAAACACCGTTATATACATATACATATGTATATGTATATTTTTAACATTTAAAGTGAAAATATCTGGAATATACATAGTTTATGGGTAGTTTTTTTTTTTTTTTTTTTGTTAGTAAGATCTTACCTCGAATGTGCTAAACTATATAATGGATCCGTTGAAAATAGAGACATAAACATTGACATCAGTATCATTACAAGTAGTAACCCGAAAGCCAAACTTGGTTGTTGGCCCTGATCTTGAGGTTGACGTTGATTAGCAGACTGATATGGGCGACGACGATAATGACCCTGAGACGAGTGGTAATTACCAAAGAACATGTGGAACAATTCTTCTGCCGTAAACTCTTCTCCAGCACTAAACGAACCATCCGAAGAATTATTGTGATGATGTTGATGACTGTGACTGTAATACTGGTGATAAGATGAAGTGCTCTTACAGAAATTGGATGAGTTGCCATTTGGTGTTATGTAATCACCACCAGATAAATCGTATTCTTTACGTTTTTTTCCATCTGTCAAAATCGTCATAGCATTGCCCAGGGTTTTGAATGCCTCAACGGCACCGGGTGCATGATTTTTATCGGGATGCAAGTGCAAAGCCAACTTCTTATAGGCTTTTTTTATTTCACTATCTGAAGCCTCACGAGACACCGACAAAACTTGGTAATAGTTTTTGCAGTGGTTTATTTTCTTTACTAAATTCAATTGATCACTAGTAAAGTCTGATTGGGATTTGTATTCATCTGGTGATTTTCTAGCGTCTAGATTAGATTGTTTATGTTGACGTGCAAATGACGGCTTTTGGTTGTTTGTTGTTTCGGTTTCACCTGATTTGAATGCATTAGTTTGCAATTTCATTATTAGTTCTTGTAACTCCTCTGCCCTTAAACTTGCATACATCCGTTTAGCCTTGTCCAATAGTGCGATAGCTTTATCATAATTTCCATTATTCATTTCTATCAATGCCATGTCAATAATCTGTTGTTCTTCTTTTTCATCTGCATTGTAGTTGTTTAGTTTTGGGTTGTGATTGATGTTTGTTGTTGATGTATCATTTTCTTCTGCATGCATTCCTTCAAAAGCAGCTTGTTTCATTGAGGAATAACACAAATATGTTTTATCTTTTTTTATTTTGCAAATAGATTGTATATACAAGATGGTTTTAATTGAATTATAAACCAATAATATTCCTAATTTTTTTGGTTTTATTACTCAACAATTTTTAAAAGTTATCACAACAAGCATAACAACAAATTTTTGTGATAATCAATCGTTTTAGCATTCAGATGAACACGTTTCAACAGATTTAATTCTTATTTTTGATCTTTAAAATATTAATTTATTTTTAAAATATTTGTGTATGTCAAAAAAAATATATATAAAAAAACACACACAAACAATCTATCGAGGGCTTATTATCAATGAGAACGATTTGCAGATTTTCTAAAAATAGGGTTTTTCCTCAAAATTCTTCTGTATTATACGCTTCATCAATGGAAAATATTTAAACATTTTGTACGCTTTTTCAAGATTTACTTTTGATTTATTTATTAATGAGAGGATTATAGCTTAGTTGTAAAAAAATCAAATACATCTAATTCTAATTAGATTTGATTTAACGCGATCTAAAAATGTATGTATTTTTACCAGAAAAACGTTGTTTGCACTGGTTTTGGAGAATTTTTAACGGAATTTGTGATCAAAATCACTGAACCATCACCAGCAACTGATCATGATTTCGAAAATATTTCTAGCGATGAAAGTGATGTCTTTCGTAAACGAATGCGATTATCAGAAAGTAATACTGAATAAAAAACATATGTACATACATATGTATATCATATTTATATAACAAAAATATTTATTTTTAAGTTTTATGGTTTTTTGTGATTAAATTAAATTAACTCTTTTTTTCTATTGGTTTTGTTTAAATAAAATATGTTTGTGTATAAAGCACCATGAATTTGAATTATTTATCTTATTTTACCTGATATTTCATACGTGGAACCAATTCCCTCATTTAATATGTATACTCTATCTTTTTTTTACACAAGTTTTCGAGGAACGTATCTATCGCGTAAAAACAGAATTAGGTGTATAGCAAAAATCTCAAATTTGAATAGAAATTTCAAAGATAAAGTGTAACAGAATATACAAGTAGAAAACGAATTGGATTGATAAAAAATGTTTGATAAATAAAAAATCGTATAAAAATAAATAATACAACTTTAGTTTATAACATATAATATACATATAATATAATATGTACAATACATATAACTTCACGGATTTAATTATTAATTTTAACTTGTGAAATATAGCAGAAGTGTTTTTAATATATAATAGAAGATATATCCTAAAATTATTTAATGAATGATACACGTAACGACAAATGGTTCTTTATACTTTGAAATATATCGGGTTTTTCAATAAGAGCGCTACAAAAGTTTTTTTAAATAAAACAAAAACGGTTTTGGATATCAATGAAATTCTTTATTCCTGTGAAAGTATGTTCGATGCCATTATATGTGGAACTCGATTTGTTTTGCATGACCGCTTGCAGAAGTCCAGACGCTGAACCCAATTTTCGACGGTTTTCAAGCATAAATCGGCCGACATTGCTGCAATTTTACGTTCGATATTCGTACGAAGTTCATCAATCGTCGCTGGCTTGTTGGCATAGACCATAGGCTTGACGTAGCCGCACAGGAAATAGTCTAACGGCGTCAAATCGCACGACCGAGACGGCCAATTGACTCAACCATTTCGTGAGATAACACGTTCTCCAAACTTGGTTTCCAATAAATTGATTGCGACATTCGCTGTGTGGCTTGTGACGCCGTCCTGTTGGAACCACATGTCCTCAAAATCCATACCATCCAATTGGGCCAAAAATATTTTGTTATCATTGAACGGTAGCGATTTCTATTCACAGTAACGTGTCGGTCTTGATCATCACGGATGAAGTACGGCCCAATAACGCCGCCGGCCCATAAACCGCACCAAACCGTAATTTTTGCGGGATGCAATGATGACTCATGGACTACGTGTGGATTGCTGTCTGACCAATAAAGCATATTTTGCTTATTGACGAAGCCATTCAGCCAGAAATGAGCCTAATCGCTGAAGATGGTTTTTCGATGAAAATCCGAATCATTTTCAAGTTGTTGCTCAGCCCAATTCACGAACATACGATGCTTCTGGTGGTCAAGCGGCTTCAGTTCTTGCGTCAATTTGATCTTGTAAACGACGTGTGAGAGACACATTTGTGCTTTCTTCAACTGAAGCCTCAGCGGCAGCAATATTCTCGACACTACGGGCACTTCTTTGTCTCACTGGCACGGGAACATTTTGTACTGTGCCTGTGGATTCATATTTTTGTACTAGACGCTCAATTGTTGATCTGGTAGGACGATTATGACGACCATAAATTGGACGTAGCGCTCTTAACGTTGAGGCCGATGACTCCGAATTTCGGTAGTAAATTTTAATAAGTTTGACTCGTTGTTGGCCCGTATATCTTTCCATCATGAAATGACAAACCTTACTAAAGAGAAATGTCAAAAGAACGCCAAAAAATATAACGTCGTTTGCTGTCCCTATCGGTCTATTTTTGTACCGTCCCTGTTGAAAAACGCTTTACATACATACGTATGTGTTTGACGATATACATGAGGATTAAATATTTTCATGTAAATTATGGCTTGCTTTACGACTACTTGATGAAACAGAAAAAATATTCATATTTCACACAATATGTGGACAAACGACGATCGTTCGATAGTTAACTAAAAATTAACATATGCATTTAAAATATATTTTCTATTGCACTGAGTAGATAGAAAATAAATTCAATAAAGATAACTAACAGGTTTTTGTTACTGAGTATATAAAATTTTTGCTGTTAATTAATAAAATTTTTGGTTAATATATTCATGTACAAATTTACTTTAAAACTTATTTAGCAATTAGATTTTTTGTAGCTTTTATACGTAGAGTGGGGAGCACAAATTAGTACATGTGCATAAAAATAAAACAAATAAAGAAAATTTACAAACGTTTTTTGTTTTTTTTTTTGGTTAATGCTAAACAAAATAAATTACAATACAAAATGGAAAATAATAATTTTCACGAAATAAATAATTAGTAAAAAATATTTGCACAAAAAATATCCGTTTTGTTTGTTTTGTTAATGACTTAAAAAACGCATTAATTTGATATTAATTTAATTGCACTTTTGTAAATTATTCAGCACAAATCAAATTATAATAAGTAATGAAGAAACTGTCAAAAGCTATCGAGAACAATGACAATGACAAAAAGTAGCTATTCTACGCAATGCGGACGCACATCTCATGATTACACAAATGAAAAGAGACAAGTGTTTAAATATGCTTCTATAGATGACTAGACACGCGGAATCTGCCGAATAACCCAGAGGGAAGCACGGTGGAAGGAGGAATATATGGGGTTGCTTTATATGGTCCTCGGACTCGGATCACTAAAAAGAATCACAGAAATAATGAGTAAAGAAGACTATCTGCGTATTTTGCAAACTCATCTTCCCGATTTTATAGAGCGTGTATCATGTAGATGAACTTACGTTTCAGTTGGATGGTGGCCCAAAGCCAACTTCACAAATCGTGAATGAATGACTTAGAGAGTACAATTTTCTCTTGATACAGTGGCCAGCAAAAAGTCCTGACTTCAATCTGATTGAAAATTTATACAGTCGTGACAATACCGATTATCTCCAATTCATTTGGACGAGCTTTGGCAGCGGGTTAAATGCGAAGGAGAGTACTATATCTAAATGATTTAATTGAAATTTTGGTTGAGAGAGTTTTACAGCGCGTAAAAAGTGTTTTACGAAATTATGAGCTTAGGACTATTATTTATTATTATTAAATATTGAAAATACTATCATTACCTAAAGTTTTTTATAATAAAAATTGAGTACATGCAAATTGTTTTAGTTTTGTTTTTCTTCTTAGAACCTAATAATTTTAGTTTTGATTTATAAATTTAAATTTAATTTTCTTAACTATTACACATAAAAGAAATGACAAAACAATTTTTAATTTTCTTTATTTTAATTTTTACACACTAACAAGCGCACAAAGTACAAAAATTTCTCAACAAGAAAACATTTTTGAGAATAAATATACTCAAAAAAATAATTAAGGATTTTATATTTTTTAAACTTAATTAAATGTCATAATAATGTAATCAAAATATTTTATGCATTGGGAAGATAAGGAATCATTTGTAAAGTTATTTTTAAATTTGTTTTTTAATTAGTCTAATTTCATCTCCTCTGAATTATTTTAAGTGGTAGTTATTGGAATGGAATGAATACATTTAAAACCTAATTTTGTGCATAATTTCATTTCAGTTTTTCAACAAAAATTATTAAGTTTTAATTCTCGCGATTAAATTCTACATAATGCATAATTAACTTTCCTAAATAATTTAAAAAAGGTAGTATGTATTCGAGAACAGAAAGAGACCATTCACATTTGCTAACTATTCGCAAATTCATTGCTTTTGCATTGCTTTTACTCGACAATAATAAAAATGTGTATAGCTGTTTGTTTCCTCATTCCTTATTACTGTTTACTATTTTACATTCCCTTTTTGTTATGCGGTTATACATTAAGCAACGAAATAATTCAATGCCACATGAAAAAACTAAAAACATTCACACCATTCGTCCAGTATTCGTTGCTTTCAGTGAATGAAAACATAAAGAAAGAGCAAAAACAATACAAAACCTAATGAGAAAATATATATTTTTTTGGTTGTTGCTTTATGTGCGATTTATTGACAGTAAACTAGTAAAGTTTGATATTTTTTGTTAGTATGTACAACTTATACAATCAGCATTGAAACCATTCATACCAATCGTTAACCATTCGCACCAATCGTTAAGTATTCATTGCTTTTGGGAGTATACGTTTACATTTGTACAAGACATGCAATGCAAGCATCATTTTTCGTTACACTCCGTTTTGTGAATAATGACATGTATTGCTTTACGGAAGTGATTTATGTTGTCAACATGAGGTTCGTTTTTTGTGATTGTATTCAAAATCTAAAATTAACCAATCAATCCGTTCTCTGGTATGTATAGTCTTTTCGAGCTATAAAAAACTTTACATGGTGCTTTGTAGAAAGTTAACTGCAAATAAGTTAAATTTTCGTGCATGACAGAAATGATTTTATCACAACATAAAAAGAACAGAAGGCAAATAACTGTCACAAATCTTAACCAGGATAAACATAAACTTGTCTGCAAATAATTGACCAAGAAAATAATTCAATGGACATTTTCTGAATGTAAAACTAATATTAATATAAGAATTTTATATATTAAATAATCTTTATAGTAATTGTAATTCTATATTAATACTACTACTACACTTTCCAAAAATTTTATGAAAACATGACTGTAAGACTATTTCTAATATTATAAATTAGTATAATAGAAAAACTTTAATATTTACTTTATTAGTTGTTTTTTAATTGATTTTAATTGATCAAAGATAATGATTTTATCCTTAAATACGCAATTTAATTGACTAAAACCTACTCGGCCAATTTTGTGTTTAATATTTCGATTCAATTATCATATTGATTTGGCTATGTATACAATGATGAATATGTAAAGATTTCTAATAGTAAAACAATGTTAGTATGGGGTAAAAACATATAAAATCAACCGAAAATATTAACATTTCTGACCTCACCACCTCCAAATTTGATAAGATTTTGTACACATGATCTATGGATCGGTACAATAATATTTGCCAACTTTCAGACATATAGCCTTCCAACTTTCAGAATTATGGCCATTCCAAGTTGGCAAAAATCAATAAAAATGCACTCAGATGCCTTAACACAATTTTTAATATCTCGAAAAGTATTCATTGTACGTTAATAGTAAAGGGCTCATTTTACAGACAAAAACATGCGCCATTCCAAAAAAAAAAAAATTTTTATTTTCGATCAAGGATAATGTAAATAAAAAGATAATGTAAATTTCCAAAGGATATATCTCGAAAATCAATATTTTTAAAAATTTCAAAAAAATATATGTTAATTCTTACTATGTTTTGTACAAGTCTGCCAAATTTCAATGTGGAGTCTTTATTACAACATGAGTTATTAAGAAAAAAGCAGGCGAAGGTTTATGTATTTCATGAAATGTACCAAAATACAAAAAGGTGACAAATTACAAAAAGAAGGACAAATCAAATGTAACGGAACTTTTTCGACTTTTCTTTGCTTAAACTCTTTTTCTCCATTGCTAAACTTTTAATAAAAAGAACAACATAATGTATTATCATTATTAAACATTATTTATTTCTGAAGGATTCCTATTAAAAAATCTTCATCTGCCGAGTAACGGTTGACTTTAATTTTTTTTATCTACAGGTTCAATAGAATGCAGCTTTTGAGTTCCAGGAATAGTACGCAAATCTTTAAAATGAATTTGAAGGAACCGTGCTTCTTCTTCGTGGTCTTTTAGAGTTAAAAACTCGAAATTACAGTTCAAAAGATTTTGCAGGCACCATTTATATAATTGTTTTGGTGTAGTTATTTGACCTTGTAATGGACACTGTAAACTAGCTCGACGTGCCTCTCTCTTTACGGTACCTCCAAGACCGTCACTTGGGCCTTTTCCATGGCTTGTTGCAAAAAAAAAATGCCACTCAGCATTACATCCAAAATCTTCCATATGATAACATAAATTGATAAAGTTCGTTTTATTTTTAAACCGGGCAGCACTACCGTCTGAAAAATACGTGATTTTCTTCGGGGTTGTTTTAAACTTTTTTCTCAAAAATACATTCAGGTGGCGATGGAACAGGTGAACAGCTACAGAATCGTGTACAAGACAATCAGATATTATTATGAAGTTTGTATGTTGTGTTTTTCCATCTGATTTTAAATAAATAGCAATTGGGTATAAAGTGGTCTGAGAGTGGTTCCAGTGAAATCCCTGGACTGCTTCCTGAATAGTAAAAGAAGCATTTTCTGAAAAATCGCAAACTGCTATATACTCATTTTCTTCCAAATTTGATTTTCTTTCGCTCAGATATGCTGCCTGCTGCAATAAATAATTGAGGTAATAGAATTTGAAGCTTTTCACACAGGGAATCCACAAAAACGTCGGCTTGGCCAATCATGGTCTCCAAATTATCCCTATCTACACTAACCCATTGTTTATATGTTATTTCATCTATATAATTTTGCTCTAGTAATTGATTTATTTTTGCTTTTAAATTTTCAATTCCTGGACACTTGTTACATTTACGTAGGTGACACTTTGAAGAAGATGGAATGCATGTCATTTGTTTCAAACAATCTTTGTAACATTCAAGCTGATAATTCGGAACACCAGCAGTTATTTTTTTTAAATTTATAGCATCAATCATCAGCTTCACATTTTGATGCTTTGTACAAACATACACGTTATGAGATCCACTATCATTTGCTAGAATTATATTCCTCGGACGAAGTTGACAAAACTTGGAAATACCTATTTTTATTCCATCATGTCGTTCCTTGAATAAGGCGTACATTTCTCTTAAGTTTCCAAGCAAAAGTCTGTTATTTTTCCTGACTTTTGTACCATTTTCAAAAACAGACACGAAATCTTTCTGCCCGGCCATACACCTGCCGACGTCATAGGATTCATAAAATGATTTTACTAAACTGCTTGTCACTGGTGAAATTTGACTTCCCAGTTTTGCGTTAGGCGTACTCATCACACCCTTTGTTTCAACCAAATGCTTAACTTTCGCGCGATATAGTTTGTAACCAGGAATTCTTCCTCAATTTTATGTATGGTCCAGCTTTTTGGTAAAATTGTTAGCAGTTGCATTTTCTCACTATTTTTTGTTAATGTTTTAAACTTTTCTTTTAATTGTTCTATTATTTCGGATTGTGGGCACATATGCGAAGTTGATTGTGCTGAACCGTGGAAAATTTTGTCTTGAATCGAATCACTTATTTTCCTGAATTTTGCATCTCTGTACCGTTTTTCATGTAACTTCTTCTTCTTTATCGGAGATTGTTCCAGATACGCTAAAGATTGTTTTAATTTTGAAATAGCAACTTCTTCCGTGCCTGACGCAATGTCATCGAAAGTATCTACATTTTCGTTTATGTCTGAATCTTCTTCCAAATTAGATTTCTTTACATGCGAAAATTTTATTCTACATGTCGCACAAATTTTATTTGAAATCGTAATGTTTTTATCCTTAGTATACTGTAGCATCCATTCTTGGACTTGTCTTAAACTTTTATTGCATCCCGTGTGACCGGATTTTTTAAAAGGATTACAGCAAAGTGTTGAATTGAATGCATATATGTTTTAGTTAAATACCACAACCATATGAATTGTGCACGACTTTTTTGTATTGACAATAATTATAATTTATTTAAATATTTATTCTCTTTTTTTGCCTTTTCAAACGATCAAGTCACTTTAACACTATAACACTTTGACGTTTAGCACTTATGAAATCTAGTATTCAACTGAAGTTTGACTTAGAGTCTCTGAACTATTTATACTGTTTTTTTGGTACAAAAAAATAGATTTCATGTAAAAAAATAAACGCCTTGCTTTTCTTGAATTGGAAAATTTGCGTGAACTACGGGTCATAAAATGTTTTTTAAATAGGGACTGAATTTGCTACTGCCAATAAGCCGGCCACAGGTCATAAAATATTTGTACATTTTTTGTGTGAACAGGCAATAAATATTTCGCCTAGGTTATAAAGTCGAAAAAGTTCCGTTACATTTGATTTGTCCTTCTTTTTGTAATTTGTCACCTTTTTGTATTTTGGTACATTTCATGAAATACATAAACCTTCGCCTGTTTTTTTCTTAATAACTCATGTTGTAATAAAGACTCCACATTGAAATTTGGCAGACTTGTACAAAACATAGTAAGAATTAACATATATTTTTTTGAAATTTTTAAAAATATTGATTATCGAGATATATCCTTTGGAAATTTACATTATCTTTTTATTTACATTATCCTTGATCGAAAATAAAAATGGCGCATGTTTTTGTCTGTAAAATGAGCCCTTTACTATTAACGTACAATGAATACTTTTCGAGATATTAAAAATTGTGTTAAGGCATCTGAGTGCATTTTTATTGATTTTTGCCAATTTGGAATGGCCATAATTCTGAAAGTAGGAGGGCTAAGACACTGAAAGTTGGCAAACGCTATTATTATGTTTAACTTTCCCTTCGTACCAAATTTCATCCAATTCCAAATCGGTGCGGTCCACTCATTGGTTGATTTCATATGTTTTTACCCTATGGTATGTACTTGTTAATCTTAGAACTATTTTATTTAAGTCGCACACATAAATTAGTTTCTGGTCTTTATTGCTGGCAATTTAATGTTTCGATAAACAATAGTTTTACATCAAAATAATTCCATTTGCGATTTATGCAATGAAAATCCTGTTGATAATTGAACTTGAGATATCAACCTATTGTATCACCAGAATAACTTAAACGAATGCAATTGTTAACATCTGTTACTAGTTACAGAGTGAAAAAAAACGTATTCATTCACCACTGACAGTCACATACGAATTATCAAGTGTGTGTTACTAAGTGACATTATACTCCAAGTTGTTACAATATATTCCTATTTTGTTTCTCATTTTATTATTTTTGTACGACTACTGTCCTATTTGTAGACATTATTATACACTTTTGCTACTTTAACGTTTCAACAACTCCTGGCGTTGTTGTCATAAGTATTTTTTTTATATTTTTTGCCCAGCCACTACCTCCCTCTTCATCATTGCTTAGAAAAGCAATACAATCATTGCCAACTTCCACTTGTATGTTTTGTTTATATTTATGAGTAAATAAAACGCAATAGAAAATGTGGTCGGATGAATGGTTGGATGGATAAAAAAGAAAAAAATATTTTGGAATAGAAAAATATCAAGCGACGTTTTCAAAAAGAAAAATACGTAGCAGAGAAAATCACCGGCATGGCAAATACGCTCGAATTTGTTGTAGCAAAATAGTGACTTAAACTGATGTTATTATAATCTTTCCCTTCCAAACTCATTTTATAGTATGCAACTAAAAACAACATGAATGAGGGTATGTGTACGGATATCAGTTAGGGGTTCTTCGCAGTTTTCTCCAGGGAACTCCTGCTTTCGTAAAAAATATAATATATAACACTTGATGCAACTTTGAAAATTTTAGTCAAATTGGATAATAGAAACCAGTGCAGCATCGGCACAAACATTTGAAAATGCCGGTAGTTATTAAATATGCAAGAAAAAACTTCATTTGATTTGGAAATGTTATGTATACTGTTTACTATATTTTTATAATTACAGCGTTATCTAAATCTAGCGAGAGCCTTTAATAAAGTATTTTCGCATTTTCAACTTTATAATTTAATAATTATATGGCGAGAAAATTTCAAGAATACCCAATATTTCCCCGCTTTAGTCCGGAGAAAAACCCTAATGGGAGTCCATACTATCAAACAAATTGTGATTCAAAGTTTTTTTGTTATGTATGTACATTTATATGTATGTATGTATGTATAATGTTTTGCCACATTTAGAATTTCTTGTCATAATACAGACGCGTGTTTGACGCATTTCAAGGGTCGTAATGTTTCGTTCTTTTCCCCTATTTTTTTCGTACGTTTTTCTATAAGTATACATATACATATGTATTTTCATTTTTGCTATTTTGTTATCTAACAAAATGACTGAGACTGTTATTGCTGTTGTTTTTGTTGTTATTTTTATGAGATGTAATATCTTCAACACCTTACCATACATTGCCCCACAACAAAACACTGCCAACACACCACCCCTTTATCGGAATCCCAGCATCACCATCCTATTGAAATTATTTTATGTTTGTTGCTTTACTTTAATTGGTCCTTTGTGTATGATTCCTTTACAGTTGTGTACTCGTATAGCTGATTAGGGATTGGGAGTTGGCAACAATTTCTATTAAAGCTTTTAAGTATTTTTCCTTCTCGTTTAAACGGTAGTTATAAATATTGGCTGAGAAAAAATATAATTTCAGGCAGAAACATTTAATCACTTGGAACTTAAAGCATACAATAGTACTACCTTACCCACGACAGCCGGTTCTACGCACCGGAATGACCCGAGATCACTCGGCCAAGGGCTGTCAACTCAGCAATTACTGCTGTTACAACAACATCAACAACTACCTTGCATCTCACGGTATTTCGATGATTTTTAATGTTAGAAATCTTAAGGCCCAACTATAATATGCATAAGCAAGCTTAAGCAAATTGCAAAAGTTAACGAAAAGGCTGTCAAATGCATAACCAGTTCAGAGTTAACTTTTAGGTGGCTACAATGACTTTGAAACTTTTTGTCCACAGTTGCTCATTTATGTTTAAAAATGTTTTTATTTTAACAAAAAGCCATTAAATGACTATATTTTATAAATATTATTATATTATTTTATAATTAAAAGAAAACTTCGTACCAGAAACGCATAATTTTTCCTTTTTTTTAATTTTTTGGCAAAAGTACTAAAATGTACAGCTGTGGCAGCACTACATTGTAAATAATAATAAACGTTTACATATGTTTTGTTAATTTTCGTATTGTGTTTGCAAAAATGGAGAAAAAACTTAAAAATTTAAATAATATAAAAATATTAAAGTTAGCGCTTGAAGGCCTGTGCACATTAAAAGAAATAAGTGAACTACACTGTAAAAGAATAAGACGCTCTTGTTCTGCCAAAGAAATAAACTGCGACAGAAAGACATTTTTGTTAAAATAAAAAGGGTCTCTTTTATTGTAAAGGCACTTATTTTTTTCCACATTTTCTATTAAATTTAAAATAAATATATTTTCTTCCATTTTGTTCAAAACACAAACAAACAACAACAAACAGCTGATTCCGTACAGAATGTGCGATCAGTTTCGCTTTTTGCTTAAGCAAATGACAGTTGAAAAACTTAACGAAAAGTTTCGTTAAGTACATTATAGTTTGCCACATACAATTTATATGTGTTCGCACGTTTGCTTAAGCTAGCATATGCATATTATAGTTGGGCCTTTAGTAAATTTAAACGGGATTTTCCGAAATTTTATAATATGTTGTAAAAATATTCTAATTAAAATCATAACTACATAATTTCGGTATTTCGGCTTCGCTCGGTATTTACTAATGATTTGTATTTCATTGAATAAGATGTATTCACAACCTGCCTGTTCTTATTTATTTGCAAATAAAATATATAAAATATATATATATATATTGTATAAATATCGGTACCGACACTAAACGTTGCACAGATCATTTACATATATACAAAAATCATCCCACAAAAGTGTTTTGAATTTCGGTCTATTTTTAACCGTATGCCCCATATAAAGCCCTCTTCCGAAAATCACTTTAATATCTAATCATAAATCTCTTATAAATAAGGGTACCAATCCAAAATTTTACACGGATCATTTACATGCATGCCTAAATCAAACTGCTGGATTTTGAGAATATCGGTCCATATTTGACTATATCCCCCCATAAGGTCCACTACCGAAATCGACGTTAATACTAATATACATCTTAAATATACTGTTATTACGTTGAAATTCGACGTGAAATATCCTCATATGCATGAAAATAACTGTTCCAAAATTTAAGAAGATCGACCCATAATTTGTCATAGCTGCCATATAAGAAGCATTTCCAAAAAAACAAATAAACCCACAAAAATGTCTAATAAATATCGATATCGAACCAACTTTTATATGGATCAGAAATTTTAATCCAGAAATCATATTAGTATCGGTTATACGGCAATTAAGCTACAGACATCTTCGGGATCCAAATCTTTAATAATTCTGTCAGACATGCTTTCGAGAAGTTTGCTATTTAAAATCAGCAAAATCCGTCCATAAATAACGAAGATATGAGCAAAAATCCGAGACAACCTCTGAAAATTTCATCAAAAAAACTTAGTGTATTAATATTGTTCATCAACAGATGATTAAACAAAGTGTTCGAAAACTTTATGTGTGTTCTGAAACCGTAATATAAGTGTTTAAAAAGACAGTGTGTTCATTATACCCTTTTTTATTTTAATTGTATTTGTGTACATTTAAATAAATAAAGACTCGTTATACATATTTTCTTCAACCTATTTGACGCTTTAATTATGCAATTAAAAAGAATCCGGTTAGTTTAATGGAAATAAACCACCGTTTTTAAAAGGTAAAAACGTAACAATATAATATATATATCTATCTATATATATAAAATTCAATGTATGTATGTATGTATGTATGTATGTATGTATGTATGTAACGTATAGACTCCAAAACGGCTGAGCCGATTTTGATGAAATTTTCACAGCATGTTACTGTGACTCTGGAAGGAATAATAGGGTACTTTTTTTTTACCACGCCCACTTTTACGCCCACTTTTTTAAAATATTGTAATTAGAAACCAAACCTCTGGACCGATATTTTTGAAATTTTCACAGCATGTTACTGTGACTCTGGAAGGAAAAATAGGGTACTTTTTTACCACGCCCACTTTTACGCCCACTTTTTTAAAATATTGTAATTGGAGACCAAACCTCTGGACCGATATTCTTGAAATTTTCACAGCATTTAACTGGGACTCTGGTATGATTAATAGTTTACTTTTTTTGACCCCGCCCATTTTTACGCCCACTTTTTAAAAATTATGTAATTGCTCCCATATAGTTTTTAACAGATTTACTTCAAATTGTATACACATTATATACTCCAGGCGAGGTAAAAATAAAGATTTCTTAAGCCACGCCCCTTTTCACGCCAAATTTTTGAAAGTTTTATACTTTATTAAATTTTCACAGTAGGATATTCTTACGAAATAATAAATTCTTGACTATGTAAGTGGACAAAAGGGCATGGTGTCGCCTAAAGCATTGCAATAAATACATTAAAATTAAATAAATAAATGTTTGTAAATATATAAATACGTTTTATTTTAAGACGAGGGGGGGAGGGGGGTAGCAAAGCACACCGGGTTTAGCTAGTGTATGTATATAATATAATTATGCATCCACAACAAAGGTGAAGGGTATATAAGAATCACCTTAGCCGAATATAGCACTCTTACTTGTTTTATTTATTATTTTCAATAACATTGCCTAATGACCATAAGCAGTCACAAATTTCTAAATAAATATTAGTTTTTACAATAAAAATATAAATACTTTATTGAAAATCTATATATATATATAAAATAGGATGTATGTATGTATGTATGTAACGTATGGACTCCAAAACGGTTGATTGTACAAACGGGGGTGGCACTTCCCATATAACCCAAAAATTTAAATTTCCATATTTTGGGCATTTTTTGACCTACGTCAATAATATGCGGTACATATGGTATTGGCATAATTAGGAATACGAACCAGGAGAAAAGTGGGTGGGACCACGCCCCTTTATAGGAAAATTAAAAATCGTAATATAGTCTTAACTACTGGACCGATCGTCATTAAATTTTCATAATAGCATATTCTTACGAAATAATAAATTCTTGACTATGTAAGTGGACAAAGAGGCATGGCCTCGCCCACTGAAATACATCATCCTATTATTATTATTTTTCCATATGGAGAAGATGGATATCACTTTGAAATGCGTCAAATCAATCAAGCAACCCGTAAGGCCGTTAATTATCCTGTTGAGTTCTTGAATTCACTCGATGTGCCAGGATTTCCATGACCGGACTCTATGTGATTTTCGAGGAAACTACAAACCGATGGGAGGCGCTCTTATTATTTTTGTTGGTGATTTTCGTCAAACTTTGCCCGTTATTCCAAGATCAATGCCCGCAGATGAGCTGAAAGCATGCTTGAAAGCTTCATATCTTTGGAACCAAGTCGAGAAAATCACGCTATCGACGAACATGCGTGTGCATTTGTTGCAAGACCCGTCTGTCCAAACATTCTCAGAACAACTTTTTGACATCAGAAATGGAAATATTCCAATTAATTGCGCCACGAACGAGATTTCGTTCCCGCCTAACTTCTGTCGAATGCAAATGAATATTCAAGCCGTTGTCGACAAGGTATTCCCAAGTCTAATAATCTTCTACAAAATTTCGGATTGGCTGTGAGAACGTGCAATTTTGGCACCAACAAATTATTATGCCAACAAGCTCAATGAGCAAATTAAATTGAAACTGCCCGGCAAATTAATCAAATACAAATCGATCGATACAGTAATGGATGAAGAACAAGCCGTCAATTATCCCACTGAATTTTTAAATTTATTGGAACCACCCGGAATGCCACCGCATGTGCTAACATTAAACGTTGGATCACCGGTAATTCTTATTCGCAACTTAAACGCACCAAAGTTATGCAACGGAACCACATTGACCATCAAAAACTGCGCACCAAATTTAATCGAGGCAACAATCATCGGTGGCAGATTTAAAGGCGAAAACGTACTTATTCCACGAATTCCGATGATTTCCAACGATTTACCATTCCAATTCAAGCGGCTCCAATTCCCTTTTCGTCTTACCTTTACTATTGCCATCAATAAAGCACAAGTCCAATTATTGACTATTGCTGGCTTAATTTTGGAAAATTTATGTTTTCCACACGGCCAGTTGTATGTGGCTTGCTCCCGAGTAGGCACGCCAAAAACAAAAAACATTGTAAGTAAGGCAATCCTTGTTATAAGAATACACCAAATATACCTTCCTTTACCTAATATATAAATACATATTAGCTTTGCTTTAATACTGATAAGGTTCGTTGTTCACTTTAACATTATCCAACCACCCCTTGTATTAGGGAAGAAATTTATGAGCTTCAATTGTTTTTTTTTTTGGTTAAAAAGGCAAAGATTTTTTACCAATTGTGTATGTGTGTATCTTCTATTGTATTTTTTTATTTAAATAATCATTGTAAATTTGGGTTTTATTTATTTCACGCAGATTACATAGATTAAGTTAACATTTGCAATGAATAAATTTATGACCCACATGTAGTTGAGCCACATTTGGAAACATTATCAAGTTTGTCCCTTTTAGCTTTTGGCTAATTTAAAAGTTAATTTATATTTATAAACACTTGTTTTAGTTTAACAGTATGTTATTACTAATGAAGGTTTCTTAATCTTGAAAATATCATAGGATTTATTTATCAAACATAATTCGTAAACATCTTTGATAACTGCATATATGTAGGTTAAAACTCTAGTCACCTGAACTTAGTGATGGTAAAAAAAAAGAAAAGAATAATATGTTTCCACGACGACTTGAATCATCTGATTCGCTCTCTGAATCATGTTTATGAATCATGCTGTTTACATGACCAAAAAACTTGATTCGATTTGACAGTTGTTTTTAATAAACAAAGAAAATAATTTGCTTTGTTTACAATAATATTAAATTTTTACAGCTAGTGCAGATAAACTTGCGATAAAAATTAGAGAAGAGTGCAATTTTTCGTGCTTCGCAAGTTGATTCAATATGAATCTACTTGATTCGCTCTTAAAATTTTGTATGGTGAAGCAAGTCATGATTGGGGTGTGAAGCATGAATAGAGAGCGAAGCATGTACCGTGGAAACGTAGTATAATCGAAAAGAAAAATAATTGATTGCAATTAATTGGAAAGATTTAATTGATTAATCGGTATTTTTAGGTAAACATAAACATAAAAAGCAATTTTAAACGCTGAATTCCATGAACTGAAATTTTTAGAGAAAAAAATTTCTGAAATTTAAACGGGAAAATTCTACAAAAACTTCTCCTATTTTAACAAAACGTCGAAAGAATATTCAGCCAAATAAATTTAAATAACAAAAATACGGAATTCTTTTAAATAAGTACCTGTACTCGTATGTGATGGATGAATTGGATTATATACTCAAAATGTTATTTAAAACTTAATAAACTAAATTGTTTTGAGACTGTAATTTAACCTGAATTAATAAAATATGCTAAATTCAGATATTTATTTATAAAATACTGTAAGTCTTGCTTCACGCTCGTCAGTTTTAGCTCACTAGTTTTTGTTCAATTCTCTTTTGAACTTGTTATTTCATTTACATACGTCAAATCAATTTTCATACTTTTTAATGCAAATCAATATGCATGAAAAAAAAGGAAATAAGAAAATTGACTAATACTGTCAAGTTCTCTTTTCCTTTCCCATTCAAAAATACTTCAGAATTGAAGAATGCAAAAGCAGACTAAGATATTTTAAAAATGTTACACAAGTTGTGTTTCTTATTTAAAAAGTTAAAATTTAAATACTACTAGAAATAGTGACTTTTTATTTTTCCGATTTTTTTTGACGATTTTTAAAATTCTCAATGACTGTTCAGCACACGAAAACACTCAACCATGCGTTTGTTCCTCTTCTCTTTTTCTATTTCTTTTTGTTCCTGGATGTCTATCGATTATTTTTTGGAATAATCGTTTAATAACTCAATTAATCGAAAGAGAATTCACGATACGATTAAATCGTTAATTGAAGAAAAATAATCGATTATAACTAGTTTTTCGATTAATCGTGCTATCACTACCTGAACTATAAATTTCTAATGCAGGACCAGATAGAGAAAATTTTAATTTCATAAAATGTTTTTTTAACCGGTTAGATTTTCCTATCTTCTTATTTTTGATTTTATTGTCTTATAAATATCGTAAATTAATTATAATGGTGAAAATAAGCTAGCAATTAAAAAAAAAAAACTATTAATAAAATAAATTTTTTAGGAAATTTTTCTGCAATCTATGAAATGAATCTACTACTGCTAAAAATTTGCCTCTCTCTCATATATACGAAAATACTGGAATTCTCGATTAATAAATATGTACTACAGGATGGACAAAGCTCAAGTTTATCGTAAAAAATATGTAGCGTTACTGCAGTATAGAACGTTACCAAAGGGTACATTACCTAGTCCTGCAACACTATTAATGTCAAGATCTTTAAGGACAAAAATTCCTTCGTTGCTAAAAAATCTTGAACCAAAAGTTGTCGATAAACGGGAATATAGACAACAACTAAATTTGAATATACAAAAGTATACTGATTATTACAACAAAACTGCTAAGAGAGCAAAAACTGTCCAAAAGGGAGACTCTATTTTATTTAAGAAAACACCTACAAGCTGTTGGTTTAGCGGGCAAATTATAGATTCATGCAAAGAGCCAAATTCATTTATAGTTAAGGACAGCAATGGTAATCTTTATAGAAGAAACCAAGACCATATTAAGAAAACACCAGATAGTATAACAGTTAAAAATCAAAAAAAGCAATCAAGTAGAAGAAAATAATAAAACCTGCACAGAATCAACAGTCGCTGTAAACAGTGACTGCCAAGATTATGTTACGAGGAAAGGTAGAATTGTAAGACAACCAAAAAAGCTAAATTTATAAGTTGTATTTTATTTATACCTATTTTTACATAATAATACATTGTATTTATCTTCATATTTATTTATAAGCTGTATTTTATTTATACCTATTTTTACATAATAATACATTGTATTTATCTTCATATTTATTTATCTTTAAGAGGGAAGATGTTGTATATATCATACATTAGTATTAATCATTATAACTTTATAATTTACTTAATATATATATATCTGGCAACACTGTCATATGGATTGTAAACAGTAACCAGATAATCAACTACTATTGGTAATGAATAAAGACATTCTGATATAGACACTTGAAAATACACAACAATTTCATTTGGGAGTTATTTCACTGTATCTACAGAATATATATACTTTATAGGGTCGAAAATTATATTGTGGAAATTACAAACGGAATGACAAACTTATATACCTTCTCATGAAGGTGAAGGGTATAAAAATTCAACTTTACAATTGAGGTTATAAACATTATACAAAATTTTCTACACAACAGATTCTTAACGTCTTTTTGAGTAAAATTTCGTCGGAAAAAATAAATAATACTGCTGGTTGCCCTCAAGGATAATGCCTGTCACCAATCCTTTGCAATATCTTTACAGCAGATGTTCATGAATTTTCCAACTGCATAATTTCAATATTTGCTGACGATACTTCGATTTTGTGTGTTCGATTCCAAGGATTTAATTTAGAATTTGCAGTTTTCTCTTGATGATTTGAAGAAATATTTTAATAAATGGAAGATTATGATAAAACCAGACAAAACACAAGCAATTTTATTTACAAGAAAACGCATACCATTCCTCAAAATTAATTGCGTTTTTTGAACTTTGACATTCCATGAAACATCAGTGTAAAATATTTAGGTATCATTCTTGATTCTAAAGTAAACTTTAATAAAACTATATACATATATAAAAGAGAGTGACGTTAGTTACTAGCTTTATAACTAAAGAACGCCAGGACCGATTGCAACGATTCGCACGAATTCAGGCTGGTCTCAGGCCAGAGAAGAAGAATACCCGGAAAAAATTCAGAAATTGACCACGCCTACTTTTTTTTAAATTAATATTTTTATGTGTGAGTGTGTGTATGTACTTTATAGAATCGTAAATGATCATGTGATGATCTTCGGCAAAGTTGTTGTGCATGAGCCCGGGAAGGTTTGTAAGTTGGTACAACCACGCCCACTCTAACGCCTACTTTTTTTATTTAATTCTAAATGGGTTTTTACAGATTTACTTCAAATTGTATATACATCTTACTGTAGGCGAGGTAGAAATACAAATTTTATGTGCCGCTGGAGCGATCTGCCTGAAATTTTCACATCACACCACTAAGTATTTATAGAATACTTCTTTTTTCCGACCACGCCTACTTTAACGCTTTCTTTTTTAAATTGTGTAATTGATTCTACTCTGATTTTAACATATTCACTTTAAATTGAATATCTTACTCTAGGCGAGATCAAAAATTAAGATTCATACTCCACGCCTCCTTTCACGTCCCATCTCTAGCGATCTTTTTTGACCGCCTACTTTTTTTTAAATTGATGCCGTAGCAACGCCCGCAGTGTACAGCCGAATGCGACCACGCCTGCTTTAAAATTGTGTAATCGATTCTACAAGGGTTTTAAAAGACTTACTTCAAATTGTATCACCCATTACTTTTAATTATTAGCTTCTAAAATTCAAAAATCAAATGTCGTTCTTTGTATATCACAATTTTTACGACAATTGTTTTTTCACCTAATTTGATTGAAAACATTTTTTGTTAATTTTTTTTTACAAAAACAAATTCTGGTTCTGCTATTGCCAGTAGATGGCGTTGTGTGCATAAACTTTTGACACCTGATTTATTTTTGTAGTATTTAAAAATTTTCAACCTTTTTTAAAAGTGATTTCAAAAGGTAAGTTCTCTAAATGATTTTGTGACATTAACTGCTTTTGTGACATTCATTTCTCAGTGTTATTCATAATGCCGCGACCCAGAAGATCTGATCTTTCGCACCGAACCCGTAATGCAATTACAAATCGGAATATTACCAATCGATTGAATACGGATGAACAAGAAATCGCACGAGATCAGCACCGTGTTAGTATGGCCCGACTTCGCGTAACGCAAACACAAGAAGAAAGACAGGCGACAAATGAAACGGGTCGATTAGCAATGAGAAATCATGGATTAAATCAAGCAATTCAACAACGTGAAAATCTAAATCAACGCGTAAGAAGAAGAGCTTCAAGTGTTGATTTGAATCGAGTAGCGTTTCATTACGATTGCACTTTTGACTACAGCTCGCATCCTTCCGTTCAAATTGGCCCAATGGAGATTGTGTGCAACCATTGCGGTGCATTAAAGTTCACCGGAGAATCGCCTGGGTTGTGCTGGCTCAGTGGTAAGGTCAAATTACCAGCATTGCCTTCACCATTGGTACAACCACACCACTCTAACGCCCACTTTTTTAATTGATTAATTGCTTCTGCATGGGTTTTTACAGATTTACTTCATACAGATTGTACCCACATCTTACTGAAGGCGAGGTAAAAATAAAAAAATTAATATTTGTATTGTTTTTTTAATCTGCGGGCGCAGGGGCGTGGCAAAATCCAATTTTCATATTGCATCACCAATGACATACGAGCATACATACATATATTTTGCTTTTTTTATTTTATTTAATTTTTTTCAAAGCCGTTGTCATGTTTTTCAAAACGAGATATCAAACTCTTAAATCGGTTATGTAGTTCCGAAGATATTTGTAAAAAACTTATGTTATTAACGATCCAATATCAAAATTTTAAAACTTTCGAAATGTTGCATTCAAAAATCCGAGTTTTCGGTTTACTTACAAAATATTTACATCATTCGATAACAGAAGATATTCCGCGCTTACTAAGGTGCAACATTATACAATAAGTTAAAAATAATATTATATCATCAATCGATGATAAAAAACTTTATGTACCCTTGCATTTAAGATACCTACATTTTGTGCACATTTGTGAGTTTTTTTCAAACGCTGATAAAAAATAACAGTATATTCAAACAAATTGCTCGAAGCGCTTGATCGGACTCTACGTGATTTTCAAATGAATATTCAAGCCGTTGTCGACAAGGTTTTCCCAAGTCTAACAATCTTCTACAAAAAATCTGATTGGCTGTGGGAACGTGCAATTTTGGCACCAACAAATTACGATGTCAACAAGCTCAATGAGCAAATTCAATTGAAACTGTCCGGCAAATTAATCAAATACAAATCGATCGATACAGTAATGTATGAAGAACAAGCCGTCAATTATCCCACTGAATTTTTAAATTCATTGGAACCACCCGGAATGCCACCGCATGTGCTAACATTAAACGTTGGATCACCGGTAATTCTTATTCGAAACTATTGAATTGACAACTTATTGCCAACTTATTAAGCATTCTAAATGCAATCTGGTAACATTTGTTTATCATAATTATCTTTTGTAACATCTCTGTCTCCTTCACTTCCTTTTAAAACTTGTAAAGCACATTACATCACAATAAAACTGAATTTTTATAACCATTTAAATAAAAGGCATCCTAGCGTTTTTCTATAGGTTATGGGCCCAGGTTGTTTAAATAAGGGGTTCTGAAGCGTTTGCATAAGGAATAATTACAGGCAAAGAAAGATGACATCAGAATTAAAAACATCAGTGGCCAAGTTAAATGGTGAAAATTATTTCACATGGAAATTCAAGATCGAGATGCTGATGATTAAAGAAGGTGTTTGGGATGTCTTGACAAAACAAAAGCCAACAACCAATCCCGATAATTGGATTAAGAAAGATAACATCGCTAAAGCTACAATTTCTTTATCTGTGGAGGATGATCAACTTCATCTAATACGGCAGTGTTCAACAGCGGCAGCTATGTGGCAAAGTCTGCAGGATTATCACGAAAGAAAAACTTTGGGCAATAAAGTAAGTGTGATGAGGCAAATTTGCAGCCTACAACTTGATGAACACGGTGACATGAACGCATATATTGGTACGTTGCGAGACTTATTTATAAAATTAATGAATTTGGATGAAAAAATTTTTAACGAGAAATGGAATGTTGCAATGTTACTAAGCAGTTTACCAACAAGCTACAACAACTTAATAACAGCTATGGAGTTACGACCTGAAGAGGAATTAACAGTTGCTTATGTTGAATCCAAATTGATTGAGGAATATTCCAGACGTAAAACAAGTGATACGACAGACGTGCAAAAGGCCTTGGTGGCTTCGAACAAGAGACAAAATTATAATGTTGAATGCTATTTTTGTAGAAAGAAGGGGCATTTAAAAAAGAACTGTTTAAAGTACAACGAATGGAAAAGGAAGCAACAACAACAGCAGAAGGCAAATACAGCAAAAGATAATGATTTTTGTTTGGTGGCAACAGATAGTTGTGGCAAATGGATAGTTGACTCCGGTGCTTCCTGTCATATTTGTTCTGATGAAAAGGTTTTTATGAACATCAACAAAAACTTAAAGAAAGAAATTATTCTTGCTAATGGGGAAAAGATCGTTTCAAATGGTGAAGGTAAAATTAAAGTTCAATTTAAGAAGGATGACTCCACTTATAACAACATTACTTTCGAAAATGTTCTATATGCACCAACGGTTAGCATGAACATAATATCAGTTAAACAACTAACAGAAAAGGGCTGTCACGTGGATTTCCAGAAAAATAAATGTATAGTTCGCAAGAATGGTGAAACGGTAATGTATGCAGAAACAAATTCTGGATTATATATATGTAAAGAAGATGAACAGTTAAATATGGTGAATGTGTGCGGAGTCAACTGTATACACTATTGGCATAAAGTCTTAGGTCATAGAGATACAGATGCTATAAAGACTATGCAATCAAAACAGCTGGTAACAGGTATGGAAATAAAAAATTGTGATAAAATTGACTCTTGTGAAATATGTCCACTTGGAAAATCTAGTCGCACACCCTTTCCTAACAAAACTGGGATAAGCTCAAATAATTTATTTGATCTCATACATACCGATTTGTGTGGACCATTGGCAACGCCAACACCAAGTGGCAACCGCTACATACTAACGTTTATAGACGATTATAGTAGATATTGTAACATTAATTTATTGAAGAACAAATCTGAAGTGTTAAACAAATTAAAAAATTTTGTTTCACTAATAAATACTAATTTCAACAGGAAACCAAAAATCTTCAGATCTGACCGGGGTAAAGAATACGTCAACAAAGATATTAGACAATTTTTAGAAAGCGAAGGTATTCAAACGCAATACACAGCAGGATACAGCCCGGAACAGAACGGCGTTGCAGAACGAAAAAATCGTTACCTAATAGAAATGGTCAGATGCATGCTCGCTGATGCTAAATTACCTAAGGAACTGTGGGGCGAGGCTGTATCTACCGCAAATTACTTGCAAAACCGTATTGTTACTCGAACAACAGGAGTCACTCCCTATGAACGCTTGCATGGAAAAGTTCCGGATTTAAGTCATCTAAAACTGTTTGGTGAGTCTGGTTTCGTTCATATTCCTAAAGTACAAAGAAAAAAGTTAAGTGAAAAATCAAGCAAAATGATATATGTCGGATATGACCAACAATCAAAAGCATATCGTATGGTAGATACAAATTATAAAATTCACATCTCAAGAGACGTCAAGTTTACTGGTAAGGTAGAAGGTTTTCAGAAGGAAGAAGATAAAGGTCACGAGATTGAAATTAAGTTTGAACGACATATTAATGAAAATGAAAACAGAAAAAACAATGATTCTGAACATGAAGATATTATTGATTCTATTCGTGATTACATAGATGAAACTGGAACAGTAGAAAATACTCAAGAAGTGGAACAAAACTTAAGAAGAACTACCCGAACAACTCAAGGAAAGATTCCAGGAAGGTATTTAAATTTGAAGGAAGCTTTTAAAGGCGCAGAAAGTGAAAAATGGTTACGAGCAATGAAAAGCGAAATTGAATCGATGAAGAATAATAAAACGTGGATTCTGGTAGAAAGACCAACTAATCATAATGTTGTAGGGTGCAAATGGGTGTATAAGAAAAAGCAAGGCGATAATGGAGTGGAATATAAGGCCAGATTAGTGGCACAAGGTTTCACACAGCAATATGGCATCGACTACGAAGAAGTTTTTGCACCTGTCGTATCACACACAACTCTACGAACTCTATTTGCAATCGGCGGCAAACATAATCTTTAAATTCACCACATCGACTGTAAAACAGCATTCCTTAACAGCAACCTGAATGAAGAAATTTATATGGATCAACCAAAGGGATTTATGGAAAAAGGCAATGAAAATAAGGTATGTTTACTTAAAAAATCTATATATGGACTTAAACAATCCGCAAGGTCATGGAATCAAACGATTCATGAAGTTTTAGTTAACTCAGATTTTCGTCAAAGCAATTTGGACCCATGTCTATATATACGATCAGAAGGGGTTGAATTAACATTCGTGTTGATCTACGTCGATGACATACTGGTCGCTTCAAAAGATGAAATAATAATTAGCAAAGTTAGATATTTTCAAAAGGGCATTTAAAATTTGCGATTTGGGACCAATACGGCAATACCTTGGCTTGCAAATTGAAAGGTCAATAGAAGGTTGTTACTCTATTTCACAATCGAATTACATTGCAAAGGTATTAAAAGAAAATGGTCTTGAGAATTCAAAACCATCATCAGTTCCTATAGATGTTTGTTATGGTAAATCCATTTTAGAACAACATTTATTAAGTAATAACAAAAATGACCAAAAACTTATTGGAAGTTTACTTTATATATCTTTAAATTCGCGACCAGATATAACAGCTGCAGTTAATATTCTTAGTCAAAAAACAAGCAATCCTAACGAAGAAGATTGGTCTGAACTCAAAAGAATAGCCAAGTACTTAAAAGGAACCATAAATATGAAGCTTCACCTTACTACAGATAATGATAAAATTCTTGTCGGATATTCGGATGCCAATTGGGGTGAGGATAGATCAACTAGAAAATCCAATAGTGGATATGTGTTTAAAGTTTATGGAGCCGTCGTATCATGGGCGTGTCGAAAACAAACTTGTGTTGCCCTCTCTTCAACCGAAGCAGAATTCATAGCATTAGCTGAAGCGACAAAAGAAACCTTATGGTTAAAAGAGCTTTTAGCTGACTTCGGAGAGCAGATCAACGAACCCATATTAATCAATGAGGATAATCAAAGCAGCATTAAAATTGTCGAAGGCTTCCAATTAAATAAAAGAACAAAACATATTGATGTAAAATTCCATTTCGTAAAGGATAATGTTTCCAAAAATATTATTCGATGTCAGTATTGTCCAACTAATGAAATGCAAGCGGACTTGCTAACAAAACCACTTCCACCGCATAGATTAAAATATCTTAGAAATAAGTTGAAAATTTATGATAATTTAGAATGAGAAGGGGTATTGAATTGACAACTTATTGCCAACTTATTAAGCATTCTAAATGCAATCTGGTAACATTTGTTTATCATAATTATATTTTTTATCTTTTGTAACATCTCTGTCTCCTTCACTTCCTTTTAAAACTTGTAAAGCACATTACATCACAATAAAACTGAATTTTTATAACCATTTAAATAAAAGGGATCCTAGCGTTTTTCTATAGAAACTTAAACGCACCAAAGTTATGCAACGGAACCACATTGACCATCAAAAACTGCTCACCAAATTTAATCGAGGCAACAATCATCGGTGGCAGATTCAAAGGCGAAGATGTACTTATTCCACGAATTCGGATGATTTCCAACGATTTACCATTCCAATTCAAGCGGCTCCAGTTCCCTTTGCGTCTTACCTGTACTATTGCCATCAATAAAGCAAGAGTCACATCATTAACTATTGCTGGCTTAATTTTGGAAAATTTATGTTTTCCACAGGGCACGCCAAAAAAACAAAAAACATTGTATATTCGCTGGCCCCAAGATGAAGTAATAAATAAATATAATTTCCAACTTGCCTTAAATAAATGCGTTTCTTTTTTGATTGAGCCCATACCTAGACCATATGTAAGTTATTCTGTAACAAATCTTTATGATAGATATTCCATAAATTTATTTAAAGGCCGTTCCTTTTTTTTAAAAGCTTAATTTAAATCGTGTGGTAATACAACACTAATGTTTGCTTAGGGCCAGCAACGCGGACCGGGTCAGCTAGTAATAAATAAAATCAACAAATTAATAAGAATATTGTATCCAATAATAAACAGAAAATCTCTACTAAATATTGATAACAAACAACTGATTATTAAATCCATATTTCATCCCATTATGTTCTTTTGTGCACCGGTCTGGTTTTCCACCACGAAATGTCATATAAATAAGCTCCAGGCATCACATAATAAACTTCTCAAGATGGTATTTAATTTATACCCTGGCATTATTCTACTCGACGTCTACATGATCTTGCTGGCTTCGAACTTGTCCACAATAGATTAGTCAGACTGACCTTTTATCATCGTAATTTTACTAGTAGTATAGTTTTTTTTTATCTTAATCTGCTTTAAATAGGTTCTTGCAAGATTTTCCCCTTCATATTAAATAATAAAACAATCTGGTAAATATGTATGTATTGTAATTTAAAATTCACTACTAAGTAGAAAAGGAGCGATGCTTCTAAACTCTTTACATTCTAAAACAAGAAAAGCTTTATCAAATTCATCTTTATTGGAGCAAAATAATTTCAAACCAATTGAAATATAGAAGTAGTTGAAACAGTATTTTACGTTTAATATTCTACACATTTCATGTATTTGCTCTATTTGACACTTTAATGGTCATCTTAAAAGCAGCTTCGATAAAAAACTTCATCGTTATCGTCATCATCAAGGGTTTGTAGAGGTGTATAAAAGTTATAATTTGTAGTTCTGTAAGAGCTACTAGCAGTTGTTTGTCTTTTACTCATGTTGTGCCCGTAGGAGGCAACAATAACATCTACGTTTCTACGCTTAATCTTGTCTTTTTAATTTGAAATGTTGATAGTGCAAGACTCCTTATTTTCTTATATCTCTAAACATTTTCCTTTTCTTTTGAAAAAGAAAACATCACTCTCTTTTTATATACATATTTAATTATTCCTCTTACTCTATCCTCAAAGGGAATCACAATGGACCACAAGTGGATATGTCTACGTGTTTGCACACAACTTCTCCTTACCTAACCTTTACCAAGTTCTTTTAAATTAATAGAGGCTTATCTATCATAACATTTATTTAAATTTAAGTATACATACATACATATATGTATATTTATGTATATGATGAAAAATACATGTTTAAATAGCAATTTAAATTTATTTCAAATACAGCGAAAATATGTCGATTAAAATGAACTATTTTGAACTAAATACTTTAAATAATTTAATTAATTATTAATAGTCTGTTCACCATATGATTCTAGTTCATCTACAAGTTTGTTTCTTAGACATCTTTTTCATTTTTAAAAATTTTAAAATTTCTTGTGCCCGTCAATCATAGACACTCTACATGTCTAGAAAGTTCAATACTTATTTAAGAACCAAAATTTGTAATGCATTTGTAAAATGATTCATAAAGTAAATTGAAAACTTACCGTAACAAACAAATAATAAAAAAGGCATAAAAAAGTTGCTTAAACTTATTAAAGCAAATGAATTTAAAAAGGAGACAGATTTTAAAGAAACGTACAATGAATAAAGTTATTTATTTAAGAATTTATGTTGATGTATTTAGCTAATGGTATGGTTATCAACAGTTGTGGTTAGAAATATAGCATTTGCCAAATTTATGGTGTTGTCTTACAAAATCTTATTAAATAATTTAAAATTTGTTGAAGGAGTTAAAAAATACATGAAGTTTAAATGGTTATTGGAATGTTTCTGCGGTATTATTTTATTTTTTATTCATAGCTTTATTTTCCAAGTTTGCAATTAGGAATGTATTCAGGTAAATTACAATACTCTAGATCCCCGATTTGCGTCGTTAATAGTGGCCGGGGAAAAGCGACGCAAATCGAATCTATTTTTTTTTATACAAATGTATTGACACAAAATTTCAAAGTCGACGCAAATCGGAATCAAAACAACGCAAAGCGGACAAACAAATAGGGCCTCCAGTGTATATCAAAATATATGTATATGGCGTAATAGTTTTACATTCGATAACTTTTTATAATCCTTGTGTGTTATAAGCGAACTCCATTGTAATGAAACACTTGAATTTTTTATATATCAGGAGCTTTTAACTGTACATATTTCTTTATGTATTTCTTTACAATGATACAAATTTTTTATTTGTAAGAATCAAATAATAGGCTTTTCGTCTGTGGTATCTGAGAATGATTGAACCTTCTTATAACAGTTAGCATAGTTTTAAGGTTAACTTACATTTAAGGAGTAAAATAGATCTCAATATAGTTTTTCATGTAAATAAAAAAAAATATATATTATTTAAAAATATTACAAACATAAAACTATATACAAAGGTTCCAATTTCATATTAAATTGACATGTTCTAAACAAAAAGTCCGATTGAAATAAAGTGTAGATATATTTCTTGAATGGGATCTTACTGAAGTTAATGTTTGTGTAAAAATTTAGGTATATCTGATATAATGTTATCAGAATCTGGTCCTTACGTTATTTTAGTGCTTAGAATAACCAACTAAAACATACATTCACCAACGATGTCTTCTCCAACACTCTTCACCACCTGGACGAAGGAGTTAAAACTCAACAAGCATGGTCGACTGCAATCGCGCACAAATTGCGAAATAGGAACAATGTCCTCAAAGTGCTAGCCGGCAGCACTTGGGCTATGTATAAAGAAACCTTGCTTGCTACTTACAAAACGATTGATCGGTCGGGTACTTCAGCTTAAGGAACACAACGTCATGTTGACTAAACAGTTCCTTCTGTCACCGAAGGAGTCAACCAAACTTCCATATCATACAGTTGGAGACTACCCCGAGGCTTGTCAGACAAGACCTTCGTATAGACGAGGAGCACATACCGAGTTATGTGCAGGAACCATTTGATCGTAACTCGTATATGAGAGCTTTGAACGACATTCATAGAGACGCCATTAAATCCGCGGTAGCAGAATACCGCATGAATGTCGTACTTGGAGGTCGCCCACCGACATCGAGAAAACTCTGCCGTGTAAAACAAGAGTCGTTCTGGCACAACTCAGTACTGGATAGAGCGACACTCTCATGACACTCTCCACATATTCAACTGCCCAACCTGCCCTACTTCACTTTGTCCCTAGGATCTGTTTACTCACCCACTGGAAGTAGCGCAATTTCTTGGACTGGATTTGGCAGATCTCCCGAATTAAATTTGTGAAAATATTTTGCTGCTACAACAACAACATTTTTAAATTAACTTTGTATCTATGTACATATGTTATATTTGGATTGCATCATCAATTATTTCGAATTAATTTTAGAAAGCAGCAAGTTTCGCGTTTCTGAACTGCCGACTGGCCTCTTAGATCGAGTAATATCAAACCTCTGAATTTTTTTATTTGAAGTTATGTGAAGTCTAAAGCTTTTCTCGATAAACAAACAACGATTTAGAATTTGAAAGACAATTTTATGAAATTTTTGAAAATTGGATATTCGACCTTTAGAGTAGGTGCTGCCAACATTCGACTTAAATTATCTTTAAAAATGTATTTAATGTTAGAGATTATTCTTTCGGCTCATAATAAAAATTCCGATATCGAATGCTATTTAAATTTGTTTATTAAAAAAATAATATCATACCTACTTTAAATAATTAAATTAATTTAAAATGGAATTACAAACTTTTATGTGAATAGGTATATAAGTTTAAAGTAATAGCTTCTTTTTCAATTCATTTCTGTTTTTTTATTTCATTGAATTGCATCTCATTAAGTTTTTGCGTTGAAATTTATATTCTAAACAGCCTGCTTTACATAATATAAATAAGTTTACAAACAAACATAGGGAGGTATGCCCATTAGTTTGTAATTGTTTGTCTACATGATTTTAGAAAAATTTATATTTTAGTGAACACAGTTGTATGTAAATAAGAAAATCTTTTATGAATGTAAATTATACAATGAAAAAAAAAAACAAAAAAGAATCCTGTAAATCGTTGGATAAACATGGGATCATTATAAAATAAAACGTGTTTTGAGGAGGGGTTGGACGGCGAGCGGCGTCGATGCGAGAAAAGGTTAAAAATGGCTGGGTGATACATATAAATGTTGATGGAAATATGGAGTGAGGGGGGTTTTGTTTCAGAATTTGTTTATTTGTTACCAGATGATGACTGAAAGAATGGCTGGCTGGATGCCTGGTTAAATTTCTACGACGATGGAGACAGAAGCAAGAACAGTATAATAAATATTGATTTTTCAATTATGTGAAACATCACTTTCTATAAATACAATACGCAGTGTAAAACAACAAACATTCCAATAGGAAATTTAAAATTTATGTATGTATGTAATGAAAAATCATCAAACAATGTTATTTTCAACATATTTGTTTGATCACCAAACGTTATTAACATAACGTAATTCACCCCTAAATGCACAATCGAACAGACATTCGAAATTTTGAACTACCTATAATAAATTCTTTTCTATATTTATTGTTATTATAGTTGTTGTTTATATTAAGTAAAATAAACACAATTGGTAAAAAAGTGTAAATAACATTTAAAAAAAGTATAAAAATGTAGCGAGTGAGTGCATCTATGTACGAGTACATATCGAGCCATAACCGCCGAAAAAATGTATCCCACAAACTCAAAATTTTACAGGGGAAGGTTTTTTTTAAATAAAATCAGTTTGAATAAAGCCATTATTTTAAAATTTATAATGTAAATATTGTTTTGTGTAATACATTTAATTTTAATAATTTTAAATGATGTTGAACTATCGATTTCGATAAAAAAACAACAATCGATTATGGTGTGGGATACATTATTTTGGCGGTTATGGCTCGATATGTTGATATGTATGTTTATCATCACCGTTGGAGTTAATTCAAAAAAATAACAAATAATAAAAATAAAATTAAAAAAATGAGAAAATTTTTTGATTTTTCCCTTCTTGAAATAAGAATGTATGGAATTGTACTCACTCGCCATTGTTCTGGTTCTTTGGTTCACTTGCTGGCTGGTTGGGGTTTTTTTTAATTTGGTATGTTGCCTGTCTGGTCTTTATTTCTCTTTTTGTTGGATGATACAAAAATTGTATGTATTTGCTGGTGCTGCACTAAAGAAACGCTTCGTTGCACTCGTGCTTGGCTGTTAGTATGTATTATATTTGTATTTATTTGTTATACATAGCCCTATTTTTTATTTTTGAAAATTCTGTATTTATTTTTTGCGTTATCTTTTTATGTTTATTTAGCCATTACATTATTTTTCCGGTATAATATAAAAATCTTCTATTTTATATGTATGTAGGTATGTACACTTTTATCACTTGAAAGGGAAATAATAATAAGCACAACACACCCCTTTTTAGTACACAGAAGGAATTATTAATGAATTTTTGTAATTACTTAGTAAGTTTAATAATCAATAGTAAATAAATTTCCATTCAAATTGTTATGCACAACTACACAAAAAGTTTTAAAAAGAAAAAACAAATCCGAATAAAAGCGAGCTCAGCTTCTTACGGGATCGAGAACAAAAAACGTAATGTCAAATTTTTCAATTCTGTTTTGTTATCTTCTCTACTTCTTCGTTAAATGACAGGGTTGTATAGACTTGTCTTAAAACAACAGTTTGAAAAAGTATTATCCATGGTGTAAGTAAACAAGGTGAGTGCAGTAGTCCAGCTGACTGACTTTGTTTACAATTTACTTATGTCAAAAGTAATATTTTTTCAAGTATTTTTGACAGTAGTACATTATTTTACACAAACAAATTGCCTGTTGTTTCTGTTTTGTGTTGTATTTGTTGTTGATTTGCACTCACCTCAGTGCTCCATGGCATTATCATTTAAAGCATTGTGGTATGTTCAATGAATGATACTCACGTTTTAAAGGCCCAACTATAATGTGCATATGCTAGCTTAAGCAACTCTGCGAATACATATAAATTGTATGTGGCAAACTATAATGTACTTAACGAAACTTTTCGTTAAAGGCCCAACTATAATATGCATAAGCAAGATTAAAGCATTAAACACATTCGAGACAGCAGGCTACCGACTACAATATGTCAAAAATAAAATACACACGTTTAGATAAAAGTGACTATATTGACGACAGCAGGCAACACGACTGCAGGTTGTTGTCCATGCTGATTTTTTCGTCGCTGTCAAATTAAACTAATTTCTAATTTTGTTGGCGACAAAACAAAAACAGTGTTGACCATATAGCAAAATGTGTAAAGCAAATTAAATAAAATAAAAAGCAAAATACAAAATTAAAATGTTATGGCTACAATGACTTTGAAACTTTTTGGGCCTTAAGGCCCAACTATAATATGCATAAGCAAGATTAAGCAAATTGCAAAAGTTAACGAAAAGGCTGTCAAATGCATAACCAGTTCAGAGTTAACTTTTAGGTGGCTACAATGACTTTGAAACTTTTTGTTCACAGTTGCTCATTTATGTTTAAAAAATATGTTTTTATTTTAACAAAAAAGCCATTAAATGAATATATTTTATAAATATTATTATATTATTTTATAATTAAAAGAAAACTTCGTACCAGAAACGCATAATTTTTCCGTTTTTTTTTAATTTATCGGCAAAAGTACTAAAATGTACAGCTGTGGCAGCACTACATTGTAAATAATAATAAACGTTTACTTATGTTTTGTTAATTTTCGTATTGTGTTTGCAAAAATGGAGAAAAAACTTAAAAATTTAAATAATATAAAAATATTAAAGTTAGCGCTTGAAGGCCTGTGCATATTAAAAGAAATAAGTGAACTACCCTGTAAAAGAAGAAGACGCTCTTGTTCTATCAGAGAAATAAACCACGACAGAAAGACATTTTTGTTAAAATAAAAAGGGCCCTTTTATTATAAAGGCACTTATTTTTTCCACATTTTCTATTAAATTTAAAATAAATGTATTTTCTTCTTTCTCCATTTTGTTAAAAACACAAACAACAACAAACAGCTGATTCCGTACAGAATGTGCGATCAGTTTCGCTTTTTGCTTAAGCAAATGACAGTTGAAAAACTTAACGAAAAGTTTCGTTAAGTACATTATAGTTTGCCACATACAATTTATATGTGTTCGCACGTTTGCTTAAGCTAGCATATGCATATTATAGTTGGGCCTTTAAAAAAAAACTTTAGTATATTTTTTAAAAAAAGCTTATTCTATTATACTATTATACTTTACTTATTTTTTGGTCTATTGGGTATATTTGCAAGTACACAAAACTCCCGCAAAAATAAACATAACAAAGAGTGTTGTGTTCTATGATAGATTATATCAGATGAAACTAAAAACCGACGTGTAAAGCAAAAATTATAAACTGCCAATTTTGACAGACATCCACAACTACATATGTATCGTACAACTGATACATACACTGCAAAATGCATACATTGGGGTGTACCGTCTAAAACCAGCATTATCTGGCATAGTAGATATCAAGGTGAATTTATACTAGGTGACAGCATAGCGCCAACAAATAGTCAAAGTTTATATAAACAAACAAAAATGCCTGTTGTTCTTGCCTTGTTGTAATTGTTGTAGCAATGCTGTCACCTAGTATTTAATTTCACCATGGTAGATATCACAGACTAAAGTAGATATTTACAGTTGTATATATAACTTAAAACCATAAACCATAAGAGAGCGCGGAAATTTTTTTTAATTTTAAGGTATAGAAGTTAATAGGATATCATTTGTAGAAAAATTGTTAAAATACAAGCTGTTGAAACGATCTTGATGAGCTCCGAAATAATTTATAAATATTTATTTGAAAAAAATAATTAAAGCGAGGTATTGTTAACTACAGACTAAATTTTTAACCCTCTTAATGCTAATCACTGAACATACCCTACAAGAAGACAGAAAATTGACAGTGTTAAACAGCTGCTAAGTTTACTGAAAGTTTACAAATTTTATAAAATAATTATTTTTAATTTCTATTTATTTGTTTCAAGTAGGTTGAAAAAATCGTCAAAATTACGGAAAAAAAGTTTAATTCAAAAATGCCGCCTGCGTCGGGGTCAAACAATACCACGAATGCGGCGGTGCAGGCTGCAGCGAAAGCAGAGCGCGAAGAAAAACTTCGTGGAGCTCTAAAATCATTTATTCACAAGGAAAGGCAGCGAAAAAAGGAGGGTAATTCATACAATTTTTTGCAACAATTAAATATATTCTTAATAAACTATTTGTTTTCAAATTATAGAGTTTGAAGCAAAATTAGAGGAAGATCGCTTGCGGAAAGAGCGTGAGGCTAGAGAACGTCAGAATGACATGACATTAGAAGAGACTCGTGGACAGATTTCCAAGCTAGAACAGAAGTTGGAAGAACTGCACAACCAGAAACAGCAACTGTTCTTGCAATTGAAAAAAGTTCTAAATGAAGACGAAAATCGTAAGAAACAACAAAAAGACAATGAAATATATGCAATGCAAGCCTTACAAGCTCAACAGGCAAGTGCGCCGCAACCGCAGGTATTTTTGCCACCAGTCAGAGTACAACATCATCAAATGCCGATATTGACAAAGGTTTGTTATATTAACTCTATGTTTGTTATTCGAATAGTCATTATAAAATATGTTTGATTTCGAATGAATATAGTTATTAGATCAATCTACAACAAATGATTAAATCACTATTATTTGAATAATGGAATATAATTATTTTCATGCTAAAACTGTCAAATAGGGTTATTAAAATCCAAATCGTTAGGTTATGATGTTAATAAACACTACATAATATAGTAAAATATGATTGATTTTTAAAATTAAATTTATAGCCCCCGAATAATGCCCCTGTAAAAAGAGGACGAAGTCCTTCACCCACTCAACAGGGATACTACAAAACTACAAATTATTCGCAGCCAAGTAAGACATAATAACTCACACTTTAAATATATATTAAATTTTATTAATTTATTACTTTTTTAAGAACATGAAGAAGTGCGTCGCGGTGCTGACTCCGCAAGGGTTTTATGGAATAGTGAGTTGATTTTGAGGAAATAATTTCAAAGCATGTACACACATTTAAATTTGCTATTTCAGAACCGCATACACAATATCAGACTCCGGGAACGTTATTTTATCAAACGACGAGTAATGCACCTCCACCACAACCTCCGCCAGATGCCAGAGGGCCAGCAATCATATATACACACTACAATCTGCCACTTCGTCAAGGTTATCATTTAGAGTTACCTCCTACGTCATCAGTGCCCGTTTCGAAATCGGATGTACAAGGGCAGAAGCCAACGCAAGTGTATCATATAAATTTGGATCAGCCACCTATTTCTCAGGCTGGCGGTAGCGGAGTTGGCGGCGTTTCAAGTGTGCAATCACAGAAACCACAAATAACGATGGAAAAAATATCGGATCGTTACCACGTTGAAGTGAAACACGACGGACCTCCAACACATGGTGGACTACCACCACATCAACTGCCCGATGGTGTTGTATACACTCCACTAATACCCAATATGCCTTTACACCCCAATGTTATGCAGATAAGTGGTGGCCCACAACAGGTATATGTAACGTCATTTACATTTATATTTTCGATTTTATTTTAAATTCATTCATATTTTTACCCTATAGAATCCCAAGCCTGGTACGAGTATTACTCAGGGTTATGTTCCAGGCCGTGGTTCGACTGGTCATGATCCACAACAGCTTTCGCGCCAACAAATTACAGTTATGTCTGGGCAACCTGGACAACAGGCTCAACAACCATTACATTACCCTCGTCGTATGTTTTAATTAAACCTGAAAATGTCACCATACCTTATATGAATTAGAGAATTAAGATAGCTTTAAGTTGACAATGTTTTGTAATGTAATTAAATATTTGATCGATTCAGTAACAAAAAACTACTACGAATCACTGCAAAATTTAAATATTCGTATTTTTATCAAATAATTGTTTTGAAATTAATGCTAATACCATGGTGATTCATTCACCCTTTCGATAAGCAAGAGTTATAACAATTAAAACTGTTTGTATTTGTTTTCTAAGAATAAGCAGGGCAACCAAAAATAACCTCAAAAAAGTTGTGTGTGAGTATCGAAATAGACCCGCCATTTTTCCATAAGAATCGACATCTGTATGCGTGGTCGTAGTGGAGATATGTTACATTTATAATTATCAAACCTTACAATACAATAAATATCTGAATGATTTTAATATTTTATATTCTGTTGAAAATCCATTTATTTCGCTTTCAAACATTTCGGTTAAATATGATCAATTTTACGTACCATAATTTTTCATTTTGGTCATACAATTTAAGTGTTTATCACTATTTTTTAAACATTATAATAGACAACCCTACTTTTTGTAATTTCTAAATATTTATTTAAGACTCCATCAAATGTATATATTGTGGATCCTTATAGATCGGAGTCTATTCAGGGGGGTTACTGCGTATTTCGATTCGAAAAGAAAATCATTCGAATTTGTATATTTTTTACATTGTATTTCGAAAGCTTTTGCTTTCGAATCGAAATACGCAGTAACCCCTCAGCAATGTCCGTGTGTTGGTAGAAATAGATAGATTAATATCAATATATCAGATGTATTCACGAAAAATTTGGTATTTAAAATCAGCAGATATACATATGAGCAAAAAACACTTCTCGCATTTACTGTTTTTATTCCCTGTTTGTGTGGAATGTCTTGTCGTTTTTCGGTAATAAAAAAAATAAAAACAAATAACATAAAAAAATTTGAAATCAAACATTTATTAATTAACAAAAAAATTAATATATTTTTTACTACTGATTACACTGGTGTACATTAAGTGATATATACCAGAGAATGACAAAAGTATGGTTATTTGTACTCTTTGAGTATTTTTGAAAAAACCTGTATACATACGACGCAATATAAATCAAACCAAATACATATCCAACGTATTTTTAATAACAACAGCCAAGAATGATAAAATAAAGATTACGCCAACGCGCGTAAAATTTTAAAATGCTTTGCGCATTTAGGCCCTGTGACGTCACACATTCTGTGTTTCTATTGGCTAATTTTTTCTCACTTGTTTTTTTACTCATGTTTTGCTTGCATTTGCTCACTGCACTCTTCATGTTTATATTTTTGGTTGTTTTTTTTTTGTTTGTTTTTCTTTTTTAAACAGATTTTATTTTAGAACTCTCAGAGATTTCAAGTGCAAGGTTGCCAACTATCACATAAAACATAAATTTTTCGCGAGAAATTTTAATTCTAACACTGAAAGACATCCTGATTCCGAATTCCTGAATGTAGACCCCACCGCCGACTCTCTCCCCTTTTTTGGAGCCATCCGTGTATATAGACAGGCTCGTAGTATTAAGGAGTAGGCCCTCCAACAGTTCCATGTCATCATGAATTATGAAGCCGAAGCTTCGTAAGAAGGAGGGTCTAGGAGTGCGATAGTCGATTAATTCAGGAAGACATTGTATATTTTCCATGATACTAGCATGTCCATAATGACTATGCTTCCAGACGCCCGTTACACTTAGTCTAACGGCAGTATTCATGGCCATATTCTTGGCCATTAGATCAACTGGAATCCAGTTTAGTATCGCAAAAAGCGACTTAGTAGAAGTAGTGCTTAATGCTCCAGTTATCAGGATCGCAGTCCTTCTTAGTATCTTATTCAAGATGACACAATTTGAAGTCTTGTCAAGTGCCTTCCACCAGACCGAGACTCCATAAAATAAAATTGGTTTAATAACTGTCTCAAAGAGCCAGTTCATGCATCTAGGGTTGAATTTTCGGTGAAAAAATCGTAATAGGTGAAAAAGTGTAAAAAGTTGATATTAAACAAAAAGTAAAAAAAAAAAAAATCGTAATAGGTTAAAATATATATAAAAAAAAAAAAAAAAAAAACATTAAAAATCGTATAAAAACTGTATGAGTGTTCCTCTCAGATGTAATTCTGAGAAAGAGCTTAGCTCGTCTAGAAAAACTAAATGGATCTCTGAGGAAGAATCCATAAAAAAATCTGTGGAGAATCTTCTCACTGCAAGAGCCGTGGAACGGCGTCGTTCCTGTTCGCCCAATATAGTAATTTCAATAGATGAAGGAACATCAACACCTTCTACATCAAATAGTGCAATCAAACCTAGAAAACAAGTAGGTATGGATAAATACGTCACAGTTCTTAAGCGACAGAGGAGCCCAACATCTGCTCAAGTATCATCAAATTCAAAAGCTCCTAAGACCGTGAGTAATGATCAAAATAGGTTTGCTCTCCTCCAGACGGATGAGCCAGAACTTCCTAAGAAGACGTTTAAGCCCCCACCAATTTATCTGAGAGAGCCCACTTCCAGTAAATTGGTACAAAGAATTGTTTCGGTAATAGGTGAAAATATGTTTAGCGTAACATCAATTAAACATGGAAATATCAGCGAAACCAAAATTCAAGTGGAAAAAGAAGATGATTTTCGAAAATTGTCCAACCAGTTGGGAGGGAGGCTAGGGATTTCTACACCTATCAGCTCAAAAGCGCAAAAGGTCTCCAAGTCGTTCTAAAGGGTATAGACCCTTGTGTTGACCCTGCGGAGATAAAGACCGGCTTAATGGACAAAGGGTTCAAAATTAAGAGTGTTGTGAATATTAGAAACCGTGAAAAGATTCCACAGCCTATGTTTAGGGTGGAATTGGAACCTGGAGATGTCGTATTAAAGAAAAACGAGTTCCATCCCATCTACAATCTGATTTACCTTCTGCATCGTAGAATCACCGTGGAAGAACCGCATAAGCGTCAGGGACCCGTCCAGTGTGTTAACTGTCAAGAATTTGGTCACACCAAGGCGTATTGTAAATTGCCGTCAGTTTGTGTTGCGTGTGGGGAGCTACATGCAACTGCTCAATGCGATAAGTCGAAAACTGACTCAAAAATCAAAAAATGCAGTAACTGCGGAGGTAATCATACCGCAAATTATAGAGGTTGTCCAATTTACACTCATTTGAAAGGCATAAGAACCAACAAGACGTCAGTATTACCTGATCGTCCTCAACAGCCTAATTTTGCTTCGAGTAACAATTTCCCTCAATTGTTACGGTCCACTAGTCATGTAAACGTGCCTAGTTCTAGACAAGTTTCTTACGCAAACGTGGTTAAATCTAATATGCCAGGTTTGGAACAGAAACCTAAATCACAATAGTTCGAGCCTAATATTAACTCTCTAGAGACTACATTGCAGACTCTTGTCCAAACTATGAACACTTTTACGACCACTATGACAATTCCCCTTGAGCTAGATTTTTAGTTGCTGGTGACTTTAACGCCAAACACACTTTTTGGGGTTCACGTCTGGTGACCCCGAAGGGTCGTGAACTCTTCAACACCATTGCAAAAATGGGATTAGATGTACTCTCAAGCGGTCATCCCACCTACTGGCCGACGGACCGACGGAAGATTCCCGATGTTATTGACTTCGGAGTAGTGAAAAATATCCCTGTAGAATCGATACAAGTGGAACCTTCATTAGACTTGTCTTCAGATCACTCTCCTTCTATTATTTCAATGCGTTTCCTTCAAGGGAATGGCTCTCCATTTCGGGACATATCTAAAACCAGAGTAAGTTGGATAAAGTATAAAAAGTATTTAAGTTTCCACTGCACGGAAAATGTAGTGTTGAGAACTACCGAGGATATTGATGGGTCGATTGGCAAGTTTACTGAGGACATACGAAGAGCTGTACATCACGCCTCCACATACGACGTTGAGTGCAGAAGTGGGACAAATAGAACTTATTTCGCTGAACTCGATGATCTCCTGTCAGAAAAAAGAAGAGTTAGAAGAGAGTGGCAAATTCACAGGTCTCCTGAACTGAAAGCTAGGCTACGGGTATGCAGAGATATACTAAGAAATTTCTTAGAAACCCAAAGAATGGCTTCACTTAAATCTTACTTGGAGGATCTTGATAGTACCCCACAATCTGACTATTCGTTATGGAAGGCGGCACGAGGTTTAAAAAGACCAGTTAGAGGAAAGCCTCCTCTGCGAAATCCGACTGGTGACTGGGCTAGAAATGATTCCGAGAAGGGGATTTTATTTGTTAACCATTTGAGAAATGTGTTTACTATAAACAACTCAAATAATGCATCTGATTTGCCTCCACTCGTTATTAGACCTCCTGTACCTCTAAGACTTAGCTTTAATGATGTTCAAAGCGCTATTGGTACTCTGAATCTTAAAAAAGCTCCAGGTATGGATAAAATCAGCAACAAAATGCTTGTGGAGTTACCTCGTGTAGCTAAAAGAATTATCCTATTTATTTTCAATGCTATTTTACGCCTAGAATACTATCCTGCAGATTGGAAGGTATCTATGATTACCATGATTCCTAAGCCAGGGAAGGACCCCACTAAAGTAGAGTCATATAGGTCAAATAGTCTACTGCCGACAATTTCAAAACTGTTTGACAAATTGTTAATGGCTAAGTTGATTCCAATTCTGAACGACACTCAATGTATCCCAAATCACCAATTCGGGTTCAGAGCTAAACACAGTACCATCGAACAAACACACAGATTGGTAAATGTGATAAGACAGTCGTTTGAAGAGAAAAAATACTGCTCCGCCCTTTTCATTGATGTGTCGCAAGCGTTCGACAAAGTCTGGCATGAAGGTTTAATGCATAAAGTTAAATTAACTCTGCCTGCTAACACCCACAAACTTATGAAAAGTTATTTATATGGTCGCAAATTTACAATCAAAGAAGGCGATTTTTTAAGCCCCGCTCAGCCAATTGAAGCAGGAGTACCCCAGGGTAGCATACTGGGTCCAACTTTATATTTGATTTATGCATCCGATATGCCGTCAGACCCCATAATACATACTTCAACTTTTACAGACGATACAGCCTTTATTAGCTGTTAGCGTTCATAAGGACCATCAAATAGCATCACAGAACTTGCAGAAATATGTTTATAAACTAGAGAATTGGCTTGAGCTTTGGAAAATCAAGGTTAACGAACAGAAATGTATTCATATAACTTTCACATTGCGAAAAGATACATGTTCGTTCATCAGAATAAATAATCAAATTATCCCGCAACACAATAAAGTCAAATACCTCGGAATCCCCCTCGATCGTCGTTTAACTTGGAAGTCTCATATCGACGCAAAACTTACCCAGATGAGATTAAAAGCAGTGCAAATTAATTGGCTAATCGGCAGAAATTCTACATTAAAGTTGGATTGCAAACATTTGTTGTACAATGCAATTCTAAAGCCAATCTGGTGTTATGGAATTCAATTATGGGGTACTGCCTCAGCATCCAACATTGAAAAAATTTAAAGGGGTCAAAATAAGATTCTACGTACAATTACTGCAGCTCCATGGTATGTTAAAAATTCTCGAATCCACAAAGATCTAGGCATTCCTTTGGTGAAAGTCGAATTTACAAAACACGCCTCAAAATATGTCAGCAAACTTGAACACCATCCAAACCCACTTGCACGAGACATCCTTAACTTTACTGGCCATGTTCGGTTGAGAAGGAGGGATACCCTTGCTTTAACTCAAGCGCAAAACAGATGACTGGATCAGTGGATATAAATTTTTTGTAGTATCATAATATTTTGTCTAGCACTGGCTGGACTTATTATTTTCTTTTAGTATTAAGATTCGAAAACTTATTGTCATTTCATTTCTGAAGATCCAATAAATAAATTAAATGAAAAAAAAAAAAAAAAATTTTGTATCGAAATAAAAAATACTCCCTTTACCAATTTTAATTAGGAAAAATAAATGTTTTATTCGAAACAAAGTCAGGGGGTTACTGCTTATTTCGATTCGAAAGCAAAAGCTTTCGAAATACAATGTAAAAAGTATACAAATTCGAAAAATTTTATTTTCGAATCGAAACACGCAGTAACCCTGGGGGGGGGTTATATTCATATAATCAGTTATCTTCAAAATATCTGTTATCTTAACTTATAATCAAAATTCACCTAAAGGAAAAAGTACTTTTTTAATTGACTACGATGTTTTCAATTTCACTTTTTTCTTTATATTCGTATATGTCATCCAAAAATTTACTGGCGTGACTTCTATACATAGAATGTAAATAAATTAAAGAAATATATACAGCCATGTCTCCGTGTGGAGTTGACAGTCTCCCATCGGACGCGTCCCTGGTGGCGTATAGGGGGTGCCCTCACCGTTTTCTATGATACATTGTACAAATGGTCATAGAATATGTTGAAGGCTCAAGCGATGTCAATATGTCTCGATACATTTTTAACAAATGGTCCATACATACTTGACATGGCTAGGTAGTAATAAATAGTTGGGAGATCACTCCTTTGTGATACGCTTGAAACGAGTGGTTACAAAGAAGTGAGAACTGGAGGCATAGGAATTTTTGTTAGGATTAATTATACAGTTAAACGTGACTGGTTATTAATGAGAATAATATCCCTTCCCATTATCTCCTATTACAACCCGCGGAACAAAACTGTCTCTTCCCTCAACCCACTCTCGCTCATCTGTACTCCCTTCTATCTTCCCTCTCCTTCTCCCCCACTTGTAAGCTTAACGTGGTAGGCAGCTGTGCCAAGAACCTGAATGGCTAGTTAGTGGTTAAAGAAAACTAGTTGTTAACAGTTAAGTCCCCGTTTACACAGGGAAACATTTGTAACGGAAACATCTGGAATTCTCCTTTGTATTTTTCTTCGCGGTCATACGCGGTTACCCATAACTTAGGCATGTATGTGTTGTGTTAGGGGTTACCCATAACTGTGTGAGATTTTTTCCATTTTGATTCAAAAGTTTATGTTGTTTGAAATGTTCTTATTTTTTTGATTTTTAGTCGATGTTTTTAGTATTCATATTTATTTTGTGTTCACAACTGATCAATATATTAAGGTAAAGAAAAGCGTTTCTTAAAATTTTTATTTTTTTATTTATTAATTGTGTACTTTACTTATGTATTTATTTACTAAAATACTGAGTAATTTTTGACTGAATTTGTTCACATTTGCTTTGAGCGAAAGTAATTCTAATTTGTGTAATGTTCTGTGGGGGTGGAAAACATCGGTTTTCCATTTCTGGCTGTCTTCTTCGAAAACATCATTTCTTTCACCACAAGCTTTATTGTAACAAACACCATGTCTAAAAAACTACAAACAGTGTAACTATGTATATAGTTAACATTTATTTTCCCCTCACATTACCTTTACTTCCATTTATCCAACCAACCATTGCTTGCCTTAAAGTCATTCACTTTGAGTTTCTTTGCATACTTCTAGGCTTTGCCCTTTAATATGTCTCCAGATATCGGCTTATTCCGGTCTCTTGTTGCCGTAAACCACTTAATAACAGCTTTGTCATGCTTTTTTATTTGATGTTCCAGATTCAATAAAATTTAATATTTTTACCCTGTTTCTTAAAATCACATTTTTCTGACACGTCTTTTTTCTTTGATCCACTGTGTATTTCTTCTATTAATTTAAAATTACATTAAATTGCATAAAAGAACGTACATATGTACATATGTATATTTGCTATTAGCGGCTAATTCGGTAATTTTTACCAGCAAAAAAAAAACAATTCTTCAAGTAATGGAGGAATTCATGTTATGGAAGTTCAATTTAAAGAAGCAAACCCTGATAGAATTTCTCTCCAAGATGCTGTTGCATCTTCAAGTAATAAAAGTTCATATTATAAAAGTTCGACTGTATATGTATAAGAATTACTTGAATCACCTGCTTCGCTCTCTGAATCATATTTATGAATCATGCTGTTTACATGACCAAAAAACTGGATTCGATTTGACAGTTGTTTTTGATAAACAATCAGAATAAAAAAAAAACAGAATTTACAATTTGTGGAAAATATTTTTTTAATGGACAAAAAAACTGAGTGAAAATTAGTTACCTTATTTGAAAAAAAAACATACATTCGTACGTATTTACTTTCTTAACTTCCAGCAACAAGAAAATAATTTGCTTTGTTTACAATAATATTAAATTTTTACAACTAGTGCAGATAAACTTGCGATAAAAATTAGAGAAGAGTGCAATTTTTCGTGCTTCGCAAGTTGATTCAATATGAATCTACTTGATTCGCTCTTAAAATTTTGTATGGTGAAGCAAGTTGTTTCACTAATGATTGGGGTGTGAAGCCTGAATAGAGAGCGAAGCATGTACCGTGGAAACAAAAAAAAATTTTCAATAATTCTATTTGATGTAACAGAGCTGTTGTCTTTGTTCATGTGCTTTGCACACGAAAAATATTAATTTTCATTTTAAATAAAAAAAAAAACTAAAGTTGGTGCGTTTTTTCTCTATTTTGGTGCGTTTTGAAATTTCAAAGTTGACAACGCTGGTAAATATATATTGCCATGTGTGACCATACCTTAAGAATTATTATTATCTGTCTGATGTTCATAATAATCTTCAGTGTAATTTAACAAACAGAGTATAAAAAAGGGGTACAATTCGGTTTTAGTGATTTTGTTAAAAAAAAAAAAAAAAATAGGGATTTTAGAAGAGATACCATCAAAAAAATTTTTTTTTGGCGGCCACGCCTATTTTCGAGGGGGCGGGCCCTTAAAGTTGAAAATATATAGGCCTATATCTCGGGAACTACTGGGTGTCTGATAATTTGTAATACATTAAATAAAAGGTATTAAAAATAGCTTTCCAACGATATATATCATGATTATAAAATATGGACCGAATATGGGTTAAATCCGAAAAGAATATTTTTTGACCCGAATTTATTTGTTTTTGGAAATGCTTCTATATGGCAGGTATGACAAATTATGGGCCGATCTTCTTAAATTTTGAAACAGTTATTTTCATGCATATGGGGATATTTCACGTAGAATTTCAACGTAATTACGGTATATTTAAGATATATATTAGTATTAACGTGGATTTCGGTAGTGGACCTTATGTGGGGGATATAGTCAAATATGGACCGATATTCTCAAAATCCAGCAGTTAGATTTAGGCATGTATGTAAATGATCCGTGTAAAATTTTGGATTGGTACCCTTATTTATAAGCGATTTATGAGTATTAAAGGGATTTTCCGAAGAGGGCTTTATATGGGGCATACGGTTAAAAATAGACCGAAATTAACAAAATTGTGTGGAATGATTTTTGTATATATGTATATGATCTGTACAAAGTTTTGAGTCGGTAACGATATTTATACAATATATATAGGGAAAAATGTCTTTTTCAGATGTAGTCCTTGTATGGGAGCTATGACCAGTTGTGGGCCGACCACCATCAAATTTAGTACAACAATTTATTTGCCTATAAAGAGTATTTATGTCAAATTTTAGCCGTTTAACATTATTTATATCTGTTTTATGCGTATTTAAGTGAATTTCGGAAGTGGACTTTATATGGGGTCTATGGTCAAATATGGACCGAACTAAAAAAAATTTCGTTTTGCGATTTCTTTTTGCACAAAACTTAGTTTTGCTGAATTTTGTCTTGATATTAGAATTTTATAGGCATTTATGTATAATTGAGCAATATTTCGGGAAGATTTTTGTATGGGGGCTATGACCATTTCTGGGCCGATCACCATAAAATTTGGTACAATAATTTATTTGCCCATAAAGAGTATTTATGTCAAATTTTAGCCGTTTAACATTATTTATATCTGTTTTATGCGTATGTAAGTGAATTTTGTAAGTGGACTTTATATGGGGTCTATGGTCAAATATGGACCGAACGGTTTGTGATTTCTTTTTGTATAAAACTTATTTTTGCTGAATTTTGTCTTGATATTCCAATTTTATAGGCATTTATTTATCATTAAGCCATATTTCGGGAATATATATATTTGTATGGGGGCTATGAGAAATCATGGACCGATTTTTACACACTTTCACACTTTCTTCTTTTATAGTACAAACAACGTATACAAAATTTCATGGTATTATCTGCAATATATTTCAAAATATTGCAATAAAATGGACGAAAAATATCAAATTTTTATGGAGGTGGTCTCACATATTGGTTCATAACTCTGGTTAACCTAAACCGATTTTGCTGATTTTAAATAGCAAACTTCTCGAAAGCACTTCTGACAGAATTATTGAAGGTTTGGATCCCGAACATATCTTGGGACTTCACAAAACTGATTTCAACATCCAGACAGACACACAGACAGACAGACAGACAGACGGACATGGCTTAATCGACTTCGCTATCTATAAGGATCCAGAATATATATACTTTATAGGGTCGGAAAATTATATTGTGGAAATTTCACACGGAATGACAAACTTATAACTATATACCCTTCTCACGATGGTGAAGGGTATAAAAATATTTCACAATATAAAAACGTACTTAATTTTAAGGACATTATTTTTGAAAATAAAAAGAAATAAAATTATTAATAAAAGAAAAGAAGAAAATATGATTTCTAATAGTCAAGTTTGAAAATAATTTAGTAATAATTTTTCCTGTATAATTGTTTACACAACTTTGCGAAAAGTGAATAATGACTAAATAATGACTTGGATATATTTCCGTTGATGTAAATGTTTTATATTCTCTTGGAAAAATAAAAGTTCTTCTGCAAATTAAGTTTTACATTTTTAAGAAATCAAAAATGCACATTTGTTTACTCAATTTTACAATATTTAGTCGACTTACAGCGCAAATTTTAGCCACTGGCCACTAAAGATCAAAATAAGGAAATACATTTTTTAAGGTCTGGTCTAATACACATACATATGTATATATGTAAATACCCTGCCAGCAATTGGAAGTTTCTTTCATCGTCCATCGTCAAAGGCGTTACGTCTTACTCACTTCCAAACGTTAATTGGAAGATAACAAAAACAATTTACATTGCAATCGTCTTTTAATCATCCAGACGACGTTTGGAAGATTGTTTGTTGTTTACACCAGCCGAAAATGACATGTCCCGTTATAAAAGAAATGAAAAGAATGCCAAAAAGAAGTTTTCGACATCATCGAAATTAGTTTTATTTTGTCATTTGCTGTGGGCGGTCAGTGGTAAAGTGTGGTTTTGTTTTGTTATTGTTCTAGTTTTTACATATTTGTTATCCCATAGTTAATATGAGGGTATTATCTGTAAAGGCAAAAAAAAAAAAACAAAAGCAAAAGAGAGGCGGCTTCTTGAAGTTAAACAGAAGTGACTTCTTGAAGTTACGCTGAAGTGACTTCTTGAAGTTACTTCCGGGGGGTACAACTTCTCAATACGGAAGACACTTCTACGATCAGAAAATGGTATCGCAGAAGATGAGTTTCAACTTCTTAGCGTCACTTCTGAGTCACTTCCGCAATAGAAAATGTTGGCAGGGTATGTACAAACATATGTACATATGTATTTCCACACATGTCGCTTTCTAAATAAGTACAGTCCAAGTTTTCCTAACAACTGCCTGCTCTACTACAACTACAGTGTTCTAGTCAGCACATTACAAATCGAATTTCTTTCAGGGAAAATTCTAATTACTATACATTTGTAATTGCATCTTAAATCAATGGATAAATCACAAAAGAAATCAAAAATGATGCGGTGCTTTATATACAATTTCATATATGTACGAGTTGATATTTACAACTATGCCCATACATATTTAGTAAACAAAAATAAAATATTGATACATTCGTATGATATGTGCCTATACATATGTATCTAGCTAATTGACAATTATAGACAATAAACTACTCTGAATTATTACGTCAAATGCACAGTGGGATCTATGATTAGATCATATATTAATTATTTATGGTATTTTACTTATAGTTTTAATACATTTCTGAATAGTTTTTGTTTAAATTATTATTACAAACAAAAAAGTTTTATATACATATGTATATGTGGTTACATATGTAGATGAATATTAACTGAAATAAAAATATTAAAGTCATCGATCGAATTTTTGATATTAAAAAATGTAAAAGTTACTCTAATAAATGTGCTGATAATGATTGAGGTGGATAGAGATTCACAGTGAGAGAAATCTCTAATCTTGCAGAACTTTATTTAAACATCCTTAATTTATGATCTAATCCATTAAGGCCGAATTCTCGGTCATTACTCTGTACAACACATAATTTCGGGACTCAATTCTGATAATTTTTTATGAAAGTAGCCCCAAAAAGAAGAACTTCTGCATCAGTCGTTTGGTAATTTTACATGAAGAAGTAATTTAAAAACTAATTTGAAGTTAGTAAGTATCGAGAACCACTAGCCCGAATAAGCTGAACCAAATTTAGAAAAATTAAGAATTACAGTTCCTTTAATCGGTTCATACAACATTTCGCTACATAAGCAACAGTTTCGCAGTTATAAATAAATGCATGAAGAAAAAAACTATTTTTTGCCTAAAAAATTTAATTTTTTTATTTTTAATTCATAAAAAATCCAAAATGGTAAAAAAAAGTGTCAAGTCCTATTACTTTCACGTAAAGTCGCATAACCTATGAACAAAATGAGACATAAATCATGAAAATCGATGGACGCGTTTCGCTTTTATTCACAATTACGTAAAGGTATGAATTTCAAAAATTAGCTTAAGTCGGTTTTAGTGACTTTTTTCAAATCACTATCAAAATTTAATCACTAATAGAATTTTAAATTCTGATTAAAATAAAAAATATAATTGGGGCGGTCACGCCTATTTTCGAGTGGGCGGGGCTCCAAAATTTGTAATATATTGAGCTATATCTTGAAAACTACCAGGGTTAAAAAGCTGTGGTAAAGTTAATTTAGATTATTTCGGATTATAACGGTACTGACTGAAATTAATTAAATTTACAATAATATTACATTATAGATTTCAATAAATTATATTAAACATAATTTTTTCATAATTTAAAATTATTTAAAAAAATACCTATTTCGGTAACGATAGCTGCGATGAAGGGTTATCAAATAGATTATCCGGTAGCCGTTTCTATTTATTTTGAAAAATATTTAAATATTTGTGTGTGCCTTTGTTAAATTAAATAAGTTTTAGTGTCATTTAAATGGAAGGAAACTGAGATCCCTTAAGTTAACCAACGAAATCTTGACGAAAATTTAATTTAACTCAATTATGATTCATTCGTCTATTTCAATGTATTATTATATTTAATTTATTTTATTATAATTTTGTAAAATAGTGATTTTGTAATTTCTAAAACCATGTAATATCTATATTTGCCAGAAACATATTTCTTGTATGTATGTCAAATTGGCAGGTAATTATTAAAGAAGGAACACATAATTAATTAATACTTAATTTTTGTATTGTACTCGTATTCAAATTTATCTATATATATAAAATTCAATGTATGTATGTATGTATGTATGTATGTATGTATGTAACGTATAGACTCCAAAACGGCAGAGCCGATTTTGATGAAATTTTCACAGCATGTTACTGTGACTCTGGAAGGAATAATAGGGTACCTTTTTTTACCACGCCCACTTTTTTAAAATATTGTAATTGGAGACCAAACCTCTGGACCGATATTTTTGAAATTTTCACAGCATTTAACTGGGACTCTGGTATGATTAATAGGGTACTTTTTTACCACGCCCATTTTAACGCCCACTTTTTAAAAATTATGTAATTGCTCCCATATATGTAGTTTTTAACAGATTTACTTCAAATTGTATATTATATACTCCAGGCGAGGTAAAAATAAAGATTTCTTAAGCCACGCTCCTTTCACGCCCCTTTTCACGCCAAATTTTTGAAAGTTTTATACTTTTTGTTCTCTATACAAATTTGTTCATTCCAACGTATTTTTTTATTTGGTAGTATATTGCTCTTAATACTGTTAACGTCGCCATATAACTATGAACCACGCCTACTTCATCGCCCCCTTTTTTAATTCAGATACTTTCGTATATGTACCACTAACAATGTTTGCTATACAAAATACTTTTTTTTGTAATATGTATTTACCTAAAGTTTTATATACTACATACATTTGTTTATTACCAAATCCCCATTTTTCGCCCCATTTCACCTTAAATTATATTGCTTTTAATCTATATATATATATAAATGAATGTGTGTCTGTATGTTTGTGCTTAATAGGAGGCCAAACCCTTGGACCAATCTGAAATTTTTACAGCATGTTACTGTGACTCTGGAAGGAATAATAGGCTATATGAAGTTTTGATTGTACAAACGGGGGTGGCACCGCCCATATAACCCACAAATTTAACCCGCCATATTTTGGGCATTTTTTGGCGTACGTCGGTGATATTTGGTACATATGGTATTGGCATAATTAGGAATACGTACCAGGAGAAAAGTGAGTGGGACCACGCCCCTTTTTAGGAAAATTAAACATCGTAATATAGTCTTAACTACTGGACCGATCGTCATTAAATTTTCACAACAGGATATTCTTACGAAATAATAAATTCTTGATTATATAAGTGGACAAAGGGGCATGGTCTCGCCTAAAGCATTGCAATAAATACATTAAAATTAAATAAATAAATGTTTGTAAATATATAAATACGTTTTATTTTATGACGAGGGGGGGGGGTAGCAAAGCACACCGGGTTTAGCTAGTACTAAATAAGAATAAGAATAAATAATTTACTAAAATTAATATATAAATTTTGGAATTGCCAATCTTTCTTCCTTCAGCTGCTGATTTCGCTGCTGCTGTTTTTTTTTGGCTTTGGAAAGAAATCGCATTGAGTAGATGCAGAAAACTTTTTCAACTGGAGTCTTCCATCGATAAGTGGTATAAAAGCATGTTATTGAGATGTGCCATCAATTGTTACAGCAGCGTCGAATCTACTCTTCAATGTTTTTAATGTTTCCTCATGATAATCTTTGCTACTAAACACTACTTCAGTTTCTTTACAATGGTTCTTTGCCCATCGGAATAAAGCGTTCGCATCTAATGGCGTTTTCTTTTCTGACAAAAATGTCACACGTTTTTCCCATTTCGCACCTTTTTTAATTTTTTTGTGTTCTTTTCTGAAAAAATGTCAACACTGCTAAAGTGTAGTGTGTTCTTTTCTATAAATGTCACACTATAAATTTAAAAAATGGTGCACCTTTCACACTTTGTATTTTTAGAGGGGGAGAATCGCACGATAAAACAGCTGACATTTGTTTTGTTTATGAATGTGTATTTGTGTTAAGAAACAAAAAAAAAATATACAAAATGGAAAATATTACTACTTTTTTATGTGCTGAAAAAATGTTGGATGACTTGTTGGATTCATCTTTATCATCTGATGATGATAAAATATTTTATATGATTATGGAAAGAAATCCACAACCGTGAGTGAAAGGCTTTGTAAAGAACGTAATTAATGAATACTCTGAAGTTGATGTATGTCAATATCTCCTACTTCTTATATATGTAATGTATGTTTATATATATAATTTTTATAGTTTGAGAAGAATTTTCGTATTAGTCGGGAAGGTGCCATGGGTCTTTTTGATAAATATTCATTGTCTTATTTCAAGCGATCTTACCAGGGAGCTATCTGCTTCTTCTTTTTTACCAAAAAAATAACAAAAACAGCTGTACATGAAAAGAAAGTGTTACACTGTTGTAAAATTATGTTCTATTCTGACCATTACAAATGCGACATATTTAAAATGTGGGGTAAACATTATAAAAATGTACATAATAAAGGTGTAACATTTTATTTCAGAAAAGAAAACACCATAAGATGCGATTTTGATGAGAGCTTCTTTTCAGATATGCTCCAATGCCATCACATGCTCCTTTGCCATGTGCAGTTGGATGAAGATGCCATTCAGAGTAGAATTCTAAAGTCTTTTTCGTGAGCTATAAGATTTGCATAGCTATTTTTGTTTTTAAAATGTTGACGAGCTCCATCCGAAACGTAGTATACCTCCTCCTCTATAAATTTAGATTTTAGATAATTTAGAATTATCTTCTGGTATTCATAAACTGTAGCGGTATCATGTTTTAAAACATCGGATATGATTGCTTTTGTGTTCCATTTTTTCAACTTTTATGTAGTAAATAACAACTGTGTTGCTTGGTCATTATTGAAGTGGAATCCTTTTATGGCGTCCTGAATAACATATTTATAGTTCTCTGCAAAATCATATGAAATCACGAATTCACCAGACTTCAAATATGTCTTCAAATCATTCAAAAATTACCATTGCTGTTTGACTAAAAAGTCATGGGTTCTAAAATTTAGCAAACCTTTGCATATTTCTTCCACAAAATCATCCACATTTAAAATTACTGTTTTTAAGGTACATTTTTCAGTTTGAAGCCAATAATCAAATTTTATCTCATCTATACATTCTCGATCAAAAGAGTTCATTAAATTCTCCTTTATGAATGTGGTCTCCGGGCAATTTGCACAATCGCTTAATTGGCAAGAAGTTGTTACATAAGGACACATAGTCAATTCAAAGCAATCACGGTAATCGTGCAAATCTTCTGAGGAATCATCTGTCATATACTTTAAGTTGATTTCCTTCAACATGAGTATAACATTTTCATGGTAAATGCAAACACATACTGTGTGTGTTCCGCTGCTTCCTGCCAAAACGCAATGCTTTGGCCTCAGTTGGGTAAATTTTGTAAATCCAATTTTGACGTCCTCGTGTTCAGATTGAAATGTTGCATATAACTCGTTCAGGTCTGCATTTGGACTTTATGGCCATCGATTCGAACAGCCACCCAGTCGTTCATTCCTGGCATCATTCGACTCATATCATATCGCTGATAAAATTGAGTAACTACAGCTTCAGTTTCGCACTCTAAAGTTTTTCTCTTCTTCTCGTTTGGAAGTGTGTGAATCCCATGCTCAGCAATCAAGGTTTTAGTAATTCTTGTTTTTCGTTGAGACGTTCCAAACTCGGTCATTATTTTTGAACAACTCCATGACGATGGGACAAGAGTAAGAAGTTGAATTCTTTCAGATCTACTCTGTGACGATTTGCACTTATAGGTTTTACTGAAAAGTTAGAACAACCATCTCTCCTGCAGAACTGTCATCATTTTCAGAATTGATTTTGTTCTCATCTGGAATAACCGGTAATGTGTCCAACTTTCCCATCATTTTTCTGCACGATCCACAAATTAGCAAACGTTTTGAAAGCGTTAGGAATTTTTTCAAAAAGTTGTCGGAAATATTTCGCATATCTGATAATCTGTGCTTCTTTTTGTTTAAGGGATTAATTACAACAAAAAGAAGTAAACATTTCCGTTTTGGAAGCGGAAGCTATTGTGAGGAATAATATCCTTACCTGTTACTTTGATAATAAAAATTTCATTCAATATTACGTGCGCTCTAAACTACCTATGGAATTGACAAAAAAGCCTCAATGAAAAGATGTGTGACTTAGAAAATCACAGGTGGAAATTAATAGCGGTTGGTCTCACACAGCACCATTTCACGGGCGTTTATAGGTTGTTGTTGGAGTTTTTATTTTTATCATTTTAATAAAACTTACACACAAATAGGAAAGAAATGAAAATAGTGCATATGGTAAAAATTGAAACACTTTCTTCTTTGAGTTGCATTTTTTTTATAGATACCCCACTTGCATCCCATTAAGTTACCACAAAGCTCTTAAAGGAAAAGAACTAAGCTTTCTTTGAGCAAACAAGAAACAATAAACATCCATTAAAGAAAAAGAAAACAAAAATTAGTGCATATGGTAAAATTCTAAAACTTTGCTTTTTGAGTTAAAATATTTTTTTTATAGATATGCCTCTTGCTACTCACTGACCACAAAGCTCTTAAAGGAAATGGTCTAAAGTTTCTTTTGAGGAAAAATTAAAAAAACTCTATTTTGAATAAAAAAAAAATAAAAAATGGGGAAAAATGAAAATGATACATGTGCCAAATATTGAAAAATCCTAATCTTGATCTAAAAAATATTTTTTTTTGATAGATATCCCACTCGCATCCCATTAAGCGATTATAAAGGCCTTAAAGGAAAAAAATAAAAAAATTTTTTTTTAATTATATAGAAAAATAAAATTCGCGATTAATTCTTGTTAATTTAATTCGCGAAAGAATGAAATTTTGCATTCTTATATTTATGGAATTCAATTATGGGGTACTGCCTCAGCATCCAACATTGAACAAATTCAAAGGGGTCAAAATAAGATTCTACGTACAATTACTGCAGCTCCATGGTACGTTAAAAATTTTAGAATTCACAAAGATCTAGGCATTCCTTTGGTGAAAGTCGAACTTACAAAATACGCCTCAAAATATGTCAGCAAACTTGAACACCATCCAAACCCACTTGCACGAGACATCCTTAACTTTAGTGGCCATGTTCGGTTGAGAAGGAGGGATACCCTTGCTTTAACTCAAGCGCAAAACAGATGACTGGATCAGTGGATGTAAATTTGTTGTAGTATCATAATATTTTGTCTAGCACTGGCTGGACTTATTATTTTCTTTTAGTATTAAGATTCGAAAGAAAATTAATAAGATTTCATTTCTGAAGATTCAATAAATAAATTAAATGTATTAAAAAAAAAAATATTTAAATTTGATTCGCGAAATGTATAAAACTTATAAATAAAACTTGTGTATCGAAAAATAAAATTCGAATTAAATTCGATCGACTTAATTTCTTTCGTGGTACTCTGAAAAATATAACCAAACGGTAACACACAAATCATAATTGACAAATTTAGAACCAAAAATAAAATTAATAAACCAGATGAATTTTTTATTATTTGTTTACTTTTGTTAGGATTGTTTACTATCAAACAATTGATTAATTCTTTTTGACATTTAAAATATTTGAATTAAAAATCAACGTATGGCCAAAAACCAGAGATTTTTATTATTTGTTTTTATATTTTTAACAAGACGTAAAAACAAAAAATTTTAATATTGGAATTGTTGAAAATACTACGACGGTATGTTTTAATATTAAAAACTATTCATATTTTATGTTTCGTATATTTGTTTCTAAAATATTTTTCTTTTGATATTTTAAATTTGTTTTCACAATCAAATAATTGTATAATACAATGTACAACATACAACATCGCTTGTGAATTGAACAATTATATTAGAAAATTATATTGCGTTGTTATATAATTATTTAAGTAGATTCACAAAAAAAAGCGTATACAAATTTAATTAATTTATTGCTAAAATATACCAATATTTATAAGTTCTAACGTTAAGTATTGAAAAATTTACAATGGGAAGACATAAGTATGTATGCACATCAATTGAGACTCGGCAAATCATAATAGACTTACTTACATACTAGGTAAATCTTTGCTTAAAGTAGGTAAAATCAAGAAAGGCATTACTATATATACCAAAACGTCTTACAAAAACTGAAGTAAAAGCTATAGTAAGTCCCAATTTACACGAAGCAATTTTTATTGAAAATATTGATACAATATTTTCCTTGAAATTGGTGTTCAAACAGCACAATATAATTGCTTAACTCACTCGTATTTTAATTTGAGAGTATCTACACATTTAAGAGAGAATAAGAGAACAAGAATTGCTAGTACAATCAAGTGTGTACTCGTCTTATCTTCCTTCTCCTTACCACGATGTCTAAATGGTAATCAGCAGCGTTGTCAACTTGGTGCGTTTCGCACCATTTTTGGTGCTTTTTTAAAATTTTGGTGCGCGTTTTTTAAATTTTAATGCGCTTTTTAATTTTTGGTGGCACCAAAGCAAATTCTACAGAACTTTTTGTTTCAGTGTGAGAAAAAATCTTTCTACAATAAAATACACCTGTTTGAGTACCATTTCATTCAACACTGCAAAATTTTTTTTGTGTATTTCGGTGCGTTTTTTTTAATTTTTTCGAAAATGTGATGAAATCTTCATTTTTACTAATTTTTAATTGCAATTTTTTAATAATTCATAACTCATGAAATCTATACGATGAACAAATGTATTTTAAAATTATAATATTTTAAAATTAAATTAACATTTTAAACATGTAAATAAAAATTCTTGTATAACCTGATGTTTTGGTCTACTGAATTGTAGACGAACAACCAGGGTTAGAGTACCATTGGAATCCTAACAAATTTTATTGGACAAAATCAAAAAGAAGTACTTTAACTAGAAAACAAAAATATATAAAAAAAGTACCAAATGTGTAATGAAATTAGCTTTTTTACCAATTAGTACTTTAGTTCCGAATATCATATTGTGAGTTAAATTTTGAGTGGTTAAATGCTTATTTTATCTTTATTAGCTCATTTATTAAAAAAGGCTTTTATTATTATTACTTTTACTAATAATCGTTGATAGAAAGTTTTTTTTATAGAATTTATGATATTAAAAAATTTCAAATTAATTCAATAAATATTAGAAACAAAAACGAAATTCTTAAATTGGTGCGTTTTTTGGTAAATGGTGCGCTTTTTTCTCCATTTTGGTGCGTTTTAAAATTTCAAAGTTGACAACGCTGGTAATCAGCTAAGCTTAAGAATTAAAAAAATAATTGAAATGTTACAAGAAAACGATTTTTTTGCGAACGGGGAAAATGGCCGCCGTCGAATAGAGAAAAATTTTCCTTGTTAAAGAAAAAAAAAAACAAAAATTAAGATTTAGTATCAACTTATAAATACATAGACAATTAAATTGCAACATTGAAAAAATAGGAATTTATTGTGATGGAAGTGGGGGCTTTAGATAGCCCAAAGAAGAAGAAGAAGAGACATGATGACTCTATGGAGGAGCTAGACGTGACATCTTTTGATGTTAACAACCAAAATCGGTTTACTATTCTGGGAGATCTGAATTTCCAAAACCTGCCATCGGGGAGTAACAGAAAAAGCAACCATGATATGCCAGCTGAAGTTAACATTTCTTCGGCACCTGCCAGAAAAAAGTTTTGCCCACCGATTTTTCTTTTTGACCAGAACATTAAGGATCTGGCTGCTCAACTGGAGGCGAGAACACCAAAGGTTATTTTTAAAATAAAAAACGTTAATCGTCGTAAAAGCAAAATTTATTTTACCGATGCAGCTGTACATGCGGAAATGATGGCGATTCTCAGAGAAAAAAAAGTGAATTCATATTCTTTCACTCCGAAGGAATTTAAACAATTGTCACTGGTCCTGCGTGGCCTCGACTATAGAACCTCAGCTGAAGAAATACAGACATTATTTGACGGAGTCATACCCGGAGTGGTGGCTAAGGTTTCCAATTTCAATACACCACATTCGACTAAAAATAATTATGAGACTGGTCTATTCCTAGTGACGCTACATCCAGGGAAAAATAAAGATGATGTTAAGCACATCAAAATCGTGGCAAGCCAGGTTATCTCGTGGGAAAAGCCTAACAATAAACAGAAGGAAATTCAATGTCGTCGATGTCAACACTGGGGGCACATAGCAAGGAATTGTAATGCAGAATTTAAATGTGTGAAATGCGATCATAGTCATGAACCTGGAAACTGCAAGAGAGTAAGTGGAGATGACTCTCAACCAACGTGTGTGAACTGCGGTGAAGTCGGACATCCAGCGAACTGGAGGGGATGTACCGCCTACAAGAAATACGTTCAATCGAAACGAAATAGAATTATAAAAGCACAGGAAGATAAGGAAATTGCTAGACACAACGTTAGAAGAATCGCGACCTCTTATGTTTCTCCCGGTAAATCGTTTGCTAGCCTATTTCAGAATAATACTAACATCTCCATCGAGAAGAAGTCAATTGTTGATGAATTCCTTAAACTGGCCAACCACTTTATGGAACCTGAAATACTTACTGTAGAGCAAGAAATTGAAAAATTTTTTAAAGAATACCGCTTAATGTCAAAATCAGACGCGAAGGCAGAATTTGTGCGTTTTTACAATAATATTAAAAATGTTCCATAGAAACCTTAACTTTCCTAACTGCTTTTGATAATTTACTATTTTACTATTATATTTACAATAATAGCCTAATATTTTTATTTTTAGCTCTTAAGATAAATTCAAAGTAGTAGCTTTATTATTATTTTAAAAATATTTTACATATATATATATGTTCTTTTATATATGTATGTGTTCGGTTTCCACTTGTCTACAATATGTTTGAAACATTGCTGTTAATTATTGGTAACAATGTCTAGAATGTTACTCTTTTTAACATATCGTTTGTTATGTAGTATTAGATGTTAGTTGATTTTTACGAATTTTACAGACTATGGCTCTGTTCGTTAAAATAAATGCCATGAGCAAGCACTGATATTTAATATTCATATAAACATATATATCATATGATAGTCATTTTAATTTTTTAGCATGTAGCTTATACAATTAGCGTGTATTTGAACAAGACGGATATAGTTCTAAAAAACATCTGTAAACTGTCATTGGGTTAATGTTAACCTTTCGATTGTAAAAGAAAAAAAAAAAAAAAAGTCTCAATAAAACTTAATTAATTAATTAAATTGAAATGTTACAAAAAATAACTGAAAATGTTACGAAAAGTTCTGGAAACCTGTAAGCGCGAATACGATTAAAAGATCTTTAAATCAAAATGGCCTACATGGTAGAGTGCCACGTAAAAAGCCCTTTATATTAAAGAAAACCAAACCAAACGTTTGTATGTATTTCGAAAAAAAAAATATATATGTATATACGAGCCTCAAATTTTTTGAAATATGTAATCTTCTTTTCTTTTAATCGATGAAAGTATAAAGAAGGAAAGTATAACAATAAAAAAGCATTTAGTAATATACATATGTATGTATGTTACAAAGACGATAAAACGTTACGGAGGCTGAGCAGTGGTTTGGGGTTGTATGACGGCATCACGAGTAGCAAACTGCGAAACAAAATATTAAATACCTACAAAGTTTTACATAATTTTAATATACAGGTCTACTTTATTTTGGGTCGAAAATTCTGGAACTTTTTCGTTGAAATTGAATTATTTTTTTATTTCCTACAACTGTCAAATCGAATCAAGTTTTTTGGTCATGTAAACAGCAAGATTCATAAACATGATTCAGAGAGCGAAGCAGGTGATTAAAGTCGTCGTGGAAACATAGTTTAAAAAAAATTAATATTGTTAGTGAAGACAATTTAAGTAGATGGTAACGTAGCTTAAACTGTTTATTAATTAATAAAAGTAATAGATATTAATGTGCAAGATTATAAAAATATGTTGATTCAAAACATTATCACCTTTGGTCCGGAAAAAGGTTAAATATCGCATAAATTGCATACGCCATTCGCACAAAAAGGTTTACTAGAATATTCTGTATTTAAATTTGTATTAAATATGTTTTATGTAGTAGGTATGTACTTAATTTACATTCAACATCATTTTAATTAGATTCTAAATGTGAAATGAAAATTTGAGAAATTCAATTTATTTTCTAACTGAATGTTTAAATACTGTATAAATGTATACTACCTACCTATGCTTGGAATGTTCAATGATCTGAGTCATTATAATTATAACTAGACAAACATAGTCTCTACTATAAATTCAATTGTACTCAGGCAAAAACCATACATAATTACGTTACTATTAGATGAACGAGAAGTCAACACAATCATAATGAAAAAAAAAGAACATAACCAATGTAAACGCAATGTGTACGTGTTTAATTAGATTTGACTGACTCTCATTTGAATGAATGATTATGTACTATTTGAGATGAATGGGTTAAAATACCGAAATGTATCTATTTATTATTGGAGGTTTAACTGAGAGTCGTCACCAAAAGTGAATATATTATAAATTATGAATCCAAAAGCAAAAGCAAAAAACAAAGAAACAAACTTTTTCAAATTCTATTCAACTGGTAGTTTTTGGATCACAACCGCCAACTAAGACAATCAGTTTATAACGAACACGACGCTGGTTAAGACGTAACGCTCCGAAAAAAGTTAAATTATTTAACATAGTTTTAACAACAAACGTGAATCAATAAAAGTGAAATATTTTGTTTTATTTAGAAACTACTAAATAAACTCAAGTTTTATTTACATACAAATTATTATTCAAAAAGGTACAACACAACAAGTTCATACATCAACAAGATCATTTTTGACTCAAATTTTTTTTAAATAACATATTCAAAAATAAAAGCTTAAAATTAAAGCTTTTAGTTCTCGTTTTTGACAAATAAGCAGAGAGAGTTTTCTGTTGTTGTTTTATCGTTTTACACACATTCTCTCGCACACCTATTATACGAGTGTATGTATATGTTTTGTTGATGCGACCTTCGGTCTTAAAAAAGCGAACGTTGAATAAAAATAAAACCAAATAAATTATTTATAATAGGTATAGGTATAAAAATAAAAACGAAAACAAGAAACAATAAAGAAAACAAAGAAAATGAAAAATTCAGACAGAAAATGATACAATACCACAAATTGTCAAGTTAATTAAAAACAAAAAAAACAAACATACAAAACAACAAATGACAGTTGTGTAAATGATTCTTTGGTTGACTTTGAACATAAAACGTAGAACAGAAATCGAAAAGATAGATCCCGAGAAAGATGCAAGAGAAAAAATAAAATATTGTACATATTTAATTGAATAACAATACAATATAATACACGGAGGAGCATTTATTAAGGTGCGTCTAGAGAATTGTGCAAGTAGAAAAGATCACTCATAAAAAAGTAAATGATGTCATCAGTTAAATATTAAAAATAAGAAAATAATTTATTATTCAATGAGTTTAACTAATCGGTATCTTAAATTTTTGTAGGTTAAAAACATTGTAAAACGTACTTAAATTTCAAACTCAAAATTAGTGATACACTTAACAACAGCAAATTCTACAAGACTTGAATTTGGTTCAATAAAAAAACTACAACAAAAGAAGACTGATTTAATAAATAATTTACACACAAAATGGATGCAACCAAATCAATAATTTCCGAAAAATATCAAAAATTATGCAACGTTATGGAACGGGAAACTGTGGGCACAGAAGTTCTAATATATGGCACTTCAGGTTTAATGCTATTAGTTGCCTATGCCAAACGCAAACCCGCCTATTTAGTACGTCCGTTTAAGAAGCCCTCTCACATACCAGATCGCCTAATCAATGAACGTGTCATGCACACTGGCCTCATAAGGGATATACAGCTAAATGGATCAGATACTCTACTGCTCATCAGCCACCGCCCATTAATACCATTCTTCATGAGCAGCAAACGTTTATTGCCAATTAAGTTACCGGGCGTTAAGGTAAATGGTAATGGAGTTTCCTGGTTGCAAAATTGTCTGGTTGGACGTGAGGCCACCTTTATACCATTAAACAATCGCGCGTCCGATCAGTATGTTGTATCCCAACTCTGTTTGGTGCATCCACCCAAAGGTAATCGTTTATTGGACATTTCAGAGACTTTGTTAAAATTGCGTTTTGCTCGTTTTGACAAAGATACCAATGGTAGCGTCAAGAGAAATGCCAAGTACTATAAACATTTGGCAAATGTGGAAGCAACCACGCAATCACGAGAAGCTATGCTGGTCAAAGTTTCTAATTATCCTTGGATTTGGAAAGCATTGTACGACTTTAAGGCTTCCATATTGCCGAAAGAAAAACTATTACCCGAATTAGTTCGTTAAGTTTAGAAATGGAAAAACGATGAAAAAACAAAAACAAACGTAATTTTTGTCCTGCATTTCGATTTGTTCATTATTTTATATTGAGCCGTTTATGGGCACAGTGAAAAACTTTCCTTCCGATAAAAAACCTACTAAAATATTTATAATTTTATATTACTGCATATACGGGAGTTGGGATATGGGAGGATAGTGGTTTTTGCTTAACAGAAGTAATAATTGTTAGCTTTTGAGAATGTTTTTTAATTATTTTCTAATATACCTACTACAATTTGAATAGTTTGGAATATTTATAAACGTAAATACTTTTGACTAATTTTCGTTAGTTATTTCGAACCGTTATTTTAAAAATGTTAATATGGTCGAAGTCATATGAATATGCTTTTGGAACAACATATATTTTAGAAGAAAAATCAATGGATTATTTAGTGAACATTATTTTTTAATAGATTGAGTATAATTGTACTTAAAGTTAACAGCATTTTTAATTTTGTTCTTAATGTTTTTAATTCCAAATCATCTCGAAATGCAGAACATATTCATTCATATTCTTAAGATTAGAATAAAACCAACAATACACAAATGTTTTAAATAAAATAATTTACAATTTTCGAAACTATGTATTTGTAATAATATTTGCTAAATGGCAATGTATACAAATTAATTATTGTGTAGTAAAGAAACACTCCTGCTTATTTTATTTAACGAGAACTAAAATGCTTTTAAAACTTCAAAATATTTATGTGTTATGCATTTAATGTTAAAATAAAAATATCATTTCAGTTGTTCATCTCAAAAAAATAAAACAAAATGAGTTGTGGCATGGGAATGGTGAAATATATTCTATTTTTATTCAATCTTTTATGTTCGGTAAGTTTATTTTTTTTACATATTTCCATATTAATACGTTTTTTTTTAGAAAATAACTTCAATTAAAATATTTATATATTTAACGTTAAAGGCATGGTGTAATTATACAAGGTGAGTGCAAATCGGCAACAAATACAAGGCAATACAGAAACAACAGGCATTTTGTTTGTGTAAAATAATGTACTACTGTCAAAAACATTAAAAAAGTATTACTTTTGATGTAATTAACTTGTGTACAAAATCAGTCAGCTGTGCTACTGCACTCACCTTGTATAGTTACACCATGTATTCAACAATTTCATTAGTAATCTTTGGTTCAAAAAGTGTAATATTTTATTTCAAAAATATGCCAATTAAAAAATTAACCTATAAACTAGTTAATCACCCCTATTCTGACTATCGATTCGAATCGAAATTTTCTCCGTTTGGAAAATTTGGTATTCAGAGTTTCGATTCCGCTACGTTTCTTTCGATTGTAGGTATTCTGAATGACGATCGTAGTTACGTTTTTCTACGCTTATATTTTAGCAACGGAATTTTTCGATTGCTCTTTTTATAAACTTAAAAAGTGTTTAATTTAATTAAAATTTCAGGTAGTTTTTTATTATATATTTTTATTTTGGCCGAGATGGCTTAATATTACAAATAAATGAATAAATAAAAATTTAAGTATAAAATGTTTAAAAAGTGATTTATATAAATTTTTGTTGTACGGCCAATCAAGAGGTGATATGCAACAACAAAGAACATGGTTAAACAAATATGTAATGGTAGAACGAAGGAGTTTTGAATTACTGTCACTACAAACAGGAAAGCAGAATATTTATTTATTTTTCCAGGTCAAAAACAACGACATCAGAGCAATACGAAAAGCTGGCAAGTTTAATGTCAACAAAACAGGATATTGCTTCTGGCTATCATAAACGATCCAAGGAGGAAGTTCAGGCATTTTCTTTTCAAGCATTACCTCTGTGTTCTGAGTCACGTTGTTCTCCTCTTCCATCATTCCATTTCTCTCTGATTATCTTCTTATTATTATTAATTCACAAGTCTTTTGTATTATTTTATTTTTAATTTTTCTCCTTATTAATCGCACAAATTTTTTTATTTTCCTATTTTTATTGTTTGTTGTGACTTTTGTTTATAAAAATAGTAACAAACTTGCGCATTTCTTTGTTTCTATTCCACATTTCATAGTAACAAATTGGTTTTGTAAACATTGTTGTCTTCTTCTTGTTCTTTCGATTCAGTTTTTGTTTGGAATACCAATTTTCGATCGTAGCATAACTGAATGCAAAGACGTAATCGAAACTCAGAATAGAGGTGAATATATTTTTTAACCAACGTAATTTTCATATCTACCAAAAAGTGCAGTAAAATTATTTACATGATTTCATTTGGAGTAATTTAAGTTTACCCGTAGAAATGTAAATACAAAGCTACATACATACATATGTACATTAGGGGAATTCTATTTTTTTAACATATGTTTTACATGCCCATTCACGATGAGAAACATTAAAAAAATGTTAACTGCGTTTTTAGTTTTTTATTTCATTCAAAAAAGTTCACGCACCAAACGATTTTAAAATTTACATGCGTATATACACACAAACATTTGCATTGGCAATGTATAGCTGTTGACCGTTTTTGCTATTTGTTTTCGTTTGCTTTCTAGTTCTTATTCTTATTTTGTTTTGTTGTGTTATAATTTTGGTTTTTTTCAAAGTAGTGGTAAATATTTACCGCTATTTTGCAGTCACTAAGTACTCCTCTGCTTCCAATGGAGATGTTGGATATACCACTGAAAAGGAAACAAATATTCATCAATCAAAAATTGTTTTACTTAAACCAGTGACCGTACAAAACAAAAGTAATATAAATTCAAGTGTTTCTGAGATAGTGAATTGTATCACCCTGAACCACCTGCAAAAATACTTAGAAAAGTCAAGTGTCAAACAAGGGTCGCAGTAGACATGATAGACGAAACAAGTTTGAGTATCAGAAAAGCAACTAAAGTATGCGAAGCATTAGTGCAGCAATGCCTGATGCTATTCCAGCACCCACACAATCTGCCGTAGATATATAAAGCCTCAATGAAATCAGCCGAGCGATTGGATGCAAAATATATGACAACGTTACAAAAAGAGAATTTGTGTCTTCAATTTGACGGGAGAAAGTTTGGAAAAAAGGAAGTGCAGGTAGTGGTATTGTCAAATGAAACTAAAGAAGTGCGAGTAGCGGTAATGGTGCTTGAGAATGGAAAAAGTGTCACAATATTTGAAGCTAAGAAATAAAAATTAAGATTTTATATACATTTCTAACTCTACTTCAATTTACAGGCATAAAGGAAATTCTTGACCGATTTTCTTTGTGGAACTCGGTTAAAATGATTGTATGTGATACAACAAATGTCAATACAGGGGGAAAAATGGAATTGTTCATTATCTACAATCATGCTTTGAAGAAAAATCTTTGACACTACCACAATATGTTGGTTGCCAACACCATGTTTTGGACTTAATTCTTAAGCATGTAATGAATGAATTACTTGGCGCGAAAGCAGTATCACCAAATATTTCCTACGAAATATTTTCAGGTATAATAACTGATTTTCAAAATCTGAAACAAAGCGACAAAAAAATGAAAATTCCTAATATCAAATGGCACGATGACATGCAGTATTTGTATGACCTTGGACAATACTTTAAGTATTATCAAAAACATAACGTTTTTCCGTTCATTAACTTTCGAGTTTTACAATCGCTCAGTAACGCCCGTTGGAACTCCAGAGCTATTCTTGCATTGCTCACATTTATACTCCTTCCCAATCACAGAGAAAAACTTTTACCACTTTGTCAATTTACATATATGCAGTGCATGGTACGAAGTATGGTTTTCCGACCAACGTTTTCGCAACAATAATTTTGAATGCTTGGAAGAATCTGTGAAGCCGTTCAAAACTGCACATCAATGTTTAAATAGACACTGGGTGAAGGAAGATTCAGCCATTCCAAATTTAAAACGGACTAATATATGTATGTGCCGAACGAGCCATTAAAGAAGTGAAAGATTTGTATTCGTTTTGTAAAAATGGACGAACCTTGAATTTGAAATTTATTTCTTCTAATGTCAAATTAAAAATATTTCCAATGTAAGAATTTTCTAATTTTCGTTTTCAAGTATAACAAAACAAAACAAAAGCAAACGAAAACAAATAGCAAAAGCGGTTAACAGCTATACATTGCCAATGCAAATGTACATGTTTGTGTGTATATGCGCATGTAAATTTTAAAATCGTTTGGTGCGTGAACTTTTTTGAATGAAATAAAAAACTAAAAACGCACTTATGATTTTTTTAATGTATCTCATCGTGTAAATTTAAAAAAACAAAAAAAAGTCATAATAGAATACCCCTAATGTACATATTTTTCGAACATATTACACAATACGATTTCATTTTCGTATCGGAAATCCTTTCAATTTTGAAGATCCATTTTCCATGTTATTCGATTCGCTCTTATTTTTGCCTCAATTAAATTTAGATTTTGAATACAATAACTTTAGACCAAAGTTAGTTAGGTTCCACGGGCAGCCTTCTCAGAAATAGCTCGTTTGAGTCCATTAAGTTAATCGATCAACCAACGATTTTCAATTAAACAGTTTTCATTTTATAACGTTTTTTGCTTCTCCTGTAAAATTATGATAATGAGGGTTACGTCTTTGGGCATTTTGGGTGACGATATATAGGTTTGACGTATTAAAAGACTTCTCGATGTCCGGCAATTCGAAAAGAGATTACTCCTTATGTGATAGCGACTCCTCAATGGAATCTACTAGCGAATGAAGAGCAGTTTCAACAGACTTATCTTAGACCTACCTAGACCTAGATGTAAGCATGTTGATTTCTGGAGAATACCTCAGTTGGTAGAATCACTTTCAGGTTTATATCAATGACCCTTTCCGGGGCCTTCAGCAAAAAGGACGCTAGACTAATTGGTCCTTAGGTTAAGTTTGCGTTGCTTTACCTCCTTTGGGAGTAAAGACAACCTTACATTTGGCCAACAATGATGGTATATATGTAGGTCCACTTAATACAAATTTTATATATATTAATGAGACAAGGAATGACAATGTCTTCATTTTTCTGAAGATGTGCTGGAGTAATGTCGTCAGGTCTTGGTGATTTATACAGACCGAAGCTATTTATCGCCCAACGTATTTCCTATTTGTTTATCGGAGCAGAGTTAATACGATTAGCATTGTTATTATCAGTTACCTTCGCGTCCATAATAAACTTCAGACCAATCCCAAGACAAATTTATTTTTTACTACCTGGTCTAATAGCGTCTTTAGGCAGTGAATGCTCGAATTCTTCATGAAATATTTATGTATGCATGTTGTATATTTGTTAAAAATTAATAAAAGCTTTTTTAAAAACAAAAAAAAAACACACACACATATATATATATCTACATATGCGCATACATACGAGTATGTATTTATGTATGTATGGATGAACGTTTAAACAATATTAAAATATAAAAATAATTAACAAAAAAATGTACCACTCGTAACCAGTTTTTATCATATTATTTTTGTCAAGATACACACATAGATTTGGAGGTTAACAAGTTTTATTGCCTTTGTTTTAAACTTTTTTTGATAGAGAAAAATCCACTGTACAATAAGTAAATATGTATTACAAAATTTGGTTTACAATTTATGATTAAAAACAAAAATACACACAAACGTACTCGTACAATACTACATGCATATATACATATTTTATTTATTCATTATTTTAGATTAGAATTTATGTTTAAGAAATAACATACATTTGTACATATGTATTTAAGTATTAACATGTGTAGGAACTTGGCTAATTCCAGTAAAAAGAGTAATTTTTAAAATATTCCACAAAATGAAGAGCAGGTTTAATGTTTATTCATTTAATTTTCCTTTGTATGACGAATTTTTAAAATAAATTAAATTATTAAAATGTCATATGTATGTATATGACAAGATGACTATCATTATTAATTATAAGTCTCCTATTTGGGGTCAATACGAGAGATCAAATGTTTTAATTAAAGAGAGAGTGAAAAATTTGCAGCAACAAATAACATATTATATCATTTAGAACAGTGCGTAAACATGTTTAATTTTTTTTAACGTTTCGTGCATGACTAAATACGGATGTCCATAACGTCACCCACACAATGGAAAACAGTTTCCATAATACTTAAAAATTTGAACTTAATCAAAATTACAGTGCCCCGATAGACTAGGCAATAGAGTGCCGGACTATCAGTCAATGGGTTGCGGGTTCGATTCCCGCCAAAGACTCTGGGTGTTTTCTGCAGATAAGCCAAAAGCTTCGCAGTTTGTGCTTGTTAATTATTAAAAAAAAACAAAGTTTAAATATACACAAACAAATTACAATAAGCAAGTTATAACTATAGAAAGCTCAAAAAAGTTCACAAATATTTAGAAAAAAGTATGGGATATACATAAATACGAATAATAAAAAATAGAAGTTTAAATACATATAATAAAGTGTTTTCTTACATATTTTAAAAATGAAAATTCTCAGAAAATTTTCAGAACTTGTTCTAAAATAACTAATAAAATAAGCAGTAAAATTGTGCTGTGTTTCAGGAAAAAATTATATCAAATTTTTTTAATAAAAATTGCTTAGTGTAAATTGGGATTTAGTGAGTGTCATGAAATACTGCGAATTTTTCTTTCATTATTCTAAGGTTTAATTATATGTGAATTTTTCTTTCATTATTCTAAGGTTTAATTATATGTGAATTTTTCTTTCATTATTCTAAGGTTTAATTATGTTTTTGATCAATTTTTGACAATAAAGCAATAAATATTATTACATTTCCTCAACTGTAATAAAATATTTGCCCCTATTGCGGTTCACAACTTTTTTAATAATTTGGTCGTCTTTCATAAATCGGTATTGCCATTCACAACTTATATGTAGTAGAGTTAATGTAGAGTTAAAGTCGGGTTGACTGACAGACGACCAAACTTAGTTGAGTTGAGAACGGCAATAGGGGCAATTGTCTTCCAAATTACAAATACATAGATATGACGTGAGCAGTTTTCACGAACTTGATAATTGCTGTGAAAATGATAAACAACAATACATACCTATAATAAATAATATTAAATGTGTTAATACTTTGTAAATATTGTAATTAGAGTTTTTTTCCGCAATTTTTCGCTTCCCGGGAAAGCGGGATTTTTTTTTTATTTTCCCGGGATCCCGCTCCATAGAAAAAATAAAACGTAAATTTGTATTTATTTATGAAAAATCTTTTATTAACAAACGTGAGCGAAAAAACAATATGTACTAAAAAAATTAGTTTTAATTGAAAGAGGAATTTGAATTATTACATTACGCTTTTAAATGTAAATTTCTTATTATTATGTTCTAGATACTAGATAAAAAAGAAACATAACAATTTAATTCATAAAAAAATAGTAAAAAAACAAATTCAGGCACTCAAGATATGAGATCAAAAAATTTAAGATTTAATTCATAAAATATACCTATAATATATTTTAAATAACTATACTAAAATTTTAACGGCTTAGAAAATAACTTTTTAACACACTCAAAGCGTTTGTTGAGTCGTCAGAAAGTCTATTTCTCATTTTATTTACAAATTACCCGCTTTACTGAAAAAACTCGTTCACTTTCTACCGAAGTTGGACGAATAGTTAAAAGTGCATTAAACAAGTATTCAATATTTTGAGTTCTTTGACCGCTTCATTCAAAAAATTTTAACTCCTTCTTTAAGTATAAGGAGCGAGTTGCCAGTTTTTGTATTTCCCGGGATCCAACAAAAACATCCCGGGAAACGGGAAATCATAACAATTGAAAAAACCCTAATTGTAATGCATTTAACATATGTATATAACATATGTATTTATATCAGCTAGATAAAATGTTTTTATTAGTTGTGAATTCAAATCAAATAATAATATGTTTATTAGTTTTCACATTTCGGCAAAAGATGCTTCACTTTACATATTAATTTTTCATGCATTCCATACAATTGTTTTTTGTGCAAATTATTCTGGGATATTTTAATTTCTTAGAATAATATGAGAATGGGATTTTAATTGAATAATTTTGTTAAGAATAAATATTTCAATTTATAGTTTTTCACAATATAAATTTCTGCCTAAAAATCCACTCTAGTCAAACTACAATATGAAATTGTTTGTTAAAAGTTTTTGTTATACACTAAAGTTAAAAGAAGTTTTTCAATCACTATAGAAGAGTGTGTTCCTCTAGCTCTTTCTACAAAAATATGAATATCACTGCAATAACTAATTATTTAAAACAAGCCTTTGTTATTTAGTAACAAACATTTTGTTTCAAAAAAGAATATAAATTCAAGACTAGAGTTTGGGAAAAAAATTTGAAAAAACCGATAAGTTTTGGGAAAATGATTTTTCTAGTGATGAATAAGCTGTGGATCTGATGAAAGACAGAATGTATGTGCGTCTGTTTAATCAGCGGTGTGAGGTGCGTTTTCTTTGCACGGAATTGGGCCAATAGCCAGCACAGTCCCCTGGTCTCAATTCAATTGAGAACTTGTGGAACGAAGTTGAGAAATGTTTGGAAGGGAAAAACAGCAAAAATTTAGATGGATTGTGGGAAAACATTGAGGAGGACTGGAAAGCTATACCCATTTCATTTTGCAGGCATTTGGTCGAAAGTATCCGTCAAAATAGCAAAAGTACATTAATAACTATTTGACAGAAGTTAATTATTCGTATTTTCCAAGTTGTGAATGTTTCAATTATTTGTCCAACCTCATTAACGATTTTCATAGATATATGATACCGCAAATAAAAGCAGCCAGGATTAGAATTATGCCCCTATTGCGGTTCACAACTTTTTTAATAATTTGGTCGTCTTTCATAAATCGGTATTGCCATTCACAACTTAAATGTAGTAGAGTTAATGTAGAGTTAAAGTCGGGTTGACTGACAGACGACCAAACTTAGTTGAGTTGAGAACGGCAATAGGGGCATAAGGTAGTGAAAAATTCTTTTCATATATATAGAAAATAAATTGAATAAGTTACTGTTCTGATGAATGTTTTAATTATATGACCACCACTGTATATACGAGATATTCTTAAAATATAGTGTATAAATATTGGCAAAATCAAAGTAATGTTTTAACCTCGCTGTTTTTGATACTCTTTATGTTAAATTAATAATACTAATCAAATGTCAAATACAGAATGAAACTTTTAGAAATTTATAAAACGTTTAAAAGTTTGTTTCTAAAATATGTATGTATATCAAAACATAATGTTAAAGAAAGAGACATTAATGATAACTACGTCGAAATATACAAAGGAAATTATATTAAAATGTATGAAAGTGCTGTTATTAAAAAGGGCTTTAGACGATACTACTTTCCTTGCGACTTGATGAAGTAAAAATCTTGTCATTTCACTTTATTTAGAACATTTAAATTATTCGAATAGTTCAATTAATTTTATATGTATAATCGAATTGTTTGAACAAGTTGAAATATCTTATTCGAATTATTCGTTTTATTCCAACAAAAGAAAAATCGAACAATTTGGACACCCTAATAGCTACATAAAAGTTATAATAGCATCATATTTACTTGTGTTAGTTGTAAGTTTATTCATTTAGTTTTAACCAAAAAATGTTATTTAATAAATTGCTGTTTGACAGCAACTTAAGTGCTGTTGAAACTTTTATAAGATAATGTATATTAAAAGTCATTGAGTCATACAAACTAAGCAAAAGAATCCCAAAAAAATAATAAGATGCCGGTACTTAACAAGTCATGGACTGTCTAAAAATTTGTTTTTGGAACGCAAACGGCATCCGCCAATAAGAATACTTTCTTAAAAATAAACAACAATCACACAACAATCTGACAACCGTGACAATTTCGGTTGACAGATAAATTCATTGTGTGACAATTGTGTGCAAATGAAATTGTTAGTTTTCTTACAGTCGTGTAAACTGACAATTTACCTTTTGCTAAAAAATTTTCAATGTCAGTACATTAATAGCACATTGGTAGATATGACAACGTTGTAATATCTGACCATCGTGGACACATAGCTTATTACTTAAATAATACTAATTGCACTTGACTTTTCAACAATACTAAAAGGTTCTATGTTTGTCGCTCTGTAGGCTAATGGTAAATACCGGTTTAGAAAAACAAAATTTATTTATAACAAAAAATTTCCAAAAATCGTAAATGAAAAGATTACATTTTGGCCAGAAAAATTTAATTTTAATTGGCCAGCTGCAGACCTCAACCCGTTGGATTACAAGTTGTGGTCCGTATTAGAGGGCATTGCTTGCTCTACTCTACATCCAAATATTGATTCGTTGAATCGAGCCCTTGTCCGTGCAGTAGCCAATTTCCCAATGAATGAACTGCGTCTCGCGATCGAGTGACCACATCGTCTCAAGTCGTGCTGGAAGGCAAACGGAAGTCATTAAGAATAAGTTTTCCTAGAGTTGTAGCCATTGAATAACCCAATAACAACAAAAACAACATTTTTTTTAAATATTAATTCATTTTCATTTGGCGTCGATTTTTCTGTGTACCAGTGTTTATGGCTTGACTAGGTATATAGTAAATTATTTTTGACCAACAAATATTCAAATTTATGTAAATGGAGTTTTTTGTTTTATAAAAAATTACATAATTTTCTTTCTATTCCTTTTAGGAAAGAGAATTTAGCTTTTTGACAGCAGACTTAAGTTTTTCTCTCTCACCATTGCTAGCTGCTCAATTTCATACATACATATTATCATAATTTTCTAATGGTATTTCAGAAATTTACAATTAAAAAAATTTCAATATCATTATATTTAAAAAAAAATTTGCATTTGTATTTTGCTGAAATAAAATTGCAGAATTCTGAAATATGAAATTAAACATTTTGAAATATAATTGGAAATTTCTGTAATCTAATTGAAATTAGAATTCAGTGTTCCTAGAAACATTTTACCTCATGTTCACATATCAGTACATATATATCGATTATTCCAATCGAACAATTTTCGTTTAGAAGATATTACCTATAGTACCTTCTTTATTTTCATTAGACTGTTTGCATGAATTTATTAGACTGTTGAATGAATTTTAGTAGATAGTATCTCTAATAATGATTTTACATTATTTAAGAGTTTTATACCATTTGATTTTTTAAATCTAAAATAACTTGTATTTTGCTTAATTTTTAATTTTAAAATTTTACTGGCGTAAATATTTTTGACAGAAAATCTTCTTGATTTGATGAATAATGTTTTGTTAATGTGGATGTTTTTTCCACATCCACGAAAATTATATTTTTACAAAAACAAAAATTAAATTACATAATTATTATTCCAAACAGTCTATCAGCAGTCATTAAGACCACTAACTCACTTTGCGATGAAATTTTTAAAGACGATCGATACAAGCTTAGTAGATTTATTAAAGACCCCATGAGATGATCTTTATATGCTCGTACATTTTGGTCAAATTGTGACAAATGAAACAATAGCTTATTTAACAAATTTAATGCTTGTATGATCACAAATAGTTTCCTTTAGATAATATATTAAATTTGGATTCAGTGTCAGTGAACTTTTGATGAAAGCTATTTTTTACTCCCCACCACCACAAGTGATATATTACGAGGGTATATTACGTTTATCATTCCGTGTGAAACTTTGATATATACGAGTATTATTGATCCTTATTAAATTCTAAGTCGATTGAGATATGTTCGTCTGTCTGTCCGTTTGTGTAAAACACTCTCACGTCCAAATTACGCAACTAAATTTCACAAAATTTCCAAAAATTTGTTTTCTATTTTGTCAGACAGGCTGGTATTCGGTTTAGTAGAACAAGAGTTAAGGGCCAAAATGTGGGGCAACCTCCATTAAAATTTGATATTTTTCATGCCTTGTTTTGCACTTTTTTTAAATATATTGTCGATACTACCATGAAATTTTGTACACGTTATATATATGATAAAAGGAAAAAGTGTGATAAAAATATTAAGAATCGATACATGATTTCTCATAGCCCCATACAAATATCTTCCTGAAATATTACTAAATGATACTTACTCGTAAATGACTTTAAAATTGAAATATACAATACAAAATTCAGCAAAAATAAGTTTCATATAAATATAAAGCGGAAAACGAAATTTTGAGAAGTTCGGTCCATATTTGACCATAGACACCAAATAAAGTTCACTTCCAAAATTCACTTATGGCCGAATTCACAGTCTTTAGTTAGCTAATGACAAAGGCTTAACTTATGATTCTTTATTCGCAATGCTTAGTTTGCCATAAGAATAACAAGTATTAGTTAAAGAACAGTTAGTATATTAGTTTACCAATGGTTAACTAATGACTGAGAATTCGGCCATTACATATAAATCTGGTATAAATATTGTTACCAGGCTAAAATTCGACATAAATTTTATGATGTTCGACCCATAATTGGTCATAGCTCCAAATATGAGGACAACATCCGAAAAGGTGATTAATCTTTTTATACATGTATCTTATAAAAATCGGTACCGACTCAAAACTTTGCAAAGATTTACATACACATACAAAGATCATACAACATAATTTTCTGAATTTCGGTTCATATTTGACCATATCCCCCAATAAAAGCCCTCTTCCGAAAATCATTTCAATACTCATACATAAATCTTCTATAAATAATGGTACCGATCCAAAATTTTACACGGAGCATTTACATATGTCTATGCCAAAATCAAACTGATGGATGTTGAGAATATCGGTCCATATTTGACCATCTCCCCCATATAAAGTCCACTTCTGAAATTCATTTTAATACTAATATTTATCTTAAATATACCGTTATTATGTTGAAATTCGACGTGATATATATTCATATGCATAAAATTCTCTGTTTCGAAATTTAAGAAGATCGGCCCATGATTTGTCATAGCTGCCATATAACGACCATGTCCGAAAAACAATTTAATCCACAAAAATGTCTAATAAATATCGATATCAAACCAACTTTTATACAGATTAGAAATTTTAATTCAGAAATCATATTAATATCGTTTATACGATAATTATGCTACTGGATTTTGTAGCCTGAATTAAGTCCACTTCCGCCAAAATAAGCCTAAAATATAGAAGCTATCAGTCCACTTCTACTATGCCATAAATCATAAATACTCGACTTAACCGTGATTGCTCTAATATGAGACGATTAGTTAAATTCGAAATATTTTTTTTTATTTTCTTCAGTTGATTCCCGAGCCGTAACAAAATAGTTAAATGTTGGTGGTAACGTCATTAAATTTTTTTTTATAATCATATTTTCAGGGGCCAAATTACCGCATTCGATATCGAGTTAAATTGAACGTAATTTTCTTATTTGAGATTATGGCATTCGATATCTAGCAAGATATTTAGTACATTTTATCATAATTTCGATATCGAAATCATTTTTCGATACGATAGCTCATTCGATCACGAATGCGGTAATTTGGCCCCAGTTAATGGTTCACCTAAACTTCTCAATCTTTCGGCAAGTTCTTCTATTTTTGCAATATTCATTTCAATTGAGTCTTCTGAATTCTTTTTTAATTCATAAAACTGCTGTTGCAACAAATGAATGCTTACTTCTGTTTGCATTTCATGTATGCTATGCAATTTTTGCCACATCTCAATTGCATCTTTGCAACACATTAATTATTTTAAAATAATATTATCAATATATGTTATAATTATACGTTGAGCCTTAATATCAGCTTTCTCTCAAGTCTGAAGAAATATAGCATTGTCTGCATGTCCATTGCCATCCGGCAAAACAGGCTTTCTAAAAGATCCATCAACAATTTTGTAAAGTGAAAAGTTTATATGTACCCTGTTTCTTAAGGCCCAACTATAATATGCATAAGCAAGCTTAAGCAAATTGCAAAAGTTAACGAAAAGGCTGTCAAATGCATAACCAGTTCAGAGTTAACTTTTAGGTGGCTACAATTACTTTGAAACTTTTTGTCCACAGTTGCTCATTTGTGTTTAAAAAAAATGTTTTTATTTTAACAAAAAGCCATTAAATGACTATATTTTATAAATATTATTATATTATTTTATAATTAAAAGAAAACTTCGTACCCGAAACGCATAATTTTTCCTTTTTTTAATTTTTCGGCAGAAGTACTAAAATGTACAGCTGTGGCAGCACTAAATTGTAAATATTAATAAACGTTTACATATGTTTTGTTAATTTTCGTATTGTGTTTGTAAAAATTTATACATACAATTTATATGTGTTCGCACGTTTGCTTAAGCTAGCATATGCATATTATAGTTGGGCCTTAATGTATATTGAGTCGTTGAAAAGAGCCTTTCCGTGCAGTGCACAATTTCTCCATGCACGAAGTGTGTCTCGTGATCGATGAGTCGTGCTCAAGTCGTGCTGGAAGGAAAACGGAATGAGTTGTTGTTAGATTTGTAGCCATTGAATAACTCAATAAAAACAAAAATAAAATTTTATAACCTATTAATTCGTTTTTATTTGGCGTCGATTTTTCTTTGTTTCAGTATTTATGACTTGTCGTGGTAGAAACAAACTTTTTCGTTAAAACTTACTGTTGTACCTTGTCGAAGTCCCCAGGGCAGATGCCATTTTTTGAGCTTCACAAACTTGCTTGTATTTCCTTTATCAAAAGAAGTTTGCATACTCAAAAATATTTTAAGGAATACATTTCTGTGACTTCGATCTTATGTAAAAGTGGGGTTAAAAATTGCTTATCACGAAATTGACACTTTGTCGACCGAATCTTCTTAGTTATACAATATCTATATGATATCCTACAGCAGCTATGACTATATGGGAATAATTTCTTTATTTAAATACATACTTATTTTTATACCCTATACCACATAGTGGAGAGGTTATATTGGATTTGTGCTGATGTTTGTAACGCTCATATCAAAATAATATCCTGCGTCGATTTAACGATGTCCCTCCATCCGTCCGTCTGGCTGTCCATGGAAATCTCGTGCGCAAAGTACTAACTTTGACATCATATTTAATGACCATCCATCAATTATTATAATTACCAGAATAAAAAAGGGGAATCACAATTTAGATTTTGTCTATGAATATCTCAAATTACACACATAAAACAATAAATTGTGACGGCTACCGTAGGCTCACTGAATTTTAAGCGATTTTCATGACTAATGAACAACTTAGGATCACCATTTCTGGGTGGCATCACCGTAAGTACAAAAAAATACAACCCTGGGAAAAACGCAACGATGTGACGCTTAGAAATTAGCCGGTAATAAGAATGTGGTCTGATGCAAAAAAAAGTTTGGAAATAGTCAAATTGTGAAGAACATTGAAGAAAGACGTCACGCTACGCCAACAAATAAATTTCGGGATTTTTCTTTAAAGTTAGTTTTTCGAGAAAACACGTGTGGCAAATTTAAGTGGAGGCGACCAGGTCTAAAGCATCCGCACATCCTGCGACGGTGGTGGTTACAGAAACGGTGCCAACTACAACGACTGTACCCATGCAATGGCAACCTCATCATCAGGGATTTCAGCCATCTGCCGCAACCACCACAATGGCATTAATCAAAAATCCGCCAATGCTAAAAACATCACGTCACCACTAACTCCATCACTAAACAATGATGCCTGTTCTTTGGAGCACAACGTGACCGCAAGTCCAACACCACCAAGACATTGAAGCGGACTCTTTACAAATCCCCCATTGCAACGTCATCATCAGCTTCATCACCACCACCTGATTGTACAACATCTACACAAACATCGAGGCAAAATTCATCCTAACCTCATTGGTAAAAACACCACGTCATCATCAGGTTCATCACCACCAACGATGTCAACTATTTGAGACACCTCCCAACCTGATTTTGTCTACATCTTCAAGTATCGAAGCAAAATTCATCCCAAGCTCATCTTGCATACCTCTTCAAGCATCGAGAGGCAAAATTCATCCCAACCTCATTTGTCAAAAACACCACGTCATCATCAACGTCATCACCACCCACGATGTCAACTATTTGAGGATATAAAATTGTGCACGCCAAGATCCAGTTTAATATTCAGGTATCCCGAATGTAGATTAGTTTAATGTAGATAAAAAGAAAATTAACTACCCATTCCATACATATACCTAGACTTTTTACAATTTCTTTATTACTAAAAGAGGACAATTGTCATATTTATAAATAAGTTGGTGAATAAAAGTATAGCATGGCAAAAGTGGTTGTCAATTTCACAAATTGATAACTTTTACAAATTGATATATAATTTTGTAGGGTGACCAACGATATATTTTTTTGTAAAACCAATTGTCGGTGCTGATAATCCAGTTAATCGGTCGTTCCAATTGACTGATAATTCGATTCGAGAAAACTGTTTGAACCCATATGAATATATGATTGAATGTATAATTGCTCTAAGCTAGCTATAGCTCAATGGATAACTTTATAGATAACTTGATAGTGAACGAAATATAATTGAATCTAACTATTGAATTTAATAATTAACTAATTATTAACTTAATATGTAATTAAAATCAAACGGATACATAAATAAATGAACAAATAAGTATAGGAAATAGTATATAAATAGATAAATCAAATAATCAATAAGTATATCAAAATATTGATTATTAAAATAATCAATAAAGAATATAACATACTGATCAATAAAATAAAATAATCTATAAAACAAATAAATAATTAAGATATTTTAATGAATATTCAAATAATTTAATAAATAAATAAATTATTTAATGAATAATTAAAATATTTTGATAAACAGCTGTAGACGTAATTAATAATTGAAATATTTTAATAAATAATTAAATGATTTAAGGAATATTTAAATAATTTAATAAATAATTAAACGAGTTAAGGAAAATTTAAATAATTTAATAAATAAATAAATTATTTAATTAGTAGTTAAAATATTTTAATAGATAGCTGTAGACGTGATTAATAATTACAATATTTTATTAAATAATTAAATGATTTAAGGAATATTTAAGATGATTTAATAAATAAATAAAGTATATTAATAAATAATTAAATGATTTGATAAATAATTAAATAATTTAATAAATGGTTAAATGATTTAATAAATAATTAAATAATTTAATGGATAATTAAATAATTAAATAATTTAATGAATAATTAAATAATTTAATAAATAACATAATCAACGAAAATATAAAATTAAATATAATAATGAATAATTAAGAATAATCAATAAATATATCAAAATATTGATTATTAAAATAATCAATACTGAAAAATATAAAATATTTTTTATTAGAGTAATTAATAAAAAAATATAAAATATTGATCAATAGATTAAAATAGTCTATAAATAAAATAATCTAGAAATAAATAAGATAAGTAAATGAATAAATAGAATAACCAACAAATATATAGAATAATAAATAAATTCATACATCTATGAACTATTAAATAAGTATTTAGAATTAGAATCCCATTTGATTTTTTTTTAATTTAAGTTACTGATATCGGACAGTTTTCTTAAAGTTTATTGTTTATTAGATTTTAAAATACATAAAATGAATAAAAACTTATTGTATTTTTCATTTAATATTGTTAACACAAATAATATGTATTAAATTTTATTGAATTGGTTGAATAATAGCTGAGGTGTGATGAAATCGTGGTAAGAAACATTTTGGGGCATTACTCCGAATTTTATTTACAGGCAATGAGTAGTGCCACGGATGGCAGTAAAATGTCATACGGGGTGGGTCGCCTGTTCAGGACATTACCAACTCGTCCTGGATACTCATGCAGTGGTCATGTCATGAGATACTCGCAATACGTAGTTTTTTTTCATCGTCAATCGTCCGTCCGCCTGTTTTAAGTAAGTCCACATACCGAGTTTTTTTTGTACAATGTTCAATGTCATCCTGCTTCTTTTTATTACACCGTTTCCATTTGGCACGAGCAAAGTGAATGTGAGTACCAATGATGGACACGAACCCCCTATTCCCGGCGAGCTACAGCCTGAACAACAAAGTGCCAAAGTCCATCAGGAAGCAACACTGAAACAGAAATTTGTTTCTGTTCGAAGTGTAAACAAACAAATTCTTTTTGTTTTTCGAAGTCTCACACATCTCTCTCACTCAAAGAGACATTTTCACACAAAATGGCGCCCAACGTGGGGCCCGAAAGAGATTTAACCCTTTGGGTTAAAATAACTTAACTTGAATGTGTTTTAATCCTTCTTTTCAGGCTTCTACACTTTGAACATTTCTGTTTAAAATGTTCAAGCCAATAACTTTTTTTTTGCATATTTTTGACGTATGTCCCGGAAGGTGTACAGTAAACACCATTCCTGCGTTGCGACGGCAATCATATGGAGAGATCAGCTATTGGGTTCTCGGTGATCCGACCTTATGGTAGATGACGTAGGCCCTGGAGGGTGATAAGCAAGCACCAAACCAGTGATGCTACGGCAATTGACATAGGGAACGTTACACCGGGGAATCAAAGGATTTGAGTCAAATCTAATCAATGACCGGAAGCATGATCCGAGGGCTGAAGAGCTAGGAGTTCATTTGTTTAAGTCATTTGAGAAGGTGAGATGACAATCCGGAGATTTATTTTATGGTTTTGTCTCAATTTTTTTTGTCCGAGTTAGATTGATGATGAAAAAACTATCAAACATTTAACAGCGAATCTTTTTTATACCAAACAATTTTTTTTTACATGATTTCCGAATCCTTCATGACTCTTTCTGTTTATATTCTCTACAATTTTATGATTGTTTAGAAGAAGGGCAGATTCAGTTAGTCGGAAGCATTGCAATTTTTGAGTTAACGTTTCTTTTATCACCACATCATGCCTCGTTACCAATTATTCAACCAATATATTAATACTTTAAACATACATTTATACTTATATTTACCTAACAACCTAACAATTTTTTTTGAGAATATTTGATGATAAATTTGAAATTATAGCGGTAATAACACATAATTATTTAATTCTTAAATTTAAACTAACCATTAACTTATCTATGAAGTTTTACCACCATTACCAATTTATTTTAATATCTATTCGTAACTGTAGTTTTTCAGAACAAATAGGTATTTACATAATTTTAACAGAGCAGTGTGAAAGCTCATACGAGTAATTATATTTTTTTTTTGCAATAAATCTTGTTCTTACGGTTATCCACGGATTTATGGTATGCATTAAATAATCTGTCTGCATACGAACACGACAATTGGCCCTATACACTCTTTCTATAGTCAGCTCAGTTTAATTTGTTTCCATACTTTGCTATTGTATTTTGTGGGTTTCGGGACCACCTAGTCAACGGTGAAAGGTCTTTGGGCAATTTTATCATTCTCGATTGATTTTTTTTTTGTGAGCTTGGAATTATTAATGAGTCCTAGGCGGCTCAGGTCATCTAGCCGAAATCAGGACGGTAGTGATTCTGTGGCTACGGCAACTACGACTACCTCAGTTACTCCTCAGGTAACAACACCTTTAGTCTCGTCTAACGCGGTTACACCCCTATTATCTGTCAGATTTCCGCCCGGCTTTGGACCCCAGACGCATTCCTCTCCCGAGAGTAATATATCAATTCCAACACCAGTATACAGCAGTATAACTGCACGGGAAATTAGTGGGCAAGCATCGGACGCAAGAAGAGATAATTTAGACAATATGAATCGACAACACCAACACAGAAATTTGACAACAGTTGATGAGGAGAGAAACCCAATTGTCAACGAAGATGAGGCAAGGCTAAGGGAGTATGTGACTGCTTCTGTAGGAGCAGCACAGTCCTCCATTATGAGAGAGATGCAAAATATGCAGCTAATGCTACCACAGCTAATCCGAGAATCGCTGCGTTCAGAACGCGGAAATTCTTTTAACAACCAAGATAGTCATAATAATCGGCAAGCTGATCGGAATTTCGACTACCAGACTCCGTTCAATAATAATTTTAATGGACCACCTCAAGTACAGCGTCCTCAACAGGATAATCTTCCGAGACCACAACAACAAAGGCATTATTCATCACATATACCACAACCTTTCTTTGGTAATACTCCACAGAATTCCTTTGAACAGTTTCCTGGATTTGGAAATTCTCATCAATCCCATGAGTATAGATCGATTGCGCCAAATCAAATTGAGGAGTGGGGGATTAGGTACGACGGTTCCAACAAATCTCTAACAGTAGAAGATTTCGTTTTTAGAGTAGAGGCACTGAGACAGGACTACCAATGTTCCTGGGATGTTGTGATGAAGGGATTTCACCATTTGGTGACTGGACCGGCTAGCACATGGTTCTGGTCTTTTCGTATGGAACACCCAGTGTGCGATTGGCCGACCTTTAAACACCACTTCGTCAAGAAATTTAGGAATTTTGAGAGCGATTTCGAGATACAACGCCAGATTATGGAGCGTAGGCAGGCAGCTAATGAGTCGGCCGACGTATTTATTTCAGATGTGGTCAGGCTTAGAAACCAAATGAGAGTTCACGTATTGGAGAGTGAGTTGGTCAAGATAGTTAAGGACAATTTGAAGGACGGGTTAGCTCAACTAATATTCCCAATGAGGATAGACAATTTAGATCAGTTGTTGGAAGAATGCAAGCGAGCGGAACGGAACATTTCGAAGAGGTCGTCCAATCGAGTGCACTTGAACAACCCTCGTAGACTGTATGAAGTCGAATTGTGCGATAATGTAGAAGACGAACAGACGCGGCAAGTTGAAGCACTTCATAAGGAAAACTTGTCTGCAACGTCACTCATTTGCTGGAACTGCAAAATACCAGGACACACTTTTATCGAATGTCCAGTGGTACAGCGCCGAATCTTTTGTTACCGATGTGGGTTCGATGATGTCACTACCCCAAATTGTCCTAGATGCTCGGGAAACGTCAAGCCGAACATGCGGAAGACTGGGCCGACGTGTTCAAGCCAAACTCCTCTCCAGTAAATGAACACTTCTCAAGGCATATTTTGTCTCAGCAGGAATCGGTTGCTAATATGGATGGACAGGAACCGGAAGAAAGCTCGAAAAAAATTAGAATAGTGAAATGCGACAAAAAGGAACCACATCTAGAAGATATTGCACCCTCAACTCAAAGTGGCCATTTAAAGCCGAATTTATCTTACGATCAACGTCTTGCACTGTACAATGAGAAAAGAGCAACCATATTCGCGGACTATACGCCCATAATAAGCGACCGAATCAGAAAGACTAGAGCCAGATACAACATAAGAAAGAAGGAAAGGAAGGACCTAGCATCGACAACTATTGCCGATGATGACGATATAAGGCCATATATGCCTGTTGAAATACAGGGAATTCAATTTCAAGGATTGTTGGATAGTGGAGCTTCGGTGAGTTGTCTCGGTAGGAACTGCTTGGAAAACATTAGAAGAATTAACGCGAGAATAATTAATTATAAATCCTCGGTAAAGACCGCAGACGGTAGACAACACTTGATCGTGGGAAAAGTACAGGTAGAAGTTAGATACGGGAATAAATCTATCAGTTCGATATTGTATTTAGTACCGAATTTGAATCAGGAGTTGATATTAGGCTATGATTTTTGGAAGAAAATAGGCCTTAAGATATGTTTTGGTAATATGCAGATTGATGGGATCGAATCATCGGAGAAAGGAGAACTGGAAGTCCACCAGCTAACAGACCATCAACGTAAGGTTCTGGAGAGGGTTAAATTATCATTCCAATGTCATACCCAATATGGCTTAGGTAGGACTGAACTCGAAAGGCACATAATAGATACAGGAGATGCACCTGCCAGGAAGATGCGACATTACCCGGTTAGTCCTGCAGTTCAGAAGTTAATATATACAGAATTGGATCGAATGATAGAATTAGACGCGATTGAAGTCACCACGGGCTCCGAATGAAACAACCGAACCACATTGGTGATGAAACCCGGTAAGAATAGGCTATGCCTCGACGCTAGGGAATTGAATAAAGTTACCCGAAAGGACACTTATCCGCTCCCTAACATCGATGGCTTATTAGCTAGGCTAGGCGACACTCACTTTATATCAGCAATCGACCTAAAGGATGCCTTTTGGCAGATTCCTCTAGATGAGGGGAGTAGGCCAAAAACAGCATTCACAGTCCCGGGTAGGCCACAATACCAATTCAAGGTAATGCCTTTCGGACTGTGCAATGCTGCGCAGAGGTTATGTCGATTGATGGATAGAGTGGTGCCGTATGAGCTGAAAGATCGCGTGTTTGTTTATCTCGACGACCTTTTGATCGTGTCCCCAAATTTTGACGAACATATGGACATGCTTCGGGTTGTAGGCCAGAGATTAACGGAGGCGGGTTTAACCATTAATATGCAGAAATCGTAATTTTGTTATAGAGAATTAAGGTACTTAGGCTATATTGTAGGAGGCGGTAAAATAAGACCGGATGAGGACAAGCTCAGGGCCATCTTAGATATTCAACCGCCAAGAACACAGAAGGAGGTCAGGAGGTTTTTGGGAACCGTGGGATGGTATAGGCGTTTTATCCATGATTTCTCAACTCTCACCGCGCCACTGACCGACACGCTTAAAAAGACCCCCAAATTTCAACTTTCTTCTGAGGCTATAACGTCGTTCGAGGAGCTTAAACATCGGTTAGTCACCAGTCCTATTTTGACGAGTCCAGATTTCACCAAGCCGTTTTTCGTACAGTGCGATGCATCAAACGTAGGTATAGGGGCGGTTTTATTCCAGAAAGACGACGCTAACGGGGAACATCCGATTGAATACTTTTCCAGGAAGTTGAACAAAGCACAAAGGAATTATTCAACCACCGAAAAAGAATGTCTCGCCGTCGTACTGGCCATTGAGAAGTTCCGTCAATATATTGAGTTGATGGAGTTCACTGTCATAACAGACCATTCTAGCCTAAAATGGCTCATGAGGCAACAGGACTTGAACGGTAGATTAGCTAGGTGGAGTTTAAAGCTCCAAGGGTTCAAGTTCGACATAGAGCACCGAAAGGGAACGAAAAACGTGGTGCCAGATATGCTCTCTAGGCAGGATATGGAGGAGTTAGTGACAACCAATAACGGTTTAATAGATTTCAATTCAGAGGTTTTTAAAAGTGATGAATATATAACACTTATCGATACAGTTGAACAAAACAAGGACCGGTTGCCGGATGTAAAAGTGGAAGAAGGAATTGTGTATAAGAGAGTAAAATTTAATAGGAAGAATGAAGATTGTGAGAACGAATGTTGGAGGATATGGGTACCTACAGAGTTAACAGAGGATTTAGTAAGAAGATCGCACGAGGAAAATACTTTGCATGGTGGTATAGCGAAGACTTTGTTTAACGTTCGCGAATATTGGTATTGGCCTTCAATGGTTAAACAAATTAGAAATTTTGTCGCCAATTGTGAAACTTGCAAGGAAATAAAACATCCGAAACAAGTATTACGTCCTCCTATGGGAACAGAGGTTAAAACACAACGACCGTTTCAGAAAATATATGTCGACTTTTTAGGACCGTACCCCAGAACAAGAGCGGGAAACACATCCATTTTTATTGTTTTAGATCACAAAACGAAGTTCGTATTGCTGAAGGCACTAACGAAAGCCACAACAAAGGCAGTCATTAAATTCCTGAGAGATGAAGTATTTTACAAGTTTGGTGTCCCGGAGGTTGTGCACTCGGACAATGGCAAACAATTTACTTCTGAAGCTTTCCGGGATTTCTTGGAAATGTACGGTGTCAGACATCTGCGTAGCCCAATCTACTCTCCACAGGCTAATGCGAGTGAGAGGGTGAATCAAACCATACTAGGCGCGATCAGAAGCTTTCTTGATAATGACCAATCGAAATGGGATGAAAACTTATCGAAAATTGAATGTTCCCTTCGCTCAGCAGTACACTCGTCTACTGGCATCTCGCCATATTTCTCACTGACTGGCTATAACATGGTTACCCACGCCGATGCATATACAATTATGCGGAAGTTAAAATCTACAGAAGATGGTGACTTATTAATACTGCCAAAATCTTCTCGGATGCAATTGATACACCAAAAAGTGAATGAGAAACTCCACGAGGCGTACCTCCGAAACGTGAAGTCCTATAACCTAAAAAGCTGCGCCATAAAATATAAGCCAGGTCAAGAAGTCTTTAGGAAGAATTTTATACAAAGTAAGTTTTCTAAGGGCATTAATTCTAAACTTTGCAAACCATGGCTGAAGTGCCGGATAAGAAGAGCCATAGGAAACAGTCAGTACGAAATCGAAAATCTAAGAGGGCAGCTGATAGGTGTAATACACGCCCAACATTTAAAACAATAGGAGACTTCCCAACTCTTTTCACTCCACAGGTTATGAGAAAAGAGTTGGCTTTGTGACGGCTACCGTAGGCTCACTGAATTTTAAGCGATTTTCATGACTAATGAACAACTTAGGATCACCATTTCTGGGTGGCATCACCGTAAGTACAAAAAAATACAACCCTGGGAAAAACGCAACGATGTGACGCTTAGAAATTAGCCGGTAATAAGAATGTGGTCTGATGCAAAAAAAAGTTTGGAAATAGTCAAATTGTGAAGAACATTGAAGAAAGACGTCACGCTACGCCAACAAATAAATTTCGGGATTTTTCTTTAAAGTTAGTTTTTCGAGAAAACACGTGTGGCAAATTTAAGTGGAGGCGACCAGGTCTAAAGCATCCGCACATCCTGCGACGGTGGTGGTTACAGAAACGGTGCCAACTACAACGACTGTACCCATGCAATGGCAACCTCATCATCAGGGATTTCAGCCATCAGCCGCAACCACCACAATGGCATTAATCAAAAATCCGCCAATGCTAAAAACATCACGTCACCACTAACTCCATCACTAAACAATGATGCCTGTTCTTTGGAGTACAACGTGACCGCAAGTCCAACACCACCAAGACATTGAAGCGGACTCTTTACAAATCCCCCATTGCAACGTCATCATCAGCTTCATCACCACCACCTGATTGTACAACATCTACACAAACATCGAGGCAAAATTCATCCTAACCTCATTGGTAAAAACACCACGTCATCATCAGGTTCATCACCACCAACGATGTCAACTATTTGAGACACCTCCCAACCTGATTTTGTCTACATCTTCAAGTATCGAAGCAAAATTCATCCCAAGCTCATCTTGCATACCTCTTCAAGCATCGAGAGGCAAAATTCATCCCAACCTCATTTGTCAAAAACACCACGTCATCATCAACGTCATCACCACCCACGATGTCAACTATTTGAGGATATAAAATTGTGCACGCCAAGATCCAGTTTAATATTCAGGTATCCCGAATGTAGATTAGTTTAATGTAGATAAAAAGAAAATTAACTACCCATTCCATACATATACCTAGACTTTTTACAATTTCTTTATTACTAAAAGAGGACAATTGTCATATTTATAAATAAGTTGGTGAATAAAAGTATAGCATGGCAAAAGTGGTTGTCAATTTCACAAATTGATAACTTTTACAAATTGATATATAATTTTGTAGGGTGACCAACGATATATTTTTTTGTAAAACCAATTGTCGGTGCTGATAATCCAGTTAATCGGTCGTTCCAATTGACTGATAATTCGATTCGAGAAAACTGTTTGAACCCATATGAATATATGATTGAATGTATAATTGCTCTAAGCTAGCTATAGCTCAATGGATAACTTTATAGATAACTTGATAGTGAACGAAATATAATTGAATCTAACTATTGAATTTAATAATTAACTAATTATTAACTTAATATGTAATTAAAATCAAACGGATACATAAATAAATGAACAAATAAGTATAGGAAATAGTATATAAATAGATAAATCAAATAATCAATAAGTATATCAAAATATTGATTATTAAAATAATCAATAAAGAATATAACATACTGATCAATAAAATAAAATAATCTATAAAACAAATAAATAATTAAGATATTTTAATGAATATTCAAATAATTTAATAAATAAATAAATTATTTAATGAATAATTAAAATATTTTGATAAACAGCTGTAGACGTAATTAATAATTGAAATATTTTAATAAATAATTAAATGATTTAAGGAATATTTAAATAATTTAATAAATAATTAAACGAGTTAAGGAAAATTTAAATAATTTAATAAAGAAATAAATTATTTAATTAGTAGTTAAAATATTTTAATAGATAGCTGTAGACGTGATTAATAATTACAATATTTTATTAAATAATTAAATGATTTAAGGAATATTTAAGATGATTTAATAAATAAATAAAGTATATTAATAAATAATTAAATGATTTGATAAATAATTAAATAATTTAATAAATGGTTAAATGATTTAATAAATAATTAAATAATTTAATGGATAATTAAATAATTAAATAATTTAATGAATAATTAAATAATTTAATAAATAACATAATCAACGAAAATATAAAATTAAATATAATAATGAATAATTAAGAATAATCAATAAATATATCAAAATATTGATTATTAAAATAATCAATACTGAAAAATATAAAATATTTTTTATTAGAGTAATTAATAAAAAAATATAAAATATTGATCAATAGATTAAAATAGTCTATAAATAAAATAATCTAGAAATAAATAAGATAAGTAAATGAATAAATAGAATAACCAACAAATATATAGAATAATAAATAAATTCATACATCTATGAACTATTAAATAAGTATTTAGAATTAGAATCCCATTTGATTTTTTTTAATTTAAGTTACTGATATCGGACAGTTTTCTTAAAGTTTATTGTTTATTAGATTTTAAAATACATAAAATGAATAAAAACTTATTGTATTTTTCATTTAATATTGTTAACACAAATAATATGTATTAAATTTTATTGAATTGGTTGAATAATAGCTGAGGTGTGATGAAATCGTGGTAAGAAACATTTTGGGGCATTACTCCGAATTTTATTTACAGGCAATGAGTAGTGCCACGGATGGCAGTAAAATGTCATACGGGGTGGGTCGCCTGTTCAGGACATTACCAACTCGTCCTGGATACTCATGCAGTGGTCATGTCATGAGATACTCGCAATACGTAGTTTTTTTTTCATCGTCAATCGTCCGTCCGCCTGTTTTAAGTAAGTCCACATACCGAGTTTTTTTTTTACAATGTTCAATGTCATCCTGCTTCTTTTAATTACACCGTTTCCATTTGGCACGAACAAAGTGAATGTGAGTACCAATGATGGACACGAACCCCCTATTCCCGGCGAGCTACAGCCTGAACAACAAAGTGCCAAAGTCCATCAGGAAGCAACACTGAAACAGAAATTTGTTTCTGTTCGAAGTGTAAACAAACAAATTCTTTTTGTTTTTCGAAGTCTCACACATCTCTCTCTCACAGAGATATTTCACAAAATCGGGGAATTAGCAATGTTAATCTGATTAAGTTTAAAAAAATACACACTCAATAAAGACAAATGTAATCTCTTTCCTTAAATCTGTTTTCTTTGCGCATAGAATGAAAAAGGGATGAACCAAAATAGAAAAACTTGCTCAGCTTTGCCTTTCGTAATATATGTACATATATGTATTTGTCCCTATATGGGAGATGTTTTTGGAAAAACAGGTGTCCTCGTCCGTCCATGGGAGATGAATTTGTTTTAAAAATACGACCTAATTCACGGGACCTAGAAAATCGTCCGTCTAGCGGAGATGTCCGCCTATTAGAGCTGTCCTGTCCTGTCAGTGAAGCTTTCACTGTATTTGTTAAATTGTATTTTTTGGATTTCAATAATTTTTTATGCCGTTATTCTGGAAAGCTCTTCTTTCCCGTTCAGTGAATTCCGGTGGCTTTGAGACCTCTGGATAGAAGAGTGCGTGCGTACAGCTATTTAACTGATTTCGCGCAATGTTTTATAATTTTGCGTTCAGCAATGTTTATTTATTTTCTAATCGCCATTACTTGCAATTTTATGCATTTCGATACAAAAAAAGTTCACATGAACACAGAAAAAAAAAATATTTTTTATTCAATTAAACCTTTAATTGATTTTAAAATAATTTTCAATTAAAATTTTAATTGATTCAATTACTTTTTCTGATTTTTCTGATATTTTCAATTAAATCTCAAATTTTGTTTACAGGTCCGATTTCAATTAAATTTTTAATTGATTCCACAAATATTTTAATTGAAACTCATTTTTATTTTTTTCTGTGTTTGAACAGTCATGCATAAAAGGCAACCAAAAACGGCAAAAGAGCATAAATGAGATAAGTTTGTGTGTGTATATAAAGAACGATGTTTTTTTTTTTTAATTTTTCAATTCCATTTATTATCTTGATTCTGGATTTTCAATAATATTCTGTTTTTCTTTCATTTATGCTCTTCTTTCTCTACATTTTTAGTATACTTCTAAGCAAGTTAGGACTTTCTAGTGAAAGAGCTTCTCAAAAACTATCGAAACAAAAAAAAAAGTGAAACATTTTTTTTGATTTATAAGCCACCTTTTCATAGTCACATATATTGACTATAGAAAATCGTTCAGCTAGCATTAGGGCGATTCTATTCTGACGGGTGCAACATTTTCAATTAAATTATTTCTAGAAGGGGTAATATTTGTCTATATACTATTGTTATCTATTTACAAGAATTTATAAGAAACGACCAAATAGCCACGAGAGAGCTTTAAAGTGAGTGACGGGTGCAACCAAATTGGCCAACTTTCATAAGATCATACCACAAAAACACAAAACTCTGTTAATTTTTAAACTTTTATTGTAGTATTCATTTTTATTGAGAAAGATGAGATAGAGAAATATAATCCAATAATAAGAAATTTGGTCCTTAATACTATGTTTCCACGGTACATGCTTCGCTCTCTATTCATGCTTCACACCCCAATCATGAGCGAAACAACATGCTTCACCATACAAAATTTTAAGAGCGAATCAAGTAGAGCTGTAAAAAGCTGTAAACAAAGCAAATTATTTTCTTTTTGCTGGAAGTAAAGAAAGTAAATACGTACGAATGTATGTTTTTTTCAAATAAGCTAACTAATTTCCACTCAGTTTTTTTGTCCATTAAAAAAAATATTTTCCACAAATTGGAAATTCTGTTTTTTTTATTCTGTTTGTTTATTAAAAACAACTGTAAAATCAAATCAAGTTTTATGGTCATGTACACAGCATGATTCATAAACATGATTCAGAGAGCGAAGCAGGTGATTCAAGTCGTCGTGGAAACATAGTATAAGCCATGACAGGTGCAACATGAATGAATTTTCTGTTCGCACCAAATCAATGAATCTTAATGCTTCGAAGTGCACTGTGCACAACAAATTTATATTTAAGCTTACGTCTAAAAAAATTATATTATTATAAAATATAGATATTTTACTTTAAATTTGCATCAAAAAAAGTATCAAATAGTGTGATTTGAAAATTGATGTTAAAAGTTGTCTAGAATACAATTTATATGTATAGGTGGTATTTAATAATATGATATTTAAAAAATAATATTAATAAATAAACTTCTCATTTGTTTATCGTTTCAGATATGTGGCATATTATTGATTGTATTTGGAGCTTTGTTGTTCAGCAACATACATTCAGTAGAAGATTTTGCAGATGCACTGAAATCCCAACAAGTCCCTATAACAATGATTGTTCTAGGTGTTGTTATAGTAATGATTTCATTCTTTGGATGTTGCGGTGCCATCAAAGAAAGTTACTGCATGTCAATGACCGTAAGTTTAAATTCCAAATATAGAATTACTTATATTTATATGTATGTATACTAAAAATACTCGTATATTTAATAATAAATTTTTACATTTCGATTTCAGTACTCCATCATGTTGTTTGTACTTATGATAGGTCAATTGGTTTTGGTAACATACATGTGGTTGCAGAAGGATAAATACTTAATCATTATGGGCGACGTTGTCGAGAAGGCCTGGCAGAGGAGAACTACATCTGCAGATTATATGGATGCCATCCAAATTAGTGTATGTTATAGTTATGATTTTTTCATACTAAATCTTATTGAATGTTAATCTTGTTCTCTTTTATTTAAATAGATGGAATGTTGTGGCCGCACAGGTTACATGGATTATAGTTTCAAGGGCTATTTTCCCACATCTTGTTGTAAGAATCCACAAGACTGTCGTTATGAAACTGTATTTAAGACAGGCTGCAAAGAAGCTTTTGTTGGATTCTGGGATAAAAATGCCGATATTATTAAATATGCCGGTTTAGTTATTGCTGCTATTGAGGTAATTATCATGAATGTAATTTATTAAGTAAATTCATTCAAAATAACATAGTCACGAAATATGACTACGAGTATTTACAAATAATAAATATACATAAATAAAAAATAGGAATCTTCCCGTCACCCTTTATCTTTATGGAAAACAAAACAGTACTTGCAAACACAAATATTTTTTAAGAAACCTGATTTTTGTGTTCCCTATTTTTGGGAAGCTTCTTTTCAAAAAGTCTTCTTTAAAACCAACTCTCCAGAGATTATAAATTTGAAGCAACTACTAGTTTACCATAAAAATACTTTTTTAACAAATAAAGAATCAAAATAAAAGTTTATTAATTTGAATATTTTTAGTCTTGAACAAATGTAATTTTACACTAATATTTTATAATAATAATATTATAAAAACTATAATATAATGATTGATTTAACACAGGTAGATCAGATCAGTATTACTGGCAGATTTAAGTTTTTGGTTCTAAATATAAAAGTTTTTTTGTGTATAAATTTTGAGTAAAAAATCGGGTTTGTGGACATTAAATAATAAAAATATCATGTCTAAGATATCTAACGGCTTCGGAAAACCTAGAGCCTTTTCGGAAATTCATCACTGCGCTGCATCTTATTCGCAGTACGTTCAGAAAAGCATGTTAATGATCATGTTAACTAAATATGTCAACAATTTTCCGAAATGTCGCTTTTAGAGATCCACTATTTTAATAGTGAATTTTCGATTGAAATTTAATTCATTTTAACAATTGTGAAAGTTTCAACTACTGAAATGTCAACAAGTAAAATTTCAAAACTTTTATTTTTTTCCAATATGTTGCTGATGGAAAACAAATTTCTCGTTGAAAAATATGTTATACAATACTTTTATATTTTTTTTTTTCTTAATGACTTAATGACTTTGACAAAATTACAACTAAAACGTGTAAACATTTTCTTATCGGACAAATTTATATTAAATATGAGTTTATCTTTTGTTTTCAATTTACAATTTAGTTTTTGTTTTTAATAATAATTTTGTTGATAAATGGTTTCATTATTAAGTTTGATGTTTTTTAATGTAAAATAAAAATCTCGAAATTATCCGATTATTTGAACAAGTCGAATAATCGATCACCTTAGAATATAAATAGCAAATAAGACAGTTTCTATTATTTTATTTAAATAATATCCTTAAATGTATACTTTGGTAAAAGTAAGATTTGATAAATTAGTTGAATTGTGTAAACGTTTATAAATATTAGGAAAGTATCTATTATATAGAACACAAATTCTGAAATTCTTAATAATGTTTAAACAAAAAAAAAAAAAAAAAGTTACTAATATTCTGTTTGATCTTTTCATTTCAGTTTGCCGGCTTTGTATTCGCCTGTTGTTTGGCCAATAATATTCGGAATTATAAACGGCGTTCGGCCTACTAATAAATTTCTTTAAAAAATGCCCAACTACCTTTAATTACGTTTGGGACGAACAAATCGAGGCATATACAATACATAAAAATAATATTTAAGTGTTTTTTTATAAAATAATTCTTGAATGTACTTGAAATTTTGTAATCTCTCTATTTTATTTGCCAATTGCATATTATGATTTTACTACTTCCAAAAAATAAAATCTTAATAAAAGATAATCTCTATTATGAATCTTTAGAATATCGTGAAAGTACGTGTACAAATATTAAATTGTACAAATTAATATGTAGTAATAATGATAAATATTAATTATAACTTTGTATGTATGATTTTTTTTTAATAAATTAAACAATAAACAAAAAACTACAAATCCATATCATTAATTTTTTGTGAATCCCATTCCTATAAAAATTCCTATAATTTAATAAAAATTAATTAGTCAGGTACATATTGTTCGAGTGTGTACTGGAGAATTATTTGATTTTCTAATAAGATTAGTTTGATATAAAAAAGATAAGATTATTGTTTCACAAATAATAAATATTAAAAGTTGACTAACAATACCACATACATACACTGCGGTTCATCAGGATAGACAACACGTTTTAAAGCAAAAAAAAAAAAAAACTGTATAAATTTCATCTTTGTTGTGGATGCATAATTATATTATATATGTACATTAGGGTGGTTTTATTGAATATGGGAAAATTTTTTTTTTTGAAATTTGTAAGTGCTCACACCTAGAAATGTTCTATTTAGTGTTAAAATACAATTGTAAAAGTTTTAGCTCAATCGGAATATGCCTTCCCGTGCCGAAAGAGCCCCAAAGTTTTCGAAAATACCTGTTTTTCACTAAAAAGCGCCATATTTCTGCTTTAGCTAATGAATACCATAATTTATTACAATAAATTTATTATCAAATAAAAGGTAATTTTAATGACTTTACACGTAATTCTGACACACTTTCTTCAAAAATATATAATACAAAGAAAAACATAAAATTATCAAATTTGTATTTATGTATATTTACAAATGTCAGAATGTTTAAAAAAAACTTAAATAGTTAAATAAAAAATCATAATTAAAAATCTTAAAATTAATACATACATATATCAGTTTATTATTATACTTAGTTAATACTAGCATTTTTAATATCTATCTTCTAACAAGGGGCGACTAAGTTAAATGGTAAAACATACTCATAGGAATTCTTGTGTTCACAAACTTTCAAATTTCTGCATTCAAAATTCTACATTGAGTTTTTATCGCAAAAAATGGAAACGAACAATTATAGTTCTGCTTACGTTTTCTTTTCTTTTTGAACTAATTTCAGTGGATAGCAGGATATTAGCTCTAGAAGATTTATTCAAAAAAAATTTCTCCAATTTTAATCTAAAAACAAAATTAAAAGCAAGTTTTGAAGCAAATAGAACAGCTATTCAAAATATTTAATTGGACGGATTCCTTCATAATAATATTTGCATTATAGGCCCACTTTTCGGCTGTGGAGTTACGATTTGTTTTCGGAATAGGTCAATACCCATTGTGGTTCATAATATAATCAGTATATACAAGATTATCAACTCCATTGGCAGATATAAGATATGGGGCTATATCTTCAACTAGGCCCACGTAGACCATCTGAATCAAAAATGTTGCATTTGCTTTAGTCATATAATACAACATATTGCCGATAAGCAAAATTTTTATTTTTATGGATCTCAGTGAATGATAACTTCATCAATCTGTTTATTTCCAAAACAAATGATTTTTACCATGCCAAACGACCGTATACAAATATTCATGGCTCTCAGGACCTTATGAATTTTCCTCGTTGTTTAAATTGGTTTATAGTGTTATTTTTAGTCGGTCGTTAATCTCTGGTCGGAATAAATGTAAGTTTAAACTGTTTCCATGGATATTAGTCCTTCTTCACCTGGGTCCAAATTACCGCATTCGATATCGAGTAAAATTTATCGTAATTTTCTTATTTGAGATTATGGCATTAGTTATCGAGCAAGAAATTTAGTACATTTTATCATAATTTCTATCACGAATGCGGTAATTTGGCCCCTGCTTTCAACTATTTTAGACGAACATTCCGTGGTAAATTTTAAATTTTTCCGCGACTATAGACCAACTTATTAAATTGTTTATTGCTTTACAACATCATATGTATATAATATAACAATTTATTCGCCATAGTAGTAAAGCTATAGAATAATTTTTCTTCGGAAATGTTAAATTATTTTAACGCAGACTTTTTATTAACTGCAATTTGTGATGCCAATTTAAAAATGCATTTTTTTCGAATTTTCCCATTTTGCACAATGGGCATTATCAATTATGAAAAAAATCATTTTACCCACTTTTTATAATTTCATGTTTGAATGAATAAGAATTTCTTTTGATAAATCATATTCAATATAGTTTAATATGTCACGGGATTACTGGGAAATCAGACGTTTTTTTTTAGTTTTCCCAGGTAATATATGTAGTTTAAAATAATATAGATATGTAGATAATACAGTATAAATATAAAACAGTAATATACTTTTGGGCAATTTCGCGTCAAGTGACCCAACTTTTAAAATCTATGCCTTTCGATTTGGATGAAATTTGCACCAAGCTTAGTACTATTGGATAGTAGGCCAGACACAAATTTTCATCTCTATCAGTCAAGAACTGCCGGAGTTAGAGGGGACATTTTGGTCATACAGGGTTTTTTTAAAATGAGTGTAACTTTTCACCTATTGGTCCTAGCAAAAATTGTCCAAAGGACTTTAGATAGGTATTTTTTCAATCATTCCAAAAATATTTTTTTTAATTATATATTAGAGAAAATTTTCTAAAAATTTTTTTTTAATTTTGAAACTATTTTTTTTTAGATTTTTTTCAAAATGGGCCTTTTTTCCTCAAAAGAAAGCTTAAACAATTTCCTTTAAGGCCTTTATAATCGCTTAATGAAATGCGAGTGGGATATGTACCAAAAAAATTATTTTTTAACTCAAGAATAAGATTTTTCAATATTTGTCACATGTATCATTTTCATTTCCCCCATTTTTTTTTCAAAATGGAGTTTTTTTTATTTTTCTTCAAAAGAAACTTTAGACCATTTCCTTTAAGAGCTTTGTGGTCACTTAGTAGCAAGAGGCATATCTGTAAAAAAAATATTTTAACTCAAAAAACAAAGTTTTTGAATTTTTGGAAAGAATTTTGAAAAAAAGTAATAATAAAAATTCATTTATATTGTGACATAATTCAATAATATACAATAAATATAAAAATAATATAAAATATTTATTGTATACTCTTATTTCATGAAATATTTAATTTGTCTAAACTTGTATTATAACACTCAAACATTACGGGATTTATGTACATTCTCTATTAACTTTTGATACATTACGAACATACATACGAGTATGTAGATATATGTATATTGTGTGTGACGTAGTGTGTTGGGACATACAGAACACAGAATTGAAATTGTTTCCTGTCATGATTCATTTCAAAACTTTTTGGAATTTTATGAACCTTGTATTTGTTATTTTTTATTATCGATATGTAACTAAGTACATATTATAATTGTCATGTTCTCTGTATTGTTTGCAAATAATGATAACATTGTCGTTGTTTCAACAGTCTACCTTACCTACATATCTATAATTTTGAAATACAATTCTTAGAGGGCTTAACACCATGTCTGTGACTAAATACATAGAGACTAGGGTTTGGGATTTCCCGGACAATTTTTTTCCCGGGAAACAGGAATGAAAAATTGCATTTTTTTATTCATGTTTAATAAATAAGTATGTACAAAGGTTAAGTATTTAATAAAATTGTATGATTTTATTAAAGTGAAACAGCGGTTTTATAGGGTTACATACACATTTTAATTTTATGGAAATAAAATAACGAATTTTGTAGAATTTTTGCTGTTTACACGAGTTTGAAGCATTTTGGAGAACAATTTTGAAGAAAATTTCAATCGTGTAAATCTAGCTTAATGCATTTTATATGTCATTTTACATCCGATTTGCTTTTTTAGTGGCAAATAAAGACAATCTATTTTTTTTTCGATTTGTACTTGCTTAAATTTTTTGGGATTTTAGTCCGCTTTCACACTCTTTAATTCTGACTCGTCAAAGCAAGTATTTTTGAATGAGAAGGAAAGAGAAAATAAAAAGGGTACAAACTTGACGGTCCTAGTCAATTTTCTTATTTCCTTTTGTTTTTTTTTTTCTTTCGTTCTTTCGTGCATGTTCCTTTGTATGCAAAAGTACGAAAATTGAATTGACATGTGTGAACGAGTTCAAAAGAGAATTGAACAAAAACTGGTCAGCTAAAACTGACGAGAGTGAAACAGGAATTTTTTCGGCAATTTTTCAATGTCATTAATATCGTTCATAATATTTACATATTTGGAAATGCAAAAAATTTTTAGATAATAGAGTTAAAACTCTTTAAATTAAAAAAAATTACTGGATTTACTGGATATATCCCAACTATTCTGTTCCACTTAGTATGGACATCTAGGTTTATATAATACACTTTACTGAATTATTCTTTTATATATTTGTTAAGACAGACGGTTTTCAAGAAAACACATTTCTTCAAAAATATTTAAAATGTTTGATTGTTTTTTAGAATAGTTGTGCTTGATGCAATTATTTTTATTATCTATACATAAACGAACAAATATTAAAAAAGACAAATTTAAACAAACAGTAGCAAAGTAAACAAGTAAGAAAGTATAGTCGGTCAAGCCCGACTATATAATAACTTACACCCAGTATATGCATAAAACGGTTTTTCAGAAATGTGCGCTATATGGGAGATATGACCTATTATGGACCGATCATCCAAAAATTAAGTGATTTCTGTGAATATAAATATTGTGTATGTTAAACTTTATCTCGATATAAATACTTTTAAAAGATTTATGAAGGTTAAAGTTGATTCCTCCCCGTAATCTTATATGGGAGTTTCGACTAATTACGGACCGACCATTATAAAATTAGGTATCATCATTTCTGTATATTATTTGTGTCGAATTTTATTTGATTACCAACATTCTTAAGAAATTTATGATCGTTAAAGTGATTTTCTGAAGTGGGCCTTATATGGGAGCTACGACTAATTATGGACCGATCTGCACAAAATTTGTAAATCACTCATTTGTGATGAAATTTGTGTCGTTCCTTGCATAATTCAAACATTTATGATCGGTAAAACCCAATTTCGGGAGAACTTTTGTATGGGGGCCAGGTGAAATAATGGACCGATTTTCACCACTTTCAATCCCATCCGTCATTGGGCCGAAAAAATATCATTTACCAAATTTTATCGAAATATCTTAAAAATTGCGACCTGTACTCTGCGCACAAGCTTTACATGGACAGCCAGCCAGACGGACGGACAGACGGATATCGTTAAATCGACTCAGAATCACTTTCTAAGGTATACCCTAAGGTGGGTGTTGGACCAATATTTCTGTGCGTTACAAACAAATGCACAAATCCACTATGGTGGTGTAGGGTATAAAATGTATTTCATTTTGTGTTCAAGAATCGGGAATCTTTAAAAAAACTAATTTTAAATTATTTTAGTTTAAAATTTCTTGTTCAAAGACTTTATTATTACATACTGGTTTTTCATTACACTGTGAGACAAATGGTAGGGGTCAGTGATCGGGAAGGGTTCAAACTACCGGGGAAAGTTATATCTGTAAAAAAGAAGTATACGTTTTAGCCAATTTTAGCCAAACATTTTCAAAACAACGTTAATTTTAAATTTAACGTTTTTCCCAAACCCTATAGAGACTTACATATATTTATGAAGTGATTTTATATAAAATTACGCAATTGAATTGAATAAAATTGAAGAATTTTAGCCACCTGAAAATAAGTATGGGTTTATTTTGTTATAAGCATTTTGGTTCTAGACATGGATTATTAGATCCAAGAATTCTGTGCAAATTCAAATTTTAGGAAATAATACAAATTTTGATAAAGTATAAACCCTTATATTTTGGCACTTTTAAACACACGTGAAATGCTTCTTTTAAGAGATTTTCAACCTATGCTACAAAATCCCTTAAAAGAAACAGAACATTGTCCACGGTCTTGACATGTCTCCAATTTGTTCACTCAGCGAACAATTTGGTCTGAACATGAATTTGTCTTGTGTGGACAACTCTTATCAATGTTATCTTCTTGTTCGAAAATGTATGTACATTAGGGTGCCAGTTATTTTTCAAAGTTGGAATTTGTTTTATAGCACCCCCCAGATTGGTTCGAATTGCTAAAAAAATACTCCCTTGAAAATTTGAGCTCAATCGGATAAGGGGAAAAGGTGCCCCTGAGCCGCCCAAAATTTGCAAAATACCTGATTTTTGACTTCAATTGTCAATAACTTCTTTAATATCTATTCTACAAAAAAAAATTTTTAGTGAAAGTTATAGACAAAACTCAGAGGAACAACCTTTACTCACAAATTTTTTTCGTATCTCCAATATCTACTGAATTAAGAAAAAAAATAAACGAAAAACCATGGATTTATACATATGTTTATATGGGTGATTTTATTTACTTAAGTGTAGGCATTACATGGAAAAAAACTTCAAGCATTGATATTTTAATTTTATTTGTGGCAAGTATTTTTTGTGGTTTTGTTTTTTGTTTTAATTTATATAGTTACAAAAGGTTTCCTTATTGCAATTTGGAAAACGTAAACGGTAATCCTTAACAATTTGTAAAATATATTGTTTTTGTTCTTCGCTTCTTGATAAAATATTATTATAATCCTGCATTAATTTGACTCCCCTTTCAGCGGCATCGTTCACTACTTTTAAACCTGAAAGAGTTTTTTTTAGCTTCAATAAACTTTTTGTTACTCGGCCATTTTGTGGGAGTTGTTTTTAAAAACTCTTCAGATAATTCAAAACGCTTAAAAAACGCTTTATATTCACAAACTGTGCAATACCTTTTTTGATAACATCATCTACGTTCAAAGTGTTTATTAGGGCCTTTTTGCTATTTACATCAGATTCATTCTTCAAAGCTTTTACCATTTTTTTTTTGGTTTTGACTGGTACATTTTCATCAAAAAATGCCAAAGCAACGCTTTGTGTCCCTAGATACCACAGGTGACTGCAAAATTTTGCAAAAGCGACGGTAGCAATTTCACTTTTAACACTTTGATATTGACTTAATACTGTAATAGGCATAAAATCGTGATACGGAGCTTTTATAGGTGATGGAGCGCAAAACCAAGCCTCAACGTACACATTGACAATAAAAATGGAAACATCGCAAAGAGCATTTAGTTTAACCTCTGTTAAATCGAACTCGTATCTAAACAAAAATATTTTTAAGGTATATATTGCCTTTGACATCCATCTTGCGTGATGCATAGTGCCTGGGGCTCGGAATTTTATACATGATCGGGTTGGTGTTTTTCCGAGAAATATTAGGGCAAGTTCTATAAATTCCCTATAGTCATCTCGCGGTTGTTTTTCCTGCAGAACATTATTAAGAAAATTTGTAATTCGCTCTACATCACATAAACTAATAGCGTTTTTAACTTTCTCATTTTCGATACCGATCCTGAAATTATCAATGTTTATTGATGGCCAGCACTTCTGAAATCGTTGAAATATTTGAACATTAGGAACTGTCTTGCAAAATTTAATATCAAAAACGCCTTTAGGAATAAGTTCAAAGATGTGATACCTACAAACAAAATATAGTAGATCCCTATCTAGTGTATTTTCAATTATGGAACAAGTTCCATTGAATCGTCCAGTATTAACTGCTGTTGCATCGAAAACTAAAGCTATTACATAATCTTGTAGACCCCATTCAAAAAGCGATTTGCAAATAGCATGTGCTTGTGCTCTTCCAGTACCACTACCAAGAGAAACACATATATTTTTCATACAGAAATGAAGAGCGGGTATTCCCCTTTTTTCTTATCGTTAAATCATGATTTTTAACTGTGGATCAATTGATGGGAATTCCCGAGATGACGAGAATCATTATCATTACGTACAACGCAGGTGTGGTTATAATAGCAACTCTAACTTTGAACAAAGAATAACACAAATTAGTTGTAGCAGCTAAAAAACTTGTTTGAATATTAGCTGGAATTCCCGTCATTAGTTTAATTAAAAACAAGTGAATAACAAGAATTCCCGCATAAAAGTCGAAAGGGTTAATATTAACCTGTGCGGCTTAAATTCGGCAACTCCAGTCATTTCTTTAATATAATCCCAAAATCCTTATCTGAAAATCTTAATTCATCATATTCTTATTGGAAAAATTTACTTTAAATCAAAGTATATATCATTTTAAACAATAAAAAATATAAAAAAAAACAAAAAAATACTTGCAACAAATAAAATTAAAATATCAATGCTTCAAGTTTTTTTTCCATGTAATGCCTACACTTAAGTAAATAAAATCACCCATATAAACATATGTATAAATCCATGGTTTTTCGTTTATTTTTTTTCTTAATTCAGTAGATATTGGAGATACGAAAAAAATTTGTGAGCAAAGGTTGTTCCTCTGAGTTTTGTCTATAACTTTCACTAAAAATTTTTTTTTGTAGAATAGATATTAAAGAAGTTATTGACAATTAAAGTCAAAAATCAGGTATTTTGCAAATTTTGGGCGGCTCAGGGGCACCTTTTCCCTTTATCCGATTGAGCTCAAATTTTCAAGGGAGTATTTTTTTTAGCAATTCGAACCAATCTGGGGGGTGCCGTGAAAGAAATTCCTTCAAAAAAATTTTCCCATATAGTAAATTGGCACTCTAATGTACATAGTTACAAAGAAAGAAAATTAAGGTCGACAGGTTTTCCGCACACAAACGAACATGAACAAATTTCTATCCGTAATTCTGCCAACGTTTTGTTCTTGTGCACACAAAACAATGGCTCGTCGAAACGTGGGGTTATGAATGTTTTTATTAAAGGGCTTAATCCAAAAATACGATGAGTTTCGATAATTACCAACTTATTTTTCTTAGAAGATGCTTAAATGACTCCTGAAATTTAATTTTTATTACTTCTTACTGTGAGTGAGAATTAATTCAAGTACTAAAATAATGTGCTTTATAAAGACATCTTCGATATTTAATATGAGTCACAATTTTAATCAATATTAGACGAAAAATACTACTAATATAGGTAGTGCTAGTGTTTTCAAAAAACCGACTTTCTTGAAAACGGTTACCCGAACTCAAAAAAACCGGTTAATCGGTTAACCCCTCATTAAATAACAAAATAAATTAAACGTAAGAAACAATTCATGTTAATTTAAAAAACAACAAAAATAACTTAAAAATTAGCATTTGTTACACAAAATATGTACTTTGCGCTAAGATAAACAAAAATAATGATTAAAAGAAATTTAAAAAGACCAAATCTGAATTTATGAAATTTTTTAAAGTAATATTTCAAAAACAAAACACAATCCAAATGTTTAGGAGACATTCTGTTTTCTTGTTAAATTTTTCCAAATATTCGAAGTCATCTGTACGGTTATTGAGATTAACACGTTTGCATTTATTACTCAAGTCTTGAATAGATTTTAACGTCAAGTTTAGTTGTTCTTCGCAACTTTCGGAAAAAATAAGAAAAATTTACGATTTTTACATATATAAAAAAAAACGGTTAACCGGTGGGGAAAACCCGGTTTCCTAAAAACCGTAAATTTACCCCAAAACCGGGTTTTCGGTTAATCGGTTAACCGAAATTGAAAACACTAGGTAGTGCAGTGACTCATACGTCTGGGGTCTTCGAGTTCATATTCTAAAAATGGTTGTTTTAATAGGAAAAAATAAATACTTGTAAAATAATAACTTATAACTTATTACCGTAAAATATTATTCTTTATTATTATATTATGCTTTAAATATTAAAATTGAACGAATTCTTATTTATTTTTAATGGGAACAAGAAGTGGAAGTGAAATAGAAAACAAATTATTTATACATTGTTTTTTTTATTTTATTTTATCAGTCGACTAGAAATTTTTAAATATAGATAAGATATATAGGTGTTGTTCTCAATAATAATAATAATAGTACATTTGTATCTACATACATACATATCGATGGTCTCATGTAGAAAGGCTCTAACTCGCATATTTGAAACTTTACAGGAGAAGGTAAAAACATAATAGAAACTGTAATATTCAACATGTAACTTTTTTTTGTACAACTGCTTATAAAAGCGTTATTTTTTACACTATGTATTTCAATAAATTTTTGTGAGGAGGTGTATTTGCGTTAAATGCATTGGAATCGCAAAAAAAACAAATTTCGAAAAAATAGCGAGTTAGGGCCTTTCTACATGAGACGAACGATATGTATGTATATACCCAAACCAAATTTAAGTGCATACCTATTAAAAAGGCTTTGCTACGAAAAACATCTCAATTATTCGAACAACACAAGCGACGCGCACGGGTCTATTTCCACGTAAATCAATACGAGAACTTTATAATTTTTATAATTGTGCAATTTGAAATATATCAATTTTCGTAAATAACTATAATAAAAAGGAATAAAAATGAATTGTCTAGCACATATTGTTAAATATATTCTGTATATTTTTAATTTACTATTTGTGGTAAGAGAAAATTACAATTGACAAAGAAAAATAAAAAAAATTTCGAAAACGGAAATCATACAACAACTTCAGCATATGGATTTTAGTGAAAACTCATTTAGAAAGTGATTCATATAATATATAATAGGTGTACACATCTAGACCCGAAGACCTATCTAAACTTTCACAAACAAAAAACTTTAGAATAATTTTGTTTATTTTTAATTGGTACCACATATAATATTTTAGAATTTTGAGAAAAATAGTCCATATTTGAAAGCCAGTACTATCAAAGTGTTCTCAAACGAATAAATAAAAAAAGTTTTCCCCTGGCCCAGACACAAACTTGATTGTCGAATAAACAAACTTGATTGAGTATAAAAAATAGATACGATAAAAAGTTTGTGTCTTAAGTCTTATCTAAGCGAATGTTATCGTTTCACATCGTTGGCCAGGGGGTAAGATTTCAAATCATTCTCCATTAAAGATTCAACTTCAGTGTTGGCCCATTTTTAAGTATTTTGTATTTTAGAAGTTTCTAATTGTGTTTCAGTAATATCTAACTAATTATATTTAAGAGTATATGTAATTGCATTTCAGATTGAGCATTATTTATTGCTTTTCAATTGCAATTCTAAAAAATAATTGGATAATTCTGACATAATAAAAACAATCAAAATCGATTGAAAATATCTGATATATAACAATACATTTCTGAAATTCTATTAGAAACTTCTGAAATGAAATTGGAAATGGTATATTGACCATGCTTTGAAAAAACACTTCAGCATAATTGAAAGCAAATATTTATCTAGAGACACGTAACCACTAAATAAAATAATTATTTGAAAAACTTTTTGTACTTTTTGTATGTACGAGTGTATAGGACAAATCACAGTAGGTATTATGTCTTATATTAGTAGATTCTTACAACTTAAAAATTGTGATAAAAATAGTGGTTACTCTTTTTTTTTTTTTTTTTGCCATTCATTCATAACTTACACCCAGTCTTGAAATGCCATCAATTTCCAACAGTATCTGTCCGCGAATGAATTCTACGAACTTTTTATTCACGTGCGCACAAACAGATGGTTTGTCAAGATACATGTTACTCAATTATATTTGACTAAATTTTAGACCTAGTATAGTCGGGGAAATTAATTTAAGTTGATAGTTCGATTTTAAATTTATGTATACCCAAGTCACTCTACTTTGGAGCATTCTCCGTGGTTTTATAAGCTCCAAACTTAAAACCTTAACTCAACTATACCGGTTCTATAGAATATTTTATTTGAATTTTCCCACTGTGCGTGAGTTGATCTAAACGTGGAATCAGTTATAAACCGAAGAACTTAACCATGTCATTCTTAACATATGTCATTCTTATAAATATGTGATAAAATCTTAACTACTATTATATACATATGTATGTACATATGTACGAGTATATACATATTCATACATATACATACATAGTTCAATGAAATCATTTACATTTCGAATAACAATATTCTCATGTCCATATCTGAATTTCCTTTCAGCTATGCGGTATATTATTAATCATCTTGGGTTCGCTTATGATTAGTAATTTGAAAGATATTTTATCATTTCCTGATGCCATCGATACCGATACCAATACGATCCCCATTCTAATTATTGTTTTGGGTTGTATAGTTTTTATAGTGGCGTTCTTTGGTTGTTGCGGTGCCATACGGGAGAGTATTTGCTGCACAACAGTCGTAAGTTGAAAATTGAAACGATTCCTTTCCACAATATTCTCAATCTGAAGTCTTTAATTTGTTAAAATTTCATTTTTAAATTTTAGTATGCTGTGTTTATGTTTATAATATTTGCTTTACAAGTGGCCTTGGTGGTGTGGATTTTTGTGCAGCGCACAGAATTTCTTAATATCATGGGCAAGGCTGTTGATACGGCCTGGGAAAAGAACAATGATGCCAATGGCTATCCTATGAATACTTTACAGATAGGTGTAAGTATTCATTACATGTTATTGTAATGGTTTGATAATGTTAATTAATTCATTTCAAATTTCACAATAAAGTTTAATTGCTGTGGTCGTACTGGTTATATGAATTATGAAGATACTCACACTGAAGTGCCAAATTCATGTTGCGGTTCGATGACAAACGAATGCCCTGCAAGTGTTTATAAGACTAAACCTGGCTGCCGTGCCCAATTTGTGGACTTCTGGGCTACTAATACGAACATTATACGTTATGCTGGTATTGGTGTGGCTCTTGTAGAACTGGTAGCCTTCATATTTGCCTGCTGTCTAGCCAGCAGCATACGCAAATCGAGTCATAGGATGTAAAATTAAAAATAAAGTCTAGCCTTTTCATTCTCATTTGATTTAGTAACATTTTGCATCTTACTTTTCAGTAATTTTATTTACTAGAATTTAGTTTAAGAGTAAAAATCATGAAAATGTTTTATTTATAATTTTACACAAAATAAAAAAAAATTATAACTAAGAGTCCTTTTACACATCAGTTTTAAGATGTCTCTAACCATTCTAAAGCTAAGTATAGACGATATGTTGAATCAGCATATTTATGCTGAAAAATTTGTGACAAGTGCTTACATATCGTGTAAACGCAAAATTTTTTCAGCATACGTATGTTTAACAACATTTGCTAACACTTTGTTAACAATGCCAACAAACGTATGTTGGTAATTTTAGCATATCGTGTAAACAGCATATTATTAGTGTTTGACAAATTTCCTGCGTATGTTGACAGATATGTTATTTGTTGAAAAGCGTATGCAAGCTTTTCAGCATATGGCAAATTCATATGCGATCAGAGTTGTATTTTCTAATAAAGCTGATAAGAAAACAACAATGTCGGCTTCATTGATTTAAATCACAAATTATAATCTAAAGGACAGACGACGTTTAACATTTTTTAATTGTTTGTATAGTTTATACAATTTATTATATTCACATATAACAACAAAATAATTGAACACAAATATTAATTTAAATGGCGGAAAACTGCGTTTGTTGACATTAGCAAAAACATATGTTTTTGCATCTTTTTTGTGTAATAGTGTGGCACCTACATACTTTGTTGCGATTTTTTTTTGAGTGTGATAGATATCGGTCAGATTTTCCACTGAATGAATCGTACGATTGTGTACGATAGTGTATCACGACCTTTAAGCCCACCTGCCGATAGTTTTTTTTTATGTAAATACAATTCTTGTTGCATATGTACCTACACACAAGAACACAAAACGCAATATAATGGCTGGAGGCATTGTTCAAATTAATCGACAAATTACCGCATTGGTGATCGAATGAGCTAACGTATCGAAAAATGATTTCGATATCGAAATTATGATAAAATATACTAAATTTCTTGCTCGATATCGTATGCCATAATCTCAAATAAGAAAATTTCGATCAATTTTACTCGATATCGAATGCGATAATTTGGCCCCAGGTCAAATAAACAATAACCCCCTTATTCAAAAACGATTATTAAATTTAACAAACGTTTATTAAGACAGATTTGAATATAAAAATTTGCTTAAAAACGCAATAGCTAGACCAATTTCATCCCACGTCATCATTTGTTTTTTTTTTATTGGTATTTTTATTATTTAATTTTATTTCAAAAATTTCACATAAAATACAGAAATTGAATAATAATTGAAAAATGTTGTCAAACTGATTAATTTCACAAACAAATGTTTATACGACTCAGCATATGTAGCACCACATAAAATTCAACATATCGTATAAACACAAAACTAACTCATATGTTGACATTTCATTTGCTGACATATGCTGACATCAAAAAATTTGCTACTTTCAACATATCGTGTAAACGTCTAACATATGACATAGGAATTTGCTGCTAATTGTAATCATATGGCTGTCAGCATATATATGCTGATTCAACATATCGTCTAAACTTACCTTAACACATCGAAATATTGCTCGTAGATACAAAAAGTATGTATGTACTCGTATACGTATTATGATTCTTTGTAAAGTTCTAAGACAATTTAACTGTCCGCCTGGACTTAGAAGGATGAAGTTTTCCCCAAATATTATTGTTTATGTTATATTATTGGAATTGAAAATGTGTACAATCGGTCTAATAGAATCAGAGACATTATCGATATTTTTGTAAAACGTTTTGTTATTTTCTTTAAATATGTTGCAGATAATATCATAAAATTTGCACAATTTATTTCTATTATAAAAGGATAAGTCCTGTTGAAAATTAAAAAGTTTGGTCTATGATTTATACGCGCATCCTATAGAAAAGCACTAACAGTACAAAATTCATCACAAATAAGTTGTATGTCAAGGAAAATTATAAAACTATATATATATTGTTTAGATCGGTCTATTTTTAACTATAGACTCCACGTCCGAAAATCGCTTAAATACGAATAAATATATTATAAACAAAACTATCAAGTTGAAATTTAACAGAAAAAAATAAAAATGGTTAAAAAGTTTAAAGTAAGTCAGTCAGTGGTCATAAGGGTCAAAAAAGGCGTTCTATTGTTCCTTCGCGATACTGGTTACATATCAGCAGTAAAAAATAAAAACTTGCACTGTCGATAAAAAAAAAATGTTAAGGCACAGTACATGACTGTAAACATGTAATCTGGTCATACGAATCCAAATTTAATCGTTTTCAATCCGACAGTAAACAATATTGCTGGCGCAAAACAGTCCAGAGAATTCAAAGGCACCGTGTTAAGGAAACAATGAAGCACGGTGGGAGAAACGGGGTGGGTTAGCACCTCGGAGCACTGCAGAGAATCGAAGGCATAATGAGGAAAGAAGACTATCTGGTATTTTGCAAACTCATCTTCCGGATTTTGTAGATAAGAGCGACTATCATGTGGATGAAGTTACTTTTCAGATGGATAGTGATTAGAGTTTGGGGTTCGGGAATTCCCGCCCGGAAAGTCTCATATTTTTTATTTATGTATAAATTTATTTCATCAAACACAACTGATCCTAAAAAAACAATCAAGCATTTGAAATATTGTTACCAAATTTAATTTCAGTTTAAAATTAACGGCCGGTATCAACATATGCATTTAATGTTTAGCAACATTTCCATTTGTAGAAGTTTCAAATTATAAGCATTATTGATAACACCCTGTTATAAACATAGCTAAGCAGTATGGAAATATTAAGTTTTAACGCCTTTGTCTAAATATTCTAGACACGAACATTCTAGACTTGCAGTCATCCAGAACTTATGATTGGTGTATAAATAGACTAACAGGGCCATTCAAGTTAGTTGAGTTTATTGTGAGTCATCGTTGAGTGAACATCAAGCGTTTACAAATTTTTATTTAATTCTAAAACCGTAAAGTGTGTAAAAGACAGAGTGTTAAATTTTAGTTGTTTTTTTTTTTTTGTTGTGTACAATTAATTAAATAATGACTCGTTATAATTTTGAAACTAATTGATGCTTTTATTTTGCGATTAAAAGGAATCCGGTTTATTTAAAGGACATAAACCACCGTTTTTAAAAGGTAAAAACGTAAAAATATATTTGAATTTAGAATTTTATAAAATAACAATTTACCAAAGTATAATATCTAAACCTACACGATTTTACTTCTTTATCTAAATAACGAAATATAGAAGTGGTGGTGAAGAACTTATTCTACATTTTAAAATATTAATAAATGTTTCCAAATTTGGTCAGTAGGTAGTGTTAATGGTAACAAAGCTCTTTTTATTCTTTATACATTTCCAGAATATGTAAGGTTAATGAACGATAAGAATGTAATTAATAATTTACCTAAAAAATTCGCAAAATACAAGTGCAAATGGGCACACAAAATGGATTGTTTTTATAATGAGAAACATTATTCTCTGTGACTGCAATCTTATCCACTACAATCGGATAAGAACAATAAGTTGACTTATTAAATACATTAGTTATGTTAAAATCACATTAAAAATAATGTACAAACTATGACAAACTTATTTAAAAATTTTAGTAACAAATGATATCAAAATTGTGTATGCCTTGTATTATATTGTTTTTCTTTAAAAAATTATAGAATTTTATAAAATACTTTACTTTTATAATTATTTTTTAAGATTTTATTAATTGCTGCAGAACCAGCAAAAAATTCCGATCGTGGACTAAAAAAAAGTTTTTGAATGGTCCGTAATTGTGTAAATGTGGATTGTTTTCGTATTGTACAGGTATGTCTTTTTTTCTTAGAAGTTGATAATTTTAATTTTGATTTATAAATTATTTTGTTAAATATTAAACAAAATAAATAAATACAATTTGTTTTTTTAATTTTCTTTATTAGTTTATTTTTATGCAATAACAAGTACACAAAGTACTAACATGTACTCATTTGTGCTCCTGACTAATTACCTATTTATAAATCGTCGTACCAGATTTTATTAATATCAGCCAATAATTGTTCATAGTTTCCTTATAAGAATCATTTCCAAAAATCATTTATATACACAGACATGTAAGTCTCATTTAAATATCGTTTGTCCCAAGTTACACGAAGCAATTTTTATTAAAAAGATTGATACAATTTTTTCCTTGAAATTTCTTCGGTGTTCACACAGCACAATATAATTGCTTAAATTACTTGTATTTTTATTTGAGAGTATAACATCGAAGCATAAAATGAGGCGAAATTTTTGATTTATGGAACAAGAAGAGAGATATAGAAGGTTTATGTAGCTATGTTGAAAGAATTTTGAAAAATTTCAACTTAACGAAAATATATGGTTAGAAAGAGAGATTTGGGAGATCTGGGAGAAAATGTATCAGAAGCGCGCAATAAATTTCATAAAGAAGATAGCATATGGCATGCTAGGAAATATTCCAAAAAACATAATATATTATATACTTATGTTTCATAGTTTGAAAGTTTGCGGTTTAAAGTACGCATGATACTTATTTAGATACATTTGATGTTTTATTTAATTAATATAAATTAATTTAAAACCTTTATTTTATTTACAATCTCTTCTTTTACTTTTCTTTATTAATTTAGTAGACTTTTAATTACGCCTTGTATGAGGCTTTGGTAGACCTTCCAATTGCCCTTCTCAAGTAGGCCTTGTAGCAGGTATGTAACCAGTAGACAAGGTTTACTAACAATGACACACCAAGTAAAATTAAAACGATTTGGCAATGCGGCTAGAAGTGCTTGCGACTGCCAAAGAAGAACTTCTAGAAGGCCTAATTACAGCATCTTTTCCCGCTTGGCATTTATGTATTTAATATAATTCTTTTAGATTGACTATTGATTGATTGATTGGTGTTAAAGTTTATTATACGAGGTCTGATAAAAAAATAAACGTTATTTTAAAATTTCGTGAGTTACGTATGTTCGTATCAGAGAACGGATTGATGGGTTAATTTTAGATTTTGAATACAATCACAAAAAACGAACCTCATGTTGACAACATAAATCACTTCCGTAAAGCAATACATGTCATTATTCACAAAACGGAGTGTAACGAAAAATGATGCTTGCATTGCATGTCTTGTACAAATGTAAACGTATACTCCCAAAAGCAATGCATACTTAACGATTGGTACGAATGGTTAACGATTGGTATGAATGGTTTCAATGCTAACAAAAAATATCAATCTTTACTAGTTTACTGTCAATAAATCGCACATAAAGCAACAACCAAAAAAATATATATTTTCTCATTAGGTTTTGTATTGTTTTTGCTCTTTCTTTATGTTTTCATTCACTGAAAACAACGAATACTGGACAAATGGTGTAATGTTTATAGTTTTTTCATGTGGCATTGAATTATTTCGTTGCTTGATGTATAACAGCATAACAAAAAGGGAATGTAAAATAGCAAAAAAAGTAAAGCCTTAGTAGTGTAAAGACGTAAAAATGTAAGGAAATTCTATTTCTTACAGATTCATACATTACGGTGTTGCGTTACTTTACATCTCCATAACAATTTGCATTACTTTACGCATAACAATATCCATCAGCTGTTTCTTACTGTTGCAGTCACATTAATTAATAAGGAATGAGTAAACAAACATCAATGCACATTTTTGTTATTGTCGAGTAAAAGCAATGAATTTGCGAATGGTTAGCAAATGTGAATGGTCTCTTTCTGTTCTCTGGTTCGTATCATTGAAAATTAAATATCAAATATACTTTGAACTTTATTTGCTGTACTTATTTTTGCTTTGTTTTTTAAAAGCATATTTGCATGAGAGCTTAATGATAAAACGGCGAGACACACCCAATTTTAGAGAACCTATTCCTGAGTTGCTGTAGAACGTTGTACAACGATATCAGGTTTTAAAAAAATACAAAATTGCTTACACAAAATTTACTTATAGTGGAGCCCCAAGAAAATGTGAGGAAAGTGCCATAAGAATAAAAATTGAATTCTTTTTGAAAAATGTAAAGGTGAAGGAGTGGGGTGGGGTGGGGGAATTTACTACAAAGAGGGGTGGGAGATATTGGAAACTTTTTGAAAATGCTGTTTTAGCAACACGGGGTCTATACCAAGTTTTATGATGCTAGCACATTTGGAAATAATTTTTGCCGCAATTTAGGCTTTTGGACACATTCAAATCGGATCAAAAACAACGAGCAATGTCTACAATGCCCTAAAATTAATTAAAATCAGACTATACGATATTATTGATTTAGTCAACATTTAAAAAATACATTTTTAACAAGATAGGTCAAGACACGTTACTTGTGTTACTTGTAAACGATTTATGCAAGTTAAAGAGATTTTCAGAAGCGGGTCTCACATGGATTAATTAGTCATAGCAATTATGGACCGATCGTTTTAAAATAAGGTGAAATGGCTTTTGTATATATGTATACGTACCTACATATATACAAAAGCCATTTCACCTTATTTTAAAACGATGTATGAAACTTATTTGAGCTGAAATTTATTTGGATACCAAAATTTTTGAAAAATTTATGTTCGTTAAACTGATTTTCATAAGTGGGCCTTATATGGGAGCTATAGTCAATTATTGACCGATCTGCACAAAATTTGTATTTTTGATTTGTGTTGTAACTTGTTTACATGCCTTTATAAATCACACATTTATGACCGATTAAGGCTTATTTCGGAAGGTAAAAATATCCTAATGGGGACTTGGATAAATAATGGAAAGATTTCTTTACAATTGCGACCTGTACTCTGCGCACAAGATTTACATGGGCAGCCACCCAGCTGCAAACCTCACGATCGACTCAGAAAGTAACTCCAATCGATACAATTTATACAAAAACAATATACCCTTCCCACTATGGTGGTTTAGGATTTACAAATTTTCTATCCCTTCATTGTATTGCATAGGAGAATAACAATTTTGTAACATTTCAATGACTATAAAATAAAGTTATATTACTTATGTATGTATAGATACTAAACACTTAAACAGCCTGATTACAATTGGAATTGTTTTCGGTAAACCACCGCAAAAGTGAGCCTTATGAATTACAATTAAGAAACTGTTTACAGACTGATTTTAATTGGAACCATAACCACTGTCGACAATGAAATTACATACATTTAAAAGTAAAAACGAGTGAAATTCCTTGAAAATGTCGTACTTAATAGAACCATATCAAAAAAATATTTTTCTCCTATATCTACATATTGTTTCTCCGCCAGTGTTTGTATGCATGTTTGTTTAAACTTGACCGATTTTCTTTACATTGTCCGAAATTTTCTGCTACAAATTTTTGTCCGCTACCCCACAGAAAGTGAATATTCTATAAATAGATATTATAGTGAGAATCTTCAAACTTAGAAGCAGTGATGTTAACTTTTTTATTTCGATTACCGTGCAGCCCTAAAAAATTACCGTTTTTAGATAAAATTACCGCATGCGTTTGTCTTGTACAAAAATAATTATAGTTTCTTATTAAAATGGGTTTATATTTATAATTCAATATATTTATTTAAAAATCAACAAAAACGTAAGGAAACAGGTAGTAATAATAAAATAATTATAATTTGTACTTTCAGTAAAATCTATTTATATATTTTTGTAATAATTAAAGCTTAGCTAATAATAATATTATTCATACATTTGGATTGGTTTTATAACAAAAATAGCTCTTTGCTGTCTATATGAGTTTTTGATTATATTAATTTTTTATGATCATAGGCATTTTGGTTAAAATATAGAAAATGTTTGTCATTGAATTTAATATTTAAATTATCACTAGATTTAACAAACATTTTTGAGTGTGTATTTAGCCTGTTTCTTATTTTAGTTTTGTTTAGATTTATTATTGAAAAATGCCGAACTATGTGCCAAAGAAAATATATAAACCAACAATTTTTTTAAAACCGGAAACATTATGGAGTCGTCCCCTTTCTTCATATTGAAGGCGATTTTGTAAAACTGAAGAATGTCACACATCTTCTATTTGCCTTATTAGCCTAATTCCTTATCAATTTCGTGAAATTCATCCATTTGCATAGCTTCTGGGAAATGCAAAACTAAAGGAATTATGGATTTATTACTGTCGAACAGTTCGGGATTTATTATATCCATTTTTTTAAAGATTGCATTTGATTTGATTCAAAAGGAAATCTTTTTTTAATTTCTTAAGCACTTCGTATATAAAATTTCTTGCAATCAGTTTTAAATACAGGTAATTTGTGTGTTAAAATATACATACTTAAAAGACTTGTGATTACTTTACCGCCGAGGTATATTTCGTATCATTGTATCATTTTGTATATTGTATATCATGTGTAGACACATTATAAAAATAAAACTAACGCTTAAAAATTTAAGCTTTTTAAAATTACCGTACAAAAGTAGAAATTACCTGCCTACCGTACGGAGTTCTAAATTACCGTACAATACGGTAATTACCGTACAGTTAACATCACTGCTTAGTAGAAACCGTTTCAAATGGCTATTATGGACCGATGCCTATATGTATGTATTTTATGTGTAAAAATGTATTTCAACATAAACACTTGTAAAAGATTTATGCATGTTAAAGTGATTATTAGTGGTGCTAGGTAAAATAATGGATCGATTTCAACCAATTTCAATCTCTATATTTTAAATAGGGTTGTTCCAAAAGTCTACATTTGTCTCTGTGGATATCAGCACTAAAAAGTTTACGTTTTCTAACAAAATTTAGGTTAGCAATAATTAATATGTAAGTGTTAATTGTAAAATTAACTAACATCTAACTTTAACACTCAATAACTGCTACTCGTAAATTTTTTGTTATTTGTCTATTTTTACCTGTTAAACAAAAAAAAAAAACGCGTATCAAAATTCCAATTAAAAGTTATGGACTTTTGACCGTCTTCTAGTGAAATGATCCACTGTGCGTCGCCAGAATAGATTCTATTTTATTTTTGTCGATCTCTCTAATCTTTCTTACGTTTTTGAATTGTAGTGTTGCCATGTCGTCGTGCGGGAGTTTAAGTGCTCTATGTGCCAAAAATGCATTTTGAGAAAATCGATCTTGAAGTTTTAACATCATTTTTCTAAAAAAAACTATACGATAGAATTTTGAGATTTTTACTCAATATATTTGTTTTGAAAAGATGATTCTGATTAAACGTTTTTTATTTCTCGACGACATCTATAACGGAATATTTTCTAACGGTATTAAAACTCTTGTTTGCTCCATATGCCACCTTAAACAAATTTCGTTGCAAATACATAAACGAAACACAAGTAAAATTTTTGTAAAAAAAATAATATATTCATTAGATAAAAGCCAAAAATTAAAACTATTCACAAACTATATACAAAATATATTAAAATTATTATAACAAAATTAACAACGTATTAAATTAAGATGAATATAATAATTAAGATAATAATTTTTGTTTATTTCAGATATAAAATTGAATAACAATTTTAGATCGGAAATTTTTTCGTTTTTAACGTTTTCTTTCTTTTTAACAATATCTAAGTCTATTTTGAAAATATTTGACGTTGTTGGTAATTGGTTTCGGCAACCTTTTCTTAATATTTTTGCGAACTTAAAATGGGGCTGCTAGATTGAGTTTTTATATGATATTTAAAAAAAAAAAAAATTTTAGTACATATGTATATTGAAGAAGTTTTATTTTAGTAAATGGAACAATAGAAAAATTTAATTGGTTGGATATCGTGGAAATTCTTAAAATCTGAGAATTGCATTTCAATAATTTTAAGTTTTATTTTATTTGTTTGAAAATTTTTCAAACAATTAATGAGGGACAAAATACTGTGGATTTCCAAAGGTTTCAGATATTTGTGAACGCAATCGACCTCTTGGATTTGTGAATGTCCAGGCTCAGAAAATGTTTGGATAATAACTTTTAATATCTAAATGCTCCGACAAAAATTTTAAAATTTCCGTGGACATCATTTGATTTTTATTTTGGGCAACGCACGAATCGCTCCACGTAACTATATTTTCAATAGATAGATATTCTGTCACCAGAGTATTTAGTATTTTATATATAGAACTAGTTATTTCGTTACCTCCACGACTGTTACTAAATTCGTCCCAAACGCAACAATAACTAAATTATGTCTTATTGTAGCGGTCATATCATAAATATTAATTTTTCGCTTATATTAAAGTGAAGATGCAAAACCTTTAAGAAAGGTTAAAAGTGCTTTACAAATCATAACATACAGCAACTGTAAAAGGGTCTTGATTCTGGCGATCTACATCACGTTCACGGTCGCCACTCTAAATTTTTTTCGGGACCAAAATTCATCAAAAAAAGGACCAAAATAAAAAAAAGAGGACCATTTTTTTATTTGCAAACCAGCAATGCTTACAATATTATTTAACAAAACATTTACTTAAAAAAAACATAAGTAACAATGAAACGTAAACAAAAACAAAAAGTGCTTAAATTCAATTTGAACATAAACAAAAAGTGCTTTAATTCAATTTGCATACATAAAACAAAATAACAAAATAAAAAAAACGTATTCACATATAAAGATTTGTATAAAAGTTCGTAATACCTATATGACTAGCATTATATTTTTGCCACAGTTAAACTGTGATCGCTATCTTAAAACATATATATATTTGATTGACCAAACGTAATGAGGCTCTGATTTTTGAGGACAAAGTTCTTTGGACAGCATTATATTGTTAATTGATTTGAATTCTAATTTATTCCTTAATTTGGTTTTAATAAGAGAAAGTTCGAAGAATTTTCGAACTGCTGCAGCCGAACTATGTGGCGCTCATTAGATCAAATACAAAATCCGTCAATTCTTGAAAACATTTCTCAACCATACCATTTTTATATATATAAACTTACTTTTTCCCAAAAAACGCAAACGTCCATATCAGGTTTGAGATCACTATTTAACAGTCTTAACAGTTTCCACTGTGTTATAATAACATCTATATCACATTTAATTAAATGAGAAAAATGATTTAATAAAGGCATTATTGACGTTTCTGTGTCCGATAAAACTTTGTTGGGTGTAATTATACATACATTTTTTAAGTCAGCTCTGTCAAAATCAAACCGTTTCTGAAAATTAACAATTCAACGTAAAATTTTAAAATATTTGTTTTAATTACGATTAGTTGCGAATCCGTAAAGTTATCACTTTCAAGAAAGTTTTTTGCTCTACTTCCTATAAAAATATTTTTAGTTAGGAGATAATTCGTTTTGTCGTGCATGTTAAAATTTTCCAGATAGTCAATATTTTTAACAAAATCGCTCTTCATAAAAGTTTAAAATGTACTTCTATTTGCGAGAACAAAAAAGGTAAGCTTACTTCAAGACTCGAATACAAAAAATAAAGTCGAAGTGCTTTAAGTGATTTCACTAATTTAAAAGGTGTTAAGCTAAAAAAATTTCATAGCATTAAGCTTTGCGGCTTAAATTAACTTTACGTGCACCTCACCGATTTTATCCAAAATTTCGCCACCGATCATAATTTATTTGTATCACAATCGTAAACATTTTCTTAAAAACGACCAATTCAAAAAAAAAAAATGGAACAGTGGACCAAACGTAAAAAAGGACCATTTTTGGTACAATTGGCCCAATGTGGCAACCGTGATCACGTTCCACTTTAAGACCATTAAAATTTTAAATTAAAATTTTTTTACGTTACTCTTTCCCTCTCTTAATCAGAAAACAGAACAAGAGTATATGTACTTTACAAAAAAAAACTCTTACAAATTCTTTATAAGAGAAAAATATTTTGATAAATATTTATATTCAGCAATACTATAATATGCATAAGCAAGCTTAAAGGCCCAACTATAATATGCATATGCTAGCTTAAGCAAACGTGCGAACACATATAAATTGTATGTGGCAAACTATAATGTACTTAACGAAACTTTTCGTTAAGTTTTTCAACTGTCATTTGCTTAAGCAAAAAGCGAAACTGATCGCACATTCTGTACGGAATCAGCTGTTTGTTTGTGTTTTGAACCAAATGGAAGAAAATATATTTATTTTAAATTTAATAGAAAATGCGGGAAAAAATAAGTGCCTTTACAATAAAAGGGACCCTTTTTATTTTAACAAAAATGTCTTTCTGTCGCGGTTATTTCTCTGACAGAACAAGAGCGTCTTCTTCTTTTACAGTGTAGTTCACATATTTCTTTTAATGTGCGCAGGCCTTCAAGCGCTAACTTTAATATTTTTATATTATTTAAATTTTTAAGTTTTTGGTCCATTTTTGCAAACACAATACGAAAATTAACAAAACATATGTAAACGTTTATTATTATTTACAATGTAGTGCTGCCACAGCTGTACATTTTAGTACTTTTGCCGATAAATTAAAAAAAAAGGAAAAATTATGCGTTTCTGGTACGAACTTTTCTTTTAATTATAAAATAATATAATAATATTTATAAAATATAGTCATCTAATGGCTTTTTGTTAAAATAAAAACATTTTTTTTAAACATAAATGAGCAACGAAAAGGCTGTCAAATGCATAACCAGTTCAGAGTTAACTTTTAGGTGGCTACAATGACTTTGAAACTTTTTGTCCACAGTTGCTCATTTATGTTTAAACAACTGTCAAATCGAATCAAGTTTTTTGGCAATGTAAACAGCATGATTCATAAACATGATTCAGAGAGCGAAGCAGGTGATTCAAGTCGTCGTGGAAACATAGTATTAAGTACATTATAATTTGCCACATTTATATGTATTCGCAGGGTTGCTTAAGCTAGCATATGCATATTATAGTTGGGCCTTAAAGCTGGAGGTCCACACCAAGCGTCTATGCGTTTCACTAACCAACTGTCAAAAAAGTAGAATCAATGTACATAGTTGTATGTTTTAAGTTACACACTCAAAAGCGTAGGACGCGTTAACGCTTGAAACGCGAAAAGTTCGTTTACTTTCTACTTATGAACGCGTCGCAAGCGGCGAACAGCTGACATTGACAAATGCAAAGCAAATTTATTTTAAAGTGATGTCACTAAAAAAATGACAGTTGAGAAAACATTTTTTATACATATGAAATTGACAAACAAACCGATAAAAAACTTCATATAAAAACAAAGTTAGCTGGGCTTATGGCATCACCTCCGAAATTACATACATATACATCTATATATATAAAATTCAATGTATGTATGTAACGTATAGACTCCAAAACGGCTGAGCCGATTTTGATCAAATTTTCACAGCATTTAACTGGGACTCTGGTATGATTAATAGGGTACTTTTTTTGACCACGCCCATTTTTACGCCCACTTTTTAAAAATTATGTAATTGCTCCCATATAGTTTTTAACAGATTTACTTCAAATTGTATACACATTATATACTCCAGGCGAGGTAAAAATAAAGATTTCTTAAGCCACGCCCCTTTCACGCCCCTTTTCACGCCAAATTTTTGAAAGTTGTATACTTTTTGTTCTCTATACAAATTTGTTCATTCCAAAGTATTTTTTTTATTTGGTAGTATATTGCTCTTAATACTATTAACGTCGCCATATGACTATGAACCACGCCTACTTCATCGCTCCCTTTTTTAATTCAGATACTTACGTATACCACTAACAATGTTTGCTATACAAAATTCTTTTTTTTTGTAATATGTATTTACCTAAAGTTTTATATACTTTTTAACTACATACATTTTTTTATTACCAAATCCCCATTTTTCGCCCCATTTCACCTTAAATTATATTGCTTTTAATCTATATATATGTATATATATATATGAATGTGTGTCTGTATGTTTGTGCTTAATAGGAGGCCAAACCCTTGGACCAATCTGAAATTTTTACAGCATGTTACTGTGACTCTGGAAGGAATAATAGGCTATATGAAGGTTTGATTGTACAAACGGGGGTGGCACCGCCCATATAACCCACAAATTTAACCCGCCATATTTTGGGCATTTTTTGACGTACGTCGGTGATATTTGGTACATATGGTATTGGCATAATTAGGAATACGTACCAGGAGAAAAGTGAGTGGGACCACGCCCCTTTTTAGGAAAATTAAACATCGTAATATAATCTTAACTACTGGACCGATCGTCATTATTCTTACGAAATAATAAATTCTTGATTATGTAAGTGGACAAAGGGGCATGGTCTCGCCTAAAGCATTGCAATAAATACATTAAAATTAAATAAATAAATGTTTGTAAATATATAAATACGTTTTATTTTATGACGAGGGGGGGGGTAGCAAAGCACACCGGGTTTAGCTAGTATGTATATAAAACACAAATAATTGACGCGAAAAATCTTCGCATGTAACTTGAAATACTTGACGCTTAAAACGTTTAGAAAGTCCTGTTTTACACTCATCAGTTCTGACTGTCAAGTCAAGTATTTTTCAATGAGAAGGAAAGAGAAAATTATCTTTTATCTTTTTCCTTCTCATTGAAAAATACTTGACTTGACAGTCAGAGAAGGAAAAAGATAAAAGATAATTTTCTCTTTCCTTCTCATTGAAAAATACTTGACTTGACAGTCAGAACTGATGAGTGTGAAACAGGCAAAGCTTAAAACGCGTTGACGCCAGCTTAACTGCACGTAGGGCAAAATGACAATCAAAAATCAATTTCAATATTTTACATTGAAATTTTGCTCTATACGATACTGAATGTCATATAGAGCAAAATATAAAATATTTTGGTTTGAAGGATGTAGAACAAAATAGACACAAAATCTCAGAAACTGGACGAGATAGCCGAAAACGGATTACAGATTTGAAAAATTTGAGGTCGAAAACCTAAAGTGGCATCATTTACTCGATATGTATTAAATGGCGGATAGAGCACATACACTCCCGCACGACGATGTGTATACAAATACAGTGTGGTCAGCCATAAATTATCATTTAATATTGCATACAAAATGTGTGTAAACTCATTGTCGACAGTGGTTGTGGTTCCAATAGTAATCAAGCTGAAAACAATTGGTAATTCTAGAAATTTTGATAAAAACAGAAAGTGCACAACTTTTAATATTGGCGTGAATCTGATTATTTTAATATAAAGCCAATAGAATCTATTTATATGTATGTACATATAAAAGCATTTGTTTGTTACTAGAATTGTATAAACAAATTGTGATTAGATATGAGTGGCAATTTGCACATTTCTAAGTGCATAGGTATGAAAACTTGAAAAAAAAAACTTTCAGAAATCTAGTTGTTAATAATCCGTCTAGTTCATATGTTTATATAACTAAAACAATCAAAAACAATAAAACATAATAACTAATTGCATATGTTAATTATTTGTTGAGATCAGACATACATACATATGTAATATTATACAATAATGGGTTTTATTTTTAAATCCCCAATTATTAATTACATTTTTTACATTTGTAATGCTGTATTTGCGGTAAGAGTTTTTCAAGTTTCGGTAATATGGTGGGCAATTGAACAAATCCTCATTAATGATCGATTAATGATTTGATAATACGATACCTATACATAATAGTTTACTACACGTAAGTAAGCATGTTTCTTTAATGAAAAACAAATTTTATAACAAATCAACAGAACTCGGCCGGTATTTTTGTTCCTAATAATTTTGTTTTATTGTAATTTTGCTTAAGTTTATTGCGTGTATATAGTTAACTTAAACACAAAGTTTAAAAGTTTTTTTTTTATTTTATTAAAAAACCTAAAAACATTCTAAAACCTTAAAAGTTAAATTTAATTTCTGTTATGGTGAACATTATATTTGGTTTTAAATCGGTTTTATAAAGCACAACTAAGAATATATGTAAGTATATACTCGCATATGAGCCATTCCATGTCAAACGGTACGAATTTGGGAAAAAATTTAATGCAATGATTCTGATTTTTATGGAAATTTGCAGATTTAGTCCGATGAGAAAAAAAATATGAAAATTGTTTTTCAAAAGTTATGATTAATTGAACTTTGGTAAAATGGAGATTTTTTCAAAGAGGTGTGTTCATTCAATCGCATGTAACTCCTGAAATACTGGACCGATTTTAATGTGCTATACCTTGTTTTGAAGGTAATTTCAATTTCTTCTAAAATATCAAAGCGGTATGACATATACCCATAGCATTTTTTTAAGTTTGTATCATTTTCATCCTTTCATTTCGATTTTCAAACTGATTACATCTTTTTTTTTTTTTAAATTTTGAGGGTGTATTCTTATAGGTCTGTTTTACATACTGTGTGAGTTTTGAAGTGGTGAAATAATGCGTTCTATTTTTAACGATTTTTTTTTTACCTTATACCTTTTTCACGAGCAACAAAAATTTCTGTGAATATAGAAAAAAATATATTTTTCGATAGTTTATTAACACAAGATACAAACAACAACAAAAAACAAAGAAAACGTAGTTCAGTCATGTGTAATATTTATAGTAAAAAATAAAACAAAAAATAGAGTAAAGAAATAAATGTTATGCGTTGTATACCGTCTTAATACAGTACTGCTCAGAACATGATGTTGTCTGAACTTTAATTTTTTTATCGGGTTGTGGAATGAATGCGTGGTAGCTAAGGGTTCCAGAAATTATTTTCGCTTTGTCAAAGCGCTCCTTAAGGTGTTTGCCTATCTTCATATTGGTAGTTATTAAAGAACTCTGTATGAATATTCTTGACGTTTTTATTCACCCAATCATAAAATTTGACGGCACTATTAATGGGATTTATGAGGCTGGACAAGCTTGCACGTGCTGCTAATCTTTTGACTGTTCCTCCCAGACCATCACAGGGCCCTTTGCCATGAGACGTCGCAAAAAATGCCATTCTGCTGGTATTCCAAAATCATCTACGTGGAACGTCAGGTTTAAAAACTTTTTCTCGTTTTTTTATTGTGCACTTGCACCGAAATCATGCGTCTGGATGCTCCATTGAAAGTATATTCAATCTGATTAAAAGTCCAGTCTGAGACTAGGGTTAATATTTTAATTTTAATTTTCCTTTCTGTTGCACTTGCAAAATTTTGTTTATGTTTATCTAATATTGAAGCATTTTTTGTTTCATTGTCAGGAACATCTTCGCTGTCTTGATTTAAATTTTGAAACACGCGTTCGTTTATCAAATTAATAACAATTTTCTGTTTTTTAAGGGCGTTATATTTTTAACGGAGAACCGTTATACAACAGCAATGCCTCATTAAGATTCACCAATTTTGCACTTTCTACGGAATAATCGCTGCCAATAGACATATTGTCATTTATTTCCACATCAGAAGCACTTTCTACGTCAGTTTCACTCACTTTACTTAATTTAACCCATTAACGCCCAAAAGGCAACTGTAGGTGAAAAAATGTTTTTGTTGTTATTTATTAATTCAATGTTAACTAAATAAATGGAATAATAAAAAAAAACTTAAAAATTTGTATTCACTTTTTAGAAAACTGGGTGTCCTCATATGGGGACATTGGGCGTACTAAGTATGAAAATGCCCAAAACTGTTTTTCAACGCAAAGCGTTTTTGTACATAATACACATCTCCAGCGACATTTACTATGACAAACAACACATCGCAATTGGTTTACAATCCGTTACGGATTACGACCGTTGTTTTTGAGATTAGGACCAACTATAGTGGATGATATTTGACGCCACTTTAATGCTTTGGGCTGCAATAGGACCGCGCAATACTCCGTCTGAATGATAGTTGGTCCATCAGAGTGGTATTTTCAGCTTTACATAGTATTACGTGCAATCGCCAAACGTTACTGACTGCCAAATCTAAAATATATTCAAATATTAGCCACCACTATTTTTGCCTCTCATGATTTTCGACTATGTTTTCGACTTGGTTTTCGACTACCAAATCAAGAACACTGGTCAAATATGTTTTCAACCAAAACTCAAGGGCTGTGGCCGTTCACATTTTTAACGAAACCATCAACTCTACTACTCATTGCATCATTCCTATTATATGTTGTGCTATAAGTTGGTTCTTCACGTCTCCATCTAGGATTTTGTTGGTTATTTTGATTCTATTTTCTTAGAAAACTTAAGAAAACTCCAATCTGACGTAGAATTATCATTTTGTTGTTTCAAAGCAATTTCTATTTCTCCCGGTACATAATTTGTCATATTTGTACAAAGTAAATCTTGTTCATCACCTTTATCGACATCACTTACAGCAGCAACATCTGGTGGCATGACTAAAATATATATGTATCATCATCATCATTTTCCATTATGTAATTAACAGCATCTTCAAGTCGTAAAAAGCTGTTCCGACCTCTAAAAAGATTTCTGTGCGTCATATTGAAGAAGATCAAAAAGCCTGTGAAATTGTAGAATTTATTAATACTTTCGCCCGTTGTCCCCAATTGGGGACAGTCGAATAAAACTATCCCTTCTAAATCACTTTTTTACTTTATTGTCAAACAAATGGAATTTAAAGATTGTTAACACTCTAAACAAAATATTTTGTCGATAAAAACGAATTTTTAAATCAATAGTATTGAAAAACAACTGCAAGATGATCAACAAAATACACCCGAACAAAATACAATATTAGAAATACTAAATACTGCAAATACTTCTTATTTTATAACACGTGTCTCTGATTATAAGTTCAACTAAGCCTAAAGAAGCGGTATATATGTTTACATTAACTATAATATCGGTTTAAGTTAGAGTTTCCAGCTTTTGAACATGTGTACTCATATGGGGACAGTGGGCGGTAATGGGTTAATACGGCAATTAGTACAATTCTAACCTTGCCCTTTAATGATTTAAGTTTTAATTTTCGTTTACGTTCAACAACACTTGAACTTATCCATCGCAATGTTTTCATAGAACTTTTCTTATGCCATCTTGATTGAAACGGGTTGCAACAAACATCGAACCGAGGTGGCATTTTGATTCTGAAATCAAACTTCAAGGAAGTCTGCGCGACAAATTAAACGCGAATGACTGTAACAATTGACCTAATGTCGTCCGGGCACAGCAATGACAGAATATACTATGATTAGAAAAACATTGACATCAATGCAAATTATGTATTTGTATTAAAAGTATAAACAATTGGTGTTTTCAGCTCTCTATAAGCTTTTTATTTCTGCTCTTAGTTTATCGTTTGTATTTAATAAAATTGTTCGCAAATAAGACTGTTACAGTAATTGCTTTTGTTGTTCTTATTGTTGTATTAATAAGTCAAAAAACATATTATCATTCTGTTAACTATTCTAAGTAAATTCACAGCAATTTATGTTGCTTGTGGAAAAGATGTTTCGGAAAAAAATTGTAAAAAAATAGAACGCATTATTTCACCACTTCAAAACTCATACAGTCTGTAAAAAAGACTTATAAGAACACACCCTCAAAATTTAAAAAAAAAGAAAAGATGTAATCAGTTTGAAAATCGAAATGAAAGGATGAAAATGATACAAACTTAAAAAAATGCTATGGGGATATGTCATACCGCTTTAGTATTTTAGAAGAAATTGAAATTACCTTCAAAACAAGGTATAGCACATTAAAATCGGTGCAGTATTTCAAGAGTTACATGCGATTAAATGAACACACCTCTTTGAAAAAATCGCCATTTCACCAAAGTTCAATTGGTCATAACATTTGAAAAAAAAATTTAATTTTTTTTCTTGAAACACGTATAAAACATTTTTAAGAGAAGAATGCATACACAAACTGCTGAAGCAATCCAAGTTAGTGATGTGAAAAAGACGTACCGTTTGACATGGAATGACTCATATATAATCTGGGGCCAAATTACCGCATTCGATATCGAGTAAAATTGATCGTAATTTTCTTATTTGAGATTATGGCATATGATATCGAGCAAGAAATTTAGTACATGTTATTATAATTTCGATATCTAAATCATTTTTTGATACGATAGCTCATTCGATCACGAATGCGGTTATTTGGTCCCTGGTGTTCTCGAAAAAAACTACTCATTAATGAAAATAGCTTTAAGTTTTCATTAAATTACAGTTACTTTCGGTGTAAAAAAATGTTTTTGTGCTAACAAAACAATATTAAAATTCTAAATGATAAATGTGTGATAGTGTGATTTACTTACAAATAAACATATGTAGATATTCTTAAATTTATGTGGAATTTAGACCTGTTTCACACTCATCAGTTCTGACTCGTCAAGTCAAGTATTTTTCAATGAAAAGGAAAGAGAAAATTATCTTTTATCTTTTCCTTCTCATTGAAAAATACTTAACTTGACAGTCAGAACTGATGTTCTCGAAAAAAACTTAACATGACTTAATAACGCAGCTGTCCTTACGAACATACTATATTAGATTTCAATATTAGCAAACATCAAATTCAATCAAGGAGAGCGCAATGTCATGTGGAGATTTGAAATCAGTGTTACAGCCATAGCTACTAGATTTGACGATTTTTTTTTTTTCAAAAAGAGCAAGGTGGCGATTTGAAAATTTTATTATAATTTTCCATCATTAGTTCGGCTTTGCATAACACGGGACTAGTCCCAAAACTAGTCCTTGTAATTACTTTAAATGTGTTACAACAACGATTATGGTCGTAAAAGCACGCATAATTCTGTCGTTTTCACAAGCAATCGCCTAAGTCCATTTTTTCGATTTTGAGTTAATGGTGGCAAATTGTATTATTTTAACTGATCTTTTTAAGTGTCTAATTTGTTTTCCAAAATAAAGTACCGTTACGACTTTTTTTTGCTAGAAACAACATAACTGCAACGATTTTTAAAAAAGTTTTCATAACCAAAAACTTATGTAGACATAAGTTCAGTTTAAGCGGAATTATTATCGTAGAAAGTCGCACATGTGTATTTAAGTTGTTATTTCTGAAAACAAATTGAAATTGTGTTTTAACAATTTTTCTGTTAATAATCACTTAAGTTTTCTAGTGTGTTTTTTTTTTACTTTTGCAGACACTGCAGCACCTGATAAGCGGTTGTTTGCAAATTCTATGTCCCGTTATGTTGTTTCCAATGAAAAATAAATAAATGTATTGAGTAGATAAGTGAAGTAGAATTTGAGTTTCTGCTTTTGTGTTTAATGCAGATTTATCTGATCAGCGGGGAAAAACTTCAACTTCTGGCAGTCAAATACCGCAAGCCAAAAAGGACGATATAATTGCACACATTAAATCATATCCTGCTTATGAATCGCATTACACTAGAGAACATAGTAATCAAATGTTTCTAGCTGAAAACTTGAACTTGCTAAAAATGTATAATCTGTATACAGAGAACAGACAAAATGAAGTATCTTATGCTACCTACCGTCGCTTATTTAAAAAGCAAAAATTAAAGTTTAAAAAACCAAGTTTAGATACTTGTGCAAAGTGTGACGAATTTCATATATCCATAAAGTATGCCAAATCAGATGAGATTAAAAATCAGTTCATTCACGATCAAAATAAACATCAGGAATTAGCCAAAACGGCATATGCAGACAAAAAATTTGACAAATCAGACGTCACCAAAACTGTTTTATGTATGGATCTGAAAAATGTTTACCGACGCCATATCTTAATTCTTCTATAGCGTTTTATAAAAGATCTCTCTGGACATTCAATTTCACAATAGAAACTGTACGACTAATAAGACTTACTGTTTTGTTTGGGACGAAACTGTTAGCGGTAGAGGAGCTAACGAAATAGCATCGTGCGTGTGGAAATTTTTCAAAATGAATATGGATCTGGGAAAACATGTGGTGATTTATTCAGATACTTGTTCCGGTCAAAACAAGAACAATATTGTTAGTGCTATGTTCGTTCTTCTTATAAACCAAAGTGGAATTAATGTAGAAATTATTGAGCAAAAATTTTTGGAACCAGGCCACACACATTTAGAATGTAACAGCGATCACAGTGTAATTGAACGAAAGAAGAAAAATAATAAGCTGGAAATATTCCATCCCCATGATTGGATACAATTAATAAAATCTTGCGGCAGCAGATCAAACAAATTTACAGTCATCGAAATGGAAAACAGCGATTTCTATAACTTTGGACTTTTATTTAAAACTATTTTTCAGAAAGCAACAAAAAATATAGATTGCGAAAAAGTATTGTGGAGAAACATCCGAAATATTTCTTATAAAAAGGCTATTTTAACATAATTGAATACAAAAAAACTTTCGTTAGTAATGCTGTTAAAATTAATATTCAAAAAAAAAAAAAAAAAAAGAAAACTACTATCGCTGATGTTACAGAGTACAAACTCAATGTATTAAATGAAAATACAATTCCAATTTCTATGGAAAAAAAGAAAGACTTAATACACTTATTGTCATTAATTCCACATATATTCCATAATTTTTATAAAAATCTTAATGCATCCGAAAGAGCACACAACTATATATACTGTGTAGATGACTCAGAAATAGAGCACAAAATATAATTTAATATAAATGATTTAATTAAAATTAAATATCCCTTTAGTTTTCATATTTTTATTTCGTGAAATACATTGCACTTTTGTTTTAGCTTCATAAACACATGTAATACAATTGAATTTTAATAAAAAACATGTAATACAATTGAATTTTAATAAAAAAAAATCACAAGTGTACTTTAATTTATTTGTCTTTAAAGAAACAACAGCAGAAGCCAAAACTACAAGCATATAATTGAAAAATTTTCACCGAATAACAACTTAACTCTTCATGGGTGGGTTTGAAATAGCTTAATTTTTCGTAGAAAACAACATATGTTTAGATAAGTTGTTATTAATGCACACGCTTAAGTCGTCTAAAATCAAATGTGTTTTTCATCCTTCTGTAATATATCCTCCACCCGAAATTTTTGTCTCAAAATTGTATATATAGCTTATAACTCCATCACATACAAACCCATTAAAAAAAAATTGGAAAAAATATTTCACCGCGTCCGTAATTTAAGAAATAACGTTTTTTGCTCTCCTGAACAATTGGGTTTTAGAGATAGGCGATTGCTTGTGAAAACTACAGAATTGTCGTGTAACAAGAAGTTCTGCTTTGAAAATGAAATGGTTCATGAGTACATTACATGTGACCATGATGTAGTCACTACTAGTGTTAATATGGTACATTAACACTCATCCGGCATAAATCAATAAAGAGTATAAATATTTTTGGATTTTTTTTAAATTCGAATTCTTAAGGCCCAAAAACCGGATCGTTGATCCTTTCATTGATTTATGCCGGATGAGTATTAATATGGTACACATACAAACTCCATAATTAGACGAAACTCCCATATAAGACTCCCTCCGTAATTCACTTTAACCTCCATAAATCTTTTAAAAGTATTTATATTGAGATAAAGTTTAACACATATAATATTTATATTCACAGAAATCATGGCACTAAATTTTCGGTCCATAATAGGTAATATCTACCATATAGCGCTCGTTTTTGAAAAACTGTTTTATACATATACTGGGTGTAAGGTATTATATGGTCGAGCTTGATCGACTATACTTTCTAACTTGTTTTTTATTTTGCAATCCCACTTCTGACCCCAATATTACGTTTTACCTTTTAAACACGATAATTTATTTTCTTTAAACCGGATTCCTTTTAATTTCGAAATAAAAGCATCAATTAGTTTAAAATTATAACGAGTCATTATTTAATTAATTGTACACAAAATAATTGAAATAAACACACTTAAATTACAATTTGAATAACACACTCAAATAACAGTTTGAGAACGCCTTAATGTTCATTCAACGATGACTCACTATAAAACTACCTAACTGAGTGGCCCTGATAGTCTATTTACACACCTGTTATGATCATATTAGTGATGCCAAATGGGACTGGTTTTTCAAATCCCGGGATTCGGGATTTCATTAATATAAGTCCCGGGATTCAGGATTTTTGTTTCATATTAAAACAAATTAATTTATAAATAATAACATATAATGTGTTTAAAAACAAAAATTTTAAATTGATTAAATGTTTATAAACTGTGTACATATTAATAAATGGAAAACATAATAACATTATATTGAAATGTTAAATTGGCAAAAATAATATGTCATTTCGCCTTCACACATACATACGCCTACATATGTATATTCATTTAAAAGCAACAGAATATTATCGATCGATAAAACTTCTTAAAAATAATATAAAAAGTTTTTTCCAGCTCGAGACCAATTATTTGTAAAAAATTTATATAATCTTTAATAAATTATTTCTTCCAATATTTCGATATCCTTCGGATATCATTATCAAGGAATGAGTTACAATTATATTTTTAAGAGAAGTATTATTGTCCCCACATTCAATAGTGAACTCATAATGAATGAGCTCGAAAAAAACTTTTTATTTTATCAAAAACAAAAAGGTCGAAGAAATCAAAATTTAATTTAACTTCTTAAAAATATTAAGGTGTCTACAGTAAAGATAATCTTGATTTTATTTTGTTACCAATATATGAAGTTGACAAAATTGTTAGCAAATTCTTGTATTCTGGTTGCATACATATTTCCTACCCTCCGAAACAAATAATTCTTATGCTTTTCCTCATAATTTTTCGAATTTAATATTATTACAGACATTATTAGGTGTTGTAGGGGCTTTTACATATTTCAATTAGCTTCATTATTTCATTCGTTTCGCAATCAACGTTCTTATTTAATTTCTAAACCAAACATTTCTATCTCATTATCAAATTCACTCTTCAATTTTGGGTATTTTCAAAAATTTAAAAGTGTCGAGTAAATCCTCCTTCTTATTTGGTTTCTTTTATCCTTTCTTTGCATAATGGTCGAAATATCCATCATAACATTGAATGCATTATTTTATTTCTATTTAGTATTAAGTTAATGATCTAACATTGCATCAACATCCAAAAGAACAAAAAAAAATTAAGAAATTTCCATAAGATTGTTTTTTTTACTAAGATTTTTTTAACCATTTTTCTTTAATTTTGAACATGAATTATATCACCTTGATTTATTTCACCAATAAAGAAGAAATCATGCAAAGAAGGGTTAAATCAATTAAAGCTTTTTATACAGGAATTTCAAAATTCCAAAAACTGTAAACACATCAAGTAGTGCGTTCGAGTTTGGCAATCCAAAATTAATTATATTTAATTCTTTCACCTTTATTTCTTCGACAAACGTTTTAAAATTAAAATTTTTGTTGATGACTTTGTAAACAAATATCTACTAAAAATCCCGGAATTTTTTAAAGCAAATCCCGCGATTTGTCAAATCCACATCACTGGATACTGGATTTTGAAAATACCAGTCCAGAATTGGTCCACTTCAACAGTAACACCTATAAATTCTTGTAAATAACGTTATTAAGATGAAATTAAGCTAAAATAAGCCTCACCTTATCCTTTGGAAGAATGGAAAAATGTTGAACCTATTTTTAGTCTTATAAATTGGTACATTACATATAAGATTGTTGTATATAGAAGCTCTGTAAATAATGGTAAGAATTGGTAATTACGGCCCCGATTACCGTTCACAGCACTAAGGTCCACAAAAAATACCTGGATCTGCACAGAATTTCTAGGTATGATTAGGCTTCATATACAACTTATTTGGGGCGAAATTTGTTTTATACGTGCATAAATCAAACATTTATGACCGATAAACCCTATTTCGGGAGGACTTTTGCATGGGGACTAATGGACCGATTTTAATTAAATTCAATCCCAACCGTCTTTGGGGCAAAACAATATCATGACATTAGGTATCGAAATATCTGCAAAATTGCGATTTGTACTCTGTGCACAAGGTTTACATGGACAGCCAGCCAACCAGCAAGACGGACGTACGGACAAACGTTTAATCGACTCAAAAAGTGATTCTGGTCCGATCGGTATACTTTAAGGCTAATCCTCCGCACTATGGTGGTGTAGGGTACAATGAATAAGCAATATTTATTTGTGATACAAGGTATATAATCGGTGTTGCTAGAAGCAGGTGCGAAGAAAACCGGCCGTATACGTTATTTCGGCAACACGAACGAATAATTCATACAAACAATTTGTAAATGCAATATACATATACGAGTATATTAATTATTTTTCTTTCAGGTATTTGTATGGTATTGTAATGATAAAGAAAATTGGCAATTTTACGCAATATGCAGCCGATATTACAACATTGCCTACATTGAACATTGTATTGGGCTTTTTTATTGTAGCAGTAGCCATATTTGGAAGTTACGGCGTATTTGTAGAAAATAAAATTTGTCTAACTATTGTAAGAGTTTATTTTCAAGTGAAAATCGCTTGTAATTGCAAAATAAATGTTCCTTAAATTTCAGTATGCCGGTACAACGTTTGTGGTATTTGTCCTTCAACTGGCAATGATTTCATGGGTTTTTGTGAACATTAGCACATTTCCCAACTCAAAGTCATATTTAGTTCTGACGGCTTGGCGGCACAATACTCCAGAGTACGGTTACCCCATGGATATTTTACAAATACAAGTAAGAAAGATGTGATATTTCTGAAAACGACATTTATATTTGAAACTATTTATTTTTTTTTAGTTTGATTGTTGCGGTCGTTATGGAGCGAAGGATTATATCAACGCTAACATGACAGTTCCAAATTCTTGTTGCGGTCAATGGATTTTAATAAACTGTCCCGATAAAGTTTTCCTAACCAAACCTGGTTGCTATTTTGAATTTTATAATTTTTGTACAGCCAACAACGATATTATTAGATTTGTCGGTATTGTTTTAGCATTTGCTCAACTTGTCGCCTTGTTCTTTACTTTCCATTTTGTAAGGGCGTTACGCCAGACCTCATAAAATAAATATATATGTACGACTATATTAGAAATTAATGACAATGCTAGAGTTAATAATAATATTTCGTGATATCATCGATATATTCACCCCCATGTAATCAGTTGTATAGTTTTTTTAAAGCTTGTCGAAATATATTTGAACGAGTGCTGAGTAATAGAAAATCAATGTGATTACAAAAAACTTATGTTATAAAAGCATACAAGCAACCTCTAAACACAATTCGTAAACAAAAACAAGTTATATTCGGCTATGCCGAATCTTATATACCCTTCACCTTTTTTGTGGATGCATAATTATATTCTATACATACATATATATATTATATTGTTACGTTTTTACCTTTTAAAAACGTTGGTTTATTTCCTTTAAATAAACCGGATTCTTTTTAATTGCAAAATAAAAGCGTCAAGTAGTTTGAAGCAAATACATATTTATAACGAGTCTTAATTTATTTAAATGTACACAAACACAATTAAAAACAAGTAAGAGTGCTATATTCGGCTGTGCCGAATCTTAAATACCCTTCACCTAAGCGTAGTAAGAAATACAGAAACTACACTAGACTAGAATATTCTAATTCTGTGTTTTCTATTCAGTCTTAGTGCAAAATTTTATTAGTATATATCAATTGTTTGAAAGACAATTTTACGACCAACATAATTTATGTTAAATATTTTGAAATTTTGTCTAATTTTCACCATTTTTAATTGATTTAATTACCAATTCTTACCCATAATTTACAGAGTTTGTCTGATGTTCATAATAATCTTGAGTGTAACTTAACAAACAGAGTATAAACAAGTAAGAGTGCTATATTCGGCTATGCCGAATCTTAAATACCCTCCACCTAACCGTACTAAGAAATACAAAAACTACACTGGTTATAGGACTAGCATATCCTAATTCTGTGTTTTCTATTCAGTCTTAGTGCAAATTTTATTAGTATTTGATATATTGTTTGAAAGACAATTTTACGACCAACATAATTTATGTTAAATATTTTAAAATTTTGTCTAATTTTCACCATTTTTAATTGATTTAATTACCAATTCTTACCATAATTTACAGAGTCTGCCTGATGTTCATAATAATCTTCAGTGTAATTTAACAAACAGAGTATAAAAAAGGGGTACAATTCGGTTTTAGTGATTTTGCTAAAAAAAAACAAAATCAAATAGGGCTTTTAGAGGAGATACCAGCAAAAAAAAATTTGTTGGCGGTCACGCCTATTTTCGAGGGGGCGGGCCCTTAAAGTTGAAAATATATAACCTATATCTCGGGAACTACTGGGTGTCTGATAATTTGTAATACATTAAATAAAAGGTATTAAAAATATGATTATAAAATATGGACCGAATATGGGTTAAATCCGAAAAGAATATTTTTTGACCCGAAGGGTGTCTGATAATTTGTAATACATAAAAGGTATTAAAAATACCTTTCCAACGATATATATCATGATTATAAAATATGGACCGAATATGGGTTAAATCCGAAAAGAATATTTTTTGACCCGAATTTATTTGTTTTTTGGAAATGGTTCTTATATGGCATTTATGACAAATTATGGGCCGATTTTCTTAAATTTTGGAACAGTTATTTTCATGCATATGAGGATATTTCACGTAGAATTTCAACGTAATAACGGTATATTTAAGATATATATTAGTATTAACGTAGATTTCGAGAGTGGACCTTATGTGGCGGATAGAGTCAAATATGGACCGATATTCTCAAAATCCAGCAGTTAGATTTAGGCATGTATGTAAATGATCCGTGTAAAATTTTGGATTGGTACCCTTATTTATAAGCGATTTATGAGTATTAAAGGGATTTTCCGAAGAGGGCTTTATATGGGGCATACGGTTAAAAATAGACCGAAATTAATAAAATTGTGTGGAATGATTTTTGTATATATGTACATGATCTGTACAAAGTTTTGAGTCGGTAACGATATTTATACAATATATATAGGGAAAAATGTCTTTTTCAGATGTGGTCCTTGTATGGGAGCTATGACCAGTTGTGGGCCGACCACCATAAAATTTAGTACAACAATTTATTTGCCTATAAAGAGTATTTATGTCAAATTTTAGCCGTTTAACATTATTTATATCTGTTTTATGCGTATTTAAGTGAATTTCGGAAGTGGACTTTATATGGGGTCTATGGTCAAACATGGACCGAACTAAAAAAAAATTCGTTTTGCGATTTCTTTTTGCACAAAACTTATTTTTGCTGAATTTTGTCGTGATATTCCAATTTTATAGGCATTTATGTATAATTGAGCAATATTTCGGAAAGATTTTTGTATGGGGGCAATGACCAATTTTGGGCCGACCACCATAAAATTTAGTACAACAATTTATTTGTCTATAAAGCGTTTTTGTGTAAAATTTTAGCCGTTTAGCAGTATTCATATCTGTTTTATACGTATTTAAATGAATTTTGGAAGTGGACTTTATATGGGGTCTATGGTCAAATATGGACCGAACTAAAAAAAATTTCGTGTTGCGATTTTTTTTTGTGTAAAACTTATTTTAGCTGAATTTTGTCTTGATATCCCAATTTTATAGGCATTTATTTATCATTAAGCCATATTTCGGGAATATATATATTTGTATGGGGGCTATGAGAAATCATGGACCGATTCTTACTATTTTCCGCACACTTTCTTCTTTTGTCATACAAACAACGTATACAAAATTTCATGGTATTATCTGCAATATATTTCAAAATATTGCAATAAAATGGACGAAAAATATCAAATTTTTATAGAGGTGGTCTCACATATTGGTTTATAACTCTGGTTGACCTAAACCGATTATGCTAGCAAACTTCTCGAAAGCACTTCTGATAGAATTATTGAAGGTTTGGATCCCGAGTATATCTGGGGATTTCAAAAAACTGATTTCAACAGACAGACAGACAGACAGACGGACATGGCTTAATCGACTTCGCTATCTATAAGGATCCAGAATATATATACTTTATAGGGTCGAAAAATTTTTTTGTGGAAATTACACACGGAATGACAAACTTATATATACCCTTCTCATGATGGTGAAGGGTATAATTACATTTACACACTTATATTACGGTTAAGAACACACTTAAGGCCCAACTATAATATGCATAAGCAAGCTTAAGCAAATTGCAAAAGTTAACGAAAAGGCTGTCAAATGCATAACCAGTTAAGAGTTAACTTTTAGGTGGCTACAATGACTTTGAAACTTTTTGTCCACAGTTGCTCATTTATGTTAAAAAAAAAATGTTTTTATTTTAACAAAAACCCATTAAATGACTATATTTTATAAATATTATTATATTATTTTATAATTAAAAGAAAACTTCGTACCCGAAACGCATAATTTTTCCTTTTTTTTTTAATTTATCGGCAAAAGTACTAAAATGTACAGCTGTGGCAGCATTAAATTGTATTGTGTTTGCAAAAATGGAGAAAAACCTTAAAAATTAAATAATATAAACATATTAAAGGTAGCGATTGAAGGCCTGTGCACATTAAAAGAAATAAGTGAACTACACTGTAAAAGAAGACGACGCTCTTGTTCTGTCAGAGAAATAAACCGCGACAGAAAGACATTTTTGTTAAAATAAAAAGGGTCCCTTTTATTATAAAGGCACTTATTTTTTCCACATTTTCTATTAAATTTAAAATAAATATATTTTCTTCTTTCTCCATTTTGTTCAAAACACAAACAGCTGATTCCGTACAGAATGTGCGATCAGTTTTGCTTAAGCAAATGACAGTTGAAAAACTTAACGAAAAGTTTCGTTAAGTACATTATAGTTTGCCACATACAATTTATATGTGTTCGCACGTTTGCTTAAGCTAGCATATGCATATTATAGTTGGGCCTTCAGTTAGCCGACTGTAATGGAATGTAAATGCAACAGTAAGAAACAGCTGATGGATATTGTTATGTGTAAAGTAAAGGCCCAACTATAATATGCATAAGCAAGCTTAAGCAAATTGCAAAAGTTAACGAAAAGGCTGTCAAATGCATAACCAGTTCAGAGTTAACTTTTAGGTGGCTACAATGACTTTGAAACTTTTTGTCCACAGTTGCTCATTTATGTTTATAAAAATGTTTTTATTTTAACAAAAAGCCATTAAATTATTAATATTATTATATTATTTTATAATTAAAAGAAAACTTCGTACCCGAAACGCATAATTTTTCCTTTTTTTTAATTTATCGGCAAAAGTACTAAAATGTACAGCTGTGACAGCACTACATTGTAAATAATAATAAACGTTTACATATGTTTTGTTAATTTTCGTATTGTGTTTGCAAAAATGGAGAAAAAACTTAAAAATTTAAATAATATAAAAATATTAAAGTTAGCGCTTGAAGGCCTGTGCACATTAAAAGAAATAAGTGAACTACACTGTAAAAGAAGAAGACGTCATAGGAATAAACCACGACAGAAAGACATTTTTGTTAAAATAAAAAGTGTCCCTTTTATTATAAAGGCACTTATTTTTTCCACATTTTCTATTAAATTTAAAATAAATGCATTTTCTTCTTTCTCCATTTTGTTAAAAACACAAACAAACAACAAACAGCTGATTCCGTACAGAATATGCGATCAGTTTCGCTTTTTGCTTAAGCAAATGACAGTTGAAAAACTTAACGAAAAGTTTCGTTAAGTACATTATAGTTTGACACATACAATTTATATGTAATCGCAGAGTTGCTTAAGCTAGCATATGCACATTATAGTTGGGCCTTTAAGTGGTTTTACATCATTGAAATTTAACTACTCTGATTTACTCAAACTCACAACAACGTTGACTTATAAATGCCGACATTGAGCACATACCATTCCCAATATGTTTGATTCATAATTCACGGTATTTAGATTTACATTTTAAGAAAAATACTCACATTCTCATAAAGTTTTCAACTCAATTTAGTCATTGAAAAAAATTGTCAGCTTAATCCGTTAGGTATTTATACACAATAAGTAAAAAATAAATATAAAAACATACAAGTAAGTTTATAGGAACACATATTGGGGAATTTATTATTTTATTTAATTTTTATAAGCAGGCTGCACAGAAAAAAATAAAAATGAGTTTCAATTAAAATATTTGTGGAATCAATTAAAAATTTAATTGAAATCGGACCTGTAACCAAAATGATAGTATCAATTAAAAAAAATTTTGAGATTTAATTGAAAATATCAGAAAAATCAGCAAAAGTAATTGAATCAATTAAAATTTTAATTGAAAATTATTTTAAAATCAATTAAAGGTTTAATTGAAAAAAAAAGATGATTTTTTTTCTGTGTGTAAAAATGAACGACACTCGCATAAGTATATGCGAGTCATACTTATTTTTTATCGTCTACGTACATTGAGTTAAGGCGACTCTAAATAAACAACATCATACATGAGATTAAGAACCTATGAATATGGGTCAATTTCAAAAAAACACAATTTTTGTGTCCCCGCACTTTACACTACTTTTTTAGGTAAAAAAAAAAACAAAAACAAAAATGTGAGAGTGATCAGCGAGGAATATGTAAAAACCCGTAATTCTCAAATTTGTATGTTTGTTTTTTTTTTGTTTATTCAGAATGGTGTTTTGTTTCTCCCTCTGACTGCTTCCATACAAAAGCATGTGTCCCCGTTAGAATTTTTAGTAAACAAAATAAAATAAAATCAAGAAAAAACTAAATGTGCAACATTTAATAACAGTTTTCAAATTATTGCGTTTCTTTTCTGTGTTTTGATTTGTTATAGTCGTCAAAACTTAATTAGTGCGAATTTGGCGTTGCAAAGAAATGTTGTCCCAACAATTTGCATTGAACGTCACTTTTTTATAAATCAAGTAATATTACTAGTTTTCAATTTCAAGTTTAACCCTAGAATGGTAAACATCGCCTGTGAGGCGAAGCAATTTATTTTTTTTGCGATATTTCCTGATCGCTCACTCGTATCAAAGCGTGCTCTCGTGCCAACTAAATTGAGTGTTGTACGAGCTTGGGCACAGACGTGTTTTTATTTTCTCCGTTGCGTTGCTGAGATATAGACAAGTGTGTCGCCTGTGAGGCGAAGTTTACCAATAACGGTAATTTTTTTGAACATATTTGCTTCAGATGAACCCGGTATCAAAAAGGGCAAAAGATCGATATGTGATTTCTGTCCTCCGAAATTGAAGCGTATGAGCATATATTTCTGCGCAAAATGCAAGAAAACATACTGCTTAGAGCACAGATCACTAAACTGTTGGCAATGCGACAAAAAAAATTAGGTAAAAAAACCACAAATTTTATTTTAGTCTCAACAATTATTTTTAAGTTTTAAGCTGTGAATTAGTTTTTTATACGTTAATTAGATCTCAGGTCTAGAAAACCCAGAAGTTTTTTTTTTTTTTTAAGCTGTGTTTTTTTTTAATTTTTTTTTTTGTAAAAGTTCTTTTCAAATAATCTAAAAAAATATGTGATCTACAAATACGCCTATAAAATGTTTAAGCTATTTAAAAAATGAATTGTTTTTGTTTATTTTTGTAACCAAATATATAATAAATATGTTTTTGTTTTTGTTTTAATACATTTTGGTTTTTTCGAAGGTGAAAAGTGCGTTTTTTTTAAAAATTGCCTCACAGGCGATGTTTACCATTAAGTGCTAAAAAAAATATGTTTACCATTCTAGGGTTAAATAAAGTAAATAACGTAAGGAAAGTACAAACTTTAATTATTACAAAAGTGAAAAAGCGAAAAAAAATTATTAAAAAAAAGTGAGCATTTGCGTAGTTATTGTGAACACCATGGTAAGGGCGCGATAAAATTTCATGAGTGTCACGCTAATTTTTTTAAAAGTGAATATGTATATTAAATGTAAAAAAAATGAATTTGACAATCATTGTTTGCATGGTCACAACTCATTTTTTTATAATTTGTGAATTTGAGAAATAAATTGCTTACGAAAAAACCAAAATAGGCAAACATTGCATGAGCATCACTTTTGATATACATATGTATATTGCTTCATAGCTTAAAATGCTTAATTTTGATTTTATTTTTTAATTTTCAAGAGTAAAACAATAAAATTAACGGCGGCTGAAAGAGCACGGAGATATCGAGAAAAAATAAAGCGCGTAATGACGAATATAAAAGAAAGAAGAAAGAAAGGTATAATCGTGGTATATTTGAGTTTAATTTTTATTGGTACTGACTGATTCTGTTTTTGCCACAAACTTAATTCGAAATTGGTAAAAGTGAATGAGAATGAATAAAAACAAAGCCGCTTGTCATTTCATGAAGTTTATACAGATTCAGAATAAGAATTCGAATGAAAATTTATAAATTAAATTAAGTTATTGTTTTGTGTCAAATATTTACATATGTATGTGTATAAGTTTCTTCAAAAATTACTTCCTTTTTTCCATTTTTGTTAACGACATCAAAGAATATGTACATGTTTAGTTTTGTATGAACATTTTTGTTTTTTGAAGAATTTTTGTTTTTTTTATTTACTTTTTGTAAAAGAGTAAACTTTTTTGTCGTTTAACTTTAGATTTGGCATTATTTCTTGTTTACGTGCAACAAAATCTTTTGATCGTCACAAAATGTCTTATAATTGCAGTTTTTTAAATAGAGGGTGTTTTTTTGAGAGGTATAGAACTTCGAATTGAAATAAAACACAAGAAAATCGTTTTAATGACCATCAATTTGGCTTTATTGGAAGGATAATTTTATGCCATTAATGTTTAAATATGATTTCAGGCATGTGGCCGCCGCGGCTGGCTCGAATAAAGCCAATTCTACAGGTCCAATTTTCAACCACTTTTTCGAGCATATGGGGCCGTATGTCGGCAATAACGCCACGAATGTTGGCTTCCAATTCCCCTAACGTTTCTGGTTTGTTGGCGTAGACGAGCGACTTCACATATCCTCAAAGAAAATAATCCAATGGTGTCAAATCACACGATCTTGGTGGCCAATTGACAGGTCCATTCCGCGAAATTATGCGCTCATCGAATGTTTCCTTCAATAAATCGATTGTGGCGTGCGCTGTGTGGCATGTAGTGCCGTCTTGTTGGAACCACAACTCATCCACATTCATGCCATCCAATTTGGGAACAAAATAGTCGGTTATCATGGCTCTATACTGGTCACGGTGGCGAATCGATTCATTCGGGTCCTCTTCAACACTTTGCTCTACAGCGGCAATTGTTTCTTCGGTGCGCACTGTTCGACGTCTCTGCGGATGCGTATTATCACATAGAGTAAACGTAGTGCGAAAACGATCCATGGTTAACCGAATTAATTGCTCTGATGGACGATTATGTCGACCATAAAATGGACGGAGCTTGCGGTAAACTTCGCGAACTGAACCGTTATTTTCGAAATAAATTTGCACGATTTGCAAGCGTTGTTCTTTTGTCAACCTGTTCATGGTGAAATGGCAAACAAAACTGAACATAAATGACATTAGAGTTGCCAGATTTGACCACAAAATGTCAGTTTTATCTCTTTTCGAAAAACAAACCTGTAAAAAAAACACCCTATATATTGTTACAAGCCTATTACTTTGCAAGTAACCTCTAAGTTCAAGTCTTTTTTTTACAAAAATTTACATATTTTCATCTTAAAATTTTAAAATAACTAGTCACTTTAAAAAAAATTATAAATCGAGTTGAATCGTGATTTTTGTTTATAATCGAAAAGGTTATTTTCGCAAAAGTCAATCTTGAGAAACAAAAGAACATCGTAGTAAGCTTAAATTTCAAATATTTTTGCATTTTTACCGATTTTTTGTACATATTTGGTTTGTGACGCTCAAGACAGAAATCATAGAAAACCTAAAAAAAATCCAAAAATATTGATTTTTTGAGAGCCTAAAAGTACCACCGGATTCTTTATCAATTTCTACATAAATTGGCCACTCTTACAGGCGAAGTAATCAAAACAAAACTCTTTGTGTACGTTTTTTTTTTTTAATTGATCCATATAATGAGTACTTAAAACTTTAAAAATGGGCAGTGGTTTGATGATATTGAGACAAGTATGAGTACGTATAAGTACAATAAATTATAAGTCATGATTCGAGTATACTCACTTTTTCAGTACTCATAACTGATCTCTGGTTTCTTTTAGATGTATAGAACTTTGAAATTAAATAAAACAAAGATGATTTTTTAAATCGACATAAAAGATAATCTTTTGGCCATTGTGTAACTATACAAGGAGAGCATTTTGTTTGTGCAAAATAATGTACTACTATCAAAAACACTTGAAAAAGTATTACTTTTGACGTAAGTAAATTGTAAACAAAGTCAGTCAGCTGTGCTTCTGCACTCACCTTGTATATATACATACATACATAGTTACATCACGCTTCTGGCTTGGATGTAGTCTGATCTGAAGGTCAAATTTCCAATATTAGTGGCCGTATATCGGCAATAACGCGGCGAATGTTGCCTCATAAATGTTTAATAATGAATATTTTATTAATTTATACATTCTTGTATATTTACGTTCTGAATGGGTTATTTAGCTGTTTGAGGTCAATATTTGCATTAACATACATATTTTATTATATATAATAAGTCGGTTGTTAAATTTTGTTAAACCTTTGTAGTAAAGAATGCGGTCCATTTTATAGTAACACCATTCTGTTTTTTACTACGATTTGGATATTTAATGACAGGTTTGAAAACCAACATCTACATTTATTGCTCTTACTTTAATTTGTTGTTTTGACCTAAATTTTACTATATCGAACTTAACATTTTCATTGTAGGTTCCTGAGTTCTTTTTTACTTACAATCGTAATAATTCATTCAAACTGTTGACATAATTACAGAAATATTTGAAAACAATGTTTTGTCACCAGGTTTTTAAAAAAGTTTCTGTAGTGTGGCCAAAGTTTATGTGAATAATGGTTTAGAATAATGCTTTGTGGCAACATTTAAAATTCTTATCACAAAACTAAAAAAAACTCACCGTGTGAACATACCTTTATTGTTATGGTTGTCGACAGATAAAATTATATGTACATATATGAAATATCGTTCAGTTCGAATAATAAAGCACTCAGTTCGAAAATAATTTTAGTTGTAGTTTAACCTTTCTAAGTATTAATACATATAAACCCGAAGACAGTTGTTAACTTTGAATAGAACGAATAAAATGGATTGTGGTGGGGTTTTTGTGAAATATGTTCTTTTTATATTCAACATACTATTTGTGGTGAGAAAATAAATACATACATACAAATAAAATATAATTAAAAAAAAGAACTATCACAACATTACAAATAAAAATAAATTGAAAAAATACATGCAATTGAAAAATCTGATAAGAAAAAAATTAAAAAGGAGTCACATTTTTTTTTAGAATTTTATCTATGAAAATAAATATTAGTTTTTCAAAAAACAATGTTGCTATTTTTGCTATTATGCGTAATTATTTTATTAATAGTGAAAGAATTAAAGATTGGACTCTCATCAATTTAGTGTACGACCACAATGTCTCTAAATATACATACATAGGTATACGAGTATAAACCAGTGTAATTATCTTATCAAATGATAAAAAAAAACAGCACAAATCTCTTCATTTCAACCATATTTACTAAACTCACTAAAAAACAACGTTTTTTTTATTTTATCTTATCTTTGTTTGGGGTTTAATACAAACCTTAACTTAAATTAAAAATATTCTCTAATATGTAGAACAAATAAAATAGAACGAGTAATAAATTTTGTAATTGCGCTCGATTTTATCGTGTTACCAATACAATTTTTTATTTGAAAAATACTAGAGTGTAAGTTCCTCAACATACAGTGAAGATAAAAAGTGAAACAAGACGTAGTGAGCTCAGAAATTAAGGCATGTTTTATTAAAAACCTGGAGCAAAACCAGAATATCCAACATAATATCCGCATGGCCTTTCTCAGAAATTTTAAAAATACATATATATTATTTTTAAGTTTCTTGACTATTTGAAAAATTTTAATGACAGATTTAGATTAGTAATAAGCCAGACTATAATGCCCTGTTTTGGGGCTGATTTCTATTATCCGGACATTACTGTAGGCATGTACTGTATCAGTTACAATTAATTGTCAATGTGCGATGACTAACTAAATGAGAATGGATCATATTTTTTATTGTAAACGAAAGTGCCTTCTCCCATCTCATAAATACATTATATGTATATTAAAATTCAATCGGAAATGTTTTTTTTTTTTTCATTTTAAATAGAATAGTTATGCATACAAAATTATATTTTACTCATTGACAATTATTTGCAAAATAAATTCAATACTTGTGTAATGACTCATTGAAAGTAGAAGTTCTAGTGGATTTTATGTACCATTGTTTGTTAAAAACTTTACCCAAACGTTTAGCAACAAAACAATGGAATCTTTTTATAAAATATTTTGGGGAGATCTTGGAAAAGACCTTATTTTTACATACGCTTATTTAAGGAAATGACAATAAAATAATGAAAAATGCTTTGTGTATTTCTAACTGGGTTTACTTTTTCAAAAAGCTTATCTCTCTAACATTTTAAATCTTGTTTAATTAAGTAAATATGAATTTCGCACAATAATTATTACGGTAGGTATAATTTGTTTGAAATTTATATTGTTTGAAATTCAGTGCATTTATTGCAAATATTATTCAAGTAAACTTTAATTTATTTAATATTTGACTATTAATATTAAAAAAAACTATTTAGGACAGTAAACCTTAAAAAAAATTATTTTATTATTTTCTTAAACTGTCATTTATAGTTACTATATGAAATAAATTATTCAGGCTGGAGTTCAAATACATTTCTAAGAAAGACATTTTTTTAACTTTTAATAATTTCATAGAATACAGAATGGAATACATTTCGGTTATCCACAACTACATTTTAAGCGTTGTTCTGTAAGATATTAACATCATCATATTTTTAACTCACCTTTTTATACCCTCAACCACTACAAGTGGTTAATGAATTGTGAAATATTCACCTGATACCCAACAAAGTATGTACATACATATACATATATATTATTGATCCTTATGAAATTCTAAGTCGATTGAGCTATGTCCATTTATCTATCTGGCTGTGTAAAACACAACGAGAAGAAATTTGTATGTTTTATCATAAAAATAACTTGTGTGAAATTGCAGAGCTTTATCCACAAAATATTTAAACAAATTAGCAAAAAAAATATGTGGCAAATATCATTTTTTTGAGGTTCTTTCAGATTTTGATTCATAACTCCGGTTCTACTGGACTGATTTTACTGATTTTCAATACCAAACTGTTTAAAAGAATTATACACTTTTTTTGTAAATATTGCTTATTTTGTTTACGTATTTTAGACGTGAGAGTGTTTCAGAGACATATAGACGACCATAGCTCTTAGAATTCCATAACGATCAAGATTATATGTATGCACATACATATATAGTTTGTTTGCACAAACTTATATCATATATGTATGTATGTATGTATATCCTCCACCACAAATGGTGAGGGTATAAAATTAGTAATTTAAATTTCGGGAATTTTTAAGTCTCTAGGGGTTTTTTTTTTGAATATGCATTTTATATTATTATTTACATATTTTTCAATTTTGTAGATATTTTTAATACAAATCTATTGACAAGTTTTTCAGAAGATTGTCAATAAGAGGGGAGTTTTAAAAATATAATTTAAAATAAATTTATGATAATTTCCAGGTATGTGGTATACTCCTTATAGTTTTTGGATCTCTAATGGTCGCCAATATTGGCAGTATATCAAATCTACCACAAAGTATAGAAGCAAATAGTGTGCCAATTGCTATCTTGGTACTGGGATGTATAATTTTCGTAATCGCATTTTTGGGATGCTGCGGTGCCATAAGAGAAAACTCATGCTGTACTATGACCGTAAGTATTTGATTCTTGTTTAAAATAATAGATATTATTAAATGCGTTTATTTTTTAGTATTCAGTCGTAATGTTGGTCTTGTTCATGTGTCAATTAGCTTTGATTATTTATGTCTGGGTGCAGCGTGATCAATTCTTAAAATCGATGGACAAAGTGGTTGCAACGATATGGGAGCAACGTCATGTCGACCAAAAGGTCTTGGATACTATGCAATTAACCGTAAGTACTTTTCTAACACTGATGTTTAAGGGAAAGTTTGATTGTTTTAATAATTGAGACTTTATTGGATCTCATATACATACATATTTTAAATTTAAAATTTTATTTCGATAAGGGTGTTTTTGCAAAAATTAGTTACATTTACAGAAATAAGTATATCATTCACAATTTTCATTCAGTTCTTCCTTATAACAATTCAAAAATAACATGTCTACAAACATACATACAAAATACTAAGTCCGCCGAAGTCCGAATAACTATATATATGTAACTATGTATGTATAATTAAAGCTATTAAAAATGTGTTTCAGACAGAATTGTTTCGTTCAAGAACGAAATCGTTCATTTTAACGATTGATACAACATGTGGTACAACTGCAAATATGTAAATCTATTAATAAGAAGTCTTTATCTCACATTTAAGCAATGTTCGAAATATCGCACCTTAAATAAAAAAGGGTCGCAACTCAAAATACTAAAATTTTCAGGAGAGACAAAAAAGTTCATCGTGCACAAGCAACATACTTAATATAAAAATAGACATAACCGTATTTTTCCAGTTAAAGAAGATAGTGATGTGAAAGAATTTTTTTGCAGTACTTAGAGATGTGTAGTCTGAATTAATTTACGGAAAAAAGTCAGTTTTGGAAAATTTTGAGTTGTGACCCTTTTGTATTTAGGGTGCGATATGTGACGTCTTTGTAAACATTTTATTGGATTTTTTCAGTTCAATTGCTGCGGTAAAAATTCGTTTACCGATTATTCCCTAGCTAACGACGAAATACCTTTATCATGCTGTGGCATTAATGCTACAAGTTGCAATGTTGTTAATGCAATGACCCGTCCCGGTTGTTCTCGTGCCTTTGGGAAGTTCTGGGAAAAGAATATCGATATAATTCGATATGCCGGTTTGGGTGTTGCTGCTGTTGAAGTAAGTTTGTAAAATTTATTTAATTTAGGATAAGTACATATATATTACAAATTTTTTTTTCAATATATTTGTCTTTTAGTTGGTGGCATTCATATTCGCTTGCTGCTTGGCCAATCAAGTGCGTAATAGTCAACGCAGAGCCAATTATTAATACAATTAATTTATTTATTAAAGTAATTTTAAATTGGATTTCACTATTACATGAAAACGACAGAAAATTATTAAATATTATTGTACCATAATGTTCAAAATCAATTTAATTTGTTTAACACTTCAAACTTTGTACTTTTTTTATGTTATTAATGATTTTTAATGCTCTAAGAAGTTGTAGATAGTAGTGTCGAGATATTTATGGAATAAAAATTATCTTAAAAAGTCACAAATAAATTGTAATTTAGAAATTTTCAACAGGATGAAAAAATTTTCATGGAAAGTAAGTAAGATCTTAGCCAAAATTGATTTATTTGTTAACAAATTTACTGCTACTTAAATATGTATTTATATGAAATACGATTAAACCAATTACCTTTGAAGTAATGTCTGTATATAAAATCATATAATTTAAAATATGTATATAAATATTATTACCATACATTTAACGAATAGAATCCTTTTCTTAACGTGGGTCCCATAATTAGCTTCAATTATACCGTAGAAATTGCGGACTAACAAATCGAGAGATTACGATTTAACCACAGTTCGAGCTTTAGAGCCCTACACCCTACACCACCATAGTGGGGAGGGTATATTGGATTTGTGCATATGTTTGTAACGCCCAGAAATATTGGTCCAACACCCACCTTAAAGTACACCGTGCGACTCCGAATCACTTTCTAAGTCAATTTAACGATGTCCGTCTGTCCGTCCGTCTGGCTGGCTGGCTGTCCATGTAAAGCTTGTGCGCAGAGTACAGGTCGCAATTTTGAAGATATTTTGATAAAATTTGGTAAGTGACATTTTTTTGGCCTAAGGACAGATGGGATTGAAACTGGTGGAAATCGGTTCATTATTTAACATGGTCCCATACAAAAGTCCTCCCGAAATTGGGGTTTACCGATCATAAATAAAAGTTTCATCACAAATGAGTGGTAAATGAAGCCAAATCACATCTACAAATTTGGTGCAGAGCCGTCCATAATTAGTCGTAGCTCCCATATAAGGCTCACTTCCGAAAATCACTTTAACGATCATAAATTTCTTAAGAATGTTGAGTTTTAGTGCAAATTTTATTAGTATTTTATATATTGTTTTAAAGACAATATTAACTGTTGGTCGTAATTCACTAATGTAATTTTATTTTAAATGTTTTGAAATTTTATCTAATTTTGACCATTTATAATTGATGTAAATACCAATTCTTACTGTAATTTACAGAGTTTGACTGATTTTCATAATAATCTTAAGTGTAATTTAACAACTTATAAAACTAAAAGAACATTTTTCAATATTCACAACAAGTTTTATACAAGAGTATAAAAAAGAATAAGATATAAGATGAGGCTTTCTTGTTTGAATTTGATCTCAATAACATTATTTACAAAAGATTTATGGGTGGCATAGAAGAAATGGACCAATTATGGACTGATAGCTTCTAAATCCAGTATTCACTAATGTGATTTCTATGTATTTTAGGATTATTTTGGTTGAACTTCATCTCAATAACGTTATTTACAAGAGTTGTATGGTTGGTTGTTATGCTCGGAAGTGGACTTAATTCGAGAGCTATTTCCAATTATTGACAGACAGCTACAAAATCTAGTAGCATAATTGCCGTATAACCGATATTAGTATGTGGATTAAAATTACTGATCCATATAAAAGTTGGTTCGATATCGATATTTATTAGACATTTTTGTGGGTTTATTTGTTTTTCGGAAATGGTTCTTATATGGCAGCTATGACAAATTATGGGCCGATCTTCTTAAATTTTGGAATAGTGATTTTTATGCATATGTGGATATTCCACGTCGAATTTCAACATAATAACGGTATATTTAAGATATATATTAGTACTAGCGGAACCCGGTGTGCTTCGCTAGCCCCCTTTGAGGTAAAGCCGTTAATGAACGTAGTAAAAAAAATTAGGTGCAGAAGTGTGCATGGTCAAAAAATATTATCATGTAATAAGTATTCCTGAGTCAAAGCTGCACGCTGTGAAAATTTAAGATTGGTTAACAGGTCCAGTCTCCAATATATCGCAAGCAATGGGGCGTGCTCCTCCCACTTTTCTTTTGGTACGTATTTCTATTCATGCCAGTATCATATATAGCAAATATATCGCCTTCAGTAAGATGTATATACAAATTGTTTGAAGTAACTCTGTAAAAACCCATGCAGAAGCAATTAATCAATTTAAAAAAAGTGGGCGTTAAAGTAGGCGTGGTTGCACCAACTCAGAAACCTTCCCGGTCTCATGCACAACAACTTTGCCAAATATCATCACATGATCAGATTGATGGATTCGTACAAAATTTGCAGGCTATATAGCTAATATATAACCCTAGATATTTAATATTAATTAAAGACGTGCAACAGTATACCCAAAAGTATTTGCAAAACAAATATACCATATACATATCTGTTGAAATGGATATGAAAAAGCAAAAAAGAATACACAATATTGTATTTGTTTTTTTTTTTTGTAACACACATTACTTATACCAACAATAACAGTTGAATTTTGATTTTGTACCAGTATATATTTGTATTTGTTTTTTATTCTAAAATAACTGTTATACCACAATTATTTGCAAAATATTTGTTGTACGAGAGATATTTTTGAGGAAAAATACCATAATGTAAGAAATATTAATTGTGTATCGTTGAAAATATTTAAAAGAAATAATGTAAAACAGTGGTCCTCACTAGTATTGTTCAGAATCAGCGTTGCCACGACCAAAAAAATTTTGTAACCAAAATGTAAAAAAAAAGTAACCAAAAGCAAAAAAAAGTAACCAAAATTTTTATATATTTAAAATTTTATTTTATTTATACTTCAGCTAAAAAATATATATGTAAAATATAAATTAACCATTGCATTTCAGTTTCTAGTTTAGTCTTATAATTAGGTACAATTGAAAGAAAAAAATAATTCAGCAATAACAATATTAATAAAAACCAAATGTAATTAATTTCATTAGATTTGTTACAAAACACTAGTAGATAAAATTTAAGTAGATGAGGCTAAAAATCTGTCTTGAATGTTCTTAGATGATTTATCCATATAGCGAACGACTAGAACTAGTGATTTCTTTGTGGATACGTATGTTGTTTCGTCTACTATTAACGAAAACTTTCCTAACATTTCTGTTAATTGAGTTGCTTTACCTGCCACATTTAATGTGTTTCGCAATTTTGAGAGTCGGGACAGCGCTCCTCTAATAAGCCTGGTAGATAGTCCATTAATAAAAAAAGGCAAATTGTGGGTAATAAGAAACATTACTAATGTTAGCTCTGTTTGGTGCACTTGCTTATTAAGAGTTTCTTTTTGAGAACTTGCAAATGTTGTTTTTATTTTCCACATTTTGCTTATGACACTTTTTTTGTGTGCTTTCGTAAATAACTTACGTGATTTGGAATTTTTTTTCACAGGCAGCGCAGAAACAACATCGATCTTTGTTTCTTAGCCACGGAAACTCATCCAACCACAATACACGGAATTTTCTTTTCGTGCTGTTTTTAATATCACTAAACAACAAAATATTATTTAAAAAAAGTTATTGAAATTGAATGCAAATATGCCTATTCTCATCATCACTTCCAGAAGATAACTCGACATTATTAGTTTTACTTTGAGCAGCCTTTTTAAATAAAAATCTAACAAAAATAAAAATTGTGCTTAAAACCAATATTATTATTTTTTAATTCGAAGTACATACAAACTTATCCATTTTTTACGAAAGAAACCCAATCTTAACTATTTAAAAAACACTTTATTAATTAAAAATTAAATAGCACGCTAATTTGTAAAAAGCTTTTTTTGGTTTTCTGATAAAAAACATAATTTATGAATGTTTATTAAGGTCCGTTCATATCTAAAACAAAAGAATAATTAACTTGCTCCGATGTCAAACATCAATATGAAAATGCATTTAGTAGCATGTTTTTAGATGGTTTTTGTGAAGAACCTTTTACTCGTTCAACAATACAATGATTGTGTTTGTTATGTTTGGAGACAGGCATGTATTTTTTTGTAATCTTGTGTTTAGTGTTTTATTTTTAAAACACTTAAAATGTGGTAGTTTAGTTTATCACCAAAATTAGTGGTAAAAATTAAGTCAAAGTAAAAACAATGTAAAAAATGGTTACTTTTGTGTTAAAAAAAGTAACCAAAACGGAAAAAAAGTACACAAGTACACATTGGAAAAAAAAGTAACCAATTTTGGTTAAAAGTAACCAAAACGGCAACGCTGTTCAGAATACGAAGATTTTCGGCTATTTACATATACACAACACGATCGCAAACAATACTCACAACCAGTGTTGCCACGAAAAAAAATTTTTTGTAACCAACATTTATGAAAAAAATAACCAAATTTAAAAAAAAATAACCAAATTTAAATGCATGTACTATTTATTTATTTTTTGTAATTTTAACTATAATTTGTACTTTAAGGTAACAAAAAAAAACATAAAACAACGTATTTTACAACACAACTCCTAATACTAAAAAATAATTTTTTTAAAAACTAAGCGTCATATTTTGCAAAAAGTAATGCAAAGAAACATAAGCTAATGCTACAATTTGTAAAATTTAAAATTCCAATATTTTACATTAAGTTTTGCAAGTTTAATTATTAATTTTTAATGTCTTAAACAAAAATAAAAAGTATATAATAAAAACAAAAAATTGTTCATTGGCAATAAAATAAGGAACTAGAAAGTTACTCTCTTAAATACTAAAAAACATGTAATTATATTACAATAAATATGGAGATCACTTTTACTTAAAATGTCACAGCTTGAATTTTGAAATTTGTCTTTGGCAGACCAAACAAAATGGGCATTTTGTTGATTTTTGCACAATTCTTTTGCTTGCAATATATTACTAATTGTCTTAAAATCTAAATATTTTCAGTAAAAAAAAATAACCAAAACAGAAAAAATCTACACATGTACACATTGAGAAAAAAATAACCAATTTTGGTTAGAAATAACCAAAAACGGCAACGCTGCTCACAACAAGAGCGTAAAAATACTAATATTACATTCAGTTGTTAGTCAACATTCAACAAAGCAGGTCTATGCCGCATGTTTGTTCTTTTTTCAGCTTTTTCAGCAATTTGCCCGAGTATCACAAATAACCATGTTATTAACATCAGTATTTGTTCATATCTGTTTTATGAAAACAAATAAAAATAAATATGTTACTCTCATTCTCTCTTTATCTACTCACACAGTAAGTATTTTGTACAATAACAATACTTACCAATACCAGAAACAAGAAAATATTTACCAATACATACCAGAAGTAGCAAACTAAGAGAAACTGGTACTAACAGATAGAACTGTGCACGTGTTTAATATTAATCTTAATTTTGTATATGAGCTAAATATGCACTTTGTATGGAAGCTGCCACGGTATGATCCCGTCCAACTTTCCCATGACTATTCATAATATAATCAACGTGCACAAATTTCTAAGACTATGGCTCTTATAGAACTGTAGATATATGATATTAAGTATTTACTTTGTATGGGAGCTGGCACGCCCACTGGTCCGATCATGCCCATTTTCCCATGACTATTCACATTAACAAATAATCAACGTGCACAAATTTCTAAGATTCTGACTATTATAGAACTGTAGATATATGATATTAAATATTTACTTTATATGGGAGCTGCTGGTTCGATCCCGCCCATTTTTTTTCCTGATTATTTAAATCAGTAACATATGGGTTACTGCAAGGTTTCAAAACTCTTGCTATTACAATAGTCAAGATATATGATATTATTCAATTTATGTGAGAGGGGCCACGCCCACTTAAAATATTAATAGCCGTAAACCTAATTGGGACTATAACCTTTCAAATGAAACCGGTTTGGGCCAAATCGGTTGGATAGTTTTAGAGTCTATAAAGGACAAACATACAAACATTGTATTTTATATATATATAGATTAACGTGGATTTCGGTAGTGGACCTTATGTGGGGGATATAGTCAAATATGGAGCTGTATTCTCAAAATCCAGCAGTTTGATTTAGGTATGTATTTAAATGATCCGTGTAAAATTTTTGGATTGGTAACCTTATTTATAAGCGATTTACGAGTATTAAAGTGATTTTCGGAAGAGGGCTTTATATGGGACATACGGTTAAAAATAGACCGAAATTCACAAGATTCTGTGTAAATAGGGAAAAATGTCTTTTCCAAATGTGGTCCTTGTATGGAAGCTATGACCAATTATGGGCCGACCACCATAAAATTTATTACAACAATTTATTTACCTATAAGGAGTATTTATGCCAAATTTTAGCCGTTTAACATTATTTATATTAGTTTTATACGTATTTAAGTGAATTTTGGAAGTGGACTTTATATGGGGTCTATTGTCCAACATGGACCGAACTAAACAAAAATTTCGTCTTACGATTTCTTTTTGCATGAAACTTATTCCTGCTAAATTTTATACTTATATTCCAATTTTATAGCCATTGAGTAATATTTTTAGAAGATTTATTCTCACATTTTTTTTTCTTTTATCATAAAAACAACTTATACACAATTTCATGGTATTATCTGCAATATATTTAAAAATTTAGCAAGAAAAATATTTAAAAATATAAATTTTTTATGGAGGTTGTCTCAAATTTTAATCCATAACTCTGGTTATACTCTACCGAGTTTGCTGATTTTCAATACAAACTGCTTAGGAGAACTATAAGCGGTTTTTTGTAAACTTTGTTGATTTCGGTTGTGTCTTTTGGTCGTGAGAGTGTTTTACAGAGACAGACAGCCAGACGGACATAGCTCAATCGACTTAGAATTTCGTAAGGACCAAGAATATATATACTTTGTTGGGTCTCAGATGAGTATTTCTCAGTATTATACACGGAATGACAAACTTATATATGTATACCCTCATTCACCACTTAAGGTGGTAGAGGGTATAATGAAGACTCTGTCTTTTTACACACTTATATTACGGTTTAAGAACACACTTAAATAAAAGTTTGAGAACGCCTGATGTTTACACAACAATGACTAACAATAAACTAGTTAATTTGATTGGCTCTGTTCTGGATGGTTCGGAGCTAAGATACTAGAATGTTCATGACTGCAAGTCTAATGTTGCCATATTCCTCAATTATTTTTATAACAGGGTGTACTCAATAATGTTTATAAATTGAAACTTATACAAATGCTAAACAAGTTCGTTGTATGTCAATAAACATTCCGTGTGTTGATAAGGATGTTGTATGTTGATATACATGCTGTATGTTGATACCGACCGTTAAATTTCAATTGAAATACAATTTCGAAACAATATTATCATTTTTTCAATTAATTTTTAAACAAATTTTAATATGTAGTAAAAATTTTGTTATTCTCGAAATTACTGAATTCATAAATTTTAATTTAACAATTTCGCAAAAATTAGTCTAAAATTTGCGCATATTTATTTATCACAAAACTAAATTAATGTAAACTAATTTAATGAGTTTGCAGAAATATATTGTACATACGAGTATAACATACATGTGTGTATACATATATTTAGGTAGAACATTTAACAAACATATTAGATTATCAAAAAAGCTTTATATTTCAAATATAATTGTTTAACTTGTGAACCCTAGAGATAAATACATACATACATTTATGAAATTTCAAAAATTTCAGAAAAGAAAAACTTTGTAATTGCGAATAATTTCGAATAAAAATGTATAATAATTATAAAATAAATAATAACTCAAAATAAAAAAATATGTATATACAAAATAAACAGTTTCGTAATCACAGTACATTGCACATTCATTGTAAATATGTATGTGCTACAACAGTGTCGGCAAAAATAATAGCACTTTTGCTTAAGAACATTTAAACCAAGGTGAATTTAAATACTAGGTGACAGCGTAGCGCCAGCTGATTATTCATGGTGAAATTGAAAATGTCAAAAAGTTATATAAAAAAAAAAACTTTTTGACAGTGACGAAAGTTTTTCATATAGAAAAATGCCTGTTGTTCTTGCCTTGTTGTAATTGTTGTAGCAATGCTGTCACCTGGTATTTAATTTCACCATGATTTAAACTGGCCCGCTAGTAAATTGCGAAATATTTTATGGACGGATGAGAATAAAATCATTTTATTTGATGGAAAAGGTTCTCGTTCATATGTTAGACGTCCCCGAATGGAGAATACAATCTACATGTAAGACGGTTCTAACATCATGGTATGGGGATGTTTTTCATATTACGGAGTGGAGCCCTATGCCATGGACGAAATGCCATTGATTTGGGGTTTCCAACAAGACAACAACCCAAAACTTGCAAGCAGAAAAGCACGTCAGTGATTCATTGACAACAATATTGTGGTCATGGAATAGCCAGCGCAATCAATTGATTTGAACCTAATAGAGAATCTTTGGGCTGACGTAAAGAAAAGTGTATCTCAAATAAAACCGACTAACAATGAGCATCTTTGGGCTGTAGTGAAGGAGTCGTGGGCGAAAATACCTAAAGAAAGATGTGAAAACTTAATTTATCAGTTTCATTTTATTTGTTTTTATACCCTTCACCTTCATGAGAAGGGTATATATAAGTTTGTCATTCCGTGTGTAATTTCCACACTAAAATTTTCCGACCCTATAAAGTATATAAATTCTGGATCCTTTTAGAAAGCGGAGTCGATTAAGCCATGTCCGTCTGTCTGTCTGTCTGTTGAAATCAGTTTTTTGAAGTCCCCAGATATATTCGGGATCCAAATCTTCAATAATTCTGTCAGAAATACTCTCAAGAAATTTGCTATTTAAAATCAGCAAAATCGGTTAAGGTCAACCAGAGTTATGGACCAATATGTGAGACAACCTCCATAAAAATTTGATATTTTTTGTACATTTTATAGCAATATTTTGAAATATATTGCAGATAATACCATGAAATTTTGTATACGTTGTTTTTATGATAAAAGTGTGCGGAAAATAGTAAGATTTGGTCCATGATTTCTTATAGCCCCCATACAAATATATATATTCCCGAAATATGGCTTAATGATAAATAAATGCCTATAAAATTGGAATATCAAAACAAAATTCGGCAAAAATAAGTTTTATACAAAAAGAAATCGCAAAACGATTTTTTTTTAGTTCGGTCCATGTTTGACCATAGACCCCATATAAAGTCCACTTCCAAAATTCATTTAAATACGCATAAAACAGATATAAATAATGATAAACGGCTAAAATTTGACATAAATACTTTTTATCGACAAATAAATTGTTGTACTAAATTTTATGGTGGTCGGCCCAAAATTGGTCATAGCCCCCATACAAAAATCTTCCCGAAATATTGCTCAATTATACATAAATGCCTATAAAATTGGAATATCAAGACAAAATTCAGCAAAAATAAGTTTTATGCAAAAAGAAATCGCAAAACCAAATATTTTTTAGTTCGGTCCATGTTTGACCATAGACCCCATATAAAGTCCACTTCCAAAACTCATTTAAATACGTATAAAACAGATATAAATAATGTTAAACGGCTAAAATTTGACATAAATACTCCTTATAGGCAAATAAATTGTTGTACTAAATTTTATGGTAGTCGGCCCAGAACTGGTCATAGCTCCCATACAAGGACCACATCTGAAAAAGACATTTTTCCCTATATATATTGTAAAAATATCGGTACCGACTCAAAACTTTGCACAGAATCTTGTGAATTTCGGTATATTTTTAACCGTATGTCCCATATAAAGCCCTCTTCCGAAAATCACTTTAATACTCGTAAATCGCTTATAAATAAGGTTACCAATCCAAAATTTTACACGGATCATTTACATACATGCCTAAATCTAACTGCTGGATTTTGAGAATATCGGTCCATATTTGACTATATCCCCCACATAAGGTTCACTCTCGAAATCCACGTTAATACTAATATATATCGTATATATAGCGCTATTATGTTGAAATTCGACGTGTAATATCCTCATATGCATGAAAATAACTGTTCCAAAATTTAAGAACATTGGCTCATAATTTGTCATATCTATCATATAAGAACCATTTCCAAAAAACAAATAAATTCGGTTCAAAAAATATTCTTTTTGGATTTAACCCATATTCGGTCCATATTTTATAATCATGATATATATCGTTGGAAAGGTATTTTTAATATATTTTATTTAATGTATTGTTGCTGGCATCTCCTCTAAAAGCCCTATTTGATGAAGTTTGTTTTGAGCAAAATCACTAAAACCGAATTGTACCCCTTTTTTATACTCTGTTTATTAAGTTACACTCAAGATTATTATGAACTACAGATAAACTCTGTAATTTATGGTAAGAATTGGTAATGAAATCAATTAAAAATGGTGAAAATTAGAAAAAATTTCAAAACTTTTAAAATAAGTTATGTTGGTCGTAAAATTGTCTTTCAAACAATATATCAAATACTAATAAACTTTGCACTAAAACTGAATAGAAAACACAGAATAAGGATATGCTAGTCCTATAACCAGTGTAGTTTTTATGTTTCTTATTACGTTTAGGTGGAGGGTATTTAAGATTCGGCACAGCCGAATATAGCACTCTTACTTGTTTATTTTAATTATATATTTGAAATATAGTTTAATTTTTAAAAATCTATAATGAATAATGCTATTTTTTACCTGAAATTGTAAATCTTTTCAATAAAAAGTCAAAAAAAGTTACACAATTTTTGTTTACGTTGAATAAATGATTGACATATTTCAATTATGTGTCATGAGAATAACTAGAGAAGTAAACCGAAGAAAAATTCATATGTACCAAAGAACGGATTGATTGGTTAATTTTAGATTTTGAATACAATCACAAAAAATGAACCTCATGTTGACAACATAAATCAATTCCGTAAAGCAATGCATGTCATTATTCACAAAACGGAGTGTAACGAAAAATGATGTAAACGTATACTCCCAAAAGCAAAGAATACTTAACGATTGGGACGAATGGTTAACGATTGGTATGAATGGTTTCAATGCTGATTGTATAAGTTGTACATACTAACAAAAAATATCAAACTTTACTAGTTTACTGTCAACAAATCGCACATAAACAACAACCAAAAAATATTTATTTTCTTATTAGGTTTTGCATTGCTTTTGCTCTTTCTCTATGTTTTCATTCACTGAAAGCAACGAATACTGGACGAATGGTGTGAATGTTTTTAGTTTTTTCATGTAGCATTGAATTATTTCGTTGCTTGATGTATAACGGCATAACAAAAAGGGAATGTAAAATAGCAAACAGCAATAAGGAATGAGTAAACAAACAGCAATGCACATTTTTATTATTGTGGAGTAAAAGCAATGCAAAAGCAATGAATTTGCGAATGGTTGGCAAATGTGAATGGTCTCTTTCTGTTCTCTGATATGTACAGTTGAATCCTGCCTTCAGTGCTATTTTTCTTACCGCAGCTGTATATACATATGTGGAATATAGAAATTGAGTATTGAGTAAACATGATATGAACTTATTTATAGATACATTTATAGATGTACTCGTATGTTTGAATATGTATTAAACTTTAAATCATTTAATATGTATGTATGTAGTTGATAACAGTGAAACAAATGAAAAGCTTTTGTAAAGCTCTTCACAAATCTTATAAATAAATCTTATTGAATCTATCAGTTAGTTCTAAGCCAAATTGTAGTAAGTTCAAACATATTGCAAAGAGCGCAGAGCATACGAGTAAAATGACTAAATTAACTTTGTACGGTTTGGATGCAAGTCCACCTGTTCGTGCTTGTTTGTTGACCTTGAAAGCGTTGAATTTACCTTTTGAGTACAAACGCATTAATTTGTTGGAAAAGCAGCACTTAAGTCCGGAGTACTTGAAAATGAATCCTCAACACACAGTGCCCACATTAGAGGATGATGGTCACTTCATTTGGGATTCGCACGCCATCATTGCCTACTTGGTGAGCAAATATGGCAAAGACGATGGTCTCTATCCCAAAGACTTGCTCAAGCGAGCCACAGTCGATCAACGTTTGCACTTTGAGAGCGGAGTAATGTTCCAAGGTGGCTTACGTGCTATCACGGCTCCCTTGTTCTTCAGGAATGAGACAAGAGTTCCTCAACACCAGTTGGATGCAATTGTAGAAATTTATAGCTTTTTGGAAGTGTTCCTTAATAATGGCCCATATATGGCTGGTGATCATTTGACAATTGCCGACTTTAGCATTGTGACCACATTAACCTCTTTGGTGGCGTTTGTTGACATCGATAGCTCAAAGTATCCAAAATTAACTTCCTGGATTAAACGTTTAGAAAGTCTGCCCTATTATCACGAAGCCAATGGCGTTGGTGCTAAAATGTTGATGGAAATGATTAAATCGAAGAATATAACCTTTGTACCTTGATCTTTTTAATTGTTATTGTTGCATTGAATATATTATATACATATGTATGTATGTATATTAGTGACATATTAATAAATCAACAAATAAAACAATAAACACAAATCCATGGTGTAACTATACAAGGTGAGTGCAAATCGGCAACAAATACAACACAATACAGAAACAACAGGCATTTTCTTTGTGTAAAATAATGTACTACTGTCAAAAACAGTTGAAAAAGTATTAATTTTGACATAAGTAAATTGTAAACAAAGTGAGTCAGCTGTGCTACTGCACTCACCTTGTATAGTTACACCATGCACAAATCTGTGTAAATAATAACGTAAACATGTAAAGCTTGTCAACGGAAAAATTAAAAAAAATCACATTTTGTTTTGTTTTTATTTGAAGTTTTAGTTTTAAAGTTTTATTGTGCAAATCGGCAACAAATACAACACAATACATAAACAACAGGCATTTTGTGTAAAATAATGTACTACTGTCAGTCAGCTGTTCTACTGCACTCACCTTGTATAGTTACACCATGATCTGAACAATATTTCTCAATGAATTGGTAAGATTTTTTGTTCCCTCCCACACGAACACAGTAACAGCGCAAAAATCTAGATTAACCCTTAAACGCACTTGGGGCCAAAATGTTCCCAAACCTTAAAAACGATACAAAATAATGCGAATTTTGGGATAATTTTGGCCCCAAGTGTGCTTAAGGGTTAATTTAGATTTTTGCGGTGTTATTGTAAATGTTGGACTTTATGATATATTTTGTTAGAGTTTCATAAGTGTCGACTTTCATAATTTAACAGTTATTATTGTCCGTTTTGAGAAGAACTTTCGGAAAGAATTTAAGAGTATCTGGACTATATTATTCTAGATAGGTTTTATTTAATATTCATAATACTTATTAAATATGGAAAAAAATGTTTCTCCCGAAATCCGACAAATTAAAATTACGGGTACAGAAATACTATGGGAGGTACTTTATCTTTGTTCCTTCATATATTCTTAATAATAAAACTCGAAGAGGTGTTCATAAAAATTCTAAATTTAGTTTAACAAACTTTTTAAAAAACAGCCGTTAAAAATATTAACAATTTTACACAATACTAGATAATAGGATAACGTTATGCTACGAAGATAAAAACTCATATATAGTACAAGTAAATAAATACGTATACGGGTGTAAGAGTGGCCAATTTATGTAGAAATTGATGAAGAATCCGGTAGTACTTTTTGGCTCTCAAAAAAATCAATATTTTTGGATTTTTTTAGGTTTTCTATGATTTCTGTCTTGAGCGTCACAAACCAAATATGTACAAAAAATCGGTAAAAATGCAAAAATATTTGAAATTTAAGCTTACTACGATGTTCTTTTGTTTCTCAAGATTGACTTTTGCGAAAATCACCTTTTCGATTATAAACAAAAATCACGATTCAACTCGATTTATAATTTTTTTTAAAGTGACTAGTTATTTTAAAATTTTAAGATGAAAATATGTAAATTTTTGTAAAAAAAAGACTTGAACTTAGAGGTTACTTGCAAAGTAATAGGCTTGTAACAATATATTTAAAAAACTGCAATTATAAGATATTTTGTGACAATCAAGAGATTTTGTTGCACGTAAACAAGAAATAATGCCAAATCTAAAGTTAAACGACAAAAAAGTTTACTCTTTTACAAAAAGTAAATAAAAAAAACAAAAATTTTTCAAAAAACAAAAATGTTCATACAAAACTAAACATGTACATATTCTTTGATGTCGTTAACAAAAATGGAAAAAAGGAAGTAATTTTTGAAGGAACTTATACACATACATATGTAAATATTTGACACAAAACAATAACTTAATTTAATTTATAAATTTTCATTCGAATTCTTATTCTGAATCTGTATAAACTTCATGAAATGACAAGCGGCTTTGTTTTTATTCATTCTCATTCACTTTTACCAATTTCGAATTAAGTTTGTGGCAAAAACAGAATCAGTCAGTACCAATAAAAATTAAACTCAAATATACCACGATTATACCTTTCTTTCTTCTTTCTTTTATATTCGTCATTACGCGCTTTATTTTCTCTCGATATCTCCGTGCTCTTTCAGCCACCGTTAATTTTTTTGTTTTACTCTAGAAAATTAAAAAATAAAATCAAAATTAAGAATTTTAAGCTATGAAGCAATATACATATGTATATCAAAAGTGATGCTCATGCAATGTTTGCCTATTTTGGTTTTTTCGTAGACAATTTATTTCTCAAATTCACAAATTATAAAAAAAATGAGTTGAAACCATGTAAACAATGATTGTCAACTTCAATTTTTTACATTTAATATACATATTCACTTTTAAAAAAATTATCGTGAGTCACAAAAACTATGCAAATGCACACTTTTTTTTTGTATTTCTTTATTTACAATCTATTCACTTTTGTAATAATTAAAGTTTCTACTTCCCTTACGTTATTTACTTTATTTAAATGCAAATTCAAAACTAGTACTATTACTTGATTTATAAAAAATGACTCTCAATGCAAATTGTGGGGACAACCTTTCTTTGCAACGCCAAATTCGCACTAATTAAGTTTTGACGACTATAACAAACCAACACAAGAAAGAAACGCAATAATTCGAAAACTGTTATTAAATGTTGCACATTTAGTTTTTTCTTGATTTTATTTTATTTTGTTTACTAAAAATTCTAACGGGGACACATGCTTTTGTATGGAAGCAGTCAGAGGGAGAAACAAAACACCATTCTGAATAAACAAAAAAAACAAACATACAAATTTGAGAATTACGGGTTTTTACATATTCCTCGCTGATCACTCTCACATTTTTGTTTTTGTTTTTTTACCTAAAATAGTAGTAAAGTGCGGGGACACAAAAATTGCGTTTTTTTTTAATTGACCCATACATATATTTAAATTAAAAATATGATTTTATCCGTATATTTTTAAAATTTTTTTAATTTTTTCTTACCTTTCTAATGTAAGTTGTGTGAAACACGTTTACGGCCTAAGGAATACTTAATAAATTAAACATTTTATAACCGATTTCGCTAATTTCGTACATATTTCGATTATTTATTATTATTTATTATATTATTTTTAATTCAAAAATTATTATTTAATTGCAAAATTTCTGCAAAAACTGAAAAATACATTTTTTCCCTCCTCTAAACTTCAGTGCTGATGCGGCACCAGTTAACTTTATCCTATCATCCTTATATTTTTCAGAACGGTCAGAATTCCCAGTCTAGCACTCTAATGAATATATGTATTGTATACGATTAAAATTTTACACGTCATTTGTACATAAATAACACTGCTATACAGTCATTTTGCGGCAGGCATACTTGAAGTCGATTTTGTATAAGACGAGTGTGCTGATAACGGGAAAAATACCAGAATTGTCAATTTGACAATTTTGAGATAAACGCTTCTAACATTTTCCATAAAATGCTTCAATAAATGGGCCAAAAGATGTATTTAAAATTTATTTTTATTGTTTATCTTTACAAAAATACACAAAAATAATAGTTTGGGGTACCTTTAACTAGAATAAGTAAATGAAGATCATAAAAAACTTTTTCTTTGGGATTTTCTCTTATTTACAACAATGTAACACTTTTTTTCATGAACAGCTGTTTTTGTTTTTTTTTTTTTTTTTTTGTTAAAAATAAAGAAGCAGTTAGCTCCCTGGTAAGATCGTTTGAAATAAGACCATGAATATCTCTCAAAAAGACCAATGGCACCTTCCCGACTAATACGCAAATTCTTCTTAAACTATAAAAATTATTTATTGTATAAACATATAAGAAGTAGGAGATATTGTCCTATGAAATTTGACATACATCAACTTCAGAGTATTCATTAATTACGTTCTCTACAAAAAAAAAAACTTTCACTCGCGGTTGTGGATATCTTTCCATCATCATCAGATGATGAAGATGAATCCAACAAGTCATCCAAAATTTTTTCAGCACATAAAAAAATAGTAATTTTTCCATTTTATATATTTTTTTTGTTTCTCGTGCGATTCTCCCCCTCTAAAAATACAGAGTGTGAAAGGTGCACCATTTTTTAAATTTATAGTGTGCCATTTATAGAAAAGAACACACTACATTTTAGCAGTGTTGACATTTTTTCAGAAAAGAACACAAAAAAATTAAAAAAGGTGCGAAATGGGAAAAATTTTTGCCAGAAAAGAAAACGCCATTAGTGAATCCCCTTCTTGTTTTTATTTTATTGAAACTAAACGAAAGCAACTGTGTAAAATTTCAGAGCAGTTACTGCATTGAAACAACAGATTCGAATTTCTGGAAATTCGAATTACTAAAGGTGGCTATACACTACGTGTTTTTGCTTATGTATTTTTAAGTTTACAACCCACATGTTTTTCTTTATGTCTGTCAAAATTGGTTATTTTACATAAGGGTTTTAATTTTTGGTCACCAACTTGTACAGGGTGGGCCAACTTGGACTGACTGATTTGAAATGCTTATAACTTTTGCATTTTTAATTTAATACTCAATTGAACATCTCCAGAACATCGCTACGACGTATTCTAAAAGTTGATCTGAAGATGTTTCCATATAAAATTCAATTGGCCCAAGAATTATTGCCGAGGGATGCACCACAACGGCTACAATATGCCAATAGAGTTCAAATCATTCAGTCAAACTTGGCCCACCCTGTATGTACAATTACACATGACATCGTTTCTTTGAAAAATGTGTTAAAGCCGGTGCAAAATTGTTTGATGGCGTCATTAAAATGCCTGCGTAAAAATATTGATTTAAGGTTTTTCGTCTTTTAATATACAATATGTTGAGTTTGTATCAAAAATTTTTAAATAATTTATATCATTGTTTTTAAATTAACAAAATGAGATAAAAAATATTTAATTTATATCACTTATGCAAATTCTTCATACGGCCGGCTAATGATAGCGCAGATATTTAACCGTTGACAAATCTTTTCGCATGGCATATACATTTGAAAACATGTGTTTGAACATAAGAAAATAGAGCGTGTTTTAATCGAAAAAATTACATATGTATTTCCACATGTATTTTACACAAGCAAAGTTTATGAGGTCACCAACTACATGTTTTTACTCCGTTATGTAAAATTTGACATATACAATGTAAAAAACACGTTGTGTATAGCCATCTTAAGAGATGTACGATTTTTTTTATTGTAGCTTAAAAAATCAAGTCTCGGGATTAACGCCTCAATCCCGGGATTTTAAGATTGTTAAAAACTGCGGGATCCCCAACACTAGTATGGATCTGGATCTTAGTCCTCCTTTCCGTGCACGTGTTTTAACCTTGAAAGCATTAAATTTACCATTTGATACAAATTCATTAATTTAATGGAGAAGGAGCACTTGAGCGAAGATTATCTGAAAAATAATCCCCAACACACTGTGCCCACATTGGAAGATGACGGTCACTTCATTTGGGATATTTGGTGAGCAAATATGGCAAAGACGATACACTTTATCCCAAGAATTTGCTTAAGCGCGCTCTAGTTGATCAACGTTTGTATTCGAAAGCGGTGTAATAGCAGTTTGCGTAATATCACAACGCCTTTGATCATGAAGAATGTGACAAGAATTCCAAAACACTGTCATGTGTAGACATAGGGAGAGCAAGAAGAGGTTGGCAACGCGAGTTAATAGATAACGAAAGGGATAGAAAAACAAACAAAAAAATGGAAAAAAATGAAAAAAAATGGAAAATTAAAAAACAATATAATAGGATAGATTGCTGAAGATATTCCCGCCAGGAAAAAGTAAAATGGGGAATGCACATTTTTGTGAAAAAAGAAAAATGTCGAAGAGTCGTTAATCTGGTGTACAGAAAAGAAGAGGTAGCAAGGACCGGCGGAAAAAAAAATGCCGAGATAAAAACATTCAAGACGAGAAATAAAAGACAAGATACCTATTTAGAGTAAACAAAAAAAAATAAAGATTTTATTTATAAAAGGAAAAACAAATATACATTAATAAATTAACAAAACATCAACATAAAATACCAGTAAACACACCAGCCATCTTATCATACCTCAAAAGCCGCTTCATCAACTTGCCTTTGTCTTCATCGGTGGACATCACAACATCCGTTCCAGCAACCTTTAACCAACCCTGGTAAAGGAACAGGTATTCGCCAGACTAAGACAAACACAGACATGAACCAACGAACCTAAATAAAAATTAAATATATGCTTATTTTAAACAAAAGTGAATAGGTTTTTTTTTGTTTTTTTTACAAAATATCGCGGTTAAAGTGCTCCGAAAGTGTTAGTGAGTGCAATCTTAGCATAGGTAGTGAGCTCATTCCCTAGGTAAAAGTCGCTAAAGGTCCCATTGACCATGTTAACAATATAGAAAAAGAAAACCTTTTCTACGAGTGCAACAAATTCGTATATATTTAGTACCGAGAAAATTTGATATTAGACCGTACAGGAAAACACAAACAAATTCCCAGGCGAACAATAAATATCCAGCTCGTCATCAGCAGAAGATATATATCTCAAGAATGTGTTGTTGACACTCAAAAGATCCATCACCACCTCTACCATAAATATTAATTGATTTTGTTTGGTCGAGCCTCATATATTAATGAAAATCCTTTAAAGAAATAAAGAATTTGAGTTTGTTATTTTTATAATTTTTAAATTTTTGAATTATTTGTTTAAACTGGAAAGAAGGCATGAACATTTATAAATAATTTAGTATAGAAAGAATTGGTTAAATAAAAATATAAATCTGCATGAATGGCTGTAACGAAAATGGAAATAATGGAGCTTTTGTTTTAAAATGAAGGGTAAAATTTAATAGGTGGGGTAAGTAGAGTGTGAGAGAGTGCATGAAGAACAAATATGGGACATTCAAGAACAAGAACAGGATGTCATGGTGAGTCTCCAGGCTCATGCGGGAGGGCTATTCTGGCATACCATCAGCCAGCCAAAAGGTGTATGTATATAGAGTACGGAAATAGGCCATTTTGAATTTTTAGCGACATTTCGGGTTCCCCATTAATTTTATTGAAGGCAATCAAAAAAAAAATCTGGTATGTTTTCTGATTTATGTGTGTAAGGCACAGAGACTTGGTAAAGAACCACTCCCAATCCGGCGAGCCTCAGCCCGGCATAAGCTATCATACCAGTACCACCAACGATCTGGCCACATGTAACATTATTCAGTTACACCATAGAATGGCTTCAAACCAAAAGCCCACACACACGCACAAGGTGAATTTAAATACTAGGTGATAGCGTAGCGCCAGCTGATTATTCATGGTGAATTTGAAAATGCCAAAAAGTTATATAAAAAAAAAACTTTTTGACAGTGACGAAAGTTTTTCATATAGAAAAATGCCTGTTGTTCTTGCCTTGTTGTAATTGTTGTAGCAATGCGGTCACCTGGTATTTAATTTCACCATGCACACGCACACATAATAACACAAAAATGATTGTTGAAACCTACGACTTTTTGAAAGTTTTCCTCAAGGACTCCCCATACATGGCTGGTGACAGTCGCCCATTTTAGTATCGTCTCTACTGTTACTTCGTTGGTGGCATTTGTTGAAATCATGCAATTTAACCCAAATAGTGAATTCAATTTTTATTAATTCTTTTTTAAAAACCTTAATTCTTCCCTATCTGACAATCTCTGTTAACTTAATTCGTTAATGTAATGGGTATATACGAGTACATTAGGAGGGCCCCGCTTGTATGGAGAAGAAATAAGGTATCGATGTTCCCGTCTAATATGAAAAAAAAATATTAATTTTTTTTTTAACCTAAATTCTTCCCTATTTGACAATCTCTGTTAACTTAATTCGTTAATGTAATGGGTATTAAAAAAACGTAACTTTCATAAGCTAAAAAACGGGAAAACCCATTTGGGTTGAATTGCATGATGTTTATAATCAAGAAATTTCAACTATTTATTTAATTAAATTCTATGAAAAAATAAAAAAACACTAACATTTTGTCTGAAATTTTCAAAATTTTTGAATTAAAAAAAATAGTTTTTTAATTTTTGATAACCCATTGAATGCGCCTTTCAAAGACCTTTCATATATTCTCTGCAGAACGGCTACTCCGGGGTCTGCCACGCCTGGCAGCATCTCGTGTTGTGCCAGTCTTTTAGAGGCGAGCGGCTAAACGTCACAGTGTTTCACCAGTAGGCGTTGGACGGCCAGGAAATCTGCGACGAAATTCACGTTGTGCCAAAGTCACCGACCGATTATTGGTCAAATAAATAGTCAGCAATATTCCGCGTTCTGGAGCAGTGTAACGTAACATTGTTATTAACGTGTATTTCGCATGTGTTTACTACACAAATGTCAAAACAGAACTGACATTAGGGGCCAATCGCAAAATTTATAGCATTTTCAAACAAACAACATTAAGTTTTTAACGGCTAGTTTTACTGTAAAAATTTTCATTCCTCTTTTGTTGTTTTGATAAAAATAAAACGACAGGATTTTAAAAAAGTCTAGAAATAGAAAAGTTTATATTTGTTAGCTAATTCATCAACCTTACAAATTTCGAATAACGGTAGTTGTGGCAAAAAACTCACCACGATTTTATTTCACCACGATTTTATACTCCACGATTTTATACTCACCACTTCTTTAAATTCACCACACGAGCAAAAAAAAATGTTCAAGTGTCCTTTTTTACTTTCGCATGCCGCTTCCTTCATTCACTCCTGTCGTCGCCATCGCTTCTCTTTCTTCTCCCTTCCTCTTTGCCAATCATGCGTGTGCTGGCTAATATTGATGATGATCCACGGCTGGGAAATGTGGCACAATAGTGCCATTTTTGGCACTATTGAATGGTCAATGGCCCCACAAAAAACCGTTTTGGCCCTTTTTCATTCATTTCATTTCGAAATATTGTCAAAATTTGTTAAAAATAAATTAAAAAAAAATTTAATTTTTTTTTTCTAAAATTAAAAAAAAAATTTGTTTTAATATATGTGAATTTTGGAAAGAGATTGACCATCAAAAATTGTTTAAATGAACCTTTATTTACAAATGTTTATAGAGTAGTACAGTAATTCTTTCAATACCACACTCTTTAGCAAGCGTAGAAAGAGCCTTTTCTGTCCAAAACTTAATTAAAACCAAGCTAAGAAATAGATTACAAGTAAAAACACTATCATCTCTTATTCAAGCAAAAGATTTAATGAAGTCTAACTCCAAAGTTTGTTATGAAAAAGATGTTGTTCAATTAGTATCCCAGAAAAATATTACAAACTCCGAAATAGAAAATGAGGCTTTATTAGATAAAGTATGTAAGAAAAACTTACATATCAAATATGTATATTATTTAATTTACTAATCGTAACTGAATGAAAAAGGCTGTTAATTTTATAAAACTTAATATATTATATTATTATAAACCAAGACTTTGGTGGACTGGAATCATTAAATTAAAGCATCATAATTTTTTTTCTTTATTTCTTTCATAAGAACAGACAACTGCGTTAATTATTTGGAAAACGAATCTCTCAAAATCCTTCCTATATTGAATATGATTCATTAAAATATATACGTCGAACTTCCATAACTCGAACTTCTCTAACTCGAATTTTCTGTAACTCGAACTAAGTTGGTTGGCAGTAGCATTAAAAGAACAAATCCATCCATTTTCCTTCCGTAACTCGAACTTCCTCCATAAGTCGAAATTCTCTATAACTCGAACAAAAACATACACTCTATAACTCGAAGACGCACATAGGTGCCAGATTGACTATTTATCGTCATTTGACATTTTCTTATGTTTAAAAAAATAGCAAAATGGTGATGTGACGATTTTTTTCTTTGAAAGTGACGATTAATTACATAATATGTACATAATACATATATTAAAATTTTGTCAATCGACATTCATCATTTTGTTTTGAAATTATTTTTATAAAAAAAATAACGACAGGACTTTTTTTTTTAGCAATTTTCAGCAACCACTCTGCAAAAACACATTTTTATTTCCTACTTTTAGGATGAAAATTTCTTCTAATATGAAAATTTTCGGAAAACGGTATTTGTGGTGAATTTCTTATTTGTTAGCTAATTCAGCAACCACCCCGTAAAACTGTAAACTGCAAATCCATTGCCTGCTTTTAGGATGACAAATTTTCAATGACCTTGAAAAATTTGGAATAACGGAATTTGTGGTGAATTTCTAAAAACTCACCACGATTTTTATACTCACCACGATTTTTTATACTCACCACAATTTTTTATACTCACCACGATTTTTTTACCACGACAGAAAAAAATTCTGCCGGTACACCCCCCACCCATCCGACCGCCTACCCACCCTCCGTCATTATTCTTCGTCAGTCAGTCAAGCAGTCATCATAGCCGTCGCCGGACCCCCTCTCCCCACACACGACCTAGTGGTGAGTACGTCCTTTTTGCATGTGTGCGTGGGTGTGTTGTGGTGGTGTGTGTCGTGTTTTCAAAAACAACACCGGATGTTCTATTTATGCGAACTTTTTTAGAAAAAAGAATTGGGAATTTTTGTAGTTATTTTTAGAATAAATGTTGTCAGACTAGCGATTTTTGTGGAATCGAACAAACAGAAAAGCTGCCAGATTTTGACAAATTTTGTTTATTACTGTTTTTTTTATTTTCTTTTAAAATCAGTTTTTTTTTGCTATGTGAGGGAGGGGTGCAGAAAAACAATTAAAATTGGAAAGAAACAGTTTTTTTTATACCATCTGTGAATATTGGAAATATTTAATGAACAAAGAAGGGCAAATAAAAAAAATCTTCCAAATTTAATAACAAGATGAGTGAGTGAGAGAAGCACACACAGCTGGCTGACTTTGTTTGTCAGGTTTGTGTACACTTTTTACTAGGATAAGTGTAGAGATCCGTATAGATTTTTTCACAAAAAAATGGAACATAGGGTATGACCTACCTATCCAAACTCTTATATCTCTATAAATTCCAAACGGGAGCTTGAATATTTTTTATTTAACAAAAACAAAACAAAAATTCATTTTTAGACAAAATAAAAAAAAACAAATACGGTTAAAGTGAGAAAATGCGAAAAAAACGCACCAAGTTTAAACGCTGCCGGCAACCCTACAATATTCACATTGGGACCAGTGATGATCCATTAGCGATTTACCAACAGAGCTAGCGATATTAAAATTATATTTTATTTATTTTAAGAAACACGTTATTTAAAAACGCTACCATCACTATTTTTTTTACCTTTTGTTACCGACAGAAACAACTATTAATCGCATGCCAACAACTTTTTTTGTTACGCACGTATTTACGATGTGCACAATAAATACACAAACAAAATATGTAAAAAAAATATAAAAATTTAGCAAAGTTTCGCTAATTACCAACAAGTTAATTATTAACGAATTTTAAATAACCACGGACAGAGAATCAACACAGGAACGAACCTATTTCTTTTGGTGCCACCAAAATTTAAAAAAAGCGCACCAACTACAGAATTTTTCGCACCAAAAATTTAAAAAAGCACCAAAAATGGTACGAAACGCACCAAGTTTACAACGCTGCTGGCAACCCTACAATATTCACATTGGGACCAGTGATGATCCATTAGCGATATACCAACAAAGCTAGCGATATTAAAATTATATTATTTATTATTAAGAAACACGTTATTTAAAAACGCTACCATCACTATTTTTTTTACCTTTTGTTACCGACAGAAACAACCATGGTAATACCAGGTGACCGCATTGCTACAACAATTACAACAAGGCAAGAACAACAGGCATTTTTCTATATGAAAAACTTTCGTCACTGTCAAAAAGTTTTTTTTTATAACTTTTTGGCATTTTCAAATTCACCATGAATAATCAGCTGGCGCTACGCTATCACCTAGTATTTAAATTCACCTTGGAAACAACTATTTTCAATCGCATGCCAACAACTTTTTTTGTTACGCACGTATTTACGATGTGCACAATAAATACACAAACAAAATATGTAAAAAAAATATAAAAATTTAGCAAAGTTTCGCTAATTACCAACAAGTTAATTATTAACGAATTTTAAATAACCACGGACAGAGAATCAACACAGGAACGAACCTATTTCTTTTGGTGCCACCAAAATTTAAAAAAAGCGCACCAACTACAGAATTTTTCGCACCAAAAATGGTACGAAACGCACCAAGTTTACAACGCTGCCGGCAACCCTACAATATTCACATTGGGACCAGTGATGATCCATTAGCGATTTACCAACAGAGCTAGCGATATTAAAATTATATTATTTATTTTAAGAAACACGTTATTTAAAAACGCTACCATCACTATTTTTTTTACCTTTTGTTACCGACAGAAACAACTATTTTCAATCGCATGCCAACAACTTTTTTTGTTACGCACGTATTTACGATGTGTACAATAAATACACAAACAAAATATGTAAAAAAAATATAAAAATTTAGCAAAGTTTCGCTAATTACCAACAAGTTAATTATTAACGAATTTTAAATAACCACGGACAGAGAATCAACACAGGAACGAACCTATTTCTTTTGGTGCCACCAAAATTTAAAAAAAGCGCACCAACTACAGAATTTTTCGCACCAAAAATTTAAAAAAGCACCAAAAATGGTACGAAACGCACCAAGTTTACAACGCTGCCGGCAACCCTACAATATTCACATTGGGACCAGTGTTGATCCATTAGCGATTTACCAACAAAGCTAGCGATATTAAAATTATATTATTTATTATTAAGAAACACGTTACTTAAAAACGCTACCATCACTATTTTTTTACCTTTTGTTACCGACATGAAGAAAACAACTATTTTCAATCGCATGCCAACAACTTTTTTTGTTACGCACGTATTTACGATGTGCACAATAAATACACAAACAAAATATGTAAAAAAAAATATAAAAATTTAGCAAAGTTTCGCAATTCCCAACAAGTTAATTTTTAACGAATTTTAAAATTTTTAATAACTATGGACAAAGAATCAACACAGGAACCTAATTTTATGGTGCCCACGTTATAAATTTTATTATTTTTTAAAAAGACAAGGTTTTAACCAAACCTAAAATAACAAGTTTCCTTTAAATATAGCCACTTATTTTAGTGGGTTTTGAAAACGGTAAATCGTCACTTTCAATGAAAAAATCGTTAAATCGTCATTGCTATTTTTGAAACTAAAAATCGTCAAAATGATTGAATAGTCAAATCTGGCAGCTATGTTTAGCAGTTTAACTTTATGAGATCTGGTCACACTGTTTGGCGGAAAACGCAAAATGCAAGCAAACATTTTTTTGTCTTGTGTTGTTAGCCCAGTCACGAGAAAAACGTGGAAAGAAGAGAACGCGTTAAGCAGTGCGGAATTGACAAGCTAGATTATATCTGTTGTAACGGTTAAATTGCACTTAAGTGTTTTAAGGTAAGAAATGTATATGTACAAAAACAAAGAATAACCTAGTGAACAATAATTGCGAATAAATAAAAATTTAATTGTGAATTTATAAACTGAAATACAAGTGAAGTATGAAGGACAAAACAATAAAAATATATGAAGACTCGGAAGTTTTGTTCATCAATCTCCCCGATTCCTTAACATGAGTTTGTGTATTGTGTGCTTTGCGTCGTGATAAAATGTTTTGTTTTTTTTTTGCTTTACACAAAGGATGTTTTTGTAGTCGAACAAAATTGATATGTGTTTTTTCGTATCAAGTACGAAAAGTTGAAAAAATCGTTTCTACTCAAAACAGAGAATCAAAATTATCAGTAGAAAAAAAATTAAACGGAAAAGCAAGTAAAAATCTCTGAATTCATGTCAATGAACGCATGATTTTCTTGCACTTCCATTGTTTTATCATTTTTTGGTTTAAACTTAAAGTGGGGAAAATTACATGAGTTTTTCTCATGAAAAGAAAAAATGAGTTGAACAAACTGCAGTGTAGCAATTTTGCTGTTGATCTAAAAAACCAAGTAGATAAATTGAAATAATTTATTTTTAATTATTTGCCCTCCTCAACTACTGGATGACTAATTTTATCTAAAATTATTTTGGTATGAAGAAAACAAAAGTAAACAAGCACTCACCACTAGTTGAATAAAATAGCGTAAAAGAAATAAGTTGTACAATTCAACAGATCAACTAATGTTTGCTGTAGTAATAGTGTAGTTGGATTTTGTCTTAACAAAAGGAAAACCACCACCATAATTTTTCATCTTGTTTACTTAAATTTTAATTCATAAGAGTAAAGCACATAACTCATTTCTTTATACAAATGTTGTATGTATACTTCTTTTAAAAACCATTAGTCGACGGACTTCAGTTAATTAAAAGAATAATGTCTTAAAGTCAGCCTTGTTAACTTTGAAATTTCAAAATGGAGAAAAATAAATGCGCCACTTAATAAAACGCACCAAGTTTATAAAATCTTTTTAATTTAAAATGTTTATTGAATTATTTTTACACAAAAAGTATATTTTTGTGTTATAAATATGTATGTATAACAATAAAACTGTCTTCTACAGTTCAGAGTTTTTGGAAGAAAAAAAAAAAAAATAAACTAAACAAATTACTTTGTATTCCTTTGTACTAGATATGTACAGAGCCCGACAAAAGTCTACATACGACCCACATTTTTGCAATTTGAGCATTTTGAAACCATAATAAAGAAAAGTACAATACAGTTTTGTTTCAGATGTATTTTTAATAATACCTATAACCAGTGGTGATATTCGAAACAATTAACAACCGGTTCGCTTAAAAAAATTATATTTTTGCCAAATTTTTATGAAAATAGCGAACATTTTAAAGTCGCATCCCAGTAACAGACCACAAGCCTCTTGAAGGAAATGATATAAACTTTCGTTTAATAAAAAAAAGTTACGTTTTTCACAAAAAATAGTTTTGATTTTGCAAAAATAAAGTTTGGACAATGAACAACTGAACAATATTGTGTTTGTTGCCGAGACTATATAACCTTGATAAATACACATTATATAAAACCGTTAAAGCAAAAAACATAATCCCCCCTATCGTGAATAAAAATTTCACATGAAATTTGTTCCCTTTTTACATTTATCCTATTAAAATACAATGTTAAAAAATAAAAGGGAACAAATTTCATGTGGAATTTTTTTCACGATAAGGGTGAATATGCAACAACCGGTACGGAAAATTTTTAAAATTTTAACAACCGGTTCGAGGAAACCGGTCCGAACCGGCTGAATATCAGCACTGCCTATAACACAAAAAATCTTATTTTATTAGGTATAAACTTAAACTTTTATTCACAAAAAAACTAAAAAAAATTGAATGACAAAAGTCTACATACGAGCTGTAAATTAACATAAAAAACTTTGGGTATTAAAACTTATTACTTTTTATTAAAATTAATATTTCGTTTGGCCACCATGGGCATCTATAACTGCCTGTAAGCGTCTGAGCATCGAAGCAACTAAATTGTCGAGTTCTGCGGATGTTATGTTTAGCCATTCTTCTTGAAGCTTCTCTTTAAACATTGGGGCACTAGTAATAGGAGTTTTGCGAATTTTTCGTTGTAGAATCTCCCACACATGCTTAAAATTTAAGCCCGGCCTTTGAGGTGGTGTGTACAACTGTCGTGGGGCATGGTAGAGCAGCCAATCTTAGACAATCTGAGCCGTGTGCTTCGGATCGTTATCTTGCTGGAAAATCTAACTCTGACCAATATTTAAAATATCAACCGAGGGTTTAAAATTTTCTTCCAAAATAGATTTGTACAGATAGCGATCCATATTACCCTCAATAAACAGTAGCAACTAAGTTCTTCGGCTCCATCGCTGTATTTTTTTTCGCCAAACTTTATCTCTGCCATCACTTCCAAATATGTTATATTTAGATTCATCAGTTAACAAAACTCTCTTTCAGAAATCCATTTCCTGAATATGCTTTCGTTCAAATTCCAAACGAAGTTGCGATTTTTTCGCTTATGAGAGGTTTTTGCGAGGAGATCTGCTATGGTAACCATTATTATTTAAAGTTCTTTGTATAGTTCTTGGATGTACAATTAATACAGATCATGCACCGAAGATATCGGTGGCATTTACTTTTGGATTTTTGCCCACTTCTTTTAAAATGAAGCTAACGTCTCTACGACGAAGAAAATTATCTTTTATCTTTTTCCTTCTCATTGAAAAATACTTGACTTGACGAGTCAGAACTGATGAGTGTGAAACAGGTCTAAGGGGTTTCTTAAAATAGTATTCAGTTGAAGTTTAGGCGGATTAAATAAATCTTTAATAGAAATAATAGCTTCTCGAAAATAAATATCAATTGATGTCCGTAATTTTGTTCTAAAGTGCAGAAATGAGGGAAAATCTTTTGGTGAAATATCAAAGCTTTTTAATTTAAGTAAGTCTACAGTTCAGACAATAGTCAATAACTTTAAAAAGAATGGTACAGTTGAAAACAAACCATGTGAAGGTCAAAGAAACTTAGTCGTAGATAAAAGATAATTTTCTCTTTCCTTCTCATTGAAAAATACTTGACTTGACAGTCAGAACTGATGAGTGTGAAACAGGACTTAACACAACAAGAAAAGTAAAAAAAAAAAACGGCATTTTACTGTTTGAATTCAACAACAAAATCCCTTACATGATCGTATGTAGACTTTTGTCAATGCTTTTTGTTTGTTTATTATGAATAATTTTTAAAGTTTACATTACAATAACATTTTTTTTGGGCATATCAATAAAAATAGATTACAAACAAAACTGCATCATTATTTTTTTTATTCCGCGCTAATGTTCTCATAAAATGTTCAATATTGTGGTCGTATATATACTTTTGTCAGCCACTGTACATAATTCTTTTTTTTAATTTCATAAAATCTATACCTACAAAACTTTTTAAAAAGAGACCAACGATTAATAGTAAAAGCCTTTTTTAAATAAACGAGCTAATGAAGATAAAATAAACATTAAACCACGCAAAATTTAACTTACAATATGCTATTCGGAACTGAAGTACTAATGGGTAAAAAGATCTAATTTCTGTACATATGTAATTTTTTTAAAATTATTTTTGTTTTTTAATTTAAGTCTTCTATTTTATTTTTTTCAATGAAATTTGTTAGGGCTCCACTGGGCCTCTAACCATGGTTGTTGGTCTACAGTTCAGTAGACCCAACCATCAGGCTACATGCCATGCTTAAATTGTTAATTTTATTTTCAAACAAAGATTTTCGCCCTATTCACCTTTAGCAATAACCTTCATGAGGCGAATTTGATAGTATGTATTCATTTGTCATACATTCGTATTTAAAATACATTTAATGGTGGGGTCCTTTTTCATTGTATAGCTTTCATGATAATGAATTGTTAAAAAACTGCAATTACAAATTAGTAAAAATAAAGATTTCATTACATTTTCGAAAAAATTAAAAAACGCACAAAAATAGCGAACACAAAATTTAAAAAAGCACCAAAAATTGTGCGAAATGCTGCTTAAAGTATTGAATCTTTTTAACTGGCCGAATACATCTTTGATCCGGAAAGAACCGAGTCTCACTCAGCCAAAGAACTAAGCGACAGCTTTATAAATCAAATATTATGCAAAAGTGGTATTAGTGATTATATTTACTTTGAAGCAGATATTGAAAAGGAAAATTAAATTTGTCTACTCTGTACAAAAACAGTTTTAACAGGTTTTAATTAATATTTTGGTATTTTTAGGAACATTTTAAGGAATTGTCAAAATGTTTTTCCAATATTTTCCGATTGAAAAATAAAACTATTTTCTATCTATAGAATGATTGTAGTTTCACTCTACCTGTATTATTTGTTTAGTTTACAGAATATAGAATTACATCTTGACAATGATCAAAAAGTGTTTGAAACATTAATTCCAAAAGATTTTATTTTTCGATATTACTATTCAAAATTAATAGTAAAATTTAAAACATCTTTAAAAAGAGATGGTTCTTTGCCAAATCTGTCAGTAATTTTTTAAACTAAACTAGATTATTACATGTAGCCTCAAACAGCTGTATGTATACCTATACAATAGAGAGATTGAATAAACGAATGAGTGAATGACATGATCATATACCATTACAAAACCAGTATTATAATTAAATCAAGTCGTGTATACGAATTTAAGTAGGTACATTCAGTTTTTCTCTCTCGAAGATACTCGTACTATTTACTTGATAATTTAACTTAATTGGGCAAAAAAACATTGAAACTTATTTCTAACATATAAGTCAAATTAAATAATTTGTATTAATCTTTTTTACAAACAACAGATTCGAAAATAATGTCTTGTTTTCATGAACGCCGCAGTATGCAATGCAACATTACATTGCATAGAGTTCATAATAGCATTTAGAAATATAATTTAAAAATTTTTGTTTTAAGAATCTCTTTAATAGTCCAATATCTTTATATTTTATATGATAAAAGTTTTTAAATTATATTCTAATTGTTATTATGAACTCTATGCAATGAAATGTTGCATTGCATACTGCGTTTATGAAAACAGCCAATATTTAGTGTTTATTTTTGTAATAATATCTAAAGTGTCTCTTATTAACTATGACCCATGACTCACGTTTTTAAGGCATAATTAAATTGTAAATTATTATTTGTTTTTATTTCAAAATGGTGGTGTTTAAGACAAATATTATAGGTATACAATAGCAATCATTGTTATTCATATTCTAATATTTATCTACTTACATATATGTCTACCTAGAAATACAATTTCTAGCTGTATTCGAGGCAATAATGCATTTGCAGCCATTTTACTTGAGTCTTAATAAACATATTCTCAAAACATGTGAGAATTTCTTAAATTGAAATATGTATGTATGTACATATGTATGTATTTATAAATGTATATGTACTTATTTGGAAAAATTAAATTTTATATTGTTATTTTGCACACTTGCTTATTTATTAGTAAATAACTACAGCAACAATTTATTGTTTGCAACAATTTATTGTTTGTGAAATTTAAACAAATATCAGTTTAGTCGCGGTCCCCTCTTTCTCTCTCTTTTCCCCTCTCACCAACAAACTCAAAAGTTGAGCAGCAAAAGTGGCAGTGTGTGATCCGGGACTTACTGTTGAAGTTGTATTACAACTGACGGCGATAAAAAGAAAGCAGATAGGTACATATTTATTGCAACTATTAAAATATAAAACTATTAATCTTAATACAGATATTAACAAATTAAGCAAGTGGTCGATAATTAGTCAAATAACTGTAAATATGACTTGAAATCGAGTTCACAAGTGCCATTAGCATAATTATCAATACATATTTACATACCTACCTATGTATGTATAGTATATGTTGTTACATATATAAAATTTTATTATGTAAAACAAATGTATTGCTACGAAATGTATAATTTTTCACAATACTTTTATTTTGCTTATTTTTCTTTTTGTAGATAAAAAAAAATCATAAATATGGATTGTGGAACAACATTGGTGAAATACATTCTCTTCATATTCAATACTTTGGTGTCGGTAAGTTTTTAAATTTGTTAAATTCATTAGTTATGTATTTATATTCTATTCATACAGCAAATACCTACAATGAGTTTAAAACAGTAACAAAAAAGCTAATAATAAAAGCTATTTAAATGTTTTTTTTATATATTTTTCTGGGAATTTATGTTTTGTTTATTGTTTTGCTTTTGTTGTTTTAATTTAGGCATTTTAAATGAAAACATTCATCATTTACTGAATGTGGAAGTCTGTGACATGTTTATGACTAAACTCTACAAACAAAGCGTTATTATGAGAACCTTGTTTATTTTTTACTTTCAGTGTAATAGAAATGAGAAAAGTACGTTATTTTCAATAACTATTGCGAATATAGTTTTCTTTCGAAATTTATGATTATCAGGCATGTTCTGAAAATCAGTTTTTCGTAAAGTGATTTGAAATCACTAAAAAGGTGTTATGAGCACAAAAATTATTGAAATCTCGTGATTTAAAACCGGTCACCTAACAGCCTAATGATTTCAAATCACTTAGAGTTTTTTAAGCATTTTGCATTGAAATTATCACATACACTTAAAATCATTTGTTCTTTATTTGTTTTTGAAATAAAACTAACTATTTTACACAAAAAACTGAAAATTTACAAATTTAGTAAGACGTTGTATTTTTTTTAGATTTGTTTACATTTTTGTGACTTACTTTTACTTTTTAGTAGTCAACACAAAGAAAATCAGTTGCTAGCTCGTGATTTAGAACAATCAAAATCACTACTAAAAATTAAAAATCTCGTGATTTTCAGAACACCAAAATATTCCTCCCGTGATTTCAAAATCGTTCGTGATTTAAAATCACCGTGATTTCAGAACATGCCTGTATATGTACCTACAAAATTTGTAAATTATCATCAAACAACATTTTACAAAGTGCATAAGTTGAAACATTTTATGAGAAATGTCTGTAGAATATTATACAATAAGCATATTTACTTAAGATTATATCTACCTATAAAGTTTGCTCAATATTTCACTATATTTGGGTATTATAGGTATTGTTTTTATGGTTAATACGGAATACTTCTAATATGTCTTTTACCTTAAGAGATTAAATATTTGCATATTTATATAAAATGCAAAATATAAATAATCATTTTTGAAACTCAATGCAATTTCATAATTTTCGATAAGTTGCAAAAATCAACACGTCCCTGTTTCTCCCTCCAACACTTAATGTGGATTTTAAAACAATTTCAAAGTTTATTTGTTTGAAGTTGCTTTAAACTGGTTTTTGTTTTATTTTTGCGATTGATTAAACAACAGAAATTACAACATAGTATTATTTGTATGTTTATTTTGTCTCCCTTTTGTTAAAAATGCGAAAAATAAACATAAAACAAAATGTAGAAAATCGTTTTTGTTCAAATTAAATAACATAACGTTGTCTGGTAGTTAAAAACTAAAACTATGTATGTTTCAATGTTGTTTAAAGTTAGGGTGATTTTTACAGTGTCAAGTTTCAATTTTTATTAATGTTGATTCTTTGATATTTTTAGAATGAATGTTTGTAGTTATATTATTGTTACATATAAAACAAAACATTTTAACTTTCTTATATGTACTGCAAAAGTCTGCAAAACAATAATAATATAATTTCAGCGTTAAATTTGCTGACTTTGAATTAGCAAAAGCATACAAATTTCTGCTTAGCTTACAATTAAAACTTTGTTTGTGAGCAAGCAACAGCGCAAGCCAAACAAAACTTAAAACTTAAGCCAGATTTACACGATTGAAATTTTCTTCAAAATTGCTCTTCAAAATGCTTCAAACTCGTGTAAACAGCAACAATTCTTCAAAATTTATTTATTTAATAACTATTAATTGAATAACTATTAAATAAATAAATTTTGAAGAAATTTTGCTTCAACATTTTGAAGAATATTTCAATCGTGTAAATCTAGCTTACAGTTTTTGATTTTTTCTTTTATGCTTTTGCAAGATTTTGGAAAGCAATAAAATTGAATTTATACAAATACATATACGAGATTAAAATAAACAATAGGATCGTATTTAACGCAAAATTTAAAATTGATAAGGAAACATACTCAAAAGTGTTGTTGGCTGAAAAGCTCAATGTCGGATGGGAAAAATGTAGAGTTTTTGATGTTTTAAAGGTAAAGGTTTCAACCATAAATCTGTTGATTGTAGGAATGAAGAAGTATGTTTTAAATGTAATGGAAATCATAAGACAAAAGAATGCAACAAAGAATACTTCAATAAATGCATTAACTGTATAAGAACAAATAAGAAACTGAATTTGGGACTCGATGAGAATCATGCAACCATAAGTAAAGAATGTCCAGTGTACCAAAATAAACTAATGGGTCGATTATGTATAGCAACCAAACCGGAGTTGGGTTGCCAATAGGTAACGCAACTGACATGCAAGTTGTTATTATGTAAGGCAACTTTCGTGTTTAATCTGTTTTTCGAATTTTCGAGCAGAAAACAAACATTTATAATTTAAAAATATAAATAGTTGAACAACAAAATAACTAACATTTAAAATTTGCCACTTAAAATAAAAACCAAAGCAACCACAAATTCTCGGTTGGCATGTTCGGCAACTGAAATTAACAGCTTAAATTTGTCAGTTTCCATCTGTAATATGTTTTTGGCAACTGTTAACTCCACTGCCATCCGTAATCGACCCATAAAACTAAAAAAGAGAAGAATAGGGTTATTGGATTACATACTAAAAAGTATACATGGAATTTACACAAACATACAAGGCTTAACTAATAACTTTAACCAGTTGGACGCAATCACAAGTACCGAAAAATTACATTTTATATTAACGGAAATGTATCTAACAGTTAAAAGGATATCATCATCAATTTGCAACATTATCAAACTCGACGAGAATCGGTGGATTAATCATATATTTCAATAAAGAATGGAAAGTACAATTAATATAAGAAAAAGTGTGTCAATCGCAATATTGGATAAGTGCATATAATATTAAATACAATCAAATCTCATTAATAATAGCTGCGGTATATCGATCACCTAGCAGTCAAGAATCAAATTTCTATGATGTATTTGAAGAAACAATTGAAGATTAAATGAAAAAATACAGATATAATTGTGGCAGGAGACTTTAACGTTGATTGGGCCAAGGAAAGGACATATAAGAGTAAATTAGAACATAACATCAATGATAATGGATTAAAGCAAGTGATAACAGAGTATAGAAGAATTACACGAAATTCAAGAACAATAATTGATTGTAATAACTAATAAAATAAATATAAAAGTAACCAACATTGATAGAAATAATATACCCGGTCACAAAATAATTGAAATTGAAATAAATGATAAGAAAGCCGAACATACAAATAAAAAAGAAGTAGAGTTTTTTAAATACAATAAACGAACATTTCAACGAGAAGTTAGGGAGATATTAAATTTTTTTGATAACCAGGAACTAAACAATAATGTGAATCTTTTTGATGATGCAATTGAAAAAACAATAAAAAGCTAACCTTAAAGAAGACAGTGGGTGAAAAGAACTTTAAAAATAAATGGTTTAATAGGCAACTACAACGTTAAAAAAAAAGAAAAAATATAAAATATAATACATACATATATCTAAAGCCGAAAATAAATGGAATAACTATAAAAGTGCAAGAAATATATACAAATTAAAACTCGAAAAAGAAAAAATTACATAAATTAATAGAGAAATAAGGAAAACCAAATATCAAAAACAAATGTGGGAAAAAATTAAAGACTTAGTTCTGGAAAAAAAAACAGATCCGTGATTCAATCTGTGATATATAACAATATAAATTCAAATTTCGTGCAATATCAATTATAGCACTCAAAAACATATGTAAAAGCATAAAAAAGAAATCGGACTATAATAAAGTAAATATACATATAATACTGGATTATTAGAGTTTATTTGGAGATATTATGCTGAAAATAGTAAACACCTCGATGGAAACTGGAGTTTTTCCCGAAAACTGGAAAACCTCAATGATAACACCAATTGAAAAGGTTGCAAAAACAAACAAATGTGAAGAATTTTGTCCAATAAACAGCCTAAAAGTATGTGCAAAAGTTATAGAAAAAATTGTTAAACTTCTACTCGAAGAATATTTAGAGAGAAACAATATATGTATGTACTATCGAAATATCAATCCGGTTTTCGCAAAAGTTTTTCGTGTGAAACATCTGTGAACTACGTTATAAATAGATGGAAAAATATTAATAAAAATAACAAAATCATTGCAATTTTTCTAAATTTTAAAAGAGCTTTTGAAACTATAGATAGAAACATTTTACTACAAAAACTATACAAATACGGAATACAAGATAAAGAATTAAATTGGTTTCAATCATACTTAACTAATAGAAAACAAATAACGAAAGTAAATAACATAAAAGCGAACGAAATCAATAATGAATATGGGGTTCCACAAGGATTAATCCTTGGATCTCTACTATTTATTATTTACATAATTTATATGAATAATGTACTACGAAAATGTGAAATAGTGATATACGCGGGCGATACTTTAATTTTTAATGAATCAGAAACAGATGAACAGTGTAAAAATAATCTAATGCAAGATATGATAAATAACAAGTAAGAGTGTGTGCCGAATCTTAAATACCCTTCACCTAAGCGTAATAAGAAATACAGAAATAATAAGAAATACAGAAACTACACTAGACTAGAATATCCTAATTCTGTGTTTTCTATTCAGTCTTAGTGCAAATTTTATCTATTAGTATTTGATATATTGTTTGAAAGACAATTTTACGACCAACATAATTTATGTTAAATATTTTGAAATGTTGTCTAATTTTTACCATTTTAATTGATTTAATTATCAATTCTTACCATAATTTACAGAGTCTGTCTGATGTTCCTAATAATCTTCAGTGTAATTTAACAAACAGAGTATAAAAAAGGGGTACAATTCGGCTTTAGTGATTTTGCTCAAAAAAAAAAAAAAAAAAAAAAAAAAAAAAAAAACAAAATGAAATAGGGCTTTTGGAGGAGATACCAGCAAAAAAAAATTTGTTGGCGGTCACGCCTATTTTCGAGGGGGCGGGCCCGTAAAGTTGAAAATATATAGACCTATATCTCGGGAACTACTGGGTGCTTGATAATTTGTAATACACTAAATAAAAGGTATTAAAAATACCTTTCCAACGATATATATCATGATATATATATATCATGTGGACCGAATATGGGTTAAATCCGAAAAGAATATTTTTTGACCCGCATTTATTTGTTTTTTGGAAATGGTTCTATATGGCAGCTATGGAAAATTATGGGCCGATCTTCTTAAATTTTGGAACAGTTATTTTCATGCATATGAGGATATTTCACCTCGAATTTCAACATATTAACGGTATATTTAAGATATATATTAGTATTAACGTGGATTTCGAGAATGGACCTTATGTGGGGGATATAGTCAAATATGGACCGATATTCTCAAAATCCAGCAGTTTGATTTAGGCATGTATGTAAATGATCCGTGTAAAATTTTGGATTGGTACCCTTATTTATAAGAGATTTATGAGTATTAAAGTGATTTTCGGAAGAGGGCTTTATATGGGGCATACGGGTAAAAATAGACCAAAATTCACAAAATTTTGTGGGATGATTTTTGTATATATTTAAATGATCTGTGCAAAGTTTTGAGTCGGTACCGATATTTATACAATATATATAGGGAAAAATGTCTTTTTCAAATGTGGTCCTTGTATGGGAGCTATGACCAATTTTGGGCCGACCACCATAAAATTTAGTACAACAATTTATTTGCCCATAAGGAGTATTTATGTCAAATTTTAGCCGTTTAGCATTATTTATATCTGTTTTATACGTATTTAAGTGAATTTTGGAAGTGGACTTTATATGGGGTCTATGGTCAAACATGGACCGAACTAAAAAAAATTTCGTTTTGCGATTTCTTTTTGCATAAAACTTATTTTTGCTGAATTTTGTCTTGATATTCCAATTTTATAGCCATTTATGTATAATTGAGCAATATTTCGGGAAGATTTTTGTATGGGGGCTATGACCAATTCTGGGCCGACCACCATAAAATTTAGTACAACAATTTATTTGCCTATAGAGATTATTTATGTCCAATTTTAGCCGTTTACTATTGTTTATATCTGTTTTATACGTATTTAAGTGAATTTTGGAAGTGGACTTTATATGGGGTCTATGGTCAAACATGGACCGAACTAAAAAAAAATTTCGTTTTGAGATTTCTTTTTGTATAAAACTTATTTTTGCTGAATTTTGTCTTGATATACCAATTTTATAGGCATTTATTTATCATTAAGCCATATTTCGGGAATATATATATTTGTATGGGGGCTATGAGAAATCATGGACCGATTCTTACTATTTTCCGCACACTTTCTTCTTTTATAGCACAAACAACGTATACAAAATTTCATGGTATTATCTGCAATATATTTCAAAATATTGCAATAAAATGGACGAAAAATATCAAATTTTTATGGAGGTGGTCTCATATATTGGTTCATAACTCTGGTTGACCTAAACCGATTTTGCTGATTTTAAATAGCAAACTTCTCGAAAGCACTTCTGACAGAATTATTGAAGGTTTGGATCCCGAGTATATCTGGGGACTTCAAAAAACTGATTTCAACAGACAGACAGACAGACGGGCATGGCTTAATCGACTTCGCTATCTATAAGGATCCAGAATATATATACTTTATAGGGTCGGAAAATTTTTTTGTGGAAATTACACACGGAATGACAAACTTATATATACCCTTCTCACGATGGTGAAGGGTATAAAAATAAATGGTTAAAAATTAATAAATTAAAACTGAACGAAAATAAAACAAAAATAATGCAAATAAACATAAACAATAATTTGACTTTTAAAATAAATGATAATATAGTCGAAAAAGTGGACAAGATAAAATACTTAGGTTTCATAATAGATAAAAATATGAATCTAAAAGACCATTTAGAGTGTATTTGCAAAAAAATTGGAAAAAAGATTGAATTATTTAGAGAATAAGAAGTAAAGTTTCGACGATAACTGCTATAAATATATTTAATACCAGCGTTAGTTAGGTTATATGGGTAGCCGTTTTCTAAAACAGCTCACTTGGGTCCATTATATTGGTCCCATTGTAATACCAGCGTTACCGTTGGCAAATTTGAGAAAGTCGCACAAAAAGGGGATTTCTTAAAAATAAGGCGCTCAAAAAGGGCACTACTTTTAAAAGGATGGAAAATAAGCAAAACAAAAATAAAAATCGTATTTTTTTTTCATTTAAATGTATGTTTACATATACATATATTCAACAATTTATTAATTTTTTAACATGTTTCACATAATAAAAAAATTTAATAAAAAAACTAATATGTATCAAGTAAAACAAAAAAAAAAGGTACACAAAAAGTTGCAAGGCATCTGTAAAAGGGTCAAATTGCGACTTTAGTCGCAACAACGGTAACGCTGTTTAATACAATGATCAAACCACACTATGAATTTGGTTCTACAATCTTATACACATGTTCCACAAATCCACAAATAGAGAGATTACAGAAGCTACAAAACAAAGCGATGGAGGATAATATAAAATTGCAATAGGTTTACACAAATTCAGTGTTGCCAGAAAATTAATTTCAAAATATGCTAAAACTTTAAAAACTAAGTGCTAAAATGTTCTACAGAAGAAAAAATAAGTGCTAAATTTTTTCAATGTAACAATACAATTTTTATTTCAAATGTTAATAATATAAATTATAGTTTTTTCTAATTTTGTTCATAACAATAGTTGACTTGTTTTAATAGATTACATTTCATATATTAATTCAAAAATTTCCGTGTTCATTAACTTACCACACCGAAAGAAATTTAGTTCAAATATTAATAAACGCTATTTTTTATTTCTCCAAACAGTTTTTGGAGTAAAATAGAAAAAAATGTTCGAGAAAAAATTTTTTTTATCAAGCAAATTATGCTAAAAAGCATTTAGCATAATTTTTAAAAATTTCAATGCATTTTAGAGAAACAAATTGCTAAATCTAGCACTGAAAGTGCTAAAATGGCAACACTGCACAAATTCAGACTTCAACTTAATACATTGACATTTATATACAAAATGAAGATAGGGAGCGCACCAGAATACCTAACGGAACAACTTATATATGTCAATGAAACACAACCGTACAATCTACAAAATGCCAATGATTTTAGGATACATAAAGCTGTAATAATAGAGATGCCTATTCTACAAAAGACTACAATTATCTAATTTTTTATCAAACGATGTTAAAAGTGAAAGAAATTTTAATATATTTAAAAGAAATTGTGTATTTTTTGTAAAAAAAAAACAATGTACATTAGAGCCATTAAAAATTAAAAATTAATTAAATTGTTGTATAGTTATAAGATAAAGTATTCAAAATACAACTCAATAAATAAATAATAATAATAATTAATACGCCTTGCCAACAATTTGAAAATATAAAATTGTAAGTTACTACTGCTAGCTACTACTAATGTGTTTTAGTTTGCAAGTATTCAATTTGGCTGTTCTTATTTTCAAATTATCTTCGAACTTGCATATTTCCAAAAGCGACCTGTACTTTTAAATTAATTTATTTTGTTATTGTTAAATTCTCATTAAAACAAACAAACAAAACTGTCTAAATGTAAACAATAAAATACTGGTAATAGAGCAAACGATCGTGTTGAATAATCATTAAAGTAAATGACTTTGAAGTTTTGTATTTTAAAACGAGTTTAAAACTGGTTAAAAAAGCGTTTATTTAAAATAAAGAAGAAAAGGTTTAGAAATTCATACACAAAAATGTTTCTTGTGTTTATAAAATAGTTTCTTTACCTGCTAAAACATTATTTGATTTCCCCTAAAATGCACCCGTCAAATATTATTTATACATACATACATACACACATACATACATACTTATTTGTATATAAACCAAATTTTGTGAACTCCAAGATATTTACATACATATTTGTTTTTAAATTTGTTTCTTCTTTCTGGGTTTTTTTTGCATACCAAACAAATAATTCTTGATGAAATCATCATTTGTTTCTTTTTAGTACATTAAATTTTTTTAAATTTAAAGTTATTTTGGTTGTACTATTTGACAAAGTATGTAATCTAACTTGGATATTATCTGGTTTCATTTGAATTTTACCAGAGTTTGTGAATGACGAATATGCTCGCATTGTTACCAGTTATTCACATATCTATCTATGTAGGTATAGGCATATTCATTTGAAAAATAATTTTGACGTGCAATTATTTGTTTTTAATAATGAAATTTATATGAGTCAATTTCGCATGAATTTGTGCACACATTTTTTTTTTTGCCTTGAGGAGAGTGAACATTCATCTCAGAACAAGAGATTATAGTGCATTTATTGTTCAGGGGTTAATTCAGCTTTAATAAAAAAATGTTTACATAAAACTCGTTTACTTCTGATAATTTTTTTCTAAAAAAATATTATGACGTAATTAAGAACTTAAAACTTTTAAATTTTAATTTCCGGTTTGATAAATTTGTGACTCAAATAAGTAATACATATGTATATTGTAAAATGAATGTAATGTAAATTATTTCTTGAATTGGCTCACATTTTATTTAAATACTCGTATGTTGAAATTAAAATTTCGCACTGGATTCTTCCTTAAAATACATCTAAATTATTGGATTTAAATGACATTTAAGATAATTTGTTCCACTAGGCTTAGAAATGAGTTTGAAACTGAAAAATATGAAAAATAACCATTTTATAAAATCTAAGGTCATAAAATGGTTATCTTTTTATAAATCCATAATAAAATATATTATAGCTCGATTTTTAATTAAATAATCGGACTTGGAATATATCTTAAAGGTTTTATTAAAGTTTGCCGTGATGGTGAAAGGGATATCGTTTCCCGATTTCAATTAAAATGTTAGTATATGTTTTCTTGAGACTTGTAACAACGAACAATACAAACTAGTGAACGTACGAGTAAATATTGTTCATGCATTTTTCTATATACATACATATGTGGCGTGAAGCACATACAGTTTTCGTGATTTTTTAATAACTCTACCAATTTTCTGCAAAAACTCAAATAAACTGTTTTCCTTTATGAATTTGCAAACGTTAAAACATTTATTAATCCGTGCCGCATTATCCGATATGTTTAGATTTTTCAAAGCTTTCGTTTCCTACCAAATTTTGGAAAATATATTAAAAACCAAATGCGTTATTGGCTTCATTCCTCTTTTCATAGCATTGATTATTGCTCTTCAGTTTTACTTTTGAAAAATTGAACTTCTGTTTGCATCTTAAGTCGAAAAAGAGAGTGAATAAATAAAACAAATCGAATGGATATATACGAATGTGCAGTTAAATATTCATATACATAGTTAAATAAAAAATAATAATACTACATCATTTGATGTCTGTTGTTCGTTATATGGCTAAATCGGAATAAATTAATGAGTTGCTGAGTGAGTGTAAAAGGAATTAGGTTGACTTTACTAATACAAAAAAAAACAACAAATATATACATGCGGATGTATATAAACATATGTATGTATGTACATATGATTACACCTATACATATGTATAAGCTACTGCTTAAATTGAATTAAATAATAATAATGCTTAACCCCCACACTACTCACTCGTACATACATACATACATACCTTATTTATTGTGTTTTGTAAATAGACTTATAATATTTTTTTTCTTTGCCACTCTAGTTACTTGCCACACTCACGCATTCATTATCATCATCGGCACACACTTGTTGTACATATTTATATTTATGTGCTGATATTACTGCTGGTAGTGTTGTGTAGTTTAATGTTGTGATGATTGTTGTGTGTAGTAACAACACTCGCTTTCTTCGCCTGGGTGTGGCCATTTGCAAAAATTTAGTTTAATTAAAATTAAAAACACACAAAAAAGTAGCTGAAACATAGACAATAGACATAAAAACATAGACAAAGTTAACACTATTAACTAAAGTAACAACAAATGCTAGTTACAAGTATTTAAACCCCTTGACATGATAATTAAATAAGCTTTACTTTAAATTAAGTATTTTTTTCTTATTAGTATTTAGGGAATTAATTGTTTATTTTTATGTCTTATGTATATTGTATAAAAAAATTTGTCCACGTTATACAAATCATCATCTGATATACATACATAGATATGTATATATGTACATATGTACATAAATAAATAAATACATACATAGTAATCGAACATAAACATTTGTTTCAGTGTAAGATTCAAGGGCTTCCTTTCTGGTATTTATCTGGTAATAAATACTCTTATATAAAGAAAATGTTTACGTTGTCTTATCATGTGTTGTTTTACATGCATATATGTAATGCTTTACGTAAATAGTCTTTGTTTTCAACCTGAAATTTTCAATGTCAGATTGTAGGGATATTAAAAACATTCCAATTGTCTGAAGCAACGAGGAAAACTCTATTTTGGGTAAAACTAACAACCACTTGTTTGTTATTTAAGTAATATGTATGTCGCACATGTGGACATTTTTTGAGAGAATTTCAAGGAAGGGATGGGATTATTACGACTCTTGATATAATAGGCCTTCTTAAGCTTCACAAAAGCTTGGGATGTATATCTAGATTACCTTCATCATTTCCCACTCCAATTTCAAACTATTTAACAGTTCCCCGGAAGTTCAACTTTTAATTATTTCGGGAATTACGAAAGAAAGAATTGTTGGCAATTATTTTTTCAATGCAATATTATTTTATATTGTTGTTCAGTTTTGATACATCAAATTCTGAATATTGTTAATCAACCCAAAGGAAATACATATATGTATGTATATATTAACAATTTTACTGAAACTGAGAAACTTTAACCATTTCACTTCCAGAGTCAAATTTTCAATACTGGGGTTTTTCCATATAAGGTAAGAAATGAATTTGAATTTGTCGACTGATTTGGATTAAACTACTGAAAAATATTGCCTAAGAGATGAAGATCGCATTTAAGTAAAAAGGAAACGCCCTAATACACATATATACATATGTATGTACATATATTTTGTTTTTACACACAAATATAGTAATATTTAAATTACTTTAGTTTTTTGGCGCCAGAGGCTGATGTCACTTACATACATAGTACATACATAACTGTAACTGTTTTAAAACAAAGACTACAAAATCAAATATATATGAATTTATTTGTAGGAACTTGATTTCTCTACTCTGTGCTAGTGCTGCACTGGAAGTTATGTATGTGACGTCATAAAATGTGTCGATCGTTTAATTGGGAACCTATGTATGGCATTAAGTGATTGCTTCTAATATATATATTTTGTTATTATTGTTGTAAATACAGTAGCTCTTGGCCAAGTGTTCTCGTGTTATGCCGGTTCGTACAACCGGCTGTCGTGTGAAAATATATTTTTGTCATATTGTTTGTATATGTATACACTTATACACTGTTACACTTATCCTAATGTTTCTTATACTACATTTACATCTACGCAAAATCTAGTAGATTTTAATTAAAATCTTAAAGAAAATTTTTGGCGTTTACACTACTACTTTTTGACATATTGTTGGATTTAATTTTCATAATAAAAATAGCTGATTGAAAAAGAAAATAAATTATTATGTAAACTTTTAGTAACGAAAATGGAGAGACAAAAACAAATTTTATTATATTTTACATCCAGGGGGCTTACTCTCTGTTGCGATGCGAAAGCAAATTCGAGTATCAATTTGTACGCTTATCGCATTGAATTTGCTTTCGCATCTCAATAGAGAGTAACCCCCCAGATCTGAAAAAAAAGCAATCGGAATTAACATTTTTGCGTAAAAAAAGACATAAGGTTTCACAAACTTCTGCAAATGTACTACACGTCATTATTATATAGGAGGTTGGAATGGACACACGTAAGTATGGGAAATATATGGCTATTCCTTCTACATCATCGAAGCTCTCCAATGTGGTCTCCCCAAAGTGTTATTAAAAGAGCCTCTTCGTTTGTATTCCACTGCTTCTTCTTTTTGTAGGTACGTTTTCTGTAAATTAAGCTCGCTTGTAGCATTACAGTTTATATTAATATAATAATTTGCATATCCCTGATTTATCCATTTCCACAAATGTTTACTTATTAATTTAGTATACGGTGTAGTTTGCAGCAAATTTATTTTATTTTTATTATTTTTTTAAATTTATTTTTGTGCAACTGTCAAAATTTTCTTGTTCAGTGCTGTATTTTTTTTAGTACTTTAGTACAGTGATGTTAACTTTTTTATTTCGATTACCGCACAGCCTTAAAAAATTACCGTTTTTTAGATAAAATTACCGTATGCGTTTGTCTTGTACAAAAATAATTATAGTTTCTTATTAAAATGGGTTTATATTTATACATAATTCAATATATTAATTTAAAAATCAACAAAAACATAAGGAAAAAGGGGGTGTGCCACTGGCATGGGTGGATCGGCCCACCAAAGTTAGTGGGGGCGGTCATACATTTGGACTCGATTGGGGCACTTTAAATGGGTCAAAGTGGGATTTTTCAAAACTTGACCCTACGGGACAAAAGTCAACAATTGGGGGGTAGTAGAATTCGTTTTAGAGGTATGGTTCCTTCGGCAAAGTTTCTTATTTTGATCCCTAGAATACGATTTTCACTGAGCTATGGGCGATTATTAAATCGACCCGCCCTATTGTATATCATGTGTAGAGACATTTACCCCTATCGTGAATAAAAATTCCACATGAAATTTGTTCCCTTTTTACATTTTTCCTATTAAAATTCAATGTTAAAAAAATAAAAGGGAACAAATTTCATGTGGAATTTTTATTCACGATAGGGGCGATTATGAGGTCTAAATTACCGTACAATACGGTAATTACCGTACAGTTAACATCACTGCTTTAGTATGAAATTCAGAGTTGTATTGCAAGGTTTTGTGAGATTTTGCCAAAATCTCGTGACGAACTAGATTTTGTTATTAATTAGAGATTTTGTTTTGTATGGGGAATCTAGTAGAAATGAACAAGATTTCGCTAAAAATTCCTTAAGTACTAGATTTTGCGTAGGTTTAAATGTAGTAATAAGCATGGTGCAACTATACAAGGTGAGTGCAAATCGACAACAAATACAACACAAAACAGAAACAACAGGCATTTTGTTTGTGTAAAATAATGTACTACTGTCAAAAATACTTGAAAATGTATTACTTTTGACATAAGTAAATTGTAAACAAAGTCAGTCAGCTGGGCTACTGCACTCACCTTGTATATTTACACCATGGTAATAAGGGTGAAATCGTAAATCAACTAGAATACATACGCCCATGTTCTGAAAAACGCTTAAAATTGGCGGTTTCAATTTAAATTTGATTTATTAAAAGGAATTTATTTTAAGTACAAATTGGTGGTAAATGTATTGGCAGATGTGACAATAGCAGTTTACATTCTTTTGATTTTAAAAATATTTACTCATATATACATATATCTTCAATTTGGATATAATACAATGTATTATAATCTTAATAAAATATTCTTGTTTAATTTTACCTGAATTGCAAATGAATTGAATTGTTTACAACTGACTCATAAAATTATTTGATGGTATAAATTTACATATTTTCTAAGATTTAGATTACAAACGATTTCTTTAATTAAAGTAGTATTCCTTATTTACATATATTAGTGAATTACAGTTTAAATCAATGTAAACTTCAACCTTACAATTACTAAACGTCCAAAAACATGGCACAAGAATAACTTTTTCGATCGATTTATAAAAGTTTTGTGTTTGAAGTCGCAATTTTTGTATTGAATATATGTATTTAAATACAATTTGACACATGAATTTTAATTAAACCAACAAGACCTATTAAAATTGATGGTGGTGAGTTATGATCGGAGTTTATATAACTCCTAATCAAATGCCCTCCAGGTATGGAACAATTTTTATTATATTACAGTGTTCTTACTTTCTTTCCTTAAGGTGGTATGATTCATATTTATTACATAACGATGTCCGACCGGCTGTACATGCAAATTTGTGCGCAGTGTACAGGCCGCAATTTTGAAGATATTTAAAAAAATAGTATGTGAACTTTTTTCGGCCCAATGATAATTGGGGCTGACTTTGGTTGAAAACACCTGACCCCCATACAAATATCCTGCCCAATTAAGCTTAATCAGTCATAAATGTGTGATTTATATAAAAACTTACAAATTTTGAGCAGATCGATCAATAATTGACCATAGTCCCCATATAAGCCTCACTTCCGAAAATCACTTTAACGAGTATCTCTTAAAAATGTTGGTATCCAAATTAAATTTAACACAAATAACTTTCATATAACGATCGATCCATAATTAGTTCCCACCCATATAGCACCCATTTTTGAAAAATGTTGCACATATACTGGGTATAGGATATAATAAGGATGGGTTTGACCGACTATACTTTCTTAGTTGTTTTTAATTTTTGTAAATTTTACCGCTTTCGGATTACTGGTATTAACGAGATATTTTTTCTAAAGTTTTTAAAATATTTGGAATCTTTGAAACATTTTACTAACATTTTTAAAAATATTTATTTATTTTCGAAAAATTTCTAGCGCTTGACAATATTTCACAAAAGATAAAAGATTTGCATAAATTTAGACGATTTAAATATTTAAAATTGTCATAATTGAGAAGATCTAATACATAATTCCTAACACAAATCTTCTTAACGTCCATAAAATTGAAATAGTATGGAAAAACAATAACTATGAATTTTAATATTATTAATTATAGATAAATATGTACATGTAAATATGTACTATGTATAAATGTATATTAAAAACCAAATAGGTTTTATGAAGTAAAGCCAATAAAATATTTTACCCCACTTATTTTTCATAGAGTCTTGTATTCAGTTTTATTAGAACTGTTTTCAGCAGAAAATTAAAAAAAAATGCAACTAAAATTTTTTTCCAAAAACATAACAAGCAAGAAATAGTATGGATAACAGGATTATTGATCTAGGTTATTCATCTACCAATTTGTTTCTAATTGCACTCTACCGTTTGTGATATATACTTTCTGACGGCATATTTTTAAGCTTTGAAACAATTATTTTATATATTATATTTCTCTACTTATAAAGTCAAATCGATGGAAATATGTTATTGGATAAATTCCTTTGAAATAATGTGTACTTATATATTACATCAATTGTTCAAGTTAAAGTCACATATTGGCCTTTAGTATGGCAGCAAATGAACTTTCTATTCTATATTCGGAAAATTAAAAATATATATCATCATGTTTCTATAATATGAAAAACAAACTACGCCAAAATCGACAAAAACCGAAATCGCTTTTAATAAATGTATAAATGAATTTATTCGCAGTCACAGCGTACATCTGGAATGCTTTCATATTGTTTTAATCTCATCTTCGTCTCTGACTACCAAGTAAATAAATACAAACTTGACGTCATCGAAAACAAACAAAAAAGCTTGTTTTTCTTCGAAATTTTGATAATAATTATTGGTCTTCCTTATAGTACACATTCATGATTTCGTGTTAAAAATTTAAACGGCTTCACTTTCCTTCACTTTATTTTCTCGAACAGCCAAATGTTAAAATTTTAAAATAAAACAAAACAAAAACGAGTTGCTACTACTAAAAATGAATGAATGAATAAACAAATAGATATTCACGCAATTTTACAGACTCTCTATGTATATACATAGTATGCTTGTATTTGTATTTATGTATGTGCCTCTGGGCAAGTAAATGACAAAGTTTTTTACATTGTCCTAGATTTGGGTTGATGCTGAATGAGTATAAATATGTATCTTACATATATATGTACGTATAAGTACATTTGTCGTTACGCACAATCGCGTACGTTTTGCGAGTATTTTTTTTTATAGGAATTTTATTTCTTATTTACTGTGTCCTACTACTTCCTTTCGTACTACCCAACTCCTTCTCCTTATTTTTGTATTTGTTTAAAGACAACGACGCCACTCAAGTTTGTAAGAAACATTTAACATCAAATCCACAAAGGAGAATTTTCGCTTTTTACGCAGTACTTCTTTTGACTTATTCGCGTTTCCTTAAGATGACTGGTAAATTCCTCCCTCTAATCTGTATGGAAAATGATGGGATATAAAAAACCCAAGTACCTACATACATATGTATATAAAGTTTGTTATGTACACTCGTGATAGCAGTTTACATATTTTGGTTTTAAATGGCTTTCACTCACATTCTTCAAAATACTATTTTCAAAAGCTTTTATGTTGTACTGCGTCATAAAACCGAAATCAATTTTTTATGTACAGACAAACATTTAATAATCGCTAGCATTCATGAAAACATGTTTTCTCTTTAGCTAAATTGATAACTACTGATTTTTCTTATTTCTGTTTGGTTATATTTTTGTTTTGTTTTTCTATCTGTCCACTTGAACTCACCCAATGCTACTCCATCTATTGATGCTATGACTCATCGTTTTGTCTACAGATTCAAGACTAACGAATTTTACAAAATAAAAGAAAAAACTTAATTTAGTTAAACTAAGAATTTACATATTTAAATATTCATAGGCCAGTTATGTCTTTCATTCATATTTGCGTGGACTTAAGATCACAATATTATAATAAATACTGTTTCATGTTCGGATTTAAAGGAACCACCGCGGTTTAACCGGGGCTTAAAACCGAAAATTATTCTTTGCTTTTCGGTTTTTCTTTACCAACTTATTCAGTAACCTGCCGGAGGTCATTATTTACGGACAAATTTACATAGTATATTCGTCATGACGATCTGAGCGAACATGATTGAATTAAGGGAATCAGAAATCGCATTAAAATTTTAGTAGATTTAATATTTAGTAGATTTAATAGATTTAGATTATTTTGGTAACGATGGTTTTAGAAGTAACTATAATAAAAAACATAATATTAAATATATACATTTAGTCGTGCATATAGTAAACCTCGGACAATATTTCCCATATCCATACCCGTTTAATTGCTAACGTATTAATATCTATTATACGTATTAACACCTCATAATTAATGCTGAAATTTTATTTAAATTTGACTTTTTATGTAATAACAAAGGTTATGCAATAACAAAACAATTAAATGATTGCAAAAAATAGTTAGTAAAAAGAAATCGTTTTTGGAATATGAAATTAATTTAAAATGTTTGATGGAAACAATAGACACACGTGTATAATAGTGGTGGTGTGGGTTTTGTTCGCCTTATCTGTAAATGTGAATTATGTGATGACCACATAAATTAATTATTATGCCCCATATTGTAATACTGGAAGCAATGTATAAACAAAATTTCGTTATAAATAATAATAATATATTTCGAACATATTTTAAATTGCAAATTCGATTATGTCTTTTATAGACTTAAGGTACGGTCACATTTGACAAATATTTCCTCAAAAAAGCGTAACCACTTGTTTTAGCACAAATTTGTTTGACGTTGTTTGCTCTTACAAGAGTTTTGCAAAATCAAACAGCATCAAATAAATTAAAACTAAATATTTGTTGTGCTTTGACCTAAATAAGAAAAGTTTTTTTAAGTAAACAAATGAGTTCAAATAAATGTTATTTAGTGGTTACGTCATTTTCGGCAAATATTTGTCAAATGTGACCGTACCTTTAAGTAAAAAAGGGATATTATTCTGATTTTATAATACATAATATGACATAAGTACATACAATATGAATATGTATTTAATTGTATTTTATTAAAATCAATTTTATTTTTTAGATTCTCGGCATTTTAGCTATTGTTTATGGAGTGATTGTTTTGAATAGCATTGGAATGATTGAAGTTGACCATCAAGTAGGTTTCCCACCACAGGCGGCTGTACCAATCTGCCTAATCACAATTGGTTCAATTGTGCTTTTCATTTCATTTTTGGGCTGTTGTGGTGCCATTCGTGAAGATGTCTGCATGACCATGTGCTATTCTGTGTTCATGTTAATTTTGCTCATTCTTCAATTGATTTTGGTTGTTTTGCTGTGGACCAATAAGGACAAAATTAGCACTGTTATGGGTAATGTTATCGATAATGCATGGCAACGCGAGGCCAGAGAAACTGGTGTTTTTGAAGCCATCCAAAAATCTGTAAGTTTATAAAACTACCGACTTCCCGTCTGTTATTATTATCAGACCGTATTCTTTTTATTTTAGTTGAAATGCTGCGGCGCTAATGGACCCTCTGATTATGCTCTCCTTTTGAAATTGCCAACTGCCAGCTGCTGTGAAGCTGGTTCCACATGCACTCCTCTCAATTATTATGGCGGGTGCAAAGAGACGTTTATCAATTTCATATCTGGCAGCACCGACAAAGCTAAATACTTTGGAATTGGTTTAATTGCTGTAGAGGTGAGTAGTTGTAGTTTATAATTTGTACCACTTATTTTCATAAAAAAGAAACTTCTATATAAAATTACACGTAATATGGACGTGACAAAAAATTTTTTGTTTACCCTTCCCTATAAGTAGTGAAGATATACATACATATGCATGCATATATAGTTATGTTCGTAATTTCCACAATATTACATTTCTGCTTGGATTAATTCGTGGTGAAGTAAATTCCCAGTTCCTGCTTGGCCAAATAAATATTAATATTCCAGCTAGAACAACTCGCAATTTTCAACTTCTAAGACTGTCGCATAACAGATCTGTCTATGCTAATAATGATTCGTTCCGCCTCATTTGCAAAAATTTTAATGATTGTTATAATTTTATTGATATATCACATCCTATTAATGTTTCAAAGAGAAATATTATTTTATTTTTAAATATGTAAGTCTTTAGTCGGGGCAGTAGGTCGGATTGCAAAGTGTCCAGGGCCTTATAGCCAAAATTAAATGCAAAAGCGACCGAAACACTGATGGAATTGGACAGGTATAGTCTCAGGATTCTGGTAGTAGTGATAACCGGGCATTGTTCGATTGGGGCCTTCTTTCTATCTTTCTACTCTCTATCTATTCTACTGAAGGGAATTACAAATGACCACAGGGTCTCTGAGTGGAAGTGCACAGTGCACAACCCTTCCTATCCTATCCTAAGTCTTTAGTCTGTAAGGATTTTGTAAATCTATAGACCAAATAAAATAAATAAATTATTAATACTATAAAGCGACAGGAATTCTTATATACAACGATGACCGTCTGTCCATGTGTTGGCTGAAATACGTTTTCCAAAGTCACCAGATATCCTCGGTACTCACATGTACACTGTACAGGTATTGAGTAACACTAAATGGCTGATATAAGCGATTTAATATGTATGTCGTCTGCAATCAAGCCTTTAATACAGTCACGTGCTGTATGCAAATTACCTTGGAACACCATCTACACAAGTAGATGGCCATGGAACATAATGTCGTATTGGCAAAACATTCCCTACTGACATGTAATCGAAGGATATGATACAGTCTTCCGCGGGACATGCCGACGTATACGAAAGTATGTAGGTGCAGGATGCACTTGATCGGAAATCGTATAATGCAGTTTTGTCAACATCTTAACACAAATTATTGTATTATAAAATTTGGGGCGATCAGTAGTGATTTTCGTAATTTCATTTTTTGAGATTATATCGAGCCATAACCGCCGAAAAAATGTATCCCACAAACTCAAAATTTTACAGGGGAAGGTTTTTTTTAAATAAAATCAGTTTGAATAAAGCCATTATTTTAAAATTTATAATGTAAATATTGTTTTGTGTAATACATTTAATTTTAATAATTTTAAATGATGTTGAACTATCGATTTCGATTAAAAAACAACAATCGATTATGGTGTGGGATACATTATTTTGGCGGTTATGGCTCGATATCATTCAACTATATCTATCAAGAAATCTAGTACATTTCATTTAAATTCAACTATTGAAATTTATTTTTTAAAAATATTTGTATACTAAACATTTATTTGAAAAATCCAAACTTTATCCGTTCAATTTGATAAAACTTGATATTTCTCTTCGTTATATATTTATTAATTCTACTGTTTTGAATTTCTTTTCAGCTCGTTGGTTTCATCTTTGCCTGTTGCCTGGCCAACAATGTGCGCAACTATAAGCGACGAAATGCTTATTAAATGCCTGTTACTACAACAAATTTGAATAAAACAAAATCTCAATCATAAAAAACATTTAAATAAAATCCTTTTGCATATTTTTCTTTCTTTTTGAAATACATATTTAAAAGCACATACATACATACATACAAATGTAATTTTCCAATATTATAAAAACAACGTACAATTTTAGAATGAATAAAATGAATCAACAATTACCTGCTGTTACATTTTTAAAACAAACGAAATTGTAATTGTAGTTTTAAGTGAGAAACAAATCGAATGAATTATAAAAGATGTTACAAAATCCAATTTAACTTTAGTGTTTAAAAATGTTTTATTACTTTTTTTTATATATTATATAAATACATATTTAAATACATACTACGAACGTACAATATAAATTAAAACTGCTGAAGTTTTCCTTATCATAAAAGTTTGCATTATTACTATGTTTCGAAATTGCTATACATATTTGGGTTTTCTCTTATATCTTTATTAGTATATAAGTTGTAACTATTATATTACTATAATCAAATTCTATATTCTTTTCTTATTTTTTCTGAACCTATGTTTAAGTTACAAATTTTGGTTTTATATAGTTTTAGCGTAAAACTAAACGTTGATTGCTATGTAATTAGAAACTCGAAGTGTTATGTAAATCTCAAATTATTTCTTATATTTGTACATGTACATACATATGTGTTGCTATTTACTGTTGAACAATCAAAAACACAACTAATTTATATTCATAATACATCCGTTTTATTGAAATTTTCATGAATACAAGCAAAAATAATAATAAATGTAACTGAAGGTGAATTTTTATTTGTGTTTACAATTTTTATTAACGCTTAAACGTGGCTAACCATTTCTTTGTTGTCCGTTTTTGAATTCAGTTTATTATTATGTCTTGAGAAGTGTCATTTATATGTTGGTGATTTATTATTATTTTTTGATTTTCTTCAAATACTACTATCTAATTTAAAAATTACCATATATGCAGTACAATGTAGTTCAATTCATATTTTTGTTATCGACGTATGTATATTAGGGTGGCAACAAACAAATTTTGTATGCTCCTCCAAACTGAAATAAAAGTTCAATTTATTCTAAAAGCGCTTTTTACTTGATGGAAACCTTTTATGTGTTTTTTTTTTACGGTAATCATAAAAACTTTAGATAATCACTTTTTCTTTTGCTTCAACTCACCAAATACTGACACCAGTACAAGCATTTTGAGAAATGGTCTCCTCAAGCACATTAAAATTTCAATTTAGTTGTGAACACAAACACCTTGTTTTTTACATACAATCGGGACGACCCTAATATATATACAGCTTTGTGCAACTAATTAAGGACACCATACTAACATGTGAGCCCAATCATGAATAGAAATTCCGCGGGAGTTTTTTCCCTTTTTTAATTTTTCCTATTCAAATTCAATGTTAAAACAATAAAAAGGGAAAAAACTCCCGCGATTTTTTATTCATGATTGCGCTGAATACGAAAGGTGGTGTGATATTAATTAGTTGCACGTAGGTGTGTGTCAATACAAATGGATATGGAAGTATTTAGGTAAATAAAAGCTTGGGGTGTTTATTTTATTATTTGTTTGTTCAGAATTGTGAATTCCACGAATAGAAACATAACATGACAAAGTTCCTTTTTGATATGACACAAATTTAACTTAATTTGTAACTCGCATTTACTTTAGAAACTTTCTCAGTAACACGTTTTTGACCTTGATGTTTAATGGTTTGTTGTGTTACAAATAAATAATAAAACCCTTGAAAAAACCTTTATCATTTAATTTTAACGCAACAAAAACTGTACATTCTATTAAAATGTTTAACTTTTTATATTCACAGATGTTAAAAAAAATTCATTAAATTAAGTTTGCTCCGTTATAATCGAATAAATTACATTTGGTATCACTGATAATTCGATTTTATAGAAATTATCCTTTCAATTTCCTTGAAATAATTTCTTTTTATCCATGTTCAAGTTTAATCGTGGTTTGCAATGGCTATTCTTATAAGTATATCAAATCAGTCCCATTTTATCTACCTATAGCTAACTACTACTAACTGATTCATTCATCATCGCACATCCTAAACCACTAAACTATATAAATTCGTATACTAGGTTCCACAGTGTAGGCACAGTGATTTTTATATCATGGACCGTTACTTCTATTTTGGAAGTGGGCCTTATATAGGACCTATGACTTATTATGGACCGATCATCATAAACTTTGGCCAAATGGTTTGTCTTGCATTTTATTTGGATGTATAAATCAAACATTTTTGATTTAAACAATTTCAATACCAAAAATTCACATGCCAAATTTTATCACAATGAAATTTACAAGGAAAATATTGACTGTGGTCTGAAAGTATTAAATTGCTTTATTGTAACACAAATATTAAAACATATATGCGATCGGATGAATTTGATGTTAGATATTTTTATATCAGGAAGTGTGTTTAATCTTTTTAGAGATCAAAATTATTCCACAATTTATTTAATGAAATATAGTTTAGTGATTAAATGAAAAGGCTAGTAAATTTATAAAATAGTGGAAATGGTGTCGTGGAATTTTGGAAGTTTTAAAGCAATCTGTTGACCTAGAAAAGATATTACAATGTACTAACCTACTGACCGGAATGGTAAAATGTTAGAATTCGACCGAGTATTTGGTTGCGGTTTCGCATTAGCCCATATTTTGACTGAATACCGAAAGTTTTATATATGTATATGTAGGTAGGAAAAATATAGGCTATTTAATTTTTAAGATAGAATATAAAAATTTATATATTATTGTAAAATATTTAAAAATACGATAAAAAATGTTTCTTAAAAAATTTGTCCGATGAAAAAAACAAGATTTATGGAGTGCGCAATTCAGTGTTGGTACTTTAGGGCACCATAAAATTATCTAAACCTGTTATAAAATTAAAATAAATATTTGTTTTTGGAAATTAGTAGTACATCTTAAAAGTTTCGGCTTAGGTCGAATATCGATTTTTTGACCGCATATTAGTTGCGGTTCGATTCAGGCGTGCAAGAACCGGTTTCAGTTGGACTCTAAAAAATTACAAATGTAAATATTTACTTGTATTTGTGTAGCTTTAGTGTTGACATGGTAACATTTCTTTAGAACAGAATGCAATTCAAATAAATGATTTTGAGTGAGTAGTGCCCTAAATTTGGAAGAAAGAAGTAATTGAAAATAAACAAAAGAAAGTGTAACCTTAGGAACAATATGTTGTTGCAATTGGTTTCTTAGTTTCCTTGAAATGTATTATGATTTAGTATGCATTAATACGTATGTAAGTATACACAGAAATAAATGTTCAATTTAACACATTTCTACTCAGTTTTTTTTATTATTATAATTCAAAATTCTGTTTTACAATTTATATATAATGGTCTCAGTGCCATTAAGGCTTTGTTGAGACAACGTTGGCAATTAAAACTAAGCATAATTACTATATAATTAAATATATATAACAGATTTATTAAAAAATATACATATGTACATATAAAAATAATAATCATCCTTATTCCAGTTGTCGTCATTGACACTTAACGACGTCGTTTTGTATCGTTTGTTTCAAATTGGTATTCTAGTTGTCGTTATTGAAGATTGTCGATTACTATTGGCAGATATTTGGTATTCTGTAAGAAAATGTGATGACGATATTGTGTTGATGCGACTCTGTTCTTATCGTCATAATTTTTGTTAACGACTAAAGTGTTTTAAAGAAATTTTTTAAGATATAAAAAAAAAATGGATGAACAACAAAAAAAGAAAGTAACAAATCTGCAACAATTTGATGAACTTATAGAAGAAATGCAAAAAAATCCTTCTCTTGCAAAAGGATTTCAGAGAGGTACAGTTAATAGTAATTTCAAAGAAAAGTGGAACGAAATTACCAAAGCATTAAATTCCCTTGGCCCGCCAAGAAGAGATGGAGATGGTTTGCATAAAGTAAGGAAATCATTTAAGAAGTGCAGCATTAAAATATAAAAAAATTGTATTTACAGGTTTGGCGAGACTTAAAATTTAAAGTCAAAAAGAAGTTGATCGCCAACAAAAACCCGTTTCGGTTGAAGTATATATGCTGGTCGTTTTTGTTTGGAGCCAGTATTTTAATGTGGGTCCCATCCACACAACCAATAACACCGGGAAAATCTATTTTTTTTTTCAAAAAAATGTAGCTTAGCTTAATTTTTCTCCGCATTGGTCATTTCAAAATTGATTCATTGGGGACAAATTCTGTTTTCTAAGACATCTAATGTTTCAGACAGAATCTTGGAGACGACTGACTGCAACAGTCCCAAGTTAAAGTCGTTCCCAACACTCAGTTGGTACGACCCCTGGGCTAAAAATCTTAATGTGGCTGCTAATTTTATTGTTTTTCAAACAAATGTTGATCTAATTCCACTTTTTAAATAAGGATATATTTCTTCCAACACATAAAACACATTAAAGGCTGCTTTATTAAGTCTAAAGTAATTTTTAAACCTTTTGAAGAAATAACAAAATAAACATTAGGAAATAATTAAATGTTAACACCCACTTTTTTCTGGCAAATTGAAGATGTCGGACTCCTGTCTGACCATAAAAATTAAAATTTGAATCAAACTGAAAATATTTTTTTTACATCAAATACCAAAACAAATTAAATCAACTGACAAGTATTAGAGATGTGTTTACAAAAATCGATAAACAGTCGTCATCGTCGCAAGATGTTTATAGAATACCAAGTTAGTGTCGATGTCGATACGAAGTGATGTCGACTAAAAAAGGACGATATAGACGACGACAACTGGAATAAGGGTGAATATGAGAGTATTTTATATTATACAATTATTCAGGGGTGTCATAGAAACCAATATTGTCAGAATTGGTTTTAAAACCGACAAGAAAAAATGCTTTGGTGTCATAGGGCACTGCTACACGTTCAATAAATATTGTGATATTTCTAGTATCAATAAATATCGTGAACGTGTAGCAGTGCCCTATGACACCAAAGCATTTTTTCTTGTCGGTTTTAAAACCAATTCTGACAATATTGGTTTCTATGACACCCCTGATTATATTAAAAGCATTTCTATATTGTGTAGAAGGTAGTCTGTTAGCTTTTTTTTTAAACGAAGATATTTACTAACAATTCTTTAAAAGTTGAGGCAAATTATTATATTCCAAACTACCGGCATCTTGCGAGCCTTAATTTCGAATTATTTCTTGTGTTAAACATTATATGATTTATAGAAAAACTTATCGTATAATGTCCAATTCCGTGAATTACTTTAAAAACATATATTAACAACTGCAGTTTGTAAATACCATAAATTGGTAATACTTTTTTTAGCAACATTTTTATACAGCGACAAAGTCGGATACAAATGGGAAGATTGAATACAGCCTTTAATGATTTGTTTTGAATAATTTGTAAAGATTTCAGCGTTCTTTTAAATCCATAAACAAGTGTAAGATAGTTAAAATGACTTTGAATAAGGGCTTGCAAATTATAAATTTGGGTTTTTCATCCAGTTTATACTTTAGTTTGAATAGTAAACATTGTACTGGAGATATTTTTGAACGAACATGTTGAATATGATTTTGCCATGATAAATTGTTTTGAAGAATAACTCCCAAATATCTTATGGAGTCCACTTCAACAATTTCCTTTCCATCCATAGATACTGCCATTTCTTCCACATTTCTATTATCCGTTTAACAGAAGAGAAACATCGTAGTAATTGTTTAAATCAATATTAACATTTAAATACAGAGATTAATTTTTTTAACGTAGTCGCTAATGTTTATTTAATAATAAATTAATTATTAAATTAAAAAACATCTACTTTTGCAATTCGCAATAGGAATCAAATAAATAAACTTTACGAGTTTCAAATTTACCTAGTTTAAGTTTAAAATAAAGCATGATTATTTATTATACCCACCACGAGGAAGGTAGGGGTATATTGCGTTTGTCATTCCGTTTGTAACACATCGAAATAATGATGATAACATAATGATCGTTGTTGGCACGTTAGAGCTTCGAAAAAAGACATAGAACAATGAAATTTTTATCAAACATTCTATAATCCACCGAAATGTTTGGTATTGGAAAGATCCTACTTGACCGGAGTTATAGATCGATGTTTCAGACTACCTCGATTATTTTTGCTAGAAGGACAAGTCCTGTTGAAAAAGGTAGGAATTGGTTCACGATTTATTATAGCCTCCATACAAATGTCTTCCCGGAATATGGCTATATGGCACATATGTATGTATATAGAAAAGGCGAATACATACATACAAAATTCTGCAAAAATAAATTTCATTCAAAGTGAAATCGCTATACATATTTTGTTTGCATCGGTCCATAATTTGGACGTAGCCCCATATAAAGACCACTTCCGAAAATCACTTAAAATCCCTTTAAAACCCACTAGCAAGTTGGAAGTCAGGACAAATAGTACACACATACATACAAATCCAAAATTTTACACGGATCATTTACATACATGCCTAAATCAAACTGCTGGATTTTGAGAATATCGGTCCATATTTGACTATATCCCCCACATAAGGTCCACTACCGAAATCTACGTTAATACTAATATATTAGGCATTTGATGGAAATCGAAATCGAAAACGAATCAGTTTTGGAAATACATTTTAATGCATTTATAATCTAATTTTAAAAATTTTTGTTTTAACATTCTCTTTAGCAGCCCAATATCTTTATATTTTATGTGATAAAAGCTTTGCAATACAGAAATATTACGAAAAAATAGACTTCTAAAACTCATTCGTTTTCGTTTTCGATTTCCATCACATGCCTGTATATCTTAAATATACCGTTATTATTTTTAAATTCGACGTGAAATATCCTCATATGCATAAAATTGACTGTTACAAGTTCATATAAGAACCATTTCCAAAAAAACAAATAAACCTACAAAAATGTCTAATAAATATCGATATCGAACCAACTCTTATATGGATCAGACATTTTAATCCAGAAATCATATTAGTATCGGTTATACGGCAATTAAGCTACAGATATCTTCGGGATCAAAATCTTCAATAATTCCGTCAGACATGCTTTCGAGAAGTTTGCTATTTAAAATCAGCAAAATCCGTCCATAAATAACGGAGATATGAGCAAAAATCCTAGACAACCTCTGAAATCAAAAAAACTTAGTGTATTAATATTGTTCATCAACAGATGGCGTTGATCAAACAAAGTGTTCGAAAACTTAAAGTGTGTTTTTAAACCGTAATATAAGTGTGTAAAAAGACAGTGTGTTCATTATACCCGTTTTTTTAATTGTGTTTGTGTACATTTAAATAAATAAAGACTCGTTATACATATTTTCTTCAACCTTTTTGACGCTTTTATTTTGCAATTAAAAAGAATCCGGTTAGTTTAATGGAAATAAACCACCGTTTTTAAAAGGTAAAAACGTAACAATATAATATATATATGTATATATGTAATATAATTATGCATCCACAACAAAGGTTAAGGGTATATAAGATTCGGCATTTTTCGGCATATTTGCCTTATGAAAATTCGGAAGACATACATACATATGTATGAATCTACAACAATGAACATTATACATAATTGAATACATATGTAATTACTAAGTACATACATACATACAATAAATGCAGTTATTACTTTCCATACGAAACAAATTATTGTTTTGTGTCTTTAAAAACAGCTGAATTTCAAAATGTTTATAATTCACAATGTAGTATCCGGAAGTAAAACACTAGTTTACTGTTTAGAAAACACAGAGTTGTAATAAGAGAGTGAAAGCTTTCTGTTGACTAATGGTGTTTTCTTTTCCTGCAAAAGAATCGCACGGGGGAGAATCGCACGATAAAACAGCTGACCAGTAATACCAAATTTTGAGACTCAAAACGCGTAAACATTTTTGAAAAAAGGGCTAAATGGAAAAAAAATCCATATAAAACCACATCCAATTTTGTTTTTTTTTTCGCGTTTTGAGTGACTAAAATCCGGCTAAATCCAGCCCGAAAAGGGCTAAGTTGGCGTCGCTGCAGCTGACATTTGTTTTGTTTATGAATGTGTATTTGTGTTAAGAAACAAAAGAAAAAATATACAAAATGGAAAATATTACTACTTTTTTATGTGCTGAAAAAATGTTGGATGACTTGTTGGATTCATCTTTATCATCTGATGATGATAAAATATTTTGTATGATTATGGAAAAAAATCCACAACCGTGAGTGAAAGGCTTTGTAAAGAACGTAATTAATGAATACTCTGAAGTTGATGTATGTCAAATTGCATAGGACAATATCTCCTACTTCTTATATATGTAATGTATGTCTATATATATATAATTTTTATTGTTTAAGAAGAATTTGCGTATTAGTCGGGAAGGTGCCATTGGTTTTTTTGATAAATATTCATTGTCTTATTTCAAGCGATCTTACCAGGGAGCTATCTGCTTCTTCCTATTTAACAAAAAAAAAAAAAAAAACAAAAACAGCTGTACATGAAAAAAAGTGTTACACTGTTGTAATTTTATGTTCTATTCTGACCATTAAAAATCTTTAAAATGTACATAAAAAAGGCGTAACATTTTATTTCAGAAAAGAAAACACCATTAAATAAACATCTATTTATTTACTCTGTTACATTTTTACCTTTTAAAAACATTAGCTTATTTTCTTTAAATAAAACAGATTCTTTAAAATTGCAAACAGAAGCTTAAGAATTATTACTATTCTTTATTCAAATTTACCCAACAATTTAAGTTTTTTACGTTTTAAGAACACACTGGTATTCTTAAATTTTAATGTTCTCCCAACAAAGATTCACAATAAACAAACAGGATGTATCGATCATTAATGGCAACGTTGATTTAAAAGATGAATGTTGAAACCAGCCGTTACATATTGTTAAGTTTAAATTAAAATGCAATTTCGTAACAATTCTTGCTATTTCAACTAATATACCACTATAAATGCAATTAGTTCAATTAATTGCGAATAAAATAATTTTTAATCTTAGCCATTTATTTTTGTATTTGAATTGTAAAAAAATACTTTTAAGAAATTTTCAAAATTCCCGGGTAAATTTTAAAAAATATTTTTAGGAATTATTGTCTAATGGAAACCCAGAACTATTAAATTATTTCATTAAAAAACTTGCAGTAAACCCCACCAAAATTAATGGCAGCCAGCCACCACCTATTATTACGATAAACTAAATATTCTAGCAAATATATTCGGTAGATCATTAAATGGTGCCATGGTGCCATAAAGCATCGTAACACACAGTTGTATTTTAAAAGCTTAATTTAGACAGTTGTGTCTTTTCTATTCGCTTGTGTTATTGTTTATTTCATTAGGTTATTATTTGTATTTACGTTTTGCACTTTATTCATTGAGGGCATACATTTTAGTTATCCATTACATTTGTTACATCTTAAAATATTCAACTGGTTAAAAATAATATGTAAAGCTTATGCTACGGTTTAATCAGCTGATATATAGGTAATGAGCTTTCACTGTTTACACAGTAGCATTTTAACTCATTATTTTAAACCAGGGACAGAAAATAACTGTTTTTGTGTAACTTTTAAATTTGTGGCTTTTTTGATAAAAGTCAAAAAATAACTTTTAATTTTGACTTTTATTTTTTAAGGAAAAAATTAAAGTTATTTTTGACTTTTATTATTTTACTTAAAAAATAAAATCATAAATAAAATAAAATATTTTAAGGAGAAAATAAAAGTCATGAATTAAATATTGCATAAAACTAGAGTATTACTATGCAATATTTAATTCAAGACTTTTATTTTTGCCTTAAAAAATTAAAAGTTAAAAAATAACTTTTTTCTTGACTATTTCGATAAAAGTCATAACAGTTACGGTGCCTGTTTTAAACGCAATTACTTACCATGTGGAGTATCATGTATCGACTATAATAACTAAAGCTGAAAGTCCATACTAAAGCTGGAGGTCCACAACTCGCTTTTATAGCTTTCTAAACGTTTTAAGCGTCAAGTATTTCAAGTAATATGTGAAGATTTTTTGCGGCAATGTACTTTCTGAGGTGATGTCGTAAGTTCAGCTGATTTTTTTTTTATATGAACTTTTTTATCGATTTATTTGTCAATTTCATAGAAAAAATGTTTTTTCAACTGTCATTTTTCCTAGTGACATCACCTTATAAATAAATTTGCTTATCATTTGTCGATGTCAGCTATTCGACGCTTTTAAAAGTAGAAAGTAAACGAACTTTTCGCTTTTCAAGCGTCAACGCTTCCTACGCTTTTAACACATTGAGTGCCAAGCGGTTTTGACGAAAACCTTCCCAGGAGGCCAAACATTTTTTTTGTTAAATGCGCGTATTAGTGATAAAAAACGATTTCTGAGATATCCCTAGTCCATTGTGACCCTTACTTTTTATTTTATATAGGCTTTTTTGTGTCGTACATTTCTGTACGACGTGGCACTGCACGACGGGTATGCATTTGTAAAAGTCGCTGTCGTACAAAAACGTACGACGCGAGATATCAGAATGTTTTCAACAAAGCATGCTCCAGTGATGATAACCGATTCAAATCAAGAAGATGATCCAAATATGCCATCATTTGGTACAGCAAAAAGACGCAAAAGTTTAGTTAAGTCAAAACCGTTAGCTATCATTGAATATAACAAAGGTAAAGCTGGTATAGATTTATCGGACCAAATGGTCTCGTATGGTGCCACTCTACACAAAGGTTGGAAGTGGTATAGGAAATTGGCAATCGAATTATTACTTTGCCTGTCAATAGTAAACGCGCATATTGTTTATAAGGAAGCTACAAAGAAAAAGATCAACATACGCAAATTCCGTCAACGTGTAGCTAATGACCTTTTGGATCTAACATCTCCGCAATCAGTAAACCCCGGCAAACACATTATAACTAAAAGGGTAGATGCCAACAATAAAGCAATTCGACGTTCTTGTGTTTTGTGTTACGCAACTGCAAAAAAAACAGCTGGACCGGAAAACAGCCAGGAATCACTTGAAAAAAACGAGTACTTATTGTCCAAAATGCCCCAATACCGCACACTTGTGCCTGCAGTGTTTCCCAAAATACGCCAATCTAAAATAATAATATGTATACTTTATTGTATACTTTCAAAAATGAATATAATATAAAACAAGTAAGAGTGCTATATTCGGCTGTGCCGAATCTTAAATACCCTTCACCTAAGCGTAATAAGAACTACAGAAACTACACTAGACTAGAATATCCTAATTCTGTGTTTTCTATGCAGTCTTAGTGCAAATTTTATTAGTATTTGATATATTGTTTGAAAGACAATTTTACGACCAACATAATTTATGTAAAATATTTTCAAATGTTGTCTAATTTTTACCATTTTTAATTGATTTAATTACCAATTCTTACCATAATTTACAGAGTCTGTCTGATGTTCATAATAATCTTCAGTGTAATTTAACAAACAGAGTATAAAAAAGGGGTACAATTCGGTTTTAGTGATTTTGCTTAAAAAAAAAAAAAAACAAAATCAAATAGGGCTTTTAGAAGAGATACCAGCAAAAAAATTTTTTTTGGCGGCCACGCCTATTTTCGAGGGGGCGGGCCCTTAAAGTTGAAAATATATAGGCCTATATCTCGGGAACTACTGGGTGTCTGATAATTTGTAATACATTAAATAAAATGTATTAAAAATACCTTTCCAACGATATATATCATGATTATAAAATATGGACCGAATATGGGTTAAATCCGAAAAGAATATTTTTTGAACCGAATTTATTTGTTTTTTGGAAATGGTTCTTATATGACAGCTATGACAAATTATGGGCCGATCTTCTTAAATTTTGGAACAGTTATTTTCATGCATATGAGGATATTACACGTCGAATTTCAACATAATAGCGCTATATATACGATATATATTAGTATTAACGTGGATTTCGAGAGTGGACCTTATGTGGGGGATATAGTCAAATATGGACCGATATTCTCAAAATCCAGCAGTTAGATTTAGGCATGTATGTAAATGATCCGTGTAAAATTTTGGATTGGTACCCTTATTTATAAGCGATTTATGAGTATTAAAGGTATTTTCCGAAGAGGGCTTTATATGGGGCATACGGTTAAAAATAGACCGAAATTAACAAAATTGTGTGGAATGATTTTTGTATATATGTACATGATCTGTACAAAGTTTTGAGTCGGTAACGATATGTATACAATATATATAGGGAAAAATGTCTTTTTCAAATGTGGTCCTTGTATGGGAGCTATGACCAGTTGTGGGCCGACCACCATAAAATTTAGTACAACAATTTATTTGCCTATAAAGAGTATTTATGTAAAATTTTAGCCGTTTAACATTATTTATGTCTGTTTTATGCGTATTTAAGTGAATTTCGGAAGTGGACTTTATATGGGGTCTATGGTCAAATATGGACCGAACTAAAAAAAATTTCGTTTTGCGATTTCTTTTTGCACAAAACTTAGTTTTGCTGAATTTTGTCTTGATATTCCAATTTTATAGGCATTTATGTATAATTGAGCAATATTTCGGGAAGATTTTTGTATGGGGGCTATGACCATTTCTGGGCCGATCACCATAAAATTTGGTACAATAATTTATTTGCCTATAAAGAGTATTTATGTCAAATTTTAGCCGTTTAACATTATTTATATCTGTTTTATGCGTATTTAAGTGAATTTTGTAAGTGGACTTTATATGGGGTCTATGGTCAAATATGGACCGAACTAAAAAAAAATTTCGGTTTGTGATTTCTTTTTGTATAAAACTTATTTTTGCTGAATTTTGTCTTGATATTCCAATTTTATAGGCATTTATTTATCATTAAGCCATATTTCGGGAATATATATATTTGTATGGGGGCTATGAGAAATCATGGACCGATTTTTACTTTTTTCCGCACACTTTCTTCTCTTATAGTACAAACAACGTATACAAAATTTCATGGTATTATCTGCAATATATTTCAAAATATTGCAATAAAATGGACGAAAAATATCAAATTTTTATGGAGGTGGTCTCACATATTGGTTCATAACTCTGGTTAACCTAAACCGATTTTGCTGATTTTAAATAGCAAACTTCTCGAAAGCACTTCTGACAGAATTATTGAAGGTTTGGATCCCGAACATATCTTGGGACTTCACAAAACTGATTTCAACATCCAGACAGACAGACAGACAGACAGACGGACATGGCTTAATCGACTTCGCTATCTATAAGGATCCAGAATATATATACTTTATAGGGTCGGAAAATTATATTGTGGAAATTTCACACGAAATGACAAACTTATATATACCCTTCTCACGATGGTGAAGGGTATAATTACTTGTAAATTTAATGCAAATTTAAAAAAAAAGTAAATTTCATACATTTTTCACTAATAGAAACTCAAAAAATCATCCTAGACCCATACATCCTTTTCCGAAAATATTCAGTAAAGGGTTCTTTATTTAAAAATCGCAACAAATTTCACTCAGTGTCGTACATAAAAGAACTACAGGCTATAAGTAAAAGCAATCACTGTCGTACGGAAACGTACGACGTGGCACCCCACGACGGGTTAGCTGTCGTACGGAAACGTACGACGTGGCACTCAATGTGTTAAGTGTGTAACTTAAAACAAACTACATACATTGATTCTACTTTTTTGACAGTTGTTTAGAACGCGAGAAATGAGTAAACGCTTGGTATGGACTTTCAGCTTATAACGAGGTTTTCAACAAGAACTTTGGTTATCAAAACAATTAGATATGAAAATTAATATTCGACAGATATCCACCATAACCAAAGTTTCAATCACATTTTGGTAAAATAGCGGGTCTGTCGTTAATCACGTCACGGATTTTGAATTTTATGGTTTCGGTTCGATTGGCTCGGCCGATCAGTTACTAGCTAAATTTCGAGAAAAAAAGCGGTCGGGAAATTTGGTTTACAATAAATTCATTGTTTCGGTGGCTGTGTGACCATTATGTTGTAGGCCAAGATATTGTTCATCTCTCGATATCGTGATCCATTCACCATTACCGCATTTCCAGAATTTTGGAGAAAAATTACCCAGTCACGCCTCAGACTACATAGCTTACCAGACAGTGATACTTTCAGCATCAAAGGTTTCTCAACAATTACTCTTGCATTATTAGATTCCAAATGCGGCAATTTAGCTTATTGACGTATCCGACAAAATAAAAATTAGTTTCGTCTGAAAAATGGTTTTCCAAAAAAAAAGAACCAGCGGGATGTTCTTGAATGATTTTTTATTATATGTACATATGTATATATAATTCTGTAACAAAATTGTATTTCAATTTAACGGTTTATATAAGGGCTGGTATAAGCATACAGCAGTTTATTAACATTTGCATTAATGGATGTTTCTACAAACACTATTGATAACACGCTGTTATTAACATAGTTGTGGGGTATGACAACATTAAGTTTTAACGCTTTGGTTGAACATTGTAGAAAAGAACTTTCGATTGTCTTCTTTAGATGTCGCCGAAAATTACTAGAATATGGCGCTAGTGTATAAATAGAACAAACCGGGCTACTTAGAAGTTAGTTTATTGTAAGTCGTTGTTGTTTAATCATTGAAGTGTAATACCAGCCAATGCTGGTATGTTTTTAAACCGTAATATATGTAAGTGTGTGCTAAAAAGTAAATTGTAAAAGACAGAATGATTATTAAAATTATTTTCTACATTTGAATAAATAAAGACTCGTTATATTTTTTTAAACTACTTGACGCTTTTATTTTGCAATCAAAAGGAATGCAGTTTATTTTAAGGAAATAAACCACCATAAAAGGTAAAAACGTAACAATTTTAATGTAATTTTCGAGTGAAATTGAACACATTTCAACAATTATCAAAGCTTCTACTACTGATATGTGTATAATGTCAAAACTTGATGTTATTCCAATATGTCCGTGTAAGATAACAAAGTTCTTGTCGAAAAACCCATAGAATATAAATTTGGAATAATATTCCAGGTCTGATCAAGTACCTATTAGTAAAATACGCACATTAATTAAAATAATAATAATTAAAATAACAAGTTTATTTTTTTATATATGTAACTACTAAATGAGAAACAATTTTTCTGCAACACGTTTAAATATTAAATAAATGAAAGGAATAAACCAGATATTTATATTTTATATTGCATTTAAGAAGAATTTATTAAAAATTTATAGATATTATTTATAGGTATATTAAATAGGTATTTCACATGATATTTCGAACTGCCACATACAAATTTTAAAATCGGCGAGAAATTATTTTTTTTTTTGGCAAACATAAATCGAGTAATATCTGTATAATATTATATGTTTATCAACATATGTTTATCAGCATACATCATGATTATTAACATTTGCATTAGTAGATACGTTGTTATTAACACAGTTGTAGAGTATGGCAACATTAAGTTTTAACGGCTATAGCAAGGAACTTTCTACTATTTTAGCTCCGAACCATGCAGAGACTACTGGAAATTATGTTAGTGTATAAATAGACCAACCGCGCCACTCAAGTGAGTGAGTTTGTTGGGAGTCGTCGTTAAGTGAACATCAAAGCGTTCTACTGTTATTTAAGTGTGTGTTGAAGTAAACTGTAAAAATGTAGTAAAAGTCAGTGTTTATTTAAATTGTTTTCTTTACATTTTAATAAATAAAAACTCCTTGTATAATTTCTTTAAACTACTTGACGCTTTTATTTTGAAATAAAAAGGAATCAGGTTTATTTAAACCATAATTTTTAAAAAGTAAAAACGTAATAATATACTATTAGCATTTTCTGGTCATTACGACGTTCGTTTAGAAAAAGGAACTTAAATACGTTATTGCTATTATGTCTAACAAGTTATGTTTAAAAAATTATCATTTATTTCCGGTTTTGAATATATCATATTTTCAAATTATTCGGCAATTCGGTTTTTTTGGATCGGTTAACTGGTTTTTTATAATTAAGAACTTTTCTTTTTTTTTTTGTCAAAAAAAAATTGTTTAACTTTTTGTACTTGTTTTGCATTCTTTTATACATTTTGACAATATTTTCTTATTTTGGTATCGAAAATCTCACGCTGATTAAAATATTTTGTAAGAACTAGCAAATATACCGTATTTGCCGGACGATAAGACGCACCTTTTTACTCTGAAAATTTGACCTAAAATCAAGGTGCGTCTTATCGTCCAAACGTTACTTATTTCTAAAAATTTATAGATACAATTTTGGGATGCGTCTTATGGTCCGATGCGTCTTATTGTCCGGAAATACGGTATAACTGAACAGAGCCTGTTCGTAAAAAATAAATGATTTCGGTTCCAAGAACGATTTCAATTGAATAGGACATTTTTCCGACGTATATTACGACGCTATTTTTTATTAAGCAATTTTATTAAGAATATTTAGATATTCTTTGAGGTCTCCAAAAAGTCTTCATTTTGGAAATACATATTTGGAAATAATTTTGGCACATTTTACTTTTATGTAGTAAATCTAACGCTCTTTAACGAACAGCTTAATTGTTAATTAAAAACAGATTTGATTAATATGACTAATTATGTATATTTTGTTTATTCTCTATTAAATTGTTCATTATATGTAAAAATATATCAAGAAACACAAAATAAAGAAAAACACAATGTTGCCAATTTTAAGGGAACAACGCTTAACTGTTTTTTCAGCTAAAACCGTATTTGAAATCTGTAAAAAAAACAATTTTTTGAATAACCCGCAAAAAGTCGGTTTTTTGAATACACTATTTCTAAGTAATTCAAAACAAACAAATTGAAGGAAGAAAACAATTTTTAAAATAAATTTGGATTAGCTTTGCTTTAACAAAAACTACTTCAAAGCAGTACAGATCCTATAAAATAAGATAGTATTTAAACGTTTTACCAAGTTTTTGCCGGATTGTTTAAACAATTAATAATAATGCTTTGCAGTTGCAACTTTTATTTTTCTTAATTCTACCAAAATGCTAACATGATTTGATTTAAGAGGAAAACACATTTTAGATTATAATTTCTTTATTATATCATAGAATACACAGCATAGGGTTAAGTATGGAATAGGACATCGGAAAACGTCGGTGACTTACGGACCAATTTCGAAGATTCTTACAACACAGAATAGGTATTCAGAAAATTTTTCTGAAAGTTTTAGGTATTTTTTTCCGAGAGCTTCTAAAAGTAATTTTTGTGTATATGTACATTTTTGGTAAAAAAGTAATGTAGTACATAATTGCATGAAAACTATTTAAAATAACTAACATGGAAAACAATTTATTTTGGTTATGGTATGGTAGGGTATTTGCGATTCTACTTTGTCAAATATACATAATTTTTCAATGTACTTTACGCTTTTGTTCTCACACAAAATTTCAAAGTTTAACTATAAAGTGCCGGTTTTGTTTGGGGAGCAATCAGTTTCATAGTATTGCTTTCAGTCGGTGGTCGAAAGCTCATTTTATTTTTCGGTTTCGGATAGTTAACCGTACGCAACAATAACAACTCTGAATATTTATTTAGTTTTTATTTAATTTATTTTGGTGAGATTCGTTTGTTTTTGTTTTAGATTCGTCTACAGAAAGTGTGTGTCGAAACAAAATGCCAATAAAAATACATAAAATTCAAAGAAAATATAAAGAGAAAATTGTTACAAAAGATATAAATAAGTTTGGGATAAAAACACTTCATGTTTATACTTATATGTATGCATATACATACATGCAAACATATTAGTACCTATAAAAAATACAAAGATTTATTTAAAATAAATCCAAAGTATTTAAAATACAAAACAAAAACAAATTTTAAAATTTCAATTTTTAAGAGAGTGGACAACTAAATAAGAAACAGAAAGAGATAGAGAGAGAAAAAGTGAAATAAATAATTATTGTTTTTCAAAAATATGTACGAAAATATGCAACAAGTTCATACAAATTAACTTATCTAATGAATAAATTAAAGAAATAAAACAGATAGAAATGTATCTTGTTTCTGGAATTTTTCTAAATTTGAAAGTGATTCAAGTGATTGCTTTCTTGTTAATTCATAAAAGTGTTTAAATCGACAACTACAACAATATCGTAATGTTTATTTCTTAATTATTATTGGAAATAAAATACATCAACCAGAACACCAATTAATATCCAAATATTTATTAGATTTATCAAAAAATAACTCGTTTTATGTACAACAATGACTAAATGTTTCGCATTTTATTAGTTTTTTTTTACTCAGACACATTTTACGCCCTGCATTCCACAAAGAAATTTTGTTTTATTCAAGCTTTTTTAACCAGGGATGGAAATCTTAGTATTATGGTGCTTTAATTTTGCGCGTACAAGAGCAAAACGTCGGCAGTTTTGCGGACACAAATTTATTCATGTTCATGTTCTTCTGCATGAGGAAAACTTGTCGTCGTTCTTGTTCATAGTTTTCAGTGAAAATTTCTTTTGAAGGCTGAAATAGTTGTGCGAACTAATGTTCTGGGGGTTACTCTCTATAGCGATACGAAAGCAAATTCGATGCGATAAGCGTACAAATTGATACTCTTACGCATCGAATTTGCTTTTGCATCGCAATAGAGAGTAACCCCCCTGTCAGACAAAATATAGTTTGTTGTGTAAACAAATCTATGAAGCGTCAAATGGGAGGTAAATCTTGAAAACATACAGTTTCATATTGTTTAATTTTTCTTTGTTTTGGAGTTCTGAAAGAAATTAAATGGGTTCTTACCCAATTTTAATTGAATCATAAATATTCTAAATATAAATTGAATGGGAAAACTGTTGTTTCAAAACATTTGTTATATTCGAATATTAGTAAAGTTATTCAAATTTGGCAGCTCGAAAAAATGAAAATAAAGGGATAATATCAAAAGAGTTTAGTACCATTTTTAAATCTTAGTTTTCCATCCCTGCTTCTAATCCATCCAACTTCATTGTTTTAAAATCGAATTTTATATAATAAGCACGAATGTAGTAAGGATATCAAGACACGCATTCTACTGACTAAATTAATCTGCGTAATTAGAAAACCTTCGCAGAATTAGAGCAAAGAACAAGGGAGTTTATAAAGGCTTTTTATTTTTATTCAGTTGTTTGAATTATCAAACTAACTAACTAAAATAACAAGCGAATTTTGATAGCGCAAAGTTGCGCTGTACCCACACAACCTGAGCAATAGAAAATTTATAAAACTTCACCAAATAAATAATTCTCGAACAAAAATTTTTGTAAATTTATGACTGCTGCTAATATGGAATAAATTTCAAGTATTTTTTCGATCAATATTGCTAATGGTTTGTTATTGATATCATTTGCGATAGGTGAACATTTTCGAATCATTAATCGGATAAAATTCGATGGTGATATAATTTTCGAATGCTTAGGTTAGGTGGGTTGCTATGAACTTCACCATGTCATTCTGCGTTTAATTTTTATTAAAATATTAGCCCACACAATTTTTTAAAAATGTTTAATAAAGAAACACAATATGTACACATTTCAATGTGTTAAGCTAGATTTACACAATTGAAATTTTCTTCAATATTTTTCTTCAAAATGCTTCAAACTCGTGTAAACAGCAAAATTTCTTAAAAATTTATCGTGTAAATCTAGCTTTATAAAATGAATGATAAAAGTATTATGTAGGTATATCATATCATATTACTATGGTCGTTACTTAAAAGTAATAATTAAAAGAAATTGTAATTGATAGCATTTCTTATCAAAAATGCTGAAATTTACTTTTTAAACTTTACACTGGATTTATGTAGAGGCTATACAAGAATCGTTAAGGCTCCAATTTAATATTAATATTCTTTTGTTTAAGTATTGTATTTTGCATATTTTCATTTCATGGTTACACATGCATACATACTCGTATACGTATACGAGTACACATATGTTTGATGATGCCATCATTTAACGTTTGTTGTAGCAAAAATTAGACAAAACAATCAACAACTCAACTGAATTTAGCATATATTTTAAATTTAATGAGAATTACTCGAGTATGTACGAGTAGTATGTGTTAGATATTCAAAAATAATAATAAATAAAAAATTAAAGAAAGTTAGAAACATAAAACCATTATACATACATACATACATACATAGATATGTACATATGTAGTTTTTATAGAATTGTGCATGTCTTTTAAATAAATTTATATACGGAATGTAAATATACATATAAAGGGTGATACAAACTGTATGTAAGATTTTTATTAAAAAGAAAACACAGTTTGCGCCACCCATAGTGTAATGCTAGTTTTTCACCTGCATATCTGCAATAGAGGAAGTTAAATCAAAGATTGCGTAAATGTTGGGACACCCTGTGTAAGAGTATAGGTACCCGAAATATATTTATACATATGGGGATATATAGTATGTGTCTCGCCTTACATAAAAAAAAGTTCGCGGTACACCACCGAATATGAAGTATTGTTGCAAGACAATTTCGAAAAAAAAATTTTGTTTTTTTGCCAAAATACATTTTTTGTTATATCTTCGGCATTTATAGTCCGATCTTAAAGTGTGATATATCGATGTTTTTGTCTTCAGGAGATCTATCGATGTTATTATCTTGCATTAACCTCAAATATCCCGTTTTATTATTTACTCACCAGATCTCAGTTCCTACCACCCTAATATCAGAAAATAAAAAAAAACGAAGTTTTTCGATTATTCCAACAGAACTATTGAAAAAATTAATTTTTGTTTTTTTGCCAAACGTAGGGGTTACCTTTTTAATTTTTTTTGTCATATAATCGGTATTTACAAACAGAAAAGGCATGCTTTAATGTAATGAGAAAAATCATGTAAAAAGTCACTGTTTAAATCCCCTAAGAAATAAAATAACACCGGTACTACTCTCTTACTTTGTTTTGCTATTCGTTCTACCCGTGAAATAATTGTTAGAATTTCGTCTGTATTTACTAATATTTAATCGTGTTGTGTTTATTTCAATTATAAAACGTTAAAAATTAATTAAAATAAAGTAAAAAATGTCTTTTACTGTTAGTGAATTAAATAATACTAAATTACCAACGAAGGGCGATGCTATTAATTTTTTCTTGTATCTACGTTATAACGCCGATCGAATTCGAAAGTTGGGTGCATTTAAACAAGAAGCTTTGAGAAGTATTATTCTTTTGTGGCAGCGCGTAGGTATTCCAGTTATGTCGGTAAGTGGTGTTCGTAAATGTTTGGATAAGCTTCTAAATAATTACTATAAAATGGTCAAATATAATTTGGAGCAAATTTCAATCGACTGAGCCGCCATGTTTGCAGTTCTACATGCAAGTCCAGCTGGAAACATTACAATTTTCGGAAGTAATAATTGCAATACCAGGTTAGCACAGGGAAAATAACTTTATTTGATAGTCTTGTTTGCTAAATTTAATTATTTTCGCAGCTTATCCATGCCATTCTCTGAATCTGCCATGGCTGTCACCGAAGGAGCAACGCATGGGCCATATTTTTTTCAAAATCGAGAACCGGCAAAAATACAGTAACCCTGATTCATTTAAAAATATGATTGATTAAAATTTCACGATATTTTGAATGTAACGTTAAAATTTCAGCACACACGTAGAATTAAATTTTTTATAATATTTAGACAATATTTTAATACCGAAACACTTAATTTTTCATAAACTGAAATTTTTTTAATAATTTAAATTTCTCAGTTTAATTGTGAGCTTTAATTTTCTGATATTAGGGTGGTAGGAACTGAGATCTGGTGAGTAAATACTAAAACGGGATATTTAAGGTTAATGCAAGATAATAACATCGATAGATCTCCTCAATACAAAAACATCGATATATTGCACTTTCAGATCGGACTATAAATGCCGAAGATATAACAAACAATTTATTTTGGTGACCCCTACTTTCGGCAAAAAAAAATTTTTTTTTTCGAAATTGTGTTGCAACAATACTTCATATTCGGTGGTGTGCCGCGAACTTTTTTTTCGAGACACTCTAATGTACATATACATACAGACATATATCGAATTTAAAATAAATGCAAGCAAAGGCCTTAAAATTTAATTAAGAAGAAGAATAACAACAACAACAACAACAACAACAAAACGACAACATCACAATTTGCGGAATAATACGTTTCGATCTAAAAAAGTTTTCAAATCTAATTAAATATTTAACAAATTGATTTTACTTTGATTATTATTTGTTTATTTTTTTTTTCTTCAATCAACAACAATTACAATATTACACAAAAGAGAGTGAGAAAATCAGCAACAATAATCGACAACACAACTGCAGCAACAACAATATAAAAATGACCTCAACTTCAACAATAAAACGATTTATATACATTTTCGATGTTCTTTGCACTGTAAGTATTGTTTTCGTTATTAAATATACATATTGTTTTTATTAAGAAAAGAACTGAAAAGAAAAATATTTTCAATGGGAATGCATTACCCAGCTGTTTGACGAGTCATACCGTTTATGCAATATAGGTATTTCACTAATATTTAATTGCATGGCTGACACTTTTTTATATACTTTTTGTATTATTTGACATGTATATGCTCAATTGGTTACTTTATATATCCCATGTAATCTAGCGTGACATAGATTGTCACTTTTGTGTCCCTAAGTAATCTAGATTGTAGCCACTTTGAAATGTTTTATGTACTTCAAAAATTAAATCGTTCCCCACGTTAACCCATAAAAAATACAACTGTTAAAACAACATTTATCATAAGAGAATATTCATTAAAGTAGATACAAAGTGTTTTGTTAAAAAAAATATTTTGAAAATTTTAAATATGGTATACGAAATTTTGTTTCGTATCAAGTTATGGGTTAACGATATTTAAACATTAATGGGTAAAGGAATTACAAAAAATATTATTAATTATATTTAGGTATTATTTTGTCAGCGTTAATTTCTCTACTTTCTTTTTTAATTATTACTACTTTCAGCCAGAGCTAGACATTTTAAATAAAAGGTGCAACCTCTTAACTTAATCAGATTTTGCTAAAAAGTTCAGTATTTCAGTATTTTTAGAAAACAATTTTAAACTTTGGCAGCACCGGAAAGACTAAAAGACCGACCTAATGTTTATATATAAAGACTGAATATTGCTATAGACAGCCATTATTAAATTTTGAACTGGATTCATTGCTCGTATCAGGATTAAGTTGTTATACATACTCGTATAGTTGCTTATTGCGTCAGAAACATCTTTTTATACATACAGTAGCTCCAAGCGAAACTCGTACAGCAGGTTTTGTTTTATATTTCTCTTATTTGTGAGGTAGTTTCAATAGATGCACCGAGTTTCGCTTGGAACTACTGTATGTATAATCAAGTGAATTAAAACAGGGTTGTGTGTTTTTAATTTAAACAAAAATAAAAAACATATGTACGTACATCCGAAAGATTCACAAAAAACAGTGCCTGTTATCTTCAGCTAAAAATAAAATTTGGAAAATTTATCTATCACCATTTGAATGTTTATTCCATGGTGCAACTATACAATGTGAGTGCAAATCGACAACAAATACAACACAAAACAGAAACAACAGGCATTTTGATTGTGTAAAATAATGTACTACTGACAAAAATACTTGAAAATGTATTACTTTTGACATAAGTAAATTGTAAACAAAGTCAGTCAGCTGGGCTACTGCACTCACCTTGTATAGTTACACCATGGTTTATTTAATAGCGTTGAGTTTCTAGAATCCTTTCAAGTTTTTGAGAAACGTTTTAGTCCAAATAATGCTCAATCCAGCAAACACTTTGTAATTACATGCCATTTTTTAATGTTTAAATTTTTTGTATTTATGTCTGGATTATGATCTGATTTTTAAATACTGTTTAGATATCTGTATGTGCCACTAAATACACCTAAATATGTATAATGCTAACATTCCATATAAACAATAAATATACATAATTAGAATTTAGTTAAGAATTTGTATGGATAAGTAGCTAGTAATGGTTTTCTCATAGACTTTATATTTTCGAAAACACGAAACCAGTCTTCACTTGAGCCGTTTCCAATCACCTTTTACTGATAATCAATGAGTTGTTATAGTCGTAACTTGTAACTAATTATTTTAGTGTTATCAAAATAATGACTAATTTTTTAAATGTCTATTTTTAAGAGTACTTTGTTTGCATTTACTATTAATGAAATAATGAAAAGTGAAATTTACAACTCAGAAAATTCTAGACTTATTCTAGAAATGTAAAATTAACAAAAGCTGGACAACCTGATATACGTTTACACATAATATGCAGAAAATTCGGTGTCCGTATTGCATTGCCGGTGGGTAGGTAGGTACATAAGAATGCTTTTTTTAAGGTTTTTATATTCCTGATTAGGTATGTATGTATGTATATAAAAACTGAGCATATTGATTATTTGTGTTAAATTTTAGAGGTTCCTATAAATGTCTTGGGATTTCAAAATATTAACAAAGTGCGGTTTGTGGTATAATTAAACTGGAACGTCACTGTATATATGTATGTACATATACAAGTACGACTTAATTAAATGCATGTGTAGGTACAAATACGAAATTCGAATAACTATAAACATATGTATGTTTGTATTTACATACTACAAAGTAAATGAAGATTAGGGTGTTATTTTTTATTAAATTTTTTTAAACTTGTTATAAAACTGCTAATTTGAAAATTTTAGTAAATTGGGATAATGTAAATCGTGTTGTATCGGCTTTGCGAATGTGTTTATAACGTAAACATTTTTTTTCTTTCAGTGCAAAAATACGAGCTAAATTGTCATCTCAAGTTTAATAATAATCCGAAAATTCTTCGTTCAAAAAAGGAAGAACTACCCTAATGTATATATAAATATACATATATTTTAATGGGAAATTCAATTAAATTGTTTGTCGGTTTTTTGTAGTTCTAAATGAAATGCTTTATTTTTCTTTGAAAACCAATTTATGTGTTTGTATTGTGTATGTTAATTAATATTTTCAAATTTTTCAATAATGAAATTGTTAAATAATTTGCAAGATTTTTATTAAAGTAGTAGCATTATTTAGCTATTTAAAATTTTTAACAAATTTAACAAAATTTTTCTTATTTTGTAAATAAATTTACCACCAATTATAATGGTCAAATAATAATATAGAATGTTTTTAATTGTACCCATGTTTATATTAAATCAAAGTAAAATTTGTATAATTAAATTTGTATTTAAACTAGTATTCATTAATAAAATTTCAGATTTGTTTATGGGTTTTTATTAGAAGGATTTAGATTAACGATTGAGTTTCATTTGAATTACAAACATTCAGATAGAACAGGTGTAAAATTAATTGAAATTAAAATTAAAACAAATAAGAAAGTATAGTCAGGCATGACCGATCATGTAACATTCTACCCCAAGTACAGGCACAGAAAATGTTTTTCAGAAATGGACTCTATGTGGGAGATTGAGGATGCTGTAGCTTAATTGGTTAGAGAAAGTGAGTGTTACTTCTAAAAAAAAAAAAAAAAAAAAAAAATGGACCGATTTATCCAACAATAATCAATAACAATTCGAAATATCTTTTAAATTACTGCCACTACTTTGCGCACAAGTTTATATGGACATCCAGTTAAATCGACTCAGGAAGTGACTCAGAGTCTATCTGTATGCTTTAACTCAGTGTTACCTCCCCACTATGGTTGTGTAGGGTATAAATACCTCTTAATGAATCAACCTAATTATGTATATGTCTGTTAATACGGCACTATTGCAATTCTGACGTATGAGCTCTAATGATATTGCCTTAGAAATTCTAAGAAACAATCGTTAAATATTATCGTTAACAACTGTTCCTTCACGAGTATATGCCCCAGTCTGGCATATAAATACAAAATAGTTACTTGTAAATACTCATATTAACTATACTTTTAGTAGTTACAATTGGTTTGCAACTAATTGTTGTGATTATAAGACAAATATATATGTTCCATTTACAACCTAATGTATAAATTTTATGCCGTCTGACTCTACAATAGCAGTAATAGCATGTTGTTCGTAATTTCAACAAACAAATTTAGTTTAAGTGAATTTCATACAACGTAAAACTCTCACGAAAGGTCCTAAATAGAACAACTAATATCAATATTATTTATAAAAGTATTTATTAGATAAAGCTGCAATTGGAGTTCAGAACAGATATTTCTTCAACTTGTTGTATATTCTACTTAAAATCTATTGAAAAATTCACCACACTTTATAATAGTTATTAGCTCTTTCATTATTATGATTTGCCACAAATGCGCATAAAGCAACTTTGTTAATTTACATCCATAGTATATATTTTTTTTCGCTGCAAATTTATCAAAAGATTAATAAAAATCATTGTTAAAAGCTGTATTGTGTGTTGTTTAGTTGAAAAATGTTATAAAAGAATATTAAATTAAGTTGAATTGATTCAACTTTTTAGGGCGTTTACTACGAGTGCATGTGAACGTAGGAAAGTGTGATTATAAATAACTAGTCAAATATTTTGGAATTTTTATTGAAATTATAGAAAAATATTCATACATACTTACATATATTGTTAGAGCGTTTTTGATGACATTTTACGCAACTACAAACTGCAGAATACTTACATATCGTCACCTAAAATGCCTAAACCCGTAACCCTCATTATCATAATTTTACAGGAGAAACAAAAAACGTTTTTTTTTTAATGTGGAGAAGTTTGGATGAAATAATTGTGAGACTTGGTATTAAACTGCAATGAATAAAGTTAATTTGTGCCGCATATTCTTTAAAGTTTTAAATACGTAAACAACGACAAAAATGTACATAACTAGTTACATTTACATTTACATTCACATTTTTCCATTATCAACCTTAATAAAATCGTAAAGAGTGTTTCTTACATATTTGGGATTATTTTAACAAAAATTTAACCCACTTATTCATAAAAACTTACAACAGGTTTATTAAGCAAATTTTGTATGGAAATTTTATAAACCTGTTGTAAGTTTTATGAATAAGGCCATAAATGTTTGAAGATGCTGTTTTAAAAATGTAAAATTTTGTTTCTCTTTTTAGTAAAATTTTTAGACATAATTTATGTCAGAGCTTTTGTAAATCACGGGACATTACAAATAACTCGAAAACATTCCAAGTAATTTTTTGCTTCATTTTCTTTTTACTATTACATATTTGATTTATTTTTTGTACAAATACATTAAATCACATAGTTATTGAATTGTATTGCTGTTCTTTAAATTATTAATTATCAAATTATTTTGAAATTGTGTATTTAAGAACAACAAACAATTTATGGTTTGTTTATTTGCAGAAAATAAATACATACGAGTACGAGTATAAATATGTATAAACAAATCTTTCTAATTTCTTAAAAATGTTTACACAAAAATTAATTAAATTAAAAAAATAAAATATTCATTGGTTGCACAGCTGTATGATTCCGAAAACAAACAGTTTCGCTTTTAGAGTAAATGGCACCATGACTCAAACACGTTTTTCAAAACTGTGTTAGATTTAATAATAGTCATTTCAATAATCTAGAAATATTTCGTATTTTCCCGTTGAAATTTTGATAATCACTCAGGAATATGTACGTCATAAGAAATATCTACTACCCCAGAATGATAGAAATAAAGATAACGACATACGCATGATTGACGTAGATTGTGCTTTTTTAAGGATTGCCAAGTGCATTTTGTGAGAGTTGGCAATCATATTTTTTATTTTCATGAAATGTACAGTGGACAAATGCAAGCAAAATAACACTAAAAAATCAAGTAAGTAATTGTACTAGAAGAGAAAATGATCAATGCTTTTAAAAAAATGTTAATATTTTTTTTAGCTGGTGGAAAATCTGTAACCTATTAAAGTTTCCCCAAATATGAAGCACAAAGGAAGCTTTATGTAACGTGTTTATTATAAACTTTATTTTTTAAGAATTTCTTAAGAATATGAAACCTGTCATCAAAGAAGGCGTACTACTAAAGAAAATGACGAAATTGAGCTGCGTATGACGGCTTGGAAAATAAAAAATACAAATCCTGGCATTACTGTTAATCCTCTAGAGGCCATGAAGGTGGTCTAAGTAAGCCCTCAAAATTGTTAATGATTTAAACATTTCCATTATGCGATGCCATTTTCATAAAGTTAAATGGATATAAGTTGTTACCGACAATTGCAAACACATACGACGGAAGAAATAAAAATATGTACTTTAGAGTAAAGTCACTTAATGCCGAAATTTCTCTGCATATAAATACAAGAAAAAAGAAATTTAATAAAACAGAAATTTATTATCAAACAACTGTAATTGTCGCACTGTTATTTTACAACAACTTTATTTAAATTTTGACAGATTGAACTATTAGAATGGCTTTTTGCGTGACGTCATTTGTGCGACCTGCACAGAATTTTAAAATTTTGTGTTCGTAATGGCGTAATCTGTATTTCTACCAATCTTGAATAGTTTTACCTGATTTTACGATTTATCGTCAGTTTGACAATTTTAATTTGATTCTGAATTTAAAGTTGATAAATTGTCTTCATACTTAAGGAACGAATCTGTGAGAATACCACAACTATTTTGCGTTTTTGCAAACAAATTATCTGGCAATAATGTTTAGAGATATGATATGTACATATCTTATCTGTTCTATTCTTGACATTGTGTTAAAATATACATACATACATACATACATACATACATACATAAATAAATTTTTAATTTCATTTTCGAAATCCATATGCATCAACAATTCTCATGTAATTTTTGACAATTTTGCCTTATCAAATTTGCGTGATCAAATTTGTTTATGTAAATTTTGTTAAGGCTACTGGAAATTATAGCCGATATTATGTCTATAAAAAAAGCCGAAGAACAAATTCAGTATCTAGAGATATCGAACGAGTATATACACATATTTACTGAAAACAAAGCGGACATTAGATCCCTGAAGATTATGTATGCACATCAAATCGAAAATTCCAAGAATATCGGATGTGTCTATAAAGATAGAGCTATATTCATCGTTTAACCTTGTAAGGCGCCACTGTGCGTCGATAAAATTACGAAGACTGGCTGTTTTAAAATAGATACATAATTCACGTATTTCAGCCAAAGTATGTTCAGAAACATATTTGTCAGATTTATATTCCAAGTCAAGAGTGTTTGGTTGGTCCACTCAGTGTGAACCTTTTCCCACTGTAAAATAATTTTGTATATAAAAAACACAGATTCGTGTATATACAGAAATAAAGAAAAAACTAAATAAATATATATGTACATATGTATGTACATACATATAGTCGTATATAACATACTACTGAGCGAAATTTCATTGGCAATAAATTAAATTATTTTTTGCAACAGTTTGATACAATCACTTTTATGGTGACTAATTAGAGGATGTGTACACTCAGCAAGCGTCATACATAAATACAAACTAAATCAATTTTATTTATTGTCTCTTTATTTGTTTGTAAATAAATGAAAACCTTTATACAATTTGACAATATTTCACACAAAACTTCACTTTGTGCGTGTTTTTCTAATAATGACAACCTTGTTGATGGCAAATTAATGGCAATTTTTGCCATATATTATTTAATATATTTAGGCCCATTATTACAACTTAACAATAGTTAAAGGTATGATGTTATCGGACAGATAAGAAGTATTTGGTTATTATAAGTTTTTATAAAAGAAAATCATTGAAATAGTTTTATATATGTAAACACGAATATATTTAACTCACATTTTATGGAGAAATATAGTTATTATATAGTGTTTTATTCATATTAAAATTTTTGTGTCTCCTGAACCGTTTCCAAACTTTCGAGAAACTAAAAGAATTTGAAGCATATGGTTCTGCGTACTCTACTAAATAACTCTAATGCACTCTGATGCTCTTGCTTTGTGTCTATATGAGTAAGTAGATAAATTACAATATTTTCAGGTCAAAAAATTCAATTTTTTAGGCAAAAAATTGTTTTTCTCTTCATACATTTATTTATAACTGCGAAACTGTTGCTTATGTAGCGAAACGTTGTATAACCCGATTAAAGGAATTGTAATTCTTAATTTTTCTAAATTTGTTTCAGCTTATTCGGACTAGTGGTTCTCGAGTTATGACAAACAAAAGAGCCTAAAACGTGATAAATTCCCTATACGATACTTACTAACTTCAAATTAGTTTTTAAATTACTTCTTCATGTAAAATGACCAAACGATTGATGCAGAAGTTCTTCTTTTTGTGGCTACTTTCATAAACAATTATCAGAATTGAGTCCCGAATCAATCACCTGAAAAATGTTGTACAGTGTTATTAAACCAAATTAAAATTTTGTTTAACTAATTACACCAACACTAATTGGAGAACAATAACTTTTATAAATAAATATTTATCATGTCAAGTCACATCTAACTAGTTTATATTAATTATTTTCACAATTTTTATTCAAAAAGATGACAAATATTTTATAACACTTTGCGATATTCAGTTCAGTAGAATTGGATTTTCATGTAATAATTATGTCATCAAGGTGCTTTGAGTCAGTCATTCTTACTAACTATATATGTACTATAATTACATATATACATATATACAAAAATAACAAAAATGATGAGAATTTTACAACACTAATCAAATTGTTTATAATCGTGTATATTTTTTGAATTCTGCTTGTGTTTTGTTTTGCATAAATAATTTCTTTAAGATTTGTCAGTTAATGACTTTTTGTACTCAGTGTGTAATTTAGTAATTATAATTACATAACTACATATTTAATATTAGTCGTTTAAAATAATATGACTGTACATATTTATGCAGTTGGTATACAATCACAATTGTATTTGTTTAACAAAAAGTGTGTGTAATGCGTTAATACTCGTACACGCAGGTACGTATTCATGTGAATGTTTCAATTAGGATGATCGTTTAAATTAGTATTTGCAAAAATTTAAAACGCGTTTTATTAACTTAAAATTGTCTTTAGTAAATTATAAATACATATGTACATATGTATGTCATTTTGAAGCGTAAATGGTTGTAATTTATTCTCACTTAGTTATTGGACATTATAAGATTGAAAACAACTTTTTTTTGCTTTGAAAATGTCGAATTTTGTGAAAACACAGCATCATATGTGGGAAGATTTTCTTTACTTCTTTAAGTTTAGAAAAAGTGTCACTGAAGCTCATCAAAGTTTATGGTGAATGTGTTCCACCGGCTTCAACGTGCGAGATATGTTTTTTGCGGTTCCGACGTGGTGATTTTCATGCGGAAGACAAAGATCGCCCAGGCCATCCAAAAATTTGAGGTTCATAAATTAGAGGCATTATTTCATGAAGATTGTTGTCAAACTCAACAAGAGCTTGCGAAATCGTTGGGAGCTACTTAAGCAGCAATTTTAAAACATTTGCAAGCAGCAGGATTCATGAAATTGGCTGCCATATGAATTAAAGCCGAGAGACCTGTAAAGAAGATTTTGCATGCCCGAAATACTGCAAAAGACATGATAGTGTAATATTCCATAATGCCAGCGCTCTGCCACATGTTGCATTTGTTTCGATCGTTGCAGAACGCTCTATATATAAATATTTTGTTTTAATTTCAGAAATATTTGTGATGGAATAAAATAGAAATTTTTCTAAATAATGACGTTTTCATCTAACAGTGTAGATACACTATCTTGTAGCTTTAAATGCTGATCTCAGAAAATTTACGAACTAAATTTTGGTATTGCTAAAATTACAAACAATAACGGATAATGGAATAACAGTCGTTTGTACAATTGGGTACAATTGTCTAAGTTTGGCTTTTCAACGTGCTCTTCGCTCAAGTCCTTGAAGTCATATAATGATAGATATCATTTTCAGCTAAATTGATATAATTGATCAAAATTAACAACTGAATAATGCAACGTAAATGTGTAAAAAAAAATACTAAAATGACTCCCTTAAAACCCAGAAATTTGTTTATTTAAAGTACGGTCACACTTGGCAAAGGTTGTGTCTTATCACCATTACTTTTTAACTGTGTCCTTGACGTTGTTATGAAAAATGCCACACTCCATAGAAGGGGAATCACGTGGGGTCTGCAAGGTCGATTAGAGGATCTTGATTACGCAGATGACATCTGCTTATTAACACACACAGTTTCCGACATGCAAACGAAGCTAACACTAGTTTATGAAACCGCACTATCCGTTGGTCTAAAGTAAACATGGGTAAAACAAAAACAATGCGCATAAACGTAAATAATGAGCAGAGGTTCAACATAAGGAACCATCAACTTGAAGATGTAGAGTCTTTCTGCTACCTAGGAAGTATACTCGACAAAAGTGGTGGCTCAGCCGCAGATATCTCCAGCCGAATAAATAAAGCTCGACAATCGTTTGGGCAATTGTATCCCGTATGGAATTCATCATATATATCACGGCGTACAAAACTAAGCCTATTCAACTCAAATGTAAAATCCACCTTGTTATATGGCTGTGTGACGTGGAACGCTGCAACACGAGATATACAAGCCTTACAAGTTTTTATAAACAAATTTTTTTTTTTTTTTTTTTTTGCATATTCTTTTTTATTGTATCTTCATTTTAAATGAACTAACAATAGGTATTCAAATCTTAAAACTAGAGTTAATTAAGATAAGTGCAGCCAATGCTAGGCAAAATCTAGTTTTCAAATTCGATAGGATATAATGAGCAACATGTATTTATTCATCTGAGAGCGGTGGTGTCCCTCCTTCTCAAACGGCTATGACCGGGATGTTGTAAGATGTCTCGAGCGAGGGGATTTGGATGAGTTTCCAGCTTACCCAAATAAAGGGCCACGTGTTTAGTTATTTCCCATTTGACAAGTGGAACATCAAGATCGTTGTGTATGTTGTTGTTTTTAATATACCAAGGAGCGGTAGTTATCATTCGTAGAATTTTGTTTTGACGGCGTTGAATTTTCTCAATATTGGAGTTGGAGGCAGTGCCCCATAACTGGATACCATAGCACCAAATTGGCTTTAAGATTGAGTTGTAGAGTAGAAGCTTACAATCGAGCCGAAGGACGGAGATTCTGCCGATGAGCCAATGAATTTGGGCTGCTTTCAGTTTCATTTGAGTCAGCTTAGCATCTATATGTGGTTTCCATGTGAGGCGACGGTCCAGATGAATATTAAGATATTTCACGTGTGAGTTTTGAGGCACTATATGGTCATTAATACGAATAGGGGGACATGATTCCCTACGTAGAGTAAAAGTTACGTGGGTGCATTTCTGTTCATTTATTTTTATTCCCCATTGTCTTGCCCATTTCTCCACTTGCGTTACGTGGTGCTGTAATTGAATCGAGGCATCTTTTGGATCTTTGTGAGTACTGAGAAATGCCGTATCATCAGCAAATATTGACGTATGAATTTCATTGTTTGTTGGCATGTCTGCTGTGTACAGCAAGTAGAGAATTGGTCCTAAGATACTACCTTGAGGGACGCCAGCACCTATAGGTTGAGGACGGCTTAAATAATCACCTTCTTTAATCATAAACTGACGGTCGATTAAGTATTTCCATAGTAGGTGTTGAAGATTCACCGGCAAGTTCTGCTTTAATTTAGATATCAGGCCTTCATGCCATACTTTGTCGAAAGCTTGAGAGACGTCAATAAAGAGTGCCGAACAGTATCTCTTTTCCTCAAAGGTTTTTCTTATGACTTGTACCAATCTATGTGTTTGTTCTATTGTACTGTGTTGACGTCTGAAGCCAAACTGGTGATTGGGAATGCAGTTGTTTTCATTCAAAATCGGAGTCAGCTTGGTTATAAGCAATTTCTCGAATAATTTGGACATAGTTGGTAATAGACTTATTGGCCTATACGACTCAACTTTGCAAGGATCTTTTCCCGGCTTAGGAATCATCTTTACTAGTGCAATTTTCCAAACCGGAGGGTAGTATTCAAGCCGTAATATGGCATTAAAAAGAAAGAGGATTAATCTTTTTGCAATGCGAGGCAGCTCAAAAATCATTTTATTGCTGATTTTATCAAACCCAGGTGCTTTTTTAACATTTAAATTATCAATAGCCTCAACAACCTCCAGATATTGAAATCTTATTTGTACAGGTGGTCTGGCAACAACAGGCGGTAGTTCGCTAATGTCAGTATCCGTATTGGGAGTGAATACATTTTTTAAATGACTTACGAAAAGGTTGCCTTTTTCTTCGTTATTTCGTGCCCAAGATCCGTTCAAAGTACGCAGTGGAGGTTTTGCGATTACGGGTTTTCTCAGATTTCGGACTGCACGCCATAATGAATAATTTGACTGGGAAGTTGCGTCTAGACCTTCCAGATGTTGTTTGAGAGACACTGCTTTTTGCGCTTCTAGCAAGATCCTAAGGTTTTTGGTACATTCTCTCAACCTAGTTTTAAGTTGGGGCGATCTGTGTTGTTGCCACTCTCTTCGGACTCTCCTTTTTTCAGACAATAGTTGCTCAACATCTGCAGAAAAAACTCTGTTGTACCTATTCGGGCGGTAAGTGGAAGAAGCATGTTCTGCGGCTTTCTCGACATGTTCATTAAGACTTTTTATACAGGCATCGATGTCTTCAGCAGTTTTTAACGGGAGTTTCTCTGTGCAGTGAGTGCTGATGTATTTTTTGTATTTTAACCAATTCAGACGTTTGACAAGAAGTAAGGCATCAGTTACGCTTTGCTGAGGACTTCTGATGGTGATTACAGTGGGTGAGTGATCTGAAGAAAGATCCAGTGAAGCCTCGACTTCAATGAGTTCCGGGGATACCCCTTTCGCCACGCCGAAATCGATAACGTCAGGAATTTTTTGCTGGTCAGTTGGCCAATAAGTTGGTTGACCAGTTGAAATCACATTCAGTCCCATTTCAGACAGGGAGTCGTACAAGATACGACCTTTAGGGCTAACGAGTCGTGAGCCCCAGAATGTATGCTTAGCATTGTAGTCGCCAGCCGCTATGAAACGGCTACCTAGTGATTTGTAAAAATCTCTATACTGATCTTTTGTTATTGAAAATCTGGGCGGACAGTAAACTGACGAAATCACGAGGTTTTGACAAAAGTTCTCAATACAGATGTTTGTTGCTTGAAGATAACACTCTGAAAGACCACCCAATGAATGGTGTTTGATTCGCGATTTGACCAATATTGCCGAGTCACCACATGATCTATCTCTGGGGTCCTTGGTGTCGTAGAATGTATAACCACTTATTTTAAAAATGCTTCTCGACGTCATATGAGTCTCGGAAATCAGCATTACATCAATTTTCTTATTAAAAAGAAAATATTCAAGTTCATTTTTGTGTTGGCGTATGCCGTTTGCGTTCCAGAAACATATTTTGAGACAGTTCATGGTCTATTAAGTATGGCCTGCAGTAGCGTGGACTGCATTTTTTGCATCTCCTGCATCATACTTGTCATGCTTGTCATGAAATGGTTCATGGATTGCACCAGATTCTCCATTATATCTTCAAGACGGCTAAAATTGTGGCTGTTTGTATCATTTATTGGTGATTCATTTTGCAGTGTTGGTTGGTTAGATCTTAGCACGTTGGCATATGAAAATTGGCTAGTGGATGCTTGTGCTACGGGGGGAATAATTGTAATAGGTACTTTTGTCGTCTGAGTAGGGGTAGAAGCGGGTTTGTTGATCAAGGAGCGTTTAACGACCCCGAAAACAGGGCAACCCCTGTAGTTGGTAGTGTGGTTTCCACCGCAATTGCTGCATCTTTTTACCCTGGAATCATCCTTAGGTTTATCGCACTTTGAGGTGTCATGAAGATCCCCACAAACAACACAAACAGTAGGCAACTTACAATAAGATTTAGTGTGACTATATTCTTGGCAGTTCGAACACTGTACTGGGCCAGATCGCTTATGAGGTTCTTCCACTGTAACTCTTCGGTGCATTATGAATTTCAAGTCATATATAGGATGTGTTTCATTATTCTTCAGCTTAACATCACCAGGTTCTAACTCCACTCTAAATAATGGTTGAGGGATCCTATCTCTGTTTCTTATATTTGATACGGCCTTGATTTTAAAGCCTTTGTCGGCCAAACTGCTCTTGATCTCCTCAGGATCAACAAAAGAATCAATTCCCTTAATTACGACTTGTAGACCTTTTGCGCTTTTAAGTTGATACGTGTAAAAATTCTTTTTCAAATTCCGAAACTATTCTCCGATAGTCGTTTTCATTATTAACCTGAATCTTTGTTTCATTAATATTGCCACGCTTAATTGGAGTCACATAAAAAGAATTTTCACCAATTAATGAAACTAATATTCTTATAAGTTCGTTTGAGTTTTTTTCTCTTAAATATATTGGAGGTGGTTTTACTGGCTTATTCATAGCGCTAGGGACATCATTTTTCTCTTGGAGGATGGCAAAACGATTTTGCGAGCGTGGCTCTTCAGCATTCTTTGATAATTTTGCGGCTGGTGTAATTTCGGCAGATTTTGGGCTTCTGCCTCTCTTCGATACTGTTATATAACGGTCCATTCCTACCTGTGTTTTTTGTTTTTCTTCAACAGCAACTATATTTGTAGGACTTAATGTGCCTTTTGCAGCTGTTGACGTCTCTCCAATATTTGATAACGAGGACCGTGAAGAAGACGGTCCTTCAGTGATTTTTCTATTTAAATTAAATATGCTTTGGGCTAAGTTTGTGCCCTGTTCAACACATTTATTCAAGTTTGGTGCACTTGCACTTAAATTCAGATTTGTGCTTATTTTTGGTTTCACAGTTAAGTAGTTTTTATTAAATTCGGGATTTTTAATGTTCTCATTACTAACACTTGCCGAGCTCAACACGAAATAAGCATTTCGGCTCTGGGGCCCACTCGCACTGTTAGAATTGTTACTCATTCACTGTCTCACTGTATTTAATTTTGTAGTTTTCAAATAATTAAAAATAAATTATTACAATTTATTAATTTTTTATTGCACCTAGTGCAATTATTTGACTTTGTAAAGTTTTTCACCTATTACGAGTTTTTTTCCACTTTTTTATTTAATTTAACTTTTTATACTTTTTCACCTATTACGATTTTTCACCGAAAATTCAGCCGCACTAAAAGTAACACGTCCGAACTGTTCGATGTATCAAGCAGAACCAGAACAAATGTCTACGTAAAATTTTACGGGTGTTCTGGCCCTTAAGAATCTCAAATATACGTCTGTGGTCAGAATCTAATCAACAACCGATCCATCAAGAAATACGTAGGCGGAAATGGTCCTGGATTGGTCACATTTTACGTAAACCACTAGATGACATAGCAAAGCAAGCTATAGAGTGGAACCCACAAGGCAGTCGACGAACAGGTAGACCATCGCATACCTGGAAACGCCAAATAACAATCGAGACTTCCAAACTAAACTTGAATTGGAATGAAATCAAACATCGTGCAGTAGATCGATATTATTGGATGGAACTTGTTTTGGCCCTATGCTCCTTGTAGGAGTTTAAAGGAACAGATGTATTGTAAGAGTTTCTGTAGGCAATGCCGGTTATCAACAACCCGTACAAAGGTACGGTCACACATGGCAAATATTTGACGAAAAAGACGTAACCACTAAGTAAAATACATTTAAATTCTTATATTTATTTTAAAAACTTGATCTTACAAAACACTTGTTAAATCAGATAGTGCCAAACAAATGTGTGCTCAAAAATATGGTTACGCTTTCTTGAGTAAATATTTGTCGTGTGTGACCATACTTTAAGTACTAAGAATTTATTTGTAAAAATGATTAAGATTTTGTTAAAGTAGCTTCCATATAATATTTATTTATTTACGAAAGAATAAATTTAAAACATAGACAGAGACAGTATTTTGATTTATCGTTTAACAAAAAGTTAATTGCACAAATAGTTAGTTTTTATGCAGTTTTTATTACTTTTCTGCAATTGCTTTAATTATAAAACATTTTAAATGTTTTATCAAGAACAATAATTTAAATACTTCCACCACAATGCAATGCTTTTCTTGGGACAAAGGACATGTGTTGAAATGAAATCCATGCAATGACGCAACAAAATAATTTAATTGTGTCTTTGAGAAACAAAGGATTTACTACATGCACTCGATTGTTACATTTAGATTTGAACTTGAATGAAATTGAAACAGTTGACTCTAAGTTTTTTTATTATCTTATTATGCATAAACGCTTCGATTTCAGTTAAACGTTATTTTGAAGATGGCAACTTTATTAAAAAATATATATTTATTATTACACATTAGAAACGTTTAATTCTAGAAATAATAGCTTGTGAACCATTGAATTTCACTATGACAAAGTTGTGGGATATTCGAGGTAATTTCCGATCTCACGGCTGCCTACTCTCGGTTATCACCGAAAGTTCCACGGATATAAAAAATCCCAAAAATCTTGTTAGAAAATAAATTATATGTATGTATGCATTCGAACATTTATTTAAATAACGTCTACATTTTTCATAAAGTTCATAAAAGGCTTATTTATGTCCACATGAACCCTGGCCAAATTTCAGAGTAAAAATGGTCGACCATTATTTCTCAGGGGTTCATGTTTTCTGAATTGCGTTAAATTTTCTTTCAGAAACATGTACATACATACATATGTATATAAATTTGTTGATGGAAAACAGAAAATCTATATATGTATGTATATAAAAATGAATCTATGTATGTATGTAACGTATGGACTCCAAAACGGCCGAGCTGATTTTGATGAAATTTTCACAGCATGTTACTGTGACTCTGGAAGGTAATTTTTTGACCTACGTCAATGATATGTGGTATATATGGTATTGGCATAATTAGGAATACGTAACAGGAGAAAAATGGGTAGGACCACGCCCCTTTTTAGGAAAATTAAAAATCGTAATATAGTCTTAACTACTGGACCGATCGTCATTAAATTTTAACAATAGGATATTCTTACGAAATAATAAATTATTGACTATGTAAGTGGACAAAGGGGCATGACCTCGCCCACTGAAATGCATCGCTCATATGACGCGCTTCAGTATTCTATTATTTTTCCATAGGGAGAAGATGGATATCACTTTGAAATGCGTCAAATCAATAAAGCAACCCGTAAGGCCGTTAATTATCCTATTGAGTTCTTAAATTCACTCGATGTGGCAGGCTTTCCACCACATGTGCTACAACTTAAAATTGGAGTGCCAATTATTTTACTGCGTAATATCGATCACAACGGCTTTGCAATGGCACTCGACTTGCAGTAAAAAAAACTGAGAAATAATTTAATAGAATAGAAGCGACCATTATAACAGGAAAATATAAAGGTACAGATGTACTTTTGTACGCATTCCAATGCTACCAAATAGATTTACCATTCGATTTTAAACAATTGCTTTCTGTTCGGTTAGCGTTTGCGATGACTGTTAACAAAGCTCAAGGTTAATATCCCGTGTGTATGCTCCTGATGGGCAAACTAAACCTAAAGCATTGTAAGAAATACATTAAAATTTAATAAATAAATGTTTGTAAATAACTTTATTTTATAGCGTGGGGGGGGGGGGGGGTACCACAGCACACCGGGTTTAGCTAGTATTTTTATATGTGGGTATGAGGTTTATATGGTTCAGCTGTGTTTAATTTTATGACAACGTTACCCCTATTTGTAAGCTTATCAGAAGTATAACTAAATATTTTATTGAACTAAAAATTTTCCGATTAATAAACATCTTAAAGCTCTTTGATTTTTGAATCCCTTCGGCTTTATATTGAAAATATTCGGTAAATCGCTTAAAGTTGTATTCTGAGTAGAAACCCTACTGTATAATGCCCTTGAAACTCGCCTACAGAAAGTGAAATTTGTTTGTATGTGACGCCATTATTTTAATGGACTTTATGGCGTCTATGATATGATTACTTGACTTGCTAGACTTTTACTTTTCTCCACCCGCTTTCTTATTTTTTGTTGTTGTGAAAATCTACATGTTGTGTTTTGTTAATATTTTTCCAAGAAATATTTTATTTTTGTTATGCTTGTGTACTGTTTTTTTATTTTTTTTATTTTTTTATTTTTGTTACGCTTGAAAAAGTTTTGAAAAATGTGTGTTAGAATGTTGAATATGATACCAATTGTAGCTTTCGATGATGTCATCTTCACATGTATATTGTACATTTATAAATTAATGAACAATTTATTATAAGGACATTAGAGTGTGTATCTCCCAGATATGTAAAGATGTTTATTTTTTAGTGTTTCTAATTTATAAATTCGCACAATGAAGGGGCTGCAAAGGAAAGAAAGGATTTTATTAATGACTTTAAATATTTGTATTGTTTAATATCAAATTTCTTATAAGATTTTAATATTTGTTTGAATTTGGTGTTTGCAAACACTGATTTGGCAATTATTTAGAGTAAGCTCGATTGACCGTAACCATACGTTACCCTTCGCCCAAGACAACATATTATTGTACCAATAACTATTGGACACATTAGCATAGAATTTTATATGTCAATCAGTGTGACCAGATCTCAAAAAGTTAAGCGGCTAAATCAGTTTATGGATCGATCATCCAACAATTTAGCGCCATGACTTTCGTGAATATAAATATTATTCATGTTAAACTTTATCTCGATATAAACACCCTATCGTGAATAAAAATTCCACATGAAATTTGTTCACTTTTATTTTTTTAACATTGAATTTAAATAGAAAATGTGAAAAGTGAACAAATTTCACGTGGAATTTTTATTCGCAGTTTTAAAAGATTTATGGAGGTTAAATTGAATTACGGAGAGGGTCTTATATTGGAGTTTTGATTAATTATGGACCACCCATTATAAAAGTAGGTGTCATTATTTCTATTATAAGAAACTTATTTGTGTCAAATTTTATTTGAATATCAACATTTTTAAGAAATTTATGGTCGTTAAAGTGATTTTCAGAATTGGACTTTATATGCGAGCAACGACTAATTATGGACCGATCATCATAAAATTCTACCATATTATATGTATATACACAAAACAAATTTGTGTTCAATATTATTTGGATACCAACATTTTTAAAAGAGTTATGCTATTTAAAGTGATTATCGGAAGTAGGCCTTATATGGGAGCTATGATCAAAATCTTCACAAAAATTTGTAGATGTGATTTGGCTTCATTTACCACTCATTTGTGGTGAATTTTTTTTTTGCATACTTGCATAATTCAAACATTTATGATCGTTAAACTCTTATTTCGCGAAGACATTTGTAAGAGGCCAGTTGAAATAATGGACCGAATTCCATTAGTTTCAATCTCATCTGCCGAAAAATATTACGTACCAAATTTTATTGAAATATATTCAAAATTGCGACTTGTGTACTCTGCGCACATTTTTTAGATGGACAGCCAGCCAGACGGAATCGACTCAGGATCTGAGTCGATCGGTATACTTTAAGGTGGGTGTTGGACCAATATTTATGGGCGTTACAAACATAAGCACAAATCCAATATACCAATATACCTCACCACAATGTTGGTCATTCTCACGACAGCCGGTTCTACACACCGGAATGACCCGATATCACTCGGCCAAGGGCTGTCAACTCAGCAATTACTGCTGTTACAACAACAACAACAACCACAATGTTGGTGCAGGGCATAATATTCTAAAATATGGTAAAAAATGTGCTAAATTTTTCTAAATACTTTCTTGAAATATTTTTTACAATTTGAGGTACGCATGATTAAAAAATAAAATTATTATATAAATAATACAACCTTGAACTCGGGGACAGAACTATTTAAGGTTCTCTTCAGGATTCTAACCTTAAAGATCACTCACTCAGTTGTTAAATATTTTTTGTGAAATTTTCATACAAAATGTTCGTATTTTTTTACTATATCAGGTCTTAATTAAGTATTTTGTAATTTGAAAACATTTTAAAAACATTTGATGGTATTTAAAATCATTATGTTTTTTATTTGATTATACCCTACACCACCATAGTGGGATGTAATATTAGTCTAATCCCACCTTAAAGTATACCAATCCAATTCAGAGTCACTTTCTGATTTGATTAAATGGCTGTCCGCGCAATTTTAAAGATATTTCGATTGTTGAAATTGGTCTCCAAACAAATGTCCTCTCGAAATAGGGCTTTATCGATCATAAATTATATAATAAATTTTACCACAAATAAGTTGTAAATGAAACCTAATCATACCTAAAAATTTTGTGAAGATCGGTCAATAATTAGTCATAGCTCGCATACAAGGTCCACTTCTGAAAATCACTTTAATATGCATATATTAAGTATTTATATCGAAATACAATTTAACACAAAACATATTTATATTCTCAGAAGTCACCCCACAAAGATTTTAATGATCGGTCCATAATAGACCGTATTATATAGTCGGGCTTAACCGATTATACTTTCTTACTTGGTTTTTATAGAATCCTTTCCACTAAATATACATACGTTTAACTTCTGAATTACTAAATGACAAAACATATTCATAACAGAAGCAGCCTTATACTCACAAAATGACATCCAAAATTCTACAATTGAGTTTTGATTATCCCACTCATATGAAGTTAATTTTTGCCATTTGTAGGAGTTTTAATTTTATCTGTTGATAAATTTGGCATTTATTCTTCAAAATGTTCACATAATTTACTTTATTTTTTTTTCAAGTTTTTCTTCAACAGAAAATAAATTTATATGTTTAAAACGCTAAAATGCTAAAGAAAATGTCAAATGCTAAATATAAGATTTTGCAGCTAAATCAAAATAAAATAAGCTAAATCAAGCTGCAAAAATAATAAAATAGTCAAAAATATTTTTGCAAAATATTTTTCAGATTTATTTTGTTGTTTTGTACGATAAAAATTTTAATTTTGTATTTTTGGCAGACATCAATATAATATATAAATTAATATATATATGTGAGCATATTTGTGTGATCCTTGTTTTGCACTATATGAATTTACGTTGCTCCCGAGTTCTTGTTCTCTGTCATCTTAGAATTAAATGCAGAAAATTTTAGCTAAATCAAAACATACATATGTAGAAGTCGAAACTATTTGTTCCAGAACCACCTCAAGCTCTTTGATACTGTCCATAGAACCAATGGTATCGGAACCACTTCTAGAACCAGTTCTGTGAAACATTATCGTCAGTCTTAAGTATTTATATTGAGTTTTAAAGCAATTAGTTTGTTAGAAGTATTTACACATTAGTTCTAGATTAGTTCTATAGAATTTAAACTATTTTCCTAATTTTGTTATAAAAAAAAACTTTTTTTTTGGTTTTAGAAAAAAAATTCAATTTATTTATCAAACAATTCAAATTAAAAAAATACAATAAAAAATGATGAAAATCTGTAATAAAAATATAAAATTAAAATATTGTAAATCTTTGATATTTCTTTATTTAGGCTCGAGTTCATTAAATTTAATTTTCATTAAATTATTTTTACTGAAGGTAGGAATTGTCACATGAAAATTATTATTAAAATTTTTCTTGGCTTGGGATTCGAACCTGGGTGGTTGAATTTACATATATTTCGAAAAACACCACTTTCTCTCATCAGAATTCTTTGCGTTCTAACCATCTGCACCACTGCGGTGCCTGCTAGCCAACAGTGAAACATCAATCCTTTAACCAGTGTTTACCTGGTGGTTATTAAAATATTGTGTTAACTGAACAAAATTTAAACCCAATATTTTACTAAACATTTTTAAAACTTACATTTAGTTTCGATTGAGTACTCGATATTTATACATACAGCAAAGTAAGAATAAGTCCAAAAATGGTCATAAATCCCATCATTGTTTCATAAATTTTAGGAGAAACATAAACTGCTTGCTTGGTTCTTTATATTTATGGTTTATTTGTTGCTGCAGTTTTAATAAACAATTTATTTGAGTTTATTTAAGTTTAGGAAAAATTTTGCTAAATTCAAAAATTTTTATCTAGAACACTCGTACAATGAATGATTTACAATTATGTTCAGACAAATTTATTTAAGAAAATATTGTACGTATGTATGCATGTATTGTTTTGTTTATTAAAATAAAGTGCTGTTCACTTATTTTATCTTTATTTGGCAAACAATTAACAATTTCAAGTGTAAAAACGTATTAACCACAATTGTTGATGCCACAAAAATTAGGTCACAGAATTTAAATATACATTTGATATGTATACAGTGGTGGACATATGATTAGTAACGATGCTTTGATATAATAAGATCGCTGTGTAGATTCTTTAAAGACCTACACTGTAAATTTTTTTTTCCGTTATTCAATGAGTAAACAATCAACATTGTTGTTGATACACAACACGTTGTGTTCTAAGTTAAATTAAAAAAATATTGTTTACACAAATGTTTTTTCTTGCTGGCCACGTAATTAGAAACTCGCATTTTTTTTTTCTTCAACTTTTAATCTTTTCTAAATACATTTTAGTGACAAAGTGAATATAGTTTGTTAAACTTGTAATAATTGTGATACGGTTTAGTTTAAAAATGGGCAAAAACAAGTCATCTACTCCAGAAATGAGACGGTTAATTGTGCAGTGTGACCAAAATGAAAAACAATGAAATGGCTATTTCACAAAACATATTTTACAACCCCAGCTAGGAAACCTAGGACACGAAAGACCACTTTAGCACAAGATATAAATATTTGTAGAGCCAGTAAAAAAATTAATTTTTGTCTTCGCGCGAAATAAAGGCTGAAATTAGACAGCAAATAAGCGCAGAAATATCCACATGGACAATAAGAAGACGCTTAAATTAGTCAGGGCTTCGTGGATGCATTGCACAAAAAAAAAACCTCATGTCTCAATAAAAATATCATGAAGCGGTTGATGCTTGCAAGAATTATGCCTTAGAAAACATCCACGTTACTGGAATAGATTTCTCTGGAGCGACGAATCTAAGTTTAACTTGTTCCAATCTGATGGAAAATCATGTGTAAGACGTCCTCCAGTTAAAGTCTTAGACCCCAGGTACACTGTTAAAAACGCGGTCTGGGTGCGTTTTCTCGTCGTGGTTTGAGTCCAATTGCACGAGTTCAGGTAATAATGATTCAGCATAAATTTTGGAAAATGTATTGCTTTGAGAATATGCCCGCACAATACATTTTCCAGCATGATAATGACCCAAAGCACACTTCACGGTTAGTTGGATCAAAATATTAATGTTCTTGACTGGCCACCCCAAAGTCCTTATCTTAACCCAATTGAAAACTTATGGGCAATTATAAAATTAGACCTAAAGAACAAAAATCCAGGAACTAATGATTAATTGTTTCAGTTGGCGCAACAAAGATGGAACACAGAAAAAAAGTAATTTCTTTTTCAATTAAACCTTTAATTGATTTTAAAATAATTTTCAATTAAAATTTTAATTGATTCAATTACTTTTTCTATATTAAATGTTCAATTCAAAATATTTTCAAATAAATCTCAAATTTTTTTAATTGATACTATCATTTTGTTAACAGGTCCGATTTCAAATAAATTTTTAATTGATTCAAAATATATTTTAATTGAAACTCATTTTTATTTTTTTCTGTAAACAACATATCTCTGCCAGCGTTTAATGAAGAGGTTATCAAAATGATTATAGGATAAGTCCGTTTTGTTAAACCTCACTAAGGTTGTTTGCATATATTTTCTTAGTTTCTAATTATGTGACCAATTTGATATTGCGTTTTATGGTGTTTAAGTCAATTCTCATTAAAATAGTATTGATGCTGGGAATTTTTTTTATTTTAAACTTAATAATAATTTGTTACTTTACTATTTTTAGCTATTACTTTTAATATGTTGAACTAAATTTTTAAAATATATGAACATATATATATATAAATATAAGTCGTTTCTAATTATAAGTCCACCACTGTAGGTGTGTATGTATTACAAAGAGTTCTACAGTATATTAATTAAAACAATTGTGACGTTTAGCTAGAGTCTAAATAATAATGAAATAGAATGAGAATTAAAGCGAAACGACATTTAATTCATTCATACATTTGTAGTAAATATATAAATAGTTGTTGGAAACGTAAAAAACACTTGGAAAAAACCAATGGCAAAAATTCTTAGCTGAAATGAAAGCAGGTACAAATGTGATTAACTAACAACAAATTTTAATAGTGTTTTTAACTAATTGTGACGCATTGAATCAAAAGGAATAGATTTGAAATGACAGGCATTTCATAATTCCCGATTTTTTCAGAACTTAAACTTACTTTATTAAATAACATTAACAATATTTTACTAATTAACCAACTTACTTATAGTTATTTTTTCTAAAAATATACAACCAAATTTTACAGGATTTACAAAACACTGTTTACTATTGTCCTAAGCAGTTTGGTATTGAAAATCGTAGAATAGCAGGAGCACACTCATGTATCAAAATTAATACTTTCAAGATTTGTTTGCTATTGTGTTTAATTTATTATTGCAGACAATTAATAAAGGCCGCAATCGAAAAACACATTAATCTACATAAATATTTATAAGAAATGAATATCTAACAAAGTTTTTATTTTGGTGCCTATTTAATTATAAAGTCCTCTTCCGACAATCACACAAATACGCATAAATCTCTTACAAATGCCATTATTATGTTGAAATTCGACGTATAGTCATAGCTGTCATTTAAAGACAAATACCGGTAAAGAAGTTAAGCTATATGTACATAAATAATAATTTGTATTTTAGGAATATCGGTCCATAATTGCATACATCCCATATATGTATAAGAACCACTTCTGAAGATCGTATGCAAAGACATACACCAACATATCAATAAATATAGAATAAATGTAGGTAGAGATGCAATTTGTTTAATTTATATAGCATCTTGCAGCTATCAGTCCATAATTGGAAACATCTCCCATATAAGGTCAACTTTCGAGTATAACTATAACAACCACAAAACTTTTGAAAATAACATTATTTACAACATAAAATCAAACTTCAACTTTATGAAATGTGCATAGGTCAATCTTTCAACTAAATTACTACAAATCGTTTAAATCTAGAACCTGAAAATTGTATACAATTTACCTGAATCCTATCAGGGTAATGATAAATGCACAAGGTCAAGATTTATTTAACTAAGAATTCACCAATCTATTTAATTATAAATTGGATTTTAATAAACCACTAAAATTTCAAAATACAATTTAACAGGTTTTTATCAACCCCGAACATATTTTTGAAAATAAAGTTTTGACTCTAGCCTACAATCGGTTTTAAAAGTAACTGGGCATATTTTATTTTTTGAATCTAATTTCAAACTATTTATATAATTATGTATGTACTACATATATTTTATATACATATATGTATATAAAAACAGTAAATAGTTTTATAAAACTCTATAGAAATTATTAACAATATTAATAATATAATGCATTTCACATGTTTAATAATTTCAGCTGTTGGCAGCAGTATTAATTGGTTTTGGAATATACGTAATTTTGACATACGATACAAATGAAATTGCTTCGATAGCTGCATATTCGTATATTGGAATTGGCGTTTCCGTTTTTGTGATTTTATTATTTTTAACCATTGGAGCCGCAAGAGAAAATGTCTGTTGTACTATAACGGTGAGTTTTATTAATAAATGTTGAAAATAAATTCTACTATTGAATATAAATATTATTACATATTTGATTTCATTTTATTCATTCACATCTGCATTATTTAATTATATAATCTATTAATATTTTTACTTTGTATGTATGTGTATACATGCATATATACATACATATCAATACAAACATACAAAGTCTAATTGAAATCATTATTAATTTTTTAGTTCATTATTCTGATGCTTGTGGTCATTCTGGCGCAAGTGGCGGTTGCATTTTTCTTAACTAAAAACGAAGAAGACGTTTCCTCAAATTTATCGAATACATTAGATGCATCATGGGAAGATGAACTGAAAAGTCCTGGTGCCATGTCGCATTATGAAACTTGGGTAAATATTCAAATATATATCTATATATCGTCTAAATTAATTCGTATACAATTTTTCGTTTGCAATTTTCCAGTTCAATTGCTGTGGTCGTGCCAGTCCTCAAGATTATATAGTAAATGATCGTTTACCTCCTGATTCCTGTTTCAAGAATATGGAATCCTCAGATCCAGAAAATCTCATCGAGACCGGTTGTCGTATTAAATTTGAAAAATATTGGACACATTTAATAAGATCTTTCAATATTGTTGCCTGGGTTTTAATTGCTTTAGAGGTATGTGATATTTATTTTCTTTATTTCTTTTATATGGATTCTGTTTTGTCAACATGTAATAGTCCTTTTCTATGCATACATTTAACCCTGCTACTATGTTAGAAAAAAATACACATGTTATGTTTGGGTCATATTTTGACCCCACATTTTTTTATTGAGAAAATTCAAATTTGTACATTTCGAAAATATTTTTAAGGCTTGTGATCAATGCACTATATCGTCATTAGAGTGATTTTGTGTCGGTCTGACGGACAAACACGTTTTTTTTTGCAAGTTATGCAATGTTAAATACGAATGGGTCATCAAAAGACCCTAAACGTAGTAGCAGGGTTAAGACTTTTTACTGAACCTCTCTGTATCGCTCTATATATTTGATGAGAAATCATGTGCCATATGGAAAAGTCTGTTCTTTCTAATACATATAGCCAACTAATTCAGTTACGCTGATACCATCATATTTTATACTATTGTTTGTAACGTATAAAAATAAAAGTCCCTCACCCAAATATCAGTGATATCAGTTGAGAGATGTACATAGATAGATGTACGTCTAAATGTTCAAGTACACCTTGTTACATTCTAATTGGCGAAAATCTTTCGAAGTCTTCACATAATCCCAATACAAATGTCTTCCCTAAATACAGCCGATGGCTCTACAAATGCCTTAAGTATAAATTAACGATCAACAATAGGAAATTCATAAAATTGAAATAAATCTAAAATTTGCCAATGGGAGATAGTCCGATTTCAATAAAATATGGTTATAAAAAAAAACGGTGTCAATCTAGTTGAATGAGTGTAATTTTGTTTATAAATAGCTAAAACTAACTGATGCTAAATTTGAGGCAAATCTGAAAAAGAGAACAGCGCCAGATGGAAGTCAAGTCAAAAGTTATAAAATTAGGTAAAATTATTGGCAATTGTTATCCAAATCAAATAACCATAATTTGACATCCATATTTAATCATTATTAGGCAAAAAAGTTCAAAAATCACTACAAGCAATATTCGGCTGCTCCGAATCTGATTACCACTTTATGATAAGGATTAAATACAATTTTTTTGGTGAAAAATTTTAGTTAAACAAATTTGGTGAATTTAAATTTGTTTCTCAAATTTGACCCACTGTTGGTCGAATTCATACATGCGTAGTGGGAAAGTTCCTCAAATGACTTCATTTGATTGTCTATGTACATAATGTTTAAAAGTTATTTGTTTCTATAAGTAAAATATTTAAGAAGCTTTAATACAAAATTCTTTATTATATTTCTTTAAAAGCGTGAGGTAGAACAGGAATAGCAAAGTTTAAACAATTGTACTTTTTTTTGGTACAATTTGACATTTAAATGTACAATGGTACACCAATAACTCTTTTAGTACAATTGAAAAATTATTGTAACTTGCAACAAATTAAAATGAACAAATAAATTTAAAAAATACTTTACGTTTTAAATTATATTAATTTATCAAGTTCTCTAAGTATAGTTATCGTCAATCAAAATATGCCGTTTTAGCTCTTTAGAAACTATTCATTCTGTAATTTTTAATGTATTTGGTAGGTACGTGGTTTATTGTGATACTTTTTTGCAACAAAAAGTACCAACTTTCCAAGTTTTTTCCCTTGCTGTCTTTTTATTCTTTTCTATACCTTAAAATTGTCTTGTATGGAAACAATTTAATACATTTTGTACAACAAGTATCAAAAAATTACAATATCAAATTCCGTTTCCTACAATTTGTTATTTCCATTTCCCATACTAGAGTACTGAGAAAGAGATTGTAGCTAACCATGAAAATATACTCTAACCCCCATATTTATAAAAAATTAAATTTTAACAATGTTTTAAAGCAAAATTTCCATGCAAAATTTGATTTTAAAACGTTGTTTAAATTTAAAAATTGTTTATGAATAAGACCTTAAATATTACAAAAGTATATAATGATAGATAATAACATTTTCTATATGCTTTGAAAGTATTGCAAACCAAATCATATTATCGATCGATTCAGTAATAATTATTTTATATAATTAAAAATATAATAATATTCACCGTTTCATATAAATAACTTTAAAATTCGTCAAGATATAGACTTTGAATTACATTAACTTTAAAACAAGATATGTTATTTTGATATTTTTTTCAAACATTTTAAAGTAACTATTACAGCTATACAGAATTTTTAGTTTCAAATGCTATGGTGACAATAAAATATGAGACTTTTTCAAACCTATTGAAAATTTCACAATTCCTTTTTATACCCTCCACTACCATAAGTAGTGAATGAGGGTTTATGTATATAAGTTTGTCAATCCGTCTGTAACATTGAGAAATATTCATGTGAGACCCAACATAGTATATGCATATATTCTAGATCCTTATTGAATTCGACGTCGCACAGTGGCGCCATTTCAGTTTTTTCGTTGCAAAAATCATATCTTTTGAACCGAATAAGATAATTGAACAGTTTAAACAGCATATGATAGATAACTGTTCAGCCTATGAAATGAGCCTTTGGAAAGGGTGCTACACTTTGTAGGGGCCTACTTATGGGTTATTAAAGTTAAAATTAGTAGAAAAGTCAATTATGTATATGCTAACTAAAAAAAATTATTTTTACATTTTTAGATTGTTTTTATTTGTTTTATTTAGGGTTATATGTTTTAAGTTATTACCCAACAAATTAAAAAAAAATATTTTTTTTTAAATTTATTTTTTCAATTTTCTGTAAAATATTCATCCATTACCATAAAATTGATTTTTCTACTAATTTTAACTGTGATAACCCATAAGTAGGCCCCTACAAAGCGTAGCATCCTTTCCAAAACACTCATTTCATAGGCTGAACAGTTATCTATCATATGCTGTTTAAACTGTTTTGTTCGGTCCATGTTTGACCATAGACCTCATATAAACTCCACTTCCAAAATTCACTTAAATACTTGTAAATGTGGTATAAAAACTGTTACGACATAAATAATACTTATGTCATATAAATTGATGTACTGAATTGGTCGGCCCATAATTGGTCATAGCTCCTTTATAAGGACCACGTCCGAAAAATATATTCATCTTTATATATATCTTATAAATATCTGTATAGACCCAAAACCTTACATAAATCATTTTATAAATCTCTGTCCTTATTTGACCATATGACCCATATAAAGTCCACTTCAAAAAATCAAGTAAATACCCATAAATCTCTTGTGGATATCGGTACCGATCCAAAATTTTACACGAATTGTTTGTATATATGCCAAAATCAAACTGCTGGAATTTCTGAATATCGGTATATATTTAACAGCGTTGTCAACTTTGAAATTTCAAAACGCACCAAAATGGAGAAAAAAGCGCACCATTTACAAAAAACGCACCAAGTAAAGAATTTGGGTTTTGTTTCAAATATTTTTTATTGAACTAATTTGAAATTTTTTAATATTAGTAAAAGTAATAATAGTAAAAGCCTTTTTTTAATAAATGAGCTAATAAAGATAAAATAAGCATTTAACCACTCAAAATTAAATCACAATATGATATTCGGAACTAAAGTACTAACTGGTAAAAAAGTTAATTTCAGTACATATTTGGTACTTTTTTTTATATATTTTTGTTTTCTAGTTAAAGTACTTCTATTTGATTTTTGTCAATAAAATTTGTTAGATTCCACTGGTACTCTAACCCTGGTTGTTCGTCTACAGTTCAGTAGACCAAACCATCAATCAGGTTATACAATGTATAATATACATACAAGAATTTTTTTTACATGTTTAAAATATTAATTTGATTTTCAAACAAAGATTTTTGAAGAATTTGATTTCATTTATCATACATTCGTATTTACAATAATACATTTGTTCATCGTATAGATTTCATGAGTTATGAATTATTAAAACACTGCAATTAAAAATTAGTAAAAATAAAGATTTCATCACATTTTCGAAAAAATTAAAAAACGCACCGAAATACACAAAAACAAACTTGCAGTGTTGAATGAAATGGTACTCAAACAGGTGTGTTTTATTGTAGAAAGATTTTTTCTCACACTGAAACAAAACGTTGTGTTGAATTTTCTTTGGTGCCACCAAAAATTAAAAAGCGCACCAAAATTTAAAAAAAGCGCACCAACTAAAGAATTTTTCGCACCAACAATTTAAAAAATCACCAACAAGTTGACAACGCTGATATTTAACCATATCCCCCATATAAGATGCTCTTTAAAAAATCTCTTGTTAATTGTCAAACACTGTTGTTGAAAAATATTTGTTAATTTTGTTTATTTGGTGAATTTTGTGAAGTAGCGAAATATTGCAAATCATAATAAATATAAATTCTGATCTAAAGCTTAAAAAAATTGCTATTAAAATGCAAACAAAAATGGTCAAAGAATTAGGTTGAATAATTTTAAGATTAGATTTTCCATTTTTTCACTCTAACAGCTGACTAGTCTGCAGATAACTACTAAAAATACATGCAAAAATATTTAATAATTTTCTTTTATATTTTCAGTTGTTGGTGACTTTCATTTCATGCTGCCTCTGCAATAGTATTCGCAACGATCGCAGACGTTCTTTTTATTAATATTTATTCTACACATATACTTAGCTCTAAACTAAAACTGGTTGCTTTTTTCAAAATGATTTGTAATCCTTCAAATTACACACAAACATTGAACAATTAATGATGCAGTAGTCCTCCCTCAAGATTTAATTCAGAAAATGAGCTACCAAATCTAACAAAAACATCAAAGAAATATTTATTATTTCAAGATATTTAAAATTCCTACACAATACGATACGTTTGGTACCAATGAATCTTTGAAGCAAGAAGGAACAAATTGAGGATTGTTCGCCTTTAAGGGGGAATTACTGCAATTTATTTATATATTTTTGTATAGTCATCGTTTTGTATTTAATAAATATTTAAATCAAACAATTTTAGTTAATTAATACTTTAAATCTGTCCGTTCTTATAATTTTATTTAATATACGAGTATATATGTATTTATACAAACAATGTATTTTTTTAAATAAAAAAATAAAAACTGTTAACGAATTAATGAATTGAAATAATTAAATATATTTCCATAATTTTAAAGGTCCTGGAACAATTCTATTTTTAGAAAGGAAATATAAAGACATATTTCACAAAAATAAAAAAGAGTTGGTAGGTAAGTAGAAAAGGAAGTTTCCAGTAAGTACAGTTCACTGTGGTGAAAGATGAAAGAAAAAGTCATAAAAAATTATCCTCCTGGCCCACGATGTCGAACAATAACGTTCGCTTAGATAAAACTTAAGACACAAACTTGATTGTCGAATAAACAAACTTGATTGAGTAAAAAAATAGATACGATAAAAAGTTTGTGTGTTAAGTCTTATCTAAGCGAACGTTATCGTTCGACATCGTGGGCCAGGAGTTAGTTAATAGTTAGTACAATAAATAAAGAATAAAGAATAAAGAAAGTAAGACTCCTAATAGAGTATTTTATATTTCCCAGATCAAAGTCTGTAAAAACGATTTTACAGAGCAAGCAGTACTCTGACAGAAATTAAATTTAATATGCTTTAATATGACGTTAAGAAAGCTTCTGTATGATTCATTTGATGATAGTTCAATCCCTCTAGCTGCCATTTTTACTTACTTGTGGTTATTGTAATATAATTGATGCCATAAAAGGATCCCTTCGATATATATCAGGTTGATTTGCTTACTCGTCTAATTTGTTGGTCTTCAAAGAGCCACTCATTCAATATCATATGATATCTTATCCAGTTTGTTCCTATTTTAATAGTCGATAAATCGGATTGAAGAATATTACATATAACGAATAACGTACGATAATGTGAATATTATTTATATATTTGGGTATTATTGTCGAGCAATAACACAATTTGCTATAACACAATTTTCTCGACAATAACACCAACATTTCTCAAGTTTTTTTTAGATAAATTATATATCATTCGAAATATCTTAGTTTCTTCTTTCCAAATCTAGTATGAAATTGAAATCGGGTCATTATCAACAAAATTACAGGCTTATAAGTGCGCAAAGGTACAAAAACCGGGTTTTTAACCGTAAAACCGGATTTTGGAGGTGTCCGGCATGTTTCACTATTGGAATCTTCTTTTACTCAACAAGCCCTACAAGAAAAATAATATCGGGTCTCAGGTTTTTTGGACTGTCGCACAGTGTGATACGAAGAGTTTTATTATATTCTCAAAATTTGTCGTAGTTTAGTCAATTCAACTTTTATTTCTATTATTATGAAAGTCGTTTTCTTTTTCCGACAACGCCTGATTCGTAATAGATTAAAGAAACAAATTTAATTAGAAACAAAATGTCATTAAAAGTTTAATACACATTAAATGTAGCCTAAAAAGAGATAATGTATGTTCAAACTAAAAAATACCTGACCAAGTGTGCTCACAAATTAATGCAAATGAAACATATACAAAACCTAAATATTTTATTGATATGGACTGAAAACGATGATGAACAAGAAATCGAAATTTTGTTTAGTAACGACCAATTTTAAATGTATATGTACTATTTAATACTATGTACCTTATTTATTAAAATGTAATATGAAATGTAATTTAAATATTTAAGTATCTCATGGTAGTAATTTTTTTCTAATAAATTATTTTATAACAAGTTAGAAAAGTATATTCGGCTTTGCCAAATCTTTAATACCCTCCACCTTCAAATATACTGTTGAAGTTAAAGGTAATAAAAACAAGTTAAGAAACAGAGTATAAAGAGAACATAAAAAAGGACAAGATATAAGATGAGGCTTTTTTGTTTGAATTTGATCTCAATAACATTATTTACAAAAGATTTATGGGTGGCATAGTAGAAGTGGACCAATTATGGACAGAGAGCTTCTACATCCAGTATTCACTAATGTGATTTCTATGTATTTGAGGCTTATATTGGTTGAATTTCATCTCAAAAGCGTTATTTACAAGAGTTGTATGGTTGGTTGTTATGCTCGGAAGTGGACTTAATAAAGGAGCTATTATTGACCTTCAGCTACAAAATCCAGTAGCTTAATTGACGTATAACCGATATTAATATGATTTTTGGATTAAAATTTCTGATCCATATAAAAGTTGGTTCGATATCGATATTTTTTAGACATTATTGTGGGTTAAATTGTTTTTCGGAAATGGTTCTTATATGGCAGCTATGACAAATTATGGGCCGATCTTCTTAAATTTTGAAACAGTTATTTTCATGCGTATGAGGATATTTCCCGTCGAATTTCAACATAATAACGGTATATTTAAGATTTATATTAGTATTAACGTGGATTTCGGTAGTGGACCTTATGTGGGGGATTTGTCAAATATGGACCGATATTCTCAAAATCCAGCAGTTTGATTTTGGCATGCATGTAAATGATCCGTGTAAAATTTTGGATTGGTACCGTTATTTGTAAGAGATTTATGAGTATTAAAGTGATTTTTAGAAAATGGCTTTATATGGGGCATACGGTTAAAAATAGACCGAAATTCACAAAATTTTTTGGGATGATTTTTGCATATATGAAAATGATCTGTGCAAAGTTTTTAGTCGGTACCGATATTTATACAATATATATAGTAAGAAATTTCTTTTTCAGATGTGGCCCTTGTATGGGAGCTATGACCAATTCTTTACCTATAACGATTATTTATGTAAAATTTTAGCCGTTTATCATTATACGTATTTAAGTGAATTTTAGAAGTGGACTTTATTAGGGGTCTATGGTCAAACATGGACCGAACTAAAAAAAATTTCGTTTTGCGATTTTTTTTTGCATAAAACTTATTTTTGCTGAATTTTGTCTTGATATTCCAATTTTATAGGCATTTATGTATAATTGAGCAATATTTCGGGAATATTTTTGTATGGGGGCTATGAGAAATCATGGACCGATCCTTACTATTTTCCGCACTCTTTCTTCTTTTATCATAAAAACAACGCATACAAAATTTCATGGTATTATCTGCAATATATTTTAAAATATTGCAATAAAATGTACAAAAAATATCAAATTTTTATGGAGGTTGTCTCACATATTGGTTCATAACTCTGGTTGGCCCAAACCGATTTCGCTTATTTTCAATACCAAAGTTAGCTGCAAAATAGGAAATATTTGTCTGGAAATTTCGTTTGGTTAAGTTGTATAGTTTGGACGTGGGAGTGTTTTACACAGACGGACAGACAGACGCACATGGCTCAATCGACTTCAATCGAATTTCATAAGGATCTTTCTTGATATATACTTTGTTGGGTCTCAGATGAATATTAAAAAAGTTTCACACGGAATGACAAACGTAATATACATACCAGAGACCTGCAACGAGTATGAACGAGCCGACTTATTCACTAACGTTGAATTTTAAGAACAATACAAAAAAGTATGATTCAATTTTATGCTTATTCACTTTTTATGCACACACATAAAATTCAGCAACGAGTATAAATCATTTCCAACACTTGGTTCGAACTGCAATGTTTGAAAACAAAAATTCTTGTTTATACACAGTTTGTTTTTTGCATGTCGGCTTTGTTGTGCATGATCTGATTGGAATTGAACTAAAAACACACGAGCCACTTATAAGTAAAAAGCGGCTGGCAGAAAAATATGAAAACATAAAAAATGTGCATTTACTACCTATTTAACATTATTTCGTCGAAAAGAAAACTTATTTGACAAAGCAATGATAAAATTTGTAATATGTACAGTATGTCAAATATATCTTTGCACAGCAAAAAAAATTAAAGAAAAAATGTAAAATAAGCTGCTTCATACATTTAACGACACAGTCGAACATTCATGTTCGCACAAAACAACAAATGAATAAAACACATGTTCGGCTAACAACACGTTGGCTTTGATGTAAAACGAGCTTCATACATTTAACGACACAGTCAGAATATTCATGTTCGCAAAAAACAACCAGTGAATAAAACTGAATGTTTGAAACGAACGGTTGCGTAAACGAGCGTTTTGTGCATTTGAACAAAAACGATTAAATCATAAAAATCAATGTGCATGATTAAGTATACCCGAAAATTTAGTACTCGTTGCAGGTCTCTGATACATACCCTCATTCACCACTCTTGGTGGTGGAGTGTATAAAAATATGTTTGTTGTTTTGATTTTTAAAATAAACATTTAAAATAATTTATCCCATTTTCGCACTTTATCAAAAATTTTGACAGGATGTGGCTTTATAAGGATTTTTTTTTCAATATATCCCTTTTTAGCCCTTTTTTCAAAAATGTTTACGCGTTTTGAGTCTCAAAAGTTGGCATCACTGCTCGTTATATGTACCGGGATTTGTCAGTACATATGTATTTTGTGTTGTATCTAGCGAATGTGTAAATAAAAGTTATTTCCGTTTCAACCGCCATTAGAAAAGCTTTCAACTAACAATGTTGCAATTTCAAATACTACATACATGTAGTATGTAGTATTTGAAACAGTTGTTCTTGTATACGAGACATATTTAGTTTGTAAAAGCTTTGTTTTTATTGTTAAACTTTTGATAAGTTTAGTAGGTTCCATTCCATTGTGTCCCCACACAGCAACGAGCTTGTTTTAACGCAAAACAAAATCGCCACAAAAAAAACAAAACAAATACAAACCGACTAAAAGTTTTTTTTTTAGTTTATTTGCGTGCGGCGAACGTTACGGTTAAAACAAAAAGAAGAAGCTAAATTAAATAAACATTTAGAAAAATACTAACAACAATAAAAAGCGAAACGAAAAAAGTAATCAAATTGACGGTTGAGATTATTTTTAAAATTTTCTTGAACAAAAAGTAAAAAATACGCACAGTTCAACAACAAACTCGGGAATTTCAAAGTGTGTGCTGGCGCGCAAAAAATCAAAAACGAATACAAAGAAAATAGGTGAAAAATCAAATCGAAATAAATACTTGCAATAAGTGAAGAAAATACAAAATTGAAAAAGTTTAATTTCTTTTATTTATTTATTTGTGATAAAAAAAATCAGTTGGAAAGAAAAGCATTTTCATTTTATTACTTTAATATTTTTTTCAATTTAGTGTGACATTTGTGTTAAAAAACTAATTTTGTTACAGTAAATTTGCAGCTATAAAACAACAATAACAACATGGCATGTTCAACGAAAACGTTAAAAATATTTGCACTCATATGGGATTTTCTATATGCAGTAAGTATCTAGATAAATTTGTATGTATGTATCTACTAACTATAGATGTCACTCGTATCTCAACTAATTCGTTTTTATTATTTCAACCAACAGTAGTCCTACAATGTGTTCATCATTTATATTTAAAGTTTCATAATTTTATATATGTACGAGTATTTTTTTTGTTTTACATTCACTGCATTTCTATTTAATATATTTTAAAAACTACTCGTATATAAATGTAGAGGGCTTTACAAATAAATATAAACAATATTTTTTACATGACCTACACTATGGATAATAGATACTTTTAGTTTAATTTCTAGTATGTCTACATGAACATTTGCAATTGCTTATGTCTTTATTCCGAATTAATTAAGGAAAAGAAATCAGCTTATTTTAAAATCATAAAATTATTACGTTCTTACTAAAGGTCTGCGCAAAACCACTTGGTTGTTTGTCAACAGTGAAGACTATGCTGCAGTGTATATGACAGTAATGTAAAAATCTGATTATTGTACACTGCACCATATAAAAAAATCTAAGCGAGAGCACACAATAACAATACAACAAAAAAAATAAAGTTTGTTTGTTTTGTGTTTGGCCGATCAATAGCACGACCTGCCATTTATTCGTGCATGTGTTTATTCGTCAAGCAATGAAATCTAAGCGAGAGCACAATAATAACAATACAACAAAAAAAATAAAGTGTGTTTGTTTTGTGTTTGGCCGATCAATGTGTAACAAAAAGACTGAATTATAATTTTAGTTTTAATGTATTATTTTTTGTTTTGTTTTTTAGTTTAAGTTATTGAATTGTTTCTTAATAAAATTTTTATTTAAAAATTGTATTACGCCTTTGATTTTTAAACATTTGGTTTTCTGTCTACACTAAAGACTATGCTGTAGTGTATATGATAGTAATGTAAAAATCTGGTTATTGTACACTGCACCATATAAAAAATCTAAGCGAGCGCACACAATAACAATACAACAAAATTTTTTTTGTATACATGTGTTCAACTTGTTACTCATCAGCTATGTTCTCTCGTTGTTTATTATTGTTGTTGGCACACATTGTGTGTGTCATGCAAAACAAGAAGTAAGTGCATTGAAGTATTTGCTAAAAAATAAAATGTCTTAAGTGGCATTCAAGACAACATTTGCAACCCTTTAGTTCTTACATACATATCGTCACCTGAAATGCAAAACAATGGATCATCAAAAAAAAATGAAAATCGGGCTTTTGATTGATTATGATTCATTAAATAAAAATACACGTCTTCAAAAAAATTTATGCATCTGCGTCAAAAAATAACGATTCAAAATAACGTATCATCAAGTACACAATATTCATATACCAAAACAACGTCATCACATTTGTAACAATTTAAAATTTTCTTTTTCTAACAAAAGTTAATAAATATTGGTGAAAATATACAAAATGTGTTCTAATATTGAAAATAATTACAATGAAATGTGAAAATATCTAAGAAAAGTAAAAATAAAAGAGAAAATAGTAAATTAAGTCGGATGTGTGGATGGAAATATGAAGGTATTTTTAAGGGAAATGTTTGTGAGATGATGCCTAGACAAATGAAAACTAGATATATTTCGAAATATTGTGAGAAAAGTTCAAAGATGCTTTTCCATTTCAAAAAACTTTGATTCCAGCAGACTGTCATTTAGTTTATGATAACATACCCTTTGAATAATAACCTATTTCCTAATGTTAATTCTTATTTATAAAAAACTAAATAATTTTACCTTTATCATATTTACTTAGTATGTAAACTACAATGTGTTTAGAAAAAACGTTAAATGAATTACATTTTTTGCTTAGTTAAACCGAATTTTATGCAATAAAACACAGTAAATTGAAATATTAACCCATTTTAGTCGACTGGGTATTTAAATACCCAAAAAAGTTAAAGTAGTAAAAAAATTCCTGCGTTGGCCTGATAAGAGATAAAGACTGCAAATTGTTTTTCTATATAATACTAGAGATTGATTAATGTGGGAAAAATTAAATTTTTTTTTTTAGGTAAAATTCTGAAAGTTTCTTCAAAATCGTACGAGCGGTCTATGAGCCGTCTTTAATGGGTTAACAAAAGCAAACAACTTTTCGTTTTTTTTTCGCATTTTTCCACTTCATATTAAAATTTGTTCATTGATGATACGTCATTTTGTTTCAGTAAATTTAAATTCAAAATAACGTAACAAACATAACTTCAACACGTTTTTGAAATATATAATTTTTTCTTCTGGAATTGATCTCCTATTCTTTTTTGAGCTTAGCTACAAAATTTTTTATTTCTAGGTGCAATATTTTCCATTTTATAACGTTTTTTGCTTCTCCTGTAAAATTGTGAAAAGTGATGATACGTTATTTTGCATTTTAGGTGACGATATGTACATACATACATACATACAGGCATGTTCTGAAATCACGGGAGGAAGATTTTTTAATTTTTTTTTATTAGTGATTTTGATTGTTCCAAATCACGAGCTAACAACTGATTTTCTTTGTTTACAATAAAATTTTCACTTGTTTTTTACATTTGTATATTAAAATTTAACTTATCAAACTACATATTTATTGACTACTTTTATTCTTTTCAACCATTTTTATAAATTTTTCATTTTTATGTATAATTTAATTTAATGAAATCAGTCATATGCCATACGACTTTAAAACTTTGTTACTCTGGCAACTAAAATGACTGCTAAAAAGTAAATCACGAAAAATGTAAACAAATCTAAAAATACAACGTCTTACTAAATTTGTAAATTTTAAGTTTTTTCTGTGTAAAATAGTTAGTTTTATTTCAAAAACAAATAAAGAACAAATGATTTTAAGTGTTTGTTATAATTTTATAACAAGAGTTTAATGATAAATGCTTGAAAAACTCTAAGTGATTTGAAATCATTAGGCTGTTAGGTGACCGGTTTTAAATCACGAGATTTTAGTAATTTTTGTGCTCAGAACACCTCTTCAGTGATTTCAAATCACTTTACGAAAAAGTGATTTTCAGAACATGCTTGATAAATACACATTTTGTAAAATTATGATACGAATTTTGTGTCATACATATCAGAGCACTTCTAGACATGTCTAAAACCGGAAAAATTCAAAAAGTGTTATGAATTGACATACATACACACTATATAACTGTGACGTAAAGTAGAGTTGAATTATATAATTTCGTTAAATGAAACAGGAAAAACTTAACACCTTTTATTTAATATGATATTTAGTGGCTTAATTTTTTGTTTTAAAATAAATGTAGAAGTAAAAATGGTTAATTATGCACTTAAAAGTGAGATTAAATTAAAAAAACTTGATAAAAATAGTAAAGAAAAAACATATTTATTATATGTTGCTTTTTTTCACAATGTTTAATTGCATTCTTATTTTAAATAACATTCTTTAATTTTGCAGGTTTTGTCCAGTTTTGAACACGTCTTGAGTTTCTTTCATTCCCTTTTAAGATCAACATTTTTATACAATTTTAGGCGACTTTGAAGCTATTTCTTCCAGACATTAACTACTTCCGGGAATACAATTTTTGTTAATTACAGAATAGTTGATATGAGTATACCGCAATTTTAATAGGAAACTTATTCGTGTAAAAGTTTCCTTTGATACTGTTATTTACTTGCGGGAATTATAATTTGGGACTGAATATTACTCTACATTACAAAACAATGGATTTTATGTATAGTAAACTTATCTATGCATGTGGCATATTATATTGAGAACAATAGTTCTAAGAAAATGTTCAGACTAAGTGTAGACTTTGGAAAAGAAACTTAATTGGAAAAAACACTTTTAACACAATTCTCACAGAATTTGTTTGAGTGAAAACTATTGCTGCCAAGCTTTATTATATTAAGAGAGTCATGAGCATTAAAGTTATTTTCTTAAAATGTCATAAATGGGTCCAAGGTATATACGAGTAATTTCGTACAACGATTTATGCTTTTATAGACCGAACTTGACCAAATATTGTAGATTAGCTTGTTTTTCATAAAAAACTTATTTGTTCCGAATTACAAGATTTTTACAAAAAATACAAGTTTTAAATATTTTTTAAAGTGGGCCATATAGAATGCCAGGATCAATAAAGAATTTTCCATCCAGAATTTAATAAAGTGAATAAGTTTTAAATAAAATTTGTTGTCTAACATGATTTGGATTTGTTTGAAAAGTTTGTAAGGTTTTTATTTTTTTTGATTTTGATTATCTGATTTGAGTCAAATAAGGATCGATCTTCATAAAATTTGGTAGGAAGATTTTGTTAATATAAAATCTGCTTGGGCTACTCCTTGTAAAAAGGATTTTTACCAAGGACTAGATCGACTTGATTTGAATCGACTCAGAAAGCACTTATGAGTCAAACGTTAGGGTTAAAGAGTGTTGGATCACCTTCAATTTGCATCACAATCACAAAATAACAAAATAAATTATCAAAATTGTAAGTTTAGTGTAGATTCTGTCATTTTTCCTAGCTCAGCCTCAAAATTTATATTTATTTATCTTATTATTTTAATTTATTAGATTTACACATTTACACTTATCAGCCAGATTTTATTGAACTTAATTGTATCAAATATATATTTTATCAGCCATGTCACAGAATTTAATTCCGTTCGGAAGTGGAATTAATTCCGTATTTTGCTTCTATAGAAAAAGTAAAACGAACAACTTTTTCGGAATGAAACCTAGAAATTCCTAAAACTACAATTGCACATAGCAAATTTAAAGTGGTTTCATTCCAAAAAAAATTTCGTTTTATTTTTTCTATAGAAGCAAAATACGGAATTAATTCCACTTCCGAACGGAATTAAATTCTGTGACATGACTGTATATTTTAAACTTTGTTTGTATGAATAACGACGCATTGGTAGTTATATATGTATGTATGTATGTATGTCGTATAAGGGATTCTATTTTTCTATTTAGGGTATTCAATAATTCGCTTCAGAACTATTTATTATTACTTTTGTATCTCTTGTTACTGTTAAATTTAACTTTAGGAACATTGTTAATTACAGATACATACTCGTACATAGTTGTTTGTTATTTCGAAAACTTATCAATATAAATATTGTGTATTTTTAAGTATGTATTTGTTTACGTGCCAACAACAAAATGAGCGGCAATAGAAACAATTTATTTTATTAACCTTCTTACCAACGAGGTTTATAAATGTACTCGTCACTACAGTATGTTGAAGGAGAAGCTTAAAGGTGCATTTTGTTTATTCACTTGTTTCAAACGTTTTATTTGTTATTGTGAAAAAATATGTACTACAAACATGTACTTTATTCTAGTATGAGTGTATGTATGTAAAGTTGATAGTAAATAGTTTTACTATGTAGTCATATAAATTAATTGAAATACTTTACGTAGTACTCGTATTTTCTTACATTCTTACATACATTACATTAGATTTATTTCATTCACATTTCATTTAAAATACACAAAGTTTCTTAATCTACGTGTATATTGAGGTATTACAACTTCAAATAGAAAATTTCAATATTATTTGAATTGGAACATTAAATTACCAGTGACATTTAAATCAACATATTTAAATCTAAAAGTTCAATGCAACTTTTAAAAGGGTCAATTTCAAAGTGGTCGATTAAACTGCCAAATGAATATATTTGGTAGTTTTGAATTTAGTTAACTTGAAATTAAATTAAAATTTTCTTAAAGTACGGCAGTTAGAATTTGACATAAGTATGTATTATTTTCTGTTGAAAAAAGATTGCAAATAAGAAAAATAAAATTATATGCAATTCCTGCAAATGGCAAAAATTAACTTCATATGAGTGGGAAAATCAAAGCTCAACTGTAGAATTTTGGATGTAATTTTGTGAATATAAGACTGCTTCTGTTATGAATATGTTTTGTCATTTAGTAATTCAGAAGTTAAACGTATGTATATTTAGTGGAAAGGATTCTATAAAAACCAAGTAAGAAAGTATAGTCGGTTAAGCCCGACTATATAATATGGTCTATTATGGACCGATCATTAAAGACTTTGTGGGATGACTTCTGAGAATATAAATATGGTTTGTGTTAAATTGTATCTCGATATAAACACTTTTAAAAAATTTATGCATTTAAAGTGATTTTCAGAAGTGGCCCTTATATGCGAGCTATGACTAGTTTTTGGCCAATCTGTAGGTGTAATTAGGCTTCATGTACAATATATTTGTGGCAAAATTTGTTTGGATACGTTTTTAAATCACATATGTATATATGACCAATAAAACCTATTACGGGAGGACATTTGTATGAGGGCTAGGTGGAATAATGGATCGATTTTCCTGAATTCTGTCCATTATATTAAATGTAGATTAAAAAGATTAACAGTCATTTGAAAAAAAAATCTTATAAATTTAAAATAATAAATACGCTTATTTGTTCCTAAGTCTAAACTAGTTAAAAAACTCATCTTTATTTACTTTGATTGATTGTATGCTCGTCACTATAAAGTTTTGTATGTTTATCAACATTATAATTATTATTATAATTTTTAATATATCTATACATAATTAATTTTTATATGGCAGCCATCGATTGCGCCAATGACTCCTGTAAAATTACAAATGGCTTTCAGTCGTTGCTTCCGATTCCGCTTCTTCCTTAACAGAAGATTTTTTTCAATATTGCAGGCATTTTTATATATTCTTTAGCGCGAGAAACTTTGGCACTTTTGCTGACTGTGCTTTGTGACAGGCCATGAAGATCACCAACATCGTCATGACACTAAAAATAACAAAATTTGATTTTTTTTTAAAGAGAAGGAACACTCAGGCAATTAATATGCCTATATATAATTGCGTTACTTTCTTTGGAAAGGGGATAGATTGAAGAAGTAAAGGTATTGAAAGAAGAAAGCTTTTTTATATCACAACTCTGCAATTGCGCATTATGTTTGTTTTTAAAGCAGAATTGCAGCGCCTCTGGTGGTGAGTAGGCGCATTAATGTTAAAGCTTGATTTTGTAGCCTTTATTTAATTATTTTACTCCAGTGGCGTTTCAATGCTATACCACCGAAGGAGGGCACTGTGATATATATAAGTTGTGATAGAAAACTAAAAATTATCAGAAATTGATGTTGTTTGAGTGGCAGCGGCCGCCAACCAATTAAGCTACACCACCCTCAAATTTTATTTTAGCTTACTGCAGCAGGAATCTTTTACTTCCCTTCGTCCCCAGCAACGTTCCGCACCCTCTGCGGTCTTCTTCAATTTCAGGTTTCACTAACGCTACAATTTGCTTCACTGTTTCCTTGCTAAAACGGTATTTTTACATTTGAAGTGTTCATCTGGAAGAAATAATCCATCAATACTTTCTTTATAAATTCTGGCCCGATAAAAGTTCTCCAATTGGTTTATACGTTCTAAATAAAAACAAATACACATTAAAAAATATATAATATATATCTACGGATTCATTTAATTTAAAGCATCCATTTGAACCGACATCCAAGTATTTAATGCCATGACTTCTGTGAATATAAATATTATGCATATTAAATTTAATCACGAAATAAATACTTTTGAAAGATATATGAAGGTTAAAGTGAATTACGAAGAGGGTTTCAACTAAGTTCTTTACAGTGATTTTCTAAAGTGGGACTTATATAGCTATGATCAATTATGGAATTTATAGATGTGATTTGGCTTCATTTACCAGTCATTTGTGGTGAAATTTGTTTGGTTACTTGCATAATTCAAACATTTATGATTGTTAAGCCCCTATTTCGGGAAGACATTTGTATGAGGGCCAGGTGAAATAATGAGCCGATTTTCACCACTTTAAAATTTTAGCGAAATATCTTCAAAATTCCACCTGCACTGTGCGCACAAGCTTTACATGGGCAACCAGCCAGACGGACGGACGGACATCATTATATCAACTCTGGAAGTGATTCTGAGTCGATCAGTTAAGGTGTTGGACCAATATTTACGGGCAAAACAAACACCAGCACAAATCCAATATGGTGGTGTAGGGTAATAATAAAATATACACTGTTTATAAGTTACTTTTTATATTTAGCATGTTTTCTATTATTTAGTTTGTATTTTAGTGGACTAATAACAGTAAACGATTTTTATGAAACCATATTTTTTAGTTACAAAGTGTTTTGTTTTAAAAACTAACAACACCTTCGGACTCCGAAGCTACTATGACGGACAACTTGTTACGTTGCTGTGGATAATGGCGACATTACTTCCATTATATAATCTACAGTTTGAATGTGCTTAGTGTAGAGTGTACTTTTATAAAGATTTTCCATCGAGCGTGGCGTTTTTCTAATTTTTCCTCCACCTTCACTTGACCGGTCTTCAAATAAATAAAAAATACGTTGCACAATCTTTTAAGAATATTTGCCACTACAAAGTAAACCACCAGTAGCTGTTTGTTTTGTTATTTATTAAATTGTGTTTGATGCCAAATGAAATACATGCGAGGTATGTATGTATATTAAACATAAACCGTCAGACGTCCGGATAGACAATCACTATGACTGACTGACAGCCGATTTTAAGTTATAGTACGACGAGCATAATTCATTCATTTACTTTGTTGAGCGTTAAATTTTAAATTAGATATTTTTTGTTTACTTGCCCATTTTTCAAAGATTGTAATTTTGGTTTAATTTTTAAATAAAAAATTTAAAAAAATGTTTATTCGAAAACATTGTGATTAGATTTGTCAGTTAATGAAATTTATGATATTGATTTTTCATACTCAAAGATCTTTGTGTAGTTGTTTGTCAGTCTGCAAGTTTAATAAAATAATTTTGTGTTTGCTTGTTTTTCTAACTTTAAATGAGAAAATAATTACAACAAGTTGATTAATTTGTTAATACTCTTAAAATATAAATAAATAAATTATTACAAGGTTAAATATAAGCTACAAAATTACATAATATTTATAGTTTTTTTTTTTTTTGATCAGTTTTTATTATATAAACATTAGAAACCCTTAAGTACACTATTCTTTGTATGCAATTAACTTGAAAATATAAAAGCAGAGAAACACATCTGGGAGAATTGATATTTATTTTAAATTTGTAGTATATTTACTACACGCAGAGAAATTACATAGTTGTACATGTTTAACACTAACATTTAAAATATGTTTAATTATAGTATAATAACTGTAATTATTTATATGATTACAGGAACTATAATATTGTTAAGTAACGATTTATAAGATCATAACATTCATATATATGATTGTAGTAATTATGTATATGTTTGTGTATGTTGCACTTTGATTATGGTTAAGAAAATATAATATGGTGTAATCTTTCATCATAAAAATGATTGCCATAAATATATACATAGTTATTACAATTATATATATGATTTATATAATCATGTTAACTATAACTTTGCTGTAAAAACTTGCTTTAATCATATAAGAAATTACAGTGACCATAATATTGTTAAAACAATGAAATGGTTGTGTTAAATACGTACAGCTATATTTTATTCTCTGGGTGTACACAATCATTGTAATATAACAACAGTGGACTTCCTCATTTCAATTATGGAAATTAAAAAAACATGTAAATGTAAATATTAGGCCAAGTCCAACTTTATCATATACTACACTGAGTATATATATATAGAAGTATGTATATATATATAATGAACTTAAGGAATAGGGGAACCATTGAGGCATATACCTAAGATGAGCTAATCCAATTATGTATCGTGCAATCCAGACAATTCTTATTAGTCTGTTTTATACTTCATATCTAATCAATCCTTTATTATCTAAAGTTCATATAAGTAGACCACTTTAGACCATGTCACCTCCTAATTCCCAAACTATTCTTTTCCTGCTTCGAAAGCGTTTCTTACACAACCAACTTGTTCTTTTTATTTCGAAAGTATGTATGTATGTAACGGGTCCGCCATCTAACGTTTTTTTTTCAACTAGTGCTTATTTCGTGAATGGTAACACTTAGCTCATGTCTGATTTGACAGATATTTAGTTTTATCCTTCCGCTGAATGAATATGGTTGTGTATACGCTTGAACAGCGCTGGGAAATATTGCGACATTACTTTGAAAATCATGGTAATGTTGCAGAATGTGTGCGAAAATTGCGTACGGATTTTGGAAGAAGAGAAGCACCGTCAGCTCCTTATGTTCGTTATCTTCTGAAAAAAGTGAAAGAAACTGGCATCCTCATCGATAAACCAAAGCGCGAAAAGCCAAACACAGTGCGTACACCCTAGAATATTGCTGCTGTGGCAGAAAGTGTGCGTGAACGCTATCAACATCAATTCACCGTCGTTCTCAATAATTAAACATTTTGGAGACATCATTGAGACGAATTTAGCATAAAGACCTTGGTATGACATCATAAAAAGTCCAATTGCTTCAGAAGTTGAAGCCAACTGATCAGCCAATGCGTTTTCGCTTCGCTAAGTGGGCCTGCGATCAACTTACAGAAGATGCCGATTTTGCCAAAAAAAATCATCTTTTCAGATGAAGCTCATTTTGATCTTGGCGGGTATGTAAACAAGCAAAATTGTCACATTTAGGGCACAGAAAACCCGCACGCATACATTGAAACAGCGATGCACCCAAAACGAGTCACTGTTTGGTGCGGATTTTGATATTTTTCTTCAAAAATGAGCAAGGAGTGGCGTTACAGTCAATGGCGATCGTTATCGGGCCATGTTGAACGAATTTTTGTTCACAAAAATTGATGAGGAGGATATTGGCAACATTTGGTTTCAACAGGACGGCGCTACGTGCCACACAGCCGAAGCTACACTTGATATTTTGCGCCCTGTTTTTGAAGATCACATTATCAGCCGCAGAGCTGATGTCGTTTGGGCACCTCGGAGCTGCGATTTGACACCGTGGGACTATTATTTGTGGAGTGTCGTCAAAGATAAGTGTTACGCCGACAAGCCAGAGACAATTGACGCTTTAAAGGACAATATTCGTGAAGCCATTGGTGAAATACAGCTGCACACAATCGATAATTGGACCGATCGTGTAGGCTACTGCATGGCCAGCCGAGGCAGCCATTTGAATGAAATTATTTTCCATTATTAACCGGAAGGATTGCACTTTCAAATAAAAAAAGAAATTTGAGAAAATATTCAGTAGTTTTTTTATAGCATTTTCAAAAAAAAGTTATTTGGCGGACCCTTTATAAGTGGTCAGAAATTGAACAGTTTCTATAGGCCCTACATTCTCATATCCTATCATAATTCCTAGAACTAACTAATGCTACAAAGACTGTTTGTTCTGATCCTTTATTCATAACATCACAATCGATTCACACGTAGCGTTTATATCCGAGTTTCTCAAAATCGTACGATTGAAATTTTTATCAACTTAAATAATAATTATCATGTTTCAGGAGTTTCTCAACTCAAGTGTTTTGATCGGAGGTTGATTTCCATGATTATGGGCTTGAGACAACCAGTCTCGCAGTCTGCACCGCGAATAAAAATATCTTAATTAAAATGCTTAAGCGGATTTTGGAATTATATTGGATCTTTTTTTATTAGACACATTTTATGCATAGTCTACCAAACCTTTCCCCATAGATTAACTTGAAATATTTTTAAATTTCCATTATTTGGCAATACTGTGACGTTGATGTCATCGCGGTCAAAGTACAAGTGTCATTGACTAACAGAATCTGCGGTATTGCCACATAATATGTATATGAGCGACTTGAGAAGAGTCGAGATCACCCGGATCAGATAATCCGGTTGATATGTAGGAAAATCTATTCAACGCCGTAATAGAACTTTCCGAAGAACCTCTAGTCCAGGATAACCACAATCGTTCTAGTGTCACTTTTTAGTTTAAAATTTCATTCTGTTTATAAAAACTGGCTGTAAAATACTTTTAATAATGGTAAGCATTTTAAAATCGTCCACTTTATCTGAAACCGAAAGCTTTTAATAACAGTCTCAACCGACTTAATTTACATAAACATTAAGCGGTTGTTGTTTTTTGTTGAAAATAAAAATATGTCATTAAATGGAAAATAAGTACATACGAATATATTCTAGAAATTTTTGCAAAAACTTTTGTAATCTCTTTGAGTTGAACGATTTTACTAATGAACACACATAACGACTTGTACTTGTATATTTTGATGTCTGAATGAATGAATGATTGTCTTAAACTTTAACCCAGTTTTAATTTTTGTGCCAAGTCCAAATATTATCAGACTCTGAATATTTTGCGAAAACAAAAATATCAAAAATTTTAAATATGTACATATTGTATTAGTTTGAATTGAATTCTTCAATAAATATTTAAATAGTTTTTAAAATTAAAAGAAATAGTAAACTAATACTTAATACATAGTAGATGATAATAAGAACATTTGCAAGATATAATTAAACATTGCTTAATGATTGAAATTATTTACTACTGATAAGATAAATATTTGCGTGTACAAAAATGTGTATACGACGCACAATAATCATAAATCTATATAAAAAAAATAAACTGTTGCCAACGTACAGTAATTACGACCATATTTAGTAGGTACACATTGTGTGTGTTGAATATTATCATTTCAGACAAACACAATAATCTAATATCACCTCAATAATGTTGATAATGACGATGATCGTCATTAGCATCAAACATTTAAAATAAAAAACGTGTCAAATGATAGTGAAAAATTAGACAAATTATTTTATGTTTTATGTAAAATTATACTTTTTTTCTACAGATGTCATTGAGACCTACCCAAACGTTTTCACTCATAGACGGGCATTCGTTTTATGTATGAGTATAGTAGAGATTTAGATCGTATTTATGTGGGATCTACAATCATACGCATTCACACTCACATTCGTTCTCTGTAGATTGTTAAATGAATTTCTAAGGTTGTCTGCTTTAACTACCTCCGTTCCATATTAAGACAGACAGACAGACGAAGACATGGAGAGTAACATACATACATAAGTATAAATGCATACTATTGTGTTTACGCATATTTTCCGTTAAAAGTTTTTTAATTTGTTTAATTATTTTATATTTTACATTTTACATTTTAAGTTTCTCGATTTAATCTGTTCTGTGTCTTGAACTTTTTATAAACATGTCTAATTTTTATGTTTGTTACGTTTTTCTGTTTTTTTTTTTTTTTTGTTAAAAACAAAACTTTTTGAAACACAATTCTAATTTAATAAATCACATTTACTTTTTTATATACAGCAATGGTAGAAAACTTGTGAGGCATATTGAACTTTTCCGTAAATAATTTTGTTTTATAGGGATACTCAAACTATAGTTTAACTATAGTTTAACTATAGATATATCTATATACATATTTATAACCGAATAGTAGATCCCCCTTGTACAGTAAAATAGAAACGAAATTCATTTTCTATCTGTGCCGCGAAAAATATAAAGGTTAAATGCATAATGAACATAAATAATTGTTTATGTAGGAAATATACAAAAAAACTGGGAATGGGGAAACACTTGAACCCAAAAAAAAAAATATTAGAAACGAAATACTTTATCCTAAAATTTACATAATATTTCTTAAGGTATGGTCACACATGACAAATATTTAGTCAAAAAAGCGTAACTACTTGCTTTAGCACAAATTTGTTTGACGTTGTTTACTCTTACAAGAGTTTTGCAAGATCAAACAGCATCAAATAAAATAAGACTAAATACTTGTTGTGTCTTGTCCTAAAAAAACATTTTTTTTTAAATAAACGAGTTCAAAAATATTTTATTTAATGATTACGTCTTTTTCGACAAATATTTGCCAAGTGTGACCGTACCTTTAGTGTAGTTTATATAGACATAAGAGTTACCGTACAGTCACACATGGCAAATATTTACTCAAAAAAGCGTAACTATTATTTTAGCACACATTTCTTTGAGGATGTTTAATCTTAAAAGTTACATTTATTTCGTCAAATATTTGCCATTTGTGAAAATATAACCCTTGAACGTGAATTTCCATAGATTGAGTCATATTTGGTTCCAATACTATTTATAATATTAAGTACGCCTGGCCAATTTTTGTAACCGAATGTAGGCACATTTGCAAGCTAGATCCATAATTTGTTTTAAATCGCGATCGAACTAGTTCTCGAAAAATACAAATTCAATTCGAATAAAGTTTTCGTTTGATTTTCCAAAGAATATAGAATATAATCATTGAACGTAGATTTCCATAGATTAAGTCATATTTAGTTCCAATGCTATTTACATATACATACATAATATTTTGTAAATATTAAATATATTTTTAAAAAAAGTTTCTTCACACGGTATATTTCATTTCTGATCACTGAACTCAAGTATGGAAAATAATATAATATTTTGAAATATTATTTTTTTTGGTTTTTACAGATACTAGACACAATAGTGACGTTTTAAAAGTGGCGTAAAATACAAAATGTTGACAAAATTGTTGATTTAAAAATATTTTTCATTGGGCGTCTGTATGTGGTCTAGTGTCTCTTGCCGTTTCCCCATAAATATTAATATTTCCCATTATACTTTGTGATATGAGCGAGCGTCAGACATCATACACTAGTAGTAAGAAAAGTTTTTCATTACTTAATTTTATTTTTGTTGGTGTCATTGAAAATCATACACAATTTTCTGAAGACGAAAAATAAACAACTCAAAAGAATGACATCAACACACTACAAATCTATAATTTCCAAAAATACAATATACATATGTATGAATTTAAAATTTTCAAAAACATTGATTTTTATAAAACAAAAAACAATAAATTTTTATGCAAAAAACTCGACGTGGGTGCCACTTGCTCTAACAACGACACACAAATACATGTGATTAAAAAGCAAACATTTATAAATACAAATAAACATTTCAGCACCAATATGATGCCTCCCCACCCTCCGCTCCTTCATATAACTACAACACTTATAAATATGTATATGTACTTTGTTTAATGCTCTAAATAAACAAACTTTTATAAAATTAATATGTTTAATAAAAATTTTATTGGCAATTTTTGCCATTTTGTTCAATTTCAAGTTTATATTTTTTTTTGTTTACGGAATTTTAAGTCATTCAAGTTTGAATAACAACTAATTGTATTTATTGAAAATAATTTATAGAATTGTTTTTAAGCTGAAAGATTTTAATGGTGGATAATAATCGTAGGATTTATTGCGAACTATAAAAGGCAAGTTTGTGCATCTACTAAAAGACTTTACACAAATTATGCTCTAATAATGACATTACCCAGGTTTCTTCAAAAACTGATATCAATATAAATGCGTACTTAATTATGGACTCTGCATACTTTCTTCCTACTTTGGTTAATTTACGTTTTTGGTACCAGTGAAAATGTATTTCTTCTTTTGGTAGAATATAATAAACAAATAAACGGATCAGATTAACTATATTGGCATTAATGGAATTGTCATAGTTATGGTGTATGGTAAAAACTTACTCTGCTAATTTATCCAAGAAAGAACCAACATATGTTTTGTTCAAAAACCTTAGGTTTAATGAAAAAATTTCTGTAATTAATAATACATTTTTAGGGTATGTATTTCATCTCAATGACGGATATACTCGTAAATTGATTGTTAAACAAACGAGTATATTACGTCAAATCGTTTCATTAGTGGTCCCTGAAGTAATTAAATATTATATCAATGCGAAGTTACATATATGATTGTAACATATTCAGTGACGTATTGCTATGTTTAGGAGATTAATTTAACAACACTTAACTCATTGGATTTTATATTTACGAGTATTTCTATATTTTTAAATGAATTTATTGTACTAACATAATACAAATTCAAAAAGAAAAACAAGTAAAAAAGTATAGTCGGTCAAGCCCGACCATACAATACCCTACACCAGGTATACTTATGTATAAAACAGTTTTTCAGAAATGGGCGTTATATGGGAGATGTCACTTATTTTGGACCAAAATTTAGTGTCGTGATTTCTGTGAATATAAATATTATATGTGTTAAACTTTATTTCGATATAAATAAGATTTATGGAAGTTAACATGAATTACGGAGAGGGTCTTATATGGGAGTTTCGACTAATTATGGACCGACCATTATAAACTTAAGTGTCATTATTTCTGTATATAAGAAACTTATTTGTGTTGAATTTTATTTGATTACCAACATTTTTAAGACCGTTCAAGAGATTTTCGGAAGTGAGCCTTATATGGGAGCTACGACTAATTATGGGCCGATCACAATAAAATTGTACCGTGTTATTTGTATACATATAAAATATATTTATGTTAAATATTATTTAGATACTGACATTTTTGAGTGAGTTATGCTCTTTAAAGTGATTTTCGGAAGTGGGCCTTATATGGGAGCTACGACTAATTATGGACGGCTCTGCACCAAATTTGTAGATGTGATTTAGCTCCATTTACTACTCATTTGTCCATCAGAGCAATTAATTCGGTTAACCATGGATCGTTTTCGCACTACGTTTACTCTATGTGATAATACGCATCCGCAGAGACGTCGAACAGTGCGCACCGAAGAAACAATTGCCGCTGTAGAGCAAAGTGTTGAAGAGGACCCGAATTAATGGAGACCGGTATTGAGCCATGATAACCGACTATTTTGTTCCCGAATTGGATGGCATGAATGTGGATGAGTTGTGGTTCCAACAAGACGGCGCTACATGCCACACAGCGCACGCCACAATCGATTTATTGAAGGAAACATTCGATGAGCGCATAATTTCGCGGAATGGACCTGTCAATTGGCCACCAAGAAAGTGTGATTTGACACCATTGGATTATTTTCTTTGGGGATATGTGAAGTCGCTCGCCTACGCCAACAAACCAGAAACGTTAGGGGAATTGGAAGCCAACATTCGTGGCGTTATTGCCGACATACGGCCCCATATGCTCGAAAAAGTGGTTGAAAATTGGACCTGTAGAATTGGCTTTATTCGAGCCAGCCGCGGCGGCCACATGCCTGAAATCATATTTAAACATTAATGGCATAAAATTATTCTTCCAATAAAGCCAAATTGATGGTCATTAAAACGATTTTCTTGTGTTTTATTTCAATTCGAAGTTCTATACCTCTCAAAAAAACACCCTATATAAGGAGGAATAATGACGTTAGAATTCCATGTTGAATTACCCAAACAAAAAAGAAGAAACTGTTTTTGCACTGATTCTATTATGTTTTTAAGATAATCCGCATCCGGATCCCAAATAACAGATCCATATTCCAAGATTGGTCTGACTAAAGATGTGTATAACCGTTTAGTAATGATTGGTTCAGTAAACTCCTTAGCCCATCGTTTTATAAAAGTTAACACACCACGAGCTTTGTTTACCATCATATATATGTGTTTTTTGAAATTTAATTTAGGATCCAAAATTACTCCAAGATCTGAAAATTCCGTAACCAAATCAAGTTGATGTCCGCCCAATGTAAAGCTAAATAAAGCGTTATCATTTCTTGAAAAACGCATATGTTTGCATTTTTTCAGATTCAGTTCCATTAAATTAAGCACGCACCATTGAAATAGTTCATCTAAATCATGTTGCAGCAAATTTTTTTCAATGTTATTGTTATAGCTATGGAATATCTTCACATCATCGGCATACTTTAAGACGTTACAATATTTAATTACGCACGCAAGTCACTGATAAATAAAGAAAATAAAATTGGACCAATGTGACCAATGTGATAGTAGGGACGAAATTTGATGAAGGAGATTGTCGGTAACACACTTTTTAAAAAGTTTAGCGATTGCACTTAACTTTGCTATGCCTCTATAGTTTGTGACACATGACTTACTGCCAAATTTAAATAGCGGAATAATAAAGGAATCTTTCCACGACTGAGGAAAATAACCATATTTTAAGGATATATTAAATATTATGCTTAATGTGGTGCATAAGGATATATTAAATATTATGCAGGTGTTGCTGATTGTTGCAAGGAACAATCAGCTGGTTCATTTACAAAAACAAGATCTAATAATTTACCATACGAATTGTAAACTCCATTTATTTGAAAAAGACATAAATCGTATAAGCTGTTCAAAAATTCAAACGCCCAGTCAGCGGCTTTTATAGGAGTAAACATATATGAGTCAGATAAAAATTTCCATGAGACATTTGGTAAGTTAAAATCACCAAAAACAAGAATAGAATCACCTGGTGCAGATAGCATGCTCTGTGTAGATTATTTCAACTTCAGAACTAGTGGGTCTGAAAAGAAGAACTTACCATTTAAATATGAATCTATCACTAAGGGGTGGAAGAATCATGATCAGAAAACTTTTCAGCGACAATATACTTCCCTTTAGCGGACAGTCGATATTGTATGATTTTAAAACATCACATTTTATAAAAGAAATATTTTATCAATAGTTGATATTTATGTGATTTGTTAATATATTTCTCATAGATGTGTATTTACATTTTTGACCTAGAAAAAGTAAATTCTTTTGCAGAACAATTTTTAACAGCTAAAAGTCGTTGTAACTTTTCGGGTTTCTTTTAAAAATACTCGCATGCATATAATTTTAAAAAACTTCTAACTGTCGAACCTTTCAAATAGTTGTACATTTGAAAATTAATTGTAAGTGTAGCTGGCCCCCCAACAAATTGTCTTCAATCTTGAATATGAGTCATTTAAAATATAGTAACATATTTAATATTCATATTGTATACGAGATATTATACATATGTATGTATGTACATTACATATACTATATTAATAAAATACACGCACAATTCTGTAAGAATTTATGGTAAGATAACGTTTTCAAAATTAATCTTAAGCTTTGTTTAAATTGTGGTGAATTTTGGTACCTACGACATAGAACGGATATTCTTTATTTTAGGTTCGCCATGTCGTCGAAAACAATTTAATTTATTTTTTTTTATTTTCATCTTTTGACATTGAAAATAGTTGAATATAATAAATTAATTTTATGGATATAAGTAAAAATGTGCTTGTAATGTAATAATAAAATCATTTTGAGTAACCACAAGTTAGAATGCTGTATTCGGCTGTGCCGAATCTGAAATACCCTCCACTTAAATGAGGATCATTATGCAGTAACTTCAGACACCACACCAAGTGAACATACTTAACAATAGTCTATATTTTTTTTAACATAATTAACAAACACAAACTGCGAAGCTTTTTTGGCTTATCTGCAGAAAACACCCAGAGTCTTTGGCGGGAACCGAACCCGCAACCTTCTGACTGATAGTCCGGCAAACTATCGCCTAGTCTATCAGGGCACCCTTCATTATCATTATGCAGTATTTCTTATTCAGTTTTAGCACAAATTTAATTAGTATTTTAATTAATTTTTTTTAATGATGTAATTGCCAATTCTTACCATTAGTTTCAGAGTTTGTATATTTATCTTAACAATCTTATACATACATAGGGAAAGGAAATTCCCCCCCCCAAAACCAAATTAAAAATTTTTTTTGAATCTCCCCAAAATACTAAAAATATTTATCACAATGCTAGTTAGTAACGCTACAGCAGAAAGGTCATTTTCAACACTTCGCCGCATAAAAACATATTTAAGATCAACAATGTCGGAAGAAAGACTTAACGGGTTAACAATGATGAATATTCATCACGAAGAAGAAATATGCCCTAATAAAGTTATTGAAAAATTTGCAGCTAAAGCAAACCATAAAATGCTTCTTTAAAACTACAATATGTTGTACATTACATTAAAAATATTTATGTTAATTTTTTTAAGTAGAATTTTTAAAGAATATTAAACTATGGATTTTTTGTTTTTTAACACATATTAGTTTAAGTATATTAAATATTAACATTTATTTCTTGAAGCTTTTAAATAAAAACTGTATGCAAATGTTAATAAAATAATTTGTAAAAGATTTGTTGAGATAATTTTGGTTTTTAATAATTTAAACTTAATTTTAGAGGTTAATAGTAGGAGATATCTAAATTAAGGTTTCAATACAAAAAATGTTTATATTTAAACAAAATTTGCATCAACAATATACATATATAATTTGTAGGGTCTCAAATTAATATTTCTCAGTGTTACACACGGAATGAAAAACTTATATAATCCTCATTCACCATTTATGGTGGTGCAGGTATTTTTGTAGTTCGGGAATTCCAGACTGAGAAATTTCGTGAATTAAAATGAGTATTTTTAAAATGTTTAACGTAGTTAAATTTTAATAATAAGTTATTATTGCTATAAATATACTACCTACAAAGAAAAATCAGCTAGAATTATGTTTTTGAACAAAAAATGTTAAACTCTATTTCAATCTACGCATTTCCATAATATGTAAAGTTAAAGAACGATATTGATGTCATTCATAAATTACAACTTCCATTAATATAATTAATTAAAAACTTCCATTAATATAATTCAAGCAAGTGCAAATTGTAAATAAATCCTTGTAATGTGAATGACTGGAAACTTTGCTATTAAAATGAAAAATCGGATACAAGTCCTGTTTCACACTCTTCAGTTTTAGCTGACCAGTTTTGTTCAATTCTCTTTTGAACTTGCCATTTCATTCGCACACGTCAATTCAATTTTCTTACTTTTTAAGGCAAATTAACATGCATGAAAGAAAAAAACAAAAGGAAATGAGAAAATTGAATAGTACCGTCAAGTTTCTCCCCATTTTATTCTTATTTCCCTTCTCTTCAAAAAGTACTTGTCTTGACGAGTCAGAATTTAAGAGTGTGAAAGCGGACTAATATGACTTATTAAATCCATTAGTTGTTTTAAAAGGATATTAACACAATTTTGATAAACGAACTTGAAATATGAGTGAGTTAAATAGTTTACAGATGGATCGTGGACAATGAAAATTGCTGATGACGCCCTTGGCAGGGTAGGAAATGCATTCCAGTTTGCCAATTGTCTAGAAAAATATAACTTTACAATGGTATTCTTCGAGTTATTAATTAAAAAATTAACTCAAGCCAAAATAATAAAAATTTTCTCTAATAATTAATATAAAGTTCAATCATTTTTCATTATGAAAAAAACAGTAGTCTCTACAAATTATCTAAAATATTTACAACTAATATTATGGCCGTGTCGAATTTTTAATACCCTCCATGTACATATATGAATTGTTATGCAAGTTTCACTAGTGTAAATATTGAAGTTCATGAATTGGGAATATCAAGAGAACGTAATAAATATAATATTTTTCAATTTACAATCGATTTCTGGCAAAAATTATATTGGACAAAAATATAAGAACATTAAAAGTCGTTATTTCAATTAAGACAAATTTTACCTACTAATTTGTTGTTTTTACTTTTAGTTATCCTTTTATCCATTTATGATTTTTTTAGAACTATCTATATAAGCCTTATCAAAATTTAGTTTTGAAAGATTAATTATTAATTATATTGGTACTATTTTTTATTTCGGCCATTAAGAGCGAATTCAACGCTTATGAATTGCTTTTTGGGAATGGAACTTGTATGATCTACATATACTCGTATGTAATCGCAGACCTATTCTAACATCTAGTGTCATTAATTTAATCTTTATATTAGCATTTTAAAGAACTTTATTATTGTTTAGCGAGTAGTTTTTGTATGAGAGAGCTTTGGTATATTATGGACCCTTTCGCAATAAACTAGCTTGTGTGATTTCTGTTGCCTTAAACCTAAATGAATTTGAGTCGATTTCTATCTCGATACCGATACATGTAAGTCCCCGTTTACACAGTCGAACATTTAGAAGAAAAACATTTAGCTTGGAAGAAAATTACGGGTGGGGAAGAGAGAATCAATTTTGTGTTCGGTACTCGGTGAACATGCTTTGTTGACATTTTCTTTGCTGGAATTTACTACAAATTATTACACAGCACGAATAAGAGAAATGGCAAAAAAGCAAATAATAATGAAATATGTCTGACAACATTGTTCGACAGTGAGACCGCGAATGAAAAAACAAAAGAGAATTCAAGATGTTTTTCTTCCAAATGTTCGACTGTGTAAACGGGGACTAAGATATTTATGTTCGTGAAGTTACTGGAGTGGACCTTATGTGGGAGAGATGACCAATAATAAAGCAATAGTCAAAGAATTCGAGTCTTAACACTTTAATAAGAGTTATTCCCTATGTCATAAATATAAAGAATACTGGGACTAAGATGAATTTTTATTTTTAGGTGCTATACATGGGATAATAAACTTATGTGTTTATAGATTCATTCATCATTAATTGCGATGGACGATATAAATAGTTTTTGAAATGGAAAAACATACAGTATTTCTATCTAAAAGCCACTATATAGTTCTGAACCAAATCCATTATAGAATATTTGTAAAATTTATGTATTGCCCGTGTTTTTGAGATTACCTGTATTTTAATAAAGAATTTACTTTTAATTTTATTGCCACAATCAGTTTGTAAAATATATTTACATTTTGTATATCTAATTGTTATCAAAATATTGTTTATAAATACATATAAAACGGCATTAACAACCTGTTAATAATTTTCCATATAATTCGTAAGATTTATTAAAATGCTTCATCTACATTTGAAGCATAGTCACGACATTTGGCATTTAATTAAGGTAACGAAATACCCGTACGATTAAGTAGTATTTTCCAAATATGTATGGTAATGAAATGAAAAGTGAAGTATGTATTAATTTCATATTCAAGTTTGAATGCAAATTCATTTTGTTAATGTGTTTTACTAATAAATAACGTTCAGTCATTTATTCATGTTTAAAAACTCCTTTTATGAATGAAATATAATGAATGGAGTAAAACAAACAAAGCAAATTTCATTTCAATGCAATGTAAGGAACAGCTAACTAGTGCTGGCAAAGTATTGAATAATGGGTACCGAGTATCGAGTATTTGCCCTTTTTTGGATACTCAAAACTCAAAAGTAGTTACTCGATACTTTCTGAGTAGTAGTAGGTTAGTAGGTTAGCGCATTTGATCATTAAGCATGAGTTGGTATTTGTAGCCCGGGTTCGATTCCCAGCCGCAGTTAGTCAAACAACATCAGTTTCTGATAATTGTTAGTTTTCTTCTTTCTATCTATCATAACTTATATTTATCACAGCGTCCTCCTTCGGTGGTATATCATTCAAAGGCCACCGATGTAAAATAATTAAATAAAGGCTATAAAATCAAGCTTTAACATTAATGCGCTTACTCACCACCAGAGGCGCTGCAATTCTTCACTAAAAACAAACATAATGCGCAATTGCAGAGTTGTGATATAAAAAGCTTTAAGGCCCAACCATAATGTGCATAAGCTAGCTTAAGCAACTGTCAAAAATTAACAAAAAGTCTGTCAACAGCATAAGTAAACTTAAGAAGACTTTTAGGTGGCCATAATGTACTTACATGATGCACGTAACCCTTCTTGCATATATGTGCAGTATTTTATGTTTTTGCGAGTACTTTAAATTCAAAAGTACCAAAAATTACAGCCCTGTATTTGTTTATTTGATGTTTTATTTTATTTTAAAATTTGGAAACAGTAAAAACTGCTAATTGTTGAATAAATAATAAAAAAGTGATAAGATATGAGTATTTCTTGATCTTGCATACTAATTTTTTTATTTTTTTTAATGAAATCAAAAAACAGATGATTCCGTACGGAAAGTGCGTTCAGTTTGGCACTTTGCTTAAGCAAATGAAACTTAACGAAACGTTTCATTAAGTACATTATGGTTTGCACATACGTTTTACATGTATTCGCACAGTTGCTTAAGCTGGCTTAAGCCAGTTTATGCACATTATGGTTGGGACTTTAATAATAATTTAATAATAAAAGACATACAAAACCAATATAGTTGAAGATCTATTTTTATTTTTAGAAGAAACTACTTCAATATGCAGATAAAAACTATGCGTTACAAGTATTGAGTAAGTAGTATTGAGTAAAAATGAAAAGTATTGAATATTATTGAGTAATGGATAGTAGTAGAATTTGCCAGCACTACAGCTAACACAATAAATGTATGTTTTCTTCTTTTTGCAACTTAATGTTAATAATTTTATTAGTAATTTATTAATAATTGAATAGTAACTCGTACCAGTACATATATACATATGTAGGTTATGTTGGTGTATATTTAAAAAAGACTTGCCTAAATTTGAAAATAACAAATTATATAAAATTATATATGTAAATAGCGAGCATAGTTGAATGTCATATTGTATCTCGATAGGTGTTAAAATTAGTGTTGTCAACTTGGTGCGTTTCGCACCATTTTTGGTGCTTTTTTAAATTTTAGGTGCGAAAAAACTCTTAGTTGGTACGCGGTGCGCTGTTTTAAATTTCGGTGCGTTTTTAAATTTTTCCGAAAATGTGAGGAAATCTTTTTTTTTTACTAATTTTTAATGCAGTTTTTTAATAATTCATTATCATGAAATCATTACGATGAATTAGGACCCCATTGAATGCATTTTATATACGAATGTATGATAATCAAACATTCGTCACATGAAGGTTATTGCTAAAGCTAAATAGGATGAACATTTTTGTTTGAAAATAAAATTAACATTGGTTTACTAACTGTAGACTACTGAACTGTAGACGAACAACCAGAGTTAGAGTCGGTCCCCCATTTCATATAGCCACAATACAAATATCCTTTCGAAATACAACTTTATCGGTGGTAAATGTATGATTTATATTGACATGCACATACATATATTTCAACGTCAGTGGAGCCACCAAGTTTTTAAGAAAGCTTTTTTGTAACTTTTATGCCCAATCGCCAACGTGATGTCAGACAACTCTGCAAAGTAGAAAAAAATTAAGTTTTTAAAGAAAACTGCCCATAGACACACTGTAGGGTATTATTGTGAATATACTCGTATGTATGTGCGAATTAACATTGATGTACAGTACACACATTCGGATATTTAACATAAATAAAAAGATAAGATAAACAATTATTTTATCTTCACCGCAAGTGTTTTTAATTTTTTTATTAAAAACTTAAAATTTTGTATTTTTGTTCTTTATTTGTTGAAGTTAAACTTTTTTAAAGAAATTTCTTCGTTTTTAAAGAAATACTTCTAATATAGGAAAAACGTAAAATTCAAAAATCAGTTTTAACATTTTCGAATTATGTATTTATTTTATATTTACATTATTTTCTGTAAACAATTTTATAAGAAAATAATTGTTTCACCTTCATATAAGCTCTGGTATGAATTTTTGCTTAAACAGAATTATTACCATCTGCGTTCTTTTTCCCTTTTTTGAAAATTCTGGAAACAGTAACGCTTTTATCATCATGGTTAAAGGTAAAATGTGTGTGACCTTTTATAAACGATAACTATTTGTTTTACATTCGTTAGCATATTTTTATATGTATTTAATAATTAATTTTTTTTAAAACGCATAAAAATACTGTCTAATTAGATAAATGTCTTAAAAATATTGGTATCCAAATAAATTTCAACACAAATATATTTCATATCATTTGGCCTAATTTTATGATGGTCGGTCCATAATTGGTCATAGCACCCAAACAGGTCCACTTCTTAAACCATTTTAGCATGAATACAATTTTTACAAGTTTTTATATCGAGATAAAATTTATCACCGCCCAATTTTTTTTTTTTTTTTTAAGTGGCAATTAATATTTCTATATATAATTGCGTTACTTTCTTTGGAAAGGGGATAGATTGAAGAAGTAAAGGTATTGAAATAAGAAAGCTTTTTATATCACAATTCTGCAATTGCGCATTATGTTTGTTTTAGTGCAGCATTGCAGCGCCTCTGGTGGTGAGTAGCCTTTATTTAATTGTTTTACTTCGGTGTCGTTTGAATGCTATACCACCGATGGAAGGCGCGCTGTGATAAATATTAGTTATGATAGATATGTAGAAAGAAGAAAACTAATAATTATAATTATCAGAAACTGCTGTTGTTTGAGTGGCAGTGGCTGGGAATCGAACCCGGGCATGCTTAATGATCAAAAGCTACAGCACCACCCAGGGTATTATATGGTCGGGCTTGATCGATTATACTTTCTTACTTGTTTCTGGTAGTAAAAAGAATATGTATATTTAATTGTGTTTGTTGATTGGTTATTTTCTTACTTGTTCTGGCACATGTCAAAACAGTCAACAAGTGATGGAAAGTATAACCACAAATCGAATGTAATAATTTGAATCATTAAACACTTAATTTATTGCCGCGGTTATACTAAATTGTGCGATTAATATTCAAAGTGTGATTGTTTAATTTTCAATTAATTGAATCAAAAATAATTGATTTCCGTTTGGTATATACTCGTTCCTAAGTACTTAAATAGAAGTATTTAATATGTAAATATTAGTAAGTTAGTAAATGGTTTTATTTAAATGTGCGTTATTTGTTCGAAATTATTTCAAGTCAAATTTACATTCAGGGAAATTCTAATGGAACGTGATAAAGCAAAAAAACGCAATAAAATATGAAATATTAATAAAAACTAAATGAAAAGTGTGATGAGCACTTATGTGCTGGAATTTTAAGTTGGTTGTTTGATTTCCATTGCGTCAACATTTAAGTTGTAAATTTTATTTAAATGGACAAATTTCCACATATACATAAAAGTACGGGCAAACATGTGTATTTGTACTCGTATAGATATTTATATTTATGTACACAAATATAAACGATATTAATTAAATTGTATTATTGTCATTATTTGTTTATTGTTTTTTTTTCGTATTGCGTAGTTAACCAAATTTGTAACGTTTAAATTATGTTGTAGTTATTTCCTTTTTAAAATTGTTTATTAATTATTTTTAAAGCACATTTAAATAGAAACATTACTAATTCAAAAATAACTATTTTGGAAAAAATATCATACTTCCCCAATAATAAAAACAGCTGAAATGGTAAACATACACATTGTAATATATAATTTCGATTAAGAAAGTTTTTTGGGGGACATGTAACCGCCAAGTATGTTGTCCCATACACGATCCTTTTCCGAAAATCATTTTAAAATGCATAAATATTTTACATGTATTGATATTGGCACTAAGTTCAACACTAGTAATATCTGTATGCACAGAACTCATGCTACTAAAGTTTGTGATCATCGGACATAATTGATCACAGCTCGCTATAGCACCCACATTTGAAAAACTGTTTGTTATCATATACATGATGGAGGATAGTATATGGTCGAGCTTGATCGACTATACTTTCTAACTTGTTATACCAACATATAAGTGGTGAATAAGGGTAGAGTGCCAATTAACTATATGGGAAAATTTTTTTGAAGGAATTTGTTTCACGGCACCTCCCAGATTGGTTCGAATTGCTAAAAAAATACTCCCTTGAAAATTTGAGCTCAATCGGATAAGGGGAAAAGGTGCCCCTGAGCCGCCCAAAATTTGCAAAATACCTGATTTTTGACTTTAATTGTCAATAACTTCTTTAATATCTATTTTACAAAAAAATTTGTTAGTGAAAGTTATAGACAAAACTCAGAGGAACAACATTTGCTCACAAATTTTTTTCGTATCTCCAATATCTACTGAATTAAGAAAAAAAATAAACGAAAAACCATGGATTTATACATATGTTTATATGGGTGATTTTATTTACTTAAGTGTAGGCATTACATGGAAAAAAACTTGAAGCATTGATATTTTAATTTTATTTGTGGCAAGTATTTTTTGTGGTTTTGTTTTTTGTTTTAATTTATATAGTTACAAAAGGTTTCCTTATTGCAATTTGGAAAACGTAAACGGTAATCCTTAACAATTTGTAAAATATATTGTTTTTGTTCTTCGCTTCTTGATAAAATATTATTATAATCCTGCATTAATTTGACTCCCCTTTCAGCGGTATCGTTCACTACTTTTAAACCTGAAAGAGTTTTTTTTTAGCTTCAATAAACTTTTTGTTACTCGGCCATTTTGTGGGAGTTGTTTTTAAAAACTCTTCAGATAATTCAAAACGCTTAAAAAACGCTTTATATTCACAAACTTTGCAATACCTTTTTTGATAACATCATCTACGTTCAAAGTGTTTATTAGGGCCTTTTTGCTATTTACATCAGATTCATTCTTCAAAGCTTTTACCATTTTTTTTTGGTTTTGACTGGTGCATTTTCATCAGAAAATGCCAAAGCAACGCTCTGTGTCCCTAGATACCACAGGTGACTGCAAAATTTTGCAAAAGCGACGGTAGCAATTTCACTTTCAACACTTTGATATTGACTTATTACTGTAATAAGCATAAAATCGTGATACGGAGCTTTTATAGGTGATGGAGCGCAAAACCAAGCATCAACGTACACTTTGACAATAAAAATGGAAACATCGCAAAGAGCATTTAGTTTAACCTCTGTAAAATCGAACTCGTCTCTAAACAAAAATATTTTTAAAGTATATATTGCCTTTGACATCCATCTTGCGTGATGCATAGTGCCTGGGGCTCTGAATTTTATACATGATCGGGTTGGTGTTTTTCCAAGAAATATTAGAGCAAGTTCTATAAATTCCCTATAGTCATCTCGCGGTTGTTTTTCCTGCAGAACATTATTAAGAAAATTTGTAATTCGCTCTACATCACATAAACTAATAGCGTTTTTAACTTTCTCATTTTCGATACCGATCCTGAAATTATCAATGTTTATTGATGGCCAGCACTTCTGAAATCGTTGAAATATTTGAACATTAGGAACTGTCTTGCAAAATTTAATATCAAAAACGCCTTTAAGAATAAGTTCAAAGATGTGATACCTACAAGCAAAATATAGTAGATCCCTATCTAGTGTATTTTCAATTATGGAACAAGTTCCATTGAATCGTCCAGTATTAACTGCTGTTGCATCGAAAACTAAAGCTATTACATAATCTTGTAGACCCCATTCAAAAAGCGATTTCCAAATAGCATGTGCTTGTGCTCTTCCAGTACCACTACCAAGAGAAACACATATATTTTTCATACAGAAATGAAGAGCGGGTATTCCCCTTTTTTCTTATCGTTAAATCATGATTTTTAACTGTGGATCAATTGATGGGAATTCCCGAGATGACGAGAATCTTTATCATTACGTACAACGCAGGTGTGGTTATAATAGCAACTCTAACTTTGAACAAAGAATAACACAAATTAGTTGTAGCAGCTAAAAAACTTGTTTGAATATTAGCTGGAATTCCCGTCATTAGTTTAATTAAAGACAAGTGAATAACAAGAATTCCCGCATAAAAGTCGAAAGGGTTAATATTAACCTGTGCGGCTTAAATTCGGCAACTCCCGTCATTTCTTTAATATAATCCCAAAATCCTTACCTGAAAATCTTAATTCATCATATTCTTATTGGAAAAATTTACTTTAAATCAAAGTAGATATCATTTTAAACAATAAAAAATATAAAAAAAAACAAAAAAAATACTTGCTACAAATAAAATTAAAATATCAATGCTTCAAGTTTTTTTCCATGTAATGCCTACACTTAAGTAAATAAAATCACCCATATAAACATATGTATAAATCCATGGTTTTTCGTTTATTTTTTTTCTTAATTCAGTAGATATTGGAGATACGAAAAAAATTTGTGAGCAAAGGTTGTTCCTCTGAGTTTTGTCTATAACTTTCACTAACAATTTTTTTTTGTAAAATAGATATTAAAGAAGTTATTGACAATTAAAGTCAAAAATCAGGTATTTTGCAAATTTTGGGCGGCTCAGGGGCACCTTTTTCCCTTATCCGATTGAGCTCAAATTTTCAAGGGAGTATTTTTTTTAGCAATTCGAACCAATCTGGGGGGTGCCGTGAAACAAATTCCAACTTTGAAAAATAACTGGCACCCTAGAATAAGGGTATACATATGTATATAAGTTTGTCATTCCGTGTGTAACACTGAGAAATACTCATCTGGGACCCAACAAAGTATATATGTTCCTGGTCCTTACGAAATGCTAAGTCGATTGAGCCATGCCCATCTGTCTCTGTAAAACACTCTCACGACCAAAGGACACAACCGAAATCAACAAAATTTACAAAAACCCGCTTAAGCAGTTTGGTGTTGAAAATCAGCAACATCGCTACAGCATAACAACAGTTATGGACCAATATGTGAGACAACCTTCATAAAAATTTGATATTTTTTGTCCATTTTATTGCAATATTTTAAAATATATTGCAGATAATACCATGAAATTTTGTATACATTGTTTGTATGATAAAAGAAGAAAGTGTGAGGAAAATATTAAGAATATGTCCATGATATCTCATAGCCCTCCTTCAAAAATCTTCCCGAAATATTGCTAAATTATACATAAATGCCTTTGAAATTGGAATATTAATCCAAAATTCAGCAGAAATAAGTTTCATGCAAAAAGAAATCGCAAAACGAAATTTTTTTTAGTTCGGTCCATGTTTGACCATAGTCCACTTCCAAAATCCACTTAAATACGTCTAAAACTGATATAAATAATGTGAAACGGCTAAAATTTGACATAAATAATCTTTATAGCGTAGTAAATTGTTGTACCAAATTTTATGGTGGTCGGCCCATAATTGGCCATAGCTCCCATATAAGGACCTCATCCGAAAAAGACATTTATCTTTATATATATCGTATAAATATCGGTACCGACTCAAAACTTTGCACAGATCATTTACATAAACACAAAAATCCACAAAATTTTGTGAATTTCGGTCCATTTTTAACCGTATGCCCCATATAAAGCCCTCTTCCGAAAATCCCTTTAATACTCATAAATCGCTTATAAATAAGGTTACCAATCCAAAATTTTACACGGATCATTTACATACATGCCAAAATCAAACTGCTGCATTTTGAGAATATAGGTCCATATTTGACTATATACCCCATATTAGGTCCCCTTCCGAAATCTACATTAATACTATAATTCTTAAATATCCCGTTATTTTGTTGAAATTCGACGTGAAATATCCTCATATGCATGAAAATAACTGTTCCAAAATTTAAGAAGATCGGCCCCTAATTTATCATAGCTGCCATATAAGACCCATTTCCAAAAAACAAATAAACCCACAAAAATGTCTAATAAATATTTATATCGAACCAACTTTTTTGCAGATCAGAAATTTTAATCCAGAAATCATATTAATATCGGTTATACGATAATTATGCTACTGGATTTTGTAGCTGTCAGTCAATAATTGGCAATAGCTCCCGAATTAAGTCTTGTAAATAATGTTATTGAGATAAAGTTCAACCAAAATAAGCCTCAAATACTTAGAAACCACATTAGTGGATACTGAATTTAGAAGCTATCAGTTCATAACTGATCCACTTCTACTATGCCACCCATAAATCTTTTGTAAATAATATTATTGAGATCAAATTCAAACAAAAGAAGCCTCACCTTATATTCAGACCCTTTTTTATAATCTGTTTCTTAACTTGTTGTGAATATGGAAAAATGTTTTTTAATTTTACAAATTGTTAAATTACACTCAAGATTATTATGGAAATCAGACAAACTCTGTAAATTACAGTAAGAATTCGATAATCCGAATTAGATAAAATTTCAAAACATTTAAAATAAAATTACATTAGTGAATTACTACCAACAGGTAATATTGCCTTTCAAACAATATATCAAATACTAATTAAATTTGCACTAAGACATAATAGAAAACATAGAATAAGGATATTCTAGTCCTATAACCAGTGTAGTTTCTGTATTTCTTATTACCTTTAGGTGGAGGGTATTAAAGATTCGGCACAGCCGAATACAACACTCTAACTTGTTTTTATTTTGTAAGACTTGAAAACATACTTACATCGAAAAATTAATTTAGTCATTTGGCAAATTGGAATTTATACAATATTGTAAAGATTGTTAGACTAATGTCGAAACAAAATGGTAACTTGGCTACCTATTAGATCGGTCGTGCTCGTCGGTGGGAGGTCGGTGTTTCCAACTTAAATATGTTTTATTACGTTACCGAAGATATTGAAATTTTAGGTAGCAAATACTCAAAGTAATCCAAAACAGATAAAGAAGAGAAAGAATAAACATGTCAATTATTGCTAAACTGATCCAGGCCCACCCTCCTTGCTGACATGAAACCATATTAATTGTCAGCCCAATAAGTAAAGACAAACAAATAAAGCACCATACCCCATCTCTATAACACCTTTCGCAAAACTAAATATGTATAAGCTTAAAATTCCATGTTTTAAAATATAATAATAATAATATAATATTTATTTATGTATAATTAATTAAAAAGTATTTCATTAAATGTGTAATAAGGAATTTAAAATTAGAAATTTTCATGGAAAAATTGTCACCATTTAAAATTTGATTATTAAAATTGAAAATGTATATCAAGGTATAACAACATTTTAAGAAAACAAAAAAAATGTATAGTTCAAATATTTGACACAAGTGTATAAGTGTAGAGTGTATTTAATTCAACTGCAATATGAATATTACAATTCTGATATATTTTTTTCATACTAATTTGGAGTATGATTATTTAGGTTAATATTCATATTACGTATACGTCAAAAAAAATGTTAAGTGTAAAAAAATTTCATTCACAACTTACATATTCAAAGTCCAACGAAGTCAGGAGGCGCCAGTTGACCGTAGACTAATTGCGTTACACTTATTTTTATATAATAAAAAAAAACTTTAGTTTAACTTTTGTTATCGGCTGTATGAGTGTATTATGTTATGTATGTGACTTGTATTGTCTATATGTAGGGTGTATAAATTATTAATGATTGGTTTATATTGTTTAGAATAAAAATAAAAAAATAATAAAATTCAAGTGACCATAACCAAAAAAAATTTACGTTATGAAAATTTAAAATTAATTAATAAGCAAAATTCAAATCTTATAAAATATTTAATTTAAACAAATTTAAAAAAAATTACGTAGTTAAAAAAATTAAAAAAAAATTTATCGGTACTGGTTTAGTCCAAATATTGAAAAGATAAAAATAATGTTGGAAAATTTTCTTTTCCCCTAAAATTTACTTCAACACCTGATCACCCCAGGTGTTGCAAAACAAAATTTGATTATTCTACGAATATTATGTATTTATATTCCGATTTAATTAAATGGTCACTCTATAATAGTCAATAAAAAAAATATGTCCCCTTTTCTATTGTGTTAATCTCGGCCCCTCTTCAGGTGACTAAAATTTAAAATAAACGGGGCTTTCTCTGTATTGAATAATTGCCACCTTAAGGAAGTTTTCAAAAGTCGATGATATTTCCAATCTTCCGAAGATTTTACTCAAATAAAATTTTCCTCCAAAAAAAAAATGTTAGGCAATTATTTCAGAAGCCAATGGCAATCTATAAAATACAAACACAAAGAAAGTCAAGTACCCTACAAAAAATGAGTTTACTCTATACATGCGTGTATGGATGATAGGAGTACTCCAAATGTAGCCAAAGTGTATGAAAAAAACATGCTCCAGTTTACATTGCAATGCCCTAGGGTTGGACCACATTACATTTGTGTACACACAAAACTACTACATAGATCACTTTGTTGAAAGTACTCCATAGATCACATACATAAACTACTTTTTAAAGTACACTATTGTACTACTCCATGGAGTATCCAAACGGAGTTTTTGGAATCAGCCTTTTTAAATTGATTTACTGAAAATATGTTAACAGTAAACTAAAATAATTTTTTAGTATTTAGTATATAAAGGAATTTTTATAGTACATTTGTACAAAAACAAAAGAATAATTTTATTTCACTTCAATAGACATGACAGTAGTGTTGCCAGAGTTGTAGATTTACGCCAAACTTTTTAGTGTTGCCAAACAGTTGTAATTTAAAATGCTTGTAAACAATGAAATAATTCATGGCTGCAATACATAGGAGTATTCCAAAGAGTACTCCTTTGGACTATGTAACCCAATATTTTTTGTAGGGTAATGAAAGATATTCAACTTTCGAAGTAAAACCTTACCAATTGAATAAAATACAAAATGATTCCACGAATCAAAATTGACGATAAAACTAATCCTTTGGTTTTCTTGATATCACACCAATAAAATTTATTTAAATTTGCAAATAAAATTATGACCAACACAAACAGAATATTGAAAATTAATTTTTTTATTTTCGCACCGACCTACTCAAACAAAAAACTTCTTTTTATTTACAATAAAAAAAAATATTTTCCGAAATTAGAAATAAACAAAGTCAATGCCAACTAAATCAAAAACAAAATAATTTAACATAGTAGAAATTTTTAAAGCATAAAAACATTTGAATCATAATTTAATGCAGCAAAATAAAACTAAAATATGTTGCCATCACAGTGCTATTCACTAAAATTCGATATTTGCATTAGCTTTAAGTTTAATTTGCCTTTGACAATATTCCAATATTGTTCAACTAAGTAAAGCTGGGCGGTTGTTATATTTTTCTATTATGCAGGCCTGATTTCTTTGATGCCAAGTCTGCTATGATTAAATAAAATAGGAAGCTACATAAATCGGGCCAAAACTTTACTAAAGAGTCTCATAAGAGGCAGCAACCGCAGGTATTTTTTATATAAATATCAGAAGACAATGTTAAAGAGGTGAAAAAAGCGGTCTTCTTCAGAGCTCAATTGCATTTGATGGTTATTTTGGCTCATCATTTTTGTGCCGGTAGTTCTCTGATGCCCATTTTACATACATACATACATATGTATGTGTCATCCATGTCGTAATAAAATGCGTGCCTGTTTTAAAACAACAGCATTCTGCTTTTCAGCACGATTTCGATATTAAATTCTACTATAAGTTATAAAACCTTTATTATTATTTATTAATATATTCTTATGAATAAATTGTAAGACTAAACATACATACATACATATGTATGTACATATGTATGCATGTACATATGTATATTAAAGAGGCATTAGATGCCAAGAATATCAGTTGGGAAATGAAATATAATTTGTTATGTACCTACACGTGGTGTAACTATACAAGGTGAATGCAGGAGCACAGCTGACTGACTTTGTTTACAATTTACTTTTGTCAAAAGTAATACTTTTTCAAGTGTTTTTGACAGTAGTACAGTATTTTACACAAACAAAATGCCTGTTGTTTCTGTATTGTGGTGTATTTGTTGCCGATTTGCACTCACCTTGTATAATTACACCATGTACCTACTCGTGCATATGTATGAATGTAAATAATGTATTTTAAGCCGTTTCAATTAAGAATATCTTTCATAAGAAATTTATTGTATGTACGTATATTGTTTCTTTACAGATCCTTTCATTGGCCGTTGTTGGTATTGGCATTTATATACTGATGAAATTTGATTTTGACACCGCCGCTTTTGTCATATTCGGTTTGGGTATAATTGTTGCATTGTGCGCAGTTTTTGGAATATTGGGCGCGACATGGGAAAGCAGTCGTCTGTTAAAATGTGTAAGTTCAGCGAGCACGTTACCCAGCTAGCATTTGGATGATTGTTTGACTAGCGTGATCATTTCGCGACACTTTTTTTAATCGTTCAGACGATTGTTAGAGTAGATTTATATTTTTCGCTGCCAAACGGTGCTTTTGTGAGTCATTTCGACGTTTGTTCGACGAGTGAATTGTCGTTTACGCATTTTGGCGAGCATTGGAAGATTGTTTGCAGTCAGCGATCGTATTTAGCTCTTAAAAATGATACTTTCATCGTATCGTGAACGACTCATATGAAAGAGTCGCCGTCATGACACAGTTTCTCCAATTGCACTAAACTTCCGCGATCGGAATACAACATCGCTCCGATCGCAGAAGTGTCCTCTACGATTAAAAATGCTAGCTGGGTAACAAGCAGTTAAACTACCTACATATGTACATATTTTTATGGCGAATCTTAAAAATTATTAAAATGACTTGTACATATTTATTTATTGTAGTTTGTAGCATTTGTAATTGTTTTGGCCATACTACATGTTTTGATTGTTGGCTTCTTTTGGATATTCCAAACATCACTATTGATAAATGTCGACAAGACATTCGATAAATTATGGAACAATCAAGTCGTGCCAATTAGACCAGGAAACAATACAGCACACATTGCCAGTTTGGAGCGTTGGGTAAGTTGGGTCGGAGTTCTTTGATGTTTTCTACGCATGATTTAATATTTGTTTCTGCGTGTGTTTGTTCTTTTAGCTTGAGTGCTGTGGTAATGCTGGTCCCAAAGATTACGTTTTGGCTCCCCATAGTTGCTACAATAGTGAAACCGATAAACTAAATATGGATGGCTGCCGGCAAAAGTTCCTAGACTTTATTGCCGATCGTTGGACCATCTTTAATATTTTTGCACTTGTTTTGATTGCAGTAGAGGTAAATATGAGAATACAAGAAGACAAATTCTAATTTATTAAGAATTAGTCATAGTAAATTATAAATACATAAATATGTATGTACATACTCGTACATATGTATATGTAGTCTAATTTGTGTGTGTATGATTTTTTTATTTTGTTTTTTTCTTTTTTCAGTTAATTTGTGCGGCATTTGCGTATGTTTTGGCCAACAGTATTCTAAATCGCTGGCGCCGTTCGAAATACTACACGAAATAAATTCAGCTTAATTTTAATTATGATGACCATCATCCTGTACACTATTTTCATCATAATTTTCATTTGATGATTAATGTGTGCGATCGTGCGTTTAGTTTTTTCTTTTTAGCATTCTTGGGGGAAAACAATTAAAAATTGTCCCAAATCCCTTTAGTAGACAGACCAAAGATGAAAGATTTGAATTCTCGATTATAATTTTTTTTATTCTATAATTTAATTTGTATTCTCTTTGTTTTTCATAATTTTTTCGTACCATCTGTTTTGTTGTCAAATAAATCGTTCAGGTTTGAGGCAAATTGTTACTAAAAGATTCATTATGTTGTCAGCTGTTTTTACTAGTCTACCTCATAATCATCTTGATCATCATCTTTATTTTTTATTTTTTAATCATAACAAAATATAAAAAACAAAACAATAAAATCTATACCCATGTATAAAGAAAACTATGCAATGGTTAGTTGTTAAAACGACAATAACTTTTAAGTAAATTCTTTAATTTCTTTCACAGCAGAATTCAATGTATCAATCAATGCAAATATAGTTCATATTTTTATAAGAAACACGTAATGATTAAAAAAAGAAATTTTATTATAAAAAATGCAAAAACGATTTTATATTTCCTAACTTACAAATAAATAAAGTGTTTAATAAAGTTTTGCATAATAACTTCCTACTTACTATAATTTATTATTTTCATTAAACACTTTAAAGAAACTTGTTAAATAAATCTAATTTACGATTACATATAAATTGTATGCAGGCATTATGTCATTTTATTTGCATATTTGTGCAATTACTCGTATTGTTCTTCACTGATCAGTCATATAATATAAGAATTATTTGGAATAGAGGTCAGAAATCCTTAAAAGAAAAAATCATAATGTCTTTTATTGTTTTAAGTTAAATGACGCTTAATAATACTTCTTAATGTATTTATGCTTTTTTATTTCTACTATATATTTAAACATAAAATATTATTTTATTTGCATTTACGGAAGCAATAAGTTTAACGAACGATTTATGTATATATTTACGAACACTTATTGAAATTGTTAATTTACAAAAAAAAAATAATAACATTTATATAAAATATCCATATTTAATAAATAAATTGTACAAACTTAGGACTAACAACACATTTGTTTAATTTTATATTTTAGTTTGCGCACGTCAATTTGATTCCCAGATAATTTCAGACTCAACAAATATCCAGTACTGTCGAAATAAGATTCCAAAATGTTTTTAAAATTTTCTTCATTAAAGAGTGATACAGAATACTGTACGAACTAATTCCTTAAACGTTTTCCGTGCATTTTGTGCCTATTAGAACAATTAAATTCAAAATATCAACAGAACTTTTGCTAAAATTGTCTATTTAGTAGTGTTTTGATCTATTTATTACAAAAATTGATTTTAAAAAATCCAAAAAAAAAAAAAAACAACAAATTGCTTTAATATAATTTCAGATTCTTTAATAACAATCCTGGAACTAGTGCTAGGCACTATTTAGGTCCTGAAGAAAATTTTCAATTTACCATTTCACAATTATCTAAAGTTTTCAAAAAGCTCTAGTACTACATCGGTTTTGGCTATAACCTTCATTTATCTAGATATTAGTCAATCTATAACGTATTCATATAAAAACAAGTAAAAAAGTATAGTCGGTCAAGCCCAACCATATAATACCCTACACCCCGTATATTTATAAAACAATTTTTCAGAAATGGGCGTTATATGGGAGAAATAACCAATTATGGACCGATCATCCAAAAATTTAGTGTCATGATTTCTGTGTTAAATTTTATCTCGATACATGTAAATACTTTTAAAAGATTTGTGGTGGTTAAAGAGAATTACGAAGAGGGTCTTATATGGGAGTTTCGACTAATTATGGACCGATCATTATAAAACTGTACCATATTATTCGTACTTATATGGAATATATTTGAGTTCAATATTATTTAGACAGCAACATTTTTGAGGGAGTTATGCTCTTTAAAGTAATTTTCTGTAGTAGGCCTTATATGGGAGCTATAATATATTATGAACCGATCTGCACAGATCTGATTTGGCTTCATTTACCACTCATTTGTGGTGAAATTTGTTTGCATAATTTAATTGTATAATTCACACATTTATGATCGGTAAACCCCAATTTTGGGAGGACATTTGTATGGGGGCCAGGTGAAATAATGGACCGATTTCTACCAGTTTCAATCCCATCCCATCCTAAATAATTTCACGTACCATATTTTATCGAAATATCTTTAAAATTGCGACCTTCACAAGCTTTACATGGACAGCCAGCCAAACGGACGGACATCGTTAAATCGACGCAGTAAGTGATTCTGAGCCGATCGGCATACTTTAAGGTGGGTGTTGGACCAATATTTCTGGGCGTAACAATTATCAGCACAAGTCCAATATACGCTTCCCACTATGGTGGTGTAGGATATAACAAGTAAGAGTTTATATTCCGCTGTGCCGAATCTTATATACCCACCATCAAATCACCTGTTATGGGGCGAACTTCATACAATTTTGTACCGTAATTTCTATTTATTTTAGGTTTATTTTAGTTGATGAAGAATAAAATTTTAAGCATTTTCCAGTTATAATCAAAAAATTTAAACTTTCTTTAAAAATCGATTCATTTTAACCTACAATAACCCCCTGCCCCACGATGTCGAACGATAACGTTCGCTTAGATAAAAAGGTCCAATGATTCCTCCAGCCCAAATACCACACCACACAGTGACACGTTGAGGATGCATTTGCTTCTCGTGAATCACTCGAGGATTTTCCTCACCCTAAAAGCGATAATTCTGCATATTGACGAAGCCATCAATATGGAAATGGGCCTCGTCACTGAAGATGATTTTATCGGCAAAATCAGCATTTTCATGTTGTCTCTCCCTTCACTGTCCATGGTCAGCTGGCTTCAGTTCCTGAGTCTATTGAACTTTGTATGAATGAAGATGCAAATCTTTCGTCAAAATTCGCTGCATAGTGGATTTGGAGACACCAATTTGCTAAGCTCGGTGTCGAATTGAGGTGGATGGAGTTTGAGCGACATCATCACGTACAGCTGCAACATTTTCGGTCGATCGACCTGGTCGAAGGCGTGTTGTTGTAATTACATCACTAACAGACCCAGTTTCAGCAAATTTATCTCTTTACAGTTGACTCTTTTGGAGCATTATTGTGACCCCAAATTGATCACAATTTGCGAACTGTAACCGCAAATCTTTCACCATTTTGGTAAAACAATTTCACAATGAGAATGCGTTGTTCATTCGTGTAGCGCTCCATTTTTACTAACCTCGTACCTTCTACTAGCAAACACTAACAATTGTTCAAATGTCAAACAATGACACTTCGAATGGAGCCAAATTTAAAAATTGCGTTCTAGTTGAGACCCCCTTTATATTACAATTTAAGACCATTATTGAACTTTTTCTGTTATTAATTCATGTTTGATTATGTAAACAATTGTTGAAAATACTGGTTACGTTTTATTTCTGTCAAATATTTGATATGTGTGAACGTACCTTTACATTTCCACGAGGACTTAGAATTCAAAATACGATAAAATACTTTTGACTTTCTTTCTTTAGACACCTTGGTTGACTAAATTATGGATTTAAAAAAATCTACCAAATTAATCTTGGGTTTCATTGGCGTGCGATAATACGCCAAGGACTAATCACATAAGATCACTAATCGTTGGAAGACATTTAATAAATGAAGACGACAACGTCGTCGAAACACCTTTCACAATACTTGGAAATGGTTTTACTCACGGCAATGATCCACAATATTGAAGATTGATTAGCAACTGGTGTCTTTGCAATGCCAGTTCTTATCCGTCGAATAACGTTGTTTCGATTTTGCAAGGCCTTTTCCATTAACATTGTATTCGATTTGTACTGTCAAAAGTCAACAAGTAAGTATTGTTAGCGAACCCAGAACATATAATACTTTACACCGTCATACTCATTAGGGCGTCGGTTAGAACATTTAATTATTAACTTTTAACGTACATTATTTATTATCTACACAATCGTAGATAAAAGCAAAATCTGAATATATCCAAAATATTCGAAACTACATAAAAGCAAAAATACTTGAATATGTTTGACCTTGTTCTTAAAGAACATTACATATTCCTGCTAAAATTATAAAAAAACTAAATTAAACAACAGACAAAAAAATCATTTAAACTTTGCAGAAGCCATGAACATATTTGTTTTATAAAAAGCTTATAGATAGTATGCCTCTAGGTTTTAAGGAAATTATTCGTAAAATGGGAGACATTTCAAGTCATGAAACTATAACTATAATTATACCCTACGCCACCCACCTTAAAGTATATTGAACGACTCAGAATCACTTTCAAGATTGTCAATTAAAGGTTAATTTAGTTACTGTTCACATATGTGGGTCATCCCATCTCTGGCGGGAAGGTTTGACATTCCAATACTGAATTTGATTGGTTTTTAGTGTTTGTGTTAAGTTTTGGGGTTTGGTGTGTTCTGACATATATAGTAAAATTTTATGGCCAACATTTTTGTAGAATATTTCATCCCAGCCCTTCCCCTTTTTTGGGGTGTTTTTTACAATTTCTTAGAATAAAGCCAAAAACGCCGTTATGAGGGGGGAGTTAGAGGGTTAATATGTTCCAAAAAAATATTTGCCATACCATTATCTACAAAAATGCTAAACATACCCTACACCTCAGACGTAAAAAAAACATAGTTTTATATACCGATATGCTGCAAGAACAGGCCAGAGCTGGGAATTTTTAATAGCACATTTCTGAAAAACTGTTTTATACATATACATATTATATGGTCGGGCTTGACCGACTAAACTTTCTTACTTGTTTTATTTAGATATCAAAATATAAATGTCTTTAAGGGTTGTTAAAGTGATTTTCAAACGTGGCCAATTGGACCGACATTTACAAATAAGATGCGAAAGGGTCTATATCAGTTCACATGTCCTATGAAATGAAAGATAAAATGTTGCCCCCATGGTCGCAGATTTCAGCAACAAGGATGCCAAACGGGACTGGTTTTTTAAATACCGGGATTAGGGATTTTATAAATGTAAGTCCCGGGATCCCAGGATTTTATGATTTCGGTATTTTTGTTTCATATTTAAACAGTTTGTTTATTAATAACACAAACTATTTAATCAAAATATGTTTGAAAACAAATATCTAGTAATTATTTTTAAATTTATTAAACGTTTATAAACCATTAATAATTTAAAAACATAGTAACATTATATTGAAATAATTTAAAAGCAACAGAATATTATCGATCGAGATATATGAGCATAAATAAGAGTTCAACATCAGAAGTGACTAATACTTATTAATGCGACAAAGGACTTTTTTAACCGGATTAAAAACAAGTATGAAAGTATAGTCGGTCAAGCCCGACAATATAATACCCTACACTCAGTATTTGTATAAAACAGTTTTTCAGAAATGGAGCTATATGGGAGATATAACCTATTAGACAAGACTTCTGTGCATTTAAATATTATAAACACTTTTAAAAGATTTATGGAGGTTAAAGTGAATTACGGAGGGGTCTTTATGGGAGCTTCAACCGACCGTTATATAATTTTTGTATATATGAAAAATATTGTGTTGAATATGGTCTGGATACCAACATTTTTAAGAGAGTCATGCCCTTTAAAGTGATTTTCGGCAGCGGGTCTTATATGGGAGCCTATAGTCAATTATGGACCGATCAGTACAAAATTTGTTGATGAGATTAGGCTTTATGTAAAACTTTTTTTTTGGGATACGTGCATAAAGCAAACATTTATGACCAATAAACTTCAATTTCGGGAAGATATTTGCAAAATAATGGACCGATTTCAATCAATTTCAATCTCAACTGTCCTTGGGCCGAAAAATATCATGATTGAAAAACCTTCAAAATTGGGACCTGTACTCTGCGCTAAAGCTTTATATGGACAGCCAGCCAGAGGGACAGACATCGTTAAAGCGACTCAGAAAGGATTAAGAGTCCATCAGTATACTTTAAGGTGGGTGTTTGAGCAAAAGGATTTACAACAATTTGTTTAAGTAAAACAAATTCTTCATCTGTCATCTGTTGAGCGTTTGTATTAATTAAAGTTCTTTTTAGGAATTTCCAATTCCAAAAACCGTAGACACATACATAGATAGCGTTCGAGTTTGGTAATTCAAAATTAATTTTAATTCTTTCACCTTTATTTCTTCGACATACTTTTGTAAAATTAATATTTTTGTTGATGACTTTGTAAACAAATATGAAAACAAAAACCAAGATTTCGGGATTGGCATCCCTAGTTTGTAGTCAACAAATTTTCAAGTGATTGAAAGAGTGATCGTAACAAATAAATCGGACAAGAAAAAAGGTTCAGCCTATAAACATATTTGAACTTTTAATTGTGGTGGTATAATAATATGCTCAAATTTGTTAATTGTATTTCAGTAGGGATTACTTCTCCATATAATTAAACATTTCCGAATGGCAGACAAATCATTACAGAGTTGAACGTCAGATAATAAAATGTATTTACGATTCAGCTTTTTTGGCTATCCGCAGTTTCCGTTTTGTTTCGTTTGAAATGGTTGTATCTGCATCTGATTATTTTAAGTATCTGTGTATCTTTTATTTTTTTTACATCTATTGATGTTCACTTTTTTATTTCTCATATCAGACAACAAAAGTGTAGGAGATTGGTTTGATGCATGTGGTTTGTTGAGCTTTTGTCATTTTCTTAATATTTTTTTTTTTTTGTTTTTATTGTTTTTTTTGTTCGAATGTGTGGCAAATGTATTGCTAGCCCATGTGAATAAATGTCGAATTTATTAATCTTGCACTTTTCTTCTCAACTCAGAGAGATTTATCAAACTGGCGACAATATGAAAACACTAAAAGTGCCTCTCTTTCATCTTTGGTTTTCTTAAGATGTTTCTTTTTTCTATCTTACAAATGACGAATATGTTGAGTTTAAAATTTTGTATGTCATTCAAAAGATTTCTGTGAAAATTAATTTTACTCGTCATCTTTGGACATTATTGTTTTTATTTGTTGTCGTTTTCTTCAGTTCTTAATTAACTTGAATGAAAAGCGGACGTTTTAGTGATTTTTGAGAGTGTATATATCAAGGTTTTTGTTAAAAATATTTATTTAAAATTAACATAAACAAAGTAACTACTCAAATACCAAAAGTGTTTGGTAAAACGCTATTAATGATTTAAGAATGATTTAAACAAGCTAGTTGAATATTATTTGTAATTATCAAAAACTAAAGCCAAATGTATCTTACAACAAAAACCTATAAAATTATAACAGTTTCTATAAATGCAATTTGTGGGGTAAGTGACATTTTGTATTACCTGATCAACAGATACGCTCGTATGTGTTCTTTTATTGTTTTAGTCATTGTTGTGTGGCTGGTCATTTTTAAAAATAAAGAAAATTAATAATGATCCAATTCTATTTCTATGTATTTAGTATTTTGAAATTGTTTCTGCACATTAATGTATTCTTTCGCTACTAATTTATTATTTAATATGTTATTAAAGTCTGACTAGTGGACAGGTCATTGTCATTGTTGAACCTTTCTTAAATGAAATACGAGTATGTTTTATGTTTTAAATATGAACAAATTGTGTCAGATATATGTATAGATGTACAGTAGGGCTATAACCAAGTGTTTGGTATACTCGTACTACCACATGGTAGCCCGTCATTTTGCGAAAAAAAACTCTCGCAATATTTTAGAACATTTTTTTATAATTTATTTGTTTGTATTTATTCAATATTCATGTATTAATAAACTTTAAGTTTAATGTTCGCGATGATTTACACAATGGATAAATATCAGTTTCCATGCTTTCTAAATTAAATAAAAGTTTGTAAAAGAAAAAGTTTTACAACTTTTTCGTTTATTTTGTGTTTTTGTTAATTTTTCATGAATTTTGAAATGGAAATGGTGTATTTTTAAAAACTCCTTTAAAATATCATATCATATGCATTTAGTGATTTAGTGATGATCTATAAAACTTTTGAATCATTGCTTATATTTTAATATAGCTTTAAACATAAGGTATTTTACTCAGGTTTTTACATATAACGAATTTTGAAACACGATAAATTGTAAACCGTAGGAACATTTTTAAATTTAAAATTTAAGTAATACGCATTTCCGTGATATAAAAATGGTTGTTTTTAAACTTTAACACGATCCCTGCGTGAACTTTTTAACGATCTGAAAAAATTATCATATTTTTTATTAATAACTTTTAATGTGCTACTCTACTATACTATGCCGTTTTATATACATGTAGGTAACTATAGTTTAGTTAAAACATAAAACATATTTCTCCAAAGTGTAACGTTAATATTTATAATTGGAAATCTCCATAAATGTGCAGCAGACTGGTACACAAAACTAGGCATCGATACCTACCTATTTATCTAATCAACCATAATATTTAAATACTATTATATTTCACTTGTATACATTGTGTGTTAAATGGCTCAATTTCAAAAAAAACGTACACAACGAGTTTTGTTTTGCTTATTTTTAAAATTTTTTTAATTCGACTGTAAGAGTGGCCAATTTATGTAGAAATTGATAAAGAATCCGGTGGTGCTTTTAGGCTCTCAAAAAATCAATATTTTTGGATTTTTTTTTAGGTTTTCTATGATTTCTATCTTGAGCGTCACACACCAAATATGTATAAAAAATTGCTAAAAATGCAAAAATATTTGAAATTCAAGCTTACTACGATGTTCTTTTGTTTCTCAAGATTTACTTTTGCGAAAATCACATTTTCGATTATAAACAAAAAAAAAAAAAACACGACTCAACTTGATTTTTAATTTTTTTTAAGTGGCTAAGTATTTTAAAATTTTGAGATGAAAATATGTAAATTTTTGGTAAAAAAATGTATTTAAAAAACTGCAATTATAAGCGTTTTAAGAAAAAAAAAAAACTAAGTGTGACGCTCAAGATATTTTGTGACGATCAAGAGATATTGTTGCACATAAACAAGAAATAATGCCAAATCTAAAGTTTAACGAAAAAAGTTTACTCCTTTACAAAAAGTAAATAAAAAAAAAACAAAAATTTTCATACAAAACTAAACATTTACATATTCTTTGATATCTTTAACATAAGTGGAAAAAAGGAAGCAATTCTTGAAGAAACTTATACACATACATATGTAAATATTTGACACAAAACAATAACTTAATTTAATTTATAAATTTTAATTCGAACTCTTATTCTGAATCTGTATAAACTTCATGAAATGACAAGTGGCTTCGTTTTTTTTTCATTCTCATTAATTTTTACCACTTTCGAATTAAGTTTGTGGCAAGAACAGAATCAGTCAGGAACAATAAAAATTAAACTCAAATATACCACGATTATACCTTTCTTTCTTCTTTATTTTATATTCGTCATTAAGCGATTTATTGAGATTTATTTTCTCTCGATATCTTTCAGCCGCCGTTAATTTTTTTGTTTTACTCCTGAAAATTAAAAACTAAAATCAAAATTAAGCATTTTAAGCTATGAAGCAATAGACATATATCAAAAGTGATGCTCATGAAATGTTTGCCTATTTTGGTTTTTTCGTAGGCAATTTATTTCTCAAATTCACAAATTATAAAAAAAATGAGTTTAAACTATGTAAACACTGACTGTCAACTTCAATTTTTACATTTAATATATTCACTTTTAAAAAGATTATCGTGACGCTCATGAAATTTTATCGCGCCCCTACCAAGGTGTTCACAAAAACTACGCAATTGCACACTTTTTTTAATAGATTTTTTTTTCGCTTTTTCACTTTTGTAATAATTAAAGTTTGTACTTTCCTTACGTTATTTACTTTATTTAAATGCAAATTCAAAACTAGTAATATTACTTGATTTATAAAAAAGTGACGCTCAATGCAAATTGTGGTGACAGCCTTTCTTTGCAACGCCAAATTCGCATTAATTAAGTTTTGACGACTATAACAAATCAAAACACAAGAAAGAAAAGCAATAATTCAAAAACTGTTATTAAAAGTCGCATATTTACTTTTTTCTGGATTTTATTTTATTTTGTTTACTAAAAATTCTAACGGCGGACACATGCTTTTGTATGGAAGCAGTCAGAGGGAGAAACAAAACACTATTCTGAATAAACAAAAAAACAAACATACAAATTTGAGAATTACGTTTTTTTTTACATATTCCTCGCTGATCACTCTCACATTTTTGTTTTTTTTTTTGTTTTGTTTTTGTTTTTTTTTTACCTAAAATAGTAGTGTAAAGTGCGGGGACACAAAAATTGCGTTTTTTTTTTAAATTGACCCAAATACATAGCAAGGCCTAAACATACGAGATTGCAAATCTAGATTTATTTTTTGACGATTCGACAAACTTTAAATCTTTTCTATTAATCAGAAATCCGATGTTTGAAGAGTTCACTCATAATATGTTTCTGAATTTATCAGCTATTTTATTCTTCTAGTGTCCATTTTCTATCCAATATATAAAGTCTGGCTTCTTTATTTTGCTTAAATAGTTGGTTTTAAAAGCCAATGTCTAGTTAAAACTATTATTCATGCTATAAATTGACTTGTAGTGCTTGTGTTTGGCATCGTCGGAATGGTAAATGTAAAATATTGTCAAATTACATTACATTGCAATGTCATGTTATGTCAGTAATAAGACACTTTTTTTTGATAAACTTTAAATTTGAGTTACATATGTACATATAATAAGATGTTACTTATTTAATATATCGCAAAGTAATTTTGGAATATGCAAATTATGTAATTCTAAATAGAAAGTTATTTGTTAAAAAATTAAAGACATTTTGTTAAAAAAATCCCATAATTCTCAAAAAACATTTAAAAGATCTCAAAAACGGCAATTTGAGTATTATTGACCATTGAGACCACATTTAAATAAAAACCTTATATGGGATATTTAAAACATACAAGGGTATATAGAATTGTACTCCGTTTCGTTCCGAGCTTCCTGCTTTTTGGATTTAAAACAAATTGGCCAAATCCTAAAATTCGTTATAACTGAAGGAACCTGTGAAGGGACCTGATTAAAAATTTTATTAATTTATTTATATCAGAATCATGTCTGTGATAATTACTACAAATATTGCAAATTTTTAAGCAGTTTTTGTCTCTGGCTGTGATTTGTAAAATTGTTTGTAATAAATTTTATTCGGAGTAAAACTATTTGCGATATTTAAAAGATATTTTAGACTATAAGAAAAATTGAGAATTTTAGGCAATCACATTTATTATTAATAACACTTGAATTAAAGGTTTTGTTAATATAAAAATCTTGGATGTTATGTTACGTGGAGACAAAGTGAAAGAGTATTATTAATACACCTGTCGCTGAATTATTGATTTACAAATTTTGCATTTTGGGTGAGGTGCTCCACTGTGACACCCCGACCCAGCAAAAAATCGAACATTACATTTAGAACTTGTTGCCATTCAATGCATTACATTTTTGGTTACCAAATAATCTTTCTGCATTGCCAAATGCATTGCAATAAACAACGAAAGAAATAACTATTTATATAATTAGTTTTTAAAGTCAAATAATAGAATGTGTTTATAAGTTCAATATGTAATTAATTCCATACGTCTTTCTAGCTAGCTTAAAACGGAATACATTCCAAAAAACAAATTACATCATGCGTGATTATTTTTAAAGAAATTTTAATATATATTTTCTGGATTACTACTTTAATTATTTTTACTTAAAATGGAACTACTTACTTTACAAAAATATTTATCTCATTTCAACATTAATTCTGTGTGTATCAAAATATAAAGTAAAACTTCTTAACTAGCAGACTAATCTTACGGCAATTTGAAATAAGTTGAGTTATGGTCAATTCGATTACATTTTAATACAAAAAGAATCAATACTTAAATTTGAAAACAAATCTGTATTGTTTTATTTAATGTATAATTCTTGCTTATGTAATGCATAGTCGAAATAATACAGAATTTAACTTCATTTTGTTCTCACTCCCTTTCTTTTAAGCAAAAAGAGAAGCTCTGGGGTAATCTGAAAAGAGCAGCGTTTTAATATACTCGGTTACATATTTACAAAATAGAATTCAAGTTGAAATCTAATAATAAAATAAAATTGTATTCTCTTATTTAATGTCTTGCATTAGCACAAACAAAATAATGCATGTTACCATGTGAGAATATTTTTAACGGACTTTTTGTGTTACGATCAAAAACAAATAGTTCTTTGTTGTGTGCAGACGAAAGCAGTGTACAGTTTTTGTGTTGTTCATTGTAAAAAATTTGTGAAATAGTGATACCTACTAAAAAAATAATAGTAAATATGACAAGTAAGTCTCAATTTTTTCAAAATATTAAAAAAGAAAAATAAAAAAAATTATTCAATTATTCAATTAATAGTTCTAGTGAGGTAGACAAAGCAACAAAATTAAGCATAATAGCAAAGCTTAAGTTATAGGTCCAGGAATTGCAGTTCTTTAATGTTCTAATGTTCTTTAAATAATTTCAGATATTATAATTAACCAATATAATGTGTTAAGTGATGTACTTTCAAGACAGATATTGGCTCTTAACTCTTCACTTAAGTCCAATTTTGAAGAACCGAAATATACAACAATTTTTCCAATATTATCCGACGATGAAGTCAGTAATTTTGAGAAGATGATAAATTCAGAAAATAAAAGCGATATTGTAAGTACCTATTTATTTATTAATTTAATTTTTTATATTTATACATATTATATATTTTATTATCTATTTACATAAGGTATCTTCAGTTAAGCGAATTTTGGGTATCAACGGATTTCAAGAAGGAATTTCAAAATTATTTTCCAAGGAAATAATCCTGAACTATAATGTTCGGGGTATAAAAGGGGCTCTCAGACCTTAAGAAAGTTATAAATATTTTATTCCGTAAGTAGTTTTTAGATTAACATTTTATTATATGTATAAAAAATTTATAAAATAATTATTATTTCCAGTGGCATCGCCATCCAAAGATGGTACTGAAATTGAATTTTATGCAGAACTTCGTAAAGCCGTTAAAGCAGCAAAAATTAACATTTTAAATTTGAATGTTTAAAACGCAAAAAACTTGAACATGGAACTGATTCCTCAAATTAATTTAACCCTCAATTCCTTGCATATTTTTCTTTATGTATATAAGTAATTAATTTCTTTTTTATATTAAAATTAATGTTTTTCATTATAATTAGTATTTATTTATTGATTAATTACATAAAAACCAAAATCAATTTCCTTATATATGTACATATTGTAAATGTATATACACTGAATTAAATAAATATATTTGTTTTTTATTATTAAAAGAATTAATTATTTTTATTTAGCAGGAAGTAGTTTTAATTGAGGAAAAAAGAAATAGTTCTTATATTTTATTTAGAAGTGGTTCTTATACATTTGCATTTTTTATGAAAAAACTAGTTCTTAAAATAAAAATAAAACTAATTCTATATAAAGCAACTGGAATTACTTACATATGTAAATTTATAATCGATTCCAAAGAACAACTTACTTGAGTCTCATGCCTTGCAAAAAGAATCGATTAGGCAATGCAATTGGTAACCAATTCTTTGAAAATGCTTAATTACCTTACTCGATTACAATTTGGGAAATTTTTTGCTGGGGAAGGGCCGTTCCTGAAAGGTCTGCGAGATCCTTTACCAAAAGTAAAACACTTTGTGGAATTGCATGTCAAACGGTTCAACCAGTTAGAAATTGCACACATTTCATAACATCTGGTATGATTCCGATGGCGTCAGAAGCTACCAAAAGAATGGCGTTCACAAGAGAAAATAATCCTTGATAGCATAAGTGTTGGGCTATACATCTACCTAAAGGTTTTGGAGTCTGTATGGTTTGGACAAATCATTATTGTCTTCATGTTCGAAATATAACATTTTTATACCCACCACTAAAAAGATGGGGGTATATGGCGTTTGTCATTCCATTTGTAATAATGGTCGTACAAGCAAAAACTCTATATATAAGTTTCTAAGACGATTTAGTAATGTCCGTCTGTCCGTCTGTTGTTGGCACGATAGATCTTCGAAAAAAGACATATAAGAATGAAATTTTTCCCAAACATTATTTAATACAACGAAATGTTTGGTATTTCAAATGGGCAAAATCTGCAAGTCTCATGCAAAGTGAAATCTCAAAACAATATTTTCTTTGCATCGGTCCCATGTAAAGTCCAGTTCCGAAAATCACTTAAATGTGCATTAATCCCTTACAAGTCCATTCAACACAAATAGTCCATACATGCATATGTATATAATTCGTCACTCTCAATATGATGATGATCGGTCCATGTTTGACTGGACCGAAATAACTTAAATGCGCATAAATCTCTTATAAATATCCATAATAGGTGATGTGGTATATAAGAATATAAACTCTTACTTGTTTTATTTTGAGAAACTGAAATGAAAAATGACTAAAATATTAAATAAAAAATATTTGTATATCGTAAAAAATTTAATATAAAATAAGAAAATTCTTAAAATATTTTAGGTCCTTGGAATATTGCTGTCTTGGTATGGGATATGGCTGTATCAAAGTATCGAGAATTCTAAATTTGATCATGGCGAAGAGCTGGGTGGAATATTAATAATCACATTGGGAGTGGTTGTTTTCTGTGTATCCATTTATGGAATTACGGTCGCCATCATGGAACGCAGTAAAATGTTGATTTATGTAAGTAGTCGAATAATTTTCATAATTTCATCATATTTGTACAACGAAATTAAAATATTCTACATACATATTTACTTATGTAGTTTGCAGTTCTATTGGTAGTTTTAATAGTCATACAATTCTTAACGATCAGTATCAGTCACGCCGTCATCAATAATACAGTATCGAGAAAACTTAAAGAAGGATTTGATGAATTATGGGATACAAAATATCAAACACCAAATGCAACACTGTCAATGTATGAGGAATGGGTTAGTAATTATTTGTTTTTTATTGCAAACTACAAATGAAAATGTTATAAATGCCCGGTGATTGTACATATTGTCTTTCTATTGCTTAATATTGCCGATACAGTTGAAATGCTGCGGCAAAAATAGTGCAGAGGATTATTTTCTCTTGGACAAAGTGCCTCCATCCAGCTGCTGTGAAGATCACAACTGTGCAATTATTCACAATCTATACACTGTTGGCTGTGAGGAAAAATATCAAAATTATATCAAAGCAAAAACCAACTATTTCAAAATTCTCAGCTGGTTGATCATTACGGTGGAGGTAAGTTTTTTTACAACTGCTCGCTTGACTATCTAACGCAATTGTTTATCTTCTTTTGTCATTTAACAGTTTGTTGGGTCCATATTTTGCTGCATTTTAGTTGACAGCATACGAAATCATAGAGATCGCCAACGATTTTATAGTTGAATTTAATTCGATAAACGACAAAATCTAAATTTCATAGTGAATAAAATAAATGATTTTTAGTTTAATTTACATATTGTAAATATTAGAAATATTAGAAATATTAGCTGTACATTATTTATTTAATATTTTAAATAAATTTACTTTTCAATGATATTCCGATATAAGGTTCTTATAATGGTAGAAATAAATGAAAACCGTTTCGCAATGTTTACGTTTCATTTGGATTTATGCATGAAGATTTAGATATATTACTTACTACGCTGCATATTGGACTCAAATATTCTAAAAATTACAAAAAATACTGTAGGAATTTAAAATTTTTATTCTTATTATATAATTTTAGATTAGGGTTGGATAATAAGGGCTAAAGGAAATGCAACAATGGCTTTTTGCAATATGTGCAAGTTTGAGATTGTCGAATATATCTTGTGCCTTAATTGGATAGCCTTAATGGCATTATAATGTATAATATACTGTATACTGATATAGATTATAGAAGAAAATCACAGTGGAACCTTTGAGTCGTATCAAATCATTGTAAATTTCTTCTGATAGTCGTGCCCACTTTTTAGAGAACTTGAAAACGTTTGCATTATACCTCTTAAAAAAGTTTAGTTTAAAAAATTAAGAGTGCTATATTCGGCTAAGCCGAATCTTTAATACCCTTCACCTTTGTTGTGGATGCTTAATTATATTATATACTTACATACATATGTATATATATTGTTACGTTTTTACCTTTTAAAAACGGTGGTTTGTTTCCTTTAAATAAACCGGAATCTTTTTAATTGCAAAATAAAAGCGGCAAGTAGTTTGAAGAAAATATGTATAACGAGTCTTTATTTATTTAAATGTACATAAACACAATTAAAAAAAGGGTATAATGAACACACTGTCTTTTTACACACTTATATTACGGGTTCAGAGCACACTTAAAGTTTTCGAACACTTTGTTTGATCAACGCCATCTGTTGATGAACAATATTAATACACTAAGTTTTTTTGATGAAATTTTCAGAGGTTGTCTCGGATTTTTGCTCATACCTCCGTTATTTATGGACGGATTTAGCAAACTTCTCGAAAGAATTATTGAAGATTTGGATCCCGAAAATTTCATGGTATTATCTGCAATATATTTCAAAATATTGCAATAAAATGTACAAAAAATATCAAATTTTTATGGAGGTTGTCTCACATATTGGTCCATAACCCTGGTTGGCCTAAACCGATTTTGCTGATTTTAAATAGCAAACTTTCGAATGCCCTACAATGAGACCTCACAGCATCACACCTGATAGTTCATCGTCAAAACTTAAACACGTTTATACGTCCATGCTTCATTTGAATAAGAACAGCCAGTTTAAAATTATCCTGCACCATTGTGCACTACAGAAATATGCAATTACAGTAGATATTACGCTACGAGTATATAAATATTAATAATAATTAACTTAATAATTATTATATAAGAATTTAAAAATAATGAACAGATCCAATTCAAATTGAATTGTAATTATATTCCTGATTGACAAGACTCTACATAACTTTGTCATTAAATAAATAATCCCTCTAAATTATATAGAATTTTAATATATTAATTTCACCGAGTTTATTATAAATTCCGCTTAAAACGTACTCGGAGTTCGCTATAGACGAGTTTTGCAGTATTTTGTTATTAAAGATAACAGGCTTTGCTTAAACTCATTGATTGTCTTATATTTGTCGATTTTGAAACTAAAAAGCGACTATTTCAGATATGGGAGAGTCAAAAGTGTCCTCTTGTAATGTGGGTTCAAGTCATTGTAATTTAGTGAATGTCATTTGATTTCCATTATTTACATGGCTAATTCTGTAGCAAGTGGTGAGCCAAATAATAGATGAAGTCTCTAGTGCAGTATACTTACTTAGTAATACTGGCACCTTCGCCACTTGTAGTAATGTAAAAGAAATACATATTAAATGTTGAATTAACCAAAATTCAAACTTTACTTAGTAAAATGCGATTAATATTTTTTGTCAGTGTAAAAATTGTATATATTACTACGTATGTAAACAGATCGCGTAGGTTAATGATTTATTACACAAATAAACAAACATTTGAACTGGCTCGAAAACGAAAAAAATATGGTCAAAACATTAAAAACAACAAAAGCCCACTTATTTCTTACGACAATCGTAAAATAACAACAAGTATGAGTTTATATTCGGCTGTGCCGAATCTTATATACCCACCACCAAATCACCTATTATGGGATTTAAAAGAAATTTATGCCCATTGAAGTCATTTTGGGAACTGGATTTTATATGGGGACTACGGTCAAATATGAACCGATCATAATGAAATTTGATATCACGATTAAAATGCATAGTTTGATTACGCTTATCGAATTTCAACTTGATAGTAATTTTTACAAAAGATTTATGTGCATTTAAGTTATTGTCGGAAGTGGTCCTTGTATGGGTCTATGTCAAAATTATGGACCGATGCAAAGAAAATAATGTTTTGAGATTTCACTTTGCATCAGACTTATTATTGCATAAGTTTGTTTTAATACGGCTTTTCTAGAGACATTTACGTACCATAAAGCCATATTCGGGGAAAACATTTGTATGGGGGCTATAAGAAACCGTGGACCAATTTCTACCTTTTTCAACAGGACGTATCCTTCTATAATAGAAATAAAGTGTGCAAAATATATCTGAAAAATATCGATATAGTCTGAAACTGCGATATATAACTCAGATCCTACTGGACCGAATTTGGCCATTTACAATACCAAACATTTCGGTGGATCAAAGAATGTTTGGTAAAAATTTCATAGTTCTATGTCTTGTTTTCGACATGGCTACATCGTCTTAGAATCTTACAAGGACCCAAAATATATAGACTTTTGGCTCTACGATCATTATTTCGATGTGTTACAAACGGAATGACAAACGTAATATACCCCCGCATTTTTTTTGGTGGTGGGTATAATAATAACAAATGAAAATTATTGTAGGAGAAGAGAGTAGAATACGTTCGCTGTCAGCATTTAGTTGTTGTTGGCTTTGTTTTTGCAGTTAAGCCAACTGAATAGAAAGACAAAACTGCATGAGAACTGACAATTTAAAAACAAACCAAAACATACTCGTAGTATCTGTGTAAGTGTGCCGACATTTCAAAGATACGAGATGCTAATGAGCAAAATATACATATTACAAATCTATGGAGTATTTTATGGTACAACGAAAAAACTTATTTTAGATAGAATATTTTTCAAAACAAAACAAAATAAAATCTTAAAATTTTAGTCGATTTTCAATTGTGAAACAGAACAGTTTAATATTTCAATATTTTAGACAATATTCAAAACAACAACAGCCGCCACCACAAAACAACCTGATCAATTAGTTAAGCACGTAATTACGATGGCGATTTAAAAAGCTGTCAAATAATTCATAAGTACACAAATACAAAACAGATGAGTAATTTCAGATTTTACAGTGACTTGTTTTATTTCGAATAGAATATAGAAAGTGAAAACAGCAAGTGATTAATTTCCTAGTTGCGTGCTGCTCTTAAGAAAGTACTAAAAGTAAATTTGAATGTATCGCAAGTTTACACGGATAAACACTTTTAGAAATAAAAAATTACGTCATTTTCTTTTTTGTATTTTTGGATTAATTACTTTGTATAAGAAATTTCATTAAACATTTTTTATTTGCAGCAGAAAAAGAATTATGAAAATTATTCTAAATAAATTGAACAAATAAACAAAATGGGTCTAGGAGCTTCCACAATTAAACAAATTTTGTTGCTGTTTAATTTTATATTAACGGTAAGTTTGCAAGTGAAATTTTACAAAAAAAAAAAACAAGTAAGAAAATATAGTCGGTCAAGCCCGATCATATAATACCCTACACCCAATATATGTATAAAACAGTTTTTCAGAAATGGGCGCTATATGGGAGATATAACCTATTATGAACCGATCATCCAAAAATTTAGTGTCATGATTTCTGTGTTAAACTTTATCTCGATATAAATACTTTTAAAAGATTTATGAAGGTTAACGTGAATTACGAAGAGGGTCTTATATGAGAGTTTCGACTAATTATGGACCGATCATTATAAAATTTTACCATATTATTTGTATATATACGAAACATATTTCTGTTCAATTATATTTGAATACTGGCATTTTTAAGAGAGTTATGCTCTTCAAAGTGATATTCGGAAATGGGCCTTTCACACAAATGATTTTGTGTGAAATTTGTTATTGAAAATCCCTCAATTCCAACAAAATATTCAAGCAAAGCGAATATATTTTTGATTTTAGCTATGCGATTAGAAAGAATTAGTTTTGAAATTTGATTCTCTTCTAAACTATTAGATATAATGAACAAATACTCGTACATGATTTGTTTACCACATCTAGTAGATTCCATATACATTTAGTACAACCTTTTAAAATGGATAAAAACAATTAAATTAAATTTAAAATGTTGCATATAACCGAGGTGCTCAACAACTGGGTCTTATAAGATCCAAATTCAATACTCAACAATAAATAGCCCTATTTCGGAAAAAATATTCTTTAAACGGTCTTTTGGAAGAAACAAAACTTTTTTATTTTAACATAAAATCGGGATCGCTAATAAGATAAAAATCGTATGGATGAGAATAAATTTCAAGCTACAGGTCGTTCCCCCTTTAGAATTATTCTCTGGATTGTAGAAACACATTGTGAAAAATAGTAGGATGATAGGATAATGTTAGCTGGTGTCCCAACGGCTTTAAAAAGGAAAACATTTTGTTTAAGTTTTTGCAAACATTTTGAAATTAAACGTAATGTAGGTAACAAATTTTAAAGTTATTATAAATTCCCCAGGCCATTAATGTGTTTCAGACCACTTGAATAGAAAATGCAGGAAAAAATTAAAAAATTTTGACAAATGTTCAAAAAAAAAAACAAAAAAAATTTTTTACTTTAAATATACGAGTAATCAATATTTATATGTATCTGAGTTTTTATCTTCGCAGCATAACGTTAAATCTATTATCTAGTATGGTGAAAAATGGTTGATTTTTTAACAGCCGTTTAAAAATCCTTTTTAAATTTATTTAATTTGTGTTTTTAATGGCCGAATTTTCGGTCATTAGTTAAACTAAAATATTGTTTAACTATTACTATTAGGACCGTGAATTTAGCCATTCTTATAATTCGTAAGACATATTTACAATTTGTCGCCGAAAACAATTGTAAACTTTATTTTCATAGCAACAGCTGTTATTTGACTAATAGTTAACCAACGACGTTTGGGAGTTTAACTAATGGCAAACTAAGCATTGCGAATAAAGAATCATTAGTTAAGCCTTTGCCATTAGCTAACTAAAGACTGTGAATTTAGCCATAAATGAGATTTAAAATTTTTAGAAAACTTAATTTCTTTAGTGTTGGGAATTATAAGGAACCCATATAGAATATTATAGTCAGTATAATGCTAAATACTAAATCGTGAAGGTCAAAGATAAAATTTCGCTATATTTAAGAATTCTTAGGGAAAGATAGCGAAATGTTATATTTTTTTGGGCCAACTTTTTCGTGATTCTACAATCCATAGAACATGGATGTCAAAAAAGCGCAATTTTTTTGGATCACTCTCGTTCACATCGAACACTAATTTGCATTTTATTGTTTTATTTTTCTGTTAGGTCTTGGGTTTGATGTTGATTGGATGCGGTATATTTATATTAATAAGCGGATCAGAGAATAAAGTCGATCATGGAGAAAATGCGGCTGGTGGTGTCATAATTACACTTGGTGCTGTCATATTAATTATTGCAATATTTGGTTGTCTGGCAGCCATACACGAATCGAAAAGGAAATTAATAATTGTACGTATGAAAAACGTGGCAAAAATTTCATTATTTACTGTGAATAGTCTAGCATAGAATAGTCTAACACTATTTATAAACAAAAAAAATCATCATTACAGTATGTTTTGGTGTTGACAATTTTGATACTGATACAATTATTATTGACGAGCATGGCATCACATGGTACTAAAGATGGTTTATCCGGCAGCGTTAAGCAGGGTTTTGATGAGCTGTGGTTGTTAGAGAACAAAGAACCTGGAGCATTGGCCTATTATGAAGATTGGGTGGGCAATGATATTTGGATTTCACATTTCAACTATTCTTTAATAAAACATAAACACTTTTTTTTATTAGTTAAAATGTTGTGGAGTCAATGGCACGGAAGATTATCGACAGATAGAACATGAAATACCAAAAACATGCTGCAAGGAACACAACTGTGCCGTTTCAGAAAATCTCTCCAAAGAAGGTTGTCAAATAAAATTTGAGGAATATTTGTCCGACAAAATGTTAACATTCAGTATTGTCAATATTTTACTGATAATTGGAGAAGTAAGTGCTGACTTTTATGTTTAGAAGCAATGTGAATCTAAATCTTAATAATTATACATACATATATCTTAATTTCTTTCAATTCGTACAGATTATTGCAGCAATATTTGGTTGGCTTTTGTATAGAAGCCTAAAAAATGAAAGTCGGCGCTCAAATCTTACTTGGATGTAGTAAATAGAGCTTAAGATAAATGTATTTGTTATTTTTGATTAATTATAATTAATCAATTAATATGTAGTTATTATTATATGTATGTGTGTACATATGTTTATGTGAATAAAATAAAAATAAATCCAATTAACATTTAGAAATACAAACAGAATAAAATACATATGTATGTATATTGGATTTAGACAAAATTGTTAGCTATGACATTATTCCACCTTTCTTTTTTTTTTTTTTTTTTTTTATTTTTAATATAAATAATAAAGCAATGGCTGCTATCAATTTTAATTAATTCAGTTTTTAACTTAATAATTAACAAACACAAACTGCGAAGCTTTTTTTGGCTTGTCTGCAGAAAACACCCAGAGTCTTTGGCGGGAATCGAACCCGCAACCCTCTGACTGATAGTCCGGCACATTATCGCCTAGTCTATCGGGCACTCTGACAATAGTATATGGATTCTGCGCCAAAAGAACTGTTCATCTTTTGAGGCCAAGAACTGAAGTGACGCGTATCACAGTGAGAGCGTTTCGCATTGATCAAAACAAATACTAGTCGGACGGGACAAGATCTGGACTTTAAGGCGGGTTCGGCAAAACTTCCCAACCCTTTATTTCTGAATGTTTTCGAGAGTTGTCACTATGGAATAATACGCTGTCATGTCTGGCCACAAATCAGTTGCTTGTTGCCTGTTATTCTCTTTTGGTCCCACCAAATACAGAGCATTATTTTTGGCACGGGCTTCACATATGATATTTTACGCTTCGGCTTAGCGAAATGAATCCATTTTTGTCGCAAGTAATGTTTCGGTGTAAAAATTATTTGCATTTTAGACATGTAAAATCGACTTCCAAAGTCCCTTAATTCATATGGGACCCAATTTCACTGCTTTTGGATGAATCCTGCTGCTCGCAAACGTTTTAAAATTGCTGCACAAGTAGCTCCCAATTTGTTGAGTTAGACAACAATATTCATGTAGTAGTTTTTGGTCTTTAAACTTTTTTGTTTGGCCTGGGCGATTTTTGTATTCCTGGTCAAAATCACCACTTCAAAACTGCACAAACCATCTTTCGTACGTTTAAACCGATGAGATACATTCACCATAAGCTTCGGTAAGCAATCGGTGTGATTCAGCGGTACTTTTTTCTAATTTAAGAAGTAAGGCAAAACTTTCCGCTTTGTTGGCACAAAATTCGATATTTACGAAGCAAAAAAAAAAAACACGCTGTTGTGTTTACACTTTATTGTTCCATAGTTACATAAGTGAGAATAAATGACGTATGTATATGTATGTATGTACAATTCAAAATGACATTCAAGTTACTAAAGACAAAAAACCTGTTCAAATGATGCGCCATAAAAGCTTTACTTAGAGGTAAAAATCCCAATTGCGCCATCAAAAACCTAAGAATTACAACAACAATTCGACCGAAAATGGAATACAACTCTCATGTATGGGCCGGTGCTTCGAAGTCTATTTTGGAGTTACTCGACCGCGTACAGGAGAGGGCGAAGATGCTTATCAGTGACAGTAGGGTATCCAACTCTATTGATTCATTGGAGCATCGTCGCAATGTGGGTTGTGTTTCACTGTTCTATCGATACTATAATGGAATGTGTTCTGCTGAAATTAGGGAACTTGTTCCTGAAACACGCTGTTTTTTACGTAATACACGTTCTTCAGTCAGGCCTCATCCTTTTGTGGTCGGCTGGACAATGGATCGCACAACACACTACAGGGAAAATTCATTCTTTAGCCGTACTGTCCGTATGTGGAACAAACTCCCAGCAGAAGTATTCCCTGCCATTTTCAATATAGGAAAATTCAAGTCAAATGTTCACAAACACTACTCCCGCTATCCTCCCTCCCATAACCTATTTTTCTAGTTCCAACACAATGCATTGCATAAGTAGGGGTCATCCCCTGAGTGATGGTCCAAGAAAAAAAAAATACATGCAATTCAGCAGACTTATGTTCTATTCCATGAACATTTTAAAAAATGTAACGATATATGTATGTAGTATGTATATATACAAAGTTGGCAAATATTATTTGCATATTATAACACTATTATCTAATGTTATTGCTCTAGGAAACCATAGCAAAATTTCCTCTTGATAAAAATTAAATATTTTATTTTTAAATCTAGTTGTCTATTTATGAATACTCGTACTGTAAATAAATACTTTCACTTGAACAAGCCATTGTTTAATTAAACAAAAAATTGTAAATTTTTAACAATTACAATAACTTGATTTTCAAAATCTGAAGTAAAGGCTTTGTCAAATTAGGATTTTTATACCCTTCACCACCATAAGTGATAAATGAGAGTATATATAAGTTTGTCATATATATTCTTAATCTTTATGAAATTCTAAGTCGATTGAGTTATGTCCGTTCGGCTGTATGTCCGTCTCTCTGTCTGTCTGTCTGTGTAAAAGACTCTCACGTCCGAAAAACACAACCAAAATCAACAGAGTTTACAAAATCCCCTTTGTAATTCTCCTAAGCAGTTTGGTATTGAAAATCGGCAAAATCGGTAGAGTAGAACCAGAGTTATGGACCAAAATATGAGACAATCTCCATAAAAATTTGATAATTTTAAACATTTTTCTTCAAATTTTTGGAAATATATTGCGGATATTGCCATGAATTTTTGTACACGTTAATTTTATGATAAAAGAAGATGGTGTGAGAAAAATAGTAGAAATAGGTCCATGATATCTCATAGCCCCCATACAAATATCTTCCCGAAATATGGCTTAATGATAAATAAATGCCTGTAAAATTGGAGTATTATTACAAAATTCGGCAAAAATGTCATGTGAAAAGAAATCGCAAAACGAAATTTTGTTTTGTGGGGTCCATATTTGACCATATACCCCATTTAAAATCTACATCCAAAATTCACTTAAATACGTATAAACCTGGTACAAACCAAGGTGAATTTAAATACAAGGTGACAGCATTGCTACAACAATTACAACAAGGCAAGAACAACAGGCATTTTTGTTTGTGTAAAAACTTTCGTCACTGTCAAAAACATCTTTTTTTTTATATAAACTTTGACTATTTGTAAACAACTTTTTGACATTTTCAATTTCACAATGAATAATCAGCTGGCGCTATGCTGTCACCTTGCTACAAACATAGTTACCAGCAGCGTTGCCATATTGACGCTTTTTGGGTATTTTTTGGTGCTTTTTTGCTTTCCAAATACCCGAAATTTTATTAAATACCCGTTTTTAAAAAGCGGGTAAAGTACCTGTTTTGTTTAAACAAATAAAAATATTTTTTGTTTTCTTTATTTTTTGTAATCAAAAATGTAGTGGTTTATTTGTAAAAAGCAAATCATTATAAAAAAATATTTTTTTCTCAATTATTTTTAATAAAATTAAATTTACCACCACGTCATTAACTATGTCCAATCATTTCACCTCGACAGTTAAAGGTTAAATTAAACTCTTTTTCCCAATACTCATCACCGGCCATGTCGAAGCTCTTCGTGATTAAGGAGAGCCTGCTCACACCATTCCTTATGCAAAGCATTCTGGTCGATAAAATTTAACAAAGACGGAAATTTTTTTAATACAACAGTTAAATCCTTTTCTTTAAAAGATTAAGCTTCCTTTAGTTAAACATATTTATAATATTAAATATTTCGTCGGTAAATACGAATTTTAAATTTATTTGTTTTAAAACTTCAATATAAAATAATTGGCAATAGCAAAATGATAACTTAAAAAACCTTTGTCAGAGACGGAAGGCTTAGTATTTTATTTTTGTACATTTTGCGTCCAGATTCAAAAGATTCGAAAAATGCCAGGATTACACATGGTACCTGAAGTCATCAAAAGATACGAAAAATGTATCTTTCGTATCCTAATGGGATCATTGTGTATACATGGGATGGGTTTGTGTATACAAATGTGTGTCTACTCTCACTCAAATAAAAAAATACGAGTGATTTAAGAAATATTTTGTTTGTAAAATTTGATAGTGTCGTATTTCTGTAACCTGTCTGGTTACGGGGAAAAAATCTCAAAAACTGCCAGTATATGGGAGGTGTCCGCAAGGAGAGAGTACATTGTATATTAATTAATGACATTTTTAAACTGATTAGTGTAGATATTAAAAAATTGCATGCCATTATGGCTATTTGTAATATTTTATTTAACATTCAATGCTAATGTAAAAACTTGCAGTAATTAAAACAAATTGTTTGCCGCTTTAGTGCCAAATTGAAAGTGGTTGTAATTCACTCTTCAATTTATTACTATACACTGTAATAAGATAAGCAGCGTTGTCAACTTTAAAATTTTAAAACGCACCAAAATGGAAAAAAACGCACCAAGTTTAGAATTTTTTTCATTGAAAATAAATAAGTAAATTTAAATATTTCTTGTAATAGACAGAAGTTTTATTGCTTTTAGTTTTACAGCAATTTATTTAAATGTGTCACACTTTTTTTACATCACACTCGACAGCAACTTTTACTACAAAAACAATTACAGTGAAAATCAAAAAGGCACAGCAAATTTCATATAATGAAATATTTCTTTTTCTTCACATAATACAAAATATCTACAAGAACAAGACCGTTTTACTCTGTGCATATGTCCGCTTCACACCCCAATCATGAGCGAAACAACTTGCTTCACCATACAAAATTTAAAGAGCGAATCAAGTAGATTCATATTGAATCAACTTGCGAAGCACGAAAAATTGTACTCATCTCTATTTTTTATCGCAAGTTTATCTGCACTAGCTGTAAAAATTTAAAGATACATTTTTCGTATCTTTTGATGACTTCAGGTACCATGTGTAATCCTGGCATTTTTCGAATCTTTTGAATCTGGACGCAAAATGTACAAAAATAAAATACTAAGCTTTCCGTCTCTGATAAAGGTTTTTTAAGTTATCATTTTGCTATTGCCAATTATTTTATATTGAAGTTTTAAAACAAATAAATTTAATTTAATATTATTGTAAACAAAGCAAATTATTTTCTTGTTGCTGGAAGTAAAGAAAGTAAATACGTACGAATGTATGTTTTTTTTTTCAAATAAGCAAACTAATTTCCACTCACTTTTTTGTCCATTAAAAAAAATTATTTTCCACAAATTGTAGAAAACAACTGTCAAATCGAATCAAATTTATTAGTCATGTAAACAGCATGATTCATAAACATTATTCAGAAAGCGAAACAGGTGATTCAAATCGTCGTGGAAACATAGTAGAATATAAGACCTATTGTACTCTTGTTTACATTCAATCTTACAGCCATCCCTAAATACCGACGGAAAGCGTTTTTTAAATGTCAAAATTTCTCATGCTCACACATTTTGTATAGAGCATACCGAAACAACGCGGCGGCAATGCTTTGCTATTGGAAAATCCGATTTTGACAAGGCGTTTCACAGTGAAGTTAGTTGCAAAAGAAAACAAAAAAAGAAAAATAAACCAACTATGTCTAGCTATTGCAATAAACAGGGTCGTTTTATTTATTTGTTTGATAACCCTGTTTTTATTGTTTTGACATAAGTCCCCTTTTACAGTTGAGAAATTGAAAGACAGACAGACGAAGTTTGTAGGCGATGTATTGAAGAGGAAGAGTGTGAGGACCAAGGCATATTTATTATATACAGTAGAGGTCTACCGCACACTCTTCCTATCGCCAACAAACTTCGTCTGTCTGTCTTTCAATTTCTCAACTGTAAAAGGGGACTAACGTTGCCGCTTTTGTTTAGGGATGGACTATCAGCGCTAATGCTCAGCGTAAAAATACGTTCCACTTTCCGTCGGTATTTAGGTATGGCTGTTATCTATTTAATATTCTCATCACTCCATGTGGTAGACAACACACGAGTGATGTGATGAGAACATCTGTTTTAAATGCATGTGTGAAGTGTCATGGGTCTTATTCCTTATATACATAATGCACACATGCGTTTTATTATACTATGTTTCCACGACGACTTGAATCACCTGCTTCGCTCTCTGAATCATGTTTATGAATCATGCTGTTTACATGACCAAAAAACTTGATTCGATTTGACAGTTGTTTTTAATAAACAAACAGAATAAAGAAACAGAATTTACAATTTGTGAAAAATATTTTCTTTTAATGGACAAAAAAAGTGAGTGGAAATTAGTTAGCTTATTTGAAAAAAACATACATTCGTACGTCTTTACTTCCAGCAAAATGAAAATAATTTGCTTTGTCTACAATAATATTGAATTTGTACAGCTAGTGCAGATAAACTTGCGATAAAAATTAGAGAAGAGAGTAATTTTTCGTGCTTCGCAAGTAGATTCAATATGAATCTACTGGATTTGCTCTTGAAATTTTGTATGGTGAAGCAAGTTGTTTCGCTCATGATTGGGGTGTGAAGCATGAATAGAAAGCGAAGCATGTACCGTGGAAACATAGTATTAGTTTAAAAATATAATATTAATGACAGAAAAACATGTTTTAAATATCCAACCTAAAAAGAAAAGAAAGTAAAATTTGACATTAGCACAACTCACAATCTTGTACAAATGGTATTGCATCATTGCAAAAAGGTTTAGCATATTTTTTCTCTAAACTAACAAAATACACAGAAAGAGCAAAAATATGCTAAACCTTTTTGCAAATGCAATAATGCAATACATACCATTTGTACAAGATTGTGAATTGCGCTATTATGTTGCGATTTGAAGGATTTTAAACAATATATCGTCACCTAAAATCCAAAAGGCCGTAACTGCAAAAAATTCAAAAACTATTTTTTGATTGATTATTATGTAATTAACCAAAATACAGCTGTCTTTAAAATTTTCTTACTCTCATATGCCGAAAAACGTCGATTTTATTAATACATTTCAAAAGGCCGCAACTACAATGTTAATAACTGTATAAATCAAAAAGTCGTAACTACATTTTTAATTAAAAAAAAACGAAATATATTACAACAAAGTTGGCATTTGTTTAAGTGTTACTTGAAAGTTAATTTTTTTTCAAATTAGTAACAAGGACGCTATGTATATATTTGTCGAACCAGTTCGGTTACATAAAGAAAAAATATCCAAAATGGAATGGAGTCATCTCTGAAAACTTGAATGTTTACTTCCGGCTGATTGCCACAGTTTTTACGATAATTTACCATACTCAGATAAGATTTACATATAAATTTCACTTCGCAATCTGAACTCCTTTTATTTTCATGTATACAATAATGAATTTTCGTCTTTTTTGTAATTTTGTTTTCTTTTCTTAAAAAAAGTATATTTTTCTCAAATTCATTAAACTCATCGTAATTAGTTTCGTATCTTTTATATTAGAAACACAGAAAACAAAAAGTAAAAAATGTTTAATAAGAGTGAAAAGCGGAATTTTTCATTATAATTTTAACTTTTATTAAAAAATTTGTTGTTGTTACGGCTTTTTGGTTTCAGAAAAAACGATTCGAAAAGGCCTTAAGTACAATTACTAAACATCTATGTACCATTATTTTATATTTATTTTATTAAACCAAATACGCAATATAATAAGAAAAAAAATATATAATAACAATAAGATTCACATAGTCTTAAATTTATAAAGTTTGTGCTTCTGCTGTAAAAAAGTAAAATGTGCCTTTCGGATTTTCGGTGACGATATGTAATGTTGTTTGATAACTATTTAACAGCATACATATACATACATAGTTTAAGTATATACATACATATTGATACCATATTTACAACTGGTGTTTATAACTCAAACTCTTGTAAAGAAAAACCACTACCTGATGCTTTAAAATCCTTAAACTCATAAAATTTCATTATGAAAAACCAATATGGGTTTCAACTACCTAAAGAAACGTAGCAAACAAGTAATTTAGTTTTAGGTATAATTTAGTCCTACAAATACTTTCACAATTGAAACATCGTATCTTCCTCTAACCGATTTTAATGTTAAATTTTTTTAAACTCATGTTAAAAAAAAATATTTGTAAGTTGTGACAAAATAAATTGTATTTTAGAAGTGAATTTGAAGTGAAAAACAATTTCTTTAAACGAATTTTAAATGTAGTTAGATGTAAATTAGAATCATATTTGCTTGGATTGCTTAAGAAGTCAATGTGCTTATTAATTTAAACAATTCACATCTAACACTTCTCTAAATAATTGTCAGAAGTGTCAATGGCCAGTTCTTCGCCTATAATTGTTTCGGTTCCAAAACAACATTAATTTCAAAAAATATCTACAACTTTTGTGAAAAGATTCTGTTTTTAAAACTAATAATTCATTAAAGAAACCTAATTTAAAACACCTAGATTTAATAAAATCCACATTAGAAAACAAGTAAGAAAGTATAGTCGGTCAGCCCCGACCATATAATACCCTACACCCAGTATATTTATAAAACAGTTGTTCAGAAATGCGCGTTAAATGGGAGAAATAACCAATTATGGACCGATCATCTGTGAATATAAATATTATATGTGTTAAACTTTATCTCGATTTATACAGGTTAAAGTGAATTATAATAGAAGTTTTGACTAAGTATGAATACCGACATTTTTAAGATAGTTATGTGCTTTAAAGTGATTTTCTAAAGTGGGCCTTTTATATGGGAGCTATGATTAATTATGGACCGATCTGTGATTTGTGATTTGGCTTCATTTACCACTCATTTGTGATGAAATTTGTTTGGTACCTTGCATAATTCATTTGTATGGGGGCCAGGTGAAATAATGGACCGATTTCCAGCAGTTTCAATCCCATGCGTTCTTGGGCCGAAACAATATTACTTACCAATTAATTAGAGAAGGAAAATGAATTAATATTTTTAATTTTAAGAGAAAAGTTTTTATTCAGGCTATTAGCCAAATAATCGAGAATACTATTGTAAAGTACTGGAACAATTGGCAAATTGAAATGCATTTTCTACCCGGCCAAAGCCGTCCTCAGCAATCTTCATTGTCCACTATCACTCTGTAAATATCATCTATTTAACTCACCGTTTTTGAGAAATAGAGTACAGGAATTATCATATTTCTTTTTAACGTGTTGTGAGTTAGAACGAAATTTACGTACGTTTACAATGTGTGTGTATTCTTTATTATTTTTTTTTTATTGTATTATTACAAATTTGTTTTTGCTTTTCTTCCTGTGTCTACTTTTTTTGTAGATCAATAACAGCAATGTATGTATGTTTTTGTTGTCATTTCTCCTTTATTTTCTCCTTTTGGTTGATTGTGTTATTTTTTGTAACTACGAAACACCGGAGATCGGATGATGACTACACACTTTGATACACCGCGCCATGGTGTTTGTTATGTTATTAATTAGAGAAGGAAAATGAACTAATATTTTTAATCAAGAATACTATTGTAAATTTTATCAAAATATCTTCAAAATTGCGACCTGTACTCTGCGCACAAGCTTTACATGGACAGCCAGCCAGACGGACGGACGGACGGACAGATATCGTTAAATCAGAAAGTGATTCTGAGTCGATTGGTATACTTTAAGGTGGGTGTTAAACCAATATATCTGATCGTTACAAACATCAGCACAAATCCAATATACCCTCCCCACTATGGTGGTGTACTGTATAAATATGTAGGGGAGAGGGGGCACCTTAGAACACTTTTTGCTTTCAAGCCACATAAAAATTTATATTTTTGAATTATTGACTTTTTACATAATTTAACTAATATATATGGAAATAAACTTTAGCTTAAGTCTACACGTAACTTATTCTTAGTTCGATTTATATATTTTTTTAATGGATGAAGTCATTGTGTTCAAATGTGCCCCCATACGGGGCAGCTTTGAACTAGGCTGGGCAGTTTTGAACGGCAATTTTTTTTTGTAGCGCTTACGTTCAAAAATAACATAAACAGTTATATTTTTTATATATACAATAAATTCGATTTATTTATTAAGAAAAACATAAACATTAACAATTAAAAAATAAAAAAAAAATCAGATCAAAAATAAGTTTTATATTATTAAGACGGAAAAGGCCTTGCGATTTCAGACGTTACATTTTCCTTTAATCAGCATTGGATTCGTCATTTTCAGAAAATAAGAGAGAATCAACAATGTTTGGTACTTCAATTGATGAATTAACATGTTTAAAGGTGCCCCCTTTTTCTTTGTTCAAACCTGAACTGGCTAGCTATTTCATGGAAATTTATAATAAATATTTTTTTTTAAATAAATATCAAATAACTTAACTTAATTTTGTTTAAAATGAATTTTGGACTGCAATAAATTTCTTTCACGAAAGGAAACGATCACTAGATACTTCTTACACTCTTACAAAAACAAAATTACAATGGCACTGCGAAAACTTGTTCACCCAACTACATTCGGTCAACGACTGAAAAAACTAGCAAAAGTTGTTAACGTTGCTAGAAAACAAGGTTGCCATGTGAAAAACGCGGTTAAGGGTCGGAAAAAATGTTAAAGTGAGATTTTATCAACATAGTTCAAAGGTGCCCCGGATATAAACGTGCCCCCTCTCCCCTATGTTATTATTGCAATGAATTATCATGTGTTTTCCAATAAAAACCTTATATGGTGTTCACAGATGCATTTTTAATTTAAATTTTTTAACTAACGCCTAATTGAATTCAATTATCAATACAAAATTTCAATTAAGATAATTGCTTCATTAAAAGTTAATTGTTCTAATAATTGTTAAAATCAAAAATACAACCCTGTGACAAGTAATAACTAAAATTAAAATTAGAACTTATTTTAGCATTTGAATTTAATTTGTTATATTTCCCTATCAAAGTTAAAATTTTTTAAAGTTCAAAGAAAATCCAGTAATTCCTAAAAAAAATGAGACGAAATTCATAAAATGTTTTTTCTTTATAAATGACAATTTTTACAGGTTCACATTTTTTCGGGGCATTCATTAAGATCTTCAAAATAGCTTTTCGTGTTGTGAACCTGGTTTTGGCATTTTAAAACATATCACCTATATTGGTTTCAAACTTTCTGTGTATGATTGGAAATTTTTCCGTTTAAGTTGTATTTCTTAAATTTGAGAATATTTTAAACCAGACCAGTATTTTGAAATTTTAATTTGCAAATGAGTTTAATTTTAAAATTATAAAAGCACACGCATGCATGTTTTTAAAAGTTCTAGCTGGAGACTTTCAGAATATAAAAATATCTTTGAAATAGAATGAAAAACAAAAAATACCAAATGATTGTATATTTCAATGTCAAAATTGACAATTTTCAAGCCCAAAAACCTGACATATGCTCAAAACTGTAACTCTAATTCTTGGCTACACTCATGTATAATTGTGTCCCGATCGGAACAGCAGTTTACAAATAGCATATTTATTTAGAAAAAATATTGGTTCTACCTCTTATTATCTTCTAGAATTATTGAATTTTGGAAAATGTTCGGTTCCATATATTTTTTTTAAATTGTGCCTCTTATTTATAATGATTATTAAACTGGTTCATGAATGTTTTTGTTTTTTAAATAGTGTGTCCATTAAATTTATGAAAATGCTTCTGATCAAAAACTTCGAATGTGGTTTGAAAAAGTTTTTATTTAAAAGCTTCAGATTTCTCTCCAAATTAATGTTGCGAGCAATTGGTAATTTTGATTTACAATAACATAAAAATGTTCGAAAGTTAATTATAAATATGTGATTAATATAAAATACCCTTTTTGATAAAAAAAAACCGTCTGGTCACGTTAGGTATATAGTATATATACGAGTACTATAACGACTTAATTGTAATCGTACTTATTGTGAAAACGTACTAGAATTTCATATAATATCAACATTTGCACTTTAACCCTTGCCGAAAATCGATTGATTGTTGTGAAATTGTGTACGGTAGTTTGTCTGATTTCATAAAGAGCGTTTGAAATAAATCGTCTCCAAAATAAATATGAATATCTATCGGAAACATTAATTTTGAATGAAAAATAGCAAATACCCGCTTTCCTGTGTAGAAAATATTTGTTTCCTAAGGTATCCATTCGAATTATAGTGTTTCGAATAATTGTCCGATGAATTAATTACCGTTTTCGATTAACGAATAATTTCAATAATTTTATTTAATATAATTATAAAAAAAAACGAATAAATATGTAGATTTGTTTTGATTTACATATCTTTTTTAATTTCCAACTTCAATTAGCTTATTATCTCAATTTTAAATTATTTTCAACAGTATGTATTTAATAATTCTAAAACGAACTCGTTCCTATTTAGTAAAAAATATAAATAAATAAAATCGAAATGTCAATTCAGAAAGTGACGGTAAAGCGAAAGGATTACGTTAAAATGCACGAAGACTATGACTGTAAAATGTACATATATGAGTGATGTTATTCTAAGATGGATTTATATGATACGACATAACAGAACAATTTAATATTTCACTTAATGATTGTTTTTTATGTGCTATGTAGACCTTTTATATTGTTAAAAGTCTTTTTATTTTATTAATTCGGCTTGAGGTCTCTTTTTATTAAAAATATAAAAAACTCTTGTTCGTTTTTAATTTTTATTATATTTTATTTGTTTCCAATATTTCGACCAACTTTTTTGATCATCTTCACGGAAGAAATATAATCTAAAAAACATAATTATTATAATTGTAACAATTTTCTTAAAATTATATTAACAAACAATTTACTTAATGTTTAATACAGTGTTGTCCAATGTTAATATCTTAAGTTTCTTTCACTGACTGTTAGCTTTTTTGTTTATTATTATTTTTGTATTTGTTTATTGTATGTCTATATATGGGAGCGCAATTATCACCTAGCATACCATTCTAGGAGCTCTCCGAAAAAATGAGTCAGAAAAGAGTCCAACAAAAGAGTATTTTCGGAGCGAAAGAAAAATTTGCTTGTTACTGTCCTGTCCGGCACGCAGTATGACTCAGAAATTCCACTTAATTATGTGTGTACCAAAGCGTTGTTGTCCTGTTATTTGTGCTTTGAACAAAAAAAAAAACATAGCTGTACCACACATGCATAATAAAAACAAGATTACACAGAGCCCAAGAAAAACCTCATAAAAGACTCTTTTCTGACATTATCTAAGAGCTCTTTCTGACGGACCATTTTCGAATGTAATGACCCTCTTTTCTGATGGTTTTCGGGGCAATTATGATTGTTTTTTGGGCTCATAAAGAGCGTTAACGCTCCGAAAAAGGTGTCAGAAAAGATTCTTTTCGGACTCGTATGGCTTGCTGGGCAGTGTCTGTTTTGTAGTTCATTCTCTTATCTATTGGAGTATTTATCATATGTAACATCTCTTGCATATATCGTTGTATTACTGTCTTCCACAATTACTCTTACATTATCAAAGTTTGGTTGATGTCCAGTTATTGCACAATGGGCAGTAAGTGCTGTTTTTTGTGAAAGTGGTTTTTCATTTGATTTTAGGTCCGATTTATGTGATGACAATCTAGTTTTCAATTTTGTTTTCGTTGTACATACGCATATTTTTTGACATATATTAGTATCGTCGTCGTCACATTTTTTTGGTATACTAGATTTGATTTTTCTAGTTTGTCCAACTGAGATTTCATGTTGTTGAACAATTTTGCTTTCGTATTGCCCGTTTTGATTGCCAATATGTATTTATCCTTGTCATATATATCAGAGTGCTTCATCCTTTCTGATAATCCAGGTATACATATATTCAATAGATCTGTAAATTTTAGGTGGTTTCGTTTCCATCATATTGTTGTCAGATTTTTTCTTATTTATTGTATATTTTATCAAATTGTCTATCGTTATATATGGATAGTCATTCTTGTGTAAAATATGTCTAATTTTTATTTTATTTTCTTCGTGAAATTCGGTATTGCTCGTACCTAGCACTCTGGTAATAAAGTTTATAGCAGTGTTCATTATTATTCTTCTAGAATGTTTGGAATAATAATTAACAAGTCTGCCAGAAGATACAGGTTTTTGGTACCAGTTTATCTTAATTATATTACTAGGGAATCTACATATGGTAATTTTGTTATCCATTTCTCTCTCTAATGTAAACTGTATCTGTCTGTTAAATGAGTTCAATGTCTTCAAAGTATTCTCAACATGATACGTTTTTAAAATTTTAAATAGGTCGTCTACATATTTCATCATCATTCTTGGTCTCATATCCATTTTATTAAGAGTTGTGTCTAATAATTCTTCCATAACAATATCCGCAATAATTGAAATTTTGTGTGTAGAAATTGTCCTTAAATTTGAAATATCTACAATCTATTATGCAAAACTTTAAAATATCCATGAACAAATCTGCAGGTATTCTGGTACATATGTTCTTCTAACATAAACCATTTTTCTCAATAATCTGAACAGCTAGGTTAACGGGAATGCTCTGGGAAATAGTGAAATCACATCAAATGATACTAGTATTTCATCGTTGCCGATTAATGTATTATCCATCTTACTTCTAAATTGTATCGCGTCCTAGAGTAGAGTTGTTTGTCAAGTTCTTTAAAATGTAAATTATATATTTGCTTAGTCCGTAAGATGGTCAGTTAATCGATGGTCGTAATGGCATGTCGTCTTTATGAATTTTTGGAAGAGCATATATCCTTGGGGGTATCTCAATTCTGGTTGTCAGTTTATTTTTGTCAACATTAATATTGTTTTTGTTCTGTAGACTTAACGTAGGATTTTTCTTCAATCGTCTATATGTACACATATCTTTAAGAATGTCTTTCATCTTTGCTTCATAGTCCTTTTTTATCATTGCCACAGTTTTATTTCCCTTATCCGAATTCGCAATGATTATGTCTTTCATTTAATTTAAAAGAAATTTAATTTTTCGAATAATCCACTGATTAATATTATATATGTATGTATATGTATAATCAATTTATTTTAACAAAAACAAAAAATTTCGATAGCTCATTTTTATACAACTTCTGAATGCAAAACCATACCAAAAATGCCATTTTTGGTTTAATATAATCCGTGGAGAAATTTGAATCAGTTTGTTATTTGTCACATGTTATAGCTTGAATAACACTTCTTCTCATACAAAATAAGATCTATTCATGCTATTCATTTTTGAAGCGCAGCTCTAATGTACATAAGTATTTACTCATACAATGTGTTGCAATGAAATGAAAATTTATTTTCCCTCTTACAACGTGATACGACGAAGTGTTTTGTTATAGTTTTATTTTCCATTTCACCTATGACACGAAAACATGTGGTAGTGGTGGATATAAATGCAAACACATTCACATCACACAGGAAAAGCGAAAAGAAGAGCATCATCATCATCAAAAGCAACAACAATAGCGATATGTCTGCATTGAGAAACAAACACAAAAACTAAAAATAAAAAATAAAAAAATCTCAAATTTTGTGCCGATGATGAAAATGAATGTGCAAAAGATTTTTCTCTAGGCTTTTCACCTCAGTACCACTTGTTCCTTAAGTTGAAATTGTTCGGAAAAGTCTGTGAGCGGGTAAAATAAGAATCAACAACAGGCATGTGTTCATGATTGTCCGTTCGTTTCCTTCTACTTACCGACACAAAATTATTCATAAATAGAAAAATCTGTTGGAATTTAAAATCGTATGTATTTGTGTTTTGAATATAAACAAAAAGAGCAAAAAACAGAATATTAGCTGAAATAAAAACGACTACAAGACAAGTAAATACATATTCGTACATACATACATACATATTTATTGTATGTAGTTTATTTTCGACAAAACACAAAATTTAAGGAAAACAAAAAAAAAAGAAAAAAACACGGTACGTATACGCAATATAATACGTTTAAACATGTGTATGTATCAACATACACATTCATTCATACACATGTAGAAAATATTTTTAGTATGACATGTAATTATGATAATTAAAACACTGTAACAATGTTTGTATTACGAATACATACTATATACACGTACATACTTATTATTATATTATTAAGTTAAAAGTTAATTTGAGTTAACTTGGTATGTATTTTAAATCCCTGCACCAGCATAATGCACCAATTGTAAAAATTGATTTGTGATAAACAACAACTTTGTACTCAGGAATATTAAAAGAAAAAACATAAAATTGTGTCATATAGTATACATACATATGTAGATTTGTGTTCTACCTGTTTTTTTTTTATTATTTCTTTATTTTGTTTGACAACAATAAACTTTTAATGTTTGTTATTGTTTTCTTTTAATTTGTTCCACTTTCAGTTCTCTCAGCTGTTTGGTCAAGGTTCAAGCAAACAGACGTTAAGATGAAACTGTCATTTTCAATTGCTGTCTGGAAATACGCTCTACTAACCTTGAATGTTCTAGTTTCGGTAAGTGAGAGTACGCCAACAAACAAAACACTAACAAAACTCTGTAAAATGAAGCCAATACTAATATGTACATTTGTATTCTATACAAAAATGTTCATACAAAGTTGTATGGATATACATATACATATATGTACATACATATGTATAGTAATAGCAAAATCAGAACACGACAACAAACAGTAACAAATAAATGTAATGTACTCATGTATATATTTGTATATACCTATATATACCTATACCTATATACACATACATATGTATGTATATAGATTGCTATCATGGTCATGAAAAACTATGTACTTATACTTGTACATATATACATACATACATATGTAACCAGTCAAACAGAAATACAATTTTGCATTTGTTTGAGCGTTCGTATTTGTGTTTATATACTGCAAAGAATATAATGTTTATGTACGTGTCAATACATATTAAATCATACATACATACATATATGAGTGTGTGATGTAAATACATCATACATATTTTAACAAGTAAATATTACATATTCTTCACATCATACAAGTAGTTAAATTAACCCTTTAATGATCAATGTTTGTATGTATGAAGATTTTCCATATAATGATATTTTTATGTAATTGTGCAAAAATATTTTTTACTATTAATAAATAAATGGTTGCAAAATAAATAATTATACCCATCGCCATGAGTGGAAAATAGCGTTTGGAGTCCGGTAATTTCCGCCCGGGAAATCCCAGCAATTCCCGATATAAAATTTAAAATTTCCCAGGAAATTTAAAATTACCATAGTTTTAAATAATTAATGTAATTGAATTTTAAAAAAAAGTTATTATTAATGTACATACTACATACAAAAAAACCAACAAGAATGAAGTTTAAAAAAAACCAATATTAAACTAAAATAACTTCAAATCTATTTTGCAAAAGATTAGCGAATTTTTACAAACAATTAAATATATTTTAATATTATACGGCTTCTTTTAAAATATTCGTTTATTAAAAATGCGGGATTTTTTAAATTTTTAACTTTTATTGAGAAACATTTGTACAATATAAATTTATTCAAAGTATTGGACATTGTTGGTTATGAATATCATCTATCTAACTGAAGACAAGTGTATGAATTTCGCGCCAAAAACTGCTCATTTTTTTAGGCAAAAACAAATCAAAACAACTTCGGATACCCCGTTCTAAAGTGAAGCGTACAACAGAAAGTGCGTTCTGCATCCATCAAAGTAGACGAAGTGAATAAGAGTATAATTTGTATGAGGTAAAACTTCCCAACCACTTATATGTAAATAAGTTTTAACAGGTATTGCAACAGCTGGCCGAGCGTTTTCATTACGAAATATTACGCTTTCATGTCTAGCCGCATAGCCTGGATATTTTGAATGAATCCTGTTGTTCGCAAACGTTTTAAAATGATTTTGAGTTTAATAACAATCTTTGTGTAGTAATCCTGATGGATCTCATTCGTTTCAAACTTTAATTAGGAATCGATGGTTTCAGCGACACCTTTTTTAAATTAAAAAAGTAAAAAAAATTAAACCTTTGAAAAATTTTTTGAAGAAATTTAATTTCTTGAAATTCTCGCCTTTCATAAAGAAAGTGTGCGTACTAGCTGGAAAAAATGGTGGGGCTGATTTAGTCATTTCTTAAAATAAATAACGCAGTCAAAAAGAGTGGATGAAGGGCTTGTCCAAAAGGGCTAAAGAACGATATTGATGTCATTGTAATTTATCAATACATTACATTTGAAGCAAGTGCAAATTGGAAAAAAAAAACTTTACAAAGCCAGTAAACTAACAAATTGGATATGAGATGACTACTAAATACATTAGTTATTTTAAAATCGCATTAAAAGAATTTTGCTAGACAAATGTATAAAATGGGAAAACTTGACATATGGTGACACTGCTGCCACTATTTACACATTAGTGACATCTTCTAGAAATTTCAAAGCGTGATCCATTTCAAGGTTCCCTACTTTTTTTTAAAGAAAAAACACAAAAAATTCAAATTTAATGAGAAATGTTTACTATCATTTGAAAGAACATTATTTGGCATTTAGTTTTTGAAGATTATGTCTATCAAATGTTGGCCGTTGCTACGTCGCAGATGATCTATCCGTTGAGTCCAATTTTCGATGACTCGTTCGATCATTTCGACTAGTAACTGGCGAATGACACGCATGATGTTTGCCTCCAAGGCCTGAATCGAAGCGGGTTTTTCTGCATAAACTTTAGACTTTACGTATCCCCACAGAAAAAAGTCTAACGATGTGATATCACACGATTTTGGTGGCCAATCGACCGGCCCAAAACGTGAAATTATGTGCTCACCAAAATGTTCTCTCAATAAATCTATTGATTGATGCGATGTGTGGGAAGTGGCGCCGTCTTGCTGACAGCGGTTATCATGGCACGATAACGGTCGCCATTGATTCTTACGTTCGCACCGGCATCATTTTTAAAGAAATATGGGCCGATGATTCCACGTCTTCACAGCGTGCTGGACGTGGTCAATTCGGTCGATTATTATCCAGTAATGAATGCTGGTTCTTAAAATGGGTGATGGTCTTGCGAATAGTACGCTTAGTAGGCCGATTATGTTGATCATAAGTTGAGCGAAGTGCACAAAACACATTCCTCATAGAACGTGAATTTTCGTAATAAAGTTGAATGATTTGTAAACGTTGTTCAGGCGTAAGTCTTTCCATTATGAAATGCCAAAAAATACTAAACAAAAACAAGTTCAAGTGCTATATTCGGCTGTGCCGAATCTTAAATACCCTCCACCTAAACGTAATAAGAAATAGAAAAACTACACTAGACTAGAATATCCCTATTCTGTATTTTCTATTCAGTCTTAGTGCAAATTTTATTATTATTTCATATATTGTTTGAAAGACAATTTTACGACGAACATAATTTATTTCAAATATTTTAAAATTTTATCTAATTTGTAATTGTAATTACCGATTCTTATTGTAATTTATAAAGTTTGTTTGATTTTCATAATTCTTGATTGTAATTTAACAATTTATAAAATTAAAAGAACATTTTTGTTATTTACAACAAGTTAAGAAACAGAGTATAAAAAAGGATAAGATGAGGCTTTTTTGTTTGAATTTGATCTCAATAACATAATTTACAAAATATTTATGGGTGGCATAGAAGAAGTGGACTAATTATGGTCTGATAGCTTCTAAATCCAGTATCCACTAATCTGGTTTCTACGTATTTGAGGCTTATTTTGGTTGAATTTCATCTCAAGAACGTTATTTACAAGAGTTGTATGGTTGTTTAGTGTGCTGGTAAGTAGACTTTAATCATGAGCTATTGCCAATTATTGACTTACAGCTACAAAATCCAGTAGCATAATTGTCGTATAACCGATACTAATTTGATTTCTTGTTTAAAATTACTGATCTATATAAAAGTTGGTTCGATATCAATATTTATTAGATATTATTGTGGGTTAAATTGTTTTTCGGAAATAGTTCTTATATGGCAGCTATGACAAATTATGGGCCGATCTTCTTAAATTTTGTAACTGTCAATTTTATGCATATGAGGATATTTCACGTCGTCAGGGCTTTATATGGGGCAAACGGTTAAAAATGGACCGAAATTCACAAAATTTTTTGGAATGATTTTTGTATATATGTAAATTAGTCAGTACTGATATTTTTACAATATATTTAGGGATAAATGTCTTTTTCAGATGTGGTCCTTGTATGGGAGCTATGACCAATTCTAGGCCGACCACCATAAAATTTAGTACAACAATTTATTTGCCTATGAGGAGTATTTACGTCAAATTTTAGCCGTTTCACATTATTTATATCAGTTTTAGACGTATTTAAGTGAATTTTGGAAGTGGACTTTATATGGGGTCTATGGTCAAACATGGACCGAACAAAAAAAAAATTTCGTTTTGCGATTTCTTTTTGTATAAAACTTATTTTTGCTGAATTTTGTCTAGATATTCCAATTTTATAGGCATTTATCTATAATTGAGCAATATTTCGGGAAGATTTTTGTATGGGGGCTATGAGAAATCATGGACCGATCCTTACTATTTTCCGCACTCTTTCTTCTTTTATCATAAAAACAGCGCATACAAAATTTCATGGTATTATCTGCAATATATTTCAAAATATTGCAATAAAATGGACGAATAATATCAAATTTTTATGGAGGTTGTCTCACATATCTCCGCTATCTATAAGGATCCAGAATATATATACTTTATAGGGTCGGAAAATTATATTGTGGAAATTACAAACGGAATGACAAACTTATATATACCCTTCTCATGAAGGTGAAGGGTATGATAACATGACATGAGTCGTGTCACACGTGATCTGTCAAAAAAAAAACTATTGAAAAAAGTATCTCTATTTGAATCACCCATTATTTCTACCACGATCAGCTACATTTATTTAAAGCTTACTCACATTTAATGTTGCCATACTCTGCAACAATGTTAATAACAGCATTTTATCGACAATGTTTATAATTAGAAGGCTTCATTAATGGAATTAAATGATGAATATTAAAACCAGCCGTTACAAACCGCTAAGTTTAAATTGAAATGAAATTTCGTAACAATATGGTATAATGTTACACTATACAAGTAGCCTTGAAAAATAGATTTGGTTTGGATGGCTTTATTTTTATTCTTTAGAAACTAAAACTAATTGACAACTAACTTTGAGACAAATCGTATAACTAGAACCCGATTTTTATATCTAGTTCTTGCTCTTCGTCACTATTGTATAGTAAGTTATAATTCATTTTAATAAAACATTTTTTGTAATAGAAAATAGATAATTTCAATAAAAACTAATTTTTTCCATGAAAACAGCATTTTTTTTTAAAGAAAGGTACTGGCAATAATAAAATGTACTTTGTAAAATCATTATAATTATATTTTAAAATAAATCCAACAACAAAAATTGATTATTCAGATTTTTCTATGAAAGTCTACAAATAATAACGCAAATTGTATGACAGCGCCACCTAGCGTTAGTTTTAGGTAAAACATAATATCAAAAATGGATTCCCCGTCCCCATAAACATAAATATATCACATTTCTCCCGGATAGTAAAAATATATAGCCATTAATTTATCAAAATTGTAATGAGTTTTTCTCGTTAGCCAGAGTTCCAAAATCACAAATTTCAAATGCTTGTAAAAAAAATTCTAGCACTGACCCAAAAAAATCCCTTAGAGGTTTTGTTATGGACAATGTCAGCTATCATTTGTAGTTGGTCTCATCCCATTCGGATTTTGGTTGTTGCACTGTGTAATTGAAACATAAACAATTATTCAATTTTCAATTGAACAATTGAAATATCGAAAAATAATATAAAATAAAATATTATTCAAAATCAGACCTTAAGCTGAATTATTATTTAACTAAATTGAAATTAATTTGATAAACAAATTTAAAATAAATGTAAAAAACCACAATTTTGTAACAAACACGTAAAAAATCACTTAGTACCTATAAAGATGATTTTTAAGACGTTTAGATGATGATTTTTAAGACGTCTATTATTATTAATTTCCTTTTGAAGTTGCTACGAAAATTTGTTTGCATTCATACGACGTTGTTTTTGTCACGTCAATTTTTTTACAAATTTAAATTTTTGTTGTAGTCTGGGTTGATTTGCTTGTTGTTCCAATAAGGATATGAATAAATCGGAACAATAGAAACAGAAATGAGTGTAAAGAAAAACCAAACCAAAAGTAACGTCTAAAACTAGACGTCATAAATTTCAACGTCTAAACCCAGCCTTAGAGCCATCCCTAAACAAAAACGGCAACGTTATGTCAAAACAATAAAAACAGGATTACCAAACAAATAAATAAAACGACCCTTTTTATTGTAACTGCTAGACATTGTTGGTTTATTTTTCTTTTTTTTTTTTTGTTTTCTATTGCAACTAACTTCACTGTGAAACGCCTTGTCAAAATCGGATTTTCCAATAGCAAAGAGTTGCCGCCACGTTGCTTCGGTATGCTCCATAGAAAATGTATGAGCATGAGAAATTTTGACATTTAAAAAATTCTTGCCGCCGGTATTTAGGGATTGCTCTTAGATGATAGAGTTTTAAAAATATTTTACCAATAACAAAGACAAATTTTTTTCTCCATTTTACATAATACTTGATAGCTTGTGCAAAATGCAATGGTCCCAAATGGGTTAATGAATAAAATTGCACATGCGGATGCTGTGATTAAATTGTGTGCCTCGGACAAATTTAATTCAGTTTTTAAAAAGAGATGCGGTCAATCATAAAATTAAAAGAAAACCAAAATAATGAGAATGTATATTTTAAAATCGCGACTATTTCATTGCAATTAAAAAATTAAGTCTAAATTTTTGCAATTTTGTTTGAAATCATTTTTGTACTCGTATACTATTAAATATTTATTAAATACTCGTATACAATATAAAAAAGATTTTTTACAATAATAGAAAGCGTGGCCAGACTGACACATGATTGTATTTTAAAGTGGGTCGATTGACAATAACATTAACCGTTTAGAAATTAAACTACTTTACCAAGATTTCATTACATTAACATTACATTCACTAATTTTATTAATAATAATTCAATACAAATAAGAAATACAATACAGACCAATGATGCCAAATGTCATCAAGAGCATTAAATCTCTTAGTTGGATATATTTAATAGACCATTATAAAACTTAAAAAATAGATGAAGTGAATATTTAGTTGCCGTAAGAGCACGATCAAAATGTATGACTTCATTCACCGGCTGCATTCTAATCGAACTGAAGACAATTCTTTCGTCTACTTGGACATTATTTCTGAATGAATATTAGTTTAAATTATTCCAAGTTTCGCCAAGTTTTACAATGAAAATCAAAATAACCAAATACTGAATGAAAATTTATATTTTTCATATTTCTTTAAACTTTATAAATCCACTATTTTTCTTAGAGTCAGGAAGCATTTCAAAATTAACCCATATTATCCCAAGACATTAAAATAACGATATTTTTTTTATTTTTTTAGCAAGTTGTAAAAAAGTCACATCAAAACAGGAGAAAATTTAAAAAAAAAAATATTTTTTTTTATACCAAGATATTCTTTTGGAAGCGCACCTTAAATGGGGCAGTGGGATAATATGCCCACAGGTTTTGTACAAAAAAAAAAATTAAAAATTTAAGTAGTTTTGTTTATTAAAAAATTAATTAATTTTCGTTAGTATACTTATTAAAAAACAAATGTAAAGTTGTTGCAAACAAATTTCAAATTATTTTTATGTATGAAAAACTTGGGAACAATGCTCGTGTAAGCCTATTCCACACTTGCTGCACTTGAACTTTATATTTTTATGTCAATGGTGGCATCTTATTTGTGTTTCATTTCTAATAATATAATGTCCCTTTCCATCTAATCTTGTCGAATCAGGAAGTTTTTTCTTCGTTGCAATTGCTAATTTACTTTCACTTCGTTTTTTTGTAGAAGAAGTTGGTTTGTTCTGCATCAGATAAGATTGAAAAACATTATTTACACATGCATTTATTGGAAACATCATCATTTGCCAATACCATCTTTTAAGTCTTATTGCAATCCTATATTTACCAACATTTGGATCTAGCCTGTCTACACCACCCATATATTTATTATATAGTTGGTAACAATGAGGTTGATCAACATCGAATCGTTTATTATTGCACCATCTTTTAATTTTGCCAAGGGGATTAACGCCACTTGCTGTTGAAGCCATAGTAACAATGCTGTTATCATTATAACGAACTAGAGTAATATTTGACTCAACATCAGTAATTTGATGAAAATAACTTCTTGAAGTTTTTTTTTCATATCTTTTATTTTTATTTCAGAGGAGTTCTGTTTGCTCGTAACGTACCCGTTATATCATGCCTTAATTACTTAAAAGTTATGTACTATATGTATGTACTTATATTTATCATGTACAGGGTGGCCCAAAAAAGACTGAAGGATAGCATATTGCAGGCGTGCCTGATGATCTTGGGGAAGCAGTTGCTGTACCATTTGAATTTTATACGGAAACATTTTAAGATCCCGCTTCAAAATTCTTTGCAGGGATGTTCTGGACATTCCCAATTGAGCAGAACGACGACGAGTAGAGACAGATGGATCTTCGTTTACACTCTGCCGTACAGCCTCCACAACTGCTTCATTGCGCACAGATCGACCTCTTCCTCTTCCTGGAAGATCTGACACTCTTCCATGTTCCTCAAAACGGGAAACTAAGTTCCTAATCATGTTGTCACTGGGTGCTGTTCGGACATTAAAATGACGACGATAATTTCGTTGAGTTATAATAATTGACCTTCCAGAAGAATAAAAAAATTCAATGATTTTGACGCGTTTCTGCACATCATATGTAGCCATGATTTATCTCCAAAAACCAGTAAATAACCTGCAAAAGACAAAAAAAAATTATTTAACTCTGTGTTGTGATATAACTATTTTTAATCCTTCAGTCTTTTTTGGGCCACCCTGTATCTACATACTCGTACATACATACATATACATACATATACATACATATATGTTTATGTGCTTCACTTTAGAAATATAACATAAATATTAAAAATCAAACGTTTTGTAAATGTATGTATCCTGTATTCTGAATGTCATTTGTACTGCTCTTAAAAAATAGATGTGAATGTGTCTAATTTTGTTCTATAGTAGCTGAAAATAATTCTTGAAAAAAATTTAGGTCAATCAAATAAAAGAACCCGTGATGGAAATCGATTGAAAACTGTAAAAAATTATATTTTTTTGATTTCAAAAGCCCGTTCAAACAACTCTAATTTTTAAGGTCATGTCTAATGCACTTATTACATTTACTGCAAGTGATTACAGTGTTAATTGTATTACCTTATATCTTGAACAAATCCACCAGTTGTTTTTATTAATTTCTATTTACTGGTTTAAAAACCCCCATATGAAATATATGTACATTGATATGTATGGACGTCAGTGGTTCATTGACAACAATATTGAGGTCATGGAATGGCCAGCGCTGTCACCTGACTTGCATCCAATAGAGAATCTTTGGGCTGACGTAAAGAAAAGTGTATCTCAAAAAAAAACCGACTAACAATTAGCATCTTTAGGCTGCAGTGAAGGAGTCGTGGGCGAAAATACCTAAAGAAGGATGTGAAAACTTAATTAACTCTATGCCGAAGCGCTGGGCCGCCGTTATTGTCAGCATAGTCCATGCAACAAAATATTAATAAGTTAATTGTTTCATCAGCTTCATTTTATTTGTTTTTTATTTGAAATATAGTTTAATTTTTTTAAATCTATAATGAATGATGCTGTTTTTTTACCGTCCAAATTTCAATAAAAGTTACACAAATCTTTTTTACGTTGAATAAATGGTAGACATATTTCAATTATATTTTAACTAGGGAACTAAATCGAAAAAAATGCATATGTACAGTCGAATCTTGCCTTCAGGGCTATTTTTCTTACCGCAGCTGTATGTATATGTATTAAAGAATAATTTAAAATGCATTTCTATGTACGTGTCAAATACATATGTACATATGTATGTACTACATGATACGATAAACACACACCAAGTACGAGCACCTTTAAAACAGATTAATTGAAATGCTGTATTTTTAATGATGTGCATTTGTTTTAATAAGATTTGAATAATTAATAATTTCTGTGAATATTTTTAATTGGTTTTTTACAGGTCTTGGGCGTAATACTCATATCAGTTGGTGTGGTGACACTGGGTGGTGCCGGGTCTCCATTGGGTGCATACTTAGCCACCGGTTTAGGCGCTCTGGTCTTGACACTAAGCTCCTTGGGATGTTTTGCATCTTTGCGTGAGTCATACGCTCTATCGATGGCCGTAAGTATTACGCACTGTGTAACCAATTGGGAAATGTATAATTTATTATATTATAATTGTTCTTAGTATTTGGGTTTTGGTGCAATTACTGTGATTTGTGAGACAATTTACATGATTAGTTTTGCAGCCATGAAGAGTGATTACATTGATATGACCAGAAAACGAGTGCAAGATAGCTGGGAGCAGGAACTAATTACTCCCGGTGCCATGTTTAGTATTCAAACACAAGTAAGTGAGATGAGATTGTATACATTTTATTGAAATACCTTTATAGCATTATGAATTTTTTCTCTACAACCTGCCAGTATGAATGTTGTGGCAAAGATAGTCCCCAAGATTATATTAAGGATGATACCGATAAACTGCCTACCAGCTGTTGCATCTTAAATGATTGTTCCAATGACAGTAATATCTTCTCTAAAGGTTGCGAAAATATGGCTGTGAAATTCATTGACTGCAAAAGTGATAATTTCATCTTGACCATTGTGGGTCTAGTAGCTTTAGAGGTGTGTACTCAGTACCTGCCTGAGATGAGCTTTTTAATTATTAATACCATATTTATCTTTTATTTATTATTTGCAGGCTCTTGCCATGATATCTTCATTCTATTTGGCTAAATGCTTAAAGGCCCGTGGTCAGAAGAGTGAACAAATTGTGATTTCAGAGTAATTAGTGGATGTTGTTGTAGTTACTCGTACAATCAAAACAAATTAAACAAAAATGTAGATCGATCAATTGAAAGTTAACTCGTTAAATTTGTTAATTTTAATAATGTTAATTGAATAAAGTCTTTTATACTAAAGGTATATTCTTGTTATAAGAGAAAAAAAGTTATTTTGTCAAAATTAATTACCAAATAATGATGTGCCGATATCAATCAATTAAATATTTTTGTTTTAACGTTTTTCAATGCCAATCATTTTTACAATACTGAATTAAAAATGTAATAAATTAAAACAAAAACAATGAAATACCAATTAATTTTATTTTAAAATAATAGTTTACAAACAAATTGGCTAAATGCCAAATTATGGATCATTTTCTGTAGCATCATTGCGGGCAATTAACACAAATAAATTTCATTTACTGGGACAGAACCAGTTGCGATAATGAAAAATTAAATTATGTATATAAAAAGAAAGAATTATAATAATAGAGAATCAATGTAGGCAACCGATTCGAGCCTGTTAAAAGGTAGCGATAACACACACCATCTACATTACCTGTTTATTTTCCAGTCATTTGCATAAGCCGGGTTTTAAAATCTTCAATTTTGAATTATAAACTATTTCAGAAATAATAAAGGTTTATGATACGTTTCAGAAACTTTTAAAATATTTGTGTCTTATTTCTTGGTTTTTACGATATAATAATAAACATTAAAGGATTTACTTTAATATACATATGCATACTTAGATCTAATTTAATCTACTTATGGTGATATGTAATATGCATACAAATTATTTGTTAAAGTGAGCTTTATATGGGGCTTATGACCAATCAGATTTCATAACATTTATAATGGAGTACTGCTGAAGAATGTTAAATTTATTTTCTCTATTTTTATACCCTACACCACCATAGTGGGAGGGTATATATGGTTTACCGATCATAAATGTTTGAATTCTGCAAGGAACCAAACAAATTTCATCACAAATGAGTGGTAAATGAAGCCAAATCATATCTATAAATTTTGTGCAGATCGGTCCATAATTGATCATAGCTCCCATATAAGGCCCACTTCCGAAAATCACTTTAACGACCATAAATCTCTTAAAAATGTTGGTATCCAAATAATATTGAACGCAAGTATATTTCATATGTATACAAACAATACGATACAATTTTATTGTGATCGGTCCATAATTAGTCGTAGCTCCCATATAAGGCCCACTTTCGAAAATCACTTTAACGATCATTTATTTCTTAAGAATGTTGGTAATCAAATAAAATTGGACACAAATAATATACAGAAATGATGACACCTAATTTTATAATGGTGGGTCCGTAATTAGTCGAAATTCCCATAAATACCCTCTCCATAATTCACTTTAATCGCCATAAATCTTTTAAAAGTATTTATATCGAGATAAAGTTTAACATACATAATATTTATGTTCACAGAAATCATGACACTAAATTTTTGGATGATCTCTCCATAATAGGTCATATCTCCCTTATAGCGCACATTTCTGAAAAACTGTTTTATTGATATACTGGGTGTATGGTATTATAAGGTCGGGCTTGACCGACTATACTTTCTTACTTGTTTTATATTCTCTCAATTCATTAAAGTTTCAAACAGTAAACAAATTTGGAAAATTAAATACAAGAAGGTAGACAGTCAAAGAGTACCAAGTTAGAAATCGCTTGAAATAAAAAAAATGTTCATGGATTCAAAATTATTATTGTCCCCCTTTCCAAAAGACTTTTGTATGTGTTTTTTGTTATCTTAAATTCTTTTTGATAATTGGCAGTCAATTTACAGTCTTATTTCGAAGATTTTATGAATTCATAAAAAAGGCCACATCATTTGTAAAACAATCAATATTAATTTAATTCTAAATTTCCTTGTTGAGTAGAATGTGCACCAGAGAACTTCACTTGTTGATTAAAAACCCGTTCAACAATAACAAAGTCACAAAAAGCTTGTCTTTTATTTGCAAATGATCAAACCTGCCCAAACACAATGTTGTGTTGTTCATTTTAAAGCAACCGAACAAATGCCTCTCCGTTGGTTCAGATGGTTAACACATTGGTTGACTCATAAAAATAATATTCTTTAAACTGGGAGTGAATTAATTAATCATACTTGTTCAAACTTTTATATATGTACATACGTTGTTCATTTTACGGCAATCGAACCACTTGCAGGTTGAACACTGCCTTATTTTTATTATAGCTCGAATCAAACTTGTAAACTCGTGTACTTGCCTTTTCCACTCAACACCAGTGTTGCCAAAATATTTTCACAATATCCCGTCAAATTGGGGTTTAAAAATCGCCAGAAATCACTAAATAAATTTTTTTACAAAACCGCCAGAAAACCGTCAAATAAATGATTTGAAAAATTTGAATTTACTTTAAATAAAAATAGCTGGTAAAATAAAATTTAAATAATTACACATATGTATTTTTAATTTAATTGTTTTTAATCATTTACAAACAAAATTAATATATAGTGCCAGTCTTCAGCATTTTGTGTGTAAGTGACCATTGTACCTAATTCACTTAGAACAGATTTTGAAAATTCATAATCAAAACAACATTTATTCTCAAGTTTGAGACCGTATCTGTAATTAAAATTGAATTCGTTTACAAAAAATTACATTGCAAAAATGTATTAGATCAATATTCAAAAATTTAAACATAAGAAACCAGAGAACGGATTGATTGGTTAATTTTAGATTTTGAATACAATCACAAAAATCGAACCTCATGTTGACAACATAAATCAATTCCGTAAAGCAATACATGTCATTATTCACAAAACGGAGTGTAACGAAAAATTATGCTTGCATTGCATGTCTTGTACAAATGTAAACATATACTCCCAAAAGCAACGAATACTTAATGATTGGTACGAATGGTTAACAATTGGTATGAATGCTTTCAATGCTGATTGTATAAGTTGTACATACTAACAAAAAATATCAAACTTTACTAGTTTACTGTCAACACATCGCACATAAAGCACCAACCAAAAAATATTTATTTTATCATTAGGTTTTGTATTGTTTTTGCTCTTTCTTTATGTTTTCATTCACTGAAAGCAGAGAATACTGGACGAATGGTGTGAATGTTTTTAGTTTTCTCATGTGGCATTGAATTATTTCGTTGCTTGATGTATAACGGCATAACAAAAAGGGAATGTAAAACAGCAAACAGTAATAAGGAATGAGTAAACAAACTGCAATGCACATTTTTTTATTGTCAAGTAAAAGCAATGCAAAAGCAATGAATTTGCGAATGGTTAAGCCCTTATGACACTAAATTTTTTGTTCATTAACTAGATATAGAATTGATAGAAAGAAACAGAAAATGTTAGAAAAAGCAACCTGTAAAAAATGTAAACAAAAATGTCTTTTAGTTTTTTTTTTATTAAATTTTGTCAACTTTTTGTTTATGAGAAACATAAAAACAAAACTAACAAAAAAACGGTTAATCGCCAAATTTGTCCATAAACCGCTGATTATGCAACACTTTTACTATTTCAAGCTTGAAATGTCAATTTTAAGTTGAACAATTTTACATTTTTTTTGACATAACTTCATTTTTTATCGATAACTTTAGTAAAGTGTTTGACAGATTGCCATTTATGTTAATACTGCTGAACTCTTTGCACTTAGTAAATTTTTCTATTACATTATATTTGTACTGTTCACCAAAACTTGAACAATGCATTAAAAATGTAGTGTCATAAGGCCTTTAGCAAATGTGAATGGTATCTTTCTGTTCTCTGTAAGAAACCACTAAATTTAATAAATTGCTTTTTAAAACTTTTTAAAGAAATTATGTAATTGATTTAATTTTTTCATTTTCCTTTAATTATTGGAAATATTTAGAAATATATATATATTTTTTTAATTTATTTAGCTTTTTGAGAATTCTTAAAATATTTCAATAAAAGATGTATACAAATTTAAAGATTGCGTTAAAAGTAAATTTACCTTACTCGAAGCACATCATGGATATTATACTATGTTTCCACGACGACTTGAATCACCTGCTTCGCTCTCTGAATCATGTTTATGAATCACGCTGTTTACATGACTAATAAACTTGATTCGATTTGGCAGTTGTCTTTAATAAACAAACAGAATAAAAAAAACAGAATTTACAATTTGTGGAAAATAATTTTTTTTAATGAACAAACAAAAGTGAGTGGAAATTAGTTAGCTTATTTGAAAAAAAACATACATTCGTACGTATTTACTTTCTTTACTTGCAGCAACAAGAAAATAATTTGCTTTGTTTACAATAATATTAAATTTTGACATCTAGTGCAGATAAACTTGCGATAAATATTAGAGAAGAGTGCAATTTTTCGTGCTTCGCAAGTTGATTCAATATGAATCTACTGGATTCGCTCTTAAAATTTTGTATGGTGAAGCAGGTTGTTTCACTCAAGATTGGGGTGTAAAGCATGAATAGAGAGCGAAGCATGTACCGTGGAAACGTAGTATTAGCCTGTTTCGTGGTTTGGTTTTAACTAGGTAAGTTATACCATATAATTCAACCTTGGAAAAAACGCTAAAGCGCTGTAAAAAAAACTCCAGATTTCACGCTAACCGCTAAAAAGCATTTTTTCCCGCAATTGAAATTGCAAAAACGTCCGATTTGATGGGAAAAACGTCAAATTGGCAACAATGCTCAACACACAAATTTTTGATTAACATTTAAGTACAAAAAGCAAGAAATCATTGTGTATGAATTCGTTCATTCCCATCAACAAAGGCAAGTTTTTTTATTTTAATTTACAGTTTTTTTTATGCACATCATGATACAAAAACCATACAATAAATAAATAAAAAACGGGACATTTATTTTTATTTATTTATTAATTCATATACATACATACATATGTAAGCAAGGTAATAACTTAAAAATTGTATTCTTTTAATTTTAATTAATAATTAAATAATAAGTCAATTTTATATTTACTTAGCTTGAAAATTTTTAAAATAAGAATGTAGGAATAGTAAGCTATTTACAGATTTTGGTCCTAAACGGTTTCTTTTTTCTTCAATAACATTTCCAGCCAATACTCCAGCTCTTTCTGCTGCTGCACTGCTAGCAGGAATGGCATGAATTTGTACTGCAATTTTTGAAAGGTTTGGAAAAGACTTTTCACTTGATTTCCACCACCTGATTATATCAAATTCTTCACTCAGTATAACATTTTCCTTACAGTACAATTCTATTTCCTCTGCAGGAGAATTGGGAGTGCTTAAATTATGGTTTGGGATCAATTCAGAAAAAAAGAAATTAATTTCTTTTTGGGATTGGGACGAAGTTGAAGGTTCTATGTCTTTTGAAACACTGCTCTCTACAAGTGAAAATTGCGTTGTTGAATCGGGGGTAGACGGAATTTCTGTTATAGAATGTGATGACGTTGATGGCAGTGATAATGCGATGTTGTTAATTAACGAAATGCAAAAATGTTTAATTTCATGCAAGTCGGCATGTTGAAATTTGTTGGCAGGCGGATATAAAAAAAATGCTGTTTTATGCCATAAACTTATGTTTGCTAACCAAATTTTGTCAATATTGCTATTAATTTTTTTCTTTAAGGAAGCTATGGCACTTTCATCTGTAGTCTTAGGAACACATAGTTTTTTGACTTTTTGAATAGACGGTATAACATAATATAAAGAGGGAGAGCTGCATAGTTGCAGTTTTTTAAATATGGTATCAAAATCATCGCACAAATCCACTAGTTCTTTAACAGTTGAAATACTTATTAACAATAATCGCTGACTTTCTTCCTTCGCTTTTAAGATTTCATTTATATGGTACCAGTTATCTACTATCGATTTAAACATGGTGAAATTTGAATTCCAGCGGGTGGGGCATGCATTTTTTACCGATGTTGGGAGCTGGTGCTGTAGGTTGGCTTTTTTGAAATATTTTACAATTTGCTTGCAGGCCTCAACCAATTCTTTTATCTCCTCGGTTTCTTTAAAAGAGTGCTCTAAGACATTTGCAAACAAATGGCTGCTGCAATTAAGTCGTACATTATTTTCTAATGCTTTAATAACGTTCGATCCTCTATCCGTTATAAATTTTATGTCATCTATATTGTTAATGCCAAATTCCTCAAATAAACTGTGCAATTTGCTTCTAATATTATAACCTGTTGATCTTTCGAAATCCATCGATTTCAGTCCCAAATTAATTTCATAAAATTTAAAATTTTTTTGGTAGTGTAAAGTTACTCCCAAAAAATTTCTGTGTACAAAATTATCTGTCCAAAGATCAATTGTTGCAGATGCGCCTCCGCTTTGAACAGCTTCAGATATCACGTCCTTGATTTCTAATTTTTTTTCATCAGCCAGCTTCTGCGTAGTACGGGAAAGTGTTATTGCGTTAGGAAGCAAAGCGTCAACATCAACTTTTTCTCCGTACTTAGCGCCAATATTAATTAGAAACTTTGCCAGTTTCATGAAACCTGAACCACTGATAGCAGAAAAAGGCTGACAGTCCTCACTTACCCATTCTACACAGACGTTATCAGCAGCTTTTTTGTCTTCTGCTGCAACACTTTTTAAAGCAGCCTGCGCTTTCAGCAATTGGCAACATTTATGACGGCTTAAATTTGATGTTTGTATCGGCGAATACTTTAAAACATTGGAGCACTTTCTGCAGTATAAGTAGCCCTGCATTACTTGTTCGTTTTCCATAATTATTTCACTTAATATGGACCATATTATACTTTTTCCCTTACGGCGCGGCGACAAGGTGTAAACGTTGTTGGAAATTTTACTTATGATACAATTTTTACCGTCTGCCATATTTGTATGTGTATTTCGGCGTACCCAATTCAACTAAATTTGAACCATTAATCGGACACATGTTTCACAATAAAAAACAACCAAAAGACAAGCAATCAAAACAAAAGCAAATGTTTATCAATGTTAATTTGGTTATGTTGTTTGCATTGTTGGTATATCATATTGCTCAAGCCACACAGACGGTCGGTTCAAACATGTTGTATGAATTAATGAGAATAAGAACGTTTAGACACAATGAGTTTACGGCAAGCTTTTCTCTTGCCTGTGCATACTTGTTCATAAAATGCTTTTGTTAATTCTACTCATAATCAGAATTTGATGGGTACAGCAAAATGAATATGATTTTTAATCATCATTGAATTTTTCTTTATTCTTTAATATGAACAAAAAATTTTGTGCTGACTAAAGGCCCAACTATAATGTGTATGGAATCAGCTGTTTGTTTGTGTTTTGAACAAAATGGAGAGAGAAGAAAATATATTTATTTTAAATTTAATAGAAAATGCGGAAAAAAATAAGTGGCTTTACAATAAAAGGGACCCTTTTTATTTTAACAAAAATGTCTTTCTGTCGCGGTTTATTTCTCTGACAGAACAAGAGCGTCTTCTTCTTTTACAGTGTAGTTCACTTATTTCTTTTAATGTGCACAGGCCTTCAAGCGCTAACTTTAATATTTTTATATTATTAAAATTTTTAAGTTTTTTCTCCATTTTTGCAAACACAACACGAAAATTAACAAAACATAGTATGTATACGTTTATTATTATTTACAATGTAGTGCTGCCACAGCTGTACATTTTAGTACTTTTGCCGATAAATTAAAAAATGAAAAATTATGCGTTTCGGGTACAAAGTTTTCTTTTAATTATAAAATAATATAATAATATTTATAAAATATAGTCATTTAATGGCTTTTTGTTAGAATCGTCAAAAGTGACTTTTACAAAAGTGGATTATCAGCAGTTCTTACCACCATAATGTGATAGAGAGAAAAAAAAACGCTACATGCGTATAGCAATGAGTTAAAGAAAACAGCTATACATTACCTTTTTTACCATATGATGAAAAATAAAAATTAAAGTAAACAAACATTTTTTTTGATGAAATGTGTAAACAATTTTTATTTTTCGTTGTTTTCTGTAAAAATACAAAATAAAACGTGCAAAAGTATATATTTAAACATTTATTTTGTTGTGTATTAGTGTGTTAGTACAATTAAAATATAAAATATGTACGTACATAAAAGAAAATATAAAAATAAATGTTTTTCGTTTTTGTGGCTGATGGCCGGAAATTCTTATTTGCCAAAAATCATCTAAAGAATTGTCCAAAGTGGCAGGGAATTCTCCAAATTGTCAAGATTAAATGGTAAGTAATCTGAAAATGAAATTTTAAATTGAAAACAGAAAATTATTTTATATTAAGATAAGATATGGTGTACAAATTGGAAATTGTCAAGAATACTCACCGGAAGATATAATGTTTACTGGATCAATTCTTCTCAGGGTTAACCGTAAGTAACATAAATCATCTGAAAATAGAGGAATTATAACAATTAACAATTTTTTAACAAAGCATTTTTTGTTTATTCAATTTTATTCACAATAATAGAACCACTTATGGGTAGAAGTACTAACCTGAAGCAATGCAGACCAAATCTTCACAGGATCAACGGTAAGTAGTCCTAAGTGCTTGAAAAGATAACATTTTAATCATTTTTTTTTAACAAAATTATTTCGTTTAAGACCTACCGTGTGAAAAATAAAATGCGGGAAGTAACTTGCCACTGGATAATGTTATCTGCAAAAAAATGTTTGATATTTCATTTATTAATATTACATACATATGTATATATTTATAAAATAAAAATTAATTTATATATATTATTATGTATATTGTTTTCTTTATATTTGGAACATTATGGACGATAAAACATATGTAAACAAAAAAGATACCGGAATTAAAAATATACAAATTTGGTATAAAGGCAATAGTTTGGCAATTTGCAATTTTGGTCTGAAGACAACCTCTTTTGTCAATTCTCTATAACTTTGAAAATTTGTGAACTATACTTCACTTTAACTATCCTTTCAATTGCTTTTATACCAAATGTATCCGGCGGCTTCCTATTCACTATACATATAAACAAATTATTTTAAGAGTTAGAGCTCCATGCATTGAAAACACATACAAAAACACTACGGCCGGCCGTAAAATTAACAAATAAAACAATTACGATCACAAATACACATATTATAAAACACATCACATAATTTGGAAAACAAAATTATACAAATTCCAATTGGTAATACTTTCACCAATTGGAACTTATGCAGAAAATACGCAGGAGCTTTTACAATTTGAACGGAAAATTTCCATACAAATTGCAAATTGTTTATGCAATTTCCGCCTTTGTTTAAAACTTTAGGAAATCAAAAGCACTTAAGGTAAGTCGATCCTTCGGAAAACGATAAGATTCTCCACATTTTGGCAACCTATAAGAGACTTACGGCTTCTGAAATTTAATAAAAACTATTACTAAAATAAAATATCAAACAAAAAAAGTCATACATACTTACATTTTTACTTCTCCTTATTTTTTGCTTTTGTACCAAACCTTTTGGATGAAATTCAACTCACTTTACCACAGACTGTGCACTTTACTCACTGGCACAACAAAAATGAGGAAAATGCGCCAAAATTTATTATAATTTCGGCGCAAAATTACAATTTTCCTCATTTTGTTGCGCCAAATTGAAGAAAATTTTCACAAATAAATGTAAACATTGAATTTCCTTTACCACAATCGAAGAACAAGGATAGCCATACAAATAACAAAATATTTGCTATCCCTTACCTACGATGGTGGTAAATGTGTGATGCCACTTTGACACATTTTAGTTCTTTTAGTGGCCGTGTCTATTCTGTTTAGTCTGTTTCACAATAAAAAACAAACAAAAGACAAGCAATCAAAACAAAAGCAAATGTTTATCAATGTTAATTTGGTTATGTTGTTTGCATTGTTGGTATATCATATTGCTGAAGCCACACTGACGGTCGGTTCAAACATGTTGTAAGAATTAATGAGAATAAGAACGTTTAGACACAAAGAATTTACTGCAAGATTTTCTCTTGCCCGTGCATACTTGTTCCTAAAATGCTTTTGTTAATTCTACTCATAATCAGAATTGATGGGTACAGCAAAATGAATATGATTTTTAATCACCATTGAATTTTTTTTTATTCTTTAAAATGAACAAAAAATTTTGTGCTGACTAAAATCAAGAAAAATCGTGGTTTTGAAGTTCTCTGATGGGCACGTCCGGTACTAAAACATGCTGCGTAAAACATTACTCATCAATAAGATCAACAGAGTTGCATTCAAAATAAACGTTAATTCCAAATAATATTAACTAAACAGAGTTGACTCAGAATGGTACTTCAGATAATCATAGTGTTGCATGTAAAGCAATCGTTATATTTAAATATTTATATAGAGTTGTATTATAGAATAAACGTTAGGTTTAAATATGAATATAAAATAATACAATTATGTACTTATAAATGTATGTGGGTTGCTACAATATATAAATTAGCTCGTGTAACTTGATGTCGTATTTTCATAAATACTTATATGATTGTCATTTCGTGTGTGACACTAAAAAACAGTCTTATGTAAAACACTCTCATGTCCAAAATACACAACCAAAATTAATAAAATTGACAAAAACCGTTTACTATTTTCCTAAGCAGTTTTGTATTGAAAATCAACCAAACTAGTTTTGTATAACCAGAGTTATGAATCAAAACTCCAAAAGATATTTTAAACGGATTTTTGCTAATTTGTTGCAGATAATGCCATGCAATTTTACACAAGTTGTTTCTATGACAAGAGGACCAACCCTAATGAAAATAGTAAGAATCGGTCCATGATATCTCATAGCCCTCATACAAATTTCTTCCTGAAATATGGCTAATGGTTACATAAATTCATCTAAAATGTCAATAGCCGAATAAAATTAAGTATGTATAAATATAATTCAGATAAACAAGTTCACAAAACGATATTTTGTTTGGATCTGACATACATATTTCATAATTCAGCCCCCATATAAAATACACTTCCGAAAATAACTAAAATACATATTAATCTATTATAAATATCGTTCTTGTGCAAAAATTCGACACAAATAATCCCCATATGCAATATACCGAAAACCAAATTTTATGACTTTCGGCCTATATTTATTCATAGATCCCATCATCAGAAAAATCATTAGTCTTTATCAATAGCTTATATATATCATTTATATATACACACAAATAATACCACAGGATTTTGTATATGAAGGGGTCTTTATTGGAGGTGAAATTCAACTAAAATAAGATTCAGATGCACAGAAATCACATTACTCGATATTTATTGAGATGAAAAACTATTTTTTGTATTACTTTTTAGTTACTATAGAAATAAAAATATATCCGGCGTTTAATGTTCTGTGGTGCTATTATTTTGACTAATTTAATTTAAGATGTCATGAAATTTATTTGTACAAAATGTTTAATGGCTTAAAAAGGGCGTTTCAGATTTGAGCAGTGTTTAGAAGTTATGAGTTATAATGGACCAATAGTAGCAATTTTAAAACTTCGTTAAAATGTTTTCGAAACGCACTACTTATGCTGAGCTCTGACTAATTATAGACATAAAATTAGCTGACATGATTTGTGGGTATACGAAACAAATTTAGAGAGATTACTGCTTGTTAAACTTAAATGATGGGAGTTATGATTAATTGTAAACCGATTCGTACAAAAAGTTTGAATGTAATGTCTTATTCTAGAAAACTATGGCTAATTCTAGAGACTATGGGTATGGGTTTATCAAATTTTATCAAACGTTTATGACCAACGGTCATTGTTAATTCGACTCAGATAGAGTTTGACTAGTTATAAAGGGTGTTACAATCCAATATGGTGATGCAGGGTATAAAAACTAAAATTTCATAATTTAAACATAAAAACATGTATTTTTATTTTAAAATATAAAACATAACTGAGAGAAATAAACAAAACACTTTTCGTTGCTGTGTGAACGCGTGTAATATGTTTTCACCTTTATTTAGTTGAAATTTATTGAGGTGAATTTTTGCAAATTGTTTTTTATATGCTATACAAAATACGTAAAGCTGGAGGTCCACGACTCGCGTTTTGGCGTCAAAGCGTTTTAAGCTTTCTAATACTATGTTTCCACGACGACTTGAATCACCTGCTTCGCTGTCTGAATCATGTTTATGAATCAAGCTGTTTACATGATTCAATATGAATCTACTTGATTCGCTCTTAAAATTTTGTATGGTGAAGCAAGTTGTTTCACTCATGATTGGGGTGTGAAGCATGAATAGAGAGCGAAGCATGTACCGTGGAAACATAGTATAAATGTTTTAAGCGTCAGGCATTTCAAGTTACATGCGAAGATTTTTCGCGTCAATATTTTTTTTATATGTATGTACTTTTGGAGGTGATGCCGTATGCCCAGCTGATTTTTTTTTATACGAAGTTTTTTATCGGTTTGTTTGTCAAACTCATATAAAAAATGTTATTTCAACTGTCATTTTTTCTGGTGACATCATCTTTAAAATAAATTTGCTTTGCATTTGTCAATGTCAGCTGTGACGCGTGCATCGCGTTCAAAAGTAGAAAGTAAACGAACTTTTCGCGTTTCAAGCGTCAGCGCGTCCTACGCTTTTGAGTATGTAACTTAACTCATACAACTATGTACATTGATTCTACTCTTTTGACAGTTGCTTAGAACGCGTGAAACGCGTAGACGCTTGGTGTGGACATCCAGCTTAAATGTTATAAGCTCTAACAAAAAAAGAGAGCTTTATATTAATGTAACATCCGCATGAAAGTATAGTTTGTTAGTATCTGTGACAAGCCATAAACCTACGTGTGTGTTTGTGTATTAAACACTCACATTTTCGAAAATAAGTCATTCATACATACATACATACATACATATGCATGTATCAGAATTTTCTACCACTGGCGAATACTGGCCTATAATCAACACATTTGTTGCTCATTCAATATCAGAATATCGACAAAGTTGTTTGTGAAAAACAGACGTTTCAGAATTTTTGTTAAAAAAATACGTTGTATTTAAAATTAAAACAAACAAATAAAAAGCATAAGCAAACGGTAAAGCGTTGTTATAATTAGTAAAGTTTACTTTTTCATTAAAAGTGTATACATATTTATTTTTTTTTTGTTTATATAAAATTTGAATCATTCAAATGTGTTTCTGTTCTATTTTATTTAAATGCATAAAATATTTATATACACCAAAAATATAATAAAAAATACATACATATTTATTTCTTATTATTAAATCCATTTTTAAATAGAACGGAAAAATTCACAAAATGGGGTGTACTTCTGGTGTAATGAAATTTGTTTTAAACGTTCTCAACTCCTTTATGGCCGTAAGTATTAAGTATTAAAAATTACAATGCTAAATTTAATTGTTAAATTTATTCATTTAATAAGTTGTTAAAACAACAATTTTTTTAAAAACAACTTGAAAATACACAAACAATAACGAAATTCATAATTACTTTGTGTATGATCTCATCATTCCACCTTATTTGTGAATCTTTTTATAAAATAAAAAAATTATAAAGCAAATAATTTATTCCATGTCTCCCTTCAAACACACAGTCGCACTAAAGAAAGAAAACAACATTAATCAGTCGATATAAATAATGTTTTTTTTTTTTTTTTTTTAATTTTCGTATTCTAAACTAGTACGAATTATGTCTTCAAATCCACGGACTAAGCCGGACTATAAAAATATGTAGTTTGACTCATATCAATCAGTTTAATTGAATAAATTCAAGTTCATGATATTGAAATGTAAAAATATTTTTACAAATTTCCATTTAAACAATATTGTGGTTTGTTTCAAACATCAACCACAATTACTATATAGTTTTATTTATAAAAACTACATATTTAATAAAAAATTATTTTTCACATGACTAATTGAAACTATTTGCGAAAAAGTACCTACCAACAGTAAAAAAAAAACTTGAAAATTTCAAATGAATTGTTTTTAAATACGACTTAAGAATCACATCATTAAAGATGGATTTTTTCATTATCTCCATCACGGTCTGTTTCATGTTTGAGTATTAATTTGGTTCTTTTTTTAAATTTTTAATAAACAATTCATAATGTTATCATTGCAATAACAATGACAAAGTAAACAAAATATTTAGATTTTTCGTCAGGGTTAAAGTTGGTCATTAGAGGAGATGCAATGCAGACGTAAATTGTTGAATTATTGTATACTTTGCTCCAAAAAAAAAACATAAAGTGGGTGCTTGGTTTTCAGAATGGACAAAGAAATTCTTTTAAATTATCTTTGATCAGCAAATTAATTACAAAGTTAAGGGGCGTTCTTTGTTTGAGAAATGAAGACTTTATAAAAATACATTTCCTTTGTTGTTCCGCGCTAGAAAAAGTACCAAAATAGTATTTTTTTAAACAGTTAACCTTCAATTTATGAATTTCCTTGCTTGCGGGCTTTTAGGCTTTAAAATACTTTAAAATTTGCATTAATTCATGAACCGGCTTTGTTTGATACAATATATTAAATTTAAATAGCCGATCCTACAATAATCCCAACAGAATCGTGATAATGACTTGGAATTATTTTTCAGTTAGTATTTCAATTATAATTAATGACTTATTTATTATACACCTATTATAAATTCATACTTTTTTGTCATTTGCGCATTCTGTTTTCACTTATAACGACTTCTCTGAGACTTTTCTATCAATGTGTTATTTAAGTGATTACATGTAACTAGTTTTAGTGATATGTCCATATTAAATTAATGGCATACGTATTTATATGCAACAATGTTCAAATGCTAAAGTATAAGTAGAAAGGGGGCTAGAATTTAGCACATTATTGCACTGAAATTTGTATATCGTCACCTAAAATGCCCAAAGATGTAACCCTCATTATTATAATTTTACAGAAGAAGCAAAAAACGTTATAAAATGAAAACTGTTTAATTGAAAATCGCGATTTCTTCACATCTTGTCTTAAGATAGACGCACATACGTTACGTCTTTGGGCATTTTAGCTGACGATATGTAGAAATATAAATATGTAGTACGATCGTGATATAAATATCAAAATCTGTACACAAAAAAAAATTGATAAACAATATTCAAAATTAATACTTTTCATAACTATTTGCTTTATTTTGATTTGAAATAAAAGCTGTAACGTATATTGTATATAATAATTGCAATAAAAATGTAAATTATAAGCAGTCGTTCATGGATATTTCCGACAAATCTGAAGGAGTTTTCGAAAATATCTCAGATAGTGCCACCATTAAAATAAGCGTATTCAAATTAGCTTTACTCCATACGTGCTCAGCTTGATGAAATTGTTGACACATGTTTAGACTCTGTTTAATATTTGTTTATCTCATTTTTTGTGTTTTTTTTTTATTTCAATATAAATGAAAATATTTATGTTTTTTGTTTTTTGACAATCAACTGTAAACACTTTTTTTTAATATTTAGTAGAATCGTATAAATTTAAACAATACATTATTAATACAACATACGACATACATATGACGCTATTTCGGACGGAAAATTCATACGTACAATATATTATATACGGCTAATAATAAGTGTTTGTATATACTATACTACACATATGTGCATACAAAATTAAAAGTGTGTGCGATTGGATCCAAGTGAAGAATTCTTTAAGATATTCATGTGTAAAAAACCAGTTTCAAAGTTATTGGAATATTTTTTTTTCAATGTAATAAAAACAAAACAAATTTGTTAAAAACAAAATAATAACATAATACAAATATTCTATTAAAGATGAAACATTCCTTATGGTTTAAATCATTCTCAATATTGACTAACAAATAATTGAAATTCAAAATAAATTCTAAAGCAAAGCACACGTCCGTCCGTCCGTCCCACTTGGCATATTAATAATTGTTTATTATATTCTCCCTTTATATAAAAAATAAGTACATATGTATTTAAAATAATAAAATCGTTTCGATTCGTTTGTTTTTTTTTTAGATTGGAGGCATTCTATTGATCGTTTTGGCCACATTGAGTTTGAAAACATCCCCACATAATTATGTCTTGTATTTGTACATTGTTGGTGGCGTTAATTTGTGTGCCGCCATATTGGGTTGTTGCGGTATTTGCCACGAACATGTCTGTATGACGGCCACGGTAAATGAAGGATTTTAATTAATTGCTAATTTAAAGATTTCAATTATTGTATTTTAATAAAATGTTTCTTCTGTGCAACTTTAGTACGCTTTAATATGCTTCGCAACTTTGGTTGCTCAAATCTGCAAGAAAGTTTATTCATTTGACTATGAGGCACCAATTAGGAAGTTTGCCCGTGAAGATGTCGAAAAGACTTGGGCTAAGGAAGAAAGAACTCCAGGCTCTATGGATAATACACAACAAACGGTAAGTTGAAAATTTCAATTACATATTTACCATGTATTATAAAATATTCTAATTATTTAATATCAAGGAAAATTATACATATGTATATCTGATACATATCTAATATCAAAATCAAAATTAAGTTCATAATTATGTTCAAAGTGGTCATTATTTAAGTATGTATGTAAGAGTTTTAAAACTTCCATTTGTTTTGGATAAAACCAGTTATCGTTTTACTTACATACATACATACATATCTATTGTATATTGACGAAGTTCTGCTACTTTCTCGAAATGGGGAAATTGAATTTGTCATGATAAATAATTTGAACTGCGCAGAATATATTTTTATATTTAATATCCTGCTTAAAAAAAAATTTTATTTATATAGAAAAGTATTTGTTAAAAATGTTCTAAAAAATGTCTAACAAATGTTTGATGTTTTAGATTGTTTAAAATATTGCCTTACAATCTCATCGAAAATCTAAAAAAAAAAATTTAGTTCATGTAGAAGACAATTTATATATTAAAGTATTTCGAATAATTTTAATTATCTGCCGTATTTATAAAAAATAAAGTAGACTTGAAGTGTGCTTTTAGACAATATTTTCATACAAAATTTTCTTAAAGTACATTTGAAGTCTACTTTAATTTTTTATAAATACGGGCATATATATATATAAAGCTATGTATAGAGGGTAATCAGATATTACAACGTTGTCCGAAAAATGTTCAGAAAATATCTAACAACCGTGTGAATTTAAAATGTTTGTCTTCCAACGTTGTAAGCAAAAGCATTTTCAGTACATTGCAAGACAAACATTTTGTCAGACATCTAAAAATCGTGTAAACACAAATGTTTGTCATTGTCATTGTTTTAAGACAATTGTCAAACATATTTCATTGTCATATGTGCGAAGTTTATGCATCTGCCAACGGCAGCATTGCCATAGAATTTATTTCTAAATTCAAATCTGTATATACATAAATAAAGAAACAAGTATGCATTAATAACATTTTGGAAAAACAATTTCGGTTGACAGATAAATTCATTGTGCGACAATTGTGTGCCAATGAAATTGTTAGTTATCTTACAGTCGTCTGAACTGACAATTTACCTTTTGCAACTTTTCAATGTAAGTACATTGCTAGCACATTGCTAGATCTGACAGCGTTTTAATATCTGACAACCGTCAATACATAGCTTAAGTAACTTATTGAGCTTGGATCAATAAATTTTAATAAAAACTAATGAAAATGGGTCGACGAAATTAGTGTGAACATATTTCAAATAATATTACAGAGTTATAGATTTGTGGTCTTTCCCAAATATATCATTTTTTAGATATAAATAATTTGGATAATTGAAAGAAAAAACAAGTAAGAAAGTATAGTCGGTCAAGCCCGACCATATAATACCCTACACCCAGTATATCAATAAACAGTTTTTCAGATATGGGCGCTATATGGGAGATATTACCTATTATGGACCGATCATCCAAAAATTAATGCCATGACTTCCGTGAATATAAATAGTATGTGTGTTATACTTTATCTCGATGTACATACTTTTAAAAGATTTATGGAGGTTAAAGTGGATTACGGAGAGGGTCTTCTATGGGAGTTTTGACTAACTATGGACCGACCATTATAAAATTGGGTGCCATCATTTAAGTTAAACTTGACTTAAGTTTTGTGTTCGTGTATTGTATATTATATTTTTATTAATTATTTGATTATTTATATCAAAATTCTGTTCGTGAGTCCCGTTTTTTAGTTATAAGTAACTAATTAATAATAAAAATTAATATCCAATAATAATAAACATCAAAGCTATTATTTAGAACGAGACCCCTGAAGAAGTTAGAATAAAACTAACGAAACGTTGGGAAAATAAAATAAAAATCGAACAAGTTTATTATTTACGTTTGGAAACAAACATTTGACCAAATTAGCCTGAAGGAAACTCCTTAATAATTATAATAACTATAAACATTGGTCACAAAAACAAATTAATGAAACTTATTATACCCTACACCACAATATTGGGGAGGATATATTGGATTTGTGCTGATGTTTTTAACGTCGATAAATATTGGTCCAACACCCACCTTAAAGTATACCGATTGACTCAGAATATCTCCCTAAGTCGATTTAACGATGTCCGCCCGTCCGTCCGTCTGGCTGGCTGGCTGGCTGTCCATGTAAAACTTGTGCGGACGGATGGGATTGAAACTGTTGGAAATCGGTACATTATTTCACCTGGCCCGCATACAAATGTCCGAATCACTTTCTAAGTCGATTTAACGATGTCCATCCCGCTAGCCGCCTGACTGCCAATATACCCTTTGTGTGCTGGGTAATTGGTTGTAATTGTTTCATCTAACCTCCATACGAATATACTTCTAAATAGAAATTTAGCGGCCATAAATGTTAGATTTATTATAATTATTCATAAATCTTTTAAAAATATTCGTATCCAAAGAAAATTAGTTCATATATAAATATGTATACATAAGTCATGCCATCTAACTTTATAACGATCAGTCCAGAATTTGTCATAGCTACCAACCATATAAGACTTCCTAGTAAAAATTGGAGCTTACATGCAAGCAGGTTTGTAAGGGAACGAAGCTATTTTCTCCCTTACAAACCTGCTTCGATAAGGCATGATTTTTATATAGCGAATTCCCACTTGGAAGCATTACTTTTTAAAAACTGAAGCGTGTTTTCACCCATTACATTCAGCTGTGAGTAACAGCATTTATGTCATGTATTCAATGTGTTTTTTTTTTGTCGGAAAAGACACGGTAAAACTGCCGATTTCAATAGTCTTTGCAATACAACCTGCTTACTTGTAAGGGACAAGAGTAAGCTTAAATATTATTAAAATACTTTACTTACAACCTGCTTCTCTGTAAGGGATAGTAATAAGCTTTTAATTTTTTTCAGCTCACATTATAAAATTACTCCTATCATTGGTATTCCCTTATTTCCTGCTTCTCAGTAAGGCTTAATAGTAAGCGAATACAGATGCAGTTAGGTCTCTTTTTAGCTTCCTAAAGTCTAACAATTTTTTACTGGGTTCTGACAAACAGTTTTTGCAGTTTTGACTTGTTTTAATTACTGTAGTGGCAAAACTCATTAGATAATAAGTAATAATTAGCACATACGAGTATGGTAACTAATATGCATTACTGTAGATATATTTAAACATAGAAAAAATAGTATGACACAATCTTCAAGGATTTTTATAGTTTGTTATGGGTCATTGTCATGATACAATTTTAATTAACTATTTAAAAAGAAATTTGCCTTGTTTTCTCTTATCATATTATATGTTTTTTTGTAACATTTCCAACTTTGTTCCATGTGATTCTTTTTATTTATTTATTTATGAAAAGTTAACTTAAGCCATACGAAAATAATTCTAGTTACAGTTGCTGTTGACAGAAAGCTAAGCAACATTTTTACATAATTAAATATGTATTTTGTTAATGTTTCAATCACAAAAAATTTTAAAGTTTTTTTTAACTCGGTGTTGCCCTCAGGTTTGTTATCTTTTATTCCGGACCGCTGATCATTTAAATTTTGAGTATTCCCATAGCATTGATTGGTATTCCTAAAAAATTTTGTTCTACTGAACAAATCGTAGTCTGTTAATCAAGTTTTTTGACAATTTACAAACTTACATTTCAAATGTTTGAACAGTTTGGCGCTGAAAATGTTGATGTCCCGATTAATAGGTTTTGTATCCATTGTAAGACTATGTTTTACATAAATATGACCAACATCAGAAAACATTGAGTTCTTCAGGGCACGCCAGATATTATAGCCTCTCTGAAAACTGTACTTGATATATATTTTTCCAATTGTTTTCGTATTCAGGTCATTAATACGCATCGTCGTATATTATAATAATAGAATAATTTCTAATAAAAAATTTTCTAATTGTACAAAACTAAAATAAAAATTCTATCGTTTTAAAGAAATGTATTAAAAAGTACTTAAGTACTTTGTTTATTTGACTTAAATTTCCAAACCTATGAAATATAATATTGTAAAACTTTTGGTAGCTTAAATAAAGCTATAATTAAAAGCTTAAGCATTTAATAATCCTTGAAGATTGACTATCGAAAAATTACTTTCCTAGTAAATATTTTTCGTATCGTATATGCAATATTGTATATATTAAAAATTATATATTAGTTCATTGATTTTTATGCGTCTTTATCACATAACTATCGTTTGCAAATAAATACTTGAGTGAGTCTAGGATTCTACAAAATAATTTCTATCGATTTAGAACAAAGTATAGAAAAGCTACCAACAATTTGTATTTAGCTTTTTTTTTGAATTTTGGATCTACCAAATATATGTTGCTTGGTAAGTTATATTTCGTTTCAAAAGTCCACATTTAAAAATTTTAAGTCTGTATCTAATTTTTACCCTCTAATGGTCGTATTATATAGAAATTACTTTTCAAATACTTATTTTTGTGATTCCAAAAATCTACAACACAAATTTCGTTGTGCTAAAGCAACAGATACAAAAGGTATCAAGCCACATATTTTTTACCTCTTTGATTTGAATTTCCCATATTTCCCACATGTTTTCGATAAGTTTGTTTTTGTATTTTAATATATGTATTTGCAGATGAATTATTATGATTAGAGGCAAAATTCCCCTTTTTTCATTTCTTGAAGATAGAAAGTACTTTTCTAATACACATATTTATGACTACAAAAACCTTAAATAAAAATGTTATTGTTTCATTACAAATACAATCGTTAATTAAGAATAACATTTTAAAAGCTTTCCCATTTTTCTACTGGGAACAGTGTTGAAAAAGATATATTCTATTGGCACTTCCAGAAAGGATTTATCTATTTACCAAATTTAAATAAAATCAGTTTAATCGTTTAGGCTTGATTTTTTAAGAAATAAATTTACAAATTTTATCGAATTTTGCCCATATTCGCTTTTGATTACCGGTTATTCCTCTTTGTTTCCCTACCTGGTCCAAATTTAAAAAAAATAAAGCCTATTAACGCTTCCAAACACGGATCTATCCACGTTCCAAATTTCAATCAAATTGGTTTAGCCGACCGGGCTTACCGGTTATCCCCTTTTTATCCCGACCAGGCTATATATCCCGAATATTGACGCTGCCAAGTATGGACGTTTCAAAATTCAATAAAATCACTTAAGTCGTTTAGACGTGATTGCGGAACAAAAAAATGTAGAAATTTATTCATATTATAGTCACGGAATTGTATTTCAATTTAAATTTAACAGCTGATATCAACATACAATATACTTATCAATAGTTGCTTTAGTAGAAGTATGTTTTTAGAAGTCATAGAAGTCACATTTGGCAAATGTTTACTCAAAAAAGCGTAACCACTTGTTTTAGCACAAATTAGTTTGACGTTGTTTACTATTACAAGATCAAACAGCATCAAATAAATTAAAACTAAATATTTTTTGTGATTTGGCCTAAATAAGAAAAGGCTTTTTAAATAAATAAACGAGTTCAAAAATATTTTATATAATAGTTACGTCTTCTTCGGCAAATATTTGCCAAATGTGACCGTACCTTAAGTAATATTTTTGCTCCGATTATCCGATTTTACTAAAATTTTAAATCGGAAATACATACAAATTTGCTAATCTGGTTTAATTTATTTTTTTTTTATTTATGATATTTTTATGGACTGATTGAAAAAGCTTATAAATATAGATATTTAAGAACAGTTATTGCTTTCATCCAACAGATTTATTTGTGTATATTCGAATATTCTTGATAAAAAAAATTCATATTTTATAAAAATAAGTAAGCGAATAAAAGGAAAATATTTATTATTTACTATTTTATATTTTTCTAGTATGGATGTTGTGGTAAAATTGGACCAACCGATTATACTCGTCTCTCTCGTCCAACTCCTAAGAGCTGTTATCCCAAAGAGGTCATTGACAACAGTCATATTTACACGACTGGATGCATTAAAGCTGCCCAAGATAAATTTATTGAGATGTTTAGTTATGTCTCATCTGGCGAGTGGTTTGTCTTGGCCGTTTCCGTAAGTGTCAATTCTTAATGTTTGCTTGTACATAATTTTTCCAACTACAAATTTATTATTCTTGTTCACTTTCAGGCTGTAATGTTTATTTTTGCCGTTCTTCTGATTGTGCGTTTCCGCGGCAAGCAACGCCATTATAATTATTAATTTTATTAAATACAGAATTCTATTTCCAAAATTTACATGAACAATCGAATAATCTACATGGTTTAAAAAAAACATGAAACATTTATAATATCGACTGGAATTTCTAAATTGTATTTCAACTAAGTGCATTTTTCATTTACATATAAAATTGTTATTAATATTTACTAAAGTCCAAGTGTATGTATTTCTCTATACATTTATTGAAATTGTTGTATTTTTTTTTTTTTTTAATAATGTTAATTTTAATATATATGTAATTAAATCGAATAACTTTTATACATATTTATAATATAATTTCATAATTTCACAATTTTTGATCTGCTTCTGGAGATTTTTTATTTAATAATTGTTAGAGTCTTTTATTTTCTGCTGATGACGCCCTAGGCAGGGAGGAAAATGCATTCCAATGTTCCAATTGTCTAAAAATATTACTTTACAATCGTATTCTTTGAATTATTAATTAAAATGAACTCAAGCCAAATAAAAATGTCTCTAATAATTTTTTATTTATTTTATTTTACGCTGGACAATTCGTACTATATTTTATATTTACAAAGCACGACTTGCAATTTCCAGGACTGCTAATTGAAATAAACAGAAATTAAGAAAATTTATATCAAATGGAAAAAAATTATAACTTTCTTCATAATGTAAGACCATTTGTTTAGTATTGGAAGTAAATATTTCATTTCAATTATTTGTGTCTAATAAGTAAAAATCCATCTAGAAACCCACCTGTGTCATAAATACATCAGACATTTTCATAAGAATATATCAATAAAATTAATGCTTCAGATATAAGCAAAAACCCCCGACTACCACTGCTTTCAACCAAGATTCTATTATCCAAAATTATAGTTAATCTATGTATAATCGTATATCCTCATATGGGAGCTATATATATCAGGGCGACAATGAAATATATGGGAAACATTTTTTTCCAGAATTTTAAACAAAAATGTGAAGATTCTTTTGCCACTTGGTCTAAAGCTTACTTGCTGAAAATTTGAGCCAAATCGGATAACTCTATCCCGTGCACATTTGAGGTCAAAGTTAAAATTTTTGGAAATTCTGCATATTTAACTATAATTGATCTAAAAATATCGTTCTTTTAAGTATATTCATTTAAATTGTTCAGAAACTAAATGTTTTAGATATTTTTAAAAATATTCTGAAATATTATGAGTAAATTTAACCCTTCTTTGCAACGGGTGTCAAAACTACACATTTGCTTAAATTAGCTATAAATCCAATATTTAAAAAAACATGTAAAATATTATTTCTTAAAACGAAAAACTGAAATTTTAAAGCCAATATTTAAAAATATATATTTATGTGAATGTTTTTCGTATAGAAGCAAAAGCAGTATATTTTAATTGGAATAAAAATATGTTTTTAATATAAAAAGTAAGGCAACTTGAAAGGTCTTTTTCGGTAAGTTTGATTAAATGTAATCATTTCTTAAATTATTTAAATTCTCATGCTTCGTATATTGTTGTCGATAGTTTTGAACAACCTAAAAAGAAACACAATAATTATTTAAATGTAAATTAGTTAAATTTAAATATAACTTACTTTGAATAAATATTGTCGCTGCTGTTCATCTTTTGCGATCTTCTCATGATAATCTTCAACAAGCTTAATACCTCGTTCGGCGCAGTCATTAACAACCTTTAGTTTTTGAATAATAAATTTTCCATTTCTATAATCTTCATAATTTTTCCAGCTACTTGGGTCTTTTTGTAAAAAATCCATTGAATTTTGGAATCTCTACACAAAAAGTGTATTTTTGGATACAAGTTCAATCAAAATTGTTGAATTATCTTTAGCAAAGAAAGTATAAAGATTTTCTTTTTTAATTAAAAACTTCTTCAAAATTTCTTCTTACTCAAGGTTTTCTTCTTCCACAAAAGTCAAAATTTGTTTAGCCATTTTGTTTCAAAGTCTATTCTATCATCGAATAAACTGAGGTAATATAGATGATTAATAAACTTTGTTATGGCTCTATCAGCAATTTGTGCATTTATTTTTTTATAATCTTCTAAATTTCTCAAAAATAATATGTCGTTTAAGGGAGCTTGCTCCGCTTTATCTGAATTGAGCCAGAAAAATGCATAGCACTTTATAACAAAACCTGTAAATTCAAATAGACCATTTATTTCCAATTCTGTGATTTCTGGGAATTGATTGCGAAACATCAATATCTTAAGGCAATATATTCCCTTAGCCATGCATCTAGCTAAATGAAGAGCACCGGGTTTAAAAAATTTTATGCCACTAGGAGGACTTCCACCCAGAAATATGATAATGCCAGGAATTCTTTGTAGTCATTTCGTTTTTTTTTTCTTTAAGTTTTATATTTGCAAAATCTAAAATTTTAGCGCAATCATCACCTACTATTTCTTTTATTCGAGGTATTGCTAATCCCGTCATATACTCATCCTTTTTTACGTTCGACCATTGTTTTTTGAATTTTTAAAATAAGCTGACTTCTGGGCCAGTCGAAGAACAAATTTTTGTTTCATTAAAAACAGCTGCTAAAATTATTTCAAACACATAGTGTCTGCATCCTAGAAACAAAATGTCTACGCATTTTTTTTCTAATATATTGGAGGCCCCTTTAAATTTGCCAGTATTTGAGGCGATTGTGTCAAAGACAAATGCCTCATTTCTATCCAAAACTTGATACTCTTCTAATGAATTATATACTGCAGATGCTATTTCAACTCCAGTTCCAGCCGGTATATCAGGAATATTAATTATTTGTTCAAAATCGGGAGCGGTTGCAATTATTGACAGTCGGTCTTCGTTTTTTCCTGATATGCCAGATAACAGTTTTGTATCCCAGTGTATCGTTAGTGGCTGAGTATTGGATTGAAGTTTTAACCCGATTCGAGTACTATTTGCTTTTCTGAATGCATCCCTTTGCTGATGAATAGAAGTGCGGTTAATAACATACTCTGATGAGTTTAATCCAACTGCATCCAAAACTGCAATAAGCATGTGAACAGTATCTCTAGAGCTTAATTTTAATTTATATAAAGCATGCGAATTTAAATAATTTAAGAAACGATTACATTTAATCAAACTTACCGAAAAAGACCTTTCAAGTTGCCTTACTTTTTATATTAAAAACATATTTTTATTCCAATTAAAATATACTGCTTTTGCTTCTATACGAAAAACATTCACATAAATATATATTTTTAAATATTGGCTTTAAAATTTCAGTTTTTCGTTTTAAGAAATAATATTTTACATTTTTTTTTGAAATATTGGATTTATAGCTAATTTAAGCAAATGTGTAGTTTTGACCCCCGTTGCAAAAAAGGGTTAAATTTACTCATAATATTTCAGAATATTTTTAAAAATATCTAAAACATCCAGTTTCTGGACAATTTAAATGAATATACTTAAAAGAACGATATTTTTAGATCAATTATAGTTAAATATACAGAATTTCCCAAAATTTGAACTTTGACCTCAAAGGTGCACGGGTTAGAGTTATCCGATTTGGCTCAAATTTTCAGCAAGTAAGTTTTAGACCAAGTGGCAAAAGAATCTTCACATTTATCATGAAAAATCCAAAGTTGATTTTTCATTGTCACCCTAATATATATATATATATAAAATTCTGAATATAGAAGATACATGTATATCAATTAAAATTAATTTCAAAACGTCGGACTTGACTTTTTTAGTAATTGGATTGATTTTTGTAAAACAATTTCAAAATGATAATAACATGGAATTCTTTGCCTTTCTTTTGCTCCACCTTTGCACGATCTTTATTTTGTCATATTTTATTAAAAATTAAGCTTTTTGGTTGGACAATAAAATATCGCACAGTTATTTCGTTTTTACACACAAATAGTTGATGCTAATTTTGATGATAAATTCTTGTGTAATTTAACAAAAATATTGTTTATCATTAATTTTGTCAACCAAAATGGGAGGAAGAGCGCACTGCTCACTTGAGAAAAAAAGGTTACAAAACAAAAAAAAAATTAGGTGAAATAATTAGGCAAATAAAATAAAATTTATATTCAATACTGGCCTCGAGCTTGAAATAAAATATACAGTGGTAGCCATATAATCAAAGCATTTTCTACTTTGTTTCAATATTAGTCTTGTAATAACATATTTTTAAATTGTCCCTCAAAAATATTGCCGGTAACTATTAGTGTGGATTAAGCCCCAACTTGTTACTTAAAAGTGAAAATATTTTTTTTTGTTATCTTTTTATAAATAGAAAATAAATTAAATAAGTTACTGTTCTGTTGAATGTTTTAAATATATGACTACCACTGTATTGTGATAATGAATCATTATCAATGAAATATTCAAAAATATGTGCAACAAATCGAGGCCATCTTACAGCAAAATGAGTGATTCGGGTCGAGAATTTGTCTTCTTCGGTCGTGGAAAGTTTTGAATATACTGAAAATATAAAAAATACACCATCTAAAGGCCCCGGCGAGATTCGAACTCACGATCTCCTGTTTACTAGACAGGCGCTTTAACCAACTAAGCCACGGCGCCTATGTTATCTACTTATCAAATCATTTGAGTTTTGTTGTTATATTCTGAATTCATAGTTTTCCATGACAAACCAACAGATGTTCAAATTAATTAAGTAAATTGATATTTAATCAAACGGACTTAAATTGTATTTGCGTAAAGTTAAAGTTTTCTCCTAAATACTTTGGACTAGTATTCAGTAATTAATAATTTACAGGTTTTTAAATTAAAAATAATCAAAACTTTTTTAAAATATACATATGTATGTCTTTAATTTTAGTAAAATCGAAGAAGAAATACGCAAAAATATTAAACAGCAATGCCATCTAGAGATAATCCCCTAAAATATTAAATTAAAATAATCAATATATGCAAGGCCTTTTGTAAAGATAACAACATACAGCCCAATCATGAATAAAAAATCCGTGGGAGTTTTTTCCCTTTTTATTTTTTTAACATTGAATTTGAATAGGAAAAATGAGAAAAGGGGAAAAAAACTCCCGTGGAATTTTTATTCATGATTGGGCTGATAATCTGAATAACCCTGCAAATAATATTGGTCTACGTGATCCATTTTAGATGAAATGGACTACTTACAACATGGTCCAATGTAATGCAGTCATGGACCATGTCATAGTTAAACAAGACTTTGTAGTTAAACAACATGGTTTCGTGTCAATACGATTGCATATTGAGTTGTTGTTGTTTAAAACTAACCCTCTTGAATACTCCATGGAGTAGTTTTGGGACTACTCAGATGGGTTATATGGTCCAATCCTAGGACATCGCAATGTTAAATCGACCACCTCTTTTTCATATATTTGGAGTAGTTTTGGAGTACTCCTACTCCTCTTTGGTCTAGTCGCGTTATTTGCAGGGACTATATAAACCCACACATTAACATCTGACTCATATACATACATACATACATATATCGTAACAGTTGAAAATTGTATGTATTCAAAAATCATACTAATGAATTTTGTTCTAGCAGTATATAAATGGATATAATACCTAGAGTATCCATCAAACTCTTGTAAATATCGTTATTGAGATGAAATTCAATCAAAATAATACTCAAATAAATATACATATATCACGGTACAATATTTTATCACGATCTTAATAAAATGGATGGAAAGTTTCCGAAAACTACAGTAACGACTGCTATACAAGGTGCACAGCCGTAAAAAGGTAAAGTGTAATAACTCCCAAATGAAATATGTCCCAATGGAAAACTGAAATAAATCCCAAAAATGTTTCCATATAGATTGGGACTTATTTCAATATGAACAGTTTTTTTTGTTTGACAACATAATAGTTTTGTAGTTAATTTGGAAGTGGTTGATGTCACATTGTCACAGACGTTGTTTTTCAGTCATTTAAAAAAAATCTATTTATAATATTAACTTTAAATACAACCGACGCAAATCCTAAAATACTTCGAACGTCTCATCCAATGCAATATGGATAATAGAAAATCGGGTCATACTAAATATTATAAATCCAAATGTTAGCCTGTACCAAATTCATATTCTTTCATTCTTACAATTTGAAGACATATCCAATGATATCTAAGAACTGTGAATGATTTAAATTCTTTTATGTAGAAATTTAAAATTAATGTTTTACATATTTGTAAAGCTAATAATAGTGGAATTTATATACGCGTATGTACAAGCAAATTTCTCTATTGAATTTATTTAAAATTATTTATTTATTGAGTATAGTATTAATGATTCAATCATGACTTGATTAATATAAATAAAATATTAGTTTTATATTTACACACCTACTAGCTAGATCTTACTAAGGAGAACTGTGTCATTAAAACAAAATCATATTTAGAAAATGCAACAACAGTCAGTTCGTCACACTTGGACTCAATGGCAACAACAATCAGACTATAATAAAAAAAAATATATATTTTATTGACTGACAACGTTCCTAATAATAGAATGATTAGTAACAACATTCAATTTCATTTGAAATAAAATTAATTATTTTAAGCACATTTTATTTCATTTGTTGAAAAGAAAATCAAAAATATTGCAATTACTAATCCAAATACAACAACTGCAACAACAACAATTACAAATACATACATATGTACATACTCGTATGTATTCAATCGCAATGTTATTTACTTTTTTAATCGCAACAAATAAATAAAAAATCAAGTGCATGAACAATGTGAGACTGTGATGAGAGCGTGATGTTTATGCATTATGCATATTAATTCTCTAACTCTGGAAATTTATTGGTTAATTAGGCTCAATTCAAATAAAGCAGTGTTTAGATCAAGACTTTAATAAGGAATCGAAATGGTTTCACGAAAGGTGCTATCAGACGGGATGTATTTTACATATGTACTGTCAAATTTTCCATCTGTAAAAGTTGTACACATCGTGTGGTACATATGAAACTTTGCATGTGTAAAATACATGTGGAAATACATATGTAATTTTTTCGATTAGAACACGCTCTATTTTCCTGTGACACACATAAACAAAACAGCTGTTTTGTTTTGAAACAAAATTGTTTGAAAAAATATATTGTAAAGTAAAATTAAAGAAAATGAATTTTTAATAAATTAAATTATGTTTATTATATTTATTGCAGTTAGATTGGCCAAAAGAAGCAATTCTTGAAATTTATACACGTTAAAAAGTCAAAGATATGACTAAAAATGGTTCAATCATTATAAAATTATGGCGAAGTATTTATATAGGTATATACGAAACATATTAGTGTTGAACTTAGTTTAGATATATCTACAGTTTTATTGTCGTTAAAGCAATTTTCTCGAGTGCGCCTTATACGGGAGCTAAGATCAATTATTAACCGATCCAACAAAAATATTCAAATATAATTTAGTTGTATATAAAACTTAAATGTGTTGAAATTTGTGTGGATACCAGACCAATAAAGTCTTATCTCGGGAGGACATTTGTGTGGGGGCTAGGTGAAATAATTGACCGATTTCAACTATTTAAATACCAAAATATAATGTAATAAAAATTAAGTTGACTCAGGAAGTGATTTTGAGTGCATCGATGTATTTAAAGATGGGTATTTTATATTCAAGCTTTTCAAGCCTTACCTCTGTGTTCTGAGTCACGTTGTTCTCCTCTTCCACCAATAAAGCCACTGCTATGTATTCCATTTCTCCTTCAAATACAAAAATTAAAAATACCACCTCCGGCTTGACAGGATTCTTAGCACTTAAATATTTTGCAAACAAACATCGATTATCTTTTTATTATTATTAATTCACAAGTCTTTTGTATTATTTTATTTTTATTATTTCTCCTTATAGTTCGCACACATTTTTTATACCCTACACCACCATAGTGGAGAAGGTATATTGGATTTGTGCATATGTTTGTAACGCCCAGAAATATTGGTCCAACACCCACCTTAAAGTATACCGATCGACTCAGAATCACTTTCTGAGTCGATTTAACAATGTCCGTCCGTCTGGCTGGCCGTCGTGCAGGTCGCAATTTTGAAGATATTTCGATAAAATTTGGTATGTGATATTTTTTCGGTCCAAGGATAGGTGGATAGATGATATATGCAAGTATGCACACAAATTTTACTAAAAATTAGTAATAAATGAAGCTAAATCACATCTACAAATTTCGTGCAGATCGGTCCATAATTGATCATAGCTCCCATATAAGGCCTACTTCCGATAATCACTTTAAATAGCATAACTCTTTTAAAAATGTTGGTATCTAAATAATATTGAACACAAATATGTTTCGTGTATATACATATAATATGGTAGAATTTTATGACGACCTGTCCATAATTAGTCGTAGCTCCTATAAATAGCCCATTTCCGAAAATCACTTCAACGATCATAAATTTCTTAAGAATGTTGGTAATCAAATAAAATTCGACACAAATAATATACAGAAATGATGACACCTAATTGCATAATGGTCGGTCCGTAATTAGTCGAAACTACCATATAAGACCCTCTCCGTAATCTACTTTAACCTCCATAAATCTTTTAAACGTATTTATATCGAGATAAAGTTTAACACACTTAATATTTATATTCACAGAAGTCATGACACTAAATTTTTGGATGATTGGTCCATAATAGGTAATATCTCCCATATAGCGCCCATATCTGAAAAACTGTTTATTGATATACTGGGTGTAGGGTATTATATGGTCGGGCTTGACCGATTATACTTTCTTACTTGTTTATTTTCCTATTTTTATTGTTTGTTGTGACTTTTGTTTATTAAAATATGTATGGAGTAACAAACTTGCTCATTTCTTTGTTTCTATTCCACATTTCATAGTAACAAATTGGGTTTTTTGTAAACATTGTTGTCTTCTTCTTCTTCTTGTTCTTTCGATTCAGTTTTTGTTTGGAATACCAATTTTCGATCGTAGCGTAACTGAATGCGGAGGCGCAATCGAAGGTCAGAATAGGGCTGATTATAATATCAGGTCTAAAAAATTTAATTTAAATTAATAAATAAACAATTTTTAATTGATTTTATAAATAAATATATGTACAGTATCGGACAAAACCTAAGCACCCCCTCAGAGCATTTTTTTTTAATTGATAATTTTTTTAAGAAAACAAAGTTATTAAAAATTTGTTTTATTTTTTTTGAGATAAAGAGTAATGGCGCGCAATAAGTATTCAGGTGAATTTAAAATTAGCTTATCAAGACATCAATTGAGTGCAAAATATTCGATCAACAGATTAATTATTTCTAGGCTAATTAAAAAGTTTTTGGAGACTGGTTGCACATCTTCTACTCAATCTGGAGGAAGGCCACGTGAAACTTCGCGACATGAAGACTCCTTAATTAAAAGGACAATCTAAAATGATCCTACAGCATCTTCTAGTCACATACGAAATCGCTTAAATTTAAAAATTCGCAGAAGGGCGGTAGACGCCGGATTATTCAGTCGACGACCAGCAAAAAAACCTTTCATATCGTCAAAAAAATAAAAAAGCGAGACTCGAATTCGCCAAGACCCATCTCAACTGGAGTGTCCAAAAATGGATGCCTGTGCTGTTTTCTAACGAATCTAAGTTTAATTTAAAGGATTCAGATGGCATAAGGCATGTACGCAGAGCAAATGGATAACGGTTAAATCCTAAATATTGCAAAGGCACTGTAAAGCATGAAGGCGGTAACATAATGGTCTGGGGTTTTTTCAATGGGCAAGGGATTGGGCCAATTCATAAGATTGATGGAATTATGGATCGTTTCATGTATCGTGACATATTAAAAGACGTGATGTTGCCTTATGCTGTAGAAGAGATGCCACTTAAATGGACATTCCAGCAAGTAAACGACCCAAAACATACGTCAAAAGTGGTTAAAGAGTGGTTCCAGAACAATTTGATAGAAGTTCTTCGTTGGCCTGCCCAATCCCCCGATCTTGACCCAATCGAGAACTTGTGGGAGATCGTTAACTTAAAACTCAACCGAGAAAATTGCAAAACCAAAGAAGATTTATTTGAAGCCGCAAAAATAGCCTGGGAAGCAATATCACCTGATATAATTAATAATTTAGTATCCTCTATGCCTAAAAGATGTGCGTGTTTCATCCAGAATAAAGGATTCGCAACGATATATTGATTTCAATAGTTTTTTGGTACCTTAAATTGGGGGTGCTTTAGTTTTGTCCACCTATATTTCCGACTTAAATTGTTTTTTGAATTTTAACTTTTTTTTCTTAAATTCTGAATTCTTTAAGTTAGTGTTTTTCAATAATAAAGATATAAATAAATAAAAAAAATAAAAAAAATTTTTAATAACTTTGTTTTCTTAAAAAAATTATCATTTAAAAAAAAATGTTCTGAGGGGGTGCTTAGGTTTTGTCCGATACTGTATGTACCTACTATACGTACATAAATAAATGTTTGTTAATTTTATATTTGTTCAATGTCTTTATAAACTATTTAATGGCTCCATTCTAGATTTTCCAAAACATATCTAAATCAATTAAGAAATGAATTTATTAATACATATTTAGTTAATACGCCAATGTTCTTAGTCAGCCATTGCCGTGCTTTTGGGGTGTGAACTATTTTGAAATTTTCTAATAGTATTTGGTTTTCACAAAATTAAAAAGTGGAATTTCTATTAACATGAAGCTTATTTGATATTTATATGGTCAAATAGGATTGCAGAAGAACATTTACATATACATAGGTATGTGGACTATGAGAAATCATAAACCTACCTTAACCAATTCCAATAGGAGTAATTCATAGGCTCATATTTTATATTACTTGGAACCTATCCCCAGTGTTCTTACTTGGTTGGTTGGTTGGTTGGTACATATTAGTCTACGTAAATTTTAGACGAAATCAAATCACTTTCATTATTTCACCAAATCACACGCGCACATCACCAAATAGTTTAGGTCATTACAAAACTCAATATCTGATTTCATTCATAATCGTAAAATCTTACTCCAACAAAATCACGTAATATGTTTTTTTTATAGTTTAACATACTTTTATACAGACTTATTTTCAAACACATTCAAGTTAAAAAATAAAGGCTACTACACAGAATTTGTATCTTGAAAATAGTTTTGAAGAAAAAATTCTCAAAAATACTGGTTTTTATTTGAAAATTCTGACATCATTGCGGCTTATGACGAGATCAATTCTTCAAAATGAAACTGAAACAAAGAGTGTGGCAGCGAGTACTGGCAAAATTATCGCCATTTAACTGCCGAATGTTCATGGAAACAACGAGCGAACGGACAAACATGACAATTTGTAATGTCAACTGATTACAAAGCGGCCGTTAAAAGTGAATGAAATTCAGAAAAAAAAACAAAAGTAAAACATTTCATTTTGCTCTTGGAATTGTTAATAGAATCGTGGGTAACATCTGGCTTTTTACTCAAATTATTAAATGGTTTACTATGGGGTTTTTGTTTATTTTGTTTGGTTTTGTTGTTTTGTTGTACGTCCACAACGACAACAACGATGGTGATCAGCGTTGTCAACTTTGAAATTTCAAAACGCACCAAAACGGAGAAAAAAGCGCACCATTTACAAAAAAACGCACCAAGTTAAGAATTTCGTTTTTGTTTGAAATATTTATTGAATTAATTTGAAATGTTTTAATATCATAAATTCTATAAAATACTTTTTATCAACGATTATTAGTAAAAATAATACATAATAGTAAAAGCCTTTGTTTTAATAAATGAGCTAATAAAGATAAAATAAGCATTTAACCACTCAAAATTTAACTCACAATATGATATTCGGAACTAAAGTACTAATTGGTAAAAAACCTAATTTCAGTACATATTTGGTACTTTCATTATATATTTTTGTTTTCTAGTTAATTTTTTCCAATAAAATTTGTTATGGTTCCACTGTTACTCTAACCCTGGTTGTTCGTCTACAGTTCAGTAGACCAAATTATCAGGTTATACAAGAATTTTTATTTACATGTTTGAAATGTTAATCTGATTTTCAAACAAAGATTTTTGAAGAATTTGATTTCATTTATCATACATTCGTATTTAACCCTCTGCAACCGTCGTGCAATAATTTTAACAATATTACTGACGTGGGGTCTAGCAGACCCCATTTTTAAATATTCTTCCAATGCTAAAATTTCGGACTGGCATCTTCTTTGCCTTATTTATTTATAACAGTTAATAGTTTTCAAGCTAACATAAAATTAAAGTTTGAAAAAAATACGTGTTTTTGTAGTTATGATTAATTTTTATAAGTTTTATTAAAAAAAAAAAAAAAATTACTCTTCTCTTAAAAACGAAAAAAAAACTCTTATTTTACTAAATTTGAAGGAACTTCTTGTTTTTATCTTTGCAAGCACATACTAGGTACATTCAGTTTTGATTTTGAGCTGAATCGTACGGTGAGATCATTTATTATTCAGTCTCAAAATATTACATTTTTTCTTGGCAGTTTTCACATAGAGGGCTGGAACACTGCAAGCAAATAGGCTTTAAACAGGAACAACAGCTGTATTTTGTTTTTCTTTTTATTTTAGACGGACATATATCACAAAGCTTTCTACCAGTAGCTGCTTCAGGTTGAATTTTTGGTGGTGGAGGAGGCAAGTCTTTTCCAAGAACTCGACTAATGGTCATGCGCAATTCTCTTGGTAACCTTTCGTTGTATGCACGTGCTTTCATATGATCTAGCACCAGTTCCCGAGCCATATTTAACAAGAACATTCCCCTTCTCATTTTGGAATCAATATCTTCAGATGCTTGATATACAACGAAACAGTTGATACCTATCATATCCAGTACTCAGTCTAATGCCTGCAAAAATATACATAATAATAACAATAATAAAATACAATTTGACTGTCGTGAGGTCTGAAAAACAGTATGGTAATTTAACGATATTACTGACGTGAGGTCTCGTAGACACTATGGAACTTGACAATAATACTGACGTGGTGGTCTCCTAGATACTTACACTAATACTGATGTGTGGGTTTTACAGACACCTTACCACGCAGCTACACACGTGCGTTGACTACGACCGCGCTTTTCACACTGATCAACGTAGAAATATAAACAGAATAGGTATCGAGCGTATAGAGATCGTAACATGCAACTGTACAAAGGTACGAGCAAATTTTGTTTTTGCGGTGTCTGTCAGACTACGACGTCAGCTGCAGAGGGTTAAAATAATTTTTTCATCATACAGATTTCATGAATTATTAAAAAACTGCAATTAAAAATTAGTAAAAATAAAGATTTCATCACAAAGAGTTGTGTTGAATTTGCTTTGGTGCCACCAAAAATTAAAAAGCGCACCGAAATTTAAAAAAGCGCACCGCGCACCAACTAAAGAATTTTTCGCAGCAAAAATTTAAAAAAGCACCAAAAATGGTGCGAAACGCGCCAAGTTGACAACGCTGATGGTGATGGTGGTTGGTTTGTTTGGTTGGTGCTTAAGCATTTTTGTTTTTGGTCTTTGTAAATAAAGCTCGATTTACACGATTGAAATTTTCTTCATAATTGCTGTTCAAAATGCTTCAAACTCGTGGAAACAGCAAAAATTCTTCAAAATTTATTTATTTAATAACTATTAATAACTATTTAATAAATAATTAATATTTAATAACTATTAAATAAATAAATTTTGAAGAATTTTTGCTGTTTCCACGAGTTTGAATTAATGTTATTAAATAAATAAATTTTGAAGAATTTTTGCTGTTTCCACGAGTTTGAAGCATTTTGAAGAGCAATTATGAAGAAAATTTCAATCGTGTAAATCTAGCTTAAGTCACATTGTGGAAATTGAATATGAACTCAATATATCTAGTATCTGTTGTTAGAGAAACAACAAAGCAAAACAAACGACAATAAGCATTCAACAGATATGAGCCAGTAAATAAAACAAAGCACAACATCCAAATACTTCATACTTTAGTTGCTCTGCTTGCTGTACTCGAGTAATTTCAAATGGGTCTTTCCATTATTATTATTATTGTTTACATTTTGTAATTTTTACTAAACATACTTTAAGAATTATACATATTAATAATATTTATAATTCATGTTAGAATTACCTATATGTCTTTAATTGAAACTACCTACATATATCCTTTTAAACGTATGTAGCAATGTCCATTTCGTTAAACCAAACATGACAATCTCCAAATTTGTTATCGTATTTGTCGACAATCTATTCTAATAAATACCTATGATAATTTTTTAAAATTTATTTATTAAGGAAACTAAAAAAGTAGATACCTATACAAAATAAAGTGTATAGCCTTCTTCATTCTTTTTTGATATTTTTAAGTACTTAAATATATTTAAGTACACAAGAAATCTCCGCGACATAATGCGGTTTTCTGTTAATCTTAAAATAAGAGTTGTTTTCCTGACTTTTTTTTGAAAAATATGTGGTAAGTTTTTAAAAAATAATAAATTATAATGTAATTAATTTAGATAATATTACTTAAATATAGACAAAATAAGGCTAGACACCGAAAAGGAAAAAGATTTGTTGGTACTAGATCGTAAAAATGGGATGAAGCAGAAATATTTGAAAAAAAAAAAATAAAACAAAAATAATTGCTTTGTATAAAATAAGAAAGTCAAACAAAAGTCTAAAGAACTTATGTGGCAGAAAACGTAAGACCACGAAGCTAGACGATGATCATATTGCAATTCTAGCAAAAAGAAATTATTTTACGACAGCCACGGATATAAAGGAGGAAGTAGAATTAAATATTTCGACCCGAACTGTCCACGAAAACGGTCTTAAAAGTACGTTCGCTAAGAAAAAGCCTCTTCAACGAGCTGAAATATAAAAAAGAGGTTAGACTTTGCAAAGTACATACATAAATATTAGATAAACTAGAAACATAATTAACATTGAAATTCTAGTTTTTCTAAAAAAAAGAACAGGAATTATTTGAAACCGCACATTATTTCAATATACTTGAACTAGACAGTGTCAACTATACTTGAAAGTTTTGATCGGGAATGAACCGAATTCAAAAATACCAACCTCAATAAGAAATGCATGTGTGTTAGAATGATTTTCTAGAATGTTACTTAAATGGAAGCCGCATTAAAATATGGACCGATAGTCGCTATTAGAAATTATTTCCTTCTCTATACAGACAAATAGAAATATTTCTGATCATTAAACTAATTTCCAAAAAGAGAACAGACACAGGAAACTTGATAAGTGTGAATTTTATATTGAACCAGTAAAGAAATGTAAAAGTGGACCTTATATCAATTGTAATTGAACGAACCTCATGAAATGTAAACGTGATTTATCTTCATATGAAAAGTACTTGGTGCGATTTTTTTTTCTTGGACCAGCACTCAGGGGACGAACCCTACTTATGCAATGCATTGTGTTGGAACTAGGTAAATAGGTTATGGGAGGGCGGATAGAGGGAGTAGTGTTTGTAAACATTTGACTTGAATTTTCCAATATTGAAAGTGGCAGGGAATACTTCTGCTGGTAGTTTGTTTTCACATACGGACAGTACGGCTAAAGAACGAATTTTCCTTGTAGTGTGTTGTGCGATCCACTGTCATATCGAAAAGAAACCTTAGCTATGTTTAAACAAATATAATAATGTGTTTTTATAATATATGACATTTTTTCCGCGCAATATACATATCTATTTACAGACGTTGAAGTCTTTTTCGGTGGGGTCAGTTGAATGGTTGAATAATTAGAACAAATGGCTACATATATTTTTAATATAACGTTTAAACGAACATACGGATGTACATTGGTTAATAACTTTAGAAGCCGATTCTTTTCATACTTTAATAATGATGAGCACTACAAACAAACACCAGCACAAATGCAGGATATAAAATATATAATAAAGTCTGGGCAGTAAATACAAATTTGATATTTATGAGTTCATATTCGTAAAACATACAAAGTCTAAATAATTGGGAATTTAGAATGCAATTGTTCGTCCATACACGGCGATTGGTATAGCTTATATTTAAATTTCTAAAATTATATTTCGAATAAAAACAAATTGTAAGTAGATCAGAAATACATACATTTAATTAAAATTGAACAACAATATATTTTTATTGTATAACTATTCCTTCAGAACTATAAACGAATGTAAGTAAAACATCAACAAAATAATTTTTCTAAAAATTTAGTAATTTACAACGAGTAATAATTAAAGTCGAACTATTAAAATGACCCCTAAAACATCTAGATTCCATCGGCAGATCTCTGCAAGTATTTTTAAAATTATGTGTTCCATCAGTAATAATTATTTTTTTTATCAAAAAGTATCACAAACTACAGACTACAAAAATTATAAATAATGAAAAAATAATGATGAACGTCTTTCCAGTTAGCTTGAACAATTTTCTGTGCAACACTCGACCAGCTTGATTGGAGTGATGAAGTAATTAATTATGCAATTACCATGACAATTTGGTTTTAAATCTTTTGGACTCATTAAATGCTGTATATTTTGTAGATTTCTTATATACTTATTCTGCCATGGTGCCCCGATAGACTAGGCGATAGAGTGCCGGACTATCAGTCAAAGGGTTGCGGGTTCGATTCCCGAAAAGACTCTGGGTAGGCCAGTCAGACATATGGAGATAAGTCACATATTTGTAGACGAGTCAGACATATATAGACCACCAAATGTCTGAATATTTGGTGGAGAATCTAAGGCAACGCAATGGACCATACTGGTCTCTGGGTGAGGGTGTGAGGTGACTCACACCAGCCTTCCTACCTAACCTAACCTAACCTAACCTAACCTAACCTAACCTATTCTGCCATACAATCATTGAATGATTTAAATTAAAAAAACAAATTATCGTTATTATTATCTTAAAAATTGTGCTAAATACGTCAGTAATTTATATTTTTCGATTTCTCTATGATATGTTACATTAAGAAAAATATACTTTACCGTATTTATCGCAAATCACAAGCGAGACAACTTTAAAAAGTATTTTTTACAAAAGCTATATTATAGCAGATTAAAAATCTATTTCAATAAAAAATCATGTCCATGAGTTTTTATAAAATGAAAAATAAGATGCGTTTATAGTTGTGACACGCAGTGTATGTATTTATAGGTATTTTCTGCAACAATCTGTGGAGTACGTGGTCCATTGTAGCTAAAATGTTAACTACATCATGTTCCTATGTAATGCACTTGTGGACCATTTTATTTTCAAATCAGAACTTCTTGTTACACGACAATTATTCGTGCTTTAACGACCGTAATCGTTGTTTAAAAACATTTAATGTAGTTTTGGGACTAGTCCCGTGTTATGCAAAGCTGGATTATATGGTCCAGTCCTAGGACATCGTAATGTTAAATGGACTAGTTTTTTTTTCAAACAAATGGATTATGTTTGGAGTACTCCTGGTCCATTGTGGAGAAGTCCATACATACGTGTATGGAGTACTCGCGTTTTTTGCAGGATACTTACTCGTAGTATATTTAAATACATGCGTATGTATGTGCATATAGGAATATTGATAAACTTATAATCAAAGCTCTGGAATAATTGAAAATATGGAAAGCCTCAAACAGTGTGTTTTTGTTTGCGTTATTTCGTAGATACTCGTACATACATATTTTGTATGTATGATGTGGATGATGATGATGATGATGAGAGGAGCATTAGAGTTTAGAATACGTACGATTTGTACATACATACATATGTATGTCTGTCTGTATGGTATCTATGTATGTACGTACACTCCGTATGAGTATAAAAATACATTTTTTATTTTGTTGTTTTGTTTATTATTATTTTTTGTTTTTATTTTTTCGCAGTAAATGCAAATATTAAAAGTTTTTTTGTATTTAGTTTGCTCGTGACCGTGGCCCCTGACAGTTGTCTATTTTATTTCACTTCATTTCTCTTCACCTAAATCGTGAACAAAATTTTCAAATGTTGTTCTTTTCGCGCTGTGCGTTTTGAAATTTAAAAAAAAAATCAAATAAAAAGGCGTTTTTTCTATTCGAGAAATATTTGATTTTGTGTAAACATTGTTGAATCTTGGTATTGAAGTTCACGTGCCGCCAAAAATCGTTTTGTTTGACCAGACATTAATTTATTATTTAAACAGACAAATAGTTTAAACAAAAACAAATAACAAAATTTTGAAAAAAATGGGTTGTGCTACGAAAACAATTAAATGTTCATTATTTATATTCAATACACTATGGGCTGTAAGTAAATAAATATTTACATATTTTTTAAGTGTTCTACATACAGTTTCATTTGTAACAAGTATATTTATGTATATTTAAATAGAGTCATAGAAAACAATTACAATTTAAACGTTTGAAATCCGTTACTTTTATTTATTGCATATTCAAACACAAGGAAGGAGAAAATTGACAATATTTAAAGAAAAGTGATATTGAAAGACTTCAAAGACTCTTCTAGGGCTTCTTTCGGTTGGTGTAACAAAACATTTCATTACAAAATTTACAACAACTATAAAAGTTGTAATACAATTTTACAGAAATGCGTATTAGATATCAAATGTTTTAACATACCTACATACATATGTATATGTACATATATATATATACAAGGTGGCGCAAAAGTAATCTTCCTATTAGAAAATGCTATAAATTTTGCGATTGGCCCCTAATGTCAGTTCTGTTTTGACATTTGTGTAGTAAACACATGCGAAATACACGTTAATAAACAATGTTACGCTACACTGCTCCAGAATGCGGAATATTGCTGACTATTGATTTGACCAATAATCGGTCCGTTTTTTCATCAAAAATAATCATGAGTGATGAGGCCCATTTCTATCTTAGCGGGTACGTAAATAAGCAAAATTTACGCTTCTGGGGCACTGAAAATCCGCGTGTAAACCACGAAGAGCCATTACAACCGCTCAAAGTCACTGTATGGTGTGCTGTTTTCGCTGGAGGAGTCATCGGACCTTTTTTCTTCGAAGACGTCGCGGGCCAAACGGTTACTGTGAATGGTGAGCGCTACTGAGCAATGATCAACGAGTTCTTTTTGCCGCAACTTGATGAATTTGGATTGGAAAACATGTGGTTCCAACAGGACGGTGCAACGGCACAAACTGAACGTGCCACAACCGATATGCTGAAGGATGCATTTCCCGGGCGCTTAATCTCCCGTTTTGGCGATTTGCACTGGCCAGCAACATCGCCTGATTTGACCGCTCCAGACTTATTTTTGTGGGGCTTTTTGAAGTCGCGGGTTTATGTCAACAAGCCTGAGACCCTTGCAGCTCTTAAAGACAATATCCGTCAAGAATGTGAGGACCTATCGCCGGAACGGCGGCCATTTACATGACATCATATTCTCGACTTGATGTAAAAAAAAATTAAAAGACCAAATAAAAATAATCCACAAGAGGAATCAAACTTTTTAATTTTTTTTTTTAATTACAGCCAAAAAACATCGGAAGTTTACTTTTGCGCCACCTTTTGTATATATGTATGTAGTATGTTTACTCTCTATCTAATTTATGAGCATTAGGATGGGCCACTAATTTAATGCACACAACTAAAATACAATACAAATTATTTGTGGTTTCTTTTATTTCATTTCAAAACTCTTATATAAATGTTAAAACGAAAAGAAATCGTTGACGATAATGCCATAACCAGCGCTAACTAGTTGCAAATTTCTTAAAGAAACGCCAGTATTAGTAACGTTTTTGATATCACTCATTATGTATCGGTACAACACTGAATTTGATTTTCTCAAACAAATTTTGAATTGTGTCATTATTGCAGGCGATATGTATTTGATTTTGAATTTATTACATGTTCCATTCTTCTAAATAATCAAATAATGTAATGATGCAGTTGTTTCCTGATTTTTAAGCAGCAATTAGCATTTTATCTCCGAAGAACCAATTACGTGACAGGTTCCCTAGAGAAATGGGAACTGAAACCCATTTCTCTAGGGATGTCTCAAATTGTGTAAAAATATTCTGGCATCAACGGATATCTTACCCTGCCTTTACACATGCAAGTACTTGCATGCAAGTGCCGTGTATGTATTATATACGAAAACTTATTCGAAAAACTCGACTAGCTCTGTAAAGGCCCAACTATAATATGCATAAGCAAGCTTAAGCAAATTGCAAAAGTTAACGAAAAGGCTGTCAAATGCATAACCAGTTCAGAGTTAACTTTTAGGTGGCTACAATGACTTTGAAACTTTTTGTCCACAGTTGCTCATTTATGTTTAAAAAAAATGTTTTTATTTTAACAAAAAGCCATTAAATGACTATATTTTATAAATATTATTATATTATTTTATAATTAAAAGAAAACTTCGTACCCGAAACGCATAATTTTTACTTTTTTTTAATTTATCGGCAAAAGTACTAAAATGTACAGCTGTGGCAGCACTAAACTGTAAATAATAATAAACGCTTACATATGTTTTGTTAATTTTCGTATTGTGTTTGCAAAAATGGACCAAAAACTTAAAAATTTAAATAATATAAAAATATTAAAGTTAGCGCTTGAAGGCCTGCGCACATTAAAAGAAATCAGTGAACTACACTGTAAAAGAAGAAGACGCTCTTGTTCTGTCAGAGAAATAAACCTCGACAGAAAGACATTTTTGTTAAAATAAAAAGGGCCTCTTTTACTGTAAAGGCACTTATTTGTTTCCGCATTTTCTATTAAATTTAAAATAAATATATTTTCTTCCATTTTGTTCAAAACACAAACAAACAACAACAAACAGCTGATTCCGTACAGAATGTGCGATCAGTTTCGCTTTTTGCTTAAGCAAATGACAGTTGAAAAACTTAACGAAAAGTTTCGTTAAGTACATTATAGTTTGCCACATACAATTTATATGTGTTCGCACGTTTGCTTAAGCTAGCATATGCATATTATAGTTGGGCCTTAAGTGAAAAAATGTGAGTGTATTAGTAAAAAAGTGTGAATGTATTGACTTTTTCGAACTTGCTTTTGCATGTGTAAATGCCGGGTTATGAGACCTGTCATCTTATACTTACAAAGAGAGAAGCTAAATCTTAAATTAATGCAGCCAAGACTCGATCGGAGAGATTAGCCTGATTAGTTAAAGACAGAACAACTTATAATATGGAGGCAAGACTATTCAGTCATGTTGACCAATCCCCACTTGATTTAAAAAATTGGGCCATTCTAATGTACAAATATGTTATATTAGTTCATATATGTATGTATACATGTCTTCTCCTCCTACTAACTAAATAAATGTCTATTACTTATTGTTGCTGCTGTGCTTGTGCTACCTTGGCAGATGATATCATCTTCTCAAAACTCTGGCAGTCCATGTGGCCTACTCATTATTCGTTTTATTGCTGTTATACTTCTGTTACATACATACATATATTTTGTACACAATGTGCGTGTTTGCCACAATGTTGAATATTCACTTACTTTTAACATTTAATGTTAAACATATACGAGTACATATGCATGTATGTATATCAGACATGTGCAAACTGACACAAACGCATTTCAAATCAGTTTTACGAATTTTGCGACTGTGTTAAGTTGAACGGAGCAAGCAGAACAAAAGCAGAGAAAACAAAAGTAGTACACTGAGTAAAAAATTAAAATTAAAAAAATTAAAAATTAAAACTAAATCTTAAAAAAAAATCAAATATCAACATCTCCAATGATTATTTCCCCCAATGATTATTTGCCATTTACAAACATAAAAATTTCTTTATATTCGTCCATGGCAATTAAAATTTTTTTTTTTAGTGTAGTGTTTTTTATTACAAATAATTTTGCTTGCAGAGCGATACGGTGTTTCTTTGTCAAATGCAGAATAGCAACTGACTTTGAATCGGTAAACAAGCAGCAAGCTTTCGGACATGTTGGTGTGAAAAAACGATCAAGCTACTATCGGTGTGAAAACACGATGACTCAAAAGAGTACTAGCTGCACATCTATGATGTATATCATAGAGACTAGTACGAGGGTTGTGTCATAATTATTGGTAATATATGTATGTGAAAATTTTGTAACAAAATTAAAACAAGTAAAAAATTGTATATACATATCTTATGTTCCCACCAACAACATTTAGTGGATATTTCGCATAGAAACTATATTCATACTTCTATTAATGTTATGGATGAATGTTAGCTAGCAACTGAGGAAATTTGTTTATATATTTTGCTCTAAAACTTTTGGACAATTAAGCCTATTTGGTCGTTCTTTGTGATTGATATTACCATTAACTAGTTATTTATTGCAAATTTGTTCAAGTTGTTGTAAAATGGGGGACTTGCGTATATTTTATTCAATAGGACCGATTTTTAAAACGTTATCGACGTTGATAAAATTAATGTGTTTTTCGGAAGTGGTCCCTATATGGAAGCTATGGCTTCTTTATATAGATTTATATGAAGATGATTGATATCGAATATTTCTGCGTATTTAAGGGATTTTCGGGATTGATCTTTATATCGGTGATATATCGGTGTAATTATAGGCCGAACGTCATAAAATTCGTTACATTGGAAAGGAAAAGAAATTATTATAGCTATGTAAGTTCAATAGTACATTTACATGCAAGGAGTCATACGATAAATTGAGAGCAAATAGTTTTATCTATAATATTTAACTGACATTCACGTTGAATACTCGTATATATTTACAAATTGTAGTTTTATAGAATGTATTAGTTATAAATTTGAAATACGTTAAAAAAAAACAGTGAGAAATTTGAGCTCATTAATTTATTACTCTAGCCTCGTATAATCTGTACAATATTGAACAAACATGCTCATAGAATTATTAGATACTGTCTGATTTCATTAAGTAGAATACATGACTATAAATCCAATTTCTAATATTTTTTACTATTTAATCAAATAAACTGCACAACTTCTAATATAAAATAAATACAAAAATATTTAATTTTTATACCCACCACCAAAAAGATATGTTTGTCATTCCGTTTGTAACACAAACAAAAAAATGATGATTGTAGAGCCAAAAAGTCTATATATTCTGGGTGCTAATAAAATTCTACGATGGTCTTTCCATGTCCGTCCGTCTGTCCTTCTGTTCGTCTGCTAAAGGCACGATAGAGCTTTGAAAAAAAATGACAGAAGAATGAAATTTTTACTTTTTTACGTTGATCCACCGAATTGTTTGATATTGAAAATGGGCATGGGTTTCAGACTACCTCGATATTTTTAAGATATTTTTTGCTATTTTCTTCAAATATAATGCAGATAATATCATGGAATTTTGCACGATTTATTTTTATTATAAAAGGACAAGTCCTGTTGAAAAAGGTAGGAATTGGTCCACGATTTATCATAGCCCCCATACAAATGTCTTCCCGGAATATGACTTTATGGTACATAAATGAAAAGCCGTATCCATACAAAATTCTGTAATAATAAGTTTCATGCAAAATAAAATATCAAAACAAGTTTTTGTTTGCATCAGTCCATATTTTGACATAGTCTATTATTTGACCGTAGTCTCCATATAACTTCTACTACCGAAATTCACTTAAATGCGCATAAATCCCTCAGAAAAACCACTATTAAGTTTTAATTCAACAAAAATTGTCCATGTATATACAAAAATCGTCAATCTCAATATGATGATGATCGGTTCATATTTGACCGTAGCCCCAATATAAAGTCCACATCCGGAAATCAGTTAAATGCGTATAAATCTCTTATAAAAATCATTATTACCTTTATATATACATATACATATACATATACATATACATATACATATACATATACATATACATATACATATACATATACATATACATATACATATACATATACATATACATATACATATACATATACATATACATATACATATACATATACATATACATATACATATACATATACATATACATATACATATACATATACATATACATATACATATACATATACATATACATATACATATACATATACATATACATATACATATACATATACATATACATATACATATACATATACATATACATATACATATACATATACATATACATATACATATACATATACATATACATATACATATACATATACATATACATATACATATACATATACATATACATATACATATACATATACATATACATATACATATACATATACATATATATATGCACAGAGCATCATTTGCGGCCATTTTTTTGATATGAGGCATTGTTTGAAGACATTTGCATTCTTTGAAGACAGTCTTCAAACTGTTTTATGGTCTTGCGTGTAGTTTGGCGTCTTGATACTTTGAGGACTTTTTTTCCGATTTTTTTTTTATTACATAAAAACATTCCGCGATGTTTAAAATATTATATAAACCAATTCTTGAAGCTATATATACGCTTTAAGTATAAAAATTTTAAGTTTTAAAGTTATAAAATTTTGTTTGAAGTTGCCACTCTTCAGCAATGAATTCTGTATTTAACGCCGTTAAAAAATTAACAGCTGAATGACTTTGATATAAGTATTTTTTGGCGCCATTTCATATTTGCTCTACCGCCGTTTGGAAAATGTATACAGTGATGTATTTGATGTTTAAACTAATCGCGCCCAGGGCTACCAGATGAATAATAAAATAAAACTCGTCATTTAAAATTTTAAAAATCGTCAAAAAAATAGGAAAAATAAAATGTCATGAAAATACATAAATTTTAACATTTTAAATAAGAAATTGGAATGACAATTTGTGTAATATTACGTATTGTACAAGAGACAATATAAATTAAATTATGAAATGACGCATTTATGTTTCATATTCCGGCAAGACATTTATTAGGTCCATGTGAAATCATGAACTGATTCTTAAAATTTTCAACAGGATTTGTTAATTTTTGGTAAAAAAAAAAAATGTGTGCAAAATTTCATAGTATTATCAATATATTTGAAGTAAATAGATATGTATATATTCTTTGAAAAAATTTAAATTTCTTAATATGCATACACTCAAAATATTTCATGCACAAAAATACGAAATTGTTTTTCGTAAAATTATTTTCGTACATTTTACTAAAATTTTGTATATAATATGAAATTTTAGTAATTTTTTTATTTCGTAAACTTACAAAATTCGTTAATTTACAAACAAATTTTCGTAGAATTATTTTTGTATATTGTACAAAAATTTCGTTTATAATACAAAACTTTCGTGTTTAGAGCTTGTAGAAAATTTAGTAAATTTAGAAATTTTTTGAATTTTACAAATTAAACTTCGCTAATGTTTTTTTTTTTGTTTATTTTACAAAAATTTCTCGAAAAATACGAAACTTTCGTATTAAATGCAGAGATTAATGAAACTTTTTCTAAAATAAACAAACATTTTTTTATTTTTACACAATTTTTAGTAACTTTACGAAATATTTTTAGAAAATTTTGTAATTTTACCAATTTTTAGCATAAATTTACGAAACTTTTCGTGTATTTTGAAAATATTTTCGTGATTTTACAAAATATATTTCGTTTTTTACAAAATTTTGTAAAATAAACGAAAAAAATATGAAATTTTTCTTATACCTACAAAATATTTTTCGTAAGTTTAGAAAATTTCGTAAAATTAACAAAACAATTTTGTATTTTTACGAAATATATTTCTTATTTTTATTTAATTTTGTAAACCAGACCAAATTTAAAAGTTTTATTTACGAAAATTGTTTGTTAAATAACGATTTATTTTGTAAATTAACAAAATAATCTTCTATAGTAGTATAAACACAACCTTGTATAAATTTGTTTTTTGTATGTAGCGAATTTATACAAGGTGATGACAGTCAGACAGCTGATTTGTTTCTTCGCTTATAAGATTAGCTCTTGTTGTTGTAGTTTCAACACTAACTTCTATTTTCTCGTTTGTTCCAAGCTTGTTGTTGTAGAATCAACACCACCTTGTTTAAACTTGTATTGAGCGCGTTCATTTGTTAAGAGTTGCCATATTTTCACGAGGCTGAGTTGTTTGTGTTGAAAGTTACCACAGTTATATATTACATAAGACTACAATAAATCATTTTCTGATCATAATAACTATAAATTATATTAAATTAAATTTCTGTTTCTCTTAGGAGTTTAAGTCTTATAATTTTGTAGCATTTGCGGTTATTTTTTTATTAGGAAATTTCCGAGAAATGTGTATTTTAACAAAAGTCAACTTTATAACTATAAAGTACACTTTTTTACACTCTTTTTGGCCCATTATTTGTATTTACGTATAAAGTTCAAATTCATATTTCATTGAATTTATTCTGAATTATATAATCTATAAATTTTTCTAATTAAAGAATTTAAACTTTTAAAATGTTTTTGTTTAAATAAAAAATAATACAATTCTAATCAATACGTACAATAAATATGTTTTTATTTATTATAAGTATTTAAATAGTAGTTATTTGATTAATAACATGAAGTGTTAAAATTGCTATATTAATATATATATTTTTGTTATGTTGTCTTAACAATAAGACATCAGTGTTGTATTAACAATAGTAAATCGCAGAAAATATCCTAGTCAAATTTTTGTTATAGTGGCAACATTTGAAGTGTGATTTTGTTGTCCGGCAACAATAATAATTACGGTAAAATGAAATAGCTTTTCATTCCAAAAAAAGTTTGCAACAGGTTGGTAAGTAAAAATAATTTCGATGCACAATTTTTTTAAAAGGAACCTCGTGGTTTTATTTTTATATTTCAATTCTTTGGAATAAAAAACTCCGGGTTCCTATTGAAAAAATTGTTAAACTGTTATTTAATATTCATTTTTTTTCAGGTGGGTAAAAAGACGCGAAGCAAATTCAGAGTGGGCAGAAGTTAAAAAGTGGTAAGTACAACATTTTGTTTAAACCGAAATTATATTCATAACTTTTTGTTTTAAATAATAGGTATATTTTAAAAAATATAGACAGCCAAAAAGAAGGAAGAAGAATAAAGCAGAAAAAAGGAAAGCTCAGTTGGCAGAAGTTAATACATAAAAATTTTGTTTAAAGGAACCTCGTGTTTTTTTATTAAAAAGCCCAATCATGAATAAAAAAATTCGCCGGAGTTTTTTTCCTTTTTATTTTTTAACATTGAATTTGAATAGGTAAAATGGGAGAAAGGAAAAAAACTTCAGCGGAATTTTTATACATGATTAGGCTGAATAATTTCAGTTCTTTGGAATTGTTAAATTTTTATTTAATTGAACTGGAATTTTGAATTAATTCAAATTAATTAGAAAAATGCATTGCAATTCATGTAAATTCAAATGAATTAGCATGAATTGCAAATCAAAATTAATTCAAAAGAATTAACATGAATTGCAATTAATTTTTCTAATTCATTTGAATTAATTCATAATTCCAGTTTAATTAAATAAACCTGTAACAATTCCAAAGAACTGAAATTATTCAGCCCAATCATGAATAAAAATTCCTCGGAAGTTTTTTCCTTTTTCCCATTTTACCTATTCAAATTCAATGTTAAAAAATAAAAAGGAAAAAAACTTCCGAGGAATTTCTATTCATGATTGGGCTGAATAATTTCAGTTCTTTGGAATTGTTAAACTAATTAATTGAGCTGGAATTTTGAATTAATTCAGATGAATTAGAAAAATGAATTGCAATTCATGTTAATTCAAAATTAATTCAAATGAATTAACATGAATTGCAAAATTAATTCAAATGAATTAACATGAATTGCAATTCATTTTTCTAATTGATTTGAATTAATTCAAAATTCCAGTTCAATTAAATAAAAGTTTAACAATTCCAAAGAACTGAAATTATTCAGCCCAATCATGAATAAAAATTCCTCGGAAGTTTTTTCCTTTTTCCCATTTTACCTATTCAAATTCAATGTTAAAAAAATAAAAAGGAAAAAACTCCCGTGAATTTTTATTCATGATTGGGCTGAATAATTTCAGTTCTTTGGAATTGTTAAACTAATTAATTGAACTGGAATTTTGAATTAATTCAGATGAATTAGAAAAATTAATTGCAATTCATGTTAATTCAAAATTAATTCAAATGAATTAACATGAATTGCAAAATTAATTCAAATGAATTAACATGAATTGCAATTCATTTTTCTAATTCATTTGAATTAATTTAAAATTCCAGTTCAGTTAAATAAAAGTTTAACAATTCCAAAGAACTGAAATTATTCAGCCCAATCATGAATAAAAATTCCGCGGAATTTTTTTCCTTTTTCCCATTTTACCTATTCAAATTCAATGTTAAAAAATAAAAAGGAAAAAACTCTCGCGAATTTTTATTCATGATTGGGCTGAATAATTTTAGTTCTTTGGAATTGTTAAACTTTTATTAAATTAACCTGGAATTTTGAATTAATTCAAATTAATTAGAAAAATGAATTGCAATTCATATTAATTCAAAATTAATTCAAATAATTTAACATGTATTGCAAAATTAATTCAAATGAATTAACATGAATTGCAATTCATTTGAATTAATTCAAAATTCCAGTTCAATTAAATAAAAGTTTAACAATTCCGAAGAACTGTAATTATTCAGCCCAATCATGAGTAAAAATTCCTCGGAAGTTTTCTCCTTTTTCCCATTTTACCTATTCAAATTCAATGTTAAAAAATAAAAAGGAAAAAAACTTCCGAGGAATTTTTATTCATGATTGGGGTGAATGATTTCAATTCTTTGGAATTGCTAAACTAATTAACTGAACTGGAATTTTGAATTATATCAGATGAATTAGAAAAATGAATTGCAATTCATGTTAATTCAAAATTAATTTAAATGAATTAACATGAATTGCAAAATTAATTCAAATGAATTAACATGAATTGCAATTAATTTTTCTAATTCATTTGAATTAATTTAAAATTCCAGTTCAGTTAAATAAAAGTTTAACAATTCCAAAGAACTGAAATTATTCAGCCCAATCATGAATAAAAATTCCGCGGAAGTTTTTTCCTATATTAGTAAATGGTATTTATTTTCATTTAACTAAACAAAAAATTTTTATAATCTCATTGATTTTTCTCTATTTACAGGTACCACCCAAGATAATATCATTTCCTTATCCACTACCAGATCCCAAAAATAATAATATGTAATTTGTTTTTTTTTTTTACTTAACTACAATAAGAATTTTATTTTCATAGTTTTAATTAACTACAATTTTTATATACATATATTGTGTTTTTGATCTTTTTTATTATTTTAAAATATTCTTCTTTAATAAGCAATGATGTCAGTTTTATATGTATAAACAAATTTTATATATTTAGCTTTTTTTAATCCGATATTTCGCTATCTCAATCGATAGCTTCTTCAGGGATATTATAATTTTTAAATTATAATATCAATTGAAATACGAAAAATGAAAATTTTTAACATTTTCGTTTTTTATATTTGAATTGTTATTATAATTTCACATGCCTGTAAGATTAAAATTTTTCTAAAGAGGATATTTTAACTTAACTTTAAGTTTGAATTATGCCTGTGATGGAAATCGAAAACGAATGAGTTTTAGAAGTCAATTTTTTCGGAATATTTCTGTATTGAAAAACTTTTATCACATAAAATATAAATTTATTGTGCTACTAAAGAGAAACTTAAAACAAAAATTTTAAAAATTGGATTATAAATGCATTAAAATGTATTTCCAAAACTGATTTGTTTTTGTTTTCGATATCCATTACATGCCTGTATGTTTAGTATTTAAGTTTTGTAATAGAAATTGTACTTTAAAGCAATTTTATATACCTATATATATTTTTATTATTATCTTATAATTGTTAAAATTAAATATCTTTTATATACAGGCTTCTGATGGAAATCGAAAACGAATGAGTTTTAGAAGTCAATTTTTTTCGTAATATTTCTGTAGTGAAAAACTCTTATCACATAAAATATAAAGATATTGTGCTAATAAAGAGAATCTTGAAAGAAAAATTTTAAAAATTAGATTATAAATGCATTAAAATGTACTTCCAAAACTGATTCGTTTTCGATTTCCATCACATGTCTGATTATCTTGATATTACTATTCTCGATATTTTGCTACTTTGTTGTGTAGCATCTTTAAGAAACATTTCTTTTATAAATTTCAAATTATTATTTTATAATTTCCTTTTTTTATATAAGCTTTGAAGTCAGTTATTTTTATATAATTTATTTTTTTATTTTAATCTAATATTTCGCTATCTCTATCGATAATAAAATTTTTAAATAATAACAATTGTTTTCTTTAATACTTAATGCTAGATCTATAGGTATACAAATAAAAATGGAAAAATTATGAAAAATAGAAGATGATAGATAATAATAATTATATTAATAATAAATAATAATAATTATTTAGTTATTTTATTCGATCTTTTAAAATAATAAATACAGCTAAGAATTTAATTGAAATAACATTAACTAAAGGTGACAGAGAATTTCATAAGAAATATATAGAGAAGATACGGAATATATTAAAGGACAATATTTTTCCAATTCATTTATGTATAATTTAGTAAAACAATATCAGTCTAATTCATAAAAACTTATCAAGGGTTTATAACAGGCTTATAAAGCAAATATCCATACAAAATTTGCTTTATAAGCCTGTTTAAACATTTGACAAGTTTTATGGATAAGGGAGTATATATATATATGCACATCGCATAATTTAGGTACATTTTTTTTTATGTAAGGCATTGTTTGAAGACATTTGGATACTTTGGAGACAGTATATATATATATGCACATCGCATAATTTAGGTACATTTTTTTTTTTGATGTAAGGCATTGTTTGAAGACATTTGGATACTTTGGAGACAGTATATATATATGTATATGCACATCGCATAATTTGGGTACATTCTTTTTTATGTAAGGCATTGTTTGAAGACATTTGGATACTTTGGAGACAGTATATATATATATGCACATCGCATAATTTAGGTACATTTTTTTTGATGTAAGGCATTGTTTGAAGACATTTGGATTTGTAATTAATAACACTGTCTCCAAAGTATCCAAATGCCTTCAAACAATGCCTTACATAAAAAAAATGTACCTAAATTATGCGATGTGCATATATATATATATTGTCTCCAAAGTATCCAAATGTCTTCAAACAATGCCTTACATCAAAAAAAATGTACCTAAATTATGCGATGTGCATATATATATATACTGTCTCCAAAGTATCCAAATGTCTTCAAACAATGCCTTACATAAAAAAGAATGTACCCAAATTATGCGATGTGCATATACATATATATATACTGTCTCCAAAGTATCCAAATGTCTTCAAACAATGCCTTACATCAAAAAAAAAATGTACCTAAATTATGCGATGTGCATATATATATATACTGTCTCCAAAGTATCCAAATGTCTTCAAACAATGCCTTACATAAAAAAAAATGTACCTAAATTATGCGATGTGCATATATATATATACTCCCTTATCCATAAAACTTGTCAAATGTTTAAACAGGCTTATAAAGCAAATTTTGTATGGATATTTGCTTTATAAGCCTGTTATAAACCCTTGATAAGTTTTTATGAATTAGACTGATATTGTTTTACTAAATTATACATAAATGAATTGGAAAAATATTGTCCTTTAATATATTCCGTATCTTCTCTATATATTTCTTATGAAATTCTCTGTCACCTTTAGTTAATGTTATTTCAATTAAATTCTTAGCTGTATTTATTATTTTAAAAGATCGAATAAAATAACTAAATAATTATTATTATTTATTATTAATATAATTATTATTATCTATCATCTTCTATTTTTCATAATTTTTCCATTTTTATTTGTATACCTATAGATCTAGCATTAAGTATTAAAGAAAACAATTGTTATTATTTAAAAATTTTATTATCGATAGAGATAGCGAAATATTAGATTAAAATAAAAAAATAAATTATATAAAAATAACTGACTTCAAAGCTTATATAAAAAAAGGAAATTATAAAATAATAATTTGAAATTTATAAAAGAAATGTTTCTTAAAGATGCTACACAACAAAGTAGCAAAATATCGAGAATAGTAATATCAAGATAATCAGACATGTGATGGAAATCGAAAACGAATCAGTTTTGGAAGTACATTTTAATGCATTTATAATCTAATTTTTAAAATTTTTCTTTCAAGATTCTCTTTATTAGCACAATATCTTTATATTTTATGTGATAAGAGTTTTTCACTACAGAAATATTACGAAAAAAATTGACTTCTAAAACTCATTCGTTTTCGATTTCCATCAGAAGCCTGTATATAAAAGATATTTAATTTTAACAATTATAAGATAATAATAAAAATATATATAGGTATATAAAATTGCTTTAAAGTACAATTTCTATTACAAAACTTAAATACTAAACATACAGGCATGTAATGGATATCGAAAACAAAAACAAATCAGTTTTGGAAATACATTTTAATGCATTTATAATCCAATTTTTAAAATTTTTGTTTTAAGTTTCTCTTTAGTAGCACAATAAATTTATATTTTATGTGATAAAAGTTTTTCAATACAGAAATATTCCGAAAAAATTGACTTCTAAAACTCATTCGTTTTCGATTTCCATCACAGGCATAATTCAAACTTAAAGTTAAGTTAAAATATCCTCTTTAGAAAAATTTTAATCTTACAGGCATGTGAAATTATAATAACAATTCAAATATAAAAAACGAAAATGTTAAAAATTTTCATTTTTCGTATTTCAATTGATATTATAATTTAAAAATTATAATATCCCTGAAGAAGCTATCGATTGAGATAGCGAAATATCGGATTAAAAAAAGCTAAATATATAAAAATTTGTTTATACATATAAAACTGACATCATTGCTTATTAAAGAAGAATATTTTAAAATAATAAAAAAGATCAAAAACACAATATATGTATATAAAAATTGTAGTTAATTAAAACTATGAAAATAAAATTCTTATTGTAGTTAAGTAAAAAAAAAAAACAAATTACATATTATTATTTTTGGGATCTGGTAGTGGATAAGGAAATGATATTATCTTGGGTGGTACCTGTAAATAGAGAAAAATCAATGAGATTATAAAAATTTTTTGTTTAGTTAAATGAAAATAAATACCATTTACTAATATAGGAAAAAACTTCCGCGGAATTTTTATTCATGATTGGGCTGAATAATTTCAGTTCTTTGGAATTGTTAAACTTTTATTTAACTGAACTGGAATTTTAAATTAATTCAAATGAATTAGAAAAATTAATTGCAATTCATGTTAATTCATTTGAATTAATTTTGCAATTCATGTTAATTCATTTAAATTAATTTTGAATTAACATGAATTGCAATTCATTTTTCTAATTCATCTGATATAATTCAAAATTCCAGTTCAGTTAATTAGTTTAGCAATTCCAAAGAATTGAAATCATTCACCCCAATCATGAATAAAAATTCCTCGGAAGTTTTTTTCCTTTTTATTTTTTAACATTGAATTTGAATAGGTAAAATGGGAAAAAGGAGAAAACTTCCGAGGAATTTTTACTCATGATTGGGCTGAATAATTACAGTTCTTCGGAATTGTTAAACTTTTATTTAATTGAACTGGAATTTTGAATTAATTCAAATGAATTGCAATTCATGTTAATTCATTTGAATTAATTTTGCAATACATGTTAAATTATTTGAATTAATTTTGAATTAATATGAATTGCAATTCATTTTTCTAATTAATTTGAATTAATTCAAAATTCCAGGTTAATTTAATAAAAGTTTAACAATTCCAAAGAACTAAAATTATTCAGCCCAATCATGAATAAAAATTCGCGAGAGTTTTTTCCTTTTTATTTTTTAACATTGAATTTGAATAGGTAAAATGGGAAAAAGGAAAAAAATTCCGCGGAATTTTTATTCATGATTGGGCTGAATAATTTCAGTTCTTTGGAATTGTTAAACTTTTATTTAACTGAACTGGAATTTTAAATTAATTCAAATGAATTAGAAAAATGAATTGCAATTCATGTTAATTCATTTGAATTAATTTTGCAATTCATGTTAATTCATTTGAATTAATTTTGAATTAACATGAATTGCAATTAATTTTTCTAATTCATCTGAATTAATTCAAAATTCCAGTTCAATTAATTAGTTTAACAATTCCAAAGAACTGAAATTATTCAGCCCAATCATGAATAAAAATTCACGGGAGTTTTTTCCTTTTTATTTTTTTAACATTGAATTTGAATAGGTAAAATGGGAAAAAGGAAAAAACTTCCGAGGAATTTTTATTCATGATTGGGCTGAATAATTTCAGTTCTTTGGAATTGTTAAACTTTTATTTAATTAAACTGGAATTTTGAATTAATTCAAATCAATTAGAAAAATGAATTGCAATTCATGTTAATTCATTTGAATTAATTTTGCAATTCATGTTAATTCATTTGAATTAATTTTGAATTAACATGAATTGCAATTCATTTTTCTAATTCATCTGAATTAATTCAAAATTCCAGCTCAATTAATTAGTTTAACAATTCCAAAGAACTGAAATTATTCAGCCCAATCATGAATAGAAATTCCTCGGAAGTTTTTTTCCTTTTTATTTTTTAACATTGAATTTGAATAGGTAAAATGGGAAAAAGGAAAAAACTTCCGAGGAATTTTTATTCATGATTGGGCTGAATAATTTCAGTTCTTTGGAATTGTTACAGGTTTATTTAATTAAACTGGAATTATGAATTAATTCAAATGAATTAGAAAAATTAATTGCAATTCATGTTAATTCTTTTGAATTAATTTTGATTTGCAATTCATGCTAATTCATTTGAATTTACATGAATTGCAATGCATTTTTCTAATTAATTTGAATTAATTCAAAATTCCAGTTCAATTAAATAAAAATTTAACAATTCCAAAGAACTGAAATTATTCAGCCTAATCATGTATAAAAATTCCGCTGAAGTTTTTTTCCTTTCTCCCATTTTACCTATTCAAATTCAATGTTAAAAAATAAAAAGAAAAAAAACTCCGGCGAATTTTTTTATTCATGATTGGGCTGATTAATAAAAAAACACGAGGTTCCTTTAAACAAAATTTTTATGTATTAACTTCTGCCAACTGAGCTTTCCTTTTTTCTGCTTTATTCTTCTTCCTTCTTTTTGGCTGTCTATATTTTTTAAAATATACCTATTATTTAAAACAAAAAGTTATGAATATAATTTCGGTTTAAACAAAATGTTGTACTTACCACTTTTTAACTTCTGCCCACTCTGAATTTGCTTCGCGTCTTTTTACCCACCTGAAAAAAAATGAAATATTAAATAACAGTTTAACAATTTTTTCAATAGGAACCCGGAGTTTTTTATTCCAAAGAATTGAAATATAAAAATAAAACCACGAGGTTCCTTTTAAAAAAATTGTGCATCGAAATTATTTTTACTTACCAACCTGTTGCAAACTTTTTTTGGAATGAAAAGCTATTTCATTTTACCGTAATTATTATTGTTGCCGGACAACAAAATCACACTTCAAATGTTGCCACTATAACAAAAATTTGACTAGGATATTTTCTGCGATTTACTATTGTTAATACAACACTGATGTCTTATTGTTAAGACAACATAACAAAAATATATATATTAATATAGCAATTGTAACACTTCATGTTATTAATCAAATAACTACTATTTAAATACTTATAATAAATAAAAACATATTTATTGTACGTATTGATTAGAATTGTATTATTTTTTATTTAAACAAAAACATTTTAAAAGTTTAAATTCTTTAATTAGAAAAATTTATAGATTATATAATTCAGAATAAATTCAATGAAATATGAATTTGAACTTTATACGTAAATACAAATAATGGGCCAAAAAGAGTGTAAAAAAGTGTACTTTATAGTTATAAAGTTGACTTTTGTTAAAATACACATTTCTCGGAAATTTCCTAGTAAAAAAATAACCGCAAATGCTACAAAATTATAAGACTTAAACTCCTAAGAGAAACAGAAATTTAATTTAATATAATTTATAGTTATAATGATTAGAAAATGATTTATTGTAGTCTTATGTAATATATAACTGTGGTAACTTTCAACACAAACAACTCAGCCTCGTGAAAATATGGCAACTCTTAACAAATGAACGCGCTCAATACAAGTTTAAACAAGGTGGTGTTGATTCTACAACAACAAGCTTGGAACAAACGAGAAAATAGAAGTTAGTGTTGAAAGTACAACAACAAGAGCTAAGCTTATAGGCAAAGAAAGAATTCAGCTGTCTGACTGTCATCACCTTGTATAAATTCGCTACATACAAAAAACAAATTTATACAAGGTTGTGTTTATACTACTATATTAACTTACAAAATAAATCGCTATTTAACGAAAAATTTTCGTAAATAAAACTTTTAAATTTGGTCTGGTTTACAAAAATAAATAAAAATAAGAAATATATTTCGTAAAAATACAAAATTGTTTTGTTAATTTTAGAAATATTGCCTCCTGTTTTACGAAATTTTCTAAACTTACGAAAAATATTTTGTAGGTATAAGAAAAATTTCATATTTTTTTCGTTTATTTTACAAAATTTTGTAAAAAACGAAATATATTTTGTAAAATCACGAAAATATTTCCAAAATACACGAAAAGTTTCGTAAATTTATGCTAAAAATTGGTAAAATTACAAAATTTTCTAAAAATATTTCGTAAAGTTACAAAAAATTGTGTAAAAATAAAAAAATGTTTGTTTATTTTAGAAAAAGTTTCATTAATCTCTGCATTTAATACGAAAGTTTCGCATTTTTCGAGAAATTTTTGTAAAATAAACAAAAAAAAAAACATTAGCGAAATTTAATTTGTAAAATTCAAAAAATTTCTAAATTTACTAAATTTTCTACAAGATCTAAACACGAAAGTTTTGTATTATAAACGAAATTTTTGTACAATATACAAAAATAATTCTACGAACATTTTTTTGTAAATTAACGAATTTTGTAAGTTTACGAAATAAAAAAATTACTAAAATTTCATATTATATACAAAATTTAGTAAAATGTACGAAAATAATTTTACGAAAAACAATTTCGTATTTTTGTGCATGAAATATTTTGAGTGTATGCATATTATGAAATTTAAATATTTTCAAAGAATATGTACATATCTATTTACTATATATTTATAATACTATGAACACATGGACCTAATAAATGTCTTGCCGGAATATGAAACATAAATGCGCCATTTCAAATTTTAAAAATCGTCAAAGAAAAAAAAAATCGGAAAAATAAAAAGTCAATATTTCTTCAAAGTATTTTTCAATTTTTATTTAAACGAAAACATAAAAATTTAAATTATTTAAGGTATATGTGTCTAGGTATCATTATTGGAAAGCACGAGCGAAAAGGCTTTTCTGCTCTCTGATATACAGAACACCGGCTTCGCATAATACAGATTTTTATGAGAAATACAAAAATGGGCATAAATTAATTTTGAAACAACTTCTATTTACAAAAATAAAAACACAATTATAGGCGCAAAGATAGTGTAAACATTATTACTCAACCACAAAGCTTTAGATGTTGTAACATAAATGAATATTAACACATAAGTTCGCAATTAATTATTATTCTAAAAAAATAGTTTTAATTATATTTTTGTGATAAAAAAATATGTATAAAAACATTTTTGGAAGGGTTGTTATATTTTCTATTCCAATGTTGCACATTCTTAGTATTGGCTGAATAAAAACGTTATAAGTATCAAATTTACTCTTAGCATCACTGACACAATCGTAACACTACACATCATAGCTAATAGCGAAAACACGACGCCGTTAAAAAAATTTCTAAAAAATATTAAACAATCTGGCAATAATAAATTTCGTATACACAGAGTTTACTATGCGGACAGGTCTCTTCACTAAACGCACCGTATATAGCTGACTTTAAAATATACAATGTATAATAAAACGTATTTTCGAGGCACTTCCAGAAGTCCAAAGGGAAATTCTCGGAAATTATATTAATAATTTCTTGTAAAGATTCGAAACCAATAGGTAAAAGTTCAAAAATTTTCTGACCCTAAACCATTCGCTATGCATATATATATACATATACATATACATATACATATACATATACATATACATATACATATACATATACATATACATATACATATACATATACATATACATATACATATACATATACATATACATATACATATACATATACATATACATATACATATACATATACATATACATATACATATACATATACATATACATATACATATACATATACATATACATATACATATACATATACATATACATATACATATACATATACATATACATATACATATACATATACATATACATATACATATACATATACATATACATATACATATACATATACATATACATATACATATATGTATATGCTTTGCGCATAGTTTGGGTACATAAAAATCTTTACGGTTTAATTCGATTTTTATAACTATTTTGGAATAATTTTACCACCTATATCAAAATTTTAACATATAGTCGCGGAATAAGCCCCTGATCTTGCTTTAAGTACCTTACGCATAGTTTGAGGAAACTCATATATGTTGCGCATTATTTAAGAACAAGTCCTCAATGTATACGCAATATATATAAAAATCTTTGTTGCCATACTTTTACATTATTTTTGCAAATTCTTTACGGCGTAATTTTTAATGAGTACCGACTTGGGAGTTTGAATTTAAGTAGCAATAAAAATGCAACACTGTGCCAGTAAAATACACATCATACACATCAATGATAAATAAATGGAATATCAAGACAAAATTCAGCAAAAATAAGTTTTATACAAAAAGAAATCGCAAAACGAAATTTTTTTATAGTTCGGTCCATGTTTGACCATAGACCCCATATAAAGTGCACTTCCGAAATTCATTTAAATACGTACAAAACAGATATAAATAATATTAAGCGGCTACAATTTGGCACAAATACTCTTTATAGGCAACTAAATCCAATTGTTTTAATATAATTCCAAAATTATTTAAGAAACCCGATTAATATAGTGTCATATAGGACCCTTTGAGCTACCATCTCTATGTAGTGGGATACGTGTGTAACTCCACATTTTTCCAAATTCTTCTACAGAATTTCATCCTAAAAGACACTTTTTTCATAAATACATTTTTTTAAAAATTGTTTTATTATAATTCCAGAATTATTTAAGAAAACCGACTAATATAGTGTCATATAGGACCCTTTAAACTACCATCCCTATGTAGTGGGATACGTGTGTATCTCCACATTTGTCCAAATTCTTCTAGAGAATTTCATCCTAAAAGTCACTTTTTTCAAAAATAATTTTTTTTTAATTGTTTTATTATAATTCCAAAATTATTTAAGAAAACCGACTAATATAGTGTCATATAGAACCATTTGAGCTATCATCTCTATATAGTATGATACGTGTGTAACTCCACATTTGTCCAAATTCTTCTAAAGAATTTCATCCTAAAAGTCACTTTTTTCAAAAATAAATTTTTTTAAAAATTGTTTTATTATAATTCCAGAATTATTTAAGAAAACCGACTAATATAGTGTCATATAGGACCCTTTAAACTACCATCCCTATGTAGTGGGATACGTGTGTATCTCCACATTTGTCCAAATTCTTCTAGAGAATTTCATCCTAAAAATACATTTTTTTAAAAATTGTTTTATTATAATTCCAGAATTATTTAAGAAAACCGACTAATATAGTGTCATATAGGACCCTTTAAACTACCATCCCTATGTAGTGGGATACGTGTGTATCTCCACATTTGTCCAAATTCTTCTAGAGAATTTCATCCTAAAAGTCACTTTTTTCAAAAATAATTTTTTTTTAATTGTTTTATTATAATTCCAGAATTATTTAAGAAAAAACCGACTAATATAGTGTCATATAGAACCCTTTGAACTACCATCTCTATGTATTGGGATACGTGTGTAACTCCACATTTGTCCAAATTCTTCTAGAGAATTTCATCCTAAAAGTCACTTTTTTCATAAATAATTTTTTTTTTTATTGTTTTATTATAATTCCAGAATTATTTAAGAAAAAACCGACTAATATAGTGTCATATAGGACCCTTTGAGCTACCATCTCTATGTAGTGGGATACGTGTGTAACTCCACATTTGTCCAAATTCTTCTAGAGAATGTCATCCTAAAAGTCACTTTTTTCAAAAATAAATTTTTTTTCAATTGTTTTATTATAATTCCAGAATTATTTAAGAAAACTGACTAATATAGTGTCATATAGAACCCTTTGAACTACCATCTCTATGTATTGGGATACGTGTGTAACTCCACATTTGTCCAAATTCTTCTAGAGAATGTCATCCTAAAAGTCACTTTTTTCAAAAATAATTTTTTTTTTTAATTGTTTTATTATAATTTCAGAATTATTTAAGAAAACCGACTAATATAGTGTCATATAGGACCCTTTGAACTACTATGTCTATATAGTGGGATACGTGTGTAACTCCACATTTGTCCAAATTCTTCTATAGAATTTCATCCTAAAAGTCACTTTTTTCAAAAATAAATTTTTTTTAAAATTGTTTTATTATAATTTCAGAATTATTTAAGAAAACCGACTAATATAGTGTCATATAGAACCCTTTGAACTACCATCTCTATGTAGTGGGCTACGTGTGTAACTCCACATTTGTCCAAATTCTTCTATAGAATTTCATCCTAAAAGTCACTTTTTTCAAAAATAATTTTTTTTTTTAATTGTTTTATTATAATTTCAGAATTATTTAAGAAAACTGACTAATATAGTGTCATATAGGACCCTTTGAACTACTATGTCTATATAGTGGGATACGTGTGTAACTCCACATTTGTCCAAATTCTTCTATAGAATTTCATCCTAAAAGTCACTTTTTTCAAAAATAATTTTTTTTTTTAATTGTTTTATTATAATTTCAGAATTATTTAAGAAGACCGACTAATATAGTGTCATATAGGACCCTTTGAACTACTATGTCTATATAGTGGGATACGTGTGTAACTCCACATTTGTCCAAATTCTTCTATAGAATTTCATCCTAAAAGTCACTTTTTTCAAAAATAAATTTTTTTTAAAATTGTTTTATTATAATTTCAGAATTATTTAAGAAAACCGACTAATATAGTGTCATATAGAACCCTTTGAACTACCATCTCTATGTAGTGGGCTACGTGTGTAACTCCACATTTGTCCAAATTCTTCTATAGAATTTCATCCTAAAAGTCACTTTTTTCAAAAATAAATTTTTTTAAAAAGTGTTTTATTATAATTCCAGAATTATTTAAGAAAACCGACTAATATAGTGTCATATAGGACCCTTTGAACTACCATCTCTATGTAGCGGGATACGTGTGTAACTCCACATTTGTCCAAATTCTTCTAGAGAATTTCATCATAAAAGTTGCTTTTTTCATAAATAAATTTTTTTTTTAATTGTTTTATTATAATTCCAAAATTATTTAAGAAAACCGACTAATATAGTGTCATATAGGACTCTTTGAACTACTATCTCTTTATAGTATGATACGTGTGTAACTCCACATTTGTCCAAATTCTTCTAGAGAATTTCATCATAAAAGTTGCTTTTTTCATAAATACATTTTTTTAAAAAGTGTTTTCTTATAATTCCAGAATTATTTAAGAAAACCGACTAATATAGTGTCATATAGGACCCTTTGAACTACCATCTCTATGTAGCGGGATACGTGTGTCACTCCACATTTGTCCAAATTCTTCTAGAGAATTTCATCCTAAAAGTCACTTTTTTCAAAAATAATTTTTTTTAAATTGTTTTATTATAATTCCAGAATTATTTAAGAAAAAACCGACTAATATAGTGTCATATAGGACTCTTTGAACTACTATCTCTTTATAGTATGATACGTGTGTAACTCCACATTTGTCCAAATTCTTCTAGAGAATTTCATCATAAAAGTTGCTTTTTTCATAAATACATTTTTTTAAAAAGTGTTTTCTTATAATTCCAGAATTATTTAAGAAAACCGACTAATATAGTGTCATATAGGACCCTTTGAACTACCATCTCTATGTATTGGGATACGTGTGTAACTCCACATTTGTCCAAATTCTTCTAGAGAATTTCATCCTAAAAGTCACTTTTTTCATAAATAATTTTTTTTTTTATTGTTTTATTATAATTCCAGAATTATTTAAGAAAAAACCGACTAATATAGTGTCATATAGGACCCTTTGAGCTACCATCTCTATGTAGTGGGATACGTGTGTAACTCCACATTTGTCCAAATTCTTCTAGAGAATGTCATCCTAAAAGTCACTTTTTTCAAAAATAATTTTTTTTTAATTGTTTTATTATAATTCCAAAATTATTTAAGAAAACCGACTAATATAGTGTCATATAGAACCATTTGAGCTATCATCTCTATATAGTATGATACGTGTGTAACTCCACATTTGTCCAAATTCTTCTATAGAATTTCATCCTAAAAGTCACTTTTTTCAAAAATAAATTTTTTTTAAAGAATTATTTAAAAAAACCGACTAATATAGTGTCATATAGGACCCTTTGAACTACTATGTCTATATAGTGGGATACGTGTGTAACTCCACATTTGTCCAAATTCTTCTATAGAATTTCATCCTAAAAGTCACTTTTTTCAAAAATAAATTTTTTTTTAAAATTGTTTTATTATAATTTCAGAATTATTTAAGAAAACCGACTAATATAGTGTCATATAGGACTCTTTGAACTACTATCTCTTTATAGTATGATACGTGTGTAACTCCACATTTGTCCAAATTCTTCTAGAGAATTTCATCATAAAAGTTGCTTTTTTCATAAATACATTTTTTTAAAAAGTGTTTTCTTATAATTCCAGAATTATTTAAGAAAACCGACTAATATAGTGTCATATAGGACCCTTTGAACTACCATCTCTATGTAGCGGGATACGTGTGTCACTCCACATTTGTCCAAATTCTTCTAGAGAATTTCATCCTAAAAGTCACTTTTTTCAAAAATAATTTTTTTTTAATTGTTTTATTATAATTCCAGAATTATTTAAGAAAAAACCGACTAATATAGTGTCATATAGAACCCTTTGAACTACCATCTCTATGTATTGGGATACGTGTGTAACTCCACATTTGTCCAAATTCTTCTAGAGAATTTCATCCTAAAAGTCACTTTTTTCATAAATAATTTTTTTTTTTATTGTTTTATTATAATTCCAGAATTATTTAAGAAAAAACCGACTAATATAGTGTCATATAGGACCCTTTGAGCTACCATCTCTATGTAGTGGGATACGTGTGTAACTCCACATTTGTCCAAATTCTTCTAGAGAATGTCATCCTAAAAGTCACTTTTTTCAAAAATAATTTTTTTTTAATTGTTTTATTATAATTCCAAAATTATTTAAGAAAACCGACTAATATAGTGTCATATAGAACCATTTGAGCTATCATCTCTATATAGTATGATACGTGTGTAACTCCACATTTGTCCAAATTCTTCTATAGAATTTCATCCTAAAAGTCACTTTTTTCAAAAATACATTTTTTTTAAAGAATTATTTAAAAAAACCGACTAATATAGTGTCATATAGGACCCTTTGAACTACTATGTCTATATAGTGGGATACGTGTGTAACTCCACATTTGTCCAAATTCTTCTATAGAATTTCATCCTAAAAGTCACTTTTTTCAAAAATAAATTTTTTTTAAAATTGTTTTATTATAATTTCAGAATTATTTAAGAAAACCGACTAATATAGTGTCATATAGAACCCTTTGAACTACCATCTCTATGTAGTGGGCTACGTGTGTAACTCCACATTTGTCCAAATTCTTCTATAGAATTTCATCCTAAAAGTCACTTTTTTCAAAAATAATTTTTTTTTTTAATTGTTTTATTATAATTTCAGAATTATTTAAGAAAACTGACTAATATAGTGTCATATAGGACCCTTTGAACTACTATGTCTATATAGTGGGATACGTGTGTAACTCCACATTTGTCCAAATTCTTCTATAGAATTTCATCCTAAAAGTCACTTTTTTCAAAAATAATTTTTTTTTTTAATTGTTTTATTATAATTTCAGAATTATTTAAGAAGACCGACTAATATAGTGTCATATAGGACCCTTTGAACTACTATGTCTATATAGTGGGATACGTGTGTAACTCCACATTTGTCCAAATTCTTCTATAGAATTTCATCCTAAAAGTCACTTTTTTCAAAAATAAATTTTTTTTAAAATTGTTTTATTATAATTTCAGAATTATTTAAGAAAACCGACTAATATAGTGTCATATAGAACCCTTTGAACTACCATCTCTATGTAGTGGGCTACGTGTGTAACTCCACATTTGTCCAAATTCTTCTATAGAATTTCATCCTAAAAGTCACTTTTTTCAAAAATAAATTTTTTTAAAAAGTGTTTTATTATAATTCCAGAATTATTTAAGAAAACCGACTAATATAGTGTCATATAGGACCCTTTGAACTACCATCTCTATGTAGCGGGATACGTGTGTAACTCCACATTTGTCCAAATTCTTCTAGAGAATTTCATCATAAAAGTTGCTTTTTTCATAAATAAATTTTTTTTTTAATTGTTTTATTATAATTCCAAAATTATTTAAGAAAACCGACTAATATAGTGTCATATAGGACTCTTTGAACTACTATCTCTTTATAGTATGATACGTGTGTAACTCCACATTTGTCCAAATTCTTCTAGAGAATTTCATCATAAAAGTTGCTTTTTTCATAAATACATTTTTTTAAAAAGTGTTTTCTTATAATTCCAGAATTATTTAAGAAAACCGACTAATATAGTGTCATATAGGACCCTTTGAACTACCATCTCTATGTAGCGGGATACGTGTGTCACTCCACATTTGTCCAAATTCTTCTAGAGAATTTCATCATAAAAGTTGCTTTTTTCATAAATACATTTTTTTTAAATTGTTTTATTATAATTCCAGAATTATTTAAGAAAACCGACTATTATAGTGTCATATAGGACCCTTTGAACTACCATCTCTATGTAGCGGGATACGTGTGTCACTCCACATTTGTCCAAATTCTTCTAGAGAATTTCATCATAAAAGTTGCTTTTTTCATAAATACATTTTTTTAAAAAGTGTTTTATTATAATTCCAGAATTATTTAAGAAAACCGACTAATATAGTGTCATATAGGACCCTTTGAACTACCATCTCTATGTAGCGGGATACGTGTGTCACTCCACATTTGTCCAAATTCTTTTAGAGAATTTCATCATAAAAGTTGCTTTTTTCATAAATACATTTTTTTTTAATTGTTTTATTATAATTCCAGAATTATTTAAGAAAACCGACTATTATAGTGTCATATAGGACTCTTTGAACTACTATCTCTATATAGTGGGATACGTGTGTAACTCCACATTTGTCCAAATTCTTCTAGAGAATATCATCATAAAAGTTGCTTTTTTCATAAATATATTTTTTTAAAAATTGTTTCATTATAATTCCAGAATTATTTAAGAAAACCGAGTAATATAGTGTCATATAGGACCCTATGAGCTGCCATCTCTATGTAGCGGGATACGTGTGTCACTCCACATTTGTCCAAATTCTTCTAGAGAATTTCATCATAAAAGTTGCTTTTCTCATAAATACATTTTTTTTTAAATTGTTTTATTATAATTCCAAAATTATTTAAGAAAACAGACTATTATAGTGTCATATAGGACTCTTTGAACTACTATCTCTATATAGTGGGATACGTGTGTAACTCCACATTTGTCCAAATTCTTCTAGAGAATTTCATCATAAAAGTTGCTTTTTTCATAAATACATTTTTTTAAAAAGTGTTTTATTATAATTCCAGAATTATTTAAGAAAACCGACTAATATAGTGTCATATAGGACCCTTTGAACTACCATCTCTATGTAGCAGGATACGTGTGTCACTCCACATTTGTCCAAATTCTTCTAGAGAATTTCATCATAAAAGTTGCTTTTTTCATAAATACATTTTTTTTTTAGTTGTTTTATTATAATTCCAGAATTATTTAAGAAAACCGACTATTATAGTGTCATATAGGACTCTTTGAACTACTATCTCTATATAGTGGGATACGTGTGTAACTCCACATTTGTCCAAATTCTTCTAGAGAATTTCATCATAAAAGTTGCTTTTTTCATAAATACATTTTTTTTAATTGTTTTATTATAATTCCAAAATTATTTAAGAAAACAGACTAATATAGTGTCATATAGGACTCTTTGAGCTGCCATCTCTATATAGTATGATACGTGTGCAAGTCTAAAATTGTCCAAATTCTTCTAGAGAATTTCATCATAAAAGTTGCTTTTTTCATAAATACATTTTTTTAAAAATTGTTTTATTATAATTCCAGAATTATTTAAGAAAACCGAGTAATATAGTGTCATATAGGACTCTTTGAACTACTATCTCTATATAGTGGGATACGTGTGTAACTCCACATTTGTCCAAATTCTTCTAGAGAATTTCATCATAAAAGTTGCTTTTTTCATAAATACATTTTTTTTTAATTGTTTTATTATAATTCCAAAATTATTTAAGAAAACAGACTAATATAGTGTCATATAGGACTCTTTGAGCTGCCATCTCTATATAGTATGATACGTGTGCAAGTCTAAAGTTGTCCAAATTCTTCTAGAGAATTTCTTCATAAAAGTTGCTTTTTTCATAAATACATTTTTTTTTTTAATTGTTTTATTATAATTCCAGAATTATTTAAGAAAACCGACTATTATAGTGTCATATAGGACTCTTTGAACTACTATCTCTATATAGTGGGATACGTGTGTAACTCCACATTTGTCCAAATTCTTCTAGAGAATTTCATCATAAAAGTTGCTTTTTTCATAAATACATTTTTTTAAAAATTGTTTCATTATAATTCCAGAATTATTTAAGAAAACCGAGTAATATAGTGTCATATAGGACCCTATGAGCTGCCATCTCTATATAGTATGATACGTGTGCAAGTCTATAGTTGCCCAAATTCTTCTAGAGAATTTCTTCATAAAAGTTGCTTTTTTCATAAATACATTTTTTTAAAAATTGTTTTATTATAATTCCAGAATTATTTAAGAAAACCGACTAATATAGTGTCATATAGGACTTTTTGAACTACTATCTCTATATAGTGGGATACGTGTGTAACTCCACATTTGTCCAAATTCTTCTAGAGAATTTCATCCTAAAAGTCACTTTTTTCAAAAATAATTTTTTTTACAATTGTTTTATTATAATTTCAGAATTATTTAAGAAAACCGACTAATATAGTGTCATATAGAACCCTTTGAGCTACCATCTCTATATAGTATGATACTTGTGCAAGTCTAAAGTTGTCCAAATTCTTCTAGAGAATTTCATCATAAAAGTTGCTTTTTTCATAAATACATTTTTTTAAAAAGTGTTTTATTATAATTCCAGAATTATTTAAGAAAACCGAGTAATATAGTGTCATATAGGACTCTTTGAACTACCATCTCTATGTAGCGGGATACGTGTGTCACTCCACATTTGTCCAAATTCTTTTAGAGAATTTCATCATAAAAGTTGCTTTTTTCATAAATACATTTTTTTTTAATTGTTTTATTATAATTCCAGAATTATTTAAGAAAACCGACTATTATAGTGTCATATAGGACTCTTTGAACTACTATCTCTATATAGTGGGATACGTGTGTAACTCCACATTTGTCCAAATTCTTCTAGAGAATATCATCATAAAAGTTGCTTTTTTCATAAATACATTTTTTTTAATTGTTTTATTATAATTCCAAAATTATTTAAGAAAACCGAGTAATATAGTGTCATATAGGACTCTTTGAGCTGCCATCTCTATATAGTATGATACGTGTGCAAGTCTAAAGTTGTCCAAATTCTTCTAGAGAATTTCATCATAAAAGTTGCTTTTTTCATAAATACATTTTTTTAAAAATTGTTTTATTATAATTCCAGAATTATTTAAGAAAACCGAGTAATATAGTGTCATATAGGACTCTTTGAACTACTATCTCTATATAGTGGGATACGTGTGTAACTCCACATTTGTCCAAATTCTTCTAGAGAATTTCATCCTAAAAGTCACTTTTTTCAAAAATAAATTTTTTTTAAAATTGTTTTATTATAATTTCAGAATTATTTAAGAAAACCGACTAATATAGTGTCATATAGAACCCTTTGAACTACCATCTCTATGTAGTGGGCTACGTGTGTAACTCCACATTTGTCCAAATTCTTCTAGAGAATTTCATCATAAAAGTCACTTTTTTCAAAAATACATTTTTTTTAAAGAATTATTTAAGAAAACCGACTAATATAGTGTCATATAGAACCCTTTGAACTACCATCTCTATGTAGTGGAATACGTGTGTAACTCCACATTTGTCCAAATTCTTCTAGAGAATTTCATCATAAAAGTTGCTTTTTTCATAAATACATTTTTTTAAAAAGTGTTTTATTATAATTTCAGAATTATTTAAGAAAACCGACTAATATAGTGTCATATAGAACCCTTTGAACTACTATGTCTATATAGTGGGATACGTGTGTAACTCCACATTTGTCCAAATTCTTCTAGAGAATATCATCCTAAAAGTCACTTTTTTCAAAAATACATTTTTTTTAAAGAATTATTTAAGAAAACCGACTAATATAGTGTCATATAGGGCCATTTGAACTATCATCTCTTTATAGTATGATACGTGTGTAACTCCACATTTCTCCAAATTCTTCTAGAGAATTTCATCCTAAAAGTCACTTTTTCAAAAATACATTTTTTTTTAAATTGTTTTATTATAATTCCAGAATTATTTAAGAAAACCGACTAATATAGTGTCATATAGAACCCTTTGAACTACTATGTCTATATAGTGGGATACGTGTGTAACTCCACATTTGTCCAAATTCTTCTAGAGAATATCATCCTAAAAGTCACTTTTTTCAAAAATACATTTTTTTTAAAGAATTATTTAAAAAAACCGACTAATATAGTGTCATATAGGGCCATTTGAACTATCATCTCTTTATAGTATGATACGTGTGTAACTCCACATTTCTCCAAATTCTTCTAGAGAATTTCATCCTAAAAGTCACTTTTTCAAAAATACATTTTTTTTTTAAATTGTTTATTATAATTCCAGAATTATTTAAGAAAATCGACTAATATAGTGTCATATAGGACTCTTTGAGCTGCCATCTCTATATAGTATGATACGTGTGCAAGTCTAAAGTTGTCCAAATTCTTCTAGAGAATATCATCCTAAAAGTCACTTTTTTCAAAAATACATTTTTTTTAAAGAATTATTTAAGAAAACCGACTAATATAGTGTCATATAGGGCCATTTGAACTATCATCTCTTTATAGTATGATACGTGTGTAACTCCACATTTCTCCAAATTCTTCTAGAGAATTTCATCCTAAAAGTCACTTTTTCAAAAATACATTTTTTTTTTAAATTGTTTTATTATAATTCCAGAATTATTTAAGAAAACCGACTAATATAGTGTCATATAGAACCCTTTGAACTACTATGTCTATATAGTGGGATACGTGTGTAACTCCACATTTGCCCAAATTCTTCTAGAGAATATCATCCTAAAAGTCACTTTTTTCAAAAATACATTTTTTTTAAAGAATTATTTAAAAAAACCGACTAATATAGTGTCATATAGGGCCATTTGAACTATCATCTCTTTATAGTATGATACGTGTGTAACTCCACATTTCTCCAAATTCTTCTAGAGAATTTCATCCTAAAAGTCACTTTTTCAAAAATACATTTTTTTTTAATTGTTTTATTATAATTCCAAAATTATTTAAGAAAACAGACTAATATAGTGTCATATAGGACTCTTTGAGCTGCCATCTCTATATAGTATGATACGTGTGCAAGTCTAAAGTTGTCCAAATTCTTCTAGAGAATTTCATCATAAAAGTTGCTTTTTTCATAAATACATTTTTTTAAAAATTGTTTTATTATAATTCCAGAATTATTTAAGAAAACCGAGTAATATAGTGTCATATAGGACTCTTTGGACTACTATCTCTATATAGTGGGATACGTGTGTAACTCCACATTTGTCCAAATTCTTCTAGAGAATTTCATCATAAAAGTTGCTTTTTTTCATAAATACATTTTTTTAAAAAGTGTTTTATTATAATTTCAGAATTATTTAAGAAAACCGACTAATATAGTGTCATATAGGACCCTTTGAACTACTATCTCTATATAGTGGGATACGTGTGTAACTCCACATTTGTCCAAATTCTTCTATAGAATTTCATCCTAAAAGTCACTTTTTCAAAAATAAATTTTTTTTAAAATTGTTTTATTATAATTTCAGAATTATTTAAGAAAACCGACTAATATAGTGTCATATAGAACCCTTTGAACTACCATCTCTATGTAGTGGGATACGTGTGTAACTCCACATTTGTCCAAATTCTTCTATAGAATTTCATCCTAAAAGTCACTTTTTCAAAAATAAATTTTTTTTAAAATTGTTTTATTATAATTTCAGAATTATTTAAGAAAACCGACTAATATAGTGTCATATAGGACCCTTTGAACTACTATCTCTATATAGTGGGATACGTGTGTAACTCCACATTTGTCCAAATTCTTCTAGAGAATTTCATCATAAAAGTCACTTTTTTCAAAAATACATTTTTTTTAAAGAATTATTTAAGAAAACCGACTAATATAGTGTCATGTAGAACCCTTTGAACTACCATCTCTATGTAGTGGGATACGTGTGTAACTCCACATTTGTCCAAATTCTTCTGGAGAATTTCATCATAAAAGTTGCTTTTTTCATAAATACATTTTTTTAAAAAGTGTTTTATTATAATTTCAGAATTATTTAAGAAAACCGACTAATATAGTGTCATATAGAACCCTTTGAACTACTATGTCTATATAGTGGGATACGTGTGTAACTCCACATTTGTCCAAATTCTTCTAGAGAATATCATCCTAAAAGTCACTTTTTTCAAAAATACGTTTTTTTTAAAGAATTATTTAAGAAAACCGACTAATATAGTGTCATATAGGGCCATTTGAACTATCATCTCTTTATAGTATGATACGTGTGTAACTCCACATTTCTCCAAATTCTTCTAGAGAATTTCATCCTAAAAGTCACTTTTTCAAAAATACATTTTTTTTTTAAATTGTTTTATTATAATTCCAGAATTATTTAAGAAAACCGACTAATATAGTGTCATATAGAACCCTTTGAACTACTATGTCTATATAGTGGGATACGTGTGTAACTCCACATTTGTCCAAATTCTTCTAGAGAATATCATCCTAAAAGTCACTTTTTTCAAAAATACATTTTTTTTAAAGAATTATTTAAAAAAACCGACTAATATAGTGTCATATAGGGCCATTTGAACTATCATCTCTTTATAGTATGATACGTGTGTAACTCCACATTTCTCCAAATTCTTCTAGAGAATTTCATCCTAAAAGTCACTTTTTCAAAAATACATTTTTTTTTTAAATTGTTTATTATAATTCCAGAATTATTTAAGAAAACCGACTAATATAGTGTCATATAGAACCCTTTGAACTACTATGTCTATATAGTGGGATACGTGTGTAACTCCACATTTGTCCAAATTCTTCTAGAGAATATCATCCTAAAAGTCACTTTTTACATAAATACATTTTTTTTTAAATTGTTTTATTATAATTCCAGAATTATTTAAGAAAACCGAGTAATATAGTGTCATATAGGGCCATTTGAACTATCATCTCTTTATAGTATGATACGTGTGTAACTCCACATTTGTCCAAATTCTTCTAGAGAATTTCATCCTAAAAGTCACTTTTTTCAAAAATACATCTTTTTTAATTGTTTTAATATAATTCCAAATTTATTTAAGAAAACCGACTAATATCGTGTCATATAGGACGCTTTGAACTACCATCTCTATATAGTATGATACGTGTGCAAGTCTATAGTTGTCCAAATTCTTCTAGAGAATTTCATCCTAAAAGTCACTTTTTTCAAAAATACATTTTTTTTTAATTGTTTTACTATAATTCCAAAATTATTTAAGAAAACCGACTAATATAGTGTCATATAGGACCCTTTGAACTACCATCTCTATATAGTATGATACGTGTGCAAGTCTATAGTTGTCCAAATTCTTCTAGAGAATTTCATCCTAAAAGTCACTTTTTTCATAAATACATTTTTTTAAAAATTGTTTTATTATAATTCCAAAATTATTTAAGAAAACCGACTAATATAGTGTCATATAGCACCCTTTGAACTACCATCTCTCTATAGTATTAGACGTGTGCAACTACATATTTGTCCATATTCTTCTAGAGAATTTCATCCTAAAAGTCACTTTTTTGAAAAATACATTTTTTTTAAAAATTGTTTGTGAAATTACTTAATTTAAATTTTATTAACAAACAAATTTTTTTTAGTTACGAACTAGATTTTGGCAAAATCTCAGAAAATCTTTCAATACAACTCTGAATTTTAATGCAAAAGAACTAAAAAATACAACTCTGAACAAGAAAAATTTGTCCCCAAAGAATACGGTAGATCGAAAAATGTACCGAAAGTATGCGCTGTGCATGCATATTTATAACTAATAAACCAGCATGGCAATAAATTCCACAAAGTTTGCATTTAACAATTATTTATATTTCTTTAAAAAACTAATTTTTAAATGAAATTAAAATAATTTGTTTGTATAAATATTGAATTTTTCATCTAATAGTAGATTTACATCGCGATTTTGAGGGAAATATTGTTCATTTCTACTAGATTTCTAATACAAAACAAAATCTAGTTACGAACTAATTTATAACTAATAAACTTGCTGGCCAGCAAATGCCACAAAGTTTGTATTTAGCAATAATTTAAATTTTATTAACAAACTAAATTTTTTTTTGGTTACGAACTAGATTTTGGCAAAATCTCAGAAAATCTTTCAATACAACTCTGAATTTTAATACAAAAGAACTAAAAAATACAACACTGAACAAGAAAAATTTGTCCCCAAAGAATACGGTAGATCGAAAAATGTACCGAAAGTATGCGCTGTGCATGCATATTTATAACTAATAAACCAGCATGGCAATAAATTCCACAAAGTTTGCATTTAACAATTATTTATATTTCTTTAAAAAACTAATTTTTAAATGAAATTAAAATAATTTGTTTGTATAAATATTACGAACTAGAACAAGAACACTGAACAAGAAAAATTTGTCCCCAAAGAATACGGTAGATCGAAAAATGTACCGAAAGTATGCGCTGTGCATGCATATTTATAACTAATAAACCAGCATGGCAATAAATTCCACAAAGTTTGCATTTAACAATTATTTATATTTCTTTAAAAAACTAATTTTTAAATGAAATTAAAATAATTTGTTTGTATAAATATTACGAACTAGATTTTGGCAAAATCTCAAAAAATCTTTTAATACAACTCTGAATTTTAATACAAAAGAACTAAAAAATACAACACTGAACAAGCAAAATTTGTCCCCAAAAAATACGGTAGATCGAAAAATGTACCGAAAGTATGCGCTGTGCATGCATATTTATAACTAATAAACCAGCATGGCAATAAATTCCACAAAGTTTGCATTTAACAATTATTTATATTTCTTTAAAAAACTAATTTTTAAATGAAATTAAAATAATTTGTTTGTATAAATATTAAATTTTCCATCTAATAGTAGATTTACATCGCGATTTTGAGCGAAATATTGTTCATTTCTACTAGATTTCTAATACAAAACAAAATCTAGTTACGAACTAATTTATAAGTAATAAACTTGCAGGCTAGCAAATGCCACAAAGTTTGTATTTAGCAATAATTTAAATTTTATTAACAAACTAAATTTTTTTTTTAGTTACGAACTAGATTTTGGCCAAATCTCAGAAAATCTTTCAATACAACTCTGAATTTTAATACAAAAGAACTAAAAAATACAACACTGAACAAGAAAAATTTGTCCCCAAAGAATACGGTAGATCGAAAAATGTACCGAAAGTATGCGCTGTGCATGCATATTTATAACTAATAAACCAGCATGGCAATAAATTCCACAAAGTTTGCATTTAACCATTATTTATATTTCTTTAAAAAACTAATTTTTAAATGAAATTAAAATAATTTGTTTGTATAAATATTACGAACTAGATTTTGGCAAAATCTCAAAAAATCTTTTAATACAACTCTGAATTTTAATACAAAAGAACTAAAAAATACAACACTGAACAAGAAAAATTTGTCCCCAAAGAATACGGTAGATCGAAAAATGTACCGAAAGTATGCGCTGTGCATGCATATTTATAACTAATAAACCAGCATGGCAATAAATTCCACAAAGTTTGCATTTAACAATTATTTATATTTCTTTAAAAAACTAATTTTTAAATGAAATTAAAATAATTTGTTTGTATAAATATTGAATTTTCCATCTAATAGTAGATTTACATCGCGATTTTGAGCGAAATATTGTTCATTTCTACTAGATTTCTAATACAAAACAAAATCTAGTTACGAACTAATTTATAACTAATAAACTTGCTGGCCAGCAAATGCCACAAAGTTTGTATTTAACAATAATTTAAATTTTATTATTAAACTAATTTTTTTTTTTAGTTACGAACTAGATTTTGGCAAAATCTCAGGAAATCTTTCAATACAACTCTGAATTTTAATACAAAAGAACTAAAAAATACAACACTGATCAAGAAAAATTTGTCCCCAAAGAATACGGTAGATCGAAAAATGTACCGAAAGTATGCGCTGTGCATGCATATTTATAACTAATAAACCAGCATTGGCAATAAATTCCACAAAGTTTGCATTTAACAATTATTTATATTTCTTTAAAAAACTAATTGTTACATGAAATTAAAATAATTTGTTTGTATAAATATTACGAACTAGATTTTGGCAAAATCTCAAAAAATCTTTTAATACAACTCTGAATTTTAATACAAAAGAACTAAAAAATACAACACTGAACAAGAAAAATTTGTCCCCAAAGAATACGGTAGATCGAAAAATGTACCGAAAGTATGCGCTGTGCATGCATATTTATAACTAATAAACCAGCATGGCAATAAATTCCACAAAGTTTGCATTTAACCATTATTTATATTTCTTTAAAAAACTAATTTTTAAATGAAATTAAAATAATTTGCTTGTATAAATTATTTATATTTCTTTAAAAAACTAATTTTTAAATGAAATTAAAATAATTTGTTTGTATAAATATTGAATTTTCCATCTAATAGTAGATTTACATCGCGATTTTGAGCGAAATATTGTTCATTTCTACTAGATTTCTAATACAAAACAAAATCTAGTTACCAACTAATTTATAACTAATAAACTTGCTGGCCAGCAAATGCCACAAAGTTTGTATTTAACAATAATTTAAATTTTATTATTAAACTAAATTTTTTTTTTAGTTACGAACTAGATTTTGGCAAAATCTCAGAAAATCTTTCAATACAACTCTGAATTTTAATACAAAAGAACTAAAAAATACAACACTGATCAAGAAAAATTTGTCCCCAAAGAATACGGTAGATCGCAAAATGTACCGAAAGTATGCGCTGTGCATGCATATTTATAACTAATAAACCAGCATGGCAATAAATTCCACAAAGTTTGCATTTAACCATTATTTATATTTCTTTAAAAAACTAATTTTTAAATGAAATTAAAATAATTTGTTTGTATAAATATTAAATTTTCCATCTAATAGTAGATTTACATCGCGATTTTGAGCGAAATATTGTTCATTTCTACTAGATTTCTAATACAAAACAAAATCTAGTTACGAACTAATTTATAAGTAATAAACTTGCAGGCTAGCAAATGCCACAAAGTTTGTATTTAGTAATAATTTAAATTTTATTAACAACTAATAAAATAATTTGTTTGTATAAATATTGACTTTTCCAGCTAATAGTAGATTTACACCTACGCAAAATCTAGTACTTAAAGGATTTTGAGCGAAATATATTTCATTTCTACTAGATTTCCCATACAAAACAAAATCTAGTTACGAACTAATTTATAAGTAATAAACTTGCAGGATAGTAAATGCTATAAAGTTTGTATTTAGCAATAATTTAAATTTTATTAACAAACTAATTTTTAAATGAAATTAAAATAATTTGTTTGTATAAATATTACGAACTAGATTTTGGCAAAATCTCAGAAAATCTTTTAATACAACTCTGAATTTTGACACAAAAGTACTAAAAAATACAACACTGAACAAGAAAAATGTGTCCCCAAAGAATACGGTAGATCGAATGTACCGAAAGTATGCGCTGTGCATACATGTTTGCACACTTTTTTTTGCCGCGTTTTTCTGTTGAACATCAAAGCCTGTCAGGCAAAGAAATGTAGCGGCGTCAAAAATATTAATTTTAAATGAAAAATATGGCAACATCAGAATGGAAATTTTAACTTAAAAATTAGAAATTTAGGTATTTATTGAGAGTCTATTAATTAATGGATATGTTATTTACATACAAAATCAATAGTAAATTGATAATCAATAAGAAAAAAAAAATTTTTTTTTGTCCCCAAAGTATCATGATCCCCAAAGTATGCGCTGTACATACGATTTTTTTCGGGACTGTCCTCAAAGAATGCAAATGTCCTCGAAGAATGCGATAGATCGAAAAAATGTACCGAAAGTATGCGGTGTGCATATATATACATATACATATACATATACATATACATATACATATACATATACATATACATATACATATACATATACATATACATATACATATACATATACATATACATATACATATACATATACATATACATATACATATACATATACATATACATATACATATACATATACATATACATATACATATACATATACATATACATATACATATACATATACATATACATATACATATACATATACATATACATATACATATACATATACATATACATATACATATACATATACATATACATATACATATACATATACATATACATATACATATACATATACATATACATATACATATACATATACATATACATATACATATACATATACATATACATATACATATACATATACATATACATATACATATACATATACATATACATATACATATACATATACATATACATATACATATACATATACATATACATATACATATACATATACATATACATATACATATACATATACATATACATATACATATACATATACATATACATATACATATACATATACATATACATATACATATACATATACATATACATATACATATACATATACATATACATATACATATACATATACATATACATATACATATACATATACATATACATATACATATACATATACATATACATATACATATACATATACATATACATATACATATACATATACATATACATATACATATACATATACATATACATATACATCGTACATATACATCGTACATAATTTCATGATGATTGGCCCGTAATAGGTCATAGTTCCCATATGAGGAGTACTCCCGAAAAATCATTAACCTACATAAACATCCATATCAAACTGCAATTTGTTTATGTAAAAACTATCCTACTGACTTTTTCGAAAGTTGGTCCATAATTATCCAACTCTGCCACTTTCGAAAATAACCACAGATTATACAGAGATGGCAATTTTGACTTTTCAAAAAAACAAAATCAGTAAATCGATTTATTTTAAACGCTTCAAAAATATAAAGAACTAGCTGACGCCTCGGCTTCGTTAATTTTTATATTTATATATAGATGTGTTTATTCTCGATTATAACTGGAATATGCATAAAATTCTTATAAATATCGTTATAGGGATGAAATTCTACTAAAATAATTAGAAATTACGGTACAATGTTTTATTAAGTTCGCCCCATAATGGGTGATTTGGTGGTGGGTATATTAGATTCGGCACAGCGGAATATATACTAATACTTGTTTTAATATACTTAGGTAATTATAAAACAAATAATAATTGCCAATACTCCTCAAGATTCAGATATACAATGGTTCTTATTTCAACTCTCTAATATTATTAATATACTATTGTTTTGTATAAATGCTTATTTTATTTTGTTTAATTGTAACAAGCCATAAATATTTTCTGAACATTAGAGAATACATATGTATGTATATAAAATCTAGGCTATTTCACCAATGTTTTTGAAATTTCCCATATGGAATATTTTTCAAACTTTGGTTAATTTTTATTTTACTACTAATTTAAAAATATTAAAATATTAAAAAAATAAAACCATTTTTTGTGATTAATGGAAATGGTGTTCGACTATTTAAATGTTGGACATTAAAATTATCAAAGTAATTTATTATAAAAGTCACTTTGAAATAATTAAATTTAAATATGGGTGGATAGAGATTAAAAAATACGAAAAAAAACTGCTGAGGAAATGATTCAATTTATAACATCATAAGAACAAATCTTAATTAAACAAATAACAATTAAGCAAATATTTGCAATCATTATTTAAAGTAGTAAATGTACGGTTAACTACAGGGTGTATAGAACTTTAAGTTGGCAACACTTTTTAACTAGTAATTATTATAATACCCTATACAAATTATTTGTGCCTAACCAAAAAATTAAGTTTTATATTTCGTACCATGAAACAAATTTAAAAAGTTTGTAATACTTCTTTCGTAATTATGAAAATCTGACATTTTCAATAAAACTCAGCTTAACTTAGTTTAAATATAATTTAGTTAAGTTTAGTTAGTGAACTAACTTTACAGTGAAAGCTCCCATAGGCTGCGACGAATCATATACTTATTACCTTTTTGAAAAATAAAAATTGATTTTTAAAAATTTGTTGATTGAAAAATAGCCGCTAAAAAATTGGCTCATTATCGATCAATATTTCTATACGTTATAAAAGACGCCTTTTATATACATACATACATGCATGCTGTCTATATACAGAACTTAGTATCTATTATCCGAGATACATGCAAAATAGTTAGTCTCTGTTTTTATACCCTATATCCAACACGCACCTTAAAGTATACCGAAAGACTCAGAATCTCTTTCTGAGTCGATTTACCAATGTCCGTCAGTCCGTCCGTCTGGCTGGCTGTTCATGTAAAGCTTGTGCGCAGACTACATGTCGCAATTTTGAAGAGCTTTTGATAAAATTTGGTAAGTGATATTGTTTCGGACCAACGATGGATGGGATCGAAAGTGGTGGAAATCGGTCCATTATTTCACATGACGCCATACAAATGTCCTCCCTAAATTGGGGTTTGCCGATCATAAATGTTTGAATTATGCAAGGTACCAAACAAGTTTTATCACAAATGTGTGGTAAATGAAGCCAAATCACATCTACAAATTTTGTGCAGATCGGTCCATAATTAGTCGTAGTTCCCATATAAGGCCCACTTCCGAAATTCACTTTAACGATCATAAATTTCTTAAGAATGTTGGTAACCAAAAAAAATTCGCCACAATTAAGTTTCTTATATGTATACAGAAATGATTTTATTTTAATTTTTATTTTATTTATTTGATTAAATCTATGGATATAAATCCTTACAAAGAACTATTTCATTATTAACGAAAACATTGTGATAAGACATATTAAGTATTTAAAAACACGATAATATTGCGTTTAATTATATTTATATTAATAGAAAAATCGATTAAGCTATACAATTCATTGAAATTTTTGGATATTCTCCTCAAAGGATCAGTATAATTTGTTTGAACAACAGGAAGGTGCAGAGGTATTAGGTGTCGATCTATGTGCAAATTATTTTCCGGATCCCAGACAATAGACCCATATTCCAAAATTGGTCTTACCAAGGATGTGTATAGTTGTTTCGTTACATTGGAATCTGTAAACTCGTTAGACCATCGTTTTATATAAGCAAGCACATAACGAGCTTTATTTATCGTCATTGCAATATGTTTGCAGAAATCCAACTTAGGATCAAGTAGAATATCAAGACCCAGAAATTCTCCAACTAACTCTAGTTGATACCCGTCCAGGAAATAGTGTAGCATTGATGTTCAATTTCTAGAAAATCGCATGTGCTTGCAGTTTTTCAAGTTTAGCTCCATTTGATGATATTTACACCATGCGTAAAAACTATTTAAATCCTGCTGCAAATACGCCCCATCTGAAGATAATTTGTAGCTGAGAAACATCTTAACATCATCAGCGTACATTAAAACATTACAATGCTCCATTACAAGCGGCAAATCGTTTATGAAAAGCGAAAATAGCAAAGGGCCTAGGTGACTTCTTTGGAGTTGGTATTATCAAAAAGAATACACTGTGACCTGCAGGTTGGGTACGACCGTAACCAGCATTGCTAGTAAACGCTAATAAACTCAGTTTAGTGAGAAGTAGGCTATGGTTGATTTTATCAAAAGTTTTGCTTAAGTCAGTATAAATAACGACCATAAGTTGGCCATCCTTAAAAGCTCGATTTGTTAGAGTTGTTAGTTGTAAAATATTTGTTACTGACACATTAAACATAATAGCCAAAGGAGTAGACAAAGCTTGAGCACAATTTTTTAAACCGCAAGCAGGGATGTCATCAGGTCTAATTATTTTCGTGATCTTAAAACTTATGTGATAAAATATGAATTTTAAAAGTTCATTTTTAAATAGTAATGTAAAGACTTTTTGTTTTTTAAGAATTTACTTTCGATTTTTGTTTTTAAAAATGAATAGAACATTTTATTTTTGATTTTTTTTAAGAAAAGATGTATTTTCAATTTCTTTATTCATATTTAAGTATGAAAATGAATTTTAAAGAAATACAGATCTCATAGTTTACTATAAAGCCAATTTTTTTTTTTTATTTTTGTTAGCACTTTTTTGAAATTTTTAGCACTTTTTAGCATTTTTTTGAGAAAAATCTAGCATTTTTTCCCAATAATGTTTTGGCAACACTGGTTATAACATACATAATATTTACATTCACATAAATCATGACACTAATGGTGTTTTCTTTTCTGAAATAAAATGTTACACCTTTATTATGTACATTTTTATAATGTTTACCCCACATTTTAAAGATGTCGCATTTTTAATGGTCAGAATAGAACATAAAATTACAACAGTGTAACACTTTTTTTTCATGTCCAGCTGTTTTTGTTTTTTTTTTTTTTTGTTAAAAAAAGAAGAAGCAGGGAGCTAGGTAAGATCGCTTGAAATAAGATAATGAATATTTATCAAAAAGACCAATGACACCTTCCCGACTAATACGCAAATTCTTCTTAAACTATAAAAATTATATATATAAACATACATTACATATATAAGAAGTAGGAGATATTGTCCTATGAAATTTGACATACATCAACTTCAGAGTATTCATTAATTACGTTCTTTACAAAGCCTTTCACTAGCGGTTGTGGATTTCTTTCCATAATGATATAAAATATTTTATCATCATCAGATGATGAAGATGAATCCAACAAGTCATCCAAAATTTTTTCAGCACATAAGAAAGTAGTTTCCATTTTGTATATTTTTTTTGTTTCTTAACACAAATACACATTCATAAACAAAACAAATGTCAGCTGCTGCAATGCCAACTTAGCCCTTTTCGGGCTAGATTTAGCCGGATTTTAGTCACTCAAAACGCGAAAAAAAAAGAAAATTGGATGTGGTTTTATATGGACTTTTTTCCATTTAGCCCTTTTTTCAAAAATGTTTACGCGTTTTGAGTCTCAAAAGTTGGCATCACTGGTCAGTTGTTTTATCGTGCGGTTCTCCCCCTCTAAAAATACAGAGTGTGAAAGGTGCACCATTTTTTAAATTTATAGTGTGACATTTATAGAAAAGAACACACTACACTTTAGCAGTGTTAACATTTTTTCAGAAAAGAACACAAAAAAAATTAAAAAAGATGCGAAATGGGAAAAACGTGTTACATTTTTGCCAGAAAAGAAAACACCATAAATTTTGGATGAACCGATCATAATAATAGGTTATATCACTCATATAGCGCTCATTTCTGAAAAACTTTTGAATATAAACCTCAAATCCCTATTCTAAATATGCATATATGTAAATTGTAATTTGTTTTATCATTGATATCTTCAGATTTTGGGCATTCTTTTGCTGCTATTGGCTGGTTTTGGTTGGGATGCAATGCCTCAGCATTACGCCATCGGCATCGTAGCTTTGGGTTGCGTCATACTTCTAACATTTTTATTCGGATGCTTTGGGGCCATACGTGAATCAGCACGTAGTTTATGGACGGTAAGTGGATGATTTAAAAGAAGTTATGCGGTCTCTCATTAAATAAATAAATTCTTTTTCTTCTAACAGTATGCCGTCATGTTACTGATACTTTTGGTTTTAACAATTGTATTTATTTGCTACAACACCCGAGATGTATTTAAAAATCACGCCCTAAAGGAAATTGATGACTTGTGGGATCAAGAGATTATACATCAAGGAGCCATGGACAAAAAACAAATTATTGTAAGTTTATTTATATTTTTTTCAGATGTAATCATAAATTCAGATGTAATCATAAATTTGTCTATTTAGTACGAATGCTGTGGTCGCAATTCATTTGCTGATTATGGACGCATTAATCGTCAATTGCCATCAAGTTGTTGCAAGGACGGCAACTGCATAAACCCCCTGAATGTTTATGTCACTGGTTGTTTAACTAAAGTAGAGGAGGCTTTTGCCAATGAATCTTTAACTACCGAAATTTCCGAATGGTGTTTGTTGGGCTTGAATGTAAGTTTTTGTTATCAGTTTCATTGATCCGTTTATTTATTGCTGCTGTTTATAACCAACCAATTTTCTAAACTGATTAATTTATTTGTATCGTTTCCTGTAGCTTATTGTACTTGTGATGTCAACAATACTGGCCATTCATTATACCAACCAAAGGCGTCGTTATAACTATTGAGATGAAATTAAATGAGATTATTTTATTGACTAATTTGTTCTTTATTGTATTTTATTTATTATTATGTATTATTATATTTGTTTTTTGTTTTAATATACAGATTTTTATTTGATTTTTTATACAAACATAAATAAATAAACTTGCTACTACCTCTTTAATTAAAATAAAAAAAAAACACAAAATTAAAGTCACATGTACCTAAAATGAAATAATTATAAATTCATACAAACCCAAACTTAGAAACACAGCAGCTGAATATTGTATTTTATAAAAATAAAAGTTGAGTCTAGAATAATGAATTTTTTTTTTTAAAGAATTTTAAAAATGAATAAATAAACAAAAACAAATTATAATTTATTCTTTAATTTTAAGTTAATTTGATATTAATGACAAACAATTAAACATAATTTTTGGATTATTGATTTGTTGACCAAAAATGACTGAAATGTAAAGAGCATTCTTCATAAAGAACCAATAAACTATCTACATATTAGGAATGCCCAAGGGGACTGGTTTTTCAAATTGCGGGATTCGGGATGTCATATATGAATCCTGGGATTCCGGAATCGGGATCAATTTCGTAAGTTATTAAAAAAGGTAAAACTGTTTAACTTACATACACAGCTGCGGTAAAAAAAATAGCACTGAATTTTTCTTCGATTTAGTTGACTAGTTATTCTCGTGACACATAATTGAAATATGTCAATCGTTTATTCAACGTAAGAAAGATTTGTGTAACTTTTTATTGAAAAGATTTACAATTTCCGGTGAAGTATCAAAATTTGGGCGGTAAAAAATGGCACTATTAATTATAGATTTCAAAAAATAAAACTATATTTCAAATAACTAAAATAAAAAACAAATAAAATGAAGCTGATGAAACAAATAACTTATTAATATACAATATAATATACAATAACGGCGGCCCAGCTCTTCGACATAGAGTTAATTAAATTTTTACATCTTTCTTTAGGTATTTTCACTTACGACTGCTTTACTACAGCCCAAAGATGTTCATTGTTAGTCGGTTTTATTTGAGATACATTTTTCTTTACGCCAGCCCAAAGATTCTCTATTGGGTTCAAGTGAGGTGATTGCGCTGGCCACTCCATGGCATCAATGTACCACTGTCGTGCTTTTCTGCTTGTATGTTTTGTAACGTTGTCTTGTTGGAAGACCCAAATCAATGGCATTTTGCTCATAGCATAGGGAAGCATAACATTAGTTAGTATAATTGTGGATTGTATTCCGCATTTGGGGGACGTATAATATATGAACGAGAACCTTTTCCACCAAAGAAAATGATTTTACTCTCGTCCATCTATAAAATATTTCGTCATTTACTAGCGGGCCAGTTTAAATGTTCTTGTGCAAAAGTGCTATTGTAAGCACTGAGGCTTTTAATTTTACCATTTAATAATGTATAAAGATATTAGTTATTATTTCATAACTATAAATAAACAAAAATTAAAATAAATTAAAATCCTAATATTTACAAAAAAATTAGATTCTAATAATGTGTAAGGCTTTCTTTTCTTTAAATCAACTAAAAATTCTATTAGTCATACTATTCACCAGATTTATTCTTATATCTTCAGATATAGATCTTCAAGTATCTATAACAGCTTATTTTCGGCGATGTATTTCAGCATAAATTCGACGGCTTAATGTTTTTTTTTTTCTTGGACCTTCACTCAGGGGATGACCCCTACTAATGCAATGCATTGTGTTGGAACTAGGAAAATAGGTTATGTTCACCAAATGGGCCAATCAAGTACATTAATATTTTTCGAAGACAACTATCCCTTTGTTTGACGACTTATACACGCTTTCATTACTTTTTTATTTCATTATCACGTTTTTCGAAGTGAATATGAGAAGAATTATTTTTTTATTGACGTTAAATCGTTAGAATCAAATTTTATTAGTTGTATTTGTGTCCCAAAAGAGAATATTATCTTCCTAAACTAAGTTTTAATTGTAACTATTAAATAAATAAATTTTGAAGAATTTTTGCTGTTTACACGAGTTTGAAGCATTTTGAAGAGCAATTTTGAAGAAAATTTCAATCGTGTAAATCTAGCTTTAGTTTATAACAGCTTTTGCCGAGTAATATTCTGGGATTTTTTCAAGACTCTTGATCAGATTATGTGTTGCTGGTACTGACATAGTTGTCAGATAAATAAGGTTTCATATCGTCAAATCTTGAATAAAAAATTGTCAAATCGTCAAAATGCATTTTTCAAAATCGTCAAAAAATCGGCAAATAAAATAAAACTTTTTATCAATTCAATATTTTATTTATTTTTTCAAATTAATTTTTTGAATACATAAACAAAAAGTAGAAAAAAAAACAAAAACAAAGTTAAATATGTTGAAGTTTAAAAAATAGTTATAAATATCAATATTAAAATAAAAAAGAGTAACAAATAACAAAACACAAAAATTAATGTAAAAGGAACACAAAAATAAGTAATAAATTACTTTTCAAAATATAGTTTTTAAAATCAATTTTTTAAGAAATTTTTATCAATGATTCTTAAAAAATTTATATAATTTTTAATATAAAATAAACAAAACAATTTCTTCATAGTAACAATGTAAAACATAAAAAATTTTACTTTTAAATACAAAATATCACCTTTTACATAGTTTTAGAATTTTTCAATTATATTTCAGAATTTTCTATTTAATTTTCTATTTAAAAAATTTCAATTGCATTTCTGTAGTTTCTAGTTGTATTTCAGAATATTCTTATCGTATTTCATAAAAGTTAAGTTAAAATAATGTTTGGATTCTGAAATACAATTAAAAATTTCTCAAATGCATTTGAAAATTTCTGAAATACAATTTAGAATTCTGTAATATTAAGAATAATTATTATTTATTTTTGAACTGTTACTTTTAAATCATTGATATTACTTTTGTTTCGGCTCGAGTTCATTAAATTTAATTTTTTCATTAAATAATTTTTACTGAAGGTAGGATTATTACATGAAAATTATTATTAAAATTTTATTGATAATTTTTCTTGGCTTATGATTCAAACCTAGGTTTTTGGTTGAATTTACATATGTTTCGAGAAACACCACTTTCTCTCATCAGAATTCTTTTGCGTTCTAACCCTCTGCACCACTGCGATGCCCGCTAGCCAACAGTCAAACATCAATCCTTTAACCAGTATTACTGGTGGTTCGAAATTTGCTGTAATTATCATTTTTCCATTTATTTACATGTTGCCTCCTTTTCTTCAGTTTTTTCGTATTCATGTCAAGACTTTGTCTCGAGCCGAAATAAAAAGAAATATCAAAGATTCTGTAATAATATTAGAAATTTCTAAAATTGTGAAGTTTAGTACATATATTTAATTTTGTAGGTACATTTCCCTATTAAACTTTTTAATAAGCTCACTACAACATTCATATTAAAACAACAACATTGATTTGGTTTTAAAAAATCTTTAGTGAATAAAATCCCTTCCAAAGAAGACGTTCCTAACCTATTCCTAATTTTTGTTTTGTTTAAATTCACCTGACTAAATACTCGTTCGACATTTGCCGAAGAATGAGGTAAAACTAATATTTTTTGTATAAATTTGGTTAGGATGGGACACAAAAGATTTGAATATTTCCTTTGAATTTCCGAAATTTTTTTCCAAAATTCCAATAAAGTCTTTTCTTTTTCCCAAACCAAATTATAAATTTTATATGAGAAAAAAGTGTTGCAAATCATTTATACTGAAAAATCGTCAAAATAGGGACAAAGATCGTCAAATCGTCAAAGGGTAATTTTTGACACCAAAAATCGTCAAAATGACGATAAATCGTCAAATATGGCAACAGTGCCGCACTGTTTGTTGTTCCATTCAGAAAACTTTTTTTCGGCCCCACTTTTATTTTTATCATAATAATCCGTATTATTTGTAAGATTTGTAAATTTATCGTAGTAGTAGACAACAGAAGCCACTCTTCTCGCAAACAGTGCCAAATTTAAAAAATTACAAATGTTTTTTTTTTTGTAATTGGGAGATTTTCTTTTCTTAAATTTTATATACAAATATATAATATAACCACATAAAAATTCCATAGCACTTATTTTGTTCCGATTTTCCCAATTTTTATTTTTGTTTAGAAAATTATATTTTTGATTCTATTAAAAAATCAGTCCAACAATACATTCCTTTAACACTGATTATTGCAGAAATATTGAATTAAATATATTTTTAGTGTATAACATTTTTATTATTTTTTGAAACGTATTGGGGTTCCTCGAAATTGAAATTTCGATTATGTGCATCACTGTGTTGTGTTATGAACGTAACATAGAGATATTATTTTGCAATACATTTTCATATAAAGCCATAATCAGAAATTTAGATCAATCAGATCCATTGACCTAAATTTCATTATCAAAATACTGATGGATTTACAAAATCTTTGGATAACAAATTTTCGAACAGAGAAAGCTCAAACAGTTACATATATTAAGAAATAATTTTTACTATTCCTTTCATAAAAATATTCAATTTGTGTATACATACATTTATAAATATGTACATTGTGCATACATACATATATTAATTAAATTATTAATCAAATAAAAAAAGTTCAATTTTACACCTGATTGATTGACAGCCATGCATTTATGTTTGGACTATTTTTTATTTTCAAAAAAAAAAAAAACATATCAGCCATTAATTGCCACCTGAAATGGTAAAATATGACAAATTTTTCCCTATGCCCTTTGATTTATTCTATTGTACAAATAAAACCAAAATCAAGTTAAACAATTGTGTAGTTTTCACTCGTATTACGTCATTTGAAATGCAAGAGCCGAACCAGAACATCTACATAAAATAACAAAAGGAAGTGGAAGGTGATCTAAGGAACGGATATTTGTGTTATTTATGGTTGTTCTGAAAGCGTGCGGTTTTCTCAAATTCCAAATATATTGTTATTATTAAAAAAATTTGAAAATATGAATTTAGATGTAAAATATAAATATGTAAGTATGTAAGCAAAATATGACTGGTAACAAATTATAAATTTCGTTGTACAAATATTTCGTTTTTAACTTTTCAAAACGGTGGTTAATTTCTTTAAAATAAAAGCGTCAGTGGTTTAAAGAAAATATAACGTGTCTTTATTTGTAAAAATTTACAAAATTTTTTAATACTCTTTTACAATTTACTTTAACACTTAAAATTCAGTTTGAGAACGCTTTGATGTTCACTCAACGATGACTCACAATAAACTAACTAAATTGATTGACCCTGTTAGTTGAGTGTTAGTTTCCTGTTAGTTTCCGGCGGCAACCGAAAATTCCTTTCTATGGCCGTTAAAACTTAATGTTGCCATACAGCGTGTTAACAACAGCGTTTTATAGGCAATGTTTGTAAAAAGAAACTTTTACTAATGCAAATGTTAATAATAAACATGTTGTATATTAATAAATATGCTGTATGTGGATACCAGCCGTTAAATTCATCATCAAAATAGCTTCCTGCAATTAAACTAACGGTCATACATTATTATATAATATTAAAAAGTGAAAAGTGATGGGCCGTCCATAAACTTATATACATATAAAGCGTTTTTCAATAGGGGCGCTACAAAAGTAGATCGATAGGGACAGCAAACGGCGCCATATTTTTGCCGCTCTTTTGACATTTCTCTTCAGTAAGGTTTGGCATTTCATGATGGAAAGATACACGAGCCAACAATGAATCGAAATTATTCAAATTTACTACCGAAATTCGGAGTCAGTGGCCTCAACGTTAAGAGCGCTACGTCCTATTTATGGTCGTCATAATCGTCCTACCAGCTCAACAATTGAGCTTCTAGTCGAAAAATTTAAATCCACAGGCACAGTACAAAATGTTCCCGTGCCAGTCAGACAAAGAAGTGACCGTAGAGTCGAGAATATTGCTGCCACTGAGTCTTCAGTTGAAGACAGCCCAAATGTGTCTTCACACGTCGTTCTCAAGCGTTGGGCATCTCTGTGACGTCGTTGTGGCGAATTTTGCGAAAAGATCTTAGCCTACATTCTTACAAGATCAAAATGACGCAAGAACTGAAGCCGCTTGATCACCAGAAGCGTCGTATGTTCGTGAATTGGGCGGAGCAACAACTTGAAAATGATTCGAATTTTCATCGAAAAATCATCTTCAGCGATGAGGCTCATTTCTGGCTGAATAGCTTCGTCAATAACCAAAATATGCGTTATTGGTCAGACAGCAATCCACACAAAATTACGGTTTGGTGCGGTTTATGGGCCGGCGGCGTCATTGGACCGTACTTCCGTGATGATCAAGACCGGCACGTTACTGTGAATGGAAATCCCTACCGTTTAATGATGACAAAATATTTTAGGCCCCAATTGGATGATATGGACTTGGAGGGCATGTGGTTCTAACAGAACGACGTCACAAGCCACACAGTGAATGTCACATTCAATTTATTGGAAACCAAGTTTGGAGAACGTGTTATCTCACGAAATGGTCCAGTCGATTGGCCGCCTCGGTCGTGCGATTTGACGCAGTTAGACTATTTCCTGCGGGGATACGCCAAGTCTATGGTCTATGCCAACAAGCCAGCGACGTGAAATTGCAGCAGTATCAGCGTGGTGGCAATGCAAAAGAAATCGAGTTCCATACATAATGGCGTCGAACGTACTTTCACAGGAATAAAGAATTTCATTGATATCCAAAAACGTTTTTGTTTTATTTAAAAATACTTTTGTAGCGCTCTTAAAACATTACCATTTAAAAGATTTGCAAGAAATGAAACGTTAAGCATAATTCTTCGGCTTTTTAACGTTGGCAGTCGAATCAAAGCAAGTCGTGATGAATATGATGGAAGCGCAGAGTATCATCAATAAACATCTCTTAAACAAAAAATTAAAAACTGTTTCTGAACAGATTCGATAAGATTAATGTGAACGTTATAGTAGGGGTTCCATACAATTGAGCCATATTCTAAATTCGGTCTTACAAGTGACGTGAATATTCTTTTAATGATAAAGGGGTCCTTAAATTCTTTTGCCCATCGTTTGATGAAAGCCCAGATACCTCGAGCTTTATTAACAGCCATCGTAATATGTTGTACAAAGTTTAATTTTCCGTCCAACAAAACACCAAGATCCATAATAACGCTTACTGACTCCAGTTTATGACCACTGATATAATAGTGACCAACAGCGTCACGCCTTCTCGAAAAAGTCATGTGCTTGCATTTTTTGAGATTAAGTTCCATTAAATTAATGTAACACCAATTATAAAAATTATCCAAGTCCTTTTGGAGATAACTGTGATCTGGTGAATGCTTGAAGCTTAAAAATATTTTAACATCGTCTGCGAACATCAGTATATTAGAATAATTTATTGCCTCAGGCAAATCGTTGATGAAAAGTAAAAATAAAATTGGGCCCAGGTGACTTCCCTGCGGAACGCCGGATTTTACCAAAGTATATCTAGAATTTGCAGATTTAAATTTAACGGACTGTGTTCTGCATAACAGATATGACTTTAACCGGCTTAAATAAGTATTATCAAAACTTATTTTATCCAATTTTTTAAGCAGAAGTTTGTGATTAACTTTATCAAATGCTTTACTGAAGTCAGTATAAATGACATCCGTTTGTTGACCACTAGTAAATCCTTCATTAACCAAAGTAGTTAATTGTAGAATGTTAGTCATAGCTGAAAACCCTTTACGAAAACCGTGTTGACATGGCGTAAGTAAGGGAGATACTTGATGAACGAGAGAGTCAGTAATACATTTTTCAAATAGCTTTGGAATAGCGTTGAATTTAGCTATGCCTCTATAATTTATTATATTTGACTTATTGCCAGATTTGAATAAAGGAATGAGAAACGATTCTTTCCAAATTTTAGGGAAATAACCATATTTTAATTAAGTATTAAATATAATTACTAAAGGTGTTGCAATAGCTAGTGCACAATTTTTCAAAAGACAACTAGGTATGCCATCTGGACCACACGACATTGATGATTTGAAGTTTTTTAAACATTTTATTATGTATTTAGTGTCATGTAATGGGATTGATATTGTTTGAATAGAATGAACATTAAATGGATAGGGTTCATCATCATCGAATTCGGCATTAGAGTAAGTAGAGGCAAAAAATTCAGCGAATAAATTGCTAATCTCTGACTTATTGCTTGACTCTGTACTTAAATATATCATAGAGTCATATTTCGGAAAAACATTTGTGTAGGGGCTATGAGAAATGGTGTAGTGATTATTACCACTTGCAACAAAACTTGTCATTATATAATAAAAATAAAGTGTGCAAAATATTATCTGCATTATACCTACATACATATATTAAGCAAATAATATAGTATGTAGGAAGTCTTTTTGACATGATTAGATCGTCTTGGAATCGTACCAAGATCCGAAATAAATAGACTTTTTTGTTCTACGACCAATATTTCGATGTCCTAGAAACGGAATTTCAAACTTTTTGCTGATGGATATTAAAATGTTTGCTTTAAGCAATAACACTAATATAAGAGATCCGTAGAACCTGCCAAAAGTAAAATAGTTAGTATTATATAAACAAGTAAAAGAGTATCCTGTCAAAAACAGTTTTACAGAAATGGACGCTTTTACCCAACATTACAATATTTAGTATCATGAATTAAGTGCAAGTCGGTATTATATGGGAGCTATAAATACATTTGGACCGATCGCCATGATTTGTGAATATTTGAAAGTTACTTGCGTGGGATTATTGTTTAGATACCAACACTTTTAAGACAGTTATGCTCGTTAAAGTGATTTTTGGAAGTATGTAGGCCGATCCGCACAAATTCAAGTAGAAATTTGTATCGAGGCTAAGTAGTTGATTCTAAATCAACCTTAATATTCTAACATATTTATATTTTTTTTATTGATTTAGCAATGACGTAACTATAAGTTGTTTGTTTGATTCACGGATTGTGATTAAAAAATGGTTTTAAATATTTTGTCCATATTTCAGGAAAACATTATGAAATATATGGATTATGTATTTCTTAAGCACAAACAAAATAATTCGAGAATTAATAGCTTTTGCAAACTTGTAGTAATAAAGTCTACATACATACCTACATATGTCACATCGATTAGAAATACATACATACATATAAAATTAGGAAAAATCAAATCTTTTCTATCGATTGATTGGACACAAAACACACACAACACCTTTTTGAATTATTTACTAAATATAGACAAGTAATAGTTTGTGATTTCAAGTTTATTTCTATAATACAAATTTCGTGTATTGGCATTAAACCAATCCCCCACACGTTTCTCTTTTTAAATTAAATCGCTGAAATTAAACTCGTTAGAAAGAAAGAAAAAAATTAAAACATTTTATTACGATTGAGCAAGTTTTTTATTGTATTGTTTTGTGTTGTGTTCTGTTAATTATACTACGAATATGCTGGAGTTTTATCTAAATCGAGATTTAGTTAATTTGACGTAAATTCTTTAAATAAACAACTAGAGTCACCACGTCATGGAACATGTGCATATGTCTGTACGTACATATACAGTCATGTGAAAAATAATAGGGACAGTTGTATTCGCCGTCTTTGGTGATTCCGTATTCAATTAAAATGAAAGAATTAGTGATTAAAGAGAGTTGTTTTGCAATGATTGTAAAGAAATCCCGTTACAATTTGTGTTTTTTTTTCTTAGCTATGATAACAAATTATCTTATTTGTAAAGTGCGCTATTTCTGCTGTGAAAAATAATAGGGACAGTTTCTCGTTTTGGTAAAAAGACAATAATAAAAATTAAAAAAAAAAAAACATTTTTATTTTGTAAGTGAATGAGTAAAACAAATTCATAGCTTCACATAGGTTAGGTTAGAAGACCGGTGTGAGGTTGTCCCCACACCATCACCCAGAGACCAATACGGTCCATTGTGATTAGCTTCACATTAATTGCTAAATAAATTGCATTTTGTGACTTTTTAGGCAAATATGGGCGCTCACGCTACTCGAAATAATATTTAAAATCTAAGTAAACGCGGACATTCGTACAGAAAAATTTCACAAATGATCGGCATTTCAAAAACGATGGTCGAAAATGCTATTAAATGGATTCCCAAAGATGAAACCCGTGGTAAAAAACCAAAAATTACACCTACTATATGGAGAAGTATAATTCGATGCGTAAAAAAATCCATTTATCACATTTAAACGAATAAAAAATGATTTAAAAAAGAAAAGTGTCATTGTTATCCAAAAAGAATATAAAGCAAAGATTAGAGTTTGCTAGAAATCATAAATTAATGGAAAAAGAAGAAACCAAATCAATTTTTGTGAATGATTTCCTCAGTAGAGAGACACTTGCACTGCTTAATCATGCCCGAACGTTTAAGACAGTTGGATACCGTAGAATATATGCGTATGACGGACGTGTTTTTACAAAGAGAAGCGAATTATCAAAGCCAAAGTTAATACGATGTGCCGAAGAAGTAGATGAACTTCTCTTGGAAGCAACAACAAATAGAAGCCGTAGAAGCAAGCAAATTATTCATGCAGATTCTGGCGATGACAGTGATGTGGAACCTGGTGCAGAATATTTATCACCGGCAAATAATTAACAGCAAACACACTATTTTGTCGTTTTTATTGAATGTTTTGTAATCTCTTTTTTATTTTTTTTTTATGAATTTTATTACTAACCAATACTTTAATAACTTCATGTCTTTTGAATCTCATTTAATGAATTTAAATAAAAACAAATTTATTATATTGTCAGTTAATAGCAGAAGTATTTCGTCGATAAATCAATTTAATAGATTTCGCAGTTTAATATCAAATTTTCCAATCTTACCCAGTATTATTTGCGTTCAAGAAACATGGTTTAGACAAGAGCTTACAGATCTATACAATATTCCCGGATATAAAGCTGTACACTGTTGCAGAAAAGACGGTTATGGCGGTACAACAGTATATATCAATGAAGGCTTACATTTTAATGTTGATGTGTGTGAAAGCAGGGATTTTATTGATACAATTGTATTGTCTATAGTGTCCAAAAACATCAGAGGCAAAGCTTTAAAGATCGTTTCGTTTTATCGTTCGCAAAAATGTACCGTACCTATATTCTTGGACTATTTGGAAGCTTTACTTTTGCGATTCGGCCTGATGCCATGCATTTTTGTAGGTGATTCGAATCTGAATATTTTAGACAACGTATCACAGGAGTTACTGAGTTTACTTAACTGTTATGGATATATAAACTGCCATAGTATGACTACTCGTCCCTGCAGCGGTAGTTCAATAGATAATGTATATAGCAATTTGCAAATCGGTATACATATTGATTCCGTTGAATGTAATCTTACAGACCATAATCTTATTTCCTGCAGTCTAAATTTGAGCAAGGATAACTGTGATTTTATTGAAATAAAACGACAACACTGCAGTTATGATTGTGTTAAGGAACGGTTACGTCAAAATTTAGATAGTTTAAACCTCAACGGCGATGTTTCGTCTGACACAAGAGAAGTATTGTCGTGTATATCAAATTCAGTAAGGTGTTCTACAATTGAGTCAAGAAGAAAAAAACTAATTAAGTATGAAATAACTCCATGGATCAATGGAAATCTGCAAAAGCTCATTGAATACAAAAACACATTGCTCAAAACTAGAAGAAAGAGAAGAAACTCTGACACAGAGGCCAAGTTAAAAAGAATCAGCAGAATAATTAAAAACGCATGCAAGGAATCACTAAAAAACTACTATGAGGACAATTTAAGAGAATTCAAGCTACAGCCGAAAAAATGTTGGAAATTTCTGAATAAGATAATTGGAAAAAATGTTAAATCAGAGATATTGTTGAAAAATGAGGAAGGCGGGCACATTATAAGTGATGAGATAAAAGCAGAGGCTCTTAATAAATATTTCTTGGATTCGGTTTCGGACCTCAGGCGGCAAATTGAAGTATATCAAAACGAGAACTGTAATTCACTTCGAACACTTCAATATCACAACCGTACGTTCAAATTCAAAAATACAACAACAGAAGAAATGTATGATATCATAACAAAGTTTGAGAAGAGCAAGATGATGACATATTGCCATTAGTTTTCATTGAATGCGTTGAAGAATTGAGTCCATGTTTCGTAAACATTTTTAATAACATTATAAACACTTCTATATATCCTGATTCCTTAAAATATCACAAAATTGTTCCTATACCAAAGGTACCAAATGCAAACTTGTTTCAACAATACAGACCTATAGCTTTACTGTCTATTCTTGACAAAATATACGAAAAAATATTATTCACACAGTTATCCACGTACTTGGAAGATAATCATATGTTGTATGAAAATCAATACGGATTTAAAAAAGGCTGTGGTACCGAGGAAGCAGTAATCAATGTCGTGAATTATGTGTGCGATGGACTAGACAGAGGGGTTTCTGGTGTTGGAGGTATTTTTTACGATTTTTCAAAAGCATTTGATCTTGTAGACCATGTCATTTTATGTGAAAAATTACCTTTTTATGGTATTCGTGGCCAAGAGTTGGAGTTATTTAAGAACTACCTCGAAAACAGAAAACAATATGTTAAAATAAATACAAGTCAAAGTTCAATACAAGATGTTGTGTGTGGTGTGCCTCAAGGTAGTGTTTTGGAACCGTTGTTATTCAAATTATACCTTAATGATATCAACAACCTTGGACTTACCGGGAGAATATTTTTGTACGCTGATGACCTATGTTTATTATACCCATATAAGAATGAACTAGTACTAAAAACATATGCCGAAAGAGATGGGCTGTTAATATCTGAATACGCACGACTTAACAAACTGGTACTGAATGCTACTAAAACAAAGTTCATTCGGTTTAAAGCGCAGTCAAATCGTATTGAACAAAATTGTGTAATTTTTGTTGATGGAAAAGAACTAGAAGAGGTTTCTGTCATTAAATACCTTGGGATCCATATACAGAACAACCTATCCTGGAAGTCGCATATAGATCAACTAAAACGTAAATTATCATCGGCCATTGGATATTTATATAAGATGAGAAACAAACTCGATAGACGTACAAAGCTGCTTATCTATCAATCTTTAATTCAAAGCCATCTGAATTACCTTGTACTTATATATGGACATAAAAGGAACTCCGATATAAAATCTTTGCAAGTATTCCAAAATAAGGCATTGAAGCTGATATATAACCTTCCCAGATCATACCCTACTTTGGACTTATAGAAAAACATTGCTAAAGGTATTATGCCTATTTTCGGCCTTCATAGATTGCGGTTACTAATTTATGTTTATAAAGTATTGCATAACATAGGATATCACAGTATCCGATTGGAAACCGGTCATCATAATTTCAATACAAGACACCGTACTGAACAGCGAATTCAATACTTGGGTAGTGTGGAATATAACAAATTACCACAATTTGTTAAAGAGGCTGAAACAATCTCAATTTATAAAAAGAGATTAAAAGAATATTTATATGAAAATTTGGAAATGCTTCTGCTATAAATGCTATTAAGTTAGAATGATTTCATTTTTTTATATAATTTAATTAAAAATCAATGAATATGTAAAAAATTTTTTGTAAAAATAGTTGCTAGCTTGCCTCTATAAATATAAAATAAATATTTTGAATAATAGAAAAAAAAAAAAAAAAATGGCCTAAAGAAAAATGGCGTAACATTCTGTGGTCCGATGAAACAAAAGTAAACTTGTTTTTTTCTGATTGAGGTGTCCACCATGTAAGAAGACCTATCCATCAAGAATTCAATCCAAAATATACTTTAAAAACTTAAATTAGTTATAGTAAAACTAAATAAATATATATACTGAATATTGTTGCATTAAACCTTAGAACTTTGTTGCGGATCATTTGTTATCCAGAACAGTAGCACATCTTCTAGGCATTGTGTTGACTAAATTTTGACGAGTTTAAGAAAAAATAAATCGTTGAAACTAGAAAGAATTTTCGATTTTTTATCCAGTTGTAAATAAATTGTAAGTTTGGGTGGGCACTGTCCCCATTATTTTTCACATGACTGTATGTATAGGAGTATATTGGATTGTTTATATATTGATACAAATGTATGTAGGTACTAGGGACATTAAGCATTATGTAACAGACCAAAAAAAAACCTGCGCATATTTGCGCGCTGCCGAAAAAACAATGAAACCCCAAAAAATTACAGAAAAAAATATGCGTTATGCGTTATTTTACGCGTGCAAAAACAAATGCGCATTATTTCTTTCTTTGATACTCGTACACGTAGCCGGTGCCAATTTCATTGCATGTGTGCTACTATATAGAAAAAACTTAAATTTAGAACGAAATTGAAGCTTAAAAAATTAGATTATCACGAAGATGTGAAAAAGTTGTTAATAAATGAAATTGAGTGAAACTGACAAAATTTTTGTATTGGAGTTGTATTGGGGGTGGGTGTTACAGTGTGCGGATTTTTTTCATATTTTCGAAACAGCATTTAATAGATGTTATATGCATTTTCGCGAAAAATAAACATTCTAGTTACAAATTTACAGAAGATATGGCATTTTTTAAATATCATTTGTATGGGAGGTGGACGTAAAAATGGGCGGATTAAGTTCATATTTTCAGGAGCTCATTCTTTTTATTATAATATTAATGTTTTATGAAAATTGAGTTGATATGTTTAAAATTATGGAAGCTATGCCACATGTTATATTTAAGTTGTATGGGAGGTGGGCGTAAAAGTGGGCGTATTTTTGTAAAAAAAAAAACTAAAATTCTTAAAAAATTTAAAATAAATTGAATTGAAGCTCCGCAACCTCCTTGATTTATGGCCATTAAATACACTACACGGCCACAATCTGAGATTAATTTCCCAAACACTTACATATTTCATTCTTTCTTCTTCATTCCATGACTTGTCTTGATTTAAATTTTGCAAAAATTTTTGCCGAATATCGAAACCGAAACTCTAAAAAAACTGTAAAAATAAATTATATTTATAAATAAAATTGAACTACGAACAAATTAACTGTATAATAAACAAATTAGAGTGCAATGTTCGGCTGTGCCAAATCTTAAATACCCTCCACTTAAATATAATGAGAAATACAAAAACAACACTGGTTATAGGACTGGAATATCCTTATTCTGTGTTTCCTATTCAGTCCTAGTGCAAATTTTATTATTATTTAATATATTGTTTGAAAGGCAATTTCACGAACAACATAATTTATTTCAAATGTTTAGAAGTTTTATCTAATTTTGGCCATTTAAAATTGATGTAATTAAAGGGTGTCCCAACTAGAACGCAGTTTTTAAATTTGGCGCCATTCGAAGTGTCATTGTTTGACATTTGAACAATTGTTAGTGTTTGCTAGTAGAAGGTACGAGGTTAGTAAAAATGGAGCGCTACACGAATGAACAACGCATTCTCATTAAATTGTTTTACCGAAATGGTGAAAGTTTTGCGGCTACAGTTCGCAAATTGCGATCAATTTGGGGTCACAATAATGCTCTAAAAGAGTCAACTATAAAGAGATTAATGGATAAATTTGCTGAAACTGGGTTTGTTATAGTGATGTAAATACAACAACGCGCCTTCGACCAGGTCAATCGACCGAAAATGTTGCAGCTGTACGTGATGATGTCGCTCAAACTCCATCCACCTCAATTCGACACCGAGCTCACCAAATTGGTGTCTCCAAATCCACTATGCAGCGAATTTTGACGAAAGATTTTCATCTTCATTCATACAAAGTTCAATTGACTCACGCACTGATGCCAGCTGACCATGGACAGCGAAGGGAGTTTGTTAATTGGGTATTGGACAGACAACATGAAAATGCTGATTTTGCCGATAAAATCACCTTCAGTGACGAGGCCCATTTCCATCTTGATGGCTTCGTCAATAGGCAGAATTGTCGCATTTGGGGTGAGGAAAATCCTGAATGTGGACGGCATGTGATTTCAACAAGACGGCGCCACATGTCATACAGCTAGAGAAACAATTCAATTGCTGCATCAGTCATTTCCCGGTCGTGTTATTTCGCATTTTGGAGACCAGAATTGGCCGCCTAGATCGTGCGATTAAACACCTTTAGATTTTTTTCTTTGCGGTTTTTTGACGTCGATGGTTTACGCGAATAAGCCGCCGATGACTCAAGCCTTAAAAGAGGAAATTGGACGCTGCATTAATGAAATACCGCAGCATTTATGCAAAAAGGTCATTAAAAATTTCATTAACAGATCGCGTGTGTGCCAGCAAAGGCGCGGCGGGTATCTACACGATATCGTGTTCCATACATAACCTCATTCCGTCTACTTTACGATATAATAAAGTTTCACGATTTTGTTTTAAATATCTGTGTTTTATTTGAAATTTAAAAATTTCGTTCTAGTTGGGACACCCTTTATATTCATAACAATCTTGAGAGTGTAATTTAACAATTTATAAAATTAAAAGAACATTTTTCCATATTCGTTTGGTTAAATTTGATCTCAACAACGTTATTTACAAGATATTTATGGTTGGTTGTTATGCCCGAAAGTGGACTTAATTCGGGAGCTATTGCCAAATATGGACTGATATTAACAAAATTCAGTAGCATAATTGCCGTATTAACGATATAAGTATGATTTCTGATCTGTATAAAATGTTGATTCGATATCGATATTTATTAGACATTATTGAGGGTCAAATTGTTTTTCGGAAGTTTTTCTTCTTAAACTTCGGAACAGAGAATTTTATACAGATGTTAAAATTCAATATAATAATAGTACATTTAAGATACATGTTATCTAGTGTTAACGTAAATTTCAGTAGTGGACCTTATATGGGGCATATGGTCAAATATGGACCGATATTTTCAAAATCCAGCAGTCTGATTTTGGTATATATGTAAATGCTTCGTGTAAAATTTTGTATCGGTGTCGTTATTTATACGAAATTTATGAGTGTTGAAGTGATTTTCGGAAGATCGCTTCATATGTTGAATATGGTCAAATATGGACCGAGATCCACAAATTTCAGTAGTATGATTTTTGTGTATATGTAAATGATTTGTGTAAAGTTGTGAGTCGATAACGACATTTATAAGGTAAATATAAGGATAATTGACTTTTTCGGATGTGGTCCTTATATGTGAACTATGACCAATTATGGACCGACCATCATAAAATTTAGTACAACAATTTATATATTAATAAGAATTAGTTGTGTCGAATTTTAACCTTGTAACAGTTTTAATACAAGATTTATACGTACTTAAATGAATTTTAAAAGTGGACTTTATATGGGGTCTATGGTCAAACATGGATCGAACAAAAAAAATTTCATGCTGCAATTTATTTTTATATGGCACTTATTTTTGCTGAATTTTGTATTAATATTCCAATTTTATAGGCATTTATTTATCATTAAGTAATATTTGGGGAAGATATTTGTATGGGAGCTATGAGAAATTATGGACCGATTCTTACTATTTTCCTCAAATTTCATGGCAATATCTGCAATATATTTAAAAAAAATTGCAAGAAAAATGTTTGAAAATATCAAATTTTTATTGAGGTAGTCTCACACTTTGGTCCATAACTCTGGTTCTACTAAACCGATTTTGCTGATTTTGACAAACTGGTTAGGAGAACTATTTTTTTTTTGTACGCCTTGTTGATTTTGGTTGCGTCTTTTGGACGTGAAAGTGTTTATACAGACAGATAAACGGACAAACAGACAGACAGACGGATATGGCTCAATCGGCTTAGTTGGGTCTCAGAAGAATATTTCTCAATGTTACACACGAAATGACAAACTTATATATACACGTACCATCATTCACCATTTGTGGTGGAGGGTATAAAGCGAATAGTTTTGTAGAGTATGATCGATATTGGGTTTTTGATGGAAGCTGAACTGAAATATTTCAAATATACTATAATTTTCCGAAATTATTTAATTTTTCAGAAATATCTCGAAATCATAATTTTCAACGTAGGCTGTTATTATTAAAGTTATTGGTAAAGTTTTTCGGTTGTCCTGAAAATAAATCAATAAAAATAATGCAATGGTTTTATGAAAGTTTAGGTAAAAGCTTTTTAAATTAAAAATTTTACCGGCCGGCATGTAAATACATAAAATGATTTAAACTTTTATTGTTGTTGTATACATCTGATTGTTGACAAATATTAAAAGAAAAATACATAAACAACAACTATTGTTATGTACAATAATAAATAAGAATGTGAATGTCATCAATGACAACATCATCATTGATAAAATAAACAAGAGAAGACACTTCTGTGCACTCATCTGTGCTCAAAAACAAACTCACACACATGTACTCGTACATACTTATTCAGTTTTCTGTTTTTATTTTTGTGGTTCTCAGATAATTAACAACAACAATAAATAATGTTAAAAATCTAATAACTTTTCGAATGCAGGGAATTTAAAGACTAAATTATATAAAAATGTCTTATTGAATTTATTATGAAATGTTTATTAAACATTCTTTTTTTTTCAAATTGATGGGGTTTTGTTTTGTGTTAACCATTTTTATCAACTTTATTCTTTTTTGTACTACATATTTATTTTTGTTGAAATAAAAAAAAATTGGCACTTTAATAGCAACCTATTCGGTAATCTTTCATTATTGTTTAAACTTTAAAGGATAGGATTTATTAATGTGCAATATATCATTGGGTTATAAATGAAAATTGTAGAAATTACAAATGGAATGTAAAAACAAGTAAGAAAGTATAGTCGTTCAAGCCCGACCATATAATATCCTAAAACAGTTTTTCAGAAATATGCGCTATTATGGACCGATCATCCAACAATTTAGTGCCATGACTTTGCTGTGAATATAAATATTATGTATGTCAAACTTTATCTCGATATAAATAATTTTAAACGATTTATTGAGGTTTAAGTGAATTACGGAGAGGGTCTTATATGGGAGTTTCAACTAATTATGGAGCGACCATTATAAAATTGCACTATGTTATATACTAAACATATTTGTGTTCAGCGTTACCGTTGATGCGACTAAAGTCGCAATTTGGCCCTTTTACAGATGCCTTGCCACTTTTTGTGTAACTTTTTTTTTTTGTTTTACATACTTGATACATATTAGTTTTTTATTTATTTTTTTATTATATGCATATGTAAACATACATCATATACAACATTTAAATGAAAAAAATACGATTTTTATTTTTGTTTTGATTATTTTCCATCTTTTTAAAAGTGTTGCTCCTTTTTTTAAGAAATCCCCTTTTTGTGCGACTTTCTCAAATTTGCCAACGGTAACGCTGTTTGTGTTAAATATTATTTGGAGACCAACATTTTTAAGAGAGTTATACTCTTTATAGTGATTTTCGGAAGTAGGCCATATATGGGAGCTATGATCAATTATGGAGCGATCTGCACAAAATTTGTAGATGTGATTTGGCTTCATTTTTTAAATCTGTAAAAGCCTAATTATTGCTAGAGACCTGTGCAACAATTAGCAATAATTTGGCTTTTATAGATTTTAAAAATATCAATTAGTCGACGAGTTATAGCTAAATATGCTGAAAATCGGCAATTGACTGCAAAGTTCGAAGATCGATTAAAAAAAAATTCAAACTGACGTAAACAAACGTTGCGATACGGGTCTTCTAATTTAGCCTCTATTTTCATCCCTCGCTCTCAGAATCGACATAACTTTTGCTAACCTGAATTTGTTCCACAGTGTTATCTGCATATACTAGGATATCCAAATTCTGTAATTTTACTTTTATTCAAATAAGATATTTTAGCTTGTTTGAATAATTTTATTACAAAAATTGTAAAGTAAATTAAGAGATTACCCAACAAACCAAAAGGCTTTAAAAATCGTTTGTAACAAACTTACTACCATAAGCGTTACGTTTGCAAAACTGTTATGATAATTATTATGAAAGGCTTGTTAACAATTATTTTATCAAGAAAATTGAACCCTTGTGATAATATTTCTAGTTGAAACTTACAACAAGTTTAGAAGCGCAATTATGAAATAAGCTTACTGGAAAATAGTTTTTGAAACATGATTAAAGTAAGCTTATTTTTGTAACATTTTTTATAAGCTTATAAATTCAATTAAAATAATTCTTTTTAAATTTTATATATTTTTATTTTTAATTATTTTTTTCATGTTTTTCATATTTATATGTATAAAACTTATAATAGATGTAAAATGAAAAATTTAAAATATTCTTAAAAATATAAAAAGCAAACAAACGAAATTCATGATAATAGTAAGATATAGCAAAACTAGTAAACAATTTACATATAACTTTAATTCTGTACAATTTTAAACTGTTCCTTATATTTAGTTCTGCATATTTGTCTATTTTTGGCAAATTGGAAAAATGATTTTGTACATTTTATAAACTCGTCTTCACTCAATCCAATAGAAATTGCGGCATCTATAAAATTAAAAAAAACGAATGCATTAATAAATGTATAAATACTATATATAGTATATTACTTCTTATGGCTTTTGATGTACTCAGGCTACGCACATTAATTATGTCAGATTCCACATCTTCTTCAGAACTTGAAACCTCGTTTTCACTTTCACCCAAATTTGCATCACTAAAATTTAAACTAATCTGACTAGAGCTGGCTGGAACTTCACTCGAATCGTTTATTTTAGGTTTTTTAACATTTAAAAGCAATTCAACAATTTCTTTTGATTCCTTTCGAACACTGTGTTTTAATTTATATGGCATTTTTAGAATTTAATTTTAATTACCTTTTTTAACACAGATTTTATATTATTTTTATTTTGTAATTTATTAAAATACCACTCTTAAACAATTTAATACACTGATTTTGTCAAACAAAAGAAAAATACTGAAATAAAGAAGAACAATAATAAGAAAATCAAGAAATAAAATAACGGGATCTTTTTACCGAAAACACTTACAAAACTATTACGAGTATAAGTCTTTTATAATCACATTTGCAAATCTTGTTTTTCTTACTTAGTATATAGTAAGTATAATTGCAAATACTATTGTTATACGAAGCGTTTTTGAAGGATTATTTTAAAAGTGTTCATAATTTACAATAAAATAAACCCATCTCATAAGTATGCTTATGAAATGTTGTAGAAAATTCTTAATTATAAGTTATTTCTTGAATTTAGTTACATTTTGATTATGCCTTGGTTTGTTGGGTAGGGTTTCTTCTCATCAATCACACCTCGTATTGTGTATACGAGTAGATATGAATATACCTTTAATAACGTTATCTATTTCATCACAGTCATTAATGTCATACTCAATATCACATCCGTTAACAATTTCAAGAATACATCCTTCATTACTTTCTTCTAAGCGAACATTTTCATTAGTATTACTTATTTGAATTTATCAATAACTGCCAAATATCAAATAAAACATAATTGCGACTATGCTAATATTATCGAATAATGGCCTCCCCATCGTTCAGTCGTCCTTTTATTACTAATAGGGCATATAAAATTACCGAAATTTGCTTTTACCGGTAAACGGTAAATTTTTTATTTCAAAACCGGTTTATCGGTAATTTACCGGTAATTCTGTTTAATTTTAAGTTTATCAGTAACGAGTAAAATAAATGCTTAAAATTGTGTAAAGATAAATATATATTGTTATATATTAAAGTAATAAAACGTTTAATGCATTGTTCAACAAAGTTATTTAAAATAAATGTAATTATTAATAAAACAAAATAAGAATGTTAAAATATATTATATCATTAAGAGAAAATTTTAATTTTTGAATAGATCTGCGTGTGTATTAAAATATGCTCGCAATAGGCAAATGGTGTCAATTGTATTGTCATTAAGGCTGGTTCTAATTTTTGTGCAAATTAACCCTGCTGCAGAAAAAGCTCTTTCTGATTCCACACTCGTCGGCTTTACTGTCAAGAGGTGGTTGAACGCTATCGTCAGATACTTTCCACGCTTTTGTTCTTTTTCAAGGAGTGCGATTTCTTTTTTTATTACTTTTGTTAAAATCGTGGTATTGGTTACGTTGGAAATTTTATTAAATTTTATTTTATTTTGATTTTTAATGGCCAATTGTAGCCTGTCTTTCATTGTTAACTGGGTTGATTCAGGGATTTCTTCTACATCATCAGAAGACTCGTTTGAATCATTTGTCGAGTTACATTCATTTCTCATGTTCAATATAGAACGAAGCGTCACAATAGTTTGTATCAATGAAGGTTTATGTAGTTTTAACCTAATAATAAAAAATATAACATTTTATATTTAAATTTAACTTCAATTGGAATGAAATATTTATCAACAATTACCGAAATTGCCGGTATTTTTCTTTTAAATTTACCGGTAAATTCGGTAATCAATACGACCGGTAAAACCGGAAAACCGGTTAACCGTTTACCGGTAATGTAACCCCTAATTACTAAATAACAATTAATTATTTTTCGGATTTCAGGAAAAAATGCATATATTCGTTCAAAAGGAAAAATTCTCGATATAGTTTCACATTGTAGGTACTCTGGAAGGCATTTACAGAATTATGCAAATTAAAAATGCCATCATTAAATTTAGAATATGAATAATTCTGCAAAAAAAAATTTAAACAATTATTTTTATTCGACTAGTTACTCTACATACAATTTGTCTAAGTATTTGTTAATAGAAAATGTTAATTTTCAAATTTCAAATTGTTCGATTATTCGAACAAACCCTACCACTCGTGGTTAACAAATTGAAATAAATAAAATTATCACATGCATACTCGTATGTATGTATGTTGTATGTACTTATTTATATTGTTATAAATATCATACAATTTTTTATATTTCTTATTATTGTTTATTTGACCTTTTTTATTAAGATTTTGGTAATTATTAAAGCTTTAGGTCTTTTTAAAATCTATATCCTGAAGAAGCTACCCAAAGATTAGCGAAATATTGAAATACAAAATTTAAATATTTTAGAAAAAAGACCAAAAGCTTTAATAATTACCAAAATCTTAATAAATTTTTTTAATACAATTTTTTGTTTGAAATAGTTTTCAAAATTTAAATACTGTAATTTGTATATAATTCTTTTGTTCATTCTTGATCTGCTTTATTTATAATGTAAAACAACGCATTTTTAATTCTACGAATTCATATAAAATAGATCAATTTATTCCGTAAGTTATAAATAAAAAATTTTAACTAATTAAATTTTATCAAATAATAGAATTATTTCGTTCAAGAACTTTTAATATACTAAGATGGAAGAGATTCGATTTCATATACACCCAATTCTGTTTTTACACGGTAATTGGTTCTGGAAAACTTCGTGTAAAAAAGCAAAATTGGTATTTGGTTCATTATTTCTAAAATTTGAAATTAGTGAAAAACAAGGATTTTTTAAGAACAACCCTGCAAATAATATTGGACTACGTGATCCATTTTAGATGAAATAGACTACTTACAACATGGTCCAATGTAATGCAGTCATGGACCATGTCATAGTTAAACAAGAGTTTGTAGTTAAACGACATGGTTTCGTGTTAACACGATTGCATAATGAGTTGTTGTTGTTTAAAAATAGCCCTCTTGAATACTCCATGGAGTAGTTTTGGGACTACTCCGATGGGTTATATGGTCCAATCCTAGGACATCGCAATGTTAAATGGACCACCTTTTTTTCATATATTTGGAGTAGTTTTGGAGTACTCCTACTCCTCTGTGGACTAGTCTTTACATGCATGTATGGACTAGTCGCGTTATTTGCAAGGAACTATTCAGGGTTATAATATTAAATCACATATACAAACATACATATATGTACATATCTACAATGTGTGATATGCACTCTAAACTTAAAAGTAATGTAAAAAAATGCATGTATGACAAGTTGATCTGATTGTGAATTTAGGGAATTCCCCTAAATTTGTAATATTCACAATTGCCCTGACCAGCGTTGTCAACTTTGAAATTTCAAAACGCACCTAAATGGAGATAAAAGCGCACTATTTACAAAAAAACGCACCAAGTTAAGAATTTCGTTTTTGTTTCTAATATTTATTGAATTAATTTGAAATTTTTTAATATCATAAATTCTATAAAAAACTTTTTATCAACGATTATTAGTAAAAGTAATACATAATAGTAAAAGCCTTTGTTTTAATAAATGAGCTAATAAAGATAAAATAAGCATTTAACCACTCCAAATTTAACTCAATAATATCATATTATTCGGAACTAAAGTACTAATTGGTAAAAAAGCTAATTTCAGTACATATTTGGTACTTTTTTATATATATTTTTGTTTTCTAGTTAAAGTACTTCTATTTGATTTTTTCCAATAAAATTTGTTAGGATTCCACTGGTACTCTAACCCTGGTTGTTCGTCTACAGTTCAGTAGACCAAACCATCAGGTTATACAAAAATTTTTATTTACATGTTTAAAATCTTAATTTGATTTTCAAACAAAGATTTTTGAAGAATTTAATTTCATTTATCATATATTCGTATTTAAAATACATTTTTTCATCATACAGATTTCATGAGTTATGAATTATTAAAAAACTGCAATTAAAAATTAGTAAAAATAAAGACTTCATCACATTTTCGAAAAAATTAAAAAACACTCAAACAGGTGTATTTTATTGTAGAAAGATTTTTCTCACACTGAAACAAAGAGTTGTGTTGAATTTCCTTTGGTGCCACCAAAAATTAAAAAGCGCACCAAAATTTGAAAAAAGCGCACCGCGCACCAACTAAAGAATTTTTATTTATTTATTTATTTATTTATTTATTTATTTATTTGCTTGTATCCACAAAATGGAAATTCCTTTAAATTTTTGATATGAACACATTTCGCAAAAATTCAATTTAACCAACAAAATTTAACCCCAAAAGATTTTGAATCGTGCTAAATGGAATGAATGGAATCTTGTAAAAAATGTAAAATTTGTTTACTTTTAAACCGTGTTATATTAAAACCGTGTAAAAAAAGGGCGTGAAAAAACATAATTAGGTGTATAGCCAATATACATACATACAACTGTTTGGGTTGAGCATATATCATGCTCACTACTTCCGGTCTTATACAGAGTATCCCCTGGTAATGTCTTTCAGAAACTCGTCTGTCGACAGCTAGAGTGAGAAGGCACAGCTGAGTAACCTTATTGGCATGCTAAAACCGATGCGTCTCAGGTAACTAGGTGGCCACCGAAATGAAGAGGCACTGAAATTCAACTGTTTGACCTGCCTAGAGGTTGTTGGCAACCCCAACACTAGGATCGGATGGGAGGCCTAATCAGTCCCTCAATCTTAAACTGAAATGATTACTGAAACCGCATGCGGCCCTTTGTTCCTCTAGGAACCAACCACAGGACATAATATATATATATATATATATCATGGTGTATTTTTATTATTTTTTTATAAATGGCGGTCTTTTTTTTGTGAAAAATACATTTGAGCGAACAAGAGTTCTGTCAAAATTGTTGGAACAAGAACATAATATCGACAAGAGTTGTTCACACGAAGCAAATTCAAGAGAGAAGAAAGCAGATTTTGAAACAGATTTTGCTGTTTATACATATAGTACATATATGTATGTATGTATGTTCATAAATCACATACTCGTGTGACAATAGAGTTAGGCAAATGGAATTATCAACGGATAAAGTTTAACCACCCTCTGCAATCAGAATCAATGAAACCTCTAAGGGATTGGCAACCGAGTCCATAAAACAACAATAAAGATACCTATTCTTAAATCTACTTTTTACCGGCTTCTTCATATGGTACTTACTAAACTAAATACATATGTATGTATTTATTGCTGATACCATTGAGAATGGGTTTCGAAAATGTGTGAAAGAGTACAATTTCACTCCTTACAATGTTTATCAAGTGTGTAAATTATTAATTCAAAATATTTACCAAAGATTCTTTTTGTCTTATGCAACTTTTAAAGAATGTGACTTTATGATAGCCATTTAATTTAATTAATCGAAACCTATTGTTGAAGGATAATAATATTCTTAATATTGGAACGTGTCTACTGAGCACTGCTAAAATCTCTGTATTTGACAAAAAGAATTATCACAATTAATAAACTAGGGAATCCAAAAAAAAAATAATCTTTTACGATTGTTTTAACTTTTTGTAATTACACATCTCAAAACAATAGATTATGGAGAAAGTGAGAAGAGAACTAAAGGAATTAGTTTTCCTCCTCATTTTCAGAGAATAGTAATGGAAGGTGAATAAAATGAATTAATTCTTTGAGATAAATTGATAATAACTTTGCAGGCGTATTGCATTGGGCCAAGTTAGTGATGATACGATTATGTACATAAATATGTATGTACAGTTGTGTTCAAAAAAATAGGAGTGCCCTTAACAAATATCTATTTTGTTATTTTTTTTTACAAAAACACAAAATTTTATTTCACTTTTTTTTGTAACATTAAACAAGAAATTCTTAAGAAATTATTACATAATTCCATAGGTGATTAAAGCTATAAAAATAAAAATATATGCATTTTTAACAAAACATAATGTAAGTCCATTGTTCAAAATAATAAGAGTATTATACTTTTCATTAAAAAATATTAACAAAATAAATTCAAAACAAGTCGAAAACGTTCAGAATGTTTAATATTTCGTAGAAAACCCTCGGTTCTTAATAACAGCGGTACATCGCCGCGGCATGGAGTCGATAAGGTCCCTACAGCGTTTTACTGGGATGTTACTCCACGCATCCTGGACTGTGCGCCATAAAGCCTTAGCATTAGACGGTTTCTTTTCGGAAACATATTTTTTAACATCCCCCCATAGGTGTTCTATGGGGTTTAGGTCAGGAGACTGGGCGGGCCATGGCATAACCTCAACCCCGTTGGCACGAAACCACTCCTTCGCTAATTTACTGGTATGTTTCGGGTCATTGTCTTGTTGGTAGACCCATTTCAGAGGCATATTCCACTCTGCGTATGGTAGCATGGCATTATCTAAAATTTCGACGTACACCCGTTGGTCCATGATCCCTTTTACTTCATATAATGGACCAATACCATTGTAAGAAAAACATCCCCAAATCATAACTTTTGCTCCTCCATGTTTGATGGTCTTTCTGGTGAATTGTGGGAGATATTCTGTCTTGGGTGGACGTCGGACATATTGTCTAGAACCAGTTCCTCCAAATAGAACGATCTTACTTTCATCGGTCCACAATACGTTTCGCCATTTTTCTTTATCCCAGTTTACATGATCCTGGGCAAATTTCAAACGGGAGTCTGCCTGTTTTTTTGTGAGTAAGGGTACTTTTCTGGGACTTCTGGCGAATAAATTATTTTCGACTAAACGTCTTCGAATAGTAACGGTGCTTACGCTTAGATTAAGATCCTTTTGGATAATTTTTGATGACGCAGAAGGATCAGCCTTACTAAAATGTACTATGCGACGGTCATCTACGGGCGTTGTTTTACGTTTTCGGCCTCGAGTTTCGCCTTTTTCCGTATACCGTAAAGCATTGGTTATCATCTGATCTGAGCACGACATTATTTTTTTTATTTCCCGATAAGTTTTGCCTTCTTTTCTAAGATTTTTTATTAAATTTCGTTTCTCTTCGGTGCAATGCTTACCACGCCCCACTATTTAAAAAAAATCAAAAATTTTGCAAAGAAAATTAAAGAACTGTACCCATAGAGCTTATTTATACTTACTTTTTGAATTTATAGCTTAAATTCTAAAAGTTTAACAATTAAATTTCTCAGTTAATGAAATTACTCCTATTTTTATGATCAATGCACTTTGGAACCAAAAAAGAAAATAAATTAATTGCAGGATAAATACTTCAATTAGCTTGATTATTCCTTTTGTGTTTTACTTTCCACATTCCATACTAAGTACCGTTACAATATGGCTTACTTAAGAAGTTGCCAAATTTCTAAAGATCAATTGAATAAATATATGATATGGTAACTCCTATTTTTTTGAACACAGCTGTATGTATGTTTCTGTTGTTGTGGGTTAGTGCAAAATAAATGGTATGAGTTAATACTCGTATAGGCCATTTCAATCTTAAATAATGAAATTGTCTATTTGTGCCTCGAAATATATGCATACATACATACATACATACATATGTATGTATTTTTCAATCCACGTTTCTCTACCCTGCCAACATTTTCTATTGCGGAAGTGACTCAGAAGTGACGCTAAGAAGTTGAAACTCATCTTCTGCGATACCATTTTCTGATCGTAGAAGTGTCTTCCGTATTGAGAAGTTGTACCCCCCGGAAGTAACTTCCAGAAGTCACTTCAGCGTAACTTCAAGAAGTCACTTCAGCGTAACTTCCAGAAATTATTTTCTTCGCCTCTCTTTTGCTTTTGATTTTTGTTTGCCTTTACAGATAATACACTCATATTGATTATGGGATAACAAATATGTAAAAACTACAACAATAACAATAACAAATCGAAACCACACTTTACCACTGACCGACCAGAGCAAATGACAAAATAAAACTAATTTCTATGATGTCGAAAACTTCTTTTTTGCATTCTTTTCATTTCATTTATAACGGGACATGTCATTTTCGGCTGGTGTTGTAAACAACAAACAATCTTCCAAACGTCGTCTGGATGACTAAAAGACGACTGCAATGTAAATTGTTATTGTTATCTTCCAATTAACGTCTGGAAGTGAGTAAGACGTAACGCCTTTGACGATGGACGATGAAAGAAACTTCCAATTGCTGGCAGGGTAATAGTGTCTTTGTCTGTCTAGTTGGACTGTTTTTTTTTTTCTATTTCTGTTTCTATTTATGTTGTATGTATGCGTGCGGGTGTGACGTCATTGTTATTTTGTATCAATTTATATCAGGTTTTTTTTTTTTTTTGTTATGTATTGTTATTGTTATTGTCGTTGTTGTATTTGTTTTGTGAGTGTTCAATTTGTTTTTCTTTTTGTTTCAGTTTCTGTTTTCATTTTTTTCTTCGTCTCTTTTGTCTGAGCTCATCTACAGCACTCACTCAGAAAAATCGGTATAAAAAATAACAAACATTTTGTTTTTAGTTCCTAAATGAACACGAAACGTGAACGTTTAAATTTCGATTACTAAACTTGACTAACTGACTAACGGTTTTAGTTAAAAAATAATAAAACATAACGAAATAATTTAAATATTTAAAGGAAAATACCAAAGAAATACTAAAAACATTGAAATAAAAACAAATTATAATTATTGGAAACAATTTATCAAATATTTAAAAATATAAACCAACGACAACAAAAAAAAAATATTAGTAAATATGGGTTGCGCCACCACTACTGTTAAAATTGCTTCCATTATTTTCAATATTTTATTGGCGGTGAGTTAAATTTTTCTTTTGCTAAAGACAAAAATTTTAAATATTTTAGAAAATTTTAATTTTTTTGTTCACAAATTGTGCTTCCGTCTTTGATCTGTTATTAGTCATATTTAAATAATTCGTTGTTATTTTTATTTAAAATTTATAGTTTTTTTCTGTATTTTATGTGACATTGAGCATGATGTCATTTGACAACACACACAAATCATTAAGAAACAACTCATTTCAAGTGTAAAAAGATACGGCATTAATGTACTTATATTCGCGAATGGAAATTAGTTTATGATTTATATAGGTAATTAGAAATAATTCTCAGCTGGTCCCAGGTCAACAGGTGAGATATCGCTGACATAAAACTTGTTGCATTTATTTGTATTAATTTAATTACTTTCCAATAAGAACTACAGAGATTCGTAATTTATGTTTTAATTTATGTACTGTTTTGCAAGTACATATACATACATATGTAGGTACCTAGTAATAGTAATTTTTAAATGGAAAATAAATAAAGCTTGTTTGATTATAATGTTTACATTGACAGTCAGATGTGCAGACACTTTTTAATCGACAACTTAAATATGTGTTTGACTTTTATATGACTCATGCTTTAGTCCATATTGAATCAGATTTTAATTACGACACAAATTTAAAAGCCCATAATCATAGTCATAGAAAAAACATACTTTAAGCAAAAGCATGCTTTTGTTTTAAATTCAAAACAAAATTTATATATTTTTGTTGTTTAAAAGTCTACTTTTACTTAAAGTGACTATGATTATGGGCCAATGTAAATTAAATCATGTTAGTTTTCTTGAAAAAAAAAATAAATCAGAAAAGTTAAATAACATTTACTTGTAAATCTAGTAATTCTAATAATTTAATGTTTTGTTGAAAGACAATTAGAGTATTCAAAAACCAAAACCGCAAACGTTAAGCGGTTTTTTCGGTTTGAGCCCTGATCCATTTCGAATATTTTAAATTTTCGAATAATTTGATTTTGAAAACAACAAAAGTTTCTTTAATTATTTTTTTTTTTTTAATTTTTATATGTATTTGCTTTTCCTGTTATACTTTTTGACAATATTTTCTTATTTTTGTATCAAAAGTCACTCTCAATATTTTGTAAAGACTAGGAATGCCAAACGGGGCTGGTTTTTCAAATCTCGGGATTTTCGGAATCACGGAATTTTAAATACATATGTTAAATACATATGTACATACATACATATGTATATTAATTTTCTTCAGTTTCAACAAGATCATAATTTACAAATAAATATTTTATTAACACTTAAACATTGATAAGTAAATTAAATTCCATATGGTATCGAATGTGTCTGCCTATTTCGCTGGTATCTTAGATTTAATGAACAGCATGAGCGGCATAGTTAAATTTCATTAAAAAAAAAATATACATACTCGTACATACTAGGGTATAAAAGAATTCTTTCGAATAATTATTTGAAGAATTTTAATTTTATGAAGAACAATCGAATAAATATTATTGCGTTTGTTTATCGTCAGATTTTAAAATTTTATAATTAAAACAGTATAATAATTTAACATCGCTTCAATTTTAGTTACATGATATTTATTAAACATAATGTACATATATTTGAGTATGTATGTATGTATTATTATCTATTATTTCAACTTTGTTCGATGATGACATTTTTGAATATCAGAAGTGGAATAAATCTGTCTAGTGAAAAACTACAATATTTTATACTTATAAACGAAAGTTAAAAAAGTTTTTCAATCACTATAAATGAATGCTCTGATAGCTCATTATACAAATATGTATATACATATGTATGTATGTAAATATTAATGTACTCAAATAAGATATAGTCCTGAACGAAATTTAGAAATTTTAGAATCCAAATAAGTATTTGGATTCTTTTGATATTTCAAAAGAAAGTATTTAAAGTGATTGAAAAAATACTTATAGGATTAAACATATATTAAATTTAGTAATAAACTTTTGGAAACACCATGATACATATTATTAAAACATATTAATACATCGCATTGAAATAATTAGAAAATACAGGAAAATGCAAAATTAATAGAAAAGGAATAAATATGCAACTTTATATAATCCTTATTGAGGATATTGAGGATAACATTAATGATGGTGATAATGTTTGGATAGAATAAAAATTTATATAAGTGATGTCATTAAAGAGAAATTTAATTTATTAAATTTAATTAATTAATTTAAAACAAGTTAAAATCTCTCATTCGAATTATTCGAACAAAAGAAATATCGAATAATTTGGATACCCTAATACATACGTACATATATAATTTGCACAACCGTTAAAAGCAAAATAAAAATTTTGACAGACTTTTTTAAATTTCAAATAAATTTTGCCATCCCAGTGCTTTATTGCAATAAGTTTATATGTGTGTACATTAGGGTACAACCAAAATAAGGATATTGTGCTGAAACCGAAAAATGTTTGCTCAGGTTATTTCGGAACAAAAACGTTACGCGTCGAAGCCGATTTCTGAAAGCCCTTTAAGATTTTTTTTTTATTTTTTTCAACTTTTTTATTTTTTCAACATTTTTTATTTTATAATTAACTATTTACATTTCTTAATGTAATTATATGATTATAATCAAAATCACAATCTAAAAACTATCTTTGTTAAGTGAAATTAACTTAAGAATAAGAGTTCGTGTTGGTTTGCATTGGGGGAAAATATCTTGTACGACTTTGATGGCGCGTTCCGCACAAATGTTGCTGCGTTTTTTTTTTTTAATTATTGAATCATATTTCATCCAATATCTGAGCATTAGTTAAGCCCAAAAATGATTTGCGAAGTCATTTTTATTGTAACAATGGTCTGAAAACCAAATGTTGTACCAAGGGCCACATATAAATTCGCATATTGCATATAATTTGCTACGATATTTTGGAATTAGTATGTAAGCTAGAATCGCAAGAATTGCTCTAGAATTCCATGTAGCATTACTAATCGGTGGTATAGTTTTAAAGTTTATAAATGGAAATTTATTGTGCTCCATATAGTATTTAAAAGCTTGTCCTAGTTCATATAAATATTGCATATCATCACGCCACTTTAAATTTCCAACATATAGCCGTTTCTCGTTTTGCTGATATTCGTGTTTACATGGATAGGGCGATTTTAATATTTTCAAAAATTGTAAAAAAGTTTTATCCCTAACGGACATATATTATAGTTTTTATTTATTCATAAAAAAAAATTATAAACATATTTATATACATACATATGTATATGGACATATTGTTTTATGAACTTTTAATAAAATTAGGATTAAGATATTTATTATGAATAAGGTCAATAAAGATGTTTAAACTATGTATCTGAATTGAAATGTTAGAATTGGAACAATATAAAACACACAGGTTCTGTGACTTGGACCAGAAGGTAAACTTTTTGAACTTCGACAAGTAGTAAACAATTCTACATAACTTTATTTTAACAAAAGTTGTGACAGAAGTGCCAACCTAACTTTGAACATCTTTGTTTTTATACCCTTCACCATCGTGAGAAGGGTATATATAAGTTTGTCATTCCGTGTGTAATTTCTACAAAAAAAATTTCCGACCCTATAAAGTATATATATTCTGGATCCTTATAGATATCGAAGTCGATTAAGCCATGTCCGTCTGTCTGTCTGTCTGTTGAAATCAGTTTTTTGAAGTCCCCAGATATACTCGGGATCCAAACTTTCAATAATTCTGTCAGAAGTGCTTTCGAGAAGTTTGCTATTTAAAATCAGCAAAATCGGATTAGGTCAACCAGAGTTATGAACCAATATGTGAGACCACCTCTATAAAAATTTGATATTTTTCGTCCATTTTATTGCAATATTTTGAAATATATTGGAGATAATACTATGAAATTTTGTATACGTTGTTTGTATGCCAAAAGAAGAAAGTGTGCGGAAAAAAGTAAGAATCGGTCCATGATTTCTCATAGCCCCCATACAAATATATATATTCCCGAAATATGGCTTAATGATAAATAAATGCCTATAAAATTGGAATATCAAGACAAAATTCAGCAAAAATAAGTTTTATGCAAAAAGAAATCGCAAAACGAAATTTTTTTAGTTCGGTTCATGTTTGACCATAGACCCCATATAAAGTCCACTTCCAAAATTTATTTAAATACGCATAAAACAGATATAAATAATGTTAAACGGCTAAAATTTGACATAAATACTCTTTATAGGCAAATAAATTGTTGTACTAAATTTTATGGTAGTCGGCCCAGAACTGGTCATAACTCCCATACAAGGACCACATCTGAAAACGACATTTTTCCCCATATATATTGTATAAATATCGGTGCCCACTCAAAACTTTGCACAGATCATTTTAATATATACAAAAATCATTCCACAAAATTTTGTTATTTTCGGTCTATTTTTAACCGTATGCCCCATATAAAGCCCTCTTCCGAAAATCACTTTAATACTCATAAATCGCTTATAAATAAGGGTACCAACCCAAAATTTTACACGGATCATTTACATGCATGCCTAAATCAAACTGCTGGATTTTGAGAATATCGGTCCATATTTGACTATATCCCCCACATAAGGTCCACTCTCGAAATCCACGTTAATACTAATATATATCGTATATATACCGTTATTATGTTGAAATTCGACGTGAAATATCCTCATATGCATGAAAATAACTGTTCCAAAATTTAAGAAGATCGGCCCATAATTTGTCATAGCTGCCATATAGAACCATTTCCAAAAAACAAATAAATTCGGGTCAAAAAATATTTTTTTCGGATTTAACCCATATTCGGTCCATATTTTATAATCATGATATATATCGTTGGAAAGGTATTTTTAATACCTTTTATTTAATGTATCACAAATTATCAAGCACCCAGTAGTTCCCGAGATATAGGCCTATATATTTTCAACTTTACGAGCCCGCCCCCTCGAAAATAGGCGTGACCGCCAACAAAATTTTTTTTTTCTGGTATCTCCTCTAAAAGCCCTATTTCATTTTGTTTTTTTTTTTGAGCAAAATCACTAAAACCGAATTGTACCCCTTTTTTATACTCTGTTTGTTAAATTACACTGAAGATTATTATGAACATCAGACAGACTCTGTAAATTATGGTAAGAATTGGTAATTAAATCAATTCAAAATGGTAAAAATTAGACAACATTTGAAAATATTTAACATTAATTATGTTGGTCGTAAAATTGTCTTTCAAACAATATATCAAATACTAATAAAATTTGCACTAAGACTGAATAGAAAACACAGAATTAGGATATTCTAGTCTAGTGTAGTTTCTGTATTTCTTATTACGCTTAGGTGAAGGGTATTTAAGATTCGGCACAGCCGAATATAGCACTCTTACTTGTTTTAATTTACTTTACCCTGCCTTTACACATGCAAGTACTTGCATGCAAGTGCCGTGTACGTATTATATACGAAAACTTATTCGAAAAACTCGACTAGCTCTGCAAGTGAAAAAATGTGAGTGTATTGACTTTTTCGAACTTGCACTTGCATGTGTAAATGCCGAGGTATTCAAAAGATAAGCTTCTAGCATTATAATTTGTATATGACTTCTAGCATATCACAACCACGGCTGATTCGATGACGGACGATGGAGGATAGACTGATTCGGGTTTCCTCTACGCTACGCTTTACAGCAGCAATGACTTCTTCTGTACGCACTTTACGATGTCTCTCTGGATGCGTGTTATAATTTAGAGTGTACGTGGTGCGAAAACCTTCCATATTTAATTGAATTAATTGCTCTGATGGGCGATTATGTTGGCCGTAAAATGGATGTAGCGCGCATTTCGTATTTCGAAAAGAACCACGATTTTTAAAATAAATTTGCACACTTTGGAAGCGCTGTTCAGTCTACTCATGCCGAAATGCCAAACCAAACTCAACATAATGCCCCTATTACGGTTCACAACTTTTTTAATAATTTGGTCGTCTTTCATAAATCGGTATTGCCATTCACAACTTATATGTAGTAGAGTTAATGTAGAGTTAAAGTCGGGTTGACTGACAGACGACCAAACTTAGTTGAGTTGAGAACGGCAATAGGGGCATAAAATTTCTTAACAGCTGACAAAATGGCCGCCATTTAAAAAGTGTTGCCAACTTAAAGTTCTATACATAGAAAGAAAATACCAATTATAAGATACAATAAGATTTCATTAAGGTTCGCAAATAAAATTTAATTATGGCTCATCGGTTTCAATAGGTATTTCCATGACTAATTGAGAAAAAGAAAATCCAGTACATACTTGTAAATGAGTTAGAAGAATTCGATCTTAGTAAATATTAACGTCATTTTAAGGCATCTAATATAAGGTAGTTTGGTTGTGAACTTCATCGTAAGTCCCAATTTACACGAAGCAACTTTTATTGGAAAGATTGATACAAATTTTGCCTTGAAATTTCTTCGGTGTTAACACATCACAATTCTTATTGCTTAAATCGCTCGTATTATTATTTGAGAGTATACACACAGTTGTATAAACATATGTAATATGAATAAGATAGTAACACGAATTGCTAGTACAATCAAGTATGTACTCGTCTTATCTACCCCTCACCCGATATATAAAAGGTAATCAGCTAAGCTTAAATAATTGCTTCGTGTAAATTGGGCCAAATTTTACAAGATTTTAGTTTAAAGTCAAATAAAAATGTTTGTAACGGAATTTTGCAACGGCCGTTAAAAGAATTAACAATTTTTGACCAAACTAGATAATATGCTACGTCATTCAATGAAGATTCATATACAAGCAAATATGGACACATTTAAGGTAAAAATATAATCTTATTTGAGTATTTCTTAAAATTTGTTAATTATTATATGGTGGAGCATCATAAGTAGTGACTGAGGGTTTGTCATTCCGTGTGTGGCACTGAGAAATATTCATCTGAGACCCAACAATGTATATACATTCATGATTTTCATGAAATTCTAAGACGATTGAGCTATGATTGAGAAATTTTGTATACGTTATTTTTATGATAAAAAAAGAAAGTGTGAGAAAAATAGTAAGAATCGGTCCATAATTTCTCATAGCTCCCATAAATAATATTCAGCAAAAATAAGTGTCATGTAAAATTATATCGCAAATCCACATCTAAAATTCACTTGAATACGTATAAAACTGGTATAAATAAATAAATAATGGTACAGATCGAAAATTTTAAACGGAGCATTTACATACATACTTACATGCCCAAATCAAACAGCTGGACTTTGAATATATCGGTCCATATTTAACTATATTCCCCATATAAGGCCTTCTTGTGTAATACACGTTAATACTAATATGTATCCTAAATGTTGTATTGTATTAAAATTCAACTTTGAATATCCTCATATGTTCCAAAATTGAAGAAGATCGGCCCATGTGTTGTAATTGCTGACATATACGTACCACTTCCGAAAAACAGGGTTAACATGAATATCTCTAATGAATATCGAAGCAACATTTTATACAGATCAGAAATTGTAATCCAGAAATCATACTAATATCGGTTAAACGGCAATTAGGCTGCTTAATTTTGTAGCTGTCAGTCCATATTTGGCAATAGCTCCCAAATTAAGTCCACTTCCGAGTATAACAACCAACCAAACAAACGTTATTAAGATAAATTTCAACAAAATCATATTACTAGATACTGGACTTTAAGCCCATAATTGGTCCATTTCTACTATGTCACCCATATATACGAGTATATTGTAAATAAAGTTATTGAGATCAAATTAAACTTTGAATCCTTAGACAGTCTTTTTTGCTATATTTAAAGGGTAATGAAAAGATAATCCATATGACATTTAAATTCATAATTGGTTATTTCTTAATAATATAAAATTGTTAGATTGTTTTTCTAAAAATTTAAATTCCTCCCAAAATCAATTCCATAATAGATAAATATTAAAGAAATCGTTACATATTTTAGTTTTCATATACATATATGTAAATGCTTACTTTATTATTCGAGGATCAAATGAAAACCTTCAATGTTTTGGTTTAGAAATGGCTGAGATATTAATTTTCACGAAACTAAAGTGAACAGAAATCATTACAAATGGACGACGAATAATAATATGTCTTATTCGAATTATTTATTTTACAATAGAAAAATCGATACCCTAGTTCTCATTGAATCATAATTCCCATAAAGCTGCTACTTCTGGAAAACACTTTAAAGTGAAGAAATTTTTTGAAATTGTTTTTAATAATATTGCTCCATCATTATACCCTTCACCACCATAGTGGGTAGGATATATTGGATGTGTGCTGACGTTTATAACGACCAACAATATGAGTCTAACACCAGATCAACTCAGAATTACTTTCTGAGTCGATTAAACGATGTCCTTCCGTTGGTTGGCTGGTTGTCCATGTAAACCTTCTGCGCCGAGTACAAGTAGCAATTTTAAAGATAATTCAATAAAATTTGGTCCAAGGGATTGAATTTGGATAAAATCGGTTGGTTGAATTTAAATATGCTCTATTTCCGAAATAGAGCGTTTTCAAACAAATTTCAATACAAATTAGTTGTATATGAATCCTAATAACACCTACAAAATTTCCGGAGAGCGGTCGATAATCGATCATAGCTTTCATATAAGACCCACTTCCGAAAATCACTTTAACGAACATAACTACAAATTCGGAGGCCATTTTTGAAGCTGATAGCTTTGGAATTGCTCTTATTTTTCATAGAAATTGTCGCACATTATACTCACTAAAACGTCTGCCTTTGTTATGGACCCGATTTTCATGGATAAAGTGCTCAATAATTGTTTGGTCTGCGGAGGCTTTAATGTTAACCATTTCTGCTTTTTGCTGTGAATTGCCATTTAGGAAATGTTTTAAAACCAATTGAAATTGACTCACAATTCAACAGAAAATATTGATAGAAGTAGAAAAAAATTATAAATAGACTGCATAAAATAAGATGTGACGTTAAAAAATAATAATTTTTGTTGTTGTTTTTTTTAGTTTTGTTATATTGAAATTTTATTCACAATTCTTGTAATAAATGTTTGTTGTTTGTTAGACTATAAAATTATTTATTTTAGCCACTGTACATGTTGTTGCCTCATTCAGAAGTGATTTATCACAGAACTGCGTCTAACGTCTTTGGTTTCTCGTAATCAAACATTTTTTTTTATGAAACAAAATCCTTTAGTTTTGTTAATTGCGTTTGCAAATTAACACTCTAACCATTTAACATATTTTAACCAATAATTTGTTGGGTTAAATTTACGTTTCTAAAAAATGTTGTATAACATCGTATTAAACAATTCTCAACTAATTAATTTAATTCGCTTTAACTTTAAGTTTACAAATATCTCTTTTGTTTAGCAAATTAGATTAATACTCGTATACACATTAAGGCCCCTTTCAAATTAGGCAACTTTAATTTTATTTATTTTCTTTTGAACGTCAAAAACAAATAAATATCCCAAGACAAGAATGACAGTAGCTACAGAATTGCCAAGTACAAACAAGCCTGTACTCAGCAATTCGGCAATTATTTCCCCTTCCAATCGACCTTTCCTCTCACACCCACAAACACAAGACTTGCGCAAATAAAGTTGCCTAATCTGAAAGCGGCCTAACATAAAACTTACTTTTTATATATTTTTATTTACATTAAATTTACATCGGGAATAAATCTTTAATGAAAATTTTATTATTTGAAAAAAGTATTTAAAGTATTTAAAAAGTAAATTTACGCATAAATTGGTGAAAAAAATATATTTGATCTTACTTTGCTTTTTTCACAATCATGTGCAAATGGTATTGCATCATTGCATTTGCAAAAAGGTTTAGCATAATATTGCTCTACACTAACAATATACACAGTAAGAGCAATTGCTACCCCTTTTTGCAAATGCAATGATGCAATACCATTTGCACAAGATTGTGAATTGCGCTAATGACAATAATTAAATAATCTATTTATATAATGATTTATTCTATAAAAGATTTTGTTCAATAAGAAAAAAAAATTTGTTTAAAATGCAAATTCGAATTTCGTCAAATAATTGATCAATCTAAACGTATTCTTAGTTCATAATTCCAAAGGGTCCAATAAAATGTGCGTTTTAAAAATACTAATAATAATATTTGTTTTTACTTTTAAATCATTTAAGTTTCAAACACACTCATCATTAAATACAATGTTTTTTTAAGCTTTTAAAAGTAAATGTAAATTAATAAGTAATTAACTTGAATATTAAATACATAATATGGAATATTACCAAATGTTTGTTTTTATAAATTTTCATTTACGAATTTGATTATAATACTAAAAAATTGTGTGTCTTAAAAAGTTACCACTGATTTTATCATACGAGTATGTTCGTAGACTTTATTTTATTAAACATCTACAAATATACACATATCGTCACCAAAAAAGCAACAAAAATAACGGCGTATTTAAATTGTGTTAACGCAAGTGATAGTTTTGATAGCATGAGTATTAATATTTCTCTAGACACGTGTTTTGATCAGAAACAGAAAAAAAAACATGAAAGTATAGACGGTCAAGCCGGACCATAGAATACCATATACCCAGTTTTGCATAAATGGGGGTTATATGGGATATATGATCTATTATGGACAGATCATTCAAAAATTGTCTGTGCATTTAATATTTATAAATATTTTTGGTGTTAAATTGTATCTTGATAAAAACACTTTTAAAATGTAAAGTGATTTTCAAAGGGGTCTTATATGGGAACTTTGACTAATTATGGACCGACCGTAATATAATTAGGTGTCATGACAAAATCTTTAAGATATTTATGTTCGTTAAAGTGATTTTTGAAAGTGAATATATTTGGGCCTTATGTGGGAGCTATGATTAGGATTCAGGTAAAACTTATTTGTGGTTTAATGTGTTTAGATATGTGCATAAATCAAACATTTATGAACTATTTCGGGAGGACATTTGTATGGGGGCTAGGTAAAATAGACCGATAGACCTTGAGCCGAAAAAATATCATGCACCAAATTTTATGAAAATATCTATAAAATTGCGACCTGTACTCTGCGCACAAGGTTTACATAGACAACCAGCCAGACGGACGGACGGACATTAAATCGATTCGTAAAAGTGATTCCGAGTCGATATGTATAGCTTAAGGTTGGTGTTGAACAAATATTTTTGAGTGTTGCAAACACCAGCACAAATCCAATATAACCTCCCCACTATAGTGGTGTACGATATAAACAGTTAGTTAGAGCAGTTTGCGTTTTAGGTAACGATATATACATATATAAGTAATTGAACATTAACAATTCATTGTCAACTTAATTGTACAAATAGCCACATGTAGAATTCACAAAAAAATGTTTCATTCATCTATTTTAAATGACTAAGTCAATTAAGAAGCAATCAGAGTGTTAAATGTATTTAGAATATATTTCGGATTTCAGTTTGGGAATAGATTTAAGATAATATTTAAATATACTTACATTTGGACCTCATTAGACCTGACAAAGTGATACCCTTCGAAAGAAATTCAATAAAATTAAAAAGGAAAGCAAGATAATACAATAAATTATATTTTCTAGTCCATAGTAGAATCATTTGCAAGGCCTGCAACATTGTAGTCTTAGTCAAACAGATTATCTGTTCTAGGGTCTCTAACTAATCAACACTCTCACATCCTAAAAAAAATCCGGAATGCCGTAATACCATTTACTGATCTTAGCCCTTAGTAATGAATAAGACGTAATAACTACTACAAAGCTCCCCAAACTCACTCGACTAACCTTCATGTCTAAACCCTCATATAAACCCTCAGCGAGGAGGCCTCTATATACATTACAGTGTCATTACTAAAATAGATCGTTTTCGTTCAGAGCGACACAATATTTAAGTATCTTTCTATAAATACTTATTTTCAGAAAAGTGTAATCATGCGAATGTATTTATTTAATAAACGATGTGTAAATCTTCCTACCTATTGAATTCATTTAGACATAGTAGGTATTCTTGATATTCCTTCTCCATGGTAGCATAAAAACCGGGAAAATATTAAATAATCACCGGTTTTCTTCGGGTTGACTTCTAGTTCCGCAAGAAAATTTACCAAGCGTTAATCTTTCAGACGCTCAAATGTTTTCAGTAGTAATCATAATAGACTGATAGGTCTAAAATCGTTCGGATTTGTGTGGATACAGATGTTTGCAGTATATTCACTCCTATCGTGAATAAAAATTCCACATGAAATTTGTTCCCTTTTATTTTATTAACATTGAATTTTAATAGGAAAATGTGAAAAGGGAACAAATTTCATGTGGAATTTTTATTCACGATAGGGGTGATTATTATCTCAGGAAATGCATTGCAAATATAGGTATTTAATTTATGCAAGTTTATTTTCAGATATAATATAGAAGAAGGTTTTATTTAAACAAATAAATATTTATAATACTCAAAATATCTTTGAAACAATTTATTCTATTAGATCCCTGGCTCATTGGTTTAAAGATTGTTTGACTTTATTATTTGATTAATCAATTTTGTACTTGTTTTGTCTAATATATGATGTCATATACTGAACTTGTATTTAGGTCAAATAAAGCAAAGGATTCGAAATAATTGTTGAAAATGTAATAAAATCTAGGCGCAGTTGTTTTTATTGTGTTCATTTGTTTTACAATATAATAAGGTTAACGAATTGGTGACATTGACAATGTAATTTAAGCGCTCATGCCAAAAATAAGTAAACAAAGTGAGAAATATGATTAAAGCTACCAGACTGTGCTGTATTTGATAAATTTTCATCACCAAAAATAATTGTGTGCTTAAAACATAAAAAGGTAGTAACTTAAAAAGATTATAAATGGTCTAGGACAGCCTTGAATCAACATCACTGGTTTACAGCCAAAAAAATTACCAAGAACGCCACATGCCTAGATAAGTTAATTGGGACCTCTTGAACGCGAAAAACGCAGTAATTTTTTTTCTAAGTATCGTTTTTTAGATCAAGGTTCATTTTTTTTTCGGTGTAGATATGATCCCACTCAAACCCTTGTGGAGCCCAACCGTCGATATGCTGGAAATTTCTATCTGACAAGAAATGGCTGAGTTATGTCACTTGAAAGTTCAAAATTTGCCCATTTTTTACGTTTGTTTCAAAATTTTTTATTTTTATTTCTTTTTTTTCTAGGTTATAGTAAAGATCTGGAATGTTTTATTTTTTTACCAAATAGTTTATTTAATTACCAACATTTTAAGCGTAATTTGAGAAAAAAACGGATGAAAAATAAAGTTTTTATCAAGGATTTTGTGGAACGGCAATGATGAGTTTTGCCTTTTTCTATACCCTAGTAAAAAAGTTCCTGGAACGTGTAAAATTGGTTCGAAGAATTTAGTATTATTAAAAAATTGGCACTTTGTCTTGTGGTATCTTACTAGCTTTTGGAATATTTCAATAACATTTAAACAATACAACAATTATATGTACTTATGTATATTTTTCATAATCGGTACTTTTTTGTACAAATTATATAAACTACTCCTATAAGATACTTTGGAGGTCGCCCACATGCAATTTCACACACCGAGAATAAATGGCAAAGATCAGTAAGTAAGCCGTCCCCGACTTATGCTTAGCATGAGGTCGTTAAGCCCCATTATTTAACTGTCTAGCCAGTCCTACTTCACTATGTTTAGAGGATTTATGTACTCATCCTGTTGAATTCGTAAAATTATTTCTAGTGTTGCAACAAGTGAACCAAAATATTTCATAAACTTGAGCGCTAAGAATGTGCGCTACGTCATGCAGATACAAGTCAAATATTTACCTTATAATGGGTGTTTATTTGAGAGGTATAGAACTTCGAATTGAAATAAAAGACAAGAAAATCGTTTTAATGACCATCAATTTGGCAAGGATAATTTTATGCCATTAATGTTTAAATATGATTTCAGGCATGTGGCCGCCGCGGCTGGCTCGAATAAAGCCAATTCTACAGGTCCAATTTTCAACCACTTTTTCGAGCATATGGGGCCGTATGTCGGCAATAACGCCACGAATGTTGGCTTCCAATTCCCCTAACGTTTCTGGTTTGTTGGCGTAGACGAGCGACTTCACATATCCCCAAAGAAAATAATCCAATGGTGTCAAATCACACGATCTTGTTGGCCAATTGACAGGTCCATTCCGCGAAATTATGCGCTCATCGAATGTTTCCTTCAATAAATCGATTGTGGCGTGCGCTGTGTGGCATGTAGCGCCGTCTTGTTGGAACCACAACTCATCCACATTCATGCCATCCAATTTGGAAACAAAATAGTCGGTTATCATGGCTCTATACCGGTCTCCATTAATTCGGGTCCTCTTCAACACTTTGCTCTACAGCGGCAATTGTTTCTTCGGTGCGCACTGTTCGACGTCTCTGCGGATGAGTATTATCACATAGAGTAAACGTAGTGCGAAAACGATCCATGGTTAACCGAATTAATTGCTCTGATGGACGATTATGTCGACCATAAAATGGACGGAGCTTGCGGTAAACTTCGCGAACTGAACCGTTATTTTCGAAATAAATTTGCACGATTTGCAAGCGTTGTTCTTTTGTCAACCTGTTCATGATGAAATGGCAAACCAAACTGAACATAAATGACATTAGAGTTGCCAGATGTGACCACAAAATGCCAGTTTTATCTCTTTTCAAAAAACAAACCTGTAAAAAAAACACCCTATACATACCTTGGATAGTCAATTAACTCCTAGTGTTATTTTTCACTACGAAGTTTACTCTTTATAAAATAACTAGTCACAAAACAAATTCTAGATTACTAGCTGGAATAAAGTATTTGCCTAGGGAAAGATGATCATAAAAGCTTTTTTTTAATCAGAGCCACCTCCTTAACATAACGTTCGCCTAGAAGCGAGAACTAATGCAAGTAGACATATTTTATTGGCTATAAATCATAATTACTATAAATTGGTAATATTAGTTTAACAAATTTTTTTATAGTTCATTAAGAGCTGTTTTTCTACAATTGGACAAGTAAAGCAGGGTTCTTACACAATTATTAAAATAGTTCGTTTTTATCATCTAATTTGCAAAAAACTCGGCATATGATTGAACATTATATTCACCCTTATTCCAGTTGTCGTCATTGACACTTAACGACGTCGTTTTGTATCGTTTGTTTCAAATTGGTATTCTAGTTGTCGTTATTGAAGATTATCGATTACTAATGACAGATAATTGGTATTCTGTAAGAAAATGTGATGACGATATTGCGTTGATGCGACTCTGTTCTTATCGTCATAATTTTTGTTAACGACTAAAGTGTTTTAAAGAAATTTTTTAAGAAATAAAAAAAATGGAAGAACAACAAAAAAAGAAAGTAACAAATCTGCAACAATTTGATGAACTTATAGAAGAAATGCAAAAAAATACTTCTCTTGCAAAAGGATTTCAGGGAGGTAGGTACAGTTAATAGTAATTTCAAAGAAAAGTGGAACGAAATTACCAAAGCATTAAATTCCCTTGGCCCGCCAAGGAGAGAGCTTACTTATATTACGTTTGAGCTAAAGCTCTAAAAATTCACGGATAAACCCCAGTAAACAATTCCTTTTCAAATACAATTTTAATATTTCTCAACATGAGTTGTGCTAAACCGAAATGCAGAAATAAAGCTGAGGATCCAATGGTTTCGTGTTGGCTTTGCAATGCTGTTTACCATGCCAAATGCGTCGATTTGGCCCCTCGGACTGCGGATAATCTATGTGAAGATAAAGGACTTCGTTGGTGCTGCAAGAAATGTATGGTTTATGATGTTGAATTTTTTTCATTTTTTAAAAATTCACGCCACGAACTAGATAATATAAATAATGATTTAAATTGTCTTACTAAAAAATTTTTAAAATTTAAAGAATTATTTGATAAAGCACCTTGTTCTCCCAGAAGGAAGAAATCGACTACTGATGTATGTACTGGATTATCATCTAACAATTTTAACACCGCTTGTAATACTGTTAGTACCGTTTCAAGCAATTTGCAACATCCTGTACCTTCTACATCAACTGTTGTTACCTCATCTCATTTACAACCTAAAGTTCCTATTTCGTCCGATCCTTCTTCTAAAACTTCATCAACACTTCAACTGCAAAATACAAAAAATAGCCAATCAATACCATGAAGAATATTAAAAAAACAATATGGATTTCATAAATACATCGTTGTTTATACAACGTATATAAATACATTTTTCGAAAAGCTGATGGCACATTAAATTTTAATGTAGTCATGTTATAGAGGGTTAAGATAAAATGTTACTTGGATTTTTTTCAATAAATGATACCTCTTGATTTTTAAATAATAAATTTCTACACCATGTAAATTGGAACAGCATTATTTTTACTAAAAAATATTGAAAAAGGAGTAAAATTGAGTTGACATTAAATTTAAAGTTCACTTTTGTAATGTAAATTAAATTAAAAAAATTAATTAATTAAATTTAAAACTTTGTATTACAAGCAAAGCAAAAATCATGGTGTAACTATACAAGGTGAGTTCAGTAGCACAGCTGACTGACTTTGTTTACAATTTACTTTTGTCAAAAGTAATATTTTTTCAAGTGTTTTTGACAGTAGTACATTATTTTACACAAACAAAATTAATGTTGTTTCTGTTTTGTGTTGTATTTGTTGTCGATTTGCACTCACCTTGTATAATTACACCATGGCAAAAATATTGTAATCTAAAAGGACTTTGCCGATATAAAAGATACAATTTGTCATTTAAATTGTATTTTCTATGTACCTTCTTCAAAAACGTTCATAATATATGTTATGATCTCATATTAAGTATTTTTAACAATTTTTTTGTTACTTATTAAATTAATATTACAGAAATGTTATTACATGAATAAAAATGAATAAAAAAATAAAATGTACTGTTTTTTTTTGTATAAGATGTACTGTTTTTCCGTATTTCAAATCTGGCTACCCTATATGGGTCCCATCCACACAACCAATAACACCGGGAAAATCTATTTTTTTTTCCAAAAAAAAATGTAGTTTAGCTTCATTTTTCTCCGCATTGGTCATTTCAAAATTGATTCATTGGGGACAAATTCTGCTTTCTAAGACATTCAATGTTTCAGACAGAATCTTGGAGACGAATGGCTGCGACAGTCCCAAGTTAAAGTCGTTCCCAACACTCAGTTGGTACGACCCCTGGGCTAAAAATCTTAATGTGGCTGCTAATTTTATTGTTTTTGAAACAAATGTTGATCTAATTCCACTTTTTAAATAAGGATCTATTTCTTTCAACACATAAAACACATTAAAGGCTGCTTTATTAAGTCTAAAGTAATTTTTAAACCTTTTGAAGAAATAACAAAATAAACATAAGGAAATAATTAAATGTTAACAACCACTTTTTATCTTGCAAATTGAAGATGTCGGACTCCTGTCTGATTTGCTTTCTTTGTAGTACTAGGTTTCTTTTATTTTGTTCATCACTCGAATCCGAATTTGATTCACAATTTGATTCGCAAATAAAAAACATTTTTGCACAAAAACATGAAACAAATGAAATATACCACAAAAATTTAAATTTTAATCAAACTAAAAATATTTTTTTCGCATCAAATACCAAAACAAAACAAATCAACTGACAAGTATTAGAGATGTGTTTACAAAAATCGATAAACAGTCGTCATCGTCGCTAGATGATTATAGAATACCAAATTAGTGTCGATGTGATGTCGATGTCGATACGAAGTGATGTCGACTAAAAAACGATGACGATATCGACGACGACAACTGGAATAAGGGTGATTGATATTTTCTTATAACAATTTGCATACTTCATGAATAAAGTTCACACATTCGTTTTAATTTTTTTTCATTGTGCTTATACTGTTCTGTCAGAGGCGGTATACTCGTAAATGTACGATTATGTAAAACAATTAAAATATTTCAATTGATTTATTTTTTTAATTTATAATTGCAGATATTTTCTATTGCGGGCATAATATTGATCTCATTTAATCCAGACTATTTTCGAGAGGAATTATCCATTGGTTACTACACAACATTATCACTCTGCGTAATCTTTGCATTTTTAGGAATTTTTGCCACAATACGAGAATCTGTCTGCCTGACGGCGACTGTAAGTAGCAACATTAAAAAATAAATAACTACAAATCAAGTTAATTTTGTTATTCATATTCATACTCGTACGCGATGTGTGTAATAATCAATTGATCTTTTAAAGTGTGCTGTATTCCTTTTGGCATTGACCTTGATAAACATTGCGATCGCACTCATTGGCATCAACAGTGGCGAACACGATGGAGTCGAGGCGGTAAATAAGGCCTGGGAAACAAATGCTATGGATGAACTGCAAACACATCATGACTGCTGTGGCAAGACAAGTTCCAACGATTATGTGCTCATGAATATACGAATTCCAGCCAGTTGTTATGCTAATCAGGATGCCTCGGATATTCACAATCTTTTCACTGAAGGTTGCAGCGAGAAAATGGTCAAATACTACGAAGAAGAATCTTATCGTTTTACTATTTTATCATGGATTTCTGTAGCATTTGAGGTAAGATGAACATGCATAAATGCTCGTACATATATTTTCAAATTTTAAATGTTATTAAGTACACTTTTTAAAATTGCATTTCTTTTTGTGTTTCTATAGTTTTTCGGTTTCCTGTTGACAGCTTTCTTGGTCATTAACTTCCGCAATACCCAAAGACGCATGCAATTTTAATTGAATCAAATTCCATCTACAATTGAGTAGAGTATCAAATTTAGTTATAATAAATTTGCCAACGAAAACACATTATAACTTAAAAAAATAAATATTTAAAAATATATATGTATGTATAAAAACGACCAATAATATATGTATGTCCTCGTATGTATATGAAATCGTAACCAATACCACCTTTTAATACAGATAGATGATAATTCTTATGGAAAATGAATTATTAAGCATTTTATCGTACGATTGATGATACAACTTTTATTTATTTTATATTCAACAATTTAATTTTAAAGGAAAAATGTTTAAATTATTTTTATTATTAATTTAAGTGTAAACAAAATTATTAGAATCTAATAAATATAATCTATTAAAATATGTAATTTAATAAACACAGAACAAATTTCACGCATATCGAGAGTTTTTAACGAGAGCTTTTAAACAATAGCGGTATTCACACCGAGCTTGTTAGTTTGTTAGTCGTTAATCGTTACTTTTTTACACGCATTTTGTTTTTGTATATTTAACGCGCTAACGGATAAACATTTAACAAATTAACGACACGGCACCCCTGATTAAATAGTTGTTAGTTGGTAACTCACAATCAGCTGTTGCAGTTTCTAAATAAATATATTTAAAAAATCATTTGTGATACATTTCTAAAAAAATATTTGTGTACATTGAGAGTAAGTATGTTAAATAAATGATTTTTTTTTTATTTTAATAAATCATAAACTGTTCTCGTAGTGGATAACCAAAAGAAAAAGCGCATTCGAACAAAAATGCAAAAAAGTGGAGTGAAGCGGAGCATAAATTGCTGTTAGATTTTGTGTTGGAAAATGTGGACATTGAAGTAATGTAGCCCAATTTTGTATATGTTTAGAAGATTATGCCAATGACATACATACTTACATATACATGTATTTTCAGAAACCAACTAGTACAATCTATTATCTATAGCGAGTTGTAAGTCTATTAGAAACTGCTTGCCGGTACATTTGGTAAAAACTTTGTCGCTACATATAAGTGATAGTAGATGACCAAATTGCTCGCGATTCACGCGTAACATTTGGCAGAAACGACTTTCATCCATTGAAGACAAAACATCTTCGCGCCAATGAATTGATTTTGGAACTTCCATACACAACTCCTCTGCGGCACTTCATGACAGCATGTAAATCTTCATAAAGTTCATCCAGCACATATTCGATTTCATCTTCATCATCGTGGAAAATTTCTGCATTATTAAATTATTTGTAATTAAACTATTAAACTTCGATAAATCTTGTCTACTTACCGTCAGCAAACGTTATTTGTGTCAAAGCATGAGTAATTAAATGGTTTACAATTGTTTTTTTTACACTTTCTCGTGGCATGTTTTATTTTTTCCAGAATAATAAATTGTGTCAAAACAATAAATCAGCTGTTTTACTACGAAAGTTACCAGACTAACAAAGTTTTAAAAAGGGGGTCATTCACAGTTGGTAACTTTAACAAATTAACAAACTACCGACTAACAAACTAACAAGCTCGGTGTGAATACCGCTAATAAGTAAACAAAAATTGTTTAATAGGTTAAAAAGCTGTTTCATCGTGCATGCATTAAAAAAAATGGATTTTTTACAATTTTGTCAACAAGATCCACATTTTTTTCGGTGCTAGTAAATACTTTAATAATATTGAAATGGGTAAGAAAAATACAGTTCCCAGTTTTTATAATTTCTTCAAAATTAGCTACCAAAAATATATACTGGGTGATTCTAGTAGTGATACTTTTTTCTCTAGAGATACACTTTTCTAGCCTTTCTTGACAGATCACGTGGAGTCGTGTTTGAAAATGTCTTGCAAGTTGTGAAGAGAAAAGTTAAAAGTCCGAAGAATGTTTTACAACAACTAAATAATCAGTTTTATATGCACAAATATCCTGCAAGAAAAAAACGTATTGAAATAAATAAAAACAAAAGCAGTGTCATCAAATCTTTTTCAACGTAGTTGTTTACAGTAAAAGCAAAAAGACCGAATAATATCTGTTCGATATCGCCTGGAGTTCCAATCGTAATTACTTCATTTTTAGAAGAAAATTCCGAATGTTTTGTAGGTGGAAGAAAGTTTAAGTCGCTGGACAACTGATATGGGAATATATATAACATCGCCATTCGCTTTAAATAATGAAGAAAAATATTCTGTAAGAGATATTTTATTTAAATACGTATCACTACCATACAATGAAAATAATGTTTTGATTAGTTTTACTATATTGAAAATAAAAATATCAATTCTGCAACATAAAAATTATCAAGATGAAAGCATATTAAATATGCTTGAAAAATTAATAAGCAATCAAACAACTATATTGGACAAATTTGTAAAAGTCGAAAGTGATCTAGAAAAACTAAAAGGTACGTATTCTAGTAAAGTTATTTTTTTACTTTTTAGGGTATCATTATCTGGAAAAAACAGAATTAAAAAAATAAATTATGGTGTAATTTTTGTCCATCTCAGCATATGCTCTTATATACACACATGCATACATACACAAATAAATCATTATAATTTTTTCAGCTAACTAAAATCAAACCACTGCAATAATCAGCTTGTCAAAAAAAAAAACGTGCATGTAGGAAGTGATACAAGAATGGAAGAGCTGAACAATCTTATTTCAAAAGATCGACATTTTTATGTAAGTTCTTAAAAGCAAAAATATATTTTTGCTGAAGGTAAAGTCTCACGATCAACTTTTGCTTTCAGGATTTTTACGCATACTGCAATCAATTTAAAGGAAATCTTTCCATCAAGAAAACATAAATTTTATTAAAATATTAAATTTACTTTAGTTAGTATCTTATAATTGAAGGAAGTTGAAGTAAAAATTAATAGTTGACACCCAAGTAATATCAGGTTTTTCCTCTAGATTTCAAAAATAAAAACAATTTTAAGACCCGGACGTTTGGAAAAAAATTTTAATAGACTACTAGATATCAATGTTTATATATCACTTAACTATGATGGGGTGAACGGGAAAAAAGGACTAAAGGAATTTAAAGCATTGCATGATACAATATTCGGAAAGTTTATTTCTAAGTTTATTTGCATATATTACTTGCTACAATAGGGTCATAACTCGAAAAACCTTGTTTATACTGAATTTTTTATTGAAGCTGTTCGGGAAGAGGGTCCAACTTTGGATAAATTTAAAAAGGATTTGCAGCATTGCTTCAAAACCTATAAAAATAGATATTTTGTCAAGAAATTCAAAGCAAAAAGAAAGAAAACTACTTGAAATAAATTTTTCACATATCTATTTAATATTTACTTATACATTTTTTATTTTTTATATAATATTTTTGAATTTATATTTAATTTTTCGCTATATAATACCTTAATGAATTAAACATAATATTTCTCTAAGAAACTCAGAGAAAAGAAAATGTTTGCAGGAACACTTTAATTTTTCAAGTTATTTTTTATTTTATACTTATTTTATTTTAACTATTTGCGTCATACTTTTTAATTTATTATAAATATTGTAATATTAAAAAATTTCGATATTGAATTACAAGTATATGAATTATTATTTTTTTCTCAAAATTAAAAATCAATTAAAAATTTATTAATAATATATTCATTAATAAATACAGTATAATCTCGATAATCCGGACAATTAAAAACCATGTGGTGTTCGAAATATCGGAATGTCCGAATTACCGAGACAAGAGAAATAATTTAAGAAACCTTTTGAAAACATAAGAAAACCTTTATTTATTAAAATATATTTATTGCGAAATGAAACCTTTACAAAATGATATCTTTACAATTCTTTCATACTCGTATGTATGTATAGTATAGGGTTACCATATTCATTTTGAGAAAAAGAGGATGTCGACAAAAAAAAAAAAGCCGGACATTTACCCTTAAAAAGAGGAAAATACTCTGTAGCAAAATATTAAAAAAACAACGCCTTTAAAATTAAAGCAAAACAAAACTTAAACAAAATATTAAAAAAATTATATTTTATCAGTCTGGTCTCATAACTACTACAACATAAAAACATAAAAATTAACAAATTCATTTTAAAACTTTACATGTATTATATATAAATTTTTAGTAGAAGTTGTCAAGTTTCATGTATATTTTTCAGCGCTTTCAATTTGAACCAATATATTATTATCGCATTTTTTTAAATATTCATAAAACACTTGACAATTCATATCAAAATTATATTTGACTTTAATAATATCAGAAATAGTTTCTATGTTTAATTTGTTTCATTTTGGTGTCCACTGAATTCAGAACTTCTAGAACTAAGAACTTTGAGAAATATCATAAAACAAAATTCCCAAAGATTAACACACACATTCAGGGAAAGAATTGACCATTTTAAAATTTGGAATGATTTGGAATTTATAACAAGATTTCGTCTTTCAAAGAAAAGTGCATCAGCTGTTTTTTCCCCCTCCAATAAACTAGCACTTCTTTTGGCACCTTTTCCAGACATTTCCGGAAAAAACTAAAAAATTCGTTGCAAACAATTAAATTTGGCGCATATGGCGGCCAAAAAGCATCAAACACAATGTTTTTACACAAAAAAGCATGTAATGACATCGTGTGTATTTAAAAATAATAATACATCAATGCCAACAATACTTTCGATGCAATAAAACGAAATTATAGATTAAAGTTTTAAAAGTAGGACTTCCCCGGACGCCCTAAAAAAGAGGACGGTGTCCGGGGAAAAGAGGACGTATGGCAACCCTAGTATTTTATATCACATGTTGCAAAAATAGTTGGAGATTTTCATCTAGTGAAGTTTGGATTCATTTTTCTTTTTATATGCAATATTTCTGAGGCTATAAAGTATACAGAGGGGACAACTTTGACGTTTCAAAATCGCTACAATCAGCTTTAATAAGGCAGTTCTCTTAAAAAGAGAAAGAAAATATTTTGTGGTAGTATTTGGTAATGTGAAAAAGCAAAGCACTATATACAACAAGAATTTTGTGGACAAAACAAAATAAACAAAACAATTTGAGTAGAATATTTGAATTGAAATTTTGTTTATATGTTTGTGATTTCAATAACTTACTAAATTGTATTTTAATAATTGTTATACTTTGTGGTATGCATTGTGGAGTTTGTGCATTCATTAGATGATATAAATGCATTTTTTGTATGATTGTATCAAACAATACAAAAATACTCTGTGAATTTTGAAATTGAATTTTATGGCGCTAGAAAAATAGTAACATAAAGAAAACAAAAAGGCAGTTCTCAAAAAAAGAGACAAGTATAAAACTACATTTTCTTTCCCCTTCTGTCACCTCTGTATACTTTGCGGTCTTAGTCTTGTCAGATGAACTTCATCCTCTGAGTCCCATTCTTCATTATAAAGAATTTTATTGAAACATTTTTTAAGAATATTTTCATCAATTTTATCCCAAGCATTGCAAATCAAAAAGACGTCGTCTTTCAATGAAAAGGTCTTAAGAGCGTCCATTAAATTTTCCGAACTTGATATAATTGCGGACAAAAAGCATTTCGAATAGCATTATAATGCAGTAGCTGCATCTGTGCTAGGGATGCCAATTCCGAATACCGGGATTTGTTTTAAAAAATCCCGGCTTCCATAATGCAAAAAATTTGTAAAATAATTGCACCGAAACAACAATTATGCTTAGCCCATGATGTACACCTCGCATTGGTAGATGTATTATATAAATCGCAAGAAATCAATGATGAAGATGAATTATCATCATCGGAAGAAGCATTTGATTCTTTTGCATTTTTATTAAGAGAGAGTAAAAGAGATCTAACTGAAAGATGTTATATTAGAAGGTCACCAACAAAAAATTAAATTTTACAAAAGTATGTCAAAGAAATAAAAGGGCAAAATTTAAAATTTATTTTGGATTGCCACACACGCTGGAACACACTATTTGATATGTGTCAACGGTTTTTGGAACTGGAAATTCCAATAAAAAAAAGCTTTAACTGATTTAAAAAAGAATTTGCTTTACTTAATTTTAAATCCGATTAAAGTAACAGTTGAAGCGCTTTGTCGCAGTGATATAAATCTCTGTAAAGCCGATGCTGCACTTTCATTTATGCTAAATGAGGTATCAAAAAGTGATTTCAAATTAAGTGATGAAACCTTAAAAGAATCCAAGAAAGAAGAACGATTTATTCAAATGAGATCTGTGTGTCACCTTCAAATTATTCTGATTCGGATTTATCAATGATTAAGGACACAAATGATGATTCTAATATTTCAATCATAAAAAAATTAAATAATGCAATTGAAATGTGCAGAAGTCCAAACAAAACACCTAATAACGCCCGTAATGTTAGGGAATCAGACATTGAAAAAGAAATTGATTTATTTATTTCCGGGGGTGAGAGAGGACTGTTTTTGCAATCTGATGACCAGAGAAGACAAATTTGCCTTTTTTGCTTTTTTATGCCTTTTTTACCATATTTTGCTTTTTTGGCTTATTTCGTCATTTTGATGCTTGTTTTGCTTTTTTCCCGTTTTTTTGCATTGTACATTTATTTTGTACATTTATTGACCATTTTTGTATACCTGCAAGTGTTTACAACTCAGTGTTGAAAGGTACTTTACTTTTACTACTTCTTTTTACACGTCTTTCAAAAAAAGTGTGCAAAAAACATTTGAGTTTGAAAAAATCAAGTAGGCCGTTGTAAACGAAAAAAAAAAAATCAAAAAAAAAAATGTCGAATGGAAAATGTAATAAAATGTTCATGTTAAAAATGGTTCAATCGTACCCTGGATTTCTTAAAATTGAAAAAGATTGGCTTTTTTGCAATGTTTGTGCCTGTAAAATAAACAGCCACAAAAAGTACAATGTGGAGCAACATTTAAATACAAACAAACATAAATTAACAGCTTCTCGTCAAGAAAATCGTCCGCAAAAACTTATCACGGAATTTCCTGTAAATATAACATCCAATACATTTCACGAAGATATATGTAAATTTTTGTTGGAGACAAATATAAGAGTCAAAAAAGTTAGCCATCCTAGTTTTAAAATCATATTTCAAAAGTACGCCAACTTATCAGTACCGAGTGAAAGTTCTGTTCGTGGAAAATACATACCCCAAATGTATAAGGAAACTTTAGAAAAAATTCGTGAAAAAACTAAAGGTAGATATATGTATATGGATTTCTGTTGATGAAACTACAGACAGCCAACAAAGATATGTAGCCAATTTTATATTTGGTGTTTTGGATTCTGATGTTGGGAACAAATCGTATTTACTTAACATGGCTGTTCTCGAAAATGCAAATGGAGCTTCTATTGCTGCGTTCTGTAACGATTCATTGCAAATTTTATGGCCGGATGGTAAGTAAATAGTTGAATCATATTTATTATTTTTAATGTTTTAATTATTGTCTTAGGTATTCAATATGACAAAGTTTTGCTTATGGTAACAGATGCAGCTGCATACATGTTAGCTGGAATTTCGTCCCTTAAGATAATGTATCCCAAAATGATACATTTAACATGCTTTGCACATGGTCTTCATCATGTTGCGGACTTCATACGTTTAGAGTTTGACCATGTAAATAAATTAATATCCTGTACTAAAGCCGTTTTTATAAAGGTAAGTTCAACGTTTTACATTATTAACTCTGTTTACATATAATAAAATGTTAAATAATTTAGCAGCTGTTTGTAAAAATTAATCCTAATTTGGCTCTTCCACCATTCCCATGCCCTGCCCGTTGGGGTACTTGGATCGAAGCAGCAATTTATTATGCAGAACACCTAGAAAAAGTAAAGGTTGTTATTTCTGAACTGAGTAGCGATGACTCGGAATCAATTGCACACGCCAAGAAAATATATGATCTACCTGGATTGTGTTCCTAACTTGCGTTTATAAAAAATAATTTTTCAAATATTGCTTTTTCTATAAAAAAAATTACAAACAGTTGGATTATCTATTAATGATACCATGAAACTCTCGGAAAGCTAAAAGACCCGAAATATATAAACAAATTTAATGCTGTATTTCGAAGAAATCCGGGATTCCAACAACTTTTGCAAATAAACAACATCCTTGATGTCGGAGATGAGCCCAATGACGAACTTATTAAAAGCCTTTCATCAAATGAAATATTAAAATATAAATTTGCTCCAACAACATCCGTTGATGTTGAAAGAAGTTTCTCTATGTATAATTCGCTTTTGACAGATAGACGACGAAAGTTGAAATTTGAGAATATAAAAGCAAATATGATTGTTTATTGTAACAGCTTTTATGACATTAATGAATTAGAATAAGAAATTGTTATGTAATCGTTAAAAAATATATAAATAAAAATGCTTTTTTTTTGCTACTTTTTTCGATATTTTTTTGCCATAAACACGTTTGTGTTTGCCATTTTTTGTCTTCTCTGCTGATGACACTTTAGATGCCTTAATATTTTTAAGAAGCTTTTTAAAGAACGATCATTAGTATTCTATTATTTTTAAATTTATAAATATAGAAATTAGAAGCCAAATGACATATAATTTTTTCAACCTAATAATTTATACATACATATGTATGTATATTAGGGTGCGCCTTATTTTTCAACTTGCAAAATTGTACCGTAACTCCCCCTAGAAATGTTCTCCGTAAGAAAAAAGTATGTTATGTCAAATTTTAGGAAGATTGGATCAGGGGAACGCGTGCCGCATCCGCCCACAAAATGACAAAATTTTCTAAATTACTATTAAATAACCATCAGTGTATTTTTAATAGTGGTTCGTATGAAAATCTTTAATATTTTGAGAAATCTTATGGGTATATAGTTTTACATTCTGAATCTGAATTCTATGTAAAAAATCTTTTATATTCAAAATTCACAAAACGTACAAAAAAGGAATAAGAAATTTAATTTATTTCGGTAAGTTTTTACCAACTTTTTTATTATCATTCATACAAAAGCAAATTTTAAATCATTTCATACGCCTAATAAAACCGATTTGTTTGCATTTGGATATTGTTTTCTATAATCAGCTACAATTTGCATTATGAACTGTTTCTCCTCTTCATCACGCGACAAAACTTGATTGTATTCTTCCATAAGCTTTACGGCCCTTTCAGCAGTATCATAGACAACTTTCAATTTGCCAACTATTTCCAAGCCGATTTTATACGATTTATCGTTTTCCCATTCTCCTTTAAAAAAAATCTGTTGGGATCGAATATCGGCTGAAAAAGTTTAAAGTTCTTTGCGAGATGAAATCTTCAATATTTTTATTAACGTACTGCTCTATGTGATGAGGAAGAATTGTAATTTTTTTGTTGTCATCTTCATTGGGTCGATCTAGCGCTGTAACCATGAGTCGTTTTGATTTGTTTGAAATTTGAGTATCATAAAATGAAAGCGCTACTAATTCTGGCGATAGGTACCATAAATGATTGCAGAATTTTCGCATTAACTGCTGACTTATATTTTTATCAACTAAACTGTAAAGATGTAAACTCCTTAGCAATGTCAAATCTTGGTTAGGAGCTTCTGCGGCAATGGGAGCTTTGATCCAAACTTTTAAATATATTTTTATAATAAAAACACATATATCTCTAATTCCATTCAACTCGCACTCAGCCAGCATAAACTGGTTCCGAAATAGGTAAATTTTTAAACTATATATAGGTTTGGACATCCAACGTGCGTGGTGGAACGCTCCAGGCATTCGAAATGAAAAATTTGGAAGTGACCCTCCTAGAAAAATGACTGCCAATTGTAGAAGCTCTTTGTAATCTTCCCTCGGTTGCATGTCTTCTAACCTCTTTAATGTAAACTCTTGTATCTCCGTTGTATCCCCAATAATATAACAGGTTTATAAGAGGTTTATAAAATAAATTTTGTATGGAAATTTGCTTTATAAACCTGTTATAAACCTGTTGGAAGTTTTTATGAATAAAATTACTTTTGTCTATTTTAGTCCCAGCATTTCTAAATCTATGAAATATTTAGACATTAGTTATTGCTGGGACTCCGAGTAGCTGCTCTGTCCCATTAAAAGATACAACTACAGGTAGATGATCAATATGTTCCCTACCCATCAATGATGGCAACATTTTACCATCCCAATGAACAGTTACTGCCTTAATTTCTTTGTTTTTAAGTGATTCGCGGATTTTTTTGGCTGAATCAAATCGAAACTTTGTACGGGATCGGCGAATTGAGGTGCTATTTATAATTAAATCGCTAACGTTATGTTGCAACGCTTCCGCAGTTGCTATAAGAATTCGAACAGCCTCGCGGTCACTTATTTAACACCTATCTAATACTGACAGAAGCTTTGGAGTGATAAAATTATATCTGCCTCGTTTTCTTCCTGAAGTACTAGGAACTACTTCACTTGGTGACTCTGGAAATTGTTCCACTTCACAATCTTCAATAGTCTCTTCATCACTAGACTGCCATTGGACGGTTTCAAATTGATCTATAAATTTTTTTTTAAAAATATTGCAGAATAATGTTAATATCACTGTAAAAATATTATTATATACAAATAAAACTGAGGACTTGCAAGTGAAGGCTTGACTGAAATCGTCTACACCTTCAATATTTACGTTGCAATACGACTGTATGTTTCTCGTTTAAACGTTGTTTTTTCTCCTCCTGAAGGGATTTTTCCTTTTCTTTTTTTGCCAAGTTGGAGTCACAACCTATCATTGCACCAGGTCTTCCTTTTTTTCTTTGATTTGTTAAAAAAAGCTTATCTTCTTCCAGAGTTATAATATTCAATGCATCGGCATATGCAACATCAAATAAATCATCAAGTTCATCTACGAATTTACTGTCCGGCGTTTCGAACTTTTTTGCAAGTTTCTCCATTCTAAATACAAAGCTTCAACTTTTAAGACACACTTGTCAAAAGATCTAACTGGTATTCGTGCTTTGTTCCATAAAACTTCTACCTCTTTCACTACAAGGGAAGCACTAGCCCGCAACTCTAGTTTTACTTCTCGCATATTGTAGAATAAAACACGCAAAACTTGACCATTTGAAGGCAATTTAGCACCGATTATTTGGCTAGCATCATGGCCGAGAAGGTACAACTGCTCTTGTCGTCTTGTATTCATATTTATTCAATCTTAATTGTTTTCTCGCTTTATTTCTTGTAGAAAAACTTTGTTTTTATTGAATATGCACTTACATACGTTACCATTCAACACAAATTTAATTTAATCTAAGTGCGTTTGTTTTTATTTGGGAATTCCCCGAACTTTAAAAGCTGCCAGATTTAATTGACCACAAACGATAAAGTACATTTGCTGGTAAAATCTCGTGTTCTTAAAATAAAAACACATATTTTTATAGTATGACTTAACTGTTTTCTCATTATTATTATTTTTAAAACGGATTTGGGTCAAATTAATTTATTATAATATACAACAAATTTACCAGTGTTTTATGAACCGAACCCCACTCAACTAAACAATTATAATTCTCTCATATCAATTTGCCATAGTAATATTATCAACTTTTTGGCGGATGCGGCACGCCTTTCCGTATTACAATCCGCATATAATTTTCCACAGCCCATATTTTTACTAGGTAGAACATTTTTGGGGGGAGTTACGATCAAATATGTTAATAAAAACTTGTCCCATACATATAAGGTGCACCCTAATGTATATGTATGTACAGTGTAAAAAACTATGTAATGTAATTTTGTTTTTAAAATTATTAAAGGTTTATAAACTTTTAATAAATGAAAAAACTATAGCTTTGAGACAATTTTTTGTTTTTAAACAAATTAATATTAAATATATGGTGAATTTCACGTCAAGTGACCCAATTTTAAAAATCGATGTCTTTTGATTTGGATGATTTGATTTTTGGCACCAAGGTTAGTACTATTGGATAGTAGGCCAGACACAAATTTTCAGCTCTATCAATCCAGAAGTGCCGGAGTTAAAGGGGGTCAAAGTTGGACATTTTGGTCATACAGGGTTTTCTTAAAATGAGTGTAACTTTTCACCTATTGGTCCGAGCAAAAAGTGTCCATATGACTTTAGATAGCTATTTCTTCAATCATTCCAAAAATATATTTTTGGAATTTTGGTGCATATTTCATTCAAATCGGAAAACATAGATTTTTAAAATTGGGTCACTTGACGTGAAATTTGCCATATATATGTTATAAATATCGGTACCGACTCAAAACTTTGTATATATAATTTACTTATACACAAAAAGCATTTTGCAAAATTTTGTGAATTTCGGTCCATATTTGACCGTATCCCCCGAAAATCACTTCAATACTCATAGGTCTCTTATAAATAACGGCTTTACACCTTGTGGCAAGAATTCATGATGCACCACGCCATTGCAGTCGAAAAAAACAGTGAGCAAAATCTTCACATTTGGCCGAACTTGACGTGATTTTGTCGGTCTTGGCTCTTCTGGACGTTTTCATTGGGTTGATTGGGCTTTGGTTTCAATGTCATAGCCATACACTCATGTGTCGATTGAGGAAATCTGGATCGTCGCTGAAGATGTTCAACAGCGATGTCCATGCGACGTTGTTTTTGCTCAAAATTTAGCAATTTTGGAACAATCTTCGCTGCCGCACGTTTCATGCCTAAAACATCCGTAAAAATTGCTTGGCATGAGCCGAACGATATGCCAACATCTTTAGCAACCTCTCTGATACTGATTCGACGATTATCCAAAATCATTTTCTTCACTGCTTCAAAGAGCATCGTCATTGACATCTTCTCGACCTTCCTTAAACCGGTTATACCACAATTGAACTTGAGTTCTGCTCATAGTAGACTCACCAAACGCCACAGTCAACATTTCAAATGTCCTTGCGCATTTAATTTCACCCCAATACAGTTTTTTTGATCCATTTTTTCGAATAGTAAAAAATCGTAGAGCACAGCAAAACAAAACTAACCTTTTTATCTGTCAAAAACAAACTGACAATCCAAAATGGCTGATATTACGAACATATATAATAGACATGTGTACCAACGTAACAGAAATGCGAAAATCGAACATACCTAACTCACACAATTTAAAAATAACGGTTATTTTTTTGATCAGATCTCGTATGTTAACAAAAGAACGTGAATTAATAACGGTCGATAGACATACTGACATTAGGGGCCTCGCAAAATTTATAGCATTTTTTAATAGGAGGATTACTATTGCGCCACCTTGTATAATACCATATCATGCACTTTGGCTATAATTTCTGTTGTTACTGTTTTTGGACGTCCACTACGTGATTCATCCTCAGTGCTTGTATGACCACATTTAAATTCAGCAACCCAATTGTTTACTGTTGCAAATGAAAGAGCTCGTTCAGCTAACATATTCGGCATGTTAGTATGAATTTCTTGTCCCGATAAACCTTTTTTATTGAAATATTTAATAAAGCCACGAATTTCTAAGTTTTTCATTGTGAAACAATTGTGGAGGCATCTTTTTCTATATGAAGGAGTTGTCAGATCGAAAAGAAATTTAACATGTCTTCATAGCACAAATGGAAGTATACGTCTTGGATCTCCACTTACTTCGCTGCTTTTGGAAATGGCCTTTAATAAAGATCTATTGGGATGAGTTGCAGAATAGTGATCAGAGCTTCTGAAGGACTAGTACGTAGTAGACCTGTGACATTAATGCATACAGATCTCTGAATGCTGAACAGTTGTTCGACAACATATTTCCTTTTTGCTGCAGTCCATCAAACTGGAGATCCATTAGTAAGTATTGGATGTGTTATTGTTATAGCTGTATACAACCATTTAACATGTATATGACTTAACGTGTTAAGTTAACGAGTTAAGTCATATCCATTTTGAGCTGAACGCCTTGCCACCCTCTTCACCCTGTATTACACATTCACTTTCCATTGTTTATTTTGAATCCACTATAATACCTAGATATGTACATATGTATTTCGCATTGTCTGATAGGTGTGATTGGTAGTCTGAAGCTGGATATCATGATGTTTCTGTCAACTTTCGTAATTTCATTAAAAACGCAATTTTTGTGTCCCCGCACTTTACACTACTATTTTAGGTAAAAAAAACAAAAACAAAAAAAAAATGTGAGAGTGATCAGCGAGGAATATCAGTGCTGTCAGTACTTTTTTAGAGCTTATCCCCAATTTTTGGTTTGCCATCCCCAAAAATTCCCAAACTGATTTTTTTTCATTAAAATTTTTATTTTATTTAAAAGATAACATACATATGTATCTTTTCAATAAAATTAATTTTTATCGATATCTACATATATTAATATTCAAACTAATTCAATTTGTAATTATAAAAATCATTCTTGTTACCATCAGTTATAAAAAAAAATCTCCTAAAATTGTGTTGTCATCCCCAACAAATCCCCGGATCCCCAATATCAAATTTTTATCTCAAATCACGAAAAAAATCCTCAATTTGGGGATAAATCCCCTAAACTGACAACGCTGAGGAATATGTAACAAAAAAACGTAATTCTCAAATTTGTATGTTTGTGTTTATTCAGAATGGTATTTTGTTTCTCCCTCTGACTGCTTCCATACAAAAGCATGTGTCCCCCGTTAGAATTTTTAGTAAACAAAATAAAATAAAATCAAGAAAAAAATAAATAATAACAGTTTTCGAATTAGTGTGTTTCTTTCTTGTGTTTTGATTTGTTATAGTTGTCAAAATTTAATTAGTGCGAATTTGGCGTTGCAAAGAAAGGTTGTCCCCACAATTTGCATTGAGTGTGCATTTGCGTAGTTTTTGTGAACCCCATTAATAATTTTTTTAAAAGTGAATATATTAAATGTTAAAAGTTAAGTTTTTTTTTATCGACCTTTTTCTTTATTTTATTATAGATTTGTTTATAAAATTCTAAATTTGGCTTATTAAGGTCATGTATTCTATGCAAATAAAAGTTGGATATAACAAAAAATGTATTTTGGTGACCCTACTTTCGGCAAAAAAAATTGTTTCGAAATTGTCTTGCAATAATACTTCATATTCGGTGGTGTACCGCGAACTTTTTTTTTTTGCATGTAAGGCGAGACACTCTAATGTACATGTTTAGTTTTGTATGAAAATTTTTGTTTTTTGAAGAATTTTTATTTTTTTTTTATTTACTTTTTGTAAAAGAATAAACTTTTTTTCGTTAAACTTTAAATTTCATTCAGTCTCGTCTCATCGAACTGTTCGGACGTGTTACTTTTAGTGCGGCTGAATTTTCGGTGAAAAAATCGTAATAGGTGAAAAAGTGTAAAAAGTTGAAATTAAACAAAAAAGTGAAAAAAATAACTCGTAATAGGTTAAAATATATATATAAAAAAAAAACATTAAAAATCGTATAAAAACTGTATGAGTGTTCCTCTCAGATGTAATTCTGAGAAAGAGCTTAGCTTGTCTAGAAAAACTAAATGGGTCTCTGAGGAAGAAGCCATAAAAAAATTTATGGAGAATTTTCTGTTCGCCCAATATAGTGATTTCAACAGATGAAAAAACATCATCTTCATCAAATAGTGCAGTCAAACCCAAAAAACAAGTAGGTATGGATAAGTACATAACCGTTCTCAAGCGACAGAGGAGCCCGAAGTCTGCTCAAGTGTCATCAAATGCAAAAGCTCCTAAGACCATGAGTAATGATCAAAATAGGTTTGCTCTCCTCCAGACGGATGAGCCAGAACTTCCGAAGAAGACGTTTAAGCCCCCACCAATTTATCTGAGAGAGCCGACTTCCAGTAAATTGGTACAAGGAATTGTTGCTGTAATAGGTGAAAACATGTTTAGCGTAACCTCAATGAAAAATGGAAATATCTGCGAGACAAAGATACAAGTGAATAGGGAAGATGATTTTCGAAAATTGTCCAACCAGCTGGATTAGGACTAGGGATTTCTATACCTATCAGCTCAAAAGCGCAAAAGGACTCCAAGTCGTTCTAAAGGGTATAGACCCATGTGTTGATCCCGCGGAGATAAAGACCGGTTTAATGGACAAAGGGTTCAAAATCAAGAGCGTAGTGAATATTAGAAACCGTTAAAAAATCCCTCAGCCCATGTTCAGGGTAGAATTGGAACCTGGAGATGTTGTCTTAAAGAAAAACGAGTCCCATCCCATCTACAATCTGATGTACCTTTTGCATCGTAGAATCACCGTGGAAGAACCACAGAAGCGTCAGGGACCCGTCCAGTGTCTCAACTGTCAAGAATTTGGTCACACCAAGGCGTATTGTAAATTGCCGACAGTCTGTGTTGCGTGTGGGGAGCTACATGCAACTGCTCAATGCGATAAGTCGAGAACTGACTCAAAAATAAAAAAAATGCAGTAACTGCGGAGGTAATCATACCGCAAATTATAGAGGTTGTCCAATTTACACTCATTTGAAAGGCATAAGAACCAACAAGACTTCAGTATTGCCTAATCATCCTCAACAGCCAAATTTAGCATCGAGTGACAATTTCCCTCAATTATTACGGTCCACTAGTCATGTAAACGCGCCTAGTTCTAGACAAGTTTCTTACGCAAACGTCGTTAAATCTAATATGCCAGGTCTGGAGCAGCAACCTAAACCCCAATATTCTGAGCCGCATATCAACAATCTAGAGACAACATTGCAGACACTTGTCCAAACTATGAACACTTTTACGACCACCATGACATCCATGATGCAGGAAATGCTGAAAATGCAATCCACTATCTTGCAAGCCATTTTAAAGAAATGATTTATTTAAAAATTTGTTTCTGGAACGCGAACGGCCTCCGCCAACATAAAAATGAACTGGAATACTTCCTGATGGATAAGCAGATTGATGTTATGATGATTGCTGAAACTCACTTGACGTCAACAGGGTACTTCAAAATTAATGGCTACGTGTTGTACGATACTAAAAGTCCCCGCGGAAGAGCTTGTGAAGGTTCGGCAATTCTTATAAAGAACAGAATAAAGCATTATCTAATAATTAACATAAGTGAGGATTACCTCCAAGCAACAAACATTTGCATTGAATTATGTCAATACAAATTTGTTTTATCATCGATTTATTCTCCGCATCGATTTTCAATAAAAGAACACCAATACCATAACTTCTTTAAATCCCTTGGAGCTAGATTTTTAGTGGCTGGCGACTTTAACGCCAAACACACATTTAGGGGTGCACGTCTGGTAACCCCAAAGGGTCGCGTACTCTTCACCACCATTGCCAAAAAGGGCTTTGATGTACTCTCAAGTGGACGGTGGAATGGCCGACGGAAGATTCCCGATGTTATTGACTTTGGAGTAGTGAAAAATATCCCTTTAGAATGGATGAAAGTGGATCCTTCACTAGACTTGTCCTCAGATCACTCTCCTACTATTATTTTAATGCATTTCCCTCAAGTGTGTGGTTCTCCATTTATGAACATGACTAAGACCCGAGTAAGTTGGATAAAATAAAAAAAGTATTTAAGTTCTCATTATACGGAAAATGTTGTGTTGAGAACTACCGACGATATTGATGAGTCGATTGGCAATTTTACCGAGGACCTTCGACGAATTGTGCATCACGCTTCCACTTATCACGATGAATGTAGAAATAGAACAAACAGAGAGGGTCGTTTGAAGACAAAAAATACTGCTCCGCCCTTTTCATTGATGTGTCGCAAGCGTTCGACAAAGTTTGGCATGACGGTTTAATGCACAAAATAAAATTAACTCTGCCTGCTAACACCCATAAACTCATGGAAAGTTATTTATACGGTCGCAAATTTAAAATCAAAGAAGGTGATTTTTTAAGTACCGCTCAGCGAATTGAATCAGGTGTGCCACAGGGTAACATACTGGGTCCTACTTTATATTTGATATATGCCTCCGACATGCCGTCAGACCCCAAAATCCATACGTCAACTTTTGCAGACGATACAGCCTTTATCAGCGTCCATAAGGACCACCAAGTTGCATCACAGAATTTGCAGAATTATGTTTATAAGCTAGAGAATTGGCTAGAGCTTTGGAAAATCAGGGTTAACGAACAAAAATGTATTCATATAACTTTCACATTGCGAAAAGATACCTGCTCGTTCATCAGAATAAATAATCAAATTATACCGCTACACAATGAAGTCAAATACCTCGGCATTCACCTCGACCGCCGTTTAACTTGGAAGTCTCATATTGAAGCGAAACTTACACAAATTAGATTAAGAGCAGTGCAATTTAATTGGCTAATCGGCAGAAACTGTACATTGAAATTGGATTGCAAACTTTTGTTGTACAATGCAATACTAAAGCCAATCTGGTGCTATGGAATTCAATTATGGGGTACTGCCTCAGCATCAAACATTGAAAAAATTCAAAGGGGTCAAAATAAAATTCTACGTATAATTACTGCAGCACCATGGTATGTTAAAAATTCTCGAATCCACAAAGATCTAGGCGTGCCATTAGTAAAAGTCGTATTTACAAAATATGCGTCAAAGTACGTCAGCAAACTTGAACACCATCCAAACCCACTTGCACGAGACATCCTTAACTTTAGTGGACACAATCGGTTGAGAAGGAGGGATACCCTTGCTTTAACTCAAGCGCAAAACAGATGACTGGATCAGTTGATGTGAAATTTTTTAGTATCATAAAAATTTTTGTCTAGCACTGGCTGGGCTTATTATTTTCTTTTTAGTATTAAGATTTGAAAACTTATTGTCATTTCATTTCTGAAGATTCAATAAATAATTCACAGCAAAAAAAAAAAAAACTTTAAATTTGGCATTATTTCTTGTTTACGTGCACAAAAATCTCTTGATCGTCAAAAAATATCTTGAGCGTCATACTTAGTTTTTTCCCTTAAAACGCTTATAATTGAATTTTTTTAAAATACATTGTTACAAGACTATTACTTTGCAAGTAACCACTAAGTTCAAGTCTTTTTTTTAACAAAAATTTACATATATTCATCTTAAAATTTTAAAATAACTAGTCACTTTAACCTTCGCTTTACCAAAGGTTTTTATGTACATGGTTTACCAATACCCACCCGGGTGGTACAGTAATTCTTTACGTATGTTTATATGCGTCGAACAAGTGTTTGTCATACTTGTTTATACTTTTTTGTTTCAAATAATGTTAATTCTTTCAAAGTGCAAAAAAACTCATAATGTACATTGTTTGTGTAAATATTTTGTCTTTGGGGATTCCCCTAAAAATGATGTCAAAGATTTAATTCGACGATTGTCAAACAAAAAGGGCGAAGCTGTGTACAACAAATGGAATTCTGAAAACTCACATAATCAAAGAACTTGGAAACAATTACAGATGATGAGTTATTAGGATTTTTTGGAATTTTGCTTATAATGTGTGCCCATAACTCATCTAAGGAATACTCACAGAGCTGTGGAGAAAAAAATGCATATCCAATATATCGTGCAACCATGTCACGAAACAGTTTCACGGAAATTTTACGGTTCCCTCGCTTTGACTGGCGCTTATTATCGACCACACGAGTCTATAACCGTAGACGAGCAACTCTTTGGTTTTTGGGGCCGAACACGTTTTACGCAATGTATGCCTTCCAAGCCAGCTAAATATGGAATCAAAATCTGGTGAGCATGTGATTCCAAAACTTTTTATCCACTTTAAGGTCACGTATAGTAAAAGAGTTGGTGGGAAAGTATAAAAACTCCGGAAGAAACGTCACTATGGACAATTTTTCACTTTCATTAGCCAAACATTTGACCGCTTGGAAGTTATCCGTCGTAGGCACATTAAAAAAAAAAACAAAAGGTATGTTCCTGAAGAATTTAAGCCGTCCCGAGGCCGCGAGGTTGCATCTAGTGTGTTTGGTTTTTTCGAAGATGTAACATTAGTGTCCTATGTTCCTTCCAAAAATAAATCAGTTGTGCTATTGTCAGCAATGCACAAAGGTAAAATTATATCTGGTTCAAAAAATAAACCAAAGATAATTTTGTATTATAACGAAAGTAAAGATGGTGTGGGTACAATGGATAAGATGTTGTCAAAGTATTCCACAAAACGAGCAACATTTCGGTGGCCATTAGCACTGTTCTCATTATTTATAATATACAAGGAAAACAGATCCGGCTGCTGATTTCGAGGCCGATGAAACTCCACAACGAGATTCAACTGGGCGTATGGTTCTCACATAAACAAAAGAGAAACACACGTCAAGTTTGCGTAAAGTGCAAGAAGCCCATTTGTGTAGAACACAGCGTATGTCAAACTAAATGTGACAACTGTCACCATGCTTCGTCATTGTAACTGCATTACAATTACTTATAATAATAAAATATAAACAAAATAATATGTTGAATTGCGCTTTTATGGAATAATAAGTTATAATTGAAATAAATAAACGTTTAAAAAATGTATAGAGTTGATAATTTCTTTTGTACCACCCGGGTGGGTACTGGTAAACCTTGAAGAAAATTTTAAAAAATCCAAAAACACCTCATAAAAGATTTGAAATTTTATCATGTTTTTATTAAATTCTATAGAAATCTAAAATTTGTTCAGTGAGTATGAATTTCGTTCAAATCAAAAAAAAAAATAAAAAAGTTATTAAAGAAATAAAACCGAAAAAGTCACCCGGGTGGGTATTGGTAAAGCGAAGGTTAAAATAAAAATAAAAAACAAGGTGAATCGTGATTTTATGTTTATAATCGAAAAGGTGATTTTCGCAAAAGTTATTCTTGAGAAACAAAAGAACATCGTAGTAAGTTTGAATTTCAAATATATTTGCATTTTTAGCGATTTTTTATACATATTTGGTGTGTGACGCTCAAGATAGAAATCGTAGAAAACCTAAAAAAAAATCCAAAAATATTGATTTTTTTGAGAGCCTAAAAGTACCACCGGATACTTCGTCAATTTCTACATAAATTGGCCACTCTTACAGGCGAATTGAAAAAACTTTAAAAATAAGCAAAACAAAACTCGTTGTGTACGTTTTTTTTTTTTTTTTGTAATTGACCCATATACATACATATGTATATAAAAATGAATGTCTGTCTGTCTGTCTGTTTGTGCTTAATTTCTTCCTGAAATTTTCACATTATGTTACTGTGACTCTGGAAGGAATAATAGGCTGTATGAAGTTTTGATTGGACAAACGGGAGTGGCACCGCATAACCCAAAAATTTTAAATGCAATATTTTAGGAATTTTTTGACATATGTACGTCGATGATATTTGGTACATATAGATCTTCTAATAATTCCAATAATAAATTCTTGACTATATAAAGTTGTGAGCGGACAAAGGGGCGTGGCCTCGCTCATAAACCCAAAATTTTAAATCGTTATATCTTGGACATTTTTTGACGAACAGCGACAGTATTTGCTATATATGGTATTGGCACGAATAGAAATACGTACCAAAAGAAAAGTGGGCAGAACACCCTTTGTTTGCGATATTTTGGACCTCTTAATCGATCTTAAATATTCACAGCGTGCAGCTTTGACTCAAGAATACTTATTATATGATAATATTTTCGACCATGCACACTTCTGCACATACTTTTTTACTACGTTTATGAAGAGCTCTACCTTAAAGGGGGTAGATAAGCACACTGGGTTCAGCTAGACTTTTATATCAATATCCGAATATTGAAATCAATCTTGAATTTAAATACTAAATAGATTTCGAAATAAATTAAAGTCAGATTTTAGGTTTTTTTTATTTTACAATGTCTTCATGTAAAGGTTTCAAACACTATTGTATTTTACAAATATTTTATGTGTATAAATATGTTAGTTTAGGAATAGTTTATAAATCCTTTAGTCTTATATATCTCAGAAGTCTTATAAATATTTTATTATAAAAATTACTTAGTTATATCTTACAGTTAAAAAATAAATATATTTTCTAAATTAGAACTAATTACAGATTAATTTGCTATTAGACTAAATGATTTTATTATTTTAATAACATTTGTTTTATACTCATATTTAGGATTCCTATATTCTGTAGAATACTTTGAGTCAATTTCCTAAAAAGAGAAAGTATTTAAAAATGAATTATGAAAAATATAATATAAAGAGAATGAGTAACAAAGTTTAAGGCTTACTTACCACAAATTGTAAGGCTGTTTTTTCGGCTGCATACGTATGTTGTTTTTTCAATTGCATACGTATGTTGTCAAACTCAAGAATGATAAAAAAAAAGATTATGCCAACGGGCGTAACATTTTAAAATGTTCTGCGCATTTAGGCCCTGTGACGTCACACATTCTGTGTTTCTATTGGCAAATTTTTTCTCACTTGTTTTTTTTAATCATATTTTGCTTGCATTTGCTCACTGCACTCTTCATGTTTATATTTTTTGTTGTTTTTTTTTTGTTTGTTGTTCTTTTTTAACCAGATTTTATTTTAGAACTCTCAGAGAATTCATTTGCAAGGTTGCCAACTATCACATAAAACACACATTTTTCGCAAGAAATTTTAATTCTAACACATGAAACATTATTGGTAACCCTTAGAATGGCCCTTCTACGTCACATAACGGGAAATCATGCGCATGTCGTAATCTTTATTTTATTATTCTTGGTCAAACTCATAAAGTGTTGCTTGAACTGTTCGGACGTGTTATTTTTAGTGCGGCTGAATTTTCGTAATAGGTGAAAAAAAATATATACAGATATCGTAATAGGTAAAAAAAAATATCTAAAGTGGGTTTTCGGTTACTTAAAAATCGCATAACAACTTCATGAGTGTTCCTCTCAGATGTAATTCTGAGAAAGAGCTAAGCTATAGTAGAAAAAATCTATGGATCTCTGAGGAAGAATCCTTAAGAAAATCCGTGGAGTCTCTTCTTATTACAAGAGCCGAAATACGGTGCCGTTCCTGTTCGCCCAATATAGTTATCTCATCCGATGGGAAACCATCATCTACAACAAATAGTGCAGTCAAACCCAAAAAACAAGTAGGTATGGATAAGTACATCACCGTTCTCAAGCGACAGAGGAGCCCGACATCTGCTCAAATGTCTTCCAATTCAAAAGTTTCTAAGACTAGTGATAAGCCAAATGATCAAAACAGATTTACTCTACTCCAGACGGATGACCCAGAAATACCGAAAAAGGCGTTTAAGCCCCCACCAATTTACCGGGAGAGCCCACTTCCAATAAACTGATACAAGGAATTGTTGCTGTAATAGGTGAGAACATGTTTAGCGTAACCTAAATTAAACATGAAAATATCTGCGAAGATGATTTTCGAAAATTGTCCAACCAGTTCGAGAGGGAGACTAGGGATAACTATACCTATCAGCTCAAAAGCGCAAAAGGACTCCAAGTCGTTCTAAAGGGTATATACCCATGTGTTGATCCTGCGGAGATAAAGACCGGTTTAATGGGCAAAGGGTTCAAAATCAAGAGCGTAGTGAATATTAGAAACCGGGAAAAGATTCCTCAGCCCATGTTCAGGGTAGAATTGGAACCTAGAGATGTTGTCTTAAAGAAAAACGAGACCCATCCAATCTACAATCTTATTTATCTTCTGCATCGTAGAACCGCAAAAGCGTGTTGGACACGTCCAATTGTCGATTTTTGTTGTATTCTCAAGCTCTCCAACGTGTATCTCTTATTATAGGGAAAATAAGAGATATTTTTGTTGTATTCTCAAGCTCTCCAACGTGTATCTCTTATTATAGGGAAAATAAGAGATACACGTTGGAGAGCTTGAGAATACAACAAAAATCGACAATTGCAATAAACACAAAAGAAGACAAAGACAATTCAAATGCAAACTACACCATTGCAATACTTTAGTACTAATAACAACTGTGACCAAGAAAAAACGACAAATTTTCTGTGATATATGTATATTTTAATTTAAATTCATTTTTTAAATATTTTAAGTTTTGTGTTGTGTTGTCCACATATACAAAAAACTACTGTGATATAAATCATAAATTGATGTAAAGACTGACAAAAAAGATTATTGTAAGTTAATTTGTCAAAAATTAAGCTTGTAATTATTGTTATTATTGACTAAATGCTTCTTTTGTATTTTTACAATGTTACCAGATTTTAATAAAAAACTCAAATCCCTGAAAAGAATACCAACGAAACGTCGGATTTAATTGAAAATGAAATAAATAATCTTTTATTTACATTAAATTAATTACCTTGAAAGCCTGCATATAGGAAACTATATAAACTATTAATAATAAACTTTTTTTCGTTAAACTTTAAATTTGGCATTATTTCTTGTTTACGTGCAAAAAAATCTCTTGATCGTCAAAAAATATCTTGAGCGTCATACTTAGTTTTTTCCCTTAAAACGCTTATAATTGCATTTTTTTAAATACATTGTTACATATGTATATAAAAATGAATGTCTGTCTGTCTGTTTGTGCTTAATTTCTTCCTGAAATTTTCACAGTATGTTACTGTGACTCTGGAAGGAATAATAGGCTGTATGAAGTTTTGATTGGACAAACGGGAGTGGCACCGCCCATATAACCCAAAAATTTTAAATGCAATATTTTAGGAATTTTTTGACATATGTACGTCGATGATATTTGGTACATATAGATCTTCTAATAATTCCAATAATAAATTCTTGACTATATAAAGTTGTGAGCGGACAAAGGGGCGTGGCCTCGCTCATAAACCCAAAATTTTAAATCGTTATATCTTGGACATTTTTTGACGAACAGCGACAGTATTTGCTATATATGGTATTGACACGAATAGAAATACGTACCAAAAGAAAAGTGGGCAGAACACCCTTTGTTTGCGATATTTTGGACCTCTTAATCGATCTTAAATATTCACAGCGTGCAGCTTTGACTCAAGAATACTTATTATATGATAATATTTTCGACCATGCACACTTCTGCACATACTTTTTTACTACGTTTATGAAGAGCTCTACCTTAAAGGGGGTAGATAACAACACTGGGTTCAGCTAGACTTTTATATCAATATCCGAATATTAAAATCAATCTTGAATTTAAATACTAAATAGATTTCGAAATAAATTAAAGTTAGATTTTAGGTTTTTTTATTTTACAATGTCTTCATGTAAAGGTTTCAAACACTATTGTATTTTACAAATATTTTATGTGTATAAATATGTTAGTTTAGGAATAGTTTATAAATCCTTTAGTCTTATATATCTTAGAAGTCTTAGTCTTATAAATATTTTATTATAAAAATTACTTAGTTATATCTTACAGTTAAAAAATAAATATATTTTCTAAATTAGAACTAATTACAGATAAATTTGCTATTAGACTAAATGATTTTATTATTTTAATAACATTTGTTTTATACTCATATTTAGGATTCCTATATTCTGTAGAATACTTTGAGTCAATTTCCTAAAAAGAGAAAGTATTTAACAATGAATTATGAAAAATATAATATAAAGAGAATGAGTAACAAAGTTTAAGGCTTACTTACCACAAATTGTAAGGCTGTTTTTTCGGCTGCATACGTATGTTGTATATGTTTTGTAAGTAACTGACGTTGCTCTTGCAATATTTGAAGAATTTTCACGATAACATCTGCTGTCAAAAAGGCACAGGATTTTAAATTTATTCTTGAGAGTTTGGAACAGTTTTCTAATAATTGTAAAATACTTTCATCGTTTACAAAATGGCAATTGCTAACAATTAACTCTTCTAATTCCTTTAGTTGTGAAAATTTTTGCAATATTACATCATCACAGGCATTGAAAGTGCAATGTAGAACTTTCAGGTTATTTAATTTTTCAACAAATTCAGTCTTTTCCGCATTAAAGCCTACACAATCTGCCAGTTTTAATTCTTCCAATTGTTGTGCTTGTTGCTGGGCTAAAGTGTGTAGAAAATCTTCGGTAATGGGTGCGCTTAAGATATTGTTGCGGCATATATCAAATTGCTTAAAACATTTTAAGTTTTCTTGAGTTGTAGATAGTATCAGAGTCTTTAGTTGTTGTAGATTATCGTAGATTTGTTAAAAATGCTGTGTTTTTATTTTAGGACAATTTCTTATACCGACGTATATTAAATTCGTAAGATTTTGAAAGATTTGCTGCAAATATTGAGCTTCTATATAGGCACAATTGTTAAGTGTCAGTTTTTACAAGTCCTTGAGATCGCTAATGTATTTACCTGGTTTGGAAAATAAATAAATATTTAAATAGAAATAAAGATGATTAAGAAAAAAAAAACTCGTCCCTTAATTCAAGTGTTAGAAATTTACACATATTTTAACTAATTTTTTCTTTAAAATTATAAAACTAATTAAACTCACTCGTTGCATTCCAATTGTTGACTAAGGTTAATGACTTCAAATTCTTTAGTGATCTCAACGATTTCACGAACCATAGTAGTTAAGACTTTCCACATTTATGCAAAATTCAAATAGAAATTTGTAATATATAATTTCCCTCGAATAACTTCTCTTTTCGACAGGAGACTCTACTACAAGGTTTTTTGTGTGGGCTCCTATTATCACCAGTAGTATTTTTAGTTGACACGTTTTTAAAGTATTGAAAAAACTTGGATTTAAACTTGATTTGTATTCCATTTTCATACGTTGTAAGAAAATATCATAAAACATACGATACGTAAGAATCAAATTTATACGATCGCTTAACGGCAATATTTTAAAAACACAATCCAAACAATCATCGTTTAAGGTCAACATAAAATCCCTTTCGTTTGCTGTTAAATATTGTACATTAAATTGTTAATAACATTTTTTTTAATATAAACTATACTGTTTTTTCTACTTACACATTTCTAACCAAGGCATATTTATAATAAATATGCCTTGTTTCTAACGTTTTAGTTTTGTAAGAATTTTCCGGCAACTGCAAACACAGCCTACACACCAGGACGTCAAATTTCAAATAAAAATAATAGCTGTAGAAAACATTTATTTTTGTTTTCATTTCATAAAATCCACCACCTTTAGGGAAGGTAAATACGGCAGCATATAAGTTGGTCAATGAGTTTGTAACAGCTGTTAATATTTGTGTGTTGAAATGACATGCACGTGCCTAAAACGAAATGCACTTGAAAATTAGCCAAATCGTTTTAGATGGAAAAAAGTTAACATTTAAGTTATTTTCTAGAATCTAGATTGTTGCTTAAGCTATGATAGATTTTTGTTTGTATGTTTATAAAAAAAGCAACAAAAATGTGCTACTGCTGTTCTAAATTTAAATGGACCTCATGTAGAATTCTAATTAGTTTATTTTCCTATAACCACCACCACTTTTCATGGCGAATGAGGGTGCCAAATTTTCATTCTATTTATAAAATTAACAAAATTTTCATCTAACACCCCCTAGATAATATATTCAAGATCCATGTGAAATTCGACAACATTGCAGGATTAGAAAATTATCTCTATCTTCGATATCACAAATTCAGTCAACTACCAGCACAAAATTTAACAAAACATATTGAAAATCTTAAATATTCTAAACTGTTTCCATCGAAATGTAAATGTGTGTAAATCAAGCTCACATCTTAAGTAATCTAAGGAAATTAATATAACTCATTAAAAACTATATTGACAATTAGTTAAATTTGTTCAGTAGGAAATGGAATTAAGGAATTAAGAAACAAGCTTGAAGAAATTTGATGAATTATTTTCAAAACAAATACTATTAACTTTTCTTAAATACCTGTATTAGAAAAAAAAAAACAACAATAAAGGTCATGATACACTATCCTACACAATCGTACGATTCATTCACTGGAAAATCTTACCGTTTTCTATCACACTCAAAACAAAATCGCACTATTACACAAAAAAGATGCAAAAACATATGTTTTTGCTAATGTAAACAATAGCAGTTTTCCGCCTTTTAAATTAACTTATATTCATTTTATTCTGTTGTTATATGTGAAAATAATAAATTGTATAAACTATACAAACAATTAAAAAATGTTAAACGTTTGTCCTTTAAATTATAATTGATTTTTTTAAATCAATGAAGCCGACATTGTTGTTTTCTTTTCAGCTGTATTTGAAAATACAACTCTGATCGCATAGAAACTATCATTTTATGAAAATTTTTAAAAACTTAATTTTGATATTTCTTTTAGCTAGGCTTGAGTTCATTAAATTTAATTTTCATTAAATTATTTTTACTGAAGAAGGAATTGTTTTACAACTTGAAAAATTTTTATTTTTGATAATTTTTCTTGACTGGAATTCGAACCTGGGTTGTTGGTTGAATTTACATATGTTTCGAGAAACACCACTTTCTCTCATCAGAATTCTTTGTGTTCTGACCCTTTGCACCACTACGGTGCCTGCTAGTTTATAAGAAACAATGTATTAAATTAAAAAAAAGTATTTTTTTTAATATAACACATTTTTAAATTAATTATAAAAAGTTCATTGTTTTTATAAATATTGTCATAAATTATTATTTTTAAAATACGATTTGAGGAAGCAAAGCACATCCAAAGCTTCATCGCCCAAACGACTTCTTATTTTAGTTGCGAATAATCCGGCTGCAGAAAAAGCACATTCAGACTCTACACTGGTTGGCTTAATAGTCATTAAAAATTCGTATGCTCTTTGCAAAAAGTCACCACGTGTTCCTTCATTGTCAAAAAAGAGCATTTCTTTCTGAATTCGGTGGCGGTTCATCTGCTTCTAATGTTTTTGCCGAATTATTGACTTTTGTGAGGTTAATTTTATGAATAGAGAATAGGTGCGTATAAAGACCTTTCGTTGAGCCACCTCCAATTTTTAAAATCTTTTTGCAGTCGCCATTCTTACACATCGCTGTCTGGCCCTTTTCTTATCGTAAGAAATATTTCTAAACAGTAGAATTACTTTTTTTTCATAGTCCGCGTAAAAAGCAATTAGATTTATTTAAAAAAAATTCAGTATTATTTAATTTGAATTTACCCTGTGAAATAACCACAAATATTCGAAATTCGAATTACTAAGAGTTCTAATGTACGATTTTTTTATTGTAACTCAAAAAGTAAAATCTCGGGATTAAGTGCTCAATCCCGGGATTTTGGAATTGTTAAAAACTGCGGGATCCTTGGATTACGGGATCCCCAACACTAGATAGGACCATAGTTTTGTGTCAGTATTGAACAATAATGATAAACTTTCCCAGACATATTTTATACATTAACAAAACAAATTAGTGAAAAAAACCGGTTCAATGGTTTTTCAGTTTTGTTTTTGGATGTTTTGGATGTGTTTGTAAGTTATTACGTTTTTACTGACTTAATACCTATGTTAGGTCACCGCATAAAAAATCATATTTTATTATTCATTATTTTCCATTTGAGTTGAATTTGCATTGTATTTAAATTTATTCATTTAATGTTGCATTAAATTGTATTAATTTTTTGCCCTTTTTTTTTTTTTTTTTTTTAAATAATTAACAAACACGAACTGCGAAGCTTTTTGCCTTATCTGCAGAAAACACCCAGAGTCTTTGGCGGGAATCGAACCCGCAACCCTTTGACTGATAGTCCGTCACTATATCGCCTAGTCTATCGGGGCACATGATCCATTGTAATTTGATCACATTTTATTACATCTTACCCCATTGTTACTTGTTTTGGTTGTAACCCGTTAGTTTTGAATATTTGTTTATCGCTTGCATTCTTTTAATATTGATAATGTTGTTGTTTTTACTACAAGAAGTTATTTATTTTAAAGGCCCAACTATATTATGCATAAGAAAGCTTAAGCAAATTGCAAAAGTTAACGAAAAGGCTGTCAAATGCATAACTAGTTCAGAGTTAACTTTCAGGTGGCAACAATGGCTTTGAAACTTTTTGTCCACAGTTGCTCATTTATGTTTAAAAAATGTTTTTATTTTAACAAAAAGCCATTAAATGACTATATTTTATAAATATTATATTATTTTATAATTAAAAGAAAACTTCGTACCCGAAACGCATAATTTTTCATTTTTTTTTAATTTTTCGGCAAAAGTACTAAAATGTACAGCTGTGGCAGCACTAAATTGTAAATAATAATAAACGTTTACATATGTTTTGTTAATTTTCGTATTGTGTTTGCAAAAATGGAGAAAAAACTTAAAAATTTAAATAATATAAAAATATTAAAGTTAGCGCTTGAAGACCTGTGCACATTAAAAGAAATAAGTGAACTACACTGTAAAAGAAGAAGGCACTCTTGTTCTGTCAGAGAAATAAACCACGACAGAGACATTTTTGTTAAAATAAAAAGGGCCCTTTTATTATAAAGGCACTTATTTTTTCCACATTTTCTATTAAATTTAAAATAAATGTATTTTCTTCTTTCTCCATTTTGTTAAAAACACAAACAAACAACAAACAGCTGATTCCGTACGGAATATGCGATCAGTTTCGCTTTTTGCTTAAGCAAATGACAGTTGAAAAACTTAACGAAAAGTTTCGTTAAGTACATTATAGTTTACCACATACAATTTATATGTATTCGCAGGGTTGCTTAAGCTAGCATATGCACATTATAGTTGGGCCTTAAGTATTCTTGTACTTACATTTTTTATGCATAATTGTAATAGGTACTATTGAATTGGTACTACAAGAAGTTATTTATTTTAAGTATTCTTGTACTTACATTTTTTTATGCATATGGTACTATTGAATTGGTACATTGGCAGAGAGAAACAAATAATAATAACAACAACAGTGAGGTCCCGTTTTATATTGTAAAGATAGGTTTAAGTTAAATATTTTTAAATAAAGAAATTATTGTTTAAGTTGAAATCAATCGAAACACATCATTTCTTAGAAGAACTTTTACAGTGGCAAGTAAGTTTAAGCCAAGCAAATTCATCATCTGTTGAGTTTTTAAATCAATTAAAGCTTTTTTTATTTGAAGTTGCAGTTTAAAAAATCGTTGAGACATATCAAGTGTGTTCCAGGGGTTTGGCAACCCAAAATTAATTTTAATCCCAAAAATATTTATTTATTGAATAACAACCATTCTGTTCACATATGTTAAGTATAGATGTTTTGTATTTGTGTATGCCAAAAAAGCAAGTAAAAACAATTGTCCTGATCTTTTACAGAAATAAAAATTTTTGGGATTTATTAATCCCACATTCCATCTTGAAATTGATATAATAGAATTTAATAGCCTTAATCCAAAGCGCGAAATATACAACAACGTGCTTGAAATATATTATTTTATATTAATAGCAATAAATGGATCGAATTCTTATTCCACCACTTGGGCAGAGGGAGAAAACTTTTTCTATAATGAAAAATATAATCTAAATCTACCCCTAACACAATATAAACACATATTTATACCAATTTTAAATCGTCGACATTTTACGATTGTGTATGTAAATACAAAAGAAAACAGTTTCACATACTTAAACCCAGTTGGAGAAGAAAAAAAAAAACAACTTTTTGAATATATTTCATCTAAAAACCAATATCACAAACTTTACTTTACACCAATTCGATCATGATAAGCAGGATTTATCGAAGGACTCATACAATTGTGCAGTACATATATGTATGCTTATTTGTTGAAGCTATTTTAAAAGGAAAAAAGTCTTAAATATATGCAAAATCCAAACGATTATAGAAAAATAATGAAAAATACATTCTTTCAAAATGCAGACAATATTGAAAATACTTGCTTCCATTGCGGTGTAAAAATTGCGCAGCCCAAATGTATATGTTACGAGTGTAACAGAGCTCCTTGCGAAGGATGTCTAAAGTATAACTACAAGCAAAATAATGAAGCGTTTATATGCATGTTTTGTAGCACAAAGTAAACAAATAAAATAAAAAAGTTTATTAAACATAAAAATAAAGAAATATAAATATGAACTGTTTGCATGACATATTAAGGAACACAAATAACACTAGCCAACAAGGTTTTTGACTGGAGCAGCCAAATACATTTCCCAGTGTAATTTGGTGCGCTGAATTCGAATCTGTAAATGGTTTTTCTCTATCACGTCAGGTTTTCGAGATATAAAAAAAAGCTTTTATTAGATTTTTCCATAAAAAGTTATTAGTTTATTTAAAAATCAATGAGTTTTCAAAAGTGAATGGCGTTATATGATTGTCGTTTGTATTTCGTTGGTTCGGTTTCACGTATTAGAGTCCAACAATAGTCTCCCAGCATACTTTTATCCCAAAATCCTTGATAGTTTCTTTCAATTTTCATTAAATCTTGATGGGCGCGTTCCCCTTGTTCGTCGCTAACAGCACCTAGGTTTTGTGGGAAAAAATCTAAATGCGAATGGAGAAAATGTATTTTGAGTGACATTCGTGCACCCAATTCATGATAACTTTTCAATAATTCAGCAACAATTTGTCTGTAGTTTTCACTCTTATTGTTTCCAAGAAAACTTTTCACGATGCACTTAAAAGACTCCCAGGCTGTATATTCTTTCTCCGATAAACACTGCGAAAAATTATGATCATTAATAAGCTTCCTGATCTGAGGGCCAACAAATATCCCTTCTTTTATTTTAGCATATGAAATTTTAGAAAAAACTTTTAACAAATATTTAAATGCTGCACCATCTTTGTCCAGAGCCTTCACAAAGTTCTTAAAAAGGCCCAATTTTATGTGCAGCGGTGGAAGAAGAACATCATTTGGATCAATTAATGGTTTATTTGAAATGTTTTGTTTTCCTGGTGAATATTCAGTCCTTTTTGGCCACTCTGTTCTGAGGTAATGATGAAGTGTGGCGCGACTATCCCATAGACACAGGAAACAGCAATATTTTGTGAAACTTCCTTGCATACCAGTCAACAAACCAATGACCTGAAACAGATTTAAAAATAAAAACTGTTATTTACGATCATCTATGTATAGGTATATTACATATGTAAAGAAATTTAAATCACATACCTTAAGATCACCACAGATCTTCCATTTATTATCATTGTATTTAAGTAATGTCAAAATTTCAGTCATTGACTCATAATTTTCCTTCGTATTAATGGCATGAGCAATTGGTATGGATGGTTTTTTATTGCCATTATGTAAAAGAAGTGCCTTTTAACTGTACTTAGAGCCATCAATAAATAATCTCCATTCAGTTTTGTCATATGGCTGGTTCATTTTTCGAAATAAACCATTAACATCAGTGCAGTACAGAATAGAGCCTTTCTTTTCAAAATATGCAGTCAATTCAAAACCTCTTTTTCTATAGATTGTTACTTTCGTCCCAGTTGCAAGATGTTTCCACTGCTGCATGCGTGAAGCAAGTATTTCTGCGTCTTGCTTCGTTAAATGCAAGTCCCGAATTAGATCACTCAGCTCAGCTTGAGTCACTAAATGGCGCTCACTATCAGCCTCATACAAACTACAACTGCTGCCGAAAGATATTTCGGACTCACTGCTCGTAGCATCGGGAATGACTGGTGGTGGATCAGTTGATAGACGTTGAACTGGTTTGGAAACTGATAGGACATTAGAGTAGGTAATACTTTTTCGATTTTTCATATTGAATCCAGTAACTTTTGTTAAACAGAAATAACAATCAGTTTGGTGGTTACTTGACTCTCTCCAAAGTACTGGAATTGAAAAATCTAAATAGATTTTCTCGCCATTTGACCACTTGTATAAAATAGTTCTGCAACGATTGCAAAACATTGTCGGTGTACACGGTTTGTCCAAGTTTCCGACAGCAAAACCAAAATAATGTAGATATGCATATTTCAGTGATTCTGATATTGCATATCCTTTTTTCCAATCAGATATTCACCACACACAAAGCAAAAATAGCTCGGATTAGTAACACACGATCTCACTGACATGCTTAAACTCTACCTTTATACAAATTTATAATGAATGTAGGCTTTTGTCAAATTAATAACTGTGAAATTGTAGCGTCAGTATTAACTATTTTACAGTATTGCCAGCATGCGATAAAAAACGAACTGGACGTGATAGCCCAACTTTGTTGCCAGATTCGAATTCAGCGCAGCCAGATTAGCTAAAAAACATACTTCGTTTCCCCAGTCAAAATTTGTTGCCTAATTTGTTGGCCAGTGTAATTAACGATGGCTAATAGATTTAATGTTAAATGAGTAATGAAATTATAAATCAAAATAAGTGCGTTCCAGTAGAAGCCATCTGTCCATAAGTAGAATTATTTCTTCTATTTACTAACCAAACATTGTTTAAGAAAAAATAACATTACTCATATATGATGGCCAAATTATATTTATTTTAAAAATATAAATACAAAACATCTATATCTGTATGCTTAGTTTATACAAAATATTAAGGAACACATATGTACATAATAGAAATCCATTTGATCATCAGTATTATTTGAAACTACTTTACAAATATTTATTTAATTTTTTATTTTAATATAATGAATATAAAAAATTGTTATTTAATATCTAAGTAGAAAAGGTTTAAAAGCCTAAACTCTTTATGAAACATGTTATTAATTATTTAGAGCAAATGTTATATATGTAAATAAAGAATTGAATTGAATTTATTATTTTTTGTTTTAACTTCTAATGTAATAACATGGTTTATAACTGCCGGAGTTAGAGGGTGTCAAAGTTGCGCATTTTGGTCATACAGGGTTTTTTTAAATGAGTAAATTTTTATTTTTTTTTTCAATTTGGGACAAAATCTGTAGAATCCTTTAAGTCAATTTCCTAAAAGAGAAAGTATTTAAAAATGAATTATGAAAAATATAATATAAAGGGAATGAGTAGCAAAGTTTAAGGCTTACTTACCACAAATTTTAAGGCTGTTTTTTCGGCTGCATACGTATGTTGTTTTTTCAATTGCATACGTATGTTGTCAAACTCACAAAGTGTTGCTTGAACTGTTCGGACGTGTTATTTTTAGTGCGGCTGAATTTTCGTAATAGGTGAAAAAAAATATATACAGATATCGTAATAGGTAAAAAAAAATATCTATAGTGGGTTTTCGGTTACTTAAAAATCGCATAACAACTTCATGAGTGTTCCTCTCAGATGTAATTCTGAGAAAGAGCTAAGCTATAGTAGAAAAAATCTATGGATCTCTGAGGAAGAATCCTTAAGAAAATCCGTGGAGTCTCTTCTTACTACAAGAGCCGAAATACGGTGCCGTTCCTGTTCGCCCAATATAGTTATCTCATCCGATGGGAAACCATCATCTACAACAAATAGTGCAGTCAAACCCAAAAAACAAGTAGGTATGGATAAGTACATCACCGTTCTCAAGCGACAGAGGAGCCCGACATCTGCTCAAATGTCTTCCAATTCAAAAGTTTCTAAGACTAGTGATAAGCCAAATGATCAAAACAGATTTACTCTACTCCAGACGGATGACCCAGAAATACCGAAAAAGGCGTTTAAGCCCCCACCAATTTACCGGGAGAGCCCACTTCCAATAAACTGATACAAGGAATTGTTGCTGTAATAGGTGAGAACATGTTTAGCGTAACCTAAATTAAACATGGAAATATCTGCGAAGATGATTTTCGAAAATTGTCCAACCAGTTCGAGAGGGAGACTAGGGATAACTATACCTATCAGCTCAAAAGCGCAAAAGGACTCCAAGTCGTTCTAAAGGGTATATACCCATGTGTTGATCCTGCGGAGATAAAGACCGGTTTAATGGGCAAAGGGTTCAAAATGAAGAGCGTAGTGAATATTAGAAACCGGGAAAAGATTCCTCAGCCCATGTTCAGGGTAGAATTGGAACCTAGAGATGTTGTCTTAAAGAAAAACGAGACCCATCCAATCTACAATCTTATTTATCTTCTGCATCGTAGAACCGCAAAAGCGTGTTGGACACGTCCAATTGTCGATTTTTGTTGTATTCTCAAGCTCTCCAACGTGTATCTCTTATTATAGGGAAAATAAGAGATATTTTTGTTGTATTCTCAAGCTCTCCAACGTGTATCTCTTATTATAGGGAAAATAAGAGATACACGTTGGAGAGCTTGAGAATACAACAAAAATCGACAATTGCAATAAACACAAAAGAAGACAAAGACAATTCAAATGCAAACTACACCATTGCAATACTTTAGTACTAATAACAACTGTGACCAAGAAAAAACGACAAATTTTCTGTGATATATGTATATTTTAATTTAAATTCATTTTTTAAATATTTTAAGTTTTGTGTTGTGTTGTCCACATATACAAAAAACTACTGTGATATAAATCATAAATTGATGTAAAGACTGACAAAAAAGATTATTGTAAGTTAATTTGTCAAAAATTAAGCTTGTAATTATTGTTATTATTGACTAAATGCTTCTTTTGTATTTTTACAATGTTACCAGATTTTAATAAAAAACTCAAATCCCTGAAAAGAATACCAACGAAACGTCGGATTTAATTGAAAATGAAATAAATAATCTTTTATTTACATTAAATTAATTACCTTGAAAGCCTGCATATAGGAAACTATATAAACTATTAATAATAAACTTTTTTTCGTTAAACTTTAAATTTGGCATTATTTCTTGTTTACGTGCAAAAAAATCTCTTGATCGTCAAAAAATATCTTGAGCGTCATACTTAGTTTTTTCCCTTAAAACGCTTATAATTGCATTTTTTTAAATACATTGTTACAAGCCTATTACTTTACAAGTAACCTCTAAGTTCAAGTCTTTTTTTTGTTTAACAAAAATTTACATATTTTTAGTTTTTTTTTTGAAATTGACCCATATACATACATATGTATATAAAAATGAATGTCTGTCTGTCTGTTTGTGCTTAATTTCTTCCTGAAATTTTCACAGTATGTTACTGTGACTCTGGAAGGAATAATAGGCTGTATGAAGTTTTGATTGGACAAACGGGAGTGGCACCGCCCATATACCCAAAAATTTTAAATGCAATATTTTAGGAATTTTTTGACATATGTACGTCGATGATATTTGGTACATATAGATCTTCTAATAATTCCAATAATAAATTCTTGACTATATAAAGTTGTGAGCGGACAAAGGGGCGTGGCCTCGCTCATAAACCCAAAATTTTAAATCGTTATATCTTGGACATTTTTTGACGAACAGCGACAGTATTTGCTATATATGGTATTGGCACGAATAGAAATACGTACCAAAAGAAAAGTGGGCAGAACACCCTTTGTTTGCGATATTTTGGACCTCTTAATCGATCTTAAATATTCACAGCGTGCAGCTTTGACTCAAGAATACTTATTATATGATAATATTTTCGACCATGCACACTTCTGCACATACTTTTTTACTACGTTTATGAAGAGCACACTGGGTTCAGCTAGACTTTTATATCAATATCCGAATATTAAAATCAATCTTGAATTTAAATACTAAATAGATTTCGAAATAAATTAAAGTTAGATTTTAGGTTTTTTTATTTTACAATGTCTTCATGTAAAGGTTTCAAACACTATTGTATTTTACAAATATTTTATGTGTATAAATATGTTAGTTTAGGAATAGTTTATAAATCCTTTAGTCTTATATATCTTAGAAGTCTTAGTCTTATAAATATTTTATTATAAAAATTACTTAGTTATATCTTACAGTTAAAAAATAAATATATTTTCTAAATTAGAACTAATTACAGATAAATTTGCTATTAGACTAAATGATTTTATTATTTTAATAACATTTGTTTTATACTCATATTTAGGATTCCTATATTCTGTAGAATACTTTGAGTCAATTTCCTAAAAAGAGAAAGTATTTAAAAATGAATTATGAAAAATATAATATAAAGAGAATGAGTAACAAAGTTTAAGGCTTACTTACCACAAATTGTAAGGCTGTTTTTTCGGCTGCATACGTATGTTGTATATGTTTTGTAAGTAACTGACGTTGCTCTTGCAATATTTGAAGAATTTTCACGATAACATCTGCTGTCAATAAGGCACAGGATTTTATATTTATTCTTGTTAGTTTGGAACAGTTTTCTAATAATTGTAAAATACTTTCATCGTTTACAAAATGGCAATTGCTAACAATTAACTCTTCTAATTCCTTTAGTTGTGAAAATTTTTGCAATATTACATCATCACAGGCATTGAAAGTGCAATGTAGAACTTTCAGGTTATTTAATTTTCCAACAAATTCAGTCTTTTCCGCATTAAAGCCTACACAATCTGCCAGTTTTAATTCTTCCAATTGTTGTGCTTGTTGCTGGGCTAAAGTGTGTAGAAAATCTCCGGTAATGGGTGCGCTTAAGATATTGTTGCGGCATATATCAAATTGCTTAAAACATTTTAAGTTTTCTTGAGTTGTAGATAGTATCAGAGTCTTTAGTTGTTGTAGATTATCGTAGATTTGTTAAAAATGCTGTGTTTTTATTTTAGGACAATTTCTTATATCGACGTATATTAAATTCGTAAGATTTTGAAAGATTTGCTGCAATTATTGAGCTTCTATATAGGCACAATTGCTAAGTGTCAGTTTTTACAAGTCCTTGAGATCGCTAATGTATTTACCTGGTTTGGAAAATAAATAAATATTTAAATAGAAATAAAGATGATTAAGAAAAAAAAAACTCGTCCCTTAATTCAAGTGTTAGAAATTTACACATATTTTAACTGATTTTTTCTTTAAAATTATAAAACTATTTAAACTCACTCGTTGCATTCCAATTGTTGACTAAGGTTAATGACTTCAAATTCTTTAGTGATCTCAACGTTTTCACGTACTCATCACTTACATCCCAACCATAGTAGTTAAGACTTTCCACATTTATGCAAAATTCAAATAGAAATTTGTAATATATAATTTCCCTCGAATAACTTCTCTTTTCGACAGGAGACTCTACTACAAGGTTTTTTGTGTGGGCTCCTATTATCACCAGTAGTATTTTTAGTTGACACGTTTTTAAAGTATTGAAAAAACTTGGATTTAAACTTGATTTGTATTCCATTTTCATACGTTGTAAGAAAATATCATAAAACATACGATACGTAAGAATCAAATTTATACGATCGCTTAACGGCAATATTTTAAAAACACAATCCAAACAATCATCGTTTAAGGTCAACATAAAATCCCTTTCGTTTGCTGTTAAATATTGTACATTAAATTGTTAATAACATTTTTTTTAATATAAACTATACTGTTTTTTCTACTTACACATTTCTAACCAAGGCATATTTATAATAAATATGCCTTGTTTCTAACGTTTTAGTTTTGTAAGAATTTTCCGGCAACTGCAAACACAGCCTACACACCAGGACGTCAAATTTCAAATAAAAATAATAGCTGTAGAAAACATTTATTTTTGTTTTCATTTCATAAAATCCACCACCTTTAGGGAAGGTAAATACGGCAGCATATAAGTTGGTCAATGAGTTTGTAACAGCTGTTAATATTTGTGTGTTGAAATGACATGCACGTGCCTAAAACGAAATGCACTTGAAAATTAGCCAAATCGTTTTAGATGGCAAAAAGTTAACATTTAAGTTATTTTCTAGAATCTAGATTGTTGCTTAAGCTATGATAGATTTTTGTTTGTATGTTTATAAAAAAAGCAACAAAAATGTGCTACTGCTGTTCTAAATTTAAATGAACCACATGTAGAATTCTAATTAGTTTATTTTCCTATAACCACCACCACTTTCCATGGCGAATGAGGGTGCCAAATTTTCAATCTATTTATAAAATTAACAAAATTTTCATCTAACACCCCCTAGATAATATATTCAAGATCCATGTGAAATTCGACAACATTGCAAGATTGGAAAATTATCTCTATCTTCGATATCACAAATTCAGTCAACTACCAGCACAAAATTTAACAAAACATATTGAAAATCTTAAATATTCTAAACTGTTTCCATCGAAATGTAAATGTGTGTAAATCAAGCTCACATCTTAAGTAATCTAAGAAAATTAATATAACTCATTAAAAACTATATTGAAAATTAGTTAAATTTGTTCAGTAGGAAATGGTTTAAGGAAGAAAGATTAAGAAACAACCTTGAAGAAATTTGATGAATTATTTTCAAAACAAATACCATTAACTTTTCTTAAATACCTGTATTAGAAAAAAAAACAACAATAAAGGTCGTGATACACTATCCTACACAATCGTACGATTCATTCACTGGAAAATCTTACCGTTTTCTATCACACTCAAAACAAAATCGCACTATTACACAAAAAAGATGCAAAAACATATGTTTTTGCTAATGTAAAAAATAACAGTTTTCCGCCTTTTAAATTAACTTATATTCATTTTATTTTGTTGTTATATGTGAAAATAATAAATTGTATAAACTATACAAACAATTAAAAAATGTTAAACGTCTGTCCTTTAAATTATAATTGATTTTTCAAATCAATGAAGCCGACATTGTTGTTTTCTTTTCAGCTGTATTTGAAAATATTAGAATGTATTTAATTAGCATCTGGTAACACTAAAATCACCTAATACACATTGTCAAATGTCAAACAAAGTATGAGTATGGACGATTAGATTTTAAAAACATTTAAAATACGTATAAAAAAACATTACTACGTTACTTATTTCTTTCGTCTTTTTATAATCATTATATATAATTTCTTTTGCTATGAGTTTTCTTCAGCTCCCCCTTTTTATGTAATTTTTATTTTAAAAAAACTCCGTAAATTATTTAAAGTTTTTCTTATTGATATCTAAAATAATATTCTAATTATTTGAATTTGATTGAATGAATTGAACATTATAAATTGTTGTAAATTAAAGAGAAAATAAATATTCAATTCAGGGAGAGTATTAGAATGTATTTAATTAGCATCTGGTAACACTAAAATCACCTAATACACATTGTCAAATGTCAAACAAAAGGAAACGCTTATGTCAATAAAAATGAGAGTTGTGCTCTCTTTCACTTCAACATTCAACGAGATAGGTTGTGTTTTAATTTTCACTGAAGTTTTAGCTAGTTATCAATTCCACTATAATCAATTAATATTCTAATAGAAAATACAACTCTGATCGCATAGAAACTATCATTTAATGAAAGTTTTTAAAAACGTTTGCAAGTCAGACAGACTTGTTATTTAGTTGAATTTTTAGGCCACATCATATCGTACGACTAAATAGGATAGTCAGTAGATACCTCAAGCCCTTATGACACTAAATTTTTTGTTCATTGAATTGATATAGAATTGATAGAAAGAAACAGAAAATGTTAGAAAAAGCAAACTATAAAAAATGTAAACAAAAAAGCCTTTTAGTTTTTTTTTATTAAATGTTGTCAACTTTTTGTTTATGAGAAACATAAAAACAAAACGAACAAAAAAAACGGTTAATCCCAAATTTGCCCATAAACCGCTGATTCAGCAACACTTAATATTTCAAGCTTGAAATGTCAATTTTAAGTTCAACAATTTTACATTTTTTTTTTGACAGACCTTCATTTTTTTATCGATAACTTTAGTAAAATGTTTGACAGTTTGCCATTTATGTTAATACTTCTGAACTCTTTGCACTTTGTAAATTTTTCTATTATATTATATTTGTACTGTTCACCAAAACCTGAATAATGCATTAAAAATGTAGTGTCATAAGGCCTTTAACAGTTACTACATGTGTGTATTTTCTTTTTTTGACTAGACTCTCTATCTGGTTTCAAATAAAGGGTATTTTAGATTCGACACGGTCGAATGTAGTAATTCAAACTGTTTGTGTTAGCCTAAGTACATAGCTGTCATTAAAAGAAAGAAAAGAAGAAAGCAAGAAAGAAAACAAAACCCAAAATTGTCTGTTTCTATTATGGTCTTCAATAAACAAATATGTGTACGTATCTTTAAAATTCGTTTACAAATGTTATTAATGAGCAATTGAACCATAGTTTTGTGTCAGTATTGAACAATAATGATAAACTTTCCCCGACACATTTTATACTTTAACAAACAAATACTATTAAGCTTAGTGAAAAAAAACCGGTTCAATGGTTTTTCAGTTTTGTTTTTGGATGTGTTTGTAAAACTAGATTTACACGAATTTAATTTTCTTCAAAATGCTTCTAATTTGTGTAAACAGCAAAAATTCTTCAAAATTTATTTATTTAATACTTATTAAAGAGCAATTTTGAATAAAATTTCAATCGTGTAAATCTAGCTTAAGTTATTACGTTTTTACTGACCTAATACCTATGTTAGGTCACCGCATAAAAAATCATATTTTATTATTCATTATTTTTCATTTTAGTTGAATTTGCATTATATTTAAATTTATTCATTTAATGTTGCATTAAATTGTATTCATTTTTTGCCCTTAATGACCCATTGTAATTTGATCACATTTTATTACATCTTACCCCATTGTTACTTGTTTTGGTTGTAACCCGTTAGTTTTGAATATTTGTTTCTCGCTTGCATTCTTTTAATATTGATAATGTTGTTGTTTTTACTACAAGAAGTTATTTATTTTAAGTATTCTTGTACTTACATTTTTTATGCATAATTGTAATAGGTACTATTGAATTGGTACTACAAGAAGTTATTTATTTTAAGTATTCTTGTACTTACATTTTTTTATGCATAATTGTAATAGGTACTATTGAATTGGTACATTGGCAGAGAGAAACAAATAATAATAACAACAACAGTGAGGTCCCGTTTTATATTGTAAAGATAGGTTTAAGTTAAATATTTTTAAATAAAGAAATTATTGTTTAAGTTGAAATCAATCGAAACACATCATTTCTTAGAAGAACTTTTACAGTGGCAAGTAAGTTTAAGCCAAGCAAATTCATCATCTGTTGAGTTTTTAAATCAATTAAAGCTTTTTTTATTTGAAGTTGCAGTTTCAAAAATCGTTGAGACATATCAAGTGTGTTCCAGGGGGTTGGCAACCCAAAATTAATTTTAATCCCAAAAATATTTATTTATTGAATAACAACCATTCTGTTCACATATGTTAAGTATAGATGTTTTGTATTTGTGTATGCCAAAAAAGCAAGTAAAAACAATTTTCTGGATCTTTTACACAAATAAAAATTTTCGGGATTTTCGGTTTTTATTACAGATTTATTAATCCCGGGATTTTTTAAAACAAATTGGCATCCCTAATATATACACAGGCAAAACTAAATGAAGTGTAAGCGCAATATATAGAAGAAAATAAAATTAATCTTAATAATCGGAAAGACGATAATGAAACTAAAGAACTCGGAAATAAAAAAAAAGTAAAACCTGATACTGAAGAAATTGAAATCAGTCAAAGTGCAGAACAAAATAAAATAATACTTGATGGAGATTTCTCTCCAGAGAAGAACACCAAAAAAAGTTAAATCTAAAATAAACGAAAAAATTATTTATGAAAGCATATTAAAATGTCATTAACGACTGCCGAGAGCTCTGAAAGATAAAAGATATGTTTTTTTTTTTAAATTCGAAAATGTTGTAGACAAACTAGCACTTGAAACATTCCCTCTTGAAATTGATATAATAGAATTTAATAGCCTTAATCCAAATCGAGAAATATACAACAACGTGCTTGAAATATATTATTTTATATTAATAGCAATAAATTTATCGAATGCTTATTCCACCACTTGCGCAGAGGGAGAAAACTTTTTCTATAATGAAAAATATAATCTAAATCTACCCCTAACACAATATAAACACATATTTATACCAATTTTAAATCGTCGACATTTTACGATTGTGTATGTAAATACAAAAGAAAACAGTTTCACATACTTAAACCCAGTTGGAGAAGAAAAAAAAACAACTTTTTGAATATATTTCATCTAAAAACCAATATCACAAACTTTACTTTACACCAATTCGATCATGATAAGCAGGATTTATCGAAGGACTCATACAATTGTGCAGTACATATATGTATGCTTATTTGTTGAAGCTATTTTAAAAGGAAAAAAGTCTTAAATATATGCAAAATCCAAACGATTATAGAAAAATAATGAAAAATACATTCTTTCAAAATGCAGACAACATTGAAAATAGTTGCTTCCATTGCGGTGTAAAAATTGCGCAGCCAAAATGTATATGTTACGAGTGTAACAGAGCTCCTTGCGAAGGATGTCTAAAGTATAACTACAAGCAAAATAATAAAGCGTTTATATGCATGTTTTGTAGCACAAAGTAACCAAATAAAATAAAAAAGTTTATTAAACATAAAAATAAAGAAATATAAATATGAACTGTTTGCATGACATATTAAGGAACACAAATAATTAACGATGGCTAATAGATTTAATGTTAAATGAGTAATGAAATTATAAATCAAAATAAGTGCGTTCCAGTAGAAGCCAGCTGTCCATAAGTAGAATTATTTCTTCTATTTACTAACCAAACATTGTTTAAGAAAAAATAACATTACTCATATATGATGGCCAAATTATATTTATTTTAAAAATATAAATACAAAACATCTATATCTGTATGCTTAGTTTATACAAAATATTAAGGAACACATATGTACATAATAGAAATCCATTTGATCATCAGTATTATTTGAAACTACTTTACAAATATTTATTTAATTTTTTATTTTAATATAATGAATATAAAAAATTGTTATTTAATATCTAAGTAGAAAAGGTTTAAAAGCCTAAACTCTTTATGAAACATGTTATTAATTATTTAGAGCAAATGTTATATATGTAAATAAAGAATTGAATTTATTATTTTTTGTTTTAACTTCTAATGTAATAACATGGTTTATAACTGCCGGAGTTAGAGGGGGTCAAAGTTGCGCATTTTGGTCATACAGGGTTTTTTTAAAATGAGTGTAACTTTTCACCTATTGGTCGTAGCAAAAATTGTCCAAATTACTTTAGATAGCTATTTCTTCAATCATTCCAAAAATATTTTTTTTAATTTAAAAAAAAAAATTAATTTTTTTTTTCAATTTGGGACAAAATTCCAATTGTTGACTAAGGTTAATGACTTCAAATTCTTTAGTGATCTCAACGATTTCACGTAATCATCACTTACATCCCAACCATAGTAGTTAAGACTTTCCACATTTATGCAAAATTCAAATAGAAATTTGTAATATATAATTTCCCTCAAATAACTCCTCTCTTCGAAAGGAAACTCTACTACAAGGTTTTTTGTGTGGGCTCCTATTATCACCAGTAGTATTTTTAGTTGACACGTTTTTAAAGTATTGAAAAAACTTGGATTTAAACTTGATTTGTATTCCATTTTCATACGTTGTAAGAAAATATCATAAAACATACGATACGTAAGAATCAAATTTATACGATCGCTTAACGGCAATGTTTTAAAAACACAATTCAAACAATCATCGTTTAAGGTCAACACAAAATCCCTTTCGTTTGCTGTTAAATATTGTACATTAAATTGTTAATAACATTTAAAAAAAAAAAATTTTTTAATTTTTTTTTCAATTTGGGACAAAATCTGTAGAATCCTTTAAGTCAATTTCCTAAAAAGAGAAAGTATTTCAAAATGAATTATGAAAAATATAATATAAAGAGAATGAGTAACAAAGTTTAAGGCTTACTTACCACAAATTGTAAGGCTGTTTTTTCGGCTGCATACTTATGTTGTATATGTTTTGTAAGTAACTGACGTTGCTCTTGCAATATTTGAAGAATTTTCACGATAACATCTGCTGTCAAAAAGGCACAGGATTTTAAATTTATTCTTGAGAGTTTGGAACAGTTTTCTAATAATTGTAAAACACTTTCATCGTTTACAAAATGGCAATTGCTAACAATTAACTTTTCTAATTCCTTTAGTTGTGAAAATGTTTGCAATATTTCATCATCACAGGCATTGAAAGTGCAATGTAGAACTTTCAGGTTATTTAATTTTCCAACAAATTCAGTCTTTTCCGCATTAAAGCCTACACAATCTGCCAGTTTTAATTCTTCCAATTGTTGTGCTTGTTGCTGGGCTAAAGTGTGTAGAAAATCTTCGGTAATGGGTGCGCTTAAGATATTGTTGCGGATATTGGATATTGCTTAAGATTGAGCAATTTTGCCAAACATTTTAAGTTTTCTTGAGTTGTAGATAGTATCAGAGTCTTTAGTTGTTGTAGATTATCATAGATTTGTTGAAAATGCTGTGTTTTTATTTTAGGACAATTTCTTATGTCGACGTATATTAAATTCAGAAGATTTTGAAAGATTTGCTGCAATTATTGAGCTTCTATATAGGCACAATTGTTAAGTGTCAGTTTTTACAAGTCCTGGAGATTGCTAATGTATTTACCTGGTTTGGAAAATAAATAAATATTTAAATAGAAATAAAGATGATTAAGAAAAAAAAACTCCTCCCTTAATTCAAGTGTTAGAAATTTACACATATTTTAACTGATTTTTTCTTTAAAATTATAAAACTATTTAAACTCACTCGTTGCATTCCAATTGTTGACTAAGGTTAATGACTTCAAATTCTTTAGTGATCTCAACGATTTCACGTACTCATCACTTACATCCCAACCATAGTAGTTAAGACTTTCCACATTTATGCAAAATTCAAATAGAAATTTGTAATATATAATTTCCCTCAAATAACTCCTCTCTTCGAAAGGAAACTCTACTACAAGGTTTTTTGTGTGGGCTCCTATTATCACCAGTAGTATTTTTAGTTGACACGTTTTTAAAGTATTGAAAAAACTTGGATTTAAACTTGATTTGTATTCCATTATCATACGTTGTAAGAAAATATCATAAAACATACGATACGTAAGAATCAAATTTATACGATCGCTTAACGGCAATGTTTTAAAAACACAATCCAAACAATCATCGTTTAAGGTCAACACAAAATCCCTTTCGTTTGCTGTTAAATATTGTACATTAAATTGTTAATAACATTTAAAAAAAAAAAAAAAATTTTAATTTTTTTTCAATTTGGGACAAAATCTGTAGAATCCTTTAAGTCAATTTCCTAAAAAGAGAAAGTATTTAAAAATGAATTATGAAAAATATAATATAAAGAGAATGAGTAACAAAGTTTAAGGCTTACTTACCACAAATTGTAAGGCTGTTTTTTCGGCTGCATACTTATGTTGTATATGTTTTGTAAGTAACTGACGTTGCTCTTGCAATATTTGAAGAATTTTCACGATAACATCTGCTGTCAAAAAGGCACAGGATTTTAAATTTATTCTTGAGAGTTTGGAACAGTTTTCTAATAATTGTAAAACACTTTCATCGTTTTCAAAATGGCAATTGCTAACAATTAACTCTTCTAATTCCTTTAGTTGTGAAAATGTTTGCAATATTTCATCACCACAGGCATTGAAAGTGCAATGTAGAACTTTCAGGTTATTTAATTTTCCAACAAATTCAGTCTTTTCCGCATTAAAGCCTACACAATCTGCCAGTTTTAATTCTTCCAATTGTTGTGCTTGTTGCTGGGCTAAAGTGTGTAGAAAATCTTCGGTAATGGGTGCGCTTAAGATATTGTTGCGGATATTGGATATTGCTTAAGATTGAGCAATTTTGCCAAACATTTTAAGTTTTCTTGAGTTGTAGATAGTATCAGAGTCTTTAGTTGTTGTAGATTATCATAGATTTGTTGAAAATGCTGTGTTTTTATTTTAGGACAATTTCTTATGTCGACGTATATTAAATTCAGAAGATTTTGAAAGATTTGCTGCAATTATTGAGCTTCTATATAGGCACAATTGTTAAGTGTCAGTTTTTACAAGTCCTGGAGATTGCTAATGTATTTACCTGGTTTGGAAAATAAATAAATATTTAAATAGAAATAAAGATGATTAAGAAAAAAAAAAAACTCCTCCCTTAATTCAAGTGTTAGAAATTTACACATATTTTAACTGATTTTTTCTTTAAAATTATAAATTATAAACTCACTCGTTGCATTCCAATTGTTGACTAAGGTTAATGACTTCAAATTCTTTAGTGATCTCAACGATTTCACGTACTCATCACTTACATCCCAACCATAGTAGTTAAGACTTTCCACATTTATGCAAAATTCAAATAGAAATTTGTAATATATAATTTCCCTCAAATAACTCCTCTCTTCGAAAGGAAACTCTACTACAAGGTTTTTTGTGTGGGCTCCTATTATCACCAGTAGTATTTTTAGTTGACACGTTTTTAAAGTATTGAAAAAACTTGGATTTAAACTTGATTTGTATTCCATTTTCATACGTTGTAAGAAAATATCATAAAACATACGATACGTAAGAATCAAATTTATACGATCGCTTAACGGCAATGTTTTAAAAACACAATCCAAACAATCATCGTTTAAGGTCAACACAAAATCCCTTTCGTTTGCTGTTAAATATTGTACATTAAATTGTTAATAACATTTAAAAAAAAAAAATTTTTTAATTTTTTTTCAATTTGGGACAAAATCTGTAGAATCCTTTAAGTCAATTTCCTAAAAAGAGAAAGTATTTAAAAATGAATTATGAAAAATATAATATAAAGGGAATGAGTAGCAAAGTTTAAGGCTTACTTACCACAAATTTTAAGGCTGTTTTTTCGGCTGCATACGTATGTTGTTTTTTCAATTGCATACGTATGTTGTCAAACTCACAAAGTGTTGCTTGAACTGTTCGGACGTGTTATTTTTAGTGCGGCTGAATTTTCGTAATAGGTGAAAAAAAATATATACAGATATCGTAATAGGTAAAAAAAAATATCTATAGTGGGTTTTCGGTTACTTAAAAATCGCATAACAACTTCATGAGTGTTCCTCTCAGATGTAATTCTGAGAAAGAGCTAAGCTATAGTAGAAAAAATCTATGGATCTCTGAGGAAGAATCCTTAAGAAAATCCGTGGAGTCTCTTCTTACTACAAGAGCCGAAATACGGTGCCGTTCCTGTTCGCCCAATATAGTTATCTCATCCGATGGGAAACCATCATCTACAACAAATAGTGCAGTCAAACCCAAAAAACAAGTAGGTATGGATAAGTACATCACCGTTCTCAAGCGACAGAGGAGCCCGACATCTGCTCAAATGTCTTCCAATTCAAAAGTTTCTAAGACTAGTGATAAGCCAAATGATCAAAACAGATTTACTCTACTCCAGACGGATGACCCAGAAATACCGAAAAAGGCGTTTAAGCCCCCACCAATTTACCGGGAGAGCCCACTTCCAATAAACTGATACAAGGAATTGTTGCTGTAATAGGTGAGAACATGTTTAGCGTAACCTAAATTAAACATGGAAATATCTGCGAAGATGATTTTCGAAAATTGTCCAACCAGTTCGAGAGGGAGACTAGGGATAACTATACCTATCAGCTCAAAAGCGCAAAAGGACTCCAAGTCGTTCTAAAGGGTATATACCCATGTGTTGATCCTGCGGAGATAAAGACCGGTTTAATGGGCAAAGGGTTCAAAATGAAGAGCGTAGTGAATATTAGAAACCGGGAAAAGATTCCTCAGCCCATGTTCAGGGTAGAATTGGAACCTAGAGATGTTGTCTTAAAGAAAAACGAGACCCATCCAATCTACAATCTTATTTATCTTCTGCATCGTAGAACCGCATAAGCGTGTTGGACACGTCCAATTGTCGATTTTTGTTGTATTCTCAAGCTCTCCAACGTGTATCTCTTATTATAGGGAAAATAAGAGATATTTTTGTTGTATTCTCAAGCTCTCCAACGTGTATCTCTTATTATAGGGAAAATAAGAGATACACGTTGGAGAGCTTGAGAATACAACAAAAATCGACAATTGCAATAAACACAAAAGAAGACAAAGACAATACAAATGCAAACTACACCATTGCAATACTTTAGTACTAATAACAACTGTGACCAAGAAAAAACGAAAAATTTTCTGTGATATATGTATATTTTAATTTAAATTCATTTTTTAAATATTTTAAGTTTTGTGTTGTGTTGTCCACATATACAAAAAACTACTGTGATATAAATCATAAATTGATGTAAAGACTGACAAAAAAGATTATTGTAAGTTAATTTGTCAAAAATTAAGCTTGTAATTATTGTTATTATTGACTAAATGCTTCTTTTGTATTTTTACAATGTTACCAGATTTTAATAAAAAACTCAAATCCCTGAAAAGAATACCAACGAAACGTCGGATTTAATTGAAAATGAAATAAATAATCTTTTATTTACATTAAATTAATGACCTTGAAAGCCTGCATATAGGAAACTATATAAACTATTAATAATAAACTTTTTTTCGTTAAACTTTAAATTTGGCATTATTTCTTGTTTACGTGCAAAAAAATCTCTTGATCGTCAAAAAATATCTTGAGCGTCATACTTAGTTTTTTCCCTTAAAACGCTTATAATTGCATTTTTTTAAATACATTGTTACAAGCCTATTACTTTACAAGTAACCTCTAAGTTCAAGTCTTTTTTTTGTTTAACAAAAATTTACATATTTTTAGTTTTTTTTTTGAAATTGACCCATATACATACATATGTATATAAAAATGAATGTCTGTCTGTCTGTTTGTGCTTAATTTCTTCCTGAAATTTTCACAGTATGTTACTGTGACTCTGGAAGGAATAATAGGCTGTATGAAGTTTTGATTGGACAAACGGGAGTGGCACCGCCCATATACCCAAAAATTTTAAATGCAATATTTTAGGAATTTTTTGACATATGTACGTCGATGATATTTGGTACATATAGATCTTCTAATAATTCCAATAATAAATTCTTGACTATATAAAGTTGTGAGCGGACAAAGGGGCGTGGCCTCGCTCATAAACCCAAAATTTTAAATCGTTATATCTTGGACATTTTTTGACGAACAGCGACAGTATTTGCTATATATGGTATTGGCACGAATAGAAATACGTACCAAAAGAAAAGTGGGCAGAACACCCTTTGTTTGCGATATTTTGGACCTCTTAATCGATCTTAAATATTCACAGCGTGCAGCTTTGACTCAAGAATACTTATTATATGATAATATTTTCGACCATGCACACTTCTGCACATACTTTTTTACTACGTTTATGAAGAGCACACTGGGTTCAGCTAGACTTTTATATCAATATCCGAATATTAAAATCAATCTTGAATTTAAATACTAAATAGATTTCGAAATAAATTAAAGTTAGATTTTAGGTTTTTTTATTTTACAATGTCTTCATGTAAAGGTTTCAAACACTATTGTATTTTACAAATATTTTATGTGTATAAATATGTTAGTTTAGGAATAGTTTATAAATCCTTTAGTCTTATATATCTTAGAAGTCTTAGTCTTATAAATATTTTATTATAAAAATTACTTAGTTATATCTTACAGTTAAAAAATAAATATATTTTCTAAATTAGAACTAATTACAGATAAATTTGCTATTAGACTAAATGATTTTATTATTTTAATAACATTTGTTTTATACTCATATTTAGGATTCCTATATTCTGTAGAATACTTTGAGTCAATTTCCTAAAAAGAGAAAGTATTTAAAAATGAATTATGAAAAATATAATATAAAGAGAATGAGTAACAAAGTTTAAGGCTTACTTACCACAAATTGTAAGGCTGTTTTTTCGGCTGCATACGTATGTTGTATATGTTTTGTAAGTAACTGACGTTGCTCTTGCAACATTTGAAGAATTTTCACGATAACATCTGCTGTCAAAGAGGCACAGGATTTTAAATTTATTCTTGAGAGTTTGGAACAGTTTTCTAATAATTGTAAAACACTTTCATCGTTTACAAAATGGCAATTGCTAACAATTAACTCTTCTAATTCCTTTAGTTGTGAAAATGTTTGCAATATTTCATCATCACAGGCATTGAAAGTGCAATGTAGAACTTTCAGGTTATTTAATTTTCCAACAAATTCAGTCTTTTCCGCATTAAAGCCTACACAATCTGCCAGTTTTAATTCTTCCAATTGTTGTGCTTGTTGCTGGGCTAAAGTGTGTAGAAAATCTTCGGTAATGGGTGCGCTTAAGATATTGTTGCGGATATTGGATATTGCTTAAGATTGAGCAATTTTGCCAAACATTTTAAGTTTTCTTGAGTTGTAGATAGTATCAGAGTCTTTAGTTGTTGTAGATTATCATAGATTTGTTGAAAATGCTGTGTTTTTATTTTAGGACAATTTCTTATGTCGACGTATATTAAATTCAGAAGATTTTGAAAGATTTGCTGCAATTATTGAGCTTCTATATAGGCACAATTGTTAAGTGTCAGTTTTTACAAGTCCTGGAGATTGCTAATGTATTTACCTGGTTTGGAAAATAAATAAATATTTAAATAGAAATAAAGATGATTAAGAAAAAAAAACTCCTCCCTTAATTCAAGTGTTAGAAATTTACACATATTTTAACTGATTTTTTCTTTAAAATTATAAAACTATTTAAACTCACTCGTTGCATTCCAATTGTTGACTAAGGTTAATGACTTCAAATTCTTTAGTGATCTCAACGATTTCACGTACTCATCACTTACATGCCAACCATAGTAGTTAAGACTTTCCACATTTATGCAAAATTCAAATAGAAATTTGTAATATATAATTTCCCTCAAATAACTCCTCTCTTCGAAAGGTAACTCTACTACAAGGTTTTTTGTGTGGGCTCCTATTATCACCAGTAGTATTTTTAGTTGACACGTTTTTAAAGTATTGAAAAACGTGGATTTAAACTTGATTTGTATTCCATTTTCATACGTTGTAAGAAAATATCATAAAACATACGATACGTAAGAATCAAATTTATACGATCGCTTAACGGCAATGTTTTAAAAACACAATCCAAACAATCATCGTTTAAGGTCAACACAAAATCCCTTTCGTTTGCTGTTAAATATTGTACATTAAATTGTTAATAACATTTAAAAAAAAAAAAATTTTTTAATTTTTTTTCAATTTGGGACAAAATCTGTAGAATCCTTTAAGTCAATTTCCTAAAAAGAGAAAGTATTTAAAAATGAATTATGAAAAATATAATATAAAGAGAATGAGTAACAAAGTTTAAGGCTTACTTACCACAAATTGTAAGGCTGTTTTTTCGGCTGCATACTTATGTTGTACAGGGTTTTCCAATAAGGACTTGACAACTTTTTTTTTAAATAAAACGCAAACCGTTTGAGATATTTCCAAAACTTTATTACCGACTTGAAATACATTCAAAACATTTATGAATGGAACTCGACTTCGTTCATATGGGCACCGCGGCCACGTCGGCAGTGGTCGATTCGTTGGACCCAATTTTGGATGACTCGGTCACACATTTCGGCATGAACGGCCGCTATTTCGCGTTCAATGTTGGCTCTAAGTTCTGCCAACGTTGTCGGCTTGTTGGCATAGACCAATGATTTGACGTAGCCCCAAAGAAAAAAATCTAGAGGCGTTAAATCGCAAGAACGAGGCGGCCAATTGACTGGTCCATTTCTTGAGATAACACGCTCGTCAAACTTACTCTTCAGTAAATCGATTGTAACGTGTGCTGTGTGGCTTGTGGCACCGTCTTGTTGAAACCACATGTCACCCAAGTCCATGTGTTCCAATTCGGGCCAAAAATAATCGCTAATCATTGCGCGATAACGATCGCCATTCACAGTAACGTGACGATCGTTATTGTCGACGAAAAAATATGGCCCAATGACGCAAAATTCGCCATAAAGTGGTCTTGGGGATGCCCAGTTCTTGAGAACGCCGCGGAATCGACTGATTTGAATCGTTTGCTACGGACGCCTGAACGGCAGCGATATTTTCGGAACTTCGACCAGGCCGTTGTCTCACTGGCACGACAGCATCACACAATGAATATGTAGACTCAAATTTTTGCACTAAACTTGTTATTGCTTGTCTACTAGGGCGAGAATTACGACCGAAAATTGGAGTTAACGCTCTTAAAGTTGCGGTCACCCGCTCCGAATTTCGGTAGTACATTTTTATAATTTCCAAACGTTGTTCCTTCGTGTACTTTACCATAACGAAAATGTTAAGTTTACTGAAAAAAAAAGAAAGCAACAATTAGATGATCAGTGAAATAGTGCGTTCACAATTTAAATTCAGAGTTGTCAAGTAGCTATTGGAAAACCCGTTATATGTTGTGTAAGTAACTGACGTTGCTCTTGCAATATTTGAAGAATTTTCACGAAAACATCTGCTGTCAAAAAGGCACAGGATTTTAAATTTATTCTTGAGAGTTTGGAACAGTTTTCTAATAATTGTAAAACACTTTCATCGTTTACAAAATGGCAATTGCTAACAATTAACTCTTCTAATTCCTTTAGTTGTGAAAATGTTTGCAATATTTCATCATCACAGGCATTGAAAGTGCAATGTAGAACTTTCAGGTTATTTAATTTTCCAACAAATTCAGTCTTTTCCGCATTAAAGCCTACACAATCTGCCAGTTTTAATTCTTCCAATTGTTGTGCTTGTTGCTGGGCTAAAGTGTGTAGAAAATCTTCGGTAATGGGTGCGCTTAAGATATTGTTGCGGATATTGGATATTGCTTAAGATTGAGCAATTTTGCCAAACATTTTAAGTTTTCTTGAGTTGTAGATAGTATCAGAGTCTTTAGTTGTTGTAGATTATCATAGATTTGTTGAAAATGCTGTGTTTTTATTTTAGGACAATTTCTTATGTCGACGTATATTAAATTCAGAAGATTTTGCAAGATTTGCTGCAATTATTGAGCTTCTATATAGGCACAATTGTTAAGTGTCAGTTTTTACAAGTCCTGGAGATTGCTAACGTATTTACCTGGTTTGGAAAATAAATAAATATTTAAATAGAAATAAAGATGATTAAGAAAAAAAAACTCCTCCCTTAATTCAAGTGTTAGAAATTTACACATATTTTAACTGATTTTTTCTTTAAAATTATAAAACTATTTAAACTCACTCGTTGCATTCCAATTGTTGACTAAGGTTAATGACTTCAAATTCTTTAGTGATCTCAACGATTTCACGTACTCATCACTTACATCCCAACCATAGTAGTTAAGACTTTCCACATTTATGCAAAATTCAAATAGAAATTTGTAATATATAATTTCCCTCAAATAACTCCTCTCTTCGAAAGGAAACTCTACTACAAGGTTTTTTGTGTGGGCTCCTATTATCACCAGTAGTATTTTTAGTTGACACGTTTTTAAAGTATTGAAAAAACTTGGATTTAAACTTGATTTGTATTCCATTTTCATACGTTGTAAGAAAATATCATAAAACATACGATACGTAAGAATCAAATTTATACGATCGCTTAACGGCAATGTTTTAAAAACACAATCCAAACAATCATCGTTTAAGGTCAACATAAAATCCTTTTCGTTTGCTGTTAAATATTGTACATTAAATTGTTAATAACATTTTTTTTAATATAAACTATACTGTTTTTTCTACTTACACATTTCTAACCAAGGCATATTTATAATAAATATGGGCATTTCCTGCAAATCGTTAACCAGGATCCAAAAATAAAATGTTGATAATCATCGTGTTTTATTGTTTATGATTATAAAAAAAGTCTATATTTTTATAATAGAATGGGTTCATATCATATTTCAGCTGTTTTACATGAGGAAATTGGGCTGGAAAATGGAAAATTTTATATTTTGCTTTATGCTATTTATAAACCAATTTTTATATTTAATTATTTTACATGCAAAAATATGTTATTTATGCACTCTTTCTTCAAAATCTCTCCATTACAATCAATTCGTAAGATAAAAGTGTATCGAGAACAAAAAAGTTCGATTAACGGTAAATTTTTACTTTGTTTCTTATCTATGTTTTAATAGTACGTTCGCGACCGAAAACATCATTTTATTTTAATTGCTTTGCATTAACTGTCAACAGGTGTCAGATATTACAAATTTTAATCAAGTTCGGTGTCACTAATTTGTAATTAAAAAAAAATCTGGGCAACAATTAATTAAAATCTTTTTTATTTGCAAAATTTCGTACGTTCGCGACCGTAAGTAAATTTTTTTCATAGGCAATGCATTTATTTTCTTAACACGCAAATTTACTTTCGTAGATGGTTAAAATATGTGATAAATCGCAAAACGAAAAACAAAAGCGTTATATCAATAAAATTAAAAGCGATCCACAAAAGCTACAAATTTTACGCGAAAAAGCTGCTGAGAGGATGCGAAAACGACGCTTAGCATTAACAAAAAATAAAAAGGTTTTAAAACAAATACAAGAAAAAGAACGTGCAAGGTTGAGAGAATACCGACAAAAGAAGAAAAAGGAAGCTCAACAAGAAGACGATCATGAAGCGTATTCGTGTAGACAAACTCTGGGCTGAAAGGGCATTACCAAGTGATTTGAAAAAAAAAAAAAAAATGAAGTTATTAAAGGACTATTTCAGAAGTATGTCGAACCGGAAAACGAGCAGAATAAAACATCTACGCAAGTTGAATGGGGTAGGAAGTTAGAAGTAGTGAAAGATATTTACTTGCGTGAAGATGTTAGCGTTCAGTCGGCAGCCAAAAAGGACACCCTCATTGTTGATGGACAAATTGTTGCTAAACGATATATGCTGCTAACTGTATCGGAAGCTTACGAAGTTTATAAAAAGGAATCAATTGGAGAATGCGTAAGCAAGAACAAATTTTTTCAGTGTCGACCCAAACATGTTCAACTCTCGACCAAAATGCCGCATAACATGTGCGTATGTATTCATCACGCCAATTTCAGTTTTTTATTAAATGGTTGCGCAACAGTTATACAGTCTTTCCCCAAAACCTTCGAAAGTTTTTTACAATTAGCCTGTTGCAATATTAAAAATGAAAGCTGTATGACCAACGATTGCGAAAACTGTACAAAAGATGTGAAATCTATTGTTCCAGTATTATACTTAACAAAAATGGATGAAATTGTAAAATGGCAACACTGGCGGAAAGTAGACGATAGAATAACTTTGACTGACTCTATTCCATAAAAACAAAATTATAAATACTGTTAATATTTTATATGAAATAAAATATTTTGAATTAAATTAAGTTTTGATTTCTTCGACCTTTTTTTTCAATAAAATAAAAAAAGTTGTTTCGAGTTCGAGGCCACGTATTTACGTATTTTGTTAAAGAAATTTGAGAATATTTATGAGAAAATGCATGGTGATAATAATAAAAATAACATATGGAAAAATCGTACGTTAGCGACCCGTACGTTCGCGACCGTTACTTAAGACAATTGAACAAAAACCAATCGAGATCTTTTATTGTGTAAATACTGGATAGAGACCTACATTAATACACTTTTAAAATAAATTAATCACTTTAGAATATTCCGTTCCATTTCGCAGATTTTTAAATTTCACTACTGTCAACCAAAGTTGACTTTTATTTTATGTACGTTCGTGACCACATGTTTATAACTATCATTATGAAAACTTACACTGTATAAAATCTTTCTTTTGTATTAAACATAGAGCTACTAAAATGCTATCGAATTGCAAAAAAAAAATTAGGAAAAGTTTTGTTTTCTATATCTTTTGTACATTAAAAGCGTACGAACATACGTTCGTGACCCGAAGAAATGCCCATATGCCTTGTTTCTAACGTTTAAGTTTTGTAAGAATTTTCCGGCAACTGCAAACACAGCCTACACACCAGGACGTCAAATTTCAAATAAAAATAATAGCTGTAGAAAACATTTATTTTTGTTTTCATTTCATAAAATCCACCACCTTTAGGGAAGGTAAATACGGCAGCATATAAGTTGGTCAATGAGTTTGTAACAGCTGTTAATATTTGTGTGTTGAAATGACATTCACGTGCCTAAAACGAAATGCACTTAAACGGATTTCTTGTTTTTTTTTTGAAAATTAGCCAAATCGTTTTAGATGGAAAAAAGTTAACATTTAAGTTATTTTTTAGAATCTAGATTGTTGCTTACGCTATGATAGATTTTTGTTTGTGTTAACAATGTTTATAAAAAAAAGCAACAAAAATGTGCTACTGCTGTTCTAAATTTAAATGGACCACATGTAGAATTCTAATTAGTTTATTTTCCTATAACCACCACCACTTTTCATGGCGAATGAGGGTGCCAAATTTTCAATCTATTTATAAAATTAACAAAATTTTCATCTAACACCCCCTAGATAATATATTCAAGATCCATGTGAAATTCGACAACATTGCAAGATTGGAAAATTATCTCTATCTTCGATATCACAAATTCAGTCAACTACCAGCACAAAATTTAACAAAACATATTAAAAATCTTAAATATTCTAAACTGTTTCCATCGAAATGTAAATGTGTGTAAATCAAGCTCACATCTTAAGTAATCTAAGAAAATTAATATAACTCATTAAAAACTATATTGAAAATTAGTTAAATTTGTTCAGTAGGAAATGGTTTAAGGAAGAAAGATTAAGAAACAACCTTGAAGAAATTTGATGAATTATTTTCAAAACAAATACCATTAACTTTTCTTAAATACCTGTATTAGAAAAAAAAAACAACAATAAAGGTCATGATACACTATCCTACACAATCGTACGATTCATTCACTGGAAAATCTGACCGGTTTCTATCACACTCAAAACAAAATCGCACTATTACACAAAAAAGATGCAAAAACATATGTTTTTGCTAATGTAAAAAATAACAGTTTTCCGCCTTTTAAATTAACTTATATTCATTTTATTTTGTTGTTATATGTGAAAATAATAAATTGTATAAACTATACAAACAATTAAAAAATGTTAAACGTCTGTCCTTTAAATTATAATTGATTTTTTAAATCAATGCAGCCGACATTGTTGTTTTCTTTTCAGCTGTATTTGAAAATACAACTCTGATCGCATAGAAACTATCATTTTATGAAAGTTTTTAAAAACGTTTGCAAGTCGGACAGACTTGTTATTTAGTTAAATTTTTAGGCCACATCATATCGTACGACTAAATAGGATAGTCAGTAGATACCTTAACAGTTACTACATGTGTGTATTTTCTTTTTTTGACTATACTCTCTATCTGGTTTCAAATAAAGGGTATTTTAGATTCTAAACGGTCGAATGTAGTAATTCAAACTGTTTGCGTTAGCCTAAGTACATAGCTGTCATTAGAAGAAAGAAAACAAAACCCAAAATTGTCTGTGTCTATTATGGTCTTCAATAAACAAATATGTGTACGTATCTTTAAAATTCGTTTACAAATGTTATTAGTGAGCGATAGAACCATAGTTTTGTGTCAGTGTTGAACAATAATGATGAACTTTACCCGACACATTTTATACTTTAACAAACAAATTCTATTAAGGTTAGTGAAAAAAAAACCGGTTCAATGATTTTTCACTTTTGTTTTTGGATGTGTTTGTAAAGCTGAATAAAATTTCAATCGTGTTATTACGTTTTTACTGACCTAATACCTATGTTAGGTCACCACATAAAAAATCATATTTTATTATTCATTATTTTCCATTTTAGTTGAATTTGCATTGTATTTAAATTTATTCATTTAATGCGGAGTCGATTACGCCATGTCCGTCTGTCTGTCTGCCTGTTGAAATCAGTTTTTTAAGTCGGGGTCCAAATGTTCAATAATTCCGTCAGAAATGCTTTCGAGAAGTTTGCTATTTAAAATCAGCAAAATCGGTTTAGGTCAACCAGAGTTATGGACCAATATGTGAGACAACCTCCATAAAAATTTTATATTTTTTGTCCATTTTATTGCAATATTTTGAAATATATTGCAGATAATACCATGAAATTTTGTATACGTTGTTTTTATGATAAAAGAAGAAAGTGTGCGGAAAATAGTAAGAATCGGTCCATGATTTCTCATAGCCCCCATACAAATATATATATTCCCGAAATATGGCTTAATGATAACTAAATGCCTATAAAATTGGAATATCAAGACAAAATTCAGCAAAAATAAGTTTTATGCAAAAAGAAATCGGTCCATAGTAAAGTCCATTTCCAAAATTCACTTAAATACGTATAAAACAGATATAAATAATGTTAAACAGCTAAAATTTGACATAAATACTCTTTAGAAGTATTCAGTGATCGTTTTCTTTCGTGAAAGAAATTTATTGCAGTTCAAAATTCATTTCAAACAAATTTAAGTTAAGTTATTTGATATTTATTTTAAAAAAAATATTTATTATAAATTTTCATGAAATAGCTAGCCAGTTCAGGTTTGAACAAAGAAAAAGGGGGCACCTTTGAACATGTTAATTTATCAACCGAAGTACCACACATTGGTGATTCTCTCTTATATTCTGAAAATGACGAATCCAATCCTGATCATGATGCTTTAAAGAAAAATGTAATGTCACCTGAAATCGCAAGGCCTTTTCCGTCTTAATAATATAAAACTTATTTTTGATCTGAATTTTTTTTATTTTTTAATTGTTAATGTTTATGTTTTTCTTACTATTTAAATAAATTGAATTTATTATACATATATATATAAAAAACATAACTCTTCAATATTTGATAATTTTTGTTAGGCTCAAGTTCATTAAATTTAATTTTCATTAAATTATTATTTTTACATGAAATCTTATTAAAATTTTATTGATAATTTTTCTTGGCTGAGCTGGGGATCGAACCTGGGTTGAATTTACATGTTTCAAGAATCACCACATTCTTTCATCAGAATTCTTTGAGTTCTAACATCTGCACCACTGCGGTTCTTAAAAAAAATATAACTGTTTATGTTATTTTTAGACATAAGCGCTACAATTTTTTTTATTTTTTTTTTAAATATTGTTCGGCTCTGAGGGCCCAACTATAATATGCATATGCAAGATTAAGCAAATTGCAAAAGTTAACGAAAAGGCTGTCAAATGCATAACCAGTTCAGAGTAAAATTTTAGGTGGCTATAATGACTTTGAAACTTTTTGTCCACAGTTGCTCATTTATGTTTAAAAAATGTTTTTATTTTAACAAAAAGCCATTAAATGACTATATTTTATAAATATTATATTATTTTATAATTAAAAGAAAACTTCGTAATTTTTCATATTTTTTTTTAATTTTTCGGCAAAAGTACTAAAATGTACAGCTGTGGCAGCACTAAATTGTAAATAATAATAAACGTTTACATATGTTTTGTTAATTTTCGTATTATGTTTGTAAAAATAGAGAAAAAACTTAAAAATTTAAATAATATACAAATATTAAAGTTAGCGCTTGAAGGTCTTTGCACATTCAAAGAAATAAGTGAATTACACTGTAAAAGAAGAAGACGCTCTTATTCTGTCAGAGAAATAAACCGCGACAGAAAGACATTTTTGTTAAAATAAAAAGGGTCCCTTTTATTAACGGGTTTTCCAATAAGGACTTGACAACTTTTTTTAAATCGACTGTAACGTGTGCTGTGTGGCTTGTGGCACCGTCTTGTTGAAACCACATGTCATCCAAGTCCATGTGTTCCAATTCGGGCCAAAAATAATCGCTAATCATTGCGCGATAACGATCGCCATTCACAGTAACGTGACGATCGTTATTGTCGACGAAAAAATATGGCCCAATGACGCCGCCGGCATGCAAAGCGCACCAAACAGTAATTTTTTGTGGATGAAGTGGTGATTCGTGAAGCACATGTGGATTTTCAGCAGACCAATAACGCATATTTTGCTTATTGACGAACCCATTGAGCCAAAAATGAGCTTCGTCACTGAAGATGATTTTGCGATGAAATTCATCATCTTGGTGCATCTTCTCCAGAGCCCAATCGGAGAACGTACGTCGACTCAAATGGTCCATCGGCTTCAATTCTTGAGTCAGCTTAATCTTGTATGGGTGTAAACCCAGATCCTTACGCAAAATTCGCCATAAAGTGGTCTTGGGGATGCCCAGTTCTTGAGAACGCCGCGGAATCGACTGATTTGAATCGTTTGCTACTGACGCCTGAACGGCAGCGATATTTTCGGAACTTCGACCAGGCCGTTGTCTCACTGGCACGACAGCATCACACAATGAATATGTAGACTCAAATTTTTGCACTAAACTTGTTATTGCTTGTCTACTAGGGCGAGAATTACGACCGAAAATTGGAGTTAACGCTCTTAAAGTTGCGGTCACCGACTCCGAATTTCGGTAGTAAATTTTTATAATTTCCAAACGTTGTTCCTTCGTGTACTTCCCCATAACGAAAATGTTAAGTTTACTGAAAAAAAAGAAAGCAACAATTAGATGATCAGTGAAATAGTGCGTTCACAATTTAAATTCAGAGTTGTCAAGTAGCTATTGCAAAACCCGTTATAAAGGCACTTATTTTTTCCACATTTTCTATTAAATTTAAAAAAATGTATTTTCTTCTTTCTCCATTTTGTTAAAAACACAAACAAACAACAAACAGCTGATTCCGTACGGAATATGCGATCAGTTTCGCTTTTTGCTTAAGCAAATAACAGTTGAAAAACTTAACGAAAAGTTTCGTTATGAACATTATAGTTTGCCACATACAATTTATATGTATTCGCAGGATTGCTTAAGCTAGCATATGCACATTATAGTTGGGCCTTGAATATGTATTGTTCTCTCGTGTGAAGTTCCATTTTTACAAACCGTAAACTGTCAGCACTCAAACAGTTTTTTGTTTTGGCTCGCAACACTTTATTACATAAATTGTTAAAGAAAATTTTGTGACATCCATTTTTTTAAAGAAATGTAAATAGTGAAAAGAAAAAGTAAATAATAATATTTTTATTTTTCATAAATAAAACAAGTTTAATAAGTTTACACTAATCTGTCTGGTCGATTATTTTGTCTTTATTTTTTTTATAAACAAATACTGTTTACAATACTCGTAAATGTAGCTAAGAATCAGAACAACAAAAAATACACATTGAAGCAATAATATTAAAATGCCAAAAATTGCTGTTTATTTACATAAAGGAAATTCCGTAAACAAATTTTGCGGCCAATCATTTGTTTATTGAAGAATTGGAAGAAATAAAGAAAGCGAAAACTGAAAAAGCTGACATTGTTTAAAAACTTGTTGCTTTTGAAAAGGTAAACAAATGCAAACATTAAACTAAAACATATTTACAAACATCCATATTTATTGATTTCTATTCTATATAAAAATATAATATATATATGGGTAATTTCACGTCAAGTGACCCAACTTTTAAAATCGATGTCTTCCGATTTTATTGAAATTTGCACCAAGGTTAGTACTATTGGATAGTAGGTCAGACACAAATTTTCATCTCTATCAGTCAAGAACTGCCGGAGTTAGAGGGGGTCAAAGTTGAACATTTTGGTCAGGGTTTTTTTAAATGAGTGTAACTTTGTACCTTTTGGTCCTAGCAACAATTGTCCAAAGGACTTTAGATAGCTATTTATTCAACCATTCCAAAAATATTTTTTTTAATTTATAATTTTTTTTTGTAAATAATTTTATTCTATATTCTTCGACCTTTTTAATGATTTTTATTAAATAATTTTTAAGCTTGAGGTCACTTTTTTGTTTTTTATAAAAGATTTTTATTTCTTATATATAATTTACTCAATATTTCGATTTCCTTTGGAAATCTTCTTCAGGAGTTAATTTAATATTGATTCCTGAAGAAGATTTCCAAAGGAAATCGAAATATTGAGTAAATTATATATAAGAAATAAAAATCTTTTATAAAAAACAAAAAAGTGACCTCAAGCTTAAAAATTATTTAATAAAAATAATTTTTTTTTTTAATTTTTTTTCAATTTGGGCCTTTTTTTCTCAAAAGAAAGCTTATACAATTTCCTTAATGGGATGCGTGTGGGATAACTATCAAAAAAATTATTTTTTAACTCAAGAATACGATTTTTCAATATTTGGCACATATATCATTTTCATTTTCCCCCATTTGTTTATTTTTCAAAATGGAGTTTTTTTTATTTTTTTTAGACCATTTCCTTTAAGAGCTTTATGGCAACGTAATGGGATGCGAGTGGGGTATCTATAAAAAAAATATCCAACTCAAAGAAGAAAGTGTTTCAATTTTTACCATATACACTATTTTAATTTTTTTTCCTATGTGTGTGTAAGTTTTATTAAAATGATAAAAATAAAAACTCCATCAGCAGCCTAGAAACGCCCGTGAAATGGTGCTGTGTGAGACCAACCGCTATTAATTTCTACCTGCGATTTTCTAAGTCACACATCTTTTCATTGAGGCTTTTTTGTTAATACTATAGGTAGTTTAGATCGCTCGTAATATTGAATGAAATTTTTATTATCAAAGTAAAGGTACGGTCACATATAGCAAACCTTTGACTCTAACATGTTTGCTCATATTTGCTTTAAAAGTTTACACATTTTGTTAGATGGTCACACTAGGGGCAAATATTTGATAAAATTTATTTTACCAAACAGCAGTCAAACAACGGCAAATACATATTTTGGCAAACATGTTTTCCCTCCGGTCACACTGAAACAAATATTTTCTGTAACAATTTATTTGATCAAACTGTCAAAATATTTAAATTTGTTTTTTCACAAATAAAAACTGAAATGGAAGATTGTGAAGCATTATTTGTACTAAGTGGAGCAGCGTCTTTATTATTATTGAAGGAAAACGAATCCAAAAGTCGCAAAAAAGACAATGGGTGCGTAAATGGATTCAACGTCGGAAAGAGGAAGGATGCTGTGCAAAGTTACTGTTGGAGCTACGATCTGAAACTCCAGATCTTTACAAAAACTTTTTGAGGATGACGGCAACTGATTTTGAATAATAAAAAAGAAAACAAATAAAACAAAATAATGCTTTTATTCATTTAGTTTTAAAAAACACTACAAAAAATTAACAAAACAATAACTTAAATAATTCATTCATTTCAAAGAATAAAATAAGATTTTAAATACTAGGTACTAAAACACATTAAAAAACAAATAACATTTTAAAACAAACACGTAAAAAAAGCACGTCCAACAAAACTCATGGCATTGTAAAATTTCCATTTAGGAACTTCTACAACACCCCGTCCTGATTTCGTTTTGGCTCTTCCAGCGTAACCCCGGAATTGAATGCGAAGATTGGTCCATTTCGCATTGAGATCAACCACCGTATATTTTGGCTTAAAATTTTGCTCAATACTTCTCCATGCCGAATCTCTAGATGTTTTATTGTGGTATGCTTCGTCCGAAGCATCCCACAAGCACTTTTCTGCTTCAACAAGCAAAATTAATCTAAAAATATCGTCCTCTTCCCACTCCCTGGCCACTTTTGGTCTTTTTCTTGGCCTTTTTAAAGCTGGACTACTCTCTCTGCTTCTTTCCATTACCTAAAAATTTATAAACCATGTACATACATACATACATATGTATGTAAGAATAGTTTTTACTATTTTATACCTGAGTATAATTTTCACTATCCTAAAAGTATATTTATTAAAAAAAATTGATTTTAAAAAATATTTTAACTTACCTCCATATTTTTCGCCAACAAATACTTATATTAATATCACACAGCTGTTTGATTGTTTTTGTTATGAATATCAGTGTTGCCAATTGTTGTGCTTTTAAGCGTATATTAAAATGGCTTAAACAAGTGATATTTTATGTTATCTTAAAAGTTATGTATAATGAATTATGTGAACCATAATGAATTGTATATATATACAGTGGTTTCCCGGTTTAACGAATTATATATTCTCAGGCTCATTCGTTATATCGAAAAAATTCGTTAAATCCGGCAGTTTTTTAAATATGTTTTATTAAATAAAAAATCATGTTTATTTATTCTAATTCATAACAAAAACAAAAAAATAATAATTAGTTCATATCACATTCAATTTAAGAATTAGTTCAAACAAGACTAAAAAATGAATTTTTAATTTACATTTTGATTTTGGTGAGCGAAAATCAAAATAGAAGACAAAATATTTTTGTAAACAAAACTAAAAAATTACTTTGTAACGTATAAATTTTGATTTCGGTGAGAGAAAAATTTCTTAACATACAAATAAATTTTTCTCTTAATCCATTTTTTCCGTAAGCCGTTTCTTATAACATTGTACAAATGTAATTGCAAAAACATAAAAAAAATAAATCACCCTGCCGAAATTTATTGGAATCGGTCCATATTTGACAATCACTTCCATAAAAATTTTTACTATTTAAATACCTGGCCTTTAATTTCTGCATTGAAAATGGAGTTTTGCAAATATTAGTACACTTCTGTTTTGGTGATTTTTATGAAAATGTTCCTAATTTATTTTTAAAAATGACGACACTATTTTCACCAGCTGTTATTTGCCTCTATTTGTTCTTACAATAGCTTTGCAAGAAAAAATAATTATTTGCCCAAAAAAACGGAAAATATTTGACATAGGGTGGTCACACTCTGTTCACATTAGACACATTTTTGTTAGCTACAAACCAAATTTTGTTTTCTCAAAATCATGTTTGCACCCCAAAATGTTTTATGGTCACATTATGGAAGAGAAATATTTGGTGTTTTTTGTCAAATGTTTTACAAGTGTGACCGTACCTTAACGCAAATATATTTCATATGCATACAAAGCTCCCATAAATGGCCCACTTCCGAAAATCACTTTAACGATCATAAATTTCTTAACAATGTTGATAATCAAATAAAATTCGACACAAATAATATACAGAAATGATGACACCTAATTTTATAATGGTGGGTCCGTAATTAGTCGAAACTCCCATAAAGACCCTCTCCATAATTCACTTTAACCTCCATAAATCTTTTAAAAGTATTTATATCGAGATAAAGTTTAACATACACAATATTTATATTCACAGAAATCATGACACTAAATTTTTGGATGATCGGTCCATAATAGGTCATATCTCCCATATAGCGCACATTTCTGAAAAACTGTTTTATACATATACATACTGGGTGTAGGGTCTTATATGGTCGGGCTTGACCGACTATTCTTTCTTACTTGTTTTTGAATAAATTAATGACACTAAAACTCATCTCAACTTCTGCGTTTGAGTACGGATATATCAATATGTGTATGGAAAAAGTGGACAGTTTAAGGAATGGGTTATTTCAATATTATTAGATTAAAGGAAGACAAAGTACGAAAAAACTAAAATGTAGCCATATCAAGCAAAGAGTAATAACGGGTTAAAAGATAATTGTAAAATGTGCTAGATTTACGGGCTAAATCTAGCCCGAAAAGTGCTAAGTTGGCATCGCTGAGTGAATGTAACTAACTAACAGCTTGATTACAATTACAACCATAACCACTGTCGACAATAATACTATGTTTCCACGACGACTTGAATCACCTGCTTCGCTCCCTGAATCATGTTTATGAATCATGCTGTTTACATGACCAAAAAACTTGATTCGATTTGACAGTTGTTTTTAATAAATAAACAGAATAAAAAAAAACAGAATTTACTATTTGTGGAAAATATTTTTTTTTAATGGACAAAAAAACTGAGTGAAAATTAGTTAGCTTATATGAAAAAAAGCCTACATTCGTACGTATTTACTTTCTTTACTTCCAGCAACAAGAAAATAATTTGCTTTGTTTACAATAATATTAAATTTTTACAGCTAGTGCAGATAAACTTGCGATAAAAATTAGAGAAGAGTGCAATTTTTCGTGCTTCGCAAGTTGATTCAATATGAATCTACTTGATTCGCTCTTAAAATTTTGTATGGTGAAGCAAGTTGTTTCACTAAAGATTGGGGTGTGAAGCATGAATAGAGAGCGAAGCAGGTGATTCAAGTCGTCGTGGAAACATAGTATTACTCGAGGACCTCTAAGCAGTGTTGCCATTTTGACGCATTTCGGGTATTTTATGGCGCTTTTATTTATTTCAAATACCCTTTTTAAAAAAAGGGTATTTTTTGACGCTTTTTATATTTTTTTTGGTGCAGTTTTGGAAGAAGTCTAATGCGGACCATGTCAAGCTTTACAGCGATTTGTATTACCTGATTAAAAGTATTATAAACTTTGATTATCTAGAAGGTAATTTAGATGAAAGCGTTAACGAATTTTGTTACCTTGGTTTATCATTTCGAAAAGTTTTGCAGGGATTATAAAATAATTGAACAATTGAATAGAATTTACAATATATCACGTACTCGAACTAATACTAGGTTTCCACGACGACTTGAATCACCTGCTTCGCTCTCTGAATCATGTTTATGAATCATGCTGTTTACATGACCAAAAAACTTGATTCGATTTGACAGTTGTTTTTAATAAACAAACAGAATAAAAAAAACAGAATTTACAATTTGTGGAAAATAATTTTTTTTTATGGAAAAACAAAAGTGAGTGGAAATTAGTTAGTTTATTAGAAAAAAATTATACATTCGTACGTATTTACTTTCTTTACTTCCAGCAACAAGAAAATAATTGGCTTTGTTTACAATAATATTAAATTTTTACAGCTAGTGCAGATAAACTTGCGATAAAAATTAGAGAAGAGTGCAATTTTTCGGGCTTCGCAAGTAGATTCAATATGAATCTACTTGATTCGCTCTTAAAATTTTATATGGTGAAGCAAGTTGTTTCGCACATGATTGGGGTGTGAAGCATGAATAGAGAGCGAAGCATGTACCGTGGAAACGTAGTATAAGACGTAGACTTCCTTCAAATTTGATATTGCTTCAAAAATAACGTTATTTAGTGTTGCCAATATTTTTAAAAATTGATGATTGGTCTCTAATAAATAAAATAGAAATTTCCTTAAAGAATCTACGTTGTAAAAATGGAAAAATATTGAAAGAACTGATGAATTTTAGATTGAAGTCTACAATTTTAAAAATTATTTGGGAGAAAAAAACCTTTTCATGAACTAGCTGACTTTGTTATTCGTATACATACTTTCTTTTCCTTACTCAAATGCCGAAGTCGAAAGAACGTTTAGTTTAATGAATTTAAATGCAATTATGTATATACAGGGTTTTCCAATAAGGACTTGACAACTTTTTTTAAATCGATTGTAACGTGTGCTGTGTGGCTTGTGGCACCGTCTTGTTGAAACCACATATCATCCAAGTCCATGTGTTCCAATTCGGGCCAAAAATAATCGCTAATCATTGCGCGATAACGATCGCCATTCACAGTAACGTGACGATCGTTATTGTCGACGAGAAAATATGGCCCAATGACGCCGCCGGCATGCAAAGCGCACCAAACAGTAATTTTTTGTGGATGAAGTGGTGATTCGTGAAGCACATGTGGATTTTCAGCAGACCAATAACGCATATTTTGCTTATTGACGAACCCATTGAGCCAAAAATGAGCTTCGTCACTGAAGATGATTTTGCGATGAAATTCATCATCTTGGTGCATCTTCTCCAGAGCCCAATCGGAGAACGTACGTCGACTCAAATGGTCCATCGGCTTCAATTCTTGAGTCAGCTTAATCTTGTATGGGTGTAAACCCAGATCCTTACGCAAAATTCGCCATAAAGTGGTCTTGGGGATGCCCAGTTCTTGAGAACGCCGCGGAATCGACTGATTTGAATCGTTTGCTACGGACGCCTGAACGGCAGCGATATTTTCGGAACTTCGACCAGGCCGTTGTCTCACTGGCACGACAGCATCACACAATGAATATGTAGACTCAAATTTTTGCACTAAACTTGTTATTGCTTGTCTACTAGGGCGAGAATTACGACCGAAAATTGGAGTTAACGCTCTTAAAGTTGCGGTCACCGACTCCGAATTTCGGTAGTACATTTTTATAATTTCCAAACGTTGTTCCTTCGTGTACTTTACCATAACGAAAATGTTAAGTTTACTGAAAAAAAAGAAAGCAACAATTAGATGATCAGTGAAATAGTGCGTTCACAATTTAAATTCAGAGTTGTCAAGTAGCTATTTGAAAACCCTATACATAAATAAACACACAAGTGTGTATTAATAACATTTTGGAAAAACAATTTCGGTTGTGTACCAATGAAATTGTTAAGCTATGTGTCCACGATGGTAAGACATTACAACGTTGTCATATCTACCAATGTGCTATCAATGTACTGACATTGAAAAATTTTTAGCAAAAGGTAAATTGTCAGTTTACACGACTGTAAGAAAACTAACAATTTCATTTGCACATAATTGTCACACAATGAATTTATGTGTCAACCGAATCTGTCAGTTTACACGGTTGTCAGATTGTTGTGTGGCATTGTCAAATTCGTTTTGCAGCTCTGTGTGTGTGTTAAAAAATTTTTTAATACACACTTTAATTTAATTCTTTAATTTTCTTCCACTTTTTTCAAAACATTTTATTAATGCAAACTTGTTTGTTTATTATTTATGTATATACACAGTGGTGATATTCGAAACAATCAACAACCGGTTCGCTTAAAAAAAAATATATTTTTGCCAAATTTTGATAAAAAAAAGCGAAAATTTTAAAGTCGCATTCCAGTAACAGACCACAAGCCTCTTGAAGGAAATGATATAAACTTTTGTTTAACCTTTATGTCAACAGCTGAAAAATTATACTTACGTCAACAGCAAGCATACCTGGGTATGCAAGCACATTTTATACGGGAATTCACACATTTCTAAATATGTTTTTGTTTTTATATGTTTTATTTGGATTTTGTTTGTGTTTTTCCCCTACTTTGAGTTGTTTTTATGCATGAATACTTAAATTTTGTCTTCGTCTTCATGTATGAATATTTACAATAAGGGACAAATACTTGTTAGTTTCTCAATTCTATGAACATAAAAATCCAACAAGGAATGAAAAAATTACCACATTTATGATCTGATTTGTCCAATTTTATTCAAACATCAGAATATAGTAGAAAACACTTCTAGTGAGGATATCACGAAATTTCAGATAGATATAATAGCCACTTTCAGAGATACAGCGTTTTTAAAATTCAAAACATACCCGGGTATGTAGCTGTTGACATAAAGGTTAATAAAAAAATAGTTTTGATTTTGCAAAATAAAAGTCAAAAAAATTGCTTTATTTTTTTCGCAAAAGATTGAAGAAAACGCTATCGAAAACATCATCAGCCAAGAATCCAATGTATGACCAAAATAAAATCATTTGTTTGTACGTTTGGACAATGAACAATATTGTGTTTGTTGCCGAGACTAATCACCTTGATAAATACACATTATATTAAACCGTTAAAACAAAAAACATAATCACCCCAACAAATTTCATATGGAATTTTTATTCACGAGAAGGGTGAATATGCAACAACCGGTTCGCAAAATTTTTAAAATTTTAACAACCGGTTCGAGTGAACCGGTCCGAACCGGCTGAATATCAGCACTGTATATACAGAGTTGCATTTAGAAATAATTTCTATGGCAATGCTGCGATTGGCAGATGCATAAACTTTGCACATATGACAATGACAAAATTGTGTGTTTACACGATTGTTAGATGTCTGAAAATATTTTTGTCTTCCAATGTACTGAAAATGCTTTTTCTTACAATGTTGGAAGACAAAAATTTTAAGTTTACACGGTTGTTAGACATTTTCTGCACATTTAATATCTGACCATCGTGGACACATAGCTTTAGTTTTCTTGCAGTCGTCTAAACTGACAATTTACCGTTTGCTAACAATTTTTTAGATATGGCAACGTTTTAATATCTGACGATCGTCTATACCAAGGTGAATTTAAATCCAAGGTGACAGCGTAGCGCCAGCTGACTATTCATGGTGAAATTGAAAATGTCAAAAAGTTGTTTACAAATAGTCAAAGTTTATATATTTAAAAAATTTTCAAAAAACGAATAAAAATATCAAATTTTTGTGAAGGTTGCTTAATTTTTTAGTCCATAACTCTGGGTCTACTATACCGCTGATTTTTTATTGCTGATTTTCAATACCAAACTGCCTGACAAAATGCAAAACATATGTATCTCTGGAAATTTTGTAAAGTTTAGTTGTGTATTTTAAACGTGAGAGTGTTTTCAACGGACAGACAATCGGACATGGTTAAATAGACTCAGAATTTCATAATGTCTGTAATTTTTGACTGGATATAATGGATCCACTATTATTAAAAAGATGATTTTTGTATAATTCATTTTATTAAACAAATGACATGATTTACAAGAATTATCGGGTGACAAACTAATGAGGCGAATGCAAGAAAACGACTGATAATTAACTAGAGGGGTAGAGGTATTTAAAGAAAAACAGAGTTAACAAAAGAAGTTTGATGGAACATAGGACTTATATTTTACACTGTTCAACAACAAATTTTTCCGAACACATAAGAATCAATAACATATACATATACTTACTTTGTTGGGTCTCAGATGAATATTATTGAGGTTGTAAAGGGAATGACAAATGTAATATTGCTTCATTCACCACTTGTGGTTGTGAAAGGTATAAAACTAATTGTTTAGCTTGGGATATTCTATCCAATATAAATTTATATCACTTTTCGTTTATGCAAACTTTTGTTATAATTTTTTCATATATGCCTTTATAGTTATGAAACATTAGCTATTGCAATATTACCTAACACAAATAGAGCCTGGAAGAATAACTATGTATGTATATTAATTTAATATTATTTTGATGTATTCTGCATCTACGTATTATGTTTTCATAGAACATTTATTTTCCTAAATTTAAATATAAAATATAATTGTTGTGACACGCAGTGTGGCAAGTAGGGTGTATGCATTTGAAATAAAATGCATTTAGTACTCAGACTAATTCTAATACGACGAAACTTTCTTTAAAATACATACCTTTATTACTAAAAATAGATGCCGTGAGCCATTCCTTTGGGTAGGTCCTTGAACATTTATAAGTAGTATGAATATGAGTGTGTGGGTGGAATTGTATATTAAATATGTTTTTATATACAGTGGCTCCAACGCATAATCGGACAAGAGTTTGACTGATCTAAATATGCTCTGAACAAAGACAAAATGTACTTAACGTATTATTTTTTATATAATTTTTTATAACTATACATTTTAGGAGAAAAAAATTAAAACAACTCAATTTCTTGTGCTCAACGAATAATCGGACAAAGCGAAGTAGAAACGATTTAAATACAAAAATTTAAAATTTAATGCCTTTATTTTTCAAATACTAAAAACAAGACTGGATTTTTTTTTAATTTCTTTTCTAAATTGTAAGAAGTGTGGAAAACATTAAATTTTTAAGCGAAAATGGCTCCAAGTTGTTAGTCAAATTGAATTTGAAATGCAAACTTTGTAAAAGAGAAATTGCCGAATTGGTTGGAAAAAGTAAATCTACTGTCTATGACATTATAAAAAGGTTCCATAATTAATTGACTGACAAATGAAGCCATCATTATAGAACCGCAAAAGATCTTAAAATAAAATTAAAATCTCGCAATAGAAAATAGTCTGAATACTGTTCCAATACATTACGTAAGTACGATTACTATGAAAGAACTGCCAGAGAAAAAACATTTATAAGCCCTAAAATAGAAATTGTAGAGTAAAGTTCGCCAAAGAGTTTTTATTTAAAACAGACAATTTTTGGAACTAGATAATTTAACGGTAAATCATCTAAAAAATGTTTCCATTGAAAGTTGACATTATTTTAAGAGTTTGTTCACTGAAGAAAACAAGTTTAACTTGCATGATTCAGACGGTAAGCAATTTGTGTGGCGTAAACCAAATTGCGAATTTAACCAACAACATACAAAAATAAAAAAAAAACAAGTAAGAGTGCTATATTCGGCTGTGCCGAATCTTAAATACCCTCCACCTAACCGTACTAAGAAATACAAAAACTACACTGGTTATAGGACTAGCATATCCTAATTCTGTGTTTTCTATTCTATTTTATTAGTATTTGATATATTGTTTGAAAGACAATTTTACGACCAACATAATTTATGTTAAATATTTTGAAATTTTGTCTAATTTTTACAATTTTTAATTGATTTAATTACCAATTCTTACCATAATTTACAGAGTCTGTCTGATGTTCATAATAATCTTCAGTGCAATTTAACAAACAAAGTATAAACAAGTAAGAGTGCTATATTCGGCTGTGCCGAATCTTAAATACCCTTCACCTTAGCGTAATAAGAAATACAGAAACTACACTAGACTAGAATATCCTAATGCTGTGTTTTCTATTCAGTGTTAGTACAAATTTTATTAGTATTTGATATATTGTTTGAAAGACAATTTTACGACCAACATAATTTATGTTAAATATTTTGAAATGTTGTCTAATTTTTACAATTTTTAATTGATTTAATTACCAATTCTTACCATAATTTACAGAGTCTGTCTGATGTTCATAATAATCTTGAGTGTAATTTAACAAACAGAGTATAAACAAGTAAGAGTGCTATATTCGGCTGTGCCGAATCTTAAATACCCTTCACCTTAGCGTAATAAGAAATACAGAAACTACACTAGACTAGAATATCCTAATGCTGTGTTTTCTATTCAGTGTTAGTGCAAATTTTATTAGTATTTGATATATTGTTTGAAAGACAATTTTACGACCAACATAATTTATGTTAAATATTTTGAAATGTTGTCTAATTTTTACAATTTTTAATTGATTTAATTACCAATTCTTACCATAATTTACAGAGTCTGTCTGATGTTCATAATAATCTTGAGTGTAATTTAACAAACAGAGTATAAAAAAAGGGGTACAATTCGGTTTTAGTGATTTTGCTCAAAAAAAAAAAAAAAAACAAAATCAAATAGGGCTTTTAGAGGAGATACCAGCAAAAAAAAATTTGTTGCCGGTCACGCCTATTTTCGAGGGGGGCGGGCCCTTAAAGTTGAAAATACATAGGCCTATATCTCGGGAACTACTGGGTGTCTGATAATTTATAATACATTAAATAAAAGGTATTAAAAATACCTTTCCAACGATATATATCATGATTATAAAATATGGACCGAATATGGGTTAAATCCGAAAAGAATATTTTTTGACCCGAATTTATTTGTTTTTTGGAAATGGTTCTATATGGCAGGTATGACAAATTATGGGCCGATCTTCTTAAATTTTGGAACAGTTATTTTCATGCATATGAGGATATTTCACGTCGAATTTCAACATAATAACGGTATATATACGATATATATTAGTATTAACGTGGATTTCGAGAGTGGACCTTATGTGGGGGATATAGTCAAATATGGACCGATATTCTCAAAATCCAGCAGTTAGATTTAGGCATGTATATAAATGATCCGTGTAAAATTTTGGATTGGTACCCTTATTTATAAGCGATTTATGAGTATTAAAGTGATTTTCGGAAGAGGGCTTTATATGGGGCATACGGTTAAAAATAGACCGAAATTCACAAAATTTTGTGGGATGATTTTTGTATATATTAAAATGATCTGTGCAAGGTTTTGAGTCGGTACCGATATTTATACAATATATATAGGGAAAAATCTCTTTTTCAGATGTGGTCCTTGTATGGGAGCTATGACCAGTTCTGGGCCGACCACCATAAAATTTAGTACAGCAATTTATTTGCCTATAAAGAATATTTATGTCAAATTTTAGCCGTTTAACATTATTTATATCTCTTTTATACGTATTTAAGTGAATTTTGGAAGTGGACTTTATATGGGGTCTATGGTCAAACATGGACCGAATTAAAAAAAATTTCGTTTTGCGATTTCTTTTTGTATAAAACTTATTTTTGCTGAATTTTGTCTTGATATTCCAATTTTATAGGCATTTATTTATCATTAAGCCATATTTCGGGAATATATATATTTGTATGGGGGCTATAAGAAATCATGGACCGATTCTTACTATTTTTCGCACACTTTCTTCTTTTATAGTACAAACAACGTATACAAAATTTCATGGTATTATCTGCAATAGTTTTCAAAATATTGCAATAAAATGGATGAAAAATATCAAATTTTTATGGAGGTGGTCTCACATACAGGTTCATAACTCTGGTTAACCTAAACCGATTTTGCTGATTTTAAATAGCAAACTTCTCGAAAGCACTTCTGACAGAATTATTGAAGGTTGGGATCCCGAGTATATCTGGGGACTTCAAAAAACTGATTTCAACAGACAGACAGACAGACAGACAGACGGACATGGCTTAATCAACTTCGCTATCTATAAGGATCCAGAATATATATACTTTATAGGGTCGGAAAATTTTTTTGTGGAAATTACACACGGAATGACAAACTTATATATACCCTTCTCACGATGGTGAAGGGTATAAAAAAGGGGTACAATTCGGTTTTAGTGATTTTGCTCAAAAAAGAAAAAAAAAACAAAATCAAATAGGGCTTTTAGAGGAGATACCAGCAAAAAAAAATTTGTTGCCGGTCACGCCTATTTTCGAGGGGGGCGGGCCCTTAAAGTTGAAAATACATAGTCCTATATCTCGGGAACTACTGGGTGTCTGATAATTTATAATACATTAAATAAAAGGTATTAAAAATACCTTTCCAACGATATATATCATGATTATAAAATATGGACCGAATATGGGTTAAATCCGAAAAGAATATTTTTTGACCCGAATTTATTTGTTTTTTGGAAATGGTTCTATATGGCAGGTATGACAAATTATGGGCCGATCTTCTTAAATTTTGGAACAGTTATTTTCATGCATATGAGGATATTTCACGTCGAATTTCAACATAATAACGGTATAGTTAAGATATATATTAGTATTAACGTGGATTTCGAGAGTGGACCTTATGTGGGGGATATAGTCAAATATGGACCGATATTCTCAAAATCCAGCAGTTTGATTTAGGCATGTATGTAAAGGATCCGTGTAAAATTTTGGATTGGTACCTTTATTTATAAGAGATTTATGAGTATTAAAGTGATTTTCGGAAGAGAGCTTTATATGGGGCATACGGTTAAAAATAGACCGAAATTAACAAAATTGTGTGGAATGATTTTTGTATATATGTAAATGATCTGTACAAAGTTTTGAGTCGGTAACGATATTTATACAATATATATAGGGAAAAATGTCTTTTTCAGATGTGGTCCTTGTATGGGAGTTATGACCAGTTGTGGGTCGACCGCCATAAAATTTAGTACAACAATTTATTTGCCTATAAAGAGTATTTATGTCAAATTTTAGCCGTTTAACATTATTTATATCTGTTTTATACGTATTTAAGTGAATTTTGGAAGTGGACTTTATATGGGGGACATGGTCAAACATGGACCGAACTAAAAGCAATTTGGTTTTGCGATTTCTTTTTCCATGAAACTTATTCCTGCTGAATTTTGTATTGATATTCCAATTTTATAGGCATTTATGTTTCATTGAGCAATATTTCTGGAAGATTTTTGTATGGGGGCTATGAGAAATCATGGACGTATTCTTACTATTTTCGTCGAACTTTCTTCTTTTATCATAAAAACAACGTATAGAAAATTCCATGGTATGTATTATCTGCAATATATTTAAAAAAATATAGCAAGAAAAATGTTTAATATTATCAATTTTTAAATTAGTGTTGTTTTTATCCGACCTTTCAGTTATAATTTTCAAGAAATAAAATTGTTCGAGCTCGAGGTCAAGTGTATGTAAAAATTCTTTATTGCTAATATTTCGCTACACTTCGTATAGCATTTTCAAAGCTTATGTTCGAAAAAGTTTACATTAAAAACAAAAAATAAAATTAAATGTATTTTACTTTATTACTTTATTTGGGTCTCAGATGAGTATTTCTCAGTGTTACAAACGGAATGACAAACTTATATATTTTTCAACATTGTACAATTATTTTATTTATATATTTTGTTGTAAGAAAGTATAAAGAAACAAGTTTTTAGAAATAGACTATAGGAGCTATGACATATTATGGTCCGATCATCCAAAAATGTAGTGGCATGCCTTCTGTGCTTAGACACAAATTTATAGATGTTAAAGTGATTTTCGAAGGGCATTTTATGTGGGAGCTATGACTAATTATGGACATTATAAAAATAATTGTCATGATTTCTGTATATATGAAACTTATTTGTATTCAGTTTTATTTGGATACTAACATTATTAAGAGATTTATGGTTGTTAAAGTGATTTTCGGTAGCGGCCCTTATATGGAAGCTATGGTTAATTATGTACCGATCTGCACAAAATTTACAATTTGTTGATGCTATTAGGCTTCATGTACAACTTATTTTTGTTGTACAAACAAAACAAAAAGAGGACCACAACTAAATATGTATATATGTATGTGGAGTCTGCAGAGACAAAGATGGAAATGAAATTGGATTACCTTGCAAAAATCTGTGGAGTACGTGGTCCATGTAGATATTCAGCCGGTTCGGACCGGTTCCCTCTCACCGGTTGTTAAAATTTTAAAAATTTTCCGTACCGGTTGTTGCATATTCACCCTTATCGTGAAAAAAATTCCATATGAAATTTGTTCCCTTTTATTTTTGAACATTGAATTTTAATAGGAAAAATGTGAAAAGGGAACGAAGGTGATATAGTCTCGGCAACAAACACAATATTGTTCAGTTGTTCATTGTCCAAACGTAAAAACAAATGATTTTATTTTGGTCATACATTGGATTCTTGGATGATCATGTTTTCGATAGCGTTTTCTTCAATCTTTGGAGAAAAAAATAAAACAATTTTTTTGACTTTTATTTTGCAAAATCAAAACTATTTTTTGTTAAAAACGTAACTTTTTTTATTAAACGAAAGTTTATATCATTTCCTTCAAGAGGCTTGTGGTCTGTTACTGGGATGCGACTTTAAAATTTTCGCTATTTTTATCAAAATTTGGCAAAAATATAATTTTTTTAAGCGAACCGGTTGTTAATTATGTCGAATATCACCACTGACTACATCATGGTCCTATGTAATGCACTTATGGACCATTTCATTTTCAAAGCAGAACTTCTTGTTACACGACAATTATTCGTGCTTTAACGACCGTAATCGTTGTTTAAAAACATTTGATGTAGTTACAAGGAGTAGTTTTGGGACTAGTCCCGTGTTATGCAAAGCTGGATTATATGGTCCAGTCCTAGGACATCGTAATGTTAAATGGACTAGTTTTTTTTTCAAACAAATGGATTATGTTTGGAGTACTCCTGGTCCATTTTGGAGTAGTCCATACATGCGTGTATGGAGTACTCGCGTTTTTTGCAGGGTATATCCAGAATCTTGTTTTAAACTGTGGCACATTTTTAAAATTACTACAATACATATTATCCATGTATGAACATTAATAAATGGCAATAAATTACAATTCTTTTTTTCAGATTTTTGTTTTATTTATTATTTATCAGACGATTTAGTGACTCATATATGTGACACCAATTCTATGCAAAACTCATGTCACTTATAAGTGGCTTTGATGAATGTGACAAATATGTGACACATATGTAGTTTCTAGTAGGAAAACTATTTGAAAAACTCGCGTCACACATATGTGACATACATATGTATATTTTTTCTTGAGTTTATACAGAAAACGCAAAAAATTGTTGAGTGGCGAACGTGTTAAGTTTAATGGTGGAATAATATTTTTGGACGTTACAAACATCAGCATAAATCCAATATACCCTCCCCACTATGGTGGTGTAGGGTAAAAATATACATGAAATCGGCGTATACATGTAATAGGTTTTTAGAAGAAATTCTCAAAGATAAAAAAAATAATGATTAAAAATTCATCATCTAAATTGGGCCTTTGTCCGATCCCAGCTAGCATTTGGATGATTGTTTGACGTGCGCGATTATTTCGCGACTCTTTTTTAAATCGTTCAGACGATTGTTAGAGTAGATTTTTCGCTTCCAAACGGTTTTTGCGAACGGCTTTTGCGAATCATTTCGACGTTTGTTCGACGAGTGAATCGTCGTTTACGCATTTTGGCGAGCATTGGAAGATTGTTTGCAGTCAACGATCGTATTTAGCTCTTCAAAATGATACTTTCACGAGTCATTTTGATGTTTCTCGGACGAGTGTTTTTTATTTTACCCCAACAATCGTCGTTTAAGTATTATTTGCTCATCGTCGACGATTGGAAAGGAAGAGTCGCCGTCTTGACACAGTTACTTCAGTTGCTCTGAACGTGCGCGATTGGAATACGACATCGCGCACGATTACTTTAATCGTCGGCTCCGATCGTGAAAGAGGCGTGCACGATTAAAAATGCTAGCTGGGATTATTCGTTGAGCACAAAAATATTGAGTTGTTTTAATTTTTTCTTTAAAAAAGTATAGTTATGGTTAAATTTTTTTTGCTCTTCTTGTTGTTAATAGATAAAAATATGTATGTTGTAAGTAAAAAGTAAAAAAACAATATCCTAAGCACATTTTGTCTGTTCAGAGCTTATTTAGATCAGTCAAACTCTTGTCCGATTATGCATTGGAGCCACTGTACATACACACATACATATGTATATACACATGCGTGTTTGCGTGTGTGTTTTTATGTACACCCAGCGGGAAAAAGATGCTGTAAATAGGCCTTTCAAAATGCCTTATCTTGATTCACAAGGACTTCCACCCGCAATGCGGAATCGTTTCAATTTTAGACGGCGTGTCATTGGCAATCAAGGCCTTGCCTACGAGTGTAAAAGCAATGGTTTAAAATAAATGAAGGGTTTTAAATGAATTTTAAAAATCACATAGTATATACTCGTATAGAGTACTGCTTCATAAAATATTAAATTTATAGACGCTCTCTTTATTAATTTTTATTACTTGTATATCAAAGTGAGCAAAATAATGTTTGTTGTTGTAGTGCCGATATGTATACAGGAATAACTGCAAAACCATTCGAGTTTGCTATTGCAAGCATGATCTGTTGACATTATTTTGAAATACAATTTTAAATGTATATGAAACGCCTTCTAGAATACCTTCTGAGAGAAGACATTGTGCAATGAGTATCGCAGCTTTTAGAATGTGTAAACAGGTCTTCGATAAGGCCTGTAAATGGAAGCACTTCCAATATTTCCCGCTGGGTAATTTAACATACTCATTTACACATACAAAAACACATACGCTCACTCACACGCTTTTCTCTTTCAACAACAACCCAGCATACCATTCTAGGAGCGCTCCGAAAAAGGAGTCAGAAAAGAGTCCAACTAAAGACCATTTTCCAAGCGCTCCAAAAAAAGGAGTCAGAAAAGAGTCCAACTAAAAAGCATTTTCGGAGCGAAAGATAAATTTGCTTAAAAATAAATTTTTTTTTCATTTTTATATATTTTATTTAAATGAATTCCATTTTATTTTTTTTACTGTAAATACAATTCATTTAATTTTTTTCCATTTCTAATTTAGTTTATTTGTAAATGAATTCCCTTTTTGTTTAAGTAAAAACAATTAAAAAAAATAATAAATGTGAACTTTTAATTTTTTGTATTCAAAATTGCAATGACTTTTCTCACATGATGTCAGAGCTCTTTCTGAGCCCAAAAGACTCTATTCTGACATTATCTAAGAGCTCTTTCTGATGGACCATTTTCGAATGTAATGACCCTCTTTTCTGAAGGTTTTTGGAGCAATAATGAGCATAAAGAGCATGAACGCTCCGGAAAAGGTGTCAGAAAAGATTCTCTTCGGGCTCATATGGCTTGCTGGGAATAAACACAATATAACGGCACATTAAGAAAAAGAAAAAATAATAGTTAAGGCTGAATTTTTACTGTATGCCATACATACAGTGTATGGCTGAGTATAGCTATGAGTTCTGTCAACGTATCTACGAATAAGTGTATATTCGTATGTAAGTGAGAGTGAAAGGAAAAGGAAAGTCAGAACAACAACAACAACACTTAAAGCTCAAACCATGACATCACTAAATGACATACTACTACTACTAACTCCCTTATATACTTACAGTATGTACATATGTACATTAAAACACAAACAAAATGAAAACCAAACAATCACTCACACATACATAATTAACTGTCTGTGAATTTTGAAACCGTATCAAAACAAGAAATATACAGACACCAACAATATTTAGTAAGAAAATGTAGAAAAATAGAGCGAATAAAATTAATAAAACCGTTAGACAAACACACATACATACATCGACTGCGAAGCAGGGATGGCAATACACTCCTAGTTATAATTTGTAATTTTTCCAATACAAATGACTTTTTTTAATAGTATATTTATCTATACGTATATGTATAGTTTTTTAAATCTTATCACAATGGGACCAATATTATCACAATGGGACCAATATAATGGACCCAAGTGAGCTGTTTCAGAAAACGGCTACCCATATAACCTATATAACCTAGTCTTAGTTTTATTTCAATTGAGCCGCTGCCACTGAAACAGCATCAGTTTCTGATACATAATTATTAGTTTTCTATCTATCATAACTAATATTTGTCACAAACGCCACCGAAGTAAAATAATTAAAATAAAGGCTATAAAATCAAGCTTTAAAAATAATGCGCCTACTCACCACCAGAGGCGCTGCAATGCTGCACTAAAAACATAACGCGCCATTGCAGAGTTGCGATATAAAAAAACTTTCTTCTTTCACCACCTTTACTTCTTCAACTATCCCCTTTCCAAAGAAAGTAACGCAATTATATATATATGAATATTAATTGCCTGAGTGTAATACCGTAGACAGACGACAGAGTTAATGCGCATTAAAAACTCACTAATGTGAATTAAGATTTTACCGTGACAGACGACAGTTTCTGCATTTAAACTGCATTTAGGTAACAGCTGTTTGTTTGTCAACAACTATTTAATTATGAAAAAATTTGTTTGGCATTTGCTGAAAAACAGTATTTCTTTGAAAAAAAGCTGAAATTACTTTTGCTGAAACTGTTTCATAATGCAAAACTTGTTCATGCACAAGCAACCATCAACCTGAACGTGTTGCTACATGTGGGGACCGCAGTGGGACACTCTGAAATAAGAGAAAGGCAATTGTGGAAATCTATTTTTATTATTCTAATTTTACAATTGTCTTCTTCTTATTTTAGAATAGTAAACAATTTGATAACATATTATTGATTTTCGACGATGTTGCCATATTGAAATAGCTAAATGCAGTATAAATTCAGTTTGATTTTGTGTATTTACGTCTAACTTAATGCGCATTAAAAATGGATAATTCACAAGTTAATTTGAATTAAGACTGTTAATGCAAATTAACTGTGTCGTCTGTCTACGCTATTACTTCTCTTTAAAAAAATGTCAAATTAAAGCAATTCAGTCTGGTAAAGGAAAATCACAACCAATAACATTATATTGCCATTTCTTCAGCAAGAAAATAGATTTTATTTATAAGAAGTTGGAAAAAATATTGTAACAACAAAATATTTTATTCAGAATTGCCATTTAAAAAATTCATAGAATGCTTATCAGTATATATTCAGCATAAGGTCCATCAGCAGTTTTTTTCTTCGCATCATTGAAAATGAAGACACCATACTTCATTTTTTTCCAATACAGGTTCTCCATCAGAACATAAAATTAGACTGATCTGTAGCGAGATACACACACAAAATAATCCTATTCCGAAAGATTTATTTTTTAATTTTTTTGCACCGTTTTAAAAATTATTTTTTACATTTTGGTTAAAGATAATTTTTGCAAATCACCAAATAAATGTCTTTGATTTATATTTCAATTATGTCTTTGAAATGTATTTTAATTAATTATTAATACATTTTTTGTTAATTTATTATATCGTCATGTACGTTTTTATTACCATAAAATAATGTGAAATTTTGAAATTCTATTTGCCATTTCTGCTACCAATAGAATAATATCGAAAATGAAATTTATAACAACAACATTTGTATCTGTAGTGGTAAGAGGAGTGAGTAGCAGTGAGTAGATTTGAGTAATGAACAATGAACGAAATGTTAGTATATTGTTGGCTGTGAAGAAATCAAGTAGTGGCCATTGTAAAAAAAAATAAAATAATAAATTATATTGAATAAAAGAAAATAGTAGTATTGAATTAGAAATTTAATGAAAATAAATTCAACAACGAAATAAATAAACCAATTAATCTAAATATGAGTTGCCAATTATCATTTTATAAGGTTTTATTAAGCATCTTAAACTCAGTGCTATCGGTGCGTATGAGTGATTCACAAAACAAATTATTAAATTATTTGTCCACACATACACACATACGTACATACATACGTCACGGCCAAAGAAAAATCTGAATCCTTTCGTGCATACATACATATGTATGTGTTTGTATAAATAATCTACTGAATAAATTTCTTTTGTTTTTCATCAGTTACTGGGTATTGGTTTAATAGCACTCTCCGTCTATGAATTAAACTCTTCAACACCAGGTACTTTTGAACACGTTGCTATAGTGGTACAAATATTTATTGGTTCATTCGTTATACTTAGCTCATTTATGGGCTGTATTGGAGCTTGTCGTCATTCGTCAAGTCTCATATGGAGTGTAAGTGAAATTGAGTTGTTTTGTGTCTATTGTGTTTGCGTTATTAATTTTGGTTACTTTTTCTATTTCACCGCCTGCAGTATGCCATGTGTATGGTGTTTTTGTTGGCATTCCAAATTTATATTATTGTCGCTGCCCATTCCACCGACTATGTTGAGAATGCCCGTAACAACTTTAATAATTTATGGAGTAACTATACTTTGAATTCAGAACAAATTATTGAAACGGAAACGAAGGTAGGAAAACTAAATTTAATTGATTGTTTGAATTGAATAATTGTTATTAATTATAATGTTTGATGTTTATTTCGATTAATAGTATCATTGTTGTGGCAAAAATGGCTCTCAGGACTACATTTTAATGGGTCGTTCAATACCCACAAATTGTTATGAAAATGAGGACAGGAAAGCTGTTAATTTATTTACTGAAAACTGTTTGGAAATCATTGAGGAAACAGCTTTTAAAAATGGTCGAATTGGTTTAGCGATCAAATGGATTTTATTCGTTTTGGAAGTAAGTAAAAAAGTAAATCAACTTGTTTTACAATTTTATTTTAAGTAGACAAAAATTAGTTTATGTCAGTATCATGTTAGTACATATACAATTTATATATACTCGTATATGTATATATGTAGTACATATTAATATTGTTGCGTTCTTGCCTTTTAAAACGTAGATTTATTTTATTTAACTAAACCGGATTCTTTTAAATTGCAAATTAAGTTTCAAATAGTTAGAGAAAGTTATCTATTGTCTAGGCTTTGGCAGTTAATATGTGTGTTACTATGTTATGTATAATAAATAAAAATATAAAAATGTAGATTATCGTTAGTATTCGTAGTCATTTTCGACATTATTAGTGCTCCGTAAAAAAAATATTGGTGAATTTTACCTACTAAAATTTATATTAATTAACGCAAATACCTTAATCTTAATTTTTCTACAAGCGAACGTCGTAACTACTTAAGCGACTAAAAGACCTAATCTATATTTTTATACCCTCTACCACCAAAACTGGTGAATGAGGTATATAATTTTGTCATTCCGTGTGTAATATTTAGAAATATTCACCTGAGACCCAATATATTCTTGATGCTTATGAAATTTTAGTCTATTGAACTATGTCGGTCTGTCAAATCTGCAAAGTTTACAAATTATAATTCTCCTAAGCAGTTTGGTGTTGAAAATCATTTAAATCGGTCCAATTGGACCGGACTTATGAATCTGTGCCAATCTCAAAAAAGTTATATTTTTTGCAAATCTATTTAAATATTTTTTATATAAAGCCATGCAATTTATGATGAAAATAGTAAGAATCGGTCCATGATTTCTCATAGCCTCCATAAAAATATTGTTCCCGAAATACGGCTAAATGGTACATAAATACCTTCAAATGAATAATATCAATACAAAATTTCAACAACAATAAGTTTCATATAAAATTAAATCACAACGCAATATTTGCTTCGGTTCGTTCCATGTTTGACCATAGCCCCCATACAAAGTCCACTACCGATAACGGTACCGATCCAAATTTTTCTCAGATCATGTATATATATGTACATATATACATTAGGGTGGTTTTATTGAATATGACAACATTTTTTTTCGAAATTTCTAAGTGCTCACGCCTACAAATGTTTTATTTAGTGTTAAAATACAATTGTAAAAGTTTTAGCTCAGTCGGACTATGCCTTACCGTGCCGAAAAAGCCCCAAAGTTTCCGAAAATGCACCTATCTAATAAAATAGCTGTTCGGTTATAACTTTTTTATATCCGCAACTGTATTTTCTCTTTTTACTCTCAGTTTCTAATTTTCCGATTTTTCCATCGCCGGTAAATACATCGTCTGAAGCCACTTACGATTTGTAAATTTTCTGTTGCAGTGAGAAAAACGACAGATTTTATAGATTCCAATAGTAAATATTTAATTACATACTCAAGGTTAAGTTTTAAGGGTATAACTTTTTTTATTAAACTTGGGCACATATGGTAGAAACTTACCAACGCTTTCTAGTGATATCTGTCGGAGTCGCCGCTCTTCTGCTTTCGATTTTCTTTCTTCGCTTCTTTCTTCAGCTAGAGCTGTCTTCAGATCGACACCTTCCATATAGCCCGGACGCCCTTTCATTCTCTGATATTTCAAAAACTTAATGTCTTCCTGGTGAGTCATTTTGGAAATAGCATCTTCTACTGCTACATCAAATAAATCAGGCAATTTAATTGTGAATGCACTATTTTTTCCTCTTGACCTATTGTCTTCAATTTTGAATTTTTCTGAAGTGTTCTCCATTCGTTATACAATTTTTGAACTTTACGAACAGCATTTTTCTGTAACTGACAAGCTTTCTCCCAGAACACAAAAACTTCTTTCAGAGTGAGTTTTGCGGCTTCACAGAAAGGTAATCCAGGTGGTTTGATGGTTGCTTCCTGCCGGTTATTTGTTGAGATGAATGTCCAATTAAATAAATCTAAGTTTTAGCACGGATACGAACATTGAACGAAGTACGAGCCATTTTTTGCTTAAATATCTTTCTTGTACGAACTGTTCTGTTCACTTAACACAAAAACCTTTAAATAAATATTTCTCTTAATGTAATGTTATTACACGCGCAACGTCAAAATCAAATTGGGGACTCCCGATTTTTAATTTCTGCTTGAATATTTTGTGGTAAATATGAATAAGAAATTAAACTTTTAAAGTCATTATAAGTACCTTTCATTTGATAGTAAATTTATTGTAATAACTTATGGCATTTATCAGCTAAAGAAGAAACATGGCGCTATTTCGTGAAAAACACACATTTTCGAAAACTTTGTGGCTCTTTCGGCACGGGAAGGCATAGTCCGATTGAGCTAAAATTTTCGCAATTGGATTTTAACACTAGATGTGAGCACCTTTAAAAATCGAAAATCGATTTTGAAAAACCACCCTAATCATTCAAAAATTTTGTGACATGACTTTTGAGCATAGCAATAGCTCACTTTTACTAGATTTATACATGTTAAAGTACTTCAGCAGAGAGTCTTATATGGCAGTTTTGACTAATTATGGACCGACCGGATATGATCAAATATGGACCTATATAACCAAAATCCAGCAGGTTGATTTTTTTTGGTATATATATATTTATATACAATTAAGCCGTATTTCGGGAAGAAATTTGTATGGGAGCTATGAGAAATCATGGACCGATTTTTACTATTTTCATCATAGTTGTCCTTTTATCATAAAAATATGTGTAAAATTTGTTTTCTTTATCTACAAAATATTTAAAAAAAATTAGCGAAAATATCATTTTTTTGAAGATTGGCTCAGGTTTTGATTCATAACTTTTACTGATTTTCCGCACCACACTGCTTAGGAGAATTATAATATGTTTTTGTAAACTTTGCTGATTTTGTTTCCGTATTTTAGACGTGAGACTGTTTTACACAGACAGACAGACGGACCTAGCTCAATCGACTTAGAATTCAATAAGGATAAATAATATGCATATTGCTGGCTTAACATGTAAAGGCTCTAAGTGCATATTTTACAATATTACAGGAGAGACAAAAAACAATCAAATTTTTTTTGAATAAACATTTTTGAAATCTGTAAATGCAATTTGTTTTTGTATTTTTTTTTTGTTTTTTATTTGCGTAAAAGCAAAATGAAAAAATAAGTATTTGCCGAGATAAAAGCTTTTTTGGACTTGAGCCTTTTCTGTTGCTTATGCTTGGTTTTCACTATGTCAGTTTTGTTGTCAACTTGTCCAAATTGTTATGATATTACCAACAATTTGGACAATTTGACAACAAATCTGACATAGTGAAAACCAAGCATTAGTTTGTATGTTTTCATGGTCTTAGATATTTTTCTTAAAACTTGTCTCTACTTATATTTCTTACTTAAGGTACGGTCACATTTGACAAATATTTCCTCAAAAAAGCGTAACCACTTGTTTTAGCACAAATTTGTTTGACGTTGTTTGCTCTTACAAGAGTTTTGCAAGATCAAACAGCATCAAATAAATTAAAACTAAATATTTGTTGTGCTTTGGTCTAAATAAGAAAAGTTTTTTTAAGTAAACAAATGAGTTCAAATAAATGTTATTTAGTGGTTACGTCATTTTCGGCAAATATTTGCCAAATGTGACAGTACCTTTACTACAATGAAAGTGTACTTTTGTTGCTTTTTTATTGTTGTTATTTATAAAGCTAATAATATGTAAAATTTAAGTTTGTTTTGATTATTGTAAAAAAAACAGAATTTATTCAAAAATATGAATACATAACAATATTCATGGTGTAAATATACAAGGTGAGTGCAGTAGCACAGCTGACTGGCTTTGTTTACAATTTACTTATGTCAAAAGTAATACTTTTTCAAGTGTTTTTGACAGTAGTACATTATTTTACAGAAACAAAATGCCTGTTGTTTGTTGTATTGTGTTGTATTTGTTGTCGATTGTAATTTCAATTTCGATATTTGTATATATTTGTACATACTGAAAGCAAAAATTATTCAGTCTTATATCATTGCTGTTATAAAAAAGTAATATTAATTTAAATTTTTAATGGAGTTAAAAGAAAGATAACTGGCGACGACTATTTTTATTCATATGGCAAATCGTCATAAAATTTATGGTGTTTTGTAGGCAATGTGGATTTTTGACATTGTAAGTCTTCGAACTTTCTAGTCTTTATTTTTCTTCTTTCTTGATGAAATTGGTGTAAATCCGACCACTCTAGTGCGACTATATTTTCATTTAGCTTTTGGTGGAGATTTTTCCATTCATCAGGAAATCTAAATTTGAAATTAATTTCACCATTTGGTGTTAAATATTTTAAAAAATGACTGATCCAAATAAGTAACATCATGACGATTAATGTCATGAGTCATGAATGTCATGGTGTTGATACTCAAAACAACGAGAGTGTAGCCAATGAGAAATAATATTATGTCAATTGATTGGCTTTCAGACTATTCCGCGCGAAACAGTTGATATGTCAACATTGAAAGAAGTTAGATATTACACAAAGATGTGATAAAATGGACTTAGCGCATTTACTCATCACTACAAAACAACAACAACAAATGAGATAACTGTATTTTTTTTTAATCGATGTATTTTTACTTATTGAACACAACTGCATCAAAATCTCAATTTTAAAAAAAGTGGACTTAGAGCCCTTACATGTTAAGACCAGCGATATATACTTTGTAGGGTTTTAGGTGAATATTTCTCAATTTTTCCACATGGAAGACATACTTATGCATATATACCCTTATTCACCACTTGTGGTGGTGGAGGGTATAAGTTTAAAATTAACTATTTTGAATCTTTGATATTTCTTTATTTAGGCTCGAGTTCATTAAATTTAATTTTCATTAAATTATTTTTACTGCAGGTAGGAATGGTTACAGGTTCGAATCCCAAGCCAAGAAAAATTATCAATAAATTTTAATAAAAATTTTTATGTAATAATTCCTACCTTCAGTAAAAATAATTTAATGAAAATTAAATTTAATGAACTCGAGCCTAAATATCGAAATATCAAAGATTTAAAATTAACAGTTCAAATAAAAATAATAATTGTTATTAACTATTTTGGTTATATATATTTTGTACAAGACCAAAAATAGAAGACTTACAGTAGAATTTTGTTAATAAAAACCATGTTTGGTTCGAATAAAAATCACAGCTTTGGGATTTTAGAAAACTTAGACTAAATTCAAAATCTAAATAAAATACGTATAACTTGCTGACTATAAGAGACGCATGTTGTTTATAGGGATGATCGAGGATTTAAGGATATACGACCACAAACAATACGCTCCTGAGAATCCAGTGGAGTCGGTGTGAAATTTCATTCCAATCAGATCAGTCAGTTAGAAATTTTCCAATGTACGCAGTGTAATCAGTCCAAGGTGTAAAACATGTCTATATATTAATTACTACTTATTATTTTTAAAACTTAGTTTAAAAGCAGTAACAATTAAATGTTTTTTCAGGGTATTTTAATAAGAAATGTATTTTTAATAATTTATTTAGCAATTATAAGCACTTATTATGCAGTTAAATAAATATTATAATATGATTTTTTTTATCTTATTGCAGTTATGTGCCTTAGGTCTCTCAGCCTTAATGGGAATTAATCTTCGCAATAGAAATAGAAGGGAACAATTTCGAAATTAATTGAACTTGTTTTTATTAATTTATTTTAGATCAACAGAGATTTGTTAAATTTATTGTTAATTTATATACAAAATGTTCTATATTTATATAAGAAGAATTTATGTACAATATTTATTGTTTAAATTTACATTGTAAGTATATTTTTGTGTATTTATTTATATACATACTCGTATTTATGCCTTAATACATACATACATTGCGTATGTAAATATATGAAATATGTATTGAAAAATGTATAAAGACAAATTTATGTTTCATTTATACAAGTAATTCCTATATCGCACCCTAAATACAAAAGGGCCACAACTCAAAATGCTAAAATTTTCAGGAGAGACAAAAAACTGTTCAACATATTTAACATAAAACAAGTAAAAAAGTATAGTCGGTCAAGCCCGATCATATAATACCCTACACCCGGTATATGTATAAAAGAGTTTTTCAGAAATGGGCGTTATATGGGAGATATCACCTATTTTGGACCAACATTTAGTGTCATGATTTATTCACAGAATATTATATTATGTATATGTATGTGTTAAACTTTATCTCGATATACAGTTCAACCTAGGTATAACGAATCTTAAGGGGATTAGAAAAAAAAACGTTATATCGAATAATTCCTTACAATGAGGTTCACAAACACTTGGCAACAATAAATTTTTCTTCAAATATTTCACTCGTTATTCTAATCATTAGACTCTAATGCATGCTGCTATCGACTACGAATGTAGGTTTGCTGGAGACGTTGTCGTTGCAAACACAATAATTGTGTGTGTATCTGTTTAATATAATTTGGATTAAGTGATGGAAATCGTTATGCAAAGGTTGTAAGTTGACAAAATTCGTTAAATAGAGGTAAATAATTCATTCTATTTCGTTAGTCTGCAGTAAATGAAAATTCGTTATAACGAGGCTATTGACAAATGTATTCGTAATATAGAGGTTTATTTTGTATTAAATCTTATGGAGCGTTGTAGAGGATTTAAAAAAATTCGTTAAATCGAGGAATTCGGTATAGTAAGGGTCGTTATATCGAGGTTTGACTGTAAATACTTTTAAAAGATTTATGGAGGTTAAACTGAATTACGGACATGGTCTTATATGGGAGCTACGACTAATTATGGACCGATCATAATAAAATTGTACCGTAGTATTTGTATACATATCAAACATGTTTGCGTTAAATACACTATGCGACAGTCAAAATCGGGATGGGATGAAATCAACGGGAAATGTTATATCGGTAAAAAAAAAGTTATACGTGTCCCGGCGTTTAGCTGGGTCATGTCTAGGAATATCGGTTTGAAGTTAGTAACTATCATATAGGGGAAATTGTCACCTTTGGTGGTCTTTTTTTTGACATAACTCGAGAACCACTAGTCCGATTTTGCTGAAACAAATTTAGGTATGAATTTCAAAAATTTGCTGGGGATATGTAAGTCATCATAAAAAAGTCATCGATGTTTTTTCCAAAAAATTTTGTGCATATCTCGAGTAAATTTTTGAAATTCATACCTTTACTTAATTGTGAATAAAAGCGAAACGCGTTCATCGATTTTCATGATTTATATCTCATTTTGTTCAAAGGTTATGCGACTTTACGTGAAAGTAATAGGAATTGACACTTTTTTTTACCGTTTTGGATTTTTTATGAATTAAAAATAAAAAATTCAATTTTTTCGGCAAAGAATAGTTTTATTCTTCATACATTTATTTATAACTGCGAAACTGTTGCCTATGTAGCGAAACGTTGTATGAACAGATTAAAGGAATTGTAATTACTAATTTTTTTAAAATTGTGTACAACTTCTTTTTTTACCGATATAACTTTGCCCGGTAATTTGAACACTTCCCGATCACTGACCCCTACCATTTGTCTCACAGTGATATTATTTGGACACCAAATTTTTTGAGTGAGTTATGCTCTTTAAAGTGATTTTCGGAAGTGGGATTTATATGGGAGCTACGACTAATTATAGACCGATCTTCACAAAATTTTTAGATGTGATTTATCTCCATTTACTACTCATTTTTGGTGACATTTGTTTGGATACTTGATAATTAAAAGATTTATGATCGGTAAACCCCAATTTCGGGAGGACATTTGTATGGGAGCCAGATGAAATAATGGACCGATTTCCACCAGTTTTAACCACATCTGTCCCTGGGCCAAAAAAATGTCACGTACCAAATTTTATCGAAATATCCAGCCAGACGGACGGACATCGTTAAATCGACTCAGAAAGTGATTCTGAGCCGATCGGTATACTTTAAGGTGGGTTGGATCAATATTTCTGGGCGTTACAAACTTCAGCATAACCGTTTTTGTTAAATTTTTTTTTTATTAGAAATTTCTAAATTGGGCTTTCAAGGTCAGGTATTTTTTTATTATAAAATAAATAAAAGACTAGTTTATTTCATTTTCTCCAATCCTACGTTTCGTCGGTATTTTTCCGACCTCCTCAGGGATTAATTTTATTCAATCTGGCAACCATATAAATATATAAAGGATAATAACAATATTAATAACAAACAACCATAAATTTAACAATAAAATAATTACACTTACATATAGTCTTTTCGTCAATTTTACATTACTTTTAAATATATTACACCTTTTTTGTACAACATTTAACATACGATACAAACACAGTCAATTAATAAAAAATTAATGCAAAAATTAAAATAAAATATCACAGTAATTATCCTATCGCTAATATCACAGTTGAAGTTAAACTAAATTAAATTATTGCTATTATGTAGTTAGAGTTAGCGCCGTCTATATCTTCCTTCTTATTCATCACTTGATCTGCTTTTTGCTGGATTCTTAAACTTTCCAATGTATACCTTTTACCAACTTTCTTTTCTACTTCTAGGATCCTCACATTTTTAAGGTCGGCCGTATGTTTTTTATCAAAACAATGTTGAGAGAGACCTGTTGTTAGTTTTTGCTTTTTAATGTCAGCTTCATGTTCGTCTATTCTCGTACCTAAACTTCTCTTTGTTGTGCCTATGTAAATTTTTCCACACTTTTCTTGTTCGTTTCCAATACATTTTATCTCATATACTACGTTGCTTTTATCCCTTGTTTCTATTTTTGTTTTTGTTTGCGTGAACAGTGAATTCGTTGTTTTGTTTGCTCTGTGTGTCAATATTATATTGTTGTCCTTTATAATCTCTCTCATTTGTATATTTTCTGTAAGTTTGGGGATAAATGCTAAGCTGTAGAATTTCGTGCTGCCAGATGTGTTATTGTTTTGGGTATTGCTAATTTCCCCAGTGTTTTTATTTGTGGCTTTCTGTATTAAATTATCAATTATATTTCTCGGAAAACTGTTTTTTACTAACATTTCTTTAATTTTGTTTATGTTTTTTGATAGAAATTTATTATCACTTAATTGAAAAACGTTGTTAATCATATTTAATGCTGTGCTTATCTTTTGTGTCATTGGTTGAGTAGAGTGAAAATTGATAATGCGGCCAGATGCAATCGATTTAGTGTACCAGTCTGTTAAAATTTTGTCATTTTCCCTGTGTAGCCTCATATCGAGATATGGTATTGAATTATTTTCCTCTTTTTCCATGGTAAATTTTAATTTTGTGTGATAACTGTTAAATGTTTTTAAAATCTTCTCTTCGTCTTGTTTTTTGATAATTGCAAAAAGATCGTCCACATATTTAGTAATTAGTTTTATTTTTATGTTCTGGTTTTTCCGCAAATCCTCAGTTGTACGTTCCAATAGAGTATCCAGGACAATGTCTGCTATTGTTGGGGATAATGGATTCCCCATTGGCATGCCGTATGTTTGGCTATAAAATGTGTCACCAAACATAAAATAATTGTTGTCGTTTAGACAAAATTTCAGTAAATTAAGAAATTGTGTTCTCGGAATTTTTGTGTGGTTTTTAAGAACGTTCCATTGAGCCATAATATTACTTATTGCTAAATGTATCGGTATGTTTGTAAATAACGATACAACGTCTAGAGATATTAATATTTCGTCTTTGTCCAAAGATATTGCACTTAATTTTTTCTTTAGTTCCGGTGAATTTTTTATATTGTATTTGTCCAATATAATATTTTTCAAAATGTTGCCAATGTACTTTGATAGGTTGTAGCATGGTACTTCTACTGATGATGATATTGGCCGTAATGGTACATCTGGCTTATGAATCTTGGGTAGTCCATATAATCTGGGAGCTGTCGCTGAATTTGATGTAAGCTTAATTTTCTCGTACTTTGTGATATATTCTCCCTTAAATAGATCCGCTATTAGTTTGTTGTTTGTCCTTTGTAGTTTTAGTGTTGGGTCTACTCGTATGGTTTTGTATGTAGATTTATCTTCTAATAATTTGTTCATTTGTCTCATGTAATCTGCTCTATATATAATGACAGATTTGTTACCCTTGTCTGACTTTGTAATAACAATCTCGTCTTTATATTTCCTGAGAAAACTCTTCGTATTTTCATAAATGTTTAGTATTAATTTGTCCTTTTGATTGATTTTCATAGTCCTTTTATGCGTTAATATTCTGTTTGCTATTTTTGATCGTATTACTTCTTTTTCCTTATCATCTGTCAAAGTCTGGACCCATTGTTCTAAATCGGCTATCAGATTAATGGTTGAGAAGTTTTTCTCGTTTATGGGGAGTGCGAATTTCGATCCCAGAGAGAGAAGCCATTTACTGTCTTCTGGGAATTGTACATTAGTTTTGTTAATAAACCAATCAGGGTTATATTTTAAATTGTATTTGTTCATTTGCTTTTGCCAAAGGTCCTGTATTTTGTGCAAATGTGTTTTCCTGTCATTAGATACCATGATCTTATATCTAGATTTCTGTTTTTGCATGAAATCTCTATATTCTTTATCACTTATATTTGATTTAAGTTTGTATCTAATATTATTGATTTCCCTTTTTATATCTCTGATATTAATACCCGTTTCTTTAATTTCCAGGTTAATGATTTTAGTCTGTAATTTGTGTTTAACTTTCTGTAATTCTTGCGATATTTTAAACGATGTGAATAATTGATCCATATTTCTTGTTGCGTTTTCTATATGTGTCGGTATTAAGCCCTTTTTTCTGCAGGCTAATAAAAATTTAAGTCTTTCTGTGTGTTTGGCTGATCTTTTTGTCTCCCTGCAGTATGTCTTTAGTAATAAGCAGGTTTCGGTACCATATTCATGTTTAATATTTGCAAAAAAGTTAGTCATTTTGGTGTTAGATTAAATTATCTTATTTTCTTTTCGGCGGGCCCTCCGATTAAGTTATTTTGAAATGTTTAATTTTTATCGACCTTTTTCTATATTGATTTTGTTAAATTTTTTTTTTATTAGAAATTTCTAAATTGGGCTTTCAAGGTCAGGTATTTTTTATTATAAAATAAATAAAAGACTAGTTTATTTCATTTTCTCCAATCCTACGTTTCGTCGGTATTTTTCCGACCTCCTCAGGGATTAATTTTATTCAATCTGGCAACCATATAAATATATAAAGGATAATAACAATATTAATAACAAACAACCATAAATTTAACAACAAAATAATTACACTTACATATAGTCTTTTCGTCAATTTTACATTACTTTTAAATATATTACACCTTTTTTGTACAACATTTAACATACGATACAAACACAGTCAATTAATAAAAAATTAATGCAAAAATTAAAATAAAATATCACAGTAATTATCCTATCGCTAATATCACAGTTGAAGTTAAACTAAATTAAATTATTGCTATTATGTAGTTAGAGTTAGCGCCGTCTATATCTTCCTTCTTATTCATCACTTGATCTGCTTTTTGCTGGATTCTTAAACTTTCCAATGTATACCTTTTACCAACTTTCTTTTCTACTTCTAGGATCCTCACATTTTTAAGGTCGGCCGTATGTTTTTTATCAAAACAATGTTGAGAGAGACCTGTTGTTAGTTTTTGCTTTTTAATGTCAGCTTCATGTTCGTCTATTCTCGTACCTAAACTTCTCTTTGTTGTGCCTATGTAAATTTTTCCACACTTTTCTTGTTCGTTTCCAATACATTTTATCTCATATACTACGTTGCTTTTATCCCTTGTTTCTATTTTTGTTTTTGTTTGCGTGAACAGTGAATTCGTTGTTTTGTTTGCTCTGTGTGTCAATATTATATTGTTGTCCTTTATAATCTCTCTCATTTGTATATTTTCTGTAAGTTTGGGGATAAATGCTAAGCTGTAGAATTTCGTGCTGCCAGATGTGTTATTGTTTTGGGTATTGCTAATTTCCCCAGTGTTTTTATTTGTGGCTTTCTGTATTAAATTATCAATTATATTTCTCGGAAAACTGTTTTTTACTAACATTTCTTTAATTTTGTTTATGTTTTTTGATAGAAATTTATTATCACTTAATTGAAAAACGTTGTTAATCATATTTAATGCTGTGCTTATCTTTTGTGTCATTGTTTGAGTAGAGTGAAAATTGATAATGCGGCCAGATGCAATCGATTTAGTGTACCAGTCTGTTAAAATTTTGTCATTTTCCCTGTGTAGCCTCATATCGAGATATGGTATTGAATTATTTTCCTCTTTTTCCATGGTAAATTTTAATTTTGTGTGATAACTGTTAAATGTTTTTAAAATCTTCTCTTCGTCTTGTTTTTTGATAATTGCAAAAAGATCGTCCACATATTTAGTAATTAGTTTTATTTTTATGTTCTGGTTTTTCCGCAAATCCTCAGTTGTACGTTCCAATAGAGTATCCAGGACAATGTCTGCTATTGTTGGGGATAATGGATTCCCCATTGGCATGCCGTATGTTTGGCTATAAAATGTGTCACCAAACATAAAATAATTGTTGTCGTTTAGACAAAATTTCAGTAAATTAAGAAATTGTGTTCTCGGAATTTTTTGTGTGGTTTTTAAGAACGTTCCATTGAGCCATAATATTACTTATTGCTAAATGTATCGGTATGTTTGTAAATAACGATACAACGTCTAGAGATATTAATATTTCGTCTTTGTCCAAAGATATTGCACTTAATTTTTTCTTTAGTTCCGGTGAATTTTTTATATTGTATTTGTCCAATATAATATTTTTCAAAATGTTGCCAATGTACTTTGATAGGTTGTAGCATGGTACTTCTACTGATGATGATATTGGCCGTAATGGTACATCTGGCTTATGAATCTTGGGTAGTCCATATAATCTGGGAGCTGTCGCTGAATTTGATGTAAGCTTAATTTTCTCGTACTTTGTGATATATTCTCCCTTAAATAGATCCGCTATTAGTTTGTTGTTTGTCCTTTGTAGTTTTAGTGTTGGGTCTACTCGTATGGTTTTGTATGTAGATTTATCTTCTAATAATTTGTTCATTTGTCTCATGTAATCTGCTCTATATATAATGACAGATTTGTTACCCTTGTCTGACTTTGTAATAACAATCTCGTCTTTATATTTCCTGAGAAAACTCTTCGTATTTTCATAAATGTTTAGTATTAATTTGTCCTTTTGATTGATTTTCATAGTCCTTTTATGCGTTAATATTCTGTTTGCTATTTTTGATCGTATTACTTCTTTTTCCTTATCATCTGTCAAAGTCTGGACCCATTGTTCTAAATCGGCTATCAGATTAATGGTTGAGAAGTTTTTCTCGTTTATGGGGAGTGCGAATTTCGATCCCAGAGAGAGAAGCCATTTACTGTCTTCTGGGAATTGTACATTAGTTTTGTTAATAAACCAATCAGGGTTATATTTTAAATTGTATTTGTTCATTTGCTTTTGCCAAAGGTCCTGTATTTTGTGCAAATGTGTTTTCCTGTCATTAGATACCATGATCTTATATCTAGATTTCTGTTTTTGCATGAAATCTCTATATTCTTTATCACTTATATTTGATTTAAGTTTGTATCTAATATTATTGATTTCCCTTTTTATATCTCTGATATTAATACCCGTTTCTTTAATTTCCAGGTTAATGATTTTAGTCTGTAATTTGTGTTTAACTTTCTGTAATTCTTGCGATATTTTAAACGATGTGAATAATTGATCCATATTTCTTGTTGCGTTTTCTATATGTGTCGGTATTAAGCCCTTTTTTCTGCAGGCTAATAAAAATTTAAGTCTTTCTGTGTGTTTGGCTGATCTTTTTGTCTCCCTGCAGTATGTCTTTAGTAATAAGCAGGTTTCGGTACCATATTCATGTTTAATATTTGCAAAAAAGTTAGTCATTTTGGTGTTAGATTAAATTATCTTATTTTCTTTTCGGCGGGCCCTCCGATTAAGTTATTTTGAAATGTTTAATTTTTATCGACCTTTTTCTATATTGATTTTGTTAAATTTTTTTTTTATTAGAAATTTCTAAATTGGGCTTTCAAGGTCAGGTATTTTTTATTATAAAATAAATAAAAGACTAGTTTATTTCATTTTCTCCAATCCTACGTTTCGTCGGTATTTTTCCGACCTCCTCAGGGATTAATTTTATTCAATCTGGCAACCATATAAATATATAAAGGATAATAACAATATTAATAACAAACAACCATAAATTTAACAATAAAATAATTACACTTACATATAGTCTTTTCGTCAATTTTACATTACTTTTAAATATATTACACCTTTTTTTGTACAACATTTAACATACGATACAAACACAGTCAATTAATAAAAAATTAATGCAAAAATTAAAATAAAATATCACAGTAATTATCCTATCGCTAATATCACAGTTGAAGTTAAACTAAATTAAATTATTGCTATTATGTAGTTAGAGTTAGCGCCGTCTATATCTTCCTTCTTATTCATCACTTGATCTGCTTTTTGCTGGATTCTTAAACTTTCCAATGTATACCTTTTACCAACTTTCTTTTCTACTTCTAGGATCCTCACATTTTTAAGGTCGGCCGTATGTTTTTTATCAAAACAATGTTGAGAGAGACCTGTTGTTAGTTTTTGCTTTTTAATGTCAGCTTCATGTTCGTCTATTCTCGTACCTAAACTTCTCTTTGTTGTGCCTATGTAAATTTTTCCACACTTTTCTTGTTCGTTTCCAATACATTTTATCTCATATACTACGTTGCTTTTATCCCTTGTTTCTATTTTTGTTTTTGTTTGCGTGAACAGTGAATTCGTTGTTTTGTTTGCTCTGTGTGTCAATATTATATTGTTGTCCTTTATAATCTCTCTCATTTGTATATTTTCTGTAAGTTTGGGGATAAATGCTAAGCTGTAGAATTTCGTGCTGCCAGATGTGTTATTGTTTTGGGTATTGCTAATTTCCCCAGTGTTTTTATTTGTGGCTTTCTGTATTAAATTATCAATTATATTTCTCGGAAAACTGTTTTTTACTAACATTTCTTTAATTTTGTTTATGTTTTTTGATAGAAATTTATTATCACTTAATTGAAAAACGTTGTTAATCATATTTAATGCTGTGCTTATCTTTTGTGTCATTGGTTGAGTAGAGTGAAAATTGATAATGCGGCCAGATGCAATCGATTTAGTGTACCAGTCTGTTAAAATTTTGTCATTTTCCCTGTGTAGCCTCATATCGAGATATGGTATTGAATTATTTTCCTCTTTTTCCATGGTAAATTTTAATTTTGTGTGATAACTGTTAAATGTTTTTAAAATCTTCTCTTCGTCTTGTTTTTTGATAATTGCAAAAAGATCGTCCACATATTTAGTAATTAGTTTTATTTTTATGTTCTGGTTTTTCCGCAAATCCTCAGTTGTACGTTCCAATAGAGTATCCAGGACAATGTCTGCTATTGTTGGGGATAATGGATTCCCCATTGGCATGCCGTATGTTTGGCTATAAAATGTGTCACCAAACATAAAATAATTGTTGTCGTTTAGACAAAATTTCAGTAAATTAAGAAATTGTGTTCTCGGAATTTTTGTGTGGTTTTTAAGAACGTTCCATTGAGCCATAATATTACTTATTGCTAAATGTATCGGTATGTTTGTAAATAACGATACAACGTCTAGAGATATTAATATTTCGTCTTTGTCCAAAGATATTGCACTTAATTTTTTCTTTAGTTCCGGTGAATTTTTTATATTGTATTTGTCCAATATAATATTTTTCAAAATGTTGCCAATGTACTTTGATAGGTTGTAGCATGGTACTTCTACTGATGATGATATTGGCCGTAATGGTACATCTGGCTTATGAATCTTGGGTAGTCCATATAATCTGGGAGCTGTCGCTGAATTTGATGTAAGCTTAATTTTCTCGTACTTTGTGATATATTCTCCCTTAAATAGATCCGCTATTAGTTTGTTGTTTGTCCTTTGTAGTTTTAGTGTTGGGTCTACTCGTATGGTTTTGTATGTAGATTTATCTTCTAATAATTTGTTCATTTGTCTCATGTAATCTGCTCTATATATAATGACAGATTTGTTACCCTTGTCTGACTTTGTAATAACAATCTCGTCTTTATATTTCCTGAGAAAACTCTTCGTATTTTCATAAATGTTTAGTATTAATTTGTCCTTTTGATTGATTTTCATAGTCCTTTTATGCGTTAATATTCTGTTTGCTATTTTTGATCGTATTACTTCTTTTTCCTTATCATCTGTCAAAGTCTGGACCCATTGTTCTAAATCGGCTATCAGATTAATGGTTGAGAAGTTTTTCTCGTTTATGGGGAGTGCGAATTTCGATCCCAGAGAGAGAAGCCATTTACTGTCTTCTGGGAATTGTACATTAGTTTTGTTAATAAACCAATCAGGGTTATATTTTAAATTGTATTTGTTCATTTGCTTTTGCCAAAGGTCCTGTATTTTGTGCAAATGTGTTTTCCTGTCATTAGATACCATGATCTTATATCTAGATTTCTGTTTTTGCATGAAATCTCTATATTCTTTATCACTTATATTTGATTTAAGTTTGTATCTAATATTATTGATTTCCCTTTTTATATCTCTGATATTAATACCCGTTTCTTTAATTTCCAGGTTAATGATTTTAGTCTGTAATTTGTGTTTAACTTTCTGTAATTCTTGCGATATTTTAAACGATGTGAATAATTGATCCATATTTCTTGTTGCGTTTTCTATATGTGTCGGTATTAAGCCCTTTTTTCTGCAGGCTAATAAAAATTTAAGTCTTTCTGTGTGTTTGGCTGATCTTTTTGTCTCCCTGCAGTATGTCTTTAGTAATAAGCAGGTTTCGGTACCATATTCATGTTTAATATTTGCAAAAAAGTTAGTCATTTTGGTGTTAGATTAAATTATCTTATTTTCTTTTCGGCGGGCCCTCCGATTAAGTTATTTTGAAATGTTTAATTTTTATCGACCTTTTTCTATATTGATTTTGTTAAATTTTTTTTTTTATTAGAAATTTCTAAATTGGGCTTTCAAGGTCAGGTATTTTTTATTATAAAATAAATAAAAGACTAGTTTATTTCATTTTCTCCAATCCTACGTTTCGTCGGTATTTTTCCGACCTCCTCAGGGATTAATTTTATTCAATCTGGCAACCATATAAATATATAAAGGATAATAACAATATTAATAACAAACAACCATAAATTTAACAATAAAATAATTACACTTACATATAGTCTTTTCGTCAATTTTACATTACTTTTAAATATATTACACCTTTTTTGTACAACATTTAACATACGATACAAACACAGTCAATTAATAAAAAATTAATGCAAAAATTAAAATAAAATATCACAGTAATTATCCTATCGCTAATATCACAGTTGAAGTTAAACTAAATTAAATTATTGCTATTATGTAGTTAGAGTTAGCGCCGTCTATATCTTCCTTCTTATTCATCACTTGATCTGCTTTTTGCTGGATTCTTAAACTTTCCAATGTATACCTTTTACCAACTTTCTTTTCTACTTCTAGGATCCTCACATTTTTAAGGTCGGCCGTATGTTTTTTATCAAAACAATGTTGAGAGAGACCTGTTGTTAGTTTTTGCTTTTTAATGTCAGCTTCATGTTCGTCTATTCTCGTACCTAAACTTCTCTTTGTTGTGCCTATGTAAATTTTTCCACACTTTTCTTGTTCGTTTCCAATACATTTTATCTCATATACTACGTTGCTTTTATCCCTTGTTTCTATTTTTGTTTTTGTTTGCGTGAACAGTGAATTCGTTGTTTTGTTTGCTCTGTGTGTCAATATTATATTGTTGTCCTTTATAATCTCTCTCATTTGTATATTTTCTGTAAGTTTGGGGATAAATGCTAAGCTGTAGAATTTCGTGCTGCCAGATGTGTTATTGTTTTGGGTATTGCTAATTTCCCCAGTGTTTTTATTTGTGGCTTTCTGTATTAAATTATCAATTATATTTCTCGGAAAACTGTTTTTTACTAACATTTCTTTAATTTTGTTTATGTTTTTTGATAGAAATTTATTATCACTTAATTGAAAAACGTTGTTAATCATATTTAATGCTGTGCTTATCTTTTGTGTCATTGGTTGAGTAGAGTGAAAATTGATAATGCGGCCAGATGCAATCGATTTAGTGTACCAGTCTGTTAAAATTTTGTCATTTTCCCTGTGTAGCCTCATATCGAGATATGGTATTGAATTATTTTCCTCTTTTTCCATGGTAAATTTTAATTTTGTGTGATAACTGTTAAATGTTTTTAAAATCTTCTCTTCGTCTTGTTTTTTGATAATTGCAAAAAGATCGTCCACATATTTAGTAATTAGTTTTATTTTTATGTTCTGGTTTTTCCGCAAATCCTCAGTTGTACGTTCCAATAGAGTATCCAGGACAATGTCTGCTATTGTTGGGGATAATGGATTCCCCATTGGCATGCCGTATGTTTGGCTATAAAATGTGTCACCAAACATAAAATAATTGTTGTCGTTTAGACAAAATTTCAGTAAATTAAGAAATTGTGTTCTCGGAATTTTTGTGTGGTTTTTAAGAACGTTCCATTGAGCCATAATATTACTTATTGCTAAATGTATCGGTATGTTTGTAAATAACGATACAACGTCTAGAGATATTAATATTTCGTCTTTGTCCAAAGATATTGCACTTAATTTTTTCTTTAGTTCCGGTGAATTTTTTTATATTGTATTTGTCCAATATAATATTTTTCAAAATGTTGCCAATGTACTTTGATAGGTTGTAGCATGGTACTTCTACTGATGATGATATTGGCCGTAATGGTACATCTGGCTTATGAATCTTGGGTAGTCCATATAATCTGGGAGCTGTCGCTGAATTTGATGTAAGCTTAATTTTCTCGTACTTTGTGATATATTCTCCCTTAAATAGATCCGCTATTAGTTTGTTGTTTGTCCTTTGTAGTTTTAGTGTTGGGTCTACTCGTATGGTTTTGTATGTAGATTTATCTTCTAATAATTTGTTCATTTGTCTCATGTAATCTGCTCTATATATAATGACAGATTTGTTACCCTTGTCTGACTTTGTAATAACAATCTCGTCTTTATATTTCCTGAGAAAACTCTTCGTATTTTCATAAATGTTTAGTATTAATTTGTCCTTTTGATTGATTTTCATAGTCCTTTTATGCGTTAATATTCTGTTTGCTATTTTTGATCGTATTACTTCTTTTTCCTTATCATCTGTCAAAGTCTGGACCCATTGTTCTAAATCGGCTATCAGATTAATGGTTGAGAAGTTTTTCTCGTTTATGGGGAGTGCGAATTTCGATCCCAGAGAGAGAAGCCATTTACTGTCTTCTGGGAATTGTACATTAGTTTTGTTAATAAACCAATCAGGGTTATATTTTAAATTGTATTTGTTCATTTGCTTTTGCCAAAGGTCCTGTATTTTGTGCAAATGTGTTTTCCTGTCATTAGATACCATGATCTTATATCTAGATTTCTGTTTTTGCATGAAATCTCTATATTCTTTATCACTTATATTTGATTTAAGTTTGTATCTAATATTATTGATTTCCCTTTTTATATCTCTGATATTAATACCCGTTTCTTTAATTTCCAGGTTAATGATTTTAGTCTGTAATTTGTGTTTAACTTTCTGTAATTCTTGCGATATTTTAAACGATGTGAATAATTGATCCATATTTCTTGTTGCGTTTTCTATATGTGTCGGTATTAAGCCCTTTTTTCTGCAGGCTAATAAAAATTTAAGTCTTTCTGTGTGTTTGGCTGATCTTTTTGTCTCCCTGCAGTATGTCTTTAGTAATAAGCAGGTTTCGGTACCATATTCATGTTTAATATTTGCAAAAAAGTTAGTCATTTTGGTGTTAGATTAAATTATCTTATTTTCTTTTCGGCGGGCCCTCCGATTAAGTTATTTTGAAATGTTTAATTTTTATCGACCTTTTTCTATATTGATTTTGTTAAATTTTTTTTTTATTAGAAATTTCTAAATTGGGCTTTCAAGGTCAGGTATTTTTTATTATAAAATAAATAAAAGACTAGTTTATTTCATTTTCTCCAATCCTACGTTTCGTCGGTATTTTTCCGACCTCCTCAGGGATTAATTTTATTCAATCTGGCAACCATATAAATATATAAAGGATAATAACAATATTAATAACAAACAACCATAAATTTAACAATAAAATAATTACACTTACATATAGTCTTTTCGTCAATTTTACATTACTTTTAAATATATTACACCTTTTTTGTACAACATTTAACATACGATACAAACACAGTCAATTAATAAAAAATTAATGCAAAAATTAAAATAAAATATCACAGTAATTATCCTATCGCTAATATCACAGTTGAAGTTAAACTAAATTAAATTATTGCTATTATGTAGTTAGAGTTAGCGCCGTCTATATCTTCCTTCTTATTCATCACTTGATCTGCTTTTTGCTGGATTCTTAAACTTTCCAATGTATACCTTTTACCAACTTTCTTTTCTACTTCTAGGATCCTCACATTTTTAAGGTCGGCCGTATGTTTTTTATCAAAACAATGTTGAGAGAGACCTGTTGTTAGTTTTTGCTTTTTAATGTCAGCTTCATGTTCGTCTATTCTCGTACCTAAACTTCTCTTTGTTGTGCCTATGTAAATTTTTCCACACTTTTCTTGTTCGTTTCCAATACATTTTATCTCATATACTACGTTGCTTTTATCCCTTGTTTCTATTTTTGTTTTTGTTTGCGTGAACAGTGAATTCGTTGTTTTGTTTGCTCTGTGTGTCAATATTATATTGTTGTCCTTTATAATCTCTCTCATTTGTATATTTTCTGTAAGTTTGGGGATAAATGCTAAGCTGTAGAATTTCGTGCTGCCAGATGTGTTATTGTTTTGGGTATTGCTAATTTCCCCAGTGTTTTTATTTGTGGCTTTCTGTATTAAATTATCAATTATATTTCTCGGAAAACTGTTTTTTACTAACATTTCTTTAATTTTGTTTATGTTTTTTGATAGAAATTTATTATCACTTAATTGAAAAACGTTGTTAATCATATTTAATGCTGTGCTTATCTTTTGTGTCATTGGTTGAGTAGAGTGAAAATTGATAATGCGGCCAGATGCAATCGATTTAGTGTACCAGTCTGTTAAAATTTTGTCATTTTCCCTGTGTAGCCTCATATCGAGATATGGTATTGAATTATTTTCCTCTTTTTCCATGGTAAATTTTAATTTTGTGTGATAACTGTTAAATGTTTTTAAAATCTTCTCTTCGTCTTGTTTTTTGATAATTGCAAAAAGATCGTCCACATATTTAGTAATTAGTTTTATTTTTATGTTCTGGTTTTTCCGCAAATCCTCAGTTGTACGTTCCAATAGAGTATCCAGGACAATGTCTGCTATTGTTGGGGATAATGGATTCCCCATTGGCATGCCGTATGTTTGGCTATAAAATGTGTCACCAAACATAAAATAATTGTTGTCGTTTAGACAAAATTTCAGTAAATTAAGAAATTGTGTTCTCGGAATTTTTGTGTGGTTTTTAAGAACGTTCCATTGAGCCATAATATTACTTATTGCTAAATGTATCGGTATGTTTGTAAATAACGATACAACGTCTAGAGATATTAATATTTCGTCTTTGTCCAAAGATATTGCACTTAATTTTTTCTTTAGTTCCGGTGAATTTTTTATATTGTATTTGTCCAATATAATATTTTTCAAAATGTTGCCAATGTACTTTGATAGGTTGTAGCATGGTACTTCTACTGATGATGATATTGGCCGTAATGGTACATCTGGCTTATGAATCTTGGGTAGTCCATATAATCTGGGAGCTGTCGCTGAATTTGATGTAAGCTTAATTTTCTCGTACTTTGTGATATATTCTCCCTTAAATAGATCCGCTATTAGTTTGTTGTTTGTCCTTTGTAGTTTTAGTGTTGGGTCTACTCGTATGGTTTTGTATGTAGATTTATCTTCTAATAATTTGTTCATTTGTCTCATGTAATCTGCTCTATATATAATGACAGATTTGTTACCCTTGTCTGACTTTGTAATAACAATCTCGTCTTTATATTTCCTGAGAAAACTCTTCGTATTTTCATAAATGTTTAGTATTAATTTGTCCTTTTGATTGATTTTCATAGTCCTTTTATGCGTTAATATTCTGTTTGCTATTTTTGATCGTATTACTTCTTTTTCCTTATCATCTGTCAAAGTCTGGACCCATTGTTCTAAATCGGCTATCAGATTAATGGTTGAGAAGTTTTTCTCGTTTATGGGGAGTGCGAATTTCGATCCCAGAGAGAGAAGCCATTTACTGTCTTCTGGGAATTGTACATTAGTTTTGTTAATAAACCAATCAGGGTTATATTTTAAATTGTATTTGTTCATTTGCTTTTGCCAAAGGTCCTGTATTTTGTGCAAATGTGTTTTCCTGTCATTAGATACCATGATCTTATATCTAGATTTCTGTTTTTGCATGAAATCTCTATATTCTTTATCACTTATATTTGATTTAAGTTTGTATCTAATATTATTGATTTCCCTTTTTATATCTCTGATATTAATACCCGTTTCTTTAATTTCCAGGTTAATGATTTTAGTCTGTAATTTGTGTTTAACTTTCTGTAATTCTTGCGATATTTTAAACGATGTGAATAATTGATCCATATTTCTTGTTGCGTTTTCTATATGTGTCGGTATTAAGCCCTTTTTTCTGCAGGCTAATAAAAATTTAAGTCTTTCTGTGTGTTTGGCTGATCTTTTTGTCTCCCTGCAGTATGTCTTTAGTAATAAGCAGGTTTCGGTACCATATTCATGTTTAATATTTGCAAAAAAGTTAGTCATTTTGGTGTTAGATTAAATTATCTTATTTTCTTTTCGGCGGGCCCTCCGATTAAGTTATTTTGAAATGTTTAATTTTTATCGACCTTTTTCTATATTGATTTTGTTAAATTTTTTTTTTATTAGAAATTTCTAAATTGGGCTTTCAAGGTCAGGTATTTTTTATTATAAAATAAATAAAAGACTAGTTTATTTCATTTTCTCCAATCCTACGTTTCGTCGGTATTTTTCCGACCTCCTCAGGGATTAATTTTATTCAATCTGGCAACCATATAAATATATAAAGGATAATAACAATATTAATAACAAACAACCATAAATTTAACAATAAAATAATTACACTTACATATAGTCTTTTCGTCAATTTTACATTACTTTTAAATATATTACACCTTTTTTGTACAACATTTAACATACGATACAAACACAGTCAATTAATAAAAAATTAATGCAAAAATTAAAATAAAATATCACAGTAATTATCCTATCGCTAATATCACAGTTGAAGTTAAACTAAATTAAATTATTGCTATTATGTAGTTAGAGTTAGCGCCGTCTATATCTTCCTTCTTATTCATCACTTGATCTGCTTTTTGCTGGATTCTTAAACTTTCCAATGTATACCTTTTACCAACTTTCTTTTCTACTTCTAGGATCCTCACATTTTTAAGGTCGGCCGTATGTTTTTTATCAAAACAATGTTGAGAGAGACCTGTTGTTAGTTTTTGCTTTTTAATGTCAGCTTCATGTTCGTCTATTCTCGTACCTAAACTTCTCTTTGTTGTGCCTATGTAAATTTTTCCACACTTTTCTTGTTCGTTTCCAATACATTTTATCTCATATACTACGTTGCTTTTATCCCTTGTTTCTATTTTTGTTTTTGTTTGCGTGAACAGTGAATTCGTTGTTTTGTTTGCTCTGTGTGTCAATATTATATTGTTGTCCTTTATAATCTCTCTCATTTGTATATTTTCTGTAAGTTTGGGGATAAATGCTAAGCTGTAGAATTTCGTGCTGCCAGATGTGTTATTGTTTTGGGTATTGCTAATTTCCCCAGTGTTTTTATTTGTGGCTTTCTGTATTAAATTATCAATTATATTTCTCGGAAAACTGTTTTTTACTAACATTTCTTTAATTTTGTTTAACGATGTTCGTCTGGCTGGCTGGCTGGCTTTAGGTCTTTTTTATAAAATATTTAAATTTTTATTTCAATATTTCGCTACTCTTAACAAGAAACTGATTTTGGCTTTTTAAAACGTCAAAATTGTCACCTCTGTATACTCTGTGGTTAAACTCGGAAGTGGCAGCTGTGGACAATTATAGACCAACTTATAACTCTGTGGAATTTTGACAAAACAACCAATGTCGAAAAACTGAATTTTACAGGAGGACCAAAAAACACTTTCATAGGGTCACAGAATCGTCCTAGAACATATCTAAGCAAATGTAACCTATTTTTATGGTGGAGAATTTAAATACCTTTATTTTACAATTTGCATCTTTCTTCCAGATACAACTGTTGCCGAGAAAATGTCCAAAAACCGAGATGTGTTGTTTTGTCAAAATAATTTTTGATCGAAAAATCAACCCTTCTCTAGATAAACTCTTTTTTCATACTGAAAAGTAACAAATATTTCGCAACCTTTGTCGGGACTAGTGCTTTTATTAAAATGAAATAAGAAAAATTCAGTGACATATGTTGTTTTCTTAAATAGAATTCAGTTTATCTTAAACGAATATTATAAAAAGTTATGCTTTCTATTAGACCAATTACATGTATTTTTAGGTACGAAAAAGAAAAGTTGAAATTAATTAATTTAAAAATACAAATACGAAATAGTCAATATATGATAATATATTCTAGTTCACATTTATATTAAATTGCTTTAATTTTTATTATTCAGAAAAATTAAAGAATAATTCAGTCTACAGCTAATCATATTCGTCAATATCGTAATCATCTTCCAATTGTACTTCACCTTCAACGTGCAAGTGATTGTAAAAGTTATGAAACTCTGCATTTATAAATGGCAGAACGGACTGTAAATCATTTTTTTTATTAGAAGATATTGGCAAAAGATCAGAATAACATTTATTAAATTCGAAATTTGTTATTTTCCGTCGTCGCTGTGTTATGTCTCGTTCCTTTAAATCCTCTTCCGGCTGTAAAGATAGCTTGTACTGTAAAATTACAGACTTAGATTTCTCATATCGCATACAACGTATTAGCTTCCATTCAAATTTGTCACCTTTACAAAAAAACAAATAAAAAGTATACTAAAAATATACAAACTACTTAGTACATGCACCTAATGTATTAGTATTTCTCCACGTGCATTTGTTCTTTAATATACTACCAAAGTCAAAGTATTGATCTTGGTCCATCTAGATTGCATTGTATTTGTGATTTGTAGTGCTATTAAAGTAACCCAGTCATGTGTGTGTGATGTATGGAATACACAGATTTTTTCTTCTTTTTTTCTATTTGGGCATGAACCGTGTCACATTCCATATACGTGTGTCCAACAACCAGAAACTTGTAATCAATTAATTCTATAGTATGATGATCTTCTAAATATCGGCAGTTGAACAAAGGTGTAATTCCTTTGATAAACACGGCACCCTCTGGAAAAGTCGGAAATTCTAAAACCATTGAAAATTCCATACAAATTGACAAACTTTTTGGAGCCGTGATGTAGGTACCTTTAAAAATGCTGATAATTGCCGTAATCTTGTAAATCTATAATTCTTGTAGTCAATGTATTCACTTGCGAGAGAGTCACTGCTCCTCCAAAACTTTGGAACCTTTGTTTTTTTTGTCTTCTTCTGTAAATTATTTTTGTTTTTCAATATTAGGAAACAACATATTTTCATTAAAAATGTCTTAATTTGTTACACATGCACACGACAAAAGCACTTGATTTGATATAGGTTCCTCTTATTTCATTAATTCCCACTACACTTAAGCACTCATGTTAACATAGGTTGTTTTGTCACAATGAATGCTAATGATCAAATGGCTATTAAAAGAACTTATAGCCTGTTCGCCGATCTCGAAAGTTAACGTTCGTTTAGATAAGACTTAAGACACAAACTTTTTATCGTATCTATTTTTAACTCAATCAAGTGTGTTTATTCCACAATCAAGTTTATGTCTTAAGTCTTATCTAAGCGAACGTTAACGTTCGAGATCGGCAAACAGGCTATTAACTTTAGAAGGGAACGTGTTATTTTCGTTTATGAATTTGATAAAAGAACAAAATTAAATTATTGGAAACCCATATTCAAATAGGTTCTCTTGTAAAAATTACGTTATGATATTTCTCTTTGTTCCCTGCAGCGTATTTCGATATGTGTTCTTTTGTCAAAAGCAGATTGTAAAAATTGCGAGATAGGTTGATTTGGGGGGTTCTATATCTTCCGATCTACACTATCTAGAAACACGCTGAAAAGACAGAAAGATGCGCTTTTAAAATTTATACATATGGTTTAAAAAGTGGAAAATTGTCCGATCTCGAGTTAGGTTCTTTTGTCAAAACTCCACAGATATATATTTAGAAATAGAGTCTTTTAAAAATATTTATTCAAAACTATTTAAACAAGCTCACCAGAAGGAGTATTTTGCTTATCTGTATTAAGGTCTGTACTTGATTTTACACTTTCATTACTGCTACCTCTAAACGAGCCTTTTTATTTGAAATAAGAAATGATGACAATAAGCTTTGTCGGTGCGGTGCGTCTATACAATAAATACTTTATTTAATAATGTACATTTTTTTGAATATACAGAAATAATATTATGAATGTTCATACATTATTAAATTTGTGAAATTTAAATGCAAAAAAAAGTATTGTTCGATAACACTGGTTTACAGCCAAAAAATACCAAGAACGCCACATGCCTAGATAAGTTAATTGGGACCTCCTGAAAAACGCTGTACTTTTGTGTTTTTCGGTGTATGGTCCCATTCAAACCCTTGTGGAGCCCAACCGAAGAGCCCGATCGAGATGAATGGCATATCGTTTGAAAGATAATCGAATGCCTTTTCCGCAAATTTCTATCTGATAAGAAATAGCTGAGTTATGGCACCTCAAAGTTCGAAATTTGTCTATTTTTTACGTTTTTTGGGCTCCACAAGGGTTTGAATGGGACCATACACCGAAAAACACAAAAGTACCGTTATCTAAAAAACGGTACTTAGAAAAAAAATTACAGTGTTTTTCGTGTTCAGGAGGTCCCAATTAACTTATCTAGGCAAGTGGCGTTCTTGGTATTTTTCCAAATTAAAAATTTGTAAAGCAGTGTAATTATTTAATTTAAAGCACGATGAATTCTTCCAGTATAGGGTTCCAAAATTCATATTAAATTTACAACGAACGATATTGTGATAAGTGTTAATAGTGGATCATCGAAAAATATATTTTTCTTAATTGTTTTATCCAGAAATTTACATTACAAGAAAATTAAATAAATATTATTCATAGGTTCTTCTGAAGATACTCTAATTGTTAATTGGAATTTTGCTAACGTATTTAATCAATAATCAATATTTTAATATGACCACATTTTTACATTATATATATGATACTTGCCATTTTTAAAACAGTTTTATTAATTTAAAAATTAAAAAAACACAAATCACAAATCTCAGATCAACATTCACTTGTACTTAAAAAAAAACTTTCAACAAACAGGTGTCAATAGTAAGCAGCTGTTTTTTTTTAGAATTCGAACACAAAATAACGAATTTTTCGAAGACTAAGTAGTATCGCATATATATATAGTTTTGGTAGCATCTTTTTAGATGTTTGCACACATAGATGGCACAAGTATATGCGGTTTTGAGACAGACTATTGTCTAATATCATATATAGATGTCACACTGTTACCGCTTATATTTTGTTCTAACTTCGTTATATTGCTGTTATTTAAAAAATATCAAAATTTTAACTTTTTACTTTTTCTTTCTATTATAAATTGAAAAAAATTTTTTAATTTGGTTTTGGGGGGGGGGGGTAAATTTCCTTTTTTCCCTCTCCGTGGATCCGCGCCTGGTAAATAATGTTATTGAGATTAAATTCAAACAAAAAAGCCTCATCTTATATCTTAACCTTTTTTATGCTCTGTTGCAGGTGGAGGGTATTAAAGATTCGGCAAAGCCGAATATACTTTTCTAACTTGTTTTGTACCAATATATATGTATCTACATATATGTACTCGTATGTGGTAAAGTGTAAATATTTTTACTCGTTACTTTGTAATGTAAGTTTTTGATGAAAAATATAAAGAAAGGCAAATTCAAATTTGTTCAGCAATAATATATTTTAAAGTAAATAGATTTACAGGGGGGTTACTGCGTATTTCGATTCGAAAGCAAAAGCTTTCGAAATACAATGTAAAAAGTATACAAATTCGAATGATTTTCTTTTCGAATCGAAATACGCAGTAACCCCCCAGATATACTTAATATGTATATATTTAAAACATTTAATTACGTAGTTTTTTTTTTTAATAAAGAAATTTAAACGATACACATTTTTTCTAAATTAAACAATTTGACATCAAACTGTATGCTGGAATATGCTGAAATCCGGTTATTCTTATTTTTATGTCACCCACAGATTCAACAACACTGCATTAGTATCTCCAACAATCTATCATTCAGTTAATTTACTCCATAATTATAGTTTTATAAGATCTCAATTTCGATTGTGAAAAATTAATTAATGACATTGGATTTTGAACGCCAGAATACAATTGGCATTTCGTATTTAAACATATTGTTAAACAGGATTTTTAAATAGTAATTTAATTTTATTCGACAAAAATTAAATTAAAATGAGTCGTTCCGCATGGTGCATCGTTTTTTGCGTGGTGAATATTTTAACCTATCTTTATGTAAGCCTTTATTTTGTAATTGTATTATTCGAGAAGGAAAGCTTGCGACAATACCTGTATAATAATGGACATTTTCCACGTGAATATAATACTGCAGGTAAGTGCATATTTCGAATGTTTACAGTATGAAAAAAACTCATACGCTTTTATGAGAAATTTGTGTTTCATTCATACAGAAAGTTGTAAAAAGAAGGTGAATATAGGGTAATTCATATAGATATTTTGACCTTTTCTAATAAAAATTAAGTGTGCCAAATTTCATGATATTATCTGCATTATATTTGAAAAAAAATCAAAAAAAAAAAATAATGGGAAAATATCGAGGTTGTCTTAAACTTTGGTATATAACTCGGTTCCTACTGAACCGATTTTGTCTATATTTCGGTAAAATAAAGAATGTTTGGGAAAATTTGAATTGTTTTATGTCTATTTTTTTCGAAAAAGAAAAGAATTTCTAAGACCAATATTTCGATGTGTTACAAACGGAATGACAAACTTAATATTTGGTAGTGGGTATGGAAAGAAAGGAAAATTAAAAGGAATCAGTACCTAAATACTAAAATTTTCAGGAGAGACAAAAAACTGTTCATCGTGCACAAGCAACATCTATATACAGTGGGGAGCAGAGGTGAGTACATGTTCTTATTTTCTGCATTTGCAGGTGCATAAAAATGGCAATAACAAAGCGATTTAAATTATTACTTTTTTATTTTATTTATTAATTAGTGGATTACAATAATGATCTTAAAACAAAACAAAAAAACTACGTATTCTGGGAACAAACTAAATTAAATAAAATTAAATCTTATGCACTCAGTTTTGCACTTTCAGGAAACAAAAAAAACTTTAAAATTTTTAGTACTTGGTCCACAGCCCTTTATTTTTTAATACACTATTTATGCGATTGGGCATACTTTCAACCAACTTTTGGATAATTTCATGTGGAATTCTCTGCCACTCCAGCTCCACACGTTGCCACAACTCAGCGAAGTTCGACGGAGCTGTTCGATACTGTCCCAACCGTCTTTTCACAATTTACCACAAATTTTCAATTGGATTGAGGTCGGGACTTTGCGGAGGCCACTGCATCAATTGAAATGTTTGCCCATTCAACCATTCCTTAACGATTTTCGAGGTGTGTTTTGGGTCTCCATCCTGTTGAAACACAACTTCTTACTCAGGGTATGCGCTCAGATCTACAAAATCGGGAAGTTGAATCTGCAATATTTTTAAATAGTCTTCTTTTCTCATGATTTCATAAATCTTTTGTAATCTACCAACGTGCCACAATGTAAAGTAACCCCAAACCATGATAATGCTTTACAATCTGTTTAACATGGTGTCGTTGTATACTCTCCCGCTGTCGACGCCAATAATACTTTTTACCGTCAGATTGATATCGGTTAAACTTGGATTTATCTGACCATATTACGCGTTTCCAGTCATCAAGAGTCCAATCTTTGTGTAGTCTGTCGAATTTTAAACGTGCTGAAACATTTTTATCTGACAGTGCTGGTTTAGGTTTTTTACAGCTGAGATGTATCCAATATTGTGTAGCGCTCTTCTTGCTGTACATCGGCTAACATTTTTATTTATTGCTCAGGAAGCTTCTTTTAGGACTAAAAACGTGTCTGCTCTCATTTTTCTCATTATAGGGCGTGCGTCTCCATCAGATAATAATCGTTGGCGACTGAAAGCCTGTCTTTAGAAGCTACATTTCGCCGTTTTAACACTCTAACAACTACTGATTGGCTTATATTAAGCTCTTTTGCTATCATACGTGACGAGGAGTCATCCTTTGTTTTATTTATTATCAAATTTCCCACGGCTATCGATAGTTTCTTCATTATTAAAAAAATATTAACTTTTACTTTTTTAAATTAAAAAAACGACGTTTTTGGAACACGGAGTTATTCAATTATGATTTAAAACTGAAATTCATATTGACAAAACTAAAGATTGCAGCAACAAATTTCAAAACTTAATTTCAAATAACGGTAAATTAATAAATGTTTCAATTATTTGGTTGATAACAAGTGTGAGCAAAACTGAGTACATACAAGTTGTTTTGTTGTTATTTAAATTACAATCTTGTTTTATTGGGCTTTTATTTCTCTTATTAAGAATTATGTAAAGAACTAAATAAGAATTAAAATAGAAAAAGAAATTTAAAAATCGCTCCATTATTACCATTTTTATGATCTTTACAATGCAGAAAATACAAACATGTACTCACCTCTGCTCCCCACTGTATAAAATGATTGTGTGTTTGTATGTATGTTTATTATTATTAGTTTGGGATCTATAGACGGCTAAACGGCTGAACCGATTTGCTTGAAATTTTCACAGTATATTTCTGTATGTCTGGAAGGAGTTATAGGCTACTTTTTTCTGAAATTTTAAGTGGGCGTGGTACCTCCCATACAAAGTTAATTTTAAAAATCAAATACTTGGGAAACTATAATAGCTATAATACTCAAATTTGGCATGAGCAATTCCATTGTTTGTTTAAATATTTGCGGAAAAAATGGGAGTAGAATCGACAGGGGGCGTGCACCTCCCATATGATGATAATTAAAAAAAATCAAATATATGGTATACAATAAGATACATATATGTATGGTACGGTTATTCTACCATCAATATTAATATTTAGGACAAGAATGGGCGGACTATCAATAGTGGGCGTGGCACCTCCCATAGATATGATGAAAAAATATATATAGGGAAAGCTATATCAGCTATCAATATTAATATTTAGGACACCAATGCGCTGACTAGCAACAATATTAAGTAAATGTTAAAATTTGTATACATACATTTGAAACCCTTATCTATCAGGCATGTCACATAATTCGATCGGAATGGTTTCAATTCCGTATTTGCAAATCGATCGTTTTTACTTTGCGTTCTCTAGATTCCGATCGATTTTGTTTATTACAAAAAAAAATTTTAAATCTCGACTTTTAAAAAGTTTAACAAAAGTGCACAAAAAAACGCTAACAAAGAAATTTTAAATAAAATTTTCTAAAAATGCCCAGAATTTCAATTGTTGCTGTTTTAAATGAACAAAAACATCAAAACGCAGTTGAAAAGCTACGAAGAAGAAATTCCTCTGTCATATTCCAGTGCTGTGTAAATATTTTTAATTTTTGTAATTTTTTGAAAAAAGTTTGCTTGTTGCTGACACCAATTTTGAAATTTTTAAAATTTAATAGTAGTATCAATGAGAAAACTAAAAAAACAATGAAATATTAAAATTAATTATTTAATTGTCATTATAAATTAGTAGTATGCGTTTTTTTCAGTGTAAAATCATAAAAAACAACAATTCCACTTTAGAAATCATTCCGAAAAAACAATCGTTTTTCGACTCAATTTACGGAATCAAAACCACATTCGATCGGAATTGAGTTCTGTGACATGGCTGTATATATAAAAGTGAATGTGTGTTTGTTTGTTTGTATATTGTAAATCATAATAAGATAATGTAGTTAGAGATGTGTACTCTGAATTAATTTATGGAAAAAAAGTCAGTTTTGGAAAATATTTAGTTGTGACTAGATCTGATGACTTTAAATCTTAAATACAAATACATTTTTGGGCAAAGAGTTAATCATCATCATAAATGCAGGTATTTGAGAGATACAAACTTGTGGGGAAAAAATTAAATATTTTTTTATACCTTAACAAATTCTTTCGTTTTAGGAATGGCCGCAAACTTCTACGCGGAAGATATTCCATCTATAATTACTACGAAATTAATTGTTCATTTATTGCTTGCATTTCTGAGTTGCATAGTAATACTGGGTATAAAAATGGTAATAATGTTTGAAAGACGTATTCGAATTGCATGACAAAAGTATTTTAAATATTTTCAGAGACTACATGTGATGTTCCTTCCTTGGATTATCCTGAATTGTATACTTACCATTCATTATTTTATAAAGTTCGTACTAAGTATAAATTTCAATATTATAAATAGTGAAATAGTTATGAGATATATACGCGAAACGTATGCAATTTGTAAGCATCTTGAATTATACCTATACGAGTATTTTATTGTACTAAATTCTGCATATCCTTCTATAGGTTCTCAAACATTTTATACAGCCTTTGTCTATGATTTATACATAGAAATACGGCATGCAAATAACAAATTAACAACTAACAAAGTGGAAGTTGCTGAAATTAATGTCTTTCAACAACAGCTCAAAATATAATAATCATGGCAAGCTTAAATATGCACAAAAATAAAATGAATAAAAAGTGTGTGTGTATGTACTTTAAAATCAAAAAATAAATTAATTTAATTATGTACATATGCTAATATATTAACATAATATTAATATATTACTAATATATTAGTAAAAAAATACATTTTGGGTCAAAACTGAAAAATATTTAATTTAAAAAATTAAATAAAATTAATATTTCATTGTAAATTTTGGTAATAGTTATTTCATACATTACTTGGTGGTCGTTACCCTCCACTTTACTTTATTTATAAAAATATGTAATTACGAGTATTTACTTATGTTTAGCTGAGTATTTCAGTTTTATATGTAAATCAGCTTTTTAGAGTCTCAGACCAGACATTTTTAGGTTATTTATGTTCGTTAAAGATATTTTCGGGGTGCGACTGTAAGTGTCAAAATAAAGTCAACACCAAACATTATTAAAAGAAAAGCTTAAGGTGCTATCAGGGGGGATGTATTTTACATATGTAGTCAAATTTTCCATCTGTAAAAGTTGTACACATCGTGTGATACATATGAAACTTTGCATGTGTAAAATACATGTGGAAATACATATATATGTAATTTTTTCGATTAGAACACGCTCTATTTTCCTGTGACCAACATAAACAAAACAGCTGGTTTGTTTTGAAACAAAATTGTTTGAAAGAATATATTGTAAAAAAATTAAAGAAAATGGATAATGAACATGAAAAAGTAAGTATTTTATTATTTTTAATAAATTAAATTATGTTTATTATATTTATTGCAGTTAGATTGGCCAAAAGAAGCAATTCTTAAAATTTATACACGTTAAAAAGTCAGCTTTTGTTTACGTTTATAGGTTATGTCATACGGAAAAACATAAGCAGGTGTGATAGCAAAAATTATGAATCGTATGTAAAATGGAAATTTTGACATACATACGGAATTACATATGGATAAGAAAAGTGACAGTACATATGTAAAATACATCCCGTCTGATAGCACCTTTAGAAAATAAAATTTACAAAAAAATAAACTGAAACAAAAGCGTATACAAATTTAATTGATTTATTGTTAAAATGTGTATACTAGGGTATTCAATCGGTTAACCGTTAATCGGTTAACCGGTTAATTTGGGTCGATTAACTGTTCGAATAATTTGATATTGGCGATTTTCAAATAACAAATAAATCGGTTAATTTGTGCCATTTAACCGAACATTTCCTTCTAGCAATAGTTTTTTGAAATATAGCTCTAAAACTGAAACTAAGGAATTTGGAAATGAACTTTTTTCTAGAATGTTCCATGATCAACTTTGTCATAATGACTCGGATGACGACATGACAATAGAAGAAACTTCTGACATTAATGAAAATAGTCTTTTTTTAGAACTAAACCAAACTATTAATAGTATTAACAAACTTATATATACCCTTCTCACGATGGTGAAGGGTATAAAAATGTAAAAAATTCTAAAAAGGACTTCAATGGTATAATGGATGATTTTGTATGCTTAGAAAAAACAAAGAACAGAACTGATAAATTGGATATTCTTTATAATGCTTTACTTTCGATTTCTCCAACATCCACAATCAGCGAGAGAGTTTTTTCCAAGTCAAGTATTATAAAAAATAAAGAAAAAAACCGTTTAAAAGCTATACATTTGAATAATATTATTTTTTTAAAAATATTTTTCAAAATAAAAATCTAAAAATTATATTCAACTTACCTAGAAGATACTCAACCAATAGACTTCATAGAAACTATAAACAAGAGAAGTTCGAAACAGTAATTTGTAATTTAACGCAACGATTTGAAGATCGAAATAGATGTTTAAATTATGATATAATTTGCAATGAAGTTGATAGAAGCGTTAATGAAAAAATTTCTTAAAATTTTAACTAGGTTTTTCCTATCTTTTTTTCCTAACACTGTAAATATATATCTTTTTAATTAGTATATTTATTTTTTTAAAAATATAGTTTATATTTGTTGTAATACCTTTAAGTAAAATCTCAAAAAATGTAATTATTAAGCAAACAATTTTAATTGATGATGATAGAATAAAATATTAAAAAAAAACAAAAAGATCCCTTTAAAACCTTAGTTTAACTCATATACATATGTACAAAGAAGTATCTCATTTACTTTAATTTTTTATTACTTATGAATTGTTACGTTTTATTTGTTTTTTTTTTTATTAATAAAATATAAATTCTAAACATAAAATAAGTGTTTATTTTAATATTAACCAATCTATTTATTTAAATTTAAATTGTTCGGTTAACCGAATAATTCTTAATTAACCGATTATTAACCGATTAAATCTCAACCCGATTAATTACTTGCTCGATAAACCGATTAAACTAAAACAGCGATTAATTGAATACCCTAATGTATACCATCAAAATAAAGTAAACTCGTGCAAAAAATCTCTGCCATTCCAAAAGTAGTGGCAATTCTTTTAATTTGTCTTTGTAAAATTGCAAGTTTTACAGTAGCAAACCCAACCTCTAGTGCTGCAAAAAAGCTGAAAATGTTACGAAAACTGCTGCAAAACCTGTAATCCCGAGTATGATTAAAAGATCATTGCATCAAAATGGCTTACATGGTAGAGTACGAGAAGAAGCGCTTTATATCAAAGATCAACTAAACGTTTAAATAAATGAGTCTCAATTTTTTTTTTTTTTTTGCAAAATAATAATATTCTTAAATATGCACGACAAAAGTAAGTTTAAGATATTTGCAGTCAAAAACACCCCAAAAATATGACGAACCAAGAAATATGTTACCAAGACAGTAAAATATGGCGGCGGCTCAATAATGGTCTGGGGTTGTATGTATGTCGGCATCAGGGGTCGGTAATCTTACATTTGAGAATCTACAATGAAAAAGAGAGATTAGAACTAGCGCTGAAGTGGATTTTTTAACAGGATAATGATCCTAAGCATACCTCCAAAATTGTGAACAAATAGTTGCCCAATGATTGTTCAAAAACTTAAGGTCATCCTCCGCAATCCCCAGACCTCAATCTAATCTAAATTTGGCACAAAAATATTTCTTGCAAGGATAACCTAAAGGCAGCAATAAAAGGGCGGTTCGGAAACTTCTTAGCCTAGAACAGAATACGCGGTATAAGCAGAAAAAAGTTAAGTGTTTTGGAAACTTCCATCTGTACATGTTAAATTTCTTTACGATTTGCCAACTCCTTTATATAGAACCAGATGTTCAAAAAAGACGCATCCGCGATTTTTTTACAATGGAAAAATTAGAAATGGTGTCATTAAATATTTAAATAAAAAAGGTTTATCGGTACAAGACATTCATAATGATATGGATAATGTATGGAACAAACTTCGCCTGATTTCACTAATAAACTAGTTTGTTTCTATGCCTAGGAGAATGTCAGTTATGATAAAGGCAAAAGGACAACAAACAAAATATTAAATAGAATGTTTTACAATGTTTACTCGTATATCTGTTTACTTCATTTTGACGAGAAAAATCTGGTTTTTGTCAATGAGTTATATTTAGCTGAAGTTAGTTTTAAATTATGCAATATATTTTGTTTTAAATGTGTTCTTGTGGTATATATATGGGCAAATTCGTGTCAAGTGACCCAACTTTTAAAATCGATGTCTTCCGCTTTGGATGAAATTTGCACCAAGGTTAGTACTATTGGATAGTAGGCAAGACACAAATTTTCAGCTCTATCAGTTAAGAACTGCCGGAGTTAGTTGGACATTTTGGTCATACAGGTTTTTCTTAAAATGAGTGTAACTTTTCACCTATTGGTCATAGCAAAAATTGTCCAAAGGACTTTAGATAGCTATTTCTTCAATCATTCCAAAAATATTTTGTTTTAATTTTTAAAATTTTTTTTTTGTATTTTTTTTTTAATTATTTTTTTTTAATTATTTTTTTTTAATTTTTTTTCATTTTGATCCATTTTTTTCTCAAAAGAAAGCTTATGCAATTTCCTTTAAGGCCTTTATAATCGCTTAATGAGATGCGAGTGGGATATTTATCAAAAAAATTATTTTTTAACTCAGGAATACGATTTTTCAATATTTGGCACATGTATCATTTTCATTTTCACCCATTTGTTTGTTTTTTTTTTCAAAATGGAGTTTTTTTTATTTTTCCTCAAAAGAAACTTTAGACCATTTCCTTTAAGAGCTTTGTGGTCACTTAAACAAAAAGAAGCACAGATCATCAGATATGCGAAATATTTCCGACAACTTATTGAAAAAATTTCCAACGCTTTCAAAACGTTTGCTTATTTGTGGATCGTACAGAAAAATGATGGGAAAGTTGGACACATTACCGGTTATTCCAGATGAGAACAAAATCAATTATGAAAATGATGACAGTTATGCAGGAGATATTGGTTGTTCTAACATTTCAGTAAAACCTATAAGTACAAATCGTCACAGAGAAGATCTGAAAGAATTCAACATCTTACTCTTGACCCATCGTCATGGAGTTGTTCAAAAATAATGACCGAGTTTGGAACGTCTCAACGAAAAGCAAGAATTGCTAAAAACTTGGTTGCCGAGCATGGGATTCACACACTTCCAAACGAGAAAAAGGGAAAAACTTTAGAATGCGAAACTGAAGCTCTAGGAACTCAATTCTATCAGTGAGATGATATGAGTCGAATGATGCCAGGAATGAAAGACTGGGTGTCTCTTAGAATCGATGGCCATAAAGTACAAATGCAGAAGAGGATGGTTCTCTGTAACCTGAACGAGTTGTATGCAACATTTCAATCTGAACACGAGGACGTCAAAATTGGATTTACAAAATTTACCCAACTGAGGCCAAATCATTGCGTTTTGGCAGGAAACAGCGGAACACACACAGTATGCGTTTGCATTTACCATGAAAATGTTAAACTCATGTTGAAGGAAATCAACTTAAAGTATTTGACAGATGATTCCTCAGAAGATTTGCACGATTACCGTGATTGCCTTAAATTGACTATGTGTCCTTATGTAACAACTTCTTGCCACTTAGGCGAGTTCAAATTGCCCGGAGACCACATTTATTCAGGAGAATTTAATGAACTCTTTTGATCGAGAATGTACTGCTGACATAAAATTTAGATCTTGGCTTCAGACTGAAAGATGTACCTTAAAAACAGTAATTTTAAATGTGGATGTTTTTGTGGAAGAAATATGCAAAGGTTTGCTAAATTTGAAAACCCATGACTTTTTCGGCAAAAGGCAATGGTTATTTTTGAATGATTTGAAGTCTGGTGAATTCGTGATTTTATATGATTTCGCAGAGAACTATAAATATGTTATTCAGGATACCATAAAAGGATTCCACTTCAACTAAATTCACAGTTGTTATTTACTGCATAGAAGATGAAAAACTGGAACACAAAAGTGTTCCGGATATGATTTAAACATGATACCGCTACAGTTTATGAATACCAGAATCTTCGCAAATCTTATAGCTCACGAAAAAGATTTTGGAATTCCAGCTGAATGGCATCTTCATCCAACTGTACATGGCATGTGATGGTATTGGAGCAAATTTCAAAAGAAATGCAGCGAGGTATAGCCTGCAGTGCTCTCATCAAGATCGCATCTTAGATTCGAACGCTTTATTCCGATGGGAAAAGACCCATTGTAAAGACACTGAAGTAGTTTTTAGTAGCAAAGATGATCATGAGGAAACATTAAAAACATTAAAGAGTAGATTCGACGGTGCTGTAACAATTGATGGCACATTTCAATATCAATACTTTTCGATGGAAGACTCCACTTGAAAAAGTTTTCTGCATCTACTCAATTCGATTTCTTTCCAAAGCCAAAAAAAGACAGTAGAAACTAAAAATATTACATATATATTTAATTTTTCATTTATTATTCCAAACAAGTCTTTTATATATATATATATTATAATTGTATATCATAATTGTAAACTTTTCATTTTCTGTTAAAAAATTTTCATTTTTACACTTTAATTATTATTTTATTATAATTCAAAAATTGTATTATCCCTGAGGAAGCTATCCATTGTGATAGCGAAATATTGGATATAAAAATATATAGAACATTTTTATATAAATATTAAAAGTGACCTAATTGCTTGAAAAAAGAAATTATAGAAAAATGGTACATATTTATATTAAATAAAGTATTTCGGCAACAATTTACATACTCTACTATTTTTTGTTTACTAGATTATGACTCTCTAAACGCTAATAGATTAACGGATACCAAACAAAATTAAGCATATAAATGCTAAGATTCGTTTCGAATTTTATAGGGATCGAGATCCATAACTGGTATATCTTCCATTACATATACAGTGTACAGTGAGAAGCTGAAAAATGACTTTTCTTATTTATTCTATATTTCATGCTAACAGAGTAATTTAAAATACGAAATGGAAAATAAAAATTTTTCAATTAGTAATTAGTTTCATATTAATTTTATTGTATGTGGTAAGCACTAAATAAATAGTTAATAAACTGTCAACAGATATTGAGGACAATAAAGGATTTCTATTGTACCCAAATCACATTATAAGATGTCGGTAAAAGCTTTAGCATATGCGCAAGCAAATGAAAAGTGAAAAGTGTTTAACAGCGAAAGATGCTCCTATCGGTTGTTTAGCGAGCAGAATGCAGTGTTTAGCAAAAAGTCCCGACCTCAATCCGATTGAGAATTTTTGGTGAACCATGAAAAGACAGTTGAGACAATGCCGCTTAACTCCAACCCATTTGGACAAGTTTTGACAGCAGGTTCAGCACGTATGAGAGAATATTCCAAATTAATTAATTTAAAAATTTGAAATGAATAATGAGTGTGCCGAAATGCGCAGAAAGTGCTTTACGAAATAACGGAGTTTGGACAAAGTATTTAAAATACTATCGTTCCCTTAAATTTTGTGCTCCCCTCCGTAAATTAGCATAAATAACAAGATCTATAGTTATTTGACACAGTGTAATACATACATATGTAGTAAGTACAAAGAATGCCAAATTAAAAATTTGTTTACCAATGAAAAATTTTTATTTTACTAGATCTACAGATATACTTGTTTCTAATAATCTTATATTAGCTTATGTGCTGTATTCTTAAAAAAACCATTTGTTATATGTTTAACTTGGGTCGAATTAAGACTTTAGTGGCAAAAACTAGCCATTTATATACATATTGGAAGTACATAACTTTTGAGGGAAAAATGGGGTGGAAAAATGGTGGGTTAGGTAAAATAATGGACCAATTTCAAACAGTTGTTCTTTGGCCAAAATGAAAATCACATACTAAATTTTATCGAAACAACTTCAGAATTTCCACCTGTACTGACAGCTTTGGGCGTTACTAACATTAGCACAAATCTAATATACCTTCCCCACTATGGTGGTGTAGGGTATAATTATACAGTTTGACAACAAACTTGAAAAATATCGAGATAACCGATTTTGCATGTAACCCACAGAACTAACAACACTGTGTTAGTATCGTCAACAATACATCATTCAATTAATTTACTCCATATACTCATATGAAGTTAATAGCTTTAAAAGAAGCCAATCACGATATTGAACTGCTAGTTAATTGCCATTGAAATACGTATTTAAGTATGTATGTCAGAATACAGTTGAAGTTTGGTATTTAAGCATAAGTTGACCATGATTTTACAATAGTATTGTGGTGCATTTTAAAATAGTATTTAAATTTTATTTCACGCAAAAGAAGTCTATTAAAATGAATTCTATCGAATGGGGCATAATTTTATGCGCGTTTCACCTTTATCTCGATATTTTTATAAGCATTTATACGATTTTAATATTATTTGAATTGGAAAACAAACAAATGTTGGTCTTTATATTAACATATCTAAACGAATTTGAAGGTAAGTTGCATAAAAAATATTTTTAATTTTTAAAAATGTGTGTTTACATTTTTGTTCCTAAAACATTACGTATTTTATTTAAAACTTCGTTTCGTCAATCCAAAGACTTTAAGTTCCAAACACTGCTTGAAGTGACACAAACATGTTAATATTTTTTGTAAATTTTGTATCCTTTAGTTTAAAAAGCGGTATTTATGCAGTTTTTATTTTAGATATAACATTCAAATACTTAATGTTAAGCCTAATGAAATAAAGCAAATTCAATAAATAAATACGAGTAAATAAAGAAATCATGCAGTGCAGTTCAAAGTACGTTTAAATAAATATTTTTTTATTTTTTTTGGGATCTCAGCATTTTTCGAGATTTTTGTTTCAAATTGGTTTATTAATAATACAAACTATTTATTTCTAAAAAGTAACTTATGCTAAATGTATGTACATTAGGCCGGGCCAATTTGTATGGAGCCGAAAAAATCGATTAGAGCCGCCCCCTAGGATGATTCTATGGACAATTCTAAGCAACTTTGGTGAAGGAACCATGGGTCTATCTCGATTTTCGAGTCTCCCACTTTTCAAAAAATGAATGACTTGAAAGCAAGACAAAAAATTTGGCCCGCCCTAATGTACATATGTACATACATACATATATGTTTGAAAACAAAGATTTTTTGTCCTCATAGCTATAATTTTTGTTTAAAAATTATAAGTTTTGTTTAAAAACATACATACATATGGGTAGTTCCATGAAAATGTCAACCACGACCAAAAAAATAAGAGTACTTGAAAAATGTTTCTAATATGATTTAATAAGAGAAAAATATTCGATTTTTATAATATGGAAGCATTTACAATTTGCAATAACACATAACTATAATAATGAGAAAAACGTGAAGTTAGAGCTTGAATAACGATTTTTTTTGGCAATCCAAAATTAATTTTAATTTTTTCGCCTTTACTTCTACGACATACTTTTGTAAAATTTTAATTTTTGTTGATGACTTTGACCGGGATTTTTTTAAACAAATTTTTCAGGATTTGACAAATCACGAATTCCGGAATTTTCGGAATTGGCATCCCTACCTTCTACCCACTTTAAATATTAAGTATTGAATTCCTTAATAGAAGAAAAAATTAGAAACTTCATACTATATTTAAGAAATCAAACATTATATGGACAAACATGTAAAATATTTCTATATACATACATACATACATACGTTGTATTAGTTTATAAACTAATATATGAACGAATAAAATTATGTTGTAGCATTGTCTGTCAGAAAACTATTATTGGAATTGGAACTTACATTTCAGAAATCAAAAGATAAACATTTAGTTTAGAGAAATAAAATAAAGGATTTATTAACAAATCTTCTTTGGTATTTTTTTACTATTTCGCTTTTATTTAGTTAAATCGAAGTTTACCAACTGATATTTTAGTTTAGTCAAACTTTTAATTGACAATGAAGCAATTGTTTTTTGTAAAAAAATATCTCAAACATTCTTGCTACGTTCCGCTTTCCTTATATAGATTCACAATGAAGGGATTTTTGGAAATTTATATGTTTCAGATATAAAAACAGATTAATTTGTACAACTTATGTCTTTTAAACTAATGCAGATACAAGAAAAAAAAATTTATTATAATATTATATTAATTTTTTGAGTTTTCTGTTTTTTCTTAACAAAAAAAGTAATAAAAAAAAAAACATTCTTTGAATACTTATTAAGAAAAACAACAACCACATGCCTACGTTAAGTGAGGATGATGCTGATGATAGCGATGGTACTTGACAGCAAGTACCAGATAATAAAACAAATAAAAGACGGCAAATTCATTCACCAAAAATGCATTTACACAAAAAATAAACTATCAGTCGAACCAAGCACATCAAACGAAAATCAGTTTCAGTTGCTGGATGTTGATGATGAAGATGAAAATGTAAGTGAGAAGGAGAAACAAACCCCACCACCATTAATTATCCCTGATATGGAAAATATAAGTATGATGACCAAATTTATTCCAAAAGTAATTCCATCTAGCGAATTTAGCTATAAGTCTATGAGAGAGGGTCATGTTAGGCTGATGATCAAAACTATTCATTCTAATAGAAAAACTGTGAAGTATTTATATTCTAAGAATATTTCATATCATACTTATCAGTTATAATATGCTTCGCTCTCTATTCATGCTTCACACCCCAATCATGAGCGAATGAGATTCATATTGAATCCACTGGATTTCCCACAGCCAAGCTCTTCATATTCTCAAGCTGCTAGAAGCAATGTAAGCAATAACAATATTAGAGTAGTATTATCTAGATTGGAAGTCATTTTAGATAAACTGATGAATCTAATACTACGTTTCCACGGTACATGCTTCGCTCTCTATTCATGCTTCACACCCCAATCATGAGTGAAACAACTTGCTTCACCATACAAAATTTTAAGAGCGAATCAAGTAGATTCATATTGAATCAATTTGCGAAGCACGAAAAATTGCACTCTTCTCTAATTTTTATCGCAAGTTTACCTGCACTAGCTGTAAAAATTTAATATTATTGTAAACAAAGCAAATTATTTTCTTGTTGTTGGAAGTAAAGAAAGTAAATACGTACGAATGTATGTTTTTTTCAAATAAGCTAACTAATTTTCACTCACTTTTTTTGCCGATTAAAAAATAAATATTTTCCACAAATTGTAAATTCTGTTTTTTTTTATTCTGTTTGTTTATTAAAAACAACTGTGAAATCGAATCAAGTTTATTAGTCATGTAAACAGCATGATTCATAAACATGATTCAGAGAGCGAAGCAGCTGATTCAAGTCGTTGTGGAAACATAGTATAATGACTGTTATTGTTACAAAATTATGCAAATAAATTTAAATATTGCAGCATGCAACGCCAATGGCGGGCGCCTCCAACCACACAAAAGAAATTGAAGCATTTCTTAAAATAAATTTAATTGATATATTATTAATTTCGGAAACTCACTTTATAACAAAAACTTTCATAATTAAAAATTTTAACCTAATGGAAGCAAATCACCCAAATAACAAAGCTCATGCGGGTTAAGCTATTTTAATAAGATCATCCTTAAAATACAAACTTCTAAATCCAGTAATAAAAAAAAAATCAATTCAATATCAAATCAATATTCTCAGTACATTTCCCACCTAGACATAGTATAGTATAACATATCAAGAATATGAATTTTTTTTTTAAAGGACTCGGTACTAGATTTACTGTTGGTGGAGACTTCAATGCTAAACACCCCTGGTGGGGATCTAGAATTATTAATCCGATAGGAAGGGAACTTTTCAAATGTTTAAGCAACAATAATTATAACACCATATCAACTGGAAGTCCAACTTACTGGCCAAGCGATATACGTAAAATACCTGATTTACTAGATTTTTTTGTATATTCTGGAGTACCAGACCATCTTCCTAATATTAAAGATAATTGCGATTTTAGCTCAGATCACTCACCAATTATATTAAGTTACAATACTTTTTTGAAAAATAAACGTCTTAAACAAAAACTTATTTTGCCGAAAACGGACATTGCATCTTTTCGGTATTAGTTAGACAAAAATCTAAATTTTAACAACCAAATCCAAACTGGCTACGATGTAGATACAGCGATAGGTAATCGTACTTGTCTCATTCATGAAGCTGCGCTATTATCAACACTACAACCAATACAAGCTAATGAAAGTCAAATTTTATTACCAGCAGAAATAAGACATATGATTTTGCATAATCGAAGGCTAAGAAGAATATGGCAACCAACAAGAAATCCACTTGAGAAAGCAAGTTTTAATCGTGCATCTAACAACTTGAAAAAAGTATTACATGATCTAAAAAATTGTGAAACCACCAAATTCTTACATAAAATCAATACCGCAAGTGACAGCACATACAGCCTATGGAAAGCTACAAAATACTTGAAAAGACCAGCTGAAAGAAACGTTCCTATTAAGAAGGATGATGGCACTTGGTCCAGATCAGGCAAAAATAAAGCAGAGTTATTTTCTAAGTACCTAGAGCAAACTTTCAAATCTTTTCCAGCTACAAACTCTCCAGATGAAATCAAAATTTTAGAGTTCCTTGATTCGCCTTGTCAGATGGACTTACCCATTAAACCGTGTACAATTACAGAAGTTAAAAAGTAATTATATAAACTTAACAATAGTAAGTCACCTGGCTACGACAAAATATACTATATAGTTGCTAAAAAATTATCGGACAAAGCTCTTCTATATATGACATTAATATACAACTCGATTTTGAGACTGTCGCATTATCCCACGGAATGGAAATGTACAGTAATCATTATGATTCCAAAGCCAAACAAGCCCGAATATAATGTCTCTTCAAATAGACCAATTAGTTTGCTGCCATTATTCTCAAAAGTATTTGAGAGAATTACATATTTCAAATTGTCTAACGCTAATCTTAAGGTAAGTTTAGACGATATGTTGAATCAGCATATATATGCTGACAGGCATATGATTAAAATTAGCAGCAAATTCCTATGTCATATGTTAGACGTTTACACGATATGTTGAAAGTAGCAAATTTTTTGATGTCAGCATATGTCAGCAAATGAAATGTCAACATAAGAGTTAGCATACGATTTTTGTGTTTATACGATATGTTGAACTTTATGTGGTGCTACATATGCTGAGTCGTATAAACATTTGTTTGTGAAATTAGTCAGTTTGACAACATTTTTCAATTATTATTCAACTTCTGTATTTTATGTGAAATTTTTGAAATAAAATTAAATAATAAAAATATCAATAAAAAAAACATAAATGATCACGTGGGAGCTATTGCGTTTTTAAGCAAATTTTTATATGCAAATCTGTCTTAATAAACGTTTGTTAAATTTAATAATGGTTTTTGAATAAGGGGGTTATTGTTTATTTCTAGAGACCTGGGGCCAAATTATCGCATTCGATATCGAGTAAAATTGATCGTAATTTTCTTATTTGAGATTATGGCATACGATATCGAGCAAGAAATTTAGTATATTTTATCATAATTTCGATATCGAAATCATACGTTCGCTCATTCGATCACAAATGCGGTAATTTGGCCCCTGTGTCGATTAATTTGAACTATGCCGCCGGCCATTATATTGCGTTTTGTGTTCTTGTGTGTGTATGTGTGTACGTACATATGCAGCAAGAATTGTATTTACATAAAAAAAACTATCGGTGGCTGGGCCGTAATACACTATCCTACACAATCGTACGATTCATTCAGTGGAAAATCTGACCGATTTCAATCACACTCAAAAAAAATCGCAACAAAGTATGTCATAGGTGCCACACTATTACACAAAAAAGATGCAAAAACATATGTTTTTGCTAATGTCAACAAACACAGTTTTCCGCCATTTAAATTAATATTTGTGTTCAATTATTTTGTTGTTATATGTGAATATAATAAATTGTATAAACTATACAAACAATAAACAAATGTTAAACGTCCTTTAGATCATAATTTGTGATTTAAATCAACGAAGCCGACATTGTTGTTTTCTTATCAGCTTTATTAGAAAATACAACTCTGATCGCATATGAATTTGCCATATGCTGAAAAGCTTGCATACGCTTTTCAACAAATAACATATCTGTCAACATACGCAGGAAATTTGTCAAACACTTATAATATGCTGTTTACACGATATGCTAAAATTACCAACATACGTTTGTTGGCATTGTTAACAAAGTGTTAGCAAATGTTGTTAAACATACGTATGCTGAAAAAATTTTGCGTTTACACGATATGTAAGCACTTGTCACAATTTTTTCAGCATAAATATGCTGATTCAACATATCGTCTATACTTAGCTTTAGAAAGACAAAATATAAAACCTGATTATCAATTTGGATTTCGTCACAAACATGGCACCCCTGAGCACTGTCACCGTATAATTAATGTAATTATGTACTTTGAAGAAAATTATATATCTCAGCTGTGTTTTTGGATGTCAAGCAGGCTTTTGATAGGGTTTGGCATGAAGGCTTGCTTTTCAAACTCAAGATAATATTAGCAGCGCCTATTTACTTGCTATTAAAATCGTATTTGGAGAAACGATAGTTTTACGTAAGAGAGAGTGATGAAAATTCTGTAATACGTTTTTTTTTTTGCAGGGGTACCTCAAGGAAGTGTACTGGGCCCAATATTATACACAATTTGCACAGCCGACATGCCAGCTTACGAAAAAACTACAATAGCAACTTAGGCCGACGATACTGCAATTATAGCTTCTGATGAATCTCCGCTTACAGCATCATCTTATATTCATAACGAGCTCAATTTATTACACGAATGGTTTGCGAAGTGGAAAATCACCATAAAATTTGACTTTATGATCACTTAACATGTAAAAATTGACAGCATCATAATTTCTTGAAAAGTGCATAGCTATGTTTGCATTTCTTCAGGTTTAATTTCATTAAATTAAAGTCACACCAGTTATTAAAATGATCCAAATCATACTGTAGATAAATATGATCTGCTGAATTTTTAAAACTAGAAAATATTTTCATATCATCCGCAAACATCAATATATTTGAGTATTTGATTGCTTCAGGCATGTTGTTTACAAACAGCAAAAACAAAATAGGGCCGAGATGACTTCCCTGCGGGACGCCGGACTTTACCAACATCTTTTTGGAAATTGCACCATTAAATTTTACGGAGTGTGTTCTATTTAAAAGATATGTTTTTTAACCAGTTTAAACAAATGTTGTTGAAACCCATAACATCCAATTTTTTTAACAGAAGATTGTGGTTAACTTTTAAATAGATACATTGATTATCTCTTACATCAACAACATACAACGACGTTTGTAGTTATTTGCAGTGTTTAATACCGATACATTTTAAGAGTTTGGATAGTGATTTAATTTACTACAATGAGAAGATAACGCAGTTTTTTATTAAGTAATATTGTCTCTATATCTTTGGTCTGATTTATGTCCAACAATTCTGGTTTTTAGTTTATTTTTGATGGTATCTACAGTGCACTCGGGAAAACGTCAACTAATTAAAACCGCGGGTTTTGACGTTTAACAAATTGTTGACGTTTACGAATGTAAAATTTTTAAATAAAAAACACATCGATAATGTACTTCTAAACGTTTTTATTGATTATAAACTAAAATCAAACATAAACAATTTTAAAAAGGAAACAAAAAGATATTCAACCTGACTAGAACCATAGACGACAACTAGAACCAAAATAATACATTTTAAATGAGATCATATTTTTATATCATATGCATTTAAAAAAAATCTGTTATTTTTTTTCTGCTGTTTTTTTCTTTCCAACACTTGGACTTTTCTCTATTTATTTCATAAAATTTTAGAGTAGGTAATGTAAAAAAAGGGTTGACGTTTTAGGATTTTGACGTAAACGAGCGTTGACGTTTTCCCGAGTGCACTGTATATGGTGAATTTCACGTGACCCAATTTTAAAAATCGATGTCTTCCGATTTGGATGACACCAAGGCTAGTGTTTTTTTGAGATGTATAGAACTTCGAATTGAAATAAAACACAAGAAAATCGTTTTAATGACCATCAGTTTGGCTTTATTGGAAGGATAATTTTATGCCATTAATGTTTAAATATGATTTCAGGCATGTGGACGCCGCGGCTGGCTCGAATAAAGCCAATTCTACAGGTCCAATTTTCAACCACTTTTTCGAGCATATGGGGCCGTATGTCGGCAATAGCGCCAAGAATGTTGGCTTCCAATTCCCCTAACGTTTCTGGTTTGTTGGCGTAGACGAGCGACTTCACATATCCCCAAAGAAAATAATCCAATGGTGTCAAATCACACGATCTTGGTGGCCAATTGACAGGTCCATTCCGCGAAATTATGCGCTCATCGAATGTTTCCTTCAATAAATCGATTGTGGCGTGCGCTGTGTGGCATGTAGCGCCGTCTTGTTGGAACCACAACTCATCCACATTCATGCCATCCAATTTGGAAACAAATTAATTGCTCTGATGGACGATTATGTCGACCATAAAATGGACGGAGCTTGCGGTAAACTTCGCGAACTGAACCGTTATTTTCGAAATAAATTTGCACGATTTGCAAGCGTTGTTCTTTTGTCAACCTGTTCATGATGAAATTGCACATAAAACTGAACATAAATGACATTAGAGTTGCCAGATTTGACCACAAAATGCCAGTTTTATCTCTTTTCGAAAAACAAACCTGTAAAAAAAACAAACCTGTAAAAAAAACAACCTATACTATTGGATAGTAGACCAGACACAAATTTTCAGCTCTATCAGTCAAGAACTGCCGGAGTTAGAAGGGGTCAAAGTTGGTCATTTTGGTCCATTTTGATCATACAGGGTTTCTTTAAATGAGTGTAACTTTTTACCTATTGGTCCTAGCAAAAATTGTCCAAAGGAGGACTTTAGGTAGCTATTTCTTCAATCATTTCAAAAATATTTTTTTTAAATTAAAAAAAAAAATGTTTTTAAAATATATATTTTTTTTATAAACTTGTATTATCCCTGAAGAAGCTATCCATTGTGATAGTGAAATATTGGAAATAAATATATATAAATAAATTAAATATTTTTATATAAAATTCAAGTGACCTTATTGCTTATAAAAAGAAACTATTATATATATTTTTTTTATATACATACATATATGTATATTAGGGTGGCCCCGTTTGTATGGAGAAAAAATAAGGTATCGATGTTCCCGACTTATATGAAAATTTGATTCATTTTAAGACTACGTTTCTCAATTTTTTTGTCCTGGGGTCAATATTTGGTGAGCTGGATCAAAGGATAAAAATGTCCTTTTTAGAGGTTTTTTTGATCTTTCCACATTTCTTCCAAAGGAACTATATGTAAATTTGGTATCATAGGAAAGGTCTTTGAGAGGCGCATTCAATGGGTTATCAAAAATTAAAAAAAAAAATTAATTCAAAAATTTTTAAAATTTCAGACAAAATTTTATTTTTTTTTATTTTTTCATAGAATTTCATAGAATAAATAGTTGAAATTTCTTGATTATAAACATCATGCAATTTAACCCAAATTTATTAATTTTTTTTTACCTAAATTCTTCCCTATCTGACAATCTCTGTTAACTCAATTCGTTAATGTAAAGGGTATTAAAATAACGTAAATTTTATAAGCTAAAAAACCCATTGAATGCGCCTCTCAAAGACCTTTCGGGAACATCCGTAACTTTATTTTTGGGCTATCCTAATGTACATACATACATACATATGTCATTTCACCTAATTTTATAACGATCTGTCGGTAATTAGGTCGGGCTTGACCGTCTAACTTTTTTACTTACTTTATTTTATTTTATTAAATAAAGTAGACAGTTAAATGCTAACAAAATATAAAAATAATGCTACCCAGCATACCATTCTAGGAGCGCTCAGAAAAAGGAGTCAGAAAAGAGTCCAACAAAAGAGCATATTTTAATAAAAACAAGATTACACAGAGCCAAAAAAAAACCCTCATAAAAGACTCTTTTCTGATATTATCTAAGAGCTCTTTCTGACGGGCCATTTTCGAATGTAATGACCCCCTTTTCTGAAGGTTTTCGAAGCAATTATGATTATTTTTTGGGCTCATAAAGAGCGTTAAAGCTCCGAAAAAGGTGTCAGAAAAGACTCTTTTCGCACTCATATGGCTGGGTACCTACTACATATGGATGTACATACATACATACAAACATATTTGTTTAAAGTATTTATTTGATTCCATTTACAGACTGAAAATACAATTTACATGTGTTCATATGTACAAACATATGTGTCTCTGATGTACATATGTATGTAAAAAAAATTCAAAATTATACTTTTACGAAATAAAAATAAATTGTATTAGTCATACAAATTCTTTAATTTCAGGAATTTATATAAGGTTTTTCCCGGATAAGGCTTCAACTATAATTACTGTAAAATTAACTTCTTATGTAATGATTACATTTTTCGGTTGCATGTTGATGCTGGGTATAAAAAAAGTAATAATATTCACAAGATTTGATTAGCATAATTTAACGTTTTAATTTATTTTCAGAGGATCCACATGATGTTCCTTCCTTGGTTTGTCCTTAATTGTCTTATTATCATAGACTATATTATATTTTTAATACTATCTATACAATCCAATTTCCTAACAAGTAAATATATTTTAAAAATTACCCGTTTACTGCTCATAATTGGTAAGGAAACTCATATACATATGTACGAGTAAATAATAAAAATAGCTCCATTTTATTATACTTAATTCTTTATGTCGTTATTTAGGATATCAATCTTCTCATACAGGGTTTTTCTTTGCCTTATATAGAAAAATACGGAATGAAAATAATAAAAAAAGTCACGTTATAAAACTTGCAGAAACGAATGACTTTTAACAACAGATCAATATTTAATAAATATGCTACCGAAAACACACAAAAATTGCTGAAGAGCACTTGAATGTGAATAGGATTAAAACAAATATAAATTAATTTAATTTAATTAAATGAAGTAAGCGGGACTTATATCGGAGTTATGATTACTTGTGAGCCGATAATCATCAAATTAGGTGACATAATTTATAAAGGGTGTCCCAACTAGAACGCAATTTTTAAATTTTAAATAAAAAAAATCGTGAAACTTTATTATATCGTAAAGTAGACAGAATGAGATTATGTATGGAACAAGATATCGTGCAAATGGCCGCCGCGGCATTTCTGACACACGCGCGATCTGTTAATGAAATTTTCAATGACGTTTTTGCATAAATGCTGCGGTATTTCATTAATGCAGCGTCCAATTTCCTCTTTTAAGGCTTGAGTCGTGGTCGGCTTATTCGCCTAAACCATCGACTTAAAAAAACCCCAAAGAAAAAAATCTAAGGTGTTAAATCGCACGATCTAGGCGGCCAATTCTGGTCTCCAAAACGCGAAATAGCACGACCGGGAAATGACTGATGCAGCAATTGAATTGTTTCTCTGGCCGTATGACATGTGGCGCCGTCTTGTTGAAACCACATGCCCTCCACATTAATTTCTTCAATTCTAGGCAAGAAAATACTGGTTATCATTTGACGATACCGATAACCATTGACTGTTTGCGCTTGACCTGCCTCATTTTCATAAAAAAACGGTCCAATGATTCCTCCAGCCCAAAAACCACACCACACAGTGACACGTTGAGGATGCATTTGCTTCTCGTAAATCACTCGAGGATTTTGCTCACCCCAAATGCGACAATTCTGCGTCACTGAAGATGATTTTATCGGCAAAATCAGCATTTTCATGTTGTCTCTCCAATACCCAATTAACGAACTCCCTTCGCTGTCCATGGTCAGCTGGCTTCAGTTCCTGAGTCCATTGAACTTTGTATGCATGAAGATGTAAATCTTTCGTCAAAATTCACTGCATAGTGGATTTGGAGACACCAATTTGCTGAGCTCGGTGTCGAATTGAGGTGGATGTTGTTTGAGCGACATCATCACGTACAGCTGCAACATTTTCGGTCGATCGACCTGGTCGAAGGCGCGTTGTTGTATTTACATCACTAACAGACCCAGTTTCGGCAAATTTATCCATTAATCTCTTTACAGTTGACTCTTTTGGAGCATTATTGTGACCCCAAATTGATCGCAATTTGCGAACTGTAACCGCAAATCTTTCACCATTTTGGCACAGAGTATAACAGAGGTGACAGAAGAGCAAAGATAGTGTAGGTTTTTTCTTGTCTCTTTCTTTGAAAACTGCCTTGTCGGTTTCTTTATGTTACTATTTTTCTTTATTTCTGACTCTAATAAAATTCAATTTTGGTGGAAAAGGTATGTGCATGTATTTCTATTAAAATTTTAAATTTTATTTAGCAGATTATACAAAACACAACGTACTTAACCGTAAAATATACAAAGCACAGATTATAATTAATTATATTTAAAGGAATCACTGAAAATTAAATAATTTAACACAACACAAATTAATTGTTTGATTTATTTTGCCACAGATTTTGCTTTGACACAAAATTGTTTTGTTTATTTTGCTTTGTTCACAAATTTCGTCTTTTATATAGTGCTTTGCTTTTTCACATTACAAATTTACTAACAGAAAATCTTTTCTTTCTCTTTTTAATATACCTACTGTGTCAGCTGATTGTAGCGATTTTGAACTGTCAAAGTTGTCCCCTCTGTTATACTCTGTGATTTTGGTAAAACAATTTCACAATGAGAATGCGTTGTTCATTCGTGTAGCGCTCCATTTTTACTAACCTCGTACCTTCTACTAGCAAACAATAACAATTGTTCAAATGTCAAACAATGACACTTCGAATGGCGCCAAATTTAAAAATTGCATTCTAGTTGAATTTTATTTGGATACCAACATTTTAAAGACATTTATGATCGTTATAGCAATTTTCGGCAATGTGAGTCTGAGTCGAATGGCTGGTGTTAGAATAATATTTTTAAGAGTTACAAATATCTACACAAACTCAATACATTCTGCCCACTACGGAGGTGTAGATTATAATAAAAATAAGAAAAATTTCATTAAAAAACTAATTTTGGTCTTAAGATCTAATAATTAATTACTAAACTGAAATAAATATTTTTATATAAAACCTAAAATTGCCAATTTACATGATGGAACAAAGGTAAGTACCAAATGGTAAATTCGATATTTAATTGTAAATAGTCAGGTATTTGCCCAAGCACCTGGGTATTTACCCAAAATGTGAGTATAAATCAAAATAAAGAAAATTTAAATAAATTAAAAGAATTTAATTCTTTGTTATGAACTAGCTGTACCCTGCGCACGTTGCTACGCTACCAATTAAAACAAGTAAAAAAGTCCGACCATATAATACCCTACAGCTGGTATATGTATAAAACAGTTTTTCAGAAATTTAGTGTCATGATTTCTGTGAATATAAATATTATATGTGTTCAATTTTATCTCGATATAAATACTTTTAAAAGATTTATGGAGGTTGAAGTGAATTACGGAGAGGGTCTTATATGCGAGTTTCGACTAATTATGGACCGACCATTATAAAATGAGGTGTCATTATTTCTGTATATAAGAAACTTATTTGTGTAGAATTATATTTGATTACCAACATTTTTATGAAATTTATGACCGTTAAAGAGATTTTCGGAAGTGGGCCTTATATGGGAGCTACGACTAATTATGGACCAATCTTCACGAAATTTGTAGATGTTATTTAGATTTATTTGTTACTCACTTGTGATGTGTTTGCATACTTGCATAATTCAATGATTTATTGTCGGTAAACCCCAATTTCGGGAGGACATTTGTATGGGGACCAGGCGAAATAATGGACCGATTTCCACCAGTTAAAATCCCATCCATCCTTGGGCCGAAAAAATATCAGGTGCCAAATTTTATCGAAATTGCGACCTGTACTCTGCGCACAAGCTTTACATGGACAGCCAGACGGACGGACGGACATCGTTAAATCGACTCAGAAAGTGATTCTGAGCCGATCGGTATACTTTAAGGTGGGTGTTGGACCAATATTTCTGGGCGTTACAAACATCAGCAGAAATCCAATATACCCTCCCCACTATTGTGGTGTAGGGGATAATAAATTTGAGAGAAAGACATTACACAGATATTCAATTCATTTTAAATAATTTTATTGATTTTGCTCATTTTGATAAATTGTGAAATTGCAGTGTTTGATTGTAGTTCGTTGTTTATTGAAGTGCTGTTGGAAACACAATATTTTTTGTTTTTCCTACCGGTGCGTAAACGAATAAATCAGAAGGTTTTCCGAAGCGTGACCAGGCCACATAAAGCTGCCCATGTGAGAAGCATGGATTCTCCAAATTTAAACCACACACATGCAACGATTGTCCTTGCGCTTTGTTGATAGTAATTGCAAAAGCAAGTCGCACTGGGAACTGCAAACGTTTGCATACGAACGGCAAGAATTTGCAAAATTAGGTATCAATTTTGGTTTTTAGAAAGTGGTGAGCAAAAAAGTTCTTAAATTTTCATAATAATTTTGAATTCAAAATGTATAATATTGTTCGAAAGCATATGTACCATGCGCGCGTTGCTACGCAAATTAAAATAAATTTAAAATAAAGACATTACACAAATATTCAATTAATTTTGAGTAATTTTATTGATTTTTCTCATTTAGAAAAAAAGTAGGCGGTCAAAGAAAGTATGTATTCTTAGTCATGCCGGTGTCTTAGTTATATTCCGTAAAATTTTTGGTAAGATCGGTCCAGCAGTCTGGCCTTCCCGGCAGGCGTTGTCCTGCAAGAGATGAAACGTGAAAGGGGCCGTGGAGTATGAATCTTAATTTTTACCTCACCTAGAGTAACAGGTGTATTCGATATGAAGTAAATATGTTAAAATCCGAGTAGAATCAATTACATATTTAAAAAAAAGTAGGAGTATATACTATATATACCCACATTCACGACATGTGGTGGTGGAGAATACTATTGGAAACTCTACATCATACACATGCCTCAAATTGAAATACATTTCTATATACGTACATACATATGTATATATGTACATTCGTTAAATTACGTTTTTCTGAACTACAATCGAATAGTAAACAAATAACTCGAACATTTTTGTGGATTGTTTTTCTTTTCAAAATACAATTAAAAACATTTTTTTTTGTTCAAAATAAAATCATTCATATGAAGGAAAACACTCTTTCGTCCAAAAACACACATCAATTTTCATACGTAAGTTACACACCCACATACAAATACAACCATACTATTATTTTTGGAAAATCTTGGCATAATTAGTCGTCCCACAAACACAAACAACAACAACATCAACAATTAAATAACAAACAAAAACACCAGAGAGCGTAAAATTATTCACCTCAAAATGTTTAAACTTTTTCTTTAATTTTGCTGTCGGTAAACAGGGCGGTCAGATGTGGCAATTTCTAACTAAATTTGGTGATTTTAAATGTGTTTGGTTATGAGTGAAGAAATTTTTTATATTGCGATACATTTCGATTTTTATAAACAATTTCCACTGATTAATTTACATATTTATATAAAATATTCAAAATCGACTACCGGTTCGAAAAGGTGTGTGTAATGAAAATTTTAATTTGGTAATGCTATTTTAGCACTTACGGCATTAATTACACTGTGCTAGTTGGAAAATGTGACAAACGGGGCACCTGGCGGGTTAACCCAATTCGGGTGCGCTGAATCCAGTGGTGCTAACCGTTTTTTTTAGGAAAATGGAGGAGGTTGCACAACATATATTCGCGTAACTCAAAAACGGTTCAGTTTATTGAATAAACTAAAAAAACCGAAATTCCGCAATGAAATTTTCTTTAAGTAAGGTTAAACTTTTTTCCAATATGCGCAGTCGTTATAATTTTTTTTTTTTTTTACCAAAAAAAATAGTTTTTTTTAGCAAAATTTCAAAAATTTTGTTTTTTAAAACGGCATAAAAAATTGGAAAACGCAGCTGTCTTCTAATTTTTTCTGCAGGTATAGCAAACAAAGTTCCAAACAAACAAAAATTAAAATCTGTCTACAACTTTTGATTTTATTCACAAAAGATGAAATATATAATAACCAGACGAAACTTCAAAAATTAAAACATTTATTTTTGTTGTTAATTAAAGTTTAAGTTTTTAATTACAAATTTATTCTTCTTCCTCCTGCAGATTCCAACAAATATTCCCTAATAGCGAATCAAGTTGTTTGCCACTATACCAGTGTTCGAGTCTGACTGTTACTTGGTGAAATCTCTCGCCATGTTCATCAGACTCGGCTGGTGATTGTTCATTAAATTTTTCTGCATGACAATGCAAAAAATGTATTTTCAATCTTATATATAGCTGAATCGTTATAGACAATGTCTACTTGTCTGTTGAAATATGTACGAGTGTGTATGTACCTTTTTCAAAGTTATGTTATTGCAAGTTGAAAAATAATATATGCTTTAGTAGAATATGCTTTAAAGAACTATCAGTTTGGTAGAATATATTTGAGGTCATTCAAATCGGTTCAGAAGAATAATAATAATAATTTAGGGTCTCACAAAATGCTTTTTAACGTCAACAATTTGCACGCAAATTCCCGAAATTTTTTTCATTAAAACTCTATCATAGGTTTATCGTTTCATAGCAAAAGTTTATCAAAAAAATTGGCGATTTTTTCAGTTTTGGATTTCAGAAAATTCGACAACCCTGTATTTTAATGTTTGCGTTTGTTGTATTTTGGTGAAATGTTCCATTTGGAATTTTAGTCGTTTACAGTTTGGACGTGTTCTTAGCGAAATTGTATTTATTTTCAAAAATTATAAACATTTAACAAAGTTTCACATACTATATATGTACGTATCTACATACATTAAAAATTAAACAAATACAAACAAATATAAATACCTACTAGATATGTATAGAAAAACTAATAATAAATAATTCCAAAGAAAAAAAAAAAACACTATACACATGAAATAGATTAAAAACACAAGAAAACTTTAATACATATTTTGAATTAAAGCCTAAAAAATGGCATCGTGTCGTTCCTGCTTACAATGGCTTATTATTATTTTCAATACATCATGTGTGGTGAGTGTTAATGAGATGTGAAATAGTGACTAAATTCAATGAACTGTATTGAAAATTAAAAGAAAAATGTTTGCAATTAAAACAACAAATATGTATTCATGTCTATAGATATAATTACAAAGAATATACAAAATGAATATAAAACACATGTCTGTATTAAACAAATACTATAAAGTTATTTTCATTTAAAAAATCTTCACAATTATTTCAAAACTCAAAGATTGTGATGTGTTGAAAAAAAATCATATTCATGTTGAGTAAAAGCAATAATTCAAAAAGTAATCGATTGTTGTGAATATGTATATAGATTTTAGGTGCTCTCACACCTAAAATGGTTCTCCATTCAACTAAATATATAATCGGATCAAATTATAACAAAAACAAATCACAAAATTTACAATAAATATTTTTAACTGACCTAAATTTAACAAAATTCGGTAGGAATATACTCCCAACTCTTTTTTACACTGTAGATACGTTCCTCAGAAAACCGTGTAAAAAAGAGGTGTTTCTTATAGTAAAATGGGGGTTACGTTCCATGTCATCTGAAAACCGTCTAAGATGAAATAAAGAACTATATTTATACAGGTGAAAAATTGGTAAAGCAAGCAAAAAACAAAATAAATCTGTTAATCCAGTATTAAGAACAGAAAAATTAGAATAGAATAAAACATGCGAACAAAATGTGTAGGAAAGAGTTATCTAATAAGGGAATTTCCCAGTTACTACTACATATGTATGTTAATTTCAGCAATGATGCCAAGTGTGGTAAAAACAAACATAATTACAAGACAGTGATTTTCAAACCGTACTAAATTAAAAATTGTTTACAAAAAAAATTTATTTTTCAACCGTGTAACTTCAAATCCGTGTAAAAAGAAACTTCGTAAAAAAAGAGTTGGGTGTATACGCTTTCAACACATACATACATACGTATAACTAAAATTATTTTGTATGTAAATATGTAGTACAAAAATAGATGTAGTCCAATCTGTTAGCGGTGAAGTAATGCCTTGGGTCAAATGTAACTCCTAAAATATAAATAATCCACTACGAAAAACATTGCTATGAAGAATGTATTTCTATAATCAAATTCAAAAACACCTCAGCTCTGGGAAATTTCATTAAGTCATCTTTAATACTTCATATAATATGTGTGTTGGTACATTAAGGGGAAAATTTACATAAATATTGCTTACAAATCCTAAATCTTAAATTTTACAAACCCATCCATTGTATTTAATTTATGAAAAACGATCATTCACTTTTACTTACTTGACTCAATTGCTAAAATGTCTGCATTAATTTTTTCAGGCAATGCAGAAATTATTTTGTTTTTCTCACTTGTGTTATTAATTTTGTTTGTTTTTAATATTTTGAAGATTTGACAACATAACAACTATCCATATATACGATATACTCGTATCTATCTACAAAAATTGTTAAGAAACGCTTTTCTTTACCTTAATATATTGATCAGTTGTGAACACAAAATAAATATGAATACTAAAATAAAAAAATCGCCTAAAAGTCAAAAAATAAGAACATTTCAAATAACATAAACACATCCTTAATGACATCCCTTAAAGAAAAGCGTGGAGCGCCCATACCAACCTGAACTTAAAAAAACATGACTGCCGTGAGTACATTTTAATATTTCAGACCGAAAGAAATACTACCAATCATGTTTAAGGCTACGAATTTTCAATAATTGAGCATTTTGTTTCATAACAACGCGCCCCACGCTTTTCTTGAAGGGATGTGTGAGATTGACATGAATAGAAATACTTACCAAAAGAAAAGTGGGAGGAGCACGCCCCATTGTTTACGATATATTGGAGGCTGGATCTGTTAAATTAAATTTACTTTAACTCAGGAATATTTATTACATGATAATATTTTTCGACCATGCACACTTCTGCACCTACTTTTTTACAATGTTTTTTAACGGCTTTACCCCAAAAGGGGTAGCGAAGCACACCGGGTTTTTGCCAAAATATTATAAATGTCTTTATAAGTTTGTTTGTTCCGTAGTCACGCCTAAACAGCTGGAGCCATCTATGCTTGACAACGTCAACAGGATATATCTTTTTTAAAACTTGAACCAGGTCGGGATAAAAGAGGGAAAAACCGGTAATCCCAAGAGGTTCAACCGATTGGATTTCACGATGGGTAAAAATAATGAACTAACGTAAAATGTTATATATAATTTTTTTTTAATTCATTATTTGTTTGTAAGATTTATGTTACCCTACACCCAGTATGTGAAGGCCTTATATGAGAGCTATGACTTATTTTAAACCGATCATCATAAAATTCGGCTGAAAGATTTGTGTATATATGAGACATATTTGTGATTAATAATGTTTTGATACCAAAATTTTAAAGGATTAGAGAGTATAATCGGAATATATGCATGTATGTACATTTAAATTGTCGTACCAAATTTCATGATAATCAGTCCATATTTGACCACATCCCCCATATAAAGTCCAGCTCCTCAAATCAGTAAAATGCGCATAAATCCTATATAGACATATATGAAAATAGTAAATTTCAATATGATGGCGTTCGGTCCATATTTCACCGTAGCCCCAATATAAAGTCTACTTCCTTAAATCACTTAAATAAGAAAATAGAGGTCGTAGCTGACAGTGTAGACGAAGACCGTGGAGAGTCAATGGCGACCGTTATCGTGCCATGATAACCGACTATTTGATGCATGTAATTGAGCTCGTGATCTCGGCGACATTTGATTTCAGCAAGACGGCGCCACCATCAATCAATGGATTTATTGAGAGAACAATTCGGTATTTGGCCACATCGTCATCGAAAATTGGACTCAACATAGTAGACATAATAGACAACATAGACATAATCTTCAAAAAATAAATGCCAAAGAATGTTCTTTCAAATGCTAATAAACATTCCCCATTAAATTTGAATTTTCTGTGTTTTTTTTTCTTTCTTTAAAAAAGTAGACCACCTCGAAATGGATCACGCTTTATTTAGTTGTAATAGCAGTTTTCTGCCGAATTAATTAAATTATTTATATTTATTTTTTTAAAAAATTGTTTTTTATATTTAATTTTATTATACGAAATTTAATAATTTCCACATAAACGAAAATTTATAACGGGTCCGCCATTTAACATTTTTTTTTCAACTAGTGCTTATTTCGTGAATGGTAACACTTAGCTCATGTCCAATTTGTCAGATAATTAGTTTTATCCTTCCGCTGAACGAATATGATTGTGTATACGCTTGTCTTCGCTTCGCTAAGTGGGCCTGCGATCGACTTACAGAAGATGCCGATTCAGATGAAGCTCATTTTGAGCTTGGCGGGTATGTAAACAAGCAAAATTGTCGCATTTGGGGCACAGAAAACCCGCACGCATACATTGAAAAGCCGATGTACCCAAAACGATTCACTGTTTGGTGAGGATTTTGGTCCAGAGGCATAATTGGGCCATTTTTCAACGAAAATGAGCAAGGAGTGACCGTTACAGTCAATGGCGATCGTTATCGGGCCATGTTGAATGAATTTTTGTTCACAAAAATTAAAGAGGAGGATATGGGTAACATTTGGCGCTACGTGCAATACAGCCGAAGCTACACTCGATGTTTTGCGCCTAGTTTTTGAAGATTGCATTATCAGCCGCAGATCTGATGTCGTTTGGCCACCTCGTAGCTGCGATTTGACACCGTTAGACTATTATTTGTAGGGTGCCATCAAAGATAAGTGTTACGCCGACAAGCCACAGACAATTGACGCTTTAAAGGATAATATTCGTGAACCATTGGTGAAATACAGCTGCACACAATCGATAATGTGCTTAAAAATTGGACCGATCGTGTAGACTACTGCATAGCCAGCCATTTAAATTAAATTATTTTCCATTATTAACCGGAAGGATTGTACTTTCAAGTTTGAGAAAATATTCCGTAGTTTTTTTATAGCATTTTCAAAAAAAATTTTATTTGGCGGACCCTATACATACATACTTATCAGAGATCGGCAATGAATCGTTTTTTTACGATTCACAACTACTCATAACATTTTAAGTATAAGTGGTTTTACATCATTGAAATTGAACTACTCTGAGTTACTCAAACTCACAACAACGTTGACTTATAAATGCGGGTGGATATAAGTATGAGTACTACGCCGATTTCGATCTCATACCATTCCCAATATGTTTGATTCATAAACAACGGTATTTAGATTTACATTTTAAGAAAAATACTCACATACTCATAAAATATTCAACTCAGTTAAGTCATTAAAAAAAATGTCAGCTTATTCCGTTATGTATTTATACAAAATAAGTAAAAAAGAAATATAAAAACATACAAATAAGTTTATAGGAAAACATATTGGGGAAAATATAACATTTATTATTTTATATAATTTTTATAAGCGGACTGTAAAAATGAACGACACTCGCATGAGTGTATGCGAGTCATACTTATTTTTTTTTATCGTCTACGTACATTGAGTAGAGCTGTTTCGTTCATGAACGAACGGGTTAAAATTAACGGATCACTTCATTGAACGGAATGAGCCGATCATTTTTAACTGAACGGTATTCGTTTAATAGTGTACGGACAAGAAGAAAATCACATTCAATAAGGGTTGTATTCATTCGTTCAGAGTGAACGATTGAATGAACGAATCAGTCTTGGATAAATGAACGAAAATGACCGGTCACTGAAATGAACGACCGGGCACAACTCTAACATTGAGTTAAGGAGAGTCTAAATAAACAACATCATACATGAGATTAAGTATGAATATAATGAGTACTTCAAACTTTAAAGATGAGTAGTGGTTTGCTGATATTGAGACAAGTATGAGTACGTATAAGTATAACAAATTATAAGTCATGATTCAAGTATACGCACTTTTTCAGTACTCATAACTGATCTCTGATACTTATGTAGGTATATACAGATTGCTAGCTTTTTATAAAATTTAACTACGTTAAAAAAAATCGAAAATCTCTACTACGGTATACTTTATACTAACTTCCCATTTAATTTCCATATAGCTACTTATATTAATAAGATTAGGACATGAAATCAGTTTTACGGACTTTATTTAATATAGGGTGTTTTTTTACCTAACGTTTTTGGTTTGTTGGCGTAGACGAGCGACTTCACATATCCCCAAAGAAAATAATCCAATGGAGTCAAATCACACGATCTTGGTGGCCAATTGACAGGTCCATTCCGCGAAATTATGCGCTCATCGAATGTTTCCTTCAATAAATCGATTGTGGCGTGCGCTGTGTGGCATGTAGCGCCGTCTTGTTGGAACCACAACTCATCCACATTCATGCCATCCAATTCGGGAACAAAATAGTCGGTTATCATGGCTCTATACCGGTCTCCATTAACGGTAACTGCCTCTCCAGCATTATTTCAGAAGAAGTATGGCCCAATGACTCCACCAGCCCATAGAGCACACCAAACAGTCAGTTTTTGTGGATGTAATGGCGTCTCAAGGGTCTCATGTGGATTCTCTTCACTCCAAATGCGGCAATTTTGCTTGTTGACGTAGCCATTCAACCAAAAATTAGCCTCATCACTGAACAAAATTTTGCGATGAAAATCAGCATCGAGATCAATCTCATTTTCGTCCCATATGCATGGTCTCGCGGCTTTAATTCTTGCACAAGCTGGATCTTGTAAGGTCGCAAGCCAAGATCTTTGCGCAAAATCTTCCATAAAGTTGATGGACAAAGCTCCAATTGCTGTGCACGGTGGCGAATCGATTCATTCGGGTCCTCTTCAACACTTTGCTCTACAGCGGCAATTGTTTCTTTTGTGCGCACTGTTCGACGTCTCTGCGGATGAGTATTATCACATAGAGTAAACGTAGTGCGAAAACGATCCATGGTTAACCGAATTAATTGCTCTGATGGACGATTATAGCGACCATAAAATGGACGGAGATTGCGGTAAACTTCGCGAACTGAACCGTTATTTTCGAAATAAATTTGCACGATTTGCAAGCGTTGTTCTTTTGTCAACCTGTTCATGATGAAATGACAAACCAAACTGAACATAAATGACATTAGAGTTGCCAGATTTGACCACAAAATGCCAGTTTTATCTCTTTTGGAAAAACAAACCTGTAAAAAAAAACACCACAAAAACACAAATATTTTCAAATTCTTGCTATTAAGAGTAAGGTCATGATAATCAATGCTAGTTTTGTATAAAACTTTGGATAAATAATTTTAAACATTAAAAATGAAAAATATTGAATTAAAATGAAATCTTTTTCAGGTATTTGGTATTTTGGGTGTAGTCGAGAGCGTATTTGAGTTGCAAAAATATAATTATGGCTCACCAGATTTTACGGAGAAAATTGTACAAATTGTTATTGGAACTGTTTTAGTAGTATCGGCATTTATTGGTTGCTGTGGAGCGGTACATGGCTCGGTAAAAGTGTTAATATTTGTAAGTTCAATTTTAACTTCATGACATATGTAACTCTTAAGAAATTAGTTTACTAATTTATTAACAATTATTTCATTCAGTTTATTACAATATTATTCGCACTGATAGCTGGTCATATTTGGAAATTGTGGCGCTACGATGAACTTCGAGTGCGGACAACAAGCGAGGTATTGGTCAGCTATACGTGGGTGGAAGAAGTAGTAGAGCGTGGAAAAATGAATCCAATGCAGGAAACAGTAAGTGGTCTTAGAGTTATTGAACTGCATGTATTCTGTAGAAACTTTATTTTCGTTACAGTACGTGTGTTGTGGCAAACATGGTTACATTGATTACACCAACAATTACATGAAAGTCCCAGACAGTTGTTATAATTTCGAAAATAATAAAAAATCTTTTTATCCCCATGACGAGGGTTGCATACAGGCGGTGTCAAGGGCATATTTGAGTATCTACCGCATGGAGAAATTAGCGCACTTTTTATTGATTGGACTAGAGGCGAGTGAAAAAGAAACTTATTGTATACGAGGACGTGTGCAAAAATAACACTAAAATTTTTTAACTAAATTTCTATTTATTTTCTACTTTTAGACTTTAGGCATAATTTTATCAATTGTCTTGATATGCAATTTGACGGCCGACACATTACGTTATAGTTATTAGTTAAATCAAATATTTGATTTATTTACTATTTATGTAAATTTTATTAATTTAATAAATTTTTGTAACAAACCAAAGTCTATTTTCTTTTTAAAACAACATACAGGGATTTTTGTGAGCTAACTCAAAATAAAGTTAACTTATTGCTAGTTCATTTACAACTGACTTCTGAAGTAACTCAAAAATGATGTAGAGATGAACTATTTGTTTTTTAAAATATTTGACTTCTTCTCGATAAGTATTAAACTAATCATTGGCTCACTCAAAGCTGGTGCAGAATTAAACAATCATTAAAGAGAGTGAAATGCAAAGAACAAAAAAAGAAAAAAAAAACAAGTTCAGGGTGTAACTATACAAGGTGGGAGCAGTAAGTAGCCCAGCTGACTGACTTTGTTTACAATTTACTTATGTCAAAAGTAATAGATTTTCAAGTATTTTTGACAGTAGTACATTATTTTACACAAACAAAATGCCTGTTGTTTCTGTTTTGTGTTGTATTTGTTGTCGATTTGCACTCACCTTGTATAGTTGCACCATGAACAAGTTCTTACTTTGTTTCTTCATGATCAAACATGATGCAGGAAATGCTCAAAATGCTATTGCAAGCTGTACTTAATAGGCGATGAACTACATATTTAAAAATATGTTTCGCAAACGGCATTCGCCAATATTAAACCGAACTTTAATATTTCCTAAAAAAAATCAAATCGATGCTGATTTCTGAAACACATTTGGCGTCTAGAAGTTTATTTGGCATAAATGGGTATCTCATGTGTGATATTAAGGACCCCAGAGGCAGAGCATGTGGAGGAGTTGTAATAAAAACTCGAATTAAACACTACTTAAGGCTCAGTTAGCCGACTGTAATGGAATGTAACTGCAACAGTAAGAAACAGCTGATGGATATTGTTATGTGTAAAGTAATGCAAATGGTTATGGAGATGTAAAGTAACGCAATACCGTAATGTATGAATCTGTAAGAAATAGAATTGCCTTACATTTTTACGTCATTACACTACATTCCGTTACAGTCGGCTAACTGAGGCTTTAATGAGTCATTTTTGTGAAGATTATCTTCAAGCCACAATGAACTGTATCGAAAATTGTTATCGAATTATATTGATTTAGTCTATGTAAATATTCACCCCCTAGATTTCAAATAACGGAAGTCAATAAAACAATTTTTTAAAATCACTAGGCCCCTGTTTTCTGGCAGTTGGCGACTATAACGCTAAGCACACATTCTGGGGATCAAGACTGATTACTCCGAAAGGTAGTGTTTCATTTAATATAATTTCTAACATGGGATTGAATTTGATTTCGAGCGGAAACCCTACTTACTGACCCTACTACTGATCCACAGAAGATACCAGATGTTATTGATTTTAGAGTAATAAAAAATATCCCGAGAGAAGTAATCCATTGCGAATCTTCGTTAAAATTTTAATCAGATCACTCACCCTCAATTATTACTGTTGCGGCTGCAACTTAAGGGCAATTGCCTTTAATTTGAATTATAATAAAACGCACATTTACTTTTTTTCTTCTTTAAATTTACAGGCTGGATTTTATTATCTACGTAATAGAATATTAACAAAATAAATTATAATTCATAAAAGGAAACAAAAAACTTACTTAATTCTTTTTCACTTGGCTTCTTCACTGGAATTGTCGTTTATTTCAAATTCCTTAATAAATTCAAATTGGTTACTCTTGTACCGAGTATTAGTCACTAAATACAAGTCCAGAGTAGAAGTACCAAGTCTCAGAGTTGTATAAAATAAAATCATAAAAATAAAATTAAAATTATGTCAGTTAAATTGACAAAATTCAGAACAATTACTATATCGAGAACCCGAGAAAGTGTATTCCCGATTAGTAATTTAGTGATGACAGGCACAAGTATAATGTGGGTTAAATATAGAAAATACCTCTCTACACATGGTTCTGAAAACATACCGCTAAAAACGCCAGAAAATATCGATTACTCTTTATCAGTTTGAATAATGATCTTAAACTGCCTGTCCAACTTGCTGCCCAAACTCCCCGACTAACTAGATATAACAGAATTTATTCTGCAAATGAAAAAAAAAGAATTCGATTAGAGTGGCAATTGCACAGATCGCCCCAACTCAAATCAATTTAAAAAGTCTGGACGCAACTTCGCAATCAAATTACTCACTATGGCAAGCGACTAAAAATCTTAAAAGACCTGTGTTATGTAAGTCCCCCTTGCGAAACTTAAGTCGGGGTTGGGTAAGAAATGGCACTGAAAAAGGCAAACTATTTGCTAATCTTTTGAAAAAAGTATTTACCCGAAATTCATCAAATGTATCAATAGCTTACCACCAGTCACACACCATTTAGGACCAGCTGTACCCTTACGTTTTGAGTTTCGAGAGATTGAAACGGCTATTATTGATTTAAACTCTAAGAAAGCACTTGGTATTGACAAAATCAGTAACAAGATGCTTTAGCAATTCCGAAAAAATGTTTCCTTTTACTATTTCTATAGAAGCAAAATACGGAATTAATTCCACTTCTGAACGGAATTAAACTCTGTAACATGGCTGATAAATTTGGAATTTCTCAATTTCAACTTGAAAAGGTGTAGACTTAGTTCAGAATGAATTGTATTCTACCACTTTTGGGTATAGGGTGGATTTGCAAAACTTTAGAAATAATAGTTTACAAGATTATTATTTTAAATCAGCATAAACTTGAAAATACTTGGTACTGGTAGGTCTCTAATAATAAACATAGTTTTATTGCTTTTGATGGATCGGAGTAGGTTGATTCATCAGCCTGTATAAAATAAATATGTTTTATTACTGAGTGTTTTGAGACCGAAAAGCTGCAGCATGGTCAGTGAAAGAGATGTTAAATTGTCTCCAAATTGTTCTGTAAAAATCATTATACAAGTATGAATGTCGTAACCTGTGAGCATGAGATAATAACTAATCTATGTTGGGTAAATAAGTTCCGAAACATAGTCTTCATACGGTTAAATACAAGAAAATAATTAAAAAAAATTTAAATATTTGAAAAACTTTACTACTTGATACTGAGATGAAGGTTGTAACCGAAAAAATTAAAGAATTTTTGAACTTATTTTAATCACTTACGATGAAGCAGGTTGTATTGCAGAGACATGCTTCCATGTGGGATTTAGATACATATGTATAGTATAGAAAAAATTATGACTTCTGGAATCAGATTGTAAGTCCCCTTTTACAGTTGAGAAATTGAAAGACAGACAGACGAAGTTTGTAGGCGATGTATTGAAGAGGAAGAGTGTGCGGTAGAGGTCTACTTATTTATCTACTTTATTATAATCAATATGCCTTGGTCCAGTACAGTAGAGGTCTACCGCACACTCTTCCTATCGCCTACAAACTTCGTCTGTCTGTCTTTCAATTTCTCAACTGTAAAAGGGGACTAAGAGGGAATTTAGATTAGCTCCAATTTTTGCAAGGATATGAATTAATACGATAAATTTATGAACCAGCAATCGGAGTTCAGCCTATTTAAAAATTTCATTAGAAATTAACAAAAAAATGTCCGGAATTTTTTTCTACATTTGATACAAGATACAAATGTTGTTCTGCATACAGAAATATGTCACAACATCGATTTTAAAGACATAAAAATGTCATAAAGAAATTTTTATAAAAAAAATCACCGTATTACATACATACGAGTATGTACATATATTTATACAATACTATTAGTCAGGTGTAGAGTGCATCAATGTCTTGCACATTAATATTTATTTTTTATCGCCATACAGGAGAAAAAATACAGACTTTATTAGAACTCTGAGCAAAACCACAACGCAAATTGGCGAGAAATAATAAATGTTGGAATGTTTAATTTTGTATGAATCAACAAGTTCGTTTCTAGATATTTTTAATGTTTCATTTGAGTTTAAGTCTCACAACAAAATGGTCTTAAAAACGTTAACAATTAAATCGATTTTAGTTATTCTTAACAGTTTAAATATCGTAAGTTATAATAAAAATGAAATTAATTTAAATTACATACATACATACACATACAAAAATAAATGAAATCTGTTTCTACAATAATTGAATTCAAGACAAGTGCAATTATACACATTATAATAACATTGATTACTTCCAATAATGATCAGGAAGCCGATAATATGCTCATGAGCTACATTTCGATGCTAATGTCGGCGATTTGCTGCGCGGCAGCCGTAATGGAATCCTTTTGTATTTTGCAAATAGTAAGTAATAGTACATAATTAATATACATGCATACATACATGTACATATGTATAGTATAAGTATATGAATGCAGCGCTCTTTAATTACTTAAACAATTTTACTTGAATAATTTTAAAACAAGTAGGTACAGTGGGTGGCCAAATTATTAGTTACACATGCAAAATTGTTTAGTTTGAAGCCGTATAACATTTTAAAATAGTGAAAATTTATCCTTTTATTTGTTCTTTTAGGTAAATTAAGTGTTTCTAATTCAATTAAAAATAAATTCTTTTGTTTTAAAAATATATATTTGAGGAAAAGAAATATTACAAAATTTTTTGAAAAAAATCTTAATATTTCGTAGAACCTTCTTTGGCATCAATTACAGCTTGCACCCTTTTTGGCATGCTCTGAATGCATTTTTGAACATTTTCTTTTAGTTCTTCATCGTGATGCCAGACTTTAATCAATTTAATCAAAATTTCATATTTCACACTTCAGAGCAGAATGACAGATAATGTTCTACAAATGCACTATAATGTCACCAATCATTGTTGACACTGCACAAAATATTTAACAGTATTACCAGAATTAAAATACGAAAACATCTGGTACAAGAAATAAATTCATATACGTATTAAAAGCGGTTGAATCTTAATTACTAATTGTAACTAATAATTTGGCCACCCACTGTAGGTACTGCTGTGCGATTGGTAAAAAAAAGTTATTTCATTTTTAGTAAACATTTGCATACTCTTGTTGGGCATACATACATACATATGTATGTATTTATGTATATTTGCTAAAATATTTATTTTTATTCTAAAATTTGATTTGTCGATAGTAAATATCACCGCCCAGGCAGAGTAAATAGCTAAATGTAAACTCTTGAGATTTCAAAACTTAAATCAGTTAATTTAACTGAAATCACTCATTCTCAAGAGATTCAAATAGAAATAAACCTAATACACCGAATTCTGTTTTTAAACAGTCTTTTTTTACACGCATTTGATTTAACACGGTTTGAAAAAAAAACAAATTTAAAGTTTTTTTACACGATTTTATTCCATTTAGCACAATTCAAAATCTTTAGGGCTTAAATTTTTTAGTTAAATTTAATGTTTGCGAAATATGTTCATATCACAAATTTGGGGGAATTCCTATTTACAATTTGTGTAAAAACACAATAATTGTTCTTAAAAAATCCTTGTTTTTCACTAATCTCATTAGGTTTTAGAGATCAATATCTTTTTTTACACGGGGTTTTCCTGGCACCAATTACCGTGTAAAAACAGAATTAGGTGTATATTAATATCTAAATATTGTTACTCTCTACCAATCCAATCCAATATTTAAATGTATGAAACACTTGGCTTACATTTTTGACGGCATTGTTTCATAAAAACCACGCATTAATACACATAAATATACAAAATATAACGTCTTGTTGTTTGATTTATTTAATTAAAAATTATTTTGTAATTGGTGTTTTTATTTTCAGACCGCCAATATATTCCTTAGCAAAGTTGTAGTAACAATAGTGCTAAGCGTTTACAAAATATCATCTATGTCTTTATATAAATTGTTTGCATGGGTGAGTAAAATTTACAATATTAAAATTGTTCTGCCAGAAGTAGATTGTGTGTTTGTTATGTAAGGAATTATTCAATAGTTTCAAAGTTAACAATATATCGAGTACTAGTGGATACCCTACGTGTGCTACTACATACTCTGGAGTTTTCAAACCAGCAACATACAACAATTACATCTTGCTTAAAATGGAAGGTCAAATCGGTTGAAATTATTGGAATCCGTCGTATCAGCACATCTCCTTTACATTTGTCGCTAATGATTGTGGATTCAATTAAATTCGGTGATCGTCTTGTTCCGTTTGCAAATTTTAGTGGATTCAAGTTGCGAATGTGCTGTGTGGTCGCATTCCAGATGATACAAAAGAATATTTAGGCCCCGATTATCGTTCACAACACTAAAATGTTGTGTTGTCTCGATTACAACACAACATGCATTTATTTAAGATTAAGCCGATAAGTGTTGTGAACGGTAATCGGTGCCTTAATTTACTGTCTCTGAAGCCATCAAGCACTGATTCGGCGCAATATTTGTAAAGCACAAAAATCGGTGAAAAAACACTTAGTTAAAAGCGCTGGGAATTGGTGTCCGGGAAATATAAAAGTCGTTAGTATAAAGCGTAAAGAAAAATATTTTCAATAATCGAGTTTTGGAAAACATGTGCTTATGTATATGTACATATAGGCGGAATGTTTGTTATTGGATTTAATTTTCCTCCTAATTTTCGATCCACTGCTACTCTTTCTCTAACATGATATTTAATGGTGTCATTTTAATACAATTAACTTTTTTAATACGCAACTCTAAAGAGATAGGAGGTATATTAAGTTTGTTAATCCAAGTTTTGGCATATCGCAATATTAGTGTTAGAACTTAAGACGATCTAGCTACATCCGAACGTCTGTCCGACTGTTGTAGACACGATAAGGCCTCGTGGTAAGAACTTTGGAATATTTGAATGAGCAAAAAAAGTTAAGTAGAACAAGAGTTATGGACCAAAATGAGACAATCCCAATATTTAGCTATTTTCTATAAATATATTGCAGTTAAAACCGTGAACATTTTTTTAAATAAAGGGGCAATCTCTATTAAAAATGGTAAGAATAGGTCTACATATCCTAGCCTCCATTAAAATTTCTTCCCGGAATTTTACTGTGCGGTACAGACTTGTCATATCCATACTAAATCTAGATAAAGATATTTTATTTTTAGTGAAATCCATTCATTATGTATTACTGAATTTAGGTTATCGTTACAAGAAATATTTGTTTGCCTAATTTTTTGTCAACATATTCCCACAGGTGCTCAATTAGTTTGATGTCTGGGAACTGCAGTGGATGATCTAAAGTTTTTGGAAAATGATTGAGCAACTACTCTCTACAATTTTGGAATAATTTTTCATTTTCATTGTAGATTCTATAAATGTAGGATTACCGACCCTTGATGCCGCCATATAACACCAGAACCAGGGCTGCCGCCATGTTTTACCGTCTTACTAAAGCATTTATTACTAAAGGCTTCGTTCTTGGTTCGCCATATTTTTAGGGGGTTTTTTGACTACAAATATCTCAAACTTACTTTCTTCGATGAAACTTTCGTTTATGTATCTTTTTGAGAAATTCTATTGGATGATTCCACTGCTAAGGTGGATTCACCCATTCGTTCCGAACAAAATATTTGTTCGAACAAAGTTTTTTTCATATGAAGTTTGACGGCTCTATTTTTAAGAGAGAGAAAATATTTATATTAAATAAGTTTTAAACAAATATTTTGTTCGGAACGAATGGGTGAATCCACCTTTACATACATATGTACCTTAAATTCCAAGAATAATTAATAAAAGCCCACTGCTTCTATGACCAACAATTTGTGATACAAATCATATAATACCCTACACCCAGTATATGCATAAAACAATTATAAAACCTATTATGGACCGATCATTCAAAAATTAAGGGCCATGTCTTCTGTGAATATAAATATTATGTATGTCAAACTTTATATCGATATAAATACTTTTAAAAGATTTCTGGAGGCTAAAGTGAATTGCAGAGATGGTGTTATATGAGAGTTTCGATTAATTATGGACCGATCATTATAAGATTAGGTATTCTGTATATTTGGAACTTATATGTGTTTTTAATATTATTTGGATACTAACATGTTTAACCCTTATCCTGTATTAATGGCTCAAAATTGCCCAAACAGTAGGTATTTATTGCTCATTTATTCTTTAAATACTTAGCGGTTTTTTTTTTTGAAACAAATGTTCCGAATGTCAAAAATTTATTTGCAAAAAGTATTCTGAGACCAATATTGTATGTAATGAATGTAAAATAAATAAAAAAAAAAATTAATAAATATTAGAATTTTTTGTATTAGGCAAATTTGACCCACTAATGTCATATGCGTTTTATTTGAAGTACAGGATAAGGGTTAAGCGAGTTATGATAATTTAAATGATTTTCGAAAGTTACTTTATTTGGGAGCTATGATCAATTATGGACCGATCTGCACAAACATTATAGAAACATTTATGATCGTTAAACTCCTACTTCGGGAGGACATTTGTATGGGCCCATGTGAAATAATCTATGATTTCAACCTGTTTTAATCCCATCCGTCCTTGGGCCAAAAACATTTTATCGAAATATCTTCAAAATTGCAACCTGTACTCTGCGACCTGACGGACGTACATCGTTAAATCGACTCAGGAAGTAATTCTGTGTCGATTTATAGGCGTTACCAATATCAGCACAAATCCAACAAACGCTCCCCACTATGGTGGTGTAAGGTATAAGAAAGACATTGTTACAATTATTTTCCCATTTCACACAATGTCTATTATCAATTACAAAAACGAAATAATATTTTTCACTTTTTTTTGCAGTTTTATGTACATATGTATGTATGTATGTACTTATGAATTAAAGACAAATTTCTCTGGAAAATTAATAGGCAATATAACACATAAAACGGTCATGTTAAATAAATAAAATAAATATTTTTTTACACATTTCTAATATAACCTATAATATATCACTTAAACGTGTTACTTACTATGTATATGGTAATATTACACTTGTTATAATGAGAACAGGTGTTATTCGAAATGTAAACAAAATAACTGACTTACAAAATAATCAAATTAGATAAAACAAGTTACAGTGCAATATGCGGCTGTGCCGAATCTTAAATACCCTCCACCTAAACGTAATAAGAAATACAAAAACTACACTGGTTGTAGGACTAGAATATCTTATTCTGTGTTTTCTATTCAGTTTTAGTGCAAATTTTATTATTATTTTATATATTGTTTGAAAGAGACGAACTGCTTCGCGCAAACGACGCATAACTTCAAGGCAGTATTCATTATTGACCGTACGACCTTGTGGCAAGAATTCATGATGCACCACGCCATTGCAGTCGAAGAAAACAGTGAGCAAAACTTTCACATTTGACCGAACTTGACGCGCTTTTTTCGGTTTCAGCTCTTCTGGACGTTTCCATTGGAATGATTGGGCTTTGGTTTCAATGTCATAGCCATACACCCATGATTCGTCACCAGTTATAACCTTTTTGAGGAAGTCTGGATCGTCGTTGACGATGTTTAACAGCTCCTTAGCAATGTCCATGCGACGTTGTTTTTGCTCAAAATTTAGCAATTTTCGAACAATCTTCGCTGTCGCACGTTTCATGCCTAAAACATCCGTAAATATTGCTTGGCATGAGCCAAACGATATGCCAACATCATCAGCAACCTCTCTGATAATGATTCGACGATTATCCAAAATCATTTTCTTCACTGCTTCAATGTTTTCACCGGTTGTTGACGTGCTCGGGCGACCAGGATGAGCATCGCCATTGACATCTTCTCGGCCTTCCTTAAACCGGTTATACCACAACTGAACCTGTCTTCTGCTCATAGTAGACTCGCCAAACGCCACAGTCAACATTTCAAATGTCCTTGCGCATTTAATTTCATTTTTTACACAAATCCATTTGATCCATTTTTTCGAATAGTAAAAAATCGAAGAGCACACCAAAACACGACTAACCTTTTTATCTATCAAAAACAAATTGACAATCCATAGTGACTGATAATACCAACATATACAATAACAGACATGTGTACCAACATAACAGAAAAAAAATGCGAAAATCGAACATACTTAACTCATGAAATTTAAAAATAACGGTTATTTTTTGATCAGACCTCGTATATGTACAGATTCTGCTTACTTATCTAAGATTTTTATTTCATTATAGGTATTACACAGTATTATAACATCAGTTGCGTATTATATGGCACAAAGAATACAAATGACCAAATTAAATAACTTAATTTCAAAATACACTGGAGTGGCCGCCATCCCGCTTAGTCCTCCACCACAGATTCGTTCTGACGTAATATGAGCACTGGAATCTATCAGTTCGACACTAACAGTTGTCGGGAACCTATATGATTTTGATGAGCAAATTCTCGAACAACAGCACGATTAATATTTTCAAAGCGTGGTTGAAGTCGACGTCTGAATATTAAAATACTTAAAATAACTGAATAAATAAATGTTATAAACTAGAATCAAAGAAATAAAATAAAAATAAATAAATTAGTTAGTTAATAATAATAATAATAAAATGTATTAATTTAAAGTAGTATATGTATGTATGTATGTATGTACCTCTGTTATAAAAAGAGCCCAGTTAAATAAAACATGACGATGTACCGCAAATTTGTATGATCTCCATACAGTTTCTAAACATCCGAAATGATTCATCTTGTCGGAAGTTGAGGTTTCCAAAACTTTGTCATCAGTGTCAATATTCGATGCGTAACAACTATCGCGTATCGACAAATTTTTATAGGAATAGTCGTGAGCATTAAACAAACCACAGCAGTGGTACTGGAAATAAATGCAAGTTTATAAACAAATGTTGTATGATTTTGATTTAGTTTTTTTGAGAAAAAAAATAAACTGTTTTAAAAACTTACCTTGAACTGTATTTTGTCCATATATTTCGGTTTTGTTTCAACTAAGCGCCATGCTGATTCCAAGTCTTGCAAATTATTGAAATAAAACTCTTGCGGTTGAAATGATCGAATTTGCAAATATTGAATGATTAGCAGCGACAATATAAATATAGAAAACTAAGAGAATTTATGGTTATTGATAGAGAATATAACAAATCATAACGTAGGTACATATTTATGCCCCTATTGCCGTTCTCAACTCAACTAAGTTTGGTCGTCTGTCAGTCAACCCGACTTTAACTCTACATTAACTCTACTACATATAAGTTGTGAATGGCAATACCGATTTATGAAAGACGACCAAATTATTAAAAAAGTTGTGAACCGTAATAGGGGCATTAAATAATTATCTGATCACAATGCGATGATTTAGAAGTTTTAAAAAAGTTTTCCAAAAAATACAAAAATATAATAAGAGGAAATGTAGTAAAATAAGTAAAATTTACTAAAGTATGTATGTACTCGTATGCAGTGGTGATATTCGAAACAATTAACAACCGGTTCGCTTAAAAAAATTATATTTTTGCTAAATTTTGATAAAAATAGTCGCATCCCAGTAACAGACCACAAGCCTCTTTTGCTTAATAAAAAAATAGTTTTGATTTTGCAAAATAAAAGTCAAAAAAATTGCTTTATTTTTTTGTCAAATGATTAAAGAAAACGCTATCGAAAACATCATAATCCAAGAATCCAATGTATGACCAAAATAAAATTCATTTGTTTGTACGTTTGGACAATGAACAACTGAACAATATTGTGTTTGTTGCCGAGACTAATCACCTTGATAAATACACATTTGGGGGATTCAAAAGGTGTCATAAAGTCATATGTCTTAAAATAATAACATGAAAAAATACTACTGCTGTGAACAACCCCTCATAATTCAGTGTGCTATTTTGAATTTAAATCAGCTGATTTAAAACAAATATAAAAATTAATATTGTTTTCCACAATGCCAAAAATAAGTGAAAAAACTAAAATAATAGCCAGTTTGTGCGAAAAATACATTTTAGATGTTGTGATGGCAAACTCAAGTAAATAAACAAAAAATATTTTAATTACGACAGCACAATAAACATAGCAAGCAAAGTTCTATTAATTTAAGACACTTTTTGTTTACAAAGCAACAACAATATTTTTAAACCATTGTAAAATGTTAGAACATTATGACAATATAACATGATAGCACACCTTGTGAATACCCCAATTATATAAAACCGTTAAAACAAAAAACATAATCACCCCAACAAATTTCATATGGAATTTTTATTCACGAGAAGGGTGAATATGCAACAACCGGTTCGCAAAATTTTAAAAATTTTAACAACCGGTTCGAGCGAACCGGCCCGAACCGGCTGAATATCAGCACTGCTCGTATGCAGGTACTTAAAAAATACCTGTAGTTAGTTGAATCAGTACATTACTTTCATATAACTAATTTTCGTTGTAAAATTCTCTAGTAAAAACTCCAACATTAAATTACAATTTAATGAAATTAAGATGACCTAACTCAACCATTTAAAACATCTCATGGGATATACATAGGTATGTGTTAAAGGCATACAATATGACTTGCTATTACGACATAGTACTCTGTTTGCATAAGTTTGAATTTATAAAGGTGTGTTGTGTTCAAAGTACTCCCACACTTGAAGCATTAACAATTTTTGGCTTCTTCCTTCCGTCTAAACAATTAAGCTATAATGAATGTACACTCATTTCTAATTACAAACATTTACTTACAATGACATTTATGCCAAAAACTTCGCTGAATACACCATAACAGCCAATAATTGTGGTTAAACAGAGAAGAGAACACAGCAGAATGGCCAAAATAAAAAATGTATGAGCATCGGTACCCGGCTGCGAGCCTTCAATGCCCATGGCATTCACACAGATCGCAAAAATTCCCAGAAACTAAAATAATCCAAAACATTTGAATGGATGGGTGATAAATTGATATTGACGTTAACTTACCAGACATATTATATTTAAGGCAAAAACAAACCATTTTACAGTGTTAAATGCAGCTCCCATTATTTAAATTCAGACTTTATTTTTAATTATTTGTATTATTAGTAAATTATATAAATTGCGTAGGAATACTTAAGCACTTCTTTAGTCTTTAAATAATTTGTATAAATGATGATAAAGTTGTGTTTCGCAGCAGACGAAAGAACAACAACGTCGTATAAGAAGCTCTGCAAGATAATGAGTGATGCATCACCATCTATCTATCTATTCATTAAATTGATAATGATTTCTTAAATTTGCCTTTAGCACAAATATTATAAGAGTATCGAAAGTACAAATATTGCAGGAATTTGTTGACATTTGACCCCAGTAAGAGCTGAATTTTGCTATAAAAACACAAATTAGCTTTGAAGTTAACAAAGAAATTTAAATTTATTTCGTCTTGAGTATTATTCATAATATTAAATAATTATTCAATTTTCTAAAGCAAAGAAGCGAGATGCACAAGTAAATTCTCGTAATCTATTTATTATCTTTTAATTCGTGATATGTATTATTTTTAAATGAATTGTGCAATATTCGAATAATAACAACATATTTTTACATCAACAAGTTATAGAAAACCACTTTACAATCATAATTTCAAATAATTTCAATCAGTGTACTCGTACTTCTCCAAGAGATTTTACGTGTAAAATAATTCAAATTAAATTTATAGCTTTAAATGAAATTAAAATCATATTGCATTCAATTCATGTATTAATGGAGCTAATCAGTTTAAAATATATAGATTTATATACATTTTTACTTTACTATGATTTTATAAATGAAAATGCCTACGCACTCCAAGCTTTTTTCCATGGCGGACATTTTTAAAGAAAATTGAATATCTGTGAAGTTTATAATGTGAATTTTGTTTTTGATAAATATCAGTCAGTTTTATCTTTACAAAAATTGTTATAAATCACATTGTGGATACATGCTTCCTGTTACAAGAACCAATTAAATCAATTCACTAATGTAAATAATAGCAACAGTAAGTAAGAACCAATTAAATTAATATGGTTAGTGGGACTCAGCGTTGGAGTGTAAAGAGTTGACACGACTATTTATTTTATTTATTTATTTCAAAAATATGCCGCAAGCCCATGGGCCTAAAATTACCAGTACTACTAACAATTCAATAATATTAATACAATTATTTAGATATATAACAATAATTTTAAATTAGAAGAAAATATAAAAAAAAGTTAAGATTAAAATAATAATAATGAAGAGAGTCCCTAATATTTGCACAAATAATGTATAATTGCAGGAAAATTATTGTTAACCCATGATAAAGTATACAAACAAAGCACAATTTAAAAAATAAAGTTTTTTTTTATTACAAATAATGGCACTCCTAATAATTTTGCCTGTTTGAATGTACCATGGACAGCTCGAAATAGAGAGAAAAATATTAATTCAATATTCATTTATAAATTTGACAAGAAAATGAGTTTGAAATTTGATAAACTGTGTGAAAATCTGCGATCCTCATACGGAATCATTGAATTCCATAATCTCGATATAGTCAGGTATAATAAGCGCATGCGTTCTACTAGAACTACCAAAAATAAATTTTTGTAACAGATATGATGGATTTTTTAACTGTCTTATAAAAAAATAAGATTTTCCTCATATTTATATATTGGTCAAATTTACACCCTAAAATTAGTTTCTGGTATTCGGAAACATGTTCCCGAACACCTAGATCATAACTATATCGAATTATCCTATTGAAACATCGTCGTAGTTTCAAAATATTTGTGGCAGATGTGCCTGAGTAAATCTCCAAACAATACAGGAAAAGTGGAAGACAAGTCGAAACAGCAACACGATATCTCACAGCCAATGGCAAGTAACACGCCACATTATAAAGGGCGCGTAATGTCAAACAAACTCTTGTAATAACATAATTTACATGTTTATTGAATGAAAGATCATTTTCCAAAATAACACCCAATGTTTTATATTTTGAAACAATCTTCAAAGGAACACTATAAAATAAAATTCTCAAGTTAACATCCAAATTATTCGAAAAAATCATGACTTTACATTTAGAAGGGTTTAATTCCAAAGAATTTACCCTAGACCATTCCACTACATAATCAAGATCCTCATTAATACCGTTCTGAAACCTTAGCAGATCAAAAATTTGTGAAGTGGCCAAGAGTTGTATATCATCAGCGTAAGTAAGACTAGGCAATAGCATGCCGGACTATCAGTCAGAGGGTTGCGGGTTCGATTCCCGCCAAAGACTCTGGGTGTTTTCTGCAGACAAGCCAAAAGCTTCGCAGTTTGTGTTTGTTTAAAAAAAAAAAAAAAAATTAAAAAAGATAATCTCTGAAACAAGTCGTTAATATATAGCAAGGACAATAAAGGTCCCAATATTGATCCTTGTGGAATTCCTCTATTAAGGTACTTATATCGTGAATTTAACGTCTCTACTTGCACAAATTGCTTACGACCACATAAATAAGAATAAATAAGTCTGCAATCACACGAGCCAAACCCGTATTGATTAAGTAGTTTTCCCACCAAAATATTATGATTAACAGAGTCAAATGCCCTCCGAAAATCAAGAAATATCAAAGCACTCACATTTCCTTTATCCAAATTTTGTATTACGGTTTCAGTTATATCAAGTAACACTGCAGTGGTGTTGTACCCTTTCCTAATACTGGATTGAAAATCATTTATCATTCTTGACGTATCTAAATAAGTCAACATTTGTTGCCTCAAAATAACTTCCAAGATAATTTAATTTATTCTGATCGTTGTGGCTACCAAAATCTTAATAATTATTGGTCAAATTCTGCAGATATGTCATAAAGAGGGTACACTCAAATGAAAAAAAAACAGTGCACATACAAAAAAAAAAATTGAGAATTACAATATTTTTGTAATTGAAGAAATCTACTGTGGCACCATCACACATATACAACCGTGTATATTTTTCTTTAAAGTACCTTTAACACTCACATTTATTACAACTCTGTTTTATTTAAATTTAAGTTTCAGTTGATTGTTTTTCCATGAATTGTTAACACGCCTTTTCTGAAGATTAGTTAATAAGTTTGTTTTTTAGTAATAGCATTTAATATTGATTAATAAAATAAAGCCAAACTACCAAAGAAAATTCTGAGCTACTAAGCTATAGAGTCCAAAGTTGAATTTACTTTTTACGGCGTAATATTTGTAACGCTCTTCGAAGTAACCCTGCATATTTTAAATCGAACAGTGGTGTGTACCGGCACTTTGAGTGGTCAAAAAAGAAAAACAAATTTGTTCAAAAATATTAAAAGAGTATATCGTTAAAGACGGTTGGGTATTTAAATACCCATGTCCTAAGTTTCATATATACAAAAATCATTCGGTCCATTTTTGATGATCAGTTCGTAATTAGTCATAGCGTTCCTATTCCGAAATTCACTTTAACGACAATAAAACTCTTATAAATTTTGGTATCCAAATAATATTCAACACAAATAAATTTCAGATATATAAACCTTTTTACAGTGTTTACATCAAGATAAAATTAAACGAAATTTTTTAATAATCGGTCCATAATAGATCATAGCTTCCATTTCTGAAAAACTGTTTTTACAAAGGTGTAGGGTATGATATGGTCGGGCTTGACTGAATATACTATCTTACTTGTTATAAATCAAATACATATGTATGTATATGATTTTGTAGGTAGTGAGATGCTTTTCAAAGAATTTAAATGAATGCTTACAATAGCAGTATCATCATCAAATGTAGATGTGTAAGTACGATTGTTTGTTGGCATATCAGATGTATATATGTATGTATGTATCAAGTATAAGAAGGGTCCCAGTTGTATATTACCCTGGGGTAGAATTGCTTCAATAGGTTGCGCGAAGCTTAAAAAGTCTGATTCCTTAAGCTTAAATGTTCGACCATTTAAATAGTTTTCTAATAAGCTTTATGTATTTACGGGTAAGATTAGTTTCAACTTGTATATTAGACCATCACTTTATCAAACGCTTGAGAAATTTCGATAAAAAGAGCAAAACAACATTTCTATGGGTTTGTTTGTCCGATATGGGTTTGTCTGTGTTTTCTTCTAAACCTAAATTAATGAATAAATTGATTTATAATCAGGTATAATTTGTTCATGTGTATCTTCTAGAATTGCTTTAATATATTCGGCAATAAGCTGATGGGTCTATATGAGTTTCTACTTTTGTGCAATATTAAAGTTAAAAAATGAGGAATTTGGTTGGTTTTTAGAGCATTATCTAGCGTAGGATATATTTTTGGTTGTCGGTTCCAGGTTCCACATTTTCTGGGAAATTTGCGTTTCGAAGGTTCGGTACTTGTACCGTGGGTATTTTTTTCTAAGTGTTAGAGAGCGCTTTACAATAGAATATACAGTATAGTGTTGTACTTATTACCCAAAAGTAACTACTCAATACTTTTAGAGTTGCAGTTTTTAGTAAAAAATACACAATTTTACCTAAAAATTAGCCAAAAAATACACAAATGTGGAAAAAATGAGCGCCGAAAAGTTGACCACCGTTTCTAAAATTATTCTTTTAATTCGGGGCCTGCAATCATTTTTAAATAAAAAGAAAACAGAAAATAACACAAGAAATTTCAATGATGTTAGAAAAATTTATCAATAATTTAAATAGACGTTTTTCCCGGTTGGAGCTTAATGGAATTTTTGAAATTCCAACGTTTTTTGACCCACGTTGCAAATCCAAAGGATGTACTGACCAAAGTGCTTTAAAAAAAGTAAAGGATAAGACTTCGTCAATGTATCATACAAACAGTTAAGAAACTTCTGAAATTAATCCACCTTAATTAAATTTGGAAAATAATAACAGTTCAATTTAAAATGAATTTGACAAAAAAAAAAAACTGCTACAAAAACATCAACGTCTAAATGCATCATTGAACTAAACACTTCAGCCATGAACAAATTTTGGACAGAAAATGTGACCCTTTAGAGTGGTGGAAGGCACGGGAGACAATATACCAAGGGATATCAATAATTGCAAAGAAATATCTGCCGATTGTGCCAACATCAGTTCCTAGCGAACGCGTTTTCTCCATAGCCAGTCAGGTTCTTACTGATAGGATAAATCTTTTAAGTTCTGACAATTTAGAACGAATTTTGTTTCTTCATTTCAACAATGAATTAAAAACGCAAATTTCAAGAAAACATTTTTCTGAAAAGTACAAATACTTTTTAATTTAAAGTACAAAAAGTTACACAAGTGAATTAAACTGTGAAATAAATATCTGAAATACATTAAAAACTATTTACCTAAATTAATTAAAATGTTTTTAATATTATTTTTGTTTTATTTTAACTTTATTTTATATAAAATGTATTAAATGCATTAAAAAATATTTTACCTTTGTTAATACATGAATACATATGTATCAGAGATCAGTTATGAGTACTGAAAAAGTGAGTATACTTGAATCATGACTTATAATTTGTTATACTTATACGTACTCATACTTGTCTCAATATCATCAAACCACTACTCATCTTTAAAGTTTGAAGTACTCATTATATTCATACTTAATCTCATGTATGATGTTGTTTATTTAGACTCTCCTTAACTCAATGTACGTAGACGATAAAAAAATAAGTATGACTCGCATACACTCATGCGAGTGTCGTTCATTTTTACAGTCCGCTTATAAAAATTATACAAAATAATAAATATTATATTTTCCCCAATATGTTTTCCTATAAACTTATTTGTATGTTTTTATATTTCTTTTTTCCTTATTTTGTATAAATACATAACGGAATAAGCTGACATTTTTTTAATGACTTAACTGAGTTGAATATTTTATGAGTATTTTTCTTAAAATGTAAATCTAAATACCGTTGTTTATGAATCAAACAATAAAAATGAATTTTAACTTTTTACATATTTTTATTAAAAAAAAAAACGTTGAAAGTATTGAGTAGTATCGAGTACTCAGTTGAAAAAGTATCCAGTAGTACTGAGTAGTCAAAAGTAACCCCTTTTTACAACACTAATACAGTAGACTTCATTCATATTACCTTTATTGAATGGAACCACGAAAAACAAAATATCACCACTTAACGAAATTAAATCCTTTACTAGATTGCTTGAGTTTTGATCTCTCAAGTAAATTTTTGGGGGTCTAAAAGATTTTATTGTTTTTGGGGTATCAATTATTTCATTATCCAATATAGCAAAACGATTTTCACAATTCGGCATATCATTTCACAAACAATAGACTTTTAAACAACAAAAACATATAAATTTTGTTCTGAATTTAAAACAAAAGCATGCTTTTGCTTAAAGTATGCTTTTTCTATGACTATGATTACGGGCCATAAAAGCAAGCATCACAAAAATTAGCATCAGCATCGCAAACTAATCACTGATGCGCATCAAATGCAGCGCAGTGATGCATTTTCGAAAAGGTCCTATATTTGTGATTACAATACTGAAGTATTTACCCGATTTTAAATTTATATTTTAAATATTTTTATATTTTAAAACTGTTGGCGCTTTCATGTCAAGGCCTATCTAAATATGTTCATCTAATTTTTTTTTCGTCGGACCAGTAGTAGTAATCTCAGAAACTGATATTTAGTCCATTGAAATACTTAAATGTATGTACATACATATATATTTGGTATATTATTAATATTTACTATTGTAACATAGAGTTTAATTACAAAATGCTTCTTCAAAAATACTCAAAATCATTTTTAATAAATACGTATTAAAATTTAAACAAAATGTTTATTAGTTTCTATTGAAGGTATATCTTAAAAATATATTTTATGTATACATACTTAAATTGCATACGTAGCTAAATTTTAGTGTAAGTTTTTACATTTTTAGTTGAGTTTACTTAAAAATAACAATAAAATAAAATTATCTCAAAAATAGAAATCAAAAGAATTGCTACAGCTGATAGTATGATAATTCTCACTCGAAATATAAATATACATAGGTATTTACAAAAGGAAAAACTTGTATTTATGTAAGTACATACTATTGTTGTACTACACTCTTTTTTTAATTAGTAAAATCAAATTATGTTTGAATTCGTAAGATAAATTAACCAAAACTAAATTAAGAAAAAAGTAAGTGTTAAATTCAATTAATCATGCATCACCATCAATATCGTTCAAATAAAAAAATATCACATTTTGTATTCGCTGGTGTTGTATAATTGAATTTTGTTCAGTTTTATTTTGTTAGTAATTTACTATATGAATTTTCTAATTGCACTAATTGCATTTTTTTTCAATTGTAGATTCGGTGTAAAGTTGCAGTTCACAGTGGTGGTATGTTGAGTTTGTATATTACTTTACATTTTCCATGGCAGTGGTATAAGTCCCCATTTTTGGGTAATATCATTGAAGTTACATTCCATGGCTACGATCATTTTTTCCTGTATATGTGTTTTTAATGACATGGATGCTTTAAGTGTTAAACAAAGTTGATTGCCATGATGACTTATGTGTTGGGTCTGCAAACAAAGAAACAGTTAATAAATATATAATAAAAAACAGAAGCCAAGCTATTAATAATTCTTATAACTTACATCCATATCATAATTCCACAACTGACGTGGATCATTCGAACATGGCGTTAAATGGACATTTAATGTTGTAGCATTGCGATTTTTTAGCATTTTTATTACACTCTGTTTCGGTTCGTTGTATGTTAGACAAATATTGTTATTTGTCATTACTTTACCAGTGGGTGTTATAACGAAAATGTCCATAGTTTGAGAATGGGCATTACAATCACCAACCGTCACTGGTTGTACAGATGTTCGTGGAGCATCATCTTTAGCTGGTCTTAAACATTTGTCACGATCCAAATCGATTAGACTCATAAACTGTTCGGAATTACTATCGATTTCTTCGAAAACTCGCGGCCACTCACGAGACAAAAGTCGTCCCGGTATATTTTTCATATGATTGCTATAGGCTTGGGCGCATTCGGTTTCCCCGTCCAACCAAATGATTTTTCCAAAGAACCGATCATGATCGGGAAAGAAATGATCGGGCCAAATGTTGTGTAGATACCATGAAAATGGTTTACATTGAAGTTTTTCACGTAAGGCCAAGCGGTTGCTGATATTAATTTTGTCTTGCATCGAAACGGTAAGTCCTGCTGTGTAGAGCATTGTAAAATATTTCCATTCGTCCATCCATACCATGGCTGCACGTGCTAAATTTTGTCCCAAAACTTCGCTCATGCCACCGGGGAAAGTATACGGTGTAGTACTGCGGAAAACATGACCAACATGAGAACATGGACTAATTTCCACACTACCGCCACATTGCCAAATGCGAAAAGACATCTCCACATTCTCGCCTCCCCAAATCTAATGAATAATGTCAAATATTTGTTAGATATTCAATGATAAATACATTATGAGCACTAAATAACCTTCATCTCTTCGTCGTAAGCTCCCATTTCATAAAAATATTTACGGTCAATTGCAAATAAACCTCCCGCCATTGCAGGTGTCATAATCGGCTTAGTAGGATTATCCCGTAGCGACATGCCCTTCCGTTCATTTGAAAACCATCGAAAGCTTAGCTGCCAATTAAATGCTCCCCAATGGTTTTCAAAAGTCTTGGTATAACTAAAGTTATCGTCGGATATAATATCGATAACTGGACAAATAACACTAGTACCCGATTCTTTAATGCGGTGCAATAGGGGCTCCATCCATCCCCTCGAACATTCGCAATGAGCATCGAGGAATGTTAGGACATCACCACGAGCATGTTTAGCACCCATTAAACGCGCAGGCACCAGACCTCCTCGAGTTGGCATACGGAAGATACGAGTTGGGACTGTTAAAACTTTAACATAACTCTCCAATTGTTTTTTCAAATAGGCTGCAAAAAATTACATAAATGAAATTAATATACCAGTCATTTAATTCATATTACAACTTACATCGATCACTTGCATCGTCCACCAATATAATCTCCTTCAGTAGTCTTCTGGGTGTGCGATTTATTACACTGGTTAGTGTTCTCAATAAAACAGACCAAGCTTCATTGTGAAACACAATAATAACCGAAGTTGTCGGCAACTCTTCAACTTTATAAGGTATATCACGGCATCTAAAATAATAAAAATAACTGAAATCTGAAAATATTGCTAACATTTTTGAGACATCAAATCTTTAAAATGTTTTGGAAAAAAGAGCAAAGTGTAGATAAATTCATGAAATTTCACTTTGTTAATTCTAATTAATTTTTTATTATTGTTGATAGAATCAACTTGATACTACTGGTATTAATTGAAAACGGATTTCAAACGTCCCTATTTTACTGGTTTTCCGAGTTCCGTAGTGTTTTTAGTACGATGTTTGTTGTTTAGTACGACATATGTTAAAGAGTATAAGCGAGAGTTTGCCTGCCAGAGGTAATTGGGAATACAACGTTTGGCAGCTTTCAGCAGGATAGAGTTCATTAGATATCAACAACAATTTCTATGGGCATGTACTAGACATGTAATCTACTTAACATAGGAGCAACATACAACGATAGATTAAATGTTACATAATCTTAGATTTGGCACAATTCTTTTCAATGACATCATCCAATAATGAATAATGTACATATTTCGTACCTAGAATCATTAAAGTTTATCAATTAAAAAAATGAAGAGTCAAACTTTCTTACAATATCACCAAATAATATCTGTGTATCACTGTGTATTCTAATATTAGTAGGATGTTAAAATTTTGTGATTTTAGACAAGCTACTTGTAACATGTACGTTTTTCATACAATGAGGAACAATAGTCGTGTACATATTTTTAGGAAGTTATTTAAATTTCCACAAGTCTTGGCTTTATATCGTCTATTTAATATTCATACACATAGAATCTAACTTTAAAGTCTGACGGCAATATATGTAATACTGTAAAATCTAAATCGTCATCATTCACTACTACATATTAACTACAGTCCACCAAATGCACTAGGAAATAAATAGCAAACGCCTTCCATTTATAAAATCTAAATCTTAAAATTTAATAAGCATTAATTTTTGTTGTGTAATCAACATTTTCTCATATTGAGATAACTCGAATGTTGTTTGCGAATAATTTTATTTATTCATATATTTATATATTTTATTTGCCACTGACATTTATAATTTGTTTAATTAAATATTATAAATTATATTTTATTTCCTTGCTGATGTTGTTTAATTCAAGTCAAATAAAACTTCCAAGTAATTATGAATTATTTTTGAATTTAACCTTCTTGACAATTAAATTACTTTTAGAATAATTTGTTTTGTTGAATTTCAATTAAAATTTATAAAAAAAAATATTACACATAAACGATCCCGAATGGCGTCTGTTCTAAAACATGCTAAGTCGACTGACTTATTTTCCAAAATAAGTTTTGCCAAAACTAGGACGATTAGAGAGAAATTCTCTCGTTTTTTTTTGTGTTAGGAAAAATAAGGTGACCCTCTATGGTCTCCAAGTTGGTACATCACTGTAAAAGAGCACTGAACTGATAAATGAAATTATCAAAAACATTTTTCGAAAATAATAGTCAATATAAATAACGTTTTATCTCATACCGTTTCCGAGATATCGTAGAACAAAATGTAAAATTGTATATCACAATACCCTGAGTTTTACAACGGAGGTTTTGAAAAGACAATTATCACCGTCGTTATTATTATCGCCATAAGCAGCAGCATCATTAAGCATCTGTTCATAATTTAACGTGGTCATTTAAAATAATTATAAACATTTGCCTGAATAAATACAAGTACTAAACTTGTTATTACCACATAAAATACGAAAAGTAAATTGAAAAATGATTTTAACAATACCCGAGAAACTGCTACAATAGTACTTTGTCCGTATATATAAATATAATTAATAAATGTCTTTTGTTGTTTTCTTAATAAAATAAAATAATAACTTAAAGAAATACATATACATACTTAATATTTTCGAAAATTATTAAAAATTATAAGTATAAAATAAAAAGTTAACAACAAAAACGCACACAATTATTGTTTGTGGTAAAAAGCCAATGACTTGCATTGAAATTAACAAACAATGGAGATGCTACATTTGCTGGCTAATGGTCGAGTTGAATTGTAGTTGTTGTTTTTTTACCCACAATAGTTAATATTAATAACTACTTAATTTCTCAGAAGTTCAAGAAAACTACGTTTTACATTTTAAGATAGAAATACATAAATTATAAGAAGACTTACTCTTTGGTTCGATAATCTTTAAGTGTACGATTCAAGGGTATGCGATCACTGGCCAATATATTGAAACTGTTTAGTCTAAAAAACCTTTGCATACGAAAGCGTTCTCTTGATGGTATGACCACAGGCCGTCCTTCCGACCCTTCTCCTTGTATCGGATTGAACAAATTAATGTTGTAGTCATCTAAAAGAAATTTGTAGAATAGACAGAAAAATATTGAGATATGACAACGGTACATATTTTATTACTGTTTATACTAGTTTTTTTTTTCGTTTAAGTTTACGGAAAATTTAAAATTGTGTAGAAAAAAGACAAGTTATTATAGCGGCGGCTAATTCTTGAATGGTTACAAATAGTTTGCTTTCCAAAATTTAAGAAACATATACGCATATATTTGTTTCATTAAATGCAAAAAAGTCTTGAACAACTAATAAATTTGAATACAAATATGTTTCCCTTTTAAAAACTAAAACTAAAATAAAAACTAAACCTTGAAGTCTAAAGAGATAAAATAATAAAATTATTTAAGTATAAATATGGAGAGTCATAATAAAAATACAAACTAGTAATAACAATAATACATTTGAAAAATGGAAAAATTTAATTTTTGTTTTAGATTTAGATTTTATTATACCCTACACCACTATAGTGGGAATGATATATTGGACTTGTGCTAATATTTGTAACGCCAATTTTTATTGGTCCAACACCTTAAAGTATACTGATCGACTTGGAATCACTTCTTGCGTCAATTTATTTATGTCCGTCCGTCTGGCTGGCTGTTCATGTGAGCATTGTTGCGCAGAGTACAGGTCGCAATTTTGAATATATTTCGATAAATTTAGTACTTCTTCAGCCCAAGAACGGTTGGGATTTTAACTGGTTGAAATCGGTCCATTATTTCACCCGGTCCCTATACAAATGTCCTCCCGAAATAGCGGTTTACGGATCATAAATGTTGAATTATGCAAGTATCCAAACAAATTTCACCACAAATGAGTGCCATATGACCAACGCTTCCGAAAAGCACTTTAACGTCTATAAATCTCTTAAAAATATCGGTATCCAAATAAAATTCAATACAAATAAGTTTCATATATACAGAAATGATGACACCTAATTTTATAATGGTCGGACCATAATTAGTCGAAACTCCCTCTCCGTAATTTACTTTTTTACTCCATAAATCTTTTGAAATTATTTATATCGAGACAAAGTTAAACACACATAATATTTATATTCACAGAAGTCATGGATGTCCATAATAGATCATATTTTCCATATAGCGCTCATTTCTGAAAAACTGTTTTATACATATACTGTGTGTAGGCTATTATATGGTCGGGCTTGACCGACAATACTTTCTTACTTGTTTTTAAATAATTTTTTGAACGTCGCTGCAGAAGGAATGAACTAAATAAGGTTATGTGCAGCTATAAAATCAAGCAATTGTGGTAACGATTTCCAAACTAATGCCGCAATCGAGACTTTAGTACGTTGAACTTGAACTATTTATATAATACATGCATTTAGTCAACAAAATAAAACGTGGGCATTATGGGTTTTTATGTTATTGGAAATTTTTATTCGTGACTATTCTATGGTTGCAAAAACGTATACGGGTCAATTAAAAAAAAAACGCAATTTTTGTGTCCCCCCACTTTACACTACTATTTTAGGTAAAAAAAAAAAAACAAAAACAAAAAAAAACACAAAAATGTGAGAGTGATCAGCGAGGAATGTGTAACAAAAAAACGCAATTCTCAAATTTGTATGTTTGTTTTTTTGTTTATTCAGAATGGTGTTTTGTTTCTACCTATGACTGCTTCTATACAAAAGCATGTGTCCCCCGTTAGAATTTTTAGTAAACAAAATAAAATAAAATCAAGAAAAAAGTAAGTATCAGGCATGTTCTGAAAATCACTTTTTCGTAAAGTGATTTAAAATCACTGAAAAGGTGTTCTGTGCACAAAAATTATTGAAATCTCGTGATTTAAAACCGGCCACCTAACACCCTAATGATTTCAAATCACTTAGAATTTTTCAACCATTTTTCATTGAACTCTTGTAATAAAATTATCACAAACACTTAAAATCATTTGTTCTTTATTTGTTTTTGAAATAAAACTAACTATTTTACACAGAAAAAACTTAAAATTTACAAACTTAGTAAGACGTTGTATTTTTTGCGGACCAGTTTTTTAGATTCGTTTACATTTTTCGTGATTTTCTTTTTAGTAGTCAGCTAATATTGTAGATCAAAATATATGTACATCATTTGGTTGCCAGGTAACAAAGTTTCAAAGTCGTATGGCATATGACTGATTTATTAGATTAAATTATACATTAAAATTAAAATATGAGAATTTTTCCTCTTGCGAGTATTATTGTAAAAAAAGCTATGTAGAACACATAACAGAGGTATACAAAAATAAATTTCAAATAAATTTTTATATTTAACTAGAAGTAAACCTTCGAATAAATAAATTTTTTTAAAATGAAAATTTTATTAAAATTGTTGCAAAAAAAATAAAAGTAGTCAATAAATATGTAGTTTGATAACTTAAATTTTAATATACAAATGAAAAAAAAAAACAAGTGAACATTTTATTGTAAACAAAGAAAATCAGTTTTAGCTCGTGATTTAGAACAGATTTTCAGAACACCAAAATATTCCACCAGTAATTTCAAAATCGTTCGCGATTTAAAATTACCGTGATTTCAGAACATGCCTGTATGCAACATTTAATAACAGTTTTCGAATTATTGCGTTTCTTTCTTGTGTTTTGATATGTTATAGTCGTCAAAACTTAATTAGTGCGAATTTGGCTTTGCAAAGAAAGGTTGTCCCCACAATTTTAATTATTACAAAAGTGAAAAAGCGAAAAAAATCTATTAAGAAAGTGTGCATTTGCATAGTTTTTTTGAACACTATGGTAAGGGCGCGATAAAATAACTTGGGCGTCACGCTAATTTTTTTAAAAGTGAATATATTAAATGTAAAAAATTTAAGTTGACAATCATTGTTTCCATGGCTTCAACTCATTTTTTTATAATTTGTGAATTTGAGAAATAAATTGCCTACGAAAAAAAAAAACAAAATAGGCAAATATTTCATGAGCATCACTTTTGAAATATATTGCTTCATAGCTTAAAATGCTTAATCTTTATTTTATTTTTTAATTTTCAAGAGTAAAACAACAAAATTAACGGCGGCTGAAAGAGCACGAAGATATCGAGAGAAAATAAAGCGCGTAATCAGGGTTGTCAGATTTTTTTGAACTTCGTCGCCAAAACGGATGTAAAAAATCGCCAAAATTCGCCAAAATCCGATTTTGTTCAGTTTTTAATTTTTTTTATTATTTAAATGAAATAAATTTTGTTTACACAAAAAAACCTAGTTCAAGTTTTAAGTCAAAAATCGCCAAAAATTGAGAAAAACCCAAAAAATCGCCAAAAATAATTTTTTTTTAGTTTTTGTTACATTTTTTTTTTAATTCATTAATTGTTACTTATTAAACAATATTTTAGTAAAACATATACACATTTATATCCGTTTTTGTATTTTTTACTATTTAAAAAATTTTAAAACTTTGTTAAAAGAGAGTTTTAAATTACATAAAAATGGAGATCATATTTAAAAAAAAGTAAAATTAAGTAGATAAGTCTAAGAGTTCGTAAACTTCATCCTCAGCGATTTCATTACTAGAGTCTTGACTTTCATACATAGTTGAGTTGAATTTATCATTTCATTAGTCGGTGTAAACGAATTGCAGCATAATTTGTTTACGTTCATATGATTATTGAATTTTATTACTTAGTCGAGTTTTTGTACAATTCATTATTGGAAAGACCCTTTCAACGCAGGCATTACTCGTTGGAACTATCAATATAGTAAGAACGGCCAAAGATATTTCCCTTGGCCAAAATTCAAGTAAATTTGTTGGAATTTCGTTATTAAAATAATTATTTTAATTTATGAACGGAAGTTTTTCCTATTGCGTTTCATACACGCCTATTGCTACATTTGGATCCATAAGTGGTCTTAATGTTTCTTGAACAACGCCAAATTTAGTTTGAGATAATGTATTCGCACACTTTGAAATAGAAAATTGTCCAAAAGCTTTAAAAAAGTTCATATTTTCTGGTAATCTGCTTATCATCTCTTTTAAAAGTTTTTTTAAATACACAAAACTGTTTTCTTTAAGTACGATTATTTCTACTTCGCTCAATTTCGCATTTCTTAATTCTGTTTCAAACTCTGCTCCAAAATCAACTTTTGTTGAAAACATAAGAAGTATACAATACATTTTTTCATGCATGTTTCCTGCATCCATGCTGTAAGATTGAAATTCCAAATTCAGACAATTGGATTTATAAAAACCAAAAAAAAAAACGATTTTTTTCATCACATAATTTATTATAGATGTTTTGGTGAAAATCGCCAAGAAAATCGCCAGTGATATCAAAAATCGCCATGTCGCCAAACGGAAAATCTCGACGCCAAACACGTTTCAAAATCGCCACGTTTGGCGAGAAATCGCCACATCTGACAGCCCTGCGCGTAATGACGAATATAAAACAAAGAAGAAAGAAAGGTATAATCGTGGTATATTTGAGTTTAATTTTTATTGTTACTGACTGATTCTGTTTTTCCCACAAACTTAATTCGAAAGTGGTAAAAATGAATGAGAATGAAAAAAAAAGAAAGCCGCTTGTGATTTCATGAAGTTTATACAGATTCAGAATAAGAATTCGAATGAAAATTTATAAATTATATTAAGTTATTGTTTTGTGTCAAATATGGAACAAGTCGGTTTTAGCGACTTTGCTCAAAAAAAAAAAAAATCATCAAATAGGGCTTTTAGAGGAGATGCCAGAAAAAAAAATTTGTTGGCGGCGGTCACGCCTATTTTCGAGGGGGCGGGTCCGGAAAGTTGAATATATATAGGCCTATATCTCGGAAATTACTGGGTGTCTGATAATTTGTAATACATTAAATAAAAGGTATTAAAAAATGTCTTATAAATAGTGTTAAAAAAAGTGTTATTTTAGTCTATTAATACAAGGTGGCGCAAAAGTAATCCTCCTATCAGAAAACGCTATAAATTTTGCGAGGCAGCAATATTCCGCGTTCTGAAGCAGTGTAGCGTAACATTGTTTATGAACGTGTATTTCGCATGTGTTTACTACACAAATGTCAAAACAGAACTAACATTAGGGACCTCGCAAAATTTATAGCATTTTCTGATAGGAGGATTACTTTTGCGCCACCTTTTATAAATAGCCAAGACATTAAGCTTTAATTTAAGGTATCATATGGGTCTGTAGGTATGTACTATAATCATAGAATTATAAGATCCGAAAAATTAACAAAAACACATTTTTTCAAAATTTTGTATGCAGGATAGGATTTTTTCCTCTATGGTATACAGAATACCGGCTTCGCATTGTACAAATGTCCTATATTGCTGGCCTACGGCCGGGCGGAAGGATTTTCTCCTCCATATTATACAGAACACCGGCTTCGCATAGTACAGATTCCCTGTATTGCCGGCCTATGGCCGGGCGGAAAGATTTTCTCCTCTATGGTATACAGAACACCGGCTTCGCATAGTACAGATTGTATTTTTTATGGTGAAATGTCATAATCTTTCTTTAATATCTTCGGATTTATATTACCTACATGGTCATGTTATATCTTAAATTAAAGCTTAATTTCCCGGATTTTTTAGATTTTTTAAAAAAATTTCGGATCAAAAAATAATTTTGCGAAATTTATCAATAGGTGGTCCATATAAATAGGTCATGTTGCATAAGGTCTTTAAAATACCTATCGTTTGATATATATATATCGTCTAATAAATGTAGTTTTCAAGATACAGCTAAATATATTACAAACTTTGGAGCCCCGCCCACTCGAAAATAGGCGTGACCACTCCAAATTTTTTCTTTTTATTTTAATCAGAATTTAAAATTCTATTAGTGATAAAATTTTGATAGTGATTTGAAAAAACTTACTAAAACCGACTTAAGCCTCAAATATTTACATATGTGTATAAGTTTCTTCAAGTATTACTTCCTTTTTTCCATTTTTGTTAAAGACATCAAAGAATATGTACATGTTTAGTTTTGTATGAAAATTTTTGTTTTTTGAAGAATTTTTTTTTATTTTTATTTACTTTTTGTAAAAGAATAAACTTTTTTCGTTAAACATTAGTTTTGGCATTATTTCTTGTTTACGTGCAACAAAATCTCTTGATCGTCACAAAATATCTTGAGCGTCACACTTAGTTTTTTTCCCTTAAAACGCTTATAATTGCAGTTTATTAAATACATTGCTACAAGCCTATTACTTTGCAAGTAACCTCTAAGTTCAAGTCTTTTTTTTTTTTAATTTATACATATACCTTCATCTTAAAATTTTAAAATAACTAGTCACTCTAAAAAAATAAAAATCAAGTTGAATCGTGATTTTTTGTTTATAATCGAAAAGGTGATTTTCGCAAAAGTCAATCTTGAGAAACAAAAGAACATCGCAGTAAGCTTAAATTTCAAATAGTTTTGCATTTTTAGCGATTTTTTATACATATTTGGTGTGTGACGCTCAAGATAGAAATCATAGAAAACCTAAAAAAAAATCCAAAAATATTGATTTTTTTGAGAGCCTAAAAGTACCACCGGATTCTTCATCAATTTCTACATAAATTGGCCACTCTTACAGGCGAATTGAAAAACTTTAAAAATAAGCAAAAAAAAAAAAACTCGTTGTGTACGTTTTTTTTTAATTGACCCATACACATGTAACAATAGGTTTTAAGATAAACGACTAGCAAATAAGTGTATAGTCAGGCAAATCGGACTGTAAATTGTTAGTTATAGACAATTTTTAAAACAGCAACAAAAACACTGTTCAGGGAGACTTATATATGGGCGCTAGGGAAAACATTGGTCGATTTAAAACAATTTTAATAGGCTTTGTCTTCTAGAGAAAAAATAAATCCCATTAAGCATTTAGCCTTGAATCTAGTGTCAACACAACAAATTGTGTCTTTCTGTTTCGAAGAAAGCTTCTTTATCAAACGAATTTATTCTGTATTATATAAAAGCAGGCTGGAATTTTCATTAACTTTTATTTTGGAAACAATTTGTTGTAAATATTAGTAAGATAATGAAAGTAGTTTTATTTTTTGTTCCGCGTACGCTTTGGAAATCCTTCCGATTTTTAACTTTAATTTTTTTAAGAAATATAATTTTGTATGGAATTTGTTAATAAGAATATTGTTTAATAATAATAATTACGTTTGCAAATTCTGTAAAAACTTGGATTCCTTAAAATTCGAATAGTATTTTTCTTAATGTTCCATAAGTATATACGCACTTAAAATGGATGTAGAGTGTTTTAATACACAAAATTCCATGTGCAACATGAATAAATACAAATTGATAAATTATTTATCACAAAAACATGCACAATCCGAATAAAACTATATATTCAAAAGTTGTTTCGGTTAATAAATATTCGGCCCAATTATGAATAAAAAATTCGCGGGAGTTTTTCCCCTTTTTATTTTGTTAACATTGAATTTGTATAGGAAAAATGGGAAAGGGAAAAACTCCCGCGGAATTTTTATTCATGATTGGCTGATTAATTAATTAATTAGTTTAATCCGTTGGTTTTTAGGATCAAATAACTATTGAAAATATTATTTGGAAATTTTGCATATAATTCAGCTAAGTTTTACTGTAATATTCACATTACTAATGCTCATTTTACTTTAAAAAAAATAAAACTTGGTAGAAATTGTGCTGAAAGGATTTTTAATCGTGAGTGGGTTTATTTTTTTCCAATTTGGTGCTTATATGGTAGGTAGGACCAATTATAGACCGAACTTCATAAAATTTGGCACAGAGAATTTTATAGGTATATATAGAATATAGAATTTTAACAAATTACCGGTATATTTAAAACAGATATGAGTATTTAAGTAATTTTCGGAAACGGGCCTTATATGGAGGATATGGTCAAATATGGACCTATATTCACAAAATCCAACAGTTTGATTTCTTCATATATATACACCGTTATTTATAACAGATTTAAACGTTTTGAAGTGTATTTTGTATGGGGGCTATGGTCAAACATGAAGCGAACCGAGACAAATGTTGTTTTGTAATTTAATTTTATATGAAACTTATTTTTGCTAAATTTGGTATTAATATTGTCATTTTAAAGGTATTTAATTACCATTTAGCCGTATTTGGGGAAGCAATTTGTATGGAAGCTATGAGAAATCATGGACTGAATTTGCAAAAAAAAAAAAAATGTGAAAAATATAATTGTTTTGGAGGTTGTCTCAAATTTCGATTCATAACTCCGGTTCTACTAGATCGATTTTACTGATTTTCATACCAGTGGTGGAGGGTATAAAAATAGTAAACGGAGTAAACGGGATTTATCGGCAACAAAACAAAAAGCTACCTTCACAATTTGTTAAAGTTAGTTCGCTTTGTTGCTCTTTAAAACGTATACTACGATATTGAAATTTCGTAGAAAGAAAACTAAATTTTCATTACATACTTCGTATTTTTAATAACTTTACATATATAAATTCTTTTGAGTTTCAATTCGATATAATAATGCAACTACTAGTATTATTCTCACAATTTAACGGTGAAAATTTAACTGGATTATTGTAATTTAATTATTATTTCAAGATTCGAACTAAACTATCTAACTGTCTGCATGTATAATAACTTCTGTATTTTTAATGAGATAATTAAAAATACTAGAATGTAGTAAGAATATAATAAAAGCCGCTTATGTCTGTAACAAGTTCCTCTTCATTTTTTCAGTTTTGAAATAATGATATATGTATGAACAATGTTACACATTTAAATACAATAAAACCATTAAACTACTTTATCTTTTCAAAGAAATTGTTATGAAATTTTACATTTTTTTGAGCTTTGTTAGTGTTTATGTTTTGTTATACCCTGCACTACCATAGTGGCTAGGGTATTTTGGATTTGTGTTGATGTTTGTAATGCCTATAATTCAGAATCACTTCCTGAGTCGATTTAACAATGTCCGTCTGGCTGGCTGTCCATGTAAACCTTGAGCGCAGAGTACAGGTCGCAATTTTAAAGATATTGTGATGAAATTTGGTACAAGATATTTTTTCGGCCCAAGGACGGTTGGGATTAAAATTGGCCAATTATTTTACCTAACACCCATACAAATATCCTTATGAAATAGGGGCTTACCGGTCATAAATGTTTGATTTATTCAAGCATCCAAACAAAATTAACCACAAAAGAGTGGTAAATGAATCCTAATAAGAACTACACAATTTTTTGCAGATCGGTCCATAATTGGTCGTAGCTCCCATATAGCGCTCATTTCTGAAAAACTGTTTTATATATATATATACTGGATGTAGGGTATTATATGGTCGAGATTGAACGACTATGCTATACTTGCTTACTTGTTTTTATTTATTTTATTGTTAGAGTCGTTGAAGTAAATATACAAAATATGAAGTACGTACCAACGGTCATATTACCAAATATGTCACCCTTGCCGATATAATGGGCAACAACATTTTTTATAGGCCAAATTGATCGTCTTTTTGGTGGAGGTTTCGGTTGCCTGCAAAACAAACAAAAACCAGTTAAATAAATACAAAATATAAGCAAATGCAAATTTATGATGATTATCAAAAACGAAGATGATCATACATATGTTTATTCGAAATACAAAAACTAATAATAAAAACAAGAAAACGACTAGCGAGAGTGGAATCATACTACACTAAACACAGTAAACAGTAAAATCTAAGTAAAATCATTGGGAGTAGTGGTAGCAGTAGAAGTTGTATAAAAATAAAAACAATGGCTAAAAGTGAACTCGACTCAAGTCAGGTTAGCGCTAAAAACTAAACACTATTTAACCAGCCTAAGAAACTTAACTGTATTGTCATGCAAAAGTTTTACACTGTTAATAAATGAATGAAGGAAGAAACAAAAGAGGAGAAGAGAGGTTGACTAGCAAGTAGTAATGAGAAATACGAGTATGTGGCAAAGAAGCACATATCGAAAAAACAAGTTAATATGAATATGTATGTAGTTAATGTATGTTTCTATGTATATTTATTACAATTCAATTTCATCAATTTTCATTTGATGATACTAAAATCGTCCAGTCTTGGCCAAACTATTTTACTTTTTTTATTGTTCTATTTTAAAAATATGGTCACAAACAAAATTGAGTTTGTAAATTGAGTGTCAAAAAAAATATTATCTATTAATCGAATTAATCGATGGTATTATGTCCAATAAAAAGTGAATAATATTATAAAAATAATAACAATATTAAGATTTCTGCTTTTTTCGCAAAAAGAATTAATAAAAATAATTGAATTAATAATTCGAATATTAGACCAAACTCCTAATAAATAATAAATAATAAAAAAGAGAAAACGTAATAATTATTTAAAAATGAAAAATGTAAATACTAAACAAAATCCCATACAAATAGTGTTGCATAATTTAGCTAAAAAATATACCAGAACCTTAAATTTAATGGCTATAAATATTAATAGAGTCCAAAACTATTTCCAAGTTTTAATCAAGTTTTTTGTTAAATATTTTTAAATCTATGTATAAACAACTAAACAAAATAAAAATTTAAGTTAAAGAAGATAACAACAAAAAATATTAATTTTTAATCTATCAATAATTTCCATAACCCTAAAAAATTTCTGTAATTTTTCTTTAAGCATAAAATTTACACACAAATTTAAGAAAAATCATTTATTGAGCTACAAGTAAACAACTTTTTAGTAATATTAAAAAACAGGTTAATTTTTTTTTTAACAAAAACGTAACACTTACATTTCGTTTGGTTTACATTTTAAAATTTACAAAAAACACAACTCCTTTAAAATAAGAAGAAAAAACATTCAAATCAGATTAAAAATGGTAAATATGTGTCATACATAATACACTGTGAAAATACACGTAGTGACATATACACTGGAACAATTTAAGACACATATTTTTTATATAGTTTTTGATAAAGTTTGGCATAAAGGTCTTATACATAAAATTAAATACTTACTGCATTTCTTATCGCATAATTAGTGGTTATGTGACAAGAGACTAAGAAATCAGAGCTAGCGTCCCATAGGGAAATATCTTAATCCTTGTAAAGTCATTCCGTTTGAGATAGTTTTAAAACCATTTTGAACATATGGAATTCAATTATGGAGAACACAAGTAATACCTATATTGATCTTATACCGTGATCTTGAGACCATGACGGAAGCACCAGAATTAGATAAATTCGTAAGAGATACATCTCGAAATTACATCACAATCCGAGCCCGCTTGCAAAATTGTTTACTATAACTCTAATCAAAGCTCCCTCTAAATTGATACTAAATAGTTTTTAGTTTTAATTCTAAGATTTTAATACTTATTGTAAAAGGCATATTCAATACATAAATAAAGAGTCACTTTTTAAAAATGATTTTTATTAACAGTTTATGTTTTTTTATTAAATTTTCCAATGTAAATTATAAATGTATTTGTAAGTTATAAGTATGCTTGTGAATTAATGATGCTTAAACGATTGCAACGATTAATTTAGAACATTGATACATATATCCCATTAATATAATAAATTTGTACATACCTTGGACTAGAAAGCAATAAAAACGGCGAAAATTACCTATTGCTCATTAACAGTATTAAATAAAAACGGTGTCTTAGGTTAAAATATATTGAAAAACAAGTAAGAAAGTATAGTCGGTTAGGTCTTCATAAATGTGCGCTATATGGGATCTATGACCTACTAAGGGCCGATCACCATTAAACTTCTAGCGTTTTCTTTTCTGGCAAAAATGTTACACTTTTTTCCCATTTCGCACCTTTTTTAATTTTTTTGTGTTCTTTTCTAAAAAAATGTCAACACTGCTAAAGTGTAGTGTGTTCTTTTCTATAAATGTCACACTGTAAATTTAAAAAATGGCGTACCTTTCACACTCTGTATTTTTAGAGGGGGAGAAACGCACGATAAAACAGCCGACATTTGCTTTGTTTATGAATGTGTATTTGTGTTAAGAAACGAAAAAAAATATACAAAATGGAAAATATTACTACTTTTTTATGTGCTGAAAAATTTTTGGATGACTTGTTGGATTCATCTTCATCATCTGCTGATGATGAAATATTTGATATGATTATAGAAAGAAATCCACAACCGCGAGTGAAAGGCTTTAGTTAAAGTTAGAGAACGTAATTAATGAATACTCTGAAGTTGATGTATGTCAAATTTCATAGGACAATATCTCCTACTTCTTGTATATGTAATGTATGTTTATATATGCATATAATTTTTATAGTTTAAGAAGGATTTGCGTATTAGTCGGGAAGGTGCCATTAGTCTTTTTGAAAGATATTCATTGTCTTATTTCAAGCGATCTTACCAAGGTGCTATCTAATTTCTCTTTTAAACAAAAAAAAAAAAAAACACACAAAAACAGCTGTACATGAAAAAAAGTGTTACACTGTTGTGATTTTATGTTCTATTCTGACCATTAAAAATGCGACATCTTTAAAATGTGGGGTAAACATTATAAAAATGTACATAATAAAGGTGTAACATTTTATTTCAGAAAAGAAAACACCATTAGTTGCATTTCGATATCAACACTTAAATAAGATTTATGCATGACAAAGTGATTTTCAGAATAGGGTATTATATGAGAGCTTTGACCAATATTGGATCGATCGTTATAAAATTTGGTGAAATGACATCTGTATTTATAAAACTTATTTAAAAAAACTATTTAACAATTTTAAGAGATGCTGGTTGAAGTGATTTTCGGAAGTGGGTCTTATATGGAAGGTTGACTAATTATAGATAATCCATCATCAAATTAACCCGAATGATTTGTGTATGTACGAAAGATATTTGTGTTGAATATTATTTGGCTCCCAACTTTTTTAATAGATTTATGCTTGTTAAAGTGATTTTTGAAAGTTGGCTTGTATATGGGAGCTGTGGACAATAATGGACCGATCTACACAACATTTGTAGGTGTGATGAAGTTTTATATTTAAGCTGAAGTTTGTTTGGTTAAGTGTATTAATCAAACATTTATGACCGATAAAGTACTATTTCGATAGGACATTTGTATGGGGCTAGAAGAAATAAAGGTCCAATTTCAATTAATTTCAATCCCAATCGTCCTATGGTGGTGTAGAGAAATCATTCAGCTCCCTAACACACTTGGAATTTACATTTACAATATATATTGTTAGTAAGGGTTAACAAATGTGGAAAGAATGATTACAATAATTAATATGTTATAAGTAAAATGTGTTAACAAGAAGAAAAGAAATTGTATATATAGAGAAGGGCTTAATTTGTCTTTTAATTTTGTGTTAAATATAGTTACTCGTATAAGGTGATAATTTGTTCAATTTTTATTAAATTAAACAAATACATACGATTGTATTTGCATTCCCATGTGTAAAAAATTTAATAATATTAGCAGCTATAACATATTTTTGTAGAAAGCTTTTTATCAAAGAAAGCGATTCATACTAATAATTTATTTTACAAATGTACAAAACAGGTCATTATCATTTTAAATAAAAACAAATATACATTTCTTTTGAGTCTTTACTAGGTGCAATTGCTAATTCATTTCAAAAATTTTATATTTTAAATCATGATTCTAACGAATGATTTTTAAAACAATTTTAAATGAAAAAATACATCTTTAGCATTTACTGATTAATAACTATTTCTTAAAACTAGAATTTTTGGAATGATATAGGTATTTTTAAGTTAAGCGTTTGTGTTTCATTAATTGGGAAACAACTAGGTGTTGATATTTATGTATATAGGGTTTTCTAGATGTATAGGACTTAAAATTGGCAACACTTTTTAACTGGCGGCTATATATATTTATATATATAGTATATCGTTGTAAAAACAAGTTATTTCTGATTTTTTCGAGCGGAAATAAAAATAATTTATCGAGCTGAAATAACAATTATTTCAAAATAGGTATAAATATGTAAATGAAATATTTTTCACAAAGCAAATACAAATATGTTTTTTTTTAATAGACCTAAAGTTTTTTTATTAACTTTTAAATAAACATAACTGTTACCAAGGTGAATTTAAATACTAGGTGATAGCGTAGCGCCAGCTGATTATTCATGGTGAATTTGAAAATGCCAAAAAGTTATATAAAAAAAAAACTTTTTGACAGTGACGAAAGTTTTTCATATAGAAAAATGCCTGTTGTTCTTGCCTTGTTGTAATTGTTGTAGCAATGCGGTCACCTGGTATTTAATTTCACCATGACTGTTACGGTACTATAAATAATTAAAAAAAAAAACGTTAGATTTGAATTTAATTGACCTGAATGAATAGTAGAACAATTCTCTTTTAAAACACACAATCACTCATCTCTCAAAGGAATTAATATATAAATTATGAATATTTCTCAGTTGTACATTGCAATAAATGTTTCAATAATTTACATAAATACATTTACAAACATACATAGATTGACACCATAAATGTCATATGTTTATCGAATTTTAATTCGAAATTAAACAAAAGATATTTGGTAGAAAAATAAATTTTAAATATAGGTACCTACACACTTTGGTTTAGACTACTATGAAACTGCATACCTATAACAATTAAATGCTTAAATGTTGAACAAGGCTGATGGATGAATCAATTGTTTTGATTTCAAAAATGATGTGTTAAGTATTTTCTTTAAAATGTATATTTGTTTAATGTTGTTAATATTGGAATTATTCAGTGATTTACATTTTATTGCATTGTTAAGCGATTTCTACGTGTGCCGTCCATTGTTGTTAGATGCTCAGTCAACTGTGAGGGTCGTTTAAATATCCGCCGGCTACCAATTAGTCTAGCTAGTACTAACTACTCTTCTCTACCACCTTATCGTGAAATACGACAAGATATAACAATTTGATGAATATTTTTATTAAACGAAAACACTATGTCTATGATGCAACTTACAATCTTTCCTGGCCAGGTGTAGGCTGCAAACTCGTCACATATAAATTAATACTGAAAGCAAACATAAAGAATGCAAAGAATAACAGGAACAGATACAAAAGCCATAACTTCTTTAATTGCTGAAATCGCAAACCCATTATGTTACGTGTAAATAAACTTCTTGTTGGCTTTATTTTGGCTAATTTCTTTTTTCACTTTTTGTTTAACATGTAAGACTTCAACAGACCGAACGAACAATAGTGCGACTAAAAGGTATGTATGCCGTTAATGTTCAATACAAAATTTACCGCAAAAATAACAAGCGAAATTAAAAACAAATAACTAGCATACAACGTCTAGATGTGTTTGCTTTGCCCGTTTACAACGCAATGTGGGAATACTCTCTTGGTGTTGTTCACTTATAGGCCATTGTTGTTGTCCCACTACCGATTTGAATAAACCACTCTTCCGTCTGTCCGTGCTTCTCTTGGTGTTCGACGATGGATCTTTTGTTTACTATTAACAGCTCCACATATTTTGCTTATTTTGTAGTCATTATATGCACTGCTCTATTTGCTACAAAATTCAATTAAATAAAAATTAATTGTGAATTAACTATTGTATACTAGAACATATTTTAATAAGTAAAACAATTGCAAAATATTAAAACAACTGTATTTATTCATTTACAGAATAAAAAATACGACATCAAATAAACAATTTTAGACTGATTGGTTGTTTAAAAATGGCACAAAAATTTCATGACTATTTCAAATTGTACCATTATAATCAACTCTGTTGTTATTACGTAGACTGAAGAAGTTAGGGGTTCCAATAAATGAATTGTTGAGACTATAACTATTAGTCGAAAAAGGTTTTATTGTTTAATTTAAACAAAGAAGTTGCCTTTTTCTCTTCTTACTGTAGGTATTCTATATGGGTTTTATAGACAGAATAAAATTTTAATATTTTATTCGCTAAAATATAAAAACTGAAGATTATCAAAATACAGTATGTAGTTTTTATTTTATTTTATTCATCAAAAACGAGTTGAAAGTGTTTTATATGAATAAAAAAAATCTAGTAGCTAGATTAAATTTAACGGTAATTGGTATCAAACGACGAATTGAACAAGGCTGATCCATTTCGTTAGTTAATGGTGGTGATGGGGTTACAGGCGAAGACAATGCTCCCGAAGTATTATTAGCCCATTTTGTACCACGCTACATAAATGTTTTAATATCTTAATGAAATTTTCAGGGCTAGGTAGAAATCGGTCAAAAATCATTTCTGAAAAAAAAAATTTTTCCGCCAGTGGTTACCTGCGGAAACTGCTGGTCGAGATCTCGACCGCTGGGATAATTAGAGCAATTAATTTTCTGTGTAATATGAAATATAATAAAATAAATTTTAAATTAATATAGGTGCTAAAGCTACAAATAAATAAAAACAATAAAGGAATTTAGTTATCATTTTAGTTTTAAAAAAAAAAAATTATTTTAAATTTTTGTGGAAGACTTTGAGCAATTGCCCACATGTAAGTTTACATTACATTTAGTGCAAATATAGGCAGTATGCTTCTTGCATATTTTGCACTGCCGATAGCAGCCCTTGACACACAAAGGAGTCATTCCATGTCAAACGGTACGGATTTTTTACATCACTAACTTGAATTGCTTCGGCAGTTTGTGTATGCATTCTTCCCTTAAAAATATTTTATACGTGTTTCAAGAAAAAAATATAAATTTTTTTTTCAAATGTTATGACCAATTGAACTTTGGTGAAATGGCGATATTTTCAAAGAGGTGTGTTCATTCAATCGCATGTAACTCCTGAAATACTGGATCGATTTTAATGTGATATACCTTGTTTTGAAGGTAATTTCAATTTCTTCTAAAATACCAAAGCGGTATGACATCGTTAAAAATAGAATGCATTATTTCACCACTTCAAAAATCACACACAGTCTGTAAAAAAGACCTATAAGAATACACCCTCAAAATTAAAAAAAAAAAAGATGTAATCAGTTTGAAAATCGAAATAAAAAGATGAAAATGATACAAACTTAAAAAAATGGTATTGGGATATGTCATACTGCTTTGGTATTTTAGAAGAAATTGAAATTACCTTCAAAACAAGGTATATCACATTAAAATCGATCCAGTATTTCAGGAGTTACATGCGATTGAATGAACACACCTCTTTGAAAAAATCGCCATTTCACCAAAGTTCAATTGGTCATAACTTTTGAAAAACAATTTTCATATTTTTTTTTTTCTCATCGGGGATGAAGTAGAATTTGTAGAGGACTAAATCTGCAAATTTCCATAAAAATCGGAATCATTGCGTTAAATTTTTTCCCAAATTCGTACCGTTTGACATGGAATGACTCAAAGACATGTGTATCCCTTTTATTTTGGGCAATGATGTTGGTCGATCTATGAAGTCGTCGTAACTTTCGTTTTCTTCATCGGACGAAGTTAATACGGTGTTTGTTGCAGCTTCGACGGATAATAACAAAGTTTTTGTTATGAAATTCTTAAAAGCAATTTGACTCATGAGCTTCTGATAGGTTTTTTCAGCAATCATGTAATGCAATTTCCATGCATTGACACTGGCACTGTCCAAGCAAGTAACCCAAAGTGGCCACCTCCACTTCTTCCCTCTGCTTCCAATCCGATAATTAGCGACAGCATTATCATGCAAATCAAATCCGCCCATATATTTATTGTAATTAGCTATAAGGTTGGCTTGGGGTGCAGCGATCCGCTTCTTTTGTTACATTTCTTATCGGATCGATCTGATCATAGTTCCTAGCCAAAGTGACTTCTGCATTGTCTCTCCATCGAACCAGTGAAGTCTTATGCTCTTTGTCGAATAAGTAATCCTTATCATGTCGAGGTTGTAGAATATTTGATGATATTTTGTAAAGTTGAATCTTTCTGGGTAGCTGAACGTATCATATTGTATGTGATGGGCAATGCATTGATGTTGTCCTGAACAATAAATTTTACCTCGGCTTCCAGTTTTGCACAAGCAATTACGACATCTTCGTCGAGTTTTTGATTTTTATTAACCCTTTCGACCCGACTTTCGAATGGCAATAGTGCAATAATATTTTTGGTTGCAGCATGTTATTTAAGTAACAACTAAGGTATTGGCGAATGAAAATATGAGAAATAATAATTGGGGGGCTGGGGGAGTGGTGGTAAACCATTGTACCAGTCGGGATGTTAAGTGGTACAAATGAGTACCAACCGTCCGATAAAATAAACTACATCAGAAAGAAGTAAAGCAAATAATATATAAAATTTTATTGAATTTTTACTGAAAAAGAGAAGTACGTATTAAAAATTATAAGAAATGTGTTTTTACATAAAAATCATATATGATATGAGGCAATGACTGATTTCCCAGTGATCTATGGCATGACCAATAATCTTTGAGGGATGGAAGTCGATTGTAGCACATTACAAACATGCATCCAACAATTGCTTTTATTTCACCAGCGTTGGTTTCCGTTATTTTTACTTTTTTGGTACTGGGTTGGTTGCTTTCAAAAATTTTGATACGTTCATTTGTACATTGGACTATGTATATGTAGGCTGATCTAGGTAATAACTTATTGAAAACATCAATTATAGACGAACGCTGAGGTATGTGATCTGCTATTTTGCAGCCACGAGAATTAAAAATAGTTTTGTTGGGTACAAAGTACTCATCAGGAGTACTACAAATAAAATTGGTATCGAATGCGCCAGGTTGTGAACGAAGCCAATACTAGCTGGCTCATTACTGCCTAAGACTTCATCGGCAGCCTCATTCACTTTATCTACTATGTCGTCTGCTCTATCTTCCTCATCATCGCTTTCGCTGGAGCTAGACACACCACTTGGCAAAAATTCCTCAGAGCTTCCTCCAGAAAAGTCCTCCAAGTCGCTAACGCTATCAGCTTCATCTTCCAAAATTTTTCTTATATCTTCTGGATCCATTTCTAAGCAAACAAAAATTTTTTTCCGAAAAGTGGAATTACATTATTTACTGCTCATCGGACTGATGGTACAAATATGTACCACCATACCGGACGAATGGTACACATATGTACCATAATCTAAAATAACAATAAAACACATATATTTTTTATAAATACTTACATGCTGCAGTTATAAATACTTGCAAAAACTTAACTTCTTTTATATTTTGAATAATTTTGCAACTTTCACTGTAAATTTCACACAAAAACTTAACAATAACTAGATACACACTTCACTCTAGCTGCGTAGCGACTGACAAAAAATGACACAGCACATTTAAAAAACAAATTAAAATAACGGGACTTCTTCGAATGTATTCAACAAAGTTTGAAGATGATGTGGTACGTTTCACAACCATGAATCATTTCATTTACAACTTTTAGAGACGTTCAAAGTTTAGGTGGTACACATATGTACCATCCGGGTCGAAAGGGTTAATCAGCTTAGATAAAATATCCGCACAACCAAATTTTTGAGTGGACACGTAACTCAATTCAAAATTTTAGGACATAAATGTTAGTACCCAGAGCTGCAATCGGCTTTCTGTATAAGCGGCTATGCCCTTTTTGCTACCGAATATGGACAGCAACGGTTTATGGTCCGTTTCTAGTTTAAAACTACGACCGTAAAGCATTTTATGAAATCTGCTTACAGCGAAGACAAGAGCTAGACCCTCTTTCTCGATCTGTGAGTAATTTCGCTCTGCCGGTGTTAGCGATCTCGAGACATGATACACGGCTTTTTCGGAACCATCAGGGAATTGGTGGCAAATGTACGCTCCAATGCCCACATTTGATGCATCTGCTGCAACCTTGATTGGCAATCTGGGATCGTAGTGGGTAAGCATGAAGCCGGATGCTAAGATGTCCTTGAACTTTTTAAAAGCCTCCTCACATGACTTGCACCACTTCCACTCACGGTTCTGTTGTAGCAAATCATCTAATGGTGCTCTTAGTTGTCGCATTTTCCGAATAAATTTACCGTAGTAATTGATTGCACCCAGGAAAGATCGAAGCTCTGAAACATTTGTAGGAGCTGGCATGTCCAAAATGGCTGATATTTTGAGGGGATCTGGACGAATGCCACTGCCATCGACCTTATACCCAAGGTAGGTGCAACAACGAGAGAAGAAATTACATTTATCAATGTTAATTGTAAGATTATACCTTTGAAACCGAGCAAAAACTTCGTCAACTGCTTTCCTATTTTCTTCTTGTGAAGGTGTCGCTATTATAACGTTATCAAGATACGGATGAGCAAACTTGACACCGGCCAATATTGTGTCAATTGCCTGCTGAAAAGCTCCAGGCGCTGATTTGATTCCTGGGGCAAGTCGGTTGAAGCTATATAGACCTCTGTGAGTGTTGATGACGAGAATTTCTTTAGTAGCATCATCGACTTCTAATTGCATATACAGGCATCCGCCAAATCAATACGTGTGAAAAATTTGCAGTTGTTGAAATGTACAAATATATCATCCGGCAACGAAAGGGGATAGGTGTGAGGTTCCATACATTCGTTCAATCCGGTGGAATAGTCTGCGCATATACGAACTTTGCCGTTGGCCCGTTTTACAACAACAATCGGTGCAGCCCATCTGGAGTAACTTACAGGTGTGATGATATTAGCCTGCTTCAGGCGTTGTAGTTCGTTGTCAACTTGTTTTAAAGCAGCATATGCAACAGGTCGTTTTGGCCTAAAAACAGGTTGCACATTTTCTTTTAGTTTTAGGCTGACTTTAAATGTAGAGCAATGCCCAGGCTGACTCAAAAATAGCGTTGGAAATTTGTTTTTCATCATTTCAATTTCACTGACATTAATGTTGTTGCAAATTGAGTCAATTGGTAGACTCCAAATTCCGAGTTGATCCATCACATCGGTTCCCATAACATTTAAATGGTTGTGTTGCGTCACGAAAAGAGTTGTTGTGATTTTCTTTTCTTTAAACTATACCTCTGCTGAACACTGGCCCATAAGCTCGAGAAATATTTTTGGAAATAATGGTGATGTCTGCGCCAGTATCAAACTGCAGCCGCTGCTTTACGCCATTTATTTTAACAGTGATGTGTTTTCTGTTTGCTGTAACACTGTTGATGCCAGTAAGACTTACTTGGGCTTTGCGATGCTTGTTCTTGTTTTTTGTTGCCACTGCGCTGCTTGCTTTGCTGTACTGTCGTGCTGCTTGTGCTGTTGTCGTGCTGCTTACGTTGTGAAGAAAAACACGCACAATACCCCTCTTTATGACCGATGATGCCGCACTACTCACACAAGTGTTTGCTGTATTTGCAATTTTTAGCAAAATGCATTTCGCCACACTGCCAACATGGACGTCGCGGTTTTTCACTTAGTGAGTTGTTGTTCGGTTGCTGTTCTTTTCTTTTAAATTGAACGGACGACATTTTGTTCGACTGCGACAGCATCCCTTCTCAGGCTGTGCATACGATGAACCTCTGCCACCATCTTGTCTATAGTATATGCACCTTCAGCGTCTCCCTCCAAAAAATTCAAAAGGCGGGCTCTTATGTCGGCATCTTCAGGAGCTTGCAACCCTCTGAGAAACATCAAACATTTGAATTGGTTCTCCTTTAACTTACCAAACTCAAAGTTGTCACAATTACGATTTACCATTGCTCCATACGTGATGAAATCCATTTGTGAATTTTTGGTGAATTGCAAGCAGGCAACACGCGCACTGATAATGGACTCCTTTCTACCAAACAGTGTCTTAATTGTTGCTACTGTTGTTTCAAAATCCAATTCGCGAGGTGCTTTCAGCAGCAGGTAGTCGGCATAGCTGTCAAAAATTCACATAAATTTACCCTAAACTCCACATTCTCTTTAATAATTGTTGAATTTCAATTTATTTTCCTTTTTGTTCTATTTATTTAACATTTTAAATAAAAACCATTATTATTTTTAAAAATTTAAGAGTTTATTCGGTTTTAAGTCATATTACAAAACATCTCCCATGTGTGCTCGCCATTGTATATATACAAACAAAACAAAAATTGACATAACGAACATGACTAAAAAAAATAGCTGGCGTTTCAACACCACCTTGTAGAGTGATTTCACCATGATATAGTCTGAACACCTTCAAACAATATCATGTATTATTTCTATGTGTGCAATACACATGCCATTTTTTATTTAGAACGAGTTCTATTTTCAAGTGACAAACCATCTGACATCAGCTGTTTTTATAAAAAAAATTTTGTGGCGGCAAAAATTAATTGAAATTTTAATAAATATAATTTATAAATAGTAAAACAAAAATACAAAAAAAACTATACAAATTTATTGTTGAAAATGGAGGGAAAAATTGAAAAGTAGTTAACAAAAGTAAGTACATACATATGTATGTATTTTTTATTGCAATTTTTATAGTTATTTTTATGTTGTTAAAGTATGACTGGTGCTAAGAAGCGGTTCTACAGTTGATCGAAATGTGGCAAGAGAAGGAATGCTTGTATAACCCGCGGAATAAGTTTTACCATATCAGCTGTTTTAAGATTTTTTTTGATAGGTTATGTGAAATGAAATTGACATACCATCATTTGTACATGTAAATTATAAACCGTATGTGAAACTCAAATTTTGGCATACACATGAAAACACATGTGTGACATTCCACATGACAAATACACACAATGTGAACACAGCTTTAATGCATGTACATAATACTATGTTTCCACGACGACTTGAATCACCTGCTTCGCTTTCTGAATCATGTTTATGAATCATGCTGTTTACATGACCAAAAAACTTGATTCGATTTGACAGTTGTCTTTAATAAACAAACAGAATAAAAAAACAGAATTTACAATTTGTGGAAAATAATTTTGTTTAATGGACAAACAAAAGTGAGTGGAAATTAGTTAGCTTATTTGAAAAAAAAAACATACATTCGTATGTATTTACTTTCTTTACTTCCAGCAACAAGAAAATAATTTGCTTTGTTTACAATAATATTAAATTTTTACAGCTAGTGCAGATAAACTTGCGATAAAAATTAGAGAAGAGTACAATTTTTCGTGCTTCGCAAGTTGATTCAATATGAATCTACTTGATTCGCTCTTAAAATTTTGTATGGTGAAGCAAGTTGTTTTACTCATGATTGGGGTGTGAAGCATGAATAGAGAGCGAAGCATGTATCGTGGAAACGTAGTATTATGTGATATAGTAAATATGATAAACCGTGCGCAAGCTTATTTGTATTTTATGACATGAAAAATTCGGATAAAAATAAGCTAAATGTCCGTCCAAGAGAATCATGAGAAGCGTCCGTTCAAGGGAAATCGACTGCAATGCTTTTAAGGGATATTTCACGTATATACATGTTAAAACTTTTTTTGATACATTTTAATTTGTATAAGATAAATAATTAAGGCCCATTATTACAACTTGGCAATAGTTAAAGGTATGATGTTATCGGACAGATAAGAAGTATTTGGTTATTATAAGTTTACTTTAATCTAAAACCGACCGATAAGCTAAAGGGAAGATCATCTTGCCTTTAAATTTTATAGTGAGGTTTATGTATTTGAAGTTGTCATATGTTCTGGAAAAACTGTCAACTTCATGAAAAATAAATTAATTTTAATTTTATTTTGCAAACAAATAATTTGATAAACAAAAATGGAAAGCAGAAGTTTGATTTATATTAACCCATTTACCGCCGCTGTACTCAATTAATTAAGGACTAAATACAGAAGTATAATCAAATATAAATTTAAAACTTATCAAACAAACAACTTATTAAAAAAAACATATAAAGGACTTGTTCCAGTAACTCGACAAGCCACAAAAGTAAAATAAGTTTAGACAAAATTTAAAAATGTACGAATTTTATAAAAAACTAGCTAAACCCGGTGTGCTTTGCTACCCCCCCTCGTCATAAAATAAAACGTATTTATATATTTACAAACATTTATTTATTTAATTTTAATGTATTTATTGCAATGCTTTAGGCGAGACCATGCCCCTTTGTCCACTTACATAGCCAAGAATTTATTATTTCGTAAGAATATACTGTTGTGAAAATTTAATGACGATCGGTCCAGTAGTTAAGACTATATTACGATGTTTAATTTTTCTAAAAAGAGGCGTGGTCCCACTCACTTTTCTCCTGGTACGTATTCCTAATTATGCCAATACCATATGTACCAAATATCACCGACGTACGTCAAAAAATGCCCAAAATATGGCGGGTTAAATTTGTGGGTTATATGGGCGGTGCCACCCCCGTTTGTACAATCAAAACTTCATATAGCCTATTATTCCTTCCAGAGTCACAGTAACATGCTGTAAAAATTTCAGGCAGATTGGTCCAAGGGTTTGGCCTCCTATTAAGCACAAACATACAGACACACATTAATTTATATATATAGATTATATATATAGATTAAACGCAATATAATTTAAGGTGAAATGGGGCGAAAAATGGGGATTTGGTAATAAAAAAGTATATAAAACTTTAGGTAAATACATATTACAAAAAAAGTATTTTGTATAGCAAACATTGTTAGTGGTATAAGTAAGTATCTGAATTAAAAAAAGGGGGCGATGAAGTAGGCGTGGTTCATAGTTATATGGCGACGTAAACAGTATTAAGAGCAATATACTACCAAATAAAAAAATACGTTGGAATGAACAAATTTGTATAGAGAACAAAAAGTATAAAACTTTCAAAAATTTGGCGTGAAAAGGGGCGTGAAAGGGGCGTGGCTTAAGAAATCTTTATTTTTACCTCGCCTGGAGTATATAATGTGTATACAATTTGAAGTAAATCTGTTAAAAACTATATGGGAGCAATTACATAATTTTTAAAAAGTGGGCGTAAAAATGGGCGTGGTAAAAAAAGTACCCTATTAATCATACCAGAGTCCCAGTTAAATGCTGTGAAAATTTCAAAAATATCGGTCCAGAGGTTTGGTCTCCAATTACAATATTTTAAAAAAGTGGGCGTAAAAGTGGGCGTGGTAAAAAAAGTACCCTATTATTCCTTCCAGAGTCACAGTAACATGCTGTGAAAATTTCATCAAAATCGGCTCAGCCGTTTTGGAGTCTATACGTTACATACATACATACATACATACATACATACATTGAATTTTATATATATAGATATGTTTTACATATTTGAGACTATAAAAGATATCAGAAATATGTAAATTAAAATAGTTTAGTTTGAAATGAAGTCTTATGTAAAAACAATTAAAAACAAGTGGCGTATCGAGTTCCTATATCAAGTCCTTCAAATATTCGACAAGTCGGAATAAATATTGTTATTGTATTGTTTCTATTAATTTCAAAATTATGTATTTACAATTGATATATTTTGCAATTAAGCAAATTAAATACTGAACTTTTCAGGAATATGTTTATAGATAGTTTGTCTATTCAAAATATTCTTCGTTGATTTATTAATGATATAGTTTACGCCTTTGAATATGTTTCAAACTAATTGTTAGTATAGCAGCCACAAATGCTGAGGTGCCCTGTAATAAAAAAAGATTTATATAAATAAATTTAATTGCTATTCTTTTAACTCTCGTACAAACCTCTAGTCCAACTAATGTCCAATCAGATATTTCTTCAATTCTTTGATTTATTGAATACATATCCAAAAGCTTATTAACACATCCTGTGGTAAATAGACTCGTTTCAACTGTATTGTTCCTATTAAGATAACAGCTCAGTGGTATTGCGAGACCAGCTGCTGTATAATCATTTGGTCCAAATTTGCCGCAGCACTCGTACTGAAAAGAAAAAATAAAGGATTCTTAAGGTTTTATTTTGTTTTAAATTTTTGTTGATAAAAAATTAAAATGTAAAAGTTATGCATAATATAATATATTTTTTTTTAAATAATCGAACAATACTAACCCAACTCAGAAGCCAAAGTTCAACCTAATGATTTTTTGGGTTGTCTTCTTTCAATGGTATTGTGGTAAAAAAAAGATAAACGTTACGAATTTTGTAAAATATTTTATTTCATGGTGTAATTATACACATATGTATTTACACCGTGATTTTATTTAATATATTTACATATTCTGAAGATAATGTCATAAAGTATTTTTTGGAATTTTTTGCTTAACCAAAAGTAATGATAATTGTTTTTTTTTTATTACAAACATAAATATGTGATGTCAAAAACATAAAAACAGCTTTTTATCAGATAGCACACCTTTTCAGGGTAATGAAAATAAATAACCATTCATGAATAAAAAATCCGCGGGAGTTTTAACATTGAATTTGAATAGGAGAAATTAAAAAAGGGAAAAAACTCCCTCGGAATTTTTATTCATGATTGGGCTGATTATTTAATCATATTTTCAATGATCTTTCGTTTCAAAATCACCAACTTCAAATGCGTATAAAAAATCTCTCATTGTACTAAAAAAAACCGTTAAAGCAAAGACTATAAATATATAATAATATAATATAAATCTATAGTCTTTGGCTAAAGGTGTTGTTATGGATAATTTCAACTTTCATTTGCAATTGGTCTCATCCCATTCCCATTTTGTTTGTTGCATTGTGGAATTATTTAGAAAATTAAAATAACGATGCAAATGACCGGTATAAGGGTAAGGTAAGGGGGGTATAAAAGCTGGCCCGCTAGCTCAGTAAGCAATATTTATCTTAACCAGGGTTTGGCACGTAAGCATACTTCACACCCCTGGAAGTATGTTTAAAAATATCTCGAAAAGAAATTCTAAAAGCACTATTAAGGGAAAAGAAGGAATGATAATATGCGTATCACCTGAGTGATAATATGGCCAGATGGTTGCCATATAGGGGTACACTTGTCCCATCCCCGACCTATGAGTGTCGAAGTACCCGGAATCTAAAACCTGTCCCGTTTACAAAACAATCGTTAAATTACACTTTTACTTACCATAGCCTGATTCTTCCTAGCATCCATTAAAAAAAATTACCAGATCATTTTAAATTTGTTTTGTGTGTTTTGTATTTAATCCATTTTTTGTTTATTAATTTTCTTTTTAAGTAAAAAATATACATATATGTATATTGTTTTAAACTAAATATGTAATTACAATATGTTTTTGTCACACTTAAATAGTTTTTGTTAGGTTTTAATTAATTTTTCTTTGTTTGTATTTGTTTTGTTGATTTTTTTTACATAAGCTTATATAAATTGTAGGTGATTTTTTTATTTTAGTTTTAGTAAATGAAATAAAAAAAATAAATTAAACATATTTTTGTTTTCTTAATTAATATTAAAGAAAAAATATGTATGTAATCATAAAAATCTAATACATAATAATGCTATATTTACGTTTTTATAATCTAATTAAATCTTTTTGCTTATTTGTTTTGTTACATAAACATTAATTTAACATAATTTTAAATGAAAACCCTAGCTAATAATTTTTTTTTTTTAAGGTCAGGCTTGTCCAGGGTGGTTAAAATGGATCAGCTGGGTTGGTGTTCACGACAGTGAAGATCTCTTTTGCAGCAGTGGTAAGAGGCGAATCGTTCAATGCACTCGCTTCTCTTAAGTATTGATTGGCAAGATTAAGGTCAGCGGTGAAGAACTTATGGTGGAGGTCGTTCGACAATAGTTGCATATTCTTTATTAGGGGAGCTTTGCCAGATGCATACATAAAAGCAGCGCAACGGATTATTAATCTTGTGTTAACGTTCGTCTTAAATCTAGAGAAATAAGCACTATTGTAAAGGCGGCTAAAGCGCCATGTAAATTGGCTTGCAGTCTTATACTGCGTGCCATAAATAGATACCACTTGAGAACTCCAGGCCATTGTCTTGAGCATCTGCACACAATTCAGTATGGATTGTCTAGTCACCGTCGTGAATATCATTTGTGCAAACTCTCCCGTCAGTTTACCCAAAGATGCTGCTGCCTGTTCTAGGTATTTAATTGGAGCCAGCCCATACATGCTCACATGAGTTAGGCAGGACCCAAAGAATAAAGCCTTGACGGCCACAGACGGGACATCAGATGAGTTTGTTATGATCATTTTTATGAGGATCATGCTCAACAGTTTAAGAGCTGCTGGATCCTGGACGCTAAAAGATTTGGAAATTGCGTCTATGGCCGAGAAGTGCGGTGGAACAAGTTCCAGGGTCCACCCTGTTGGACGATAGATGTCACGGAAGTGCTTGTCCAGACGTTGCGACATTGAGGTGAACACTGATTCAGGCGTTCTGGATAGCAATTTTACTAGATGTAGTAGAAGTGTTCCAAACGCGGCACGAAATATCGGCTCGTCCTGCTCCACTTTGTCTTGAGCAGCTGAATCGCACAACTTTTTGGACATCACAATCCAAAAGTTTTCTATGGCATCTTTTGATAGATCAACAGTGGAATTCTCCTTGGTGTCTGAGTTCTCAGAGACGTCATGAGCAAGGCCCTGTCCTACCGGTTTGGTAGAATCCACGGCTTTCTGCTTAACATTGATTAAGTTTGGGTTAATAGTGGAGATTACAGCAGTTTCCTCTATCTCTGCTTGCCCTTTGAACTCTGAAGAGTCATCTATTAGCTCAGCAAATAGTAATTCCTCCAGATTGTTGGGAGATGGGATGCATAATAGTGCAATTTGAAAGTCTGAAAAAACCCCAGAATAAATGCCCGCAGCACCACTAAGAAATTTGATTAATCGATAGTAGGCGGTTTTTCTCTGCCCAGATGTCGGCATACCATACTGTTGTTTAGGGCAGTGGACCTTGATGAACATTTCATCGGTCCAGTCGGTTCTTTCGGCCGCATCCTCCCCTCCCTCACCAGGCAAAGAGTCAAATACCACGCCAGTGTTGCCGTCTGTGGAAATCAGCTGCAGTTGTTCGGATGCCATAATAATTGATGAGATATTGATAGAAAAATTGATTCGCTGATAATTCTCAAAAAGCGTCTTTATAAAAAAGATGAGTGACAGTGTGTCAATGGATTTAAAATTGAAAAAGTTTATGGCAAAAATGCGATGTTAACTTGAATGTTGGATGCTTAGGGTCCTTGATATTCGGTCAATTTTTCTTAAAAAATTGTGAAATTGCGAAACTTGAAAGCGTTGATATTGGGAAGTTGGTAATAACTGAGAATACAATCTTTAAGTTTGTTGAGAAAACAAATTTTTTATTTTCCTTTAATTTAGTCCTTCCTTTTTTGATTCACTTAACACACTAATTTTATTTTTACACACTCAACCTCTCGTGATCGTTGTTCAAACTCGACTAACTTTTTAACTTTTCTTCATGCCTGTACAACTTCACAAAAATGTCATTTCGCTCAATAACAACCAAGGTGAATTTAAATATTTAATTTCACCATGATAACAACCAAGTAAGTAAGTAAGTAAATACATATTTATTGAGTCTTTTTTTCTTTCGATAACATGTGTTAACTAAATGATAACATGGCTCGTTACCAAACCCATTACAAATCATTAGCAACGCTTTACAATTTAAAAAAATGTTATTTTCAAACTTTTAATTTTGAAGATATTTAATGTTACATCTTTGTTTTTATTTATTCTCTTTTTTATTATTATTATATTTTAATTTTAATCTAATTATTTAATTACTATTTTACTGTGCACATCTATATTGTAATCGTCATAAAATCACATGCTGTAACTTAAAAGATTAATTTCTTGTTGCATGTGATATTCAATAAAATAAATAAAATAAAATAAATAAAAAATAAATAAATAAATCATGAATGAAAGAAACAAGATTACGCATTGCGCAGATTCTTTAGTTTTGTTGCTCTCAATCAGATATATTTGTGACGTAGACAGAGGGCATTCTGGCTTATGGTCAGTGCTGCCAGAAAATGAATTTCAAAATATGCTAAAACTTGAAAAACTAAGTGCTAAAATGTTCTACAGAAGAAAAAATAAGTGCTAAATTTTTTCAATGTAACAGTACAATTTTTATTTCAAATGTTACAAATATAAATTATAGTTTTTTCTAATTTTGTTCATAACAATTGTTGACTTGTTTTAATAGATTACATTTCATATATTAATTCAAAAATTTCCATGTTCATTTACTTACCACACCGAAAGAAATTTAGTTGAAATATTAGTAAAAGTTATTTCATATTTCTCCAAAAGTATTTTTTGGAGTAAAATAGTAAAAATTTTTTCGAGAAAAAAATTTTTTTTATCAAGCAAATTTATTAAAAATTTCAATGCATTTTCCAGAAAAAAAATGCTAAATCTAGCACTGAAAGTGCTAAAATAGCAACACTGTTTATGGTGAAAAGTAAAAAGTCATTAAAGTTAAAAAAATCGTGTAAATTAAAAACTAAAATGTGGTGTGCAGTGAAAAATTGTTGTAGCAATAATAGAAAAAAAAACTGTGTACAATCAGTTTATTTCATTTTCCGGCAGATCCAAAGTTATTAAAGCAATGGATAAGTTTTTGTTGCCGGAAAAGTAAAATAAATCCATAGCAGAAAACGAAAAATGTTCATCGTATTCGTGAGTTGACCATTTGTCAGTGGGTGGGCTATCAAATCCGACTCAAAAAACTATAGAACACATGCAAGACCTTGAAAATATTTTCGAAGAAAACAATAGACAAGGCTTGCTAATTAAAGACAACTTCATAAAGTCTCACGTACAACAGGCTGATCATATTGAATGTGACAAAAAAGTAAAAACCCTTTCGAGTTCGAGAAAAAGAAAATATAAAAAAATAATAAATTAAATTTCTTATTTTATATTAATAACATACATAAATATTTAAAAATAAAAACACAGGAAAAAAAAACAATGTCTCAATCTCAATATTTTTTTTTTCATAATTACAAAATATTCAAAACATAAAAAATCAATATATGTACATATCAATTTATAAATAATAAAAAACAAACAAGTATAAAACAATAAAGTGTTTTACAAACAGAATAAAATATAGTATGTTTATAACAACAAAATTAAATATGAAAAAAGAAAATTCTATGATTTTTCGTTTTATTTTATTAAAAATAAAAAATAACCGTAATATTTTTTCATTTCCAACAAAAATCTCATACTGTTTTTATAACAAACAGTTGTGTGCTCTGATGACGTAGATGCGCAGTAGAAAATTTTTTTAAAGAGAGGAATGCGCCATCTGTGTTTATTGCTTCATGTACATATATAAGTAACATAGAACTATTGTCGTCTTATTCTATTACACGGTGTTTTATGAAAACGCTACTTGCAAAATTTTTAAAGAATATATGTACGTATCAGAGATCGGCAATGAATCGTTTTTTTACGATTCACAACTACTCATAACATTTTAAGTATAAGTGGTTTTAAACCATTGAAATTTAACTACTCTGAGTTACTCAAACTCACAACAACGTTAACTTATAAATGCGGGTGGATATACGTATGAGTACTACGCCGAATTCGATCTCATACCATTCCCAATATGTTTGATTCATAAACAACGGTATTTAGATTTACATCTCATATACTCACATACTCATAAAGTATTCAACTCAGTTAAGTCATTAAAAAAAAATGTCAGCTTATTCCGTTATGTATTTATAGAAAATAAGTAAAAAAGAAATATAAAAACATACAAATAAGTTTATAGGAAAACATATTGGGGAAAATATAACATTTATTATTCTGTATAATTTTTATAAGCGGACTGTAAAAAATGAACGACACATGAGTGTATGCGAGTCATACTTATTTTTTTTATCGTCTACGTACATTGAGTCAAAATAAACAAAATCATACATGAGATTAAGTCTGAATATAATGAGTACTTCAAACTTTAAAGATGAATATTGGTTTGATGATATTGAGACAAGTATGAGTACGTATAAGTACGATAAATTATAAGTCATGATTCAAGTATACTCACTTTTTCAGTACTCATAACTGATCTCTGGTGCGTATCAAGAATGATAAAATAAAGATTACTTCATGTGCATGATTTCCCGTTATGTGACGTAGAAGTTCCATTCTAAGTGTTAACAAGAATGTTTCATGTGTTTGAATTAAAATTTCTTGCGAAAAATGTATGTTTTATGTGATAGTTGGCAACCTTGCAATTGAAATCACTGAGAGTTCTAAAATAATATGTTTAAAAAAGAAAAACAAACAAAAAAAAAACAACAACAAATATATACATGAAGAGTGCAGTGAGCAAATGCAAGCAAAACATGAGTAAAAAAAAACAAGTCAAAAAAATTAGCCAATAGAAACACAGAATGTATGACGTCACAGGGCCTAAATGCGCAGAACATTTTAAAATTTTACGTGCGTTGGCGTAATCTTTATTTTATCATTCTTGCGTACCACGCACGTAAAATTTTAAAATGTTCTGCGCATTTAGGCCATGTATTGCAAGTTTATCAACAAACAGCTTTTGAAGAGAATTTTTACAGAAGGGTCGGACCTTTGAGGTGTCATATATGTAAGTATTGGAGTATTTCCTAGTGGGACTTACATAGTGTTTATTGATACACTACCGCAAAATTCTACTTTCAAATATTTCCAGTTCTTTGGCCACTATGGGTGAAATAGTGAACCAGATTGGAAACCTGATCTTATAGTCACCTTGTAGAGAAGCAGCTTGGTTGTCTGAGGTAAGTGTTTGTTATTAAATATGAATGAAAACATCCCGGTTATTTGTTTTGCTTCTTGTATTGTGGAACGTGCATGTGAGTTAAATCGTAACATCTTGTCAAAGGAGATACCTAGGTACTTAGTGTTAGATTTAAATGGAATCTCGACCCCATCAAGAGCAATGCTTAGCATTTTACTTTGAGATACCACTGAGCGATGACATTTTCCGGAAGGATTTCTAATACAAATGGCCTCTGACTTGCTTGCGTTGATTTTCATTCCCCATGTTTTGTAGAAATCATGTATCAACATGAGGTGTGCTTTGGCGTTATCAAGTGTCAGATATGGTGCATATAAAATTGCTGTAGAATTTTCAGTGGTGTGCGGGAAATACTGAAGAAAGAGATTAAACAGGTACGGCGCAAGGACACTTCCTTGTGGTACTCCACTATTTACATAACCCAATGATGAAGATGTACTCTGAATATGAACGGAGAATTTTCGATCAGACAGGAAACTCTTGATCAATCTCAATAACAACCAAAAAATATAACACTATGTTTCCACGGTACATGCTTCGCTCTCTATTCATGCTTCACACCCCAATCATGTGCGAAACAACTTGCTTCACCATACTTCATCAAGTAGATTCATATTGAATCTACTTGCGAAGCACGAAAAATTGCACTCTTCTCTAATTTTTATCGCAAGTTTATCTGCACTAGCTGTAAAAATTTAATATTATTGTAAACAAAGCAAATTATTTCCTTGTTGCTGGAAGTAAAGAAATTAAATATCTACGTACGAACTAATTTCCACTCACTTTTTTGTTCATTAAAAAAAACTATTTTCCACAAATTGTAAATTCTGTTTTTTTTTATTCTGTTTGTTTATTAAAAACAACTGTCAAATCGAATCAAGTTTATTAGTCATGTAAACAGCATGATTCATTAACATGATTCAGAAAGCGAAGCAGGTGATTCAAGTCGTCGTGGAAACATGTTGTCATATCTAGCAATGTACTAGCAATGTACTGACATTGAAAAAAGGTAAATTGTCAGTTTAGACGACTGTAAGAAAACTAACAATTTCATTTGCACACAATTGTCACACAATGAATTTATCTGTCAACCGAAATTGTCAGTTCACACGGTTGTCAAATTGTTGTGTGGAATTGTCAAATTCGTTTTGCAGCTCTGTGTTTGTGTTTAAAAATTTTAAATATTGTCATGGAACAAAAAAGAGAAATTGGAACCATTTTATCTGCTTATGTCCTAATGCACACTTTAATTTTCTTCTATTTTTTTTTTTCAAAAATTTTATCAATGCTTGTTTTTTTATTTATGTATATACAGATTTGCATTTAGAAATAATTTCTATGACAATGCTGCCATTGGCAGATGAATAAACTTTGCACATATGACAAAAAAAGTGTTTGACAATTGTCTTAAAACAATGACAATGACAAAATTGTGTGTTTACACGATTGTTAGATGTCTGACAATATTTTTGTCTTCCAATGTACTGAAAATGCTTTTTCTTAAAACGTTGGAAGGCAAACATTTTAAGTTTACACGGTTGTTAGACATTTTCTGAACATTTTTCGGACAACGTTGTAATATCTGACGATCGTGGACACATAGCTTTAGAATGGAACTTCTACGTCACATAACGGGAAATCATGTGCATGGCGTAATCTTTATTTTATGATTCTTGCTTCACTGTATTCACGCAAGTGTGCCGGACTATCATTCAGAGGGTTGCGGGTTCGATTCCGCCAAAGACTCTGGGTGTTTTCGAATTTATTTTTAATTAGATATTTTTTAGTATTTTTTTTTTAATAAAACTCCAAAAATTAGCAAAAAATGCATTTTTATTTTCTATTTCAGAAAAGTATCAAAAGTGTAGCCAATGTGGTCCCAAAAGAACTACCTTGTCAATAGTACCTATGTCAGTAGTGGATTTTCATTCAGTCTCGTCTCATCGAACTGTTCAGACGTGTTTTTTTAGTGCGGCTGAATTTTCGGTGAAAAAATCGTAATAGGTGAAAAATTGTAAAAAGTTGAAATTAAACAAAAAAGTGAAAAAATGACTCGTAATAGGTAAAAATAAAAAAAAAAAAAAAACATTAAACATCACATAAAAACTGTATGAGTGTTCCTCTCAGATGTAATTCTGAGAAAGAGCTTAGCTCGACTAGAAAAACTATATGGGTCTCTGAGGAAGAATCCTTAAAAAAATCTGTGGAGAATCTTCTCACTGCAAGAGCCGTGGAACGGCGTCGTTCCTGTTCGCCCAATATAGTGATTTCAACAGATGAAAAAACATCATCTTCATCAAATAGTGCAGTCAAACCTAGAAAACAAGTAGGTATGGATAAATACGTCACAGTTCTTAAGCGACAGAGGAGCCCGACATCTGCTCAAGTGGCATCAAGAACCGCATAAGCGTCAGGGACCCGTCCAGTGTCTTAACTGTCAAGAATTTGGTCACAGCAAGGCGTATTGTAAATTGCCGTAAGTTTGTGTTGCGTGTGGGGAGCTACATGCAACTGCTCAATGCGATAAGTCGAAAACGGATTCAAAAATAAAAAAAATGCAGTAACTGCGGAAGTAATCATACCGCAAATTATAGAGGTTGTCCAATTTACACTCATTTGAAAGGCATAAGTATTACAACAAGACGTCAGTATTACCTGATCATCCTTAACAGCCTAATTTTGCTTTGAGTAACAATTTCCCTCAATTGTTCACTAGTCATGTAAACGCGCCTAGTTCTAGACAAGTTTCTTACGCTAACGTGGTTAAATCTAATATGCCAGGTTTGGATCAGGCACCTAAATCACAATATTACGAGCCTAATATTAACACTCTAGAGACTACATTGCAGACACTTGTCAAAACTATGAACACTTTTATGACCACTATGACATCCATGATGCAGGAAATGCTGAAAATGCAATCCACTATCTTACAAGCCATTTTAAAGAAATGATTTGTTTAAAAATTTGTTTTTGGAATGCGAACGGCCTCCGTCAACATAAAAACGAACTTGAACACTTCCTGATGGATAAGCAAATTGATGTCATGATAATTGCTGAAACTCACTTGACGGCGACAGGGTACTTCAAAATTAATGGCTACGTGTTGTATGATACTAAAGATCCCCGCGGAAGAGCATGTGGAGGTTCGGCAATTCTTATAAAGAACAGAATAAAACATTATTTAATGAACAACATATGTGAAGATTACCTACAAGCAACAAACATTTGTATTGAATTCTGTCAGTACAATTTTGTTTTATCATCAATTTATTCGCCGCCCCGATTTTCAATAAAAGAACATCAATACTACAGATTCTTCAATTCCCTTGGAGCTAGATTTTTAGTTGCTGGTGACTTTAACGCCAAACACACATTTTGGGGTTCACGTCTGGTGACCCCGAAGGGTCGTGAACTCTTCAACACCATTGCCAAAATGGGCTTAGATGTACTCTCAAGTGGACATCCCACCTATTGGCCGACGGACCGACGGAAGATTCCCGATGTTATTGACTTTGGAGTAGTGATAAATATCCCTTTAGAATCGATACAAGTGGAGCCTTCATTAGACTTGTCTTCAGATCACTCTCCTTCTATTATTTCAATGCGTTTCCTTCAAGGGAATGGCTCTCCATTTCGGGACATATCTAAAACCAGATTAAGTTGGATAAAGTATAAAAAGAATTTAAGTTCCCACTGCACGGAAAATGTAGTGTTGAGAACTACCGAGGATATTGATGGGTCGATTGGCAATTTTACTGAGGACATACGAAGAGCTGTACATCACGCCTCCACATACGACGTTGAGTTCAGAAGTGGGACAAATAGAACTTATTTCGCTGAACTCGATCATCTCCTGTCAGAAAAAAGAAGAGTTAGAAGAGAGTGGCAAATTCACAGGTCTCCTGAACTGAAAGCTAGGCTACGGGTATGCAGAGATATACTAAGAAATTTTTTAGAAATCCAAAGAATGGCTTCACTTAAATCTTACTTGGAGGGTCTTGATAGTACCCCAGAATCTGACTATTTGTTATGGAAGGCGGCACGAGGTTTAAAAAGACCAGTTAGAGGAAAGCCTCCTCTGCGAAATCCGACTGGTGACTGGGCTAGAAATGATTACGAGAAGGGGACTTTATTTGTTAATCATTTGAGAAAAGTGTTTACTATAAACAACTCAAATAATGCATCTGATTTGCCTCCACTCGTTATTAGACTTCCTGTACCTCTAAGACTTAGCTTTAATGATGTTCAAAGAGCTATTGGTACTCTGAATCTTAAAAAAGCTCCAGGTATGGATAAAATCAGCAACAAAATGCTTGTGGAGTTACCTCGTGTAGCTAGAAGAATTATCCTATTTATTTTCAATGCTATTTTACGCCTAGAATACTATCCTGCAGATTGGAAGGTATCTATGATTACCATGATTCCTAAGCCAGGGAAGGACCCCACTAAAGTAGAGTCATATAGGCCAATTAATCTACTGCCGATAATTTCAAAACTGTTTGAAAACTTGTTAATGGCTAAGTTGATTCCAATTCTGAACGACACTCAATGTATCCCAAATCACCAATTCGGGTTCAGAGCTAAACACAGCACCATCGAACAAACACACAGATTGGTAAATGTGATAAGACGGTCGTTTGAAGAGAAAAAATACTGTTCCGCGCTTTTCATTAATGTTTCCCAAGCGTTCGACAAAGTCTGGCATGAAGGTTTAATGCATAAAATTAAATTAACTCTGCCTGCTAACACCCACAAACTTATGAAAAGTTATTTATATGGTCGCAAATTTACAATCAAAGAAGGCGATTTTTTAAGCCCCGCTCAGCCAATTGAAGCAGGAGTACCCCAGGGTAGCATACTGGGTCCAACTTTATATTTGATTTATGCATCCGATATGCCACAAACTTATGAAAAGTTATTTATATGGTCGCAAATTTACAATCAAAGAAGGCGATTTTTTAAGCCCCGCTCAGCCAATTGAAGCAGGAGTACCCCAGAGTAGCATACTGGGTCCAACTTTATATTTGATTTATGCATCCGATACGCCGTCAGACCCCATAATACATACTTCAACTTTTGCAGACGATACAGCCTTTATTAGCGTTCATAAGGACCATCAAATAGCATCACAGAACTTGCAGAAATATGTTTATAAACTAGAGAATTGGCTTGAGCTTTGGAAAATCAGGGTTAACGAACAGAAATGTATTCATATAACTTTCACATTGCGAAAAGATACCTGCTCGTTCATCAGAATAAATAATCAAATTATCCCGCAACACAATGAAGTCAAATACCTCGGAATCCACCTCGATCGTCGTTTAACTTGGAAGTATCATATCGACGCAAAACTTACTCAGATGAGATTAAAAGCAGTGCAACTTAATTGGCTAATCAGCAGAAATTCTACATTAAAGTTGGATTGCAAACTTTTGTTGTACAATGCATTTCTAAAGCCAATCTGGTGTTATGGAATTCAATTATGGGGTACTGCCTCAGCATCCAACATTGAAAAAATTCAAAGGGGTCAAAATAAGATTCTACGTACAATTGCTGCAGCTCCATAGTACGTTAAAAATTCTAGAATTCACAAAGATCTAGGCATTCCTTTGGTGAAAGTCGAACTTACAAAATACGCTTCAAAATATGTCAGCAAACTTGAACACCATCCAAACCCACTTGCACGAGACATCCTTAACTTTAGTGGCCATGTTCGGTTGAGAAGGAGGGATACCCTTGCTTTAACTCAAGCGCAAAACAGATGACTGGATCAGTGGATGTAAATTTTCTGTAGTATCATAATATTTTGTCTAGCACTGGCTGGACTTATTATTTTCTTTTAGTATTAAGATTCGAAAACTTATTGTCATTTCATTTCTGAAGATTCAATAAATAAATTTAATGTATTAAAAAAAATAAAAGTAGTGGATTTTCAATGACACGCACATTTTTTATTAATTTATTTTTATTTATTTATTATTATTAGATAGCGTAGCACAACAAGATGAAAATCTTATAAATTAGAGTGCTAGTGGGTATATAAAACAGTATACATACATATTAATTAAAGGAATACAAAATTAGGATTAAACTTGTTTGCGTTGTTTATGATTTGAATTTGATTAGGAAGATGGTTCCAAAGACTAGTGGCGTAAATATAAAATTGGCGTTGTGATAAAAGGCTTTTAAATCTCTTTTGGATTATATTTTTGCCACGATTTGATCTAAAAAATTTTAATTTGCTATAAAGGTAGACAGATTGCATTGATGTGATAATTTTATATAAAAAAATAAGGATTTTAAATTTGAGAAGATTTTCAAAGCTCATTTTATAGATCTGATATGAATAAATAGATATAGATTCCCGGCGTTCTTTACTGAAGACATATCTCGCAACTTTTAGTTTTCTGAAGTCAGTACTGTCACAGTTTGCATAAATTTCGCAGCCATATAACAGAACGGGAATAAGATATGTTTTGGCTAATAGCATACGTATATTGAAAGGGGTTGAATATTTGACAGCCCACAGATTTCGAAGCATTCCAAATATCCTACCTTCGACGAAGTTGATGTGATTAGACCAAGTTAATTTATTATTGAATATTACTCCCAGATTTTTCGAAGAATCTACGAATTCGATATTATCGTTACTTATTGAAAGTTTGATATCATTAGGTAAAGTTCGATTACTTTTTGAAAGAAATATGCATTTGGATTTTGAAGGATTTATACTTAATCCGTTGGTATCAGCCCAGTTGTAGATGTTGGATAAATCATAATTTATATTATTCACTCATGAATGGATGTCATTAATGACAGCACTATTGTAAAAAGCATACATTTGCACCTTGCTATGTGTAATTATATTAGGTAAGTCGTTAATATATAAACAGAATTCCACAGATCCTTGTGGAACTCCTTTGCTCACGTTGAGAGCATTCGAGTTGTTTCCATTCAAACTTACAAGTTGTGATCTGCCTGTGAGGTATGATTTAATTAGTTTGCATGCTGAATTAGAAAAATAAAACATTTTTTGAATTTTTTTTGTTAGTATTGAATGGTCTACAGTGTCGAAGGCTTTGAAATCATGTTGTTATCTAGTTTATTTCTTAAATCTTCTATCACGTCGGAAAGTGCTGTAATACAGCTTCTACCCTTCATAAAGCCAGATTGAAAATCTGATAGAAGTTTATGTTGGCTCTGGTAATCATTCATTTGTCTGAGCATAAGATTTTTCATAACTTTGGACAGAAAGGGTAGAATAGCAATAGGCCGGAAATCATTGTTTTGCTTAGGAATTGGAATAATTTTTGAAATCTTTCATGCTTTTGGAAATATAGATTTTGTAAGGATTGTGTTGAATAGATGAGTAAGAAATGGCAAGATGTTATGGATTAGACTCTAGCGATACGCAAAATTGTAATTCCTAAATCTTGCGGATTTCTTTCCATTTCGATCTACTGTCAATGGCTGAAGAGAATTTTCTTTTATAAAATAGAGATTTGGCCCGTTGTATTCCTTGAACAACATCTTTTCTAGCAGATTTGAATATAAGCTGAAGTTCTAAAGTTTTAAATTTTTTCCACCTACTATGTGCAGCATTACGTATGTAAATTAATTTTTTTTATTTCTGGGGTAAACCAAGGTTGTTGATTGGCCTTAACTAATTTAGTTTTTATAGGAACACAAGCATCAAATAATTGTATAACATTGTCTTGAATAAATAGAAGTTGGTCGTCAACATCATCAAAAGTTTAAATCTGGTGCCAGCGGATGTTTTCTATATGAAGGTTTAACGATGTATAATTAATATTGCGAAAATCACGATAAATTAAATTAATTAATTAAATGTCTATAGTAATTAGCATTGTCTGGGGTATACTAAGTCGCTAGTACTGGTGACTGTGTCAATAGTAAATCAGTACAGTTTCACTATTGACATTTCCTGCAGGAAATACACACAACGTATTTGCTTTTACAACAAAAAATACTGAATAAAAATTTGTTTTTATTAAATGCATTGGTGTTTGCTCTTACATAAGCAACTCAAGAATGATAAAATAAAGATTACGCCATGCGCATGATTTATTTAACCCATTTCTTACCTGCGTGTGTTTGAACACACGTTTAAGATTTCCCGAGTTTAAGGCAGTGCTGGCAGTATTTTTTTTGAGCTTATCCCCAATTTTTGATTTGTCATCCCCAAAAATCCCCAAACTGATTTTTTTTTGATTAAAATTTTTTTCTGCAAAATTTTTATTTTATTTAAAAAATAATATAAAAATAATAAAAATTAATTTTTATTGATAGCTACATATATTAGTAATAGAAAAAAATAAAAGTAATAGAAAAAATTACAAATAATTTAATATATAGAAGTATAAAAAATTATTTACCAGAGTGTAGCATTTCAAACACTTCAGAATCAAAATCTTCTGATTCATCAGCCTCAGAAATTTTATTGTACATATTGCTTGTACATATTAAAAAAGCTTTAGCATTTCAGCAGATGGATTAAATTTCTCAAAACAAATTTAATTATTTTTAGGCCCATTATTACAACTTGGTAATAGTTAAAGGTATGATGTTATCGGACAGATAAGAAGTATTTGGTTATTATAAGTCTACTTTAATCTAAAACCGAACGATAAGCTAAAGGGAAGATCATCTTGCCTTTAATTTTATAGTGAGGTTTATGTATTTGAAGTTGCCATATGTTCTGAAAAATTGACAACTTCATGAAAAATAAATTAATTTTAATTTTGTTTTGCCAATAAATAATTTGATAAACAAAAATGGAAAGCAGACGTTCGATTTATATTTTTTTCATAAACAAATGTTTTCACAAACACACACAATTTACTGTTTCTTGTCAGTAATTTGTCAAAAGTAATCGGGTTTTCACTAGTATTGCCATATTTTAGAAAAAAAATTATTTTATTTTACAAGGAAGTTGTAATAACGAAAAATTTTAAAGGTCACTTTATTCCTCACTTTAATTAAAGTTACCTTTTATTATTAAGAACATTAAAGGCAAGTTGTAATAATGGCCCTTAAAGTATTAAGTTTATTCTGAGAAGTGCTTCCAATAATTCATATTGCATTTTGTTACGTATTTTTGTTTTGGTAGTATTCATTATTGAAAAAACGCGTTTAACGCAAGCGTTAGCCTTTAAAAATATACTCGTATATGTATATTTCAAACCTTTTGCCCAACCTTCACGTTCCCAAGAAGCATTATGATTTTTGTTAATAAAATTAGTATTTGCAGCCATTTTAAACGGTAAAAAATATACTTTTTTGAAATATTTACATACTTCTTTTTTATTAGAACACACATTTTTAGACTTGTCAATTTTTATCCCAAATCACGAAAAAAAATCCTCAATTTGGGGATAAATCCCCTAAACTGACAACGCTGGTTTAAGGAAATATAATGCATATACATACATATACACAAGGTGAATTTAAATACTAGGTGACAGCGTAGCGCCAGCTGATTATTCATGGTGAATTTGAAAATGTCAAAAAGTTATATAAAAAAAAAACTTTTTGACAGTGACGAAAGTTTTTCATATAGAAAAATGCCTGTTGTTCTTGCCTTGTTGTAATTGTTGTAGCAATGCTGTCACCTGGTATTTAATTTCACCATGCATATACACAAGGTGAATTTAAATACTAGGTGATAGCGTAGCGCCAGCTGATTATTCATGGTGAATTTGAAAATGCCAAAAAGTTATATAAAAAAAAAAACTTTTTGACAGTGACGAAAGTTTTTCATATAGAAAAATGCCTGTTGTTCTTGCCTTGTTGTAATTGTTGTAGCAATGCGGTCACCTGGTATTTAATTTCACCATGCATATACATATGTTTAAAATGCGAGTGGTGTTTATGTTAAGAGTTGTTTTTTTTACTAAAAAGAAAAAATTGTTTTAAAAAGGGGGAAGGGGTTTAAAAAGTGTCCAAAAAAAGACTTTTATTAATAAAAGATAAATTTATTATTTCTGCTTTGCCATGTGTTCCCAATTGTCGAAAAATGAACATAAGACACTTTACCCACCGTGCTAGTACGTACTATGACCCCCTCTAACTCCGGCAGTTCTTGACTCATAGAGCTGAAAATTTGTATCTGGCCTACTATTCAATAGTACTAACCTTGGTGCAAATTTCATCCAAATCGGAACACATCGATTTTAAAAATTGGGTAACTTGACACGAAATTGCGCATATGTAGTAAAATGTTTCTTCACACTTTTCATATTTTGGTACGTTATGAATGAACGTCAGTCATTATATTGTGGCCTGTAAAATTGATTGTAAAAAAAATTCCAGTATTGAATGAAATGGTACTTACTGAATGAAAAACAGGTGTATTTTTTGTACAAAGATTTTTTCTCACACTGAAACAAAAAATTTTGTTGAATTTGTTTTGGTGCCACCAAAAATTAAAAAGCGCACCAAAATTTAAAAAAAAAGCGCACCGCGCACCAACTACAGAATTTGTCGTACTAAAAATGGTGCGAAACGCACCAAGTTGACAACGCTGGTTTTAGGGATATTAGTGAGGTATCCAAATTAAGAGGTTTCTCATTTGTTTAAATAAAACGAATAATTCGAACAAGAGATTTCCATTTGTTCGAATAATTCAGTTACATATTTAAAATTAATCGATTTTTTCGAATAAATGAATTTCAAGTAAGTAAAGAAAATTTATTTAATTTTAATAATTATGTTCGAAGTAAAAGATCAGTCAAAGGAAATTTGCAAAAATAGGTAATGCAAACTTATGTGTATAAAACTGAAATACATTGAGTTTCAGAATGTGGACTAATCTAATGTAGTAATTAGACATATTAGACATATATAATTATAGTAAACTTACATTATAAAATACAAGACCAAAAGTAAGTTATTAAAATATGGATTTAATATACTGGAGCTTAATTCCTGACAGGATTTTAATGAAATAGCTTATAAAAATTATTTAAAATTTACATTCATTATTTTTACACTACCATAAGTTCAGTGTGTATTATACGTTTTTATACCCTCCACCACCAAGAGTTGTGAATGAGGGTATATTACGTTTGTCATTCCGTGTGAAACTTTTTTAATATTCATCTGAGTCCCACAAAGTATATATTTTCTTGATCCTTATGAAATTCTAAGCCGATTTAGCCATGTCCGTCTGTCTGTCCGTCTCTGTAAAACACTCTCACGTCCAAACTATACAACTTATCTAAACAAAATTTCCAGAAAAATATTTCTTATTTTGCAGGTAACTTTGGTATTGAAAATCAGCAAAATCGGTAAAGGCCAACCAGAGTTATGGACCAATATGTGAGACAACCTCCATAAAAATTTTATATTTTTTGTCCATTTTATTGCAATATTTTCAAATATATTGCATATAATACCATGCAATTTTGTATACCCTATTTTTATGATAAAAGAAGAAAGTGTGCGGAAAATAGTAAGAATCTGTCCACGATTTCTCATAGCCCCATACAAAAAAATCTACCCGAAATATTGTTCAATTATACATAAATGCTTATAAAATTGGAATATCAAGACAGAATTCGGCAAAAAAAGTTTTATGCAAAAAGAAATCGCCAAACGAATTTTTTTTTAGTTCGGTCCATGTTTGACCATATAACCCATATAAAGTCCACTTCCAAAATTCAATTAAATACGTGTCAAACAGATATAAATAATGTTGAACAGCCAAAATTTGACATAAATAATCCTTATAGGCAAATAAATTGTTTTACTAAATTTTATGGTGGTCGGCCCAGAACTGGTCATAGCTCCCATACAAGGACCACATCTGAAAAAGACATTTGTCCTTATATATACAGTCTAAATATCGGTACCGACTCAAAACTTTACACTTTATACAAAAATCATCCCACAAAATTTTGTGAATTTCGGTCTAATTTTAACCGTATGCCCCATATAAAGCCCTCTTCCGAAAATCACTTTAATACTCATAAATCTCTTATAAATATGGGTACCAATCCAAAATTTTACACGGATCATTTACATACATGCCAAAATAAAACTGCTGGATTTTGAGAATATCGGTTCATATTTGACAATATTTCCTACATAAGGTCCACTACCAAAATCCACGTTAATACTAATATATATCTTAAATATACCGTTATTATGTTGAAATTCGACGTGAAATATCCTCATATGCATGAAAATAACTGTTCCAAAATTTAAGAAGATCGGCCCATAATTTGTCATAGCTACCATTTCCAAAAAACAAATAAACCCACAAAAATTTCTAATAAATATCGATATCGAACCAACTTTATATGGATCAGAAATTTTAATCCAGAAATCATATTAGTAGCGGTTATACGGCAATTAAGCTACTGGGTTTTGTAGCTGTCAGTCAATAATAGCTCCTGAATTAAGTCCACTTCCGAGCATAACAACCAACCATACAACTCTTGTAAATAATGCTATTGAGATGAAATTCAACCATTATAATCCTAAAATACATAGAAACCACATTAGTGGATACTGGATTTAGAAGCCATCGGTCCATAATTGGTCCACTTCTTCTATGCCACCCATAAATCTTTTGTAAATAATGTTATTGAGATCAAATTCAAACCAAAAAGGCTCATCTTATATTATATTTTTTTATACTCTGTTTCTTAACTTGTTTTTATTGCCTTTAACTTTAAAGTATATTTGCAGGTCCTCCACCACATTAAAGATTCGGCAAAGCCGAATATACTTTTCTTACTTGTTATTAGTGTATTACGCCCAAAAATAGTCATAAGATATAAAAGTATAACAATTTACTCAAACTTACCCGATTTAACTACGTCCGTCAGATGTATATATTTAAAGTACTTACTGTTCGATTCTTTGAATATAATTTTGTAATTTAATAATTTATAAATTTGTAATCTTTTTTTCAAATGATAGGACAGGAATAAATATCTAACTTACATATATCGGTATCAACATAAATATTTATCATAATTAGCCATAACTCCCATATAATACCAATTTCCGAAAATTTCTTAAACGCTCACAAAAGCGGTTAAATATTTATAAATCTTACTTAAAATTGCCCAAAGTAAGTAGTCTATAACAAATTGAAATAACATTTTATGAGAGAATCTCTTGATAATTCACCATAGCTATCATATAAAGGCCCTGATCGAAAATAATTTTAATATTAGTTTATATTAGTATTATCATCTTAAAGAATACAGCATCACTTTCTGCGTAGCTTTAACTCAGTAAACGGTGTTGTGCTTAAAGTAAAGATCGCAATTTTGAAGACATTTTGATAAAATTTGTATTTTTCGGCTCAAGGCCTATTGATTGGTTCATTATTTCACATATATCCGAATTAATTCTCCCGAATGACTTTATCCGTCATAAATAAAATAAAAGGAATCACATTTAAAAATGTGAGATCGGTCCATATTAGGCCCACTTCCAAAATTAACGAGCATAAACCTATTAAAAATTTTAGTATCTTACTGAAATTTAACACAAATAAATTTTAAATATAAGAGCCCTTTGTTTGTTTAAATTTGTTTACCCTACATTTCAACTTTTGGATTTACATTTTTGTAAATGACCTTCATAGCAGAAGTAAACCTTTTAAATAAATTTCATGGTAGTCCAATTATAACTCATTTCATTACCATTGTTTGCGAAATATCCTGTTAAGAGAAAAATATTTCAATTTATTTTCAAAAAACGGATTTTCACTACAGGCTTGACTAGAGTAGAATAGTTTGTTGCGCGAATTTCGTTTTATTGGCGCATATTCAGAAATGATAACTAAGTTTAAACTTTTTTAAGTACCAACTTAAGTTATTCTTAGTTGATTACTGTCAGCACAAAAAGTTACAACTTAATTATGGGTAAAGCTGTAACTAAATGTCAACTAACAAATACATTTAAAGAACAGCTGATTGATTTTATTTCTTGTCGTCGATGATGTTAACATATTTGGCCACCAATTCTTTAAATGTAGTTTTTTCATTTGGCGACCAATTTGAGTCTCTCTAAAATCCACAAAGCAATAAATACATATTTTTACTAACAATAATAATAAACTTACCTTATTTTCTTTTCTAATTGTGTAAATTTTGACCAAAAAAATTACAAAAAAAAAGAAAACAAACTAGAGATGTGTTTTTCGTCAACAAAAATCTACTAAATGCAGTGTTGCATTTCTTTTAACAGCTGAAAGCAGTTGCTAAGTTAGTTATGATTTGTGAATAAGATCTTTAACTATTTGTGAACTATTTTTTAGTTTCTGTTTAATAAGTTTCGACTTTAGTTACGATTTCTGAATATGCGCCATTGACTTTAAAATCGTTTGGGAGACGTTAGTCAAGAAATTCCATTTTAGAGACAATTTAAAACTGGGATTTAAATAGTTTTTATAAATCTTAAATATTATGGTAATATTATTATTTATTTAAACAGTGTTACTCGTTATAAGCAAAGTTTAAAATTCTGAGAATATTTTGAAATTGTTAACACCTTTAACCTCTATAATTATGAAAGTTATAAAAGATTTTACTACTAAATTAGTACTTACCTTTATTTCATACATCGCCATTTTAAAATCATTTTTCATATTGGAATTCCAGTCGTGGCTAATTATTTCAGTGACTATGTTACCAAAATTAACTGGTTCCAAAAATATAACCGCAATTTGACCCATCAACAAAAGCAACATTACTATGACATACTGTAGAGAAGCAGAGAGAGAGAATAAAAACTCAGAGACATCATTATAATGTGACATACATTGATAACTTACTATTTCGGTAACACGAATTGATTTACGTGTAATGGCACAGCATCCCAAAATACTGTTCAAAAATAGAATGGAACTCAAAACTATTTCTATTATGCAAGGTATTTTAATAGCTTCGCTTTCATCGAATTCAATTAGAGCATACGTACATGCTGAGAGCGTTAAAACACCAAATATCTGAAGTGAATAAAGTAATATTTACTTCAATTTACTTAGTAAATTGAACACACCATACATATGCTACATACATACATATTTATTGTATATAAAGGGTGTCTCAACTAGAACGCAATTTTGAAATTTTAAATAAAACACAGATATTTAAAAAAAAATTGTGAAACTTTATTATATCGTAAAGTAGACAGAATGAGGTTATGTATGGTAAAAGATATCGTGCAGATGACCGCCGCGGCTTTGCTGGCACACACGCGATCTTTTAATGAAATTTTCAATGACCTTTTTGCATTATTGCTGCGGTATTTCATTAATGCAGCGTCCAATTTTCTCTTTTAAGGCTTGAGTCGTTGTCGGCTTATTCGCGTAAACCATCGACTTCAAAAAACCCCAAAGAAAAAAATCTAAAGGTGTTACATCGCACGATCTGGGCGGCCAATTCTGGTCTCCAAAACGCGAAATAACACGACCGGGAAATGACTGATGCAGCAATTGAATTGTTTCTCTGGCTGTATGACATGTGGCGCCGTCTTGTTGAAACCACATGCCCTCCACATTCATTTCTTCACTTCTAACCAACCGTAAACCATTGACTGTTTGCGCTTGACCTGCCCCATTTTCATAAAAAAAAGGTCCAATGATTCCTCCAGCCCAAAAACCACACCACACAGTGACACGTTGAGAATGCATTTGCTTCTCGTGAATCATTCGAGGATTTTGCTCACCCCAAATGCGACAATTCTGCCTATTGACGAAGCCATCAAGATGGAAATGGGCCTCGTCACTGAAGACGATTTTATTCGCAAAATCAGCATTTTCATGTTGTCTCTCCAATACCCAATTAACGAACTCCCTTCGCTGTTCATGGTCAGCTGGCTTCAGTTCCTGAATCAATTGAACTTTGTATGCATGAAGATGTAAATCTTTCGCCAAAATTCGCTGCATAGTAGATTTGGAGACACCAATTTGCTAAGCTCGGTGTCGAATAGAGGTGGATGGAGTTTGAGCGACATCATCACGTACAGCTGCGACATTTTCGGTCGATCGACCTGGTCGAAGGCGCGTTGTTGTCTTTACATCACTAACAGACCCAGTTTCGGCAAATTTATCCATTAATCTCTTTACAGTTGACTCTTTTGGAGCATTATTGTGACCCCAAATTGATCGCAATTTGCGAACTGTAACCGCAAATCTTTCACCATTTTGGTAAAACAATTTCACAATGAGAATGCGTTGTTCATTCGTGTAGCGCTCCATTTTTACTAACATCGTACCTTCTACTAGCAAACACTAACAATTGTTCAAATTTCAAACAATGACACTTCGAATGGCGCCAAATTTAAAAATTGCATTATAGTTGGAATACCCTTTATATATAAATACTGTAGCGCAATTCACAATCTTGTGCAAATGCAATGATGCAATACCATTTGCACAAAATTGTGAATTGCGCATATATAGTTGCAAATGGTGGCACACAATTTTTACAAATTATTAAATTTTTAGTTCGTTTAAAATTTGTATGTAATCTTAATCTTCACGATCGATAAAGACATTTGATACATACATATGTATGTACATATGTAAATATTTTTAAAAACATGGCCAAACTCACACAACATAGAATATTTAATATAAATAATGTAAATTTTAATGTTGATGATCCACAACTCATTATATTTTTCGTTTTAAATATGCAATTAATAATTATAATTATTGAAAATTTCGTATTGATTAGCTTATAAAAATAGCTGTGTATTTATTTCGTTCTCTAGTTTACCGCACGATTGAGTTTATGTGACTGGACGTTCCAAAGCTAGAAAATTTATCGCTTATTATTAGTTGGCACATTAACAAATTATTTTGTTTGTTATTAGTTACTTATCAAACTGATAAGAAAAAACTGCCCAATTCTAGTAATTTTTATTTTTTTTTTAATAATTAATATTATTAATTTTTTTTGCAAGTTTAGTCTAATATTGAGCAATGAGTCCATTATATTTTATAGACATTTTTGAATTAAGAGTTTTTAAAAAGCCTAAAGGAATAGTTCTTGTATAGACTTTTTTATTATTTAAAATTTCAAAATACTAGTACAAAAACTATTTCTTAAATTGAATATATGTAATTACATTATGATTCAATAGTATTGTTTTCTAGACTTCGATGTTAAAAATAAAGTATTATTTCTGTATATCAATTACAATATAATAAAAAATATAATTTTGTATAGTAATGATTTATAGAATGGGAAAAATGCTTTACCTTTCGTTGTTTTACTCATATTTAAAGATATAAGAAAATAGCTCGACATTGCTAACGTCATGTTTAACAATCTGTTATAAATAGCAACTACACTGACAGAAAACAAAGTTTTTGCTTATACAATTATTTTGGTTAGAATATTGAACACGCCAATCATTTTAGGGTATAAAAATAATATAAAAATAATATAAATAAATATAATAAATATAAATAAATATACAATAAATTTTGAATTTGTAAAAAATATACCGGGAAAGGTAAATTTTCCGAATTTGAAAAAGGTTGGAAGTTTTAATAAATAATATTTATGCGGTTTTTATACCCTTCACCTTCATGAGAAGGGTATATATAAGTTTGTCATTCCGTTTGTAATTTTCACAATATAATTTTCCGACCCTATAAAGTATATATATTCCGGATCCTTATAGATAGCGCATTCTATTAAGCCATGTCCGTCGGTTTGTCTGTCTGAGTGTTGAAATCAATTTTCTGAAGTCTCCAGACATATTCGGGGTCTAAATCTTCAATATTCTGTCAGACATGATTTCGAGAAGTTTGCTATTTAAAATCAGCAAAATCGGTTTAGGTCAACCAGAGTTATGAACCAATATGTGAGACCACCTCCATAAAAATTTCATATTTTTCGTCCATTTTATTGCAATATTTTGAAATATATTGGAGATAATACCATGAAATTTTGTATACGTTGTTTGTATGATAAAAGAAGAAAGTGTGCGGAAAGTAGTAAGAATCGGTCCATGATTTCTCATAGCCCCCATACAAATATATATATTCCCGAAATATGGCTTAATGATAAATAAATGCCTATAAAATTGGAATATCAAGACAAAATTCAGCAAAAATAAGTTTTTAGTTCGGTCCATGTTTGACTATAGACCCCATATAAAGTCCACTTCCAAAATTCACTTAAATACGTATAAAACAGATATAAATAATGTTAAACGGCTAAAATTTGACATGCATATCTTTATCGGCAAATAAATTGCTGCACTAAATTTTATGGTGGTCGGCCCAGAATTGGTCATAGCTCCCATACAAGGACCACATCTGAAAAAGAAATTTATCCCTATATATATTGTATAAATATCGGTATCGACTCAAAACTTTGCACAGATCATTTACATATATACAAAAATCATCCCACAAAAGTTTGTGAATTTCGGTCTATTTTTAACCGTATGCCCTATATAAAGCCCTCTTCCGAAAATCACTTTAATACTCATAAATCTCTTATAAATACATACATGCCTAAATCAAACTCATCAAAAAAACTTAGTGTATTAATATTGTTCATCAACAGATGGCGTTGATCAAACAAAGTGTTCGAAAACTTTAAGTGCGTTCTTAAACCGTAATATAAGTGTGTAAAAAGACAGTGTGTTCATTATACCATTTTTTAATTGTGTTTGTGTACATTTAAATATTTATTTTGCAATTAAAAAGAATCCGGTTTATTTAACGGAAATAAACCACCGTTTTTAAAAGGTAAAAACGTAACAATATATATATATATGTATGTATGTATATAATATAATTATACATCCACAACAAAGGTGAAGGGTATATAAGTTTCAGCATTGCCGAATATATCACTCTTATATGTATATTATAAAATGTTCCGATAAACTATTTTCGTTGTCAGTAATCTTAAGGCAGGGCTTAATTTTGCAGCAAAATGAATATTTATAATTCATAGAACAATAAAGGTATTAAATCGATGGTCTCATGTAGAAAGGCCCTAACTCGCATATTTGAGGAGAAGGTAGAAACATAAGAGAAACTGTTATATTCAACATGTAAATTTTTTTGTACAACTGCTTATAAAAGCGTTATTTTTTACACTATTGCAATTGGGACCATTTGGTCCATAATGCAATTTTCATGCAAAATAATAATTTTATCTTATTAATTGTAACTATTTTGGTTCAATAATTTCTTAATTAAGTATTTGACATATCAAAAACATGCTCTAAATATTTGACATGAATTTACATTCACTTGGTAATTCCAAGAATCACTTTCTGAGTCGATTTAACGATGTCCGTCTGTCTGTCTGGCTGGCTGGCTGTCCATGTAAAGCTTGTCCGCAGAGTACAGGTCGCAATTTTGAAGATATTTCGATAAAATTTGGTACGTAATATTTTTCGGCACAACGATGCATGGGATTGAAGCTGGTGTAAATCGGTTGATTATTTCACCTGGACCCCATACAAAAGTCCTCCCGAAATTGGGGTTTACCGATCATTAATGTTTAAATTATGCAAGGAAACAAACAAATGTCATCATCATGGTAAATGAAGCCAAATGACATCTATAAATTTTGTGCAGATCGGTCCATAATTAGTCGTAGCTCCCATATAAGGCCCACTTCCGAAAATCACTTTAACGATCATAAATTTCTTAAAAATTTTGGTATTCAAGTTTGACGCAAATAAGTTTATTTTATACAGAAATAATGACACCTAATTTTATAATGTTCGGCCCATAATTAGTCGAAACTCCCATATAAGACCTTCTCTGTAATTCAATTTAAGCTCCATAAATCTTTTAAAAGTATTTATATTCACGGAAGATCGGTCCATAATAGGTAATACTATATAATAGGGTATTATATAGTCGGGCTTGACCGACTATACTTTCTTACTTGTTTATATCTGAAATTAAAAAAATGTTTTTTTATTAGCATTGCACAGTTTATACAAGAAACAATTATTTCTAAAACTTAAATTTGCGGCAGATATTTTAAAATGCGCATATAATTTTATGTGTATTTGAGCTGTGATCGTTTACAATAAACTAACAAAAATGTGTCAAATGAACTGAAAACAATAGAAGAATAAAAAATAAGAAATAAAATAAATAGAATAAAATACAAATATAGAATAAAAATAAGAAATAGAAAATTTTTATGATTTTGCGCTATGAACAACTGAAAATGGTAATTTATCAATATTTTCATATTGGATCGAAAATCTCCATGGTTTGGCTGTTATAGGCCAAAATAAAAAAAAGTCTGAGAAAAAACTTCAAGTCAAAATCGGGAGGCTCGATTTTCACCGTAGACGTATGGTCTAGTGGACTTTTTTGCTTAGTACAATCCCAAGAATCAGAAACGCGAAGCGCCCATTAAGATGTTCAAATCGCCCCACCCTAATGTACGTATTTGTATATGTATGATATCATGTTGTTTGCAAGAAAACTATGGCTGTTTTCATAAACGCAGTATGCAATGCAACATTTTATTGCATAGGCGCATATTGAGAAATGATAACTAAGTTTAAACTTTTTTAAGTACCAACTTAAGTTATTCTTAGTTGATTACTTTCAGCACGAAAAGTTACAACTTAATTATGGGTAAAGCTGTAACTAAATGTCAACTAACAAATACATATAAAGAACAGCTGATTGATTTTATTTCTTGTCGTCGCTAATGTTAACATATTTGGCCACCAATTCTTTAAATGTAGTTTTTTCATCTGGCGACCAATTTGAGTTTCTAAAATACACAAAGCAATAAATACGTATTTTTTTCTTACAATAATAATAAACTTTTCTTATTTTCTTTGCTAATTGTAAAGTAAAGTGTATAATAAATAGTACTTAAGAAGAAGCTTTTAAAAAAAAATACTAAAGTTTTTTTTTTATCATGTTTGAGAAACTATTATCCTTCACAATATGTTTTTAAACATAGTATATCTACATATATCTATATATATAAAAGTGATTGTGTGTTTGTATGTATGTTTATTATTATTAGTTTGGGACCTATAGACGGCTAAACGGCTGAACCGATTTGATTGAAATTTTCACAATATATTTCTGTATGTCTGGAAGGAGTTATAGGCTACTTTTTTCTGAAATTTTTGGTGGGCGTGGTACCTCCCATACAAAGTTAATTTTAAAAATCAAATACTTGGGAAACTATAATAGCTATAGTACTCAAATTTTGCATGAGCAATTCCATTGTTTGTTTAAATATTTGCGGAAAAAATGGGAGTAGTAGCGACAGGGGGCGTGTCACCTCCCATATGATGATAATTAAACAAATATCAAATATATGGTATACAATAAGATATATGGTACGGTTATTCTACCATCAATATTAATATTTAGGACAAGAATGGGCGGAATATGAATAGTGGGCGTGGCACCTCCCACATATATGACGACAAATTATATATAAGGAAATATATAATATTAATATTTAGGATTAGCAACAATATTAAGTAAATGTTAAAATTTGTATACATTTGAAACCCTTATCTACATATATATAAAAGTGAATGTGTGTTTGTTTGTTTGTATATTGTAAATCATAATAAGATAATGTAATAAGATTTAATTTAAAAGGAAAACTGTACATTTTAATAACTTAATAATTATATTTATTTAACTCTAAACTTTTTATTTCATTACGATACGGGTAGCGAAGCACACCGGGTTTTAGCTAGTACATATATAAAATAGGATGTATGTATGTATGTAACGTATGGACTCCAAAACGGCTGGGCCGATTTTAATGAAATATTCAGGCGGGGGACACTGTGAACTTTGATTTTCGGTCGGTGGGCGGAGGGGCGTGGAAAATCCATTTTTCATACTGCACTGTGTACCTTATAGGAAACCAAACCTCTGGACCGATATTTTTGAAATTTTCCCAGCATTTAACTGGGACTCTGGTATGATTAATAGGGTAAGTTTTTTTGACCACGCCCACTTTTACGCCCACTGTTTTAAAATTATGTAATTGCTCCCATATAGTTTTTAACAGATTTACTTCAAATTGTATACACATTATTTACTCTAGGCAAGGTAAAAATAAACATTTCTTACGGCACGCCCCCTTTCACGCCTCTTTTCACGCCAAATTTTGTTTGAAAGTTTTAAACTTTTTGTTCTCTATACAAATTTTTTCCTTTTGAACGTATTTTTTTTATTTAGTAGTATATTGCTCTTAATACGGTTAACGTCGCCATATAACTATGAACCACGCCCTGTTCACCACCCCCTTTGCCGTGAAAATTTCATCAAAATCGGCTCAGCCATTTTGTAGTCCATACGTTACATACATACATACATTCAATTTTATATATATAGATAGATATATATATATATATAATATTAATAATTTTATTACTTTTAGGTCAAAATTTTATTTTTGATAAAATTTACCTATGCTTGCTTTGTAAGCTTAAAACGTCAAACGACGCGTCATAGGTTTTTTTCTTTATTTTTTAGGAAGAAAGACTTATCGTCGGTAGCCAAAGCTCCGAGTTTTGTCAAAAATTGTTGGCGGAAGCTTTTTAATGATGAACTGGCGGAAAAATTATGTTGGAAGGGTACTGAGCAGAAAAAGAGTGTCTTAGTACTGCGAAATCTATTCGAAGTAAGAAGATAATAAAACAACAATAATAATAATTAACCAAATAATACATTAAATTTTATTGTTTTACAGATGTAGCAATAGGGTTCGGACAAAGCAAAGATGAATTTATAAAAAGCACAAAAACTTTTTTTCAGTTCGCCAAGTCCCGGCAACAATTGCGCTGAAAGTACAAAACTTTTACTAAAGGTGGCACTATTAAGACAAAAGAACAATAATTTAGAAAGTATTTTTTTAATTAGAATTAATTTTTTCCGTTGTTTATAAATATTTTTTAATTTTTATTGGTTAAAATTAATTAAATAAAAATGAATTAATAAAAAAAAAATACAATAAACGGGCATAATCTGTAATTCGATGTGATTTGAAAACGAGTGAAAAATGTGAAATAGATTTATTTTAATGTTAGCTAGTTTTAAATAAAATAATAAAAGCACTATATTATCAATTTCACTTGTTTTCAAATCAGATTGAATTCCCGAAAATGAGAATTTCTTATTTGCAAGCATAACCAAATTCTACAATTGTTGAAATAAGCTTATTCTACAATTGTAGGCATAAGCTGTGCTGAATCTTATATAGCCACCACCAAATCCCTTATTACTCGTATAATTACCATATTCCAAGAATTTACATTTTGTTTATATTTTTGCAGCGTGTAACATAAAGCGATTTACTTTAACAGACAATAAATTAAGTACCAAAACGACCTAGGAAACTGATTTTGGCTTTTTGAATCGTCAAAATTGTAACCTCTATATACTCTGTGGTTATTCTCGGAAATAACAGCTTTGGCGAATTATGGACCAACTTTCAATAGTATAATTTTACATACTTATAACTGATATGTGTAAAATTTCGGTTTGATATGGATATGGCTAATAAATTTGCGTGAGTAGTCCTCATAAGGAACACTATGACCTATTACGGGCCAATCATCATTTCATCATGATTTATATGTATATGCCAATAATTTGCGTTGAATTTCAACGTAATAATGATTTTTAAAGGAGATTTATGCGCATTTAAGTGATTTTTCGTAGTGAACTTATTATATACAACTTAATATATATGGACTAGAGAGCTGCAACGAGTAAGTTTTTTCTTCATGTGTGAAACTCGCTGTCGAATGTAGTATATATTTGTACTCTTACTCAAAGAACAAGTAGGGAAGTAGAGAGAATGTTTGCTTATTAAATACGAATAAGTAAGTAGCCGAAGTTAATAGAATACCAAAAAAAAAAAAGAACTTATGAAATTTGAACAACAATCAAGAAGTATCTTAAAAATCATGTTCACTTCATGTGGTACTGCAAGTATTTTTGTGTATTATACAGTTGAGATGAAAGTAATATATAATAATGTAATTGTTGGAAATGCTTTCAATATATTTTATTTGAAATGTAATTTCAATTTAATTTAACAGTAATAATGTTTTTATATAAATAGGTATAAATTCAAAACATTGAAATTTAGTAAAAAAAAAAATCCCTGATTATAATATGCATTATTATTTTCTATTTTATAGTTATGTTGTTTTTGTTACAACAATAAAATACACGTAAAACATCGTTTGCCGCTTAAATTTTAAGGGTAGATTGTAACTTTGAATTAAAACCAGATTTTTTAAAATATTTTACAAGCTTTATGCATTTGTTGCAAAGTTCAGCGAGATCTGTAGTTTCTTTTATTGATTTTTCTACTGTACTTGAACGGAAAGCCGAAATCATATTGAAGCCTCTGTCACTATTATTGCTTTATTACTTAATTCGCAACAAAAGTTTTCTAAAGTCTTGATAACCTTTAATTTTATGTTTTTACATGTAAAAATTGCAGACGTACTCGTATATGCATGTGTTTTCATTAAGCTAATTAAGTTAGTATTGGTCAATTTTCTTACCAGATTCCAACGTCACATTTTCACCATATTTCACACCAACGAATATCAAGAAGAAGAAGCCCTGATTCCGCGATTGTTTTAAATGATCGACAGTTTCCGACTACCCATTCTGTCACAATGCATATACATTAGACCTCGCCTCAAAATTTTTTTTTCGAATTTTGCATTTGGGGATTGGTTAAATATGCCATTTGATGTAAAAATTCATGTGGTAAAATTTGAAGTCGATCAGAGTGTGCCAACCCGTGCCACGCTGAGGTCAAAGTTCAAAATATATAGAAAACAATCGTTTTTTCATTGATGACAAGTTATTTATTATAAAAAAAACATGCAGTTCATATAATGTTTTCTTAATTTGCAATTTTTTATATTCAAACATTTCATTAACAAAAAAGAAGAGAATTAATATTATTAAATTATTATAAGAGCGACGATTTAGTATATGCTGGGAATTCCTTTCGGTAGTTCTTAACAACATGAAGCAAGTACTGCTTCTCTTCTTCGCTATGTGTTAAGGACCGGTTAAAATCTGTAATAAGTTTGACTTTTTTCTCAGCAGCATCATTAACAACATTAATATTTTTCAGAATTTGAACGCCTTTAATGTATTCTGCTCTTTCGTGCCAATTTGAAGGATCAAAGTTTAAAAAATTGGTGTCTATTTCCAAACGTGCAAAAAAGTTTTATTTTATGTGTTACAAAGCAACTCAAATCTTTAGATTGAAATTATTTTAATTCTTCAATACTAGCGCAAACTTTTTAGGCAGTGGAAATTACATTGTCTTCCTCAGTTTCGATCTCAGTTGCAAGTGCTGCAACCATTTTTTTTACGTCAAAGGGTACGTTGCAATCAAAAAACGCAAGTGCAACTATTTTAATTCTGAGAATTAATTTTTTTTTTTTTTTTTTTTTGAGATTTAATTTTAAGCTGGAGTTTTTATCAGTTATAATAAGGCGACGGTGTTTTTTCGATTGTCTGCCACATTCCGCCGATAATGGCAGACATTCTAGTTTAAATTTGTTGGCCTTTGCGGTGATACCAACATAGTCCACTATCCCGTGAGTTATCGCGAGAATTATGTCGGCTGGAATTACAAGAGGCTAGTCTATTATGACTGCGTGGAAATGTTTTTTTAGGCTTGCGACTTCCTTTGTCAGGCTGCATATTTGTTGGTGCAGTGCTACCTCTGCTGTTACGTTGGATTATGTTGTGGAAATTTCCTGTTCGAACGTGTTATCGTTCACTTCAGATATTTTGTCAGCCATTATTGCGATTTTGTCCAGCGGTTCGCTACTGACGGAGATAATAGCTCTCATGTGTGTTGGTAAACGCGTCATCCACATGGACTTTAGTAATGCGTCGTCTACTTGGTTGCCGGCTAAACTTTTCATTTCGCGTAGTAGTTGTGAAGGTTGCAAATCTCCTAGTTCCATGTCCTGTAGTAATTTTTTTAGACGTTTCTGCTCGGAAACAGAAAACACTTCTTGCATTCGTTGTTTTAAAGTTGAGTAGGGATTTTCTTCCGGCATCCTTAAAATCATGTCGCTAACCTGAGACAAGATAGAGCTGTGAATTGTTGCGACTATACCTAGTATGGTATATTGTCTGCTCAGATGTAATCCCGGCTGTGATAAATTGTGACTCGACCTGTGCGAACCATAATTCAGGTCGGGCGTGTCAAAAAGGTGGGATCTTGACCGAGATACGAGCAAGTTCGTCACCGTGTGTCCCCGTCCTAGCGGCGCACACTGTGTCCACTGCGCCAATAAATCAATTTGGACCTTCTCTCCGATTTTGATGATTTTTGCACAGATGGTTAAGAACTATCTAAAGGTCATGTGTGGAAAATTTCATGCAAATATCTCCATTGGTTTTCTGTCCCGAGCAGCGCAAAGTTGAAGTATTTTAACAAGTCTCAAATGTGATAGTTTTCTATGCCATATTCAAAAGCTTGTTACTTATAAACTATACACCGAATATACCTTATAAGTATTTTTTCACTTAGAATAGACATTAAGCATTATGTAAATTAAAAAAAAAAAATTAAAAATTTAAAAAAAAAAATTTCCTTTGACAATATATTTAGAGCCAAAAAAATAAACATTTATGATTTTCCGTTAGACTTTTAGTTGTCTGCGAAGCAGTGCGACACATGGAGTCCTATACCAAATTAAAGCTGAGAGTCTCAGGTAACAGACTAAAAAAAAACCTGCGCAAATTTGCGCACCGCTGAAAAAACAATGAAAAACCAAAAAATTACAGTAAAAAATATGCGTTATTCTTTTGCATTCTTTTTTTCTTTGCTACTCGTGCCGGTGCCAATTTGGAAGCGAGAAATACGAAAGCGAGAAATGCTATATAGAAAAAACTTAAATTTGAGTCGCGATTACTAAAACAAATGTACACAATATCGGTACATTGTTTACGTAGACTAAACAACAAAAAATCTAAATGTGAACTTACTCCACATTAACCTTTAATTAGGCAATGTTCGAATAAGTAGTGAATTTTATTTATGTTTTATGTTTTTAAATGAAAAAATGTTATGTTTTTGTTTTTTTTTATACATAATTAAAATAAATAACTTTGAAAATTTTACAAAACATACTAATTTTTATTTTTTTGTAATCCAACACTTGCAATAAACTTTGGAGTAACTAAGACCCCATGCGATTAATTGCGTGAATTTCTTGATGCGCCTAATTAAAGGTTAAAAGAAGAGCTTTACATATGTATATTATCAATAACTTAACATTAATCGCATTTTTTCTCTTAAAAATAAACTCCAACATATTTTCAAAACAGTATTTAATAGATGTTATATGCATTTTTGCGAAAAATAAACATTCTAGTTACAAATTTACAGAAGATATGACATTTTTGAAATATCATTTGTATGGGAGGTGGGCGTAGAAATGGGCGGATTAAGTTCATATTTTCAGGACCTCATTCTACAATTATAATATTGATGTTTTATGAAAATTGAGTTGATATATTTAAAATCATGGAAGTTATGCCACATTTTCTATTTTAGTTGTATGAAAGGTGGGCGTAAAAGTGGGCGTATTAAAAAAAATTAAAATTCTTAAAAAATTTAAAATAAATGTTTGCAAAATTTCATGAAGTTTTGATTTATGGCCATTAAATACACTACACGGCTTCAGTGTGCGGCGTTCGTATTTTGTACACCGGGTGTTTTTTCAGTGTCGGTTATCATTTCGTTTTATGTCCCACGTCGGGATCACCATATGTAGGGTAATTGTTGTTGCAAATAAAAAAGCGTGTATACCGCAAGTTGAGGTTAAAACTTATTCTTTATTTTCTAACAAATACTTACTAACAATAAAACGTGTTTTCTTTGACAGAGAAAAATTTAGAATCATTACAACAAAGATATTATCTTATGCTTTTTCTTTTACAGCGTTGTTTCAAAAAGTATATTTTATTTCTTCTAGAGTTGTTTCTTTTTGTACTGTATTCGGGGGAACGTACGCTACAAACCCTTTTTAATGAAAAAAAATGATGTTGCCAATATTGAGACGCCAAATGAGGTTACTTATACCTTTCGGCTTGATAAAAATCCAATATAATATACAATGTTTTAATTGAATATGTAACAGGCGAAAAATTGTGTTAGTTTTTATTTGTAATATTATTCAAGCACCATATTTTTAACAATGGGATCTAGTTCTAAGGAAATACGTACGAATGTGTGTTTTTTTCAAATAAGCTAACTAATTTCCACTTACTTTTTTTGTTCATTAAAAAAATTATTTTCCACAAATTGTAAATTCTGTTTTTATTTATTCTGTTTGTTTATTAAAAACAACTGTCAAATCTAATCAAGTTTATTAGTCATGTAAACAGCATGATTCATAAACAAGATTCAGAAAGCGAAGCAGACGATTCAAGTCGTCGTGGAAACATAGTATTAACGATTTAAATGTATCGTGAATTCTCTTTCGATTAATTGAGTTATTAATCGATTATTCCAAAAAATAAGAAAAAAGAAAAAGAAAAGAGGAACAAACGCATGGTTAAGCGTTTTTCGTGTGCTGAACATTATCGTAAAGTCTACTAATTAAAACAAACAATTGTGCATTCATTATTGTGAGTCACAATTTGTGACCAGGGCTGCCAGATGATTTCGGAAAAAATCGTTAAAATCCCGATATAAAAGAAAAAAATCGGCATTTTGAATTTTAAAAATAGTCAAAAAATCGGAAAAATAAAAAGTCACTATCTCTAATAGTATTTTTAAAATTTTATTTAACGAAAACATAGAAATTCATATAGTCTTTTGACAATACATATCAAAATACATAAATTTTAACTTTTTAAATAAGAAATCACAAAAAATATAATGTTAAACACAAATTGTGTAATATTTGTATAATATCTTAGTCTGCTTTTACACTCTTCAATTCTGACTTGTCAGGGCAAGTATTTTTGGATGAGAAGGGAAAAGAGAACAAAAGGGGTACAAACTTGACGGTACTAGTCAATTTTCTTATATCCTTTAGTTTTTTCTTTCATGCACGTTGATTTGCATTAAAAAGTACGAAAATTGAATTGACGTATGTAAATGAAATGGCAAGTGCAAAAGAGAATTGAACAAAAACTAGTGAGCTAAAACTGACGAGTGTGAAAAAAGAATTACAGTATTTTATAAATAGATATCTGAATTTAGCATGTTTTATTATTTCAGGTTAAATTACAGTGTCAAAACAATTTAGTTTATTAAGTTTTAAATAACATTTTGAGTATAGAATCCAATTCATCCATTATATACGAGTACAAACTACTTATTGTCATAGAATTTCGTATTTTTGTTATTTAAATTTATTTGGCTGAATATTCTTTCGACGTTTTGTTAAAAAAGGAGAAGTTTTTGTAGAATTTTCCCGTTTAAAATTCAGAAATTGTTTTCTCTAAAAATTTCAATTTTACCAAAAAAAAAAATACCGATTAATCGATTAAATCTTTCCAATTAATTGCAATCAATTATTTTTCTTTTGGATTAATCATATAATCCATTAATCGATTATTCTTTTTTTTTTTTTTGCCATCACTACTCAAAATACACTTGAGGATACGTCAAGTGTATCAATTAGTTTTGTTTATTGACGTATCCATTCAACCAAAAGTTAGCTTCATCGCTAAACGAAATTCGCTAATGAAAATCGGGATCAACGGCAATCTTGTTTTAGGCTCATTCACAGAATCGACGCCTTGCTAGGTGATTCTTGCACGAGTTGGATTTTGTAAGCACCCTAAGCAAGATCTTTCCGCAAAATCTTTCATAAAGTGAATGGACACATATTCAATTCCTGTGTATGATGGCGGATAGACTCAGGATTTAGGTTTTCCTGTACGGTATGCTCTACAGCAGCAATTACTCCTTCTGTGCGCACTGTACGACGTCACTCTGGATGCGTATTATCATTTAGAGTATACGGGGTGCGATAACGTTCCATAGTTAATCGAATTAGTTGCTCTGATTAACGATTATGTAAAATGGACGAAGTGCGCGATACGTATTTCGAACAGAACCATGATTTTCAAAATAAATTTGCACTTTTTGGAAGCGTTGTTCAGGCGTGAGTCTATTGATATTGAAATGCAAAACCAAACTAAACATAAATCACCTGACAGGCCGCCAGTCAAAAAAATTTTGCCAACACAAATTTGTATACATATAAAAAAAATCTAAATTTAAAAAAACAAAAATCCGATATAACGTACAGCAAATTTTATAACATAAACTACCTTCTATAACCAATGTTGCATTCGATATATAAGGTATAATATAAAGAACGTAGAGAAAATTAAAACAAAATCAAAAGAACAATCAAATTTTTTACATCGACAAAACTGGAGAAATAGAATTTTATCACAGGAAAAACTCATTCGAGTTAATTGATTAATACAATAACGTAGAGCGTGGATATTTTTCATGGTAGTATCATTATCAGAACTGAAATCCTCACAATAAAAACCTTATTAATAATCACAATGTTAGCGAGTCACCTAAAACTAAAGAACAATTAGTAAAAACTACAAGAGGTGGACAAATTTGAACAACTAGTTCTACATTTTATTTAAAAAAGAAATCTCAATAAAACGATTTTTTCAATTTAACAAATAACAACATATCGTTCGTTATATAGGGATTTGACTGTATATTTATCAATATGATCATGAGCAAGTTCACCAAATCTAAAAAAGTAACTCATAAATGAGTGATGCAAATAATATTTAGCAACAATCCGATTTTAAATACTTTTACATTTCTGAAATTAACGAAAAAAATTAAACATTACATTTTAAGATGTACATGCACAGCTAAATTTCTTCAAAATTTATTTAATTAATAACTATTTAATAAATAAATTTTGAAGAATTTTTGCTGTTTACACGAGTTTGAAGCATTTTGAAGAGCAATTTTGAAGAAAATTTCAATCGTGCTTAACAATCGTCAGATTGTTTGTCGAAAAAGTTATAATATGTTTTTATAATTTTATATCCTGCACAGTGCTGTTGAGCGCAAAATAAATGGTTGTAAACAAGTAACTTTCAAACCAACAGACAGATTTCTTTGAAACAATTGTTGCATATATTTATTAACTGTTTGGTTATCAGTTAAACATACAAACATAGATACATAGTTAGTTTAATTAAAGAAAGAAAAACAATAAATAAAAAAACAAACAAAGCAAAAAAAAACAATTAAGAGTGCTATATTCGGCTGTGCCGAATCTAATATACCCTCCCCTTAAACGTAATAAGAAATACAAAAACTACACTGGTTATAGGACTAGAATAACCTTATTCTGTGTTTTCTATTTAGTCTTAGTGCAAATTTTATTAGTATTTCATATATTATTTGAAAGACAATTTTACGACCAACATAATTTATGTTAAATATTTTGAAATTTTGTCTAATTTTCACCATTTTTAATTGATTTAATTACCAATTCTTACCATAATTTACAGAGTTTGTCTGATGTTCATAATAATCTTGAGTGTAATTTAACAAACAGAGTATAAAAAAAGGGGAACAATTCGCTTTTAGTGACTTTGCTCAAAAAAAATTATTTTTATTATTTATCATTAAGCGATATTTCGAGAATATATATACTTTATAGGGTCGGAACATTTTATTGTGGAAATTACACACGGAATGACAAACTTATATATACCCTTCTCATGAAGGTGAAGTGTATAAAAAGCAGTAAACAACTAATACAGAAATACATCCATTCATTCTAATGTATTAGGGATTCCAATAAGGGAATTTTACAAATCCCGGGATTTATGAATCCCGAAAACAAGTATTTGTTTACAAAGTCATCTACAAACATTTATATATTGCAAAAGTATGTCGAAGAAATAAAGGTGAAAGAATTAAAGTTAATTTCGGGTTCCCAACTGAACGCACCATTTGATGTTTTTATGCTTTCTGGAATTTGAAATTCCTATAAAAAAGCTTTACAGAGTAATTGATTTAAAAGCTCAACAGATGAAGAATTTGTTCTCTTTTTTTTAACTAAAAACGTTGAATGCGAAACGAATGAAAAAATGAATGCTATTGAAATATGTAACAATACCTAATAATGACTGTTATGTCCATATCATCATCAAATATTCAATAAGAAATATAAATACGTGTTTCAAAAGGTAGGCAAGAATTGTTTATGCATCATCCTACAACTATTTGCTAACAATTTTGCCCACAAGCGTTAGCTTCATAGTACATATATTGAAAATATTTGTTTTATAAATAGCTTTTATTATTAATAAACCAACTTGTTTTAATAACAAAAATCCTGAATACCGGGATTTAAAAAACCAGTACCGTTGGGCTTCCCTAATATTTATTGTACATACTAATTTTACATTTAAGACTTAAATTTTAAGTATAGTACATATCTAGTTATTCGCTCTCTCACTCACCGCCTCGCTCTATCTCAACCACAGACGTTTTGCAACAAACGTTTAATGATTTAGTAAATAAGTGACAGTAACTAGAGAACCAACGTTTTTTTTACGTTTTGTTGCAATGGGATGTGAATTACCAACTATTAAATATGTTGTCTTCCTTTTCAATACAATTAGTGCGGTAGGTTGGAAAAATCATATTAAATCTTAAATTGTTTGAATTCTTGAAAATGAGAGAGCGACAATGCGAAAAAAAAACTAATTTCACCTACCCCAAAGTATTTTAATTGTAAATAATAATAATAATACAAATATTTGATATTGACAGATATCTTATCAAAATGACGACAACAACAATAACAAAAAGAACAAAAAAGCAATTGTATAAAGCAATATTTGAAAATATTATGGAATTGAAGTGAAATGAAAAGTTAAAACTAGTGATTAGTCAGGAATTAACATTTATTTAGATCACAACGCATTTAATTATTTCAACCAGAACACAAAATACAATAATTTAATAAATAATTAATCAAAATGAGTTGGGCAACAGCGACTATTAAGTACCTGGTTTTCATTTTGAATGCATTGTGTGCTGTAAGTGTAATTAAATTATTATTTTGTAATTAGAAAATACACAAAACCAATTTTTTTAGTTAAGTGATTAGAATTTTTAAGAATACGAAAATACTTAACATAACAAGTTTATCTTTAGCCATTCTATGGAGCATTTCTGTATTCTATGAAATTTCTGAGAATTTGGAAAAAGTTTATAGTTGTGTTTATTTGAATCTGGAAAATCTTAGAACTTACTTTTGCGTTAAAATTAAGTTTTGCAACTGAATGCTACAAATTTATTCACAAACAAATCATTTTAATTTCTTTTAATGAGTCAACAAACAACACAGAAATACTACAAATACATATTATTATAAACAAGTTACAAGATTACACTGTGTTACAAAATAATATTCAATTCTTATACTCTCCGTTTTTGTAATTTGATCTTAACAAATCGATCATACAAATAATGGAATTTGGAAAATAAAAATCTGATATAGATATCAAATATCCTTCCAAGAGAAAATGGTCTAAATGGTTAATACTATTACGTTTTTAGCTTTTAAAAACGGTGGTTTATTTCTTTTAAAAAAACCGGATTCTTTTTAATTGCAAAATAAAACCTTCAAGTAGTTTGAAGAAAATATAACGAATCTTTATTAATTGAAATGTGCACAAAAACAATTAAAAATGAACACTCTGTCTACTAACACACTTATATTACGGTTTAAAAACACACTTAAATTAAAGTCTGAAAACGCTTAATATTCACTCAATAATGACTCACAATTAACTGATTAACTTAATCGACACTGTTAGTCTATTTATACACCAATCATAATTTCTGCATGGTTCGGAGCTAAGATACTAAGATACTAGAATATGACTGCAAGTCTAGAATGTTCGTGTCTAGAATATTCAGCCAAAGTAATTAAAACTCAATGTTGCCAAATTGCTCAGCGAAAATGTTTATAACGAATACTATAAACACAGAATGGAGATGCTTAATTTACTAGTTCTTATTTTACTACGGAAGCATTCCACATGGGAAACATACAAATTCATGGTGTAACTATACAAGGTGAGTGCAGTAGCACAGCTGACTGACTTTGTTTACAATTTACTTATGTCAAAAGTAATAGATTTTTAAGTGTTTTTGACAGTAGTACATTATTTTACACAAACAAAATGCCTGTTGTTTCTGTATTGTGCTGTATTTGTTGCCGATTTGCACTCACCTTGTATAATTACACCATGCACAAATTATTCAGTATAGAAAATGTTAAAATTTTGAAACACTGATAAATAAATTTAATAAATACTAAACAAATAAAAAAAAAAATTCGTGTTATTACAACTTCATTCTATACAAAAATAGAGACAGAAGTTCATAATTGAACCGTCTATAAAATTATATATGGTAAGTATATACAACATACATAATTGAATAATTCGGTGCGAATCGATATAGTTTTGTCAATAAAACACATACTCTTACCCTACAATTACACAATCGGTCACATTATTTACAAATGTTATTTGCACAAAAATTGCAAGAAACGAAAATTCTTTTGTTAGGTTTTTATTTTATTTTTACATTTTTAATGCAACCCAGCAGTCGGGGTAAGTTGTGAATGATTTGTGATTTGACTACTTACCAATAATCACCGGTACTTACAGGCCATACCACTAACAATGTTAATGAGTGACGAGTTTAACATGAGGATCTCATAGGATGTAATCACTTGTTACCTAAGTCATTACCTCTCAGCAGTCATTTCGTTTGTGGCATAGCCGCTACTAGAATTTATGTGAGATAACTTTTTGCATTCTCTATCTTAAGAGAGGCTATAGTTGTTGTACGCAACAAACACCTCAAAGCAAAGAACAAACACACCAAATTAGTAGTTTTTTGGATTTTCGCAATTATGTATGTTCTTTTTTCATATAAAAGTGGAACTTTGCCATTACCAGTGGTATCAAAAGTAGATACTCATGCTTTTCGTATACTATTTAAGTACTTACTTGCGATCACTAGTTACTGCCGCCGATGCAGGGAATGTACAACATACACACACCCATACATACACAAGTACACATACGGTGATAAATGAGAATTAAAAGATCTCATAAACAACGAGAGAATAAGAGCATTGTTACCACAGCGGTAAAAATACCCATTACCTTATCGCTGATGTCAGTAATATTTAGTAGCAATCAGTACTGATGCTGTCGCTTATATTTCTGCTTACATTTACAAACGAGTGTCATAGGCTGATTAATTAGTGCGCTTTCGCTTAAAATGTAAGCAGCGATATCATTAATTGCCATTTCAATTTCACTTACATTATAAATGGTGCTCTAAGCGAGCTTGATGGCACGCCAATAAATTCAGGCAAATTAAACTGTAATGTATGTCGTTTACAGTCGGATTTGCAATTGTAAAGCTAGAATAGGAGGTGGCACCACTAATCCTGATGATTTTATAATTGAAAGTCTAATGCAAGAATGATTTACTTAAAAAAAATAATAATAATAAATAAATAAATTTCATATAAATTTTAATTTAAAGTTTAAAGTAACATCAATATACATATCACTATATTATAGTGATACACATTTCTTGTTATACCCTTCACCTTCATGAGAAAGGTATATATAAGTTTGTCATTCCGTTTGTAATTTCCACAATATAATTTTCCGACCCTATAAAGTATATATATTATGGATCCTTATAGATAGCGGAGTCGATTAAGCCATGTCCGTCTGTCTGTCTGGATGTTGAAATCAGTTTTTGAAGTCCCAAGATATATTCGGGATCCAAATCTTCTATAATTCTATCAGAAGTGCTTTCGATAAGTTTGTTATTTAAAATCAGCAAAATCGATTTAGGTCAACCAGATTTATGAACCAATATGTGAGACCACCTCCATAAAAATTTGATATTTTTCGTCCATTTTATTGCAATATTTTGAAATATATTGCAGATAATACCATGAAATTTTGTATACGTTGTTTGTACTATAAAAGAAGAAAGTGTGCGGAAAATAGTAAAAATCGGTGCATGATTTCTCATAGCCCCCATACAAATATATATATTCCCGAAATATGGCTTAATGATAAATAAATGCCTATAAAATTGGAATATCAAGACAAAATTCAGCAAAACTAAGTTTTGTGCAAAAATAAATCGCAAAACGAAATTTTTTTTAGTTCGGTCCATGTTTGACCATAGACCCCATATAAAGTCCACTTCCAGAATTCACTTAAATACGCATAAAACAGATATAAATAATGTTAAACGACTAAAATTTGACATAAATAATCTTTATAGGCAAATAAATTGTTGTACTAAATTGTATGGTGGTCGGCCCACAACTGGTCATAGCTCCCATACAAGGACCACATCTGAAAAACACATTTTTCCCTATATATATTGTATAAATATCGTTACCGACTCAAAACTTTGTACAGATCATTTACATATATACAAAAATCATTCCACACAAGTTTGTTAATTTCGGTCTATTTTTAACCGTATGCCCCATATAAAGCCCTCTTCCAAAAATCACTTTAATACTCATAAATCTCTTATAAATAAGGGTACCAATCCAAAATTTTACACGGATCATTTACACACATGCCTAAATCAAACTGCTGGATTTTGAGAATATCGGTCCATATTTGACTATATCCCCCACATAAGGTCCACTACCGAAATCCACGTTAATACTAATATATATCTTAAATATACCGTTATTACGTAAATTTACGTAAAATATCCTCATATGCATGAAAATAACTGTTCCAAAATTTAGGAAAATCGGCCCATAATTTGTCATACCTGCCATATAGAAGCATTTCCAAAAAACAAATAAATTCGGGTCAAAAAAAATTCTTTTCGGATTTAACCCATATTCGGTCCATATTTTATAATCATTTTATACCTTTCGTTGGAAAGGTATTTTTAATACCTTTTATTTAATGTATTACAAATTATCAGACACCAAGTAGTTCCCGAGATATAGGCTTATATATTTTCAACTTTAAGGGCCCGCCCCCTCGATAATAGGCGTGACCGCCAACAAATTTTTTTTTGCTGGTATCTCCTCTAAAAGCCCTATTTAGTTTTTTTTTTTTTTTTTTTTTGAGCAAAATCACTAAAACCGAATTGTACCCCTGTTTTATACTCTGTTTGTTAAATTACACTGAAGATTATTATGAACATCAGACAGACTCTGTAAATTATGGTAAGAATTGGTAATTAAATCAATTAAAAATGGTGAAAATTAGACAAAATGGTCAACAATAAATACATACTTTTAACAATTAGACAAAATTTCAAAATATTTAACATAAATTATGTTGGTCGTAAAATTGTCTTTCAAACAATATATGAAATACTAATAAAATTTGCACTAAGACTAAATAGAAAGCACAGAATAAGGATATTCTAGTCCTATCACCAGTGTAGTTTTTCTATTTCTTATTACGTTTAGGTGGAGGGTATTTAACATTCGGCACAGCCGAATATAGCACTCTTACTTGTTTTTTTTTATATTTTTCTAAAGCCGCTATAACGGTATTTTTTTTTGTCTTTGCATGCGCATAAACACACTAACTCATCACTTACATTCTAATCGGAGTTTTAATTAGTAGAAATGTAATTCATAAATTTTTTTAACATAAACCCACTAACTAACACTCCACTTATATTATAATCGAAGTTATAATTAGTAGGTGATATTTATTAGATTAAACATACATATGTATGTGCATATATAACATTCTAAGTACTTAAATCGCTCGCTTAGAATGTTATACTGGTGTCATCGATTATAATCTAGGTACTTAGTTCCATTTACCGCTGGGACGCTCTTTGTTTGTGCTTCTTTCCCTTATATCTTCCCTCCCGCATCGTAAAGAAGCACAAAATTTTGTCAATTTTAAATAAACTGTGTGCAAATCTTTATATAGTATATTTATAGTCTTTGCTGCAAGTCTAGAATGTTCGTGTCTAGAATATTTAGCCAGTCATTAAAACTTAATGTTGCCATATTGCTCAGTACATATTGTTTATAACAGGGTGTTATAAATAATGCAAATGTTGTTAAACATTCAAGTAAGAGTATATTTAGGCTGTGTCGTATATTATGTAACAGTAGTGTACGATAACGAGTTCTTTTATTTTTCGTATCACTTATGTGGGTGCTATTTCATGTTATGGGATGATCATCATCAAATATTTCACCGTGATTTCTATGTATTTCTATGTCTTATGGTGAATGTCATCTCAATAACGATATACATATTGTAGATTTTTTTAGTATTCTAGTTATGCTCGGAAATGATCCATATATGGGAGTAATACAAAATCCATTAGAATGTAAATCGGTTCGATATCGATATTTATAAGATATTTACGTAGGTTAATGTGTTTTTTGTTCTGTGTGTTTTGGTTTTCATATGGTAGTTAGGACCGATCACCATAAAGTTCGTTACGATGATTTATATATAAATGTGGATTATTTGTGTCGTTATTTTAAATTTTCTCAAAAAGTATTTATTTATTCATCAATAACTATCTTGTCCCCTTCAAAGTAATTCCCCTCAGATATAATACACTTATGCCAGCGTTTTTTCCAATCCTCGAAACACTTCTGAAACGCGCTTTTTGGTATCGCCTACAGCTTCTGTTTCGATTTTTCTTTTATCTCCTCAATCGTAGCAAAACGCTTTCCTTTCATCGGTGTTTTCAGTTCTTTGGGAAGTGGAAAATGTCAGCAGGGTCCAAGTCCGGTGAATACGGTGGTTGAGGCATGACAACGGTTTTGTTTTTGGCCAAAAACTTACGCACAAGCATCGATGTGTAAGTTGGTGCGTTATCATGGTGCAAAATCCATGATTGGTGACCGTACGACCTTGTGGCAAGAATTCATGATGCACCACGCCATTGCAGTCGAAGAAAACAGTGAGCAAAACCTTCACATTTGACCGAAATTGACGTGCTTTTTTCGGTCTTGGCTCTTCTGGACGTTTTCATTGGGATGATTGAGCTTTGCTTTCAATGTCATAGCCATACACCCATGATTCGTCACTAGTTATGACCTTTTTGAGGAAATCTGGATCGTCGTTGACGATGTTCAACAGCTCCTGAGCAATTTTGGAACAATCTTCGCTGCCTAAAACATCCGTAAAAATTGTTTGGCATGAGCCGAACGATATGCCAACATCATCAGCAACCTCTCTGATAGTGATTCGATTATCCAAAAACATTTTCTTCACTGCTTCAATGTTTTTTATCTGTCAAAAACAAACTGATGATCCAAAATGGCTGAAAAAAAGATATGTGTACCAACATAACAGAAACTAGTAAGAGTGCTATATTCGGCTATGCCGAATCTTATATAGCCTTCACCTTTATTGTGCATGCATAATTATATTATATACATACATACATACATATATATATTATATTGTTCAAGTTTATATACAAAAAGATTACACGGAGGAGGAACAACATGTTAGATACAATCTCCGTCAGATCAGTAAAACTATAAACAAAAAGAAGAAAGATGTTAAGGTTCGCCTTGGTGAATACTGGATTTTTGTAGAAAACAAGAAATATACTTGGGCCAAAGATAAAATTATTGCCTACACTGATGATGACGCTATTTTCCTGAAAAATCTTCTAACAGAATGTGGCTGTACTCCGGATATATGTGTTAAGGAAACATCTATTAATGTAAATCAAAATCAATAGCGATGTAAATTGTGCCACACTTAAAGTTTTCGAATACTTTGATGTTTACATAACAATGACTCACAATAAACTGATTCATTTGGTTGGCCGTGTTAGTCTATTTATACAGCAATCATAATTTCTGGAAGGTTCGAAACTAAGATACCAGAATGTTCGTGGCTGCAAGTCTAGAATGTTTGTGTCTAGAATATTTAGCCAAAGTCGTTAAAACTCAATATTGCCATATTGCTAAGTTTATAACAGTTTATAACAAAAATTTTTATAAATCAAAACTACTAAAAACGCTAAACAAGTTGTATGTCGATAAACACGCCATCTGATGATGAATTTGTTCGTAACAATATTAATACACTTTGTTTGATAGTTTTTTTGATGAAATTCTCAGAGGTGGTCTCGGATTTTTGCTCATATCTCCGTTATTTATAAACGGATTTTGCTGATTTTAAATAGCAAACTTCTCGAAAGCACGTCTGACAGAATTATTGACGATTTGGATCCCGAAAATATCTGGGGACTTCAGAAAATTGATTTCAAGAGACAGACAGACGGACCTGACTTAACAGACTCCGCTATCTATAAGGATCCAGAATATATATACTTTATAGGTTCGGAAAATTATATTGTAGAAATTGCAAACGGAATGACAAACTTATATATACCCTTCTCTCGTAGGTGAAGGGTATAAAAAAATGCGAAAATCGAACATACGTAACTCACGAAATTTTAATAAATGAATATATAAATAAATCGAAACATACATACATACATACATACATACAATATTACGATATTCCACAAATATAATATTTTAATTAAATTATTAATGATAATAAAATCTCAAAAATTCCACAATTTTAAAATTGTTTTCATAATGAAAACGACAACAAAAATTTTATAGCTATGTAGCTCATTTTTTTAAAACAAAAGAATTGTTTTCCAGATGATTACATTAGCCGCAATTAACTTGATAAGATTTTATGGGAACTTTAATCATGCGTCATAAAAAGTTTTATTTTCAATTTTCTAACAAAAACACATACATACAAACATACATATACTCGTATATGTACTCGTATGTATTTATATGGTGAACCGAAAACAATTCGGTTTAATTATTGAAAATCATATTTTAATTTGAACTTTATGATATTTTAATTTTAGATACTCGGCATTGGCGGCATAGTCGTCAATTGCCTGGCATTACAAAACTATAGCGATGAAGGACGTACGATTTGTATTGGTTTAATTGTATTGGGAGCCATTGTATTCCTAATCTCGTTCTTTGGTTGTTGCGGAGCCATTCGGGAAAATGTCTGTTTGACATGGACGGTAAGTGTACAATGAGTTGAGAGCTATTCAGTTCTATTTATGATTAAAAATATACGAGTAAATTATTTAATTTTGCAGTATGCCATTTGTTTGTTGGTATTGATTATTGGAAATTCCGTTATAATATTTGGTTATATTTTCCATATTGATGGTGAGACTAAAGCTCGCCGTGACATTGATAATGCATGGGCGCTGCAATTGAATGGTACCGATGCCATGGCTCACATTCAGACCACCGTAAGTTTATTCTTAATATCCATATCAGATTTAATTTGTTTTATTATTATGTGCTAATTGATTTTTTAGTTGAGCTGCTGCGGCGTTCACAACTCTACTGATTACATTGATGCCAATTTAACTATTCCCAATAGTTGTTTCATTGGTGGAGACTATGACAAATCGACTATTGTGTTTTCTCAAGGTTGTCTAATGAAGCTGATTGCCATCTATGAAGCTGCTGAACACTGGATAACCATCTTCACCTGGTCTAGTTTCAGTGTAGAGGTAAATTTTCTTCTATGTCTTTCGCACCATTAGCTGAAATGTGTGTTAAAATTTTTAATTTCTTATTTCAGGTGGTTGCATTTATTTCGGCTTGTGTATTATCCATAACATTCACCAATCAACAGCGTAGAGCTCGATATTAACGAAATGATAATAGTAATAATAAATTAACAAATGTTTTATTTATACAAGTGTTTTCATACATACTATATATATTTTTATAAACAAATTTTTAATTAATTTAATTTCTTTTTTTACACTAACAAGTCTATTTTGATATACATACATATGTATTAGTTTTATATTATTTAATTTTTCAAAATATCAAATTCTGTTTACAAAACGTTAATTTATTTTTTAAAAAAGTAAGTGGAAATACGTCTGATGCAAATTATCGCTTCTGTAAGCAGGTTTGTAAGGGCTTCTCTGTCCTACAAACCTACTTACTCCATACTTTGTCCATGTTTAAATCGCTCGACTTTGTACGAATAGGTGTTGCAAAATCATTTATTAAATTAATTAACTAATAATCATGTTCATAAAAAGTTCCTGAAAATCATATAAATTATGGAATTATTAAACTAAAAGGTCGAACCTTTTTTTTAGCTAAAAACATCGTTTTATATCCAAAAATTTATTGAAATTTTATTTTCCTGAAAATGCTTCACTTTGTTGTATCGAAATATTGGAAGAATTGTGTGTGACCTTAAGAAAATACAATTTTTTAATAAATTATGGAATTTTTAAAATATGTACGGCAAGCTTGAAAATTTTGCGTTTACTGTTTGAGCAAGACTTCAAAAAACCACGAAATACAAAAAATTACAATAATAAAAATGTTCTGTTTTATACACTAGATCCAAAATGTTTTAGGAAACAATACAAGGAATACTCGTATTGTGATGAAGATAACAACATCACTTTTTTCCCTTCATATTAGTTGATTCGGTTTTCTTATTTTGACAGTTATAAAAAGTTACAAGCATACAAATTTCTAGAGAAGTCAAGTGAAGGATTGATTCAGGACGTGAGTCTCCTGAAAGATCGATATTAGTATTATGTACAATTATTTGGTGTTATTAAAATCTTTACAATTAATATTTTGAAAGAAATATCAAATCAAATTATCTTTCAGTAAAAGAGTAGATTGATACCTTTTGCAGTTGTCTTTATTTAAATAAATTAATTTCTAAAATGGGGAAACTTGTTTTTTTTTTTTAATTTTGTTTTTTCATGAAAGAAGTTGTTATGCGCCTTAAGATATACATATGTATGTATGTATAGAAGTTAAGTTAACTATAATCCCAATCACATTTCAGATAAGAAATATCTGAAATAGAAATATTGTAAATAACTTTCTGATAAAAAAGGTCGACTAGAATATTGTAAACAAACAATAAGAAGATAATTACTTTAAGATAAAAAAATATGTTTAAGGCAGAAATTTTGTATTCAAGCAAAGCAAAATTAATAATAAGACCATAAACGATTAACTAAAAACGACGCATAGACGTCAGTTATCTCTCAAACAAAAAAACAAAAAAGTGTTTTTAATTTGTATGTATGTACATTAGACTGGTCCTTATATGACCATAATTTGTTTTTTGTAATATTTTTTATGCAGCGCCCTTTTAAATTGTTATTTATAGCAAAAATAAGATTCTGTAAAAATTTCAAGTCGATATCTTAAAACTAACACGTGCCGCATTGAGCTTTAAGTATGTATGTCTGTATAAAATATTATATGTATGTTCTTCTATGCTAACATTTGAAAATGCCGTTACTTTTTCTGCTAGTTTTTTGTCAAATCTAACGTGATTGTTTTTTTGTAAAGTTAATATTGATTGTCTTCAAAAGAACGCTGGATTTTTTTTCGCATAGCAATACCATTAAAAATCATTTGTTGTCCAGCAGTCAATTACATTAAACGTATTTAAAATGACACGACAAAATATTTTTTTAATTGGTGCAATGAAAAATCAAATTCTTGGTAGTAAACTTCCTTCACAAATAGATTGTTTAAAAGTTTTATTTTATAATATGCGCGTTGTTAATATGAATTTGTCGAATGCAGCTAATTTAGTCATAGAGCAGTGTTGTAATAGAAACACTTTAAGATTATTTGGGGACAGCCGCTAGTGCGACTGTCCCGTTTGATTATTCTTTATTGATTAAAATGTTTATTGTTATTAAAAACTAAAAAGACTTAAAATTACTTAAGCTAGCAGAGGGTCGTCAAGTGCTTGTCACTTGATACCCTCTTTGTTCAAACATACAGACAACACAACTGCATATATGGGAGAATGCTTAGATAAGCATTTCTCATGGTTGTGCTGCCTAAGTGTGTCTGCTATTCGACGCCTAGTACCGTACATATGTAGTGTAGGTAAGGGTCGATAGAAAGACACACTACAGTGTTTAATTTTTTGGAAGAAAGCACGGATTCCAACTAGAGATCGAAGTGGCTGTGCGAAAAAATTAAAAAAATTATATGAAACTTGGAGGAATTTAGAAAGAAGCTGTAAACGATTTAGTGCGATTCAAAAATCGAAAGAAGCATTGTTTGCCGAAGATTTAAATAACTTGTTTGACATAGCGCATGCAAATGCTTTGAATTTAATATCTATTGAAGAGGATAAAGAATTTTTAGTGGCGCAAAGGAAGCCAAATCGGGAAGGTAGTATGATTGGAATAGATTTAAAGCTTGCAGGAGCGGAAAAACGAAAAGCTGAAAGGAAAAAAAATGAAGAAGCAAAAATGATGAAATATTTTTCACAAGGTAAAGTACATCGAAGAACTATAAAAACATTGACTAAATGACAAGTTACTTAATATTGCAATTGTAAGAAACCTCGGATGTTGACGAAGAAATGAATAGTTCACGCAGTTCAGACATTACTTACAATATTTCCAAACAACCACCTAGTTCGGTGGCAATCCGAGGTAAAAAGTTAATTGTGAATCATAGATTGTCAGCCGCTATGGACAAATGTAAAGTAAGCGATAGAGATGCAGTTCATCTATTGAGTGCGTGCGTAGAAAGCTTACGTTTGAACCTAATGGATTATATTATAAATCGATCTTCAATCAGAAGAGCCCGTCAACAATATCGCGAAGATATAGCCAGAAATATTCAATCTGAGTTTACAGAGCTAAATTATGATTTTGGTGTTGTTCATTGGGATACAAAGCTTTTCCCAAATGTGACAGGAATGGAAAAACAAGATCGATTGCCCATTAATATTAAAACCCCTTCTACCGAACAGCTCCTATGTGTTCCGCACATTCCTTCGGGATCGGACAAAGAAATTTCTAGTGCAGTTTTTGATAGTTTGGAGAAATGGAATTTGCTGGAAAAAGTTCAAGCTTTTGTATTTGACACAACATCTTCGAACACCGATAGATTTAATGGAGCTTGCACATTGTTGTAGATGAAATTGGGACGGAATATATTGTTTTTGGCATGTCGCCACCATGTTTTTGAAATAATTTTACAAACTGCAATTTCATCAGTGCAGTTGTATTCCTCATGCGGTCCCGATATTCCTCTATTTAAAAAGTTTTTTTTTTTTTTTTTTTTTTTTTTATTAGCTTTTAGTTATTTATTGAATCTTCATATTTTGAACTAACAATAAGTTTTCAAATCTTAATACTAAAAAGAAAATAATAAGCCCAGCCAGTGCTAGACAAAAAATTTTTATGATACTACAAAAATTTCATATCAACTGATCAAGTCATCTGTTTTGCGCTTGAGTTAAAGCAAGGGTATCCCTCCTTCTCAACCGATTGTGGCCACTAAAGTTAAGGATGTCTCGTGCAAGGGGGTTTGGATGGTGTTCAAGTTTGCTGACGTACTTTGACGCATATTTTGTAAATTCGACGTTTACTAATGGCACGCCTAGATCTTTGTGGATTCGAGCATTTTTAACATACCATGGAGCTGCAGTAATAATACGTAGAATTTTATTTTGACCCCTTTGAATTTTTTCAATGTTTGATGCTGAGGCAGTACCCCATAATTGAATTCCATAGCACCAGATTGGCTTTAGTATTGCATTGTACAACAAAAGTTTGCAATCCAATTTCAATGTAGAGTTTCTGCCGATTAGCCAATTAAGTTGCACTGCTTTTAATCTCATCTGAGTAAGTTTTGCGTCGATATGAGACTTCCAAGTTAAACGGCGGTCGAGGTGAATGCCGAGGTATTTGACTTCATTGTGTTGCGGGATAATTTGATTATTTATTCTGATGAACGAGCAGGTATCTTTTCGCAATGTGAAAGTTATATGAATACATTTTTGTTCGTTAACCCTGATTTTCCAAAGCTCTAGCCAATTCTCTAGCTTATAAACATAATTCTGCAAATTCTGTGATGCAACTTGGTGGTCCTTATGGACGCTGATAAAGGCTGTATCGTCTGCAAAAGTTGACGTATGGATTTTGGGGTCTGACGGCATGTCGGAGGCATATATCAAATATAAAGTAGGACCCAGTATGCTACCCTGTGGCACACCTGATTCAATTGGCTGAGCGGTACTTAAAAAATCACCTTCTTTGATTTTAAATTTGCGACCGTATAAATAACTTTCCATGAGTTTATGGGTGTTAGCAGGCAGAGTTAATTTTATTTTGTGCATTAAACCGTCATGCCAAACTTTGTCGAACGCTTGCGACACATCAATGAAAAGGGCGGAGCAGTATTTTTTGTCTTCAAACGACCCTCTTATCACATTTACCAATCTGTGTGTTTGTTCGATGGTGCTGTGTTTAGCTCTGAAGCCGAATTGATGATTAGGAATACATTCAGTGTCATTCAGAATTGGAGTCAACTTAGTCATTAATAATTTTTCAAACAGTTTTGAAATTGTCGGCAGTAGACTAATTGGCCTATATGACTCTACTTTAGTGGGGTCCTTCCCTGGCTTAGGAATCATGGTAATCATAGATACCTTCCAATCTGCAGGATAGTATTCTAGGCGTAAAATAGCATTGAAAATAAAGAGGATGATTCTTCTAGCTACACGAGGTAACTCCACAAGCATTTTGTTGCTGATTTTATCCATACCTGGAGCTTTTTTAAGATTCAGAGTACCAATAGCGCTTTGAACATCATTAAAGCTAAGTCTTAGAGGTACCGGAGGTCTAATAACGAGTGGAGGCAAATCAGGTGTATTAATTGAGTTGTTTATAGTAAACACATTTCTCAAATGGTTAACAAATAAAGTCCCTTTTTCGGAATCATTTCTAGCCCAGTCTCCAGTCGGATTTCGCAGAGGAGGCTTTCCTCTAACTGGTCTTTTTAAACCTCGTACCGCCTTCCATAGCGAATAGTCAGATTGTGGGGTACTATCAAGACCCTCCAAGTAAGATCTAAATGAGGCCGTTCTTTGGATTTCTAAGAAATTTCTTAGTATATCTCTGCATTCTCGTAGCCTAGATTTCAGTTGAGGAGACCTGTGAATTTGCCACTCTCTTCTAACTCTTCTTTTTTCTGTCAGGAGATGATCGAGTTCAGCGAAATAAGTTCTGTTTGTCCCACGTCTGCATTCAACGTCATATGTGGAGGCGTGATGTACAGCTCTTCGTATGTCCTCAGTAAACTTGCCAATCGACTCATCAATATCCGCGGTAGTTCTCAACACAACATTTTCCGTGCAGTGGGAACTTAAATACTTTTTATACTTTATCCAACTTACTCTGGTTTTATATATGTCCCGAAATGGAGAGCCATTCCCTTGAAGGAAACGCATTGAAATAATAGAAGGGGAGTGATCTGAAGACAAGTCTAATGAAGGCTCCACTTGTATCGATTCTACAGGGATATTTTTCACTACTCCAAAGTCAATAACATCGGGAATCTTCCACCGGTCCGTCGGCCAGTAAGTGGGATGCCCGCTTGAGAGTACATCTAAGCCCATTTTGGTAATGGTGTTGAAGAGTTCACGACCCTTCGGGGTCACCAGACGTGAACCCCAAAATGTGTGTTTGGCGTTAAAGTCACCAGCAACTAAAAATCTAGCTCCAAGGGAATTGAAGAAGCTGTAGTATTGATGTTCTTTTATTGAAAATCGAGGCGGCGAATAAATTGATGATAAAACAAAATTGTACTGACAGAATTCAATACAAATGTTTGTTGCTTGTAGGTAATCCTCACATATGTTGTTCATTAAATAATGTTTTATTCTGTTCTTTATAAGAATTGCCGAACCTCCACATGCTCTTCCGCGGGGATCTTTAGTATCGTAGAACTCGTAGCCATTAATTTTGAAGTACGCTGTCGCCGTCAAGTGAGTTTCAGCAATCATCATGACATCAATCTGCTTATCCATCAGGAAGTGTTCCAGTTCGTTTTATTTTGGCGGAGGCCGTTCGCATTCCAAAAACAAATTTTTAAACAAATCATTTCTTTAAAATGGCTTGTAAGATAGTAGATTGCATTTTCAGCATTTCCTGCATCATGGATGTCATGGTTGTCGTAAAAGTGTTCATAGTTTGGACAAGAGTTTGCAATGTTGTCTCTAGATTGTTGATATGCGGCTCAGAATATTGGAGTTTAGGTTCCTGCTCCAGACCTGGCATATTAGATTTAACGACGTTTGCGTAAGAAACTTGTCTAGAACTAGGCGCGTTTACATGACTAGTGGACCGTAATAATTGAGGAAAATTGTCACTCGATGCTAAATTTGGGTGTTGAGGATGATTAGGCAATACTGACGTCTTGTTGGTTCTTATGCCTTTCAAATGAGTGTAAATTGGACAACCTCTATAATTTGCGGTATGATTACCTCCGCAGTTACTGCATTTTTTGATTTTTGAGTCAGTTCTCGACTTATCGCATTGAGCAGTTGCATGTAGCTCCCCACACGCAACACAAACTGTCGGCAATTTACAATACGCCTTGGTGTGACCAAATTCTTGACAGTTGAGACACTGGACGGGTCCCTGACGCTTATGTGGTTCTTCCACGGTGATTCTACGATGCAGGAGGTACATCAGATTATAGATGGGATGGGACTCGTTTTTCTTTAAGACAACATCTCCAGGCTCCAATTCTACCCTGAACATGGGCTGAGGGATCTTTTCACGGTTTCTAATATTCACTACGCTCTTGATTTTGAACCCTTTGTTCATTAAACCGGTCTTTATCTCCGCAGGATCAACACATGGGTCTATACCCTTTAGAACGACTTGGAGTCCTTTTGCGCTTTTGAGCTGGTAGGTATAGAAATCCCTGCTCTCCCTTTCCAGCTGGTTGGATAATTTTCGAAAATCATCTTCCCTATTCACTTGTATCTTAGTCTCGCAGATATTTCCATGTTTCATTGAGGTTACGCTAAACATGTTTTCACCTATTACAGCAACAATTCCTTGTACCAATTTACTGGAAGTCGGCTCTCTCAGATAAATTGGTGGGGGCTTAAACGTCTTCTTCGGAAGTTCTGGCTCATCCGTCTGGAGGAGAGCAAACCTATTTTGATCATTACTCACGGTCTTAGGAGCTTTTGCATTTGATGACACTTGAGCAGACTTCGGGCTCCTCTGTCGCTTGAGAACGGTGATGTACTTATCCATACCTACTTGTTTTTTGGGTTTCACTGCACTATTTGATGAAGATGATGTTTTATCATCTGTTGAAATCACTATATTGGGCGAACAGGAACGACGCCGTTCTACGGCTCTTGTAGTGAGAAAATTCTCCAGAGATTTTTTTATGGCTTCTTCCTCAGAGACCCATTTAGTTTTTCTAGACGAGCTAAGCTCTTTCTCAGAATTACATCTGAGAGGAACACTCATACAGTTTTTATACGATTTTTAATGTTTTTTTTTTTTTTTTTATATTTTAACCTATTACGAGTTATTTTTTCACTTTTTGTTTAATTTCAACTTTTTACACTTTTTCACCTATTACGATTTTTTCACCGAAAATTCAGCCGCACTAAAAGTAACACGTCCGAACAGTTCGATGAGACGAGACTGAAAATGAATTTAAAAAGTTTAAAAAATCTTTTCCCAAAATTAACGCTAACAATATCTCAGACTACACTACGAGTAGCGAACTGGTTGAACTTATTGGTGAAAACCAACAGGAAATACTTTTATTCTGCCTTAAAACCCTTAAAAGTTACCAACAGCCTCGTCATGACTACACAGAGTTGCTAGAACTAGTCGTCATCCTTTTGGGAGGCATTCTTCCAAAAGGAAATAAGATACGAAAACCTGGCGCTTATCATCAGGCCCGATGGATGGCCAAGTCCATTTATTCAATCAAAATATTTCTCTTAAGAAAAGAATTTCGAACTACAGAAGCTGAGACAAAAGCATTATGTAGGATATGTGGCTTTGTTGTAGTTAATTACATAAAACCATGGTTTAATGCTAATAAAAGCATTGAAGAGCCATGGAACGACATTCAACTTTTAAATTGTTTAAATAAATATAAAGAAAAGGAGGAATTAGTTGCGGAAGCCTGCTTGCAAAAGTTTTTAAATCATCTTTGGTACTTAGCTGATGAGCCAGTTCTCTTTTCCCTTTTTGATGAAAATGTACCACTTGAAGTTAAACAACGAATGACTACAAAATTGCGGGAACTAATTAATAATAAAGAAAGTGAAGGTGTTGAAGAAAACGATTTAGCTCCGAAAAAATGTTTACTACCTTATAGCGAACGAATTTTTGGAAAAGGATTTACCATGTAGCTTAATCACTAAAAAGTCCTTGATGTTTTTTGAGCGTTTTCAACTAAACACATCGTTTATTGAAACTGATGCCAGCGAATGGTCTCGCAATGAATATTTTAACAAAGGAAGGGAAGTATTAAAATCAGTAAACGTTGTTAATGACTCAGCTGAAAGGGGAGTCAAATTGATGGAAGAGTTTAACACATCATTCACTAAAAATGAAAACCAAAAGCAGTTTATTTTACAAGTAACAACAGAATATTTTAATTTTTTTTATATATATAATCTATTTCTTATGCAATTTTTCAGATCGTGCAAAACTACCGAAAGAAATATCCGCAACATACGAGAAAAGCCATGAGTGTTAGTTATTAATAAATATATATGTAGATAAATAAATAAATGTATGTACTTATGTACGTATGAATTTATAATTTGAGTTTTTTTTTATACCGAAAGGCAAAAATATTAGTCTTGATACACAAAAATGTCAAATGCATGTGTTAGGTGGACTTACATATGTACGTAACTTTAAATCCTAATGCGGCACGTGTTAATATTAAAATATTAACTTGAAACTTTTACACAACGATTTTTTGGCTAAAAATAAAATTTTAAGAGGGTGCTGCATTAAAAATTTTGAAGTCAGAAAATAAGGACCAGTCTAATGTACATATTATTAACTTTTGGGTTATTTAAACTACAAGGTGGCGCAAAAGTAAACTTCCGATGTTTTTTGGCAGTCACCGACCGATTATTGGTCAAATAAATAGTCAGCAATATTCCGCGTTCTGGAGCAGTGTAGCGTAACATTGTTTATTAACGTGTATTTCGCATGTGTTTACTACACAAATGTCAAAACAGAACTAATTAAATGAAAAATTGCAGTACCAGTAATGGAAATAGTAATGCAGTACTTTTTTAATGGTTTTTGCCCATCTATGGTATATGTAAATATGAGAAAATGTAAATTAAATATTACAAAAAAAAAATTAAATAAATAAATAATTCCGTTTATAAATGAGAAGGTCAATGTTTTATAAATAAAAATGACAATTGCAATAAATACACACATAATATGTACATATGTTCATTATAATTTGCAATGAATAAATTTAAATTTATTTAGTTGTAACTAAAATAACTATTTTCAACAATTGCCTGAACTAAGATGCACGTTTATATCGAATTAAAAATGTTTGTTAATATTTTTTTAAAGCAGTTCTTATCAAATATATAAAAACCTTACAAAAATCTTCAAGTCAAATTAAGAACAATAGTTTTTGTAAAAGTTTTTTTATATTTCATACATTTTCAAAACTTTTATTTTGAATATTTTTCACATCTAGGCGGATTGAGATATTGCAAAAGAACTTACGTGATAGTTTTTAATTTGTTAGAAATAAGAAGATATTTTTAAAAAATATATATTCCCCGAATCTATTTGCGAAGAACGAAATAAAGTTAAATTTATAATTAAATATCTTTTAAAATTCTTCATACCAGTTGTATAGAGTTTGTCAAGCCCCATATGACTTTGTCTCTCTGTATCTCACATTGTATTGAATACAATATACATAATATAACAGGGTTTCCACTACGGATGCCAAACAGCCTGGATTTTTTAATCTCGGGATTTCGGAATTTTTATTTTTTTAAACAAAACTTTTTATTTCAAAAAAGTAAATTATATTAACTATAAATATGTTTGAAAGCAAACATTTTGTGTCTTAATAGCAATAATTTTCAAATTTACTAAAAGTTTATAAAGCGAATTTTGTATTTTATAAACCCTTAATAATTTAAAACGTAATAACATTACAATGAAAATTAGATAGAGAAAAAAATACATATGTCATTTCGCCTTTAATTTCTTTATTAATTTAAAAGCAATATAATATTATCTAATGTTTGGAAATAAAGGGTGGTTAAATTTCAAGGGCCGATGTTGATTTTGAATAAAACACAAACTATTTAGGAAATTATTGTAATTTTACTTTATTATGATATATTGGTATTACTCAATTGTGTATGGAACAAAATATCGGCCAAATGGGCGCCGAGACCACGGCGGCACACCTCCATCCGATGGTCCAAATTTTCGATGACCCTGAGGCATAATTGAGGTTCTATGCCGTTAATGTGCCGAATTATCTCATCCTTTAGCTCTTGAATTGTTGCTGGCTTATCGACGTACACCTTTTCTTTCAAATAACCCCAAAGAAAAAAGTCCAACGGTGTCAAATTACATGATCTTGGCGGCCAATTGACATCGCCATTACGTGAGATAACACGGCCATTGAATTTGTTGCGCAAAAGAGCCATTGTTTCGTTAGCTGTGTGGCAAGTGGCACCGTCCTGCTGAAACCACATATCGTCCACATCCATATCTTCCAATTCGGGCCATAAAAAGTTCGTTATCATCTCACGATAGCGAACACCATTCACAGTAACTGCCTGACCGGCCTCATTTTGGAAAAAATACGGCCCGATGATGCCGCCAGCCCATAAACCGCACCAAACAGTCACTCTTTGTGAGTGCATTGGTTTTTCGACAATCACTCTTGGATTCTCATTCGCCCAAATGCGGCAATTCTGTTTATTGACGAATCCACTGAGGTGAAAATGTGCCTCATCACTGAAGATGATTTTCTTCGAAAATTGATCATCCACTGTTGCCATTTCTTGCCACCATTCTGCCCATTCACGACGTTTGGAATGGTCAAGACGCTTTGGTTCTTGAGCCAATTGCACCTTGTAAGCGTGTAAATGCAAGTCTTTATGCATAATGTTCATCAACGACGAGCGTGAGAGGTGCAATTGTTGGGCACGACGACGAGTTGAGGTGGACGGCTCTTCAGCCACGCTATCGCGAACAGCAGCAATATTTTCTGCAGTACGAGCTGTACGAGCATGCACTGGTGTTCTCACATCTTCTACAGACCCGGTTTGCTCGAATTTTTCCACGATTTTTACGATTGTACTCACATTTGGACGATCAAATTGACCAAAAAAATCACGAAGTGCACGATATGCATTTGGTTTGAACGCCCATTTTCATAATAAGTCTGGATAACTTTAACACGTTGTTGGATTGTGTATCTCTCCATGGTTCAAATTGAGTAAGTCTGAAATTGAGAAATGTCAAATAAAAGTCAGAAAAAAGCTTGGCGTTTAGGTGTGGTTCACACTCAACATCGGCCCTTACAATTTAACCACCCTTTATTAAGGCATCTAAGTAAAGAGAATCTTGATTTAATTTTGTTACCAGTATGACGCTGACGAAAAACATCATTCACAATCAACGCATGTGGACGAAATTGTTGAAAAATTATTGTACGTTGATTGCATTTCTTACCCTCCGAAACAAATAATTATACATACATACTTCTTATTTCATATTTGATTTTATATTATTACAGACATTATAAGGTGTTGTGGGGGGCTTTTACATGTTTCAGTTACATTCATTATTTTATTCGTTTCGCAATCAACGTTTTTAATAGGAAATATTTCTATTTCTTTATGAAATTCCCTGTTCAATTTTGGATTTCTTGTTTTTCTTCTAAAAAATTAAAAGTTTTGAGTAAATCATCCTTGATTTCCTTCAGTTCATCACCGAATTTAAAATGGCAACTATGTATTTGTTTAAGTAAAACAAATATGTAGTTCGATCGGGTTTGGTAATCCAAAATTAATTTTTATTCTTTCACCTTCTTTTCTTCAACATACTTTTGTAAAATTTTAATTTTAGTTGGTGAGTTTGTAAATACATAATATTGAAACATTTCTGACCTTTTCAATTTGTGATTTATTATCGAATCTGTTTATTTTCTCTTATTAAAAATGTTAAAAAAAACATTGAACTACGTTAAGAGAAGAGAAGAGCAGATAAAAACAATTATACTTCACCGAATCTTTAAGAGAAATACTAAAATCGCGGGATTTTCAAAACATATCACAATATTACCACAAACTATATTGAAACAATTTATTTGTACATCATTACAGTTTTTTTTTTAATTATTTCCCATTAAACACTGTACGTTGTATTACACTGTACAACATTTGTCAGGTGATTGATTCGGGACTCAATTCTGATAATTGTTTATGAAAGTAGCCCCAAAAAGAAGAACTTCTGCATCATTCGTTTGGTCATGTTAAATAACTCGAGAACCACTAGTCCGAATAAGCTGAAACAAATTTAAAAAAATTAAGAATTACAATTCCTTCAATCTATTCATACAACGTTTCGCTACATGTATGAAGAAAAAAACAATTTTTTGCCTAAAAATTGATTTTTTTTTATTTTTAATTCATAAAATATCCAAAATGGTAAAAAATTGTCAAGTCGCATAACCTATGAACAAAATGAGACATAAATCATGAAAATCGATGAACGCGTTTCGCTTTTAATCACAATCAAGTACAGGTATGAATTTCAAAAATTTGCTCGAGGTATCCACAAAATTCTTTGGAAATTTCAAATTACATAGGCGCATATTCAGAAATCGTAAAAATAATAGCTAACAAATAGTTAAAGATCTTATTCACAATTCATAACTAATGGCGTTTTCTTTTCTGGCAAAAATGTTACACGTTTTTCCCATTTCGCACCTTTTTCATTTTTTTTGTGTTCTTTTCTGAAAAAATGTCAACACTGCTAAAGTGTAGGGTGTTCTTTTCTATAAATGTCACACTATAAATTTAAAAAATAGCGCACCTTTCACACTCTGTATTTTTAGAGGGGGAGAATCGCACGATAAAACAGCTGATATTTGTTTTGTTTATGAATGTGTATTTGTGTTAAGAAAAAAAAAAAATACAAAATGGAAAATATTACTACTTTTTTATTTGCTGAAAAAATTTTGGATGACTTGTTGGATTCATCTTCATCATCTGATGATGATGAAATATTTTATATGATTATGGAAAGAAATCCACAACCGCGAGTGAAAGGCTTTTTAGAGAACGTAATTAATGAATACTCTGAAGTTGATGTACATATGTAAAATTTCATAGGACAATATCTCCTACTTCTTATACATATATGTAATGTATGTTTATATATATAATTTTTATAGTTTAAGAAAAATTTGCGTATTAGTCGGGAAGGTGACATTGGTCTTTTTGAGAGATATTCATTGTCGTATTTCAAGTGATCTTACCAGGGAGCTATCTGCTTCTTCTTTTTTAACAAAAAATAAACAAAACCAGCTGTACATGAAAAAAAAGTGTTACACTGTTGTAATTTTATGTTCTATTCTGACCATTAAAAATGCGACATCTTTAAAATGTTACCCCACATTATAAAAATGTACATAATAAAGGTGTAACATTTTATTTCAGAAAAGAAAACACCATAACTTAGCAACTGCTTTCAGCTGTTAAAAGAAATGCAACACTGCATTTAGTAGATTTTTGTTGACGAAAAACACATCTCTAGTTTGTTTTCTATTTTTTGTGATTTTTTTTGGTCAAAATGGGGTGTGAAGCATGAATAGAGAGCGAAGCATGTACCGTGGAAACATAGTTTAAGTTGGTACTTAAAAAATTTTAAACTTAGTTATCATTTCTCAATATGCGCCATAGTTTTTGAATTATTATTTGATGTAACATGACCAAACGAATGATGCAGAAGTTCTTCTTTTTGGGGCTAGTTTCATAAACAATTATCATAATTGAGTCTCGAAATCATGTGTTGTACTGTGTTACTGTAAGGCAAACATATTTTTCAAAACAAAAAGAAAGCAATTAAACAAATGCACAACAATATTAACATTGATACATTGATACGGATTGTGATTTGGGCACATGTATGTATGTATATATATTTACACTAGTAAATTGCATACACATAAATATATGTGTGTATATGTATATCCGACTAAATAAAACTTTTTTTTGCAACTTGCCTTTCATTATTCTCTCATGATTTTCAAAATATTATTAGTTTTATTTTGCCAACTAATCAAACATATGAACACAGTTACCGTTACTAGCACTTTTTTGCTTTTTTCTCTTGCTTCTAAACAAAAAATGGCCTTCTAATATAATTTTCCAAAATTTGACTTCATTTCCGTTTTAACATTTGTCTAAATCATATTTAAAAGTTCATAAACAAAACCTAAAAGTAAAGGAAACAGAAACCTTGTCTTCAAATTGAACGAACGTAGAAATGAATCGCATACAGGTGTAAGTTTTTACAGTCATAAATTATTGTACATATAAAAACAACAAAACAATAATAAAAGAAACTAGAAAGCAAAAAGCTATTTCTATGTGTTAATGTTTCTAATATGAATATTATGGAAAATTTTATTAAAAATTACAGTTGATTTTAACTTTAACTCAATGTACCTATAAACCTAATAAGTGCGTGTTTTGATGCAATTTTTTCTTTTCCAATAACTTTTGTGGCCAATAAAAGTTAGTTAGCTAAATTAGTGGAAAACAACAAAGTATAAATTCATACGTAGACACGTTAATTGGAAACAATCTTCAGCAAAACGTGTGTAGTAAAACGTTAATTTGAATTTGCTAAATAAAAGTAAGTGCACAAATAAACAAACTTAAATCCTCGCTACGAGTATATTTATACTAGATCAAAGTTTTGTCTTTAAAATTTAGTTTTATTTTGTAATTGTTTAACATGAGTACTCGTACGTACTTTCACTTTCAAGTACATGCAATTTGTTTTGTATTAGATTTGTTGGTGATTTTTGTTGATTTTATATATTGGAATTATGATTTATATATTGGAATGAATACATGTTGATGCATTATTTACATGTGTGTCAAATGTAAATATAGGTCTGCATGTATATTTTCATGTTAAAGCTTGAAAACAATTTTCATAAATTGAAATCAATATTGAATTGAATTATTATTGAAAAGCTTTTCAATAGTAAAAGATAATAATATGTATTTATAACAATTTTGTTCTATTTACCTTTGCGTGGTTGTAAAATTCAGCATACAGAGTGACAAAGATTTTATAAATCAATAACATTTTCATATTTTGTGAAGAGCAATAATAATGAATTACATTTTTTTAACTTTTGAAGTATCTTTACTAATCTAAAGTTAATATTTTACCAGGCTTATTTCAAGTGATGTAGCATCTAGATACATATATCGTTGAAGTTTTTTTCGAATATATTAGAAAGCAGTCTATAACTATACTAAATTATAAACCCAGATTAAGCAACTGCGAAACTCGAATAATTAATTAACTGAATAAGCTATTTTATATATGATCTAAAAAACAATAATCTTTTGCTTAAATGTTTCGTGCTAAATAAATATTTCCAATGCATGTACAACAATACGAGTACATCATAATATATCTCGAAATAATAACAACAGTAAAGTATCTGTTTGAATTGCATGATATTTTTTGATATTGTTTATTGAAAAAGGATTACGTTGAAAAAGTTACGTTCACAACATAAATACGTCAATAATAATTTATATGTAATACTTACATATAAATACTATAATACAGACAGAGTTCATAGCTTTGGAGTCACTGTATCTTTATTCCTGGATTAGTTACTATTTATGGGATTTCTAGATCCTTTTTAATTCAAATCTTCGGTTGACTCATTTACATTAATCTTTATTATTTTAGCCTTCATTTTAATATTTTATTTAAATATGTATAAAGTTGTAAATTGTTGACCTTTAGTTTTGTTGTTTGTAAATAACATATTAAATGTTATTACTTAAAAACTAGTGTCTTGTCACTTAGAACTTAATTTCTTGTTGTTTCGACTTCTTACTTTGAACTTTAATTTACTTCTTAAAACTTTAACTTACGACTAACTTCTTAAAACTAAACTATCCACTATTCCTCTCATCATGCCTCTCTATGCGTCCATTCTCTCTGTCAGCTATGGCAACCACAGTTAATACCCTACATATACAAAATTTAATCTGTGCTAGTTAGTTAGAGGTTTAAACCTTTAGACCTAGTACAAAAATTTTTATTTTGAAATATCAAATGGTATAAAATATACTAGCACAATTTACAATCTTGTGCAAATGGTATTGCATCATTGCATTTGCAAAAAGCTTTAGTATATTTTTGCTTTAGCTGTGTATTTTGTTAGTGTAAAGAAAAAATATGCTAAGGGCCATTATTACAACTTGCCTCTAATGTTCTTAATAGTAAAAGGTAACTTTAATTAAAGTGAGGAATAAAGTGACCTTTAAGTTTTTTCGTTATTACAACTTCCTTGTAAAATAAAATAATTTTTTTTCTAAAATATGGCAATACCAGTGAAAAACCGATTACTTTTGACAAATTACTGACAAGAAACAGTAAATTGTGTGTGTTTGTGAAAACATTTGTTTGTGAAAAAAATATAAATCAAACGTCTGCTTTCCATTTTTGTTTATCAAATTATTTATTGGCAAAACAAAATTAAAATTAATTTATTTTTCATGAATTTGACATTTTTTCCAGAACATATGGCAACTTCAACCACATACCTCACTATAAAATTTAAAGGCAAGATGTTCTTCCCTTTAGCTTATCGGTTGGTTTTAGATTAAAGTAAACTTGTAATAACCAAATACTTCTTATCTGTCCGATAACATCATACTTTTTACTATTGCCAAGTTGTAATAATGGGCCTAAATGTTTTTGTAAATGCACAAGATTGTGTATTGCACTACTATAATATGGTACAAAATAAATAATTATTATCAATAGTAAAAGTTGCAAAACTTTGCAAGATTTATTTCGTATCTAAAGCTATGTGCCCACGATCGTCAGATATTACAACGTTGTCCGAAAAATGTTCAGAAAATGTCTAACAACCGTGTAAACTTAAAATTTTTGCCTTCAAACGTTGTAAGAAAAAGTATTTTCAGTACATTGGAGGACAAAAATATTGTCAGACATCTAACAATCGTGTAAACACATAATTTTGTCATTGTCATTGTTTTAAGACAATTGTCAAACACTTTTCCTTGTCAAATATGCAAAGTATATGCATCTGCCAATGGCAGCATTGTCATATCAATTATTTCTGAATGCAACACTGTATATACATAAATAATAAACAAATAAGTGTGCATTGATAAAATTAAAGAATTAAATTAATAATTAATAATTAATAATTAATTAATAGAATTTTTAAACACACACACAGAGCTGCAAAACGAATTTGACAATGCCACACAACAATCTGACAACCGTGTAAACTGACAATTTCGGTTGACAGATAAATTCATTGTGTGACAATTGTGTGCAAATGATATTGTTAGTTTTCTTACAGTCGTGTAAACTGACAATTTACCTTTTGCACAAAAATTTTTCAATGTCAGTACAATGATATCACATTGGTAGATATGACACGTTGTAATATCTGACCATCGTGGACACATAGCTTAACACTACTCGTAAAGCTCCCATGAAAAGTAAATACATAGTTATTTTATAGTTTCGGAGGGCGAGAAATGCAATCAACTTTTCGTCCACATGCGTTGATTGTGAATGATGTTTTTTGTCAGCGTCATATTGGTAACAAAATAAAATCAAGATTCTCTTGACTTTAGATGCCTTAATATTATCGAGCGTTAGATAATATTATATTGCTTTTAAATTAATAAAGAAATTAAAGGCGAAATGACATGTATTATTTTTCTCTATCTAATTTTCAATGTAATGTTATTACGTTTTAAATTATTAAGGGTTTATAAAATACAAAAATTAGCTTTATAAACTTTTAGTAAATTGAAAAATTATTGTTATTAAGACACAAATTGTTTGCTTTCAAACATATATATAATTAATATAAATTACTTTGAAATAAAAAGTTTTTATAATTAGTAAACCAATATGTTTAAATAAACAAGTAAGAAAGTATAGTCGGTCAAACCCGACCATATAATAATCTGCACCCAGTATATGTATGAAACAGTTTTTCAAAAACGAGCGCTATATGGGAGATATCACCTATTTTGGACCAAAATTTAGTATCATGATTGCTGTGAATATAAATATTATATGTGTTAAACTTTATCTCGATATAAATACTTTTAAAAGATTTATGGAGCTGAAAGTGAATTAGGTAGAGGGTCTTATATGGGAATTTCGACTAATTATGGAACGACCATTATAAATTTAGGTGTCATAATTTCTGTATATATGAAACTTTTTTGTGTTAAAGTTTATTTGGATACCAATATTTTTAAGAAATTTATGGCATTTAAAGTGATCATTTATGTTTTTTTTATTGATATTACTTTTTGATATTATTTTATATTAATTTTATTTTATTTCAAAAATTACACATAAAATACAGAAGTTGAATAATAATTAAAAAATGTGTCAAACTGACTAATTTCACAAACAAATGTTTATACGACATATCCTATAAACACAAAAATCGTATGCTAACTTTTATGTTGACATTTCATTTGCTGACATATGCTGACATAAAAAAATTTGCTACTTTCAACATATCGTGTAAACGTCTAACATATGACATAGGAATTTGCTGCTAATTTTAATCATATGGCTGTCAGCATATATGTATATGCTGATTCAACATATCGTCTAAACTCACCTTAATATAAATGCTATTGAGAATAAATTTCGACCTTATTGGAGATGAAGCCTTCATGAACATAGAAATCAATGGTTGCTAGTTTAGTTAGTTATTGTCAAATGGAGCTATTAGTATAGGTTTGGAGATTTGTTGGAGATACACAAATTTTATTAAGGAGCTTTTAGGTATAAAAATATTTAATTTTTATTTAATTATATTATGCAATACATTTTTAAATCTATGGGTAACATCAGAAAACATTTGAATTGTACGAATTTACTTTTAAGATTTAAAATCTTTCTCAATAATTCACTACTAAACCATGGTTTTGAAAAAGAATCTTGAAAAAATTTAAATGTGAAATTCGCTGGGTTTTTATAATGAAATTTTTTACATAGTTTATATTGACATATAATATGTTAATCACATTTATTTAGTCATAAACGAAGTGGACCTAAATTTGGAAAAATTTTATTATTCTGTGAGAACTCCGAATTCACAGTTATCGGAACGGAAGAAAAAATCGACAAAACTTGAGAAAAGGCTGAATGATGCTACGAAAATATATCCTGGAAAAACATAGCTAACATTGTATATTGTATTTTTGCTAATGTTTGTAACGCACCTTAATATTAGTCCAACATCTACCCTAAAGTATACCTATCGACTCAGAATTACTTTCTTTTTAATGATGTCCGTTCGGCCGTCTGGCTGGCTGTCCATGTAAAGCTTGTGCGAAAAGTACAGGCCGCAATTTTGAACATACATATATCGATCAAATTTGGTCTCTGATATTTTTCGGCTCAAGGACGCTTGGAATTGAAATTGGTTGATACCGGTCCATTATTTCACCTAGCCCCCATACAAATGTCCTTCCGAAACAATGGTTTATCGGTCATAAATGTTTGATTTGTGCATGTTGCCAAGCAAATTTCGCATAAATAATTTGTACATAAAGCCTAATCACATCTATACATTTTGTGCAGATCGGTCCAAATTCTGAAAATCACTTTAACACACATATGTATATCTCTTTAAAAAGTTGATATCCAAATAGAATTCAATACAAATTATTTTCATATCTCGTACACAGAAAGCATGCCACTCATTTTTATAACAGTAGGCCCAAATTTAGTCGATCGACAGAAATCATGTCACTAAATTTTTGAGTGATCGACCGATATAAAAGATCATAGCTTCATATCACATATACTGGGTGTAGGGTATTTATATGGTCGGGCTTGATCTACTATACTTACTTTCTTACTTGTTTTATATGCATGTTTACTTACATTTTATCTACATCAAAAAAATATAAAAAAGTGTGTAAATTTAAATAATTATGAAAGGGTAGCAATGCAATAAATAATATTGCATTATATTTTATTAGATTCTTATTCTCTTACACATGTACAAGATGGAAAAAGACAAATGTTTATACGTTCCATTCAACTTGGATAAGGTGTTAAAATTTTGCTTTTATTTGTACTTTGCAGTCTTAAATTACACACTTTTATATCAGCAATATAAATAAATTAAATCTTCAGTTACAAAATATATTTTCATTTTAAATTAAGTCAAAATAATGAACAATAGCAAACAATTTTTAAAAATTTGTTAATATGTGGGAAATTTTAACATAAACCTAAAACTCATAATTTCAAAGACAATATTCGGCAAGTCTAACTCATCATCTATTGACATTCCAAGTTTCAATGAAAGTAATTCAGCGATTAAATATTTATTACCATTTATATTGTTCGAGAAACTTTAGTAATTATGTACTACCAATTGTTGTAGTTATTTTTATTTTTGGAACTATTTACTTCATTCATTTAAGCATCTGCCCATGAATGTATTTTAGAATAATCGCTGTAAATAAAATAGATAATTTTATGCACGCAAGCCAACTAAACAATTCAAAAACAAACAAAATTGAAAAAACTGTGTGAGAGATACATATACACACAATGTGGTAGGTGTATCCTGTGCAACTTCATGTGTCTGGCAAAATAGAAATGTGGCACCTAAAATTGTGGGCGGTTAAAGCAACATGAACTGTCAATAAAGAAATTTACAAAGACTACTAACAATTTTTCTTTTAAAAACAACACCAACAAAACCAAAATAACAACAAATACAAAAATAAACAAGTAAGAAAGTATATTCGGTCAAGCCCGGCCAACCATATAATACCCTACACCTTTGCCTTTCTACATGAGACCATAGATATGTGAAATTTATTTGTGTTACATTTTATTTAGATATCAAAATTTAAAAGAGATTTATGGTCGTTAAAGTGATTTTCAGGAGTTGGACTTATGCGCGAGCTATGACTAATTATGGGCCGAACATCATAAAATTGAACAGCATGATTTATTTGTATATGAAATATATTTGATTTGAATATTATTTGGATACCAACATTTATAACAGAGTTATGCTCTTTAAAGTGATTTTCGGCAGTAGGCCTTATATGGGAGCTATAGTTAATTATGGACCAATGTACACAAAAGTTGTAGATGTGATTATTACATTTTTTACATTAACGACCGATAAGCTCCTATTTCGAGAGGACATTTGTATGAGGGTTAGGTGAAGTAATGGATCGATTTTAACCAGTTTCAATCCCAAGCATCCTTGGGCCAAAAATGTCAAGCACCAAATTTTATTGAAATGTCTACAAAATTGCGACCTGTATCCTGCTCACAAGGTTTACATGGATATCCAGCCAGACGGACGACCGTACATACATACATCGACTCAGGAAGTTATTCTGGGTCGATCGGTATCATTTAAGTTGGGTGTTGGACTAATATTTTTGAGGGTAGGGTAGGGATTGACCGAATATACTTTCTTATTTGTTTTTAATTAAAAAATACACAAAAACACTTATATTATACACTTTAAATACGGTTTGATGTTAACTCAATGACTGCTTAGCATAAACTGAATTTGTTCTTGCCACTACATTTTAATATGTACATCTTCTAGCAATGCCCAATTTCGAATGATGACAACACCATGACAATGCATGCAATAATTGGATGTGTGAGCCAGATGTTAAAACCGCTAAGTTTAAATGGATAATGCCATATATTATAATATTTCCGCTTGATATAAAATTTTACATATGTGTAGCAAAGAAGTATTTCGGAGTCTCAAATTAACGCACCTTAGACATGTTTACATATATTGTAGCGAAGATGATCAAATACGTCAATAGAGTAGACAAAAATGTCAGCGTAACCTTATTATTCTTCTGCTGTCGAAAAGCCCCAAAGAGGACCTTAAAACACCGCATATAAATGAGAGTTGTATTACATTTGCGGAATCTCACATCGCCAAACCAATATAACTTGGTATCAATTAATTAATTTGTAGCTCAAATACCAAATTTTACATTTAACCTTTTATTATGTCCTGATTATAATATGCGCTAAAGCAGGATTAGAAATGTAAATGCTATTTCGGATTAAAGTGAGGCCGACTTGCAATTTAAAAAAACATTTTGAAACTGGTCTTCTAATAGTTTATTTCAGATTGTTTCTTTGGGTTGCTAATTAACTAATTAGCTGTTAGGTGATTTATGATATTACTTGCTGAACCCGGTGTGCTTCGCTACCCCCCTTTGAGGTAAAGCCTTAAATAAACGTTGTAAAAAAGAAGGTGCAGAAGTCTGCATGATCAAAAAATATTATCATGTAATAAATATTCCTGAGTTAAAGCTGCACGCTGTGAAAATTTAAAATCGGTTAACAGGTCCAGTCTCCAATATATCGCAAACAATGGGGCGTGCTCCTCCCACTTTTCTTTTGGTACGTATTTCTATTCATGCCAATACCATATATAGCAACTACTGCCGCTGTTGGTAAAAAAATGCCCAAAATATGGCGATTTTAAATTTTGGGTTATATGGGCGAGGCCACGCCCCTTTGCCCACTCACAACTATGTATCAAATATCATCGACGTAGGTAAAAAAAATGCACAAAATATGGCGATTTTATTTTTTGGTAGGCGGTCGAAAGAAGTATTCTTAGTCATGCCTGAGTCTTAGTTGTATTCCGTAAAATTTTTAGTAAGATCGGTCGGTTCCAGAGTATGAATCTTAATTTTAACCTCCCCTAGAGTAACGTGAGTATTCGATTTGAAGTACATATGTTAAAATCCGAGTAGAATCAATTACACAATTTAAAAAAGTAGGAGTGGTCGAAAGAAATAAGAAGCTTGGCACATAAAATTTTAATTTTTACCTCGACTTCAGTAAGATTTGTATACAAATTGTATGAAGTAAATCTGTAAAAACCCATGCAGAAGAAATTAATCAATTTAAAATAGTGGGCGTTAGAGTTGGCGTGGTCGTACCAACTAAGAAACCTTCCCGGACTCAATCACAACAACTTTGCGGAAGATCATCACATGATCAAATGCATATTTTACGATTCTATAAAGAACATACATACAAACATTAATTTTTTGCGACGGGGCGTGTAAAGTGGGCGTGGCACATACAATTTTCATTTTTACTTCCCCTTCAGTAAGATGTGGATACAATTTGTATGAAGTAAATCTGTAAAAACCCATGCAGAAGCAATTAATCAATTAAAAAAGTGGGCATTAGAGTAGGCTTGTTCGTACCATCTCAGAAACCGTCCCGTCCCGTCCCGGTCCCATGCACAATAACTTTGCCGAAGATCATCACATGATCAGATGCATAGTTTAGGAGTCTATAAAGGATATACATACAAACATTCATTTTGATATATTGTATATAGATATAGAACCCTAGATATTTAATATTAATATTCACTTTGTATGGGAGGTCCAATCACGCTCATTTTTCCCATGACTATTCACATTAACAAATAATCAACGAGCACAAATTTCTAAGACTCTGGCTATTATAGAACTGTAGATATATGATATTAAATATTTACTTTGTTTGGGAACTGCCACGCCCACTGGTCCGATCCCGCCCATTTTTCCTGATTATTCAAATCTGTAACATATGGAATACTGCAATGTTTCAAAACTCTTGCTATTACAATAGTCAAGATATATGTTGTTATTCAATTTATGTGGGAATAGCCACGCCCACTTGAAATATATATAGCCGTAAACCTAATTGGAACTATAACCTTTGAAATGAAACCGGTTTGGGACAAATCGGTTGAATAGTTTTAGAGTCTATAGAGGACAAACATACAAACATTGTATTTTATGTATGGTGAATTTCACGTCAAGTGACCCAATTTTAAAAATCGTTGTCTTCTCACTTGATGTGAAATTCACCATATATATATACATTAACCTTTTACATTTCGCATTAAAACTGTCGACACAATAAAGAATCCATTAGGATGAAAATATAAAAAATGATGGCATGAATTAAAGTTAACGCCTCAAATCTCATCGCAAGCATTTTGAATAACTTATAATACTGTCTAGTTGTTTCTAGCTAAAAAAAAAAGTGTTTAAAAAGGGAAGTGAAAAGAGTAACGTTTGTGAAATGCAATAAACAAATATAAAGTAAAATGTTTATGGTTTTATTTGAGAAACTTCTGGCTTATTTGCAATGTTGCAAGTATATGCAAATTCAGTTACATGCAAATCACAGACAGTGAGACATACATATAAATTATTAAAAATTTTTCTTAAATCATAATCAAAATGGCTTCATGGAGTAACATGAAATTTCGGTTGGTTTATAAATAAAAATAATTCAGAGGGTGTTAGCAATATAAAATTACCAATTTATTAATTAATTGTAAATTTTTATTAAATTTCTTTTAGCATTACTGCTTCCGTGCGCACCACAAGTCGCATGAATGCTTTACTCTCAGAGTCCATGTTGGGAAAACGCAAGACCCTGATGAAAATACAAACCCTTGAAGATGAAAACGACACTGAGGCTGAAAACGAGAAACCCAAAAACCATTGGAGCTTCTTTCGCACTAACTTTAGTATGGAACAGGTTCAAAAACTAATAGAAGCCAAAATTGAAGAACGTTTGACCTGGGATAGATTCAGTCGTTCGTACGATTCGTGGCGTTCTTTGCAATTGGCCGAGAATTTAGCGTCCGATATACGGGATGGTGTACGGAGATTCAATCACAAGCGGTAACATGGCATAACATGAAATTTCGAAATAGTAACCTTAATATTTACATATTAACATATTTATATAATAAACTTTTTATTACAGTCATCGCATTGTATGTATTTTGTCTGTTATTGAAAAGCAAAATCAAGGCATAACGATGCGCATGCGCCATTTGATGGATGAGAAAATGGATAATTTTACAAGTGTCGTTTATGAGCGTCCAACATATTTTATTGTTGTTACCGTTTATTTAGTATATAAGGATTAAATTTGATATTAAACAAAAATACATATATTTTTGAAGAAAATCAAAAATTTCAACAAATTTAACTAAAAGTATTCATATATCATATATATCTTATCTCACGATCTCTAGTTTGATTCTAAGCCATGCCAAAATCTAGGTTAGCCGACTGTAACGTAATGTATCTTTAACGGAACAGAACACCTGCTCGTTTTTGTTGTGTGAATAGTACTTAGGGACAGCTAAACCTATTATGTAAAACTAAAATTGTTTTATGTTTTATGTAAGAGTGTTATATTCGACCCGATTTTTCTGCACTATGTATAAAAACATTTATCTGGTTTAGTTGTAAATGTCACATAGATCCTTGATTAATGCATTTAAATGTTATCGAGAGCAAAATATGGACAGTAACAAGTAATAAGTCTGAACAAAGTTGTTTTATTTATTGATTTGAAAAATATGTCGCAAGTCCATTGGAATTAATTGGCTAGTCTACAATACTTATGTCATATAATATTTAAAATTTTAATTAAAATAGCCTTTTAAATGACAGTAACATTTATTTAAAATTTTTTTATACTTTTATTTGTTTATTGTAGCAAATGTTGTTTATATGTATGTATTAAATTGGCATTCTCCTTTCTTGCCTTTTTTTGATTCCCAGGACAATTTTGATCATTCGAAGTAATTGTTTTAGTGTCACTTTTTTGTTTTTAATAAAAGATTTTTCGATTTTCTTTGGAAATCTTCTTCAGGAGTTATTTTAATATTATAACAAATTTGCCCCCATACAAAGATCCTCCCGAAATAGAGCTTTAAAGATCATAAATGTTTGGTTTATAAACGTATCCAAACAAATGCCACATATAAGTTATATATAAAACTAAATCACAATTACAAATATTGTACAGATCGGTTTAGAAGCTCCCATATAAGGCCCACTTCCAAAAATCACTTTAATGAGCATAACTCTCTTAAAAGTATTGGCATCCAAATAATATTTAACACAATTAAGTTTCATATATACAGAAATCATGTCGCCCAATTTAACAACGGTCTTCTAAAAATTACTTTAGCATATATAAATCTTGTCGAGCTAAAATTGAACACAACAAATATTGTTATGCTCATTGTTAAAAATTTTTGATAATCGGTCCATAAAAGGTCATAGCTCGCTTATAGCGATGATTTCTGAAAAACTTTTTTTTACATATATACTGGGCGTAGGATATTATATAGTCGGGCTTGACCGGCAATACTTTCTTGTTTTGGCATATCAGATGTACATATGTATATATCAAGTACAAAAAGGGTCCCAGAATAATTCCTTGTCAAAATGTCAACACTGCTAAAGTGTAGTGTGTTCTTTTCTATAAATGTCACACTATAAATTTAAAAAATGGTGCACCTTTCACACTCTATATTTTTAGAGGGGGAGAAACGCACGATAAAACAGCTGACATATGTTTTGTTTATGAATGTGTATTTGTGTTAAGAAACAAAAAAAATATACAAAATGGAAAATATTACTACATTTTTATGTGCTGAAAAAATTTTGGATGACTTGTTAGATTCATCTTCATCATCTGATTATGATGAAATATTTTATATGATTATGGAAAGAAATCCACAACCGCGAGTGAAAGGCTTTTAGAGAACGTAATTAATGAATACTCTAAAGTTGATGTACATACATACATATGTACATATGTCAAATTTCATAGGACAATATCTCCTACTTCTTATACATATATGTAATGTATGTTTATATATATAATTTTTATAGTTTAAGAAGAATTTGCGTATTATTCGGGAAGGTGCCATTGGTCTGTTTGAGAGATATACATTGTCGTATTTCAAGTGATTTTACCAGGGAGCTATCTGCTTCTTCTTTTTTAACAAAAAAATAATGAAAAAAAAGTGTTACACTGTTGTAATTTTATGTTCTATTCTGACAATTAAAAATGCGGCATCTTTAAAATGTGGGGTAAATATTACAAAAATGTACATAATAAAGGTGTAACATTTTATTTCAGAAAAGAAAACACTATTAGTTTCAATTCGTATATTACACCATCATGCCTCAGAATGATAAGCAGAACAATACTTTTTTTCTTTTCCTTCAATTGTATATCCAAATTTTGTGTAATTTTTCCCGGCTTAGGTATCATGGTGACCAGTGAAACCTTCCATTCTGGTGGATATTATTCAAGGCGTAATATAGCGTTAAAAATAAGAAGTAATATTTTTATAGCTATCCGTAGTAGCTCCATAAGCACCTTGTTACTGATTTTTTCAATATTAGGTGCTTTCTTAGAGTTTAAATCAACAATAGCCTTTTCGATTTTTCAAATCGGAGAACGTAGGGGTACAGCTGCTCCGAAATGGTGGTAAATGGTGGCAAGTCAATTGTTTCATTTGATCGGTTTGGAGAGTGAATACTTTTTTCAAATGATTAATAAATAGATTCACTTTTTCATAGTCATTTCGTGCCCAACCACCACTTAAATTTCGCAAGGGGGGCTTACATAAGACTGATCTTCTAAGACTCTTAGTGGCTCGCGTCCAGATTTTCTAAATATTTATTGAATCAATTTCTGATCTTTGAATAGCTCTTTAAGTCTATTTATGCAATCTTTTAGCTTAGATTTAAATTGGGGCGATCTGTGCAATTGCCACTCTCTTCAAATTCTTTTTTTTTTATTTAAGAGCCGTTCGTTCGACATGTGTAAAATAAATTCTATTGTATATATTAGTAAGAGAGTTTGGGTAGCAGCCAGTTGCATTATTCAACTTGATTAGAAAGTAATCGATATTTTCTGATGTTCTTAGTGGTATGTTTTCAGACTAATGTATAACATATTAGAATACTTCAAGATTGTATGGACGAAAAAAATTTCAACAACAGGTAATTGTTCTTTGGATTATAGAAACATGTTCTGTAAATATTAGGATGATGGGATAATGTTAATTGATTTAAAGGTACATTTACAAGGGGAAAATATGAATTTAGTTACTTAAAAAAAATATTGTATTGAGTTTTTATTATTTGAAATTGCTTCCATTTAAAGAAATTGTTATGAAATTTTATATTTCAATTTAAATTTAACGGCCGGTGACAACATACAGCATTTTATCATTAGTCTAGTTACAAACAAACAGTGTTGATACACGCTGTTTGTTATTAACATAGTTGTGGCATAGTTGCCAGATAAATTAGGGGTAATATCGTAAAATTTTGGTGAACAAATCGTCAAAGTTTATAAATAAATCTACATATGTATTTTATTACAAAAACAAAATTTTTGTGACTACACAAATAAGATTTGAATAGACAATACAATCACATATTCATATGTATGTATGTATGTACATACTATATATCCCAGCATACCATTTTAGGAGCGCTCCGAAAAAGGAGTCAGAAAAGAGTCCAACAAAAGAGCATTTTAGGAGCGCTCCGAAAAAGGAGTCAGAAAAGAGTCCAACAAAAGAGCATTTTCGGAGCGCTCCGAAAAAAGGAGTCAGAAAAGAGTCCAACTAAAGAGCATTTTCGGAGCGAAATAAAAATTTGCTTGTTACTGTCCTGAGTCGGCACGCAGTATGACTCAGAAATTCCACTTAATTATGTGTGTACCAAAGCGTTGTTCTCCTGCTATTTGTGCTTTCAACAAAAAAAAAAACATAGCTGTACCACACAAGAATGATAAAAACAAGATTACACAGAGCCCAAGAAAAACCTCATAAAAGACTCTTTTCTGACATTATCTAAGAGCTCTTTAAGAGCCCAAAAAACCCCTCATAAAAGACTCTTTTCTGACATTATCTAAGAGCTCTTTAAGAGCCCAAAAAAGCCCTCATAAAAGACTCTTTTCTGACATTATCTAAGAGCTCTTTCTGACGGACCATTTTCGAACGTAATGACGCTCTTTTCTGAAGGTTTTCGGAGCAATTATGATTGTTTTTTGGGCTCATAAAGAGCGTTAACGCTCCGAAAAAGGTGTCAGAAAAGACTCTTTTCGGACTCATATGGCTTGCTGGGATGTACTACATAGATACACCCTATCTATTAATGCTATTATATACTTTTAAATACATATGTACATTAGAGTGTATCGAAAAGAAAGTTCGTGGTACACCACCGAATATGAAGTATTGTTGCAAGACAATTTCGAAAATATTTTTTTTTTGTTTTTTTGCCGAAAGTAGAGGTCGCCAAAATACATTTTTTGTTATATCTTCGGCATTTATAGTCCGATCTCAAAGTGTGACTTATCGATGTTTTTGTCTTGAGGAGATCTATCGAATATCCCGTTTTATTATTTACTCACCAGATCTCAGTTCCTACCACCCTAATGTACACCCTAATATCAGAAAATAAAAGCTCACAAAAAATCATTAACTATTTTAAAGGAAGTTTTTCGATAATTCCAACAGAACTATTGAAAAAATGAATTTTTGTTTTTTTGCCGAACGTAGGGGTTACCTTTTTAAATTTTTTTGTCATATCATCGGTATTTACAAACAGAAAAGGCATGCTTTAAAGTAACGAGGAAAATCATGTAAAAAGTCACTGTAATGTAATTTTAAATTCTAATTTATTAATTTAATTTAAATTAAATGATTAAAATAATTTATTTATTAAAAAATATGAAAATGTACATTTAAATTATTTTACAAATATGTATAAATATCGATGGCTTAATATAAAAGAGGCCTAACTCAATTTTGTTTCAAAAAAAAATCAATGAAAAAAGCCTTTTCTTCGATAACTTCATTACAACAAAAATAAAAAAAATTAAATAATAAATAAAATGTGTTTCTTGTATTTAAATATTTGTTGTGTCTAAAAGTTTACGGATTTTATCAAGGCATATTGATTATAAGGTAGCGTTGAAGACACAGCTGATTTTTTTTTTGGTACTTTTGTGATGTCAAACGTTGCTTATGTTTACAAATTTATAATTGTCAAAATGTTTATAAGTGTCAAAATTTGTTTATTATTATTGTTTTCGTTTTCGATTTCCATCACATCATACCTGAATCAGTGATGGAAAATGGGTTTTTGTTTTTCGTACCAACTATATAAATAAAATGTACTTTTTAGACCTCCATTGTACCATAAAACATAAAACTTTACCACAAATTTACTTTATCGAAAATTCGATATATCTTATAGCACCATTTTTGCGTTAATTGCCGCGATTATCTAAAAATATTCTTATTTATCGAGTCAGTTGCGAAATAATAATAAACCAAAATAACTAGAATTATTATTGTAAGAATAAAAGAAAGAATTATTATTGTAAGAATAAAAGAAATAGAAAAGTTAACTTCTAACGATTTTGAAATCCTGATTGACTACATTTTAAGCTTTAGTTTTTGAATTAAGCCCCAAAATCATTTAATGTAAATGAATATGTCAAAGACTTATATTGTTCGATAATTCAACCAAAAATTTATTGTAATACTCATCTTATATGTAGATGCATATTTAAAGATCAAATTGATATCAGTTCCAAAATGTTCATGAAATTTAATAAAATCTCTTTTGCTTGCACTATTACACAAATAGTAACTTATATGATTGATATACAGCCAATTCACAGAATTTAATTCCGTTCGGAAGTGGAATTAATTCCATATTTTGCGTTTTACTTTTGCTTTAGAAGCTAAATACGGAAATGATTCCACTTCCGAACGGAATTAAATTCTGTGACATGGCTGATATTTATCTGTTTTATCTGAAAGTATTTTGAAATTGTATCATATGGTAGTACCACGGTACCAACTGTGTTTAAAATGTATCAAAAAAAGTACAATTGTACCATGTTTGCCATCATTGACCTGAATAAATACAAATAAAAACAACAAATGTTTGTAATTTTCAGTCAGCTGTTTTTGACATCAAAGAAGTCAAAGCAAAAACAAATAACCATAACCTTATAATTAATATGCCTTGGAGCTTATTAAGTTTTTTTCCTTCGTCTGTAAAGTAACAAAAAATCGTGTTAGGCCTTTTTTATATTAAGCCAGCGATATATTGCAGTTAAACATTTTTGTTAATTCAGGTACAACTTTAAAATCATAGCAGTTACAGTTGTTTAGCTTTAAATAATCTTTCTTGTCTTTCACTTTCTTCAACAAAGTATGCAAATTCTTTTAATATACATATGTATCATAAAAACAACTTTTTTTCATTCATATCTTCAATTATAAAAAATTGTCAAAATTAGGGTATAAATCGTCCCATTTTCATGATGTAATTGTTAGCACCTAAAATCATCAAAATGACGATAAATCGTCAAATCCGGCAGCTATAAGTTGTGGATGGCATATGATAACTAACGGCTTCGGTTGAACTTTAATTATTCAGGTATGTGATGGAAAACGATAACGATAACGAGTGAGTTTTAGAAGTTAATTTTTTCGTAATATTTCTGTATTAAAACAGTTTTATCCCACAAAATATAAAGATAATTTGCTATTAAAAAGAATCTTAAAACAAACATTTTAAAAATTTAATTAGAAATAGTTTAAAATGGACTTCAAAAACTCACTCGTTATCGTTAACTTTTTCCATCACATACCTGATTAAGCTTTTAAACTTAATTTTAAAAACTTATAACGGTTCTATAATAAAGGTAACAAACTCATAGCGATTACAGCGGTTATTTTTTTAGTTATAATTTTTACTGTAAAAAAGTTTTATGTTGTTTGTGTATATGATAAAAATTAAAAAAATGGAATTAAGAAGTCTTTTTCTTTATTTTCTAATTCAGCAACCACCACGTAAAACTGTAAAAAGCACATTATTGTCTACCGTTTATTATTTAGTCAGCTCTAAAAGGTGCTGCCCTCTATGCATTTCTTTCAGCAATTCATTTTATTTCCAGGCATTGGCAACTTTATATCTTTGACACATCACAATTGTTGTTTTGAAGTTACTTTTTCGATGCACCCTGTCAGTGTGCGGAGACAGAGACCTGTGCGAAGTTGACTCAAATATTTTTTGACATCCTTAAGTTATGCTGTACAAACTTTCTTAAAAAACACATTGCCTACTTTTAGGATGCCAAATTTTCAATGACCTTGAACAAATTGGTTAACGGTATATTAACGGTTATACTCACCACGACATTTTCACCACATTTTTAAATTCACTCACTACGAGCAAAACAAAATTTTTCCGCTAGAACACTATCTTTATAGCGAAATTAAAAAAAAAAAGAATATGGGGAATATTATTTCGTTTGTTAGAGATGACCAGCGTTGTCAACTTTGAAATTTGATTAAAAGTTTCTTGCTCACCTTTTCATGTTTTTGCCACAAATAAATTATAAAAATCATCTTTAAAGATGATCAATCAAAATATGAAAGCTAAAAGAAAGAAAGCTCTATCTAGTAACTCAATTTGATCAGTGAGATAATATGAGTCGAATGATGCCAGGAATGAAAGACTGGGTGTCTGTTCGAATCGATGGCCATAAAGTACAAATGCAGAAGAGGATGGTTCTCTGTAACCTGAACGAGTTGTATGCAACAGTTCAATCTGAACACGAGAACGTCAAAATTGAATTTACAGAATTTACCCAACTGAGGCCAAATCACTGCGTTTTGGCAGGAAGCAGCGGAACAGACACAGTATGCGTTTGCATTTACCATGAAAATGTTAAACTCATGTTGAAGGAATCAACTTAAAGTATTTGACAGATGATTCCTCAGAAGATTTGCACGATTACAGTGATTGCCTTCAATTGAGTATGTGTCCTTATGTAACAACTTCTTGCCACTTAGGCGAATGTTCAAATTGCCCTGAGACCACATTCATTGTATCCCATTAAGTTACCACAAAGCTCTTAAAAGCAATGAACTAAAGCTTTCTTTGAGCAAAAAAAAAAAAAACAAAAAACATCCATTAATAAAAGAAAAAAAAAATTAGTGCGTATGGTAAAATTCAAAAACTTTGTTTTTTGAGATAAAATATTTTTTTTATAGATCTGCCTCTTGCTACTACGTGACCACAAAGTTCTTAAAGGAAATGGCCTAAAGTTTCTTTTGAGGAAAAATAAACAAAACAAAAGATATCCCACTCGCATCCCATTAAGCGATTACAAAGGCATTAAAGGAAATTTATAAGCTTTCTTTTGAGGAAAAAAAGTCCCAAATTGAAAAAAAAAAAATTAAAAAAAATAATTAGGAACAATTATTATTTTTAGTTGAACTGTTAATTTTTAATTTTTGATATTTTTTTAGTTAGGCTTGAGTTCATTAAATTTAATTTTCATTAAATTATTTTTACTGAAGGTAGGAATTGTTACATGAAAATTATTATTAAAATTTATTGAGCATTTTTCGGCTGAGTTTTTTTTTTAATTAAAAAAAAAAAATATTTTTGGAATGATTGAAGAAATAGACATCTAAAGTCCTTTGGACAATTTTTGCTATGACCAAGGACAATTTTTGCTAGGAAAAGTTACACTCATTTTAAAAAAACCCTGTATGACCAAAATGTCCAACTTTGACCCCCTCTAACTCCGGCACTTCTGGACTGATAGAGCTGGCATACTATCCAATAGTACTAAAATTGGGGCAAATTTCATCCAATTCGGAAGACATTGATTTTAAAAATTGGGTCACTTGACACGAATTTGCCCTTATGTATCCTTAAATAAAAATATTTTGCAATTAAAAAAAAAGAAAATAGAAAGCTGAAAGGCCCCGGCGAGATTCGAACTCACGATCTCCTGTTTACTAGACAGGCGCTTTAACCAACTAAGCCACGGCGCCTCTATAAATTTTCGTACTAGCAACAAGTTTTCCAAATAAAAGTTAAAAATAATTTTTATATTCTACTAGCGGACCCCGATGCACTTCGTTGCAACCAACCAAAAAAAGAAATGAAATATTCTAGATTTCGTTAGGTCGAACCGAAATTTAAACTTTTTTTTCAAATCTTGAATTTTTTCAGGAAAAAAATCATAACTGGAGAATGGCTAGACCGATTTTGGATTTCAAAATCAACTAACCATCATCGCTCCTCCCTGTACCTTCCCTAAAAATTTTATGGCCATCGGTCGAGCCGTTCTCGAGTTATGGAGTGACAATCAAAATGTACACTTCTTTTTATATATATAGATAGTTCTAAACCTGTGATAATTTTTATTTCTCTATTTTTATTATTTTATGGAAAATGTAGTTTAATTTCTGAACAATAACAAAAAATGTTTTTATTTAATGAAATTTAAAAATTTGTTTGGCCTAATTTAGTTGTTTCATATTCTCATGGTGTTTTTTTTTTTTGGTACATATTTTTTCTTTTAGCACTAGATAATGTTGAGTGTATGCAGCAGCGTTGTCAGTTTAGGGGATTTATCCCCAAATTGAGGAATTTTTTTTCGTGATTTGGGATAAAAATTTCATCTTGGGATCCGGGGATTTGTTGGGGATGACCAGACAATTTTAGGGGATTTTTTGGAGATTTTTTTCTAACTGATGGTAACAAGAATGATTTTTGAGCTAAAAAATGTGCGTCTGGCATGTCTAAAAATGTGTGTTATTATATATAGTGGGGGACTGATGGCAAATATGGTACAATTGTACTTTTTTCGATACATTTGAAACACAGTTGGTACCGAGGGACTACCACGAGTCCTATGGTACAAATTGAAAATATTCTTATATTGTATTCATATGGTATCATCAGTGTTCTATTTTTTTTAATATTCAGCAGACAGTTTATTCTAAGTGATATAATGGAACATACTATTCAGGTTCTGCTCTAAATTTCGTTAAGTGTAATATTTTGTTTACACTTGTTACAGCCAACGTCACGTTTGTTTTTTGCAGATGAAAATATTGGATCTTTCTGGTTTAAAGTATCTGAGATGAAAAATTAATTAAATGAACTCATGTTTCCAGATATTTAGAGAGTTGCTTCCGCAATTTTGTCCATTCCACACTCGTCAGCGAACGTCGAGCGTATATTTTGTAACCAAAATATGATTAAAACGAAATATAGAAATAAGCTCCATGTATCCACTATATCTAGTTTAATTCAAACAAAATATTTATTAAAATCGACTAATTGCAGTTGCTATTACTTAAAAATAACAGAAAATTTGTTAACTAAAAGTATTTTATAAAAAATATTTATTAACTTTATCTCATATATTTAAAACTTGTACAATATATTTACGCATTTATCTGCATCATTTTTATTTTTTATTTATGTACACTTGAATTTTTTATGTACGTGGTTTGTTAAGTTTTTTTTATTATTTAATAAATTTTAAAAATGGTACCATGAAGGTATAAAAAGTACATTTTATTTGTGTAGTTGGTACAAAATCTAAAATCTATTTTCCATCAGTGTAGTGGATGGTTTCTTTCCCATGGTTTGGCATATAATAATTCATTTTGTTGTGAGAAATTTCATACATCTGCTGAAATGCAAAAGCTTTTTGATACAAGTAATATGTATAATAATACTATGTTTCCACGGTACATGCTTCGCTCTCTATTCATGCTTCACACCCCAATCATGTGCGAAACAACTTGCTTCACCATACAAAATTTTAAGAGCGAATCAAGTTGATTCATATTGAATCTACTTGCGAAGCTCGAAAAATTGCACTCTTCTCTAATTTGTATCGCAAGTTTATCTGCACTAGCTGTAAAAATTTAATATTATTATAAACAAAGCAAATTATTTTCTTGTTGCTAGAAGTAAAGAAAGTAAATACGTACGAATGTGTTATTTTTTTCAAATAAGCTAACTAATTTCCACTCACTTTTGTTTGTCCATTAAAAAAAATGATTTTCCACAAATTGTAAATTCTGTTTTTTTTATTCTGTTTGTTTATTAACCCTTTGTCGACCGACGGTACTTATAAGTACCATAACATTAATTTGCCTGCATAATGAAAAGGTAATATATTTGTAGTATTATTGACCAACGACACTTTAAAGTACCATTTTGTCTTTCAAATATAATATTTGTTTTGTTAATTAGCAACTTTGTTTGTCTAGAATAACGGTAAACTTAAATGTATTTCAGCTGCACACGTAAAGTTTTGTGACATCTTCTTCAATTGCCGAAAAAAGTTTTAATATCACTCTTATCATTTTAAAATCTTTTTTTAATTGAAAATTAATTAGTTTTGCGCATATAAACGTATAAGAATTTAATAAAAAGTTGTTAGTTACGCTTTGTTTTATATAAAATTAAAGAGGACTGGTAAGTACCGTTGGGCTGTGCTTGCTTTTTTATACCAAGAAAATCACAGTATTTCTAATTATCAATAATAGGAAAATGGCAGGAATTCGTTCAAAACGTCTCGCAACAAATGAAATTCTGACAATTTTGGAGTCAATTCCTCTTGATAATAACAATGACACCGATGTTGTGAGTGAAGATGTATATGAATCCGGTGATGCCACATTGAATGAGTGCTTACAAAAATTGTTAGATGAAACGGATTCATCCAACAATCATGAAGAATGTGAGAGAGAATTGCAACGAAAAGACTTTGATATTGAAATCCACGATGAAAATGATGAAGATGGTATGATCCAAATTGCACCTAGCACCAGCAAGCCAATAAGAGAACCTGAGCCTAGTCGCCGATGGAAATCTAAAACCCACGAAACTATTATTCCCGAATTTTCTTTACCGGAGGGTCCTTTAGAAGGAGTATTTGATAATTGTAACACTCCTACTGAATATTTTCTTTTATTTATTGACAATATAGCAGAAAAAATAATATGAAAAGGAGTGGGAAAAAAATAAAATAGTTTTCTTTGATAACTATTTTACATCTATTCGCCTTCTAGAAAAACTAAAAACTAAACTGAGCAAACGACTGTTTCTAGGAGAGACTGCAGTGGTAATTTAAAAGCTGTAGATTGTCCAACTGTTATCAAGGACTACAATTCATAATGAAAATTAACTCTTTTGGAATTCAGGCGCTCTGTAGCTTTGGGCTTGATGACACTGAATAATCCAACCGTAAGCCGTAGAAGCTTGATATCTATAGCCACAGATGACCATTCCTCCCCAAGCTCTAAGAAACGTCGTGGAAAGGCCGAATCTGTTCCAAAGGATGTTCGGCTAGGAAATCTTGGTACGCATTGGCCAAATTTTGTCCAAACACGTGGAAGATGCAAACTTTGTAGTATAAATAAAGTTTAGTCGAAGCCATACTCCAAATGCTCCCATTGTGGTGTTTATTTATGTTGCAACTAGCTAAAACCCGGTGTGCTTCGCTACCCGTATTTTTTAAAATTAACTTTGTATGGGAGGTACCACGCCCACTTAAAATTTCAAAAAAAAAAGTAGCCTATAGCTCCTTCCAGACATACAGAAATATACTGTGAAAATTTCAAGCAAATCTGTGATTTTTAAAATTAACTTTGTATGGGAGGTACCACGCCCACTTAAAATTTCCAAAAAAAAAGTAGCCTATAGCTCCTTCCAGACATACAGAAATATACTGTGAAAATTTCAAGCAAATCGGTGATTTTTAAAATTAACTTTGTATGGGAGGTACCACGCCCACTTAAAATTTCCAAAAAAAAAAAAAGTAGCCTATAGCTCCTTCCAGACATACAGAAATATACTGTGAAAATTTCAAGCAAATCGGTGATTTTTAAAATTAACTTTGTATGGGAGGTACCACGCCCACTTAAAATTTCCAAAAAAAAAAGTAGCCTCTAGCTCCTTCCAGACATACAGAAATATACTGTGAAAATTTCAAGCAAATCGGTTCAGCCGTTTAGCCGTCTATAGACTTCAAACTAATAATAATAAACATAACGACACACATTCACTTTTATATATATAGATGATAAAAAGAATTGCTTTGTAAAATACCATGGCATAAATTTATAATAAGATTTAATGTAATATGTTTTACTAAACAACGACAATGATAATTGAATAAAATCTTTCTGTTTTTGTTAAACTTTTTTGCATATACTGACCCAACGGTACTTCAAAGTACCATGTCCTTTTCGGTCCCTTGCAAGTCATTCTCAAAAATAAAAATTTTGTAGATAAATTTCAGATGATATTATGTTCAATATTTTATAGAAGAGATTTCATTTTTTCAGCGATTAAGGTCCTTGGTCCACAAAGGGTTAAAGACAACTGTCAAATCGAATCAAGTTTATTAGTCATGTAAACAGCATGATTCATAAACATGATTCAGAGGGCGAAGCAGGTGATTCAAATCGTCGTGGAAACATAGTATAACATTTCTGAGGCTGATGAATCAGAAGATTTTGATTCTGAAGTTTTTGAAATGCTACACTCGGTAAATAATTTTTTATATTATATTATGTGTAATTTTTTCTTTATAGATTTATAATTACAAATCGAATTAGTTTGAATATTAATATATGTAGCTGTCGATAAAAATGAATTTTATTGAATAACAGCCTTATGCAAAAAAAATTTTTATTTGAGGATTGTAGTTCACGTTAGTTAACAGACACTTTAAGGCTAACACACCTATGTTAAAAATTCATATGCAAAAACAGTACGTTAACTATTATATACATCAATTAATTTTATATGTTGATACTGGCAACACTATCACTCTCTTTTGTCTCTTTATAGTTAATGATGTAAAACAACGATTATTAGTTCATTCGGATAGTCGGATATCTTAAAATGTTTTCTATATTTTCAATATAAAATTAAATTTTAATCTTATTTTAATATGTCAACTAATATTTATACTGCATAAAAACATAAACTAACCACATTAATAATAATTTAAAATAATAAATACGCTTATTTGTTCCTAACATAAAAGCGATTATTTTAAAAACGAGCTTTATTTACTTTGGTTGATTGTATGTACATCACTATAATGTTTTGTATGTTTTCATTATATAAAATTATAAATACAAATTGGAACAAGTTGGTTTCAGTGACATTGCTCAAAATAAAAAATTCCATCAAATAGGGCTTTTAGAGAAGATAAAAGTAGTATAAAAATTCTTTGTCGGTCACGCTTATTTTCGAGTGGGCGGGTCTTCAAAGTTGCAAATATATGAGCCTATATCTCGGAAACTATTCAGTGTCTGATAATTTATGATACGTCAAATTAATGGTATAGAAAATATCTTTCCAAAGAAATATGCCATGATTATAAAATATGGACCCACTATGGGTTAAATTCGAGATACATATTTTTTTACCCAAATTTTTTTTTGATATCTAAAAATCTTAAAAAAAGTCTATATAAGTGTTCTTTTAGATTATTAATATTAATAGCCAAGACATCAAGCTTTAATTTTAGGTATGACATGTGTCTGTAGGTATTATAATCACAGATTTATAAGTTCTGAAAAATTAAAAAACAAGAATTATTTTTCTTTAAATTATAATTTCCAAACTTTAGTATATATACTTTGAAATCAAATTTCATACTTTTAATATTAATGTCATATATAAGCTATGTTTAATAAGATGTTCTCCTATATGGTATACAGAACACCGGATTCGCATAGTACAAATTTATTGTAATTTTTATGGTGAAATGTCATGATTTTTCTTAAATATCTCTGGATCTATACCACCTACACGGTTATATTGTACCTTGAATTAAAGCTTAGTTTCTTGACTTTTACATTTTGTAATTTATATACATACTGATAAATGTATTTTTTCGGATTTTTTAGTTTTTTTTAAATACCTATCATTTGATATATATATATCGTCTAAAAAACAGTTTTCAGGATATAGCTAAACATATTACACACTTTGTAGCCCCGTCCACTCTTTTTTTATTTTAGTCAGAATTTAAAACTCACTAAAACCGACTTAAGCGTTTTTATGTCAAAAATTCATACAATTTCAATTATTTTCATTGAATGCTTTCAAAAAACTTTATTTTTACATCAAAAAATATATTAATTTAAAAAATATATCCATGTATCCAATTTTTATGTAAAAATCTACACAAAAAATTAACAAAACTTTATTTATTAAAACAATAAAATATTGTAACAACACTTTAAAGTAGGTATGTAGCTGCTTTAAATTATTTAATGTTATTATTGCTTTATCAGACGTATGTTAAGCTAAAAGTTGTTTTTGCATAATACTTTAAGGAATTTTTCTTAACAGAGGTTTATCAGCCTGTTTTAAGTTTTTTTGCATAAGGCTGTAAATATTTAATTTTATAAATAAAATAAAAATTTTAATCAAAAAAAAATCAGTTTGGGGATTTTTGGGGATGACAAATCAAAAATTGGGGATAAGCTCTGAAAAAATACTGGCAGCACTGGTAATAGGAAAAATGTGAAAAGGGAACAAATTTCATGTGAAATTTTAATTCACGATAGGGGTGATTATGTTTTTTTGATTTAACGGTTTTATATAATGTGTATTTATCAAGGTGATATAGTCTCGGCAACAAACACAATATTGTTCAGTTGTTCATTGTCCAAACGTACCAACAAATTTTTTTTTTTTTTTTTTTTTTTTTTGCATTTAATTATTTATTGAATCTTCATATTTGAAATGACAATAAGTATTCAAATCTTAATACTAAAAAGAAAATAATAAGCCCAGCCAGTGCTAGACAAAAATTTTTATGATACTAAAAAAATTTCACATCAACTGATCCAGTCATCTATTTTGCGCTTGAGTTAAAGCAAGGGTATCCCTCCTTCTCAACCGATTGTGGCCACTAAAGTTAAGGATGTCTCGTGCAAGGGGGTTTGGATGGTGTTCAAGTTTGCTGACATACTTTGACGCATATTTTGTAAATTCGACTTTTACTAATGGCACGCCTAGATCTTTGTGGATTCGAGAATTTTTAACATACCATGGTGATGCAGTAATTATACGTAGAATTTTATTTTGACCCCTTTGAATTTTTTCAATGTTGGATGCTGAGGCAGTACCCCATAATTGAATTCCATAGCACCAGATTGGCTTTAGTATTGCATTGTACAACAAAAGTTTGCCATCCAATTTCAATGTGGAGTTTCTGCCGATTAGCCAATTAAGTTGCACTGCTTTTAATCTCATTTGTGTAAGTTTCGCTTCAATATGAGCCTTCCAAGTTAAACGGCGGTCGAGGTGAATGCCGAGGTATTTGACTTCATTGTGTTGCGGGATAATTTGATTATTTATTCTGATGAACGAGCAGGTATCTTTTCGCAATGTGAAAGTTATATGAATACATTTCTGTTCGTTAACCCTGATTTTCCAAAGCTCTATCCAATTCTCTAGTTTATAAACATAATTCTGCAAATTCTGTGATGCAACTTGGTGGTCCTGATGGACGCTGATAAAGGCTGTATCGTCTGCAAAAGTTGACGTATGGATTTTAGGGTCTGACGGCATGTCGGAGGCATATATCAAATATAAAGTAGGACCCAGTATGCTACCCTGTGGCACACCTGATTCAATTGGCTGAGCGGTACTTAAAAAATCACTTTCTTTGATTTTAAATTTGCGACCGTATAAATAACTTTCCATGAGTTTATGGGTGTTAGCAGGCAGAGTTAATTTTATTTTGTGCATTAAACCGTCATGCCAAACTTTGTCGAACGCTTGCGACACATCAATGAAAAGGGCGGAGCAGTATTTTTTGTCTTCAAACGACCCTCTTATCACATTTACCAATCTGTGTGTTTGCTCGATGGTGCTGTGTTTAGCCCTGAAGCCGAATTGATGATTAGGAATACATTCAGTGTCATTCAGAATTGGAGTCAATTTAGTCATTAACAATTTTTCAAACAGTTTTGAAATTGTCGGCAGTAGACTAATTGGCCTATATGACTCCACTTTGGTATGGTCCTTCCCTGGCTTAGGAATCATAGTGATCATAGACACCTTCCAATCTGCAGGATAGTATTCTAGGCGTAAAATAGCGTTGAAGATAAAGAGGATAATTCTTCTTGCTACACGAGGTAACTCCACAAGCATTTTATTGCTGATTTTATCCATACCTGGAGCCTTTCTAAGGTTCAGAGTACCAATAGCGTTTTGGACATTACGCTTAGAGGTACAGGAGGCCTTATAACAAGTAATGGCAAATCAGATTCGTTATTATTTGAGATGTTTATAGTAAACACATTTCTCAAATGGTTAACAAATAATGTCCCTTTCTCGGAATCATTTCTAGCCCAGTCACCAGTCGGATTTCGCAAAGGAGGTTTTCCTCTTACTGGTCTTTTTAAACCTCTTGCCGCCCTCCATAACGAGTAGTCAGATTGTGGGGTACTATCAAGACCTTCCAAGTAAGATCTAAGTGAGGCCGTTCTTTGGGTTTCTAAGAAATGTCTTAGTATATCTCTGCATTCCCGTAGCCTAGCTTTCAGTTCAGGAGACCTGTGAATTTGCCACTCTCTTCTCATTCTTCTTTTTTCTGATAGGAGATGTTCGAGTTCAGAGAAATAAGTTCTGTTTGTCCTATTTCTACATTCAACGTGATAAGTGGAAGCGTGATGCACAGCTCGTCGTCGGTAGTTCTCAACACAACATTTTCCGTGCAATGAGAACTTAAATACTTTTTGTATTTTATCCAACTTACTCGGGTCTTAGTCATGTTCATAAATAGAGAACCACACACTTGAGTTCTGTACGGGTCCCTGACGCTTATGTGGTTCTTCCACGGTGATTCTACGATGCAGAAGGTACATCAGATTGTAGATGGGATGGGACTCATTTTTCTTTAAGACAACATCTCCAGGTTCCAATTCTACCCTGAACATGGGCTGAGGGATCTTTTCACGGTTTCTAATATTCACTACGCTCTTGATTTTGAACCCTTTGTCCATTAAACCGGTTTTTATCTCCGCGGGATCAACACATGGGTCTATACCCTTTAGAACGACTTGGAGTCCTTTTGCGCTTTTGAGCTGATAGAAAATAAATAAAATAAAAATTTTAATCAAAAAAAAATCAGTTTGGGGATTTTTGGGGATGACAAATCAAAAATTGGGGATAAGCTCTGAAAAAAAATACTGGCAGCACTGGTAATAGGAAAAATGTAAAAAGGGAACAAATTTCATGTGAAATTTTAATTCACGATAGGGGTGATTATGTTTTTTTGATTTAACGGTTTTATATAATGTGTATTTATCAAGGTGATATCGAGCCATAACCGCCGAAAAAATGTATCCCACAAACTCAAAATTTTACAGGGGAAGGTTTTTTTTAAATACAATCAGTTTGAATAAAGCCATTATTTTAAAATTTATAATGTAAATATTGTTTTGTGTAATACATTTAATTTTAATAATTTTAAATGATGTTGAACTATCGATTTCGATAAAAAAAACAACAATCGATTATGGTGTTGGATACATTATTTTGGCGGTAATGGCTCGATATAGTCTCGGCAACAAACACAATATTGTTCAGTTGTTCATTGTCCAAACGTAAAAACAAATGATTTTATTTTGGTCATACATTGGATTCTTGGATGATGATGCTTTCGATAACGTTTTCTTCAATCTTTTGAGAAAAAAATAAAACAATTTTTTTTTTACTTTTATTTTGCAAAATCAAAACTATTTTTTGTTAAAAACGTAACTTTTTTTATTAAGCGAAAGTTTATATCATTTCCTTAAAGAGGCTTGTGGTCTGTTACTGGGATGCGACTTTAAAATTTTCGCTATTTTTATCAAAATTTGGCAAAAATATAATTTTGTAAGCGAACCGGTTGTTGGCAGTACCCCATAATTGAATTCCATAGCACCAGATTGGCTTTAGTATTGCATTGTACAACAAAAGTTTGCCATCCAATTTCAATGTGGAGTTTCTGCCGATTAGCCAATTAAGTTGCACTGCTTTTAATCTCATTTGTGTAAGTTTCGCTTCAATATGAGCCTTCCAAGTTAAACGGCGGTCGAGGTGAATGCCGAGGTATTTGACTTCATTGTGTTGCGGGATAATTTGATTATTTATTCTGATGAACGAGCAGGTATCTTTTCGCAATGTGAAAGTTATATGAATACATTTCTGTTCGTTAACCCTGATTTTCCAAAGCTCTATCCAATTCTCTAGTTTATAAACATAATTCTGCAAATTCTGTGATGCAACTTGGTGGTCCTGATGGACGCTGATAAAGGCTGTATCGTCTGCAAAAGTTGACGTATGGATTTTAGGGTCTGACGGCATGTCGGAGGCATATATCAAATATAAAGTAGGACCCAGTATGCTACCCTGTGGCACACCTGATTCAATTGGCTGAGCGGTACTTAAAAAATCACTTTCTTTGATTTTAAATTTGCGACCGTATAAATAACTTTCCATGAGTTTATGGGTGTTAGCAGGCAGAGTTAATTTTATTTTGTGCATTAAACCGTCATGCCAAACTTTGTCGAACGCTTGCGACACATCAATGAAAAGGGCGGAGCAGTATTTTTTGTCTTCAAACGACCCTCTTATCACATTTACCAATCTGTGTGTTTGCTCGATGGTGCTGTGTTTAGCCCTGAAGCCGAATTGATGATTAGGAATACATTCAGTGTCATTCAGAATTGGAGTCAATTTAGTCATTAACAATTTTTCAAACAGTTTTGAAATTGTCGGCAGTAGACTAATTGGCCTATATGACTCCACTTTGGTATGGTCCTTCCCTGGCTTAGGAATCATAGTGATCATAGACACCTTCCAATCTGCAGGATAGTATTCTAGGCGTAAAATAGCGTTGAAGATAAAGAGGATAATTCTTCTTGCTACACGAGGTAACTCCACAAGCATTTTATTGCTGATTTTATCCATACCTGGAGCCTTTCTAAGGTTCAGAGTACCAATAGCGTTTTGGACATTACGCTTAGAGGTACAGGAGGCCTTATAACAAGTAATGGCAAATCAGATTCGTTATTATTTGAGATGTTTATAGTAAACACATTTCTCAAATGGTTAACAAATAATGTCCCTTTCTCGGAATCATTTCTAGCCCAGTCACCAGTCGGATTTCGCAAAGGAGGTTTTCCTCTTACTGGTCTTTTTAAACCTCTTGCCGCCCTCCATAACGAGTAGTCAGATTGTGGGGTACTATCAAGACCTTCCAAGTAAGATCTAAGTGAGGCCGTTCTTTGGGTTTCTAAGAAATGTCTTAGTATATCTCTGCATTCCCGTAGCCTAGCTTTCAGTTCAGGAGACCTGTGAATTTGCCACTCTCTTCTCATTCTTCTTTTTTCTGATAGGAGATGTTCGAGTTCAGAGAAATAAGTTCTGTTTGTCCTATTTCTACATTCAACGTGATAAGTGGAAGCGTGATGCACAGCTCGTCGTCGGTAGTTCTCAACACAACATTTTCCGTGCAATGAGAACTTAAATACTTTTTGTATTTTATCCAACTTACTCGGGTCTTAGTCATGTTCATAAATAGAGAACCACACACTTGAGTTCTGTACGGGTCCCTGACGCTTATGTGGTTCTTCCACGGTGATTCTACGATGCAGAAGGTACATCAGATTGTAGATGGGATGGGACTCATTTTTCTTTAAGACAACATCTCCAGGTTCCAATTCTACCCTGAACATGGGCTGAGGGATCTTTTCACGGTTTCTAATATTCACTACGCTCTTGATTTTGAACCCTTTGTCCATTAAACCGGTTTTTATCTCCGCGGGATCAACACATGGGTCTATACCCTTTAGAACGACTTGGAGTCCTTTTGCGCTTTTGAGCTGATAGAAAATAAATAAAATAAAAATTTTAATCAAAAAAAAATCAGTTTGGGGATTTTTGGGGATGACAAATCAAAAATTGGGGATAAGCTCTGAAAAAAAATACTGGCAGCACTGGTAATAGGAAAAATGTAAAAAGGGAACAAATTTCATGTGAAATTTTAATTCACGATAGGGGTGATTATGTTTTTTTGATTTAACGGTTTTATATAATGTGTATTTATCAAGGTGATATCGAGCCATAACCGCCGAAAAAATGTATCCCACAAACTCAAAATTTTACAGGGGAAGGTTTTTTTTAAATACAATCAGTTTGAATAAAGCCATTATTTTAAAATTTATAATGTAAATATTGTTTTGTGTAATACATTTAATTTTAATAATTTTAAATGATGTTGAACTATCGATTTCGATAAAAAAAACAACAATCGATTATGGTGTTGGATACATTATTTTGGCGGTAATGGCTCGATATAGTCTCGGCAACAAACACAATATTGTTCAGTTGTTCATTGTCCAAACGTAAAAACAAATGATTTTATTTTGGTCATACATTGGATTCTTGGATGATGATGCTTTCGATAACGTTTTCTTCAATCTTTTGAGAAAAAAATAAAACAATTTTTTTTTTACTTTTATTTTGCAAAATCAAAACTATTTTTTGTTAAAAACGTAACTTTTTTTATTAAGCGAAAGTTTATATCATTTCCTTAAAGAGGCTTGTGGTCTGTTACTGGGATGCGACTTTAAAATTTTCGCTATTTTTATCAAAATTTGGCAAAAATATAATTTTGTAAGCGAACCGGTTGTTGGCAGTACCCCATAATTGAATTCCATAGCACCAGATTGGCTTTAGTATTGCATTGTACAACAAAAGTTTGCCATCCAATTTCAATGTGGAGTTTCTGCCGATTAGCCAATTAAGTTGCACTGCTTTTAATCTCATTTGTGTAAGTTTCGCTTCAATATGAGCCTTCCAAGTTAAACGGCGGTCGAGGTGAATGCCGAGGTATTTGACTTCATTGTGTTGCGGGATAATTTGATTATTTATTCTGATGAACGAGCAGGTATCTTTTCGCAATGTGAAAGTTATATGAATACATTTCTGTTCGTTAACCCTGATTTTCCAAAGCTCTATCCAATTCTCTAGTTTATAAACATAATTCTGCAAATTCTGTGATGCAACTTGGTGGTCCTGATGGACGCTGATAAAGGCTGTATCGTCTGCAAAAGTTGACGTATGGATTTTAGGGTCTGACGGCATGTCGGAGGCATATATCAAATATAAAGTAGGACCCAGTATGCTACCCTGTGGCACACCTGATTCAATTGGCTGAGCGGTACTTAAAAAATCACTTTCTTTGATTTTAAATTTGCGACCGTATAAATAACTTTCCATGAGTTTATGGGTGTTAGCAGGCAGAGTTAATTTTATTTTGTGCATTAAACCGTCATGCCAAACTTTGTCGAACGCTTGCGACACATCAATGAAAAGGGCGGAGCAGTATTTTTTGTCTTCAAACGACCCTCTTATCACATTTACCAATCTGTGTGTTTGCTCGATGGTGCTGTGTTTAGCCCTGAAGCCGAATTGATGATTAGGAATACATTCAGTGTCATTCAGAATTGGAGTCAATTTAGTCATTAACAATTTTTCAAACAGTTTTGAAATTGTCGGCAGTAGACTAATTGGCCTATATGACTCCACTTTGGTATGGTCCTTCCCTGGCTTAGGAATCATAGTGATCATAGACACCTTCCAATCTGCAGGATAGTATTCCAGGCGTAAAATAGCGTTGAAGATAAAGAGGATAATTCTTCTTGCTACACGAGGTAACTCCACAAGCATTTTATTGCTGATTTTATCCATACCTGGAGCCTTTCTAAGGTTCAGAGTACCAATAGCGTTTTGGACATTACGCTTAGAGGTACAGGAGGCCTTATAACAAGTAATGGCAAATCAGATTCGTTATTATTTGAGATGTTTATAGTAAACACATTTCTCAAATGGTTAACAAATAATGTCCCTTTCTCGGAATCATTTCTAGCCCAGTCACCAGTCGGATTTCGCAAAGGAGGTTTTCCTCTTACTGGTCTTTTTAAACCTCTTGCCGCCCTCCATAACGAGTAGTCAGATTGTGGGGTACTATCAAGACCTTCCAAGTAAGATCTAAGTGAGGCCGTTCTTTGGGTTTCTAAGAAATGTCTTAGTATATCTCTGCATTCCCGTAGCCTAGCTTTCAGTTCAGGAGACCTGTGAATTTGCCACTCTCTTCTCATTCTTCTTTTTTCTGATAGGAGATGTTCGAGTTCAGAGAAATAAGTTCTGTTTGTCCTATTTCTACATTCAACGTGATAAGTGGAAGCGTGATGCACAGCTCGTCGAAGGTCCTCGGTAAAGTTGCCAATCGACTCATCAATATCGTCGGTAGTTCTCAACACAACATTTTCCGTGCAATGAGAACTTAAATACTTTTTGTATTTTATCCAACTTACTCGGGTCTTAGTCATGTTCATAAATAGAGAACCACACACTTGAGTTCTGTACGGGTCCCTGACGCTTATGTGGTTCTTCCACGGTGATTCTACGATGCAAAAGGTACATCAGATTGTAGATGGGATGGGACTCATTTTTCTTTAAGACAACATCTCCAGGTTCCAATTCTACCCTGAACATGGGCTGAGGGATCTTTTCACGGTTTCTAATATTCACTACGCTCTTGATTTTGAACCCTTTGTCCATTAAACCGGTTTTTATCTCCGCGGGATCAACACATGAAGGTACCCTTTAGAACGACTTGGAGTCCTTTTGCGCTTTTGAGCTGATAGAAAATAAATAAAATAAAAATTTTAATCAAAAAAAAATCAGTTTGGGGATTTTTGGGGATGACAAATCAAAAATTGGGGATAAGCTCTGAAAAAAAATACTGGCAGCACTGGTAATAGGAAAAATGTAAAAAGGGAACAAATTTCATGTGAAATTTTAATTCACGATAGGGGTGATTATGTTTTTTTGATTTAACGGTTTTATATAATGTGTATTTATCAAGGTGATATCGAGCCATAACCGCCGAAAAAATGTATCCCACAAACTCAAAATTTTACAGGGGAAGGTTTTTTTTAAATACAATCAGTTTGAATAAAGCCATTATTTTAAAATTTATAATGTAAATATTGTTTTGTGTAATACATTTAATTTTAATAATTTTAAATGATGTTGAACTATCGATTTCGATAAAAAAAACAACAATCGATTATGGTGTTGGATACATTATTTTGGCGGTAATGGCTCGATATAGTCTCGGCAACAAACACAATATTGTTCAGTTGTTCATTGTCCAAACGTAAAAACAAATGATTTTATTTTGGTCATACATTGGATTCTTGGATGATGATGCTTTCGATAACGTTTTCTTCAATCTTTTGAGAAAAAAATAAAACAATTTTTTTTTTACTTTTATTTTGCAAAATCAAAACTATTTTTTGTTAAAAACGTAACTTTTTTTATTAAGCGAAAGTTTATATCATTTCCTTAAAGAGGCTTGTGGTCTGTTACTGGGATGCGACTTTAAAATTTTCGCTATTTTTATCAAAATTTGGCAAAAATATAATTTTGTAAGCGAACCGGTTGTTGATTGCTTCGAATATCACCAGTGAATGTATGTAATATTTAAATTTTTTTTTTTTTTTTTTTTTTTTTTTTTTATACATTTAATTTATTTATTGAATCTTCAGAAATGAAATGACAATAAGTTTTCGAATCTTAATACTAAAAGAAAATAATAAGTCCAGCCAGTGCTAGACAAAATATTATGATACTACAAAAAATTTATATCCACTGATCCAGTCATCTGTTTTGCGCTTGAGTTAAAGCAAGGGTATCCCTCCTTCTCAACCGAACATGGCCAGTAAAGTTAAGGATGTCTCGTGCAAGTGGGTTTGGATGGTGTTCAAGTTTGCTGACATATTTTGAGGCGTGTTTTGTAAATTCGACTTTCACCAAAGGAATGCCTAGATCTTTGTGGATTCGAGAGTTTTTAACATACCATGGAGCTGCAGTAATTGTACGTAGAATCTTATTTTGACCCCTTTGAATTTTTTCAATGTTGGATGCTGAGGCAGTACCCCATAATTGAATTCCATAACACCAGATTGGCTTTAGAATTGCATTGTACAACAAAAGTTTGCAATCCAACTTTAATGTCGAATTTCTGCTGATTAGCCAATTAAGTTGCACTGCTTTTAATCTCATCTGGGTAAGTTTTGCGTCGATATGAGACTTCCAAGTTAAACGACGATCGAGGTGGATTCCGAGGTATTTGACTTCATTGTGTTGCGGGATAATTTGATTATTTATTCTGATGAACGAGCATGTATCTTTTCGCAATGTGAAAGTTATATGAATACATTTCTGTTCGTTAACCCTGATTTTCCAAAGCTCAAGCCAATTCTCTAGTTTATAAACATATTTCTGCAAGTTCTGTGATGCTATTTGATGGTCCTTATGAACGCTAATAAAGGCTGTATCGTCTGCAAAAGTTGAAGTATGTATTATGGGGTCTAACGGCATATCGGATGCATAAATCAAATATAAAGTTGGACCCAGTATGCTACCCTGGGGTACTCCTGCTTCAATTGGCTGAGCGGGGCTTAAAAAATCGCCTTCTTTGATTGTAAATTTGCGACCATATAAATAACTTTTCATAAGTTTGTGGGTGTTAGCAGGCAGAGTTAATTTAATTTTATGCATTAAACCTTCATGCCAGACTTTGTCGAACGCTTGCGACACATCAATGAAAAGGGCGGAGCAGTATTTTTTCTCTTCAAACGACTGTCTTATCACATTTACCAATCTGTGTGTTTGTTCGATGGTACTGTGTTTAGCTCTGAACCCGAATTGGTGATTTGGAATACATTGAGTGTCGTTCAGAATTGGAATCAACTTAGCCAATAACAATTTTTCAAACAGTTTTGAAATTGTCGGCAGTAGACTAATTGGCCTATATGACTCTACTTTAGTGGGGTCCTTCCCTGGCTTAGGAATCATGGTAATCATAGATACCTTCCAATCTGCAGGATAGTATTCTAGGCGTAAAATAGCATTAAAAATAAATAGGATAATTCTTTTAGCTACACGAGGTAACTCCACAAGCATTTTGTTGCTAATTTTATCCATACCTGGAGCTTTTTTAAGATTCAGAGTACCAATAGCGCTTTGAACATCATTAAAGCTAAGTCTTAGAGGTACAGGAGGTCTAATAACGAGTGGAGGCAAATCAGATGCATTATTTGAGTTGTTTATAGTAAACACTTTTCTCAAATGATTAACAAATAAAGTCCCCTTCTCGGAATCATTTCTAGCCCAGTCACCAGTCGGATTGCGCAGAGGAGGTTTTCCTCTAACTGGTCTGTTTAAACCTCGTGCCGCCTTCCATAACGAATAGTCAGATTGTGGGGTACTATCAATACCCTCCAAGTAAGATTTAAGTGAAGCCATTCTTTGGGTTTCTAAGAAATTTCTTAGTATATCTCTGCATACCCGTAGCCTAGCTTTCTGTTCAGGAGACCTGTGGATTTGCCACTCTCTTCTAACTCTTCTTTTTTCTGACAGAAGATGATCGAGTTCAGCGAAATAAGTTCTATTTGTCCCACTTCTGCACTCAACGTCGTATGTGGAGGCGTGATGTACAGCTCTTCGTATGTCCTCAGTAAACTTGCCAATCGACCCATCAATATCCTCGGTAGTTCTCAACACTACATTTTCCGTGCAGTGGGAACTTAAATACTTTTTATACTTTATCCAACTTACTCTGGTTTTAGATATGTCCCGAAATGGAGAGCCATTCCCTTGAAGGAAACGCATTGAAATAATAGAAGGAGAGTGATCTGAAGACAAGTCTAATGAAGGCTCCACTTGTATCGATTCTACAGGGATATTTTTTACTACTCCGAAGTCAATAACATCGGGAATCTTCCGTCGGTCCGTCGGCCAGTAGGTGGGATGCCCGCTTGAGAGTACATCTAATCCCATTTTGGCAATGGTGTTGAAGAGTTCACGACCCTTCGGGGTCACCAGACGTGAACCCCAAAAAGTGTGTTTGGCGTTAAAGTCACCAGCAACTAAAAATCTAGCTCCAAGGGAATTGAAGAAGCTGTAGTATTGGTGTTCTTTTATTGAAATATAATATTTAAATGATTTTACAAACAATTTGAAAAAAATAACTAAAAAGTAGACTATGAGATATAATTTTTACTTTTCGATTTAATTAATTAATATGCAACTTATTTTATTCAGAATAGGCGGCATTTTCATCAATGTTTTTTTAATTAAAAATTGCATCATCCGCTATATTATTATCCGTTGTTGGAGATATCGTAACGAAATTTCACATATGTAGTTGAAGCTGAGTTGTGTTCGAGCTGAATAGAGTTTTTCAACTTCGTAAGCTTAAGGGGAGCCATTGGGTGGCTCCTCAAAGTTCGTCACGTCGGGTCTCAGAATTAAAAAAAAATCCCCATAATTCCATTTTTGATTCGAATGAGCTGAAATTTAAAACATAAATAGACATACATACATGTGTAGGTTACCTCTTTTACTTCAAGATATATATAGGTTTTATTTGTTTTTAAATATAAAAAATAAAAATAAAACGTTACATGCATTAAAAAGTTTGAACGTGTATAAAGGGGCATATTTTTTTTATGATGTTTTCCGAAAAAGTCCCAATATTTAAAAAAAAAACATTAAAATTTTTAAAAAGGGGGCAAGGTTTATGGAGTTTCTGAAGAGAGAATAAAAGCTTATTGTATTAGTGAAAACCTTAGAACTTGAAGATTGATAATTTGGTTGGGAATTTATTTTATAGAGTATTATATTATGCTGATTTTCCATGAAGTAAATTATATAATTTTAATTAATGTAAAATTTCAATGGTTAAAGATATCATAACAAATTTTATAACTAATATTATCCTAATCGCCATTCTCATAATACGTTCGAACCTGTTTTGGTTGTTGTTCTTCTACAGAGCTGTCCACCAAACTACTGTCTCGTAAAATAGGATTGATTTGATAATAAATTCCTATAGGCAGTATAGGCCAATTGCCTTTTTGCAGTAATATAATGCAGACACTGCTTTAGTGGTCCTGGATAAACTATTCAGATTCCAGTTCAATTGAATATCTAGTATAAGTCCAAGATATTTGGCGTTTTTGGATGATGTAAGTGTTACCTCCATCAATTATTATTATAATTATACTATTTTGTTGTGAATGAATTTACTCCTAACTAGGATTTGGGGTCCGGAAAATTGCTAAAAATAATGGTTGGGAATTCCCGGTCAAAAAATTAAAATTTCTGGGGAAAACAGGAAATTTAAAATTAACGTAGTTTTAAACTCTTTGGCAAAAAATTAGCGCTATTGATATGTTTAACGTAGTTAAATATAATAATAAGTTTTTATTGCTGTACCTACAAAGAATAACCAGCAAGAATTACGTTTTTGAACCAACAAATTTAAACAAATATAACTTAATGTTTAATTTTAAGAAATATTTGCCATTTTTGAACCACAATTAAATATTTTTAATTTGCTACCGTAATTTTTAACTTTTTAATTTTTTTTAAGTATGATAAATAACCTAAAAACTTTCAAAAATACAATTTAATAAGCAAGTCCAAATCGGACAACAAATCTTTATAATGCTAAAGACTGGAAACTTTGCCAGTAAAATAACAAATCGGATGAGAAATTACTTATTTTAAAAACACATATTAAAACAATTTTGCTAGACGAACTTAAAAATAATTTTTTATTTCTGAAAAATATACAATGTAATTAATTTTTTTTTTGGAAAAAATGATCTTAAAGTGTGTATCCGTCTTACTGTGTTGTTTTACTTTAATAAAACGATACAGTTTTATAAAATACCTAACCTTTATACTTATTTATTAAGCATTACTTAAATTCCCGGGAATCCCGGAAAATGCAATTTTTCATTTCCGTTTCCCGGGAAAAAATAGTACGGGAAATACTAAACCCTGCTCCTAAGCCAGATTTCTTGCACCACAATAGTAGTATTTTTTCGAGGTTTTCCAAAAATATTCTTGGATCCTTGCCGGTAGCTACCACCGCCACGTCCGCATAAGCAATCGCTTATCGTTTTTAGTGGTGAAGATTAATTTACGTAACCTTTACTGTAGTTGGTTGCTGTGGACGACTGTGACGTTGGCGTCATCTGAATCATCGTCCGATTACAATAAAGTGTTACCAAACAGGACACCCACAAGCCTAGAGACCGATTGGGTGTCATTATTGTCAGATAAAAGAGCAGATTCGTCGTAATAACTCATAGCCAATTCCTTGTAACTGCTGCTATCTGTAGCTTGAAGCTTTTCTTTGTCGTCACCCTTGTAGACTTTGAGGATATTAGAACACCTTCCGCTAAGTCTTCCGAAGTAACGATAATGTCTTTCCTGGACCCGTATACAGCTTCAGTATCTTTGACTAGTTTCTTGCGTAGGTAGTTGAGGATTACTGACCTGTAAAATTTCCGGGATCTCTTTTGGGTCGGATGGTATGACAGGAACCTTAGCAATGGATCACGGCATCTGTGAAATATCGGCGAGATGTATTGTTTTGAGTTTCGGATTTTTGTGCCGTATGGATAATGAATTTGAGACCGTGGAGATCGATGGATATGCTGCGGAGATTATCTAATTAAAATATCTTGCACTAAGGAAATCTGAAGAAAGGGATGCGACAGGACCGGGTTTTGTTCAGATCTTAAGAGCCAATGAGGTACCTGACTTTGAAGATCCACATTATTCCAAGCTCGATTTTCGACTACCTACCGGCTTGATCAAGCTGGGTTTTAGCGCAGTACTAACAGATCGAGCAGAACCTAGAGCTACAACACCACTAGTAGAGGTCTCAGTAGCAGACAATTTACTACAGCCTGATACAGATGCTGCAGTAGTTGGGTCTCCAGAGATTATGAAGCTCTTTACCGGATACAGGGGGTTAACATTTTATGCCTACTGCCACGATTAGGAAAAGTTTCTGCTTCACCTAGTGATTTAAAAAAAATTATTGTACGGTATCGCGACAACATGACTAGTCATTCCACTGAATTGGTTATCACCAGACCTAATGGCAAAACAAATAGCCGAGAACACCGAAATGATACTAACTGGCATGAAAGCATGGAAACGTAGAAACTATACTCATGTTATCATTTTAGGTAACGTCAACATTAATTAATCTTCCTGTTAACTATGCAATTCCTAAACCAGCTTTCGATCATGACAAATATACCTGATGATCAACCTTTTGACGTGGCTAACAAATGAGATGTATTTAAAAATTTTGATAAAATATGTAATAATTTCTGTGTTTGATATAAATTTTTATTTACAACTTTAAACCTTATTTTCTTTTCAATACAATAATTATTTAAGAGATTTACATATAAACTCTTTGTTTTTTTGTTGAAAAAATCGATGCCTGCAGAACTAGCAGAGAAGTTGTTTAATTTGGAAATTAAACAAAAAAAACTAGCACACAAAGGCCCCGGCGAGATTCGAACTCACGATCTCCTGTTTACTAGACAGGCGCTTGAACCAACTAAGCCACGGCGCCTTATTGTAGCGATTTATTTATTAACTTATTATTAAATACATACAATGTCTGAACAAACTTAATTAAAGCGTGTCAGTGTTCAAAATGGATGAAAAATGGCTGTGTTTTCAAAATATAATCTTTTTCCCCAAAAAATTATGCTATAATCTACATAATACAGAATAATCTAAAAAGAATAAATATATTTTTAATTTCTGCTGGATAATTAAGAAAATTTGTTAAGAAAGGTGGATTCACCCATTCGTTCTTAACAAAAATTTTGTTCGAACAATTTTTTTATATGAAGTTTGACGTCTCACTTTTTGAAAGATAGAAAATATTTTTTCCGAACTTGAATTGGTTTATAGCATAGTTCTGTATAACGAGTGACTCAATATTTCATATATTTCTACAGCATAAACTGTTGTCCACTACCTTAACTTTCAAATTCAATGTTAATTGCGATAAATTGAAACATTTTTCATTCAATTTATTACAAAATTAAAAATTTCATAGCAATTTCAATTCACATAAATTATTTTTGTATTGTAAATAAAACACAGCTGTTTTTATTTTGGTTTCTAGGGTTGCCCCTAAAATATTAAAATATTGACTAATAACATGGAAAAAAGTAAACAAAATATCTAATTAAATAATTTGGCAATAATGCAATATAACAACTCCATATTACCAAGGTAACTAACGTAAGTCAGACGAGTATATTATAGAAACTCATTTGTTTACGTAATCGCCCGTGTACCAATCGTTCGCCTGAGAATACACTCGTTATACAGAACTATGCTATTAATTTTATATTTTTTCTGGACAAAAATGTATTGAGTTGCCAATAGGTTGCATTTTTCTTTTTTCATTCATTTTGAATTTATATCTGTGATTTTGAATATACAATACTTTAAAATAATTTACAATTTGTATTTTGACACTTAAAACCCAAAGCAAAATAAATCAATGGCCGCACTTGTAAAACTAATACATAGATTTTGTTTACATATGGCAGCTTTGATTTTTCAGAAAAATCGTTCGAAATGGGTGAATCGTGCTCAGCGTTGCCATTTGTCAAGTTTTCCCTTTTTTTTGCAAGTTTTTTGAGATGCGAAAAAATTTTCAAGTTTTATTCAAAAAAAAAAAAGTTTTTTGGAAATTTATAATTTATTTATAAGTTTAATTTAGTTTATAAAACAAAGTATTTTCACCATTAACAAAACAATGCTTTTCTACTATGCTGCACTGCATTAGTAATTTAACGATATTATACCTTTTTAATCAATTTTTACTGCAACAATGTTTAATTTAGTATTACCCCGTCTTGAGTACAATAAATGTCATATAAATATTTCTAAAATAAACTCTTTATTATGTACATACGAGTACATATCGTCCCCTCAATATAACAATAGGAGAGTTTAAAGTTTTTGTCAAATCGGATGTCTCAATATTGCGGTAAATAAAAATTCTTCATATTGGATTTTTCGGCGAATACCTAACATCGTTTCTTGTCTTTAAATTGGCCAATTTTTTTTTATTCTACGCACCCTTTAAGACCACAATTCTCTCATTCAAAGCGCAAGTCCTCCATATAGGCTAGTTTATTTTTTAAGGATTGGTTGGTTGGTTTACGTGGTGGTTCACTACGTGCAAACACTTAAGTAGAGTCGAAGGGACCCCGTTTTAAAAGACCACACCACTAGTGCTGGCAAATTCTACTACTTTCCATTACTCAATAATATTCAATACTTTTCATTTGGGTACTCAATACTACTCGATACTTTTAACGAATTTTTTAAAATTGTAACGCATAGTTTTTATCTGCAAATTGAAGTAGTTTCTTAAAAAAATAAAAATAGATCTTCAAAAAATACAACTTAAAAAGTATCGAGTAACTACTTTTGAGTATTGAGTATCCAAAAAAAAGGGCAAATACTCGGTACTCGGTACCCATTACTCAATACTTTGCCAGCACTACACACCACTCGTCAGATTTAATGTTTTGTACAACATACTGTAGCTAATATGTGTGTGCAAAAAAGTCGTGTCTTGCTAGACCCAACCTGTAGCTGTGAGATATCTCAGCAGGTCATTAAGTTTTGACCCGGCTACCTCACCAAGGTCGTTCAGTGTGTAGTTCCCCATGAATTTATGTCTCCTGACACACAGGGCTGGGCATTCGCAGAGAAGGTGAAAAATCGTTTCCTCTTTTTCTCTATCCTTACAGCTACGACAATGGTCGTTAAAAGGGAGTCCCAGGCGATTTCCGTGCTTGCCTAACGTCCAGTGTCCCATTAATACTGCCAGCAATCTTGATATATCCCTCCTATTCCGAGTTATCAGTTGCATAGTACGTTTCTCGTTGAAAGATGGCCACATCAACTTGGCTATCCTACATGTGTCTAAATTACGCCATCTAAACTTAGCCTTTGCAAGAAAATGTCTGAGGATGATACCTTCGATGGTCCCCAGTGGAATCGCTACTGAGACCACATTGGAGACATCTAAGGCAGATCCCGTTCTGGCTAATTCGTCTGCCCGTTCATTGCCGTAGTGGTTCCTATGCGCAGGCACCCAGACCAAGGTAATGTCAGATAGACGACCTAGCCTTGACAGAGAATTCCTACATTGCCTAACAAGTGAAGATGAAATTGTGTAGGCATTAAGTGAGAGGAGTGCCGCCTGACTGTCGCCAAAAATACTTTATTGATGATTGCAAAAATTTCCGCCTTTTTAAGGAATTCGTATGATGTATGACATACACTATTTTATTTTGTATGTTATACGCTGTTTTATTCAATAATTTTACGGTATTTTTATTAAAATATTTGATCTCAAAAATATCAATTTGTAACATTATAAAACAATGATTAATTCATAGTTTTGTTAATAAAATGGCACATATTCATTACTTTCCAATTTGTGTTATTATAAACAAAAAATTATGACAAACTAAGGTATACATTAGAGCTGTGTCGTTCATGAACGAACGGGTTAAAATGAACGGATCACTTCATTGAACGGAATTAGCCGGTCATTTAACTGAACGGTTTTCGTTCAATAGTACGGATCAATTTCGTTCAGCTGCTGTTTATCAAAAGACAAGACGAAAATCACATTTAATAATTCATTCGTTCAAAGTGAACTTGAACGAATTGAATGAACAAATCAGTCTCGGATAAATGAATGAAAATGACCGGTCACTGAAATGAACGACCGGGCACAACTCTAGTATACATACATTGCTTAAATCAAAAATAACTAGAAATGAATTCGTCTTCTTTCTCTTCCTCTGCTACATCTGGCTCATCTAAACAATTTCGCTTCTTTCCACCTTGTAAGCTAAAAAAAAATGACTGCGAGCCACGAGGAATTACATTCTTTTTGCGCAAATTTTGGAGATAGAAATGGTCGGAATGAAACAATTTCTCAAACAATAGTGTATATCGATGGCCTCATGTAGAAAGGCCCTAACTCGCATATTTGAAACTTTACAGAAGAAGGTAAAAACATAATAGAAACTGTAATATTCAACATGTAACTTTTTTTGTACAACTGCTCATAAAAGCGTTATTTTTTACACTATTGCAATAAATTTTTGTGAGGAGGTGTATTTTCGTTAAATGTATTGGAATCGCAAAAAAAACAAATTTCGAAAAAATAGCGAGTTAGGGCCTTTCTACATGATACCAACGATATTATTATAAGCTATTTTATGAGTTAAAGTTTTCATAAATTGTATTTTTTTCTACAGGCTAAAATGGAGTATAATGCGTATACACTATAATTCTTTTAACAATTTTAGAGTGACATTTCAAGTAAAATAGCGCATACGAGCTTACACACTTATTGAAGGAAATTTTTGAACAAGAAATTATACACTATTTTTTCCAACGATATTTTGACCCACTTTTTGGAAGTAGAATTTAACGAACTTTGACCAGACATAAAATCAATGATGGAGATTCTAAATATGCAATAAAAAAATAATGGCGTATGAGCACATACGCTATTGTAATATTGAGGGGACGATATATGTATATGGAGTTGGACAGTTAGGAGTACTCAAGTAAATATGTAAAAATAAAAGTTGTTTTGTTTTCAATAAAATTGGGTTTTGAAATTTTACTATGTACTTAAAAAAGTGTTTTTTTCTAAAAAAAAATTTTTTTTTGTTCTATGAATTGTAGAAACATTCTGAAAAATAAAAATAAAAACTGGCGCCACATCGGCTGTGAAGTTAGGAAGTGCATTTACATACGAGGGGAATATATGAATATTTTTGATTTTGCAAACATTTTACAATTACATAAATAGTTATTATTGCATTTTAATGTAAATGAATCGAAATTAACGTACTTACTAATAAGATATAAAAGATAAAAATCGATTAAAATTTTTAAAGTTATTAAGTATTCCCCATATTTTTATTTTACATATGTATATACGTACATATAAAAAATTTTTGGTTTTTTTAACGGCCGTTTCAAAACTCCATATTTAATATTTTTAATCAAATTTAGAATTTTTACAACATCTCTTTCAGATTTAGGATATATGAGGGAACAATTTCATAATCCGTAAAACAATTCTTGGGGTTGGACAGGTCAAAATTAACAATTTTTGAAGCACTCTAATGTGCACAAATGATAACATCGTAAGAATTGTATCGTTGACGAGCTGACATCGTAGTCATTTAGATACCGTCAAGTTGACATCATACCAGGGCTGCCAGATGAATTTCGGAAAAAATCGTCAAAATCCCGAAAAAAAGAAAAAATCTTCATTTCGAATTCAAAAAAAATCGGACAAATAAAGTCACTATTTCTTATAGTAGTTTGAAATTTTTTTTAAACGAAAACATAAAAATTCAAGTTTATTTCAGAAAAAATTAAGTATGTTTGAAGTGTGCTTTTAGACAAATTTTTCATACAAAATTTTCTTAAAGTACATTTGAAGTCTACTTTAATTTTTTCTGAATAAGACTGATAGTCTCTTGTACAATACATATCAAAATACATAAATAATGTTGAACATAACTTGTATAATATTTTTATATTATTTTAGTCCGCTTTCACACTTTTCAAGTATTTTTGGATGAGAAGGGAAAAGAAAACAAGAGGGGTAGTTTTTTTCATTCATGCATGTTGATTTGCATTAAAAAGAACGAAAATTGAATTGACGTGTGTAAATGAAATGACAAGTTCAAAAGAGATTAAATGATATTAAATTAGAGAAATAGTTGTGGTTTAAAAAAAAAGAGAGAATTTGGTTACAAAAAGATGAATAAAACAAACCAATGATAGAAAATTTTAATAATTCAGAAAATAAATGACGATAATTCGTCAAATATGGCAGCTATGCATCATACCTTTAACGATTTGTCGGTGTTGTCGTTTAATTCCCCGTTTGTATAATAAATTATAAATTTGTATATATAATTGACACCATATTGTGTCCAAATGACACCAATCATTGTCGCTTTTACAACATCGTTTTTCCTCGGCGTTTTATTTTTAAATGTTTCAAATCAACTTTAATAAATTGATGTCGAGTATTTCACTAAAACATTTGGCAACATCCATTTCCAAAATGATTGTTCTTTTGCCGGAATCATTAAATTTATATTTGGTTTGCCAGCAACATCTGCAAGTGTAGAGCGTATATTTTCGTTGATCGCAAAATTATGGACAAAAAAAAAAATCGCAACTCAAGCTAGATACTTTAAAACATATGCTATTTCTCAAATATAATTTAAAGTACGAATGCGTTGAATTTTACAATTTTTTGAAAGAATCCCCAACATTGCTGAGGCAAATTTCATCACAGGATAAATATGATTTTAAACAAAAAGCGTCAGAAAATTAAATTCAAATTACTTATAACATTATAATTGTCTAAATTTAACTTTTATAATAAAGTTTTTTCCCATAAAAATGGCCCGGTTTTAGGTTTGAATGTTCCGGATTTTAGTAAAGGGTGTTTTTTTGAGAGGTATAGAACTTCGAATTGAAATAAAACATAAGAAAATCGTTTTAATGACCATCAATTTGGCTTTATTGGAAGGATAATTTTATGCCATTAATGTTTAAATATGATTTCAGGCATGTGGCCGCCGCGGCTGGCTCAAATAAAGCCAATTCTACAGGTCCAATTTTCAACCACTTTTTCGAGCATATGGGCCGTATGTCGGCAATAACGCCACGAATGTTGGCTTCCAATTCCCCTAACGTTTCTGGTTTGTTGGCGTAGACGAGCGACTTCACATATCCCCAAAGAAAATAATCCAATGGTGTCAAATCACACGATCTTGGTGGCCAATTGACAGGTCCATTCCGCGAAATTATGCGCTCATCGAATGTTTCCTTCAATAAATCGATTGTGGCGTGCGCTGTGTGGCATGTAGCGCCGTCATGTTGGAACCACAACTCATCCACATTCATGCCATCCAATTCGGGAACAAAATAGTCGGTTATCATGGCTCTATACCGGTCTCCATTAATTCGGGTCCTCTTCAACATTTTGCTCTACAGCGGCAATTGTTTCTTCGGTGCGCACTGTTCGACGTCTCTGCGGATGCGTATTATCACATAGAGTAAACGTAGTGCGAAAACGATCCATGGTTAACCGAATTAATTGCTCTGATGGACGATTATGTCGACCACAAAATGGACGGAGCTTGCGGTAAACTTCGCGAACTGAACCGTTATTTTCGAAATAAATTTGCACGATTTGCAAGCGTTGTTCTTTTGTCAACCTGTTCATGATGAAATGGCAAACCAAACTGAACATAAATGACATTAGAGTTGCCAGATTTGACCACAAAATGCCAGTTTTATCTCTTTTCGAAAAACACACCTGTAAAAAAACACCCTATATTTTCGAAAAAGTCCCGGTTTCTCTCAAAATTGAGGTGTAATACATAAATCAAATTTGTCAATGTATAATATATGAATTAGAATAATTATAATTACATATGTAGGACATTTATTTCATAATTTGTGTATAAGAAAAAATAAAACAAGATCACTAAGGCCCCGGCGAGATTCGAACTCACGATCTCCTGTTTACTAGACAGGCGCTTTAACCAACTAAGCCACGGCGCCTTTATGGAAGCACTTTAAAAAAACTAAATCTTTAATTTCTGATTCTACAAAATTAAAAAAAAAACAAATAAATGATAGTTTAGTTCAATTTAGTTAAATTTGGTCCAGCTATAAATGCTGAATAGAAATGTGTATTTGAAAATGTTCAATATATTTTTTCATTTGGAAAGCCATTAAGAAATAATTTCATACAAAATTTCATACAAAAACTCGATTTTCGATTTTTCGAATTTTCGGACTTTTCTGGAGGGATTTTCCAAAATTTTCTTCCGTAAAAACCTTCTCCTCGAAAATACGAACAACTGACAAAAAATGTACAGAAATCGGCCCAGCCGTTCTCTATTCTATTTCCAAAAATAATTTATTATAAATAATATTGAAACGTTTCTGACCTTTTCAATTTGTAATTTAATGTATCTGTTTATTTTCTATTATTAAAAATATTAAAAAAAAAACATTGATTTACGTTAAGTGAAGATGTTTTGTATTTGTTTGTGCCAAAAGAGCAGATAAAAACAATTACACTTCACAGGATATTTTAGGTAAATATGGTAGGTAGATAAGATTCGGCACAACCGAATTCTTAATGAATTTTCCGAGAAGACATTTGTATGAAGAATATAAGTAATCATGGGCAAATTCTAAACATTTTCAACAAGATTTGTCCTTTTATAATGATATGTGTAAAATTTCATGATATATTTTGCAATATATTTAAATAAAATAACAAACAAAAAAAAAGAGAAATATTAATATCGGATGTTATTGGTGTCCACCAAGCAAATTGTTTTCTCCTTCGTGTGTTTGACAATGTTCCTTTGCTGCTTGATTAGATAAATATGTCAAATAAATGTGCATAGTGTGACCAAATTTATTATTGTACGTAGTTTTGTATAAACACAATGAAACATCTCGCTGTCAAATATTATCGTAGTCTTTCCTTACCCTAATAAATAAATATCGTCTCAAACAGTTTTTTCCATGTAAATAAATAAATCGTTTAAAAAGTACATCATCATTTCCTAAAAAAATATAAAGAATTCGTTTGGGAAATTGAAAATAAAATTAAGTACTTATTCTGTCGACTTGTAATTAATGTTTCGAAATAACTTCCTATCATTAAAAATTTGCTTCGGTTATGTGTGAGAGATGCTGTGAAATCTCGTAATGCAAATTATTTGGTATAAATAAAAATCTCAATGACATTTGAGATCGTTGGGATCGTTTTTAATATCTCACATACCTGAGGTGAGGTGCGAAATTGTGTTCATACGGAATTTTACTAGAGTATTAAAATATCGAACCTGTTTGAAGAACCGACTAGTAAAAATGAATATGTATGTTAATTTGTCTAAATTTTGCCAAGCTTGTTTGCTGCACTTTTTCACAATATTTTATGACCCATTTTAGAAAATCGAATTTTTTGAATATCACAGAAACAACAAGGTTTGGGGGTTTCTATTTGTATAAGCCCTACTGTGATGATGATGATGTGATATGATATGATGACTGACTGGGGGGGGGGACTGACTGACATTTTATTGATTTTCACAGGATAATCTTTTATAATATAATTGAAATGTCGCCAATTCTTTGGTACACAAAAACATCAACGACAGACAATTTAAAGGCCCCGGCGAGATTCGAACTCACGATCTCCTGTTTACTAGACAGGCGCTTTAACCAACTAAGCCACGGCGCCTACGTTGGTACTGTAACCAATTATTTGAGTTTTGTTGTTAAATTCCGAATACATAAAGGGTTTTCCAATAAGGACTTGACAACTTTTTTTAAATCGATTGTAACGTGTGCTGTGTGGCTTGTGGCACCGTCTTGTTGAAACCACATGTCATCCAAGTCCATGTGTTCCAATTCGGGCCAAAAATAATCGCTAATCATTGCGCGATAACGATCGCCATTCACAGTAACGTGACGATCGTTATTGTCGACGAAAAAATATGGCCCAATGACGCCGCCGGCATGCAAAGCGCACCAAACAGTAATTTTTTGTGGATGAAGTGGTGATTCGTGAAGCACATGTGGATTTTCAGCAGACCAATAACGCATATTTTGCTTATTGACGAACCCATTGAGCCAAAAATGAGCTTCGTCACTGAAGATGATTTTGCGATGAAATTCATCATCTTGGTGCATCTTCTCCAGAGCCCAATCGGAGAACGTACGTCGACTCAAATGGTCCATCGGCTTCAATTCTTGAGTCAGCTTAATCTTGTATGGGTGTAAACCCAGATCCTTACGCAAAATTCGCCATAAAGTGGTCTTGGGGATGCCCAGTTCTTGAGAACGCCGCGGAATCGACTGATTTGAATCGTTTGCTACGGACGCCTGAACGGCAGCGATATTTTCGGAACTTCGACCAGGCCGTTGTCTCACTGGCACGACAGCATCACACAATGAATATGTAGACTCAAATTTTTGCACTAAACTTGTTATTGCTTGTCTACTAGGGCGAGAATTACGACCGAAAATTGGAGTTAACGCTCTTAAAGTTGCGGTCACCGACTCCGAATTTCGGTAGTACATTTTTATAATTTCCAAACGTTGTTCCTTCGTGTACTTTACCATAACGAAAATGTTAAGTTTACTGAAAAAAAAGAAAGCAACAATTAGATGATCAGTGAAATAGTGCGTTCACAATTTAAATTCAGAGTTGTCAAGTAGCTATTGCAAAACCCGTTAGTTCTACATGAGACACCAACAAGTGTTCAAAAAATTAAATAAATTGATATTTAAGAACAATTTTATTAGTATTCGATATATTGTTTGAAAGACAATTTTACGACCAACATAATTTATGTTAAATATTTTCAAATGTCTAATTTTTACCATTTTTAATTGATTTAATTACCAATTCTTACCATAATTTACAGAGTCTGTCTGATGTTCATAATAATCTTCAGTGTAATTTAACAAACAGAGTATAAAAAAGGGGTACAATTTGGTTTTAGTGATTTTGCTCAAAAAAAAAAAAAAAAAAAAAAAAAAATTAAATAGGGCTTTTAGAGGAGATACCAGGAAAAAAATTGTTGGCGGTCACGCCTATTTTCGAGGGAGCGGGCCCGTAAAGTTGAAAATATATACCCCTATATCTCGGGAACTACTGGGTGCTTGATAATTTGTAATACACTAAATAAAAGGTAAAAGGTAATAAAACGATATATATCATGATTATAAAATATGGACCGAATATGGGTTAAGTCCGAAAAGAATATTTTTTGACCCGAATTTATTTGTTTTTTGGAAATGGTTCTTATATGGCAGCTATGACAAATTATGATTTTTGTATATATAAAAATGTATTTTTCAGATGTGGTCCTTGTATGGGAGCTATGACCAGTTCTGGGCCGACTACCATAAAATTTAGTACAACAATTTATTTGCCTATAAAGAGTATTTATGTCAATTTTCAGCCGTTTAACACTATTTATATCTCTTTTATACGTATTTAAATGAATTTTGGAAATGGACTTTATATGGGGTCTATGGTCAAAGATGGACCGAACTAAAAAAAATTTCGTTTTGCGATTTCTTTTTGCATAAAACTTATTTTTGCTGAATTTTGTCGTGATATTCTAATTTTATAGGCATTTATGTATAATTGAGCAATATTTCGGGAAGATTTTTGTATGGGACCAGTTCTGGGCTGACTACCATAAAATTTAGTACAACAATTTATTTGCCTATAAAGAGTATTTATGTCAAATTTTAGCCGTTTAACATTATTTATATCGGTTTTATATGTATTTAAGTGAATTTTGTAAGTGGACTTTATATGGGGTCTATGGTCAAACATGGACCGAACTAAAAAAAAAATTTCGTTTTGCGATTTCTTTTTATTTAAGACTTATTTTTGCTGAATTTTGTCGTGATATTCCAATTTTATAGGCATTTATTTATCATTAAGCCATATTTCGGGAATATATATATTCGAAATATGGCTATGGGGGCTATAAGAAATCATGTACCGATTCTTACTATTTTTCGCACACTTTCCTCTTTTATCATAAAAACAACGTATACAAAATTTCATCGTATTATCTGCAATATATTTCAAAATATTGCAATAAAATGGACGAAAAATATCAAACTTTTATGGGGGTGGTCTCACATATTGGTTCATAACTCTGGTTGACCTAAACCGATTTTGCTGATTTTAAATAGCAAACTTCTCGAAAGCACTTCTGACAGAATTATTGAAGGTTTGGATCCCGAGTATATCTGGGGACTTCAAAAAACTGATTTCAACAGACAGACCGACAGACAGACTGACATGGCTTAATCGACTTCGCTATCTATAAGGATTCAGAATATATATACTTTATAGGGTCGGAAAATTTTTTTGTGGAAATTACACACGGAATGACAAACTCACGATGGTGAAGGGTATAAAAAGAGTACAATGCGTTATATGCATCGTTGCTAGCAAATAAAAACAGTGTCACCGATTGTTTCATAGACTCGGGCGCGACATCACACATGACAAAAGACATTTTGTTTAATAAAAAAATAGTTTCAAACAAAGAAATAACAATAACAAAATATCGGTTAAATGCGCGGGTGATGTAAAAATATCGGTAAAAACTAAACCAAACGGTAAAAGCATAAATACGATAGTTAAAAACGTGGAATATGTACCTGAGCTTTGTACTAACCTTCTTTCTGTGCGACAAATGACAAAAAATGGCAATAAAGTGGTTTTTGAAAATGACATATGTGTAATATATAATGAAAATAATGAGATATTAGCGAGTGCATGTGTAGTTGATGATCTATACCGTTTAAATTGTAATTCTACTGAAATGCCTGAGTGTCAAGAACGTGTATTCGCCGCCATGAACAGTGAACTTTGGCATCGTAGACTTGGCCACATATGCCATGAAAATTTATGTGCAGTGAAAAACGCTTGCGACGGTATAGACTTTAATGAAACAAACAAGACTAAATGCGTAACCTGTGTAAAAGGCAAGCAAACCAGATCATCATTTAAAGAAGCTGGAAAACGCGCGGAATCAGTTCTCGACTTAATTCACTTAGATGTCATTGGACCAATTAATATTAAATCTTTTTCGGGCGCGCGGTTTATATTAACATTTGTTGACGATTGTTCGCGTAAGGTATTTGTTGTGCCTATAGAAAAAAAGTTAGACGTATTACACGAATTCATCAAATTTAAAACCCTTGTTGAAAAGCAATGTGGTCGCAAAATTAAAGTGCTACGTACCGATAACGGAACTGAATACGTAAATAAAGAATTCGAACAATATATAAATAAAAATGGCATCTTACATCAAAAAACGTGTCCATATACACCGCAACAAGACGGTGTTGCAGAGCGGATGAACCGCACTTTAGCAGACAGAGTGCGTTGTATGCTTATCGATTCGGGGCTGAGTGAAAAATTCTGGGCAGAAGCAATTGTGACCGCAGCGTATTTATTAAACCGTATGCCGACTAGAAACAATGTACGCAGCCCTGAAGAAATTTGGACTAACAAAAAGCCAAATCTGAAGCACATTCGTATATTCGGCTGTAAGGCAATGGCTCATGTGCCAAAAGAAAAACGGTCAAAATTTGCCCCGAAATCGATTGAATGCATACTGGTTGGGTACTGTGGACAGGCAAAAGGCTACAGATTGCTAAACCCTCAAACTAACAAAATAATAGTTAGTCGCGACGTAATATTCTTCGAAGCAGAAGACAAGGCAAATGAAACAAAAGAACCACAATTAAATATTCCATCATTTATCGCAGATGTCTCTGAAGAGGATGACGTCGAAAGTAGCAGCATTAACAATTCTGAGGGGGAAGCTGAAGAAGAATCGTCAATTGCAAATGTGTCCGCTGATGCCACGAACACTCCTCCCGACGAAATCCATGATGACACATTGACACCTGCTAGAATTACAACAGTTATAGAGGGCGAACTTCGGCGACCACGTATATTAACAAACAACCTTGATGACGAGTTGGACGATACAGTTGAATTTGCCGATGCCATGAACGTTCCCGATGATGTAAATGATGAAACATTCACACTCAACGATGATGTCACAGTCGCGGAAGGCGAAATTCGGCGGTCAGAACGAATTAAAAACAAGCAAAGACCAGGCTACAATTTCTGTGCAATCGAGTATGTTTCAAATGATCCAGCCACAGTAAAAGAGGCGTTTTCATCACCGGATGCCTGTCATTGGAAAGCTGCTATGAAGGAGGAATATGACTCGTTGATGCTTAACGAAACGTGGACGCTATCAAAGCTGCCAGCCGGAAAGAAGGCCATATCCTCAAAGTGGGTCTTTAAAACCAAAGTGAACGCTGATAGTGTTGCTGTTCGTCATAAGGCCCGTCTTGTAGTGAAGGGGTTTAGTCAGCTGAAGGGTATCGACTACAACGACAGCATTTCTAAATGCTAAGCTGCAAGAAGAAATCTACATGACACAACCAATTGGATTCGACGATGGTTCCGGCTTGGTATGTAAATTAAAGAGCTCCCTGTACGGCCTCAAGCAATCTAGTCGAATGTGGAATGAAGAACTAAACAACAAACTGCTGAACTTTGGCCTAGAGCGCAGCAATGTCGACCAATGCATTTATTACCAAGCAAATAGTAAGAAAATGCTTATGTTGGCAATCTATGTCGATGACGTATTAATATTTGCAAACGACATAAAGACGATAACAGACCTTAAAGCCGCACTATCTGCAAAATTCAAGATGAAAGACATGGGTCAAGCTTCATCAATCTTGGGAATGCGAATCAGAAAAGACGAGAAGGCGCGGACTATCAAAATCGATCAGAGCCAATATATTGCTGAAGTGCTTGCAAGATTTGGTATGGATCAATGCAATGGAATCTCCATACCAATTGACCTAAACCAAAAGCTGACTGCGGATATGTGTCCATCAAACGACGCCGACAAGATGTTCATGAAGGATGTCCCTTACATGCAAGCTGTGGGCTGTATATTGTTCGCTGCCCAAATAACCAGACCAGATATCTGTTTTGCCGTCAACATGCTGAGCGTATTCTCAGAAAATCCTGGAAAGGCACACTGGAACGCTGTTAAACGTGTGATGATATATTTGCAGGGTACGATCAACAAAGGTCTTACATACACTGGTAAGTGCAGTGAAATCACTGGGTATTGCGATGCTGACTGGGCCAGCGATATTGATAGCAGACGATCTACAACAGGATACGTCTTCACTCATCAAGGTGCTGCTATTTCCTGGGGAACACGACGCCAACGAACTATTGCTCTATCAACCACGGAAGTGGAGTTTATGGCCATAGTCGCAGCTATTCAAGAATCAATATGGTTAAAGCGACTCGAAAAGGAATTGATTGTTAATGCCACCTATCCTTTAATATTCTTTTGCGATAACAAAAGCGCAATACATGTTGCAACAACAATTCTTATTCGTCTCGCACAAAACACGTAGATATTAAATCCAAATTTATATCTGAAGCTATCAAAATTAATCAAATTATATTAAAATATATTGAAACTAACAATATGTTAGCTGACATATTAACAAAAGGCGTAGTGGCCCTTAAACAAATGAAATTTTTAAATGAATTCGGATTAAATTAAATTAAAAATATCCATAAATTTAACTATTGATAGTTAAAAACTTTAAATGAATTTGAAATAACTTAAATGTAAATATGAATTAATTTAATTACTGATGTTTAAAGATCAAATAATATTAAAGTTTATCCAATAATTTTATTGCATATCAAATGTCAAAACAATTATATAGAATACTTGTTCAGGGGAGATGTTAAAATAGTGCGAACAAGTATAATTGCCAATGGCAACTCTATATACTTATTTTGACACTTGTCAATTGTAACCGTGTACAATTGTAATTCTGTATCTATAACTTCCGTTCAATAAACTTCTCTTGTGTTTTCTAAGCTTACATTATATACACGCGTTTTTATTATCTGCACCTAACCAACTACTTTCAATACTTTCTGAGTCGATTTAACGATGTCCGTCCGTCCGTTCGTATGGCTGGCTGGCTGTCCATGTAAAGCTTGTACGCAAAGTACAGATCGCAATTTTAAAGATATTTTGATAAAATTTGGTACGTAATATTTTTTCGGCACAAGGACGATTGGGATTGAAGTTAAAGTCGGTGCATTATTTCGCAAAGCCGAAATACAAATGTCCAGATACCTTCCATATAATACTCTCTTAATAAAATTAATAAATAATAAATTTATAGAAAACAAGATATTTTACGCGGAAGAATTATGTTAAAGAAGTTGCGAGTATAAAGTCAGTGAAATTATATACATATGTATGCATGACTGTATGTATAATTAATATTCACAATGTTGATTCTTAACTGTTTATATACCTAATTATACATGTACTATGTAAATAAAATTTTGGAACAAAAGTGCGATAATAATGTATGTACAGGGATTTTCAGCGAGAACTAGAACAAAGAATTTATGTGAGAATCATTCAAGTGTTTGTTGTAAGCCGTATTAATCATGTAGAATTAATGTCAGATCAAAAAACAAACTTACGAAAAATAAGCTTCGTAACTGTCGTCTTTAAGATCTTCTGATTTTAATCTGAAAGCTTCTCACTTTATTTTTTATATTTAGTTTGATTTATGAAAACTGCAAAATTTTGTTATCCAAAATAAAATTTTAATTTCATTATTTTTAAAGTCAGCAAAACGTTTGAGATTATAAAACTACCAACATAAAAAACAAATAATAATCATCTGTGTTGGTAATTTCACCTTATTGTATTGGAAAGAGTAAGGTTGACAATTATAAATAAAAAATGACAGCTGTTGATTCTATTATAAAAAAATTTCAATCACATTTTGGCAAAATGGCGGGTCTATTTCGTTCATCACGATACCGATTTTACCTTTTAAAACAATAGCGTATCACCGTAACTGAATTTCTTTCGAATTTTTGAAACTAACCATTCACTTTTCCAAACCACATAGCGCACCATACAGTGACATATTCAGCCACAAAGGCTTATCTACAAACGCTCTTGAATTTTCAGAAACCAAAATGCGGCAATGTTGTCTTTTGACACATCCAAATAAATTAATGGCTGTTCTTAAATGAATTTTTAATATTTTAATTTGATTTTTGAGCGATATTTAAGTCATTGAACAATTGTCGAAGCTTTTGCTACTAATATGTTAACAAGTAAAATGGAAAAACTTTTATTATTTCAATATGCAAAGTTCTTTTTAAAAACCCCGTTATAGATATATAGTATGTCTACATATAAATGTATAGTAATCTTACAAATACATCAGTGTATGTTAACACTTGTTGTAAATCTTTTAGCCAATTTCATTATCTGGGCGCCTCATCAATTTGCAAATTTTATTTACATGCATAAATAAATGTATCTTCACACACAAATTAACAAACAGAAATGCGAGTATGTACGAGGTCTGATCAGAAAATAACCGTTATTTTAAATTTTTTAAAAAAATATTTATTTATTAATCAATAACTATATTGTCCCCTTCAAAGTAATCCCTTTGATTGGAAACAACTTTTGCCAGCCAAACACTTCCGAAACGCGCTTTTTGGTATCATCTACAGCTCCTGTTTCGATTTTTCTTTTATCTCCTCAATCGTAGCAAAACGCTTCCCTTTCATCGGTGTCTTCAGTTTTGGGAAGAGAAAAAAGTCAGCGGGGGCCAAGTCCGGTGAATACGGTGCTTGAGGCAATCGGTTGTTGACGTGCTCGGGCGACCAGGACGAGCATCTTCTCAGCCTTCCTTAAACCGGTTATAACACAATTGAACTTGTGTTCTGCTCATAATAGACTCGGCAAACGCCACAGTCAACATTTCAAATGTCCTTGCGCATATAATTTAATTTTTTACACAAATCCATTTGATCTATTTTTTCGAATTGTAAAAAATCGAAGAGCACACCAAAACACGACTAACCTTTTCATCTGTCAAAACAAACTGACAATCCAAAATGGCTGATATTACCAACATATATAACAGACATGTGTACCAACACCTCGTACATTGAAATGGAACATACACTAATAAAACTTGCATGTGATTCATTTTAATTTGAATCCATTTGATTCGATTGTACACAAGTGGAAGATGTGATGCCAATTTAAGCATTTAACTCGATATTTGATCCTTTTTTGTCTCTCCTTTTGTTTTCTATTTTATTGCTTGTGCCAATGTACGAGTATATGTGAATTAATGATTTTATGGTTATTTTTATGTGTGTGTTTCATTCAGTATATATTCGTGTGTAGTTTATCCCCTGCAGATCTAAAGGCAGCAATTGTCAACTTCGCACTAACTACATGAGTTGTTACATAGATAGGCCTTAATGTTGAGCTTACTCTAGTTACTTTTCTAATTTTAAATAATAGAGACGATGTAGCTTTTACAACAAAGGCCTTGGAATTGGGTTGTTTAACTAATGATGATTTTTTCTAATTCAAATGCGGAATAAATTTCAAGGATTGCAGGGTTGTGTTTTGTAGTATAAAATGCCTCACTACTGTGGATTTGCAAATGCGTATCTATGTATATATAGTTAATTCGTCGCAAAGTAGTAATGTATCCTTCCTTATCTATCGATTAAAGCTTTGTGCTGTTTCTAATGCTAATGCTCTTTGTTTTTCATTTATTTGCCTGTCATCGTTGCCATCGCAGTTGTCATTGTAATCATGATCATGAATTCGTAAATATAGGTAGTTATTTGTTTTTATAACAGTGCGTTTGCGGTTGTCTGATTGTTTGTGCAAATATGTATGTGTAGGTGTCTTAATGCTTTTTTATTCAAAGACAAATAAGTGTTAATCTGATTTAAAAAATAATGCCAACCAACATTTTCCTTTTGCACCTTGTCTGTGTTGTAATCTGTCTTTTGCTTATTTTATCTTGGTGGGAAAATTGACATTTGCAGCAGGGATTTTTGGTTGCTATATTAGGTTTTAGATACAAGATATTACTTTTTTTTAAATACATACAAATGGACTTATGGTTTTATTGAGATTGTATTGGTATGGAATGGATGTACTTCCTTATTCAAAACTAACAAGTTTTCCGTAACGCACTACCACCACGACAATTATAATATATGATTGTAAATTATAAAATAAAAAAATCTTTACTTTTACCCGGACTTTAACCGATTAAAGTTTATTTAAACAAGGTTTTCTAGAATTTATTAAAACGTTGTTCTAAATATGTGTTTTATTATAAATATTTTAATGAGTTTTACGGTGACCATCCGTCCTGTATTTTACAGGACAGTCCTGTTTTTTAACATGCTGTCCCTTGAGATTTTTTTGTAAGTACAGGACAGCACATTGTCCCCTATTTCCTAATTTGATATGCAAATGTCCTCTTTTTAGCATATACATTGCACGAACATTAATACAAAATTATCATAAAAATCCAACTGTATACTTTCCCTACATTTCCAAAAGTGAAAAATTTGTTTACTGGGATATGGGAAATTTCCTATAATCTGGCAGTTAGAATTGAAAATTTCAAAGAAATATGTGAAGATATTGAAATAGAATATAAAAAGTTACTAGGACATAGCAAAACTCGATGGTTAACTTTAATGGCAGCTTAGAAAAAAAGAGAGACTGCCTAAGAACCTGTCTTGAAAAGACTTAAGTAGCTAATTTAGTAAGCATAGAAGTAATCATATTAAAGAAGATATTGGCTTTTGAAGTAAGGGGAGAATGTTCATAATCCTTACTCATACGTCTAAAATTGGAAAGCCAAGCGAAAGTTCTTTCAACAAAGAATCATAAAACTATTTGAAGCTTTAAAATTATATTTTATGTCTCAACCAAAATGTCCGACAATATTACAAAATTTTTTTATGCATCCTTGTGCTGAATTATGGTTATCTTTTGCATATAGCCAAGCTTCAACATTTCATAAAGCTATTCTTAATGCAGAATCACAAAATATTTCAATGCCTGAGGCTTCAACTATTTTAAAAGATTTAAAATTTAAATTGGTCGAACGAAAAAAGGAACTGTTTTTACCCCTTACCGTCAAAAATATTATTCTCGAATTACAGAAAAGTAATGATTTTGATGAAACAATAACTAAAGAACATATAACAAATTTTTTCCAAACATGCATTGATTACCTAAATCAGTGGGATAAAGCTTTTACAGATGTAGAAATTTTAGACTGGATATTGTTACGAAATGTGTTATCTTGGGACAAGATTGAAAAAACTTTATCCTATCTAAATGAATTAAGAAATGATTTAAAAATAAATAATGAAGATTTATTTGATGAAGTGAGCTGCGTAAAAAATTTTGCAAATAATGAAAAAATAGAAGACTGGAGGTTAAAAAATATATCAGTAGATGAAAGATGGATTGAAATTTTTAATCACTTTAAGACAAATGTGATTGCATATAAAAATATATTGATACTTGTTGAATTTTATCTATGTCTACCAGCTTCAAATGCTGCTACCGAGAGAGTGTTTTCAATAATGAATAATATTTGCACCACCGAAAAATCGCAATTAAAAGTAAATACTTTAAGATCATTATTAATTACAAAATGAAATTTTAAAATGAATTGCTCAGAATTTAAAGGATTTTTAATTAACAATCCAAATGTTTAAAAAAATCCATTCTGTGGAAAAATATCAAACTTCATAACTAAATTTATCATTTATGTAGTTATTTTCTATTTTTTTTTTGTTAGCCTTAGTCAAGGAGACTGTTTATAAAACCAAATTTATTTTTTTAAATTATAATATATAAAAACACTTTATTCTAGTCAAGAAGACTTGTTTTTGTTGTTACTTAATTTTATAATAATAATAATACATATATTATATGATTATTTTTTCTGTTTTTCTTTTCATTTTTAACATAATTTTGTATTTGTTCTGTGTTTTCCTTCCCCAAAAATGGTCACCGTAATTATAATCCAAGGGCGTAGCCGATAATTAGAAACATTCGTTCTAATCAGGCTTAGTATATTTGGTCAAGTCGGAAATATCTGACAACTGAAAGTTGATACAAATTCTTTTTCTATTTAAAATTTCTGAACTCAGATGTATATCATTATGTGTCTAATAGATGCCAATTTTCCCCTGCAATGACATAGCGTTATGAATGTATGTTGTGTATTTTTCAAAAACCTGTCGTGCAATTTGTTATGTGTCAGTATAACTTCCTCTAGGGATTCTGGCAGAATCGGAATACAGCTTTTAACTGCTGTCAAATATTGTGAGCGTCAATATAAAGTAAACACCTAATATTGTTTAAAAAATGTTTTCTAATATATACTACAAGCATAAATTTAATATACAATATATTGTATAATAGTAAAAACAAGAAAATAATGAACATTAAACTAATTAAATTTTAACGGAAAAGTATCAGATTTGTCGCGTAAAACATTGTATTTAATATTTTATTTACCTTTATCACAGCTGACAATCTTCTAGACATAGAATCAACGAGTTTTTTAGTGTAATCAGGCGAAATTTTATTTGTTATCACTTAAGTCTTCTTTCTTGGTTCGCCATATTTTTGGGGAGTTTTGACTCCAAATAACTAAAACTTACTTTCATCTGAGAAAAGAATATTATTCGTCATACTATATTTAATATTGAAAAACTTTTTATAAAACAATAGTCACACAAATTCTAAATATTCCCAGGAAAATGAGTACCCGGGAATAAAATACGCCTACTCTTAACAATTTAAAGACCAATAATATGGGAGAGGGATTTTTAAATATTCCAAGGCAGCTGTTTTTATTCCTATTGTTCGTTTTAAATAACTTTACCTTTGCAATGATTTTGCATTACAAATCGATATTCTCCAGAGTTGTTTTATTATTATTCTAAAATCAATTTGTTTCCATAGAAGACATATTTCTAATATATACATATATATAATATATAAATAATATAGGCCTAAAATATATTACATTTCCTAATCACTTAAACCCCAGCAGACTTCATTTTTATACCTACTAACAAAAGTAAGTAAGTATATTCCGTTTGTAACACATCGCAATAATGGTCGCAGAAACAAAAAGTATATACTTTATAAGATTCTTAGACGATCTAGCTATGTCCGTCCGTCTGTTGAATGCACGATAGTGCTTCGTTTTACCAACGAAATGTTTGGTATTGAAAATAGGCATAATCGGTTTATTAGGATCCGAAATATATACCAAAGTTTAAGTTGCATGCAAAGTGAAACCTCAAAACGATATTATGTTTGTATCGGTCCATATTTTGACATAGCCCCACTTCCGAAAATCACTAAAATGCGCAAAAATCTTTTATAAAAATTACTATGAAGTTGAAATTCAATTCCAATAATTCACATATATGTATATATAAATCGATTGACGATGATTGAAGAGTTTATAGTTCCCTTATGAGGACTACTCCCGAAAACGCATAAACCTACATAAACATCCATTGGTCTTTTCTTTTAATTTGCCAGAAGTTAAATGAAACAGAATTTAAGAATTTACTTAATAAAAGTCTTTGCACATAATTCTCTAGACATAAAAACGAAATATGTTTGACTTAGCACAACTGTGGATATGAATAAATGCGGCTGTCTAATAGCTGTGTATTTATATAAAATCAGTGGTCCCTAAAAATCTAATTATTATTACTCTTCTTAAATGTGCCACAAAAGTCAAATAAACTTTTCAAGCTCTAATAATCTTAATTGAAAGACATTTATTTTCCAATGGTAATTGCCATGGTAAACAAATTTAATAAATAAATACACACACACATACACTTCCACTTATACACAGCCATAAACATGAACGAGTAAATATAAAAGCATACATTTAAGGGTAGTTGGTGTTAAAAACCAAAGCATATGCCTACATGATAGAAAAAAGTGAAATGACATGAAAAAAAGAGGACATAAAACCGCTTATGAAAATGCCTAAAGAAATAATGAATAAAATTAAAAATAAAATATTTTTATAGTCAAAAGTTACCACCGAATATTACAAAAATAATCCAAAAAATATATAAACGGTGAGTACTGAAAGGGAACCTTATGAGCTCATAATAATAAAATAATAAAAAACAACGAAAATATAACAAAAATCATCTCCATCCACTCTTGAAAAGCTACAGGATTTTATTTGTGACCAAAGCAACGGAAAACCAAGTTCTCCGTTTCGTACTCCACAGGATAAAGTACTTAAAAGATTTTAATTATTATGGCCTGCAATAAATGTATAAATAAAAAGAACAAAAAGTGAAAACCAACATTATACATAAAAGAACTTAACAAATTTAATTCAAAAGTTAATTAGAACAAAAATAAAAGCCAAAGAAAAAAAATTCAATAAAACAATTTTAAAGTTTCACTTCAATTTCTTTTCATAAATTACTGGCTAGCCTCTTGAGAATTTTAATCCCTATTTTGTAAACGTTTCTCGAGACTAGCAAAACGTTCAAATTGATATTGAAAAAGTTCTTTTGTCAATTCTTTGATATCATTAATGGCACTAATAAACGACTTCTTTTCTTGCAGGAAACATGCTTTGGGAACAAAAGACTCCGTTAGAGTGCCATAAAGTGTTTTCTGTTTTTCCATTTTCTCATTAACATCCCGCCATTCAGCTTTGACGTGTTTTAAATATTCAAAACGTTCAACGCATTTACCAAATTCGTGATGCAATGTATTCTTCCATTCCATCAGAGTTTTCACTAACTCTCCCAATTGTAATATTTCCTTGGTTTTTTCGCACATACGCAGCTGTAAGTCTTGTAGTTCTTCTTTGGCGACTTTGCAACATTTAATTAGATCTTTGATTTGACACTGTAACATGTGTTGATTCTTTTGCAATGCACAGATTTCCTTATTTTGAGAGCAATTCAGCAAATCTTCGTAATCAAAACATTCTTCTTGGGGACATTCGTCTGTTTGAAGTTTTAGGCGCAGTTGCATCATTTGTATTCGTCGTTTCATACAGTCCATATCCTGCATTAGTAGTTTTATATCTAGTGCTTCCTCTTCTTGCTTGAATATTTCTTCCTCTTCTTCCAGCTCTGTCGTATCGGATTCAAAAACTTCAATCTCATCTTCCTTCTGATGCATGGGATTACAGCAAAGTGTACGTTGGAAAATGTCCACATCTTTAATTTTCTGTTTGTTCATGGTTGATTAAAAACTAAAAGAATTAAACAAGAATGTTAAATATAAAATATGAAAATATGTAGTTTGTGAAATTGGGTAAAAACATACAAATTAAAATGTCTACACATATCATGGTGTAACTATACGAGGTGAATGCAGTAGCACAGCTGATTGACTTTGTTTACAATTTGCTTGTGCGAAAAGTAATACTTTTTCAAGTATATTTGGCAATAGTACATTATTTTACACAAACAAATTGCCTGTTGTTTCTGTATTGTGTTGAATTTGTTGCCGATTTGCACTCACCTTGTATAGTTGCACCATGTATGTACCATTTCCATATTTATATGCAGAAATACTCAAAATATACAAACTATTAAGCAATGCCATATATGCGCAAGCTTCATGATCACGTCCAAAATACAAAACTAAAATTCAAAAAATTCAAAAAAAAAAAATGTTTTGTATTTTGTCAGGCAGTTTTGCATTAAAAATCAGCAAAAAAAAGTATAATAGACCCAAAGTTATGGACCAAAATTTGAGGTAATTTGATATTTTTTATAAATTTTTTGCAAAAATACATACATACATAAATATATTGTAGATATTACCATTAAATTTTGTACAAGTTATTTCAATGATAAAAGGGGGAACTGTGATACAAATGGTAAGAATCGGTCCATGATTTCTCATAGCCCTCATACAAATATCTTGCCGAAATATGACTCAATGATACAACAATAAGATTCATGTAAAAAGAAATCGCAAAACAAAATTTTGTTTGGTTCGGTCCATGTTTGACGATAGATCCCATATAAAGTCCACTCCTAAAATTCACTTAAATATGTATAAAGCTGGTATAAATATTGTTACCAGGTTACAAAAAAGTCCTTATGGTATAAATTGTTGTCAGCCCATTATTCGTCATAGCTCATATATAAGGACCACATCCGAAAAGTCATTAATCTTTTTATACATCTTATAAAAATCGGTACCGACTCAAAACTTTTACATTTTTTAAACGATAACATATATGCCAAATAAATGATAACATATATGCCAAAATCAAAGACTGCTGGATTTTGAGAATATCGGTATATATTTGACTAAATTGACGTTAATACTAATATGTATCATAAATATACCGTTATTATGTTGAAATTCGTTGCATGCAAATTGTCCATTTCCGAAGAACAATTTAACCTACAGAAATGTCTAATAAATATGGATATCGATCCAACTTTAATACAGATCAGAAATTTTAATCCAGAAATTATACTAATACCGATTATACGGCAATTATGCTACTGAAATTTTGTAACTATCAGGCAATAATTGACAATATCTCCCGAATTAAGTCCATATAACATAACAACCCACCATGCAACTCTTGTAAATAACATTACTTAAATGGAACTTAGCCAAAATAAGCCTAAAGTACACACAAATCACGTCCTATCAGTCGATAATTGTTCCACCTCTATTATGCCACCCATAAATCTCTTGTAAATAAATTATTGAAATCAAATTCAACCAAAAGAAATCTTACCTTATAATCTTACCCTTTTTTACACCCTGTTTCTTAACTTGTGGTGAATATGGAAAAGGTTTTTTTAATTTTATAAATTGTTAAATTACACTCAAGATTGTTATGAAAATCTGACAAACTTTCTAAATTATTGCAAGAATTGGTAGTTACGTCAGTTACGAATGGTCGAAATAAAACAAAATTTCAAAACATTTTAATTAAATTATGTTGCTCTTAAAATTGTCTTTCAAACAATATATAAAATACTAAGATATTAGTATTATGAACACCGATTTGTATGTATATACGGATTACTTGTGGAGAATTTCGACTCCTTCATGATTTTTGTAAGAGATTTATGCGTATTTAACTGATTGCATCATGAAATTTGATACGACAATTTATTTATTTTCGGAAGAGGTCTTTGTATGAGACTATGTCAAAATATGGACCGATGCAAACAAAATATAGCTTTGAGATTTCACTTTGCATAAAACTTATTCTTGGACAATTTTTTATGGATACGGCTGTTATATAGACATTTATGTGCCATAAAGCCTAATTCCGGCAAGACAATTGTATGGGACTATGATTAATCGTGGACCGATTCCTATCATTTTCAACAGGACCTGTCGTTGTTTAATAAAAAAGTGTGCAACATTTTATGATATCTGCATTATATATGAAGAAATTAGCATTTCGGTGGATCAAATAATATTTGGTAAAAATTTGATTGTTTTATATAGTTTTTCTACGACCATTACGAGTATTTTGATGTGTTACAAACGGAATGGCAAACGAAATATACCCCCCATCTTTTTGGTGATGTGTATAAAAATACTGAATTATTCTAGACGTATAACCAATGTAGTTTTTTGTATTTCTAATTATATTAAGTTGGAGGGTAGTTAAGATTTGTCAAAGCCGAATATAGCACTCTAACATGTGTTTGATTTGTTTGGATACTAGTATGTGCATAAATCATATATTTATGAGCGATAAACTCCTATTTCGGGAGGACATTTGTATGTATAAGGGTTAGGTGAAATAATAGACCGATTTAAGCCAATTTCAATCCCATCCGTCCTTAAGTTGAAAAAGTATCATCTACAAAATTGTATAAAAATAAAAGGTGTCCCAACTAGAATGCAATGGTGTCAATGGTGTTCGGTATCGTGAAATGATAACCAGTTTTTTCTTGCCTAGAATTGAAGAAATGAATGTGTAGGGCATGTGGTTTCAACAAGACGGAGCCACATGTCATAAAGCCAGAGAAAATGCATCAGTCAGTTCCCGGTCGTGTTATTTCGCGTTTTGGAGACCAGGGGCCAAATTACGGATTCGTGATCGAATGAGCTATCGTATCGAAAAATGTTTTCGAAAGCGAAATTATGATCAAATGTACTAAATTTCTTGCTCGATATCGAATGCCATAATCTCAAATAAGAAAATTACGATAAATTTTACTCGATATCGAATGCGGTAATTTGGCCCCAGAATTGGCCGCCTGGATCGTGCGATTTAACACCTTTAGATTTTTTTCTTTGGGGTTTTTTGAAGTCAATGGTTTACGCGAGTAAGCCGACAACGACTCAAGCCTTAAAAGAGAAAATTGGACGCTGCATTAATAAAATACCGCAGAATTTATGCAAAAAGGTCATTGAAAATTTCATTAAAAGATCGCGCGTGTGCCAGCAAAGCCGCGGCGGCAATCTGCACGATATCTTGTTCCATACATAACCTCATTCTGTCTACTTTACGATTTTTTTTAAATATCTGTGTTTTATTTAAAATTTAAAAATTGCGTTCTAGTTGGGACACCCTTTATATAAAAATTGCGACACAAACTTAAGATGGACAGCCAGTCAGACGGACATCGTTTAATCGACTCTGGAAGTGATTCAGAGTCGATCGGTATACTTTAAGGTTAATATTAATAGGTGTACAATATACCCTCTTCACTATGGTGGTATAGGGTATAACAAATTGGTTTAATATACCATACGCCACCATAGTGGCTATTCTTTTACTTATGTAAACAAATGTATTATCTGCCATCTGTTAAACTTTAAAATCAATTGAGCTTTTTTCCAAATTCAAAATCCGTAGACACATCAAATAGTGTGTTCGAGTTTGGCAATCCAAAATTAATTTTAATTCTTTCACCGAAAATTAAAAAAAAAATTTAATTTTTGTTGAGGACTTTTTTTTTTACTAATTTTGAAATGTTTCTGACGTTTTCAATTAGTGATTTAATGTCAGTAGATCTCTTTTATTTTCTCTTATTAAAAATGTTAAAGAAGCATTGATATTTATGTTAAGTGAACATGTTTTGTATTTGTGTATGTCAAAAAAGAAAGAGATAAAAACCAGTGATGCCAACTTTTGAGCCTCAAAACGCGTAAACATTTTTGAAAAAAGGCTAAAAAGGGCTAAATTTAAAAAAAATCCGTTTCAAGCCACATCGATAAAGTGCGAAAAGGTGCTAAATTATAAAATGTTTCTTTTAAAAATCAAAACAACAAACGCATTTTTATAAAATAATTTATTAGAAACAAATTACTACCATGAGATACATATTTCAATTACATTTTATATTACATTTTAATAAATAAGGTACATACGTAGATTAAATACATAGTATTAAATAGTATACATGTAAAATTGGTCGTTACTGAATAAAATTTCGATTTCTTGTGCATCATCATTTTCAGTCCATAAGACACTAATAAATTTATTTAGATTTTTTATAATATATTTAATATTTATATTATTAGATTAAATGAAGAAAAAGTACGAAAAAACTAAAACGTAGCCATATCGAGCAAAAAGTAATAACGGGCTAAAAGATAATTGTAAAACGTGCTAGATTTACGCGTTTTTTAGTTTAGCGCCAATTTTCTTTTTTCGCGTTTTAAGTGACTAAAATCGTACTAAATTTAGCCCGAAAAGGGCTAAGTTGGCATCGCTGATAAAAACAATTAAACTTCTCTAGATCTTTTACACAAATACTAATTTTTGAGATTTATTAATCCCGAGAAATTCCGGAATTTATTTAAAATTTTTTTCCGGATTTGGCAAATTTCGGGATTGATATAACCAGCCGCGTTACTCTTTTATATATATAGATAACCTCGTGTTGAAAATATTAATCAAAATTTAACTCTTATTCATATCATTTCCGTATTTTTGCTTATTTCGGTAAAAGTAGTTTTGCGATAATGGCATTTGCTGTTATTTGGGTAATGTTATCGTTCAAAATTTTAACGCATTACCGAATAACAGTTAACCAATTCAAAACTTTAGTAAATGGTTCAACATGCGAGTCAATAATATATCAACTTTGAAGAAATTTGTTTTCTCTGTATTCCTATAATTTCAATATTTATAATTTGGTTCAACGAGTATCTTTATTGTAAGTGAACAAATAAAATTCCCTCTTCCCCTAATGAATTCAATTCAATTTAATATGTGTAAAACATTTTTCTACACACATACTTACATTCTTTACATACAACCATACATATGTATACAAATGTATTAAAGGATAAAATCGTGTAAACATACTCGTATTCACATGTGTAAGTGTGTATGTTTAAATAAGTACATTGATTGTATTTTAACATTTTGTAAAATAATGGAAAACACTGAATGAAAATATCATAAAATTTCATTAGTTTTAATGGCCACATAAATTTCTAGTAAAAAATGAAAATCTTAAAACGTGACTCAATTATTTTTCTATTTCATCAAGATGTCAATTTTATCGATTTCCATATGAATATTTTAAATACATTTTCTTTTCTCCGTATTGTAGTTATGTTGTGCCACCAAGAGAAGAAAATTTATATAAAAACCAATAAAATTAAATTGTTTTTCGCATACGATTATCAAAAACACAAATAAAAATGTTAAAAAAGTTCCCAAGGATTCCCTCACATTCGTAAATGAATTGAAATAAACAAAAAATATGCAAAACGAAACTAGGGGATTGACTATAGAATGAACTTTTCAAAATTATGTGAAAAAAATAATAAATTTTAAAAATCTACTTTTTGTTGAATTTGCCAAATTACTTTAAAAGGGAGTCCTTGTTGAAATCATCGACATCCCCTTTTGTCGTATTATTACAACATTCATACATGATTGCAGTACGACACATGTTTATAAGTTCTTTTAGATTCTATTTCAAATACAATTCATTCCAAATGTATGCTTCATACTCACTGTGTATTGCTACACACATAAGTTTTATTTATATCTTGACGATCTGCCTTTTTGCAGTTAAAATAATAAAGTTTTACCGCCTCATATAAATTGTGAGTGAGTATGCCTTATTGGCACGTCAGCAGCTCTCCACAAATTTAGAAAAATAAAACACGAAAGAATAGAGAATATAATAAAATAAAGTAAAGTTCATACGTTGTAATAGTAAGTACTTGTTTTAGGCAGTGTTTCCCAAATTAAGTTTTTTAATACAAAAAAATAAAAAAAATAATAGCATAGTTCTGTATAACGAGTGACTCAAAATTTTCGCCCAAATGAGTACAAAAATTAGTTTTGGGGTTCTACAACACTAGTGTCAATTCTCTTGAGTAAAAACGTAAGACTATCTTCTTTATGGGGTCTATATTGAAATTTCAATCGTCCTAATGCCAAAAACAGACGAGTAGAAATAAGTGCTTGTGTGAATCACAAAACAATATTATTTCATATATTTCTACAGCATAAACTGTTGTCCACTGCCTTAACTTTCAAATTCAATGTTAATTGCGATAAATTGAAACATTTTTCATTCAATTTATTACAAAATTAAAAATTTCATAGCAATTTCAATTCACATAAATTATTTTTGTATTGTAAATAAAACACAGCTGTTTTTATTTTGGTTTCTAGGGTTGCCCCTAAAATATTAAAATATTGACTAATAACATGGAAAAAAGTAAACAAAATATCTAATTAAATAATTTGGCAATAATGCAATATAACAACTCAATATTACCAAGGTAACTAACGTAAGTCAGACGAGTATATTATAGAAACTCATTTGTTTACGTAATCGCCCGTGTACCAATCGTTCGCCTGATAATACACTCGTTATACAGAACTATGCTATAAGTCTATCAGTTGCTTCTATCGGTACTGTTCACGGTAGTAAATTTATGAGTAGGATTATTTACTCAGCAACAGAATACATTAAATACCTACACTGCGTGTCATAACTATAAACGCATTTTTTTCTTTATGCAAACTCAAGGACATGTTTTAAAAAACCTTTTATACCTTAGTGGGTATGTTTCACATATACATATGTATATAAATCATTTGGTAGAATTTTATGATGATCGGTCCATAAGTAGTCGTAGCTCCCATATAAGGCCTGCTTCCGAAAAATACTTTAACGACCATAAATCTTTTAAAAGAGTTTATGTCGAAATGCAAATAAGACATGGCACTAAATTTTTGGATGATCGGTTCATAATAGGTCTAATAGCGCTCATTTCTGAAAAAATGCTTTTATACACACACTGGGTGTAGGGTATTATACGGTCGGGCTTGACCGCCTATACTTTCTTGTTTTGGAATATTTTAATAAGAATTAGAGAGATTTGGAAGAAAAACATTTAGCTTGATAGAAAATTACGGGTGGGGAAGACAGAATCAATTTTGTGTTCGGTACTCGGTGAACACGCCCAGCATACCATTCTAGGAGCGCTCCGAAAAAGGAGTCAGAAAAGAGTTCAACAAAAGAGCATTTTCGGAGCTAAAGAAAATTTTGCTTGTTACTGTCCTGAGTCGGCACGCAGTATGACTCAGAAATTCCACTCAATTATGTGTGTAAGAAAGCGTTGTTGTCCTGTTATTTGTGCTTTGAACAAAAAAAAAAAAACATAGCTGTAGCACACAAGAATGATAAAAACGAGATTACACAGAGCCAAAAAAACCCACATAAAAGACTATTTTCTGGCATTATCTAAGAGCTCTTTCTGACGGACCATTTTCGAATGTAATGACTCTCTTTTCTGAAGGTTTTCGGAGCATTTATAATTGTTTTTTGGGCTCACAAAGAGCGTTAACGCTCCGAAAAAGGTGTCAGAAAAGGCTCTTTTGGGACTCATATGGCTTGCTGGGTGCTTTGTTGACATTTTATGTGCTGGAATTTACTACAAATTATTACACAGCACGAATAAGAGAAAAGCAAATAATAATGAAATGTGTCTGCCAACATTGTTCGACAGTGTGACCGCGAATGAAAAAACAAAAGAGAATTCCAGATGTTTTTCTTCCAAATGTTCGACTGTGTAAACGGGGACTTACTTGCATTTATAGTTAAGACACACTAGCCATTGCAGTATTCCTAAATACAAATTTAAATAAATCTAAATTTTATTTTAATTTCTGATCTATTTACATCTCTTATGTTTTTAAATTTAAATATGAGCTGTATATAAATATAATAATTCTATATAGGCAGTAGCATTTTAACTCAATGCTATCGGATATAGTAATACCAAGGTATTCATTTTCGAGAGGCTTCTGAAAAACTATAAACGGTGTTTAGCAGTTACGGTATTTTTGCCTATTTCGGTAACGGTTATTTATCGTTAAACTGATTACCTGCACAAAATTTGATAGATCCACATAAAACATTTGTGTTGAAATTATCTAGATTTTAACAAAATTTAAATAATATTTTCAACTATTAAAATTAATTTCAAGAGTTTTCCTTTATATGGGGGCAGTGTCAATTGTGATCCCATTTTCACAAAATTGTGCATTATAATTTTTGAGTGTTTAAAACTGACTTTAGCTAAATTTAGTATTTAGTATTCAATAAAGTACTTGGGGCGAAGAATTACCAAGTTCTAATACAATTTACAATATATTACAAGCACAGACTGACAGACGGAAACTTAGTCGAAGAGTATTCAATTACAAGATCCAGTTTTGATCACTCTTTTTTTCTTGCGGCTTATGGCTTTTAAAAAATCTCTAAATGAAATTGTATTCCGCTCAATCAAATAAAATGCACACAGGGATGCTAAATATGATTGGGATTCACTGCATTTTAGTTAGTTATTTACACAAATCCCATACTTATATACATACCTACATATATAATATATTCAATGTGGATGTACCTATACTTTGTTTCATATACTCGAAAATAAGCAAAAACTTTCTTTTTGAAACAATAAAAAAATCTTAAAATCTCAGTAAGTAACTCATACGTACGCCTTCAATGATTTCCATTTCAATTGTACAAGACTCCTTTTACTTCTTTCTCATCTACTTCGTACCCAATAAATGGTACTGATTTCGGGCTTTACTTTTATTTTTTATTTTGTTTTGTGTTTATCAGCAATAACCGTTTATATTTTTTTATTCCTTCCTTTTCCTCTTTTAGCTGTTACTGTTAACATTTTTATTTTGGTTTTTTATATGCGAAAATATGAAACTTGTACTAAGTGCCATCTATGGTAGTGAATACTCGTACTAGTAAATATTGCTTGGGTTACTTATTGGGTTTCTTCGTTAAGCCACTAAATGGAGATGACACAGAATTTGGTACCATATGTGGTTTTTTTATTTCTGTAAACTCAGCGGAAGTTGAACGCTTCAAATGCAATCATAATAATACTGAAATCATTGCTGCAAACAACTGACGACAATGCCAAATAATTTATTATTAAATTTAGGCCAATTCTCTTTTATTTTAGTTATTTTATATCTTTGTGTTTCAAAAGAGGGTGGGTGATATAAACAAAAGTTATATTTGAGTCTAAAGAAGGAACAATGTACATACAAATGTACATATTTGTATAAAAGTTGTTTGGAATTTAGTAATATTTTGGTACCTGGATAAATTCTAAGATTTAAGTGTTCGTTTTTATTGTAATTTTCTTATTTATATAATTTAAATTATATTTGTTGATTAATTTTATTTTTATAATTTTATTAAATTTAATTCTGAATATTCCTTAATATTTGAAATAAAAGAGTATGATGAAATTTCAACACAGTTGAAATAATACTGTTAGAAAGAAAAATCTGTTTAGCCTTTGTTGTACAATATCGAGTGGGAGCTGGAAATAACCCCCTGGCCCACGATGTCGAACGATAACGTTCGCTTAGATAAGACTTAAGATACAAACTTTTTATCGTATCTATTTTTTACTCAATCAAGTTTGTTTATTCCACAATCAAGTTTGTGCCTTAAGTCTTATCTAAGCGAACGTTATCGTTCGACATCGTGGGCAGGGTGTAAATTTTACATGCCATATGTAGAGTTATATATAGAGGCAAATGTTTTATGAAACAAGTACCAGATATAGATACAATATTTATATACGTAGGTACATTTAAAGAATGTATACCGATTTTCGTTGATATAAAATGCAACGCCAGATCATTTATTATATGAAATGTTGGAATGAGTGAATGTTATACTAGTGGTACAAATACTTAACACAGAGATCACCTATTTCACAGCATTTGTAGAAAACGGGATTGCTTTTGAAGATATAAGTAAGTTCGTAACTACAGTGCACTCGCGGTAACATAAACACTGTCTAACGTGAACAAGCTTTTGTTTACGTTAACTACTCTGTAATGTGAACAAAGTCAGAAAGCTCTATAACGTGAACAATTTGTTTTTTCATTTCATACATACATATGTTTCTAAGCTTGCAGACAACACTGAAATACATTAAATTCGATGTTTAAAGTTTAGGGAATCCCCTTATATAAAAAACGTGTGTATCCTCTAAATAAATTTTTTTTTGTTTGGTAACAAAATTTAATTTTAAATCTTTTTTTATGCAAAGTGTTAGAAAATCTAAATGTTTGGAGTTAGAAGAAAGGCACACATTTTAGGTAGTTTGCAAAAAGGAACAAGTGTGACCAGTTTAGCAAAGAAGTATAATGTCGCTAAGTCAACAATATGCAGCATTAAAAAGAAAAAAAGAAGCAATTTTAAAATGTGTAAAACTCACATACCAGGGACCGGGAAAAAGAAAACCTTTAAATCACCAGAATTTCCAATTATGGAAAAAACTCTTTACCGTTGGTTTATCGGAATGCGTGAAAGGAATTGACCTGTAAGTGGGCTAATGCTAAAAGAAAAAGCAACGGACTTACATTCCCAACTTAAAGAAAACGAGGGCGTGTTCAATGCTAGTGACGGATGGCTTCAGCGATTTAAGAAAAGGTACGAAGTTAGACTTCTTAAAGTAACAGGATAAAAACTCTCATCGTAGCCTGGGGGGTTATTATGTATTTCTATTCGAATCGGAAAATCAACGAATTCGTAAAAATGGGATTACGTATTGCGATTTTCGGAAATTTATTTCCGAACGTTCGTAAATTAAGGAAATTTTTTAATCCCATTCGGAAACCAAAAAAATCCCTTTCGAAATTGCAATTATGTATTACGAAAGCAAATGGCATATGTGTTATTAACGTATACAGATATTTCGAATGCTATTTTGATTGCGGAAATTTTGTATTTATATTTTTACATACATAAAAGAAATTAAAAAAAAACAAATTTGAAAATGTAAGTATATACCTTTAATATTTAATTAATAAAAAAGTTTATTAAATGTTTTAATTTTAAAATTATTTAAAGGGAAACGTCTAAAAAAAGTTTGTATACGAAGCCAAGGCAATATGAAATAATGGTGGAATTCATGACATTGCATGCAGATTTGGCGAAAGGACACCTCAATGTTTCTAATGCCAAAAGCAAATGCAGGGAGTTATGGCAGATACTATCGCAAGATTTGAATGCTGCAGGTCCACCTTCACATGAGGTAGAAAAGTGCACATACATATATACAAAATAAAATAAATATGAATACTTTAACTTACAATATAACCTTTTTTCACATGAATTCCAAGGTAAGGGCGGATTATAAGCAACACATAAAGGTAAAGTCTCGCCGCAACAAATTACAATACCTTGCAATAACTTTGAATTAAACAATAGTGAGACAACCATAAATACACCATATACTCCACATCGATATACCCATGGTAGTTTAACCAATAAGCATTATTAGAAAAACAAGTAAACAATCAAACTAAATATCATGAAAATTCTATAGAACTTTTAAAAAACTGTGATGAAAACCAAAAAAATAATATTAACAGAATTAGACAAAATAAATAAAAATATTTCAACGACCAATAAATATTTAAAACGGAGCAGTGATGCAATGGAACGCATGTACAGATTAAAAAATGAGAAGTTTGAATTTTTCAAGAAAAATGAAATGGAAAAAATGCACGGGAGGAACGTTTGAAATAGAGAAAAATAAAATTTAATTAATGTAAATATTGAGTTTTCCCTTCTTGCCTTTTCATTTTTTTACATTACTTTTATTTTGTATTATGTTTGTTTGTTTATTTTTTAATATACTGTTATGAATTATTTTTCTTTTTATGTTTTAATATGTATATGTATGTAATACAAATGTACAAATATAAATATTAAGTAGCTCCAATGAATTAAAGTTTTTATTCACGTTTCAAAAAAATAGTTTTATTTACATTCATATTTGATTTAAGTTGTGATTTAATTATTTTATTCAGTTTCTTATCATATTATTATACCCTTCATTTTTTATTTCATTTCGAATACTTTTTGCTATATTTAGTAAATTTGTCTCTAAATTACTTTCTGCATTGCTGTTAGGTAAAGATAAAGATTCATCCTCTTCAGTTTCCAAACTGTCACTTTGTATATTGTACAAAATCTAAGAAATATTTTTGCGTTAATTCAAGCATATGTACGAATCATTTATAAAAATATATTACTCACGAATTTTCACTGATATTTATAAACTTTCTTTGAACTCTCTCTGGAACAAATCATCTTCATCACTTTCCCACAACAAAACACTATCCATTTTAGTTATTTAAATCTTTTAATTTGCAATTTGAACTTTTATTTTAAACAAATTTGACGTTTGTATAAAACAATGCAAAGTGCTGCCAAGTTTTAACATATAAAAAACTGGCATTACTTAAAATTTCTCTTAAAATTGCAAACACAACTCTGCTAGCTTTTCGAACGTACTACATAATACGATTTTCCTTTCGATTCGGAAATTCTTTTCGAAAGCCTTTTCGATTCGAATAGAAATACATAATAACCCCCCTGAATTGGTGGATCCGTTTAAGCTAAAAATGAAACAAAATATTGAAGAAATAGAGTTATGAAATGACCAACTCTAAAATGCTGATGAGTCTGATTTATTTTTTTATGTAATTTTATTTCAATGGATATTTTCTCGTGATCTCTATTTGATTTGTAATGAATTTTAATTAATAATTTTATTTTTATATTTTCATAATGCAAATTGTAATAAAAGAATTTAACGTTCAAGCGTGTAAAAACACATACATATATTTTTTTTCATGACATTCGCTAACGTGAACAATTTCCCTAATATGAACTCCCTTGGTTTTAATTAGTTCACGTTACCGCGAGTGAACTGTATTATTATTTTTTGTCCTCCTAACTATCGAACCAATTCGGAAAATCTTAAACCAGCATTGGGGACTTAAGAAGTTCCCACAAATTCTCAATGATTAATTGAAAAGAAATTGCTACATATTATTAAATAATTCATTCGATAAATTAATGGCTTCTTTATGTTTTCCTTACAATATAAATATGTATATTGATTTAATGGCAAGAAAGGTATATAATTCTCTAATCCTTTATTTTGCTTATACATACTTCTATTTATTTATTGTTTCTTCGTTATTTAATGAACAAACAGTAAGTATTTTATCCTTTAATAACGTAATTAATATTCATTTACATAATGCTGGTATTGCATTTACAAATACATTTCATATCTACATACTTAGCTAGATGCTCAAGCAGCTGTGTTTGTTTTTCAATTAAATCCCTACCATATTGAAACTGTCAAATGCATTTAGTGCAACATGATTTACAAATTTTAAACTTTTCTCCCCGCCTTTCCTCCCAGTATTAATCAACAAACTGACACTGCCACTAATTAAATAATGCCATCGTGTTTGTTTGGTAATTTAAGATTCCGTTAAACGAGAGTGCTGCTACAGCACATCCGTTTCGCGCTTATTAAATCAATATTAAATCGTCGAGGCCCACACAAACGGCAGAGATTTATGACGACGTTGTTAGTGATGGTGTTGGATAATGTTGGCTTATAGTAGGAAATGTGTGGGCAACCTTTATTCTCCAAATGTAAAGTCAAATTTAACTTTGGATGTGTGTCAGTGCTTATGTATATTTTTGAGTAATGGAATTTTAACCCCAATTTATTAATGAGTTTGCTAAAAAGTTGTTAACCCAGTGGCCTTTTTTCCCCCAACGCTAAAAACTCTTTAAAGCATTGGGGAAGGAGTAAAAAAGAACACTAAAAAGTTCATATTTCAAAAATCATTAAAAAGGGTGTGCTAGCACTTCCACTGCTGTTGCTGTTTGTGTGGCAGAGTATCTGCATAGATGTCTACTATAGATTATAGATTGTTTGCATGAAAATTGAATATGAGCGTAAGCGTATGATTAATTAATAAATTTAACATTTAGTGCACGAAATGTGGTTAATTTTATTAAGGTTATTTATTGTGTAAATACATATTGAATACGAGTATGTATGTGTGTTAAAGTTATATTTAATTTGGTGAATACAATGTTTCAGCTATACGAGTGCATACATAAATAAATCAAATATTGTTTAATATAAACATAAAGATATTTTCCCTAAACATATGTAAAGTTATATGGGTCAATTTAAAAAAACGCAATTTTTGTGTCCCCGCACTTTACACTACTCTTTTAGCTAAAAAAAAAACAAAAACAAAAATGTGTTGTTTAGTATGCTCGGAAGTGGACTTAATTGGTTAGATATTTTTATATTTTTTATATTTTATTTATTAGACATTTTCGTGGGTTCAATTATTTTTCGGAAATGGTTCTTATATGGCAGCTATGACAAATTATGGGCCGATCTTCTTTAATTTTGGAACATTGATTTTTTGGATACGAGGATATTTCACGTCGAATTTCAACATAATAACAGTATATATATGATACAAATTAGTGTTAACGTAGATTTCGGAAGTCGACCTTATATGGGGGATATAGTGAAATATGGAGCGATATTCTCAAAATCTAGCAGTTTGATCTTCACAAATCCAAAAATTATGTTATTCTTTGTGCTTTGAAAGAGCGAATTTCACCAAAGATAAAATAACTTAGAGCATGACTCACAATTCTACTAGAATAACTTTTTATTTTATGTTCGCGATGTTCCAAAACGATGGCCTGGCGGTATCACACATAGGTCATACTTCTGGTCATAGTCATGGAAAATTTCGACAAAAGAGTGAGTATGTAAATGTAAAAATTTGAATATAACTAAAGCTAAGAACTGAGAGGTATTCCCAAATGCTGTATTTATATACCGAACATTTACAGCACTAGATCAGTATGATTTTTCTAAGAATGCCAAATATTCAAAATGAAAATTTTCCACTACTAGATTAAATTTTTGAACGTATATAATTCAGACCAATTTAAGGATTCTTAAGTAGTTAAATGCGGTAGTTTTCCAGCTTGTTGAAACATTCGTCCAATACAGTGTTATCAAAGTAGTTCTCTAATTCCATTTTATTAAAGCCATAACTTATGTGTTTCTGTGTGAGATCCTTGTTTAGTCTAAATATATTTCAACACATTCAAATACAGTTGTATAAGTAACTATTTTTATGATTATTTCACGCATACACATATAATACATGGAACTGATATGGATAAATTAATTTCTTCAACATTGTGACGTGCACTATTTGTTGCTGTTACACATGTCTGTTTGTGTTATACAACACTTACACAAACGCAAGCGAAAAGGAACAATTGTTACAAATTCAGGGAATGTTTGTAAATTCCTACACGTCCTGCTCTTCACAAAAGTTGGTAGACTTACAAAAAAAAAACTTATATACCGAATATGATCACGTACAAGTTGAGTTCTAGTTGAAATGTTAAAGAATTCGACAACTGAATTTAAAGCAAAATAAGTAAAAGGGAAACTGGAAAATGTAAAAAAACATGTTGTTTCTTAATTTTGTTTGTCGCATCGGAAAGAAACAAAACGACAAATTAAATTGGATTTTAAATGATAGATGATGATATTTGGATGAATTTTAAATGTATTCCTTTTCGTACATGTCTTAAAACTAATAAATCAAAAATGATTACATTCTAAATTTGTTTAAAAGACAATTTTAGCAATTTATTGCTTAAATTTATTAATTATGACAAAATATACTCGTGATACTCATTGAGTCACTTTCGAATCGATGGTCAGTGATTTATTCCCATATGGCGACTTTAAAAATTCTTAAACTTCTATACAGCTATAAATACTTTTTGCCATATAACTATAATTTTAATACTATGAAATAACTATTGCAAATATTCGTAGTGTACAAGAATTTATTTCTTTTCATACATATTTCTATATTTTTTTATTGATCAATATTTTTCCTAAGAAAAATACCATTACACCGTTCTATTGGGTTGTTTTTTCTGGTGTTCATATAAAACGCGTATTCATATTATAGATGGACACATTTAATATTTTAAAATCAATTTTGTCACATAAGTTTATTTTTTACTAAAGATGAATCCTCCTACTAAAGTTGCTGATAAGTGGTACCTTGCTTTCATACAAATGTCCGCCCTTAAAAGAGAATACGTCCCATATAAGGCCCACTACAAGCTTCTGAGTAATTTTTATAGTATCTTTCTGTTTACCTAGAATAAAACATAGACCAGATTTCGATTTAAAATTGCCAGTGGGCGAGGTGACACGTCCAAATACAAAAATATTAAAAGTAATATATGTATCTCAGAAACTGCTACAGCTAGAGTCCTCAATGTTTGTTTACGGACAATTTTGACATCCATATATGAAAATGACGGAAAATGCACAGTCAATACTTATATAAAGTAAATAATAAATTCAAATATCTGGGAAAATATAACATCTAGAGTTCTGAAAAACTTACATCTCCGTTATTTATGGACGGATTTTGCTGATTTTAAATAGCAAACTTCTCGTAAGCATGTCTGACAGAATTATTGAAAATTTGGATCCCGAAGATATCTGGGGACTTCAGAGAATTGATTTTAACAGACAGACAAACAAACGGACATGGCTTAATCGACTCCGCTCTCTATAAAGATCCAGAATATATATACTTTATAGGGTCGGAAAATTTTTTTGTGGAAATTACAAACGGAATGACAAACTTATATATACCCTTCTCATGAAGGCGAAGGGTATAAAAATCTTCTAATTTCGTATGAGTAACAATATGATAGAAAAAAAACACTATAGTTAAAGTATAAGTAAAAGTTGAGTTTAGAAAAATGGACGTGGATCTACCCATACAAAGTAAGTACTATAGGAATATACATATACGAGTATATGAACAAACTACCGGCTATACTATACAAAGCAAGTTCGAAAATTGGAATATCTTGAAAAATTATAGTGGCAGAATCTTTAAATTTAGTATGAATACGTATATAATCACCTTTCATATCGGAATCTTAAATGTTTGGGAAAATATACGCCTATACAAAGTAAGTACTCAAATTCGTATATTATAAAAAATAGAAGTACTAACATTCGTCTATCTTGAATAATAAAAATATCGTATGAAAAAATTTAAAATCATTAACGAGTGATTTTGGAAAATACGTGACATTAACATTAATGTTTGTTCATGTGTAAATTATTTATCATGTATCTGGAGTATCTGGAGAAATACAATTTGTATATATTATTGCCAACTTCGCGATCATTAACATCAAGAGCTACCGAAACACCATCTAAAGGCGAAACACGCCTTATAACCAATATCACGGTCTGAAACAAAAGTCCAACATTATTTGAACAACATCCAGAAGAATTCGATTTGGGCCGTGAAAAAATCGCAATCGAATTGTTAATCGTTCGAATGCCTTTCACATACAAACATATAGACTACAGAATATATATATTTGAACTCTTAAAGTTTTATTTTCCTACGAAGCACACCGGGTTTTAGCTACCTATAGTAAATTATAAAATCCAGTAAAAAGTGCTTTAGGTAAAGAAGTCGCTCAGTTAGATTTTGGTACCAGATAAGTTCCTAAATATTATTTAGGAACCAACCATAAGTCTCCGAAGACTATTTAAATTAACAGCAATGATGTTTAAATTTAAATATGGTTCACAACAGGAATTCTGTATGAAAAAAGGACTCAAAACATTGTTAATTTTATTAATATTTCTTTGGATTTTGAATATTCTTCTTTCATACTCAAATTATACATTATCAAATTTTTAACAATTTAGTCAGTCTTTTTATTATAAAAATAAAATTCCGAATAAAACCCTACACAAAAACACATTTACTTAAAGAATGGGAACCCTTTTCGTATACTTGTAAATTTATTTATTCTTTTATTAAATTTAAATTTTAAAGATTCAGTATTGTAAACTTAATATACGTTTCATGGTTCTGTTCGGTAATTTTGATATTGTATTGGGTGTATAACTTAAAATGCGAGATTCGTAACAGGCGGTGTATCTTTTGAACACGTTTTTTACCTTTAGTAATTTATGTTATTTAACACAGAGACCTTAAACTTTCCCAGAAAGCGCAATATTCAATCATGTAATACCTGTTAAAACTATTTATAAGGAATAGGTTGGAAAGTATTGCTGCACTACTTCTTTCAGCATTTAGGCGGACAGTTTGTAACAACGAAATTAGCTGCTCACCAAAATAATATTCCAATTAAGCCATTGATTTTCGTAATACAAATAAATAATTTGGAGACATTGCTGCCGCAATGAATTGCCAAACAATACTGTATTAAATAAAATCATAGTATGACACCACTCAAGCGTGATATGTGAAAAAAAACAATGTAAAATGAGTATGTAATGATATAAGCTAATAACTAATAAGTAACAATTCTATTGTGGAGATAAGTAGTAAAGCATGGTGTAATTATACAAGGAGAGTGCAAATCGGCAACAAATTTAACACAATACAGAAACAACAGGCATTTTGTTTGTCTAAAATAATGTACTACTGTCAAAAATACTTGAAAAATTATAATTTTTGACATAAATAAAGTGTAAACAAATTCAGTCAGCTGTGCCACTGCACTCACCTTGCACTCACACCATGATAGCAAAGCATCCCAATTTAGAATTTTTAAATTATTCAAGTATTTAAATAAATACTTATTACAAAAAAAATTTAATTATATCATGTAAACTCAGATTCAGATTTTATAAAAATCTTTGTGGAAAAAGTTTTGAATTGATACTTTCCTTGATTAAAATTTCTAATTTAGACTTTAATTTATAAAATCATAATCTTAAGATATATCTATTCTTATTTATAATTAAAATCGTCAAAAACTTTCAAGTGAAAGTACTTCAGCCTGCTCGAAATGCAAGCTTCCAGCATAAATATCCTTACGTAGAAGTATTTTAAGTTTAAAAGAAAGATGTCCCAAGAAAGATAATCAGCTTAAAAAATTACATATTCACCTTGGAGCATGGCCCTTAAAATCCTCTGCTCTATGATATTTAGCATATGGTGTCTTCAAATAAACAAACAACAACAAAAATTATACAAAAATACACAAGTGTGTAAAAGAAATGCCTTTGTTATTATTAAGAAAAAAACTACCACCCACCCATATTTATCATTCATAAATCCCTTAGCAGCCAGTCAGCCTGCCAAGCAACTGACTCATACCATCCAAAAAAAGAAAAAAAAATACCCTTAAGCGCATGGAGTATGTTTCCTCTTCGCATTTAAGATAAATGATCACCTTTTGTATTTACGTACAATTCTAGAAATGAAAAAAGTCACAACTTCTTACAATGGAGCAGGAGGAAGAAAGAATTGGTCACGTACACGCTATTTGGCACACGAGAGACATTGTAGTCGACTAGAACTTTGGTTGAATAGATGAAGAGGTATTGGAGAAGGTCTGTTGCTGTTGGTATCACCTAACATTTTGTTTACCTTCTTATTTCGTTTCATTTCATTTCAGACGTAAGTAAATTTCATTTCAACATTTTAAGAATTTTAAAATTCAGGACACACCACGTTGGCTTAAACGTTTTAGAAATCTATTTTTCACAAAAACTTGCACCTCATTGTGTGTGAATGAATGAACGGATGAATGGTAATGGAAAGTGTTATTTACATCATTACTTTCGTTGTTGTTGTTGTTATTTGTTAGTTGCACTGTTGTTGCTGTCAAAGTGGGGGTAGATGAACTCATGTAATGGTGCCATCACATGTGTGTCTAGAATCTGCAACCAACTCGTTGGTTTGAAATTTTTTGTTTGTAATATTTTTTTGCTTTTGTTGCTGCTGCTATTATTGCTGAGAATGAAACATATGGTATCCCAAAAAAAAATTAAAAAAATAAACAGAAATTGTAAACTCATGTTAGTCTCGGCATTAGAATGATATTTCAATTGAGCGCTGTGCTAAATATATTTTGTTCACCTGTGACAAAATATTTCATTTTGAATTAAAAATATATTTAATTGCATGAAACAATACTAAAGTCACTAACTAAGTCACTTTTGAAAAAATATTAATAAAATTAGTGTGGCCATTAAAACAGTTGTTTATGTAAATAGTTTTTGTACAATTTTAACGAAATACTATCTTCCATATTGCGACCTGGCTGACAATTTAATTAGAATTAAGTATATACGTTTTTTTCGGTCCAAGGACTATCGGTCCATTATACATTTAAGCCTAGACCCCATAGGAATGTCCTCCCGACATGTATAATTGTATAGGTCATAAATGTTTGATTTATATAGATACCCCTACAAAATTTCGCGTTATATAAACTTAAATATTTCGAATAAAGCATACGCGGTACGAAATAAGCACCAATAAAATATTTGTTACTTTTTATACCCTCCACCACCAAGAATGGTGAATAAGGGTATATTACGTTTATCATTCCGTGTGAAACTTTTTTAATATTCATCTAAGACCCCTTATGAAATTCTAAGTCGATTGAGCCATGTCCGTCTGTCTGTCCGTCTGTGTAAAACACTCTCACGTCCAAACTATGCAACTTAAGTAAACGAAATTTCCAGAAAAGTATTTACTATTTTGCAGCTAACTTCAGTATTTGAAAATCAGCAACATCGGTTTAGGTCAACCAGAGTTATGGATCAATATGTGAGACAACCTCCATAAAAATTTGAAATTTTTTGTCAATTTTATTGCAATATTTTGAAATATATTGCAGATAATACCATGTAATTTTGTACACGTTATTTTTATATAAAAGAAAATAGTAAGAATAGGTCCATGATTTCTTATAGCCCCCATACAAAAATCTTCCCGAAATATTGCCCAATTATACATAAATGCCTATAAAATTAGAATATCAAGACAAACTTCAGCAAAAAAAAGTTTCACGCTAAAAGAAATCGCAAACCGATTTGTTTTTAGTTCGGTCTATGTTTGACCATAGACCCCAAGAGTCCACTTCCAAAATCCACTTAAATATGTACGTATAAAACTGGTTTAAATAATGATAATAATTTTCGATAAATAATCCTTATAGGTAAATAAATTGTTGTATCAAATTTTATGGTGGTCGGCCCATAATTGGTCATAGCTCCCATATCAGGACCACATCCGAAAAATCCATTTCTTTTTATATAAATCTTATAAATATCGGTACCGACTGAAAACTTTGTATAGATCATTTACATACAAGCCAAAATCAAACTGTTGAATTTTGAGAATATCCGTCCATATTTGACTATATCCCCCATATAAGGTCCACCTCGGCAATAACTCCCGAATTAAGTCCGCACCAACCAACCATACAACTCTTGTCAATAACGTTATTGAGATGGATTTTAACCAAATCTCATTACTGGATACTGGATTTAGAAGCAACCAGTCCATAATTGGTCCACTTCTACTTTGCCACACATAAATCACTTGTAAATAACATTATTAAGACCAAATTCAAACAAAAAAGCCTCACCTTATATCATCAATTATAAATGGTCAAAATTAGATAAAACTTAAAAACATTTAAAATAAATTATGTTGATCGTAATATTGTCTTTCAAACAATATATAAAATACTAATAAAATTTGCACTAAGACTGAATAAAAAACACGGAATACGTTTCGGTGAAGGGTATTAAAGATTCGGCACAGCCTTCAAGTATATTTAAGAAATTTTAAATCTATGGATTACAAAACTCAAGTAAACAAAAAATTCGATTTTTAAAAATGTACTTTTCCAATAATATATTTTGACTACAGAGAGCTCATGGTGCAAATATACAAGGTGATCGACAACAAATACAACACAAAACAGAAACAACAGGCATTTTGTTTGTGTAATATAATGTACTACTGTCAAAAATATGTGAAAAAGTATTACTTTTGACATAAGTAAATTGTAAACAAAGTCAGTCAGCTGGGCTACTGCACTCACCTTGTATAGTTACACCATGAGAGAGCTAAACCATAAATGTTGTCTATTTAAATCAGAGGTCGGCGAAGCGTAAAATGAGGTTGTGTGTGTGAGAAAACTACCCAACAAACATAAACATAATTATATAAATTATACAAAACAACTTAGATAGGAAACATACACTCACAATGTATTTTCCGTAACATATAAGAAATTAACAACAAAATTGATATACAAACGGAACTTCTAATACTTCAAAAGCTGATTACATGCATGTTACCAAATGCATTATCAATTATAAAATATTTTTCGTAATTCATTATTAATTTTAAATGTTTGTTGGGAAGTATTTCTGAAAAAAATATAAAAGCATTCGCCGCATGTGCACACATTGCTGTCTCAACGACGACTGAATGAAAGAGATTAAGCGTATGTGTGAAGTGCTCTCTGCACTATTGTGCTATAGGATGCCGACGTCTGATTTAAATCAAACAATTTAATTAAAAAGTAGCTAAAGGCCTTATGACACTACATGTTTAATGCATTGTTCAAGTTTTGGTGAACAGTACAAATATAATGTAATGGACAAATTTACCAAGTGCAAAGAATTCAGCAGTATTAAGATAAATGGCAAACTGTCAAACATATTACTAAAGTTATCAGTAAAAAATTAAGTTATGTCAAAAAAATGTAAAATTGTTCGACTTAAAATTGACATTTCAAGCTTGAAATATTAGAAGTGTTGCTGAATCAGCCGTTTATGTGCAAATTTGGCGATTAACCGTTTTTTGTTTGTTTTGTTTTTATGTTTCTCATAAACAAAAAGTTGACAACATTTCATAAAATATACAACCCCAGCAATCTTATAAACTAGAATTAAAAAAAAAACAGAAATTTTTAAGATATACATGTATTAAAATTTACATTTAAGTATTTGACTATATTATTATAAATACTGTGTCCTAGAATCAACGGAGTGTGCTAATGGAAATCCTTAATGAACCCTAGTAAATCAATTAAATCTACCGACCGAAATTAAAGTAATGAATTAAAGTCTTTGTCGAACAAGTTTTCCCTAATTTTTGTGATACGAAATCTCTTAATAATTCAACAATTTCTTACAAACAACTTTCTTTTAAACTGTTCTTTAATATTGAAGGATGACAATCTTAGATATTAATCCATATTTATGTATTCTTTGGTCTCTTTAGATCTTGGTAAATATATTTAAAACTATTTCTAACATCAAAAGCCACCATAATTTTCGTACATGCACATAATACATTAACAAACACATACATATAATAAATATACATATTAAGTTGGAATACAGTGTGACAAAGAATACGTTGTACAATTAAACACATGTTAGATTTGTATATACGGGAAGTTACGGAGTTTTAAAATGTTTGCCAAAAAAGTAGAGATTTTATAATTTTTTTTAACGTTATTAAATTTTATAATAAGTTAACATTCTGTATATATACTACCAACAATGAATGTTATAAAAAACTGTAGTAAATATCATAAATGTAACAATTGTCATGGCAAGTAATCTTTCTTGAGAAATATATAAAGGAAGAATTTAACAAAGTGTATCATACACAACACCATGATTAGGATGATCTATTCATGTCTACTACTATTTTTTTGAGCTTTAATTAAATTCCCGGGATATTAAATTTCCCGATTCCCGGGAAAAAAATCACAAACCAAACAATTTTTAATTGCACAATGCATTACTACAAAAGAATGTTCCATGGTGTAACTATACAAGGTAAGTGCACAGCTGACTGCCTTTGTTTACAATTTAATTACAAGCAAAATGCCTGTTGTTTCTGTAAATGTATTTGTTATAAATTTTTTTTATTCGAAGGTTTACTTCTAGTTAAATATAAAAATTTATTTGAAATTTATTTTTGTTCTACATAGCTTTCCGTTGGAAAACATAAATGCAAAATCATACAGAAATATACAAAGAGATACTAGCAAAATGTAATGCATTTTCTGGCCTGCTAAAGCTAGATTTTTACAAGAGGAAAAATTCTCATTCAGTTTATTTAATTTGTATTAATATAAAAAAATTATATAAGCAAGTTTTATTCCACATTGTTATTCCAAAGTAATTATTTATTATTATTGTTTAATTCTGGCTGTAAGCTCAGATTAGTTAGTTATCGTGTCAATAATCTTAAGGATATACAAAAATTTATATCGTAAAACTGTTTTGTATTTGCACCATCTTCCGGCTGATATTCTGGCCTTTTCAATATGCATTTTTTAATTTACGAATCAATCTCACAAAATGTTAAAAAAATAAAAGTAAACAAAGAACTCGGATTTTAGGCAATAAAATAAAAATCCCTTAAACGTCAGAATTGACTTTTTAAGAATAATAGTGTATAGTGATTTCAAAACTATCAAGTAAATATAAATCCAAATCGTAGTGATTGATAACCAGAATGGTGTTTCCATACAACATACTCGCATTCTTTACGACAAAATTTTAATAAAATTTAACAACTGCCTTAGAATTGACGAAAGACATGTAGAAATTTACCTCAAACATCTAGCGGAACATTATTTACATGGATAATGTTGTTTAAAAGAATATCACTCCTTTTGTCATCTATTCTACCATGAATTCAGATATTTGTATAAAATAATGAATGCAGAAACGCTTACCACCACTTATTAAACGTATTTACTCGATCGACTTAATAGAAAAATATGTTAAACCCAATTAAGAAATGTCAGCAATTAGGAATTGATATCCAGAGCTGGTGAGTCGAAATTTTGTGCAACAGATGTAATTAATTTTAATTTTTTAGTTTAATAAATATTTAAATATTAATAAATGATACATATCAATTTTTGGTTTAAAAATATTTTATCGCGATTTTATGTGAAAAACCCTTTACGTTGGAGGTTGGTGCTTAAATCTCAATATATTTCGGAAATAATTATGACATTTCTAACTGTACAAGTTGCTGATTGATTTTGATCAATTTAAATTATTATAATTCTGCGAGTTGTGTTATTGTGTTAGTATTCCTTATCATTGGATACACTGTAATGTATGGTAAGTATGAATAGTCGGTTCTTAGGTATTAATATAAATGTCTTTTATATGACCAAAGTTCTTAATGGTATCATAACTTTTTTGGCACATTACAATGTCCCTACTTGTTTCAAATAAACGACTCGTTAATATTCCAACAATGTACGCTGATACACATACAGAAGGCCTTACGAAAACAGAAAATTCTACCAAACTTAAACAACAACCACAAACCAAATAATACACATTTATACAAACACGCGTGTACTCATACACATACATACATACTTACATATTAAGTTAAAAATATTTGGCAGTATTTGTTGGTTTGTTTGTTGGCTGCTGGCTGTTAGCTTGACTTAATGCCTTAATATCCTTAAATAGTCCCGTGTATTTAACGAACCAGCAAAACAATAAACTATGTTGGGGCAAGTAACAAAGAACAGCAACAACGTCTAAAGGAGTAGAAAGCCAAAAAGAAAATGAACATCTACAATGAATGAGGCAGAAGCGGATGCAAACTTGAACGCCCACTTTTGCTATTCAGTAAAAAGAACGATTGACTATGAATAAATACTCGAATGTATAAATAGTAATGGAATTTTCTTGATTTTTGCTTGTGCCTGTAAGCAGCGGGTGAAATGTAAATTACAAATAGTACCAACGAAATAGAATAATTCTAGCAAGGAAATAAAACTGCTTTAGTACTTTAGTTGTTGTGATATTACGACTTAGTTGGCTGGCAGTAGGCAGTAATATGAATGAAATCTTGCTGCCCAAGTAATAAACTTAATATTAAGTTTATTTTTAAAAGTACCTTTTTCAATCCTAATAGTATTTGGAACCACATCGTTCCGCTAAAATGTACAATTGTTTAATCTAGTTCATCCCTGTTATGTTGTCGTATTGATAAGAGAATTGGTATTTAAATTTCGTTGTACCAGTATTTTATCAAACATAATTTACGTATTTCCAATATCGTAAATTTACTTATTCTCCTTCCATTCGCTTTTATTTATTTATAAATATTTCCTTGTATTTATATTGTAATACATTTTTTGTTACGAGTATTTGCTTTGGACTGTACGAGTATGTGTGCAGTATATCAATATCCTTTGTTATCCCTGTCTATTGTACGTCATTGTAGTAGATACAAGCAAAGTTATTTATCTAATTTATTTTGTTGTTCTTTATCATCAACTTAGTCTTCTTAAGCTGATTTGCATTTTTTTTCAGTTCAATTTCCACTCCTTGTAAATTTAAAAAATATAGAATACAAAAAAAAGAAAAAAAAAAACGAAAATTTTTAACATTCCATCATTCTGTCGATACTTTTCATGTTACACGATGGAATGTTGTTGTTTAAAATAAAATTAAAAATTATAGCAACAGCAAACTAAATTATGTTTTATTCTGTTGTTGTTTCGTGTTGTTAACTTGACGACATTATTACTTATTTTGGAAATTCTCTTCTACATTCTATTTCATGTCAGTCACTTCCTTTTCGTTTTTTTTTTCAATCATAATTCTTAAGCAAATTTTATACTTTATTAAATTTATGAATTTTAATGAAAAATTATTGGCAAAAAGTCATAATAAATTTATGGGGACAAAAAATAACAACTTGTTGGTTCTCTTAAATTTAGTAGTTTGTAATTCAATTGTGTAGGATATTTTTACAAATTTAAAAGTTGTTTATGGTGTAACTATACAGGGTAAGTGCAGTAGCACGGCTGGCTCACATTGTTTCCAATTTCCTTACGAGTATGTCAAGAGTAATACTTTTTCAAGTGTTTTTGACAGTAGTACATTATTTTACACAAACCAAATGCCTTCTGTTTCTATATTGTGTTGTTTTTGGTGACGATTTGCACTCACCTTGTATATTTACACCATGATTTACTATTTTCAACTTTGTGACAAATCAATTCTAGTAAATAAGTTAATTATAATCTGTAAAGAAATTTAAAAACAGTTGTGTCTATTTATCTTATTTAAGACCATTTCTGAAAAATGTATTAAGTATTTTATTATGTATGTTTTTAATTAAGTGTAATAATATGTTTTTAAGCTTGAGATCAGGTTTTTATTATGATCATCAAGGAAAAATTCACAAAAATAACAAATATTTTTAATAAATTAACAGTAATGTCGGACTTAAATATTTAAATCAGTAACAGAAAATAACTGTTATTTTTAAAAATTTACATCAAAAAATCACACATAAAAAATGATCGTAGAAAATTTTGGTTCTTATCATTATGATACATAGGTGATGTACATGCAAATTTTAAATTTGTGCTGTTTTTGATAAAAGTCAAAATATAACTTTTAATTTTGACTTTTATTTTTTAAGGCAAGAATTAAAAGTTATTTTTGACTTTTATTATTTTACTCAAAAAATAAAAGTTAATTTTTAACTTTTAATATTTTAAGGCAATAAATTAATTAAATATTGCATAAAACTAGCGTATTACTATGCAATATTTAATTCAAGACTTTTATTTTTGCCTTAAAAAATTAAAAGTTAAAAAATAACTTTTATATTTTGAGTAAAATAATAAAAGTCAAAAATAACTTTAATTTCTGCCTTAAAAAATAACTTTTTTTCTTGACTTTTTCAATAAAAGTCATAACAGTTACGGTCCCTGATTTAAATATTACACAGGCATGACATGGTGGAATTATAAAAGGTAAGTGCAAATCGGCAACAAATACAACACAGTACAGAAACAGTAGGCATTTATTTATCTTGTGTAAAATAATATAATACTGTCAACAAGTAATACTGTGAAAAAGTATTCGCCCCTATCGTGAATAAATATTCCACGTGAAATTTGTTCACTTTTATTTTTTTAACATTGAATTTAAATAGGAAAATGTGAAAGGTGAACAATTTTCACGTGGAATTTTTATTCACGATAGGGGTGATTGTATTTGATATACAAGTAAACCGCAAACAAAGTCACTCAGCTAGCACAAGGCGTATTAATAAGTTGAAATGTTGATAAAAAAAAATTGGTCAAATTCGGAATGACGTACAGTCAACATATTTGCTAAATTGGACCTTATACACACCCCCATAAAGATGGGGGTAATATTAAGTTTATCATTAAATTTTTAACACATGGAAATATTGGATAACCAAAAAGTGCGTCTTTTGAAGGCACGATAGAGCTTCGCAAAAAAGACATTGAACAATGAAAGTTTTTCTGTTTAAATACCAAATTCATTTTTATAGATCATATTTAAAAAGAATTTAAATCACTGACTACGTCCATTTAAATACAACTTAAATACAACTTAATTTTTCCATACTACCATATGATTTTGACAGTTCTGCAAATTGTGAAAATTTCGCATTTATTTTTTTTTATTATTATATATATCATAAATATCGATATCGAACCAAAATTTTACAAAAATCAATTATATGTACTCGTATACAAAAACTATACACTTGGATTTTGTGAGGGTTAATCCATAATTGGCCATAGCTCCCATAAGAGATTCATTTACGATAATAACTGCAATACCGACAAAATTCTTCTCTCAAATACAATGAAATTATGGCACAATATTTCATGATTGCCCCTTAATGTGTGAGGGATTCGAAAAATAAAATAACTCGTATAAATGTCGTTATCGATATACATGGTGGGTATATAAGATTTGGCATAGCCGAATATAAACTCTTGCTTGTGTTATCTTATTTAGAAGCTTCGTAAGATGGACATTTAATACATAAAGAAATTTGACTTAAAGGAAATGTTTCTTTATGCATTTTTGGTAAATAAAATGTATGAGATGTAGCACATTTGTTCTAAGTTTATTTCTCCCGAAACCTGTAATGATTTCTCATTGGAAATTTCCAAATGTAAATTACTATTGATTCGTAATCCGTTTTATTAATTGCTACTGTCGTATTTAAAATAACTCTTTCCATTGCATTTAAAATATTTCTTAGTATAATTTACTTCATTCCAAATTTATAATCTCATTTTATTAATTTGTTTATATTAATTTAAATGTGTATTACGAAATAAAAAATACATTTTTAATTAATTTAAATGCAATTATTGCAAGACTACGAAGGATAATAGTTAAAATGTTTTGTATATGTAAAATAGCTGCATACATATGTAAATAAAATAAGTAAAAATGATGGCAAGTAAATTTTCTATATCAGAATAATTCGGTTTTAAGATACTTTCTAGATGAGAAATTACTTTCTAATTGTGTTGAGAAAACTTTTTGCTAGTGAAGTTTTGAACGAGTCTTTTTTATGCGTTTGTGACCTTTTCTAAATGTCTTTCAAATTTCTGTATTCATAATTAACGATGATTCATGTGAAGTCCACTTACGAAAACCACTGTATAACTCATAAAATTACTCTAGATTTTGGAATCGACATAAAATGGGATATCGATATTTATTAGACATTTTTGTGGGCTAAATTGTTTTTCGGAAATGGTTCTTATATGACATTTAAGTCAAATTATGGGCCGATCTTCTTAAATTTTTATGCATATGAGTATATTTTACGTCGAATTTCCACATAATAAAGGTATATTTAAAATATATATTAGTATTAACGTGGATTTTCAAAGTGGACCTTATATGGGGGATATAGTCAAATATGGACAGATATTCTCCAAACCCAGCAGTTTGATCATGTATGTAAATGATCTGTGTAAAATTTTGGATCGGTACCGTTATTTATTTTACGAGTATTAAAGTGATTTTCGGAAGAGGGCTTTATATAAATTTCTGTACCGATATTAATACGGTATATATAAAGATAAATGACTTTTTCGGTTGTGGTCCTTGTGTGCCGATAAAATAAAATTTAATACAACAATTTATTTACCTATAGGAATTATTTATATCAAATTTTAAGCATTTAACATTATTTATACCAGTTTTATACGTATTTAAATGAATTTTGAAAGTGGACTTTATATGGGGTCTATGGTCAAACATGGACCGAACTAAAAACAATTTATTTATTCGATTTCTTTTTGCATGAAACTTATTCCTGCTGAATTTTATATTGATATTCCAATTTTATAAGCATTTATGTATAATTGAGCAATATTTCGGGAAGATTTTTGTATGGGGGCTATGAGAAATCATGGGCCTATTCTTACTATTTTTCTCACACTTTCTTCTCTTATGATAAAAACAACGTATAGAAAATTTCATGGTATTATCTGCAATATATCTAAAAATATAGCAAGAAAAATGTTTAAAAATATAAATTTTTTATAGAGGTTATCTTACATTTTGATCCATAACTCTGGTTCTACTATACCGATTTTGCTGATTTTTAATACTAAACTGCTTAGGAGTACTATAAGCAGTTTATTGTAAACTTTGCTGATTTAGGTTTGTCCTCTGGACGTGAGAGTGTTTTACAGACACAGACAGACGAACAGACAGACGAACAGACAGACGGACAGACGGACAGACGGACAGACGGACATGGCTCAATCGACTTAGAATTTCGTAAGGACCAAGAATATATATACTTTGTTGGGTCTCAGATGAGTATTTGCCAGTGTTACACACGGAATGACAAACTTAAATACATACATACATATATAGTCTCATTTTCCACTTATGGTGGTGGAGGGTATAACAAGTGGTTACGATTTTTTGAGTAAATATTTGCCAAGTGTGACCGTACCTTAATTAACAGGACGTCAACAAATTTCATGAAAATTATCAAAAGATACAAAAATCACAGTAAATAGCAGGTGTGAAAACAACACAGAAAACCACTTTATATCAGATAAAGCTGCTCCATATTTTGGTATCTACATTAAATTAGATTGAAGTTATTTTGAAATTCATTTCAAAATGAACGTTGCACTGATTGGCATCAAATGGAAACATTATCGATTATTTGCAAGTAAGTATTACGGATGTCAAAGACCTGCATGAAACTTATCAAATAAGAAACAAAAATTACAAAAAATAGCAGGTCTAAAAACAACACAGAAATAAAGCGATTAATATTTGTATTATAATATTTTATGTTCCATGCATGTTATCTTCATGCAGACTACATACATATTTATGAAATGAATTTCGAAAATGTTTTCGAATACCCCAGAATATCCCTGATCACAACATGCTCAATATAGACTTTGTTCTGCCCCACATAATAAGTAGCTGTAATTTCAATTTATTTAATTTTTAATTTATCTTAAATTTCATTTAGAAAAAATCTATTTTACTAATGAGTCCCAAAATGGTTGTAGTTTTGCTGACACCAAGAAAAATTAAAATTTTTTATCACCTTTCATCCAAAGAAAATATGTATATCTTTTTATTTATACATACATATACAAATCTCGAAAACTTTATGACGTTTAACTGGTATTTAAAATGTACGTTAGCATCATCAGAACACTTTGCCTCAACTTTACGTACAGCTGTTTGCTCAATAAAATAAAATAATATGTATCATAAAATGTATCTAGTCAACTTGCACCCTTCTTATAACATTTTAACCAAATATAATAAGATAAATCAGGGGCTAAATCAAATACACACACTATGTATGAGTTCATATTTACCATTGAGTAGCTCATGTATTTTTTATTATGTTAATAATACGCATAAAATGGCCATTAACTATTACGGCTACACCAAAAAAAATATTATTATTATTATTATTACTATTATCATTACATTCAAAATAATATTCGTATACATATACAGAACACACTACACATATTGAATGAATGAAAAGTATAGATGAGTGCATGTGTTAGTTTGTATCTGGGTGTTTTATACAAAATGTCATAAATGTTAATGGTTTTACTACACTAGCCTAGTATTTTATGTCAAAATGCCTAAATGTATGCTGTGATTTCTTTGAATATTTTCCATGACTCGTATTGCAGCCGTATACACACACTTAAAAGTATACATTTCCGGTATGTCCATGATACTACCCAGCAAGCCATATGAGTCCGAAAATTGTCTTTTCTGACACCTTTTCCGGAGCGTTCATGAGCCCAAAAAACGATTATAATTGCTCCGAAAACCTTCAGAAAAGAGGGTCATTACATTCGAAAATGGTCCGTCAGAAAGAGCTCTTAGGTAATGTCAGAAAAGAGCCTTTTATGAGGGGTTTTTTGGGCTCTGTGTAATCTTGTTTTTATCATTCTTGTGTGCTACATTTATGTTTTTTTTGTTCAAAGCACAAATAACAGGACAACAACGCTTTGTTACACACATAATTGAGTGGCATTTCTGAGTCATACTGCGTGCCGACTCAGGACAGTAACAAGCAAATTTTTCTTTCGCTCCGAAAATGCTCTTTAGTTGGAATCTTTTCTAACTCCTTTTTCGGAGCGCTCATAGAATGGTATGCTGGGTATGCATGTTTAAGTGTATGATGATTTTTATGGTCAACACGTATTAACAATTTGCGATATACGAGTACATACATAAGGGAGTATCTTCGAGAAATGGTCATTTTGTAAATACATACTAAAGTTTAAAGGAAATTTGGTTTTATGATTTATATTCAAAGTTATGACACATTTATTTTAATTTGGTACTGCTCATTCCCATCTGTGTCCTAAAGTAAATACTTACATATGCTGGAAATAACTTCCATTGTACATTTACTTATAATCCTAATCAAATTGTAATAAAATCTGTTTTATACAAATACAAAATTTAGTACCGATTTATTTAAATCTGTGGATAAGAATTTTAATATACGAGTACGTCTTGTGAAGCAACAGTTTTACTGAATCGAATCCATTAAAGTTTCTATGTTGTTGTTGTTGTTGTAACAGCAGTGGCTGCAGAGTTGATATCCCTTGGCCGAGTGATATCGTGTCATTCCGGTGCCTAGAACCGTCTGTCGTGGAAATAATTAAAGTATCTATGTTTGGCATTGGTGTTATCAATATTTAAACTCAAGATAAAGCGTATTTTTCGCAAAAAAGAACACCATACAAAAATATATCAAAGTGCAATGTGCACGCGAACTAATTGAAAAGTTACAAATATTATAAATTTGAATTTGATGAATTACTCTAGTTTTAATCGCAGCAAATGGCTTATTTATTTAAATAATGTATTATTTCTATTATATTATATTTTGTATTAATGGGTTGCAGTTTTCCTAAGATATTTTAAAAAATAAATAACTAAACAATTGTTCAGTATTTTAAAAAGTTTAAATTTAGTGTCACTGAAGGTTTTAAGAAATCTAAGAGCACAGACGCTTAGTTAAATAATTTTACAGAAGACATAAACAACATTCTAAAATGCTTTGTCTGTCAAAAGAGCTTGTTAACATATTTCTTATGTTTTACAATGACAAATATATACACTCTTTAAAAAATGACTCTTTTTGTGTCTTTGCTGTCTTTTTATGGGACTTACATCATTATACCCTACACAACCATAATGAGCAGGGTATATTGGATTTGTGCGGATGTTTGTAACGCTCAGAAATATGGGTCCAATAAACACCTTAAAGTCTACCGATCGAATCAGAATTACTTCCTGAGTCGATTTAAATATGCCCGTCCGCCTGGCTGGCTGGCAATTTTGAAGATATTTTCATAAAATTTGGTATGTGATATCTTTTCGACTCAAGGACATCTGGGATTGAAATTGGTGGAAATCGGTCCTTTATTTCACCTTACACCCATACAAATGTCCTCCTAATTTTGGGGTTTAATGATCATAAATGTTTGAATTATGCACGTATCCAAAAAATTTCGCCGCAAATGAGTGGTAAATGCATTTAAATCACAACTACAAATTTTGTAAAGATCGGTCCATAATTAGTCGTAACTTCCATATAAGGCCTGCTTCCGAAAATCACTTTAACGACCATAAATTTTTTAAAAATGTTGGTATCTAAATAAAATTCAACACAAATAAACACAGAATGATGACACCTAATTTTATAATGGTCGGTCCATAATTAGTCGAAACTCCCACATAAGACCCTTTACGTAATTCACTTTAACCTCCATAAATCTTTTAAAAGTATTATTATCGACATAAAGTAACATACATAATATTTATATTCACTGAAATCATGACACTAAATTTTTGGATGATTGGTCCATAATAGGTAATATCTCCCATATCTGAAAAACTGTGTTATTGATATACTGGGTGTAGGTTATTTTATGGTTGGGCTTGACTGACTATACTTTCTTGCTTGTTTTTTTTTATTGTAACATTTTAACTTAATTTATATTATTTTAATTCAGTCTTTATTGTTTAACCCTCAGTCCCAATTGTCTCTCAATTGGCTCCTTTGCTTTTCATGTACATGTGTATTAATTGTGTAAACATTTTTAAATATATATTTAATTATCATCTTACTTTGTTAAGGGCTTAATAATCTAGATCTAAATACTGTGGATATGATACTATGTTTAAACGTTTATTACTAATCATAATGTCCATAATTTCAACAATTAAATACCTAAAGTGTAAAATATTTAAAATTTACATATAAAATAAATTTATATTAGGTTTAATTTTTAGACCAAGTCCATAGTTGCACTTCTATACTTGAGTATAATATTTTTCTTGAGGAAATATTTTGAAAATAATTCGGTATCTCAGAAGCTTTATTGTAACAAAATTTCACATTTTTGAAGCTAAAGTGTTTTCGAGTTAATTTACAATCTTTTGAGTCGTGTGCGGAAGAGGGTCAGTGAGAGCCCCTCAAAGTTCGCTACTGTCATGTAAAATTGTATCTTGATCGGAGAAATGACAGAAATATTTTCAAGAAATGTCCATTCTGGTCAATTGTGTGTAATGATTTAAGATTGTATGGACGTAAAAAAATTTCAAGCTACAGGCCGTCCCCACCCCTAGAATTGTTCTGTGGATTGTAGAAACATGTTCTAAAAAATATTAGGATGATAGGATAACGATAACTTTCGCCGCATTGGTTATGATTTCTGGCGGTGCATTTACAAGGGGAAATCATGAATTTTTTTTTCAGTTTTTGCAAAAATTTTCCCATTAAATAATTATTTAAGCAATTTAATGTAAAATAATCGAAATGTGTACGAAATTAGCGTTGAATAAGTAAAACCATAAAACATACTGCGCATTTAGGGTTAAGGTTTAAGTTAGATTTTTGCGATCTTATTGTAAAATTTTATATTTTAAGCATGGTTTTGGTAGATCTTCTCAAGGACTATTTATAGTTTACATTTCAGCTTATTCGGATTTTAAAATACGAGTATGTGAGATCCGAGATGACGAACTTTGACAACGCCAATGTGAAATTTCGTTACGATATATTTAATAGTTCCCAGAAATAGAATGACTTTCAAAATAAAACGTTTCTAAACCACTGTTTATAAAAATATTCACAGAATTTATTTAATTATTTTAATTTGTATCAAATATAAGAAACAGAGATAGGATCCCTCAACCATTATTTAGAGTGGAGTTAGAACCTGGTGATGTTAAGCTGAAGAAAAATGAAACACATCCTATATATGACTTGAAATTCATAATGCACCGAAGAGTTACAGTGGAAGAACCTCATAAGCGATCTGGCCCAGTACAGTGTTCGAACTGCCAAGAATATAGTCACACTAAATCTTATTGTAAGTTGCCTACTGTTTGTGTTGTTTGTGGGGATCTTCATGACACCTCAAAGTGCGATAAACCTAAGGATGATTCCAGGGTAAAAAGATGCAGCAATTGCGGTGGAAACCACACTGCCAACTACAGGGGTTGCCCTGTTTTCGGGGTCGTTAAACGCTCCTTGATCAACAAACCCGCTTCTACCCCTACTCAGACGACAAAAGTACCTATTACAATTATTCCCCCCGTAGCACAAGCATCCACTAGCCAATTTTCATATGCCAACGTGCTAAGATCTAACCAACCAACAGTGCAAAATGAATCACCAATAAATGATACAAACAGCCACAATTTTAGCCGTCTTGAAGGTATAATGGAGAATCTGGCGCAATCCATGAACCATTTCATGACAAGCATGACAAGTATGATGCAGGAGATGCAAAAAATGCAGTCCACGCTACTGCAGGCCATACTTAATAGACCATGAACTGTCTCAAAATATGTTTCTGGAACGCAAACGGCATACGCCAACACAAAAATGAACTTGAATATTTTCTTTTTAATAAGAAAATTGATGTAATGCTGATTTCCGAGACTCATATGACGTCGAGAAGCATTAAAATAAGTGGTTATACATTCTACGACACCAAGGACCCCAGAGATAGATCATGTGGTGGCTCGGCAATATTGGTCAAATCGCGAATCAAACACCATTCATTGGGTGGTCTTTCAGAGTGTTATCTTCAAGCAACAAACATCTGTATTGAGAACTTTTGTCAAAACCTCGTGATTTCGTCAGTTTACTGTCCGCCCAGATTTTCAATAACAAAAGATCAGTATAGAGATTTTTACAAATCACTAGGTAGCCGTTTCATAGCGGCTGGCGACTACAATGCTAAGCATACATTCTGGGGCTCACGACTCGTTAGCCCTAAAGGTCGTATCTTGTACGACTCCCTGTCTGAAATGGGACTGAATGTGATTTCAACTGGTCAACCAACTTATTGGCCAACTGACCAGCAAAAAATTCCTGACGTTATCGATTTCGGCGTGGCGAAAGGGGTATCCCCGGAACTCATTGAAGTCGAGGCTTCACTGGATCTTTCTTCAGATCACTCACCCACTGTAATCACCATCAGAAGTCCTCAGCAAAGCGTAACTGATGCCTTACTTCTTGTCAAACGTCTGAATTGGTTAAAATACAAAAAATACATCAGCACTCACTGCACAGAGAAACTCCCGTTAAAAACTGCTGAAGACATCGATGCCTGTATAAAAAGTCTTAATGAACATGTCGAGAAAGCCGCAGAACATGCTTCTTCCACTTACCGCCCGAATAGGTACAACAGAGTTTTTTCTGCAGATGTTGAGCAACTATTGTCTGAAAAAAGGAGAGTCCGAAGAGAGTGGCAACAACACAGATCGCCCCAACTTAAAACTAGGTTGAGAGAATGTACCAAAAACCTTAGGATCTTGCTAGAAGCGCAAAAAGCAGTGTCTTTCAAACAACATCTGGAAGGTCTAGACGCAACTTCCCAGTCAAATTATTCATTATGGCGTGCAGTCCGAAATCTGAGAAAACCCGTAATTGCAAAACCTCCACTGCGTACTTTGAACGGATCTTGGGCACGAAATAACGAAGAAAAATGCAACCTTTTCGTAAGTCATTTAAAAAATGTATTCACTCCCAATACGGATACTGACATTAGCGAACTACCGCCTGTTGTTGCCAGACCACCTGTACAAATAAGATTTCAATATCTGGAGGTTGTTGAGGCTATTGATAATTTAAATGTTAAAAAAGCACCTGGGTTTGATAAAATCAGCAATAAAATGATTTTTGAGCTGCCTCGCATTGCAAAAAGATTAATCCTCTTTCTTTTTAATGCCATCTTACGGCTTGAGTACTACCCTCCGGTTTGGAAAATTGCACTAGTAAAGATGATTCCTAAGCCGGGAAAAGATCCTTGCAAAGTTGAGTCGTATAGGCCAATAAGTCTATTACCAACTATGTCCAAATTATTCGAGAAATTGCTTATAACCAAGCTGACTCCGATTTTGAATGAAAACAACTGCATTCCCAATCACCAGTTTGGCTTCAGACGTCAACACAGTACAATAGAACAAACACATAGATTGGTACAAGTCATAAGAAAAACCTTTGAGGAAAAGAGATACTGTTCGGCACTCTTTATTGACGTCTCTCAAGCTTTCGACAAAGTATGGCATGAAGGCCTGATATCTAAATTAAAGCAGAACTTGCCGGTGAATCTTCAACACCTACTATGGAAATACTTAATCGACCGTCAGTTTATGATTAAAGAAGGTGATTATTTAAGCCGTCCTCAACCTATAGGTGCTGGCGTCCCTCAAGGTAGTATCTTAGGACCAATTCTATACTTGCTGTACACAGCAGACATGCCAACAAACAATGAAATTCACACGTCAACATTTGCTGATGATACGGCATTTCTCAGTACTCACAAAGATCCAAAAGATGCCTCGATTCAATTACAGCACCACGTAACTCAAGTGGAGAAATGAGCAAGACAATGGGGAATAAAAATAAATGAACAGAAATGCACCCACGTAACTTTTACTCTACGTAGGGAATCATGTCCCCCTATTCGTATTAATGACCATATAGTGCCTCAAAACTCACACGTGAAATATCTTGGTATTCATCTGGACCGTCGCCTCACATGGAAACCACATATAGATGCTAAGCTGACTCAAATGAAACTGAAAGCAGCCCAAATTCATTGGCTCATCGGCAGAAACTCCGTCCTTCGGCTCGATTGTAAGCTTCTACTCTACAACTCAATCTTAAAGCCAATTTGGTGCTATGGTATCCAGTTATGGGGCACTGCCTCCAACTCCAATATTGAGAAAATTCAACGCCGTCAAAACAAAATTCTACGAATGATAACTACCGCTCCTTGGTATATTAAAAACAACAACATACACAACGATCTTGATGTTAAACTTGTCAAATGGGAAATAACTAAACACGTGGCCCTTTATTTGGGTAAGCTGGAAACTCATCCAAATCCCCTCGCTCGAGACATCTTACAACATCCCGGTCATAGCCGTTTGAGAAGGAGGGACACCACCGCTCTCAGATGAATAAATACAAGTTGCTCATTATATCCTATCGAATTTGAAAACTAGATTTTGTCTAGCATTGGCTGGACTTATCTTAATTAACTTTAGTTTTAAGATTTGAATACCTATTGTTAGTTCATTTAAAATGAAGATACAATAAAAAAGAATATGCAAAAAAAAAAAAAAAAAAAAAAAAAAAAAATTTTAATTTGTAAGTTTATAACTAAGAAAGTATTTTAAAATAAATAAATAAAACACCTTAAAAAGTGTCAACTAATTGTTAACACGATTACAAATTAAACTAAAGTTTCTTAATATTTGGTGTGTCCAACTCGAATACTAATTACGGATTGCTATCTTTGCATTGAAGCGTTTAACTTTAGAATATAGTATTTTTCTAGGATCTTATAGTGTTTTCACACCTAAAGTTAAAACCTGGTTTTAACATTAAAACTATTAACAGCTGATTTTGCGTTCACACTACAATTTTAATAAAATGAGATTTTAACTCACTGACAATAAAATTTATTTTGTGAAGAAATAAGTGTATTTCTTAAAGCAATATTTTTCAGTTTTCATTTGTATGAAAAAGTAAAACATTTTGGCAATGCGTTACAAAATAGAAATTATTTTTTATTTTTTTTTTTTTTTTCATTGATGTGTCGCAAGCGTTCGACAAAGTTTGGCATGACGGTTTAATGCACAAAATAAAATTAACTCTGCCTGCTAACACCCATAAACTCATGGAAAGTTATTTATACGGTCGCAAATTCAAAATCAAAGAAGGTGATTTTTTAAGTACCGCTCAGCCAATTGAATCAGGTGTGCCACAGGGTAGCATACTGGGTCCTACTTTATATTTGATATATGCCTCCGACATGCCGTCAGACCCTAAAATCCATACGTCAACTTTTGCAGACGATACAGCCTTTATCAGCGTCCATCAGGACCACCAAGTTGCATCACAGAATTTGCAGAATTATGTTTATAAACTAGAGAATTGGCTAGAGCTTTGGAAAATCAGGGTTAACGAACAGAAATGTATTCATATAACTTTCACATTGCGAAAAGATACCTGCTCGTTCATCAGAATAAATAATCAAATTATCCCGCAACACAATGAAGTCAAATACCTCGGCATTCACCTCGACCGCCGTTTAACTTGGAAGTCTCATATTGAAGCGAAACTTACACAAATGAGATTAAAAGCAGTGCAACTTAATTGGCTAATCGGCAGAAACTCTACATTGAAATTGGATTGCAAACTTTTGTTGTACAATGCAATACTAAAGCCAATCTGGTGCTATGGAATTCAATTATGGGGTACTGCCTCAGCATCAAACATTGAAAAAATTCAAAGGGGTCAAAATAAAATTCTACGTATAATTACTGCAGCACCATGGTATGTTAAAAATTCTCGAATCCACAAAGATCTAGGCGTGCCATTAGTAAAAGTCGAATTTACAAAATTTGCGTCAAAGTATGTCAGCAAACTTGAACACCATCCAAACCCACTTGCACGAGACATCCTTAACTTTACTGGCCATGTTCGGTTGAGAAGGAGGGATACCCTTGCTTTAACTCAAGCGCAAAACAGATGACTGGATCAGTGGATATAAATTTTTTGTAGTATCATAATATTTTGTCTAGCACTGGCTGGACTTATTATTTTCTTTTAGTATTAAGATTTGAATACTTATTGTCATTTCATTTTGAAGATTCAATAAATAATTAAATGCAAAAAAAAAAAAAAAAAAAAAAAAAAAAAAAAAAAATTTTTTATTTTGTTAGTGAATATTTTAAAATTATGGAACTTCTGATACGAAGTAAAATACTTGGAAATGAAATTGTTCTATATAAAAAACGAAAACATGAAACATTGGCAGGCGATAACAGTTGTGGCATGTCTTCTGATGAAGTTGTCGCCGATTGAGTATGCAGTGACGGATATGTATTCCTTCTCATAGAGTCAGATAAACTTTCAATCATTTCTACGTCTTGTTGGTCTTGTGTATCTGTAAACAAAAATTTTAAATTTTTTCAAATAAAATTAATCTGTACAGTTTAATACCTATTATGCTGTCCTCCACAATTGAGGGTGGGAACCAATTATTTGATTCACTTTGTTATAAAGTGTCATTTTCTTGCCGAAATTTGACTGTCAACTTGGTAATTTTCGCTTTGACTTCCTCTGGAGAAATCTGCAGTCCATTCTTGGCCAGCTCAGTCCCATTTCTTTATATATATAGGAGTTCTTCCGTTTTTCTGTTAACTCGTCCATTTTTTCCTCCCATAATTCCACAAAAACATTTTCTGTCTGTCCAAAATCTTCGTTTTCTTTTAATTTTTTTATTTGTTGTTGCTGCTGTTTCCATTATTTTTAATTTTTTTAATATTTAATATTCCACTCGTAATGTGTTTTTTAATTTAATTTATTTTTATTGTCATTATCAGTTGTTTTCAGTATTTTTAACTTGGTGGCACTGAATTTAGTACAACTAAAACATGGTTGTATTTCATAAAACCTACTTAATACCAAATCAAAAAAGATTTTAAAATGGTTTTAACAAAATTATTTTGTATGGTAAAACCAGGTTTTATTGTTTGGTTTTAACATTAAAACCAAATTTTGTGTTAAAACCTTAGGTGTGAAAACACTATTAGATCTTGAGGGTTAATTTTTCCATCTTATTTTGAGCTTGGTGCACAAGTCGTCCAAGGAATTCAAAGCCCATCGATGACCTTACTGCAGATTCTTTCGAAAACGAAAATTTTGCTTCTATGCCTGTAAAATTTTTATGATTTTTAAGTAAAAATTGATCAGTTTACTAAAAAACTAAAAATCCGATATTTATATTAAAATAATTCACAGCTTTACAAACCTATCAGTTTTTTTCGATGTTGTTTTCTGTAATTTTAAGATTAACAATTGAAAAAAATGGTGTTAATAAAAATTTACAAGATCTAATAAATTTTGACACAAAATACCTTATTAAATAATAAATCTTTTATTATTTTACTTTATGCGTGCTGTATTCTTTACAAAGAGTTCATATTAATTCAGCGCTTTTGCAAGTCGTGTTCAAACTAAAGAAGGAATCTCTCGTGTTACATTCCATGCTTTTTATTTATTTAGTTATTTATATTTTTATACATTAAAAAAACACGAGATATTTGAGACTGTGTGTGCTAAATGAGAATAAATGTATAATCATCACGTTTCACTTGATCATGATATATGTTCTGTTCATTACAATTCTCTGCTCATGTAAGATAATCAAAACATTAATTTTAACAAAAAGTAACCCTTTTTACACTTAAATTTACAAGTGTGTTTGTTCTTATTGCCCAGTTGTAAGTTAAGGCCATGATTTAAATGATGACCATGGCAACGACCAAGATGATGCAGCGACTGGTTTGCGGTGATGACAACGAACAGTGCTGTGTTTTCATGTAAAAATTCACAAAACTAAAGAATTTCTGCAGACAACAAAATTTTGAGGAGCAGTGCTTTATACAAAAATTAATAAAAATATCAAAATTTAAAGCAAATTGAAATGTAACTGATGTAAAAAGTACGAATATATGATTGAAATTCTTCTGTAATAAATCCATATTAATTAATTATTTCACATAGGTCCAACGATCTATAGTTACATAGCCGGATTTTAGTAGTCCAAAAGTCCCATTTTATTTATTGTGTACTTTACAAATCCATTTAGTGCATTCCATTTAATCCATTTAGTAATCTACACTTGCAAATATCTAGGATTATAAATTATGAAAAAGTAAAATTATATTGAAAGAACGAAAAGTAACAATAAGGATTTATTAACGTTGAAAATGATCGGTAAATATGAATAAAAGTCATAATAAAAGAATATTCGCATTGATTCAGAAGAACCAAAAAATGCCATTAAAATGTATGATTTCTATCCAACTCAGAACACGACCATACAAAACCTTGTACTAATGAAAAGGTTAACAAAAAATTTTGCGTTAGTAGGTTCAGTAATTTTGAAATTAAAAAACAACCAATACAAGATTAAAAAATAGCATTAAGATTTGAGAATAGTAAATTGTACGTTCCTAGGTTAGTGGAAATGAAATCGTCCAGATGATAAAGATAATCGACTACTTACTTTACCAAGAGGAAGAAAATGTACCATTAATACTGTCCTTGTTTCCTGATTATAACTTTTATTATCCTATATTCCATGGTTTTTCTTAAGAAAAAATAAATACACTAATACCCAGATATGCGTTGATTCGATTTGCGTCATCAAAAAAAAAGTTGCGTGGCTTCGAATTGCGTCGTTATTGTTTCGTTTTGCGTCGTTTCTCTATTACATTTTGTGCATAGAAAGAGGATTTCCCTTTTTACTTGTTTTGGTCAAACACAAATATATGTTTATGTTGATTTTTTACATGTTTGAATTGGCTTTAATTTATTTTGTTACTTTACGTTATCTTTTTGTTGCAATAAATTTTAAAAAATATGCCTATGTATACATTTATTTATAGTAAAAATTTTCAACTTTTGTAAAAATTTTCTTCTGGAACGAATTAACGAAAAATCCATACAAATATATGGAGAACAGTGATTCGATTTGCGTTGTTTCGCATTGCGTCCCGTTTGGTCGGTCCCAATTAACGACGCAAGTCGGGGTATTAGTGTATTACCACTTTGTATACTTTTGGTTTTTTTAATTAGCTGCGTTAATTTAACTCGTAAAAAACTCTTTAAAACGCAAAGGTTTAATTTTAACTCTTCCGCTGTGAATTATATGAAAAATAATTTTTTTTGGGTAATTTGTTTAGTAGCTAATGCAGATGAAGCATATAGAAAAGGAGAACCAATGTTAACCTTAATTTGATTTAGGACAGAAGTAGGCAGCAAACATAAACATAATTATATAAATTATACAAAAAATCTTAGATAGGAAACATACACTCACAATATATTTTCCGTAACATATAAGAAATTAACAACGAGATTGATATACAAACGGAACTTCTAATACTTCAAAAGCTGATTACATGCATGTTACCAAATGCATTATCAATCATAAAATATTTTTCGTAATTCATTATTAATTTAAAATGTTTGTTGGGAAGTATTTGTGAAAAAAATATAAAAGTATCCGCCGCATGTGCACACATTGCTGTCTCAATGACGACTGAATGAAAGAGAATAAGCGTATGTGTGAAGCGCTCTCTGCACAATTGTGCTATACGATGCCGACCTCTAATTTTAGGATAATATGTAATCACATGTTTAAAATTCTCCATGGTTTTAGAAATGGGCTTGTAAAGGAACTTACAAACACTCATCACATTTTTTGGAGAAGGTTTACAAGTTTCCAATAAGTCTGCTTGGTATATTATTTATTTGCCTAGACATATTTTCAGGTATTTCAGTTAATGTTAAAATTACAAACTGAAGAAAGAAATCCTGGATTTGGATTCTCACAGGAACTCATATTCTTTTTTTAAGTTAATGAAAATCTAAAATACCATCAGATAAAAGAAATTAACAAATAAGATGAGAATTATTCCTCTTGCGAGTATTAATATACAAATTTTAAAAAAATTTAATCGAAGTTGCCTTCAAGTTAAATATACAATTTATTTGAAAATAAATTGTATACACTACATTTATTTTTGAATATTTCTGTTATATGTCTTACATAGCCTTAAATTGTATATTTAACTTGAAGGCAACTTCGATTAAATTTTTTTAAAATTTGTTTATTAATATGTACTCGCAAGAGGAATAATTCTCATCTAATTTATAAAAAAAAAGTTAAATATACAGAGTTTGAAAATAAAACACTATTAGACACAAAGAATGCTGATGACGGCTTTAGCAGGCCAGAAAATGCATTACATTTTGCTAGTGTCTCTTTGAATATTTTTGTATGATTTTGCATTTATGCTTTCCAACGGAAGGCTATGTAAGACATATAACAGAAATATTCAAAAATAAATGTAGTGAATACAATTTATTTTCAAATAAATTGTATATTTAACTTGAAGGCAACTTCGATTAAATTTTTTTAGAAATTAACAAATTTATAGCATAAATAACATTGGAATAGGGTATGAAGGCCCAACTATAATGTGCATATGCTAGCTTAAGCAACCCTGCGAATACATATAAATTGTATGTGGCAAACTATAATGAACTTAACGAAACTTTTCGTTAAGTTTTTCAACTGTCATTTGCTTAAGCAAAAAGCGAAACTGATCGCATATTCCGTACGGAATCAGCTGTTTGTTGTTTGTTTGTGTTTTTAACAAAATGGAGAAAGAAGAAAATACATTTATTTTAAATTTAATAGAAAATGTGGAAAAAATAGGTGCATTTATAATAAAAGGACCCTTTTTATTTTAACAAAAATATCTCTGTCGCGGTTTATTTCTCTGACAGAACAAGAGCGTCTTCTTATTTTACAGTGTAGTTCACTTATTTCTTTTAATGTGCACAGGCCTTCAAGCGCTAACTTTAATATTTTTATATTATTTAAATTTTTAAGTTTTTTCTCCATTTTTGCAAACACAATGCGAAAATTAACAAAACATATGTAAACGTTTATTATTATTTACAATGTAGTGCTGCCACAGGTGTACATTTTAGTACTTTTGCCGATAATTTAAAAAAAATGAAAAAATTATGCGTTTCGGGTACGAAGTTTTCTTTTAATTATAAAATAATATAATAATATTTATAAAATATGGTCATTAATGGCTTTTTGTTAAAATAAAAACATTTTTTTTAAACATAAATGAGCAACTGTGGACAAAAAGTTTCAAAGTCATTGTAGCTAACTGAAAGTTAACTCTGAATTGCTTATGCATTTGACAGCCTTTTCGTTAACTTTTGCAATTTGCTTAAGCTAGCATATGCATATTATAGTTGGGCCTTGACTCAATATGTGTAAATCGACATTCCCAATTGAAAAAGTACAAAATATGACATAATTTAAGCATCATTAGAATTCAGAAAAATTTATGAGTGATAATATATGTAGCTATACTAAATATATTTACTAATTTCAAATTATATTTTTTTAAATAATTACGATGAAAAAGAACTTTATTAACTTTATTTTAAACATGTAATGTGCATGTATGTAATTAAATAAAAATAAAATAAGATTTTTGTCTGGACTATTGCTAATAGTGAAATACTTTGTTAGAAAATAAAATCAACATTTTACACATGAAAAAAACTTCTGGTGCAGCACAATGGTTTGGTCTACTGAACTGTAAACGAACAACCAGAGTTAGAGCCTAATTGAAAGTGCATCAAATTTTATTGAAGAAAATTCAAATAGAAGTATGTACTTATAATAGATAACAAAAAACTATCAAAAAAGTACCAAAATATGTGTACCAAAATAATTCCTTTTTTATTGTTACTACTTGAGTTTAGAACAACATATTTATTTTTTTAACTATTTAATTTTCATAAATAATAGAAAATGTCCTATTTTTACTCCTTCTAGACCCTTTTTGTTCCCCGTATAAATATTATTTTCGAAAACCACCGGTAATACTGGTTAAAGGATTGATGTTTGACTGTAAGCTAGAGGGCATCGCAGTGGTGCAGAGGGTGAGAACGTAAAGAATTCTGATGAGAGAAAGTGGTGTTTCTCGAAACATATGTAAATTCAACCAACAACCCAGGTTTGAATCCTAAGCCAAGAAAAATTATCAATAAATTTTAATAATAATAACTCATGTAACAATTCCTTAAGTAAAAATAATTTAATGAAAAATTAAATTTAATGAACTCGAGCCGAAATAAAAGAAATATCAATGATTTTCGAAAATATTCATATTAATTTTTAGTAATACGTTCTGTTAGAACATGAAATTTCTTGGAATTTTTATTGAGAAAATAATTTTTTTTATAAAAAAGTACCAAAAAGTCCAAGCATCTGTTTTTTGGCATTAAAAATTCGAATTTAAAAAAAAATACCAAAAATATTTCTGGTCTTTATTGAGTTAAGCTAAGCTGTATGAATGTTAGCGGTTATTTTTATGCTTATTTATTTAGCAGGGTTTTTTATTTATTTTATTTTTTTATTTTATATGGTTTTACGGATACAATTTTTACCCTCTTTGAGCCCTGTTCGGCATCAGTTTGGGTAGAAATAGTTTTAAAGAATTGTTAATGAAGTTATTTGTAAGACCTGGTATTAGAGAATAGTATTTCTAGATTTGACAAAAAAGTACCTAAAAGGGATATAATTTTTAGGCCTTAAAAACTCGAATTTACCAAAAAGATTTTTGCTGTCTATTCATTTTGGACGAATGCATTTAAAATTTTATTTCTATGTTTATTTGTTTAGTAGATACAAAGGGTAGCAGAGGATTCTCGGGTACACCTTTTGATCACCTAGAATTTCGAATATCCAAAAAGTGCCAGACACCTGTTCTCTGCTTTTGTAATTAAAGACAGGCAAACTTTAAATATTTATTATAGCTTTATTAGTTTTGGAGATACACGGTGACCTTTTTGCCCGTTTTGTACGTTTTATCCCCCTTAACGTCCGAATTTCCAAAAATCCCTTCTTAGTAAATCTATTTGATGTAAAAGGAATCCAATACCAGAATTTCAAGTTTCTAGGTTTAACGGTTTACTTTGTGCAATGATGAATGAATCAGTCTTTTATATATACATACGTATATAGATACTAAATCAATTTTAAATAATTGTATGTAAGTATATGTACTAGCTGTTGCACTAAATATATTTAAATTGAAAAACATTTGCTTTTTTAAACATTCTCATACGAATTCCAAGTACAAAAGACAAGCAAAGCAATGCCAAATAAAAAAAAACACAAAGAAAATTTTTATTATTTTTATACTTTTAGAGTATTTGTATTTACTCATTCTTGCTCACTATAAGTAAAGTAAAGTAAAGTAATTTTTTTTTTGCTAATATACTGTAGTATTTTGCAAGGTTCTTATTTTACAATATGGGTATTTTAAGAACTAAATGCAAGCATTGGTTATGGTTGTTTAGTTTGTCTTTTTGTATTTTTAACACGCATATCGTTAGTTGAAATTCCAAAAAACGTAACTAATATTTAAAAAAATGCTTACTACAAAAATGTCTATGAAAAATTGCAGTTTTTATTATTTCTGATTAAAATACAGACATTTTAATTAATAAAAATATTGGGATTTAAATCTGTAATTCTATTTTAATATGCAACATTACATATTTTGCATTTCAACTAACGATATGCTTTTTGTTTTTAGTCTTTTTCTTCTCCTGTAATATTTTTCTAATTTCATACAAATAAAATAAAATATGCAAAATACTCGAATATTTCAATAAGTAGTTTAAGAACTGCCTCTCCAAACACGTGCATATTCGTATTGCTTAACACTAATTGTATTTATTTAGTGCAAAGACAATATTTATTGCGTTTTTTGTTTATAAGAGAAAGAGCATTTTACTTTGTAAAGAGAAGATCGAATAAAGCAAGCAAATGAAGAAAAGTAAAAGTATGTATTTGTTTTTTTTTACTTTTGCAACAGCCTAATATGTACGTATTTACCTATCAGAATACATTTTAATGTAATCTGTAAAAGTAATTAAATATCAATAAAATACAACTATCATAATATTGTGTTTTGTCTATGAAACAAAGCACTGTGCAACGTAGACTACGAACGCGAGTAAACAGCATCACTATTTCGAGTTACAGGGAATGTTGGTTAATTTGATTTAGGAAAACATGCAAGTATTTTAAAGTAGATAGGTTTACAATTTGTATCATTATATGCAAACAGTAAAAACTCCAAAAACTGACAACTTACGTTAGCAAATAGTATGTTCATTACTTGTTCTAAAAGTGTATCTAAATAACCATATAAAATTATTAGCTGAGATCTCCAAGTTCTTTAACTGAAAGGTCTATGTCTGTCTATATTTGACGGCTTATGTACTTGATTTTTTCTTTCTAGAAGGTACTATAACTATAACTTTGTTTGTTAATTATGTTTGGACATTCGAATTACATAATTCTTTTTTTCTATTTTATTAATATTTCACTGTTCTTGTGTTTGTTGATATTTTCAATATTGGTGAATTAAGAGCTCTTGTATTTAGTAAAATTTAATCACAGTTCAGTGTATAAAGGCAAATAAATAGTTTGTACTCATACATATAAATGTTTACACATATAAAATTAAATACGTGTATGAATACTGATTAAACTTATGCAGGGTTTTTAAAATCCTTTTTTATATTAATGCTATAAATTGGGAATGATTGTTCGTTTTTTAAGTTATTCTTCCTCGTATCATTGAATGTGATTTTTTTCAAACACTGTACATTAGTGACTCCATTTATTATATTGTAATAAAATTATAGGATGGCGCACTGTGTGGAAATTTCTATATGTCTATAGAGGCAGGATCTCCTTAAAGCAGTGAAAGCAAAATGTTTAGACATTTTTATTTTTAAATATTTTACAATTCCATAAAATTCCAAAAATGGATTTTTTAAGTTATTATTGAGCTTTTTGTTTTTCCTCACGGGCTATTTCTTGATCAACAATTTCTCTCCTCCTTTTCTTTAACAAATGTAAATAAAAAACATTACTGGTTTTTTATATATTTGTTTTACCCAACGTTTCGTTTGCTTTTTTCGAACTTCATCAGGGGTATTTTTTATTTTTTTTTGTAATAATGAATTTAGGTTTACATTTATATTGCACTTTTCAATTATTTTATTTTTAAAAAAACTGGACTACACGACACCGAATTAAATAAATAATTAATAAATTAAATACAACACAAACAGTGATTAATAAGTCAAACTTAATGCTAACATCACAGAACCATAATTTTTTCAAGATTTTTAGTCATATTGTCTACACCAAGGGCGAAGTTATCGAAACGCTTTGAAAACTAGGTCCATATTTCACCTCAGCCACCATAAAAAAGTCCACTTCTGAAAATCACTTCAATGCGCATAAATCTTTTATAAGCATCAGCAACAAGGTTATATTCGACACAAATAGTCCACAGATATATAGAAATATTCATACCCAATTTTATGACGATCGGTCCATATTTCATCGTAGCCCACATATAAAGTCCACTTCCTTAAATTACTTAAATTTGCATAGAGCTCTAATGAAAATCACTATCAAGTTTGAATTCAACATAAATGGACTATTGTTCTCAATTTTATTTGATCGTATAAAGACCACTTCCGTAAATCACTTAAATGCACATAAATATCTTGTTAAAATAATTATTACTTTGAAATCCAACACAACATCTTTTTTTTGTTTTTAAAGAGAAATAACACTCAAGCAATTAATATAATACTTTAGTTGGAGCTCCACAACTCGAGTTTTGGCGTCAAAGCGTTTTAAACTTTCTAAACGTTTTAAGCGTCAGACATTTCAAGTTACATGCGAAGATTTTTCGCGTGAATATTTTTTTTTTTTTGTATGTATCTACTTTTGGAATTGATGCCGTATGCCCAGCTGATTTTTTTATATGAAGTTTTTTATCGGTTTGTTTGTCAAACGCTTGGTGTGGATCTCCAGCTTTTCTTTGGAAAGGTTGAAGAAGTAAAGGTGGTGAAGGAAGAAAGCTTTTATATCACAACTCTGCAATTGCGCATTACGTTTGTTTTTAGTGCAGCATTACAGCGCCTCTGGTGGTGAGTAGGAGCATTGATGTCAAAGCTTGATTTAATTATTTTACATCGGTGGCGTTTAAATGCTATACCACCGAGGGAGGGAGGGCGCTGTGATAAATATTAGTTATGATAGATAGAAGAAAACTAATAATTATCAGAAACTGATGTTGTTTGAGTGGCAGCGGCTGGGAATCGAATTCAGGCTGAAAATACCAACTCATGCTTAATAATCAAATGCGCTAACCAATTAAGCTACAGCACCCTCAATCTACATAAACATCCATACCGAACGGAAATTTTGCACAGATCAGTTATAAGTATGTTAAAATTATACCATTAAATTTTGTAAAGGTTGGTCCATAATTGTGCATAGCTCCTGTTCAAGCTTCACTTCCGAGAATAATCACAGAGTATAAAGATTTGAAAATTTTGAAGTTTCTAAAATCCAAAATCAGTTTCCCAGGGCTCTTTGGTACTTAATTTATTGTGTGTTAAAGTAAATCGCTTTATGTTACACGCTGCAAAAATATAAACAAAGTGCAGTTTTGAAAGAAAGTTGCATAAGATGCATAAATGCATAATATTCTTGTAATTATCGTTATTGAGATGAAATTCAACTAAAATAAACCTAAAATAAATAGAAATTACAGTTCAATACTTTATGAAGTTCACCCTATAATTTGGTATGATTTGGTATTTACTTGTACTTTACAGGATAGGTTGAAATGTTCAAGTTTTTAAAATTTTGTTAGCCGAATCTTTAGGATTTATTATGCATTTATGTGTGTATGAGAGAATAAAAATATAAAAAGTTATGGCAATACTTCCCATAGTTAGTAGTAGCTGGGATTTGAATTATGTTTGCAATGTTTTGGCGATTGAATTACACTTCTTTACAGTTATTAATTTTAAATAATATATTTTCAGAATACATTTTTTAATTTTTGATAACCCATTGAATGCGCCTGTCAAAGACCTTTCATATGATACCAAATCTACATATAGTTCCCTTGGAGGAAATGTGAAAAAAATCAAAAAACCTCAAAAAAGGACCTTTTTATCCTTTGATCCAGCTCACCAAATATTGACCCTAGGACAAAAAAGTTGAGAAATGAATCAAATTTTCATATTAGTCGGGAACATCGATACCTTATTTTTTCTCCATACAAACGGGGCCACCCTAATGTAATTTTGAAAAATTTGCAAATTAACTGAAAACAGTTATCAGTTGCACTATTTAAAGATATATTTGTTTCAGGTGATGAGAATAAATTAAAATTTTATGGTCCAGATGGTTTCAACACCTATTGGATAAACCTGTGGAAGGAACCACGATATTTGTCAAAAAGGAATTTCAAGAGCGATTATTTGATGGTTTGGAAAGCTTTTTGAGAAAACAGTATGCTTGATATGACGATTCTAAGCACCAAAATGAATTTGTATGATTACACAAAATTACTAAAATGAAATTGGTCCGAAAATACCTGTAAGTCGTCAAACAAAGGGATGGTTGTCTTTGAAAAATATTAATGTACTTGAATGGCCTGCAGTTATCGGGAACCGCATCCCATTAATATCCGACAATATAAAGCATATATCAGCTAAATGAAGCGGTATCTATGTATGTTTGGACATCTGTTTCTGAAGATATAAAAATAAACTGGTGAATAGTATGCCTGACCGAATTTTTGAGCTGATTAAAAACAAACAAGTAAAAAAGTATAGTCGGTCAAGTTCGACCATATAATATCCTACACCCAGTATATTCGTAAAAACAGATTTTCAGAAATGGGCTCTATATAGGAGCTATGACCCTTTATGGACCGATCATCCAAAAATGTAGTGTAATTCGATTTAAACTCTTGAAAAAATTTATACATGTTAAAGTGATTTTCAAAGGGGATCTTATTTCAGAGCTTGGACTAATTAATGACCGATCGTTATAAAATTAGTTGTCGTGATTTCTATATATGAACCGATCATCACAAAATAGGGCCAAATGATTTTTGTATATATTATGAAACAGGTTTATGTTGAATATTATTTGGATACCAATATTTATAAGACAGTTATGCTCTTTAAAGTGATTTTCGTGATGATCTGCACAAAATTTGCTGATGAGAGTAAGCTTTATGTACAACTTATTTCTGGAGAGGGCATTCGTATGGGGCCTAGGTAAAATAATGAACCGATTTCAACCTGTTTCAATCCCAAACGTCCTTGGGCCAAACAATTTCATGCACCTACTATATTTTATCGAAATAGCTTCAAAATTGCAAAATGTACTCTGGGCACAAGGTTTACATGGTCGGCCAGCCAGCAGAACGGACATCGTTAAATCGACTCCGATAATGATACTTTAATTTCGGTGTTGGACTAATATTTTTGGGCGTTACAAACATCAGCACAAATCCAATATACCCTCCCCACTATGGTAGTGTAGGGTATAAAACCACATTAATAAAGATTATATTTTTTGTGAATATAGGTATTTTAAGTTATTTAAATTTCAGTGTATTAATTTCTTTATACATTTTGAAGAGATAAAAGGTAAGAAGAGGTACACTGCTAATTTATAGAAATATTCCATACTCATAGCACCAGTTTTTTATGTACCAAAGACCAGAATTATGACTAGTACAGAAAGACAGTACACATTTTTAAATATAGATTTGTTTTTTATTATTTGTATAACATTTTGAGCCATTAAACATTTCTAAAATTGCAAATGAGTATAAAATATGAAATAAGTCTTTATTATAGGCCTGCAAAAGGAGTAGTTATTTCAGGCTGTGTTGTTTTCTGTGGTACAGAATCAACGGAAATGGCTGCCAAACATTTATCCAAGTCAGCATAAGTCTTTGAAGTTTCATCTACATATTCGTTAGAACATTCATCCGTGCAGTGTTTTTGTTCGTATTCAATAGTTTTAAATCTCATTGTTATGTATTCCATTTTATCCTTGGAAACATTTTGTATATTTTTTGTGGCCTTCATTGCTTCGCCAGACTGGACAAAAAAAATTGTAAGATTAATAATTAAGAACTGAAAATTAAATAAATGATCATGACACTTACCGCACCGTGATAGCATTCGAAAGATTCATAGGAAGAGTTCTGTTGAGAACACTTCCCTAGAGCACCACATACATCAATAGCGGACAATTCTAAATCTTTACGATCACACTCGACTTCGTTGTCAATAGCACTACGATTATTGGCGGAACGTTGTAAACAAGTTCCGTATGCGAGCTCATATTTGGCAGTTAAATCGTTGATTTTTGGAACATAAATTGAGAAGCATTCCAAACTACGTTGAGGACTACCCTGAATTAAGCCACTCGATTTTAGAAGAATATTTGCAAAATTGTTTTCGGCAACGCGATTGTGAACGAAAGAATTCGCCTCGAATACAATGGCACAAAAAAGAATTGTTAATAAAATAATTTTCGACATGATTCTATTTTGGATGAATGATTACTGGATTGGTTACGGTTTGTGTAGACTATTTTATAGTAAAAAATACTTTTTGATTAGAAAGTATTTTCAAAGATAGTAAACATTATTAGATTATGGCACAACATAAAAAAATTAATATAATTTTTAAAAATTATTTAATCTGATTAAATATGTTTACATATATCATATTAAGACTCTGATTTCTAATTATACCAAAATGAGGCTCATTTTACTAATAGTATAAATTAAAAACACAAAAAATGTTATTTTCAAATGGCTACGACTAATTTCATGTGTAGAAAAAGTAAATCTGAGTTATTCAGATTTTAGCGAAATTTTAAATATTAACGCGACATTATATATTTTGTATGGAATCAGTTCCCACTGTAATATTGGAAATTAAGTCGATTGAGCTACGTCCGTCTGTCTGTGTAATACATTCTCACGCCCACAAAAAACAACCCAAATCAACAAAGTATACAAAAAACCATTTAGAGTTCTCCTAAGCAGTTTAGTATTCAAAATCAGCAAAATCGGTATAGCAACACCAGAGTTATAGACCAAAGTATGAGACAACCTCCATAACAATTTTATATTTTTACACATTTTTCTTGCAATATTTTGAAAGATATTACAGATATTGCCATGAAATTTTGCACACGTTATTTTTATGATAAAAGAAGAAAGTTTGAGGAAAATGATTTCTCATAGCCCCCATACAAAAATCTTCCCGAAATATTGCTCAATTATACATAAATGCCTATAAAATTTAAATATCAATACAAAATTCAGCAAAAATAGGTTTTATGCAAAAAGAAATCGCAAATCGATTTTTTTTAGTTCGGTCCATGTTCGACCATAGACCCCATATAATGTTCACTTCCAAAATTCACTTAAATACGTATAAAACTGGTATAAATAACGTTAAAAGGTTAAAATTTGCCATAAGTAATCCTTATAGGTATATGGTGAATTTCACGTCAAGTCAAAATCGATGTCTTCCGATTTGGATGCAATTTGCATCAAGCTTAGTACTATTGGACAAATTTTCAGCTCTATCAGTCTTGAAGTACCGGAGTTAGAGGAGGTCAAAATTGGACATTTTGGTCAATTTTGGTCATACAGGATTTTTTTAAATGAGTGTAACTTTTTACCTATTGGTCCTAGCAAAAATTGTCCAAATGACTGTAGATAGCTATTTCTTCAATCATTTCAAAAATATTTTTTTTTTAATTTTAAAATTTGGATCAAAATGTCCAATTTTGACCCCTTCTAGCTCCGGCAGTTCTTGACTGTTAGAGCTGAAAATTTGAGTCTAACATTGGTGCAAATTTCATCCAAATCGATCTTTAACATTGTTGTACTAAATTTTATGGTGGTCGGCTCATAATTGGTTATAGCTCCCATATAAAGACCACATCCGAAAAAGTCATTAATCTTTATATATATCTTAGAACTATTGGTAACGTCTCAAAACTTTGTACAGATCATTTATATATACATACAAATTATTCTGCATAATTGTGTGAATTTCGGTCTATATTTGGTCGTATCCCCCATATAAAGACCTCTTCCGAAAATCACTTCAATACTCATAGATCTCTTATAAATAACGGTACCTATTCAAAATTTTACACGGATCATTTACATACATGCCTAAATCTAACTGCTGGATTTTGAGAATATCGGTCCATATTTGACCATATCCCCTACATAAGGTCCACTTCCAAAATCCACGTTAATACTAATATATATCTTAAATATACCGTTATTATCTTGAAATTCTACGTGAAATATCCTCATATACATGAAAATAACTGTTCCAAAATTTAAGATAAAAATATCTAATAAATATTGATATTGAAGCAACTTTTATACAGATCAGAAATTTTAATCCAGAAATCACACTAATACCGGTTATACGGGAATTATGCTACTGGATTTTTTAGTTGTCTGTGAATAATTGGCAATAGCTCCTGAATTAAGTCCACTTCCGATTATAACAACCAACCATACAACTCTTGTAAATAACGTTCCTGAGATGAAATTCAACCAAAATAAGTCTAAAACACATCGAAATCACATTAGTGGATAGTGGATTTAGAAGCTATCAGTCCAAATTTGGTTCACTTTTACTATACCACTAATAAATCTCTTGTAAATAACGTTATTTAATACTCTGTTTCTTCACTTGTTGTGAATATGGAAATATGTTCTTTTAACTTTACAAATTGTTAACTTACACTCAAGATTATTATGAACATCAGACAGACTCTGTAAATTATAGTAAAAATTGGTAATTTCAAAACATTTCAAATTAAATATGTTGGTTCTAAAATTCTCTTTCAAACAATATATAAAATAATAATAAAATTTGCACTAGGACTGAATAGGAAACACAGAATAAGGATATTCTAGTCCTATAACCACTATAAAATAAATTAAACTGATTATAACACCAGACTAAATTGTTTTAGAACGATAAATTGATAATCTATAATGCAAACATATAAAAGTTGTTCCTACGAATAATAAAGTCAAAACTTAGATTGATGGTAAATTATTGACCTGACCGTTTTTTTTATAAGTTAAGCCGGAAACAGGAATGTACTGAAAACTCAGTTTCAGAATTAAAGTTCGCAACTCTTTATAATTTGTACGTTTGCCTAGGTAGCAATATGGAAATATACAAGATTTAAATACAAAATAAATCTCAACAAAATCGTATTCATCTTGATCAATACGAATTTAAGATGTTACCAATACATAGTTGAGACGTTACTGAAAATGTTGGTTTCGTTCTCAGCTGTAAGTCTCACAATGTGGCATTAATGTCAATGGAAGAGTACTGCTGGCTGCTCTAAATATGATTATATTCTTACAATCTATTTACTTAGGACAAAATCGGGCTCCTTGAACACCCTGTTCTGCTTTTGGGAATTTAGATCAGAGTATTGTTAGTTGATTTCTATATTACACTCCCAATAACTTTCGTAGGATGGAAAGATTTGTCTATGCATTTTTATTTCTTTCATAGACTTTGTATACAACTGCTTAACATAACACAACCCAACCATGTTTTATAAATTTCATAAAATTTGAGTAAACCAGATTTACTTTTTTCATATATGAAATTAGTCATTCTCATTTGAAAATAGAAACTTATTAAGATACTTTACTCTTTCCGGTAATATCAATAATTACAGTCTAAATTTGTCATATCTACATACATATCAGATTGCGTGGAAATTATATAAATTTTTTTATGTTGTGCCATAATCTAATAATGTTTACTATCTTTGAAAATACTTTCTAATCAAAAAGTATTTTTTTACTATAAAATAGTCTACACAAACCGTAACCAATCCAGTAATCATTCATCCAAAATAGAATCATGTCGAAAATTATTTTATTAACAATTCTTTTTTGTGCCATTGTATTCGAGGCGAATTCTTTCGTTCACAATCGTGTCGCCGAAAACAATTTTGCAAATATTCTTCTAAAATCGAGTGCCTTAATTAAGAATAGTCCTCAACATAGTTGGGAATGCTTCTCAATTTATATTCCAAAAATCAACGATTTAACTGCCAAATATGAGCTCGCATACGGAACTTGTTTACAACGTTCCGCCAATAATCGCAGTGCTATTGACAAGGAAGTCGAGTGTGATCGTAAAGATTTAGAATTGTCCGCTATTGATGTATGTGGTGCTTTAGGGAAGTGTTCTCAACAGAACTCTTCCTATGAATCTTTCGAATGCTACCACGGTGCGGTAAGTGTCATGATCATTTATTTAATTTTCAGTTCTTAATTATTAATCTTACAATTTTTTTTGTCCAGTCTGGCGAAGCAATGAAGGCCACAAAAAATATACAAAATGTTTCCAAGGATAAAATGGAATACATAACAATGAGATTTAAAACTATTGAATACGAACAAAATCACTGCACGGATGCATGTTCTCGCGAATATGTAGATGAAACTACAAAGACTTATGCTGACTTGGATAAATGTTTGGCAGGCATTTCCGTTGTATTAGTGCTAGAAAAAGCCCAACCTGAAACAACAGTTCCCCCTACAGAACAATTCTAAATATTTAATTTATATTTGAAGCTCATTTGCGGTTGTAAAAATGTTTAATATCTCAAAGCGTCATACAAATTATTTAAGTAAAAAACTCTGTAAATACAAATACACCAAATAAATTAATAAACAAATTTGAGTCTTTCTTGAAAATCCCCATTAAGTATATGAGGACAGTGTTATTATTATGTACCTATGTATAAATATAATTAAAATTCTTAGCAATTGGAATTATTTGTAATAGCGAATTACTTATTTTGTTGTAATAATTGACATATGATATGACAAATCCTATTAGACTTAATATATTTGGCAATGATGAAAGCAGTTTTGTGCAGTGAAACTCGATACATACGAGTATTATATCGCTAGTTTAGAGTGCAAACACACAAAGCTGATACGGCAACGAAAACACTTACCCCCTTATTCATAAAACTTGTCAAAGGTTTATAACAGGCTTATAAAACAAATTTTGTATGGATATTTGCTTTGTAAGCCTGTTATAAACCCTTGGTAAGTTTCTATGAATTAGAATGTTAGTTTATATGTCGTGCGAATCGGTCAATAACTACCCGCAGTTCTTATATATGGCCCACTTCTGAAGATTACTTTAACAATCAGAAAAACCTTAAAAATGTTGGTATTTAGAACAACTAACTAGCTTGTTCTCTGCGACCAGCATACAATTAATTGTCGGTACTCATTCTGTATTTTATTTATATATTGATTTAGTTAATATATTGATTTCCATACAAAATTTGCTTTATAAACCTCTTATAAACCTGTTGTAAGTTTTATGAATAAGTGGGATTATATATATTGATTTATATTATAATGTTGATATAGTTTGAAACTTTATAAGAAAACGCTGTCCTTTATTCTTCGTTTCGAGGGATATAAAGACTACCCCGTACTCCGATGAAATTACCACAGCAACCAGTGGAAACGTGTTGTTACAACGCTATAAATACAGTTTCAAAGATTCAAGCTCTAGTGACGATCAAGGAAGCTTCTACACATCTGAGTAGTAATAAGCTCCACGATCCAATATTATAAGCGACATCAATTATACTCATATTGTACAGGCAAATTACCTGTATGTAAAAACATTCTTAAATAGTAAATGAAATAAGGCCATAGTGCATAGCTGCCAGTTTTGACGTAAATATAATTTGACATAAATATAATGAGGAAAAGATTATATCATCTTAATAACGCTATTTACAAGAGTTTATATATGTAATAGTTTAAGTGGAAGAATTATGGACTGATATCTTCCAAATCCAATAGCGTGATCTCTATGTATTCCAAAGTATTAATGTACGCTCATGATGTAATAATTCTAAATACTTTGGTAAATACTAATAGTCAACGCCTACTTCAATCTGATATTGATAAATTTTCTCAATAGTGTAAAATAAACTTAATGGATTTAAATATCAAAAAGTGTAAACACATGCAATTTTTCAGAATTCAAAAATTTGACTCGAACTATTTTATAAATGGAACAACTTTGGAAAAAGTTCATAATATTATAGATCTTGGAATATTGTTAGATCACTAGCTAAACTTTCGTGATCACATCGCGCAAACTATTAATAAAGCATATGGTGTTCTTGGATTTCTGAAACGATGGTCCAAGGAATTTTCCGACCCATACATCACAAAACAACTATACACAACATTGGTTCGTCCCATTCTTGAATATGGAGCAATTATTTGGGATCCTTGCTATAATATTTATATTAATAGTATTGAATCTGTTCAAAAGCAATTTTTAATATTTTGTTTACGAGGCCTTGGATGGAACTCACTCGTGCTACCATCATATGAGAGTAGACTCAATCTGATTGAGCTACCTACCCTAAGTAGTCGTCGAGTAATGTTGGGTATTTCATTTCTGTTTGGGTTAATTCGTGGTGATGTTAATTCCGAGTTTCTGCTTGGTAAAATTAATTTTAATGTACCAAATAGACCAACACGCAACTTTCAATTATTGAGAATAATGTACTACAGATCCGTTTATGCTAACAACGACCCTTTTCGCCGTTTATGTGAAAACTTCAACAAATGTTACCATATTATACATAGATATATCTGAAAGTAATGATATTGTGAAAAGAAAAATTATTTTGTATTTAAATTCTTAAATGTACTGTTTTAAAGTTATTTGTAGTAATTCATTTTGTCTGAAAGGATTTATATTAATCTATAGACCTAATAAATAAATAAATAAATAAATAAATAAATAAATAAATAAATAAATAAATAAATAAATAAATAAATAAAAAATTTGAGGCTTATTTAGATAGAATTTCATCTCAATAACGTAGTTTACAAAATTTTAACAGTTGGTATAATGAACTGATTCAGTATTATAATGATTATATTAATATGATTTCTTGATTAAAATTACTGATAGATAAAAAATGTTGTTGCTATATCGATATTTATCAGACATTTTTTGGGAGCTATGACAAATTATGGACTGACCTTCCATAAAATTGTATACACAGAATTTTATATTCATATGTGGGGATATATCATGTCGAATTTCAACAAATTATTGGCGTATTAAAAGAGATATGAGTATTTAAATAATTTTCGAAAGAGAATCAAATATGGACCTAAATTCACAAAATCCAACAGTTTGATTTTAGAATACATATATGTACATGATCTGTAATTTTTTTTTAGATCGGTGCCGTTATTTATAACATATTAATACGTATTTAAGTGATTTTCGGATGTGGACTTTGTATGGGAGCAAGTCAAGCATGGACCGAACTAATTATATTTTCGTTTTCTGATTTATTTTCATATGAAACTTATTCTAACCGATTCCTACTATTTTCATCACAGTTTGTCCTTCCATTACAGAAATAATGTGTACAATATTTAATGGTATTATTTTAACAAAAACGCAAAAAACTGTTTAAAAATGTCGTATTTTGATGGAGGTTGTTACACATTTTGGTGCATAACTATGGTTCGCCTAAAACGATGTTGATGATTTTCAATACCAAACTGCTCAGTAGAATTATAAACAGTTTTTTGTAAACTATGCGGACTTTGCTTAGATATTTTGGTAGAGAGAGTGTTTTACTGGGAAAGGCAGACAGATAGACAGACAGACGGACATAGCTTAATAGACTTAGAATTCCCTAAGGATCAAAAATATATACAAATACTTTGTTGAGTTTCAGATTAATATTTCTCAATGGTACACACGGAATGACAAAGAAAAATATTCACCAATTGAGGTTGTGGAGGGTATAAAAATTTAAATAGGAAAACTCATATCATTTAAACAAAACAATTGTAAATAATTTTCAAAACAACAAACATTTTATGAAGTGGTTACTCAAAGAGTACGGATTTTTAAAAATATACTATACTAGCGATAAAAAAAAACTAGAAGTATTTCCGGACTCCGACAAAAAATTATTTTTTGATCAATATCAAAGTGCCTTCTTGCCTCCCCAGTTATATCAATTTGTAGGGGGTTTCCAAAAAAAAAACGTGTTTTGTTTTAAACAATAGTGGTAGTAATTATTAGAAGTTAAGATTAGATTAATATTTAGTTTTTTTTTGTTTTTATAATACACTACAATTATAAAATCAAATTATCGTTAATACATGTAGTAAATTTCATAGAAATTGTTCTAATTTTAATTGTTAATAATATCGTCATTCTCGCTTTCATCAACACCAAATACTATGAAATAATTATAGTATTATCAGAAATATTAATAGAGATCATACTTCAATCTAAAATAGGTTTAATTGAACTCGATATTCAAGTTATTGAAAGCTTTCCAAATTACAACTAAAAATACAATTTGTGAAAAATTAAAAAAATACTTCTTTATTTTAACTCTAGTTTTGAATACTAAGTATAAATAGAATGCAATTAAAAACTTTACTGAATGCATAACTAGATTTAAATCGCAATAATGAACATCACATAAAATATAACTAACAGCAGCTCTTGATCCGCTCTCCATTTTATTTTAACTAGCAGGTGCTTTCAGGCCTTGAAATAGTCAAAGTTACTGAAAATAAAAAAGGTTCCCTGAAGGTCTCTGTGACTGAAAATATAAAAGGTTCCCTGAAGGTCTCTGTGACTCGGTGAGACGCTATCGCCAATTCGGAAGACTTAGGAGAAGAAAATATCCTTAAGGTGTTATGACACTTGCTATTTTTTGTATTTTTCCAATATTGGAGAACAGTACAAATATATTTGCATAGGAAAACGACTAAGTGTAAGAGTATGAGTATATCATAAAAAATCTTGAAATGGTAAACAAATATACGTGTGTTATCGATAAATAATCCAAGACTGTCAAAAAAAAATAATAAAATGTTTAACTTAAAATTGACATTACGAGAGTAAATGTTAGCACTGTTGCCTATTCTTTTAGTTTTTGATCGAAAGTAGCGGTTTTGATTTTTTTTTGCGATTTTTAGCTTTTTTTTTGCTTTTTTTCACGGGTTTTTGTGGGAATAAAACGTGGGCAATATTGTTTGTTTTGTTTACATTTTATTTTATTGTATTTCTTATTCTTTCTCGCATTTGTTGTTTCATTCAATCAATCCTAAAAAAATCCAATACAAAAAATAGCAAGTGTCATAACACCTTTACTAAGGTGACAAGTTCCAGGAAAGAAGAATCAGATTATAAGCTATGGCAAATAATCTGTTCTTTCATGTGAGAATGAAGATGGTCTTGAGTCCTATTCTTTGGCAAGTTGCAAGTGACAGAGCTTGAAGGCAGAATCAGACGACTATCTAGAGGACGACAAAATTACTGTCATCCACAGAGACAAAATATATTGAACTTGTGTAACCAAATTAATCTTTACCATTAAAAATCGGAGTCAGATTTCCTACTCCTCCGACTGTCTCCAGGTCCTGATGGCATGCTTCCATCGAACTTACAGGAAAGCATTGATACTATTATGCTGGGGCTCCTGATAATCTGATGCTTCAGAAGGGAAAGCCTCTCATACCTTGGCTAAGGACTTAAAGCCTATAAGTATCTAATATTTTCTATTTAAAATCTTGGAATGGATAATTGACGTCTATATAAGACTATCAGGGGTTTAACATGCCTACACAAAAGCCAGATCTACATAGACAAACCCACGATAGATAGAAGGATACTCTTTGGTTTGATAAAGATTTTATTATCAAAGCAATTCTATTCTGTGTACAGTGGTTTGGTGGTTAACATTGCAGAAGAAAAATCAATAAAACCACAATCAGATAAATGCCACGAAAGCATGGAAGTAATGGTAATAAGAAAATTGTATGCACTGTTAATATGAATATTCCTGTTAATTCAAGTTACCTGAAATCGCTTTCAATACAGGTTTTTTGACAAATGTACCGGATAAATAGAGCTTTACCAAATGGCTTTTCGTAGAGTGTCATAAAAATATTGACTTGAATCATTACATAATAAGTTTTATGCACTTGCGAAAGTGCACTACAAATATGAAGGAATGCAGACAAGATTTCACATAATCTTCAATTAAATGGAATGACACAAGAAAATCGGTCTCAATATGGATATGCGGAGAATACACATAATCTGTCTGGAATCCGTCTAACAGACCTCTTTGCTGACATTACTGGTATCTAGTTGTACAAGCTCAGAAGCTTTAATGACAAAGCAGAAGATACCACTGAATACGGGTATATTCCCAGTATTTGGGAAATAAAGAATAAATAAACACATATCGACAAAACATTTATCAAGAGCAGATTTGGGTGATATCTAAACTTTAATTAAAGCAACAGTATGGCTGGAGAATGACGGCGGCAGCCATTCTCTGCAGTATCAAATTTGAGTAACCCATTCTGCTCATAGAAATGTATTCCCTAATTAAAAATTAACATATTTTTTAATAATATGAGAGTGTTATAAAGTGATATTATTAGTTCCCTTTACAATAATTGTGCTTCAAGAAATTGTTCCCTGTCCCTGAATCAGACTTTAACTTTAAATAATAACCCTAAATTATTTAAGTATGTATAAGTTAAATAAACATGAATACAGCGAATTTCAGTGTTTAAATAATTATTCGTTGTTTAAACTTTCAGCAGGTTATCCAGGGCCATTTATAACCAACTGTGACCAAGTAATTTAGAATACATGTGTATGTGTAGGACAATTTTAAAATGTATTTAGGAACTTCATATGCACGATTGATGATTGTTTGCATAATGGGCATCGGCTGAAAGAGAACACAGACGCTTTAATATACTCGTACATATATACTTATTATTTATGGTATTACTGCTATTATACATCCTTTATCTTCAACTTATTACATTTTCAATTATATGTATCTTAAAATTTCATTGCATATAAAATCAATTTAAAAATTTGATTTTACACATTACTTAGCAGTATTATACATACATGTGTATATTGGGCTATTATTTTCGAATTACACTTTTATTAGATACTAGCTAAAACCCGGTGTGCTTCGCTACCCGTATCGTAATGAAATAAAAAGGACGATAAGACGCATTGATTTTAGGTAAAACTTTCAGAGTAAAAAGTTGCGTCTTATTGTCCGGCAAATACGGTATTTATTAAGTTATTAAAACCTACAGTTTTCCTTTTAAATAAAATCTTATTACATTATCTTATTATGATTTACAATATACAAACAAACAAACACACATTCACTTTTATATATATATAAGGGTTTCAAATGTATACAAATTTTAACATTTACTTAATATTGTTGCTAGTCAGCGCATTGGTGTCCTAAATATTAATATTGATAGCTGATATAGCTTTATTTATATATAATTTGTCGTAATATCTGTGGGAGGTGCCACGCCCCCTGCCGCTAGTACTCCCATTTTTTCCACAAATATTTAAACAAACAATGGAATTGCAAAATTTGAGTACTATAGCTATTATAGTTTCCTAAGTATTTGTTTTTAAAATTAACTTTGTATGGAAGGTACCACGCCCACTTAAAATTTATAAAAAAAGTAGCCTATAGCTCCTTCCAGACATACAGAAATATACTGTGAAAATTTCAAGCAAATCGGTTCAGCCGTTAATATAGTATTCCAGCTCTTAAACATTAAGTCAAATCGTATAATCTAAACTCTAAAGCTGGAGGTCCACAACTCGCGTTTATAGCTTTCTAAACGTTTTTAGCGTCAAGTATTTCAAGTTACATGTGAAGATTTTTCGCGGCAATGTAATTTCGGAGGTGATGTCGTAAGCCCAGCTAATTTTGTTTTTATATGAAGTTTTTAATCGGTTTGTTTGTCAATTTCATATAAAAAATGTTTTTTCAACTGTCATTTTTTTTGGTGACATCAAATAAATTTGCTTTGCATTTGTCAATGTCAGCTGTTTGACGCTTGCGATGCTTCCAAAAGTAGAAAGTAAACGAACTTTTAACTTAAAATATACGACTACATTAATCTGCTTTTTTGACAGTTGCTTAGAACGCGTAAAACGCGTAAACGCTTGGTATGGACCTCCAGCTTTAGTGCAGCGGCTTTCATGTTTTGAGCAAATAGTAGTTTTCCCATTTAGTTGTAACGGAAACGTAATATTTTTTTTTTTTTTTTTTAATACATTTAATTTATTTATTGGATCTTCAGAAATGAAATGACAATAAGTTTTCGAATCTTAATACTAAAAGAAAATAATAAGTCCAGCCAGTGCTAGACAAAATATTATGATACTACAAAAAATTTATATCCACTGATCCAGTCATCTGTTTTGCGCTTGAGTTAAAGCAAGGGTATCCCTCCTTCTCAACCGAACATGGCCAGTAAAGTTAAGGATGTCTCGTGCAAGTGGGTTTGGATGGTGTTCAAGTTTGCTGACATATTTTGAGGCGTGTTTTGTAAATTCGACTTTCACCAAAGGAATGCCTAGATCTTTGTGGATTCGAGAATTTTTAACATACCATGGAGCTGCAGTAATTGTACGTAGAATCTTATTTTGACCCCTTTAAATTTTTTCAATGTTGGATGCTGAGGCAGTACCCCATAATTGAATTCCATAACACCAGATTGGCTTTAGAATTGCATTGTACAACAAAAGTTTGCAATCCAACTTTAATGTAGAATTTCTGCCGATTAGCCAATTAATTTGCACTGCTTTTAATCTCATCTGGGTAAGTTTTGCGTCGATATAAGACTTCCAAGTTAAACGACGATCGAGGTGGATTCCGAGGTATTTGACTTCATTGTGTTGCGGGATAATTTAATTATTTATTCTGATGAACGAGCAGGTATCTTTTCGCAATGTGAAAGTTATATGAATACATTTCTGTTCGTTAACCCTGATTTTCCAAAGCTCAAGCCAATTCTCTAGTTTATAAACATATTTCTGCAAGTTCTGTGATGCTATTTGATGGTCCTTATGAACGCTAATAAAGGCTGTATCATCTGCAAAAGTTGAAGTATGTATTATGGGGTCTAACGGCATATCGGATGCATAAATCAAATATAAAGTTGGACCCAGTATGCTACCCTGGGGTACTCCTGCTTCAATTGGCTGAGCGGGGCTTAAAAAATGGCCTTCTTTGATTGTAAATTTGCGACCATATAAATAACTTTTCATAAGTTTGTGGGTGTTAGCAGGCAGAGTTAATTTAATTTTATGCATTAAACCTTCATGCCAGACTTTGTCGAACGCTTGCGACACATCAATGAAAAGGGCGGAGCAGTATTTTTTCTCTTCAAACGACTGTCTTATCACATTTACCAATCTGTGTGTTTGTTCGATGGTACTGTGTTTAGCTCTGAACCCGAATTGGTGATTTGGGATACATTGAGTGTCGTTCAGAATTGGAATCAACTTAGCCAATAACAATTTTTCAAACAGTTTTGAAATTGTCGGCAGTAGACTAATTGGCCTATATGACTCTACTTTAGTGGGGTCCTTCCCTGGCTTAGGAATCATGGTAATCATAGATACCTTCCAATCTGCAGGATAGTATTCTAGGCGTAAAATAGCATTGAAAATAAATAGGATAATTCTTTTAGCTACACGAGGTAACTCCACAAGCATTTTGTTGCTGATTTTATCCATACCTGGAGCTTTTTTAAGATTCAGAGTACCAATAGCGCTTTGAACATCATTAAAGCTAAGTCTTAGAGGTACAGGAGGTCTAATAACGAGTGGAGGCAAATCAGATGCATTATTTGAGTTGTTTATAGTAAACACATTTCTCAAATGGTTAACAAATAAAATCCCCTTCTCGGAATCATTTCTAGCCCAGTCACCAGTCGGATTTCGCAGAGGAGGCTTTCCTCTAACTGGTCTTTTTAAACCTCGTGCCGCCTTCCATAACGAATAGTCAGATTGTGGGGTACTATCAAGACCCTCCAAGTAAGATTTAAGTGAAGCCATTCTTTGGGTTTCTAAGAAATTTCTTAGTATATCTCTGCATACCCGTAGCCTAGCTTTCAGTTCAGGAGACCTGTGAATTTGCCACTCTCTTCTAACTCTTCTTTTTTCTGACAGGAGATGATCGAGTTCAGCGAAATAAGTTCTATTTGTCCCACTTCTGCACTCAACGTCGTATGTGGAGGCGTGATGAACAGCTCTTCGTATGTCCTCAGTAACCTTGCCAATCGACCCATCAATATCCTCGGTAGTTCTCAACACTACATTTTCCGTGCAGTGGGAACTTAAATACTTTTTATACTTTATCCAACTTACTCTGGTTTTTGATATGTCCCGAAATGGAGAGCCATTCCCTTGAAGGAAACGCATTGAAATAATAGAAGGAGAGTGATCTGAAGACAAGTCTAATGAAGGCTCCACTTGTATCGATTCTACAGGGATATTTTTCACTACTCCGAAGTCAATAACATCGGGAATCTTCCGTCGGTCCGTCGGCCAGTAGGTGGGATGACCGCTTGAGAGTACATCTAATCCCATTTTTGCAATGGTGTTGAAGAGTTCACGACCCTTCGGGGTCACCAGACGTGAACCCCAAAAAGTGTGTTTGGCGTTAAAGTCACCAGCAACTAAAAATCTATCTCCAAGGGAATTAAAGAAGCTGTAGTATTGGTGTTCTTTTATTGAAAATCGAGGCGGCGAATAAATTGATGATAAAACAAAATTGTATTGACAGAATTCAATACAAATGTTTGTTGCTTGTAGGTAATCCTCACATATGTTGTTCATTAAATAATGTTTTATTCTGTTCTTTATAAGAATTGCCGATCCTCCACATGCTCTTCCGCGGGGATCTTTAGTATCATACAACACGTAGCCATTAATTTTGAAGTACGCTGTCGCCGTCAAGTGAGTTTCAGCAATCATCATGACATCAATCTGCTTATCCATCAGGAAGTGTTCCAGTTCGTTTTTATGTTGGCGGAGGCCGTTCGCATTCCAAAAACAAATTTTTAAACAAATCATTTCTTTAAAATGGCTTGTAAGATAGTGGATTGCATTTTGAGCATTTCCTGCATCATGGATGTCATAGTGGTCGTAAAAGTGTTCATGGTTTGGACAAGTGTCTGCAATGTAGTCTCTAGAGTGTTAATATTAGGCTCGTAATATTGTGATTTAGGTGCCTGCTCCAAACCTGGCATATTAGATTTAACCACGTTAGCGTAAGAAACTTGTCTAGAACTAGGCGCGTTTACATGACTAGTGGACCGTAACAATTGAGGAAAATTGTTACTCGAAGCAAAATTAGGCTGTTGAGGACGATCAGGTAATACTGACGTCTTGTTGGTTCTTATGCCTTTCAAATGAGTGTAAATTGGACAACCTCTATAATTTGCGGTATGATTACCTCCGCAGTTACTGCATTTTTTTTTTTTTTTTGAATCAGTTTTCGACTTATCGCATTGAGCAGTTGCATGTAGCTCCCCACACGCAACACAAACTGTCGGCAATTTACAATACGCCTTGGTGTGACCAAATTCTTGACAGTTGAGACACTGGACGGGTCCCTGACGCTTATGTGGTTCTTCCACGGTGATTCTACGATGCAGAAGGTACATCAGATTGTAGATGGGATGGGACTCGTTTTTCTTTAAGACAACATCTCCAGGTTCCAATTCCACCCTAAACATAGGCTGTGGAATCTTTTCACGGTTTCTAATATTCACAACACTCTTAATTTTGAACCCTTTGTCCATTAAGCCGGCCTTTTTCTCCGCAGGGTCAACACATGGGTCTATACCCTTTAGAACGACTTGGAGACCTTTTGCGCCTTTGAGCTGATAGGTGTAGGAAACGTAATATACTCGTATACAGAATTATCTATCGGTTGAAAATATTTCGGGTTATAAAAAATGCAGGAATCAATTTCAAAGTTATTGTTTTCACTTTTTTAAGATGTATTTGAATTTTGAATTTTAGTCTTCCAATTCCAATTTAGTCGTCCAATTAATTATAAATTTGTTAAACGTTAAAAAAACGTAGTCTGAATAAAATATATTTAAAATGAATTTAAAATTGTTTTCCACTTGTGATGAAAATATGGCAATATTTCTTTTTGAGACAATTTAGTGCAAAGGGTATAAAATCTTAATAACACTTTTATGAAAATAACTAGTTTTCTGAAGAAAATTCTGCTACAAAAAATTCTCGCACTGATATTGAAAATTCGTCCAAAATTATTTATGAAATACTATTAACTCTTGCATATTTATTTAAAACTCTAAAATACTTTTCAATGGATTTTTTTCTTTCCAACAAACTTGTAAGACTCTATTTGTATGGTAATAGAAATGCATAAATTATACACTTTTTAGGCAATTATAAAAGCAAAAGAAAGCTAGGAAAAGTTCCAGAATCTATTTCATTTAGATATGCCCACAATTTCCTAGCTCTCATGCAACCAATCGTTCTAGTGATTTACAGAATTTCTAATGGACTACGGTCTGGCTAAAATGTAAGAAATATAATATTTTCATGTACAACCTTTGCGTTTTTTTTATTTAAAATGTTTTATCATTTCAAATTGAAATTTAAGACTTAACATATTTATATTCTCATCATTTAAATTACTTTTTTTGCGAGTTTTTTTTTGTAATTTATGTATTCTTATCATTCAATCTACGCGTTTGCATAAACGGAATTCTACATTAGAGGTGTAACTTTCAACTGATATTAAAACATTTAAAAACGCACAGAAGCAAACCCTTCCAGAAACCCTTCCAGAAATATTGCGTCGGCACTTCATAAATTTTGTTATGATACACAATATTTCAAAATGGTTGTCAAGAGAAAAAATCATCAGCATATATTAGTGCTATTCCATTGTTACACTCGGTCTTGACATGCCATCAATTCGTTTTTATTTCTTATTTTAGTTTGGGGAACAAATTATTATGACATTTTAAAAATCCCCCAGAAGGTATACACCTAGTCTGCTTACTCACATATTTATACATACATGTTTAATGAGGCAAATGTGAATTAGAATTTCAGTCTTAAAACTATTTAAAACATTTATCATACTAATTATACTCGGTCGATGGTAGAAGTGCTCTAATTGAAAAATTAAAAAAAAAAATTGAACTTGTAAAGGCGCCGTACTTCGTATTTCCATTTATGGAAGAAAGAATATTCAATTTCAAAAAAAGAAAGCAACATACATTTTCTTAGAGATTTGACAGATGTGCATCAATCTTAACAGGATAATGAATAAAGTGTCTGATAGTTAACTTTTATTAATAGACGTGTAAATATGCAAAAAAATGAATTAAACAGAATTTCATGTTTTTTTTTTAAATTAATGGAAAAAAGAAAAACTGGATCAACCACTGAAATGTTGTTTAGTTTTTCATTTAAAAAAAAATATGAAACTAAAACGGTTTTTGCAATTTTCTTTATTGTTATTGCTTCATTTTGATGTTAAATGTTGACGACATTAATGTACGTTACATTACGCGACGCATCCAGCCGGTTTAAATGCATTTTTTTCTAACCAGACCAAAAGCAAAAAAAAAAAAAAAAACATTTGAACACCTTCTGATAAATCGAATGTACTAAGACATTTCTTTTTTATAACTTTACTTACTTCTTTCTGTTGGTTGCTGCTTGGAGACTATATGTACATTATATACATGTAATGCAGTTCCTGTCCTCACTGGCACTTTAAGCAGAATGTAAGGGAGACACATCATGATTGCGATTACGATTATGATAATGGCAAAAACAATTTACACTAAACAGATTATGAATATTTTAACAAGAGCAATTACATACATGTTCAGATTAACTTTGTCTATAAACTTGATACATTGTTTAAAAGACTTGCTCAGACATTCAGAAGTTAAAATATTATCTTAAGGTACATTGCCATTGATCAAATATTTGACTTGTAAAACGTTACCACTATTTTAAGAAAATAATTATTTGATTTTGCAAAATTTTTGTGAGAGCTTGCAAAGTTCGATTAGTGGTCACGTTAATTTGTCTAATTTGTTATCAACTTAAAGAGTGCAGAACTATCTCATTAAACATTAGATAGAAAATGCTCTCTAATGCATCCTTTAAATCACTACCAAAGATCGCAAAATTGTTTAAACTACTAGGCGGATTTATTTGCAACTTGTAACGTCAATTGAAAAGAATTTGAATATTCAGAATATTATCCTTGTAGTAATAAGTTTTAAGAACAAATGACATTGGGACAAAGTTAACTACTTGAGAACAATAGTTGCGGCCTTATAATAAGAATAATATATTTTGGATTTTTGGCGGGATTTTCAAAACTTACAAGGGGTAAAAATAAAACCCGCTTGCATTCATTATTTTAACCATGGCGTTCTTCCATTATTACCAATTTATGCAATGTAATTATTAGCTTAAGCTTGTAGTGAATTTATATTCAGAGATTTTCTCAATAAAAGAAGATACTGAAGAGATTTCTTTCAAATACTAAAATATTTCAATTATATACATTTATTTTATTTTAAATTACAATAATATTTATTATTATACATGTATGTACCAGTTACGCTTATATATATAGGTATAGATGTTCAAGTAATTTTGAAAACGGTGAGCAGTTTTGAAACCTAATATCCATTACTTTTTGGCGATAGTTCTAATATTCAAGAACGAAGACACTCAAGAACTTTTTTTAATATTAATTCACGCATAAATTTTTTTTAATTATTTATATCAGTTTAATTAATACTTTGAATATTTTTTGTAAATTACCAACATAAATTACATTTTATATTCAATTTAATATGCACAGTGAGGCAAAATTGAAGTGGTTTGAAAATAACTCTGGCATTTATAAACAGTTGGTCGATCGAGATTTAATTCCACTTGGTCGTAAAGATGTATTGACTAGATCTATTTATTTTTTTATTTATCTTTTATGGTTTCCGAGTTATACGCATTTGAAAATTTTAATTTTTGGTCCAGTTTTTTTTTTTTAATATTGGACAGAATTTTTGAGCGATTTTTTTCAATTTTTTTGTTAGCTAAACAATAATATTTTCCATCAGATGCAAAATATTTCGAAACAATATATATTTTAGGTCCAGAACTAAACTTTTTCAAATTAGAAAGTAAGTAAGTTTGGGGATAAAAAATGCCTTAATTCTGCTATTATTTAAAATAAATATTCTTTAATTATAAAAAAAGTAAAATACTTTTATATTTTTTGAAAAGTATATTTACGGATGTATAATTTTCCAAATATGTTTCCCCTACTCTGTGCTCAATTTGACCCACTCTTTTTTTTTATCAAAATTTCAACAAAACGGAAAGCAGTTTCAAAAACCTACCTTAAACCTAAAAATTACAGTTAAAGTATAAAGTATTAAGGGTCCTCATGATATCGTTCAAAAGTCCCGCAAACTGTGCATTTTTCGTAAATTTGCCCAACAATTTTGGCACGTAAACTTGCGTTGTTCAATTGTGCATTGAACTCAATAGCTGATTTTTATGTTATTTAAAAAAACATCACAGAGTAAGATGACAGAGGTAAGCTCTGTCTAAGGATAGTTCTGATAAAAAAAATTGCTTGCAGGAATGAGGTCCATAAAAAACTTTGTCATATTTAATCAAATTTATAATTGTTTGAAACCCATTCCAATTAACCCGCACAATTTGTTTAAATTTGCTATCATATAAACTAGGCAACACATCGAATAGAAAATTGTGTGATTTCGGGCTGAATGACGAACAAATGGCATTGCATAGCGAAAATATTCTCCAACTGCAAGAACATACATAAGTGAAATCTTCCAAAATCTCTTCTTACGTTTTACGTTGATTATCTGCATATAAACAACCTAAAAAGAAAAGTAACATAGTGACCAGAGATCAGTTATGAGTACTGAAAAAGTGAGTATACTTGAATCATGACTTATAATTTATCGTACTTATACGTACTCATACTTGTCTCAATATCATCAAACCAATATTCATATTTAATGTCTGAAGTACTCATTATATTCAGATTTCATCTCATGTATGATGTTGTTTATTTTGACTCTCCTTAACTCAATGTACGTAGACGATAAAAAAATAAGTATGACTCGCATACACTCATGCGAGTGTCGTTCATTTTTACAGTCCGCTTATAAAAATTATATAAAATAATAAATGTTATATTTTCCCCAATATGTTTTCCTATAAACTTACTTGTATGTTTTTATATTTCTTTTTTACTTATTTTGTATAAATACCTAACGGAATATGCTGAAATTTTTTTTCAATGACTTAACTGAGTTGAATACTTTATGAGTATGTGAGAATTTTTCTTAAAATGTAAATCTAAATACCGTTGTTTATGAATCCAACATATTGGGAATGGTATGAGTTCGAAGTCGGCGTAGTACTCATACGTATATCCACCCGCATTTATAAGTCAACGTTGTTGTGAGTTTGAGTAACTCAGAGTAGTTAAATTTCAATGATGTAAAACCACTTATACTTAAAATGTTATGAGTAGTTGTGAATCGTAAAAAAACGATTCATTGCCGATCTCTGATAGTGACATACACAAAAGGATTTGTGCTTACCATCATTTTTACCAAAAAATTCAAGTGTTAACACACCACAAACGGTAACTTCTTCAAATAATCTGTGTAATTAACCCCCTGGCCCACGATGTCGAACGATAACGTTCGCTTAGATAAGACTTAAAACACAAACTTTTTATCGTATCTATTTTTTTTACTCAATCAAGTTTGTATATTCCACAATCAAATTTGTGTCTTAAGTCTTATCTAAACGAACGTTATCGTTCGTCATCGTGTGCCAGGGGGTAAAGCTACGGTCACATTTGGCAAAAATTTACTCAAAAAAGCGTAACCACAAATTTATTTGACGTTGTTTACTCCTACAAGAGTTTTGCAAAATCAAATAGCATCAAATAAATTAAAACTAAATATTTGTTGTGCTCTGGCCTAAATAAGAAAGTTTTTTTTAAATAATTAAACGAGTTCAAATATATCTTACTTTGTGGTTACGTCTTTTTCGGCAAATATTTTCCAAGTGTGGCCGTACCTTTACCTCCTTTGGCTATCTTTATGCATTTTTATTATTTTTTTTTTTTTTTTTGAACTGAAGTTTTTCACAAACTGATGTTGTTAGATTGTACAAAACTTGAAAAGGGGCTTTATGAAATGAAGCTCACAAGTTTGCCCAATTGTAGAAACAGCAATTTTAAGCATTATCATCAGTACCCTTTTTATTTTTTATGAGAAAAATTTAAAAAAAATTCTATTTTTGGATTTCCTTTGTTCAATTTTTTTACTTAACTATCTTATTATTTGAATAATAAATTTAATATACTTGAAACATTTTATAGCATTATGTTAATAAATAAAGATTTTAATACATTTTACATATGTATGTACTTGTTGAACCTCTGAAAAACACTATTTTTATAAAAATTTTACTAAATTATACTTCTTATTAAATGTATTGTATATATTTCTAAAACCAAAAACTTTGCTGGATTTACTTCTTTATAATATTCATAAACATGGAAATAATTTAAATTTGTATGACTTTCAGACAATAACTTATTATTCAACAGATAAATAAAACAATACCATTATAATATATTTGAAAAAATTAAACTCATTAAGCATAAACTCATAATTTTTATAATAACCAAATGTAGGGTATAAAAAATATAATTTTAGTCATATCAAAAAATGGATCTAAAAGTTTTATGTATGTTTAAGAACGTTCATAGTCTTAAACAAAGACTTAACAGTAACAACAATAACAACTGCCAGTTGTTTTCATTTATAGAGATACTACTTTTTCAATTAGAGACAAAAACTAAGAAAAACTTAAGAATTACAAGTCTCCATAGATCGGCACTTGCACTCTCTTTCTCTTAAATAGAAGTTGTAACCAGTTGTTTATCTTGTTTTCAATTTTTCCTTCCTTCCTTCATTTTCCCCAAAGTGTCCAATTTTAAAGCTGGAATAAAATAAGACTAAATTATATGAGAAAAACGTAATTTTTTTATTGCATCCCATTACGAAAAATGCACATACATGAAGTTACAGATACACCGATTGTTTGATAATTATTGGACGCAGGCCGATTATAAACATTCGATAATCACTTATTATTTCAAAATCTATTTTTTTTTATAATCATAAAAGTATTTTTATTGTTAGTTTAAATTTTTCATTGAAAATAAAGAACATCTAAAAAAGACTTTTCAAAGATAGATAACAATACATACATTGAGTGAGTTTTTAAGGTTTTTTGAAAATGTATGAAATCTTTATATCAGTCGATAGAACGATCTATATAACTAAATATGATTTCATGTACATAAATGTCGACTGCGGCTACGCCTCAAATGGTTCATACGCTGTGTTTAATTGTGGCATAGTCTCTCCAACATATGGTCCGTATCCGGTTAATATTAGTACGTCAACCGTTCCGGACTTGTCTATATTGATATAAGTCTTAATATAGACCTACAAAAAATAATCTAAAGACGTGTAATCGCACAATCTATTCACCGAACTCGCCACTCAATTAGTCCAGCTCTACCAGTTTGGCCAAAAGACTCTTTCCTGCCTTTGACGGTCCAATGATGCCAACGTAATCCACACCAAACATTACATTTTCGGAATGCATTGACAGTTCTTGCAATGCTCTGGCTGCTCTTTACATCAAATACAACAATTTTTCTTGTTTACGTATCTATCCATTCGAGCAGAAATGAGCTTCGATGAACTTTCTTAACCAAGCATGAATTTTGATAATAAGATTCAATAATCAGCAAATTGAACCGTAACATGTCACACAAAAAACAACTGAGCTGCCAAAAACAGTCTTGCCAAAAAGAAAGTTGCTAAAAAAATCACTCTTTACAACATGATAAATAGATAGATTGCATCAATAAATACATTAACAATTAAACTTCATCAAAAGCATTAATTGTAAGAAGACAAACATTTGATAAATATTAGATTTAATATCTTAATCCTATGCCAACATTAACTACAGTGGCTCACAGATTATTTAATGCAGTGCATTTTTTGTTTTGTTTTCAAAACTCCATAAAAAGAAAACTAACAGGAACTTAAAAAAAATTAGTGTCATTTAAAAGAAAAAATTATATTTTTTTTAAAGGTACATGACAAATATTTGACGAAAAAGACGTAACCACGAAGTCAAATATATTAAAATTTTTTTTTTTTAATTTTAAAAACTTATTTTGTTTAGGACAAGTCATACACACATATTTAGTTTTATTTTATATGACGCTGCTTAATCTTACAAATCACTTGTAAGATCAAATAAAGTCAAACAAATGTATTCTAAAAAATGTGGTTACGCTTTTTTGAATAAATATTTATCGTGTTAACAAACAAAAAATTTTCATTTTAATTAAAACAAAAAATTCTGTTTTTTTGACGTCACAGCTTATTTTATGCATGCACGTATATGAGATTTAAACTGGCAATTACACGATTAAATATTTCGTGTGATAGCTTTTATTATCTACAACAGATTTAAGGCGATTTGACAGAGATGCGACCAGTTTTCATGTTATACTCAGCAAAATATTTAACCACTCTGCCAGTAGCGCTTTTCTAAATCGTGATAAAATTGAAAATCTGATCTTATACTTTACTTCGGAGGCCGTTTGTGAAGCTGATATCCATAGATTTGTCCTTATTTTTCTTAAAATGTGTCGCTGATCACACTTATTAAACATTTTATTTGATGCCTCTCTGCCTTTGTTGTGGGCCCGATTTTCATGATATTTTGACTTTATAATAACTTTCTGGACTGTGCACAGTGGACAAGAAGAATCTTAACGATAAATATGAAAGTGAATAAATTAAAATTTCTATAGTGTGTATTTATGTGTTATTATCTGTATTATTATTTTTTTCTTGGCAGTGATTTTATTAAAAAAAATCTTCTTTTTAAAAAAAATTGATTTTTAATAATCATTTATATATTTGAATTAATTTTTTATATAACTCATAAGTGAGAAGTGAACCCAACGCGATTTATTAATTTTGTCCAGCTAGATTTGCGATCTACCACACTGTGCTGTGGAAGCTATTTTCTGCTATTTGTAGCTGTGAGTTGCCATTTTGGAAATAGTTTAAAACCAATTCTCGTTGTACGCGGTCTCGTTTAAACTATTTTCAATTACAAATTCGGACTCACAATTTAACAAAAAATATTAATAGAAGGGCATATATAGAAAAAATGAAACACGAAAAATCAAGAACTCTGCATTGAGCAGTAGAAATTGACTGAATAAAAGGTGCAGTGTCATAAAAAACGATTTTTTTAGTTTTAAAATATTATGTTAGTTTTCTTTTTAATGAAGCTTTGAAAATAAAATATGCAATGCATAAAAAAAGCTGTGATTTACAGTATTTATGCCTAATATGAAATTACATTATAATAATAAATTTACTCATGTGTAGATAATGGAATATCACAATAATCCCCCAGGTTCCATCTCAAAGGAACAATATTTTTGAACTTTACAGAGAACAGCACAAACGTATGTAAATATAATACAATCCGCACAAGATTAATGTAGCAAATAGCAATACATAAATATAAAAATATTGAATAGTAAAAATGTAGTTCAAGGTTTGAAATTTATCAAACTACCTACGTGCATACTTACAACTTACTACATCCATACATTCATATTCGGTTACCGTACAAGAATGAATTTATGTTGGCAGATTCGTTTGAAAGCTGTACTGGGATGTTTGGAGTATTTAAGAAATGAAAATAGAAACAACAACAACTAACAACAGAATAACAATAACAACAATCAGAAAACAAAATACTAAGCAAGAAAAAAACACCACAAACAAACAAACAAACAACAGCAACAACAATGGGACATAGACAGAAAACCGGTGTAAATGGACATACGAGTACAATCATGTTTTGCCACATGCTGCAATATTCCATTGGTACGTATGTTGTTTGTTAGTTAGTTCTTGTTTGTTGTCGTTGTTGTTGCAGTTGCAGTATGTGTTGCTGATGTTGAAGGTAGGCTGTCATGCGGCATGATACACCGATATCATATACATTTTGTTTGTTGTTACTTTAGGTGAGCGCGACGCGCGTAATGTGCTCCACAAAAAGTCCAGACTTAAGGCCACAACAAAATGATTGTGAGCATGACGAAAACAGTGCAAAATTAATACTCAACGCGAATAGATTGAGTTGGCTCCTGCAACACGCGCAAACGCATTAAACGAAATCCAAAATAAACAAAGTGAAACGAGTGCAACGCATCCAAGATACAACAAAAACAACTTCAGGATGTAATGAAAATAACATCACATGCATGGGCAAACATACATACATATGTCGTCTATACACCAAAATTAATCTTGAAAATAAAAATCATCGTTTAGACAGTACGGTCGATTTATGAATTGGTAAAATCAATGTATTGAATATGCCCTGAATTTTGGCATCCTATGAGTGCAATGGATGAAAGCATTCATAAACCTACTTACTCATCCTTTTTTAACCAGCAGTGAAAAGTGCTCAAGTGTTCAGTGAAGCAAACAGTCATGCCAAGCCCCAGCCAGCCCATTGAGGCAGGCATCCGATGTGAATGTTCAATGTCTTATCGTTTAATAAACGAATTAAAACCAAAACAAAGTTAAGAAAATTAAAAATTAAGATAAAAAATAAATTCGCATTAAATTAAAGCTATCCTTCTGCAAAAGTGCGAGTACCAATACTCACGAATACACTGTCTGACAGTTTGTCTGTCCCTCCATTTGATATCGTATGCTTATCAACCAAACAGATGGAGAATAAAGAGTGAATTGTGTTTTTAATTTTTGTTGTGAATTGTGCTTTTGCCCTAAAGGGATCATAAATTACTTAAAACCCCCCCAAAAAAAGAGAAATATAAACCAAAACAAAAAATCTAAATGCGATACACTTATTATGATACGAAGCGATACGAGTACCTCTAGCTCAAGTAGTCATTCGTTCACAATCACACAATTGCAATTTCGTAAAATAACAACAGTGAAACCCACTTTCGCGTTGCATAAGGCGATGACGACGACTACGACTAATCTGAGTTATCCAATCCAACCATATGCGGCAGCATTAACCAAACGGTAGGCAGAGTAGAATTCGAAATATTTTTTATTTTTTTGCCTTCTGGTGCGATGTGAGAATATCGAAAGCAAGGAAATAATTATAAATGCGTATTGTTATACAAGTACACAATACACCGGACGTGTAAAACGCTTGCAACTTGTGTACCGCCTTCGCCACTTCATTTTAATCGTTCTTCTACTGTGCAAAATATGGCGGCGCTTACGAATCGGTACATTGCTACAAGGCAAACTAGTTATAACCATAATATTCTATATAATAGTGATGCCATCTAGCCAAAAAGCTAAACTTTTACATATAAAAGTTTTTAATTAATTCTCAAAATTTTTTTAATGAAATCTATGTTTAAATATGCTTTTATTGCGTACAATATTTATTTAAGCTTCCTAAAAGAGCTAAGCACTGTTGTAACTACGAAGTGATAACGTCCAATAATCGTTTACTGGCTTTACATATTTGTTGCCACAATTAGGAATTGTGTTTCCTTCCTCTGGGTAAAGAAAACATATATTTTCGGGTTTGTAACTTCCGATTTCCGAATAAAAAAACTTAAAAACTATTTACTTACTGTCAACTGCTGATGATCGTATGGTGAATCTATACTGATAACCTGTTTCTACATATGTATATGTAGTATTACTAGAGAAATTTAGATTGCCAATAATCGTGATGCAATCAAAAATTATATACATCAAAATTATTTTAAAATTAACAATTAAATTATTCACCAACGTTAGCGTTAGATCTCCTCAAAACTAGGGAAATGTCTCATTCTTAGTAAGATAATTTGAAAAAATAAAATCGGTTTTCCAACTGAAAAATTTTTATTTTACTTTTACAAACAGGCTCGGTTATTTGTTAATCTGTTCGAAAGATATATAGGATAAGAAACTATTGTCAAAAAGTGGTGACAAGTCGGTTTTAGTGACATTATCAAAAACTAGAAAATAAAACAATATAATCAAATAGGGATTTTAGAAATATATATATATAAATATTTGAGCCTATATCTCGAAAACTACTGGGTTTCTGATAATTTATTATACATTATATCACATGTAATACATACAAGGTGGCGCAAAAGTAATCCTCCTATCAGAAAATGCTATAAATTTTGCAAGGCCCCTAATGTCAGTTCTGTCGCAATATTCCGCGTTCTGGAGCAGTAACATTGTTTATTAACGTGTATTTCGCATATGTTTACTACACAAATGTCAAAACAGAACTGACAGTAGGGGCCTCGCAAAATTTATAGCATTTTCTGATATTAGGATTACTTTCGCGCCACCTTGTAAATTATACATTATAATACATACAATACATACATGTATTATAAATTAGAGGTATTGAAACTACAGATAAGATCTGAAAAATTAAAAAAAAAATATTTTGCTTTAAATTACACAGTGATACAAAATTGAATGAAATAGAAAAATCTGGGATCTGACTTCAATAGTGAATAACACCAAAATTTCTCAAGTCTTCTTAGATAAATTTTATATCATTCGAAAAATCTGAGTTTCTTCTTTCCAAATCTAGAAAAAAATTTAAAATTGGATCATTATATACAAAATTACAGGCTTATAAGCGCGCAAAGGTACAAAAACCGGGTTTTTAACTGAAAAACAGTATTTTGGAGGTGTCCGGCAGATTTCACTATTGGAGTCATCTTTTATTCGGCAAGCCCTACAAGAAAAATAATATCGGGTCCCAGGGTTTTTGGACTGTCGCACCGTGTTATTTATGTATATTAAAGATTTATAGTCTGATTTACATGGCTTCCATTAGCAAATATTTCATGTATTACAGTCCTACAGCCGAGCTGAAAGATTTTCTCCTCTATATACCGTAGAATACTGCTTTAGCATAGTAAAGATTTCCTGTATATCTGGCCCATGGCTGGACAGAAAGATTTTGTCCTCTACGAGTATGTTATATAGAACACCGGCTTCGCATAGTAAAGATTTCCTCTATAATATATAAACATTTTTTATAGTGAAATGTCATAATCTATATTACCTACAGGGTCATATTATACCTTAAATTAAAACTAAATTTCTTGACTTGTAAATATTGTTATACATATATAGACATATGATAGAAGGGTAGTGCATAAAGTGCACCTCAACCCGGAGACCTTGTGGTCCATTGTGGTTATGACATTTACTGTTGTGTCGATATTTTCTCCTCGGACCTTGAACATTTATGGTGGGGTCACGCAAACTTCTCATATATAGACATACTATGTAGATAATATTTACGGATTTTTCAGATTTTAAAAAAAAATATTGGAACAAAAAATAATAAAAATAATAGATGATCCATATTAGTAGGTCATGTTATATATCGTTGGTTAGCTCTAAATACCTAAAATACTTATAGTTGATATATGTATATGTATATATATACGAGTATATATTATCTAGCTTTTTGTACCCGGCGTTGCCCGAGATATTATTAATATTTTATTCCTGGCCGCTGATCATTTAACATTTTTGGAATTTCTTTTAGGAATAGCACACAAACGAAGCTTTTTTGGCGTGATATTGCTGTAGGAGAAAAAAAAAACATTCATACAACTAAAATTCATTTATGAGACAGCATTTTTTCAAAACAAATTCATTAATATTGACATTCAGATTTTAAACCGCTGGTCGGATGGTGTTAAATTTATTTTTTTTAATTTTCCCTTTCCTAGTCGTAGTCTCTGCTATTGAAAACTGTGTGTTAATAAAGAGTTTGTTTTCATCATTGAAGGAAAAGATGCCCCGATTAAGTAGTTTTGTATGTCAGACTATGTTTTATATAAATAACTCTGGGTAGAGATGGGAATTCCAGTGCAAACGAATCTCTTTTAAAAAATATAATCTCTGGAAACTTTATTCAAATATTTTTCCAGCATTGAATAGTGTTCAGTTCATTAATAATCTAGGTCGACTGATATTTATATATAGGGTGATTAATTTAGAGGTTTTTTTCAATCGCTTTATTGCAGATTTTCATACTGCCATCTTATTTTTATTCAGCATTTCGCTATGGAAAGACTCACACCATATCAATATGTACAAATTATTCAGTTTCATTATAGAAATCAAGATTAACGTATGGTGAATGAAATATGAACAAGTGTAACGCTGTTTTTAAAAAAACACAGATAATATTTACAACAAAACTTTGAACGGTAAATTTAATTGTACTATGTATCTACTTATGAATAAAGAATTAAGTATGCGTTGGTCAGTGAAAAATTAATTTTGAAAATGTCACGAAACGAGTTGAATCGTCGTAAATAAATTTTTAAAATTTGTGAAAAAAAAACCGAGAAAAAACTAAAAGTGAAATTTTTAAACATTTAAGGATATGGGTTTCAAAAAAAACATTTGTTTATAGCATAATAAACTTGTTTTGGAATAATAAGCCACCTGAAAGGAAACCTGGATCTGGTCGGAAATGCAGTTTGCAAGACGTCAAAGTTCGCTCAAAATTGAAAACCGAAACAGCAGGTTGCAGCGAAAAATCTTATCGCCAATTGGCTAAGAAATATAAATGTGACAAAAATACAGTTAGGAAATACTTGGAATCTATGGGAGTTCAGAAAAAGAGGAAAAAACAGCTCCAAAAATACCATGGACGCGAAAAAACCATAAAATAAATAAGTTTTTTACGTTTTTTTTTAATTTTAGACTTGTTCGGATTTCATTCACCAAACGTTAGTAATGTGTTCACGCGCACTTCTAGCAGCTCATGGTTTGAATGATTAACTTTCTGATAATACTCTTTAGTTAAAGTTTTAGTGAACGTCATTGGAAGATAGATCAGATTCAGTTTTCATAGACTTCCAATACTTGGAAGTCGACATTAATCGCATAATCTCAAAATAATCGCGTCAATAATGAAGATACCAATATTCAGTTTTATTTTAAGGGTTTATTTAAACGTTTAAGTGCATCACCCTATATTGAAGTACTAAAAACACAAGAGTGACTGTAGAAATAAAATAGAGATTGCAGAGAGGGACAACACAAATTTTATGACTTTAGCACAAAATACAAAAACTTTGAACAAAACACTGGGGGTTTTGCTAAAAACTGACTTGGGTTCGTCTATGTCAGTAGTCGTCAGTGTAGATTTAGACCTTAGGACCAGGGTTAAGAAGCTGACGGCTGGTTTGGGTCGTGGAGAAGAACAATTGCTCCACAGAGATATAAATTTTAAAAAGAAAAACAACAATGAATTGTTTGGTGGGAATTCAATGTAATATTTTTTATTACACCGCTTTGGTTGATGATAGAAAAACAAGTGAAGTGAAAAACAATGAAAATTTTCATGTTAGTCAAGCTAACTTTAAATATACCTTTTTGTTATAGCAAAGGGATATTTTTTTTTTTTTTGACGTTTAATTAAACACTTCAATAATATTGGCAATACTAATTCATATTAAATTTAAATTATTAGTGTCCAAACCGTGTTTGGACAAACTTATTTAAAAATAATATAAAATAAAAAAAGTTCGATTATTCTTCCCAGACAAGTTGTTGACTTTTGGAAAAAAAATTAGGCTTGAAAATAAATACGAGAAATAAAATGTCATTTAGATAACATTTCACTGTAATATAGGCAGCTTGAAGTTATCCTGCTCTCAATTCATTAAAAAGTTTGCATTACAATGTAGATTTGATTAAAGGCATCTGATAATAAAATTTCCTTTGCGCAAAATATCCTACCCTCGGCACCCTCTGTGTGGGCTATTATGTTCACGCTTGACCGACAATACTTTTATTCCTTCTAGAGATTTTCAAGTTTAATAAGTTTAGAAACATAAAATTAGTCTTCACAAATGCCAAATTAGCGCTAATTTTTGTTTATTCTAATTTAAATTTAATTTTAAATAATAATCCTAGAAACTAGAGACTTTAATTGTGAACCGATAAATTTGCATTTTATGCAGTTTTATGGTGGAACCCGCACATTTTTAAATAAGCGAACCTTATGAATGAAAGTTAATAATATTTATTCTATAAATATAAATAATTGCAGACATGTCAATACAAAAATTATGATCATTTGGAAATTATGAGATTTTGGCATGAAATGTGTAACAAACGTTTATTGTATCGGGTTTTTCAATAAAAGCGCTACAAAAGTTTTTTTTAAATAAAACAAAAACGGGGTTTTTATGTCAATGAAATTCTTTATTCCTGTGAAAGTACGTTCGATGTCATTATGTATCGAACTCGATTTCTTTTGCATCGCCACCACGGGCACGCTTGCAGAAGTCCAGACCCTAAACCCAATTTTCGATGGTTTTCAAGCATAAATCGGCCGATACTGCTGCAATTTAACGTTCGATATTTGTACGAAGTTCATCAATCGTCGCTGGCTAAAGGGAAGTTCAATTATCACTTTAATCACTTTATTATCTTCTAATATACTCGTATGTATTGTGGGGTGTCTGCAATATAAGTAGTAGTTGAAATATGACTCTAGAACGTACTACGTACCTTCGAAATTTTTCAAAGGTAAAATAGTTTTATAAGTAACAAATTTTTGATGGCTCTTTTTGAAGGCGCAGCTAATAATAATAATAATAATTATTATTTAAGGGGTTGTAATAAAGAATAAAGGAGTTTTATGATATTCATTGTAACCAATGAATGCAATCTGAAAATATTTAATAATCTTAATGTTGATAGATGCACTTAGGAAGTTGCGTATTAAATGCTAGTACAAATACAATTCAAGAAATAATATAAAATTACTTGAAATAAAATTGTTTTCTTTTTTAATGTTGGATGGATGAACGCGGTTTCGTTGAAAATCAACAAATGACTTTCAATTTTATGGCATTCATGAAAAATGCCCATCTGATTAATAAAGTCTCATTAGTAAATTGAAAAGTTTGTTCTAAATCAACATTGTTAATTAAGGCATAAACACACAATATATTTACTTAGAATTATTTTGCAAAAATTAAATTGAAAATATGCTGGGTTTTTATATTTTCTCTTTGCTTTTATTGTTCCTGCTTTTAGTAAATAAGCAAAGGATAATGCGAAAAGTTATTTTATTACTTTACGATCGTTAATTATTGCCCTAAAAATGCCCAGGAAACTAAAAACTTAACTTAAGCAGGAGGCATGCAACAACATGTTGCAATCCAGACATATGTAACACAAAAACCGAAAGGTATAGAAATAATAAAAAGACATAAAAGTAATTTGGCAACCCTACAAGTGTAAATTACAGAAAAAAATCAAAACAAAGAAACTGAAAATAAAACAGAAAACAATTCATTGCAGTTGCTTTAATGTTCATGTAGAGTCTTCTGAATTCTAGGATTTCATTTTAATTCTCAACAATGGTAAAGTTGTAAAATTGCCCACTGATGATCAAGCTAATAAAAAAATATATATGTACTTGTAAGTATGTGTGTACGTATGTACGTATATACACATGCATGTTTGTATGTATGCACAGACAACGACAAACGACTATGAATGTATGGTGGACATGCCACTTTGCTATTGTAACCGTGGTAATTAAAGCGTGAAAATCACAGTTTAAATAGTCATAAATTTGTGGTATTTAAAGTCTTCTTCGTTTTGAGTTTGTGGCAACTGGCACTTACCAGTTACCAGTGACCGTAATTTGTAAATACAATTTATACAAAGTTTGTGCCCCTCTACGGAAGCTAAAATTTCATATGTTGCAACAGATTCATAGTTGGTGGCCATTATCATCATAAAAGCCTTTAATGTTTACTTGAGCAAATTATTTCAAGGTAAGTTGAAACTATTTCTGTCGCTTTTTCTTTTAATTTTTCATATTCACTTGAAGTATTTATTCAATTTTAATGTTTTTAAAATGAATTTAATTAAAATAAGTTGCTGGTTTTTTGTCAATGCAGTATAATTTTTTCAATTCCTATCACATTAGAACACCTCAAATATAGTCGACATTTAGTGTAAAAACTTTAAACCACTTTTGATTTTTCCGCTTAAAGCTAAAAATTTTAATGGTTCTATAATACAAAAAGTTGATAGCTCCAGCTCCCACTTACAACTTCAGTCAGGAACAAATGCATCTTTTTAAATAATTTTTAAATAATTAACAAACACAAACTGCAAAGCTTTTGGCTTATCTGCAGAAAACACCCAGAGTCTTTGGCGGTAATCGAACCCTCAACCCTTTGACTGATAGTCCGGCACTCTATCGACTAGTCTATCGGGACACTCTAATTTTTCGTTGCAAAGTTTATGAATTTCAAAATTCAAAATGTACCAAATAAATGAGCGAAAATGTTAACTAATGTCTTTCTTTGTCGATTTTAATAGTTCCAAGTTCGTTACGGCTAATTTTTATTAATTATACTAGACCACCATAGTGGGGTGGACCGATGGACGCATAATCACTTCCTAAGTCTATTTAACGATGTCCTTTCGTCCGTCTGGCTAGTTGGCTGGCTGGCTGTCCATATAAAGTTTGTGCACAGAGTACAGGTTCCAATATTGAAGATTTTTTGATAATATTGGGTACATGACATTTTTCGGCCCAAGGACGGGTGAAATTCAAACTGGTGGAAATCGGTCCATTATTTTACCCAGCCTCCCAAAGTAGGGTTTTAACGATCATAAATGTTTGAATTACGCAAGTGTCCTGAAAAATTTCACCACAAATGAGTGATTACAAATCTACAAATTTTGTGCAGATTGGTCCATAATTGGTCAGAGCTCCCATATAAGGCCCACTTCCGAACATCACTTTAAAGAGCATAACTCTCTTTAAAATGTAGGTATTCAAAAAATATTGAACACAAATATATTTTATATAAACAAAAATAAAGACACCTAATTTTTTAATAATGGTCGGTCCATAATAAATCGAAACTCCCATATAAGACCCGCTTCGTAATTCACTTTAAGCTCCATAAGTCTTTTAAAAGTATTTATATCGAGCTATATTTTAACCTACATAATGTTTATATTCACAGAAGTCATGCCCATAAATATATGGATGATCGGTCCATAAAAGGTCATATCTCCCACATAGCGACCATTTCTGCCAAACTGTTTATTATAAAGTCGGGCTAGACCGGCTATACTTTCTTACTTGTTTTCGCTGAAGAAGTGACAAAATAGATTAGCGAAATGTCAAAAATATTATTATTAAAATGAAAAAGAAAATTTCGAACAGTTAGGCTATCCAAAGTTTAAAAGATTTCAATACACGAAAATACCTACCTACTTCATGTAGTCATACTGCATTTTTAGTTTTCCATTTCGTGATTTGTTTTTGCTTTAAAATTTGAATTTCTTTTTAAATTTACATTTGCCCTATTAGGGAGAAATGGATGCGGATTGATTATCTTGACATTTCTAGAGAAAAATTTCATCTAAATTATATTAGAATAAAAAAAACGGTCAAAATGTTTCTTTAAAACGTTAATCGTTAAATATCATTTTTCTAAATACCCGAATTTGGCTCAATCTTCACTTAAACACTAATATAGCACTCTTTTTTATTAAACAGAAGAACTTATACTCTAGAACTATTGGGCCATAACCATAGTCACAAAAAAAGTGTACTTATACAATCTTATACACTCCCGCAAATATTCAACGCCAAAATAGCCTAATTATGATATTAATCTTCTCCATTTTTCCACCGCAAATACTTTTCTTAAATTTCCCGCTTAATTTTATTATTAATTTGTTTATTTTTCAATTTTCAATGACAGCTGTTTGAAGCTGCCATTTGCATATTTTTCTTTACAGTTGGTATGAAATAATTTTCTACATATGTATGAAGTGGCACCCAGTTAAAGTCGGTTTAACTTAAAAATTTTGACTATAGTTACAAAATAATTAAAAGTAGGTTTTAAGTATAAAGTTGTTTTTAAAAAGAACCGAGTTTAGTGTTTGTCTATGGTTATGGCCCATTGCCTCTGTATCCAGGCGCATGTTACAATTTTATACTATGTATATGAAAACACTTGTTTAGCTTTCCAAAAAATGTCTAATGGAGAATTGCTTTGGAATTTTATTAACATCCCTGCAAAAACTCGGTTATAACTTGCAATGACTCAATAACTTACTGTGTGTATTACTTAGAAATAGTTGTATAAGGATTTTTATTTATAACATGTCAAATAATCACACATAGTAATTTGCATGAACACATTAGCGCAATTCACAATCTTGTGCAAATGGTATTGCATCATTGTAGTTGAAAAAAAAATTAGCATATTTTTGCTCTAGACTAACAAAATACACAGCAAGAGCAAAAATTTGCAAAAGATTGTGAATTGGGCTAGTATGTTTTTAGTTGTAATGGCTTTTGTGAGACCTAACTATCAATGTGTTATGCAAGTCCTTACTTGTGACTAGTTTGTGTATTAATGATATATTTATAAAGGGTTTGTGGTAAGCACTTGTATCCAATTATATCACAGTGTTAAAGTAATCAGTTTTAAGAGTAAATACTAAAGTACCAGAATTAAGCATAATAATAATATTATACTTCAAAAACGATAGACGATAATATGTATGTATATGCTAAGAGGAAAAATATATACATATGTATGCAATAATGATTGGATAGTTTTGAAACTTGTTAGAGAATCGATCATTACACGCTGGGTATCACGAATAATTATGCACAAGTAAATAATGGAAATTTGTTTACAACAGTTTTTCTTTCAGGAATTAATTAAAAATCTTATAATAATTAAGTTGTTGCTTTCAAATAATTTGGTAAATTTTGCAAATTATTGGGTTGCAAAAAGTAATTTAAAAAAAAAAATAAGAAATCTTTTATTTCGTAGTGGGTTAAACAATTCAGTTTGTTTCCCATTAAAGTGCATAAAAATGTGTGAGAGGCTTGTGGCAAGAGGGTAAATGTACGTACGAGCAAGTATTCTTTTTGTTTTCTTAATTTTCTTATCGCTGATCAAGTGCCAACACTTTACAACAACTGTCGATTTTTCTGTTGTTGTTCCGCCAATCCAAACAGTTAAATTACATGCAAATCCAATTAAGTTGTTAACTTAACTCTTTCGTTTATTCGTTCGTTCTTTCATTCTTGGTTATTTCTTATTTTATTCTGTTGTGCTGTTGATGTGGATTTTCAAACCTAAATGTGAATGTTTTGCATTGATTTTAAACAAAATCGTGTTGAATGTATAGTACAGTGAGTGATGAAATTGGACGTACATGCAATAAAGAAGGTTTACTAAAATATGACATGCTGTTATCACACAGCCTCTACGATATATTAACACGTTCACAAGGTAAAAACTGGTGAGTGCCCCACAAGTCCGATTTTTTTTCTTTGCATAATCGATCTATTTCGGATAAGCCCCAATAAATATAAATATCTACATTTTTTTAAAAGTATATAAATAGATAAAAGGGTGTTTTTGTTAATATCCCACATATGGGCTGTGGACTCCATGAAACAAAATCATCTATACATCGCCTTCAGAGTCTACAGACCACATGTGGGCAGCGATTATTTTTAGCTTTTATATTACATTTTCTATAGCGATTTTCTTTTTTTACAGACAGCGTAAAAATAAAAAAGTATTATGTAATTAGACTTTGAGCCATAATGAGTCGAAAAGCAAAATATACGGACGAAGAATTGAGAAGAATATTAGAAGAGGGTGATTTTGAAGCTAATGAGATTTCCTGCATGTCCCAGCACATATTTTGTTTTTTATGGTCTGTTCTGTGTGTTCACTCAACGTTCACAATTTTAAAGCTCTTTAAATTTGGTGGTGCTTTCCTGGTGCTTTCCGTTCATATCCCATATATGGGCTGTGGACAGTGAACGTGTTAAGTTAAAGACATTTATAATATATAAATATATATATAATCCAGCCAGGTATATGCCAATGTTAGTTCAAGTTTTGTTTTATATTCCCCTAAGCGATCGGAACAAAGTTTTTTGATAAGTGTACATTAACAATGTTGACAAACTGTAATTGTATATAGTTTTCAGTCTGATTTGTGTTTGAGAGTGCTTGTTTTTGTTAATTTATTATGGAAAACAACACAATGACTTGATTGTTTGTTTGCTTTTGTCTGTCCTCACGTTTATCAGTCTGTCGAAAAGGGTCAATATGGTAGTAGACCAGATGTAATGCGTTTTAAATGTTTAATCATTAAGCTTGCGTAATTGTCATTATTCACATGCAAGGTACAACTAACTGGCTGCAGTTGGAAATACATTTTTACCTTTAGGCATTAATATTTATAACGAGTGCAATATTTACTTGATGTATTGGTTATACTCGAACGACTGACTGACTTGTGATTATTTTATTCTGACCATGAACATTTTCACTCAAAACTTTTAGAATTTAGAATTGAAAAATTCGAAATATTACAACAAGCAAATAATCTCTTCTAAGATTCTGTGTATCTTGGTAATTTAAAAAAAGGTTGGAGTACAGTACAAAGGAAACATAAATATGTAGTTGACGATTAACTAATGTCCCTTTTATAATGAGCGGTCCCTATTAGCCCTAATTGCCAGACTGTTTCGTATGAATGAAGACACACATGTGCCTGTAGACATTCTCTAACTGGTAATATGATGTCTTTTTGACTTGATTTGTGTTTTACCTTAATTTCTTGCCAGAAGACAATGAACATACACTTGGTTTGTTATTTTATAATCATTTTGATTGAATTCAAATCAAACATTTAACTGCTGCTGATGTTAAGTTCTGATGAGGTTCCTGCTTCGTTTATTGTGATAAAAAACTCAAGCACAACATTCAATTCTCCATAAAAATAAATGGTAGCGTACAACATTACTAACATTTCTTTGCAAATGTTTTTTTTTTTTTTCAGCTAGTCACAATCTGCTGTATATTGTGCGAATTGCTACTAGAGTTAAAACGGGTGAATTTAAATTAACAAACTAAAAAAATATTGTCAAAATATTTATTAGAGAAATCAAAAATTTAATCGTTGTAAGTTCGATGGCGATTTTATTAAAGCATAAATATTATAATTAAATTCTCATTAAACCCTTCTCGATGGGTGTATATACGTTTATTACACCGTCTGTAATTTGGAGTCTTTCCGAAGACACCAAATAGCTTACAAACTAGATTGATACAACCCTTTGCTACTTAAAATGTAGAAAATTGTATCACAAAAATAAAAGAACCTCGACTATACATATTACCATATTATGGATATCAAATGAAAATAATTTTATTAGAAAAACGGACCGACATGAGACAATTTTCGGGAAAATATTTTGTGACCTACAATTATTTTCCCAATAAAACTAGCTTAAGGGTATACAACTTTATAACTGGGGACTTTAAAGTTTATGTTTGGAAATTCATTGCAGAATCTGTCAGTTTTCGAATGCAGGCCCTATTATTTACATAGAAAATTAAAAAATGTAATCTAATTACCAGGGCAAGCTCTTTACTTAAACAGGATTTAACCCATATTCGGTCCATATTGTATAATCATGACATATATGGTTTTTAATACCTTTAATTTAATGTACATATTACAAATTATCAGATACCCAGTAGTTCCCGAGATATAGGCCTATATATTATCAACTTTACGGGCCCGCCCCTCGAAAATAGGCGTGACCGCCCCAATTTTTTTTATTTTAATCAGAATTTAAAATTCTATTAGTGATAAAATTTAGATAGTGATTTAAAAAAAGTCACTAAAACCGACTTAAGCCAATTTTTGAAATTCATACCTTTTGTAATTGTAAATAAAACCGAAACGAGTTTATCGATTTTCATGATTTATGTCTCATTTTATTCATATGTTATGCGACTTTACGTGAACACTTTTTGAACGTTGACACTTTTTTACCGTTTTGGATTTTTTTATGAATTAAAAATAAAAAAATTTAATTTTTTAAGCAAAAAATAGTTTTTTTCTTCATACATTTATTTATAACTGCGAAACTATTGCTTATGTAGCAAAACGTTGTATGAACTGATTAAAGGAATTATAATTCTTAATTTTTCTAAATTTGTTTCAGCTTATTCGGACTAGTGGTCCTCGAGTTATGGCAACCAAAAGAGCCTAAAACGTGACAAATTCCCTATACGATACTTACTAACTTTAAATTAGTTTTTAAATTACTTCTTCATGTAAAATGACCAAACGATCATATGCAGAAGTTCTAATTTTTGGGGCTACTTTCATAAACAATTATCAAAATTGAGTCCCGAAATTATGTGTTGTACAGTGTAATATATTTTATTCATAAAAATATAAATTCATATTTGTATTAAAAGCATTAAAAATTAAGTGAGCCTCATATACAAAGCACCAAACAGTAATCACCACAATAACTACAACATAATTACAATATATTAATATAAAAATAACGACACCTATACAAATTGGCAAATATCGGCACATGAATAGAACTCGGCCCTATATACTAATATCTGGTATAATAGTGCATTATCGGACAGGTCCTACTACTTTCTTATTATTTTACAAATTATTGGCAATTTTTTGGTTTTAAATATATTTTATGAAGTTGTTCGAATAATATTACTATACTAGCTAAACCCGGTGTGCTTTGCTACCCCCCCCACGTCATAAAATAAAACGTATTTATATATTTACAAACATTTATTTATTTAATTTTAATGTATTTATTGCAATGCTTTAGGCGAGACCATGTCCCTTTGTCCACTTACATAGTCAAGAATTTATTATTTTATAAGAATATCCTGTTGTGAGAATTTAATGACGATCGGTCCAGTAGTTAAGACTATATTACGATGTTTAATTTTTCTAAAAAGGGGCGTGGTCCCACTCACTTTTCTCCTGGTACGTATTCCTAATTATGCCAATACCATATGTACCAAATATCACCGACGTACGTCAAAAAATGCCCAAAATATGGCGGGTTAAATTTGTGGGTTATATGGGCGGTGCCACCCCCGTTTGTACAATCAAAACTTCATATAGCCTATTATTCCTTCCAGAGTCACAGTAACATGCTGTAAAAATTTCAGGCAGATTGGTCCAAGGGTTTGGCCTCCTATTAAGCACAAACATACAGACACACATTCATTTATATATATATATATAGATTAAAAGCAATATAATTTAAGGTGAAATGGGGCGAAAAATGGGGATTTGGTAATAAAAAAATGTATGTAGTTAAAAAGTATATAAAACTTTAGGTAAATACATATTACAAAAAAAGTATTTTGTATAGCAAACATTGTTAGTGGTATACGTAAGTATCTGAATTAAAAAAGGGGGCGATGAAGTAGGCGTGGTTCATAGTTATATGGCGACGTTAACAGTATTAAGAGCAATATACTACCAAATAAAAAAATACGTTGGAATGAACAAATTTGTATAGAGAACAAAAAGTATAAAACTTTCAAAATTTTGGCTTGAAAAGGGCCGTGGTTTAAGAAATCTTTATTTTTACCTCGCCTGGAGTATATAATGTGTATACAATTTGAAGTAAATCTATTAAAAACTATATGGGAGCAATTACATAATTTTTAAAAAGTGGGCGTAAAAATGGGCGTGTTCAAAAAGAAGTACTCTATTAATCATACCAGAGTCCCAGTTAAATGCTGTGAAAATTTCAAAAATATCGGTCCAAAGGTTTGGTCTTCAATTACAATATTTTAAAAAAGTGGGCGTAAAAGTGGGCGTGGTAAAAAAAAAGTACCCTATTATTCCTTCCAGAGTCACAGTAACATGCTGTGAAAATTTCATCAAAATCGGCTCAGCCGTTTTGGAGTCTATACGTTACATACATACATACATACATACAAACATACATACATTGAATTTTATATATATAGAAGATAGAAGATGTATTTACTTGTAGATATAATCGAGAAAATTAATTGTTCATTTGAATAACAAAAAAAAGATAATCTGTTATTCCATCAAAATTAAACACGATTAACGGCAAACTTTAGTCCTTGTTAAGTCGTAGCTTAAATCTTTTTTATGGAAGCTTGAATATTACTTTGCTAATCAGTCTTTCCAATTGTCCGTTTGGAAATCCCTGGCTGAAGATCACCACAGCATTGGCAGTAAAAAGTTTAACTTTAAAAAAAACTGCATGTTGAAGAATGTCAAAGTCATTTCAACAGGTTTTTAATGTTGATTTAAGCTAAACACAGAGGCCCAACTAACACATGTGTGATGACAATTCGTATGAAAAAATAAGTAAGAAAGTATAGTCGGTCAAGCCCGACCATATAATACCCTACACCCAGTTTTTCAGAAATGGGCGTTATATGGGAGATATGACCTATTATGGACCAATCATCCAAAAATTTAGTGTCATGATTTCTGTGAATATAAATATTATATGTGTTAAACTTTATGTCGGTATAAATACTTTTAAAAGATTTATGGAGGTTAAAGTGAATTACGAAGAGTGTCTTATATGGGAGTTTCGACTAATTATGGATCGACCATTATAAAATTAGGTATCATCATTTTTGTGTATAAGAAACTTATTTGTGTCAAAATTTATTTGGATACCAATATTTTTAAGAAAGTTGTGATCGTTAAAGTGATTTTCGGAAGTAGGCCTTATATGGGAGCTACGACTAATTATGGACCGATCATAAGAAAACTCTACCTTATTGTTTGTGTACATATGAAATATATTAGTGTTCAATATTATTTGGATACGAACATTTTTGAGAGAGTTCTGCTCTTTAACGTGATTTTCGGGAGTGGGCTTTATATATGAGCTACGAGTAATTATGAACCGATCTGCACAAACTTTGTAGATGTGTTTTGGCTTCATTTGCCACTCATTTGTGATGAAATTTGTTTGGATTCTTGCATAATTCAAACATTTATGATCGGTAAACCCCATTTTCGGGAGAACATTTGTATGGGCGCCAGGTGAAATAATGGACCGATTTCCACCCGTTTCAATCCCATCCATTCTTGGGTCGAAAAAATATCACGTACCAAATTTTATCGAAATATCTTCAATATTACGACCTGTGCTCTGCGCACAAGCTTTACATGGACAGCCAGGCAGCCAGCTAGCCAGACGGACGAACGGACGGATGGATGAACATCATTAAATCGACTCAGATTCTAAATCGATTGGTTTACTTTAATGTGGGTGTTGGACAAATATTTCTGGGCGTTACAAACATCAGCACACCCCCAATATACCCTCCCCACTATGGTGGTGTAGGGTATAAAAAGATGAAAAAGACTTTCTTGCTGCCAAACGCAAAAAGTATATTTTTATTGTATTTCGTACTCTTAATGGAATAAGTAAATAATAAGAATGAGAATAAGAAAAATAAAACGCCATACGACAAAAAAAGTGGACATTTGAGTTGGGTAAATGGTGTTTAGAAACCAAGTACAAGAAGAAACATCGACAGTCAAATGAAAAAAGTGGTAGAAGATCGGAGTACATGTAGTCTTACTGTGGACATGGGACTAACGACCTCGTATTCAACAACTTGTCTTCAGAAATTGAAAAGATAAACAGTATATAAATTATATCGTGAGTCAAAATCAACTACTGGTTACTCTACGGCCTGACTTTATGCCTTGTGATTGTTAATATATACGAATAAATATTTTAGTGGTATGTATAAAAATGGCAGAAGGTCTTGTGAAATATTTTATTGAAATTATACATGTTGTGGAACATTTAATTAATAATACAAAAAATTTTGTTTTAAATTATGAATGTTTGAGACGTTTACTTTATTATTTAGTTTGCTTATTTATTTTAATATAGTTTTATCATCTTAAAAACGTAATGTGCGTTTATGATATCAAATATCTTAATATTGTTTATTAAGATACTTATATGCACTTCATGAATGACTATAGAAATACTAAAATGACACAATATCTTCATGTTAAGTGTAGGGTAAACATTTCAAACTGCTTGACAAAAATCAAGCTTAAACAATTTTTAATCAATTATAACTTATGAGTATATATTTCAATTGTTTTATGATTGATGAGCCTGACAATAAAGTTGTTTAGATTTAAAATAAAAAAAAATTTAAAAATTTAGAAGTTTTTTTAATTTACTTGAAAACTTTGTAATGAAATATTCTCAGAAAACCACGACATACATATGTACCTTCTTACATACATATACGAAGCCCATTTTTTACATTTCAAATTACAGTTACAGCACGAAAATTAACACACGCAGGTTTAGTTAACGGACACAATTTAAAAATGATTTAACATTTAATACACAAATTTAAAGCCTGATAAAATCCATTTTCTCTTCAATAAATCAGGCAAATAAGTATTTTTAACAATTAATTGGCAAAGGTCGTAATATTAAACAAGATGAGCGCTCCAAAAATAATGGCAGAAATAGAAAAAAAGACTGGAAAAACCTGTAACCCACAAACCATTCGTCGGGTGCTGTATACTTCTGGTTTCCATTAGTGCTGACAAATTCTACTACTTTCCATTACTCAATAATATTCAATACTTTTCATTTGGCTACTCAATACTACTCAATACTTGTAACGCATAGTTTTGAAATTGTAACGCATAGTTTTTATCTGCAAATTGAAGTAGTTTCTTCATACAAAAATACATCTTCAACTATTATTGGTTTTGTATGTCTTTTATTATTAAATCAGAAATAAATGTAAAGCTAACTTTTAATTCAACGTCAACAACAACTTAAGAAATAATTAAAATAAATTCTTTGGAAAATTAATGAATTTTGTAGCTTACACATTGTTGTCTTTTTATACAGCGATGTATTTTGACGCACTATTTTACCCACTCAACTTGCTTAAAAATACAACTCAGAAAGTATCGAGTAACTACTTTTGAGAATTGAGTATCCAAAAAAAGGGCAAATACTCGATACTCGGTACCCATTACTCAATACTTTGCCAGCACTAAATACCATGGCTGTAACATCCGCAAACAGCCATTTGTAAACAGCACCAATAGAAGAAAACGGTTGAACTTCGTAGAGGAGTATGAAAATAAACATGAACAGTATAATATTTTTGACTCAGATGGAAGTCAAAAAGTGTGGAGAAAATTGAACACTGAGCTCGATCCAAAAAATATGGTATGGTGCTGTATTGCTGCATCAGGTGTTGGAAATCTGGTGATTATCGAAGAAGTAATGGATAAGATGGTTTATTTGAACATTTTAAAAAATAATTTACATCAAAGTGCAGTTAAATTGGGACTAACAAGATCAATTGCATTCCAACAGGACAATGATCCTAAACATACAGCCCATATTGTTAGAGAATGGCTTTTGTATAACACACCAAAACAATTAAAAACTCCGCCCCAGTCACCTGACCTTAACCCAATAGAACATCTGTGGGATTATCTCGAAAAAAAAAATCAGAAGTCATAGCATTAAGCCTCAGTTAGCCGACTGTAACGGAATGTAGTGTAATGACTTAAAAATGTAAGAAAATTCTATTTCTTACAGATTCATACATTACGGTGTTGCGTTACTTTACATCTCCATAACCATTTGCATTACTTTACACATAACAATATCCATCAGCTGTTTCTTACTGTTGCAGTTACATTCCTTTACAGTCGACTAACAGAAATACCCTAAAAGCTGCACTAATTGAGAAGTGGAATAAAATTCCACCTTCCGTTACCCAAAATCTTATCGCATCTATGCCATCAAGATTGAAATCTGCCAAAAAGGCCAATGGCTATCCAACAAAATATTAAATATAAGTCTGACTTGAGAAATCCAAACATAGTGAAGATTTTTGTGAACTGCATACTTACTTTTTTGACATTTACGTAATGACGTAATCCCTTTTGATAGTTTTCGACATGAGTATAAGACACATTCTTTTCTCACTTTTCTCGAGAAACGATTGAATATTTTGTTTCGCATCTTTTTGACGCGAGAAGTTTTCACTAAAGTTACAGCACATGGACCAGTGCCCATGTTTTCAAAATAGATATAGCCTATTGACATGGATCTATTTACGTTTTACATTTTAAGAAAATCGGTTTAGCCATTTGGGTTTACCGGTTTTTCTCCTTTTTGTCCCGACCTGGTCCAAGTTTCGAAGAAATATATTGCCTATATTTACGTTTGAAATTTCAATAAAAATGGTTCTGCCGTTTGGTTTTACTGGTTTTCCCCTTTTTGTATAAACTGAAAATTCCTCTTTTTACCCGCTTTTACCTCTTGAAAAAAGACCTTCGGAAAGGTACTTTTCCAATAGAAGAAGATAAAAAATAATGCAATTGCTTCAAAACAAAGTTAATCATTACTTAAGAACAAAATATTAAAATATCACTCGTTTTACGCTTTTTATGCCCTCCAGGCCCAAGTCTTGAAAAAATATAAAGCCTAATGCCACTTCCAGGTATGAGATTGGTTGTTTAAGAAAAAATGGAAAAAATTTTACCTGTCACATCCCTCCCTGATTCAAGTCCTGAAAATATTATAGCCTATTGTCGTTTCCTAGCATAGATATGTCTACGTTCCGAATTTCATTAAAATCGGTTCAGCCGTTTAATCGTGATTGCGGAACAAACAAACAAACAATATGTCTATGGATTATATTAATGTTTATCCCGTAATTTTGCACCTCTATCTGTGAAATTTTATAGAGCCAATTATGCTTACGCTGATCCCCTAAGAAGAATGTGTAATCAGTTTAACCAGATGTACAGATTTATTGATTTATTTATTGTTTTTTTAAACCCATAATTATTTGTTACATTTATTTTATTCCTTTATGTTAAATAATATTTTGTAAACTGTCTGTAAGGAATTCATTCCCATAGGCAAATAAATATAAATGTGGTAGTGCTAAGTTCACTGTACTACTTATAACTTGGTAGCAATATTGTTAATCAAGTTCTCTGTTATTATCAGTTGTTGTTAATTTTATTATGAATAATCTAGGGTATTGAGTTTTGAGTTTTCATTGAATTCAGTTTTAATATTTTAATATTTTGAATAAATAATTTGATTTTTGTATAAAACAGGCGTTTGGCTTTGGGGTTTCAATATTTAATCCTATATTTGGGGGCTCAACCGTACCATAAATCGGAGTATTCATTTAAAGGAAATGGAGTGGGCCAGCGCATTGGATCAGGACCTGAAGGATGCTTGCCAGGAATACAAATTATCGGATGATGGTGACAGAAGCACATTAATAAGACGTATCAAACTTTTCAAGAAAAACCGAGCAGAAAAACGGAAGTCAGAAGAGGAAGAACGAATTCAGATTGAAGCTATAAGAAGAAAGAAAGAAGAAGAAAGAATATTAAAAGCTGGGCATGAAATTGGAATCGAAGATGAAAACAATGAACAGCGTACTGAATCAATAACTAAAGACGAAAGAAGTGGAAAAGATGAACCACAAACTTTTGATGAAAAAGTAAGACGAGAAGCTGAAAGAAGGAAAGATGAAGAAGATGAAAAACGATTTGAAGAGATGGTCACAATAGAACTACGACGGCTGAGAGATATGGAACTACAATCAAGTGACTCAGTAGCAGCAGTCCAACCACACGGAGGTTGCGAAAAAATGTTTGATGGAATTATAAGGGGAAATCAGTCAGGAGTTACGTTGCGAGATGTCGAAGAATCAATGCAAAAGTTTTCTGGCGAAGGTGGTCGTGGCATAGATGAATGGGTGGATGATTTTGAACAGAACGCTTGTTTGCTAGGATGGACGAATTTTCAAAAACTCATCTACGCAAATAGACTGCTAACAGGTACTGCAAAGCTTTTTATGGACCATGAATGCAAAGCAAAATCATATGATGCGTTAGTGGCTGGACTTAAAGAAGAATTTAAATTAATGGTTAATAGTGCTACTGTACACCGAATGCTATGTGAGCGGAAAAAGAAGACAAACGAATCGTATCGTCAATATGTGTATACGATGATGGATATTGCTTCTCAAGCAAGAATCGATACAAGCTCTATCATCAGTTACATTGTCGATGGGTATAAAAGGCTCGCCATACAACAAAGCGTTCTTGTATGAATCGAAAACAATTGGCGAATTGAAGGAAAGGTTGCAGACGTATGATCAAATTCAAGCTAGAATTGTTTCAAAACCAGAAAGTGACAAATCGGAAAGATACTGCTTTAGCTGTGGCGAAAAGTCTCATGTATCAGACAAATGCCCAAACAAAGGTAAAGGACCAAAATGTTTCCAATGTAACGAGTTTGGTCATAAAGCTAACAGTTGTAGTAAGTTTGAAAAGCGTATGCCCAAGACAAATGTTCACGTAGTGGAAAACAGAACATCTTTTAAAGTTGTCAACATAAACGGTAATGAAGTGGAGGCATTAATAGACAGCGGAAGTCAAATAACTACAATTCGGGAAGATGCATTTTTTAACAAAGGTTTTGCCAAATATTCAAAAACAGATATGACAGTATGTGGTGTTGGATCAACTTATACAGCTGCAATTGGTGTGTTTAATGTCCAAGTAATAGCGGATGAGTGCAAACTCGTGGGACAATGTCATGTTTTACCAAACGAATGTGTGAGTATCGATGTAATTATAGGTACAAATCTGACGAATCAGGCAATTGTAAGCTTTTCACCAGATGGCGTAAAAATGAGTAAAAAAGTAATATCAACGAATGACGAAAAATCAAAAAAATATCAAATATCAAATCAATCAAACTGTTGGTTTATTTCCTACGAGGAGAGTTTGCTACCAGACATAAAGCACATTCAAAGCGAATCAATACGATCTGAGGTGAAGAAGATAATTACCGGGTACAAACCTAGACCAGCTAAAAGCTCCCCTGTAACTATGAAAATAGTACTTTCTGATGACGTTCCAGTGGCTCAGCGTCCGCGTCGTTTACCTCAAGTTGAAAAGGCGGAAGTAGAAAAGCAAATAAGTTCTTGGCAAGCAGACGGAATTATTCGACCAAGTACCTCCGACTATGCAAGTCCAATAGTTCTCGTAAATAAAAAAGATGGAACAAAACGATTATGTGTAGACTATCGGCGCCTTAATCAAAAAATTATTAAAGATAATTACCCGATGCCAGTCATAGAGGACCAAATAGATATGTTGCAGAATAATAAAGTTTTTAGCACACTTGATTTGGAAAACGGATTTTTTCATTTTTCAGTAGATGAGGAAAGTCGTAAGTACACATCGTTTGTAACACCAGCGGGTCAATATGAATTTATGAAGGTCCCGTTTGGATTATGTACCAGTCCAGCAATTTTTGGACGATTCATTAATACCATATTCAATCCACTCTTGCTCAAAGGCATTGTCTTGATTTATATGGATGATTTAATTATTCTGGCAGAAAACGAAGAAGAAGCAGTACGTCGATTGAAACTTGTTTTATGTACTGCGGAAGATTACAACTTGAAAATTAAGTGGAAAAAGTGCTGTTTGATACAAACAAGGATTAAATATAAAGGGAACGACCGATATGACGTCAAAAAGATTGGTGATCATGAGGGTCCAGGCTCGACATCTACAAGTGCAGACAACATGAAACCTTGGGCTACAGTGGTATGATAGCCCAGGTATCCGAGGCGGATGACGTGTAGGATGGCCGAGTGTGGTAGGGCTAAGTTCACTGTACTACTTATAACTTGGTAGCAATATTGTTAATCAAGTTCTCTGTTATTATCAGTTGTTGTTAATTTTATTATGAATAATCTAGGGTATTGAGTTTTGAGTTGTCATTAAATTCAGTTTTAATATTTTAATATTTTGAATAAATAATTTGATTTTTGTATAAAACAGGCGTTTGGCTTTGGGGTTTCAATATTTAATCCTACATAAATATAAATATAAATTCATTGCTTCAACAATAAATATCCTAATTAACGTATGCAATTTAGCAGCTATATGCCTTTAAAATCGTACAACTTCTAAGAATGTTTATTTTATTTACCCATAACCATTTAAATAAAAGTATTTCATGGATATTAGTTTTATTATTTTGTGGATATAATATTATATGCAATTTATGATTTTACTTTCTTTCAAATTCCATTGTGCAACAAAAAAAGACAAAGGGATTAAAAAGTTTTTGGCAATAAATGCTGCCAAAAACAATAAACAGTCGAGAAACTTGTTACGAAAAGTATGAAAATGATAAAAAAAAAAATAATGAACAAAAGCCACAGAATTATCGCACAGTCAGGAATCCCTTTCAGTTGCAAAAGCCAAAAGATGGGGGACGTTGGTTTGGTAAAATGTTATGGAAAGAGTTAACTTTCTTTTCAATAAAAAGGAACTTTAATATTGCTTAAATTTATCAGTTGTTTCTAACTATAGTTTAGAAAGAGTGACTAAAGAAAACGATCTACAGACCAATACATATGTAAGTAAACTATGAAAAATATACTACTAAGGCAACTTAACCGTATTGAGCTAAATTATATTTATATTAATGAGGGTGCTGCAGCTTAATTGGTTAACGCATTTGATCATTAATGTAGAGTTGGTATTTATAGCCCGGGTTCGATTCCCAGCCGCTGCCACTCAAAACAACATCAGTTTCTGATAATTATTAGTTTTCTTCCATCTATCATAACTAATATTTATCACAGCGCCCTCCCTCCCTCGGTGGTATAGCATTCAAACGCTACCGAAGTAAAATAATTAAATAAAGGTTTTAACATTAATGCGCCTACTCACCAACAGAGGCGTTGCAATGCTGCACTAAACCAAACATAATGCGCAATGACAGAGTTTTGATATATAGCTTTCTTCTACTTTCAACACCTTTACTTCTTCAATCTATCCGCTTTCCAAAGAAATATTAATTCCCTGAGTGTTACTCTCTTTGAAAAAAAAAAGTTGACGATTGTTCTTTGAAGAAAATAGGTCAACTTCAAAAAAATTCTCAAAAGCGAGCAAACAAATTTTAAGTATTTCGGGATTTAAACAGTTTTGTTTTTCTCCTGATAAATTAACTTTCAATTCGCAGTCTGTCTGTTTATTTAATGTTGTTGTAATCAGTTCTGTTTTGATTATTATTCAGTCCATAGGAAAAATATACTGAAGATTTGCCTTTTAGGGAAATATATTCAATGAGTTCCATTATTTAAATTTTAGTAAAAATTAACTCTTTACTGTCCATGGGGTCAATATAAGCACAATATTTATAAACTCTGATGATCATTACAAAAATATTAAATTAATAATTCGTAACATTTCCATGGCTTTTAATAATTTAGTTTTTGTTGGGCGAAATATTTTTACAAAACCTATAAAAAATATTTTTCCAATCATAAGGCCCGATGAGACACTGTTTACCAATATTCGAATTGGCCCGATTGTCAAAGATTTATTACATGAGGCAAATTTTATCGATTTGTAATTATTTTAATGATGAAAGAAAGAACGGTTTAAAATTTAACTTTTATATTTAAGTGTGCCTCTTATTGGACATATTTGAATTTTATAATCAAGTGCACATGTATGTACAGATATGCAAATATATGCATTTTGTGTACTATGAGACAAACATACAAATAATCTCTATGTTTTTTATAACTTTAAAGAGGATTAAAATCCTTAGATTTTAAATTTATTAAGTCGTTTTGCCACAAAACATTGCAAAAAGTTATAACTAGTACGAGGAGTAGTATTTAGTTTCTTGGCAATGAAAAAAAGAATCATTGTTTACAGTGCTCTTATATACATTCAAGTTACTTTTACGAAATACACATATGTGTGTATTACCCATAAATGTGTATTTTAAGTCTTTTTAAATGAATTTCTTTGTCAGTTTGGCAATTTGCAATCAGATGTCCTTTATCAAAGAATATTTAAAACAAAAAAAAAAAAGATTGTATCCCTTAAAAAGAAATCCCACACATGAGTTAACGGATCATTGCCTCCTGACAATACTCGTATAAAGTGGTAGAAAATTATGTATTTTAGGACGGACTAGTATTTGTTCTTAACAAATTCTTTTCAAGGTTGGCCAATAAAATGTTAATAAAATTGTTGGAGTACGAGAGTGACTGTAAATGAATATCTAGTGTTCAATACAGAATAACCTTTAGGTAACTAGTTATATATTGACAGTAAATGGCAATTCAAAGGAATCAACAAAAAAAAAATAAATTTTAAGGGTAGTGAGGCAAATTGTCATTGTCGCAATTACCTGATATACAGCATAACAGACATCCACCCTTCACCACCATACCATCACTGACACCCACCAACGCTTGTTACCCCCTGTTCTGGTTTTGTCTGAATTTTTATTTTATTTTTTTTTTTTGTATAATTCTTTGTAGCACTTGTGCAATTGGGATATTTTATTTTTGTGTGCACTTAAACACATTTAAAATAATAATACAAGTAAGAAACAAGTATTTTGAAAAATATCTATTTGGGGATTTTCTTTAAATGGCCTGGCCTGTCTGTTCTTAGTATATAGTCGTTGTTAACTCTAGTTATTTTTAAGTGAAATCCAAAATTAAAGTCAATTAATGGTTATCTTAATAGCAATGTACAATGTCAAAATTTTTTTGTGAGCTTAATTACAAAGATTTCTACATGAATTATAGTTTACTTACTTGTATAAGTATTAATATCGAACTCACAAAGACTTTAAATTGGGAATTGTTGAAATATTAAACCAATGGCTTCTTTTTTTACACTGTTATAACAATCACTCACATACATCAACATTAAGCACTCATGAAAATCCTCAACAAGCGACTCGTTATTTGAAAAGATCATATACGAGTATAATTAGGAAAATGGTTAAGTATGGAAATAAACGTTAACGAACGGAAATATATACACTAGGGCGGGGCAAATTTTTTGTCGATTAGAGCCGCCCCCTAGGATGATTCTATGGACAATTCTAAGCAACTTTGGTGAAGGAACCATGGGTCTATCTCGATTTTCGAGTCTCCCACTTTTCAAAAAATGCAACATCGTGTGAAGACAAATGCTTCAAATAACTTTCGGTACTCGTTGATGTTGTTGCGGTTTGCGATGTAGACGGCAATGCATTTGGATCCATTGTACACTTTTACTAAAAGAATTAAAAAATAACTGAAATTACCGAAAAATTTTTCTCGGAAAATAGACGAAAAATCTTACAAATATGCATGAAACGCCCTCTGGTGGTGTTCATAGGTAAAAATAAAGATCAAAAATTAATTTCTCGACCCCAAAAACCCCCCATATACACATAATGATGATGCGATGAATAAAAAATCGCATTTCGAATCAAAATGATGTTATAGGGGAAAAAATCATTTTTTGAAAAGTGGGAGACTCGAAAATCGTAATAGACCCATGGTTCCTTCACCAAAGTTGCTTAGAATTGTCCATAGAATCATCCTAGGAGGCGGCTCTAATCGATTTTTTCGGCTCCATACAAATTGGCCCGGCCTAATATACACATACATACATATGTATGTATATCCTTTACATTGCTCCCCTATTCATATCAGTAACCAAGAAATAACAGCACAATCAGAATAAATACTGATTGTCGTTTTACATAAAAGTGTAGCATAGTTGTTGAATCAAATCAAATTGCAATCAATTAATTGACATTAACTCTACGCTTAGTTTAGATTGCATGTGTTTACCTTATAACTTGATCATAAAACCAATATGATGTCATAGGATTCACTTACGTGGAACAGCCTCAGCTTCAAATATAAATAAAATTCAAAGACGACAAAACAAGCTTCTATGATTGATTACATTTGTCCCCTTGTTTAAGTATAACAAATTTTGACACCTATTGAACAAAAATATAAATATTAACAATAGGAGAAATTAACACAATTTATGTATTTAAAAAATGTTATAATTCCAAAATGTTATTATTTAAAATGTTACTATATTTCTGTTATAATTTTTTACTGTTCAATGTTATTATCGAAAATTTAAAATTATTTTTCTGTAAAACATGTTTTCAATTTTGTCAACCCCTTTCAAACTTATATCAAAAAAATTTTTACACATAGAAAATTTTTATAATTAACTCCTGAAGAAGATTTCCAAAGGAAATCGAAATATTGAGTGAATTATATATAAGAATTAAAAAATCTTTTATAAAAAACAAAAAAGTGACCTCAAGCTTAAAAATTATTTAATAAAAATATTTTTTAGGTCCTAAACTAGTAGGGCGTTAAATCAGTTCTACGAAGCTTGTATATGCTTGATTTCTAGTAAGCAATCTCGCAAGTGAGTTCGGATGGGTTTGCAACTTCAAGATACATACTCGTGCATCTGTCACGAATTTATCTGAATTCATCTTTAACCAATAGTACTTCTAAATCTCTATGGATGTTTTTATTCCTTTTATATAATGGTGTTCGCGTACTAAGAATTTTCGATTAGGATCTCTGTATAAGATTAATACTGGTATTACTTGCAGTTCCCCATAATTGATTGCTTTTAAAATAGTCTTATCTATGGTTTCAGTCTCATATGGACCCTCTTGGCTGCTATGTGGCGACGCCAGGTAAGACGTCTATCCAGATTGATAGATCGATATCAGAAGATAGTATGATAATTGTGTAGTAATACAAGTTCTATTTATATTTTTTGATATGGCAAAATCTATAAGGTTAGGAATTTCCCTAGAATCAGAGGGCCAGTAAGTAGATTGCACAGGTGATATGCATTCCAAGCAGTTCTTTCGATCAGCTAGAGCCTCAATATGTATGTTTGTCATTATAATCACTTAGAGTTTACTCCGCATTCCAGTCGAATGAATGTTGCTTGTTTATATTATTTATAAAAATTTTCTAGGCCATAATGTCTTATTCTGTTTCTAACTAGAATGCCAGTACCATCATCTGCATTAACATCAGGATAATATGTGAAATGGAAAGCGAATCCTGGAATATAACGATACTTTTATTATGGATGAAGTGGGGCAATTCAGAGTTTGTGTTGGTTCAAGCCGTTAACATTTCAGAAACAAATTTTCAAAAAACTCATTTTATTGTCAGGAATATTTGAATCATTTGGTTCTGCGCTCTTAAAAGATCTTGTATAGTGTTATGCATGAAACCTGGAAGTTCCAGGTTATTATTTTTAATTTTTGAATTTAATACAAATTATATTTTCTTTAAGGATAGAAACACTAGGATATTCCGAATTGGAAGTAGCGATGTGGTTTACCATTGATGACTCCACTATTTCACCTTTTATTAACTTTTGCCTCTCTCTTAATCTTTTTAATAACGTGATCACCGCCATAGTTTCTGCATTTTCTTTTAAGAGTTTTATTAATAATATCACACTCTCTCGAAAGGTGCAGGTCTCCGCATGCAACACATACAGTACGTAATGTGCAATAGTTCTTCCTATGTTCTTACTCTTGACAGTTAACATACTGTACAAGTTTATTACGCTTTAAAAGTTTCTCCACTGTTATCCTACGATTTAATAATTAACGTAAAAAGTAAATAGGATTAATTATATTGCCTATTAGTTTCTTATCGTCGGGCTCCAACGCTATTGGTTGGACCTCAGAAATAAATTGAATATTTATCATTTCTATATAAACTTGGGCAACGATTGCAATTCGTTTAATAGTTTCATGTACCTACCACAAAGTGGAGTTAATTCCCTTATTATATATGTACATATAAAAGGTATCCTATAATTAAATATAAAGCACAACATTCTCCATTTTAAGTTCGAATGTTTAAGTGAAAGTGTTGATTTGCAACTTTTGTTATTTGTGCTATAAGTTCCGGTCACATCATTCTAAAATATTGTGAAATAACGAAATTACTATAAATCCTGATTTTGAATTTAAGCTATTTAAGAATTTATTGCATTCAAAACATTTTTAATTTTATCTAACTTGTTGAATTTGAAAATCCGTTATTATTCGTAAAACGACTGAAAATCTGTTACAATTTTCATTTGAGAACTTGTGGATTACAAGAGAACGATGTAATGCGCCTGACTGCTCACAACATTTATGAACTCCAGACAATTTTCCGTCAAACACATCAGCTCTCAAACATTCAATTGTTTACATTGATTTCATGAATGAAATGAAAATTCCACCACTTGTTCAAGTGAAAAATGAAAACAACAACTTCAATAATCCAAACACCAACTTGTGTGCAACGTCCTAAATGTAAATAGTGGGAGTAGTATTGTGAGTTTCTGTGTTTGTGTAGGCTGAAGCTAAAGGTATGAACGATATAGAATTTACCACACACAGACTTCATGTCTCCTTTGGGACTGTTGTCAAACATCGTCAACAAACAACGCACTTGCCGCATCCTTCTGCTGCTGTTCGTTGATTTTTCCAAATCAGTTGCGGTTTGAATGTAAAACATTGCGTTACGTACAGTGCGGACATTTTATTTTGTTGTATATCTGCCGATTTTTCCTTAAATTCTATTCGATTCATATTAAATTGCTGCTTGCCATTTGCTAAGTAAACACAAACATACACATTTCAATATTAAGTCGTCATAAATGTTTTACGTATTCATAAATACGTGTACATATTTATTTAATGTTTTGCTTGAAACAAAATATTTACAAATAAAAAAAAATTAAATTAAAAAGCTTTTCAAATATTAATTAACTCGCTTGCTGGTTCGTTTGTTCTTGTTCCTTTTAAAGTCCTTTGTGCACGTGTTTCTTTGTGATTGTGTTTTTAATGAGTGAAAGAAAAATATTTAAAAGAAATAATATCTTCTAAAAACTCTAATTAAAAAGAAAAAGAAAAAGGTTTATTATTACCTAGAATTCCAAATCAAACAAAAAAATTACAAGTGAATACTTTATCGGGTGCGAAATTTATATTAAATTATTATTTATATTAAAACTTAAACATAATTTGGAATTTTATCTCACTTTGGATTTACATCTTCTTACTCATTTAAAGAGCATTTTGGATTAATTTAAATTGTAAGTTTGTAATATTGAATATGTACTGCATTCGTTGGATTTACATTTTGTGCTTAAATTTTTAAAATGTCTTAAAAATTTGGTAGACGTTCGAAAATTGTTTTCAAGTTACACTCTGATCGCAAATAGAACTATTTCGGTATTTTGCTTTAAACAAAACTATTTGTTTTAAATTAAAACTATTCTAAAATTAAAAAAATTTAACTTTTTACAATACTGGTAATGCCACAGCAAATTATTTCTTTAGAAAGTAGAATTAATTCCACACATTTGTTATATAAAAATAAAACGACAAACATTTTCATATGGAATTCACCTGTAGTTTTCATTTTATGATTTAAATGCTGGGGTTTTATTGTGCAATTAGAGTTGAAATCAATCAATCAATCAATCAAACAAACTACAATATACAAAAAATACAAATTAGAACGATTTTCTTTTCTAACCGAATTACAAAATAGTCTCTGAAACGATGCCAAACTAAAAATGTAGAAGCATAATGATGAAATCATTAGTAAATTTAAAAAAGCTTAAATATACGGAATGAGTTCGTAGTTATAATTCCGTTTGATTTGGTTAATTTAGTAACGATTTTATAATTCTGTAACCACAATTTTAAATTCACAACATTTTGTATAAAAAAGCCAAATTTTGGATAAAAAGATGTCTTGCAAATTACGGAATCGTGGTAATATTTTACCTAATTCCTTTTATGTTTAGCATTTCCTAAAAAGTCCTGTCATAAGTCATGTTTTTAACAATTTAAGAGACAGTTTCCCACAAATGTTTTTTAGGCTACATCTACTCGTATATTTAACATTTTGACATTGATTATGTAAAAGTTCTTCTTTAGTTTATTTGTTTAAATACTTCTGTTGTTTTTACCAAATTAATGAAACTTATTGATAAATTTTGAATGTTTCAAAATATTCTATAAATTTAATTTAGAAAAATATCCGCCGGTTTTAAATCGTTCACATTTTGTCTTATTAAATTGAGAAAAAATATTAAAGGATCAAAATCTAACATTTCAACTCCTGTGATATTCTGCCGAATTTCAATATTTGCTTTAGTTTAGTTTTTGGAGAAGTTCAATGTAAGGTTGTCTAATTCTTTCTATTATGTTAGATGTAATGATTTTAGTTTTAACAGGATTTTGCAATAAAAATCATCCTTAAGCAAAGAATTTCTTTAGACGATATCTTCCTTTTTCTTTCATGGTAAAGAAATAATTGTATAAAACTCAGTGTGGTAACATAATGGTTTATTAAGATAAATTTAAAACTAACCTCGAATATATCTAAAAATCTATTTGCACAATATTTTTACAAATAATTGTGTTATTTTGAGAAGCTAAGGATTAAAATATCCTAGAAATTCGTTATTCTAATTTATTACTAAAACATCACTTCTAACTATAACAACATAATAACTGATCATCAGGGAAACCAGAAATATGCTCTAAAAATATATATTATGCACGTAAAAGTTAAGAAATCTTACAATTTATTTTGTAGCAAAAGTATCATATTGAAAAAATAAGAAAAATTTAGCGATTTGTCAAGATTCCGGTTTTCTTGCTGATCAGTGTTCATTGTAGAAGGAAAATAAAACATAAGGAAAATAGTCTTGCAAATGAAAAAGATTTTAAAAGTTTACATGAACATTAGGAGCAATAATGCAAAAATTTATTTAGAAGTTATACACAATAGAATTTTAGCAAAATAATCTGTATTATTTTAATTTAATAATATCAGAAATAACTTTTTTATGATTAAAAATATATTTCTTGCATAAATTCGAAACAAATATTTTAATAATTTGCACGAATAATTTGCAAGTAAATATATTTTATAAATCGCAACAAGTAATTGAAAACATTTGAAACTATTAAAACGGGGTACCTTTGACTCTACTTAAGTGTACCACGTAAACCGACCAATTGAAAACATTTTATGATACTAAGCAGGTGATTTAAGAAAATTATATTTATTAAATTGAATTTGCAGTAAAAATAGTTAAGTTATGGTCACATTTTTCAAATATTTACTCAAACAAGTGTAACCACTTGTTTTAGCACAAATTTGTTTGACGTTGTTTAATCTTACAAGAGTTTTGCAAGATCAAACAGCATCAAATAAATTAAAATGAAATATTTGTTTTGCTTCAGCCTAAATAAGAATTTTTTTAATAAATGAACGAGTTCAAATATATGTTACTTATACTACGTTTCCACGGTGCATGCTGCGCTCTCTATTCATGCTTCACACCCCAATCATGTGCGAAACAACTGGCTTCACCATACAAAATTTTAAGAGCGAATCAAGTAGATTCATATTGAATCTACTTGCGAAGCACGAAAAATTGCACTCTTTTCTAATTTTTATCGCAAGTTTATCTGCACTAGCTGTAAAAATTGAATATTATTGTAAACAAAGCAAATTATTTTCTTGTTGCTGGAAGTAAAGAAAGTAAATACGTACGAATGTATGTTTTTTTTCAAATAAACTAACTAATTTTCACTCAGTTTTTTTGTCCATTAAAAAAAATATATTCCACAAATTGTAAATTCAGTTTTTTTTTATTCTGTTTGTTTATTAAAAACAACTGTCAAATCGAATCAAGTTTTTTGGTCATGTAAACAGCATGATTCATAAACATGATTCAGAGAGCGAAGCAGGTGATTCAAGTCATCGTGGAAGCATAGTATCGGGTTTTCCAATAAGGACTTGACAACTTTTTTTAAATCGATTGTAACGTGTGCTGTGTGGCTTGTGGCACCGTCTTGTTGAAACCACATGTCATCCAAGTCCATGTGTTCCAATTCGGGCCAAAAATAATCGCTAATCATTGCGCGATAACGATCGCCATTCACAGTAACGTGACGATCGTTATTGTTGACGAAAAAATATGGCCCAATGACGCCGCCGGCATGCAAAGCGCACCAAACAGTAATTTTTTGTGGATGAAGTGGTGATTCGTGAAGCACATGTGGATTTTCAGCAGACCAATAACGCATATTTTGCTTATTGACGAACCCATTGAGCCAAAAATGAGCTTCGTCACTGAAGATGATTTTGCGATGAAATTCATCATCTTGGTGCATCTTCTCCAGAGCCCAATCGGAGAACGTACGTCGACTCAAATGGTCCATCGGCTTCAATTCTTGAGTCAGCTTAATCTTGTATGGGTGTAAACCCAGATCCTTACGCAAAATTCGCCATAAAGTGGTCTTGGGGATGCCCAGTTCTTGAGAACGCCGCGGAATCGACTGATTTGAATCGTTTGCTACGGACGCCTGAACGGCAGCGATATTTTCGGAACTTCGACCAGGCCGTTGTCTCACTGGCACGACAGCATCACACAATGAATATGTAGACTCAAATTTTTGCACTAAACTTGTTATTGCTTGTCTACTAGGGCGAGAATTACGACCGAAAATTGGAGTTAACGCTCTTAAAGTTGCGGTCACCGACTCCGAATTTCGGTAGTACATTTTTATAATTTCCAAACGTTGTTCCTTCGTGTACTTTACCATAACGAAAATGTTAAGTTTATTGAAAAAAAAGAAAGCAACAATTAGATGATCAGTGAAATAGTGCGTTCACAATTTAAATTCAGAGTTGTCAAGTAGCTATTAGAAAACCCGTTATAACATTTAATCTCGAAATGTCAATTTTAAGTTAAACATTTTTGTATTTTTTTTGACAGTCTTGGATTATTTATCGGTAACACACGTATATTTGTTTACCATTTCAAGATTTTTTATGATATACTCATACTCTTTAGACTTAGTCAATTTTCCTATGCAAATATATTTGTATTGTTCTCCAATATTGGAAAAATATAAAAAATAGCAAGTGTCATAATACCTTTATCAACAGTTATTAGACATCTAAGAAATGAAATGGCAGAAATTGCTCATTTAGATGGCAGCATTGGAAGCGGCAGTGAAACGTCTTCTGTTGGTGAAGTGGAATTTGACCATAAAGCTTTAGCCCACAAACGAAGAAGAAAGAACAATGACTCAACACTTCTTTAAGATGAACTAAGCTTGTGTCTCAATGATCCAGTAGTAGAATTAAAGCGCAACGTAATAGACGCATTGGAAGAAATGAAATCGGTCTACCCTAAGCTTTACTCTCTTGCACAAAAATATTGCTTTTTGATTGGTACATCTGTACCATCAGAGCGGCTTTTTTCTAAAGCAGGTGCAATAGTAACGCAAAACCGGAACAGGCTGTCAAAGCTCCTAATTTTAAATTCTGTGCTAAATAAATGATTTTTTTTAATAAGTATGTAATAATAATTTTTTTATTTATGATAATTTACAATTTTACCTAAAAATATCGATTAATCGATTAAATCTTTCCAATTAATTGCAATCAATTATTTTTTCTTTTCGATTAATCATATAATCCATTAATCGATTATTCTTTTTTTTTTTTGTCATCACTATACCGCCGCACAGTGGCTGAAAATCGTTTTTCATTGGCCAAAAGTCCAATTTTTTTTTGTCACCGATTTTTAAAATTTTTACAACTTTTTGGAGCTAATATATCCATATTAAGGTAGCCAAAAAATTAGGTGAAACTATTAATAATTGTGGGCGTGGCATGCTGGCAAACTCAACTGTTTTTTTTAATTTCAGAAAAAGGTGTTTTTTATTTGTTTTTTGTCAAAAATAAATGGTTACTACTCGCAAGCTATCATCGATAATGGCCTGCGGTCTTTTTCATAATGTTGGTAGGATTATAGTCTTTAGTTGTTGTAAGTGGTTACCACTCTAGCGTTTAATATTAGGGGCGTTCTGAAATATTTATGAAACTACTATATTTTTCTGAAATTTAAAATTTAGTGGAATAGAACTTCTAGGGAACAAAAGGGAACAAGAAACGTATACCACCCGAAGAAAGGTGAACGTGTCTTCTTTAACCCTATATATACTTTTGCACCCGCCACGACCCGCCGGTAGAACACTTTTTTAATTTTAATGAAATTACTCTAAAAAAAATTCAAATACAATAGTGTATTAAATTTTCACTTTTTCGCCTAAAGGTTTATGTTTTTTTACTTTAGACTACGTAAAACTAAAATAATTAAATATAATACCTGCGAAAGGGTTTTATGGCTTTGTTTTGATTAGCAAAACAATAAGTCATAAAAATATCACAATAGGTTCTACAGTAAACATATGATCTCTTTCTAATATACCTGTTATCAACTGTTAGGGTCAACCAAAGTCATAAACAATTTTATAATAATAATCGCGACATTAAACCACTAAAGAAAAAAAACCCCAATATTGGCGAGATACTAATTAGTTTTACCTGATATTAACCCTTTCGGCCGCACTTGAATTTAGCTGTGACTACCAAGAGCATCACATATTTTTTCATGACTTTTTACTGTGGATCAAATGACGACTTATGGAACATATACTAAAAATCAGTTATGATTTGGATTTCGGGTCTTCAGGATCCATAAGAAACAATGGAACCAACAAAGAGTTAAGAAGTTCAAAAAAGAAACATGTTCAAGATGAATATCGCAAATTTGGATTAATTATAGATCAACCAAAACAAGGGTCAGGCAATACAAATGATGACAATACCGCACGAAGATTCTTTTCAGATCCAGAAACAGCATCTGAAATAACAGGAGTGGATTTAAACCTTATTTTCAGATTTAAAATAATCCTAGAAGTACTTGCGTGCAATGAAGAAATTGACGCTAGACAATTTGGAGATTATGCTAAGGAAACTGCAAAAATATATACAACCAACTACCCATGGAGAAATATGTCTGCAACAGTTCACAAAATCCTTTATCATGGAGAAGATGTCATTAAATATCATTTTGTGCCACTTGGAGATCCATCAGAGGAGGCTCAGGAAAAAAGGAACAAGGATTACAGAGCACAATACTAGAAAAATTTCACGAAATTCCACAAATGAAGATCTATTTAATATATTATTGGCAACATCAGATCCGTTCATATCTAATATTCGGAATCAATGGAAAGTGGAACATCGGGATTTAGATGAAGAAGCCAAAAAACTACTAAAGAACAGAAATAGCGCAGAACAAAATATAGAATATTTGCAATCAATATTTGTTTCAAATGAATAATAATTATAATTGCCTTCATTGTTATTTAAGTACGAAAAACATAGTATTAGTAAATAATTCTTTAAAAAAAAACCGACTTCAAAATTTCGGCCAAATAAAATGTTGGATTAATTTTCAAAAATGTTTAATATAACTAATGTTGTTGCACTTTTTTGATTGAAAGAAAGGATTTTGAAAATCTTGTTAATCTTCTAAAAAATCGGTTTATGCTAAATCTATAATGTTTTCCCATTAACAGAGCTAAATTTTGACACCCATATTCGATATATTCTTAAAAATTGGTTTATGCTATATATCCCCGATATATCTCAATCAATTTCTGAAATTTTAATTTTTTTTACCTTAAATATATTTTTCTGCAAGCCATATCTTCCAAATAAAAAAAAAATTATTTTTAAAATTGATTCATAAATCACGAAGTTATTCAACAATTAATAAGAGAAGCACAGAAAAAATATAGATAACGGTAAATAAAAAACCGTATGTCCGTCCGATCTTCATAAAAATTAAATGGGACCCACCTGCAAGCAAACCCTTTCAAACAAAAAAGAATTTTTAAAATTGGTTCAGAAATGACTATCGTGGAACAAACATAAAAAAAAGCAACATACCATTCAAATTGATAACTTCCTCCTTTTTGAAGTCGGTTAAAAATAATAATAAATAGAACCTACTATTGTTACAAATGCTAATAAAATCTATTGCAGTTTTTATTTTTAAAATGTTTTTTAAAATTATCAAATCTGACAGCAAAAAAGAATAAATTTTTCTGTAGTAACAGCAAAATCTCCAGTGAATTTTAGTATTTTTTTAGTGTAAACATTTTTTTGAGTGTAAAAATTTTTTTGAGTGTAACATTAAAAAAATTCCATTATCACAAAAAATAATTATAATTATTATTAAGTTCCAAATATTAAATTTTTTAATATGTAAATGAAAAAAATAAACCCATATTTCACTCCAAAAGTTAAAAAAAATCAAAAGTTGAACTTTGACCTAGAAGTCCTTAAAAAGTCATCAATCAATTTTAATGTAATTAAAACTGAGCCAAGCTGAACTAAATATCTATCCATTAAAAAAAATTACTTCAATATTTTGATCGGTTCAAAAGTTACAGAATTTTGGCCAATGAAAAACGATTTTCAGCCACTGTGCGCCGCTTATGAGCCTCCACACAACTAAATAAAATTTTAAACACATATGTATTTAATATGTACATACAATCTCTTTATCAGGTTGTCTCTAAATTCTGTATCTATTAGTTTTAATACCAATTTAAGGACAGATCTAATGTATGCAACTGAATATTTATGGACATGTAAAATAATGTTTAATAAAGATTTTTAAACTAAATCCTAAAAGCCAGAGAAAAATCATAAGTGGCACTATGAATATTAATTTTCTAATTTACACCATAAAAAATGTTCACTTTCTGCTACTTTCCAACGAAAGCAAAATTGAAGTAATAAATTATTAAATTTAATTAAATGACAACGACAATGTCACACAACATTTAAAATTTTTAGATATGTATGTATGTATATTTTGTATGTATTGACTCTGCGGTTACTTTAACATAAATATGCGAGTAACACACGGGTAAAGCAGTTCATAAAGGATAATAATGGGCTAATAACTAAAATCTCAGAGAAAAAGACTTAAAAAAATATAAATGTCAGTTTCATTAAACGTACACAGAGAGATGTATGAATGTGTGCGCGCAAATATGCATGTATTTTACACAAACACACAAGCACTAATGAACTCATACAAATAATCATATTTTACAGCTTACAAATGATTGAGCGTGGTGGAGTGGGTGTAAAAGTTTTTGTGTGTCGAGATAATTAGGAATTTAATTATTTATAACAACAACACACACTCACATGCCGACACGGAATCACACATGACACACAACTATAACATTGCATACATGTATGCTCAGATACAAACATTAAGACAATGGCTGACGTTGAAGATGACTATGAAATTTTAAATAAATTAAAATGAGTCTGAAGCTATGCAAACACCTTTTGTTTCCTGTTTGAACTCTTTATAAACTCAGTTACAGTTTGATTCGTTAAAGATTATTTTCGAAAACAATGATTATCACAAGTTATTCTAAATGGTGATGATGGCAAAGATTACAATAATTTATTTAATAATAACAAGATAAAATATTTTCATTGAGTTTAATTTAAATAAATTGTAAAGAAAAAATTAAACTTATAGACAGACATAAGATGTCGTTACCGTTTTCATATAACATTCAAATTTATTTCTAAATTGCTTATTAGGTGCCATGCCATTATTATTTATGTACTTAATTTGACGCCTTAAGGTATGTTATACTTTTACTTAATTAAGTGTGTCTCATAGACTTTCACGCATGCATACACACCTGCATATTAAACAAAACGAATCTTATTAAATTCATACTTATTTATGGATATGCTACTAAAACTATTTTTAAATTATAGTCTAAATTTTTGTACTTTTTAGGCTTGAAATTTATTTTTAGAGCAATTCCATATGAAAGCGATCACCTCTTGGACGACCCCTCTCCGATTTTAAAATAAATAGTCTCAATCGATTGCCCAGCAAAAAATAATGTACATACATATTTTTTTTTTTTTTATAGTGACTGGTTTAGTGGTGGTGTACACCACTGTCATGTGACAAAATTGAAGAATTCTTCATAAGGGACCTCATTGAAAATTTAAAAAAAAAAAACTACTAAACAGATATAATAATGTCAAAATTATAACTGGAACGCAAAAGTATCATTGCTTCATACCAAATATTTCTGATATGTCAATTAATGTAAAGCGGTACTCTTCGTCTGCCGACGTGCTAAATTTAAAGTTACTTTCATTTTATAATGATGCCAAGACAATTGAAATTTTTAATAAATATTGTAATTAAGTATAAGCAGCAAAATAAGAAAGATTTTTTCTTCACAAATGTATTTTTAACTGTAAAATAATTTTTAAAATGTATTTTGAACAAGGTGGTCTCTTAAATGCTCTTCTCCTGTCCAAACAAGGAGTCGGGGCCCATTTTTTTATTGCTGATTCTTAAAGCAAAAATTATGAGGAATCCAAAAAAAAAATTAGCCGGAAAATTTAGGAGCTTCTGTGGAAAATCGGAAAATTTAATTTTCATTGGAAAATTTAAAGGTAAATTTCTAAGAAAAATTAGGAAAATTTTATTTTTCAAATAAAGCCTGATTCAATACCTTTCCAACGAGCTATCACTCGTTGCGATCGCTTTAGTAGTTTTTTTTAAAACAATTTTCAATGAGGTCCCTTATGAAGAATTCTTCAATTTTGTCACAGACAGTGGTGTACACCACCACTAAACCAGTCACTATAAAAAAAAAAAAATATGTAGGTACATTATTTTTTGCTGGGCAATCGATTGAGACTATTTATTTTAAAATCGGAGAGGGGTCGTCCAAAAGGTGATCGCTTTCATATGGAATTGCTCTATAAAATTTGTTGTTAATATTCCATTTTCTTTATTTGTTTTTATTAAATTAATTACTCATAAAATCCTGCTTCATAACAAATTGTTAATAAAATTTGGCTCAATATTGATCCACAAAACAGAAAATTTTAATAATTCATATACTTGTTGTTCTAGGAATAAAATAGTTGTGAATATTGGCTTTTCAACTACCAACTCATTGTTTTTTTTCATGAGTTTTTATAAACACACTTGAGTAGTTTACTGCCGTTTTCTTATATACTCGTATGATGCAAGTTTATGTTAGATTATATGAGAATAATATCACTAGAATTCTTAATTACTAAAATCTGCTATTATTAATGATGATAATCGTAATTGCGCTGACAGATACAAAAACAATTTAATAACCAATAATTTCATTCAAAACTTTGTCATTTCATTTTTATACCCTTTACCATTATGAGAAGGGTATATATGCATATGTTTGTCATTCCGTTTGTAATTTCCACAATATAATTTTCCGACCCTATAAAGTATATATATTCTGCATCCTTATAGATAGCGGAGTCTATTAAGCGACGTCTTCGGGATCCAAATCTTTAATAATTCTGTCAGACATGCTTTCGAGAAGTTTGCTATTTAAAATCAGCAAAATCCTTTTATAAATAACGGAGATATGAGCAAAAGTCTGAGACAACCTCTGAAAAGTTCATCGAAAAAAACTATCAAACAAAGTGTATTAATATGTATGCAATATGTATGTATGTATATATGTATATAATATAATTATGTATCAACAACAAAGGTGAAGGGTATATAAGATTCGGCTAGCCGTATATGGCACTCTTACTTGTTCTTATTAGAAATTATAATTTAAAGTCAAATTCAATGTTAGTTTCATAGCAAAATAAATATTTAAATTCACAATACTTTCTCTCAATTGTTTTGCCGGGGTAGCAATTTTGGAATTTCAATAATTTTTTAATGCATAAGAATCAGAAAATAAGTCCCGTCACAGAATCGTACAAAAATCTACACATTCTATTAACATAATTCTGACATCCAGACCTTTTCATTCACCATTAAACTTGCATTATCTAGCATTGTCTCCAGATGTAAAATAAATGGAAAATTCTTGAGTGATGATTATTAATTCCAAAAGGTACCATTACATTGGGTCTAAGTACTATAAAAAGTGCAATTTTCGCACAAATGTGAAAAAGACGCAAAAATTTACTTAAACATTTTTTACAAAGAGGGAATTATTAAATTAATTAAGTAAATTTAATAAAATTTCCTGAAATACTAATGAAAATTCTGAAATATAATTAGAAAATTCTAATATAGAAATATCTAAAATTCAATTCAAAGTTTTTCAGAAACTAATTTTAATATTTTCAAATACAAATATAAACCTTTGTAATACAATTGGAAATCGTGTATCAATGCAGTTCGTTAGCTGTATGTTATCAAAAAATATTGTGCATTTAAATTCTACCAATTTAGTCCAACTAAATATGAAACTGAAAGTGCACTGGTCATAAGGTACTACCCAGGAACCAGTTTCTTCTCTACCAAGAGCTCATTTTCATAATTTTTCTCAGAAATAAATAACATATGTTAAAAATTCTCGAATCCACAAAGATCTAGGCATTCCTTTGGTGAAAGTCGAATTTACAAAACACGCCTCAAAATATGTCAGCAAACTTGAACACCATCCAAACCCACTTGCACGAGACATCCTTAACTTTACTGGCCATGTTCGGTTGAGAAGGAGGGATACCCTTGCTTTAACTCAAGCGCAAAACAGATGACTGGATCAGTGGATGTAAATTTTTTGTAGTATCATAATATTTTGTCTAGCACTGGCTGGACTTATTATTTTCTTTTAGTATTAAGATTCAAAAACTTATTGTCATTTCATTTCTGAAGATCCAATAAATAAATTAAATGTATTAAAAAAAAAAAAAAAAGAAATAAATAAATTGGATTATCTAATAAATATTTAAAAAACCTCAAACTTTACTAAACTGACAAAACTGATTATTATGTATATATGGTTTCGATTCCAAAAAGGATACAAGAAAATGGGAACGTTAATGTAGATTATTTAATAACGGTATCGAACTAAATACGGTTCCAAGTCTAACCGTGGCTTAGCGATAACTATAGCCAAGCTTGCTCTACATGATATTTCAAGCAAAAAAAATGTTCCATAACAAATAAAAATTCCCTCAATGGTAAATCTCCCAAACTGAGTATTACCATAAAATATCCATAAGTGTGTGCTATGTTCCACAATAGATTCCAATACGTATTTGTTTAAAGTAAATAGTAAAAATAAGCATATACGAAAAACCACTGACTCGATTGACCGTAATGACATTAACATTGAAACAACATTTACTTAAATATAATTGAAATAATATTAAACGCCAATTAAATGCTACTCCATGGCAAACAAAAAAATCAGTGTAGAAAATCGTTCAAGTTAAACGAACAACCAACGCTTAAAAATATGGAAAAAATAAACATTTTTAAAATTATTTCAATTTTTCATCTTCTTCTAAATTGTCAAGTGCAGTGTGTAAGCAATTCTTTTAATTTTTTTTAAAGACAATATCTCTGAAAAGTTTTCAATTTCTTACAGCGCGTTAATATTAAATTAGTTAATTTGCAATGCAAGTCATTGGATCTAAAAGTGGGAGATTTTGAAAAATGTGTTTTGAAGGCTGTCAGACGGGATGTAACTGAAATATCGGTGTATTTTAAATTATTAAAAGCTGTAAATAATACCTCCGTATGTTTTCTTCTTATGCACTTATCGCAATTGCGGCTTTAATAAATATTTATTTATTAGATTAGTTTAAAAGTAATAAAACGTGGATATTCGACAGTAAAACCTATTTATCAATACAGGGTGGATTTGTGTGAGTTTTTTCGCAATAAAAGACGTAATCCTGTGGCGGAGATTTTTTACAATATGTTTGGCTTAACGACATATTCAAATATGAATCATACTTGTCCCTATGATGTAAGTTTTAGAAATTTATTGTTTTTCTTTTAAAATCAAACATTAACTTTCATTTTCTTTTAGCACGACTTGATTGTTGATCATTGTCGTTTGGATACAAAAATCCTGAATATGCTTAGCATTGGTCAGGGTGAATACACAATTGCAACGATTTTTTTCATTGAACATAAACCAAGCGTCGCTATAAATTGCAGTGTTCGGGTTTACTAAGAAAACTTTTGTAATACCCAATATCCAATACATATTTGTTCAAATCTCAGTTTGTAATTGTTGTATGTTTTACATTGTATGACACGTTTTGAGCAAAGTCGTAGGTTTATGCTGTTAAACCTTCAAAATGCTAAAAGTGCGGTATCAATAAATATACGGATATAAAAAGAAAAATCTTATTGAATGCACCTAAAAAATTTCTACATTGTATGAAAAATCTCTTTTATTTATCGCTTGTCTGATGAATAAAAATGAAATTCAATGCGTCTAATATACATCTAAAATTGTCAAAATATACAAAATGGAATACAAATTTTTTAAAATATGATTATCGCCCAATCGCTTATTGAATGCAGTTGCAAATAGTCCTTTAGTCTGGTTATCAGGGTCATCAGTCGTTAGAGCATAAGTTAATTGTGGTTTTATATATGGTGAATTTCACATCAAGTGACCCAATTTTAAAAATCGATGTCTTCCGATTTGGATGAAATTTGCACCAAGGTTAGTACTATTGAATAGTAGGCCAGAGACAAATTTTCAGCACTATTAGTCCAGAAGTGCCAGAGTTAGAGGGGGTCAAATTTTCACATTTTGGTCAATTTTGGTCATACAGGGTTTTTTTTAAAATTAGTGTAACTTTTTACCTATTGGTCCTAGAAAAAATTGTCCAAAGGACTGTAGATAGCTATTTTTCAAAAATAATTTTTTTTTAATGTTTAAATTTTTTTAAAATTTTTTTTTTTAAATATTTATTTTTAATTTTTTTCTCAAAAGAAAGCTTAGACAATTTACTTTAGGGCCTTTATAATCGCTTAATGGGATGCGAGTGGGATATCTATCAAAAAAATTATTTTTTAACTCAAGAATAGGATTTTTCAATATTTGGCACATGTATCATTTTGTCTCTGGCCTACTATCCAATAGTACTAGCCTTGGTGCAAATTTCATCCAAATCGGAAGACATCGATTTTTAAAATTGGGTCACTTGACGTGAAATTCACCATATTATTTTTTTTAATTTCAATGTAAACTTAACATTGGGATATAGGCACAAAACCTTACATCTTCTGAGTTCGATGATATTTGTAGTTCTACTTTTAGTAAGTTTTTACATATTGGATAAATTGTATTTTGAATGATTTTATAATAGTTGTATAAATGATTTATATATTTTTAGGGAAACATAGAGCTTTGGCTAGAAACTCATTTTTAAAGTTTTTTATTAGTAGAAGAAATGATCAATCAATGCAATAAATTTTATATTAGATATTTTTAATTTTTAAATTTATATTAGTTCAAAAAGAAAAACCCAAAGAATAATTTTCGGCTTTCGGTTTGAAGCCATGAAAAATGTAAATATTGATTAAAATTAGACAACAAACTCTACAATTAAGGCATAAGGAATGTTAATAAATCGTATTTTTTAAATGTTTAAATGAATTTCTTAGAATATACAATTCGAACGACAAGTTGTAAATTGAACAAATATGTGTGAATTTACTGCTTTGCAAATATGAAATTTGTAAAGAATCAACATTATTGAAATTAAGAAATATTTACACTTAAATCGGTTTCAACTGCTGGCCTATACATACATACCAGGTCGAATGCAATGTATAATTGCCTTAAGCAATTGAAAGGTAACTCGGTGGCTTCGTATCAACACGGCAATTTTTTACAATTTATCAATTTAAACTTTAACTATTATAGGTATATATTCAAATATATCGTATCGTGGACTGAATTGTTAAAAATTAAAATAGTAAAAATTAATACGATTTCTGATATTAATGATTTGAACATGTTGACGATTAATGTGAATTTGATTTAATGTTCCAATATAAATGTTTAATTATTTATAAAAACCATTATTTAAATATACATTAAAAGTACACTCTCAACTCAAAAATATATAAATTATTTTTGTGCATTTGGTCAAAACCACTTAAGGGGACTATACACTACGTGTTTTTTACATTGTATATGTCAAATTTTACATATGGAATAAAAACATATAGTTGGTGACCTCATAAACTTTGCTTGTGTAAAATACATGTGGAAATACATATGTAATTTTTTCGATTAGAACACGCTCTATTTTCTTATGTTCAAACACATGTTTTCAAATGTATATGCCATGCGAAAAGATTTGTCGACGGTTAAATATCTGCGCTATCATTAGCGCTATCATTTTGTTAATTTAATAACAATGATATAAATTATTTAAAAATTTTTGATACAAGCTCCACATATTGTATATTAAAAGACGAAAAACCTTAAATCAATATTTTTGACACCGGCATTTTAGTGACGCCACCAAAAATTTTTGCAGCGGCTTTAACGCATTTTTCAAAGAAACGACATGGAAATTTATGTGTAAATAATCATGGCGATGTCACGTGTAATTGTACATACAAGTTGTTGACCAAAAATTAAAACCCTTATGTAAAATAACCAATTTTGACAGACATAAAGAAAAACATTTGGGTTGTAAACTTAAAAATACATAAGCAAATACACGTAGTATATAGCCACCTTTAGAATGATATTGGAAGTTTCTTTTTGTTTTATTGTATATTTTCTATAAAACTTTATGCACGGAACAATAGTGTTTTTGGATATATGCGAATAGCCTAAAACATTACTTTGCTTACGAAAGTTTAACCTACATGTATGTGAAAAAATAAATAGTTACTATTTAACAAAAATAATCAATTCTTTTTTAAATCAAATCAAAAATTCGATCACGCATACTCTACCAGATTTATTCTTATATTCTGCATGTGTAGGTGCGTTGCTTTGTTAAAAAATAAATTGTATTTCAATACTATTTTTCAAAAATGGTACTAATTTCTCAAATCATATATATATACTATGTCTCCACGGTACATGATTCGCTCTCTATTCATGCTTCACACCCCAATCATTAGTGAAACAACTTGCTTCACCATACAAAATTTTAAGTGCGAATCAAGTAGAATCATATTGAATCAATTTGCGAAGCACGAAAAATTGCACTCTTCTCTAATTTTTATCGCAAGTTTATCTGCACTAGCTGTAAAAATTGGATATTATTGTAAACAAAGCAAATTATTTTCTTGTTGCTGGAAGTAAAGAAAGTAAATACGTACGAATGTATGTTTTTTTTTCAAATAAGCTAACTAATTTCCACTCAGTTTTTTTGTCCATTAAAAAAAATATATTCCACAAATTGTAAATTCAGTTTTTTTTTTATTCTGTTTGTTTATTAAAAACAACTGTCAAATCGAATCAAGTTTTTTGGGCATGTAAACAGCATGATTCATAAACATGATTCAGAGAGCGAAGCAGGTGATTCAAGTCGTCGTGGAAACATAGTAATACTGCCTTCACAAGCCATCAAAGAACCACCTCCGATATCTATTTTGAGAAATGTCATGGTTCCTTCCTTAGGTCTCTCCACTAGCTGTTGAAAACATCTGGACCATTAATATTTAATTTTTCTCATCCGAAAAAATCACTTTAAACAAATATATGTTTAAATAGTGCAACAATTACAAAAAACAAAAATTGTCTCTTTACCTGTACCTGTAATAGCCTTGGCACATTTATGGCTGATTTGATTTGGACAAATTCACTTCACATTCATTTATAATCCAACAAAGTCTTTTCATTGTGCTGCAGGCACAGTTTATAATTCTGCGATTGTTCCGTTCAGAAAATTTGCTTTCGGGCCAAAAATTTAAAAAAATATCACTAACATTTAGTTTTTATTTATTTTTAAATATGTTTATGTTTAAATAGACATGTCCGCTCACCTGTACATCTGTGCGTCTGTCCGTCTGTTGAAATCACGAAGAATTTGCAATACCAAACATTCTTTGATCCACCGAAATGTTTGGTATTGCAAATGGGCAAAATCTGTCCAGTAGGATCCGAGTTATAAATCAAAGTGTCAGACTACATCGATATTTTTCAGATATTTTTGCTAATTTCTTCATATATAATGCAGATATCATAAAATGTTGCACACTTTTTTATTAAACAACGACAGGTCCTGTTGAAAATGATAGGAATCGGTCCACGATTAATCATAGCCCCATACAATTGTCTTGCCGGAATATGGCTTTATTGTACATATATGTCTATAGAAAAGCCGCATCCAAACAAAATTGTGCAATAATAAGCTTCATGCAAAGTGAAATCTCAAAACAATATTTTGTTTGCATCGGTTTCTATTTGACCATAGTCCCCATATAAAGGCTACTTCCGGAAATCACTTAAATGTGCATAAATCTCTTATAAATCTCCATAATAGGTGATTTGGTGGTGGGTATATAAGATATATAAACTCTTACTTGTTTAACCAATATTTGTTAATTTGTACGAGTATTTGTTGGATATATTGGCCTATCCCTACAGCAGCATTTCAAATTACTAATATGGCAACTCTGTCATCTTTGACATTTTTCTTTTGTAACTTGTTTTTTATTCTTACTTGTTTTTTTCTATCATTTCCGGTTTTAAAACCTTCTTACTTTTAATTGAACCTAATTAATAAACAATTTTGCACTTGAATTAAAATCAACATCACTGCGTTTTTTCTATAGGTTATGGGCCCAGAACCCAGTAAATTTACGCATAATTATATTTTCGATTAAATTTTTTTAAAGAATTATGGCGACAGATATAAAAACATCAGTGGCAAAGCTTAATGCTGAAAATTACTTCACGTGGAAGTTTAAGTTGGAGATGCTATTGATAAAGGAGGGTGTCTGGGAGGTTTTAACAACACTAAAGCCAGCAACAGATAATGATGCATGGATAAAGAAGGACAACAACGCAAGAGCAACAATATCTTTGGCGGTAGAGGATGACCAGTTGCATCTAATAAGGCAATGCAAAACGGCGGCAGAGATGTGGCAGAATTTACAGAATTACCATGAAAGGAAATCTTTAAGCAATAAAGTTGGTATAATGCGGAAAAACTGCAGTATGCGTTTGGAAGATAATGGTGATATAAAGGTTCATATTGGTATGATGAGTGATTTGTTTCTTAAGTTGCAGAATTTGGGTGAAGATACTTTTAGCGAAAAATGGAACATTGCAATGCTGTTAAGTAGTTTGCCTGCCAGTTACAATAGCTTGATTACTGCACTAGAATCACGGTCTGAAGAGGATTTAACGATTGGATATGTTGAATCAAAATTAATTGAAGAATATTCTAGACGCAAAGGTGGCGATTCCAATGATTCACAAAAGGCTATGCTGGTATCCAACAGAAAACAAAGTTCAAATATAGAGTGCTATTTCTGTCATAAAAGGGGTCACTTAAAGAAAAATTGTGTTAAATATAAAGAGTGGAAAAGGAAACAGCCACAACAAAAGGCAAATACGGCTACAGATAATGATTTTTGTTTGGTGACAACTGAAAGTTCTGGCAAGTGGATAATAGATTCCGGTGCGTCCTGTCATATATGCAATGACAAAAGGTTATTCGTGAACATAGATGGTGATCTGCGAAAAGAAATAGTTTTGGCAAATGGTGAGAAAGTCATATCAAGCGGTGAAGGTACAATAAAAATAAAGCTGAAAAGAAATAACAACGACTACAACAACATAACCTTTGAAAATGTGCTGTACGCCCCTACAGTAAACATGAACATATTATCAGTTAAACAATTAACAAGAAAGGGTTGTAATGTCGATTTTCAAGATGAAAAGTGTATTGTACGAAAAGATGGCAAGGTAGTTATTTATGCAACCTCTGATTCGGGGCTGTATTTATGTCAAATTGAACACCATTTAAACCTTACTAATGTATGCTCAGGAAACTGTATCCATTATTGGCATAAAGTTTTAGGCCACCGAGACATGAAAGCTATTGAGACTATGAAGCTAAAGAATCTGGCAGATGGTTTAGAAATCAACAAGTGCGAAGTAAACGATTCCTGTCAAATTTGTCCTGTTGGTAAATCAACTCGTACACCATTTCCTAAAAAGGAAGGGGTAAGTTCAGAAAACAAATTTGATTTGATCCATACTGATTTATGCGGCCCGATGGAAATTGCTACCCCAAGCGGTAATCTATACATACTAACATTTATAGATGATTATAGTAGATATTGCCATATTAATTTGCTAAAGCACAAATCTGAAGTTCCCGAAAAATTAAAAAATTTTGTTTCCTTGATCAAGACAAACTTTGGTGTTAAACCAAAAACATTCAGATCTGATCGTGGTAAGGAATACATAAATAAAGAGATAGTTAATTTTTTGGAAAATGAAGGGATACAGATTCAATATACAGCCGGCTATAGTCCGGAGCAGAACGGGGTCGCGGAACGCAAGAACCGGTCGCTTATTGAAATGGTAAGGTGCATGCTAGCGGAGGCAAAACTACCGGGCGAATTATGGGGTGAGGCGGTATCTACAGCAAACTATTTGCAAAATAGAATTCTTACTCGAACAACAGGGATCACTCCATATGAAAGAATGTTCAATAAAGTTCCCAATTTAAACCATTTAAGAATCTTTGGTGAAACAGGTTTTGTTCACATTCCCAAAATAAAGAGAAAGAAGTTGAGTGAAAAATCTGTTAAAATGATTTTCGTTGGATATGATCCACAATCAAAGGCTTATCGAATGGTTGATGAAAATCGTAAAATCCATATTTCACGAGATGTAAAATTTACAGGCAAAATTGAGGGATTCTATGATAAAGATAAAACCTGTTCCAACGAATTTGAAATTTTCTTTAAAGGAGCTGTTGAAGTGGAAGAAAATAATTCTGGGGAGGAGTCTGATGATTCGTTTGAGTCGTTTAATGGTTTTGATAGTGATGAGAATTGCGCAGATAATTTAAAAGGTATAAGGAAATCTGAACGTAAAACTAAAGGAAAACTCCCGGCAAGGTATGTAAGTACTATTCAGGATTATGTCCCTACAACGTATGCCGAAGCAATGCAAAGTGGTGAAAAAGGTAACTGGTTCAAGGCTATGGAAAAGGAATTTGAAGCTTTAAAAACTAATGAAACTTGGGTATTGGTGAAAAGGCCCAAAGACCGAAATATTATCAGCTGTAAATGGGTTTTCAAGAAAAAGTCCACTGATGATGGTGAACAATATAAAGCCAGACTCGTAGCTCGAGGATTTTCACAACAGTACGGCGTGGACTTTGATGAGGTTTTTGCTCCAGTGGTGTCACATATTACTCTTAGAACACTTTTTTCTATTAGTGGAAAACGGAATTTTAAAATTCACCATATTGATTGCGAAACAGCTTTCCTAAACGGAAAATTGAGCGAAGAAATTTTTATGGAACAGCCCATAGGTTTTAAAGAAAGGGTTCATGAAGACATGGTATGCCTTCTACAGAAATCAGTTTATGGACTAAAGCAATCGGCAAGGGCATGGAACCAAACACTTCATGAGGTTTTATTAAAGTCTGATTTTCATCAAAGTAACGTGGACCCATGTTTGTATGTACATTCAGAAGGGGTCAGGCTGACTTTTGTTTTGATTTACGTGGATGATATATTGATTGCATCAAAAGACGAAACCACAATTAAAGCTATAAAGAATATTTTCGAAAAAACATTCAAGATCCATGACTTGGGACCAATAAAGCACTATCTCGGTTTACATGTGGAACGCTCAGAACGTGGTTATTATTCTATTTCACAATCGAAGTATATTGAAAAGATGTTAGCAGAAGCTGGACTTGACAATTCAAAACCATCCTCAAATCCATTAGAAGTCTCATACGGAAAATCCGGCATGCAGCAAACAGAACTTAGCAACAACAAAAACTATCAGAAACTTATTGGAAGTCTGCTATATATATCGTTAAACTCAAGACCAGACATCACAGCTGCTGTTAGTATATTAAGTCAAAAAATCTGTAAGCCAAACGAAGAGGATTGGACGGAACTGAAAAGGGTGGCTAGGTACCTCAAAGGAACCATTAATATGAAACTGTTTATAGCACCAGATAATGACGAAATTTTGTCCGGTTATTCAGACGCTAATTGGGGCGAAAATCGATTGGATCGAAAATCTAATAGCGGATACCTTTTTAAGGTTTATGGTGCTCTTACTTCGTGGGCTTGTCGTAAGCAGACATGTGTGACATTGTCTTCGACAGAGGCAGAATTCGTTGCACTCGCTGAGGCAGCAAAAGAAGCGTTATGGTTAAAGCAGTTACTCGCAGATTTTGGAGAACTTATAAGCAATCCCATCATCATAAAAGAAGACAACCAAAGTTGTATAAAGATCATTGAAGGTTTCAAATTGAACAACAGAACCAAACATATTGATATAAAATACCACTTCGTTAAAGATTACGTGAAGAGAGGCATAATAAGATGTGAATATTGTCCAACCAACGACATGGAAGCAGATTTACTTACGAAACCACTCCCACCACACAGAATAAGGGACTTAAGATCCAGAATTAAACTGGTTGACAATTTGGAATGAGAAGGGGTGTTGGATATATTGGCCTATCCCTACAGCAGCATTTCAAATTACTAATATGGCAACTCTGTCATCTTTGACATTTTTCTTTTGTAACTTGTTTTTTATTCTTACTTGTTTTTTTCTATCATTTCCGGTTTTAAAACCTTCTTACTTTTAATTGAACCTAATTAATAAACAATTTTGCACTTGAATTAAAATCAACATCACTGCGTTTTTTCTATAGTATTGTACACTTACCTAATTTATCATCTTAAAAATTCTATGCTTTATGTTTTGGTATTCGGTCAAAATATGGATGGAACTCCGAATATTAGTATTATGCCGATTTTTGGCCTAATCTGAATACTAGGTCGGAATCTACAATTTAGCAACCGCAATATAACATTTTAGTCCGATCGAATCAGGAGTTTATAAATGGGAGATGTAGTTCCTAATATTTCGATTCTGCCTTAATGTGCTTATAAATGAGGGTAAACTCGTAAAAATAATTGAAAGAGAAACTAGTTGTAGAAGGTGCATTACAAATTTACTTACTATTGTGGTATGTTCTCTTTGTGCTGTCCACTGGTCTATATAGATTTAAGATATGACCAAGATATTAAGCTTTAGTTTAATAGTTTCATAAGTTTGTATGTACAATGTTAACATATGTTTTTCGTCACAATCAAACTAAAATGTAATGTTTTTAACCCTGGATGGTTACTGTTCGTCGAATCGACGAACTCATAAAAAAGAGTCAAATTCGTATGGAATTTTAAGATAGAAAAAAAATTTTGTTACATTATATTTTTTTTTTGTTATTTCTTAAATAAAATTCTTAAATAAAAATATTTTTGTTTATTTTTAACTTTAAAAACTGTTCCGCTAAAATTATTTTTAGAAATTCGGCGATTCAACAAAGATTAGCCTTAATGTACAAAAATCTAGGGTTAATAATGTACGTTTATTAAAATTTCGAAAATCTCGGAATAGAATAAAGCGCCATATTATTTTCTATATTAAAAATTAATTTTTAAAAAGTGTAAATTGTTTTAATATTTCTATGTTGATGATTTTTATTATTTCCATGTGCATGTTTTTGCTTGTTATTGTGGCGCTAAATTCTAAGATTTAATGGCGTCATCTCGTACGCCATATTGTTGTTAGTACGTTATTAGTATCTAGAGGTAGCAGTCATTCTCATTGTTCTACTCGAACAATTGTTTCGTTTGGAAGTCATCTTGTACCTCCCATGGTGAATGTTTTCAACGATTTTCTTACTTGTTTGTTACATTTTGAGGTTGTGACAATGAAAGTAACGTGTAAAACACGTGTAACACTCTTTCGTTTCTTGTAGCTTTTGTGTATAACTTTTTTATTCTCATACAGATTCATACATACATTTTACTGCTTGTAACGAATGTGTGGATGTTTGGAAATTTTGTAGTTTAGTGGATGGTTCCATGTACGAGTAAGTACTACAATATTGCTTTTGTTTATAAACGTTGTTTAACGGTAATTTTAAATATAAATACGACAAAAACAACAGCCGCAACATCATCAACAATAACAATAAATAAGAGTTTTATGTTAAAAGTATCTGGCTGTACCGAATCTTATATACCCATCACCAAAATTATTTATTAATTACACATAAATTCACACATTTATTTGTTATCGTGATAGGAAAAACGTTTTTCTTATATTTATATCTAAAACTTTTAACCAATTCAGCATATTTGGTCATTATTGAACACTGATATTAGAATAACCAGAACAACCATATTTCTTGTGTGTTGTAGGTATAAACATGTGATTTAGAAAAAAATCTAAACAAAAGTTAGTTTTTATATATTTTTAAATAATACTAAAAATTTATAAACTTACGGTCTTTCTCTTAAGTAAATCAAAATATTTAACGATACAGTTGAAATATAATTTTCAAATTAAAATTAAACGAATTATTGAGGAAATAAAGAAATTTTAAAAGTAAAAATGGAGTTTTTAAGCTCTCCTTTCATAATTACCAAATCAAATTTATAAATTCAGTATTTTATTTGCTTTTTACATGTGTCTCGAAAAAAAGAAGTTCGCGGTACACCACCGAATATGAAGTATTGTTGCAAGACAATTTCGAAAAAAAAATTTTTTTTTTGCCGAAAGTAGGGATCGCCAAAATACATTTTTTGTTATATCTTCGGCATTTATAGTCCGATCTCAAAGTGTGATATATCGATGTTTTTGTCTTGAGGAGATCTATCGATGTTATTACCTCAAATATCCCGTTTTAATATTTACTCACCAGTTCGCAGTTCCTACCACCCTAATGTACAACCCTAATATCAAAAAATAAAAGCTCACAAAAAATTATTAAACTTTTGTAAAGGAAGTTTTTCGATAATTCCAACAGAACTATTGAAAAAATGAATTTTTGTTTTTTTTTTGCCGAGTGTGTGAGTGACGAGTAAATGGAAAACATTGGTCTCCTCAAGACAAAAACATCGATATATCACACTTTGAGATCGGACTATAAATGCCGAAGATATAACAAAAAATGTATTTTGGCGACCCCTACTTTCGGCAAAAAAAAACAAAAACATTTTTTTTTTTTCAAAATTGTCTTGTAACAATACTTCATATTCGTTGGTGTACCGCGAACTTTTTTTTTTGCATGTAAGGCGAGATACTAATGTACATATCGTCACCTAAAATGCCCAAAGACGTAACCCTCATTATCATAATTTTACAGAAGAAGCAATAAAATTTCGAATTTAAAACAAAAACTCGTTATTTTGTAGTGCATATTTTTTATATTTTACCAGCATATTTTTTGTTTTTTCTGTTGCCCTGGTAATAACTATTTGTGGATAATTCTCTCATATTCTGTTTTTAGGAAGTTGTCATTATATGCTAACTATGGCCCACAATGATCCGATCTGAATAAAATTCACTACGGCGATTTATAAATATGAGGATTATGAACTTACACGCATTTGGTCAAATATGTACCAATGCACACGAAATATATTTATGAGATTTATCTTTGCATGAAACATATATTTGGTAAATTTTATATGGATTCAGCTTTTCTATAGGTGTTTATGAACCATATAGACATATTCTAGAAGAAATCATGAACCGCTTCTCACCATTTTCAACAGGACTTGTCCCTTTGTAATAAACATAATATGTATGTAAAAAATTTCGAGATTGTCTCAGATTTTGGTCCGTAACTCTGGTTCTAAAGAGCACTGGTTCACAAATAATATTTGGGCAACATTTCATCCTCCTAAATCTTTCATGTCTACAACATACATACTTACATTGCTATATTTTATGAGGACCCAGAATATACTACATAAGTAAATACTTTCTGGTTCTACGACCAATATTATATTATATAATATTTCAATGTAATACAAACGAAATGTCAAAAAAATAATAACCTCCCATATTTTGGTGGTGAGATGAAATGGAAAGAATCTTAACATATGTACTTACATACAACGTATGTATGTATGGTGGTTGGTTGGCTGGCAGAAGCACTTGTTTTATAAAACCTTTGGTTTTTTCTTGTTGCTCTAGAAACCAACAAAAAAGTACAAAAATAATGAAAGAAGCAGCTATGTTCATATTTGCAAATTGCTTTTGCTGTTCAACAACTGGCAACAACAATGAATGTTGTTAGTGATGTTGATGTTGGTGATAAAGATGATGGTGATGGTTTTTATTTTGTTCACATTGTTTTGCGGAGTTTGTTATTGTTTTGAATTTTTTCCTAAACATCACACCCATGGGAATTTGTATAAATGCAATACTATGTGTATTTATAAAATACACAGGTTTATGCATTCACAGTAAAGTACCTAGATATTAATTAAATCCAATTATATTACTTTTTATATATCTTGACGCCAGTGTACATATATAAGTTAATCATGAAGTTAGTAATTTATACTCTTTTCATTTGCGAACCTATAAAGCAAAATACATTCTTAAATGGGTGATATTTTCAGGAATATTTTTTGATATATATAATTAGACTCCAATTCATTTTTAGGAATATTTTTTCAGCACCAAAAGGGTTTTTTCTTTCCAAATTGTTTTAACAAAAAAAAAAAAAACGGAAATCGTTTTTCGCCTAAACAAAAACCATTTATGATATCTTCTTTATATATATAATTATACTGTACGTCTGTTGTGACTGAACTCCTCCTAAACGGCTGGACCGATTTGCATACATTTTTTTGTATGCGTTTGGGTGGAGCCCCGGGTAGTTTAGATTTACAATTCGGTCCAATTGGACAAAGGGGCGTGGTACCTCCCATACAAACTACAAATTAAAAATTTATTATTTCTGCTTCTGATAACGACATTTGAACAAAATTTGGCAGGTTTGATGTGCATTTTTTAAGTGCTGCTGCAAATATGGGCGGGATTTGATAAAGAGGCGTGGTACCTACCTTACAAATCTTCTTTATGTATATAATTCTACTGTACGTGTGTATGTCAGTGAATAACTTTTTTTTGCATGCGTTTGGGTGCCACCTTGGATGGTTTACATTCACAAATCAGCCCGCAAGATGGCGCTGCAGTCGGTATCTAGGTTATTCAACTACACTGCAACTCAATAAAAATAAAATTTGAAGGCAAAGCAACGTTTGCCGGTACAGCTAGTTCCTAAATAATTTTACATATTTATTAACATTAACGTACTGTAAGAATTATAAGAACGCTTTAGAACCCTTTAAAAAAAATTAAAAATTATATTTTAAGAATAAAAAGAAATATAACTTTGATGTTTTTCGTTCGAATTTAATGTTCTATACCTTGTTAAACAGATAATTTTCTTCTTATTTATTTATGAGATAGGAAAAACTATGTTTAAACAGTTTTAAAAATTTCAATTGATTTCAATAGATTTTTGCATTAGTTAGCAAAATTAGTTAGCAAAGCAAAATGTTTTTTAAATGATGTGTTATTGTCGCGTTAGTTGAAGTGCCCTTTTTCAAATAGCCCACAGTGTAATGTCATTTACTAAATAAATGTAAAGTATGTTTTGTGTACGTTCAAGCGCTAAATGCTTGTTATTAAAAAATACACAAAAAACATCAAAATACGTGTAATTTTTACTGCTCATACAAAAGTTGTCAAATGTTGACATTTTTCTTTTAATATTGTGTGTGTGTTATGTTTGTTTCATTGCGTCTCTCGTATTGTATTACTGTCTTACGTATAAATATATTTTATTTATAAACATTTTAATAAAAAAAAACAACTTTTTACTTGTTTTGCTTCGCTCCCATTCATGCACTTGCCGAGATTCCCCGTTTCTTTTATTCATTTTATTTGAGTTCTTTTTTTGCACAACTTTATTCAACCAAAATTGTATTTCTTTTTTACTTTCTAATTGAAATACTTTTAATGTTTATTTATTTAATTAATTGTAAGTAAAAAGTTGCGACGTGATTTTTCCTACCAAGCTCGTAATTAGTTTAATTAATTCTCAACACCTCCCAAGTAATAAAATTTCAATATTATAAACTTGACAGCAGTTGCGTCTCGAAAAGTATAGCGAAGTTTTTCCCAAAATATATCCATCTCAAGTTGTTTTTGTTTTCTTTTTTTTTCTTACAGATAAAATGACTGCTGGAACCATTTTGCAAAGTAAATAAAAGTTTTTCTTTATTTAATACAAATGTAAATGGAGTTGTGAATAATAGTCAAGTCTTTTAATGTAAGTTAAATAACAAATTATTTTTTTTAACAAGTTTTCTTTAATAATTGTATTAAAAAGTTGATAAATAGTGCTTAATATAACAACACGTTTGCGAAGCAGAGGAGTAGTTATGAATTAGTTCATAAGATCCATCTTATAAAATTTTAATTCTGGGAATATGTATATATTATTACTTTGAAATATTTGGAAATTTGCATAGTTTGGAAATACATACAAAAAATATTTTTACATGTTAGAGTTAGTATTTCATTTAGTTCAAAAAGTTTTTCTTTCGGTGTTTCAGGCATAAGGACGAATCCTATTGAAATTGGTTGGAATCAGGGGCCAAATTACCGCATTCGTGATCGAATGAGCTATCGTATCGAAAAATGATTTCGGTATCGAAATTATGATAAAATGTACTAAATTTCTTGCTCGATATCGAATGCCATAATCTCAAATAAGAAAATTACGATCAATTTTACTCGATATCGAATGCGGTAATTTGGCCCCAGACCATTATTTCAGCTAACCCCCATAAAAATGTTTTTCCGAAGTAGGAGTAATAAGAAAATAATTTTGAATTTCTTATACCTACATATACGAGCATGTATGTATATTAATCATCTGGTTATTAATATACTCGCATGTGTATTTATCTACCTCACAAAAAGTTTTCCCATAGGGTTTTAATACACACTTCTGTCTGTCGTGAGGAAATCAGTTCATGACGCGGAACTACTTATTTTAATAGCAGCATTTTTGGTTTTCACAATAAATCAGCTTTTCTGTGCATGATTAGATATTAAAAAAAATCTTAAACATCAAAAAAATCCGGCTTTGTGAGTACGAGTACAATCATGACAATCCATTAAACTATATTTTTTTTAAATAGGAGAAAACTTATTGATCTACATTTGGTTTGTACTCGTACATATATAAAATTATTTAAATCTATCTTATACTCTTGCAAGTTAAAACATTTCTACATTAGAATGCATTGTAACAATGTGCATGGAGCGGAGTTATACTCTCATGCAGATACTAGTTCCTATGTTTATTTATTGAATGTATAGAAGTAGTACATGGTTCTAATGTTGCAATTATCACCTGCCGGTGAAAATCATAAATCCATTCACAAATAATTGACAGACATTGACACATATAATTTTCTCAATAAATCGGTCAATTAAAAGGTAAAAAAAGAGGAAAAGAAATGCTTTTAATCTACCAAAAGTCCTCCAAGGTATTTTACTCTATTTGCTGAAATTGCAGCAATAAAATCAAAAGAAAAATGTACAACAAAAATAGTTGCCAATTGAAAAGCGTAACGATAATAAAACCATACTCGTAATTTAATGTTTCCACTCAATACATTTTAAGAGTCGAGTGATTGTTGAGACTTGTTTGCAGTTGATAGGGTTGCCAAGGTGTATGAGATTCTTATTCGAATTTACTGGATAAAATTGAAAATACAATATAATAATTTTTTTATTAAAAATTGCGCTTCAGATCACATGTAAAAACTGTTCTTTCTTGTTAACTCAGTATATTGTTAAAATTTGTGTAAAAAATACAACAAAACATATTTTCCATATATTACGAAACTTTTAAAACCAGAGAAAAAACCTGATAAACACATATAAACTAGATCCATATTAAGAATTTTAAACTATTATTTATTTAAAAAATTTTATAAAAAATTAAAGTAGACTTCAAATGTACTTTAAGAAAATTTTGTATGAAAATTTTGTCTAAAAGCTCACTTCAAACCTACTTTATTTTTTACGAAGACGGCAGTTAATCTCTAAATTGTTTACAGTTAATAATAGGTGCAATTTTCTGAACACATATATTGATTTGGGGTAAATACTCGTAATTATCCACTTTGTAAAATTTCGGGCAAACTCTAATATATTGAGTAACAACGGTTCAAGTGAACATGGGAAACCATATGTTCAGTAATATTTGTACCCTTCACCATCTTAGGTAGCATTTAAATTTCATAAATGTTTGCAAATATTTATATAAAGTTTATATATATTGTTCCAAAGAAGAGCTTTCTATAGAAAAGTTTTATATTATTAACCCAGATACCGCCGCCAAAACTATAATTTTTAAAAGTTTCTTCAACTTTTTTATTATATAACTTTTTTTAAAAATTTGTTTTTGGAATGCGAACGGCCTCCGCCAACATAAAAACGAACTAGAACACTTCCTGATGGATAAGCAGATTGATGTCATGATGATTGCTGAAACTCACTTGACGGCGACAGCGTACTTCAAAATTAATGGCTACATGTTGTATGATACTAAAGATCCCCGCGGAAGAGCATGTGGAGGATCGGCAATTCTTATAAAGAACAGAATAAAACATTATTTAATGAACAACATATGTGAGGATTACCTACAAGCAACAAACATTTGTATTGAATTCTGTCAATACAATTTTGTTTTATCATCAATTTATTCGCCGCCTCGATTTTCAATAAAGGAACACCAATACTACAGCTTCTTCAATTCCCTTGGAGCTAGATTTTTAGTTGCTGGTGACTTTAACGCCAAACACACTTTTTGGGGTTCACGTCTGGTGACCCCGAAGGGTCGTGAACTCTTCAACACCATTGCCAAAATGGGATTAGATGTACTCTCAAGCGGGCATCCCACCTACTGGCCGACGGACCGACGGAAGATTCCCGATGTTATTGACTTCGGAGTAGTAAAAAATATCCCTGTAGAATCGATACAAGTGGAGCCTTCATTAGACTTGTCTTCAGATCACTCTCCTTCTATTATTTCAATGCGTTTCCTTCAAGGGAATGGCTCTCCATTTCGGGACATATCTAAAACCAGAGTAAGTTGGATAAAGTATAAAAAGTATTTAAGTTCCCACTGCACGGAAAATGTAGTGTTGAGAACTACCGAGGATATTGATGGGTCGATTGGCAAGTTTACTGAGGACATACGAAGAGCTGTACATCACGCCTCCACATACGACGTTGAGTGCAGAAGTGGGACAAATAGAACTTATTTCGCTGAACTCGAGCATCTCCTGTCAGAAAAAAGAAGAGTTAGAAGAGAGTGGCAAATCCACAGGTCTCCTGAACTGAAAGCTAGGCTACGGGTATGCAGAGATATACTAAGAAATTTCTTAGAAACCCAAAGAATGGCTTCACTTAAATCTTACTTGGAGGGTCTTGATAGTACCCCACAGTCTGACTATTCGTTATGGAAGGCGGCACGAGGTTTAAAAAGACCGGTTAGAGGAAAGCCCCCTCTGCGAAATCCGACTGGTGACTGGGCTAGAAATGATTCTGAGAAGGGGACTTTATTTGTTAACCATTTGAGAAATGTGTTTACTATAAACAACTCAAATAATGCATCTGATTTGCCTCCACTCGTTATTAGACCTCCTGTGCCTCTAAGACTTAGCTTTAATGATGTTCAAAGCGCTATTGGTACTCTGAATCTTAAAAAAGCTCCAGGTATGGATAAAATCAGCAACAAAATGCTTGTGGAGTTACCTCGTGTAGCTAGAAAAATTATCCTATTTATTTTCAATGCTATTTTACGCCTAGAATACTATCCTGCAGATTGGAAGGTATCTATGATTACCATGATTCCTAAGCCAGGGAAGGATCCCACTAAAGTAGAGTCATATAGGCCAATTAGTCTACTGCCGACAATTTCAAAACTGTTTGAAAAATTGTTATTGGCTAAGTTGATTCCAATTCTGAACGACACTCAATGTATCCCAAATCACCAATTCGGGTTCAGAGCTAAACACAGTACCATCGAACAAACACACAGATTGGTAAATGTGATAAGACGGTCGTTTGAAGAGAAAAAATACTGCTCCGCCCTTTTCATTGATGTGTCGCAAGCGTTCGACAAAGTTTGGCATGACGGTTTAATACATAAAATTAAATTAACTCTGCCTGCTAACACCCATAAACTCATGGAAAGTTATTTATACGGTCGCAAATTTACAATCAAAGAAGGCGATTTTTTAAGTCCCGCTCAGCCAATTAAAGCAGGAGTACCCCAGGGTAGCATACTGGGTCCAACTTTATATTTGATTTATGCATCCGATATGCCGTTAGACCCCATAATACATACTTCAACTTTTGCAGACGATACAGCCTTTATTAGCGTTCATAAGGACCATCAAATAGCATCACAGAACTTGCAGAAATATGTTTATAAGCTAGAGAATTGGCTTGAGCTTTGGAAAATCAGGGTTAACGAACAGAAATGTATTCATATAACTTTCACATTGCGAAAAGATACCTGCTCGTTCATCAGAATAAATAATCAAATTATCCCGCAACACAATGAAGTCAAATACCTCGGAATCCACCTCGATCGTCGTTTAACTTGGAAGTCTCATATCGACGCAAAGCTTACCCAGATGAGATTAAAAGCAGTGCAAATTAATTGGCTAATCGGCAGAAATTCTACATTAAAGTTGGATTGCAAACTTTTGTTGTACAATGCAATTCTAAAGCCAATCTGGTGTTATGGAATTCAATTATGGGGTTCTGCCTCAACATCCAACATTGAAAAAATTCAAAGGGGTCAAAATAAGATTCTACGTACAATTACTGCAGCTCCATGGTACGTTAAAAATTCTAGAATTCACAAAGATCTAGGCATTCCTTTGGTGAAAGTCGAACTTACAAAATACGCCTCAAAATATGTCAGCAAACTTGAACACCATCCAAACCCACTTGCACGAGACATCCTTAACTTTAGTGGCCATGTTCGGTTGAGAAGGAGGGATACCCTTGCTTTAACTCAAGCGCAAAACAGATGATTGTATCAGTGGATGTAAATTTGTTGTAGTATCATAATATTTTGTCTAGCACTGGCTGGACTTATTATTTTCTTTTAGTATTAAGATTCGAAAACTTATTGTCATTTCATTTCTGAAGATTCAATAAATAAATAAAATGTATTAAAAAAAAAAAAAAAAAAAAAAAAAAATATAACTTTTTTCTTAGAACCTATAGTTTACCTGGAATCGGGTGTCCTTCTTAAAGGACAGTAGCTGAATACAGTACTTAAAATTTTTTATTTTTGGAAAAACGATTATATTTTAAATTGGAGTATAATACGCTAAGAAGCATTATTGTGGATGCAGCCTTCTTATGGCAATATGTGCAACGGGTTTGATGTTCCTTGTGTTTTACTAAGTAGCCTTGACATGAGCTTTTAAAAGATTCCACTAACATTTGCAATCACTCTTCTAAATACTAAATGATTCATATTTCCGCCATAAGTACGATATAATAACCAGCTATTTTGTTCAGCCATTTCTATACAATGACAGATGAGCTCATTAGCAAAACTACAACGAAACAACGCATTTCATTTTGTGTCACATCACCAAAGCGGTTATGGCTATTTGCATACATATTTGTATATTCAACAAGCGAGTTAAATATACCATCGTCAAACAGTTTTATAAAAATGTCCATATGATCTGGATCCGCTACCTCATAGTTAGGTACATTGCTATGCCTAATTTCTGCGTCTGCACGTAACTGCCCGGCAAATTGTATAGTCATACACTCTCTTCATCGCCACTGTCTTCAGCCGTTATATTACCGTTAGCGTAGACGGAAGGTACGAAGTAAATGGTGCAAAAAACTTCATCATCAATCCATTGATTCAGTTCTTCAGAGATTTAATTAAACTTCAATGCCTTTCGGTTTGACTTACTGCCAAAACACACATTAATAATAATGAAAATTACAAAAGTAGGTAGTATATTTAGCCACTGTCCTCTTAAAAGGACAGCACACTTTGCGCTGCAATGAAGTATTACGCACGCTCTTCATTTATTTATTATTTAACTAAGATGTTACTATCATTAATTTTTAAATAAAAGATAGCAATTATCTAGATGTTAATGATTTACTTACATTTTTCTTACCATCGCGCACTATTAAAAAAATACTTTTTGCACAGCACCTAATAAAATGGTAAAATACGCGGACCTGGTTTCATCAACTAATGTTTTCGAGTTGCAAAGCTACGTAAAAAATAATAATAATAAAAGTACATGACGGGGCTTTCCCCTAATTTGTGATAAAAAAAACCGACCTTTGCGCCAAATGGGTTAATAAATCATTAAGATTTGGGATTAAGCATTCTACAAATATAAATAGAATACACTACTTTGGCCGTTTGATTATATTTTTAACATTATACTGCATTATGTGTTACAAAATTAAAATTAATATCAAAAATAAATTAACATTGACTTCACTTGTTATGTCTTAAAATAAATAAATATAAGCACCTTGTGTATTTTATTGAATCGTGACTCTTCAACCAATTTTATCCTAAAAAATGCTTAAAAACCCAGAATATCAGGTGTAGAGTATCGGTGGGTCAGTATTGTCCTACTATACTTTCTTACCTTTTTGTACTCAAGTCAAGAGCATGAATGAAATTAAAACAAGCATATATTTGTAACATTTGAGTAAAAGAGGCAGTTTATGAATCCAAACGGTGCGAAAGAGAATGGAAAATATTTGTATCAGGGATGATAAATGAGAAAACCAAGATCGTACCAACGAACTTTTAAAATCGTACTTTTTCGATCCCAATAGTACTAAATATTTTTTTTATAATTTTTTTTTTAATTTTATTTTAATAAACAAAAATTTAATACAACAAAAACAAAAGGTACTTTTAATTCATTGGTACATGTAAAGTAAAGATAACAAAAAATAAATAAATAAATAAATGTTCATTAATTATACATATGCAGATAATTATGGTGATATAAAATATTAGTAACAAACCATTTGCTATATTAAAGTTGTAACAACAAGAGTTTTATTTTAGTACCACTTGCAAAAAACTAAGACGACGCTTTCATACTGCAAAAAACCGTATTGAAGTTTTTTCTAGTCGTTTAAAAAAATTAAATGCGTGCATTTATTTTAACAAGGTGATTGCTACTCTACAACAAAGCATTTTGTTTCCTTTTTATTATCAAACTGCATAAAATTTACAATTGCTTTCTTTAATTTATATATGAAGTTTAACAACAACAAGAAAACATCAGCTGAATACTAAAAACCACCTGCTATTTATTCCCAATGAACAAGTGCAAAAAACTATTCACAATATTCATTCAGTAAATAAGCGTTGCCATTTAATATCAATTAAAATATGTTTGGGTTTGTAAAATTTGGGAATAGTACCAAATGAACCAAAGGGGTACCATCGCACTTTTTAGTTTTGAATTTTACCAAAAAAGTACAATTGTACCAACTTTGTATGTAATTATTTTTTTGTTGTCTTTAACTGTATTGGCAATTTTGGAGCGCGAACAATCTACACAACAAAATGTAATGTGGAGGTAGGGATCCATACAAATGCAAACCGGTGTTTGATCAAACAACCATGATGCTACACATACGAACACACCCAACAATTTCACATGGTACGTCGTTGCTGTTGTTGGTTTTGGTATCTTGTGGATGTTTTTGGCTATTAACTTTCTTTCGTTCGTTTTTCAGTTTAGTAAACAAAACATCAGTTGCAGAGCTCTAATCGAAATGATCGTGTACAAAATGATCATTAGCTACAACCAATTTCGAATACACATGCATTTTGTTTATGTTTTTCTTGTTTATTTTTGTAATTCAGTTTTTAGCTAAACATTGTCGTGAGCGGTTGGTACGTACGGATTAATAAAGTTTATTTTATTTAGTTTTAACATTCGTTTTAAATTTAACGTGTTTTTTCTTGTATCGTTTAAACGTGTTTCTGTTGCTTTTGCATGCAATTATTGTTTTGGGCACGTCTTGATGTCAATACGCATAACTGGTGCATAAGACTGCGACGTTTACTCAGACGTCCGTAGCTTTTGTTAATTCCGCGAAACAATTTGTTTTTCTCTATTACCATTTATGTGTGCAAAATAATTAAATGATTAGATACATACAAAGATAAAGATTGGCAAGTTCACAAAACGACAAAGATACTAATGCTGATCACGTATGTAGAACAAACGGAGTACATAGATACTAGTAACTACATATGTATGTCTGTATGTATGTATATGCACGCAACCTAATCATACAATACACAAAAACAGACAACCTGCCACATTGCTTGTGCAAGTAATTACAGTAAATATTATCAACTTACCACTCACTCACAACTCATTGATAAACATGTTGATAAACTCCCTACTGGGGTAAAGAAGTGCTTGATGTTTTGTTTCGTTTCGATCTGGTATCGATCGGTTTTGTGCGTTTGAATGTGAATTTGTTTATACTCGTACACGTAATGACCCATATTATAGTGTAAAGTGTTTTAAGCTTTTATAAAAATTAGATTAAAAAAATTAACAAATAAATAAATAAACATGACAAATAGTGATAAATCATCAACAGCTCTAACTCCCAAAACAACTTTGGGAAAACGTGCCGCCAAGAAATTATGGAAATTATTAACGATTAATCCAAACACCAGTACCAGCATCTTTGCAACTCCCTCCTTATTTGAACAGGGCTCGAAGCCATGTCGTGACATGACAATGCAAGAAACATATCTCAATGATAAAGCCTCCACAGTATCCAACATTTCTACGAAATATTCCACAACCAACTCAACGGTTGATTCAAATTCCCAAAAATCCTCCTCATGTACACTTAATGAGGCAGCAAAATTATTTCCACGCAATATGCCAAGCATCAGACGCAGTCGCCGACGCTTGCAGCAACATGCCACCACACAACGTAGCAGAGAATCATCGGCTACCACAGGAGTCTTGGAAACGCCACAAAAAAGTGCCTTTGCCCGAGTTGCACCAACTCGACGGCTTCAGGAAACGACTGACGTGCAAGAAAAATGCAAAAAATCATGCAGCAAAACCAAAATGACACCGAAGAAGCTGAAAGCAAACTGTTCAAAAAATCGCCTTCAATCACCTACAACCGCAACACTCAAGAGGAACTCTGGCCAAACTAGTCAACAACAAGTGTTGTTCGCCAAGAAAGCACTAGTCACACCAGCAACACCAACAAAATCAAAAACAACAACATCTTTATCAAGCAACTCACTTGGTTTTTTTCAAGAACAGCAGCAACACAAACATTCTCGAGATCTTTCACAACAATCCAGTCTCATCAGTTATGATTTAAGTTGTGCAACCAGTCAGCAAAGTTTGCAGCAGACAGATGTGGCCATCACAGCAAATGACAATGTCAATTGCCCAGTTGGCCAAAATATGTCAGATGACACATTTCTATCATCTGGCATTTCGTGCCCCAGTGAAACACACTCCGAAGCCAGCACCAGAAACTCGCCAACATTTTATCAAACGTCCATTACACACCAGACAATTGGCAAAGCGTTTCAAAACACAAACCTCAGTGGTAATGGTAGTCACAACGAGAATCATGTCTTTGCCAATAATAATAGCAATGAGAACAATAACAATAATAATGAGGTTGTTAAACACAGAAATAACAATACAAACAACATACGATATGATGATGATCATGATGATGATGAAGAAGATGTTTTGATTTCAATGGAACTGGCTATGATAACAGGTTGTGGGGTTGTTCTAGGTAGCAATTGTAAAAGTGATACAAATTCTTTCAGTACTAATGCGCTTAGCATAAGCAGAACAAAGTTTAACACAAATAAAATTCCTGCTGACCCATTGGCCGTTCTGAACCTTAACAATTTAAATAAATGTCGAAATCGTAACGCTGTTTGGATGCATGCCACAAACGATGATCATCAGTTGTCTGATATTGAGGAGCAATTACATAAAATTAAAATGACAGCTACAACGACAACAACAACAACAACAACACAATCGTTAACAACTCGAAAAGCTAAAGCCAACATTGAGCCCCATGAAATTGACCATAAAACTGCTGCCGCTAAACAATCGCTTCTAACAAAGTGAGTTTGTGTTGTTTTTTTCATTGATTTTTATTATTGTTTTGATTCGGTTTCTATTAAGGCAATCTTGTATTTACATTTGTCACTTAGTAGTAGTTATGTACTTGGTAGTTCTTTTCCATATTAAGCAACCAGTTTTATTTGAATTTATCGCTGGTTTATGGGTCATTAAAATCTTTGAAAATTCTTTTATGATTATAATCTCTGTATGTAGTATATTGTTTGTGTCATCAAGTATTTTAATGTGATCTTAGATAAAAATGAATAATTTTCATTCATTTATAAACGATTTCGTATTATCGTATGTCATTTAAATCATATTTTCTCATAATCATTAATTTCATGCGTTTAGATGATTCAGAAATATTATAATTTTGTAACAGGGTGAAATGAATTTGAATAATTACAGAATTCTTGATTTACCATTTAGGATTGAATTAGAACTTTATAGAATCAAGATTATTCAAATTTTATATTCATATTTACCTTATTCTACTACAAAACACATGCACTAACTATTTCACATTTCAAAATCCATTAGAGTAGTTCTAAGAGACTTACCCAGTAAAAAAATTCTTGTTTTTTGAAGCACTTAAGAGAAAAAGCGCATAAAATAAAAGGGCTCTTTTGAAGCAGTAAATGCATTACGAATAAAATATACAAAAAATATGCTTTTTTAGTGCTGACAACGAAGAAGGTTTTAAAGCGAAGAAGGTTTTAAATTATAGCCTACAGATTTACGTATGGCAACGAAAGTCAATTACAAAACGAATATCGCGCTTCTCAGTTACTATGAATTTTTCTTAAGCAAAAACATTCAGAGAGAATTTGTTCTTTGATTGGTATGCGCAAAGTGACGTAAAACACTTTAGGAAAGTGTTATTTGCATGTTTGATTGGGTTAAAAGAAGCGCTTATTGTCAGCAGAAAGTAGTCCTCCTAACCGGGAACACCTCATACAAAAATCATGCATTCCATCAGCAGGTTTGAAGCGATTTGAGGTATGAATTCATACATAAAGCCTGCTCCTTTTGGAGCACTTTTTTTTACTGGGTAGTAGCTATGACATGATTTCTAAATAGTATTACACACATGAGAACTATCCAATGGGAATAAGTAACAATAAATTTCGTTTTATATCTCAATATTTTTGAAAGCTAACTTTAGGGATATTGGGCTATGCGGAGTCTCAATACATAGAACATTGAATAAAAAACTAACAAAAATGTAATGCTACTCCGCTTCCTAACCGAAATTCGGATTTTAAACCTGGGAATTTTTTATAATGTTTGATTTTTTAAACTCTCCCCAACACTAACTTGCAAATAGTTTCACATTTAAACCACCCCCGCCTCCCTTCATTTTCCTATAAACATTATGTTGTTTGATTTGAAAAACATTATATCTATTCTTATGGACAGGAGTCCATAACCTAATAGGTTATGGTGGAGTCTGAATAACCTAATACTGTGTTCAGATATGAAACTTAATTGAGTCAATATTCGGCTAATTGACAATATTTTTTTAAGTGTTCAGGCATACGCAATTTTCAGCTTACTCAATAATCATTTGACAGTTGGAAAACAATACAAAAAATACTCTAAATGGTTGTTGTGTTTCTACGTAAACAAACTTACCCTCACATTGGTTTTTTAATAATTTCTTTTGTTGACATTTGCATTTTATACAATTTTGTGCACTAAACACAGTTGTGAACAGTGTTGCATTCGAAATCTTACTCAATATTATAACAATTTCGTACTTATTGCGCAATAATTAATTGAGATTTTATATGGAATATTGAGCTGAATAATGGCGTTAATTGCGATTATCGCAATTAAGGTTCATATCTGAACACGCAATAATAGGGTAAATTCATAATTGAGGAATAAGTTAATTGCATATTCAGAGACTTTAACTGTTCCGATAACGTTTTTATTCCTTGATAATTAAATTAACATATTTTAATAATAATTAAGCAATGTTTTTTCATATTTCTACGAAAATACAATTGATATGTAAAACTTAAACAAATTAAAATATGAATTTGTAAAAAAATACAGTTTTTTTTCATTTATTTACCTCGTCTTGTAAATCCCCGTTTATTTTGCATATTTTTTCAAACAATACAAAACATTTTAAAACTTTCGCTTAAATACCCCATTCGGGTGATTACCTCAAACAAATGTTCCCATCACTGACATTTTCGTTAGTTTAACTTTGTTTATTTATCCAAATTACCTTTTTATACAATTCTGTAAGAATTTCATTCAGGCACCTGTTAACTTCGTGCTTGTTAATTGTTTTCATTTATTATTAGTGGTAAAATTATAGAAACACAAGTTTTCAAAAAAGTGGTGAATTTAATCAAATTTAAAGTGTCATTTGAAATGGCTACCAAGAAAACATCTTTATGTATAAAGCAAAAACTTTTATTGATCTCTATTGCAAAAGAAAAGCGAAAAAACAAAACACCAAATAGCCTCAGAACTTAATTGTAATGCATGTCCCCTGTAATAGTTATTCTGATTATTACCTTCTTAAATGCATTTAAGCAAATTCGTTTAATTACCTTTAAAATGTAAATAACCATGAACGTTTAAATACCTTCCCCGGACAAGTACCCAAAAATGTTGGATTTTTTAGTGAGGGTTATTTAACCGGGGTATACTGTAATAATAATTTCATAATAGTAGTTTGTTTCTCTAGATAGCATTCGGAAATAACTAGTAGAACTAGATTTCGTATCCTAACAGAGCCAAAATTTTTAACTTCGACGTCCATGTCATTAATAAGCGAATATCCATTTTTCCTAGTTCGAATTAATTTGATATTTATGCGCTAACTGACACAAATTTATTTAACTATGTACGTATCAATTAATGGCGCTTTTAAGACATACTTATTTGGTTCAACCAAATTAATAGAAATAAGAGTAAGAAGAAAAAATCCCATTTGATGCTTGCCTTTCATTTTTCGTATTTGTTATAAAATCTCAGTAAATGCAACATGTTTTTCACCTGTGGAGTTAACAATGCCTAATCAAGCGTTTACTTTACCCAATAAATACAATAAACTTTCAATTTTTTGCTCAGTTTATAATCTTTAATCTGTAACGTGTAAAACCAAGACAAAAAATTGTGTCGGTCAAGCAAATTTAAACAGTGGCATACACACATTCGAAATTGAACACATTCGATACAAGACATTCATTCATTTGATTGAAATAAAAATATTGATTAAACATGAACTTTGAGTCTTTATTGATAATTGAATGATGTGAATTTCTTGAGTCTGATAAACTTGATTAAATTTATTAAGATTACAACAGAAACCCAACATAACACACAGATGACATCATTTATCATTTGTTTTGTTTCTTTTTTACGTAAATTTCAATAAAAATAATTTTGCAACAAATACTTCAAAAACTTATTGCGATATTTTTCTTGTGTTAGAGAAATGAACAATACAGAATGAAAATAAACACAAATATGATATTAAAGTAATAATGATAAACTTTTATCTTTATGTGATTTAAATAAATAATTTAAATAACAAAAAACTGTTGAATTGTGTTAACTTATCAATATGAAACCTTTAACCTACCCAGCCATACTCGTATCTGCCAGTTAACAAACAAAGGTGTAAATTACTATGATTGACCATCAACTGGGTCTTTATTTTAACTTTTTCCGTCAGTTTATTATTTTTTAAATAAATCGCATAAAAAGAGAGAAATATTCGTAATTTATTAGTTTTAAAAGGCAACACTCAAGTAAGCACATTATAATTTAATAATGCCAATATTCTTTGGCCACTTTTGTGGGACACAACCACTCACCACTATACACGAGTAGGCCACAGTTTCTGCCTTATAAATAGTGTACATACTGTGAGTTTTCAAATGCCTGTGAACAAGTTGATCAGAGTAGATCTGTGCGCGTTGCTTGTGTGTTCAGCCAAGACATTATGTCCTTTTTTTCTGTTCATATGTTCATGTATTAAATGTGTCCCCTCGTATTATGTGCAACACATTTAAGTGCCTTACAGTGACGTACAACAATAATAAAACATGTACGAGTATATACATACGTATTTTATATTACTAAATATTGACATACCCAGTACACAATTTGGTTATAAAATAAGTAAAAATAGTAGATAGGCCAAGCCCAATCATATGATGCCATTCACTAATAAGAATACGTAATAGGCAGCTATGACCCATTATGTTCTGGATATATGAGAATACTCAGTCCTTTTAAATTTCGGTGTTACTTTAATTAAATTAGAGATTAGGTGAAATAATGGACTAATTTGAAGCAGCGCCCTCCTTCGGTGGTATAGCATTCAAACGCCATCGAAGTAAAATAATTAAATAAAGCTTATAAAATCAAGCTTTAACATTATTGCGCCTACTCACCACCAGAGGCGCTGTAATGCTATACTAAAATGAACATAATGCGCAATTGTAAAGTTGTGATATAAAAAAGCTTTCTTCTTTCACCACCTTTACTTCTTCAATCTATCACCTTTCCAAAGGAAGTAACGCAAGTATATATACGCATATTAATTGCCTGAGTGTGACTTCTCTTTAAAAACAGCTGTGAAATCAATCTCTAATGGTTTTCCCTAAAAACTGGACAATTACATTAAGGAAATCTATATTCGATTCTATAATGTCTCATCTATTGAGGTCCTGAATAGTATAAAATATCTTCAAGAAGAACCTAATAATAATAATAACTTGACAGGACCTGACAAAACTCTGTTGCAACATGAATCATAAAGCCAATAATAAACTGTAGACAGACAAAAACTTACATTACATACAGATTTATTAAAGTAGATCGATGCTGACTGCGAGATCATCAGCCTGATAATGTGTATCATGTGTTTCTATTGCTGATGGACAACTTACGCTCTTGGTGTTATCCTGTGATGTTCTTGCCATACGTGTCATGATAAGGTCCTATCAGGAAGACTAGAGATGTAGAGCTTGAGCATATGCGAAATTGAGGAATATTTGACAATAAACCATCATTTAGAGTATGGAAGTGTACGCAGGAATTTCTTATTTATTATTATCATAAAATGGTCTAGTAGTCGGATCAATTAACGATAATGTGGCTTAGACAGGTCTAAGTATTTCATGTATTTCATATGGTTGTAAGTGTTCATAGATCTACAATTTATTTGTTAGTTGGGTTATACATATGTATATAACTCATACAAATAAGTTTTTATGGATATTGGAAGTGTATGCATCCATCTCTATTATGAGTTATAACGACATACATACAATGGAATACAATACTGCTGAATACAGTAAAATAAATACATACAAACATATTGAAATATGAAGAAGATCCGCTTTGGTTTATGTATTTGATATCTTTGTTGATAAATCATATTGCTGCTTTTTTAACTCATGGCAAAATAAGATCTTGTTATTGGGATGTTGTGTGTGTGTGTGTATGAATGAGTTCCTTAAGCCTACTGTTTGGCGGTATTATTGAAATGGGTTTAAGGCACAAGTCTGCCAGCCAGCCTGGTGAGCCACATACCTGTAGAAACATTCATGGATGGTTAAAATGAATTATCATGTGTTTGGGCTCGATATAAACGATTATACATTATAGTGTGTGTTTGCTTATTTGTGTTGCTTTAAAGAAAAAATGTTGGTTGTTTGGTTGCATTTGCATTAATTTTATTTTCTCATCTGGATGTTGCGGCTGCTGCTGCTGCTGGTTCTTGTTGCTGCAGAAGTTTTCAGTTTGATCTCAAGATGTGTAACTCATTTTTATCGCTTTATTTGCATAATTCTTCAAGTGTAAACACACTTGCCAAGGTCCAGGGTGCATCCAGCAAAGAACGCATGGACAGACAATGGCAGCCAACAAATATGAGCAAGCAAAGGCAAAAACAACACCACAACTGATTTAGCAAATTTGTTTTAGAGGGTGTTTTCGTTCAGTGTTAGTATAACAAAAACTTTTGTTTGCATGTTACCAAGTAATTTTTGGTATGTTACTGTTGATGTTGTTGTTTTTTTTTTCTTTTTGCAGTAGCAAGTTGCATTGGCTATAATGTATTGTATTAACCCCTTATGAGATGGTGGGTATGATACAAAATTCAATTCATAAAACATAGCAAATTAAGTAGTTTACTGATAAGTGTTGTTTTTGTGTCAGTCTTTGACATTTAAGAATGGTAACGTCAGGCGAAGGCGACCTTAAAATACACTACATTACTTAGTTTATACATATATACATACATAAAAACTATTATTACAATGCTAAAGAAACATCCCAGTAAAAAAATCGTGTTTTTTGAAGCACTTAAGAGAAAAAGCGCATAATCGAGCGCTTCAATAAAAGCGCTCTTTTGAAGTAGTAAATGCTTGCGAATAAAATATACAAAAAATATGCTTTTTTAGTGCTGACAACGAAGAAGGTTTTAAAGCGAAGAAGGTTTTAAATTATAGCCTACAGATTTACGTATGACAACGAAAGTCAATTACAAAACGAATATCGCGCTTCTCAGTTACTATGAATTTTTCTTAAGCAAAAATATTCAGAGAGAATTTGTTTTTTGATTGGTGTGCGCGAAGTGACGTAAAAAACTTTAGGAAAGTGCTTTATTTGCATGTTTGATTGGGTTAAAAGAAGCGCTTATTGTCAGCAGAAAGTAGTCCTCCAAACCGGGAAGACCTCATACAAAAATCATGCATTCCATCAGCAGGTTTGAAGCGATTTGAGGTATGAATTCATACATAAAACCTGCTCCTTTTGGAGCACATTTTTTACTGGGATGTTGTCCGATATTGCTAGTGTCGATCTTAGATGTTCCTAAAATCGGCATATGCCTAACCAATTGAACCAGCTTGGCTCTGAATATACCCAGTAGTCTAGACGCATTCCTATATGCCTCCTCCATTACAAAAATATGCAAGAATGGCACCCAGAGCTTAGGTAGGACAAGTGCTCATGTACGAGTACATGTTAGCTAGTAAAGTCTTGCAGTCACCTGTACATATGTATGTAGCTTCATCTCTACTATCAAAGGTTATGATAGAATATCACATTATTCAAAGAAAGTTACAATTTTTTATGAGAAAACAATACAGTTTAGATTAGAAATATATACATAATACAAACTCCACACACAAGACAGTTTTCTAGTCAATATTTAAACAGAAACTAATTTATTTAATAAAATTATTTTTTGTTTCGCGTTTCAATTAAATTCCCTCGATGAATGTTTGTAAGACACTAAATATTATTTACAAATTTAAACTTGAATAACTAAACATAATAATCTGAAAGCTGAACTAGAACACATGCGTAAATTACTTTACTCGTGTAACTTACATATGTATCTATTATACTTATCAACATACACGCAAGCGATAAGTGAAAAAGGGTTGTTGTTATTTTTATCTAATGTGCACATATGTAGTGTAAAAATACATTCATATGTTAACAATAAAAAGTAATTGAACTACAGGAGACTTTCTACAAAAACATAAAATATTAGAAATATAAAAGTCTGTATATTTAAGTAATTTGTACAATATTTCTTTATTTATTCCATTTGTATATTAGAAATTTGCAAATATTATTATAAATATTAATATAAGTTATTAAATCTATAATAATATTTTATGTACTTAATATATACAGTATATACATTTTATATATGTATGTATGTATGTAAGTTCTAATCTTACATACATTTCTGGCGCTTCTCAAACGGATAAATTTGAAGCTACATATTTTTGTTGGAATGCCAATTGGTATAAATTATTTTGTTGTTGTTGAATAATTATTGTTATTAGTTTTCTTCCCAGTCTTTGTGCATAATAATGACAAAATATGAAGATAATTATGCATATTAATAATATATGTGCGTACGAGTATGTACAGCTTTAAGAATATTTTTCTGACTTGAAATCCTAAAAGGTATAAAGGATTACCAGATTTGTGGTTTTGTCTCTGAAATGTTGAAGATTTTCTAATGCCTTAAAAGACAGTTTATTTTCTTCGGGAAGAATTCAAAATATTTAGAGCTATTTCATAAAGAATAAGAACAACCCAATAACACAACTTTATTTCTTGTAAATTTTATTGAAAAATAAAAACTTACAAATACAGATTCCTTATGAATATCACCCTTGAGGTGATATATTTACTTGTATTATATGCATAAATACGAACATAGTCACAACAGACTTTAATAATATGATACCAAACTTTAAAGCAATAACGTTGGCATGGCAATTTTCCGAGTACATTTTTTTTTAATTTTGGAAGTTACATAAATAAATAATTGACCATTTCAAATAATAAAATAGAGAATTTTCCTTAAAATAGTTGAAGAAAATTACTGCAAAAAGTAAATTTCTTATTTAAATGGTATAAAGAATACATTGAACAATTCAATTTATATACGAGTATGTATATTGATATCAGCAGTAGGGGTTTTCCTGGGATTTTCCGTCCCGGGAATTTATATGATTTCCCGTTTCCCGGAATTCCGGGAAATACAAAAACTGGCAACTCGCTCCTTATACTTAAAAAAGGAGTTAAAATTTGTTGAAGGAAGCGGTTAAGGAACTCAAAATATTGAATACTTGTTTAATGCACCTTTAACTAATAGTCCAACTTCGTAAGGAAATGAACGAGTTTTTTCCGTAAAGCGGGCAATTTGTATATAAAATCAGAAATAGATTTTCTGACACCTCAATATACGCTTTGAGTGTGTTAAAAAGTTATTTCCTAAGCCGTTAAAATTTTAGTATAGTCATTTAAAATATATTATATAGTTTATGAATTAAATTTTAAATTTTTTGATCTCATATCTTGAGTACCTGAATTTGTTTTTATACCCTTCACCATCGTGAGAAGGGTATATATAAGTTTGTCATTCCGTGTGTAATTTCCACAAAAAAATTTTCCGACCCTATAAAGTATATATATTCTGGATCCTTATAGATAGCGAAGTCGATTAAGCCATGTCCGTCTGTCTGTCTGTCTGTCTGGATGTTGAAATCAGTTTTTTGAAGTCCCAAGATCCAAACCTTCAATAATTCTGTCAGAAGTGCTTTCGAGAAGTTTGCTATTTAAAATCAGCAAAATCGGTTAACCAGAGTTATGAACCAATATGTGAGACCACCTCCATAAAAATTTGATATTTTTCGTCCGTTTTATTGCAATATTTTGAAATATATTGCAGATAATACCATGAAATTTTGTATACGTTGTTTTTACTATAAAAGAAGAAAGTGTGCGGAAAATAGTAAGAATCGGTCCATGATTTCTCATAGCCCCCATACAAATATATATATTCCCGAAATATGGCTTAATGATAAATAAATGCCTATAAAATTGGAATATCAAGACAAAATTCAGCAAAAATAAGTTTTATACAAAAAGAAATCACAAACCGAAATTATTTTTTAGTTCGGTCCATATTTGACCATAGACCCCATATAAAGTCCACTTACAAAATTCACTTAAATACATATAAAACAGATATAAATAATGTTAAACGGCTAAAATTTGACATAAATATTCTTTATAGGCAAATAAATTATTGTACCAAATTTTATGGTGGTCGGCCCAGAAATGGTCATAGCCCTCATACAAAAATCTTCCCGAAATATTGCTCAATTATACATAAATGCCTATAAAATTGGAATATCAAGACAAAATTCAGCAAAACTAAGTTCTGTGCAAAAATAAATCGCAAAACGAAATTTTTTTTAGTTCGGTCCATATTTGACCATAGACCCCATATAAAGTCCACTTCCAAAATTCAGTTAAATACGCATAAAACAGATATAAATAATGTTAAACGGCTAAAATTTGACATAAATACTCTTTATAGGCAAATAAATTATTGTACCAAATTTTATGGTGGTCGGCCCAGAAATGGTCATAGCCCCCATACAAAAATCTTCCCGAAATATTGCTCAATTATACATAAATGCCTATAAAATTGGAATATCAAGACAAAATTCAGCAAAACTAAGTTTTGTGCAAAAATAAATCGCAAAACGAAATTTTTTTTAGTTCGGTCCATATTTGACCATAGACCCCATATAAAGTCCACTTCCGAAATTCACTTAAATACGCATAAAACAGATATAAATAATGTTAAACGGCTAAAATTTGACATAAATACTCTTTATAGGCAAATAAATTGTTGTACTAAATTTTATGGTGGTCGGCCCACAACTGGTCATAGCTCCCATACAAGGACCACATCTTAAAAAGACATTTTTCCCTATATATATTGTATAAATATCGTTACCGACTCAAAACTTTGTACAGCTCATTTACATATATACAAAAATCATTCCACACAATTTTGTTAATTTCGGTATATTTTTAACCGTATGTCCCATATAAAGCCCTCTTCGGAAAATCCCTTTAATACTCATAAATCGCTTATAAATAAGGGTACCAATCCAAAATTTTACACGGATCATTTACATACATGCCTAAATCTAACTGCTGGATTTTGAGAATATCGGTCCATTTTTGACTATATCCCCCACATAAGGTCCACTCTCGAAATCCACGTTAATACTAATATATATCTTAAATATACCGTTATTACGTTGAAATTCTACGTGAAATATCCCCATATGCATGAAAATAACTGTTCCAAATTTTAAGAAGATCGGCCCATAATTTGTCATACCTGCCATATAGAAGCATTTCCAAAAAACAAATAAATTCGGGTCAAAAAATATTCTTTTCGGATTTAACCCATATTCGGTCCATATTTTATAATCATGATATATATCGTTGGAAAGGTATTTTTAATACCTTTTATTAAATGTATTACAAATTATCAGACACCCAGTAGTTCCCGAGATATGGGCCTATATATTTTCAACTTTAAGGGCCCGCCCCCTCGAAAATAGGCGTGGCCGCCAAAAAAAAATTTTTTTGCTGGTATCTCTTCTAAAATCCCTATTTGCTTTTTTTTTTTAACAAAATCACTAAAACCGAATTGTACCCCTTTTTTTATACTCTGTTTGTTAAATTACACTGAGGATTATTATGAACATCAGACAGACTCTGTAAATTATGGTAAGAATTGGTAATTAAATCAATTAACAATGGTAAAAATTAGACAACATTTCAAAATATTTAACATAAATTATGTTGGTCGTAAAATTGTCTTTCAAACAATATATCAAATACTAATAAAATTTGCACTAAGACTGAATAGAAAACACAGAATTAGGATATTCTAGTCTAGTGTAGTTTCTGTATTTCTTATTACGCTTAGGTGAAGGGTATTTCAGATTCGGCACAGCCGAATATAGCACTCTTACTTGTTTATAATTTAAATTGTTATGTTTATGTTTCTTTTTTATCTAGTATCTAGAGCATAATAATAAGAAATTTACATTTAAAAGCGTAATGTAATAATTCAAGTTCCTCTTTCAATTAAAACTAAGTTTTCTCTCACGTTTTTTATAAAAGATTTTCCAAAATAAAGACAAATTTACGTTTTATTTTTTTCTATGGAGCGGGATCCCGGGAAATTAAAAACAAATTCCCGCTTTCCCGGAAAGCGAAAAACTGCTAATTAGTAATCAATTTATGTATATTAAATATTAAAACTAACCAATATTTGTAACGTGCCTTATGTTAACGCTCTGTTTAATTATGAAATAAAAAACATTATACAAACTCGTATTGCCTTTAGGACTGGCATTAATCTTAATCGATTAAAGCCAATGAAACACCAGTTACAGTTAATGCAATTAAACATTCAATATTTTTGACGACAGTTTGAATGTCTTATCTGCTGATAATTTCCAAATGAAAAATCACTTAAGAGTCAGCTGATTATGATTCCTTAAGAAGAGTGTCTTCTGCAAAACATTAACTTTTAATCATTTAATAGTTTTGTAGAGTTATTTTATTTGCTCCTTGCTTGCGCAGGCATAAGTTCAGCATTGATTCCTTTTATAAATTTTCATTCTTATTGAACTAAAACAACAAGACTATTTACATCAGTTTAATCAATTGGCCGTAAATATTTATCAGAAATGTTTATGTAGACTTGAAGATACGATACTTGCAGACGAATGCGTTGAAGAGCGTGGTGCATACTTTCGTATTGGTTGAATGAGAAATATAAAAAAAACCCTTTTCGCTTTTATGGTTATTTGGGTTTAAAGTTAAATTTCATACTCATATGCAAGCAATTTTAATGTGTTTTATAGAAGACTTTGGTTTTAGTTTCTGTGTACATATGAGCATTTCGAATTGCGCCATACGAAAAAAGAAACCTAATTAAAACTGTCATTGAAGCTTGAAATATAAGTATGTAGTCTTGGGTGGTCGCATGTCGTTTTAGTTAAAACAAAAAAGTTTTGCTTTTTGCGTTTTTGTTTAGAATGTCGCTAAAATGGAAAAAAAATAAAAAAAAATATTTTTAAAAATGTTGTGTATTTATATACATTACTAAATGTAAACAATGTATTACATTATTAATAATAATGTAATACAATAATGTTCAATTTGTTGTCTCAGTTTTGTTTGCGGTCACTTGGTATTTTTCCTATTACATATTTTCTCATCTTTAACATTTAACAAAACTATTGTGAAAATAGTATGTACTCGTATGTAAAAATTCAGCCATGGCGAAATACATACTTTTAGCAGATCAAATTAACTTACAAAGTAAAACTGAAACCAAAAACCAACCAACCAATCTAAGAGTAATATGACTGAAATACTTTTGTTTTTATTTCGTAGAGCAAAGCTATAAACGTAATTGGTTACGCCTTGGCTTTTATAAATAAATATTGTTGCAAACAATTTGGTCGGATAGGTCCATTCAATGGATGCACTTATTTCCAAATCCAAATACAATTACACACCACTTACAGTCAGTCAGACATAAAAAATAATTTTATATTTATAATAATGTTAAGTGCATTTTGAGGTTTATAGTCTTTTTTAATTTTTTTTATAATGGCGAAGATTAGGTGCCAATGATATCACTGCCAAGGTTTAAACTTTAAACCATAATTTGCCATAATTTCAGCCATAAAATACCGAAATTTATGTACGTATAACTTTAACAATTTTCACATGTTATTTAAACCTTGAACTTTGATTACGTTTTCTTAAATATGTACGCTTGAAATTATGTTTGAAACCTCTGTTTAACCCACGCACGTCTCAGTACTGTGATGGGAATTTAGGTAATTGGCTGTTTTTTTATATTCTTTTTACAGAATACAAGTTAAAACGCATTATTTTTTGCGTTCTCTTTTTAATAAAAAAATATATATACTGAAATAAATTTTATATAAATATGAATGTATGTATAGCAGGAATCATGGTGTAATTATACAAGGTGAGTGCAAATCGGCAACAAATACAACACAATACATAAACAACAGGCATTTTGTTTGTGTAAAATAATGTACTACTGTCAAAAATACTTGAAAAAGTATTACTCTTGACATAAGTAAATTGTAAACAAAGTCAGTCAGCTGTGCTGCTGCACTCACCTTGTATAGTTACACCATGGCAGGAATGAACAAATCATTAATTTTGTATCTTTTAAATATTTTTGGCATCATGGAGGAACAGTATCTATATCAAACAATTTTTCCGATTGGATTAGGTGGTAGCTATAGCTACGCACAATCAATCAAAATCTATACATATGATGGAGTTAATGATTACGATTTTTATAAACATTCATTTAAACACGTTTTTTCTATTCTAATTAGATTTTTTATAAATTTATAATTATTTTCTGGAAATCTGATTCCGTCGCGATTACACTAGTCCTTCCGTTTGCGGACATGCAAAAGGAACATTTGTGGCAACTTTGTCGACTTCCTGCTACTTAAATCTTACTTAAATCTAAATTTGGTTCCCTGGGCGTAAGGATTACTACGGACATGTCTTAGATGCAGTATCTTCAAGTAATCTCTTCAGGTATTCTCTTCAAGGGATGATAAGTAAACATTCAAACAGCCTTGTACATTAAACAGTTGCTGTTGTAACTGTGAGACCGCGGAAAGTTTAAAAGCATGTCCATGTCAGGCAGGCCCTCCCTTATCTGATGTATTTAAATTTAAAAATTTGGGCATACATGATTTTATCTGCGACTAGAATAATAAGAATATGGAATTTTTTCTTCGGAGAGTTACATATGTATATAAAAATCTGGAAGTAAGCAAACATTTACAAAAGTGCTTAAGAAATTATATACAGGGTGGCGCAAATGAGACCTAGTGATGTTAAACACGTAATAACTCTTGTAATAACGGTGTTTTTTAAATGATTTATTTTTATAGAAATTGAACGTGACTATGTGTGAAATATGACATCAGACAAATGACCACCATTTTGCTCGATGCAGGCATTGACTCTTTTTAGCGCATTTTGCATTACACGGCGTAATGTTTCTGGTTGCAAACGCCGTATTTCGTCTCGAATATTCTGCTTGAGCTGTCCATGTGTCTGTGGTTTGTTAACATACACTTTGTCTTTTAAATAACCCCATAAAAAAAATCGGTTGCAGTTAAATCTGGTGAACGAGGAGGCCAAGGGAAATCTGAATTTTTTGAAATTATGCGTTAACCAAAACTTTCACGCAGCATGTCCACAGTTTGTCTAATAGTATGCGCAGTGGCTCCATCTTGTTGAAACCACAAATTAGGATGGTGCTCCACCATTGGCTGCAAAAAGTTGTCGATCATTGTTCTGTAAAAAGCCCCGGAGACCGTTTCTGGCGTTTTATCCTCATTCTCAAAGAAATATGGGCTGATCATTTTTGTGACCATAACACCGCACCAAACAGTGTATCTGATTGAGGGTGACTGATCCCAGTTCCTCAAACGAACTAAACTTTTAATCATGGAAGATGTGGGCGCTGATCTTACGTTAAAAAAAACGGCGATAATTTCGCTGCTTCAGAACAATTGATCGTTGAGAAGAATAATAAAAATCGATCATTTTAACGCGTTGTTGTGGACTATACGTAATCTTTTTAAATTTCCAAGAGTTCAGTTATAATAAGCAATAAGAAAAAATAAATTATGTTAAAAAATATAAAAGAATTATTTGTGTTTCACATCGGCTGGTCTTATTTGGGCCACCCGTTATTAAGAAGATTATTCAAATACATGACTTGAAAACTGCTAGACAAACTATTAACTCAATATTTTAACAAATTATTGGAGGCTGGTTACACAAAAGCATTGAAATAGGGACAAAACAAGTCATTACTTTGATATTTGTAAAATAATATATTACATGTAAAGACTACAAGGCAGGTGAATCAAATTTTAGTTTGATCAAACCTGAAATATACAAAAATCCATAGAATCTAAGTAAAGTCTAGGTCCATCAAACAGTAACAAGACTAGTTCTGTACGAGTTTCGTTCTTTCTTAGAATTTATTTCGAAATATTACTGGCCAGAGTTGAGTGTAGAAGGATTATAGCGAAAAGTGTTTCCAAATGAAAGTTTGCCAACATAAAAGTTAAAATTTAAGCAGAAAATCAACGCTTTTATAGACCAATAAAAATTGATTATGTTTGTAATGGACATACATATGTATGTATATACTGCAAATTTACAATCTCTTTGGTTTCACAATATACATGTATACTAATCATAAACATACATTTCTTACAAATCATTTATTGTGAGTGTAGAGTCTTCTCGATTGCTTTTTAATCCAAAACTTGTATTTATTATTGTGTGAAAATCTTTTTGAATGAAACAAACTGAAAAATAAGCAAAAATAGATTTTCGGCACAAGTCATAAATAAGTACTTTTGCTTTTGCTAATAAAAAAACTCTTGACCAAACAAATTGTCGATTTCCTTTTAACAATTTGATTTTTATTGTTATTTGTTGAAATTTGTTTCTTTTAAGATTTATTTCTTGGACAAAAATGATTTGTCACTGTATTAAATGACTGACGGATAGTTGCATCAGATACTAGAGTTTACAATCATTGTGTTTTTATTATTTAAAGCAAAAAAAAAAACTAATTATTTACAAATTAACAACATTTTAAGAACATAATTTTATCATGTTTATTTTTATTATTTAATGAAAAAAAAACATAAAATTGAAACACAGGTTTTAATAAATTTGATTTACATATTTTAAAAATTTATGCAGATCTTTTATAATTTGTTGTTAGTTTTCTTTAATTTTTAAGTGTTATTTAAAAGTGTGTTAATTTTATTTATAGTTAATATATTTGGTTAGTAGCTAAAATCTGTTTTGCATTGCACAGATTAACTTTCATTTTATAAAGAATTAGCAGATTAAAGTTAAGATCCATTTGAAAATATGTAAATGCTGAAAATCTGAAAAACACATTCAATTTATTAATAAATATTTTTTTAATAATTTATGATAAAGCGAATTATAAATAAGTTTAAAAATATAGCAGTGTGTTTAAAAATTATTAAATTCGTTTGCATATTAGTACAACTTACAAAAAGTGAGATTTGAATAATATTTAAAGAACTACAAATTTATTTATTAAAACTTTATCGAATATTTATCACTTTAAATATTATTAACAAAAACTTTAATTGTACTGTTATTGTTTTCTATTTAATATTAGGGCAAATTTCATTTCCATTTTTAGGGCAAATTTGATGAAATTATTAAATTAATGCACTACATGTATTTGTGTAAGAAAACTGGGAACTATTATTTATAATTCGGTATGAGAAATTAATCGGGTTCACTTGAGCTTCAATCACTAAATAAATCGGAACAATACGATTAGCAATAAAAATGTACGTTAAGTCATGAAATATTTCCTTGAAAATTGGAATATTCTCTATATTATGTGAATGCCAAACCAGCTTATTGAATAAGTGGACCATCAGATTTCACAATAAATCAATGCTATTTATTTCAACACCACTAATTGTACATATGTATGTATTTAAATGAATGAATGTTTGGTTTGATCATTGGGATGTACGAGTAGCAGTAACAACACAGAACCAAAACAAAAAAAATTTATAGATACATTTGTTGGTAACGCAAACTACAAAAAAGCATTTAAAATCTTTATGCAAAATTGTGAAAGTGTAAAGAAAAAGCGCAGATAAACAACCAAACATTCAGGTGTTTATATTAAAAAAAAAAAAAAAAAAAATATTAAAATATTTCTGTAGAAACACACGAGTACGAGTTTGAGGTATAATGTAGAAGTGATAAAAAATAACAACACCATGATGGACCTACTTTTAATATACTTTCTGTACATACCCTGCAGGAAATGTCAATAGTGAAACTGTACTGGTTTGCTATTGACACAGTCACCAGTACTAGTTAGTGACTTAGTATACCGCAGACAATGCTAATTACTATAGACATGTGCGTGTCATTGAAAATCCACTACTGACATAAGTACTATTGACAAGGTAGTTCTTTTGGGACCACATTGTCTACACTTTGGTACTTTTCTGAAATAGAAAATCAAAATGCATTTTTTTTTGCTAATTTTTGGAGTTTTATTAAAAAAAATAAAATACTAAAAAAATAAATTCGAAAACACCCAGTGTGTGGCGGGAATCGAACCCGCAACCCTCTGACTGATAGTCCGGCACACTATCGCCTAGTCTATCGGAGCTTGCAATTGAAAAAAAAATAATTATATAATAATAACCATTGTGACAATGTTGCCAAACCGTCACCAAAATAGTAGACAAAAGTGGTGACTTGGCGACACTTAATCCCAGGTTTCCTTCAGGGTATGTTCATACATACATACGTACATATGTCATCCTCTTTATATGGCCATGCGTTTTTGGCTGTTTATTTTCAACACTTTTTGTCTACGATTTTTTGTTTGTTTTAAGATTTGTCGCGATTTCCTTTTTTTGATAATTCTCTATATTAGTAACAAATTTTTAACGAAATTAAGGTCAATCATGTGAAGAAACTAAAAAGTAAGCAACAACAAATAAACATTAAACAAATTTCGTTTTAATGAAATCAATTACCTAAAAGCATTTTTTATATAGAATAGTAAGTAGTCACTTGACATTTTCGTGTTTTAATAATAAAAAAATACTCTTGGAAAGATTTGAAAATCTTCTGTAATCATCCAACCATTACAATTATTCTTAAGAGTGAATTCGGTTTTCCGTCTTTCATTGTCTCTTTCTTTTTCAAACATCATTATAATTCTTCTTTGCCTTAAATTAAACTAAATTAATTTAGTTCCCTTTTGTTTGTAATTCAACAAAACCAAAACTAAACACAACCACTGGAATTTTTGAAATGGCAACAGAAACGACACAAGTAAAGAAATGTATAATTTTTATATCGACATTTATACGTAAATACAGATAAACATTTAGACGAATGAATATATTATGTAAAAGTAGGTATCTGTTAGAACGTGGGAATTTTTTTCAGTCTATTTTTATTACTTTGTTTTCAATTTATTTTGTCATCTTCTTTTTATGATATTCATCACACGGAAGTTACCTACACAATATTCGTACGTTCCGTTCCGTATTATAATAATAATGAAAAGACACATATGAAGACACTTCTTCTAGCTAAAATTTTCTCACATTAAATGTCTTTTGTCTTAAAATGACTTTAAGAAATGTAACTGATCTTTAAGCACATTATTATTAGCAAATGTTTCTTTTATTCGTTTAACTCTATGTAAAGGAAAATTTACTTCATCCCCTAATTTGTGTATAAGGTTTCATTTGAGGATTTCCCCTAATTTATCAATGTGTTTTATTATAATTAATTATCGGTTAAAAAATAACTTCAAACAGTTGGATGATATTGGTCGACAAAATGCATTTCCATAAATATTTACGCTTCATGTCATTTCACTTGTCTCAGGGGTGTGTGTTATGTTATACTAGGAATACATATGTATGTATCGTTTTATTTGAATACACTAAGAATAATTATATGTATATATTTAAGTTGCGTAAAATAACAACAGGTATGTGTAATATCTATTCTCAGACATAATTCTAATTTGTAGAAAAACCTAATAAATTCAATTTATTCACTGATCTTGGAAAAAAACTTTAAGAAACCAACCATTTAACTATTTGTAAATTGGAAAGTCAAATTAGATCCACATAAACATTATTGAGAATGATTCATATGTTTCAAACAAAATAATAATAAACTTCACTTTAGGCTAATAATTCGAATAATCAAGAAATACTATTGTAAAGTACTGGAACAATTGGCAAACTGGAATGCATTTTCTACCCGGCCAAGGGCGCCATCAGCAATCTTCATTGTCCACTATCAATCTGTAAATATCATCTATTTAACTCACCGTTTTTTGAGAAATAGAATACGATAATTTCTTTTTAACATGTTGTGAGTTAGAACGAAATTTACGTTATATTTATGGAAATGCATTTTGTCGACAAATATCCAACTGTTTGAAGTTATTTTATAACCGATAATTAATTATAATAAAACACATTGATATATTAGGGGAAATGCTCAAATGAAACCTTATTTGGACAGATTTGAAATGTTTTTAATTTTTAATCTTGAAATTTATTCTTTGAAATTTCTAAAAATCTACCAATTATTTATATTGTTAGATTATTATTATAATAGTTAAAAATATTTCTCTTCACATTTTGTGCATGGGAAGAAGTTAGTACAAATGCTTCATTAATTCAAACTGTGCGTTCACAGTAAATTAGAAAAATCTTTAAAAGTTAATTGAATAGATTCTAAAATATTTAAAAGTTTTGTAGGGGTTTTTTCAAAGAAACTAAAGCATTTAAATTACTTTTGATTTAAAGAAACAATTAACACCACATTTTCCTAAGTGTTTTTTATATTTTTATTATATTCTTGTTGTTTTTTTATGCAGATATTATGCCTTTTTGTTATTAAACAGAAAACTCGCCAGACCATTACGGCCAAATTTTTTTAAAAAAACAGGTTCTATTCTTGTTGATTTAGGGTTAAAATTTTTTAATTTGCTTTTATTGTTTTATGGTTGGGTTTTTTTGTTTTTGGTTAAATGGAATCGTTCGTATCCGTGCATCTACAATTGTTTACAATTTTAAATGTATAAATTAAATATGTTACACTTGTTGCATTGTGATTGTTGCACATAGATTACAAACTTGGTTTTATTCGTTTTATTCTTGTTAAATGTAACATTTTGATATAACAGTATTGATAAAAAAAATGGGATACAAACCCAATATTGTTAATATTTTAACCAGAAACAGACATATAAAAAATAACTGTTCAAATTGCTTTAAATATTTGTGAAAGCAATTATGTATTAATGAACATACTTGCGAACAAATTCAGACATCTTCCTTCTTGATTTTTTTCCACCTAAAGTTTTTGTTTTTCGGTTTATATCACGCAATTCATTTTTAGGGCTTGCCAATAGGGAATAATTCTTCGGATTGTGATGACCACTCCATAACATGGACTTTGTACTGTTTAAACCAAAGTTTGGAGGTGTGTTTGAAATCATTATCCTGCATGAATTCCCACAGAAGCGGCATTTATTCTCTGACATAGGGTAGCATTTGATTTTGTAATAGTTCTGCATAAGCCATAGTATTTTCTATCTATAAATTGACCGACACCAGACGAAGGAAAACTACAAACAATATCATCAACAAACCTGCTCCACGCTTCCGATTTTTTTTTTTGGTCATACATGAGGTCAAATTCTTTATTTTGCTGCTTTCGTACAAAGTTTTTTTTTTTATTAAAAAAGTGTTTAATGCGAACTTTTAAAGAATAATATTGCTAGGTATGGATAAAGCACCAACTTGTTCCGAAGATGAAAGAAAACTTATTAATAACATAAAAACCTCTTGTAAAACCGTGTTACAAATTTCTAATTGACTTGCTTACTCCAGAGGAAAATTTTCCAACGTCATCAATCATTTAAATACATACGGAATAACTACAAATGTTGCAAGAGCTCTCATACAGCCGATAATAAACAAAAAAGAAGTTCAATTGTAAACAGAATCTCTAAAGCTGACCCATTTAAAACTTCCAGGCAAATACAGGTTGAAGTGCAGTCATCGCATGGGATTAAAGTTTCATGTAGAACAATAAGACAAAGCATTAATGAAGTTTCGATTCGTGGCTGCATCGCACAACGCAAACCTTATGTTTGTGTGAAAAAAAATATAAGTTGTTGGAAAAACCTACATTGGAGTGGCGAATCAAAGTTTCACCGCTGGTGATCTGATGGAAAACGGTATGTATTGCTTCCGATTAATCAGCAGCATCATCCAAACTCTACCATAAAAACAATTAAACGTGGCGGTGGTAATGTATTTTCAGAATGATGATTCTAATTGCTAAAGAAAATTTCAAGCTACTACGGAATTTTATGCCAAATACATTTCACGAAAATTTAGATGAATTGTGGGAAACATTGAGGCGGTTTAAAAAGCTATGTCCATTCAACTTTTCAGTCATTTGGTCAAAAGTATGCCAAATAGATGTCGACAAAATATTATTGGTAAATTTATAATTATTTGAGAGAATTTTTTAAATTATTAGGAACAGTGCGAATATTTTTATTATCATTTGTCCAACTCCATTATTTTCTTTAATTAAATTTTTTTATTTTTATATATTTAAGATCCCGTTTTGAGGGGCGCAAATTAAAGCAGCCAGGCTTAGAATTAAGAAGTGGACAAAATAATTTGTATCTTTTTAGAAATAGTTCTCATGAATGTTTTAATTATATGCCCATCATTGTATTAATACTTGCTTTACTTTTTTAGAATTTCGAGGTGTGCGGATTAAGACATTTTAAATTTCTTTTTGAAGTAATTAATTAACTTGAATGTTTTTTCCACTGGTAGAGAAACCAATAATAAAGCTGCTTTTCCATCAGGGGTTACTCACCTTTCTTTAGAGATCGACGATGATTTGATCAACTTTTGGTAGTTTGATATACTTACATAATTGTCGATGTTAAACAGTTGTTTGTTCGTTTGAGTTTGCTTTTCTGAAAATTTGTTAAATCAACCATATTTCTTTGAAACAATAAAAGGGTTTTCGTTGAAATTTCACATCAATTTTGTATAATATTAAATCTTCAGATCTTTTTTTATTTATTTTTTTTTTATTTATTTATTTGATTAAATCTATGGACATAAATCTTTACAAAGAACTATATATTACAAGATTTTATATAAAGGCAGTATTAATGAAAACATTGTGATAAGACGATAATATTGCGTTTAATTACATTTATATTAATAGAAAAATCGATTAAGCTATACAATTCATTGAAAGGATCAGCATCAGCATAATTTGTTTGAACAACAGGAAGGTGCAGAGGTATTAGGTGTCGGGTAAAACGTCGTGGAATATTAAAATTTATGTTACGAAGAAGAAAGTCGGAGAGGAGATCGCCAATAATCAAATTAATTAGAAATGCCACATTTCATTAATGATAACCTCGCAGTATACGAAGGACGCTTCCCAGCATAACGACCATATGAGGCAAAATAAGAGAAATTGCTTTTGAACAGATTCAATTCGGTCTATGTGCATATTAATTTCAGGATTCCAGATAATAGACCCATACTCCAAAATTACTAAGGATGTGTATCATTCCCACGACAGCCGGTTCTACGCACCGGAATGACCCGATATCACTCGGCCAAGGGCTGTCAACTCAGCAATTACTGCTGTTACAACAACAACAACAACTAAGGATGTGTATAGTTGTTTCGTTACATTAGAATCTGTAAACTCTTTAGACCATCGTTTTATATAAGCAAGCACACCACGAGCTTTATTTATCGTCATTGTAATATGTTTGCAGAAATCCAACTTAGGATCAAGTAGAATACCAAGAACCAGAAATTCTCCAACTAACTCTAGTTGATACCCGTCCAGGAAATAGTGTAGCATTGATGTGCAATTACTAGAAAATCGCATGTGCTTGCATTTTTTCAAGTTTAGCTCCATTTGATTATATTTACACCATGCGTAAAAACTATTTAAATCCTGCTGCAAATACGCCCCATCTGAAGATAATTTGTAGCTGAGAAACATCTTAACATCATCAGCGTACATTAAAGCGGCAAATCGTTTATGAAAAGCGAATATAGCAAAGGACCTAGGTGACTTCCTTGGGGGATACCGGAGCTAACAAAAATTTCTTTGGAGTTGGTATTATCAAAAAGAACACACTGTGACCTGCAGGTTATGTACGACCGTAACAAGCACAAAGCGTTGCTAGTAAACCCTAATAAACTCAGTTTAGTGAGAAGTAAGCTATGGTTGATTTTATCAAGAGATTTGCTTAAGTCAGTATAAATAACGACCATAAGTTGGCCATCCTTATAAACTCGATTTGTTAGAGTTGTTAGTTGTAAAATATTTGTTACTGCAGAACAACCTTTCCTGAAACCATGCTGGTATTGTGATAACATTGAGGATACACTGTGGCAGAGAGAGTCTGTTAAGCATTTTTCAACAAGTTCACGAATTGCACTCAATTTTGCAATGCCTCTATAATTCGTTATGCCCGACTTGTTTCTTGATTGGGGAAAATATCCGTATTTTAATGACACATTAAACATAATAGTGAAAGGAGTAGCCAAAGCATGAGCACAATTTTTTTAAAATGCAAGCAGGAATGCCATCAGGTCCACTACACAATGACGATTTTATTGTTTTTAAAGATCAAACAACCTGAGAAGTATCAATAGCAGAAAATTATATTGCCAGATGTTCCATCAGAGAAAACGGGTATTCAGTTGATGTATCGTACTGTTGCAAATCGGCAAACATATTGCTTTTAATCAAATTAATATTAGATTCATTAATTAAATACTTTAAACCTCTTGGATAACCAGTAGATTTTCTTTTCGAATTTACAAAATTATAAAATGATTTTGGGTCACGTTTAAAGTTCCTTTTCATTTTCTCAAGGTAATTTATATACAGTCTCTTATTGAGTTTTTTTTTACAATTTTGGTAAAGTAGTATTACTAAAACTATTTTGTATAAATCTTGGGTAAAACGTAAAATTACTTTTTTATATAGACTTTAAATTGTTCATGCATTTTCCTTTACATTTTGCCTAGGAAATCCAATGAAAAAATGATTTGAAATTTCACAGTGTTATCTGGAGATTTATTCAGAAAATAAGTTAATATTTCCACTTGGCACTTACATACATAGTAAGACCAGTAACTAGTTCCAGCAAGCAATAAAATATTGTATGCTACTATAGACATAGAAAAATCATTAGTCAACTATTTTAAAAATTTCAAATGCCAATTATAGAATACTTCCACAAATGTCTTTATAACTGCATTTGCAAAAACAAAGTTAAACCAAAAATAAAATGTTATGCAAATGCACTTACACGTTCGCATACATTATGGAAAGGATCTTGATTTTTTGCCCCAATTTAGTTAATATGTTAGAAAGACTAAATTAAAATGATTATGTTTTCATGCGTGCATATGTACATATTTCTTCAATGAGCAATAAAATCTAATCTAATGGATTTGGCCACCATTAATAAGATCTTTGCCAACTAACTAACTAACTCTTACTTACTTATTTTTCTGCTAATCAACTCATTTACTTTTAATGATGACATTTCTCTCTGAGGCCATCTGAGACGCATCTAACATCCCAACACTACACTCTTCAGGTTGTCTAGTCCAATTTATATCAAAATGTTGCCAGTGGAAACGGAAAATAAACAGGAGAAACCAAGTTATGACTGTGGCAAGTGGGTTGTGGTGTGTGAATTGTGTGAGGTGCATAAATCTGGCCATAAGAAAACAAATTATGTATAAGAAAGAGTAAATCCCAAAGTAGTGCTTTTATGATTTTGCTTAAAACAAAATAAACATGGAAAATGATTAAAATAAAAACTGGAATTATGTACGAATGCGAATTTTGACGTCAGCTCTACATGCGGCAACTGCTGTCTACAGTGGGGTGCAGTGATACAGCAGAATAGAATCGGTAGCATTTCACAAGAAGACAGAGAGGCAAATTGGGTTCCACTACTATTTCTTCCACTCCAACTGTTGGTAATATTTCTTCACATGTGCTGTTAAATTCTGTTTGCTTTTCTTGTTTTAACATTGTTGTTTCCTTCCAAATCTGGCAGCCTCTGACTGACTGCCTGAATGATGCTTTAGGTTGTTTGTTTTTTTTTTTTCGTTTTCCATGCATCATCTTGCAGTCTATGAGTGTTTCTTTTTTTTGTGTGCTGTCTGCTGGACTTGAATCAGTTAAAGATCGCAAATTTTGTATTTAGCTTTGTGGCCAACATGTTTCATGTTTGCAAGAAAACAAACTTTTACTTTGAGAAATTTGCGAAAAACTCGTTCTGACAAGGATTTCCAGCATTTGGCATGTTTTAAGAAGTGTTTTTCAAAACAAACAAACACACGCACTCGTATCCACATGTTTGTTGGTTTAAACTTGTGGTTAAACACAAGAATTTAACCGTTAAAACAACAGGTTTAAACTCTACTCTCTTATTCTTCTGCTCAGTGCAGAATAGAAGCTAAATTCTAATTATCATGATCGTTTAATTAGTCTGAAATTATAAAATGGTTTATAGTAAACAAAAAAAAAACACATGACAAAATCACAAATCACTGGCAATTAAAAACAATTTCAAATGTTTTGTTAGACTCTATTTGAAGGCTGTCATTTTATTTTGCATAATGCATAAGTTCATGGAAAATTGTTGTTTCTATCGTAGTCGGCACAAATACCCTGTCGCACATGTAGAGTAATATGACAAATTCCATATTTATACAAAAATATTATCGAGTACCTAATTAAATAAATACCTACCTTACAAATTAAAACTCCTCCCATAATAGTCAGTTCATTATATTTTAAAAACAAGCTATGCTAAAAACCCCTGCCCTCAATTTATCATCAAGATATCTCGTGAGAGCCGAAAATTTTGAGAAATTTTTAATTTTTGGAATAATTTCAATGTCATTATACGTGTTGTAGCTTAATTGATTAGCGCGTTTGATCATTAAGCATAGGGTTGCCATACGTCCTCTTTTCCCCGGACACCGTCCTCTTTTTTAGGGCCTCCGGGGTAGTCCTACTTCTTTTTTTGCAAGTATCCTGGGTTTGTCCTACTTTTAAAACTTTAATCTATAATTTCGTTTTATTGTATCGAAAGTATTGTTGGCATTGATGTATTATTATTTTTAAATACACACGGTGTCATGGCATGCTTTCTTGTGTCAACACATTGTGTTTGATGCTTTTTGGCCTTTGTCTACGTGTCTTATGCCCGTAAGTTTAACAAATAGATAACTACTAGAGTTTATACCAATTACTTTTCCTTACCTAACCGGTAAAAAGAATTTGGTAATTTTCGGTGAAAAATGTGGTAACATTGGTGTTTGACGTTTAGAGTTACATCAATTAATTGCCAAATTTAATTGTTTTCAACGACTTTTTTAGTTTTGTCCCGAAATGTTTGGAAAAGGTGCCAAAAGAAGTGCTAGTTTATTGGAGGGGGAAAAACAGCAGATGCACTTTTCTTTGAAAGACGAAATCTTCTTTTATATTCCAAATCATTCCAAATTTTAAAATGGTCAATTCTTTCCCTGAATGTGTGTGTTAACCATTGGGAATTTTGTTTTATGATATTTCTCAAAGTTCTTAGTTCTAGAAGTTCTGAATTCAGTGGACACCAGAAGGAAACAAATTAAACACAGAAACTATTTCTGCTATTTTTATAGTCAGATATAATTTTGATATGAATTGTCAAGTGTTTTTATTTATATAATATTTAAAAAAAATGCGATAATAATATATTGGTTCAAATTGAAAGCGCTGAAAAATATACATGAAACTTGACAACTTCTACTAAAAATTTATATATAATTCATGTGAAGTTTTAAAATGAATTTATTAATTGTTATGTTTTTATGTTGTAGTAGTTATGAGATCAGACTGATAAAATATAATTTTTTTAATATTTTGTTGTTATATGTAAATAGAATTTTAAATTTGTTTTGTGTATTTTAAGGCGTTGTTTTTTTAACATTTTGTTACAGAGTATTGTCCTCTTTTTAAGGGTAAATGTCCGGCTTTTTTTTTGGTCGACATAGTCTTTTTCTCAAAATAAATATGGTAACCCTAATTAAGCATGAGTTGGTATTTGTGGCCTGGGTTCGATTCCCAGCCACTGCCACTCAGTTTCTGATAATTTTTCAATTTTTGATAATTTTTAGTTAGGCTTGAGTTCATTAAATTTAATTTTCATTAAATTGTTATTTTTACTGAAGGTAGGAATTGTTTTTACAACATGAAATCTTATTAAAATTTTTATTGATAATTTTTCTTGGCACCACTGCGGTGTCTGCTAGCCAACACACAAACATTAATCTTTTAACCAGTGTTACCGTTTACATGTTGCTTTCCTTTTTTAAAAATAATAATTCAATGAAAATTAAATTTAATAAACTCAAGCCTAACTAAAAATTATCAAAAATTGAAAAATTAATAGTTCAACTAAAAAAAAAAACAATTATTGTACTTAAAATAGCTAGGGCACAAGCTTATAATGTTTGCATTTGTATTTTAAGTGGGACACATGAAAAATGTCGACGAAAATGGACAAAAAACATAATAAAAACAAATGTATCCAGGTTTTCAAGACAAAGTCTTGACAGAAAGAATACGGAAAAAACTGAAGGAAAACAAGGAAGCAACATGTAAATAAAATTGATAAATGATTGTTACAGCAAATTTCGAACCCCCGGTAACACTGGTTAAAAGATTGATGTTTGTCTGTTGGCTAGCAGGCACCGCAGTGGTGCAGAGGTTAGAACGCAAAGAAATCTGATGAGAGAATGTGGTGATTCTTGAAACATGTAAATTCAACACAGGTTTAATCCCCAGCTCAGTCAAGACAAATTATCAAAAAAAATTTTTTAATAAGATTTCATATTGTAAAAACAATTCCTACCTTCAGTAAAAATAATAATTTAATGCAAATTAAATTTAATGAACTCAAGCCTGACTAAAAATTATCAAAAAATTAAAAATTAACAGTTCAACTAAAAACAATAATTGTAGTTATTAGTTTTCTATCCTATCGTAATTAATATTTATCACAGCGCCCTCCCTCGGTGGTATAGCATTTAAACGCCACCGAAGTAAAATAATTAAATTAATGGCTATAAATTAAGCTTAGATCAATGCGGCTACTCACCACCAGAGGCGCTGCAATTAATAAACATAATGCGCAATTACAGTGTTGTCATATGAAAAGCTTTTCTCTACTTTCTACACCTATTCTTCTTCTACCTATCCTTTTTCAAAGAAAGTAACACAATTAATTATTTAATATATAGGCATCTTAATTGCCTTTAAATTGGTAAAATGTACCAAGATTTTACTTGGGATTTTAAATGAACAATATGGAAATGAATCCTTTTGTGGCCTTGGCCTTTCATTTGCAACATGTATAATGAAAACCTTTAGAGGCCACGCGGCAGGGCTTGACTTCATTCGATTCAATTCTGATTATATCAAGTGTCAGAATTACTTCGTGTTAGTTACATCGTATACGCTAAAAATTAAAATTAAAAATTAAGCTTCTTAAAATTAAACTGAAAAGTAATAATTACAAAAATACAAGACTTTGGGTTGTCAAAATTACTGGTACAACCACTAACATTTACCTTAAGTATCATTTTATTTTTTCACTTACTCATAGTTTTTATGTTTGTTTTCTTTTTCTTTTATTAGGTATTTGAAATTTTTAAATACCACTTAATGATTAATGGCCTTGTTGGAAATACTTAAACCATTATAATTAAATTCTAACTTGAAACACACAAAAAAGCCAGCTTTAAGTAAAAATATGTTGTACATTATTAAATAAAAATGGCTGGTTTTGCTTATTTATATTTATATTTTAATTTTGGTTAAAACTAACAGAAATAAAAAGTTGAGATACGAGTAAAAACAAATTGTAAAGTTCACATAAACCCTAAAAGGTTTAACACAACGTAAAGAAAGGTCTTGTACGTGGCTTTGTTTCTGAATTCTTAAAAAGTCTAACAAACTATAAAACAATAATAATAATAAACTCCAATACACTTTGAATTGAGTGTAATGCACCAAAGAATGACTGTAATTTAAATTTAACTCTATTTGGGCTAAAGAAATAAAATTTCTAACAATTCATAATTTTTAATTTCACAAGTATTCCAAGAAATTTCAATTTCAATTTACATTAATTATAATTGTTTGTTGAAATGTCATCTAAATTACACTCACTAGTATATGTTTAGGTTAACTCTTTATGATCTTTTTTATTTTCGGGCTTACATAAATAAATTTAATTTTACGAATATTAAAAAAAGAAAAAAAATCTACTAACGTAAAAGTACAATGATTATCATTTATTTCAATCACCAACATACAAAGAACATTTTAATGCAACCCACGTACTTGTCGTACATCGTACAACCGACATAAAAAAAAACCATTTATTTGTTTTTCAACACAAAATAAAACGTTTTTTCCCCACAGTTTTTGGTTGTTTCCATTTTCTTCTCAAATGCATGTCTTATTAAGAAATCTCTTTGCGATTGGAAGACAACGGAGCAACAACAAGAAACTGAATTCATTTAAAGTTGAAATGTTTTCAGGAACAGCAATATGTGAAATTTATCTCTTTTATCTGTTTCGAACTGCATGCGGAACAGGTACTTGCAGATAGCAACGATTATGCTTGGAACATTGTAGGGAGTGTGTAAATTTTAAAAGTTTTGCGACCTTTAATCTTAAAATGTTTGCTTTCGGACAAGCTGATTGTAATGACTATTAAACATTTAAATATCTTGTCATTTTTTTTTGCTAGTCCACTAAATCAAGGCTTTCATTTTTCAACTGCAAAACGCTCTTGAGCTCGTGTTAGACATAAACAATTAAACACATGTATGTTGTCCATTAGTTTTTTTTTTTTTTTTGTTTTTAGCTGTATTAGCAAATGCATGCAAGTCTTGTATTTAGTGTATAATATCTAATCGTGTTCACTAATTTTAATGTTTTTCTTTTCTTATGTTTATTATTCAAATTACTCCATAAAAGTAAACGTAAACAAATTACTGGAAAAAAATAATGATCCGTAAGTTTAGCAATGTTTTTGTGTTCTTTTTCTTTTGCCAATTTCTTCAAAAAATCTTGAAAAACGTATGCAACTAATTTTTGGCAATAAATCAATAAAGCGGAAAAAGTTAACCAAACTGCAGTTTCAGAGGGAAAAATATTTTAATACTTTTTATTTACTATTTATTTATTTTAGGTCTACGGAATAAATCCTTATAGATCAATTATACAAATTTATATAATATACAAAATAACAAAAAATTTAGACTGTCATTTAATTACACTGATTAAGGTACAAAATGATATTACGTTTAATGACATTAACATTAACAGAAAAATCAATTAGAAAATAATAATCATTATAATGTTTACACAATTTTCTTAGAGAATCAGAATTAGCATAATTTGTTTGATTAATTTGAATATAAATTGGAATGTAGAAACGAGTTAATCGATGAGGAACCTTAACGTTTATGTTGCTGAGTAGGAAGTCAGAACAGACTGCACCATTTATTAGGTTAAATAAAAATGAAACGCTAAGCATAGTTCTTCTGCTCTCCAACGTTGGTAGTTTTATTAATGCAAGCCTTGTAGTATAAGGAGGAATAATGACGTTAGGATTCCATGTTGAATTACCCAAACAAAAAAGAAGAAACTGTTTTTGCACTGATTCTATTATGTTTTTGAGATAATCCGCATCCGGATCCCAAATAACAGATCCATAATGGTTTGACTAAAGATGTGTATAGCCGTTTAGTAATGATTGGTTCAGTAAACTCCTTAGCCCATCGTTTTATAAAAGTTAACACACCACGAGCTTTGTTTACCATCATATATATGTGTTTTTTGAAATTTAATTTAGGATCCAAAAGTACCTCCAAGATCTGAAAATTCCGTAACCAAATCAAGTTGATGTCTGCCCATTGAAATAGTTCATCCAAATCATGTTGCAGCAAATTTTTTTCAATGTTATTGCCGTAGCTATGAAATATCTTGTAAGGAAAAATTAAAAAATAAGTTTTTTACAAAAAGGATTTTCTACAGTTTTTAATAAAAATTTCAATCCTATCTATTATTTTACAGATGATAGCAACGTTTGCCAAAAATTAACGAAATATGAATGATACGCTGAGCCGAGATCTTCAGACAATCTCGAGTGTCAAAAGAAGCGCTCAAGTGCCTTGCTTTATTAAAACGGTATAGGAAATACTTCACTCCATCTGATTTCCATAGTATTTACACCGCCTATATTCGACCGAAAATGGAATACAACTCTCATGTATGGACCGGTGCTTCGAAGTCTATTTTGGAGTTACTCGACCGCATACAGGAGAGGGCGCAGATGCTTATCGGTGACAGTAGGGAATCCGACTCTACTGATTCATTGGAGCGTCATCGCAATGTGGGTTGTGTTTCACTGTTCAATCGATACTATAATGGAATGTGTTCTGCTGAAATTAGAAGTATTCCATGCCACTTTCAATATAGGAAAATTCAAATCAAATGTTCACAAACATTCTCCCTCCAATAACATATTTGCCTAGTTCCAACGCAATGCATTGTATTAGTAAGGTTCGTCTCCTGAGTGCTGGTCCAAGCAAAAAAAAAAATAAATAAATAAAAAGATAAAATAGAAAAAGAACACAAAACATTATTTGTTATTAATTTCTACAATGTTTTATAACAGCCATTTTAAAAGACAATGTGTGACTATCAGATTTGATTGAGAACATCCTGCATGATGACAAGTAGTTCCATAAAATCAAAAACTTTTAATAATTTCATCTTTGATAGCACCGGTAGCAAATACAATTTTAAAAAATATACGACAAGAATCGCAGCGACAAAAATTTCATAATGTAAACCGGGACCTACGGATATTCTTGAAGTTAAAAAAAAAATTTGAATGGCATTAATAGTACTTTATGTTTTTTATTCTTGTATGCTTAGTTTAATATTGAAGAACAATTTTTTAATTTTTTTTAACAAGCTTATTAAGTTTAAAATAAAAATAAGATTCATATCAGCTTTTATGAATCATGGGAATGTGAAAATAGTCTTGTATTGTAAAATTTGCCAAAACGAGTAAAATGTTTTCCTTCATTTGCCTTTTCATTTTGACTCCGACTAAAGAATTTTTAATATCTCGATTATTTTACAACCGATTTTTTATTTTATTTTACAAAAACTACACATTTGTTTTATGAATCGATTGAAAAAAAAAAATCCCAACTTCAGAATCGTTGCAACACGATTTAAGGATCATATTTCTATACATTTATTTATTGATTATTGATTAACAAATAATTGTGACTTCCATAGAAAGGATTGCATGATAAACTAGTTCTCATACTGGCAGATTTATCTAAATACTTAATATGTAGAATGTCACACAAATGATCACAGATGCTGTTCCTCGGACAAACACGCAATATAATATATATATATTATAACCAGTGGCCATTTATTTTACAGGAAAATATAGTCAGGAAGACCACAGCGACCTTTAACATTTGAAAGCCTTAATGCAACAATTAGAATACGGAAGTGATCATTTTTCACCTTTTATTTTATTTTAATTCTCTGCCAGCCACAGTAATTAAACTAGAGCGGATAGAGAATGTTCAATATTTTTTCCACATCGATGGACATGATTACAACTATTACAATGAGTACTCGTACTCATTGTTAAAGATTGAGCAAGTTAAATATCAATAATTTTATGATGATCGTAAACTGAATGGATGTTGCATGTTAAGAAATATTTTATCAAACTTTCCGCACTAATATTGAAAACATTTACAAGCAGACATTCACACAGAACGCTTACACCCAATAAACATTTTGTAGACAAAAAAAAAAAAAGAAGTAGTTTAAGCTGCGATTAGAAAAATATTAAATAAAAATATCAACAGCCTATGACTGTCATTAAATAAATTTTAATTACAACACTCGTTAAATACGAATCAAGTGCTATATACACACATACGTGCATACATACATAGTAAATAATTAAATGCCATTTAGTTTCAAGAAGAACATTTAAAGCAAATCTCGACTAAATAGCTGTGAATAAATGTTTACTATTAATGGAATATTACAAAATGTTTAATATTTTATTGCTAATAATTTGCTCACTTCTGTTTATCAACTGTTGGCTGCATTAAGGAAAAGCTTACGGAATAAAATCGAATACATTACAATATTAATTATTTTTATTTTCTTCATCGTCAAATCATCAGAATTATAAACGAGCTGCAGAGATTATTAGGCAGAGATGAAAACATAAATCAAAAGGAAATACATGCTTTAACTGTTTCTTAACTGATTGAATTGCAGGTTAAGCTGAGTCTTAACATTTTCTTTGGCAAAAACAAGAGGAACCAAACGAAACTCAAACAAATTATTTCGTGCTAGTTGAAATTCTAGTCTTGATTAGTTCTGCTGGCAGACTTGAATGGGTTTAAAACTCTTAAAATACAGTCAACAACTAACTAAGTATGTATACATACATACAATTCAGCTTATAAAGATGTTACAATTACGATTTCTAAATACAAAAATATGGTTAGCAAGAATTTCTCTAATCTTAACCCTTACGTGGTGTAAAAAATAAATTAAAGGGTGATTTTTTTTGGCAACTTTCTTTTTGGCAAGCAGCGCACCTGTTTCCGTGAAACATGTTTCTGTTAAACATTTTCAAGTTGGTCAATAATTTAACCATGAATCGACTTGGAAACGAGAAACATCTGCAGATTATTGAATTTTATTATCAATATTCAGGTGCTCAGAGACAAAGCTCATTTCTGGTTGAATATAATAAAAAAGAACAGCCATTGCATCCCGAAAAATGCGCTGTTTGGTGTGGATTATGGACCGGTGGCATCATTGCACAGTACTTTTTTAAAAATCAAAGAAGGAAAGAAAGTTATTGTGAATGGCAAGCGACACTGTGCGATGATTAGAAAAATATTTTTTGCTCAAAACGGAAGAACTGTACATTGGCTGACAAGTTGTTTCAACAAGATGGTGTCACATGCTACACAGCACGCGAAACAATGGCCCAATTGAGAGGCGAGTTTGGTGAATATTTTTTGTGAGGCTGTGTTGCTCATATCTCTAGGGACTAGCCCTGAACGGTTGATGCACTAAATGATAATTTTAAATAATTTATTCGTGAGATACCGGCCGACATGTTGGAGAGAGTATACCAAAATTGGACTCACCGTATGAACCATTTGAGACATAGCCGCGGTCAACATTTACATGAAATCATCATCATCATCGGATTATTAGAGTTTGTTTATAATTTTTTGAATTGCATTTCTTTTTCCTATAAAAGTAACTTTAATCTCAAATATTAAAAAAAAAATGTTTATTAACTAGAGAAGGAATTGAAATAATATTTATCTTTTTAAGAGAAAAGTCTTTTATTCAGGCTAATAGTTCGAATTTTCAAGAATACTATTGTAAAGTACTGGAACAATTGGCAAATTGGAATGCATTTTCTACCCCGGCCAAGGGCGCCATCAGCAATCTTCATTGTCTTTTTTTTTAAGAAAAGTAACACTCAGGCAATTAATATGCCTATATATACTTGCGTTACTTCCTTTGGAAAGGTGATAGATTGAAGAAGTAAAGGTGGTGAAAGAAGAAAGCTTTTTATATCACAACTCTGCAATTGCACATTGTTTTTAGTGCAGCATTGCAGCGCCCCTGGTGGTGAGTAGGCGCATTAATTTTAAAGCTTGATTTATTTAATTATTTTACTTCGGTTGCGGTTGAATGCTATACCACAGAAGGAGGGCGCTGTGATAAATATTAGTTATGATAGATATGTAGAAGAAAACTAATAATTATCAGAAACCGATTTTGTTTGAGTGGCAGCGGTTGGGAATCGGTCCCGGTCTACAAATACCAACTCATGCTTAATGATCAAATGCGCTAACCAATTAAGTTATAGCACCGTTTCCGACGGTGTGGAAAGGGTTAGTTTTTCCGCATTTCATCTATACTTCCCATGGATAGACTAATTTGTTTTATTATTCTTAAATTTTCAGAATTCGTTTAACACAATTTTTAAAAAATATGAAATTTTAGTTTTGAATACAATTCAAATTTACCTATTTTAACGGTATGTATATAGGAATGGATAAAGGTTATTCTAGTTAAACAAAAATTCAAAATATTGTATATATTTAATATTGCTGTTGGAAACGTGAAAATGTTCTTTATAATATATCCAAAAACCGGTCTGGGACTCTAACATTTACAAAGGATTTTTTTATTTATATCCAACGTTATTTTAGTGTAATTTACGATTATGTTATATCGAAATGTGAAACATAGGATTTAAAAAATTTTTTTTTTTCAAAAACTAAAAAATCTTTTTTTCCCCTGAAAACCTACACCATGACTTTAAAAAAAATGAGGCTAGTGTTAATGTTTAACTATTTGACTAAAAGTGTTCAGTGTCTGACAATGGACAATAATCCGACACATACTGCTCGAACATTTTAAATAAAAAATGTCTTACCTTAAAACTGACACAGTAAATAAGTTACGTTGACATAATCTTCCTCAAAGACATGTGATTTGAAGTTATTTTGAAGCTATTTTCGAAAATAGCATTATCTTTTTTTAATCCATCCATATCATAGTTGGGCACATTCCAGTACGAGTCAAATTTCAATTACCAGTAAATTGTTTTACTGGTAATTGAAATCAACATCAAGTACCAGTAAATTTTTAATGGTAATGAAAATGAAATTCCATTACCTGTAAATTTTTACTGATAATTAAATGAAAATTTACTGGTAATTAAAAAAAATATGCATTACCAGTAAATATTAACTGGTAATTAAAAAAAATAGCAGTATCAGTAAAAATTTAATAAAATTAAAAAAAAATGTATGCACATTCAAAAAAAATATATTTTTTTAGAAGTTTATATTATTGTAAATTATATTGAGACAATTCAATCAAAATTAAAAAAAAAAAACAGAAAAAGAAACAAAATTACTATTTATTTTTTTCTAAAAATTAATTTTTTTTACCATTACAAAATATACTGCATTACTATTTCCATTACCAATAAACTTTTACTGGTACTGCAATTTTTCATTTAATTACCAGTAAATGTTTACTGGTAATGTAATTTTTGTTTAATTAGAAATAAATATTTACTGGTACTGGAATTCAATCTTCATTACCAGTAAAAATTTACTGGTAATTAAATGAAAAATTGCAGTACCAGTAAAAGTTTATTGGTAATGGAAATAGTAATGCAGTATATTTTAAATGGTTTTTGCCCATCTATGATCCATATCCAGTTTTTAACTTTTAAGGTTATCCATACATAAGTTTGTCATTCCGTTTTTAATATCTATAATGTTAATTTGCGATCCTGTAAATTTATATATATTAGGTCCTTATAAATCCTTCTACTGAAGTCGATTAGCCCATGCAAAATAGGTTTTCCAAAACAAACACTCCCAGAGCCTTATGAAGTCGAAAAGAGTCTTTTCTGACACCTTTTTCGGAGCGTTAACGCTCTTTATGAGCCCAAATAACAATCATAATTGCTCCGAAAACCTTCATAAAAGAGGGTCATTACATTCGGAATTTCTGAGTTATACTGCGTGCCGACTCAGGACAGTAACAAGCGCTCCTAGAATGGTATGCTGGGTCATGTGGTATCAATATATCAGATACTCGATTTTTTACACAAGAATTAACATTTTGAAGCTCCCATGTTTGATGTTTATAAATTTATAAAATTCTAGTCTCTCATAAAGTTTAAGTAAATATACATGAAATAAAAACAATTATGGTCTTTAAGTTATAAGATTCGACACAGTCGAATACGGCCCTCTCACATGTTTTCCGTCAAATTGTAATGATGTCATAGAAAAAGCATACTTTAAGCAAAAGCATGCTTTTGTTTTAAATTCAGAACAAAATTTATATGTTTTTGTTGTTTAAAAGCCTATTTTTACTTAAAGTATGCTTTTTCTATGACTATGATTATGGGCCATTGTTTCCCCCTTTTCTACTAATAACGATAATAATTGCAAAGGGTCTTTTTACACTAGTTTGAAGTCGGCAAAGACAAGTTTTTAGGCATATATCTTATTCTCATGGAATATATTTAGTTTTCTGAACGAGAAATTCTGAAACAAATCATATAAAATATGTTATCATAAATATTTATAAATATACAACATACAGACATACATATGTATAGGAATAAATAAATAAAGTTTTAAATGTTTTGCGTACATATTACGTAGTAAATAAAAAATGTACCACAATTTAATTAAGTAAAATAAATAATAATTCAAATATGGCAATGAATTCTTCAATAATTATAAGATTACATTTATTTAGTCACGTAATAGAAGAAACCATCAGCAAGCAATAAGTTGAATGAAATTTATTCTTTAAAGTTCTGAGAGAATGTTGTTGGCTGTACTGAGATTAGAGACTGCAACAACAATAACAACAACAAATACAAGTGATTTAGTACTCGTACACCGTTATTTTCAGTTTTGTTGATAAGCAGCAAAAGTTTGTAGCATAAATTGTTGCAAGATGTAGATCAACTACCAACTTAACTTTTTGTTTTGTTTTTTTGCCGATGCACCTTTTTCCCCCCATTTCAACATGTTCTCGACGAAATTCATTATAGAAAGAGAGGATCGTAAAGCAAAATGCATAATTAATAGTGAAAATTACACTCCAGATTGTATGTTGCAACCTGCAAGTATTGTACGAGTAGCAACATTAACTGCCACAAACGTGAATTTTTTGTAATTACTAATTCCGTTTAAAACATTTTTACTTGTGTTTTTTTGTTTTTCATTTGTCTATGACTGTTTGCTGCTTTACTTGTACGCCAAGCAAGCCAGATGAGCAAGGCGGCGATGATGGTTCCAAGTCTGGCTATGACTTGTGGACTGACTGCCAGCCTGGTTGAGCGGTTGCTTACCCGGATTACGTGCATCTGGCCAGCACGCCCAATTCGTTTAAGCAGTGTCGATTTTATGTCTATGTTTACTCGTACTATATAGGCACATACATACATACATATATTAAAGATTAGAAATATATACAGACACTCGCTTTGCACTTAAATATACATACACTTACTTACACATAAACCAGCCTGCAAATACCCACAAATACTTGTACTTAAATATTGAATTTATGTTCTTTTTTGCAGTTTTCTTTTTCTTCAGATTTTGTAGCAATTTTATGATATTCATTTATTGTTGTTGTTTTTGTACTCATCATCATCATTACAATAATAATGGCAGTATGTGGCATGTACTCGTACCTAAAAACCAGCAGTACTCGTGGTACTGCAAGTAGCAGTGCAACAAGTTGTCTTTATTATCTTTGTTCTATTAACATGTTGTTGTTAACAGTTTTTTCTATTGGTTTCTATTAAATCGTGTCTTTACCTTGCCCACCAATATATAGATAGATGATTTGAATTTTTACATTAAATTTATTTGAGAATGAAAATTGTGATCCTTTCAATTTAACTATTTACGTGCGTATATTTCCAGATTGATTTTGTGTTTTTGGGAAATGAAATTTCCTAGTTTCCCTGTAATTTTATAATCATGTTTATAACTATACAAGAACAAGGTCGTATTAAAAGTGTATGATTTTGATAAGAAAAGTAATATTGTAAATTTATTAAGATTCAGAATCTAATATACGAGTAGACTACAAAATATGCCTTTATTTGTATAAACACAACTTGGGGAAATGGGTGATACTGAAACCGGGTAGTGTGTATCAGCGACGCATCGCGCGGCTATTTTTACTAAAAATAGCTTATTAAGTAGTAAATTTCAACAAATCAAAAAAAATTTAAAATTTGTCTTTTGCACCTTATTAATGATACAACCAGGAATAAAATACAATAAATATTAATAATAATAATATCGCTGTTAATTTTGGCATTACTGACGAATGTACTTTAGGGCGATTCTATTCTGACGGATGCAACATTTAGACGCTTTAAACGTCTTTAACTAATAGAAAGAAACACATTTTCAATTAAGTTATTTCTAGAGGGGGTTATATGTTTCTATATATAGTTACATACTATTGTTATATACTTACAAGAATTTATATGAAACGACCAAATAGCCACGAGAGAGCTTTAAAGTGCAAATTGGCCAACTTTCATAAGATCATACCACGAAAACACAAAACTCTGTTAATTTTTAAACTTTTATTGTATTATTCTTTTTTATTGTGACAGATGAGATATCAGACGCTGATTATCAAATCAAACATCGTAGAGAAATATTATCCAATAATAAGAAATTTGCTCTTTAAGCCATGACGGGTGCAACATGATTGAATTTTCTGTTCCCGCCAAATCTATGAATCTTAATGCTTCAAAGTGCACAACAAATTTATATTTAAGCTTACGTCTAAAAAAATTATATTATTATAAAATATAGATATTTTGCTTTAAATTTGCATCAAAAAAAGTTTCAAATAGTGTAATTTGAAAAGTTGTCTAGAATACAATCGCCCTTTAAGGATTTCGCGGAAAATTATTATGTAACAAACATTAATTCGAGCGATGTGGAAACTTTTATATTTGATATTTTAATAAGTCCAATAAATTACATAGCTTCTTCTGAATCTTTCTCAAAATAACCAATTGAATTAAACACTGAAAACGAAACAAATAATCAGGATATTTGAACTGCATTTGTCAATAAAATTCATGTCGTTTATATGTGGTTAATAATTTACTATTTAAGTGCAACTATTGCACCATGGTCTAGAATTCCCATATTGTTTAAAATTAAAGTTTAAATAAAAATTAGTATGTACAGTGGGTGGCCAAATTATAGTTACACTTATTAATTAAGATTCCACCGCTTTTAATACGTATATAAATTTATTTCTTGTACCAGATGTTTTCGTATTTTAATTCTGGTAATACTGTTAAATATTTTGTGCAGTGTCAACAATGATTGGTAGATCATTATCTGTCATTCTGCTCTGAAGTGTGAAATATGCAATATTGATTAAATTGATTAAAGTCTGACGTCACAATAAACAACTAAAAGAAAATGTTCAAAAATGCATTCAGAGCATGCCAAAAAGGGTGCAAGCTGTAATTGATGCCAAAGAAGATTCTACGAAATATTAAGATTTTTTTTCAACAAATTTTGTAATATTTCTTTTCCTCAAATATAAAAACAAAAGAATTTATTTTTAATTGAATTAGAAACACTTAATTTACCTAAAAGAACAAATAAAAGGATAAATTTCCACTATTTTAAAATGTTATACGACTTCAAACTAAACAATTTTGCATGTGTAACTAATAATTTGGCCACCCACTGTATTTTATCAAAATAATTTTTTTCAAAAATTACTTTGCTCGCTCTCGCATACAGTTCAATTCACTACAGGGTATACGAAATTGGCTACATCCTACTTGTTGTCAAAAGATGAGCAATTCTTTTGGCTCGTAACCCTCATGTTGCCAGACAGATTGTTAATCTTAAATTTATACTTTAAAAATTTTACAAAAGCTAAAAATGTAAAAACTTATACAACCAATAAAATACATTATTAGATAAAAAAAAATATTGGTGATATTTTAACACACTAGTTTAAAATTGCGAAATTTTATTTCTAGACTTCGACCCAAACCGTTTTATCAGGCCAAAACTGAATCTCAATATTCAGCAAATTTTAAAATCTTGTTCATTTAATTGTTCATTAAATTTTTAGGTCTTCATAGAAATGTTTTTTTTAGAGAAGAGTTTTGAATGTATATTAATAAGTTTTCGGCTAAATTTATTCCGGGAGAATTTTTCAATCAGTCATCATGAAGCCCCAAACAAGAAATTAAAATTATTAGAATTTGCAAACTTCTGGTATTTTAGACCATTGTGCAGAGTGTCAAACCACTCACTATGAGAATTGGTTACATTTTATTTAAATGCATGTTTGCTTTTTAGTTTTGAACAGTTTTATTGAAGCGATTGAATTAAAATTTATTTGAATGTACTGCACTTTTTGCAATTTAGATACAAATATCAAAAATACAAAAAACTAGTTTCAATTAATTGAATTTTATTAATCTTAATTTAAGATCTTTTGCTAATTTATTGCTGGCAATACGATATGAAAAAACTTATAAGCGCGTTATGCATTTAAAACATTGTTGAATGAAAAAAATTCAAGAATTGACATGCACTACAAAATTAATGTATTACACAATATAATACTTTTTCATTAAGTAAAAACTTGAAATGAATTTAAATAATATAAAATATATCAATACATATTTGTTGAGTTTATAGTTAAGCTGACCTGTTGATTGATTATGCTGATCATCAATGAATTCCTATGTTGTAATATTAAGAAACAACTTCTTTTTAAATCCGAATAAGCTCAAACTAACACATTTAAAAAGTTTTTCAAATATTCTTTATTATGCAAATGTGACATAAAAGGTTTTAAAACGACACAGATTAAATCTGTGATTTCATCATTTTAGAATTATGAATTTTAAAGTATTGAATCTTGTATCTAGTATTGAATACGATTTTATACATTTTCAATTTTACAGTATTATTAATTCGTTATTGACTGACAACATGTTTCTTTTATTAACAAAAATTTATATTACGTCTATGAATTAGTTCACTAAACTGACAGAATTACATAAAAGTCTTAAAAAATAACTATAAATAAGATTATGGATGTCGAAATCCAAAAACACAGGGGCATTTAACGCTTAAAAGGTATTTTGTGACAACCATTAAGTGATTTGTCAATAGTTTTTGTATTTTGTATATAATTTACAAACATGAGAATTACATGATTCGAGTATTTTTTTTTTCGATAAACAAAAATGCAGACACACGAGACAGCAAAATCAAAAGATAAGATTAATAAAATTCAGCAGCAATAACGTAGTGAATGAACGAATGAACAAATGAATGAATGAAAAAAATGTAAAGGTGAACATGAAATTGTACAACATTTGTTTCATAAAAAGCGAAAGCCATTTGAACTCTGTTGACCAAAAAGTAATCGCAGCTAAACACAGACACAATAAATTTAGAAACAATCGTTAAAGTTGAAAAGCTATTTAACTCGAACATGAAACCCAAAAATAATGAACAAATGATATTAACACTGGAAATTAATTGACAACATTTTATTAATCATAAAAAAATGATTAATTGCGAATTATTTTATATAAGACGTCCACTGTTTTAGTGTTATTATAACAATTATTATAAAAAAACTTTTATTTCTTAGAGCCATCCCTAAATACCGGCGGTAAGCGGCACGTTCTTTTACGCTGAGCGTTAACGCTGATACCCCATCCCTAAACAAAATCGGCAACGTTATGTCAGCACGATAAAAACAGAGTTATCAAACAAATACATAAAACGACGACTGTTTATTGTTACAGCTGGACATTGTTGTTTTATTTTTATTTTGTTTTCTTTTGCAACTAACTTCACTGTGAAACGCCTTGTCAAAATCGGATTTTCCTATAGCAAAGCGATGCCGCCGCGTTGTTTCGGTATGCTCCATACAAAATGTATCAGCATAAGAGGGACGGCTCTTAATTAGAGAAAGTCGAATTGAAAAAGTTTTGTAAATTTTTAGTGCTTAAGTTAATTAAACAAGCAATTGCATACAATGTTTGTTACAAATTTATATTGTTTCTGCGTTTATTTGTTTCTACATACATATAAAGTATACAAAGTCATAAAATAGATTTGTACTCTAATGCCCAGCGGTCTAAATATGTAGATACAAAGAAAAAACAAAGAAACATTTCAAATTGAATTCCACTGCCTGCCTGCCAGTTTCTCTGCATTCGGCAACGAAACTCACCTGAACTGTAAAATGAACATAAACAAATCATCATTTTATTAAAACCTCAAATAATGTTTTTAGTCGTTGTAATTCGTGTGTTTATTTAAATAAAGTAAAAAAACGCAACAACAAATTGATAAAAAGCCATAAAACCAGGCTTGCGCACAGTTTTTATCTTTCAGTTTCTTTTGTAAATTTTTTATTGAAATTTCAAATGCATACGATTGTAACAACATTGTATCTACATATATTTGCATCTGTCGGTTAAGTATTTTTTAAATAGTGTCTAATCTTTGTTTCAAGTAACTTTGTAGGATTAAAAAAATATAGAAAATTAAAATTTTCTTCTCGAAATGTAAAGTCAATCATGTTCTCTTGCTCATATATCAGACCGGCTTGGCTGATTTTCAGTGCCAGCAAATTATATCTGATATAACAATGGAAGATATGGGAATCTTAAGATATCTGAGGCATTTCTAAAACCGACAGACATTAAATTTAAATCAAATTCTAAAATTATTTTAATCTGGAATATATACATTACTTTCAAGGGTCACAAATATGAGACAAACTTACATATAGGCTTAAAACACATGGTGAAGCAACGAATCATTATTTCATTATTTCAGAAACTCAACAACCAATAATAATGCGCATCTTGTCTAGAAATTATTATGCAATATAGGCAATTAATATGCCTATTTATATTTGCATTACTTTCTTTGGAAAGGGGATAGTTGAAGAAGTAAAGGTGGTGAAAGAAGAAAGTTTTTTATATCACAACTCTGCAATTGCGCATTATGTTTGTTTTTAGTGCACAATTATAGCGCCTCTGGTGGTGAGTAGGCGCATTAATGTTAAAGTTTGATTTTATAGCCTTTATTTAATTATTTTACTTCGGTGATTGTCACAACAACCGAATAATAAATACTGATTAATTTTTGCTTTCCATTTAACATACCCTTAAACAAATAACCAGTACTATTGTGAGTGCAGCACCACCCATTCTAAACCACTTTAGACTGATACCCTAAATCATGGTACATTGGAATTTTAGCTTCCATGAGTTTTATAAAGTGTAATCAAAAAACCATAAAACCAGAAATTTTCATTTGCATGATTATAGTTACCACCACATACTACTTGCTACATGCGGTACTGAAGTTGTAAATGAAGATAAAATTACAACAAAAAAAAAAAAAAAAAAAAACAAAAAAGCAATAAGACGAAATCAACTGAAATCATATTTAAGTAATTAGTATGTTACACTTAAAAGAGCATGGAACTCAAAAATGGTTGGTAGATGATAAAGACAGACCCATTCTTGGAAGCTTAGCAAATGCGAAAATATTTTCCATTTCGTTTATGCAACTGGCGCAAAATAAGCAGGATCGTTAAAATACAATTTACACAAACAAACGAACAACTTGATGCAATGCAATAACTAAAAACTGAATTAAATTGATGTAATTTATTCCAACAACAAGGAGCGCAATGAAGTCCATAGTCTCAGAGTCAGTGTCAGAGGATGATTTACTTAAATATAGGTTTAAGTTAGTGCAGGCTTGTTGAAATTTATGTGGGAAGTTTTAGTTTAAATCATTTTAATCTTGGGATTATACCTCTTAAATGCTGATTCTTTTTAATTTTATTCTCTCTCTCTTTCTCCATCTTTTATTGTAGTGCATGGAACACATTAGCAGCAACGGAATCGTGTGTCACAACAAACATACTGGCAGTATCATCAACGACAGCACAAGCACCAGCCGTAAGTAAAAAGGCTCATCACGAGTTATTGGCCGAGGTCATTATGCAACAGCCAAGTGATTATTATACACAAACGGAAAGTGAACTTTTGCAATTGGAGGCAGCTGGAGTACATTTACCAGCCTATCAATTACAAGCCGACTCCTTAGCACAACTAACCCAGCAACAACAACTACAGCAGCAGCATCATCTGCATCACCAGCATCCTTCGTCTTCGTCAAACAATAACGATCGCTCAACCCCAACATCATCGTCGAATGCCACACCTACACCCATTAACACAAGTCACATTGATCCAGCGTCAAGTAGCAGCAATGGTGGCAGCAGTCATACAGCCACATCAATACATTTTGTGGCCACACCACCTCAAGCCCAACGTCGCCACTGTCAACCTCCTTCAAATCTACCGCTCAGTTCGATCACATCACCCTTGCGAGCCAATTACAAAACCACAGCGTATTTACACAGTCATCATCAGCAATTAGAATTTCAACGTAATTCCCAGTCCGACGATGATAGTGGTTGTGCATTGGAAGAGTATACCTGGGTGCCACCAGGCCTAAGACCAGATCAAGTAAGTCATAGATATTAAAGGTGCCTATTATGAGCAAAATTTGATTATCGACTGTGGTCGAAAATACTTATCGAACGAATTTTCATTTGGTATTATGGTGCACATTCGATGAAAAAACGCTATTGTGAAAATCACTCTTTTTGGGTTATTCACAATAGTACATTTCTATCAGCTGACTGGCTGGCGCCATATTTGTTTACAAATTCTTAAAGAAAAATAATTATGGTTTAATGATTCGTCTGATGAATAGAATTAAGTTTTTTTTGGCTCCCTGAACTATAGATCAAATACATTTTGCCAACAGTGGATCTTCTTCCATGAGAGAAACGAGCTTTTCCAATTGCTGTTTTCTACTTACGACCTACAGGATATTAACAAAAGTAATTTACAAGTTGTATTTGGTTGACCAAAACCAAAAAACAAACAAATTCTTGCATTTTAAATAATTTTTTCACAGTTTTATACAGCGTCAACAGCAAATTTGTGTTCGATAAAAAATTCGTTAAACAACGAAATTTTCGACAGCGATGCCAACTCATAATACAAATTTTATAAAAGATTTTTGATAGCCAACGAATATCGATTGCCGAATGCAGCTCATAATAGGGGCCAAAGATGTAAATATTCCTACTTGCACGTATTTATTTTAAGTCGCCTTTGCATTATCTGCGTTCAGGCTTTGGCACAGTTCATCAGTTGATAAAGAAACGTTTTAGAGATCTAAAGTAAATGTAATCTAATAAATTTGTTGGTTTGTCTATATGCACTGATATCAATTCCACTTGATTTTTATGCACGCAATTTCGACGAGAAGTCAGATTTTATTGTTACTGCATCAAAGACCACAATTAGTCTTAATTTTGTGACATATAATATTTCAAAGACAAACAAATTTAGATTACATATTTTTTATAATATACAGATTATTATTATTTTTTGGTATGACCACATTTTTATCTAATTACTGCATGTTGCTATATTTTATTCATCACTTTATTTCTTCGCTTACAACCTGATTGTATAATTTAATTATAAATGAAAATTTATCTGCAAAATATTCATTCATACATCTTTTTCAACATCTTTTCCAACAATTTCAATTGCCCTTCCAAACTAATCTAGTAAATCTGATCGAGCCAAACCAAAGCATTTTGAATATAGGCCATCTGAGTTCCGTCTCTTTGAACGCCTACTCAAAGATTGTATTCAGTATCACTATCAATCGTTGTTACGCTTTCGTCAGCAATTTCATTGCCTCTAATGAAAGCTAGGATCTGAAGTGAAAATGGAGTAGAGAGGACGTGAGGTAAAATTACCGAGTCAGTGCTTATTTCCGTTTTTGAACCATTAGCTTACACTAAGTTTCGGTCATCTCAAAGATCTATTAAAGTTAGGGGTGTGTCATAAAATCTGGCCGCTGCAGTTTTATTGGTGTCGCCAATTTCCACTCCAGATATATCATCGTCAGAATTTAAATGTTGTTCGTTGCGGTAATATACAAATATGGACATAATAATAAATTGGCAAAAGTTTAAATATTGCATATTTTAATCGTATAAAATTTAGTCTCAATATTCAAATCCAATCAACAATGTAATTTTAAAACAAATTCATAAGATTCATACACATAGATAATTTTATTTCCAAAGGTTGCACATGACTACGCTCCACATACCTACAACATTCCGCAACTATGTTGATAAAAAAAAATATTCCTACTTGTACATGACAAAAACAACTGATATTAGCTAAATATTGTCGTAATTATCATCAACAATAACTCAGTCACCGTCACTGTCATCAGTCTCAGTTATTCGTGCGCACACACACACACACACCTTTAATTCAAACATTCAGTCATTCATTAACAAAATTAAGCTAAGCGATGACTTCCAACGCGTTTGACCATAAATTGAAAGATTTACTTGAGTGAACATTCAATTCTCATATTGACTCGTATATAGTTGACAGTCACCATTACGCAGTTGAAATATTTTCTTTTTCAAATACATATATTTTGTAATTTTTGGTCAAACTACTGTCTTAAATAACTTTTCAAAGTTTATCGCTTCCAATGTTCCCTGACAACGACAAACAAAAAAACAGCATTCAGTAAGTGCTATATCCACTGTATCCGTTCATCCATGTCTAACCACTCATCCAATCATTCCGCCAAGCTGCCTCCTATAACGCCATCATTAACCACCAAACACCTGTTTACGTTATTCCTTAATGGAAATTCAAACTATTTGATTTTTCTGTCGTTGTGTTTGTTTCTTTATGGCTGATTTGTTTCAGTGGACGTGTAAAAATCCGTGTTCATTAGAGACAAATTAAAATTGGAACTATTTAGTGTTCATGTTTCTTGCTTTGTTGACTGTTTAATGTTTAAATATACAAATATACAGTATTAAATAACTGATAAATAAAAAACAAAACAAAAATACCTGAATCTTTTTCAGACATGCATACATACATTTTTCAGATTTTCGAAATCTCCTAAGATGGATTTGGTATCATACAATTAATTTATGATTGTTTCAATTGGCGAAAGCATAGTTAATTGCATTTATTACTTAAAAAGGCCTTTTCAAATCGATAATTGATGTTGATTATTTATTGGTAAAACTTGATTGTAATTACAAAATGTTTAAGTTTTATTGTTTTAGTTCATAGATGGTAAGAAAAATTCACATAATTAGGTAAGTTTTGGTGGTAAATATTTTACCAAAACCTTGAGATTAATTGTTTATTTATTGCTCTTGCCGCAAGCAATCAAATGTAATATAAATAGATGATCTAGACCAAGGCAGAGGTTAGTGCACACTACAGTACCTGTTGAATGAAATCCAAATCTGGCATTAATCTTGAAATTTTATTCCGGTTCATGTTCATGATCTGTACAGTGTGTTTTACATTGTATAAAGGCAACATTTTCCTGGAAACCTTTAAAAATTTAATTTTGCAACAACTTACGTCAGCCTTCTGAAGATGATGTCTAATCTGCCCACTGTCTTATACGGAAATTTCTAAAGCTTGCCATCCTGGTATTTGTGGTAAACACTACTAGGAGAGGCTAATTTTGGTGAGCATTCCCAATGCAATGGTGTTTTAATTCCCTTACTGCCTTATTTTATAAGAATATAGTTTACAACAATTATCCATAGTATGGGAGAAATCTGTAGGCTTTCAGTCATAACTTAATATGATTCTAAATCTAAATCTTAACATAATCGTCTAGAGACCATTAAATTGCGATAGTTGTTAAGTACTAAAAGCTCTTATTATATTTACCGAATAATCTTTACCCAACTCCATCCAAGTGGAACATAGTTGAGAGGAAGGCTCAGTTTATAAATATGAATATATTCCATGCAGCATGGGAATGATGGATTTACTGGCACTTTTCGACAGAATGACACCAGGTCCGGGCGAATTATAAACTGTCATACCACAACAAAGCCTCAAGGGCCCTACGACTCAAGCTAGACATGCAAGGGACCAGATTGGTGTAAGAGTTGAATAGGTGCAGTTTGAGGACAATTATGGGATTGTTAACAAAATACTGTTAAATTAGAGCTACATAGTAAATAGCACAAGATGACACTCCGGATTCACAACGAACCCTGGAAAATAATCGTGGTTCGACTGACGACATTTTACTTAGTTTATATTAACCAGTCTTGCAAAGTTTATTATGTTTATATATTAATAAATATATTAATAAATCCAAGCAAACATGTAGTTGGAATCCCGGAAATATCACGAACTGTAACATTTCGAGAACTGAAATATTTAGATGACATGGACTTAGATACAAAGTTGAATTATCTTTTATAAAAAAAAAACTTCTTTACACTCTTTTGCTAAATACAAAGGTTTTATTAAAGACTTTTCTATTTCATTCCATAAAAATCAATTAAAAACGCTATCAAACATTTCATATGGGAACGAAAAATTCGGCAGTGTCATGTCATTAAGTTAACAGTTAAATATCTACGTTGATCAACTTTAATTATCCCATAATTTAATTAAATTATCATTTAATACATGTATACACATACATATATTTAAGTTTATATTAATGTAATTATAAACAAGATTTGAAGTGATATTTTCTCTAGAAAAAATCATTTTATTTTCGCCAACTTTTCATTAAATTTAATTGGAAAAACCCAGCAATTTCTCATTGTAAATAATTGTGGCATGTATAGATTAGCGGGCGGATAAAAATTTACTTAAATACCCTTAAAAATTTCAAATATTTATAGTCGTGTTTAATCACCAGACCCACCCATTTTCCACATTTACGATATGAATGGATGTATGTATGTTATACTCGTATGTATGTACGTACATATGTATGTATGTACGTTGTAACTCTGTATATTGGAAGCTTGTAAACAACTCATGTTGTTCAAATATTTTATTACAACAAAATTTCATATGACTGAGTGTGTACGAACGTTTTCATTTTATCTGCCACATGACCAACAAATAATAGATACACCAACAACCAACAATAAAAAGGAAAACAGTTTCTAACATTTAACAGAAAGAGCAATTAATAATGTGAGACCGACTCCCTCTATGGAAACTAAGTATGAACTCGTTCATGCAACAGCCAACAATAACTAATGGCCCCTCTCACTCTCTTTCTTCAACTTTAGTTGTATTTAGTTGACCAGACGAAGCCACTTGTAATAAATTTCCAATACAACACAATCTGGTATTTAGATGGGAATAGATTTTTTTTCATTTTTGGTAAATAAATCCAAAATTGTATGGTCAAGTCACCATAAATGGACGACAAATGAAGGTATGTATGTATGTATGTTTGTTCACCGTATGATAGCAAAGTGTATGAGATTGTCGGAGTAGTTTTGTATGTTGTGAACTAATTGAACTCCACTCTGTACAAAATTGATGCACACAGCATGGGATCTATGCGATACAAGCACATCGGTTGTACTTGTAATGGTGCCAGTGGCAACTAGTAAAAGGAATCTGGCTGCGTCATACCGGATGAATGCCACAAAAAAGAATGCTCATACAACTAATGCCGCAGGGCCGTTTATAATGTAGCAATCTAACGGCAATTGTGGCTACCCAGCAAGCCATATGAGTTCGACAAGAGTCTTTTTTTACCTTTACCTTTTTCGGAGCATTAACGCTCTTTATGAGCCCAAAAACAATCATAATTGCTCCGAAAACCTTCAGAAAAGAGGGTCATTACATTCGATAATGGTCCGTCAGAAAGTGCTCTGAGATAATGTCAGAAAAGAGTCTTTTATGAGGGTTTTTTGGGCTCAGTGTAATCTTGTTTTTATCATTCTTGTGTGGTAAAGCTATGTTTTTTTTTTGTTCAAAGCACAAATAACAGGACAACAACGCTTTGGTACACATATAATTAAGTGGTATTTCTGAGTCATACTGCGTGCCGACTCAGGACAGTAACAAGCAAATTTTTCTTTCGCTCCGAAAATGCTCTTTTGTTGAACTCTTTTCTGACTACTTTTTCGGAGCGCTCCTAGAATGGTATGCTGGGTAGTATTAGAGTGTGCGTGTAATGGTTTTTCTGTATGTTAGTGCAGAGTTATGACGATGGCGATACAAGTGGCAACGACTGGAGCAGCCATTTGGTTGCACCAATATATTGTGTCTACTAGTGTTTGTAGTGTTTGCTACAAATGATGCATGGCACATCATTACTTTTAATCGAAATTGACCAAATTGTCATGATGACGGTGAGAGTGAAAGTATTTTTTGTATTTAATATCATAAAGACGGTTTGGGTATAGTTTATTAAAACAGCCACTCACAGTCATCATAAATGGCTTAATTTGTATGTATGTATGTACATATGTTTGTGCGCGATAACAAATTGATAAATTGGCAAATTACATTGATTTGGAAAAAGCTCAAAAAACAATAGAAAATAGACATAATGCATTAAATGTGAATATACATATTTATTATATGGTATGCGAATGTATCTGTAGACAAAACTAAAGGAAATTTAATAATACGAGTATGCAATTGGATTGATTGAATTTTAAATAATTATAACTATTCTTGTTTTCACTTTCAGGTACGCTTATATTTTTCTCAACTGCCTGACGATAAGGTGCCGTATGTTAATAGTCCCGGAGAGAAATATCGCATTAAACAATTGTTGCATCAACTGCCGCCTCAAGATAATGAAGTAAGTGAAAGATGTGAAAACATCTATTTATTAGAGTAAATATGACATAGTTAAATACATCATTTTAATGTGGTTTTACGTATTATTCAATATAATATACATATATATTTTTACGTTTTTACCTTTCAAAAAAAAAACGTTGGTTTATTTCCTTTAAATAAACCGGATTCCTTCTAATTGCTAAATAAAGACGTCAAGTAGTTTGAAGAAAATATAACGAGCCTTTATTTATGTAAATGTACACAAAAACAATAGTAAATGCACGTTCTGTCTTTTTACACACTTATATTACGGTTTAAGAACACACTTGAAGTTTTAGAACACATTGATGTTTACACAACAATGACTCACAATAAATGATTCATTTGATTGGCCCTGTTAGTCTATTTCTGGAAGGTTCGAAACTAAGATAATAGTATGTTCATGTTTGCAAGTCTAGAATATTCAGCCAAAGTCGGTAAAACTCAATGTTGCAATATTGCTCAGCTATGTTTATAACAGGGTGTTTTCAATAATGTTTATTATAACTTAAAATTTATACGAATGTTTAACAAGTTGTATGTCGATAAACGCGCCATCTGTTGATAAAGATATTGAACAGGCTGCATGTTGATACCGACCGTTAAATTTAAATTGAAATACAATTTCGTAACAATATACATATGTATGTATATGTTTCTATTTATGTAGAATATAAAATTTATTTCAAACATTTAAAACTGATTTTCAACCACTGACTTTCAACCAATATTACTTTTAAGGAATTTACGGATGTTATGCAAATGTTTCCAATTGGGCCTGTCTATTAAAAATTATTGTTTTATGAACATTCATAAAAATTCATGCAAATAGTGATTTCTAGTAATTTACATTTTACATCTAGAATATATAAAATTAGAATTTTGTTTTGTATGTCATAATTTTTCTTAAAAAAAAAACATAAAATTCAGATTTTAAACACATAAAAGTGGACTTTAGGAAAATTGCCTTTTTAATACAAATGTTTGTGATTCCAAAAATCAACAGCATATATTCTATCGTTTCAAAACAAAGTACCAGTATATTTTTGTACTTTTTTATCTTTGATACCTAAAAGCATTAATTACTGCTATAATCACTATATTACCCATATTACCCGTATTGAATGTCGACTATTATAAAAGTACTTCTCAAATAAATATTTTTTTTATTCAAAAAGCTACAAAACTTTTAACGATAAACGAAACTAAAAGTGATATTTTGCTTTTCAAATCATTTTCACAAAATTTAGAACACAAAATTAATGAAAATTTCACTTCCACTTCATTTTACAAATGTAGAACCCAGGTGTATTATATTGGTTTTCTGAAAAAAGTACTTTTAGGCGTGAGTGACGAACAAATATGTAAACAAATAGATATGAATTTTCAGATAAGTTATGAGTTTATAGTGATAGCAAGCTTATTTAGATTAATACTGCAATATAAAAATATATTACATACAATTTAATTTTAATATTTTAAGGTACGCTATTGTCATTCCCTAAGTGATGAGGAACGTAAGGAGTTGCGTATATTTTCGGCACAACGAAAACGAGAAGCTTTGGGACGCGGTGCAGTGCGTCTAGTATCAGATGAGCGTCCTTGTCAGAATGTAAGTAAAATACTAATTAAAAAAAATGGAGCGTTTCTTTCTATTTATTTATTTTCATCTTAAACGAAGACATGATGTAATTAAATATTCATATTATTTTGCAAACATTTGCCACCAAAAATAAATCAAACACACTGACACTAACAGCAAAGACGACACCCAGGCTCATACATACAATCCTACAGATTCTAATACTCTGATAAAACTTACAGTTTTGCTAACTGTTAAAGTAGCAAACATTTCATAAATTGTATTTTTGGTGTAATTTTTCATTTGCCATTTAGTTTATTTTCGTCGTTATTTTTACTTCTTTTCAAAAAAACAAATTCATACTTATTTAAACTAGACTAAAAGGAAATCATAAAATGCAACAATTTTGCCACTTGCCACTTACCACCGCTCGATTTTTTTTTCTTTTTCTTGTTCGTCAATTTCATTTGCCAGTTGCAGTGATTATGAACGTTGGTGCCACTGTCATTACCCCTACAAACACACAAGTTGCAAAAACTTTGTGTTTGTTAAGGGGTTGGAAATGTTTACTGGTGAGGGGGGGGGGAGGGGTTTGGAGAAGAAAACTTGGTCTTTACAAACTAAACAGTCAGCCACATTTACTGTTAAAAGTTTGTAACAGATGACAAAAAGATTTCATTAAGTCTACATAAAAACTAAACTAAAGACTAAAAAATACTCACTGACAAAAAAATGTGCACAAAACAAAACAATATTCATAAAATAAAAATACAAAAAATGAACCAAAAACAATTGAAAATACGTTGTTTTATTTTTATATTTTTTTTTTTGCAAATTCGAAAAAAAAAACTAGAAACAAAAAAAAAAAAAAGAAGTTGACAAAATGAGTCTTAAACAGTTTTATTATTTTGTGAAAAATAAATATGAAAAGTATCACGTAGTGAATAACAACGAGTGTTGTATGTTTTTAAATCCCCTACAAAGTGTGGCAGAGTGCTTGGTCTTTTTATAACATATAAGCAACATATTTTTCATTAATTGTTTTTCCATTTTCACTCAAAAAAAAATAACTCTTTAACTGGACATTTTTCATATTAGTTGTGACAACAAACATTAATGAACCGATTACATTTAAACAATAATTCGCCTCCTTAATTCGGTTTTGACCACACGCAAAGAAAAAACATGGTTGTGGTAAACATAATCTAAGAGCAACATATTATGATAAGATTTATGATTGTAGTCAAAACATATTATGATGAATATAAGTGCCATGAAATATCATATTATGATGAATTATCATCGTAATATTTCATCATAATATTTTCTTGTTAATCATTATTTGATATTATAACATCATATTATAACCTAATATAAACATAAAATTGTCATAGATGATCTAATTATGACCCAAGGTAATCATATTATAGTTTAAAGTAATCATATTATGATCTAAAGTTATCATATTATGATCTAAAGTTATCATATTATGATCTAAAGTAATCATATTATAATCTAAAGTAATCATATTATGATCTAAAGTTATCATATTATGATCTAAAGTAATCATATTATAATCATTAATAGTTGTGGTAAAAATTTTATAACAATAATTATGTTTCAGTGAACCATATTCAATTTTATAATTGCGATAAACATAAAAATGTTCATAGTAACTAAATTATTTTTAAAATCAAATTAAAATAACAATTATTTGTGTACCACAACAATATATTGTTACCAAAAACAAAGTGTAGTTGTTGTAACCATGTCTAACCATGTTTTTTCTCTGCGTGCAGTAACAATTGTTTAACCTGTTTTTCATTCAAATTATATAAAAATTCATAACAAAAACATCAGGAAAAGTGAATGGTGAATAATACTGCTCTATTGCTTACAACAACTGCCAGGCAAGAAACTGACAATGAGCAGAAATACTCTTAAAAAACTTCTTGAATTGTGTTTCATTTTTTCCTTTTCTTTTGCTGTTAGTTTTTCGCTTTTTTAAAGACTTTCCATAGAAATTGTTGGAGTTTTTGTTTAAATTTGCATCATCATTATTGGCTGCCAGACAATGAGTAGCAAAACCCAGCAACCAGTCAAATATAAAAGCATTTGCGACAGACATTTCATAAAGTATTGTACATACTTTTCTTTAACTTCTACTTTCTTCAACACTTGCAATAAGCAGAAAGAAATGTAAAAGAGATTTTTGATACGAGTACACACCAAATACTCGTAGCAGCAAAACTAAACAATGAATGCACTTTCATTTTATTTAAGTACCCGTATTTTCTTCAAAACACACCACGCCGTTGTCCTCTTACTTTTATTCTTATTAAAAATATTTCACAAAAGTCCTGAAAATCTAAAACTTATTACAAGAAGAAGTAAAACTTTCCTATGCAAAACTACATGCAGTCAAACTACCCTGCAGTTTAAAAGGAGGCTTACTTCTTTTTATCAAATTATGGTAGAATTGCAAGTCGATTTGACGACGTGTTTTTTGCACTCGCTGATATGTATTCCATTTTAACTATATTTCTAATAATTATAACACTGCCGGCTCCAAATTAATGATGGTACAAATTGAAATTGTATGCATAAAAACTTGAATTCGACAATTAAAAACCATGCACGTAGCCAGTGCTACTTTCAAGTATCTTCCGATAATAAACCTAATTCAAAGTACTGCAGAGTAGTAAGTGTTTATTCACACTACAAAATTTACAAAAGACAAACACTCCTACAAATATTTTACTATATTCGAGTCAATAATGGATATTTGTTGTAAAAAGTTGTTCCTTGAAATTTTGTACTGGGTGTTGGCCCATACCAACATTCATCGTTTATTTGTGTACTTTTCATTGAAAAGGGATTTATTAAGCAAAACAAAAAATAATGTATAGAGTTTGTTTTTTTATTCCTCGTTTTATAACTGCTGCATCCCTTTCATCTTTTTTGTTGGTTTTCCTTTCTCCAGAAGCGTGCTTTTCTTATAATAAAAACTGCGATTTATGAAATGATGTTTGCAAAGAAAATCTTTTTAATATTATTTTGAAATCCGTAAGCATTTTTTTCCAGAAGAATAAAGAGAAAAGTGTGTGGGATTTTTAAAGAGTTTTTTGATTAAATAATTACAGCAGAGTTTAAGAAATAATCTTATTTATCTTTAAATTAGCTAGATTTTTGTGTTTTGCAAGGAAGTTATTTCGGATGTTCTGTAATGTTCATTTTATTTACTCAGAAATATTTAGTATTATATTAATTATATAAATTAAATTATTATTATCTTCTGTAAGAAAATGTTTTTAAAAATGACACTTATTTAAGATCGTAATTCAGTAAAACGCAACGCCACAATTTTCTAATGGCGTTTTCTTTTCTGGCAAAAATGTTACACGTTTTTCCCATTTCGCATCTTTTTTAATTTTTTTGTGTTCTTTTCTGAAAAAATGTCAACACTGCTAATGTGTAGTGTGTTCTTTTCTATAAATGTCACACTATAAATTTAAAAAATGGTGCACCTTTCACACTCTGTATTTTTAGAGGGGGAGAATCGCACGATAAAACAGCTGACCAGTGATGCCAACTTTTGAGACTCAAAACGCGTAAACATTTTTAAAAAAGGGCTAAATGGAAAAAAATCCATATAAAACCACATCCAATTTTCCTTTTTTTTTGCGTTTTGAGTGACTAAAATCCGGCTAAATCTAGCCCGAAAAGGGCTAAGTTGGCATCGCTGCAACTGACATTTGTTTTGTTTATGAATGTGTATTTGTGTTAAGAAACAAAAAAAAAATATATACAAAATGGAAAATATTACTATGTACTTTTTTATGTGCTGAAAAAATTTTGATAAAAAATGATGATAAAATATTTTATATGATTATGATTTTTATAGTTTAAGAAGAATTTGCGTATTAGTCGGGAAGGTGCCATTGGTCTTTTTGATAAATATTTATTATCTTATTTCAAGCGATCTTACCAGGAAGCTATCTGCTTCTTTTTTTAACAAAAAAAAAAAAAAAACAAAAACAGCTGTACATGAAAAAAGTGTTACACTGTTGTAATTTTATGTTCTATTCTGACCATTAAAAATGCGACATCTTTAAAATGTGGGGTAAACATTATAAAAATGTACATAATAAAGGTGTAACATTTTATTTCAGAAAAGAAAACACCATAAGTGTTGCGTTAAATTACATTTTGAAAATCAAGGCATTCAAGCAAGTGATTGATTGCGTTGTAACAGCTGATTCTTACGTTGTTGTTAATACAACTGTTTGAAATTGTGTATTTTGTAAAACGCAACGCTGATTTTTTTTATCATTTGCGTTATCAAATTTAACGCCTCCATTTCCTTGGCGTTAGTTCGAAAAGTTGAATTCAAATATTATTGAAAAACAAAATTATTCAATTAATTTAATATTTTATAGGAACTTTATAAATACGATGTAAGTAAATACATACAAATGTACAAACTAAAATATACAAACTAAAATTTTTCTTACGGCGAAGAAAGAAGCCACAACGGCAGCTCAATTTGAATTGTTGATAGCTGAAATGGAAAAGCATCCAGATGTGGCTCGTGATATGCCTAATTTTGGCAGCTCAAAGGCAACTGTTGATAATGTTTGGGAAGCTACGTTGAAACTCTTGAATGCAATTGGCCCAACAATTACAACACCTTCGAAGTTTCATTCAAAAATATTGTAAATCTCCACAGTGTTATTTTACTTACTCATTATTCGTTAAATTCTGTAGAGCGCAATTGGATTTTTTCAATAGATCAGCCGAAGAAGAAGATATATCCATAAGTGCGAACATTTTTTATAGCCCTCTTTCTTTTTTCTTCACAATTTGAAATATTTTCTTGGAAAATAACCAAACAAAATTATTGAACAGCTGATAGGTTTGTTAGCATTGCCAATGCACAAAAATTGTAGCTTTATGTAAATTTTTATTTTAAATTTCAGTATCAAGATTTACAATGGCAACATTAACCACGCAATGATTTAGCAGTATTGTAACAACGTAATATTTGTGCGTTCGCTAAACGCAATGACGCAGTGATTTACAAAATTTAATATTTTTGGTGATGTGTTCGCAAAAGCCTAGGTGAGCCAACGTTGAACACAAGTAATTTACAAAATTAGGGCCTAAGTTTCATTGAGCTAAATATACGAGTATTACATAATAATTAAATAATTATATAATCACTTATGTATGTATGGATGTCCTCCGCTTGTCAATAGTTACGGAGATATACAACATTTGAATTTTGTAAATTGCCAGTTTAGATGACTGTAAGAAAATTAACAATTTCATTGGCACACAATTGTCACACAATGAATTTATCTGTCAACCGAAATTGTTTTTCCAAAATGTTATTAATGCACACTTGTTTCTTTATTTATGTATATACAGAGTTGCTTTTAGAAAAAATTTCTATGACAATTGTCAGCTGCATAAACTTTGCACATATTACAATGAAAAGTGTTTGACAATTGTCTTAAAACAATGACAATGACAAAAATTTGTGTTTACACGATTGTTAGATGTCTGACAATATTTTTGTCTTCAAATGTACTTAAAATGCTTTTTCGTACAACGTCGGAAGACAAACATTTTAAGTTCATACGGTTGTTAGACTTTTTCTGAACATTTTTCGGACAACGTTGTAATATCTGACGATCGTCTATACATAGCTTTAGATCCAATATTAATAGAGAAAAAAGTATAAAAATTCACATTTTGTTAGCTTTTTTGTTTTTTCAACTTTTTCTAGAACTCCGGCGTAGTATAGTTTGTACAGTATATTTGCCAAAGTCAATTAAAAAAAAATATGTATGTTTACTACACAAAATCTCTCCAACAATATGCATTTGGAAGATGCAAACTTTTTAGTAAAAACACAATCTTGGCTTTTAAATGCGGATTTCCCTTCTCTTACGAAATAAATGAAGCGATGCGGATTTTATTATCAATTTTATTTTTTCTTTAATTATCCACACTGGCTTTGGTTCATAATATATTTTCATAGTACATAATTCATTTTAATCGAATTTGTCTATATGTTTGATTTAAAGAATTTTTTTAACTTTTGTTTTTCGTAGAGCTATATTCTCCTTGTCTACCTTGTCATTCAAAGGCAAATGTTAGAATACGGTTTTTGTTCGTGAAATATGTATAAGGATAGCATGGCCACTATTAATGATAATGAGAACAAAATGATGGAAGGCTTTAGAGACAACGCAATGAATATAAAATATATTGCACATAAAAAAACAATCGCATACTGGTGCGCAATTAATAATTTTAAATATATTAGATACTGATAATTTATATTTGATAATTTCTCCCATTAGCAATAAATACGTCATAATATTTGATAACCCCTTTCGTCTCAAAATTACTCTATAGACTTTATAATGGAATGTCTGCAGTGTAACAATCTTGCAGTTGATTTAATGTTTTTTTTTTTTTTTTTTTTTTTTTTTTTTTTTTTTTTTTTTAATAAAACCACGATTTTACAGATATAAAGTAGGTACATAGTTGAAAAGTTTTGTATTATTTTATTAAATTTCATAAAATATTTTATCGTAATAAACGTCTTTAGTTTAAATTTCAATGAATATTTTAAAAGCCATGTTATATCCTAAATAAATAAATGTACGCAAACAAATCTGAATAGCTGGATGCATATGAGTATTTTAATTTCAGTTTATATCCTTGAGTGCATATGAGTTTTTCATTATGGCTTTAAGGATATTTTCTGCTTTGTTAGACGCTGTTAAACAAACAACAACTTAATTGTCTCAACAATACAAAGTTATTTCCCAACAAAAGAAACCACAATGTAGAAACATACTCTTGCTTGTGTATAATCATACATACGTTAATACAAAAGGACTTAACTAGCATTTTTAAATGAAAATTAATAAATTTAATATAAAATTAATATGTAAGCAGCGTTGCCAAATGTGCAGATTTATCTGTTTTTTGCAGTTTTTTGAAGTGCAAAACAGGCTTGCAGATTTTTACTCTAAAAAACAGTTTTTTTAAATCAATGCAGATTTTTCAATTTTATTCGAATAAAACAAATTATTATTATTCCCACTCTGTGTGGAATTTTGCGGACCAAAGATTTAAAAAAAAAATTCAATTGCACAAATTTTGTACAAACAAAAGAAATGGAAACTAAATTTAATAAGAATATGTACAACTAATACATACAAAAGTATGTCTAATTAATTTTCTATGATCTCTATACATATGTATGTGATAATTTAAATGAAGTATTATTCGTTGTGTTTTTACTGTTACCCCCGGCCCACGATGTCGAATGATAACGTTCGCTTAGATAAGACTTAAGACACAAACATTTTATCGTATCTATTTTTTATTCAATCAAGTTTGTTTATTCCACAATCAAGTTTGTGTCTTAAGTCTTATCGAAGCGAACGTTATTGTTCGACATCGTGGGCCATTTGTTTGGTTAATTTTATATACATATGTATATTTTATATCAAATATAAAAATTATATTTTGTTTTCTTTTTTCTTCAATAATTTAAACATATACAAATATCATTTTATTACATACCGCACACATTCTTCAAAAGTGACTCAATTCAAAATTTTAATTTTTCGGGTTTGTATCCTTAAACAACACACAACACACTTGTTTATCTATAAGAAAAAGTTCAAAGCATTTTGTTACCTTTAACAAGTTCTACAAAACAGTTAAGTCTTTCTTTATATTTCATTTTGTAAAAAGTTGCAATTTAAAAGTGATTTATTTTTAGTTGTGTCATATAATAAAAATTTTGAATTGAGTCACTTTTGAAGAATGTGTATGATATTATTTAATTTTGTTTTGAAGGTGCAGATTTTTTTCGAAAAAAACAGATTTTTTTTTGGGAATTGTCAGATTTTGTAAAAAAAAATATGGCAACACTGTATGTAAGAGAAATTTGTCAAAGAAAGAGCACGAGGTTAACCAAAATAAATGGTAATAAATATTTAACTGTTAAACTACTTGTCAGACTTCTATGAAACTTTGAATGAAAAGAAATTTTAGTTTGAGGTATAAGCACATACGATTCAGTAGGCCAAAGTTGACCCCATTTTCCACCATGAAAAATTAAATATTTTCAAAATAAAATTGAAATTAGTTTTTAATTAATTACATATTCACGCATAACTTACTTTTCAATGAGTACTACGGTATGCATTAGTCCAAATAGTCTAAAATAGTATAACTGCTTACTCTCTAGTCGTTTGCATGAGCACATTCCTTTTTACTTATAAAAGCTTCTATGAAACCTCAACATCAATGTATGATTTACATATTATTACTTGTTACTAGATATAGTGATATCCAATGATATCACCATGTGAAAGTGCTGTCCAATAGTGAAGTTCCAGAATTTTGCATTTTAACTCATACTTGTCAATGCTATTTATTTATAGTTCTTAAAAAAAATTAAAAATACGAATCGTACCTCCAATAACAATATTTTGAAAGTTGAACTGCGCATCGTTCAAGGTTACACAGACATTTGATTAGTAGTTTTTTTTATCCTGAACATTGTATTTGTTTTTTTACCACTTATAAAAGGTTCCCCTTTTACTTGACTCATTGGCAGTCCCCGGAAGCTGTTTGTTGTTACAGTATTTGATATATTTTCGTGTAATAAATACATACATAGGACCTTTTTCAATTTCGCATAAAATAAAATATAATAATTATTTTCTTTTTAAAAGAACTGAAACGAATAATACTTGGCAGAACCTACCAAGAGTTTAAAAACCACACAAATTCCCTTTTTCCAAAAGACATTATTTTCAAGCTATTAACAGTCGCGTTTCTTGGCAACAAAATAAAAGTAGAATCCTGAACACAATCTGAAAATGTTTCATAAAATGTTTTGTTTTGTTTTTTTTTTTGAAGTTGTTGTTGTGTGTATGAGAGTATTTTCGCATTTTGGTAATTGAAATACCAAAATAAAGTTTTTGTGTGTAAATGACATTAATTAGGCAGGCAACTTCAAAACAATGCGGTTGAAGAATTCAAAGGAAACTCTCTCCTGTATGTCTGAATTTATGTGTATGTATGTATTTGCAATTATGTCTCTTGCCAACACACATACATACAATTGAAAATAAACATAAACTAAACTTTAAGTCCTGTAAATAATTAAGCAAGAAAATATAAATAGAAGAAACGAGTAACGTTTTTAGTTATTTAAATGGCCGGAAAACGGAAGTTAAACAAAGTATTTAAGCACTCACAGAAAACCTGTGCTTGTATGCACAAATTTACCCAGAGATGTTAGCTCTGTTACAGGTGTATTTTCTTTGGTTGCTTTAAGTAATTTTGTGCTAAGAATTTGTTACTTATCGTTTCGTTAGTGTTTAATGTCATGTAAATAATTGCAATCATTTCTCATTAATCTTATCAATCCAATTAATCCATTTTTCAAGAATGTTCCTTCTACTTTAATACATTTTATCATTTTCCTATGTCGTCCTTTATGTCAACAAGTCTGTACATTTCTTTTGTTTTCAATTTCATGGCAGGTTTGTTAAATCATCGAAGAAGAAGATAAAATGACAAACATACACAAATAATTATATTGACAAATTGTCAATGAGCACTGAGTTAGTTTTGTATGTCTGTAGTTAATGTCAAAAAAGGTCATTGGTCTTAATAAAACGTCCTTTTCCTCATTTCCCTTTATTCCAAAGAAAAAAAATACATATTAAAGTATTTAACAACAAACTCAAACTTGAATTCTCGTTTTTGTCTTTGTTAGTCGTAGTTTGGCATGCACGAACGATGGCAAAGTTTGTCCGGAACCGAAATTATTAATGGGTCTTGTTATCGTGCCTTTTTCACTACATAAACCTTATTATTTTCTGTTGTTGTATCTTACAAAAGAATTGAAAAACAAACAAAAAAAAAAAAAACAGAAGAATTTCATACAAAACGCAATTGTGATTTTATTTAGTTTCTTTAACTATTTGTCGACTCATTATGGATTAGATGGATAAGGATTTTTTTAAGTATTTGCTTGACTCCTTTTTCTTAATAATTTTTTAGTGAGTTTTGTGTACCCTACACTTAATGAAATGGCAAGTTAGAAAAGGAGGTACGAGCAACTCATTTAGAATTAAATCATGGGACTATAAAGGTAATGTTATAAAGTTGTAAAGGGACTAGGCAACTTGTTAGCTTTCAGAATCACTTATTATTGCTTTACATATTAGGTTCCTAATTTACCGGACATTCCCGCTTCCTAAAGTTAGAAATGACGAGGCGTAAATGTTAAAGGGATTTCCAAATCTTTACTCCTCTTTTATTAAAAATATAACACAATTTTGAACACACAAACAAAGAATTCAACAAAAATTTAAGTCTACAAATAATTTAAAGCTCCTCTAAGTCTTTTATTATCCTCTTAAATAAGTAATTGTCGCATTCAATTTTCTATTTCTTTCGCAACATAATCTTAATTCAAACGCTTGGCTTGTTTTTTCTCATTCATTCATTTAAAATACACATCAATGATTTTTTCATTATTCTTTTGTTCATCCCTTTTCTATTTTTTTTTTTTTTGGTTCATTCTGCTTTGCCTGTCATATCCTTGTCTTCAAAGTTATTGTTTGCTTTTGAAAAGAAACGCCATTCTTTTGTTACCTCCTATCATCCTTTCAACGAATGACATTCTTGAAATACGCGTTAATATTTTTGTTAGTTGTAGTATGCTTCGATGGATTGGAATATTTCCTCATTGTGTTTTTTCTGGACCATTGAATACTTTCATAATTTCTTCAGTTAGTATTTTTTAACAAGTAAGAATTCAAAAATACTTCTTTGAAATTTCTGTTTAAATTTAAAGAGTCAATTTAAGTATAATAATTCATATGACATATAGTTCTATTTCAAGTTAGTTGCCGTTCAAGTTGGATGTGTCAAGTTATTACGCCAAGTCTACTTACGGTTGACTTGGACACATTTATCCTGTATTTTATTATAAACTGATCAAAGCTCTTTATTGTGTTGCTGGCACAGTTTATAATGCAATTGTCCCGTTCAGAAAGCTTTCTGTCGGCCCGCCACTTTTATTTTAACCATTATAATCCGGATTATTTGGAAAATTTGTTAGTTCAACATGTGAGCGGTTTAATTTTTGGCAATTGCTTGAAAATTTAACCACTTTTAATATAAACTAAAATTCCAAAGTCACTATGGTACGAACCATAAAAAGAATAAATAACAGTTATACAATTGTTCTCTAGTATTCTGCTTTGATAATCATAAAATGTAATTATAGTTATGAAACACTAGCAAAATATAAATGCACAATTTCTCTCTTAAATTAATGAAGCGGTCTCACAAAATTTGGGATAAAAAACTATACACGTTTAAACAAATTGTTTGCAAACATCAAGTGTAATTATAGTAATGCAACATCTTTATATATAAAAGTGATTGTGTGTCTGTATGTATGTTTATTATTATTAGTTTGGGATCTATAGACGGCTGAACCGATTTGCTTGAAATTTTCACAGTATATTTCTGTATGACTGGAAGAAGCTATAGGCTACTTTTTTCTGAAATTTAAGGTGGGCGTGGTACCTCCCATACAAAGTTAATTTTAAAAATCAAATACTTAGGAAACTATAATAGCTATAGTACTCAAATTTTGCATGAGCAATTCTATTGTTTATTTAAATACTTGCGGAAAAAATGGGAGTACTAGCGACAGGGGGCGTGGCACCTCCCATATGATGATAATTAAAAAAAATATCAAATATATGGTATACAATAAGATATATGGTACGGTTATTCTACCATCAATATTAATATATAGGACAAGAATGGGCGGACTAGCAACAATATTAAGTAAATGTTAAAATTTGTATACATTTGAAACCATTATCTATATATAAAAGTGAATGTGTGTTTGTTTGTATATTGTAAATCATAATAAGAATTAATTTAAAAGGAAAACTGTAGAATTTAATAACTTAATAAATAAATAATAATTGTTCTTATAAGCTAATACTACGTTTCCACGGTACATGCTTCGCTCTCTATTCATGCTTCACACCCCAATCATGAGCGAATGAGATGCATATTGAATCCACTGGATTTCCCACAGCCAAGCTCTTCATATTCTCAAGCTGCTAGAAGCAATGTAAGCAATAACAATATTAGAGTAGTATTATCTAGATTGGAAGTCATTTTAGATAAACTGATGAATCTAATACTACGTTTCCACGGTACATGCTTCGCTCTCTATTCATGCTTCACACCCCAATCATGAGTGAAACAACTTGCTTCACCATACAAAATTTTAAGAGCGAATCAAGTAGATTCATATTGAATCAATTTGCGAAGCACGAAAAATTGCACTCTTCTCTAATTTTTATCGCAAGTTTACCTGCACTAGCTGTAAAAATTTAATATTATTGTAAACAAAGCAAATTATTTTCTTGTTGTTGGAAGTAAAGAAAGTAAATACGTACGAATGTATGTTTTTTTTTCAAATAAGCTAACTAATTTCCACTCACTTTTATTTGTCCATTAAAAAAAATTATTTTCCACAAATTGTAAATTCTGTTTTTTTTTATTCTGTTTGTTTATTAAAAACAACTGTCAAATCGAATCAAGTTTTTTGGTCATGTAAACAGCATGATTCATAAACATGATTCAGAGAGCGAAGCAGGTGATTCAAGTCGTCGTGGAAACATAGTATTAGGCACAAGCTAATGTTTGTAGTTGTACTTTAAGTGGTACACATAAAAATATCGACGAAAGTAGACAACAAACATAATAAAAATGTATTCAAGTTTTCGAGACAAAGTCTTGGCATGAATACGAAAAAAGTGAAGAAAAAGGAGGCAACATGTAAAATAAATGAAAAATGATAATTACAGCAAATTTCGAACTACCGGTAATACTGGTTAAAGGATTGATGTTTGACTGTAGGCTAGCGGGCACCCCAGTGGTGCAGAGGGTGAGAACGCAAAGAATTCTGATGAGAGAAAGTGGTGTTTCTCGAAACATATGTAAATTCAACCAACAACCCAGGTTCGAATCCTAAGTCAAGAAAAATTATCAATAAATTTTAATAATAATTTTCATGTAACAATTCCTACCTTCAGTAAAAATAATTTAATGAAAAATTAAATTTAATGAACTCGAGCCGAAATAAAAGAAATATCAATGAAATAACTTAATAATTATATTTATTTAACTCTAAACTTTTTCTTTTATTACGATACGGGTAGCGAAGCACACCGGGTTTTAGCTAGTAGTGTATAAAGTTCATGTAATGCAATTACTCTTGATGTTTAGATTTTATTTATTTAACAAAAGCGTAGTTCGATAATTACTAATAAATGGAAACTAATTATTTATGTATTTTTTGGCTAATATTTACATTGGCATAAAAAAATATTTAAACAAGATTGTTGTTACTTTAATAGAGGAAAAAAAGAGGATAAACTGCATTTTATTATATATTGATAAAATTTGAAATACTGGCTGCTTTAGACGCACAATAACTCATTTATTTATTAATAGTATGTTATTTTGTACTCTTTTTAAAAATAATTTATTTTAAGGAATGGAACGCATTATTAAAAGTTATATCTCTGTCTGTTACATAAGCTTCAGTCCAAATGGATTATACACATATTCAATTCTTCGATTCCGAGTGTTATATAAATCAAGAATATTGTTCTTAATTGTATTTTTGATTTTTAACGGGAGCAAAGATCTGAACCATGAATCTACTCTTTTATTCCTCTAATTGTAATTTAGTTTAATTCTAATTTAGCATAAACATTAATTAATAAACATAAAATTACATAGATACATTCGATTATAATTTACAAGTGCCAAACCTAGAAAGTGGGACTTAATGGTACTTTTTAATACTATTTATTTAAAATAATGTATTAAGTATTTTAAATAAATGCTGTGTTTTCTATAACCAGCAGACAAAAACAGAAATACATATAATACCCACGCATTAGCAATTATATTTGGTTTCAAACATATTAAAACACAAAAAAGTATAAACGAAACTAAAACGAAAAACCCACAAATTAATTAAGTACTTTTAGTATCAATAGAAGCAGACAGGAGTAAGAGTAAAGTTGAAATACAAACTAAATAATTGCACAAAATACGCCTTCATAAAAGAGAAAAAGAAAAACCTCTAGGGAATACTTTCACTAAATAGGAAAACTCAAATAAGCAAACGACCACTGAACCAAGTCATTGCTAAATTAAAAAAAAAATAATGTTTAAACATTTAATGGTTTCAACTTGTAAATATTTGTGAACCCTTTTCTCTCATTTAAATCTCAAGCACCATGCAAAAATATAGAAGAAGGAAAAAACTAAACTTACTTCGTTTAGTTTCAAAACTTTAATTTCATCATAATATGTCCTTAAGGCACAATTGCCATTTTATGTTGTATTGGGATAAAGAGCATTTATGAAGATTCCTCCCTCCTCTTCTGCCGCAATAAACAAGATATGCTAAAGATTTTTATCAATTGAAGCTAAAATGTTTAGAAAAAAGTTTATGGCATTTTAAATATGTTTCGTTTCTAGTATTTTGGGTAATCTTAAAAAAAAGCAAAACATTTCTTTCTATGTAGCAGGTTTTATTTAACCATACTCTTGATTTTATTTCATGTATTTATGCAACATAAGGAACCATACAAATCCATTTTGTAAATATAATTTTTTTAGAGTAAAATATATTTACCATCTTGAAATTGTATTTTATTACATGTTTCTATATTTTCTCTCATTTCTTATTTTGTCATGTTTATTTTAGTGCAACGAACAACTTTCCTCTGGTGACATTGTGGTCTTTGCTCAACGTCTTGGCGCTCAGGTCTGCTGGCATCCAGCTTGTTTTGTTTGTTGTGTTTGCAAGGAATTACTGGTGGATTTAATATATTTCCATCGTGATGGCAACCTCTATTGTGGACGTCATCATGCTGAAACCCAAAAGCCACGTTGTTCAGCATGTGATGAGGTAAGTAACATGTTTACAGTCATAAATACATACATACTTACATACATATAAAGAAAAAGGCCACACAGGCAAACAATATCTAAGTGAACATCCAACAACAACTTATGAATTTGGCATCAAGTCTTTAGAGAATATTTTTTGTTTAACAAACGAACTGATAAATAAACAAAAATTAAGTACAGGTATCCCTATTATAATATAGTGTTTGACATCCGAAAGACGGCATGGAAAATTTCCCTTTTTATGTTTAAATCGATGCAAATTAATAATTTGTGTCTCATTTAAACTTGTGACTCAATAATTCAATCCAGTTCAAAATTAAGTCTCAAGGAAATTTAATGCAGATATTGTTTTTCCAAATCGTTTAGAAAGCTCTAAAAGTATCTAAGTCTGTTCTTTAAGGCAATTGTATAGTTTTCATGTAAATTCAGTTGCTCTTGGTTGATGCCACATTTTATTACTTTATTTTATTCGTTATTTCACACACATCACGTTTTTTGATGTGAACTTTACAGAAACAGTAGTAATTTTAATTTGTTGGTGACAATTTTTGTGTCACAGACATGTCTGACTCACACTGTATATTTGAAATTTACCTTATCTACAACCCTCACTCTCAACTTACAAATAAGATCATATTAAAAGCATAGACCCCCCCATATGTTGAAGGAGAGAGAAAAATATTTGATGAGAAAACTGCAAAAAATAAATTTCAATTTACTTTGGAATCTTAAAAATCAAAATGTCTAAAAAGTTAAGAAAACATATTCTGCTTTAATATATGGTGAATTTCACGTCAAGTGACCCAATTTTAAAAATCGATGTTTTCCGATTTGTATGAAATTTGCACCAAGGTTAGTACTATTGGATAGTAGGCCAGGCACAAATTTTCAGCTCTATCAGTTCAGAAGTGCCGGAGTTAGAGGGGGTCAAAATTGGACATTTTGGTCTATTTTGGTCATCCAGTGTTTTTTTAAAATGAGTCTAACTTTTCACCTATTAGTCCTAGCAAAAATTGACAAAAGGACTTCAGATAGCTATTTTTTCAATCATTTCAAAAATATTTTTTTTTAATTTAAAAAAAAAAAATTAATATTTTTTCAATTTGGGCCCTTTTTTAAAAAAAGAAAGCTTATACAATTTACTTTATAATAGTACTACAATAGTACTAACCTTGGTGCAAATTTCATCCAAATCGGAAGACATCGATTTTTAAAATTGGGTCACTTGACGTGAAATTCACCATATACATACATACATACATGCATACATAAATATAATCCAGCAAGCCATATGAGTCCGAAAAGAGTCATTTCTGACACCTTTTCCGGGACGTTCATGCTCTTTATGAGCCCAAAAAACAATCATTATTGCTCCGAAAACCTTCATAAAAGAGGGTCATTACATTCGAAAACGGTCCGTCAGAAAGTGCTCTTAGATAATGTCAGAAAAGAGTCTTTTATGAGGGGTTTTTCTGGCTCTGAAAGAGCTCTTACATCATGTCAGAAAAGAGTCATTGCAATTTTAAATACAAAAAATTAAAAGTTCAGATTTATTATTTTTTTTTAATTGTTTTTACTGAAACAAAAAGGAAATTCATTTACAAATAAACTAAATTAGAAATGGAAAAAATTAAATAAATTGTATTTACAGTAAAAAAATAAAATGGAATTTTTTTAAATAAAAATATAAAAAAAATTTATTTTTTAAGCAAATTTTTCTTTCGCTCCGAAAATGCTTTTTAGTTGGACTCTTTTCTGACTCCTTTTTCGGAGCGCTCCTAGAATGGCATGCTGGGGAAGTACCAAGAACTACAAAAATGGCACAATTTTAAAAGTGTGAATCAAAACGAAAAAGTCTTGGGCCAGAAATTTCATTATGTATTCAAACTCAACTAAAATCAAAGATCAGGCTTTAGGTTTAATATTAGTTTGACCATTTGTTTTCCAATTTGGCCATTAATTTTGTCAATTCCATTTCGGACGAGGTATGTCTGTATAAAGGAAATATTTTTTTAAAGGCTAAGCAAGTTTTTACGAGAAATACCATTTAATACATATTATCTGTATTTAACTTTAATTTTATATAAACATATTAAAAGTAGTTTTATTACTTACTTACGGCGCTTAAGATAAATACTTTAGCAAAACTACTATGACTGTTTAACCAACCAGTGTGAGAGACACTAAAACTGTTTTCTAAATTTGGGATTTCAATTCAATACTAAATAAAACTGAATTACAATTTAAATTGGTAAAATTTTACAAGAGCCAATTGCCTTATTTGAGATTTGATTATGTTTGCATTCATTTTCAACTTGTGTTTCTAATCTACGAAATGATTTGATGTTTTACAACTTCAGATAATTAAGTGCAACACAAATTAATTAATTTCCTAAAATTATATGAAAAACCTGTTGATAACCAAAAATAGCTTATTTAATATTTGTTTAAACACAAATCATTTTAATTAATTTTAAGCTAAGTAACAACACGTTAATAGTTTATGTTTTTTATAACAATTTTCATTTAATTTCAGATTATATTCTCAGATGAATGCACTGAAGCTGAGGGACGTACATGGCATATGAAGCATTTTGCCTGTTTTGAATGTGATCTTCAGTTGGGTGGTCAACGATATATAATGCGCGATGGTAAACCCTACTGCTTGAATTGTTTTGACACCATGTTTGCCGAATACTGCGACTATTGTGGCGATGTCATTGGCGTGGATCAAGGCCAGATGTCACACGATGGGCAACATTGGCATGCCACCGACCAATGTTTCTCTTGTTGTACTTGTCGTTGCTCGCTACTAGGTAGACCGTTTTTACCACGTCGTGGCACAATTTACTGCTCAATAGCATGCAGTAAGGGTGAACCCCCAACACCATCCGATACCAGTTCGGGGCCTCAACTAAGACCTACACATCGTGCCAGCACCACCAGTCAAATAGCAAGATCCCCACGACCAGGTAAAGCAGCGAATAACAAAGACCGCCATGGGAACAAAAGTTCTGGCAGCGCAGGTGATTTACTAGAAAGACAAGAACGTCAAAGAAGAGAAGATTTGGGACGTATAATGTTGGCCCGAAATCTAGATAATGTCGTTACTCCGGGAATACCACGACCAGCCCATCCACCTCCTATAGATCTTACCGAATTGGGCATCAGTTTGGACAACATATGTTCGGGTGATAAAACCATATTTGGAGATACCAACATTACAGCCTCACTGCCCGATATGCTCGTATCCAAGGCTGACGATTCCCATAGTTATCAAAGTATAGATAAAATCAATATTAATTCACCCAGCAACTCAGACATGACCGAAAGTACCCAAGAGATAACAAATGAATTGGAGCTGGACCAGGAAAATGATAATGATGGTCACGATGATTTGCCGAACGACAACTACGAACGCATCAAAAATGACATTGATGACGACGATGACGATGATGAGGAGGGTGAAGATGAGGAAAACAATCGCCATCCAACGAAGGAAGTAAGATTTCACAGCATTCACGACACCATGTCACGTTCCAAAAGCTATACAGACAATTCGAATGCACGCCGTCGACGACGTAAGCGCAATCAATCACGCAGTAATTCCGAAATGCAAATAAATCAAACTAATCTAAGACTGCACAACGCTCAAACACAAGCCGGTTCAAGTGCTGTGAAAAATATGGACAATTGTGATGCAGCCAGCATTTGCTCTACTTGTTCGTCCAGCTCATCCAGCGACATGGATGATTATGTCTATCGTTTGCCGGCACGGAAACACTATGGTGGCGTGCGCGTTTCCTATGTGCCCAACGATGCAATTGCGTATGAGAAGAAGCTTAAGAAACAAGCAATGATGGAACAGGCCAACAATGGCATGAGTAGCTATAGTGCTGGCCAGTCAATGTTAAATAGTAATCATTCATCGGTTGGTGTATCTTCAATAGCGCCCTCTTCGGCGACTGTGACAACAACATCAGCCGTTGGTGGCGATGGCAAAAATTGCACGATTTCATGACAACCTCCAATATTGCCCCCACCACCACTCAACTTGAGTAGTTATTACATTCTAGACACCATTCCGGAGGAGGAAAGATACGTCGTCATAGAAAAGAAACCAGGTTGTTTTAGACGTTTTTGGAATTTCTTCAGTTCAGTCAAAACCAAACAGACAAATATATACTTGCAAAATGTTTAAATATTCATTTAGCCGTAGACTAGCTTAAATGGGCTTAGAGGTCATATAAAAGTGTTGGTCATATAAGAAAATGCATTCAATTAATTAATCCAAGTCCAAATTTCAAATTAAAATCTAGTTTCTAACTAACATTATTTTTGAGAAAAAAATATAGGTCTGCAGAGTGAAAACTATCTTTTTTTAGGTTGCAATTCCTAAACAAATGTTAGTATTTTTATACCCTTCACTGCGAGTGCAAAGGGTAAGTTTGTTATTTTGTTTGTAATTTGCATAATTTTCCTTTGCGGACTCTTACATCTTCCAAGTCCTTTAGATAGCTTGATTGATTATAATAAATATGCCTTGGTCCAGTACAGTAGAGGTCTACCGCACACTCTTCCTATCGCCTACAAACTTCGTCTGTCTGTCTTTCAATTTCTCAACTGTAAAAGGGGACTTTTCAGATATAGTTATGAGGGAAATTGGTATTGAAAATCATCAAAATCAAACAGACGACTATATTAAATTTTTACACAAACTAAACGCATATAACTCTAAAACTAAAATCTGAAAGAAATGTTTTCAGATTGAAAGATCACGAAGTCTCATTAAACGATTTATTGACCCGAATTTTAGTAGAAAATCTGGAAAATAAAACCTATAGAAAAACCAGACTGCCAGCCTATCACGTAAAATCGGGGTCACAAAAAGTTGTTTCTATTAAATACGAGTATATATTATTTTTATAAACACTGTTTTTCTCTGTTAAAGTGAAGGGTACATCACTATGACTTGTTAAATGAAAATAAAAATGTGAATATTATCGCAATCTTTTGAAAACCCGACAAATATTTTTATTTATATTATTCTAAATTAAAGATTTTATAGAGTGAACGATTTCATATCAAAATAAAAATGTTGGATATATAAAAACATCCTGCCAATATATTTCTAAGACAAAATTAAAAAAATGTAAAATTAAAATTGTAAATATTGACAAGAAACACATACATATGTATGAATAGAAACTTCCATATCGCATTTAACTGTAAAATTTAATTACATATTATTAATTTTATTAAAAAAAAGTTTACACAAGAAATTCCAAAAAAAAATTATATTACGAAACTTGTACAAAATACATATTAGCATAGCAGTACTCGTATATGGTAAAATTACTAACAACAAATATATTTAAAAAATAATTAATAACCACAAAAAAACTATTTAATTATGAGTTGAGTGGAGTAGTAGACAGCAGAACTAATATCGTAATAATAATTATACAATATTTAAACGGAAAACAAAACAATTTAAAACCAAGAAATTTCAGAAACAACGATGAACAATAATAAAAAGAAATCAAAATACAACTAAATGAATTTGCAAAAACAAGAAAACTCTTAAATAATACAATAGAAAGTTAAGACAACGACATTTCATTTCTGTTGGTCATAAATAAAACGAAATAAAAAACGAAAGTTCTTTTGTGACCAGATGTATCAAAGAAATAAAATTGAAAACAATAACCCTGCTTCCAAAGGTAAAAATCGAATAATAAAAAATGAAACAATAACGAAATTAATGGTTTCTGTTTAAACAAATTATATATTAAAGTTTTTATTTTGGTTTCTATATTTGTTTCTTTTTTTGCGTTAGATCTTTCAAGATTTTGTTCACGTATCTTGTAAATTAATCTCTCTGATGATGTGCAAATTCGTTCCTTTGTTTCCTATGAGAGAGTTGCTTTTATGTAATTTTATATTTTAACGACAGCACATCACAAAATTCGTAGATTTCATAACATTCACATCCATCCGTATTTGTATTAGCATCATAATAATCACTTTATTAGTTCTTCCATATCGTTGTTAATAATAACTTGTGATGAATACTAAATACTTTCCAAACAATAAAAGTGAAATTATTTTAATCGCACATGCATAAACAATTTCATATACACATGTATAAGCACAACCACACACACCACAAATGCCATAATCTTCAAACAAACAAAAAATCAGCCCCATTCTGTAAAGAACAAATTAGACCGACCACTCTAATGTTTACTGAATGCATACAACTACAAGTATTCTAAGTTCAATGGAAAACAAAAATATCATATGGGGATACTTACATAAGTAGTGGAGAGGGGGGCACCTTAGAACACTTTTTGCTTTCAAGCCACATAAAAATTTATATTTTTGAATTATTGACTTTTTACATAATTTAACTAATATATACGGCAATAAACTTTAGCTTAAGTCTACAAGAAACTTATTTTTAGTTCGATTTATATTTTTTTTTTAATTTTTTTAATGGATGAAATCATTGTGTTCAAATGTGCCCCCATACGGGGCAGCTTTGGTCTAGACTGGGGCAGTTTTGAACGGCAATTTTTTCTTGTAGCGCTTATGTCCAAAAATAACATAAACAGTTATATTTTTTATATATATAATAAATTCGATTTATTTGTTAAGAAAAACATAATCATTAACAATTAAAAAATAAAAAAAATTCAGATCAAAAGTTTTATATTATTAAGACGGAGAAAGCCTTGCGATTTCAGGTGACATTACATTTTCCTTTAAAGCATCATGATCATCATTGGATTCGTCATTTTCAGAAAATAAGAGAGAATCAACAATGTTTGTTACTTCGGTTGATAAATTAACATGTTCAAAGGTGCCCCCTTTTTCTTTGTTCAAACCTGAACTGGCACGCCATTTCACGGAAATTTATAATAAATATTTTTTTTAAGTGAATTTTGGACTGCAATAAATTTCTTTCACGAAATACTTCTTACACTCTTACAAAAAAAAAAAAAAACAATAAAAAAATTTACAATGACACTGCGAAAACTTGTGCACATTCGGTCGACGACTGAAAAAACTAGCAAAAGTTGTTAACGTTGCTAGAAATCAAGGTTGACATGTGAAAAACTCGGTTAAGGGTCAGAAAAAATGTTAAACTGAGATTTTATCAACATATTTCAAAGGTGCCCCGGGTATAAACCCCTATCTATTGTTGTACTTTTAATTTTAAAACTTTATTTATTTAAACTGGCTGCCTGTTTGGTATAATAATTTGTGTTATTACATATTATTCAATTAAATACGAGCATGTGTAAATGTTAAGATTTATTTATTTGTGTGTTTGCAGTAAAAACAATTTTTAAATTTTTATCTCTCTAATGTACTTTAAACGTTAATGTTGTATTATTATCATATTTATAATTTTTAGTTTTTAAATTGTAAACATATGAGTAAAAATACATATTTTAAGTTAATCAAACATTAATCATACAACCTTCATATTTACAACATGTATATTTTATGAATAATTAATTATACTTACATACATACATATGTATTTATTAATTTATGAGAAAAATAAAATAAAAGAAATCAAAACAAAACAACTAAAATCAAATAAAAGTAAATAAAAACTACATACGTTATAAACTCTGACCATTTGTGTCTTATTTTCAAAAATGTTGCTCATGTCAGGTTATTTTAATGCTTAAGTTTATTCGGATCAGATAATATATGTTGGGTGCTGCAGCTTAATTGGTTAGCGCATTTGATCATTAAGAATGAGTTGGAATTTATAGCCCGGTTCGATTCCCAGCCGCTGCCACTCAAAACAACATCAGTTTCTGATAATTATTAGCTTTCTTCTCCATATCTATCATAACTAATTTATCACTGCGCCCTCCTTCGGTGGTATAGCATTCAAACGCCACCGAAGTAAAATAATTAAATTAATGGCTATAAAATCAAGCTTTAACATTAATGTGCCTACTCACCACCAGAGGCGCTGCAATTCTGCACTAAAAACAAACATAATGCGCAATTGCAGAGTTGTGATATGAAAAGCTTTCTTCTTCAACTATCCCCTTTCCAAAGAAAGTAATGCATGTTTAATAGGCATATTAATTGCCTGAGTGTTACTTCCCTTTTTCAAAAAAAAAAATATGATTTGGGGGTATAGTCAGTCCACTTTCAGGAGAAATTTAAATAATTCTAATACTCGATATCAGAATAATATATTGCTGCGAAACTAGGGGGCAGTTTGTAGTCTGAAGACCTCCAGGTGCACTCAAACGCATTGTGAACTCGGCTCACCACCGCATTGTATGTCCAGCAAGAACACACTAATGTATGTCTTCCCAAGAGCATACTTGTATGAACTTGCAAGTGCCCATGTGCTGTAACTTTAGTGAAAACTACTCGCGTCGAAAAGATGTGAAACAAAATACTTCATCGTTTCTCGAAAACTGAGAAGAGAATGTGCCTGAAGCTCATATCGAAAATTATCAAAAGGAATTACGTTGTTACGTTAGAAATGTCAAAATATACAACTCAAAGTCGTTGTGAAATTTCAGTGTTGGAAATCGCTAATCACAGACATCGTTTACGGCGAACGAAATTTACTAAAATTTAAAAATTTTTAACGACTGCGGCAAAAATACAAAATAATGTTGTGTACAAAATAATTTTTAATGAAATGAAAATAGTTTCTTGGTGTGAAAAATAAAATTTTGTTTTGCTAAAAGAAATTTGTTACAGTGGTACATAAAATATAATGTATAATGTGTTATTATTCATTGCATTGCATTGATTTGAATATTTTTTATTTTTCAAATAATATCTTGCCGCGTTTTTATTTGTGAGTATATTTGACAGTTCAAAGCGGGAACCTTTCTCACAAAAATTTTACAGACACATATTTTCTGTAAACTGACGAGTAATTTTCTTACGTGACAGCGATTACTCGCCAACCAAAAGTTACAGACACAGTTTTGTGAGAAAAACAGCTGTTTTCATTTCACGCATTTTAATCGAAAAGTTACTCGACGCAGGAGTTACAGAACATGGGCTCAGAAATATATAATTTGCAATTTTTCGTACATGACTGCAACGTTGAATGTAACGAGCACCTTTCCTAAGGCCGCGTTTTCACTATGTTTTCACTATGTCATTTTTGTTGTCAAATTGTCCAAATTGTTGGCAATTGTATGAAAACGGGTTGTCATATGGCGTCATCTATGTAAATATAGATGATTGCAAACATAGATGACGCCATATGACAACCCGTTTTCATACAATTGCCAACAATTTGGACAATTTGACAACAAAAATGGCATAGTGAAAACCAAGCATTAAGCCATCTAATCATACGAGTATGTATATAAAATGTTGTTATTTGCCGTCTCGTGACACCATGTGAAAAACTGGAATATGCATAAAATTCTTGTAAATGTTGTTATTGAGATGAAATTTAAACATTATAGTCCTCAAATAAATATCAATTACGGTAGAATATTTTATGACGACCGCTCCATAAATATTGAAAGCATACTGTATTTTCTCAATATTTCTTTAGATTTTTAAATTTCAATTTCGTTTCCTCAATATTAATTTGCTTTTCTGAATTAGAAATTGTATTTTCTCAATTTCAACTAGAAATGGTGTAGAAACATTTATAGCCTGTTCGCCGATCTCGAACGTTAACGTTCGCTTAGATAAGACTTAAGACATAAACTTGATTGTGGAATAAACAAACTTGATTGAGTAAAAAAATAGATACGATAAAACGTTTGTGTCTTAAGTCTTATTTAAGCGAACGTTAACGTTCGAGATCGGCGAACAGGCTATTAAAATTCTGAACGACACTCAATTTCAAAAATATCTACAATCAAATTCTCTTTTAATTACATTAGCATTCCATAAAAGTGGTTTCACCCATTTGTTCACAAACAAAAATTTTGTCCGGAGAAAATTTTTTTACTGAGAGTTTTTTGCAGCACGATTCACCCATTTCGAAAGATTTTTCTGGAAAATCAAAGCTGCCATATGTAAACAAGATCTATTAGTTTTACAAGTGGTAATACTGCGTCCATTGATTTATTTTGCTTTGGTTTTTAAGTGTCCAAAAACAAATATTATTAAATTATTAAGGGCAACTTAGTTCATTTTTGCCAGACAAAATATAAAAATAAACCAATTCAAGCTGAGAGTTGCTTGTAAAAAGTATTATATATACATATAATTTATACATATCGTCACCGAAAATTCAAAACGCCTTAACTAAACATTTTACCTTTTTACAGCAGAAGCAAAAAACTTAAGAAATCCGCAAAATAAAATAATCAGTATAATTGTCGTTATCGATACAAAATGTAACAAAATAGTTTCAAGTATTCATAGATACCACCACTGGTATTTGGAGGTCGGTATACAAGATTCGGCACATCTGAACATAAACTCTTACATGTTTATATTATTTTTCTTAACCTGGTGAATATGGAAAAATGTTGAACCTATCTTTAGTTTTATAAAAATCATTACATACGTACTCGTATAAAGGTAAGTTTAGACGATATGTTGAATCAGCATATATATGCTGACAGGCATATGATTAAAATTAGCAGCAAATTCCTATGTCATATGTTAGACGTTTACACGATATGTTGAAAGTAGCAAATTTTTTGATGTCAGCATATGTCAGCAAATGAAATGTCAATATAAGAGTTAGCATACGATTTTTGTGTTTATACGATATGTTGAATTTTATGTGGTGCTACATATGCTGAGTCGTATAAACATTTGTTTGTGAAATTAGTCAGTTTGACAACATTTTTCAATTATTATTCAACTTCTGTATTTTATGTGAAATTTTTGAAATAAAATTAAATAATAAAAATATTAATAAAAAAAAACATAAATGATCACGTGGGAGCTATTGCGTTTTTAAGCAAATTTTTATATGCAAATCTGTCTTAATAAACGTTTGTTAAATTTAATAATGGTTTTTGAATAAGGGGGTTATTGTTTATTTCTAGATACCTGGGGCCAAATTATCGCATTCGATATCGAGTAAAATTGATCGTAATTTTCTTATTTGAGATTATGGCATACGATATCGAGCAAGAAATTTAGTATATTTTATCATAATTTCGATATCGAAATCATACGTTCGCTCATTCGATCACAAATGCGGTAATTTGGCCCCTGTGTCGATTAATTTGAACTATGCCGCCGGCCATTATATTGCGTTTTGTGTTCTTGTGTGTGTATGTGTGTACGTACATATGCAACAAGAATTGTATTTACATAAAAAAAAACTATCGGTGGCTGGGCCGTAATACACTATCCTACACAATCGTACGATTCATTCAGTGGAAAATCTGACCGATTTCAATCACACTCAAAAAAAATCGCAACAAAGTATGTCATAGGTGCCACACTATTACACAAAAAAGATGCAAAAACATATGTTTTTGCTAATGTAAACAAACACAGTTTTCTGCCATTTAAATTAATATTTGTGTTCAATTATTTTGTTGTTATATGTGAATATAATAAATTGTATAAACTATACAAACAATAAACAAATGTTAAACGTCCTTTAGATCATAATTTGTGATTTAAATCAACGAAGCCGACATTGTTGTTTTCTTATCAGCTTTATTAGAAAATACAACTCTGATCGCATATGCCATATGCTGAAAAGCTTGCATACGCTTTTCAACAAATAACATATCTGTCAACATACGCAGGAAATTTGTCAAACACTTATAATATGCTGTTTACACGATATGCTAAAATTACCAACATACGTTTGTTGGCATTGTTAACAAAGTGTTAGCAAATGTTGTTAAACATACGTATGCTGAAAAAATTTTGCGTTCACACGATATGTAAGCATTTTTGTATTTTTGATCAAAAAAAAATTTTTAAAAATTTTTATTTTAGTCAAAAATTATCAAAAATAAAAATTTTTCAAATTGTTAAGCAATTCCTTCTTCAGTAAAAATAATTTAATGAAAATTAAATTCAATGAACTTAAGCCTAACTAATAGAAAATATCAAAATTGAATTATTAACAGTTCAACAAAATACTAATAATTATCCTATAGCTAAGGCACAAGCTGTAATGTTTACATGTGTACGAAAGTGCACAACAAAACAAACATAACAAAATACAAATGTATTCAGGTTTTCGAGACGAAGTCTCGACATGAATACGAAAGGAAAAACTGAAGAAAAGGAAAAACAACAACTTAAATAGAAATTAATAAAATGATAATTACAGAAAACTTCGAACCACCAGTCACTGGTTAAAGGATTGATGTTGTCTGTTGACTAGCAGGCACCGTAGTGGTGCAGGGGTCAGAACGTAAAGAATTCTGATGAGAGAAAGTGGTGTTTCTCGAAACATATGTAAATTCAACCAACAACCCAGGTTCGAATCCTAGTCAAAAATTATCAAAAATAAAAATTTTTCAAATTGTTAAGCAATTCCTTCTTCAGTAAAAATAATTTAATGAAAATTAAATTCAATGAACTTAAGCCTAACTAATAGAAAATATCAAAATTGAATTAGAGAAGAGTGCAATTTTTCGTGCTCCGTAAGTAGATTCAACATGAATCTACTTGATTCGCTCTTAAAATTTTATATGGTGATGCATGTTGTTTCGCACTTGATTGGGGTGTGAAGCATGAATAGAGAGCGAAGCATGTACCGTGGAAACATAGTATAAGTCAAGTTGGGTCTATTTTTTAAACTTCGAATGAGTACTACGGTTTTAGGCTTTTACTACGTAATATGGTGCTCACACGTGGATTTTTAATTGAAAATTTTTAATTAACGCCTATTTGAACTCAATTATCCATACAAAATTTCAATTAAGATAATTGCTTCATTAAGAGTTAATTGTTTTAATAATTGTTAAAATTAAAAATACAACCCTGTGACAAATATTAACTAAAATGACAGTTGATTCGCTTTTAAATTAATAAAGAATACTTTTAGGCTGAAAACTATAGTATTACAACCAAATACAGTGCACTAAGGAAAACGTCAACTAATTAAAACCGCGGGTGTTGACGTTTAACAAATTAAAAAAAATCTGATCAGAGAAACAATTAGCTAAAAATGGCTCTTAATTACATATTTGTAGGTTTATTAATTCTATTTTATTTATTTATTTATTAAAAAATTTATTATAATTAAAATTACAATAAATCTAAGTCTAAGGCCCAATAAAACAGTGCGTATTTAAGTGCCATTTATTTTTAAAGTGCATTTAAGTACAAAATTTTGTTTTTCACTGAAAACTTAAATGCTACTTAAATGGCCAACGATGTTCATTTAAGTGCAACTTAAGTTTTAAACATTGAACATATGGTTTTGACATTTGTTTTTGTTTTTTTTTTCTTTTCAATCATGCTGCTGTATTTTTTAACAGCGTCCAACAAGAAGTCAAAAGTTGGGACTTCTTTTATCCATACTTATGCCACCAAATTTAATATATAAAATACACAAAACAATAAAACACACAAAACAATACAACAAGTAAACACAAAAACCGAAACACAAAATTGTTGGCAAATTTTATTAAAAAAATCAGCTGTTTTTGAAATATATCGATAATTTTGTTGACATTTCAAAGTGCTACCATATTTTTACCACAAAATCATAACAGCAATTAAGTATGACTGAAAAAATGAATCTGTATTTAAATGCAACTTAAGTTTTTATGAAAATTAACTAAAACTACACTTAAATACGCACTGTTTTATTGGGCCTAAAAGCACTAGCATCAATGGCTATCGGCTTAATGTGAATTCTAAAATATTAACAAATTGATAAATCACAAGTCTGATCGACAATAAACTACAGAAACAGACGATTTCAAAAACAAATAAGTAAGTCATGCCCGACTATATAATACCCTACACTCCCTGTATTTGGAAAAATTGACTTTCAGAAATGGCATCTATATAGGAACTATGACCTATTATGGGCCGATCATGACTTCTGTGCATATAAATATTCTTTGTGTTAAATTTTATCTTGATTACTTGCAAACTTACAAAAGATTTTTTAAAAAAGATTTATAGATGTTAAAGTGTTTTTCGAAGGAGATCTTATATGGGAGCTATGACTAATTATGGACCGACCGTTATAAAATTAGCTGTCATTATATCTATACATATATGAAACTTATTTGTGTTCAATTTTATTTGGATTCTAAAATTATTAAGAAATTTTGGTTGTTTAAGTGATTTTCGGAAGTGGGCCTTATATGGGAGCTATGATTAATTATGATTCATTATGAAGTAGACTGATGTTGAATATGATTTGTGCACCAATATTTTTAAGATTTTTAAAGTGATATTCGTCAGCGGGCCTTATATGGGAGCTATGGTCAATAATGGACCGGTCTACACAAAATATGTTGATGAGATTAGGCTTTGGGTATAATAACTTAATCCTGGCATACGTGCATAAATCAAACATTTATGACCGGTGACCCCTATTTTGGAAGGACATTTGTATGGGGACCGCTTTCAACCAGTTTCAACCGCAAGCGTCCAAAAATATCATGTACTAACATTTATCGAAATATCTTTAAAATTGCGACTTGTACTCTGCGCACAAGGTTTACAAGGATAGCCAGACAGCCAGGCAGATGAACGGACGGACATCGTTAAATTGATTCAATAAGTGATTCTGTGTCGATCGTTATACTTTAAGGTGGGTTTTGGACTAATATTTTTGGGCGTTACAAACATCAGCACAGATCCAATATACCCTTCCTGCTATGGTGATTGGTGGTGTGATTGTCTTTTTCGTTCTTAAAATTAATACATGATGCTGATGTTGAGTACTATTCTGTGAGCTTTAGGGGGAATGCTTCATTAAAAAGGCGAAACAAACACCAAGATATAACAAAACACGTGTTCGTAACATGTGTATAAATATTTATTTCTCTGGTTATTTTTCTTTAGTAAAATTCTATGTATGTATATTTATTTCAAAATAATGTTTTTCCATTTCTGTGTTTATATTTTTACACCTAAATAAACTGTCAATAAAATGCATTTACTGCCTGGATTTAAGCATGATGAACAACCAGTCCGGTTCAATTCAGTCTACGAGTCAGTTAGGCGACCATGCAGGAATAGCTGCGTGCGTGTGTGAGTGTGTGTTTGTAAGTTTCTATCCCAAATAAAGTTTATTCAACCGTCATAAAATTAAAAGAATAAAAATAAAGAAAATCAAGAAGTTGAACAGAACAGATTTTTATACTTTATCAGTCTTTAGCCAGTTGAGTTCACAAATACTCACACGTCTTTATGTACGTTTATAGATTTATTGTATGTTTTTACACATACTCACACACATACACTCACACCCTATTTTGCACTAAATATCCTTTCATTTACTTTACCAATACTCATGTAGTTATTTCGGTATTTTCATTTCAAATCCTCATCCATAAGTATACCTTAGTAGTGATTCCCAACTTTCTCAACTGAAGCAATGTGAGAGAAGTAAGTCTAAAAGTCCAAATTAAATAAATTTAAGATTTAGCTATTTATTTATTTATTTATTTATTTATTTAAAATCTAACTGCTCTCTAACGAGAGCCTTGATGGGCAAATGGTTCCATTTTAGCGGGGTGGTAGGTCAGCTCTACAAAGAATACGGGTTTGGGTGGCTTTGTAATTTCATAATGTGTTCTTAACGGAAGTTTTTGCCGTTTTTAACTAGTGATACTAGTAAATAAGTCCCTGTGAATGTGCTAATTTTTTAAGTACCATAGTGCACGATTTGGCCCTCAATATAAGATCAACTTACATGTAAAAATACGAGCAGGTTTTCTGACGAATTTACGCAGGATGACTTTATAGACAAGGCTAATACTGTGTTCAGATATGAAACTTAATTGAGTCAATATTCGGTTAATTGACAATATTATTTTAAATGTTCAGGCATACGCAATTTTCAGCTTGCTCAATAATCATTTGACAGTTGGAAAACAATACCAAAAATACTCTAAATGGTTGTTGTGTTTCTATGTAAACAAACTTAACTTCACATTGATTTTTCAATGATTTCTTTTGTTTTCTTTTGCTGACATTTGCCACTTTATACAATTTTGTTCACTAAACACAGTTGTGAACAGTGTTGCATTCGAAATCTTACTCAATATTATAACAATTTCGTACTTATTGCGCAATAATTAATTGAGATTTTATATGGAATATTGAGCTCAATAATGGCGTTAATTGCGATTATCGCAATTAAGGTTCATATGTGAACACGCTATTAACTTTGATTGTTCACCGATTAACCAGTGAAAACTCGAGCTTTTTAACTTCATGCAAAGTCTCTTGGCTTCCATATTGAGCGATTTGACAGTCCTTTGACTGACAGTTTAAGAATTTCTGACACAAAATATTTAAACTTGTATATACTCGTATATATTTAGATTCCTACTGTGCATTTGGTAGTAAATTTTCTTCATAAAAATGTTAAGAAAGACTTGTAAATTTTATTCGACTATTAAATGTTTTCCCCCTATTATTTTTCTTTCATGCACTTGCAAACAAAGTAAAATTTTATTTTATAGAAGGTCGATTTTTTTTCTTTTTGCTGGAATCTATACATACATATATATTTGGGTGAATTTTTATGACATTTTAAGTAGTCGTAAACTGAAACACTTGGTGAGACATTAATCGACGTTTATTTTATACTATTACCCATACAATGGTATACAAAAATACAAACTTTCAGTCATATTCATTTCAGTGTGGAAAACGTTAATACGGCTGATTTTCCTTTTCCTTTAGACACAAAAGTAAATAAATAAAATGTCCGTTTGTATGTGTGAACATGTGTGTAAGTGTGTCTTTTCATTTGTCAAAATCTTAAACAGATGGCACGAACTTTGTTTTCAATCAGTTTAATATTTTCCAATTTTATACACATAAAAACACTTTGTTGAACAAAACGACTAAGTACTTTTTCAAACATCAAACCATTTTTTATTTATTTTATGTTTAAGTATAAGAATAAGTATATAAGAATACGTACTGTAATACAGATACTAGTACATATTATATGTATATAGATGTGTTAAGAACGATTTTGGAACTAGTTAAGTTATAATGCGTAGAAATATTTACTTATTTTTAAAATAATTTTATAAAGAATGTATATCTAATTTAAGTTAAACAAAATTATATCGTGCTTCAAAATCGTTAAATCCGCTAATTAGTTAGCGGAATTATTAAAGCTAAATAAAAAAATACAAATTGAAACACTTTCTTCTTTGTGTTGGACATTTTTTTTATATATGCCCCACTTGCATCCCATTAAGTGACCACAAAGCTCTTAAAGGAAATGGTCTAAAGTTTCTTTTGAGGAAAAATAAAAAAAAACTCCATTTTGAAAAAAAAAAATAAAAAAAATGGGGGAAAATGAAAATGATACCATATGCACTATTTTAATTTTTTTCTATTTATTACTTATAATACTAAATATGAGTAATAATAATAAATAATTTAATAAAATTAATATATAAATGAAAATGATACATGTGCCCAATATTGAAAAATCCTATTCTTGAGATAAAAAATAATTTTTTTTTAGAAAAATATACCACTCGCATCCCATTAATCGATTAAAGTAAATTGTATAAGCTTTTTTTTGAGAAAAATAGGGCCCAAATTGAAAAAAAAAATATTTAAAAAAAAAAATTATAAAAAAAAAAATTTAAAAATTAAAAAAAAATATTTTTGAAATGATTGAAGAAATAGATATCTACAGCCTTTGGACAATTTTTGCTAGGACCAATAGGTAATAAGTTACACTCATTTAAAAAAAACCCTGTATGACCAAAATTGACCAAAATGTCCAACTTTGACCCCCTGTAACTCCGGCACTTCTGGACTGATAGAACTGAAAATTTGTCTCTGGCCTACTATCCACTATTACTAACCTTGGTGTAAATTTCATCCAAATCGGAAGACATCGATTTTTAAAATTGGGTCACTTGACGTGAAATTCACCATATATAGATTGCCCTTATTCATAAAACTTACAACAGGTTTATAAGAGGTTTATAAAGCAAATTTTGCATCATTGCATCATCATCATTGAGATAAATTTATATAATTTTTTTAGTAATACATTAATAATTGAAAATTGGTTATTGCCAGGACAGATCCTATCGTGTTTTAATTGTTTTTAAATAATGTACGGATGGCATATTGTTTAAAATTTTGTTTCAAAGTCGATATTTCTAACACAGGTATCTGGGTTAATGTGTTTTCGGAAGTATTCCTTATATGACTGCTATGGTCTAAAAGGGGCCTGAATAAAATTCGGTATGGTGATTTTATAACTGCTTCTGAAGTGATTTTACTTTAAGCTACAACTGCTATGCCTATTTTTATGTACATGAGAATTATTTTTTTTCGAATTTTAATCTGATAACGATTACAACGCATGCTTCTTAAAGTGATTTTCGAATTACCGTTTACCAAAAACACTGATTTTCTACAAACATATGTATCATCGAGCCACAATCTGGTAAAATATTTGTATGGGGACTATCATGAAATTATATGGGGAACATCATGAAACATCAGCTTTGGATCGGTCTATATTTGATCATAGCCGTCATATAAAGTACACTTCCGAAAATCACTTGAATGTTTAATCAAATTTAAATTCACATCAATAATCATCATATATATGTAGATATATAAGAAACGTCGTACCAAATTTTATGAATAGCGGCCCTTGCCATTATGAGACTGCGAACGTTAACTCTTATAAATATCGATAACAAAACAAAATTTTACCCTTTACAAAACAAACAAATTTTGAACTAAAACAATGAGCCTATACAAGGTGACGATGAAATATTTTGCCACAATAGTTATTGCTAATATCGATATACAAATTTAAACAAACAAATTTTTATCAAAATACATGAAAAATTTTGCACAGGCTTGTCATTAAGCACATTTTGTTCTCGATTCCATTTAAATGTATGAATCTATATTATATGTAGGTGAAATTTAAAAAAAAACAATTACCTAAATTAATAATGGTCACAATATAAACATTTAATAACTTAATCTTCGGAATAGAAAATTTTATAGTTCAAAATGTGGATATAAAAATATTTTAAATCATCAGCTTTAAAAATATTAATATTTCTGCATTTTAATGTTTTAATTTTCAGGAGTAGAAGCGTGTACAATTCAACACCAATATTTCTTAGCGTTACAAATAACAGCACAAATAGGGTAAATCGTTATTTTTTTTTTGCCAAATATCCCAACTCCATCCGGCACCGGATCTCATTATTTATTGGTTTAAAAATTTACATCATTCAGTGTTATATATTCAAGAACAAAATAGTTACACACTTGTATACGAGATAATAAATAACTAACTAACTTTACAAATTTTTTATTGCCAAAATTTAAATCAATAAACTTGCAATAAATATACAATAATTTAAAAAAAAAAACTTTACTTAATTTGGAATAAATTGAAAACATATGTTTCGAAATTGAATCTCAGAAAAAACATAGAACTTTAATACGCTTTTTCTGGCATTTAGAATTACATCACGTACGTTAAACATACAACCTACATGGTCTGCATCTGTATCGTTTAAAAACAAGAGATACATAAATAGTTTTCTTTGCAAAGTACACGGAAGTATTTTATACACCACATCCTTCATCTTGCTCCCTTCACAAATGAAAGTCCCAAGGGATGGCTCATCACACTTATTGTTATGAACCATCATCATCATCATCACCAACATAATAGTCAACACAATAGCTCTCTTGAATGGTTTGGCTACATTGTAAGTAAATACAATTTCCGCATGTTTTCCACCTTTTTATGTGACATTTTTTATTCTTTCTATGTTCCAGTCCTTCCTTAAGGATACTTTTTATTTTGCCATAGAATCTCAACCACAAACATTTCGTTTATTTTACTGCATTCTGCCTAATAAAATATTTAGTTGCTCTCATTGACAAGTTCTCTACAATTCAGTATTTCTGTGCTGCTGCTATTGCTGCCCTATAACTAACTCCTGGTATATATTTTGTCTTCTACGTGAAGTGTATCCTTTTATTTCGACATTATTAACGTGTAGTAAATTTATCATATTGTACTCAGTATAGAAATTTGTGTTTTTTTTGTTCCTTGTTGTGGTTATTTTTATATGAATCTTTTAACGTTTGTCCCGCAGACATTTTGAAGAATGATGTTTGATGTTTCTTCTGGTTGGCAATAAAACATGTCAATATAAATATTTCGTCTGTTCATGCCACATCATCACTTTATCCGTTTTGTGACTGTGTTGACATTAATAATTTAAAGTGTTGCATAGTTGCGAAAGTTCATCGTTGTTCATCGAATTTTAAGGATGAATTACAGAATTTCAAGGGCTGCATTGTGATTTTGATGGTTACATGTGATTAATAATGTAAACAACCAGCTACAGTTTACTGAGGTCCTCTCCAAACTTAATTCTACGTTTCAAATAGTCTGGATAAATATCTATGTATGTATGTACGTGAAATATGTTCTTAAAGTTAAAATTATTTATCATACTGTGTTATTTATTAAAAAGTAACGAAATTTATCATTTGAGTTAAAATGCAATATTCTTTTTTTTTTTCTTTTTATACAATCCTTTAAAACAGTCCTAATATTGTGTGGCCAAAGATTCTTTAAGTTACGGAATCTATTGCAAGTAAATTCTTCGCTTTTGAAATGTCGAATTTTGTACCAACAAAGCGTCATATGCTGAAGGTTTGTTTTATATCTTCACAGCCATTGCACACCGAAGCTTATGCGTTACATAATTTTCAACGTGCGAGAGATGTTTTTTTTGCGGTTCAGAAGGGATAATTTTGACACGGATGTCAAATATCGTCCAGGCCAGCCAACTAAGTTTGAAGACCAAGAGTTAGAGCCATTAATTCATGTAGATTGTTGTCGAACTCAACAAGAGGCGGCCATCTGCACGATATCTTTTACCATACATAACCTCATTCTGTCTACTTTACGATATAAGAAAGTTTCACGATTTTTTTTTTTAAATATCTGTGTTTTATTTAAAATTTAAAAATTGCGTTCTAGTTGGGACACCCTTTACATATTCTCTTGCCACTTATGGTGAGAGTCTACAATAAAATAATGGTTAATAAATGATGAAATATTTTTAAAGCAAAACTTATTTCTTTCACATTCTAAGCAGCATTAATTTATAACAACAAAATTGATTGGTCTTTTATTGAAATTTTTATTATAACTATAAATCTTTTAGGAAAAGTGTATCTGATTTAAAAGTAAATTATTTACTGCTACATATATTGAATTTATGTAAAAACAAAAATTTTTAATGAAAATTCATAATTTATTGTGTTTTTTTGGCGGAGATGGAAACAAGTTTCGCTGTCAATGCTGTGAATTGTTTGGTGCTTAGAAATTTAATTATATTTTGTATTAAACTTGTGTTAACAATTTATTTCTAAACCGTCATCTTAGCTCAATTCTCACATGCCAATGTGGAACTTGTAGTCATCATACATAAACACATACATATGTATAAACTTACTTACTACATTCATTCAAACTTCCTTAAGTGGCAATAAGAACCAGCCTAAATTGAACTGTCAAACTTTGTCAATTTATTGTTTTTTTTTTCTTAATACAACCAGCAGCAATCGAATATAAATAAAAAAGTTTCTATTTTATTTTACAAATTCATTTTTCACTTTCCACGCATGGTAAACGCTTATTCAAACTTGTACCAACTTTTGGTTTGTTCGTTGATACAAGTACAAAATTTCCTAAAGTACTTTAATGTCTTTGTATGAGTGTGAGTGAGTGGTAGACTCGAACATACCACGACAATTGCCTTTAGCGCAGATTAAGTGGTAACAATGAAGCTAGACAATAAAAACCGCCGAAAAGGAATGAATAAAAACATTAAAACAACGAAATTCTCGTAATACTCTAAAACACATTATGTTGTTGTTCATAGCATTCTGGAAAAGCGGATTTGAAATATTCCTTTTTTTTTTTTTTTGCCTTTTTTGCTTTTAAGACTTGCATGTTAGTGTGTATTTATGTATGAGAGTAAATAAATACTAGTATGAGTGTTTAAATGCATAAAACTCGACTTTGCCAGTTGGCACGGAAATACATTGTAGCACAACTGCTTTCATTCGAACGTACATACTACATACTCATATAGACATGGTTGCATGGATGTGTGTGTGTTTTCTTTTCGGCGGCAACGGATATAGTTTTGATTTTAATGGCGGCAATTTGAGCTTAAAACAAGTGCTAATGTGCGAGATTTTTTAACAATTTAATTTCCATAAAGAACTTAACAGGATCCATTATTATTTTCAAAAGGAAACAATTAAATGAATTTAAATAGTTGTACAAAGTCCGTACAGCACAGTACATCGACATGTTATTGTTATTTCAGTAATTTGCTAAGTACTTTGCGGTATTTATTTATACGATTGCATTTGAAATTCAATTCAATTAAAATCAGATTTACACGGATCCTTTACAGAAGATGCAAAACAAATGGTAAGGTAAGAAAAAAGTAGACATACATATACGAGTATATTAGATAATAGACAATTTATTTATTGATAAAACTAAAAAAGTTAAAAAATTTGTCTTTGCCGAAATACGAACTCGTTTGCTTTATTCGAATAATACAAATTACGAATAATATTATTATTAAACTTTTTGCTACCTTTATGCAATCTTGCTTGCAAAGTTTAATTATTAAATTTTTTGGCAAAAATTTTTAACGAAAACATTTAAAAGTAAATCATTGTTAATTTCGATAAAAAAAAATAAATAACTGAGTTGTAATTAAAATCCAAATTTGTCATTACTTTTATTCACAAAACTGTTAAAAATCATTATAAACATAGATGTTTGTGTGAAATTTAGGACAGGCCAACAAATTATTGTTACTGTTATACAATTATAATCAACAGATTTGGAGATATCATTTGTTTGAAGGACATTGAAAATTTATGCAACGTCTTGGTATATTACATGAAAAATTGTTTTTTCATTAACATTTCACTGGTGATTTTTATAAGAATTCTCTAGTATTCCACTGTATGGGAAAAATCGTTGTCGGATGAAGTTAAAATATGTGTTAATTTTCAAAAACTGGAACATTTGTCCATTTCAGAAGTACATGGAATTTTAAGGGCGTTTTTAAGTACCAAAATCGTCTGTGCATGCCAGTTGTTCGATCAGTAAAGAAGAAACAAATAAAAGTGTTAGAATATTTCTAGAAAATTGTGTCCTTCCTCTAGAAAACGTACATATATGGGAACTATGGAACTATAGTAACATAGATGCCAGCAAAATAAAAATTTGTTGGCGGTCACGCCTATTTTCGGGCCCGTAAATTTGAAAATATATATGCCTATATCTCGGGAACTACTGGGTGTCTGATAATTCGTAATACATAAATATGTTAGTATCCCATAAAAATACCTTTCAAACGATATATATCATGATTATAAAATATGGACCGAATATGGGTTAAATCCGAAAAGAATATTTTTTGCCCCGAATTTTTTTTTAATATCTAAAAAAAATAAAAAAAATGTCTATATACATAAGTGTTATTTTAGTTTATTAATAGCCAATAGATTAAGCTTTACTTTAAGGTAGCATAAGTGCCTGTAGGTACTATAATCATAGAATTAAAAGATCTGAAAAAAAAAACACATTTTTTCAAAATGTTGTATGCAGGATAGGATTTTTTCCTCTATGGTATACAGAATACCGGCTTCGCATTGTACAAATTTTCTGTATTGCCGGCCTATGGCCGGGCGGAAGGATTTTCTCCTCCATGGTATACAGAACACCGGCTTCATAGTACAGATTGTATTTTTTATGGTGAAATGTCACATTCTTTCTTTAATATCTTCGGATTTATATTACCTACATGGTCATATTATACCTTAAATTAAAGCTTAATTTCTTGACTTGAAAATACTGTAATTTATCTACTTACTCATAACGACCTTTTTCCCGAATTTTTTAGATTTTGTAAAAAAAATTCGGATCAAAAATAATTTTGCGAAATTTGTCAACAGGTGGTCCATATAAATTGATCATGTTATATATTGTTGGAAAGGTCTTCAAAATGATGTATATGTATATCGTCTAATAAAAAATGTACTTTTCAAGATATAGCTAAATATATTACAAATTTTGGAGCCCCGCCCACGCGAAAATATTCATCATTTAATCAGAATTTAAAATTCTATTAGTAATAAAATTTTGATAGTGATTTGAAAAAGTCACTAAAACCGACTTAAGCTAAACATTGTTCCTTAATTTATATGTATTTAAGCTTCATTTAAAAACTTATATTTACAAGAGTTTTATGTGTGTAATAGTTATTCTCGAAAGCCGACTTTATATGAGAACTAAGGCCAATTATTTTACATACTATTGGATTGGATTATAAAATTTCGCTTCTTTATCGATATTTATATAGGTTAATGTGTTTTTCGGAAGTAGTATATGAGAAATTATGGGTCCATATTACTAAAATTCGGTTCGACGATTTATATATTTATGGGAATTATTTGTGTCAAATTTCACTTTTATAGTGATGTTTAAAAGAGATTTATGCGTATTTAAGTGATTTTCGGAAGTGGATATTATTTGGGAGCTATGGTCGAATATGGATTGATTATCATAAAATTTGCCACCTGGATACATATATATATGGATTATATGTATCGAATTTCAACATGATTTGCTTTTCATAAGAGGTTTACGAGGATTTTAGTTCTTTTCGGAAGTTCACTACTGTAATTTCTTTTTACATAAATCATATTTTGGCTGAATTTATGTACCATCGAGGCATATTCCGGCAAGACATTTGTATGGGGGCTAGGAAAAATTATGAATCGATTCTTACAATTTTCAACAGAACTTGTCTTTTGCAAATATGTAAAATAAAGTGTGCAAAATTTCATGAAAAAATATTTTCAAAGGGAATCAGCTTTATTTGAAGCAAATACAAATAAAATAAACAATCATTTTGAGGGGAGGGACCCGGTTTCTCTTTCAGAATCCTCCAATATACTCCAAACATCTCTTGACGGATCTTCATTCATTTCTCATGCGAGATGGCTCCATCACTCACTTTCCTGTCAATTATTGCCGTAACCAGTGGGTTTCTTGCGACCTCGCTGTATGGCCTGTAGACAATGCGAGCTTCATTCTGCTTCGATTGTTTAGTCTTTGTCTTTGTTCCTATTTCGACCGTTGTAGTTTAGACTCTGCAGACAGTTTTGGACCGCGGCACAGTGGCCAATTTGGCTTCGCTAGCGGCATTTAATTCAAATTTTCAAATTTGAAAAACCGTTAATTTTTTTTTAACAATCGATAACAAATACATTCACTAGATTTGTATTGATTTTTAAAAGCTCAGCTTACAGCTGATGAACAGCTGTGATCTGTCAAAGTCAGCATATGTTTCTGCAAGTGTTGTGCAAAATATTTCCGCCTTTTTGATCATCGTTTTGCTATTCGTGTTAAACTTGCAAATTTTATTATTTTCATTAAAAGTTTTGTTATATACTAACGCCAAGGTATGTATTATATAAAAAAACTGTGGTTGTGATCTGTGTATACTTCTGTTATTTATAAAACGTAATCGTGTTTAAGTGTATTAGCAACTCGCCCATTGTAACGTACACCTGTCTTTCGTGGAGTAGAACTTACAAAATTCACCTGCATTCAGTGTAATTGTAAATTTTCCTATATGTGTAAACCATTGTGTGTCCAAAATGTCCAAAATTTACTGCGAGTACCTGCGAGCCTTCAATTTATTGTACTTTTTAGGCAAAATGTCAGTGACAAAACGCACCCTTTTTTAATATGGCATGAAGAAGCGATCCCCACCAAGAAGTTTCTCGCCGTGGAAAATTATGTTTTTGGTACCGTTTTGAGCAAAATTACCTATACTCAGAAGGAGCAGTGCGAAATTGGAAGGAAACTGCGAAATTTTGCTAGTAGGCTTATCCAAAAGTGGAAGGCCTGTGGCAGAAGTAAGGTGTTTTTCGAAAAAATTAACCAAGAATGGCTAGATACACCATTGGTATTATTGGGAAAAAAAGCAAATGAAAATATTGGACGACCGGAAAAAGAGCTTTCCGAGTGCTGCAGAAAAACGCAAGTCAATAAGATGTCAGGGCTTACAGAGGAAGTGTCATGTGAAGGATTGTTGGTAGCTGCAAGCTGCAGTTTATATAAAGCTAGAAAGCGCAGTGCTTCCAAAGTTGTAGAAATGGTAAAAGGCGATGAGGATTTTAGCGGAAAGGTAATAAAAAATATAAACAAACCAAAGCCCCTTCCATCAAAATTTTCAGACGATAAAGCGCTTGCGCTATTTGTAGATCTTGGACATACCAGATACACTTGGAACTTGAACAAGAAATCAGCAAGAAACCAAAACGCCGATATATATCCATGCTACGAAAAATTACGCTTCGCCAAAAAAAGTGCTATCCTAGTGACATTACAGTCACTGATTATTATGCTGAAGTGCCACTACAAAGTCTTGTGGACCATACAATAAATAGGATCATGGAAGCACACCCTGAAAGTTTTGAAATCCCATCTAAAAGTAATAATAACACCCATTTAACTGCTGTCTACAAATGGGGTTGTGATGGCAGCAGCGGCCATTCCACATATAGGCAAAAATTTAACGACTGCGAAGGAAACATGAGAGACCAATATTTATTTTCAATTTGTATTGTACCACTGCAAGTGCAGAACGGACCGACAGTTTTATGGAAAAACAATCGACCTTCTTCTACACGATACTGTCGACCAATCAAAATACTTTGCGAGAAGGAAGCGGCGGATCTGAGTCGCAGGGAAATTGAAAATATTAAGAGCCAAATATTAAATATTGTACCAACATATGTAAACTCATTAATTATTGATCACTAATTTCACATGACCATGCTTGATGGTAAAACTTTCAGCGTCATCTCAGAATCTTCTTCGCAAATATGCGGAATCTGCAACGCAACACCGAAAAATATGAATGACTTAAATTTGGTGAAGAGCTTTCCAATTAAAGTGAACCTCTTTCAATATGGGCTATCCAGTCTCCACGCCTGGATAAGGTTTTTTGAATGTATTTTGCATATATCCTATAGAATACCAATAAAAAAGTGGCAAACTCGTGGTGCTGACAAGGATATTGTTGGACAAAATAAAACAAATATACAGCAGAAGCTACGAGAAGAAATGCATTTGTTGGTCGACATACCAATGGCTGTTACTGGAAATACCAACAACGGAAATACGGCAAGAAGGTTCTTTCAACAACCAGATTTAGCCGCTCGTATAACTGGAGTGAACGAAAATTTAATATATCGATTCAGCGTCGTCTTACGAGCACTTGCATGTGGATACGATATAAACACGGAGGCATTCAGACTTTACGCAATGGAAACTGCCGAAATTTTTGTTAGTTTATACCCTTGGTTTTACATGCCCTCGTCTGTTCACAGAATTTTAATTCATGGAGCAGACATAATCAATCATTTTTCGCTTCCAATTGGTATGATGTCCGAGGAAGCGCTTGAAGACAGAAATAAAGATTATCGGAACATCCGTGAAAATAATACCAGAAAAAATTACAGGAAAAATACAATGGAAGATATAATTAACGCTCTTTTTGTTTCTTCTGATCCCTTAATATCTTCATTGTCCAACGGCTCATCAATTTCCTATTCCAGAAATATTAGTTTCGATAAGGAAGTTAAAAGCTTGCTTATAATGCATCATTTTGAAGATGATTTCTCTGAATCTGATACTGAAGAATCTGATTAATATTTCTTTTATAATATGGTTTCTCTTTGAGTTGACAATTTTTTTTTATTTTATATATGAATATATGGTGGAAAATGTTTAATGAATTAAAAACAAAATAAAAAATTAAAAAAAAAATTAAAAATAAAAAATTTAAAATTAAAAAAAAAATTAAAAATACAAAAAAAAAAAATTAATCTTTTTTCCAAAAATTGTTTCATTTTTTTTGAATTGAGAAAAAAAAAATTTTGAAGATATCTTCTTTACTTTGGAAGCTATGAATAAAATGCCGCTAGCGAAGCCAAATTGGCCACTGTGCGCGGGTTGTAATATGGAAGTGATGGGTAAGGATAGTATTTCTACTTTATGCATCACAAATAACAGTGAGGTCTCCCCCTATTAGTTCAAAAAGTCCGCCAATCATTTAAAAACAATTAAAACACGACAGTGTCTAAACGAGAAGACTTTGAAAGATTTTGAAAAAAATTTAAAAACAAATATTTGAAAAACTTTATAGATTACATATATTGCTCCCAATACCATTTCATTATATGAATGAATGGGAGTTTTACACTAAATATTGGTGGTGGGTATATAAGATTCGGTATAGCCGAATATATGACTCGTTATTTAATTTATTTTATTTTGAAAAATTCTTTGGCAAAAACTTAATTATTGCTGGTTTTTATACGATTCTATTTAGGTGAAACAATTATACCAAAAATAGCAAAATCGCTAATTCAAAGGAAGCTTAAAATTTTAAATTTCTTCAAACCCTATTATTAACATAATTTGTTATAAATTTAACAACAGTTTTTAAATGGCTATAGTGTCTATATATCACACACAGTGTTCTAGATATAGTCAACATTTTGCTCATATATCAGACATAAACCAGTTTTGTATTATTGTATTGTATATTAGATATACATATGTACATACATATATATTGCTTATAGATTTCGGTTTACAAGGTATCTGTGGTTTCCGAAAATGAGAGTTGTTTGTAAATGAGAGTTGTTTGTAAAAAATATTTTCTCTCTGTCAAAAAGAGAGACGTTAAACTTTTTATGGAAAAAAATTTGTCCGAACAAATATTTTGTTCAGAACAATAGGGTGAATCCATGGATTCAAATATTTAAATAGAGTTTAAATATTTTTAATGTTATATATAAAGTTGTAAATTGTTGGCCTTTAGTTTTGTTGTTTGTTCGGCATAGGGTCATAAGGTAACAAATTTTGAAATGAAAAATTTAAAAATATTTTGTTTTATATTGCCGAACAATATTTTTAATATTTTAAAAGTAATCTCATGTATAATTATATCAGTTTTATTTTAATAATTGGTGGAATTTCTTTAAATAATAACTAAGTGTACTTTATAATTAATTTATTTTTTAGTTCTTTTCTATTTTCAACAGGAATTGTATTTTCATAATTTATAAAAAAATATCATTAAACTGTTATTATTTCATAGATTATTAAAAGTAATGAAGAAAGTGCTTCATGTAAACAAATACAATAACTGTTGAATTCAAGCTACAATAAAATTACTTTTTATAAGCAATGAAAGTTGCAATTCTTTAAAGGGATATAAAAAGCGCTTACTGAACGCATTGACTATCCACCTGAATATAAAGGTTGAAAACGAGCTTCTTTTTTTGAAAGGTAATGCTTTCAAGTGCGAATTCGCTATGAAAAAGTCATGTCTTCTGGCAGTAGGGAGAGAAACTATATTCCCGCTTACAAACCTACTTACAGGTAAGCTCCAATTTTTCCTGGGCACCTTTAACCACATCACTCATACATATAATTTATTTCTGTGTAATATTTTTATTTGTACAAATATTAAAAAAGGATAACTAGATTTAAATTGTATCCAATTAATAATTGAATTGCTTTTTGAAAACATACGAAACAAATTTAAATTTAAATCCTAAATACGTTAATAATGTTTTTGTAAAACTTTTGTTTTAAAACCAGATATTATGTGTTTTGTACGTTGTTTATGTGTAACATACAAAACATTTTCTCTGTTGATGTCGAAAGTTGGGTGGCAAATGGAAAAAATTCACCCTCCGGCAGTTGTACGCGTGTTAGACATCATTATCAAAAAACATTGATTTGTTTTTATGCGAATTGTTTTGGTTTTTGGTGGGGCCAACGCTATGACTCACACACATAAACAAGAGACCCCCCCCCCCCCCATTCTATATAATGTTTAAAACATTTAGAAAAGTCATTGTAAATCTCTACGAAAAATCTTTAGAAAAATATAAAAGTTTTATAACAAAAAAAAAAAAAAATAAATAAATAAGAATACAAGTTCTTTTCCAATCACTCCCTTAAAAACAAAACTAACACTCACACGCACTCTTACCAGTATGTATTTGCTTGGGGTATGATGATGAATGAATGGTTGGATAGATGAGAATGAATGAATGTATGTATGTTAGAATCGATAGATGGGGTAAAAAGCTTATGATGTTTTTATTTAGTTTTGTTTTTATTTCTTTTAAATTTTATGTATTTTTTACTTTGTAACAAACGCATATATTTTTTTTAACTTTTTAAGTCCCTAAAAAAATCTTAGGGTATAAAGTTGTGGTATTGGATCGAAATTAAATACTGGTTTAATCACAAATCTGACATGATGAGATATCCATTTTAATCTTTTGACAAATGAAAAGCTTCTCATCATCTATTGTTTAGATATTTCGTCTAAACTTTAATTTGAAAGCGGAGGCCTAACTATTTGAAGATTAAAGCATATAGGACAATTTACGATGATGTACCTAAAATGGCTTTAGAAATACATACAGTATTGATTAGAAACACACTCTCTTACTTGTATTAAATATGTGTATACAAATGTGTGTATAGTCTCAACTAAAAATAGGATCGATTTAAGCAATAAGAATTGTGCTGTGTGAACACCGAAGAAGGAAGAAATTGCATAAATCCTTTCAATAAAAATTGCTTCGTAAACGGATTAAGTAAGTGATTGAAATCGCAAGAAGTCTTTTTTATTTTTTTTCTTAATTGGTCTTGAATTTTTTTTTATGTTTTTTTGTGAAAAGAATACGTTACGGAAAAACTTATTTTACAGATTTACTACTGCAGCCAATAAATGAAAAACAATTGTAATATGTTTAATAAATGTTATCAAGCAATAAACAATTTAATAAATTGGTCTATAGTCGCTGAAGCATTTAAAATTTAGAACGGAATAGTCGTCCTACATTTATCCGGATCAGAGATTAACGACCAACTAAGTAGAAGGCTATATACCAATGTAAACAACGAAAACAATCCATAGGTTGTTAAGAGCTATAGATATATACGGTCGTCTGGCAAGTTAGAACCATTCACTGAGATCCATAAAAATAAAAATTGTGCGGCAATATCTTTTATTTTATGACGAAAACAAATTGATGATTGATTATGATGGCGGTTCTATAATGACATGGGGCTGTATTTCTGCCAATGGAGTTGGTAATCTTGTATATACTGATGGTATTATGAATCACCATGCATATTGGCCCATTCCGAAAGAAAATCGTAATTCCAAAGAGACAAATGGATCTATAAAAAAATATTATTTTTTAACATTATAATGATTCGAAATACACAATTTTTTTCTTGGAAGTGTTTAATTATTTCCCTTTAGGTATATTTAACACAAACATGTTCACAACCGAGGGCAATAAGGAAAAAATTATTACTAATAATAATTGGAATATGTAGAACACAGAAAGTTAAAGTTAATCCACGGTAAATGATATAAAAAAAACGGCGTAATGTAGCTTTCAATAATAACCAAGGGGGTCGACCAAGACTGCTTTCTGATGGTGATGGCCGGCAGATTGAACGTTTGGTACATAATAAGGACACCAATACCTCGAAAATGCTGCAAAAAGTAATGGATGTTGGTTTAGTAGCCAGTGTGAAAAGAAAAAGCCACCACTTTCCGATGGAAATATGAAAAAACGCCTTCATTTCTGTAAAACCCAGAAAAATTGGAAATTAGATGACTGGAAACAGGTTATTTGGAGCGACGAAACGAAAGTCAACCGATGCCAGTCTGATGGAAGTAAATACTATTGGCATAGGCCGCATGAGTGCATCCAACTGTATATAGAAAGTAAAATGATATAAAAAGTTTTGATACTGAGACCAGCAATACCTTTAAAATTAGACCTATTTATGATATATATTTATAGTTTGTATGACATTGAATTGCATGACATTTAAATTATTAAACGTTGAAAAATCGCATTTCAGTTAATTTTGCTAAATCAGTTTCGAAGATTATGGGAATTTCAATAATATATGTATGTATCTTGAATTTGTTTTTACTGAAGCATTTTAAATAAATGTATAATGTTATTAAAAAAACATTTAAAAACAAACGTTTTATTGTATACAATTTATGTTAAACTCAACAGAAAACTTACACTTTGCCCAGTTCATGCAGTAGCACAGCTGACAGACTTTGTTTACAATTTCCTTGCGAGTACGTCAAAAGTAATACTTTTTCAAAGTAGTACATTATTTTACATAAACAAAATGCCTGTTGTTTCTATATTGTGTTGCACTTGTTGCCGATTTGCACCCACCTTGTATAACTACACCATGGCCTAGTTCTTGCAAAGCCTTCAATGATTTCTAAGTTTTTTGTTGGAAAGTTTATACATATTTCTCTTTTAAACTATAAAAATAATGAATTTATTTGAAAGCACTTGGAGTCATTCGAGATTAAAAATGAACCAACTATTCAGATATTACAAAGATTATACCAGGCAAGTCATACTGACGGAACATTGCCTTCGGGTTATCCAAACATCAATATTACACATATATACAGGATCTTTGTATGTACGAGAAGAGCATACAGAAGAATGTACAGGAGCTTTCAACGTTAATCATAGGGACGCCTGTAGCTGACGCTGAAAAGACTTTAATTGTTTAAGCTGTTAAACAAAAAATAAATTTCGGTTGAGAATTTAATAAATTTTCCCACAGAATCATTGCAACATCTCCATATACATATGGTCAATATATTATTAATCAAGCGTTTGAGTTGTCTTTCAGTTCATTAAAAACATCCATTTAAAAACAATATGGTAGAAAATTTAAAAATACACATTTTTTACTATTTATGTAAGAGTATTTATTCTGAGTGTATGTGTTTTCCTAAATTACTAAAAGTGCTTTTTTACAAAAAATTCTATTATTTTATTCACCTTAAATTGATTTAAATTACTGATTACACGCACTTTCACAGTAAATCAACAATTCCATTAAGGTTTTTTCTACTTCACTCTACTCCATTCCATTATTCTTTTAATTCTTTCTTTTATTTAACGCACACATACATACATACATATTCGAGCGCACCTAGCAATATATAATTATGGAGCGAACGAACCAAAAGTATCTGTGTGTATTTGTGCGTATATGTATGTGTAAGTTATTTTTGCTCATTAAGGGAACACATTAGAAGGTATTTAAAGTTTATTTGTTTTCTTCTCATTTAGTTATTTGGCGGGTTTAAATGTTCATGTTTAGTCTTCATTATGTTTTAATTAACTGACCACAACTAACAAACACTCACTCATTCATTCTTTTATAATTCATAATAATTTTATATTTGTTTGTTTATTTTCTAACTTTTGTTCTTGTTATGACTTACAAATTCAAACATGATGACTAACATTACTTTCAAAGTATGAATTCATCTCAGATTTGGAGGCCAAATTTGTTAATATTTATCATTTAAAAATATATATTGGATAAGAAGAATACATAAGACTGACATTTATCTTCCCATAGTCTTTGTAATATTGAATATCATGAGGTCTCCCTTGAATGCAATACTCTATGACTAAGTGAAATTTTAGAAATTCTCTGAGACCTTATTCTCTATTCTGATGTTCGATATTAAGGATACCTAGAGGTTAACAGCTGTACAAGGTCATGGTGAAAGTAAAACTTACTTGAATGTCGGATTCCCTTTATACATACATTCTGCCTCACAGATCCTCACATACGAGTTCTAATTTTAATTAATTAATTAAATTAAATTTTGATTTATTTGATTTTATTAATTAATTAATTTAGAAAGAAACTAAATATGTATATGCTAAACAATCTTCGAATTAATCTTCTGAATATTTTCTTCTAATAGACACCTATATAACAAAATCTTCTGGCAGTCTTCCGTTTTCCAGATCCAAAGATAGCATGAGAAACGATTAGGGGAGAGGGGGGTACCTTAGAACACTTTTTGCTTTCAAGCCACATACAAATTTATATTTTTGAATTATTGACTTTCTACATAATTTAACTAATATATATGGAAATAATCTTTAGCTTAAGTCTACAAGTAACTTATTTTTAGTTCGATTTATATTTATTTTTTTATTTTTTTAATGGATAAAATCATTGTGTTCAAATGTGCCCCCCATACGAGGCAGCTTTGAACTAGGCTGGGGCAGTTTTGAATGGCAATTTTTTCTTGTAGTGCTTATGTACAAAAATAACATAAACAGTTACATTTTTTATATAGCTATATAATAAATTCGATTAATTTATTATGAAAAACATTAACAATAAAAAAATAAAAAAAATTCAGATCAAAAATAAGTTTTATATTATTTAGACGGAAAAGGCCTTGCGATTTCAGGTGACATTACATTTTCCTTTAAAGAATCATGATCAGCATTGGATTCGTCATTTTCAGAAAATAAGAGAGAATCAACAATGTTTGGTACTTCGGTTGATAAATTAACATGTTCAAAGGTGCCCCCTTTTTCGCAAATTTATAATAAGTATTTTTTTTACATAAATATCAAATAACTTAACTTAATTTTGTTTGAAATGAATTTTGGACTGCAATAAATTTCTTTCACGAAAGAAAACGATCACTGAATATTTCTTACACTCTTGTAAAATGACAAAAAATTTACAATGGCACTGCGAAAACTTGTTCACCCAACTACATTCGGTGGACGACTGAAAAAACTAGCAAAAGTTGTTAACGTTGCTAGAAATCAAGGTTGACATGTAAAAAACTCGGGTAAGGGACGGAAAAAATGTTAAACTGAGATTTTATCAACATAGTTCATAGGTGCCCCGGGTATATACGTGTCTCCCTCTCCCCTACGATCAATGATCCCATTTAATTTATTTTACTTTCTTTTATTTTTACATTATTTATTTCTTACTTTCCCCTTTGGAAAGCAACATAAATATTAAACCTAGAGAATAATGTTGGTGATAGTAGGGCACAAAATGCTGTCAACATTTAAGCTAAATCCACCTAAAGATTACTGGAAAATCGTAAAAGGTAATTTATTTTACAACATTTCTGGTTGAAACCTTCTTTTCCAACAAATTTGAATATTTTTAACATTATAAAGATACCACAACCAGCTAAAGACGGACAATTAAAATTATTAATTACATTGTAACTCATACCAGTATATCGATGGTCTCATGTAGAAAGGCCTTAACTCGCATATTTGAAACTTTACAGGAGAAGGTAAAAACATAAGAGAAACTGTAATATTCAACATGTAAATTTTTTTGTACAACTGCTTATAAGAGCGTTATTTTTTTACACTATTGCAGTACATTTTTGTGAGGAGGTTAAATGCATTGGAATCGCAAAAAAAAACAAATTTCGAAAAAATAGCGAGTTAGGGCCTTTCTACATGAGACCAACGATATAAAAACTAATTTGTACATATGTATACATAGTTTTCAATTATGGGCAATGTCTAATATTGAATGAAACTAACATTGAAGTTAACTATTTCAATAAATGTTTAAGCTTAAGGTATTTTTTAAATAAAATCTTTATTTTCGATATTTCGCTACTTCTTTGTGTAGCATTTTCAAGAACATTTTAAGTTTCCTGAAGACTAATTTTAACCAATTTCAATCGATCTACTCAGTGATTATGAGGTGGCTATTATACTAATATTTTGGGCGTTACAAACTTCAGCAAAAGAGTATAACACCATCTGCTATTGTCTATGTTTAAATACCTTTAAAATTCTGATGAGTGCTTTTAATTTCAAATTAGCACTACTAAGTCAAATTTCCATATGAATGTGTATCCCCAAATTTTTGAACTTTATTTTAATAAATAAAATAAAAAAAAACGACATACATAAGTGTGTATGTATATATGCTGTATTTTTGCCAGCATGTGCTTAAATGGTCTTTAGGGCTCCATCATCAATTATACTCAGTAGCGCATAATTATGCCATTAGTTTTTATCTTAATGCCTATTTTATTTATTCATTTACTTAAAGTGCAAGTTATTAAAGTTATTAAAATAAAAAAGAAATAAAAAATAAGTTCAAACCATAAAAGAATTTTTGCCTACAACACAGTTTTTTGCTTGTCGGATTTCAATTCATATAATGGGTTTTCTATACATTCATTCAAATTCTTGAATATGTTGATGTTTTCATCTTTGGATTTAGGATTTTATTTAAAGTTTTCTTTTATATCCTTCAAAACTTTTCAGAAATCTCGAAAGAAGTAATAAATAAAAAAAAACATTTCTTTTGTTAAAGGTGTTTAGTGGTTGTTAGAACTGTACAGGAAGAAATCAATTCTTTTCGTATACACCATTTCGTTTCCTCTTTTTACATTCTTTTGTTCCTGTATGTGGCTGAGTGCATAATTTAACCTTTCTCTTTCCTACACTTACAGTTTCCATAAACATGTACGAGTATATACATATGTACATACATAAGTTACACTTTTGTGTATGAACTTTTATTTATATGTTCGTTTGTCTTCAGACTAAAAGCCCTTTTGAGAATCCATTAAAAAGTATTTCTTTACCACATTTAAATCCTTGTGAAGCCTACTTAAACTTTTTTCTTTTGTTTAGATCTAGTTTTTTATTTTTATATGTATCCGAGTAGGAATATTTGTATTTATAAAGAAATGAAAGTACTTCAAAAATAATATTGTACATACATTTACTAAAAGCAATCAACACATTCATCTTATTAAATCTTTTTTAATTTTATGAATTAAATAATGCATTGGTAACTAATCGATATTTAAATTATCTTTTATATTTATATGCGAAAATTTAATACATTTAATTTATTCCATTTTAAAAAATTAATTTATCTGTTATCGGCCATAAAAAATTAAATTACAACCAAAGCGGACCAATGAAAATTGTTAGTTATATTTAAAACTGTATGAAAATAGGCACCTTGATGCATATATTATGTTTGTGGTGTGATTTGGAAGATTGTAACATATATTAAACACATTACCTCTTCTTACCTATTCAAATGTTAATATGGACATTATTTAAAGTCATCTAATGATCTAATGTGCTTAAATATTCCTTGCTTTATTTTCCTCCTTCTTTATTCCTTTTCTTTCACCACTTTAATTAAAGTTACCTTTTACTATTAAGAACATTAGAGGCAAGTTGTAATAATGGCCCTAAGATGTGTTGAGTTATTGTTGTGTTCTGTTTTCTTTATTAGTTTTTGTAAAACCCCGAAAATCTGTTTGTTATAACCATTACTTTTATTTTAACACTGGTAGCACTGTTTATTCATATGTTATTTTAAAATTTACTAACAAGCAAATCCTCTTGCAAGTTGAGCGGCAAGTGCGAAAAATATGTTGGCTTTAGTAAAAACCTGTAAGTGTGTTTAGTATTTCGAACTTGCATGTGGTAATGGGTGGTAAAAGGCAAAAAAGGCTAAATCTAGTCTTGAAAAAGCTAAACTGGCAACACTACTGATAATAGAGGGTGTTTTTTTGAGAGGTATGAAACTTCGAATTGAAATAAAAACAAGAAAATCGTTTTAATGATCATCAATTTGGCTTTATTGGAAGGATAATTTTATGCCATTAATGTTTAAATATGATTTCAGACATGTGGCCGCCGCGGCTGGCTCGAATAAAGCCAATTCTACAGGTCCAATTTTCAACCACTTTTTCGAGCATATGGGGCCGTATGTCGGCAATAACGCCACGAATGTTGGCTTCCAATTCCCCTAACGTTTCTGGTTTGTTGGCGTAGACGAGCGACTTCACATATCCCCAAAGAAAATAATCCAATGGTGTCAAATCACACGATCTTGGTGGCCAATTGACAGGTCCATTCCGCGAAATTATGCGCTCATCGAATGTTTCCTTCAATAAATCGATTGTGGCGTGCGCTGTGTGGAACCACAACTCGGTTATCATGGCTCTATACCGGTCTCCATTAATTCGGGTCCTCTTCAACACTTTGCTCTACAGCGGCAATTGTTTCTTCGGTGCGCACTGTTCGACGTCTCTGCGGATGCGTATTATCACATAGAGTAAACGTAGTGCGAAAACGATCCATGGTTAACCGAATTAATTGCTCTGATGGATGATTATGTCGACCATACAATGGACGGAGCTTGCGGTAAACTTCGCGAACTGAACCGTTATTTTCGAAATAAAATTGCACGATTTGCAAGCGTTGTTCTTTTGTCAACCTGTTCATGATGAAATGGCAAACCAAACTGAACATAAATGACATTAGAGTTGCCAGATTTGACCACAAAATGCCAGTTTTATATCTTTTCGAAAAACAAACCTGTAAAAAAACACCCTTTATAACCAATGCTTCTTTATGATTTTAATAAATTACAAAACACCCATTGCATACTTTTAGGATGAATTTATAAACTGTATATTGATATTATTTTCAGCCAACATAAAATTTCTAAAAATTTAACAGATCAAAAGTTGTAAAATTAAGAACAATCGTTAAAATGATGAAGTATTTAACAAAATTATTCAGATATTTATAAGTGATTAATAACTCTTAGTTGGTAGAATTTTATAATAATATAATACAAATATGATAATTGTGGCTTGAACGGTTAAAAAATAATGTCATTTTAAATTTCGGAAACATTTTGTTTTTTGGGCCAAATCTGTAGATTTCAATGTTCAATCTATTACCAGTGCTAAATATTAATTTATGTATGTATGTATAATTGTTTACCATTTCTTTTATAACATATTAACATACGGAGTTACATAAAACAACAATTATTTTTAAATATAAAAATATATACTACATACATACATACTCATATGTGTGGAGATGAAAATTTATATAAAACAGAACTTCAAACCGCCAAAATAAAATATTTATGTGTGAAAAACTATAAAGAGTTGCAAAGTACAGTGGCCAACAGGAAGTCAATTATATTCTTCATGTCCGATTATATTGTGGTTACTCGTAAATACTTATTGTTTTTTGAAATAACAAATAGAAAATCGGAGTGAATGTAATTACATATAAATATTTTTTATTAAAATCTTTAATTTAATAAATTGATAATTTTTCCTGTACAAGAATTCCATACATTTTTGCTAATATTTATTGTGGAGGAAATTAAAATACTGAAAAATTTAAAACGTTATATAATAAAATTCAATCCGATTCATTATTTCTAACTAGAAAATTAAATTTTTTATTGCCGACTGTATGTGCATAAATATATCGTGGATGTGAATTCCAGTTCATATAAAAATTTCTATACGTTCATTCATAAAAGCAACCATTAGCAAACGGATGTCACGTTCCTTTTTATTTTGTTGTGGTTTTTTTCGTACGGCTGCCATGCAATAAAATTAATTGTATTTTACAATGAGGTACAAAATATCTGAAAAAAGAAAATGACATAAATAAATTGTACCACTTAAATGTTATTAAATTGAAAAATGAAAGAATTTTTTATACATCTCTATGAGTATAATTATTCATAAGCTTGTTAGGAGTAGGATCATTGTACGTACTCCAGGATAAGGATAAATATGTATGTATTGCGTTGTTTTAAGGGAACTTATGCGACATACATTATGTATTAGGGACGAACAATTAGAGAAAATTGTACTTTTTTGGTACAATTTTAATTATAACTAGGAGTAATTATAACAAAAGTTGCAGAATAGCGATTTTTTCCAATTTTTTACATATTGTATTATATTTATTCATGGTACCTTCACTTTCTCAATGAACTAATAATAAATTTGTCATATCATAATTCTGATAAATATATAAATAAAAAATATTAATAATAAATTCTTATACAAGTCCAGCCAGAGCATTGTTTACAATCTAGACTGCGTATGGAGTCCCTACATCTTAGCAAATTTATTTGAGTTGCTATCAATTTAATTTTTTAATTCAATTCAATTTAAGACGACGATAGAGATTTATACTAGATTATTTAAACTCTGTTGCGTTATTATTTAATTGTTCATTTTAATGGGATAGCATGACATAAAGTTAAATACTAATCATATGTGTACATTTTTCAGTATTTGATCTTGTATGTACCGAGGTGCTTCTCGGGGGGTTTCGTGAATGCTTAGAATAGCAGCATCATCAGCAAATGTTGATGTGTAAGTGCGATTGTTTGCTCACATATCAAAGGTATATATAAAGTATAAAGTGGTTCCAGGATACTGTCTAGGGGTAATCCTGCATCAATAGGTTGTCCATAACTTAAAAAGTGTTCTGCTTTAATTGTAAATTTTCGACCAATCAAATAGCTTTCCAATAGCCTATGTGTGTACGCTGGTAACTTTTGTTTCAGTTTATATATTTCTCCCTCATTTCATACTTTGTCAAAAGCTTGAGAAATGTTTCTTACAATATTTTTCAAGTCTATGAATATGTTTGATAGTACCCTTGTTCATAATTGAACACGAGTAAAGTAGAGTAAATATTATTAGTTGTAGAATGTTTATATTTTAGATCTCAATTATACATTATCAATAGTTTTAAAATGTAAAATCTATGTATAAATAATCATTAGATAAGTTTTATCTTTGTATTTTAAGCATACGTGAAACACATGCGCATGTGTTGTGCTAGACTAAAAATAAGAAGTTAGCTATTAAGAATCACACACAAAGATAAGTATTATTAGAACTCATCAGAAATACTTGTGTTACTTTTTACAACCCTGTTTTATTCTAAATCCAAATTCACGATTCGGAAACCATCTTTTTATTCACTCATCGCCAAAGAGATCGATATATTGGTCGTAAATCCAAAAAGTATATATGTCCTTTTTCAGGAGAACTAGAGTTTTGAGCTAACATTTCTGACAACTCGATATTTTTCAGAAATGTTTTGCTATTTTAATGGTTTAATTAAAAAATCGAGAATGAGATTTTAGTAGGGTGCTAATCTATTGTTTTAATTCCTATTTGATACATGTTTCAGCTTAATACAGATTTTAATGCAGCTTTGCACGAAAAAATTAAATTTCGTCTTGTACAAAATGTTATCCCTGTATACTATTTAAACTTTTGTTTGGAACAATCATTAAACTATGAAAGGCTGTCTGAATATACGAGTATGTATGTGTCTAGAAATAAGGTCAACGGAAATGAAGAGAGTGTGTGTGTGTGTGTCATATTTTTCATATTTTATGAAAATAACATGACATTTATTTTAACAATGTCGTTGCCTACACACAATTTCATTTATTTATTTGTGTTTTGTTTAAATTCGACTGTGCATATAGAGTTCCTTTATTATTTGGGTAGAGGTTTAAAATCGTATTTCCGGTTTCCTAAAGCCACAATACAATGTCTGCTGCTGGCCGCATGAACATGGATTTCATTTTAACCAACAATGTTTTTGAACGCGGACATGCAAAAACTGAATATGAAAATGTAACCAACAAAGTACGAACCATAGTTGTTGAACAACAAAAACTAAACTAGTTTGAAAATATAAATTTTCTAACAACCAGTAAATTTCAATATAGTACACTAAAGTTGAAAATCTCTTACATAGAATTGCACCTTTATTTTCAAATTGTTGTTAGATCCATATTAAAGAGAGTATTTGACTTAATCTCAAGGAATTCATAATATGTTTTAATAATATGTAATTTTTCAAAAGTTTCAAACCATAAACTTAACTAAAATTGAAACAACGCAATATAGTGAGAAAAAATTGTATTCAATAATGACAAATGATTTCATAGAACAAAAAAATATTGCACACTTGTTTCTTATGACACCCTTAATCATGCAATGTAGACAAAACATATGTGCTTCTTAATAAAATGTCTGACACTGGTATCATCAGCCAAATCTATTTCTACGTATACAATAGTGTGACAAATAATATTAAACATAATTCTTTACGAATTGAGATTGGGATGGAATAGAATATTTTTATTATTCATACAGTTATATACGTATAGATATTTATTAGAAATACAACTTTTTATACCCACCACCAAAAAGATCGAAATAATGGTCATAGAACCAAAAAGTCTATATATTCTGGGTCCTTAAAAGATTCTAAGACAATCTAGCCATGTCCGTCCGTCTGTAATCACGATAAAATTTCGCAAAAAACACATGGAATAATAAAATTTTTACTAAACATTCTCTGATCCACCGAAATATTTGGTATTGAAATTGGGCAAAATCGGTACAGAGTTATAGATCCGGAAATCACATAAATGCGCATAAAATCACAAATGTGATTTGGTGTTGGTACTATATAAGAAATCTTACTTGTTACAATTAAAAACGTATCAAACACTGCTTATAGTGCATGTACAATGATGATGAAAGGATGAAATTATAATTATTTACTGGCATTCATAATCCTTCTGTGTTAAACGATTTGAAGTTTAATGCATTCAAAATAAAAAAAATGCAAAAAAGTTTAAAATAAAATAACAAGAATTAAATTTACAACATATGTACGATATTAACTATAATAAAGGACCAGAGGTTTTATCCTCTATGTGAATATTAGTAAATTGTTTATCATTTATCACAGAAAGTTGGAAACCCCAATTCATCCCCATGATTTTCCTGTAGGTGTAGTAGACATTGAGTCTTCTTCTGAGACTTTTCTGGGTATTCCTATTCTAAGATAATTTACTACCAAGATAAATGCCCACATATTTGGCGTACCGCTGTCAATCTAGACATAATTAAATCATGCACTTTATACCTTCTGGTGAATATAACTAACTCTGTTTTTGACATGGCCTTACCTTCAGCCCAAGAAGATAATTTCGCTAATCCTACCTAGATAATGTCACTGATCTTAGAAAGAAATTTCCCATTAGCTAGTATAACTACATCATCATTATAGGCTATTATCTTCCACTCTTTTTCTCAAAAGTCCCAATGACGACATGACCAATGACATGGCAATAAAAGGACGTCTCCGTAGATTTCCTGTCTTAGGCTCGAGTTAAGAATCCTGCTGTCAAGTATACGAATTATCCATTTCATTAAAAAATTAAATCCAGGAACGCGGCCAACGTATACTGCTTATGCACTAGGACATGGTCTATTTAACAAATAACCTCTTGAAGTGCAATCTCAAAACATTTACCATTGCGGTAGGCGTGTTGATGGTCACTAATGAGTTGTGTAAGTACATATATTACTTCTAAGATATATATCTACCAGTCGCTCAAGTTTCTTTAGGAGATTAGTTCGACTTACCGGCTTGGGTAACAAGAAAGAGTTTATATTCGGTTATAATATTAATTTATATGTATTTGTCTTTTTCTTTCAGAACTGCCCTTTGTTAATATTTTTGCAGCGTGTTAAATACAGCGACATACTTTAACTCACAGTAAATTTGGTACCAAAAAAGGTTTAGGAAACAATTTGGTTTTGAATCGAGAAACTTGTCACCTCTGTAAACTCTGTGGTTGTTCTCGAAAGTGGAGCTCGTATGGGCCAATGGCTAACTTTCAAAAAAGCCAATAATATAATTTGTACATACTATTATTATAACTGATCTGTGTAAAATTTCGGTTCGATATGTACGTTAATGAGTTTTCGGGAGTGCTATGGCCAATCATCATGAAATTTTATGCGATGATTTATACGTATTTGCGAATTATTTGGCTTGAATTTCAATGTAGTAGTAATTTTTATTAGAGTTTTATGCTCATGATTTTTCGAAGTGAACTTTATATGGATTCTACGTTCAAATATGGGCTGATCATCATCATATTGAGATTGACGATTTTTGTATATGTGTGGACTATTTGCGCATTTAAGTGATTTCCTGAAGTGGACCTTATATGAGGGCTACGGTCAAATAAGAAACGATCACCATGAAATTTAGTACGACAATTTAAATGTTTATACAGATTACTTGTGTTGAATTTCGTCTTCTTAGTGATTTTTATAAAAGATTTATGCGTATTTAAGTGATTGATTTTCAGAAGTAGACTTTATAAGGGGACTAAGGTCAAATATGGACCGATCAGTTTGGTACACGGTCACAATGTTGTCAGACACATTTCATTATTATTTGCTTTTTTGACATTTCGCTTATTCGTGCTGTGTAATAATTTGCATGTTCACCGAGTACCGAACACAAAATTGATTCTCTCTTCCCCAGCCGTAATTTTCTATCAAGCTAAATTTTTTTTATCCAAATTTTCGACTGTGTAAACGGGGACTATGGGGCAATGTCTTTTCATATTCCGGGAAGACATTTGTATGGGGGCTATGAAAAATCGTAGACTGATTCCTACCATTTTCAACAGTACTTGTTGTTCTATAATAAAAATAAAGTGTGCAAAATTTCATGATATTATATGCATTATATTTGAAGAAAACAGCAAAAAATATTTGAAAAATATTGAGGTTGTCTGAAACTTTGATCTATAACTCAGATCCTACTGGACTTATTGTGGCAATTTTTAATACCAAATATTCTTTGATCCAAAGAAATGTATCATTGTTCTCTGACTTTTTTTCGAAGTTCTATCGTGCCAACAACAGACGGATAAACATAGATCGTCTCAGATCTACGACCATTATTTCGAAGTTTTACAAATGGTATGACAAACATAATATACATTTTTTTTTGCTATAAGAATAGAGCGAACTGTACGATTGGGTAGTAACATATGTAGACAGATGGGTATCATGACAAGATTAGTAATCTTTTGTCACGATTTCCTTTTTAAAACCCATGACTTATAAAACCAATTTAGGTCTTCGCGTCTCTTCAAGATCGTTGCCTAGGGAAAGTTTGTTTAAGTATAATATCTTTCATAAATATTTTATTTTAATATAATGGGATATTACCCTTCCGGATTAAATGGATTACGGATATTACGGTATGCAATATTTCATATCACATTGACAGTTGTTGAAAACAGATGATGTTTAGTATGTACATAAGATGTTAATGATAATGATGAGTACATACTCGTACATGTAATGTATTGCATGTAAAAACGTACTCGTATGAATAGGAAGAAGTAAAAGAATATAATTTACCCTTTGTTGTGAGTATGTGTGTAAGTGTCAGACAACAAATGACAAATTGTTTCATCACATTTTTAGCATTACGCAATGCAGTGTGTTTACATTAAATTTAAAATTTCTATTTTTTTTTATATTACACGGAACGAACGTATTAGCTAGCATTTTTTACATTTTTTGTGGAGTATTACACATGAAAGTGACAGTTGCAAAGTAATACTGGGTATATAAGAGTTGGGAATGGGTGTGAGTAACAATAAACTCACTTTAGCTGCTTTTCTCATTTTGTACAAACTGTCAACATTATTTACTTGAGCAATAATTTATAAGAATTGCAATCTGATAAATTAAGTTATATAATAAACAAAATAAATAAGTAAAAAGATAAAATATCTCCACGTATAATTATTGAAATTATTGAAGTATTTAACTGATTTAACTGATTATTTTACATAAAACTACTCCTCTGGAATGAAGTGTTATTTTTTAAACGCACTAATCTCGTGACGTGTTAATTATTTCACTTGTCCAATTGTTTGTCAATTGTAGTCCCTTGAATTATGAAAAATTCTGTTAATAAAAAATTTTATTTTCTTCAATCTTAAGGTCACAATTTCTTTTATTTATATCTTATTTCTTCTAATATTTCGCTACAACAATATGTAGCATCTTCAGGGTAATAAAATTTATTAATAAATTTATAAAATTTTTGAAAATAACAATATAATCTTTTTTGTCAGAACGCAAAAATTTTAACATTACAAAAACGAAAATGTGAAAAATAATTCAGTTTCCTTTTCCGTTTTCACAAATTAAGTGTCTATAGGATTGAGAAACATTATCTGTATCTACTTTAAAATTAATTCTAATATTTTTTGGTACATTATAACATTTCTAACATACATATACGACGTTTATAATTATGTGATTCAAATTTGCACAATGTGATGATAATGCTGTTTTCTGTGATGATATGTCAGCCATTCTAGTTTATATACTATATATTTCATTGTCATTTACTATATATTTCATTGTCATTACCATTACATGGTATTTTGTAAACTATGTTTGACATTTTGTTTTACTGAATAATCTGCCTCCTATATTATACATTTTTGTAGCCATTTTATAAATGGTGGTTAAATTTCAAGGGCCGATGTTGATTTTGAATAAAACACAAACTATTTAGGAAATTATTGTAATTTTATTTTATTGTGATATATTGGTATTACTCAATTATGTATGGAACAAAATATCGGCCAAATGGGTGCCGCGACCACGGCGGCACACCTCCATCCGATGGTCCAAATTTTCGATGACCCTGAGGCATAATGGAGGTTCTGTGCCGTTAATGTACCGAATTATCTCATCCTTTAGCTCTTGAATTGTTGCTGGCTTATCGACGTACACCTTTTCTTTCAAATAACCCCAAAGAAAAAAGTCCAACGGTGTCAAATCACATGATCTTGGCGGCCAATTGACATCGCCATTACGTGAGATAACACGACCATTAAATTTGTTGCGCAAAAGAGCCATTGTTTCGTTAGCTGTGTTGCAAGTGGCACCGTCCTGCTGAAACCACATATCGTCCACATCCATATCTTCCAATTCGGGCCATAAAAAGTTCGTTATCATCTCACGATAGCGAACACCATTCACAGTAACTGCCTGACCGGCCTCATTTTGGAAAAAATACGGCCCGATGATGCCGCCAGCCCATAAACCGCACCAAACAGTCACTCTTCGTGGGTGCATTGGTTTTTCGACAATCACTCTTGGATTCTCATTCGCCCAAATCCGGCAATTCTGTTTATTGACGAATCCACTGAGGTGAAAATGTGCCTCATCACTGAAGATGATTTTCTTCGAAAATTAATTATCCACTGTTGCCATTTCTTGCCACCATTCTGCCCATTCACGACGTTTGGAATGGTCAAGAGGCTTTAGTTCTTGAGCCAATTGCACCTTGTAAGCGTGTAAATAGTCTTTATGCATAATGTTCATCAACGACGAGCGTGAGAGGTGCAATTGTTGGGCACGACGACGAGTTGAGGTAGACGGCTCTTCAGCCACACTATCGCGAACAGCAGCAATATTTTCTGCAGTACGAGCTGTACAAGCATGCAATGGTGTTCTCACATCTTCTACAGACCCGGTTTGCTCGATTTTTTCCACGATTTTTGCGATTGTACGCACATTTGGACGATCAAATTGACCAGAAAAATCACAAAGTGCACGATATGCACTTTGATTTGAACGCCCATTTTCATAATAAGTCTGGATAACTTTAACACGTTGTTGGATTGTGTATCTCTCCATGGTTCAAATTGAGTAAGTCTGAAATAGAGAAATGTTAAATAAAATTCGGAAAAAAGCTTGGCGTTTAGGGTGGCTCACATTCAACATCGGCCCTTACAAATTAACCACCCTTTATTTGTTCTTATCAATTATATTCGATTTTTCTAATCTTTCGGATATTTTAGGTAAACAAGTTAATGATTTATATATCTTAGAGTCAGAAAATCTTTCTGTGTTATTCCATTTATTTTTAAATTGTCTTATTAATTTACAAATTACTCTAACTACAAAATAGGGAAATTATTATCGTCTAAAATCTTTTTAATTGTTTCTATACTTCTTTCTTATGGAACTGCTTATCACTTATTGTTAATATTCTTTCTACAAGATTATTAGCTGTGTTAATAATAATTATTTTAAGATGTTTTGAATAGTAATTATTGGTCCTTCCTGAGAATCAATATCAGCAACAATTAGAGAAAATGGTGATCCCATTGGAAGACCTCTGGCTGATATTGTCATGGAAAAATGACTTGATACTTTTATTAATTTTATTTAATTTTTAACTAAATATGTAGATGATTTGTATTGTATAATTTCAGAAAGTGAGATAGAATATATATTTAAGACGTTATTAACTCTTTTCATCTTAACATTTTTTAATAAAGACAAAAAAGGTCGAACAATGCGTGGAAAACTACGTGGAAAATAATCGTGTGGATGGTCCAGTTATTTCTTAAACTAAACGCAGAAAAAAAGATCAGATAAAGGGCTTGTGACACTTTTAAAAATATTCGTAGACATAGAGAAGGCAATAGACGGTATGTTGCAGTGTGTATATGAACAGCTATTATCTATAAATTCGTATTTAACGTATTTCCATGACATTAATAATAAATGTTTATAATGCGAAACTCTGAAATCTTTATTTTAAAAGCACATTCAAAAAAAATATGCTAGACGAACTTAAAATAATTTACTATTTCTATAAAATATAATTAAAAATTATTTGAAAATGTATTTTCATCGTAATATGACGTTCTTTAGTAAAGTAAACTGTATAAAAAGGAACAAGTGTACGAAAAATTTGTTTACAATCAAACAAGCACGTTTGAGTTCCGCACTTTTAAATAACATACAATTAGGCGTAACTATAAAAACTAAAGAACAAACAGTGTATATGCATAATATCATTGCCATCCTTTAGTTGCTATTCTTTTGTGTATAAATAATTGTTTCGTTAAGTTTGTTTGGATTGTTGAACTGTCGCACGTTAGAGTGTATTTGTGTAATTTTTATTTCTATTGTAAAATGAGCTTATTATGTTTTCTGAATAAATAATGTTTTCGAGGCAAAAGACAAAACAACTTCATCTTTAATGTTCAAATACTTCAAGGCACTCTCTATCATCATTATATCAATGTGGGCTAGCTAGTGTTTGTTCTACTGTGGTGTGAAATATTCCCCAAAGTGTAAATGAGACTACAAATGTTATATTGTATGAAATCCTGATACTCCAAATGAAACGAAGGTGAACTAAAAATTTTATTAAATCAAAAATTAATAAAAAAAAATTGAAAAGTGATTTCTCTGTTATTTTATGTTAAAACATTAACGTTTTAAAGACAGCATACAATTGAATCAAATTCTTTACAATATATATCTTCCAAAAAAATATTGCTAATGCATTAAGCCTTAAAAAAATAAGCATATGAGTGCAATTGTTAATCTTTAGGAAGCTTTGGAAAGGGATAGTTGTGCTTTTTCTTAAAGTTAAAACCTAACTCCTTTGGTAGGGATTACAAAGACAATGCGTGATTTATGGGTCGATTATGTATAGCAACCAAACCGGAGTTGGGTTCCCAATAGGCAACGCAACTGACATGCAAGTTGTTATTATGTAAGGCAACTTTCGTGATTAATCTGTTTTTCGAATTTTCGAGCAGAAAACAAACATTTATATGTTAAAAATATAAATAGTTTAACAACAAAATAACCAACATTTAAAATTTGCTACTTAAAATAAAAAACCAAAGAAACCACAAATTCTCGGTTGCCATGTTCGGCAACTGAAGTTAACAGCTTACAGTTGTCAGTTGCCATCTGTAATATGTTTTTGGCAACTGTCAACTCCACTGAGGTTCGGTTGCCATCCGTAATCGACCCATTAGTTTTAGCAAATGCCTTGGGTTTTTTATTGCACGAAGATATTGTTATCGCATAGAAAAACATAGTGAACTTTATAATTTTGAATCAAATTATAAAATGTTTTTCATTCACTTCAGACAAATGATGGCAATTTAATTTGTGACGAAGACAAAGCAAATGCATTTGCTAAGGTTTTTGAACTCAATCATAGAGTTTCAGAAAATCTGGGGATTGTTAATCAAGCTGTTGATGTATCTACTTCTTCTTCAGAGCAGGTCACTGTTACTGATGTTGAGGATATTATTAATAATTTTAGAACTAGAAAATCTTATGGATTGGATGACATAAACAATATGATGGTTAAAAACCTGCCGAAAATTGTGCTGAGTTTTCTTACACATATGTACAATTCTTTTGTGAGTAATCAATACATTCCTAAAACATGGAAAACGGCTAAAATAGTTCCCATACATTAACCTGGTAAAGCACCTAATAAACCTGAAAACTATAGACCAATCAGTTTGTTAAGTGGTCTAGGAGAAATTTATATTAAATGTTAAGATTCAGAAATTTCTCAACAATAACCAGATGAACAATTCGGCTTCAGAAGATCCCACTCTACTATTCATCAGGTAAAAAGAATTTGCAATGATATAAAATCTGGCCTTCTATCAGGCCAATCCACAGCTCTTGTGCTACTCGATGTTAAAAAGGCTTTCGACTCGGTGTGGCATAACGGCTTAGTATACAAACTCACTCAGTTTAATTTTCCATTATATTTGGTAAAACGAATTAGTAATTTTCTTAAAGACAGGTATTTTGTGTGTCTGTTGGGAATTGCTTCTCGGATCTGATCAATATCTCTGCGGGGGTTCCGCTGGGATCAGTCCCTGGTCCCATACTATACAATATCTTTTGTGCTGACATGCCCTCAATTAGTCCATGCAAATTCGCTGCTTATGCTGATGATCTGGCAGTTTATTTCACACATGAACTCAGTCAGAATATTCTGATTGAACTTCAATGTTCTTTAGACCGATTGGATGATTATTTTGTCAAATGGAAAATAAAAATTAATCCAGAGAAGACACAAGCTATCTTTTTTACTAGAAAAAGAAAATCTTGGTCAGATAATATTAGATATCTAGGTATCTACTTGGACTCAAAGTTAACTTTTAACTCTCATATAAGCCATGTTATTAATAAAGTTAATAAGTACAAGATTATATTATATCCATTCATAAATAGAAAGTCTCTTCTTAGTAACTCAAATAAAATTCTAATCGTGAAAACAATTTTTCAGGCAATAATCCTCTATGGATGTCCAATCTGCGGCAATTGTGCAAAGACTCATGTATTATTTTATACCATAATAATACTTTAGAATCTAAAGTTTAGATATAAGGCTAAGCCAAATCTGTGCAATATTTTATACTAGTATCTAAGGGATAAATGTGTGTTTTCCTATTAAATAAATAAATAAATAAAATGTTTTTAAGTTTTCTTTAATTAGACTATTAAAACAGTATTCTCTTTGATTTTAAACTAACTTGTTTGTTTACCCTCGAAACCCTTTAGAAATTTGTACAACTGTGTGCGTGAGTTTTTAAACAAAAGCATTGTTTTTTTTCAAATGCATATTTGCGTATTTGTTTAAAGTTTTCTAGTGGAAAATTGTGGCTTTGTTTTGTTTCTCACTTTCGTAGGAGTTTTCCCTAAAGTTTCATCATCTGAATACAACAAGATGATTGATGTTTCCAGACATTGCAGTTGTCTGGAGAAATGAGTTCATTTCTACATACATACATATTTTAAATTTTAAAGTTTACTGTCTAAACTTGAGTATTATATCAAAATGTGCCTGCAATTGTATCTGTACGAATCAATCTCAATAAATTATCCTTTGCGGGAAATAGTGTTGTGACGGGTTTCTCATGAGTAGGGAATCAAGAGAAGGAAATTTACACCTTTAAAACTATTTGTGACAGGTCACTAAATAATTCAAAAGTAACTTGTTTTATTGTTTTCTTTTTTAATTAGTTTATTTAATGGAAGTGGAGACAAACTTTCTTATCAACTTTATATTTTATTTAGTCTGTTTTCTATTTTATAGGCTAATAAAGTTTATTGAGTATGTAGTGATTAATTTTATATTATTTCATAGCTTTAATATAGGAATGAAAACAAACAAGTGCGAGTGTTATATTCGGCTGTGCCGAATCTTAAATACCATCCACCTAAACGTACTAAGAAATAGAAAAACTTACTGGTTATAGGACTAGAAAATTCTTATTCTGTTTTTTCTATTAGTATTTGATATTCTATTGTTTGAAAGACAATTTTACGACCAACATAATTTATGGTAAATATTTTGAAATTTTATCTAATTTCGACGATTTATAATTGATGTAATTGCCGATTCTTACTGTAATTTACAGAGTTTGTTTGATTTTCATAATAATCTTGATTGTAAGTTAACAATTTATAAAATTAAAAGGATATTTTTCCATATTCACAACAAGTTAAAAAACAGAGTATAAATAAAAAAGGATAAGATATAAGATGAGGCTTTTTTGTTTGAATTTGATCTCAATAACATTATTTACAAAAGATTTATGGGTGGCATAGCAGAAGTGGACCAATTATAGACCGATAGCTTATAAATCCAGTATCCACTAATCTCGTTTCTACGTATTTTAGGATTATATTGGTTGAATTTCATCTTGTTATGCTCGGAAGTGGACTTAATTTAGGAGCTATTATTGACTGACAGCTACAAAATCCACTAGCTTAATTGCCGTATAACCGCTACTAATATGATTTCTGGTGTAAAATTACTGATCTATATAAAAGTTGGTTTGATATCTATATTTATTAGACATTTTTGTGGGTTTATTTGTTTTTCGCAAAAAGTTCTTATATGGCAGCTATGACAAATTATGGGCCGATCTTCTTAAATTTTGGAACAGTTATTTTCATGCATATGAGGATATCTCACATCGAATTTCAACATAATAACGGTATATTTAAGATATATATTAGTATTAACGTAGATTTCGGAAGTGGACCTTATATGGGGGACATATTTAAATATGGACCGATATTCTCAAAATCCAGCAGTTTGATTTAGGCATGTATGTAAAAATAAGGGTACCATTATTTATAAGAGATTTATGAGTATTAAAGTGATTTTCGGGAAAGTGCTTTATATGGGGCATACGGTTAAAAATAGACCGAAATTCACAAAATTTTGTGGGATGATTTTTGTATATATTAAAATGATCTGTACAAAGTTTTGAGTCGGTACCGATATTTATACACTATATATAGGGATAAATGTATTTTTCAGATGTGGTCCTTGTATGGGAGCTATGACCAATTATGGGCCGATCACCATAAAATTTAGTACAACAATGTATATACCTATAAGCATTACTTATGGCAAATTTTAACTTTTTAACGTTATTTATATCTGTTTTATATGTATTTAAGTAAATCTTATAAGTGGACTTTATATGGGGTCTATGGTCAAACATGGACCGAGCCAAAAAAAATTTCGTTTTGCGATTTCTTTTTGCATGAAACTTATATTTGCAGAATTTTGTCTTGATATTCCAATTTTATAGGCATTTATGTATAATTGAGCAATATTTCGGGAAGATTTTTGTATGGGGGCTATGAGAAATCATGGACCTATTTTTACTATTTTCCTCAAACTTTTTTATTTTATTGTAAAATAACGTGTACAAAATTGCATATTATTATCTGCATGTCTCACATATTGGTCCACAACTCTGGTTGGCCTAAATCGACTTTGCTGATTTTCAATACCAAAGTTACCCGGAAAATAAGAAAAATTTTGTTTAGTTAAGTTGTGCACTTTGGACGTGAGGGTGTTTTACAGAGACGGACATTGCTCAATCAACTTAGAATTTCACAAGGACCCAGAACATATATACTTTGTTGGGTCTCAGATGAATATTAAAAAAATTTCACACGGAATGACAAACGTAATATACCCTCATTCACCACTCTTGGTGGTGGAGGATATAAAAATAATACTTTTACACATTTGGCGTCCGAAAATATAATGTTTGATTTGTATCTTATGTCGAAATTTTTAATTTCTAATTTTAAAGGTGTGAACTCAAAAACTCACGCACAAGCATCGATGTGTGAGCTGGTGCGTTATCATGGTGGAAAATGCATGATTGGTTTTCCACAATTCTGTGCGTTTTTGACGAATTGCTTTGCGCAAACGGCGCATAAATTTAAGGTAGTATTCCTTATTGACCGTACGACCTTGTGGCAAGAAGTCTTGATGCACCATGCCATTGCAGTCGAAGGAAACAGTGAGCAAAACCTTCACATTTGACAGAACTTGACGTGCTTCTGGACATTTCCATTGGATGATTGGGCTTTGGTTTAATGGCATAGCCGTATAACCATGATTCGTCACCAGTTATGACCTTTTTGAGGAAATATGGATCGTCGTTGACGATGTTCAATTGCTCCTGAGCGATGTCCATGCGACGTTGTTTTTGCTCAAAATTTAGCAATTTTGGAACAATCTTCGCTGCCGTACGTTTCATGCCTAAAACATCCGTAAAAATTGCTTGGCATGAGCCGAACGATATGCCAACATCATCCGCAACCTCTCTGATAGTCATTCGACAATTATTCAAAATCATTTTCGTCATTGACATCTTCTCGGCCTTCCTTGAACCGCTTATACCGCAATTGAACTTGTATTCTGATCATAGTATACTCGCCAAACGCCACAGTCGACATTTCAAATGTCATTGCGCTTTTAATTTCATTTGTTTACACAAAACTTAATACAGTTTCTTTGATCCATTTTTTCGAATAGTAAAAAATCGTAGATTACACCAAAACACGACTAACCTTTTTATCTGTCAAAAACAAACTGACAATCCAATATGGCTGATATTACCAACATATATAACAGACATGTGTACCAACATAACAGAAAAAAAAAATGCGAAAATCGAACATACGCAACTCACGAAATTTGACAATAACGGTTATTTTTTGATCAGACACCGTATATTAGTATTGCGATGTAAAACGGTTTTTATTCAGTGGTTTGTTTGAATATTTTGCATCATATAATTGTGATAAAGTTCAGTCAGTGTTCTGGGTGGTCAGAGGGTAATAAAGACTAAATAATAGCTGTAATTAAAATAATTAATAATTAGCTATTTAGTCTTAGTCTGTTATGGGGTTCTATTTGAATTGTATGAACCTGAATTAGTTTCAGTGTTTGAATGTTTATCGAACAATCAAATGACAGTTAATATATCAACAATTTGCAGCATACTTGAACATACGTATGTACGTATTTTAGAGTTATTAAAACAAATTTGCTCATAAAATGAAATTAGTTAAGCGGCATTTATTTGCAGAAAAGTCATTAAAAATCATAATTTCATTAATTATTCGCTTGAAGTAGAGTTCTATACAAATCGTGTCTATCTTTTCTATTACAAAATATCTATTTCTATTGCTACATACTCATACATATGTTTGTTGTCACAATAAATGTGCTTTAGTTTAATTTATTTATTACCATAACATGCCTACAATTCATATAAAATATAAATATATTGTAAATGTCATTTCATAAATAAATACAAGTTCGCCTTGCATTACAGCATTTCAGCAATATTGGCGGCAACAATAACAACAATACTTTTACAACTATTATTTCATTGATTTTTTTTTCAAAATTAGCATTTATCTGTTGTCAGTTTGAGTTTTTTGTCTTCCGCTTTTGTTGAAATTTATTTCACATTGTATTTTACAATGCAAATTTAATGTTTTCTTTCATTTAAAGAATTGAAAATATACATTTTTGGTTTCAACTTGTTTTTGTAGAACAACAACAAGATTAGGAAAATAGTATTGGCCAAACCCGACCTAATAATATTCTTCAGTAGTTATATACAAGCATCTTCAAAATATTTTGCATTCAATGTTTCCTAAGAGCAGGGGCCAAATTACCGCATTCGATATCGAGTAAAATTTATCGTAATTTTCTTATTTGAGATTATAGCATTCGATATCGAGCAAGAAATTTAGTTAATTTTATCATAATTTCTATATAGAAATCATTTTTTGATATGATAGCTCATTCGATTACGAATGCGGTAATTTGGTCCCTGAATTTTTCCATTTTAGCTAAACGCAGTTTAATACGCTGTTAAATTAAACTTTACGCAATGATTGTATTTTTCACTAACGGATTATATGACTTACTTTTTTGTGTAATCATATTCATTCCTCAAAGAGTTTCATACCAATATGACAATATTTAAATGTTTTATGTAAAACGGAAATATAAACCAAATTAATAATTTTACAGTACCAACTTAGGCTTAACCCTAGATTGTAAACTATATAAACAATGAAAGAAAAACTAAATTTTTATAAAGAGTGTAGTTCAGGGATGGAATTTTTGATTTACAATTTTCTTTAGACTAAGAATGATTTTCTGCTATGACTTAAATATAACTATTTTCTATAGGAAATCTTCAGTACAACAAAATTTTCTATGGAAACCTTCAGTATAGTATTATTTTACATCCCTTTCAGACCTGACGCAAAACTACCAGGAATTTTTTTATAATTTTTGGAATATGTGATCTCTACAGCATATGAAACTATAATCAATGATTAGGTCTTATCATTTTTGTATCCTTCAAGGTTTTTCGGAACACGCACACTTGATCCATCTTGGTCGATATTCATTAATATCACGTTCACAGTGCACAGCCCATGTATGGGCTATGAACGGAAAGCACCACTGCCCATATGTTGGCTGTTTACCCATAAGAGCTTTAAAATTGTGGACGTTGAGAGAACATCGTTTATTTGTCTTGGACTTTACAGAACAGACCATAAAAAACAAAATATGTGCTTGGACATGCAGGAAATCTCATTAGCTTCAAAATCATTCTCTTCTAATATTCTTCGCAATTCTTCGTCGGTATATTTTGCTTTACAACTCGTTATGGCTCAAAGTCTAATTAATACTGTTTTATTTTGTCTTAATGAAAATGTAATATAAAAGCTAAAAATATTCGCTGCCCACATGTGGTCTGTGGACTCTGAAGGCGATTTATAGAAGATTTTGTTTCATAAAGTCCACAGCCCATATGTGGGATATTAACAAAAACACCCTTTTATCTATTTATATACATTTTAAATGATGTAGATATTTATATTTATTGGGGCTTATCCGAAATACATTGATTATGCAAAGAAAAAAAGTCGGACGTGTGGGGCACTCCCCAGGTTTTACCTTGAAAAGTGAACGTGACATTTTTAACTAAATCACATTTTTCGATTAATGCAATAATTCAATTAGTTTGAACTACTAACATTTGTAATTTTTCTAGTTAATGTATGTGCACTTCATTATTTACTTACTTCCACGGCTCATTTTACTAGAACTGAAATGTAACTGAAGAATATCGCAATAATTAAAGTAACGGTAAAGCTAAAAGTTCATATCAAGCGTATATGCGTTTCTCGCATTCTAAACAACTGTCAAAAAAATGGAATCAATGTTGTCGTATGTTTTAAGTTACACGCTTAAAAGCGTAGGAAGCGTTGGCGCTTGAAAAGCGAAAAGTTCGTTTACTTTCTACTTTTGAAAGCTTCGAACAGCTGACATCGACAAATGAAAAGCAAATTTATTTTAAAGGTGATGTCACTAGGAAAAATGACAGTTGAAAAATTGACAAACAAATCGATAAAAACTCCATATAAAAAAAAATCAGCTGAACTTACGACATAACCTCCGAAAGTACATTGCCGCGAAAAATCTTCACATGTAACTTGAAATACTTGACGCTAAAAACGTTTAGAAAGCTATAAACGCGTTGACGCTAAAAAGCGAGTTCGGCTTAAATCAAACAGAAGAGAAATCTGAGAAGCAAATATAAAAAACAATCAGCACAATCGATGCATGCCTATTAAAAATTCGGCTAACAACAGCAAACCCACACACGCAATCGATGCATTATGGTCTGAAAGGGATATAGAACAATATCAGTATATAATGTTTTTATTGAAAATCTTGTTTCTTAAAATATTTTATAGACAATTTGGAACACAAATTTATGCAAATACGAGTATTAATATAATTTATATTTAAAATTTTGACAATCTGAGGTTGAAAGAAGTATTATTTGAATATTAATTTAATACCGAGAATTTTTTTTTTTAAAACTAACTGCATTTAAAGTTCAATCTAAATTATGTATGTGAAAAAATCCTCCTAACTGCGAAAAGTTAGAGCTATAGTGATGTAGGGTAATACAAAGCAGTCTAAATTTGGATTCTCAATTTAAACCTAAAGTAAAAATATGTACATTTATAAATGGTTGGCACATGCCCCGTTTTGCTGTTACTTGGGAATACATAAAAGTACAACGGATGTTGCCATATTGTGTCTTTCTACATACATACATACATCAGATTGCAGGCATGTGTATATGAAAAAAAGTAAACTGTGCAGCACAAAATATACGACCAGTATGCAAATGCATCTGTCATTGGCAACATCAATCGATCGTTCGTTCACAATGTCAACACAAGCAATCAAACATGGCAAGATGTCAATTGATGTTTTAGGTTTTGTCTTTGCTTTAAGTTTATATTTGGAGTTTTTTCACATGCTTTCTAGATTGAAATTTTGTGCACATTTGATAAATAAAGAGAAAAAAAAAATCTCTTTTACCAAAAACAACTTTATTAGACAAAACTTCTACATATGTACATTTATTTGGTTGGCTACGTGTGTTACATACTTCAATAGCCGCTTTTAAATGGGAAAGTTTTCTTTTTAAGGATGTATTTAGATTTTGGCTATGACAGAGTTCTTAATAAATTTGTGTAACTATGTAATTGTGCAGTTAAGACACACTTACCATTTGGAAAATTGGTTTTGCCAACAAATTACTAAACTCTATTAAAACAACTGAAATAAATAATACGTTTAAACACTCAACTATTTTATAAATTAAAATAAAATTTTAATTTTCGAGCGCGAAGCCAATTATTTGTAAAAAAATATATACAGTGAAGTCGCAGAAACGTGAACATCCAGTAACATGAACTACCCAAAAACATGTATATTTTTATACCCTTCACCTTCATTCCGCTTGTAATTTCCACAATATAATTTTCCGACCCTATAAAGTACATATATTCTGTATCCTTATAGATAGCGGAGTCTATTAAGCCATGTCCGTTTGTCTGTCTATCTGTCTGGATGTTGAAATAAATTTTTTATTTTTTTTTTCTTGGACCAGTACTCAGGGGACGACCCCTACTTATGCAATGCATTGTGTTGCAACTAGGAAAATATGTTATGGGAGGGAGGATAGAGGGAGTAGTATTTGTGAACATTTGACTTGAATTTTCCAATATTGAAAGTGGCAGGGAATACTTCTGCTGGTAGTTTGTTCCACATACGGACAGTACGGATAAGGAACGAATTTTGCCTGTAGTGTGTTGTGCGATCCACTGTCCAGGTGACCACAAATGGAAGAGCCCTGACTAAAAAACGTGTATTACGTAAAAAACTACGTGTTTCAGGAAAAAGTTCCATGATTTCAGCAGAACACATTCCATTATAGTATCGATAGAACAGTGAAACACAACCCACATTGCGACGATGCTCCAATGAATCAATAGAGTTGGATACCCTACTGTCACCGGCCCATACATGAGAGTTGTATTCCATTTTCTGTCGAATATAGGTGGTGTAAATTGTAAGAAGATCAGATGTAGTGAAGTATTTTCTACACCGTTTTAAAAAACCAAGGCACTTGAGCGCTTCTTTCGACACTTGAAAAATGTTTTTGTTCCAGCGGACATCACACTGGATTCTCATGCCTAGAACGTCAAGAGCGTCTGATTCCTTAATATTTACCCCGCCCATAAAAATAGATGAAGCAACATGATCTGTTGTGCACTTTTGCGTTAATAAACAATACTGAGCCTTACGTGCGTTGAAATCGACTCTATTCGCACAACTCCATTGAAATTTGACGAAGAAGGTCATTTATAAAGATGAGAAATAAAGTGGGAAAAAGAACGGAGCCTTGCGGTACCCCTGAATTAATCTTGAACTCGTCTGATGAGATCCCATCTATAACAATTCGTATAGTGCGATTTCTGAGGAAACTCGATATAAATTGAGAGAAGTTATCACCGACACCAAAAGCAATAAGTTTCGATAATAGAGCACCATACCAGACTCTGTCGAACGCCTTAGAAATATCTAGAGCCACCACCTTACTTTCGCCAAAACGATGTATGGAATGACACAATTTTTCCAATAGGAAGGAAAGTACATCACCCTCAGAGCGTCCTCTACGGAAGCCGCCAGATATCTTCGGGATCCAAATCTTCAATAATTCTGTCAGACATGCTTTCGAGAAGTTTGCTATTTAAAATCAGCAAAATCCGTCCATAAATAAGAGATATGAGCAAAAATCCGAGATAACCTCTGAAAATTTCATCAAAAAAACTAAGTGTATTAATATTTTTACGAACAAATCCATCAACAGACGTTTATCGACATGATTATGCATAATATAATTATGCATCCACAACAAAGGTAAAGGGTATATAAGATTCGGCATAGCCGAATATAGCACTCTTACTTGTTTTTATTACATTGACTACTCTAAAACGTGAACATAGGCTGAAGGCTCTAAAACCTCAACTTTTTATCGAACGTTAATATTTAATTTTTTAAGCTTATTGAAAAATTTTGGGATTCCCCGTAGAAGAATTTTGTTTATTTTTTGTAAACAACTTTTGTAGAATGATAAGTAGCTTCTTTTGTAATTGTAGTTGCTCCTTTGCAATAAAAACTAAATAAACACATTTATAATTATCGTAGTTTAAATTCAGCTATTCTCTATTTTTGATGAATTCAATAACACACATACATATGTAATTTAGAAATTAGTATCTTAGAAATCCTTTTATAAACATATGGAGTACGTGAAACTTCGATATAACAAACTTCGTTATAACGAAACACTCAATAGAACGAATTTTTTCTGAGTCAGTTGAAAAAAACCTCTTTATTGCAAAGTGTTTCATACAAAAATGTAACGAAGAAATTCTGAGCTATAAAGCCTCTATATAGCGAAATATTCTTGCAAGAGCCTCTAATCATAGTTGAGGAATATGTACAACATTTTAAGTATGTATGTAAGTCGTTAAAGTCTTGTTTGTATTAAAGCCTCTACATAACGAAGTGTTAATTCGAAGTCAGAATAAAGTAAAATTAAAATTTAGGCAACCGTTTAAAACTAACGAACAAATGTGTTTGGAAGTGCATTTGTAAAACGCCACAAATGTAGTGAGTTCTGTTTGGTGCTTTGCCATGATGAGTGTATTAATTGCTATAATTGATGTCATTGATCATGGTGACAAATCTAAGCAAGAAATTGCTAAACAGTTTGTTATACCGCCGAGTACTCTTTCTACAATTTTAAAAAATCGGGAGATTATTTGCAACACCAAGCCTTTGAAGTACAAAAGAATACGCCTTGCGTTGACGTTGAGCATTGTTTATCTAAATGATTTACAGAATGTCGAATTCAAAACATTTCTCTAGGAGGACCGATGGTGAAAATCAAAGCTAAACAGTTTGCAGCACGCCTGGGACACAAAGATTTTAAAGCTAGTTGGCTTGATAATTGTAAGAGACGTATTGTTATCTACACATTCAATAATACACGAATATAATTGTAACTCATTCCTTAAGGTGCTATCAGACGGGATGTTTTTACATATGTACTGTCACTTTTCTTACCCATATGTAATTCCGTATGTATGTCAAAATTTCCATTTTACATACGATTCATAATTTTTGCTATCACACCTGCTTATGTTTTTCCGTATGACATAACCTATAAACGTAAACAAAAGCTGACTTTTTAACATTTATAAATTTCAAGAATTGCTTCTTTTGGCCAATCTAACTGCAATAAATATAATAAACATAATTTTATTTATTAAAAATCAAAAAATATTTACTTTTCCATGTTCATTATCCACTTTCTTTAATTTTTATTTACAATATATTTTTGAAACAATTCTGTTTCAAAACAAATCAGCTGTTTTGTTTATGTTTGTCACAGGAAAATAGAGTGTGTTCTAATCGAAAAAATTACATATGTATTTCCACATGTATTTTACAAATGCAAAGTTTCATATGTATCACACGATGTGTACAAATTTACAGATGGAAAATTTGACAGTGCATATGTAAAATACATCCCGTCTGAAAGCATCTTTAATAATGATATCCGATGGATATCGAAATTTTGGAACAAATAATTTTAATAAATAGTATATATATATTTTTTTTTACAAATAATTGGCCTCGAGCTCGAAAAACCTTTTTTATTTTATTAAAACAAAAGGTCGAATAAATCAAAATTTAATTTAATATTTTATAAATTTATGGATATTAATACAACAACTATACAAAATAAATGCACAAGCAATACATAGTAGCTTAAAAGAAAGTTGAATTTGAATGAAATAATATTTCAGTTTCATGTCAACTTCACTGAATAACCTTAAGAGATTTGCCGACTTCAGTAAAAGCCGAAATGGCATGATCGATATCATCCTTAGTATGAGCTGCAGAAATTTGCACACGAATACGAGCCTTGCCCTTGGGTACAACTGGGAAACTGAAGCCGATCACATAAATGCCACGTTCTGCAAGACAAAAACACAAATAAATTATGTATGTAATTGCAATAGTATTTAGTAAAGAATTATATTTATATTATACTTACTCAACATTTCATCAGCAAATATTAATGCCAAACGGGCATCCCCCAACATGACTGGACAAATGGGATGATTTTCACCACCAATAGTAAAACCAGCCTTTGTCATGGCTTCTCTAAAGTGTTTGGTGTTGGTTTGAACCTTTGCGGTAAGTTCACTGGTTGACAACAACAGTTCGATCACCTTTGTACCGGTAGCGACAACAGATGGTGGCAATGAATTCGAAAATAGATATGGACGTGATTTTTGTCTCAAAAATTTAATAAGTTCCTTGGGACCGGTGGTGTAGCCACCAGCAGCACCACCCAAAGCTTTACCCAATGTGGAATTAATAATGTCAACACTGCCCATAATGTCGTAATATTCCTCAGTACCACGACCTGTTTTGCCAAAGAAACCAGTAGCATGGCATTCATCAATGAAAGTCAAAGCATTGTATTGTTTAGCCAGAGCAACAATATCCTTTAGAGGAGCAATGTTTCCATCCATAGAGAAAACACCATCGGTAACGATTAATTTAATACGAGCATTTGATGCTTTCAATTGGCTTTCCAAATCTGTAAAAAGGTGTCAAGATATTATTCTCATCAGGGTAGGAATTATACGAGTATGTAAATGTTTGGATAGATATTTATGTATATGTACTCGTATATCGACAGCTCAATTCCAAAACATGCTAAGTCGAAAAAGTGAGTTTTGCAGGAAAAGCTGCTAAAATTTACAGGCGATATCTAAAAAACCATATGAGGTAAAACTTTGTTGTTTATAACTATTGATTGGACTTGCCAATCACAACCAAAATTTGACAGAATTTAAGTTGAGAAAATCTGAATTAAAAAACGCAAAAAAATAAAAACATGCTAAGTCGACATAGCATGGTTTGGAATTGAACTGTCGATATATAAAATGGTAATAGTCTTGCATAGAGAAATAAAACCTTTATGTTTTTATGTTCCAATTAAGTTGCTAGTATGATGTTCAATCTGTCACATTATAATGAAAAGTGAATGCACTAAAACTTGAAAAGAGTTGATAGTAGTTATGCAAGAATTGTCTGTAAACCGAATGTAGAAAACTGTATAATATCTTTGGCCTTACAAATTTTTCGTAACATTTTATCAAATTTAAAATACATTTTCTGCAGTGTTGCCAGAAAATTTATTTCAAAATATGTATGCTAAAACTTGAAAAACTAATGGTGTTTTCTTTTCTGAAATAAAATGTTACACCTTTATTATGTACATTTTTATAATGTTTACCCCACATTTTAAAGATGTCGCATTTTTAATGGTCAGAATAGAACATAAAATTACAACAGTGTAACACTTTTTTTCATGTACAGCTGTTTTTGTTTTTTTTTTCTTAAAAAAAGAAGAAGCAGATAACTCCCTGGTAAGATCGCTTGAAATAAGACAATGAATATTTATTAAAAAGACCAATGATACCTTCCCGACTAATACGCAAATTCTTCTTAAACTATAAAAATTATATATATATAAACATACATTACATATATAAGAAGTAGGAGATATTGTCCTATGCAATTTGACATACATCAACTTCAGAGTATTCATTAATTACGTTCTCTACAAAGCCTTTCACTCGCGGTTGTGGATTTCTTTCCATAATCATATAAAATATTTTTTCATCATCAGATGATGAAGATGAATCCAACAAGTCATCCAAAATTTTTTCAGCACATAAAAAAGTAGTAATATTTTCCATTTTGAAAATTTTTTTTTGGTTCTTAACACAAACAAAATAAATGTCAGCTGCAGCGATGTCAACTTAGCCCTTTTCAGGCTAGCTTTAGCCGGATTTTAGTCACTCATCGCTGCAGCGATGTCAACTTAGCCCTTTTCAGGCTAGCTTTAGCCGGATTTTAGTAACTCAAAACGCGAAAAAAAAGAAAATTGGATGTGGTTTTATATGAATTTTTTTTCATTTAGCCCTTTTTTCAAAAATGTTTACGCGTTTTGAGTCTCAAAAGTTGGCATCACTGGTTAGCTGTTTTATCGTGCGATTCTCCCCCTCTAAAAATACAGAGTGTGAAAGGTGCACCATTTTTTTAATTTATAGTGTGACATTAATAGAAAAGAACACACTACACTATAACAGTGTTGGCATTTTTTCAGAAAAGAACACAAACAAATTAAAAAAGATGCGAAATGGGAAAAACGTGTAACATTTTTGTCAGAAAAGAAAACGCCATAAGTGCTAAAATGTTCTACAGAAAAAAAAATAAGTGCTAAATTTTTTTAATGTAACAATACAATTTTTATTTCAAATGTTACAAATATAAATTATAGTTTTTTCTAATTTTGTTCATAACAATTGTTGACTTGTTTTAATAGATTACATTTCATATATTAATTCAAAAATTTCCGTGTTCATTTACATAAGCTATGTATAAACGATCGTCAGATATTACAACGTTGTCCGCAAAATGTTCAGAAAATGTCTAACAACCGTGTGAACTTAAAATTTTTGTCTTCCAATGTTGTAAGAAAAAGCATTTTCAGTGCATTGGAAGACAAACATCCAGCAATCGTGTAAACACACAATTTTGTCATTGTCATTGTTTTAATACAATTGTTAAACACTTTTCATTGTCACATGTGCAAAGTTTATATATCTACCAATGGCAGCATTGTCATAGAAATTATTTCTACATGCAATTCTCTATATACATAAATAAACACACAAGTGTGTATTAATAATATTTTGGAAAAACAATTTCGTTTGACAGAGAAATTCATTGTGTGCCAATGAAATTGTTAGTTTTCTTGCAGTCGTCTAAACTTTTGCTAACAATGTTTCAATGTTAGTACATTGCTAGCAGATTGCTAGATCTGACAACGTTGTAATATCTGACGATCGTCTATACATAGCTTTACCACACCGAAAGAAATTTAGTTGAGATATTAATAAAAGTTGTTTTTTATATGTCCAAAAGTATTTTTTGAAGTAAAATAGTAAAAAAAAATTTCGAGAAAAAAATAGTTTTTTATCAAACAAATTATGCTAAATTTCAATGCATTTTCGAGAAACAAAATGCTAAATCTAGCACTGAAAGTGATAAAATGGCTACATTTTTTTTTTTAAGTGAGAGGTGCTTGGAACTTTTCTCAAATTCAAACTTTTTTGCATTTTATGGCAACTTGCAACGATAACTAATGATACTAGTATTTATTCAAAAGACATACACATATACATATAGGTAATAAATTGTAATATAAACGATACATATGAACTTGAAAAGTGAAAATACACATTTTATATTTCTTCTAATTGCACTTTTTTATGTCTTTTATAATTATGAAGCTTTAGAAATTTTTTTCTTCTAATGGTATTTTTAAATTTAATTTAAAAGTGAACCTAGATAAATACAATAAAGCTCAGATGATTCTAAATAAATGAAAATGCACTGATTCAGTAGTATCAAATTTACACTCTTTTTGTATTGTATTTCCTTGTACTTTTAATTTGAAATAATTTTCGAACTTACCGCTTAAATCACGGTGCCTGTAACGGTGTTTCTGAGACTTGCACAAACGTATGCCATCGATAATGGAGGCATGATTCAGTTCATCGGAAAATACAGCATCATCAGGTGTTAAAATGGCCTCGAAGAGACCAGCATTGGCATCAAAACACGAAGCATACAGTATGGTGTCCTCGCGGCCATGAAATTGTGACAGTTTCTTTTCCAAATTCTTGTGAATGTCTTGAGTGCCACAAATGAAACGTACAGAACTTAAACCAGCACCATATTTTTCAGTAATATCACGTGTGTAGTTCACTACTTCAGGATGGTTCTTTAAAGAAAATAAAATACCAAGAGTATGTAGTTATTTGTGACTAAATTAATTAATTTAAGTTAATAAAATATATTTACTTCATATTAAAATATGTATGTATGTATGTACTTACAGCTAAACCCAAGTAATTGTTGGCACAAAAGTTCAAAATCTGTTTGTTGCTGCCCTCGACTGTAATTTGCGTACTCTGGGATGAAGTGATAATGCGTTCTGATTTAAATGTGCCAGCATCTTTAATCGATTTTATTTGATCGGAGAGAATTTCACGAAATTGTGCATTTGCTGGTGCAGCCGATGAATAGCGACGTAAAGTGCATTTTAATAATTGAGTTTCCAAACCTATTGATAAGTTATTAATAAATTGTTTGATTAAATTTATTTTATTTATAATAAATTTAAGTACATGTGCAAAGTTATATAAATATTTATGTACGAGTGAAAATATCACTCTCAGCTAGTAGTCACCTACCTCTTAATTGTATAAATTTCGATAAATTTGGCATTTTTTTCTACAAATGTTTGACTTTTATTGAAATGATGTGCGATGAAGAATCACACAAGAACGACAGACACACCCTCGCGTATTTCCAGCAAAATGAAACTGAAATTCTGTTTTCATTGTGGTGCCATAGAAACCCCATGTCGCGTTAAAGTGACGCTCACATTACCCTCCCATGCTCCCTGTGTGTGTGTATGTGTGTGTGCGTGTGTCTCTAGACAACAGCTGATTATTTTTTTGCTTTTGGTTCATTCTAATTTAAAATAAATTCTACACATTGTTCATATGGCGAATTTTTTTGTATCTGCTTCCATATGTTGGTTTGTATCTTACGAATAATAATATTTATTTGTTGTTATTGTTTGATGTTTTGTTTTTGTTGCTTGTAAGCGAACAAAAATACTTTTCTGTGTGTGTTCGTGACAACGAAATGGAAATTGATTTAATTTAGAATGAAATTCACTTTCATTTCGTTGATTATTGAAACACTGAAAGAAAACAATGAATGGTTATAATGCATTTTAAATGGCATTTATGTTCAAGATATAAATGTGTACGAAAAAAAAAGCACGCGATAAGCTAAAAATTTGCAAAAAAAATTATGAACAATTTGAAAAATTACATTTACTGTTGCCTTGATATTTTATAAATATCAAATAACGGTGCTTATGAACATAAATTCGATGCAACTGTCCATTTATTCTTGCTGCCAGATTACACGAACTTTAACGTGCAAAAGTGGATACATTGCTATTTCACATAAATTTACCCTAAACTTCACATTCGCTTTAATAATTAATGAATTTCAATTTATTTTCATTTTTGTTTTATTTATTTAACATTTTAAATAGAAACCATTATTATGTTTAAAAATTTGAGAGTTTATTCGGTTTTTAAGTCATACATAGTTATAAAACATCTACCATGTGTGCTCGCCACTGTATAACAAACACATGTGTCATCTTGATATTAAAAATTGTATGTATTAATTTTTTTCTATAGGAATGTTTGTAAACAATAGTCAGTTGTTTTTAACATTACAATCATGAAAGCAAAAACCAAAATACCATGTTGTTTCTGTTGCTTTTGTATTGTTGTAATCTCGATGTCACCTTGTAGTGATTCCACCATGGTTTTTCCTTTCGTCAAAACGTCGTATCGTAATAAATAAAAACGTCATTTTATACATATGTATATTAATTTTACGATCATATCCATCATATATATCAACCAGTGTTGTCAGTGAAATTTCGAGAAATATACATTTTAGTTTCCAAAAAGATAAATTTTTTCTCGAAAAGATACATTTTGAAAGAAAAAATTTTAATTAATTTTTAACGTTTAACATTTATTAACATAACATTTTTATTTCATATTTAATACAATATTTTTAATACAGCATTTAAATCCTTTTCTTTAAAAGATTGAGCTTCCTTTAAACATATTTATAATATTAAATATTTCATCGGTAAATACGAATTTTAAATTGATTTGTTTTAAAACTTCAATATAAAATAATTGGCAATAGCAAAATGATAACTTTAAAAACCTTTGTCACAGACAGAAAGTTTAGTATTTTATTTTTGTACATTTTACGTCCAGATTCAAAAGATACGAAAAATGCCAGGATTATACATGGTACCTGAAGTCATCAAAAGATACGAAAAATGTATCTTTCGTATCCTAATGGCATCACTGATATCAACGTAATCTATCTATATATATAAAATACAATGTTTGTATGTTTGTCCTCTATATACTCTAAAACTATCCAACCGATTTGGCCCAAACTGGTTTCATTTGAAAGGTTAGAGACCAGATTAGGTTTACGGCTATATATATTCCAAGTGGGCGTAGTCTCTCCCACATAAATTGAATAACATCATATATCTTGACTATTGTGATAGCAAGAAGTTTAAAACATTGCAGTATCCCATATGTTACTGATTTGGCAGCTCACATACAAAGTAAATATTTAATATCATATATCTACAGTTCTATAATAGCCAGAGTCTTAGAAATTTGTGCACGTTAATTATATTATGACCAGTGGGCGTGGCAGCTCCCATACAAAGTGAATATTTAGCTCATATACAAAAATTAATATTAATCTATACATATATATAAAAAGGAATGTTTGTATGTATGTCCTTTATCTAAACTATGCATCTGATCATGTGATGATATTCGGCAAAGTTGTTGTGCATGAGACCGGGAATGTTTCTGAGTTGGTACGACCACGTCTACTGTAACGCCCAATTTTTTAATTGATTAATTGTTTCTGCATGGGTTTTTACAGATTTACTTCAAACAATTTATATACACATCTTACTGAAGGCGAGGTAAAAAGAAAAATTTTATGTGCCAAAGCTTCTTATTTCTCTCGACCACTCCTACTTTTTTTAAATGTTTAATTGATTCTACTCAGATTTTAAGATTTTACTTCAAATCAAATACACATGTTACTCTAGGTGAGGTAAAAATTAAGATTCATACTCCACGCCCCCTTTGTTGCAGGGTCCCAGGTTTTTTGAACTGTAGCACCGTGTTATTGATAAGTTGATAAAAGACCTAAATTATTAACACATGATTTTAGCTCGGTGATGTCATTGAAGGCAAGTACTCGTACTTACCACAAACGCTTACAAACAGTAAGTCAAATAAATCATGATCGCAATTGCTAATAAATAAGGAATCTTAAAAAATAACAACTATTAATTCTATTACAACTTGTTTTTACAAAATTATTGATAATTTATTTTTTTTTGTAAAAGATTTAACAAAAATTTTATAAAAAACAAAATTATTTAATATTTGAATTAACATAACCGCAATTTATTATGAATTAATTATTAATTTCGCATTATTTCACCTTACCTCCATACGAATGCCCACCCGAAATAGAACTTTATTGGTCATAAATGTTTAGGATATGATAGGATAGGAAGGGTAGTGCAATAAGTGCTCTTCCACTCGGAGACCCTGTGGTCCATTGTGGTTCCCTTCAGTAGAAAGAATAAATAGAGAATAGAAAGATAGAATGATAGATAAAGAAATAAGGACAACAAAAACCGCCTGATAAGGGAAGAAAGAAGAAAGAAGGAAAGAGTGAAAAATCCCCTTATATATTTGGACTCGCCGTAGAATATGCATTAAATAGCCACCCTATTCCTCTAATAAAACCCAGGATGTTACTCGGTTTGCAGCCAGCAACATCACTGAGTTCGTCCAGGAATCTATTTCCTAGCCACTTAAGTCTACGACTCTGCAACCTAGGACAGTAGCACATTATGTGCTCTATTGTCTCTGGCTCCTCTGCATCCTCACACACTCTACAGAAATCCTGAGTGTCATTATCCCATTACAGTCCTGCACTAGGTTTAGGTAAATGTTTAATACACAAATAATACTCTATGATGCCCTAAATCACTCCCAAAAATTTTGTGCATATTTTGTTATAAATTGACTTGTGCTCCCACATATAGCCCACATCCGAAAATCACTGTTACGACCATACTCGTACATCTCTTTAAAATGTTGGTATCCAAATAAAATTTATCACAAATATGATTCATAAATAGTCATAGCTCCAATATAAACCCCTATTCTGAAAATCACTTTAATATTTTGTCATGCATTGGCAGTTCTTGCAATGGTTCTGGCTGCTCTTCACAATAAATGCGACAATTCTATTTCTTTACGTATCCATTCAACCAGAAATGAGCTGAACATAATTTTCCGATAAAAAAAATTAACTATGAACTTTCTTAAGCAAGCATGAATTTTGATAATCCTCAAGCGTTGTTCGTTTGTAAGTCGATTCAAGTTTAAATTATAGACTAAACTGAACATATTTAACAGTAACATGTCACACGAAAGCAGCTGGATCTCCCAAAAAAAAAAGTTGCAAAAAAATCACCCCCTTTTATTAAAAGAAAAGCATAATTATATTAACTGGTGCCACTGTTTACTGTATGCCTAAAAATGTGTATATTTCAATAATAATTCAATTAAATTTGTATACGACTTTGTTTCTGTTTTTATTTCTTTTTACACTTTTAAGCTTTGTTCACATTATGTGTATTTGTCATGTGGAATGTCACTTTTCTACCCACATGTGTTTTCATGTGTATGTCAAAACTTGAGTTTCACATACGGTTTATAATCTACATGTTCATATGTTATTATGTCAAGTGCATTTAAAATAACCTATGAAAAAAATCTTAAAACAGCTGATATGGTAAAACTTATTCCTTTTCAATTTTCCCTCCATTTTAAATAATAAATTTGTGTAGTTTTTTTTGTATTTTGGTTTTACTATTATCAATTATATTTATTAAAATTTTAATTAATTTTTGCCGCCACAAAATTTTGGTTATAAAAAACAGCTGATGGTTTGTCACTTGAAAATAGAACTCGTTCTAAATAAAAAATGTCATGTGTGCAAATAGAAATAACACAGGCTATTGTTTGGAGGTGTTCAGACTATATGTACAAATTTGACATGCGAAAAAGTAACATGACAAATACACATAATGTGAGCACAGCTTTATACAATGTTTTACCACTGATAATAAAGAAGACAAGTACATATACAAATTATTTTATTTCCTTAATATTGCAATGGTTTTGTGATTTCAACTGACACAGTTGACAATGTAGTCTGTGTAGGCCGATAACAGTCTATTGAACTATTCCCTTAAGGAGCATGAACCATGGCAAACTGGAATCGATTGTTTTAGAATTTGAATTCCAATTGATCGAAAACATGATAATTCAATAATATAAATAAATATAAGCAGTTGTTGCTGCACATAAGAGAGAGAGTGTTTATCTAACTCATTATTTTAATAACACGTACTACAAATGAAAACCCACATGAAATTCTTTATTCCTTATTTCAATTTATTTGTTTTTTTACTTGTGTCTACTCATTGCAAACTGAAATGAAAGAAGAAGCCATTAAGTGTAGTTATACGAAAAATGTCGATAACAACCATAAGTTTGTATGGATGTACACTGTCGGCAAAAACAGATGAAACATTTTAACTTTTTAAGTGTGATTCTTAAATTAGTAATGCTAAAATAAATATGCTTGGAATTGGAAGACTGTAATTTATAAATAAACACGAGTATCTATACAAGAATTTTGTTTTGTCCTATAGTGTAAGTTTGTTGTTGCATTAGTGCAATGAAAATGTACTTACATGTATTTAAACTTATTTGTAAATGCTTGCAAATGCATACGTATGTATGTATGAATGTAGTAAATATATACAAAGTTACTGATAAAAATATATAAAAACTTACATTCTCACATACTAAGTACAGAAATAGTATGTGCATACATATGTACATTATGGGTATAACTTTGAGTCATGTTTTGAGAAATCCACCGTAGTTTGTAATGCCTAAAAATATTAGTCCGACACCTACCTTAAAGAATAACAAATGACTCAGAACCACTTTCTGGTTCGATTGGACAATAACTATCCGTCCATCCATTTGGCTGTCCATGTAAGCCTAGTGCGCATATTTTTGGAAATCGGTCCATCCATAAATGTGCTCGTAAATTAAGGAGTTGGACCTAATATATTTCTGAGATATGTGTGTTGGTGATAACACAAATAAGAATTTTACATTTAAAACAGTTGCATAACTGAATATTATGAAGATGAGTCCAAAGAACCGATTATATCTTCTTAATTTTTTTATTAACAAAATTACTCAAGCACAGTTTTTAGAATCATTAAAATATTGGTGCATTGTAAATTAAATATTGAAAAACAATTATACCCCTAATGTAAGTGCATATATCATTTTCTAGTTAATTAGTATTAAGAAGAAATAAAAACAACAGAAAAAAAAAAAGTTAAAAAGAAGAATAAGGAAAATTAAATTAATATTCGTTTCCAGTTAAACAATCCCTTTTTTCATTGTGTTATTCGCATATGTTATGACCATATAAGGGGGTTTCTTTCCATCTAGGATCTACAATTCTTTACTTGAACTTCACTGGAGATGAAAAACGACAACAAGAAGATGAAGACAACTTTTTAGAAACACTTAACTATGGAGCTGCATACGAGTATAAAAAAAATACCGAACGAAGCATTGACGTCGTCAAATATAGTTGTCTGCTTCAGATGTTGTATTATGTGGCAACTTCTCTAAAGAGCAATGAAATAAAGAGCAACAATTAAAATAAAACTGATTTGATGACGACAAATGCAAGCTAATGCAGCTGTTATTACATAAACTAACGCACACTTTGCTTTAAATATTTTTTTACTAATTTAAAATTTAAACAAAGACTTGCAATGGTATAAATTAAGAGTTTAGTATTTATCTTGTGACAAACTTTTACTTTGTGACAAAAATTGTGTTGTAGCTTTCTGCAGTTACAAACATCAAAGTTTAAAAAAATATAGTTTAGTGCTTCTTTTTTAATGAGTAGTATAAGGGCTCAAAATATATATTTCATGAAATTTAAGATTAAAGCAGCAAAAACAATATAAATATTTAGCCAATTCACAATGTGTGCTATTCTGTCCTATTTGTCCTATTGTCTAAAATTTTATGACTGTCATAAAAATGTTGATATTTCATATTTAAAAATATAATATGACAATACAACATTGAAACTCATGTTTTTTTGCTATGCTATTTAATTCAGTGATGACAGACTTACATTTGAACTTTGTTGAATCTGCCATAATTGTATCCATTGCATATTTTTCACACAATTCCTCCACAATTTTTTCTTTTTCTGTCTTTTTATTTTAATAATTTAATAATAAAAATATTTTTATTTATATTTGACGTTTGATGTTTATTGAATGTGTGTATTCAGTAATGACGTTTATGAAAATAAATAATATACAACAGGCCGTTCACAACAGTGCTATTTGGCCTTAAATAGTATTTTATGACTTAGGACTTTAGAATACATTGTGAATTGGCTAATTATTTTGGCACCTTATTGGTGCTATTTATATCATTTGCTTTAAAGCGATAGAATTTGTGTAAAAACTATAATAAAAAATATAAAAGTTTTTATCATAGATCGAAAATCACGATATCACTAAAAGAAATCTCAGACATTTCGTAATTTTAGCACTAAAATCCCGATTTTTAACTGCTTTTAAGGAACTGAAGAACGATTCCATACGAAAAAAAGCTTTTGCATATAAATATCTTTCATTTAAAAAAAGTCCAGTGGCAAAAAGAATTGTTAAAAAATGTTGTGCATATCGGCCAATAATTGACCAAAGCGCTCCCATATAAGGACCACTTCCGAAAATCACTAATTAACTAACTAACATAATAACAAATAAGTATCATCATCGATCAGTCCACTATTAGTTATAATTGAATAGACAGATTTAGAAGGAAAATATTTTATACAAAAGTTTATTAAAATATTAAAGACAACAATTGAATGTGTTTATTGTATGACTACTTGATAACGAGTAAAGAAAAATTAGAAAATGTATAACATAATTTGAAACATAAAATTCAAAGGTAAATTATTTAATTGTAATATACTGATGTATTTAACAGTTATAGCCCTGATATAAGACCGTCTTCTGAAAATCATTAGACAAAACATTTTTAATAAGAGATAAAATTTAATTAAAATAATTTGCACATGTGCTACAAAATTGTCTGATGATCGTCCATAATATGTCATACCTCTCATATAGCGACCATTTCTGAAAAATGGTTTTACTTACATATATATATACTAATGTAGGGCTTGACCGACTATATTTTCATACTTGTTTACCTTTTTAATTTAAGAATATAAAAAATTAATTAAGAATTTAAAAACGATTGAATATAAAAAAAACAAAAGTTGTATATAATTCCAAATTGTATTTGTATTTTCAAAAAAGTGATCAACTTTATTCTCTTAGATAGTATTTTTCCGCTGTAGCATAGTGTTATCAAGTTATTATAACTTGCATATAAACCCAAATCCAGAAAATGACTCCTTATCTCGCACTTATAAATTACCAGCTAAAACCCGGCGTGCTTCGCTACCCCCAAGGAAATGAAATAAAAGTGAAGATTAAAAAATTATTTATTTATTTTGCAATTCTTATCCACACTTTTTCTTAGAGGTTAGTTCTAATTCTTTCTTTTGAAGCGCAATCCGATGTTAAATTATTATTTTGGTATTTTATTCAAGACGCAAGCCAAATTGCTCTATTTTTTAGTGCCCCGATAGACTAGGCGATAGATAGTATGCTAGACTATCAGTCAGAGGGTTACGGGTTCGATTCCTGGCAAAGACTCTGGGTGTTTCCTGCAGATAAGCCAAAAATCTTCCCAGTTTGTGTTTGTAAACAAAAAACTAATACAAAATTAAGTGTTTTTTTAAGTCTTTTGTTGAGGTTTCAATTCGTTGGACTTCTAGCGAAACAATTCGTTTAAATCGATTGCACGTCATATTTTTTCCACATATGTATGTGATAAATAAAACAATATTTACATGTTACTGTCAAATATTTTCCAAAACCTACTATGTATTTGTGATTCCGAATTTATTCATAAAGCATTTGTCATGGTGAGTGCGGTAACACAGCTGACTGACTTTGTTTACAATTTACATATGTCAAAAGTAATATTTTGTCAAGTGTTTTTGACAGTAGTACTCTATTTTACGCAAACAAAATGCCTGTTGTTTATACCCTTCACCAGCATAGTGGGAGGGTATATTGGATTTGTGCTGATGTTTGTAATACCCAGAAATATTTGTCCAACCTTAAAGTATACCGATCGACTTAGAATCACTTTCTCAGTCGATTTAACGATGTCCGACCGTCCGTCCGTCTGGCTGGCTGTCCATATAAATATATATACATATATCCACGCAAATTTCATCACAAATGAATGATAAATGAAGCCGAATCACATCTACATATTTTGTGCAGATTGGTCCATAATTACTCGTAGCTGCCATATAAGGCCCACTTCCGAAAATCACTTTAATGATCATAAATTTCTTAAGAATGTTGTTAATCGAATAAAATTCGACACAAATAATATACAGAAATAATGACACCTAATTTTATAATGGTCGGTCCATAATTAGTCGAAACTCCCATATTAGACCCTCTCCGTAATTCACTTTAAGCTCCATAAATCTTTTAAAAGTATTTATTACCGAGATAAAGTTTAACACATATAATATTTATATTCACAGACATCATGACACTAAATTTTTGGATGATTGGTCCACAATAGGTTATATCTCCCATATAGCGCCCATTTACATGTACTGGGTGTAGGGTATTATATGGTCGGACTTGACCGATTATACTTTCTTACCTGTTATTTCTATGTTTATTTATTTAGCAGGTACAAAGGGTGCCATACGGTTCTAAGGATACCATTTTTACCCGCTTTGACCGCCCCTCGCGGCCAGAGTTTTGTCCGCTAAGTACAAATAATTTTGGAAAATTGTCGTTGTAAATTTTTGTAAGACCTGGAATTGGAGAACAATATTTCTAGAGCTTTTTATTGAGAAAATAAAATTAAAAATTAGAATTTTAAAAAGTACCAATTGACTTTATTGACTTTAGCCGGATGTATTTAATACCGTAATTCTACGTTAATTTGTTTGTAGCAGATGGTTCCCGGGTACCGGTTTTACGCGTTTTGATCATCTAGAATTTCGAATATCAAAAAAGTACCAAACACGGTTACTATTTTTATCGGTTTTTGTCCGTTTTATCCCCTTTACCGTCCGAATTTCAAAAAAGCACTTCTTAGTGGATCCATTTGATGCCTTAGCGGTTTGGGCTGTGTAATGATGAATGAATCAGTCAGTCAAGTCAGTCAATCACGTTTATGTATACGAGTTGTATATGGAGTGGAATCAATGTAGAATTTTTTATACAATTTTGCTTATAAATATAAAAACTGGTAAAAAAAAAACTTTAAGCATTTAAAATATTACCCAGTGCCTTAAAATTTGATTTCACCTTATTAAATATTATCTTTCTAAGACATAACTAACAACACTTGCTTCATTAACATTATTGCCGCATAGTTATCAATAGTTTTGTAAAAATAATGATAAGCGTGGTGCATTTCTATTTAATGCTGGCGATATAATCTGAACCGATATTTGTATTAAAATACTCATAAATCAAATGAAAAGGAAAACATGTTTATTATTTCAATACATATCTGTAATAATATGTTTGTGTGTGTGGAAATGTGTTCCTGATCATCAAACATTTAAGTTGAACATAACTTTATTCTTTACTCTGTCAGATCACATCACGTAAACACTCATGTGTAAGACGAACGTGTATGGAAGGAACACAATGCATTGTCTCACGATGGGATGGATGCATGCAGTTCAACAGACGACGGATGGCTCGCAGTTTGGTTGGCTGGCTGCTGCTTTAGTTGGTTAGATGGATGGCACTACTCACACACATATAAGCATGCTCCGCAAGATCAGTGCAGAACTGTTTATGTGGATGTTTGTTGGTGAAGGATGAATTTGTTCTGTGTTGTTGCTGTTGTTCTGATATTGGAGATTTCGATGATGCTGCCGTTTGCTTTTTCTTTTTATTGTGTTACTGTTGTTGTTTAATAGTGCGGCCTGATAAAGTTAAATGTTGCAAGTGGGTATTTATTTTATTTTCGCGTACATATGTATAAGTGTTTTTGTATCTATAAGAAGGGATCAACCACTTTAGAAACTTTAATATAAAGTGAACGTGCGTGTTTCTATATTTTTTTGTTCTTGTATAATTTTTTTATTCAATGCTGCCCTTTTTGTTTCTATGTATGTTTATTAATTCAAAGGCCTTGTACGTATTAATGCCAGGGTTATCAGACTTTCTGTTGTTGTCAGTCGTCAATAATATCTAATAAAAAGTGTAAAGTTTTTTATTTCGTAAGACTAGAGAAATATGTGTAAATCGATGGTCTCATGTAGAAAGGCCCTAACTCGCATATTTGAAACTTTACAGGAGAAGGTAAAAACATAATAGAAACTGTAATATTCAACATGTAACTTTTTTTGTACAACTGCTTATAAAAGCGTTATTTTTTACGTTATTGCAATAAATTTTTGCGTTAAATGCATTGGAATCGCAAAAAAAACAAATTTCGAAAAAAAATTTTACAGCTAGTGCAGATAAACTTGCGATAAAAATTAGAGAAGAGTGCAATTTTTCGTGCTTCGCAAGTTGATTCAATATGAATCTAGTTGATTCGCTCTTAAAATTTTGTATGGTGAAGCAAGTTGTTTCACTCATGATTGAGGTGTGAAGCATGAATAGAGAGCGAAGCATGTATCGTGGAAACGTAGTGAAGTAGACTTTTTAGTTTCGAACAAACAATTGAAGCAGGAGTTCTACAAAGTAGTATAGTGAGTGACAAAGAAAGTCAGCAAAGAAAATAAATTTATATTATATATTGTAAAGATATTGAATTATTATTATATAAATAGTTATTAAAAAAAACTATGTCAATTCTCAGGCATCACAATAAAGTAAACAGTGGTATCATCTTTATTCCGTAAGTAGTTGCAATTCTTTTATAGGGGAGTTTCGACTAATTATGGACCGACCATTAAAAAAATATGATGTAATCATTTCTGTATATATGAAATATATTCAATATTTTTTGAATACAAACATTTTTAAAAGTGTTTTTAAAATGATTTTCGAAAGTGGGCCTTATATAGGAGCTACGACTAATTATGAACAGATCATCATAAGATTGTACCATATGATTTGTATATACATATATCAAACATATTTGTGGTCAATATTATTTGGTTACCGACTATTTAAGAGAGTTGTGCTCTTTAAAGTGATTTTCAGAAGTGGTGAAATTTGTTTTGATACTTGCATAATTTAAACATTTATGCTTATTACACTCTTACTTCGGAAAGAAATTTGTATGGGGGCCAGGTTAAATAATGGACCGATTTCCACCAGTGTCAATCCCATCCGTCCTTTGGCCGAAAAATATCATGTATACAATTTTATCGAAATATCTTCAAAATTCCGACCTGTACTCTCTGGACAAGCATTACATGAACAGTTAGCCAGACGGACGTCGTAAAATCGACTCAGGAAGTGATTTTGAAGTCAGTCGATATGTCTACTTTAAATTGGGTGTTGGAACAATATTTATATATCTTGCCCACTATGGTGGTATAACGTGTAATTATATACTTGTATAATTGTGAACTACCTATATGGTTTTAATATGGAATTGTTTCAATACTTCATAGAGATGTGTCTGGTTGCTAACACTTTGCTCAAAATCAGATAAATATCGAAGAAATGTGAATTAAATTTCAAACAAAAAGTTTAAACCTGGTAACCTTTTTGATAATATTTAACTTTTTGTGCAGATTCTGTAGACAAATTTTTTTGTTTCTTCTTCCGATGACTTTTTCTACTTTCAAAAAACTTCAATAAGAACTGAACAGAACCAGAATCAGAAAAACAATTGCAACATTATCAAAATGTGTTCTGTTTTCAGATGTGGTTTCATATAAAGTTGTTGGTGCTGTTTGTGTGTTTCTTTTTTTTATGTTGTTGTAGTGGTTACACTTGGCAAACAATGTGTCGTTTTTATATCTGGTTTTCCATCAACATGTTTAGTGTGATCAGTGAAATCATTCAATCTGAAGAAGTTGAAGAAAATTCACTTACTTGAACGAGAAAAATGTAGAAGAATAGATACTAAGAAACTGATGTAATACTTCTAGATACATTAACTTACTTACACACATACAATTTTGCTTTTTAGCTGATTTTTTATTTTTTAATTCTCAATTATCTTCATCTCGTTTGTCCACATCAGAAGTGGGTTTTTTGTTGTATATAGTTGTCATTTATGGTGCAAAGTTCATGTTGATAACTTTAATTGTTAGTTTTTTTTTTGTTGTGGAGCAAAAGTCCTGCACACTGGAGACTTTTGATAATCTACAAACACAAAACCATTCAAAGGAGCATTTATTAAGGGAATGTCAATCAATATTGGCCTGCTATATATTCTTTAGGATGGTATCAAGGAGTTGTATGTCCGGCATCATCAATTGTCAAATTGTTCACAAAAAAGCTCCTATTATTCTCAGTTCGCCTTTCTGCATTTCTTGTTGAAAGTCAAGATTAAAACTGTGACAATAGTTGTCTCATCTACATATGAAATGTAAATGTATTGCTAAAATAAATACTTGATAATTTCTGAGAAAGCATTCAAGTCATAATCTCAATAATAGTCCTAATGGTATTTTAATTGTTTTTGCCTTTAATATAACTCCTCTCGTTTATATACAAGCTACACTCAAACCTCGTTTTATGCGATTGAATCGTTCCAGAGAAAATCGCATAAAACAAATTCGCATAAAAAGATACACTAGCTCCATACTAAAATTAATGATTCGTCCCTGAATTTTGAAAAAAAACGAATAAATTCAAAGTAAAGCATTAAAACTCAAACAAAATCGCATAAAAAAAGTCAACAAAAAAGTAATTCATTTATTAAGAAAACAAATAAACATCTATTCACTACGTACTTAACAAAGAAACAAATATTTACATTGAAGAAATAAATTATATCTCATAATAAAAATCACTAATATGGCGTGTGCCGAGTTTCTGAATTGGCTCTATATCGCTTTCATCACTAGAGGAAACAAACACATCCATGGGTAGATTATTATTTTTATCACTACAAATGTTCTCACTTTGGCTGCAAGGAACATCAAAGTTTTCAGTCAGTTCTTTCTCCTTAGGTACTTGCTGAAAATAATTTGTCATAAGTTTTTGTGATGTTGATTTTTTTTTAACTCTTTTTGTAACTCTTGATATGCCGAAAATGTGTTGTTAAGCCCATGCTGAATTTTTAGTGCCCGTTCTCACCAATACATCTTTATTTTCATTTTTGAACACCACTGGTATAAACCCATCATATTCAGTACAAACAAATAAGAAAATATAGTCGGTCAAGCAAAATCAATTTTTTTTTTTAAATGTTCGGAAGTGTGCCTAATATGGAAGCTATGGCTAATTATAGACCAATTGTTATACAATTTGTTATCATGACTTATTAATGTATATATACAACTTATTTGTGTTCAGTTTTTCTGAAAACCTGTTTTACTCATATACTCGGTTTGCAGCAGAAAAGGGATCCAGAATATATAGTTATACAGTATAGATACAAAGAAAACTGATATCTTGTGGCAAACGAATTTTCTGACAATTCAAAATTCATGAAAATAAATTAAAATTGAAACAATAAACTAGAAAACTCGGCCATGAAGTAGAATAATTCGATTATCGCCATGAATCTCTTTTCTCTGCCTATTTTTTTTGGCACTATCATGAGTATTTGTATTTTATCATGAATTCTATAAGGTATTACAAACGAATTGACCTCAGGTCATCTAATTTTATGAATTTCCTCTTGAACCTACATTTCACTTTTTTAAATTCTGTAACAAAGTACATATGTATATAATTGTCCAGGAAGTATCAAATTTAGTTAGAATCGGAATTGACCATAGGTTCCATATAAGACCCACTTCCGAAAATCACATTAATGCAAGCCAAATTAGTCTAAATACACCCTCTTGTTAATTATTTTTTTAACTTAGTTTAATCCAATAGTGCTCACGCTATGCCCCGGGGGCCGAAAGCTTTTCGTTATGTTCACATACACAAAACGGCTTTTAACGAAACTCAGTACAAAGGCCGTAACAGACCATAATCAAGCATAGGCATTAATAAACTATTTATAAACAACAAAACACAATGTACCTACTTGAGATTGAAAAGAGAATAAATAGATCTCTTTTTTCAGCATTTTTAATATTTTCAGTACACTTTGAATATTTTTAAATGATTGCCTTATATTAATATGTGGAATGTAGAGTAGGAATTTTTTTTTACTTTTATTCATGTCATTATTCATTCATATTTCTATGTAAAGGGTGTTTTTTAAATATATAGAACTTTGAAAGATAACCTTCTAGCACTTTATTTTAAATATGACTTCTAGCATATGACCTCCACGCCACGTCTGGCCTAGGCGTAGTATAATCTGGAGGTTTAATTTTCGATGACTCAATCGTTTCGGGCTAATCGGCGTAAACTAGCAACTTCAAACATAAATCACTTGACAGCTGGTAAAATGGCCGGCAATTAATATTTTTTTAATAGAAGAACAAGTTAGAGTGCAATATTCGGCTGTGCCGAATCTCTAATACCCTCCACCTAAACGTAATAAGAAATACAAAACGACACTGGTTATAGGACCAGAATATTCTTATTCTGTGTTTTCTATTCAGTCTCATTGCAAATTTTATTATTATACCCTACACTACCATAGTGGAGGGTATAATAGAAATATTGGCCCAACACTACCTTAAAGTATGTATACCGATCGACTCAGAATCACTTTCTGAGTCGATTTAACGATGTCCGTCCGTCCGTCCGTCTGGCTGGCTGTCCATGTAAAGCTTGTGCGCAGAGTACATGGCGCAATTTTGAAGATAGTCGTAGCTCCCATAAATGGCACACTTCCGAAAATCACTTTAACGATCATAAATTTCTTAAGAATGTTGTTAATCAAATAAAATTCGACACAAATAATATACAGAAATGATGACACCTAATTTTATAATGTTCGGTCCGTAATTAGTCGAAACTCCCATATAAGACCCTCCCCGTAATCAACTTTAACCTCCATAAATCTTTTATATTCACGGAAGTCATGGTAATAAATCTCCCATATAGGGCACATTTCTGGAAAACTGTTTTATACATATACTGGGTGTAGGGTATTATATGGTCGGGCTTGACCGACTCTACTTTCTTACTTGTTTAAAATGTTTTTAAATTTTATCTAATTTTGACCATTTATAATTGATGCAATTACCAATTCCTACCATAATTTACAGAGTTTGTCTGATATTCATGATAATCTTGAGTGTAGTTTAGCAATTTATAAAATTAAAAGAACATTTTTCCATATTCACAACAAGTTAAGAAACAGACTATAAAAAAGGATAAGATATAAGATGAGGCGTTTTTGTTTGAATTTGATCTCAATAATATTATTTACAAAAGATTTATGGGTGGCATAGCAGAAGTGGACCAATTATAGACCGATAGCTTCTAAATCCAGTATCCACTAATGTGATTTCTATCTATTTTAGGCTTATTTCTGTTCAATTTTATCTTAATAACGTTATTTACAAGAGTTGTATGGTTGGTTGTTATACTCCGAAGTGTATTTAATACGGGAGCTATTGTCAATTATTGACTGACAGTTTTAAAATCCAATAGAATAATTGCCGTATAACCGATACTAATATGATTTCTGGATTAAAATTACTGATCTATTAGTAGTATTTTTGTTGAACTATTAATATTTCAATTTGATATTTTCTTTTAGTTAGGCTTAAGTTCATTTGAATTTAATTTTCATTAAATTGTTTTTACTGAATAAGGAATTATTTAACAACTTGAAAAAATTTTATTTTTGATAATTTTTCTGACTAGGATTCGAACCTGGGTTGTTGGTTGAATTGACATATGTTTCGAGAAACACCACTTTCTCTCATCAGAATTCTTTACGTTCTGACCATTGCACCACTACGGTGCCTGCTAGTCAACAGACAACATCAATCCTTTAACCAGTGACTGGTGGTTCGAAGTTTTCTGTAAATTATCATTTTTATTAATTTCTATTTAAGTTGTTGTTTTTTCCTTTTCTTCAGTTATTTCTTTCGTATTCATGTCGAGACTTCGTCTCGAAAACCTGAATACATTTGTTTTTTATTATGTTTGTTGTGCACTTTCGTACACATGTAAACAATACGGCTTGTGCCTTAGCTATAGGGTAATTAGTAGTATTTTTGTTGAACTATTAATATTTCAATTTGATATTTTCTTTTAGTTAGGCTTAAGTTCATTTGAATTTAATTTTCATTAAATTGTTTTTACTGAATAAGGAATTATTTAACAACTTGAAAAAATTTTATTTTTGATAATTTTTCTGACTAGGATTCGAACCTGGGTTGTTGGTTGAATTGACATATGTTTCGAGAAACACCACTTTCTCTCATCAGAATTCTTTACGTTCTGACCATTGCACCACTACGGTGCCTGCTAGTCAACAGACAACATCAATCCTTTAACCAGTGACTGGTGGTTCGAAGTTTTCTGTAAATTATCATTTTTATTAATTTCTATTTAAGTTGTTGTTTTTTCCTTTTCTTCAGTTATTTCTTTCGTATTCATGTCGAGACTTCGTCTCGAAAACCTGAATACATTTGTTTTTTATTATGTTTGTTGTGCACTTTCGTACACATGTAAACAATACGGCTTGTGCCTTAGCTATAGGGTAATTAGTAGTATTTTTGTTGAACTATTAATATTTCAATTTGATATTTTCTTTTAGTTAGGCTTAAGTTCATTTGAATTTAATTTTCATTAAATTGTTTTTACTGAATAAGGAATTATTTAACAACTTGAAAAAATTTTATTTTTGATAATTTTTCTGACTAGGATTCGAACCTGGGTTGTTGGTTGAATTGACATATGTTTCGAGAAACACCACTTTCTCTCATCAGAATTCTTTACGTTCTGACCATTGCACCACTACGGTGCCTGCTAGTCAACAGACAACATCAATCCTTTAACCAGTGACTGGTGGTTCGAAGTTTTCTGTAAATTATCATTTTTATTAATTTCTATTTAAGTTGTTGTTTTTTCCTTTTCTTCAGTTATTTCTTTCGTATTCATGTCGAGACTTCGTCTCGAAAACCTGAATACATTTGTTTTTTATTATGTTTGTTGTGCACTTTCGTACACATGTAAACAATACGGCTTGTGCCTTAGCTATAGGGTAATTAGTAGTATTTTTGTTGAACTATTAATATTTCAATTTGATATTTTCTTTTAGTTAGGCTTAAGTTCATTTGAATTTAATTTTCATTAAATTGTTTTTACTGAATAAGGAATTATTTAACAACTTGAAAAAATTTTATTTTTGATAATTTTTCTGACTAGGATTCGAACCTGGGTTGTTGGTTGAATTGACATATGTTTCGAGAAACACCACTTTCTCTCATCAGAATTCTTTACGTTCTGACCATTGCACCACTACGGTGCCTGCTAGTCAACAGACAACATCAATCCTTTTTATATAAAAGTTGGTTCGATATCGATATTTATTAGACAATGGTTCTTATATGGCAGCTATAATAAATTATGCGCCGATCTTCTTAAATTCTGTAACAGTGAATTTTTTGTATATGAGAAAATATATTAGTATTAACGTGGATTTCGGAAGTGGACCCTATATAACAGTTTGATTACCGCTATTTATAAGAGATTTATGAGTCTTAAAGTGATTTTCGGAGGAGGGCTTTATATGGGGCATACAGTTAAATATGGACCAAAATTAACAAAATTTTGTGGGATCATTTTTGTATATTATAAATGATCTGTGCAAAGTTTTGAATCCGTAACGATATTTGCAGATGTGGTCCTTGTATGGGAGGTATGACCAATTCTGGGCCGACCTCCATAAAATTTAGTACAACAATTTATTTGCCTATAAAGAGTATTTATGTCAAATTTTAGCCGTTTAACAATATTTACATCAGTTTTATACGTACATAGCTCAAGCTTAGAATTTCGTAAGGACCAATAATATATATATACTTTGTTGGGTCTCAGATGAGTATTTCTCAGTGTTACATACGGAATGACAAACTTATATATACCCTCATTCAGCACTTAGGTGGTGGAGGGTATAATATTGTTCAACTTTGTTGAAATTGAAATTTCTCCCAGTACACGTAAAGTACACTCACCACTACACATAAACGCCGTGCTTTGTGAACACTACTACGCAATAATTAAACTTTAATCATTCTTAATTCAAACTCTTTTTAAAATTCAAAAGAGAATTTAAATACTTTCACACCGCAAAGAGTATACGATTTATTTTCAAAGAGAGAAAAGTATTTAAATTCAGTGAAAGAAGAAAAAACAATTGTTAAACAAAAATGCGTTCTGAATTTTAAAAACCTGAAGTGTTTATGTTTCTCCTTTCACTTTGCGAAAACAAACTACACAATCAGTGTGACCAGGGGCCAAATTAACGCATTCTTGATCGAATGAGCTATCGTATCGAAAAATGATTTCGATATCGAAATTATGATAAAATGTACTAAATTTCTTGCTCGATATCGTTTGCCATAATCTCAAATAAGAAAATTACGATCAATTTTATTCGATATCGAATGCGGTAATTTGGCCCCAGATCTCAAAAAGTTCAGCGGCTTCCGCTTTTCTGAGTCAAAAATATGCTAAAACTTGTTTTAAAATGCCAAAAAATGTGCTACATTTTTGAAATATTTTTTTGAAATATTTTTTAACAATTTGAGGTACACATGATTAAAAAATAAACTTTTATAGAAATAATACAACTTTGATCTCAAGAACAAACCTTATTAAGGTTCTCTCCAGGAGTCTAAACTAAAAGATCACTCAGTTGTTAAATATTTTTTGAGTGATTCTTCTATAATTTGAAAACTTTTATTTAATATTTTAATCCACAAATCATTTTGTTTCTTATTTTATTATACACTACATCACCATAGTGGAGAGGGTATATTTGATTTATGCTGGTGTTTGTAACGCCTAAAAATATAAGCCACTTTAAAGTATACCAATAAACATAGAATCACTTTCTGATTCGATTTAATGGCTGTTCACGCAAAAGAGTTGAACTTGGTCCATTATTTTACTTAGTCCGCATACAAAAGTGCTCCCGAAATAAGGCTTTATCGATCATAAATTTGTTGTTTATAAACGTATCACAACAAATTTTGCCACAAATAATTTGTGTAGGAAACCTAATCACGCCTATAAATTTTGTGTACATCGGTTAATAATTAACCATAGCTCCCATATAAGGTCCACTCCCGAAAATCACTTTAATGTTCAATATATATAGATATCATAATATCTAATTTCATAACGATTGGTTCATAATTAGTCATAGCTCCCATAAATCTCCTAAAAATACTGGTATCCAAATGCAATTCAAAACAAATAAGTTTTATATTTATACAAAATCATGATTGGTCGATAATTAGTCAAAGCTCCCATGTAAGACCCACTTTTGAAAATTACTTAGTATACTTTCTTAGTTGGGGCCAGATTACCGCATTCGTGATCGATTGAGCTATCGTATCGAAAAATGATTTCGATATCGAAATTATGATAAAATGTACTAAATTTCTTGCACGATATCGAATGCCATAATCTCAAATAAGAAAATTACGATAAATTTTACTCGATATCGAATGCGGTAATTTGGCCCCTGGTTTTTATGGAATTCATTCCACTAAATAGACGTTTAACTTCTGAATTACTAAATGGCAAAACTAAAATTCTTATAACAAAAGATGAAAGAGAGTTTTTGTGAAACGTATTCTTGTTTTGATTTCCCCACTCATATAAAGTTAGTTTTTGCTATTTTAGTTAAAGTGTTGCAATTTTATCTCATTTATGCTTTAAAATGTTCACATTTTAATAATTTTCCTTTTTTCAACCAAAAATAAACAAGTATTTCTGAGATTTTAAAAAGTTAAACATTTTATCAAAAAAATGCTAAATATAAAATTTTGCAACTAAATCAAAATAAAATAAACTTAATTTAGTCGCCATTATGCTAATATGGTCACACTGTACGCAATGGTGTACGCAATCGTACTGATGTTGGAGGCAGAATACGAGTAGAATGAAATCGAGTACGAGTATCTGTGTGCTGCACACAAATGTAAATGTGCTTGTAAATTGACTACATTGTTAAGTCGATGTTTTCTTTTATTATTTTCTTTTCTTCTGGATTGTTCAAGTCATCGCCCGTAACCAAATGTTGTGACCATGGAGGTATAAATGGAAGTTACCTTTGCTATGGCCATCAGTTGTTAAGTGAATTCTAGATAGAAGAGTCGAACGAAAAAGCCTTTTAAGAAAAATTTAAACAATCACACTGCTTGCCATAATGAATTGGTTTATTAGTGAGTGTCTTATTGAATTGTGGTCGTTGTTTGTGTAACTAAATTTATCTCTAAAATTATTTCTGCATTGTAGAAGTGTTTTTAGTATTATTGCCATTATTGGGGCGGTATAAAGCCAACACCATAGAGGAAAGAAATTTATTCGCCACCGAACTTTTCCAAACTGTAGCCACACAAAGCCAAAACGAAAATGTCATCATTTCACCAGTGTCTGTGCAAACAGCTTTAGGTTTAGTCTACTATGGAGCTTCTGGCCAAACGGCCACTGAACTGCAAAAAAGTCTTCATGCCACGGCCCACCAAAGTAAGGACGGTTTAGCCCAGGGCTATCACAAACTTTTACATTCATTTATTAAGTCAAAAACAGTGCTGGAAATTGCCAATAAAATTTTTGTCAACGATAAATTGCAAATATCTCCGGATTTCAAAAAAACTTCTCAAATATACTTTGACTCCGATGTCGAACAATTAGATTTCGCCAACGAATCGTACTCAGTTGATCACATCAATCATTGGCTGGCCGAGAAGACTAATGGAAAGATTGATAATGTCATTCAGAGACTTGATCCCGAGACTAATGTAGCCCTAATTAATGCCATTTACTTTAAAGCCAAATGGGCACGTCCATTTATGGATGATGCCACTAGTGATCGCGAGTTTTGGATAAACAATGAACAGTCTATCAAAGTATCCACCATGTTTGCCGACAATTGGTATTATTATGCTGAATATCCTGATTTGGATGCCAAGGCTTTGGAGCTATTTTTTGAGAACATTGATCTTACCATGTGGTTCATATTGCCCAACAAACGTGATGGTCTCTTCGAGTTGGAACAAAAATTGAAGGGAGTTAATTTCAATGATCTCGAAAGGCTGTGGGAATGGAAGAGTACAACGGTCTATTTACCAAAATTCAAATTTCAATTTGATACCGACCTGAAGCCATCCCTACAAAAGGTAAGTTTCATAGTGTACATCCATATACATGTATGTATGCACGAGTATGTGTATGTGTTTAATGTTTCTTATATCTATGAATCTTTCAGCTTGGCATCAATACCATGTTCTCGAATTCTGCCGATTTTAGCAACATGTTTGATAAACATGCGTCCAATATGCACATTTCACAGGTACAACACAAGGCCTTCATCGATGTCAATGAAATTGGCTGTGAAGCTGCTGCCGCCAGTGGTAAGCAAAGCCTTTGTTTAATATTCTCTTCAAAAAAAAAAAACAAAATAAGACACAACAAATTAGCAGTAATCAAACTCATCTTTCTTTCATTCCATTTACCATTTGTCCATGTAATTTATTGCAGTTGCTGTTGGTGTGCCCATGTCTCTGCCCATAGACCCCAAAACATTTGTGGCCGATCATCCATTTGTTTTCATAATACGTGACAAGACTGCCGTCTACTTTGCTGGTCACATTGTTAAGCTCGAAGACACTGCAACTTAATGACATTCAAAGTAAATTCTAAGAATAAAATAATGCACAATCCATTCTTAATAAGAAGTATTCCTACAGACAGATAAAAATGCTTTAATGCACTCACTACTCATCACACACACATTTTGAATTTTGTAAGAACAATTTTAAATTATAATATCACATACGCTCTCATAAAGAAAATACATTAATTATTAATTTTAATCAAACGAGTTTTATTTGCAAAATGGGAATGTATAGATCTTGTAGTATTTCTAGTATTGAGAATTCTTGCACTGCATTGAAATTAATCAGATTTACATATTCATCCATTCAGAAATATTAGCAAGGATTATGTACGAGTATGTGTAAAAGCTATAGTTGTAGATGTTCTTTATTTTATGATGCAATAGTTATGATAGTTATTTTTGGAAGTGGATCTATCAAGTGGCCGTCTCAAAATCCAGCAGTATGATTTTTTCATGTAAAATTTGGTTTCGATATTGATAATTTTAACGAGTTTCTTCAAAGTGGTCCATATAGGGGTCAATGTGATCAATTCATAAAATTCGGTAAGGCTATTTTTATATAAACTAGCTAAAACCCGATGTGCTTCGCTACCACCACGACAATGAAATAAAATTGAAGATTAAAAAAACATTTTCTATTTTGTAAATCTTCTCCACACTTCTTGCAGATTAGTTTTAATTCTATCTTTTTTACCCTTCACCTTAATAAGAAGGGTATATATGCATAATTTTGTCATTCCGTATGTAATTTCCACAATATAATTTTTCGACCCTATAAAGTATATATATTCTGGATCCTTATAGATATCGGAGTCGATTAAGCCATGTCCGTCTGTCTGTCTGTCTGGATGTTCAAATCAATTTTCTGAAGTCCGCGGATATCTTCGGGTTCCAAGTCTTCAATAATTCTCTCAGACATGCCCTCGAAAAGTTTGCTATTTAAAATCAGCAAAATCGGTCAAGGCCAACCAGAGGTATGGACCAATATGTGAGACAACCTCCGTAAAAATTTCATATATTTTGTCCATTTTATTGCAATATTTTGAAATATATTGCAGATAATACCATGACATTTTGTATACGTTGTTTTTATGATAAAAGAAGAAAGTGTGCGGAAAAAAGTAAGAATCAGTCTATGATTTCTATGATATATATATTTCCGAAATAAATGCCTATAAAATTGGAATATCAAGACAAAATTCAGCAAAAATAAGTTTCATGCAAAAACAAATTTTTTTTTTAGTTCGGTCCATGTTTGACCATAGACCCCATATAAAGTCCACTTACAAAATTTACTTAAATACGTATAAAACAAATATAAATAATGGTACACGGCTAATATTTGACATAAATAGTCTTTATAGGCAAATAAGTTATTGTACCAAATTTTATGGTGGTCGGCCCATAATTGGTCTTAGCTCCCATACAAGGACCACATCTGAAAAAGACATTTATCTCTATATATATTGTATAAATATCGGTACCGACTCAAAACTATGCACAGATCATTTACATATATACAAAAATCATTCCACACAATTTTGTTAATTTCGGTCTATTTTTAACCGTCTGCCCCATATAAAGCCCTTTCCCGAAAATCACTTTAATACTCATAAATCTCTTATAAATAATGGTACCCTTATTTTTACATACATGCCTAAATCAAACTGCTAGATTTTGAGAATATCGGTTCATATATGACAATATCCCCTACATAAGGTCCACTACCGGAATTCACGTTAATAATTAATAATAATTAATATATATCTTAAATATACTGTTATTATGTTGAAATTCGACATCAAATATCCTCATAGGCATGAAAATAACTGTTCCAAAATTTAAGAAGATCGGCCCATAATTTGTCATAGCTGCTATATAAGAACCATTTCCAAACAAAACAAATAAACCCACAAAAATGTGTATTAAATATCGATATCGACCAACTTTTATATGGATCAGACATTTTAATCCAGAAATCATATTATTATCGGTTATACGGCAATTAGGCTACAGATATCTTCGGGATCCAAGTCTTCAACAGTTCTGTCAGACATGCTTTCGAGAAGTTTGCTATTTAAAATCAGCAAATAAATAATTAATTAATTATAACATTATTAATTAATAGATGATCTATTAATTCGTATTGGTATATAGAGTAAAAATAAATTTCTGTACGCTGTAATATAAAATTTAGATAGGTTTAAATTATTATATAATTTCTATTGTAATAGAAATTTATTTTTGCAAAAAATTACATAAAAAAATATGTGAATGAATGAAAATTTATTTACGAAGTTTTTCAACTTTAAAAATTTATTTAATAGAATTTAAATAATAACTATTATTTTTAAATTATGGTTTGTATAATTATAAAATAGTTTTATTTTATATGATATTTATTATTTTAATTACTAAAATAAAATATTTAATTTAATTATAAATATATTTATTATTTTTAATTAATAGTTTATTCAAATAATAAATATGTAGGGGATATTTTTAATAATTTAGGAGTATTTAACAATTTAAAATTAATAATATAGTAAATATATTATTATTGTTTAGGTTTAATTAAATTATTTATAATATATTTTCATAGTATGAATTTAAAAAGATATTAGATTATTTATTTTTTTTTCATTCATGAACTTGTGTTTGTAATTAAATCTGACTTATTGCCGGCAGACATAAAAATGCACATTGCAGGCGCACAGCCATAGAAAATGTCTGCAATATATTCTAAATTCAGGGTAAATTTTCAACCTGTCATCATCTGTGTAGCGCCACCATGTTTGATCATACACAGATGCTGCAACAATTCATGAATATTTATATTAAAAAGTTTAGACTACATTTGTGATTTGTTTATTTTTTCCTCCCGCTTCCAACTTACTCGTAAAAGGCATGTGGACATTAAACTGCAAATGTGTTGTAAATGGATGTTTTGGTTTGTTTCAATTGTTGTTTTTCTCTGGCAAAGCAAAATAGCTGGACTATTTTAGTTTCCCAATTGATTTCATATTTTATGCTTATACATAATAATTAATGTGTTTACAATTTTGTTGTTATTTTCTTTCTATTAAACAACATCAACTTGTCAATCATCATGATCATCGATATACTGGCAATTGTTACCATTTTCAATTGCCATTAAAGACCTAGAGTCAACTGAGTGGCTGACTGTATGTACAGAGCTGGATTATTGTGATGGTGACCACTTAAGTCCTCTGGTAATATGAGAATTTGCTTGTTACACAGAGTTACTGGTAAAGACAATTGGTTTTATAATTATAGAGTCAAAACGTAATATTTTAGGCAAAGTCCAAAGTTAGGTTTCTGTGGCCACAATCAAATCAGACTCATTCATTCGAACCGCAGTTCTCGAAATTGCAAACTAGTTTCATCAACATTTTCTGAATTAAATTTATGCTCGTAATGTATAAATTAATATCGTCAGTGTGCTTACAATTAGTTTGCGTACTGTATTTTGAATTCATTCGAGTGTAGAGCACAGAGAAGTACTGTTCGAATACCATGTTTATTGCAATTATTATTTGATTTCATTTATATGGTTATAACAACTAAATGCAACCATTTAGGTATGATCGTGTAAAATGTTTATGTTTATTTATGTGTATTTATTTATATTATGAATTCTTATGTGCCATATATGAACACATCCAGATGTACATATGTACGTATATAAGTGCATACATATATATAAATGTATGTACATGTTTACTGGAAGCGTAAAAATTTAGTTTGCATTGCATTTCTTTCATTTTATAATACTTTACGTACTTGAATATTAACACATCATTTTATTTTAATTTGGTTTCTTTTTGATTTTTATATTTTAGTTCTGTTTTTATATACGAGTACATACTTTTATATTTACATCTTGACCCAAAAAGGCATTCAGACAGAATTCATACATTAAAACGCTGTTTCGGAATAAACACATTTCCACTCATACACGCACTCATAATCATTGTGAAATGAAATAAAAAACAAAAGAAAATAACGAAAAAAAACTCTTAAAACTCAAAACAAAAAAATAACAAAATTCTATGTACTTGTTGTACTTGCACCTGCAATAAACAGGGAGTCGTAAAATTTAAATAAAACAAATGCAACGAATGAAAAATAGTTGGAATGAATAAAACTAAAATAATATCATCACCATCATTTATAAGACAAGGAATAAATGTACTACATACAAATGTATCAAACACGATCATTTAGGGTAAACAAACTGGGATATAACGATTCTTGACAAGTTTTTCCATGGATGACAACATTAGAGGAGGAAAAACTTAATAAGCAAAACCTGATGTAATCTAATAAAGGTTTTACACAATGCCTGATTAAATACGAGTATATTTACAAATATACATATGTATGTACCTATACATACCTATGTGTACGTTGAAATATAAATTTCAACATACACCCATCGTAAAAATTACCACATCCGTACGATACCAAAGGTATCCAAATAATTTAGAAGCATTAATAGTATGTACATCAACATTTCACGTATGGTCAATAATGGCCAATATCGAACTTACAAATTATGTAAAAAATCTGACAAATCGATCCATAAATACCCAGACAAAAGTGAGTAGCTAGAAAATATCGGAATATATAATTTAGCCACGATATTTGTAATACATCGAAATATTGGTCATCTATATATATATATATATATTGAAATTCTAAGATGATCTAGTTATGTCCGTTGAATGCATACAGGCAAGGACCGAGGGCGATGAAATTTTCCCCATAATACTCTCGGTTAATCAGAAAATGGAAAAAGTAAATCAAAACTAAATTTAGTCCAACATTTAAAGACAATTTGAGGGTGCTGTAGCTTCATTAATTAGCGGGTTTGATAATTAGTCATGAGTTTTATATTTGTGGCCTGGCTTCGATTCCCAACCGCTGCCACTCAAACAACATTAGTTTCTGATAATTACACTGTGCTAGTTGGAAAAAGTGCTAAGCGGGGCACCTGGCGGGTTAATTCAGGTACGCTGAATCCTGTGGTGCTAACAGTTTTTTTTAGGTTAGCTCTTGTTTTCGAAATATACCGTTATTTCGATAATGGAGGAGGTTGCACAACATATATTCGCGTAACTCAAAAACGGTTTAGTTTATTGAATAAACTAAAAACAAACGAAATTCTGCAATGAAATTTTCTTTAAGTAAGGATCAACTATTTCTAATATGCGCAGTCGTTGTAGAAACATAATTTTTTTCTGGCCAAAAAAAAAATAGTTTTTTAGCAAAATTTCGAAAATCGAAAGATGAAATATATAATAACCAGACGAAACTTCATGAATTAAAATATTTATTTTTGTTGTTAATTAATAATTATTAGTTTTCTATCCAATCATAACTAATATTTATAACTGTGCCCTCCTTCGGTGGTATAGCATTAAAACGCCACCTAAGTAAAATAATTAAATAAAGGCTATAAAACCAAGCTTTAGCATTAATGTGCCTACTCACCACCAGAGGCGCTGCAATTCTGCACTAAAAACAAACATAATGATATAAAAAGTTTGCTTCTTTCACCACCTTTACTTCTTCAACTATCACTTTTTCAAAGAAAGTAACACAATTAATTAATTAATATGTAGGCATATTGAATGTTACTTCTCTTTAAAAAAACATCTAAACGAGAAGACCTACAAAATTCGGCACAAATAGTTATTGTTAATGGCTTACTTATATGTTAATCGGTAACAAGATAATTCATTATCTGTATTATATTGTGGTGGGCTTGGCATGCATGTATTCAATGGTTTTGCTGGCACATACGCATTCTTTTGGCAACAGTTTTCATGACCATTTTCCATTAATGTAGCTGATTTTCGATGATGTAAAGTTGCATTTAGTCATTCAATACACGAGTAATTGTGACTTGTTGACAATGACTTTGATTTAGAATAAATCTGTAAAAAGAAATCTAATTCTAATCACCTAAACGAAAGAGTATCAGGAAAAGTCTTATCCATATTTATTTCTAAAAAAAAAATTTTAATACCTATTAATCTAATATTGTTAAAAGCATGATTTTTCCCAGATTGCCTGTTGGATTGACTATCAAAATAATAATAAGTTTCTAACAAATGTATGGGCTTATTTTGAGAGGGTCCTGTAGACAAATATGGAGCTGTTTTAATGACCCAGAAAAACTATCTTTGCAAAGTAATGTGTTAAAATGGTAAGTTTTACCACTTACACTTATTATTACTAACATGTGATAACGATATCACAGGCGAGTACTTACCACAACAGCGTAGAAAGATGTCATTACTAAAACTATTAAATAACGCATTGATAGTTAGGTATCATTTTCTAGTCATTAGCATGAGCAACAGTTATATAACATACATATAGTGTAACAAGTAACTACTACTTCCAAGTAATGTGAACGGTATATAGTAGCCATTATTTAGTAATTGCATGTCATTACCTAATATTTGCTGAGGAAATAAAAGACATAACATAAATATGTATATAAAATAATGGTCTTTGTCGTTCAATCGAACACAATCTACTGAAAACAAATGAACAATTTTTTAGTGCTCAGATGCATATTATGGGCACTATTATTTAAAAATAATATCTCTTAGTATTTTGAAGAACCAGTATTTTTAGAAAGAGTAAGAAGAGTATTTGTTTATATATGTAAATATGTATACTCTCTTTGGATTGATGAATAAAGAGGGGATTTTAACGATCTCGCCAAGAGTTGTATAATTTTGAAAAGTTTGTTTACAAAAACAAGAAAAGCAGCAGCAGCAAACTAAATGTTTATGTTGCCAGAGATCGACCAGTATTTTGCCATTAAAGCAACAGATAAATTTTGTTGTTTTGTTTTAATCTAACAATTCGTTGTGTTGCTTTAGTCTTTAGTTTACTGTTTAAGATACAAAATCTTTACAATAAATGAACGGATAGACGGTTGAATGTATCGCATAGATGTGGATACAAGTTGGAATGGAAATATTATTTAAAGTTGTGTTTATTTTTTCCTATTTATCGGATGCAAAGAAAAGTCTGCTAAAGAAAATTATACGCGCCTTTCTTACTTACGTTACGAGGTTTTAAATTAAAGCCGAATTTTAAATGAAAAGATATATTGCCAAAATTTATATTGGAAATTGCCGTTAGCAAAAAGTAATTGTAAAGAAAAATAAGAAAAAATATTGTTAAAAAAAAAAAATCTAAAATAAAAAGTGGTAAAAAAAAGGAAAATAATTTTTCTTATTTTCTACAATATATGTCTGTATGTACGTATGTATTTAGTACCTGTGTTTGTGTTAAGTGTATGTGTGTTAGTGCTTTGACAACAGTTTGCGTGACGTTGCGAAACAAGAAATATAGATCGTAGTTTTAAGCAGAGCGGACGAGTCGAGTTGATTTTTCTTATTTTGCAATTTGGCTCAAAATAGCCAATGTCCTCGTCTTAGGCTGCTTAATAAGCAGCAGCCATGTTCATTAAAGTGTCTTAACAAAAACAAAATATTCTGCACAAAAAATACAATAGCTAAAATAGTAAAAAAAATATATATATAAGTACAAACTGACATACGAATCTATGCAGTTTGTACATGTGACAACAGCAACAGAAATAACCAAGATAAAAGTGCAACAGCCAACAGTGGCAATTGCGGCATCATAAACCAAACACTTTGAAGGTTTTTTTGTTCTTACTGGTTTTCAGTAGATTATTTTCGTTTTTGCTGCTTCTGTTGTTATCGACTTTATAAGCCTGGTTTTAGTTTTATATTGTGCAATTTAAGCCGCAAGTGTTATCAACGTTCTTTTTGGCTTTAATTGATGTATTTGGCTTTTTCTCCAAGTTTGTTTTAGTCTGTAATTAAAGTTTTAATCAATAATATAAATAAACAAGTTAATGAAAAAGATAAAAATATAACAGAAACTGCAAAAAATTCAATCTAAAATCTACAAAAATACAATTTTATTTAAATCAATAATAAAAATCACATCAATTTAAAACAATTAATTAAGTTATAATGCCAAGAAAGTACAAACAATGCAAAAAAAAAGTACATACAAACGTCACTACTCTACATAAAAATAATAGAATGTTAAAGACTTTAACCAAATAAACAAAAAATATATAAAATGTTTTCAAATAGTTTCAGTAATTTAAAAAAAGTAACCAATGGTTTTTTCTTTTATTGCTAATAAGCCACATCAAATTGAGTTAAAAAAGCCATTAAATGTATTTCAAGATAAAGACCGCAATAAAAACCAAAAATAAAAAGAAAACAAATAAAAGGAAATACGTTTAAACCACAAAATAATTGTATTAAATGCCACACATATTCAACCACAAATATTCCACACAAAATACACACGAAATTATATATTATAAATTACACAAAAAAGTGCTATAAATTTAATTTTAATCCCTCAAAATTAAGTGCCCAAATTAAAAATGTTATAAAAAATCACAAAAAAGCAATTCAATAAATAAAAGTTTAAAAGGTGTTTTTTAAGTGTTTCATTTCACAAAAAAAAAATATTTAAAAATTTTGCAAATACTGCAAGGTTACTTATGATTTCTTAAATAATAAAAATAGCATTGCTAAACAAATATGGATACTAACTTGCATCATCCTCCTGAATTAGAAAGGTAAGTCTTGTGATTGTTTTTTATATTAAATCAATTGACCGCCCACTGTCCCTAAAACATTGTAAATAATATTTAGCAGTGCAAGTTTTTATTTTTTGTTAATTCTGTTGAATTCGTCTAAAAATACACATGTGTGTGTTAATTTATGTCATTATAAAACAAACTAAAATGGAATTTTAATTAATAAATTCATTTAGCTAACGACTTAGTTGCTATTCACACATTACTCTGATTGTTAGCCAGAACATAGTTAACCAGATCAAATACATAAATAAAACAAATTATATGTAAAAAAAACTTAACATATGAAAACAAGTTAGTTCGGCTGTACCGAATCTTAGATATCCTCCACCTAAATATAATAAGAATTATCATTATTCAGTATTTCTAATTCAGTTTTAGCGCAAAATTTATTACATTTATTTCAAATGTTTTTAAATTTTTATCTAATTTTAACCATTTATAAATCTAAAATAAATTTTTTTTCCATATTCACCAGCTTAAGGAAAAGAGTATTAACAAGGGTAAGGTTATAAGGTGAGGCCTATTCTAGCAGAATTTCATATCAATCAGACCTGGGGGATCTCAATTACAATTACAATTACATGTAATTTGTAATTGAGGTAGTCTAAATTACAATTACAAGTAATTGTAATTGAAAGTAAGGACTTAACACAATTACAATAAAATGTAATTGTAATTGAAAAATGTCAATTACAATTACTTGTAATTGTTAATTGAAAAAAATCAAATACACATTACATGTAATTGTAATTGAAAATGTTCAATTACTAATTACAAGTAATTGTAATTGTAATTAATCAACAAATAATTACTTGTAATTGAACAAAATTCAATTACATTTTTAAAACCATAAAATAAAACTTAAAATTCTTAAAACGATTTTCTAAATTATATAAAAAAAAATTGTTGGATGTATAAAAAAAATTATGGAATAATTATGAATTTATTAAAATGTATTGTACAAAGTTCGGTAGAATGATGATTTTTTTATAATATGTAATTGATAATTTTTGTAATTAAATACTTTTTTGACAATAAATACTTAAAAAAGTAATGATTACTTGTTTTTTTTTAAATTACTTAATGAAATTTTTTTTTCCAATTAAATGTAATTGTAATTGGATTTTTTTCCAATTACAATTACATGTAATTGTAATTTAAGAAATCTTCAATTACAATTACATGTAATTGTAATTTAAGAATCTTCATATGAAATGACAATAAGTATTCAAATCTTTATACTAAAAAGAAAATAATAAGCCCAGCCAGTGCTAGACAAAAGTTTTTATGATACTAAAAAAATTTACATCAACTGATCCAGTCATCTGTTTTGCGCTTGAGTTAAAGCAAGGGTATCCCTCCTTCTCAACCGATTGTGGCCACTAAAGTTAAGAATGTCTCGTGCAAGTGGGTTTGGATGGTGTTCAAGTTTGCTGACGTACTTTGACGCATATTTTGTAAATTCGACTTTTACTAATGGCATCGTTAAAATGACTTAGGAAGTGATTCTGAGTCGATTGGTATACTTTAATGTGGGTATTGGACCAATATTTCTGGGCGTTACAAACATCAGCACAAATCGAATATTACCTCCCCACTATGGTTGTGTAGGTTATACAAAATTTAGTGTATGTGTTCTTCAAATGTACACGAATATTGGTTACAATAGCTTAAATTCGCTAAAAACAGCCCGTCTCGATCATGTGATTTAACGTACGATTATTCTTTGTGGACATGAGCTAAAGATAGAATGTATACGGAGCCAAAAGAATGGATTACTAAAAAAAAAAACTAAAATAATTTACATATGTATCTTGATGGACATCTGCCAGATAATTCTTTTTTTCTATTATAATTTTTAAAACTAACTTCTTCAAGTAGTTTTGCTATCAGTAAATATATCGATATTCCTATTCGAAAGCCTTTGATACGGCATTTGTTCCGCAGCTACTTTTATAAAAATGATTTCGGCTCCAATTATGCCGCTGTAGTTTGGTATTCTAAGGTGCAGAGTCAGATTTATCAGGTCCGAGAAGATACTACATACGACATTGTTGACTAGTCGTAATTCGTCAGTGAATATTTAAATAACACGATCGGAAGGTCGAGGCCATTGTCCGGTATATTTGTTATAAAACAGGAATCGTATAATTTACAGCATCATTTATATGGACAATACATTAACCCTTTGTCGACCGACGGTACTTATAAGTACCATAACATTATTTTGCCTGCAAAATGAAAATGTAATATATTTGTAGTATTATTGACCAACGACACTTTAAAGTACCATTTTGTCTTTCAAATATAATATTTGTTTTGCTAATTAGCAACTTTGTTTGTCTAGAATAACGGTAAACTTAAATGTATTTCAGCTGCACACGTAAAGTTTTGTGACATCTTCTTAAATTGCAGAAAAAAGTTGTAATATCACTCCTATCATTTTAAAATCTTTTTTTAATTGAAAACTAATTAGTTTTGCGCATATAAACGTATAAGAATTTAATAAAAAGTTGTTAGTTACGCTTTGTTTTATATAAAATTAAAGAGGACTGGTAAGTACCGTTGGGCTGTGCTTGCTTTTTTATACCAAGAAAATCACAGTATTTCTAATTATCAATAATAGGACAATGGCAGGAATTCGTTCAAAACGTCTCACAACAAATGAAATTCTGACAATTTTGGAGTCAATTCCTCTTGATAATAACAATGACACCGATGTTGAGAGTGAAGATGTATATGAATCTGGTGATGCCACATTGAATGAGTGCTTACAAAAATTGTTAGATGAAACGGATTCATCCAACAATCATGAAGAATGTGAGAGAGAATTGCAACGAAAAGACTTTGATATTGAAATCCACGATGAAAATGATGAGGATGGTATGATCCAAATTGCACCTAGCACCAGCAAGCCAATAAGAGAACCTGAGCCTAGTCGCCGATGGAAATCTAAAACCCACGAAACTATTATTCCCGAATTTTCTTTACCGGAGGGTCATTTAGAAGGAGTATTTGATAATTGGAACACTCCTACTGAATATTTTCTTTTATTTATTGACGATATAGCAGAAAAAATAATATGAAAAAGAGTGGGGAAAAATAAAATAGTTTTCTTTGATAAATATTTTACATCAATTCGCCTTCTAGAAAAACTAAAAACTAAACTGAGCAAACGACTGTTTCTAGGAGAGACTGCAGTGGTAATTTAAAAGCTGTAGATTGTCCAACTGTTATCAAGGACTACAATTCATATATGGGCGGAGTTGATCATGCTGACGAAGTGCCTACGGTATTGACCGAATATCAAAGAAATGATGGCACCGCATTTTTTGGGGTGTATTAGAAATGACATTTATGAATTCTTATATAATATATTGTCAGTCATATGAAAAATAACTCTTTTGGAATTCAGGCGATCTGTAGCTTTGGGCTTGATGACATTGAATAATCCAACCGTAAGCCGTAGAAGCTTGATATCTATAGCCACAGATGACAATTCCTCCCCAAGCTCTAAGAAACGTCGTGGAAAGGCCGAATCTGTTCCAAAGGATGTTCGGCTAGGAAATCTTGGTATGCATTGGCCAAATTTTGTCCAAACACGTGGAAGATGCGAACTTTGTAGTATAAATAAAGTTCAGTCGAAGCCATACTCCAAATGCTCCCATTGTGGTGTTTATTTATGTTGCAATGATAAAAAGAATTGCTTTGTAAAATACCATGACATAAATTTATAATAAGATTTAATGTAATATGTTTTACTAAACAACGACAATGATAATTGAATAAAATCTTTCTGTTTCTGTTAAACTTTTTTGCATATACTGACCCAACGGTACTTCAAAGTACCATGTCCTTTTCGGTCCCTTGCAAGTCATTTTCAAAAATAAAAATTTTGTAGATAAATTTAAGATGATATTATGTTCAATATTTTATAGAAGAGATTTCATTTTTTCAGCGATTAAGGTCCTTGGTCCACAAAGGGTTAAATGACAATTATTTGCATTTTGACATGATTTCACCTCATTGTGGTGTTCAATCAAGAATTATTTCGTTCAAATCTATCAATGAAAGTAAAAAAATTATTAAGATTTGTTTCTGTCTTATTAGTTTCACAATTTAAATGTAATGATGCCATTGAATTACATCAACTAATCCAAGCTGTAAATACCATCAAACATATTCTTGCTACAAATCTATAGCTGATTCTATAGTAACTTCTTGTCATACGTTGCATTAAATCATTTTGCCATTAGCACAATACACAGCACTCGTGCATGTTACAAATCTAGTTGCTGACAAACATACGATCGATCGAATGCGTGTTACCGAAATTAAGTCTCGCGTGTAAACATGGTAGAGACATCATGCTGTGAAAAGGGATACAAAAATTTAATATTTTATGAGACATTCATTTGGAAAACATGAGATCATTTACCTTTTTTCCTCTTCTACTTGTAGTTGATGTCGTTATATGACAACATTTAAATTTTTATTAATAATTTTGAATTGTTTTTGTAGTTTTGCTTCAAATAACAAAATATGGAAATAATACCAGAGCGCTTCTTTCTTATGAGTGTTACACTTAATATTTTGTGACAAATCATGCAGACCATTATTCCGCTCAACACACAAGTAATCCGATACGAGAATTAACAATAAATTAAAGTTTTAAAACATTTATCAATTTTATATTTAGAAGATGTTTATAATACTATACACACGAGTATATAAATTAAAATACAAGGGAGTTTTCATTAAGATTAAATTTTTAAATTTTAAAAAAATGTTTATTTAATAAAATTTATCCAACAACAAACACTTAAACATAAGCATAGTTGGCAATATGACCCATAAATATGACAGAATCCTTGTGTTTAATACAGAATATAAATGGATGATCGGCTTCAAATTTCTTGGTACGTGAGAAGATGCTTTTAAGACCTAAATTGAAATAAATTATTACAAAAACCAAAAAGAAAGAAATTATGAAAATTAAAGTAAAAAGCGAAACAACAAGAGACCATGTTAAATAATCATAAAATATGCATCTCTATTTACCACCAGTTTCCAATGGTTGTTCACTGCCAGCCTCAGAGACTTCCACATGAGCCTTGTGATTTGCACTATTGATGTAGTGGCTGACGAACATACGATACATGTTGCCAAAGTCACCGTTGCGTGTAAACATGGTTGTGACTCCCAGCTGTGAAACAGTTTGAAAAGAATTTTATTTATTTTTTCAATACATGAATATATTAAAACATACTTACAAACATACATATGTATGTTTGTACGTATGTATTGTGATGTACAAGTACATTCTCATTTACCTTTTTAAAGGGTTCCTCCAGATTTACACCAAAAGTGGCACTGAATTTCGGTAAGTAAACTTCCACCTTTTGAGTGCTGAGGCCGTCATCTAAAATGGAAGCCAAATTTTTACCTTTTAGACTTTGTATTAAGTCACGTAAACCGTCCTTGCGGTTGGGCAATATGACAACCATGGAGAATTCAGAGTTCTGATAGGGCAATTCCACAATCTTAGCATCCAAATTACTGATTTCACCATACTGGAAATTGTTCAACGTCCACATGGTTTCAACTTTAACAGATTGGCGGCCCCCAGTCGAGAAACTGCGCTGTGAAGTCTTATCAAGACGAAAGGCCTTTTGCCAGGGGGCACTAAAGGTGATGCCATTAACGATAACTCCTTCGGTGAGATCATGCAATTGTTGGGGCGCTAGAATATCACTGAGTTTGCCATTTGTTTTCGTCTCCATGGCCTTATTGATGCGCTCTGCGGTGCGCTTGTTGTAGGGAGGATGGAAATCAGCTTTCTCGATGTTGGACTCAAAGTTGCGTTGGGCAACATCCTTGAACTTTTGTTTGAATTCGAGATTTTCATTGATGTATATGTTATTAGCCAGACGAATGTTATTGTCCCGGCCAAAGGTCAATTGAAATTCACCAAAGCGTCTTACAACATCTTCGGCATCACTGGACCCCAAACGCAATCCACTTTGCATTTCGTTAGCTGTTTTACCCTTAGCTCCATAGAAAGCCAAGGCCATTGAGATTTGCACAGCAGCAGGGGAGACAACAACATTGTCATTCAATTTTTCACTGGCCACTGCATTATAAAATTCGGATGCAAATAAATTTCTTTCTATTGTCTGTGCGTAATTACTAGCCAATTTTCCATTTGTTGATTGACTTAAAGCAACGATGACAGCAATTAAAACTTAAATTGAATTATATAATATTTTAATTTTTATAAATATTGTTTAGTTGTTATTGTTTTTAATGTTATCAGTGACCATAGATAGTCTCACACTTACACAATTGCCACTTCATTTTTGTATTTTTCTTTAAAATTTTGTTTTAAATATTTTTCTTTCGTCTGCTCAAATTCTATTATTTTTCTTCTCTACACTCTCGGCGATGTATCAATCAATACTAAAAGTTTTACTTTAATATTTGAATTATTCTACTAGTGAAAAGAAGATCAGTTTAAGTTTTAGTCAAAGACATACTCAAACGTAAATATTTGTTTAAATATGGAGAATGATTTTGTTTGTAGTAAATACAGTACACTGAAAAATTATAAAAAACATTGTGTGTAAATTGAAAAGAAAATGCCGACTTGCAATTACTTACGGGCCGTGCTACTGGGGCCAAATTACCGCATTCATGATCGAATGAGCTATCGTATCGAAAAATGATTTCATTAACGAAATTATAATAAAATGTACTAAATTTCTTGCTCGATATCGAATGCCATAATCTCAAATACGAAAATTACGATCAATTTTACTCGATATCGATGGGCCCTGGTGTTACGACAGAATATTTCTTCTCATATTTACAAATGTATTAATTGTTAGAAGTTGTGTTTGTTAGTTTTAAATTTGTTTACATCGTGATTTTAAAAAGTAGAAAACTGGAAATAAAAAGTAAATAATAAGTCAGAGCCGAATCTTATATGCTCTACACCTTGGTAGATAAATTTTTTAGCAAAACCATTTTTTTATACTAATCCGTTTTTAACGTTTCTCTTATCCATTCATTTAGTGTATTTCTACTATTATATCTGACATTTTGATAACGATCCGTAGGTATTTGAGCGTTGAAAATCCAGAATATATTTTATAGAGTTGCATATAAATCTTAAACTTATTCAATGCGCAAATACTGTACCATCTGTTCTTATGTGCAGTGAAAAATATCAAAAATGTACTACGAAAAGGAAGAAAAGATCCACTTTGTATAATTCTTGTGTTCCTGAAAAACTTTGATGTTACTACATTTATCACAATTTATGACATAATCAAAATTTACCATCTGAATTCTTTCTGTTTCAGTCACGGAAGTACCATTAGAAGAAACCATTAATTTCACCTTTTTGACTTCCATCTACTCTTAAAAAGATACTTGTAATTCATACTCTGTGTTTCTATGTTCATTAATACATGAAAATAAACAAGTTCGAGTGCTATATTCGGCTGTGCCGAATCTTAAATATCTTCCACCTAAATATAATGAGAAATACAAAAATGCCACTGCTTATAGGACTAGAATATCCTTATTCAGTGTTTTTCTTCATCTAATTTCTTAGCATTTTATTCATTATTTGAAAGGCAATATTACGAACAACAAAATTTATTTCAAATGTTTAGAAGTTTTATATAATTTTGACCATTTAAAATTGATGTAATTACCAATTCTCACCATAATTTACAGAGCTTGTCTGATATTCAGACAAATTTTGATTTGACCAATTTATAAAATTAAAAAAAAAACTTTTCTTCATATCTTCATATTTATCACAGGTTAAGAAACAGGGTGTAAAAGATATATGGGTGGCATAGCAGAAACGGACCAATTATGGACTAATCGATTCTTAATCCAGTATTCAGTAATGTGATTTGAGTTTCAATATAATAATAGTACATTTAATATACGTATTAGCATTAACGTGAATTTTGGTAATGGACCATATATGGGGAATTTGGTCCAATATTTTCAAAAATCCAGCAGTTTGATTTTGGTATATATGTAAATGCTTCGCATAAAAGTTTGGATCGGTGTCGTTATTTATACGAGATTTATGAGTGTTGAAGTGATTTTCGGCAGAGCGCTTCATATAATGAATATGGTCAAATATGGTCCGCAATTCACAAATTTCTGTAGTATGATTTTTGTGTATATGTAAATGATCTGTGTAAAGGTTTGAGTCGATACCGTAATTTATAAGGTAAACATAAGGATAAATGACTTTTTCGGATGTCGTCCTTATATGGGAGCTATGACCAATTATGGACCGACCACCATAAAATTTAGTACATACAACAATTTTATATCTGTAGGAATTATTCTGCGAATTTTAACCAGGTAACTATACTTGTACCAGCTTTATACGTATTTAAGTGAATTTTAGATTTCAACTTTATATGGGGGCTATGGGCAAATATGGATCGAAAAACAAATTTTGTTTTGCGATTTATTTTTACATGACACTTATTTTTGCCGAATTTTGTATTAATATTCCAAATTTACAAGGCATTTATTTATCATGAAGCCATATTTTGGAAATGGGGGCTATGAGAAATAATGGACCGATACTTACTAGTTTTGTCATAGTTTCTTCTTTTATTGTAAAAATAACGTGTAAACAATTTTATGGCAATATCTGCAACACATTTCAAAATATTGGAAGAAAAATTTTTTAAGGTAAACAGACAACATATACCGCGAAAATAAATCAAAAAATACAAATCAAAGTTTTTTTATTGTACAATATGTCATTACTTTCGACTAAAGTAATGAGTTTTTCGTCATCCATCGTTTATTTTTTAAATTTTTATAACTTTTATACAAAAACTTAATTAAATTCAAGGAAATTGAATTTTTTTTTAATAATCCAAAAATTGTTTTGTTGTGCGGATGTCAGCTGTTTTGTGCTGTCACTTACAATTACTTAGCAAATTTTTGTTTTCAACAGGCTCGTCCGCAAAGGCACGGAAAGTAACAAAACAACTAACGACTTTTACACATTTTCTATTTAACAGAATCAAGTCAGATGATTCGGAACTAATTCTGCCTTTACTTGTTAATAAACATGAAATATCAAATAAGCAATATGCTAGTTCATTTATTTAAATTTAATATTAATTAATAAATTAATCGGGTGCCCCGATAGACTAGGCGATAGAGTGCCGGACTATCAGTCTGAGCGTTGCGGTTTCGATTCCTGAATTCCAAAAAAGCTTCGCAGTTTGTGTTTGTTACTCATATTAAAAAAAAACAAAATTTATGACACGAATTTTGTTCAGTGTATTATTTAAACCGTCATTTACTTTTTATTATTATCAGTTTTAAAAAATTTAAATAAATTAAATTGTGATGCGTACGCTCTCGGTTATCAAGTAACCGAAATATGCACGTTCTTCTCAGTTCATACAAATAATTTGCCACAAATATATGTATAAGATACAGCTTTTAGCTATTGTTTTCAAAGAATTGATTTACTTCTTGTTTTACAATCAATTGAAAATGTTATAGATATTGTTATAAGAAAATAATATAAAACTAAATAACTGCATTTAAGCAATCTAAACATGTTTTAATCGATTAATGTTTAACCAAAATTACATCACTCATCAACAATTTGTTTATACTTATGTATATTCCTACTTACAACTACAAGAAATGTATAAATTTGTTTTAATAACAAAAAAAAAACTGTATCGCACTTTAACATCGCTAAACTTGTTAATTGTTTACTCTCTGAGAGTGTTACTCAAACTAAATCTCGCTAAATATATAAAGCGTTGCTTATTAGAAACGCAAGACAAAATATTCATTAGAACAAATTATTGCGAGTACATTTACATACATATACGAGTATGTGAATGCAAGCTCAAATTGAAATTTTAATAAAATAAATGTAAATAGACAAAGAATACCGAATTTTGAACACACTACAAACAGAACAATCGTCTAATATTTTTGCAATATTGGGGCATGCAAACACTTTATCCAGATATTTACTTTTAAAGATTTTTTTTAATATTTTTTTTTTACTGACTTTAAATCACTCAATTAACGACTGAAATCAAACTGAAATAGAAGAGAACAAGCGTCGGTGTGAGTTTGTTTTATTGTTTTTGTAGCACTTAAGTGCACTGAAAATGAAGATTTGGTTACCTATGCTTTAAACCTAATATGTATACATAAATACTTATAAATATAAAGTCAATAAATAGACTTTATTAAATGTATAATTTTGAACGCGTTATGAAAAAATATTACTAAAAACACAGCTTTATCATTTCTGAACCGCTTGCCAATTCAGAAACAGATTTGAGGATGTTTGAGCATAAATGTTGGGTAAAAAATAGAGGTAAACTAAAACTCACACTGATTATCAATGTTGCAGGTAAAAAGTCAAGTCCCTTTTAAAAGAAGGCTAAAAAAAACCAACACAATTTTAATTCGAATTTTCTGGTTTTTCAACTTAAAAGTTAAATTAACATAATTTAATAAAATTTTAAAGTACATTAAGTATAAAACATATATTTTTTAATACATATTGTTAAAATTAAACAGCAGGTCAACAAATCATGATTTAAATATTAGACATGATTTATATATTAGAATAGAAAAACCCTAGTAAGAAAATATAGCCGGTCAAGCCCGACCATATAATACCCTACGCATAGTATATGTATAAAACAGTTTTTTAGAAATGGGCGCTGTATGGGAGATATGACCTACTATGGACCGATCATCCAAAAATTTATTGCCATGATTTCCATGAATGTAAATATAATGTATGTTTAATTTTATCTCGATATAAATACTTTTAAAAGATTTATGGAGGATAAGTGAATTACGGAGAGGGTCTTATATCAGGGAGTTTCGAATAATTATGGACCGACCATTATTAAATTACATAGGTGTCATCATTTCTTTTGACACTTATTTGTGTTGAATTTTATTTGGATACGAACATTTTTAAAAGATTTAAGAAGTGATTTTCGGAAGTGGGCCTTATATGGGATCTACGACTAATTATGGACCGATCTTCACTTAATTTGTACATGTAATTTGGATTTATTTAATACTCATTTGTGGTGATATTTGTTTGGATACTTGCATAATTCAACCATTTATAATCGTTAAACTCATATTACGGGAGGACATTTGTATGGGGGCTTGGTTAAATAATGGACCGATTTCCACCAGTTTCAATCCCATCCGTCCTTGGGCCGAAAAAAATATCACGTACCAAATTTTATTGAACTATCTTCAAAATTACGACCTGTACTCTGCGCACAAGCTTTACATGGACAGCCAGCCAGACGGACAGACAGACGGACATCGTTTAGTCGACTCAGAAAGTGATTCTGAGTCGATCGATATACTTTAAGGTGGGTGTTGGATTAATATTTCTGGGCGTTACAAACACCAGCACAAATCCAATATACCCTCTCTACTATGATGGTGTAGGGCATAATAATATTAAGTTTGGAGACTTACATATCTTTTGTACATCGTAGTCAGCAGGCCTGTTGATTCGTTGGATAAATATAAATATGTATGTTTCTACTTTTGTGTGTTTTATAATTAGGGAGTTCGGTTAGAGTTTAATTTATGCATAATGTTTTGTTAGTGTTATTTATTTAATATTATGTATATCATTTCTAGTTAATAGGTTATTCACTTTTGTAACTTTTAAAGGTTGATATTTTATAGACTTTATATACAATTTGATAAAAGAAAATGTATATAGTATACGTCTAACTAGTATTATTAGGGTAGTTAGTTAGTATAGTTGATTTTAGTTAGGTTAAATAAAAAATATTAAAATTTGTAAATTAATTTGATTAGCTTAATTGGATATTGTTGTCAAGGTTAGCTGATTATATAATAATTGCCGAAACACGTGTAGGTTGACACTATTTGATCTATATATGAGATGAAGATGGGCTCATCATGTCGTGGTAACGATTTTAAGGTACTAACTTGGCATCGCCATAAGTAACTAACAATATTAGCCCTATAGTTGAGTGTGTGATAGCCGGAGTGATTACGTCAGTATCAATCGTATTTAGGAGATCCACTCTGAAAACACAACTAATACATTTAACATCAATTATCTATATTAATGCTCAAATTGATCAAATCTACTTACACTTTTATGTTGATATTGAAGCTATGTAACCAACACGTGTGTGTGTAGTCTCAACCGATTCCCGACAATTGGCGTCTTGGGAATTATCAATTTAATATAATGCAACAATTTTTTTTCTCCGTTATTTAATCTAATTAATAACGTACTTTAAAATATTTATTTTAGAATTAGCTTAGGGTTTCTTTTATATTTAAATTAAACTTCACGTCACCTGCAACTAGAAGTTTTCTCTTTATTGGTTTCTTCAAGGATGTTCTGCGTAGTAATAAATATTTGCGTGGAAACTTAAAAAAAAACAAGTAAGAAAGTATAGTAGGTCAAGCCCGTCATATAATACCCTACACCCAGTATATGTATTAAACAGTTTTTCAGAAATGGGCGCTATATGGGAGATATGACCAAATATGGACCGACCATCATAAAATTTAGTACAACAATTTATTTACCTATAAGGATTGTTTATGTAGAATTTTAATCCGGTACCGGGTCTATGGTCAAACATGAACCGAACTAAACAAATTTTCGTTTTACAATTTCTTTTTGCATGAAACTGTTGCCGAATTTCGTATTAATATTTCAATTTTATAGCCATTTATGTATCATTAAGCCATATTTCGGGAAGGTATTTGCATGGGGGCTATGAGAAATCATGGACCGATTCTTATTATTTTCCTTACACTTTCTTCTTTTATCATAAAAATATTGTGTACAAAATTTCATGGCAATATCTGCAATATACATATTTCAAAAAAATGCCAGAAATATGTTTAAAAATATAAAAATTTTATGGAGGTTTTCTTACATTTTAGTCCATAAATCTTGTTCTAACATACCGATTTTAGGAGAATTATAAACGACCTTTTGTAAACTTTGTTGGTTTTTGTTGTGTGTGTTTGTACGTGAGTGTGTTTTATACAGACAGACAGACAGACGGACATAGCTCAATCGACTTAGAATTCCATAAGGATCAATAATATATATACTTTGTTGGGTCTCCGATGAATATTTCTCAGTGTTACACACGGAATGACAAACTTATATATACCCTAATTCACCACTTATGGTGGTGAAGGGTATAAAAGGCTAAATTGGCAACACTGGTGATTGTTTTTAATACCGATTTTGCTGAGTTTCAATACTAAAATTCTCAAGACTTTATCTGTCAAATAGTTACCACAAATGTAGGCTTATGGGCGATATGATATGATATTTTTAAATCGATTTAAAATTTTAAATTTTCTATATAGAGTCAAATAAAAGTTTGGTTTTCCAAAAAATTGGTCTAATTTGATTTTATTTATACTCTCACTTTCTTGTTTGCCACACAATTACTAAATCAGTATACATACATACATATACACACACATATATTTAATGATAAGAATGCTTTCAGTCTTATCTGTTTTGTTTAGAAAAACTGTTTTGGTTTCAAGTTCACGACAAAAACAAATTATTTCAGCAAATTAAAAAACAATTATTATTTTTGCAAGGAGGAATGTTTTGTAAATCAGAATCAGGAATCAGTTTTTTCTGGGTTTTTTTTTTTTGTTTATAAATAAAGTGAAGAATGTTAATATTTATTTGAGAGTTCTGGAAATATTCAATATTCTTTATAACATTTCTGGTTACTTTTTCTTCTCAGAATTAATTTGCTAATGATACTTCTTAATATTTTGTATAGTTCATATAAAATGGGTACTCAACGATAAATGAATGGCAACATACTTGGTTGACAATTTCGTTGCTTTCAGCATATCGAAGCATGGAATGAGCAGAAGCGCTCATGGCTCTATCAGTTGTAATTTTTCGTATTTGCGACACCTTTCAAAATGTGTCCATGAATTTCTTAGTTACCGATGAATGAAAATATCTAGACAATGTGGAACATCCAACGCGGTATCATTGTTATTTTTCTTGGGAACATCGTTTATTTCACACAAATTTAAAGATAGTAAAAATATCAGACCAACAAACAACTCTACTATTTATTTCCCCTCAAAATCAAAAACATACTTAAAATTCCTCCATCACAAAACATAATTTGTTTCCTTATCAGAAATGTGATTTACCAAATTTTAATTTTAAAACCTCAAAGCTGGCTCTCCTGTATCGAAACTTTAAAACCCATATGGTCCGGGTTCGTTTTATCAAACCATTATAATATGTTGAATGACATATTATAACAATCCGAGTAGGAATTACGCCCAGTGTGAAAAAAATTTAAATTGTAATACAATATTATAGAACAGATTATTTTGATTATTGGTGGCATTTAAAAGTCCTAACTGAATGCAAATGTATGAGTCAAATCGAATTGAGTATATCTATGAGTATCTATTGAGTAAATAAAACAAGTAAGAAGGTATAGTCGGTCAAGCCCGACCATATAATATCCTACACCCAGTACATCAATAAAACAGTTTTTCAGGTATGGGCGCTATATGGGAGATATTACCTATTATGGACCGATCATCCAAAAATTTAGTGCCATGACTTCCGTGAATATAAATATTATGTGTATTAAACTTTATCTCGGTATAAATACTTTTAAAAGATTTATGGAGATTAAAGTGAATTACGAAGAAGGTCTTATATGGGAGTTTTGACTATTTATGAACTGACTATTATAAAATTAAGTGTCATCCTATTTGTACATAAGAAACTCATTTTTGATAAATTTTATTCGGATGACAATATTTTTAAGAGATTTATGGTCCGATCATCATAAAATTCTACCATATTATATGTATATATACGAAACATATTTGCGTTCAATATTATTTGGATACCAATATTTTTAAAAGAGTTATTCTCTCTTAGGTGATTTTCGGAAGTGGGCCTTATATGGGAGCTACGACTAATTATGGACCGATCGTCACGTGTGATTTAGCTTCATTTATTACTTATTTGTGGTAAAATTTGTTTGGTTCCTTGCATAATTCAAAAATGTATGACCGGTAAACCCCAATTTCGGGAGGACATTTGTATGGGGGCCAGATGAAATAATGGACCGATTTCCACCAGTTTCAATCCCTTCTATCCTTGGGCCGAAAAAATATCACGTACCAAATTTTAACGAAATATCTTCAAAATTGCGACCTGTACTCTGCGCACAAGCTTTACATTGACAGCCAGCCAGACGGACGGACAGACATCTTTAAATCGACTCAGAAAGTGATTCTGAGTCGATCGGTTTACTTTAAAGTGGGTGTTGGACCAATATTTCTGGGTGTTGCAAATATATGCACAAATCCAATATACCCTCCCCACTATGGTGGTGTAGGGTATAACAAAACTTACTCCAAAATAAATACAATCTCATGATCTGTATATAAGTAGTTCATATTTAAAAGCAATTCAAAATACAGAAATATAAATTTATAAATGCGAATATCCTATAAGCTATGTGTAAAGACTCGGTTACTCTTGCAATATCAAACAGCATCAAATAAATGAAAATTAAATATTTGTTGTGCTTTGGCCTAAATAAGAAGAGTTTCCGCAAATATTTGCCAAGTGTGACCGTACCTTAAGATAAACAAAAATGTACGTTATATAATAAATACGATTAAATCCGTTTGCAAGTGTAATAAAATGTATTATTTTATAAATAATGTGAATTAAATACTATAATAAGGTATTATTTTGAAACAAATTCAGTATAAACAATATCAACAATAAGTCCCAATTTAGACGAAGCAATTATTTAAACTAAGCTGATTACCTCTTAGACATCGGAGTGAGGGGCAGATAGGACGAGTATATACTTGATTAACTCTCTTATACGTATTATATATGTGTATACAAATGTGTATATACTCTCAAATAAAAATACGATCGGTTTAAACAATAAGAATTGTGCTGTGTGAACACCGAAGAAATTTCAAGGAAAAAACTGTATCAATATTTTCAATAAAAATTGTTTTGTGTAATTTGGGACTATATTATAAGACATAATTTATAGCAATAGTTTTTGGATCTATAATGACTAATGTTGATTTTTTTGGAGTCTTGTTGGTCTATAAGATTTTAGTTTGGACTAATTTTAAAAATACAAAGGCCATTCCAATAAAAAATATAATTACATCTTAATAATTTATTAAAAAAATGTTATTTATTAAATACGAGTATGTATATGAAACAAATTTGGATCCCACTAATCATGTACATTGAATCTAGAATTGTACTACATGTCCTATGAAGAATGTTGTGTTGGCGTCACGTATTACAAATATAAACGGATGATCAGCTACAAAGTATTTCATGTTAAGCGGTACTGATAGTGGAACATATTTCGCCACTGAAATGAAAATGTTATTGAGATCAAACAGTAAACCTTTTTCAAATACGAAATTAATCTAAGCACAAACCTGTTGCTGCTGCTGCTTCTGTGCCGGCCTCATTTACATTTATAAAACTTTTATGTTTGAACTGATCGACATTTACAGGTTTCTGTTGATTCTTAAAAAGATTTATGCTGCCAGCATTGTTAAATAAAGCATTAAGACCCAACTATGAACATAAAAAAGAATTATTGTTTAAAGTTAATTATAAAAAAATATATATGTATTTCGGTTGAAATATTAGAGAACATTCCTACAAAAATTTTAAAATGTTGTGGCTTTAAAAGTTTTAGCCGAAAGGTACCAAAGTCAAGTAAATGTTTGACAGTATAAACATAATTGCCAAACAAGTGAGAAAGCAATGTCGATTATGTCCGACCTTACAATACTCTATACCTTCTACACATGAGTCCATAAATGATATAGGTAGAGTAACTCATATTTATAATTAATTTTATTTTAAAATTGTTCCTCATAAAATTTACGGAAGTGATATTTTTAAAACGAAACTTATTCGCAATGAATTTTAACTTGTTACTTTTATTTACTCGTTGAAATTTAGCTTGAGAATTATTTTCGAAAAAATTAAAAAGTTTGCCATAATAATTCCTCCAAATTTAGTAAAACTTTGTTGATTTTATGTATGAAAATGGTTATGAACGTTACAGCTTGAGGCTTAAGGTGAATTTGGAACGGACTTTTATTAAACAGAATTTAGGATATAATTTTCTACGCAGCAGCTGTTGAACAAATTTCTGTATATCAGTATAAAAATCTTACCTGTTGTAATGGTTTTATCATGTCCGTTTCAAATTCAATTTTAAATCTTGGTAATTTTACCGTCACTGTCTCCCTTTTAAGTTTTTCGGATATTGACTCGAAATCATAGTGTCTCAGTTTCCTTTCCAAATCTGCCAAACCATCTAGGTCTTTGGGTAAAATAAGTAGCATCGATAAATCTGTTCCTTTATAAGGCAATTCAACTGCAGATGCCTGGAGATCATCAGGAAAATCGCCAAAACGAAATACATCTTCGTTAAACATCATATCAACTGGAACTTTTACATGTTTCGTAACAAAGAAATCTTGAGATTCGGTATCATATGTATCAAATTTCGTAAGCCATTCACTTTTAAAATAAATAGAGTTCAATAATAGAGCACTAGTATCACCGGAAATGGATGGGGGTGTAATAATATCGCGTATAAGATTGCGCGTTCTCTCACTAACCCATGAATTAATAATACTGGCAGCTTTTTTGGCAGACAAAAAATCTATTTGTTCCAATTCGCTTTCAAACGATTTTTTAGCAAAATTACGCACACTGTGATCAATTGGTCCGAAGCGATAATCGTAGTACAATTTATTGGCCATGATAAGTGTTGTGGGTGGAGTATTTAATGAGGCCGTTTGTAAAATATTTTCAAAAGTTTTGGCAACATACGTGCGATTACTGGGCATTGCTAACAATTGAGCCAATTCGTCGTATAATTGTCCACTAGACATGGTGAAGATGAATGCCAAAAGTGTTTGCAATGAAATGGGAGAATACACAAGATTTTCATTTTGGGCCTTTGAAGACAAGATTCCAAAAAGTTTTGCATTAAATGTTTCTCCTGTGGGAGTTTTCCATGTTGTAGAGTGTAGTGTAGATTTTACATCAAATGCTGGCAATCTTGATGACATATCGTTTAAAATGGGAGTATTTGCAATTGGCTGAATTGTATTTAAGCTTTTCTCTCCATTAGTATTTCCATAGGAATTTCTCGAATTAGTATTGTAATTTTGAGCCGACAATTGAGGTGAATTTGAAACTGGGACGTCATTTGTACTTTCCAATTGTGTATTGTGATTAGTGCACCTATATTGAGGACTGATTCCTCTGTCCCCTACAGTACCGTCTCTACCATTTGCCATATAGACATCACATTGAGCATTTAATGATTGCGTCCATAGCGCCAAGATAACATCTGAAATAAAATATATGTTTTTAATAAGATTTTTTATATTTATAAACTTCTTTCAAACGATTTATTCTTACAGGTTTTCCACATTTTCGTTCGTTTACTTCTATGTAGCTCTGGACAAGTTCGAATGACGACAAGCAAAAAATTAAAAAAAATACTCGCTGTTAATTCTGTTTGAAAACTTGTTTATATTCGAAGCTAAAAATTAATACTGATTTTAGTTGTTTAAATGTTTTTTATTTTATACTTGGAGTGACAGCTTTTGTTCAGTTCTCTTTTTGTGTTTGTTAACCCCTTAAAGATGATCGATTTTAATTTGGCATCAAAACTAACTAAATGGTGTATGAGTATATAGGAGATATTTTTCTTTAAAATTCTGTAGGTATAAAATATTTATAAATATGTATGAATTAGTAGAATAAATTCATGTTGTTTTCATTTAGTTTTGTGCTTTATTTTGCTCATTGAGGTACATTCATATATTTATTAAGGGCCAGTGTTACACAATAATAAACTCCCTTCTTTTACACATTTACATGTATTATGGATCACACACGGATTTATATCTTTTGTTGTACTACCTGAAAGGGGTTAAAGGAATTCTCATCGAAATAAAGAGAGGCACATGCAAAATAATATCAAGTAGTATACTCCTAAATGTTTGAGCTAAATAATAAGTAAGTATGTGTATATCGAACCATCTTTAAGGCAATGATTACAATAAATATTAGTCACTTTAACACTAAAATGCCAATCTTTACAAAGGTGGAATTTGTAAATATTTTGTATTTATTTATTTATTTATTTATTTCTTTAAATATTTATTTACTGATTTATTCATTCTTATTTTTTATTTATTTATTTATTTACTTATTTTATTTACTTAGAATGAATGATTCTAACCTTTTCTTATTACTGAAACTACAGATAATTTTCAAAAATAAATTTGTTTTATTATTAACACATGGGTTCCTTTATTCCTTTTCAAAAATGACGGTACTGCAACGTTACATTTGAAAGTTCTAAAAAAATATAATTCTTATTTTTAATGAAGAAATAGTTACGCTTCTTATACATATTTAAAGACCTTTTCGATTCCATATATATTTTTAAAATAACCCACATTATTCTTAAAAATAGCACAAATACTAATATTAAGCATTAAATTCATAAAATAACAAATTTCAATAAAGTTCTAAATCAAAATATGTAAAATTGTACTTATTTTGATAGATGAGAAAGGTGAAGATATGAAATCTACTAGTTGAGGACTAAAAAAATCTCGATATAATGAATAGCTTTTAGTTTGCGGGATATTCGCTTGTGAAAATGAACACCTAGACTTATATTGTTTAATAACCATCACAGAGCCAAAAGTTATATACACTAAATTTTAAAACTTTTTAATAATTTGATTTTTTTTTTAATTAAAAATTTTGGAAATATTTTAAAACGCTTTATATGCATATAATTCGAAATATAGCTATTTTTTATATAAAATTCAAATTTAGAGCAAAATACTAAAATTTTCAGGAGAGACAAACAACTTTATCGTGCACAGGCAACACACTTAACATAAAAATATACATAACTGTATTTTTCCAGTTAAAGAAGATAGTGATGTGAAAGAAATGTTTGCAGTAGTTAGAGATGTGTACTCTGATTTAATTTATAGAAAAAAATCAGCTTTGGGTGCGATATATTCTCAAATTGCATAATCGATATCGAAAAATAATAAGCGATTTTATATGGCCTTCATTGTCCATGTTGCAGAAAATATGAACAAAAATCAGAAAAATTACATTTTGGGATCGTTCAAAACTTTTTTGGGAATTATAATAAATTCTATCTTTTTTTCTCTTTTGTATTTTGCACAAAAATTTCAAAATATTTTTTGTTGCGATGATTTAATCAAAACTTGATTCCAAGTTACTATATTTGAAATGGGAGAATCAGTGTTAATATTTTCTCTTCGGGGTTTTCCAAAGAGAAAACGCAAATCGTGTTTTAATCAATTGCACACTTAAAATAAATAATGGTTTCGACGCTTATTGTTTATTTTTTCATGCCAACGTATGTATGTATGTCTAGACTCTAGAGTTTAGTTTGCCATGTGTATATAAATTAAAGTGCTTTATAAAAATTACGAATGATCGTGCCCCTCTAGAATTTTTAGAGGGATTGAATAAACACGTTTTGAAAAATATTAGAATGATAGGATAACGTTAACGTTTGTGTCGCAAAGGCTCTGAAGTACAATTGAAATTCATTTTAAGACTAGACCCAAAACCGGAAACCGGTTAAATAGTTTTTTGTCTGATTGAAAAATTGGCTGTTTTCTGACTGATTACGGCCTAAAGTATTTCCGTTCATCGAAAAAACTACGCGGTCTCTAACAAATCGCTATAATAATAATTTATATACAGTTCAACCTTGGTATAACGAATCTTAAGGGGATTAGAAAAAAAACGTTATATCGAATAATTCGTTAAAATGAGGTTCGTTATATCGAGGTGAAGTTACACTTATATTCGTTATAACGAGGTAATAAAAACATTTTGATGGTCTCATGTAGAAAGGCCCTAACTCGCATATTTGAAACTTTACAGGAGAATGTAAAAACATAATAGAAACTGTAATATTCAACATGTAACTTTTTTTGTATAACTGCTTATAAAAGCGTTATTTTTTACACTATTGCAATAAATTTTTGTGAGAAGGTGTATTTGCGTTAAATGCATTGGAATCGCAAAAAAAAACAAATTTCGAGAAAATAGCGAGTTAGGGCCTTTCTACATGAGACCAATGATTTGTATATTAATCATCATCTGCTTACCATGTTATAGCGAATGATTTCCGCTAATAAATCAAAACACATTTGAAGGAAAACACACAAACACTTGGCAACAATAAATTTTTCTTCGAATATTTCAGGCGTTAGTCTAATGCATGCTGCTGTCGACTACAAATGTAGGTTTGCTGGAGACATTCTCGTTGCAAACACAATAATTTTGTGCGTATCTGTTTCATATAATTTAGATTAATTGATGGAAATCGTTATGCAAAGGTTATAAGTTGACAAAATTTGTTAAATAGAGGTAAATAATTCTTGCCATTTCGTTAGTCTGCAGTGAATGAAAATTCGTTATAACGAGGCTATTGACAAATGTATTCGTAATAGAGAGGTTTATTTTGTATTAAATCTTATCGAGCGTTGTAGGGGATTTCAAAAAATTCGTTAAATCGAGAAATACGTTATAGTGAGGGTCGTTATAGCGAGGTTTGACTGTATAAATATAATATTATATTACATAAAATAACCGTTATTGTCAAATTTCGTGAGTTGCGTATGTTCGATTTTCGCCTTTTTTTCTGTTATGTTGGTACACTTGTCTGTTATATAACTTGGTAATATCAGCCATTTTGGATTGTCAGTTTGTTTTTGACAGATAAAAAGTTTAGTCGTGTTTAAGTGTGCTCTTCGATTTTTTACTATTCGAAAAAATGGATCAAAGAAACTGTATTAAGTTTTGTGTAAACAAATGAAATTAAAAGCGCAATGAAATTAAAAGCGCGAAGATTGTTCCAAAATTGCTAAATATTGAGCAAAAACAACGTCGCATGGGCATCGCTCAGGAGCAGTTGAACATCGTCAACGACGTTCCAGATTTCCTCAAAAAGGTCATAACTGATGACGAATCATAGGTGTATGGCTATGACATTGAAACCAAAGCCAAATCATCCCCATGGAAGCGTCCAGAAGAGCCAAGACCGAAAAAAGCACGTCAAGTTCCGTCAAATGTGAAGGTTTTGCTCATTATTTTCTTCGACTGCAATGGCGTGGTGCATCATGAATTCTTGCCACAAGGTCGTACGGTCAATAAGGAATACTACCTTGAAGTTATGCGCCGTTTGCGCGAAACAATTCGTAAGAAACGCACATAATTGTGGAAAACCAATCATGCATTTTACACCATGATAAAGCACCAACTCACACATCGATGCTTGTGCGTGAGTTTTTGGCCAAAAACAAAACCGTTATCATGCCTGAACCACCGTATTCGCCGGGCTTGGCTGAACTGAAGACACCGATGAAAGGAAAGCGTTTTGATACGATTGAGAAGATAAAAGAAAAATCGAAACAGGACCTGTTGGCGATACCAAAAAGCGCGTTTCAGAAGAGTTTCGGGGATGAGTGTATTATATCTGAGGGGGATTACTTGGAAGGGGACAAGATAGTTATTGCTGAATAAATAAATACTTTTTGAAAAAATTTTAAATAACGGTTACTTTTTTATCAGACCTTGTATATATAAAACATTTTAATTATCTTAATTAGATCCACCGCTAGGCAAACAGATTTTGTACGTTCTGCTTTGTAAAAAATATATCAATAATATATAATTTTTCTAGTAAAAAATTAAATAATAAAAACCGGTTTTTTAGTTGAAACTGAAATACTCGAAAGCGTTTTTGCTTTTCAAGACTAACATATTTATTGCCAAATACTGGCATTCGTACAAAAGTAGAAATTATTTTATGAAATTGTTAAAGTGATAATTGTAGAGGAAGTTAAATGTTAATTACATTACGATCTGTTTTCGGTTCTTTTAGTTGTTAATATTTGCACAAGAAATTACTGAAAAAGTGCCTTAAGTAGAATGGGCGGATAGGAAAATGTCAGTGTTTCTTTTAATAATTTTATTGTGTTTGAAAACAAGAGAATCGTTAACACTGGTAAGTTCATTCATATGTATTGTGTAAATTTAATTGTTGAAAAATGAAAATTTGTTGAATTTAGCCAGAAAATGCTAATGAGAAATATAATTGTTTATTTAACTTTAAAATTTATTTAAAGTAATTTCCAATGATTCATTTTAGCAATCAACAATTGTAGTTAAAAAATTGTAAATGTTATACAAGTTCATAAATCCAAGTCATTAATTACATTACTTCAATTCTCCAATACTCGTACATATGTCTCAGGGTATGATATTTGACTGCTATTTTGTTCATATCTCCAGCTTTTATTTAAAACGCATTCAACTTTTAACATAGGACTCAATACAACCATTGCTTGTTGCCATTTTTATACAAACGGAAATTCCATATTTTCCAGCCTATTCCGAGTAGTTACCAATTAAAATTGTTTGCAAAAGAACAAAATAAATTCGCTGCAAAACCATTAATCTTTAAGATTAATTAAAAGCTCGTTTAATTAAATGAAAGGTGTTTAAAAATAAGACACACAATCATAAATACTCATTAAAAATAAGTTCATCGTACACAGTGACCAGTCCTGAGCGTACATTTTTTCGAATTTCTGTTTTAAATTTGTTTCTTTTTGTTATTTTTCGATGTATTTATTCTGACAAACCTGTCAACATGTTGCCAAGAACATTTTTGTATGGGCTGCATATAAATACAAAATAGTTGCACTTGCTGAAACAAGAAAAAGAGAGACAAGCAACACGACACCACGACTTGACTCGAATGAAGTCGACTTGACTTGACTTTGTTAGCAGTAGTGTTTTTTTTTGCGTATTTAACACAACGTAACCAATATTTACGCATAATTAACGTAACAACAGTTTAGTTAAAGTGCATTTATTTAAATTGTGTCTGTCTATTCGTTTGTTTGCAGTTTGCAAAACTTTAAACAGCAGCAACAATGTATATTTACTCATTCTTGAACTCACATTGTTTGTCTTTAGAACTGCTGTGTTTCTGATGGAGTGGCGCAGGCGCATTTTGTGTTTAACTTTAGTTTTCATTCTCAAATGAATAAATTAAAGTTTTATGCACATATATTAACACAAACAGACTTGTACTTATACACACAAATTCAAACTTACATTCATACTTACTTATACGTAGAGAAAGCAACATAAGTACATACTCGTACGTACAGAAATACATACATACTTGCATATACGAGTCTAAACTTTAACTATATAGTTGCACATACAGTGCGGGTCAGAAGTATGTAATATTTTTTTTAAATTATGTCCAATTGTTCAGATTCTTTTTTTAAATTGAAAGCTTCTGTGTTAAAAAATCAAATACATGTTGCTCTTTGAAATACAATTTGTAAAAGGTCGCCTTTTGTCGGTTCTGATTGTATTCAGATTCATATGTGTCTTCTTGATTTTTTTCAGATTTATTAATATAAGCAATTGTTAATCAAAAAAATCAAAAAAAGGTATAATTATTTCCACTTTTGAGAACTCTGTTTGTTCTTTGGATTTTCCGGAAAGTTAAGCTTTTTTCCGAACAAGCTCTTCATGTTGTACAAGAAGATTAACAAACCAAAAAATTTGAAATTTAAATATTTGATATGCATCGGGTACAAACAAATCTGAAAAATGTTACAACTGTGGAACGGTAAGAGCATTTTTAAAAATTATTTTCTCTAAATTATTTAGAATTAATAAATCTTTCATCATTAGTTTTTACGTTATAATTTACAAAGTACTACTTACGAGATTTATGGAAAAAATTATGAAAAATTTTAATGTAGGGTACCTAAATAAGCAAATTCATTGCCAAAACTTATAGTTTTTGAACAGAAATATAAAGCTTGGGCATTTCTCTTTAAAATTGTTTCCTCACGAGTGAAGAAAATTGTGGTTTTTGACACAGTTCTGAAGAAAACTCAAAAAATGGCCGGCAAAGCCGATTTTTGACAAAAATGCTAGTTTTCCAATAATGCTTGAGCACCCATGAAAATAAAAAAAACCAATTTTTTGGGACTACCTAATGTACATATTTCTAAATCTATTATTATGAAAATAGAAAATGTTTATATTTAATTATCCATAAGTAAATGAAATATAAAAACAATTTGTAATTGATTTTTTATTTTTTAGAAAATATTGCTGTTTTGATCCAAATCGGGGAAAAAGTGTATAAATTTCGAAAAGGTCCATTATAAGTGCAACATTATAAGTAAAGAGTGATTTTAAGAGCTTTCGGATTTGTTTAAAAATCAATTCAAAAAAAAACTTGGAAGGGAAACTTTGAACCTAGCTAGAAAATCATATTGACTAATACTTTTTGCCGACATTGCAGTGGCAATTTATTTATAATTTAGGCTACGATGTTAACCCTAGGATTAGCGGTCTTTAGCAATAATTTGACTTCTTGGTCTAGCCAGACTACAGAACGATAAAAGCCTGTTTGTTTAAGATAATGTTTGCCTCCGAATTTGGTTAGAATTTATTTGTGTATGTGATATATATTAAGAGAAAGTATATCCGATTCACTAGACTTTGCAAAAACAACTTTTGCAGTAAATGAATTAAAACAAAATAAAAAATAAAATTATTTTTTATTTATATATTTGGGGTATTCACAAGGTGTGCTATCATGTTATATTGTCATAATGTTCTAACATTTTACAATGGTTTAAAAATATTGTTGTTGCTTTGTAAACAAAAAGTGTCTTAAATTAATAGAGCTTTGCTTGCTATGTTTATTGTGCTGTCGTAATTAATCAGAAGAGACCTGCGCTGAGCATTTTTTGTTTATTTACTTGAGTTTGCCACCACAACATCTAAAATGTATTTTTCGCACAAACTGGCTATTATTTTAGTTTTTTCACTTAATTTTGGCATTGTGGAAAACAATATTAATTTTTATATTTGTTTTAAATCAGCTGATTTAAATTCAAAATAGCACACTGAACTATGAGGGGTTGTTCACAGCAGTCGTATTTTTTCATGTTATTATTTTAAGACATATGACCTTATGACACCTTGTGAATCCCCCAATTGTTAATTATATAGAACGATTTACTTATTGGGCTTGGTAATAATCGCAACTGCGGTTTGGCTTGTTGTGGTGTTCGCGACTAGTGAAAATTGTAAATTGTAAAATTTTAAATAATTTTCTTTATGTTACGCTTAATACATGCGTAGACTTTAAATTTGGTGAAAGTATTTATAATATTTGAAAAAAGGCAGTACACAAGAATTAATGGATCTTACTTCCATGTGTGGGATTATCAATTGGTTTGCTAATTCATAAATGTTCCTGTTTATAAAGAAGTATTACTAAAGCAGATAAATGTAACATGTTGTTAAACATTGCTAGTAGCCATCGACTTGTCCGCTGTTTACAGCTATAATGCGTATTCACATTTATCGCATGCAAATGGTTCTAGTTCATCATCGCTATTTTAAAGATATGAAATCATTCTGATTTAAGCATCTTCCTTTATAGGTATTAGTAAACGCTGAAATCAATCTGATTTATTTATAATAATATCCACAATACTAGAAATTAACGTCGTGGTCTAGCCTGACCAAGATGTCAGTTAAGCGTACATTTTTTTAAACCAGAATTCTGACCTATTATTGCACTCCAATCAACTCAAAATTAATTTGATTCGATTCAGCACATGCCATTTATATATAATACTCATATTTGTTTAGTATATTATGCAGAAAAGTAGATATTATCCTCTAAAGTCAGATTTGGACTGGATTTCTAAAAAGAAAGATTCAATAAAAAGACGAAAAGTAAAACAAAAATATTCAGTGAAAACTGTAACCATCGAATCCTTATTGAATTAGAATTAAATTACAATAGTGTTCCATACCCATAAAATAAATTACGCACATCCACCGAATATAAATACATCGTATTGTGAGGTAAAAACTCCAGTTTCCTCAATGTAACGCCTCAGAGTTTGTAGTAGGTGCCGTTAATATCGTCCAGGTTAAGTAATTGAAATATTCGTCCTTTAAGGTACGGTCACACTTGGCAAATATTTGCCGAAAGAGACGTAATCACTAAATAAAATATTTTTGATCTCGTTTAATTATTACAAAAATTTAGCTTATTTAAGACAAAACACAAAAAATATTTAGTCTTATTTTGTTTGATGCTATTTGGTCTTGCAAAACTCTTGTAAGAGTAAACAACGTCAAACAAATTTGTGCTAAAACTAGTGGTTACGCTTTTTTGAGTAAATATTTGAAAGCACAAATGCAAGATGCAATTTTTATTTAATATAACCAGGGAGCTCCGAAATTATCAATGCTTCCTGAATTTTTTGTGATCTTTTAATCATCTCTCCTACAGAATATACATACCATGCTCATTATTCCATAAGTTCGTTTTGTCCCGGAAAGGTTTAACATTTACGTTTCAAAATTTTTAGAATTCTGGCATGGAAAATCAACAATATCGGTCTACTAATGGCATATTCAGAAGAAACCATAACTACCTCAAGTTTTTAAATTATTTTTGTATATCCATACATATGTATGTATGTATATGTATTCAGAAATACAAATTATATTGATAAGTCTGTAAAAAGCTATTTCAATGCGATTTTTTTCAGGTCAAAAAATGTGTATGTTTTTTTTAGTTTTTGAATTTTCATATAGAAAAATCAAATAAGGTTCACATAATCATGATGTTAGAATGTATAATAGGGGACTTAATAGTAACATATCTTCCTTTTAATGGTGCTTATTGAATTTTCTAAGTAAAAACCAAAAAATATAAAAATTCACCTTCAAAACCAAAATTTTACATTTTTTGTTTCACATTTTTCAGTTTTAGCTGCCAGTCTTTGTTCAATTCTCTTTTTAATGCAAATCAACATGCATGAAAGAAAAAAAAACAACAAAATTAAATAAGAAAATTGATTAGTACCTTCAAAATGTATCACTCTCTTATTCCCTTCTCATCCAAAAATACTTGCCTTGACGAATCAGAATTGAAGAGTGTGAAAGCGGACTAAACAAAAAATTCTCAATTCTAATAATTCCTAAACAAGGATTAAAAATAAAAAAAATAATTATTTATTTAAATGAATTAATAACTTTTCTTCGGAATGCGAATTTACAATTTAGTAATTTCAAATTTTTACGCCTTCATTAACTTATTTAAAATAAATGGCTCTTCAATAAAAACTTAGCTTCCCTACCATACAATTTAACAGCATTAAGCTAGGTTTACACGATTGAAATTTATTTCAAAATTTTGAAGAATTTTTGCTGTTTTCACGAGTTTGAAGCATTTTGAAGAGCAATTTTTAAGAAAATTTCAATCGTGTAAATCTAGCTTTACTTTATTTTTTTGTGGATTTGTTAAAGATAGGGAGCCAACCGAATCGATTATAGCCTTATAACTCAAAATCTGTGACATGGTTAACGAAATATACATACGTCCCATTTTGCCAAAATGAGATTAAATTAAAGATTTTGATAAAAGATTCGACATCTGTATACATGGAGGTGATGTACATCTGTCCGATATCATTTTAAAATTTATAATTGTCAAACCTTACTTTTTTCAATCAATACAAATTTTAATTATTTTCATATAAATGTTTTTTTTTTGGAATTTAGAAAACGTTCTCGATATAAATTTTAATAAGTTTTCATAAAAAATAGTTATAGAGCCTAATATTTGACTTTGGCTAAATATATGTATGTAGTTTAAAAATGTCAAACTAAATAAGATTATTCTTTACAGTACAAATATTTATTGTAACAAAGAAATTTTTCCTATTATATATTTAAAATAATATTTCATGTCCATCCATCTGACCATATCGAGCCATAACCGCCGAAAAAATGTATCCCACAAACTCAAAATTTTACAGGGGAAGTTTTTTTTTAAATAAAATCAGTTTGAATAAAGCCATTATTTTAAAATTTATAATGTAAATATTGTTTTGTGTAATACATTTAATTTTAATAATTCTAAATGATGTTGAACTATCGATTTCGATAAAAAAACAACAATCGATTATGGTGTGGGATACATTATTTTGGCGGTTATGGCTCGATATGTTGAAGCCAAATAAACATTTTAGAGGAATGAAATTTTTCACAAATGTTGTTGTGCTATGTAGACCTTTTATATTGTTAAAAATCTTTTTACTTTATTAATTCGGCTTGAGGTCTCTTTTATTAAAAATATAAAAACTTATTAATAATTTAATTGACACATTTTGCCTCCACTGTACTAATATGTGAACTTGTTTGCTGTTGCTGTAAATTCGTTCAACAAAAAGGCGTTGTAGACAGCAAAAATGCATTAAATTGCACGTTGTCGTGTTTTTCATCATTTTTGTTCTTGTTGATTTTGCTACTAATTTATTAAATCTTACACATTTTTTGTTTAAGATTTTATTTATTTTGTATGTGTATTTATAATATTGTTAGTTTGTGTCTTGTGAGTTTATTTTTTTTTTTTTTTGCGAATTTATTCTCGTATAATTTTTATAATAAATGTTAATAATAAATCAAAAATTTAACATTTTTATATCACAATATTTACACTTGTGCTTAATGTTTAACAATTTATTTTAATTAAATGCATGTTAATAATATTTTTTTTATCAATTTATTACTGGACAGACGAACAGACATATTGAATATTTACATATGTACAGCTCACTGACCCTGTAGCGATCGAAACAAAATTGTAAAACTACCAGTTCTCCCAAACACCTTCATGCTAACGTGTACTTTAGAGAATGTTTATGTTTAGACTAATAATATTCAAAAATGGTAGTCCCAATTTACACGAAACAATTCTTTAACCTACGCTGAAAGTAATCAGCCTAGCTTAGATATCGATGTGAGGGGATTGATTGTACTATTAATTCGTATTATATATGTACACAGCGCATGGGGGTACAGCAATAATAATACGAAAATCCATTAAATGTACTGAATTACAGAATTTTAGAAAAGATTATATTCAAGCTACTTCCATTTTAATAGAAGATATACACGGTCCATTTGTATTATCTGCAGTCTACTGCCCGCCGAAACATAATAACACAAAAATTGAATATCTTGAACTCCTTAAATCTCTTGGGAATCGGTTTATAGTGGGTGGTGATTTTAACTCCAAAAATACAGTTTGGGGAGCTCGATTAACACTATCGAAAGGAAAAAATTTGCTAGAGGCAATAAATGAATTCAAATGCAAATTTATAAGTACTGGAGAGCCTACTTACTGGCCTACAAACATTCACAAAAAACCAGATCTCTTAGACTTTTTTATTACCAAGAATATAAGACATGATTATCTAAATATAAAATCATGCTTTGAATTATCTTCTGACCACTCTCCAGTGGTACTTATATACCAAACCGATGTACTTCTATCCAATCAAAATAAATTTATATACAACAAGAAAACCGACTGGGATTGTTTCAGAGAAATCTTAGAGACAAAACTCGAGACAAATATATCGCTAAAAACCGAAGAAGAATTGGATAATTCTATAACTTTTTTCAATGATACGCTTATAAACGCGGTTAGTGATTCTACTCCATCCAGAACACACACAGTAGATAAATTCAGTATCCCACCTCACATCCAAGAGAAAATAAAAGCCAAACGAAGATTAAGAAAAAGATGGCAAACTACAAGGTCAATTCAGGACAAACCCCACCTTAATAGGCTCACAAAAGATCTCAAAAACTTGCTAAAGAAGGACAAAGAAGATAAACTACAAAGATATCTTACTAATCTTGACTCATCAGCTACAACAAATTACTCGCTCTGGAAAGCAACCAAAAAAATAAATAATGGAATTTTACATCAGCCGCCGATCCAAAAACCTGATCTCACATGGGCCCGCACAAATGAAGAAAAAGCTAATGTTCTTGCAGATCATTTTTCTAAAACCTTTACAAATCCAATGGACGAAAAGGATATAACTCTTCAAAGTTTTCCAAACAGCTCTTCCAACTCTCATATCAGAAGAATTTCAATTAATGAAATTAAAAAAATTATAAAAACAACAAAAGATAATAAATCTCCTGGTTATGATCAGATCACCGGAAAACTACTAAAAGAATTGCCGAATAAGGCCCTAGTCTATTTAAGAAATTTATTTAATTCAGTTATAGATATTAAATATTTCCCAAAAGTATGGAAAGTCGCTGAGATAATCGCTATTCCTAAACCAAACAAAGATGCCTCAAAAACAACATCTTACAGGCCAATTAGCCTTCTGCCACTGCTGTCAAAGATCTTCGAAAAACTCTTCTATGAACGTATTGAACCAATTCTTCTAGAAAGACAACTCATCCCCAAACACCAATTTGGATTTAGGCGAAAGTTCTCTACTATACAACAAATTCATAGAGTAACAAATAAAATATCGTCTGATATTGACAAAAAAAACTTTTGCGTTGCAACATACCTCGACGTTGCAAAGGCGTTTGATAGCGTATGACACAAAGGTCTTCTTCATAAACTAAAAAATCAATTGCCAAAAGAATTCTTCTTAATACTACAAAACTACCTACAAAACCGAAGATTCTATGTTAAATATAAAGACGAGTATTCAAAAATACTTTCTATAAAAGCTGGAGTACCTCAAGGTAGTGTCCTCGGACCAATGCTTTACCTCCTGTTTACATCAGATATTCCAACTCCTACAACAAATAACAATATGATAGCAACATTTGCTGACGACACTGTTCTACTATCATCACACGCAAACATCAAATGGGCTATGCAAAACTTACAACAACTGCTCAATAATACAATGAATTGGTTCCGTAGTTGGGGAATTCAAGTAAACAGTGATAAAACAATTCAAGTAATCTACACTAATAGAAAGATAACAAACTTTCAACCTATCCAAATAAATACTCTACCAATTCTTATGGATACAAAGGCGAAGTATCTTGGCATTATAATTGACTCAAAACTTAACTGGAAAGATCACATCACTCAAAAGAAAAAAGAAATAAACAACAGGTTTAGACAATTATTTTGGCTGTTAGGGAGAGAATCTAAACTAACAACTCAAAGCAAACTACTTATATACAACACAATTACAGCGCCAATTTGGAAGTACGGGGTAGAAATATGGGGTACAGCTAGCACAACAAACTTAAAAATTATTCAACGAGTTCAATCTAAAATATTGCGAACTATTGTCAACGCAGAATGGTATATTAGAGATGAGGACATACATCGAGATCTAAACGTCAAAACAATAAAAGAAATTATCCGTATCAGCAGCATTAAACATACAAATCGTTTAACACAACATTCCAACATGGAACTCAGACAGTTGCCGGCAAACGAAATCCTGGCACCTAGAAGACTTAAACGGTATACACCTTCAGATCTAGCTGAGCGATACTAAAAAATTTATATATTACTTATCATTCAATAATTCGATTTAAGTTATCTTAGGTACTGATTTAAGATAATTATCATCCCACCTCTGTAAATTAAATTACTTATTGTCATCTTGTTGACAGGTGTAATAATAAAGGGAAGTTAAAAAAAAAAAAAAAAAAATATATGTATGTGTATACAAATGTGTGTACATTATCGAATAAAAATACGATCGATTTTAAGCAATAAAATTGTGCTGTATGAACACTGAAGAAATTTCAATAAAAATTACTTCGTGTAAATTGGGACTTACTACGTATGTAGTACTAAAAAGTCAAAATGACTGATTTAGTCTCTGCATATTCAAATTAAAAATTGCATTGTCACAGCGGGGAAACTGTGTAAATCAATTGGTGGCATTAAAATCATGAAGGAATTAGTATTATTGATTTTTGGAATTGATTAGAAATTGTTTTTAACATTTTAGATACAAATTCAGAAATTTTTAGTAAATACTAAAGGTACATTTACATGGTTGTCAGATCTTACAACGTTGTCAGAAAAATATTCAGAAAATGTCTAACAACCGTGTAAACTTAAAATTTTTGTCGTCTAACGTTGTAAGAAAAAGCATTGACAAGTTACCTTTTGCTAACAATTTTTCAATGTCAGTACATTGCTAGCACCTTGCTAGATCTGACAATGTTGTAATATCTGACGACCGTCTATACATAAGTAGCTTAATATACACTATATACTCATATACATAAATATGTATGTAGTTTTTGTTTCCAATTAACAAAATAGATAAACATGTAATACAGTTCTGGTGTTTAAAACGTACCTCCTAAAGATTTAAAAAGACGTTAAAAATAAAGCGTGATTTTAAACAATGGCTTAATAACGGTATTTTTATTTAAGCATTTCTGCATGGCACACAAATGTTGTATGCATGAATGCATCTTACTACATATACTCGTACACAATAGTTATATTTGGGAGTTAGATGTATAAATTTCGAGGAGTGATGAATGAAATTAGTGTGGCTCTTGCCAGTATCAAATTGAACTTCTTTGTGAAACACTTGAAAAAGCATGTAGGTATTTTGTGTACTTCGAAACGGTTGCATCGTAGAGTGTAGGAGAATAAATGGTCAGTTGTTCGAGAAAGCAGGAGTTACGATTATATTTAAACTGGACAATACACACAAAAACGTGCTTTCAAGTGTAAACACACAATTCATTTCTCTGTTAAGAAAATGGTAAGCAATAAAACTAATTTGCGATAGCTAGACAGCTGAATATATGTTTGTATGATTGTTATGCTGATTTCTAACTTGGAAGCAGGTACTTCCAAGACTTCAAATTCCTCTTACAAACTTGAATTTCAGTTAGAATAAATTGTAGTAGAGCATGTACAATTAGAAATTATAAAATCCCTTCATTGTAGGTGTTTTGTCGATGCTTTGATATTAAAGTTTTAGTTTTCTAAAAATTTGCGTAGGAACAACGAAAATATTTTTAGTGATAAATCAGCCAATTAACCAATGATTGAAATATTAAAACAAAATTAAACAATTTTTTTGTTGATTCAATTAAATTTTTGAGTTTTGATTGAGAAATTTAATTGAATCAACTAAAAAATTGCTTCATTTTATTTTATTATTTCAATCACTGAGTTAATTGCCTGATTTATGATTGAAAATATTTTCTGTGAACCAACTTATTAACCAGAAATAAAGTTTAACCAATTTATATAGAATATTTAAACTGTGAATAAAGTTAAACAAATGTGAATGATATATTTTGAGCGTAAAAAAAAACTTTGGAAAAAATATATAAAATTTATTGGGCCATAACCATAGACAAACACTAAAGTCGGTTCTTTTTAAAAACAACTTTAAACTTAAAACCTACTTTTAATTATTTTGTAACTCAAAAATTTAAGGTCGTTTTAAGTTACACCGACTTTAACTCGGTGCCACCTCATATGTAGAAAATTATTTCATACAAACTGTAAAGAAAAATAACCAAGTGGCAGCTTCAAACAGCTGTCATTGTAAATTTAACAAAAAAAAAAACAAAAATAGGCAAAATAATAAAATTAATAATAATAATAATAAAAATGAAGAAGGTAGGATTAATATAATAATTAGGCTATTTTGGCGTTGATTTTTTGATAACTCTTTACAGGCACAAAAAAAAAAAACAAAGAGATAGAGGGGCGAATTATACTACGTTTCCACGGTACATGCTTCGCTCTCTATTCAGGCTTCACACCCCAATCATGAGTGAAACAACTTGCTTCACCATACAAAATTTTAAGAGCGAATCAAGTAGATTCATATTGAATCAACTTGCGAAGCACGAAAAATTGCACTCTTCTCTAATTTTTATCGCAAGTTTATCTGCACTAGCTGTAAAAATTTAATATTATTGTAAACAAAGCAAATTATTTTCTTGTTGCTAGAAGTAAAGAAAGTAAATACGTACGAATGTATGTTTTTTTTTCAAATAAGCTAACTAATTTTCACTCAGTTTTTTGGTCCATTAAAAAAAATATTTTCCACAAATTGTAAATTCTGTTTTTTTTTTATTCTGTTTGTTTATTAAAACCAACTGTCAAATCGAATCAAGTTTTTTGGTCATGTAAACAGCATGATTCATTAACATGATTCAGAGAGCGAAGCAGGTGATTCAAGTCGTCGTGGAAACATAGTATTAGGCTACTGCAGAAAGACATTTTTTATATTTTTATATTTTTGTATACATCCAGTTTATGTTCTTTGCATAAACAGCTGGTTGATTTTAAAGTGATGTTAAATTATTTAAAAGCAACTTCAACTGGTTTTAAATTAAAAGCATGTTTTATCGGTTAAAGTATATTTTTACGTGTCTATAGTAAGAGTAAAATGTACTTTTAACAAAAGTCAAGTTTTTAACTATTAAAGTACACTTTTTTTGTGACTATGGTTATGGGCCATTGCATTTACATTTTTACATATTTATTTAAATCTTTTTACAATGGACTCAAAGCTAAAATTAGAACATACATTTCATATTTAAAAAATAGATTTGCTTTGGATCTTATGGAATGGGTCTTATTTAGTGTTTTAGTATCTCAAATTTAAAACCAATTGGATAACGGGAATTAGTGATGGAAAACTATTGGAAATTAAAAATTGGATTTTTTCCCATGATAGATAGATAAACAGATAGTCTTCAGAATTGATGAATTTGTCTTCAAATAAAACAGCGCCATGACCCCTATAAATTTTACCTTTATTCAATATTTTGCTCCGAATTTTAAATTCAAGACCCTGATAACATCTATCAGGGTATTTTTTGCCTTTGAATTCTTAATTTGAATGAAATCTACAATATTATTTAGTGTTTTGTTTTATTCAAATTAAATAATTTATTTATACATATATTTTTTTTTTGTAAAAATCATGTTGAAATTGATTGTACATATACATACATACATACCATCTATGTATAAAATATGTATTTACAAATAGTAAAATAAAAATTATATATCAATTATATCACACTAATTTATGAACCGATTTCGCTGGTTTTCAATACCAAAATTTTCTAACAATCTAGTATATTTATGCAAGAGTTAGGTCGAAATATATTAACTTAATGAAATGATATGAATTAATATCTATCTGCAAGAATCCAATAGTTATTTAAAAGTTTAGCAAATTAATATTTATTTTATTAATTACAAACTCAAATTACTCGTAGTGAATGTTATACAAATTAAAAGCAGTATTCCTAACTTGAATGCGTTTTCGGGTAAACTATTTTAAGGATTAAAAAATATAAAATACAGATTTTTAAAGTGTATGTGTAGAATATGTGAAAAAGTTATGGCCCTAATGTAAGCACAAATACATATCGTCGTACTATGCAAATAGCAAATGGCAATTGGTATTTGCCAATTGTCTATTATATTAGATATGCATATGCTTACTCGTATTTGAAAATGTAATTTATCTCAATTATAATCCTACGATTTGAAAGCCTTTGTATATACATATGTATGTTTTAACAGCAGACTATAATAAGTCGTTCATGTACTTTTTCGAAATTAACGATAGAGATCTCTCTTCTGTGCCATGAAAGTCATGCATTTGAATCTAAATTTGACCGCACATGAAACAACAATTGGGCACGCGTGTAAGATTGAGATTGAGAAATAAACTGACGTTCGTTCTTTAACCAAAATAAAGAAAAAGAAACAAAAGAAACAGTCGAGATAAAGTAAGCAAAATAAATATTGCAGTGAAAATCATATGAAGCGATTGCATGACCATACAATTCACTCCAGCAAACAACATTTACAAGAACAAATTTAGATCAATAAACAGAAAGAAAATTTAAAGCGATTACTTTTGCGAAAAACTTAAGTCAAATAAACTTGATTATGCCCTTCACAATTAACCCATTTTCGGCCACTGTTCGTACTTGCGAACAGTAAATTTACTCATTTTTGTCGCCAAATTACAAAGCTTCATGCATTTATTTATTAAAACTTAATGAGTACATTATTTAATAAACATTCTAGACTTTAATTAACCGTAAAAAATATATTTAATATGTATCTCATATTTTACCTGTAGGGGTATTTAGTGGGCCGTGTTTTCAGAGGTTTTTTTGTAATTGCACAAAAGCATGAATAGTTGAAAAATTTTGGATCTAAATATAGGGCATTTGTACAAACGATTCAAATGACCAAAAAAATCAAAAAAATAAATAAATTTTTACATTGGTACCATATTATAGCTGTTAATATCAACTGTTCGCAAGCGCGAACATTGGTTGCTATTTGGAGAATATGCTTCTTTGATACTATGTTGTTGTTATTTGCTTTTTTTTAAATATGACAAGCGTAGTTACTAAAAAAGACACATAAACAAACCAGATAACGGTAAATTAACAATGCTTTGCGTTTCATATGCATCATTTGTATTGTTTAGTAATTTGTTTTGATTTGAATTTTTTTGACAAGTAGGCTGCAGGTAAGGCTGCTTTAAAAATTGTAAAATATATTTTGAACTTACATAAGTATACAAGCAGTTGTGTTATATTTGCTGTGGTGTAAAGATCTTTTTTATTTAAATATTACAAGTGCAGTAAATTATTGAAAAATGGCTTATCGACATGTGCTCACTATGAAAGTATATTAGAAAGTGATGAAGAGCTTGAAAACCCAATTGAGTCTATAACTGTGTTACCTCCAGACTTAGTTGGTTATGTTACAGATGATAAAATCATTGATGAAGACCTTATTCCCATCAATGACAAACAAGCAGTTCGATTTTTAACTCAAACCTATTGCAGAACCTTTGAAAATCATTCAAAAAAAAGCTGAATGATGAAATCAGTGGTCTCTCGCCAGTTCAATTGTTTGAAAAATTTTTTGATAAAGAAATGTTTGATTTTATTATCACACAATCAAACACGTAGGCTCAACAAAAATCCGCAAATATTGTTTTTAATGACATGATTTTAAGGCATTTTTTTGGAATATTGATTTTGTCAGGATTTTAAAAGATCCTTGCCTTGGAAATTCAATTGTTAAGCAAACTATGTCAAGGAACAAATTCAAAGATATTAAACGATTTCTTCATTTTAACAACAATGATAACCTGGATGTAAGTGATAAGCTGTCAAAGGTAAAGAAGGTTATTTATCTTTTTTAATTAAATTTTAAAAATAGTATTGTTTTAATTAGGTTCGTCCGTTGTTTGACCTTGCCAACAAAAAATATATACAATTTGGTGTATGGAGTGAACTGCAATCGATCGATGAACAAATGGTCCCATACTTTGGTCGTCAGTCGTGCAAAATGTGTATACGGAACAAACCAATTCGTTGTGGTTATAAACTTTGGTGTTTGTCTTCTTCTGTCGGTTATTTGTTCAATTGTATACCATATTCTGGTTCGAGTGACAACTTGATCGTCAAATTGGTTTGGGTGCAGACGTAGTTTTAAGACTGTTGGAATGACAACTTTTTTACATCATATTATTTGATGTGTCTTTTAAGTGAGAAAAGGTTTTGCGCCACGGGAACCGTCCGTCCAAATCGTATTGCAAAAGCCCCATTACGCACTGGAAAGCAGCTGAAGCGGGGTGAAAGTGATTATCAATTTGATAGAACAAATTCGGTATTGGTTTGTCGTTGGGCAGACAACAAAGAGGTGGCGGTTCTCACCAACTTTGAACAAATTTAACCGATGTGCAGCGTAATGCGATGGAAAAAGGATTTAAAAAAATATGAGAATGTGCCACAACCATTGCTTCTTAGCTCATATAAAAATGGGATGGGGGGAGTAGACCTTCACGACAATGCTGTTTCAAATTACAGAATAAATATTAGGTCAAAGAAGTGGTATTGGCCTTTATTTATTTCTGTTCTTAGTTCGGCAGTCACTAATGCGTGGAAACTACATTGCTTTTTGGCAAAAGCGGACAAAAAAAATAGGTTATCTCAGAAAGATTTTAGAGTGAGCGTAAGCAAGTCTTTGCTTTTAAGTTCGCAGTCAGATGCTGAATCCGCTAAAGAAAGGTCCGACAGAAGCGTTAATTACCAATTGCCACATATTGTAGGGGAATATATTCCAATAGTTCAGCCACAAGGAAAACCTCGAAGGTGCCAACTTAAAGGGTGTGGCAAACCAATCAAGTGGATGTGCCAAAAATGCAACGTACATTTGCATCCACAATGCTTTGAAAAATTTCATTTAAAATAAATTCTGTTATTATTTTCATAAGTATGTTTATAAATACATATTTACATACATATATTTTGAAATATTTATCATTTGTTATTATTTTGAATTTTAATATATTTATGAACATTGTTATATATGCACATAAATTTGTTCATATGGAAAATTAATGTCAAATTGACGCCAGTGTTCGCACTTGCGAACACCCATTTCCAGGCCTCACGGACAAGATAGGGCCAAACTAACAACTGATTTGGATTTAGAACACCCAAATTACTATAGAAATGGTAGTTTTTTTTAAAAAGCTCGGGTTTGAATTTTCTTGGCCGAAGATGGGTTAACGATTGAAATTTTGTAATGTCAATCAATTTGAAACTACAAACACACAAAGATCGTTTAAATACAATTTGAAAGATCAGTTATAAACCGGTACTAAAACCACTTTAGGGATAAATGTATTTCCACATAATACTGCGTTAACGTGGAATTATGAAGTCAAAATTAAAAATTAAAATAAAAATATTACAAATCTTTATTTTACTTTTTATTCAGTACTTTTTTGTGTAGATCACTTAAAGAGTGCAGCTTTTATCATCTAAATCTAGCGTCACACATGACATGTATTTACCCAAAAAACAGCCACCACTATTTTTAGCACAAATTTGTTTGACTTTATTAACTTTTACTATTGTAAACAGCATTTAACTAATAGGTATCGACTGTGATATTTCATAAGTATAAAAATGTTTTTAAATGAACAAAAAATTAAATAATGTTTTTTTTTTTTTGGTTGCATCTTTTTGTCAAACATTTGCCATGTCTGACCATACCTTAAGATGAGCCTGTAATTTCCCTGCAATCCTTAAGTTGAGAAGACTTCGATTATTTACAATTAGCGCACCTTAGGCAGCAATATTTTCTTTGGCCAAAGAAATAAAACTAAAATAACAGCAATGTGAAATGTTATTGTTGTTGGTGGCAAACCCAAAAACAACAAAAATTCCATACACATACGACTACAACGACTTTTTACACGGAGAATGTAACAATTGGAATTTGCTTTATTTTGCAATGAAAAACAAAAAACATGAGTCTTCTTTATGTTGTACAAGAAGTCTTCAAAATTGACCTCACCTGAATTGCAAACTATGTACTTAAAATAGAAATGAATTGAATAAAACAATATGGTGTTTTCCATAATATACATTCATAAATACATACATACATAATAAAGGTATATATATTAATAAAGTATATTAGGATAGCGCAACAAAATACGATTAATATGTTCAAATAAATTTAAGCTGGTTTATTTAAAAATATATTTTCGAAAGTCTGTAACATAGTCTCAACTATTAACGGCATGACTCTATGGTACGAAATGGGGTCTAACACCTAAAATGACTTGGTGGAGCGCATAAATTTCGCAACATATTTGACTTAGAAAGTCAGATTTTCTAAGTAAGATACTGTTAGACACAGGATTTTCTATTGGAAATGCTGTTAGATACAATATACTACATATTATGCAAGAGATATTCTATGTACACTGTCTGACAAAATAAAGTGCGGTTTAAAATATTTCCTGTTTTTTTTTATAAAATCATGTACTTATTATTTTCTAATAAGTATAAATTATAGTTTTATTTTTAATTAGTTACTATTTTATCTAATAGAAAACTTAACGTAGAATTCTTACCTTAAGCCGACGACGATTCAAGCCTTAAAAGAGAAAATTGGACGCTGCATTAATGAAATACCGCAGCATTTACGCAAAAAGGTCATTGAAAGTTTCATTACAAGATCGCGTGTGTGCCAGCAAAGCCGCGGCGGCCATCTGCACGATATTTTGTTCCATACATAACCTCATTCTGTCTACTATACGATAATAAAGTTTCACGGAGCTCTAAGAATGTCATTCTAACTTTTACGCATTTTTTTTTTTCAAAATATTTTTAGGGATCTTACTCGTTCGTGTGCTTGGGGTCAATGTCTTGTTAAAATATAAACTCCCCCAACCTCAGCACTGCTATAAAGATTTTATTTCTAAATATTTTCCTAATGCTCCCCAGTCATTTGTCAGTTAATTTTTACAAGTTTATCAACTCCTGAATAGGAAAAACATCCTCACACCTTGAGCCTTCCATCACCATGCTTTACAATGTGGATAAGTTTCTTGATTTCAGGCTTTGTGTTGGTTCACATCGCACTATTTTTCGCTTCTTGCAATTTTTGAGTTCACAATTTGCATCGTCTCACCAAATAATTTTATTCCAAAAAGATTCAGGCATATTTAAGTACTCCTTTGCAAAGTCTAGCCGCCTTTTTATATTTGCAGCTTGTAGACGTGGCTGAATAATTTCTTTTTGCTAGAATTGCAATATAATCACCGTGTTGCTTTGTGGTCTTACGTTTTCTGTCACATAAGTTCTTTATAGCGTGTTCACATATGCACTTTAATTGCGTTAATCGCCATTAACGCCATTATTGAACTCAATATTCTATATAAAATCTCAATTAATTATTGCGCAATAAGTACGAAATTGTTATAATATTGAGTAAGAGTTCGAATGCAACACTGTTCACAACTGTGTTTAGTGAACAAACTTGTATAGAATGGCAAATGTCAACAAAAGAAATTATTGAAAAATCAATGTGGAGATAAGTTTGTTTACATACAAACACAACAACCATTTAGAGTATTTTTTGTATTGTTTTCCAACTGTCAAATGATTATTGAGCAAGCTGAAAATTGCGTGTGCCTGAATACTTAAAATAATATTGTCAATTAACCGAATATTAACTCAATTAAGTTTCATATCTGAACACAGTATTAGGCTTTTGTTTGACTTTCTTATTTTATACAAAGCAATTATTTTTCTGACCGCAGATGCCGACATCTACTTAGCACTCACTCAAAGCTTTCTGTTTTATCCCATTTTCTAGTACCAACAAATCTTTTTCGTTTTCGGTTAAAGTCCTCATTTCGAAAAAGTCTGGCTGGGTCTATATTGAGGTAATATTAAATTAAATAAATGAGACTTCACTATAATTTATTATTTTTTTAAAACCTTACCACAAATTAAAAAAAAAAATCGGGAATACAACTCTTATTTTAAGATTAAAAAAAAACCGCACTTTATTATGTCGCAGAGATTTATTGTGCACTTCACTATACCTACATACATATTTACATCAGAAATATAAATGAGCGGCTTTATGAAATTGCAATGTTTATGTAAATAATTCAATAATACTCCAACAAATAAGGGACTGTGAATAAATAGTAAATAATATATGTAGAAGAAGGTACAAAACCGCACTTTATTTGCCCGACAGTGTCAATACATACTTATTCGCAATAATTAACAGCTTTATAAACTTTCGATAAATTCAGAAAATAGTTATAAATATGGAGGTAAATTTTCTTGACTGTCAGTTTTTTAATTTGACGAAATTAAAAGAAATGAAAAAAATAGAATATTATTTCGACAAGAACAGACTTATTACCATCTATGAAGAAGTTGAACAACATTGAAATGGTTTCTTAGAATAAGTTAGTCTTTTATTTAAGTTGTTTTAGTTCCATGCAAATAAGGTGCATCCTAATAGTAAATGTATGTAGATATATAATCTAAAGTCGAAAATATTGTTTGCATATTAATGGCGCCTTACGTAATGCATATTCGTAAATACAACAATACGTATTCAGACTCATACACAATTCACAATTCAATGATCTTCGAAACCTGCACAGAGGATGCAGACACAGATCCAGATGTAGTTGCTTTCTCCTCCATTATTATGCAAAAACATATGTAGGTATGTTGTTATTATTATTTTTATGATTGTGGTTGGAATGTTTTTTAACAAAATGATTGGGGCCCGAAAATCAAATTTTCTAAAATGCCTGATTTAAAAGAACATTCACCTTCTTTGTACCTGTATTAAGTAATGCTGGTAATTATTTAACAAGAAATAAAGCAACATGAGCTTACGAGTCTCATTTTGTAAAACGAAACAACAATAGTAGTCTGAAGAAAATTGCATTGAAAATTTTAAATTTATACAAATTATTTATTTATGTTTCAAAACTTTTAATTTTGTTTGGTTTAAATACTTACATACCTTTTTATAAGCCTAAATCAAAAAACAATTGAACGGTATAAATGTACATTATTATTTTAATACTAATATATTTTACTTACTTTTTATACAAAAAGAACATGTTTCCAAGAATTTTAACTTTCACATGACATTATCAATTACATACATATGTACATATTTCTATGAAAATAATGATCATTTACCATTACCATTTACAACAAACAAAATACTAACAGTTTACTAAAGTTTTCGCACGATTTTGGTGTTAAGTAAAAAAAAAAAAACAAAAACTCCAAGTACAATTACATGGACATCATTTGGACCATAATGCAACAAATGAATGACTGCAGACACATTATAGGTTTTATTCGAAAGTAAACACCAGCACTGAAATTTTCTTTATACAAGATTGCAGATTTATTTTGTTTTCATTTACTCCCAAAGTCTACATTTCTTTATTTTTTGCTACATGTACGAGTATTTTGGTCTGTATTTAATGTTTGTTTGTTTATTTTTGAGACAAGCAAACCGTTCATTAAACCGGAATTCACGTGCACTGCTGATACATACACATACATATAGTATAATAATGATGAATTGGGGAGATTACAATAATTACTTACCATTGGAATAAACAAAAAAAGTAACCATGAAGTAGATCTACATCTTGCACCTAAAGTCGCACAACTCGTACATACTGATTTACTCACTGACTTACTACTTCATATTATTAAATATGTCTTATACTCGTTTGTATGTCGAACGTACACTCATACGTATGTACCAGAAATCAGTGAGTAAAGTTATTTATGTACGATATTTATTGTATATAGAAACATACCGTGACACCATCCATATCCATTTATATAACAAGTAACTATAACTGATGGTTTGTTTGGTTGAGTAAAAATATAAAAGATATATAAATTATTTGAAAGTAATCTTTATTTTCAGACCAGCCAATCTGACTGAAATAATATTTCACAGACATTCAACCAAAGTGTTAATTAATATCGAAAATCCAAAAATGGTCAAACGTTTTTTTATTTTAAAAACTCGATCGGAATTTTGTGATAAACCGGGGTTTTGAATAGCTTAATTTTATCGAACTAGAATAGGATCCATTTGTCCCATGTCTTTAATTTATGAATTTTAAACAAATCTGGTAAAACTTTTAATTCAAAATCAGAATAGATTAGTACCGTGGACTGTGACAGGGCGCTTAAAAGTTAAGCAAGTATCAGTTACCTTTTAAATAAAGTGATTGAGCTAGAAACGTTTTGTATCACTTTGGAACTAGTCCAGTGATGAGCTTTGTTTTAGTTATCTTTCAAATAGGGGTTTTAAGACTATTTATCCCTATTTATTGTAATTATTTATACCCTAAACCACCATAGTGAGGAGGGTATATGGGATTAGTGCTGATATTTGTAACGCGCATAAATATTTGTCCAACACCCACCTTAAAGTATACCGATCGACTTAGATTCAGTCGATTTAACGCGGGGCGCGGTACATAATATTTTTCCCCAGGACGAATGGGATTGGAATTGGTGGAAATCGGTCCATTATTTCTATTGGCGCCCATACATATGTCCTCCCGAAATAGGGGTTTAACTATCATAAATGTCTGAATTATGCAAGTATCCAAACAAATTTCACCACAAAGAAGTGTCAAATAAATCCAAATGACATATACAAAGAGAGTTAAAATCTCTTATTCGTTTTATTCGAACCAAAGGAAAATCGAATAATTTGGATACCCTACTAAGTGCATATGATCTTCCATCCAGTTAAAATCTAAAGCAGTTGCATAATTTTTTTTTACTGTTTTCCTTAAAGTATTGACTCATAAACAGCGCGTGCTATTATACATTCATAATCGTTAGTGCTCAGTGCAGTGGGAATAGATTAAAGGATGGATTGTTGGTTGGTTGGTTGCATAGAGATACACAAATACGAGTATGTATGTCTGCATTTAAGTTATGTGGATGCATGGAATATATCGTTGTACAATGTAATACTGTTGGTTCTCTGTCTACACCTTAGACAAATAGGTTTGCTGTTTCATTTTAGTGTTGCATCGTTATCTTTGAAGCAAATGCCTCAACCTATTTTTTTTGCTGAATCTTTTTGTTGGTTTTTGTTTTGGTTAAATAATGAAACGCATCGACAGCCTGAAATTGTATTCAATGAGAAATGAGTCGCATTTTGAGTTGCCATGATGAAGAAGATTTATTTAAATTGCATGTTTCGATGCTATGATCTTCCTAGCACATGCACCCCCTAAAAACTTAAAACACAATTGCACACAAAACTCAATTAAAGCTTTAACTTTAATACACAAACATATTGTTGCTGGCTTTATATTAAAATAAAGCAAGTAAGAAAGTATAGTCGGTCAAGCCCGACCATATATATTTTTCAGAAATGGGCCTATATGGGAGATATTACCTATTATGGGCCGATCATCCAAAAATGTATTGCCATGACTTCCGTCAATATATATATTATGTATGTGTTACATATACTTTATCTCGATATAAATACTTTTAAAAGATTTATGGAGGTTAAAGTGAATTACGAAGAAGGTCTTATATGAGAGTTTTGATTAATTATGGACCCACCATTATAAAATTAGGTGTCGTCATTATTGTATGTATATATGAAATTTATTTTTGTTACATTTTGTTTGGATAAAAATATTTTTAATAGAATTATGATCTTGAAAGTGATTTTCGGAAGTGAGCCTTATATGGGAGCTTTGATCAATTATGGACCGATCTACACAAAATTTGTAGGTTAGAAGGCAAATCATTTATCACTCATTTGTGGTGAAATTTGTTTGGATACTTGCATAATTCAAACATTAATGATCGTTAAACTCCTATTTCAGGAAGACATTTGTATGAAGGCCAGGTGAAATAATGGACCGATTTCCACCACTTTCCCACAATCCCATCCGTCCTTTGGCCGAAAAAATATCACGGACCAAATTTTGTTGAAATATCTTAAAAATTGTGACGCACAAGCTTTAAATGGACAGCCAGCCAGACGGACGGACAGACTGACGGACATCGGTAAATCGACTCAGGAAGGGATTCTGAGTCAACCGGTATACTTTAAGTTGGGTGTTGGACCAATATTTATGGGCGTTACAAACAGCAGCAGAAATCCAATATACCCGCCCCGCTATTGTGGTGTAGGGTATAACAATTTGATGCATCTCAAAAATGATGTTTTAAGTCTATAGTTGGCACACAACAAACCATTCAAACTATCAACCAATCATAACCATGAGACGACTTTGAACCTGACTTATGTTCGACTTTTTAGACAGTTTCATAATGTAGGTTTACAGATGATGCGCCGTTTGCACGAGTATGATGGCATCTTGCTGTATGATCCAACCAACCAACCATCCAGCATTGGCATATGTATGCGATTTTAATTCTATTTTTAATTTAATTTGATAGATTTTACTTAAAATGCAATTTAATCTTAAAATAATATGAACTTGAGTTGAGGTACGATGAAGGTCTTTGTCGTTTATTTTTAGCGTACGTACACTTGGAGGAGGTCCTTTCATTTGTTAATGTCCAAATAATAAGCGTGTATGGATATTTGCTTGTGAACATGCGAATTAATTGATTTGAACTGACATTTGCTTGGCTTCATAACATGTTGTAGAAATATTCAAGGATCTCTGATTTTGGTCTTGTTTTTGTTCCTATACTCTCTTTGTCACCTAAAAAAATATAACATGCATGTTGCCTTTATCAAAGAAAGAGCATAAGAGTTCATTTCATTGACCGTTTACTTATTCCTTGGTATAGATTATGTTTATTTATGAACTCAAGTAATATTAATGAGAAAAATGTCTAAAATTACATACACGATACCTTACTTTTACTGGCTTTGTAATAAACTATAATTTACTAAAATTAAGAAGAGAAAAAAGTCTGAACAATAAAACGTATAAAGCTGATTGTCTCTAAAATTGTCGTCCATTAAACGTGCAACTAACTAACACCTTAAAAACCTTTTTGCAGCACGAACTGCAAGCAAGAGATTTAAAAGTTTTATTTCATTTCCGGTCCAAACAAATCTTTTTCTATATAAATATTAATATATTTGCGCCTCAGCAAATCTACAAATCAACTAAGGGGAGACCTATCACTTAGAATCTATGTGATTGCAAATCAACTCAAAATATAGGCTTTATTAAGCGAATTTTGTTTTTTTTTTGCCGGTCACTTCACGGATTTTAGACTCTATCTTTAATATAGTTTCACAAAATATCCATAGGTGTTAAATCACGTGATTAGGGCGGCCTTTTACCAGCTAAATTTCGTGAAATTATGCGATCGAAATGTTTGGTTTACAACAAATTTATTGTTTTGATAGCTGTGTGATGGGATTATCCCGTTTTTTGAAAGCCCATCCCGTCCAGATTTAATAATCCGCTTTTCAAAGCAAAATCACGCTTGTTATTGTTGCAATTTTTCGCTAGTTTTAAAGGAAATATAAATATTAAAAACAATGATTGTATGTGAACTTCTTTTAAAATTTAAATTTAATTTGCTTTATTTTTCTATTAATGCTATTGTTAAAGTACAAAAAAAAAACATTAATTCTATTAGGTTCACATTTCTTTCGGGGCATACATTAAGGTTTTGAAAAGAGCTTTCCCAGTTTTGGAACATATGACCTAAATTTTATTTCTTTGACCGCCAAAAGATATTGGTTCCAAGCTTATAATTCGTTTATGATTGGAAATATTGTTGTTTAAGTAATAAAGTAAATTTGAGGATACTTTAAACTAGACCAATATTTGAAATTTTAATTTTCAAATGTGTTTAATTTAAAATTATAAGAGCACACGAATCAGTGATGGAAAAATGAAAAATTGAAATGGTACTGACCGTCATCAAAAAGAGTACTTTTTTCAACATTTTGGTACTTTTTAGGAAACATATTTTTATTCAAAAATAAAATTAAAAATCCATTTAAAAATAATTCAAAAATGAAATTAATTCAGTTAAATAAAAAAAAACTATTATAACAACAAACTAAAAATTAATTAATTTTTAAGTAAAAATATTTATTTGTTGTCGGTTAAGATAATAAACATATGAGCATGCCTGCATTTTGTTAGTGTTAATGCCATATCATTAATAGATCGTTCACCAATATGTTTGAAGTTTTCAAACTCATATGATACACAAAAAATCACAAACAAGAAATGAGAATTACAAAAATGTACGAAACAAAAGAAATTTAAAAAATGTATCAAAATAGTACCACAAACACCTTTAATTCTTTATGCATCTGTTTATTTTTGTATAAATAACATGAATAACAAATTTTTGCATTACTTAGTTCTTGTTTTGAAGCCAATGTGGTCAGTGATTATAAAAATAGTGCTGGATTTCTAAACAGTACTAAATATGATGTGGGGGTACTGTGGTATTTTTGTTGTGAAAAAGTACTAAAAATAGTACAATAGTATTGAATTTTCCATCACTGACATGAATGCATATTTTTTAAAGCTGGAGACTTTCAGAAAATAAAAATATCTTTGAAATCCGAAGAAAAACAAACAAAAATGGTAAATGATTGTAAATTTACATGTATAAAATGTATTAATTTCAAGTCCAAAAACGTGATGGAATTAGAATATTGATTGGAGGAGTCCAATATTGATTCTGCTTGAATTTTGAAAAATATTCAGTTTCATGTATTTTATAAAAATCGTGTGTGTCTCTTCTTTATAATGAATCTAGAATTGGTTCTCATATCAAAGTTATTTTCAAATAGTGTATTAACTTTATGGTAGTCCTTCAATTCGTTTTCAATCACTTGTACACAACATCTACGATTCCTTAAGCAGTTTGTTTGAATTTTTGCGGCACATTTTTTATTAAAAGGGTCTTACTAAATATTCTGCAGTGATTCTGATTTAGCTATTTCTAGAACTAATGATTTTACAATAACATAAAAACGTTTAAAAGTTTTAAATTGTAAATGTGTGATTAATTTAATTCCGCTTTTTCATACTTAATATAACAGGACGGTTATACCGTCCTTTTAAAAATACATATAAGTGATATCCATATCATCAATAATAGATCAATATTCAGTTGTTGACAATTTTTGAAAAAACAACAATTGCACTTGAATTTTCAGAAGCCCAAATGCGGCAATTTTATCAAACAAAATTTATTAACAGGGTCAGAAGAACGATTATAATTACCGAAAATATCTCTAATTTTACGAATGTAGCTTTTACGGTTCCCCCATTTTTATTGTAACAATTCTCAAAGCTTATACTACAGATAATATGAATAGTTCTTGTTGAAAACTCCTGTATCTCATCTCTGACATTGTGAATCTGGAAAAACTACCAAATTATTCTCCAAAATAAAACTTTAAATTACCATCTATAACTTAATTAATTTATGAATTAAATCCTTTTTATATCTGTATCAACATAAGAACACACATACTTACATCGTCGTGAGGGTAATTTATACAATTTATAGCAGGCGGTTAGGAAAATATAGATCTGAGAACTTTAATACTCATACCACGCCACACACATTTAAAGTTTACAATTGTATGTGTTCCGTATTCGAAAAAAGAACATAGTTTTATCTTGCTAAACTATTGTTAAGTGCATGTTTAATAGACTTGTTCGTACACTCTTGTTCGAATATAAACATTTTCAAATATCGTTACTTGTTCATATAAACGCTTACTCTACATAATATTTGTATATATGAAACCAGTCCACAAAAATCATATTAAGTTATAATTTTTACTATTATGACTAAACGTAGATTAATTGTAAGTATAGTTTAGCAGCTAGCGATATACATACGTACATATCTATCAAATATGTAACATAAATTCAAACAGGACATAATGTTTCAAATCGTTGCAGTTCTCAATGAACATGCTCAACTGTTAGTTCTAGATCCAGCATTTTCGAATCTTTATTTAAAAATAATCCAGATTCCCATTTTCATGGCTAAAGGATAAATATATTTTGCGATTTTATATGAATGGCGAGCCAGTCTAATGTAAATACAAATGCAGCCAAACATATTTATTGTAAAAAGAATGTATTTCAGGTACTCTTGCGGCTTTATAGTCATTAAACCAGTTTTATTTATGCAACGCAATGAGCTTGATTACTACTCCACATATTTTTATTTTATTTAATCTTTCCAAACGAAACTGCCATGCTGGACATTTATTACCAACGGTGTTTTTTTGTTTGTTTATTTTCTTATAAATATGGTTCAAATCAAAAACTGGAAAAAGTCTATGGACAAATTTATGGAGTGCTGAAAATAACAGTATGCGAATACCAAATTTACGGCGAATGCATGTATTTGAACCTTTGGTTTGTCTTTCCAAAGATAATAGCTAAGTTTTTTTAATACACCTTGAATTTAGTTTGTATTAGAAAATTAGAAATTATCCGCCGTTTATTCCATAGCCTTTTTAAGTTCCAATGAATGTGTTAAAGAAGCGTATTATGCAAGAGTTGCTTCTGCCTGTTAAGAAAATCGTAACGGATCTACAGCAAATACTCCATTAAAGACCTGTCATACATTTTATTTCCATGTGACATTGCACTACGTCAATAAATATGTCTTATAATCGTGGATTGAAATTAAACTTAGAACATATCCCTCTTTGCGCCTGTGGCAAGAATTTGATAAAAGTATCGGATATCAAAGCCGAGCTTATCATAGTTATTTCTAAAACCTATTACTAATTATCACTTATTACAAATCAAAATGACGATTTCTCGGTAGAGTATTAGATTTTGAAACGGGTAAACATAAATGATGCAATAGAAATTGATTATGAAATTGCAAGTTCTTATGAATTATACATCTTGAAATACTTTTGTGGGACCGGAATTCGTCTGCGGTAACCTTAACAAATGCCAGTAAAAAGTAAGAAATTTTAAGTTTTATCCGGCTGTTCAGAAGTAAATATTATGATATTTACGAAATTGTATACTTACCCCTTGGTCCCTAATAACAAGAGTACGGTTTCAAGGGACTGCGTATGTTCAATATTATAATGTGACTGCCCCCTACTGAGACAATGAAGAACGAAATTGCTTGCTAATGCTACCATTACTTCACATTGAAGTCATATGAGTACCCAAAAATTAAAAAAATAATGTTTTAAAGTAATAATTAATTTTTCTGAACAAGTCTTAATAATCTACTGCGCATATGGGCTAATCCGAAAATTTTTAAACCAAAGGCAGAAATTTAAAGTTGCCCAAAATCCAATTTTTTGTTAATGGAATAATAGGATATATATTCAAGCTTTAAAATATATATATAAGCAATAAGGTTTTACGGTGGTTTGTTTCTTCTTGGCAGAGGCTAACCAAAACGTAACTCTTGCTTTCATTTATTCTTGTAAAAAAAAGGGTATTTTCCATGGTCAAAAAAGTGGCCAAAATAGTCGTTTCAGTTTTTAGCGTTTAGCAAAACTTTAATTTGTTTAGTTTTCTTTTATTTAAGATAAAAATCATATTTGTAAGTTTTCTAATATGTAATAAAAAATTGAACTAAAAATGGGTACACTGTGTGTAACGTCCGTAACGGAAAAAAGGGTTTTTTTTTAAATTTAACAGAATGAATTTTAATAATTTTGATTTCCAAACCAGCTTTATAAACAGAGTTTTTTATGCACTTTAATCTGATGAAAAAAAGAAATACCTCTATTGCACTTTTTTTTTAATATAAATGACAAAATGTGTAACGTCCGTACGATATGAAAATACCCAAAAATTTTATTTTAATGTTATGAGGTTTATAATGGATTTTCATCCGCTGAATCTGAATATGGGCTTAGAATTGCTGTAGGTTGCCGAGAATCCGAAAAACTTCACCTCAAAGTAACAAAAAGTGTGTTTAAATAACATGCGATCCCCCAATCTGCAACTTAAATTGAGATGAATTTCAAATTCTTCTGAACCTAAAATAATTCCTGAAAATCAATTATTAGTAATTAATAACCATGATGTAAACCGCACCCCCATGACCCCTTCAAATATTTGGTGGTACGCCCATGCATGCAATGTTTACGTACTGGATTTTCCGTTAAAAATCTTTAAGAAATTCTTGCTTTGATCTCGAAATTTTGCCAAAATTTATTTCAATTATAAACGCGCGTGGTGACAAATATATTCGTATTAATTAAAATGAGTTCAAATGCAGACAGAACAAAAAATTTGTTAAGCGAAAAGTTTGGCAACTAGTAAAAGCCCTCGAGATTTTCACAAATTAGCAAAAAAAAAAATATATATATATATATATATATAAATGGCGTTTTCCTAATTTAAAAATTATGTCAAAACTACATCTGACGAAATATCAAAAACATGGATAAATGTAAAAAATATTCATTATTTTTCGGGCTTTTCCAATGACAATACTATAAAACTAGCTCGAACAGCTGGGTCTATTAAGAAATAAATGAACATCAGCTAATGAAATATTCTATAATTTTTTTGTAACTAATAAATTAATAATTAATAATGCTTTTATCAGAAGCATTCATTGGCTGCAGTAGCCTAATCTATCCATCTGGGTATCTGCGCTCTTTAGGTTTTGGTCTACACGTTTCTCCTTCACATTTTTCACACTTTTCACCCTCTTACACTCCACTCATCCTACTAGTACCCTGCTTATTCTTTTACTCTTTCTCTTCTCTATATAACCTCCTATTCACTCAGGTAACACAATGGGACCAGCGATATGGACCTAAGTGGGCCGTAATACACGGCCGCCTGCTAACCTAACCTAACCTAAATTAATAATTACAAGATTAAAAAGATTTTTAAATACATGAATGTTTTTTATATACTTCCGTAGCAGACAAAAATTAAGATTTTAGTTTAACGGGACTACTTAGCCTTCTTTTTCTAAGCTGGATTGATATGGTCACTTAATTTTTTTTATTTGGACTCTTTTTGTTTATTATACAAAATTCACATTTTGCAAAAAATTTCATGAAAATATTCCAATGTGAACGCCAGCTATGTCAATTTTAACAAGCAAATTTGCGTGCGAAGAACATTTCGAAAAGTTAGTATTTAGATCAGAAGTAATAAAATAAAATAAAGATTTAATTATGTTTTAAAATTTGTAATTTATAGCAAGAGAACAGTTAAAATTACATGAATGCGAATTGAAATTCACTTCAAAAATAGTGGCTTCTCCGATATTTACGCGATGGTCTGAATTGTTAATAATACCCTGTTAAAAACATAGCTGACCAATATGACAAATTAAGTTTTAATGGCTTTGGCTGAACATTCTAGACTTGCAGTCATGAACATTCCAGTATCTTAGCCCCGAAGCATCTAGAAATTATGATTGGTGTACAAATAGACTAGCAGAGTCATTCAAGTTAACGAGTTTATTAAGAGTCTTCGTTGTGTGAACACCAAGCGTTCTCAAACTGTAATTTAAGTGTGCCGTAAAAGACAGAGTGTTCATTGTTAAAATTGTTTTTGTGTACATTTGAATTTAATTTAAATTCATAGATTTTTTACTTTACAATTAAAAGGAATCCGGTTTATTTAAAGAAAATAAACCACCGTTTTTAAAAAAGGGTAACAACGTAACAGTATTATTGTTTTCCTACTTAATAGCAGGAGCAGACATGTAAAACCTGTGATAACAAAGTCTTTGCCATTTTGAACAGTCTATTATAAACTGACAATCAAACTATTGAGTGGAATAAGAATAATTCGGCAGACTAAAGCCTACACAGATTTGACAATTATCTATTAGAAATTTTTAATCCATAAATCTTGGTCTCTTAATGGATAACCATGTAATTTAGTTCGGTGTATCAAAATTATATCACATTGAAGAAATAAACTTTCGAAATCCAGTGTTAAAAAAAAGTTGCACTGTCAAAGCTGCTGTTATGCTTTTTAAAAACAAAAACATTTCATATCACTACAACAACTAGGACTATGACGACGACGCTTTCGATAAATAGCAAAATAGCTGCAAAAATACATGTGCATGAATACGAAACAAAAACAATAACTAAAAAATTTAGTTTTTTTTTTTTTATTAAAATAAAAAAAAGAATGTTTGCTGAATGGCCTAGAGGCCAGTTTTTGGACAAGTTTGCTGTGGTAGTTGTTTAATTTATGCTCTCAAACAACAATGGCGGCAACAAAATATTCACTTAAATAGATTTTAAATAGAAGTTAGAAACAACAACATCCACAACATTCACATAAACAATGCCCAGCATACCATTATAGGAGCGCTCCGAAAAAGGAGTCAGAAAAGAGTCAACTAAAGAGCATTTTCGGAGCGAAAGAAAAATTACTTGTTACTGTCCTGAGTCGGCACGCAGTATGACTCAGAAATTCCACTTAATTATGTGTGTACCAAAGCGTTGTTTTCTTGTTATTTGTGCTTTAAACAAAAAAAAATCCATAGCTGTACCACACAAGAATGATAAAAACAAGATTACACAGCGCCCAGAAAAACCTCATAAAAGACTCTTTTCTGACATTATCTAAGTGCTCTTTCTGACGGACCATTTTCGAATGTAATGACCCTCTTTTTTGAAGGTTTTCGGAGCAATTATGATTGTTTATTGGGCTCATTAAGAGCGTTAACGCTCCGAAAAAGGTGTCAGAAAAGACTCTTTTCGGACTCATATGGCTTGCTGGGTGTGATCAACAACCTGGTTGGTTGCTACAACAAGTATTTATATCTACATGAGTATTGACTCATTGCATGTTTATGTGTGTAAGCACCCTACGTTTTAAAATAATGACAATTGGTAGCTGCCAACAACACCAGGGGCCAAATTACCGCAGTCGTGATCGAATGAGCTATCGTATCGAAAAATGATTTCGATATCGAAATTATGATAAAATGTACTAAATTTCTTGCTCGATTTCGAATGCCATAATCTCAAATAAGAAAATTACGATCAATTTTACTCGATATCGAATGCGGTAATTTGGCCCCAGTTATCATTGGTTATGTGTAAAGATATCTTAGCAGTGATCGTTTCATTAACGAGTCACATCGCTAACTTCATGTATGTATATGTGGTCTTCTGTTGGTCAGCATTTTTGGATAAAAAATATTCAAATATTTTGTGAAAAACTTTATAAAAAAATTCTCGTAACAAATACAATTTTGCTCGTAAAGGTCTTTTCAACAAGAAATTTCGTCTTAAAAAAAATCTGCAGTCAAATCACTAAAGTGTTTATTGTATTAAAATGAGTAAGGTTTGAAAGTTATAAATTATATACACAGATATGCACCACGACCACTCATACAACACCTTCCATAGTTTAGCAATATCTGCAATTTGAGTAAACAAATTTCTTTAATGTTAAAAATTTTACAAAATAATAATAATAATAATGTCATAGTTGAGTTAATTTAAAATTTACCCAAACGTTTTATTCTAAAATCAGACAATGTTCATGCCTATTCGTGAAGGTTGAATTTAAACTTAAAAAAATATTATGGAACATTTCAATAAAATTAGACAAATTGAAATTAAACCATAAATACACCATCAATTTGAATATTGAAATAATTACACGGAATACATTGCTTCAAAGACCTGGTTAGTTGTCAATAAATAATAAATACTGGATATAAACTAAAATGCTTCATACATACATACATACACATGTACAATGTACATGTAAATAGGTGCGGTATCTAGTAGTTGCAACATATTCTGTGATCTTATTACGAGCACTGGGTAGTTTATATTGTGTATTGTATCTCTGCCATAGTTGTCGCTAGAAATTCAGCAGTTTTTATTGTTTTTGTTTGATTTTCATTCACTAAAGCCAACAACTGCAACAAAATCTTAAAAGTTAATACAGTTATTCGTTTGGTTTTAATCCCTGCAGCTTTGAAATAATGTTTTTCTTTCTTTGTTCATTTGCTCGCTAGATTTTCCTTCAAATTTTTTCTGCAAACATGTTCGCAGCTAAATGTCAAAAGTAATTGTCTGACGTTTACTTTTTCTGTTTTTGTATTTCATATGTTGTTGGTCTCAGCGGTTGGCTGGTTGATTGGTTACTCCCAAAGCCAAAGACCTGGGTGGATCTCGACTAAATATACTTAAAGAAGAAAAGAGTAAACTATGTTTTTTTTTTATAAATATGTAATTCTCGTTTCGATTTTATTTCAGCTCCATGCAGTTGTTGTAATTTTATATTATAATTTGGTAGCAATTTTGTTATTGTTGTTGCTGAGAGTGCAGTTGCAGTTGCTTCTGCTGTTGGTTGTATTAAGTGCAACTGTCGGATTTATTTTAAGGCGTTTTAGTTGGACTTAATTGCCACCACAATCTCTTGGGAGATTTCGTTATAATAAATTATGTTTGCATTTGTTAAATCCCTGATCAACTCTTGAATTCTTAATTGCTAGAGATTGTTTTTTGGGTTTTTTTTCATTTAGTTTTTCTTTTTGGCAAATTGAGTCTCCAAGTAAAATTTATACATTTTTATAACTGACACTAAAAACTCTTGGCAATTAATTGCTATTACACATATAAAAAAGTTTAACATACTCATATCTTGGCAAGTCAATCATTGTAGTTTATGGTCATTTATTTATTACAATAAAATTGTAAATGGAAAATAAGAAAATTAATTCAATTAATTTGGCTGCAATGAAATTAACTTGGACCAGGTGGTAAGAAATCTGGCATGGATTTGTAAGGCAATAAATAATATATTATTAAATTACTAAAAAAATACATCATAAACCATAAAAAAGTTTTAATATATCGATGGCTTAAAATAAAAAAGGCCTAACTCGACTTTTTGTTACTTTACAGACGAAGAAAAAAACTTAATGAAATCTGTAAAATTTTAGATACAACAAATATTTTAATACAATTTTTAATAAAAAAAACAAACACATTTTATTATTATTATTTAATTCTTTTTTTTATTTTTGTTTTAATGAAGGTATCGTAGAAAGGCTTTTTTCATTGATTTTGTTTTGCAAGAAAATTGAGTTAGGCCTTTTTCATATCAAGCCATCGATATGTACATTAGGGTGGGGTGAAATTTTGTTTTGTCTTAGATCGTCTTCTAATAGCAAAATTTTGTTGTGTTACTAGTTCAAATAGAAGTCTTTAAAATTTTATTGAAATATTTTAAATGTAAGAGCCCGCGCATTGACTACAAAGTAGGGTGGATCGCTTGTGTATGGGCAAAAATAAAAGTTAATTAATAAAGTTCTAATAGTAATATTTTGCTGTCTTAGACTTAAAAAGGTAATAATTGAAAAAAAAAAATATTCAAACATTTTTCATTTAAGCTTCAATATAATCGCAGTTGTTGTAGAGTCTATGTAGTGTTTTATGTAAATGTATTAATTTTTAGTAACAAAATAATAAATTATTTATAATATTGAAGTTTAAATGAAAAGTGTTTTTATGAAAATTCCAAACATTTTTTTTTCAAGTATTACCTTTTTAAGTCTAAGACAGCAAAATAATACTATTAGAACTTTATTAATTAACTTTTATTTTTGCATACATATAATAGAAGAATTCACACTAAAACGTACAAAAAATTTATATTTTTATTTCCACAGATATTAAATATATAAAGTGTGCATCAAATCATCAGTTTTTTTGATATAACTTCCATATAGTATATAACTTTTAAACTATGGAATGTACATTAGAATTCGTTAATGAAATTTCGAATAGTCATGGGCATTGTGCAAACCATTCAACATCCTTCAAATCCATGTACATATTTCTGAAGTGAAAAAATGTCTCAATGTTTTTTAAATAAAACGAATTTACGTGTTTTGTAATTATTTTAAATTATAGGAAAAAACGAGAAAGATAAAATAAATACAAATAAGAGTGTCGGACTTCAATATTTTGAACACTTGTAGATAAAATAGGCATGAAAGTATGTACTTGCGTTAAAATTTTTGTTTAAAACTATTCTAAAACCAATAAAAGCAATACCAAAGAAGTGAATTCATTAAAACTCTATAGAAGTACTTAAGAATCACGATAATGTTCGATCTGATATGGGTTCTAGAAATAATTCAACATTTGTTATTTAAGAATAAGTTTTAAAACGTTTTCTCAGTCTGCACATAATATCTATGCGAACTCAAACCACATTAAGTGAACACAAATTTGATTCGAACTTGACTCTAAATAAATCACATATCTAATTAGTAAAATTCCAGACACAGCTTGATGTATAGTTGGTGCATTAAAACTCAGTCAATGTCTACTTAATAAAAAATTAAATTTGTATCATTTATTAACATAATTTTCACGATCAAATAAATAAAATCCAAGTTTACATTTTATGAGATATTTTCAATCGAAATTCATGTTAAATACAATATAGAAAAAAAAAATATATATAAAACACATCTAAAATAATTTCAAGTGTTTGCATACAATTTCAGTTATTCCACGATTTTTAATTACACTTAAATTTGAGTACACTCGTCTGGACATTTGAATGAAATTGTGTGGGCTTCTGGTCGACAAAGGCCTGGTTAGTTGGTTTGATGGTTGTTTGTTACAACTAACAAACTGGCTGCAAACTTCCAATCTTAATGATGAAATACTACTCAAACTCGTTACATGAATACGAACTGAACTATTATATTTCAAATTTATAAGAAACTATTTTACTTTATTTATTTGGTTGTGTTTTATTTTTTTAACAGGAAATCTACCACTCAGCATTTAAGCATGACTTAGGATTTTTTTTTTATTATGAGTAACGATTATTACAAACATTCATAAATTTCAAGATATCAAAAAACATTTCATGGTGGCAGAAACAGACTGCCAAATCAAAAGCGAATGAATAAATAAAATAATAAAGAACAGAGGCAGACCAGTGAACACAATTTCAATTCGATTTAAATACCGGTCGATGAATTGATTTTTTGTTTTGTTTTGTTGTACTCACATTCAAATTGAATTTGAATTTGAATAAAATGTATTGTGTTTGATTTGTGGTCTAAGTATGAAGTTGAAAGTAAACAACGCGCAATACAAGTACAAGTTTAATTAACAAATCTGCTTGCTTTCCTTTAAAGATTCGCAAACTATTTATAGTGGTCTGTCTTTAACTAATTTTTTAAAATTAAAACCAAAATATTTGAAAAAGCGTAATAATCGTAACCTTGAAAACGAACATTGTTTTGGAGTTTAATTCATTATTATTTTTCATTAACATTTAGTTTTGCTTATTCGCAGTTATTTTTTTCTCTTTCTGAGCCGTTGCGTTTTGAATTCTTTAGCAAAGTCTATGTATGATTAAAAAAGCGTTGGAGCACGTTTGATTTTATGACAAGATAACTATTTGCACTACAATAAGATGAAAATAACTCAGAGGGGAAGTATTCGAAAATATAGTTAGATGAAAGTTATTAAATCTCCGCTACATGATGAAAGATGAGTGAGTGCAAATCGGCAACAAATTTAACATTATACAGAAACAACAGGCATTTTGTTTGTCTAAAATAATGTTTTACTGTCAAAAACACTTCTGATATACTATATAAATTGTAAACAAAGTCAGTCAGCTGTGCTCCTGCACTCACCTATTATAATTTCAGCATGCTCCACTATTTATAACACTTAAAATAAATAAGTATATAACATGGATACATTTTTAATATAAATTAACAATTCCCATTTTAGTCGACGAAATTCTTTCAGAACAATTGTTTACCATTTAGACATCAGGGTGAGGGGAAGATAAGATGAGTACACACTAGATTGTACTAGCAATTCTTGTTCTTGTTACATAAGAATGAGAGAGAAACACATACATATATGTACATATGTATACAAATGCGTGTATACTCTCACTCAATAAAATTGTGATTTGTAAAAATCGAAGAAATATTAAGAAAGTAATTGCAACATTTTTTCAATAAGAATTGTGTCGTCTAAATTGGAAATAAACAGTAAATATTCTCTTTAGTTTTTGATATCACCATACAATATTCTTAAATAGATCGGAAACCTAAGGGATTTTGTGCATAAATTTTAAATATGAGCAAGTAATTACTTTTATTTGATGTCGATTTGTAGGCATTAGTTTTTTCTTAAAAAGGAGAAATTAATTTGTGTAAAATAAATCGAGCTTTAATGAAGCAGATTTCTTAAAACATACTTTCCATTTAAAATTTATTTTCTTTAATACAAAATTATTAGAAAATATGCTAAAAAAGTGGCCTATGTATATATTATGATGTCCTAGAACGTCCATTCGTAATTGGATAATTATTTATAAAAATATATATTAAATCGTAAATATATATTTTGAAATATATTAGCTAGACAACCCTCCTTGTCCCCAACTTGAATGGTATACATGTTTTATATTGGGCAATGGCTCATTTTTACGTAAAATCTTTAATATAATATTCAAAATTTCACAAGTTTACCAATATATAAAAAGTTATTAACATTTATTCTTTACGTATTTTTCACGCTTCTCTTAAAAAATATAATCCTTTAAGATAAGAAACGAAAGCGAATTTCGAAATTCTAGAGAACTTTGTATGTCTATGAAAAGCGTTAGCATATATTAAATTTGACCTTTTTTGCAAGGTTTTCGAGGTTTTTGGAATTTAAAAAATATAAATAATGTTTACATAACTGACAAGAAATTTAGTGAACTATTCCGTTTTAATTTTACGCAATTGTTATATTTGATCGATTATCGACTGATAAAAGAATAGATTCATAAATATATTTAAAAATTTTCTTAAAAAAATTTAGGTTTATTATAAAAAAAAGTTTTTTAAAAATAAAAACTTTTCTTCAAAAACTATATGGCATTGCTGATACAATTTATAAGTATAATTAAGTGTTTGCTTGACATTTTAGGTAGTGTCCCTTATATTTAAAAAAATACTTGTTATTTATTAATATAATTTGGCCGATAATAATGTACAAACAACACATTCACCTGGGTTCTACATTTGTAAAATGAAGTAGAAGTGAAATTTTCATTAATTTTGTGTTCTAAATTTTGTGATAATGATTTGAAAAGTAAAATATCACTTTTAGTTTCGTTCATCGTAGTTAAAAGTTTCACCTCGTTTTCTAGAACGCCGTGAAATTCACCAAGTGGAATTGAAAACGATTTAGTTTCACTTCGTAGTGGAATATAGAACATAGGCGATTATGAAATAAAAACGCAGTATTGATTCTTGTATCAATCAATAATGAAAAATCAATACTATAAATTGATTAAAAAAATCAATACTCTTAATTGATTAAAATTTATTGTATTGATTTTTTGAATATTTTACAATATCTTTCAAGATCCATTGAGCCTTAGTTATCCACAGTTAAGAACATGAAAATATTTTCAAATTAACAAAAAAAATTCTCATTCTACTAAAATGAATTCACGAGTACATATGTGTGTCGTTCTGATTCGTCTTAATAAAATCTAGCAATGTGAGTAAGCCATATTAAGCCTTTGAGAATTTTCGAAAATATCTCTAAAAAATTAATAACATCATATATATTGACTATTGTGATAGCAAGAATTTTGAAACATTGCAGTATCTCATATGTTACTGATTTGAATAATGAGAAAAAAATGGGCAGGATCGTACCAGTGGGAGTGGTAGCTCCCATACAAAGCGAATATTTAGCTCATATAAAAAAATTTATATTAATCTATACATATATATAAAAATGAATGTTTGTGTGTATGTATGCCATTTATAGACTCCTAAACTATACATCTGATCATGTGATGATCTTCGGCAAAGTTGTTGTGCATGAGACCGGGAAGGTTTCTGAGTTGGTACGATCACGCCTTCTCTAACGCCCAATTTTTTTAATTGATTAATTATTTCTGCATGGGGTTTTACATATTTACTTTAAACAATTTATATACAGATCTTACTGAAGTCGAGGTAAAAAGAAAAATTTTATGTGCCAAAGCTTCTTATTTCTCTTCACCACTCCTACTTTTTTTAAATGTTTAATTGATTCTACTCGGATTTTAACATTTTACTTCAAATCGAATACACATGTTACTCTAGGTGAGGTAAAAATTAAGATTCATACTCCACGCCCCCTTTCACGCCCCATCTGTTGCAGGACAACGCCTGCTGGGAAGGCCAGACCGCCGGACCGATCTTACTAAAAATTTGACGGAATATAACTAAGACTCCGGCATGACTAAGAACACTTCCTTCGACCGCCTACTTTTTTCAAAATGAGAAAAATCTATAAAATTACTCAAAATGTATTAAATATTTGTGTAATGTCTTTCTTTCAAATTAATTTTAATTGGTAGCGTAGCAACGTGCGCAGGGTACAGCTAGTATTTTATAAAAATGAATGAGTTCATACATAATATGGTCAATTGAAGTTGTTTATGTCGTAAAATAATTAGACTGAAAAAATTTCCTTTTGTTACTGACATACAAATCACAAAGTTTTTATTAACAACGTCTTCATGAAATATTTTCTGGCCATAATCTTCAAGTGAATTTTATATGAAAACCGTCAAAGTCGATTGGTACACTTCAAGGTGGTTTTAAATGTTTTGGGTGTTACAATCATCACTAAAGCCAAAAATATGTTGATGCCCTTTAGATTTTTATATTGAGTGGGGTAATAAAAGAATATTTTTTCTAACAGTCAGTACATTGATACAACAATGGGTAAATATAATTGATCCTTAAATTCAAATTTCAACTTCAATATGGAAACATATACTTCCCTCCAACCTCCTTTGTAAGAATCAACGCATACAAATGTACAATATAAATAATTATGTTCTGTTTGTTGATCTATCAATTACATCGCTTAAATCAATTTCTCTTATCAAATATTTTCATCTAATTTAGTCGAACAACGACTGACTAGGCAATGACGAGGACAGCGCACACATAAATCTAACATTCAACATTTGCAGTACGATCTATCTGTGTGTATATGTTGTTTATGGCATGCACCAACACTCTTTACGCATGTGCAATTGCAATTTCTAACTGCAATTTAATTTGAACGAATACAGAGATGAGGAAACAATTTCTAAATAATTTTCTTTCCAACATAACATGCTAACACTTAGCGGGAACAATTTTTTCATTTCTTTCACTTTATTTCAAGTTCTTTCTTATGTAACGTTAATAAACTGAAAATACAAAGATGAAAAGAAGAAAAAAAAAAAAAAAAGATTTTAACATTAATTGAAACTCTAATTGAAATCCAAAATTCCTTTGAGAATTACGTTCGGCTTGAGTGGTGGACGACTATGAACGTTTAAATTTATGTCTGTGGCTGGTCATGTTGGTCTATTAGATCTGATGGTTGCGTGCATGTGAAAATTGAATTTCTTTTCAAGTTTTCTTCTTTAAATCCGTCCATGGCATCTATAACTCATCCCCATTTTCATCTCGGCATACACCTGTCCTTTTAAACACCACGTCACTTTGGCCACTTGTGATTGGCGTCTGACGATCAATTAAGTGACGTGAAAATTATGCAATTTTTATGTAAATTTTGCTGTCAGAACCAGGTAAAAATCACATTTTAATCAAAATTAATAATCTCGGGTACATTGACTTTTGATAGTTTATGTTTTTTTGTGTTCATTTTGCGCTTTTTAATGTGATCGTAAAGTTGTTTTAGGGTTTTATTAATGCATTTTGAAGTTTGAAAGCGTTTTTGATTCTAGTTCAACAGTAATCTATAATTGAATCTGAATGAGGTTATATACATATAAGTTTGTCATTTCGTCTGTAACACCGAGAAATACTCATCTGAGAGCCAACAAAGTATGTACATATATTCCTGGTCCTTACGAAATTCTAAGACGATTAAGCCATGCCCGTCTGTCTGTCTGTGTAAAACACTCTCACGTCCAAAGGACACAACCGAAATCAACAAAGTTTACAAAAAAGCGTTTATCGGTTTGGTATTGAAAATCGGTATAGTAGGACAAGAGTTATGGATCAAAATGTAAGACAACCTCCATAAAACATTTATATTTTTAAAAATGTTTCTTTCAATTTTTTTTAAATATAGCGTACCGACCACAATTATTGGCACCCATAAGGAAAATTCGACTTGTTTCATGGGATATACCGTCTGGTTTTATGAGAGCCTATCTTGTGTTATTTTTTTTTTAATTCTTTGATATGTTTTCTATTAGATACAGTTTTTGATATAATGTTAAGCTGATTCAACATATCGTCTAAACTTACCTTTATAAACTCTGTGCGATTTTTAGTAATTAAAATAAAAATAACCTTTAAAAAAATATAGTTATTGGCACTCAAGTACAACTATTGGCACATTAAATTAAATAGTCATTGGCACTTGACTACTATTATTGGCCCTTTAAAAACTATAATTATTGGCACATTGCCATAATTATTAACACCCCTAAAAGTTGAATTATTGGCACCATGGTAACTCAAAAAACTTTAAAAACTTAACTAGCTAGCTAGGTAGAGGATTGAGATAATTCTTTCTCTGTTTAACAAGAGAAATAAGCTAAACTAATTTTATTTACGCACTAATTCATATTTTATAAAAAATAGAATATATTTAACAGTGTGGTATTACTCACAAACAAAATAAAATAAACTCGGACAAATAGCTTTTGAAAATTGATAACAATTAAAAAATTTTTATTAAGAAAATAAAATTAAAATCAAAAGTTACTAAACAAATTTAGAAATTAAAAAACAAAGTATAAAATTTAAAATATGTGTTACAGTAAATGCCACAACAGGTTTATATTTGGTTTAATATTTGCTTGGTCATCCAACCGTTATCGCTTATTCCATAACCCCAATTTTCGGGAATAGTTTTTCGAATTTCATCCCTCATTCTTTTGTAAGGATAAATGATCATCGGTGGTGTCATGAATACTGCTAAACCTCTGTCTACATCGTATATATTTTTAGCTCCCTTTGCTGCTAGTACACTTTTAGCCTTAGGACATAGCATGAACTTGGTTTCATCTCCATTAAGAATTCTGGTAGGGTCGGATAGTATAGCAAAGTAGTTGTGTACAACCCAGTAGTTTTCTATCTTGCCAAACCAGCCAAAAATGTCAGAAGCAGCTACATTGGCGTTGGCGGATGAGACGGCATCGGTGGCTCTAAAGGCTAATGTTGGATGCCGCTTTAAAAATGAAGTAAACCATCCTTTACCCGGCAAATTTTGTCCTTCAAAAAGGTGTTGCCGTGTATTTACATCGAGAAAGTCTTTCACGGCATGGAGTACGCCTTCCTTTCTTTTGTGAAGACCTTTCCGCTGAGAGACTTTCACCCAATCGACAATGGCTTCTTCTTCTGCTTCTGTTAAAATGGTTGGTGGACCTGGTCGAATTTTAGAAAATTTAGGCCCTAAACGAAATTGTAGCGTGGACCGTGGTATCCCATAAGTTTTTGATTTAACCTTTTTTGAAATTTTGCCATCCTTAATTTCGAACAGAGCTTTCTGCAGAAGACTTTTTTCATATGAATTGTTTTTTTTTTTAGGAATATAAAAAAATTCTGAAAATACACGAAATTCAGTTATTGGCACTCAAAAAAGGTACAATGAGTGGCAGTGCCAATTATTGTAGTAATTACAAATTCAATTATTGGCACCACCTGCCAATAATAGAAATTATAGTTTTGTGGAACCTGTTGTTGGCACTGATGTTTTATTACAATACTTTGGAAATATTGTGTTTATTAAGGTAAAACTAGATTATTTAATGTTTTAGTATATCAATGAACCAAAAGGCTTAATTAAAATATCTATAGATAAAAAAAATTATGGTACTTACCAAGCTTATGCTCGCTATCGAAATCCACACAAAAAACAGCGCACAAACTATCTTTAAAAACACCTTTCTAATTTGGAAGATTACAACCAACTGAGCGTTTTAATGTTTTGCATCAGTTCAGAAATAATGAGATCATAGAGTGAGATAAAATGAACTTAGGAATAACGGGACTTTAACGATGTCTCATAAATGCTATGCAAGTAGGCAGCGTTACCGTTGGCAAATTTGAGAAAGTCGCACAAAAAGGGGATTTCTTAAAAAAGGGGCACCACTTTTAAAAAGATGGAAAACAAACAAAACAAAAATAAAAATCGTATTTTTTTCATTTAAATATTGTATATGATGTATGTTTACATATGCATATAATAAAAAAAATTAATAAAAAAAAACTAATACCCTGCAAATAATATTGGACTACGTAATCCATTTTAGATGATATGGACTACTCACAACATGGTCCAATGTAATGCAGTCATGGACCATGTCATAGTTAAACAAGAGTTTGTAGTTAAACGACATGGTTTCGTGTTAACACGATTGCATATTGAGTTGTTGTTGTTGTTTAAAACTAACCCTCGTGAGTACTCCATGGAGTAGTTTTGGGACTACTCCGATGGGTTATATGGTCCAGTCCTAGGACATCGCAATGTTAAATGGACCACCTTTTTTCATATATTTGGAGTAGTTTTGGAGTACTCCTACTCCTCTTTGGACTAGTCTTTACATGCATGTATGGACTAGTCGCGTTATTTGCAGGGTATGTATCAAGTAAAACAAAAAAAAAGGTACACAAAAGGGTCAAATTGCGACTTTAGTCGCATCAACGGTAACGCTGCAAGTAGGAGGTGCCAATAATTAGGGCAATATTTTGTAGTGCCAATAATTGTAGTCGGTACGCTATTGCAGATATTGCCATGAAATTTTGTATACGTTGTTTGTGAGGAAAATTGTAAGAATAGGTCCATTATTTCTCATAGCCCCCATACAAAAATCTTCCTGAAATATTGCTCAATTATACATAAATGCCTATAAAATTGGAATATCAAGACAAAATTCAGCAGGAATAAGTTTTATGCAAAAATAATTCGTACAACGAAATTTTTTTTAGGTCGGTCCATGTTTGACCTTAGACCCCATATAAAGTCTATTTCCAAAATTCACTTAAATACGTATAAAACTGGTATAAATAATGGTAAACGGTTAAAATTTGACATAAATAATCTTTATAGGCAAATAAACTATATTATATACTGTACTATATTTTATGATGCTCGGCCCTTAATTGGTCATAGCTCCCATATAGGGACCACATCCGAAAAAGCCATTTATCTTTATATATATCTTATAAATATCGGTACGGACTCAAAACCAATCACATATTTTGTATACGATCAATGTCTTTTTTGTTTTTTTTACACGAAGTTTTCTGGAACCAGTTACCGTGCAAAAACATAATTAGGTGTACTACTTAATTTTATTTTTAAAGAGAAGTAACACTCAGGCAATTAATATGCCTATATATAATTGAGCTACTTTCTTTGGAAAGGGGATAGATTGAAGAAGTAATGGTGATGAAAGTAGAAGAAAGCTTTACATCAAAACTCTGCAATTGCGAATTATGTTTGGTTTAGTGCAGCATTGCAGTGCCTCTGGTGGTGAGTAGGCGCATTAATGTTAAAGATTGATTTTATAGCCTTTATTGAATTATTTTACTTCGGTGGCGTTTGAATGCTATACCACCGAAGGAGGGCGCTGTGATAAATATTAGTTATAATGGATAGAAAGAAAACTAATAATTATCAGAAAATGTTGTTTTGAGTGGCAGCGGCTGGGAATCGAACCCGGTCTACAAATACCAACTCATACTTAATGATCAAATGCGCTAACCAATTAAGCTAGATGAATTGTTTTTTGTTGGTTTATTTGTTTTTTTTTTATTTATTATATTCATCAATTATTTGAGTTTATGTTTTTATATTTAAAAGTTAATAAGCTAAAGGAGTATTTTTTTGTAACACATCGAAGAGCCAAAAAGTCTATATATTCTGGGTCATTATACGATTCTAAGACGATCTAGCCATGTCCGTCTGTCTGTCCGTCTGTTGAAATCACGATAGAGCTTTGAAAAAGACATAGAACAATGAAATTTTTACCAAACATTCTTTCTGATCCACCAAAATGTTTGGTATTGAAAATGGGCAGAATCAATTCAGTAGGATCCGAGTTATAGATCAAGGTTTCAGACTACCTCGATATTATTCAGATATTTTTTTGCTATTTTCTTCAAATGTAATGCAGATAATACCACAACATTCTACATTATAGAACGACAAGTTCTGTAGAAAATGGTAGGAATCGGTCCACGATTTTTTATAGCCCCCCCCCTACGTCTTCCCGGAATATGGCTTTATTGTACATAAATGTCTTTAGAAAAGCCGTATCCATACAAAATTCTGCAATTATAAGTTGCATGCAAAGTAAAATCTCAAAACAATATTTTGCTTACATCGGTCCATATTTTGACCATAACCCCATACAAAGACCACTTTCGAAAGTCACTTAAATAAAATCCTTTATAAAAATCATTAAAAAGTCGAAATTTAACACAATTAATCCGTACGGAATTTCATGTTGATCGGTCTATATTTGACCATAGCCCCCATATAATATCTACTTCTGGAAATCACTTAAACGCGCATAAATCTCGTAAAGCATCAGCAACAAGTTTAAATTCGATACAAATAGTCCATACATATATAGAAATACTCACACCCAATTTAATGATGACGATCCATATTTGACCGTAGTCCCCATATAAAGTTCAATTCGACAAATAACGTAAATTTACATATCTCTTTTATAAAAATCATTATGACGTTGAGATTCAACAAAAAAAAAATAAAAGAAATTCGCATGCACTCATACATATAAATCGTCGTACAGATTTGCATGACGATTGGCCCGCAACAGGTTATAGTTTCCTTATGAGGACTACTTCCGAAAACTCATTAGCCTACTTAAACATCCACATAGAACGGATATTTTACACAGATCAGGTATAGTATTCAATTTTGTGAAAGTTGGTCCATAATTGGCTAAAACAATTTTGACGTTTCAAAAAGCCAAAATCATTTTCCTTGGGCTCTTTGGAACTTAATTTATAGTTTGTTAAAGTAAATCTCTTTTCTAAAATAAATAAAATTCGGCACAGCCGAATATAAACTCTTACTTGCTTCACATTTCTATCGAAAAGTGGTGGCTTTTTCTTTTTCACACTTTCTACTAAACCAATTATATTTAATGCACGTCTAACCATCCAGGAACTGACATCCATTCCTTTTTGCAGCATTTTTCGGTGTCTTGATGTGGTTATTATGTAGCAAACGTTCAATCTGCCGGGCATCACCAGCAGAAAGCAGTCTTAGTCGACCTCCTTGGTTATTATTACAAGCTAAATTATGCCGTGGATTAACTTTAATTTAATTGTTCAGAAATTTTACAGTGAATTATTTTGCAACAAACTTAACACATTGTTTTCAATATCAGTTGGCGCTTTTCTCATTTTTAAAGATCTTTTAATTTTTTTATTTAAAAATCAAGTCAATCAAACAGAGCAATAAAATCTTGATAACGCGATCGCAAGAATCAAAAAACCAATGGGTTAAATACCGTTACATTTTAAAAGTGTCCGAATAGTGAATTTCTTGTTTTTTTTTTAAAGCAAATTATGTGAGGTTTTGTGATTTATAATTTAGAGCAGAGGTCGGCAAAGCGTAAAATGAGGTTGTGTGTGTGAGAAAACTACCCAACAAACATAAACATAATTATATAAATTATACAAAACAACTTAGATAGGAAACATACACTCACAATGTATTTTCCGTAACATATAAGAAATTAACAACAAAATTGATATACAAACGGAACTTCTAATACTTCAAAAGCTGATTACATGCATGTTACCAAATGCATTATCAATTATAAAATATTTTTCGTAATTCATTATTAATTTTAAATGTTTGTTGAAAAGTATTTCTGAAAAAAATATAAAAGCATCCGCCGCATGTGCACACATTGCTGTCTCAACGACGACTGAATGAAAGAGATTAAGCGTATGTGTGAAGTGCTCTCTGCACTATTGTGCTATAGGATGCCGACGTCTGATTTAGAGTAAGGTTCAATTAAACAAAAAAATATAAATACATATATGTATATGATAATATACGTATATTTGTATTATTTTCATTACCTTACTTTCTTAATGCAAAACAGCCGGACACTTTTGCTTCCCACTGTAGGCATTTCAACAATTCAAAAGGACATTGTATATTGCCAAAGTTATGGAAATATTTTTTATGTTGATTATTTGTGTAATATTTTACCCAATGTGTTTTAGATCCTGTTGATAAATCAAAATTGATGATACCACACTCTATTTTTCTAGAACTTGAGCTATTATATTAGAGCTGTATCGTTCATGAATGAACGGGTTAAAATGAACGGATCACTTCATTGAACGGAATGAGCCGGTCATTTAACTGAACGGTTTTCTTTCAATAGTGTGCGGATCAATTTCGTTCAGCTACTCTTTATCAAAATACAAGAATAAAATCACATTCAATAAGGGCTGTATTCATTCGTTCAAAGTGAACGATTGAACGAATGGAATGAACGAATCAGTCTTGGATAAATGAACGAAAATGACCGGTCACTGAAATCAACGACCGGGCACAACTCTATATTATATGTACGTTTTTAAGGTGTAGGCTATTTATTATATACATATATGTATGTACATATATGCTACTCAGTCATATGATGACAATTTAATTTAATTTTTATTTTTTTTTTGTTTATCTGTCTGAGTGAAATTAAATAATAATCAGGATGTTTAATATTTTTGTGTCTTTTAATGTTCTGTGGATTTCTTATTATGTATTGGACATTCCTTTAAGAATTTCCTTGAACATTTTTGATTTATAGTGAAACATGTGTTACCTTCTGATCTTGTTTGGATGTCTGATTGTTACACTAAACATTTCTGTTTCTTCATGTTATGGACAGGTATTTTAAAAGTTCTGTTGTTAGTAAATACATGTTTGATTCTTTTCTTAGTATTCTTTGAGTCTTTGTTGTATGCGTTATTTTAATAAATTCACATAGTGTTTCAGAGCCTTCAAGGCATTTGAATTTTGACTTGTTATCTTTGATTACACCTTGACGTTTATTACTGACTACGCACTGTTTCTGTTACCTACCAAATTGAATTGAATTTATTGGTTTGTGGTTAATGTTAGATGGAATATTTTAGATTGCTCAGTTTTGAATTTAACTAACATTCATGTTCTGCGAAATATTTGCAAATTGCGCTTTAATTCTGAATGACAATTGTTCATCACTGTTGAAATCATATGTTCTAAGTAGCTTCATTACTAAGGTAAATGATTTTCTTTTATGGACGACTTGTTCAAGGTCTGAGGTAATTGCTCACATTATCTATTTTTGGAAATTTTTTTCGGTATCTGTTGCTTTGTGGTAGTAGTCTGCTTTCAATGGATTTTTTATTGTCAAACTTTGAGTATAATTTTCGGATAATTTCCAGCAAAATGTTCGAACAGCATGTGACATTGGTTTAAAATAAGCTACGGTAATATTTTTCTTCCCTATTGGACTAGTTGTGTAACAACTTCCACTAAGATGTATTAGTATATAGTATATATTTCCTATATTGTATTTACATATATATACAGCCCAATCATGAATAAAAATTCCACGGGAGTTTTTTCCCTTTTCTCATTTTTCCTATTAAAATTCAATGTTAAAAAATAAAAAGGGAAGAAACTCACGCGGATTTTTTATTCATGATAAATAAAAATTCTATGTTGACGCAGGTTGGAAGATAATATTTATTAAATGCGTAGATCGTATTGTTTAATTATTTCGAAAGCAATTTATTGTTGTTGAACCTAAGGTTTGCATTACCAATGGTCAGAATTCTACTGTCTACTAATATCCATATCAATGACAATCGCATTACAAACCACATCTTTTATAATTTGAAATATAATTATTATTAATAAATATAAGCAGAAAAAAAACAAATTATCTTAATTGACAGTTTAGGACTAGAGAAAAATTTGAAGGCAAAGGGTAACATTTCTTCAGTGTCCGATTATACTTCTAAAACTATTTATTAAAAAGAGGAGTCAATATGTAGACATTACAAACCAGTCATAACTCAGTAGTAAATATATTCTGCATTGCTAATTGGTGTAACAATTGGATCTCTTTATGTTATTTTCGGTAGCATATAATTGGTTCCATTATCACCTCCTTAAACCTAAGTGTCTCCACTCTTAGTGGTGTTTCTACAAGATCCAAATAGGTTTTAACTTCTTTCCTTTATATGAAAGCTGCTTTTACTCGTACCACCAGCTGATGATAAACTATGTATGTGCATACTACGTTTATAGAAAATAAAAACTATTATTATCCGGGTCATCCGGGATTATTATTCGCGTAAAATATTTTGCCATTTTGGAGATTACGTGAGAGATCTATTTAATATATCTACAGTTTTAGAAGTAAATGTTTTACATAGCCTTCCGTTGGAAAGAATGCTGATGACGGCTTTAGCAGGCCAGAAAATGCATTACATTTTGCTAGTGTCTCTTTGGATATTTTTGTATGATTTTGCATTTATGCTCTCCAACGGAAGGCTATGTAAAACATATAACAGAAATATACAAAAATAAATGTAGTGTATACAATTTATTTTCAAATAAATTGTGTATTTAACTTGAAGTGAACTTCGATTAATATTTTTTATAAATTTTTTTATTAATACTCGCAAGAGGAATAATTCTCATTTAATTACAATATGAAATTCTTAATTGTTTTCGCTTTGGCTTTGTCCACCGCCTCTGCTTTTCGTATGGCTAATTCTAAGTTGGGTATTATCAATGGTCAAAATGCTGCTGTCGGTCAATTCCCCTATCAAGTTGGTCTATCCTTGGAATTTGGCCCTAACAAAGAAGCCTGGTCTGGTGGTTCATTGATTGGCAAAGAGTGGGTTCTAACTGCTGCCCACTGTATAGTTGATACTAAATCTATTATTGCGTACATGGGTGCCACAGAACGGACCAAGGCTGAAGTTAAATACACTGTTAGGCTCAGCAATATCATTACCCACGATGACTATGATAGTAAAACTGATAAAAACGATATTGCCTTGATTAAGATACCCGCCTCCGTTTATACTGATCTTTATATATATAATTCTACTGTACATGTGTTGTGACTGAACTCCTCCTAAACGGCTGGACCGATTTGCATAATTTTTTTTTTGTATGCGTTTGGGTGGCGCACAGTGGTAATTTTTTGCAAAAAGTCTATTTTTTAACAGTTATTTTTTAGAAATCTAATGATGCAATTCTGTAGAGAAATGTTTCATTAGTAGAAAACCATGATTTGTTTTCGAAAAAAATTAAATTTTGCATAAAAAAGAAGTGTGGTGAAGTTATCTAAATATTATACAACGAAAACTGATGAAGGTAGGTAGGTAGGTAGGAAGGCCGGTGTGAGTTGCCTCACACCTTCACCCAGAGACCAATACAGTCCATTGCGATGCCTTAGGAAGAAACTTTTAGTATATAGAGTGAAATGAAAGCTATAGTAAAGACAGGAAAGTGACGTTATATTATAGAGTGAGAAAAGAAAATATAAGATAGAAAGGAGAAGAAAGGTAGAAACGTAACCAACTCCCTACTCGGACATATGACCTCCATTTGTGCGACCCGCATCCAGTCGTCTAACGCGTAGCCAGGCCATTCCCATTACGAATCCTATTAGACTCTCCAGCCCACAGCTAGAGACATCCCCTAATTCGCCTAAGAATCTATTGCCCAGCCATCTCATCCTACTGCCCTGCAGCCTGGGACAGTGGCATAGAATGTGCTCAACTGTCTCCAGCTCATCCGGGTCCTCGCATAATCTGCATATATCCGACAATTCGGATCCCATTCTCACCGCCATCCTGCCAATCATGCAGTGGCCCGTGATAATGCCTATCATGGTCCTAACGCAGATCCTATTTCTGCCCAGCAGCAATTCCGAATCGGACTTTCCAAGCACCGGCCACAGTGTCCGTGACACTTGGCAGTCCGTCCGGTTACCCCAGGCTTGATTGGTTGCATTTAGTACCCACTCCTTAATTCTTCCATAATAGAAGCCTATTGGAAGCCCTACTGCCTCCAAAAAACTGATGAAAATTTTACTACATTTCAGTTGTTTATACAATAAATATGGTTCAACTACCAATAGTTTTAGAGCATTTTTATTAAAATATAGTATTTTGAATTTAATAGGAAAGAAAAAATATTTAAATTACATATATAGTTTAAGAGATCTGAGCAAATCAAAATGACTCCAAAAAATTTAGCATTTTCAGTTTTCATTAGAAAAGAAATAAGTTAGCTCGGTCTACCTCCGTGTTAGTTGGTTAGTTTTATGAATATTTACAATAAATTGCAATGCATATTTACAATAAAAGGTTTTGTATACTTTTACCCCCTATTCATAAACGATTATTAAATTTAACAAACGTTTATTAAGCAACTTTTTATATGCAAATCTGTCTTAATAAACGTTTGTTAAATTTAATAATTGTTTTTGAATAAGGGGGTTAGGCTTTTACTTTTACTTTTTAATAATTGATTGACAGCAATATCGAAAAAGTGCATAACAAAAAAAGAAAAACAAAACCATATGATTAATTAAACCGTTATTTAAAATAATAATATTTGCAAAAAAAAGTCTAAGAAAATTATTAAACGTAACTAATTTTTAAAATTAATTAATTTTGTGTTTCATATAGTGAATTGTGCAAGGAACTTATAAATTGCAATAGTAATGAGGATTTATTAACTGATTTCATAAAAACTAAAAACATGGTGCTTACTATTAATGAAATTCAAATTGTGAAAAAATCAGTTCAGAAGCGATTTCTTAGTCACTTATTAAAACGTTGGGCCGAATGTCACAGAAACAAATCATATTTTTTTAAGAAAAATTATGCTGGCTAAGAAGTAGGTTTAAAAACAAAATAATTAATGTGTACTTTGAATATAATTGAAAATTTTTAGATATATTTGAAATATCACTTGCTGATGAGCAACCTAGTTGTTGAACAAAAATGGGAAGGCCAGCTAAGGAATTCGGCGATTGCGCTGATCGTAGTAAAAGGTACAAAGCTGCTGATTTAGCGTCCCAGTATAGCAAACAACATTTAGAAATGGCAAGTGCATTAGCAGGCTCAAATTTAAAATCGCAATTATATATTTCTCCCTCAACTGCGCTGGCGTTGTTACTGGATGCAGAGTTAACAAAGTATCAGTACGAAACTATAAAATATGTTTTGCATAAATAGGGATACAATATTTTACCTCCGTATGCTAAGGTACTAGATGAGAAGAAAAAGTGTTACCCCAGTGAAGTTAAAATATCAGAAAAAGAAGCCTCAGTAAATTTGCAAAGTTTAATGGATCACACCACTAAGCGTTTATTTGAAAGTTTTTCACACGAAAATATTACGCTAGTATTCGTCTGAATTGCACTCTTATGCCGAAGTGGGGTTGCGATGGCTCTTCTGGACATTCAGAGTACAAAGTTTAGCACCTGATGTTACTGACAAGAACCTGCTATTAGTATCGATGGTGCCTTTAAGTTTACGAGCAACCTCTGAAGACGAATACTAGCGTAACAGTAGTCCATCATCAACAAGATAATTGGACGACAATATCTTTCGAATTCGCTAAGGAGACTAAAGAAAAAGTCTTAACAGTTGTTGAGAAAATAAAGTCCGAAATTACCGTTTTAGGAAATACGACTGTTATAGTATGCGGCACACAATTCAATGTAATACACAATTTAGTGTTCACGATGCTAGATGGCAAAACGGCTCAGACAGTTACAAATACCGCTTCAGCAGCCGTATGCTATATTTGTAAAGCGAAGCCCTCTGAACCATTTGGATATAATATCAACAAAAACCATTGATAGTAAAGCTTTTAAATTAGGTATTTCATCATTACACGCTCGAATAAAATTTATGGAGTGCATACTCCATATATCTTATAATATGCCTTTTCAAAAGTTTTCTGCAATTGATTCAAAAAATAAGATATTAAAACAAGAAAACAAACAGCGCATTCAACAAGCAACTGGGTCGTCGAATGACGGAAATACTTCAAGGCGTTTCTTTTCTAATCCTGATCTCGTAGCAGATATAACAGGTATTAGTGAAGAACTAATAGATCGCTTCCGAATTATTATCAAAAAAAAAAAAAAAAAAAAAAAAAAGGGGAAGTTTAAGAAGTTTTCGTGGGATACTGCTGAGCTATTCGTTCGTAAATACAATTGGTACTTCATGCCAGCTACTGTCCATAAAGTATTGATACATGGAAATGACATAATTGAAGCAGCAGTGCTCCCTACAGGCATGCTCTCCGAGGAAGCGGAAGAAGCACGTAATAAGGATTACAGAAATTATAGATTAATGTTTTCCAGAAAATGTAGTAGAACTGCAACAAATACTGATGTTTTGCATCGTTTGCTTGCATCATCTTATCCCTATATTAGTAGTATAAGACGTCAACCACGTAAACATATTTTGGAACTAGATGATGTAGTAAAAGAAATGATAGATGATGAATAAAATGCATGTATTGAAATTTATTTATAAAATAATTAGTTTTGGTAAAGAAACAAAAAGTTGTGGGAAAAAATATAGTATGGGTTATATGGGCAGTAAGTGGGGGCGTTAATTGAGCTAACCAAAAGCTCTGTGCCAAATTTCAAAAACTTTGGACCAAAAATAAATTTTCGGTTCTATGGGCGGTGGGTAGAGGGCGTGGCCAATTTTGATGAAACTTTATATTTTTCTTAACAAAGGCTCTGTGCCAAATTTCAACATTCTACGAACACTCCTAATATTTTTTGCCAAACATTGTATGAACAAACACAACTGTGTGGCGCCCCGGGTGGTTTAGATTTACAATTCGGTCAAATTGGAAAAAGAGGCGTGGTACCTCCCATATAAACCACCAATTAAAAATCTATTATTTCTGCTCCTGATAACGATATTTGAATAAAATTTGGTACGTCGGTTTGGTGTGCATTTTTTAAGTGCTGCTGCAAATATGGGAGGGTCAGCTAGTTAATCTAATTAATCTTAATTAATCTAAAATGATTTAAAACTACATAGTTTATTTGATTTGTCATTCGTTAAATATTTTAAGGATTTTTAAATGATTCAATATTATTTTATTATCCAATCGATATTTCCTAAAAAATCTCAATATAAACAATAAATTACATATGTATCAAATCAAGCTTCCTCAATTTATTTCAAATTATTTATATCAAATGCACTTAAACCTAATTCAAAGTCGTCTATCTGGAAGGAAATGCCAGTGTTGTCCTTGATCAAATCCAAGTAGCTGGTGACACGGGTGAAGACGGCGGGATATCACTTGGCACAGCCAACCAAAGCACCGAAACAAGTCAAACTTATTTGAACTTTGCTGGATTTCCAAACCAATGGACTGCCGGAATCCCCTTTACAGATGGAGACACCACCGGGAATTAAGAAGCAAAGATTGCAGGAGGTGATAATGGAACCAATGATATGATACCGTAAATAAAATAAATATAACATATAGTTGTTACAGAAATTAGCAGTGCAGAGGATATTCACCTCTTTGTTATTATATGTTCCTAATGAAGAAACATTAAAATTAACAGAATAAAAACCTAAACTATCAATAGATTTTCAATGGAAATATCTGCAAATTATTCATGAACAAAATAGAAATCTTGTTAAAAGAAATAGTGAAAATAAAATATTTACAACCCTATTCGAAAACTCTTTTTATACCCTTCACCATCATGAGAAGGGTAGATATAAGTTTGTCATTCCGTGTGTAATTTCCACAATATAATTTTCCGACCCTATAAAGTATATATATTCTGGATCCTTATAGATAGCGGAGTCGATAAAGCCATGCCCGTCTGTCTGTCTGTCTGCCTGAGTGTTGAAATCAGTTTTTTGAAGTCCCCAGATATATTCGGGATCCAAGTCTTCAATAATTCTGTCAGAAGTGCTTTCGAGAAGTTTGCTATTTAAAATCAGCAAAATCGGTTTAGGTTAACCAGAGTTATGGACCAATATGTGAGACAACCTCCATAAAAATTTGATATTTTTTGTCCATTTTATTGCAATATTTTGAAATATATTGCAGATAATTTTGTATACGTTGTTTTTATGATAAAAGAGGAAACTAAATATGTTTTTGTTTCGACCTTTTAAATTCCAAATAAATTAGGTAAATAATCAGGCTCGAGCCTGATTATTTACCTAATTTATAAAAGAGGAAAGTGTGCGGAAAATAGTAAGAATCGATCCATGATTTCTTATAGTCCCCATACAAATATATATATTCCCGAAATATGGCTTAATGATAAATAAATGCCTATAAAATTGGAATATCTAGACAAAATTCAGCAAAAATAAGTCTTATACAAAAAGAAATCGCAAAACGAAATTTGTTTTTAGTTCGGTCCATGTTTGACCATAGACCCCATATAAAGTCCACTTACAAAATTTACTTAAATACGTATAAAACAGACATAAATAATGTTAAACGGCAAAAATTTGACATAAATACTCTTTATAGGCAAATAAATTGTTGTATTAAATTTTATGGTAGTCGGCCCAGAACTGGTCATAGCTCCCATACAAGGACCACATCTGAAAAAGACATTTATCTCTATATATATTGTATAAATATCGGTGCCGACTCAAAACTTTGCACACATCATTTTAATTTCGGTCTGTTTTTAACCGTATGCCCCATATAAAGCCCTCTTCCGAAAATCACTTTAATACTCATAAATCGCTTATAAATAAGGGTACCAATCCAAAATTTTACACGGATCATTTACATACATGCCTAAATCTAACTGCTGGATTTTGAGAATATCGGGCCATGTTTGACTATATCCCCCATATAAGGTCCACTACCAAAATCCTCGTTAATACTAATATATGTATCTTAAAAATACCGTTATTGTGTTGAAATTCGACGTGAAATATTCTCATATGCATGAAAATAACTGTTCCAAAATTTAAGAAGATCGGCCCAGAATTTGTCATAGCTGACATATAAGAACCATTTCCAAAAAACAAATAAATTCGGGTCAAAAAAAATTCTTTTCGGATTTAACCCATATTCGGTCCATATTTTATAATCATGATATATATCGTTGGAAAGGTATTTTTAATACCTTTTATTTAATGTATTACAAATTATCAGACACCTAGTAGTTCCCGAGATATAGGCCTATATATTTTCAACTTTACGGACCCGCCCCTCGAAAATAGGCGTGACCGCCAACAAATTTTTTTTTTGCTGGTATCTCCTCTAAAAGCCCTATTTCATTTTGTTTTTTTTTGAGCATAATCACTAAAACCGAATTGTACCCCTTTTTTATACTCTGTTTGTTAAATTACACTCAAGATTATTATGAACATCAGACGAACTCTGTAAATTATGGTAAGAATTGGTAATTAAATCAATTATAAATGGTCGAAATTAGTTAAAATTTCAAAATATTTAACATAAATGTTAGCCGTAAAATTGTCTTTCAAACAATATATCAAATACTAATAAAATTTGCACTAAGACTGAATAGAAAACACAGAATTAGGATATTCTAGTCTAGTGTAGTTTCTGTATTTCTTATTACGCTTAGGTGAAGGGTATTTAAGATTCGGCACAGCCGAATATAGCACTCTTACTTGTTTATACTCTGTTTGTTAAATTACACTGAAGATTATTGGGAACATCAGACAGACTCTGCAAATTATGGTAAGAATTGGTAATTAAATCAATTAAAAATGGTGAAAATTAGACAAAATTTCAAAATATTTAACATAAATTATGTTCAGTTCGGTTGACAGTTGCCAAAAACATATTTCAGATGGCAACTGGCAACTTCAGTTGCCGAACATGGCAATCGAGAATTTGTGGTTGCTTTGATTTTATTTAATTTGGTTAAATGTTATTAATTTTGTTGCTAAATTATTTGTATTTGTATATATGTATGTATATGTACATACTATATATTTTTCTACCCGAAAATTCGACAAAAATGTTAAAAACGAAAGTGGCCTTACATAATAACAACTTGCACGTCAGTTGAGTTGGCTATTGGCAACCCAACTCCAGTTTGGTTGCTATACATAATCGACCCATAAGACTGAATAGAAAACACAGAATAAGGATATGCTAGTCCTATAACCAGTGTAGTTTTTGTATTTCCTATTACGTTTAGGTGGAGGGTATTTAAGATTCGGCACAGCCGAATATAGCACTCTTACTTGTTTTAGCTGCATTTGTAAAAGAAAAGTCGAAAAATATTTGGGAGAATTTAAGCTGAACTTACCACCCTGCAATCGAAATTTATGGACTCCAAAATTGCAATAAACAATATCATAACGCGTTCCTCAAAGGAGGCAGAAACATAAACTGTTACGTGTCATAAGAGAGATTCAATATAAAATCCATAGAGGTCAAAATTCCATATTTAATTTGATATTAAAGAGGATTATTTCACTTGTAATTTATTTTGAAAACATTTATAAAAAAATTCGTTAAGTTTTCATTTAATATTATTTTAATTTAATATAATTTAGCTGATAATAATTTTCTCCTAAATAATATTCTCCTAAATAATATTAGAAAAGTGAAATTTTGTAGTTAAAAAAACTAAGAGAAGTCAACGGAAATTTATTCAATGAAATTCGATTAAAATTATTGTTCAAATAATGAACTTTTTTTGTGTAAAGCTGTGGCTTTTGTTTTATTTTTTTAGCACTTATTTTTTATTAAAGAAAAAGAATTATTAAAATAGGTACTTTTTCAATTTCAATAATTCTTTTTTAATTATTATAATTATTATAATTTATCAAAAATTATACTAAAAATAACAACTTTTCACTTTTTGATGCAAAAAAAACTGTAAGCAAGGCAAAGCTTAACCCTCGACCTATAACAAAATGAACGGTCCGAGTCTGTACTTTCAATCAAGAAAAAAAAAAAAAAAAACAACCGCCACATACCGTCCCTTTTCATAAAAATGGTCAATAAGACAAAAAATTGGATATACTTTCAGGCTTTCGGGAATTAAAGCTTGAAACGATTTAAAAGTGAAACATTTGTTTACGAATTTGTAGGCGTAACGAAATTGAATGACATTTCAATCGAAATAAAAACATATAGTTTTCACGGCTTAAAATATATTAAATTTCATTCATATACATACATACTTATATAGATCATATTAATATGACAAATTTAAATTATATGCGTCTGACACTGCGAAACTGTTCGTACAAAAATATAGTTGCTTTTATATACCTGTTACTGTGCACAAAGTACTAATGCATGGTAAGGATATAATGAATGCTGCCGTATTACCAATAGGAATGCTTTCAGAGGAAACCAGAAAAAAAGATTACAAAAAGTATCGATTGATGTTTTATAGAAAGTGTGATCGAATTTCCACAAATACTGATGTATTCAACAGACTTCTTATAACTTCGGATCCTTACATAAGTAGCATTCGAACAAAATTTCCTTAGATATGGTGCTTGAATGATATTACAAATAAAAACTAACACAATTTTTCGCCTGTTACATATTCAATTAAGACATTGTATATTATATTGGATTTTTATCAAGCTGCAAGGTATAAATAACCTCATTTGGCGTCTCAATATTGGCAACACCATTTTTTTTTTTCATTAAAAACCATTAAAAAGGGTTCATAACTGTATTTTATATCAATTTGTTTGAATGACTAATGCTTGGTTTTCACTATGTCATTTTTGTTGTCAAATTGTCCAAATTGTTATGAAATTACCAACAATTTGGACAATTTGACAACAAAAATGACATAGTGAAAACCAAGCATAGGTGTTGCACACTTTAACTTGGCATATACTTGACTAGAAAAGCGGCATACATTTGTGCGATATTTTTGGTGTATTTGAAGGCTAATGTCTTTCGCGGAGGGTTGTTGGGGATATTCTCTTCTTTTGTACGGAGACAACACACGTTTAAGTTTTGAATAAAAATTAAAATTTTTTAACTTATATGAAATTTTCATATGATTCTAGACAGGGAAGAAAAACACCTAAAATCTACAACTTTCAGTGGGCGTAAAATCTAAAGTAGGCGTGGCATCCCCAATATGTTTAATTTTTTTTCATAAGGAGAACTCAATTAAGAAGTGTCCCGAATTTCAAGTCCCTAGGTCCAAAAATAAAAATTTTGGCAAGTGCAGTTATATAGGAGGTGGGTGTGGCAGTGGGCGGTTTTCCAAGATTTTTTCAGAATTTCTTAATTTAGCCTAGATAAGTGTTTCTACAAAATTTCATTGCTGTACGACTACTCCTTCTATTTTTTTTCCAAGTAATGTATGGGGCGGTGCCACTGTGCGATGTGAAAATATATATTCATCAATTATGTCATAACTATTTGAATACAAACTTTAACACCATAAATATATGCCTAGGTTAAGTAGTAGTTGTTCACTAATAGCTAGAAATTAATTAACAAACTTGGAAGTATTCAAAATTACCACACAACCTTTCAGACTAAATATTTTATCAGTTGCAGAAGGTATTAAATGGTTGAAGAATTCCCCAGCAAAAACTTTCTAATGAGTTGCAATTATGTTTACTTATAGACGAGCTGCTATCAGTTGAAAATTACAAATAGATTGATCTAGTACCTTAATATTACTGAGTGTAGCGCTGCCAAAATAGAGTCCATAAATCAAAGATAGGGTTCTTTCTAGAAACAGTAGAAAGAATGTTAGTGGTTTAGATTCCCTGAAGTTCCAGTAGAATTTTAATGAATAGTCTAATTTAAGACAATATTTTTGAAATATCTCTCAGAAATTATTTTAAACGTAGTAGTCCCAAAACATGTGAACAGTTGACAAATCATTGCAACTGTATTTGTTTTTTAAAGCTGAACAAGTGTTTTTGAGATAATTACGTGAATTTCCTAGTTCCTGTGTATAGCCTTTGTAAAGTGAATGGTCCCTTTTATGTAAAGTGTTAGAATTACAAACGATCTCATAAAAACTAATCAAACGACCAGTTCAAATTAATTACCTGAACTCTAGAGATAAAACTACTAAAGCATCCTGGAGACCATCATATAAACACAACAATCACATAGTTGAGTGCGTGTAATCGTTATTTTTCGGCTACACATACACGTTGTCGGTAATAATTGATGAAAATCAAAAAGTTTTGAGTTTTTATTTGACGGCCGATTATATGAGCATCACCGGTTGTGATTAACAAAAAGAAAAAAACGGTGTGTTTTATTTTTGGTAATACATAATGGAAAAGTGCATCTACGACCAAAGGTTTTTATTGGATGTTATTGAAAATTACCAAATAGTCAATAACAATAAATCATCATCCGACGACGACATGATTTGATACGAACGCTACGAAGTCAAAATACAAATGATGATTGTCGTGATCATTTGTTCGTCTCCTTTGGAGCTATAAGCATACGATACTCACACATATGCACTGATTGATGAGTTTATTTGATCGTCTCCAGGACGCTTCATGCGTGAAGCTTTTAGGAGTAATGTCTACTATGATATGAAAGTCAAACACTAAGGCTGATATAGAAGTCATCTGAAGATCTCAGATGCGCAACATTTTCAGGCTTTCAAGTTTTATAAATATGTACAAGTAATTCTTTTTTATGCCAATATACGTCTATCCATTTATTTAATTTAAAAACTTTAACTGGTTGTTTGTTCACTATTTCCTGAATATGTATAATAAAAATATCTTCAATTATGTTGGAATAGGTCAATTCACTCACACACATTATACTAATTATAGGAGTACACATACAAAGTTTATTATCTATTTCTTTAAAATGGGACATTTATACATTAAATTCAATTTGGAAATATCACTAGGACTTAAAGCACGTCTCTGGCCAATTTCAATAACTTCACCCTGCAATGGTACAATAGTCTTTTTACCATTTTTCGAAAAGGCAGTAGATTTATAATGCAAAATACTGCCGTAGTCATATTCAATATTAAAATCGGTAACAGTTTTATCATCGTATTTGATAAAGTTATTCAATTTGCCGCCCTTTATGTTTTCCTTCAATATCAAGACATAACCATCACGATTGGTGACACTGTGTTGATGATGAAAGCCCAGGGAATGTAAAATTTCATGCATAATAGTGCCCAATTTAAAGCAACCCTTGCCCAAGCTATCAACTTGTAAGTTAAGAGTTTGTACCTTGCCACGATATCCCACTTCGCTGTGGCAGCCAGAAGGTTTGCCAATAATGTGTAAATGAGGAGTTTTTAATTTTAAAACGGGTTTGAAACGTATGCAGCTTACAGATGCAATATTTTTCATAGCCTGCAGTATATACAAAGTGTGATTTGCATCTGTTTTGTAATTAAATGTGTTAATTTAAATTTTTATGATTGATTTTGTTGTGCGCTTACCAAAAACCGCATCTATTTTATAATGCACAATGCCATTAGGCCATCTTTTCGATTCAGCTATGAGACCATTACGTGTCATTTCAATTTCCATATCACCTTGAAAAAATCCACCGCTTAATTCATGATCTTCCTCTATATCTTCAAGATCTGACTCCAATACTGGAGCATTGTGAACAGTGTGTGCTAAAAATAACAGCAATATAGCCAAATACAAATAACTTTTCATGGTGATACTTTGAACAGCAATTGAAAACTAGTGTTTTCATTTTTTTAATAATTTTGAATTTATAGCAAAAAGGCTGTGTGTTAAAACTGATAAGGTCTTATTCATAATCAATTTTTAAATTTATTACAGGTTTATAAAACCAATTTTGTATGGAAAAAAAGATTAGCAAATTAGAGCTACCATAAAACCGAAATTACTTGAAAATTTAAGTCGACAATATGAAACAATATATTCACAAACGTGGGTGGATGTTAAAATTAAGAAACTTTTCTTTTTTACTTTTTTTTACAACAAAATGTTAATTGAAGAAGATCGATTACGAAGAAACATTTATCTTTTATTAATATACACAATAATTTATACATTATTACAAGTTTTTTAACAATATTGCTGCAATTATTTATATATAGTTTTTTAAATATGTTTTAAGAGACTTCTGTTTTTTCTTAATGAAAACTTGTTGAACTTTTTATATTTATTATTGGAAAAAAAATGAATTATGTAAATTATGTAAATTTCGTTCTAACTCATAACATATAATAAGAAAGATTAATTTCCGAAGTCTATTTCTTAATAATGGTGAGTTTAATAGTTATGTTTATTAATAGATCTGGGACAACAAACATGGCTGACGAAATAAGTAGAAAATACATTCCAATGTGCCAATTGTCTAGAAATATTATTATACAATGGTATTCTTTGAGGGTGCTGTAGTTTAATTGATTAGCGCATTTAATCATTAAGCATGAGTTGGTATTTGTAGTCCAGGTTCGATTCCGAGCCGCTGCCACCCAAACCATATCAGTTTCTGATAATTATTAGTTTTCTTTTCTATCCATCATATCTAATATATATCACAGCGCCCTCCTTCGGTGGTATAGCATTCAAACGCCACCGAAGTAAAATATTTAAAGAAAGGCTATAAAATAAAGCTTTAATAATAATGCGCCTACTCACCACCAGAGGCGCTGCAATGCTGCACTAAAACAAACATAATGCGCAATTGCAGAGTTGTGATATAAAGCTTTCTTCTACTTTCACCATCTTTACTTCTTCAATCTATCCCTTTTCAAAGAAAGAAACGCAATTATATATAGCCATATTAATTGTTATTTCGCTTAAAAAAAAAAAAAAAAAAAAAAAAAAACACCCAGAGTCCAGCCGACTATATCGTAATCCAATCCAATTGATTGATTCTCACGATTGCAGCAATCATATATATTTTTTTATTGTTTATTTAATACAAAAAGAGGATATTTACACTATAATAAACACTAGTTAACAATAATAATTTTTTAGTATATAAAGGGTGGTTAAATTGTAAGGGCCGAAGTTGAATGTGAACCACACCTAAACGCCAAGCTTTTTTCCGAATTTTATTTGACATTTCTCTATTTCAGACTTACTTAATTTGAACCATGGAGAGATACACAATCCAACAACGTGTTAAAGTTATCCAGACTTATTATGAAAATGGGCGTTCAAATCAAAATGCATATCGTGCACTTCGTGATTTTTTTGGTCAATTTGATCGTCCAAATGTGCGTACAATCGCAAAAATCGTGGAAAAATTCAAGCAAACCGGGTCTGTAGAAGATGTGAGAACACCATTGCATGCTTGTACAGCTCATACTGCAGAAAATATTGCTGCTGTTCGCGATAGTGTGGCTGAAGAGCCGTCTACCTCAACTCGTCGTCGTGCCCAACAATTGCACCTCTCACGCTCGTCGTTGATGAACATTATGCATAAAGACTTGCATTTACACGCTTACAAGGTGCAATTGGCTCAAGAACTAAAGCCTCTTGACCATTCCAAACGTCGTGAATGGGCAGAATGGTGGCAAGAAATGGCAACAGTGGATGATCAATTTTCGAAGAAAATCATCTTCAGTGATGAGGCACATTTTCACCTCAGTGGATTCGTCAATAAACAGAATTGCCGCATTTGGGCGAATGAGAATCCAAGAGTGATTGTCGAAAAACCAATGCACCCACAAAGAGTCACTGTTTGGTGTGGTTTATGGGCTGGCGGCATCATCGGGCCGTATTTTTTCCAAAATGAGGCCGGTCAGGCAGTTACTGTGAATGGTGTTCGTTATCGTGAGATGATAACGAACTTTTTATGGCCCGAATTGGAAGATATGGATGTGGACGATATGTGGTTTCAGCAGGACGGTGCCACTTGTCACACAGCTAACGAAACAATGGCTCTTTTGCACAACAAATTCAATGGCCGTGTTATCTCACGTAATGGCGATAACCGTTGGACTTTTTTCTTTGGGGTTATTTGAAAGAAAAGGTGTACGTCGATAAGCCAGCAACAATTCAAGAGCTAAAGGATGAGATAATTCGGCACATTAACGGCATAGAACCTCCATTATGCCTCAGGGTCATAGAAAATTTGGACCATCGGATGGAGGTGTGCCGCCGTGGTCGCGGCGCCCTTTTGGCCGATATTTTATTCCATACATAATTGAGTAATACTAATATATCATAATAAAATAAAATTACAATAATTTCCTAAATAGTTTGTGTTTTATTCAAAATCAACATCGGCCCTTGAAATTTAACCACCCTTTACAACGGGCTCTCTAGTACATATTATTAATATAATAATTGATTGATAGCAAATTTTAAATGTGGTTCTTACTACAATTGAAAAGTATATCATGATATATGGTTTTTTGCAACGAAAAATTGTTTTTTTTTAACATCGCATCTATATTAAATCTGTTATAAAAGTCTAGTGTCGAGGGATTTAAAGAGAAAGTTTATATAAAGTTTATTCCCATAGCCACCAAAATTTTTTGGTTTTAGATTTTTTTAGCAAACTTAAATCTTTTGATGATATGCTTGTATCATATTCGATATTTGAGTGAAGTACGTTGCAGTTCACTGTTTTAATATTGGCTCTTTTAAAATTATGATACAAAACTGGAATGTCATTTTCATTCTGAACAATTTTTTTCTTATCTAGTAATATAAAAGCTTCCGGAGGAACAAATCCTTTTTGTATGGTATTCATTATATATTCTTCACTTATGTAGTAAGGACCAATAACTAAATTATTTTCTATACATTGAGTACATCATGCACTCACATTCAAGATAGCCCACTTTAATTTTTAGTTGCCCTTTAAATCTTTCGTGGAATTAAATAGAGAAGTTTAATTAATCATTATAATATATAACATAAATTATTCTATATTTAAATTAAATTTACAAAAACAAATATACATTATCATATTTAAAAAATTTTTATAATATTAAATTAACTCCTGAAGAAGATTTCCAAAGGAAATCGAAATATTGAGTGAATTATATATAAGAATTAAAAAATCTTTTATATAAAAAACAAAAAAGTGACCTCAAGCTTAAAAATTATTTAATAATAAGGTAATTAAATTGTATTTTGCTTATGAAATAAGAATATAAAAGTGAAATTTATTGCAATAGAAATTTATAACAAGATAACTTATCACAGTAGCTTTTTTGTTATTCAAATGAAAATTGCCCACTGTATTAGAAATGAAGAAAAAGTAAAGCAATCACATAATAAATGGAACAAGAATATCGGTCAAAATAAGGGTTGAGACAAGATTGAAACTAATGAGGAGTTAGCAAATCATTGCATGGCATTAAACAAGTATCTACGAAGTAACAGGGTTAATTTCAAAATATTTTTCTACTCAATTAGAGAGCTGCAAAAAGTATCAAACCCTGCAAACTTTTCTAGAAATTCGGAAATTTTAATCAAATTGTTTTTTTTTTTAACAAACAAAATCTGCGAAGCTTTTGGCTTGTCTGTTGAAAACACCCAGAGTCTTTGGCGGGAATCGAACCCGCAACCCTTCTGACTGATAGTCCGGCACACTATGGCATATTTCCAAGACATTAAAAAACACCACATACCATTTTACAAATTTGGTAAAAAAAAAATATTAAAAACTAAATCCAATTTAATTATTATACAAAACATTTTAACCAGCACAGACAAAAACCACATTTTTAACTTTGATAGGGATTAGAAAAAAAAAACGTTATATCGAATAATTCGTTACAATGAGGTTCGTTATATCGAGGTGAAGTTGCACTTCTATTCGTAATAAATAATTTTGTATGTATATCTGCTTACCATGTTATAGCGAACGATTTCCGCTAATAAATCAAAACACATTTGAAGGAAAACACTGAATTTTGTAGTTTTAAAATTCAAAAATAGTTTACATTTATAAAATAATAAGTCTGAGCCAGTGATTAACTAGCTTGATTGCAACAACAACTGCTGCAACAAGCGTACAAGCTCTTGCCAACAATAAATTTTTCTTCGAATATTTCAGCCGTTAGTCTGATGCATGCTGCTATCGACTACGAATGTAGGTTTGCTGGAGACATTGTCGTTGCAAACACAATCATTTTGTGTGTAAAAGGGCGGAGCAGTATTTTTTATCTTCAAACGACCCTCTTATCACATTTACCAATCTGTGTGTTTGTTCGATGGTGCTGTGTTTAGCTCTGAAGCCGAATTGATGATTATGAATACATTCAGTGTCATTCAGAATTGGAGTCAACTTAGTCATTAACAATTTTTCGAACAGTTTAGAAATTGTCGGCAGTAGACTAATTGGCCTATATGACTCCACTTTGGTGTGGTCCTTCCCTGACTTAGGAATCATAGTGATCATAGACACCTTCCAATCTGCAGGATAGTATTCTAGACGTAAAATAGCGTTGAAGATAAAGAGGATAATTCTTCTTGCTACACGAGGTAACTCCACAAGCATTTTATTGCTGATTTTATCCATACCTGGAGCCTTTCTAAGGTTCAGAGTACCAATAGCGTTTTGGACATCACGAAAGTTTAGTCTTAGAGGTACAGGAGGTGTTATAATAAGTGGTGGCAAATCAGATTCGTTATTATTTGAGTTGTCTCAAATGGTTAACAAATTATGTCCCTTTCTCGGAATCATTTCTAGCCCAGTCACCAGTCGGATTTCGCAAAGGAGGTTTACCTCTCACTGGTATTTTTAAACCTCCTGCCGCCCTCCATAACGAGTAGTCAGATTGTGGGGTACTATCAAGACCTTCCAAGTAAGATCTAAGTGAGGCCGTTCTTTGGGTTTCTAAGAAATGTCTTAGCATATCTCTGCATTCCCGTAGCCTAGCTTTCAGTTCAGGAGACCTGTGAATTTGCCACTCTCTTCTCATTCTTCTTTTTTCTGATAGGAGATGTTCGAGTTCAGAGAAATAAGTTCTGTTTGTCCTATTTCTACATTCAACGTGATAAGTGGAAGCGTGATGCACAGCTCGTCGAAGGTCCTCGGTAAAGTTGTCAATCGACTCATCAATATCGTCGGTAGTTCTCAACACAACATTTTCCGTGCAATGAGAACTTAAATACTTTTTGTATTTTATCCAACTTACTCGGGTCTTAGTCATGTTCATAAATGGAGAACTACACACTTGAGGGAAATGCATTGAAATGATAGTAGGAGAGTGATCTGAGGACAAGTCCAGTGAAGGATCCACTTGCATCCATTCTACAGGGATATTTTTCACTACTCCAAAGTCAATAACATCGGGAATCTTCCGTCGGTCCGTCGGCCAATAGGTGGGATGTCCACTTGAGAGTACATCTAAGCCCATTTTAGCAATGGTGTTGAAGAGTACGCGACCCTTTGGGGTTATCAGACGTGAACCCCAAAATGTGTGTTTGGCGTTAAAGTCACCAGCAACTAAAAATCTAGCTCCAAGGGAATTGAAGAAGCTGTAGTATTGGTGTTCTTTTATTGAAAATCGAGGCGGCGAATAAATTGATGATAAAACAAATTTGTATTGACAGAATTCAATGCAAATGTTTGTTGCTTGGAGGTAATCCTCACTTATGTTATTCATTAGATAATGCTTTATTCTGTTCTTTATAAGAATTGCCGAACCTCCACAAGCTCTTCCGCGGCGGTCTTTAGTATCGTAGAACACGTAGCCATTAATTTTGAAGTACCCTGTCGACGTCAAGTGAGTTTTAGCAATCATCATAACATCAATCTGCTTATCCATCAAGAAGTATTCCAGTTCATTTTTATGTTGGCGGAGGCCGTTCGCGTTCCAGAAACAAATTTTTAAATAAATCATTTCTTTAACATGGCTTGCAAGATAGTGGATTGCATTTTCAGCATTTCCTGCATCATGGATGTCGTGGTGGTCGTAAAAGTGTTCATAGTTTGGACAAGTGTCTGCAATGTTGTCTCTAGATTGTTGATATGTGGCTCAGAATATTGGGGTTTAGGTTCCTGCTCCAGACCTGGCATATTAGATTTAACCACGTTTGCGTAAGAAACTTGTCTAGAATTAGGAGCGTTTTCGTGAGTAGTTGGTCGTACAATTTGAGGAAAATTCATACTCGACGTGAAATTAGGTAGTTGATGATGATCAGGTAATACTGCCGACTTATTGGTCCGTATGCCCTGGACAACCTCTATAATTTGCGGTATGATTTCCTCCGCAGTTACTACATTTTTTTATTTTTACATCAGTTTTGGACTTATTACATTGAAATTGAAATATAAAATAAAATAAAAACTACTTATTTAAAGTATAACAATTAAATAACATTTAATTAAATTCAGATATAATTAGATCCCTGTATTTTAAACAATTTAGTAAATATTTGTAAAGAGGCATGTAATCCTTGCCGTTTAATACTTCATATACTTCTTCAGAACATAGAAATCTTTTACCAAAAAAGTTTAAACGGTAACTAACAAAAATAGGACATCTGCCTATCAAATGATGTGTGTTTTCCTGTTCATTACAGTTACAGAGTGTACACATATTATAATTGTTTCCACTGAATGCACGAGCGTTTAAGTTAAGAAGGCCACCTCTAGCTTTTAGTATCAAGCTAACGAAATGTGATGAATTACTATCACAAAAGTAAGGCTGAATATCATACTGTAATGCAGGGTACATATCATGAAATCTAGAGTCTCTGGCCCTTACAACGAATTTCTATTATTCATAGATTCTTAAAGATTTAATAATACGATTGTGAAAGAATTGAATATTCGTCTCCAAACTTCAATGTCATGATTCATACCGATTTCAGTGTTTTGTCTTAAGGTCTCATCAGCAAGCAGTCGGGGTAGTCTATTGACTGGCAAGTTTAAAACCTTTCTGACATAACTGAAATGCAAATTTAGTGTCTCTAAAAAAAGCGAGTTAAGACCAGTTTCAATATGTAACATATAATTAGGTGTATTTTCGGGGAGGTATAAAATTTTTTTCAAAAAATAGCGCAATAATTTTTCAACTTCCTCGAAGCTACGATATCCCCAAACCTGTGCACCATAAAACATAATCGATTTAGCTGCAGAATGGAAAATTTTAAGTTTGTTAGAAAAATTTATCTTGGGGTGATGAATACAGCTTAACCAAGTGGAATTTATCGCTGTTTTAGATAAAGCAAGTTTAGATTCGAGGTGTTTTCTAAAAGATAAATTGTAAGTCAAATTGATACCAAGGTACTTGTATTCGTTTACTATATCAATAATATTGTCACCGAATTTTCAATACAGATCCTGGCTGACCCTTGTACCACTTCTGAATACCATTATCTTTGATTTATCGAGATTAATTCTTAAACACCACTGAGTACAATAAACATACAATGAATCAATCATATTTTGCAGTACCTTTGGAGAGTCTGAGAGGAGAACAATGTCATCGGCGTATAGTAAAACTTTCACAACAATTCCAGCAACATCAATACCACCCGGAAGGTGGTCATGAAGGTCGTTTAGGTAGAGGGAGAACAAAATTGGGCTTAGTAAGCACCCCTGTTTTACCCCTTGGGTGACTGTGAAGGGGTCAGAAAGGGTATTGCCATCCCAAACCTGACTAGTGGTATTATTGTACAGTTTCCGTAAAATACGTATTATTTTACTAGACAAACCCGTACGACATAACTTATAAAACAAAGCGTTTCTTGGGATTAAATCAAAGGCTGCAGAAAAATCAATAAAAAATGCGTATGTGTTCTTTTTTTGACTTAAGTTTAAATTTACAATACTGATTAAATTGAACAAATTGTCTACAGTAGAATAATTCTTGCGAAATCCCGCTTGATACTCGTTGATGATATTATGACAGTCAATCCAGCTGTTAATACGATTAAGTAGTATGCCTGTGAAAAGTTTGTAAATAGTATCGAAAAGAGACAGTCCTCTATAATTTGAGACAACATTAATATCTCCTTTTTTAAATAATGGGATAATAATCAAATTACGGAGAGTCTGGGATATCTTCCTTTAGGAAAATAATGTTGAAAAGCGATAAGACTTCATTTAAAAAACATAAAGGGGAATTTTTATAGAATTCATAACTAAAGCTGTGTTCACATTGTGTATATTTGTCATGTGGAATGTCACTTTTCTCTCCACATGTGTTTTCATGTGTATGTCAAAATTTGAGTTTCACATACGGTTTATAATTTACATGTTCAAATGTTGGTATGTCAATTACATTTGACATAACCTATCAAAAAAAATCTTAAAACTGCTGATATGGTAAAACTTATTCCGCGGGTTATACAAGCATTCCTTCTCTTGCCACATTTCGATCAACTGTAGAACCGCTTCTTTGCACCAGTCAAACTGGAACAACATAAAAATATTTATAAAAATTGCAATAAAAAAATACATATGTACTTACTTTTGTTAACTCCTTTTCAATTTTTCCCTCCATTTTCAATAATAAATTTGTATAGTTTTTTTTTTTTGTATTTTTGTTTTACTATTTATAAATTATACTTATTAAAAATTCAATTAATTTTTGCCGCCACAAAATAAAATATCGCTATCGAAATCCTCTTGAGATAAAAGTGAGTTGAAATATTCACAAAAATGAGATATACTCAAATTGTTTCCTATCTTTGGTTTACAATTCCGTAACGAATTCACTACTGTTCCTAACCCAATTCAGCTTTAATATGTTATTTATTTTAAACCCCAACTTTTTCTCGTCGCATAACCGTGCATATCTGGATCTACTGTCTATATATCATCTTCGACTGCTTTCAGTGTTTGATTTACGATATGATCAAGTTTATCCAGCATACTCCAGCATTTTCACATTGAGACTCAAACCATTTGTACTTGGGGTCAAAGCGTGTCTTAAAACAATTGTTACCATTAGCTGTATGAATTTTGTTAGTGCATATAAAAACTTTTTCATTAATACTCAGCGAAGAATGCAAATATTCAGAGTTAGCAAGTCTTTTCAGGGAGTCAGTATACCTCACTAGATTTTTGGGTAACCATGGAAGCTTTTGGGGTAGTGACAGTTCTTTCGTAAGGGGATTGTTCTTAGAACACAGTGAAACTGTACATGGCATGTCTGACCACATGACCAAAAGGTTTACTAGGGATATGGAAGTCAAATAGCAATTTCAAAACATCCAGTGAACATATACAATAATCAATTATTGAACTTCCAATAACCCCACAAAAAGTATATTCCCCTTTAACATCACATGCCATCCGGCCATTAACAATAATACCACCCACATTCTCCACGAGCGCCAACAATTTCCTCCCTTTACTATCTAAAATTTTATCCTTGGATATACGACACTGGGAGATCAAAAGCGTATCAATCAACATGGTCTCATCAAGAATTTGAGCATCAGACACCCTAGCGTTCAGATCGCCAACAATATAACTTCATATAAATCGCAATTTACACGCAGCAATTCTTTAAGCTACCCTGATTACATCGGGGTGTGGGGAAGATAAGACGAGTACACACTTGATTGTACAAATACAATAAAAGCGATTTAAGCAATAAGAATTGTGCTGTGAGAACACCGAAACAATGTCAAGGATAAAATAAAAATTGCTTCGTGTAAATTGAGTCTAAACAACGTTTTGTAACCTACAATAAGTTAATAATTGCAAATATAATTCCTCTATAGTTTATTGTACGATACTCTGTCCAAAATGAATCAGGTATCGAAAACAATCGATACAAAAAACACAAACCGATGCATGATCGATGCCACCGAAAATCACATTTGCTTAGTTACATCAAAATGGACTTTAAAGCACCGCTTCATATCAATACATGGTAATTGTATTCAATTTTTTTTTTGCATGTGATAAAAATAACATCAGATGGAGTAAAGATATTTACTATGCCGTTTCCGTTGCCTAGACGAGCCACCGCAATTTTTATTTCTACACTTCTACACAGTTTAGACCAGCAACATACTAATTTCTCATAATCAAAATATCAAGAGTTTCTGATTCCTTCACCGTTCACTAAAAACCATTAGGAAAAAAATTGGTGTTTTCTCACAACACCATTCACCAGATCTTGTTTAAGCTGAAGAATTGGAAATGTCTAATATTGGTATTATCTGCATAAGCATGGATAATGATTGAATGTTTGACGTTGAAGTTTAGTTGAAAAAAAAGATTATTGTTGTACATTGAATGTGTCTGAGAAAGATTGATATAAATCGTAAACAATACAAAAAGATAACAGAACACCATACTAGACTCTAGCGATTGTTTCGGAAATATATTGTAGACACCAATTTACTTCTACCAAAACTGTGAATGAAAAGACACATTTGACAATGACTAGAAATTCTCCCATAGAGTCTTCTCTACAAATATATTGCATCACTTTATCATACGTTTCAAAACTTTTCTGCCTTATAAGCAGGGATGCCAGATAAATTTCGGAAAAAATCGTCAAAATCCCGATAAAAAAGAAAAAAATCGTCATTTCGAATTATAAAAATCGTCAAAAAAATCGGAAAAATAAAAAGTTACTATTTCTAATAGTATTTTGAAATCTTTATTAAAACGAAAACATAAAAATTAAATTTTATATAGTCTCTTGTACAATACATATCAAAATACGTAAATTTTAACTTTTTACATAACAAATCACAAAAAATTTTATGTTAAACACAAATTGTGTAATATTTAATATCTTAGTCCGTTTTCACTTCTATAATTCTCACTCGTCAAGGCAAGTATTTTTGGAAGAGAAGGGAAATAAGAACAAAAGGGGTACAAACTTGACGGTACTGCCAATTTTCTTATTTCCTTTTGTTTTTTTTTCATGCATGTTGATTTATATTAAAAAGTACGAAAATTGAATTGACATGTCCCTGCCAGCAATTGGAAGTTTCTTTCATCGTCCATCGTCAAAGGCGTTACGTCTTACTCACTTCCAGACGTTAATTGGAAGATAACAATAACAATTTACATTGCAGTCGTCTTTTAATCATCCAGACGACGTTTGGAAGATTGTTTGTTGTTTACAACACCAGCCGAAATTGACATGCCCCGTTATAAAAGAAATGAAAAGAATGCCAAAAAGAAGTTTTCGACATCATCGAAATTAGTTTTATTTTGTCATTTGCTGTGGTCGGTCAGTGGTAGAGTGTGGTTTCGATTTGTTATTGTTGTAGTTTTTACATATTTGTTATCCCATAGTCAATATGAGTGTATTATCTGTAAAGGCAAACAAAAATCAAAAGCAAAAGAGAGGCGAATAAAATAACTTCTGGAAGTTACGCTGAAGTGACTTCTTGAAGTTACGCTGAAGTGACTTCTGGAAGTTACTTCCGGGGGGTACAACTTCTCAATACGGAAGACACTTCTACGATCAGAAAATGGTATCGCAGAAGATGAGTTTCAACTTCTTAGCGTCACTTCTGAGTCACTTCCGCAATAGAAAATGTTGGCAGGGGTTTGATTAAATGAAATGGCAAGTTCAAAAGAGAATTGAACAAAAACTGATCTGCTAAAACTGAATAGTGTGAAACAGTATTTTATAAATAAATTGTTGAATTCAGCATATTTTACTAATTCAGGTTAAATTACAATGTCAGAACAATTTATTTTATTAAGTTTTAAATAACATTTTGAGTATAGAATTCAACATATTTTCAAAGAATTCCGTATTTTTGTTATTAAAATTTATTCGGCTGAATATGCTTTCGACGTTTTGTTAAAATAAGAGAAGTTTTTGTAGAAGAATTTCCCCGTGGAAATTCAGAAATTGTTTCCTCTTAAAATTTTAGTTCATGGAATTCAGTATTTAAAATTGATTTTTATGTTTACACATAAATAAGTAATTTCGACTATTCTGTCTCAATATTATTTGCAATTATTTTACTTGAACTTAACAACAAAAATTAAGAAAACACTACTATCACTTAGTTTTGTTTTTGAAATAGTTGTTGTCTCAAAAAAAAAGAGAGAATTTGGTAACAAAAACATTAATAAAACTAACAATTTATAGAAAATTTAAATAATTCAGGAAATCGTCATTTTCAATGAAAAAATCGTCAAATCGTCATTTTGCTATTTTTGAAACCAAAAATCGTCAAAATGACGATAAATCGTCAAATCTGGCAGCTATGCTTATAAGGCATTACATTTGCAGTTATCCAACATGAAATTCAATGGCAATTTTTCTTATATTTCTTATTAAATGCCATAAGGAAATGACTAGTATTCATCTCAAATAAAGCACAAAATATGTGCATGATCTTTCTTTACTAACTCATAGCAGAGTTTGTTGATGCTAACACAAATGTTTTCAATGCCTGATAAGACATATTACCCAATGCCTCTATTTGCTTTTTTGAAAGCAAATAGCTAACAAGCTACTGATGGTTATATTGGTTGCTCTTTGGCACAATTTTATGAGTTCTCTGTTGACAATTGTGTTGTATTGTTTGTAAATAGACAATCATGCATCATCGTAATATGAACAAAATATATTGACTCGCAGGCATATTAGAGCAACTCACCAAAAATATGCTTGTACAGTGGATGTATGTATGTAGATTATACCACATACCTTTACACATCACAGCAATTGGGCAAAAATAAACCGACTAAGGTGAAATAAAGTTTTTCTTTTCAGACTGAAGCTACAGACGAATATTCAAAAACTAATTAAAAGTTTCTTCTCATGTAAATAAATTGCCGTCTTTTTTAATTTATGTACATGAAGTATTGATGTTGTGAGTTTCTGATAAATACATAAATACGTAAATACATGTCATTAACCTACTTCTAAAAGTTTTGTTAATGTGCTTATTAACTTAGTAACTAGCTAGCATCCTTTATTTTATCTGTGAATAAATTAAGATTATGATTTATCTTCAGTATGTAAGTAGATGTTATTCGCGTCAGTGCAGTTGTAGCAAAAGCTAAGTTATATTTTAACATATTAATAGGAGGGCCCAATAAAGTTCATTAAATTTTAGGTATATAGTTAGTAGAGTATCTTATAGTTTACTATTCTCTATAGTAAGCGTTGTAAAGGAAATATTGCAATTATGACCCTAAAACAGCAACATTTGCAAATAGATAACTTCTCAAGTTTAAAGACATCTAAATCTCTTAAGGTACGGTCGGTCACACTTGGCAACTATTTACCGAAAACGACGTAACCACTAAATAAAATATATTTGAATTCGTTTATTTATTATCTTGCAAAAATCTTGTAATAGTAAACAACGTCAAACAAATTTGTGCTAAAACAAGTGGTTGCGCTTTTTTGAGTAAATATTTGTCAAATATTAAATATTTACCTAAATTTGAGGAGACTTTCTATAACATCTGATGAATAAACTTTAATCCGGAAAAGTAGTTTACACCACATAAAAAAAATTTTAGAAAATTATTAACATTTATACATTTACTTCTTTATCACTTAAAGCAAGTCGAAATGATGATATCCGAAAAAGACGTAACCACTAAATAACATATACAGGTAAACCCCCTTCAACGCGGTTTCCTATAACGCGTTTTCGCTACAACGCGGTTCCCAAAATGCAGACATTTTCTTACAACGCTACTCTTACAACGCGATTTTTACGAAAATTTTTTTCAAATATTTATTATTTTAATTTGAAAAAGGTTTTCTTGCCCAAATAAAGTTCTTTGCATTTTGTCCATACTTTGATACCTATATTTTTTATAGCATTGCCACCCATTTAAAGTTGTACTACTTTTAGATAATGAGCCATTTTTTTTTTTTAAAAGAGAAGTAACACTCAGGCAATTAATATGCCTATATAAATAATTGCATTACTTTCTTTGGAAAGGGGATAGTTGAAGAAGTAAAGGTGGTGAAAGAAGAAAGCTTTTTTTTATATCACAACTCTGCAGTTGCGCATTATGTTTGTTTTTAGTGCAGAATTGCAGCGCCTCTGGTGGTGTGTAGGCGCATTAATGTTAAAGCTTGATTTTATAGCCTTTATTTATTTATTTTACTTCGGTGGCGTTTGAATGCTATACCACCGAAGGAGGGCGCTGTGATAAATATTAGTTATAATGGATAGAAAGAAAACAAATAATTCTCAGAAACTGATTTTGTTTGAGTGGCAGCGGCTGGGAATCGAACCCGGGCTACAAATACCAACTCATGCTTAATTATCAAATGCGCTAACCAATTAAGCTACAGCACCCCCAACAGATTTAAGTCATCCTAATGTTCAAATCGAATTTTTACCGCCCAACACCACATCCCTATTACAGCCTTTGGATCAGGGCATAATAGCAGCATTCAAATCCTTTGAGGTAATAGTAGAGAAGATGAAGTCAGCAAATAGTATTTCGGTTAAAGAAGTCTGGAAACAATTTACAATTTTAAATTCCGTTGAAATTGTTGATGCATCACTTAAAGAAATTCGTCCTTCAACACTAAAAGCTTGCTGGAAAGCACTAATACCGGAAATAGACGTTCAGGGCACTGTTTATACACCAATAGAAGATGAATATAGGAACATAGTGAGATTGGCGCATGCAGTAGAAGGTGATGGATTTCATGAAATAACAATGGCTGATATTCATGGATTAATTGCGGACGACGAAATAAACGAAGCAGATTTAGTGGCAATGACAAATGAAGAATCAGTTGGATATAGCTCTGACGATCTTTCCGATGTTGAAAATAAAAATTTTCACTAAAAATATGGGGAAAGTTTTAAATATCGCAAAGCAGTTGGAAGAATGAAATCTTCATAACAATTTAGCTCCCTATCAAGAAATTTATAAAGATTTGTAAAATAAGAGCAAACAAACTTCAATGCACGATTTTTTCAAACCAATAATCGTCGCAAGGATGCCCGAATCTGATAGTGGATCAAGCTCAGATTTTGAACTAGTACTAAGTGATGAGGAGGAATAGAAAGTTATCGTTCTATTTTGGCTTTAATTTATTAAATCTTCCAACTTGAATATTTTACGTAGAATTGAAATTTTATTTTGTTTTTGTTTCAAAAAATGGAGTGTTAGTAAATAATTCAACAATTAAATACACACAATTATATTAAGCACATATTTTTACTATACAAATTCCAATATTTTATTGAAATTTTTTTTACTTTAGAACCAAACTATGATTTTTGCATGGAGTTAGAGTCTCCTACAACGCGATTTCCTATAACGCGGAGTTTTTCAGGAACCTATTCATCGCGTTGTAGGAGGTTTACCTGTATTTGAATTCGTTTATTTATTAAAAGAAAAACTTCGTTTATTTAGAACAAGACACAACAAATATTAGTTATATTTTAATTAATGATGTTTGATCTTGCGAAAATCTTGTAAGAGTAAACAACGTCAAACAAATTTGTGCTAAAACAAGTGGTTGCGCTTTTTTGAGTAAATATTTTTCAAATATGATCGGACATAAGTCCAGTCAAAAGTATAAAAAAAGTGTTTTTGAGCAATAGCCAATTAACAGCCAATTAACAGTTGGACATTGTTGTATTATTTCTCTTTTTTTTTTGTTTTGTTTTCTTTTGCAACTAACTTCACTGTGCCTTGTTAAAATCGGATTTTCCAATAGCAAAGCGTTGCCGCCGCGTTGTTTCGGTATGCTTCAAACAAAATGTATGCGCATGGGAAATTTTGACATTTAAAAAGCGATTAACGTCGGTATTTAGGGATGGCTGTAATATACTAATGTACTTAAGCATATTTCAGTTACTGTTTGAATACTGCAATTATAAAGTTTATATCTCAGTTGTAAATACAATTTAGACACAAAATATATCTGCGGCTGATTTCAAGCAAAAAATATGCTGGACTATTTGTATATTGGCTCCATTATTGTATAAATATTGTGGAAGTTGAAGGTGTTTTGGTTTACACTACTTTAACAAGACATTGAAATGATAACATATCAGCATATAAAACAATAACCCACCAGACAGTTTTATGTTTATTATTTTATGGTATTACATGTAAAAATGTCAACCAGGTTAAGGCCCATTATTACAACTTGGCAATAGTTAATAGGTATGATGTTATCGGACAGATAAGAAGTATTTGATTTTTATAAGTTTACTTTAATCTAAACCGACCGTTAAAAATAAATTAATTTTAATTTTATTTTGCCAATAAATAATTTGATAAACAAAAATGGAAAACAGATGTTTGATTTATATTAACCCATTTACCGCCGCTGTTTTGAACGTTTTGTGATTTTTTTATGTTTTTAGCTTAAAAGAAACTTGTACCCTTTAAACTAATTAAGAAAAATCTGACTTTATAAATATCAACTACCACAAAATGGAGTTTTAAACTAATAAAAATTCAAGTGTTGAGATAAGTACCAAGTGAGGATTTGTACTGGTCTTACGATGAAGATGTTTGAAAAGAAATGATATAAAAATCAATGTCTAGACAAAGATATCGAGATATAAAAAAAAATCTTCATCTTGTGAAAAATGATGAAGCTGCCACTACCAGGGACAAAATGTTTAAAATTCAGCCATTAGCAGATGTTGTAATGAAAAATTTTCAACTTTTATTCGGACGTTCCATTGCCAGGTACTACTTACGCCAAAGCAAGCAAAATAAAGCTCGACTTTCATCGTCATTGATCCCAGGATTGATGGTATAGGTCACTATCCCGAAAAGTTTAAAAAACAATTAAGATGTGTTTTATGTCATGCAAGAGTTTGATGACAATGCAAGAAATGTTTAAAAGCATTATGCATTGAAAAAAATTGCTTTGAAAATTTTCACATATAAACGGGGTGTGTACTCAGTTGAGTACACCCACCCTACTCCACCCACTAATAATTATACCCTTCACCATCATGAGAAGGGTAGATATAAGTTTGTCATTCCGTGTGTAATTTCCACAAAAAAATTTTCCGACCCTATAAAGTATATATATTCTGGATCCTTATAGATAGCGGAGTCGATTAAGCCATGTCCGTCTGTCTGTCTGTTGAAATCAGTGTTTTGAAGTCCCCAGATATACTCAGGATCCAAATCTTCAATAATTCTTTCAGAAATGCTTTCGAGAAGTTTGCTATTTAAAATCAGCAAAATCGGTTTAGGTCAACCAGAGTTATGGACCAATATGTGAGACCACCTCCATAAAAATTTGATATTTTTTGTCCATTTTATTGCAACATTTTGAAATATATTGCATATAATACCATGAAATTTTTTATACGTTGTTTTAATGATAAAAGAAGAAAGTGTGCGGAAAATAGTAAGAATCGGTCCATGATTTCTCATAGCCTCCATACAAATATATATATTCCCGGAATATGGCTTAATGATAAATAAATGCCTATAAAATTGGAATATCAAGACAAAATTCAGCAAAAATAAGTTTTATACAAAAAAAAAATCGCAAAACGAATTTTTTTTTAGTTCGGTTCATGTTTGACCATAGACCCCATATAAAGTCCACTTCCAAAATTCACTTAAATACGCATAAAACAGATATAAATAATGTTAAACGGCTAAAATTTGACATAAATACTGTTTATAGGCAAATAAATTGTTATACTAAATTTTATGGTAGTCGGCCCAGAACTGGTCATAGCTCCCATACAAGGACCACATCTGAAAAAGACATTTATCTATATATATATTGTATAAATATCGGTACCGACTCAAAACTTTGCACAGATCATTTTAATATATACAAAAATCATCCCACAAAATTTTGTGAATTTTGGTCTATTTTTAACCGTATGCCCTCTTCCAAAAATCACTTTAATGCTCATAAATCGCTTATAAATTAGGGTACCAATCCAAAATTTTACACGGATCATTTACATACAAGCCTAAATCTAACTGCTGCATTTTGAGAATATCGGTCCATGGTTGACTATATCCCCCATATAAGGTTCAGTACCAAAATCCACGTTAATACTAATATATATCGTATATATAGCGTTATTATGTTGAAATTCGACGTGAAATATTCTCATATGCATGAAAATAACTGTTCCAAAATTTAAGAAGATCGGCCCATAATTTGTCATACCTGCCATATAGAACCATTTCCAAAAAACAAATAAATTCGGGTCAAAAAATATTTTTTTCGGATTTAACCCATATTCGGTCCATATTTTATAATCATGATATATATCGTTGGAAAGGTATTTTTAATACCTTTTATTTAATGTATTACAAATTATCAGACACCCAGTAGTTCCCGAGATATAGGCCTATATATTTTCAACTTTAAGGGCCCGCCCCCTCGAAAATAGGCGTGACCGCCAACAAATTTTTTTTGCTGGTATCTCCTCTAAAAGCCCTATATGATTTTGTTTTTTTTTTTTTTTTTGAGCAAAATCACTAAAACCGAATTGTACCCCATTTTATACTCTGTTTGTTAAGTTACACTCAAGATTATTATGCACATCAGACAAACTCTGTTAATTATGGTAAGAATTAGTAATTAAATCAATTAAAAATGGTGAAAATTAGACAACATTTGAAAATATTTAACATAAATTATGTTGGTCGTAAAATTGTGTTTTAAACAATGTATCAAGTACTAATAAAATTTGCACTAAGACTGAATAGAAAACACAGAATTAGGATATTCTAGTCTAGTGTAGTTTCTGTATTTCTTATTACGCTTAGGTGAAGGGTATTTAAGATTCGGCACAGCCGAATATAACACTCTCAATAAATGTTTTCTCATACAAAAATGCTCTTGTACATCTTTTATAACTTTAATTATTTTTTTTTTTTGAATTTAACGCAGATTGCAATATTTACAATACTGATTATGTTAACAATTTATAAATTATGTCTCAAAATCAAGGTTTATCATTTTATTTGCTTAAAGTAGTATACCAATATTATATATTGAATTCACTTAAACCAAAGTCTAAATAGTTTAATTAGTAAAAAATTCCAGCTTTTCCTTGATCCAGTTCACGTAGCTGCTGATACGGGTCAGAGAACGGGAAAATTATTGGCACAGCCATCCACAGAACCGTAAGAAGTCAAACCAACTTGGAGCTTGCTGGATTCCAAAACCAATGGGCCGCCGGAATCACCGTGGCAGGGGGACGCAGCACCGATAGTGGCAAGGCAAAGATTGGAAGAGGTGATATCGCCATAGGTTTTGTTACAGACGTCATTGGCCCATTGCAAATCGTTATTAAATCTGTTGATAAAGTCAGAAATATAACCCCAACCGGAGGCACTTATCACCGACATAAGTAGAGTAAGAGCTGGAAATGGCGGGCAATTTCAAGGATTGAATCTTGTCAGTATAAACGGCACTAAAAATAGAGTGCAATATGCCCATCTCTGTCTTCCACATAGTCCTCATTCTCTCAACAATTCATTATCTAATTACTGGAATGAAACTCATGGAGTCAGCAATATCGACAAAGTCTGGCATGAAAGTTTAATGCATAAAATAAAATTAGCTCTGCCTGCTAACACCCACAAACTTATGAAGAGTTATTTATATGGTCGCAAATTTACAATCAAAGAAGGTGATTTTTTAAACCCCGCTCAGCCAATTGAAGCAGGTGTGCCACAGGGTAGCATACTGGGTCCAACTTTGTATTTGATTTATGCATCCGATATGCCGTCACACCCCATAATACATACTTCAACTTTTGCAGACGATACAGCCTTTATTAGCGTTCATAAGGACCATCAAATAGCATCACAGAACTTGCAGAAATATGTTTATAAACTAGAGAATTGGCTTGAGCTTTGGAAAATCAGGGTTAATGAACAGAAATGTATTCATATAACTTTCACATTGCGAAAATATACCTGTTCGTTCATCAGAATAAATAATCAAATTATCCCGCAACACAATGAAGTCAAATACCTCGGAATCCACCTCGATCGTCGTTTAACTTGGAAGTCTCATATCGACGCACAGTGGCTGAAAATCGTTTTTCATTGGCCAAAAGTCGAATTTTTTTTTGTCACCGATTTTTAAAATTTTTACACCTTTTTGGAGCTAATATATCCATATTAAGGTAGCCAAAAAATTAGGTTAAACTATTAATAATTGTGGGCGTGGCATGCTGTCAAACTCAACTGTTTTTTTTAATTTCAGAAAAACGTGTTTTTTATTTGTTTTTTGTCAAAAATAAATGGTTACTACTCGCAAGCTATCATCGATAATGGCCTGCGGTCTTTTTTATAATGTTGGTAGGATTATAGTCTTTAGTTGTTATAAGTGGTTACCGCTCTAGCGTTTAATATTAGGGCCGTTCTGAAATATTTATGAAACTACTATATTTTTCTGAAATTTAAACTTTAGTGGAATAGAACTTCTAGGGAACAAGAAACGTATACCACCCTAACAAAGGTGAAAGTGTCTTCTTTAACCCTATATATACTTTTGCACCCGCCACGACCCGCCGGTAGAACACTTTTTTAATTTTAATGAAATTACTCTAAAAAAAATCAAATACAATGGTGTATTAAATTTTCACTTTTTCGCCTAAAGGTTTATGTTTTTTTACTTTAGACTACGTAAAACTAAAATAATTAAATATAATACCTGCGAAAGGGTTTTATGGCTTTGTTTTGATTAGCAAAACAATAAGTCATAAAAATATCACAATAGGTTCTACAGTAAACATATGATCTCTTTCTAATATACCTGTTATCAACTGTTAGGGTCAACCAAAGTCATAAACAATTTTATAATAATAATCGCGACATTAAACCACTAAAGAAAAAAAACCCAATATTGGCGAGATACTAATTAGTTTTACCTGATATTAACCCTTTCGGCCGCACTTGAATTTAGCTGTGACTACCAAGAGCATCACATATTTTTTCATGACTTTTTACTGTGGATCAAATGACGACTTATGGAACATATACTAAAAATCAGTTATGATTTGGATTTCGGGTCTTCAGGATCCATAAGAAACAATGGAACCAACAAAGAGTTAAGAAGTTCAAAAAAGAAACATGTTCAAGATGAATATCGCAAATTTTACCGCACGAAGATTCTTTTCAGATCCAGAAACAGCATCTGAAATAACAGGAGTGGATTTAAACCTTATTTTCAGATTTAAAATAATCCTAGCAGTACTTGCGAGCAATGAAGAAATTGACGCTAGACAATTTGGAGATTATGCTAAGGAAACTGAAAAAATATATACAACCAACTACCAATGGAGAAATATGTCTGCAACAGTTCACAAAATCCTTTATCATGGAAAAGATATCATTAATAGCCTGTTCGCCAATCTCGAACGTTAACGTTCGCTTAGATAAGACTTAAGACATAAACTTGATTGTGGAATAAACAAACTTGATTGAGTAAAAAAATAGATACGATAAAATGTTTGTGTCTTAAGTCTTATCTAAGCGAACGTTAACGTTCGAGATTGGCGAACAGGCTATAAATATCATTTGGTGCCATTTGGAGAGCTATCAGAGGAGGCTCAGGAAAAAAGGAACAAGGATTACAGATTTGATAGAGAGCACAATACTAGAAAAATTTCACGAAATTCCACAAATGAAGATCTATTTAATATATTATTGGCAACATCAGATCCGTTCATATCCAATATTCGAAATCAATGGAAAGTGGAACATCGGAATTTAGATGAAGAATCCAAAAAACTACTAAAGAACAGAAATAGCGCAAAACAAAATATAGAATATTTGCAATCAATATTTGTTTCAAATGAATAATAATTATAATTGCCTTAATTGTTATTTAAGTACGAAAAACATAGTATTAGTAAATAATTCTTTAAAAAAAACCGACTTCAAAATTTCGGCCAAATAAAATGTTGGATTAATTTTCAAAAATGTTTAATATATTTTTGATTGAAAGAAAGAATTTTGAAAATCTTGTTAATCTCCTAAAAAATCGGTTTATGCTAAATCTATAAAGTTTTCCCATTAACAGAGCTAAATTTTGACACCCATATTCGATATATTCTTAAAAATCGGTTTATGCAATATATCCCCGATATATCTCAATCAATTTCTGAAATTTTCATTTTTTTTACCTTAAATATATTTTTCTGCAAGCCATATCTTCCAAATAAAAAAATTATTTTTAAAATTGATTCATAAATCACGAAGTTATTCAACAATTTATAAGACAAGCACAGAAAAAATATAGATAACGGTAAATAAAAAACCGTATGTCCGTCCGATCTTCATAAAAATTAAATGGGACCCACCTGCAAGCAAACCCTTTCAAACAAAAAAAGAATTTTTAAAATTGGTTCAGAAGTGGTTTTCGTGGAACAAACATAAAAAAAAGCAACATACCATTCGAATTGATAACCTCCTCCTTTTTGAAGTCGGTTAAAAATAATAATAAATAGAACCTACATTGTTACAAATGCTAATAAAATCTATTGCAGTTTTTATTTTTAAAATGTTTTTCAAAATTATTTTTAAATCTGACAGCAAAAAAGAATAAATTTTTCTGTAGTAACAGCAAAATCTCCAGTGAATTTTACTATTTTTTTTTAGTGTAAACATTTTTTTGAGTGTAAAAATGTTTTTGAGTGTAACATTAAAAAAATTCCATTATCACAAAAAATAATTATAATTATTATTAAGTTCTAAATATTAAATTTTTTAATATGTAAATAAAAAAAATAAACCCATATTTCACTCCAAAAGTTAAAAAAAATCAAAAGTTCAACTTTGACCTAGTAGTCCTTAAAAAGTCATCAATCAATTTTAATGTAATTAAAACTGAGCCAAGCTGAACTAAATATCTATCCATTAAAAAAAAATTACTTCAATATTTTGATCGGTTCAAAAGTTACAGAATTTTGGCCAACGAAAAACGATTTTCAGCCACTGTGCGACGCAAAACTTACCCAGATGAGATTAAAAGCAGTGCAAATTAATTGGCTAATCGGCAGAAATTCTTCACTAAAGTTGGATTGCAAACTTTTGTTGTACAATGCAATTCTAAAGCCAATCTGGTGTTGTGGAATTCAATTATGGGGTACTACCTCAGCATCAAACATTGAAAAAATTCAAAGGGGTCAAAGGGTATGTTAAAAATTCTCGAATTCACAAAGATCTAGGCATTCCTTTGGTGAAAGTCGAATTTACAAAATATGCCTCAAATATGTCAGCAAACTTGAACACCATCCAAACCCACTTGCACGAGACATCCTTAACTTTAGTGGCCACAATCGGTTGAGAAGGAGGGATACCCTTGCTATAAGTCAAGCGCAAAACAGAGGACTGGATCAGTGAATGTAAATTTTTTGTAGTATCATAATATTTTGTCTAGCACTGGCTGGACTTATTATTTTCTTTTAGTATTAAGATTCGAAAACTTATTGTCATTTCATCATCTGAAGATTCAATAAATAATAATATTTATTAAAAAAAAAAAACAATATCGAAACAGGCTAGTCTAAACACCTCGTATAGAATTGAGAAGTGTGTTTTAGTGCCCATCAATCGGGTTTGTCAAAAACTTATGGTTTCCATCATAATCAAGTGATTTTTATATAGCACTTTCCTTTTAAAAGGATATTCCAAACAGCGACATTAAGCAGCTTTTTTAGTGCTTTCCATAAAAACGATGGCAAAACTATTGCTCTATAGTACTTTGCGGTAATGCCCTTTTTTTCTGTCATCAGAACCCGATGAGGTGTCGTTAGAAATCTCGGTATACTGGGATCATTTTGATAGTAACTTTCATAGACGTTTTGCTTCCATAGTACTTTTTAGACTTCTCCTTTGATAGCGCACAGTGATGTTGTTCGTATAAAGTCACTTTACCACATCGTTTTAACAATTTATATATCTGTGGCTTGGAGCTAAAAGGGCCAATGTCACTTTTTTGCTCTTTTGAGTTAATCATTGCATTAGATTTGTTTTCTTGCTCTCTTTCATTATGATAAAACAGCTAAAGTCATACTTAACCCAGAACAGCTTCATAAATAAAATGCTGGCCGATGTCAGTATGAAAGCATCTATAAAAGTTAAAGCTAAAAAGGCCAATGTCTACTTTGGCCCTATATTTATAAATAAATATTGGATCAATGTTGACATTGGCCCTTTCAGATTCAACTTGTATCTTTTGTATTTTTATTAATTTTTTGATTTTTTTATTCAAAGGCGACCATTATTATTTGTTACTATGAAGAATCGTGTTAATCACCCTATAAGGTGAACAGTGTTAATCAATGTGTTTGAGTCAGAAATGAGTTATAGTGTTTAGATTGAATACTTTTTAGTTTTGGGAATTCCCTTTTTAGACAAAAGTGCCTATACGTAGTCGCTATTTTATCCCAAGCAGGAAGGTTGTATATTTTATTTTTGTTGGTTATCGCGAATACAAATTAATCTGTTATCGGCCTTCTGTCCTGTCTCTTGTACTGTCAGAGACACTGAGGATTTTAGAAATGTGTGACACTGGCGAAAATGGTAAGTGATACATTAATTTAAATATACATAGTTATTTGATTGAGAACCGTTTGAAGAAAGTGCTGATGAATATGTACCGACAGACAGTAATTCGGAAGAGATTATTGAAGAATTTGATAAAAATGGTCATGTTGAAAAACAATCAAACAAATCACGAAGAGGCAGAAAAAAAGAAAACATGGATGAGGCTACAAGAAAACGAAACCGAAATCCTTCCAATTGGATCCGAAATAAAAGAAAGTCGTTGAAAACTCAAGGTAGTGAATATACTTCCGTATTGGGAAATAAAACGATACCTGCTAAGCAAATGAAAGAAGCGTGCACATGCAAAAACAAGTGTTTTGAAAAATTCTCCCCAGAGGAGCGTCAATTTATTTTAATAAAAACTGGTTTTCCAAAAAAAAGAAAAAAAGAATTACAAAAATGGAATTTTTAATTGAAAGATAAATTTTTCTACCTAAACAATGGCTCATGGAACCAATTAAATAATAATCCATACGTCCCAATTATCGACGATAACCGCTCTATTGGTGTACTTTGATAGCAATAATCTTTATAACAACATAACTGAAAAATACTGCTTTTCTGTTTAATATTATTCTTGTTATGACGGCCAATGTCAAAAATAAACATGAAATACAATCATAGATTTGTGCTAAAAGGGCCAATGTCATCTTTTATTTTTTTCTTTTTGAATTTTAAAAAAAAAAAATTTTACCATCGTATTCTATCAAACATGTTATATGTCTGAGCCAAACTTGATAAGTGCAGCTTGGAATTTGAGTCAGCTGTAACTAAAACGAATTTTTTGAAAACCTTCAATTCCAATTTTCTCAAATGTGAATATTTTGACATTGGCCCTTTTAGCTCCAAGCCACAGATATATTACATATGGGTATTTCTACGGAAAGGTCAACCGCTACCAAAATATTAAAGTTGAAGAAAAAAGACTTTTCAGAGAAAATTTAGTTGGTTAATGCATTTGATTTTAAGAATATACCTAATTAAATACATATTACCATTTGTAATTTAAGAAAAGTGGTCGGCAAGGAGCATTTTTTTTTTTTTTGGTTTTAGCGTTTTTAATTGACATTTTTCCTTGAGTTATTTCTAAGTGTTACATATCATGTTGATTGCACTCTTCTTATAGACTAAATATACCAACAATAAATATTTAAAAACACCACAGTAGAGATCAAGCAAACTCAGCATAACGGTATAATTCAAAGATTATTTGTACTACATTCTTCTGTCCCGTTCGCGACCGAAAATAAGCATTTGTGTTTAGTTCTCCGTGACCGTTGATCGGAATAGTTTGATATTTACAATTCAAAACAAAATAACCGAGATAATTAAAAAAAACCAAACCTAAAATATTTTGATCCATAAATTTTTTTTTTTATTGATTTTTAAAGTGTGTCCCGTTCGCGAACGTAAGTGTTAAATTTTTCAGAAAATAATAAATATTGTGATAAAAATAAAATTTGTTTGTGCAGATGGAGAGTCGTTGTGGAGGTAAAGAAATTGCCCAAAAGAAATACATGGAAGGAATAAAAAACAATCCCATTAAGAAGAAGAAGTACCTAGAGAAGGCGGCAGATAGAATGAAAACATCGCTCAAAGCTAAAACAATTGGCGAGTAATAATAAGAAAGTGCTTAACAGCTTACGTCAAAAGGAGCGTATAAAGAAACAAAAAATGCGCCTACGTATAGCAAATGAAAGAAAGGAGGTAAACATTACTTCAGAGCCATATAAGAGCAAACAGTCTTTTGGAAAAGCGTTAAAGAAGGCCGAAATGGCGTTGCCGAAGGAAGCTGCAAAAAGAACGAAAATTGTACAAGCTTTATTTTCAAAGTTGGTCAGGCAGCTATTTTTGAGAAACCTGTAATAGAAAATTCTCAAGTAATAAATGAAGTACAGAACTTTTTTGTTTCTACTGACATTAGCGTTCAATCTGCTGGTAAAAAAGATACTCTGATCGTAGATGGAGAAATTATTGCGAAGAGATTTATGTTATTAACAGTGGCCGAAACTTATGAAATTTATAAAAATGAATGTACCAGTGAGCCTGTCAGTAAGTCTTTCTTTTACAGTTGTCGGCCCAGACATGTTCAGCTAACTAGCAAAATGCCACATAATATGTGCGTTTGCATTTACCACGCCAACTTTGCGTTTTTATTGGATGGCTGGTGATGCATCGGATTTTTATCAGTGTGCAAAGCAAACCGTTAAAGGAATCATTATTTTATACGTAGATGAAAATGAAATTGATAAGGCTTCTTTTTTGTCAGATAAATGGAATAATTTACCAAATATAACCGGTATACGAAAACTTCATTGGTTTTCTTGCAACGCAGATATCCATGGAGCTGAAACTGTAATATCTTTTAAAATTAAAATAAAATAATAATTCTTTTATTTTTGTTATCATTGCAATATATCTTGTTTTATTTATTTTTTATACTTATAAATACAAAATTTTAAACCTAAAAAATTCCTTTGGAATCATTGTCCCGTTCGCGATGTCCCGTTCGCAATTCTTAAAAAAATATTTAAAAAAAATAATAATAAGGATAATTAAAAAAAAAAAAAATGCTAAATAAAAGCTTTATATCTCTGCTTTAGTTAAAAAATAATCTCCATTTAATAAACTGACAAAATTCGCAGAGTTTTAAACAAAACCACACACCGAAAAAAATGACTTACATTTTTTGTCCCGTTCGCGATCGCAAGTTTATCCAAAATATTTAGAGAACGTTCATATTTTATAATTTTCTTTTTGCTCTCAAAAATTGTTCTACTAAAATGCTATTAAATATTTATAAAAAGTTAAAAAAAAATTTGAGTTTTCATATTTTTTTTTCAAGTTGAGTGCGTACGAATGTCCCGTTCGCGATCCTGGAAATGCCCATATAGCAATAAATATACCAATACATTTTTCCTGTACTCTTAAAAAGTCGGTCTAAAAATTTGCCCATTATTGATTCAAAAAAGTTCTTTGTATAAATTTAACAATGGTGCATGTAGGACCTACATACAAATACATATGTTGTGTATTAAGCAAACTAAGCCACTTTTTATAATAAAATTTAATATTTTGCTTATTAGCTGTTTCTTTAAGTTTAATCAACTACAATTACCAAATATCTTTAGTAACTTTTGAAAAAAAACATGGGCGCAATATAACTTGCAACAAAGATACATTTTTTTACTAAACAAATTCTTCTTACGGGCATTTTGGGAAAACTTGTCAAGAACGATTGATGGTTAAATTGCGATGCAATCTAAAGTTCATTTTGTTAAAAAAAAAATTCTTTAAGTTTTTTCATCTTGTCTGTCATTACATATGCTAAAAAAAAACACAAAAAAACAGCAACAGCAACAAAAATACCAAAAACTTTAAGTTTAACTTGCCTTTAAATTGCGTGTGAGAAAATGTTAAATATTTTTTTAAATAAAATAAAATAAAATGAGAAAAAGTTAGTGTTTTTCTGTCTTGTGCTTTTTGTTATTGCTTTACCATAATTTCACTTAAATTACATTAGCAGAGGTAACGTTCTCAGAAAAAGAAACAAAAAATTTACAAAGTATACACTTGAAAACAAAAATGATCTTGAAACATAACATAAAACTAGTTCTTTGTATCTACAAAATGTTAAAAAAGAACGTAAACCTACCAAAAACTTTAAAGCAAAAAAAAAAACAGCTCTCATTTTTAATAAACTTGTTTCCTGAGTGCGATTGTTTTGTTTGTTTTAGACAAACGAAATTTTTATTTTGCTAAAACAAATAAATACACCATTTACTAGTGAAATGGTTTACTCAAATTACCATTAAGCGCCTGTATCTTTGATTTATAAAATTCAGGTTGGAGACGAAAAGTACAAATTTACATTTTCCTGACACAGATGCTACAATTCAAATGATACAAGTTTGCTTTCATTTGTTTATGTTATAATAAAAATTTACCTAATTGTTGATTTGGAACTAAAACTTCTTCACATTTGAGCACAAAAGGATGGCTCGTCAAGACGTGAATGAATAAAGATTTGTCTTTAATGTTATTTCTATCTGTATTCGTTTATAAGATATAATGTTGCCAAATTTATGCATTATTGTACCAAATTTCAAGTTTAGTAGATTTAAAGGTGAAAACAGTGTAATTTTTTTTTTAATTTTTTTGTAATGAAACTCGTAACTCAAAGTACAATTTTAAATTGTTATGCGACAGAGTCTTGTAAAAACCCACACATTAAAGCCCGTTGTTTGTGTAATTTTATTTTTAGTTTTCTAGTGAAAGATACAATATTTTTTGGAGGAATTAAAAGAAATACTGTCGAATGTTTGTTTCTTGTTTTGCCATTTCTTGCCTAAATATACACCATTGTACATTCGTTTATATATGTATTTACATATATTAATGTAAGTGTATTTATAATTATAATTATGTATGCAGTGTACTTATGTAGAATTTTATACTAATACATTGCGTAACTAATTTAAATCTTAATATACACTTTATTTAAATAGAGTCTATTTAATAGATTTATGTTCTTTTACAATTTTTGCCACTTGTTGCAGAAAATCTCGTACAATGAGGTTGTTATTATGAATGATTTCAAGTTCATAACATTTAGAAACATTCTTAAAACACGGCAACACTTAGCTACATATACTCGTACTTTATATCTAACAAATACTTGAATAAACTTGTAACGTTTAAGTATAAGTTACGAGTATTGTTTTACCGTTTTAAATTTTCGTAAAATTTACAATTCTAATTGTAATTAAATAACTAAATTTTCTTACTCTTTTCAGGTACGTACATTATATGGTGTTGAATATTTATTTCAAAGTAAGTGCAAAAACAGCCTTATCTTATATTTTATGACAAAAAAAAATTATAACAGAAAATAAAAATTGGGGTCTTATATTCTACGCGTTTATCGGGCGAATTTGTATGAATAATATTTTGTATTTAGAAATTGTTTTCTTTCGAATCGAATTAAAAGAATATGGATAATTTTATTTATATAAAAAACGATACTAAAAACTATTTAAATTATTACAAAATCAATACAATAAACAACCAAAACGTTTCTATATATTTTAATTAGTTTTGTATTTTTTTTAAAGAGCGCAATAAAAATATTATAAAAACTGTTCAAGAATTTTTAAATATGTAACTAACAGATTTAACCGGTTTTTTCTTTTTTCACAAATTTAATAATTTTGAATTTAATCATTAAAATCAGCATTTATGATTTTGTCGAAATTTATGATTCTTATATACAGTGGGGAGCACAACGTTTGTACTTTATGTATTTCTTATTGCGTAAAAATTATTGGGGTTGTTTTATATTTTCATATATATTTTATTACCCTTGCTTTAACTCAAGCGCAAAACAGATGACTGGATCAGTGGATATAAATTTTTTGTAGTATCATAATATTTTGTCTAGCACTGGCTGGACTTATTATTTTCTTTTAGTATTAAGATTCGAAAACTTATTGTCATTTCATTTCTGAAGATTCAATAAATAAATTAAATGTATAAAAAAAAAAAAAAAAAAAAAATATATTTTATTTGTTAAAATTTCAGTATTCTTGCATTTTTTTTATATTTACTTAGCTTTTGTTTCTGGAAATTTATGCTAGAAAACAACTGGGACGAACGACAAATTTTTGGTCTCTAAAAATAAAACACATGAAAACGGCGATGGCTGAATTCGTCACAGGGATGCAAAATAAGATTTTACAAATTGTTCTAAATTTAAAGAAAAAGTCTCCTTTTTCAACTTAATTGTATTAAATTATTTTCTTATTTTTTTTTTAATATTTTTTATTAAAAATTAATTAAAAACGTACATAATTATTCATTTGTACATGTGTGTAAAAAACTTCACAATTAATAAAAAAGCACATTAAAATTCAGTCGTACTAAGTACTTACGTACATATACATATTTTCAAAAGAATATTTAAAATGAAAATAACACAAATTAATTAAAAGTTGTAATATAAAATGAACTGCGTAGATAAACATACAAAAGTATGAATGCAATTAAAAATTTTGTGCAAAATTAGAAATAATACATATGGAAGAGGGGGGCACGTTTATACCCGGGGCAAGTTATTTGATATTTATGTAAAAAAAATATTTATTATAAATTTCCGTGCCATGCCAGTTCAGGTTTGAACAAAGAAAAAGGGGGCACCTTTGAACATGTTAATTTATCAACCGAAGTACCAAACATTATTGGTTCTCTCTTATTTTCTGAAAATGACGAATCCAATACTGATCATGATGCTTTAAAGGAAAATGTAATGTCACCTGACATCGCAAGGCCTTTTCCGTCTTAATAATATAAAACTTATTTTTGATCTGAATTTTTTTTTTATTTTTTAATTGTTAATGTTTATGTTTTTCTTAAAAATAAATCGAATTTATTATATACAGTACTTTTCGCTTATAGCGAACTTGAAGGGACTGGACAAAATGTTTCGTTTTAAATGAAGTTCGCTTTAAATGAAGACTTGAAAAAAACCATTGATATAAGTTTTTAAAAAAATCAGTCATTTTAGTTTGCTTATTACCAATCATTGACCACATCCACAAGTTTTACGTGCAAATAAAGTTCATTGTAACCAAAAGTTCACTTTAAACGGGTTCGTAATAAGCGAAATTGCATGGTTTATTAGAAATAAAACACGTACTTTTGAAATTGGTTCATTTTAGGCGAAAGTTCGTATTAAACGGGTTCGTTATAAACAAAAATTACTGTATATAAAATATACAACTGTTTATGTTATTTTTGGACATAAGCGCTACAAGAAAAAATTGCCATTCAAAACTGCCCCAGCCCAGTTCATAGCTGCCCCGTATGGGGGCACATTTGAACACAATGACTTTATCAATTAAAAAAATAAAAAAAAATATAAATCGAACTAAAAATAAGTTACTTGTAGACTTAAGATAAAGTTTATTTCCATATATATTAGTTAAATTATGTAAAAAGCCAATAATTCAAAAATATAAATTTGTATGTGGCTTGAAAGCAAAAAGTGTTCTAAGGTGCCCCCTTCTCGCCTATCTATGAGGAAAATAAAGAAAATACGTGTACAAAATAAACCAATAAAACTTTAAAAGCAAAATAACTTACTGGGAATGCTAATATGTAGTTTCATTTTTATTAATTTCTTAATATTTGCTGTTATTTTTTCTTCTTTATTAATTTAAACTTATTTTTCTATAAAACCCTGATATGTATCATGGTGGTACATGAAACCAAAATTCAAATTGATTAAAAAAATTATAACTAACTAGTAGAACCCAAAATTGTGTTTGTTGTCTAATAATTAGTGACGTTATTTTACATAGGTTTAATATTTAACAAAATAATTTATAAATCAAAACTAAAAGCATCAAGTTCTAAGAAAAAAAAAAAAAACAAACAAAACTAAAACAAGTTGCATTTACTCAATACAAAAAGTTTATTTTGAAAACACTTTTTACGCCAATTTTCTAATTAATTCATTTGGAACCCACTTATTTGCGCTGCAGCCGCTGTCAAAGCTCATCAAAATGGGTTGGAGTTAATTAATATTGTTTCAACTGTCTCTTTATATTTGACCACTAATTCGCAATCGCATTAAAGTCGGGACTTTTTGCTGGCCACTGCAACTAAAGAAAATGCTGTGTGGTTTGGGACACCATCCAGTTAAAAAGTAAGTTCATAGACTCTGTTATCGCGAAAATCGGGAAGATTAGTTTGAAAATGCACAGATAGTCTTCTTTCCTCATTACGCCTTCGATTCTTTGCAGTGGTTCGAAAAGCCACCATGTAAAGCAACTTGTTCGTTCTACCGTACTTCATTGCTTCCCTTACATGTTATCTTTGAATTCGATTAAATTTGGATTCGTCTGGCCATAGCACACGTTCCCAGGCATCTATGTATGTGCTCTATGGCACACTTTAATCGCGTCTTGACATTTTTTTCATCGACAATGCAAGTTTTCATTTACTTAGTGCTGAGAATATCGCGAAGAGCTCGTCTGGCTGTCCATCGACTAACGATTTTTCCTATTGCTATAAAAGCATATTTTAATCTATGATATTTTGTGCAAATATTTCAAAAGACACACGTGTACTAATTGTTTATTTATTTTCTATTTTGTGTTGTAACTTATTTTGTTAAGCATTTTAAACCTAAAATAAATAACAAAAAACATTTATTTATTAGTTTTATTTTTATGCAATTAAAAGTGCTGCCCACTGTAGAAGAAAACAACACATACAAAGCTGACAAAGAAGAAACAAGAAATAATGATGAATTTTTAACTCAATCAAAGTAAAACTTCGTCTGAGTCGAACTTTTCCCTAGCACATAAATGGAACATTACACAGAGGTTTAAGGTACGGTCACATTTGGCAAATATTTACTCAAAAAAGCGTAACCACTTGTTTTAGCACAAATTTGTTTGACGTTATTTACTCGAACAAAAGTTTTGCAAGATCAAACAGCATCAAATAAATTAAAACTAAATATATGTTATGCTTTGGCCTAAATAAGAAAAGTTTTTTTTTAAATAAATAAACAAGTTCAAATATATGTTATTTAGTGGTTACGTCTTTTTCGGCAAATATTTGCCAAGTGTGACCGTACCTTTAGAAACATTTTATTTTAAATGTAATTCGCTAGCACGTGAACGTTTTGATATCTTAATTAAATTTTACACAGTCAGTGTTGAGTCGATTTTATATTGATTTATATTTTTATTCATAGTTGCAACTAGGGTTAAAGGTCGTCGCTGGAGACTAAAAAATATATCAAATTCATTTATATTTAAAATATCTACAAAAACTACAGAGCACATTTTTCCCGGTTTCTTGTAAAACTTCTTGACGTATACAACTTTGAAGACCGCCCACTAGCCGCCATTCCAACTACGAAACCATCAACTCTGCCTGTGTAAAATTTTATTAAGACGTCTCAAATCATTCACTTTTCTATATTTTTTGATACAAATATGAAAAGATTTCACAGAAAGTGTGTCCTTAAAATAAGCCAACAAATTGAAGTATTAGTCATGAGGGACACAATGTATTTATATCTTTGGTACATTTTCCTGACCATTTAGACTACGATATTTAAATTTAGTTAATAAAAAAATGGGAGAAATCTTAAAAGCAGTTTTTAAAACGTTTCATAAAATTTTAACCAGTTTTAAAATTATTTTTAAAATAACGACAACTTTATTTTAGAGATATTTTTTATTAAACTCAAAACTATATAAGCAAATTTGCTGAAATATTTGCTAATCCTAATTGATTTATTGCAAATATAAATAAATGGCTACGTTTAAAACAAAACCTCTGTTTCAATTCCTTGTAAAACCAATTTATAACCCTTAAATATTTTCATTGTAAAAATCGCATTCCCTTGCACTAGTGCGGTGAGTACGTTTAAAAAATGGGATTATTTTAACATAAAACACATTTTACAACATTAAAAATTAAATCAAATTTTAGAGAAATCAAATCAAATGAACTGAACTGAAGACTGTATAAATTAAATAAAAATCATTACACATCAACACATTGAATACAGAGCCGGAGCACACAGGAAAAACAAACCCCAAAGTATTAAATCGGGTTTGAAATAATTTAATAATACAAAACGGATGTACCATCAATGTATTTAGAGACTTGTTGTACATCTACTACTACAACATACATAAGTACTTACATACTTAGAGATTATTTGTTGTTAAATTGTACCAGTTGGTACGTCAGTACAATACAACTCCTTCCTTACATTTACTCTTCACTTGAAATCAAAAATTTAAGAAACAAAAAATCTAACAAATAAGGGTTGTCTGATGTTTGAACTTTTCTATTAAGCAATTGCATATTTATGAGTTTTGAAAATGAAGCATCCAGCAAAATTCGAAAAGCTCTTTCATTCGAAATCTTTTTGGAATTGGGCCTGCGAGCAACAAATATTATGTGATGTTTGAGCTCCCCAAGGTAAACACCAGAGAGGACGAGGACAGGAAAGACAAACTTTATTAACAAATGGGTGATAATGTTTCGTTGAATTGTTAAAGGATTTCATATTTAGACAAATACATTGACACACTCCTACATATACATTGTTACATTTTGCCAACTAAACAAACCCCTTTTCTTTGTATGTATTTACATACAGATGCATGTATTTACTTATTTGTTGCTGTTTAAATTATGAAAATCTTTTGTAATACATTTAAATACAAATACAACTGAATATTAAATGAATATTTTAAAATATGTTTGTGTGTTTGTGTTTATTTACATTAGTTTACTTATTTATTTGTTTGTTAATGTATTTGTATACAAAGGAGATTCGTTAAACTAATACCAACGATTTTCGTTTAGAATTTATTTAGGCATTTTTAGCTTAAGGCATTTGGAAAGTTATTTTTGATTTTAAATGAAAGTCTGTGTTATTTTTCTACATCGTGCAAGTGTTTTTATAGAGTCGGAAGTATTTTACAGTTTTAGACCAGCACACAGTGCCAGTACACAGTGGTTTGAATGAGATAAAAATCTTGTAAACAAACTACAAATGTCAAAGATTACTTATTATGAACTCTCAAAACTACGCCCTTAAAGGATTGGTGAGTTTCATCTGTAACGTGGTTTAGTCTTTGGTGGAGGTAATTAAGTTGTGTCCAGGGTCAACTTATGGATCCACAAACCTTAAGTAAAAGATAACACGATTATATCGCTCTTTGGGGCACTATATATCTTTATTGATAAATTCAGTATTCGGTTACAATAAATTGTGTATATAATTCCTAAAACTATCAACCGAAGTTGTAGTGCCCGAAACAATCAACCAAAGTTGTTGTACAAGGTAACACATGAATCAAGTTCGAGTGCCAAACAGCGTTACAGAATTTTCAAAAAGTCGATCAAAAGGTCGAAAACTTTTTTAATAATTTTTATTTACAAAAAATAACATAAAACATAACAAACATAAAACTAATTAAACAAAACATAAAACAATTCATTGCAAAACAGTTGTTAACTATTTTTACATATCGTCACCTGAAATGCAAAACAACGCATCATCAAAAAAATGAAAATCGGGTTTTTGATGGATTATGATTCATTATACAAAAATACACGTCTCCCAAAAAAATTATGCATCTGCATCAAAAACTAACGATTTTATAAAGAAAATTCAAAATAACGTATCATCAAGTACACAAACAACGTATCATCACATTTGTAACAATTTAAAATTTTGTTTTCTAACAAGGTAGGCTTGTGTATTCCTCTGCTCATGAAATTTTCTTTTGTTTATATGTGAGTTTTGTGATATTAATGTAAAAATTAGTAAAAACAAGTAAGAGTGCTATATTCGGCTGTGCCGAATCTTAAACACCCTTCACCTAAGCGTAATAAGAAATACAGAAACTACACTAGACTAGAATATCCTAATTCTATGTTTTCTATTCAGTCTTAGTGCAAATTTTATTAGTATTTGATATATTGTTTGAAAGACAATTTTACGATCAACATAATTTATTTTAAATGTTTTTAAATTTTATTTAACTTCGACCATTTATAATTGATGTAATTACGGATTCTTACTGTAATTTACAGAATTTGTTTGATTTTCATAATAATCTTGATTGTAATGTAACAATTTATAAAATTAAAAGAACATTTTTCCATATTCACAACAAGTTAAGAAACAAAGTATCAAAAAAGGATAAGATATAAGATGAGGATTTTTGTGTGAATTCGATCTCAATAATATTATTTACAAGAGATTTATGGGTAGCATAGCAGAAGTGGACCAATTTTGGACTGATAGCTTCTAAATCCACTATCCACTAATGTGGTTTCTATGTATTTTAGGATTATATTGGTTGAATTTCATCTCAATAGCATTATTTACAAGAGTTGTATGGTTGGTTGTTATACTCGGAAGTGGACTTAATTCAGGAGCTATTATTGACTGACAGCTACAAAATCCAGTAGCTTAATTGCCGTATAATCGATACTAATATGATATCTGGTTTAAAATTACTGATCTATATAAAAGATGGTTCGATATCGATATTTATCAGACAAATTATGGGCCGATCTTCTTAAATTTTGAAACAGTTATTTTCATGCATATAATAACAGTATATGTATGACAGAAATTAGTATTAACGTGAAATTCTTAAGTGGTCCTTATATGGGGGATATAGTCAAATATGGACCGATATTCTCAAAATCAAGAAGATTAATTTTTGGCATAAGAAATTTATGAGTATTTAAGTGATTTTCGGGTGTGATCATTATATGGAAGCTATGACGAATTATGGGTCGACCACCATAAAATTTAGCACAACAATTTGCCTATAAAGATTATGTATGTCAAATTTTAGCCGTTTAACATTATTTATATCTGTTTTATGCGTATTTAAGTGAATTTTGGAAATAGACTTTATATGGGGTCTATGGTCCAAAATGGACCGAACTAAAAAAAATTTCGTTTTGCGATTTATTTTTGCTGAATTTTGTCTTGATATTCCAATTTTATAGGCATTTATTTATCATTAACCCATTACCGCCCACTGTCCCCATATGAGTACACATGTTCAAAAGCTTGAAACTCTAACTTAAACCGATATTTTAGTTAATTTAAACATATATACCGCTTCTTTAGGCTTAGTTGAACTTATAATCAGAGACACGTGCTATAAAATAAGAAGTATTTGCAGTATTTAGTATTTCTAATATTGTATTTTTTTCGGGTGTATTTTGTTGATCATCTTCCAGTTTTTTTTCAATACTATTGATTTAAAAATTCGTTTTTATCGACAAAATATTTTGTTTAGAGTGTTAACAATCTTTAAATTCCATTTGTTTGACAAAAAAGTAAAAAAGTGATTTAGAAGGGATAGTTTTATTTGACTGTCCCCAATTGGGGACAACGGGCGAAAGTATTAATAAATTCTAGAATTTCACAGGCTTTTTGATCTTCTTCAATATGACGCACAGAAATCTTTTTAGAGGTCGGAACAGCTTTTTACGACTTGAAGATGCTGTTAATTACATAATGGAAAATTATGATGATGATACATATGATATTTTAGTCATGCCACCAGATGCTGCTGCTGTAAGTGATGTCGATAAAGGTGATGAACAAGATTTACTTTGTACAAATATGACAAATGATGTACCAGGAGAAATAGAAATTGCTTTGAAACAACAAAATGATAATTCTACGTCAGATTGGAGTGATAGTGATGATGAGCCACTCTTAAGTTTTCTAAGAAAAGAGAATCAAAATAACCAACAAAATCCTAGATGGAGACGTCGAACCAACTTATAGCACAACATATAATAGGAATGATGCAATAAGTAGTAGAGTTGATGATTTCGTTAAAAATGTGAACGGCCACAGCCCTTGAGTTTTGTTTGAAAACATATTTGACCAGTGTTCTTGATTTGGTAGTCGAAAACCAAGTCGAAAACATAGTTGAAAATCATGAGAGGCAAAACTAGTGGTGGCTAATATTTGAATATATTTTAGATTTGGCAGTAAGTAACGCTTGGCGATTGCACGTAATACTATGTAAAGCTGAAAATACCACTCTGATGGACCAACTATCATTCAGACGGAGTATTGCGCGGTCCTATTTGCAGCCCAAAGCATTAAAGTGGCGTCAAATATCATCCACTATAGTTGGTCCTAATCTCAAAAACAACGGTCGTAATCCGTAACGGATTGTAAACCAATTGCGATGTGTTGTTTGTCATAGTAAATGTCGCTGGAGATGTGTATTATGTACAAAAACGCTTTGCGTTGAAAAAACTGTTTTGGGCATTTTCATACTTAGTACGCCCAATGTCCCCATATGAGGACACCCAGTTTTCTAAAAAGTGAATACAAATTTTTAAGTTTTTTTTTTATTATTCCATTTATTTAGTTAACATTGAATTAATAAATAACAACAAAAACATTTTTTCACCTACAGTTGCCTTTTGGGCGTTAATGGGTTAAGCCATATTTCGGGAATATATATATTTCTATGGGGGCTATGAGAAATCATGAACCGATTCTTACTATTTTCCGCACTTTCTTCTTTTAGCGTACAAACAACGTATACAAAATTTCATGGTATTATCTGCAATATATTTGTAAATATTGCAATAAAATGAACAAAAAATATGAAATTTTTGCGGAGGTTGTCTCACATATATGTAGGTCCATAACTCTGATTTGCCTAAACCGATGTTGCTGATTTTCAATACCAAAGTTACCTGCAAAATAAGAAATATTTAAGGCAATAATAACGATTCTATGTAAATTTTGCTGATTTTGTTTTTTTGTGTTTTTTATGTGAGAGTGTTTTACACAGACAGACGACGGGAATAGCTCAATCGACTTAAAATTTCATAAGGACCAAGAATATACTTTGTTGGGTTTTAGGAGAATATTTATTAATGTTAGACACGGAACGACAAACGTACCTATATATATCCTCATTCATCTATTTTGGTAGTGGAGGGTATAAAAAGTAATTTAATTATAAAACATGTAAGAGGGTTACTACAAGGTGGCGCAAAAGTAATCCTCCTATCATCGATTGGGTCTAATTTTATTCTTTATTTATATACTCATTGACTTAAAATTTAAGGCCAATCTTACTCTTACTCTCTCTGATTTTTTCATAAATACTCATATTGTTATTTTTTAATATGTATTTATAAATAGCAAATTTTTAAGATGCTTAAAAATATTGTTGTTTAACTAATATAATAATCGTGTTTTACATTGAAAATTGAAGTTTTGCTAATCAATGTTTTAGATCCTAAACAATGAAATAACACCCATCCGAAATATTATTTTTTAAGAGTTAGCAATGCACATTTAAACATTTTTTAGTTTTGCAAACATCTATAATTATTAAATTAGTATAATAAATTTTTCATCCTCAAAAGTATCGGAAATAGGATTTGCATAAATATCACGAGGGTCCAGGATTTTATGAGATTATAAGAAATTTCAAAATCGTGGCAACATCGATGTAGTATATTTAAAGCATATCGAATATTTAATAATGCACTTTGATTTTTAACTTTAATTCGATTCCTTTGTTATGTGTTAATAATTTTAATAGTACTAAACAACCTCGACAATCCTAAAAGGTAGTATTAGAAAGCTAAATACTAAATGTAGCAGTAACACAGCAAATGGATTTTCTTCATCTGTTAATTCTATGTTTGTTCATTTATAATTTGAAAAGTTTCGACATTGAGCTACAATCATCGTTATTTCGTCAACGGTATAGATCAATTTTCAATATTTGAAAATCGATTTGGTTTTACTATTTTAGTGAATTATCAGTGGATAAAAAGAAAATATACCCATGGGTATCCATATTTGTTGGTAATATTTGCCTCAATTGTTCTACTAGTTGCATTAAAAAATTTTAAACATTTTGCATACTATTTTATTCGTGGGATTAATAGCAAAACAAATACATTATTAGAACCAAATAGCAAATTAACTTCAAATTAATGCAATAACATGTGATTAACGGAAATGAAATTACATGACATAAATGTGGGTCAAAGCCAAACTCTTGCACTTAATAATATATTAAAAAATGAGAAAATACTGGTCCCACTTCTGCAAGAATTCGCTTTAGTTCTGGTTTTTACGAAATGTGTTGTGTTTTTATGTTGGAACCGAGATAACTTCAGAGATTTTCGATGGAGTTAACGTAGAGACTTTGCGATGGTGTCTTCAGAACCTGCGGACAGTTATACAACAACCATGACCTCAGATTATATCCCTTTCCGTTACAAGAAATTTCAAAGTTGATGGAATTAAATGAAATTTTTGGTGTGTTATATTAAGCCCATAAAAATCATGGAAATAAATTGTTTATGTCCCTGCAGTCTATATGTCCCTAGAAACAGGATAGATTACCCATTTTATTGAGAGACTAAAAATAGTTGCAAAAAACAAGCCAACCATACATAAACTTCTCCTAAAGTTTACTTACACATATGTTTAGCTAGGAACGGAAAGTAATAAGGCTTATTCCACGGATCATTGTAGTTGATTTAAGACTACTGTCAAATTTGATTGTAAAATGCCCAACTAATCAATCTGCATCATTATCCATTGAATAACGTGCAATGAGCCAGGTTCAGCTGCCCAAAAAGACCAACCCCCAATCCATTGCCACACCTTCAGTATATTAAAAATATACATTTTGTTATAAGTTATAGAAGATTTAAGAAATAAATAATAGCAAATATTTCTCATTTTAATTATAAGTTGTTTGAAACAAATTGTTAAACAATATTTTTACATTAATTTCAAACTAACAAAATCCGAATTCTGCAAATGTGAAATAAACCATTAACAACAGAAAACGAATGAATGATTTTGGTATGAAGGTGTCAGCTTTAAATGATTTAATCATAAATGAAAATCGCAAAATAAAAAGCTACTGGCAAAAGAAATTAATGATTAATATTTCCACTGCAAATATCAAATACTAAAATGGAACTGGTATGAAATACACCTAAACCCCAACATTGTAAATAGTTGCTGTACTCGCAGTACGAGAGAGCGTCGAAACTCGTGCTAAACTTTTTCTGTTTTTATTTCCTCTATAATAGTACTTAACGCTACGAGTACAAACATCTGCCACATAATTCCGCTACAATTTTCACAAAAGTGCAACATAAAAAAAAAAATCACAAAAGAGTAAAGAAAATGATTGTTGATTATTACACAGTACACTGTAAAGAAATATTGATAGGAAAGTCTATGTTTGAAACTGCCATGTACTCGTATTAGAAGATAAAAGAAAACAAAGACTTTTTGCTGCCTTTTTAATAACTGACTTGAAATTGAAATTTTCTTCAAAATGCTTCAAATTCGTGTAAACAGTAAAAATTCTTCAAAACTTATTTATTTATTTATAGTTATTAATAGTTATAAGCATTAATTAATAGTTTGAAGCATTTTGAAGAGCAATTTTAAAGGAAATTTCAATCGTGTAAATCTTGCTTTATCTTGTTATGCTAAAGACGTCGGGTTCAGAAAATGCACAAGACCTGCTATCTGTACATTATTGCAACAAGGATTGAAAGAATTAAATAAAATTATTTCATTTAATTAATATACACGGAAAGTTTCATTGTTTAAACGAAGCTAGCTATATTCAGGTACATATTTTGTTTAGTGTATTTGATGAAAAAACAGCAACAAAAAGTATTAAATAAAATTGTATTCACAAATAAAGCTCGTATTTTTTTTTTTACATGTTCTTATATCAAGATACTTGAACTTTGTTTCGCATCTGGCAACAGTGCAACTGCAATCAAATAGAAAAATTGGCCACAAAATAAGAAAATTACTTGTACCGACAGACCGACTAACGGACGGACGGACGGACGGACAGATAAACAGAACAGCATAAATAATATTTATTTTTAGCTACTGCTGTTATTATGGCAGTTGTAGCAATTGCGACTGGTTAATATCCATGAGGTAACGAAACAACATCTCAACATCCTATAAACGCCTCCCCACGAATTTCAACATGTTAAAGTCGAACAACAACAGTTCATAAAAAATGTTTATATAAATACATACGTACATACAAATCCATGTATATTTATGTGTGTGGAAGCAAAAACCCTTTTCCGTTCAATCCATATCACACGTCCATACAATATGTGCACTTATTCAGTCATATAAAGAGAAAAACAAATTTCTTCAAGTACAAAAAAATCAACATTCATTTTTCGATTTGATTATGTAAACAATTGTTTATTGTTGTTGTTCTTAGTCTTCTTGTTCTTTTTGTTGTTTATATAAGACATGCATTTACTATATATTCGAATTTTTAGTTGCAATACTGTTGTTTCTCTAGTACTTTCTGCGGTAAGATTTATTTTCATAACTTGATTGAAGTTAGAAAGGGCAAAGGAAGCAAATGCATCTAAAAAGTGGTGTCTTATTTTTTATTAAAAATTAAAAAAAACATAAACAATAAACTTATAAACATTGGTTAATATTAAACTAAACATGGATAGGGTTTTGTTCTTTTCTTTTAATGCAAAGTAAAAGTTCAATCACCAAAAAGTTACCGTCACAGGGGTATATTTACATCACATGTTTTAAAAGTTGTCAAAACTTATCATCAGCCATGTCACAGAATTTAATTCCGTTCGGAAGTGGAATTGATTCCGTTTTTTGCTTCTATAGAAAAAGCAAAAGCAAAATGAATGAAACCACTCTTAATTTGCTATGTGGAATTGTAATTTTAAGAATTTCTAGGTTTCATTCCGCAAAACTTCTTTGTTTTACCTTTTCTATAAAAACAAAAAACGGCATCAATTCCACTTCCGAAGGGAATTAAATTCTGCGACATGGCTGTATATATCCTATGAAACAAGCACGAATTTAGGAAAACTATATTTTAAATTTTTTTTCCCAATTTCGGGTGAAATGAATGGTTGGCCATACATTTTCATAAGAATCTCGTTTGTATACATTTTAGGAATAATTCCAAAATGTGACGGAATAGAGTCTAATTTAAACCCGTATCATCTTGTAAACAAGGCCAAGTCCAGCTGATATATACTCCACTTGATATATGTATATTTAACAAGAATGGCCTGATTATACTCGATTTGGCCATCATTGCAACTTGAATATCTATGAGTACGTTGGAGACGATGACCTAATATTTAACTTTTCATATGTAACATGAGCTATAACTAAATTATATTGTACTCTAATGACTCGGAGTGTTATACAATTCATATATATAAGTACGTACAGTGTGATAGGCAGTTTTCAAGAAATCAACTCCAAATTATAGCCTGCGCTGCTATACAAGGCCACAAAAAAGAACACCACGTTTTTATAAATAATTTAAACCGATTTAGACAGATTTCCCATTTCTTTAAAATTTCGTGCTAGATATGGTTTCTATTAGTTAAAATGTTTAGATATGTACAAACATTAAACATTTCAAAAGGAATGACAAACTTTTTCCTCCCGTAACGGAGGGTATAAGAAGGGAGTTATGGACACATACTAGAAAGTAATGATATATTTGCGTATTTGGAGTGAAATTTATTTTTATATGCATTCAAATCAAGAGTTATACAGTTCTTATGAATATAATTATGATGTGATTATTATATAATTTCAGTTTAAAGGAACTTTCTATGGCCGCTAAATGATATACGAGTTTATATGAAATCAAGAAAATGCTTAAATTTATACAATAAATAAATGCAAAAAATAAAATATTAATTTCAAATGTTTTTTTTTTTTAACAAAAACAATACTTTTTTTTTTTGCTTAATGGAGTTTTATGATAATTAAAGTTCTTTCATAGAATAAACCTTAAATAAGAGCATATATCCAATATAGAAAATATGTTAAAATGCTCCACTGTGCTATGTTTATAACTATGTACGATTAAAATAAAAACAACAATTTCTGAATACATAAACAATAAAAAAAAACTCCAAACAGAAACAATAAAAGCCGCACATGTGCGGATATACATTTTCATTTGTATCTTCCACTATTTTGTTTTGCTTTGTTTTATTTTATCATTGTCGTACTTTCGTTTAGGGGCATGCATTTTTTTAAAGCAGAAACCGTATTTTGTAAAGTTAAACTAAAAACAAATGCAAGTGTACGAGTAAATAAAAAGATATAGTTACATGAATTTGTAGCACCTTTCAGTAATTAAAATATGGATTTCTTGAAAACTGGGAAAGGCCAGGTTTTGTCTTCGTAAGCAGGGTAAAATTGAAAAATGCCGTTCAAGCTGATACCATTATGTTACTTAAGGGCTTAACATCCATAAATTTTGGAGTGTTGATTACCTGCTAAATCAAACAGATGCTCTTATGTGTAAGAAGTCTCAGTGCGGTCATATAGCCTTTAATTGAGCGACAGCTCCCTCTGGGAGTCTTTAGTACATTCACTCTAAGGTCAGCTTCAGAAGGGAAGAGTTCGGTAAACCACTATTCCGGATAAGTGCAGTCTACGTATGTTAGTCTAGTATTCAGCATTATCATCAAAATATTTCAAGATCCTTTTAGCATTTATCCACGCCGTAGAACCAATTATATCGTCATCAAATCCATTGGTAATCAGTTAGACGTGCGACAGAGTGCTTTGTTTATAAAAATACCAGTAGCACTGAATACACGTTCAAAGACTTTAATTCCTTTTGCTTGAATATATGATCAGTTTGATAGTATTTATACAGTTTAGAATTTTCAGGATAATACCAAAATATAGGGTGATTCATTTAGACGTTTTTTTTCATATTAAATAAAACAGAGCAAATAAAACATTAAATACCTAAAATAGAACTGGACGTTGGAATCTTTATAATAGCTCGAAAGATAAATTGTTGGCATTTACTTTTTTAAATCAAGTGTCGGCGCCGACTACGCTGCTGAATGTGCAATTGGAAAGTGTAATTTTCAATCACTCTTTTCAGCTTTGCTTCCAGTATTTTGCGAATTATGAGTATTTTTATCATTGCTACCATAGACGACCAAATCACAGGCCTGCTCACCAATATAAATTCTCAATAATGGAGCAAAAAATCATTTTTCACAGAAGTCCACAAGAAACTCTTCAGCCATTCAATGTATACTCCAGTCAGCACTATAATATATAATATGGTCTTATTATCTTACCGTTAAATGGATGACTGCCCATCGCTATATTTTTATAGTCATCAGCGAGTAAAGAGCCCACTTCATAGACCTGATATAGAAGTTCTGTAAGGCACATATAAATATATGAGTCCTTTGCTTTGGTGTGAGTTTCTTATCTCCTTTAGGAATAAATATTTCCTGTCCAGATTCCCAAATGTATTTTCGATTAGTTCAACTTAATATCCATAATTTTGTTATTAAAAGTTTGATAAGTAGAACACACAGTTTTTTTCTTCGTAAGTAGGGTGATCTGCTTTGCCATTCAATACTCAGCAAGTTCGTGCAAAGTTAACCTGTACCATTATCAGCCCGTAATATAAGAAAAAAAATGCTGACATCAAACATTCAACCAAGCAACCACTAAAGTCTGTTGCAGAAGCACTGTGGCAATGAAGAAGCCGCGTTTTTTTTTTTTTTTTTTGTTTTGTTTATTTTGTTTTATACTCCTCGTAGTTGCAGTTGCAGTGGCAGACGGTAATAAACATGTGCAAGTTGCAAGTGTATGCACTGCAAGACTCTAGAAAGAACAACACAAATAAAGAAAAGATATGAAGAAAAAACATTTTATACAACGGAAATATTAGATGCATCATCAAAATCTTTGTGTTTATTATTTACTTCTTAGAATGTCTGGAGGGGGAACAAAATAATAAAGAAAATAAGAATTGTGTGATTGTTGTGAAAATTGAAATTCGATTTGGGTCGAATTTTGACTGCCCTTTTCTGTTGGATTTTATAAACCACATAACATAACATAAGATAAAATTTAAAACAAAGTAAGCGGATATAAAATTAATTTAAATTATGTAAATTTTACAACAGTGTGCAATTATGTAAAAAGGCGAAAAAGCTAGAGAGAACTTGTTAACAGACATTATTTATATTACAAACTTTTTGAAAATTAATTTTAAATGGTGTATCCATGTTTTCTAATTCTTCATGTTAGGTTCTAAGGACACGGACACCAATTAGAGCCAGAATCCACATAATCAACATGATCCATTATAAATAATGGTATAAATGTATTACTTTTAATTTTACATAAAGCACTTAAAATATAATTTGATGTTGCAATATTTATTATGACCTAAAGAACAATCACAGACATTTACTTTTTGAAGTCTTAAATCGTAAATGGTTTATCTACGAAGGTGTTTGCCTTTACATAACCGAAAGTAAAAAATCTACAGGTGTGATATCATACGATCTAGGCGGCCAGTTGACTGGTCCGGAACTCGAAACAGACGAAAAATATTTCTCACAAAATGCTGATGTTAGTAATACGGCTGAATAATATGAAACAAAACACCACGTATTAAATCAATCTTTATGTATATTCCCAATATACTCATTTACAGTTTACGATTTATATTTAGGTAACTTGTTGTACATATTTGAAAACTTTTACCCGTAGATATTACTCATTAAGCCTCTAACATAAGTTGGGTTCAGAAAGATATTAAATCCAAATATAATAAATTTTGTTAGCACATATGAACTTGTGCTTTACTTCAGACCTAATAATATGAAATATTAGTATTGCATTTGCTTATTCGTAACAATGGTATTTACGTGGTCTGAAATATACTGCTGTCTATGTTGAAGCGATAGGAAATTGTAGGTCCTATGGAAAGCACCTGTTTCTTTTAGCATTTTAGAACCACCAACACATTTCAACAATTATATTTAAGTATTAATAATTTCTGAAAATCTTTCGTTTCAAATAATTTTTCATGTAATCATTGTCTGCTTGGATTGGCACTTGAATGATCCTAATTCGTACAAGATCCAATGCAGCTTCCCTCTTTTGTAATATGCTAATTGTATATTTTATTTGTAAAATCTACTCCGAAGTAAAAAATAATTTGTAAATGCTGCTGTCTTGGTGGAAGCGGACAGATTGATCAGATCCATCACTGACACAGTTTTGAGACAATTCAGATCACGAACGAGGTTCATACCTTATAACAAGTCTAATGAAGTTTTAACCAAACCCGAAAATAATATTGGTCCTTTGTCACGACATTCTTAAAATGGTAACTGTAGATTTTGATTGGCATATTTTATGTTTGGCATCGAAACCAGAGATATAAAAGTGTTCTTATGGATTCTTGGAGTAAATTTCGGAACAAGTCGGTTTTAGTGAAATTGCTCAAAAAGAAAATAATAAATAAATTCACCAAATAGGGCTTTTATAAGTGATAAACGTAATATATGAGTCTATAGCTTAGAACGTACTGACTGTCTAATAATTTAAAATACATCAAAATACATCATTAAAATGCCTTTCCAACAATATATATCATGATTATAAAATATGGGCATGGATTAAATCCGAGAAACATATTTTTGACCCAATTTTTTTAAGAGTTTTATATATGTAAGTGTTATATTAGTTTAATAATATAAATAGCCAAGACATTAAGCTTTAATTTAAGGTATGATATGTGTCAGTAAGTATCACAATCACAGATTTATAAGATCCGAAAAATTTAAAAGAAAAAATATTATTCTTTAAATTATAATTTTCAAAATTTAGTATACATATGTATGTATGCATGTATATAGAGTACATATGTATGTACTTTGAATACAAATTTCATACTTTTAATGTAAATGTCATAAATAAGGTGTGTTTAATACAGGATTTTCTCCTCTAAAACATACAGAGCACCGTCTTCGCATAGAAAAGATTTCATGTATTTTTTATAGTGAAATGTATAATCTTTCGTTAATATCTCCGGATCTATATTTCCTGCACGGTCATATTATACATATCTTAAATTAAAGCTTAATTTATTGACTTTAAAATTTTGTAATATAAATACTTACCTTTTTTCCGGATTTTTTTGATTATTTTTTAAATATCAGATAAAAAAAGAATTTTCCCGAAATTGACCTAGAAATAATCTAAATAAGTAGTCTAAATCTTATATATCATTGGAAAGGTCTTTAAAATACCTATCATTTTATATAAATATCGTCTAAGGGTGAAATGCGGTTAGATATAGCTAAACTGTTACAAACTTTGAAGCCCCGCCCATTCGGAACTCAGAACTTAAAACTGTGCTAGTAATAAAATTTTTTAAGTAATTTGAAAAATGTTACTAAACCCGACTTGAGCCAAAATTCTGCCAGCAAAAGAATCTAGGCATGGGATATTATAAAAAATTCGCGAGCAAGTGGTCCATCTTTAAACCATCATTAGCATTCATATATGAACTCATCCACATTGGGCAATTAAAAAACTAAACAAATCTGTAATTTCCAATGTTGGTAGTTTTTTTTTTTTGACATAATTTATAGAGTACATACAATTATTTGTTAAGTTTTAAATTTTAAGTAAAACTAGAACTTTATTGAAAATTCGTTAATACGGTTGTAACAATATTGGTGTTAATTACATACATTTCAAAATAAAGGAAACATTTTCATCTGAATATAAAATTTATTTCAAACTCATATTTGCAAATTCATGCTAAATAATCCCTGTAACGTAATGTATTTGTTACAACAGCAATGATCAACTATGTGGCCTGATCAGAAGCCATCGAAAAGGTCATAAAAAATGATTGCAACAAAATGTTCTCTAAATACAAAAATTTTAGTGAGCAAAGTTCATTCATACACTTTTAGTGTGAATAATTCTGTACAAATCTGTGTGTGAAATGTTCAATTGCATTTGTGGATGTCATGTGAGAAAGAAAATTTGTTAGAAAAAGAAATTAACATTCCAGAAATTCACAAGCTGAGATATTAATTATTATATAAAAAATATTTCCACATTGTTTAGGCTATTATACAAATGTGTATTGAGAAATACTTAATTACTTAACGGCAGCATTGACAACATTATTTTCTCACTCACTCAGATGACAGCTTTTGACAAATGCTGTCAACAGACATGTTTATCATTTCCTGTACCAGTTGCTTTTTACTATTTTCAATTTATATTGTGAAGATAATTTATTTAAAAATTTGGAAAACAGGTATTTTATTGGCTATGAGAGACCTCATAAGCAAGATTAAGGAGATGTTGCTTACAATCATACGGGTATGTGCAAAAACCCAATTAACTGTTACACAATAAATATTTTAATCACTGCTTGAACAAGTCATTGACATAAGACACATTCATTAAATGTGAAAATGCAAGCATTGAAAACATACATATGTATACATCTACATATGCACCTATGTATGTAATGTATAAAAGTGCCATAGTTTTGGAGGAACTTCTTAGCAGAATCAATTTCAATACGCTCTACAGGAATGTAGACTAAGATGTGTCATTGACCAGATATTGTCAAATTTGTCAGACATACCGATTTGTAATTAAGGAAAAGTTTAGTGAGAGTTTGGGATTAATATAGGTCTTGCAGATGAAAATCTTGTCGGAATGAAAAGCTTTGGATCTTGTTTTGGAAAAGGAACGGATTAATAGAATACTATGAAAGAAAATGGGTTCGGTATCTGTATACTGTAATATTGATTGCGAAGAGATTGTGAATGAGATTGATGGGCAAGGCTACTAAAATAATGTTGTATTATAGAAAACCTATTTGGATCAACAATTCCAATATGTTCAGAGTGGACACCAGAGGATGTGAATCAGTTTGCTTCTGGACCTTAAGAGAAATATTATTAGGGTAATCACAGGAATGGTTACAGATAATTGGCCATTATATCTAGGGCTCGCGTGTGAACCATCAGTACTCCAGACTATTGTATGACTAAATAAGTTAAAATATTCCGAACATATTATCTGTCATCGGACGGGCTGCAACGTTAAGATGGATTAGAACATAACCATGTTTTTATTATATTCATTGTGTCCTTTAATTATTGGATGTTGAGACTGTACAAAGTAAAGTAACGCTGTAATCCAAATCAAGCCTCTAACAATTTGTGAAGAGATCACAGTTTTATATTTTACTTTGATAGATATTTATACCATATACTCGTATATATGCACTTTGTACATACATTCATATTATTTCATCGTCTCAGACATTTTAAATACTTAAGAGATGTCAATGAATAGTATGTTGTTATTTGAAGTAGGTTCAGCAATTTATACGGCAAAACAATGTTGTTTGCAACATGTTGCCAAAGAAACACAAACTAAATTCTATCTCAAACATTACAAAAACATACGTTTCTAATATGGAACTACGGTAAAGGACAACTTTAAGGGAGTTAAAAATCTCAATAACGTACATATGTATGTATAGTTTTAAAGACAATTCACATCTAACATGTCAACAATTATATTCAAGTTATTGCCCTCTTAACTAGAGTTGAATATTATATGAACTAAGTCAATTTTCAATACCAAATAACTGTTCGTTTTGCTCACATAACCTTAATCAAAACAAGCACTTCTATTGAATTAGAGTTAAACGTGTCATATCGCAAACTCAACAAATTAAAATAACGATCCCCACGTCCCACCGATTAGACTCGAAATCAAACATTTGCAACCCCATTTCGATGGGTAAATATTGTTTTTTTTTTAAAATAATTTGTTTTCACTCGTATTAAGGCCTTTGAAATGCAAGAGACGAACCAGAGCATCTACATGAAATAACGACAGGAAGTGGAAGGTGGTCTAAGGGACAGATATTTGTGTTGTTTATGGTTGTTTTGAAAGTGTGTGGTTTTCTCAAATTTCCTTGACATTCACTTTTTAAGCAAATAGAATTAGTTGCTGAGAAACAGTAGCAGCAACAATGACAGGGGTTTATCATTCAACATAATGGGAAACAAGAAAATTGTGTGCCGAGGCATGATGATGTTAAAGTTGTAGTTGATTACTGAATATATTTATTGAATTGAAAAAAAAACTGAAAACGTGCGTTGTGTAATTATTTTATTTTTATACTTGTATTTGTTTACAATTTGTATCTTGTTTTCTTGATGTTGTTGTTGACTAAATACAAGAAAAAATGCGGAGTTTGTTTATGCCTTTTGGAGATGTTTGTAAATTTGTTTCATATGAAAATTTTTAAATATATTGTTTTCTCTTTTATTAAGTGTATTTTAAAATTTTAAATGAAATTTTGTAATGTAAAGAAATACGCGAGTTGTGGTATTATACCCTTGAGCTTCCTACATCTATGTAAATAGTAGCGACTAGAGGCCGCAACTTATGGTATCTGTCTATGTAATAAATATATTAAATATGTCTGTAGGTAATTTGTAGATGAAAGCAGAAATTTTTCTAAAATAGTTGTATTTTTTCAGAACTCTGCTATTAATAAATAAATAAACAGTAAATAAAGTAATTTCTTTAGTAATTTTTAAGACTTTTCCTTAAAATCAAAAAAGTCTGAGAAACAATGCAAAATTATGAATGCAAGAAGAACTTTGCATTCTATACATAGAATCTAAATATAACATCAGCATCGTCGTATGCGGCTGCATGTTGCAGAAGAGGGGTGGAAGAAAATGAACAATCATACTCATACCAACACAAAAGAATTTTGGATTAGAGACACTCATTTTCACCAAACTTCAGATAGTTTCGCCTATGGACATTATAAAATTCTACTCATAAATTAACATATTCCTGCATGAAGGTGCCCCGATATACTAAATTATTGTGCGCTGGACCATATGTGTGTATATGGAATACTTAGACGGATCGTTATCGAATAGTTGTTGATGGTTTGCTTTTTAGGAATTTCCAAAAAATTCAACATTCATCTAAGGTTTACATACTATTGTACGATCTACTAATTAAAGTTCTTATGATTAAAAATAGTACATACGAGTACACACTTAAATTTACTTTTAAACTAATATCCAAGGAATATTATTAGAATATTGGGTATAGAAACAAGTTTGAAATTTTATCTCTTGGCTTTTACAATCTCTCCCATCATTGGGAATTAAAGTTTAAAAATAAAAACCATTTTACTCCGTCTCCAAAAAATAATATTAAACAACAAAATAACACAAGTATGTACTTGTATTTGTATGTACTTGAGTACAGATGTATGGAAATATCCATTAAAGAAATACATGGAAACATCGATGCCATTATTTTACTCTAAATGAAAATTTATTTAATGTTTTACATACGAAAACGATTAAAACTTGCTCGAACCACAATCAAGATATCCTGTTCTCCAGCGACAATGAAAAAATGTAGAAAAACGTATTTATACCCTGCTGAAGACCATTAATGGATTCCCTTGTTCTATTGTCGCTCTTTTGTTTAGAATATTGGTTACAGTTGTCTGCATAAATGGTTGAATGGATGGCTGGTTAAATGAATGCACAAATGGGTGTATGGTTGGATGTTTAGCTGGTTGGGTTGTTTTGTTAAATATTGTTTGCTTGCTGCTCTTCTGGTTGCGGTGTTGGTTTGTTATTGTTTCCATTTCATGCAGCAAGCAAGGGTGACTTTATTTCATTTCGTTTCGTTTATTTCCAACAATCCTTCAATAACAACGCAATATTTGTTTTCTGTTCTGAAGCTTTTACACTTTTTAATCTACGGAAAACCACGTGGTTTTAGCCACATAAAAACTTCAAGTGTTAATAGCTAAAAAGAGAGAGAGAGATAGAGAAAAATAGAGAGTAAGAGAAAGTGGGGAATCGTAAAAGTATGCGAATAAAAAGAATAAATGAAAAGTGGTTATAAACGAAATTCAAGCTAACGGGCATCATGTGGCGCCATTTAACTCTCAAACTAATTTCACTTTTGCAGCACTCAAACTCGCAATCAGAGACACACACACCAGCACATGTTAATAATAAATAATGGAAGACTTTAAAATATTGCATACATTTTGGCGCCTAAGGGTTGTTTTGTTTGTAATTTGGATTTCATTTGTTTGGCCTCGTGAAAGTTTATTATTATTTTCTGTGTTTTTGTTTTGAGCTTTGGTGTGTTTGTGTTTACAAGCCCATATGCATACATATGTACATACACACATTTGGCTTATTTGTTTTTATTTAAAAACATAATGCGTAACTTTTTATACAAAAATTCTAGGAATAAAAATACATGTTTTTTAAACAATGTGTCGTAGTTTATCAATGTTGCTTTGGTATTAGGCAACATGTTTTTGTTAAACAGTTGTTCGTTCACAAACATTTTTAGATGACGTATCAACAAAGTTTGACATTTCCTATAAGGAAAGCAGAGAATCACTTTTCAGTCTTTCCCCAATGTGCTTTACTATGTTTAATGGCGATAATCAATTTTCAAACCAAGTTTTCCCCAATGCGTCTTAAGTTTAAAGAAAGTTACATTCCGGAAATGCTATTTCTATATAACTATTTACATAATAACTGATGGTTACAGATTTAAATTAACATATTGAGTGCGCTTTAACGAGTTATGCAATTCATTTATTCGGCACCTGACAACATTTTACGCAATATTAATTAATTCACCATGCGAAATAACTTTGTGATTTTTAACAATTGCGGTATTATTTATATCACGCTTTAATTTGTCTCAATTGAAATTACATTGTCTGGCTCATGATAGACGTTGTTTTAAATGGGCAGGTTTTCAGATCAGATTTTGTCAATGCAAACCGTTTTATTTTGGAAATAATTCGGTATCTCTCGAGCTATTACAGATGTCGCAACATGGTTGGTATAAAATGCAGTGTGTGGCCCCTCAAATTTCGTCACCTCAGGTCTCATTTATTTTTAAAAACGCGCCAAAAATTCATTTATTATGCGAATGATCTGAAATTTTATCCCTTTTAGTTCAAGAGATATATAGGTTTATTATTTTTATTTTTTTTTAATTTTGCTCGATCTTTTTAAGGTTTTGTAGATATAGCGGTCCTACGATGGGTTGTAAAATATTTCTAAAATATCAGCTTTATTTCTAAATAAAATTAAAACAACTTGCAAGCTGTTAGCTCTTCCCTATAAAAAGTTACACGCATCTAAAATTGGAACATGTAAAAAAGCCCATATTTCTTAGGTTTTTGCCACATTTTTTCTTTTATAGAAAAATTTTTTTCGGGACTGTATATAAGTTTTATTTGATCCGGAAAGAGAACTTAATACATAAGCGTGTAAAATAAAATATGTTACTTAGATACACAGAAAGTTTGTTTACTATCACACGGTATTTGAGTGATTGTGTTTGACAATATCATCAAAAATTATCAACATGCATTATTATTGTATTACATTGGATGTCGATATATGTATGTATATGTGATCCCCAATATGTTGCTATAGATAATTTTTTATAGTTTTCGGGGTATTGCAGTATTATGATATATATGTAACTTCTCTCGATTTATATCGAGTTTCCTCAGAAATCGCACTATACGAGTTGTTATAGATGGGATTTCATCAGACGAGTTCAAGGTTAATTTCTCCTACTTTATTTCTTACCTTCTATGTCAAACTTCGATTATATTCATTCAACCATAGAACATATCCTTTAGAAATTGGGAAATGAGAAAACATGAATAACACACTTAAGGTAGAATTATGCGAACGTAATGTAATGTAATGTAACGTAACGTACGTTTTTGAGTATAACAAAACAATGTAAAAGCTTACTGAAATTAACCGTCACGTTGCCGGAACGTATCAACCTGTATAAATTAGATTTTTACGACACCGTTAAGTGACAGTCGTAAGCCAGTGCTGGCACTCATATGAATAAAATACAATTTCGGCACATTTACCCATTTTCAGTACATTAGAAATATCATTTTGGTTCATAAAAGTACGAATTGTAATAAATTAAATAATAACAATTTTAATAACAAAAATAATAATAATAACAACAATAAAATTATTAGTAACAGAAAAAAATAGTAACAATAAGAACGACAAAAACAAATTATAAAAATAACAATGTTAATAATTATGGTTTTAAGAATAAAAATAAAATTAATGATATATTATTTATAATTTGTAATATATAATTTTTTTAAATAAATATTAAATGTATTACAATAATAAAAGTAATAATGATAAAAATTATAATAATAATGATAATAACAATAATAATAATAACAACAACAACACCAACAACAACAATAATACTAATAATAATTTTAATAATAGAAACAAATAATAACAACAACAACCACAAAAACCAATTATACTAATGATAATAATAAAACAACGAAAATAATAATTTTAATAATAAAGATAAAAACTTCAATTTAAAATTGTTATGTACACAATAATAACTACAAAAACAATTTTTATAATGATAATGTATAAATTACAATGTAAAGACTTTATATCCTTCGAAGCCAATTTAGTACTTTTTTCAATTTCATATGTACGAAAATAATTTAACATTGCCCATCACTATGCCAAAAAGTGCCACACTGTTCTTGAACAGCTGACATCAATATTGTGTTTTGTTTTTGTTTATTTCATTGACGTCTGTTACGTTTGTAACTTTTCTATAGGGTGTTTTTTTTTACAGGTTTGTTTTTCGAAAAGAGATAAAACTGGCATTTTGTGGTCAAATCTGGCAACTCTAATGTCATTTATGTTCAGTTTGGTTTGCCATTTCATCATGAACAGGTTGACAAAAGAACAACGCTTGCAAATCGTGCAAATTTATTTTGAAAATAACGGTTCAGTTCGCGAAGTTTACCGCAAGCTCCGTCCATTTTATGGTCGACATAATCGTCCATCAGAGCAATTAATTCGGTTAACCATGGATCGTTTTCGCACTACGTTTACTCTATGTGATAATACGCATCCGCAGAGACGTCGAACAGTGCGCACCGAAGAAACAGTTGCCGCTGTAGAGCAAAGTGTTGAAGAGGACCCGAATGAATCGATTCGCCACCGTGACCGGTATAGAGCCATGATAACCGACTATTTTGTTCCCGAATTGGATGGCATGAATGTGGATGAGTTGTGGTTCCAACAAGACGGCGCTACATGCCACACAGCGCACGCCACAATCGATTTATTGAAGGAAACATTCGATGAGCGCATAATTTCGCGGAATGGACCTGTCAATTGGCCACCAAGATCGTGTGATTTGACACCATTGGATTATTTTCTTTGGGGATATGTGAAGTCGCTCGTCTACGCCAACAAACCAGAAACGTTAATGGAATTGAAAGCCAACATTCGTGGCGTTATTGCCGACATACGGCCCCATATGCTTGAAAAAGTGGTTGAAAATTGGACCTGTAGAATTGGCTTTATTCGAGCCAGCCGCGGCGGCCACATGCCTGAAATCATATTTAAACATTAATGGCATAAAATTATCCTTCCAATAAAGCCAAATTGATGGTCATTAAAACGATTTTCTTGTGTTTTATTTCAATTCGAAGTTCTATACCTCTAAAAAAAATTACATATACGTACGTACGTTACATTACGTTGCGTTTTTCTTAAAATAACGTTCGCATAACGAGGCCTTTAACCACGATCTTATGATGATCTCAGAATGGGTTTGTGCGAATAGATTCGATTTTAAGGCACGTAAGACTCAATGTTAACACACAAACGCACGACAGATCATGTTGATTCATCTGTTTTTATGGGCGGTGTTAATATTAAGGAATCAGACGATATTGACGTTCTAGGCCTGACAATCCAGTGTGATGTCCGCTGGACCAAACAGATTTTTCAAGTGGGAAAAAATCATTCAAATGCCTTGGTTTTTTAAAACGGTGTAGGAAATATTTCACTTCATACTATTTACTATTTCGACCGAAAATGGAATACAACTCTCATGTATGGTCCGGTGCTTCGAAGTCTATTTTGAAGTTACTCGAACGCGTAAAGGAGAGGGTGAAGATGCTTATCGGTGACACATTACAGGGAAAATTCGTTCTTTAACTGTATTGTTCGCTTGTGGAATAAAATACCTGCAGAAGTATTTCCTGTCACTTTCAATATAGGAAAATTCAAATGAAAGCTGGTCAAAAAAAAAAAAAAGAACAATTTGATTTGCAACCATTAATTGTATGCTCATGACAATTTAAAATACATTACCTTTTAATATCACCTGTGATAATTTATTATTAATCGAATTATTTAATGTTTTTCTAAAAGCTTCTTTAATAATTTTCTTTACTATGAACTTGTGTTGAACTTATAAATTCAGTTGTTCTCAACTCGTAATGAAAATAAATATTTCTTCATTTAGTTTTTAATTAATATTTTTCAGAGTGTGTTCCCTGCACTACATCGAGTCTTGTGTGATTTTATCACGCTCCTTAAATGCACACATGTTCCGTTATACAGCTAGACATGTTAAATACTAATAAATATTCAAAAGAATCTCATAAAAATTTATGATCACTCCTTTAACACTGTACTCTAATATACACGCATTCATTTTAAAATACATACACACAGATATGTGGGTGGCCATCACAAATACATGTGCTTATTTTGAGATCTGGAAATAAATGAATATTTTAAGCCACCTCTACCGTGTGAGTCATTCATTCAGCCACCATCCCTGATTGTGCTTTCAAATTGGCATATTCCAATCAGACACCCTTCTTTGCTTACGAGTATGCTCTCCCACCTTAATGTGTTTAGCTAGCGCTACTGTATCTAATATTATTTAAGTCCCATTGTGAATGTGAACGTGTGTGTGTACGAATGTGGACAGCTGAAATTGGAAGGAAAAGTGTACAACTGTATATTGCCTGTATACGATTGAAGAGGACATAAAGACACTCATAAGCAGCGAAGCACGTGCCTAAATTACTATGAATACAACGATTCGCTCAAGGGGTGAAGTTTCGAATGTATTGCAGTGAATACGGGACTAGTGATACTTGTACTCACTCGTATTTGTTGTCCTGCTAATGTGAGTATTGTAAGTAAATTAAAATTCGCGCTCACAAATACATGAGGAATAAGTAGGAAAGTATAGTCGGTCAGGCCCGACTATATAATAACCTACACCAAGTATGTATATGTATCATCATCGTCATCCAAAAATTTAGTGCCATAACTCCTGTGAATATAAATATTATGTGCGAGTATGAATTTGACTAATTATGGACCGACCATTATAAAATTAGGTCCTTATTTCTGTATGAAACTTATTTGTGTTGAATTTTATTTGGATACCAAAATTTTCAAGAGACTTGAAAGTGAAGTGGGCCTTATATGGGGACTACGACTAATTATGAACCGATCATCATAAAATTGTACTAAAATTTTTTTATTTTTCTGAAACATATTTGTGCTCAATATTATTTGGATACCAAAATTTTTAAGAGTTGTGCTTTTTAAAGTGATTTTCGGAAGTGGGCCTTATGTTGGAGCTATGATCAATTATGCACCAATCTGCACAAAATATGTAGATTTGATTTGGCTTCATTTACCACTCATTTGTGATGAAATTTGTTTGGTTCCTTGCAGAATTCAAACCTCTATTCCGGGAGGACATTTGTATGGGGGCCAGGTGAAATAATGAACCGATTTCCACCAGTTTTAATCCAATCCGTCCTTATGCCTAAAAAATATCATGCACCAAATTTTATCGAAATATCTTTAAAATTGCGACCTGTACTCTGCGCACAAGCTTTACATGGACAGCCAGCCAGCCAGACGGACGGACGGACATCGTTAAATCGACTCAGGAAGTGATTCTAAGTCGATCGGTATACTTTAAGGTGGGTGTTGGACCAATATTTATGGGCGTTACAAACAACAGCACTAATCCAATATACGCTCCCCATTATGGTGGTGTAGGGTATAAAAATCAATTACCCTGCAGCATTCTCGCTTCTTATAGCGAGTAGAGAATTGTGTACCTTGTTAGACTTCATTTGATTATCAATGATCACAATGACACCGGCATAAAAATCTGTTAAACTAGTGATGTCTCGTAGCTGGTGAAAAGTTTGCATTCCATACCTTCAATACTGCAGGGTAATTCATGTAAACAACTAGGTATGCGTGTGCTTGGATAAAGACTTATTTAATTTAGCATATTTAGCTCAGAGAAGCTTGTGAATTGAGAGATCGCAAATATTTAAATATTCATTTTGTTTTGGTCATAATCTCTTTATACTCAAATGACAGTGGGCTTCAAGAAATTTTATAATTAGCTTTTTATTTCAGTTGGCATGAAAACTGTTTGTTTGGTGTGTCTGTATATTATATGAATAAAATTCAATTTAATTTGGTATCTAAAGAATTTTAGGAATGATGCAGTTTTAACATTAAGATTTCAATAATGTGATTGCTGTGGTTGCGAAACCTGTCCTCTTACAACATGTAAACTTATGGATTGTCTGCATTGCTTCAATCTTGATGTGTTGCATAGTTAAATAAATATTTATTTTTCCTGACATTAACATAATTAAACGAATTAAGTTTATAAACAACATTTGTTTTTTGTGCTTTAACAAAGTTATGTTCCAAAGTTTACCTAATTTTTATTAAATATATACTTGTAGTTTTATTATAGGTTAAAATGAAAATAGAAGTCTTTTTCGTTTATTTAGGGATAACACACTTTAGGGGAAAAAAACTTAGAAAGTACTTCTAAAATCACACTTTCTTTGCATACCTAGTATCTTTAAGTTTTTATCACTTTGCTCTTTTACGATTCAATTATTCTGCTGCAGGTATTATTACTTTTTTGGTAATCCAAAATTAATTTTTTATTTTTCACCTTCTTTTCTTCAACATACTTTTTTAAAAATTTAATTTTTGTTGGTGACTTTGTAAATAATTACTTTTCAATTTGTGATTTACAAAAGTACATATGTACTTGTATTTTAATTTAATCAATTTTTAATTGTTTACTTAAAATATCTTTTTAAAAATCAAATAGTTATTAACAAATTAATTGCAATAATAAATTTCTTTCTAAATTAAAATGGGTCGAATTTACAACACGTCAGTTGAAACACTATGTTGGAACATTTCATTTCAAACTGACGTCTTGCAGATGGTTTTATAGGATAGTTTTATAAAAATTGCGCACTAATTAAGAAATTAATTAAAAATTGTTTGCAAAACAAATACATAGTTATAAAGAAATTATCGCATCACAAATGTCGGTTGCAGAAATCGTTGTGTTGCAATGTTGCTGAGAAAATGCAAAAACTAATTTTAAAGAAGTGATCTAAATTTGTATTCATGGTGATACATCATTTGCTTGAATCACATTTCTGTTTGGTGCAATCGTTATCATCCTTTTGTCCCACTGTAAACTTTGTATACTTTATAATTGTATCAAATCAACTTAACAAAGAGAAAGGAAATTTTGTAGTTTATTTGCCACATAAGGCAGGCAACAACAAACACACAATATAATTTTTACAATATGCACAGTTGCGAGCAGATTCTACCTCCCCATCCTCACCCTCCAAAATAAAAATCAGACACAAAAACATTAAAGTGCAAAAAATATTTCGAAAAAAAATAAAGCAAGCTGAATGAACCCTTATTTTGTTTAATAAAAAACCCATAATTTAAGTGTGTGTTTTACATTTTACACAACCAGACACACATACACACACCGGTGCCGGTAAATATGCATTTAAAAGTGTTTGTGTGTGCGTGAGCTTATGAGCAAAAACACCAACAAACAAACAAAGAAAAATCAAACCATAACAGTAACTAAAATTCAATAGACACACACACACTCACACACACTAACTGTGTTCAACACACATGCAGACGCCCAACGAAAAGACTCACCACGGTCATGGACAACAAATAATAATAATAACAACAACAACAACAACTACAAAGGCGACGACGACATTGAACTGAATTGAAAAAGGGATGCAAAAAATGAACACAACAATAACAACAAAATGTACAAAATTTACCCCTGTGTATTCATTCTCCAGTCGATACTGCAGCAGAGCAAAACAAGAACATGAAGAAGAAGAAGCAAAAGAAAAAAAAACAAACCAGAAAAAAATCAACAAAAACATTAAATAGCAAAAGCAACGACAACAACAACAACACTGAACAGCAGCAACTAAAACATACGAACAAACGTGGAAGGTTTTTCATGTGACTGACTGACACAAAGTTTGAGCCAAACAAAAATGTTGGAAAATTTCAACGATTAGATTAAATTCGATTGCAACGTGAGCGGTACGGTTTAGATGTTGATGTTGAAATGAAAGTGGTTGATTTGACGTTTCGTGATTTCGTTTCTTGTTTTGATTTTCTTGTTACTGCTAACAACAAATACAATGATTTACAAAACATGACTTTGGTGTAATTGTGTTTTTAAAAAAATAATGAAATAAATATTTAACAAATAACAAAAAATAATCAAATTAAAATTGTGAAACAAAGAAAATTAAATAACAAAAAAGAAAAGAAAAGCAATAATTGAAGAAAAGTAAAGAGAAAGGAATCTCAAGTTTATCACCTTGAGAAAATCCTATAAAAAGTTTAACAAAAGAAAATAAAAGAAAAATGTTCCCAACAAATGTTGCAGCATCATCGCCACTATCGCATTTCTTTGTTTGTTTATCAATGATGTTGCTGCAAGTGTGTGTTCTTTGTGTCGTTATCTTGTAAACACTTGAAGTGTTCGTGGTGTATTTATTCTATGCGTGCGCATCCGCATCCGCTGTATTCGTCTTTGTGTTGTAATTTTGTGAAATTTCCTCAACAACATTCCATTTTGTTTTGATTCCTCGTCTTCTTGTTGGATATTTTTTGGATATTCTTTCGTCTGTGTAATGTTTACAAATGTCAAACATGAATTCAGATGATAATTTCAGTTTGGCCGGCAACAATGATGAATCCGACGAAGAAGTCATCGAGAGCATGGAATTGCTCGAGGGCAATTATCAAATGATAAGACAATGGGTGCCACCAGCACCCAATTATTGGGATGCACCACCAAAGGCTGTCATTAAATCGGCAGAAGTGAGGTAAATTTACAAAATAAAACACAAATACTCATGAACACAAATCAATTTATTTTAAAAAAAAAAACAAAACAAACTCTATAACATTAAATGCAATGATGTTTGATTATTAAGGTGGATTGACCCATACGATTTTTAATTTCCGAAAAAGGGGCATCATCGACGTAGGTAAAAAAATTACCAAAAATTGTCGATTTAAATTTTTGGGTTATATGGGCTGTGCCACTCCCGTTTTTCCAATAAAAACTGCATATAGCCTATTATTCCTTTCAGTGTCACAGTAACATGCTGTGAAAATTTCAGGAAGATCGGTCCAAGGCCTCATATTAAGCAGAAACATACAGACAGACATTCATTTCTATATATATACATATGTGTATAGAAGATAGTTTATATATATACTAGCTTGTTGAACCCGGCGTTGCCCGGTGATTTCTTATCTTTTTTTCCCGATCACGAATTATTTTAAGTTTTGAATTTTCCTCTATTTGGCATTGATTGGTATTCCTAAAATATGTTGTGTTATCAAACACCCTCGCGTAATCCAAAATTAAAAATTTACCGAACGGTATATTTAAATATGAAAAACGTAGATTGTTAATCAGATTCTTTCACAATTTGTAAAATTTCCAAATTTTAATACTAGTTTAAATGGTTCAATATGAACTTCTTACGCCTTTTGATCATAATGTGTAAGATCCTAATTGTCACTGAAAATTTTGTGCTAATAAAGAAATCGATATTCCAGATTAAATTAAAAGATGTCTACTCCTTACATAAATATGACCAACATAAGAAAAAATTAATACTTTTAGGGCTTACCAAACTTAAGGGATCATAATTTGTCAATAAGCATCTGAAAACTGTACTTAAATATTTGTTTCAGAATAGTTTCGTATCAGTTCATAAATATGTATTGTCGAGTGGTATTTATATACTAAGGTTAATCTCTATTGTAAATCTATGTATAGACGGTCGGCAGAAAAATGTTCCGAAAATGTCTAACAATCGTATAAACACAAATTTTTGTCATTGTCATTGTTTTAAGACAATTGTCAAACACTTTTCATTGTCATATGTGCAAAGCTTATGCATCTGTCAATGGCAGCATTGTCATAGAAATTATTTCTAAATCCAACTCTGTATATACATAAATAATAAACAAACAAGTGTGCATTGATAAAATTTTGGAAAAACAATTTCGGTTGACAGATAAATTCATTGTGTGGCAATTGTGTGCCAATGAAATTGTTATTTTTCTTACAGTCGTCTGAACTGAAAATTTACCTTTTGCTAAGAATTTTTCAATGTCAGTACATTGCTGGCACTTTGCTAAATCTGACAACGTTGTAATATCTGACGACCGTCTATACATAGCTTAAGCAGAATAAATATTTATATAATACAATTTTTTATTGTAAAAAGCAAAAAATCCAATTATATCTCTTTAAAGAAATTGAAAAAAAGGTACCAAAAAAAAGCACCCAAACTCTTAAGTATTTTCTTGAATTTCCAAACACATGTAACATACTATTAAACTTTGATCCCTTAAATAAATCTTAACTTTAAAGCTTAAGCACACTTAATGATCCTTGAAGGTTGACTATCGAAAAAGTACTTTCCTAATGAATATTTTTCTGATTGCATAGAGCAACAACACAAATTAAAAACAAATAATGAATTAAAAAAAATATTACACTTTACGTTAGTTCATTATTTGTTTACCCTATATAGAAGATATAGCTAGCACTATAGAAGATATAGCTTCTATATAGGTTCAGCCGTTTGGTCTACCGGTTTTTGCCCTTTATGTACCGACCTGGTCCAAGTTTTGAGCTTCCCAGCATAGACCTATTTACGTTCCGAGTTTCATTAAAATCGGTTTAGCCGTTTAGGCGTGATTGCGGGACAAACAAACAAACTGAAAAAGACATTTATAATATATACAGTAGGGAGCAAAAGCGAGAGTATGTTTGCAACTTTCACAGATATGTGCCAGTAGAACCGTTTATTTATAACAATTTTTTTTTTAATTTCGAACATATTCTTTATTTAATTTAAGACAGTAAAACTAAAAAAAAAGTTAACATTAATTCAATTAACAGAAAAAAGTTAAAAAAGAAACCAGCTTATATGCACTCAGTTTTGCACTATATATTTAAAATAAAAATGAAGTGAGTTAATACTTTGTCCAGAGGTCCTTGTTTTTGATAACACTTTTTACGCGTTTCGGCTTGCTTTCCACTAAATTTTCAATGAGTTCCCCCGAAATTCATACTGCACTACGTGGGATAGAGTTTTTTATTCTATTTGATAATTCCATTAAAAATTTTCATGTAAGCAAAGAATTTTAGACATTCTATAGCTTAGAATGAGTTGTAGTTTCATCAAGGCAATTTAATTTTCTACGCAAAAAGTCTTTAAAATTAAAATTTTTAATAGAACATTTTTTAGTTTAAATAATAGAAATCTCTCTAAAAGATGCAGTTATTAAAACTTTTTAATCTAAGAATTTATTCAATTCTGTGCATTCTGTCTGTGTTGTTATCATTAGTTATTCAACTGCCCACTGTGATTATGTAACAATAGAAACATTCACACGACTGTTGTGTCAATAATTTTTATTCACATTTAATTCCGGAAAATTTGATTGCGGAAAATTGTAATACATATATTTAAATTGACATCTAGTAAAATATTGAGAGTTCTGCTTACCAAAAATCGTAATGTTAAAGGTTCATTTAGGTCCGCAATTTTTGGAGAATCATTTGAATCCTACTGAAAAGTTCATCAGGTTTTGTGTTTACATTATACTTTTGATTTCTAGCTTATAATGGATAGTTTTTTACTTACATAAGTCCTGTTTCACACACTTCAGTTTACCTGATTAGTTTTTGTTCAATTCTCTTTTGAACTTGCCATTTCATTCACACGCTTCAATTCAATGTTCGTACTTTTTTTCATGCAAGTCTACATGCATGAAAAAAAAAACAAAAGGAAATAAGAAAATTGACTAGTACCGTCAAGTTAGTAGCCCTTTTATTTTTCTCTTTTCCCTTCACCAAAAAATACTTGCTTGACTAGAAGAGACAGAAATGTTTATGGTACATTTTTTTTAATTGGTGCTTTGAATAATTTGATACTCGTACGACAATTGTATATTAACTGCCTGGCCCAGCATATCGATCGACAATTTAAGCGAGCGACAACGACTCACTCGATATCGTTCGCATAAGCGCCTCACTAATTATCGCTCTGTCGGTCGCTTGGACTTACGTTATTAGATATAAAATATTGCCAAAAATTTTTTAAAATAAAATAAAAATATTGTGGAATTCTCAGAATTTCACTTTTTTGAATTTTCCGTTAAAGCTTTCAATATTCCTTCTAAAGATGATGCAATTTTTTCATTGGCAACAGTATTTGCTTAAGCAGATGCTGCAATAGCTTTTGTTGCATCGGCTAGCATAACTCCAGCATCTGAATGCTGTTTTGCCACAGCAACTGATTGTTCTCCAACCCTTAATTGTCTGCGGATGAAGCCGATTTGCTCTTCACAGCTATACTTTTTTTTTAGCAGATGAGCAGCTGGGTAGATCGTTGTCATTGCTCTCAAGTTGCCGTTTTTGTGGTTACTGTGAAAACGTTGAAAGCTCCGCTGGTTTGTGAGTGGGCCGTGGCATTTTCTCAACACTTTCTTGATGTCTTGAAGGCGTTACAATGGCAACTGACTTGCTAGTGCTGTGTGGTGTATCCGATATCAGGGTGAAGCAACTTTCAATTAAATCATTGCTTTTCGGACTTGTTCGTTCTGTAAAACCAAAAACCTTAATATCAGGTGCCGCGGCTTTGGATAAGAACAAAGTCCGATCGATAACTTGTTCTAATGCGGAAAGCGCGTTCACCCGATAGAGGCCACCTCCAGTTTCACACAAACTTTTTTTTGTTCTCAGCTATCTTTTTTTTGGTTCTTGATTTTAAATCAGTCCAAGTCTAAAATTGCGCAGATGTAATTAAAATTTACCAAACAGAATAGAAATGAATTCCACTCAACAATGCTGCGCACTGGTGGCTCATATGAATTCAGTTTCTTGGTCAGACCAATCCACTGTTGTGCCATGGAGTTTTTATTTTTGCCAAAAATAGCAGAGTCTCAAGCAAACTCCAGATTTGCTTCCATATATTCAACAAGAATCTGTAACTGCTTCAAGTTTGATTTTTTAACGCTAAGCAATTGCATTTGGGCAATAAAGAAGAATTTATTAATAAATAATGTAATTTATATACAACAAATACCTTTTTTCCATAATTAAGCTTCTTAATTTTTAATATTGAAAACTATTTTTTACTTTTTTATATTTTTTTTCTTTTGTCGACAACCACAACACAAGTGACTAATTTTGACAATTGTTGTCGCACAAAATTTGTTAGTGGGGCGCAAATTTATATGAAGACGATTACGTTATCGCTCGCTTTCATTGTCGATCGAAATGTCTTGCACCACAATTTTAGTGGGGCGCAAATCAGCTGTTTGTCGTTAAAAATGCAAGCGACCGATGTCGATCGATATGCTGGGCCAGGCAGTTACTTTTGTTTTCCTTATAAACATGTTGCAAAAAGTCAAACGGCAACATGTTCCCTTTAAATGTGAGAAATTGCAATGAAATGAAATTGCAAGAAAATATTTCTCAAACTAATACACGACATTTATGTAATGCAATAAAAAAATCGATTCGATGTGAGGTTTTATTTGATTTCTATGACGAATGCCAAAATCGCTTAAGGTTTTTGTTTAATTTTTTTCACGTTTTTTTTTTTTTATTTTCATATACACTTTTATCAATTATACGCATAACTAAATTTATTTAGTTCAATGCAATTTGACGTTTTAAACAATAAAGAATCATAAATTTCGTTTTAATTTTTTCCGCTGCGTTGATTCTTTTCAAAAGCTAATATTCGCTTCTATCTTTAGAAGTATTTAATAAGCCAAATGTCAAGAGTAGTTATCACCGCTATTGCTGGTATAAATATTTTATGAATAAAAACCATGTTCAGTTGTTCCTAGATTATTAAAAAAACCGGCTTCTTTAGAAGCCCGGATATCATATATGGTTCTAGCTGAAACCCCGCTAGTCAAAAGTATTTTCAAATATAAATGGATATTTTTTGAAGTCCTCAGAGGATATCTGAATAGATTGCAGTTGTAATCGGTCTTGGGAAAGAGAACGTTTTATTTTTAAACACTCTGTAATCTGTTATGAATTTGATTTATAAACATATTTTAACCAGCGTGATTTATTCGACATGAAAATATCAAAATCCACCCTTAATATATCGAACACACAAAATATTAGAAACCAGTTGGTTTTTAAACAGAAAAAAACTGGTTAACCGACTCCCAGTTGTTGAATACTCTAGTTGGTTCGTTCGAAAAGTCGTTGAACTGTTAATTTTTAATTTTTGATATTTCTTTAGTTAGTAGTTAGTTTAATTTTCATTAAATTATTTTTACTGAAGGTAGGAATTGTTACATGAAAATTGTTATTAAAATTTATTGATAATTTTTCGGCTGAGTTGGGGACTTTGTCCTCCAAATAGTCAATCCTTTCGGGCTTATCGGCGTGGACTAGCGACCTCACATATTCCCACAGGAAACAAGATCGCACGATTTTTGAGCACAATTTACGGGCCCGGTACGTCTGAAACGTCTGCGGTTACCAAACGCTTCCTTCAATAAATCAATTTTGTCACGAGTTGTGTGACATGTTGCGCCGTCTGGTTAAAACCACGACTTCTGCGCATCATGATTGTTCAACTGAAGAACGAAAAAGTCAGTAATCATGGCTCTATAGCAGTCACCATTGACTGTAACGTTCTGGCCAACTCCTAAATCACACCAAACAGTCAGTTTTTCTAGATGTAACGGTGATGATAATCCTCGAGTGTATGTTGAGAGGATTATCATCACTCCAAATTCAGCAGTTTTGTTTATTGACGTATCCATTTAACCAAAAGCGACATCAATCACGATCAACTGCAATCTTGTTTTGGGCCCATTCACCGAATCTGCACCTTGCTAGGTGATCGTGGGGCTACAATTCTTGCACGAGTTGGATTTTTAAAGCTCGCAAACCAAGATCTTTGCGCAAAATTTTTCATAAAGCGGATGGCCACAGTATTCGTGGTGCGAAAACGTTTCATACTTAATCGAATTAATTGCTCTGATGGAGCAATACGTATTTCGAACAGAACCAAGATTCTCAAAATAAATTTGCACAATTTTGAAGCGTTGACAGCTGACAAAATGGCTGCCAGTTAAAAAACTGTTGCCAACTTAAAGTTGTATACATATTAAAAAAACACCCTTTCCTTATTGTGAATTTCTAAAAAGAAAAATTTAATAAAAAGAAGAAAATAAAACCAAAAAATGTATATTCTGAAACACTTCATAAAATAACGAATACACCGAATACAACTGTTCTCAACCTCACAATTTCAATGAACTACCACTCTGGCTAGTTGTAGGAACAATATGCATTAAATATGATAAAAATTTCATAAATTCCAAACTCGTACCTCACCTCTTTTATCACACTTTTTCATGAAAATAGATTATTTTTCTCAATTCTGCATGTGTATGAGTGAATTAGATCAACCACCACCATTGAATATAACTAGTACATGAATATATGAATGTTTTTCCAAATGCTAGATTTTTACTTTAGCTTAAAACTGATAAAGTACATATTTTTGTTTGTTTCGTTAATGTTGGACACACGTTTCAGCAATAAATCAATTTAACCAAAATGCTAATGTTTTAATCAAGCAATTTCCAATTGGGATTTAAAGTCAATTTAAGGGGTGGAGTTGAGGAAAACCCACATTAATCATTAAATAATTTGTAGTGAAAAAAAACTAACAAAAAAATACATAAATATGTATGTATGTATTTACATACATATTAAAAAAGCAGAAATAATTTATTTTTAGGATTCATGGTTAACTTTTGTAATCAAAGATGAAACGGAAATTTCTACTTGAATTATAAAGAACAATTGCAAGCGATCTGTGTATACAAACGTCTCTTTTACAAAACAATTGTTCTCAAGACAAAGTGTATTTTATTATTTAAGTATGTACATATTGCTTTGAAGTGAAAAAAATAATTAAATAAAGAGAAAAAAGTGAATTCTGATACACCCCAGTGTATCTTGATTACAAAACAATTAAAGTGCCACAATGATGTGGCAGGCAAATGGTGTGATGTAATGCGATGTGATGACAAAACAATACAAGATTAAATGGCATTGTTTTCATGTTGTAAAACATTTAAAATAAAAATACAAAAACAAAAGCAACGATATGTCAAAACCAATAAAAGAAATCAAGTCATCATAAACCACAAGTATTTACTTGCAATTGTTTTTTTTTTTAATTATACAAACAACCGAATACAAGTTTCTTACTAGATGCAACACAAATTCCGCTCAAATTTTTATTGTTTTATTCAAGTTCTGGGGGGTTACTGCGTATTTCGATTCGAAAAGAAAATCATTCGAATTTGTATACTTTTTACATTGTATTTCGGAAGCTTTTGCTTTCGAATCGAAATACGCAGTAACCCCCCTGTTTTCGCTTTTGTTATTTAAAGAATAATATTTAGTTTACTATTCAATCAACTAAGAACTATACTAATATTTATATTTAAAAACAAATAAGAAAGTATAGTCGTTATTTACAGATAATATGACATAAATTAGTTCTTAGTTTTATTTCAATACTTTATTAGAATACTATGTATTTCATGCCTGCTTATTTACATTCAAGTTGTATTCTGAACCGATTCACACAAAAATTGGTTTTGTTCGGTTAGTTTATAAACATTTTCACTACAGTTAAAAAATATATATGGTGAATTTCACGTCAAGTGACCCAATTTTAAAAATCGATGTCTTCCGATTTGGATGAAATTTTCACCAAGATTAGTAGTATTAGATAGTAGGTCAGACACAAATTTTCAGCTCTATCAGTCCAGAAGTGCTGGAGTTAGAGGGGATCACAGTTGGATATTTTGGTCAATTTTGGTCATACAGGGTTTTTTTAAGATGAGTGTAACTTTTCACCTATTGGTCCTAGCAAAAATTGTCCAAAGAACTTGAGATAGCTATTTTTTCAATAATTCCAAAAATATTTTTTTTTTAAATTTTTTTTTAATTTTTTTTTTTAAATTTTAATTTTAAAATTTTTTTTTTATTTTTTTTTTTGACGTGAAATTCATCATATGTATAATTATTGTGTGGCTAAATCTTAACTGCAATATGTTAAGACACTCATGTGAATGGCTTACGAAACAAAAATCTCTGTTCATTTTTATCTTGCTAGAATTTTTTTTTGATTTTTAAGTGGAAACTAGATTTCATAAAATTCATGATATATTCGGTCAATATAATCGTTCTTTTGAGACCACTATTAAGAATTTGGTCGATAAAATTGCTGCAATTGTTGAGAAGCATTTCATGTTGCTGCACTCGTCACTGTATAGTGGTATATGTGATCTGAAGCCGTGATTAGGCCATTTTTCTATAAAATACATTTAAGTTTCCCCGTAAGGTCTACTTTAGCACATAGCGTTCTTTCTGCCCGTTTGTAGAGGGATGATAAGGAGCACACTTATGGTACTTAACACACACATTCGTCAAAAAAGTAGTGAATTCTACTGAAGAAAAATTCATTCCGTTATCGGATACTAGCATTAAAGGCATACCATACGTTGCAAAAACTTCGTCCAACAGTAGAAAAAGTAGCAGCAGCAGTAATATGTAAATTTGGTGACTTTAACCAACCAACCACTTAGAGAACGCGTCATTAATAATAAGAATAATCAAACTATCTATTGGCCCCGCGTAATTGATGTGCACACCTTCCCAAGGAGATTTTGGGTATTCCCACTGATGATCCATAAATTTTAGCGGATTCCTAACATTTTTCGCACACTTATCACATTCTTAACAAATTTTCCCAATCTGATAATTTCACAAAACTCACCGAAGTACTTAAAATGGCATTGTTTCAAAAAGAAATTTTTTAAATGCAGTAATATAGAGAATCTTAATTTAGAGGCAACATATACTTTTTTTACTTTATTTTTTCTATTCTTAAAGAGTTTGAATATTTTATTGGGATTCGCAAATTAATATTGTTGAACTTACAAACGGAATAACAAACTCATAATATCCTTACCACTTGTGGTGAAGGATATAAGAAAATATTAAAAAAGAAATAGAATATGGCAAACTGTCAGCTTGTATAAATTTCTTGTACATTTAGTGTTTATGACACTTGTTTAACATTTTACTTCCTGTTCTAGTATCAAGAAAATCAGTTTAACAAGATTTGTACGATTGAATCAGTCTGATGCAAAAACAATTTTCGGGATCAGGTGCAAAATTGTTTCTTTATTTCAAATTGAATTTTGACTCACAAAAAAAAAATTGAAAAGAAAAACTTTCTTTGTTGTTATTGTTTTGTTAACAAATTCCATAACATGGTTTGTTGAAGGCGATAGACAGCAACACAACATACAGCGCCAACAGATGACAAAAAAAAATCTAGTTATTTTGTTGTCAAATTTTCAAAAAATAAAAGAATAATATATATGTATTTATATGTATTTTTATTGAACAAGGAAATTGTTTTTTTATAGTTTGGTGTTAAATTTAGACACAGAGAAAAAAGTTTTGTTGTGACAAATGTATTTATTTCAAGAAAAACATTATTCGAAAAACATTTTTGATTTTAGAATTGTAATTGCAACAACCGTATCATTAGTTTCTTAACTAACTGAAAATATCAACAAATATAACTGAATTGTTTATTCACTTGAGAAAACAAATATTTTTGCTCGGTGCAAACAAAACAATATCATCGAATATGTAGTTTGAATTGCACAAATAACTTGTAATAAAAAAACTAAAGTTGTTTTACTATGAATTTTAAATTGAATTTATTAAACAGAAGATCTACGAGATGAATGGAAATGGAAAAAATGACTGCAACGCATCGTAATAACATCAGAGACAAACCTCTCTAGAGATTTTAAAACAAGAATTTTATTACAGTCAAACACTCGCTGCTTAAGTACTCATTTGTATTTACGTGTAGAGGGAGATATTTTCACGGGAAAAAGCGAACAAAAACCTTGATGCATTTAACAATATTTTTTTTTCAACAAATATTAAAAAGACAACTTTATGTTTCTTGCTGCAGACTAGTAAAGATCTATATTCTTTTAGAGGGGAATTTTCTGAAACGAGATTAATAATCTTTGAAAAGTCTGTAAATGTTTAATTTATACGAACAACAACAGCAACAACACATACATACATATGTAATAAGAAAAGAAACATATTTACGCATACAATTGCATTTACAAGACAACATACAATGAACAGCAACATGCATGACAACATTTATGCCAGTGACAGTTCTTCTTGTCATTTATGACAACCTACATGTCGACAACTTATACTTTGAACACTGTTGTAATCCACGGCACTACTCGTATGTACTACAAGCCACTACCACTGCACTGTAACTATAATACAAGTGTAAACTCTACACTTGTTGTGCTTGTCTATAACAATCTCAATACTTAATGCAGCGATTCTTAAAATGTAATGTTTTATTGACAATATCAAAAGCTTTGTTGAAATAGCACCGATAAATTTTGATTACTCCTGAACATTTAAAATCATTGGGGCCATTTATGTTTTTAGAATGAACAAGTAAAAAAGGTCAAGCCCTACACCTAGTATATGTATTATAAAGTTTTTCAGAAATGAGACGGGAGATATTACCTATTATGGATCGATCATCCAAAAATGTATTAACATGACTTCCGTCAATATAAATATGTATTTTATATGTATTACAGTATACTCTCTCCTAAAGGACACCTCCCATAAGCGGACATCTTCCATATACGGACACTTTTTTCAGTACCAAAAAAATTGTAAGGGATTTTAAAAATATTTCCCTCTTAAGCGGACAACCCTCCCATAACAGGACGCAAACACTTCTTTCCATAACCTGACAGTTTGACAGTGAAAAATTGCTTCAGAAAAGCCCAAATGATGATGGCTGTTTGACTGCAGAAGATGAGCTTCCACTACCAGCGCTTGCTTAGTTCTCCGATATCGTTAATCGAGTTCAGAGCCAGATACAAGTTGACGTCAAAGATTATATCAATTTAATATAATGACATAATTATTAGTGATGAAGATGTGGAAAGCATTAGTACTGAAATGTTAATAGCTTCCGAAGAAATGGTGGAAAGGTCATCTGAAGATGAGCTAGAAAATGAAATTGAAGACAAGTTAACTTCTTATAAAGAGGCTTATTTAGTCATAAGAAAACTTAAAGGGTTTTCTTTATATCACAGCGACCTTGAAAGTGTTAAAATGCTGACTGGTCTTCAAATGCGTTTCCAAGATATTGAAATTGAAGGACAAACTCTCCAAGCTAAAATTTCGGACTTTTTTAAATCCAGTTGAATATCTGGTGTTTCAAGCTTTTTCCTTTTTATTCACAAAAATATTAATGAACATTTTGTTTACTTTGCCTTATTTTTTAATTTTTTTTCGTTTTTCGCAAAAACATAAATGAAAATTTTGTTTATTTTGTCTTAGCTTTATATGTATGTTTTTCTTTTGGAAATAAAAGTGTTTAAAGATAAATATATTACTCTTTTTGTGTTTCTCTCATAAACGGACAATTCTCATAAGCGGACAAACTCCTCAGTCCATTAGGCGTCCGCTTAAGAGAGAGTACACTGTATATACTTTATCTCGATATAAATATTTTTAAAAGCTTTATGAAGGTTAAAGTGAATTTCGTTAAAGTGATTTTGACTAACTATGGACCGACAATTCTAAAATTAGTTGTCATCATTATTGCATATATAAAATTTATTTTTGTGGAATTTTATTTGGATAACAACATTTTTAATAGATTTATAGTAGTTAAAGTGTTTTTCGGAAATGTGGCTTATGTGGGAGCTTTGATCAATTATGAAACGATCTTTACAAAATTTGTAGATGTGATTTGGATTCATTTACCACTCATTTGTGAAAAAGAAAAAGAAATTTGTCTGGATACTTGCATAATTCAAACATTTATGATTGGTAAACTCCTATTTCGGGAGGACATTTGTATGGGGGCCAGGTGAAATAATGCACCGATTTCCACCAGTGTCAATCCCATCCGTCATTGTACTCTGCGCACAATCTTAGGAATGTTACAATTTTACAATGGTCGGTCTATATCTAGTCGAAATTCTCATATAAGTCCCTCGTCGTAATTCACTTTAACCTCCATAAATCTTTTAAAAATATTTATATCGAGATAAAGTATAACATACATAATATTTATATTCACGGAAGTCGTGGCACTAAATTTTTGCATGATCGGATTATAATAGGTTATATCGCCCATATAGCGCCCATTTCTGAAAAACTGTTTTATACATATACTGGGTGTAGGGTATTATATAATCGGGCTTGACTTACTTGTTTTTTAACTTAAAGATGTTTTCGAGATGGTGGAAATGTATGCTTGAAACATTGTAGAAGTTTTAGAAACTCTGACACACAGTAAGAGGGGTTTCCTTTTAAACATTTTATCAGCGGTACCTTAAAAACCAACAGCAACATTGTATATTCACAGCACATTTTATGCATTTTAAAATAATTTCTTGAATTAAATCAAATTTTCTATAAATAGTCATTGACAAAGTATATTTTTTTTTTATTTGTAGGATAGAGAGGTCTATGATCTTATTTCTTGTGGCTTTCGAGAATTAAAATAAAAATAATATTTTCTACATGCAATTCCATTTCTTTAAATTTAAGTCTACTTATGTTTATTATGATAGACAATTTCTAATCTGAGTTAATAAAATATGAGTGCTTGGATTTAAATTGCTTGAATCATAAAAAAAAGTAAAATTACAAATTATCACATCTTGCAATTTGGAGGTCATCATAGAAATTAACAATAAAATTAAAGGTCAGAAATGGAATTCCGAGAATCCTTAAAATAATAACTTTCAAACTTAAAAACATAAATGTATGTATATATGCACCTTCCAAGGAAAATATTTATTGCTTTCACAAATAGTATCAGTATAAGTTCTATTTTGGCATTAAAAATAAAATATATACCCACCACCAAAATGATGGAGGATATATTAAGTTTGTCACTCCGTTTTTAACACATTAAAATAATGGTCGTAGAACAAAAATATATATATATTCTAGGTCCTTAAGACGATTTAGCCATATTCAATTAATTTCAAGCTTAAGGTCGTTTTTTATTAAAATTTTATTTTTTATTTTCCATATTTCGCTACGTCCTTGTATAGCATCGTTAGAAAACAACTTTTTTATTTTATAAATTGCAAATTATTTGTCATAGGAAAAAGCATGGTGTAATTATACAAGGTGAGTGCAAATCGACAACAAATACAATACAATACAGAAACAACAGGCGTTTTACTACTACTGTCAAAACTACTTGAAAAAGTATTACTTTTGTCATAAGTAAATTGTGAATAAAGCCAGCTTAGCTATTGCACTCACCTTGTATAGTTACACCATGGGAAAAAGTATATGAAAATGTTTAACATTATAAAATATTTTATAAGAATTAGAAAATATTACTAATTATACAATATTTTTTTTTTTTTTTTTAAAAAATGTAAATTCAATTTTAATTAATTCAGTTTTTAACTTAATAATTAACAAACACAAACTGCGAAGCTTTTTTTTGGCTTGTCTGCAGAAAACACCCAGAGTCTTTGGCGGGAATCGAACCCGCAACCCTCTGACTGATAGTTCGGCACATTATCGCCTAGTCTATCGGGCACTCGTAAGTTGTGTTATTTTTATACCCTTTACCTTCATGAGAAGGGTATATATAAGTTTGTCATTCCGTTTGTAATTTCCACATATATATTCTGGATCCTTATAGATAGCGGATTCTATTAAGCCATGTCCGTCTGTCTGTCTATCTGTTGAAGTCAATTTTCTGAAGTCCCCAGATATCTTCGGGATACAAATCTTCAATAATTCTATCAGACATGCTTTCGAGAAGTTTGTTATTTAAAATCAGCAAAATCCGTCCATAAATAACGGAGATATAAGCAAAAATCCAAGACAACCTCTGAAAATTTATCAAAAAAAACTATCAAACGAAGTGTATTAATATTGTTACGAACAACTTTATCAACAGATGGCGTGTTTATCGACATACAACTTGTTTAGCATTTGTAGTAGTTTTGATTTATAAACATTATTGTTATAAACTGCTGTAAATATAGCAATATGACAACATTAAGTTTTAGCGAATTTGGCTAAATATTGTAAACACGAAGATTCTAGACTTGCAGTCACGAACATTCTAGTATCTTAGTTTCGAACCTTCCAGAAATTATGATTGCTGTATAAATAGACTAACACGGCCAGCCAAATGAATCAGTTTATTGTGAGTCATTGTTGTGTAAACATCAAAGTGTTCGAAAACTTTAAGTATGTTCTTAAACCGTAATATAAGTGTGTTAAAAGATAGTGTGTTCATTTTTAATTGTGTTTGTACATTTAAATAAATAAAGACTCGTTATATTTTCTTCAAATTACTGGACGCTTTTATTTTGCAATTAAAAAGAATCCGGTTTATTTAAAGGAAATAAACCACCGTTTTTAAAAGGTAAAAACGTAGCAATATAACAATATAATTATGTATCCACAACAAACGTGAAGGGTATATAAGATTCGGCATAGCCGAATATAGCACTCTTATTTGTTTATGTACTAAATGTGTTACATTTTCAGTATCTGCTTTGTAGTTAATTCTTTTAGTTGTAAGGAAATGAATTATTTGTAACATTTCTAACATATAACGACGTTTGTAGTTATTTTCAGTGTTTAATACCGATACATTTTCAAAGTTTGGATAGTGATTTAATTTGCTACAATTTGAAAAAAGGGCCCAAATTTAAAAAAGTTAAAAAAAAAATAATTTTTAAAAAAAATATTTTTTAAAAATTAAAAAAAAAATATTTTTGAAATGATTGAAGAAATAGCTATCTACAGTCCTTTGGACAATTTCTGCTAGGACCAATAGGTGAAAAGTTACACTAATTAAAAAAAACCCTGTATGACCAAAATTGGTGCAAATTTCATCCAAATCGATTTTTAACATTTGGTCACTTGACGTGAAATTCACCATATTAAAAAATTCATAATTATAAAATCCAAAAAAATTACTTCACATAAACAGATTTTGAAGCGTTAGTTAGGGAAAAGAGAATAAAAGGGATAGATACTTGAAGTTAATAGTCAATTTTCTAAACAGAATTGAACAAAAACTGGGCACCTAAAACTGAAATTTCCCTATAATTTATTAAGTTTGTTTACTTGTTTTATAATATTTTGTTCTAATAAGTCTACAACTACACAGTTTTATAAAACTTCTAAGTACAAAAATAAGTTATTAATTTTTGGGTTAAAAGTTGCAAAATTATAACGCATTACTTTTGGACATTTCGAACAAAAATAAGTACTTTTTCCAGTAGATTTTTTAGTAGTCTGGTCGACAATTACATATTACTTTTTAACTTAATTTGTAAGTAAAGTTTTTGCTGGGTATGAAGTTCGCCCCATAATAGGTGATTTGGTGGTGGGTATATAAGATTCGGCACAGCCGAATATAAACTCTTACTTGTTTTATAAACATTTTGGTCTTTCAATTCCTTATAAGGAATTTATTAATTTATTTATTTATTATTATTAAAACAATTATATATCACTTTAAAAAATCTAAAATGGTTCTGATAAGTTCCAGAACTGTTTATATAGGTAGTTTCAAATTAAATTTTCTCAAGCTTATTTCCAGCAAACTGAATGAGTTTTCTAATTTGTATTAATTTACCATTACGATTTTTTTTTTCTAGAAGAAAATTGCTGGAGTCTTTATTAAGTCCCTGGTTTAATTTTAAATACATTTTCAATACAAAATAATAAATAATCTCAGCTTATTACTTTACAAAGTTGTACTTACATAGTTTCCCTTCCAAACATTTCGTAATTATTCACTAAGATATCCACACTGTCAATACTTTTCAAATTGAAATACATATGTACATATGTATGAATTGTTAAGCGAAAATTATATTTTCGCAGAGGGCAACCTAAATTGACTATTCAATGATAAACAATTCTTTCTCTTGAGAAATATTAATAAAACCATTGGATAAATAATTGGAAAAAAAAAAAAAAAAAAAAAAAAAAAATTTACGTTTACATGTTAACTGGCACTGATGCGTATAGGCATCAAAAAACGTTGACTTTAAAAATCTAATGAATTGACGTCAAATGCATTAAAAACAATTTGACAAATTGTCGTAATCATCTAATGGTAGAAGTATAACGAGTCTTAAGATCATACTATTTCTTGTTGTTGACTTTTATGTGTGTCTTTAGATTCTTAATTGTCATCATAAAATGTTACACTGCTCAGCAAGGTTTTTATATACATGTAACATATTTTGATAAATCACAATGGACCACAGGGTCTCCGAGTGGAAGTGCACTTAGTGCACAACCCTTCATATCCTCTCCTATCCATATTTTGGAATTTGTTCATTACTAGTTTTTCATTCCTAAACCAAATCTGCACTTGAGTTTTTTTTGAGACATTCAAGTTACCTACATATTAAATATTAAATTTGAAAATTTATTTGCAAAATCGGACTTTTGTTAAGTAGTGTAACTATTTATCTACAAATGTCGTCATACTGTGAAAATGCAAAATATCATGCAGATGCGCGCAAAACTTTAAAAAATTTAGTGGAATTTTATGGAAGTTAAAAACAAATAATTTGCCGTTATTTATAATCAATAAAATTATTAATTGTTCATTAAAAGAGCTTTTAGTGACAAAGAAACCATTACAACGAATGACATGGAAAATTAACTGATAATTTTATCGTAAACTGCACACAACAACTGCCAATATAAAGATCATGGTGTAAACCGTGTAATTAACACCTAAATGCATAAGTGGGCCAAGTAGTTGGTTGGTAATTGGATATTGCCTATTGATTTTCATGAGAATGTTTATCTAGATTAACCCATATCGTCCCGATGTTCGATTTTTCGAACAGTAAATTTCAAGCGTTTTTAAATATTTTTTTCTCTTTTTGGGAAAGACTTAGAACTTTCGTTTTTTAACAATAAAATATTGTAGGAACTTAGCTACAAATATCAAAATTAAAGCTCGTACCTACTTTACTCCCTCTTCTTTACAAGGGGGAACAAAAACACATGAATGTTAGCTTTATTTTAAAAAGTTAAAACTATATGTAAAATAAGAAAAAATAAAAAAAAGGAAAATGTTTAATTTAAAATCAGTTAAATGTTTAGTAATGAGCAAAAGAGCATTAAAATAGAACATAGATATATTTAAATATAAATATATATAATAAATATGTAGATATGTACGTCCTTTGTATGAGCTGATAAACAAAAAATGTATACAGTTCGGAATTTGGGAGGCAGATTTGTCGGTTGATTAACAAATGGTCCCATATTTTGGACGGCATTCCTGCAAAATGTTTGTACACGGTAAGCCTTTGGTTTGGGTAGAAGTTATGGTGCCTCTGCTCTTCAATTGAATATCTACGCAACAGCCTACCTTATGCCGGGTCGGCGGACAAAACAAGCAAGTTGGCTTAGGAGCCGATGTGGTTCTTCACTTATTAGGAAATGTAGAGTTTGCACATAGGCATACCGTGTATTTTGAAAACTTTTACCTCATGTGCCTACTGATTGAAAGAAGATTGTGTGCAACCGGTACTGTCTGAGCAAATAGAATCGGAGGAGCTGAGCTGAAAACCGAAAAATCTTTGGAGAGAGGCGATCATGATTTTCAGTTTGATAAAGGAGTCACAGTGGCTACCAATTTTGATCAAATCTACTGTTCCTGTGAAAAGATGGAAAAAGCAAAAGAAACATATATCATGTGAATAAAGTTACTTTTCAGCTGGATGGTGACCCAAAGCACCAAAATCGTGAAAGAATGGCTTAGAGAGCAACATTTTATCAATCCGATTGAAAATTTGTGGTCAATTGTGGGACAATACCGATTAACTCCAACCCATTTCAGCGCTAATAAGATAGTATTTAAAATGAATTAATTGAAAAATAGGTGGAGAGTGTGCCATCAAAATGTGATTTACGAAATAACGGGCTTTGCACTAAATATTAAAATACTATCATTCCCTAAAGTTTTTTTATGGTGTAAAATTAAGTACATGCGGGTATTTTCGTTTTGTATGTATTTTTTTTATAAGAAAGTGACTTTTAGTTTTAATTTTTAAATTATTTTGTTATTTATTAAACATAAAATAAATGACATAAAACATTTTTTAATTTCCTTAATTGGTTTTATTATTATGCAATAAGAAGTGCAGAAGTACTAGCAACATTCATTTGTGCTCCTTACTGTATATATATATATAATTATTGGCTTTGTTGGTTTGTTCAGCAATCATATCTATATGGATTCCATTCAAATTTGGAACGAAGGTAGATCCGTACTTGGAGACTTAAATAAAGATGTATTAATATAAAAAAAAAAAAAACATTTGTGAAACTCAAACTAAAGCGTTAAAAAGGTCTTTTGATACCTTTTGTTGCAGCTTTATGAAGTCAATAAAAATATGTTTTGACAACTAATTTCTTCAAAGGGTAAATAATACGGATAAAAAGGAGAACTTTGTATTCGTGTTTTATGAAATAAATCACAAACAGACTAAAAGTAGGAATGGAAAAAGAAACAAAATTTAACTATTAGTTTTACAGTTGACTTTAAAATCTTATGGCCAGAGTTAGTTGTAAAATTGAACCTAAAGCAAAATATTTTAAGTTTCTAAAATTTTAACCCAAAACTGTTGCACGTTCTTTTCATCGTCGCTAACGTGATCCACGATCTCCTCCAAATATATTGTCGAAACTTTAATTAATTAATATTTATATACTTCGTGTAGGATATTTATTATCTTGGCTTGACAAACTATAATTTCTTACTTGTTTTATACGATATACTTTAAAGAGAATTAATTCTATAAATGCTCAGGCTGCATTGTTTTCCAATTGAGCTTTAGAAGCTAAATATTTATTTGAAATAAAATCAATACTATTGTCTGATGTTGAAAAGAATTCCTCTTAGCAATTAAACAAATATTAGCGGTATTCACACCGAGCTTGTTAGTTTGTTAGTCGTTAATCGTTACTTTTTTACACGCATTTTGTTTTTGTATATTTAACGCGCTAACGGATAAACATTTAACAAATTAACGACACGGCACCCCTGATAAAATAGTTGTTAGTTGGTAACTCACAATCAGCTGATGCAGTTTCTAAATAAATATATTTAAAAAATCATTTGTGATACATTTCTAAAAAAATATTTGTGTACATTGAGAGTAAGTATGTTAAATAAATGATTTTTTATTTTATTTTAATAAATCATAAACTGTTCTCGTAGTGGATAACCAACAGAAAAAATGAGTAATTAAATGGTTTACAATTGTTTTTTTTACACTTTCTCGTGGCATGTTTTATTTTTTCCAGAATAATAAATTGCGTCAAAACAATAAATCAGCTGTTTTACTACGAAAGTTACCAGACTAACAAAGTTTTAAAAAGGGGGTCGTTCACAGTTGGTAACTTTAACAAATTAACAAAATACCGACTAACAAACTAACAAGCTCGGTGTGAATACCGCTATTGTTTAATGTTATTTTTATAAAAATTAAAACTAATATTCATTACAGTTTTATTTTATTCTTTTTTTACAAATTGTTGTCTTTTTCATTTAAATTTAGTAGTACAGGCAATTGTTAGATTTTTTTCTGGGAACTTGAGCTATATGTAGCTATAGCTCGATAATTATAGCCTGAATTATATTTTGGTATCGTATTTTTTAACTAGCCATGTAAAACGTTGTACATTACTTTGCATTCACTTAAACGTAGATAAACAGTCGTGAACAAAAGTTGAGTGCATTTTGGCTTTTAAATTTGAAAATTCAAGGTTATGAAAATGTAATAAATGCATTATATATCGTACAGGAAATGAAATGCGCGGTTTTGGTATCAGGCGTTTTTCAATTTAAATCCAAATATTGAAATATAACAGTTGTTTCAACTTCTGGTTGGAACAACTTCAATTTGCAAGATTTCATAAATCATAAACTATTGCTTGACTTTTATGTTCAACTGTTTAGCATGATTTATTCTCCAAATCAGCGATACGAGCACGAATGAATATACAACATCCAACAAAAATCTTACAAATATTGTTAACATACCTTTCAACATACACTGTAAATCATGGAAATTACCATGTAACGTGCCACAAGGTGGTAAATTAATTTTTCTATATTTGCATAATCAACAAAGGCAACAGAAGCAACAACAAAACTAAAACAACAACTCCCCTGCGCCAACAGACTTTTCAAATCGTACTGCGTAGTGGTAGTATTCGGTCGCCGTCATTAATACAATTTATTGCAAACACAATGGGTTACAAATATTATGTGTGCTAATTTGTTAATAATCTACACAATTTTGTTTGTCGTTACTATTTATTATTTTTTTGCGTCCACCGCTTTATTGTTGGTTTTTTGGGATCTTTTCACGTAACAACTGTCTAACTGAGAAAGAAGAATTATAAAAATTGTTTTATTTCTGTTAACGAATATTAAATAAATTGAATGGAGCTATGAGCCGCTAGAGCTTTTAAATAAAATGTTTTAATTAAACATTTAATGTGGAATGGAAATGTGGAAACACGAATTACAACTGGGTCGACAGGCTACAAAGTAAATAAATTGTGACTTGAATTGAAACCACAGGGGTCGCCTTAAATACATATTTGTAGTTTATTGTTTGAAAATTGTATTAAACAAATAAGTTTATTTCTTCGTCTTTTTTAAATACTAGAACATTACACTGTTACACGCTTCTAAAACAGTGTTATTGAACCAAATTTGAAGACCCATAGTAAAATGGCCGCCAATATTTATAATTTAAACACAAAGCTGAATATATTTCTATATTCTCACCCTAATCTTCTTCAAATTGTCACTCTTTAAACTTTTGTAATACACCAAATGTACGAATTATTTTGATACTTGATATACATACATAATTGTCCATCTCTGCAAGTTTGAAATATGGAAGTACAAACATATAAACTTGAATTAAATTTTAATTCAAGTTATTGCCAAACAAATTTTTATACCCTACACCACAATAGTGGGGATTTGTGCTGATGTCTATAACGCCCATAAATATTGTTCCAACACCCAACCTAAAGTATACCGATCTACTCAGAATCACTTCCTGAGTCGATTTAACGATGTCCGTCTGTCCGTCCTTCTGGCTGGCTGGCTGTCCATGTAAGCTTATGCGCAGAGTACAGATCGCAATTTTGAAGATATTTCAATAAAATTTGGTACATAATATTTTTTATCGGACCAAAAACGGATAAGATTGAAACTGGCAGAAATCGGTCCATTATATCACCTGGCCCCCATACAAAAATCCTCCCGAAATTGGTGTTTACCAATCATAAATGTTTGAATTATGCAAGTATCCAAACAAATTTCATCACAAATAAGTAGTTACTAAAACCAAATCACTCCTACAAATTTTGTAAAGATCGGTCCATAACTGATCATATCTCTCATATAAGGCCCACTTCCAAAAAATACTTTAAAGAGCATAACTCTTTTAATAATGTTAGTATCCAAATAAAATTGAACACAAATAAATTTAAAATATACAGAAATGATGACGCCTAAATTTATAATGGTCGGTCCATAATTAGTCGAAACTCTCATGTAAGACCCTCTCCGTAATTCACTTTAACCTCCATAAATCTTTTAAAAGTATTTATATCGAGATAAAGATTAACATAATGTTTATATTCACAGAAGTTATGGCACTAAATTTTTGGATGATCGGTCCATAAGAGCTCATATCTCTCATATCTGAAAACTGAGTGTAAGGTATTATATGGTCGGGCTTGACCGAGTATACTTTCTTACTTGTTAATATTTGGTATTTTCATTAAAATACCGCAAGCCGTTATGTATTTTTTGCAGGACTTTGTAATTTTAAGTAGATTAGAAGCAAAAAATATGGGAAAAAAGTGCGTAAAAGTTTCTCAGATAGTGCTTCGTAAAAACGTAATTCGTTGTGTCGAAATTACTCGTTTAAATTAGTTTTAAGTGATGTGACATTAGGTGTATGAAAAATTGCATTATATTCGAAATAGTTAGGTTTGACATATCGATTCTTTTATGAAAATGTTAAATCACATTTTGCCCAAAAAGCGAGTCTATGTTCTTAAACACATCACGGATTTTGAGTTTTAAGGCTGTAATTGATTCGATTCGATATGTATAATTTATATTTAACATAGTCATATAAAAAATAATTTATTGGTGTTAAATCGCATGATCGAGAAGGCCAATTTCGTGAAATCTGATTGGGAAATTTAGTTTACAATAAATTTATATCACATATCAGTGATATCCATACCATCGAAAATAGACCAAAATTTAGTTGTTAGCGTCACACTATTGCGTGATCCATAGGCCGTAATCGCACTATTAATAATATTCACAAAATCATTAGACTTTTATAAAATATTAGGCCTTAAAACAGATTTATTCTTATATCTTCAGATATATGTAGATCTCCGAGCATATATTCTTTCATACTGCTGGTTTGCAGTATAAATTCAACGGCTTAATATTTCCCAAATGTTCTTAATAGGGTTTTGATCTGGAAAACATATTATATTCTATACGAGTATGGATGTGTTGTCTTGTTGAAAAATAAATTGTTTTTAATTACTATTTTCTAAAAATGCCACTAATTTCTCATCTAGTAATTTAGTGTAATCAGAAGAATTATTTTTTGTGCTTGGAAACGCCAACTCAAACATTCTGTCTTCACAAAAAGCTGGCCAAACCGTCAAAGAACTGCCTCTAAAATTTATTTTTGAGAAATATCGTGGTTCTGTAGCTGTTGAAACCATCAAGGTTGAACTTTTTCCCATCGGAAAATTAATTAGTGCAACTGTTAACAAATATTATTAGCTTACCTGTTTCCAGTTAGTTTTTAAGTATCTTTTAGGGAATTCAAGTCTAGAAGTTTTGTGGCGGAGTAATAAATAGGTTTGGCACAGACAACAGCTTTTGTCCAATAATAGTTTGGAATTTGTTTTAGCAGTCTATGTTTTACTACAACATGTGACCGGTTTATTTTTCTTTAGCAATTTCTTCAAAACTTTTATATAAACTGAAGTTTCAAAAACACTAAGGTACGATCCACGCTGCATTTTATATATTGTTTATCACAAACTGTAATTATAGTTATGAAACACTAACAAAATACTAATAGTCTCCCAAATTTAGATAAAAAGAGAGCATTAACTCTTAAAAACTCCTAAAAAATTGTATACGTTTTAACAAAAAATGTTTGTAACTTTACAACAAATGCAACGTAATGCAAGTAATGCAACGCAGTGTAACGTGATATTCGAGCGAACTTGAATTCATTGTAACAATTGTCAAATTGTACCAATATGTCAACAATTAAAATTTCAAAGCTTTAATGCCATTCCAATATGCTCCTCAGTTAAAACAAACTTCTTTCCAAAAAATTTCTTCTTAATTTATATGCTGATGCCTTCGGTGCGGGCGTAATCTTTAAGTTCACACAGCCGACAAATTTAAACCTATTGCAATTGTTTTCTTATGTAAAATTAGTTTCGCCTTTAAATTTCACTCAAAATAAACTCTTTTATTTGTTATATTAAAACGAATTGCAGTTAGCCGTCACTATTGTAGCCACACTTCATGTGTGTGTGACAAGTCATCATAATTTTCAGCAATATCTGCTAAATAAACAAGAATTTTCGTTTAGAGTAAAAAAAAAAATATTTTTTAGGCTTCAATTTAATATTTCAAAAAATAATTCGGCATTTGTTTGATGTGCGTATGCGAAACGTATTTGACGTGCCAAAACCACACAATTCATCTGGGTTTTTCTTGCCACCGAACCACGAAGAAAACGTAAAAAAAATTTGATTTAAGAAGAAGGAAATAAATGTGTATTTGAAAATACAAACTGAAAAGAATAAGAAAATATGTCATCTTGGGTTGGGCACTGAAAAAATGTACAATACAAGTCAAGCTTTTCCAACAAACAAACAAAAGTATTTGCATGAGAAATGGAAATTTCATTAAATAATTTCTATAAATCAATTTGAATTTTATAAATTTTAACACACATACTCAAACAACAGTATTCATGCTTTTGTGTGTATATGTGTATATATGTGTACTAAAAAGCCTTTTTTGACACAATCTTATCCTTTGAGTTGTATGCTTATACATTTATGGAATTTAAATATTTCTATTTGCTTTTTATAGTTTTTCCATTTGGAATTAGAAATGATACCACTTTTATTTTAATGGCCATTACAACCACTCTGGTCAGTGGCCATGAGACGATAGTAGCAGCAGGTTTTCGTCATTAAACACATTTATGTATTTACGGTATTTTCAGATTTAGAGGAAAAAACTGTTTAAGGAGGAATTAAATGTGTTTACATTTATGTTGTCTTCATTAAACTTTGTGATTTTTCATACAAGTTTTTCAGGAGTAGATACTGTTTTATTTAAGAGTACGAGTTTATGACGCTGTTCAAGTAATCTGACAGTAGATGGATTTTAAACACTTTAGTGAGCTGGTTTGACAGTTGTTAAATCTTGGTTTTATTACAGCTAACATGCTATAGCTGCATGCTGATAAATAATTTGTTTATAGTGACCTTAGCAATTCAGAAAATGTTAACGTATTTTTTAAAAATTATTTTGTATTGAAAATTTGAATTCTCCCCTAAAATGAACTTTTGAATATTAATTAACCAATAATTGACTCAATTAAAAATACATGTCTGAACACCATATAAATAACACTTTTTAATTTTTAGTATGTATCTCTTAGATAAATTGTGGCACGCAAATAACATCTAGTAGATCAGACAAATACACAGTCTAATTTCACAACCATTTTAGCAAAGCTACAAACCACATGAATACCATCCAAACTCTATTACGAAATATCAAAATATATCAAAGACAAATCATGCGCATAGGCAACATTTTTACAACTTCAAACATGTTTGAACGGTTAAATTAAAATCTAAAGCATGTTTTAAGGCAAAACAGTTTAAAAGTAAAGTTCCACAAGAAGACACACTCTTCTAACGCAAAGGATTTTTTAATGTTTATATAAAAACAATTTCGTAGTTAGCTAGGGCAGTTTAATAAATAAATGATGTCACTGAATTTTATTGCATACAGTGTAATTATGATAATTGTGATAGATGTACATACATAAAGAAGGGTTTTAAATGCTCTCTAATGTGACATAAATGGGAAATATTGATAAGATTATTTATTTTTTTTAAATTTGCACATAATACATTAGATTTATTTATGCTTTTATTAAAATTAAATTGTTAAAATGTAAAATTTAAATTCGTTTTTCCTCTTTTAAGTTGTCCTTTTGTCACACGTTTAGAAAAAAGGGCACACCTGTGACTTGCCTTTTGGTATCGCACGAAATGTTTAGAATCCTTTAACATGCGAAAATTAAAACAACCCTAAACTTTATTTTTATTAGTTTTGGCACAGTTAAAGATATAAAATTGGCTATTGGTTTGGAAATAGAAATAAAAAAAAATCAAAATAAATCCAAAAAAAAAAAACGCTTTGAATTTGTTTTTGTTTCACTTGTAGTTTTTTTCTGCCATGGTTTATTTATCATAAAATTTCCATAAACTTTGTTTTAATGGCAAATTTCTCAATATGTATAGTTTTGCAGTGTTTTTTTTTGAAGTCGGCAGAAGGGTTGAACGTTTAAGGAACACTGTTTCTAATGAATTTATTGTGGATAGTAAAAGGACAAAATTATATAAATTACTTGATAAGAGTTTAAACGTTTCGGGGGGAACTTATAACGACTTTAAAAAATCGATCGAAATTATTTTAATCTCGTTGTTTTTAATCCTAAAACAAAATAATATGTTGGATACTATTGAATTATATTTATTTAACTGTTAGCTGATTTGTTGGTAGATTTGAGAAAATATTTTCACATTTTGTGCCATTCCAAAATCAATAGGAATAGTTAAAATCCCAGACTAATAATTTAAAAACATTTCTAACAATGGTTATTGTATCTACATTTAATAATTAAAAAAAACAAGCGATATGTTTTGTAACTCCCATAACTTATTGTAGAAACTAAAGTTAAGAATACACGTTAGGTATTACCAGGAATTGAAAATTCAGTACTATTTTTAGTACTTCGTGATCCTACTGTTCTTGTATACAGGTTTGTCAGATTTGGGGATTTGTTCGAAAAAAAGGAAAGTCAAATATTTGAGTTTGGGCACAGGACATATTCTTGACGATAATTGAAATAATATTTCGGAGATTTTATGGGGACAAACTACTTAGAATGAATACTCTATTATTTTGGGTACTCGACTCTACATAAAACTTTTCGAATCTGTAATGATAGTTTAATCAAACGAACATTTTTTAAATATATTTTTGTTACAAAGTTTTCAGTACTGATTGACTGAATCCGACTGTATTAAGAATAGACTAACTAAATATTTTTAATACTTTTACTACTCTATCTCGTATGAGATTGAAAATACATACCAAGAACTCGAAGTCAGTATCCTAGTGTCGACATTAGCTGCTCATTTTATTCCAATAAAGATATGTATTGTTTATTTTGAGGATGCGTGACATGTAAAAGAAAAGTGCAAATAAGGTTTAAATGGGTCTCCCTTATAAAGTGTGATACACTTACTTTCAATTTAAGTTCCAGTAAAAATTCTTATTCGTTTGACTGAAAGAATATTTTCAAAAGCAGACATTAATATTTTCGTTCCCAAAATGTCCACACAATTTCTTTTTCTTGCGAATAACAAACATTTTCTGAGACGATGGTGCACATTTTCACCGTGATGGTTTTGCTTATCATCAAAATTGTACTATTTTGCAACTAGCTAACTCTAGATTGTGTTGATTTAATTTCACTAGATTTATTTCTATGCTAACAGGCAAACACACATAATTTTTTATTCAATTAATATAGTGCGCACATTTTGCACGAAATATTGGACGTAGAACTAAAAAGTCTATAACTTTTGGGTTCGTATAAAACTCTGTCCGTTTGTTGAAGGCAAAATGGAGCATAGGAAAACTACCTAGGCAAAATCGGTCCAGTACACGCAGAGAAAAAACATGGTTGTGGTAAACATAATCTAAGATCAACATATTATGATAAGATTTATGATTGTAAGCAAAAAATATATAAGTGCCATGAAATATCATATTATGATTAATTATCATCGTAATATTTCTTGTTAATCATAATTTGATATTATAACATCATATTATAACCTAATATAATCATAAAATTGTCATACATCATCAAATTATTACCCAAGGTAACCATATTATAGTTTAAAGTAATCATATTATGATCTAAAGTAATAATATTATGATAGTACTTTATGATAATATGTTAAATTAATATCATTTTATTTTTACTATTTATCATATTATGATAGTATCATAATATGAATGCAAAATTATGCAGTGGTACCAGTTGAAACATTATTTCAAATAAAGACACTCTTATTTTAGTTTTTTATTGCTTAATTTTTATATTTTATATAAAAATACATTTAAAACTTAGTTTTGTAACACAAATATAATCAATAAAATTTGATTCTAACGACTTAACGTCAATAAAAAAACAATTCTTCTCATTATTCAATTCGAAAAGCGTGATAATGAGAATCAAAGAATTGTTAATACAATAAATATGGTCTATAAGTCCAAAAATTGGAATATCTTCTTCATATATTCCCACGTGGATAACCATTCCTGGTTTAAAAACTACATCTTCATATTGGATATAAATATAATTTGTACTGGTAATTTGGAAGTAATTCCAAACTTTTCCAAACAATTGGTTGGTAGTATTTTTGAAGGGCCATGTTTAATTTTCGAATCTACTATATCGTTATAGTTTACTAAGAAATCTAGTAACTTTACTTGATATTTGACATATATTGTCTTTAAAATATTAATTTTGTTGTTAGAGCTATTACTAATATTTTTTAAAACTTTGTCAAATCTCATTTAACGATCCAACTTTTTTATAATATCATCACAGTGTAGCATATTATGAAATTTTGGTTTTAAGTTCGATTTCGACAGCTTAAGAAACAAGTTATTATGTTCAATAACTAATTATTTCAGCTGTTCATCTACAACATATTGAATTGAATCAGATTCACAAACAATATACACAATTTGTTTCAAAATAAAGTATAACGACCCTTCTTCATAGTTGGGAACTAAGTCACCTATAATCAATCCAAAGCATTTGAAAAATTTTAACATTTCTGATGCCGAAAGTTTGAATTTTTTTTTTTTTTGAAAATCGGAATTTAAAATTGGAGGTTTGTTTCTACCACATAGGGCCATAGTTAAATGTAAGAATTCTATAGTTCAACTGCTCTGTAGAAAAAAAGTTGTAGTGTGCAATCAAACGATTTCAAATAAAAATCATAGCATAATGACAAACACCTGCCAGTAAGTCATGCATGACGTTTACGCTATAATATTTGTTACATGAAAAATTTTCAAGTTATTCCCAACTGAAACTTCGTTAACTCCTGTGAGCCTGACATTATTAATTATTAAATATGTTGCGTAGTTCTCTGGATTTCTTAGCATAGTATAACTCGGCAGATAATATTTTGAAATTTTATACATTTTATTTTTATTATAAAAGAACAAGTCTTGTTGGAATGGTAAGAATCGGTCCACGACTTTTCATAGCCCCATACAAATGTCATCCCGGAATATTGCTTTATAAAAATAAGTTTCATGCAAAGAAAAATCTTAAAACGATATTTTGTTTGCATCACTTTATATTTGATCATGTAAAGCCCAGTTCCGAAAATAACTTTAATGTTAATAAATCCCTTATAAAAAACCTATTAACCCTTTAACGCCTAAGACCGTCTATAGACGGGCATCAGTTGAGTATTAAAAAACCCGGGTTTTCCCGTTTAACCACTAAGACCGTCTACAGGCTGTCTTCCTTGTTTTTGTCCTGGATCTTTCCAGGAGTATTTTTTTCTAAATTGGAACTGAAATTCATAATTTTCAAATGAAATACATGCTAAAACAAAAATTTATTTTTGCAATTGGAACGTATTTTCAATTTCAGGTATTTAAGGGTTAAGTTGAAATTCCACACAAATAATCCATATTTACATATAAAATAGCGAACCGCACTATGACGATAGGTCCATATTTGAGCATAGACCAAATACTCGTATAAGGTCAAATTCGGAAAATCATTTTTTTTTTGTTTTTTTTTTATAATTTTATAAAACTGCGAAGCTTTTGGCTTATCTGCAGAAAACACCCAGAGTCTTTGGCGGGAATCGAACCCGCAACCCTTTGTCTGATAGTCCGGCACTCTATCGCCTAATCTATCGGGGCACTCTTTTAAGCATCTTTATCAGGTTGAAATTCGACATACATAAGTAATCAATGCATGTATATATAGATATATAAATCATAGTAAAAAACTTTATGGCGAAATAGTTGTAGCTCCGAAAGAGGAACCACTTCCGAATAACACTACCAAGGTAATAATTTTTATGTATATCGTCACCTAAAATGCCCAAAGACGTAACCCTCATTATCATAATTTTACAGGAGAAGCAAAAAATGAAAATCGCGATTTCTTCACATCTTGGGGGTTACTCTCTATTGCGATGCGAAAGCAAATGCGATGCGATAACCATACAATTTGTATGCTTATCGCATCGGAATAGAGAGTAACCCCCCTTGTCTTAAGATAGACGACAAACTTATTTCTTATTTACTGTATTTTAGCCTTGCGTTCTTTGGGCATTTCAGGTGACGATATATACGTATGAATGCAAAAACTATATTCTTAAATTATGTAATTATCCATAGATCACATATAAGATCCACTTCCTAGATTACCTGAATTACCCATAAAATTCTTGTAAATTTTTTTTTTTTTTTTTTTTTTTTAATAATTCAAGGAAATTGAAATTTTTTTTAATAATCCAAAAATTGTTTTGTTGTGCGGATGTCAGCTGTTTTGTACTGTCACAATTACTTAACAATTTTTGTTTTCAACAGGTTCGTCCGCAACGGCACGGAAAGTAATACATCTATAATCTATTTAACAGAATCAAGTCAGCTGATTCGGAACGGAACAGAAAGTAAAGACAAATTCTGCCTTTAATCACACCAGAGGACAGAAAGAGACCATTCACATTTGCTAACCATTCGCAAATTCATTGCTTTTGCATTGCTTTTACTCGACAATAATAAAAATGTGCATTGCTGTTTGTTTACTCATTCCTTATTACTGTTTACTATTTTACATTCTCTTTTTGTTATGCCGTTATACATCAAGCAACGAAATAATTCAATGCCACATGAAAAAACTAAAAACATTCACACCATTCGTCCAGTATTCGTTGCTTTCAGTAAATGAAAACATAAAGAAAGAGCAAAAACAATACAAAACCTAATGAGAAAATAAATATTTTTTGGTTGCTGCTTTATGTGCGATATGTTGACAGTAAACTAGTAAAGTTTGATATTTTTTGTTAGTATGTAAAACTTATACAATCAGCATTGAAACCATTCATACCAATCGTTAAGTATTCATTGCTTTTGTATAGTATACGTTTACATTTGTACAAGACATGCAATGCAAGCATAATTTTTCGTTACACTCCGTTTTGTGAATAATGACATGTATTGCTTTACGGAATTGATTTGTGTTGTCAACATGAGGTTCGTTTTTTGTGATTGTATTCAAAATCTAAAATTAATCAATCAATCCGTTCTCTGAATCACACTTCTGCTATATTGGTGGTGGGTATATAAGATTCCGTTCAGCTCTTACTTGTTAAAAATAAATTTTAGTTATTGTTGAGGCTGCTTCTAATTTGTTCATGTGCGGTGTTTAACTTAAATAACTGTATAAGAAACAAAGATATTCATGAAATTGATTTATAGACATATTTTATGCAAAATAATTTAATATTTCTTATTATTGTTTATTTGACCTTTTTTATTAAGATTTTGGGAATTATTAAAGTTTTAGGTCTTTTTTATAATATATTTAAATTTCGCTACGCTCTGAGTTTTATCCTGAAGAAGCGAAATATTGAAATAAAAATTAAAATATTTCATAAAAAAGACCTAAAGCTTTAATAATTACCAAAATCTTAACAAAATAATTTAATATTTCTTTAATTTTATGCACAAATTTAATTTATTTTTTTTTCTTTCTTTTAGGTAATAACAACAATTTAATTATAAAATTGCACGCACAGTTATGTTTGCACATAAATGTGGTTGGTAAGTGATATAGATACGTTTTTACACACACGTTTTAGAGTTTTTTTTTTTTATTAATCGTTTTCAATATTTATACGTAAAAAATACTGTGAGCGTCAAAATAAAGTCAACAACACATGTTATTAAAAAAAGCTTAATTATATTAATACAAATTATATTATATTGCATTTTTATATATGCAGTTCTTTAATTGGAATTGAATTAACAAAAAAAGAAACAAAAACAAAAATGTATATAAATCTAATTAATTTATTTTCAAATAGACCAATTTTTATGCGTCAAAATAAAGTAAACAAAGCCTCAAATACGTAGAAACCACATTAGTGGATACTGGATTCAGAAGCTATCAGTCCATAACTGGTCCACTTCTACTATGCCACCCATAAATCTTTTGTAAATAATATTATTGAGATCAAATTCAAACAAAAAAGCCTCATCTTAGATCTTAACCTTTTTTATACTCTGTTTCTTAACTTGTTGAGTATATGGAAAAATGTAAATTACAGTAAGAATCGGTAGTTTCATCAATTATAAATGGTCAAAATTAGATAAAATTTCAAAACATTTAAAATAAAATTACATTAGTGAAGTACGACTAACAGGTTTTAATATTGTCTTTCAAACAATATATAAAATACTAATAAAATTTGCACTAAGACTGAATAGAAAACACAGAATTAGGATATTCTAGTCCAGTGTAGTTTCTGTTCTGATTCTAAGCAAACATTGTATTTTTAACTATTCTAACATTTTGTATTAAAAGCAAGGTACATTTTCATAAAAAGATGAGTTAGGACGTTTTCTGACTTAACTAATGAAATAATAATTTTTTTCGAACTAGCAGAGATGCAATTCTACCCTAATTGTACTAAAATGTTCAATTTATAGTCTAAGATAATTTTAAGTTAAAATCTAAATTAAATTTAGCGAAATTTATTCAGATTAAATAGCAATTTTGGAATATACATTAATATATTAAAATTGTGACTGTTTATAGTCTTCGTAATAGTGAAAACTTGGTCATTTTCTGAAAGAATGCTCAAACAAATGTCTCTTAGTTTTATTCATAAACTGTTTAAAAGTATAAATAGTTAAAAATGACACGACTACCATCACTGATGACAATCAGTATATTCAGAAATTGTTAAATTGTTCGTTAGTTGTGAAAAAAAATCTAACATTTGTCTACTTTTGGTTTAACTATGCCTTCAATATCGCCAATGACTTTGTCCTACTCAACATTTAGATAACACAATGTTAAAACCTACATTTAACTGACCTAAAAGTTGCTGATGAGATTATAAATTTATGTGATCACTTTTTAAATGCACACTTGAACCATGGGAAAGTGTTTCTTGTCAGTGTAAAAAACTAAATGCAAAATTCAACAAAAACAAATATCATTATTAACCTTTACATTTCTTGCTGCAAGTGAAGTAAAATCATTAAATGATTCACATGTGCAAATACCCTACATACTCGTATGTGTTCTAAAAGCAAGTAGATATTTGTAATATTGACCTTGAACTTGGCTGTCTCTAACTACCAACTTGTTGCAACGTACTACAAGTTATAAACTTGAAGTGGAACAGTGAGTGGTCAAGGAGAACTTAAAGAAATAAGAAGAAAAACATAAAATGAATTAAAAGCGATTCTTTTCTCTGTTTGTGAACAAAATTTTTAATGATACATAAAACTCTATGTTTGTATTTTAAGTCAGAACAGTAGACGCAGCGAAATGATCTTTTAAAATCTTTTTTACACATTTTACTTACGTTTACAGAGGCATTGCTTATAATACTTATGTATGTATGCATGTAGTTGATGTTGTTGTGATTTACTTGTGAGTATCTCTAGAAATAAATTTGTAAGTAGCAAAATGCAATGAAATAGACAAAAGATAATTTACATAGACATAAAAATGATTAATGGCATATGTCAATGATGGCCCAAACAGAACGTCTGCAATTCAACAATTATCTAGTGACGTTATTATTTGACTTAATGTGACTACTAGACCGTAGTATGAAAATTTAGTAGTAGCATAAGACGTCATATTAATTCACTAAGTTACTTCTTGAATTCTAAATATAAGTTTCGTATCGTTTCTAGTAGTGATGTGGTGATAATGGCTAAATCCGTAAATCTTTATAATTTAATAATGTTTTCTTCTCAATTTCTAAGAGTTGTATATAGATTTTTAAAAACCATTCTGGAAATTTTTGCGTATATAAATTTCTATATTCTTTTTCTTATCTTAATATTCTATAGAGTTAAGCCTCAGCTTCTACAAACCACTGCATTGAACAACTTGTAGTTATTTTGATTGAAGAATTTAATACTCCGATCTAGCATCATCCGTTAATGACAACTGTTTTTCTAACCACTTATTTCGTTAATTTTTATGAAATGACATTTGCTTTGGTTATAGAATTGGTAGATAATACTGACCGTCCGTAAGAAAAACTTGTGGCAAAAAAATTAACAATTTCAAACTTCTTTTTTCGAAACCACAAATTTAACTATAGTTATTCGGCTAAACTCTATTCGTTGTTCTCGCCTCACTAGCACATATTTTATTCTTAACATTTAATGCTTTTATATGCGCATCAAACGTTCCAAGTTAATTGTGCAGCATGTATACCAAATTTATGTTCTTTTTTTTATACAACTGCATCGAATAGAGTATAAATATTTAATGATGCATCATTTAGTTTTATGGTCAGCAAAATATTATAAACAATTTGTTTTACAATTAATTAAAATTTTGAAAAGAAGAACAAAGCAAGACAATTAATGCTCTACTAAAAAAGATTTTTAGCATTTGAGCATAAAAGTGAAACTATCAATTGCCATGATTAGGACTTTGCTAATGAATGTTCTTTATCGAAACTTGAAAGATACATTTTGTTACACTTAAAACAGATACTTTGGCGAAATTTAATACAATGGGACTGATGTTTTGTAATTTAGTTCAATATTTATGATTCTTCTCTTAAAGTGTCGAGTTATAAACTTAAAACCTATATTTTAAATAAATTGATGATCGCAAGCGATATTTAACTATATATTTAAAACCACTAAAGGAATATTTGTGATGTTTGCACATAAATCGTCTTTAAAAGTAAATTTTAGCGTATTATTTAATCTTATTATTATTCTTGTTTTCTATAATATTTATCATTCAATACTTTTAAAATTTTAGAATTTGGAAATCAATAAATTGCTTTAAATTTGTGATGGCTTCACATGACTTTGTTTAAATAAATACCACATCTGGGACGGCCTTGAATCTGGTTTAAACTCTTTCCTTATTTCACTTATTTCTAAAACGAAATTTCTCGCTAAACAGCACTTCACTGTTCACAAATGACTGAGAAAAAATTAAACTTTAAATTTTTGTACGGATCCAGAAAATCAACTATTAACACGCTCATGAATAAAAATAAAAATATTCGTATCATGACAAGATTAAACCTGATCAGATTAATATTAGTTTATGACCTACTTAATAAAATCATATTAACGAGAATAGAACTCTTACACATTTTATTAGTATCATGGTAAAATTTAACACAATTTAGTTATAAACCAACTTTTATAAAAAATAAACAAAATTTTAAAGAAAACACTTTAAAGCGAATTAGTATGATATTAGTTTAAGTTTTAGAAAATCTATGTTTGGTGGAAAATTGGACATAGTTTTGTAAATCCCAGGTATATTTCTAATTTTTAACGTTCGATTAACCTTAAATATTTAAATGTATACTTGATGTGGGATATCATTTTAGTTTGTAACCACGTTTTCACGCCTTCAAATAGAACTACATACCTCCAAATTCTATCCTATAGCTTCATGGAAGTGCATTAATGTACCAAAATATAAACTTGTCACATACATACTTGCGGCAAATATACTATTGCCTATGCAATCATACATTTTTGTCCCAACCAACTTTATTGTTGACTACATTTATTTGAATAACAACTTGGTTTTACAAATGTTTTGGTTCACACTATAAGTTTACATAGATAATTATCTTAAAATGATTAATTTTTAACGATGTTATCTTAGTGAACATGCCAAGTACAAATAGATATTGTTGTATTTAATCACCACATGAATACAAATACTTATAATATTATGATATTTTATGATGCTACACATTAGCAATATTCTGATCATATATGTTGGAAGTCTAGCTTTTGATAAAGGCCAAATAATAACAAAACAAATCTATTTTCTAGATTTTATACAAAATGTGTTCTTTATTCAATAAATAATTTTCAGTAAGTGACAAAATAATATTTTATGTTAAAATATGAAATAAAAACTATATTTATTATAAAACAAAAATTCTAAATATATAAACAAAGTATTTGTATTGCAAAGTACAAAATCAGAATATTTCAACAATATATATGGATCAAAATTTGACAGTTAGCGGAAAATCCAATCCACAACCATATTTTTCATTGCGTATATGTATATTGGAAAAAATACTAATATTTTAGAAAACATCAAAACTATATTATTTTTGAATAATTCAGCACACGGTAATCACTAGACTTAAGTATTTGGGGAAACAATGTGAAACGATCTACTTTACGTGTAATAAATATAAAATTTTTATTTTAACGTTTAGTATTGTGAAATTATGTTTATTTTTTTAATTACAATATTTTGTACAATTTTTTATTTTTTTATTTTTATTTTTATTGCCTTTAATTATTTATTGAATCTTCATATAATGAAATGACAATAAGTATTCAAATATTAATACTAAAAAGAAAATAATAAGCCCAGCCAGTGCTAGACAAAAATTTTTATGATACTACAAAAATTTACATCCACTGATCCAATCATCTGTTTTGCGCTTGAGTTAAAGCAAGGGTATCCCTCCTTCTCAACCGATTGTGGCCACTAAAGTTAAGGATGTCTCGTGCAAGTGGGTTTGGATGCTGTTCAAGTTTGCTGACATACTTTGACGCATATTTTGTAAATTCGACTTTTACTAATGGCACGCCTAGATCTTTGTGGATTCGAGAATTTTTAACATACCATGGAGCTGCAGTAATTATACGTAGAATTTTTTTTGACCCCTTTGAATTTTTTCAATGTTTGATGCTGAGGCAGTACCCCATAATTGAATTCCATAACACCAGATTGGCTTTAGTATTGCATTGTACAACAATAGTTTGCAATCCAACTTTAGTGAAGAATTTCTGCCAATTAGCCAATTAAGTTGCACTGCTTTTAATCTCATCTGTGCAAGTTTCGCTTCAATATGAGACTTCCAATAATAATAATATGAATGATATATAAAAAAAAGCTGTTCAATCGCCTGATCCAAGCCCAGAGTGAATTGAGTTATATTATATTTTTGGTCATACATACATAAATGGTATAAATATTATTCTGAATGATTACTGAAATGTAATCAACTTAAATATTCCACTATAAACTTATATTTATACCCATAACTGAAACTTATCTTGGGATATTTTTACATGATCCCGAAGAAATGCTTTATTTAGATTTTTGCACATGGGTCGAATTTTCAAAAATATTTGACATATGAGTGAATGAATGATATCAGTCCGTATATGACTTAAATATTAACTACAGAGTTTTTTCTAATTTTCCAATCGTGAATATATCCTTTTGGAGTTGGTACTTCAACTCACCAAGTATTTGCTTTTACAATATTCTTTAACTACTTGAGTTTAAAATTAAATATCTTTATCACGTCCTTATGCTTATTGAATGCGGTGACAAATACATTGCTGATATATCAGATATATTTTCTAGTACTTTATTTACAACAATTAAAAGTTAATTTTACATTGTTTTCTAAATAATTTTTGTCGAACAATTTCTGTCAAAGATCAAAAGCAATAATGCCGATTTGTTTTAAATTTTAACAACTTTTTTTTTGCCTTCTTTGGGTATTAAATTTAGTTTCACAAATCTGCTAGTTTTTAAACACCCATTCATTTCAAATACACATCTACAAGTATGTACGTAATTATAGCTTACAAAATGTGTAGCGCTTCGAGTGCTTAGAAAAACGTAACGAACCCAAAAAAAAAACCCTAAATGAGAAACCCAAAATGTTACTTAACAAATGATTTTCATCTTAATTAACAAACAAATTACACGGCAAATGAATGTAAACAAAATACTCAAAGCACATGAAAATAAATGCCGCTTTTTTCGTTTCAAATATTCTCATGATCGTGAGCTTTCAAACAAGTTGCAAGCGAACATGTTGGGCAGAAATAATATAAAATATATAAACAAACCAGCCAGCCAAGTTAAGAATGAAATTGAAACGGAAATTGTAAAAGAAAACAAAAATAACAACGGGTATAAACAAGAGACCACAACAACAACAACATCAACAGTAAATGAGCGCTTTTGGGCTTTTGTAGATTGATACAATCAGTTTGAGAGTAAACGCATACGCGAACGGTTGTAACACCTGTTAAACGTTTGTTGAACGGAGTAAATAAAGTGCTCGTTTACGTTTAGTTTTTAGAAACAAGAGAATTTTAAATTAAAAAAACACGGTGTAAAGCGCTTTAATTTTATATACAAATGTTATAAAAGTGAAGGAATATAAAATATAAAAAAAAACACAAAGTTTAATGAGATCTATATAAATTTAAAATTTAAATGTTTATGTTTTATTTCTTAATATAAAAAGTCTAAATTAAAGACAGCCATCATAAAATTGCCAAAAAAGAAATTATTATCAATCAAGTGCAAAAAAAAGTAAAACCAGAATAAAAATCAAACCTTAACAAGGTGGAATTTATAATACATATTATAAAAAATACAAAATCATCTAGAAAAAATTAAATCAGACTTATAAGTGGATAAACCGTCATCATTGTCAGCAAAATCTTTATTGTAAAATAATAAAATCGGATTATTGTGTAAAATCCCAAAACAACGGCAAATCTTATTGTCTGATCAATACAAAAGACGCACAGAAAATCAAAATCCACCAAGAAGTCAAACATTTAAAGGTGCGTTTTTTTTTGTCTTTTTTTTTTGTATCCCAATAAAAAACAAACCAAAAAAAATATAAAAGCCAGAAAACAAAAAAAGAGTCATACCTCTTACAAACTCGTACAACATTATATAGAAATTTCTTGTCACATTGTCACCATGAGACGCTTGTATAAATACAATAAAACTAAAATCAAAATAAAAATCATACTGAAACAAAAAAGATAAAAACAATTTCATAAGTAACAGCAAAAGACCTACGATTTTATGTTTCTGTAGTCGTATTGTTAGTGTTGTTGTTGTTTACGTTTAGTTTGTAAAGCAGAAATTCCTTAATTTGGTATTCTGTGGGTTTAGCTTATGCGATTTTGATAGGCATCAAAATGCAAGTAATATCGTTATTTAACGCTTTATATTCTATAATTCGTATACTAAAACTACATATATACTTATGAGTGTGTGTTTGTACATATGTATTTACCTTGGCAACGTTAAAAATGTGGGCCTGGAAGAAACCCATTGTTTTCTAAGTACTCATATTTCTGTTGTACTTGTTGTACATCTATACAGAAAAAACTCAAAATAATGGTTGACACAAAATAAACCGTGAAACGAAAGAAAAATAAAAATTATATAAAATTATTTATAAACAAGTTAGAGTCATATATTCGGCTGAGTCGAATCATAAATACCCTCCAACTAAATATAATGAGAAATATAAAAACTATATAAACTATATAAAAACTATATAATACCAGAATATCCTAATTCAATGTTTTTTATTCAGTCTTGGCAAAAAGACATTTTTCCATATTCACCACAACTTAAGAAACAGAGTATAAACAAGGGTAAGGTTCTTCTTTTGATTAAATTTGATCTCAATAACTTTCTTTGCAAAAGCTTTATAAGTGGCATAATAGAAGAAGACTTTTACCATTAAATTCCAGTATCCAGTAACGTGGTTTCTACGTATTTGAGGCTTATTTTGGTTGAATCTCAATAACGTTATTTGCAAGAGTTTTACGGTTGATTGTTATACTCGAAAGTGGACTTAATTTGGGAGCTATTACCAATTATAGACTGGCATATACAAAATTTAGAAGCATAATTGCTGTTTAGTCGATATTAGTATCAGTTCTGGATACAATTTCGTTGGTTCAATATCGATAATTATTAGAAATTTTTGTTGGTTAAATTGTTGTTCGGAAATGGTCCTTATATGGCAGCTATGAGCAATTATGGCCCCTGTTCTCTAATTTCGGAACAGAGGAATTTATAATATAGTATATTTACATATGTTTATGATACATATTTGTAATAGGGGATATGGTTAAATATGGACCGATATTCTACATGTAATATTTCGGATCGGTATCGTGTTTATAAAAGAATTATAAGTATTGAAATGATTTTCGGAAGTGGATCTTTATGGGGGATATATGGTCAAATATGGACCGAAATCCACCAAATGTTGTAGTATAATTTTTGAGTATATGTAAACAATTCACATACAAATGTAAAGTTTTGAGTCGGTACCGATATTTATAAGATAGGTATAAAGAATAATGTCTTTTTCGGATGTGTTCCTTATATGGGAGCCATGACTAATAATAGCCGACCCATTGCATCATAGAAATTAGTACAACAATTTATATATCTATGTATATGGATTATATGTGACAAATGTTAACCTGGTCACATATAACATACATATTTATAACAGATTTATACGTATTTAAGTGAATTTTAGAAAGAATTGAGCCTGTTTGGGGGTATGGTCACACATGGACCGATCTAAAAAAATTTCGTTTTGAGATTTCTTTGTATATGCAAATTATTTTTGCTGAATTTTTATTTGATATTGCAATTTTATAAGCATTTATTTGCTACTGAGCCATATTTCCGTATGGAGGCTATGAGAAATCATAGTTATTATCTGTAATATATTTTTAAAAAAAATAAAAAAAATATATCATACTTTGCTGGAGATTTTAAAACAATTTGGTCCATAACTCTTGTGATACTGTATCGATTTATAAGGTTTTCAATGCCCAACTGCTTAGAAGAATTATAAACAGCTTTTGTTAACTTTGCTGATTTTGATTACATATTTTTGATGTGAGACTGTTTTATACAGACAGACAGATATACAGACAGACAGACGAACAGATAGACAGACAGACATAGCTCATTCAACTTAGAATTCCATAAGAATCAAGTTGGGTTTTAGATGAATATATCTCAATGTTACACACGGTATGACAAACTTATATATACCCTCATTCACCACTTTTTACAGATATAGATATGTACATATTTATTATATGTCTAAATTATGTATGTACAGAAGCACACAGAAGTTATAATAAAACGGGTGTGTTTATAATGTTTCATGTATTTGTTGATGATTTAAGGGATTTTTCCGCAAAATTAGAAATTTATACAACAAAGTTTCCTTCTTAAGTCTTTTGTTTTCCACCAACTTTGAAAATAAGAAACAGGGTCACAGCTTAGAATTAAGTATTGTGTGCGGTTACTACAAGGTTTAAAGGTTTTAAACATTTTGCAAACGCCCACACTTTCCAGTTTGTAGTTGAAACTTATGAAAACAAAACAGATCAATTTAATTAATCAGCTTGTTCAACGAATGCAGTGAATGAATGCAATATAAAAAAAAATATCATTTGTATTTTTAATAACATAACATAATAAATAATTTGTATATATATTAACAGCTTGTTTATGTTACACGTTTGAAGTTGAACGAAACTGAACGAAACGTCAACAATAACGTTACAATTTGCGTTTATTTTCTTCATTTGTGTTATGGACGAATACATTAACAATATGTCAAATCAAAGTATTGTCAATTTAATTTAATAATTTAATTTACTATAATAATGGCTACTCTACGAGCAAAAATTAATTAACAGCTGGATGTACATTATAAACAAACCAAATTATTGGCGTATTCGAGTATTTTTGAAAAAATTTAAATTAAATTAGTAAAAAAAATATGTTTTCATCATCATTATACATTGCTTTTATATACATAAATAAGCACATAAGTAATTGTTGGTGTATATTTAAACTTTTTTAGTTTCAGTTTTCATTTTATATTGTTTTTAAAGATTTTTCGGTTTCTATATGCATGTATATTTCGTTTGAACGAATAAAGTATTTTATTCGTCTTGCTTACGTTTATTTGACATTTAAAAACGCGATACATAAACCAAAAACAAACGTTATTTGTCAAGAAATTACTTTCGTATTACATAGCCCAAAATAAGAAAAACTTTATTCATTTTTATCGTTTGTTTTGTTATTCATCTTACATAAACAGGCTGTAATTTAATTTCCTTGAATTATTAATTCAAGTGTCAAATTACATAAATATTTTGTAGTTTTAATAAAAATGTTTAAATATATGCTATCAGTACCCCTAATCTTGCTCGTACCAATACAAAGTTTAGATATAATCAAGAGTAGCATGCTTTTGGTGCTTCGGTTATTTTAAAACTAGTTGTCTCATTGAATATCGATGTACTTGGGCCCTTTAGCATTTGTATTGTTGTGATCAAGGTTAGAAAATGCCATGGTCAGCTCAAACATTCAGTTTTACGAACAAAGTCTGTTATAAATGAAGCAAGTGAGCATCACGAATCTTGTTTCTCACAATTTTCTAGTAGAGGGAAATTATTTTGTCAATTACAGGAGCCAAATTACCGCATTCGTGGTCGAATTAGCTATCGTATCGAAAAATGATTTCGATATCGAAATTATGATAAAATGTACTAAATTTCTTGCTCGATACGATCAATTTTACTCGATATCGAATGCGGTAATTTGGCTCCAGGTCTGGGAATGCAATAACCATATTGCTCAGGAGATTCCTTAGATGTTAAAACAGTCGAGTGTTAACCCGATTCCATCTTTGTTAGTGTAAATTAAACCCAGAGTTGAGAACAAATCTCTAGGTCACAATATAAAATTCTTTATCATAACTAGGCTTTAAATAAATTATTTAATGTTCTTTGATAATTAAGTGATATAAAATATAAAATTTCCAAATTCCCTGAACTGAGACATTTAACAAAAAGTTTGCAACTTATTTAATTTGGATTTAGTTAGGATTGCAAAATGTTATTTATAAATATTCAAACTAAATTTTTAATTAAGAGCAAATCAGTTTTAAAAAAATCTTTTACATTGCTACACTATTACTTGAAATATAAAACAATTTCTTTCAAGTGTTTTTAAGAATTTAAAACGGTTCATAAAGCACTGATTTAAGTTAAGTGCACAAAGTTACAAATATTTTTGTGGTTTATAGATTTTGGTAGTCTTCAAATATTAAATAATATTTAATGGAATTTCATAGATTTATGCTACAAATTGAGTTTGTTACAGCATTATGTTAAATTTTTTTAAATGCTTAAAGCATACATGCATGTGACTTGTTAAGAACATTTCCGATAAAGACATTCAATCATACAATTTTTCCACAAAGTCATTTTATGCATTTATTTTTTCTTAATAATTCTAGAGGGGAATTTTTGAATCACAAAAAAATATAAGTTTTCTTATAATATGATATTTACCACTTGTGAATTAAATACATAAATATTAAGTGCCTCTTGTTATACATGTTGGATTAAACTTATCTGCAGATAACCTAATTTTAAATTGAATTACTTATAATGAGTATGTGTTCGTTTAATGTGTATATTTTAATGTTTTTTTTTATACATATGATGCAATTTATCAAGCCTCTAAAATTTAAATATCGTGTGCCACTAATATCGTGATAAATAATTGTCTGGGATTCACATTAAATTATTTTTCTTCTTTTCATCTCTAATGCATGTCTTTGAATTAAATTAATAAATTAAATGTTTAAAATAGGTCAATAAAATATCTACTAAATAAGAAAGAAAAACGGTTAAATGAATATATTTAAATTAAACGGGTTTTAAATTGACAGATATGTGTCAGTTTAATGCAATTAGTTGACATCTTCATTTTCATCAAATTACATACTTGTAAATATATAAATAGCCATATTCTATGTGCAAATGTAGGAAAATTATTTATAAACAGGATACAGATAATTACCACATGCAGTAATAATACTGTTATAAATCAATTACATATTCATATGCGTGTATATTACATAATAAATCCATGAATAAAACAGGATCAATTATTTGTATCCCTGCAGGTTCTTTTAAAAATAAATAATAAATTCGGTCACAACTACGGGGATCTTTTAATACAAATTTATTTTCTAGTTAAAACAACTGAGGCATTTGATAGAATATTTCTTTAATTTAAAAACTTTTCATTTTAAATACAAAATGGGGATAAAAAGAAAAAGTGCGCTAATACCTTCACAATTTGTAGTTTTTTTGTACATTTATTAATTAAATAATCATTTTCACTATTTTTACCCTACAGCACTGTAGTGAGGAGAGTTTTATGCATTTGCGTTCATGTTTCTTGTCCAAATATAATAAAGCCATACACACCTTAGAGTTCATTTATTTAAATCTTGTAATTAAACAATAAGTCGTAATTTTGATGATTACTCAGCAAAAATCACTAAAACACTGTTATAAATATTTATATTGTGATAAAATTAAACACCGACAAATTAAATGACTAAAGCTGTGCCCAATTAATCGAAGCATTTGAATCATTGCTATCGCAAGAAAAAAATACCAAATATAAGTTTTATGCGTAGAATTATGTAACAAATTATGTGACAATCAGTCTATTTTCGAAAAACACAAACGACGAATAATTCTCTTCAAATTCTTAATAATGCCACACAATTTAAATCATAATAAGAAACTTTAAGCAGATCGTTTCATGTATGCCAGCATTCAGCTTTGTTAATCACAGCTCCTTAATAAGAAACACTTTGAAAATTATTTTATTGATAGTGAAATCCAATTCGAAGGAAAGACGTAAATAATACTAATAGTTTTTTTTTGCTAGCATAGTTTTCTTAGCTCTCCCACAGACATATCTGCTAAATGTTGAACTGATGCACTTTAACCAGTGAATCAAATTACCTCAAATAGGTAGTACTAATGATTTAATTAAATTTGGGAAGATTGCAGCAGAAATGGCTATTGTAACGCACTTAAGTTTCTTGCATTCAAAAATTACAAAATCACAGTTACATCACTCTTCCGAAAATAACTTAGACCGCATAAATCTTTTGAAACTTTTCGCAATGCACTTCCCTAAAATCTAAACAATTTTATTATTACTCCCAATGAAATTAATATTCGAATATATAACAGTGATGGAAAACTGAAAAATTGAAATGATACTGACCGTCAGCAAAACGAGTACTTTTTCAACATTTTGGTACTTTTTAGGAAACATATTTTTAGTCAAAAATAAAATTAAAAATCCATTTAAAAATATTTCAAAAATAAAATTAATTCAGTTTAATAAAAAAAACTATTATAACAGCAAACTAAAATTTAATTAATTTTTATGTAAAAATATATGTTTCAAAAATATTTATTTGTTGTCGGTTAAGATAATAAACGTATGAGTATTTCTGCATTTTGTTAGTGTTAATGTTAATATCATTAATAGATCGTTTACCAATATGTTTAAAGTTTTCAAACTCATATGATACACAAAAAATCACAAACAAGAAATGAGAATTAGAAAAATGTACGAAACAAAAGAAATTTAAAAAATTTATCAAAATAGTACCACAAACAACTTTAATTCTTAATTCATCTTTTGTAGATTAGAATAACGAATTTGTGCATTCCTTATGTTCTTGTTTTGAAGCCAATGTGGTCAATGATTATAAAAACAGTAACGCTGGATTTCTAAACAGGGAACATAGCAAAACAAACAAAGAGTACTAAATATGATGTGGGGGTACTGTGGTATTTTTGTTGTGAAAAAGTACTGAAAATAGTAATATAGTATTGAATTTTCCATCACTGATATATAAATAGTTTTTAAATCATCATTCTTAGCAAGCTCGGTGTTCAAAATACATCAAAGACGAAAATTCCTCTGATTAAGAACGCTTTTTATCGTTTGCTTATATGCGAATCAAGCTGTTTACACGCCTAAAAAAGTACTTATTAAATTTGAATTTAGTACCATTTGAATATCTTAATTTTTCACGCTAACAAAATGTTACAAGTAGAGTATACAAAATCGTTAACCGGCTAAACTTTGTATTTCGACTTTTTGACAATATTTGTACCCTACACCACCATACTGGGGATTGGATTTGTGCTGATGTTTGTAACGCCCAGAAATATTGGTCCAACACCCACCTTAAAGTATACCGGTCGACTCAGAATCACTGGAAACTGGTGGAAATCGGTCCACTATTTCACCTGGCCCCCATTCAAATTTCCTTCCGAAATAGCGGTTTACCGATCATAAGTATTTGAATTATGCAAGTATCCAAACAAATTTCATCACAAATGAGTAGTAAATGAAACCAAATCAGATCAACAAATTTACTGGAAATCGGTCTATAATTAATCATAGCTCCCGTATAGTGCCCAATTCCGAAAATCACTTTAAAGTGCATAACTCTCTGAAGAATATCGGTATCCAAATAATATTGAACACAAACAAATATGTTGTGTATATAAAGAAACAATATTATTATGATCAGCCCATAATTTGTCGTAGCTCCCACTTTCCACTTCCGAAATTCACTTTAACGACCATAAATCTCTTAAAAATGTTAATATCCAAATAAAATTTTACAAAAATAATTTTCATATATAGAGAAATGATGACACCTAATTTTATTTCACTTTAACCTCCATAAATCTTTTAAAAGTATTTATGTCAAGAAAAAGTACAACACACAAAATATTTATATTCACAGAAATCATGGCATTAAATTTAGGTCCACAATAGGTTATATCTCCCATATAGCGCCCATTTGTAAAAAGCTGTTTTATATACTAGGTGCAGGGTATTACATAGTCGGGCTTGACCGACTTTACTTTCTTATTTGTTTTTTTTAAGTCACTCAAGCTGATTAAAATATGTTGAAAAAATTTTTAATAACCAAATACAGCCTGTTTGTGAGAGAAAACTAAAATGTGTACGTTTTCGAGATTGATTAAAACTGATTGCGATTTAAAATGTTTACATTTGTCGAGCAATTTTATCAATTAAAAATTATTTATATTTATATAATTTTTTTTTGAAATTTTTTATTTCTTCCGCTTTGCATTATTTATTTCTTGTAAAAATATAACGCAAATGCAAACATTGTACTTGCAAATTAATTTTATATACAATAGTAAAAATATATAAAACAGAAATATTACTCTATAAGCCATGTCACAGAATTTAATTCTGTTCGTAAGTGGAATTAATTCTGTATTTTGCTTTTATAGAAAAAGTAAAACGAAAATTTTTTTCGAACTGAAACTTAGAAATTCTTTAAATTACAATTCCACATAGCAAATTAAAACTGCTTTCATTCCGAAAAAAACATGACTTTATATGTACAGGGTGGGCCAAGTTTGACTGAATGATTTGAACTCTATTGGCATATTGTAGCCGTTGTGGTGCATCCCTCGGCAATAATTCTTGGGCCAATTGAATTTTATATGGAAACATCTTCAGATCAACTTTTAGAATACGTCGTAGCGATGTTCTGGAGATGTTCAATTGAGTATTAAATTAAAAATGCAAAAGTTATAAGCATTTCAAATCAGTCAGTCCAAGTTGGCCCACCCTGTATAATTAAATTGGTTTTTTAGAAAATAATCAGGCATGTGATGGAAATCGAAAACGAAAACGAATGAGATTTAGATGTCAATCACATGAAATACAAAGATATTGGGCTACTAAAGAGAATCTTAAAACAAAAATTTTAAAAATTAGATTATAAATGTATTAAAATGTATTTCCAAAACTGGGACCAAATTACCGCATTCGTGATCGAATTAGCTTTCGTATCGAAATATGATTTCGATATCGAAATTATGATAAAATGTACTAAATTTCTTGCTCGATATCGTTTGCCATAATCTCAAATAAGAAAATTACGATCAATTTTACTCGATATCGAATGCGGTAAATCGGTGCCTGATTTGTTTTTGTTTTCAATATCCATCACATGATTGAATATTTTTTCAATTACCCAAAAACAAGTCGGTTTTTAAATACTTTAATAGCAAGTTGTCCTGTTCTATGGTCATAATATCTTAGAGAAGAGAAAGAGTAAAAGAATAAGCAGGGTAGTAGTAGGATGAGTGGAGTGTAAGAGGGTGAAAAGTGTGAAAGATGTGAAGGAGAAACGTGTAGACCAAAACCTAAAGAGCGCAGATATCCAGATGGATAGATTAGGCTACTGCAGCCAATTACTGCTTCTGATAAAAGCGTCAATATCCTCCAACATCAAAGCTGAGAATTCAGATAAGTCGTCAAAGGATGGTTGCCCCAGAAGAATGGTACGAGATCCACTCATTGCTGGGCATTGACATAGAAGATGAGAGACCGGTCATAATATCTTAATCATTTTACAGACGAAAATATATATCCAATTGATTTAAGTTTTCCTAACTTGATTGCATATGCAATTGTTCTAGATCGGTTTATATCAATTTAAAATGCTTTTCTTGTTATTATGATCTAATTTTTACAATATTTTCAAAGACGTGTAGAGTTTCCGATGGTCGATCCAAATCGCTTTATTTCTTTCTGTCTTCTTTCAATGAAATATGCAAGTGAATGTCAACTCATTTATTTATTCAAACAGCCAATGCTAAATAATTTGAAAAACATCTGTATTTATGAATGAATCAATTATACAAAGGAATATAAAACAATAACATAAGCTTAGAACAGAAATTGATCAAAAAGCATCAATGTTTTATATTTTAAATATTAAATATTTTAAAATGCGTGTTCCACATCTACTGGCAAATACTTCATAAAACAGAACCAAATGCCCGGTTTAATTTGGGGTTGTTAAATTGGTTTTTAAGTGTCTTAATCGTGGCTAATATCTTCTATAAAACAAATGGCTGAGATGCTTTTACGCTAATTCTACAATTTGTTGTTTACTGCTATTAAAGATTGCAAGTAAATGCAAAGTAAACATTAATTTCAACAATTTTATTTATTTTTTTTTTGCAAAAAGATGCATTTAATCGTTTGTGTAGTGATCAAATTTTCAAATCGTTTAAATTCTTGATAATTTCTTTAAAATATCATCGGATATAATCGATCACATGGCAACTTACATAGTCGGTTATGGAACCATCCCAAACCGAATTTTATACTAGGAACCTTATTAACTATTATAACTTTACATTGATCAGATCTACAGAAAATTCTAAATAGAACCATTATTTTTAATTGTTACAAACGTCAGTACAAATGCATAATGTCCTTATCCTGCAAGGTGTTGTAGGGTACAACATTAGGTTTAAGCAACAAACTTGATTTGTATGAATATGCATAAACAATATCACAAAGACGTACGTACACACATGCAAATGTACACTGGTTCTTTTTTCTAAATTCACAATTATAAGTGGAAAAGATATTTTGTTCATTTATTGCCACCGTATGGCAATGACTTACTCATGCAGAGGATGAGTGAATTTGAACATGAAGATGTGATGCTGATGCTGATGCCTCGACTGATACAAGAGATACCGCGAAGACTGGTTGGACTGACATGGTGTACAATTAAGTGAACACTATCATATCTTTAAACTTGAATGACTTGCAGCTATTTTATACTTTAATTTCTTCTCCTTTTGCAGTTTCTTTACATTCAAACATACCTACCTACCAATATTTAATATTTTCTGTTGTTATCTCAACAAAGGCAGCGATAAACAATAGTCAAATGTATTCAGTAGTAGTAGTCGAGGCAGTGGTATTGGCTGGGAGTTGTAAGTGGTTTTGGGGACCAACCATCATGGGTGATGGTAAAGATAGCGAGAGTGCGAAATTGCTTATGGTATTGAATCTTAATTCAATACTAGCCAACACATTGAAAACTGATTTTTTTTAATCAATATGTATCAATATCATGTAATTTGTGCTCTTTCTTTAATAATCATACGAAATGCAAAGTTTGTTTAGCAAACCAAGTGTAGAGTAGAGTAAATTGTGTATGTATATAATTGTATTCCATGGTCTAAATTGGCGCATCGATTGACTGGCTGGCTGACTGACTGACTAGTGTTCGTCATGAATGAGTAAAACAGCAATGGATGCTGATATGGTTGATATGGCTACTAGTTTTTAGATTTTTAATTAAAATTAAAGATTTGTTTAAGCTTAAACATTATGTAATAGACTCAGCAGCGTAGCGAGAATATATTATCATACTTTTAGAATACAAAGTTATTTTTAAATTCTTAAACAACAATAATAATTTATCGACTTGCAGTGTTTAGAACTGTTCTAGTGTCTGTGCAACAGTTTTCCTTAACGATTTCGTAGTTGTTTGTTAAATTGTGGTGTGAGTTGCTGGCAAACAAGGTGTTTGAGTTTGAAGTACTAACTGCTGCCACTAATGGAATGTTGCTTACAATTAGTGATGCAACAAATATGCAATTTTCCAACATAATTTATGGTTCAATGGAATATGAGTGCGACTTTACAGCACTACTTTAATGAACCCAGCCAATTGCTTAGAAATTTCATTTTATATTTGTTGGTTGGTATCAATTGCAAATATATATTTATGTATGTAGATACTTTGTGCTGTCTCTCTCGGCAGGCTGGCTGCTATCTGCATCAATGGATGTCCATTATAGAAACTACAAAAATATACATTAAGTGAAATGGTTTTTATCTTTATTTTTATTTTATTTTGCGGATTTAATGTTTATTTCATTATTTGTATTTTTGTAAAATTGTGTTTTTTTTTTTTGGCCTGACTCAGTTCATTATGGTTGCAGTAAGTTGTGGTGCCGCTGCAGCTTTTGCTTTTGTTTTTACTTTACTGTTGCTCTTGTTGTCGTATCTGTTGTTTGTATTAATTATTTGGCTTTTTAACGCCTGCAGTCTTCGTTTACTCTACTTCTTTTCAGTTTTGTTTACCATCCGTGCCACAATTTGTTGCAGTTATGTATTATTGTTATTGTTTGTTGTCGGTGGTAGTTATTTGTTGTTATTTCTGTTAATGCCAAAAATAGCAAATAAAATACTGTCTAGGAGTTGACATAATTGGTAGGCTGGTTTTTGCTGATTTCGTTACGCCAGTTAAAGACAAAAACTTTCTCCTCTGAGATATTTTTATTATTTATTTTTCTTAACTTTGATTAATGTTATAATTAATTTTTCGTAACTGTGACAGTTAAAGAAAACTACAAGTTTTACTTATTTGGACAATATAAATATTAACTATAATTCGTTGCCGCTTCATTAGTTTTAGTGGCATTGTTTTTTTTTTTTTTTTTGCCAACTGTAACTTTGCAACAAAAATGCCTTAAAAATTTTACAATTTAGTTAAATTGAAAAGTAAAATGCATATCTGAGAGCCATTTAAAAACATAATTGCAACCTTATCAATATAATCAATTTTATAAAAAGCTTTAGTTTATTATTATTTGCTAAAATAGTCGCATATTTTGGTGAATGCAAAAGTTAAGAGATGCAAATAATCGAATTATTGACATTCGCACATGCTATCCTTCGTTCCATCGCTAGGTTATGTACAGGCTTAACAAACTTGTAATTAAACACAAATGAATCGATGCACTGAGCAAGGTCACGGCACAATATACTTAGCTAAAATACTCAAATACTCAGCTAAATAGTGATGCACTATGTGTCAATTGACCCATATATTTCTAGTAAAGCTTCTTAAATTTAACTTCGTCTTATTTTCAAAGTAGCTTTTACAAAAAAATACGTCTACCATTATAATAATTCTAGCTTGTTGAACCCAACGTTGCCCGGTGATTTCTTATCTTTTATTCCTGAACACGAATTATTTCAAATTTTGAATTTTACCGAACGGTATATTTAAATATGCAAAACGTAGATTGTTAATCAGATTCTTTGACAATTTGTAAACATTTCAAATTTAAATACTAGTTTAAATGGTTCAATATGAACTTCTTACGCCTTTTGATCATAATGTGTAAGATCCTAATTGTCACTGAAAATTTTGTGCTAATAAAGAAATCGATATTCCAGATTAAATTAAAAGATGTCTACTCCTTACATAAATATGACCAACATAAGAAAAAACTAATACTTTTAGGGCTTACCAAACTTAAGGGATCATAATTTGTCAATAAGCATCTAAAAACTGTACTTAAATATTTCTTTAAGAATGGTTTCGTATCAGTTCATAAATATGTATTGTCGAGTGGCATTTATATACTAAGGTTAATCTCTAATATAAAGCTGTGTGTAGACGGTCGTCAGATATTACAACGTTGTTCGAAAAATGTTCAGAAAATGTCTAACAACCGTGTGAACTTAAATTTTTTGTCTTCCAACGTTGTAAGAAAAAGCATTTTAAGTACATTTGAAGACAAAAATGTTGTCAGACATCTAACAATCGTGTAAACACAAATTTTTGTCATTGTTTTAAGCCAATTGTCAAAAACTTTTCATATTGTCACATGTGCAAAGTTTATGCATCTGTCAATGGCAGCATTGTCATAGAAATTATTTCTAAATGCAACTCTGTATATACATAAATAATAAACAAACAAGTGTACATTGATAAAATTTTGGAAAAACAATTTCGGTTGACAGATAAATTCATTGTGTGGCAATTGTGTGCCAATGAAATTTTTAGTTTTCTTACAGTCGTCTAAACTGACAATTTACCTTTTGCTAAGAATTTTTCAATGTCAGTACATTGCTGGCACTTTGCAAATCTGACAACGTTGTAATATCTGACGACCGTCTATACATAGCTTAAGCAGAATAAATATTTATATAATACAATTTTTTTATTGTACAAAGCTAAAAATCCAATTATATCTCTTTAAAGAAATTGAATAAAAAAGGTACCAAAAACAAAGCACCAAAACTCTTAAGTATTTTCTTGAATTTCCAAACACATGTAACATACTATTATACTTTGATCCCTTAAATAAATCCTTAAATAATCCTTGAAGGTTGACTATCGAAAAAGTACTTTCCTAATAAATATTTTTCTGATTGCATAAAGCAACAACACAAATTTTACAAACAAATAATGAATTAAAAAAATATATTAAACATTTTACGTTAGCTCATTATTTTTTTACCAGATATTGAAGATATAGCCTCTTGACGCTTTCAATCATGAATATATTTACGTTTCAAATTTCAGTACAATCGGCAGTTTGGTCTTACCAGTCTCTGCCTTTTATGTTCCGACCTGGTCCAAGTCTTGAAAAGTATTATAGCCTATTGACGCTTTCCAGCATAGATCTATTTACGTTCCGAATTTCATTAAAATCGGTTCAGCAGTTTAGCCGTGATTGCGGAACAAACAAACAAACTTACAAAGGCATTTATAAAATATACTCGTATATGGATTTATTTCAACTATAAAACCTTTAGACGTGTAGAGGGTATCAAGTGGAGGACTTTTAAAGAAAAATAAAAAAAAACTATTTTTTTCATGAAATCGTACCCTAATATTTCAAAATCATTTACAGTTAAAACTATTAAATAGAATAAAAAACTTACTCTTTTAAAATGTTTCCTTGAATGAATGCTAAATTTTTTTAAAAAAATTGGGATTATTACCTAAAAAAATCCTTACAATTCTTTTTCTTTCTTGTTTCCACAATTTTGTTCATCATATGTATATGGTTCGTAGAATTCTGCAAAATGTTTGATTTTTTACCACTAATAGCGAATAGTAGTTTTATGGATTGTTGTTTTCCTGGATATGTTAATAAATAAATATAATATATGGGTTTAATTGACAGATAACCAGTTTAAATTAAAGAGACTTTAATAAATTATATTAAAAGTATATAAGTATAATTTCTTTCCATTTTAATGTTATGAGATAACAAAATAATCGACAACTTATCGATATTATGTATAAATAACTATTTATATTCAAACTTAAGGGGAAAGTATTTTTTTATAAATCAAACTGCTAGTTAATTTTAAGTGCGGTCATTTCATCTAAAATTATAAACATTTCCGTGTTAAGAAATTTTTTTTTAAACCAAAATTTCCACGAACTGTAATTTGCGTGTTAAATAAAAATTTGTTTAAATACGAGTCACTATAATATGAATTTAAAATTTTATAAATGCAAAACGCATGCAGAGAGAACTTTTAAAACTTTTAACAAATGTTTAAAACACCGGAAAATGAAGATGAAAATAGCAAGTCGCCAGTATGAGATTTCTTTCGTAGTCAAACAAACGGAGTTCATGTCTTAACACATAAATGACATACAAAATTATTTAGCATAACAATACATTCATTCACTTACTTAACTAGTATGTGGTAGTGTTTCTTTTGGCTATGGCTTATCTCTTTGTCTGTCTGTCTGTTGCTTAGCTTTTTTATGTCTATAGATTTGGAGAGCTGGTGTAGTGAAAGAATAGAGTTGTGGGTCAATAACCAAGTTATTTGGTCAGTTAATGTGCTTGCGGTTTTATAGGTTATTTAATGGTTACACAGAGAATGGTTGGATAGTCCAACAAACAGACATTCTGATGAGAACTAGAAACATTCATGACGAAAATATTTAGAAAATGAAAAAAAGATTCGAAATGTTTTTGGAACATAAAAATAAATCTTTAAGAAATCATTTTGGCTTAATGAATACAAATATTTATGGAATATTTTTGGGGAAAATCTAATTCATTTTATTTGTGCGTCTACTTTTCATAAATTTACAAAAGAAATTCGAAACAAAACATATATTTTTTTTATTAGCCATTATTTATTTATTGAATCTTCATATAATGAAATGACAATAAGTATTCAAATATTAATACTAAAAAGAAAATAATAAGCCCAGCCAGTGTTAGACAAACATTTTTATGATACTACAGAAAATTTCACATCAACTGATCCAGTCATCTGTTTTGCGCTTGAGTTAAAGCAAGGGTATCCCTCCTTCTCAACCGATTGTGGCCACTAAAGTTAAGGATGTCTCGTGCAAGTGGGTTTGGATGGCGTTCAAGTTTGCTGACATATTTTGAGGCATATTTTGTAAATTCGATTTTCACCAAAGGAATGCCTAGATCTTTGTGAATTCTAGAATTTTTAACGTACCATGGAGCTGCAGTAATTGTACGTAGAATTTTATTTTGACCCCTTTGAATTTTTTCAATATTTGATGCTGAGGCCGTACCCCATAATTGAATTCCATAGCACCAGATTGACTTTAGTATTGCATTGTACAACAATAGTTTGCAATTTAACTTTAATGTAGAGTTTCTGCCAATTAGCCAATTAAGTTGCACTGCTTTTAATCTCATCTGAGTAAGTTTTGTGGCGATATGAGACTTCCAAGTTAAACACCTCGAGGATTGCGAGGTATTTGACTTAATATGTGGAGGAATAATTTGATTATTTATTTTGATGAACGAGCAGGTATCTTTTTGCAATGTGAAAGTTATATGAATACATTTCTGTTCATTTACCCTGATTTTCTAAAGCTCTAGCCAATTCTCTAGCTTATAAACATATTTCTGCAAATTCTGTGATGCAACTTGGTGGCCTTATGGACGCTGACAAAGGCTGTATCGTCTGCAAAAGTTGACGTGTGGATTTTGGGGTCTGACGGCATGTCGGAGGCATATATCAAATATAAAGTAGGGCCCAGTATGCTACCCTGTGGCACACCTGATTCAATTGACTGAGCGGTACTTAAAAAATTGCCTTCTTTGATTTTAAATTTGCGACCGTATAAATAACTTTCCATGAGTTTATGGGTGTTAGCAGGCAGAGTTAATTTAATTTTGTGCATTACACCGCAGACAGATGACAGAGTTAATGTGCATTAAAATCTCACTAATTTCAATTAAGATTTTACCGTGACAGACGACAGTTTCTGCATTTAAAACAGCATTTAAACTGCTGTTTGTTTGTAAACAACTTTTTAATTATGAAAAAATTTATTTGGCATTTGGTGAAAAATCAGTATTTATTTGAAAAATGGCTGACATTACTTTTACTAAAACTGCTCCATAATGCAAAAATTGTTCATGCACTAGCAACCATCAGCCTGAACGTGTTGCTACATGTGGGGACCGCAATGGGACACTTTGAAATAAGAGAAAGGCATTTGTGGACATCTATTTTTATTATTTTAATTTTACAATTGTCTTCTTCTTCTTTTAGAATAGTAAACAATTTGATAACATATTATTGCTTTTCGACGATGTTGCCATATTGAAATAGCTAAATGCAGTATAAATTCAGTTTGATTTTGAGCATTTACGTCTAACTTAATACGCATTAAGATGGGATAATTCACGAGTTAATTTGAATTAAGACTGTGAATGCAAATTAACTGTATCGTCTGTCTACGCTATTAAACCGTCATGCCAAACTTTGTCGAACGCTTGGGAAACATCAATGAAAAGCGCGGAACAGTATTTTTTCTCTTCAAACGACCGTCTTATCACATTTACCAATATGTGTGTTTGTTCGATGGTGCTGTGTTTAGCTCTGAAACCAAATTGATGATTAGGAATACATTCAGTGTCATTCAGAATTGGAGTCAACTTAGTCATTAACAAATTTTCAAACAGTTTTGAAATTGTCGGCAGTAGACTAATTGGCCTATATGACTCTACTTTAGTGGGATCCTTCCCTGGCTTAGGAATCATGGTAATCATAGATACCTGCCAATCTGCAGGATAGTATTCTAGGCGTAAAATAGCGCTGAAGATAAAGAGGATAATTCCTCTGGCTACACAAGGTAACTCCACAAGCATTTTATTGCTGATTTTATACATACCTGGAGCCATTCTAAGGTTCAGAGTACCAATACCGCTTTGGACATCACGAAAGTTTAGTCTTAGAGGTACAGGAGGTGATATAATAAGTGGTGGCAAATCAGATACGTTATTTGAGTTGTTTATAGTAAACACATTTCTCAAATAGTTAACAAATAATGTCCCTTTCTCGGAATCATTTCTAGCCCAGTCACCAGTCGGATTTCGCAAAGGAGGTTTTCCTCTCAAAACAAAATAAAATTATCATTTTTCAAATCTTTTAGATAAACTTCTCCACGAATATATTTATTTATACCAGTTTCAGATATATAAAATTAATGCCCAATATTTTAAATTAAATGTGTCTTTCTCTGTTACCATTATGAGAAATTTTATTAAAAAAATTTTATCAAAAAATTATTTTATTTTGGCCTACTGTGCTTTTTAGTTGTTATTTTTGCAAATACATATAAAACTGTATGTTTAGCTTATATTTTCAATAAATTGTATATTTATTATTATTTATATTTGGAATCCACTTACCTACAAGACTACAGAAAACCAAATGAGAAAGTATAGTCAAGCTCGGCCATATAATGCCCTACACCTAATAAATATATGAGCAAAAGATGTTTTGTTTTAAAAATTCAATAATTTGTGTCGAGGTTGTTCACAAATGATAAATTCAAAATGTTGGTTATTTTTGTTTCGAATTTAGACGACATTTATAAGTGAAATAACCAATTTTAAGTAGGGTTTGACATTGCTTCGAAGAAAACGCATTTGTCAAATCCTATCAAAATATCTTTAAAATAGACATCAATAAATCAACTCAAAGGGCTAACATTATCTCTATGCTGATGTAGTAAAAAAGTATTATAAATTTTATAAATTATTCATAATTCAGATAAATATCTTCCTCAATTTGCATAAATTAATGTATTTTAAAACTTCAAACATAATCATTTTAGATTTTAATATTCACTTTAATTTAGACCTGTAGTGCCCAGCATGTTGTCATCAGTGGTAGGGTGTGTGGGAAACGTAAACAAAAGATTTAAGAAGCCAACTTGTTTACTTGTTGGACAACAAAACAGTAGTAACTGATATCTATTTATTTAAATTGCTGTAAATTCGTTGTCCATTAGAAGTTTGCAGAAAAATAGCAGGGTTATATAATATTCTAATTAGAGGCCTTTTTAATTAACTGACTTAATTCACTTGACACCTTTTGAAAATTAAAAGAAAAAAACATAAGAAAGATTTTATTTTTTAACTACACTTCATTAAAGAAACAAAAACCTAAAAAAGAACAGAGTAGAAAAGACAAACGTAGAAAAATAAAAATTTGTTTGTGTTAATTAGCCTTTTGTTTAGGATATTATTTATGTGCAAGTCTATATAAAAAAAAAATATATTTATTTATTTTTTTTTAATATTTTATGTTTGTTTCTGATTATGAGTTAATAGCAGTTTGAAAGGCAAGACAAAAAGTCAAGATTACCACGTAGTCAAAAAAATTAGCAAGTCGTAAAATATTTAGAAAAAACTAAAATAAGAAAAAGATAATAGCTCAGATTTTTTTTTGAAAACATTGTATCTGTAGGATGATGTTGAAATTTGTCACAAGTCATAAATAAATGTTTACATGTTAGCAATGTAATTGGTCAAAAAGTTAAATGAATGAATGCTTAATTTCAAATGTTTCTTTAACAGTTATTTTATATACAAATGTTTAGTCTGTCACTAGTCATTTTGCTTTTGCCAATTTTCGCTATAAAATCATGAAAATGAAACGAAATTTATTTAAATGACTCTAAAGCTAAATTCTTTTAATTATTATACTCTAAACAAATAAAAAGTCAAATTGTTATTACTGGTCTGCAAAATTCAACAATGAAAATGTTAGAACAAAAATAAGTTCATTAGTGTCATTAGTATTTGGTAACTTTTAAAATGTTTAATTTATTACCTACAAGTATTTAAATCAAACAAAAAATATAATTAAATATTTTTTACGTTTAAATGCAGAAATTAATACACCTCCACATTGGAATTAAATTTATATTTGGCAAATGCATTATTAGGGGTGTTTAAAGTTTAATCGCTAAGTATTTCAAATTTGATATGCAAATGATGAAGTCTCAATGAAGACAATGCTCTCTCATGAAGTATACAAGCTGCAGTTCGAGTTTTTATATTCGGTTGCATATTATGAGTTTTTCACAGGAATTGTATTATTAGTTAGTAATATTAACAAACTACTTTCTTTTATTAAAAAATGCAATCTTGTAAATTCTATATAATTCTATCTTAATCTAATCTAACACCGGAAACATATATTTAATATTATTTAATTAACCTCGGAGTTGAAGGCCAAGTTGCTCATACTCGTACTATAGTTCATTATATAATTCCATTTATTGTATTATATAATCATTAATAATAATAATAATAATAATAATAATATTGCATATTTCTTTTACTATTTTCATTTATTAGTAAACAATGTTCTGCAATGAATCCATATATACAACCATGTCATAGAATTTAATTCCGTGCGGAAGTGGAACTAATTTCATATTTTGCTTCTATAGAAAAAGTAAAAAGAAATATTTTTTCGGAATGAAACCACTTTTAATATGATATGTGTTATTGTAATTTTAAGAATTTCTAGGTTTCATACCGCAAAAAAAAAATTCGTTTTACTTTTTCTATAGAAGCAAAATATGGAATTAATTCCACTTCCGATGGCTGATAATGTAAATTTCTAAAATTGTTCTTATTATTTGAATCCAAATATTTGATGATAATATTTGTTGTAAAAATGTTAAACAAATTCAACATTTGCAGGCGTAGTTCGAAATACCAAAATTAACTTGATCTTGATTTTTTTTATTTATTTTGTTGGCATATTATAATTATAATTATAATTGGCATAATTGCTAATTTTTCGATGTGTTATACAAGTCGATTATCGAAATCGACCATCTTATCAACTAAAGATACGTTATTTAATTCATTTATAATTTATTTTAATATTAAACAAACATATCAAGCATTTTATTTATAAAATTCAGTGTTCCAGGTCCATTTTGGTAACCATAATCACACTTTTAAACCATTTGATATTAAGATTAAAATTTGCCCAATTTCGTCTATTGCCATTAAAATCTGTACCTTAATATGACTCTATATAATTAAACAGCACTTGGAAATATCTACAAAAATTATACTTTCGCGTTTGAGTTATTTTAATAAGTTCTAGACAACTTTTGGTTGAAAAGTTTATTTTCATAATATTTGGACGATTTCCATTTGGTTATTATTTAATATCAGCTGAAATTCTAAAATTAAAAATAATCAACCCCGTTTACGCTGATCGGAACATGAGAAAATTTTCTATTTTAAAGTTTTTTCTCAAAAATTTCTTTGTATTCATACACTTGGTAAAATAAAATTGGTCGGTAATCACCAGACTTAGACAAGCATAGAGAAGTTTTAAGACAGATGATTGATCCATTCCTATTTGTCTTGCTGAAAATTATTCACAAGTTTCTGAAAACAATTTTTTGGAACTTATGTCCAAAAAATTAAATAATAATAAACTTATTAAATAAAAAAATATTTGATCTGGAATTTTATTCGTTTGACCTTTCCATAATTTCCAACCATTAGAAGAATATTGGTCAATCAATGAAACTCGAATCTTTTCAAATATTTCAGTCCTTTTTGAAGGACCGTGATTGAAACAATTCCTTTAACTCTAAAAACAAATTAACAAAACTGTTATCATGAAAATGCTTAACATACTATTTGTAATAAATTGTTCGATTCAAACTATTACGTAGTAAATGGAATTTGACAACCAAAAATGAATTAAAATCTCTTGGAAACAGAATTTTGGTGAATTCGAAAAAAATGTAGATCTACTTTATTGGAAGTTGCTAAACATGACCAAAGAATAATAAAAGCTTCAACTTCTGTAGTTAATCTTAAACGTGATTACAATAAGAAAGAATCGAAGTTTGGTACAACCTTATTGTTCTAAAAAAATGCAGAACCGTTCGTATCACTTTAAAAGAATATTTCTTTTTTTAATATTGTAGGAATACAGTTAATAGTTGTAAAAAAAAACTAGTATACTAAAAACAAATTATTAATATACATGCGATAAATTGAATTCAAGACTAAATGAATGTGGGCTTTAAATCAATTCCATTAGGAGGGAGTTGCAGCAGTTGCATTTTACAAACTGCGTGTACGAGTATGTATAAATATACAATCATGATACAATGGTATACAGAATATAAATGGCATCAATAAACCAGTAAAATTTTTAAAAATTGTTTCATTCTGTCATGTGATGAAAAAATAACATTTTTTGTATTATTTGCAGTTATATATATATAAAATAGATTTTCATTCTTAGAAATGTAGATTAACTCGAGCATTTATAATTCGTTTCATTTAATTATCAATCACAATTCGAATCATCAATTTGGATTTTGAAGAAAATACAGTACTAGCGAACAAACCCATAAACTTGTAAATATCATAAGAAAAACATTTAAAGAAAAAAATATTGTCCTGCACTTTACTTTCTTTGGAAAGGGGATATTTGAAGAAGTAAAGGTGGTGAAAGAAGAAAGCTTTTTTTTATATCACAACTCTGCAGTTGCGCATTATGTTTGTTTTTAGTGCAGAATTGAAGCGCCCCTGGTGGTGAGTAGGCGCATTAATGTTAAAGCTTGATTTATAGCCAATTTTTTAATTATTTTACTTCGTTGGCGTTTCAATGCTATACCACCCAAGGAGGGCGCTGTGATAAATATTAGATATGATGGATAGAAAGAACATTTAATAATTATCAGAAACTGATGTTGTTTTGAGTGGCAACGGCTGGGAATCGAACTCAGGCTACAAATACCAACTCATGCTTAATGATCAAATGCGCTAACCAATTAAGCTACAGCACCCTACCAAAATTACGGATATCAGGTAATTTTGAAAGTCTAAGATTTAACTCTGCTTTCGATTACATATTTTCTAATTGACTGCAATCTATGTAGATACCCAGCATACAATTCTTGGAGCGCTCCGAAAAAGGAGTCAGAAAAGAGTCCAACTAAAAAGCATTTTCGGAGCGAAAGAAAAATTTGCTTAAAAAATTAATTTTTTTTCCATTTTTATATCTGTACTATATTTTATTTAAATGAATTCCATTTTATTTTTTTTTTTTACTGTAAATACAATTTATTTTATATTTTCCACTTCTAATTTAGTTTATTTGTAAATCAATTCCCTTTTTGTTTAAGTGAAAACAATTAAAAGAAAATAATAAATGCGACCTTTAAATTTGTTGTATTTAAAATTGCAATGACTCTTATTTGACATGATGTAAGAGCTCTTTCTGAGCCCAAAAAACCCTCATAAAAGACTCGTTGCTGACATTATCTAAGAGCTCTTTCTGACGGACCATTTTCGAATGTAATGACCCTGCTTTCCGAAGGTTTTCACAGCAATAATTATTGTGTTTTTGGACTCATAAAGAGCATGAACGCTCCGGAAAAGGTGTGAGAAAGGACTCTTTTCAGACTCATATGGCTTGCTGGGTACTTGTGTTGTGTTCCTATTTTATAAAAAATACATTGCCCAATTATTATGCTTAACATTTGGCTATTTATTTTATAAATTTTATAAAATCTCGGGTTTAGTATTTGTATATTGTATTTTTTTTTTATTAAATCTTGTAAACATAATCACATAATTTCATGTTAATTCCTCATTACAACAGATATTATTTTAATTTATTTACAACCACTTAATCATTTCAATTATCACGGCTCAATATCAGCATGTTTTCGGCTTAAAAAAAGTTAAACTTAAAGAATTGTTTGACTACAATTATGAATGATAAAGAATCGCATTTAATGAACATTGTGAAAAAAAAACTAAAAAATCTAACTGCAAATGACAGATAAACAGCATTTAGACAGAGAGACAGACATAAAGAAATAATCAGTTACACCTGAATACAACAGGCGTAATAATGTTTCCACACATTTAACTTACATACGTTTTAAATATAAATATAATAAAATTATTATGCACGTAAATAATTTTGTATTAAACATAAACAATATTCAGAAAAAGACGATGATGGCAGCCTGCCTGACTCAACAAACAGATGTGAAAATAAACTGACATAAATTTTAAGTATTTTACGAGTAGATTTTCTTTTTGTTGCATAAGCACAAGATGCATGCAACATGCTAGAATGAAGTGTTTTATGTTTGTATGTTTGTTAGAATAAAAGAAACCACTTAGAAATATAGTTTGTATGCAGTCTGGCGTCACATTGAAGCTTCTAATGAAATTCTATTAAATGTGTGTGTGTGTGTGTTACTACGGAAGACATAAGAAATCAATGGCTTATTATTGGAAAATGATTTAAAAATTAGTTCAGCCTGTCATTAACATGTTCAACATGTTTGTGAATTAGAGTAAATAAATATATGTATGAACCTATAGGCAGATTATAATAAGTTTAAATTGATACATTGCAATACGATTATCAACAAAGCAGCAGAAAAGAAAAGTCTATTAAATGTATTAAAATTTTGTTAGATGTTTAGAAGCGTTTTTAGATTTGAACAAGTCTTTGAAATCATTGAAAGTATTTCAAATAAAAAAAGTTCTAAAAAAATTATAAGAAAACAATATAAAAAAAAATGTATAAAAACAGTGCAAGTTCCAAAATTAAATTTAAACATTTTTAAAATTAATTACTTTAGCTTTTGCATTATGATCTCTGTTCAATTATTCAACAAAGCAAATATAATAAGATAAAGTATAAATTAGCTTAATACTTTCTGTATTTCCCATGCCACACAACGTCTATTTCAACAGTTTCGCATAATTATCTTCGTATGTTAGTATGTGCCAGAGATGTAAACATCCGGCGGAGATGAAAATGAAATCAAAACAAACTATAAGCATGTAATCATAATTTAATGATTGATTCATTTTTAAGTGCTAATTGGTGCACAACATTATTTTCAATGTTTAAATGTATTTATTTCTACACTGAAAACATTTGTTATAGAAATATTATGAATTGCCTCTTTCTTGTACAATAAAAGACAATATCGTACAGTTGTAATGTTTTTAATTGATTATGTTTATGTGGAAATTCATTCCAGATATATACTCGTAACTTTATTTCTGTGTTAATTTTTAGGGAATATTATTTCGAACTTTTTTTTATATTTATATATTAGAAAAAATTCTTAATTAGGCTTGAGTTCGTTTTTTAATTAATAGCTCGAAGAATACCATTGTGAAAACTATATTTTTCTAGACAAATGGCACACTGAAATGCATTTTCTGCCCTGCCAAGGGCTTCATCAGCAATGTTTATTGTCCAAGATCTACTCGTAAACATCATCTATTTAACTCACCATTTCTTGAGGAATAGAATTTGGGAACTATTTCTGTGTATTATAAATAATATTGGCACATTTAACACTTTAAAAATGTTCTAATTGTGTTAGCCAGGAGTCACTCAGCTGATTATAACTGTAAATATTGATGTGGTAGTATGAAGTCATTGCTTCGTTTGGACTTCCCCTGGACATTTTCTCAGCATCATTACAATAATAAGACATATTCAAATATGTAGTATAGGTCGGTTATAGTGGCTTTTATTCCCAAAGCTGGGAAGATAAACTAAAATACTGCAAAGGAATATAGACCCATTAGTCCCTTGAAGTCTTGGTTGATGTCCAAGCTTTCAATATTTAAGTTTTGCATACACACATTGCAACCGGAAGTTGCATCTATTGTGTGAGAGTTCCATTAAGTTTATGTAATCTTATAGTGAATATAATTGCGATGCAGCGTCAATCACGTCTCCAATCAATGTAATAAAGTTGAAATGTCTTCTCAATTATTTCCTAACCCATCTTAGCGTGGATGGTTGTTTTTTATGTGAAGTTTTGACAACTTAAACCGCGCACGCATGCCGCACCAAATTAAAATCTACTTTAATTCCATTGCGATTTCATACTCGCTTATACGAAAAGCATGGCCGGCCATTCGTATAGTTTTTCTCAGAGTCGTTAAAAGCCGCAAGCCTGTGTTTTTTCACTTAAGTAACTCCTTACCCAGATAGTAAGGGTTCCTGAATGAGGTTAATCGGAAAATAAAATAGAAAGAAATCTGCAGCAAAGTTACATTGTCGTTGGTTTTGGCATCAAATACGATTGATGAATGACATTTAAAGGAGTCGAAAGTTAGTTGGTCTACAACTGCTTTTAAAATATCCAAAATACAGAAACAAATACATAAATATACATATGTATGTATGTTGCAAAGTATGGCTTATACGCCTAACAATTAGCATTTCATTTGTTCGGGGTCCATGACATACACAAAATCTACAGTACTTTAGAGCACGATATATTTACTTTGGGTCTAAGAGCATTTTTTCGAGAATCATTTAATAAATTAAACTGTGGAACAAAAATCTAAAACCTGTGCGTTTAGAATAAATGTTTGCTTTTAAAAGTCAGAACTAAATCATATGGAAATATTCTTAGAAATTGAATTCAATTCAAATGAACTTATGTTTCAAACTTACAAAATAATAGACAAAATTAAAATTTTTAAACAAAAATCATTTATTTGGCTTTAATTTGATTTCCTTGTTTTCTGAATAGTGCTCTATTCATTTCCTATTTATTGACTCAAATACTCTTATCAATAACTTATGAATATTAGCAAACGTGCGTGGATATTTGCAATTTTATACTTGAAATTATTTCAAATATACGAATACGATATATTTCTGGCATGCAAAAATTTAAACCATGGCTATATTTGTAGTTTACGTATTTCCCCTTCATCGAAAGCATTACAAATGATCATTTAATTGCTTCATTATGCTGGAAAGCATTTCAAATAAAAAATTACAGTTGATTGACTGTTATGATAGGAAAATGGAAATAAATAGGAATTTTTTCCTAAAGAATGGGAAAAGTAAGTAGTAAATAAATATTATTTTTGGTTTAACATGCATCACCTCAAGACATTTGTCTTGCAGATATTCATGCAATTGTGTTTGTTTTGTTTGGTTTGAACTACTGCCATTCGTTTGAATGAGAAATACTTTTACTTTGTAGATGTGCAAGTGAACTCTCTTGTATTATTTTAGAGTTTAAAAATTGTATTTCTGTCATTAAAACAGGAAAACAAAACAATAAAAATTAAACAAATAATTTCATTCGATAGTCAGTTTATTTGTAGTTTTGGTTTTTAAATTATTTTTGTTCATTGTTTATTGCCATTTTTCAATATAATTTTTTTTTTTTGTTTGAAACTATGGGCCACAGGCTTTATAATCAATCATTTAATTTTTATGCACTTTTTTACTCAGCATGTTGTGACTTTTGTCGATTGCATGTATTGCAATTTTACAGAATTTTATTTTATTTATTGTATCTGCGATTGTGTGTGTTAAGGCTGCATTTGTCAAATATTTAAATAACAACTGTTTTTGGTATAAGTATTTAGTAGAATTTATGTTTGACTTTTACTGCTGCCACCACTAGTTAGTTGTTGTCTAACTTTGCTATTAAGTGCTTTCATTTTGGTCAGCCCATCTACACCAACTACCAGCGATTCTGGCAAATTCATATAGTGAATGTCAGTGTATGTTGGCTGCCTTGAAAACAAAAAGTGGGTCGGTCGGTCGTCTTCTCTTATTCATTGTGTAGAGCCAGTCAGTGAGTCAGTTCTATCTCGGCTATCGCTTATTTATTTTACAGTTTTCAATTATTTATAAAAAAAAAACTATGGAAAAAGATTACAATTACAATTTAAATGGTAATAAATCGACCAACGATTTGTTATGACTTTGACTAAATGAAAAAACCAATTTGCGTTTTTTTTTCATATTTGCCTGTAGAGTGTGAATATTGGTGCAGTTTACAGTTGATACACACTAATGAACTGGTCAATTTTCCAAAGCATTTAAAAGAAAGCAAATATTAATTGAGAAATATGTATGTAACTGGAATTCTGTTGACATTTGTATTGGTATTGCAAAAATAATAATATCGTCTATATCATACAAAGATGATATATTTATTGTTAAAATCTTATTTGTTGCCAACCAATAGATGCCAGTTCCAGTTGCATCATTTCCCAAAATTATCGTAATTTTAAATCTTCAACATAGTTTAGTTTAAATTGTAATAATTATACGTGAATCTAATTTGTTTCACTATATTGAAAGTTATGTGGGATCATATTATTATTTTTACAAGTTTCAGTACAAATTAGTTTTCAACTTAAAAAGTCTCTTAACAAAAAACCTTACAAAAAGGGCGTTAAACCTTATTCATAAAACTTGTCAAAGGTTTATAACAGGCTTATAAAGCAACTTTTGTATGGATATTTGCTTTATAAGCCTCTTATAAACCTTTGATAAGTTTTTATGAATTAGACTGTAAATCAATAAATTTAATAACTTAGAAAACTCATCCCAATAAAACATTCGTACGAATGTAGTGGTAGAATCTGCTAATAAAATGACTTTTCATTACTTACACTTTGGTTAACGTTTACTTTGAATCTTTAGCTCTTATTTGCTATCACTAAAATAACTAGTTTTACTTAACGGCTATAACAAATCATTGATCGTATGGACTTACAGAAGCCGTTATCAGTAAAAACAGTATGTCCGGTTAGTTACTACTGTACAAGACGTCAACGGCTCACGTTTCAATTATTTGCATGTGCATGTAACTGCTCTTGCAGATCTCGCATAAACAATTAATTATGCTATATCAAATATTAAGTACATCTCATTTCAGATCACATTTTACGACACACTTTTTGGAGAAACACAATCTTGCGGATTCTGCAGCTCAGTAAAAAAATAAATTTTAATTTAGTGCTGTTTGATTGACGTTTTATTTCAATCTTTATATTGTTGCTCGTATTTCATTGAGTTAGTTTATCTTTCTTCCTTGGCGTTCATAATTACATATAAAAAATGCGGCTTATCTTCATAAAATTTAAGAAATGTCTGCACATTCAAACTGAGATAGAGAGAGAGAGAGAGAGAGTTAGAGAGAGTTAGAAATTGCAATGAAAATAAAATATATATAAATTTTGTGATGATTTAAAGTCGCCAAAATTAAAAAAAAAAACAACTGTATATCGTTCAGCAAGCTTTTGTTTCTACCTTTAACAGCGATATTATAAAATACCCTCTATTATAAATCAAAAATAATATAAAAATTATGCAGTCGAAAACATTATTTTTTTATTCACAATTTTGAATTTTGTAAAGAAGAAAAAATAGGGAACAAATTTGTATCTAACAAGTTGCATTACAATGGCCGGAGGAATGTTAATAAAATATTTTCGTTTTTTTTTTTTAAATTATCTCCATAACACTCTGAGTCAAACTACTGACCTAGTTGTTGCGTAGAAAAATTTACGTAGAGAAATACCTTCCGGATTATTAGCCATTAAAAATAAGAAATTCATATAGGGTGTCTTTTTTAGATGTATAGTCAGTGTTGGGCAAAATACATGGTTTGCGGTATTTAAAATACAAAATACTTTCAGGTTATGTATTTAAAATACGAAATACACCATTTTTATTTAAAGCAAAAAATACATTACATAAAACTAATTAACAAATCAATTGTTTCCTTTCATAAATATCAGATTTTTGAATGTAGCATCAGACAAACAGTTCCTTGTTGGAGAATAAATAAAACCTACTGAAAAAAAGAATCTTTCTACAGGTCCTGATGAGCACAAACTTGTATTAAATTCTATGAATACTCTTTTTATATTTGGAAAACTGTCAAGAGTGATAATGTCTTTGCTCTTGTCACTGAGGAAACTGATAAATTCCAACTCCAAATTTGATGTCCTAGATTCACCATCATCCCTATCTACGAAAACAATAAAATCATCGTCTTCTTTACTGGTGCTTTTACTTTTACTTCCAGGTGTCATTTTAAGTTTTTTGTAATTTTCCTCCAGAGTATAAATTGCATGATTTTGGATTCTTTGCCTTTTTTCTGTCGTGATGTTTTCAAAATAGCTCTATTTATTTCCGGTAATAGTTTAAAAAACTTATCGAATCTTTTTGCCAAGCTCTTTTTTAGTAGTGGTATTATATGACTTAAATGTCTTAAATTGTTTCCATTCAACCAAATTGATCCTGTTCTAACAGACATTAAAGTCGGAAAAAGTTTTCCGTAATAACAGTTGTTACCCTGAAGGTAATCTAAAGCAGTGGCAATTGGTTTCAAATAAATAAATAATCAAAAAAATAAATAAAATAAAAAAATAAAACTACAATGAATTGCTCTAAGTATTCCAGTTCTATAACCGCGAAAGTTACCTAGCTTATCAAATAATTCATTTAATTTGGATTTACTTTTCATAAGTTGTGCTATAGAATCATACACAGAGTTCCATATTGCGGGGCAAGATTTGGGCCTTCTAGATATATTCCATAATAAAGTACACTTACCAACTGCCGAATAATGAATTCTACTAACGAGTGAGTTTTTTTTATATGATTATTCATATCTGTAGTGTCCAAAAGATTTAATGTGTGGCTGGCACATCTGATGTGTCTGGGCAAATGTCTGGGCTGTCTAATTTCATCATCTGATGAAGTTTTTGGTTGATCAAAATGCAAACAACCATCAATAAACTCACAAAATATATTTTGTAAACTATATTTTTAAAATACAAAATACTCCCATTTTTTATGTACATATGTATTTAAAATACAAAATACAAACTACCCAATAGACCAAAACCGTTTTGTTCATGTCTGAAGGATGGTAATGGTGTTCCCGTCTCTGTCCTGTTGGGAGATGATGTTACCATCAGCAATATAACGACAAAACATAGAGCGCTGCTATTATATATACTTTAGCTTAAGTTAGTTTTTCGTTAAATTTCATTTTAACATTATGTTAGATGTTCGAGCCATTTTGTTTTTTATTCGTTGTCTAGATCTCAAGCAATTTAGTAATTTTTTATAGTCATTTTTTTGAGTTTATATCGAGCCCGTCATTCTTGAATTTATAAATAAAACTATAAAGTTTGTACATCTCTATTATTGAAAAAAAGGAAAGTCTTTCATTTTCAATAGAAGCTGATTCTGTCTAATTTAAAAATAATCTTCTTTTTATTAACGCAAATCAAGTTGTTTGGAAACTTGGTTAGCAAATTTACAGGTCCCACAAAACCATTTAAACACACACGTGGTGAGTTAACACCTTTAGAAAAATATTATAATAAAGCTTGCGAGCATAAGCCTTAAGCTTTAAAAAAAACTTGAGAAACTATAGAAAAACACTTTTAAATTATTGCAGAATAATCAAAAAGGAACCCTCGTGATAATAGTACTGAAATAATTATTTAATAAGCTTATATTCTCAATTTTAGAAAAAGCTTCTCCAAATAATATTTTATTAAACCAAATAAATATAAGCTTATAACTACAATTGTAGAATTTGGTTATGCTTGCAAATAAGAAATTCTCATTTTCGGGAATTCGATGTGATTTGAAAACAACATTAAAACGCTTCCGCCAAAATTTTTTTTTACAAAACTCGGAGCTTTGGCTATCGACGACAATTCTTTCCCCATAAAAAAAATAAATAAAAAAATCTTTAATGGCATTCATAGGTAAAAAAGGAAATAAATCACTTAACAGTTTCCAAAATGGCCGCCAGTTAAAAAAAATGTTGTCTACTTAAGGTTCTATACACCTAAAACAATGTGGGTTGGGAGTCAATCCAACCAAAACGAGAATGTTACTAGTCACAATTATACACAAAATTCTTCAAATTGTTCCACTTAGAATCAGTGGAGTAGCAGGAACATTAAGCAATAATGTCATGTATCTTGATTGGAATAATATTGCATTAAATTGGAACATAAATACACAATCTAGAACTACTAAAGTAGCAATTGCCCTATGCTGTCGCTTATATTGGGGCATCAGTCCCAAAAACGTATACTGCGTCTTTTTTGATTTTGTTAACAAGCAATAATCTTCTACGGATCAGCGGTTTAGTGGCCAGCGCTGGAGAAGAAAATCGTCAAAATTAGTTGAAACGCATATTGAGAATGGTGACGATTCTGAACTGGTGACCACAAAAAAAGCGCCAACACCGAATTGAGCCTAAACACCACAAAAACATTGAAAAATTAAAATTATGTTCATGTAATTAACCAAGAATACAGGCAAGCACGCACACCGCCTGGAACTCCCTTTTAATGACAATTGTCGTAGTTGTAAGGATAGGGAAAAAGAGGAAACGATTTTCCACCTTCTCTGCGAATGCCCAGCCCTGAGTTTCAAGAGACATAAATTCATGGGAAAATATACATTGAACAACCTTGGTGAGGTAGCCGCTACAGGTTGGGTCTAGCAAGACACGACTTTTTTGTGCACACATATTAGCTACGGTATGTTGTATACGACATTAAATCTGACGAGTGGTGTGGTCTTTTAAAACGGGGTCCCTTCGACTCTACTTAAGTGTTCGCACGTAGTGAAGTACCACGTAAACCAAGCAACCAACCAACAGGGTGCCTCTAGAGGTCCTGGGACGGGGATATAGAAGGTAATAACAGAGTTTACGAACTTACGAAAGCCGGCACCAATTAATCATCACCTAATTTTAATCGGATTCGTTGTCGGCATTCGTTTTTATCAAATTATCTTCAAAACTGCGGCTTTGAAAACAATTTAAACATACAGAGAGACATAAAGACAGAAATCCGTTTTTATTTCTTTAGAAATTTAGTTTCTATTGAAATACAATTCTCTAATATAAATTTCAACAATTACATTCCATTCGAACCCTTCAAATGTTCAGCGTTATTTTCACACACTTTCAAACACAATCAAATTGTTTGTATACTAATGTAACAAATTCACAGCAACCACTTTGTATTAATGTACAATCACAAATAGAAATTAATGATCATTCTTGATCTTCAGCTTTTCATATATCATAATTAATTCACTTCTAATTTAAAACTTGTAAAAAGGAAGAAGAACAAAACAACTTAATGCTATAAAAAATCTTGTACATTTCTCTGGTCTTCTCAAACTGATTTCGCTTTAGTAGGTGAGCTAAGTTAAGATATCTTGGAATCAACATTTTTTGTGGTACTTCTGAGACATTATTTATTGTTAACTTTGAATGCAAACTGTGCATCATGTGTCAGTAGCAGCAGCAACTGTAACAATTGTTACAACAATACAACAATAATAATAAACTAATCATTATTATCATCTAACATAAAAATACAAAAAGAATATATTAAAAAAAAAACAAAGAATTGTTAAGATTGCGTGTTAAGAAATGATGCATACTTTTATTGTATTTGACTTTTTCTATCAGGAATCTTGGCATGATACAGAATGTTACAGAAGACATAGTACATGTCTACATATGAAGACGTATTTACTTGAAATACCTTCATTGCATACAGTTTTTTTTTACCAGTAAAAATACATTGTACTTTTAACTAAACATACATACTCGTACGTAGTGTATTTACTAGAGTACTTTAGAATAAGAGTAATTTTTTTTGTTGCAAGTAATAAGCCGGAAGTTTAAAAAGAAATTAAAGATGATTTTATTATTGTCTTTTTCTACATACAAACACAGCGAAGAAAAAAACACAGTGAAAAACACAAGTAAACAAGTATAGTCGGTCAGGCCCGACCATATAATAACCTACACCCAGTATATATATAAAACAGTTTTTCAGAAATGGGCGTTATGTGGGAGATATAACCTATTATGGACCGATCATTCAAAAATTTAGTGCCATGACTTCCGTGAATATAAATATTATGTATGTTAAACTACCTCGATATAAATACTTTTAAAAGATTTATGGAGGTTAAAGTAAATTACTGAGAGGGTCTAATATGGGAGTTTTGATTAGTTATGGACCGACCATTATAAAATTATGTGTCATCATTTCTGTATATATGCAATATATTTGTATAAAATTTAATTTAGATTACAACATTTTGAAGATATTTATGGTCGTTAAAGTGATTTTCGGAAGTGGGCCTTATATGGGAGCTATGACTAATTATGGACCGATCTACACAAAATTTGTAGATCTCATTTAGTTCTATTTACCATTCAATTGTGGTGAAATTTGTTTGCATACTTGCATAATTCAGTAATTTATGATCGGTAAACCCCAATTTCTGGAGGACATTTTTATGGGGGCCAGGGGAAATAATAGACCGATTTCTACCAGTTTCAATCTCATCCGTCCTTGGGCCGAAAAAATATCACGTACCAAATTTTATCGAAATATCTTTAAAATTGCGACCTCTACTCTGCGCACAAGCTTTACATGGACAGCCAGCCAACCAGTCAGACGGACGAACGACAGACATCGTTAAATCGACTCCGGAAGTGATTCTAAGTCGATCGGTATACTTTAAGGTGGGTGTTGGACCAATATTTCTGGGCGTTACAAACATCAGCACAAATCCAATCCCCACTATGGTGGTGTAGGGTATAATGACGAGTGCTACAATTGTATACAGTATACAGTTTTTCAGTTCATTATTTTTTGTTGTTGGTGTGTTTAAATTTCAATTATTATAAGAAATGTAGGTTCTTAAAAAATGCCATTTCAGATTTCCGCAACAAAAATGGGAAACATATATCAATTAATAATTTTTGCATAATCTTGAATTTTCTACTTATTCACATTAGAAGCCAGAGAAAGTCTGAAGTTACAAAGAAACTGTTTAATTCTGAATTGAATTAAATGAAAGAATGAAATAATATTTACTACCACTCCTCAAAGGCAATAAAAATCAAGAACAAGTTAATTTACAAGACCCAAACAATATTCTGTGGACAACTTCTGTATACAAAGTGGTACTTAAAAATATAATCAATGTTTTAACCGACGACGAAGTAACTGAGTATAAAACTAACTTTTAAAGAACCCAATAACTAACCAAACAACATAGAAACTTAAGTTTAATGCAGAGTATGAAAAGAGTGAAATTATTGAATTAAATTAAATTGTAATGTCAGAGACAAACTTTGCAGTAAAAATCAAAACATTTTTAATAGTAACGAATATTTTGACAGATGATGCTTGATCTGTTGCAAAATCCTTTGTACCTCTGTTAAGGCTAGCATCATAAAAACTAAAGATACTTCTTATAATTTTGTTTTAAACAGCTCCTTAGAAATAATGTTTTTTTATAATTTTGTATTTATTAGAGGATTTTGGTAAGTTTACAGCAGAATATTTTCTAATGTCCGAGAATTAAACCACTAGAAATATGTGGACAATATATAATGATAAGCGTAGTTTGCAGCTCCTGAATATGAAACGAAAGGACATCTCGAGAATCATAGCGGTGCTAACCAGTCACTGGACGATTGGTAAGCATGCAAGCTGAGTCGGACTTCTCTTTAATAATCACTGCCGCAGTTGCCACGAAAAGGAGAAAGAAGAAACCATGTTTCATCTTCTCTGTGACTGTCTGGCTCTTCAAAACAATAGACTAATAAATAACCTAGTGGAAACATCAATCCGTACTAAAAGTTTGCTTGTATCGTTTTATAAAAGCTTTTGACTTTTTGTAAATCTTAGAATGAACTGAGTAATTTTGTTCTTGTGCCTTTCTTTACACGTAGACAGTTTAAAAAAGGATTCTATTCTCTTGCAGTTCTGTTTTGAAAATAAAGGTTCATATCAATAGTTATTAATTATTTAGTTTATCACCTGCTTACCCAGCCAACACCAAAAGCGACAATCCACAGCTCTGGCATGTCTCGGTTAATAATGACAATGACATTTTTATTTTATTTTTTTTGCTTTGTGTTGTTTCAATTCCATTTTACTATGTGGTTGCTGGTTGAACGGACGAGTGAGACAACATGTTTTCCATGTGGATTCATTTGAAACAAACAATATTGTTAGAAAACTTTATGTTTTCTATTCAAACGACTGAGAGGAGTAGAGGTAGAAAAATCAGCAGCAACAAGAAGCATCGACTAGTTAAATACACAATAAATTTACAAATTTCATTTGATTTTCTTTAACACTTTTCTTTGATTTTTTTTTGTTCGACTTTTTTACAATTTTAATTCGAGTTTTCTCCTTGATGCTGTTAGATAAAAAGAAGAAAAAACACAGAAATACATAAACTTTAAAGAAACAGAATAAAAGACTTTCCAGTTCATAAAGTGTATGACAATTTAATAGTTGGTGGTTGTTTTTGTTTGTTTGTATTGTTATAAAAATTTCAATAAATTTATTTATATAAATTAGAAATTTTTAGCTTTTATTATACTCACTGTGCATGTATTTGTATACATTTTTCTCAAAAGAATCTTATAAATTATTTTGTCTCCATTTTATACAATGTTGAGAATAAATTTTTACCATGGATTAACTTACTTACCAGCGACTTTAATAAATTATAAAATTTATTATAAGAATCATGTCAATTTTCTTGAGATACATATTTGTTAACAACAATGGTGACATCCCGCATGATTATCTTGTGCAACTAAATATTTAATACTTTTGGACGACTTTTTCTCAACTTTCTATTTTAGAATCAACATTCCATAAACATTTAATTGTAAGGAGCATGTCAATATTCTTAGATACATATTTTACACATGATTATTTGCTAATACTGATTTTTATACCCTACACCAACACAGGTTACATGGCGTTTGTGCTAATGTGGCTGGCTGTCATTGTAAACATTGTGAAAGTACAGTTTGCAATTTGGAAGATATTTCCATAAAATTTTATACATTTGTTTTTGAATCCAAGCCCATTGAAATTATTTCTTCTGACTCCCACACGAATGTCCTCCCGAAATAGCAGTTTATCGGTAATAAATTAATGATTTATATAGGTATCCACTTATTCGGTAACCAAATTCTTCGATTTGTCTTTTGTTCGAATAAAACGAATAAGACATTTTAACTTGTTCGAATATTTCGATTACAAATTTAACATTAATCGAATTATTTACATAACTTAACGTTTTTAAATAAACAGAAAGTAGTACCGTCTAAAGCCACCTTTATTAATATCCAATGTTGCCAGGAGCTAAAAAAAAGAAGCTAAATGGGCTCTAAAAAAAGCCAAAAAAGTTAAATCCCTTACAAAAATTCAACAAAATTTCAATTCGAGTTTTCGGGTTCTTCGAATTAAAAAGTAAAAGTGATATAAAATAATAAAATTAAAAAAGTACTCAAGTATAAAACATGTAACAGTATTACTATTAATGACTACTTACAGATAAATAAGTGATTTGTTAGTAAATATATATACTTTTGTTTTCATATGTATAGAAATCAAAAATATATGAATCCAAGTTTATACTTGCATTGGTTGGGTCTTATTTTATTCTTCAGTATCTATATTTGAATGATTTAAAACTTGAGGCCGATCTGATAACACGATAGTTGTGAAATATGGAGTTCTGATTTCTTCATAAATAGCGTTATACTAGCTTGTTGAACCCGGCGTTGACCGGTGATTTCTTATCATTTATTGCTGACCACGAACCATTTTAAATTTTGAATTTTCCTCTATTTGCCATTGATTGGTATTCCTAAAAAATGTTGTGTTATCAAAAACCCTCGCATTCATTCTCAGAGGAATCGGAACTAGGATTTATGAAATCATCAAACATTTCTAAATAGTGCCAATATTGCTGTAGTCTTATTAAATAATATCGAATATGTAATAATGTTTTCCCATTGCTAAAAATTAGTTCTAAAAATCTAAATACTAAATGTAGCAACTTAGCAAATGGATTTTCTTGCATGGCATTTTTGAACTCTTATACCTCTAACCAAAAGTCAACTATTGATTCTGCGTTTGCCCTTTTACAATTTGATAAGTCTGCCCATTGAACTTGAATAATGGTTATTTTATCATCACTATAGCTAAATTCTTCATTTTCTATATGAAAGAGTATATTTGGTTTTTCTATGTTTAGTGAATTATTAATGGATAGAAATTAAATTTTCCGAAGTGTATCTATATTTGCTGGTAAATTTTGATTTAATTGTTCTATAAGTTTTATTTAAATTTTTTTAGACTTTTGTTTGTTTGGAAATGTTAACAAATTCATGTGAGGATGATAATTAGTTAAAATTAAGTTGACTAAGTTGGTTGTTTTTGAAATGATTTACGCCAAAAGTCTTATTTAAGTTATAGTGCCAGAAGAGTATCTTTCGAATAAAGTAAATTGCATGTCAATTTAAAAAAACTCATCTTTGTTCTATTTAAAATAATATAGTATTTCAAACAGAGCCATGATTTTCAAAAAAAATTTGCACAATTTGGAATCACTTGACGGCTGACAAAATGGCCGCCAGTAAGAAAAGTGTTGCTGACTTAAAATTCTACACATCTAAAAAAATACTCATATAATTGAAATTTAATATGTTATCATCAAAAAGATCTTTAAATAATAGATAATTATAATAAATTTTAGATACATAAATAACTGTTTATTGCATAGGTCTAATTTTGTAAATAAAATTAAAACGGATTAGTGCAAATTATGAATTTTAATTATTAAATTATGAAAAATTTTAAACAGACACAATTATTTCACGTAAACATTATTATTCGTTATATTCGATTATTGTTCATAAAATTAATCGAATTATTCGTTATTTTAAAATGGTCATTTTCGATTCGATTTTTCGAACATTAAAAATTATTTTGTTTTGAGCTTAAGGTCAATTTCTTTTTATTTATTTCTTATTTTTTCGAATATTTCTCTACAGCAGTGTGTAGCATCTTCAGGGAAATGAAATTTATTAACAAATTCACAAATAACAGTAAAAATATTTTTCAATATAAAATTTTTCAATGTCAGAATGAAAAAAATTTTAAATATTACAAAAAGAAAAATGTGAAAAAATAATTTAGTTTCCTTTTCCGTTTTTATAAATTAAATGGCTATAGCTTTGAACTTCATTAACTATCTGTATCTGATTTAAAATTAATTCTAAGATTTTTTCGTACATTTACAATTTCTAACATTTCTGACATATAGCGACATTTATAATTATTTTCTGCACAATTTTCACAATCTGCTGTTTTTTGTGATGATATATCTTAGTAAAGTTCTTAAGGTCAAACAATTAGTAAAAGAAACTAAATTTTTCGAACAATTATTCATAAGAAATTGTTGTATTATTCGAACGATCAATATCCGAATGGATACCCTAGTATCCACTCAATTTCGAAACAAATAAGTTTTATATAAAAATCACTTTTAAAAACAGCTAATATTAGTAGGTAATTCCCAAGAATATATTGATCTAATGAATACCTTAAGATTTTTTTTAGAATTTAAGAAACCAAAATACAAATTATTTATCTTAACTCGTAACAGCATTCTAAGCAGAAATACATACATACATATTATAAATGTTTTGTGAAAGTGGCACACCTTCTAATAACTGCAACTACACTCACACATACATACATACAATTACTTAAATGTACAGTAGTCCATTAAAAATATTGAATAAATTTTAATTTCAACTTTAACATTTTTGTGTTTTAGAGTGGGCAGCTTGGAACAATTCAACAAGCTAATCTAAATGCCCACTCCAACACTGAGTCATAGACACCTAGTTTTTAAATTCTCACCATTCAGTTTTGTTTGACACTGTTGTCTGCTCTATGTTTTGCAAATACATTTCGCTCATAAACTGAATAGTGTAAAATCATGCATTACAGGCATGGAAAATGGTACTGCACTATTATTACTCGTCTTTGTAACTAATTTGTAGCGTGGATATAGAGAAAATGGACTTGCATGCTAAGACGGCGCTAGAGTGGTCCATAGTTTGTAGGCTAGAGTGTGAAAAACATTTAATTGTATTTATTAGTATTTTAAAGAAACTAAAATAAGAAACAAATATTAATTTCCTCTAGTATAAATTCGTGTTTCAATTGTGATGAATCGCACTAATGTTGCACAATATTTCGATCCACCTGCGCTGCCTACTTTTTCAAATAACAAATAACAGTATTATTCAATTCGCCGAAGCTGAGAACAGTTATCGACATTTATATATTTGTCTTTTACTTCGATCTGATCTATTGCAGATTTTAAATAAAACAAGGAGCTAATTGCCAATGCAATGTTTGATACTAAAAAGTAAAATTGTGCTTGTGCCAGAGAATACATTTTTACCACACGCCTTGATGAGCCATCGCTATGTCTGAAGAAGAATTACGGACATAAATTTGTTCATGTTCTTCTGTGTGGTTGCAAACGTTTAAAATGGCGGTCATTGTTTTGTGAAAATCTCATTTAAGGGCAGACATAATTGTGCGTACAAATGTATAGACAACGTTGTTTGAACTGGGCAATTTCTTATGCGAAAAATAAATTCAATAACATGTCCAGTGTTATTTTTGTATTTTTGGAAATTACTTTTTTATTACTGAAAAAAGTACAATAGTAGTGAATCCCATCCCTGGTACATTACACAGTACATTTCATACGCACTGTTGTTGTTGTTGTTGTGCAAAAATATGGTGAAAAAACAACGAATGCTCGTGTTTAAAAACTATTAGTGTTGATTTATGAAGTTGTGCTAAAATGCTTCTTTAAGTTAATAAGCTGTTGATGTTGCTGTTGTTGTAGTTGTTATTTGTGGAAAATTAAAAAAGGTCAAAAACAACAATGCCAAGAGCAAAATATTTTTTTAATTTTTTATATTGTTTTATTAACAACAGAAACAATTAATAAGCATGTACTTACAAGTACTTGTATATAGCTAACGAACATTTTTGTATGAATTTGTATTAATACTTTATCTGTAGACAAAATTTTAATTGAATTTCTTTAAATTGCAAATTGTATGAAATGAAAAATGTTGAAGAAAAGAATAAAATTTAAAATTTGTATTATAAAATCCATTACCGGCCGTGACTTAATCAAAAATGACTTGCCATTGTTGTTTGTTTCGGTTTTAGTTTAAGTTTTGTTGTTATTAAAGCTGCTCACTTCCAATTCCTACTGATTGTTTTTGATTGTAGCCTGAATACTGCCACATAAACATAAATTGTTGCAGTAGCAGACGGGGCAACCAAAAGGCATATTGCAAGATAACTTGGCCACTATTTCAGTTTTATTTCTACTGGCTGATATTCTATGTAGCAGAATGGTTAAGTACTCGTACTTACAACTAGTATTTTGCAAAAAAAAATGTAGACTAAAATTGGTTAATGCTGTAAAAAAAAGTAAAAACTTCAAAAGCTCACGATTCAATATCGATCGATTACTTCCGTATTTAATGCTTTTGGCTATTTTATTTTAGTCTGCCAAGTCAACTGTTTTTGTATTGTTATTTAGTAGTATTTTTTTTTTTGCTTTATATAGACCACGTTATCTAGAAGTTTAAAACTGAGAAAAAATACATTTGCTTAGTTAAAATAATGCAATTGCTTAAAAAAATTAAATTGTTTCTCGTTTTTAATACTAGTTCTTTTGCACCCCACAGTCAAAAATCACTTAAGGGTAAATAGAAATTTCGTTGACATAAAAAAACAGTTTTAATGTTTATCTTTTTTGATATATTACCACAAGCCCTCATTTAAATTACAAACCTTAGCTTAGACTTTGTTAAATTCAATTATGATATCTGCAATCGCTTATGAGAACTATTTTTAAAATGTGATGAAAATGAAAAAAGACACATATCAAAGGAACAAAAATGGTCTAAGGTTTCTTTTTCAAGATACAAGAATACATTTTGTCATGTTAGAGGCACTTGTGACGACTTTAATCGGATAACAAATAACAATATTTGAAACAATCTTAATTTCAATTAAAATCATTTCATGTCAATCAAATATTTATTGTGAAAGTTAATATTTAATAAAGCTCTGAGACAAAATGGATCGAAGCGATCAAAATGTATTTTAAAATATTAAACACAAGTCAAAGTGCATTAAACGGATGTGCCGCAATTTATTAGTATATTTGTACTTCAAATTGAAGAAAAAAAAACAATAATATTTCTCCAGAAATTGGTATATAGGTGTATGTACCTTCATTTTTATTTAGACTTAAAAATTTATATTTATATTTATAGGAGAAAAGAAATTACTCATCGCATTAGTTCGAAATACAAAAGAGTGATTTATATTTTGTTTTTTAAAATTAATCTCTCAAAATAAGATTTTTCATCACATGGTTTTTTGTTATTTTGAATGCCTTTGTGAGAGACAAACTGTTTGAATTATGTTTGATCATAAGAATATAAAATCTTTTAAATTTCAATTGTTGTCTTAATGAATTTAGATTTTTTTTTAGAATTTATAATTTGTAAAATGTTTTGCTAAATCGTGGATTTTGTTTTAACTTCTCGAGATTTTGCAAAATTTACATTATTTTTTAATCATGTAGTTTATTTTTATTTTATTCTAAAATTTACACCAAGTATATGTATAAAACTGAAATGGGCGTTATATGGGAGATATAACCTATTGTGGACCGATCATCCAAAAACTCTATCTCGATATAAATACTTTTACGATTTATGGAGCTTAAAGTGAATTACGGAGAGGGTCTTATATGGAAGTTTCGAATAATTATGGAACGACCATTATAAAATTAGGTGTCGTTATTTCTGTATAAAAGAAACTTATTTGTGTCAAATTTTATTTGGATACCAACATTTTTTAGACATTTATGATGGTTAAAGTGAATTTCAAAAGTGGGCCTTATATGGGAGCTACGACTAATTACGGACCAATCTACACAAAATTTGTTGATGTGATTTGGCTTCATTTACCACTCATTTGTTTTGAAATTTTTTTGGATTCTTTCAAAATTAAAACATTTATGATCGTTAAACCCCTATTACGAGAGGAGATTTGTATGGGGGCCAGGTGAAATAATGGACCGATTTCCACCAGTTTCAATCCCATCCATACTTGGGCAAAAAAAAAAAAATATCACGTACCAAATTTTATCGAAATATCTTTAAAAGTGCGACCTGTACTCTGCGCACAAGCTTTACATGGACAGCCAGCCAGCCATCTATACGTACGGACGGACATCGTTAAATCGACTCAGAAAGTGATTCTGAGTCGATCGGTATACTTTAAGATGGGCGTTGGACCAATATTTCTGGGCGTACAAACATCAGCACAAATCCAATATACCCTCCCCACTATGGTGGTGTAGGGTATAACAAGGATATAACTGCCGTATGCAAAAAAAAATAAAGTAGGTTTGAAGTGTGCTTTAAGACAAAATTTTTATACAAAATTTTCTTAAAGTACATTTGAAGTCTACTTTAATTTTTTTACATAAGGCTGCAAGAGTTTATATTCGGCTGTACTGAATCTTATATACCCACCACTAAATCATCGTTGCTGGGGCGAACTTCGTAAAATATTGCATCGTAATTTCTATTTATTATAGGTTTGTTTCAACTAAATTTCATCTCAATAACGACATTTATTAGAATTTTTTATGCATATTCCAGTTATAATCAAGAGTTTTCACTTTGTATTATATTTTTGCAGGGTGTAACATAAAGCGATTTACTTTAACACACACTAAATTATGTACCAAAAAGAATGATTTTTGGAACTAAACTGTATATGAGGGCTATGGTCAAATATGGACCGTCTATTATGAAATGTAGTACAACGATTTATATGTATATACAGATTACTTGTGTTGAATTTCGACTTCTTAGTGATTATTATAAGATATTTATTTGCATTTAAGTGATTACCAGTAGTGGACTTTATATGGGTGGTGCGGTCAAATATAGGCCGATCGTCATCATATAGAGAGTGACCATTTACATAGATACATATATGTATTGACTAATGTTGTTGAATTTCAACTTGATTTTAATGTTTGTAAGGGATTTATGTGCATTTAAGTAATTTCCGAACGTGAACTTTATATGGGGGCAACGTAAAATATGGACCGATCGCCATAAAATGCGTTGTGTTGAATTTCAACATAGTGGTTTCTATGCACATTTAAGTGATTTTCGTAAGTGGACTTTATATGGAGCTTTGTCAAAATATGGACCACATAGCAACACAGCAAGCAAAATATTGTTTGGAAATTTCAATTTGCACGAGACTTATTAATACAGAATTTTCTATGGATAAGGCTTTTCTATAGACCTTTATGTACCATTAAGCCATATTCCGGAAAGACATTTGTATGATAGCTATGAGAAACCATTTTCAACGTGACTTGTCCTTCTATAATCAAAATAAAGTGTGCAACATTTCATGATATTATCTGCATTATATTTGAAAAAAAAAATATTTGAAAAATGTCGAGGTAGTCTGAAACTTTGATCTATAACTCGGATCCTTCTCGACCGATTTTGCTCAGTTTCAATAAAAATCATATTGGTGGAATGTCTAATAAAAATTTCATTATTTTGTCTTTTTTGCGAAGCTCTATAGTGCCTTCAACAGACGGACAGAAGGACGGGCATGGCTAGATCGTCTTTGAATCTTATAAGAACCCAGAATATATAGACTTTCGGAATCTACGACCATTATTTCGATGTGTTATAAACGGAATGACAAACGTAATATACCCCCCATCTTTTTGTGGGTGGGTATAATAAAGTTCTGACAAAGTATCGAAGCATTGTCCAAGTGATATTCAAAGATATATTTCGAGTTAACAATTGAGGTCGTCGTGGGTTTTAGTTGATATTTTCATAATTTTATATAATACGAGTATTTATAACAGTTTTGTGCCTGCTTGTTATCTGATGGATTTCAAAACACTATCTGAATCAATTCCACTATCTATTAGGACCTAGATTTTAAATAAAATAAGAAAACTTCAATCGGTTTTATTTAAAAGTCTTACATTTTAGCGAAATGTAAGACTTTTGACAAAATGTCAATTTTTTAAAAATGTCGAAAACTTGAAAATATTAAAAGTCGAAAAGTAGATTATTCAAAAATTTGAGTCATAAACCACCTTTTCATAGGCCGGGTCACATATATGGATATAAACGTTATTAGAAGACGATTGTGATTACACAACATAAAGTCGTTTTATATGAACGACATTTACACATAATATAAGTAAGTATGTATGTATGTTTGTGTGTAGGTACGTCAGTTCATCAATTTTAAATGGGATGTTTTGTGGCTTTTGAGTTGTAGTTTTATTTTGTGGTTTTGTAACTACCTTTTATGTACTGATTGACTGAGATGTTGTAATATGTTTTGCAGTTGTTGTTGTTGTTGTTGTGATGTCTTTGGCACATGGCTAGAAGATTCTTGTATCACGTTTATATTTTAAATGTAAATTGGCAATACCAATGAAGATATTGTAAGATATTGTAAATCTATCTGACTGCTTATCTGTTTGACTCTCTCGCTATATGTAAAAGAAGTTCTCTTGTGATCGCAGTCATACTCTGTTTACTTAAATATATTAATATTTCATACTATATTAATCGATAGCGCTATTAATGCCTATAGAAAATAGTATTCAGTGTTATTTATTCTTTTAACAATTAACACAGAATACTGCTGGCTTAATAATAAATCATGATATTTTTTTATCGGAAAGAACACAATCTTCTTTAAGTGTAAAATCTTTACTTTTTCCATAAAGTAGGATATTTTATTTGTTTAGTTTAGTAAAGTAGTTTTTCGCAGACGGTTTTCACAAGCAACTTGCCAAACCATTACTCAGTACACATTTAGAAATGAACGTGATTTAAAACGAGTGTTAAAGTAACATGTATCCGGCCATATCATTATCTGTCCCATGTGTTTTTATTATTTACTTTATGCTTTATACATCCTAACTCCACCATCGATACGCATTTGTTTTAACGTTTAAAGTCTGCTGAGTGCGTTTCTTACGAAATTGATTTCAGTTTTGATGGAATTGGCAATGAATTTCAAGTTCAGTGTTTTTCTTTGCCATCGCTACTTTTTTTTTAACAGCATTAAAAACAAAAACCTTACAATCTCAATCATCTTTTCTTTCTTTCCACATTGGGTTCTATAGAAATTTACTTAATGCAGCTTATTTTAGTATGAGCTGTTTTTTGAGTTACTGATCAGATTCTATTGTTTCTATAAAATGAAAGCGGCATGCAACTCAAATGCTGTTGCATTGTTTGTATTAGATACATACAAACATATGAGCATGTATGTATATGCACCCATAATTTTAACAACAATGTAATCTTTTTGTTTTTTAAAGGCATTTTGTCATTTTCCATTTTATTTTCTTAATATTCTTTTTTTACTGTCGCTGTAAATTTCCATTCACCTTTAACAACTTTTTTAAGATGATGCCATGGATAAATCAGTTTCTATCACTTTCTGTTGAGAGAAATTTTATGGTTTTTATTTGGCTTTTATTTTCATTTTCTAATAAAGTTTTTAAAATAATTTCATAGATTTAGAACTTGGGAATATACATTTGTCTTGGAATAAATTTGGGTACGCAGCATTTTAATCTAGCTACATATGTCAATTTAAAATTCTTTTGGACTTCTGCATAAATTTATTTTTAAATAGTATTTTAAATTGGTTTTAAAACTATAAAACTATTTATCTTACAAATATCTCTACTAATTGTAGATTTATAACAAAACTTGCGTTTTAAGAAAGTATAGAAAAATACAAACGAACAAAAATGAATTTAAAAGTAGATAAGGGAAATAAATCTTTTAAGAAACGTAATATTTTTTATAAAATAGTAGCATTTTAGACATTTAAATATATATAAATATTATATTTTATATAAAATAAAAAATATAAATATTTTGATTTAAAACCATTTGAAATTTTTGTTCTGAAGCAATTGTATAAACATACAATATTTTATTAAAAAACATTTATTTAAGAACCACATCTAGAATCACTACAAACAAGAGACCCGATTTAAAAAAAATATATGGAACTGAACATTTTTTTAAATTGAATAATTCTAGAAGGTAATTCAAAAACCGTAAACAGTGGGCAGAATAAAGTTTCTGAGAATTTCGTCTCATTTTTTGACAATTGCAGGATTTTCTTTCTTGGTACTTTAAAAATAATAATGTCATTGAATTCGGTTAAGAAAAGAAAGCAAATTATATTCAAATGTTAAAAGAAGATCATAGTTTTTAATTTTTAATATTTCCTTTAAATCTAGGCAGGATTAGCTTTCAAAAAACGGGATGTAAGGTCACGTTAGTCATAATTTAATCGCCTGGAATAATACTAAATAATCGCTGAATTTTATTTCAACAGAAAAATAATATAATCAAGAGTAGAAACCATTTTTTATGTTCGCTTACATTTTCAATTGTCTTGAGTTCAGAAAATTTACGAGTTCCACTTAATCAAAAACTAGTCTGTGGATTCCGCCTAAATTCACCTAATACCGGATATATTCTTCACATTTGAATTTTCAATATTTGTTAATATCAATTTAAATTGGTGAAATTAAAGCCCCAGTCCAATTTTGACATTGAAATAATTTCGGTAAAAAACATTTTAATGAATTCTTTACTCACTTGCGAGAGCATTTTCTCGAAAATTCAAGTTATCAGTTAATTATTTCGATTTGATTTCTTCTTTATATATACTTTCTTTTGGCATACTTTTAATCATAGTTTCCATTAATTTTTAGCTTTGTTGATGCAGTTTTAATTTTAAAATCATTTTCTCTAAGGACACCAGTGTATGGACTGGTCAGTTTTAAATATTATTTTTAAATTTTGTAAGTTTTTGTATAAGTTTTTAAACTAACATTTCCGCATTAATATTAAGGTCGAAAATTGTATTACTAAAATTATCTGCTTTTAAATCATCCACGAAACTCTGTTGTCTATTCATTTAGAGAGAAGAGGTTTAAAACATTTGCTGAGTATTTTGACAACCAGTCCATGTTCTTTCGCTTCCCAAAAGTGAAAAGACACTTTTTGTTGGACTTTTTGTTGGACTTTTAGATTCTAAGAAATCTTCAAAATTTATATTCTGGATAGAGTTTCCAATTAACAGAGAATTTACTTCATTTAATTAAATATAAGAAAAAACTTTATTTATTCTGCAATTTGTTCTACTAATTGTGCCTTCTTATGGTTTTAATATATTTCTGAATCTGTTTAGATTTCATACAAAACAAAATTAAAAATGCTATTAAATAAAACATGAATGTATTGTTAGGAACTAAGTATGTCAGTTTCTAATTTATTCGTTTAATAAATTAATTGAAACAAGAGCAAAAATTGTATTTTAACAATATGTGGCTAAAAACAAGCATCTCAGGTGAACAAAGTGACAATGGAACCACATCTTATGTTGGTCAAATAAGAAATCTCTAACTAATTTTTTCCTATTTCCTCAGAGACCACATATGATGATAATGATGATCAATGAGATCATAATGATGCTGGCAAAGTTGTTGCATGAACATACAAATTAAATCGGATATGCTGCTGATACATGTATGCTAAATACCAAATTTAATTATGCACAAGAATCTTGTTTCAATTACAGTCTAGTACAAGCAAATTTATAGAAAAAAAATTGCAACAAATTTCTACAAAACAGCAGCAGTGCAGCAGCAAAAAAGAAAATATTACTAAAAATAATTACCACAAGTACGAGTACTCGCAGCCTGCTGGAACAATTAGTTACATGAGCAGCAATTTTATATTTAGTTCGTTTTTGTTTTGTAAATTTTACAGAAATCCTTAAAGACATCGATTGTGGAACAGCCTCTTTTGGAAAAAAGGGAAAATTATAATAACACAATAACAATATCCATAGTAACAACAATAATTATAACAAAAACAAAAACAAAAACAGAAACAGAAACAAAAACTAGTACAACATGGAAAGCATGTCATCATCAATTGATCCCGTAGTACCACGTACCGCCAATTTGCTGGCATGCAAACAATGGTGGCGTGTTTGTTTCTTGTATGGTGATCAACAGAAATATTATCGACAAGTTTATAGCAAAGCTGCTGCACAAAGATTGGCATTATCAACTGCAACGGCAGCCACATCGACAGACTTAACAAGTGAGTTAAATAATGAAAATGACAATAACAAGAGTCCGGAGGAGCAGACGACAGAGTATGATACGGTTGCCATAGATTTTATCGAAACACAATTAGACGAAGATGCTGAAGATGGAGCAGGCGATAAGCATACATCTACAACAAAGATAACAAACAATATTAATTTAACAACAACCAAAGAAGAAGAACAGCAACAACAACAACAACAAGCGCCAGTGACTTTATTTCCCTTAAAATGTGATAGAATCAATGGCTCAGCTGAAGGAGGTGCCGGCGGCAGTTGTAGTGGCAGTACCTTAAGACGAAGTAAACGTCTTTTACGTTCTTTAAGAGGACATCGAAAGGGCGGTGGCGATACAAATGATACATGTTCAACATCAGCCACTAATAAGAAACCCACCAAACACTTGTGCGACACTTTGGAAACTCTAAACAATTTAAGCCTTAATAATTACTCGCAAAGCAAACAACAACAGCAGCTTCAAGCCAATCATTGTCAATTGTTAAACGAACCCACAAAACAAAATGCCAAACACACTGTACTCGATGATCCCTTTCTATTGGGCATCGGCATCGACGAAGACCATTTGGGCGATTTATTACGTGGCAAACAGCATGCCTACACACCACCCTCGGCTTTGGAAAACGTTTCGAAATATTTTAATCTTTACACTGAAGCACAGCAAGAACCTGAGCCTAACTCTATGACATTCGAGGGCTATGAAGAAGATAAACCTGCCTTGCCACCAAAACGTAATGCTGGCCAACAGTCTATGAATCAAAATGATTTGAAACTGAGCGAAAGTGATTTAGAATTTTTAAATTTAAATCTACGAAATCGCAGTTTACCGCGCAACTTAAAACCGTTAACAGATCCGCACAATATTAGTTTCACTTTTAAGGAAGAGGACGAGCAGAGTCTAAGCGCGAAGGAGTATGGTAATGTGAAAAGACACACAACAACTGCAGAAAGTGATAATGAGTAAGTTATTTTGGTTTGGTTTTCATTTCCATGCTTATATTATTCCATTAAAAATATCTACAACCTACTTAATAAAACCTAAGTTAAGTAAGTGCTCCTGACGTTCATGTTCTATAAATCATTAATAATGTTTTCATAAATTTGTTACTATTGACATTAACTAATATAAATACAAAATTATAAGTAGAATGATGTCCTGGTGCTTTCATCTCATAAGTTTCGCAATCGGCCAATCACTGCCACTGTTTTTAATTCAAAAAAAGTTGAAGTTTTTTGAGTTATTCTTTGATACAGTTGTAAGATAATAAATAATCTATTCTTAGAGAGAAAGTAAAATAATCTTTGCAATAGAGCACACACAAGCTTGCTGCTAAGTGGAATCACATTAGACAAAAATCACGGATTTTTTAAGGAAGAGTGTAAGCGATAAGGTAAATCTCAGTTTCTCCCCTTTCCAAAGACATGATTTCATCTAATTTCATTACATGTGATGTCACTGATGTCATTTGAAAACTATACTATATTAATTTTTAAAGATTTTTAAATCATAATATGATTGCCTAAATAATGAACATGATCATTCACACTCATTAAATACATGTGGACAAGCACTTAATGTGATCTTTGATGGTTTTATTAGATATACAGCCCAATCATGAATAAAAATTCCGCGTGAGTTTTTTCCCTTTTCCAATTTTTCTTATTCAAATTCAATGTTAAAAAAATAAAAAGGGAAAAAACTCCTGCGGAATTCTTATTCATGATTGGGCTGATAGTTATATTTAAATATCATTTCTATGCAGAATAGAAAACAAAGCTTGTACTCTTTATACTTTTTTTCAAGTTTCCACTAAAAGTGCGATTGATTGCAATAACCATTATATAATCAACAGTTTCTTGCATCCATACAAAAGGCAGATACTTGATCTTAAACAATTTATTTAATACAACTTATATTACAAATTAACTTAATGAATTATTTTATAATATGTAAAGGAAATTGAATTATGAAACTTTTACTAATCTAAAATCCTGTTTTGCATTGATGGGTGCTCTTTTACCTTAAATTTTCCAAATAATAATCTTGTTTTTTTTTGTTCTAAACCGTGGTTTTGTTGACAACCATACACCATAAACTCTGAAGCACAAAAATCTAAAAAAGTCTTTTGAACCACATTGATACTTATTTCTTGATATTTAAAAAAGCTAAAACAAGAACCTAAAACTAATTTCTTTTATACAAATTCGTGTTTCTGTATATTAAAGAATCGAATTAACTGTTGCACAACATTTCAATACAGCATAATGATTCTAAATCAGTAGCACTCCTCTTTAACTTTCCTTTGACAACAGTCCAATTAATGCTCCTGAGGAAACAAAAATATATTCTGTATTTGTTCTCTTCCCTCTAGATTAATAAATGATAACGTAAATATTTTGATCTCTACTTCCATGTTTAGCAAAAAGAATCCCTTTCTGAGTCGATTTAACGATATCCGTTCGTCCGTCCATTCGTCTAGCTGGCTGTCCATGTAAAGCTTGTGTGCAAACTACAGGTTGTAAATTCGAAGGTATTTCAATAAAATTTGGTATGTTATATATTTTCGGCCCAAGGGAGGTTGGGATTAAAATTGGTTGAAATTCGTCTATTGTTTCATCTGCCCCTATACAAAGTAGGTTTTTCGGTAGGGTTTATCGGTCAATGTATGGTTTATGCATGCATCCAAACAAATTTCACAACAAATAAGTTGTACATACATGTAGCTTGAATAAATCTGATCGGTCTATAAATGACCATAGCTCCCATATAAGTCTATATTTTAAAATTTAACACAAAATATTTATGTGCACAAAAGTCATGCCACAAAATTTTGGGATGAACGGTCCATAATAGGTCATTGCTCCCATATTGCGACCAGTTCTGAAAAACTGTTTAAACACATTTACTGTGTGTAGGGTATTATATGGTCGGGCTTGACCGCTATACTTTCATACTTCGTTTACATATAGGTACAAAATGCAACTAATTCTAAATTTAGCTTTAAACACTTTCAAAAGTTTAACTCGGCTGTTAAATTAAAAAAAAATTGTTGCTGAAATATAAGCTGTATGTAATTGTATACTCTAGTGTTTGGATAAACATACAAAACCAAAAAACAAACATGTTGTATAGTGTAAAAACACAGGGACGCAGAGAAAATGTGTAACAAAGAACAATTTACAGGATGTGGACACTGAAGTCATTACATTTCACTGAGCATGCGTAACTTTCAATAAACAATTTCACAGTCTATTTTTTCTCTCTTTTTTCATTTCTTTATGTTAAACTTTTTGCTGAAGCATTAATACAAAAATTCAATATAAAAAAAGTCAGATTCAATTTCAATTTTCAAGTGAAATAAGCAGCTTGCTTTTTTGCTTTATTGAGTAAGTTGTTGGAAAGGCCACGAAAAAAAAATCTTGCGGTTACCTATTGGTTTTTTTTTTTTTTTTGAACAAAACATAAAATTTGTACTTAGTAATAAAAAACAATCCATTTATTCTTAGCTTTAGATTTTTGTTGTTGTTTAGGTTTTTTGTGTATTTTTTTTTTTTGTTTTTTAAATTATGGTCAAATATGTGATGAATGCTTCTCCTGGTAGACTTCACCTTTGAAGTGAGTTCATCAGCTCATTTTAGTAATTGCGGTTTTGCAGATAAGTCTAGCTCAAAAAACAGTAACAAAAAACTTTAAAACTTTAGTACATATTCTTTAGACTTGTACAATTTAGTTTTCAGTTTTTATCTTAAATTGCTTTTGACAATACAAAATTTCTCAACTAGGTTTCATTACGATCGTCAGCTTTATCATCATTATTATTTATTATGAGTTATATTGTAAGTGCTGAAGTACGAGTACATACTCGTATATGTGGTACAGTTGGATTAATGTTTTACTACCTCTTTCTTCTTGCTCATTTTGGCGAGTAGTCAACAATGGTGGTCATTAAAAAAGTAGGGAATCAGGTCGTAATTAGTTGCAAACTAAAGTTCAGGTAGTTATTTGGCTTTTTACATAAATATAGTGTTGTGAGCTGGGTTTTTAAAGTAATTAAATTTAACAAGCAATATGTAGACATTAATGTTTGTCACTATGTACATGTTATGTGTTTAGATTGGTTTTATTGTTCATTCTTTTGTATTAAAAAGGGCAAAGCTAGATCATAGGAAATACTAAATTATGTATTAAGGGCTTTGCACAGACAGAAACAAAATTAGTTCCAACTTTTAATTTTTCAACATCCATGTTTTTTAACAACAATTTGGTAGTATTTCGGCTAAATATTTGCAAGATTACAAAAATCAAGTTTCGTTGTAACATAGAATATTGTTTTATGACATGTAGTGTAGGGTGCAAGTATTCATAGAATTCCATTCCAAAAGCAGACGAATAAAATTATGATTAAAACATAAGGCAACATTTAAAAGGGCACGTTTAGTTTTGTTCTTTTATGATTTATAGTGCCTGAGTGTACAACATGTTGTAATGTCTGCAAAATTACAATGGGCAATTTACATACAGTAGAATGCTTACAAAGAATGAAACACATGTATTTACAATGCCAAATGAATCTCATTATTAAATAGCTCCTTTGGGCATACTGAGTACTTGCAAAATAAAAAGCGATTTTTAATGAATAAGTTTCTAGTATTTGAAATTTTTGGAAATATTATAGTTTATATTGTTACGTTTTTACCTTTCAAAAACGGTGGTTTATTTCCTTTCTATTTAATTGCAAAATAAAAGCATCAAGTAGTTTGAAGAAAATATAAAGAATCTTTATTTATTCAAATGTACACAAAAACAATTAAAAAATGAGCGTTGTCTTTTTACACACGTATATTAAGGTTCAAGAACACACTTAAGCCCCGCACAACCTATTGAACCAGGAGTACCTCAAGGAAGTATCCTGGGGCTATTCTTATATATGATATATACAAATGATATGCCAACATCGTGTGTACTTACACATCTACATTTATTGATGATACTGCTATTCAAAGCATTCATGAAAATCCTAAACATGCATCTCGCTACTTACAATATCATATATCTTAATTAGAAAACTGGTTAAAGCAATGACGGATAAAAGTTAATGAGCAGAAGTACACACACATAATGTTTACATCAGCTTCCAATATAGACAGAATTCAAAGACGCCAAAACAAATTGCTACGAATGATCACAATTACCCCCTGGTATATAAAAAATTCGAATATCCATAAAGAACTAAATGTGCCTTTGGTATAAACTGAGATACAAAAAAAATCAGAAAATCACTTAAAAAGCTTGAATTACACCCAAACCCATAAGCTCGCAATGTATTAAATAATAGTGGCTATATTCGACTAAGAAGAAGGGATACAGCGGACATGAGCCAAAGATAAGAAGGTAGAATGTCTACTTAACATACATAATCAACAATGGTCAAACAATTTTCGGCCGGCACTGGCTGGAATAATAATTAACATTTTTTAGATATAAGATTTGATATAATTATTGTTAGTTCATTTTTTTAATAAAGATACAATAAATAAACAATTCAAAAAAAATGCTGTCAAGCGTTTTCAAACTTTAACTTAAGAAATTTCCTTCGACCAGTTAAGTAGCTTTCCAATAGCTTATGTGTGTTTACGGGTAAATTCAGTTTCAACTTGTATATTAGACCATCATGCCACACTTTATCAAACGCTTGAGAAATGTCAATAATTAGAGCGGAACAATATTTTTTTCTTCAAATGTTTTTTTGACGATATTGACAAGACTATGGGTTTTGTGCTATAGTAATGTGTCTAAATCCAAATTGATGATTTGGAATACAATTGTTTTCAGTTAAAATCGGGTATAGCTTGTTCATGAGCATTTTCTCGAATAGCTTCGATATACAGGGTGGGCCAACTTGGACTGACTGATTTGAAATGCTTATAACTTTTGCATTTTTAATTTAATACTCAATTGAACATCTGCAGAACATCGCTACGACGTATTCTAAAAGTTGATCTGAAGATGTTTTCATATAAAATTCAATTGGCCCAAGAATTATTGCCGAGGGATGCACCACAACGGCTACAATATGCCAATAGAGTTCAAATCATTCAGTCAAACTTGGCCCACCCTGTATTTGACAATAGGTTGATGGGTCTATATGATTCTACTTTTGTGAGATCTTTTCCCGGCTTCAGTATCATGGTAACCAGTGAAACCTTCCATTCTGATGGATAATATTCAAGGCGTAATATAGCGTTACAAATAAAAAGTATTATTGTTATTGTTATCCGGGGTAGCTCCATAAGTATCTTGTTAATTTGTTTTTGTTATATTTTTATAATTAACAAACACAAACTGCGAAGCTTTTGGCTTATCTGCAGAAAACACCCAGAGTCTTTGGCGGGAATCGAACCCGCAACCCTTTGAGTGAAATTCCCGCACTCTATCGCCTGGTCTATCGTCAATGCCAGGTGCTTTCTTAGAGTTTAAATTAATAATAGTCTTTTCGATCTCTCGAATCTCAAAATGTAGGGTGACAAGTCTATTGATTCATTTGATGGGTTTTGGGGTAAATACGTTTTTCAAATGATTTATAAATAGATTGCCTTTTTCAGTGTCATTTCTTACCCAACCACCACATAAGTTTCGCAAGGGGAGCTTACATAACACAAGTCTTTTAATATTTTTATTGGCTCGCCATAGTGACTAATCAGATTGCTGAGTTGCGTCCAGACGTTCTAAATATTTATTTAGAATATTTATTTAAAAGATTTTTATGCAATCTTTTAGCTTATATTTGAGTTGAAGCGATTTGTGCTGTTGCCACTCTCTTCGAGTTCTCCTTTTTTCTTTTAAAAGGCGTGTGTATAACAAAATAAATTCTATTATATCTAGTCTAGTTTTAACACAAAACGACCAACGTATGGACCTAAGTGAGATGTACTAAATATGGCTGCCTGCTGACCTAAACCTAGTTAGTCGGGGAGTTTTGACAGCAAGTTGGGCAGCCAGTTTAAGAACATTATTCAAATTGATAAGAGAGTAATCGATATTTAATGCTGTTCTTAGCGGTATGTTTGCAGAACAATGCGTAGAGAGGTGTTTTCTATATATAACCCAGTTTATACTTGTGCCTGTCATCGCTAAATTACCTGTCGGGGACACACTTTCTCGAGAGCTCGATATAGTAACAATTGTGGGTGAGTGATCTGACGATAATTCTAACGAAGATTCGACGTGAATTACTTCTCTCGGAATATTTTTCATCACTCTAAAATCAATAACATCTGGTATCTTCAGGGGATCAGTAGGCCAGTAAATAGGTTTTCCGCTTGTAATGACATTCAATCCCATGTTAGAAATTGTATTCAATAAAACACGACATTTCGCAGTAATCAGTCTTGATCCCCAGAATGTGTGCTTAGCGTTATATTCGCCAGCTGCCAGAACAAAGACTCACAATCAACTGTTTAACTTGAGTTGCCCTGTTAGTCTATTTATACAGCAATCATAATTTCTAGATGATTCGGAGCTAAGATACTAGAATGTTCATGACTGCAAGTCTAGAATGTTCGTGGCTAATGATCAATTAAAGCCATTAAAACCAGTGTTACCATTTTCGCACTTTCAGTGCTAGATTTAGCATTACGTTTCTCGAAAATACATTGAAATTATTAAAAATTATGCTAAATGCTTTTTAGCATAATTTGCTTGTTAAAAAAAATTTTTCTTTTTTCTCGAAAATTTTTTTTACTATTTTTTCCAAAAATAAAAAATAACTTTTATTAATATTTAAACTAAATTTCTTTCGGTGTGGTAAGTACTGCTCAGCAATGTTTATAACAGTGTGTTATCAATAATGTTTATAAATTGAAACTTCTACCAATGCAAATGTTGCTAAGCAAGTTGTATGTTGATAGCGGCCGTTAAATTTAAATTTAAATATTATTTTCGTAACAATATGTTAAATATTATTTTACCTATAATTTTAATTAAAAACTGGGTACTTGTAAAGTGTGTAAAATAGATTGTTTCCTTAGAAAAACACATTTTCACTAAAATAACTAAATATGAATTGTCATAGTCTAGAAATAATATGTTATATTTCACTTCATGTTCTGTAAGTATTTTGTTTGTACATACACAGCAGTAAATTTCGTACAAAAGACTTAAGCCACACATTGTGTTTGACACGCATTCGTTACAAAAGACTAAAGATACGTACATGCTTTAAAGGGAACTAAAAACGTCAAAGTTAACAAAAAGATTTAAACAATTTAAAGCCTGAATATTTCAAAGACTTTTGCTTACTTATGTTTCCATTTTGAGTTATTTCCGTGTGGTCATGTAATCTATGTAGCCGTCAGTCATCTTTTAGCTGCAAATAATAAGTACTAGCAGCACAGAGCCATAAATACCTAGTGACAGGCAAAAGGCGAATAAGGGCGTATATGCCAAGTTTTTCAAAACACATTTTTTCACCTAATTAGCTTAAACTAATCCAATTCCATGTAATTAAAAAACCATCATTTACATTTAAAAATAATTACTTTTGAATACGTTTTTATCATAATATTTCTACCCTTAGGCTAATTCCATTTTAAACTTAGATCTTAGCGCACACTAAGAAAAAATAAAATATACTTAATGGTTTATACGCTCTTATTCGTGTTATTCCATGATTCATTTATTTGACTTGGTAAAGATATCTACATAATTCTTTTACAGTTTACACATTTAATGTAATATTATATTCATTATTTTGTAATAGATTGACTAATATTTCTGTGTAAAGCCGACTGTAAATCAGCAGAGATTTCTTCAATCATAAACTGATATTTGATACAATTTGAATGTAAATTCAGTAGCAGAAATAAATATTTTGAAATAAAAACACTTGAACAAATTTAATGCTGCAAAAGTAAATTTATTTATTAGAAGTTGTATTTATTTTTTAAATTTGCAAACGTTAACTTAACTTATGAATATTTATGAATATTTTGAGCCGCTTTAGAATTATTGTTTTTGTTGTTGTTCATTCCGAATAGACATATTATTAATAAATCACCAAAAATTAAATTTAGGGAGGATTTAACACATTCAACTATATCTAGAAGACTAGAAAAAAGTAACAATTTCCACCATTAGTCTTTCACTTAAAGAGTGCAGATTGTAAGCTTGATGTTTATCCCACACAGACGTTATTTTATTTTCCTATAAAAAGAAACAATAGTCAAATGTCAACAAATCATCAAAATTTTCTTATGCAGATTTATAGAATATTATAAAAAGAAAAGAATAAATTATAAAAATAAGGATAAAATACATTTTCAATCACATTATGCAACATATACGAGAATAGGTATTACCAAGAGTTGTTCTCAAATTATGTTTGTAAATACTAATTTTCATACTATGAAAAAGCGTAAATATTTTAGCTTTATTTTGCATATAATTGTTTCGCAAAAGATATAATACGATTCAGATAAAATACGATTAAATATATAATGTATAATAATCAAACGCGAATTTAGTTAGCTTCTATTCCTTGGAATTCGTTCATCAAAGATGTCTATTGAAGATGTGTACGTTTGAGTGACTATTTTCAAAGTGACACAATACCTGCTCTGGATAATAAAAACTATATTGGACTGGAATATCTAGATGAGACTTGATTTTTATAATTGTTAGCATTATCATTCTTATTATAAATTAATAGTCTAATAGAACTAGTAGTACATACCATTTGGTTATGGTAATTATAATAATGAAACGATTAAAACATATTTAGAATTCAATTGAAAAAAGACTTTATATTTGTTAAAAAAAAACTCAGGGGCCAAATTACCGCAATCGATATCGAGTAAAATTGATCGTAATTTTCTTATTTGAGATTATGGCATTCGATATCGAGCAAGAAATTTAGTACATTTTATCATAATTTCGATATCGAAATTATTTTTCGATACAATAACTCTTTCGATCACGAATGCGGTAATTTGGCCCCAGGTTAGATGATATTAGATAAAGAACAGCATAAAATATATTTTACTATATGAGTATTTAAATTAAGTTTATAAAAGAGAAATTGCAAGTAGGTATAACTAAACCGATTAACAAAAACAACAAACAAAATTGTTTGCTGGAAATTCAAGTTGCACTTCGATGTAACACTAATACTATTCAGTGTTCTTATGCTGATGAATCACCCAAGTGTGGGAGTTTATTAAAATATTGATATCTTATTAACATTAAACAAAGTTAAATGTGCAATAGCTTTGTGTACAAACATGTAAATTTAATATCATGTGGTTTTTTTTTTGACAAATTGACATTTTATATCGTTACAAAAATTATTCTTATTTTCTAATTTACACACATTTGTCTCGCGTTTCAAAGTTTGTCAATAACTGCTCATGGAGAAGTACTTAAAATACTTGAATAAAAGCAAGTTAGTGTGTAATATCCGACTGTGCCGAATCTTAAATACACTCCAGCTAAACGTAATAAGAAATACAAAAACTGCACTGATTATAGGACTAGAATATCCTTATTCTGTGTTTTTATGCAGTATTAGTGGACATTTTTTTTTAGTATTTTAGATATTATTTGAAAGACAATTTTACGAAAGAGGTTGTCTTATTTTCATAACAATCGAACGACTTAAAAAACGCTTTTCCATATTCACCACAAGTTAAGAAACAGAGTATAAAAAAGGTAAGCTTATAAGGTGTGAGGCTTCTTTTGGTTGAATCTGATTTCAAAAACATTATTTACAAAGGATTTATGGGAGACATAGGAGATATGGACCAATTATGGACTGATGGCTTCTAAATCCAGTATCCACTAATGTTATTTCTGTGTACTTTAAGGTTATTTTGCTTGAATTTCATTTCAATAACATTATTTACAAGAGTTATATGGTTGGTTATTGTACTCGGAAGTGGATTAAATTCGGCAGCTAATCCCAATTATTGACCGACAATTACAAAATCCAGTAGCACAATTACCTTATAACTGATATTAGCATAATTTCTGGATTAAAATTTCTAATCTGGTTTCTAAGTTGATTTGAATTCGATATTTATTAGACAGTTATGTGGGTTAAATTGATATGGCAAATCATGGGTCGATCTTCTTAAATTTCGGAACAGAAAATTTTATGTATATGAGATTATCTCACATTGAATTTCGATGTAATAACGATATATTTAAGATAGATTATTATTAAGGTGAATTTCGGAATTGGACCTTATATGGAGGACATATTCAAATATGGACCGATATTTTCAAAATCCAGCAGTTTGATTTAGGCATGCATGTAACTGATCCGTGTAAAATTTTGGATTGGTACCCTTATTTATAAGCGATTTATGAGTATTAAAGTGATTTTCGAAAGAGGGCTTTATATGGGGTCCATGGTCAAATATAGATCGACATTTACAAAATTCTGCAGTATGATTTTTGTGTATATGTTAGTTATTTATATAAAGTTTTGTGTCGGTAGATTAATTACTTTTTCGGATGTGGTCCTTATATGGGAGCTATGACGAATTACGGGCCGACAACCATCAAATTTTGTACAACAATTTATTTGCCTATAGAGACTATTTATGTCAAATTTTAGCCGTTTAACATTATTTATACCAGTTTTATTCGTATTTAAGTGAATTTTTGAAGTGCACTTTATATGGGGTCTATGGTCAAACATGGATCGATATAAAAAATTTCGTTTTGCTATTTCTTTTTACATGACACTTATTTTTGCTGAATTTTGTATATTTCTGGAAGATATTTGTATTGGAGCTATAAGAAATCATGGACCGATTCATACTATTTTCCTCACACGTTTTTCTTTTATCATAAGAATAACGTGTACAAAATTTCATGCACTTTGTTTAAAAAAAATGCAAAAAAATCGATAAAAAAGATCAAATTTTTATGGAGGTTGTCTGACACTTTGGCTTGCAACTGTAGTTCTACTTTACCAATTTTTCTGATTTTTAATACCAAACTTCCTATGAAAATACAAAACAGTTTTCTGGAAATTCTGTAAAGTTGTGTATTTTGGGCGTGATAGTGTTTTACACGGACGGAACTGACGAACATAGGTCAATCGACTTGGAATTTCATAAGGATCAATAATATATATACTTTGTTGGGTCTCAGATGAATATTAACAAAGTATCACACGGAATGACAAACGTAATATACCCTCATTCACTACTTATGAATATTTCTCGCAATACTGTCTATGCAGCCCTTTGTAATAAATGGTTTTAATGCTCTTTCAAATGCAACAACCACACCTTGACATCAATTATAATTTGTCTGTTATACAAGTGAAACTTGTATCCTTTAGATAAGGCATCTATGTAGATTTTCTTACTCGTATACTGAGTCTTTTTACTACAATTGTTCATAGTACTAAAAAGTGACAAACAATTTTAAAGTTTTGTAAGACGTCAATAGTCATTAAAGATTTAAGATTTCCGGTTTCAGTTTCATAAAGTCGGTAAAGCGATGTGTGTATGAATTTAATAGCTTCAACAATGTTTAAAACTTATGTCGATATTTTAGGATAAAAACAGGATTTAAAAAAATATAATTCGTTTTAAATATGTTTAAAAATCTCTTTACACATAATGAACTAAAATGAAATAAACGTTATTTTAAACTTGAAATAATAATTTCTTACTGTTCAGTTTTATTGTAAATTTATATGTGCATATATACAAATTTATTGATTCCTCTGTCACGTACCATATTCAAGAATGTCAGAGGATTTTGTACACATAAAATCAATTTAAAATTTAAAATGTTTGTAATATTTTATTATTAATTATTTACCGGCTTTTAATATAGCTGAATTCCTTACAAAAAAAACTTGGTATCACGCTGGGGTATTAAATTTCCTTTTTAATCCATCAACTGCTGACCACCAATTGGTTGCCTAGTGGTTACATCCTTTTTTGATTTGCCAAAACATGTAACCATGAAAATATGAATTTCATTTAAAGATATAATTCCTTTTTTTTAATACATATTTAATAATTAGACCACCGGTATAAATTTACAAAATTGTTTATTGGTTGTAGAAAGATTAAAATAAAAGCTAAAAAATATACAAGTTGCATCAAACACGCAACAATTGCAACTTGCACGCAACAAGATAATTAAAACCAAACTATTACATTTATAATTAGTACTAACAAGTAAACAGAGTTTTCGAGGAATTAATTTAAAATTTTTAATTTTTAAAGTTAATTTGTTATAAAGCAGTGGCTTTGTTTCATAACGAAATAAAGTTAAGAAGTTAATTTTGAACATTATGTCTATAAATGAGTCAATCTAAATCACAATGACCCATAATCATAGTCATAGAAAAAGCATACTTTAAGCAAAAGCATGCTTTTGTTTTAAATTCAGAACATAATTTATATGTTTTTGTTGTTTAAAAGTCTACTTTTACTTAAAGTATTCTTTTTCTATGACTATGATTATGGGTCATTGTGTTTAAAAAGACGTCTATAAGTTTTGTTCGAAGGGGATCGGTATTGCAATTATACAACAGCAATTATACAACAGCTACCATAATGTTCTGTAATAGACTAGTTCTAAAATGTTGTTAACCCAATTTATGTAAAATTTTATTTTTGAACTGATTCCTTTATGATTCTGCCTATTAATAACTTTTATCATTGTGACGATACAATAGTTTTTGCTAAGAAAAGTAGAGCATGCTGGCGGAAATCAATCATGTTTGTCTTACATCAAGAATGAATTAATATTGCACAGTGGGGTCGATGGCGTAATAAATGGAAGTAAATATTTATTTGACTAATTTGTTTAAATTTTAATAAAGTTGACAAAAATTTCTGAAATGCATTTTTGTTTAAAATGCAATTTTTTTTTTAAACATATGTATATTATTGTATGGAATTGGATAAAACTTCTGTTGATTTAAGGATTTTTATTTATTAAAAGTCTACTACATATTTTCTTTAATGTCGCCAACAAGATTTGTTTCAGTGTATATAGATATGTATGTTGCAACATTATTAAATATAGATTTGTTATGAAACACACATACATATAATTATTGTTTATTAATGTGGAACTCGAAGGTATAAAAAAATGTTCAAAGCACGTAAAGCCAAAATGCAATCAAAGAAAAATAATATTGTACCAAAAATTTATTCACACACTCTCTCAAACCCTGGTTCAAAATATTTATAGTTGTACGGCTACTTTGCTGAATAAATTTCTGCATATGAATTTAATAAATTATAAGGGAGCTGAAAATATTCTAACAAACAAAAACATAATTATTTATAATCACATACCTGCACAAACATGCACAATAAATTTACTCTAACATTGCTTAGGGCAAATTTTTTACAGATAAAGAAAAAAATTAAGAAAGTAACTGCACAAAAGGAATATTCATATTTAGAATTAAGATATGAAACAACATTATAAATATGTATTAAGAATTTAGGAGTTGCTAGCAAATATTCTTCAACTCGTTATAAAGAATATAATAATTAGAACGTAACAGAAGTGTTATACAGCAAGTCTGACATTTTAAAGTGTGTTTCCCTAAATGCAATTATTAATTACATTTTTTTTAAAGCAAAATCCTGATAAATATTTATAGTGAATAACTTCTTTTGTACAAGATTTGTGGTGTGTTTATGGTTAAAAAAATATATAGTTCATCCCTGCTGACCCTGGTTGGTTATAGAAAATCATCTATTAATTTTGTTATTTATTCTACTCGTTATTATTATATGCAATTAAAAATTCCAATTCAATCGCAATATAATTCAGTTTCTGTTATTTCCTTACAAAAATATGGTCCAAAGGAGTACTCTTTGGACTACTCTTATGTATAGCAGCCATGGATTAATTCTGTTCACAAGCAAGTTTGGTGTAAATCTACAACTCTGGCAACACTACTGGCATGTCTATTGAAGTGAAATAAAATTATTATTTTGTTTTTGTTTGTCTGTTACTTTACATATATTATAGGCATTAATTTCTAAATTTAACTGCAAAATAAAACAAATGTACTACTATTTAAATTCCTCTATATATTAAAACTAAAAATTTATTTTAGTTTCCTGTTAACATATTTTCAGTAAATCAAATTAAAAAGGCTGATTCCAAAACTCCCTTTGGGTACACCATGGAGTAGTACAATAGTGTACTTTAAAAAGTAGTTTATGTATGTGCTCTATTGAGTACTTTCAACAAAGTGATCCATGGAGTAGTTTTGTGTGTACACAAATGTAATGTGGTCTAACCCTAGGACATTGCAATGTAAGCTGGAGCATGTTCTTTTCATACACTTTGGCAACTCCATTGTGGAGTAGTCCATACACGCATGTATAGAGTAGACTCATTTTTTGTAGTGTTAGTATCCTTAAAGCATAGGTGGGCAAGCACAAACTATGATTTTTATATTTGTGTTGGTTAAGCAGCAGTCCGCTTTGTGTACTAAGATTAAAAATCATTAACATTTAATAAATTGTGTAGCGAAATCCGACTTGCACAAGTGCTAACGAGCAACCAGCGTTGCCATTTTGACGCTTTTAGGGTATTTTTTGGTGCTTTTTTGCTTTTTAAATACCCGAAATTTTAATAAATACCCGTTTTGGAAAAGCGAGTATTTATAGCACTTTTTACAATTTCTCACAGTACTTTTTAGTGCCTTTTAAGAAATTAAAATTGTTGGTACTGAAACATTTTACTAATATTATTTAAACACGCCTGATACTTTTTTAGCCTATTGCGTATTGAATTTTTGTTTTAAGTAGTATTGGAAAACGCTTCTAGAATTTTTTCAAGCATATATTTGAAAATCCGTACAAAAACTTTTATTATTAATTTGTTAGGCAGTGATATTACTTCTGGTTTGTGCAACTTTAAAAAAAGTAAGTTCGTCATACATTTTTTGTTAAAATTTATGAACTAGATATGGAAAAACAAAAATACAGAAAAGCTTGGGAAAATGATCTAGTTTTCAAAAGGTGGCTTAGACCAGCAAAAGATGAGTTAAAGGCAATTTGTATTTGTTGCAATTGTGAAACTAAAGCCCGATATAGTGATCTACTACGTCATAGTCATACATACATAGTTATATTTTCGTTATAAAATCATCAATCATAAAGAATATCAATCTTGGTGCTTTTATACCCGCAATTATGTTAATTTTTACCCTTTTGTATGTACTCACAGTGCTTTCGATGGTGCAAGAGTTGGCATCACTGCCAGCAAATGATTTAAGTTTGATCTCTGAGATCGCAACAAAGCAAGAAACAAATGCTCATTTTAGTAAAAAACATAAGCATAGTTACCAGATTTGACTATTTAACGTCATTTTGATGATTTTTTGTTTCAAAATAGCAAAGTGGCGATTTGACGATTTTTTCATTGAAAGTGACGATTTTCTGAATTACTAAAAATGTTTGTCATTTGTGTGTTTTATTAATATTTTTTTTTTTACCAAATTCTCGCTTTTTTGAGACAACAAATATTTTTCTCATTTAATATCAAAAATATTGAAAAAACTAAGTAATAGTAATGTTTTCTTAATTATTGACAATTGTTAAGTTTAAATTTAATAATTTCAAATAATGGTAGAAATTACTTATTTATCTGTAAACATAAAAAGCAATTTTAAATGCTGAATTCCATAACAAAACGTGGAAAGAATATTCAGGCAAATACATTTAAATAACAAAACTACGGAAATCTTTGAAAATAAGTGCCTGTATATGCTGGATGAATTGGATTCTATACTCAAAATGTTATTTAAAACTTAATAAACTAAATTGTTGTGACATTGTAATTTCACCTGAATTAATAAAATATCCCAATTTCAGATATTTATTTCTAAAATAATGTAAGGCTTGTTTTACACTCTTCAGTTTTAGCTGAACAGTTTTTGTCCAATTCTCGTTTGAACTTGTCATTTTAATCACACACGAAAATAAGAAAACTAACTAGTATCATCAAGTTTGTACCCGTTTTGTTCTCTTTACTCTTCTCATCCAAAGATACTTGCCTTGACGAGTCAGAATTGAAAAGTGTGAGAGCGGAATAAGATATTCAGGCATGTGATGGAAATCGAAATCGAAAACGAATCAGTTTTGGAAATACATTTTAATGCATTTATAATCTAATTTTTAAAATTTATGTTTTAAGATTCTCTTAAGATTCTTTATATTTATATTTTATGTGATAAAAGTTTTTTAATACAGAAATATTACGAAAAAATTTACTTCTAAAACTCATTCGTTTTCGATTTCCATCACATGCCTGATAATAAAAATATTACGCAAGTTGTTCTTATTTAAAAAGTTAAAATTTATGTCTTTTGATATATATGTACTGTACAAGAGACTATATAAACTTGAAGTTTTATGTTTTCGTTTAAATAAAAATTTCAAAATGCAATTAGAAATACTGAGTTTTTATTTTTCCGAATTTTTTGACGATTTTTAAAACTCGAAATCGGGTTTTTAACGATTATTTCCGAAATTTATCTGGCAGCCCTGCACACAAGTAACCTTATAGTGTACGTGCAGGGTTGTCAGATTTTTTTGAGCTTTGTCGCCAAAACGGATGTAAAAAATCGACAAAATTCGCCAAAATCCGATTTTGTTCAGTTTTTATTTTTTTTTTTATTATTTAAAAGAAATAAATTTTGTTTACACAAAAAAACCTAGTTCAATTTTTAAGTCAAAAATCGCCAAAAATTGAGAAAAAACCAAAAAAATCGCCAAAAATAATTTTTTTTAGTTTTTGTTAAATATTTTTTATTTAATACATTAATTGTTACTTATTAAACAATATTTTAGTAAAACATATACACATTTATATCCGTTTTTGTATTTTTTACTATTTAAAAAATGTTAAAACTTTGTTAAAAGAGAGCTTTAAATTACATAAAAATGGAGATCATATTTAAAAAAAAAAGTAAAATTAAGTAGATAAGTCTAAAAGTTCGTAAACTTCATTCTCAGCGATTTCATTACTAGAGTCTTGACTTTCGTACATAGTTGAGTTGAAGTTTTTTATCATTTCATTAGTCGGTGTAAACGAAATGCAGTAGTCGAGTTTTTGTATAATTCATTATTGAAAAGACCCTTTTAACGCAGACATTAATATATCGTGATAATAAACACTTTTGGCCAAAATTCAAGTAAATTTGTTGGAATTTCGTTATTAAAATAATTATTCCAATTTATGAACGGAAGTTTTCCCCATTGAGTTTCATACACGCCTATTGCTACATTTGGATCCATAAATGGTCTTATGTTTCTTGAACAACGCCAAATTTAGTTTGAGATAATGTATTCGCACACTTTGAAATAGAAAATTGTCCAAAAGCTTTAAAAAAGTTCATATTTTCTGGTAATCTGCTTATCATCTCTTTTAAAAGTTTTTTTAAATACACAAAACAGTTTTCTTTAAGTAAGATTATTTCTACTGCGCTCAATTGAGCATTTCTTAATTCTGTTTCAAACTCTGCTCCAAAATCAATTGCATTTAGAGGCAAAAATGAATTTGAAGAATCAATAGCTGCATGTAAATCATTGAAAAATTTTTCATTGTTTTCAGTATTGTATCAAATCGAAGGTTTGAAAACTTTTGTTGAAAACATAAAAAGTGCACAATACATTTTTTCATGCATGCTTCCTGCATCCATGCTGTCCGATTGAAACTCCAAATTCAGATGATTCATTTCGTTGACAATTGGATTTATAAAAACCAAAAAAAAAGACGATTTTTTTCATCACATAATTCATTATGGATGTTTTGGTGAAAATCGCCAAGAAAATCGGCAGTGATATCAAAAATTGTCCATGTTGCCAAACGGAAAATCTCGACGCCAAACACGTTTCAAAATCGCCACGTTTGGCGAGAAATCGCCAAATCTGACAGCCCTGTGTACGTGTGTCAATGTAGCGTAAGCAGAATTTTGTGGCAAATTATATGTGCTGGGAAATTTAAATTTCGCCCCTGGCTGCCTTAAAGTATTATTCATATTAAATCCCGCAACCCAGCACTTGCTTATTAAAAATAACTGTCTGAAAATTTCAATAGCCGGATTATATTTGATTACGTACTAAAAAAATTTAAAATAACGTGCAGAACTTCCTTGAAAATCCGACAATGTCGGCTTCAATGGTTGTAGAAAAGCTAAACGGAAAGATGTCGAACCAAAATGTAAACAATTTATTAAAAGGCATTAGTGTGGCAAGGACTCTGCAATAGTGGTTTAAAGAGTTCCCTATTCTATCCTAGCCAAGTCTACGAACTTCGTATATTTCTATAAAACAAATATTATTAGGCGACACCACTTTTTAAAGCTTTTGACTGATTACGCTTCCTGTTAATATTCCAAAGCTATAATGGATTGATGTCGCAGTAATCAGGTCGACCAATTTAACAATATTGAGCTATTCTCACAATAAAGTTAAATAAAAACTAAAATTAGAATATGTTTACTCAGGTGCATCGATGTATTCTCCAACATTTAATGCCATACGGAAAATATGGTTTTAGAAGACTTAAAATGTTACACATTTCTTCTTGAAATTAGTCTAGTAATATTTTGGATCAGTTTGCTAGTGCTTACAACAGCAATAGTTAATTAAACGTCCCTCTAAAGCAGTTCAATTTTGCACAATTTCAAAGTTAGCAAAGTTACACCCATAATTTAAATCGCTTCTAAAAATAATATATTTTTATTAGAAATTTAATTTCGTTAGATAGCGCTAAAATTATACATTGAGTTATTTTTATATTTAAATACCCTCCAGCAATATTAATCTCTTAAATTTACATTTTTTTATTCTAGCCCAACTTGTTAGACAAGTTTGAATATTGGCTATATACATATTTATACATATTTGAATATCATTTTGTAAAAGATGACAAAGATGAAAACTAAATCACTCACCATTGTCTTGAGGCAATTAAAAGTTAAAGCAAATGAAATATGCTTAAGTGAAATACTTACGAATACGGAAATGTGAACTGTAAATTTGCAGAACATAGTTTTGCTGATCTTTATTAAATTACACGAATGGAAAAAATCCCAACAACACATTTTGAATTGTATTGAAATTTTTGTAAACGTGAGATGGCAGTACTAAAAAACGTGCAAAAAGAATAAAAAAAAATAATAAAGAAGTTAAAACTAAACTAATTAAACCAGAATTGTACAAGTCAACTGTAGCACTCAACTCAACTCAACTTCGTACAAATGAAACCCATCTCCACTGAACTCGAGAGTACGAGTGAATAGAGTTATTAAAAAATATTTTTGTTTAACGTTTTTAACAACATGAACAACAATAACAATAACTACAATAATAATCCTCTTGCATTACAAGATTTTGCCATTAATGGTCAAGTGGTGTGCAGATGCTGGTGGAGTAGGGCGGTGCTGCAGGAGCTGAAGTTGCAGCTGTAAACAACAAGTTGCAAAATAACATTTCTTAAGACTCGTTACATAACTCTGTTCTAATTGCTTTTGACTGTTTGTAGAAGATGTTGCTTTGTTGCTTTTATTTGTCTCTTCAATTATTTTCATTTATCATTAACAGTTATTGAAGTGCTGCGAGCAAAGTCATCGCTTTTCTGTTTTAATTAAAGTGAAAGCGCTCCTTCACATTTATTTTTTATATGTTTATATTTGTACCTTATACTCTAATATGACTATTTAAAGCTACATTTTCAAATATGTTTCCTGATTTTTGGAAATCATTGCCAAAAATATTTAGTTTGGATAAAATAAATTGTTTAATTTCAAGTGAATTTCTTCAGTCTGCAGGCTTTTCCATGTTGGGCCAAATTTCTAATAAAATTTATATTTAAATTTAATAATATGAGTTAGTTAATTTTAACAAAGTTTTTTAAGTTGTTTGTGAAACTTATTGAATTTAAATAAATTATGTTTTCCTCTTTTATGAAGAATTATTTATAAACGTTTTCTGCAATTCAACATTTTTATCATATATTGGAAATTTTTCAAAACAAATAATAGTCCCGTCCGGCAAGGTTTGGACTATAAGACGGATGACGCAAAACATCTCAACCACTTTTTCCTTAATAAATTTCAACAGGTGGCCGATCGTTGTCATGATGGAATGTAAAGATTTCATGTTTGGTCTCAAATTCTGTATATTTCGTCCAAGGTTCGCATTCGGTATATGTTCCTTGTAATTGTCTGGTCAAATTTCAGCAGCTCATAATAAATAGGAACTTCCAATTCTTAATCTTCATGGAACCGCACAAGCCATCTCTGGGCCGTTGAAACCGATGGTATTTATTTATCATAAGCTTCGGTGAGCAATCAGTGCACCTCAGAGACACTTTTTTTAAATTAAATAATCAAACTTTAGCTTCCCGCATATGATGCAACAAATTCAATAACTAATTGAGAATAAGTAACAAATATGTACGAGTATGTTCTCTTCAAGAGATACATCAGCTGTGGAATCCCGCATTTTTAAGTTTTACACCCAATAATATTTTATAAATGTTAAAGTAGGTTCGTTCGGTGGTAGTCTTTTTGTGAAAACTAGACATAATTATTGAATGATTAACATTTGTTAACTTTGAACATGTCTACGTATACTTTTATTTCAATACCAACAAATATTTGTTGCAACTCATTTTGGAAATATGACTTATATGTTGATTCATGACACCTCGTATAAAATAGCCAAACAATATCTGTTAAATAGCATGATTTATGTATACATTAGAACTTTGATTTGGGAGGACACAAGGTGAAAACATGAGTCGATTGGAGCAATTATCGATAGCTAATGATGATGTTATACATACTTAGTTAAATAATTTTTTGTTAAGATAAGATATCGTAATTCATTAATAATAAAAGTATGTAGTGGTACCACAACAGAACTGAAGTATTTGAAAATCAAATTGTTTTTTTTTAAGTTTTTGATAAAGATTAAAATGTTTGCATATAATTCTAACGACCACTTTATCTTAGTCTGCATACTCGTATAAAGGACAAATAAATTCTAAAAATGTTAAATGTAAAAAATATTAACGTTTACTAAATTTACATTTTCAAACATATTAATCAGGAAGAGTTTTCCAACCTTAATTAAATGGAATTATTTAGACTTCAAGTACATTCAACGTTTAATTTAATAAGCCTAGTGTAATGAATCATAGAAAAGTAAACATGTTCTTACGGCGTACGGTCAAAGCGCCCAAGTGCATAACGCCCAAAACCCATATTGTCATAACGCCCAAATCTTGTTATATTGACCAAAACGCGCGATTAATAATGACAAAATCCCCAAATGATATGTTATATTGCCCAAATGACAAAGTTTGGGCGATGTGACATTTTACGTTATAAGCACTACGACAATTTTTTCGTAATTTTGTATGCAGGATAGGATTTTCTCCTCCATTGTATACAGAACACCGGCTTCGCATAGTACAGATTCCCTGTATGGTCAATACAATCTGTATATGACAATATTGTCATAACCTGCATACAAAATTTTAAAAAAATGTGCAATGTCGTTTAGCCCAAATGGCAAAACGCTAAAATACTTGGGCGTTATGACAATATGGGTTTTGGGCGTTATGCACTTGGGCGCTATGACCGTACGCCTGTTCTTACATTGGACAATTTAACAAAACAATAAATTTTGTATTGCATTTTGCTTTAAATGTGGCTAATAACTCATAATCTTTACTTTAACTCAGTATTTAACAAAAATTTTACATTTTATAATAAATTCCAGAGCATCATTAATAAGCTTTCTTATTGCTAAATATTTAATTGAAACTGATTTATTTCTAACAGCAGTCCGTTATCAAATGTCTCAGTTATACACAAAATAAAAAAATATTTTTAATTAACAGCTGTTTGCTATTATTAGTAACTACCTGTGCCCTCAAGTGATTGATTACTTAAAAATTAAAAAAAAAATAACTTCGAAAATAGCGTGACCTTAATACTAACTGTCAAACTTTTTCTGTAGCGATTACTGTGAAAAAGATAACAAATGTCAACTAAAGTTATTGACAAAACTGTAGAACTTTGCTGCGATAAACACGTTTGTGTCTAACATCTTTTGTTTCGTTCAATTGAAAGAATCCCCACTATGGTGGTGCAGGGTATAAACATGTATGTATGACAAGTTCATTTGATTTTATGCAGTAAAAGGGAATTCCACTCAGTTTTTGCTATTTCAACATATATATTTCGCAAAAATTAAATTTAACCAAAAAAAAAATTAAGCCAAAAAGATTTTACATCGTTCTAAAAGGAATAAAATTGTGTAAAATATGTAAAATTTGTTTATTTTTCCAAACCGTGAAAAAAACCCGTATAAAAACAGAATTAGGTGTACTTTGTTGGGTCTCAAGTTAATATATCTCCATCTAACACACGGAATGGCAAACCATCATTTACCACTTGTGGTGGTGGAGAGTATAAAAAAACAAAGTTTTTCAATTTAAATTCTTAATTCGACTAATTGTTAACAGTTTATTAGATATTATTACATCATAAATATAAAATTTACATACATAAATTTGTTAAAAGTGTGTGATTTAAAAATGCAAATTGTTTCTAGTTTTATTTGATTATCATCAAGACTTCTGGAACTAAATCAGGTTTGTATCTTAATTCTTTTGTTTGCCGTGATAAAATCTTTTACATTTTTATTGAGTCATTAAAAATGTAAATATTAAATCCACTTTTAGCATTATGTTAACAATTCATTAAACTATTTTCATGTTATAAAACTAGTCAGTATTATAAATCGTTTATAAATTGGCAAATAATTTATAATTAATTACCAGTTTTTATTATTATAAAAAGCAAAATAACCCATATTATAATTTTGCACTTTTAACCGGTTGAACATAGATATTTTTTCTCTTTTCTACCTGTGTCAGACTCTGCTTTCTATTACAACTCAGTATTAGCAAAAAAGAATTATAATGGAACGAAAAATCAGTCAAGTTTATCTTTTTTTTATTGGTTTGTGTGTGCAAGTGCAAATGAGCAAATGAGTGAATGTGTACATGTGTGCATGAAAATGAATGTTGAAAAGTCAATTTAATAGAAGGCACTAAATCAAGCTTAAATGCAACCGAAAACTATGCAACAACTACTTAAAGATGCATTAAGTGAAACATGTGAAAATCTTGTACACTTAACGCCTTTTGACGTTCTTTTCATATGTGTGAATATGTTTTTTGTTTCTCTTCTATTAACTGTTGTTGCTGTATGTTTGACGATGCCTTGTTACAACTGAACGAATGTTTAAATAAATAAATGAAAATCAGCGGAAAAAGTGAATAAAAATAATGCTGGAATTTCGTTTATATTTTATTCTTGTTGCCATCAGCAACCATGATGCTGATCATCTCCATGATAGTAATATTGAGATATAGACTTGCTTGCCGTTGTTGCAACTCAGCATTTACTTTTTGTCTGCAACTAAGGCTGCGGCTTTGACTTTGGTTGTAGCTTAAATTGTATTTGACTGAAGCTGTGACTCAGACTTTGGCTAAAGCTACAGCTGCGGCTTTTAGTCTTGCTGTTTGAAATATTTCTCTGTTAGTGGCTTGTAAATTTAAGAAACATTTCAATTCTGGTTTCTAATGTTGGATATGATTTTGCTGTAAAGATAAAAAAAAGTGTTTTCTAAATAGACGCAGGCATTTAATACCTACATATGTTGCCAATTATTCATACCAGTAGAGTTGAATGCTTAGGCCTGATTTAACTTTATAAACAATTGCTTATCTTGAACTAGTATGCGTATAATTAAGTGGACAAATAATTTATTTTATTAGCTTCTGGTTCCTTGCTTTTTTTTCTACTACAATTATATCTTAATCATTTCCTTCTTTCTATCTTTCTCTGCTTTCAGGTAAGTCAACACCGTTAAAGCTGTCAAATTACAGATGAAATAGTAGTATGTACATATTTTGAAATCAGTAGGTATGTATATTTAGAATGAACCAATAAATTTCTCACAGTACCCGTCAGCACACATGCAAGATTGGGCCAGACAATACGCCGTATCCAGATAACATAAATATTGCATAAAAACATCAACATCGTCAATGTTGTTTTCTTTTTTTGGCGTCAGAATTAACATTGTTTGCAAATATGTACTTCAAGTCCTGCTGAAATCAAAAAATTGCCGATCTAAGTCTTAAGCTGTGTGAGAATGAGCGGAAAGTAAGAAATCAACATTCGAGAGTATAATTCATTTAAGTTGAATGTGGTGTGTAATCGGAAACCTTTTATATTGTACGTTTCTGGTTTATGTGTCGTTGTGTCTAATCAGTTTTACGGGCATAAATTACAATTTTGTTTTATACGTGTGTTTTTCATGTTGAAATTTCAAATTCGCCTCGGCATGTGTTGTAATAAATACACCATTTCCTAATAATGTTTCAGAGATTTGCACATGATCAAATGCATGTTCACAATTTCTGGCATTAAATATTTTCTCTACAACATTTTATCAACACATTTGTCAAGACTTTATTTGTGTTTTATTCATATACTTATGGTAACAAAATATAGGGTATATAATTTAAAAATGAGACATTTGTGATTATATGTGTTACTATTAATAGTTTATATAGTTTCCTATATGCAAGCTTTTAACGTCAATTTGTGAATTTTATAGCTTTTATTTTGAAACATTTGTACAATATAAATTTATTGAAAGTATTGGCCATTGTTTGATATGAGCGTTTCCCATCTTTTTGGCAAAAAATTGATTCTGCGATAATATAAGTTAAGAGGCATCGCAACAAACATTAGTCAGACGGGACAAGGTCTGAACTATAAGGCGCATGAGGCAAAACTTTCCAACTACTTCTTTCTAAATAGTTTTTAACATTTATTGCAATATGTGATCGAGCATTGTCATTACGCTTTCATGTCTGATCGCATATTCTGTGCTTTTTTCGACCATTTCAAAAGAAATCAGTTGTATATGACGCTTTGTTGGCACAAAATTCGACATTTTCGGAACAAAGAAAAAAGCACTTTGTTGTTGTTAGTGTTCAATATTCCATAACCAAGTGAGATATGTACCCTTCAAAATGACATACAGATAAGTTACTAAAGACTAAAACTGCGTTCAAGAGATACCTAATCGAAGAAATCAAATGTAGTTTTCAAATAAAAAATGTAAATTTCGTTAAAAAGTAAATTAATTTTTCTCCAAGTACAACTATGTATTGAAAGTGTTTAACAACTCAAATTCATTTTAACGCAAGGCCATTACATGTCCAAAAATTCTACTTGAAATTTGAAGACAATTAAAAAACATTTTAACTCTACCCAATATACAGACACATATACGATGATAATCGATGTATTTTAAAGTATGAAAGATACTCAATCGATTTCAATGGCATATTCTTGTAAAGTCAAATCAAGCACAGGTTTTATATAGTAAATAATAATTCTAGTAATTTAGTTTTGAACAATTCGTTATTGTAATCAGTTGTCATCACATGCCTGATATTTTTATCTTTGACTTAATTTTAGAGAATAAGATATTGTCTTTAGTGTGAATAAAAATTAATTATTGTGTTCAATAGTTCAAACAAATTAACATTTATTTCACGAATTCATAAAAAAGAACTCTGACAAGCTCGGAATAGCAATGCAATATGTTTTAATGAAGAAAGACACGCTTAATATTTGATAAAATTTGTGTCTTTATTACACATTTTAAAAGATTTATTCGCATTAACGTGTTTTTCAGAAATAGAGGTAGGGTGCAATAATATATGCCCCTATTGCGGTTCACAACTTTTTTAATAATTTGGTCGTCTTTCATAAATCGGTATTGCCATTCACAACTTAAATGTAGTAGAGTTAATGTAGAGTTAAAGTCGAGTTGACTAACAGACGACCAAACTTAGTTGAGTTGAGAACGGCAATAGGGGCAATAATTCGGTAGCAAGATTTTTTTTGCATATGTAATTATGAATGTGATTATAGAGAATGAGGCGGTATTTAAGAAATTCTAAAAGCCCTGCTTAAATACAAGATCAATTTCTGAGTTTTAAACCTAAACAATTCTACTGTAAGTATTTTAGCAACTAGGAATATTCATCGACTTGATTGTTCTGTAAGTTTAAAGAATTGTGTGGTATGTATTTGTGTTGTTTTTTTTATAAGATTTTTTTTTGCATGGAAACTAGTTAATGTGCCTGAGTAGAGAATAAGGTTTGTTAGACTAAGGTCATGCGTGGCAAATATTAATGCACAAATTTAATTTACCCCAAATATTTGTTTTGAATCGTCCTAAATGAAACAAGTTTTGAAAATAAAGAAAATGATTTAAATATATTAAATTAAATTTTGATTTCTTCGACCTTTTTTTTTTTTTTGATCAAATAAAAATTTTTTTTCGAGCTCGAGGCCAAAAAATATATATATTATTTATTTAATTATTTCTTCCAATATTTTGATATCCTTCCTTCATTATGGCCAAGACTAAATGCAAACTCGACCGAAACGCTGATGGAATTGGACAGGCATAGTCTAAGGATTCTGGTAGGAGTAATAACCGGGCACTGTTTGATTGGGCCTTCAGAGGCAAATGGGATACTGACACACAGGATTTCTGTAGAGTGTGCGGGGATGCAGAGGAGCCAGAGACAATAGAGCACATCATGTGTTATTGTCCTAGGTTGCAGAGTCGTAAACTTAAGTGGCTAGGAAATAGATTCCTGGACGAACTCAGTGATGTTGCTGGCTATTTAAGGGACATTCTACGGCGACTCCAAATCCGTAAGGGGATTTTTCACTCTTTCTTTCTTTCTTATTTCTTTCTCCCCCTTATCAAGCGGTTTTGGTTGTCCTCATTTCTATATCTATCCTGTCTTTATTTTCTCTTTTTATTCTTTCTACTGAGGGGAACCACAATGGGCCACAAGGTCTCTGGGTGGAAGTGCACTTTATGCACTACTCTTCTATCCTATCCTATCCTTCATTATCAAGGAATGATTTAGAATTATATTTTTAAGAGACGTATTATTGTCTCCACATTCAATAATGAATGGATATCGAAATATTGGAAGAAATAATTAAAAAAAAAATACTATATATATATTTTTTACAAATAATTGGCCAGCTCGAAAAAAAGTTTTTATTTTTAATTCAAATATATTTTATTTAGATATTATGTCTAATTCATCAAATATTTGTCCAGTGATCCTTTTCTTACGCTCAGCGTGAATCTTGAAACTTAGCTTATGTATTTTTATGAATTTAAAAAAGTAGGAGTTATATGACTTCTTTGATATGGATTCTACCTTTTAGTACAATAAAACATATTAGGGCCCGATTATCGTTAACAACACTAAAACGAACACAACATGAATTTTTCAAACGATTAAACTGATAAATGTTGTGAATCGTAATCGCATTTTACAACATACAACATCAAAATACTTAGGGCCATTATTACAACTTGCCTCTAATGTTCTTAATAGTAAAAGGTAACTTTAATTAAAGTGAGGAATAAAGTGACCTTTAAAATTTTTCGTTATTACAACTTCCTTGTAAAATAAAATTATTTTTTTTCTAAAATATGGCAATACCAGTGAGAAACTGATTACTTTTGATAAACTACTGACAAGAAACAGTAAATTGTTTGTGTTTGTGAAAACATTTGTGTGTGAAAAAATATAAATCAAACGTCTGTTTTCCATTTTTGTTTATTAAAGTATTTATTGGCAAAACAAAATTAAAATTATTTTATTTTTCATGAAGTTGACATTTTTTCCAGAACATATGGCAACTTCAACCACTTACCTCACTATAAAATTTAAAGGCAAGATGATCTTCCCTTTAGCTTATCGGTCGGTTTTAGATTAAAGTAAACTTATAATAACCAAATACTTCTTATCTGTCCGATAACATCATACCTTTAACTATTGCCAAGTTGTAATAATGGGCCTTGGTGTTGTGAACGGTAATCAGGGCCTTAAATGTTTGAATTTAAATATATGAAAATCATATTGGGAAATAATAATATAACAAATTACAAAAAATTCGTTTTGTTCTAAATATTCTGCCATTGAATATGGTGTAATAGCCATCTAAAGAAATGTAACGCGCATTTGTGCTTTTCAGTTTTCTTGCATTATTTTGTTTTTTTCTTCTCATTTTTACAATAACAACATCATTTTCGACAGAGTCATAAATTTAACTTTCCATTTTTATTTTACATACATTTATTTATTACACAATATTTGGCGGTTATTTTTTCTGCATTATATCTTTTTCCATGCAACACAGACACATATAAACTACGGACATCATTTTACAGCGCATGATCATAAAGATGCGATCACACTTGGCAAATATTTAATGAAAGAGACGTAACCACTAAATAAAATTTGTTATAATTCTTGTGTTTATTTGAAAAACTTTATTTCCTAAGGACAAATCTCACAAGAAATTTAAAAGTTTAACATTTATCAGGTTAAACATGGTCAAATAGATTTGTGCTAAAATAGTGGTTACGCTTGTTTGTGTTAATATTTGCCATGTGTGACCGTACCTTAAGTCCGGCAAGGAAAATGAAACTAAAATGTAGCAGCAATAAAAAAACATCTGCAGAAGAATATAAAGAATATTATTTCATATGTTGCAATTAATACGCACTTTGGTTAAAGTTTTAAAAATACTGATCGTGATTACAGGGAGAAACACTGAAAGTACAAGTCATCTTAAAGCATTTCTGAATTCAGCTGATACCTATAGATACATATGTTGCGTCTATTGTATTTTAAATATTTCTTATTCAAGCATATATCTTTCTGGAATATCGGTTGTTAAAGACAGTAGTATATAGTACAAGGAATGTACCTTCCGTTGAATATATTTTTTATATTGTAGTTATAACCGAAATTACGTTTGACACCAAATGCAGACAATAGTTGCAACATCCAACTCAAACATCGATCATGACGCACTACCAGCCATAGAGAAGAAACTTTGCTATCAAAACCTAAGTCAGTTGCCAAAAACCTTAGTGGTGAGAATGTATTAGGAAAACAAAAACATCGCATGTGTTTCCAAGTCTATTTTTCTATGTTAAAAACTATTTCTGTAGAAGTACTTTTTTTGTTGCAGAAGGAGCTTCTAATGCACTCGTATTTCATTGCATTTGAAGACTTAAGAAAAAACAAAGCTACCAAGTTTAGTAACACCACCATCAAGACAAAATAGGCAACATGTCTGCCTACTCTTGACTTTGAAGACAAATAAATAGCAAAGAAAACAAGTACAAATATTAGCAAAGGCCTTGAAGATCAAAAGATCAATGATTATTGAATAACATAATGCAAACATATGAAGAAATGTGTCTGCCCTGCCACTTCCAAGTAAGATATACACGTTTATGTATTTTCTGCAATGATTTTGCGAAAATCTAGAAAAATATTTATTTGCGTTTTTAAGAAATGTTATCGTGCGGAATGTGTGTTTGTGTTTTAATGCCTCAATGCAAGTTTACATGTAACTTGAACAAAAAAAAAACTTGTAAAATTAATGCATAGCGCTTTCTATGCACATGTCCAGGCAAAAATACGTTTTTATTTTGACAGTTTTGAGTTTGTATGCACTTACATATAAATATGACTGAGTGAGTGACTGGCTGGTTGACTGTGCACAAGAAGAAAGAGAGCCTTTGAAAGATAACCGCCAGGGGGCTTTTAAAATATTAACAATGAAGAAAAAATAAACAAATTTCACACGATTTTAAATAAAAAGGCAGTTATGAGTGAATATTAAAGAAATATGTTAAATACAAAGAGCTTTGCATACTTGCAGACACTTGAATAAAGATACCACAAAGATGTTATAGTTTTATAAATACCTCGATTTATATTAAATTCAATGATATTTATATTATAAGAAAGGGAACAAAATTTCAGAATTTCTTAATATAGAGATAAGCATTGTCAAATATATTGTAATATGTAGTTAAAAGTGGCATTGTTAACACGACCAGAAAAAAGCAACTTGTTATTATTATTTATATCTTTCAGTTTTTAGAATAAGTGATTTGAAATTGGAAACTATTCTTTATGTTTGCCATTAATGAGTATATACTCTTACGTTAAAAGAAATATTTGTTGGGCAGATAAAGTTCCTTTCTAAATATTTTTAATACAATCACATTCTAGGACTTTAAAAGCACTTAAGATCCTTTCCTTAAAATGAAGTATTATTATTAAATATATGGTGAATTTCACGTCAAGTGCCCCAATTTTAAAAATCGCTGTCTGTGCCAAATATTGAAAAATCCTATTCTTGAGTTAAAAAATAATTTTTTTGATAGATGTCCCACTCACATCCTTAAAGTAAATTATATTAGCTTTCTTTTGAGAAAAAAAGAGCCCAAATTGAAAAAAAAAATTAAAAAAAAAATGATTTATAAAAAAAAATTTAAAAAAAATATTTTTGAAATGATTGAAGAAATAGCTATCTACAGTCCTTAGGACAATTTTTGCTAGGACCAATAGGTAAAAAGTTACACTCATTTAAAAAAAACCCTGTATGACCAAAATTGACCAAAATGTCCAACTTTGACCCCTTCCAACTCTGGCACTTCTGGACTGATAGAGCTGAAAATTTGTCTCTGGCCTACTGTCCAATAGTAATAACCAAATCGGAAGTTATCGATTTTTAAAATTGGGTCACTTGACGTTAAATTCACCATATACGTGTTAGGATAGATCAATATTACTCATACGCTGGCAGGGTTCAAGCATAAAATTCAATTGTAGTTAAGAAAAATGCTTAGAAAATGTTAGAAAATATACGCATACTCTCAATGTTTCTTAGTGTCCAGTTCGATTTTGTTTAATTAATTACTATAACTACAATTACAAACAAATTTAAACATTTTAAATGAAATTCCTTAATTAACTCATTTTCGATAAATGTGCAATATGTTTTTTATTTCCCTCCACTTTACTAGTTAGCATGAAAAGTATTTTCTTTATTATTTGAGATAATTGTAAATGAAATGATTTACAAAGTGGAATCATTACATAAACTAAATGCAACATTTTTTATTCAGTCGCAACCGTAAGGGTATTTTTTGATTATTTCGTAAATGATTGTTTAGCTGAAATACATAAGTTTCGAATTTTGTTTGGAAAATAAATATTGGGTTAGAAATTTCATATACAAAATATATCAATTAACTCTATCTAAATTATTTATGGAAATATTTTACAGATTTATATTAAAAATAATCACACATATACTCGTATTCCTGAATTTTTTAATATCACATTCGCATCACCATGATGTTATAGTTAATCCTCTATTCTGGCTCCTTTTAGATAGAAGAGTTAATATAACGTCTTCTCTTTATTTATTGTAGTCATCTCAGTTTTCTTTATTCTTTTGGTGCACAGTATAGCCATAATTCCTGCATAGTCATAGCTTTATACTTTTGTTTGTACACACAATAACATTCATCCATTCATACAGACATGTTGGCATTTTACAATAAATATCGAAGGCTGCTGCTAATACAACATAAATATATGACAACTTATTAGTGGTGGAATTTGCATGATGCACTTTGTATTGGACTAAAAGAAACTCAGAAAAAGACCTGCTGCAACAGCACAGGTACGCATTTTTTCTTGGAAAATAAATTCACATGTTTTCTTTAAGTTTTTTTGTTCTTGGTTGAAACTTAATGATTTTAGGGGAGTTTTATTTCTTATTCTTTTTGCACTCAGTGAAAACAGTTTTTATAGTGTCTCATTCAGGAACGCTTTGGCCAGCCAGGTTTCTTTAGGTTTTAAGGCAGCACTAGTTGCTTTACATACATACATAGACTTGCATGCAACACACATGCAGACATCAAGAGTAAATAATTGTGTCTGTGTGGAGAGAACGTGTTTTTATGTTACTTTAGGCTTTGTGTTCAATTTAAATTGTCGTCTGTCGTCATGAGTGGTCATTACCATAAGAATTACTGTTCAGTTAGGGACTAACTGATTATATGTGGTGTGTATGAGTGTTTTCATACTGTTATTACTTTAGGAAGACAAATAATACACTTTATTAAGTGGATGCTTTTAGTTTGTTTGTGCTATTATTAATGCAAGTTGTTTAACAAAAGTGGCAGTACACATTTTAATTTAAAATTAATTTAATGTTAGAAAGCACCTAGTTTTATTTTCTTATACTTAATGTAACAATATTTATACAGGTTTTTAATTTTCTTAAAAGCAATAGAACGAATTTTCTTCAGGAACAGACGTATTTTTCTAAATATTTTTGAAAATTATTCTCATATACGTTTTAAAATATTTAATAACTGTTTATTTTGTAATTGTTGATCAATAGGCATTAGCTTTATCAGATATTTCTATTCATTTAAAACAAGAACTCGTGCTATTTCATACTTTCACAGAAATTTTTTACGACGTAAGGGTTATTAAATCGGCAAAGTTTAGAAAGAGGTCAGATTTCCATAAAAAATGGTCTAATTTAATATGTACAAAAAAAATCTAGCCATTAATACATGAGATTAAGCAAAACCCAAACTAGTTATATTTTTACAAATTAGCGCATTTTACAATCTTGTGCAAATGGCATTGCATTGTTGCATTTGCAAAAAGGTTTAGCATATGTTTGCTCTTGCTGTGTATTTTGTTAGTGTAGAGCAAAAATATGCTAAAACTTTTTGCAAATGCAATGATGGAATGCCATTTGCACAATATTAGTGGTATTTGATGTTCGATGCGTTTTGTATTGCAAAAGTTTGCACTTGCAAATGTTGCGTATTTTAAAAATGCCACGAAAAAGTGCCAAAGAAGAAATTGTTGAATGTTTAGAGGAAGAAGTTGCTGAAGAAACAATTTAAAATAGGGGTACATACAGATTTACAGTACAATTCATAAAAACTTATCAAGGGTTTATAACAGGCTTATAAAACAAATATCCATACAAAATTTGCTTTATAAGCCTGTTATAAACCTTTGACAAATTTTATGAATAAGGGGGTTAATGTTTTAGTATATACTTCTTCAGGCGTCCACTTTTTGTTTGGTTTTTCCCTATTAATTTTCTTCTGTGGAATTGTTTGCTCCATTGTTTTAATTTTATTTCTTTTATTAGTGTGTATGTACATCTGTCAGAGTTGCAAACGCAAACACACACGAAAAAACTATACCATTTTAGTATTGCATGAACGCAATGTTTTGACAAATGCAATTGTGTGTATTTTGTTGTTGGATTGCAATAAAAAGCTACGATGTTTTGCATTTGCACTTTTACAATGTCATTTGCACTGAACACTGAACGCCGCCATTGTTAAACCACCCAAAGTTTTTATTAATTTAATAAATAAATTTACTTAAATTTCAATTTTAACATTAATATGATTCAGTTTTAATTTAAGTTTTTTTTTAATTTTAATTAAAGGTTGGGTGAAAGATAGAAAAATAATAATAAATGATGAAATGTGTTTATTAGTAACGATTTCTAAAAAATACTCACAAACAATTTAATTCATTAATTTTTGATAATCTAGATGCTCCTCAAGACATACCATACATGCAAATGAGAAAAATCTCTATAGAACAACATTTGCAATTGTTAACAAATAGTAGGTCAAAACGAAATTTCAAACTTAGTAGTTTATTTTATAAGACATTGTACTTTTCTAATAAACCCAATGGAAACACGTAAAATATAATTATTATGGGTTCTTCAACTTCTACTTTGTACAACATAATCTGTGGATGTGATGTAATGATTTATTTTTTTCCTTTTCATTCAACTACAAAGCAAAAATAAAATGTATGCTGCAACAACAATTTATTCAAATAAATTATAAAAGAAGCGTTTTAGGAATTTCAAGTAAAATGTCAAATTGTCAACGGGTAATGTTGACATATTACCACGTAAAATACTTTAGCACACAAACAAATAAAAAGAGTTTTTTTGTAACCCCTTTCTGATAGTCGACACTTCAATGTAGACTTACAAACACTCAAGTACTTTTAGACTTTAAGCAGGCGGCACTTAAAACATGGAATCATCATCACCATTTACAAAAGAAGCTGTAGAAAAACATCAATAGAGAATAGAAAACTGAAGCGAAAGGGGGAAAATAATAAGAAGTAAAAGAAACACTTAAAATTTAGTTTAAAAACGATTCATGTATACGCATGCGTAAAGAAATATTTATGTAAAACTATGATTTACAAAATGAGATTCTAAAGCAAGGTTAGCTACAGCTGGCTGGTTACCACTTACATAGTTTCGTTATACCTAAATAGACATTTTCACTTAAATATCGTTCTGTTACCGATATAATTCGAAATTCCACTATATCAATAAATATGTAGAATAATATAAATGTATTTGTGGCCAATATTTAAGTTTATTAAAATCTATGATAATTTAAATGTAATATTATATCATCATTTTTTAAAATGTTAATAAATTTTATAAATAATTTCATATTAATAAAAATTCCTAAAATTCTGGAGTCTATAGGTATAACATTATCGAGATCCACTGCGAATTCATTCATCCGCAGTTTCATTACCTTCAGCATTAGTGTGTTTATGTTCAGTTTCAATACGTAATAGCAAATCATAAATGAGTATCAGGATCTTTTAATTTTGTATTGATCTGTCTCAATCCGAATTGAGTTCTAATTTTCCAGATGCCATTTTACATTGAAAATGTACAACTTTGAGCTCACGAAATACTTAGAGCCAGAGCTCAGGGCTACGTACATCCATTATTGGTCAACATATAAAATCTTCCAGTTCCAAAATTGGGCTAATTATCGTCCTATACATATATATATCCAATAAGTTATTCAGGAGTAAAGTCCCCAAATACCTCACCATTAACTTTGTTTTGGCGAGTATTTTCTATTTTTCTCCAAGGTTAGTGAACCTGAAGTTTAGTATTAAATACCTTATAAATATAACCAAAGCTATAACTGATATTTTGCTAGGAGAACTTATTCATTCACATTCTTATACATATTAATATCAAGCCAACTCCCTGGATATAATGGCTTGACCCAATTCAGTGTGAAATTTGTTTCCGGCTGTATTTTGTTAAAAGCACATTCTAAATATAGTAAATATGCCAGTGCATATTCTTCGTAATGCAAAGATAGCTCAATTTTTGTCGTTAGCTCAAGCAATACTGTCTCCACCGATTTATCTTTATAGTGGAAAGTCAATGTAAGCGGCATGCGGCCGCGGGCAGCAACAGTATTACCAGTGAATAAAAGTTTTGTTTCTTTACAAAATTATTCATACAAAAATTTTGAATTATTGCAATTTACTTTATCTGGCAATGCTGTAAGAAGCGGCAGCGCGGCATAGTAGAATTTTGTTCAACTTTGCCGCAGTCTGACGGACAAACACGTTTTTTTTGCAAGTTATGCAATGTTAAATTCGAATGTGTCATCAAAAGACCCTAAACGTAGTAGCAGGGTTAATACTTTTTACATCATGTACACACTAAAAAACATTTATTTAGGAATTTATTTATGTTAAAAACAAATCAATTTAATTTTTTGACATTTGCCGCTTTTAATATGTCGCGCACATTTGTCTACCTATAAAAAGTATAAGCGGGAAAAAGAACAGCTGATTGCCGCGCGCGGCCTCATACCGCTTACATTGGCTGTTCACTATTAGTGTAGGCATATTAGTCCAATCATTTTTTAAAAACTTCAGTTATTTAGTTAAAACTACATAACACATAGAAAATATACTGAGATCTTATTTTTTAACTTCGGCTTTATCCATCACAGCAATAAACATCGTTTGAGTAGTAATCCTACAACTGATTATTAATTAATCTTACTGTATCTTTGAATAGTTCATTATTTTACATAACTGGCAACGAGTTATAAACGCCATAGTTTTAGAAGTGGTAGAATAGTTTTGTTGTTTTCTATAAGACTATTATTTGTTCCTCATACATCTCTGCATACAACAAATACACAAAAAACACATTGTATAAAAGATGAAGATAAAAAGGAATTTTTACCTAAAAGTGTTAAATTATAATGAAGATCATCAGATGAATAAACATCGTCTGAAATACAAAAAGAGGAAAAAGAATAAAACTGAAACACTTGTTCTACAGTAAAACCGCACTTGAGTGAACACATTACTATGGGACAAAGGAGCGAAAACAAATTCTGTGAACAATTTACACATTCATACTGGCACAGTCTTTGAAACTAACCAACATTACAACTATGTGTTGACAATATTCTTATGTTGCATTTTTGTTTCTTTTTCCTTTTGTCTGTGTTTTTCTGACAGTTTTTTTGTGTGGGCACTAAAAATATAAGTATGTGTTTGCTGTATGGTGGTCATCTTAGTTTGTTTGCTTGGTTTCGTTTGCCTTCCTTAGATACTTATATTGAGGTGTGAAGATTCAATTTCCAAGCAAATTGTTATTGTAACGACATATTTCTTATTTTCAGCTCATGCAAATTATATACCGCTTGCGAATTGTAAATAGTTGTATGTATAAGTATTTCAGTACAATATTATGTATGGGTATGCCCATTACTAAATATGTTTTGCTTTAGATCAGAATCTTAGACTGCAAGTGCCTGGCAAAAATGAAGGTAACACTAAAAGAGAAAATTCGTCCAAGTAAAAGAGGAAATTGAAATAAGCAGTGTATCAATATTTATTTATTTTATGCATAGTTTTCAAATTTTACTTGCGATCTTAACATGCCATTAATTTCTTATTCGCACAATGTCTGCTATCAAATGTAATTTAATTTTATTTAACAAAAATGCCATAATGTCTTATTATTAGTTTATCTGACCTTTATTTTTAGTAATATTTTAGTAATTGTTCAGGCTTGAGGTCTTTTTTAATAAAATTTTATATTTTATTTTCGATATTTCGCTAAGTCTTTGTGTAGCATCTTCAGGAAAAATTTGTTTATTTTATAAATTTGAAATTGTCATAGGAAAAAATTTACTATATAAACATTTTTAACATAACAAAATAATAAAATAACACAGTGATACAAAATTGAATGAAATAGCAAAACCTGGGACCGAATATTATTTTTCTTGTAGGGCTTGTCGAGTAAAACAAGATTGCAATAGTGAAATATGCCGGACACCTCCAAAATCCGGATTTACGGTTAAAAATCCATTTTTTGTACCTTTGCGCACTTATAAGCCTGTAATTTTGTTGATAATGATTCGATTTTCAATTTCTTACTAGATTTGGAAAGAAGAAACTGAGACCGAATGATATATAATGATATCTAAGAAAACTTGAGAAATATGGGTGTTATTGTCAAGCAAACACATACGTTTGACGTTGTTATACATTATTTTATTAAGAAACTACAGGCATCACATGCCTGTATAATACTATTGAATGTAGTCAAAAAGTACGTTTATTTACGATTACAACGTAAGAAATTGAAAATATACTTTTATCCTTTTTTTACTTAAAAATGTATCTAATGTATTGTAAGTGTTGTAAGCCATTCTATATTTATCAGTATCGAATATGTTTGATCTCATAAATCGTTCTGATATTCCCGGAATATAAGTTATTGATTTGTATATTTTCGGTTCTATTGTGTTTCTTGTATTGTTTCTATTTTTGTCCTTATATTCTCTTATTAATTTATAAAGTATTGTCTCTTAATACATTCCTTATCTTCTCCTTATTTTTCCTATGAAATTTTTTGTCACTTATATTTAACATTTTTTTTTAAATAATATTTTTTTGTCATAATTTTAAAAAATACAAAGAAATCTGTGAACAGAAACATCGATACATTGTCGATTTTTATCCATAGTTCTGCCGACGTTTTATTCTTTTGCGTGCAAAACAATGGCTCGTAAAGACGTGGAATCACCCATATAGACACACATGCTTGTGAATTCAAATAAAATGAAACATGCTATTAGTATTGGTAATATTTAAATCTTAACTAACGTAGCGTAATATTTAATTTCCCTTTGTGCCGTTACAAAGTTGTTAACAGCAACGGCAACTAATATTGGGTTAGACAATACAACAGCTTACATGCATACATACATGTATGTATGTATGTATGTATGTATGTAGGTAAGTAAGCAAATACTCGTATGTATGTATTCATAAACATAAGCCAACATTGTACTTACTTTCATGTTTAAGTTTACGCGCGCATTCCTCACAATTTCTATGACTCTTATTCCATCTGTTTCATCATGATACCAACACAGCACACTGCTGTTGATATTGTGGAACAAACTAACGAACGTTCGTACGTACGTAAGAGTAGAGTACATAACGTAAACATGGAATAAATTGGAGTTGTGTTACATTTGTTAATGGTTTTGTTGCTGTTGTTCATTTATTCTGTGTGGCTCGAACACAACCAACCAGCCATCTATTAATTGGTCAACTATGTTCAACAAAGAGTGCGAAATACTTCAAAGTGTGTGTGTGTGTGTGTGTGTGCGCGCGACAGTGTTGCCAAGTTACGATTTAGTGTAATTTTTTTCAAAGGCAGAAACTTTAAGGCGTTGAAATTTTTTTAGGATAAATTATAATTGGAATATCATGTAATTTGTTTGATTTACTGCCAATATCATTCTAGATTGTGCTGAACTGTATAGCTAAAGCTTTGTAAACAAATTTATGAAAAACTATTTTTTTGGTTAAATGTTTTTGTGAAAAAAATGTTTGGTTCTATATAAGCCATTAATGAATCGATCGAATTATATAGCAACATTTTTCTTATAAACTTCTATAAGGATTCAGAATGCATATATTGAATTACCACAACACATGTTTAACTTTATTGTTGCAAATATTGCAAATCTATAAAATTTGTTATGAAATTATTTAAAACAAAACTACATGACAACTCTGTTGTACGGGTATGTTTCCCTGTACATTTGTGTAATAACAATATTGGCAGTTATATTGTCTATTATCAAGATGTTGAAAAAATATTTTTCATAACAATTTTATGCTTTTTTGCTGTAAATTAACAATAAACTTTTTTCGAACATATAGAAAAGAGGTAAAAATAAAACTATTAACTTTTTGTATAACTACTCTGACAATTCAAATGTTTGCATGTTTTAACAAAAAATATGAACAATTGTAGCGCAGCAATTAAATGAATAAAGGAAACTGTGCTGCTCTTGTATAGTTGATTTAAAAAAAAAACAAAACTAGCAACATCTGTGTTTTTCTTGAATTTTGTGAAATAAAAGTAACTACATAGTTCTAATTATTTATAGGTATTGTTCAAAAATTTGTTGATCGAAATGCATGTTTAGGGGGATTCACTTAAAGGTTTTGTTTTTAATTTTACATAAAACATTAACATGGAATTGAATGTCGGAATTTTTACGATGTTCCAAAGTAACAATATTGAACATTTACGTTTTAAAAAAAATAATAACCGAAACTGTAGCTGTAGGTCAGAGATTGGTCAGAGGGACCAATTTTTTATCATTCGACGGTGAAAACCATATGTTACTCAAAGTATACGAAACATATTACTTAAAAAATTCGTAATCGTTGTTGCGATGTGATTATTTCCATAACGAATTTTCAAACAATACTAAATAAAAACAAGTAAGAGTGCTATATTCGGCTATGCCGAATATTATATACTCTTCACCTTTGTTGTGGATGCATAATTATGTCGATAAACACGCCATCTGTTGGCGAATTTGTTCGTAACAATATTAGTACACTTTTTGTGATCAACGCCATCTGTTGATGCAATTATTTGTAATTTTTTGCTCATATCTCCGTTAATGATGGACGGATTTTGCTGATTTTAAATAGCAAACTTCTCGAAAGCATGTCTGAATTATTGAAGATTTGGATCCCGAAGATATCTGGGAACTTCAGAAAATTGATTCCAACATCCAGACAGACAGACAGGCAGGCAGACGGACATGGCTTAATAGACTCCGCTATATATAAGGATCCAGAATATTTATACTTTATAGGGTCGGAAAATTATATTGTGGAAATTACAAACGAAATGACAAACTTATATATACCCTTCTCATGAAGGTCAAGGGTATAATAAGATGTCAGTATGTGAGCTGTGAAAAAAAACAAATTAAAATAACTTTAAATAAACTTTTCTATATTGTAAGCCTTTAGTAGTTATACAGCCCAATTATGAATAAAAAATCCGCGGGAATTTTGCCCTTTTTATTTTTTTAACATTGAATTTGAATAGGAAAAATGGGAAAAGGGAAAAAAACTCCCGCGGAATTTTTTTTCATGATTGGGCTGATTAAATCGAGCCATTACCGCCAAAATAATGTATCCCACACCATAATCGATTGTTGTTTTTTATCGAAATCGATAGTTCAACATCATTTAAAATTATTAAAATTAAATGTATTACACAACACAATATTTACATTATAAATTTTAAAATAATGGCTTTATTCAAACTGATTTTATTTAAAAAAAACCTTCCCCTGTAAAATTTTGAGTTTGTGGGACCAATTTTTTGGGCGGTTATGGCTCGAAATATTATATAGAATATGTATTTGCAAATCACAAGATTCTTTTAAACAAAGCATGACTAAATAGGTTATTTTATCAATCTAAGTTCTTTGAGCAAATATAAAATTGAATTAGATCTGGTATAAAATTACAAAAATACACAATTTGATATCATTCTGATAAAATTCAATGATCTGTTATGATGACTCAAAATCGATAACCATTATTATTATTATTATTATTAAAATATTGAAGTAAAACACAAGAACAATAAATTATTATAAAAAAGTAAATGTTTCTGAGTTCTATGATATTAAATGTATTTACTAATATTCATATTAAATTCATATATCAAATAACATTGAAAACTACTTTAGAAGTCAAACATTTTTTTGTTGTTCTATAAATACAACGATTTTATGACACTAATGGCCGAATTCATAGTCTTTAGTTAGCTAATGACAAAGGCTTAACTAATGATTCTTTATTCGCAATGCTTAGTTTGCCATAAGAATGACAAGTAATAGTTAAACATTAGTTAGTATTTTAGTTTACCAATGGTTAACTAATGACCGAGAATTCGGCCATAAACTAAAGAGTATACAGAATTATTACCACATTCAGTAGGGTATTGTTTTTTTTTTTTGTAAAGTTTTTCATCAAGATAATAAACAGATCAATATCATATTTCCTATACAGAGAATTTTTAATTTAAATTGAGAACGCATGTACGAACACAAACGTATTCATATTGTTAATTCCTGACTAGTATTCATTGCTGCAGCATGCATAAACGATACATATCATGTACATCAGGGATGGCAAAGTTTTTAAAATTGTGCTTTTTTGAAATAATTTGTTCCTGAAAAGTACAATGATAGACGTGTTACTATTTTGGTACAATTAATTAGTAGTAATTAATTAGTATCGATTAAGTACAAATTTTAAAGATGGTCTCATCTGCCATCCCTGATAAATATACTCACTCATCATCAATGATGAAAAGCGCATAAACAAAATTTAAATTCCACAACAGACAAAACAATTTAAATTGTTGATTGCGTAGACGTATGTATAGCATTTGCCGCATGTGAGTAACCCCTATACAAATCGAATATGAACTTGTAATAAAGTTAACATCGTTGTTCCAATTTACTTTCGTCCTTTTACACTTTGAGTCCATACCCATACAAACATTTTTATTGTTTTATTGTCAATTCAAAAATCGTTTATGACAATCACATTGCATGTTCAGACATGCTCTTTATTAAAAAACCCCAAAGTGGGAATACTCGTATCTAATAAATACAAGATAGTCGTAGAATACAAAAAGTATAAAAGTAATAATACAACTCCTAAACTGAATGTAAAACAATAAAATTTCACAATAAAACTACTACAATGTATTCGTACCAAAGGCATGCAGAACACATGTTCGGTAGCGTGTATTTTAGAATGCATTTGTATAAAGAGTGTCTCAACAGTCAGCTATAAAAGTCTGCATACAATATTGTACTTGATGTTGTTTAGAAAACGAGACTTCAATAGTACTTTACTGCTTTTATTCATCATCCAACATTAGAATTGATTTTAAATATATGACCAAAATGACCAAAATTTATTTAGACGGGTACGAAATTTTTTGTTTCCAACTGTAGTCGGAATTCCAATTGAAAGTGATGGTATGTAAGTATGTTGTAAGCATTTTTGTATTATTGTTTCATTTCTTTGTACCACCATTTATTTTTTATTCCTAATGCTCAAAACTTTTGCCACATGCACTTCTTGGGTACGAAAGGTTTAACATGACCATCAATAACAACATTTATAATCTAGCCCGGTACTTTCGGCATTCAAAGTATTTGCTAGCAAAACTTAGCTAAATGATTTAATAAGTTATTTAATATTATAATAATTTAAATTCGCTCAAGCTGTTGAAAGGAAAAGTTTGTTTAGTGAGTGTTTAGGATTGTAATAGAATGGAAAAAGTTATTTTTGCACAGAAGAAGGGTATTTCTAGTTCGTTTTTCACCAACATTAAATTGTTACTTGCTCTATCAAGTTCTACTTAATACAACAGTCATAACAAGAGCTGTAAACAAAGGAACTTTTTACTGGTCTCAGTAGTAAAATAACAAAACAGCATTTTATGAACCACCTGTCACTACAAATGTCTCCCTTTAACGAAATATTAAAGAAGGGCAATGTTAAAAGCACACTAAATGGTTTTGTTAAATTTTTTTCTTTAAGAATAATAATAAGAATAAGCAAAATCGCTCCATAAGAACCAGAGTTATATACGTACATCCAAATTTCAGAGAAAAATTTTCTTTTTAGTTTCTTTAAATATATTACAAAAATTATTAAAAAATATTTTAAATATTATACTCCTTATAAAAGTAGCAGACCGGTTGAAAATGGTCAGAATTGGTCAATGATATCTAATTCCAGGAGAACACAAAAAACGTTAAAAGATATTCATTTGTTATTGTTGCATTTTATTAATTTGCTTCATAATTTGAAAGACACAATAGTATTTTGCTTTTTTTTAATTCCTGTTAACTTTTTGTGTTTTTAGTCTGTTTTTTTTTTTTAATTTTTTATGGAATTTTTCTATTTCTTTTGTTAAAAATATATGTGTTATACATATTCCAATTGTTATTAATAATATTTTTTCTTGTTGCCCTCGGTTGCGAAGATCTTTGCATTAAATATGTCAAAAGGAAGAGAATTGAACATTTACGAGAAAAAAAATTTATTATACCTCTACGATTTATAAGAGGCTCAGGTCCGATCACTGAGAAGGTGTTGGCAAGTGCAAAACTTTAACATCCAAACATGTGCTTAATGTTAAAAATAACAATATATATTTTTAGATCCATTTTTTGGCACTGCTGTTACGATTTGCTTTAGAAATGGTCGCATATCCATGGTGGTACTTGATACCATCAGTATATACAAGATTGCCAACTCCATTGGCAGAAATGCAGCCCCATAGACACCATAGAACCGCCATCATAATTAATCGTGAATTTAATACTTTATTTGGCTTCCACTAGACACCAAGTCGACCACCTGAACCAAAAATGTTGCATTTCTTTTGTCATAGAATATAACATTTTGCCAACATGCATGAATGATAACCTCTTAAATCCTTTAATTTGCATTACAAATGGTTTCTAACTTGACTTTTTGGACTCTATTGGTGTATAACGTTCTTCTTTAGTCCAGATAAATGTAAGTTTAAGCGGTTTTCCATGGGTATTAATTAGTCCTTCCTTACCTGCATTCAACGATTTTGGACGACCAATCAATTGTAATTTTTAAATGTTTTCACTATTATAGATCAATTTATTAAACCGTTTATTACTTGGAAACATTTATTAAATATACCCTCGGCCTTTTTAATGCAAAGATCTTCACACCTACGCATATCCTTTTAACAAAAAACCAAAAAAAAAAATCACTGGAAAATTCAAGAAACAATATACATTTATAACCTGCAATTTGTGATGCAAATTAATAATATGCAACAACAATTAAACAAAAAAAAATTACATTGTTACAATTTTTTCGGATTTACCCATTTTACACAATATACACAAAAAATTAATATTTTTACCTGTTTTTTACAATTTTAAGAATGAATGAAAAACAAGTTTCTCTTGAAAATATAATGTACTCGTATGCGTAATGCAATACAGTTCTATGATACACCGTAAATGCATATGTATATACCAAATTCAGCAAAAATATGTAAGTTTCATGTAAAGAGAAATTATAAAAGAGCATTTTGATCGAATCAGTCAATATTTGATCATATGAAGTTTTCATATAAGGTCAACTTCCAAAAATTACTTAAATAATTGAATATATGTTAACGGGTTAAAAATCCAGACAAATAATAAAACAAGGCACCGAATTCTCAAACAATCGGCTCATAATTGGTCGCAGCTCCCATATTCGTACCATCACTTACATTCCGTAAATCACTTAAATACGCATAAATATCATATAAATATCGTTATAAAGTTTGTATTTGACATCAGTAGTCTCTATACTCGTATATATAAAAATCTACGCAATAGATTTTGTTAATTTTAAGTCCACTTTCGAAAATCACTTAAATATTCATAAATCTGTTATAAAATTAGCTCAAAGGTTAAAATTCGATATATCGATATCGAATTAAAATTAAAATTTTATACAGTAAAATTTCCAAAAGCTACTGTCATTTACAAACAATTAAAATACTGTAGATTGCAAATACAACAATGTAAAAAGCTTTAGATCAAAAGACACTTAAAGCCCCGATTTGCGTCGCCTTTATAAATGTGGTTTAATACGCTATGCCTTGTTGTGATTATTATTTGCGTAGGCTTTGAAATTTTGTATCAATCTGCTTTGCGTCGTTTTGCTTCCGATTTGCGTGGCTATATACCATAATTCCATAATTGCATGTGAATATTTTGCCTACCTGCGCGTAAAAAGGGCTGAAATAAATATAATCAAACGTACCATAAGACTTTTTTTTAATAATAACATGATTTTGCTTGCTAAATTTTTAAATTTTGGACCCATTCAACAAAAAGTCAGTACATTTGTATAGAAAAAAGTTATTCGATTTGCAATGTTTCGATTTGGGCCGCATTTCCCCGATCACTACTAACGACGAAAATCGGGGCTCTAGTGTACATGAAAAACTTTGTTCACTATATTGGTGGTTCTTATTTGTTAATTTTGTAAACCAACAATTTATAGAATCAATCGAATATAATCAGCATCTATGGATAGACATTTCCAAATTTGTTGATTTCAGTATCATCTAATCGATGCAAATGAATGTAAAGTTTATCATGTTAATACGCTGCCATAGCATGCATGTAATTCATCAATAATGAACTCATTTTATATACAGTAATGTCTAATTTTGACGAATTTATAACAGTGTTTCTAAAATATCTTGTATTGCATGCATCATATTACATACATACATACATATTTACTCGTATGTAAGACGTTTGAAATAAAATATTCCAAACTAAAGTAATAAAATGTTTTCGAATCACGAAAAGTACTCGTATGCAAGTCATTGTAATTTATGCTCCTAATTCAGCATAAAATGAACAACAAATTGACAAAATAGACAAATAATGCAAATAAAAATGGAAATTCAAATGTTTCAAATTGTACCACAGACTCTACACCAGACTATAGACTGACTGTACAACAGATACAAAATAAAAGCTTGAAAATGGGGGACACGGGGGATAGGAATATTCGCACATGGGAGTATGGAGTAAATTGACTCGAAAATAAACTACAGGCACACTTGGACAAAGTCGAATTGTCTGACACAATTAAATGGAAAGAAAAATAAACAAAGCCACCAACAACAAACTAGCAATAGAGAACACGGTGCTGGGCAACAAATGCAACTGTGAAATGCAACACCTCCTACAATCTTTGTGAAGTTGTTTTTTCTTTTCAAATTTCAGCTAAAACTGTTTCAACTCTCAGACATACTCAAAGGCAGTTTGTTTTCGTCTGACTGGTTACGGCCATTAAAAGTATTTTTGAGGCAAGTTCAATGAATTTGACAGAATTGCAATATCACATGCCGCCTTTTGCATAAAATAAAATTCGGTTTGGTTAAACAAAAAAAGTTAAGGAAAAAATTATCTCAATGACATTACAGCCACCACAAACTGTGTAAAATTTAAAAAACCTTTTCCCATTACAATAGTTTAGAATGTTTTTTGCTATATTTGTTTCTCATTTTCATTTTCTGCCAAAAAGATTCCTGCTGTGAAACGTTTTTCAGTTTTCAGAAATGGAAAATAAAAAATGTACATAGTTTTTATAAGTATTTCTGTTGGTTTTTTTATTACACGTGCCTTTGGTTTATTCTTATTATTGGGTAAGGTTAGAATTAATTTCGTATATTTTAAGAATATTAATTTAAATTATTTATTGAATCTGCCTTATTTCCTTAGGCCTAACAATAAGTATTCAAATCTTAAAAGTAAAATAAATCGAATTACTCTCGACACCGTCTGGCTCTGAGCAAGAATTCTAGCAAGCGGATCGGCTGGGTTTGTAGCTTTTTGATGTAGTTCAGTACATGCCATTTTATTATACACTTCTATAGCTATGTATATCATATTTTGCTAATTAATTAGTCATTCCATCATTTTGTGATTATTTCGAATTAATTAGTACCTACCTACCCTACATATACTATATATGCCACTGCCACCAAAAGTTCCAAAGTTTAAACACAACTTTGGGAATACATAGTCCCGATTATCAAATACGACAAAATATTTTTTTTTAACACATACATACTCACGCAGAGAATGTTAAAATTTTTAGCACCTGATTTTTTTTTTAACAATTACAATTGATTAAAATCCAATTTGTGGTTTAACTATAAATATTTACATGTTTTTTTTAGTACATATTTTGTTTTAATTTCAATTTGATGATACGAACAACTTTACCCAGGAACAAATAAGCAAAGGAATCACATGTGCTGTGTATACAACAATAAAACAATGAAAAAAAAAGCTGCAAAATTCCATATTTAATTGCTTTAGAGCCACAAAAACCGCCTGCAATAATATTGACACATCAAAATGTTAAGCGAACTAGAAGAAATAAAATTGCACTGATGTGGCTGTGTGTTAGAATCTACATACATACATGCATATGTATGTATATGCATTAGGGTGTGTTCTATTAACTTTGTTTCGAGTGTGGTTCAGCTGATACTTTAAAACTAAAACGTTGAAAATGTCAATGAAATTGGATAATTTTAAATTGCTTTTCATCGACTAGGAAGTTTAAGAATGCGTTTACAAGAGATTAAACTGTTTTTATAGTTTTATAGGTCTTGCATAATTATCTTTCGTAACCAATATTATAATCATAAAATATTTGGAAAATGTGTCTTCGAGAGAAACATTTTTAATGGTACTACTGTCACATTGATAAGATTTATAAAAGCTGTCGAACTAGGATTCAATTCCGACAGCGACCAAAGTTTCAAACTTTAAAAAAATGTTGTTAAACTATGTACATATGTATGTATGTATATCGCAAAACGTTTAAAATAATAAATTAGTTTAAGGCATCTCGCAATTTTTTAGAGCGATTTTAACTTGATGGATTTCGAGAAAAAATAAAAAATCGTTGGCATTAATTTGGTCAAAATAACAATATTTTATATTGTTTCTTGGTTTAAGTAAAAGAAATTCAGAATATTATAACTTAATCCATATGCAATACAGTGAACTCACAGAAACGGGGTGTTCACGTTTTCGATATTGTTCACGTTTTAGATTGCATTTTTTCTATAACATAAATTAGTCTCTTATCTTTTATTTAATTTAAAATAAAGTATGTATGTACGTTATTTTTCACCTATGAAAAAGTTCTAACTTTTATAATCGTTTAACAAATTTTTTAAAAGTTTGAAACTGGAATTTTGAAAAGCAGTTTTTTCCCGTTGATGGAAATGTACCAAATTCTATTTGAATTTTTAGAATTGTTTAACAAAATTGTTTGAACTAAAGCATTTATGAATTTTCTGCAGTATTGTTCAAAAAATGTTACTAATGCAACACAAATAATAGCTTAAGCGATTAATGTTAATGAAATGACTCTTTATATTATATATTTTATACTTTGGAAATCGCAAAAATCGAAACTACATATTTTGTTTCTTCTTAGTTTCCGTTGGGTTATCAAATTGTACAAAAAGTTATACTCCTAATGGACATGTTCCAGACAATAAACAATGGATGTACTCCCATATATTGTTGTTAAAAATACATTAATTTTAACATTTCTGTGTTTTTTTACATACATTCACACAGATACATACATATATGTGTTGTGGATGCATATTTTTGTCTATCAACAACATTGTATTTAGATACTTACAAGCGCAGGCTGAAGTTTGTTTGTGTTTCGACCATAAAACAATGTTATTTTTAACAAAACGCCCGCATTTGTATTGACATTTTTATCAAAATACTTGTATTTTGAGCAAATCTATATGGTATGGAATTTTACCATTTTACTAGAGTTTAACAAAATATTTAAAAGAATGAATTAATTTTTGAATATTACTAATAACACATGTCAATAACTGTGACCGATATGCAATGTCGCCAATAATATTTAAAATAAATACATATTCAAGTGACATAATTATTACATATTAAAACAAAAACTTTTAAAATGCGTGTCCGTTTTCCGGTATTTGAAATACACTTGAGTTTAGGAAATCTTTTTTTAGCAAATCCAAAATCCAACCTAGCAACTCTATTAAATATTTTCAGGCACTTTTAAAAATGTCATACCGCTCATTGATGCTATGATACAATTTTTGATTGGGCATAAATGAATACAATACGAGTACATTTAATGTGCACTTGAGTTAAAATGGCTTTAGTTCTAAAATGTTAATGGTTTCTTTTAAAAAATAATAGAAACTAAAAATAATAGAAATCGATATGTTGATAAGGACCACCTTGTACTATAAAAATTAAATTTCGAATAAATTGAATTCTTTCAAATGTCTGCCTTTCTTTTACATCCATTTTAAATTTGCTGTATACCGGCCAAATGTTTTAATGCAATTTTATAGCTTCTAAATCTTTAAAGTTTTGTTTGCTGATAAAAACACACCCCGCAAAAATTGCTGCTTCTTGACTATTATTTCCCACAATTTGTATTTTTTACTAGCTTCGCCCTGTTATTCTACATGAATTATTACGATAACGATGGTTTTAAAAACCAGTCAAATAAACAACACAAAAAAGGAAAAGTGGACAATGAAATAAAAATATAATACATACATACATATATATATGTATAGTATATATATATATACTAGGGCGGGCCAAATTTTTTGTCGATTAGAGCCGCCCCCTAGGATGATTCTATGGACAATTCTAAGCAACTTTGGTGAAGGAACCATGGGTCTATCTCGATTTTCGAGTCTCCCACTTTTCAAAGCCGCGAAAAATACCCCAGACTTGAAAGCAAGAAAGACTTTCAAAAATAACTTATTCCGCTTTTCTTCCACTAAATTAATTTTTTTACACATGTTCTTATTTTTTAGGTTGAATTTCTGATGAAAAAAATAAAGTAAATATCAATTTTACCGAACATTTTTTCTCGGAAAATAGACGAAAAATATGCATGAAACGCCCTCTGGTGGTGTTCATAGGTAAAAATAAAGATCAAAAATGAATTTTTCAACCCCAAAAACCCGCCATATACACATAAAAAAGATAATATAACGATGAATAAAAAATCGAATTTCGAATCAAAATGATGGGAAAAAAAAATCATTTTTTGAAAAGTGGGAGACTCGAAAATCGAGATGGACCCATGGTTCCTTCACCAAAGTTGCTTAGAATTGTCCATAGAATCATCCTAGGGGGCGGCTCTAATCGATTTTTTCGGCTCCATACAAATTGGCCCGGCCTAATATATACATAAATAGTTTATGAAAATTTGCCACAATTTATTAATTTATTCGAGCATGCATAAATATTTATATTTTATTTAGAAATTAAATTCTATATAATTTAATGACATGATATTTTAAAATTCACAGCGATCTAGAAATGATTTAAAAATTTCAGCTTTTAGAGAAAATCTAATCGTTGAGGGTTTATAGTCTCTTTGGTAATTAAATCTGAGTCCAATACTAAATCTTTTTTAATCGAAGTACATACAGCTAAACCATTATATAGAAAAAGTCGTTACCTACACGCATAAAAAAACATGATTGGACATGGTTATAACAACTACACCGTGTTTTTTGGTAACAATATATTGTTGTGGTGCACAAATAATTGTTATTTTAATTTAATTTTAACAATAGCTAGTTTAGTTACTATAAACATTTTTATGTTTATCGCAATTATAAAATTGAATATGGTTCACTCAAACATAATTATTTTTAAAAAATGTTTACCACAACTATTGAATGATAACTATTCAAAAATATTATATTATTTGCAACGATTTAAACTTACAAATAACCATTAACTGATAAGTTTCTATATTTGTATTCAAATATGTTTAAAATGCAAACAAAATATATTTAATTTTAATAGCATTTTGTTTTTACCATTTGTAGATGCTTTTGCATCAGTTCAGTAGTTTGTCTGCGCGATATCGGATTATTTATTTGGATTTAAATGTTTCAATAAAAAAAAACAATTCGTATTTAAAATATTACTACAAAGTACAAAAATGTCAAAGAAGTGTAAAATACCTAAATAAAGTGTACATAAAAGAAATAATGTTAAATATCACAAACTAAAATTCTATTCAGCATAACTAAAAACAAATGTAATTTTTTTTATATACGTTGAAAGTGCATATATATTTATTTCTATTTACAAAAAAATATCATAATATGATTACTTTAGATCATAATATGATTACTTTAGATCATAATATGATTAATTTTAGATCATAATATGATTACTTTAAACTATAATATGGTTAATTAGGTCATAATATGATTATGTATGACAATTTTATGATTATAATATGATTAACAAGAAATTATTACGATGATGACTGATCATAATATGATATTTCATGGCATTTATATTCATCATAATATGTTTTGACTACAATCATAAATCTTATCATAATATGTTTCTCTTAGATTATGTTTACCACAACCATGTTTTTTCTCTGCGTGTAGCTCGTTTTGATTAAGATTAAATATACATGAAACCCTTCGTATTCTCTGAACTTAAAATTTCTGGAAATCTATTATATATAATCTCAAATGTGATAACAAAATATTGAAAATCCTTGCTCTAGAAATTTAATTGTTTGATGTTATATTAAAAGATTTTTATATCCACCTCATACATGCGAGTACATACATAGATATTTACTAAGAACTTGTTATATCGTAAATAAAAATAGCAAATAATTAAAATAAAATTACACTTTCAATACACGTTTTAAAACTTGTAATGAATATCGCTTAAACATGTTAATCGAACAAATCAGTGATTAATAAAATTTAAAGTCTTGAAAACCTTAAAGCCAAGCAACTTTTTTGATTATGGCTCCAATGCAATTGAAAACTTTGTAACTTTTTAAAATACCCGTTTTAAGAATTTTTTTTACTATTTTTGCGCTAATCAAATTAAATAAATTACTCACGTGTACGTTTTAATTAAGTTTCAATTTGTTATGGTCCAACCATTTAAATTTAAATTATTACAAGATAAAACATTTTCATTTTTAGACAATTTATCTAATATTGTGGTAGACGCATATCTTTGACCTTCACTAATCTTTGAGTACATTTTTACATGTGCATATGTATGTATCGCATTTATATGTACATACATACATATATAGTATACGAATATTGATAAAGTTTTTTTTTATTATTTTATTTTACAGGCCAATCAGTCGAACGCCGCTAACACAGGTGTCGTACTTGCAAAAAATACCAACATTGCCACGTCACTTTTCGCCAAGCGCAGGAGGTACCACGGCGGCAAGTTCAAACACGCCACCACCTCTACCACCATTGGGAAGTTTAAGACATCTTGGCAATAGCAATGTCGCATCACCGTCATCATCAACATCGTCAACGGGGCCAATGCCAAGTAGCTCATCGGCTGGAGCTTTATACAATCCCTCAGCAGTTGCAGGTTTGCCAACATCACCGTTGCCCATGCAACGTCAATTTCAACAACAGCAGCATCATCAACAACAAACATCTCATTTGCCACCATTACCACCACATCAGCAACAGCATCATCACCATCATCCTCATCAGTATCTGCCACCTCATCTACAGCATCAGCAAATGCAACAGCTACAGCACCAACATCAGCAGCAGCAACAGCAACAATTATCTTCAAATACATTGCCACATCAGCCATTACAGTATTCACCTGCGGCATCGGCATCGTCATCAATCTCTAAATACTCATCTTCGTCGCTGAAGCATCCTCATCATTCTCAGCAGCAACAACCACCACCACATCAGCTGTCTCCAGCAATTTCGTCACCATCGCCGCCCTCTCTGCTACATCATCCATCTGGCGGTGGTGTCGGAGTTGCAGGAGTTCATCCTCCCTTTTTGGTAGGTCAACATTTGGACATGCAACGGCAATCACACTCAGATGACGATAGCGGCTGTGCCCTGGAGGAATACACTTGGGTACCGCCAGGACTTCGACCTGATCAGGTATGTTTCTTACTGCATCTTGAACTAAGATATGTTACCGCATTTATGATCATTGACCTCAATGTTATTTGCCACCAATGAAATTGTAAACCACGTATTCTTCACATCGACATGTTTTTATTCCCATACACGTTCAACGTTCTCTTGTGGAAATATTTAGTGCCTGTACAAATGTCCAATAATGTGTACGAGTAAATATTTCCATGTCAGGTGTTTGGTAATTTATTAATCTTTTTATCTAGTATCTCACTGTCTCTCTCTCTCAATCCATCCTCACATCCCCATTCGTACGCACAATTCTGGTCTGGCAGTTTTTATAAATGGATGTTCGTATTTGTGTCTGAATGTGACCAACTGTGGAGATATGCGAAATACATACTTATAAATCAAGTGAAGAAGAAAATGTGTCGTCTACTTGATAAAAATTAGTTCAGTAAAAGTTGATAATTGGAACATTATCCAACAAAAAAAAAAAAACTAGTTCTTTCTTTAGCCATTTGAATGTCGACCACTTTATACGAGTAGATGGATTAATGATTTAAACGCAATTTTTTTATTGAGAACAAATTTATTGCAAAATAATTATCACTCAAATACACAATGTCAGCTGTTCCACAGATGTTTCTGCAAGAACATGAATAAATAGATGTTAACATAAATATTTAACAATAAATATAATAAAAGATAAAACGGAGACAGTTAAGATTTGAGACTTGCTATTTGTAAAACCTTTTTGAACAGACGTCATCATAACAGTTTCTTTACATAAAGGCTTCCTAATTATTTATAAGTAGATTTTGCATATTAAATTTAAAACTTTATAACTTTTTAAAAGTTATTTCGAAAAAAAATCCTTCTCTTTGGACAAACAGTTTCAAATCTATTGTGCAAAATCTATGAGTAGATTAGGAAGCCTTTATCTGTTATGATGACGTCCATTCAAAAGGTTTTATAAACAACGAGTTCGTTAGAATCTGCATTCGTCATCATTTCTACTGAAACATGATTAGGTTTGGGTCCTCTATACACCGCATTTGTATATATATATATATAAATACATTAACCCCCTGGCTCACGATGTCGAACGATAACGTTCGCTTAGATAAGACTTAAGACACAAACTTTTTATCGTATCTATTTTTTACTCAATCACGTTTGTTTATTCCACAATCAAGTTTGTATCTTAAGTGTAAGGGGGTAAGTAACCGATTACTAATTATGAAACAGTATCTGCGTACTGCGTCTGCGTAATATTTATATTATTCAGAGTGATTGGTGAACAGTCTTTTCAGGCATATATCAACGCATTTCAGATAGTCAACCACTTCCGTAAATGCTCTCCTTGGATTTGCATTGGAGATAAATTTAGAGTAATAAGTGGCAGAAGTCGAAAGACACGGGCAAAGAATATGTATAGATCGCATAAAGAATTAGTCCGAGAATATTTCGATGTGGAATACCAGATTTTGTGACATAATTTTCTATTGCATCAACTCCATGATATTTAATTTGGTGCATTAGTCGCTTATGCAAATTTTTCAGACCCAGGTAGCGTTTTCAATAGATTTTCCAGTTAATCGAAGACTTGATCAATTGTTTTATGTTGCCACGAAAATCAAATCGTTGGTCTTGGTTATTCCGGTATGAGACCCCATCTCTTTCCAAAGGTTTTCTTAGAAGTATAGGGTGTTTTGTATATGTATGAAACTCTATGTTGGCTACACTTTTTAACTGGTGACCATTTTTTCAGCTGTCAAATGATTTACGCTTGAAATCGGTAGACTATGTTGATAAGCCCGAAACGATTGCCCACTTGAAGGGCAACATTTGCCGCGTTATTGCCGATATATGGCCACAAATGTTGGAAAAAGTCATCGAAAATTGGACCTGCAGATTTGAATACGTCCGAGCCAGCCATATGCCAGAAGTCATATTTAAATTCTAATACCAGAAGAATTTCAAAGTTTTAAACATTTCAAAAAAAAAACACAGAACCACAATTTTCAAAATATATTTGCACAATTTGGAAGCGTTGTTTAGGCATCAGTCTATTCACATTGAAATACCAAATCAAACTAAACATAAAGCTGGAGGTCCGCACCTCGCTTTTTAGCGTCAACGCGTTTATAGTTTTCTAAACGTTTTTAGCGTCAAGTATTTCAAGTTACATGTGAAGATTTTTCGCGGCAATCATTTTTGTTTTATATATATATATGTAATTTCGGAGGTGATGTCGTAGGTTTAGCACTGCTCAGCTGTTTTTACAGCTGTCATTTTTTCTGTTAACGTCACCTTTAAAAAAATTAGCTTTTCATTTTTCAATATCAGCTGTTCGACTTTGGCGATGCTTTCAAAAGTAGAAGGTAAACAAAGTTTTCGCTTTTCAAGCTTTTAAATGTGTAACTTAACACATACGACTACATTGATTCTACTTTTTTGACAGTTTTTTAGAACGCGAGAAACGCGTAAACGCTTGGTGTGGACTTTCAGCTCAAGTCACTTGACAGCTGATAAAATGGTTAATTGTGCTTAATTGGTTAGCGCTTTTGATAATTAAGCATGAGTTGGTATTTGTAGCCCGGGTTCGATTCCCAACCGCTGCCCCTCAAACAACATCAGTTTCTGATAATTATTAGTTTTCTTTCTATCCATCATAACTAATATTTAGCACAGCGCCCTCCCTCTTTCGGTGGTATAGCATTCAAACGCCATCGAAGTAAAATACTTAAATAAAGCCTATAAAATCAAGCTTTAACATTAATGCGCCTACTCACCACCAGAGGCGCTGCAATTTTGAACTAAAAACAAACATAATGTGCAACTGCAGGTTGTGATATAAAAAGCTTTCTTCTTTCACCGCCTTTACTTCTTCAACCTATCCTCTTTCCAAAGAAAGTAACGCAATTATATATAGGCATATTAATTGCCTGAGTGTTACTTCTCTTTAAAAAAAATTAAAAAAAAAAAATCTGCCAACTTAAAGTTCTATGCGTCTAAAAAAAAACACCCTATACAAAAGGCACATACAGCATTTCGCATTCGACTTTCAGCATTACATACATATGCATACCATAATCAGGTATGTGATGGAAATCGAAAACGAATGAGTTTTAGAAGTCAATTTTTCGTAAAATTTCTGTATTGAAAAACTTTTATTACATAAAATAGGTATAAAGATATTGAGCTACTAAAGAGAATCTTAAAACATAAATTTTAAAAATTAGATTATCAATGCATTAAAATGTATTTCCACGACTGATTCGTTTTCGATTTCCTTCACATGCCTGATTATGGTATGCATATGTATGTAATGCTGAAAGATAATAAAATGCCTGCAATGCTGATAACAGGATATATATCGATCGATAAAAATATTCCTACCACACATAAAACTAAAAACTAAAATAATTTTTATAAACTCATTTACATGTCTTCAAATGAATATATTTTTTAAACAAGCTAAATAAATAATTTAATTTTCGAAAACGATATTACACCATTTATAACATCGTTGATTCTTTTTATTGAACCATTAAATATATTTTAGTATTCAATTGAAGAAAATTCTTTTTATTTTCCAGCACAACGGAGAACAATTTATGTCGACAACGAGACACACTAAATTAAATGTTTTTGTTAATTTATTTACACTTTTCTGAAATGAAAAATAATTACAATTTTTAAGCAGCACTTCTGGAATCTTCCTAAATTAATAATAATTATTTTTGACAATTTGTTGGTGTCTTTACGAAGAAATAAACTTTGAATATTATATGTGTGTATATGAAGTAGTAGTACAAAGGCGACCATCATCGAATTGTAATGAAATTACTGTCATGTATTAAAATGTTTCGGTACAGCGAGTGATAAACAAATTTAACCCTTTATCGGGCATCATGACGTTTTAATTTCTAGCAATTATTTTTCTATTACTATTACTAAATTAAAAGCACATATTTATTTAAAATATTTAAAATTTTTTTATTTATTAATTTAAAAAAAAACTGGTGTGTTACAGAATTGTTACATTGCTTGAAAAGTTATGAATATTATATGAAAGATGAAATGCACGGAAGCAGTTATTAGTTTTATTATAGCATAACGCAACACCACATTTTTCACATAGAGTTTGTGATACACCTTTGCAATTTGGCATTATGCACCGTATTCTCTTTTCCGCCCATATTGGCCAATGACCAACCTGGTCTTGACGCACAGCTTGTGGTGGAGCATGCTGAGCGGGTCCTTTTGACTTTTTTACTTGTATACGGTTAAATTGACTTTGTTCTTTTTATATTTGATTTAGTATCGAGCTTTAAGAGAATTTCAGCAATCTGCAAAAGAAAGTATACTGAAGGTAGTACCTGTTTTATTGGCAGCGCATTTCTTTTTATACAAAAGTCATGAGTTCGCCATTACCAAACCTAAAAAGTGATAAAATAATCGAACTTGACACCTTTTACTGTTTAGCTGAATTTTGTATCTTCCTATAATAGCGACAATTAAATCTACACCTCCCATGTGCGCATTCTATTGGCCAACAATGGAGGGACGTTCTATTTCGATATACCTTTTTTCAGCTTTGTCGTATCTCTTAACAAAACGTTTCAATCTCAATACCTTCGATGTTACAAACAAACTCTACAGTAGATCCTCTATTGTATATTGAAGTGAATTATACGTCTGATTTTTTCGAATTTTTTTAAAGATATACGTCTCGTATCATGGAGTTCCCAATGTTGTTGCTCCAGTGATTGTTTACATTAGAAAGTTTTATTTACGACATCATGTACACAATGCCAATAAATTGTTGAATATCTATTTGTGCTACGCGAACACGATTTTTCTTTATCCAAAGCATGTTCTCATAATGCTTTTTTTGGTGTTGTGGGCTTTCTGCTCGGCAGGGTAGAACGACCGAAGTTTCATTTCCCACATCTTCAATATCTAGAGCAATATCTTCAAAAACGAATTCTTCTATATCTAAAAAATATTCAGAATCAGCCACACTATCATCATCGAAGTCAAGTCCATCTTCACTTTCTTCAAGCATTTCTAAAATTTCCGCATTCGTTATATATAGAGACTACGAAAAAAGACACATTACATGGCAATGTGACATAAATGTAACATACCGAAATTTTCTCAATACTTTCAGTTGTATTTGATAAAAATAACGCTATTATATACTTACGCACTTACTTTAATCAAGAAGATATAATACAAATGGCACAAAACTGATTTTCGCACTGAAAACTTAAACACTTGTTACGCGCTGAAACTTTTTTCACTAATAACTTTTGACACAGAAAAACATGCGATAATAATATTGTCCCGATATATTTTGTTTCTTTTTTACAGTGCACGGTTTGTATTAGTTATGTTACAATACATAAAATAGTTATATCGATAGAACACAGCAATAGCAACACAATTTTAGGGTATGTGACATTACTGTTACATGGCCAGATAAAGGGTTAAAACATGGTTTTATTTTACCTGCTGTGTGCTGACTAAGGAGTGATTAACTTTCCTTAATGAAAATGAACACAATTAGTAAAGTTACCAATATAATTTAATATTTTTTCAAAATTCTATTTAAATAACATGTAAATATCTTGTTGCCACTTTTACCCTTCACTGTTCCTCTAACTGCACATGAAGACAACACAAAAGTTTAACAGAAAACATTTTATTTATTTGACACTTCAAAGTTAAAAAAGCAAGAATAATACACATATAATATACATACATATGTATGCGTGCGTGTGTGTGTGCGTGTGTGTATACATGCATACAAGTCCTTATTAAAGGATTTATTTAAATCGACCAAATATGCTGTTTGTTTGTTCGTTTGTTGTTTTATTTTAAATAAATTTCTGTTTTGATTACTTCTGCGAACATACGAACAGCAGATTTTCTTTGGCTCATAAAATCAAATGAAAAACGAAACCAAATTCAGAAAGAGATGAGAGAGAAAATATATTACAAACCCTAAACCATATTTTATTTATTTATTCAAAAAATCATTTTGGCTGACATGACTGTAAAGTAAAAACAAAAAAAAAAAAACGAAATACTACAGAAGAGTTCTGGCATGGTCAGACTGTAATAAACAAACAATTCAAAAATAAAAGAGAAGAAAATACTGAAAAACAAGATTGCAGAAGATTTATTTTACAGCAATGAACAATTCACGGTAATAATTTATACTGCAATCTTTTGGGGACTGTGGATGTGACTGGGACAGTGAGTGGTCGGTCGGTCGGTCGGCTGTTGCACGTTTGGCTACAAACGGTTTCATTCATTCATCATGCCACCACCACTGCTGCTGCTGCTGCTGCTGTTGAAGCTGGTCACAGTCCTTTGTCTGTCTGCATACAGTTCATATACATACATGTATATTTGTATCTTTTAATCTTTTAAAAATACATAGAACTAAATAAATATTTTCCACAGTTTTTTTTTTTTAATTTTTTTTTTTTTGTGAAATAAAATCCTGTAATTGATATTATGATTTTTTATAGAGTTTGTATGTGAGTTTGTATTTTATATTTTGGATTCCCTTTTGTGTCATTGCAATATAAAAGTCACTTTGATGTTGTTAAATTACCAATAAGGTCGAGGGATTTTGCAAAATCAAACCAAAACAAAAAAATATTAAGCAGGATATTGAGTTGTCATAAAAAAGTTGATTTTATTTATATTTAGTTCTCTTATTGAATTCTTGCCTTCGTATTTTTATGTCATGTGCTAATAGTCTGAAAAGTATTTGGTGGGATATTTACGAGACACTTTATTAAATTGTCATTTTGTGCTGTACAAGTACGAAATTAGCACGATGTACGTATTGCGATTCACAAAACTCTTTGCAACTTCTAAAGAACAAAAAGCAGAGTTAATTTGCTATTGTACTTAAGATACATCAGTTGTTCGTATAAAAACATAAAACATAAAAGAATATAAAAAGAGCGATTATTTTATTGTCAATAAAGAAATTTAACTCTTTACAGGACTTACAAAAGAAAGTATTAGGAATTAAATTTAATGAAAAAATGGTTTGTTAATAAGACTAACTTAGATATTCCGACAGAAATACAATGGATTCTTTCACTAGGACAAAAACACGCAATACCAGTTAAGAAGGAATAGTTGCCAATTTTAAAAATGATAACGGACGGAGAAGATTTTATACAGACACTGAACAAAATATCGCTAGAACTAAATTCACAACTATTATGGATAACCATCTTAATAAAATGAGACTGACAAATAGAGATAAATTTATACTGCCGTATTTATAAAAAATAAAGTATGTACTTTAAGAATATTTTGTATGAAAATTTTCTCTATACTTTATTTTAGATAATAGATAAAGTTAATAAGGCTGAAAAATTCTTGCAATTAAATAGAAATATACTTATTTTAAGAGCAGATAAAGGAAATGTTACTGTAGCTATGAACAAACAGGATTATGGCATACGAATTTATAATATTGTAGGAGATATTACGAGATATAAATTGATTAAAAGGGATCCAACAAATATACTTCAAAAGACTAATAATGATTTAGTAGAGATACTATATAAACTTGATATTATAACAAATATTGAAAAAATTACACTTAAAAGAAATGTCGACACTGCACCAAGATTATATGGACTATCAAAAATTCACAAACAGGAATTTTCATTAAGACCAATTTGTTCTTTTGTTAATTCTCCATCATACGAGCTATGTAAATACATTACGAACATTTTAAAGAATATTACTAAAAATTCAGAATATAATGTCAAGGACTCACTACAATTCAAAGATAGACTAAGGAACCAACATATACAAGATGATGAGAAAATGATTTCATTTGATGTAGTATCTCTATTTCTGAGTATTCCTGTTGACTTAGCAATAAATATAATAGAAGAAAAATGGAATATTATAGAACAATACACAAAAATTGAGAGATGCCTATTTTTGCGTGTTCTGAAATTTTGCATAGAAGATAATAGATATTTTCAATACAATGAAAAGATATATACAACATGAAGGACTTCCAATGGGATCTCCTGCTTATCCAATTGTTGCCGATATTGTAATTTAGAAGTTATTAGATACCCAGGTTCGAATCCTAAGCCAAGAAAAATTATCAATAAATTTTAATAATAATTTTCATGTAACAATTCCTACCTTCAGTAAAAATAATTTAATGGAAAATTAAATTTAATCAATCATAATAAATTGTATACCAATTAAACGAGTTGAAAAAAATAAAAAATGTATTTTTATTTATATCTAAATATGTTACGATTTATTTAAACTTTCTTTTACTACAGGTACGTTTGTACTTCTCGCAAATACCAGATGATAAAGTGCCATATGTCAACAGTCCCGGAGAGCAATATCGTGTGAGACAATTACTACATCAACTACCGCCCCATGACAATGAGGTAAATTAAATTGATTTTAAATGATTATTTATTATTTTCCAAATAAAGCATTGTTCAAATAAAATCCCGATATTCGTACACAAAAATCAAATGGTAACAAGTTCGTGTCTTTCGGTGATTTATTTTTAAACATAATTCGTTTCACAAATATATTCGTCAACAAATTCCGACGTTGTCGGATTAATGATTGAAAAAAGCTAAAGCTTCCATAAAGTTCTTTAAATAATGTTTTAAATATTATAAGTAACATTTAATACAGATAGCAAAAATGATATTAAGAGAAGCCAGGAACATACATCAAAAAATAATACGTGCAATAAAACAAAGTCGGGGGAACCTATCGTGCACTTAAATATTCAAATCGTAGTGAAAAGCAGAATGGAGTTGCTATAAAACGGGCTTGCATTGCATTATTTACGACAATGTTTTAACAGCATACGATATTATTATGATAGCGAGACCAAAATGTTATGTTCCAGCGAAACGATGGGATGTAAATCCAAAATATAAATAAACATTTTCAACTTTGAATTTGGATATTAGGAATGTCTGTAAGAATATTTACTGCCTCTTATTAGAAGTGTCACTCTTCAAGTTCAAAGTTTGGACCAATTTAGTTCCCTGTCATTATTCAAAAGGTGAAATAGGTTGGCATTGGAGAAATCAGTTCGACATAAATCAAAATATCTGATTAGAAGCGGAGTGGATGAAATGTTGTGCAACAGTTCATGCGACTAACAGAACAAATAAGTGGGAAGTAATTTTAATTTATACTTTTAGCTTTTCTTAAATATTAACAAGTAACAGCGATCCCTAAATACCGACGGTAAGCGTTCTTTAAATGTCAAAATTTCTCATGCTCATACATTTTGTATGGAGCATACCGAAACAACGCGGCGGTAACGCTTTGCTATTGGAAAATCCGATTTTGACAAGGCGTTTCACAGTGAAGTTAGTTGCAAAAGAAAACAACAAAAAAAAAAAAATAGAAATAAAACAATAATGTCCAGCTGTAACAATAAACAGGGTCGTTTTTATTATTTGTTTAATAACCCTGTTTTTATCGTTTTGACATAACGTTGACGCTTTTGTTTAGGGATGGGGTATCAGCGTTAATGTTCAGCGTAAAAACGTACCGCTTTCCATTGGTATTTAGGGATGGCTGTAAACAAGTGTAGTCGGTCAAGCCGGACCATATAATACCCTACACCCTGTATGTGTGTAAGAAATGGGATATATGATCTGTTATGGACCGATCATCAAAAAGTTCAGTGGCATGCACAGAAGTGCACATAAATATTGTTTGTGTTAAATTTTATCTACATAGCTCGTATATATAAACACTTTTAAACGAATTCTGCTTGTTAAAGTGATTTTCAGAAATGTATCTTATATGGGAGCTATGACTAATTATGGACCGCCTATTATAAAATTAAGTGTCATAATTTCTGTAAATATGAAACATATTTGTGTTAAATTTTTTTTTTTTTTTTTTACCAAAATTTTTTAGAGAGTTATAGTTGTTATTGAGATTTTCGGAAGTGGACCTTATATGGGAGCTTTGCCTAATTATGAACCAATCATCATAACACTGGGCCGTATTTGTGTTAAATATCAACATTTTTAAGAGAGTTATGCTCTTTAAAGTGATTTTCGGAAATGGTCCTAACATGGGAGATTTGATCAATTATAGATCGATTTGCACAAAATTTTAATTTCCGATTTCATCAAATTTCAATCCCAATCGTCATTGGGTCATTGAACTAATATTTATGGGCGTTGCAAAGATCAGCACAAATCAAATAAAAAGTGAAGTGAAAAAAAAGTTTTTTTAACATTTTAGGATAATGGTTTCTCGTACCCGAAATTTATTAAAAATTATTTCTATACAGTTTTCGAAAAAGTGATAGTGTTGTCAAACAAAATCTGTGCGTGTCTAAGGAAAATTTTAAGCATAGACATTTTATTTTTAAAATTCTTTATCTCATTTAGTATTTTTTTCATACCGAAACAATTGATGGTTAAATTATAAGGTTAAGGTTTCCAGGTGATATTGTTCATGATACAAACTGTAATTTTTCATTTAATTTAGTATTTAGTTGATGCAAAAATATTATTTACTTAATTTCATACTATTATAATATACTCAAAGCTTCTAAGCAAGCATAGTAATTAAACTAGACTAAACGAAATTACTTTTAGTTGAACCAATAATTAAAACAACAATATTATTGCATCTCTAAATTAAGCTTATAATCCTAGTTTATCTTCAGACTAGTAAATTGCATACAAAATGGTTAAAAACTTTTAAATATTTTCCATTGCAACATGGCAAGTCAAACACCCACAATTTTGGTTTCTGTTTTTAAGGCAGTAGCTGCAGACCAAAAAGTTAAATTATAATAGAAAAAATTGATTTGATTTCTTTGTTGTTGTATGTTGTTTTTGTTAAACCTTTTCGACCAAGTTGATGCTTTTCTGGTTATAACTCTATGCAGTTTCTGTATGTTGGAAGGAGTTTTTTTTTTTTTGGCCAAACTACTTACGTTACTTACATTTTCAACTAATGAATTTTTTCCCACAACTAACGAGCATTCTATTTATAAGAGTCATACGAGTAAACGCATATCCCAAAAACCTCAAACGAGTTAACTTTCGAAACACAGCCAACAACAACAAAATTATACTAAAAATAAAACAGAAACACCAAAAAAAAAAAAAAAAAACAGAACTGAATTCAAAATTTCCCATATCAGAGATAACTTCATTGATTGGAATTGCCATAATGTTGTTAACAAGAAAAACCAGAACACAGGACACAACAAAGTGAACCATTGCACAAACCTATGCACACTAGCAGTATGAAACTCATACAGTACAGAACAGCACATCAGGCCAAATTGAATAAACAAACATACGCACAAAGAAGGGCTGGCTACAAAGTCCTTTCGAGAAAATGAAAAAGCACAGTAATATACCCTACATCGTTTGTGTTGGTTTTGCTATCGTTAAAAATTATTAAATAGTTTAACACCTATTTAAAAGTTAACCCAAAATTAACCTAGAATCACTTTATATATCGATTTAACAAAGTACAGGTAGCAATTTGGAAGATATTACAAATTTGAAAAAAAAAACTGGTGAATTTTATAACAATAAAATAATAAATAATAAAATAAACTGTCGGAAGTATTATTATTAGCAAACAGCTTACATTTGTTATTTAACTGCTGTGCAATGGTTTAGAATAATTTTGTTTTGGAAATAATTCGGCAGCTTCTGAACAATCGGAAATATCTTGAAGCAATTTAACACTATTAGATCTATTAGACTTGGGTGTTTCCAAGTTGATTTGATTTTACATGGATTCTTAATTAGTCACATCGGCCTTTAAAATTAAAAAAAAGAACTTTTATGAGCAAATTGAATTTTAGGAACATACAGTGGAGTCGGGATAGAGTGAACACTTGATAATATGAACTACGAAGAAATACGAATAAACAATGACATGGGCTACTCTTAAAAGTGAACATCTTTATTTCCTTATTGTAATTTATAAAAGCAAAAAAACCCTTATGAGCAATTGCAAGATACAGTTGATTTTAATGCAACCGCAGACTATCTCAAGGGCTTTAAAGCCTGTTTTTGGATTCTCTTAAAAATGTGTGGAGAAAAACTCTTATCTGTCGAGAGAGAGAGCTTTTCTGTAGACACCAGGAATGGGAAAATTAATTTTGGTTTTTGTATCAACTATATAAATAGAATGTACTATGTATTTAGATCATCAGGGTACCATTTCTAATATTTGTTAAATACCAATAAAACGATTTTGTATATTTTCTAGTGCATTTCTAAATTTGCTGGATTTATTATTTTAAGAATGAATTGAAGAAATGGAAACGTAAACTATAAGAAGGGTGTTAAAGTCTTGATGAAATACATTTCACCAATCGTTTTTTTATTCAGCCCCAAATTAAATTAAATAATGTTAAATAATAAGGCTTTCACTATTCTATAATTCGCTCAACGAGTTTTTGTCGCGAAAAGCATTTTGTAGATGCATATTCTTACAATTTGTCTGTTTCATTTATGCATATTTCTAAATTTGTATGCATCTAGAGTATATACATTCATTTGTCTGCAAAATTGGGACACAATTGTTATTAGTTATGGCACGAATATTACAAACAGAAATCGAAATTTATATCACTTATTAATTCACATAAATAATATAAATGAAACGGCTTGGTTCAAATATTGCACTAATTTGAAATTGTAGCAACTGACTCATGGTAGTATTACTATAGCAACTGAGGTTAAAATGTACCGACAAATTTACAACTCTGGTTGAAACACAAGCTAGTGCCTTTTAATGACGATTCGGCTTCTTAGATAAAATTCAAATTAAATGAAGCGGTGTGGTTTTTAATGATTACATATATGTCTATTATTGTTCATAAATGCCCCTTAGGGGCCTCGCAAAATTTGTGGCATTTTCTGATAGGAGGATTACTTTTGCGCCACCTTGTATATACTCGTATTTAATTCATATTATTTATAAAGTAATACATTTACGAACTAATTTATCCGTATTTATACCCTACATCACCATAGTGGGGAGGGTATATTGGATTTGGCTGATGTTTGTAACGCCCAGAAATATTGGTCCAACACCCACCTTAAAGTATACCGATCGGATCAGAATCACTTTCTGAGTTGATTTAACGATGTCCGTCCGTCCGTCCGTCTGGCTGGCTGACCATGTAAAGCTTGTGCGCAGAGTACAGGTCGGAATTTTGCAGATATTTCGATAAAATTTGGTACGTGATACTTTTTCGGCCCAAGGACGGATGGGATTGAAACTGGTGGAAATCGGGCTATTATTTCACCTGGCCTCCATAAAAATGTCCTCCCGTAATTGGGGTTTACCCATCATAAATGTTTGAATTATGCAAGTATCCAAACAAATTTCACCACAAATGAGTAGTAATGGAGCTAAATCACATCTAAAATTTTTGTGAAGATCGGTCTATAATTAGTCGTAACTCCCACATAAGGTTCACTTCCAAAAATCACTTTAAAGCGCATAACTCACTCAAAAATGTTGGTATCCAAATAATATTTAACGCAAATATATTTTATATGTATAAAAATAATACGGTACAATTTTATTATGATCGGTCCATAATTAATCGTAGCTCCCATATAAGGCCCACTTTCGAAAATCACTTTAACGATCATAAATTTCTTGAAAATGTTGGTATTCAAATAAAATTTGACACAAATAAGTTTCTAATATACAGAAATAATGACACCTAAGTTTATAATGATCGATCCATAATTAGTCGAAACTCCCATATAAGACCCTCTCCGTAATTCACTTTAAGCTCCATAAATCTTTTAAAATTATTTATATCGAGATAAAATTTAACATACATAATATTTATATTGACGGAAGCCATGGCACTAAATTTTTGGATGATCGGTCCATAATAGGTCATATCTCCCATATAGCGCACATTTCTAGAAAACTGTTTTATACATATACTGGGTGTAGGGTATTATATGGTGGGGCTTAACCGACTATACTTTCTTACTTGTTTTTACTTAATGTAGATTTTCTCGTTTTTGTATTTCTTAGAATAACTTTCTCTTCTAATTCCTTGGCTTAACAAAAATATGTTAGAACTGAGGCCTTTGTTCGTAAAATATAAGGAAAGCATAGCCACTCCAACAAGAAATGAGAGCTTTAAAGAAATTGCAATGAAAATAAAATATAAATATTTAATTTTCGTGCGGTTTTCTTGTGCGATGTAATTTATCAAAACTTTAAATAAATAGCAAGTCTTATGATTTAAGTGTCAACACAGATAATAATATTAAGTAGTCATTAGAACAATAAAACATTCCAGCAACCCAAGCCATGGAAATTTTTAAGATCAGTAACTCTACAAATGCCAAAACTACATGTACAGAACTAGGAAAAATTTACGATTATTTTGTTTAATTATAAAACCACTGTGACCTGTATAACGTGATTAAAAAGTACTTATGCGATGTCCCTCGTTTATTTAAGCACAACACAAGACACAATCCATATGAAAGACAGTAATAATAAAAACAAATATAGTCTAGTGATTTGAAGTCCGGAAATGGATACATAAATGAGTACAACTATGAAACACACGATTATATACACACACACATACATATGTATGTAATCATAATCACACACACTTTCATAAATGCATACATACAAATATATGTGCGTATAAAAGTAAATAAATTGTCGAAAACTAAAAAGATCTTAATAATATAAAGAAAACAAGTAATAAAGTAGAGTCGTTCAAGCCCGGCCATATAATACCCTACATCTAGTATATGTATAAAACAGTTTTTCAGGAATGGGCGTTATATGGGAGATTTATCTCGATATAAATAATTTTAAGAGATTTATAGAGCTTAAAATGAATTACGGAGAGGGTCTTATATGGGAGTTTCGACTAATTATGGATCGATCATTATAAAATTAGGTGTCATTATTTCTCTATATAAGAAACTTATTTGTGTCAAATTTTATTGGGATACCAACATTTTTAAGAAATTTATGATCGTTAAAGTGAAATTCGAAAGTGAGCCTTATATGGGAGCTACGACTAATTATGGACCGATCTACACAAAAATTAAATAATGGACCGATTTCCACCAGCTTCAATCCTATCCGTCCTTGGGCCGAAAAAATATCACGTACCAAATTTTATCGAAATATCTTAAAATTGCGAGCTGTACTCTGTGCACACGCTTTACATGGACAGCCAGCCAGCCAACCAGTCAGACGGACGAACGGACGGATATCGTTAAATCGACTCAGGAAGTGATTCTGAGTCGATCGGTATACTTTAAGGACCAATATTTCTGGGCGTTACAAACATCATACAAACCCAATGGTGGTGTAGGGTATAAAAACCAACTGCCAAAACTATAGCAACTTAACAAGTTTGAATTCTATATTCGGCTATGCCGAATCTTTAATACCCTCCACCTTAACGTAATAAGTAATACAGAAACAACACTGGTTATAGGACTACCATAGCCTAATTCTGTGTTTTCTATTCAGTTTAAGTGCAAATTTTATTAGTATTTTATATATTGTTTGAAATACAATATTACCTGTTGGTCGTAATTCCCTAATGTGAGTTTATTTTAAATGTTTTAAATTTTATCTAATTTTGACCATTTATAATTGATGAAACTACCGATTCTTACTGTAATTTACAGAGTTCGTCTGATTTTCATAATAGTCTTGAGTGTAATTTAAAAATTTATAAAATTAAAAGAACACTTTTCCATATTCACAACAAGTTAAGAAACAGGGTATAAAAAAAGGATAAGATAAGGTGATTCTTTTGTGTGTTAATGATCTATACAAAGTTTTGAGTCGGTACCGATATTTATAAGATATATGCAAAGATAAATGCCTTTTTCAGATGTGGTCCTTATATGGGAGCTATGACGAATTATAGGCCCACCACTATAAAATTAAGTACAACAATTTTTTACCTATAAGGAATATTTGTGTTGAATTTTAACCTTTTATCATTATTTATACCAGTTTTATACGTATTTAAGTGAATTTTGGAAGTTGACTTTATATGAGGTATATGGTCAAACATGGACCGATCTAAAAAAATTTCGTTTTGCCATTTCTTTTTGCATAAAACTTATTTTTGCTGAATTTTGTCTTGATATTCCAATTTTATAGGCATTTATTTATCATTAAGCCATATTTGGGGAAGATTTTTGTATGGGGGCTATGAGAAATCATAGACCGATTCTTACTATTTTCCGCACACTTTCTTCTTTTATAGTACAAACTACGTATACAAAATTGCATGGTATTATCTGCAATATATTTCAAAATATTGCAATAAAATGAACAAAAAATATAAAATTTTTATGGAGGTTGTCTCACATATTGGTCCATAACTCTGGTTAGCTAAAACCGATTTTGCTGATTTTCAATACAAAAGTTACCTGCAAAATAAGAAATGTTTTTCTGGAAATTACATTTAGTTAAGTTGTATAGTTTTGACGTGAGAGTATTTTATACAGACGGCCAGACGGACGGACATGGCTCAATCGACTTAGAATTTCATAAGGAAAATATATACTTTGTTGGGTCCCAGATGAATATTAAAAAAGTTCCTCATTCACCACTCTTGGTGGTTTAGGGTATAAAAATTACTTAAACAATTTTACATGAATGAATAAATGTTTGTTTGTATATTTAGGCAACGATGCTGGCAAACAAATCACAGGCTTTACTTTGGATAAAATCTAAACACCCTATGTGTGTGCACTGTTTGTATATCTGTATCGAAAAGTGTGAGTGTTCCAGCATTAATTTGCATGTGCGGGGGAATATGACCAACAACTTATCTCAGCTAAAGGCCGTTGCTTACTGCTGCAGCAATTTTTGTGTCTGACTTTCCAGAATAATATTCTTGTCTTTATGTTAGAAAATTTGCATAGAGCTCAAATGTATTTGAAAACATCAAGTATTTGAACGAACATTACATATGGTAAATTGTAAAAAAGAAAACACAACTGATGATCTAGTCTTGGCCAAATGGTAAAACAGCTACCGTTTTATGCTGGCCAAAACATTCAATCCCAAACAATCTAAAACAAACACAATTAATATATGTACTTATTGTTAATGAACCCAATAGGAAATTAGTAGTTTAAAGTTTCTCATTTCTGAAATCATAGAGTGTCTAAATGTGTAATTTTAATAATACTTCTTAGACCAACGTTATGTTAATGTTTAACCTCAAATATAGGAAAATACAATAACTTCCACTGTTAATATTTTTTTTGAAATTTTTATGTTTTATATGTAAAGCAGTAGCTCGCTTATAGCTTATTTTATGAAGTGCATTTGTTTTTTGTTTGTTTTCAAAGCTTCATAAAAACAAAACTTACAGGAAGTCATATGTGTTTGAATTGACATAATAGACTATTCAACAATCTAAAATACTTTTATGCCAAAACATATGTTATAAAGAGTGCGACTTTGTTTTTGGCAAGACTCTTTTTAACAGCTGAGCAATTTTGTTAAACATATTACTGTTAAACATGTTCAGTTTGGTCCATAATTAACCCATGAACCAAACAGATTATTTAATTTTATTATCAAAATTCATGCTCGGCTAGGAAAGTGTATAGAGAACATTTTTATCGGAAAATTGTATTCATTGTCGTATTTGGTGTAGTAAAGAGTAGCCAGAAGCAATGCAAAAACTATCAATGCATCCAAAAAAAGCACTGTTTGGTGTGGATTATGGGCCGGTGGCATGATTGGACTATAGTTTTTCAAAGAAGAATAAGGCATGAACGTTGCTCTGAATGACGAGCACTGCCGAGCGTTGATTACAAATTTCTTTTGGCCAAAATGAAAGAGCAGGGCTTGGCTGACATATGGTTTCATCAAGACGGTGTCAGATGCCACACAACACGCGAAACAATATCCAAATTGCAAGTTCGTTGAACAGTTTATTTTACGTTTGGAGCCGTTTAATTGGCCGTCTAAATCGTGCGATTTAACGCCTCTAGACTGTTTTTCGTATGTTAAGGCTCATATAGGGACAAGCTCGTAACGGTTGAGGTACTGGAAGCTAATATTGAAGAATTTATGCGTATGACAAGTTTAAGGCGTTGCCGCGATCAACATTTACATGAAATCGTCTTTAAACTTTAAATTATAAACATCGTTCTATCATCTCCACTAAAGATATCACACATATCTCTAACTTTTATATGTTTTCCTAATCATATGCGAAAGCTCTTAAAATCACACTTTATTCTCAATATAAATTTCAACAAAATCCTAACAGCCATCCCTAAATACCGACGCGACGGTAAGCAGTTTTTAAATGTTAAAATTTCTCATGCTCATACATATTGTATGAAGCCTACCGAACCAACACGGCGGCAACGCTTTGCTATTGGAAAATCCGATTTTGACAAGGCGTTTCACAGTGAAGTTAGTTGCAAAAGAAAACAAAACAAAAAAAAGAGAAATAAAACAATAATGTCCAGCTGTTACAATAAACAGGGTCGTTTTATTTATTTGTTTGATAACCCTGTTTTTATTGTTTTGACATAACGTTGACGCTTTTGTTTAGGGATGGGGTATCAGCGTTAATGCTCAGCGTAAAAAAACGTACCGCTTTCCATTGGTATTTAGGGATGGCTGTAAGCAACGTAGAGAATAAGCATAGGACACAGGGTTAAAAAACATGGTACAATTGTATGTTTTTTGGTACATCTTAAACTAAGTTGCTACCGTGGTACTACCATGAGCCATTAGGTACAATTTCAAATTAGTTCAATATTTAAAACAGACATTGAAATTATATGAATTAATAAATGATATAAATTTCGATTACTGTTCGTAATTCCGTAACATAAATTGATTTCACGATTTGCAGATAAATGGCTGTATATGAAATAATTTTGGGGCTCAATCCAATCATCGGAACTTAAACACCCTTCTTAAAGTTACCTTTCTTTTGCATATTAGAGGTTTATGCACCGATTATAGTTCTAAAACTTTATATGAAACGGGTCTATCGTATTATTTGTTCATAGTTAAAATAAGGAACATTAGAATATTCTTGAAAAGCATTTAGATTTCGTACAGCCAACATTTCCTACTGACAGCAGCCATAGTTTCTAACAAGAGTAACAACAACAGATCTGCCTACATACATACTGAAACTAAACATAACAAAAACACTAACGCCTAAACTATAACATTATCAAAATTTATTCTAACATGTTACAGTACGAAATGTTCCTCATACTTATTCGCATCCAAGAGGACGTCCAAACATGCATATGAGATGGTATAATATTACAAAAGTGTGGAGCAACTTATAGTTTTGTGGTCAGTGGAAGATAGCCTTTTGCTAGCAGCATCTCCACATGCATACTAGAGATGGCTTCTACCCAGCGGGGAAAATTTAACGTGCTTCCATTTGTAGGCCTTATAGAAGACATCTGCCTTCTGGCAGAAGGTGTTCTAGAAGACGTTTTATACACATTCAAAATTGCGTTTCAAGAGAATGTCAACAAATCATGAATGGTTTTGCAATTATTCCGGTATATCGTAGCTACAACAACAAACATTATTTTGATCACTTTGTTTATACGAGTAATAAAAATTAATAAAGAGAGCGTCTATAAATTTAGTCTCTTGTGAAAGTTTGTCGTGCAAGGTACGCGTGGAGCAGTACTTTGCCTTTGATTACTTAAATTAATTTAAAAACCTTCTTTTACTTTCCTTAATGAAATTATTAATTTAGCAAAATATTTATAACACCTTCTATGAGGCATTACTTGGTATACCTCCCAATTTTCATTCTCATTTGGGCCTTCTATAAGGCATATACTCAGTAGCGAGTAGGCAACGCCTTGGTTGCCAATGATATGCTATGTAAAATTGAAACGATTTTGCACTGCGGCTAGAAGTCCTTGTGACTGCAAAATAAGGCCTTTTGGAAGGCCTCTTTACAGCATATTTTTCCCGCTAGGTAGTTTTAGTTCAATCTTCTGTGCTATTTAAGAGTGTTTGGTGGGTTGGTTGGTCTACGAAATTCATAAATAATGACGATAATGATGCTGTGGTAAATATGGTTTGCCATCAACAGCATCTTCTTTCTCATCAGCGATCTCCACTTTGTAAGGTAGCAATTTAAAGTTAGTATTTTTCATAGTTCTTTAAAATGTTTCAGTAAACATGTCATTTATAGCCGTGGCTGCGTGTGTGTGCTCTGCACTGTGTATGAAATTTGAAAAGGGGGCCACATTATTTAACAATTTATGTTTATTTTATTTATACGCCTGTGTTGGTTGCAGTTGTTTTCTCTCATCTTGCACAAAAGAAGTTTTCATCAACATTTTTTTTTTCTCTTTGTTTTTGCTGTCATTTCAGGTTCGTTACTGTCACTCGCTGACGGATGAGGAACGCAAAGAACTTCGCTTATTTTCCACACAACGTAAACGTGATGCACTTGGACGTGGTAATGTCAGACAGTTGATGAGTGCACGTCCCTGTGATGGTGTAAGTATTTTATCAATTTGTTGTAACTTCTATATTATTTATCGTATTTATGATGATGTTAAAAATTTCACTTTAACTTTGAATAGTTAAATAAAATTTCAGAAATTTTAATGAGTATTTGAGGAGTTTATTTTTGTTCTTTTCTAATACATTAATGCCAGAATTGTTCAAGTATTTGATCACACATATTTAAACAATTATATAAATACAAGTATGTACATTCAGGCATTATTTAATAACAAATAATTGAAAACACTACTTATTAATGCATGAAATACCCACACAGTATAATCGACATTAAGAATTTTCCTCAATTCTTTATTTAACTGAAGATTGTAACGTGTACATACATAGTTACAAAAATAAATTCATCCACATATACATACGTATTTACCAATACTAATAGTGGAAGGACAATGTAAGCAGCATGCGGCCGCGGGCGTCAATCAGCTGTTATTTTTGCCGCTTATACTTTTTGGAGGTAGACAAATGCGCGCGGCATATTTAAAGCGGGAAATGTCAAAAAATTAAATTGATTTGTTTTTAACATAAATAAATTCCTAAATAAATGTTTTTTAGTGTGTACATGGTGTAAAAAGTATTAAAAGAATGAAAAAAAACTTATTTTTGATTAAACTCATATGTCACATATTATATACATGTGTATGGCAACATCGTTTTAAGCGGCAAAGTTGAACAAAATTCTACTTTGCCGCGCGTTCGCTTCTCACAGCATTGCCAGATAAAGTAAATTGAGATGCTTCAAAATTTTTCAATGAATAATTTTGCAAAGAAACAAAAATTCAAAATTTAACATTTCAAATAAAAATAATAATTGTTCTTAATATAAGCTATGGCACAAGCTAATGTTTGTAGTTGTACTTTAAGTGGTACACATAAAAATGTCGACGAATGTGGGAAATAAACATAATAAAAATGTATTCAGGTTTTCGAGACGAAGTCTTGACATGAATACGAAAAAACTGAAGATAAGGAGGCAACATGTAAATAAATGGGAAAAAATGACAATTACAGCAAATTTTGAACCACCGGTAACACTGGTTAAAGGATTGATGTTGTCTGTTGACTAGCAGGCACCGTAGTGGTGCAAGGGTCAGAACGCAAAGAATTCTGATGAAAGAAAGTGGTGTTTCTCGAAACATATGTAAATTCAACCAACAACCCAGGTTCGAATCCCAAAATTATCAATAAATTTTAATAATAATTTGCATGTAACAATTCCTACCTTCAGTAAAAATAATTTAATGAAAATTAAATTTAATGAACTCGAGCCGAAATAAAAGAAATATCAAAGATTTAAGAAACAAAAATTTTATTTACTTAAATTGGCCCTTCACTATAATCCTATACAATTTGTCTTATGCTATAATTCCCAAACAGTTTATGTGAATTTTAATATAAGAATACATCACTACGGCGAGCAAGAATCAAAGGACCGATCTAGTTATGCTTTGCTCCCGAGGACAAAGCATAGCCAGATGAGGCCTACCAGTGATGGAAAATAGCTTTTTGGATTTTGTACCAACTATATAAATAAAATGTACTTTTAGACCTCCGCGGCGCGATTTTTAATATTTGATAAATAATAATAAAACTTTACCACAAACACACTTTAACGAAAATTCGATATAGTCACTTACGACAAAATTTTTGACACTACTTCATATAAGGAATGTTTAAGCAATTTTATACTCGAACAACCAAATTTTTAACATTGACATTTATAGAAAGAATGTCTTAAAGAGTTTGACGACTCTAATGCAAATGAATCTTAGGTATTGATTTGGTGATAAAAAGGAATACGGTGTAAGACTCAAAGATTCACAATCTTACTCTATTGAAAAATGCTTCTACATAAACGTTTGTTCACGATATGCAACTAGTGTTCCAGGAAGAAAGATATCAAAGGATAGAGTAACAATTTTATATTAAAGCATTTGAAACAAAGAAAATTTTAATTAAAAGAAATAGAGCTCGTTACGTAATAAAATGTTTCCTGTAAATTATCTTTATTCGGGATTTGCCTCTATTCTGAATCATTAAGTATTATTATCGTTTATTATCATGATTATTTATAACTTAATCCAAAATTACTAAAATTTTTTATTTCAAAAATACTCGTATATTAAAGAAATAGAAGGGTTAATTTCTAACGTTTTTTAAATTCTGATTAACTAAATATTAAGCTTTTGTTTCTGAGTTCAGCCTCATAATCATTTAATGTTAATTAATATTTCAGAGGTTCCCATTGATAATCATATTATAGATGCATATTTAAAGATCATATGGATATCAGTTCCAAATGTTCCTGAAATTGAATAAAATCATCTCTCTTACTTGCACTACTATAGAAATTAAAACTTAAATCATATATTTATCTATATATTTCTTCTGGAATACCAAATGCAACAGTATTTTGAAAATGTACCAAATGACTCGTGGTAGTACCACGGTACCAACTGGCTCTAAAAAGTATCAAAAAAAGTACAATTCTACCATGTTTTCTAATACTGCTTCTTACTACAGTAGCCGAAACCAGTAGTTAGCGGACCGAGAGCCGAAGCATTTATATCGTCGGATTGTAGTTTTAATTACGTCTTAGTTAGCCGACGAGAGCTGAAGAATTTATCTAGTCGGATTGCAGTCACAACTATTGTTGTTCACCAAAGAAGTCATAAGCCGACCGAGTGCAGAAACATTTATCTCGTCGGACTGTATTCCTTAGTTAGTTGTAACCACGTCATAGTTATTGTATTCTTATATCTTCTATTAAAGATAAAAGACAGTTCTGTGGTAAGATTTTAGAGGAAGCAGAACTTTGAAGAACCTGGAAAGACTAGGCATACACCAGTTGGAAAGAAAAACTGCATCACAAGACACATTTAAAGCTTCTGATCAAATACATAATATGTATGATCATGAACAAGTATAAAAAGTCTCTTCAGTCTTTTCATTTTCGAAATACTATCCGATATATCTTAAGGCGACTTAATCATAATTGACCCATTATAAATGAATAAGCAATCTGTGATCCTACGTAGTGAAAACTTACTTTAGTTACTATTCACATCAACTTATTATCTGTGGTTGTATTAATATAAAATTAAGTCTAATTTAAAATTCGAAATTGGACGCTAGAGATGCTGACATCCAGCTCCATAAAGATTGATCTATGTTAAACAGCCAGCAGCATAATATGAGTATGAGGCAATCCCTTTTTCTAAGTTTCGAATTATACAAGGATGGATGGTTGACAGTCAACCTTACCAAAACTGCTATTAACAAGCTCTATATCTTGTCGGAACACATATTTTGCATACCCATAACAATTTTGAACATTCCAACTTTGCTTATTTTGGTAAAGGGAAAGGCTTGAAAAACCATAATTATCTTAATAAGCAGAGCCAACAGTGATTTGTTGGGCCACATACATATGTATTCTTAAAATACTTTAAATGACCCGTCAGTTTCCCAGTTATTGCACAGAACCTTTTACGTACTTTTATTTAATAAAGTTAAACTAATTAAACTTTATTGCATTAATACTGTATAAATTGGAGTTTGGTCGCTTCCGTTGGGTCACAGAATATATATGTTCTGGACAATGATGTGTTATTTTGTTGATTATAGAACAAATCACGGAGCATGAACCTCGTTATTGCTTTCCTCTGGGGTCATGTCGAACGAATTTTCTTAGCTTTATCATCGTTTATGAACTGTACAAACGGTTCTTTGGACCTATTTTAATATCAATATTACTGTTCTTATTCAATTAATAGTAACAATTCGTTATATGAAATATATACTGTGAATCGAAACGAATTCCTTTGGTTCATTATTACGAAAGAATGTTTTAAGCAAAGCATTTTGTGTCATTAAATTACAACATTTCTTAAAATCTCTCACGCCCACTTAATTTGTATGTTGAATGTATCCGAATGTTTGCACATACATTGGTTTAACAGTTTATCTGTAACAGTTTGAATGCAGCTCAGATGTCGGATTAAATACAATTAGTAGTTTTAAGCTAATTTCATGGGTGTAAAATTTGTATAGTATATGTATAGTAACCGTGTAATGGAACATGTGTTCAAGCACTAATTGTAACTGGCACAACTAAAGTCTTAACTGTCACCAAATATAGCAAGTGTTCAATGACATGTGTTATTCGGAGTTTTTTTTTTAGACAAACTGTAAACATGAGCAATACCACCTACTTGAAAAGTCGAAGAAGAAATGTTAACAAAGTTGCAAGAATTGGAATGAAATGACAAGAGAAAACAAGTCAACGCCAGAACAAAATAGAAAAACTTCCCAAAAAAGTATAAAAAAATAAACAACGAGGCAACTAATACGAGTACATGCAACATAATAAATAAATAGAAGCCAAACAAACTTAAACTTGACTTTGTTAATAAAAGTTGTTGGAAGTAAAATAGAGAGAGAGATATGGATAAAAAGACAACGGAAAGACACCTTAAGACATGACCTGGCTAACTGGAGGGCAATTGTATTGTACACATTACTTGGCAAGATTTTTAACACAAATACAAGTTGTCTTGTTTGTATCGTCCATCTTATGTAAAAGTGCTAAGAACATAAAAAGTCCGTTCGTCTGTCTGGCTGTTTGTGTAATAGTTAATGCAACTTCTAAAGTTTTTTTGTTGAATTTTAATATGGAGTGTTTCGGGTGGATGTTAAGTGTTTTATAACTAGTGCTTTCTTTACTTTCTTCTTTCTATTTAAATCTTTAGCTGGTGTAGTTTTATTAATATATTTTTATATAGAAAGTAAGAGACATGATTAAAATATTATTTTAAATTTCTCGTAATCCAATTACAGTGTGACGATTTAATTTCGACCGGTGACATTGCCGTTTTTGCAACGCGTTTGGGTCCAAATGCTTCTTGGCATCCTGGCTGTTTTGTTTGCTGTGTGTGCCACGAGCTGCTTGTAGATCTCATTTACTTTCATCGTGATGGACGTTTGTATTGTGGGCGTCATCATGCAGAAACTTTGAAGCCGAGATGTTCAGCGTGTGATGAGGTAAGTTTTACATTCATTGGAGAAGTATTGTGGCTCGCAGCGTGCTGCGAATGCAAAATTTTGATAATGAAGTAAATTGTAAATCTACAGTATGCCACTTCAAATTGATATTCAATTTGGATATTCATAATTAAAATCGTTATTAAATTCTTATTTGCAAGATGATGTTTTTTTTGATTATTAAATTAAAACTTGTTGAAATAGAATCAATTAAATATTGAAAGTAAAATCGTTTAAATACATTTTTTGTTTTGACTTAATGTTTGGCCTTAATTTGTAAATATATATTTCACCATTGAACCTAGAAAGAGCTTAGGGCTGTAACAAAATAGTTGCACATCGATTTTTCCATGATAAAGCTTTTTTGCGCCTTGTGTAACCTGCTTTCATGACCTCAGCATGCGCTATTATTCTCCATGTTGTTTCCAAGCTCTCGATCTCTAATTGACCAAAGAGTTTCGTTAAATATAAACAATATATTTTGAGTATTTGAGTAAAAGACACTGATAACATTTCACAAGCGTTTAAAGTTTCACATCCGTAAAGGCCCACTGAGTTCAAGATCGCGTTTAATATTTTATATTTTGTATATCGGGAGATGAGCTCAAATATACTATATTTTCTTTAATAGACTTCATACGAGTATATGCATTTTAAACATACCAACTGCACTTTATCTTTTAAAACTGTGAAAAATTTAAATCTCAACGATATTTAACCACTGTGCACTACAGACAATCAATGAACAAATATACTATTTTGGAAAAAGAAAATCTGTGGCGCTCTTGAGTCATAAACTTAATGATACAGAACTTTTTACAAAATTCAAAGTGCCACATAAGCTGCTCACAACACAACACCTGTAATAGTATTACTTTTCTTTAACAAACTCTGCCACAGGAGTCAAAAGGAAAAAGTTTATTCTTCAATATATGAAAACTTTTCTTATTTGTCGTTACAGATTATCCTGGCAGATGAATGCACCGAAGCTGAAGGACGTGCTTGGCATATGAATCATTTCGCTTGCCATGAATGTGAAAAACAATTGGGTGGTCAAAGGTATATAATGCGGGAGGGTAAACCCTACTGTCTGCTGTGTTTCGATGCAATGTTCGCGGAGTACTGTGATTTTTGTGGTGAGGCCATTGGTGTAGATCAAGGGCAAATGAGTCATGACGGCCAGCATTGGCATGCAACTGATGAATGTTTTTCTTGCAATACATGTCGTTGTTCGCTGTTGGGACGTGCATTCCTACCCAGACGTGGAGCCATATACTGTTCGATTGCCTGTAGTAAAGGTGAGCCACCAACACCGTCTGATAGTTCAGGCACTGGCATGTACCCAACGCCCACACCACCCACTCAACGGGTAAGACCTCAAACACGCATACCCAGCAGTCATGCATCAAGTTCTCCGCCAATGTCACCCTTGCAACAGCATCAACATCAGCAAAACTTCAATCAAGCCATGTATCAGTTGCAAAGTCAGCAAATAGCAGCTGGCATCGGCAGCAATGCTTCTAGTATAGGACTAGTAGGTATAGCAGTGAATACGGATGGTGCTAAACAGAGTTATCCTACCTCGGATTCCGATGCGGGCGTGGTCAAAGATATGGAACATACAGCAGGAGATTTTACAGATTTCTCGGGTGGTTTACCGTCTTCGTCATCACAAAATATGTCTCCCCTAACATCACCAGGTGAATTTAACCACTCTATGCCAAAACCCATGGAACTTAAACAAGATGGTCCATATAACTTTAATGAAATGTCCTTAAATTTAGAAAATACTTGGCCCGCGAAAAACATATTAGCAGGAGCTAATAGTTTCAATTTGCAACGTCAATTACATCAAATATCAGAAATAGAAAATTCGAAAACCTCCAGTATGCCTGAGTTGTCACAACCAGGAAACTCCTCCACATTTCCTCAACAAAATCCAGCCAACTTGCAACAGCAGCAATTACAACAGTATGCTTCAGATTATGCCCAGCTTTTGCCACATGGAATCACCTCTCCACCACCGTCGGAGATACCAGATCTGCCAACACCTAATCTATCAGTAGCATCTACAGCTCTACCACCAGAACTTATGGGTTCTCCAACTGCATCAGCAGGCGAGCGTTCAATACTTTCGCATCAATCTACGCAATCCAATCCAGGACATCAACCTGTGCATCCTGTTTCTATACTAAGCGGAGCATCCTCTTCCTCACCCATGAGCGGCGAAACCAAAAAGAAAGGTGTGCGTTTCGAGGGCATACCATCCGATACTCTACCACGTTCACGTAGTTACTCCGGCAATGGAGCCGGAACCCAACGCAACAATGACAATACAACAGAAAAACATCGCCACAGCGGTAATAGTAGTGGCCATTCTTCAAGACGACGTAGACGTCGTAAATCTCATCGCTCTGGCAGTGGACACCGGTCTAACTCCACAACCCGGGCCGACACCTATGCCACAGCTCAGCCACTTTCTTCTTCCTATCAAGGTCCGCCTTCCGTACTGCAAACAGCTGGTTTGGATCCCACTCGCCATCATCATTCTTCGCAAATAACTGTGGGCACCAACGATGATGACTCCGACGAAGCTTCTAGTGTTTGTTCAACCTGCTCATCTAGCTCATCAAGTTCCGAAGACTACATGTATCAAATTCCTTTGAGACGTCATTATGGCGGCGTACGCGTTAGTTATGTGCCCAATGACGCTTTGGCATACGATCGCAAACGCAAACCTTTGGATCCAAATGATAAAGATAAAAACTGTATTATTTCGTGAGTTACAAGTGAGTGCCTGCACAAACTGCTGATGTACATGAATTGAAATTAGTTAAACTGGTTGTTGAATGTTTGACTGGACCATTGCTCTACGCAATTTTCATCTTTAACACTATAATTTATGCGGTTTGTTAATGTAAATTAAGTAGAGAGTGGAGTGGCAATAGAGGCAACGATAGATACCACATTTTAATTAAGGGTCTTTTAGTTTTGCTGTTGTTGTTTTGGTTAAGTTATGCAGCAGCTACCTAATGCCCAGAAGCACATGGACGCAACATGTCGTTATTTAATATGGAATATACACCTAACCCTAGTTATTCGAATTTTATTTGGGATTATGCAAACACAAATTTTTATCATGTTACTTTCAGTTAATAGTGTTTTACAAATATAAAATATGCATTTGGATTTATTAATATCAAACATTGATCAATCTATTTTAAATATGGCTTATTCTTCAAAAAGTCTGAATACCATTTGTTTCAAATTTTTACACTCTTGTTACAATTTTATTAAAGCATTTTAACAATTTCTTTAACGGAAGCCATGTTTTGTGATACAGAAGGATACAAAATTTATGATTAAATTCGATTATTTTCCAGGCTTTCATTCAGGTTTTCTACATAGACAAAAGATTAGGTGTATGTTACAGATTCAGATTCATGCCTATGGCTGCAACTAATTTAAGCGTGGGTTTCCTTATGATGATTCTTTATTCTTAACTTTAAAACTAAATTTATGCTACAAATTCAACTTTTAAATTAACACTCTAAATACTTTAAAAACAAAGTTTACAAAAAACAAAAAAAAAAACACCAAATTCACAATTTATGAAATTTTTAGGTTTTTAAGTTATTTTACTAAAACTAACTCTATGTTAAGACTAAACTATGAAATATTTATGTAACAACAAACATAAATACTCGTATATATGTATTTTAATTTCAAAGGACTAGAGTTTCTATACAAAAATATTTAATTAAATGCATAAAACACTATAATTTATAATTTATTTATAAGACCTAGATATTAATTTAAGGAATAAAATAAGAAAACAAAGCAAATACAAAGTAAAAAGTACAATCTTTAAATTCAATAATTATATTATTCATATAAATAGTCTTAAGAAATATCACACACATTGATACACACATATTCATACTTGAAAAGAAAGAAACAGTAAAGCAATAATTATTTAATTAAATAATAAAATATAATTGTTTTAAATAAACTGAATAAATACCATTTTAGTTTTGTCTTCATTCTTTCAATTTGTCTTCATTTATAAACATTTATTTATATTTTAAATTAATTGATATAAAACACAATCATACTTAATTTATTCAAATACATGATAATAATTTAAACTATGAAAAAGAAATACAAATACGACTGGTTGATATTGTAAAGTATTTACATAAATCTCCAAATAAATATTTACGAAAAACTCCATGCATATTTTTAAACCAAGTTTATTGTAATTTATTATTAAAAATAATATTTATAAAATATAGAATAAAAACTCAAAATAAAATTCAATAATTTAACAAAAGATTTACAACGCTCTTTTCTTTTAACTATTAAGAAAAACTACCCATATGCACAAAATAGACGGATAAGTAATTATTTTAACAGTTTTCTGTTCATATTCCTTCTACATATTTCCAACACCAAACATTATTGATTTGATTATAGGCCTAATGACCATGATTACATTGCCATTAAAATACAAATGATCGTAAAGGCCACTACTGATTATCCTATTTAGTCGTACGGTATGTCAAAACAATCGTGTGTGTCCATAAAGTATGATAGTGTGGCCTAAAAATTTAACTAAATGACAGAATTTTTTGACAAGTCTGTCCGTTTAAAAATTTTCATAAAATGATAGTTTCTATTCGATCAGAGTTGTATTTTCTAATACAGCTGATAAGAAAACAACAATGTCGGCTTTATTGATTTAAAACACAAATTATAATTTAAAGGACAGACGTTTACCATCTCTTAATTGTGTGTATAGTTTATACAGTTTATTATTTTCACATTTAACAACAAAATACAACGAATAGAAGTTAATTTTAAAGGCGGAAAACTGCCTTTGTTTACATTAGCAGAAACATATGTTTTTGCAACTTTTTTGTGTAATAGTGTGGCACCTATGACAGACTTCCCTGCAAATAACGCGACTAGTCCATACATGCATGTAAAGACTAGTCCAAAGAGGAGTAGGAGTACTCCAAAACTACTCCAAATATATGAAAAAAAGGTGGTCCATTTAACATTGCGATGTACTAGGACTGGACCATATAACCCATCGGAGTAGTCCCAAAACTACTCCATGGAGTACTCAAGAGGGTTAGTTTTAAACAACAACAACAACTCAATATGCAATCGTGTTAACACGAAACCATGTCGTTTAACTACAAATTCTTGTTTAACTATGACATGGTCCATGACTGCATTACATTGGACCATGTTGTGAGTAGTCCATTTCATCTAAAATGGATCACGTAGTCCAATATTATTTGCAGGGTTTGTTGCGATTTTTTTTTTTTGAGTGTGATAGAAATAGGTCAGATTTTCCAGTGAATGAATCGTACGTTTGTGTATGATAGTGTATCACGACCTTAACCAAACAAAAATTAAACAAAAATACGCACAGAGAAAAATAAAAATGAGTTTCAATTAAAATATTTGTGGAATCAATTAAAAATTAAATGAAATCGGACCTATAAACCAACCTATAAAAAAATTGAGATTTAATTGAAAAAAAAGGAAAAGAAAAAGTAAGTGAATCAATTAATCAATTAAAACACTTGTTTTTATTCAAATAAGAGATGATTGATATTATTTAAAATGTTACAGTAAGGTAGCAGGCGTCCATGACATTTTAATTTAATTGTTTGTGGGAATATTGTTGAGATCTGTTTAAAACATCTCTGCTGATTTCCACCTTTGGCCCCTCTGTTTTTTGTTTCACGATAGACGCCACGTGTGGGCTCAGACACTTTTATTCTTATTGCTTTGTTTGTGCATGATTAAACATTTTGTTGTTTGACCTTTCGTCTTACACAGGAGTCTGACCAGTCCTTTTTCAAATTGAAATGTTATTATAACACATTTACCACTTAGTTAGAGACTTGCAATTGCAGGTACCCTTCTACAATTTAGCTCGCTATACATATTTAAAAAAGAAATCCTGGAAAGGATATAGAAGGACACTTATTCGAATATTTTACTGCTCACATCAGATTTGTAACACATGGGTCTGGCCAGACCCAAATATATTTTCCATTTAGGGTTTTTATATTTGTCTTGCTGGTTTTAATTATATTATGTCCAGTTATCTATTATTATTATTATTTACTTATATCTATTAAACAAGGTTAAGTTAATTCGGGGAAAAAAACCCTAAAAACATCCATCTACTTCATTCATTCTACACACAAGTTTTTTTGAAACTGTCGTTACATTTTTCACCACCTCTGGTGTTTGTGTTGATGATAAGAAAAGTTGTGATTCCCCTTTTAACATATGAATATTTATTCATAATTTATTTAAAAATTATAATACAAACATATAAAAATTATTCACATTTAATTAAAAAAATAGTTCTTTTTTTTGGATTAAGTACATGAAAAACTAAGCGGGTCCGGCTAGACCTCATGGGTTACGAATATGAAAATCAAAACATGTGTCAGACGAAGGGCTAAGAAATATCTGTTGCCAGTTTAGCCTTTTTGAGTCTGGATTTAGCCTTTTTATTTATTTTTTAGCCTCGAAATTTATATTTTAGTTTCCCACTCCTTTTAGCCATTTTTTATACCTACCACCAAAAAGATGGGGTTATATTAAGTTTGTCAGTCCGTTTGAAACACATCGAGGTATTGGCCGTAGAACCAAATATTATATATGTATATTCCTTAGAAGTTTTTGAGACGAGCTATGTTCGTCCGTCTGTGGCCACGATAGAGCTTCTTTGATCCACCGAAATGTTTGGTATTTATTTACTTTTTTAGCTTAAGTTAAAAAATATTTTACGTACAATTACACCGTGGAATAAATTCAAGTTAGCAAATGTGAGGTCGATTCTGAGACTGAATCGCCAAATCTGTAAAAGCCAAATTATTGCCAAATTGCTGCAACAAGTCTCTAGCAATAATTTGGCTTTTACAGATTTAAAAAATATCAATTAGCCAAAAAACCAAATACGAGTAAACAATATGCTGAAAATCGGCATTTGACTGCAAAGTTCGAAGGTCGATTAAAAGAAAATTCGAACTAACATAAACAAACGCCGCGATACGGGTCTAATAATTTAGCCTCTATTTTCACCCCTCACTCTCAGAATCGACCTAACTTTTGCTAACCTCAATTTGTTCCACAGTGTTATTTATGCCCTCATTAATCTTCATTGTAAGAACAACCAACACAAGCATTTACTTCTACCATTGATGCTAAACTGTCAACTTGCTTTTTAACTCATTATCCCCAGTTGAAAATTTGTTAATGTCATCGGCATAAAATAAAAAATATGTAAAAATACGAAATAATAGGACGCCAAAAGTGTCAAATTTAATAATGAAACTAATAGAAAATTGTGGTAAAGATTACCAGCAACACACTTTTATCCATTGATAATTCAATAAAAATAGTAAAATCATATTCAAAATAAAATAACCGTGATTGAAGCTCAGTGGCGAAATATTTCGAACTATATTTCAATACTTGACTCTTGGTTGGAGATATGAGAGTTTAAAAATACTCTGCAAGAAAATCCATTTGCTGAGTGCTGCATTTAGTATTTAACTTTTTAGCAAGGTGCTAAAAGCTTTATTAATTTTTTTATTTGAAATTTCTGATGTTCTCATAAAGTTCCTAGACACTCGGGATGTTTATGAAAATCCTTGTTTCGATTCTTCTGAGGATGAACAAATTAAACTTTAGCCAAGACAATAGTTAATTTATCTTAAATTAAAAAAATGTTTTTTATTAGAAGTGTACAGTTTATACAAGAAACAATTATTTCTAAAAGTTTTAGACTAAAACTTACATTTGCGCATTTAATTTTATGTGTATTTGATGCTGTGATCGTTTACAATAAACTAACAAAAATGCGTCAAATAAACTGAAAACAATAGAAGAATAAAAAAAATAAGAAATATAATAAATAGAATAAAATACAAATATAGAATAAAAATAAGAAATAGAAAATTTTTATGATTTTACGCTATGAACAACTGAAAATGGTAATTTATCAATATTTTCACAAAAAATTTGCACTTTCACAAGGCCAAAACTGCCTGAAGGAGCGTTCCAATACTTTTGCAATGTACTAAAGAGTTCTTAACTATTGGCTTGGCTACAATTTTTGTCCTAGTATTTGATCGAAAATCTCAATGGTTTGGCTGTTATAGGCCAAAATATAAAAAAAACGTGACAAAAGTCTGATAAAAAACTTCAAGTCAAAATCGGGAGGCTCGATTTTCACCGTAGACGTATGGTCTAGTGGACCTTTTTGCTCAGTACAATCCCAAGAATCCGAAACGCGAAGCGCTCATTAAGATGTTCAAATCGCCCCACCCTAATGTGTATATATACTTTTTGCTACTACGTCCAATATTTCAAACGAAACAGTTAAACTAAATATACCTCTTTTTTATTTTTGGTGGTGGGTATAAAAGTATGTTAAGCCAACTGGAACTTAATTGAATCATTATTCTCAATTTAAAACTTTTCTTACCAGCACTTTACTCCTTCGTTTATTTCTGTTTATCAAGTTTAGTTTCTTTAAATTCAAAAACCAAATAAAAATATCTTGTGCAAGGAGCAAAAAAAATATCAGAAAGGAACTATGATATCATAAATTCATAATAATATACGACCCCAATTGCAAATGACCATAAAGCGATAGTAAAACGACCTCTTCTACCACAGGACGACAATGCAATAAATTAACTCGTACTTCGAATACAACAACAACAAGCATAAAATAAATAAATATTTTGGGGCAAAGACTATGATTACGACCACGACTGCTGCGACAATCTAACGAATAAATACGAATAAATATGTATGAACAAAAACACATGCACTCTTTCTTGAAGTTATGATGGTATGATGTGACAATGTCCTGTTTCTATTACACACATTCATTAGCAAGTATGTAATGTGAGTATACTTTTAGCTTATGTGCACAAATAATCGTAATATATATTCGTACTAAACACTGCTATAACAAATACTGTTACTAGCATAGCTACGTACTGTCCAGATACGTACAACTGTACTTAAGTTGCAATGTCCAAAAACAAAGCCAAATATGAACATACGAGTATATTCAACCGAAAAAAGTGAAATTAAATTACTTTTACGATTATTTGAGGTTTAGCAAGCTTTTATTGTGGCTGGCCATTGCTGGTTAGTGTCATTATCATTATAAGCCTTTGGAACACTAGCAACATAACAGCCAACTAAACATTCACATTCCACCCAATGTTTAATACTCCAGTAGTGATGATATGATACATATGTATGTATGTATTGTATATGTACACACGTAGGATATCTACTATTCATACTTACACTTACACTACACATTTATAGCAATCTACTACATATTACCTACACTTCTCAAACATTTCATAGAATCAAGTCAAAAAAAATGTATATATTTAATTAGATTTTCCATATACTTCCATTAGCCCAGTGAAATGCATTTCCAACAATAATCGTAACATGGCCGAAATGAGTAAAAAACACTATATAAACTATTTAAAGATATTTTATATGCTGACCATGTTGTTGGTTAAAACAACTCACTAAATACAATAAATAAATACAAACATGCATGTGTACATGACATACGAGTATACAGGATTTTATCGAGAATCCAAAATATATTCACACACCCACCATTGCCAGCAACTAATAAATAAATGTAATAAATACAAACTTATTTATGATGATTTTCTTCATTATGATATAGAAACTATTAAATTCATGTGTGCGACCAAGGTTTCTTAAGATGGCCAGAGTACTAAAGGGATTGATTTATTTTTCCACAGGTCAGTGATGATTTTTGTCAAAAAATGTTTTACTATGGTAAATATATAATAATTATCTTATGTAAATATAATGTACAAATGAATCTTCCTCACCAGTTTCATACATAATCAAGAAAATCAGAAATTTTCATGCAGGTGTTATATATTCAATTGGCTTCTCTTATATAGATATTGAATTACACAGTAGTATGGAACTGGGGGGGAGGCACTTTGACATGAAGATCAAAAATGTTTTGTGTTGTAGACAAAAAGAATTTTTCTTTGTTTTGTTTGTTGAATTTGTTTGGTTTTTATACCCTACACCACCATAGTGGGGAGGTTATACCCTACACCACCATAGCGGGAGGGTATATTGGATTTGTTCATATGTTTGTAACGCCCAGAAATATTGGTCCAACACCCACTTGAAAGTATATCGATTGACTCAGAATCACTTTCTGATTCGATTTAACGATGTCCGTCCGTCCGTATGGATGGCTGTCAATGTAAAGCTTGTGCACAGAGTACAGGTCGCAATTTTGCAGATATTTTATTAAAATTTAGTAAGTGATAATTTTTCGGCCCAAGGACGGATGGGATTGAAACTGGTGGAAATCGGTCCATTATTTCACTTAGCCCCCATACAAAAGTCCTCCCGAAATTGGGGTTTACTGATCATAAATGTTTGAATTATGCAAGGAACCAAACAAATATTATCACAAATGAGTGGTAAATGAAGCCAAATCACCTATACAAATTTTGTGCAGATCGGTCCATAATTACTTGTAGCTCCCATATAAGACCCACCTCCGAAAATCACTTTAAAGAGCATAACTCACTCAGAAATGTTAGTATCCAAATAATATTTAACACAAATATATTTCATATGTATACAAACAATACCGTACAATTTTATTGTGATCGGTCCGTAATTAGTCGTAGCTCCCATATAAAGCCCACTTTCGAAAATCACTTTAACGATCATAAATTTCTTAAGAATGTTGGTAATCAAATAAAATTGGACACAAATAATACAGAGAAATGCTGACACCTAATTTTATAATGGTCGGTCCGTAATTAGTCGAAACTCCCATATAAGGCTCTCCCCGTAATCAGCATTAACCTCCATAAATTTTTTAAAGGTATTTATTTCGAGATAAAGTTTAGCACATATAATATTTATATTCACAAAAGTCATGGCACTAAATTTTCGAACGATCGGTCCACAATAGGTCATATCTTCCATATAGCGCACATTTCTAATAAACTGTTTTATACATATACTGGGTGTAGGGTATTATATGGTCGGGCTTGACCGACTATACTTTCTTACTTGTTTTTATTTGCCTTAGTTGCAGTTTTTGTGTAGCAATTTGTAATGCAGTTACAATAGGGAGGTTAATATTATTTCATTTTGTCTGCATTAGGATGAATACAATTTTGTAAACTTGGAGTATTAGTAGAGAAAATTAATTCTTTTCCCAAAAATATTTGAGTATAACTCAAAATTAAAAATGTTTACTTAAAAGTGTAAAATTATAAATACCAAGTACAAAAATAAAAATTTAATTAGCTATTCAATTTCAAAAGTGCTTGAAAAATGAGTTCCGCAAAAGTTACAAGTACTGAAATTGTTGCAACTTTTAATAAATTGAAGACAGCACCTAATCTATCCACTAAAGATTTACAATCATCAAACCCACATAAAGTTTTATCCATGTTTCGTCAATAGACCAAATATGGAAACGTTGTAATTGCAGAACTTGAAAATGCTTTGCTATTCCTCCCTAAATAATACAATAATTTAAATGATAATGTGATTGAAGAAATTGCTAATAAAAAATTTTTACTAACGAAGAAGTTAGAAAAAAAATGTTCTAGAATTGGAAGAGTTAATCCCGATCGTTGAGACTGACAACGACATATGATAGCTTTTTCATGCCTAATTCACAACCTTTTTCAGTTAGGAAACACCAAAAGGAACATCAAAATAATATTAATGTATATGTATAAGTATAAATGTGTGCGTGTATAAGTTTTAAAAAATTGTATCAAAATTGTAATCAAATACAAATTGTGTATCACATATGATGCACAAGCGTATCAATCATAACCTCTGTGCATCATATGTGATGCATTGGACAGTCAAAGGGTTAAGAATAATAGAAAAACATTTAAGCAGTTTAAAACATATAGCACAGATGGGAGACTTTTCTGTCTGGTGATGGTAGCTAAATTATTAGCTGAGAAGAATTTGCTTTCTTTGCAAAAAGAAAATATATGACAGGCCAAAAATCATTATTAATGGTATCATTAGTAAGTTGGTTAAAAACTTGTTCATTTCCAAAAATACTGTAAATAACTAGAAAAGGCATACAAGAATTCGCAAAGAATATAAGTTAAAATTATGTTATGGCGTTCAAATGCCAATGTATAAGTAGTGAAGAACAATTGCATATATTTGTAGTTTAACTCATTATTTTGTAATACAGGGTTGCGCAAAAGTAATCCTCCTATCAGAAAATGCTATAAATTTTGCGATTGGCCCCTAATGTCAGTTCTGTTTTGACATTTGTGTAGTAAACACATGCGAAATACACGTTAATAAACGTTAATAAAATTTATAGCATTTTCCTGATAGGAGAATTACATTTGCGCCACCCTGTATAAGTTTTTACTACGTATTAATAGTTTTCGTTCTTGAAATAAAACTGTATTTTTAGTGTAAAACTAAAGTGGACAATCCTGCTATTGGTATGATATTCTTGACTGTCCTTTAATAAATAATTCTAAATGATTTCATTCTTTTATTATCTGTTAATGATAATGAATGATGTGATAATGGCGAAGGGAGTTGTGGCTGTTTGTTGGGGTCAGTGTGGCTTAAGTGAAATACATAATTATAACTTTGTATTCTTGTCAAACAAACATTTCGTTTTATGAATCTATTGTTTATTTTTATGATACATTACAAACCTTCATGTAATATTTTTAAACATACCTATAGGTATATAGAGCTGAAAACACCAACACATGTTACATTCGGAAGTAGCTTTTCCCGCTTGTATCATTGTAGATAATAATTTATGTTTTTTCATAAACAAGTAAAAATTAATTAAACGTTTTTCCTTGTAAAGTATTAAAATGCGTCTGTGTATTCGAGTCTGTGTAATTTATGACTGTGTATTCAGCTTGCAGAAATCTGATAAACAAAATACTGCATATGTAGTTGTTGTTATTAATTCAATCGAATAATATTGCGTGTATTTATGTGTGTTACAACACACATTTCGATAATTTCGATTGAATATAACGATAATTGCTCCTTTAATTAGTTTTATATATTTTCCTTATTAAGCATTAACCATTGATAAGTATGATGCTTTCAATAAATAAAAGAAAAAATGTCTCTACTACTAAAACATAAGATGAACATTTTGGTTGGACCGTCTTAACACATATTATTGTACTAGTCCGATCACGCCCATTTTTCCCATGACTATTCACATTAACAAATACTCAACCTGGACATATTTCTAAGACTATGGCTATTATAGAACTGTAGATATATGATATTAAATATTTACTTTGTATGGGAGCTGCCACTCCCACTAATCCGATCCCGCCCATTTTTCCTGATTATTCAAATCAGTAACATATGGGATACTGCAATGTTTCAAAACTTTTGCTATTACAACAGTCAAGATATATGATATTATTCAATTTATGTGAAAGGGGCCACGCCCACTTGGAATATATATAGCCGTAAACCTAATTGGGACTATAACCTTTAAAATGAAACCGGTTTGAGCAAAATCGGTTGGATAGTTTTAGAGTCTATAGAGGACAAACATACAAACATTGTATTTTATATATATAGATAATATTTTGTTGCGATATCAATATTTACTAAATAGTTATTTAGGTTACTAATGTGTTTTTCGGAAGTTGCCTTATATGCTAGATATGACCAATTTTGGTCCGATCATCATTAAATTCGATACGTATATGTACATGCGTATTATTTGTTTCAAATTTATACCAGATAACTATTTATAAAACAGATTTATGTGCATTTATGTGATTTCGGAAGTGCACTTTATATGGGGGAAACTTTTTTTATTCATTTTGTATTGATACTGTGTTTTCTAGGTTTTAATATTTCCATATTTCGTGAAGACATTTGTATGGGAAGCTATGAGAAATCATGAACTTACTCTTATCATTTTCAACAGGACTTTTATGATAAAAATAGTAACCATGTACAAAATTTCATGCTATTAAGTCGGGCTGGGATTATTCGTGATCTGGTTAACCGGAAACCCCGATTAACCATGATGGGCAAACCATCAGTCTATTGTTTTTTTGTTTGCAATGTTTTTAAATTGTTAAACACAATAATGGCGTCGGCTACGCAGCAATTTCTGAAATACATTTATTTCGAATACAGTGTAACCACGATTAATGTTTTAATAAATAATGTTAATTATTTTTTTTTTGTTTTTGCTTGGACCAGCACTCAAGGGACGACCCCTATATGGGTAGTAAAGTAAAAACGCTCCAATTATGGACTTAAAACTTCTAAATTCCGTATCAAATAATGTGATTTTGTTGAAATTCATCTCAATAATGCAATGAATTGTGTTGGAACTAGGAAAATAGGTTGTGGGAAGGAGGATAGAGAGATTATATTTTTCTATATATTTTTATTGTAATAATATTACAATATATTATATTGAGTCGATCGGTATAAATGTGGGTGTTGAACCAAACTTTATTAGCGTTACAAACATCAGCAAAATTCCACCACTATGGTAGTGTAGGGTATAATGAGGATAGAAATTTGTTGCAATCGATCGATGATTTCATCTAGGCCCGATAATAATAATAACTCTAATCCTAAAAAAATTGCTTGCAATTGATTTTACCTAGCCTCTATATTTTAAATGCATAAAAAATTCAGTGGCCAAATTAATGATATCCAATGACAATTGATTTATTCAATTTAAAAAAAAATTAACAAAAATCTGCATTTTACCATAGAAACAATAAATTTCCAAGTGGACAGCAGTTTTTACATCACAGATTTCAATCATATTTACTGCAGCTATTATGTATTGTAATTATGACTTCTGGAAAATTCTTAAAAACTTTCTATTATATTGTGTATAGTCATGCCAAGACTCAAGCTAAAATTCAGTTGCAAATATTGTTGGGAATGTTTCTCTGCAAGGTCAATTATATGGTGTCACAGTTTTTGACCGATGATTTTAATAAAAAAAATTAAAATATCAACAGTTCAACAAAATACTAATTATTCTACAAATAGCTAAGGCACAAGCCGTAATGTTTACATGTGTACGAAAGTGGACAACAAACATAATAAACAAATGTATTCAGGTTTTCGAGACGAAGTCTTGACATGAATACGAAAGAAAGAAACTGAAGAAAAGGAAAAACAACAACTTAAATAGAAATTAATAAAAATGATAATTACAGAAAACTTCGAACCACCAGTCACTGGTTAAAGGATTGATGTTGTCTGTTGACTAGCAGGCACCGTAGTGGTGCAAGGGTCAGAACGCAAAGAATTCTGATGAGAGAAAGTGGTGTTTCTCGAAACATATGTAAATTCAACCAACAATCCAGGTTCGAATCCCAGTCAAGAAAAATTATCAAAAATAAAATTTTTTCAAGTTGTAACACAATTCCTACTTCAGTAAAAATAATTTAATGAAAATTAAATTTAATGAACTTAAGCCTAACTAAAAGAAAATATCAAAATTAAAATATTAACAGTTCAACAAAATACTAATTATTCTAAAAAAAAAAACTTCTAACATCCTAACTATTTTTATATTAACAAATAAGGCCTACATGCAGGCTAGTTAATCGGTTTAATAAAATAATTTGTAGTTTACGTTTATAACATTACATGTCCATTTTCCCTTAGACTTTATTAGATAGATAAATATTGTTAGCAAGATTTAGTTTCACTGGAATGTCCAGTTTGTTCAGGTGTAGTAAAATTTAAGCATTTCGTCTGGTCTACTGTAAGGTACTTTTTTTTAAAACATTTTAAATATATAAATTTTATTTTCTGAAGACCTTGACCACACTCAATAATTCTCCCATACACATTATTTTAAATGGACCAGTTGAATGAAAATAATAATTCAGTAAAATATAATATTTATCGTTATTTTGAAATAACTTTCACTGTGGTGTGTCCCATAGTAATGATCTCTGAGGTTCCAAATTCAAATCTATTTTTGCATGGATTTAAGATCTATGAATTCAGAAAATTTATTTTTAAAAAGCTATTTAAGTTTATTAATCAAATACATATTTACGTCTGATAACATCCTATTTCAAGACGACTTATAAAATCCATATTTTACTATTTTCTAAACACAATTTTTTTAATAATACTGTCAACATTCACTGGAATGGACCCAATTGGACCAGCGGTCAAAATGAAATCACTTTTAACCATTGTATTACATAGATCGTTCTATCGACTCAAATAAAAGTTTCATACCTTTCTATAAAATGTATGTGGTCTTTTTAACGAAATCCGAAAGTTCTTAAAAATCACGCTACGACGAACTTTGTTTTAGTACTCGACTAGTAGAATTCATATATAGTATAATCTTTGAAATCGGATGACAAGTGAAGATCGTTTTGAATTTCTTACATACCCAAGGTGCCCAATTTGGGGGTCGGTGGTCCCGACGCTGGTGAGCTTATGTCGTCAAAATTCAAAACTTTAATTCAAAAATACTTCCTCTCTAGACATGTGAAACTTTATTGCAATCGAACTTACCATTTAGAAATGAATGATTTATTTCCCTTTTTGCAATTTCCCGCACTGTGCAGAGTTGTTTTGTGTTGCCGGATTTGATATATTTCTTAAATTTACAAATATATTTTCTACTGTAACATTTTGAAAGAAATTGTCGTCCCTTACACTGTAGTAAATATTTGAATTCCTGTTAATTTTCCCTTTATAGACATTAAGATAGAACAGAAAATATTTAAGATGATATAGGTATACAATAGATAAAAGTAATAATAATTTTTTTTGTTATACAATAGTTATAAATTACTGTCAAGTGCAGTTGCATACGAAAACTCTTTGGCAAAATAACAGCCATTGATATGGACGATAAAATCTGTGAAATTAATTTCAATTCATTTCTAACAAGTTTTATTACATTCGGTGCACTTTTTGCTCTTCTCCACCAGACATGTATAGAAACATTCTACAAGGACGAATACTAAACAATTGAAAATGCCAGTGTGGTACAGTTCGATCATGTTGGGTGAGTTTTTTTATTTTTTGTTTTGTATGTATTTACGTTTATGTAGCTATGTGGTGTAATTACAATGTGCAGGATGTCATAACCAAGGGCATAATGCAAACGATTTATTAATTCCCCTCCTAATAATCATCCAAATGACAAAGTATCAGCCTTTTGCAGTTTTTTGTTTGCCAATAAAAAAAAAAACTACAACAGAAGCAGCAGCAAAAATACACACAAGCTGAAAATAAAAACTATTACAAATTCAATGGAGCATTTGAGTTTGCTACAATACAGAGCTGTAATACAAATTATTCTTATATCTCTCTCTCTCTCTTGGCCGTAAACAGATCGGGCAAAATATATTTATTAAGCTCCGAAACCCAAAACTAGCCGCGGTGTTCCCAATTAAAACATATGAATATATATGTAGGTATTTTGCAATATATAAACTTTTATAGCTTTTATTGATGTTCAAAATGTTAACATTCCCTTAAATTGCTGCAAGATCATTGTTTGAGTGAAGGTGATGTCTGGATTAACATGTTTGTAACCAGTTGAGTTGAGTTCGAGTACATGTGAGTGAGTAGAGAATTTAGCACAGCAGCAGCAACGGTAACAAAAACAAAATTATTATTTGAATAATCATTGCATTTGCATAAACTTGTGCATAAAACAACATGAATAAGTATGGAGAATTAAAAAAAATTGCAGAGGAGTTGTATGCTTTAATATCCATCTAATGGTTTCGTAATTATACCCTTGTTAAATGTGTTGCATTAAATCATTCCATCGACATGTATGACCATGGTTGCATGGCATTGATATATCCATACATACATTGCAAATCATGTAAAGACGCAGACAACAGCATAAAAAGGCATTCAATATTTCAAAAAAAAAAAAAAAACCCAGGCGTAAATGATTTCAACACAAATTTTACAAAAACCTGTATATTTCTATCCTATGTCTGCTTTGTCTATACTTTCTCGCTGAAAATGTTAAAAAATCTATTAATTTTAGGATACATTCGTTGTAGTAAAATAAATAGGACTATTATATTAAATGTTAGCTATGAAACCTGTGATATTGTATATTATTCATCTTCAAAATTAGTTGAACTGCAACCGGAAAATGCCTTTACGATACGATTTTTTAGAACCTGATGTTTACCTAGGAATTCTACGGTGTTGTGTTCTAAACTGTTGGCTCAGAACAACTTCAACTAATGGGATGTAGATAAGATTAGATGGTTTAACGAACATATGCGAGTGGACAGATTTTTTTACTTAGCCATTGTGCATTTGTTTCCAAATATCGCTTAATTAGTGTACAGAATGAGATTTGCACCCCATCTGGTAATTGGAATATACAGTGCATTGGAAAAAGCAAACAATGTAGCTACTGGAAATAAAACTCCATCGGTATTAGGAATGGGCTAAGCATTGTAAATATTAAACAAATATATTATTTGTATTAAATAATTTTTAAGCTTAAGGTCACCTATTGTTTTTTATAAAATATTTTTTTATTTTTATTTATAATTAATTCAATATTTCGATTTCATCCTGAAGAAGATAAATACAAAATAAAAAAATCTTTTATAAAAAACAAAAAGTGAACTCAAGCTTAAAAATTATTTAATAAAAATCATACAAAAAGGTCGAAGAAAATAGAATAAAATTACAAATATATTATAAAAGCTCTATCACAATTCCAATTTACATCATTGAATACTGAACATTGTGGATTTTGGTAAAAATGAAATTTTCCTGGACTTGACTTGGACATAGTTATAATATTAAAAGTATAATGATGATGTCGTTCTGTTAACGGTACATCACAATAATCACTCCAAAATGTAATATTTTATAAAGATTTTCACAAAAAATACTTTTTGCTATTCAGAATTTGGCATAAGTCGGTTTTAGTGACTTTTTTCAAATCACTATCAAAATTTTATCACTAAGAGAATTTTAAATTCTGGGGCGATCACGCCTATTTTCGAGTGGGCGGGGCTGCAAAGTTTGTAATATATTTAGCTATATCTTGAAAACTAGATTTTTTTATTAGACAATATGTATAACAAATGATACAGGGAATCTGTACTATGCGAAGCTGTTGTTCTGTATACTATGGAGGGGAAAATACAGGAAATTTTACAATATTAAAAAAAAATTCGGGTCAAAAAATACTTTTTTCGGAATGAACCCATATTCAGTCCATATTTTATTATCATGATATATATCTTTGGAAAGGTATATTTAATACCTTTTATTTAATGTATTACAAATTATCAGACACCCAGTAGTTCCTGAGATATAGGCCTATATATTTTCAACTTTACGGGGCCACCCCCTCGAAAATAGGCGTGACCGCCAACAAATTTTTCTTTTGCTGGCACCTCCTCTAGAAGTCCTATGTGCAGAATTTTTTTTTTTTTAGCAAAGTCACTAAAACCGACTTGTTCCCAAAATTTTATTAGTTTTAGTTTCCCAGAAACTACTACATATTTTGTAAGAATTTTCTTTTCATGTATGTGAAATGTTCTTTGTAATTATTAAAGTCTGTTAAAAAGGAACCAGCAGTAGAGGATGCAAAAGTCTAGGCTGTATTTCAGGGCAGTAAAGAATGATTTTTTTAGCAACTTTCTTTTTGATCGTGCGATTTAACGCCATTAGACTATTTAGGCTATGTTGAATCTCATATCTATAGGGCCAAGCCCACAACGATTGACGAACTGCCAGCTAATATTGAAGAATTTATTTGTGACATATTGGTCGATAAGTTGAAGAAAGTATGCCAAAATTGGACCCAGCGTCAACATTTACATAAAATCATCTTTAAACGTTGAATTATATACACTCAAATAAAGATTCCATAAATTTCTCTAAATTTTATGTGTTTTATTAATTCTAATCCAAAAGTTCTGAAAATATCAATTTTTTAAACGTATTGGCCTATAATTAAATATCTTTGTCTGTTGTATTGTTACTGAATGGTTTTGACTAAATGAATTAAGAGACTAAAAGCTGACTTTAACGATTTAATTAAGTTTTTTTCGCAAGAAACTTTTCTCGACATCAAGGCAAGATTAAAGAACAAGATAAATTTAAAACCCAAATTATTTTATTATTCAGGCATTAATTTTAGGTCCATTTCCTGCTAAACAATTAAATATTTTATTTATTTATAAAGATTTAGCATATAATTGCAAATTATAGAATAAATATTTTATTGTGAGCAATAGCAACATAGACCTTCAACTCAATATGCTTAAAATAATTTAATTTCTAATTTCTTACAAAAACTTATTTCTTGGCTTATTTAATTACTTTCATAAATTATCACTGCTATAAAAACGAAACGAACCAAAAAAAATATGGCAGGACATTAATTATATTAAAAAAATCTGGTAGCTCCACTTTCTCTCTCACTCTAACTTGCATCCAAACAAAAGGAAATAATCTTAGATCAAGCATGGGAAAGATGTTTACATTATTATTACTGCATTTTTACTTTATATTCGTTTTAGAACTCAATTTAGTTATTCTTAAAGTGATCAAATATGATCTCTTTAAATATTTGACTTCCTTAATACTACCATGTTTATACCATAATTTTAGCAAAGCGAGCTGTTACATGTGAAAAATCCATTACAAATGATCTCAGAGCATAATGTTGCTGAGTGCATGTCAAGCCATGAATGATGCAACATTGGTAAAAACCACATACTTACATATACATACATATACTACAACAAATTCCAGCAATTCGATAATCTATAGATAGAGACAATGATTTGTAATAAAAACTTCAAAACTGTTCATATTTTTATTGCAATGAACATAAAGATGTAAAAATGTAAAGGTTCTTTTGTTGATAAACTTTCTCATATTTGCACAATATTGTACTTGTACACACGTATTTTATATTTTATTACTTGTTATTTCCGTTTCCTGTTTTGTTTAAACTTTTGCACAACACTTTTTGTATTAAGACTGAAGAAGAGAGTATTTATATTCAGCTTCGTTCTCCTTCCGCATTAGCAAACTCAAATACTCATACATACATATATTTTAAATCCAAATATACTCCATTATAAATGCAATCCCTATCAAAAACACACTTGCATGCATACAAATATAGTATTTAAACAAAATAAACAGACCAAGCAACATATCCTTACACACGTACATATGTATATATATTCCTATACAAATCATCAGATAAAATAAAATTTATATTCGTATTTCCTCTGCACGTCCTTATCAGTGGACCATTGCCATTGCAACCGGATGCAACTACAACACACACACACACACACAACATATTCGGTTATGACCTGCGTAAATAACCAGAACATTGGCATTTTTCAGGTCCTTTTTATATTTTACTTGTTCCTTTGTTCAAATGTATGTGTACTTATAGTATATATTTAAGCATGAGTGGGAGGGAGAGTACATCTGTATGAATGAGTTGGTTGTGCATTCCGATTGGCATTTTGGGAATGAGAAGCAATTTTTATTATTAAATGACAGTAAAGTTTTTATTTGCATTGTGTATTTTATTAAAAATATAAATAAATACAAGTATCTGTGAATGTGTAAGCGCAAACAATTACAAATATTAAATTCATGGATGGATGTGCATTTGATTTTATTTTGTTATTGACGTTAGGACAGAGTACGATAATGTAATTCGCGTAATTATTGAAGTAGTAAAATGCAGTTTCTATGGATTAAACCAATGCCTCTCAACAATATTCTGGGTGATTTTGTTTTTTATTGTTTATTACAAAACTCCTAAATCAATAATTTTTCCTTTTTTGTAAAATAAATATGTTGCTCAATTTAAATGCAAGCGGTTCACCAACAAATTTGCCAGATCTACATGAACCTTTTTCAATCAAAGTTGAGGAAACACTGGGTTAAACAATGATATATTTTTTTTTTCTTTACCAGATATGTATATTGACAAATCCAAATATGGTAATAAAAAAATTTATGCAGTTCAAGTTTAGACATAAATTATTTTCATTAGAACGATTTTTATTAAAAGAAAAAAGTTCCTTTTAATTATATACCTGAATTGCATTAATCTTTTCAGAATAGTTTGATAAATTTATTTATCAAATCGTTTTCTATCAAATTGAAGTAAAATTTATTAGATCAAACACACACAGTTTGATGCAATTTTTAATAACTGATGTTAGTAAACATCTTGTTTTTTTTTTTTTGTTGATGTAACTTATATTTCTCTGCATCAATACTAATTTATCAGAATGTACAGTGAGGCATGTCGGAAAACGAATAGTAATAAATGTTCCACTTCTAAACTGTTGATAAGATTTATTTTAAGCTTGGAACAACGGGCAAATATAAACCGATTTTAAAAATTTACTAAAATACATATAAATTACAAATAAATGTCTACATAAAATAAAACGAAAAAATACTTTATTCTGTTGAATTGCAAAATCCAATATTTTGTATAAATGTTAAAAATACATTTAGTCGTTTTTTTCACGTCACAGCTTATTTTATGCAGACACGTTTGGGTTTCGAAAACTTGAAATTAATACTGGCAATTACACGAATTAATATATTTGGTGTGGTAGCCTTTATTATTTACAACAGATTTAATGCGCTTTGGCAAAGATGCGTCCAGTTTTTGGATAATACACAGCAATAAATTCGACCACTTGCTTTACTGTTGTCTTTTGGTTTTCTTTGTTGAGTTCTGCATTTGGTTTCCGCCAAACATACGACATAATATACATGTCATAAGAACCGAATATGTTAAACTTAGATTCATCGGCCTGAATTCCAAAACGCAGATTCCTTGCAAACATGCTCTTTCGCGAAATTTAGCCTGCACAGTCTGTTTTTTCGGTTTATAACTTAGACATTACAATCATCGTGACGCAATATAATATAATAAATTAGGTTTTATCTTTATAAATTCATCTTTTAATACTAATGCAGCGCAGACTTCAGGCAAAATATTGCATATCGATGACCTTGATATTTTGAACAAGAACAGCAGACTTGGGTAACTGTCCCCAGTAGCTAAAAATCTCAAAGCAATTGCCAGGCGTTTTCCGGGACATAAGATTCCCGCATATTTGTATTGGCCTTTTCTATTGATGGGGTGACGAGATTAAACAAATAATCAAAATCGTCTGGTGACATTCGTACAAAGTTTTTGTATAGGTCGGGTTAATTCCTTATCAATCGCTCCCTAAAAAAGACATACATACCATTACCTTCCAAAAGACAAAGTCGAGCCCAATGTTCCTTTTGTTTTCATTTTTTCCATTATTCTCAGCTACTTCTTCCTCTAATCAGGGCCGGATTTAAACTTTTGCCGCCCTTGGGCACTGAAAAAAATGCCGCCTCATTATTTTTAAAAATTCAAATATCTAATGTATTGCAAATAATTTATTATATATTATATACTTTGATATGACATAAAAAATATTTGTTTTTGTTCTTAGAGCTATACATTTTGCACTCAGCTTGACTCATGTGTGCTGTTTTTATAAGACGTTTGCCAAACGTCACTCAATCATCTGCATGTTGTTGTTGCCGTTACAACAACAAAAACAACATACAGACGATTGAGTGACGTTTGGCAAACGTCTTATAAAAACAGCACAATAATTATAATATAATAATTTTATCACAGGCAAATACGCCTGACTTTTTGAGTTGCGAATTGGTCGATTAAATCCTCACAATCTAAACGTTGAAGCACTTCCGATTCGATGCATAGAATAGCTAAGCTATTGAGTCTATTTGCACTCATTGTAGAACGAAAGTAGTTTTTAACCCTTTTTAAACAAGAAAACGATCGTTCTGCGCCACAGTTTGTTATAGCTAAAGTAATAAATATTCGATATGCGATTTCTACGTTCGGAAATTCAGTGTAAAGGTCGTTTGCTCGCAAAAGTTTCAGAAGAACGGAAGGTGAATTATTTTCCATCGTTTTTTCAGTGCAATAAGCATGGAAGTGCACGAATTCGTCATCCAATGAGAACTCAAGATCTGAAGAATAAATCTTTCTTAAACGTTCAGCTCGTTTACGAATCTCTCTATTATCCAAATTGCCAAATTCAATTATAACTGAGAACTTTTCCTGTATCTTTTCATACGCAACACATCTTTTTCGTAATTCGAAATCCAGATTGTCAAGAATGACATTAAACGTATTGACTCTAAAGTAGTCTCGACCTGTCAGTTGCACATCTCCATCCCGTGATTCATCAGCATGTAATTTTCTCTTCCTTTGTCTAGAAGCTGTTGTTTTATATTCTTTAATCTCTGAAATATTTAAAGCATTTTTTTCATAGATTTCGAATTCATTTCGCGTATCAGCAACAACTTTAATCAAACCATGATAATCGTCGATCACGTCAGCAATGCTGCAATCAACTTTTTGCAATCTTTGACTAACAGCATTGAATCGCGAGAGTAAAAAATGCCAAAGTATTTGCATAAATGCTGTTTCAAGTCGCTCCATTTGAATACGAATACCTTTTGCTTGTTGTCTTGTAATTGCATTTTCGTCAATATCTTCTTCAATAATAATCAATGTCTCGATTATTTCGTCGAAATATTGATTAAGTACATGAACAGCTTCATAACGAGCTGACCATCTGGTTGCAGATAAAGATTTTAACGCGATTCTTTTTCCGGTATGAGATTGTAAAATTTCCCAGCGTTGCGTCGATGCAGTAAAGAAGTTATATAAAGTTTGTACTGTATTAAAGAATGAAGCAGCTTCTGGTGCGCATTCCACTGCGTGAACTCCAACTAAATTCAAAGAATGAGCAGCACAAGGAGCATGTTCTGCTAGATCATTAATTTCATGAATTCTTGCCTGTAAACCTGAATACATTCCTGATACATTGTTAGCATTATCATATGACTGACTTCGACAGTCTGCGAGGTCAAGATCAAAAAACTCAAGAATAGACAATACAGCAACTAGCAAATCTTCAGCTTTATGTCCAGAATTTTCAATAAATATCAGAAAGCGTTCAACAGGCGTTCCATCTTTTTGCACATATCTGATAACAAAAGAAAGTTGGTCAACGTGAGATATATCAGGTGTGGAATCTACAATAATAGCATAATATTTGGCTGATTTAACTTCTTGAATTATGATAGAAGATACTTTTACTGACAAAAGCTGTATAAATTCTTCGTAGATAGTTTTCGATAAGTAACTTGTACTGCCAGATCCTTTATTTCCAAATTTTCGAATATGCTCTTCTAGGAATGGGTCAAAAGAAGCAAGAAATTCAATCAGCATTAAAAAATTGCCATTATTTGGTGAGCCAAACTTTTCATCACTTCCTCGGAATGGAAGCCCTCGAGAAGCTAAGGCTTTAGTAGCAGCGACTACTCTTCTTAAAACATTTCTCCAATAAGAGATTTCTGTCTCTGTTTGTATGACTAAGTCATGGTCTATTCTATTCTTAGTATTCGATCTTTGCTTAAGGGTTAACATACATTTTTTATGATGTTTGGAGTTTTCATGCTCACCAACACGAACGCCTGCATGTTTCCAATCATCAAATCCGTTTTTGCCATTAAGTGAACACTCTCTGTCAAAAAGAAGACAAGCTGCACAAAATACAGAACCTTTACTAACTGAGTAAATGAGCCATGGGCGTGGAACTTTTTCACCGTTGATAAGTTTTCTTAAAAATAGTGATTCTGACAGCCATCTTGAAGTTCCATCGCTGTAATCACGTTTTGTACCGGAGAAATCCAAATTTTTATTTTGTTTACATCCATGGTTAGCTACGTAATCTCTGGTGAAATCGTTTATAACCCATTCTCCTGGATCATCGCTTATCACAATATCCCCATGCTCATTATCTTCTATATTTATTGTTGGAATTGTAGCTTGAAGTTCACTTTCGTGATGGATATTCTGTGGCAGCGAAGAAGTCGTGGTACTATCAGTATCATTACTCGTAGACGGAGTTCGTTTTGAAGTTGACGTAGAACATGCATCATCACCTGCAAAAATTTACTATTATTCTATTAACCTAATTATGACAGTAAATAATGAATATACATTTTATACACATCGACAAATGAATCATTATTATACTTGAAAAAATATGATACAAACCTTCATAATCTAAATTCGTACAATCTCTATTGTTAGTTTCTGATTTTTGTGTAACACATACTTTTTTCGTAAAAAAATCATCTAGTTTGGGAGTTTTACTCAAAACCTCTTGTTCCTTTTTACTTTTGTCCAAAGCGCGCTTTCGATACTCAGATCCACTCAATTTTTTGCGTCCATCAGCCATGTTTGACAATTGATCGTATATTTATGCTCAACATTAATGCAATTTTTTGATATCGATAAATTATTTTAACACTTTACTCAATCAACACTTACTCTTTAATGATGAGCACGTTTAAAAAAGATAAAATAAAACTATGCAACACATAATCAATGATATGAAAAAGGGGAATCCCACAATTTAATATGTACAATGTACATATAGTGTTGCTGTGGCTTATTATTTTGTATTTTTGTATTTTTCTCAAAACACAACGAAAGCTATGCAACGAACTGTCAATGAAAGAAAAAGGGGAATGACACAATTTAATTTTGTAACGCTCTTGTGGATTATTGTTGTATACCTACATAAATGGAGGTTTTTTACACAAAAATGGTGTCCGCGTCAGGCATGGGAGTGTCCGTCTAGCAGAGTGTAATTTGTTTTAAAAACACTTGCAAAACAAAGGGACCAAGAAAAATGCATGTTTAGCAGAGGTAATCGCCTGCGGGAGGTGTCCGTTAGTAGAGGTTTCACTGTATTACCATTTTAAATCGTTAAAGAAATGAATTAATTAAATAATTTCGAATATAAATTTTCACTTAAGGTGCCAAAATAATGATTTACAAAATTTCAATTTGACAAATATTATACGAGTCGCATTTCTTGAATTATCTATTAAATAATATATGATTAATTAAAATATAAAATTTCTATTGAGAAATTTTGATGACAGTAAAAAATTTTTTTCACTTTCCAAATTTTGCCGCCCTAGAAAATTTGCCGCCCTGGGCTCTAGCCCCGACTGCCCCTAGTGTAAATCCACCACTGCCTCTAATATTAAAAATGTTGATGCTATGATGATTGTGTCGTCGTCCATACTTATTAATTGTTTTTTTTTTATAATAATAAATTATTTCACAACAGAAGCAAAACAGCTGATCAAAGTCAATATTTTCAATATAAAAAGTTTACCAATAGTGTATATTAGCTTCAACAAAATTTATCAAAAGATTTTGAAAGTCCCGGTTTATATTATGAAATTTTTGTCGCTGCGATTCTTGCTTTGTTGGCGAGAGCGGTGAGTCGTACATGCATATTTTAATATGACTCACCACTCTCGCCTACAAAGCAAGAATCGCAGCGACAAAAATTTCATAATGTAAACCGGGACAAATATATTGAAAGAATATTTTTATCAAATTTTTTAAACGTGTAAATAGAACATCAAAATAAATTTTAAAAATTTTGATAAGATACCTTCAATCGTGTAAATCTAGCTTAACATTGTAATTTTATTTAGAACAAGGGATGAAGAACCATTTCGGATTTTCAATTTTAAACCCGTGATGTTAAATTGATTGTATAACGATCGGTCCATATTTAGTCATTGCTCCCATATTGCGCACATTTCTGATGAAATAATTATTGCTTTTTATGCTCGGTGTAGGGTATTATATGGTCGAGCTTGACCGACTGACTACACTGTCATTATTATTTTATAATAGATTCAAGAAAATAACAACATTTCTTGAACTGCTTTTCAAAACATGAAGAACGCTTACGTATGTACATATAAGTATTCCGAAACATGAAGAGTTTTAAGGCTAATTGTGAATTTAGTAAAGTTTATTTCATAAAAACTATTTTTATTTAAAAATTAAAACATAATTTTGAGCTTGACAAATTCTATTTTAACTTGAAACATGACAAGACATTATATAACTTGACAATCAAGATCATTCAAGGCCATATGAAGCTTAGACACAGGCCATATAAATTGTTAAACAAAATTATACCAGTTTGGGAAATTTTGTAATGCAACAGATGGTAAAACATAAACTACAATTTAAATATACAACGCAAAACAAAGAGAATTTACTAATATTTATTTTCTCTACTTTTTGTAAAGTTAAATATATTTTTGTTATTATTTCTGAAAGTCAGAAAGTCTATTAAGCAATTTCGAATGTCAGAGCTTACAAGACCATATTAAAGCAACTTCTATAAATATACCTGATTATCGGATCACAATATGTTATATATATATATATTCTTATAAGTCAAACTGTTAATAGAGATCAGTTTAATTTATAGAATGCATTTACCGAAATAGAACCAATTCTTGTATTACTATACAATGATGAATTATATGTGCTGACCCAGAATAAAATTCCGATTCTTTACCGTGCATTAAGCAATTAAAGCTCTATGGGCAGTTAATCATCTGGTTTGGCTCCAATTACCTCCACAATGAAACGTAATTTAACTGAGAAGAGTTTTGTTTATGTTTAAGTTCATATTACATTTAAATTAGCAGAGATAATAATGATTCCCTTATTATATTTTTGAACACTTTAAAATACAGCACAATAGCATAATGCCATCCATCCCCACTATAGTGTAGTAGTTACCCTTCAGTTTTTATGTAGAAAAGTTGTGTAACTTTTATACCATATATATTTCATTCTGAATTCAATAATTTTGAAACTGATTAAACAAATTGCTATATTGGTTTAAGAATTGCACACGACACAGATGTATCCTTATTGCCAAAAAAAATGTAGAACTTTTAACTCGTGTAGAATCGTAATTAAAATCTAAACAAAATGATAATTTTAACTTTTCTGGTTACGTTTTGCTACATGCTAAAAAAGTTATTCAAATGTTAATTTAGTTATCGAAAATAAACTTTATTGATGTCTATTAAAGATATTGAACAACACAACTGAAAAACATATGCACATAGAGGCACATACATATGTAATTAGTAAATAAATATGTAAATATGTACATATATAGGTATATACATACATATATGCAATCATTAGGATGGCCAAAAAGGTTGACAATATTTTCAGTTTAGAAAGTTTACTTTATTTGATTTTTAAGATACCAATAATAGAATATTTTGCAAATATTTTATGTTTTTTTTTTTTATTGTTTTTCTTTTAAATTTTAAAGCTTATGTGAACCTTAAGAAAACACCAAATTTTGTTCAAATAAGCGAACCCCAGGGCCTAGCTGGGTCTTTTTACATTTTGTATGGATTTAAAATAAAAATCTGCAATCTCGTTTATTCCCATCAACCTCATTCTTAATTTCGTTTTCTATATCATTGGCAATTGCCTCTGCCAATCTATCATTATAGTTAGGTTCAGATTTTGAAACTGCTTCAAAGATTTTGTCTACTTCAGTACTCATTGTAACACTATACACTTGTTAACTGCCAACAAAACAATAAAAAACTAATTTCTGAAACTTACAAGCACATTGATTCTGCTTGTTATACAAAACACAAAATATGAAATAGTTATAAATTGGTTTAATCTCTTTCACTTTTGTTTTAATTTTATTTGCTGCATTCTCTACATAATAGTATAGGACCTGGCTGAACCCTGGTGTTACAAACATATTGAGAGTAATTACCACGCCTACAGATAAAAAATTTCAAGTTTCTTTAAAATTTTTCTGTACAAAACACCTTCATTGAGGAATTCATATAATGCTATAAAAACTATAAAAATATTCAAAAATTCCTGCCCAAACCCTGGTGTTCGCTTAAGGGTTCAATTAACATCTAACCCGATCAAGAAAACCTAAGTAAGTAGTGATTACATAAAAAAATCAAAGCTTCATACTCTGTTCGACTTATTATTATTGGGAATTAGTTATTAAACATTTAATAAGCGTGAATAAGGGGTGAATTAAATGCAAAGGATATTCAAAAAGTATTTGCAACTTCAATTCAAAAATTGAGTTAAGGTGCTACAAAAACTTGGGGTCTAATCGCCGCATTCGCTATCGAACGAGCAATCGTACGAAATAAAAATTCGATTCGAATCCAATTATTTAATTACGGCATTCGATTGCTTTCGAATCGAATTTTTTTACTCATTGTAAAAAATTTTATTATATTTGTAATAGAGTATAAATATATGTTTGCATAGAATATAAACAAAACTTTAAGAAGAAAAAATTTTAAGAAAATGTAAGTGAAAAAGTAAAATTATTGTTGCTTTTATTTAATAAAAATAAAATATTGCAGAAAAAATTAATTCTCAACTATTGTCCATGTATTTATCGTCATCGGAATCGGAAGATGAATGTAATCAAATGCGTACTAGAAGACAGTTACGAATAAAAGTGATCCTCTAACCTTATCAGCCAAAGCGTAAATAACAAATTAATTAATTATAAAAAACTTATTGAAAACAAATAAATACACATTATAAATTTTGTTTGCAGATTTAAACAGCGATTTAGATTGTCCAAGGATGCTTTCATGTATGTTTTCTCGCGGCTAGATTTTATCAGTTCAATGTCAACAGCAGTACCGCCAGTTCTTTAACTTGCAGCAGCATTTTCACTTTTTGCTACAGGTAGCTTTCAACATGCAGTTGGAAATGATTATTTAATCGGAATGAGGCAAAGCACAATAAGCAAAATGGTTAAAAATGTGGCAACAAAAATAGAAGAAAAGCTGTGTGCAAATCATATACGTTTTTCGCCTGAACAATCAACACCAATTATGAATAAATATAAAATCCCTGGAGGTTTGTATTTTAAATTGATTTAATGACCACAATTTCGATAGCTCGTTATCGAATGCCATCATCTCAAATTTTGTTCTATATCAAATGCCGTAATATCAAAACAAAACTATTCGATCACGTTTACTCGTTATCGAAAGCCGCGATTAGACCCCTGATTTATGCTAAAAAAATGTTAAAACATAATTGTTATTACTATTCTTGTAGATAGCAATAGTGGTATTACGATAAAATGAAACACATATTTTCGAACGCACTACTTATCAACAAGGAAAATGGAAAGAACTTTTCCCTATAAAATTACATAATATACAGCCATGTCACAGAGTTTAATTCCGTTCGGAAGTGGAATTATTTCCGTATTTGACTTCTCTAGAAAAAGTATAACGAAACATTTTTTCGGAATGAAATCACTTTAAATTAAATTTATAATTAAATAACTTATAATTAAAAGTACTTTCATTCCGAAAATATTTTTCGTTTTACTTTTTCTAGAGATTCAAAATACGGAATTAGTTCCACTTCCGAATGGAATTAAGCTCTGTGACATGGCTGATAGTCTCAATTGAACATAATCAAAACAAAACAAAAAAGAAATCTAAAATGTTTGTAGAAAATCCAACAAATTTTGATATGCCTTTAAAGTACCTTTTATATAACAAATTTGCATTTCAAACCATCAATATGGCAGTAATAATGAATGCACAGCATGAGGAGTAGAGTCATAAAACAAAAATAAGAGTTTTTTGCTACTGTTGTTATTGTTGCTGCTATAAAAGTAAAAACACCTGGTTTTAATTAAGTTCTCTCGATATCAAAACCGAAACTCAACAAAACAACAATAACAAAAACAAAAAGTTTTAACAAACTTCTATATTACTCGTAGAATTTAAAAAATAGAGAAAAACAAGCATCATTTGAAACACAAAAATACGAAAAAGGTAAGCATCAATGGCGGTTTAACTTCCGGCGGAAAGACAGCAGCTTTTGCTGTGCATATTATCCGAGTATGTATATCTGTATTTGGGTGAGTGTATATGTCAATGTATTATCAACTTGTGTCCTTAATACAATCTAAATAATTAAAATATGCAAATACAGTATAATCCTCTCACAATAATATTTAGTAAAGATGTGGCAGTAGTCTGCGATTGCCATTGCCATTGCTACTGTCGTTATACGATACACTTTCTATGCCACCGTTTCAACAAGCACCTTCATCAATGGTCCAAATATTGAGGTAGAACAACTGATCCGATTTGTATAAATTATTCATAGCAGTAAAATTATACTTATTCATTTAAGTTTTAAAACTTTTACAAAAGTTCTTCATTGTATACTTATGAGTTATTGTTGTTATGCCGACAATTGTTTTTCCACAATCTTGCACCCTACTCCAAAATTTACGGCTATATTATAAAAGTAAAAGGATATAATATCATAATGGATAAAGAATTGTTATACATAAAATATATACTATATAATATTAATATTAACACCTAAATACGTACGTAGTATGAAAAGAAACGAATTGTGACTTTTGACCTGTAATAACTGGCTAGAATATTATTGTCTGTTTTAGCTCTACAACTAGTTCCGGAATGCATGCCAGTTCTTGTTCTATTTCAGTGTTGCGATCAATGATTTTTGTACGAAATTGTCAACTACAGAACTGGTATTACATACTCAATGAGGAAGTAGCACACGTTTTAATCAATGAGTTTGCTTTGAAACCTGGGAAATATTTTAAGGACATCTTTACGGAGCAAACACACACTATTGTTAACAGCTTAAGAGCTATGTAGTTATTTTTTATCAGTTGCTTTTATTTGAATTTGTCACGCTTGCAGCTAATTTGATGAAAAAGAAGACTTGTATTTTCTGAAAATATGCCATAATATAGAAATGTATTAAAAAGGATTCGTTTCTCAAATTTTACAAGGATACTCTTAAAAATATATACGCATCAAGTCGACTATTACCGTTTGTAAATAATCATTTTACCTGGTTATTTATAACAGAGTTGAGAGAAGGACGTTAAAAAGTAGTAAATTAAATACATGACTTTCTACATAAGAGGCAAACAAAATCCAACACCCACCACCCACCACTAAGGAGTCTGAGTTGGTGCAATAACAAAAACAGAAGCTTGTCGCATGTTGGCTATAGATACTTACTTACTTCACTTGCTGTTAGGAGTAATTCTACAACTTGCCGTAAAAGGAATGTATGCAAATGTATTTATTTGTATGTGTGCTTCAGAACATAAAATGAAGTATTACCATTCCCAAATAAATAAATGAATGAACATGAAAAATCGTTCATTGTATTTGCTAAAATGTAAAAGACTGCTCTAATCCAGTTTTATTTAGAACCGTTACACCAATGATGGCAATTGAGAACTTAATTATCCACATCCAGTCAACAAGGACTTTTATGGTTTATTGTTTGAATGTATTCATATTAAGAATTTACAGAAAAGGATTACTTTTCATTGTCGTAAAGGAACCTTTTTCTTTTGCAGTAGTTAAAATATATGTAACAAAAGCTGGAGAGAAAAAACAAGGATAATTAAAAAATAATATTATTTTACTATTTGTTTTAATTCTAAATAATTTAAATTTTATTATCCGTTTGGTAAATTTTTAAATATGAGTGTGTGTAACTTTTAAAAAAATATTTGAAAATTTAAACAATATTTATCTTGTTGTAATACACCAACCATCCAATGCTAGACAAGTATTCTCATGTATGTCTGCCATAAAAAGAAACTTATTTTTTTTGCTTTATTTACCCAGTACTCGCATGATTGTCTGCATACTCGTATAAGTATTTGTTTTTATACCCTCCACCACCACAAGTGCTGAATGAGGGTATATATAAGTTTGTCATTCCGTGTGTAACACTGAGAAATATTCATCTGAGACCCAACAAAGTAAATATATTCTTGATCATTATGGAATTCTAAGATGATTGACCTCTGTCCATCTGTATGTCTGTGTAAAACACTCTCACGTCCAAAAGATACAACCACAACCAACAGAGTTTACAAAACCCCGTTTATAATTCTTCTGAGCAGTTTGGTATTGAAAATCAGTAAAATCGGTATAGTAGAACCAGAGTTATGGACCAAAATGTAAGACAACCTACCATAAATATTTTATATTTATTATTTTATATTTTTATATACGTATTGCAGATATTGCTATGAAATTTTGTACACATTATTTCTATGCTAAAAGAATTAAGTGTGAGGAAAGTAGTAAGAATCGGTCCATGATTTCTCATAGCCCCCATACAAATATCTTCCCGAAATATTGCTCAATTATACATAAATGCCTATAAAATTGGAATATTAATACAAAATTCCGTAAAAATAAATGTCATGTAAAAAGAAATCGCAAAACAAATTTTTTTTGTTCGGTCCATGTTTGACCATAGACCCCATTTAAAGTTCAGATCTAAAATTCACATAAATACATATAAATCTGATACAAATATAGTTACCAGGTTAAAATTCGACACAAATAATTCTTATGGATATATAAATTGTTGTACTAAATTTTATGATGGTCGAGCCATAATTGATCATAGCTCCCATATAAGGACAACATCCGAAAACGTTATTAATATTTATATATGTCTTAAAAATATCGGTACCGACTCAAAAGTTTATATATGTCATTTTAATATACACAAAAATCATTCCAGAAAATTTTGTGATCCATATTTCACCGTATCCACCATATAAAGCCCTGCTCCGAAAACTAGCAGACAAACTCTGTAAATTATGGTAAGAATTGGTAACTACATCAATTATAGATGGTCAAAATTAGATAAAATTTCAAAACATTTAAAATAAATTATGTTGGTCGTATAATTGCCTATCAAACAATATATAAAATAATAATTAAATTTGCACTAAGACTGAATAAAAAACACAGAATAAGAGTTTAGGTGGAGGGTATTTAATATTCGGCACAGCCAAATATTGCACTCTAACTTGTTTTCTTATATTTCAAAAGATTTCGTAATGTTTTCTTTGAAAATATTGCAGTAAACAGCAACCTATCCTTGAAGTGGAATCAATATTGTGTACGAATAGTAATGTTACATCATATTTTATTTGCTGTATGAATTTGTGTGCTTAATATCCTTCTGTCTGCTTGAAAACTTTTATTGACCGTCTTACTTTAATTACTTTTTTCCAAGGAAACTTATTGTTTTTATTGGAGACACTTTTGTAGACATTAATATTGTGATTGCATCGCAAATATTAAAGAATTTAAAATTTTATTAAATCTTACTTAATACACAGTTACTCAGGAAGAACTCATCTATTCGCGGTCGATTGGCCGGTGGATTGCACAACAGACTACATATAAATAGATTTGTATAAAAAATTACCTGAAGCATAATTGTTAAAATTAGACTTAAATTTATTTGCAAATCTTGTGGAGAAATCTGTCTAAGACAAAGATTGAGACCGGATCCAATTTTGTAAGAAAAGGTAATGAATGAAACAATAGTTATTACTTTTCTTCTTTCAAGTCTTCTAAAGAATTTTAAAATTGTAAGTTTAACCTATTGAAGCAAGAGTAAGTCAAGGAAGTTTTCTGGGACCCTTTTTATACTTGATATATACATCTGATATGCCACCAAACAATCGTACTCACACATCTATATTTGCATCTCGCTACTTACAAAGTCATATAATTGAATTAGACAAATTGTTAAAATAATGGACGATAAAAGTTAATGAGCTCTTGCTCTTTTGTTTATATCAATAATCAAGCAATAATACAACAATCCAAAGTTAGATATCTCGGTATACACCTCCATTGTCGCCTTACGTGGAAATCCCATTTAGATGCAAAATTGAGTCAAATGAAATTGAAATTAATCCAAATTAATTGACTCATTAAGGAAAAGTCCTACTTTATAACGTAATCATAAAACCTCATAAAGCCTCAGCTTCAAATGTAGACAGAATTCAAAGACGCCGAATTGCTACTTACAATTTCAATTGCTCACTGGTATATAAGAAATTTGAATATTCATACAAACCTAAACGTGCCTTTGGTAAAAACTGTGATTCATTAGATAAAATATTTGAAATTCTTATTGTTCGTTTTCAATGACACAAATCAGAACTATTAACATCGGCGTAGATAGCCCGGTCTGGGGGAGGCTAAGCCCCCCCCAGAAAAAATTTAGCCACCCCCAGAATTTTTATTCTTTTATTGCATATTTTTATTTGAACAATTTTCCATAGCTTTTACTAAAAAGTGTTCCAAAAAGATCCCCCAGGAAAAAGGGTAGCTACGCCGATGACTATTAATAAGTTAATTATTTATAATAGTTGATTGAAAAATAAGGTAAATGCAAACAACTGTATCTGGATTATTCAAATTTCAGTCAAATCATATTTAAGCGAAAAGTAAACAATTCGATAACAGTTCCTGAATTTAGATCCAGAAAATCTTTTTAGGCAAATATAAAGCAAAAGGTGTATAGGAAATAATTGCGTGAACAAAATTCTAATTTCTCAGCTAAAAATAAAAACAGGGGTCTAATCACCGCATTCGATGTCGAGCAAACTTGATCGGAATTTTTTATTTTGGCATCATGACATTAGATATCGAATGAAAAGTATTATAACTTGAGATGATAGCTTTCGATATGGACTAACTAACCAAGTTACATCACTCGATCTGTCATTCGATATATAAAATTTCAAGGCCCAAAATTTAAAAAATCAACATTTTTCTACAAATTTTGTGCAAATAAAAAAATGTATGTTTATTTAACTTATATATAGTACATACTTTAGTAAATGTTTTGACTTGACAAAGATAAACAAAATAAATGCCCACCAACCTCAATTGGCTAAAAATATTTTACCCAATTGCGGCCAAGGGAGAATAGTGTCGGATAGGCTATGGCAACAATTGACCAAAAAATTAAATATGGGTGGCCCACCATTCAAAGACGCAAGGCCATGAATTTACGTCTTTTTGGCGGAAAGTACGTACCCAAAGTTGTGGCAAAGTTTTGTTTTAATTTCATTTATAACGTGGGTAACAATTTTAGATACTGTGCTTTGTCCTAATCCTACTAAATAATCATTGCCCACCGTGTATTGAAAACTTTCACTTGCCAAAAGTGAAAGTGTGGGCGCCAATTGTAGCTTTAGCTGCACTGCTGTGGACATACAAAGGCTAAATTACAGAATTATATCGAATGTCAAGGCTACATGGAGTCAATATTATTGTATTAATTGTGCTTCATTGAGTGTGAAATTGAAAAATGCGGGTTTTTTAAATTTGTAGATTTTATTTTAAAACATTTGCACAATTTAAATTTCTTCAAAATTATATACAAACGGATTCCGCGCCAAAAAAATGCTCATTTTTAGTTTTTGAAACGAGAAGCGTATCCCAGAGAGAGCGTTTTATATCGATCGAAGCAAATAGTAGTCCGACGGGGCCAGGTCTGAACTGTAAGTCGGGAGAAGCAAAACTTCCCAACCACTTATTTCTAAATAGTTTTTAACAGATATTGTAACATATGGTCAGATGTTCTGGACAATGGCACCACATGTTTTGAAATTGGTGCTTGAGTAGCTCTCAATGATTTAGCAAACTCTTATTCAGTTTGACAACAATATTCAGTTAGTAATGTTTCCAAGTGCTTAAACTTTTTTTGGCTGGCCTGGGCGAGCTTTGTTTTTCACCACCTCTGAACCGCACAAACCATCTCCTGTACGTTGAAACCGATGGAATACATTCACCATAAGCTTTGTTGAGCAATTGCTTTGCTTCGGCGGCACTTTATATCAAATTAAAGAAGTAGAGCAAAACTTCCCGCATATGAAGCTTTGTGGGCAGAAAAATTCGACATTTTTTAAATCACATTTTACACTAGAGATAGATATGAATCTGTTAAAATGACATATAAGTTGCTAACGACGAGAACCGCAATCAAAAAATATTAGGAACACATATACACCCAGTATATAGACCCAAGTGAGCTGTTTTCAAGAACGGCTGCCCACGGAACCTAACCTACACCCAATAATAAATAAATAAAAATAAAGAATAGTATTCTATAATTCATCATATGTTAAATGTAAAAAAGAATTTTACTGGCTAGGACGACTATTATGGTAAAGTGAAAGTGAACTAGCTAACCAAACATACGTTATAAAAGTCTCAGATGCAGTATGTGTAGCAATATCTCTTGTGACTATTAAAAACTAATCATCCAAGACTGACAGAAAATTGTGGATGTGAACCGGAAAATCAATTTTGAGACTAACAGCAGTATTAATGGGTTATTGGGCTATTGGTAAGCAAGCAAACAGTTACTTTCACATCCGCAGGACCTCGATAAGGAAGAAACAGTCTGTCATCACCGGCCCGATTCTACTTGCTTGCTTGGTTGCAACAAACTACCACGTAAACCAACCAACCTAACATTCGATAGCCAATTAAGAAATTACCAGCTATAATTTACATATGTACGTATGTGTATACTCATGCCATTTAACGGAAACATAAATAAGAAACCATTAATATTCAATTAAAAACATTTTCTTTCACACAAAATTGCCTTACAACGATTTTGCTGATAGCTGCCAATAATTGTAAATTTGCATTTGACCAAACTCTAGAAACTGGCAATAAATTAAAGCAAAGTGCTGTACATATGTATGATAAAAAAAAAACTTAACATCAATTAATTAAAAAATAACAATTAAACCAATTCATTTGCCCACAAACATACAAATTTATTTACAAAAAAAAAAAGCAGCCAAAAAACAACAAGCGTAAATACTCTTAATTCAATTTATGTTGAAACTCATTAAAATAATTTATGTAAAATGATTAAAAACCACAATTGAATATCTACTTAAAATGAAATGTCACTGACATACGCACACGCGTGTGAGAAAAACGTTCGCACAAATGTAAATTATTTAAAGGTTTTCTCGTGTTTAATTTCTGTTCTAGAACGGTGCATGAGAATGAGATAAATTTGTAAATGATTCGTGTGTATGATTATTGCAATTTGCATTAACCACAAGCAAACATACAAATATGTACTCATATTCAAATGATTTTATACATTTGTTGTCCATGTGTAGGTGGTTTTGTGAATGTATTTGTGGGAGCATGCACATATAGTTTACACATATTTACATACATGCCTATAAATATATCTTCTCGTATGTATACGAATACATACTGCCTTTAGACATTAATAAAAGCATTCCATTGATGCATATGAATTCAATTATTTTAACACTACCCTTTTTTCTTCTCATCCACCGTCGTCTTTTTTCCAAAATAGCAACGGCGGCCTCAATTGTTTATAGAAAATGCAGTAAAAGAGCGCAGAAGGGAAAAGTATTTGTAAATGTCGCTGCTTTAATGAAAACGATGGTTAACTTTGAATTACCAACATGAAAACGATTCTTCCATCATTTATATATTTTTTTAACCTTGTTAATTTTATGCAAAATTCATGGCACCTTTTCTCATCCTTAAATTATTTTCTTTTTATTTGTTTTGCTTTAAATACCTTAACACAGTATAACGAAATAGTTATATTTTGGTTACATTCATGAAATCAACAGAAAAAAGTTTCATTTATTTTTACTAGAGTCTGATTTATTAGGAATAATTTTATAATAATACTAGCTAAACCCGGTGTGCTTTGCTACCCCCCCCCCCTCGTCATAAAATAAAATAAAACGTATTTATATATTTACAAACATTTATTTATTTAATTTTAATGTATTTATTGCAATGCTTTAGGCGAGACCATGCCCCTTTGTCCACTTACATAGTCAAGAATTTATTATTTCGTAAGAATATCCTGTTGTGAAAATTTAATGACGATCGGTCCAGTAGTTAAGACTATATTACGATGTTTAATTTTCCTAAAAAGGGGCGTGGTCCCACTCACTTTTCTCCTGGTACGTATTCCTAATTATGCCAATACCATATGTACCAAATATCACCGACGTACGTCAAAAAATGCCCAAAATATTTTTTTTTTTTTTTTTTTATACATTTAATTTATTTATTGAATCTTCAGAAATGAAATGACAATAAGTTTTCGAATCTTAATACTAAAAGAAAATAATAAGTCCAGCCAGTGCTAGACAAAATATTATGATACTACAAAAAATTTATATCCAAAATATGGCGAGTTAAATTTGTGGGTTATATGGGCGGTGCAACCCCCGTTTGTACAATCAAAACTTCATATAGCCTATTATTCCTTCCAGAGTCACAGTAACATGCTGTCAAAATTTCAGGCAGATTGGTCCAAGGGTTTGGCCTCCTATTAAGCACAAACATACAGACACACATTCATTTATATATATATATAGATTAAAAGCAATATAATTTAAGGCAAAATGGGGCGCAAAATGGGGATTTGGTAATAAAAAAATGTATGTAGTTAAAAAGTATATAAAACTTTAGGTAAATACATATTACAAAAAAAGTATTTTGTATAGCAAACATTGTTAGTGGTATACGTATGTATCTGAATTAAAAAGGGGGCGATGAAGTAGGCGTGGTTCATAGTTATATGACGACGTTAACAGTATTAAGAGCAATATACTACCAAATAAAAAAAATACGTTGGAATGAACAAATTTGTATAGAGAACAAAAAGTATAAAACTTTCAAAAATTTGGCGTGAAAAGGGGCGTGAAGGGGGCGTGGCTTAAGAAATCTTTATTTTTACCTCGCCTGGAGTATATAATGTGTATACATTGTAAAGTTGCTGGCATGAGAGACAACACTTTTATCACGATAATAGAATCTTCACAATTTTTTTTATTTTAAATTCATAAATAAATTTCACTCAAATTGCTATTATGTATTATAAATATTAAAGTTATTTTTCGAATTAATAACTAAAGATATCATATTTACTACACCAAGTTCAATTACCCATTTAAAACCATTTTATTTAATATATTTATTTTCTATGGATGAAAAATTTTTTTTTTTTTTTTTTTTTTTTTTTTTTTTTTTTGCAGTTAATTATTTATTGAATCTTCATATTTGAAATGACAATAAGTATTCAAATCTTAATACTAAAAAGAAAATAATAAGCCCAGCCAGTGCTAGACAAAAATTTTTATGATACTAAAAAAATTTCACATCAGCTGATCCAGTCATCTATTTTGCGCTTGAGTTAAAGCAAGGGTATCCCTCCTTCTCAACCGATTGTGGCCACTAAAGTTAAGGATGTCTCGTGCAAGTGGGTTTGGATGGTGTTCGAGTTTGCTGACATACTTTGACGCATATTTTGTAAATTCGACTTTTACTAATGGCACGCCTAGATCTTTGTGGATTCGAGAATTTTTAACATACCATGGTGCTGCAGTAATTATACGTAGAATTTTATTTTGACCCCTTTGAATTTTTTCAATGTTTGATGCTGAGGCAGTACCCCATAATTGAATTCCATAACACCAGATTGGCTTTAGAATTGCATTGTACAACAAAAGTTTGCAATCCAATTTCAATGTAGAGTTTCTGCCGATTAACCAATTAAGTTGCACTGCTTTTAATCTCATTTGTGTAAGTTTCGCTTCAATATGCGACTTCCAAGTTAAACGGCGGTCGAGGTGAATGCCGAGGTATTTGACTTCATTATGTTGAGGAATAATTTGATTATTTATTCTGATGAACGAGCAGGTATCTTTTCGCAATGTGAAAGTGATATGAATACATTTTTGTTCATTTACCCTGATTTTCCAAAGCTCTAGCCAATTCTCTAGTTTATAAACATAATTTTGCAAATTCCGTGATGCAACTTGGTGGTCCTTATGGACGCTGACAAAGGCTGTATCGTCTGCAAAAGTTGACGTGTGGATTTTGGGGTCTGACGGCATGTCGGAGGCATAAATCAAATATAAAGTAGGGCCCAGTATGCTACCCTGTGGCACACCTGATTCAATTGGCTGAGCGGTACTTAAAAAATCACCTTCTTTGATTTTAAATTTGCGACCGTATAAATAACTTTCCATGAGTTTATGGGTGTTAGCAGGCAGAGTTGATTTTATTTTGTGCATTAAACCGTCATGCCAAACTTTGTCAAACGCTTGGGACACATCAATGAAAAGGGCGGAGCAGTATTTTTTATCTTCAAACGACCCTCTTATCACATTTACCAATCTGTGAGTTTGTTCGATGGTACTGTGTTTAGCTCTGAATCCGAATTGATGATTTGGAATACATTCAGTGTCATTCAGAATTGGAGTCAATTTAGTCATTAACAATTTTTCGAACAGTTTAGAAATTGTCGGCAGTAGGCTAATTGGCCTATATGACTCCACTTTGGTGTGGTCCTTCCCTGGCTTAGGAATCATAGTGATCATAGACACCTTCCAATCTGCAGGATAGTATTCTAGGCGTAAAATAGCGTTGAAGATAAAGAGGATAATCTTTCTTGCTACACGAGGTAACTCCACAAGCATTTTATTGCTGATTTCATCCATACCTGGAGCCTTTCTAAGGTTCAGAGTACCAATAGCGTTTTGGACATCACGAAAGTTTAGTCTTAGAGGTACAGGAGGTCTAATAACGAGTGGAGGCAAATCAGATGCATTATTTGAGTTGTTTATAGTAAACACTTTTCTCAAATGATTAACAAATAAAGTCCCCTTCTCGGAATCATTTCTAGCCCAGTCACCAGTCGGATTTCGCAGAGGAGGCTTTCCTCTAACTGGTCTTTTTAAACCTCGTGCCGCCTTCCATAACGAATAGTCAGATTGTGGGGTACTATCAAGACCCTCCAAGTAAGATTTAAGTGAAGCCATTCTTTGGGTTTCTAAGAAATTTCTTAGTATATCTCTGCATACCCGTAGCCTAGCTTTCAGTTCAGGAGACCTGTGGATTTGCCACTCTCTTCTAACTCTTCTTTTTTCTGACAGGAGATGATCGAGTTCAGCGAAATAAGTTCTATTTGTCCCACTTCTGCACTCAACGTCGTATGTGGAGGCGTGATGTACAGCTCTTCGTATGTCCTCAGTAAACTTGCCAATCGACCCATCAATATCCTCGGTAGTTCTCAACACTACATTTTCCGTGCAGTGGGAACTTAAATACTTTTTATACTTTATCCAACTTACTCTGGTTTTAGATATGTCCCGAAATGGAGAGCCATTCCCTTGAAGGAAACGCATTGAAATAATAGAAGGAGAGTGATCTGAAGACAAGTCTAATGAAGGCTCCACTTGTATCGATTCTACAGGGATATTTTTCACTACTCCGAAGTCAATAACATCGGGAATCTTCCGTCGGTCCGTCGGCCAGTAGGTGGGATGCCCGCTTGAGAGTACATCTAATCCCATTTTGGCAATGGTGTTGAAGAGTTCACGACCCTTCGGGGTCACCAGACGTGAACCCCAAAAAGTGTGTTTGGCGTTAAAATCACCAGCAACTAAAAATCTAGCTCCAAGGGAATTGAAGAAGCTGTAGTATTGGTGTTCTTTTATTGAAAATCGAGGCGGCGAATAAATTGATGATAAAACAAAATTGTATTGACAGAATTCAATACAAATGTTTGTTGCTTGTAGGTAATCCTCACATATGTTGTTCATTAAATAATGTTTTATTCTGTTCTTTATAAGAATTGCCGATCCTCCACATGCTCTTCCGCGGGGATCTTTAGTATCATACAACACGTAGCCATTAATTTTGAAGTACGCTGTCGCCGTCAAGTGAGTTTCAGCAATCATCATGACATCAATCTGCTTATCCATCAGGAAGTGTTCCAGTTCGTTTTTATGTTGGCGGAGGCCGTTCGTTCGTTCCAAAAACAAATTTTTAAACAAATCATTTTTTTAAAATGGCTTGTAAGATAGTGGATTGCATTTTCAGCATTTCCTGCATCATGGATGTCATAGTGGTCGTAAAAGTGTTCATGGTTTGGACAAGTGTCTGCAATGTAGTCTCTAGAGTGTTAATATTAGGCTCGTAATATTGTGATTTAGGTGCCTGCTCCAAACCTGGCATATTAGATTTAACCACGTTAGCGTAAGAAACTTGTCTAGAACTAGGCGCGTTTACATGACTAGTGGACCGTAACAATTGCGGGAAATTGTCACTCGATGCCAAAATAGGCTGTTGATGATGATCAGGTAATACTGACGTCTTGTTGGTACTTATGGCTTTCAAATGCGTGTAAATTGGACAACCTCTATAATTTGCGGTATGATTACCTCCGCAGTTACTGCATTTTTTTATTTTTACGTCAGTTTTGGACTTATTACATAGAGCAGTTGGATGTAGTTCCCCACACGCAACACAAACAGACGGCAATTTACAGTACGCTTTGGTGTGGCCAAATTCTTGACAATTAACACACTGGACGGGTCCAATGCGCTTATGCGGTTCCTCCACGGTAATTCTACGATACAGAAGATAAATGAGATTGTAGATTGGATGGGACTCGTTTTTCTTTAAGACAACATCTCCAGGTTCCAATTCTACCCTGAACATGGGCTGAGGGATCTTTTCACGGTTTTTGATATTCACTACGCTCTTGATTTTGAACCCTTTGTCCATTAAACCGGTTTTTATCTCCGCGGGATCAACACATGGGTCTATACCCTTTAGAACGACTTGGAGTCCTTTTGCGCTTTTGAGCTGGTAGGTATAGAAGTCCCTAGTCTCCCTCTCCAACTGGTTGGACAATTTTCGAAAATCATCTTCCCTATTCACTTGGATCTTTGTCTCGCAGATATTTCCATGTTTAATTGAGGTTACGCTAAACATGTTTTCACCTATTACCGAAATAATTCCTTGTACCAATTTACTGGAAGTCGGCTCTCTCAGATAAATTGGTGGGGGCTTAAACGTCTTCTTAGTAAGTTCTGGCTCATCCGTCTGGAGGAGAGCAAACCTATTTTGATTATTACTCACGGTCTTAGGAGCTTTTGAATTTGATGACACTTGAGCAGACGTCGGGCTCCTCTGTCGCTTGAGAACGGTGATGTACTTATCCATACCTACTTGTTTTTTTGGTTTGACTGCACTATTTGTTGAAGATGATGTTTTTTCATCTGTTGAAATCACTATATTGGGCGAACAGGAACGACGCCGTTCTGCGGCTCTTGTAGTGAGAAAATTCTCCGTAGATTTTTTTATGGATTCTTCCTCAGATACCCATTTAGTTTTTCTAGACGAGCTAAGCTCTTTCTCAGAATTACATCTGAGAGGAACGCTCATACAATTTTTATGCGATTTTTAGTGTTTTTTTTAATTACTGATATTACCGTAGATTTTTTTTAACCTATTACGAGTTATTTTTTCACTTTTTGTGTTATTTCAACCTATTACACTTTTTCACCTATTACGATTTTTTCACCGAAAATTCAGCCGCACTAAAAGTAACACGTCCGAACAGTTCGATGAGACGAGACTGAATGGGATGAAAAATTTAAATGTAAAAATGTTGTTAAAACTAGAAAATTTGTAAAAGATTGAAAAATCGCTAAAATTACAACACATTTTTGAATCTGGCATTCTTGACTTAATATCTAAAAATTTTCACCACTCGCAAGAAAATAAATTTAATTTAAGATGTATTGGTAACTAGTTACTTTCGTATACATTTGTAGTTGGCGCATATTTTATTCAGCAATTTGATTCGTATATTTGCTGATCATATAAAAACCTGTATGGGCTAACACACGTGGCATAACCAATAAAATTCTGAGTGAGAAAGTCATAGATTATTAAAAGTTGATAACAAAAAAAAAAACCAAATTATATAATTACACCACATTTTCAATAATAATTTAAAAACGTTTGTTATAAAAACCAAAATTTATACTCCCACAACTAACAAATGTGAAATATAATCCTGAGTTAAAGGATACAATTAAATTTATCACATTTATTCCTGGTTGCCACATCCTTACGGGTAAATTTTTATTATGAATTTTATATTCTTTTCTAATAAATACCAATTATTTCAATAGATTTGGCACCATATTTAAAATTCCTGGTATTGGTTATAAAAACCTACACTTCAAACACCTAAAATCTAAGACACTTGGTGCTTGTAAAGAAATGATATTCTGCGCCAGACAAGTTATTGAAAAATCTGTTGCATAAAAAGTTTTGGATTCTAATATTTGAGCCAATTCCAATAATTCTTGAACACCTGGCATTATCTACAAAATTTACCACGACAGAAAATTAAAATCAGGAAGAGCTGAAAAATACCATCTAATATAAGTTCTTTAATAACCAGCAATTATTCGAGCATGACATCGCCTTAAAATTATCCAAATGCCCAGCAAACTCTGAAATTTAACACCCATTTTCATCATTATCATCATAATCATTTAAATATTCTTAATAATCGACAGCATCAAGAACATTACATAATGTTGCAAAAAAATTTGGAAACATGTTGCTAAATTTTTTTTCGTTGAAAGATATGCAGATTAAGTAAAAGAAGAATTACAAAAAGTAAGAATCGATCACACAATCAAATTTATATTTTGTCTCTCTCCCACATACTATCCAGAAATTGCTGAATGGCCATTCATCGATGGATTAAATGCGACAACCGTAAGTGACATTTGATTTACAATTCTTTTTACATTTAGTTATTTCCACTACGTACAGTATAAAAGAGCAAATGCTTCATATTAACTTTAATTAAATTAAAATGAAATTTATATATAAATGAAAATATTAAAAATATTGCCTAAAACTAGTGAACATATCTAAATCAATTAAATGTTATACGAAATACTGAGATCTGATATAGATTTGTGTTGTGTGTGATTTAAAAAAAAAAAAAATGGAAATAAAGTTAAAAGATAAATTAGAAAGATAAATAGTTAATAAGAAGAAAAAAAAAATTAGAAAAGTAACAAAAGAAAGCAAACGTTTTCAAAATAAAATAGTGTTTCACAGGTTTATGGAATAGCAGCATTTACTTAGTAATGTTCTGTAAGTTATTAAGAAATTTTCTTTTGTTAATCTAAATCAGCCCCTCTTTTAAAGTTTTTTTTTCGCGGTCCTGTCCGTCTGTTTTTTATAAATCTCAATTACTTACATACCTCAACTTGACCTAGTTTCGATTTTGTTTTCTTTTTCTATTCTCAATTTAAATACAGGGTATAAAGCTCAATTTGAATCTGTAAATTTTGTAATTAATTCTTTTTTTGTTAAAAGTTTGCCTAAATATAAAAGTTTTGGTTATATCTTTTATCTTAAATTTGCCTGTAAATATTTATATTAATTTTTCTATACATTTTTCCTATAAAGTTTGTTAAAATTTTTCTAATATTTTTGTTTTATATTTTCTTATAAATTTGGTTAAAAAAAATTTGTTTCAATTTTACTATTTTTATATATTTAAATTTAAAAATTATGATTTATTTGAATATATTAGATGAACGATATTCCAATATTATTATACCTATTAAATGAATTTCTAAAATTATCATGTGTTCTTATAAAATTGTTTTATCTATTAATGGAATAAAACAGATATTATGAATTGCTAAATTCTTTCGTTTTGATTCTAAAGGCAAAATCTAGCTAGGTAGCGAAATATTTTTGATAGGGATCATCAACAAAAATTTGTTTGCGGAAATATTCGTAGATGATCATGGTAGGGATGGGCATAATGTTGCAGCATCCATCTAATGGCAACAGACAGTTCTCAAATGCAATGACTTTCAAGTATAGTTTAAATTTTTGGTTTGTTTATGTTTTAGCTTTTCCTTGCTCCAATAGTTTCAGTTTAGTTTGTTTCTTTTAATTCGCATGCATAAAAGATGTATTGCTATGTAGTTTTTTTTACATCTTATGTTAAGTTCAAGAACCCAGACCGATTGCCGACGAGCCAGAGCCGGAGAACTAAAGCATGCGAGAACTTAACAACTTTATTTGAAAAGACTGCAAATCTTTAGGTTACATGCTACAACATTTTGAAGTAAATCTGTTAAAAACTATATGGGAGCAAGTACATAATTTTTAAAAAGTGGGCGTAAAAATGGGCGTGGTAAAAAAAAGTAACCTATTAATCATACCAGAGTCCCAGTTAAATGCTGTGAAAATTTCAAAAATATAGGTCCAGAGGTTTGGTCTCCAATTACAATATTTTAAAAAAGTGGGCGTAAAAGTGGGCGTGGTAAAAAAAAGTACCCTATTATATTTCATCAAAATCGGCTCAGCCGTTTTGGAGTCTATACGTTACATACATACATACATACATACATACATACATACATACATACATACATTGAATTTTATATATAGATTAATATGAAATACATTTCCATATACATATATTAATCAGTCACAAGTTCAGTAATTTTTAATAATTTACAATTCAATTGAAAAGCAAAACACTTTGCAAACCGCATTGAAAATTTTGTCCCATTACAGGCTTCCTCAGCAATCCTAAGCTGTCCAATAAATGTTGTAAACAACATACAATCTAATGGTAATAGTAAAATTGCGTCTTCTGATTGCAATGATAACAACTTTTGCACAGATAGCGGGCTAGGAGTTAACTACCCTGTCGTACATTCAGTTAACTTTCAATTAACTTAAAGCTAACTATTTCTCAAGTAGTGGTGGTTGACACTTGGATTACTTTTATATGCAATTAACTAACTATTTTAACATTGCGATGTCCTAGGAAGTAGTCAATTTTCCGACTCTGGATTACTTTCAATTAACTGTAAGTTAGTTACCTATCCGTTAACTTTAAGCTAACTTATTGTAGCTAGCTATAAGCTTACTACTTCAAATTAGCTTTAAGTTGGCTTTTTAAACTAACTATAAGTTAGCTAAATGTCAGTCAACGAAAAGTTAGTTTTTTACATGTTGGTTTTAAACTCACTATTTGTAACCTGCTACAAGCTTAGCTATAATATTAAGTATTCGAAATAAAACAATTTTTAAAATTTGTATTACATTTTAAAAGAAAATAAAAATTTATTCATTTAAAAACAAAAATTAGAAATTTAAAAAATGAAATTCAAGGTCAATAAATTTTTATTAAATAATTTTTAAGCTTGAGGTCACTTTTTTGTTTTTTATAAAAGATTTTTTTATTTTTATATATAATTAACTCAATATTTAGATTTACTTTGGAAATCTTCTTCAGGTGTTATTTGAATATTATAACAAATTTTCTATATAATATTAAAATAACTCCTGAAGAAAATTTGCAAAGGAAATCCAAATATTGAGTTAATTATATATAAAAATAAAAAAATCTTTTATAAAAAACAAAAAAGTGACCTCAAGCTTAAAAATTATTTAATAAAAATCATTAAAAAGGTCGAAGAAAATAGAATAAAATTATTTACAAATAAAATAAAAAAATAATGAAAAAGATATAAAAAATTTTTAAATTAATTTTTTTGGTTTTATGTTTTTATTTTTAATACATTGAGCATGTATGCACCGTTTTTTAACTGTTTTTAATGCATTGCGTAGATCAGCTTCTGCATCGTGAGAGCCAATTATTCGACAGGTATCTGTTTAAAAGATATAAATTTGTACACGTTTTTAGACTTGAGTCATACATAAATTTTCATTTAGGACTTACCTGTTAAGGCGTCATAAAAAGCAGCAAAGTCTTTTAAACGCTTTTTGCCATGAACACCATCCAGGTTTGTTTCCATGCACAAATTTGTTGATATAACTCCATATAACAATTTTTCACGTTACTTAACAAAAGCGTTTGCACTTAAGGGCACTTCTATATTCTCTTCAACTAAAAGTTTTAGCAAGGCTTGAAAACAATCACGGGAAGGCCTGTATTTAAAATACCATTCACCAAGCTTTTCTCTTAAAATTTTTCTTTCTACAAATTTTTCACTAGAAATATTATCAACACTATCAATCTGAATAATAGGTTGACTTGTGCTTGGTAAGTCAACAGATGGGCTAATAGATTTTGAATCTGCAACATTGCACGGCTTTAGTTTTTTTTAAATAAAAAATTCTTTTCCTCCTTAAATTTCTTTTACTTGCACCTTTCATGTTTGTTTTGTAATGAATCTTAAAAAAATCACACCAAAAACACAACCTTTTGTATCACAATCTTTATATATCTTTTTTTTTAATTATTTTACACAACCGATATTAAGAACAAATTAAGTTTAAGAACAAATTTTTAAGTGAAAAGATGACACGCGGTTTTGTTTACTAATCAAATGTCTAAGATGTTAACTAAAGTCGACGGCGCTTAAAATTGAACGGCGTTGGTGGCCGTAAGCTGATTCAATCTGAATGAAGCCGATATTTAACGACATTATTAAAAATTATTTTATGAAAATAATACAAAAGTTACTGATAAAAAGTATATTTAGTCTTTATATGTTAGTTACTATATACCTTCGTATGTTAACATATAAAAACGATAATAAAGGCGATTTTTACAAATGCAAAACTATAGATAAGTCCAACATAATCGAAAATTTTTATTTATTTATTTATTTAATTTTTTAACTAAACTATAACCTGGCTATAACCGTTCACCAATTTCTACTTAATAAATTGTAAACTTAATAAATTGTAATAATAGCCCTAAATATATTAAATCTTTTGTGCGTTTTGGAGCCGTTTGGTTGTCAATCGACATTGTTCTCTAAATACTTCAAAATGTCATTTTAAAAAATAGTTGCAGTGTTTGTATACACTTTAGTCAATGTACATTTTGCATTTCGTAGTAGCTGGCTTTAAGTAAGTCTATACAAGCTAACTTAAAGTTGATTTTTTTTGTAGTCAGCTACTCATTTGACGGCAGGGTAAAGACTACCACGTAAATTATTCTGAACTTTGTTGCAAAATTATATAAACAGCAATACGGAAAGAAAAAATGTTTCGGATCAGCTGTGCAATTGAAAAGTGAAAATAGTTTACTTTTGAACATAGAAAAGATATTGCTTTTAAATATTTTGTCTCTTATGAAACAATTTATTGTTTAAATAACAAAAAACCAGACAAAATTTAGAAATTTTAATTTTGAAATGCTTATAACTAGAAAACTATAATAGATAGAGTCTGGATGGTTTATTGAGTCCATCATAGAAAATTAAACTCGAATACTCCTTTGCTATTCTCATGTCAAATATTATCTCGAGCAATTCCACATTGATTTTCAAAAAATTTCGACTCTGTCCCATTGTGTACACATACATTGTTTATACAATATTTGAAAAAAAAACGTTAAAACTTTTGAAAGGTTTCATGGTGTGTGGAGCTTCTGAAGAGTAAATATGATACGTAAGTAGAATTGTGTGTTTACTCAATTGCAGCCTCAACTCAAGACAAATTATATGACCATATATGCTAATAATTTTGTAATCGCATTTTTATTGTTTTATGACATTTACTACTTGTATGTTTGTCTTCTTTTCACTGCGGATTAATTAATTATATTGCATTTCTTCTTTTTTTTTTCTCTCATTTAAAATCTAGAATGATTTTATGCTATTATTGCGAATAACTTTGTAACTTCCATTCTTAAGATTTTAAACCTCCAAAAGGTAATAAACACTTTTCTGATAATATTTTTATTATTTATCTGACACACTGTGCCAGAGTCGAGTATATTTTTTCCTGCTTGTTAGTATTCTTTGTGAATCCATGCACAACTTCTTTTGCTGTTGTTTTTGTTGGAGTTTGTTTGTGTGGTTGACGCTACATTTACATTTCCGACTAATTTGCATATTTTTCTTTTCCTGCCGTTTATATTGCTGTCTGCCCCTGGCTACTTGCTACCAACTTTTATTTCTGCCCAATTCCAAAACAAAATTAAAAGTAAAATAAAGGTGCTATAGCATAAAATTAAAAAAAACCCCCCGTAGGTGAGACTTAAATATGGCCAACGATACTAAAAGTAATTTATGAACTGAGTTTTACGTTTGTACTTTTTCCTTGTTTTTAAATTTTTTTAGTTTGTATAAAAAGGAGCTAGTACCTACTCTTAAAGTCGAAAAGAAAACTTGTATAAAATGTGATTCGATTTTCTTTAATTTCTTAGAAATCTTAGTAATTTTATTTTTTTTTGTAACAGTTTAACTAGACGTTAAATAAAAAAGTGACCATAAAAACCAAAAGCCTACCGGAAGAATATGCCAACATACCAACTTCCTTTATAAAAAGCAACAAAAGAAACTGAAAACATTTGAATACAATTTAAATGTCGCCTAATATTCGTTTATTTTTTTTTTTTTTGTTTTGTTTCACTATTGCTGCCAACACTTGGTAATTTATGGTCTCAACCGTTTAAAACTTAATGAAATTGTATACAAAGTATAAAAAACACACAATATACTGTTGCAATTTTGCCTTTGAACAATAGAAGCAACTATCTTATTTCATTTACAAAGCAGCACAGGGTTTCATTTACATTTAACAGTATACCAACCTACACTCACACATACTCACACACTTTCATGTGCTCAGCAGGATATTTTCATTTTCACAAGTTATTGTTTATGTTGAAGTCGTTCTTCATTGCCACCACCAATGCTAAATGTTTTCTTGGTAAATCCTGAATATTAAGTTCAAAACAAAAACATCACCAACAACTACAGTAACAGTAATAGCAACGTAAATAAATTTCGAGTGTGTATAGTGATCTTCTTTAGTACTTGACACCTCATAATAGAATATAAAGTATACGCCACTTAAGTCCCAATAACAACAGCAACAACAGCCACTTCATAGTCCTGTTTACACTAACTAGGCAAACTACAGCATCAACAACCTGATTGTAAGTATCTGAATGTACGAGTTGGTTTTAATGTTTACAATTTTACAGGTGCCTTTTATTTTTTCCACCTTGTGGTAGGAGTTGTTTTTCATTAAGTTCTCTGTAGGTGATTTTAAATGTTCAACTCGCTGTGGCATTGTCGGTGGCAGAGCCAACAACACTTATTTATTGGCAACAACGACTTTATGACATTATGAAACAGATTTTTAATCTCATTCATTGTCAAACTTGTTGATGTCTCTCTTCTCTGTATGTTGTTTGCCTTTACAGTGTGCAAAGTTTATATTCTAACATACTTTTTAAAGAAATATTGTTTAGAATTTCTGATACGATTTTATATTCCTAGTAGATATGATTTTATAGACTTAAATTTTTTAATAATTACATAATGTAATAAGAATTTAAATCAAAAATCAGATGTGTCCAGATATAGGCACTTTACTATTTAATATAAAACCTTAGAAACATGACACGGTTCAGATCGATTGATTACTAAAACAATAATTTGCATTTATCTTAACTTTTCAAATTTTCAACTTTTTTCTAAACAAATCTGACAAAAAAAAAATGTAGAAATCACACTGTTACTTTTAGATATATTTAGCATTTTTTATTACATATGTTTTTATAGCCTCCACAATCAAAATTCATCTGAGACCCAACAAAATATTATTATATTTTAATAATCCTTATGCAATTCCAAGTCAATTGAGCTATGTTCGTTCGTCTGTGCGTGTGTGTAAAACACTCTCACTGCCAAAATACACAACTAAACTTTACAAAATTTGCAGAAATATATTTTCTATTTACTCAGAAAGTTTGGTATGGGCAACCATCAAAATCGGTATAGTAGAACCAGAGTTATGGTCCAAAATGTGAGACACCTTACATAAAAATTTTATATTTTATTAAATGTTTTGCTATTTTGTTTCAATGTGTATATTGCAAATAATACGTGCAGTTTTATTTTCATATTAAAAGGACAAACTGTGATGAAAATAGTAAGAATCGATCCATGATTTCTCATAGTTCCCATACAAATTTCTTCTCGTAATATGGCTCAATGGTACATAAATACCAATTAAATTGTAATTCAGCACAAATTTCAGTTTCAAATTTCATTTAAAAAGAAATCGCAAAACGATATATTTGGCCATAGCCCCCAATATAAAGGCCAATACCGAAATTCAAGTGAATACTTATAAATCTGTTCTAAATCTTGTTACCAGCATATAATTCGGCACAAATTATCTTTATACTTATATATAAGAAAGTTTAATAGTTTTCTATAGTGAATTTGTATTAAATGAAGATGATGGCAGTATAACAAAGACAAATGAGACAAATCCAAAGTTCATCGAATACAGTACGACATTTAACTACAAACATTTCTGGAAACAATAAATATGACTTCCATTTTTGTCAATTTAAAAGAAAAGTAAACCTCTATATTAAATATCACAGTAGAAAGCAATAAGTTTTTGTTTATTTTTATGGAAGTTCAAGTAACATTTAAGAGCTGGCAGTATTTAAAAAAAGAGGATCTAAAGGCAACTGTGCAACCATTGGGGCTGCGGGTAAAATTTAGAGAAAAACTCTTTGCTTTTGAAATTTTAAAAACGTAACTATATGCATGTTTATACACATTTATAGTTTGGTAAAATGTATTTTAGAATTAGGTAAATTTGAATTTTTGTACTTATAAAAATGAATTTTTATAAAACAAATCCAAAAGAAATAATATAATTTTTATTTTGGGGGTGGGTTAAAAACGGAAATAGACAAGCGCTTTACAAATTGAAAACGATGCAGTGTCAAATCGACAACAGTGCGGTATCAAATTGGCAACATCTGTTGGCAATTTTTTGTTACAAAATTGACACCGTTCGTGTACGATTTGTGTGGTGTTTGTTTTAATTTTTTCTCTGTGTGTAAGTATACACATAAACAGCTTTACCGAATTTTATAATGGTTGGTCCATAATTGGTCATAGCTCCCAAAACTTTACACAAATCATTTATATACATATATACAAAAATCTCTTAAATACTCACAAATCTCTTATATATATCCCTAATTTTACACGAATCATTTTTATAACAAAACTGCAGGATTATATGATCATCGGTGATATTGATATCAAACAAACATTTATTACAAATAAGTAATTTTAAACCAGAAATCATACTAATATCGCTTATGCAGCATTTATACTGAATTTTGTAACTGTCAGTCAATAATTGGCAATAGCTTCCAAATATAGTCCACTTTCTAGTATCACTATAACATTCTTTAAACTCTTGTCAATAAGCCTAAAAGACATAGAAATCACGTCCTATCAGTTCATAATTGATCCACTTCTGCTATACCACCCATAAATCTCTTGTAAATAAAGTTATTGACATCAACTTCAACCCAAAGAAGCCTCACATTTTATATCCTGTTTCTTAATATGTGGTTAATATGACAAATGTTTTTTTTTTTTTAATTTTTTAAATAGTTAAATTATATTTAATCAGACAAACTCTGTAAATTATGATAAGAATAGGTATTACATCAATGATAAATGGTGCTATTGATGCGGAATACTATTGTGATTTAAACTCCACACTGCTCTAAAGTTTTCTATCAATCAGTTCTTGGGCACTAGTGATGTCTATGGATGTAGAGAAGTCTGAAACAATATTACTGAACTGAACACTTTTTTGGAAACAATACAAAATCAGAGATTTTTTGCTTAAATTTTAGAAATTTTTTTGTACAGAGTTTTTATTTAATTTCAATTTGTAGGGATTTTTTAAATAATCTCTTTATTAAAACGGAAACATAAGTTTAGGTTCGTTATTTTAGTATGCAAAAAGTGCTAAGTCCACATTTTATGAAAATTGCGATTTTAATACATAATAATAGAAGAAGTAAAAATGCAAAGCAAAACGTTTATAATTATTAAAATAATTGTAAAAATATTAAGTTTGTTGTCGTTGCTATACTGTGGAATGTAAAAGTGATTAATCCATTTTGTGGTCAATTAGTTAATTCCAAAGAAGGATTTATAAGTCGCCAATGCACTTCTTTTAAACTGATATTTGTTTTTCATACAAAAGGATTTTAGAACTATTTTATGTATCCTGGTAATGATATGTAGTGAAACGTATAAGGTATGGTAAGGTAAGTTATGGTATGATAATAGTGTCTGAACAAAAGATGTATACGAGTGTGAGATTTGTTTTTATTTGCAAGTTCTGTAAGGAAAGTCAAATGTTTTAAAAATAAAAAATACCAAGCTAATATTAATAGCACTAGAAGATAAAATCAAAGCAATCACCAATTCATTATTAAAGACTGCCAATTTTGAAGAAACTAATTTGATCAAATAATACAATAAAAAGAGCTCACACAAATGTATGTAAATATGTAATATAAATAATTGCTTTTCCTAACAATTGTCTTATAATATTTTAAAACGTTAAGCCTTATATTTCAATCCAAAAAAGTCTTTAAATCTATTCCTGATTCAGAATCTAAAATAAAGAAGGAGGAATGTAGACAAATGATTTTTTTAATCCGCGCTTGAATTTTCTAAAAAGTCTTTTGGAAACACTGACTAAGAATGTCTATATCATATTATGGATTTATACATAGGATGTTTTGTTTATAAACATTCTAAACCGATCATCAGCGATAGGTGCTTATTTAAAAAACTACATAATTGTTATAAAAAGTGTTAGGCAAGTTCAAAGACTTAGGATACTGTATATATTTTAAAGCCCTATTCATAATAATGGTAAAAATGTATTATTATACTAGCTAAACCCGGTGTGCTTTGCTACCCCCCCCCTCGTCATAAAATAAAATAAAACGTATTTATATATTTACAAACATTTATTTATTTAATTTTAATGTATTTATTGCAATGCTTTAGGCGAGACCATGCCCCTTTGTCCACTTACATAGTCAAGAGTTTATTATTTCGTAAGAATATCCTATTGTGAAAATTTAATGACGATCGGTCCAGTAGTTAAGACTATATTACGATTTTTAATTTTCCTAAAAAGGGGCGTGTCCCACCCACTTTTCTCCTGGTACGTATTCCTAATTATGCCGATTCCATATGTACCACATATCATTGTCGTAGGTCAAAAAATGCCCAAAATATGGCGATTTAAATATTTGGGTTATATGGGCGGTGCCACCCCCGTGTGTAGAATCAAAACTTCATATAGCCTATTATTCCTTCCAGAGTCACAGTAACATGCTGTGAAAATTTCATCAAAATCGGCTCAGCCGTTTTGGAGTCCATACGTTACATACATACATACATACATACATTGAATTTTATATATATAGATTTTCATGCAATTCTATAATTCAAATTTTTAACATTAAAGTCATACACATACACAGTATTTTTAAAGTTATTTTCAATTATATACAAAAATGTGGCAAGCTTTTGTTGTTCCGCTTTGATAAAAGTATTAATTAAAGTAAAAAAGGCCAAATAAAATTTACAAATTGTGCTCATTGTGTAATTAGACACTCAACTTTTTCGGCTCTGATTGTACAAATCAATTAGTTACTCGTTCTTAAACATAAGTATTTACATATAAATGTATATGTAAATCCGATTACATTAACTAATTAGTATTTCAAAGCAATTAGAAAAATAAACAAGTTCGCGTGCTATGTATATTCGGTGTGCCGAATCTTAAATACCCTCCACCTAAACGTACTAAGAATAGAAAAACTACACTGGTTATAGGACTTCAAAATCCTTATTCTGTGTTTTTTATTCAGTCTTAGTGGAAATTTTATTCGTATTTGATATATTGTTTGAAAGACAATTTTACGACCAACATAACTTATTTTTAATATTTTTATATTTTATCTTATTTATAATTTATGTAATTACCGATAAGATCTAAGATGAGGCTTTTTTGTTTGCATTTGATCTCAGTAATATTATTTACAAAAGATTTATGGGTGTCAGTAGAAGTTGACCAATTATGGACCGATGGCTTCTAAATCCAGTATCCACTAATGTGGTTTCTATGTATTAGAGGCTTATTTTGGTTGAATTTCATCTCAATAACGTTATTTCAAGAGTTATATGGTTGTATAGTATGCTCGTAAGTAGACTTTAATTGGGAGCTATTGCCAATTATTGACTGACAGCTACAAAATCCAGTAGCTTAATTGCCGTATAACCGATACTAATATGATTTCGAATTTAAAATTTCTGATCGATATAAAAGTTGGTTCGATATTGATATTTATTAGACATTTTTGTCGGTTAATTGTTTTTCGGAAATGGGCCTTATATGGCAGGTATGACAAATTATGGGCCGATCTTCTTAAATTTTGGAACAGTTATTTTCATGCATATGAGGATATTTCACGTCGAATTTCAACATAATAACGGTATATTTAAGATATATATTAATATTAGTATTAACGTGGATTTCGGTAGTGGCCCTTATGTGGGGGATATAGTCAAATATGGACCGATATTCTCAAAATCCAGCAGTTAGATTTAGGCATGTATGTAAATGATCCGTGTAAAATTTTGGATTGGTACCCTTATTTATAAGCGATTTATGAGTATTAAAGTGATTTTCGGAAGAGGGCTTTATATGAGGCAGACGGTTAAAAATAGACCGAAATTCACAAAATTTTGTGGGATAATTTTTGTATATATTAAAATGATCTGTGAAAATTTTGAGTCGGTACCGATATTTATACAATATATATAAGGATAAATGTCTTTTTCAGATATGGTCCTTGTATGGGAGCTATGACCAGTTCTGGGCCGACCACCATAAAATTTAGTACAATAAGTTATTTGCCTATAAAGATTATTTATGTCAAATTTTAGCCGTTTGCCATTATTTATATCTGTTTTATACGTATTTGAATGAATTTTGGAAGTGGACTTTATATGAGGTCTATGGTCAAACATGGACCGAAGTAAAAAAAAATTTCGTTTTGCGATTTATTTTTGCATAAAACTTATTTCTGCTGAATTTTGTCTTGATATTCCAATTTTATAGGCATTTATGTATAATTGAGCAATATTTCGGATAGATTTTTGTATGGGGGCTATGAGAAATCATGGACCAATTCTTACTATTTTCAGCGCACTTTCTTCCTTTATCATAAAAACAACGTATACAAAATGTCATGGTATTATCTGCAATATATTTCAAAATATTGCAATAAAATGGACAAAAAATATCAAATTTTTATGGAGGTTGTCCCACATATTGGTCCATAACTCTGGTTTGCCTAAACCGAATTTGCTAATTTTCAATACAAAAGTTACCTGCAAAATAAGAAATATTTTTCTGGAAATGACGTTTAGTTAAGTTGTATAGTTTCCACGTGAGAGTATTTTATACAGACGGACGGACATGGCTCAATCGACTTAGAATTTCATAAGGATCAAGAAAATATATACTTTGTTGGGTCTCAGATGAATATTAAAAAAGTTTCACACGGAATGACAAACGTAATATACCCTCATTCTCCACTCTTGGTGGTGGAGGGTATAAAAATAAGAACTAATTATTTTAGTAGCGCGTATGTCTCTTTCATTTTATAGAATACATTAAGTCCTTTCTATCCTTACTGTCATTTACAAACATACATACATATGTACGTATAAGTAATTGACAATTAAATAATAATCATACGCTGCAAATACATACATGTGCGTTTATTTTCAAACGACAAACTGGTTATTTTTTCGCAATTCCAACTAAAATATTAAGCAATTATAATGAAACTAATTAGAAAGCAAAAAGTGAGCTTAATTTTATCTTTAAAATACTCATTAAAAATAACTAAAATTACATCCGTTTGAAAAGTGAATGTGCAATTGTTGCAGACCTAAAGGAAGGCAAACCAACCAAACGGAAAAGGAAATGTAAAATGATTTTCAACAAACACACACACACACAACAAACTTAAGCTGCTTAAATGCCAAACAGCAAAAACAGACCTAAAATGACAACTATATTGTATAACATAAATACAACACAAAACTGTAGCAAGCACACAAAAGTCCCTTCCTAAAAAGAAAAAAAATTCAATAAAAAAAGCTCTACTTAAACGAAAAATAAATAAACATCCTTTCTCTTATTTAGTTGGAAAAAGAACTACGCGTACATACAGAGAAAGAGAGAAAGAAATAAAAAATAGCATTAACATTGACTATAAGTAGATAATTACACAAAAATAACATACCGCAGACAGACTGTGATGGTGACTCCAGTTCTGACGATGAAGATGATAATGCTGATGTTGATGGGACACCAGTTTCGGCCAACCACTGGGAAGAAAATTAGAAAACGAACGACACAAAAAAATCAGAAGCGGAAAATTAACAAATATCATTGACAAAACGTAATAACAACAAGGATGGAAATCATAATGAATACAAAAAATATCCTATGTATTTTAAATGACCAAAAAAGGGTCGATATAATGACCAAATCATCATAGAAATGTCACAAAAAATGATGCGCCTTTGAAAGAAAAACTTTTGTTATTTAACGTGAAATGAGGAGCCTGCGGTGTTTATTGAAATTAATATGAATATTCTCGTACTATTCATTTTGTCGGTTTCTATAAACAAACAGAAAAAATATTATAAATTTGTTCTACTAATGGTTGGGTTTTTACAAATTTTTTATTTTACGTTTATTACTTTCAGAAAAAGGCACTAAAAATTTTGTTTGGAAATATTTAGATAGTCCCATCTTGATCAATTTGTCTCTGACTAAGTATGGTCATATTGTGGTCATATATCTATAAAATAACTCATATTCGTGGGATCTATCTAGAGATATAGATATATAGATATAGATCTATATTTAGATTTCTTTCTTTAAAAATCGATTCGATGTCTTTTAGAAAAATTTTGATGCAATAGTTTTACAAAGTCTGTGGCCATTATTCATTAAGGAGTTTGGTAATTTAAACAGTTGTTCGTAAGTGGTTGAAGGATAATTGATCCCCTTTTTACGTCAAATGATTAACGCAAAATAGCATTAAAGTAGATATTAGATATTTGACACAGCTTATGTATGGAATTACAAAGTCGACATTGAAGAACAATATGCAATTCTATTTATTTCCATATTTCGCAGTGAACATAAGAAGCGGTGCTTTCTGTTTGCTGTCAAAAGTATTTGATGGTGTTTTTATGTAGATTTCTTTTTTCAGTTTTTTAACAATGTAAATTAAAAAGAATAAGATTTTATTTCCTTTCATGTTTCAATGAATACATTTTCTTATGGACGCACACGCTCAAGAAAAACGAATGAAACAATAAAAACAAAGTAAAAAGCAAAGAAAGAAATACAATGCAATCAACTCTTTTAAAATGCAAATTTTATGTAGTTTTAGAACTCATAGATGAGGAAACAAAGTACTTATACATAAATACAGTGGGGAGCACAAATGATTAAATTTTTTGCCTTGGGTACCTTGTATTGCATAAAACTAAAACTAATAAAGGACATTTTTAAATGTATAATGCTAAACAAAATTTTGTGCAATATTTGCACAAAAATATTAAAGTTGAACACTTTTTTCAAATTATCCAACACATATTAAATTGTAATAAAAATATTTTAAATAAAAAATAATTGAACGCAATAGAAAAATAGGGCAAAGACAAATGCCAGTAATATTTGGTTTAGCTATTAGCTTAAAGTAAGTCAATCAGTGGTCATAAGAGTCCACAAAAAGCGTTCTGTTCTTTTCAAACCACATATTAGATGTCTACCAAGTGCACGAAGTACTTTATTGATTTGTGCTCTCCACTGTATATCTGCAATATTAATTTCAGTTATTTCATATTAAAGTTTAGTTAGAAATTTATTATTTCAATTTTGTAGAGAGTTTAATTCAATAACTTTTACTCATATTATTTAAAAAAAACACTACAGTATGTTTGGTTTTGCTAAGAATGTAATTTCTGTTAAGTTTTTCGGATCGGTTTAAAATGACGTTTGATATAAAATCGAAAAATGCGTAGACATCGGACCATTACTTATGTGTCTCAGCTAACCTCAAAAAAAGCAATAACCCATTTTACTAGTTGTTCGATATTATGTTACATTGTAAATCTTTTCCCAATTTTACAAGAAAAAAAATCAAAATATTATAACCAATTTGAAAGAGATACTTACAATTGAAAAACTTACTAATATCGACCAAAACTAGTTAGTATTACTAGAAACACAGATAATCCAGAAAATCATCATACAAATATAATGTATTCTGTGAGCGATACGTTTTACAGCATTGGCATTAGAGTATCTAAATTATTCGATCTCTTCGCATAGGAGATTTTAACTTTTTCGAATAAATCGATCACATATTTCAAAAGTCACATGAAAATGCATTTTCTTTATCAAATCGTACATAAAGTAGCAACTTCTAAAGCCAACTTTAATAATATCACTTTTGTGTCATATTAATAATTGTGTTCGTGGTCTATTTCAACGTTATCTTCATCAATGTTTTTCGCAATATTACTTTCTTCAACTTGTCACTCACCACCATTTCACGTTAGGTTATACGCATGACACTGTTTTAATTGTCATTCCAAATTTGTATACCCTACACCACAATAGTGGGGAGGGTATATTGGATTTGTGCTGATGTTTGTAACGCCCATAAATATTGGTACAACACCCACTTTTAAAATATACCGATCGACTCAGAATTACTAGTTTTGACGATGTCCGTCCCTCCGTCTGGCTGGCTCTCCATATAAAGATTGTGCGCAGAGTACAGGTCGCAATTTTAAGGATATTTCAATAAAAGAGGGTACGTGATATTTTTTCCGCCTAAGGACGGATGAGATTGAAACTGGTGGAAATCAGTCCATAATTTCACCTGCCCCCCCATACAAATGTCCTTCCGAATTTAACGATCATATCTGTTTGAACTTTGAAAGTATCCAAACAAATTTCACCACAAATGAGTAATAAATGAAGCTAAATCACATCTACAAATTGTGTGAAGATCGGTCCATAATTAGTCGTAGGTCCCATATAAGACCCTCTCCGCAATTCACTGCATAAATCTTTTAAAAGTATTTATATCGAGATAAAGTATATTATACATCTATATATATAAAATTAAGTGGCAAAACTTCCTGTTCGCATACTCCTCCTAGACGGTTTGCCCGATTTCAATGAAATTTTCAGGAGGGATTGGGGTCTGTGTGGAGGGTGCACATAAGAAATTTAATGTGTATATCTTTGCGCGTTTTGCGAGGGGGTAGCGAAGCACACCGGGTTTAGCTAGTACATAATATTTACATTTACGTAAGTCATGGCACTGAATTTTTGGATGATCGGTCCACAAAAGGTTAATCTCCCATATAACGCCCATATCTGAAAAACTGTTTTATTTATATACTGGGTGTAGGGTATTATATGGTCGGGCTTGACCGACTATACTTTCTTACTTGGTTTAATTATAAAATTGTGAAAAATTCTAAATGGAAACAATAAACTTATGCAAAAATATTTTTCATTCGATTATTCATCTTAAAATGAATCGATTTATAAGAAATTCTTTGATTATTCCAATGAACGTTATTATATATATTATGTAAATAGTAAATGAATATCAAGGTAATTACCAATATCGGCCAATGCACAATGTGCCAGAATCGTACTTTTATAAAAGTAAATCTACCATTTAAAAACGGCTGTACTTTTGTTAAGGCAAAAAAAAAAATAAAATAAAAAAATAACAGTCTGAAATATAAGATACTAGCTAAAACCCGGTGTGCTTCGCTACCCGTATTTTTTAAAATTAACTTTGTATGGGAGGTACCACGTCCACTTAAAATTTCCAAAAAAAAAGTAGCCTATAGCTCCTTCCAGACATACAGAAATATACTGTGAAAATTTCAAGCAAATCGGTGATTTTTAAAATTAACTTTGTATGGGAGGTACCACGCCCACTTAAAATTTACAAAAAAAAGTAGCCTATAGCTCCTTCCAGACATACAGAAATATACTGTGAAAATTTCAAGCAAATCGGTTCAGCCGTTTAGCCGTCTATAGACTTCAAACTAATAATAATAAACATAACGACACACATTCACTTTTATATATATAGATAAATAAAACGGTTTAAATGACAGATTTTTTTCCAAAAATTTCGTTTCTGTGCAGTGGCACATCTATTATTTAGAATAATCGTTTATCCTGCTTACTTTTGAGCTTAATTAACATAATCTCCACACGTTTTTGTTTTGCCCTTTCATATTCCTAAAACTCTGAACAGCAATCATTAATTTTTTAGAACTTGTAAAAAAATATTAAACATTTGGGAATTTTAGTTATGATATGATTTTACTTTATTTTCCAAGGAGTCTGATTCCCATAATAGTTGAAGGATTCTTTAATAAGAATATTTTAAACATAATTTAAAAAAAATTCTAGTAATATTTACTTAACTATTATCATTTTACTTACATGAAGTAATTGCATTTCGACTACTGATACTATAATTTATTTTAATAAAACATAACATACATATACATACATTTTAATGAATTTTTCCTATGGAAGTCAGTTTTTAATAGAACTCCGGAGAAGAGAATATACACTTTTCGTTAGCAATACATCATGAAATAACCTCGCATATTTTGTTAAACAAATTTGTTTTTACTCCATAAATATTTAAAAACAACTTTAACGACGCAACAGAATAATCAACAAGTAAAGAATAAATGTATTTATGTGTTTTTAAAGAATTTCTGCTTAAATGATTTGCAAATAAAATTTTCTAAATCACATCTAAGCCATTAAGATCATGGGATGATTCTTTGAAAATTTTTATGGGCCACATGTCATAAAACAAACTTTAAGCATTTTTTCGTTCAAAGTAAAGCCAATAGAGAAAAAAATCCCCAACAGTAAGAATTTATATTTTTTGTAGCAGGCAAAACGAAATGAAAACATAAAGTATAAACTGAACTGAGCTGAAAACGAAAAAAAAAGTTCGTTCTTGGGTGTGTGTGGGTAAGATTTACTCATGGCTGAATACAGTTTGACTTTACTCACTCACAAATACGTAAAATGAAATGGGAAAGTGAAAGTTATTTTTTCATATTTGTCGGATACCAGAAAAAAATACTAACAAATGCTCTCACACTCTAACGTAAACACATGTATATATACAACATAGGTACGTAGTATTTCAGTTGAATTGAGCCCAGCATATCCTTGGGCAAATGTATGTGCATAATTTTATTACAAAAACATTTATCTCTCTTTTTGCATCATTATCGCAGACAAACAGACACAGTGACAATCTAAAATGTATATATGTATGTAAATAAGTATGACAACATACATATGTATATATCTGCGTATGTATATGCAACTATATCTTTTTATTTTATATACAAACATGCAATAACAACAGAGTCTGGGTACACATTGATGTTGATAAACATAGATAAAGGTAAATTGAATGAATGACAGTCAGACACATAGAAAAACAAACAAACAAACGAAGGAACAGTACGAACAACATTCCAGTGAATTTCACTAACAAAGTCATCCTTTCCCCCTTTCAGTCGCATCAGTAACAAGATGATATTTATGTCAAAACGAATATTTTAATGTCAGTATTCTGCTTTTCCCATCGCCCTAATTTATTCGAATTCCCACCATCAACTACTTGATGATGTAAATATAAAAATAAAAAAGATTTTAATAGGAATTAAAAAATTTACAAATTTACCCAAACTTAAATATTGTGTGTTTTAGTTTGTATTACATGCAAATGATGTTATGGACCAACCACGAAGGCTCCAATTATTTAGAAGAAAGCCACCTTTAGTACCGGCCGCGCTCAGGGAAATTGATGTTGTTCTTGTCTATATACATACATATAATTGAACTAATTTCGGTATATAATTTATTTAAAACTTAGCTAGCAGAACGGACAAACAAATAAACAAAAAAATAAAAATGAATTTGAAAACTTTAAGGAAGCACACAAAGCATCATTAGCTCTTCTGTGATCTTTACCCGCCCTATCTTGCTATCTTATGGATATCTTTGATATCTTGTTAATGTTTAAAAACAAAATTTGATATTCAGAGTATTTAAAACAAAAATGTTCTAATTATTTGACGAATTTCAAGTTTTACGACGTCATTGATTATCTCGATATAGAATTTGTGCAATTGGTTAAAGAGTCTTTACCTGAAGTAAAATGACTTTTTATCTCGTGTCTCGTGTTTCAAAAGGAACAAGGGAGTTTGTTTGATGTGCAGATATTTACCCTAAAATGTTTTCATTATGGTAATTTATCTCTGTTTCACTATTTTACCTTAATGATAATCTTTGCATTTTAATCTTTATATAATGGCACACAAATGTCCTCTTCGCAAATTTTTATTTTGAATTTGCTTTAAATATGGGAATTAAATTTTAATTCTATTTTATTTTTCCTTTAAATTTTTTTTAAAGAAAAATTTTCTATCTATCAAACTATACAAGGTGAGTGCAGAAGCACAGCTGACTGATTTTGTTTACAATTTACTTATGTCAAAAGTAATACTTTTTTAAGTATTTTTGACCGTAGTACATTATTTTACACAAACAAAATGCCTGTTGTTTCTGTATTGTGTTGTATTTGTTGCCGATTTGCACTCACCTTGTCTAGTTACACCATGATAAAAATAATTGTTACTTAAATAAAACAAGTTATATTTACAAAAAAGTTTTCGATACACTTAAATAAAATTATTAGTACTATCCTCACAAGTAATTAAATAGCTTTAAAGACAAAATATTAAATTAACTTATGACTGCATTAGATTTTGTCAATGATTGTCAATGACCATGATTTTAATGTTTTTGTAATTAATGTACGCTTTTTTATTTTCGATGTTAGTACGGTCTAAAATGTTAGCTCAGAAGAAAAGGTTATTGAAAGTTTTAATGAATGTATATTGACAAAAATGATATTAAGGATGTCATTGATGATTATATTGAAGTTTATTTTCAATTGTTTGGAAATAAATGTGCAATTTCTTAACAGCTGATCAAGATAGGGGCAATATATTTGGAAAATTGGACATCTTCCAAATAAATATAAATTTATTAGATGTTCTTTAAAAAAATTTTATTTTAATAAAAAAAATGTGCTAGGGGCCGTTTTTCTCAAAAAAAATCTATAATTTTTTAAATTTTTATACTGAAAGTCATATATTTTTGACCTGCAAAAGAAAACTTCATGTGTATGATGGGATTAACTAACACATACAAAATTCTGATCGATATGAAAAAAGCCAGTTTGTCAGTGAGGTCACGTGTGAGCTTTCTGAAATCTACTTTTTTTACTGGATTATAATAAAAATATGCATTTCTTATCATAAAATATTAATTACTGAAAATTTCTCTATTTTGATATTTTTAAAAATAAGAACTGCACAATAATATTTAATGTATGCTGAGCTTGTTAACCAAATAATAAATATAAAAAAATGTTTATGCACACATGAAATAAAACATAAAGAAATTTGAAATAAACTTCAATCCACATAAATACACTTAAAATCATGTACACTCAGGCATACAAATAAACAGTACAAGTACAAATACATCCGCATGCACATGAACATTAAATAAGTTGAACGTTTAAATTTTGTGGAGCAATAAATGTTGTTGTGAATCCCCTCAGCAACACTTAAATAATTTTTAACGAATACGACTGCGACTACGATGCGATGAGCCTCAGGTTGAAAAGCAACACTTGGTATAGATGATGATAATGTTGGTGTTGTTGTCTTTGTGCCCTTATGCTTCTGCTACATTCGGTCGTTGTGTATTTAAGTTACTGTTGTTGTTATTGTTATTACTTTTGTTTGCTGTAAGGATATTGAAGTTACTAAAGCATAAAATCAGTGCTAAACAAAATTCGGGCGCTAAATATCTGAACAGCCAACAATGACAGCAGAAGCATTGGCAGCACAGGAAATAAAAAACGAAATATACAAGAAAGAACTTTCTGAGGGGAGCCAACACACGCTAACAGACACATACTACAACAAATCCTTAAACTAAATCCCATTTTCATTTCCCAAATATTTTTCAAACTCAACTCAAAAATTAAAATGGAAAGTTGTGTACTTTGGTTGTTTTTCATCTGTTAAATTCAAACATTTTCCGGCAAACAGAAGAGCTGAAAAAAACGAATATTCTACCTTTAAGGCAGACATACGTTTCATTTCATTTTGTATTTGTCAGATATACAAATAACAAAAATACAAAAAAAAAAAAGAAACAGCTAAAAAAAATCTGAAAAATATTTTATAAGTGGTATTGGAGAAACAATTTTTATTTGCATTACTTAAGATTGTACTTGGAATATTCGTGTGTATGTATATGTTTTGCAGGAACCGAAAATAATTAATTCTTTATAGGACGGACATATTGTTCCTAAATTTAGACAATTTTCAATACCAAACACGAACGACTAACACCGAACTTTTCACTATCACTAAAGAATCCGAATTATCAGTTTAACATTTTGCTCCATACTCAATCTTTATAAATAAAAAGGATTATCGGACAAGAGGACAAGATCTGGCACAACTCCGAAAAAAATTAAAGAGTTAAAAACTATTTTCATATTTAATTAATTATAAATATATTTATTTACAATCTGTATTTTTATTTACTTAAATGTATGTCTACATAATGCCAGAGCACAGTATACTTCATACTTCTGTGTAAGAACCTTTTATACATCCACATTATAATAATCATCATTTTATCAGTGTATATATCGCAGTTAAACAAATCGCAAGGACTTTACTTTGCAGGCCTGCTAAAACTCCTATTAACAATTGCTACAATATTCATTACAGATATTCTAGAAAGACTACTCTACTCTTCTAAAAATTGCCAAACACATGAGAAATTTATTATAAACCTTTATTGAAAATATTGATGCCACATTCTGTTGAAACCAAATATCAGTGAAGTCCATATCATCAATAATAGGACAAACTTTAGTGATAACCGTATTTCCAGCAGAATTTTCGATAAACAATGGCACAAGCATGCCATTACTATAACTACTTTTGCGCTTTATATAGTGACACGTTCAGCATGCAAAGGCTTATCAACAATCGCTTTTCGATTTTAAGAAGTCCAAATGTGGCCATTTTGTCAACAATTTTGTCGATTATGTAAAACAAAAATATTACGAATTTGCATAATGTATTTAAGAGAGAAATTAAATTCATTGTAACAATTGTTAAAGCTTTTACTACTTACAGATAAGTTAAGTTAACAAATATATATATATATACTCATGTCGGTAAAAAAAAAAGTTCAAAATTGAAAATACCATTATATATTGTCATTATATTCCAGAACAATAATATTTATTTTGCTCTCTTTATTATACGAGTAATTGGGAAAATCTGAGTTTTCAAATTCATTTCCAACTATTTTTCCCCACTTTGCGCTACATGAAACTAGAAGAAAGTACAAAATCAACTATAAATTTAGTTCTTCTTTTTATTGAATTATGTTGAATTATGAAGAATAATTTATCTAATAATTCTCTTAAAAGACTTGATTCACCAGAATTTCAAAAAGCCTCATCGTCCGACCTTTAAAAGGAGTCTCTCTCTCTGATATTTTGGTAAACAATTCCTCAAGGCGAATTAGGCTTTTAACAAGGCCGTTTCACTGGCTTATTTCCTCTGGATTATGTTTGTATAACTAGTGAGTCTGTGTGTGTAAAGTATGCATATATGTATGTGAACTTTACATACAACTGTGTATTATTTGTATATATTTATATACGTATGTATATCTAAAGTAGTGTGTTTTGCATTTTTATTTCCGTTGCCAGTCAAAACTCCCAGACACAGAGGCATTTATGGAATGGCACTAGAGTTGTAAAATTTCATAAACAGGAATTTTACATTTTCATGTGATAAGAATCTTTGAATAAACATTACTTTGCTTTTTCTTTCAGCTTTATTTAAAATCTTTTTTAGCCTGCTAAAGATTGCATGTAGTTAGTTTGTTATTAAATGGATTTACAATTTTAATGTTTTTCGGAAATTAATACTAAACAATTATTTTTTGTGGGTACGACTGTAAAAAACATACATATGTACATAATAAAAAAAAATAGAATTTCCTATAGCAGCTTCTGATTTAATATACCTACAAATAGGATTTGTGCTGATTAAAGTTACATATTTCTTTTTAAAGTCAATAAATCACACAAATGCATGCTTTCTTCTAACTTTTAGTTCTGAGACATACTTTATGAATTCTAAACCAAGATCAACAGAACAGTGGATTTAAGCAAGAGTATGGAATGGCTGGACTATTCCATAAATACCTCAGTCTTTTAACAAAACAAGTAAGTTTTAGAAAAAAAACCAAATATTCGGACTATACTATTATAGTTGGTTTTTGTTTGTCTTATTAGAAAAATATAATTTTTAACATAAATTCTTAATAACTTATTTATTAAATTTCAGTTTTAATTTTTTTTTAAACATTTATTTTCTACACATTTAAAAACGTTGTTTTGTTTCTTTTCAATTAACCGAATTATTTTCAATAACAAATTACAATTTGTAAATTGGTCTACAAAATGTAACAGCTCTTTATTTACTCAAATTTATACAACAACAATTAAAATAGTTACTCTATTTTAATACAAACAATTATGGCACCTTGTTCTTGTTTATACATAGCGGTTAAAAAAAACTAACAGAAGTCAACGGAAATTTATTCAATGAAATTAGATTAAAATTAGTGTCCAAATAAAGAACTTTTTTTGTGTGTAAGTTTATAGCTATGGCTTTTGTTTTATTTTTTAGTGAAAATATTTTTTTTTTTTTTTTTTTTAATACATTTAATTTATTTATTGGATCTTCAGAAATGATATGACAATAAGTTTTCGAATCTTAATACTAAAAAGAAAATAATAAGCCCAGCCAGTGCTAGACAAAAATTTTTATGATACTAAAAAAATTTCACATCAACTGATCCAGTCATCTGTTTTGCGCTTGGGTTAAAGCAAGGGTATCCCTCCTTCGCAACCGATTGTGACCACTAAAGTTAAGGATGTCTCGTGCAAGTGGGTTTGGATGGTGTTCAAGTTTGCTGACATACTTTGACGCATATTTTGTAAATTCGACTTTTACTAATGGCACGCCTAGATCTTTGTGGATTCGAGAATTTTTAACATACCATGGAGCTGCAGTAATTATACGTAGAATTTAATTTTGACCCCTTTGAATTTTTTCAATGTTTGATGCTGAGGCAGTACCCCATAATTGAATTCCATAACACCAGATTGGCTTTAGAATTGCATTGTACAACAAAAGTTTGCAATCCAATTTCAATGTAGAGTTTCTGCCGATTAACCAATTAAGTTGCACTGCTCATTTGTGTAAGTTTCGCTTCAATATGAGACTTCCAAGTTAAACGGCGGTCGAGGTGAATGCCGAGGTATTTGACTTCATTATGTTGAGGAATAATTTGATTATTTATTCTGATGGACGAACAGGTATCTTTTCGCAATGTGAAAGTGATATGAATACATTTTTGTTCATTTACCCTGATTTTCCAAAGCTCTAGCCAATTCTCTAGTTTATAAACATATTTCTGCACATTCTGTGATGCAACTTGGTGGTCCTTATGGACGCTGATAAAGGCTGTATCGTCTGCAAAAGTTGACGTATGGATTTTGGGGTCTGACGGCATGTCGGAGGCATATATCAAATATAAAGTAGGACCCAGTATGCTACCCTGTGGCACACCTGATTCAATTGGCTGAGCGGTACTTAAAAAATCACCTTCTTTGATTTTAAATTTGCGACCGTATAAATAACTTTCCATGAGTTTATGGGTGTTAGCAGGCAGAGTTAATTTAATTTTGTGCATTAAACCGTCATGCCAAACTTTGTCGAACGCTTGGGATACATCAATGAAAAGGGCGGAGCAGTATTTTTTGTCTTCAAACGACCCTCTTATCACATTTACCAATCTGTGTGTTTGTTCGATGGTACTGTGTTTAGCTCTGAATCCGAATTGATGATTTGGAATACATTCAGTGTCATTCAGAATTGGAGTCAACTTAGTCATTAACAATTTTTCGAACAGTTTAGAAATTGTCGGCAGTAGGCTAATTGGCCTATATGACTCCACTTTGGTGTGGTCCTTCCCTGACTTAGGAATCATAGTGATCATAGACACCTTCCAATCTGCAGGATAGTATTCTAGGCGTAAAATAGCGTTGAAGATAAAGAGGATAATCTTTCTTGCTACACGAGGTAACTCCACAAGCATTTTATTGCTGATTTTATCCATACCTGGAGCCTTTCTAAGGTTCAGAGTACCAATAGCATTTTGGACATCACGAAAGTTTAGTCTTAGAGGTACAGGAGGCCTTATAACAAGTGGTGGCAAATCAGATTCGTTATTATTTGAGTTGTTTATAGTAAACACATTTCTCAAATGGTTAACAAATAATGTCCCTTTTTCGGAATCATTTCTAGCCCAGTCACCAGTCGGATTTCGCAAAGGAGGTTTTCCTCTCACTGGTCTTTTTAAACCTCTTGCCGCCCTCCATAACGAGTAGTCAGATTGTGGGGTACTATCAAGACCTTCCAAGTAAGATCTAAGTGAGGCCGTTCGTTGGGTTTCTAAGAAATTTCTTAGTATATCTCTGCATTCCCGTAGCCTAGCTTTCAGTTCAGGAGACCTGTGAATTTGCCACTCTCTTCTCATTCTTCTTTTTTCTGATAGGAGATGTTCGAGTTCAGAGAAATAAGTTCTGTTTGTCCTATTTCTACATTCAACGTGATAAGTGGAAGCGTGATGCACAGCTCGTCGAAGGTCCTCGGTAAAGTTGCCAATCGACTCATCAATATCGTCGGTTGTTCTCAACACAACATTTTCCGTGCAATGAGAACTTAAATACTTTTTGTATTTTATCCAACTTACTCGGGTCTTAGTCATGTTCATAAATGGAGAACCACACACTTGAGGGAAATGCATTGAAATGATAGTAGGAGAGTGATCTGAGGACAAGTCCAGTAAAGGATCCACTTGCATCCATTCTACAGGGATATTTTTCACTACCCCAAAGTCAATAACATCGGGAATCTTCCGTCGGTCCGTCGGCCAATAGGTGGGATGTCCACTTGAGAGTACATCTAAGCCCATTTTAGCAATGGTGTTGAAGAGTACGCGACCCTTTGGGGTTACCAGACGTGAACCCCAAAATGTGTGTTTGGCGTTAAAGTCACCAGCAACTAAAAATCTAGCTCCAAGGGATTTAAAGAAGTTATGGTATTGGTGTTCTTTTATTAAAAATCGAGGCGGAGAATAAATCGATGATAAAACAAATTTGTATTGACAGAATTCAATGCAAATGTTTGTTGCTTGGAGGTAATCCTCACTTATGTTATTCATTAGATAATGCTTTATTCTGTTCTTTATAAGAATTGCCGAACCTCCACAAGCTCTTCCGCGGGGGTCTTTAGTATCGTAGAACTCGTAGCCATTAATTTTAAAGTACGCTGTCGCCGTCAAGTGAGTTTCAGCAATCATCATGACATCAATCTGCTTATCCATCAGGAAGTGTTCCAGTTCGTTTTTATGTTGGCGGAGGCCGTTCGCATTCCAAAAACAAATTTTTAAACAAATCATTTCTTTAAAATGGCTTGTAAGATAGTGGATTGCATTTTCAGCATTTCCTGCATCATGGATGTCATGGTGGTCGTAAAAGTGTTCATAGTTTGGACAAGTGTCTGTAATGTTGTCTCTAGATTGTTGATATGTGACTCAGAATATTGGGGTTTAGGTTCCTGCTCTAGACCTGGCATATTAGATTTAGTGATTAGATTAGTGAAAATATAGCACTTACTTTTTTAAATTGTCAATTAGACAAAAAATTGGGTATACTTTCAGGCTTTCGGCTTGAAACGATTTATAAGTGAAACATTACTTTTGTTTACGAATATGTAAGCGTAACGAAATTGAATAACATTTCAATCGAAATGAAAACATATTCAGGGGTGTCATAGAAACCAATATTGTCAGAATTGGTTTTAAACCCGACAAGAAAAAATGCTTTGTTGTCATAGGGCACTGCTACGTGTTCAATAAATATCGTGGTACTAGATATATCTCGATATATATGACGTATATGACGAACGATTTGGGTAATTATCTTGTTGGAAAAGGACTTCCTATCTAAGCCCAGCTGAACCCAAAAATGTTGAACTTTGATTCATTGCTAAATAGCACGCTATTCCAGAATATTTCAGACCGATTAATATGTATAAAATTCTAATCTCTTTTTTTTACGTCAGAAAGTAACGCCTTGCGACGGAAAACGGCTTGCAATGAAGAACTCTTCCACGATAACCTTCTTAGTGCACAGTATTTCTTATGGCTTGTCAATTAAAAGTTTCCTAAAAACATTTTCTCATTTCTTCGCACAACTTCCCAGCCGAAATCTTTGGATTTGGAGCCATGGCAGCAACAACGATCAGCTCCTATCGAGGTGAAAAATTTTCTGGACTTTCACATCTTTTCTCACACTCTAAATTTCCAGTCTTTTCATACTGTTTTAGGAATTTTACAGACATCTAAAAAAATTTCTGAACGATTACTCATTAATAATTTTGGACATTTGAAACTTGGCTAATATGCAATTAACAAGTTCAAAGTGAAATAATAGTAAAAAAGTTGACACATACGAGTATATATACGTACATGCATAAATTTTTTTACATAAATTTACGTTGTTTATTTTTTTTCAAATATTTTTTGTGTTGAATGGTTAAAAAACGATCAGTTTTTTTAAACGGTATCAGAATAATTGTTTCAGGTTATTGAGAGATTTCTCTTGGAAGTCATGGTGTGCCTACACTTAATTGGTTTACTGGATTTATATCAAAAAATTAAATGGATTTTAATTTTTTACATGCAATGTTTTTATTTTTCTAAAAAAATTTTTATTTCTTGTAAAATTGCAAATCCTTTTTAACAACGTTTAAAATTTTTTAAGAGTATTTTTAATGATCCCTTTTTATCCAAAATTAGCGAGACCTCTTCATTGATTTAAGAGAGAAATTGTGCAGTAATATTTTGTTAGCGTTTTATAACTATAAATACATTTTATAATAAACAAAGGAAAATACAAGAAAAACAAAAGTAAAACTCTTATTAGAAGAAATTTAATCTTGATGTTCCAGATGGTTTCAACAGCTATTGGAGAGACATACGGAAAGAACCACGACATTTCTCAAAGAGAAATTACGGAGGCAGTAGTTGTTGAATGGTTTGGAGAACGTTTTGTGAAGACAGTATCCCTGATTTGGCATTTCCAAACACCAAAATTAATTAGTCTGTTTAAACAAAAGTACTAAATGGGAAATTAGTGCCACTTTTATAAAATAATAATGAAAATCAATTTAGCTGTTATAACTGCTTGGAAATCTATATCTGAAGGTACAGGTAGGTATAAGAATAAATCTGGCGAATAATATATGTCAGTTCGAATTTTTGTGTTGATTCAAAAAAAGAAGGCACATTATTGAAGTCAAAATTTATTTTCAATATTGGTATTTTATTTTATTTTAAATATAAATATATAACTTTGAGTTATTTCAATGTATTTATAGTTATGAAACACTAATGAATTTCCTTTTACATTTTTAAGAAGTGAAATAAAAAATTAAGTTTGTTTTTTAAATATTTTTTTGTTCGTTCCACATACATACATACATACATGTTGGTTAAACTGTTTTACTTTTTCTTTAACTTACAAAATTGAGAAAAGTTGTATGTATTTTTCTAACATGTATGTATGCATATATATTTTTTTCTTTTCATAGATATTTAAGTTATGCTTGAAAATATTTTTGCAAAATGAGATTTATTTTCATTGTTAGCACAAATAGTTGCCATTAAATATTTTCTAAAATATCAAATAATAAAATATTTATCTGCAGTTACAAAAATATATTTAAAACAATTCATTTTCTTTTCCAACGGCAACATAAAGATATGATGTCTTCTAAATAATTACAAATGAAAATGACTACTTTAAAAAAATATTTGAGAATTATAGATAAAACAGAAAATGATCAAAGTTTCGGAATTTGTGATTCAAGTGAGAATTCTGTTTCGATATGTGTACAATACGTCGATGTAAATATTAAAAATAGAAATGGATTGACAACAATAATTGTCAAAGTACACAAAAAACATCTAATATAGTATTCATTCGTTCTAAACTCTGTTTCATATAAAATTTGTATCTAACAATATGTAAGTAAATATAAGTTTAAATGATTGGAATTCTATTTTGATAAACATACCAGCAACGACTATTGAATAGTTTTATTAGACTGCCGCAAATAAATGAATATGAATCCTAAATAATTAGAACATATTCCGTAAAATATTATGATGAATGTCTATCGGTAAGTCGGGTTTCATCGCTTCTGAAGTTTTACGGTGCGTTTACAAGCGAAAATCTGTCTCTTTTACAGTTTTGTCTAAAATATGAATTTAAATATATGTTTTAAAAAATATTTATGAATCTGATTTTCTATGAAGATAACAATCCTAAAATCGGTTATAATATATTTTCATGTTATTGGCCATTTCCTGTCCATTTGAACCACTTGAATTATAAATTTTTATTCCAATCCTTTATGTTAACACGTTTTTACTTAAGAGCTGTGGCTTATCTGAATTGATTTTCACGGTTGAATATGGAAAGCTTTTTTTTGACGGTCATAACTAGGAAAGTAATTTTTGTTATATCAGATAAGTTATTTATTTACTTTTCAATAAACAAAAAACTTTAATGCAGCTATTTCGTTTTTATAAAAAGTTACACAATTCAAAATTAGGAACAAATAAATTCGTGTTTCTTTCAAGTTGCAAAGGCTTTTTCGGCATATACATATACATACATATGTATGTATATTTAATAATATTTTGAAATGTTTAATAAACATTTATCAAGAGTAAAAAGTGCAAATGTAATATGCTTAAATTTGTAAAATTATTAAATGAAATTAAATTAAATGAAATTACAAAAAATTTAAAAATTTTGATTTAGAAAATTAAAAAAGTCTTAATAATTTTGCCCGAATATAAAAATTATTTTTTGCATTTATTCTGAAGCACAATATAGTCTCAGGAATTTGTAGTAACTATATTGCGATACGACATGGGAGTTGCTTTAAAGAGTTTTTTTTCATACAAACTTGGAACACACTAATGGTAATAATGTAAGTAAATTTACATATATACGATCTACCAGAGCTTTAAATTAATTAATTTATTCAATTTTAGCTTAATTCACTAAAAACCTAACTTCTTCTTTAGCTTCATTCCAAAGCTTCTTCGTTGAATTCATAGCAGACTTTATTCAGCCTTTGAATGATTAAATTTTTGTTAATTCAAATCTAATTCAATTGATTTTCCCCTTTCAATTTGATTTTGTTTTGTTTTTGATCAGTTACAAAATTAATTGAAAACAAATTGTCTTAAATACTAATTCAATAAGGAATTAGTTCCATAAATAATTCAATACGTATTCAGTACTAAGGAATTAAGTAATTAAAATTTTATTTGATTTTGAAAATTCAATTAAGAATTAATTCTTTTGAACCTATGGTTTCTATAATATTTTGTGAAAGAATGTATTACATGTTTCCATATTCAAAGATGACTGCTGTCAAAAAATATATTTGATGTATGAAATCAACGCACAGTGGGGCAAAATCGATTTTTTTTTTTAATAAATCTGGCATTTCTAAACGGCAGGTAAGATACAGATAAAATTTTAATGTGCGTAGCCAGGGAGTAATCGAATGTTTCTTTTTAAGATGGACCACACAAACCCTCCAGGGACAGAACTCAATATACATTTTTATAACCATTTAGAAATGCCAGATTTATTTCCAAAAGATATAGATTCTGCTCTACTGTGCAACATTCAAACATACACAAGATTAAATTATCGATGTTGAAAAAAATGAAATACTGATGATTTTTCAACAAAAGAAAAATGTTTCAAGGGTTTTTAGTTGCTGTAACTGTACGAATGTTATTATCAAATGTTTATTAAAGAATTCTAAAAGTATAAATAGAAAATTTATGGCAAAAATTTAAATTCCACCACAATATTTTTTTAGTACTCAATATTTACATGCAACTTTGTTATTGCCTTGAAACAATTAAATTCCAGTTAGCTTTTGTTGTAAATGCTGTTTCACTTGCTAATTGGCGTTATTATGCCACTTTGATTTACGATCTATTCCATGTTCTCCTTTATTTATGTCCAAGAAGACTTGACTTGTTCTTGCAAAAATTGTTTTTTTAATATGATTTTTTTTTAGAATTCATATTCATAACTATTATGATCGCGTAAAACTCATAAGTTTGTACATACGAACATCTATAGCAACATTGTTGCGATGTTGTAAAGCAGCTGTAATTAAGTGACCATTTAATATCAACAGCTTAAACCCTTTATTTGCATCATAGATTAAACACTCCTCTCTAGAACACCTTCGCTTTTACGCAATGAAGATGGTGCATGTGTATAAAATTAAGTGTTATTCCACTTGTACATTTTTTGAAATGACAATAGAATTATAAAGTAGATTTTTATACAAATCTGTTAGAAGAGTAAAATAGAGGCTGCCAATACGAGTATAAAATTATTTGGCTTTTAACATATTATAATTGGAAAGAAGTTTTATGTGACATCTCTGCGGAAATATGAATGAAATCGAGTTAAAATAGAACGGTATACCACCCCATATGTGTTCTGAATAGTGTACACACTATTCAAGGACTTTACAGATATCATATACCTAAACGAATTCACAACTGTTTGATCGCTGACATTTCATCCAGAAGAATACTAAATCAATAGTGCTGCTGATAGAGACCTCCTCAATAAGTAATTGTTATATATTCTTGTCCAGTACCATAGATATATTTCCATGGTTATTATTAAATTATGGGTTTCCCGATAAACTAGACGACAGTGCGCTATAATATCAGTCTGAGGATTGTGGATTCGATTCCCGCTAAAGACTCTGGATGATTTCTGCAGACAAGCCAAAAGACTTCGCAGTTTGTGTTTGTAAAAAAAAAAATCTCACTCTAATCGCCCTTCTACAGACATACACTTCCATCATGGCACTTGCCGCCAGAGATCGTACATTCATACTTCAAGATTTGCCTGAGTTCTTACCTATACTACTCGCCATTATGGCAATTAAAGGACTATTTAAAAGGTTAAAATAGAATCCATTATAAAATTTAGCGCATTAAATTATAGACTCTAACGTCACATACTAAACTGACACATACGATTTCACTAATTACAAAATATCTATCTTTTAAAGGACCGCTAAATTTAAGTTTTTTTTTCTTTAATTTCAGTAAAAGATTAACTTATTTGTTGGCTCTTTTTATTAAAATGTTACAGAAGTAAGTTTGCCAACAGTCACATTTTATCACTCGCCTGGAGATTATCCACAAAAAAAAAATAAACTTAAACTTAATGTAATTTTAATTCCACGTTATGGTTAAATGCCATGATTTCTTTAAGTGGCCAACAACTACATACGTACGTCTCTGCCATGGTCATACCTACACGTATTCAAATAAATGTTTGTTTTACAAAATATGTAAAGAAGTCGTTACACTCGAAGAAATTACAAATAAATTTGTTTTTTAACCAAAAATAAAAAAAAAATCACCAACGTTATTCTCTTATTGCAACACTAGAAAAATGTGTTAAGTCCAACTGACATTGAATTGAAGTCTTATGAAGACTTTTTATATGTTTTACAAGACCTTTCAATGATCTGGCCTAAGTTACCCGATAAATAGCCATAGGAACAGTCATAACTCCAACAATAAATTTCAGTAAATTTATCAATTATATTTAAAAAAGGAATTTAGCACATTTAAAGCAAAAACGTATTAAAAAATATCGAATCATTATTATTTAATTACATTAAAACAATTCAATTCAGATGTAGCTATATCTTAGCATGAGTTCTGATTGTTATATCATAATGTTTCAGTAATAGTAATAAAAAAAATTCGCCAAAATGTGAACTCTAAAATATCTGTTTCGAAATACATTTATTTTGTTCACTAAATATCAGATTTTTTTTAAGAATTATAGGAGCAATCACAATCACTCATCTATAGAGATTGAAAGAAAAACTTTATTTAATTTTCGTTTGTAATAAAAATATTTAAAAAAATATATATATTTCGTATCGTAGTTTTTCACTAAACAAACTTTTAGACTCTTGAAATTCAAAAAAATTTAATTCCAAAAAAAAATCCTTTATAATAGATAATAATAATTTAATTTATATACTCGTACATAAATAACTGTTCATTAAACATGGATAATTTTGTAAATGAAATTAAAACGAAATAGTTTTAAATTAAAACAAACTATGAAAAAATTTAAACAGAAACGGTAAATTAACATAAACATATATCTTCGCTTTATTCGATTATTCTTCATAAAATTCATAAAATATTTGTTTGAAATTCTTCGAATAATTATTCCCAAAAAAGTGTTCAATTATTCGAATGGATACCCTAGTAAGTACTCCTGCCAATGAACACAAAGCAAATTTTTTGAGTGTACTCAGTTCCTAGTAGTTGTAGTAGTACAGAGAATTAACAAAATGTTGCCAAAACAAACAAACTGTAAATTGAGCTCTTGGCTCTGTTCTAAATACGTTACACAAATGATGTTGGCCAACTAAGTTGAGCAAAGTAAAAATAGTTCACCTTTCTATAGTAATTTCTGTGCTTCTATTCATTTAAATTTTCACATAAAACAATTTGAATGTCATTATAATAAACGTTTTTTTTTTAGTTTAACTGCCAGTGCTTTGAAACAAATTTGAAAGAGCTATTTGCCTTGCTGAAACGCTTTTCTCCATTATTGTGCTACCTGGTGAAAGTGAGAAAACTTTAACTGTTTTAAAGTTGCCATAAAGTATTGTATTAGTCATAATACATAATTTAAATTTTCCATTCAGTTGCAGGCCAAATGCAAAGCGAGATTATTGATTGTACAAACCCCGCAACATGGTGAAATATGTGTAAGATGTATTGAGCAAAGATTGAAATGTAGCCAAAGTCATGGGATAAATGTTGCCGACCATTATCTACAAAATGTATATGTATGTATTTTAAGTTGCAAAAGAGTTTTCAATAAGTCAAATAAATTACCTGTAAAGGCAGCTGTGTTCTTATAATGAACAACAATAATAATTTACGAAAGCGTTTGCTACAACAATACCAGGGTACAGAATAGGCTGCCTCCGACACTTTAATGCTCTGTAATTATAAATATTTTTAAAATTAATTGAAATTAATTCAAATGGGCTTTTGAAGTATTTAAGATTTATACTTCTACCTCAATTAACATTTCATTTGCATGCCAATAATATGTGAACAGGACATACATCATGGTCAATATGTACATTATAATCGATATAATTTGAGTGTATGTTTCTATCTACAAGTTGCAATAAACAAAAGCTTTCATCAATCTGGTAGTCATCAATTATTTATTTTAACTTACAATATTCATGCAGAACAACAGGGAACAGATGATGGCTCCAAATAGCATAAACTCAACAAAGACAATATACGTAACCAGAGAATTAAAGTCTTTAATGTAACTGAAATTGTTTTAATAAATGTTATTGTACGAATTTGATTACAAAAATATTCTTAAATTATCTATTCAAATTAGAATTTTCCTTATGCGTTTGAACAATAACAAGACGAACTTAATTCAGTCTTGCTGGTGTCTTCTCAATTTTAAAATACTCTTCAAGGGAAGTCACTCATCAACTAATCTTGATAAAGTTCTTGATTTAACACTAATATTCGGAGTTGCTTTATTTGACAATAAATATATTTTATGCTACACATTTAACGATTGATCCAATAGGATCTAAAAAAAGAAAGGGAAATGGTAGATTGTGAAAATAACAGAGAGATACAAACTTTGCGAAAATCTTTTCAAAGAGTCGAAAATACATTTATTAAGAAGGCTAAACGTAAGTCGTGTAGAAGACTCTGTAGCGGCAATGAATGAATATTGTAAAGCAAATCTGGAAAAAATAGAAATGTTCATACATTCTTGCAACATTCAAACGCTTGTTGCTTAGCTAATGGAAAATCCTGGCACTGCCGCTTCTGGATATCATTCATATACTCATTATGCAGCACCGAATAAAATAAACAATTAGAAGCTTTCGTTCATATAAATCTCCTGGTGCAGAATGCATTATACATGAAATTTTTAACAGTTTGTGGTTGGTTACACAAGGGCAAGGGAACTATGCTTGAGGCGGATTCCGAATCAACCTAACCTAAGATAGTTTTAACAACAAAACAACTCTATTAGCTATAATTTTATAAATCTCTTAGAACATTAGTTATTTTTATGAAACGCAATGTACATGGTGAAATTACTTTACAAGGTGATATCAAGATTACAAAAATGCAAAAGCAACAGAAACAACAGGGTATATTTATACCCTACACCACATTCCCACGACAGCCGGTTCTACGCACCGGAATGACCCGATATCACTCGGCCAAGGGCTGTCAACTCAGCAATTACTGCTGTTACAACAACAACAACAACAACAACATACTCTACACCACCATAGTGGGGAGGGTATTATAAATTTGTGCTAATGTTTGTAACGCCCAACACCCACCTTAAAGTATACCGACCGACTCAGAATCACTTCCTAAGTCGTTTTAACGATGTCCGTCCGTCCGTTTGGCTGGCTTGCTGGCTGTCCATGTAAAGCTTGTGCGCAGAGTACAGGTCGCAATTTTGAAGATATTTTGATAAAATTTGGTACGTGATATTTTTTCGGCCCAATGATGGATGGAGTTTAAACTGGTGAAAGTCGGTCCATTAGTTCACCTAGCCCCCATACAAATGTCCTCCCGAAATTGGGGTTTACCGGTCATAAATCTTTGAATTATGCAAGTATGCAAACAAATTTCACCAAAAATAAGTAATAAATGATGGTAAATGACATCTACAAATTTCGTGAAGATCGGTCCATAATTAGTCGTAGCTCCCATATAAGGCCCACTTCCGAAAATCACTTTAACGATCATAAATTTAATTAGAATGTTGGTAATGAAATAAAATTCGACACAAATAATATACAGAAATGATGACACCTAATTTCATAATGGTCGGTCCGCAATAAGTCAAAACTCCCATATAAGACCCTCCCCGTAAACAACTTTAACCTCCATAAATCTTTTAAAAGTATTTATACCGAGATAAAGTTTAACATACAATATTTATATTCACAGAAATCATGACACTAAATTTTTAGATGATCGGTCCATAATAGGTCATATAGCGCACATTTCTGAAAAACTGTTTTATACATATACTGGGTGTAGGGTATTTAGGGTCGGGCTTGACCATATAATATGGTATGGCTACTAAGTAACCACAAAGCTCTTAAAGGAAATTGCCTAAAGTTTATTTTGAGGAAAAATAAAAAAAACTCCATTTTGAAAAAAATGGGGAAAAATGAATATGATACATGTGCCAAATATTGAAAAATCCTATTCTTGAGTTAAAAAATAATTTCGCATCCCATTAAGCGATTATAAAGGCCTTAAAGGAAATTGTATAAGCTTTCTTTTAAGGAAAAAAGGCCCAAATTGAAAAAAAAAATTTTTTAATTAAAAAATAAATATTTTTGGAATGATTGAATAAATAGCTATCTAAAGTCCTTTGGACAATTTTTGCTAGGACCAATAGGTGAAAAGTTACACTCATTTAAAAAAGAACCCTGTATAACCAAAATGTCCAACTTTGTCCCTTTCTAACTCCGGTAGTTCTTGACTGATAGAGCCGAAAATTTATGTATGGCCTACTATCCAATAGTACTAACCATGTCACAAAATTCCGTTTGGAAGTAGAATTAATTCCATAATTTGCTTTTATAGAAAAAGTAAATCGAACAATTTTTTTTGAATGAAACCTAGAAATGCTTAAAATTACAATTCCACATAGCAAATTAAAAGTGGCTTAATTCCGAAAAAAATTTTCGTTTTGCTTCTTCTGTAGAAGCAAAAAACCGAATTAATTCCACTTCCGAACGGAATTCTGTGACATAGTTGATAGTAGCACTATTTTAGGCAATAAAATATGACTACAAAAAGGTTTAAATTATTTCCTTTGTATCATGATTAGTTCTATGTATGCATTCAAATGATGGATGGCCAATTGTTTTTTAACTTTTTGTTCAAATTTGTATTACAATTTTTTGTGAAAAATTTTTTTTTTATTTTTGAAAGTTGTACATGTATAAATACAAATATGGTTTAACTATACAAGGTGAGTGCAGTAACACAGCTGACTGACTTCATTTACAAGTACATTATTTTACACAAACAAAATGCCTGCTGTTTCTGTATTGTGTTGTATTTGTTACCGATTTGCTCTCACCTTGTATAATTACACCATGAATACAAACAAAAAAAGTTTGACATAACGAACATGACTAAAAAATAGCTGCTTTTTCAACACCACCTTGTTAAGTAATTTCACCATGCGCAATGTATTTCAAATACTTACTTTAGAGTAAATGAGGTAAACCTGGATTATACCATGATTAATGATAAAGTTTTAAATATACACAAATTAAACTTAATTTATTTTAAGTTTTGCCTTACCTCACTAGACGATTATAGTATTTAATAGACGCTTTTAAAGCCATATACTGCTGCTCTTCTGTTCTGCCGTCCCCACAAATACCTTGAAGTTTATGTTGTAAAATCATTAACGCTGTTCTACCAAACATGGCAAATGAAGCGAATAAACTAACAAAGGGCATATACATGGCCGTCAAAATCAAAGGTGTTGGAAATTGTATGATATAGAAAATTTTATAGACGGGTGATGCCGTCATATCAACACCCGGTAAAGCGACGCCAAATGGATGAACTAAATGTTTACAAAAGGAAAGTTTTTTTTCACTACATGCATACATTCAATAGAATGCGTATAAATTATACCTCTTCCGTCACACAACAAAGGATATATTAAAGCTCCTACAATATCGAAGAAGGATGCTGTTAAATTGAAAATTGATACCATCCTGGCTGATGAGATTGTGTCTTTCAAAATTGCGTTGGCATAAGCATCATTACTTAGCTGTAGAAACGGCAAAAATTAGGTAAGTCAAATAGAAATTTCGTGTTTTTTAAGATTTTGATTCAAAAACAAATATGTACGTATGTAGTTCCGATTGATTTTATTTAATTCTGTAAAAGATTTGTATAAAAATCAGTGTATTTTTCATTTTATTGAATAGTGAAAACGAAATAACATTTTCCACGAATCAATTCAACACATTAAGGAAGACATTTATTTATATGTCTAAGAATGGTATGAACAAATATTAGCTAATTTAAACATTTCTTTTAAATTGATTTTCTATTACTCCAACAACACTTGTAAAATAAACACTTACTTCAATTTCTTTATACATAGACAGCAACTCCAAAATAAACGCTTCAAATTTATCCCGATTGATAATGACAAGGCACGTCCGCAATAGAGCATCAAATATGGCGGCCGCAAAAAATGTATTCAATATAAATGGAGCCAAGTCCCCCCACATTCGAAACAAATAGACAAATTGCATCGCATTCATTACACAAATGGGCAATACGAATGCATACACACGCCAATGATTGCTACGGCCCGGAAATATGACAGCGAAATATTTCCACAATTTAATATTTATCGCCAACATTGGATTGTCTTCAAGCATCCTCTGTAGGCAGCAATTTCAAGTATGAAGAATAGAAGAAAAAAAAATAACATTTCTTTTTATCGCACTCAACAAAACTAAAGACAAACCGCAGAACAATGCAATACGTACGATGATGATGTTAAGGAAGCGGAAATAGTCAAGTTGTACGGCAAACACAAGAACACACTGCGAACGAGTTTTAGAGGGGACGACAATCAGTGTCGAATAATATTTGTATTTCAATTGAAAGTTTTTGACAAAAAAGTCTCACTTAAATATCCTTCATATGCTGCGACATAACATCCCAGTAAACAAAAAGTCAAGCGTTTGACATGTGAAATTTCTATTAATAAATAATAATTAATCTTTTGTTTTTTTTTAGGAGGTATAGAACTTTTTTAACTGGCGGCCATCTTGTCAGCTCTCAAGTGATTAATTATTAGTTTGGTTTGGCATTTCAACATAAATAAATAGACTGACGCCTGGACAACGCTTTCAAATTGTGAAAATTTATTTTGAAAATCATGGTTCTGTGTTTTTTTAGATGTATTGAACTTGGAAATTGAATAAAACAAAGATGATTTTTTTTAATTGACATGAAATTTACTTTATTCGAAAGATAATCTTCTGGCATTATCCGGTTTTACGATTAAAAAACCGGTTTTTGTACCTTTGCGCACTTATAAGCCTGTAATTTTGTTGATAATGACCCGATTTTCAATTTCTTACTAGATTTGGGAAGAAGAAACTGAGATCATTCGAAAAATATATTATTTATCTAAAAAAAATTTTAGAAATTTTGGTGTTATTGTCGAGCAATAACACAATTTGCTATAACATAATTTTCTCGACTATAACACCCAAATTTCTCAAGTTTTCTTGAGGATATTGCTGATTTTAAATAGCAAACTTCTCGAAAGCATGTCTGACAGAATTATTGAAGATTTGGATTCTGAAGATATCTAGGGACTTCAGAAAATTGATTTCAAGAGACAGACAGACAGACGGACATGGCTTAATATACTCCGCTATCTATAAGGATCCAGCATATATACCCTTCTCATGAAGGTGAAGGGTATAAAAACAGACAAAACAAAGAAATGTTTAGGTCAACCAGAGTTATGGACCAATATGTGAGACAACCTCCATAAAAATTTGATATTTTTTGTCACTTTTATTGCTAGATTTTGAAATATATTGCAGATAATACCATGAAATTTTGTATACATTGTTTTTATAATAGAAGAAGAAAGTATGCGGAAAATAGTAAGAATCGGTCCATGATTTCTCATAGCCCCCATACAAATATATATATTCCCGAAATATGGCTTAATGATAAATAAATGCCTATAAAATTGGGATATCAAGACAAAATTCAGCAAAAATAAGTTTTATACAAAAAGAAATCGCAAAACGAAATTTTTTTTAGTGTTTGTCATAGCTGCCATATAAGAACCATTTCCAAAAAACAAAAATTCGGGTCAAAAATATTCTTTTCGGATTTAACCCATATTCGGTCTTTATTTTATAATCATGATATATATCGTTGGAAAGGTATTCTTAATACCTTTTATTTAATATATTACAAATTATCAAGCACCCAGTAGTTCCCGAGATATAGGCCTATATATTTTAAATTTTACGGGCCCGCCCCCTCGAAAATAGGCGTGACCGCCAACAATTTTTTTTTTCTGGCATCTCCTCTAAAAGCCCTAATTGATGAAGTTTTTTTTTGAGCAAAATCACTAAAACCGAATTGTACGCCTTTTTTATACTCTGTTTGTTAAGTTACACTTAAGATTATTATGAACATCAGACAGACTCTGTAAATTATGGTAAGAATTGGTAATTAAATCGATTAAAAATGGTAAAAATTAGACAACATTTCAAAATATTTAACATAAATTATGTTGGTCGTAAAATTGTCTTTCAAACAATATATCAAATACTAATAAAATTTGCACTAAGACTGAATAGAAAACACAGAATAAGGATATTCTAGTCCTATTACCAGTAAGTGTAGTTTTTGTATTTCTTATTACGTTTAGGTGGAGGGTATTTCAGATTCGGCACAGCCGAACTTCGTCAACTTCGAACACAGCAATTGAAATGTTTGCCGGCTCATTCGAAAATGTTCTATGAACGTTTCTTCTGGCATAATAGGCACATGTTCCTCATAAAACGAGCCGTGGCGAGTCTATAATATAAACGTATTTAGTTAAATTACGCCAACTTATTTCCCATACTTACGTGTGTCCATTCCAACCTCCTATATAATAATAGCGTGTAGTACATTTGCAGAAGTTTGTGAAACCTTATGTTTAACAAATGCTGCTGTTTATTTACGCAAAAATGTTAATTCCGATTGTTTTTTTTCATATCTGGATGTAAAATATAATATAATTTGTTTTTGTCTCTCCATTTTTTGTTACTAAAAGTTTACAATATAATTTATTTTCAATCAGCTGTTTTTATTATGAAAATGAAATCCAACAATATGTTAAAAAGTAGTAGTGTAAAAGCCAAAAATTTTCTTTAAGATTTTAATTAAAATCTACTAGATTTTGCGTAGGTGTAAATGTAATATAACACATTAACGCCCATTTTCGGTTATAATATAACCATTACTTTAACCCTCTAACCATTTTTTTTGAAATAATAGAAAAAACTAGTCGTAATAATTTTTTCTAGATTAAAAACGACATTCTAAACACTTCTGCATCATTATTTTTTCAATTTACCTTACCGTTTAACCTACAGGTGAGAAAAGGTGAAATATGCCTCGAGGCATAATTGTCGGTTTAAATGAAAAAAATTAAATCAGGTATAAATTTCAATTTTGATGGATTTTATTTAAACAATAGATGAAGAGGTAAAAAAAGGTGAACGGTGGATTATTTTTTTGAATGGTAATCTAAAAAACAATTTCTCGAAGTAGAACAACACAAATGTACGTTGCATACCTTGCAAAAACATTGAGTTTGTGATTTGCATTTGCCATTTTTACAAAGTTGTTTACCACCTGCTTTCGGTAGCCAAACTGGAAAATGGTCAAAGCCGTCATAGCGTACATCAGCGACTGGATGAATGGCTCGATGACCAACGGGAACAACTTGACCAAGTACTGGAGTTAATGGTGGTGAATTTGAAGTTAATGGTCGATCAACTAGAGATGATGGTCGGCCAATAACGCGCTTCGCAGAATATTTGATGAGGCCAGCAGCAATTTCTTCACGAAATTTCGCCAAGTCCAACAATTTCAGGTTAACATCAGATGTACTATTCGTATCATTAATTTTTTCCGTATGGATACGTCGATATAAAATGTACGCATTTGTTGCAGACATATCAATCAAATGATAGAACAAACGACTTGCAGCATCACGTGTTTTTGCTCTAACATGATACCTACCCATCAATCCATCCATTAAGTCCACACCCCCCATGTGTCTATTATATTCCTTGATTATTTCAGGACAATCTATTTCGACATGCTGCTTCTTCTTTCGGTCGTACCTCGATGCTTTTGATGGCTGATGGTTTGGATTGATATGTTCAAATGGTTTTATGCCAACATAACTTCACGCTAAACGGACACTTTTATTGTCCTTCCAGAGCACCGTGGCAATATCAATACCATACGCCTGACCGACAAATTCAATCGAATATCCTCTTGCTTCTTTTTTTACAGCTGTATCCGATGGGAGCTTACAGGTTGCCACTCTGTTTACGCGAATAGTACCCAGACTATATATGCCTCTGGCACGTAAATAAACTAAAAGAGGTATCGAAGTGTAAAAATTATCGAAGTATATGATATAATTCTTGAAATCAGGTACTGTTTGGCTCAAACGTATTACAACGTTGGCTGAAGAACCTAGATCTGGACAACCTGGCAATTTTATGTTGTCACCAGCACCATTGTATATCTCAAATCTGTAGGCATATCCAAATGAATCACATAAAACGAATAGTTTCATGCCCCATTTATGCGGCTTATTTGGCATATACTGGCGCAAGTGGTGCTTCATTTTCGTACTGCACATTTGCTCATCCACGCAAAGTCGAGCAGTCTTTGGAACTGAGTCGAATCTTTCATTGAGTTGATTGGAAATATTACGCATTCGAAACAATGGGTCGTAGCCACCTGGCTCTTTTTGATACGGTCTTCTTCATTGCGAAAAGACAAATATCTTTTTATCAATTCAAATCGTTTGAAAATCATTGTGCTTCGAATAGGTGCAAATGCGTGTTTGCCCCAATAACTCTCAAGATTCGGATAACGGTAAATTGACATATATAAATGAATGCCAATGTATTTATAAATGTAATCAACATTTATCGAGAAACTTGTATTGATGTCCTGACTTACAGCACATCGGTTCGTTTCTTTGGCTACAATACTCATTATTTCTGGGGTAAAGAAATAAGTGAATATCTGGGCAGGTGTATCGAGCTCTCTTATTTGTTCAGGTAGTGTTGAATTACCACGAAATACCACTTCATTCACACACAACTGCATTTGATGTTATTGGGTCTACGATGCTCTCCATCACCACCGTTTCATTTGCTCCAATTTTACCTGTTCCGACCTCTGGTAGTGTTCCGATAGAAGACAGATTCAATGAGAGGCTGACAGCATCAATCATCGATCCGAATTGTGATGGTGATGGGTCGACGTTTATTGAAAATTCTGGACCATTGAGTATTTGATTGATGGTGCTATCATGGCCATAGATAGGATCAAGTTCGTAATTCGGATCAGTCAATTCATCATCTGAAGAAAAATCGCCAGCGTCTTCCGACCCAGATGTCACCGTTTCCATCAGTTCTACGATTTCCTCGTCAGATAAATTCGATAATTTAATTCGTCTACTAGACATTTTTTAATCTATTCACAAATTATGGAACACACGTGGGTAAATCATAAGAAACACAAAAGAATGACATAAAACCGCTAAAATAGGGAAATAAATGCAAGGGGGAAAAAATGACGTAAACCGACAGTTATGCCTTGAGGCATAAAAACAAAAATCAAAAAAATTCTCACAAAACACTTTTTTTCGTATCAAAATATATATGAAATGAAATTGGAATAACTTACCTTTATGAAAAAAAAATTCCGACAGTAAAAACTTAACCGGTTCGAAAGATTTATTGTTTTGAAAATCACTATTTTGTTTTTAAAAAATGTGGTGTTTATTTGACGAATGCTCCCACACCAATGGCTGTAGATGCCAAACTGAACGTCATTTGCATATGGTGTCTGAGAGAGAAATGTACTCAAATGTACTTCCAACATTACTATACTTATATTGATATCATAGAATTTTCCTATGTGTTTAAAAAATTACTTTTGTGAGTTATGCCTGGAGGCCGTGTGGAAGGTTAGAGGGTTAACTGTCAGTTACCATAATTTCTTTTTCACCAAACAAAGTAAAAATTTATCATACAAATTCATCAGAAAAGTTGGAGTTATATTTGACTAAACAAATGTTTTAGTTAATTTCTTAATTGGCACAAATAATGAAAATTATACAACAGAATATGCTGTAGATATGAATGAGTTTTAAAATTTTTGACATTTACACAGCTTTGCGTCAAATATTTGCAAAACTATACAAAATGATCAATTTACCAATCAACTAACCAAATTGCTTTTCAACTTTATTCTAATAATGTGAGACATACACATTTTGTTCGTGTACATCAATATAGTGCTTATTTATGTTAATGGGTATATGTAGAATAGTAGTCCGCATAAAACCCTGTCACCGACCTACTAAAAAAGAAGAATCAAATTTTAAAAAATCTTCTCTGAGATAAGTTTTATTTGAATAAACTATATTATTCGATCGATCTCTCTTTTTAGAATTAAAAATAATACTTGGGATAAGTATTAAAAGACATACCGAGAAACTTCTCAGGTTGGCAATAAAGCAAAAACCATTAAAGATTTTTCTTTACTGTAGTCAAGTGTACTTAAGTATCACCTATAGATGAATTGTTTTTAACCATGGATAAATAATAATCCTTTTATAAATATTAGTTTAGTGAGCTGTACAAACTGCCAGAGGTTTTCATTCGCATCAAGAGATAACGTAAAACTTTTGTCAAGTTCTATTAAGTTCGCATTTCTTGCAAACTGGAAAATAGTAAACTTTTAAGTTAAACATATAATAATAATTTTGGAGCTAATGGTCTAACACGGCGCCGGGGGTGGATTTTAGCTACACGGACATGGGGGTGGGGTCACAATGACCCACTTATTAAACTCGGGGTTTTTGCTGTATTTATGAAAAAAAAAACAATTTAGATTGAATTTAACCTTATTAAAGAAATAAAACATGACTTTGTTAAAAAATAACGTATTTATTTTTAATTTTAAACAAAAAACATTTCATATTAAAAAAGTTAACAAAGGAGGCTTCTTCTAGCTTAAATATAATAAACACTTATTGTCATATGAATGGGTGGCTCATATTTACCTTTTTTAACTTTAAGCACGTGTTGAATCTTTATAAATATTATAAATTTTGTTTGTTTTTAAAAGCTGTTATTTATTTTCTTCAAATATACCTGATTTATTTTTTAAAGAGAACTAACACTAAGGCAATTAATATGCCTATACATAATTGCGTTACTTTCTTTGGAAAGGGAGGTGGTGAAAGAAGAAAGCTTTTTTTATATCACAACTCTGCAGTTGCGCATTATGTTGAAGTATTCGGGAGTGCTTTACTTAGAAACACTGATGGTAACACCGTTCCTATAAATCAAAGGTTATGGCTGTTGAAGCCAGACTTTAAAATATTTAAGTTAAAATTTATAAATTAAATTTCGTTACAATATGTAAAAGAAAAAGTCAATTCTAAAACTTAAAGTCAATTCCCTAATTATTATGAAAGCTAATTATTATCAAATCGTTAACAAATCAAATGTTTGATTTGAAATAATTATCAATTTAAAGTCAAGCCAAAGTGTTTGCTGGGTTGTGTACATGTGTAGATGTGTGTTTGAAAATACGTACATTTTAAATTAATTTAAAATTGTTCGCCACTTTAGTGGCAAGGATGTCGTTATGGCAAAATTGCCAATTAGTGTAGTATAAGTGCCAATTTTACTAATTGAATGTTACACTATTACAGTGGTTGGATTATAGGTTTCAGATACAATTGATTTTGGTCTTACACAATTGTACATACTTGTAATAAAGCTGACAAAAAAATTAACAACTTGGTTTAAATTATGTCAATAAATTTAAAATGGTTTAAAGAATTTAAGAGAAATTCTACTAAATTCTAATTGCTCAAAAATCGTGGACTCATGGTGGTTCTTATTTTTTAGATTTTTTTTTTAATAATTGCATTTTTAGTTTTCGGTCCGTCTCATATGAGTCCCAAAAAAGTATATTCTTAGTCCTTATAAAAGTTTATGTCAACTAAACTAAACTAAACTAAACTATGTTAGTCTGTGGAAAACATTATCAACATTATTATTCTTAAGGTACGGTCACACTTGGCAAATATTTGCGGACTCGTTTATTTATTTAAATAAAAACTTCGTATATATATTACAAGATTATTATATTTAGTTTTATTTAATTTTAGGCTGTTTGATCTTGCAAAACTCTTGTAAACAAGGCCTTACAATAACTGTACAAATCTGAGCAAACTAAAACTGCAAACTATTTGATCTTAGTATAGAGCAATTATGAACAAATGGGCCAAGTTGATTTTAAAAATAACGATAATTTTCACAAATATATGAAAATCCTTAAACAAAGTACCCTGCAAGCATTTTATACCATGTTTCCACGGTACATGCTTCGCTCTCTATTCATGCTTCACACCCCAATCATGTGCGAAACAACTTGCTTCACCATACAAAATTTTAAGAGCGAATCAAGTGGATTCATATTGAATCTACTTGCGAAGCACGAAAAATTGCACTCTTCTCTAATTTTTATCGCAAGTTTATCTGCACTAGCTGTAAAAATTTAATATTATAGTAAACAAAGCTGGAAGTAAGCTAACTAATTTCCACTCACTTATTTTTGTCCATTAAAAAAAAATATTTTCCACAAATTGTAAATTCTGTTTTTGTTTCTGTTTGTTTATTAAAAACAACTGTCAAATCGAATCAAGTTTATTAGTCATGTAAACAGCATGATTCATAAACAATATTCAGAAGGCGAAGCAGGTGATTCAAGTCGTCGTGGAAACATAGTACATATTATGAAAAAATTGATCATATTCGAGTCATAAAATAGGCATATATGAGTATGAGCTCATTTTCTGATCATAAATGATTATTTTCTCGGGAGAAAATGGTACAACACCCGCGACTTTTCTTGAGGAGTATTTTATTACCCGATTGTCTGATCAGTTTCGATACATTTGTGACTCATACTTTTATCCTTTTTATACCATTCACCTTCATGAGAAGGGTATATATAAGTTTGTCATTCCGTGTAAAATTTCCACAATATAATTTTCCGACCCTATAAAGTATATATATTCTGGATCCTTATAGATAGTGGAGTCGATTAAGCAATGTCCGTCTGTCTGTCTGTCTGGATGTTGAAATCAGTTTTTTTAAGTCCCAAGATATATTCGGGAACCAAATCTTCAATAATTCTGTCAGAAGTGCTTTCGAGAAGTTTGCTATTTAAAATCAGCAAAATCGGTTTAGGTCAGCCAGAGTTATGAACCAATATGTGAGACCACCTCCATACAAATTTGATATTTTTCGTCCATTTTATTGCAATATTTTGAAATATATTGCAGATAATACCATGAAATTTTGTATACGTTGTTTATACTATAAAAGAAGAAAGTGTGCGGAAAATAGTAATAATCGGTCCATGATTTCTCATAGCCCCCATACAAATATATATATTCCCGAAATATGGCTTAATGATAAATAAATGCCTATAAAATTGGAATATCAAGACAGAATTCAGCAAAAATAAGTTTTATACAAAAAGAAATCACAAACCGAAATTTTTTTTAGTTCGGTCCATATTTGACCATAGACCCCATATAAAGTCCACTTACAAATTTCACTTAAATACGCATAAAACAGATATAAATAATGTTAAACGGCTAAACTTTGACATAAATACTCTTTATAGGCAAATAAATTGTTGTACTAAATTTTATGGTGGTCGGCCCAGAACTGGTCATAGCTCCCATACAAGGACCACATCTGAAAAAGACATTTTTCCCTATATATATTGTATAAATATCGGTACCGAATCAAAACTTTGCACAGATCATTTTAATATATACAAAAATCATTCCACACAATTTTGTTAATTTCGGTATATTTTTAACCGTATGCCCCATATAAAGCCCTCTTCCGAAAATCATTTTAATACTCATAAATCTCTTATAAATAAGGGTACCAATCCAAAATTTTACACGGATCATTTACATACATGCCTAAATCAAACTGCTGGATTTTGAGAATATCGGTCTATATTTGACTATATCCCCCACATAAGGTCCACTACCGAAATCCACGTTAATACTAATATATATCTTAAATATACCGTTATTACGTTGAAATTCGACATGAAGTATCCTCATATGCATGAAAATAACTGTTCCAAAATTTAAGAAGATCGGCCCATAATTTGTCATAGCTGCCATATAAGAACCATTTCCAAAAAACAAATAAATTCGGGTAAAAAAATATTCTTTTCGGATTTAACCCATATTCGGTCCATATTTTATAATCATGATATATATCGTTGGAGAGGTATTTTTAATACCTTTTATTTAGTGTATTACAAATTATCAAGCACCCAGTAGTTCCCGAGATATAGACCTATATATTTTCAACTTTTGTTAAGTTACACTTAAGATTATTAGGAACATCAGACAAACTCTGTAAATTATGGTAAGAATTGGTAATTAAATCAATTAAAAATGGTGAAAATTAGACAAAATTTCAAAATATTTAACATAAATTATGTTGGTCGTAAAATTGTCTTTCAAACAATATATCAAATACTAATAAAATTTGCACTAAGACTGAATAGAAAACACAGAATTAGGATATGCTAGTCCTATAATCAGTGTAGTTTTTGTATTTCTTAGTACGGTTAGGTGGAGGGTATTTAAGATTCGGCACAGCCGAATATAGCACTCTTACTGGTTTAGTCGTATTTCTGATTGTTTGCGAGTCTTTTTCGACTCGTTTTTTTTTTATCGTATTTTTGATTGTCTAAGAGTCTTTTTCTACTCATTTTTCGGTCCTATTTCTAATCATTTGCGAGTATTTTTTGACTCTTCTTTCAGTCATATCATATCAGTCATATCACTGTCTTTATTAAAATATCATTCATTGTTTGTTTGCTTGTCCTGAGAATTAGTTTTCTGGTGTTTTGGCGATATTAATTTTTCGGCTTCCTTTTTTGCCAATCTTTTTATTTGTTTGGCTGACATTATTTTTTTAGTTAAAAATCACTTTTCACAAAATAATCTGCATTTTTATATACTTTTTGTTGTTGATCGTTTATTTGTTTTTGAATCAATGAAAAAATATAAAAACAAATTATATTTCTAAGGTTATGTACAACATGTTTCAAATTTAGTTTTTAAACAAAGTATTCTCCCCCCTGCAAATCAACCTGACTCAAATTTTTCTAATGTTAAACTTGCTAATTTAGAGATCAACAAAACAAATTGAGCCGTCTTTTGCAGGAAAATCTTTCACTATACGTCCTTTCAACCATTGATTTCTTGGTATGTCTTTATCAAAAATTACCACAATATCATCAATCTGCAAAGGGATATGTTTGTCTTTCCATTTAGGTATTTGAATGAGCTGGGGTATGTTAGAAATAAAAATAACAGAATTAAAATCAGTATTTCATCATCTAGATGAGCAAAATATTATTCATAAATAACTTTAAAACAGTCATATTTCAAACACCTATATTATCCATTTTCGATTGCTATATGTTTGTTATCGTATTTTCAATAAATTACTTTTTAAGTATAAGCACGAATCATTTTCGAGTGTTTTTTCAAGCGCGCAAGTAGCTAATTACTGAGTTTTTGATCGTCAAAAGTACTTGAGGAAGACTTAATTAGGTGATTTTTGATAAAAATAATCTTGCAAATTCTAGTAGGGTTAGAGGGATGATAGCGAGCAGAATCTGTAACCAGCAAATTATTTCCTTTTGAAAATTCAAACTTTGACCTTAATGTGAATTTCTTCAACTTTTGCAACAGAGAAGTTAAATACCAATGTTATTATTATTGTTTCCTCAAATAAAATGAGATTTTCTCACATACATACACAGATAATCTTTGGGAAATACTTACAACATTTTACCGGAACTGGCATAATGATTTATTATGCGTTGTTAACGCATCCTCGCACTCCACCCAGTAAATTTGGGGAAAATAAGAGTTTTGTTTTGGCAGACTAAATGAACAACAGGAAAGTCAGTAACACACCTAAAAATGTCTGTCATCTGTAACTGACATTATTTGGTTTTTTATTTAATTTTTGAATTTTTGAGACCAATAACAACCAGTAGGCGAGTGAGAGCCACATCATGGCCATTATTAATTTTGTTTTATTATTTTTTTTTTTTTTTTTTTTTGTTGCGGTTTTTTGTTTCCGTCCGTTTGTGTCCATGTTTGCACAAAATATTGTTTGTTTTAAGCAGCTTCATGTAAATACTCGCACATGTTCAAGCAATTGTATTTGTTTTTGTAAGGATGTGCATGTCCTTTGAGGTGCCTTTCTGTGTGTGTCAATGTTTGAGTTTTGTGTCGCATTGTGTCTAGTTGCATGAGTGTGCGTCTGCTCGTATTTGTCTGCCTTTGTGCTTTTTTGTGGCATAACGCTTCAGTAAGTGGTATTAATGTGCATACGTTTGTTTGTTAGCTTGTCCTTTTATTTTTATATTACAAGTACGATTGGAGTATGAGTCTTTATAATATTTGCTGAAGTTGCAATTTTTCTGTGTCTGTTGTTCTCATTTTGTATTTTTCTTCCAGGCCATGTGTTTTACTATCTTTTTGACATCACATTCATGGTACATACGAGTAGTGCCAAAATTATTTGCTACGTAGTAAAACTCTTCTATCTGTTCTTACAGACTTTTAAAATGTTAATTTCTATTACCATGATTAAGAATATTGGGTTTCGATTCGTACCGAAAGCTTTTGAAAATCAGAAAAAGGTAAGAAAGTATAATAATAATAAGTCCGACCATATAATACCCTATACCGAGTATATGAAGAAAACACCTTTTCGAAAATAAAATTTATTAGCGTGACTTTCCTGCATATTTGTATTAAATTTTATCACGCTGCAATAGTTGTAAAAAGTTAAATTGATTTTCGGAATTGAGTCTTATATGGGAGCTAAGACTAATCAGGGACTAATCGTTAGAACGTTAAAGAGGGTGCTTTAGCTTAATTGGTTAGCGCATTTGATCATTAAGCATGAGTTGGTATTTGTAGCCCGGGTTTGAATTTCAGCCGCTGCCACTCAAACAACATCAGTTTCTGATAATTATTAGTTTTCTTTTCTATCCATCATAACTAATATTTATCACAGCGCCCTCCTTCGGTGGTATCAAGGTGAATTTAAATACTAGGTGACAGCGTAGCGCCAGCTGATTATTCATGGTGAATTTGAAAATGTCAAAAAGTTATATAAAAAAAAAACTTTTTGACAGTGACGAAAGTTTTTCATATAGAAAAATGCCTGTTGTTCTTGCCTTGTTGTAATTGTTGTAGCAATGCTGTCACCTGGTATTTAATTTCACCATGGGTGGTATAGCATTCAAGCGCCACCGAAGTAAAATCATTAAATAAAGGCTACAAAATCAAGCTTTAACATTAATGCGCCTACTCACCACCAGAGGCGCTGCAATTTTGCACTAAAAACAAACATAATGCGCAATTGCAGAGTTGTGATATAAAAAAAGCTTTCTTTTTTCACCACCTTTACTTCTTCAACTATCCCCTTTCCAAAGAAAGTAACGCATTAATACTATGTTTCCACGACGACTTGAATCACCTGCTTCGCCTTCTGAATCATGTTTATGAATCATGCTGTTTACATGACTAATAAACTGGATTCGATTTGACAGTTGTCTTTAATAAACAAACAGAATAAAAAAAAACAGAATTTACAATTTGTGGAAAATAATTTTTTTTAATGGAATAACAAAAGTGAGTGGATATTAGTTAGCTTATTTGAAAAAAACATACATTCGTACGTATTTACTTTCTTTACTTCCAGCAACAAGAAAATAATTTGGTTTGTTTACAATAATGTTAAATTTTTACAGCTAGTGCAGATAAACTTGCGATAAAAATTAGAGAAGAGTGCAATTTTTTGTGCTTCGCAAGTAAATTCAATACGAATCTACTTGATTCGCTCTTAAAATTTTGTATGGTGAAGCAAGTTGTTTCGCACATGATTGGGGTGTGAAGCATGAATAGAGAGCGAAGCATGTACCGTGGAAACATAGTATAACATATTAATTGCCTGAGTGTTATTCTCTTTAAAAAAAAATTAAAAAAAAATATTTTCGAAATTGGACCTAATACGGAGCTACGTCTAATTATTAATGTGTTTTGCGGAAAAAAACGTTCAAGTAATTTCTTTCGAATGGCTTTGATTTTATATTTAGACCACATGACGAGTCACCGAAAAATTGCAACCTTGAATAAAAACAAAGAATCAATTCTTTAAATATTCTGCTAAAAAATAAAACAAATACCAATGTGTGTTTTCCACTTGGCTCATACATATAAATATAAATACATACATTTTGTGCTAAAAAGAAAAAATATTTCAAATATTTTTAATGTTTGCCAACTTGTCTGGTTATAATCCTTCGTTATTATTTATTAAACCATATTTAGTGGCTTATTGTTTTAATTTTTATTAGTTAAAAAAAGTAACATATTAAAAATTTAACAAAAACAAACCATAAACACATATGTAAGTAAAATATATGTTATAAATATTAAATGCTATGTATATCAATTTTTCAGATTAATTTTTGTTTTCTTTGTTGGTTATTTAGCTACCTTCTTGAATTGGAGCGTACTTACTTACACTTATGATATACAATTGAGCAATTTATCTGGTGGTTAACAAATTTTACATAAAAAATAGAAAATTTTAAATGTAATAAAGTATTTAAATTTTTTTATTTAAAATATATATTTTAAAGTTAATTTTAAAAATTTTATTTTCATATGCGAATATCTGTAAAACTAACGATTAGTAGATACAGTACAATCTTTAAAATCAGATCGAGAATTTTGATTTAAATTTTTCGAAATTCCCAAAATATAGGTGAAAATTACAAAAATTTAATTTTTTATCACGGCTGGCAAAATAAATTAAGGATAAAAAATACAGCTTTATGATTTTAGAACACATGACCTAAAATTTTAATTTTTGTTGGGTGTTTAACTTAAAAATGCGGTATGTTTTCCAATTTATAGATTTTATTTTGTACATGTTTTCAAAGTATTGACCATTATTAGCTATGACCTATTTCCATCTTTCTGGCAACATAAATATACATTCCACGCCAAAATAACTTGTTTATATATTTATTAATTATTAATAATTAAATTCATTATACATTAAGAACTCTGCTCATCTTTTGAGGCCAAGAACGAATGAAGCCAACTTCGGATACTCTTCACTTTAGAGAAGAGAGAGCGTTCTGCATCGATCGAAACAAGTAGTAGTGGGATGAGGGAATGTCTTGACTATAAGTCTTTCTAAATAGATTTTAACATATGGCAGAACGTTGTCATGATGAATATTCTGGGCGTTTTTCGGCCAATGTTCGTTTCGTTCGTTTATTTGAATTCTTCAATTGTTTTATAATATAATAGATTCATATTGAATCTACTTGCGAAGCACGAAAAATTGCACTCTTCTCTAATTATTAATTATTAAGAACTGAACTTCTTGGTGGTTCTAGTAAGTAAATTTTTTTTTTTTTTTTTTTTTGTTAAATCTATTAGTTAGTTATTAAATTTCCAGTACGTTAAAACTTCGTGTTTTTAACGAAAACTGGCAATAGAAAACTTAGCGCTGCCACATTTTTTATCTTTTACGATATAGCTTATACTATGTTTCCACGACGACTTGAATCACCTGCTTCGCCCTCTGAATCATGTTTATGAATCATGCTGTTTACATGAATAATAAACTTGATTCGATTTAACAGTTGTCTTTAATAAACAAACAGAATAAAAAAAACAGAATTTACAATTTGTGGAAAATAATTTTTTTTAATGGACAAACAAAAGTGAGTGGAAATTAGTTAGCTTATTTGAAAAAAAGAACACATTCGTACGTATTTACTGTCTTTACTTCCACCAACAAGAAAATAATTTGGTTTGTTTACAATAATGTTAAATTTTTACAGCTAGTGCAGATAAACTTGCGATAAATATTAGAGAAGAGTGCAATTTTTCGTGCTTCGCAAGTAAATTCAATACGAATCTACTTGATTCGCTCTTAAAATTTTGTATGGTGAAGCAAGTTGTTTCGCACATGATTGGGGTGTGAAGCATGAATAGAGAGCGAAGCATGTACCGTGGAAACATAGTATTAAGGTGTCTACTGACTATCCTATTTAGTCGTACGATATGTCAAAAAAAATCGTGTGTGTTCATAAAGTATGATAGTGTGGCCAAAAAACTTAACTAAATAACAGATTTGTTTGACAAGTCTGTCCGACTTGCAAAAGTTTTTAAAAATTTTCATAAAATGATAGTTTCTATGCGATCAGAGTTGTAATACAGCTGAAGAGAAAACAACAATGTCGGCTTCATTGATTAAAAAATCAATTATAATTTAAAGGACAGACGTTTAACAATTTTTAATTGTTTGTATAGTTTATACAATTTATTATTTTCACATATAACAACAAAATACAATAAATATAAGTTAATTTAAAAGGCGGAAAACTGCGTCTGTTTACATTATCAAAAACATATGTTTTCGCATCTTTTTTGTGTAACAGACTTTGTTGCGATTTTTTTTTTTTTAGTGTGACAGAAATAGGTCAGATTTTCCAGTGAATGAATCGTACGATTGTGTAGGGTAGTGTATCACGACCTTTACACTACAAATGCTTATATTAATTGAGTTTCAATAATTAATATAAAAATTATATAAATGTACATATATTATAATTTTAGTGTTCAAACTAGTTTGGATCCCACCAAATACAGAGCATTACTTTAGCGCTGTGGTGTCAATTCGGTTGGTTGGCCGGGGTTAACATAAGATCTCTTACGCTTCGTGTTATTGTAATGGATACATTGTTCATCGCAAGTAATGACACGGTGCAAAATATGCTTTTTATATGGTTTAAACAGCATTGCATACACGCAAAATCGTCTTCTAGCATATGACGCTATGTGACACAAAATTCGACATTTTTGAAACAAAAAAACACGTTTTTGCTTACACTAAGTGAAAATAAATGATATACATATAAGTTTCTAAAGACAAAAACCAAAGCCATTTGTTCGAATTCCGTATTTTTAAGTTATACAACCAATATTAAAAATATCAAAATCGGAAGGGTTAAGAGACAGCATTTTTTTTTTTTTTTTTTTTTTTTTTTTTTTTTTTTTTTTGCATTTAATTATTTATTGAATCTTCATATTTGAAATGACAATAAGTATTCAAATCTTAATACTAAAAAGAAAATAATATAAGCCCAGCCAGTGCTAGACAAAAATTTTTATGATACTAAAAAAATTTCACATCAACTGATCCAGTCATCTATTTTGCGCTTGAGTTAAAGCAAGGGTATCCCTCCTTCTCAACCGATTGTGGCCACTAAAGTTAAGGATGTCTCGTGCAAGGGGGTTTGGATGGTGTTCAAGTTTGCTGACATACTTTGACGCATATTTTGTAAATTCGACTTTTACTAATGGCACGCCTAGATCTTTGTGGATTCGAGAATTTTTAACATACCATGGTGCTGCAGTAATTATACGTAGAATTTTATTTTGACCCCTTTGAATTTTTTCAATGTTGGATGCTGAGGCAGTACCCCATAATTGAATTCCATAGCACCAGATTGGCTTTAGTATTGCATTGTACAACAAAAGTTTGCAATCCAATTTCAATGTAGAGTTTCTGCCGATTAGCCAATTAAGTTGCACTGCTTTTAATCTCATTTGTGTAAGTTTCGCTTCAATATGAGACTTCCAAGTTAAACGGCGGTCGAGGTGAATGCCGAGGTATTTGACTTCATTGTGTTGCGGGATAATTTGATTATTTATTCTGATGAACGAGCAGGTATCTTTTCGCAATGTGAAAGTTATATGAATACATTTCTGTTCGTTAACCCTGATTTTCCAAAGCTCTAGCCAATTCTCTAGTTTATAAACATAATTCTGCAAATTCTGTGATGCAACTTGGTGGTCCTGATGGACGCTGATAAAGGCTGTATCGTCTGCAAAAGTTGACGTATGGATTTTAGGGTCTGACGGCATGTCGGAGGCATATATCAAATATAAAGTAGGACCCAGTATGCTACCCTGTGGCACACCTGATTCAATTGGCTGAGCGGTACTTAAAAAATCACCTTCTTTGATTTTAAATTTGCGACCGTATAAATAACTTTCCATGAGTTTATGGGTGTTAGCAGGCAGAGTTAATTTTATTTTGTGCATTCAACCGTCATGCCAAACTTTGTCGAACGCTTGCGACACATCAATGAAAAGGGCGGAGCAGTATTTTTTGTCTTCAAACGACCCTCTTATCACATTTACCAATCTGTGTGTTTGCTCGATGGTGCTGTGTTTAGCCCTGAAGCCGAATTGATGATTAGGAATACATTCAGTGTCATTCAGAATTGGAGTCAATTTAGTCATTAACAATTTTTCAAACAGTTTTGAAATTGTCGGCAGTAGACTAATTGGCCTATATGACTCCACTTTGGTATGGTCCTTCCCTGGCTTAGGAATCATAGTGATCATAGACACCTTCCAATCTGCAGGATAGTATTCTAGGCGTAAAATAGCGTTGAAGATAAAGAGGATAATTCTTCTTGCTACACGAGGTAACTCCACAAGCATTTTATTGTTGATTTTATCCATACCTGGAGCCTTTCTAAGGCTCAGAGTACCAATAGCGTTTTGGACATCACGAAAGTTTAGTCTTAGAGGTACAGGAGGCCTTATAACAAGTGGTGGCAAATCAGATTCGTTATTATTTGAGTTGTTTATAGTAAACACATTTCTCAAATAGTTAACAAATAAAGTCCCCTTCTCGGAATCATTTCTAGCCCAGTCACCAGTCGGATTTCGCAAAGGAGGTTTTCCTCTTACTGGTCTTTTTAAACCTCTTGCCGCCCTCCATAACGAGTAGTCAGAAGAGACAGCATGTTTTTTATATTTTATTAATATAATCTCTGTAAATGATTAAATATTCATAAAGAACTTTTATTTTAATAAACAAAGTCATAACAAATAAAATGGACCAGAGTATCGGAACATTTTTAAATAATAATTTCAAAATGCATACAAAAAATATGCTTGAGCGTGCAGGGGACTTTTCGAAAATAAAAATGAACTTTCTTTGAGCAACATGTGTGGTTACTGTGTATTTCGATTCGAAAGCAAAAGCTTTCGAAATACAATGTAAAAAGTATACAAATTCGAATGATATTCTTTTCGAATCGAAATACACAGTAACCCCCCTGTATTAATTAATTTTCGCATATTTTTATTTATTTCATTTCTGAACACACGTAGTTGTGCCAAATTTCTAATCAACAGAGAATATTTGGAAAATTGTATCAGCCTGAATTTTCACTCCTGGCCATATAGTGCCTTCAACAGACAGACGAACGGACATATTCTTATATTTTAATAAGGACATACAGTTGTATATATTTTTATGGGTCGACAAATAATATTTCGTTGTGTTACAAAAGGAATGACATCAATATACCTCCATATTTATGTAATGGGAAGATCGAGGTTTAAGTATATTTGCAGCTTTTTACCTTTTTCCATTTGCAATTTCCCTGTAAATTATTAAAATTGTTTATTAAAAACAGAAAACTCGTTCTTGTCTTCAATATTTAAATTATTCACATTATGTTGTGTTGTTGTTATTGTTGTTGTGGCTGTAGGAATATTTTTCTATGCAAATCTATGAAAACGAATTTCCAAACAAACCAATAAACCACATGATGACATTAATTACTTCGTTCAGTGACCACTCAATAGTTTGTTCAACACATTGAACTGTGTGCCATTTGTATTAGAGTGGCCTTCTTTCCTTGTCATTGTCATTGCTGTGCTTCAACCCCTCAAATTGCATTGTTTAATGTTTTAAACAAACATCAATGTTGTCACCAACTTCACTCTCATCCTTGTAGACATTGTGTTAAACATGCATGCATCGTAGGAGTTGTACATGGATATGTGCGCAACACATATTGTTGTGTTGCGGTGATTGGCAACCTATGGAACGCGTATTGACTGGTTATCGCAGCAAAATTCCTTATCAGTGTTCACATTAACATATTATTCTTCAATGGTACATATACATATTTGTATATCCACCACCAAAAGGATGGGAGTGTATATTAGGGTATCCATTCGAATAATGTTCGTGCGAATAATCGAACAATTTCTGTCGAATAATTTTTTGAAAATTACCATTTTCCAATAACTAATAATTCGAATAATTTTATGTGGAATAATCGAATAAAAGGAATGCTTTTGATTTATATTTTTTATTAAATTTGTTTTTATAAGTTCTTACTTTATGGTAACATTGTAAATTAAGAAGAAAATTATTGCAATGTTTATTGTATTAAAAAGACCATTATGTGATTGTTTTATCATATCTTTGAGGGTCTATGTCGTTATTCACGTGACGAATTTTGAATTTTAAGGCTGTAATCGATTCGGTTGGCTCTGTATAGACTCTCCTCCTTATTCAAAAACGATTATTAAATTTAAAAAACGTTTATTAAGCAAATTGGTATATGCAAATCTGTCATAATAAACGGTTGTTAAATTTAATAATCGTTTTTGAATAAGGGGGTCTATCTTTAACATAAAAAATAATATACTGGTGTTAAATCACATGATGAAGGCGGTCAACAGCTCAATTTTGTAAAATTATGCGATCGGCAATTTTGTTTCCAATAAATTCAATGATTTAGTGGATATGTGACATATTTCCGTGCCACCCATATCATAAAAAAAAACGCCAAAATTTAGTTATTCACATCTCCTGAAAGCGTAATCCAGTCACCGTTATCATATTTCCAGCCGAAAAAAAATGATTCAATCACGTCTCTGGACCACACAGCGCATCATACAGTTTCACGTTAAGCATGCAAAAGCTTTTAAACAATTGGTATTGGATTTTCATAAGCCCAAATGAGCTTCTACTAAATACTTTTATGTCAACAAGTAAAATGACAAGACTTTCAATATGCTCCTGTTATACAAAATTTTCGCTCTGAAAAAACCTTAATATTTAAATATTACTGCGGCAGTCATAATTCCAAAAAAATCTTTGAGTTACAAAAGGATTTAAGGCCCACATACAATGGACGAAATGACGAAATAGTTGCAGTATCGCAATAATGCTTTATTTAATATTTGGCCGCTTTCGAAGGTGACATTGATAGTATTAACGAAATAACATTGATGATTATGGTCAAATAGGTGCTCAGAAGTGGCATTAGATGATGCTTATTATCTTACTTTATTTAAAGAAATGCAATTATTTAAATAATTCGATTCGATTTCAAATGTGTGATCGAACTATTCAACTAATTTAAGATCTCTTATTCGTTTAATTCGAACAAAGGCAAAATTGAACAATTTGGACACCCTTAACATAATATAAGGTGTGTTCACATTATGTGTATTTGTCATGTGGACTGTCATTTTTCGCATGTCAAATTTGTACATATAGTCTGAACACCTTCAAACAATATCATGTGTTATTTCTCTGTGTACAATACACATGACATTTTTTTTATTTAGAACGAGTTCTATTTTCAAGTGACAAACCATCTGACATCAGCTGTTTTTTATAACAAAAATTTTGTGGCGGCAAAAAAGAATTGAAATTTTATAATATAATTTATAAATAGTAAAACAAAAATACAAAAAAAAATTTATACAAATTTATTATTGAAAATGGAGGGAAAAATTGAAAAGGAGTTAACAAAAGTAAGTACATATGTATTTTTTTATTGCAATTTTTATAGTTATTTTTATGTTGTTCCAGTTTGACTGGTGCAAAGAAGCGGTTCTACAGTTGATCGAAATGTGGCAAGAGAAGGAATGCTTGTATAACCCTCGGAATAAGTTTGTTTTAAGATTGTTTTTTTTAATAAGTTATGTCAAATGTAATTGGCATACCAACATTTGAACATGTAAATTATAAACCGTATGTGAAACTCAAATTTTGACATACACATGAAAACACACAGAAAAGTGACATTCCACATGACAAATACACACAATGTGAACACAGCTATATATTGTTAATCATTTTTAGTTTGTATTGAAAATGACAACAACGGTTAAGTAAACCAGAGTTATTTACCAAAATTTTGAACTACCGTGATTTATTTTTCAAAAATCTTTTACTATTTTCCTTAAATATATTAAGTTGCGTTGAAAATGGTTATAATTGGTCCATGACTTTTCATAGCCCACATACAAATGTCTTCCCGTAATATGGCTCTCCAGTACATTAAAAAATAAGTAACATTTATTTAGATGTCAATAAATCCCTTATACAACATCCGCCCACATACTAGTTAATGTGAAGTAAAATAAATAGTTGGACACCCCTTCAATTGATGGACATTGTGTGGAAAATTAATATCATGTAATTAACAGCAGATTTAATGTTGTACGTGATTTAACCGATACCAATCGAGTTCAACACACAGATTCGTTCATGTACACACACACACACACATCTACTAAATACGTACATATACCATTTGAAAATGAGTAAGAATTTGATTTTATACAATACTCTGCTTCTGCTGACAACAAACAACAAGCAAAGACAAGAACTACATGAATTGTCTGTCGAAAGGAATTTATTGTATGAGTTTTGTATTTGTCAAATATGCACAAATGAATGTGTCCGTATATGTGAGACCATTGACATGAACTGGATGGAATGGAAGTATATGTAGTTGTATCCCTCCTATTATCCTTTTGTCAGTGCAAGTGCGTTTCATCAATGCGTTCAGACCAATGTATGAGTCTTATCTTCTGTATCAGATAATAAATATTCAATGTTAAAATACATTCGCAGACAATAAGTACAAATCTCAATGTTAGTTTTTTTTCAATTTCAAATCATAAAGACGAACACAATGAGAAATTGTTAGTATTGAAATTAAAGGACATTTATGGAAGTTATAAACTATTTATAATTGCACACGTACGTACATATTTGAGCAATATAATAATTTTAAAGAAAGAAGTATTTGCTAAAACCTTCATTAAATTTTTATAAATTTACAAAAATCAATCAATTTGTATTTAAGCCTCTTATTTTTGCCATACAATATCTGACAGACATAAATGCTCATCTAATACAATGGATATTGTACAGCACCAATGTACTCCTATTACGCACAATTATTAGAGTAAGTAAGTACTCATTGAATAGATGTTTGAAAAGGGAATCCTAAGATTTTAATTATTTTTTTTTTATATTATATTATGCACAAGCTTAAAAGATTGAGTAAAATGAGAAGAATTAGAAGGACTGTTATGCACTGTTTGGTCTGCTTTTAACATCTCTAATTATATCTCAAAAGGAATTGTCGGCGTTTGAATATAATCGGTAAGCACTCTAAAACTATTGAAACTAGATAAACCTATAAATGAGAAAAATAACTATAGTTAGTACTTTTATTAGCATAAATTAAATTCCAATTATTTTTTTTAAATAACTTAATGTGAAATGTTAGTAGCAATTTATGTATAAATATGAATATAACCAGACTTCAATGAAAGTTTCTTGATATTACAAACGGCCATTCTTTTGAATTGATTTCGCTGCAAGGCAGCAAGCCACTCGAGCGCATTGGCTTAGCGAACTTTTATTTAACCACTCATGGAAAAAGGCTGCAACAAAAACATCGCCACAACCGGTAGTGTCGATGACATTTTCAACTGGCGTAACATGAAATGTAGAAAAAGTTAAGTTACCGGGCGTAGATTTGCCATAGACATAATTTGTTATCATTTCGACAACTCCAGCACCATTTGTAATGACAAGAATCTTGGGAACTTTTGACTCCTTCGCCAAACCTATGGCCAACTCCTTAATGCAACTAGCACCCCAACATTCACGAAACACTTCGAACTCAGCTTTATTGCCGAATATGAATAGCGAATTATAAGACAAGAAGAGCATGTGTGGAAAATTGATTCTCACAATATAATCTGCACTTAAATTCAGCGCCAAATATCGGCGGCCTTTTAGGTAATGACGCACAATAAATGTAGTGACTGCTTCGCATTTTGGAACAAAATATCCTTCAATATAGAAAATTTGTTTGCGATTTAGAGGTCTAAGAAATGAGCCGTTCTCTTCGTTTTCCACTTGTTGCAAATAATCTCCGGTAAATTTAACTGAAGCACCATTATGGGTGTATAAAGCTTTCGAGTCCTTATGAACCAAAGACATGCGTCGTCCTGTAGCCGTATCGGGTATAGTTTGCAATTTAAAATGGCTGAATTCAGGGAGCAGATCGAAAAACGATGCATTATAAAATTAAAAAAGTCAAAATAAATGCATAAAAACTTACTATCTATCCATATTAGCATTTTTTAAAAGCTCAAACATTATTTTAGACTGATCATCATCTCCACAAGCTCCAAAGAATAAAGCATTCGTTCCCAATGATTTTAGAACACATACAGTATTCATGGCAGATCCACCTAATTTAGGCTCATGTTGTTCCCTGAAATTAAAAACGTATATTTTACATGAATCAGCTAATTGAAATTGTATTTGACAATAAAAAAAACAGGCAATAATATTATAAAACAGAAATAATCGCATATTTATTATATCTTTTAAAAATCTAGATATTCTTTGTGAAATCAGAACCACTGCTTAATATTTGATGCCACCCTTTAAACAGAAAGGTGTCGCTAAAACTTGATCAAACTATGCGGAATCGGAGAAATATCGAAACTAGTGATTCAAAACAAATTGTGCATATTATAGAGTTGGAACGCATAATCGATTTCAGATTAAACCAAAATCCGGGTTTTAACTGGTATTCTTTCAAATATAAAAACATTGTTAAAAGTTTAGGCAAACTAATATAAATTTTAGAACCATATGGATACATGATGAAATTAATTCAAAGAATTTTCCACATTAAAAGTTCAAGCTGGTAAATTGTTACTGAATTATAATTAAACGGCCGGTATCAACATATCAACATACAAAATGTTTATTTATTTATTTATTCATTTATGTAATATCAAGTCTTATATGCCAAAATAACAATATTACAAGTAAAAAATACCTGATGCTTATAACTATGTATTTTTAATTCATAAATTCAATAAAAACATTGTTCATAACACCCTGTTATAAAAAATATAGTTGATATACAGGGTGGCTGATGAAAGCCGCTACCAAAAAAAAATGTAATAACTTTTTTTCTATTTAATGAATGTGGTCCATTTTTTTTTATTTTGCAGATTGATTTTTAGATTTGACAAAAATGGATAACTGGGACACCGAAACAAGAATTTGGATTGTCCTCCGAGCAGATGGACCATAATGAGACTTGTAAACAATTTTTCCGAGCATGGGACAGTCAACAGAAGACCTTACAATCGAAATCCTTCAGTTCGAAAAGAGGAAACAATCGCTGCTGTAGCTGCTGCGATACAACACAATCCAAGAGTTTCGACAAGAAGCTTATCTGCTCAAATGGCTATAAGCAGACAGTCATTACAGTCAATTATGCACAAAGACTTGGAGTTATTCCCATATAAAATTCAAATGGTCAACAAACTGAACACTGCAGACTTGCCGATTTGCTTGGAATTTTGCCAGAAGATGCTTCAAATGGTGGAAGAGGATGGAAACATGTTGAACTGTCTTTTCATGTCTGGCGAGGCCCATTTCGATTTGAACGGTAACGTAAACAAACAAAATTGTCGAATATGGAGTGCTTCCAATCCACAGACACTCCATGAGACGGTATTGCATCCACTTCGTGTCACAGTGTGGTGTGCAGTTTCATCACGCTGCATTGTCGGGCCCTACTTCTTCGAAGAAAACGGTCACCCCATTACGGTTACTGGAGACCGTTACTTGAGCATGTTGAGAGAGTTTTTCTATCCAGAATTACGCCGAAAGAGAATTCCTTTTAACTCTGTGTGGTTTCAGCAAGATGGTGCACCTCCTCACATAGCCCAACCTGACTTTTTCTTGTGGGGTTATTGCAAACAGGAAGTTTACAAAGCAAACCCAACAAATTTGAATGAACTAAAGCAATCCATTCGAGCAACAATTGCGGCTATTCCTGTCTCAACTCTCCAAGCAGTAATGAACAACTTTTTGCTAAGATGCCGCACATGCATCAACGAGCACTCCATTATTTTTAAAACAAATTAAACTATATTTAATAAAATTGAATGAGCTTTACATTAATAAAAGAAAAATTTATTCCATACACTGAAAAAAAAGTTATTTGAGTTTCTTAATGTAGCAATATTTAGCAGCCACCCTGTACATTCATATATCACTATGGCAAATACTAGATCCGGGATTTTTAAAAACGTAATTGGATTCGGGATTTGTTAAATCCCGAAAACTAGGGGATGGCATTCGTAATAAATAGTGCTGAAGAATCCGCAGTACTTTCTTTATACTTACTAACAAGCAAATAAATATTTAAGCGAAGGCTATGCAAAAGCTGCAATTATTTCAAAACAGAGTTATTTTGGCCTGAAACGTTTTATCTTTTACTCTCTAAGACATTTTTAATAAAATCAAAGTGTCTACTAATCGAAAAAAGTAAGTAAAATGTCACTAGTGTCCCGTTTATTGAAATTGTTTAAGGTTAATAAATCTCTAAAATGCAGGGTAAATAAATTTAAAGCCATTGGCCCATAATTATAGTCATAGAAAAAACATACTTTAAGTAAAAGTAGACTTTTTAACAACAAAAACATCTAAATTTTGTTCTGAATTTAAAACAAAAGCATGCTTTTGCTTAAAGTATGCTTTTTCTATGACTATGATTATGGGCCATTATTTACAGTTTTGATGGAAACTGTGCACACTATATACATATATAGGCACAATTTATATGTTGATTAAAAATCACTTAAACGTCAACTATTATACAACGTACAGTGGGAAGCAAAACTGTTCGGATGTTTTGCATTAAGGATGGTGCTTTTGGATGCGCTCATGCGGCCTATGCCAAAAGTATTATTTTCCATCAGACTGGGGCCAAATTACCGCATTCGATATTGTGTAAAATTTATCGGAATATTCTTATTTGAGATTATGGCATTCGATATCGAGCAAGAAATTTAGTACATTTTATCATAATTTCGATATCGAAATCATTTTTCGATACGATAGCTCATTCGATCACGAATGCGGTAATTTGGCCCCTGGTATCGGTTGACTTCCAGTCATCTACTGTCCAATTTTTGTGGGCGTTTTTTTACATTTCTTTTTTACACTGGCTACTATACAAATTCTATCTATTTAATGTGCGTCTAACCCTCCAGGAACTGACATCCTTACCAATACTTTTTGCAGCATTGTTTGGGGTCTCGCTGTAATAATTATTTAGCAAACGTTCAATCAGCAAGCTACATTACCCCGGTTTTTTTCACATCATTTACCGTAGATTATTTTGCAATAAATTTATTTATCCCATTGTTTTCAATATGAGTTGGCGTTTTTCTTATATTTAAAGATCTTTTAATTTTTTATTTAAAAATCACAAGTCAAACAATAATGCACAAATAGAGCAATAAAATCTTGATAACGAGATCGCAACAAACAAAAGCACCAACGGGTCAAATACTGTTACAGTTTAACAAAGAAATGTCGTTATATAATGTTTCTTGTACTGTGCAAAAGTGTCCTCCAAATAGTAAATTTTTTGTTTTTATTTTTTTGAAGCAATTTATGTGAGTTTTTGTGCTTTATAATTTAGAATAAGGTTCAATTAAATAAAAAAATGCATATGGGCTAATCCGAAAATTTTTAAACCAAAGGCAGAAATTTTAAGTTGCTAAAAATCCAAATGAATAATAGGGTGCATATTCAAGCTTCAAAATACATAAGCAATAAAATCTTACGGTGGTTTGTTTGTTCTTGGCAGAGGCTAACCTAAACGTACCTCTTCCTTTCATTTATTCTTGTAAAAAAGTGTATTTTTCATGGTCAAAAAAGTGGGCAAAACAGTCGTTTCAGTTTTAGCGTTTAGCAAAACTTTAATTTATTTAATTTTCTTTTATTTAAGATAAAAATCATATTTGTAAGTTATCTAATATATATTAACAATTTGAACTAAAAATGGGTACACTGTGTGTAACGTCCGTAACGGAAAATGGGTTTTTTAAATTTAACATAATGAATTTTAATAATTTTGATTTATGCACTTTATCTAATGAAAAAAAAAAGAAATATGTACCTTAATTACACTTTTTTTATAAATATAAATGACAAAGTGTGTAACGTCCGTAACGGTATGAAAATACCCAAAAATTTTATTTTAATATTATGAGGTGGAAGTAAGTGTTTGAAATGGATTTTCACCTGCTGAATCTGAATCTGGGCTTAAAATTACTCTAGGTTGCCGAGAATCCGAAAAACTTCACCTCTAAGTAACAAAAAGTGTGTTTAAATAATATGCGATCCCCCAATCTGCAACTTAAATTGAGATGAATTTCAAATTCTTCTGAACCTAAAATAATTCCTAATTAATAACCATGTTGTAAACCGCAACCCCCATGCCTCCTTCAAATATTTGGTGGTACGCCCATGCATGCAATGTTTACGTACTGGATTTTCCGTTGGAAATCTTTAAGAAATTCTTGCTTTGATCTCAAAATTTTGCCAAACTTCATTTCAATTATAAACGCGTGTGGTGACAAATATATTCGTATTAATTAAAATGAGTTCAAATGCAGACAGAACAAAAAATTTGTTAAGCGAAAAGTTTGGCTACTAGTAAAAGCCCTCGAGATTTTCAAAAATTAGCAAAAAAAAATATTTAAATGGCGTTTTCCTAATTTAGGTTGGTAAATATTATGTCAAAGCTACATCTGCTCTTCCAGCTCTTAAATCATATCATTATTTGTTGGGCTTTTCCAATGGCAATACTATAAAAGTAGCTCGAACAACTGGGTCTATTAAATGTAAGATACAATGTTAAAGGTGCCGGACTATCAGTCAAAGGGTTGCGGGTTCGATTCCCGCCAAAGACTCTGGGTAGACCAGTCAGACATATATAGACCAGTCAGACATATGTAGACGAGTCAGACATATATAGACCAGTCAGACATTTTGGTAGAGAATCTAAGGCATCGCAATGGACCATACTGGTCTCTGGGTGAGGGTGTGAGGTGACTCACACCAGCCTTCCTACCTAACCTAACCTAACCTACAATGTTAAACATTTAAAGAAATAAATGAATATAAGCTAATACAAGAGTAATGAAATATTCTATAATTTTTTGTAACTAATAAATTAATAATTACAAGGTTAAAAAGATTTTTAAATACATGAATGTTTTTTATATACACAATTTGGTTTAATGGAAAAAGTGTAACGTCCGTAACAGACAAAAATTAAGATTTTTGTTTAACGGAACTACTTAGCCATCTTTTCTAAGCTGGATTGATATGGTCATATATTCCACAAAATTTTTGTATTTGGACTTTTTTGTTTATTATGCAAAATTAGCTAAAAAATGTGGAAATGCACATAAGCCTCAAAGTCGACTTTCACTTTTTGTAACGTCCGTAACGGAACTTTAAGCTAGCATAACTTTTTTTAAAAAACAGTTAACCTTTAAGTTTAAAACAGGTTTTAAAGTACTCCCAAATAACTGCATTTTGCAAAAAATTTCATGAAAATGTTCCATTGTGAACGCCAGCTGTGTCAATTTTAACAAGCAAATTTGCGTACGAATGTAACGTCCGTAACGCAGAAATAGCCATATGATAATACACTTATGTATGTATAATATATTTGTATTACTTCCATTACGTTACTTTCTTAATGCAAAACATGCGGACAGTTTTGCTTCCCACTGTATATATATAAATAATAATAAATTTTTTTTGAATGGGAATATGTATATATGTATATAAGATTCTTAAATAGAAACGCTGATTTAAAGTTTCAAAATGAACGGAACTGACCCTCCCTCCCAAATACGAGTATAACGGGTTTAGTATACTTGTAAATCCGAATATAAAAACAGCAAACGAAAAGAACAAAAGGACAAGAGTAGATGATTGCCGGAAGTCGTGAGAAATGATGATAATTTACCTCTCTACTAGTTGCTTCATCACTTCCCATTTCTGATTCCATGGAAAATAAACCTCTTTCCTCGTACAATAGAGAAAGGCAAAACGAAATTTTTTTTGTTCGGTCCATATTTGACCATAGACCCCATTTAAAGTAAAAATATAGTTCTTATAGGTATATATATTGTTGTACTAAATTTTATGATGGTCGGTCCATAATTGGTCATAGCTCCCATATAAGGACCACATTCGAAAAAGCCATTTATCTTTATTTATATCTTATAAATATCGGTACCGACTGAAACCTTTATATATATCATTTAAATATACACAGTAATCATTCCACAAAATTTTGTGAATTTTGAACAATATTTCTCGATATCCCGCATATAAGGCCCACTTCCGAAATCACTTTAATACCAATATGTATCTTAAATATACCGTTATTACGTTGAAATTCGACGTGAGATATCCTCATATGCATAAAATTCACTGTTCCAATATTTAAGAAGTTCGGCCCATGATTTGTCATAGCTGCCATATAAGGCCCATTTCCGAAAAACAATTAACCGACAAAAATATCTAGTAAATTCGATATCGAACCTTTTATATGGATTAGAAATTTTAATGCAGAAATCATATTAATATCGGTTATACGGCAATTATGCTATTGGATTTTGTGGCTGTTAGTCAATAATAGCTCCTGAATTAAGTCCACTTCCAAGCATAACAACCAACCATACAACTCTTGTAAATAACGTTATTGAGATGAAATTCAACCAAAATAAGCCCAAAATAAATAAAAATTATGTTACTGGATACTGGATTTAGAAGCTATTAGTCCATAATTGGTCCACCCATAAATATCATGTAAATAGAGCTATTGATATCAAATACAACCGAAAGAGGTCTCACTTTATAATCTTACCCTTTTTGAATACTCTGTTTCTTAACTTGTGCTGAATATGAAAAAATGTTCTTTTAGTTATATGGTGAATTTCACGTCGTGACCCAATTTTTAAAAATCGATGTCTTCTGATTTGGATGAAATTTGCAATAACAAATTAAATTTGAAAGCCAATAGTGGGATTCCCCTAACAAACAAAGAAATGATCAGCCTGAGAAAAACCAAGGACAGCGCATCGTATTGGACTTGACTGAAGGTTTGAAAGGTCAAAATATCACGGCTGATAATTTCTTTTCGTCGTTTGATTTGGCGCAAAAGCTTTTGGAAAGGAAACTGACATACGTCAAAATAAAACATTAATTCCACCGAAGTTGCTCATATTCAAAAAAGTTCCTTTATATACTTCAACATTTGCTTTCAATGAAGTCGCAACATTAGTTTCATACAACAGCCATAAAAACAAAGGTACTGTTTTGATGAGTACGATGCACAAAACGGCAGAAGTTGATGCCAATGGACCAAAAAAGAAGCCTGAGATTGTGTCTTATTATAATTCAACAAAAGGTGTGTAACTTTTTGCCAGTGTTCATAGATTTTTAGTAAACAAAATTTAATTTTGTTTTCTTTTAGGAGGCGTAGATACTGTCGACCAAAAGATTGGCTACTACAGTACTAAACGCAAAACAAATCGATGGCCGAATGTTGTTTTTGCAAATATGATAGATATATCAGCATTGAATGCGCTTATATTGTTTTCTGAAATCGATGATTCGTGGGCACCCAGTGATCCAAATCGTAAGCGACCGGAATTTTTACGACTATTAGCACTTTCTTTGGCCAAAGAACATATGATGAACCGAACCAACATACCCAAACAAAATTTTTCAGCAGAGTTATTGGCTGAGGTAAGAGCATCTACCACAGACCCCGTAGCTTCTACCAGTGATACAAGAAACCCACCTGCTAGAAAACGTGGAATTTGTGGTTGCTGCAAATCAAAATGCGATAGTAAATGTGTTATCTGCAGCAAATTTATTTGCAAACTAAGCCGAAAAATTGTTTGTACATCCTGCATAGAAGCGAATAAATAAAAAATTACAATGGACCAAAATGGTCCTTAACATAAAATTTGTAACTGTTTATTTTTCTCCCTTCCAATTTATGTTAGACACTTAATTATTTGAATAAAAACATTGATTTAGAAAAAAACCACGTGAGCTGACGTTTCAAGTCGATATGTTTTACCGTCGTAAAATTGTCTTTCAAACAATATATAAAATTAAATTTGCACTAAGACTGAATAGAAAACACAGAATAAGAATATTCTAGTCCTAAAACCAGTGTAGTTTTTATATATCTTCTTAGATTTAGGTAGAGGGTATTTAAGGTTCGGCACAGCCGAATATTGGACTTGTTTTTAAATAAATTATTTATTACTGTCGTTGCTGAACCTAAGTAATTATTTATTGTTGTTTATATTGACATTTAGCTAAGTAAGCAATTTACTTGGATACAATGAAAAATTTTGAACCCATCTATAGAACAAAACACCCTACGTTCCATAGGACATATTTTTAAGTACTTATCCATTTTATGCAGTAGTTTCTCCATTACGAACAAACACATCTATGTTTTGAACATAGACGATATTCTATATAATATGTAGTTCCATATAAAGAGTTAGCTGCTATTGTCCATATCTCCTATTACTTGGTAGCTTATGTTGTAGGAATTGCGTAATATAAATACGCTACTGTGTCACAGTAAATATGACACAATAAATATGACTCCAAATAGATTTCAATTTAATATATATTTGGTTTTATGATTTCATTAGATAAACTGAAACCAATATTGCCTCACAAAAAATCGTTAAATGATTTATTGTCATTTTTCATTTTAATATCGTTCTTAATGCAAATGTATGTATGTATATGCATTTACATAGTTTTTTACTTTTTACGTACTTATTAACAATGACTTCAGCAGTAACTTCAGACAGTGTATGAACGTCGATTTCACATTTTGTATTCATCGCCAATTTATAGCGATCCAATAGTTTAGTGTCCTCCAAATAAGCCGTGTAACTCACTAAAGCATTTCCAAAGGCAATAACTTTGCTAAATTTGAATAAATTTACAAAAGTTAAATTTCGTTCCAACTTAAGCATTTTAACTTTAATGTAGTTATTTAATAAAACACGTACATGTCGGTGCATTTTTTAAATGGAATACAGGACCATAGACTGGGTGTTGATTGTTTCATGGTTGAAAATGTGAAAAATACCTATGTATGTTTCTTTTAATAACAGACTTTTATTTTGATATATTTTTACTTTTTTTTTATTTCTATACCGCTAAACTAAACTGTATTATTTTACTTCAACGTTTTATAATAAACTACGAGTAATTGTAAATACTGGGCAAAATCTTTACCAAGCACGTCCCATACCACAATTTAAAATGTAATTATAAAAAACCTAATGGTTATTTTTAATATTTTTCATGAAACAAACAGTTTTCTGCGGTTTTTAACCTCAAGTTAAAAAGTTTAACATATTAATGTTAAACTTTACTCACCCACCCTCTACACCATTCTTGCCCAACACTACTGTACATAAGTGCTTTCTGTTAGTGTATTTAATTAAAAAGAGCTTTAAAAGCTCATTTACTAACAGTGCTTCCCAAACCATGTTTTCGAATGGTGTGTTTTTTACGAATTTTGTTGTCTAAAAATAGAAAAAAATTCCCATATTCTTTTTTCTAAAAAAGTTCGCATAAATAGAACATCCGGTGTTGTTTTTCAAAACACGACAACCACACCACACACGCACACAGCAAAAAGGACGACGCCGCACTGAGGACGTGTGCGGAGCGGACCGGCGACGGATGACCGACCGACACACGCTCTAGAGACGACAGGAGGACAGGAAAGAAAAAGAGCGCTGACTGACGACTGACGAAATGGAGACGAGAAAAAAAAAGACGGAAAAATTTTTTTTTCTGTCGTGGTGAAAAAATCGTGGTGAGTATAAAAACTCGTGGTGAGTATAAAAAATCGTGGTGAGTATAAAAAATCGTGGTGAGTATAAAAAATCGTGGTGAGTTTTTAGAAATTCACCACAAATTCCGTTATTCCAAATTTTTCAAGGTCATTGAAATTTGTCATCCTAAAAGCAGGCAATGGATTTGCGGTTTACAGTTTTACGGCTGGTTGCTGAATTAGCTAACAAATAAGAAATTCACCACAAATACCGTTTTTCGAAAACTTTGCTGGATACCGGTATTGTTAAAAGCTCAAAAAAGCTTTATGTGATAAAAAAAATCACATGAAACTTTCATGAAAAGATGTTGCAGAAGTTCATTTTGTGAAAAACATATGAAATGTATCTGGTAATATTATTTTTTCACAGCGAAATAATTAAAGTGGCAATTGTTTCACGTGGAATTTTCAATAACAGTTGACTGTCTGTCATCTAAAAGCTCTTCTGTCGCAACAATATCTATTACTTGTTGTGCTGCTGCACATGCGGCCAGTAATATTTGTTTATTCATTTTTATTTAACGATTTCGATTCAGCACAGATTTTTAAATTTTTTTAACTTTTATTTATTTTCGATTCAAATTCACAAAAAAGCAAAACATAATATGTGTTTTGTTTACAAAAGTACATTAGCTACACGTCAAATTTTCCGTATGAAATAATTAATGTTGCTCAATCAACATTTTCCCAAATTTGAACAGAGTACTTTTTTAAAAAGTTAACCTGCCTTTCTTTGCACATGCAAGTACTTGCATGCGAGTGCTGTGTACGTATTATATACGTAAACTTATTCGAAAAACTCGACTAGCTCTGCAAGTGAAAAAATTTGAGTGTATTAGTAAAAAATGTGAGTGTATTAGTTTCTCGAACTGTTACTTGCATGTGTAACCCGGGTAAAAAATAAATTAATTACATCTGGTACAAAAAACAAATTTGTTTAGTTTATTTTTTATTTTTGTTAAGTTTTTTATTTTTTATAAAAACACTGAATGAACTGTTTAAGACTGTTATTAATAGTATATCTTTTATGTGAAATTTTTCAATAAACTTTTATTAAATAAGAAAGAAAATCTAAAGCTGGAGGTCCACAACTCGCGTTTGGGCGTCAACGCGTTTTAAGCTTTCTAAACGTTTTAAGCGTCAGGGATTTCTAGTTACATGCGAAGATTTTTCGCGTCAATATTTTTTTTTATATGTATGTACTTTTGGAGGTGATGCCGTATGCCCAGCTGATTTTTTTTTTATACGAAGTTTTTTGTCGGTATGTTTGTCAAACTCATAGAAAATGTTATTTCAACTGTCATCATGGACATCATCTTTAAAATAAATTTGCTTTGCATTTGTCAATGTCATCTGTGACGCGTGCACCGCGTTCAAAAGTAGAAAGTAAACGAACTTTTCGCGTTTCAAGCGTCAGCGCGTCCTACGCTTTTGAGTGTCTTAACTCATACAACTACACTGATTCTACTCTTTTGGCGCGTGAAACGCGTAGACGCTTGGTGTGGACCTCCAGCTTAAATTAGGTGCGATTTTTTCCAAATGGCGCGTTTTTTTTTTCTCCATGTTGGTGCGTTTTGAAATTTCAAAGTTGACCACGCGGATTATTTACAAATAAAAGAGTTGATACCAAGGTGAATTTAAATACAAGGTGACAGCATTGCTACAACAATTACAACAAGGCAAGAACAACAGGCATTTTTGTTTGTGTAAAAACTTTCGTCACTGTCAAAAACATCTTTTTTTTATATAAACTTTGACTATTTGTAAACAACTTTTTGACATTTTCAATTTCACCATGAATAATCAGCTGGCGCTATTCTGTCACCTTGTATTTAATTTCACCATGGTTTATTTTACTGTGTCACACAGTCTGTGTGCAAACATAAAAGAGAATCTAAATTTTGCTGGATACAGGCAGGGCTGCCAGATAAATTTCGGAAAAAATCGTCAAAATCCCGATAAAAAAGAAAAAAATCGTCATTTCGAATTTTAAAAATCGTCAAAAAAATCGGAAAAATAAAAAGTCACTATTTCTAATAGTATGTTTCCACGACGACTTGAATCACCTGCTTCGCTGTCTGAATCATGTTTATGAATCTTGCTGTTTACATGACCAAAAAACTTGTTTCGATTTGACAGTTGTTTTTAATAAACAAACAGAATAAAGAAAAACAGAATTTACAATTTGTGAAAAATATTTTTTTTAATGGACAAAAAAAGTAAGTGGAAATTAGTTAGCTTATTTGAAAAAAACATACATTCGTAAGTCTTTACTTCCAGCAAAAAAAATAATAATTTGCTTTGTTTACAATAATATTAAATTTGTACAGCTAGTGCAGATAAACTTGCGATAAAAATTAGAGAAGAGAGCAATTTTTCGTGCTTCGCAAGTGGATTCAATATGAATCTACTTGATTCGCTCTTGAAATTTTGTATGGTGAAGCAAGTTGTTTCGCTCATGATTGGGGTGTGAAGCATGAATAGAGAGCGAAGCATGTATCGTGGAAACATAGTATAATAGTATTTTGAAATCTTTATTAAAACGAAAACATAAAAATTCAATTTTATATAGTCTCTTGTACAATACATATCAAAATACGTAAATTTTAACTTTTTACATAACAAATCACAAAAAATTTTATGTTAAACACAACTTGTGTATTATTTAATATTTAATATCTTAGTCCGTTTTCACTTCTATAATTCTCACTCGTCAAAGCAAGTATTTTTGGAAGAGAAGGGAAAGAAGAACAAAAGGGGTACAAACTTGACGGTACTGTCAATTTTCTTATTTCATTTTGTTTTTTTTTCATGCATGTTGATTTACATTAAAAAGTACGAAAATTGAATTGACATGTTTGATGAAATGGGAAGTTCAAAAGAGAATTGAACAAAAACTGGTCTGCTAAAACTGAATAGTGTGAAACAATATTTTATAAATAAATTGTAGAATTCAGCATATTTTATTAATTCAGGTTAAATTACAATGTCAAAACAATTTATTTTATTAAGTTTTAAATAACATTTTGAGTATAGAATTCAACATATTTTCAAAGAATTCCGTATTTTTGTTATTTAAATTTATTCGGCTGAATATGCTTTCGACGTTTTGTTAAAATAGGAGAAGTTTTTGTAGAAGAATTTCCCCGTGGAAATTCAGAAATTGTTTCCTCTTAAAATTTTAGTTCCTGGAATTCAGTATTTAAAATTGATTTTTATGTTTACACATAAATAAGTAATTTCGACTATCCTGTCTCAATATTATTTGCAATTATTTTACTTGAACTTAACAACAATAATTAAGAAAACACTACTATCACTTAGTTTTGTTTTTGAAATAGTTGTTGTCTCAAAAAAAGAGAGAATTTGGTAACAAAAACATTAATAAAATTGGGCGTGCACAGGCTGTTTTCTCAAACAACTCCATTTCAGAGGTTCTCCCAGTATTAAGAGGTGTACCACAGGGTTCTATCCTGGGTCCTCTGTTATTTTTTTTTATATATTAATGACCTCCCTTTGCAGTTATCGCATTGTAATATACATATGTATGCTGATGACGTGCAATTGACACTCGGATTTCCTCTTAATGACTTAACTGAATATGTGGCCAAATTGAATAGCGATCTGTCAAGAATACATTGCTGGGCAACGGCAAATGGGCAACCCATAAAAATCTAAATGTTTGCTAATACAAAAGAGACGTTCTGCACAGATTTGCGAACTCAACATACTTCTGAATAACGTACCTATAGAAATTGTGTCACACTCAAAAAACCTTGGGATAGTTTTCAATGATAGGTTGACTTGGTCAAATCATGTTAATGCTATTGTAGGTCAAACGTATGCTAAACTAAAATCTAAAATTCCTGTACTTTAATTATAAGATTAAATCTTGTTGTACAGGATAAACACATTAAATAAATAAATAAATAAATAAAAATAAATAAATAAAAAATTTATAGAAAATTTTAATAATTCAGGAAATCGTCATTTTCAATGAAAAAATCGTCAAATCGTCAAATCTAGCAGCTATGGATACAGGTCTTGTTAAAAGCTCAAAAAAGCTTTTTACTAAAAGAGAGCACAAGTCTGTTCATGTGGTTCCACATTATTACCTTTACAAAATCACAGCTGTTCATATAGTATATTAAAGGATTGCCATGACATTTTTTGGGACTTAATAGTGGTGATTTCTAAAAAATTTAAGAAAAAATCTGTTGTGTACTTTTTAGTAAAATCTAAAACAACCTGTTGGAAATTAAAACGTTTATACAAAGGATAATTAGAAGAAATAAAATGTTGAACAAAGTTATTCTAGATGTACATATTTACACATAAGTGTTGGTATAAATAATTACACACCTTTCCCATTCGTATTTGAAGTATTTCAAATTAATTTATATTTAGAATATTGGGTATAAATGAAACTACACAAAACAGCTACATATGAACAACTTGTCAGGTTATAACTATTTGGTTATATGTATTAAATATGAACGTCATATAAAATTTCATATGAATCGTTTCGTTAACTTCTAAATAAGTAGATAGATATGTATATTCACCTTTTTAATAAAATTAAAAACATAAACTATTATTTTTTACAAATATATGTAATGATTTAATTACTAACAAATGTAAAAAGTAAATTAGGTATTGAGATATTGAAAATGGACAAAGTCTGTTAAGAAGGATTTGAGTTATAGATCAAAGTTTCAGACTATATTTATATTTTTCAAATATTTTTTGCTATTTTCATCAAATATAATGCAGATAATACCACGAAATTCTGCGAACTTTATTTATTTTATAGAAGAAAAAGTCCTGTTGAAAATGGTAGGAATCAGTCTACGATTTATTTAGCCCCCATACAAATGTCTTCCCGGAATATGGCTTTATGTTACATAAATGTCTATAGAATAGCCGTATCCACATTCTGCAATAATAAGTTTCATGCTAAGTGAAATCTCAAAACAATATTTTGTTTTCATCGGTTCATATTTTGACATAGCCCCCCATATAAAGTCCACTTTCGGAAATTACTTAAAAATGCATAAATCTCTTATAAGCATGAGTAACAAGTTTAAATTCGACAAAAATAGTCCATACATATACAGAAATATTCAAATAATGATCGGTCCATATTTGACCCTAGTCGTCATATAAAGTTCACTTTGAAAAATCACTTAAATGCGCAAAATTCTTTTAAAAAAATTATTATTACTTTGAAATTCAACAAAAATAATTCGCATGTACATATAAATCGTCGTACAGAATTTCATGACGATTGGTCCGTTTTAGGTCATAGTTCCCTTATGAAAACTCATTAACCTACATAAACATCTATATCGAACCGAAATTTTACACAGATCAGTTATACAAGCTCCGCTTCCGAGAATAACCACAGAGTACACAGAGTTGAGAATTTTGACGTTTTTTGAAGCCAAAACCAGTTGCCTAGGGCTTTTTGATACTTAATTTATAAATAGTTTGTTAAAGTAAATCTCTTTATGTTACGCGCTCCAAAAATATAAACAAAGTTTAAATTATTGATTATAACTGGAATATGCATAAAATTCTTATAAATGTCGTTATTGAGATGAAATTCAACTAAAACAAACCTAAAATAAATTGAAATTACGGTACAATATTTTATAGAATTCCCCCATAATATGTGACTTACTTATTTTATTTCAAATCGTGGATTTCACATACCTAAACTATTTTATGTAGTTTTGGAAAACAATTTCTAAAATACAACGCGAAATTTTACAGAAGCTTTTCTTATTTTTACAGAATTTATTCAAAATATAATGACTTGCCCCATTTGGGAAAAATTAGCCTAGTAGAACAGGAGTTATAAAAAAATATGGGACACCCACGATATATATACAGTTTATTTGAAGCAAGCAGACTGTGGAAAAATGCAACTACAATTCATTACAAAAAAAAAAACAACAAAAATAAAAATTTTATTTGCAAAACACCAACAAAAAATTGTATTTCTTTTTAAATGTAATGTAACGATTCAATGAAGAAAAAGTTATCTAAAAAATTATAATTCACTGAAAAGAATAGTTCAAATTTTAAATATTTATTAATAGTTTTTTACAATGGAAAAAGTAACTTCCGTTCAACAGCTGGAGGATGAAATTTGTCACTTCAAGACTGGGAAAATCCAACAGAAGATCATCGATATTGTAGCATTGAGTTCCTCAACAGTTCAACACAGAATTGATAAGTTTCGCTGATGAAATAGAGTAAGATTAGAATAATAAGTCCCCATCTGTGAGCCCTAAAATTGACAGTCGAAGTGGAAATGTGGCCGTAAATGTCAAAATATTAAGTACGACACGAACGATTGAAGCGAAAAGCGATATAGATGAAATCCTTTCCCACATACTTGTAGGAACTGGAGGAAATAAGACAAAAAGATCGGAATGAGAACGGGACTATAAAATACTGACTTTTTAGGACTGAAAACATTAGTTGAACAGTGTTCATTGTGGGGATGAATTCCATCTCGTAATCTTTAAATATTTTCACTGGTTCCAAAAAAAGTTGCCGATGTTCCCAACAAAAATAAAAGTTTTTTTTTCATTTTAAGATACCGTTTCTCAAAACGTTTATCCTGGGTTTAGTGTTTGAAAGGAAAAAAATTAAATTGTTTAAGTTTTTATGTTTTTTAGATATTTTTGCAAAGAAAACATTACAATATTGGTATTTATTCGTGTAAGACCAAACATAATCTTTTAGGTTTTTAGGATACAGCAACGTGTAATTAATTAAGGACACGGTACAAACATGTGAGCTTGAAGCAAATAATACAGATTTTATGATATTCTCAAAATTTGTCGTAGTTTAGTCAATTTAACTTTTATTCCTAGAAAACAACTGTATATTGTGTAAAATTAATTACTATTTATGAATCTGAGTCATATTTTAAAATAACATTGATATCAGTTGTGCATATAATTAGGGACATACCACAAATTTTACAAAAAAATAATTATTTATGTATATAAAAATAAATCCATATTTTGTTGCAAATCCATTGTTATCGATAACAGTTTAACATCTGCGACGCATTGAGGTCACCAAATTTTTACATACACTACTTGGAACGGCTTCCCAAGATTTCTATGTTTCGGCAAAGAGATCATTAAAATTGCATATTTTTACAGAGCTTACTTTGTTTTTTACGGCTAGCCATAAGTTCTCAATAGGGTTATAGAACCTTTTGCATGCTTCAAAGTGGCGTGGGTGTACTTTGGCTTTCACCACTCTGAAAGCCATTGTATTACGGGAGGCTGTCCTCAACGGTCATGTTTATCCCCTATTCTTTATAATTTATACACATCTGATGTGCCTTAAATAGACTACTGCACTTTGTCAATTTTCGCAGATGACACTGCAATTCTCAGCTCTGAAATTATGGCTGTTGATATTATAGCCAATCTACAAAGACCATTATCTGATATTGTAACCTATTTTGATAAGTGGAAAATCATGTTAAGCTATGAAAAAACACAGGCGATATATTTTACAAGAAAGTGAAAAGAATGTTACATACCACAAACCAATATTATTATAAACAAGTAAGAGTGCTATATTCGGCTTTGCCGAATCTTAAATACCCTTCACCTAAGCGTAATAAGAAATACAGAAACTACACTAGACTAGAATATCCTAATTCTGTGTTTTCTATTCAGTCTTAGTGCAAATTTTATTAGTATTTGATATATTGTTTGAAAGACAATTTTACGACCAACATAATTTATGTTAAATATTTTGAAATTTTGTCTAATTTTCACCATTTTTAATTGATTTAATTACCAATTCTTACCATAATTTGCAGAGTCTGTCTGATGTTCATAATAATCTTGAGTGTAACTTAACAAACAGAGTATAAAAAAGGGGTACAATTCGGCTTTAGTGATTTTGCTTAAAAAAAAAAAAAAAACAAAATCAAATAGGGCTTTTAGAAGAGATACCAGCAAAAAAAAAATTTGTTGGCGGTCACGCCTATTTTCGAGGGGGCGGGCCCTTAAAGTTGAAAATATATAGGCCTATATCTCGGGAACTACTGGGTGTCTGATAATTTGTAATACATTAAATAAAAGGTATTAAAAATACCTTTCCAACGATATATATCATGATTATAAAATGTGGACTGAATATGGGTTAAATCCGAAAAGAATATTTTTTGAACGGAATTTATTTGTTTTTTGGAAATGGTTCTATATGGCAGGTATGACAAATTATGGGCCGATCTTCTTAAATTTTGGAACAGTTATTTTCATGCATATGAGGATATTTCACGTCGAATTTCATCATAATAACGGTATATTTAAGATATATATTAGTATTAACGTGGATTTCGGTAGTGGGTCTCATGTGGGGGATATAGTCAAATATGGACCGATATTCTCAAAATCCAGCAGTTTGATTTAGGCATGTATGTAAATGATCCGTGTAAAATTTTGGATTGGTACCCTTATTTATAAGCGATTTATGAGTATTAAAGTGATTTTCGGAAGAGGGCTTTATATGGGGCATACGGTTAAAAATAGACCGAAATTCACAAAATTTTGTGGGATGATTTTTGTATATATTAAAATGATCTGTGCAAAGTTTTGAGTCGGTACCGATATTTATACAATATATATAGGGAAAAATCTCTTTTTCAGATGTGGTCCTTGTATGGGAGCTATGACCAGTTCTGGGCCGACCACCATAAAATTTAGTACAGCAATTTATTTGCCTATAAAGAGTATTTATGTCAAATTTTAGCCGTTTAACATTATTTATATCTGTTTTATATGTATTTAAGTGAATTTTGTAAGTGGACTTTATATGGGGTCTATGGTCAAATATGGACCGAACTAAAAAAAATTTCGTTTTGCGATTTCTTTTTGCACAGAACTTAGTTTTGCTGAATTTTGTCTTGATATTCCAATTTTATAGGCATTTATGTATAATTGAGCAATATTTCGGGAAGATTTTTGTATGGGAGCTATGACCATTTCTGGGCCGATTACCATAAAATTTGGTACAATAATTTATTTGCCTATAAAGAGTGTTTATGTCAAATTTTAGCCGTTTAACATTATTTATATCTGTTTTATATGTATTTAAGTGAATTTTGTAAGTGGACTTTATATTGGGTTATGGTCAAATATGGACCGAACTAAAAAAATTTCGGTTTGTGATTTATTTTTGCACAGAAATTAGTTTTGCTGAATTTTGTCTTGATATTCCAATTTTATAGGCATTTATGTATAATTGAGCAATATTTCGGGAAGATTTTTGTATGGGGGCTATGACCATTTCTGGGCCGACCACCATAAAATTTGGTACAATAATTTATTTGCCTATAAAGAGTGTTTATGTCAAATTTTAGCCGTTTAACATTATTTATATCTGTTTTATATGTATTTAAGTGAATTTTGTAAGTGAACTTTATATGGGGTCTATGGTCAAATATGGACCGAATTAAAAAAAAATTTCGGTTTGTGATTTCTTTTTGTATAAAACTTATTTTTGCTGAATTTTGTCTTGATATTCCAATTTTATAGGCATTTATTAATCATTAAGCCATATTTCGGGAATATATATATTTGTATGGGAGCTATGAGAAATCATGGACCGATTCTTACTATTTTCCGCACACTTTCTTCTTTTGTAGTACAAACAACGTATACAAAATTTCATGGTATTATCTGCAATATATTTCAAAATATTGCTATAAAATGGACGAAAAATATCAAATTTTTATAGAGGTGGTCTCAAATATTGGTTCATAACTCTGGTTGACCTAAACCGATTTTGCTGATTTTAAATAGCAAACTTCTCGAAAGCACTTCTGACAGAATTATTGAAGGTTTGGATCCCGAACATATCTTGGGACTTCAAAAAACTGATTTCAACATCCAGACAGACAGACAGACAGACAGACAGACAGACAGACAGACAGACAGACAGACAGACGGACATGGCTTAATCGACTTCGCTATCTATAAGGATCCAGAATATATATACTTTATAGGGTCGGAAAATTATATTGTGGAAATTTCACACGGAATGACAAACTTATATATACCCTTCTCACGATGGTGAAGGGTATAAAAAGGGGTACAATTCGGCTTTAGTGATTTTGCTTAAAAAAAAAAAAAAAACAAAATCAAATAGGGCTTTTAGAAGAGATACCAGCAAAAAAAAAATTTGTTGGCGGTCACGCCTATTTTCGAGGGGGCGGGCCCTTAAAGTTGAAAATATATAGGCCTATATCTCGGGAACTACTGGGTGTCTGATAATTTGTAATACATTAAATAAAAGGTATTAAAAATACCTTTCCAACGATATATATCATGATTATAAAATGTGGACCGAATATGGGTTAAATCCGAAAAGAATATTTTTTGAACGGAATTTATTTGTTTTTTGGAAATGGTTCTATATGGCAGGTATGACAAATTATGGGCCGATCTTCTTAAATTTTGGAACAGTTATTTTCATGCATATGAGGATATTTCACGTCGAATTTCATCATAATAACGGTATATTTAAGATATATATTAGTATTAACGTGGATTTCGGTAGTGGGTCTCATGTGGGGGATATAGTCAAATATGGACCGATATTCTCAAAATCCAGCAGTTTGATTTAGGCATGTATGTAAATGATCCGTGTAAAATTTTGGATTGGTACCCTTATTTATAAGCGATTTATGAGTATTAAAGTGATTTTCGGAAGAGGGCTTTATATGGGGCATACGGTTAAAAATAGACCGAAATTCACAAAATTTTGTGGGATGATTTTTGTATATATTAAAATGATCTGTGCAAAGTTTTGAGTCGGTACCGATATTTATACAATATATATAGGGAAAAATCTCTTTTTCAGATGTGGTCCTTGTATGGGAGCTATGACCAGTTCTGGGCCGACCACCATAAAATTTAGTACAGCAATTTATTTGCCTATAAAGAGTATTTATGTCAAATTTTAGCCGTTTAACATTATTTATGTCTGTTTTATATGTATTTAAGTGAATTTTGTAAGTGGACTTTATATGGGGTCTATGGTCAAATATGGACCGAACTAAAAAAAATTTCGTTTTGCGATTTCTTTTTGCACAGAACTTAGTTTTGCTGAATTTTGTCTTGATATTCCAATTTTATAGGCATTTATGTATAATTGAGCAATATTTCGGGAAGATTTTTGTATGGGAGCTATGACCATTTCTGGGCCGATTACCATAAAATTTGGTACAATAATTTATTTGCCTATAAAGAGTGTTTGTGTCAAATTTTAGCCGTTTAACATTATTTATATCTGTTTTATATGTATTTAAGTGAATTTTGTAAGTGGACTTTATATTGGGTTATGGTCAAATATGGACCGAACTAAAAAAATTTCGGTTTGTGATTTATTTTTGCACAGAACTTAGTTTTGCTGAATTTTGTCTTGATATTCCAATTTTATAGGCATTTATGTATAATTGAGCAATATTTCGGGAAGATTTTTGTATGGGGGCTATGACCATTTTTGGGCCGACCACCATAAAATTTGGTACAATAATTTATTTGCCTATAAAGAGTGTTTATGTCAAATTTTAGCCGTTTAACATTATTTATATCTGTTTTATATGTATTTAAGTGAATTTTGTAAGTGGACTTTATATGGGGTCTATGGTCAAATATGGACCGAATTAAAAAAAAATTTCGGTTTGTGATTTCTTTTTGTATAAAACTTATTTTTGCTGAATTTTGTCTTGATATTCCAATTTTATAGGCATTTATTAATCATTAAGCCATATTTCGGGAATATATATATTTGTATGGGAGCTATGAGAAATCATGGACCGATTCTTACTATTTTCCGCACACTTTCTTCTTTTGTAGTACAAACAACGTATACAAAATTTCATGGTATTATCTGCAATATATTTCAAAATATTGCTATAAAATGGACGAAAAATATCAAATTTTTATAGAGGTGGTCTCAAATATTGGTTCATAACTCTGGTTGACCTAAACCGATTTTGCTGATTTTAAATAGCAAACTTCTCGAAAGCACTTCTGACAGAATTATTGAAGGTTTGGATCCCGAACATATCTTGGGACTTCAAAAAACTGATTTCAACATCCAGACAGACAGACAGACAGACAGACAGACAGACAGACAGACAGACAGACAGACAGACAGACAGACAGACGGACATGGCTTAATCGACTTCGCTATCTATAAGGATCCAGAATATATATACTTTATAGGGTCGGAAAATTATATTGTGGAAATTTCACACGGAATGACAAACTTATATATACCCTTCTCACGATGGTGAAGGGTATAAAAAGGGGTACAATTCGGCTTTAGTGATTTTGCTTAAAAAAAAAAAAAACAAAATCAAATAGGGCTTTTAGAAGAGATACCAGCAAAAAAAAAATTTGTTGGCGGTCACGCCTATTTTCGAGGGGGCGGGCCCTTAAAGTTGAAAATATATAGGCCTATATCTCGGGAACTACTGGGTGTCTGATAATTTGTAATACATTAAATAAAAGGTATTAAAAATACCTTTCCAACGATATATATCATGATTATAAAATGTGGACCGAATATGGGTTAAATCCGAAAAGAATATTTTTTGAACGGAATTTATTTGTTTTTTGGAAATGGTTCTATATGGCAGGTATGACAAATTATGGGCCGATCTTCTTAAATTTTGGAACAGTTATTTTCATGCATATGAGGATATTTCACGTCGAATTTCATCATAATAACGGTATATTTAAGATATATATTAGTATTAACGTGGATTTCGGTAGTGGGTCTCATGTGGGGGATATAGTCAAATATGGACCGATATTCTCAAAATCCAGCAGTTTGATTTAGGCATGTATGTAAATGATCCGTGTAAAATTTTGGATTGGTACCCTTATTTATAAGCGATTTATGAGTATTAAAGTGATTTTCGGAAGAGGGCTTTATATGGGGCATACGGTTAAAAATAGACCGAAATTCACAAAATTTTGTGGGATGATTTTTGTATATATTAAAATGATCTGTGCAAAGTTTTGAGTCGGTACCGATATTTATACAATATATATAGGGAAAAATCTCTTTTTCAGATGTGGTCCTTGTATGGGAGCTATGACCAGTTCTGGGCCGACCACCATAAAATTTAGTACAGCAATTTATTTGCCTATAAAGAGTATTTATGTCAAATTTTAGCCGTTTAACATTATTTATATCTGTTTTATATGTATTTAAGTGAATTTTGTAAGTGGACTTTATATGGGGTCTATGGTCAAATATGGACCGAACTAAAAAAAATTTCGTTTTGCGATTTCTTTTTGCACAGAACTTAGTTTTGCTGAATTTTGTCTTGATATTCCAATTTTATAGGCATTTATGTATAATTGAGCAATATTTCGGGAAGATTTTTGTATGGGAGCTATGACCATTTCTGGGCCGATTACCATAAAATTTGGTACAATAATTTATTTGCCTATAAAGAGTGTTTATGTCAAATTTTAGCCGTTTAACATTATTTATATCTGTTTTATATGTATTTAAGTGAATTTTGTAAGTGGACTTTATATTGGGTTATGGTCAAATATGGACCGAACTAAAAAAAATTCGGTTTGTGATTTATTTTTGCACAGAACTTAGTTTTGCTGAATTTTGTATTGATATTCCAATTTTATAGGCATTTATGTATAATTGAGCAATATTTCGGGAAGATTTTTGTATGGGGGCTATGACCATTTCTGGACCGACCACCATAAAATTTGGTACAATAATTTATTTGCCTATAAAGAGTGTTTATGTCAAATTTTAGCCGTTTAACATTATTTATATCTGTTTTATATGTATTTAAGTGAATTTTGTAAGTGGACTTTATATGGGGTCTATGGTCAAATATGGACCGAATTAAAAAAAAATTTCGGTTTGTGATTTCTTTTTGTATAAAACTTATTTTTGCTGAATTTTGTCTTGATATTCCAATTTTATAGGCATTTATTAATCATTAAGCCATATTTCGGGAATATATATATTTGTATGGGAGCTATGAGAAATCATGGACCGATTCTTACTATTTTCCGCACACTTTCTTCTTTTGTAGTACAAACAACGTATACAAAATTTCATGGTATTATCTGCAATATATTTCAAAATATTGCTATAAAATGGACGAAAAATATCAAATTTTTATAGAGGTGGTCTCAAATATTGGTTCATAACTCTGGTTGACCTAAACCGATTTTGCTGATTTTAAATAGCAAACTTCTCGAAAGCACTTCTGACAGAATTATTGAAGGTTTGGATCCCGAACATATCTTGGGACTTCAAAAAACTGATTTCAACATCCAGACAGACAGACAGACAGACAGACAGACAGACAGACAGACAGACAGACGGACATGGCTTAATCGACTTCGCTATCTATAAGGATCCAGAATATATATACTTTATAGGGTCGGAAAATTATATTGTGGAAATTTCACACGGAATGACAAACTTATATATACCCTTCTCACGATGGTGAAGGGTATAAAAAGGGGTACAATTCGGCTTTAGTGATTTTGCTTAAAAAAAAAAAAAAAACAAAATCAAATAGGGCTTTTAGAAGAGATACCAGCAAAAAAAAAATTTGTTGGCGGTCACGCCTATTTTCGAGGGGGCGGGCCCTTAAAGTTGAAAATATATAGGCCTATATCTCGGGAACTACTGGGTGTCTGATAATTTGTAATACATTAAATAAAAGGTATTAAAAATACCTTTCCAACGATATATATCATGATTATAAAATGTGGACCGAATATGGGTTAAATCCGAAAAGAATATTTTTTGAACGGAATTTATTTGTTTTTTGGAAATGGTTCTATATGGCAGGTATGACAAATTATGGGCCGATCTTCTTAAATTTTGGAACAGTTATTTTCATGCATATGAGGATATTTCACGTCGAATTTCATCATAATAACGGTATAGTTAAGATATATATTAGTATTAACGTGGATTTCGAGAGTGGACCTTATGTGGGGGATATAGTCAAATATGGACCGATATTCTCAAAATCCAGCAGTTTGATTTAGGCATGTATGTAAATGATCCGTGTAAAATTTTGGATTGGTACCCTTATTTATAAGCGATTTATGAGTATTAAAGTGATTTTCGGAAGAGGGCTTTATATGGGGCATACGGTTAAAAATAGACCGAAATTCACAAAATTTTGTGGGATGATTTTTGTATATATTAAAATGATCTGTGCAAAGTTTTGAGTCGGTACCGATATTTATACAATATATATAGGGAAAAATCTCTTTTTCAGATGTGGTCCTTGTATGGGAGCTATGACCAGTTCTGGGCCGACCACCATAAAATTTAGTACAGCAATTTATTTGCCTATAAAGAGTATTTATGTCAAATTTTAGCCGTTTAACATTATTTATATCTGTTTTATATGTATTTAAGTGAATTTTGTAAGTGGACTTTATATGGGGTCTATGGTCAAATATGGACCGAACTAAAAAAAATTTCGTTTTGCGATTTCTTTTTGCACAGAACTTAGTTTTGCTGAATTTTGTCTTGATATTCCAATTTTATAGGCATTTATGTATAATTGAGCAATATTTCGGGAAGATTTTTGTATGGGAGCTATGACCATTTCTGGGCCGATTACCATAAAATTTGGTACAATAATTTATTTGCCTATAAAGAGTGTTTATGTCAAATTTTAGCCGTTTAACATTATTTATATCTGTTTTATATGTATTTAAGTGAATTTTGTAAGTGGACTTTATATTGGGTTATGGTCAAATATGGACCGAACTAAAAAAATTTCGGTTTGTGATTTATTTTTGCACAGAACTTAGTTTTGCTGAATTTTGTCTTGATATTCCAATTTTATAGGCATTTATGTATAATTGAGCAATATTTCGGGAAGATTTTTGTATGGGGGCTATGACCATTTCTGGGCCGACCACCATAAAATTTGGTACAATAATTTATTTGCCTAAAAAGAGTGTTTATGTCAAATTTTAGCCGTTTAACATTATTTATATCTGTTTTATATGTATTTAAGTGAATTTTGTAAGTGGACTTTATATGGGGTCTATGGTCAAATATGGACCGAATTAAAAAAAAATTTCGGTTTGTGATTTCTTTTTGTATAAAACTTATTTTTGCTGAATTTTGTCTTGATATTCCAATTTTATAGGCATTTATTAATCATTAAGCCATATTTCGGGAATATATATATTTGTATGGGAGCTATGAGAAATCATGGACCGATTCTTACTATTTTCCGCACACTTTCTTCTTTTGTAGTACAAACAACGTATACAAAATTTCATGGTATTATCTGCAATATATTTCAAAATATTGCTATAAAATGGACGAAAAATATCAAATTTTTATAGAGGTGGTCTCAAATATTGGTTCATAACTCTGGTTGACCTAAACCGATTTTGCTGATTTTAAATAGCAAACTTCTCGAAAGCACTTCTGACAGAATTATTGAAGGTTTGGATCCCGAACATATCTTGGGACTTCAAAAAACTGATTTCAACATCCAGACAGACAGACAGACAGACAGACAGACAGACAGACAGACAGACAGACAGACAGACAGACAGACAGACAGACAGACGGACATGGCTTAATCGACTTCGCTATCTATAAGGATCCAGAATATATATACTTTATAGGGTCGGAAAATTATATTGTGGAAATTTCACACGGAATGACAAACTTATATATACCCTTCTCACGATGGTGAAGGGTATAAAAAGGGGTACAATTCGGCTTTAGTGATTTTGCTTAAAAAAAAAAAAAAAACAAAATCAAATAGGGCTTTTAGAAGAGATACCAGCAAAAAAAAAATTTGTTGGCGGTCACGCCTATTTTCGAGGGGGCGGGCCCTTAAAGTTGAAAATATATAGGCCTATATCTCGGGAACTACTGGGTGTCTGATAATTTGTAATACATTAAATAAAAGGTATTAAAAATACCTTTCCAACGTTATATATCATGATTATAAAATGTGGACCGAATATGGGTTAAATCCGAAAAGAATATTTTTTGAACGGAATTTATTTGTTTTTTGGAAATGGTTCTATATGGCAGGTATGACAAATTATGGGCCGATCTTCTTAAATTTTGGAACAGTTATTTTCATGCATATGAGGATATTTCACGTCGAATTTCATCATAATAACGGTATATTTAAGATATATATTAGTATTAACGTGGATTTCGGTAGTGGGTCTCATGTGGGGGATATAGTCAAATATGGACCGATATTCTCAAAATCCAGCAGTTTGATTTAGGCATGTATGTAAATGATCCGTGTAAAATTTTGGATTGGTACCCTTATTTATAAGCGATTTATGAGTATTAAAGTGATTTTCGGAAGAGGGCTTTATATGGGGCATACGGTTAAAAATAGACCGAAATTCACAAAATTTTGTGGGATGATTTTTGTATATATTAAAATGATCTGTGCAAAGTTTTGAGTCGGTACCGATATTTATACAATATATATAGGGAAAAATCTCTTTTTCAGATGTGGTCCTTGTATGGGAGCTATGACCAGTTCTGGGCCGACCACCATAAAATTTAGTACAGCAATTTATTTGCCTATAAAGAGTATTTATGTCAAATTTTAGCCGTTTAACATTATTTATATCTGTTTTATATGTATTTAAGTGAATTTTGTAAGTGGACTTTATATGGGGTCTATGGTCAAATATGGACCGAACTAAAAAAAATTTCGTTTTGCGATTTCTTTTTGCACAGAACTTAGTTTTGCTGAATTTTGTCTTGATATTCCAATTTTATAGGCATTTATGTATAATTGAGCAATATTTCGGGAAGATTTTTGTATGGGAGCTATGACCATTTCTGGGCCGATTACCATAAAATTTGGTACAATAATTTATTTGCCTATAAAGAGTGTTTATGTCAAATTTTAGCCGTTTAACATTATTTATATCTGTTTTATATGTATTTAAGTGAATTTTGTAAGTGGACTTTATATTGGGTTATGGTCAAATATGGACCGAACTAAAAAAATTTCGGTTTGTGATTTATTTTTGCACAGAAATTAGTTTTGCTGAATTTTGTCTTGATATTCCAATTTTATAGGCATTTATGTATAATTGAGCAATATTTCGGGAAGATTTTTGTATGGGGGCTATGACCATTTCTGGGCCGACCACCATAAAATTTGGTACAATAATTTATTTGCCTATAAAGAGTGTTTATGTCAAATTTTAGCCGTTTAACATTATTTATATCTGTTTTATATGTATTTAAGTGAATTTTGTAAGTGGACTTTATATGGGGTCTATGGTCAAATATGGACCGAATTAAAAAAAAATTTCGGTTTGTGATTTCTTTTTGTATAAAACTTATTTTTGCTGAATTTTGTCTTGATATTCCAATTTTATAGGCATTTATTAATCATTAAGCCATATTTCGGGAATATATATATTTGTATGGGAGCTATGAGAAATCATGGACCGATTCTTACTATTTTCCGCACACTTTCTTCTTTTGTAGTACAAACAACGTATACAAAATTTCATGGTATTATCTGCAATATATTTCAAAATATTGCTATAAAATGGACGAAAAATATCAAATTTTTATAGAGGTGGTCTCAAATATTGGTTCATAACTCTGGTTGACCTAAACCGATTTTGCTGATTTTAAATAGCAAACTTCTCGAAAGCACTTCTGACAGAATTATTGAAGGTTTGGATCCCGAACATATCTTGGGACTTCAAAAAACTGATTTCAACATCCAGACAGACAGACAGACAGACAGACAGACAGACGGACATGGCTTAATCGACTTCGCTATCTATAAGGATCCAGAATATATATACTTTATAGGGTCGGAAAATTATATTGTGGAAATTTCACACGGAATGACAAACTTATATATACCCTTCTCACGATGGTGAAGGGTATAAAAAGGGGTACAATTCGGCTTTAGTGATTTTGCTTAAAAAAAAAAAAAAAACAAAATCAAATAGGGCTTTTAGAAGAGATACCAGCAAAAAAAAAATTTGTTGGCGGTCACGCCTATTTTCGAGGGGGCGGGCCCTTAAAGTTGAAAATATATAGGCCTATATCTCGGGAACTACTGGGTGTCTGATAATTTGTAATACATTAAATAAAAGGTATTAAAAATACCTTTCCAACGATATATATCATGATTATAAAATGTGGACCGAATATGGGTTAAATCCGAAAAGAATATTTTTTGAACGGAATTTATTTGTTTTTTGGAAATGGTTCTATATGGCAGGTATGACAAATTATGGGCCGATCTTCTTAAATTTTGGAACAGTTATTTTCATGCATATGAGGATATTTCACGTCGAATTTCATCATAATAACGGTATATTTAAGATATATATTAGTATTAACGTGGATTTCGGTAGTGGGTCTCATGTGGGGGATATAGTCAAATATGGACCGATATTCTCAAAATCCAGCAGTTTGATTTAGGCATGTATGTAAATGATCCGTGTAAAATTTTGGATTGGTACCCTTATTTATAAGCGATTTATGAGTATTAAAGTGATTTTCGGAAGAGGGCTTTATATGGGGCATACGGTTAAAAATAGACCGAAATTCACAAAATTTTGTGGGATGATTTTTGTATATATTAAAATGATCTGTGCAAAGTTTTGAGTCGGTACCGATATTTATACAATATATATAGGGAAAAATCTCTTTTTCAGATGTGGTCCTTGTATGGGAGCTATGACCAGTTCTGGGCCGACCACCATAAAATTTAGTACAGCAATTTATTTGCCTATAAAGAGTATTTATGTCAAATTTTAGCCGTTTAACATTATTTATGTCTGTTTTATATGTATTTAAGTGAATTTTGTAAGTGGACTTTATATGGGGTCTATGGTCAAATATGGACCGAACTAAAAAAAATTTCGTTTTGCGATTTCTTTTTGCACAGAACTTAGTTTTGCTGAATTTTGTCTTGATATTCCAATTTTATAGGCATTTATGTATAATTGAGCAATATTTCGGGAAGATTTTTGTATGGGAGCTATGACCATTTCTGGGCCGATTACCATAAAATTTGGTACAATAATTTATTTGCCTATAAAGAGTGTTTGTGTCAAATTTTAGCCGTTTAACATTATTTATATCTGTTTTATATGTATTTAAGTGAATTTTGTAAGTGGACTTTATATTGGGTTATGGTCAAATATGGACCGAACTAAAAAAATTTCGGTTTGTGATTTATTTTTGCACAGAACTTAGTTTTGCTGAATTTTGTCTTGATATTCCAATTTTATAGGCATTTATGTATAATTGAGCAATATTTCGGGAAGATTTTTGTATGGGGGCTATGACCATTTTTGGGCCGACCACCATAAAATTTGGTACAATAATTTATTTGCCTATAAAGAGTGTTTATGTCAAATTTTAGCCGTTTAACATTATTTATATCTGTTTTATATGTATTTAAGTGAATTTTGTAAGTGGACTTTATATGGGGTCTATGGTCAAATATGGACCGAATTAAAAAAAAATTTCGGTTTGTGATTTCTTTTTGTATAAAACTTATTTTTGCTGAATTTTGTCTTGATATTCCAATTTTATAGGCATTTATTAATCATTAAGCCATATTTCGGGAATATATATATTTGTATGGGAGCTATGAGAAATCATGGACCGATTCTTACTATTTTCCGCACACTTTCTTCTTTTGTAGTACAAACAACGTATACAAAATTTCATGGTATTATCTGCAATATATTTCAAAATATTGCTATAAAATGGACGAAAAATATCAAATTTTTATAGAGGTGGTCTCAAATATTGGTTCATAACTCTGGTTGACCTAAACCGATTTTGCTGATTTTAAATAGCAAACTTCTCGAAAGCACTTCTGACAGAATTATTGAAGGTTTGGATCCCGAACATATCTTGGGACTTCAAAAAACTGATTTCAACATCCAGACAGACAGACAGACAGACAGACAGACAGACAGACAGACAGACAGACAGACAGACAGACAGACAGACAGACAGACGGACATGGCTTAATCGACTTCGCTATCTATAAGGATCCAGAATATATATACTTTATAGGGTCGGAAAATTATATTGTGGAAATTTCACACGGAATGACAAACTTATATATACCCTTCTCACGATGGTGAAGGGTATAAAAAGGGGTACAATTCGGCTTTAGTGATTTTGCTTAAAAAAAAAAAAAAAACAAAATCAAATAGGGCTTTTAGAAGAGATACCAGCAAAAAAAAAATTTGTTGGCGGTCACGCCTATTTTCGAGGGGGCGGGCCCTTAAAGTTGAAAATATATAGGCCTATATCTCGGGAACTACTGGGTGTCTGATAATTTGTAATACATTAAATAAAAGGTATTAAAAATACCTTTCCAACGATATATATCATGATTATAAAATGTGGACCGAATATGGGTTAAATCCGAAAAGAATATTTTTTGAACGGAATTTATTTGTTTTTTGGAAATGGTTCTATATGGCAGGTATGACAAATTATGGGCCGATCTTCTTAAATTTTGGAACAGTTATTTTCATGCATATGAGGATATTTCACGTCGAATTTCATCATAATAACGGTATATTTAAGATATATATTAGTATTAACGTGGATTTCGGTAGTGGGTCTCATGTGGGGGATATAGTCAAATATGGACCGATATTCTCAAAATCCAGCAGTTTGATTTAGGCATGTATGTAAATGATCCGTGTAAAATTTTGGATTGGTACCCTTATTTATAAGCGATTTATGAGTATTAAAGTGATTTTCGGAAGAGGGCTTTATATGGGGCATACGGTTAAAAATAGACCGAAATTCACAAAATTTTGTGGGATGATTTTTGTATATATTAAAATGATCTGTGCAAAGTTTTGAGTCGGTACCGATATTTATACAATATATATAGGGAAAAATCTCTTTTTCAGATGTGGTCCTTGTATGGGAGCTATGACCAGTTCTGGGCCGACCACCATAAAATTTAGTACAGCAATTTATTTGCCTATAAAGAGTATTTATGTCAAATTTTAGGCGTTTAACATTATTTATATCTGTTTTATATGTATTTAAGTGAATTTTGTAAGTGGACTTTATATGGGGTCTATGGTCAAATATGGACCGAACTAAAAAAAATTTCGTTTTGCGATTTCTTTTTGCACAGAACTTAGTTTTGCTGAATTTTGTCTTGATATTCCAATTTTATAGGCATTTATGTATAATTGAGCAATATTTCGGGAAGATTTTTGTATGGGAGCTATGACCATTTCTGGGCCGATTACCATAAAATTTGGTACAATAATTTATTTGCCTATAAAGAGTGTTTATGTCAAATTTTAGCCGTTTAACATTATTTATATCTGTTTTATATGTATTTAAGTGAATTTTGTAAGTGGACTTTATATTGGGTTATGGTCAAATATGGACCGAACTAAAAAAATTTCGGTTTGTGATTTATTTTTGCACAGAACTTAGTTTTGCTGAATTTTGTCTTGATATTCCAATTTTATAGGCATTTATGTATAATTGAGCAATATTTCGGGAAGATTTTTGTATGGGGGCTATGACCATTTCTGGGCCGACCACCATAAAATTTGGTACAATAATTTATTTGCCTATAAAGAGTGTTTATGTCAAATTTTAGCCGTTTAACATTATTTATATCTGTTTTATATGTATTTAAGTGAATTTTGTAAGTGGACTTTATATGGGGTCTATGGTCAAATATGGACCGAATTAAAAAAAAATTTCGGTTTGTGATTTCTTTTTGTATAAAACTTATTTTTGCTGAATTTTGTCTTGATATTCCAATTTTATAGGCATTTATTAATCATTAAGCCATATTTCGGGAATATATATATTTGTATGGGAGCTATGAGAAATCATGGACCGATTCTTACTATTTTCCGCACACTTTCTTCTTTTGTAGTACAAACAACGTATACAAAATTTCATGGTATTATCTGCAATATATTTCAAAATATTGCTATAAAATGGACGAAAAATATCAAATTTTTATAGAGGTGGTCTCAAATATTGGTTCATAACTCTGGTTGACCTAAACCGATTTTGCTGATTTTAAATAGCAAACTTCTCGAAAGCACTTCTGACAGAATTATTGAAGGTTTGGATCCCGAACATATCTTGGGACTTCAAAAAACTGATTTCAACATCCAGACAGACAGACAGACAGACAGACAGACAGACAGACAGACAGACAGACAGACGGACATGGCTTAATCGACTTCGCTATCTATAAGGATCCAGAATATATATACTTTATAGGGTCGGAAAATTATATTGTGGAAATTTCACACGGAATGACAAACTTATATATACCCTTCTCACGATGGTGAAGGGTATAAAAAGGGGTACAATTCGGCTTTTGTTATTTTGCTTAAAAAAAAAAAAAAAACAAAATCAAATAGGGCTTTTAGAAGAGATACCAGCAAAAAAAAAATTTGTTGGCGGTCACGCCTATTTTCGAGGGGGCGGGCCCTTAAAGTTGAAAATATATAGGCCTATATCTCGGGAACTACTGGGTGTCTGATAATTTGTAATACATTAAATAAAAGGTATTAAAAATACCTTTCCAACGATATATATCATGATTATAAAATGTGGACCGAATATGGGTTAAATCCGAAAAGAATATTTTTTGAACGGAATTTATTTGTTTTTTGGAAATGGTTCTATATGGCAGGTATGACAAATTATGGGCCGATCTTCTTAAATTTTGGAACAGTTATTTTCATGCATATGAGGATATTTCACGTCGAATTTCATCATAATAACGGTATATTTAAGATATATATTAGTATTAACGTGGATTTCGGTAGTGGGTCTCATGTGGGGGATATAGTCAAATATGGACCGATATTCTCAAAATCCAGCAGTTTGATTTAGGCATGTATGTAAATGATCCGTGTAAAATTTTGGATTGGTACCCTTATTTATAAGCGATTTATGAGTATTAAAGTGATTTTCGGAAGAGGGCTTTATATGGGGCATACGGTTAAAAATAGACCGAAATTCACAAAATTTTGTGGGATGATTTTTGTATATATTAAAATGATCTGTGCAAAGTTTTGAGTCGGTACCGATATTTATACAATATATATAGGGAAAAATCTCTTTTTCAGATGTGGTCCTTGTATGGGAGCTATGACCAGTTCTGGGCCGACCACCATAAAATTTAGTACAGCAATTTATTTGCCTATAAAGAGTATTTATGTCAAATTTTAGCCGTTTAACATTATTTATATCTGTTTTATATGTATTTAAGTGAATTTTGTAAGTGGACTTTATATGGGGTCTATGGTCAAATATGGACCGAACTAAAAAAAATTTCGTTTTGCGATTTCTTTTTGCACAGAACTTAGTTTTGCTGAATTTTGTCTTGATATTCCAATTTTATAGGCATTTATGTATAATTGAGCAATATTTCGGGAAGATTTTTGTATGGGAGCTATGACCATTTCTGGGCCGATTACCATAAAATTTGGTACAATAATTTATTTGCCTATAAAGAGTGTTTATGTCAAATTTTAGCCGTTTAACATTATTTATATCTGTTTTATATGTATTTAAGTGAATTTTGTAAGTGGACTTTATATTGGGTTATGGTCAAATATGGACCGAACTAAAAAAAATTCGGTTTGTGATTTATTTTTGCACAGAACTTAGTTTTGCTGAATTTTGTCTTGATATTCCAATTTTATAGGCATTTATGTATAATTGAGCAATATTTCGGGAAGATTTTTGTATGGGGGCTATGACCATTTCTGGACCGACCACCATAAAATTTGGTACAATAATTTATTTGCCTATAAAGAGTGTTTATGTCAAATTTTAGCCGTTTAACATTATTTATATCTGTTTTATATGTATTTAAGTGAATTTTGTAAGTGGACTTTATATGGGGTCTATGGTCAAATATGGACCGAATTAAAAAAAAATTTCGGTTTGTGATTTCTTTTTGTATAAAACTTATTTTTGCTGAATTTTGTCTTGATATTCCAATTTTATAGGCATTTATTAATCATTAAGCCATATTTCGGGAATATATATATTTGTATGGGAGCTATGAGAAATCATGGACCGATTCTTACTATTTTCCGCACACTTTCTTCTTTTGTAGTACAAACAACGTATACAAAATTTCATGGTATTATCTGCAATATATTTCAAAATATTGCTATAAAATGGACGAAAAATATCAAATTTTTATAGAGGTGGTCTCAAATATTGGTTCATAACTCTGGTTGACCTAAACCGATTTTGCTGATTTTAAATAGCAAACTTCTCGAAAGCACTTCTGACAGAATTATTGAAGGTTTGGATCCCGAACATATCTTGGGACTTCAAAAAACTGATTTCAACATCCAGACAGACAGACAGACAGACAGACAGACAGACAGACAGACAGACAGACAGACGGACATGGCTTAATCGACTTCGCTATCTATAAGGATCCAGAATATATATACTTTATAGGGTCGGAAAATTATATTGTGGAAATTTCACACGGAATGACAAACTTATATATACCCTTCTCACGATGGTGAAGGGTATAAAAAGGGGTACAATTCGGCTTTAGTGATTTTGCTTAAAAAAAAAAAAAAAACAAAATCAAATAGGGCTTTTAGAAGAGATACCAGCAAAAAAAAAATTTGTTGGCGGTCACGCCTATTTTCGAGGGGGCGGGCCCTTAAAGTTGAAAATATATAGGCCTATATCTCGGGAACTACTGGGTGTCTGATAATTTGTAATACATTAAATAAAAGGTATTAAAAATACCTTTCCAACGATATATATCATGATTATAAAATGTGGACCGAATATGGGTTAAATCCGAAAAGAATATTTTTTGAACGGAATTTATTTGTTTTTTGGAAATGGTTCTATATGGCAGGTATGACAAATTATGGGCCGATCTTCTTAAATTTTGGAACAGTTATTTTCATGCATATGAGGATATTTCACGTCGAATTTCATCATAATAACGGTATATTTAAGATATATATTAGTATTAACGTGGATTTCGGTAGTGGGTCTCATGTGGGGGATATAGTCAAATATGGACCGATATTCTCAAAATCCAGCAGTTTGATTTAGGCATGTATGTAAATGATCCGTGTAAAATTTTGGATTGGTACCCTTATTTATAAGCGATTTATGAGTATTAAAGTGATTTTCGGAAGAGGGCTTTATATGGGGCATACGGTTAAAAATAGACCGAAATTCACAAAATTTTGTGGGATGATTTTTGTATATATTAAAATGATCTGTGCAAAGTTTTGAGTCGGTACCGATATTTATACAATATATATAGGGAAAAATCTCTTTTTCAGATGTGGTCCTTGTATGGGAGCTATGACCAGTTCTGGGCCGACCACCATAAAATTTAGTACAGCAATTTATTTGCCTATAAAGAGTATTTATGTCAAATTTTAGCCGTTTAACATTATTTATATCTGTTTTATATGTATTTAAGTGAATTTTGTAAGTGGACTTTATATGGGGTCTATGGTCAAATATGGACCGAACTAAAAAAAATTTCGTTTTGCGATTTCTTTTTGCACAGAACTTAGTTTTGCTGAATTTTGTCTTGATATTCCAATTTTATAGGCATTTATGTATAATTGAGCAATATTTCGGGAAGATTTTTGTATGGGAGCTATGACCATTTCTGGGCCGATTACCATAAAATTTGGTACAATAATTTATTTGCCTATAAAGAGTGTTTATGTCAAATTTTAGCCGTTTAACATTATTTATATCTGTTTTATATGTATTTAAGTGAATTTTGTAAGTGGACTTTATATTGGGTTATGGTCAAATATGGACCGAACTAAAAAAATTTCGGTTTGTGATTTATTTTTGCACAGAACTTAGTTTTGCTGAATTTTGTCTTGATATTCCAATTTTATAGGCATTTATGTATAATTGAGCAATATTTCGGGAATATATATATTTGTATGGGAGCTATGAGAAATCATGGACCGATTCTTACTATTTTCCGCACACTTTCTTCTTTTGTAGTACAAACAACGTATACAAAATTTCATGGTATTATCTGCAATATATTTCAAAATATTGCTATAAAATGGACGAAAAATATCAAATTTTTATAGAGGTGGTCTCAAATATTGGTTCATAACTCTGGTTGACCTAAACCGATTTTGCTGATTTTAAATAGCAAACTTCTCGAAAGCACTTCTGACAGAATTATTGAAGGTTTGGATCCCGAACATATCTTGGGACTTCAAAAAACTGATTTCAACATCCAGACAGACAGACAGACAGACAGACAGACAGACAGACAGACAGACAGACAGACAGACAGACAGACAGACAGACAGACAGACGGACATGGCTTAATCGACTTCGCTATCTATAAGGATCCAGAATATATATACTTTATAGGGTCGGAAAATTATATTGTGGAAATTTCACACGGAATGACAAACTTATATATACCCTTCTCACGATGGTGAAGGGTATAATAATATTCCTATAGAATGGGAACAAAAAGTTAAATATCTTGGCATTATACTCGATCCGAAAATGAAGGTTAAAAATCACATATCTTATATAATAAATAGAGTGAACTTATCAACCCATATATTATACCGGTTTATAAATCGAAACTCTAACCTTAACATCCATAATAAAAAACTAATTCTAAAATCCAGTTTTCATGCTATAATATTCTACGCAGTCGCTGTTTGGGCTACTAGCGCATGTTGTGATAAAAAATTGCAAATAGCTCAAAATAAATTATTAAAACTTATTTACAACCTCTCTTATGATTTCTCTACCACACGTCTTCATATATTATGGGCTAGGAATTAGTTTCATACAAAATCAATGGCCTTACACAAAATTTTAATATCAGATGTCAAAATTCTGTTTTCGTTCATATTAATGAACTAGTATTATCATAGAGCAATTCCATATGAAAGCGATCACCTTTTGGACGACCCCTCTCCGATTTGAAAATAAATAGTCTCAATCGATTGCCCAGCAAAAAATAATGTACCTACATTTTTTTTTTATATAGTGACTGGTTTAGTGGTGGTGTACACCACTGTCATGTGACAAAATTGAAGAATTCTTCATAAGGGACCTCATTGAAAGTTGTTTTAAAAAAAACTACTAAAGCGATCGCAACGATATAGATGATAGCTCGTTGGAAAGGTATTGAATCAGGCTTTAATTAAAAAATAAAATTTTCCTAATTTTTCTTAGAAATTTACCTTTAAATTTTCCCATGAAAATTAAATTTTCCGATTTTCCACAGAAGCTCCTAAATTTTCGGGCTAATTTTTTTTTTTGGATTCCTCATAATTTTTGCTTTAAGAATCAGCAATAAAAAAATGAGCCCCAACTCCTTGTTAAAAATACATTTTAAAAATTATTTTACAGTTAAAAATACATTTATGAAGAAAAAATCTTTCTTATTTTGCTGCTTATACTTAATTACAATATTTATTAAAAATTTCAATTGCCTTGGCATCACTATGAAATTAAAGTCGGCAGACGAAGAGTACCGCTTTACATTAATTGACATATCAGAAATATTTGGTATGAAGCAATGAAACTTTTGCGTTCCAGTTATAGTTTTGACATTATTATATCTGTTTTGAATTCGTCGCTCCATGGCATCGTGTTCTTTTTGAGTGCATAAAACTGTGTTAATGGCAATTTCCTTGCTTTGAATCCACGAAAACAAATGTTGTACATTTAAGATCTGGTCAGTATATGGCCTTTGCAAACTTGCCTTAGTCGCCATGCGTTTTAGGGTTCCCCCTAGCGCATCGCATGGGCCCTTACCGTGGGACGTCGCGAAAAATTACCACTCGACCTTGCAGTTTTGTTCTTCTTCAATTATGCAAAGATTGTAAAAATTTTTTTTATTCTGAGAAGCCGCGCCGTCTGAGAAAAACGTTACTTTGTCGATTGCATCGAATTTTGATCTTAAGAATTCAAACAGTTTCATTTGAAATAAATAAACGGACACATAATTATGAGCTAAACTCTCCGCGACAACAACAAGGCTTACGGTCTGTAGTTCGTTATGTTCGTTTTTGAAATAAATGCAAAAAGGATGCACCGTGCACTGGTCGTTTGCCCAGTGATAAGCCTGAATTTCATCCTGAACGAGAAAAGTGTAATTCTCGGCAAAGTCGCTTATCACAATGAATTCATTTTGGGCTAATTTCTCCTTACTTTCCTTTAGAAATTTCGATTGCATCTCGGATATGAAATGGTGGGCCTTCAGTTCATTCAACTTGAATCCGAATTCCTCGATGAATTCCGGAATCTGCTTTACCACGGTCTCAAGGGAACATCTGCCGCTGCTAATTATCCACTGTTTGAAATGCACCTCCTGAATTAACAGCTGTTCAAACTTTTCCGCCAAATATTGCTCTAGCTCGTCAATCTTCGGACAATTGTCGCATTTGGACAGATGACAATTTTCCGTGGGGTATGCGCACAACGACTTCGACAGGAGGTCCCTATATGCTTCAATTTCACCGTGAAATACTTTCAATTTCTTGCATGGAAAGAAAATTAATTTGATGTTTTGATGAAACATGCAAACGCAGACTGAATGCGTTCCGTGCCTGTCTAATGCCAGCACGCATTCTTTTGGTCGTAGGATGGCAAACTTAGAAAATCCCACTTTTTCTGCTGGGTATTTCTCATTGAACTGATGGTATGCTTCGGATAGATTACATAATAATAATCTGCGCTGCTTGTGTACTTTTTCTCCATCTTCACGTGTGATAACATAGTCACGTGTACCTGGGCAGGCGCGGCTGTTGTCATCATTGCAGTAAAAATCTTGAATCAATTTCACTGTTGCCGGTCGCCAATATGCCCTTCTGTCGAACTAATTCTTTGCTTCTTCTCGCGATGTAAAAATATGTTTGAAACTGTTCAGAAATCTTGCGTATAGACCATGATTGAGGCAGCACAGATAAAATGAGATATTTCTCCGGAAAAGTGGTCGCTAAATTGAATTTTCTTTTCAACTGCTCAATCATTTGTTTGCCGTCATCAACGTCATCTGCTTGACTGCATTCGTTATCAGAGCCTTCATCAAATATTGTCGCGATTGCACTCATAACCTTGCCTTTTTTCTCTTTCCTGTATGTTTCACTTCGCAACTTTCTTTTTCTAATAGACGTTTCACCTAAAGTGGTAATAGCCTCATTCAAAGGACTCAAAGACATATTGACCATCGGAATGTCTGCCTCACTATCTTCATAAATGTATTTTTAACTGTAAAATAATTTTTAAAATGTATTTTTAACAAGGTGGTCTCTTAAATGATCTTCTCCTGTCCAAACAAGGAGTCGGGGCCCATTTTTTTATTGCTGATTCTTAAAGCAAAAATTATGAGGAATCCAAAAAAAAAAATTTCCCGGAAAATTTAGGAGCTTCTGTGGAAAATCGGAAAATTTAATTTTCATGGGAAAATTTAAAGGTAAATTTCTAAGAAAAATTAGGAAAATTTTATTTTTCAATTAAAGCCTGATTCAATACCTTTCCAACGAGCTATCACTCGTTGCGATCGCTTTAGTAGTTTTTTTTAAAACAACTTTCAATGAGGTCCCTTATGAAGAATTCTTCAATTTTGTCACATGACAGTGGTGTACACCACCACTAAACCATTCACTATAAAAAAAAAATATGTAGGTACATTATTTTTTGCTGGGCAATCGATTGAGACTATTTATTTTAAAATCGGAAAGGGGTCGTCCAAAAATTTGCCAATTTTGATCGTTTTCATATGGAATTGCTCCATAGGTTTTTATCTAGTCTGTAGTTAAATGGTATAAGTAGTTTTAGACAAAAAATTAAATTGATTTTTGCCAATTCTAAACTCGAAATAAATATTGTATACATATAGGTATATAGAAATTTTGTTAAATATGTATCTATAATTAAGCTGAAAAAGAAAAATATTGAACACTTAAATACTTAATTAATAATTTAAAATGAAGTTGTAAATATTATGGATAAATAAATGAAATGAATAATCACAATAAAAAAACAAAAAAACACGGCTGTGCCGAATCTTAAATACCCTTCACCTAAACGTAATAAGAAATACAGAAACTACACTGGTTATAGGACTAGCATATCCTTATTCTGTGTTTTCTATTCAGTCTTATGGGTCGATTATGTATAGCAATCAAACTGGAGTTGGGTTGCCAATAGGCAACGCAACTGACGTGCAAGTTGTTATTATGTAAGGCAACTTTCGTTTTTAACATTTTTGTCGAATTTTCGGGTAGAAAAATATATAGTATATACATATATACAAATATAAATAATTTAGCAACAAAATTAATAACATTTAACCAAATTAAATAAAATCAAAGCAACCACAAATTCTCGGTTGCCATGTTCAGCAACTGTCAACCGAACTGAGGTTCGGTTTCCATTCGTAATCGACCCATTAGTGTAAATTTTATTAGTATTTGATATATTGTTTAAAACACAATCTTACGACCAACATAATTTATGTTAAATATTTTGAAATTTTGTATAATTTTCATCATTTTTAATTGATTTAATTACCAATTCTTACCATAATTTACAGAGTCTGTCTGATGTTCATAATAATCTTGAGTGTAACTTAACAAACACAGTACAAAAAATGGGTACAATTCTGTTTTAGTGACTTTGCTCAATAAAAAAACTTCATCAAATAGGGCTTTTAGAGGAGATGCCAGCAAAAAAAATTTGTTGGCGGTCACGCCTATTTTCGAGGGGGCGGGCCCGTAAAGTTGAAAATATATAGGCCTATATCTCGGGAACTACTGGGTGCTTGATAATTTGTAATACATTAAATAAAAGGTATTAAAAATACCTTTTCAACGATATATATCATGATTATAAAATATGGACCGAATATGGGTTAAATCCGAAAAGAATATTTTTTGACCCGAATTTATTTGTTTTTTTGAAATGGTTCTTATATGGCAGCTATGACAAATTATGGGCCGATCTTCTTAAATTTTGGAACAGTTATTTTCATGCATATGAGGATATTTCACGTCGAATTTCAACATAATAACGCTATATATACGATATATATTAGTATTAACGTGGATTTCGAGAGTGGACCTTATGTGGGGGATATAGTCAAATATGGACCGATATTCTCAAAATCCAGCAGTTAGATTTAGGCATGTGTGTAAATGGTCCGTGTAAAATTTTGGATTGGTACCCTTATTTATAAGCGATTTATGAGTATTAAAGTGATTTTCGGAAGAGGGCTTTCTATGGGGCATACAGTTAAAAATATACCAAAATTAGCAAAATTTTGTGGGATGATTTTTGTATATATTTAAATGATCTGTGCAAAGTTTTGAGTCGGTACCGATATTTATACAATATATATATAGGGAAAAATGTCTTTTTCAGATGTGGTCCTTGTATGGGAGCTATGACCAGTTCTGGGCCGACCACCATAAAATTTAGCACAACAATTTATTTGCCTATAAAGAGTATTTATGTCAAATTTTAGCCGTTTAACATTATTTATATCTGTTTTATGCGTATTTAAATGAATTTTGGAAGTGGACTTTATATGGGGTCTATGGGCAAACATGGACCGAACAAAAAAAAAATTTCGTTTTGCGATTTCTTTTTGTATAAGACTTATTTTTGCTGAATTTTGTCTAGATATTCCAATTTTATAGGCATTTATTTATCATTAAGCCATATTTCGGGAATATATATATTTGTATGGGGGCTATGAGAAATCATGGACCGATTTGCGATTTCTTTTTGTATAAAACTTAGTTTTGCTGAATTTTGTCTTGATATTCCAATTTTTTAGGCATTTATTTATCATTAAGCCATATTTCGGGAATATATATATTTGTATGGGGGCTATAAGAAATCATGTACCGATTCTTACTATTTTCCGCACACTTTCTTCTTTTATCATACAAACAACATATCCAAAATTTCATGGTATTATCTGCAATATATTTCAAAATATTGCAATAAAATGGACGAAAAATATCAAATTTTTATGGAGGTGGTCTCACATATTGGTTCATAACTCTGGTTGACCTAAACCGATTTTGCTGATTTTGAATAGCAAACTTCTCGAAAACATTTCTGACAGAATTATTGAAGATTTGGATCCCGAATATATCTTGGGACTTCAAAAAATTGATTTCAACATCCAGACAGACAGATAGACGGACATGGCTTAATCGACTCCGCTATCTATAGGGTCGGAAATTATATTGTGGAAATTTCACACGGAATGACAAACTTATATATACCCTTCTCATGAAGGTGAAGGGTATAATAATAACGTAGATCTTAGTCAGAAATATGTTTTGTTTGCCAGCTTTTACACTTTTGTGGCAAATCAGCGATTTCATTTATGTATTTACTTTTGCTGAGTATCTAGTAGAAAAGATATAAAGAGCGATACTATCTACATATAAAATATATAAAGAGCTAATTAGAGGATGGTGTTATTTGTTACCTTCATATTTTTTTTAAATTTTAAAAGTGACTAATTCCAACAATTAAAATAAATAAACAAACAACATGAGTTAAAATACAAAGCCAGCTTGTTATTTATTTTAAATAAAATTTAAAAACCAATATAAAACTGAATGATTTAATGGAACTGAGACCGTAATTATATATGTGGTATGTATGAGTGAATAGATAAATGTATGAATAAATATGAATTGCATCAATGTATGTATAACAGCTACTACTGATAGGTACCATACAAACAAAACGTAGGTAAATATTAAAAGAATAAACTCAATATTGAAAATATTTGAAATGTAAGAAATTTTCATATATGTACTTGAGTATTTTATTTTATACAAGTGAAAGTAAATGTTTAAAAATGAATGAAAGAAATATATTTAAAAATGCAAATAAATAATAAATTAGTTTAGAGTCAGTATCAATAAAGGAGCTCTTCATCAAAAGTCTGTGTGTAACTATTTAGGGTAAATTACAACCAACTTGTGTGGCTACTTTGGCCGATATATCAGAAGCGAAGCGTATACATTCACTTAAAATTCGTTTCTCCAACCAGGCGTGCAGGAAAGCAGCAGCAAATGCATCACCACAGCCCGTAGTGTCAACAATATTTTCAACTCGTGGTGTATTGAATATTTGAAATGATAGTTGGCCCGGTGGCGATAATTCATCCTCATAGTTCGTTATTAGCTCAACACCATCGGCTCCTTTGGTCATAATGAATATTTTAGGACCTGTGGAATATTCAAGTATACCTTTAATTAGCTCTTCAATACTTTTAGCTCCCCAACATTCACGCAGCGTCTCAAACTCGTTCTTATTGCCAAATATAAACATGGCGCTGTTGATCAAATAGATCATGTGATCATAGTTCAATTTCACTATATAATCCGCATTTAAATTTACGGCCAAATGTCTCCGTCCCTTAATGAACTTGGTAACTATATAAGTGATGACCTCCTCGCGATGTGGCACAAAGAAACCTTCTATGTAGAAAATTTGCTTACGGCCGGAATTTCTTATGAAGAACGAGTTCTCCTCTTGTTGAACCTTTTCCAAATAGTCTGTGGAAAATTTTGATGATGCACCAATATTTGCATACAAAGCCAGGGAATCCTTATGTACCAAACAAATGCAGCGACCGGTTGGTGTATCGGAAATGGTTTGCAATCTGAAATTGCTTTAAAAAATAAACGAAATAGTAAATTAAATCAACATTATAAAAAAAACAAGTAAGAGTGCTATATTCGGCTTTGCCGAATCTTAAATACCCTTCACCTAAGCGTAATAAGAAATACAGAAACTACACTAGACTAGAATATCCTAATTCTGTGTTTTCTATTCAGTCTTAGTGCAAATTTTATTAGTATTTGATATATTGTTTGAAAGACAATTTTACGACCAACATAATTTATGTTAAATATTTTGAAATTTTGTCTAATTTTTACCATTTTTAATTGATTTAATTACCAATTCTTACCATAATTTGCAGAGTCTGTCTGATGTTCATAATAATCTTGAGTGTAACTTAACAAACAGAGTATAAAAAAGGGGTACAATTCGGTTTTAGTGATTTTGCTTTAAAAAAAAAAAAAAAACAAAATCAAATAGGGCTTTTAGAGGAGATACCAGCAAAAAAAAAATTTGTTGGCGGTCACGCCTATTTTCGAGGGGGCGGGCCCTTAAAGTTGAAAATATATAGGCCTATATCTCGGGAACTACTGGGTGTCTGATAATTTGTAATACATTAAATAAAAGGTATTAAAAATACCTTTCCAAGGATATATATCATGATTATAAAATGTGGACCGAATATGGGTTAAATCCGAAAAGAATATTTTTTGACCCGAATTTATTTGTTTTTTGGAAATGGTTCTATATGGCAGGTATGACAAATTATTATTTCATCATAATAACGGTATATTTAAGATATATATTAGTATTAACGTGGATTTCGGTAGTGGGCCTTATGTGGGGGATATAGTCAAATATGGACCGATATTCTCAAAATCCAGCAGTTTGATTTAGGCATGTATGTAAATGATCCGTGTAAAATTTTGGATTGGTACCCTTATTTATAAGCGATTTATGAGTATTAAAGTGATTGTCGGAAGAGGGCTTTATATGGGGCATACGGTTAAAAATAGACCGAAATTCACAAAATTTTGTGGGATGATTTTTGTATATATTAAAATGATCTGTGCAAAGTTTTGAGTCGGTACCGATATTTATACAATATATATAGGGAAAAATCTCTTTTTCAGCTGTGGTCCTTGTATGGGAGTTATGATCAGTTCTGGGCCGACCACCATAAAATTTAGTACAGCAATTTATTTGCCTATAAAGAGTATTTATGTCAAATTTTAGCCGTTTAACATTATTTATATCTGTTTTATATGTATTTAAGTGAATTTTGTAAGTGGACTTTATATGGGGTCTATGGTCAAATATGGACCGAACTAAAAAAAATTTCGTTTTGCGATTTCTTTTTGCACAGAACTTAGTTTTGCTGAATTTTGTCTTGATATTCTAATTTTATAGGCATTTATGTATAATTGAGCAATATTTCGGGAAGATTTTTGTATGGGGGCTATGACCATTTCTGGGCCGACCACCATAAAATTTGGTACAATAATTTATTTGCCTATAAAGAGTGTTTATGTCAAATTTTAGCCGTTTAACATTATTTATATCTGTTTTATATGTATTTAAGTGAATTTTGTAAGTGGACTTTATATGGGGTCTATGGTCAAATATGGACCGAATTAAAAAAAAAATCGGTTTGTGATTTCTTTTTGTATAAAACTTATTTTTGCTGAATTTTGTCTTGATATTCCAATTTTATAGGCATTTATTTATCATTAAGCCATATTTCGGGAATATATATATTTGTATGGGGGCTATAAGAAATCATGTACCGATTCTTACTATTTTCCGCACACTTTCTTCTTTTATAGTACAAACAACGTATACAAAATTTCATGGTATTATCTGCAATATATTTCAAAATATTGCAATAAAATGGACGAAAAATATCAAATTTTTATAGAGGTGGTCTCAAATATTGGTTCATAACTCTGGTTGACCTAAACCGATTTTGCTGATTTTAAATAGCAAACTTCTCGAAAGCACTTCTGACAGAATTATTGAAGGTTTGGATCCCGAACATATCTTGGGACTTCAAAAAACTGATTTCAACATCCAGACAGACAGACAGACAGACAGACAGACAGACGGACATGGCTTAATCGACTTCGCTATCTATAAGGATCCAGAATATATATACTTTATAGGGTCGGAAAATTATATTGTGGAAATTTCACACGGAATGACAAACTTATATATACCCTTCTCACGATGGTGAAGGGTATAAAAATAACTGTAAAAACTACGTATGTATGTGAGTATTTTTATGAAGCCGACAACAATTGTTGAGATAATTGCAAGCAATTAAGTAAGCTGCAATGTTGTTGCCGCTGTTGTAGGTGCATGTTTATAAATTCTAGTTACTGTTCACATTTGCTTAAATAAGATTATTTTCACAATAAAAATACACTGTTTCCAATATAATAACCTGCAATGGTTCAAAATTATTTCAGATGCTATCAGACGGGATGTATTTTACATATGTACTGTCACTTTCCTTACCCATATGTAATTCCGTATGTATGTCAAAATTTCTATTTTACATACGAGTCATAATTTTTGCTATCACACCTGCTTATGTTTTTCCGTATGGCATAATCTATAAATGTAAATAAAAGCTGACTTTTTAACGTGTATAAATTTCAAGAATTGCTTCTTTTGGCCAATCTAACTGCAATAAATATAATAAACATAATTTAATTTATTAACAATCGAACATCGGCGTAGCTACCCTTTTTCCTGGGGGGATCTTTTTGGAACACTTTTTAGTAAAAGCTATGGAAAATTGTTCAAATAAAAAAATGCAATAAAAGAATAAAAATTCTGGGGGTGGCTAAATTTTTTCTGGGGGGGCTTAGCCTCCCCCAGACCGGGCTATCTACGCCGATGCAATCGAAAAATACTTACTTTTCCATGTTCATTATCCATTACTTTAATTTTTCTTTACAATATATTTTTTCAAACAATTTTGTTTCAAAACAAAGCAGCTGTTTTGTTTATGTTTGTCACATGAAAATAGAGCGTGTTCTAATCGGAAAAATTACATACATATGTATGTATTTCCACAAAGTTTCATATGTATCACACGATGTGTACAACTTTTACAGATGGAAAATTTGACATTACATATGTAAAATACATCCCGTCTGATAGCACCTTTACTGATTTTGAATGAAAAATTACCTTGATTAGTCACACACTATTCTAACATTACATGTTACATGTCAAATAGTTTTATTTGATTCGTTATTTCTTTGCAAAGTTCATAACTAATTAATTTTATTATAGAAATATTCCAAATGTCTAACGGAAATGGTGTAAATATTTGCATTATTTTTGTAAAACAAATCTAATTTGCAATAGTACTAGGTCGGTTAAGCCCACAGTAGATGAATAATAAAAAATTATTAAACTTGCGTGATGGAAACATCCTCAAAGCCAGCCCACATCAGATTACAATTAAAATTTGCATTCTAAACAAGTCTGCTTAAGTATATTACACTTGTGCACATTAATAAAAAAAAATTAATTTTAGTAACTTTAGCAAAATGATTTACACATTTACAAGTATGTATATACATAACATAGAAATAGAAATACTTCTTTCCCGATTATTATTGATAAATTATTTGCCTATATATTATTTAATAAAAAGTAAAACTTTGGGCGCTGTTTAAGCACATTTTAAAGAATTTGTAAAAACCAATTAACTTCGATCAAATAAGTTATTTATATTTCCTTCATAAAAGCAAAAGAATATGTATTAGCTACTTTAGAAATAATTAAGATAATTGGGTATGATTTAAATTATTATTGATTCAAACAAAATTTAATTTCGTCTTCGACTACAGATAATTCTTTCTATATTATTTCCTCAAACATTGTGTGAATCTGTTTTTCAAATGGAAAGTTATATTTGTCAACATGCAGGAAGTAAAAAAATTAATTTTCCTTTTTTGCATTCTTATTTATGGGTTGAAAAATACATACTTAATATTATTAGTATTTACGGCCCAATCAGGATTTATAGAACCATTTATTATTACATTATAAAACAAACATTATTATTGTCATAACAATAAAAATTATGACAATATCAATTCAAAATTGTTAAGGCGTGAGTCAACAAAGTTTAACTTAAATAAAGTTTTTACAATGAGTTAATCTTTCTTAAGTGTTTGATATATATTTGTACTTTTTCTCTATTTTCCCCAATAATTATTATATTGTAATATTTTTAGTCAGTTGTAATATAACAAAACAATAAAGCCCTAAGTTAGCTTAAGATAATATTTAAAACAGAATTATATATTTGTCAAACTTTTGACAAAACACCATTTCTATTATACATGAGTGCTATTTTAAACGATGTCTGCTTCTTCGATGAAATCTAAATTGGTCATGGAGTCATTTGTTTAAATTCCATTGAAATCTACTAATAAACAGACCTGGGGGATCTCAATTACATTTCAATTACAATTACAATTACATGTAATTTGTAATTGAAAAATGTCAATTACAATTACTTGTAATTGTTAATTGAAAAAAATCAAATACACATTAAATGTAATTGTAATTGAAAATGTTCAATTACTAATTACAAGTAATTGTAATTGTAATTAATCAACAAATAATTACTTGTAATTGAACAAAATTCAATTACATTTTTAAAACCATAAAATAAAACTTAAAATTCTTAAAACGATTTTCTAAATTATATGAAAAAAAATTGTTTGATATATAAAAAAATTATAGAATAATTATGAATTTATTAAATTGTATTGTACAAAGTTCGGTAGAATGAAATTTTTTTATAATATGTAATTGATAATTTTTGTAATTAAATACTTTTTTGACAATAAATACTTAAAAAAGTAATGATTACTTGTTTTTTTAAATTACTTAATGAAAATTTTTTCCAATTAAATGTAATTGTAATTGGATTTTTTTCCAATTACAATTACATGTAATTGTAATTTAAGAAATCTTCAATTACAATTACATGTAATTGTAATTGATTTTTACTTCTTTTTCAATTACAAAAAAAATGTAATTGTAATTGAAAAAATTCAATTACAATTACATGTAATTGTGTAATTATAGGTGTAATTAAATACAAAATGTAATTGAGACCCCCAGGTCTGCTAACAAATAGGTATATAACACTTTGTTGTACATATTTTAATAAAATATCCGAAATATTTCAAATTTTAAACTTTGATTCCTCTGGCGAAAAGATTAAATTAAAGTAGGTTCTCAAAACTAAATAGGTATAAATGCAGTATAAACGCATTACTATGTACAATTTCCAAACTTTAGGTCTTATGTTACGTTAACATTTTCCGATTTGAATCAATTTTTGAATGTTGCAGTTAAATACCAATAATAAAAACTAATCTTGTATCATTTAGCATAATTTTAATTAATAATTAATTGTGATAATTAAATTATTACAATTAATTTTAAAAAATAAAAAATTTACAAATATGTATGTACATACATATATAAATATAACTTACTTTGATTCCATGCCCGCCTTTATCAATAAATCAGACACGACTTCAGCTTGTTTATCATCGCCAACGGCACCGAAAAATATTGCTTCTGTACCTAATTTCTTTAAAATTCGAACAGTATTGAGACCGGAACCACCTAAATGCGGGTCTTCTTCCCTTAGAAACATAAATCACATTTTAAATACAAATTCAAAATAACGTAAAAAGAAAGAAAAACACAGCATTAACAGATTTAACACATACTTGTTAACAATGGCCTCGGCCGTGACTTTAGTTATAGTTTCAACATCCATTTCAGCTCTCGTATTCAAAGACAATTTATAACGATCCAGCAGCTCTGTATCATTGATGTGAGCAGTATGATCAAGTAAAACATTGCCAAATGCCACCACTTTGCGTGGCCTAAAACCAACAAGAAAAATATAACAAATGAGACAAATAAAAAAAAAAAGCAAGAATAACAACAGAAATATTTCAAAAGTCATTTATTTGATTTATTACATCATTTGTTTGTTAATGTGTTTCATACTTTTAGAAGAAGATTGAATTAAAAATAAAACTTACAGATTATTAGTTGTTGTATTGCTATTGTTGCTGATGGATATTTCTTCCGGATTAATTCCAAAGAGACGGACATACAATTGTTGCAAATAGTCCATGTTTCGAAATTGCACTCTTAACAAACTACTACTTTTCATTTAGTGATTATTTCTACGATTGTTGTAAAGTTTTTACCGTTTTGTTGTTGATATTGTTTATTTATATTTTTCTTCAGCGTTGTTTAGGATTTTTTGTTGTTGTCTAATCAATAAAAATGTGATTGTGTCGTGTTGTGATGGGAAAAACAACAAAAGTTTATGAGTTTTATTTCAATGGCAACGACGTTAACGACACTCTGACATTTCACCGTGAAGACATTTTTCCGACTGACAGACAACAGCAGTACTTCACTTTCCAGTTCTCTAGCGGTACAAAACAGATCGAACGTCTCTAGTAGTTGTTGTCGCAGTGTGTTGGAAATTAAAAGTCATTTGTAAAATCACATATTCGTACATTTTGTCTTTGTTTTTTTTTCGATTTTGTTCACGGTGAGTGGAAAAAAGTATTAAAAACACCTTAACAATATTTCTTTTTTGGGGGAATCTTTCAAGTTTGCTTTTTGTTAAAAAAAAAACTGTATTTGGTAAAACGTTGTGAAGTGTTTAGATAAAAAATATTGTCATGGCACATTTTAAAAAGTAACCCAAGTGGGATTTCCAAAACACCCATTAATACAGAATAGCTTTAGGAGAAATAATGTATCACACATATTAATGGAATAATAAAGTACATATTCAAGCTTCAAAATACATAAGCAATAAGGTCTTACGATGGTTTGTTAGTTCTTGGCAGAGGCTAACCTAAACGTACCTCTTGCTTTCATTTATTCTTGTAAAAAAGGGTATTTTTCATGGTCAAAAAAGTGGACAAAACAGTCGTCTCAGTATTTAGCGTTTAGCAAAAATTTGTTTAATTTTCTTTTATTTAAGATAAAAATCATATTTCTAAGTTATCTAATATATATTAACAATTTAAACTAAAAATTGGTACACTGTGTGTAACGTCCGTAACGGAAAATAGGGGTTTTTAAATTTAACAGAATGAATTTTAATAATTTTGTTTTCCAAACTAGCTTTATAAACAGAGTTTTTTATGCACTTTAATCTGATGAAAAAAAAAGAAATACCTTAATTACACTTTTTTTTTAATATAAATGACAAAGTGTGTAACGTCCGTAACGGCATGAAAATATCCAAAAATTTTATTTTAATATTATGAGAAGAAATAAGTGTATATAATGGATTTTCACTTGCTGAATCTGAATATGGGCTTAAAATTGCTCTAGGTATTATGAGAAGAAATAAGTGTATATAATGGATTTTCACTTGCTGAATCTGAATATGGGCTTAAAATTGCTCGAGGTCGCCGAGAATCCGAAAAACTTCACCTCAAAATAACAAAAAGTGTGTTTAAATAACATACGATCCCCCAATCTGCAACTTAAATTGAGATGAATTTCAAACTCTTCTGGAACCTAAAATAATTCCTGAAAATCAATAATTAGTATGAGCTTAACGCCAAGCTTCCTGCTTTTAAGCTGCATTCATTAAACGTTCACAGCAAAACTATTTTAATGCTTTAAAGATGCAAATAAATACAACCCAATGATCTGATATTGCAAATTGACTTTGCTGAAAATTACAGAATTTTGTCGCAAAATTAGGTTCAATATTGTTTATCCGCTAGCATTAAGATAAAGAAGTTAACAAATAAACAAAATTTTCTTTTTTTGCAAACACACTTATTTCATTTTATAAGCGTAGTACCACACGCGGGGTATCCGCTAGTAAGCTAATATAAGAGTAATGAAATATTCCATAATTTTTTTGTAACTAATAAATTAATAATTACAAGGTTAAAAAATTTTTAAATACATGAATGTTTTTTATATACACAATTTGGTTTAATGGAAAAAGTGTAACGTCCGTAACAGACAAAAATTAAGATTTTTGTTTAACGGGACTACTTAGCCTTCTTTTCTAATCTGAATTGATATGGTCATATATTCCACTTAATTTTTTGTATTTGGACTTTTTTTTTGTTTATTATGCTAAATTAGCTAAAAAAATGTGCAAATGCACATAAGCCTCAAAATCGACTTCCATTTTTTGTAACGTAATTTAATTTAGAAATATATTAATATATTTTGGAGAATGTCTAATATTTAACTTCTTAATACTCGTTCTACTGAATCGATTTTACCTATTTTAAGTACCAAACTGCTTTGGAGAATGATAAACGATTCTATGTAAATGTGCTTGATTTTGTTTTTGTATTTTTGAAGTGAGAGTTTTTAGAATTAGAATTTCATAAGAATCAATAATGTATGTATATATGTATGTACATAGTTGGATCTTAGATGAATATTTCTTAATGTTACACACGGACTGACAAACTTATAAAAACGAATAGTTTTTTTGGTTATTTGCGCTTAAAATACTAAACAATTTACATAAAATGTATGAACAATTTACCAATTTTAATAAATTTAATCATTATGTAGTAAAATATGGTTTATATTAGGTACATTGATGCTTACATGTTGCATCTCGAAACAAATATATTTCTCCCGGTTTTAATTTCAAATATATTATCATTAAAATACCATTACCGAAATAAGATTAATACCTTAAAGTTTAAACTATATAAATAGAATCATTACCTTTTTGGTATTTTTGTTTTATTTGATCAATTTGTATCAAATTTAATGTTTTCTCAATACCTAATTTACTTTTTACATTTGTTAGTAATTAAATCATTACATATATTTGTAAAAAATAATAGTTTATGTTTTTAATTTTATTAAAAAGGTGAACTTAGTAAAACTATTTGCATAATATTGTCATAACTAATGCAAATTTTGAATAATATTAAAAATATAATAAATAGAATTACCTAAGAGAATTTAGTTAAGGAATCGTTTGCAGTACCCATTTCAAAATAAAAAACATTTGTCATATAACCAAATAGTTATAACCTGACAAGTTGTTCATATGTAGCTGTTTTGTGTAGTTTCATTTATACCCAATATTCTAAATATAAATTAATTTGAAATACTTCAAAGACGAATGGAAAAGGTGTGAATTATTTATACCAGCACTTATGTGTAAATATGTATTTCTAGAATAACTTTGTTAAACATTTTATTTCTTCTAATTATCCTTTGTATAAACGTTTTAATTTCCAACAGGTTGTTTTATACTGCATTTACATCTACGCAAAATCTACTAGATTTCAGTTTAAATCTTCAAGGAAATCTTTGCCGTTTACACTACTGTTTTTTGTCATATTGTGGGATTTCATTTTCATAACAAAAACAGCTGACTAAAAAGGAAGGAAAATTTTTAAATATTTTTGTGGCAAAAAATGAGCTTCACAATGTGTTTTTTGTTTTTAAAAAAGTACACAACAATATACTTACACTTTATTTACTATTTGGTGCTCCATTGCCAATTATCTTTAATAATTATTACGATTTTAAATTTTGCCGCAAAAATTCCAAAAAATACCGCCCTTTTTTTATTGTCAAAGTGTCAAAATTTAATTGACAGTGTTGCGTTTTTTAGTACATTAATAGGAAAATCACGGTTGTATTAGTAAGTAGTGCAAGATTTTGAAAGATTTTGGCGAAATCTACTAGATTTGCTGCATTTTGTTTTGTATGGGAAATCTCATCAAAATCTACTAGATTTGGCTTGAAATCCCGTAAGTAGTAGATTTCGCTTAGGTGTAAATGGCATATTAGATTTTACTAAAAAGTACACAACAGATTTTTACTTAAATTTTTTCGAAATCACCACTATTAAGTCCCAAAAAATGTCTTGGCAATCCTTTTATGTACAATATGAACAGCTGTGATTTTGTAAAGGTAATAATGTGGAACCACATGAACAGACTTGCGCTCTCTTTTAGTAAAGAGCTTTTTTGAGCTTTTAACAAGACTGGTATCCATCAAAGTTTAGATTCTCTTTTATAAACAACAGTTTATAAAATAAATTAGCAAATATTATGGAAAAAAGTAGCTTATCAAATGTTTGTACAGAAATAATAATACAAAATCATTTAAACAAAATTGAAGTGCTTCAGACTCGAACTATTTTAATGGAAATTAAAAGCAATATAAACAGAAAGCACATACATATATGTACAACTTTAGTATTAACCTATATATTTAAAAGATAACCAAAAGTTAATGGGACACTGTTACGACAGAGGTTTGTTAGGTCAAAGCGTTCTCAAACTGTATTTTAAATTTGTTACTACTTAAACTGTAATTTAAGTGAGTTTAATTCATTTGTTTTGTGTACATTTGAATAAATAACGACTCGTTATAATTTTAAACTACTTGACGCTTTCATTTTGCAATTAAAAGGAATCCGGTATATTCAATTCTCTAAGCTTGTTGATTAGTTTTTTGACATCGGGGTGAGGGGAAGATAAAACTAGATTGTACCAGCAATTCTTGTACTTGTTACATACGAATGAGAGAGTAACACATACATATGTACATATGTGTATACAAACCTGTGTCTACTCTCACTCAAATAAAAATACGAATGATTTAAGCAATTATATTGTGCTGTGTAAACACCGAAGAAATTTTAAGGAAATAATTGTATCAATTTTTTCAAAAATAATTGCGTCGTGTAAATTGGAACTTAGTAAAGATATCTTGTATGAAATGTTTCCTGGTGAAATGTATTAAATTTTGTAATTTATGTATACTTACTCATAGGCAGTGGTGATATTCGAAACAAATAACAACCGGTTCGCTTAAAAAATTATATATTTGCCAAATTTTGATAAAAATAGCGAAAATTTTAAAGTCGCATCCCAGTAACAGACCACAAGCCTCTTGAAGGAAATGATATAAACTTTCGTTTAATCAAAAAAAGTTACGTTTTTAACAAAAAATAGTTTTGATTTTGCAAAATAAAAGTCAAAAAAAATTGTTTTATTTTTTTCTCAAAAGATAGAAGAAAACGCTATCGAAAACATCATCATCCAAGAATCCAATGTATGACCAAAATAAAAAATTTGTTTGTACGTTTGGACAATGAACAACTGAACAATATTGTGTTTGTTGCCGAGCCTATATCACCTTGATAAATACACATTAATCACCCCTATCGTGAATAAAAATTTCACATGAAATTTGTTCGTTCCCTTTTCACATTTTTCCTATTAAAATTCAATGTTAAAAAATAAAAGGGAACAAATTTCATGTGGATTCTTTTTTCACGATAAGGGTGAATATACAACAACCGGTACGGAAAATTTTTAAAATTTTAACAACCGGTTCGAGGGAACCGGTCCGAACCGGCTGAATATCAGCACTGCTCATAGGTATTTATTTTTCCCGGAATTTTTAGATGTTTTAAAAAATATCGGATCAAAAAATAAATGTTAGGTCATTTTATATGTATATCGTTGGAATGGTCTTTACTATCATTTGATATATAAATCGTTTAAAAAAATGCACTTTTCAAGATATAATTTAAAACTCTGCTAGTATGTAATACAATTTTGAAGTGATTTTAAAAATGTCACTAAAACCAACTTAAGTCTTTTTATGTAAAAAAATCACACAATTAATTATTTAACAATTAATTATTTAACTTTAATTTTCACATTACAAAATATATCAATGTAACAAGGTGACTGCAAATCGGCAACAAATACAACACAATACAGAAACAACAGCCATTTTAGTTGTGTAAAATAGTGTACTACTCTCAAAAACACTTTAAAACGTATTACTTTTGACATAAATAAATTGTAAACAAAACCAGTCAGCTGTACTCCTGCACTCACCTTGATAATTACACCATGTGATTTAGCATATGACTGCATTAAAGTTCTGTCAACTTTGTGTCAACTCTTTTGTTTGTAAATGATAAAGTGTGGTACGTAAGCTTCTAAAAGCTCTTCTGCTGTAGCAACAGTAGTCTTAAAACTATAATAAAATTATATCTTTTAGAGCTTTTTTTTGTAACATTTAAGAGAGTTTAATTTATTTGAAAAATGTATAATAATTAAAAGTTTACATAAATATTTACAGTGTGACTTATATAAAATATTCAAGACATCAAGCAATGTGGAACTATATTACAAATCGTCACCAGGGCTGTCAGATATGGCGATTTCTCGCCAAACGTGGCGATTTTGAAACGTGTTTGGCGTCGAGATTTTCCGTTTGGCGACATGGCGATTTTTTTGGCGATTTTTGATATCACTGGCGATTTTCACCAAAACATCTATAATAAATTATGTGATGAAAAAATCGTCTTTTTTTGGTTTTTATAAATCCAATTGTCAACAAAATGAATCATCTGAATTTGGAATTTCAATCTTACAGCATGAATGCAGGAAGCATGCATGAAAAAATGTATTGTACACTTCTTATGTTTTCAACAAAAGTTTTCAAACCTTCGATTTGATATAATACTGAAAACAATGAAAAATTTTTCAATGATTTACATGCAGCTATTGATTCTTCAAATTCATTTTTGCCTCTAAATGCAATTGATTTTGGAGCAGAGTTTGAAACAGAATTAAGAAATGCGAAATTGAGCGCAGTAGAAATAATCTTACTTAAAGAAAACTGTTTTGTGTATTTAAAAAAACTTTTAAAAGAGATGATAAGCAGATTACCAGAAAATATGAACTTTTTTAAAGCTTTTGGACAATTTTCTATTTCAAAGTGTGCGAATACATTATCTCAAACTAAATTTGGCGTTGTTCAAGAAACATTAAGACCATTTATGGATCCAAATGTAGCAATAGGCGTGTATGAAACTCAATAGGGAAAACTTCCGTTCATAATTGAAATAATTATTTTAATAACGAAATTCCAACAAATTTACTTGAATTTTGGCCAAAAGTGTTTGATTATCACGATACAGCAGGTACGTACCATTTTAAGGAAATATCTTTGGCCGTTCTTACTATATTGATAGTTCCAACTTGTAATGTCTGCGTTGAAAGGGTCTTTTCAATAATGAATTGTACAAAAACTCGACTAAGTAATAAAATTCAATATGAGCTTTTAGACGCTCTATTCAGCAATTCGTTTACACCGACTAATGAAATGATAAAAAAAATTCAACTCAACTATGTATGAAAGTCAAGACTCTAGTAATGAAATCGCTGAGGATGAAGTTTAGGAACTTTAGACTTATCTAGCTACTTAATTTTACTTTTTTTTTTAAATATGATCTCCATTTTTATGTAATTTAAAACTCTATTTTAACAAAGTTTTAAAATTTTTTAAATAGTTAAAAATACAAAAACGGATATAAATGTGTATATGTTTTACTAAAATATTGTTTAATAAGTAACAATTAATGAATTAAATAAAAAAAATGTAACAAAAACTAAAAAAAAAAATTATTTTTGGCGATTTTTTTGATTTTTTCTCAATTTTTGGCGATTTTTGACTTAAAAATTGAACTAGGTTTGTTTGTGTAAGCAAAATTTATTTCTTTTAAATAATAAAAAAAATTAAAAACTGAACAAAATCGTATTTTGGCGAATTTTGGCGATTTTTTACATCCGTTTTGGCGACGAAGCTCAAAAAAATCTGGCAACCCTGATCGTCACCGTTTGTTAACAACAGATATTCAATTTATATATATTTCGATATCGGTAGCATATTTTTTGTGGAAATATCTACTTTATCGAAGATTCAAATTTAAAATGTGCGGAGAATAATTTTAGACCTTAAGTGCCCAATAAAGAAATAAAGCTGAATTTAAGGACAATAAACCATCAAACAAAACTAAACTTAAAGTTTACATACTGTTTGAGGAAAAAATAACAAAAACGTAAACGCAGTATGTATATTAAAATAAAAACGAGATTATTAGCATATTTTATAAAAAATATGATGATACACTGCGTTGCATAACTACAAATACATACAATTTTTCTCAATTCATAACTATAAATACATCAAAATTAAAATAACTTTAAGAAATGTAAACTTTAATAATGTGGGCCTCCCTTTATTGAATCAACTCAAAAATTCGATCGTGCATACTATTCACCAGATTTATTCTTTTATCTTCAGATATACATAGTTGGATCATCTATAACAGCTTCTGTTAGGTGATATACGAGTATGCTTTCATAATGTCGGTTTTCAGCATAAATTCGACAACTTAATATTCTTAATGTTCCCAATGGGGTTCTAACCTGGAGAACATGCGATCCATTCAAGTACATTAATAAACCCTTTGTTTGACGACTTTTTTACAGGTGCGATGTATTGTTGAAAAATAAAGTAGTATTTACTATTTTCTAAAAATGGCACTAATTTTTCATCTAGTAATTTTTTGTGTAATCAGAAGAATTCATTTTGGTGCTTAGAAACGCCATATCAAGCATACTGTCTTTACAAAAAGCTCCTGAAACTATCAAAGAACTGCCTGCGAAATTTCTTTTTGAGAAATATCGTGGGTCCTTCCGTTGGTCTCCCCAATAGCTGTTGAAAACATCTGAACCATAAACATTGAATATTTTTCATCTGAAAACACTAAATTCAATAAAAAAGTCATTTGACTTAAACACATCAAAGAAGTTTCCTAAAAACATTTGTTTTCGCATGAATGAATGGATCATTTAAACACTATACATACACGCAGAGAAAAAACATGGTTGTGGTAAACATAATCTAAGAGCAACATATTATGATAAGAATTATGATTGTAGTCAAAACATATTATGATGAATATAAATGCCATGAAATAGCATATTATGATCAATTATCATCGTAATATTTTATCATAATATTTTCTTGTTAATCAAATTTTGATATTATAACATCATATTATAACCTAATATAATCATACATGATCATATTATGACCCAAGGTAACCATATTATAGTTTAAAGTAATCATAATATGATCTAAAGTAAACATATTATGTTCTAAAGTAATCATAATATAAAATTATAATCAGATTATGATTTAAAGTATTCATTTTATCGAAAGCAATTATATGATGATGGTACTTTATCATAATATGTTAAATTAATATCATTTTATTTTTACTATTTATCATATTATTAAAGTATCATGAATGCAAAATTATGCAATGGTACCAGTTAAAACATTATTTCTAACGAAGACACATTTATTTTAGTATTTCGTATAATCGCAATTATTTCTACATTTTTTAAACACAAAACTTATAAGCACTAGTTAATATTTTTGTAAATAGAAATAAATATTTGCGCACTTTCAACGTACATAAAAAATTACATTTATTTGTTGTTATGTTTAATAGATTTTTATTTTGAGAAATTTAAGATTATTTATTTTATGTAAACTTTATTTAGTGCTTTTACACTTCTTTGGTAATTGTGTATTTTGTAGTAATAGTTAGTATATTTTAAGTACGAATTGTTTTTTTTTTTAATTATAACAACATTTAAATCCAACTAAATAATCTCATATCACGCAGACAAACTACTGAACTGATGCAAAAGCATTCTACAAATGGTAAAAACAAAATGTTATTCAAATTAAACATATTTTGTTTGCATTTTAAACATAATATGAGTACAAATATAGAAAATTATCATTTAATGGTTATTTGTAAGTTTAAATAATTACTAAATTATTGTTGAAATCAAATCAAAATAACAATTATTTGGGTATCACAACAATATATTGTTACCAAAAAACACGGTGTAGTTGTCGTAACCATGTCCAATCATGTTTTTTCTCTGCGTGTACATACTCAATCATATCCGAACACTCATAATTTTTATTTAAATGGAAACAAAATCACACATTTAGTTGGATGCCAATTTCGGGAAAATTTATCACATAATATTAATCGAAAAAAAAACTAAAATTAGCTTAACTGTCAAGAATCAAGAATCGTCCCAGTTCTGATTGTGCTAAAAGTGTTTTCAAAATCATTTTTGTGTATTAAAAAATATTAAAAATCATTATTACCAATTTCATTTACAATACAAATTTTTATTATTAGACGAGCGAAAGCTATTACGTAGGCAGTCATATTATTGTTATTCAGTATTTTTTTTATTCAGCTCTTTTAAAAAATCAGCGTTTGAAATAATTTTTTTCAGTTTACTTAATTGGATCCAGTCTTTGTCGATAAGCCAGATATTAACACTTGGATGCTAATATTACTAGCGTAATTTTTGAGATACCGCATAGTGTTTCCAAAGAATGTTACTTCGGGCCATAATAAAGATTCCTACATGCAGATCTTTTTTAAGTGTTTTTATTAAAAAAACCAAATAAGATGAATAAATAAAATTAATATAAAAAAAATAAGATAATAAATCAATCACAGATTATTTTTAGCACCTTCATTTTGAGAAACTGTCAACTTAATTATTCCGATTCGAAGGGACATACAAATTGAAAGGGAAACCCTTATCTATGGTACAAGATTCAACTATTGCGTTTAAAATTGTTTTTCTTTTTTACTTTTGGCACTTTTGCCAATAAATGCTATGTGTAGTTCTAAAATACAATCAGAGTTCAGCTACCTTTACCAATAAAGTAAAAACAAAAACATTAATAAAAACAAAACATTAAGTTGTTAATAGTAAATAATAAATTGTTTAAATTTATATTGCAAATTTTTGCAATATAACTTGGTCTCCCCAAAAGTGTATTGAACCGTAAATAAATTATATAAAAATGTAACCACTGTGCACAAATTTATTTGAAATTATTTATTAACCATAATGATAGGAACACAACTGGGACGAATGACGCGAATATCCGTAGGGCCAAATAAAACACATTTGTGTTTTGGCTGAATTCCTCATAAGCGGCGAATTCTGAAATACATTTATTTCTATTTTTACGGCGGCAAACGATGAACAAACAAAATATTGTTTTAGTAAATAATGTTAATTTTTAATTTAATTACTGTTTTATTTTTTCTTTATATAGGCATAATTTAAAATAAATATACAAAATAGAAATAAATAAAAAAAATTTTGACTTTAAGCTTGAAGAAAATATAATTCTTAATAAAGATAAAAATGTCGAACAATTAGTTTAATAATCAAAATAGTTAACTATACAAATTGTTTTTATCTGTGTTTTTGTTTATTTTTATATGTATATTTATATTTTTTTTTATTTTTCATCAGAGAAAACAAAAACATTATTTTTTCATCGTTATTGTGATCGACTAATTCACCGTGTTGGGCGAAATTCGTCGTTCGTCCCAGTTGTGTTCCTAGCATAAATAAGTGAAGGGTGAATGCACTTGATAAAGTTATAAAAACAAATTCACTACAATTCACCGTGATTCAAAAAAATTAACTTTGCAGAAAGGTCAGTGTTACTTTAAAATGCAAATATACAAATATTTTTTTGTTTTTTTACGTATTGTAAAAGGTTCTTGACCATATGCAACTGTTAAGGAAATATAGTTCACATACAGTGTGTCGCAAAACTATTTTCCTACACATTTTTGGGAGAATTTTCTTTTTCATTCATACATAAAATTGTAAAAATCAAGTAAAAATATTTTTTTTTTGCAATTGTTAATAGATATTATGTAGAATAGGAAACCCCAAACAACTTTAAAAAATATTAAATTTTTTATTGTTTTATTGTTGCATTTAGTAATATGCATCATAATTTGAAGATCACAAAAGTATTTTGCATTTTTTTTAAATTCCTGTAATTTTTTTAGTCTTTTTTTTTAAATTAATATAAAACATAATTTTTACTTTATTGCTCGCGGCTGTAAAAATCTTTGTGTTAAATATGCCGAAAGGAAAATAATTAAAATCACCGAGATAACAGACATATATTATACCTCTATGATTTCTATGGGGCGCAGGTTCAAACATTGAGGAGGGGTTGGCAAGTGTTTAGTACTGCACAAAACATAAATTTCAACATATAACATTTTTCTGCTCTGGATTTTGCTTTCGAAATGTGTCAATACCCATGGAGGTCAATGATATCATCAGCATATACAAGATTACAAACTCCATTGGCAAAAATCACCATAGAACCGCCATCATAATTAACCGTGGATTTTATATTGTTATACTTAAGGCTTTATTTGGCTTCCACTAGAACCTCAGTCGACCATCTGAACCAAAATATTGCATTTGTTTTCGTCATAGAATATAACATATTGCCGACACGCAGCATTTTTATTTTTATTAATCTCAGCGAATTACAACTTTATCAATCTGTTAATTTCCAACAAATCCAAACAAATGGATTTTACCTTGCCCGACGACCGTATATCTTTATGGCTCTCAGCACCCTTTGGATTTTTTCGTTGTTTACATATAGTGTTCTTCTTAGTTGGTCGTTAAAATCTGCTCGGAATAGATTTAGATTTAAGCGGTTTTCAATGGGTATTAATTAGACTTTCCTATCCTACATTCAACGATTTTAGATAACCATTCTGTGGCAAATTTTAAATTCTTCCCCGTCTATAGACCAATCTATTAAATTGTTGACTACTGAACAACATCCACTAAACAAATCACTAACTAGTTTTAAAGCTTTAAATTAATTTTTGTTTCCAAGAACAATTAAGGAAAACACCAAAAAACCCCAAAAAAATTAACTGGGATTTTCAAATGTAAATTACTTTACTTTTATGACCTTGAATTTATGATGCTAATTAATAAAATGCAACAACAACTAAACAATTTTTTTGCTACAATTTTTTGGGGATTTTTATAATTTCCACAATGTTTAATTAATATCAACTGCAAAAAGGAAATATTTTTACCTGTTTTTTACAATTTTATATTTGAATGAAGAAGAAATTGCTAGGCAATTTAGTTGTGTGACACACTGTATATTAAATTTAGTTTATATTACTTTGTTTTTAATTACGTTTTGTTTTTCTAACTTTCGGCAACGTCATTAATTTTTTAACGCTCCATAGAGTTTATTGATATTTACCCAAAATGCTAATAATTTTTACCAGTAAATTGTTCAGAGTTCATTTAACTCTTATCACTTATTGTAGACATGCATTTTTTAGATTTTATTGTGTTTTTATGGTGAGACTTTTACAAATTTCAACAAGTAAGAAAGTATAGTCGGTTAAGCCCGACCATATAATACCCTACACCCAGAATATGTATAAAACAGTTTTTTAGAAATGTGCGCTATATGGGAGATATGACCTATTATGGACCGAACACAATTGTATCGTATTTGTATACATATGAAATATATTTGCCTTCAATATTATTTGGATGCTAACATTTTTGAGTGAGTTATGCTCTTTAGTGTTGGTTTTTGAAAGTGGGCCTTATATGGGAGCTACGACTAATTATGGACCGATCTGCACAAAATTTGTAGAGGTTATTTGGCTTCATTTACCACTCATTTGTGATGAAATTTGTTTGGTTCCTTGCATAATTCAAACATTTATGATGGGTAAACCCAAATTTCGGGAGGACTTTTGTATGAGGGCCAGGTGAAATAATGAACCGATTTCCACCAGTTTCAATCCCATCCGTCCTTGGGCCGAAAAAGTATCACTTACCAAAATTTATCGAAATATCTTCAAAATTGCAACCTGTACAAGCTTTACATGGACAGCCAGCCAGACGGACGGACGGACGGACATCGTTAAATCGACTCAGAAAGTGATTCTGAGTCGATCGGTATACTTTAAGGTGGGTGTTGGACCAATATTTCTGGGCGTTACAAACATATGCACAAATCCAATATACCCTCCCCACTATGGTGGTGTAGGGTATAATAACATTTCTGATGAATGAAGAGTTAATGACATTTACGTGTTTTGACCAATGATTGTCAAAGCCGGGTGTTGGCCACAACTGGGGAATATGTACTCCGGAAAATTAACTTGTTTCAAAGATAATAATTTCAAAACAGAATTAAAACCCGAAGCTCTGGTTTGGTGAAGACATTTGTTTCAACTGCTCATTTAAGTCCATAGCCCAATAAGAATATTGTGGAGATGGATTAGAAAATTTAGCCAAGTGAAAAAACATACTGCGAGCGTCAGTATAAAGTTTTATGTTTAACAAAATGTTTTATTAGAGTTTTTGCCTTTTCGTAAAAGTCATATTATGTCGAATGCTATCTCTAGATTCATACATATCACTTATTTGCGGCAAAAAGGTCATAAATCAAACTTTTGATTTGTTTAACATAAACGTCAAAATTAAAACGTATCTTTTTATTCACATCTATTTTATTTGGTAAACATTTTGATTCAAATTAAAATAGTAATTAATAAACATTTCAGATACAGTCGTAATTCAGCTCTGGGTGGAAAAATAACTCGCGTGGCATTGCCATTATCTCTTAAGTGTAATCAGGCCGTCCTTGTTTCGCTGCCTTCGAGAGTCTTGTGTCTCATACACTCGCATTGGTTAATGTTGTACCGCGTTACGTTTTTTTATAACCTATAAGTTTCATGGTGGAGTACCAAACAAAACTCATTTTGGATATTGGTGGAGACCAAGTTCGAAAAGTCCGGTTTCCTACACGAAGATATATGTCGGTTGACCTTCCTGGACAAGTCTCCTTTTAGGCGTAATGATATATATATATATATATCAGGCCAAATAAATCCTCCTATAAACAAACTTTTCAAATAGTAATTAAAAAAATATTTATAATCAAAAGGTTGAATGAATTCCTTCAGGAATTAAGTCCACAAGGAATTAATTGCATAATATCGCCTCATCTATCATTTTTAAGCAATTATCTAATTTAGAATTAATAATTTAAAAAAATTATATCACGACCCTTCTGGATGTTCATATTTACAACGTAAATATTTTCGATATTGCATTATTATTGTTGTCATCCTAGATTATATTTAAATATGTATATATGTATGTATGTACATACATATCTACTGACTTACAAATTGTAGTCTTTTCAGATTCAAACCTTGAATTAATAAAAAGCTACATACAGTAAAAAGTATTTACAAGTTTATTTATTAACTAGTACTTCTTAAACAATAATAATAAAATTTTTTTTGCGTTTTAATTCGCCCGTCACTTTGTAAATTTTTCGAACAGGTGTTGAATTCATAAATCGTGCATCGCCAGTATTGCGTTTCGATTCACACAATAATTAGCACCTCTAAAAATCTACTTTGCTTTCGGTCAAACTGGACATGTTTGCTAATTAATAAATTTCATAAAGGCAAGGTCTAGCCAACTTTAATATCTATTTGAGCTTTTGTCAAGGAAGTAAAGGCGAGTGGTAATGATTTTGTTAAATAATGCACCTGGTTCGGTAAGCGATGCACTAAATTTATATTGTAAATCCTTCAGCCACGGAAAGTTTGTAACAAGTTTAGAGACCTTTAAAGTAATAATAGACAAAGATATTCATGTTGACAATGAGGTTGTAAAAAAGCACGTACAGAAGTTTACTTTGCGTTTTTAGATCTGATAATAAGGTATTAAATAAATAAATACATTTAATTCTTTTGGAAAATTTTTAAAAATTATTTAAAAACTAATAAAACTCGTATTGGAAAATAAGAAAACCATTATTTCGACAAGAAGAAATTAAAACAAGTAAGAGTTTATATTCGGCTGTGCCAAATCTAATATACCCACCACCAAATCACCTATTTAAGTGATTTCCGAAAGTAGACTTTCTATGAGGGCTACGGTCAAATATGAACCGGTCATCCTGAAATTTGGTACGACAATTTAATTACTTATATATTCTGATTATGCTTGTCAAATTTCAACTTGATATTCATTTTGATAAGAGATTTATGCGAATTTTAGTTATTTTCGGAAGTGGACTTTATATTGGAGCTACGGTCAACTATGGACCGATCATCATCATACTGAGACGGACGAGTTTTATCTATGTATGGACGATTTGTGTTGAATTTAAACTGGATGGCGGTTTTTACAATGGATTTATTCCCATTTAAGTGATTTCCGGAACTGCACTTTATATGGGGTCTATGGTCACACATGGACCGAACAAAACCAAATTACGTTTTGCGATTTCTTTTCACATTACACTTATTTTTGCTGAATTTTGTATTAATATTTAAATTTTATAGGCATTTATTCATCATTAAGCCATATTACGGGAAGATATTTATGTGGGAGCTGTGAGAAATTATGGACCGATTCTTACTATTTTCCTCATATTTTCTTCTTTTATCATAAAAATTACGTGTAAAAATTTCATGACAATATCTGCAACATATTTAAAAAAATTGCAAGAAAAATTTTAAAAAATATCAAATTTTTATAGAATTGTCTTACATTTTGGTCCATAACTCCTGTTCTACAATACCGATTTTGCTGATTTTCAATACTGCTTAGGAGAACTAAAAACGATTTTTTGTAAACTTTGTTGATTTTGGTCGTGTCTTTTGGACAGACAGACAGACAGACGGACATAGCTCAATCGACTTAGATTTCCATAAGGATCAAGAATATGAGTATATATACTTTGTTGGGTCTCAGGTAAATAATTCTCAGTGTTACACAAGGAATGACAAACTTATACGAGTATATACACTCATTCACCACTTGTGGTGGCGGAGGGTATAATTATTTCAAATTTATAAGTTCATTATAATATATTAAATATATATAATATTTAGATAAGTTTCTCTTTATTGTTGGTACCTATCAATACGCGACGGTTAAGTTTGCTTACTTCGGTAACGGTATTTTAACGCTAATGGGTAGCCGAAACAATGTTGCAACTAAATTTTACCCAAATGTGCCAAATCCGTTGAAAACCTACCAACCACATATTTATAACGAACGCACAACTTAAGAACTAAACTAAACAGAACTATGTTATTTCATTTTATCGAAAGGAACTTGTCATTGTGACCAGTGTGACGGTCTCAAAAGTTTTTGCAGCTAAATCCTATCCAAAATAATGCTAACTGGATTTTTAAATGCCAAAAAAATGCTAAAAATGTTTTTAATAATATTATGATGAAATTCTTCACTATTTGTACCGCTGTCTCTACAAATTATGTTTCATTATAAAAATAAAATCACATCGAACTCAAAAACAAAACAATTTATTTATTCTCTTAAAAAATCGTAAATTAAAATTATAAAACAAAAATTAAAAATATACATTGTATATTTTTCAGTCTTTATACATATGTATATGTAAATAGATAGTCAATATATGTATATACATATATATAAATTCATAAAACAATTTTAAACAAAAGCGACCATTAATTCATGTAGGTTAGGTTAGGTTAGGTAGGAAGGCTGGTGTGAGTCATCTCACACCCTCACCCAGATACCAATATGGTCCATTGCGATGCCTTAAAATCTCTACAAAATGTCTGACTAGTTTACATGTGTCTGACTGGTCTATATATGTCTGACTGGTCTACAAATGTATGGCTTATCTCCATATGTCTGACTCGTCTACCCAGAGTCTTTGGCGGGAATCGAACCAGCAACCCTTTGACTGATAGTCCGGCACTCTATCGCCTAGTCTATCTTGGCACCCCATTAATTCATATAACATTTTATGTATTTTATATGTTCTAAAATGTCAAAAAACAAAAAAAAAAAACAAAACCATTTGCTATTTAATAGCATTTGTATTTACTTCGCAAATAAATTAGTTTAAACAAAAATAACAACTTTTGGCTACATATTAAATACTTTATCAAAATCTGAGGGCTTCTTGTAATATTATATGTATTTGTATCACATTTTTGGATTAGTTCTTTAGTTATTTGAAAACTTTGGCAGCATTTATTCAAATCTCTTCAATCCACATTTTATATAGAAGACTGAATTCATTGTATTTAATATCATTCTATTTCTTATTTTATTTTTTAAAATATATATTCCACTAAATACACGTTCAACTTCTGCATTATTTCATAACAAAATCGGACAATTCCTTGAAGGGATTTTCATTCACAGCATTCCTGTTCATAAACTTGTATCCAAAACTCAATAGTTGAGTTCTGATTTTGCCACTCGTATGAAGTTAATTTTTGCCATTATAATTCTAAATTTGAAATTTCATAATTTGAAAAATTTATAATTTCTTCTTTGAAATTTTCATATAATTTTAAAATTTTTATCCTGAAGAAGCTACTCAAAGAGTAGCGAAATATTAAAATAAGATTTAAATTTTTTATAAAAAAGACCTAAAGCTTAACTGCCGTATTCAAAAAAAATAAAGTAGGTTTGAAGTGTGCTTTTAGACAAAATTTTCATACAAAATTTCCTTAAAATACATTGGAAGTCTACTTTAATTTTTTCTGAATAAGACTGTAAATAATTACCAAAATCTTAATAATTTACTTTTATTTATTTTTAAACTATTGTCAACAGCAAAAAAGTTAATATATTTTAAACTTAACAAATTTATGGGTAATATTTGCCTTAGTTGACATATTAACTCTGGTATGAAATTTCTACATATTATTCTTATTTCTTTTCAGTTTCAGAATTTATATTTGTTCTTGTTTTCAAAATATTTTCAAAATCATAATAAAAATGAAAAATAAATTGAAGCTAGAATATGCTAAACAAATTATTACAAAAATGCGAAATGTAAAATCGAAAATTTGCAGCTAAATCAAAATAAAAAATGCTAAATCTAGTTGCAAAAATGCCAAAATGGCCACACTGATTGTGACAGGTGACTCAAAAGAACTTTTGGGTATAAGTAGCAAAACTGCATTAAAATTAATTCAGAATAATTTGTTAACCATAATTGTTTTTCAAATTCATTTATAAATTGTTTATGATATGATAAACGATCGATCAGTCCAGTCAAACTTAAAGTTTTATGACAAATTCTAAGATGTGTATCTGAGTTAAATCTGTGAAACATTGGTAATTTTTCGCATAAGAACTGTTTTAAATCAAATCGTATTTAAAGAGTCTTTAAGCTAAAGTTCTTACTGTTCCCCGGGGCGTAGGTTAGGCATGTCTTCTACTGAAATTAATCTCCTAAAACCCGTAGTTTTTTGCGTAATGCAAGTTCTTCAGTCAGTGGATAGTGGATTGCACAACACATTACAGGGAAAATTCGTTCGTTAGCCGTAATGTCCGTGTGTGTAATAAACTTTATGCAGAAGTTTTCCCTGTCACTTTCAATTTAGGAAAATTCAAATCAAATGTTCGGAAATACTACTCTCTCTATTCTCCCTCTCATAAAATATTTTTCTAGTTCCAACAGAATGCATTGCATGTGTTCTGTTCCAAGCAAAAAATAAAATATAGTAGTCTACATTCTACCAATCTGAAAAAAATCCCAACATTTTTAGTAAAAAAGCCTAAAACAGCAACGCTGATCGGAAACAAGAAGTTAACCTATAGATAGTACTGTTACGTTTTTACCTTTTAAAAACGATGGTTTATTTCTTTTAAATAAACCGGATTTTTAATTGCAAAATAAAATCGTCAAGTAGTTTGAAGAAAATATAACGAATATTTATTTATTTAAATGTACACAAAAACAATTAAAAATTATCACACTGTCTTTTTACACACTTATTTTACGGTTTAAGAACACACTTAAATTAAAATTTGAGAACGCTTGATGTTTACACATCAATGACTCATAATCAATTAACTAATTTGAATTACCCTGTTAGTCTATTTATACACCAATCATAATTTATAGATGGTTCGGAGCTTAGATACTAAAATGTTCATGACTGAAAGTCTAGAATGTTCATGTCTAGAATATTCAGCCAAAGTCGTTAAAACTCAATATTGTCATATTGCGCAGCTATGTTTATAACAGGGTGTTCTCAATAGTGTTTATAAATTAAAACTTCTACGTCTGCTAAACGAGTTGTATGTCGATAAACATGCCGCGTGTTGATAAAGATGTTGTATGTTGTAAAACATTCTGTATGTTGATATCGACCGGTTAATTTAAATTGAAATACAATTTCGTAACAATATAATATATACTCGTATATAAATATTTATATATATTTATGATATTTTTAATTCCGTTTGGAAATAATAATGAAAAGTATCTGGTTAACCTGTTTCCAATAGCTAGTCATTAGTCGAAGCCTTTATATAACAGTATTCTTATTCCACAAAAAATAGTTTCCCATTAAGAGTTGATGAAGTAATCTCATCGAATTGTCTCTACACGTTTTTAATTCTAGATCATGAGCTGAATTCGAAGATCATTAATATATCGGAAAACCCGCAATCATATAGCAAAAATATATAAGCAGTTTTGTGGTACAAAGGAGACTTTTTTCCATGGTGCAGTTATGCTTAGTAAGAAAACAACAAGAGTCGATCGATATTTTGTTAAGTACGAAAATCAATGATTCATCGTAATTCTTTACCTAAATTAAAATACCTACAAATTAAAATACATTTACTAAAATGTTCTCCCATGGGATTAATTCTTTTAAATCGTTGTTCTGATGATCCTAAAAAAATTGTGACAACCCCCTGCTGAAAATTGCTCATTGATGTTTCTTCAAAATATCGAAATTAACAATATTTTAAATGTTTTATAATAGTAATTAATTAATGACTTTTTTTTAATTCGCAATATTCATAAATGTCACCAAAAGCACACTTTATTGAAACTGACGTCAAATTTGTTTATGGTTTCTTGGTAGACAGAACATACATATTTTGAAAACGAGTATGTCAGATGTGGAACAGCAGCATTCAACCAAAAAAAAAATAAATAATATTTACTAGAAATAGAAATTCGTTGCCAACAATTGTTGATACATTAAATTTAGTCAACCTGTCTGAAACTGGCAGTATTCCAAATTTTTTTTTTGCAATCAGAAAACAAAGGGTATTCCTCTGAAGCAAATGGAAATGTTATTAAGTAACTTTTGTAGATAATTTAATATTTAAATGTGAATTGAAAGGGGCTTTTATTATTCAAGAATATGAAAACCGTAAGAAGAGATTAACATATAAATACTCAATAAATAAATAAATTTTAATACAAGTTTAAGTTTCTTATCATCATGCATTTCAGTTTGGTTTGATGTGAATACCCTTAGCATAAAAAGTCTTTTATTTGCCTTCATACTCGTACTCTTCATTTAGCTTTAGCGCATGTGATTTTTCGAAAATAACGTGACTATTTGGTAGATTCCCGTGAAAACAAGTGTTTGGCAGAAAATGACTTTCAACAAAGATGATTCTTGTTTTTCTTTAAAATAAAATTTTCTTAAAAATTATGTGACCATGGGTCGATTTCTTTGAAAATTAATAAAAATATAAAACATTTTATTTGACGACTACCTATTACTTAATAGTCAAAATGAACACAACAAATAAGTTAAATTTAAACTTCATATCAGTTGCAAATATAAAAATAATATTTATATTTTATTACTTCAAAAAATATGTATGTATGTATGTGTGTATATGTATCTACAATAGTTATTTTTAGTTCTAAAATACTTTAAATATTTCTAGTGCACCAGATTGTAATACTAAACTAAGCGCCTCGTCAACTTTGCGTCTGTGACCCAATATTTGTTGACACATATTTGAATTTGTTGTTGCCGATAAGAAATACATAATAAATTTAATCTCTGCCAGTAAGTGTTTGTGAATTTGCATCCAAAATTTATTTATAAACATCTCACACGTGTTTCTTGATATAATTTTAGCACAAAATTGAATTAGAAACAAACCAAATTAATTTAATTATTATCTAACTATTTCATAATAAGAGACAGTATAAGATAAATGTGTAATTTATTTTGCGGCGTTACTATGAGCAATTACATATGAATATATATTTTGCAAAGTAATTGTAAATATAAAAATATATGTATATGTTCATATATCTGTAAATATATAAATTTTATTGTGGTTACCGTTATTAAATATTTGAAATGGACCGATTGCAAAGCACTTGCTAACAAATATAGAACTTTTAAATTACTTGCTGAGCTAAAAGCTCAGATATGTAAATGTTGTATTAAAAACTTTGCAAAAAACATTGTTTTGTTCTTTTCATCTTTCAATGTTTCTTAAGCATTTGGTGAATTATAGCATGATGATTTATTATGCAAATTAAAACACAATTCCAATCTCACCGAATTTAATATTTTTAATGTTTTTTTTCAAATTTAGCGGTACTTTTCCACAATAATTTTCTATTTTATATTTTACGCTCTTAATTCCCCAGTTATTATTCTCTATCATCAATTTATTTTGTAAAATAATGCGTTATTTTGCGGTAAAACGTTTTGCGGGGTGGACACATAATTAAACAATTTTTAACTTTGTTTTTATATTTAGTTTATTAAGTTCTAAATAACATTTTGAGTATAGAATCCAATGCATCAGCTATACAGGTATTTATTTGCAAAGAATTTCATATTTTTGTTATTGAATATTCTTTCGACGTTTTGTTAAAATAGGAGAAGTTTTTGTAGAATTTTCCCATTGAAATTCAGAAATTGTATCATCTGGAATTTAGTATTTAAAATTGCTTTTTATGTTTACAGATAAATAAGTAATTTCTGGCTCAATATTATTTGGAATTATTATACTTAAACTTAAAAATTGTCAATAATTTTTGGTATTTCTTTAGTTAGGCTTTGAGTTCATTAAATTTAATTTTCATTAAATTATTTTTACTGAAGTAGGAATTGTTTTACAACTTGAAAAAATTTTATTTTTGATAATTTTTCTTGACTGGGATTCGAACCTAGGTTGTCATGTCAATAATTAAGAAAACACTACTATTACTTAGTTTTGTTTTTGAAATATGTTGTGTTCTTCTTAATATTTATGATATTTAATGAGAAAGATAGTTGCTGTCTCAAAAATGAGATAATTTGGTAACGACGATGCCATGCTGAAGAAAATTTGCCGCTACTATGGAATTTTATGAATGACAATTATACCAAACACTCAGCGATGCCAACTTAGCCCTTTTCGGGCTTGATTTAGCCCGATTTTAGTCACTCGATACGCGAAAAAATAAAATTGGCCCTAAGCTAAAAAACGCGTAAATCCAGCACGTTTTACAATTATCTTTTAGCCCTTTTAGTCCGTTATTACTTTTTGCTCGATATGGCTACATTTTAGTGTTTTCGTACTTTTTCTTCCTTTAATCTAATAATATAGAAGTAATGCTATTGGTAATAACCGATTCCTTAAACTGTCCAGTTTTGCCAAACACATATTGACATATCCGTCCTCAAACGCAGAAGTAGAGAGGAGTTTTAGTGTCATGAATTTATTCAAAAATAAAATTAGAAACAAAATGTCATTAAATACGTGTAACAGTTTAATACACATTAAATGTAGCATAAAAAGAGATAATGTATGTTGTTCAAACTACAAAATACCTGACGAAGTGTTAATTCGAATGCAACATATAAAAAATCTTAATATTTTCTTGATAGTGTCTTATGGACTGAAAATGATGATGAACAAGAAATCGAAATTTTTTCAGTAACGAACAATTTTAAATGTATACTATTTAATACTATGTATTTAATCTACGTATGTTCTATACTGCAATAAGAGACTTTAAGTCTTGTGTATAGAATTGGAAATAAATAAATAAATAAATGTAGCTTATTTATTAAAATGTAATATGAAATGTAATTGAAATATGCAATTTTTTTCTAATAAATTATTTTATAAAAATGTGTTTGTTGTTTTTATTTTTAAAAGAAACATTTAATTTTAAAAGGATGTGACTTTAAACGGATTTTTTTCAATTTAGCCCTTTTTTCAAAAATGTTTACGCGTTTTGAGTCTCATAAGTTGGCATCACTGCCAAAAACAATCCACGACTTGTGAAGCATTGTTTACATGAACAAAACATAAATGTTTTAAAATGGACAGCACAGTCCGCTGATGTCAATACAATTAAGAACTTGTGGAACAAAGTTAAGAAAAGTTTGAAAAGAAAATCAGTAAAAATTTAGATGATATGTGGGAAAACATTGAGGCGGCCTGGAAAGCTATACCCATCTCACTTTGCATGTATTTGGTAGAAAGTATGGCAAATAGATGTCTTCATGTGATAACAAATAAGGGGTATCTGACAAAATATTAAAATATTATATTTGGTGGAAATTACGAATAATAACAGTGGTTTATGATTCCGTTTTGAGGGGCGCAAATAAAAGCAGGCAGGCTTTTATAAATAGAAAATAAATTGAATAAGTTACTGTTCTGATAGATGTTTTTGTTATATGACCACCACATATTCGCTAGTGGAAAGTGATTTAACTGTTCGAATATTATAGCCAAAAGAAGACGACATTTTAAGTTCCTAACAACCCATTGAAGATAGTATTCGATTTTCACAGTCTACATACATATATCTTAAATTGAAGTCTATAGGGTAATTGAATACAATCCTACGAAAAACGCAAGCTGAATTGTTTTTGAATTTTATGAGGATTCAGAAAATGTATACTTTTTAATGTCTTTTGCCGATATATCGATGTGTTACAAACATAAAGACAAACTAAATACATACATATGTACATATATTTGGTGGTCAAAACAAAAATAGGGTCAAACCCTCAATTTATAACCCCACTTGAGTTATGCATACATACTACATACTTACTACATACATATGTATGTCCATATTTCGGGAAAACACAAATCTTGGTAATCATGCCGATATGGTTAAAATTTTGAGACTGGGTCAATTTTAATAAATAAATTTCGAAATATTTTTATTCAAATTAAAATAAATATATGTACTCAGAAGTTTATAACAAAACTGAAAAAATCTTAAATAATTATTATACATTATCTAATTGACCTACATACATAATTAATCGTCATGTATATTCTCTCAGTTGCTTAAAACTATTTTTTTTTTAATTTTCATTTCATTCATAATTACGCAACTCTTGTGAAATTATTGATAATATACAGTCAGTGTCAAAATTAAGTATACAGCAGGCTTTTTCATCTATAAGGCAAAATTAAGTTAAATCAACTTAAAATTTAATTTAAGGTTAAATGTTTTCTTATTTTAAAAAATTTTAATTGATTTCATGGAAATTTTGTGCTAAGAAGAAGAAATAGGTATCTGAGAGAAACAATCAAAAATTAGTAAACAATTGAAAGATAACACCCCATTTTATATTACCAAAATCCAAAAATTTAAAAGTTTATATTTTGTTGGTCGTCCATTCAGCTTAATTACAGCCTCTAGACGCCTTTCAGTTACATCTCTAGTAATCTTTCCCAAATCTTCTTCAGTACTGAGTTCGTATTTGGATAAATTGTTTCTTTTTCGGATGTTTCTGTCTTAAATTGTTCATAGGTACTCTATGGGGTTAAGGTGTGGAAATTGCGTAGGTGAATTTAATTGCTTAGGCGTGACGTTTCAAGACCCAAATTTTCAGAATTTACTTTCAAGATTACATACAACCCCAAACCATCAAAGTAAAACCACTGCCGTGTTTTACCTTAGCACTAAGTTTCTGTGGAAAGTTCACTATTTCTTCTTCTTTGAACCCTTCCTCTTGATTTTGACCCAAAAATCTCAAATTTACTCACATCTCTTAATATTACATTATTCCAGAAAGAGTGCGCAGAAGTTAAGTTGACTTTTGCAAAGCCTTTACGTTTATATTTTTTAGACACTCTTGAAGTCCATGGTTATTCAGCCGTCTTCTAATTGTCGACGCGCTTACTGCATCACCGTGTGTCTTACAAATTTCTTCAGCTATTAGAGTTTTCTTGACCTCTCTGACTATTTTGGGCACCACATTATCAATTAGGGAGCGTGGTTGACCGGTATGTATTGCAGATTGGTTGTTTCCTCGAGCTTTACTTCTTTTAATAACAGTTGATCGGCTTTTGTATACAATTTTAGCAATATCTGCGAGATATTATCCGTTGCTTCGATGCAACACTATTAAATCTCTAACCTCCACTGGTAAATCTTTTCAATCGGTTTCTTAAATAATTTCCTAACTCTGTACTTACAAAATTATTACTGATTTTATTTATCAATAATAAAAATTGCAAAACATCATAATCACGCCATTTAATGTGAGTTTTGTGAACATTATTCATAGTTTTTGTGTTCCAAAAATCTTTTTTTTTTCAAAAAAAAAACCTTTTTGCCTCTCGAAAACCTTGCAAAAAAGGGAAAAACTTGACGTATGCCAACGCTGCGTGTACTTAATATTGACTGTATTTCTCTTTTGTTGTATAAAACTTATAGCATATCTTTCAGTAGGAGGAAAAGATTACTGTTTAATAAAAGTTAGCCTATCCGAAACATTTTTATATACATAAATAAATTTTAAAAATATAGATTTCTTTCAAAGATATTATTTTTCATAGAAATTATTGTTTGATGTATGTATGTACATATGTACATATGTATACTATATTTTTGTCTCTGACTGTATGTATGTACATATGTATGTACGTGCATATGTATTCCAATGTATGTATGTACTTTCCAAAATATTTTCAACAATTATTTTCCAAGTTAAATACAATTCTTGTTTAAGCAGGTACACAACAATTAAATTTAGTGAAATATACAGAGACTGAAAATAAATTATTTATTTCACATTTCATTTCCCATTAACTTTCAACAATACTTGAACAGACATGATCATGCAAGCATTAGTTGATAATTTCATTAGCACGTTTATGGAGTCGTTATCTAAAAGTTTAACTACCTTTTGTTTTCTTTTTGAGTAAAATGAGCGTAAAGAGTAAAAAGAAATTAAATTTAATAATTTAATGCAAAAGAAGAGACAACAAGTTCGAAATTTTACTAGACAACAACCCAGACACAATTGAATAACTTTATTTAAATATGTACATATGTATGTATGTATGTATGTAAAATTTACACTTACATTGTAAATGTGCCACAATGTAAATAAAGTTAAATAATTATTAAAATTAAATTAAACAAATATTTATTTCAATCAAAATAAACACATTGTCATAAAATAGTTTTTGTGTTTGCCCGTTAAAGAATCATTTCAAATTTAAACATTTCAAAAAAGAGTAAAAAATACGCGGAAATAGATTCAAGTCAAATAATGAAAATTGGGTTTTTACCTCAACATTTTTGTGGGAGAATTACAACTAAAATAAAACAATAACAAATTAACCATATTAGCTAAAATAACACAATAATGGTTTGTTTGGTACACGTACATACGTATGTACATATAATATACATATGTACATACATTCGTTTAAATAAATACAATTTTTTTGATGGTTTTTGTATTAAAATTATTATTATGGGGAATTCTATTGAAATTGCACAGAGCGAGAGCCCCAAAATCCCCCAAACACATTAAAAGCAAAAGCAGAAAGAGCGCTAGTGTATGCCGGTTATGTTTACTTAAGAGAGCAGAAGAGAGGAAATTAAATAAAAAAGCTTATATTTTATGAAATTTCTTGTGAAATTCAATGGAAATCAAGTGCGCGCAGAGAGTTGGGGTATAAAATCAGCACCCAGTGGAGCACCAGCATTCATTGTGAAATCTAAACTCAAAATTGAAGCACACGGATTATTCAAACGCTGAACAGATTTCAAAGCATTAGTGACCAAGCAAATCTAAAGCGCGAGAAGAATTTCATAACAATTACAAAACAAGAAATCAACAATAACAAACAACAAGTGTGTTATTAAATAACAATAAATACAAATAAAAAAGAAAAAAAAAGAACTTTTACTAAAACAAAAAACACAAGTATCTAGTGCTTTAACCAAAGAGATAAAAATAATTTCAAAAATTGATACTCAAGAGCAACATTTAATTTTAACTGAAAATAACAATATGGTCGTGGAAGCAATGCAAATGCAATCCTATCACAACATGGGAGGCCCCCTATCACTTGCCAACAACAACAACAACCACAATCTTAACACATCCAATCTAGCGGATTCGAATATGGCTTACGCCAAAATTGGACGCACTGTTAAGAATGCTTTGCTCAAGGCGCAAACCGAGTCACGTGTCATTGTAGGCTTATCGGCGGCCATTAAGGTTCTTTCCAAAGCCCCTGAGGGCTCTCTCTTTTGCCTAATGGCCGAGCCCCAAGATGGCGACTCCGCCACTCACATGCATGAAGTGCTCTTGGAAGCTTTTTGCTATGAAAATGACATTTATGTCATCAAAGTGGATTGCCCCATCAAGTTGAGCCGTATTTTGGGCAAAACCACCATTGAATCCTGCTGTCTAGTGCAAAAAACTTGGACTGGTGATCAAAGCGAGGAGAGTCTTAATAAATTGGAATCCCTATTGGTTGACTACTGTGAAGCTTACTGGGATTCTGCACAAAAACCCATCGTCCAGCTGCCCAATGTGTGAATTAGCCTTAAGTAAATAATATTCAAAAATTTTGGACATTATTTTGCAAAAAATGGGAACTACTACTTTAACCTATATAAATGGGGTATTTGATTTTCCCGTTACTACACGAAGCGAAAATAAAACGCTGCAAACGTTTGGATAATTTCTCGACAGAAACCAACCAAAAAACTACTTATAAGAACCGACGTTTAAGGCAGTTTATTTCAAATCTACGTAAAACTATTATAAAAACAAAACCGTATACTGGAGTAATTTCAACGCAACAGCATTTGCAGCAACGCTAGTACAATCACAGGCAGAGGACAGCAGCAAGGTTAATTACTAAGTTAAACAATCTCCAGGAAAACAAACAGCTATTTATTCATTAATACAGCTGCATTAAAAACAAAATCTTTGTATGTATATATTATACAAAATACTCAAACAAATTGTATTAAACATTTATAATATAATATTTAAAACATAAAAAAATTACTAAACGTAAGTTTTTTTATCTGTAATCGAGTTAAGAAAAAATCTCATTACAAAATGTGACATTGTAAACAAACAGAACAAACTGGTTGTACAGACGGACAGCCAGACAGTTTTTTCTGTTTTTCTGCTTAATACGCAAACTATAAACTATTAATTAATTATAATTAATTTTTAAGCAAAAAACACAAATACTAATTGCAAAACATTACGAAATGAAAAATATAATAATGTAATCAAATCAAATACAATGTTATTGAACTTTATAAAAAAACAAATAGAAAAATAATTTTAATAAAACATTATAGAAATACTGAAATACTTAGTACTTACTCTATACTATGAGTATATAAACAAATATGTATGTATGTATGTATGTAGTTGTAAATAATATTTTAAATAATATTGTTAATAAAACACAACATTTTGTTGTTTATAAATATAATTAAGAACATGTTTTTGTTATGTTAGCTTTTTGTAAGCATTTAAGAAAAGAAACTAAATTTTTAAATAATTAGTTTACAGACAAAATTAAAAGAAACAATAAATACAAATAATAATAATTATATAAACAAATAAACTGGTACTTTTAATTTAAATATATAAACACAGGTATTTGGAAATTCATTTAAATTTCACTCGCGCACACAAAAATTCATTTATAAAAAGGTCAAATGGTAAATATTGACCCCATTTTAGACATTCCACACACAGCACATACCTGTTGTTGGCAAGCCCTAAACAGCAGAAATACGAAGTTATATCTGTTAGTTTTACATTATTGTTACATTGCACAGTGGGGCAGGTTTAAAATATTAAAATTTCCAAATATTCTTTGTTTATCAAGTATAATCGGTCTAGTAGAATCAGACCTATGGACCAAAATTTTAGATAATCTCCATATTTTTCAAAAATGTTTGCAAATATATTGCAGATAATATCATGAGAGAGATTTTCAGGTTAATAAATATAAATACAAAATGCAACACTAGTTTATTTTAGGTATGCATAGATGACACTACTGTTATATTGGTGGTGGGAATTTAAGATTCGGCATAAACTCTTGTTTTTAAAATAATTTACTCGAAAAAGATCTACAAATTCCTGAGTGACATTTTAAATATTTTGTTACTAATTCGCAAAACAGCTTTTCATGTGCATGTGACACCTGCAATATTTCACTATGTGTACATTAGACCAGCTCTTAAAGACTTGATTTTGTTTAGATGATTCTTATTTTATTCTTTAGTGGCAATAACTAACTATTGCAAAATTTGAGACCTAGCGGAAATCAATTGCAAACCCTAAAATTGTGTAAACAATTGTAACCTTGTTCTTGATCTGCATGAAATAAATCTTATCTTCCAGATAAATTAATTTTCCAACAAGTTGTAAAACAATAGAATAAATACACACTTATTTGATTGCCTTATAATTTTGCAGTTTTTAGATTTAACTATCAAAGAACAAAATACGGCCCACCCGAAGCAAATCTATAGTTTAAGGGCTGGTCTAATAATGTATAATATATGTAAAAAATACATAAGTTGTTTCGACATACATACACAATTTCAAAAACATGTGACTTTACTGAGTAAATATATGTGAGTAAAGTTTACTCACATATAATTTCTATACGAGTCTCGTTTTTAAAAAAATTATAAATTATGAATGTGACAATAGTATTGTCCCAATACGCTAATATATTATTACACTCTCGGTTACTATTTTCACTATTGTGTTAACTGTTTGGATTGTAAATATTCTTCATAAATCATACAGTGGGTGTCCAAATTATTAGCTACACTTTTAATACGTATATAAATTTATTTCTTGTCCCAGATGTTTTCGTGCAGTGTCAACAATGATTGGTGACATTAGAGTGCAGTTAGTTGTAGATCATTATCTGTCATTCTGCTCTGAAGTGTGAAATATGCAATTTTGATTAAATTGATTAAAGTCTGGCATCATGATGAAGAACTAAAACAAATGTTTAAAAATGCATTCAGAGCATGCCAAAAAGGGTGCAAGCTGTAATTGATGCCAAAGAAGGTTCTACGAAATATTAAGATTTTTTTTCAAACAATTTTGTAATATTTCTTTTCCTCAAATATATATTTTTAAAACAAAAGCATTTATTTTTAATTGAATTAGAAACACTTAATTTACCTAAAAGAACAAATAAAAGGATAAAATTCCACTATTTTAAAATGTTATACGGCTTCAAACTAAACAATTTTGCATGTGTAACTAATAATTTGGCCACCCACTGTACAAGGTACTAGAAGTGGCCAAACATTTCTTGTCCGCTACGCAAGATATCAAAGGTCAGAGTAATTACCATAACAAATTTCAAAGATAACTGTACATTTGGTATCACATACATACATACATATTAATTGTATGTTTTGCGTTCGCATTGCTAAATTCAAAATGGTGAAAACAAATTTAACCTTTAAGGTAGCAAATAAATATGGGTATACCTAAGGACAGAAACTCATATCCGAGACTTTTGATATAATAAATGATTAGATGACTTTATATGGATATGTCACAATACAAGGTTTTTTCCCGGGAATTCCCGTTTCCCGGGATTTTTTTTCGGGATCCCAGGAAATACAAAAACTGGCAACTCGCTCCTTATACTTAAAAAAGGAGTTAAAATTTGTCGATGGAAGCGGTCAAAGAACTCAAAATATTGAATACTTGTTTAATGCACTTTTAACTATTCGTCCAACTTCGGTAGAAAGTGAACGAGTTTTTTCAGTAAAGCGGGCAATTTGTAAATAAAATCAGAAATAGACTTTCTGACTATTCAATAAATGCTTTGAGTGTGTTAAAGAGTATAGTTATTTAAAATATATTATATATTTTATGAATTAAATTTTAAATTTTTTAATCTCATATCTTGAGTATGTTTTTTTTACAATTTTCTTTATGAATTAAATTGTTATGTTTATGTTTCTTTTTTATCTAGAATCTAGAGCATAATAATAAGAAATTTAAATTTAAAAGCGTAATGTAATAATTCAAAATCCTCTTTCAGTTAAAACTAATTTTTGTGGTATTTAAGTATTTTTTACCTTGTTTTTTCCCTGACGTTTTTTAATAAAAGATTTTTCATAAATAAAGACAAATTTACGTTTTATTTTTTCTATCGAGCCGGATCCCGGGAAATTAAAAAAAAAAAATCCCGCTTTCCCGGGAAGCGAAAAACTGCGGGAAAAAACTCTACACAACACGGAAATATGCAAGTTTGTCAGAGAAATGTGGCCTTTATACGATGTGTGTCGCACTATGCTTTAATTATATAGGTAGCTGGTAGAATATTTTGAGACTAATGCAGCCGTTGGGACATCGTAAAGTTTTAGTCCTCTTTGAGATCGTCCGGCACTTCATTTCTGAGTTATCGAGTTTCAGCGCCTAAATACCAACTCTTTCTCTAGTTTATTGACACTAAAGGACAACAAAAAGGAATTATATAAAAAATTTTTGCGATTTTGACATCCATTATCTCGAGTAGTTGTCATGATTAATGTTGATTTAGAGTCTATTTCATTTATTTTGGATTATAAATTTTTGGGGTTTTCAACGATAAATTGTTTTCTTTTTTAAATAAAATAAAACAAAGAATTTAAATTTGATTGTACGTACATACATATGTATGTACATTAGAGTGGTTCGACTTCCATACAAAAATTTAAAAATGTAATGTACATATGTATGTATGTATATAAAATAGTTAGGTTCGACAATTATAAATTAAAAATTATATCGGATTGTTTTATTAAATTTTTCAATCGCACTTTGGCAAAAATGTTCATTTGTTCACAACGTCAGGGATTTTGATTTCTAGGGCTGTAATCACTCTGTATTGATTTCATCTCTGGCATAATACACCCACAGAAAGTAATTCAGTGATGTTACATCGCTGATTTCATGTTATTTTGAGATGGATTGCAATAAATCTATTGTTTCGGTGGCTATGTGACGTGTTGCATAGTCCTGTTGGAACCACATGTCTGTGATATACATGACATAAATAATACAATAGGTAAATATTTAGTTATTAACATATCTCTAAGTCGTTATCCATTGCCCGAAACCGCATTTCCATCAAAATGTTCGTTAAAAATTATCTCATTGACCGAAATTATCAAAACTTTTATGTTATTCCAATTTGTTGACAAACAAAGTTTTTGTTGAAACCCCTTTACTTCACTACATAAGGTTTCGAAAACAAAACCTTTACAAGATTGCACCTTAAAACAATCAAAACCATTAAATTGAAGAGATAGAAGTACATTTTAATTATAAATGTAATTCTCCATTTATCATTTAAAGGAAAACTTTATTTATTATACATATGTACATATTATTTTTCCCCTTTAATAGACACCAACTGAAACTTTAACAATGTTTAAAATAACGTTTACTCGTTTAATTATTTACATACAAATAATTTATTAAGTTTGCTGCGAATCGGAATGAATTCGTAGAAAACTAACATTTCAAGCGATAGGTTCCTATTAAGTTTTTTTTTATTTAAATGTAATGAATAAAATGTATATTGATTTACTTAAAGTGATATTATTCAAGTTAATTGGCACTATTTTAAATAATGGCATGTGTCCAGAAATCACGCACATATTCCTATTAGAAACTTAAGGCAGCGTTTATTATCAATGAACGCAAAATTAAAGGGAATTCATAACATACATATGTACATATACAAATATAGTCTGTTTATACAATAATAATTTAACTTAGTTCTTTGATATATGATGTGTTTGCTGGGAATTTATTAGGCCATTTATTAATACTGTGAAAATATCCCCTTCAGATACATATTGTACAAAACTGCATTTTGGACAAGTTTAAAGGTGTGTTCACATTATGTGCAGCGTTGCCACGACCAAAAAAATTTTGTAACCAAAATGTAAAAAAAAAGTAACCAAAAGCAAAAAAAAGTAACCAAAATTTTTATATACATATTTAAAATTTTATTTTATTTATACTTCAGCTAAAAAATATATATCGATGGTCTCATGTAGAAAGGCCCTAACTCGCATATTTGAAACTTTACAGGAGAAGGTAAAAACATAATAGAAACTGTAATATTCAACATGTAACTTTTTTTGTACAACTGCTTATAAAAGCGTTATTTTTTACACTATTGCAATAAATTTTTGTGAGGAGGTGTATTTGCGTTAAATGCATTGGAATCGCAAAAAAAACTAATGTCGAAAAATAGCGAGTTAGGGCCTTTCTACATGAGACCAACGATATGTAAAATATAAATTAACCATTGCATTTCAGTTTGTAGTTCAGTCTTATAATTAGCTACAATTGAAAGAAAAAAATAATTCAGCAATAACAATATTAACAATGTAATTATTAATTTCATTACATTTGTTACAAAACACTTGTAGATAAAGTTTAAGTAGATGAGGCTAAAAATCTGTCTTGAATGTTCTTAGATGATTTATCCATATAGCGAACGACTAGAACTAGTGATTTCTTTGTGGATACGTCTGTTGTTTCGTCTACTATTAACGAAAACTTTGTCGTTTTTAGTTTGGAAATTAAATTTGCTTTAGATTTACTTCCTAACATTTCTGTTAGTTGAGTTGCTGTACCTGCCACATTTAATGTGTTTTGCAATTTGAGAGTCGGGACAGCGTTCCTCTATTAAGCCTGGTAGATAGTCCATTAATAAAAAAAGGCAAATTGTGGGGAAAAAGAAACATTACTAATGTTAGCTCTGTTTGGTGCACTTGCTTATTAAGAGTTTCTTTTTGAGAACTTGCAAATGTTATTTTTATTTTCCAGATTTTGCTTATGAACACTTTTTTAGTGTGCTTTCGTAAATAACTTACGTGATTTGGAATTTTTTTTTTCACAGGCAGCGCAGAAACAACATCCTTCTTTGTTTCTTAGCCACGGAAACTCATCCAACCACAATACACGGAATTTTCTTTTCGGGCTGTTTTTAATATCACTAAACAACAAAATATTACATATTTAAAAAAAGTTATTGAAATTGAATGAAAATATACCTATTCTCATCATCACTTCCAGAGGATAACTCGACATTATTAGTTTTACTTTGAGCAGCCTTTTTAAATAAAAATCTAACAAAAATAAAAATTGTGCTTAAAACCAATATTATTATTTTTTAATTCGAAGTACAAACTTATCCATTTTTTACGAAAGAAACCCAATCTTAACTATTTAAAAAACACTTTATTATTAAAAAATTAAATAGCACGCTAATTTGTAAAAAGCTTTTTTTAGTTTTCTGGTAAAAACATAATTTATGAATGTTTATTAAGGTCCTCTCATATCTAAAACAAAAGAAAAATTAACTTGTTCCGATGTCGTCAAACATCAATATGAAAATGCATTTAGTAGCATGTTTTTAGATGGTGTTTGTGAAGAACCTTTTACTCGTTCAACAATACAATGCTTGTGTTTGTTATGTTTGGAGACAGGCATGTATTTTTTTGTAATCTTGTGTTTTATTTTTAAAAAACTTTTAAATTGTGGTAGTTTAGTTTATCACCAAAATTAGTGGTAAAAATTAAGTCAAAGTAAAAACAATGTAAAAAATGGTTACTTTTGTGTTAAAAAAAAGTCACCAAAACGGAAAAAAAGTACACAAGTACACATTGGAAAAAAAGTAACCAATTTTGGTTAAAAGTAACCAAAACGGCAACGCTGATTATGTGTATTTGTCATGTGGACTGTCACTTTTTCGCATGTTAAATTTGTACATATAGTCTGAACACCTTCAAACAATATCATGTGTTATTTCTATGTGTGCAATACACATAACATTTTTTATTTAGAACGAGTTCTATTTTCAAGTGACAAACCATCTGACATCAGCTGCTTTTTATAACAAAAATTTTGTGGCGACAAAAATTAATTAAAATTTTAATAAATATCTTCTTCTATATATATAAAATTCAATGTATGTATGTATGTATGTATGTAACGTATAGACTCCAAAACGGCTGAGCCGATTTTGATGAAATTTTCACACCATGTTACTGTGACTCTGGAAGAAATAATAGGGTACTTTTTTTTACCACGCCCACTTTTACGCCCACTTTTTTAAAATATTGTAATTGAAGACCAAACCTTTGGACCGATATTTTTGAAATTTTCACAGCATTTAACTGGGACTTTGGTATGATTAATAGGGTACTTTTTTTTGGCCACGCCCATTTTTACGCCCACTTTTTAAAAATTATGTAATTGCTCCCATATAGTTTTTAACAGATTTACTTCAAATTGTATACACATTATATACTCCAGGCGAGGTAAAAATAAAGATTTCTTAAGCCACGCCCCTTTTCACGCCAAATTTTTGAAAGTTTCATACTTTTTGTTCTCTACACAAATTTGTTCATTCCAACGTATTTTTTTTATTTGGTATTATATTGCTCTTAATACTGTTAACGTCACAATATAACTATGAACCACGCCTACTTCATCGCCCCCTTTTTTTAATTCAGATACTTACTTATACCACTAACAATGTTTGCTATACAAAATACTTTTTTTGTAATATGTATTTACCTAAAGTTTTATATACTTTTTAACTACATAAATTTTTTTATTACCAAATCCCCATTTTTCGCCCCATTTCACTTTAAATTATATTGCTTTTAATCTATATATATATAAATGAATGTGTGTCTGTATGTTTGTGCTTAAAAGGAGCCCAAACCCTTGGACCAATCTGCCTGAAATTTTTACAGCATGTTACTGTGACTCTGGTAGGAATAATAAGCTATATGAAGTTTTGATTGTACAAACGGGGGTGGCACCGCCCATATAACCCACAAATTTAACCCGCCATATTTTTGGCATTTTTTGACGTACGTCGGTGATATTTGGTACATATGGTATTGGCATAATTAGGAATACATACCAGGAGAAAAGTCAGTGGGACCACGCCCCTTTTTAGGAAAATTAAACATCGTAATATAGTCTTAACTACTGGACCGATCGTCATTAAATTTTCACAACAGGATTTTCTTACGAAATAATAAATTCTTGACTATGTAAATGGACAAAGGGGCATGGTCTCGCCTAAAGCATTGTAATAAATACATTAAAATTAAATAAATAAATGTTTGTAAATATACAAATACGTTTTATTTTATTTTATTACGAGGGGGGACGGGGGGTAGCAAAGCACACCGGGTTTAGCTAGTAATTTATAAATAGTAAAACAAAAATACAAAAAAAAAAATATACAAATTTATTATTGCAAATGGAGGGAAAAATTGAAAAGTAGTTAACAAAAGTAAGTACATATGTATTTTTTTATTGCAATTTTTATAGTTATTTTTATGTTGTTCCAGTATGACTGGTGCAAAGAAGCGGTTCTACAGTTGATCGAAATGTGGCAAGAGAAGGAATACTTGTATAACCCGCGGAATAAGTTTTACCATATCAGCTGTTTTAAGATTTTTTTTTTGATAGGTTATGTCAAATGTAATTGACATACCAACATTTGAACATGTAAATTATAAACCGTATGTGAAACTCAATTTTTGACATACACATGAAAACACATGTGGATAGAAGAGTGACATTCCACATGACAAATACACATAATGTGAACACAGCTTAAGCAAATAAATTGTCCAACAAAATGTAAATCCCCAAAAAGTAAGACATTTTCATAAACTTTTAAAATGTAAAGAACACTCAAAAATGCACTTGTACTTAAATAAAAACTGGGGTTTTTGAAAAAAATAAAATAATTTCGTACAATTATTGCGGCGACTAAAATTTTTTCTTGTGACTTGCATGAAAACTTGTGATGGTTGGTGGTTGGCGATTTATTTTCAAAATAAATGTGCTTTTTATTTTTAATGTACATTATTTTGAATTAATCATTTTAAGTAGACCTCAATAAAGCAAAGTTTATAATAAAAAACCAAACTTAAGAATCGTTATTGGGGAGAACCCCAACAATCGTTTTAACATTTTGCATATTAAACGAATAAATATGTAAATGTATTGTTTAAATAAACGTACTTTTTATATTACAATAATTAATACAAAAAAATTTTCTTTAATGAATATCAGTGTTTTCAGTAGTTCTATTATTTACAAATGTGATCATTGATAAATAGAATGTTTAAATTGCTTTTGTTTGTACTTTAAGTCTGGTCCGGTGCTAATAAATATTTAAAAATATAATACGTTTTTTTATAAACTAAATTTAGCCAAAATACAGTGCAAATTATTAAATAACAATCAAAATACATACATATAAACATACATAAAAACAATATACATATGTACATATTCATTGTATACTCAAACTCGTTCGTATATTGGTGCGAATTGCGTTTGGACATAAAATCAATCAGTTCAATCGTGTTCATTATCATCACTCATTCAAATCATTCTTCACTCATCGCCGTTTTATTGACCCGCAAAATGTGTATAATTACGTTTCGTAAAAAACAAAACTGAGAACAATAATAAATAATAAAACCTTTTGAAATGATGTTTGTAATATTAAAAAGAAACATCATCATCAATATTATTTTATTGTAGTGATTTATTACAAGTTGTCTGCGCAAATACAATTAGGGTATTCACATGGTGGCTTTGAGTCATAAGTCGTAAAGTCATATTTGAGAAAATAGTACATATGTGAGTAGCATTTTGTATTTTCGAAATCATAAGCCATAAAAACGTCAAATCAACGTCATAGCAAAAAAAAATATATATTAAAAAATGCCGACAAGAAGCGAAAAAGACAAAATTTTTTCGGTTTTGTGTGAAAAGTTCGCATCCGACATACTATTGGTTGAAACAAGTAAGAATTTAATTGTTTGTTTTTATTTTTTAGCTTTATTGTAACTTACACGCATGTTCCGTACTTTTGAGCGCACAAGAGTCCACAAAATTATCATTTCGGAAATAAAAAGTTTTCATCAATGTTTTAGTTAAACAAATTTAAAAACTTGGTAACAATGGTTTACATTGCTATTTTTTCTCACATGTTGACAAGCAGAAAAATATATTTTTATTCATAAACAATGTGACATTGACATCATTATATAAAAAGAGTGGTCTAAACAACATATATATGGTGAATTTCACGTCACGTGACCCAACGTTAAAAATCGATTTCGATGAAATTTGCACCAAGGATAGTAGGCCAGACACAAATTTTTAGCTATATCAGTCCAGAAGTGCCGGAGTTAGAGAGGGCCAAAGTTGGAAATTTTGGTCAATTTTGGTCATACAGGGTTTTTTTAAAATGAGTATAACTTTTCACCTATTGGTCCTAGCAAAAATTGACCAAAGGACTTTAGATAGCTATTTCTTCAATCATTTCAAAAATTTTTTTTTAATTTAATTTTTTTTTTAAATATTTTTTTCAATTTGGGCCCTTTTTTTTTGAAAGAAAGCTTATACAATTTACTTTAAGGCCTTTATAATCGCTTAATGGGATGCGAGTGGGATATCTATCAAAAAAAAAATATTTTTTAACTCAAGAATAGGATTTTTCAATATTTGGCATGTCTAGCCTACTATCAAATAGTACTAACCTTGGTGCAAATTTCATCCAAATCGGAAGACATCGATTTTTAAAATTGGGTCACTTGACGTGAAATTCACCATATACTTTTACAAAATTCGTCAAATTGCACTTTGTCATTTTTAGTCCAAAATCGGCAAAAAGCCGATATAGTGGCAAATTTGACAACACTGTATACGACCCTGTAAAGTAAATGTATTCTGCAACAGAATAGATAGCGGAATATACATATTTTGCAATGTCTGAGTGTTATATAAAATAGGTTTTCCGAAGCCCCCAGATAGTATACGTGGTATCAATTTATCAGATACAGTCATACACAATTTAGTCTTGAAAGTACGCAAATTGAGCGCAAAGATATAAACAACATAACTACATCTATATTTTACACAATGACAAACTTACGCTACGGTCTCTTTTATATTTCCTCAAACAAAACATAACTACTTATTTTAGCACAAATGTGTTTGACATTTACAAAAATTTAAAAATTAACAAACTTAAAACATATAAACCAGAGTTTAAATACATTATTAAATAAAGTTTTAAAAGATTGGGATCTAATGAAAAATCGATAAATCTATAAATGTGTTGCACATTCTTCTTAGTGGGTCAGCATCAGCATAGTTTGATCTCAAAAATCTTATTGACAATGGATAATAATTTCTGGTAGGACGCTGTGGAACATTGAAAAGAATTTCATTTATTAGAGAATTAGAGCATGTAACACCATTAATAACATTTAAAATAAATGATACATTCAGCATAACTCTATGACTTTTTAGTGTTGGCAGCTTAATAAGAGCTAGACGAGCAGGATATGATGGTAAGTTAAGTGGGTTAAAACGTAATCCTCGAAGGTAAAACAAGAGAAATTGTTTTTGCACCGATTCAATAGCATTGGAATGTGTCTGATAAATTGGATCCCAAATAACTGATCCATACTCAAGAATCGGACGCACAAGTGACATGTATAATGTTTTTGCAATATACGGATCATTAAATTCTTTAGACCAACGTTTTATATAGCCAAGCATACCTCTGGCTTTATATATTATAGAATTTATATGTGGGGTAAAGTTTAATTTGGGGTCATATAATATACCCAAGTCCAGAAAGCTTTCAACCAAATCCAGTTTATGATTTCCAAAAAGTAATTTGCAGTTATTGGTTTACATCTTACAAAGCTCATAGTTTTACATTTTTTTATATTAAGTTCCATTAAGTTCTTAGCACACCAATCATAAAATCAATAAATATCCAGTTTGTTATGATAGAAGAAAACTTATAATTATTAGAAACTCGTGTTGTTTGAGTGGCAGCGGCTGAGAATCAAGCCCGGGCTACAAATACCAACTCATGCTTAATGATCAAATGGGCAAACCAAAATATTTTGTGAATAGTTTGTATATGTATAGAAAGAATCATCGCAAATAGAGCATTAAATGGCCGACCCGATCATGCGCCTTAACGCCACTGGACTATTTATTGTGGAGCTCTGATAAACCTAATGTCTATACAGAGCCAATGGAATCGATAATTGAAACCCCAAAATTCGTGTAATGATCAACGATATAAATGCAAAAATGTGATAGAAAATTTTGGTAAAAGACTTGACATCTGTATGTGTGGTCCAATATGTAAGTTTTCTTTTATAATTGCCAAACCCTATTCCCCAGCAAAAACTTTACTTACAAATTAACCCCCTGGCCCACGATGTCGAACGATAACGTTCGCTTAGATAAGACTTAAGATACAAACTTTTTATCGTACCTATTTTTTACTCAATCAAGTTTGTTTATTCCACAATGAAGTTTGTGTCTTAAGTCTTATCTAAGCGAACGTTATCGTTCGACATCGCGGCCCAGGGGGTAAGTTAAAAAGTAAGTTTAAGTTAAAAAAAATTTGTCGACCAGACTACTTAAAAATCTACTAGAAAAAGTATTTATTTTTTTTCGAGTTGTCCCAAAAGTAATCCGTTATAATTGTGCCACTTTTAACCAAAAAGTTAATAACTTATTTTTATTTTTAAAAGTTTTATAATTTTATACTTATAAGTTGTAGACTTATTAGAACAAATATTATAAAACAAACTTAATAAATATTTATTAGGGAAACTTATTGCAAATGATATTAATAAATATTAATAATCATTTACTAAGAGCTGTTTGACACATTTCAGTTTTAGCTGCCAAGTTTTTGTTCAATTCTATTTAGAAAATTGACTAGTAACTTCAAGTATCTACCCCTGTTATTCTTTTCACCTTCTCTCTCAAAAATACTTGCCTTGAAAAGTCAGAATTGAAACGTGTGAAAGCGGACTAACTCCTCTAAATCTATTTATTTGAAGTAAATTTTTTGGATTTTATAAGTATGATCTTTATATATATATATATATAAGTAATTATTTAATATATAATTAGTAATATAAAAAGTGGTGAATAAAGCTACGAAATAATGAATTCTGGAAGTCATTAAAATTAAAAATGTAAGTAGAGTTTTTGAAAGATTTTCATATAAATTCGATTTTTTATGTTGAAAAACTATTTTTTTAATGAAATTTTTACATCACTTTCATTCAAATTCTGTTCTTAATAAAATTATATGCATATGTATGTATATATTATGTAAAATCATACATTTTTCAAACGATGTTGATTTAGGGGATAATTGTAAATCCGACTTTATTTAAATGTTAATCTAAATAACTAGATAAAACTTATATGTATCCAAGACATGCTTTAATTTGACGTATAATATGACTTTGCTAACTAAAGAACTTGTAAATTTATTAATAATGAATTAAAAAAATATAAAGTAACACATTTAAAAGAAAAACCTGAAATAATGCCAACAATTAAAAATAAAATTAAAAATGCATATAGTCAATTGAAATTTAAGCATCAAGGTAATCAGTTCAAAAGCATCAAAAAATTTTGGAGAGTGTCTCTAATGATGACTAAACAACATTTCAACTCAATTAAGAATATTTATGAATATTTAATTAGTTAACTGCTTGTGATTTGAGTATTTCTCCAGCTTGGTAGCAAAGTCTCCGATTTACTGTTCAGTAGTTTTCTAACTAGATTTGTTTTATTTTATAATAAATGAAATAGCAACAGAAGAATTCAATAATTTCCATAGAAAATCTAAAGTGTTACTGACCTATCCCAGTCTCAAGTAACAGTCAGTCATTCATTTGACATGCAAATAAAATTGTTGTTTTTTACAAAAAATAACCTCAATGAGCATGTCAACATGACGTGTCAATTTTAAACTGAACTTTAGACAATGACCAATTTTAAAAATATAATGTTAAGAGTATTAATACCTAAATACATACACATAAGTATGCACATAAAAATTAGGGTTGCCAGATATAAAATCGACAAAAAAAAAGTACAGATTTAAATCGAAAAAATTTATTTTAAAAAAATCATAAAATTCAGTACATAAAAGAAATAATTGATGTAACTAAGAACTGGGAAATTCAGTATTAACAATAACAATTCAATGAAGAAAATAACAAATAATAAAAACAAAACAAAAGAAGAGATCATGTATATTTTTGTGTAAAAAAAAGATTTTATATAAAATTTTTTTATTCGAAGGTTTACTTCTAGTTAAACACAAAAATTTATTTGAAATTTATTTTTGTATACCTCTGTTATATGTTCTACATAGTTTTCCGTGGGAAAACATAAATGTAAAATCATACAGAAATATACAAAGAGACACTAGCAAAATGTAATGCATTTTCTGGCCTGCTAAAGCCTTCGTCAGCATTCTTTGTGTCTAATATTTTTTATTTTCAAATTCTTTATGTTTAACTTTTTTATTTACTGAATGAGAATTATTCCTCTTGCGAGTATTATGTAATTGTAAAAATTTTTTATAAAATTTTTTTATTCGAAGGTTTACAAAAATAAATTTCAAATAAAAATTTTTGTGTTTAACTATTCTATTCTATATTAAACGTTTTAATACAACTTGTTTTTTGGCAACTTGAAAAATGATAAATATTTATCGCTTTTTTGGACTTGGTTATTTATGCCATTTTTACCATCTTCCGTTTTTAAAAAATTGCAAAATTCATTACAAGTGTACTCAAAATTCGTTTTTATTATTAATTCGCTTTCTACATTTTCAATTAGAAGCTTGTTTTGTTCCTTTCTCCAAAAATTGAACATCAAACTAAAAATTCTCTCGGTTGCCGCATTAGAATGAGGAATTGAAAACACAAATTTTTTCGAAATTGGGATATCATCCACTTTTTAGGAATGTTTTCCATTTTTCTTCAATATAATTTTCTTCCCGAATATTTTGAGCAAAAGTTTTTAAAGATATAAATTCGTCAAACAGTTGATTCAAGTCAATTTTTTTGATTTTAAATAATTCAATTACTTCTACGAAGTCGTGAAATGAAATCATTTCAAATAACTTGAAGTTGCTTCTTTTATACACTAAGCAAAATATTTGCTATCAAATAAGAAATTGTTCCTTAAAAAAATAAAAAAGTACAAAAAGAAGTACAGAGGCTGAAAAAAGTACATTTGCGTACTTCTTTAGGTCTTATGCATTAGTAAAAGTACGCGTACTTCTAAATGCAGTACGTCTGGCAAGCCTAATATAAATACATAATGCAATACGTGGTACAGGTGGTTTGAAAACGTTGAGTGTGTCATGACATTGTTAAAACACTACACAAAATTTTCACACTTACATCAAATGCAAATTATTGTCAATATATACATACATACCATATGTACATACATACAAATATGTGTAGTATAATTTAATAATTTTTCATGATTAATTTCCCAAATCTAGTTAATTACCATGAACTTGCTTTTTGTTTCAATCATTAAAAGGAAAAAATAAATTTATTCGGAACTTGTTCTCTTTTGTTGAAATTTAAATAAACGTTATGCAAATAAGATCATATAAACAAATAAACCCATTTTGTACTTATTAAATTTAATAAAATTAAATAATAAAAATACATTCATATTTGTAGTTCTTAAGAAGAAAAAAAACACTAATATTAAAAACGCTCTTATCACTCGCAAAAAAAAACAAAAAACACACATACGCCTCTAAAATCCAACATTACAGCACGCGACATCGCAGTATTTTCAAGGAATTTCCACTTTTAATCACTACAATACAAAGTTGGTTATATAAAGATGGGGAGTATTTTGTATGGATTTTTCTATAAACAACAATTATTCGATCAGTAATTGTCAATTAATCGTATAGTCAATAAATTTATTTTCAAGATAATATAAAAAAAAATAATTTACAATAAAATTATTATTTGGAGAAAACTCTCTCAAAGAAACACTACCTTTGGTTCGTAATGTTATCTTATTCCAAGTTGCTTACATTGAAAATATTATTAGAAACTATTTTTTACATTCATTTGAATTGACACACCAAGATAAAATACACTCTTTAAAAATTAATTGATTATAAATTTCTATTTGATTAAAATAAAATTAAAATAATTTACACCAGACCTCCCATGATACTAGGAATGCCAATCAAGAAATCCCGATCCCGAAAAATTCCGTTATCCCGGGCATTACATTTATGAAATCCCAAATCCTGGTATTTGAAAAATAATTTTGCCACGTTTAACCAAAAAATTTATAACTTATTTTTATACTTAAAAGTTCTATAAAAAAGTGTAGTTGTAGACTTATTAAAACAAAATATTATAAAACAAGTAAACAAACTTAATAAATATTAGGGAATCTTATTACAAATGATATTAATAAATATTTATAATCATATACTAAGTGCTGTTTGACACAATTCAATTGACTACACGCAGAGAAAAAACATGGTTGTGGTAAACATAATCTAAGAGCAACATATTATTAAGCTATTAAGATTTATGATTGTAGTGAAAACATATTATGATGAATATAAGTGCCATGAAATATCATATTATGATCAATTATCATCGGAATAATTCATCATAATATTTTCTTGTTAATTATAATTTGATAATATAACATCATATTATAACCTAATATAATAATGAAATTGTCATACATGATCATATTATGACCTAATTTAACCATATTATAGTTTGAAGTAATCATAATATGATCTCAAGTAATCATATTATGATCTAAATTAATTATATTATGATCTGAAGTGATCATATTATGATATATAATAATCATATTGTGATCTAAAGTAATCATATTATGATATTTTTTATAAATAGAAATAAATATTTATGTACTATAAACGTATTTAAAAAAATTTACATTTGTTTTTAGTTATGTTTAATAGAATTGTATTTTGTGATATTTAAGATTATTTCTTATATGTTCACTTAATTTAGCTCTTGTACACTTCTTTGACATTTTTGTACTTTGTAGTAAATACGAATTGTTTTTTTTTTTTTTAACATTTAAATCCATATAAATAAACCGATATAGCGCAGTCAAACTACTGAACTGATGCAAAAGCATTCTACAAATGGTAAAAACAAAATACTAATAAAATTAAACATATTTTGTATGCATTTTAAACATATTGGGCCATAACCATAGACAAACACTAAAGACGGTTATTTTTAAAAACAACTTTAAACATAAAACCTACTTTTAATTATTTTGTAACTATAGTCAAAATTTAAGGTCGTTTTAAGTTAAACCGACTTTAACTGGGTGCCACCTCATATGTAGAAAATTATTTCATACATACTGTAAAGAAAAATAAGCCAGTGGCAGCTTTAAACAGCTGTCATTGAAAATTTAAGAAACGCGCCAAAATGGAGAGAAAATGGTTATTGAATTAGTTTTTCATTTTTTTTAATTTCATAAATTCTATATATAAAACTTTTTAAAAAGAGATCAACGATTAATAGTTAAACTAATAATAGTAAAAGCCTTATTTTTAATAAACGAGCTAATAAAGATAAAATAAGCATTTACCCATTCAAAATTTAACTCATAATATGCTATTCGGAACTGAAGTACTAATTGGTAGAAAAGGGCTAATTTCAGTGCTTAGTTGGTACTTTTTTAAATTAATTTTGTTCTCTATTTTAAGTACTTCTATTTGAATTTTTTCAATAAAATTTGTTAGGGCTCCGCTGGAACTCTAACCCTGGTTGTTCGTCTACATTTCAGTAGACCAAACCATCAGGCTATACATTTCATGATAATGCATTATTAAAAAACAGCAATTAAAAATTAGTATAAAAAAGATTTCCTCACATTTTCGGAAAAATTAAAAAACGCACCGAAATTAAAAAGAAAGCGCACCACTCACCAACTAAGGAATTTTTCGCACAAAAAATTTTAAAAATCACTAAAAATGGTACGAAACTTACCAAGTTGACAACGCTGGCGACAACCTAGTTTCTTCTCAGTTAATCAATAAAATGTTGTACTTTATTTTACATACAAATCTTCACAGTTTCTGTAAAAAACCACAAAAAATTGTATGTCTAATGGCCGAATTCACAGTCTTTAGTTAGCTAATGACAAAGGCTTAACTAATGATTCTTTATTCGCAATGCTTAGTTTGCCATAAGAATAACAAGTATTAGTTAAAGAACAGTTAGTATATTAGTTTACCAATGGTTAACTAATGACTGAGAATTCGGCCATAAGAAATTCATAGTTTTTTTTTTTTTTTTTTTTTTTTTTTTTGCATATACTTTTTTATTGTATCTTCATTTTAAATGAACTAACAATAGGTATTCAAATCCTAAAACTAAAGTTAATTAAGATAAGTCCAGCCAATGCTAGACAAAATCTAGTTTTCAAATTCGATAGGATGTAATGAGCAACTTGTATTTATTCATCTGAGAGCGGTGGTGTCCCTCCTTATCAAACGGCTATGACCGGGATGTTGTAAGATGTCTCGAGCGAGGGGATTTGGATGAGTTTCCAGCTTATCCAAATAATGGGCCACGTGTTTAGTTATTTCCCATTTGACAAGTGGAACATCAAGATCGTTGTGTATGTTGTTGTTTTTAATATACCAAGGAGCGGTAGTTATCATTCGTAGAATTTTGTTTTGACGGCGTTGAATTTTCTCAATATTGGAGTTGGAGGCAGTGCCCCATAACTGGATACCATAGCACCAAATTGGCTTTAAGATTGAGTTGTAGAGTAGAAGCTTACAATCGAGCCGAAGGACGGAGTTTCTGCCGATGAGCCAATGAATTTGGGCTGCTTTCAGTTTCATTTGAGTCAGCTTAGCATCTATATGTGGTTTCCATGTGAGGCGACGGTCCAGATGAATACCAAGATATTTCACGTGTGAGTTTTGAGGCACTATATGATCATTAATACGAATAGGGGGACATGATTCCCTACGTAGAGTAAATGTTACGTGGGTGCATTTCTGTTCATTTATTTTTATTCCCCATTGCCTTGCCCATTTCTCCACTTGCGTTACGTGGTGCTGTAATTTAATTGAGGCATCTTTTGGATCTTTGTGAGTACTGAAAAATGCCGTATCATCAGCAAATGTTGACGTGTGAATTTCATTGTTTGTTGGCATGTCTGCTGTGTACAGCAAGTATAGAATTGGTCCTAAGATACTACCTTGAGGGACGCCAGCACCTATAGGTTGAGGACGGCTTAAATAATCACCTTCTTTAATCATAAACTGACGGTCGATTAAGTATTTCCATAGTAGGTGTTGAAGATTCACCGGCAAGTTCTGCTTTAATTTAGATATCAGGCCTTCATGCCATACTTTGTCGAAAGCTTGAGAGACGTCAATAAAGAGTGCCGAACAGTATCTCTTTTCCTCAAAGGTTTTTCTTATGACTTGTACCAATCTATGTGTTTGTTCTATTGTACTGTGTTGACGTCTGAAGCCAAACTGGTGATTGGGAATGCAGTTGTTTTCATTCAAAATCGGAGTCAGCTTGGTTATAAGCAATTTCTCGAATAATTTGGACATAGTTGGTAATAGACTTATTGGCCTATACGACTCAACTTTGCAAGGATCTTTTCCCGGCTTAGGAATCATCTTTACTAAAGCGATTTTCCAAACCGGAGGGTAGTACTCAAGCCGTAAGATGGCATTAAAAATAAAGAGGATTAATCTTTTTGCAATGCGAGGCAGCTCAAAAATCATTTTATTGCTGATTTTATCAAACCCAGGTGCTTTTTTAACATTTAAATTATCAATAGCCTCATCAACCTCCAGATATTGAAATCTTATTTGTACAGGTGGTCTGGCAACAACAGGCGGTAGTTCGCTAATGTCAGTATCCATATTGGGAGTGAATACATTTTTTAAATGACTTACGAAAAGGTTGCCTTTTTCTTCGTTATTTCGTGCCCAAGATCCGTTCAAAGTACGCAGTGGAGGTTTTGCGATTACGGGTTTTCTCAGATTTCGGACTGCACGCCATAATGAATAATTTGACTGGGAAGTTGCGTCTAGACCTTCCAGATGTTGTTTGAGAGACGCTGCTTTTTGCGCTTCTAGCAAGATCCTAAGATTTTTGGTACATTCTCTCAACCTAGTTTTAAGTTGGGGCGATCTGTGTTGTTGCCACTCTCTTCGGACTCTCCTTTTTTCAGACAATAGTTGCTCAACATCTGCATAAAAAACTCTGTTGTACCTATTCGGGCGGTAAGTGGAAGAAGCATGTTCTGCGGCTTTCTCGACATGTTCATTAAGACTTTTTATACAGGCATCGATGTCTTCAGCAGTTTTTAACGGGAGTTTCTCTGTGCAGTGAGTGCTGATGTATTTTTTGTATTTTAACCAATTCAGACGTTTGAAAAGAAGTAAGGCATCAGTTACGATTTGCTGAGGACTTCTGATGGTGATTACAGTGGGTGAGTGATCTGAAGAAAGATCCAGTGAAGCCTCGACTTCAATGAGTTCCGGGGATACCCCTTTCACCACGCCGAAATCGATAACGTCAGGAATTTTTTGCTGGTCAGTTGGCCAATAAGTTGGTTGACCAGTTGAAATCACAGAGTATAACAGAGGGGACAACTTTGACAGTTCAAAATCGTTACAATCAGCTGACACAGTAGGTATATTAAAAAGAGAAAGAAAATATTTTCTGTTAGTAAATTTGTAATGTGAAAAAGCAAAGCACTATATAAAAGACGAAATTTGTGAACAAAGCAAAATAAACAAAACAATTTTGTGTCAAAGCAAAATCTGTGGCAAAATAAATCAAACAATTAATTTGTGTTGTGTTAAATTATTTAATTTTCAGTGATTCCTTTAAATATAATTAATTATAATCTGTGCTTTGTATATTTTACGGTTAAGTACGTTGTGTTTTGTATAATCTGCAAAAATAATAATAATAGAAATACATGCACTTACCTTTTCCACCAAAATTGAATTTTATTTGAGTCAGAAATAAAGAAAAATAGTAACATAAAGAAACCGACAAGGCAGTTCTCAAAGAAAGAGACAAGAAAAAACCTACACTATCTTTGCTCTTCTGTCACCTCTGTTATACTCTGTGGTTGAAATCACATTCAGTCCCATTTTAGACAGGGAGTCGTACAAGATACGACCTTTAGGGCTAACGAGTCGTGAGCCCCAGAATGTATGCTTAGCATTGTAGTCGCCAGCCGCTATGAAACGGCTACCTAGTGATTTGTAAAAATCTCTATACTGATCTTTTGTTATTGAAAATCTGGGCGGACAGTAAACTGACGAAATCACGAGGTTTTGACAAAAGTTCTCAATGTTTGTTGCTTGAAGGTAGCACTCTGAAAGACCACCCAATGAATGGTGTTTGATTCGCGATTTGACCAATATTGCCGAGCCACCACATGATCTATCTCTGGGGTCCTTGGTGTCGTAGAATGTATAACCACTTATTTTAAAAATGCTTCTCGACGTCATATGAGTCTCGGAAATCAGCATTACATCAATTTTCTTATTAAAAAGAAAATATTCAAGTTCATTTTTGTGTTGGCGTATGCCGTTTGCGTTCCAGAAACATATTTTGAGACAGTTCATGGTCTATTAAGTATGGCCTGCAGTAGCGTGGACTGCATTTTTTGCATCTCCTGCATCATACTTGTCATGCTTGTCATGAAATGGTTCATGGATTGCACCAGATTCTCCATTATACCTTCAAGACGGCTAAAATTGTGGCTGTTTGTATCATTTATTGGTGATTCATTTTGCACTGTTGGTTGGTTAGATCTTAGCACGTTGGCATATGAAAATTGGCTAGTGGATGCTTGTGCTACGGGGGGAATAATTGTAATAGGTACTTTTGTCGTCTGAGTAGGGGTAGAAGCGGATTTGTTGATCAAGGAGCGTTTAACGACCTCGAAAACAGGGCAACCCCTGTAGTTGGCAGTGTGGTTTCCACCGCAATTGCTGCATCTTTTTACCCTGGAATCATCCTTAGGTTTATCGCACTTTGAGGTGTCATGAAGATCCCCACAAACAACACAAACAGTAGGCAACTTACAATAAGATTTAGTGTGACTATATTCTTGGCAGTTCGAACACTGTACTGGGCCAGATCGCTTATGAGGTTCTTCCACTGTAACTCTTCGGTGCATTATGAATTTCAAGTCATATATAGGATGTGTTTCATTTTTCTTCAGCTTAACATCACCAGGTTCTAACTCCACTCTAAATAATGGTTGAGGGATCCTATCTCTGTTTTGATACGGCCTTGATTTTAAAGCCTTTGTCGGCCAAACTGCTCTTGATCTCCTCAGAATCAACAAAAGAATCAATTCCCTTAATTACGACTTGTAGACCTTTTGCGCTTTTAAGTTGATACGTGTAAAAATTCTTTTTGCGTTTTTCAAATTCCGAAACTATTCTCCGATAGTCGTTTTCATTATTAACCTGAATCTTTGTTTCATTAATATTGCCACGCTTAATTGGAGTCACATAAAAAGAATTTTCACCAATTAATGAAACTAATAATTTTATAAGTTCGTTTGAGTTTTTTTCTCTTAAATATATTGGAGGTGGTTTTACTGGCTTATTCACAGCGTTAGGGACATCATTTTTGTCTTGGAGGATGGCAAAACGATTTTGCGAGCGTGGCTCTTCAGCATTCTTTGATAATTTTGCGGCTGGTGTAATTTCGGCAGATTTTGGGCTTCTGCCTCTCTTCGATACTGTTATATAACGGTCCATTCCTACCTGTGTTTTTTGTTTTTCTTCAACAGCAACTATAGGAGCGGCCTTAATTGTAGGACTTAATGTGCCTTTTGCAGCTGTTGACGTCTCTCTATTTGATAACGAGGACCGTGAAGAAGACGGTCCTTCAGTGATTTTTCTATTTAAATTAAATATGCTTTGGGCTAAGTTTGTGCCCTGTTCAACACATTTATTCAAGTTTGGTGCACTTGCACTTAAATTCAGATTTGTGCTTATTTTTGGTTTCACAGTTAAGTAGTTTTTATTAAATTCGGGATTTTTAATGTTCTCATTACTAACACTTGCCGAGCTCAACACGAAATAAGCATTTCGGCTCTGAGGCCCACTCGCACTGTTAGAATTGTTACTCATTCACTGTCTCACTGTATTTAATTTTCTAGTTTTCAAATAATTAAAAATAAATTATTACAATTTATTAATTTTTTATTGCACCTAGTGCAATTATTTGACTTTGTAAAGTTTTTCACCTATTACGAGTTTTTTTTCACTTTTTGTTTAATTTAACTTTTTATACTTTTTCACCTATTACGATTTTTTCACCGATAATTCAGCCGCACTAAAAGTAACACGTCCGAACAGTTCGGTGTATCAACTGCGTATTAATTAATTCATAGTTATCATAATTATGTTTTGTTACTCATTATAATGGAATTTGATGATGATGTGAAACAAGTTTGAAGAAAATTTACATAGAGTTTCTTTGTAATTTATATTATTTCTAAATAATTACAATGGGGAGCACAAATGTATTTAGTATATTAGTGTTTTGTGCACTGGTTATTGCATAAAAATAAAGAGCTTAAGTCGGTTTTAGTGACATTTTTCAAATCACTTCCAAAATTTTATCACTTCAATTCTGATAAAAAAAAAACTTTTCGGAGCTCACGCCTTATTTCTTGAAAACTACATATTTATATTAGACGATATTTATTTCAAATGATAGATATATTAAAGACCTTTCCAACGATATATAACATGGCCTATTTGTATGGACCACCTATAGGTCAATTTCGGAAAATTATATTTGTTCCGATATTTTTTTAAAAAATCTAAAAAAAGAATTCACCATACAACGAAAATACTTCCGCCCGGCCGTAGGCCGTCAATACAGGAAATCTGTACTATGCGAAGCCGGTGTTCTGTATATATTTTCATATATATTTTCAACTTTGACGGGCCGCCCCTTCGAAAATAGGCGTGCCCGCCAAAAAAAATTTTATTGAACAAAGTCACTAAAACCGACTTGTTCCAAAACTAATATAGAAAATTAGAAAATTTATTTATTTTATGTTAAATATTAAACAAATATAAATAAAAAATTGAAAAAATGATAATTACAGCAAATTTCAAACCACCAGTACCACTGGTTAAAGATTGATGTTTGACTCTTGGCTAGCAGGCACCGCAGTGGCGCAGAGGTTAGAACTCAAAGAATTCTGATGAAAGAATGTGGTGATTCTTGAAACATATAAATTCAACCCAGGTTCGATCCCCAGCTCAGCCAAGAAAAATTATCAATAAAATTTTAATAAGATTTCATGCTGTAAAAACCATTCCTACCTTCAGTAAAAATAATAATTTAATGAAAATTAAATTTAATGAACTCGAGCCTAACAAAAATTATCAAAAATTGAAAAATTAACTAACAGTTCAACTAAAATAAAGATAATAATTGTTATTAAACAAAATAATTTATAAAAAAAAACTAAATGTATCAAGTTCTAAGAAGAAAGACAAACGAAACAAAAACAACCCGCATGAACTATAAAAAATCTTTTATATTTCGTCCAAAGGCGCTGCCAAAGCTCGTGTTAATGAGTTGGGGTTAAACAGTACTGTCCCAACCGCCCCTTTACGATTGCTGGCTACTGCATCACAATAAAGCCATTCTTTGACGATTATAGAAGTGTACTCTATGTCACAATCCAGCTGTTATCTCCAAAATCGGAAAGATGAGTTTGCAAAATAAGCAGATAATCTTTTTTCTTCATAATTCCTTCCATTATACTATTAACGTCGAACACAATTACGATGAATTTAAAAATAGTGTCACAACAAGTCGACTTTGTCAACTACACATGTCTGTTATTTACTTTGTGACAATTTTTTGTGTTTTAATTTTTTATTTTCTGCTATTATTTACCAGTCTAATGTCTACATAAGATGCCTGGCGTAAATTACAAAGTAATGCAGTGCAAATATTCACTTCTCAATAAAACTTAAGCAAGTTGCTTTTAATGACTCGAGCACGAGCTTAATGACAAGTGATTTTATAGTTTAAAACACGTATTGAACGGTTAATACCAGAAAAACTGTGGCATTTTAGAAACGTGATTTGAACATGCTACACTCAGTAGTGACAGATTTCCAATTGAACATTTGATTTAATTCACTTTTGACGATTCATTGATACCATTTAAACTGGGAATTCTAGTAATAAAATTGAAATGAATGCGAACTGGTGGAAATTTTTCCAAATGAAAAAATAAACATTGGAAATTACACAAATTTCATTGTTGTATGAATTAATTGTTATTTGCTTTTATTAAATTGAATTGTATTGGGAATGATTCTTATTAAATATTTACTAACAAAGTTAATTAACTAAAATAAAAACAACATAAAACGCTTGTTAAGCTTTGGAAAATTTGCAAATTATGTTTAGATAAAAATAATTAAAGCTGGCGGCCAAATGAATCAGCCACCTATGTACATATTTATGTATGGATATTGATTTATTAAATAGATTAGTTGTGCACAAAACAAATAGCTATCATTATTAAATTAAATTAATTGTTCAAGTGTATGCATACAATCTTATAACTGGAATCAAATAATTTCCACGTGTTACCCATACTAATAGAAATCCCCATATTAACGAACTTTACAAATGTATGTATGTGTAGGTAGGTATGTATGTAAATGGCACAGAAATGATGAAATCCTAGATTCAAAGAAAGTATCTAATATCATTATATGTACTCCGGTATACATGTAATTACTATTCTAGAAGTAATGTCTCTCCTAATATACATAGATATCTAAAGGGTCTGCCATTTAACGTTTTTTTTTAACTAGTGCATATTTCGTAAATGGTAACACTTAGCTCATATCTGATTTGACAGATAATTAGTTTTATCCTTCTGCTGAACGAGTATGACCATCCAATGCGTTTTCGCTTCGCTAAGTGGGCCTGCAATCGACTTACAGCAGATGCCGATTTTGCCAAAAAAAACAATCTTTTCAGATGAAGCTCATTTTGATCTTGGCGCGTATGTAAACAAGCAAAATTGTCGCATTTGGGGCACAGAAAACCTGCACGCATGCATTGAAAAGCCGATGCACCCAAAACGAGTCACTGTTTGGTGCGGATTTTGGTCCAGAGGTATAATTGGGCCATTTTGCTTCGAAAATGAGCAAGGAGTGGCCTTTACAGTCAATAGCGATCGTTATCGGGCCATGTTGAACGAATTTTTGTTCACAAAAATTGAAGAGGAGGATGTTGGCAACATTTCGTTTCAAGAGGACGGCGCTACGTGGCACACAGCCGAAGCTACACTCGATGTTTTGCGCCCTGTTTTTGAAGATCGCATTATCAGCCGCAGAGCTGATGTCGTTTGGCCACCTCGGAGCTGCGATTGGACTATTATGTGTGGGGTGCCGTCAAAGATAAGTCTTACGCCGACACGCCAGAGACAATTGACGCTTTAAAGGACAATATTCGTGAAGCCATTGGTGAAATACAGCTGCACACAATTGATAATGTGCTTAAAAATTGGACCGATCGTGTAGGCTACTGCATGGCCAGCCGAGGCAGCCATTTGAATGAAATTTTCCATTATTAACCGGAAGGTAAATTTGAGAATATATTCAGTAGTATTTTTTATAGCATTTTCAAAAAAAAAAGTTATTTGGCGGACCCTTTAAGTTAGTTAGTTTATTTTATTTAGAAGACTATTTCATTAGTATTTTTTCACTGGTATTGCCATATTTTAGAAAAAAAATTATTTTATTTTACAAGGAAGTTGTAATAACGAAAAATCTTAAAGGTCACTTTATTCCTCACTTTAATTAAAGTTACCTTTTACTATTAAGAACATTAGAGGCAAGTTGTAATAATGGCCCTTAAAATGCATATAAATAGCTAAAAGGGTGTTTTTGTTAATAGCCCACATATGGGCTGTGGACTCCATGAAACAAAATCTTCTATAAATCGCCTTCAGACTCCACAGACCACATGTGGGCAGCGAATATTTTTAGCTTTTATAATACATTTTCTATAGCGATTTTCTTTTTTTTTACAGACAGCGTTATTTATCAAGACCAAATAAAACACTATTAATTAGATTTTGAGCCATAATGAGTCGAAAAGCAAAATATACGGACGAAGAATTGCGAAAAATATTAGAAGAGTGTGATTTTGAAGCTAATGAGATTTCCTCCATGTCCAAGCACATATTTTGTTTTTTATGGTCTGTTCTGTGAAGTCCAAGTCAAATAAACGATGTTCTCTCAACGTCCACAATTTTAAAGCTCTCTAAATTTGTATGTGTAAACAGGCCACAGGCAGTGGACTGCTGGTGCTTTCCGTTCATAGTCCATATATGGGCTGTGGACAGTGAACGTGTTATATATGCATATACGTACAACTTTTAGACAATGAAAGTATATAGAGCAACTAATATAAAAAAGTGTTAAAAATGTCTTTATTTGTTTCAGCGATAAAATGTCGCCAGCCCATAAAAAGACGCATTATGTTTAAAGTTCAATTACAAATGACTTTCAGTTTATCAGATAATCTGACAACTAAATTTAATTAAATAAATAAATATTTTAATTTAACGACTCTGGATGAGTTTATAATCATGTTGAAGTTATTTTATTATATGAATGTACATACACAATATGAAATGAACAATAAATTTAAATAAAAATTACAAAAAAGGCAAAAAATTAAAACGGTAAACAAAAACGACAAACGACTAAATAAAACAAATAATTTTTGATGAGAGGTGGTGAGGAGGCCTTTCAATTTTTTTAAACAAAAAACAACCGCAGAGACAGTGACTTGGCGCGACGGCGGCATCATATGAATGAAACTTACTGAGATATATTTATGGACATTTTACGCAGATGTTCATACATGTGTGTACATATGTATGTATATTTTTACGTACATACATACATATGTATGTACATATTCGTATACGTAAGTACGTAACAGAAAGTATACAACGTCTCAAGTACCGTTAGCTGGTGGGAACACAATCAACAATCACATCAATTACACTTTATCGGCACCATCTCAAAACCCACATTTACATCTTTAGCAGCGGTGTATGTGCGTCAAATACTGGTTGCCAGTCCGTCCACAGTGACTGATCTTGTTACGCAGCAAACGAATTCTAAAGATGTTGTTGACAGTTTGGAATTGAAAAAAAATTAAAAACAAAACATACTGTATTTTTACAATAAAAAATGTTATTTATAATTTAAAGTTTATTTATGTAAAATTAAATTAAAATAATTTTTCACACGTATTTCACTGTTATCGGAAATGAGATGTTTGTTTCACATCTCCATATTTCCTCTGTGTTCGCTTTTGTATCACGTGCAAATTCAGAGAATACATACCTACATATATGGGCAATTTCGTGTCAAGTGACCCAACTTTTAAAATCGATGTCTTCCGATTTGGATGAAATTTGCACCAAGGTTAGTACTATTAGATAGTAGGCCAGACACAGTCAAGAACTGCCGGAGTTAGAGGGGGTCAAAGTTGGACATTTTGGTCATACAGGATTTTTTTTAATGAGTGTAACTTTTCACCTATTGGTCCTAGCAAAAATTGTCCAAAGGACTTTAGATAGCTATTTCTTCAATCATTCCAAAAATAATTTTTTTAATTTTTTTTAAATTATTTCCTTTAAGAGCTTTGTGGCCACTTAGTAGCATCCAAATCGGAAGACATCGATTTTAAAAGTTGGGTCACTTGACACGAAAATGCCCATATACTAAAATGCTAACAATTTTAATTATTTTTTTTATTGTTTAATATTAAAACATTTATGTGTTTGTAAACACAATTTGGTACATTCCTCGTATAGTTTTGTTTGCTTCTCTATTATTTGTGCAGAAAAATAAAGCTTAAAAAATATTTTTAATCTTGAACTCTTTGTGGAATGTTGAATTATCATTTTTTTAGAACTTTGAAATGATTGTTCACAACATAATTATTGTTATATTTAATCAAAGCAAAGGCGGAATACCAAGTAGTAAAATGATCGTGGCACATTTTAGGAGAATGGGGTTAACGAAAATTTTTATTTAAATAAGTCTATCACCATACTGGTTCTGGCAAATTTGTATTTGTCATTCCACACAATATTCTTCATTTGGATATTCAATTATAGTCTATACATTACGGTTACACTCTGTGTACGGTACAGCGATCAATGCTGTAACGTCTACCAACAAAAACCATGAACAGAGAAAGTATTTGCAATGATATCTTTCAAAATACCTTTAAAAGCATGATGAGTACTTGAGTTTAGGTTTGACGACGAAATTTGAGGATCGTCAGGATGCTTGTTTTTAGGCCAACAACGCTTGCATTGGACAATCATATCTTACAGTTTCCGAATTATATGCAGTAAACCGATTTCCTTCAAATATTTTTTATATGCAACACCAATAATGGTCATAGAACCAAAAAGTCTATATATTCTGGGTCCTTATAAGATTCTAAGACGATCTAATCATGTCTGTCCGTCTGTACGTCTGTTGAAAGCACGATAGAGCTTCGAAAAACAACATATAAACAAAATTGGTGCAGTAGGATCTGACTTAGAGACCAATGCTGCCCTATTACAAATGTCTCCCCGAAATATGGCTTTATGGTACATAAATGTCTATAGAAAAGCCGTATCCATTCCAAATGCTGCAAAAATAAATTTAATGCAAAGTGAAAACTAAAACGATATTTGTTTGCATCGGTCCATATTTTGACATAGGCTAAAAGCCAAAATCATTTAATCCAACGCCAAAAACCACTTAAATCTATATTAATAAGGTTTTTATAAAACCACTATCAAGTTGCAATTCACAAATAATACAAATATTACAAATTAAAATTGTCGTGCCAAATTTCATAATAATCGGTCCATATTTCACCATAGCCTCCATATAAAGACCAGTTCCGAAAATCACTTAAATGCGCATAAATATCTTATAAAAATCATTACCAAGTCGAAATTCAACACAAATTATCTATTTATACATATAAATCGTCGTACCAAATTTAATGCTGATCGCTCCATATTTAACCGTAGCCTCCACATGAACTCCACTTCCACATAAATCTTTTATAAACATCATTATCAAGTTGGCATTCAACATAAATCATTCATATACTTATACATATATGTACATACATATATTGCCGTAATTCATAATTTCATGTTGAACGGCTCATAACAGGTCTTAGCTTTCTTGAGGACTACTTTCGAAATACGCATTAACCTACACAACCATCTATATCAAACCGAAATTTTGCGCAGCTCAATTATAAGTATGTAAAAATTATAATATTGGCTTTTATAAAAATTATACCATAATTGGCCATGTACTCCCGATCTATTCATAATAGTTGATAGCACTCATGTTAGGGATCCGCAAAATAAAATACTCCTATATTTAAAAATGTAACAAAAATTAGTTTCAAGCATCCATATATTTATTGGTATTTGGTGGTGGGTATATGAGATTCGGCACGGACTAGTAACGGCCAAAAAAAAAAAGAATAATCGATTAATGGATTATATGATTAATCGAAAAGAAAAAATAATCGATTGCAATTAATTGGAAAGATTTAATCGATTAAGCGATATTTTTAGGTAAAATTGAAAATTATCATAAATAAAAAAATTATTATTATTTATTAAAAATAAATCATTTATTTAGCACAGAATTTAAAAATAGAAGCTTTGATAACCGTTTCGTGGTTAATCTGTTCCGTTTTTGCGTTACTATTTCACCTGCTTTGGAAAAAAGCGGCTCTGATGGTACAGATGTACCAATCAAAAAGCAATATTTTTTGTGCAAGAGAGTACAGCTTAGACCGATTTTATTTCTTCCAATGCGACTCCAGTTTTTATTGCTTCCAAACTCCACTTTTTATTGGAGCCATTTATGTATATATGTATTTATTGTATACAAATGTATTTTGTCAGCATATATTCAACAATGAAAACGTTTGTAAAAAGTATACACAACAAAATGCGGGAAAAAGGGACACAAACATAGCTGCCAGATTTTACGATTTATCGTCATTTTGACGAGTTTTTTTCTTTTTTATCGGGGTTTTAACGATTTTTTCCGAAATTCTTCTGGCATTCACGAAAAACGCTCAAACATGCGTTTGTTCCTCTTCTCTTTTTCTATTTCTTTTTGTTCCTGGATGTCTATCGATTATTTTTTGGAATAATCGATTAACTCAATTAATCGAAAGAGACTTTACGATACAATTAAATCGTTAATTAAAGAAAAATAATCGATTATTACTAGTTTTTCGATTAATCGTGCCATCATTAGCACGGACGAATATAAACTCTTACTTGTTTTATTTTTAGTTTGCTGTTAAAAAATAGAGATATTTTATTTTTTGAAAAATTTTGATATTGTCTGGGAATTTTCGGATACATGTCTAGAGAGGAAGTTTTGCCGATTTCAAAGATTATACTATATATAAAATCTTTTAGTTGAGTACTAAAAAAGTATTAAATTGCATATATAGTATAATATCTTTGATATCTGATCACAAACGAAGAATCGTTTTCAATTTCTCACATCACTGAGGTACCCTGCTTTAAGGAGCTCTGGTACCGCCTCCAGTGGCTTTATGAGGACCAAATTCAAACTTAAACTCGACAACTCTTCCTGACTAGTCATGTGACATTTTATTGCAATCGGAAATTGCTACTTTAGAAGTTACAGCTTTATTGCCCTTTTTCCAAATTCCCCTAATGTGTTCTGGAAGATTCTACCTTCGGGAGAGGTTATAGTGTTGGTGCAATAATAGTATCAAAATGATATTTTATTATATATATTTTTCTAGTTAATCTGTGCAAGTTTCAAACATATACACCATAAATTTAAAAAAAAAAATTGTATTTTATTTCTCTTATGGCCGAATTCTCAGTCATTAGTTAACCATTGGTAAACTAATATACTAACTGTTCTTTAACTTATACTTGTTATTCTTATGGCAAACTAAGCATTGCGAATAAGGAATCATTAGTTAAGCCTTTGTCATTAGCTAACTAAAGACTGTGAATTCGGCCATTAATGGTCTCTTATTATGAAATGTTTTGATTAAACACTTAAATAAATATTTTAATTGACTTTTAAAAAAAAGTTTCTTTAATTCCCACAAACATTAACTTTCATCACCAGCTTTAAAAAAATCTTCAAATTATAATTCTAAATAATTAGAACTATACCATTTCCAATTGTTTGTTAAAAACTTGCAATTGAATTTCAGAAATTTCTAATCTTATTTCAGAATTTTTGACTGTTCAGTTGGAAATTGTGTAGTCGAATGGTAACATTGATCGAAAGCAAAGGACATTTAAGCCAATAATGACGTAAAAAAACTTTATTTTAGATTGTGATTACTTAATGCCGTAATTGCTGAAAATATTAACAAAAGAAAAACGAAAATTAATAAAATAACAACATAAAGAAAAATGTCCTTTAATTGTTTCTGAAAATATTGTTAGATAATTTTTATTTTTTTATTACGGGCATTAGTATTCATAAAACTGAGTAATGGCATAAGTTTAGAAAAATAAATATTTAACTACAAAATAATTTGAAGAGAAAAATTATAAATTGTCCCACTGTTATGTTTACTCATAAACATTACACTTTGACAGCTGAAGATTATTAGCCAATAGAAACACCGAACGTGTGACGTCATAGTTCCAACATGCGCAGAACATTTTAAAATTTTACGCGCGTTGACGTAATCTTTATTTTATCATTCTTGATAGAAACAATATTGTTTTTCGTTGAATGTTAAGTTGTTTTATCGCTTAATTAATAAATAGAACCAGTTCGAGGAGTATTTTTTTAATATTTACCAGCAGCTGGTCGTCGACATATCATCCGCATTAGCAATTTTTATTCAAGACTTTCTCTTCTCCTGCTCTAAGTAGTGTATTTATGTTAAGATTACTGAACATACACCTATTTGTGGTGTTCAGTTTCCGACAACCGACTACAGGTGCAATTTCCAGTTGTCGTATAACGTCAATAACTAACTATTTTATAGTTATTGAAGAAACTAAAAAAATATTTCTTATAGTTCAATAGTTACATATTTTAAATGGCTAACTAATGAATATAGCACAATTTTGATATACCCTTCATGTAGGTATGTATGTTGATTGTTGAACAGAGACCAGGTCCGAAAGATGATTTAATATACACATTAATTATTGTTTTTAGAGTTTTAAGAAGAAATTAATTTTGCACTTGGTTGATAAATTTGTTTGTTGGGATTAAAGTTGGAAAATCTACCGGATGTTTTCAAATCAATCTGCGATCCTCTCTTTGCACAACTTTTGTATCTAAAGCTCCTGAAACAAAAGTATTGTCTTATGTGGGATTTCAATATTGGGAAGCACTAGAATATAATATACGTACATTTGTTTTATTTAATTTAAAAACCCCTTTTTCATATAAAAGTTGCACATGTTGCGAAAAATATCAACGTTTTCAAAGTAACAACCTGTAAAATTCAAATATACTCGTATTTTTATAGTGCAATTTCTCTGTTTACACTGTCTTATATACATACATACATACATATGTAGATACATTAATAAGCATGTTGCTAGTGTACAATTTATGTAATTGATTCTAGGTAAATTGAGTATAAAATTATAAATATTTAGTTCAACCAAAAATTTGAACTGTTACTAACGGCATTTGTTGCAAAAGAAAATCATGAATTTCCATTTGAAAATCATTTGCATAATCACATGTGATTCATAATTTGCAAATCACGCTCTTTTTTCTTTTGTATAATCTTAAATAAATAATAATAAATTGGAGAAATGTTCATTAACCAAAAACAATTTTAAACTTTTTTGAATATGTTTTTGTTTTGTTTTTTCTCTCTTTTTGCAGTTGCTATGTTCAAGTAATTACGAGTATATATGTACATATGTACATACATACATACATATGTATTATAATTTCAAGTAGTCTTAAGATAACGACACCTGTTTGCGACCCATTTATTGAAATATAATGAAAACAAAATCAAAACATTATTGAGACTGAAAACTGTTTTTGTGTGTCAGTTAAAAGCGTTTTAAACAAGCACAAACATGTGGAGTCAGTCAGCACGATTTGTTTAGTCAAGTGGTTCAATATCAGGTCTATTTAAAATTATAATTTATATAAATACATACAAGTATTTATAGTCGGAATTAGTCATTAAACTGAGAACATACATACTCGTACATACGAGGTCTGATCAAAAAATAACCGTCATTTTAAAATTTCGTGAGTTACGTATGTTCGAATTTCGCATTTTTTTCTGTTATGTTGGCACACATGTCTGTTATACATATATGTATGTATATTGGTAATATCAGCCATTTTGGATTGTCAATTTGTTAAATTAAATGCGCAAGGACATTTGAAATATTGACTGTGGCGTTTGGCGAGTCTACTATGAGCAGAACACAAGTTCAATTGTGGTATAACCGATTTAAAGAAGGCCGAGAAGATGTCAATGAGGATGCTCGTCCTGGTCGTCCGAGTACGTCAACAACCGATGAAAAAATTGAAGCAGAGAAGAAAATGATTTTGGATAATCGTCGAATCACTATCAGAGAGGTTGCTGATGATGTTGGCATATCGTTCGGCTCATGCCAAGCAATTTTTACGGATGTTTAGGCATGAAACGTACGGCAGCGAAGATTGTATCAGGAGCTGTGGAACATCGACAACGACTATCCAGATTTCCTCAAAAAGGTCATAACTGGTGACGAATCATAGGTGTATGGCTATGACATTGAAACCAAAGCCCAATCATCCCAATGGAAACGTCCAGAAGAGCCAAGACCGAAAAAAAACGTCAGGTTCGGTCAAATGTTTTCTTCGACTGCAATAGCGTGGTGCATCATGAATTCTTGCCACAAGGTTGTACGGTCAATAGGGAATACTACCTTGAAGTTATGCGCCGTTTGCGCGTAGCAATTCGTCAGAAACGCACAGAATTGTGGAAAACCCAATCAGGATTTTGCACCATGATAACGCACCAGCTCACACATCGATGCTTGTGCATGAGTTTTTGGTTTCATGCCTCAACCACCGTATTCACCGGACTTGGCCCCCGCTGACTTTTTGCTCTTCCCAAAACTGAAGACACCGATGAAAGGAAAGCGTTTTGCTACGATTGACGAGATAAAAGAAAAAACGAAACAGGAGCTGTTGGCGATACCAAAAAGCGCGTTTCAAAAGTGTTGCGAGGATTGGAAAAACGCTGGCATAAGTGTATTATATCTGAGGGGGATTACTTTGAAGAGGACAAGATAGTTATTGATGAATAAATAAATACTTTTTGAAAAAATTTAAAATAACGGTTATTTTTTGATTAGACCTCGTACATACATACATATGTATTATTTTGCGAAAAATGCTTCAAGAACGCCAAAAGTAAAGAAATTAACCAGAGATGGAATGAAAATGTTTGCTTACTTTATTGTGAACTCTTTTTACCTTAAAAGGTGCCTGATATACATACTCGTATGTACGTATGTATTTTTATTGGCCATGTTTTTTGCAGTTGTTGTAATCTAAAAATATTATAAAATTTTATAAACTTCTTGGAACTAAAACAAAACAATTGATAAACAAATTTTATCTTTAAGTAGCCGCGTTAAATTTTTATTTGTTTATTTATTCATAATTGCTAGCTAGTACTTTGTTAGTACATTTTGCAAGGGGATTTACTTTTTTTATTGTTGCTCTACAAACACACATTCAGACACTCACGAGTACTCAACACTAAACATACTCAGACATTGTTTTTGTTATACATTTGCTTTAATTAAAATTTTTGAAATTCAAGGTAAATTTTTAAATTAAAGTTAATTAGTACCATAAACAAAGAATTAATTAGTAAAAGTGTTGCAACAGACCGATGAAAATCATGGGATGTTAAAATAAGCAAAACCAACACGTGCTTTTCGCACAGAAAAACGTTTAACACAATTGAACAGAAAAACACCGGTTAAAATGTAAACAAATCTGGTAGATTTGTTGTAGGTATCAATGAACGATAACCGCATTCGACCGGATACACTGAAGTTTAAAACAGATTTTTTTTTTACTTACATACATATGTACATATGTACATAGATATGTATGTATTAATACTTATGCTTTTGTAATATCGCTTATGTTGGGTCTCTAAGTAATATTTTTAACACGAAGTATTTATTTATAGCGCTTATGAAAAGTTTTATTTATAGAACTAACTTAAATTATAATCAGCAATTTTAATATTTTATATTTTCAAAAAGAAAAGTGGCTCGATTTTTAAAAATTAAATTTATAATTTTGATTATAAATGTTTGTTTTGCGTACAGTTTGGAATAAATTGAATACAAATAAAGTTCTACATTTTAGTAAAACAGAATCCTTGCAATTTAATGCCACATTTTAACAAAAAATTATAATGTTATGTATCAGCAGCGAATAATATATAATAAATAAAATTAAAAAACTTTTATCTTTAAATTTAAAAAACAATTATCTTTTTCGTATAAAAAGTTACATGCATCTAAAATTGCAACACTAAAAAGGTCCATACTTCTTATGTTTTTTTTTCCCCCGAAAAAGTATCTTTTTTTTCTTTTATAGAAAATTTTTTTCTTCTATAAATATATACATATATGTATATTTAATTTGTGTATGATCCGGATACAGAACTTAATGCATAAGTATGTAAAATAAAATTTGACTCATTAAAGCAAACATCCCAGTCCAAACTTCAACTTTGGCAATTTTGAAAAAAATTAAGGTTAATGTAAACAATTCTAAAAACGTAAAGCACCGATCCTCCAAGAAGTAGGGAACTTTTTGTTGGAATTTCGGCTTTTGAAAATGAAAAAATGCCAAACATTATAATGTCGTTAAATTAAGGACATTAAGATTTATATTACTTTTACATTTTAAAATTTAATAAGTTAAATAAAAAAGTTAAAATTTTCAACTTTATAATTTATAAAATGAATTCATTGCACTAAATTGTCAATCTTTAATTCTTAAGCTTTTCAAATACGAAAATTCCTATTCACAATATGCATACAAACCTATGCATACAAATATGAAACTTTCTAGAGTATCGGTTCTTTGCGGTTTTTGAATTTTTTACTTTAATTTTTTTCAAAATTGGTCAAGTTTGCATAGATCTGGGGACGCATATAACCGCATCAAATTTTATTTTACATTAAGTTCTTATGCATTAAGTTCTCTTTCCGGATCACATAAAAAAACATATAGTTCCGGAAAAAATGTTTTCTATAAAAGAAAAAAATATAGAATTTTTTTCAGGCAAAACGTAAAAAGTATGGAGTTTTTACATGTTTCAACTTTGGATACGTCTAACTTTTTATATGGAAGAGATAACTGCTAACAAGTCTAAGGCCCATTATTACAACTTGCCTTTAATGTTCTTAATAATAAAAGGTAACTTTAATTAAAGTGAGGAATAAAGTGACCTTTAAAATTTTTCATTATTACAACTTCCTTGTAAAATAAAATATTTTTTTTCTAAAATATGGCAATACCAGTTAAAAACCGATTACTTTTGACAAATTACTGACAAGAAACAGTAAATTTTTTGTGTTTGTGAAAACATTTGTGTGTGAAAAAAATATAAATCAAACGTCTGCTTTCCATTTTTGTTTATTAAAGTATTTATTGGCAAAACAAAATTAAAATTTTTTATTTTTCATGAAGTTGACATTTTTTCCAGAACATATGGCAACTTCAAATACATACCTCACTATAAAATTTAAAGGCAAGATGATCTTCCCTTTAGCTTATCGATCGGTTTTAGATTAAAGTAAACTTATAATAACCAAATACTTCTTATCTGTCCGATAACATCATACCTTTAGCTATTGTTAAGTTGTAATAATGGGCCTAAGAAACTTAAAAAAAAAGATTGAGCAAAATAAAAAAAAACATATGTATATATCTCTTGAACTGAAAGAGATAACATATACATATATGTAAGCATATTTTTTGTATATCTTCTCAAGGACTGTTCATATTTTAAATTTCAGCTTATTCAGATCATAAATGGATTTTTGGAATTTTTTTTAATATGAGATGAACATTGAGGGATCACCCAATGACCCCCTTCCTCCTACGACACCCAACAACTGTAAATCAATTCGAAAACAGCTGGAACTATGTGAAATTTCGTTACGATATCTGTAATAGTTCCTGCGATACCGAATTATTTGCAAAATAAAACGTTTCTAAACCACTTTACTGTGGTAAACTTATTGATTCTGGAAAAGCTTTTGAAATATGTACCTCTCATTTGATATACATATATATGTATATAATATACATATACGAGTACAATATGTATAAAGCTAAGTATCCAAGATGTAGGCTTGTGTTTAAAACAAAAATAATATTTGTATTAAACTCAGTATCTCAGCTATACATATCGATGGTCTCATGTAGAAAGGCCCTAACTCGCATATTTGAAACTTTACAGTACTGCGATTCACTAACTTTTTTAACGATAATCGTATCGTTAAAATAAATATAACGAAAATTTATCGAATTTGCAATTCAGTAACATTTTTAACGATATTCGCTGTCGGCTGAAGTCAGCTGTTACTCTTAACAAGTTTTTCTCTCGTTATATTAGCGACAAAAATTTTAGTTGTGTTTATTTTATCGATAAAATGTATTTATTATATAAAGTGTGTATATAAGTTTCTTTTGTGTTTATTTATTATATAAAGTGTGTATATAAGTTTATTTTGTGTTTAAAATGGCTTTTGAGTATTTGGCATACGAATTAGCAAGGGATGACCAAATTTTTGACGTTCCAGCATTTAATCGGCGTATTCTTCGGGATTTGGACAATCCTTTTGAGTTGACAGCGAAGGAATTTCAAAAATTATACCGACTCACTCCGGACTTGGCTGAAAATTTAATTTTTGAGTTAGATGATCAACTAAGAGGATCTAGAATAACATCTATATCGACAGAAAAGCAGGTAAGACATGCCAGCTTCAAGTTAAAATGAAATTTTAAGTATTTTATTTTGCTAGGTGCTTTCGTCTTTACGTTTTTATGCAACTGGATGCTATCAGCGGCTCCTTTTAGAATTTGAATTGGTCGCCATTCTGTTAAATGCACTTAAAATGTATGTATATAAATGTAAATAAAATAACAAAATAAAAAGATAATAAAATCATACATTTTTTACTTACCTTACTTAAGTCAAAATTTACAAAAATAAACAAAACTCCCAAATTATGCACAATTCTATTTGTTTTTTTTTCCATTCTATTTTGTGCTTTTCGCTTATTTTGACACTTTGTACACAGAGGTGCCACATTTTATTAAATTAAATGAGTACAAAAAAACAGCTGTATACTATCGTTAAAAAAAAGTTACAGAATCACACAATCGTTACTGCAAACGACTATTTATGTCGACAAATGTTACGATTGTCGGATCGTTAAAAGTTAGTGAATCGCAGTACAGGAGAAGGTAAAAACATAATAGAAACTGTAATATTCAACATGTAACTTTTTTTGTACAACTGCTTATAAAAGCGTTATTTTTTTTGTGAGGAGGTGTATTTGCGTTAAATGCATTGGAATCGCAAAAAAAAAACAAATTTCGAAAAAATAGCGAGTTAAGGCCTTTTCATTTAATCTTGCAGAAATTTATCGTCCAAACGATGATTAAGTGGTGATACTTTTCCGGCATTTTCCAACAAATTGAACGATTATTAATGGCTTGATGATTGATCTCCATTTCTTTAAAATTGTATGAATAAAAAAATTTCTGAGCAAATTTCAGTATTTTTATTACCATAAAATTATTTATATTTCTATTTTCTACGAAATACAGACAATTACTTGGTTTCTTATAATAAGAAACCTATTTGTGCATTAGAAATTTCCCAAGAAAATGCCGTTAAATATTTTTCGGTTGTGTTTACACATGACTAGTCAATGGTTTTATTTTTATATTCCAGCTATATTTAGTAAAAATAATTTTTTCCTTGATAACAATAGCCAATGTACAAATATCGAAATAAAATTGTTCATATGAACAAATCAGGTATCTATTATTTTAATTTTTCATTTACACTATGGGTCTTAAATATGTATAAACATAGTACAAATTTCATTATCTCCATGAATGAATGGTTTACTTATGGCTTCTGCCCAATGTAATTACGAGGATATAGTAGAAGTAGGCAGACCTCTGATGGATGTGCCCATTTTATTTTAAACGGGGAAAATGCATTTAGTTGTATTGTGGTTAGTATATTTGTCTTTCTTATGATATTTAATTAGAACATCAATAACTATTTTGCATTTATTCTCATGTTTTTTTTTTGTCGCAATTTCAATTATATTATGTGTTCATATAATACGTCACATCAGTAATAGTTATTTTATATGTTGCTGAAATATATACATATGTACATACATAAATATATTGAAAAAACGTCATGTTTGTTTAGACAAACATTAAATTGTGCGGTAAATAATAAACAATATTTGTTAATGTTTTATAAAGTTCATTCATTAATTCATTTTTCAAACACAGAAAAGTCTTCATATCGACAGCTCAATTCCAAAACATGCCAAGTCGAAAAATTGAGTTTAGCAGGAAAAGCAAAAACTATATGAGATAGAACTTTGAGTCTTTCACTGTTTTTATTAAAAATGTAACACAATTCTTTTTGCTCCTTCGAATTTTTAAAAATGGCATAGCATTCGTTAGCACTCACAAATATTTATCAAGTAGTCGTGTAAGTCGGCTTAGCATCTTTTTGATGTTTCTTAATATTTTCGTTGGTTGTCCAAGTATACATAGCATTATTTGGTTTGGAAAATATATAAAGCATTAAATTTAAAGTGCCTACATAGACGAACGTATATTTGAAAAAATTATTAAGAACCAAACAATTTTTGATAATGTGTTAAATTTTCTTTTATTGATTTAAAAATAAAATAATATCAATCCAGCTCAATTCAAAGTATTTAAATAACATTAATAAATAAACATTTAATAATAAAAGTAAAACATAAAAATAAATATGTAAGTATAAATTATTAAATTCAATCAATGTCATATGTATGTATGCTAATACAAGTAAAATAACTGTTTTAAAGTAAGTACATATATGAATATGTATTTTTATTCGACCTTTATTACATATAGGTACATATATACTAATCACAGAAAAAATTAAAATTGATTTTCAATTAAAATATTCGTATATTTAATTAAACATTTAATTGAAAGTGGACCGATGAAGGAATTTGTAGTATCAATTAAAATATTTTGTAAAAATTTAATTAAAAGTAGTTTTAATTAAAAAAATATTATATTGTTTAATTGAAAATTGTTCTGAGTTTTAATAAAACTTTTAATTGATACAATTAAAAGTATAATTGAAACTCAAACAAAAAATTAATTAAATCTTTAATTAAAACTCTAATCAAAAATCAATTAAAATTTTAATCAAAACTTAGGCGAAAACCAATTAAAATTTTAATCAAACTAATTAATTAAAAAAATCCAAAAAAATAAGATTTTAATTTACCGCCCAAAAAAAAATACTTGGATTTGAATAACAGTTTTTATTTGAATATATAAAAAGTTTTTATAATAAAAAATAAGAGAAAAAGCATCAGAAATTATCAATTAAAATAATTAACCGTTTTCTACACAAATTAAATAAAATATTTTTTAAGGGGAATTTACATTTTTACTATTTCATGTTTAATTGCTGAAACTTTAATATATTTTTTAGAAATAGGCATATCGTAAAAAAGGGACTGTATAAAATTATAAAAGCTATTTGATTCCTCTGGAAATTTAATATTAAAAACATAAAATATTTTAAATAAAATATCGAGAGCTCCTAAAACTGTTAAACACGGAAATTTTAATTCATCAAAATATACAAAAATTAATTCCATTTTGGTGAATTCTCCTATTATCAATAGCATTGGCTGTATATTTTTCCCTTGAATTTTTACAAGTTCCAATTTGGTTTTCAGTTCTTCTTCTGACTGTGCCATTATAACAAAGGACTGCTGGGAGTCATATATCGAGAATCTTTTACGAAATTTCGCTCCTTTTTTGTCTGTTTCAATTTTTTGCTGAGGAGGAAAAAGATTATGCAAATACCACAAAATTGTGAAAATTTTGGACTCTGAAATTATAATAAAATAGAACTAATTGTAAAAAAAATAAAATATTTATTAAAGCATAAACAAACCTTCATTGCTTGGTTCGATGGCCGTCAGTGTTTTTACAAATGAGGATGATGATACCTTTGCCCTCAATGTTTTTAAAAGATTTTCCGAAAAAACAATCCATCTGTCTTTTAAAATTTTAGCATTCGGATATAAAAGGGAAAAATCAATATTAATCTAAAAAAATATATAAAAAGGTTAATTACAAGTTTTAAAGAAAAGCATTAAAAACTTACTAGTAAAGAACCAGACGGTTTTTTGTATTCTGGCCATAATTTAAAAATTTCGGCTGTACTTGTTGAGTCTTTTATTTGCTGAAAGCGATATGGTGCACATTTACGCCAGTATATATCGAACTCGTCATTCGTTATTGATTCACTTCTAAGAAATTGTATCAACAAAGCAAAATCTTCCACTGGTCCTAAAAGATGAATCAAAAATCGTTTAACAACTTTTTTAATCAATATTTTATTTTTTTTTTTTTTAAATAAAAAATATCTCTTATTAACAAGTATTATTTTAAATTGTACCTATCATTTAAAAGCATTTTTTTGTAAATTACCTTGTATTAAAAAGTATCATTTATTAAAATGTGACTTACAATAAAAAGTACGTTTTATTAAAAAAACATTTTATTGAAATGTACCTTTTAATAAAATGTACCTTTAAAAAAAAATTGACTTTTATTTAAAATTACCTTTTAATAAGTTACCTGAGGAACTAGTAGATCCAGATGGGGTTTCGTCAGATTTTAATATGACCTTGGCTTGTCTTTTCAAGTTGGAAAGTTTGTTATAAATTTTCCCCCGCTTTCCATTGTTGTAAAAATCCTAGAATAACACGAATGATTAATGATTTGTTTTCCATTAATACAAACAAATTGTAATACTTACAATTTCTTCGGTGGTAAAAATTGAGCATATTTGGTGTTCTATTTGAATGCAATCTGTTATGCTACATACTATTCCTTGGGAGTCAATATACTTAGCAATAGTACTTATAATTAAGTTTCTTTGTTCTTCTTGCAGAAACTTGTTTTTGGCGTAAAATTTTAGTATTTCTTTGCCAGTGTATGTACCGCCCAAAATGTCTATAACAGAAACTAATGGCTCCTTTGGAGCTCCAGTAAAAATGTTTTTTAAATTTTGATTTATAGCCACATTTTCAATGTTTTCAAAATTTTGTTTCCATTTTTCCAAATGGGATTCAAACAATACTTAAGTTTTTTTTAAATAATTTTTTTTGTATTTTTAACGTATAAAAGCATTAAATTTCAGACTTACCTTCGAGTCGTTTATGCATATGACTCAAGTCCCATTCTTGCAACAGCTCTTGTATACTAAAATCCATGGTTTCTTCTTAGCTTTTACAAATTTTATACGATCGCTTTTGTTTTAATTTTTTAGTTAATATAAATATGCTTATAAAATTCTTTTAATTTTATAAAAGTTTTATTATTGTTTGACAACATAAGAGAATATCATTCGATGTTTTAATAATCAAACAAACTTTATATAGTTTGAAGTCGTTTTCAAAAACTGACACAATTGTTTTAGTGGTGTATTTATATCCCCATATCTCAGCCTCTAAATAAAGCAAAAAATTTTGTATTGGAATTTTCAATTTATTGCAAATTTTTGCCTTAACAGACAGATCTAAAAGCGGTTTGTTCAAAATAATCATATTTTCTGGATTTGTATCAAGTAAAAAATTGGCAAAGCTCATTTGCTTTTTAAACGAAAATGTTGTTGGAATGTTTTTTCGATTAGTAATAACGTGAGCATAAATTTTGAACTCTTTATGTTTTCCTTCAAACTTAAAACTCCATAAATGTCTAAGGGGCCCACACTGTTTCATAGTTGTTGTATAATGGAGAAGAAAGTGAAACTTGGGTGTCAATCGTTTCAATTTCTGCTTGATACATCGAACAGTTCGGACGTGTTACTTTTAGTGCGGCTGAATTTTCGGTGAAAAAATCGTAATAGGTGAAAAAGTATAAAAAGTTAAATTAAATAAAAAAGTGGAAAAAAAACTCGTAATAGGTGAAAAACTTTACAAAGTCAAATAATTGCACTAGGTGCAATAAAAAATTAATAAATTGTAATAATTTATTTTTAATTATTTGAAAACTACAAAATTAAATACAGTGAGACAGTGAATGAGTAGCAATTCTAACAGTGCGAGTGGGCCCCAGAGCCGAAATGCTTATTTCGTGTTGAGCTCGGCAAGTGTTAGTAATGAGAACATTAAAAATCCCGAATTTAATAAAAACTACTTAACTGTGAAACCAAAAATAAGCACAAATCTGAATTTAAGTGCAAGTGCACCAAACTTGAATAAATGTGTTGAACAGGGCACAAACTTAGCCCAAAGCATATTTAATTTAAATAGAAAAATCACTGAAGGACCGTCTTCTTCACGGTCCTCGTTATCAAATATTGGAGAGACGTCAACAGCTGCAAAAGGCACATTAAGTCCTACAAATAAGACCGCTCCTATAGTTGCTGTTGAAGAAAAACAAAAAACACAGGTAGGAATGGACCGTTATATAACAGTATCGAAGAGAGGCAGAAGCCCAAAATCTGCCGAAATTACACCAGCCGCAAAATTATCAAAGAATGCTGAAGAGCCACGCTCGCAAAATCGTTTTGCCATCCTCCAAGAGAAAAATGATGTCCCTAACGCTGTGAATAAGCCAGTAAAACCACCTCCAATATATTTAAGAGAAAAATATTCAAACGAACTTATAAAATTATTAGTTTCATTAATTGGTGAAAATTCTTTTTATGTGACTCCAATTAAGCGTGGCAATATTAATGAAACAAAGATTCAGGTTAATAATGAAAACGACTATCGGAGAATAGTTTCGGAATTTGAAAAACGCAAAAAGAATTTTTACACGTATCAACTTAAAAGCGCAAAAGGTCTACAAGTCGTAATTAAGGGAATTGATTCTTTTGTTGATCCTGAGGAGATTAAGAGCAGTTTGGCCGACAAAGGCTTTAAAATCAAGGCCGTATCAAATATAAGAAACAGAGATAGGATCCCTCAACCATTATTTAGAGTGGAGTTAGAACCTGGTGATGTTAAGCTGAAGAAAAATGAAACACATCCTATATATGACTTGAAATTCATAATGCACCGAAGAGTTACAGTGGAAGAACCTCATAAGCGATCTGGCCCAGTACAGTGTTCGAACTGCCAAGAATATAGTCACACTAAATCTTATTGTAAGTTGCCTACTGTTTGTGTTGTTTGTAGGGATCTTCATGACACCTCAAAGTGCGATAAACCTAAGGATGATTCCAGGGTAAAAAGATGCAGCAATTGCGGTGGAAACCACACTGCCAACTACAGGGGTTGCCCTGTTTTCGGGGTCGTTAAACGCTCCTTGATCAACAAACCCGCTTCTACCCCTACTCAGACGACAAAAGTACCTATTACAATTATTCCCCCCGTAGCACAAGCATCCACTAGCCAATTTTCATATGCCAACGTGCTAAGATCTAACCAACCAACAGTGCAAAATGAATCACCAATAAATGATACAAACAGCCATAATTTTAGCCGTCTTGAAGGTATAATGGAGAATCTGGCGCAATCCATTAATCATTTCATGACAAGCATGACAAGTATGATGCAGGAGATGCAAAAAATGCAGTCCACGCTACTGCAGGCCATACTTAATAGACCATGAACTGTCTCAAAATATGTTTCTGGAACGCAAACGGCATACGCCAACACAAAAATGAACTTGAATATTTTGTTTTTAATAAGAAAATTGATGTAATGCTGATTTCCGAGACTCATATGACGTCGAGAAGCATTTTTAAAATAAGTGGTTATACATTCTACGACACCAAGGACCCCAGAGATAGATCATGTGGTGGCTCGGCAATATTGGTCAAATCGCGAATCAAACACCATTCATTGGGTGGTCTTTCAGAGTGCTACCTTCAAGCAACAAACATTGAGAACTTTTGTCAAAACCTCGTGATTTCGTCAGTTTACTGTCCGCCCAGATTTTCAATAACAAAAGATCAGTATAGAGATTTTTACAAATCACTAGGTAGCCGTTTCATAGCGGCTGGCGACTACAATGCTAAGCATACATTCTGGGGCTCACGACTCGTTAGCCCTAAAGGTCGTATCTTGTACGACTCCCTGTCTGAAATGGGACTGAATGTGATTTCAACTGGTCAACCAACTTATTGGCCAACTGACCAGCAAAAAATTCCTGACGTTATCGATTTCGGCGTGGCGAAAGGGGTATCCCCGGAACTCATTGAAGTCGAGGCTTCACTGGATCTTTCTTCAGATCACTCACCCACTGTAATCACCATCAGAAGTCCTCAGCAAAGCGTAACTGATGCCTTACTTCTTGTCAAACGTCTGAATTGGTTAAAATACAAAAAATACATCAGCACTCACTGCACAGAGAAACTCCCGTTAAAAACTGCTGAAGACATCGATGCCTGTATAAAAAGTCTTAATGAACATGTCGAGAAAGCCGCAGAACATGCTTCTTCCACTTACCGCCCGAATAGGTACAACAGAGTTTTTTCTGCAGATGTTGAGCAACTATTGTCTGAAAAAAGGAGAGTCCGAAGAGAGTGGCAACAACACAGATCGCCCCAACTTAAAACTAGGTTGAGAGAATGTACCAAAAATCTTAGGATCTTGCTAGAAGCGCAAAAAGCAGCGTCTCTCAAACAACATCTGGAAGGTCTAGACGCAACTTCCCAGTCAAATTATTCATTATGGCGTGCAGTCCGAAATCTGAGAAAACCCGTAATCGCAAAACCTCCACTGCGTACTTTGAACGGATCTTGGGCACGAAATAACGAAGAAAAAGGCAACCTTTTCGTAAGTCATTTAAAAAATGTATTCACTCCCAATACGGATACTGACATTAGCGAACTACCGCCTGTTGTTGCCAGACCACCTGTACAAATAAGATTTCAATATCTGGAGGTTGTTGAGGCTATTGATAATTTAAATGTTAAAAAAGCACCTGGGTTTGATAAAATCAGCAATAAAATGATTTTTGAGCTGCCTCGCATTGCAAAAAGATTAATCCTCTTTCTTTTTAATGCCATCTTACGGCTTGAGTACTACCCTCCGGTTTGGAAAATTGCACTAGTAAAGATGATTCCTAAGCCGGGAAAAGATCCTTGCAAAGTTGAGTCGTATAGGCCAATAAGTCTATTACCAACTATGTCCAAATTATTCGAGAAATTGCTTATAACCAAGCTGACTCCGATTTTGAATGAAAACAACTGCATTCCCAATCACCAGTTTGGCTTCAGACGTCAACACAGTACAATAGAACAAACACATAGATTGGTACAAGTCATAAGAAAAACCTTTGCCATACTTTGTCGAAAGCTTGAGAGACGTCAATAAAGAGTGCCGAACAGTATTCTTTATTGACGTCTCTCAAGCTTTCGACAAAGTATGGCATGAAGGCCTGATATCTAAATTAAAGCAGAACTTGCCGGTGAATCTTCAACACCTACTATGGAAATACTTAATCGACCGTCAGTTTATGATTAAAGAAGGTGATTATTTAAGCCGTCCTCAACCTATAGGTGCTGGCGTCCCTCAAGGTAGTATCTTAGGACCAATTCTATACTTGCTGTACACAGCAGACATGCCAACAAACAATGAAATTCACACGTCAACATTTGCTGATGATACGGCATTTCTCAGTACTCACAAAGATCCAAAAGATGCCTCGATTCAATTACAGCACCACGTAACGCAAGTGGAGAAATGGGCAAGACAATGGGGAATAAAAATAAATGAACAGAAATGCACCCACGTAACATTTACTCTACGTAGGGAATCATGTCCCCCTATTCGTATTAATGACCATATAGTGCCTCAAAACTCACACGTGAAATATCTTGGTATTCATCTGGACCGTCGCCTCACATGGAAACCACATATAGATGCTAAGCTGACTCAAATGAAACTGAAAGCAGCCCAAATTCATTGGCTCATCGGCAGAAACTCCGTCCTTCGGCTCGATTGTAAGCTTCTACTCTACAACTCAATCTTAAAGCCAATTTGGTGCTATGGTATCCAGTTATGGGGCACTGCCTCCAACTCCAATATTGAGAAAATTCAACGCCGTCAAAACAAAATTCTACGAATGATAACTACCGCTCCTTGGTATATTAAAAACAACAACATACACAACGATCTTGATGTTCCACTTGTCAAATGGGAAATAACTAAACACGTGGCCCTTTATTTGGGTAAGCTGGAAACTCATCCAAATCCCCTCGCTCGAGACATCTTACAACATCCCGGTCATAGCCGTTTGATAAGGAGGGACACCACCGCTCTCAGATGAATAAATACAAGTTGCTCATTATATCCTATCGAATTTGAAAACTAGATTTTTTTTTGAAGATACAATAAAAAAGAATATGCAAAAAAAAAAAAAAAAAAATCGTTTTTTAAATAAAGTAAGATATGTTTTATTTGCGTTCTCAACTTTTGATCTAATTTGGTTAGATCAAAACTCCCAAACCTGATCACCATGTGGAATGAAATCTCCTATTAAAAGTCACTTTAATATGAACACTAGATTTCTTGTAAATTAATTTTTTGTTGTTGATTTCTTCTTTATTTTGTTTTCATTTCTTTTTTGTTTTTTGTTGGTTTTACTGCTATGATTTTTTGTATTGAAAAACTTTTATCTGTTTTCTGTACAACGCTTCTATTTTTTTCTAGAACTTTTTCGCGTCACTTTGATTTTCACAAAACTTTATTGTTTTTTGTCGATTTAAGTTTTTTTAATGTTTTACACGTAACACACACAATAGCTAAAGCAGAACTAATTATTTGTTGTTTTCTTCTTCTTTTCAATACACAAGAAACTTCGCTTTTGTAAACTTCTATTATTTTGAGATTTTTGGTGACAATTAAGATATTTTTAAACCTTTAATCAAATTTTAAAAAATATTAATATTTTAATAAACACTAATCATATTTAGAATTTTTTATAAAGATGTTGTTAATACTGTGTATAGTAAACAGAAAAAATGTTTAAAAGTATATTGATTTTCAATTAAAAATTTAATTGATATGATTAATAGTTTAATTAAAAATCAATTAAGACTCAATTAAAAGTTTAATTAAAATTTTTTGGGCAATAATTTTTTCTGTGATATTTGTTTAAACATTTTTCCTTTAATTTTGAACATGAATTATATCATTGATTTATTTCACCAATAAAGAAAAAAATCATGCAAAGAAGGGTTAAATCAATTAAAGCTTTTTTTTATAGGAATTTCCAAATTCCAAAAACTGTAGACAGATCAAATAGTACGTTCGAGTTTGGCAATCCAAAATTAATTTTAATTCTTACACCTTTATTTCTTCGACAAACGTTTTAAAATTTAAATTTTTTGTGATGACTTTGTAAACAAATACTAGAAAATCCCGGGATTTTTTAAAACAATTTCGGGATTTTCGGGATCGGGGATTGGCATCCCTAGTGTGCACATAATACAAAAATAGTTTTATAAAATGTTTTGATTACAAAATGTATAAAATTATTTTAGGATGTGGGCATAGCAGATGTACGGCAATGGTTACGTAGTTAGTGCCCCAGGGCAGACATAGTTGACTAAGTTAAATCAAAATATTGTTGTTTGATATTGTGGTAGAATTTGTCATCTAAAATCAACTAGTTTGTTTAGAACTGAAAAACACTTGCACAACAAATCGTCTTAAAAAAAGATACGTCACCGTAAATGTGCATAAATAGGCAATATTGTCTCGCCCCTCTTTTCTAAAAGCACTGCACATTTTACTGAATAGTCTTTATCTCTCATTGACTAGGCATTCCCAAGCTTTGCCCCAAAATAATTATACTATTGTACTATGTAGGCATTTCATTGAAATCTTAATAGAAAAACTCTTGGAAACAAATTTCTATAAATACATACATACATACATAAATAAGTACATATTAAATAAATTCTGTGTTCTGTGAATAATTTTATTTTTAAACAAAAATACAATAAAATAAATATTTTTAATTGTGTTTGCATTTTCTATTGTATACGTGTGTAGATTGTATTTTACTTACATCTTTCTATTTTTATATATATATTTTTTTTTAGAATTATTTTCTGCAAAAATAAATTTCGTTAAATGAAAAACATGTTACGTCAAATATACTATAGAATACACATTAGATGTACTGCATGGGGGCGTGTTTTTAGACGTGGCACTCATGTGATGAGCGGGTAAGTTTTTAAATCTCTGCATTATTGTATTGTATTCAAGTTAAACAAATGACAAATGGCACAAATGTGTTTGTTGTATTAAAAGTATAGAAGTGAATGAAATACACCTAATTCTGTTTTTACACGGTAATTGGTTCCAGGAAACTTTGTATAAAAAAAACCGTGTAAAAAAATACAGTGATCGCATGCAAAATAGGTGATTGGTTCCTTATCTCTAAAACCTATTGAAATAAGTGAAAAACAGGGATTTTTTAAGAACAACTATTTAGATTTATAATATTAAATCACATATACAGTGAACTCACAGAAACGTGAACTACTTTTTACCGGGGTGTTTACGTTTTAGATTGCATTTTTCTATAACATATTTTAGTCTCTTTTCTTTATTTAATTTAAAACGAAGTTTGTACGTTATTTTTGTTTTGATGCTATTTTTTGTAAGTTTTCATTCATTGTTAGTGGTAAAATTATAGAAACATAAGTTTTCAAAAAAGTGGTGAATTTAATCAAATTTAAAGTGTTGCGTACATTTTTAATGAAAAGGCTCCCAAGAAAACATCTTTATCTATAAAGCAAAAACTTTTATTGATCTCTATTGCAAAAAAGTGAAAAAACAAAACAAATAGCTGCAAAATTTCATTGTAATGTTTCATAATGTTTTCTTAAATGCATTTGAGCAAATTAGTTTAATTACTTTTATAAGTTAAATAACCGTGAACGTTTAAATACCTTCCCCGGACAAGTACCCAAAAATTTTGGATTTTTTAGTGAGGTATTTAACCGGGGTATACTGTAACTGGATTAAAATCGTGTAAAAAAAATTTAAATTTGTTTATTTTCAAATCGTGTTGAATCAAAACCGTGTAAAAACAGAAATAGGTGTACTAGTTCTACAATATAACAATTGTCTAGGAATTCATAGATTAAATTGCCAAGTTGTTGTGTTTTGATATCTACCTATATAAAAATTTAATTGTTAAGGTACGGTAACACTTGCCAATATTTACCGAAAAAAAACGTAACCACTAAATAAAATATTGTTAAAAAAAACGTTGCTTATTTAGGACAAGATACAATAAATATTTAGTTTAATTTTATTTGATGCTGTTTGATGTTGCAAAACTCTTGTAAGAGTAAACAACGTCACACAAATTTGTGCTAAAACAAGTGGTTACGCTTTTTTGAGTAAATAGTTGTCATGTGTGACTATACCTTTAGTATACGATCATCTTTGCAATTCCTTTGCCTTTGATATGGAAATTATTTTGCCATCAAACCACGCAACATATTGAAATAGGTGTATGCGGCATTTAAAAGAGCTTGGAATGCCTCTAAAGTCATGGGATACATTCCACCAGCTGAGATCTGAATATAGTTTATAACAATATGTATTTATTAGTAGCTTATTTAATAATGTTAGTGATATGCTAACCTTTAAAGACGTTTGACTTCGCGCTAATACAATCAGCACACATTTGCGTATTTCAACACTTGAACTAATCCAATCAATGCTATAAACAGCATTGGCAATCATTAAACTCTAAATTAAAACAAAATATTTAATTAATGTAAAAGTTAAAAAGAAAATTCATGTCACCAAATATTGGTTTAGAAATATAGTAACACAATTCACAATATTGTGCAAATGTTGCATTTGCAAAACGGTTTAGCATATTTTCGCTCTACACTAACAAAATACACAGCAAGAGCAAACATATGCCAAACCTTTTTGCAAATGCAACAATGCAATACCATTTGCACAAAATTGTGAATTGCGCTAATATTAAGTGTTTAATTTAAAAAATAATACCACTAAATTCAAAACATTGCATTATTGCACGTACAATTCAATTGAATTGATGCATGTAGGATTTTAAAAGTGAGTGATTTTCCTAACAAATTTTAAAATATTTCTGAATCTCCAGTCGAAACTCGCTGTACTCACCTCCGATGAAAATTCATTGGCATGCCAATACGATAAGAATAAAGCATAAAGTATACATAGTATATAAATTACGGTCGCTACCCGGAACATTGTAGTGTCTACCTTTAATAAATAAAATAGCAATGTTTTATTAACTTAAAGTAGGGTCACACATGGCAAATATTTGACGCAATCACTTAGTAAAATACATTTGAATTCGTTTATTACAAAAACTTATTTTATTTTTTATAGGATAAATCACAAAAAATGTTTGTGTAAACTGCGTCAAACAAATGTATGCTTAAAAATTAGCTACGCTTTTTTGAGTAAATATTTGCCTTATGTGACCATATCTTTAGAGAAATAGAAAAGTTCTTACCAGTAGAATACACACCAGTAAAACGCACAACATCATAGTAAATAGTACGAATTCAACCAAACACACAAAAGAAACCAAACCTTCTAAAGTTTGACCAAATCTAAACAAACAAATGCAATTAAAACATTACAAAAATAATTTCATGTCCCTGTAGAATATGTCATATGTCCGTATGTCCGTCACGGTAAGAGTCAGTAGGAGTTAGACTTATTAATTTACGGAAATTTTCTATAATCTCAGGAAATTTATTCAAATCAAGTTCAATAACATCAAGTCAAAAAAAATCTCTACTTCTACTATTACTATTTCCAAATGTATTTCAGAAATTTCTTACTTTATTCCAGAAATGTCCAATTATATTTAAAAATATTCTATTTTATCCAGAATATTCCTATTTTATTTTAGAAATTTTCAATTGTGTTTTCATTTGAATTTCAGAAAATTTAATTTATATTTCTATTAGAAATTTCTCAAATAGAAAACGTATTACATACATACATATTTTACTTTACCTTATGATTCGTTTATGGTACTTAATCAGAGCTTTCAAATTCTTTAGCTGTTCTCGATCATTGACAATAGGCATTTGTTCAAATTTTTTGCGTAATACTTTTAAAATATTTATGCCAAATATAAGCCAAGTTATGAACAGATTCGTAAATGGAATATATGCGGTAATAATAAATGGTATTATAACAGCAATTTGAATGAAATAAATAATTTCATATAAAGGACTTTTCAAAGCATCCACACCAATTATATAAACGGAATAAGGATGAGCTAAACATATAAATTGTTTTGTAAATAATACAATTAAAAATAAATATGTATGTAGATACAATAAGAAACTTACTACGTTGACCCAGCAAAACTGGTAGAAATGCAGTGAGAACACCACCTGAGCTGCCAAAAATCAAACTGAATTTAGAAATAGCTACGGTACGTTTTGGCAGTTCCTTAAGTATTGGCCAGGCCACACGGTCATTTTTGATCTGAAATATGTACATTCTTCGTTACATATACATACATATACCTACTCTGTTAATAAATAAATAAATGTATTCATTATAACACATATTCAATTTTTGTTTCACACAATCATAGTTTGTTCATAAATACCTCTGCTTCTTTGTACCAACTTTCAATTCCTCTCATAAATTGAATAAATTCATCTTGATTTTTCATCACAATCAGAATTCGTACCAATGAATTGGCTAGAATGGCCGTCATAAAGGAACTCATAACAAGGGCAGACAAATCGTGCCAAATAAATAGAAAATTCGTAATTTGACCGAAAATCGTCAAGACCACAATTGCAATTATTGGAGTAGTACGATATATATTTTTGAATTCTATGTATCCAATATATTTCCAAATTTTAACATTACAGTGGAATAAATCTAAATCGTAATACATTTTACCCAATTAGTAACGAAAAAACTGTAACTGTTGTCTCCTTCCACCGACTGAATTGTTTATGAGAAAATCATTGTAGAGCTGAATAGTTATATATTGGCGCAAAAACTGCAAGTGTTGGAATGGGAAGGGATTTAAGTTATACTATTTGTTATTAAGTTATTAAAATAAATTGTAAAACAATTTAACGTATTTAAGTTGAAGCAAATGTTTAAGCAAATAAAATAGTTTCACATTAAATATTAATTCTCTGTACTGCAGCTGTTGTTCATACTATTCAGTAGAAGTATTTCCTTAAAACTTTATTTTAATCATACAATACAATTGCTAATTGCATGTATTCTTATTTAATTTATCGAACATTAAAATTAAGATGATATTCCTAACAGAGTTAGTCATTCCAGAGCCTCTTTCTGAAATCTGCAAAAAGACATTTTATTCATCAGTCCAAATTTTTCCAAATTATTTTAATTTCAGTATTGTTTATAAAATTATCTCATTATTCATATAGAAAACAATATGGTGTATGTCCTCGGCCTTTGACCGATTTTCTGTGAGGTTAAAATTCAAGAAGTAAATGAAAAAATATTACTGGGGAATTTTTAGGGATAAAAATATTTTAATTTTGTTTAAATTATATTTAACACTTCAGTTAAAACCTCTTGATAAAATCAAGAATACTTGAGTCATAGTGATCTATGCATATTTTAAACTAATTGGTCTTAGATTTTGTATTTGTATCGATATCTATGCGCGGGTTACTTTATTTTTCGGGTCCTTCATATTGGATCTATTACATGTTATGAGATGATCGTTAAAAAATATTTTACTGTGATTTCTATGTATTTGTGTTTCTTGGTGACTTTATCATCTCAATACCGATATATTTTAGCGTTTTTGGGTTTTCCAGTTATTTTTGGAAATGGACTTTATATGGGGGCTATCAAGGTCAGCCAATAATGGGCTGACCTTCACGAAACCACATAGTAATTTATTTATTATTTATAAGACGTAGGCTATGCGTTTTTTGGAAGTTTTCCCCATATGGGAGCTATGACCAATTATGGGCCGATCATAAAGTTCGTTACGATGATTTTAATATATATGGATTATTTGTGTCGAATTTCAGCTTGATAGTGATTTTATAACAGATTTGTGAGCAATTAAGTTATGTCGGAAGTGGACTTTATATGGGAGCTATGGTTAAATATAGACAGATGCAAACTTATTTTTACTGAATTTTGTCTAAACTTTTATATACGCATTTATGTACCATAAAGCCATATTTCGGAAAGAGATTTCTTTAAGGAATATAAGAAATTGTATCTCCTATTTTCAATAGGACTTGTACTTCTCTAATAAATATAAAGAGTGCAAAATTTCATGATATTATCTCCATTACGTTTGAAGAAAATAGTTAAAAAGTTTTCTGGACAGATGTTAACCATTTTCAATACCAGATATTTCAGTGAAACAAAAAATTTTTTTCAACACAATCTTACAAGGACGCAGAATATATTTTAGTTCTACGAAGAATATTTTGATGAGTTGCAAACGCAATGACAAACTTAATATGCCCCTACCTTCTTAGTGGTGGGTATAAAACGATGCCGGGTTTTAATTAGCAAGCAAGCTCAAGCTGAATTAGTTTTAAGTTTGATTTGTATGCCAACAAGTAACACTTGCTTTAAACACATTTTTCCAATAATGAATATTACTAAAACAATAATATATAATAATTCAGTTTGCTGTAAAAATTTCTCTACAAGTGCTGAAATGTAAAAACATTATACAATAAATTATTTATTGGGAATTTTTGGATATATAAAATCGAAAATTGAAGATCAGTCCCAAATATATACTCGCAACACTGTTCCCAGGCAATCGCTTAATTATAATTCATCGCGTTCCCTTTTGCTGTGGTCTGTATACAGTGAAAGGTTTTAAAAAGTTTTGGTAGTGTGGTCGGATTTTATATGAACAATGCTTTAGTATGTAAATAAATAAGTTAAAAATTTTGTTTTAAACCAGTTTGTATACGCATGTTTTGAACGTACACGAGTATGTGCACGAGTACATATAAAATTGTTTTTCTCACAGCCTTTAGTAATCCGCAAGACACTTGTTAACGTGTGTTTTAAAACGTGATATTATTTATTTAACACCTCTATTGTATTTAATTTATTGTATTGTAATATTGTTACGTTTTTACGTTTTAATAAGTAAGAGTTTATATTCGCCTGTGCTGAATCTCTTATACCACCACCAAATCATCTGTTATAGAGATTTATGCGCAGATTTATCCGGAATTAGACTTTATATGGGGCCATGGTAAAATATGGATATAAATCTGAGATCCACGATTTTTATATATTTATGGACTATTTGTGCTGAATTCCAACTTAATAGTGATTTTAATAGGGGCTTTATGCGCATTTAAGTGATTTTCGCAAGTGGTCTTTGTATGGAGCTATGGTCAAAATTATGGGCCGATGCAAACAAAATATTGTTTTGAGATTTCACTGTATATGAAACTTATTATTGCAGGATATTGTTTATGGGAGCTATGAGAAATCTTGGACCTACCATTTTCAACAGCACTTGTCCTTCTATAACAAAATTAAAGTGTGCAAAATTTCATGATATTATCTGCATTATATTTAAAAAAAACAGCAAAAAATATTTGAAAAATATCGAGGTAGTCTGAAACTTTGATCTATATCTCAGATCCTACTGGACCGATTTTGCCCATTTGCAATACCAAACATTTCGGCGGATCGAAGATTGTTTGGTAAAAAGCTCTATCGTGATTTCAACAGACGGACAGACGAACGGACATGGCTAGATCGTCTTAGAATCTTATAAGGACCCAGAATATAGAGACTTTATGGCTCTACGACCATTAATGTGTTAAAAACGGAATGACAAACGTCTTTTTGGTGGTAGGTATAAAAACGATGGTTTATTTTCTTTAAATTAACCAAGTTCCTTTCAATTTCAAAATGAATGCGTCAAGTAGTTTAAAATAATAACGAGTCGTTATTTATTCAAATATACAGAAAAATATCAAATAAACACATTTAAATTACAGTTTAAATTAAATAAAATTAAATTACATATAAATTACAGTTTGAAAACGCTTTAATATTCGCTCAACTAACTTTGAGTGCCCCTTTTTGTTCTATTTATACAATAGCACCATCTGAAATTACCGGCGGCATCTGGAGAAGACAATCGAAAGTTCCTTTCTATGGCCGTTAAAACTTCATATTGCCATACTGCGTGTTACCAACAATGTTTGTAAATAGAAACTTCTACTAATGCAAATGTTGAAAAATCATGTTGCATGTTGATAAACATGCTGTATGTTGATACTATACTGTTACTGTTAAATTACTGTTAAATTTAAATTGAAATACAATTCCGTAACAAAATAATACTTTGGTGTCTATTATGAGCAAAATTCGATTTTCGGCTGTGGTCGAAAATGCTTATCGAACGAATTTTCATTTGGTATTATGGTTACGGTGACCATTTTTGGGAAAGGAAAATACAGGACAAATACAAAATTATGTTAAAAATGAAAAGAAAAACAGAAAAAATAATCATATAATATATTTATTATTATTATTATAAAATTAAGTAACAACAAATACAAGTCTTCTTGAGTAGAATAAAAAGTTAAATAAAAAGTTTTTATAATATTATAATTTAAAAAAATAAATTTGGTTTTATAAACAGTCTTCTTGACCATAAATGATAAATTTAGTTATGAAGTTTGATATTTTTCCACAGAATGGATTTTTTTAAAACATCTGGATTGTTAATTAAAAATCCTTTAAATTCTGAGCAATTATTTTTAAAATTGCATTTTGTAATTAATAATGATCTTAAAGTATTTACTTTCAATTGCGATTTTTCGGTGGTCCAAATATTATTCATTATTGAAAACAATCTCTCGGTAGCAGCATTTGAAGCTGGTAGACATAGACAAAATTCAACAAGTATCAATATATTTTTATATGCAATCACATTTGTCTTAAAGTGATTAAAAATTTCAATCCATTTTTCATCTACTGATGAGATTTTTTACCCTCCAGTCTTCTATTTTTTCATTATTTGCAAAATTTTTCACGCAGCTTACTTTATCAAATAAATCTTCATTATTTATTTTTAAATCATTTCTAAATTCATTTAGATAGGATAAAGTTTTTTCAATCTTGTCCCAAGATAACATATTTCGTAACAATATCCAGTCTAAAATTTCTACATCTCTAAAAGCTTTATCACACTGATTTAGGTAATGAATGCATGTTTGGTAAAAATTTGTTATATGTTCTTTAGTTATTGTTTCATCAAAATCATTACTTTTCTGTAATTCGAGAATAATATTTTTGACGGTAAGGGGTAAAAACAGTTCCTTTTTCCGTTCGACCAATTTAAATTTTAAATCTTTTAAAATAGTTGAAGCCTCAGGCATTGAAATATTTCGTAATTCTACATTAAGAATAGCTTTATGAAATGTTGAAGCTTGGCTATATGCAAAAGATAACCATAAGTCAGCACAAGGATTCATAAAAAAATTTCGTAATATTGTCGGACATTTTGGTTGAGACATAAAATATAATTTTAAAGCTTCAAATAGTTTTATGAATCTTTCCAAAGCAGGCATTAAAGTTAACCATCGAGTTTTGCTATGTCCTAGTAACTTTTTCTATTCTATTTCAATATCTTCACATATTTCTTTGAAATTTTCAATTCTAACTGTATAAATATATAAAAAAGAATAAATTTTGACAATAATAACTTCAATATCAATAGGTAAGCATTCTGCTGCAGTTTGTATGCAGTTGTTCAAAATATGTGCAGCGCAATTTACACCTATCAGCTTTTGGCCAATGAAGTTTTGCATTTTGTGAAAGATATTATTCTGACCTTTTCTGGCTGTACCACTAAAATTACAATTTGTGCATTCTCCACAAAACGCTATCATTTTACTAATTATTTCATTTTTTCAAGAGTCTCTTGCACATATTTCGAAATAATATCTGAAGTTTCTCCAATAAGGTCTTTAACATCCAAAATCTTAATCTGAATTCCTTTATTCGGCAGAAAGTATCGAATTAATATTGGACAAATTTTAACATTTTCGTGATTCGAACAATCTAAATATATTGTGATACATTGAACGTTTGACAAATCTGCTTTGATTGTATTTAATGACATTGGTGTAAAAATATTGTTAACAATGGATTCACATTTTGTTCTAGCACAAGAATATTTTTCATTGAAACACGATTTTATCAGTTTTGATGTGCAATCGTTAGACCTAAATGAAAAATTTAGGTCTAACCTTCTACAATAGCCAGGCCCTTTTTTTTATCATTGAATGTATTACTTCTTAAAAAATTCGTTAAAACTTTACTTGATGATTTGGCTAAATCTGCTCTTTTATGCTTTTGTGTTTGCAAATGCTGTTTAATATCAGTACGTCCACTATTTGCTATAGAAAAATGTGCCAAACATTCACATCTCACCTCATTGGAGCTACTTGTTGTTTTAATAAATGGAAACTCGCTTTTTAAGTCATCATTGAAATTACAATTTCTTTTTGTTGGAGTCATATCTCTAATAAAATGAATGCTATTTTAAATGTGAATTTAAAAAAACATTGTTATTTTAACAAGTTGACATTGACAATTCAATTTCAAGCTGACAATTCACAATGTTGCCAAATTATAGGAAATTTCCCATATCCCAGTAAACAAATTTTTCACTTTTGCAAATGTAGGGAAAGTATACAGTTGGATTTTTATGATAATTTTGTATTAATGTTCGTGCAATGTATATGCTAAAAAGAGGACATTTGCATATAAAATTAGGAAATAAGGGACATTGTACTGTCCTGTATTTACAAAAAAATCTCAAGGGACAGCATGTTAAAAAACAGGACTGTCCTGTAAAATACAGGACGGATGGTCACCGTAATTATGGTGCACATTCGATGAAAAAACGCTATTGTGAAAATCACTCTTTTTTGGTTATTCACAATAGTACATTTCTATCAGCTGGCGCTATATTTGTTTAAAAATACTTAAGAAAAAATAAATTAAAGCTGAAATGGCCACCACGGAATTATGGTTTAATGATTCGTCTGATTAATAGAATTAAGATTCTGTGTAATGGTTTCTCATTTTTTGGCTACCTAAACCTTTTGCCAACAGTAGATCTTATTTCATGAGAGAAACGAGCTTCTCCAATTGTTGTTTTCTACTTACGACCTTAGACCTGCAGGATATTAACAAAAGTAATTTACAAGTAGTATTTGGTTGACCAAAACCAAAAAAAAAAAACAAATACTTACATTTTAAACAAATTTTGCACAGTTTTATACAGCGCACAGTGGCGGCCGTAGAGCAAACGAGGTTGCAAAAATCAAAATTTTCATGAGCGCCGACCAAGTTTTGAATAAACTTTTCAACGATTTCAAATAAGCCACTCTTAATAATATCACATTTTTAGTTTAGAAGATATAACCGTTCAAAGTTGACCGACTTTCGGTTTTCAAAAAAAAAAACACACAATTTTTAGTCAATTTGTTGCGATTTCAGGTATAATATCACGAAAAATAGGTAACGAATCGCCATAGTTTTTCTTTGTATTGATTGATGTATTTATTAAATGTATAATGATAAAAAAAATTACCTGTTTGCTTTGTGTTTCTCCTGGTAAATCACTATTTAAAAACTATCCGTTTTTTCACTATTTTTCAACTTTGACGGAAAATAAAAAAAATGTATATTTTTGTATATTTGTCATATTTGCAAAACCTGTTCTTTGATTATTTCTTTACATAATTCAAAAGGTTTTATCTGCCCGTACGTGCCCATTTGGCTTCTAGAGGTTAAAAGGGTTAAAAAGACATGGTTGCAGAAATTGTATGGCGCACAGTGGCGCCATTTGAGTTTTTTCGTTGCAAAAATCATATCTTTTGAACCGAATGAGATAATTGAATATTCATCCATTACCATAAAATTGTTTTTTCTACTAATTTTAACTTTGATAACCCATAAGTAGGCCCCTACAAAGCGTAGCACCCTTTCCAAACGATCATTTCATAGGCTGAACAGTTATCTATCATATGCTGTTTAAACTGTTCAATTATCTTATTCGGTTCAAAAGATATGATTTTTGCAACGAAGAAACTCAAATGGCGCCACTGTGCAGCGTCGACAGCAAATTTGTGTTCGATAAAAAATTCGCTGAACAACGAAATTTTCGACAGCGATGCCAACTCATAATACAAATTTTACATTCGATAGCCAGAGAATATCGATTGTCGAATGCAGCTCATAATAGGGGCGTTTGTGTATAAATTTAACTCACATATTGTAAAAATGTATATTTGTGAACTAAATACGTAAATGTATTTATTGGGAAGAGAACTGATTACGTGATGCTATCATTGGAATTAGGGTCCGGTTGTAGTTCTTAAGCTAAGTATAGACGATATGTTGAATCAGCATATTTATGCTGAAAAATTTGTGACAAGTGCTTACATATCGTGTAAACGCAATATTTTTTTAGCATACGTATGTTTAACAACATTTGCTAACAGTTTGTTAACAATATCAACAAACGTATGTTGGTAATTTTAGCATATCGTGTAAACAGCATATTATTAGTGTTTGACAAATTTCCTGCGTATGTTGACAGATATGTTATTTGTTGAAAAGCGTATGCAAGCTTTTCAGCATATGGCAAATTCATATGCGATCAGAGTTGTATTTTTTTTTTTTTTTTTTTTTTTTTTTTTTTAACTTCCCTTTATTATTACACCTGTCAACAAGATGACAATAAGTAATTTAATTTACAGAGGTGGGATGATAATTATCTTAAATCAGTACCTAAGATAACTTAAATCGAATTATTGAATGATAAGTAATATATAAATTTTTTAGTATCGCTCAGCTAGATCTGAAGGTGTAAACCGTTTAAGTCTTCTAGGTGCCAGTATTTTCTATGTATTTTCTAAAGCTGATAAAAAAACAACAATGTCGGCTCATTGATTTAAATCACAAATTATAATCTAAACTTTAGATTCTAAATGACAGACGTTTAACATTTTTTAATTGTTTGTATAGTTTATACAATTTATTATATTCACATATAACAACAAAATAAACACAAATATTAATTTAAATGGCAGAAAACTGCGTTTGTTTACACTAGCAAAAACATATGTTTTTGCATCTTTTTTGTGTAATAGTGTGGCACCTATGACATACTTTGTTGCGATTTTTTTTTGAGTGCGATAAAAATCGGTAAAATTTTCCAGTGAATGAATCGTACGATTGTGTAGGATAGTGTATCACGACCTTTAAGCCCAGCCGCCGATAGTTTTTTTATGTAAATAATGGCCGGCGGCATTGTTCAAATTAATCGACACAGGTCTCTGGAAATAAACTATAACCCCCTTATTCAAAAACGATTATTAAATTTAACAAACGTTTATTAAGACATATTTGCACATAAAAATTTGTTTAATAAACGTTTGTTAAATTTAATAATCGTTTATGAATAAGGGGGTAAATTATTATAAATGTTTTACATGTTTTCGTGCATTATTTGCATATTTAGTATAGAATTTACCTCGATATTTTATATAAATATTTTATTATTTATATTATTGCTGTTTTTTACAATAAAATATGCTCTATTTCTTTATACCAATTCCTTGTATAATTTTACACAATAACCTTCTTCCTCTCGTCGTTCTACCCATTTCTTTTCCCAAACTCTGCGTCTTATTGCTTTTAATTCCACTTCATCGTCATCCAAAATCAGCACTGTACAAGCAATAGCTAGACCAATTTCCTCCCACGTCATCATTTATGTTTTTTTATTGATATTTTTATTATTAAATTTTATTTCAAAAAAAAATTACACATAAATTACAGAAGTTGAATAATAATTAAAAAATGTTGTCAAACTGACTAATTTCACAAACAAATGTTTATACGACTCAGCATATGTAGCACCACATAAAATTCAACATATCGTATAAACACAAAAATCGTATGCTAACTCATATGTTGACATTTCATTTGCTGACATATGCTGACATCAAAAAATTTGCTACTTTCAACATATCGTGTAAACGTCTAACATATGACATAGGAATTTGCTGCTAATTTTAAACATATGGCTGTCAGCATATATATGCTGATTCAACATATCGTCTAAACTTACCTTAATATTTAATATGAAAATTACATATCACTGGAAACAGATTTAAGAATCAGTTGACAGTGTAGTTTGGTGAGACAGTATTAATTTTAAAATAATTACTGCTATTCAGTTTCCTTCTAATTATTATGTATGATATGTAAAATTGCTAACAGAACTGCTAAATATTGGCACTTTGCTTGTTATCGGTAAGCGAATGATTTCTATTGTTTGACCGATTTAAATTACATAGTTGCAAATAACATCTTAATATTTAATTTATTTCTTATTATCACAATTTAAAATGTACTAAATTTATTCGTATCTCTTACATAACATTGAAAAAAGTCAAGTGGAAACAATAAATTAAATAAAATACTTACGTATACATACATATTTGTCATATTAATTGAACTACTGCTTTCACTATCTAATTATTAGCACGATTATTTTAGTCAGTATTAAAATAGTTTATCTTATCTCAAGCAACCAAAAAACTTAAACTTTTTTTTTGTATACATACTCGTATTTTGTTATATTTTTGTTATTCTTTTGTATTTTATGCCGCAAATTAAGTGTAAGGTAGGTCTGAAATTTAAAAACGATTTCATTAACAAACAATAACAAATAACAACAGTCGTCATGAAATCCCACAATAGTAATTTTTAAATTGTTTAAATAATATTTTATTACGTCAAAAATCATAGTTGGCAACAGATTTTATTAATTTGGCTTTTTTTTTTGTTGTATACAAACATCATGTGTGTCGTCACAAGCTCCACAAAACACCACCTTCACTGCTTACTCAATCATCTCACCTAAGCTAAGCTAAGGCTGCGTTAATCCGTGTGATCAAATTGAATTGATTTTTGATGGAGTTCTTTACAGACATTTGGTTAATTTACGTAGTTTTATTCTTTGTTAATTTTTTCTCGACAATTGCGTTGTTACGCTGTGTTATTGATTTGTGTTTTATCTTCTGGGGTTTTGATAAAAAGACAATATACTCGTACATAGCAATTGATTGATTTCAATTAAAAGGTTGTGCACATAAGAAATTATGTCTAAATACATTTACTACATTATACAATTTAGGTCTTATGGATAGGTACATGTGTACTTCTACTACAATATATACCATCTGAAACCACCTTGATATCTTCTGAATCATTTTAATATTTATGTAAGTGAATTCCACGATACTAATCTAGACCAGGGGCTTCCAAAAATTTTTTTGTTTATGTATTAGTGAATACGAGAGAGTAATAAAATTGAGAGAATGTATTTATTTAAAGCCGCAAAAAAATGTTAGTAATATACATATTTTATAATTTGCTATGCATTTTTGATCGCACAATATTTTTTGAGTGTCATCATCTGTTAACCTGAAAAAAAACAACATAGCATCCGCTAGACATGTGCACTTGTCGAAGTCACATCGACGACTGAATTGAAGAGCATAAAAATATGTCTTGGTAGTGGTAGGCTCAATTGAGCTATGAAATGGAAACCCCTGATCTAGACCTTAGAAAATATATAGTAGACCAATTTATGAAATACATACGCTTTCACATCGTACTCATACAATTGTCCTATCGAAATTGACCTTTCGAGATATTTACAAAAAATTCTAACTAAAATATTCGCAAATACACTAGGCAAAATTGATATAGTTTGTATGTTTATACATATACACATATGAAAGCTATATAGACTGATTCAGAAAAACGTCATAAATAATTTTGAAAACAATATCAAGCTAAGTATAGACGATATGTTGAATCAGCATATTTATGCTGAAAAATTTGTGACAAGTGCTTACATATCGTGTAAACGCAAAATTTTTTCAGCATACGTATGTTTAACAACATTTGCACTTTGTTAACAATGCCAACAAACGTATGTTGGTAACTTTAGCATATCGTGTAAACAGCATATTATAAGTGTTTGACAAATTTCCTGCGTATGTTGACAGATATGTTATTTGTTGAAAAGCGTATGCAAGCTTTTCAGCATATGGCAAATTCATATGCGATCAGAGTTGTATTTTCTAATAAAGCTGATAAGAAAACAACAATGTCGGCTTCATTGATTTATACAATACAATTTATTATATTCACATATAACAACAAAATAATTGAACACAAATATTAATTTAAATGGCGGAAAACTGTGTTTGTTGACATTAGCAAAAACATATGTTTTTGCATCTTTTTTGTGTAATAGTGTGGCACCTATGACATACTTTGTTGCGATTTTTTTTGAGTGTGATTGAAATCTGTCAGATTTTCCACTGAATGAATCGTACGATTGTGTAGGATAGTGTATTACGGCTCAGCCACCGATAGTTTTTTTATGTAAATACAATTCTTGTTGCATATGTACGTACACACATACACACACAAGAACACAAAACGCAATATAATGGCCGGCGGCATAGTTCAAATTAATCGACACAGGGGCCAAATTACCGCATTTGTGATCGAATGAGCGAACGTATGATTTCGATATCGAAATTATGATAAAATATACTAAATTTCTTGCTCGATATCGTATGCCATAATCTCAAATAAGAAAATTACGATCAATTTTACTCGATATCGAATGCGATAATTTGGCCCCAGGTCTCTAGAAATAAACAATAACCCCCTTATTCAAAAACCATTATTAAATTTAACAAACGTTTATTAAGACAGATTTGCATATAAAAATTTGCTTAAAAACGCAATAGCTCCCACGTGATCATTTATGTTTTTTATTTTATTGATATTTTTATTATTTAATTTTATTTCAAAAATTTCACATAAAATACAGAAGTTGAATAATAATTGAAAAATGTTGTCAAACTGACTAATTTCACAAACAAATGTTTATACGACTCAGCATATGTAGACCACATAAAATTCAACATATCGTATAAACACAAAAATCGTATGCTAACTCTTATGTTGACATTTCATTTGCTGACATATGCTGACATCAAAAAATTTGCTACTTTCAACATATCGTATAAACGTCTAACATATGACATAGGAATTTGCTGCTAATTGTAATCATATGGCTGTCAGCATATATATGCTGATTCAACATATCGTCTAAACTTACCTTTATGTTGACATTTCATTTGCTGACATATGCTGACATCAAAAAATTTGCTACTTTCAACATATCGTATAAACGTCTAACATATTACATAGGAATTTGCTGCTAATTGTAATCATATGGCTGTCAGCATATATATGCTGATTCAACATATCGTCTAAACTTACCTTCAGACTTATAGCGTAGACAGACGACACAGTTAATTTGCATTAGCAGTCTTAATTCAAATTAACTCGTGAATTATCCCATCTTAATCAAACTGAATTTATACTGCATTTAGCTATTTCAATATGGCAACAATTGTAAAATTAAAATAATAAAAATAGATTTCCACAATTGCCTTTCTCTTATTTCAGAGTGTCCTACTGCGGTCCCACATGCAGCAACACGTTCAGGTTGATGGTTGCTGGTGCATGAACAATTTTTGCATTATGGAGCAGTTTTAGTAAAAGTAATTTCAGCTTTTATTTTTCAAATAAATACTGATTTTTCACCAAATACCAAACAAATTTTTTCATAATTAAACAGTTGTTTACAAACAAACAGCTGTTTAAATGCTGTTTTAAATGCAGAAACTGTCGTCTGTCACGGTAAAATCTTAATTCACATTAGTGAGATTTTAATGCAAATTAACGCTGTCGTCTGTCTACGCTATTAGGTATTAGGGAAATGTGATCGGAAAAAAAATTAAAATTTATTACTTAAATCAGCTGAAAAATCAAAAAAAAAAAATCATTTGAAAATTCAATAGAACCGTTAACCGTTATTTAAAAATTAATACATATGTTGGTATGTATATTAGGGTGGGGCGCTTGTGTATGGGAAAAAATAAAAGTTAATTAATAAAGTTCTAATAGTAATATATTGCTGTCTTAGACTTAAAAAGGTAATACTTGAAAACAAAATATTCAATTAAGTGATATCTTTAGCCCGCGCATGCGTCCTAAAATTTTTTGAATTTTCATTTAAACTTCAATATTTTAAATATTTTATTATTTCGTTACTAAAAATTAATACATTTACATAAAATACTACATAGACTCTACAACAAATGCGATAATATTGATTGAAACTGGTGGAAATCGGTCCATTATTTTACCTAGCCCCCATACATATGTCCTCCTCATATCATAAATGATCGGTCCATAATTTATCATATCTTCCATATAAGGTTCACTTCCAAAAATCACTTTAGAGATCACAACTTTTTTTAAAATGTCGGTATCCAAATAATATTGAACACAAATATGTTATATATGTATACAAATAATATGGTAAAATTTTATGAAGATCAGTCCATAATTAGGCGTAGATCCCATATATATACAAAATTAAGGGCACCTAATTTTATAACGGTCGGTCCATAATTAGTCAAATCTACCATATTAGACCCTCTCCGTAATTCCTCCATAAATTTTTTAGAAATATTTATATAGTTTAACATACATAATATTTATATTCACAGAAGTCATGGCACTAAATTTTTGGATGTCCATATAGCGCCCATTTTTGAAAAACTGTTTTATACATATACTGGGTGTAGGATGATTGATTTTAATATCTTCTGTTATCATCAATGTATTAAAAACGTGTTTAAAAGTAAAAAATATAATTCGTACACAGTCTTTATACAAAACACAAGTGATGACTTGTATTTTGGTTAGATGTTAATTGAATGCGTATGATTTGAATTTTAGTCTAGATTTATTGAAAACTATTCGTTTTGTTTCTATGTACTTCAAATGGCTATTAGTAAAAGTTTTCGTTTTGATTTCCCTTTAATTTGGTTGCAGAAATTAATAAGAATTATAACAGTATTTTTGTAAATAAATTTCTAATGTTTTCTTTATAAAATAAGATTTGAAATATGTACTGTACGACTTCACGTGACCTGGATAACGATCCAAAGTACAAAATCTTCTATCGGTGTACGCGGACTCATATGAACTATTTTAATTAACACGTACTGAATTAATCCAAAAGCCATAAAGTTTTACGAATAAGCTTTGGCCTGCATGCCAATATATTTGGTTGTTCATCGGTTGCAATGTTTACTGTAATAACAGTGGCACTTGACCGGACTTGTTACATCCGTAGTTTTAATTGAGTAAAAACAATAATGTCTGTATATTTTTAAATGTTTATAAAGTCCGCCTAAGTTAAGTCTGGAAAAACGTATGTACGTAATACTTTTTAAAAATTTGTTTTATGTATGCTAAAAAAATTCTGAAACTTTAAGATAAAAACTTAAAGTGAAATTTTGGAAGTTTCCCGAGTATGTATTTGTATAAAAATGCTCCTGATTAGGAAATTAAAACAAAACTCGTTTTAAAATTTAAAAATATTTTTCTATTTTACAGAGCCTTGCACAGAATATAAAGATAAAATTAGGTGGCATCAATCTTTTAATATCGGTTCATGCATTGTAAAGTTGTAATTATTCTTTCCGAAATTTATATACACTGTATAGATACATATATTTAAAAGTTATTTGAAAAGTTTTGTTTGTATGGGGCGCAAATTCATTGTCTCAAATGCAGTAGAGAAAAACAACACAAACTCGTAATTAAATAATTTCTTTATTTCGAGATTAATACGGGTTACCTTATTCATCGGCTTATAACAACACACTAAATTTAGTTTGTTAGAGCCTAACAGTACACCCTAAATACGAGCGTTAAGCGCGACGTAATTTAACGCCTTGTTTTTACGCTGTAATGAGCAACTTAAATAAGAGCGCCAACGTTGTGAAAAGAACAGTAATGTTTACTTATCTTATTTGTTAAAAACGACAAAATAAAAACAATGAAGAGGGATAAAATCGCGAAATTGGCCTGAAAGTAGCTGTAATGTCATTACTTACTTTTGTATATACCACAAAAAAAACAATAACACTTGTTTTGCAGCCAACTTCACTTTTTACGCTCTGTCAAAATTGGATTTTCCAATTGCAAAGCGTTAGCGTCGCGCTATTTGGGTTGGTCTCATACATTTTGTATGGGCATGAGAAATTTTAACAGCCAGACAGCGCTTTGCGTCGTAATTTAGGTTGGTCTGTAATACCGGCGGCAAGCGTTTTTTTGACTGTCAACATTTCTCATGCTCATACATTTTGTATGGAGCATACCGAAACAACGCGGCGGCAACGCTTTGCTATTGGAAAATCCGATTTTGACAAGGCGTTTCACAGTGAAGTTAGTTGCAAAAGAATACAAAACAAAAAAAGAAGAAAAATAAAACAACAATGTCGAGCTGTAACAATAAACAGGGTCGTTTTATTTATTTGTTTGATAACCCTGTTTTTATCGTTTTGACACAACGTTGCCGCTTTTATTTAGGGATGGGGTATCAGCGTTAACGCTCAGTGTAAAAAACGTGCCGCTTACCGCCGGTATTTAGGGATGGCTCGTACAAAGTTGAGGAATAACCATGAGAAAGGAAAAAATGTTTACAAGAGAGAGAGTTCTAAAGTAATAACTTTCCAATACAGTTGGGTTTAGCATAATAAGTTTTATAATAATAAAACTATAGAAATAAATATACATAAATTACTTTTCTTAATATGCAAAAAAAATATGAACAAGTAAGAATAAGAGTAGTGTGATCTATGCATACTTGAAAATAAATTTATTTAACATTTTGTATCGATAAATATTTCTATACGAGTTATTTTATTATCTGGGTCCCTTATATGGGATGTATTACATATTATGGGACAATCGTCATAAAATATTTTACTGTATTTTAGTCTGATGGTGATTTTTATATCTCATTATCGATATAACTATTTTAGAGTTTTGTTGGGTATTCCAGTTATTCTCGGAAATTGACCTAATATTGAAAATATATTAATTAAGTTATAGGCTGACCTTCACTAATTCCAATAGTAAAATGTTTAATTAAATATAACTGATCGATGGAAAATTTCAGTTCAATATCAATTTTTATAAGATACGAAAGTTAATGAGTTTCTCGGAATTGGTCCCTATATGAGAGCTATGTCCAATTATGGGCCGATCTCCATAATGTTGGTTACTATGGTATATTTATGTGTATGTGGAGTATTTCTATCGAATTTAAACTTGACAATGATGTTTATAAGAGGTTTATGTGCATTTGAAAAAATTTTCGGAAGTGGACTAATGTCAAAAATTCGGTATGATGATTTATTATCCAAATGAATTATTTATGTCAAATTTTAACTTAATAATAATGTTTATAAAAGATGTATGCTCATTTAAGTGATTTTTTGAAGTGTTGGTTGGTAGGTTTACGTGGTTGCCAGCTGCCTGCAAGCATTCAAGTGGAATCTTTTAATTCCGTTTTGAAAACGACCACACCACTCGGTGAACAGATGATAGGACTAGATGTTTTTCAGATGCTAGTATATAATGCATTTGCAAAAAGGTTTAGAATATATTTGCTCTACACTAACAAAATACACAGCATTAGAACATTAGAACGTCTTACTTCGTATGTATATATGTATATTGTTCACAAGTATCACAAGTGAATATTTAACGGTTCAATTATTATAGAAACAATTTGTATATTTCAACTGTAACTGTTTCTTACAAAGAAATCGAAAGTAGAACAACACTGATTAACAATGCTGTTTTCTTTATAAATACGAACTTATAAATTATTTATTTCTTATATTGAATAAAATTGTTTTTTTTTAAAAGCACAACAAGAAATTCTTGTCAAAATGTTGAAAATTTCTCAATGACTTTTAAGGAAGTCCGATAAAAAAAAGATTATCAATTAAAATAAAAAGTTTTTTCGAGCTCGAGGCCAATTATTTTTAAAAATGTATATATTATTTATGAAATTATTTCTTCTAATATTTCGATATCCTTCGGATATCATTATGAAGGAATGAGTTACAATTATATTTTTAAGAGACGTATTATTGTCCCCACATTCAATTCTTAAAAATAATTGGGCTCAAGCTCGAAAAAACTTTTTATTTTATCAAAAAAAAAGGTCGAACGAATCAAAATTTAATTTGATTATCAATGAATTTTAATTCAGCATTGTAAACATATATCCAGTGTCGTGACATTTTAATAGTGCCTACACATATAAATGTTCTCAATATACACACCCTCATATATAAAGTGTAATGGAACTTGTCCCTACTCCAGAGGAACTAACCACGGGTCCAGTTCTATGTCGGTTTCGTTCCCTCTTTGAAGTTGCTGTGCCTTTTAACGTAACTATTAAGGTATTAAATTATTATTATTTTCTTTTGTTTCTATAAAATGAATAATTCGAGGTTTTTAATTGCTCTCAAAGTAAAATTATTTAACGCTTACATATAAGGCCCACTTCCGAGAATCACTTTAACAACCAATAAACTGTTAAACATTTTTGTAACCAAATAAAATTCAACACAAATAAGTTTCAAAGAAATGATGACACCTAATTTTATAATGGTCGGTTCGTAATTAGTCGAAACTCCCATATAATACCCTCTCCGTATTTCACTTTAGCCTCCATAAAACTTTTTAAAGTATTTATATCGCGATAAAGTTAAATACATATAATATTTATATTCACAGAAGCCATGACACTAAATTTTCATATCTCTCATATTGGGCCCATTTCTGAAAAACTGTTTATACATATACTGGCTGTAGGGTATTATATGGTCGTGCTTGTTTACTGTGAAACATGGGAAAAAGAATTAGAAAAATCAAGTGATTTTGTGAACATTTTAATAAAGAGTTAAATTAATTGCTAAAAACAGGTCAGTTTTAGTTAAATAAGTAGTTTATTAAATATAACTATTTATATTAAATATAACTATTTAATATAACTAAATAAACTTAATATAACTACAACTGAATTTTAGAAAACAATTACATACAAATGAATTTGTTAAACAATTTATTTTAAGGAAACTTTTTAATATGTTATTCTCATTGCAATACATTGTCTTTTAGATAAGATAATAAATATTGTTCTTATGACACTCGATTTTTAAATATCTATTAACTATTTACTGTAGTGTATTAATTTAGTCAGCTAAAGCCAATAATAATTATCTTCTTTTGTTCGTATTCAAAAACTAGCACAGAATTTCATCATTCTATTAGGTTTAATTTGCAGACGCTAGACACACCTCCCTCAACAAAAAGTGTGCCTTATCTCTAACTCGAAATCACAAAGTGCAAATTATTTTTATCAATACAAAATGAACAAGTCCAATAATAAATATTTATATAATTTGAGTCTACTAATAAGGTATTTTATTTGAAATTATAAGTAATACTTGTGTGTAAATAAATATATACCAACTGTGATTTATTTATGCAAACTATATACATATATGTATATCTCGTATATATGTATGTATATAAAAGAATAACGTGACTGACTGATTCATTCATCATCGCACAGCTCAAACCGCTAAAGCTAGAAACTTCGGTTAATGGATTCCTCTTACATCATATAGAACAACGAAGAAAATAATTTTTGGAAATTCGGCGTTAAAGGGGATAAAATGGGCAAAAACGGTAAACGGATAATTGTATATCTCCAAAACTAATAAAGCTAGAATAAAAATTTTAAGTTTGTCTGCTTTTAATCAAAAAATATGATGATCTCTTCTATTCTTCTATTTGAATCCACTGACTCATGAATCCAGATGGTTTTTCACAGTTCACTAGACCAAACCCTTGAGCTACCGAAACTTTTATTTATTTTATTTTCACCATAGCAATAACTTTCATATGACAAATTTGATAATACTATATGTACATATGTATGTAGTATTTATCATACATTCATATTTAAAATACAATTAAAGAGATTCACTTTTCATCATATACTCGTACATAGATCTCATAAAATATTAAAAAAAAAACTTAAAATTTTATATTATTATTAGAGAAATTTAATTTGGCTTGAGTTCATTTTAATGTAATAATTCAAAGAATACTATTGTAAAGTAATTTTATGCAATTGGCAAATTGGATGCATTTTATAGCTTGCCAAGGACTTTATCAGCAATGTTCATTGTCCAAGATCTACTTGTAAACATCATCTACTTAACTCACCATTGTTGAGAAATACAATTCGAGAATTAATCATATTACTTTTACATATAACATAACATATGTTATGAGTTAGACTGAAATTTACATACCTTTACAATGTGTGTGTAATACACTGTAACACACTGTGTATTCTTACATATTATTATTACAAATTTGTATTATTAGTAAAAAATAAAGTTCTCATCACATTTTCGAAAATATAATGCTGATGGACTTAAATTATGACATATGTTGTACTTTTTAAAATGAGAATGTAGATTCCCACAGATTGAGTTATACTCGATTCCAATACTATTTATAACATCAGAATCACTTTCTGAGTCGATTTAACGATGTCCGTTCCTCCGTCCATCTGGATGGCTGTCCATGTAAAGCTTGTGCGCAGACTACAGGTCGCAATTTTGAAGATATTTTTATAAAATTTGGTAAGTAATATTTTTTCGGCCTAAGGACGGATAGGATTGAAACTGGTGGAAATCGGTCTATTATTTCACCTGGCCCCCATACAAATCTCCTCCTGAAATTGGGGGTTATTGATCATAAATGTTTGAATTATGCAAGTATCCCAACAAATGCGTGGTAAATAAAACCAATTCCCATCTACCAATTTCGTGCAGATCGGTCCATAATTAGTCGTAGCTCCCATATAAGGCCCACATCCGAAAATCATTCTAAAGAACATAACTCTCTCAAAAATGTTGGTATTCAAATAAAATTTGACACAAATAAGTTTCTTATATACAGAAATAATGACACCTAATTTTATAATGGTCGGTCCGTAATTAGTCGAAACCTCCCCGTAATCAACTTTAACCTTCATAAATATTCTAAAAGTATTGATCTCGATTCACTCTTCAATTTTGAGGTTTTTAAAAAATTTAAAAGTATTTAGTAAATCATCCTTTTTTTGGTTTCTTTTAAGCAGAGATTTTACATCACTTTTTGATATCTCTTTCAGCATAAATAAAAAGGCAACATCAACAGAGATCACTATCGACAAATTATTGCGACTATTTTTTAAATTCATCATCTTTTGAGGTTTTAACCTTTCTTTGCATAATGGTTGAAATTCCATCATAATATTGAATGCATTATTTTACATATTTCTATTTCATATTAAGCTAATATTGTTTTATGCCAAATTTATAATATAAATATATACTAAGATTTTGAACATGAATTATATCATTGATTTATATCACCAATAAAGAAAAAATCATGCAAAGAAGGGTTAAATCTATTGAAGCTTTTTATATAGGAATTTCCAAATTCCAAAAACTGTAGACACATCAATTAGTGCATTCAATTTTCGTAATCCAAATTTAATTTTAATTCTTACATCTTTATTTCTTCGACAAAAAAAATTTAAATTTTTGTTGATTTTTAAAAACAAATCCCGGGATTCAGGGTTTCGGGTTTGGCATCCCTCATTGTAATTAAAGCATTTTCCTGATAAAATCAGGCCACAATACAGAAGTTTATTTTTAAAAACCTGGTGACACTTTCGTTTTTTTCAGTGATTTGATTTTAAAGTAAAGTTTCCAAAAAATACTGTAAATTATGTTATATAACGATACAAGCAAACCCTAAGCACAGATCGTCAACAAAAGACTATCAGGAACTAAAAAAGAAAAAATTCACACTTAAAAAGGAAATGGTTGGGCAAGCAATTTGCAATTGTGGTCAGAAAAGATAAGACGTAAACTTTACTGATTTCGGATTTTATTTCCGGTCATTATTCAAAAGCTGCAATGGATTGTAACGAAGAAATCAGATCGATGTAATAGAAAAATATTTAAGTCTTCAACTTTGTCCAGTGAAACAATATTGGAATGTTAGCGATTTCATGTGCAAGAGTTAGAGTATACAAAATAGAGTAGAAAAGCGGTTTCAGGTTATTCGAAAACCCTATTAACCGGCTAGAGATTCTCGGTACTGCTATTAAAAATCATGCAATAGGGCATTCCGTGGATGTATTTAATGATAATTAAATACATACATATATGAAATACATATGTCATCTTTATAAAATAATGAAGTGACTTGGTAACAAATGAGTTTATTTATAATTTGATCTTAAAAATCGATCTATGTTTTCACTGTGTAATTCTAATCACATTATACAAATTATTTTCATCATACAATTTAGATCAAATATGAATGTACGAATGGTATTTTTTTTTTGCAAAATCTATTTGAATAATACGACGTATTTTATGATAAAAACTTGTGACAAAATGTCAATCAACTTGAAAGGTTGGAATATTTTAATAAGTTTTTTTTGTGATTTTTGCGATAATAATGCATGTTTTCATTGTTTGTTTGTTTGATTTTGTATGTCACTTTCCATTATTTTCCATATTGAAATGAAGTGTATGTATTTTATTTCATTTGTGAATTGTATGTTAAGTGTGAAATAAGATAAAAAAAAACTAAAACAGAGATTCATGGTCACGTGATTTGAATCGAAGACCCCTTTTATTACTATTTATGTATGTGTTTTTTTTAGAAGTACTCAAACGATTATTTATTTTTGTCTCACATGATAATTGTCTGATTGTCAAATATATGTATGTATACACATAAATTTGTATGTAAATGATGAGTAATTTCCACATTGACACAAATATCATGCAAAAAAAAAGTCATATCAATTAGATTTTGAGATTAGATGCAGTATTGATATATTTCCTTATTTAAAAATTGCAAATTTTATGCTGATTGTATTTCTAGTACTTTTTTAATGTATAGTTTTTATTATTTTGTGCATAGGTCGTTGAACCACGGTTCATTTTCTTTGATGTATTTAGCTTCTGGATCGTTGAATGAATATATCAGATTTATATTCATTAATTCTTAATATGAACTGGTATACCCTTCATCCACAAAGAATTTTGCGCAGTATTTTATAAATGTTTCCAGTATGATCATGTTTTAGAATATCGTAACCTAATGAAGGTTTTTTCATCACAATATCTAAGTTCAGCAGAGGCAAAATATAGTTGTACATGACCAACACAAATGTGTCCATATTATTACAAGTTCTTTTAACAATCTTATGGTCATTGTAATTATAATATGATTGCGGCAGATATAAAATGTTAAAGTTACGATTTAAATGTTTGCCGTGATCATAAGGCATTGTTTGGAATTATAATCTCATTTAGAAAAATTGAAGTTGTAAATGATCATCGCAATAATTTTAACATTATTACAAGTTTTATAAAAATATTATCATCGCACACAGATATTGTGTAAATACTCGTAATTAAGTTTTGTTTAAAAAATATGTGGGCTGTCAAAAAATACAAAAATAAAGATTTTCCGGTACTTCGAGTTTAAAAAGAAACAATTGCTTTCTTAATACATGGGCTGATTTATTTAGACTTTTTTATTTTATAAAACATTTAAAATTGAACTAAATGCCCGAAAGAACAACAACTGACATTAAATTAAAAATTCATTAAAATGTTTGCTTATTGTCCATTCGGAAGGACCATTTTTCGATCACTTTATTGACCATTGCTACCAGTGTCGCACGAAATGTTAATTCAAGTTTCCAGAAATTAAAAAAAAGTAGAAGTCACATACGAGCTTTGCATTTATTTCACACTGTTCAATTTATTTATAATTTTTTTTTTAATTTTATAAATTTTAAATTTGATCATGAAGTAATTTAAATTTTTAATTCCACTGCGCCCTTTGTGGTTAATTCAATTTGTTCCACTTCTGTTCCATTTAACACAATTGATGGCTCTGTTGCAACTTCTTGTTGTTCTCCTCCTTGAGCAAATTTAATCTTTTTGATGGCTTCATTAACAATACGCAGATGTTCATCCCGTGCTCGCATAACTTCAGCAGTGTCAACGACTTGTTGCGGTACATAAATGTTAGGAGCTGAGGATATGAGCTTATCCAATTCCGATTGTATTTTCTTTTGACCATTAGTTTTTTGTTTGGCCTGCATTATTAAACTCAAATGCTCCTCGCGTGCTTTCACAACTTCTGGTGTATCAAGAACGTGTAGTTGTTGTACTTTTACAAACGTTTGATCGGTATCGGGTTTCAAATGCACTTCAGAGAATATTTTATTGTTGGTTTTTTCAAACATTTGAAGTTTTTGTTCAGTTTCTGTAGAGACTTTAAGGTTTTCTTTTTCACTCAAAGAAACAGAGGGAATGAGCGTTTCTAAATCAGATTGTGTTCTCTTTTGAGCACTACTTTCTTGGTTTGCTTCGTTATCTAACTTAGAAGGTATGGAACTTAACTTTATTCTTTCAGTCTGTAAATTTATTTCAGCATCACTACTAAAATCTCTTTCGATTTCACTTTCACTGCTGATTTTAATAGCAAATCCAATTTCTGGTTTTACATTTTTCCTTTCATTCCCAGCTTCTGTACTGCTTAATTGATCTATAGCAGATTTATTTCCATTTATAGATTTAGTATTAGCATTTTGGGCATATTGTTGTTGTTGTTGTAGTTCCATTTTTTCTAAATTAGCCAGCCTTTGTACTAATGTTACTTCAATATCAGCTGAAGTAGTATTCGATTTCTCGATATTCACTTCTAATTGATCTTCATCCAATTGAGGAACTTGTTGCCAAATATTTAAATGCTCTTCCCGTATCCTCTTAACTTCTGGTAATTCAGCAATTTTTGAATAGTCTGAGGTAAGAGCAATTTTTTCCAATGGTAGAAATTTTAACAACATTTCAGACGATGGCTCCTTGCCCTCTCCTCTCAACAAATCTATTTCACGTTTCAGAACTTGATATTGTTGTAAAGACCAAGCACGAAAATGTGCCTCTTGAGCTTTAACAACTTCACTGGACTCAGCTTGTTCAAATGTTTGAGGATTGGGAGCTTCTCTGTTTATATATGAGATTTGGTGAATTGCATAAACTGGTTTAGCATAGTTATAGCCAACTATGCGTTCAATTCCACTATTGTCCAAGTAAACTAAAAAACCTTGAGCAACTGTAGTTCTATCTGGAGTTCTACCAGTAGGATCATAAGCCAACAATGTACGAAGCGGATAGCCAATGGTCAGGGATTGTACACTACCAATGGCCAATATACTAAACAAATATAAATACATACTATAATTTAAATGTTGAAAACTGATGATACAGTTTTTCCTTTATTAACGTTAACTTTATGTGTATGATAAATAATGCAAAACTGTCACAAACTTCTGCACTGACAACAATATTTATAGTCAAATTCAGTTAAGGAAGTCAGAACCTTACTGAAACAGAACAGGAATACAGGTATTTTTTAATCATATACCTATGTATGTATGTATGTAGTAATTAGAATAAATAATGGGACTAAATGATCGACCTTGATCTCTGTGTGTAAATGTAACTAGCTTGACAGGATACACTGCAATAACATAAAGTGTATGTGTGATCTGCTTTTTATTGAAGTAAATGCATATTTATTTAACTCCATACTGCTTAAGAGAATTTAAAAATTGTTTTTTGTAAACTTTGCTGATTTTGGTTACGGATTTTTGGATGTGAGAGCGTTTTACACAGACAGACGGACGGAAATACAAATAGGCAGACATAGCTCAATCGACTTAAAACTCTATAAGGATCAAAAACATATATACTTTGTTGGGTCTCAGATGAATATTTTGTAGTGTTACACACGGAAGGACAAACTTATATTCACTACTTGTAGTGGTGGAGGGTATAAAAAAACCATGCATTACAAAGGATTCATACATATTATGGGATTATTTATTACAAACCAAATTAAATAGTATTTTATAGAAATAAAATAACAATTTAAGTTTACGATGGAACAATGAAATGTGTTTTTAAAATAACTAATTCATAAGTGTCATCATTCACCCGCTTTGTTATTTTAGTGTAAAAGTTTTAAGTCACATTCAAGCATTATAAAGCCAATAAAATATGTTTTATCCAATTCGTACTCCTATAAACCTGATTCCCCATTACAAAGATTTTCAGTTTTTTTTTTACAATGTTAATAGAGGTTTACAACTTGTTTTTTGTTCCATGACTAGGAAGCACCACCATCAATGCTATGAAGAGTTAACATTGCACAGTGGATCAGAATAGAAATTTTTGGTAATAAATTTAGCATATCTAACGATCGATTCGATTTTAAGTTTTGAAGATGGACCCCAAAAAACTTCCAAAGGCGGAGCTGTGGGTGCTCAAAATACAGAAATAAATTACATGTCAAATGTAAATAAATAATTGAATTAATTATTCTGAAGTGTATATTTATAGAGATAATTTTAGTGTAAACAAGTAAGAGTATATCTTCGGCTGTGCCGAATCTTATAATACATGAAATTAATTTTTGTTACATGTTGTATCGTTAACAATAATTATACGGGTATTTTATTTTAGGATCCCTTACCATTATTCCATATCGAACTGAAATTTTACACAGATCAGTTATAAGTATGTAAAAATTATCCTATTGACTTTTGTAAAAGTTTGTACATAATTGGCCAAAGCTGCCACTTTGAAGAATAACCACAGAGTATTCACAATTTTAACGTTTCAAAAAGCCCAAATTAGTTTCCTAGAGCTTTTTGGTACATAATTTATATATTGTTAAAGTAAATTATTGATTATAACTAGAATATGCATAAGATTCTTATAAATGTCGTAATTGAGATGAAATTCAACTAAAATAAACCTAACACAAGTTTTATATTCGGCTGTGCTGAACCTTTAATACCTCCACCTACACGTAATGAGAAATACAAAAACTATATGACTAGAATATCCTTATTCTGTGCTTCCTATTCAGTCTTAGTGCAAATTTTATTTTATTTTTATTATTTTATTTATTGTTTGAAAGACAATTTTACGATCAATATAATTTATGTTAAATATTATGAAATTTTATCTAATTTCGACCATTTATAATTGATGTAATTACCGATTCTTACTGTAATTTACAGAGTTTGTTTGATTTTCATAATAATCTTGATTGTAATTCACAAAAAGTTAAGAAACAGAGTATAAAAAGGATAAGATGTAAGATGAGGCTTTTTTTAATTTGATCTCAATAATATTATTTACAAAAGATAAAAGTTGGTTCGATGTCGATATTTATGTCGACATTTTTGTGGGTTTATTTGTATTTCGGAAAGGGTTCTTATATGACAGCTATGACAAATTATGGGCCGATATTCTCTAATTTTGGAACAGTGATTTTTATGCATATGAGGATATTTCACGTTGAATTTCAACATAATAACGCTATATATACGATATATATTAGTATTAACGTGGATTTCGAGAGTGGACCTTATGTGGGGGATATAGTCAAATATGGACCGATATTCTCAAAATCCAGCAGTTTGATTTAGTCATGTATGTAAATGATCCGTGTATTGGGACCCTTATTTATAAGAGATTTATGAGTATTAAAGTGATTTTCGGAAGAGGGCTTTATATGGGGCATACGGTTAAAAATAGACCGAAATTCATAAAATTTTGTAGGATGATTTTTGTGTATATGTAAATGATCTGTACAACGTTTTGAGTCGGTACCGATATTTATACAATATATATAGGAATAAATGTCTTCTTCAGATGTGGTCCTTGTATGGGAGCTATGACCAGTTCTGGGCCAACCACCATAAAATTTAGTGCAACAATTTATTTGCCTACAAAGATTATTTATGACAAATTTTAGCCGTTTGCCATTATTTATATCTGTTTTATACGTATTTAAGTGAATTTTGGAAGTGGACTTTATATGGGGTCTATGGTCAAATATGTACCGAACTAAAAAAAATTTCGGTTTGTGATTTCTTTTTGTATAAAACTTATTTTTGCTGAATTTTGTCTTGATGTTCCAATTTTATAGGCATTTATGTATAATTGAGCAATATTTCGGGAAGATTTTTTTGTATGGGGGCTATGAGAAATCATGGACCGATTCTTGCTATTTTGTGCAAATTTTCTTCTTTTATCATAAAAACAACGTATGCAAAATTTCATGGTATTATCTGCAATATATTTCAAAATATTGCAATAAAATGGACAAAAAATATCAAATTTTTATGGAGGTTGTCCCACATATTGGTCCATAAATCTGGTTAGCTTGAACCGATTTTGCTGATTTGCAATACCGAAGTTACCCGGAAAATAAGAAATATTTTTCTGGAAATTTCGTTTAGTTAAGTTGTATAGTTTGCACGTGAGAGTGTTTTACATAGACGGACAGACGGACATGGCTAAATCAACTTAGAATTTCATAAGGAGCAAGAATATATCGTCACCTAAAATGGCCAAAGACGTAACCCTGATTATCATAATTTTACAGGAGAAGCAAAAAACGTTATAAAATGAAAACTGTTTAATTGAAAATCGCGATATGTACATATCGTCACCTGAAGTTTGTCGTCTATCTTAAGACAAGATGTGAAGAAATCGCGATTTTCAATTAAACAGTTTTCATTTTATAACGTTTTTTGTTTCTCCTGTAAAATTATGATAATGAGGGTTACGTCTTTGGGCTTTTTAGGTGACGATATATACTTTCTTGGGTCTTAGATGAATATTAAAAAAGTTTCACACGGAATGACAAACGTAATATACCCTCATTCACCACTCTGGTGGTGGAGGGTATAAAAAGGATTACATATAAGATGAGGCTTTTTTGTTTGAATTTGATCTCAATAATATTATTTACAAAAGATTTATGTCCATGTTCATTATCAAATTCACTTTTCAATTTTGGTTTTTTTTAGTAAATAATCTCTCTTTTTTGATTTTCGGCTTCGCCAGTTTATCTCTTAATATGCAATCACTTTTTGATATCTATTTGAGTTTAAATAAACGCCTACACTGTTCCTTTAACCGGATTTAAAATCACAACCATTTGTTAAAGTAAAACATCATCTGATGAGCTTTCAAATCAATAAAAGCTTTTTTATAGGAATTTCCAATTCCGAAATTTTTATTCTGTCACCTTTATTTCTTCGACATTCTTTTGCAAAATTTTAGTTTTTGTTGGTGGCTTTGTAAATAATTTTGAAATGTTTTCAATTAGTGATTTAATGTGAAATCTGTCCTTAGAACGCTTTAATTTTCTCTTAATAACAATATTTGTTTATGCAAAAAAAAACAGATTAAAACAATTATACTTCTCTGGATCTTTTACACAAATACTAACCCCGGAATTTGTTAAAACAAATCGGGATTTGTTATCGGAATTTCGGGATTGGCATCCCTATATATACTTTTTTACTTGTTTTCTTTCAAAGCACACCCGATTATAAGACTATTACTTGTCAATAAGTAAACCATGTCCGAAATTAGAGAAATTAATCTCCAACCTCTCACCCTATCAGCCACAAACAGCGATGTATGAATTCTGTCCAAATTGACCTTCAAATGGCAAAATTAAGTTGTCATTTGATTGATACTAATACTGAGTGATCAGCAATACGAGTAAATACAATTTTATGGACCAAACAAAACGTGTAAGCAATTTAATATCAGTGAAAAGGAAAACACTGATCAATTCTAATTGTGTCACTTAATGCTAAAAAAAAACACAATTTGTTTAATTTTTTGTAGTTTTTTAAACTATTTTGCTTTTACTTTCTTCTTTTTTTAAGTAATACTTAAATACTATAGTTAGTTTTACATTTTTTTATCTCAACAAAAGAAAAAAATATAAAAAAGGTAAAAAATCAGTAAATTTATGCTTTCTAGTTCTTTCATAATCATTAATAAATACGTTCCATGGTCTTGTATAGTTTTAAACAAAACTGATTAGTTGCAATCTTTAACTGATGGATTCTGAAGTCTGGCCAAACGCAGTTGTTCCAAGGCCAATTCGTGGGCTCGGAAGTGGTCGTTAGTAGCCTTTTCCAAAGCAATTAAGGCTACAGCAGTATCAGCCGGCTGGGAACTAGCAGTGTTATGATGGTATTTGTGTTTAATATTGTCATCTTTGATATATTGATGTTTACTTCCACTGGAATGTTGGGAAGACGGTACATAGCGAAGAACTGGAAGGGTGTTATCGCTGGATTGCCCTGTGCTAGTGGAGGTTACAGAACTATGTTGCTGAATACTGGCGGGCTCATGTACTGCAGTATTTTTGAGTTGGGGAATATGTTGGCTAACTGATTGTTCTAAACGGTTGGCTGGTTCACTCGGAACACGGCTCAATTTCAGGAAGGGATTATGTGCATATTGTTGATTTTGATGACCTACAGCTTCTGAGCTTTGTTGACTTTGTGCTTGATCTATGTTCATGATAATAGGTTGTGGGCTGGCTATAATAGCAATTTCGGCTTGTTTATCAGCTGCGTCATTTTGTATTATTACTTCTTGATATTCGCCATTTTTGAGTAATTTCAGTTCTTCTTGTTCCTGTTGTAAACGTTTGATTTCCAATGATCGTTCCATTTCTAAACGTTGTTCTTCTTCTAACCTAAGGCGTGTTAATTCGGCCTCCATTTGTCGTTTTTCCTCGGCTAATCGCTCAGCTTCACGTAGAAGGTCCAATTCTAACAGTTGCTGTTCCTTTTGTAAACGTTCTGCTTCACGCAAGCGTTCTAATTTCAATATACGTTCTTCTTCAATTGAATATTCTAATATAGGCTTTTGTTGCGATGCTGGATGCGATAAAATACGATTGCCATCTTTAGCCTGGTCTTGTTCGGCTTGTGACTTGATAGCATTAAAAATACGCAAATGTTCATCACGTGCACGTTGAACTTCAGGCGTTTCTTCAATAATTAGTACTTCGGGAGACTGTTGTTGTTCTTGAGTAAGAAACATTATGCGTTTATCATTCTGCTCCCCTAGATTAGCACTTAATTTTGCTTCGTTTACCAGGCGAAAATGTTCTTCACGTGCTTTAATAACTTCTGGAGTTTCTTGTACAGTTTGTGTGGGCTCTGCATGATAATCCAATTGCTGATGTTCATATTGCGTCTTCAAGATGGGTGTTTGAGATTGGTATTTATATTTCAATTCCTGTTGTTCTACAAATTGTGCTCTAAGGTTTGCCTCGTGTACTAAACGTAAATGTTCTTCGCGGGCTTTAATAACTTCGGGAGTTTCTACTACTAAAGGTTGCTCTGCTCTGTAATTTGATGCTAGTGAGGAATCTTCTAGCTTGATCGTGTCCGGGGAAATTTTAGTATTTTCCGATCTTTGAGCTTGTTGTTCTACAGCCTTAGCTCTTATGATGGCTTCATTAACGATACGTAAATGTTCCTCACGTGCCCGGATAACTTCAGGAGTATCAACTACCTGCTGCGGTATATAAATTTGGTTAGGCGTGGAGATAGATGTTTTTAAATCATTTGTTTTGCTAGCTAAAGCTTGATAGTTTTGTTCGTTCTTTAGAACTCCAAGTGTATCACCAACTAGTTTCGATGGTTCCAAATGTGAAATGGATGCTTTTGGAGTGTTATTTGGCTCTAGTAAAGCTTGCGCACTTTGGCTTTCCGGACCTTGTTTATTTTGATTATTTTGGCTAGGATTATAACTATTTTGTTCATTTGTCAATGGGGAGATCTGTTGTTTCTCAGCTGTTTCGAAAATAATCTTTTCGCCATTTTCATAACCAGTTTGTTCCGCACGTAATTTAGCTTCGTTCCATAAACGGAAGTGTTCTTGCTGGGCACGCTCCAACTCTGCCAAAGCCTTATCATTGTCTGTTTTGTCTACATTTCGCGATTGAGGAATGTTAGATTTCAATGAAGCTTCCTGCACATATTGTTTGTGTTCCATTTCCAACTGTTTCAAATGTGCAATTTGCTCATTATAAATACGTAAATGTTCTTCTCGGGCCTGTTTTTGTTCTGGCGTTTCCTCTATGGCTACTAAAGGTATATTCGTGTTGCCGATATAAGTCTTAATCTCTCCTTGGTTTTGGTCAACATTAGTTTGTTGAATCGAAGATTGCGGGACAGATTCCCTGTATAAACCACTGATACTAGTTTCGATCTCTTGTAGAGTACGTTTCACTTCAGGCAATTCACCAATGAGTGATAAGTCAGAGGCAAATGCAATTTTTTCCAATGTTTGCAACTTTAACAATCCATCCACAGATGGTTCTTTACCCTCGTTCCTTAAGGCATCAATGTCATGTTTCAAGTTCTGATATTGTTGCAGAGATGCAGCGCGAAGATATGTCTCGCGATTTTTTTTTAAATCATCCGATTTATTTATGACAAATGTTTCTTGTACGGGATCAGCGCTTTTAACATACTTAATTTGACGTACAGCATAAACTGGTTGAGGGTTATTGTAGCCAACTATACCTTGAGCTGCACTATTATCCAAATATCGCAAGTAACCGTGCAAAGCTCCAGTTGTAATTGGATACTGTTCCTGCGCGGGATTGTATGTCCATAGTGGACGATAAGGATAACCAATGGCTACTGACTGGACACTTTCAATGGCCAATACGCTTAACAAAAATAACCACATATTTCTCTCAGTGCAATTCAACTCAAATATATTTAATTTTTAAACCCGACGTTTTTGTTAACTTCTTAACCACTGCTACTTTCAACCAACTCCCAACCCTACGTGTATGGTGAATGATGCCTCGTAAGAAGTTTACTGGAAACTGTGACCAACTCCTGCACTCACCGCACTATTTATAGTTAATTGAAATGAAGGAAGTCACATGAATTTAACTGACACAGAACAGGAATAAAAAATAAATATTATACAGTCAAAAATATTCTAAATGATCGACCTTGATCTCTGCACCACCAACTAAACAACGGCATATGTACTCGTCCCTTTATTGTAACTACAGCCTGTCAGGATAACCATGTAGGATCATTAAACTTTAATTTGCTTTTAAAAGCAGATATTTAACTGTATCTGTTGACATTGCAACGTTAATAAAAATGACAAAGAATGCAGTCGCACAACTTACATTAAAAAAATAATACGCAATCTATAGACAATGTTCTTGCCAACCCTTTTTGGAGTGAAGTTGATTGAACGGTTTCTGTGGTTTTCAACTTTTCAACTAGGTTGCATATAGACTGTTTATTGTTGTTAAATTCGTTTGCGATTACAGGAAACTATATCTTAATGTTGCTGCATATGTATATCTAAAAATAGCTATTCTTTATTTTGCGTATATGGTACCCTACAGTATCTTTAAGATATGGTGATTAGTTATTTCTATGTACATCAACATCGACAAAAGGCAGGACTAGTTTTTCGTATAATCGTTCTAAAATAAATCGCTTAAGAAAGTATTTCTAATGATGTGATATAAAAAAAATAAGAGTGCTATATTTGGCTGTGCCGAACCTTTAATACGTAATAAGAAATACAAAAACTGAACTGGTTATAGGACTAGAATATCCTTATTCAGTCTTAGTGCAAATTTTATTATTATTTTATATATTGTTTGAAAGACAATTTTACGACCAACATAACTTGTTTTAAATATTTGATAATTTATAATTGATAATTAGTAGTATTTTGTTGAACTGTTAATATTTAAATTTTTTTTTTGATACTTTCTATTAGTTAGGCTTAAGTTCATTGAATTTAATTTTCATTAAATTATTTTTACTGAAGAAGGAATTGTTTAACAACTTGAAAAAATTTTTTATTTTTGATAATTTTTCTGACTAGGATTCGAACCTGGGTTGTTTGGTTGAATTTACATATGTTTCGAGAAACACCACTTTCTCTCATTGATGTAATTACCGTTTCTTACTGTAATTTACAGAGTTTGTCTGATTGAACAATTTATAAAATTAAAAGAACATTTTTCCATATTCACAACAAGTTAAAAAACAGAGTATAAAAAATGATAAGATATAAGATGAGGCGTTTTTGTTTGAATTTGATCTCAATAATATTATTTACAAAAGATTTATGGGTGCCATAGTAGAAGTGGACCAGTTATGGACTTATAGCTTCTAAATCTAGTGTAATATTTCCAAATATATTCATATTTTTATATACTATACATATAATATATTCCCATTTTTATATATATTTTTAAATTGTAATAATCTTAATTAAAATTCATTGTAATATTTATTTTGCCAACTCGTCTCAACTATGTCCAAGTGACGCTGAGACCAACTTAAAATTGTTTTTAACTAAAATTTTAATAAACATATTATATATAAAAAAAAATAAAATCCAGCATCCACTAATGTGGTTTCTACGTATTTGAGGCTTATTTTGTTTGAATTTCATCTCAAGCCCATCGGAAGTGGACTTAATTCGGGAGCTATTGCCAATTATTGACTGACAGCTACAAAATCCAGTAGCACAATTGACGTACATATAACCGATATTAGTATGATTTCTGGATTAAAATTACTGATCTGTATAAAAGTTAGTTCGATATCGATATTTATGTTTGTGGGTTTATTTGTTTTTCGCAAAAAGTTCTTATATGGCAGCTATGACAAATTATGGGCCGATCTTCTTAAATTTTGGAAAAGTGATTTTTATGCATATGAGAATATTTCACGTCGAATTTCAACATAATAACGGTATATTTAAGATATATATTAGTATTAACGTAGATTTCGGAAGTGGACCTTATATAGGGTATATAGTCAACTATGGACCGATATTTTCAAAATCCAGCAGTTTGATTTTGGCATATATGTAAATGATCCGAGTAAAATTTTGGATCGGAACCGTTATTTATATGAGATTTAAAGTTATTTTCGGAAGATGGCTTTATATGGAGGATACGGTCCCATTCTTACTATTTTCCTCACACTTTCTTCTTTTTATCACAGAAACAACGTATACAAAATTTCATGGGAATATCTGCAATATATTTAAAAACTTGGAAAAAAAATTTTTAAAATATCAATTGTTTTATGGAGGTTGTCTTACATTTTGATCCATAACTCGTGTTCTCCTGTACCGATTTCGCTGATTTTCAATACCAAACTGCTTAGAAAAACTATAAACGGGTTTTTGGAAACTTTGGTGATTTCGGTTGTGTCCTTTGAACGTTTTTTGCACAGACAGACAGACGGACATGGCTCAATCGACTTAAAATGTCGTAAGGACCAACAATATATATATACTACGTTGGGTCTCAGATGAATATTTCTCAGTGTTACACACGGAATGACAAACTTATATATACCCTCATTCGCCACTTATGGTGGTGGAGGGTATAAAAAATCACAGATAAGGCAATTGTATTCAAATATTTCATTTATTTTAATTATTAAACAAATTGTACCACAGAAGGAGACAATTGTAAATAAAACAAATCTGACATAATTCCCATGTAATGGATTGCTAATTTTACCTTGCGTAATAATTAAACTGTTGCAATTTTTGACTATTTAAGTTTGATATTTAAGGTAACATCTCCGTTCAGAGTAGGATATTCATATCGGTTACGAATATTTTATATTTATTGAATAATTCGACATGCCGGACTCTTTGTAGATTTTAAACGGTTTTTACAATTCAAATCTTTTTTTAGTGTTTGACTTTTTTACATAATTTCTTGTTTCAGAAACCTTTCACACTGATTAAAATATGTTGTTAAAACTGACAAATTACACAACAAAGCTCTCCAGTAAAAAAAGTCGTGTTTTTTGAAGCACTTAAGAGAAAAAGCGCATAATCGAGCGCTTCAATTAAAGCGTTCTTTTGAAGCAGTAAATGCTTACGAATAAAATATACAAAAATATGTTTTTTTAGTGCTGACAACGAAGAAGATTTTAAAGCGAAAAAATAAAAATGAAATTATAGGCTACAGATTTACGTATGACAACGAAAGTCAATTACAAAACGAATATCGCGCTTCTCAGTTACTATGAATTTTTCTTAAGCAAAAACATTCAGATAGAATAAAAAAAAACACTTTAGGAAAGTGCTTTATTTGCATGTTTGATTAGGTTAAAAGAAACGCTTATTGTCAGCAGAAAGTAGTCCTCCAAACCGGGAACACCTCATGCAAAAATCATGCATCCCATCAGCATGTTTGAAGCGATTTGAATTGTGAATTCATACATAAAACCTGCTCCTTATGAAGCACATTTTTTACTGGGTTGTATGTGGAAGTAAAATAAAAACATTTATATTTTTTAGGACCTAAATTACATATGTATTTGATTTTATCGAGCAATATTAAGAATATATATTAAGTGTTCTCCAAACACTAATGCTCGTAATTGATGTAATCAATTTTCAATAACCCAAAACCAGTTTTTTCTCTAAAAAGTTTCTATACCACCAGAATCGAATGAATTAAAAATACATTCATCGACTCTCAATATCATCGTTTAAAAAATAAAGACACTAACTAATTCTAAAATCATAGTGAGTCGTTTTCATTATTTCGGTATGAAAATGTTTGAACATGTGATATGTTGGAAGCGTTTCTCATTATTATATCATTAAATGATCAATCAATTAACACACGCTGGGTCCCTTTAATGTCTAACCTTTCAGTTCTATTTTAAAGAAATGCATTCAAAAACTATCCTTAAAAAATATTTAAAATTTTTTTAACAGAATGAAAGAATAGCGGTTTTGATAAATATTATATTCCTTTTACAATTTTAATATCTTTAAATTTATTTGTTTTAATATTGTAGTGAGTTTTAGTAATGCAACTATATTATAGTTTTCAGCCATTTCCAAAAAAATACAAATCTATTAACTTAAAAGAAATCAAGTTAATTTTATACAGCGTTCTGTATAATAAAAAATTGGCATGAAGTTAGCATAGAGTTTAACTATAATGTGTAAACAAACTACGGTTAACAAACTGCTAAACACTTGTTAGTGTGTTACCAAATACTGACCAGGTTTTGATAAACAGCTGTTTAGCTGTTTTCATCCTGTTGCCAATTTGCCGATCTTTTCGTTTTTTCTACTTTTGTTTTATTTATTACCGGCACTTCCATTTTAAACTATAAAATATTTTAACGCTTTGCAAATTTTTATTTTCTTATGGAGGGAAAACAAACTTTAAATGTCAAATTCAGGGTTATGAATAAACATTTTGCCAAGAAACTGCTAAGTCAAATATATATTCTATTTAGCAGCTAGTTGACCGCAGTTTATAAGCAGTTACCAACTTTTTATTATGCATAACGCAAATAGATTTTTCCGATTGTCATATTTTAATACTCACTGTAAGACATTAACAAGTTCATATAGACTGACGATTTTTGTTTTCATTTAAAAAAGTAGTTTGTTCCTTTCTTTCCCCAAAAAAGCACATCAAGGTCACGTGGTATCTGTTAACTCTAAATGCGAATGTAAATAACTGACGGTATTTTTATACTTACAGACGTATGCAATCATGTCACCATATTGCATTTAACTCCTTCGTGCGAGAAAAACGTGTTTAAAAATAACTTTAAAACGGACCATACATATGTACATACATACATTACAACATATAGTGATATAAAAGGTACAGTTACAATTATTTTTATGAATTTACATTAGGGTCAACCGGTTTCTATAAATGCAAAAAAGAAACTTATCGATGGTACCAACCAAGGTGAATTTAAATACAAGGTGACAGCGTAGCGCCAGCTGATTATTCATGGTGAAATTGAAAATGTCAAAAAGTTATATAAAAAAAAAAACTTTTTGACAGTGACGAAGGTTTTTCATATAGAAAAATGCCTGTTGTTCTTGCCTTGTTGTAATTGTTGTAGCAATGCTGTCACCTAGTATTTAATTTCACCATGGTACCAACCATCTATGTATGTATGTATATTCCATATCCTGGAATTTGTGTACTTACATATATATACGAATTATCGAAATACACATCGAATAGCACAGCAGTGTTTTTTTCTGATTTGTATTAAAAGCATCAAATGTTTTAATCATTTAAGTATTAATTTCATAATCTATAAGAACAAATAATTAAATAAATTCTAAAATAGGTCACCGGGATCATCTTATGTTAGCTCTATGACACAATTTTTAATTATATGTATATTGTATATTCATAAGTTTAAATTGCAATCAACATTCTAAAGGTCACAAAGTCCCTACGCACCATCATACTTTACGAAGCAAAAATAAAACTTAAAACTAAGAGTGCCGTGGAGATAAGTAACACATACACCTACTGTTCCCAAATGGGGTCTGAAACAATATTACATTGGGTACGTAAAAGAGTCACGACGTTTAGGTATTAACAAAATTAACTACTTATAAATAGTTATAATTAAAATAGTTTTTTTTTAATGAAGCTTGGTAATAAGCTCTGTGCGTATATGAAAAATAAAAATGTAGTCGTGTATAAAAATATACAATATTTCTTGATGTCAACACAATAATAACGAGTATTTACTTGTCAAAACAATCATTTTGATACAAATATTGAATATTATTATAGGAATATTACAAAATACAATAAATAACCAGTTCTTAAATCAAGTTAATTTGCTAATATTTGGATGTACTTAAGGTACTGTCACACTTGGCAAATAATTACCGAAAAAGACGTAACCAATAAATAAAGTACATATATTTGAACTCGTTTATTGATTTAAAAAAAACTTTATTTATTTAGGACAAGACACAACACATATTTAGTTTTATTTTATTTGATGCTGTTTGATTATAACAGTCTTCGCCAGGATATTTTCATTCGGTGCCAGGATAATAAACTAAAACACGCTTGTAGGATTTTTTTATTATTTGTATTCAGGATATATTCAGGATCTAAGAGAACTACCAGCCATTTACCGCGAAAACGTTGTATCGATCTTAAAGTTGATGTCAGACTCCCCGAACCGTCAGAAGTTATCGTAATTTATTGGAGAAGTTTAGGGAGATTAGTGTGTTAGTCACTACTACTCCTGGGATCTATGGCCATTAGTGTCCCTGTGCACTACAACTACTGTGTCTGGGTACTATGGCTGTTTCATACCAGTAGTTGGAGTTATTTGTGTTCGTATTCGATCAGAAGTAAAGCTGTTACATACTTGTACTGCCATACCGTTTACGATCACAGCCAAAGCCCAACTGAAGATGTAGTGCATAACTTATCAACCAGCAACTGATCTTTACAGAGTAGTAGTGATAATCATTACCCTAGTATTAAATATTTCTAATATGTGTGAGTGTCAATTGCTGTTAATTTCTCTTATACTTAACTTAACCAATGTTGTACTTAACATTACTGACACTATTTAACATTATATGTATGTTTAATATAAATATAAAACAATATTTAACATTATTTGTATAAAAATAAAAATTTATCATACATACTGTATTAGTGTGACCAACTGGCCCGGAAAATCCAGGACATGCCCCGGTTTTGGAACTAATGTCCCGGTGTCCCGGTGACATCCCCCGGATGACCCGGTTTTTATTTTGCATTTAATTAAATAAAAAATATGTGGACTTGAACAACAAAACAGTCTATTTCATTGAAATTTGGCACAATCGCATCATATTTTAAAGGAAATTAATTCTTTTGAATGATTCATTTTAAAATCATGTGTCTATGCATATCCCCAGCAAGCCATATGAGTCCGAAAAGAGTCTTTTCTGATACCTTTTCCGGAGCGTTCATGCTCTTCATGAGTCCAAAAAACAATCATTATTGCTCCGAAAACCTTCAGAAAAGAGGGTCATTACATTCGAAAATGGTCCGTCAGAAATAGCTCTTAGTTAATGTCAGAAAAGAGTCTTTTATGAGGGTTTTTTGGGCTCTGAAAGAGCTCTTAGATATTGTCAGAAAAGAGTCTTTTATGAGGGTTTTGGGCTCGCATTTATTATTTTTTTTTTAAATTATTTTTACTCAAACAAAAAGGGACTCACTGCTGCACCGAATTGGAAAGATGTAGAAACAACGATCAAATTTATGGTTGAAAAGAAATGGTTAAAACCGGAAGACAACAATGTTTGTTGTTGTTTGACGAGTTTGGTTACATATTAAAAATTTATTACCCCAGACAAAATTAGCAAATGGAATAAAAATAATCCTCCTACTAAATCACGTTCTACTAAACCACATAAACGTTGGGTGGAATGTTTCAAACATTTTCAAAGTAAGAATGTACCGTACACTCGCTTCGCGCGAATCATTGCATTTATATTTTGTTTTGCCAGCAATATCTGCAAGTGTAGAGCGTATATTTTCATTGATCGCAAAATTATGGACAAAAGAAAAATCGCAACTCAAGCTAGATACTTTAAAACATATACTATTTCTCAAATATAATTAGAAGTACGAATGCGTTGAATTTTACATTTTTTTTTTTGAAAGAATCCTCAACATTGCTGAAGCAAACTTCATCACAGGATAAATACAATTTTAAACAAAAAGCGACAGAAAATTAAATTCAAATTACTTATAACATTATAATTGTCTAAATTTAACTTGAATAATAAAGTTTTTTCCCCATAAAAAATGGCCCGGTTTTAAGTTTGAATGTTCCAGATTTTAGTACTTTTTTCGAAAAATGTCCCAGTTTCGCTCAAAATTGAGGTGGTCACACTATACATACTTCAAAACACTATAGATATAATTCAAAAATTCTGAAATTCTGTGCAATAAATATCAGATTTACCGATATAATAGAAATAATCGAAACGGCGGTGGTGTGTTAATTGCAGTTTCATGTCGTTTTGTCTCAGAATCTATTTCGACCTGCTCTTCAGATAATACTGAGTTCATATGTGTAATGATTAAACTCAAATATAATAAAATTTACCTCACCTGTTCGTACATCCCTCCTAATTCCGACGAATTAGTTTATCAACAACATGTTAATGCTATTAAAACTATTGCGGAATATGTTGAACCTGAGGATTCGTTCTTTGCTTTATTTACCATCAATTTCATGGACAAAACTACCTGTTGCTTCAAATTTAATTCCAACAAAATCTACAAAGTTTGATGAAGATTTTTTAAACAATGTATTCGATGTTTGCCTTTATCAACTAAATAACATTTATAATGAATTTGGTAAATTATTAGATTTGGTATTCGTAAATGATCCATGCAATTGTGTAATTTCTCGTTGTGATCCTGTTACTTTGCCCGAAGATAAATTTCATCCAACATTTGAATTTATTTTCTCTTTACCTGCTGTACATAAATCCTCTACTGAAATTAATAATGAAAAAGTTTAAAATTTGAAACAAACGAACTACGTTAAATTAAATAATTTAATATTAAATACCGATTGGAACGATCTACTGTGTATCCCTTACATAAACAATTCTACTTTTTTTATAATAAAATATATTATTTCATGGATAAATGCACACCAAATTACTGTTCTTATAATCACACTGGTCCCCCTTGTAATTCAAAACTGTTATCTAAACTTAAGAATTTAAAGAATAAACATTATAAAAACTTCAAAAGATCTGGCTTGCTTGTAGATTATAGTAAATACTCTGTTGTTCGTGCGGAATATAATAATCTCAACAATTCCCTATATCAGTTATATTTACAAAAAATAAAAAATTAATTTAAATATAACACTAAAGCATTTTACAACTTTGTCAACTCTAAAAGAAAAACAAATGGATATCCTTCAGTAATGAAGCTCAACAATTATGAATGTTCCGACGATATTAATATTAGTAATATGTTTGCTGATTATTTTTCCAGTACATATTCGGATAAGCAATATTGCTCGGATAGTTATCCCAACACACTTTATACTAACCGTGCTATATCGTTTCCAAATATTCATGCTGAGAATTTATTGGAAAGTTTAAAAAAAACTTAAAAATTCGTATAATTATGGTTCTGATGGTGTTCCTAGTAGTATTGTGCACAATTGTGCTCAATCCTTGGTGTATCCATTGATTATTTTATTCAACACATCTATTAAATATGGTTATTTTCCGAGAATTTGGAGGTCTTCATTCATAATCCCATTATTTAAATCTGGTAATAGGTCTGAGGTGTCAAATTACAGAGGTATTGCTAACCTTAGTGTAATACCTAAGATTTTTGAACACTTTATCACTGATTACATGTGTCATCAATTATCTTCAATTCTGTCATCTTCTCGCCATGGATTCCGGTTGCTCTACCATATCAAATGTCCTTCAACTTACTACCCACGTTAACCTAGGCTTTGTACAAGGAAAACAAACTGATGCCGTATATACTGACTTTAGTAAAGCTTTTGATAAAGTAAATCACAGACTTCTTCTTATTAAACTGGATCTTCTTGGTTTTACATCTTGCAGTCTATATTGGATAAAATCTTATCTTTTGGATAGAACTCAATGCGTAAAATTTAATAATAAATACTCTAAAAATATTTTGGTTATTTCTGGTGTTCCTCAAGGCAGCCACCTTGGTCCAATTCTTTTCTCCTTGTTCATCAACGACCTTCCAAATGTAACATGTATGTGGGATTAGAGCCTGGTCACTCTACTAGATCTGGCAGACCTTACTGAGTTTTAAGGCCCAACTATAATATGCATAAGCAAGCTTAAGCAAATTGCAAAAGTTAACGAAAAGGCTGTCAAATGCATAACCAGTTCAGAGTTAACTTTTAGGTGGCTACAATGACTTTGAAACTTTTTGTCCACAGTTGCTCATTTATGTTAAAAAAAATGTTTTTATTTTAACAAAAAGCCATTAAATGACAATATTTTATAAATATTATTATATTATTTTATTTAGTTCGTTTATTTGACCTTTTTCAATATTTAATAGTTTTTTTTTTAATAAGCAATAAGGTCACTTGAATTTTATATAAAAATATTTAATTTATTTATATATATTTATTTCCAATATTTCGCTATCACAATGGATAGCTTCTTCAGGGATAATACAAGTTTTGAATTATAATAAAATAATAATTGAAATATGAAAATTGAAAAAATTTTTTAACAGAAAATGAAAAGTTTACAATAATGATATACAATTATGATATATATATAAAAAACTTTTTTGGAATAATAAATGAAAAATTCTATATGTAATATTTTTAGTTTCTAAACTTATTCTTATAAATTAAATGTCTGTAATTTTGAGCTACATTGTCTGTATCTGTTTTAAAATTAATTCTCTTTTCTATCGGTACATTAATAATCTGTAACATTTCTAACATAAATCGTCTTTTATAATTTGTTTCTGTATTTAATATAGTAGTATTTTCAAAATCTGGATAATGATCTAAATTGTAACAGTGTGATGTTAATGCAGTTTTTTGAGAAGAAGTATGTTTGTGTTTTTGGTCAGATTTATGTCCAGCTAATCTAGTTTTCAATTTATTTTTAGTTGTACCTACATATATTTTATTACATTCTTCATTATTTTTACCCTTACACGGTATTTTATAAACAATATTAGATTTATCTAATTTTAATGTTTTATCCTTTATTTTACTATATAATCTATTTAATGTGTTATAAGCTTTATGGGCTATCTTATAATTATTCCTGTCATAAAATTTTGAATTTTCTAGTCGTTCAGAAATTAATGGAATATAAGTTAGAGATTTATAAATTTTAGGTTCAGAATTTATATTTGTATTATTATTTGTTGGTCTTTTATATTGTCTTATTAATTTATAATTTAGTTCATTTGGAAAACTATTATCTTTTAAAATTTGTTTGATTTTTATTTTATTATTTTTATGAAATATTTTGTCACTAATATTTAGAACTTTATCTATTAAGTTTTTAGCTGTATTTATTATAACCCTCTTTGGATGTTTAGAATAATAATTAATAATTCTTCCTGATGAAATTGGTTTTTGATACCAATCTATTAGTAATTTATCTCCCTTTCTAATTACTATTGTATCTAAATATGGAAGTTTATTATTAGATTCTTTTTCAATTGTAAATTTAATATTTTGGTGAAAAGAATTAAATATGTTTAATATATTTATTATTTCATAATCTGAAATAATACAAAATAAATCATCCACATATTTTGTTATAATTTTTGGTTTAATAGACAATTTATTAATACATGTATCAAGTAGTTCTTCCATAATTATATCGCTGTTTGCTTAAGCAAATGACAGTTGAAAAACTTAACGAAAAGTTTCGTTAAGTACATTATAGTTTGCCACATACAATTTATATGTGTTCGCACGTTTGCTTAAGCTAGAATATGAATATTATAGTTGGGCCTATAGTTTTGTAAGGTTGAGTTGTCCAGCAGCATCCAAGTAGTAAAGCACAGAGTATAACTAGTAAAGTGTTAAGTCGGAAAGTTGAATCAAAGTTGTTTTATTAAAGTTGAATCAAAGTTGTTTTCATTAAAGTTGAATTAAAGTTGTGTTAAGTTTCTATTACTTTTTTTTTAATTAATAATTTACCCCTAGACTTAAGTGAATAATATAATGTATAATAAAATAAATGACTGCAATTTTGTGTTTTATTGAAGACATTAAACTTCTGAGCCAATAAGAATCCTACATGTATGCTGACGATGTTAAAATATTTTTGAGCTTCTCTCAATTTTTGGATCATATATATCTCCAATCCGATCTCAACAATTTCTTTTTGTGGTGCAGTCTCAACTTAATGGAATTAAATTTAAAAAATGTAAACTTATGCCCTTTTCAGGAAGTAATTATATTCCTGCTAATTATACTTTGGGTGATTACCGGCTTGAAATTGTTGAACATTTTCTTGATCTAGGAATTTTACTAGACAACAAATTAAACTTTGTTTCGCACATTACCATGATGATAAATAAAACTAGAGGTGTACTTGCATTTAAAAAGCGATGGGCTAAAGAATTTGATGATCCCTATGTCACAAAACAACTTTACATTTCCTTAGTAAGACCTATATTGGAATATGGCTCTATTATCTGGGATCCTTATTATAATTTTCATATTCAGCGTATAGAGTCTGTACAGAAACAATTCTTACTCTTTTGTCTACGTAGGTTACCTTGGAATCCTGACATTAACCTTCCATCATACATCGATAGATTTAAATTGATTAAATTACCAACTCTATCTAGTAGAAGGCCTATGCTTAATGTAACATTTATGATCAATATAATTAATGGTGAAGTCTGGTCCGAGTTCCTTGTAAACAATGTTACTTTTAATGTTCCTCAACGATGTTCACGCCATTTTAAGCCAAACATGTTAGCACTAATTATGCTCAAGCTGACCCATTAAGAAGATTATTTTGTGAATTTAACAATCTATATGAAATAATTGATTTTTCTTCTTCAACAAATGTAATTAAACATAAAATATTTAGTTTATTAAATAACTAATATTTTGTCAATTAATTGTAATTTTCAATATACATACTTTTTTTATTAGGCCGCAAGGATTTAATCCATTGACTTAATAAATAAATAAACAAATAAATAAATAAATAAAAAGAAATTAAATTCATAATAATTTATTATATGTAACGAAAACTTCGTTACATGATCTTGCAAAACTCTTGTAAGAGTAAACAACGTCAACCCAATTTGTGCTAAAATAAGTGGTTACGCTTTTTTCAGTAAATATTTGTCAAGTGTGACCGTACCTTTACAAAATAATAAAACAGAGGTATACAAAAATAAATTTCAAATAAATTTTTGTGTTTAACTAGAAGTAAACCTTCGAATAAAAAAATTTTATAAATAATAAAAATGTTAATAAAAATCATACTGTATACATTTTGGAATTTCACAATATAATAGATAGGCAAGCTTGGACATGATCAAAGCTTTTTATACGGCTTGAAAAGTCCTTTCGTATGATATGCCATATTAAAAGTGTTGTGTTGGAAAAATATGTTCAAAAAACTAAAAAATGTTTTCCTTTAATCGGCCCAGTTCCCTATACCTACATATATTGGGAAATTACATAAAATTATTTGTTTTTGTGAAAACAAAATATTTAATTTAACATCTTGTACTTCTATATAAAACCTAAAAAAGTAAAATGCAGTCATAAATAGAAAGAGAATTTTGAGAAATTTTATTTTAATCAGAAAAATTTACAATTTTTTTGGAAACACCCTAATGTTTGTTTTTAAAAAGCAACAATCAACAAATAGGCATTCTTACATATTCATTTGTCCATAAATGGTATAAAATATTTAAGGTAAACTATCTTAAGTTGTTATACAGGTGACTGATAAATATTAATATATTTGTTTTAATAATGTTTTAAGAAATCATGTTTTCGATTTTCAATAATTAAGCCAAACTAAAGAAAAACTACATGTACCCAAAGTTGCAAATAAAAATTTACTTATTGGTTGATTATGATGAGAACACATTTCTACTAATACGAATACGTTGCTACTAAATTTTAAAAACGTACAATTTAAAACAATAACAATAAAAATATTATAAATAATATTTACTACAATTAAAAATGTTGGTTAATTGGTAATGGGTGCTGTAGCTTAATTGGTTAGCGCATTTGATCATTAAGCATGAGTTGGTGTTTGTAGTCCGGGTTCGATTCCCAGCCGCTGTCACTCAAACAACATCAGTTTCTGATAATTATTAGTTTTCTTTCTATCCATCATAACTAATATTTATCACAGCGCCCTCCTTCGGTCGTATAGCATTCAAACGCCACCGAAGTAAAATAATTAAATAAAGGCTATAAAATCAAGCTTTAAAACTAATGCGCCTACTCACCACCAGAGGCGCTGCAATGCTGCACTAAAACAAACATAATGCGCAATTGCAAAGTTGTGATATAAAGCTTTCTTCTACTTTCACCACCTTTACTTCTTCAATCTATCTATCCCCTTTCCAAAGAAAGTAACGCAATTATATATAGGCATATTAATTGCCTGAGTTTTACTTCTCTTTATTACTAAAAAATTTTTTTAATTTTTCATATTAGAGAATTTTTTGCTTTTCTTGGAATTTTTTTTTTATGTAATTTAAGGCTTTTGTGAATGAATTCTTATGACGATATACATACATATTTATGTATATGTATATCAATCGACATTTTTTAATAATATCAAAGCAAAATTTAACATCAACTACAAATTTAACAAGTTTGTATAGCTCCCATGAAAACAATTACTGAGATTTATCTGCCTGATCCGTAACATTGGCTATTAAGGGCATACGAGTATGTACATATTTTATGTGTACTACTTGAAGTACAATGTAATGTTTGCATGTTTGCGATTGTTTATAGAACGCGACTCGCTGATAAAAAATGCTGAAATGTTAGCGTTTTTGTTATTTTAGGTCATAGAACACGACTGTTGACAAGTTTGTTAAAAAACGTAACTGCTGTCAATTTATTTGGTATATACAAGACGGTTAGAGAAGCCGAAGTGTCAAAATTGGACGAATATACAATTGTGTTCGCGCGTAAAATTTAATTACAACTATTTAAAAAGACAAGCACAAAATAGATATTTCAACAACAAAAAAAAGTTAAGTACACATTGATATCATAAATGTTTTTGTTAGTTTATTTCGATTTGTTAAATTTTCAGCATTAAAATAACTACAGCAATGCAGTTTAGGCAATTGGTGGATTTGATATTTTTCATAATAGTAGCGTTGCCATCTTGTAAGGTTTAATATTAAATTTTGAATGAAGAAATATAAACAAAAAATATTCTTTAACACGTTGGCAACAGTAGGGTTTCAAACAATTTTGACATATGCGCGAATTACTGTAGGTGGCACGACAAAATCGGAAATGTTATATCGGTAAAAAAAGAAGTTATACGTGTCCCGGCGTTTCCTGACCATAGTGATAACACTCATTATTCTTAATATAACACTAACCTTAAAGTATACCGATCTACTTTGGCCACAATTGTGAAGATATATTGAAATAGGTTGATGTATTAAAATCAGTTCATTATTCCACCTAGCTTCATACAAATCCTCTCGAAATATTACTTTATCTGTATCAAGTATCAACACACATTTTGCAAAACTAATCTCACCTGAAAATGTTGTGATCTTAGGTCCCATATATGGACCACTTTCGAAAATCATTTTACAGAGCATAAGTATCTTAACAATGTTGGTATATAAATAACAAGTAAAAGGGTATAGTCGGTCAAGCCCGATTATATAATACCCTACACCCAGTATATGTATAAAACAGTTTTTCAGAAATGGGCGCTATGTGGGAGATATAACCTATTATGGACCGATCATCCAAAAATTTATTATCATGACTTCTGTATAATATATATGTAGGCAAACTTAAATTAAATTAAACAAGTTACTAGTTTTCTGTTTGGCGTCTACTTTTATAATGTCTCGCCGCTTCGTTTATTTTTTCAAATCATCCCAAGCTTACATTTACAAAATAGTTATTATATAAGAAAGACAGAGATAAATATATTTACATAAAAAGTTCTAGAGTACTATAAAATTATACATGACTATTGTTGAACATATGTAAAATATTAGAACAGGTACCTGCGACTACAACTAAAATAATCGGTAATATCATAAACTACTACATATATATGTACTTTTAAAAGATTTATGGAGGTTAAAGTGAATTCGGAGAGGGTCTTATATGGGAGTTTCGACTAATTATGGACCGACCATAATAAAATTAGGTGTCATAATTTGTGTATATATGAAACTTATTTCTGTTGAATTTTTTTTAGATACCAACATTTTAAGAAATTTATGGTCGTTAAAATTTTTTCGGAAGTGGGCCTTATATGGGAGCTACGACTAATTATGGACCGATCATAATAAAATTGTACCGTATTATTTGCATACACATGAAATATATTTCCGTTCAATATTATTTACATACCAACATTTTTGAGGGAGTTATGCTCTTTAAAGTGATTTTCGGGAGTGGGCCTTATTGGGAGCTGTGATAAATTATGGACCGATCTGCACAAAGTTTGTAGATCTGATTTGGCTTCATTCACCACTCATTTGTGATGAAATTTGTTTGCATACTTGCATAATTCAAGCAATAATGATCGGTAAACCCCAATTTTGAGAGGACATTTGCATGGGCGCCAGGTGAATTAATGGATCAAGTTCTACAAGTTTCAATCCCATCCGTGCTTGGGCCGAAAAAATTTCACGTACCAAATTTTATCGAAATATCTTCAAAATTGCGATCTATACTCTGCGCATAATTTAAGGTGGGTGTTGAACCAATATTTCTGGGCATTACAAACATTAGTACAAATCCAATATACCCTCCCCACTATGTTTCATATATACGCAAATAATTAAAAATTGTGGTATGTAAAAAAATGAACATAAATAAGTTTCATAAAAAAATGTCATGTAACCTGATTTTATAACCATTGATTCATAATTATGTAGTTTAGCCTGCAAAGATCACATTATTCATGTATAGTGTTTTTTGCAAGTGTTCGAGGTAAAATTTCCAAAAAATAATTTGTATATGTACAGGAATTCATGCTTCCAGATTCTATGATGATCGGTTCATAATAGAGCCCACTTCTGAAAACCCTTTTTTGCTCATAGCACAGTATGGCCGACTATACTTACTTTTTTAATAGTTATTAAACATCAGACAGAGAGATTTTTTTTTGGTTGGGCCGATTTTAGCCATTTTGAAAAGAAATAATTTCTGATCAACAGAGTACTCTCTGTTGTTAAGGGAAAACTTCAATTGCCTAGGTCTTTCCCTCTAGACTCTAGGGAAGATAGACGGCCGGACATACCTAGATCATATTCTAGTTTAAAATGGGCCTGAATACACTTACTTTTGTGGGTGTATGACCAATAATTCGTATTTCCTTCACTTTTGTATCCTTTTTTTTTTTTTGAAAAAATAAAAAACAAACCATTAAAACCTCATATTGATATAAATTATAAATAAAATTTTACAAAAATTAAGCCAACAAAGGTAACTTTATTTTGTATCCACTATTGTGTATTTCAATTTCAAATTTGTATTTTCGTAGTTGTTAGTTCATATATAGATAATTTCGAACAATTTTAGCAAACTTAATGAAAATCTACATATTTGAAAATCTATTGATAACAGAAATTGTTATCAAAAGAGTTCTCCAATCAATTATGACACCATTACAAAACACTTAAAAGCAGCACGTTTTTTCCAAAAATAAAGTTTTTCAATTTTGTCCAAATTAATAAAAGACAAAATACGAAATAAATAAAGTTTCCGTTCACACAATAATTCGCAGAAGAATTTGGTAAATCCCAAAGACAAAGGAGGGTCAATAATTAAATATAAACAAGTTTTTGAAACCAATAACAACAGCATCGACCACAACAACAACAGTTAACAAGAAATTAAAAAAAAAAACTTGGTTCCAATTGACGTAAACGTAAAACGGTCACAATGTGTACCAACCAAACAACCAGCATCAATCGTTATCGTACCCACTCTCTCCGATTTAAACAATACGGATCTCCATTACAGTACAAACGAGTACAGTCCAGTTCCATTCCATTCAGAAAAATAAGAATTTTATGTAGTTTTTATGGTCGATGCGGCGTCTATTAAGTCTCGTTGAGGGAGGCAACGAACAACATTAAATGAAGGTTAGCATTTTTGGGGTATTTTTGTGAAAAAACGTAAATGCCAAAAGAAGATGTTAAATTTCAACAAATTTATGTGTGTGTATTTTCAGTTTGATGAACATTACGAGTATTTTATTCAAACATAAGAAAGAAAACGAAAAATGTTTAAACAAAATCAATTAGTTGAAATTAAAATTGAAAGCGGTTAAATTTTGTCTGACAATTTGGAGTTTATGACGCAAAATTTTTAAACAAGTTAATCAACGAATTTTAAAGCATACAGATTATTGCTGCAACATAACAGTTTATTAACCCTTAAATGAGTAAACGAATTAGTCTTTGTTCAAAGCTTTTGCTCTTTACTTCTAGAGAAATTTGTTTAAAAAGTGGCGAATATATAATACAACATAACACAGAAGTGCATTGTGATTTGTAAGTGAGAGCCCACTACAAAGGAAATTATTTAGAAATGCTTTTAAATTAATTGAGGAAATTAAATGAAATTTTTTCTTTCAAATATATTGTAATGAAATTGTATTTCAATTTAAATTTAACGGCCGGTATCAGCATACGGCATGTTTATCAACACACAACTTGTTTAACAACATTTCCATTTGTAGAAGTTTCAATTTATAAACATTATTGATAGCACTCTGTTATAAACATAGCTGAGCAGTATGGCAACATTAAGTTTTAACGGCTTTGGCTAAACATTCTTGGCACGAACATTCTAGATAGTCATGAACATTTTATTACCTTAGCTCCGAACCATCTACAAATTATGATTGGTGTATAAATAGACTAACAGGGCCACTTGTGAGTCATCTTTAAGTAAACATCAAACTGTAATTTAAGTGTGTTTTTCAACCGTAAAAGTGTACATATTTTGCAATTAAAAGGAATCCAGTTTCGTTAATGGAAATAAGAAGGTAAAAATGTAACAATATATGCACACCAACATAGTTTTAGTTATTTTGTTCCAGACAAGCAAACTTATTTTGGATTTAGTATTTTTGAATATCACTAATTCCGAAAGACATCACAAACAAATGCATTTTGAATTAAGCTGAGAACATTTCCTAAAATGAATCAGAAAAATGCATTCTTCGACATAAGAGGATATACGAGTACAAAATTACCTATAAAATGTATCTTGAATCAATAAAATCTGACTACAGCTCCATAAAATACAAATATTAATAATTATAGACCATATACTTTTTTTGATTTTAAAAAAATATCAATCGTAAATAAAATCGCTAGTTTATCGAAATTTAATAAAAAATAAAATAAAAATTTTTCATTTCGCAAAGCTTTATCTGTAAAGCCCATTTTCGAGTGAGCATGTGTTTAAATTTCCTTATTTTTTGTCTACAATGCACTATACTTACAATTACAATATATAGCAAAGAACAAAGATATATACAGTGTATCACAAAATTATTTTGCCCACTAATTTTTGAAGAAATTTGTTTTTTATTCATGCATACATAAAATTTAAAAAAAAAAGTAAACAAGAAACTTTAAAAAATATTAATTTAATAATATAAATTAGTGCATTGTATGTTATTAATTTTGCTCATAATTTGAAGATCACAAAAGTGTTTTGCTTTTTTTTAATTCCTGTTAATTCTTGTTAATTTTTTGAGTTTTTAATGTGTATTTTTTTAAATTTCGTGGATTTTTTTTTATTTATTTCGTTAAAAAGATACTTGCTATACATATTACAATTGTTATTTGTAGTAATTGTATCCTTATTGCTCTCGATTGTAAATATCTTTGTGTTAAACATGCGGAAAGGAAGAAACAAAATATACGGTTTCTATGGAGCCCAGTTATAAGCATTGAGGAGGTGTTGGCGAAGAAAAACTACATTTTAATATCAACTATGTATTGAAAATAACAATATTTCTTTGTAGATCCATTTTTCTGCTATGGAGTTATGGTTTGTTTTCAATGGGGTAATATTCACGGTGGTCCATAACATCGTCAGTATATACAAGATTGTCAAGTCCATTGGCGGAAATGCAGCCCCATATCACCACATAACCGCTATCATAATTATGCATGGATTTTATTACTTATATTTAAGGCTTTATTACGTTTTCACTCCACCCTACGTCATCCATCTGAACCAAAAATGTTGCTTTTGCTTTCGTCATATTGCAGAAACGCAAAGATTTTATGAATCTCAGTGAATGATAATCTCCTCAATCTGTTAATTTCCAAAAGAAATGGTTTTTACCTTGACAGACTATCGTATACATATGTAAATATATGTATGTATATTTATGGCTTTTCTGTGGATTTTTTTCGTTGTTTGCATTGGTATATAATCATTAATCTCTGGTCGGAATAAATGCAGGTTTAAGCAGTTTTCCATGGGTATTAGTGTTTCCTACCCTGCATTCAACGATTTTGTACAACCATTTTGTGTTACATTTCAAATGCTTCCGCGCCTATAGACCAATTTATAAAATTGTTTATTGCTTGGCAGCATCTATTAACCATATCACAAATGTAAATATTTAATTTATTTGTTCTAATTATAAAGCTGTAAAATAATATTTCCTTCCGTAATCTTAAATTATTTTACCATTGGCCTTTTTACCGCAAAGATTCTTCATACCTGCTCACAATAAGAGCGAAATTATTGCTAATATATTATAGCCCCGATTTGCGTCTATCCTATTTGCGTCGTTTCGATTTGCGTCGCCTTTCTAAATGTGTTTTAATTCGCCTTGCGTCGTTTTGCTTCCGGTTTGCGTAGCTATACACCATAATTCCATAATTACATGTGAATAAAAAGGGGAATTCCCATTTTATTCATAATAACCATATGAAGTTACGTACTGTGTATGTAAATACATACATAGATTTTTTTCTCCTTAAATATTTTTTTATTCCTTGTTTAGAAATACATACATACATATGTACATATATTTTCAATTATTTCTTTGTAATAATAACAAAGACCTGCTGAAATAAATATAATCAAACGTACCATAAGACGTTTTTTAATAAAAATATGATTTTGCTTGATAAATTTTTAAATTTTGAATCCATTCAACAGAAAGTCGGTACATTTGTATAGAAAAAAGTGATTCGATTTGCCGGTCCCTATTAACGACGCAAATCGGGGCTCTTGTGTATATATGTATAATAATATATATTGCTAATAATACCTACATAACACTTATCCATTTAATAAAAAAAAAACATGAAAATTAATAAATAAACTAAACAGAAAATGGCATTGTTAAAATTTTTTGGGAATTTTCCCATTTTACACATTGTCTCAATCAATTCAATTACAAAAAAGAACAAATATTTTTACCATTTTTTCAATTTAATGTATAAATGAAAAACACATTTTTCTTGAAAATATATAGTCAATATAGTTTTATAATACACTGTATGGATTTCCTTTTTTTAAGGGTTGAAAACGAAAAACTCTTGATTTAAATTTTATTAAAAAATAAGAAAATTTATATGGTCTGTCAATTTACATACTCGTAAACACAAATCGAAAATTGGAGATTGTTCCTTCTGATCATAAAAAGATGCCGACATATAATGATATTTAAAGTTTTTTATTTAAATTAAATAAACTCTAAAAGAATCACCCTATTTTCAGCATTTTATAGATTCTAAAAAATCTAATGGTTAAAAACCTTTCCCCAAGTTCGTTTAGACTATTGGCTGTTCTTTTTTAGTAGAAGTGTAGAAGAACTGGAATTTCATTCAATAAATATCGCACGTGATGGAAGCAACGTTTTTTATAAATTATGCAGATATACATACATACATACATACGTGTTTGATACGTACTAAACGCTCTCAAAGTCTAATGGCGTTTTCTTTTCTGGCAAAAATGTTACACGTTTTTCCCATTTCGCATCTTTTTTAATTTTTTTGTGTTCTTTTCTGAAAAAATGTCAACACTGCTAAAGTGTAGTGTGTTCTTTTCTATAAATGTCACACTATAAATTTAAAAAATGGTGCACCTTTCACACTCTGTATTTTTAGAGGGGGAGAATCGCACGATAAAACAACTGACCAGTGATGCCAACTTTTGAGACTCAAACGCGTAAACATTTTTGAAAAAAGGGCTAAATGGAAAAAAATCCATATAAAACCACATCCAATTTTCTTTTTTTTCGCGTTTTGAGTGACTAAAATCCGGCTAAATCTAGCCCGAAAAGGGCTAAGTTGGCATTGATGCAGCTGACATTTGTTTTGTTTATGAATGTGTATTTGTGTTAAGAAACAAAAAAAAAATATACAAAATGGAAAATATTTTTTATGTGCTAAAAAATTTTGGATGACTTGTTGGATTCATCTTCATCATCAGATGATGATAAAATATTTTATATGATTATGGAAAGAAATCCACAACCGTGAGTGAAAGGCTTGGTAAAGAACGTAATTAATGAATACTCTGAAGTTGATGTATGTCAAATTTCATAGGACAATATCTCCTACTTCTTATATATGTAATGTATGTTTATATACATATATAATTTTTATATTTGAGAAGAATTTTCGTATTAGTCGGGAAAGTGCCATGGTCATTTTGATAAATATTCATTGTGTTATTTCAAGCGATCTTACCAGGGAGCTATCTGCTTCTTCTTTTTTAGCAAAAAAACAAAAACAGCTGTACATGAAAAAAAATGTTACACTGTTGTAATTTTATGTTCTATTCTGACCATTAAAAATGCCACATCTTTAAAATGTGGGGTAAACATTATAAAAATGTACATAATAAAGGTGTAACATTTTATTTCAGAAAAGAAAACACCATAAAATTTATTTTCACATGTTTTAGGTGAAACAAATACAAACTCGCATTCGTATTTATTTATTGTTTTGTTAAAGTTCAAGTAAGACCATATTAAGTTTCAATATAACGACGAGGTAAATGTTTGAATATTTAATTTATGTATACCATATTTATTTTGAATTTTAGGCATTATTATTTGTGTTTCTTATTGCAGTGACTAGCAAAAGTTTTATATGAACATGTGTCACTCACCAACTTTTCGGCTCGATGTATGTACATATATATATTTCTTTCTAATTGATTATCCAATTAAAAAGTATTACCTCTTTAAGTCTAAGACAGCAAAATATTACTATTAGAACTTTATTAATTAACTTTTATTTCTTTCCATACACAAACGCCCCACCCTACTGATTACACATTCTAAAAGAGTTGATAGTCATTCCACTATGCCTTTTGTCAGAAGGCATTCTAGAAGGTGTTTCATAAACATTCAAAATTGCTTTTAAAGTAATGTCACAAGTCATGATTTCAATAGCAAACACAAATGATTTTGCAATTATTTCTGTATATCGTCACTTCAACAACAAACATTAGCGCAATTCACAATCTTGTGCAGATGGTATTGCATCATTGTATTTGCAAAAAGGTTTAGCATATTTTCGCTCTACGCTAACAAAATACTCAGCAAGAGCAAAAATATGCTAAACAGTTTTGCAAATGGAACTCCATATTTCTAAGATTTTTTCTCTAAATCGGGGATGGTTCGCTGTGGATCCCTTCTGAGGCGTCTTTTCATTATAGCCCATACCGATTCTATCGGATTGAGGTCCGGACTGGATGAGGGCCACTCTAAAACATTTGTTTGATTTTCAGCGAACCATTTCTTAGTCAATTTAGCTGTGTGAGTAGGTGCCCCATCCTGCTAGAAAATGTAATCGCCAAAGGAACTTACGCTTTCTTTTGAAGGTAGTAAGTTTTCTTTAAGAATGCTTATGTATCTTGCAGCATTTACTGTATTTTAAATAAAGCAAAGTTGCTCCACACCCTTAGCAGACATGCATCCCCAATCATAACACTGGCTGCAAACTTTACGGTCCGTTTCAGGCAGTCTCTTTGATACGCTTATGTGGGCTTTCGCAGAACCTTCGATCTAACGTCCCCAATTTCCAAATCAAACTTGGAATCGTCACTAAAAATAATTGTATTCCACTGACGTTGTGTTCAGTATTCTCGTTCCTTTGCCCATGCCAATCTTTTTTGTTTTTGTTTGGTCGTGAGCAACGGTTTTGATTTTGCCTGCTGGAAAATGTAATAGCGAAAGCCCACATAAGCGTATCAAAGAGACTGCCAATATTGACAAAATTATTGGGTGTTAAAATATATGAATTGAAAGACAATTGTGCCGTACAAATTACAAGTTGTAGTACTTGTGACTGCCAATGAAGGCCTTCTAGAAATCCTCTTTACAGCATTTTTTACCGCTTTATGAGTATGTATTCAGAATTCTAAAATGTTATCATATCAACACTTTTTGTCGTCACTGTAGTATACCTAATTGTATTACCGGTTTTTTACGTTGCCCCTCAAATGTAGGTGAATCATCGGAATTTCGATTTCAGACGTTTTAAATTATTTCGGTAATTCTCAGAATTATTTTCAAACTCAAATCAGTATTAAACTAATTTTAATATTAATAATAAATGAAATTATGTTCATACATACTCGTACATACATATGAACTTTTATAATTACAATAATAAATGATTATGTATACATGATTGTTTGTTTATGTATATGCTTGGATATATTTAAACACAAAGAAAATGTATTATTTAAATAATTGATTGAAAAATTCACACAAAGTTTAACGATAAAAGAGGTCTTTAAAACATACACCACCATAGTGGGGAGGGTATATTTGATTTGTGCTGATGTTTGTAACGCCCAGAAATATTCGTAAAGTATACCGATCGACTCAGAACCACCTCCTGAGTCGATGTAACGATGTCCGTCCGTCTGGCTGGCTGTCCATGTAAAGTTTGTGCGCAGAGTAGAGGTCGCAATTTTGAAGATATTTCGATAAAATTTGGTACGTGATACTTTTTCGGCCCAAGGACTGATGGAATTGAAAATGGTGGAAATCGGTCCATTATTTCACCTGGCCCCCATACGAATGTCCTCCCGATATTGGGGTTTAACGATCAAAAATGTTTTAATTATGCAAGTATCAAAACAAATTTCACCACAAATGAGTAGTAAATAAAGCCAACTCACATCCATAAATTTTGTGTAGATCGGTCCATAATTAGTCGTAGCTCCCATATAAGGCCTACTTCCGAAAATCACTTTAACGACCATAAATTTCTTAAAAATGTTGGTATCCAAATAAAATTCAACACCAATAAGTTTCATATATACAGAAATTATGACACCTAATTTTATAATGGCCGGTCCATAGTTAGTCGAAACTCCCATATAAGACCCTCTTCTTAATTCACTTTAAACCTCTATAAATCTTTTAAAAGTATTTATATCGAGATAAAGTTTAATACATATAATATTTATATTCACAAAAATCGTGACACTAAATTTTTGGAAGATTCCATAATAAGCAATATCTCCAACATAGCGCCCATTTCTGAAAAACTGTTTTATTGATATACTGGGAGTAGGGTATTATATGGTCGGGCTTGACCGACTATACTTTCTTACTTGTTTATGTATGTATGTATCTAAAAAGAAAAAGTTAGATATTTATTTGGAGCACGGGTACGAATATGTGGTTAAACGAACGTACATACTCTTTAACTGCTACTGATTGTTACCAAGAAGTGCGTTCGCTTAATTAATACGTTGGCTTAATAAGTAAAAACTGTGAGGTTTTCTGTTAATGGACTTTGAGTTTGAGTTGGACCAAAAAAATGCGCCTGGCAACAAAACCGATTTTGCACATTTTATGTCTTATTTATGAATGAAGTGGAATTTCATCATTGTAAGAAATGAGTATTGAGTTTAGTGTTTAAGAAGTTTAAATAATAATACACTGCCGCTCATCTGAATAGGTTGGATATTTGAATATATTTTTTTACCAGCATTTTCATAAACTATTGCCCAAAAAAGTAATATTACTAGTTTTGTTGAGAGATGATATGCATTACTTGAAATCTTTGCAAAAAAATTAACGCCAATATTGAACCGTTATTTAAATAATCTCTGTTTAACAAATTTTGTCCAAAAACAAAGCACTTTTTTTGGCTCATCAGAATAGGTTTAACAACATTTGAGAAATAACACGTAAGAGTGCTAAATTCGGCTGTGCCGAATCTTAAATACCCTCCACCTAAACATAATAAGAAATACAAAAACTACACTGGTTAAAGGACTAGAATATCCTTATTCTGTGTTTTCTATTCAGGCTTAGTGCAAATTTTATTAGTATTTGATATATTGTTTGAAAGACAATTTTACGACCAACATAATTTATGATAAATGTTTGAAATTTTGTCTAATTTTCACTATTTTTAATCGATTTAAATTCACTGTGCTAGTTGGAAAATGTGACAAACGGGGCACCTGGCGGGTTAACCTAATTCGGGTACGCTGAATCCAGTGGTGCTAACCGTTTTTTTAGGTTAGCTCGTTTTTTCGAAATATACCGTTATTTCGAAAATGGAGGAGGTTGCACAACATATATTCGCGTAACTCAAAAACGGTTCAGTTTATTGAATAAACTCAAAAAACCGAATCTTTAAGTAAGGTTAAACTTTTTTCCAATATGCGCAGTCGTTGTAGAAACATAATTTTTTTTTTACCAAAAAAAATAGTTTTTTTAGCAAAATTTCAAAAATTTTGTTTTTTAAAACGGCATAAAAAATTGGAAAACGCAGCTGTGCTTCTAATTTTTTCTGCAGGTATAGCAAACAAAGTTCCAAACAAAACAAGACATAAATAATTAAAATCTGTCTACAACTTTTGATTTTATTCAGAAAAGATGAAATATATAATAACCAGACGAAACTTCAAAAATTAAAACATTTATTTTTGTTGTTAAATAAAGTTTAAGTTTTTATTTACAAATTTATTCTTCTTCCTCCTGCAGATTCCAACAAATATCCCCTAATAGCGAATCAAGTTGTTTGCCACTATACCAGTGTTCGAGTCTGACTGTTACTTGGTGAAATCTCTCGCCATGTTCATCAGACTCGGCTGGTGATTGTTCATTAAATTTTTCTGCATGACAATGCAAAAAATGTATTTTCAATCACATTTTGACGTTTAAGTTTTTAAATGCTGTTGGCATATCTCCAATTAAAATTCGCCAATTTTCAGACCGATGATTTCCTAATACATTTTCTATTAGTGATTTCACAGAATTCCAGCGCAATAGCTCCATATCATTCAACATGTAGAAACAGGGACGATTTCTGTTTCTACCTGTTCCAGGTATACCAATAGAATACCAGGCAAAAATATCTAAATATTTTGATATTTTCTGGTTGCATTGATGTTGGGTGCATAGTGTGTAGTCGTGTTTTATGGCATGGTATTGCAGAAACGAGTTGCGTAGTGTGTACCTAACATTAGAATTAAAATAAAATAAAGTCATACATTTTTACATATTTGTATTTTCTTGTGCGGACAAAAACCGCACAAATCGGTCTTGTAAAAACTTAAGTAACGTATTCTATTGTTATACCTGGAACAGGTCCCGGCTTTGGTTTTTTTACAAATTATGTTCATGAAGGGCTTGACAGGTACTTTGATAAAAAATTACAGTATAAATAAGAGTTCCTCAACCCCTTCAATGTCATATGGCGAGTGCTATTATCTAAGATGGAAGCGTGTAACAAGTTTCATAACTTTTGTTATGTGTGTGGGAAATATACAAATATGCCAAGTCGCCGTAAAATGACTACTGAAACAATTAATTTGTATGAAACATATTTTTCTTTAAGTGTCATATGTGGCAAGAGTTGGTCACCATCAATAGTGTGTACAAAGTGCATTTAGCATTTAAATAAGTGGAAAAAAATGGAGATACTATGCCATTTGGTGTTCCAATGATTTGCAGAGATCCCATACTCCATATTGAAGATGAGTGTTATGCGTGCATAAATAATACAGCCGGCATGAACAGAAGAAAAAGTGGTTCTATATCTTACACTGCAACAATATATGCTCAATATCCGCTGCCACATTCTGACGAAATTCTTGTTCCGGATAGCCAAATTCCAACAGAAGATATTCCCTCAATAATTCAATCTGTTGAAACCTGTGGAGCAGCTGCATCGATGTATTAACCGTCATACATCACGATTCCATGTAACCACAACGAAATTACGCAAAATCGTCTGGATATAATGGTACGACGCCAGTACAATACACGGGATTGGGCTATACGTGAAGAAAGCAGATTGCATAGAAATAATATTATTGAATTACCACTTGTGCCGATGGAAAAGATTTTGCTTCCTCCACTCCACATTAAACTGGGTATTGTAAAAAATTTTATAAAAGCATTGAACCCAGATGGAATTGCTTTTACCGAATTGCGCCGATTTTTTCCACGATTAAGCGGCATGAAAGTAAAAGACGGTATGAACTCTAGCTACTTTATTAAATTATGACGTTTTCTTTTCTGGTTTCTTTTAGGTGTGGTTCACATTCAACATCGGCCCTTGAAATTTAACCACCCTTTATATCCTTATTCTGTATTTTCTATTCAGTCTTAGTGCAAATTTTGTTTGAAAGACAATTTTACGACCAACATAATTTATGTTAAATATTTTGAAAAAAAAAAATTAAATAGGGCTTTTAGAGGAGATGCCTATATCTCGGGAACTACTGGGTGCTTGATAATTTGTAATACATTAAATAAAAGATATTAAAAATACCTTTCCAACGAAAAGAGTATTTTTTGACCCGAATTTTTGTTTTTTGGAAATGGTTCTATATGGCAGCTATGACAAATTATGGGCCGATCTTCTTAAATTTTGGAACAGTTATTTTCATGCATATGAGGATATTTCACTTCGAATTTCAACATAATAACGGTATATTTAAGATATATATTAGTATTAACGTGTTTTTCGGTAGTGGACCTTATGTGGGGGATATAGTCAAATATGGACCGATATTCTCAAAATCCAGCAGTTTGATTTATTTCAAAGATGTAATTTTTCATACTTAGCATAAAAAAAATTTATAATTCATACTTTAATTTGCAAAAAAAAAAAATAAAAAAATTTAAAAACACAAAAGTTATAAGCAGTTCAAATCATTCAGTCAAACTTGACCCACCCTGTACTATAGTACTCGTACATACATACTTATTTTGGTTTTGTTTTTTGATTTTGTGGTAGGAAACTAAACTGGAAAAGAAACTAGTAACTAAAAAAATTAAAATAAATATGTAATTGTTTAAAATATCACTAGAATGTGTGAGCGTATACAGTTTGATACAAAGTGCAATTGTTATCGTATAATGATCATAATATTTGCTTTTTCAAATATAAAAATTATAAAAGCAATAATAACTGAATATACGCACTTCAAGAATTACTGACCAGCCACCAAACAGACAATCCATCAATCTTACTACGTCTATTGAGTATTTTAATATTGTTTGTTATTGTGTTTGAACGACAAAAAAAAACAAGAATTTTAATAAAAAATTAATTAAAATTGAAAATAATAAAAACAACAAATTGTAATGCAAATACACAAAAACATTTCCCTGTTTCATTCATTCTAGATTACAAAACAAACTAATCGAAGAGAACATTCTAAAAGAGACAAAAATATCATGTGAACATTTAACACCCGAAATACCCCTGTATTTAATAACACCTGAATGTAGACTGTTTCACGAGCCTCAGCTTGATGTGGAAAATCGAATATTTGAAAATGACCCATTTTGGGCATTCTATTGGCCGGGAGGTCAAGCTATAAGCAAGTAATTAGGAGCAATTTAATAAAATTTACCTTTTTTTTACAGGTGTTTGATTTTTTTCAGATTTGTTTTGGAAAATCCAGATTTGGTCAAGAACAAGTCCGTTTTAGATGTTGGTAGTGGTTGTGGTGCCACTTCAATAGCAGCGATCATGAAAAATGCAAAATATGCTGTAGCCAATGATATTGATGATAGTAATTATTTATAATTTCAAAAATCCATGTTACTGGCATTCATATTTCTTAAATTTCAGCTGCGGGTTATGCTGCTCTGCTAAACGCAAAATTGAATGAGATAAATGTAGAAAAGTTACAAACCTCGAGTAATAATTTAATTGGTTGCGATATTTCCGAGGATATTATTTTCATCGGTGACTTATTTTATGATGAAGAAATAGCCGAAATTCTATTACCGTGGTTACACAAGTGTAGCAGTGAGGGAAAATTAATTTTTATTGGAGATCCTGGACGTCATGGTTTAACTGAGAATCGTTTGAATTTTATGAAAAAATTAGCCACTTATGAATTAACGGAAAATTGTTGTATAGAAAATAGAGGCTTTAAGAACGTTAATGTTTGGAGATTTCAATAAAATTTAAAATTAACATTAAATTCTAAACGTAGAGCTAGAGTGTTTTTATAATGGATACGACAAAGTCTTACGTACCGGAGTAACTCGGGTTATATAGATATACTAGCTTTTTGTACCCGACGTTACCCGGGATAATATTGATTTTTTATTCCTGGCCGCTGATCATTTAACATTTTGGTATTTTATTTCAGGAATAGCACAAAAACGAAGCATATTTCGTGTGCAAAGTGGCAATTTGTTATGTAGAAGAAAAGAAAACATTCAGGCAACTCAAATTTTTTTATGGGACAGCATATTTTCAAAACAAAATCCATTAACGACCTATATTTCGAAAAACAAGTTTTTGGAAAAAGCCATTTTGACATTCAAATTTTAAATCTCTGGTAGGGCGCTGATGATAGCTGTTGGTTTTCTTAATTTTGCTAATCGTAGATTTTTTGTAAACCTGCATTTCAAATCGTAATAGTCTTCGTTTGAAAATTGTGTTCTTTTTTTCATTATTAAAGGAACAGATGCCCCGATTAAGTAGTTTTGTATGTACGACTACTGTTTATATAAAACAAGTAAGAGTGCTATATTCGGCTGTGCCGAATCTTAAATACCCTCCATCTAAACGTAATAAGAAATACAAAAACTACACTGGTTATAGGACTAGAATATTCTTATTTTCTGTGTTTTCTATTCAGTCTTAGTGAAAATTGTATTAGTATTTGATATATTGTTTGAAATACAATTTTACGACCAACATAATTTATGTGAAATATTTTGAAATTTTGTCTAATTTTCACCATTTTTAATTGATTTAATTACCAATTCTTACCATAATTTACAGAGTTTGTCTGATATTCATAATAATCTTGAGTGTAATTTAACAGAGTATAAAAAGGGGAACAATTCGGTTTTAGTGACTTTGCTAAAAAAAAACAAAATCAAATAGGGCTCTTAGAGGAGATGCCAGCAAAAAAAATTTGTTGGCGGTCACGCCTATTTTTGAGGGGACCGGCCCGTAAAGTTGAAAATATATAGGCCTATATCTCGGAAACAACTGGGTGTCTGATAATTTGTAATACATTAAAAAGTATTAAAAATACCTTTCTAACGATATATATCATGATTATATATATGGACCGAATATGGGTTAAATCCGAAAAGAATATTTTTTGACCCGAATTTATTTGTTTTTTGGAAATGGTTCTTATATGGCAGCTATGTCAAATTATATATCACAAATCTTCTTAAATTTTGGAACAGTTATTTTCATGCATATGAGGATATTTCACGTCGAATTTCAACATAATAACGGTATAGTTAAGATATATATTAGTATTAACGTGGATTTCGAGAGTGGACCTTATGTGGGGGATATAGTCAAATATGGACCGATATTCTCAAAATCCAGCAGTTTGATTTAGGCATGTATGTAAACGATCCGTGTAAAACTTTGGATTGGTACCCTTATTTATAAGAGATTTATGAGTATTAAAGTGATTTTCGGAAGAGGGCTTTATATGGGGCATACGGTTAAAAATAGACCGAAATTCACAAAATTTTGTGGGATGATTTTTGTATATATTTAAATGATCTGTGCAAAGTTTTGAGTCGGTACCGATATTTATGTATGGGAGCTATGAACAATTCTGGGCCGACCACCATAAAATTTTTTTTTTTTTTTTTTTTTTTTTTTTTTAACTTCCCTTTATTATTACACCTGTCAACAAGATGACAATAAGTAATTTAATTTACAGAGGTGGGATGATAATTATCTTAAATCAGTACCTAAGATAACTTAAATCGAATTATTGAATGATAAGTAATATATAAATTTTTTAGTATCGCTCAGCTAGATCTGAAGGTGTAAACCGTTTAAGTCTTCTAGGTGCCAGGATTTCGTTTGCCGGCAACTGTCTGAGTTCCATGTTGGAATGTTGTGTTAAACGAGTTGTATGTTTAATGCTGCTGATACGGATAATTTCTTTTATTGTTTAGACGTTTAGATCTCGATGTATGTCCTCATCTCTAATATACCATTCTGCGTTGACAATAGTTCGCAATATTTTAGATTGAACTCGTTGAATAATTTTTAAGTTTGTTGTGCTAGCTGTACCCCATATTTCTACCCCGTACTTCCAAATTGGCGCTATAATTGTGTTGTATATAAGTAGTTTGCTTTGAGTTGTTAGTTTAGATTCTCTCCCTAACAGCCAAAATAATTGCCTAAACCTGTTGTTTATTTCTTTTTTCTTTTGAGTGATGTGATCTTTCCAGTTAAGTTTTGAGTCAATTATAATGCCAAGATACTTCGCCTTTGTATCCATAAGAATTGGTAGAGTATTTATTTGGATAGGTTGAAAGTTTGTTATCTTTCTATTAGTGTAGATTACTTGAATTGTTTTATCACTGTTTACTTGAATTCCCCAACTACGGAACCAATTCATTGTATTATTGAGCAGTTGTTGTAAGTTTTGCATAGCCCATTTGATGTTTGCGTGTGATGATAGTAGAACAGTGTCGTCAGCAAATGTTGCTATCATATTGTTATTTGTTGTAGGAGTTGGAATATCTGATGTAAACAGGAGGTAAAGCATTGGTCCGAGGACACTACCTTGAGGTACTCCAGCTTTTATAGAAAGTATTTTTGAATACTCGTCTTTATATTTAACATAGAATCTTCGGTTTTGTAGGTAGTTTTGTAGTATTAAGAAGAATTCTTTTGGCAATTGATTTTTTAGTTTATGAAGAAGACCTTTGTGCCATACGCTATCAAACGCCTTTGCAACGTCGAGGTATGTTGCAACGCAAAAGTTTTTTTTGTCAATATCAGACGATATTTTATTTGTTACTCTATGAATTTGTTGTATAGTAGAGAACTTTCGCCTAAATCCAAATTGGTGTTTGGGGATGAGTTGTCTTTCTAGAAGAATTGGTTCAATACGTTCATAGAAGAGTTTTTCGAAGATCTTTGACAGCAGTGGCAGAAGGCTAATTGGCCTGTAAGATGTTGTTTTTGAGGCATCTTTGTTTGGTTTAGGAATAGCGATTATCTCAGCGACTTTCCATACTTTTGGGAAATATTTAATATCTATAACTGAATTAAATAAATTTCTTAAATAGACTAGGGCCTTATTCGGCAATTCTTTTAGTAGTTTTCCGGTGATCTGATCATAACCAGGAGATTTATTATCTTTTGTTGTTTTTATAATTTTTTTAATTTCATTAATTGAAATTCTTCTGATATGAGAGTTGGAAGAGCTGTTTGGAAAACTTTGAAGAGTTATATCCTTTCGTCCATTGGATTTGTAAAGGTTTTAGAAAAATGATCTGCAAGAACATTAGCTTTTTCTTCATTTGTGCGGGCCCATGTGAGATCAGGTTTTTGGATCGGCGGCTGATGTAAAATTCCATTATTTATTTTTTTGGTTGCTTTCCAGAGCGAGTAATTTGTTGTAGCTGATGAGCCAAGGTTAGTAAGATATCTTTGTAGTTTATCTTCTTTGTCCTTCTTTAGCAAGTTTTTGAGATCTTTTGTGAGCCTATTAAGGTGGGTTTTGTCCTGAATTGACCTTGTAGTTTGCCATCTTTTTCTTAATCTTCGTTTGGCTTTTATTTTCTCTTGGATGTGAGGTGGGATACTGAATTTATCTACTGTGTGTGTTCTGGATGGAGTAGAATCACTAACCGCGTTTATAAGCGTATCATTGAAAAAAGTTATAGAATTATCCAATTCTTCTTCGGTTTTTAGCGATATATTTGTCTCGAGTTTTGTCTCTAAGATTTCTCTGAAACAATCCCAGTCGGTTTTCTTGTTGTATATAAATTTATTTTGATTGGATAGAAGTACATCGGTTTGGTATATAAGTACCACTGGAGAGTGGTCAGAAGATAATTCAAAGCATGATTTTATATTTAGATAATCATGTCTTATATTCTTGGTAATAAAAAAGTCTAAGAGATCTGGGGCCAAATTACCGCATACGATATCGAGTAAAATTTATCGTAATTTTCTTATTTGAGATTATGGCATACGATATCGAGCTAGAAATTTAGTACATTTTATAGTAATTTCGATATCGAAATCATTATTCGATACGATAGCTCATTCGATCACGAATGCGGTAATTTGGCCCCTGGTTTTTTGTGAATGTTTGTAGGCCAGTAAGTAGGCTCTCCAGTACTTATAAATTTGCATTTGAATTCATTTATTGCCTCTAGTAAATTTTTTCCTTTCGATAGTGTTAATCGAGATCCCCAAACTGTATTTTTGGAGTTAAAATCACCACCCACTATAAACCGATTCCCAAGAGATTTAAGGAGTTCAAGATATTCAATTTTTGTGTTATGTTTCGGCGGGCAGTAGACTGCAGATAATACAAATGGACCGTGTATATCTTCTATTAAAATGGAAGTAGCTTGAATATAATCTTTTCTAAAATTCTGTAATTCAGTACATTTAATGGATTTTCGTATTATTATTGCTGTACCCCCATGCGCTGTGTTGTCAGGATGATTTGTATAAAAGATTGAGTAGTTTGGTATGGCTATAAAGCTTTTTTGCGTGAAGTGGGTTTCAGAGACAAGTAGCACGTCTACTGAAGAGCGATTTAAAAATAATTTTAGTTCGAGTGTGTGTTGGATAAGCCCGTTCGCGTTCCATTGTACTATATTAAGTTTACTTAGTCTGTCCATCGAGCTTAGTTAGAAGTACTGTGATAATGTTCATCATGTTAGATACTTGAGAAATCAGTTGCTTCATCATATCTTTAAGGTCTTGCATATCATTACTTATTTGCGGTGTAGTGGAACTGAATAAAGAATTACTAATAATGGACATTTCCTCAGTATTAGGGTTTTGACTCTGTGCTGTTGCTTGAGCGTAAGTCACTGTTGGATTTATTCTACTTTTTGTTGTAGGTACGTTTCGAGAATTATCAGCTTGTTGTGTTTGGTGTTCTTGGACGGTTATTTTTTCTTTGTTTCTTAGTGGTGGAAATTGCTTAATTTTGAGGGATTTGTATACCATACATCCTTTATAATTTGCGGTATGGTTTTCACCGCATAACGCGCATTTAATATGTTCGCTTTTCTGTTTGATTGGGCAAAGCATAGTTTTGTGATCTCCATATAAAATTTAGTGCAACAATTTATTTGTCTATAAAGAGTATTTATGTCAAATTTTAGCCGTTTGCAATTATTTATATCTGTTTTATACGTATTTAAGTGAATTTTGGAAGTGGACTTTATATGGGGTCTATGGTCAAACATGGACCGAAGTAAAAAAAATTTCGTTTTGCGATTTCTTTTTGCATAAAACTTATTTTTGCTGAATTTTGTCTTGATATTCCAATTTTATAGGCATTTATGTATAATTCAGCAATATTTCGGGAAGATTTTTTTGTATGGGGGCTATGAGAAATCATGGACCGATTCTTGCTATTTTGCGCAAACTTTCTTCTTTTATCATAAAAACAACGTATGCAAAATTTCATGGTATTATCTGCAATATATTTCAAAATATTGCAATAAAATGGAAAAATAATATCAAATTTTTATGGAGGTTGTCTCACATATTGGTCCATAACTCTGGTTGGCCTAAACCGATTTTGCTGATTTTAAATAGCAAACTTCTCAAAAGCATGTCTGACAGAATTATTGAAGATTTGGACCCCGAAGATATCGGCGGACTTCAGAAAATTGATTTCAACATCCAGACAGACAGTCAGACGGACATGGCTTAATCGACGCCGCTATCTATAAGGATCCAGAATATATATACTTTATAGGGTCGGAAAATTATATTGTGGAAATTTCACACGGAATGACAAACTTATATATACTCTTCTCATGAAGGTGAGGGGTATAAAAATATGGGTAACATAAAAAAACATTAAGGTCATCAAAGCTAGTGGACTATAAAATGTTTGATCTCTTAAATGAAAATATACTTATGGGTCGATTATGTATAGCAACCAAACTGGAGTTGGGTTGCCAATAGGCAACGCAACTGACGTGCAAGTTGTTATTATGTAAGGCAACTTTCGTTTTTAACATGTTTGTCGAATTTTCGGGTAGAAAAATATATAGTATGTACATTAGGGGTGGAATAGTGTTATATGGAAATCCTTAGTAACACAATTTGAATACGTTCTAGATTTAAATAGGGTTCTAGACCCTTAATTTTGTAGGGTTTGGCAAAAAAATGCATGAGCCAAAAAATTAGGGGGGTGGGATGGGGGTAAATGGCGCCTCATCGGGGTCAAAAGTAGGAGAAAACGAGACAAAATCCACGTAAAGATTCATAACTGTCCCTGAGTCGCACTTACAGGGTTAAAATGTGAGACCGACCCACACTAATATTTCCTTTCCTACATTTTTTATGAACACACCTACCCCCTATCTGCCCTCCTTAAAGGTGCTCCCATACAAAATATTAATTTTTATAAAATTAGCCCTCACCACCCTAACTAGCCCCAGATTGCTCATAGAGGAGTAAAATGTATGACCGACTTTAATATTTTTGTTGTCTTAACATTTTCTAAGAACATACCTATCCTCCATCTTCAGTCATTAGGGTGGTCCCCATACAAAAATTTGAATTAAGAAAAAAAATTGTATATACATATTTTTGTAATTGTAACAAATTTATTTTGTTTATTTTACTTTAAATAGGGGATTTACCGATTATTTGCATGGATTTATGTATTAATCTTTTTATTAATATTTTGTTACTTCTTAAAGAGTTTTGAAGTGAGTACGTAGTGAAAAAAAGTTTACATTCTTGTGTTATATATTTTGAAAGTGTTCAATTGTGTTTTATTTTACATTAATAAGTGCCCCTATTGCCGTTCTCAACTCAACTAAGTTTGGTCGTCTGTCAGTCAACCCGACTTTAACTCTACATTAACTCTACTACATATAAGTTGTGAATGGCAATACCGATTTATGAAAGACGACCAAATTATTAAAAAAGTTGTGAACCGTAATAGGGGCAAAGGTAAAAGAAATTAGTACCGTAATTAAAAATTAAACAAGGTTAGTACTTAATAAATAAATATGTAGGTTGGCATGGAAATAATTATATTCCTATATTAGTTATAAAATTTTTATATTAAAAAATGGCATCAACATCGATGGGCAAAGCGAGCAGTTTGAGATCGCATAACGGACTCTTTTTGAGTGGACAACCATGCTCGAATATAACGGGAACAAAGTTGCCGTCTAGACAACAAGTGCTTAAACAATATTTTTATGGCACTGGACAGCGTAAAATAAGTGCTGACGAAAGTGCATATTTGGTAACTGACACTGTCATGGTTTTTTTGGCATCAAGCGTTTATTCCGACGAAGCACAGGGGCGATGTGAAGAAAAAGGTACATTCTTTGGTCACTGAATGGTCAGCAATACAAAAAAATACATTAAGAAGTAGCGACACGCAAAAAAAAAGAGGCTGAATTTGTCGAGAAACTGGATGATCTTTTTGACATCGCGCATGCCAATGTACTCGAAATGGGAACCCATCCGGAAGATATAGCTTTTTTGCAACTGCAAAGAGAAAAGGGGCGTCCAGGATGCATGGCGGGTGTTAACAAGACTCTAGCTAAAAAACAGAAAAGACGAGCGGAACGAAAAAACCTGGAAGAAGAGCAGAGAAAACGCGCAAAACTTCAAAACGAAGCTGCAGTAGCGAGTAATTATTATTAATACAATACAATTATAATAGAAATTTGCAGTGTAATTATGATATTTACAAATGTGAACTGTTTAATTTTAGTTAGCAAGATTTCACTCCCTGAATCGAGTGAATCAGACATAGAGCTCGAAGCTGCCGATGATGGTATGACTTTGCCTAAGCAAATACCTAAAGGATCAAGAGGCAGAATCGAATGTATTACTCCGGATCTTGCGTCTGTTTTCGACAGATGTAAAATATCAGACATATCAGGAGTTCGTATATTGATTGCAGCTGCACAAGCTTTTCAACTTGATCCAAGCATGTATATTATAAATCGAAAGTCCCTCCGTCAAGCCCGTACAAAAAATCGGCAGCATTTTTGAAGGAAAACCCAGAGGTAAGCCATATGCAATAAAAATTATATTTCGTAAAATTTAGCACGAGTACTTTTTCAGTTGACTGAAACAAAATTTTTTAATGTGCACTGGGATGGCAAAATGTTTCCGGACTTGCAAGGCAGCAATACAAAAGTGGATCGACTTCCTGTTATAGTCACATATGATGGAAAGGGGCAGCTTCTGGGAGTACCAAAGATACCATCGGGTAAAGGTAAAGGCAAACGTATTGCGGATGCTGTTTACGGGATTTTACTTGAATGGAAAATCACTGACCGCGTTCAAGCTATTTCATTTGATACCACATCCACAAATACTGGGCAATTTCAAGGTGCGTCTCTTTTGCTGGAGCAAATACTAAAGCGAGATCTTTTCTATCTGCCATGTAGACATCACATTTATGAATTGCTGTTATTGATTTGATGCTAAATTCGGTAAAATGTCTGCGCCAGGAGTGTCAATGTTTTCTCGTTCTAAAGGGCAATGGCAAAAAATTAAAGATAAACCTTATAGTTGTGGCATAGAAGATAATAGTGTTGCAGAGAAAATACCAATTGAAGTTCAATTAGAGATCAAGTCTTTTTCCTTAGCGCAACTGAAGGAAAAGCAACCTAGAGACGATTATAAAGAGTTTCTTGAAATAATTTTATTGTTCCTTGGTGAAAATATTCCATATTATCATTTTAGACCACCAGGAGCCGTCAGCCATGCTCGATGGATGGCTAAAGGCATATACTGCATAAAAATATTTTTATTTCGAAAATATCTCGGCTTGTGCGAAGAAGAACTAAGTGGACTTCGCGATATTACAGTTTTCATTGTAATACTTTACGTGAAAGCTTAGTTTAACAGCACAAGTGCAATCGCAGCTCCAAATAATGAGTTAAATTTCTTAAAAGCGATTGCTGATTATGCTTTAATTTTTTTTTTTTTTTTTCTAAAAAACTTTTTTTTTTTTTTAAAACAAACACAAACTGCGAAGCTTTTGGCTTGTCTGCAGAAAACACCCAGAGTCTTTGGCGGGAATCGAACCCGCAACCCTCTGACTGATAGTCCGGCATGCTATTGCCTAGTCTATCGCAAAGATTGTGGAAAAGATTTTCTGGACATCTTTGGTATCTCAGCGGAGAAGCTGTCTTTCTAGCATTATTTGATAAAAATGTCCCCTACAACACCAAACGTAAAATAGCGAACGCAATTCGTGCATTTAAGAATGATATGTTTAAGAAAAGCGATGACAGCGAGGAAGAAGACGACGGGCGCTAGTAAATTAGACGATTACGACAGCAGTAGTAATCAAAATCGTTCAGTCCATATTTTTGTATTTAAAGGTGTAAAAAGAATTACCGTGGACTCACAACAAATAAAGGAAGAACTTATTAATAATGATTTAAGCCAATACATAACACCTGAAACAGCCAAATTTTTCGTACGCTTTGGACTATCATTGGACTTTATAGTTACCGATCCAGAAATCTGGGAAGAACGCAAAGATTACCAGCAAGCTATAGAAATATTGCGTAAATTACATGTTGTCAATGACGCTGCCGAAAGAGGAGTAAAATTAATAGAAGATTATAACAACATATTGTGCCGCACACTGTGGCCGTGTAGTGCATTTAATGGCCTTAAATCAAGGAGGTTTCGGAGCTTCATGAAATTTTGCACACATTTATGTTAAATTTTTTAAGAATTTTAGTTTTTTTTTTTTTTTAATACGCCCACTTTTACGCCCACCTCCCATACAACTTAAATAGAAAATGTGGCATAACTTCCATGATTTTAAATATATCAACTCAATTTTCATAAAACGTTAATATTATAATTGTAGAATGAGCTCCTGAAAATATGAACTTAATCCGCCCACCTCCCATACAAATGATATTTCAAAAATGCCATATCTTCTGTAAATTTGTAACTAGAATGTTTATTTTTCGCAAAAATGCATATAACATCTATCAAATGCTGTTTTGAAAATATGAAGAAAATCCGCCCACTGTAACACCCACCCCCCATACAACTCTAATACAAAAATTTTGTCAGTTTCACTCTATTTCATTTACTAACAACTTTTTTACATCTTCGTGATAATCTAATTTTTTAAGCTTAAATTTCGTTCTAAATGAATTGATATATGGGTCGGTGGATATCAACAAATGATGCATTACGTCTTCGTTAGTAGAACAGCGCCCAGTCTTGCGCGAGTGATATAGCCTATAACGTCTATAATCTTTGTTCCTCGCTTCCTGTGCTTCTTCTGATAACATTACTTTGAAAAATAAACCATATGTTAATTTAAAATGTATGAAACAAATTGTATATTTAACCTACCTATAGGTAGAATGGCCTCAGATACAATTTTGCTACCATGTATCAAAACTTTATGCACGAGTAGCAAAGAAAGAAAGAATGCGCATTTGTTTTTGCACGCGTAAAATAACGCATATTTTTTACTGTAATTTTTTGGTTTTTCATTGTTTTTTCGGCGGCGGGCAAATTGGGGCAGGTTTTTTTTTTTTAGTCTGTTAGCTGAGACTCTCAGCTTTAATTTGGTATATGACTCCATGTGTCGCACTGCTTCGCACACAACTAAAAGTCTAAAAGAAAATCATAAATGTTTATTTTTTTGGCTCAAAATATATTGTCAAAGGAAATTTTTTTTTTAAATTTTTTAAAATTTTTTTTTTTAATTTACATAATGCTTAATGTCTATTTTCAGTGAAAAAATACTTATAAGGAACATTCGGTGTATAGTTTATAAGTAACAAGCTTTTGAATATAACATAGAAAACTATCACATTTAAGACTTGTTCACATACTTCAACTTTGCGCTGCTCGCGACAGAAAACCAATGGAGGTATTTGCATGAAATTTTCCATACATGACCTTCAGATAGTTTTTAACCATCTGTGCAAAAATCATCAAAATCGGACAGAAGGTCCAAATTGATTTATTGCCGCAGTGGCCACAGTGTGTGCCGTAACGAGGAAGAAAAAATATTTTTGCTTCAAGTTGTCGCTGAAAATAGATCAAAATATCCTTCGCATAATAAAAACGAATTAATTTAATTATCGTTATAATAAATATTAATCAATTACAAAAATATATAAAATTTTTTTTTATTAAAATGTTTGTATGGGGACCACCCTAATGACTGAAGATGGAGGATAGGTATGTTCTTAGAAAATGTTAAGACAACAAAAATATTAAAGTCGGTCATACATTTTACTCCTCTATGAGCAATCTGGGGCTAGTTAGGGTGGTGAGGGCTAATTTTATAAAAATTAATATTTTGTATGGGAGCACCTTTAAGGAGGGCAGATAGGGGGTAGGTGTGTTCATAAAAAATGTAGGAAAGGAAATATTAGTGTGGGTCGGTCTCACATTTTAACCCTGTAAGTGCGACTCAGGGACAGTTATGAATCTTTACGTGGATTTTGTCTCGTTTTCTCCTACTTTTGACCCCGATGAGGCGCCATTTACCCCCATCCCACCCCCCTAATTTTTTGGCTCATGCATTTTTTTGCCAAACCCCACAGAATAAGAGGTTCTAGCATATCGAAATCAAGAAGTCGATCACTATCCCACCCCTAATGTACATATACATACATATATACAAATATAAATAATTTAACAACAAAATTAATAACATTTAAAATTTACCCATTAAAATAAAGTCAAAGCAATCACAAATTCTCGGTTGCCATGTTCGGCAACTGAAGTTGCCAGTTGCCATCTGTAATATGTTTTTGGCAACTGTCAACCGAACTGAGGTTCAGTTAAAATTTATTTAAACCCCAAGTGAGACATACGAATTCCACATTTACATCAGTTAGTACTTATGTCTAAATCAACCGCTTTATACAATATAAACAGGAAACGTCTAAACATACTATATAATTCGGAGTCGAGAGGTTTAAGGAAAATTATTGCAATTTACAACAAATTTTATTATTGTGACATTTAGTTTTGTTTTATTTTTGCATTTTAAGAGCATCTTGAATGTAAATTTTATAATTATAATTTATAATAATCAAATTTCAATTGGTTTCTTACTCTGTATTTGTGTACGTACAATTTATATATTTGTTCGCTTATATATTAATAATTCTAATCAATAAACAACTATAATGTTTGCGTATTACAAACATTTGTTTAATTTTATATTACTTTTTATAATAATATTTTACAGATTGATTTCATTTCATTTTTATAATGTGTAAAAGAAGATAATTAAAAAATAGTATAAAAACAAAAAAAAAAGACATTTAAAACTTAATAGATGTTTTCTTTTTTTAAATAATTATACTTAATGAAATTGTATTGTTTTAATATTATTTTATTATATAAGACTTAGAACTAATTAATGTTAGACTAATCATAATTATCATTAGTAAACAAAATAACTTACACATGTATTGCTTAAATTTATAATTAAAACACTTAAAAGATTTAAATAGAAAGCATTTCTATAATAATTATGTAAAATAATATTAACAAAGACTTTTTTAATTTTGGCGCCAAAATTTTAAGGATTTTAATTTTTGAAATACATTTGAAAATCTGTAAATATAAAAAAATTGTTTTATATTTGTAAATGATAAATAAGTTTAAAAAAATGCTAGGATTCTTTATACATTTAATTGGGAATATTATATAAAGTAATAGAAATAAGAAAAAACACTTTAAGTGTAACGATAAATTGGAATTTCGAATATTTTTTAAATATTAAACTAAAGTGTTAAGTTAAACTAATGGAGGGAGGCAACAATTAACTAAAAATAATATATAAATATTATGTATGTTATGCTTGTTAATCTTATTTCAATATAACTTCTTCGCTTATTAAAATTATTATATTTTTGGAAATTGGATTAAAAATAAATTGCTTTCTAAAATTATTAGATCTGTGATATTATCAAACATATATGCAAATAAGATACATACAATTTAAATCTTATTATATGCATATGAATCCAAAAGACTACATTTTTTAGAAATAAACTCGACCGTATATCGAATGCCATAAGTTTAATTTATTTGTATAGAGGAGATAAAGAACATCATGATCTTTTTACGCATTTAATTGGTGAATTCCTGGTAAGCTTTTTTGTTTGGTGATTTAGTATCAAATATTTCATATTTTACCCACTTGTCGCTGTTTTTCTAAATTTGTATAAACATTTTCTAAGAAAATAATGACTTCATGCAAAAATTTAAATGTACTTCAAAAAATAAATCTTTTATCGCACAAACATAAAACTTTACAAAAACACACTTCAAGTTAGATAATTATTGTTTCATGTCTGTTATCAATATATATATGAATAAGGCAAAACTGAACAGTCAGTGAGACATTTTTGCGTCATACACCTTTTGCATAAACCCATTATGCTGCGGAAACTGCAATCTTATTCGGGACTTTTATAATTCGAGAAATATTTCAGAATATAATTTTAACATTAAACAAATGGGAAACATTAAACAGCATCAAAATCATTTTCATATCACTACACTTCCACCACTGAAATATAATTTGGATCAATAACTTCTGCTTGTTCACATCCAACCAATAACAACATGAAGTGTCAGGATCTTCAATATTGAAAAAAAAAATTTTTAAAATACTAGTATTAACTAACACTCGTCAATGATAAATATGCTAGAAGTTAATAATCAATACTTATGAATCTTAATGATATGTGATGAAGACTTTCAAATTTAAGAAAATTATCATTTAAAATACGGGAAGCTTAATATTTTGTTTTACTTCCAAAACAAGACAAGCGATTTTGATTCAACACCAGCCTCTTATTGTTTTCTCCTATAGAATAAACTTAAAAGTCGTTTTATGAAGCTCATTTTCTAAAAAAAAATTTAGAATTTTTACACAGCCAAATACGGAACACTCTAATGTACATTATTTGAAACCATTACTACTTTCTAAAATAGTTAAATTTCCTTATCAATGTGTATGTCGACATGATTACTACGTACGATCAATTTAATATTGTTATCGCGATTTTCATTCTCTGCACATCGTAGTCATCGTGTGGGTGGTATTCCAACAAAATGGCCTACAGAACGCTCTAATATGAAATCATTTATATAGAATATGTTATTCATTTCTGCTTAAACAAAATAAATGGTGTTGAAATTTTTCGATAAAACTTCAAAATAGTTCTCGATTAGAATTGAGCATTCTGAGGTTGTGATTATCGATAGTGGTCATTTAATATGAGATTAATTTGTTATAAATTTAAGATATTCGAGTTGAATTTCATCATCACAAAATAAAATATGCATGCCACATAAGGCATTCATGAGAGGTTACTATGTGATTAGCACGATAAATTCCATACTATAAACAAACCCCAAATTAATTTGCCCTGAAGTGGAAATTATCAAACAAATTATGAGGTCTGAATCACTTTGGCCTGATTGGATTTTTTTGCTCCAAAATCAGCTTTTTAAATTATTTCTTAAAAGCAGATGGGTTTCAACCCACTTCACAGATCTCACTATATAAAATTTAAAAAGTGTTATTTAACAGAAAAACGTAATTAGTACATGTTTATTTACCAAAAATTCTTAAAAATAGTACAAGTACTAAGAAAGAAATGATTACTTATTAGTTGTTTTTATAAGAGAATTAATAGAACAAAATATTTATAGATATTCGAACTACAAATAAAAGCAGAAAACAAATAATAAACTTAAAGAAGAATGGTTTGAAAAAATAAAAGTGCAACAACATTTTGTTTATTCAATTGGACAACTAAATCTTTAAATATTTAAATATCGAAAATTCTAATATAGAAAATTTACATATACAAATACATACAGAAAAAGTTTGATCAATTATTTTCTATAAAAGACATATATTTTCTTAATTTTGTTTAATTACTGTGATATAATTCTATGTTTAGATTTGTGCCTCGAATTGGGAATGAAAATAATTTTTAAGAGCCAATATTTTCTATTTTTTTGTTTGTATTAACGACAAAGACACTTTATATCTTGTTTAATAAATAACAAAAAACTAATTGGGAGCTTTTTTCTTATGATTGTTTTAATTCTAAGAGAAGATAACTAAGTTCAATAGTAATAGAATTGAAATAAAGGTTTTAAAACAAAATAAAAAATATACAAATAAATGGGAAAATTACATCAACTATGTGTGTATATCATCTTTATATGTATGTATATAGAGTATCTATGTATTTATGTATATATTTATAATAAATCAATAATAATTAATAAAAAGAGCACAGCGGTAAGATAGAAAAAATGAGGCATTTGTGTATTTTTGTGTGTGTGTAGGGAGCTGTTCATTCCGTTTCTGCCACCATTTTTAAACAATTTAACTTTCACATAATCGGATCCGGTCCTTGGCCCTCCAAATCGGAAACTTGACTTTGATAATGCAAAGCATGTTGGTATGCTTTCTTGACAGCTTTACGTTCTGTGGGCTTACGGGATTCAACAAGTTTTTGTTGATCCAATTCTTTGTCTATGCCCAATATCTCGAGTTTGATAGCGGGTAACCATTGCCAAGTTCGTTTGGCATCGAAAAATAAAACTAAGAATACCTCCATATCGTGGGGATAGTTTCTGCGCAAAGCTAATACATCGGAAGGAGGAGCAGGTAATGGCACGCCATTATAAACAAACCCCTTGGGGGTTTTTGGATCTAATATCAAGGCTGGATACCAAGGATAACCGCGACATTTTGCCCAGACCAGCTGTAAAGGCTCAAGGGGAGGTTTTAACAAATGCTGTGTCGTACTATTTAAGTTGGGATAATCATTGTTACTGTTGTTGATTTTCGCTTTACCATTGTTATTTGCTGAAAGAGTTGATGCTGCCATCTCCGTTGATGCAACGTTGTTATGACTTCTACGCGTTTTAGTGCTATTTACATTATTTGGTGTAGGCGTAGCGTTTCGTTGTTTAATGGAAGAACGTGTTGCCGTCTTAGCAACCGCAGAAGCAGAAGTGACATTATGAGCAGTTGGTATTAGCGATAAGTCAGCATTAGGCAGGTCTGAACCTAGCCGTCGCTTTTGTTTTGAACGTATTGTATTACGTACTCGTTTATCTAACGGTGTTGGCGTTCGTCGTGTAATGCTTCGAGTTTGTGTATCAGAATCAGCATCAACATTACCAACGTCACTATCACCACTACAACTCATGGCTTGACCATTGTTGGCTTGATCATCAGCTCCTATTGTAGTACTATCATTCATTTCTATATCTGGTCTTTCTCGGTTGATATTTCCATCCACTTCAGGCTCACTCTTATCATCGTCTTCATCTTCATCGTCCTCATCATCGTCGTCTTCGCTTGAATCGTAATCTGATCCGCTGCCGCTTACACTAAAACCAGAACAACTGCTACATGGACTACCGGAGATATCGCTCATGTCATCATCATCGCTCTCGCTTACATCGCGTTCATTGTTGGTGCGATAAACTCGAAATTTATCGGGAATATGTTGGTAGCTACTTAAATTAGATGCTGGCGTTAATGCGGGTGGCGCTGATGTTGGTGGTAATGTAGGTGGTTGCTGCACGATCCCCAAAATTGACGATGGTGTTGTTGATGACGCTGTCGTCAAACCTAATACACCAGTAACAACCCCAGGTGGCACACCAGTTCGATTAGGTGATTTTTTCGGGGACATTGATGAATTATTGCGCATTTCGGTCAATCTTTTATGTCGGGCATTACGTTTCGGTGATTTACCTGACAGGGTTGCAGAAACCTGATTAATGCTGGCAGACAGCGGCGTCAGTTGATTAAGGCCACCACTTAGTTTATTGCTTAATGATAAGGCTGAGGAGACAAGGGAAGCTGTTGCTACCGCAGATGTAGCAGCATTGTTAGTGGATGTTATAAGAGAACTCATTGTCGAGACTGGCGTTGATATGGCAGAGTTATGAATTTCTTCCTTAACGGGAGTTGTTGTGCTGGTGGTATTCGTCTCTGTGGGTCGTTTAAGTGCGGCCTGCGCTTTACGTGTAAACAGCACCGCAGTTCTGTAATAGCATGTGCGTTAGAAAAATTTTAATTTTCTTTTTTTTATTTCAAAATTAATAAATATTTTAATTGAAATCATAAATGATTTGGGGAAACAAAATATATGATATTTATGTAAATTCATTTAGCCTTTATCATTAATACGGGTTTTTATGAAATTAAAAATTTTTTATGATTATTTTAATAAAAAATTTTCTAAAGTTTTGAAGGAATTTACATATGTATATCTCAGCATTATTAAAACTGATAATAAACCTTTACAGTTTTGTAAACAGCCTTGACTGGTTGATAAGGAATATTACTAGATTTTAGGAATTAAACTGTAACAAATTTCTAGATTTTTTTCATTTTGCATTTTTTGTCATATGTGATATGTGATATAATGTAATATTGATATAGTCCCAATATTTTCATTGCGAAATTAAAGTAGACAATCTAAACAAACCTATAATGAATTTTGCAAAATTGTGATAATATAGAACATTTTTAAATTATGAGAGAAAATTAAAATTAATATATATTTCAGCGATTTGTTTAAAGTTTTTGCCCATATATGTATATAGTATAATAGGGATTACTGTTAATAAAGATTTAAAAATTTCATATATGTATATGAACCGGTTCCCTTAAAATTTACTAGAATTTACATTGTAGTCATTACTAGCATTTTTTAGAGTGTTATTCGCTTTTTCCAGAAGTGGGCGGTATAATTGATCGTAAAAAAATAGAGTTAATATGGGAGCTATGACTAAATACATATAGTATATATCGTCATAGAATTATGTTGCATAATTTGTGTTTATTTAGGTGCCAACATTTGTAACACACTCATGCTCGTTAAAGTGATTTTCGAATATAGGTTTTATATGGAAACTTCGGTCAATTATTTACCGATCTGCACAATGTTATTCTAAGTGATTTAGTTTTATATAGATCTTATTTCAGGCAAAATTTGTGTGGAACCTATATAGATCAGACCACTTTCGTCCCTAGGCCGAAAAAAGCATATCTTAAATTTTATCAAAATATCTTCCAAATTGCGACCTGTGCTTTGGGTTTACATGGACAGCCAGACTGACGGACATCGCTTAGTCGATCGGTATACAAATATCACCACATACGCTTAATACTCTCCTCATTATGTGGGTGTCGGGTATAAACAAGATTTATTATTAAAAGAAAATTAAATTGCATGATAGTCGGAAATGTTAACATGGTTAAATATAAACCCCCTTATTCATAAAAACTTACAACAGGTTTTTAAAATTTCCATACAAAATTTGTTTTATAAACCTCTTATAAACCTGTTATAAGTTTTATGAATATGGGCAAAAAAGATTTATTACAAATAAATTGCATGACTTATTTAACATATTCGGATATGTAAACATGATTAAATATAACAAAAGAATTAATATTGCTTGTCACACATGTTTTTCCAAAATTTTATAGCCAACTTTTATATAAATTTTATTTAAATTTTTTTATTTCGAATAACACTTAAAATGGGATTTATTGATTTAATTTTGTTTGGTAACGACTGACTACCTTTATTCATTGTTTTAAAAACTATTTAAGATATGCATATAATCAAAAATCAACATGGGTCAAATAAGAAAATAAATAATGGATATCTTAATTGTATAAATATACCCGCTAACTTATATCAATTTAAAAACAACTAAAGCAGCACAATTTCCCTAGCTTCTATTTCCAACAATTGGTAGAGACACAAATTATTATAACATTTTTAATATCATCCAGGAAAAAGATACATATGTATGTTTCCTACAAAAAATAATATTGATTTAAACGTTAAACATTAAAATAATCTGTATTTACATTATCACCACATACACTTTTATGCAATTGCATGATTTATTTCAAATTATCCTTTTGTTTAATAGAGAATTACAATTATGTACATATTTAAAAGTTAAAAAACATTTTTGTAATCTAACATAAAATAACTAGACATATGACAAAGCATATATTATAAATTACTAATGCTTACTGAGCAAATATTTAACTTATACGAATTTATTTTACTTTTTTAAATTATAAACGATTTTAAAAAGAACTTGTTAACGGTTTGGGAAACATCTAACTTAAAACATATAAATGTTAATTTTTGTGATGAACTTTTCTGGTCTAATTATGTACATAAGTACATTGAAATAAATACAAATTCACTACTAAAACAATATTAACTAAGTAATGAAATGAAATGTTCTTAGATGCACGATGAACTTACCAACAATGTTAAAGACAAGAGAGAGAGAGAGAATTCACACTCACCTTCTATTGACGCCCACAGGTGAAGCGCTGCTATTAAGGCTTTTAACTGGACTGCAAGGTGGTGTTTGTGTTGTATTATTACTAGCGCCTTTCGACTCTTCACCCATTGTATCATCGGCGTCTTCTTCATCCTCGCTACCGTTTGCTTGATTGTGAAGACTGTCGTTGTCATCATCTTCACTAAGATTATGATGATTCTGACGCGTAGGATGATGCTGTTGTCGAGAACGCGGAGGATTTCGTGCGGGTTTTCGACTGCGTTTTGGTGTTGATTGTACAAATTTTTCCTGCTGTTGCAGAAGGCTGATGACATGAGATTTAACTGGTGGCGTTGGTATATCAACATCCATATCTTCAACATTATGATTCTCTTCCATTTCTTCGTCCTCTTCTGTTTGTGAGTTGGCGCCCAAGCTGACATTGTGACGCTAAATAGTACACAAAAGAAACGGTAATCAAATTAAAAATATCAATTATAGATTAGTTTTAACTTACAGCTTGCATTCTTGCTTTTTGTATCGCTTTACGCATGCGCGAGATCTCCAAACGTATTTGTTTGATTTTCTTTGTGCGATACGTTGGATTCTTTAAAACCTGAGATTTATCTGCCAGTATTAGGAGTTTTTGTACAATAGCCTCACATGGTGTTGCTGCCAAAAGTTGATGTAATTCATCTTCAACTTCTTTTTCGACATGATCCGTCGAGTCGGACTGACTTGTGTCTAACAGACCTTCACGAGCTAAAGCCTCTCGAGCCTGTTGAAACAATGGATTGGCTTGATCTCGCATACGTATACCAGCACGATAGAAAACCGTATCCTTGTTGTTGTAGGCCAAACAATTCTGTATCATAAGATCGAAATCGGTCTGCAATTGATCGAGATGTGTGTAGGTTTTAAGTTTCGCTCTCATTGTGCCCAAATCCATTGGATGACTAACGATGTCTAGATAATCGGGAACTTCGCTTGTATTTACAGGTTCGCGAAATATTTCCGAAGTATCTCGAGATTCTAAAGCATCTAATAGTTTGGTAAGAACTGCCTCCAGTGGATTGACTTGCAACATGACTACTTGTTCACAAATTTTTACATAAGCCGCTTTAAGTTTCTCTCTTTTCCTAACCAATTCACACAATAAACGAGCTCTCTCCAAATCTTGGCGCAAGCATTGCCAATATTTCAATTGGCGGTATAATTCTGAAGTGTCGGGACTCCCCTCTATACCATTGCGCTGAATAACGCCATGGTGATTGCCTTGTGACTGCAGTCGCCGCAAGAGGGGCACACCATTGCGATATTTACGTTTCATCGTCCAATAGGCAACAAGTCGGTCGAGAAATTCTTTTTTCTTTTGCATGTGTACCATACTTGATATTTCTTGTATGCGTTCGGGCGGTATAGTGGGTATAAGAACTACCGGAGCCGATGAACGTTTTTTCGCCAACGCCTTTCGAGCTTCTTTCATTTTCTGACGTGCATCCTCGAAATCTTTCAGATTCAATTTCGACTTGGCGTTATCGGGGGTATGTGCATGACAGAATGCATACTTTTGAACATGTGCAGAAGAGTCATTATGAGCTGCATTTTCGTTCACATCCATGGTCATGTAAAGGCCAGCCTGCTGGGCACAGGTTACATGAAAAGCCGCGTAACAACTATTCCGGTGACATTGAATGCAGGCACCCAAACCTTTCTCCTTACAAACGTAACATGTTAAACGCCAACGTGCTGGTGGTATGGTTTCAATGGAATCTGAAAGCATAAAATTGAAAGGACTCTAAGCAATGGATTTATACAATTAAAGTTGGATTAATGTCGCTGGAAAGCAGTTCTTGGAGGACTAAAGGCCCAACTATAATATGCATATGCTAGCTTAAGCAAATTGCAAAAGTTAACGAAAAGGCTGTCAAATGCATAAGCAATTCAGAGTTAACTTTCAGGTGGCTACAATGACTTTGAAACTTTTTGTCCACAGTTGCTCATTTATGTTTAAAAAAAATGTTTTTATTTTAACAAAAAGCCATTAAATGACTATATATTATAAATATTATTATATTATTTTATAATTAAAAGAAAACTTCTTCGGGTACGCATAATTTTTCCTTTTTTTTTTAAATTTATCGGCAAAAGTACTAAAATGTACAGCTGTGGCAGCACAAAATTGTAAATAATAATAAACGTTTACATATATTTTGTTAATTTTCGTATTGTGTTTGCAAACATGGAGAAAAAACTTAAAAATTTAATTAATATAAAAATATTAAAGTTAGCGCTTGAAGGCCTGTGCACATTAAAATAAATAAGTGAACTACACTGTAAAAGAAGATGCTCTTGTTCTGTCAGAGAAATAAACCACGACAGAAAGACATTTTTGTTAAAATAAAAAGGGTCTGTCCCTCTTATTATAAAGGCACTTGTTTTTTTCCACATTTTCTATTAAATTTAAAATAAATGTATTTTCTTCTTTCTCCATTTTGTTAAAAACACAAACAAACAACAAACAGCTGATTCCGTACAGAATATGCGATCAGTTTCGCTTTTTGCTTAAGCAAATGACAGTTGAAAAACTTAACGAAAAGTTTCGTTAAGTACATTATAGTTTGCCACATACAATTTATATATATTCGCAGGGTTGCTTAAGCTAGCATATGCACATTATAGTTGGGCCTTAAGTTCCAATTATTCTTTAGAGTAGAACGGTTTACTGTGGAAATGACGGTATATATTTTTCTACCAACAATATTGTTTATTCATTAAAAATGATTGTGATAATTGGCGAAAGCTAAAATATATAGGGAAAAAACCTAGGCAGTGCTTTTCGGAATCTTGGCCGACAAGAGAAATAAAGTATCTAATAATTACATATTACATATTGACATATCATGATTAAAACAATTTATTCAGAAATATTATGTTTTAATTTATGTGAAAATCCTAAACAAATTTGTATTTATTTTTGATGCTTATGCACATTAATTATTATATGCGACCAACTATGGACCCATTCTGACAGCATTGATAGTATTCTTTGTTTAATGAAAAAAATCTCGAAATAATGGATATGTTGATATACTACTAGTTATGTCGAGTTTTGTGAGGATACCAATATATGTATGAGAGGTAATAGTATTCGTCCTTGGGTCAATAAATACATGCATGCCATGTATTTTATTATTCATTAGGTTTTCATATTATTAAATGATCAATACTGATTTCACTTATGTAGATTCCAATAAAAGGAACTTACCAATTGGTTCCAAAAATACCGTATTTGCAAAACGAACTTCAGGTATCCACAGGGCACACACTACATGTGCCCACTGACCACGATCAGTTTGTTTGAAGGCTCCCCCCGTATTAGGGCAAAGTACACAATTAACCGGTGTACTGGGAGACTGTAGACAACGGCGACACAGCCATTGTCCTTCGGGAATGTAAGGGACACCATAACAATCTTGGTGAACAGCCAAATTACACATATCGCAAAAAAGAATAACATTTGTATTTTGACATTCACCATCCATACAAATACAGCATACGGCATCGTCGTCAACTTCATTACCCGTGGCTGTTCCATTAGCTGCTGCTTGAAAGTAGGATTCCTTTTCTAATCGGTCCATTAACAGTTCCATTGTATCGATATTCACAGCATTATGACCGGTTTTTTCGCGTTCCTCGTTCATCCACTCCAACCAAGCCGAATCCTCTTCATCAACATCATATTCTATTTCACCGTCTAGCTCTTCAGCCGACTTTTCTATAAAGCGATAGTAAGCTAAAGATCTGGTTGGTGCATCTGGGACACTGTAATCGGGAATTTCTTGAAACCGAGCTTCTGGTACTTTAACCTTTGCCCAAGGCGCATTCTCTTCCAATGGCGGAGCGTCTGCATTTATAATGCAACCCCTTTCCACTAATTCAACATACTCCTCCTCTTCAATAAACGGCAAAGGATCGTTTATACCCAAACGTACACTTTTTCCCTCTACATTAAATGTTACGGTTTGCTCTTCATCATTGTAGGACACTAAGGATTCAGGATTTGTTATGTTACGGTTGTTGCTATTTTTAGAACCGTTCTGTTCATCATCACCACCTGCACCTGTTCCGCCAGCTCCAGTGCCACCTTTTGAATGTTGTGTACCACCACGCGGACGCGCTTTCTTACGGTTTGGCGTCATAACCGGTGTTAGTGGCTGAGGATTGTCATGATCATAGTTGAGCAAATGGTATTGCAAACCAATCACAGATTTATAGCTACGGTCACATTTGGGTACGGGACACGAGTATGGCGGTTGTGATTGTTTTACTTTCACACTTTTGCAATATTCCAACGCATCGAAGTCAAGTCCCATTGTATGTGTGTGTTTTTCTTTTTCGTTCAACTGCTGCCTTTGCTGACTGCTTGCTTCTGCTTTTGCAGTTTTCTTGTTGTTGAATTGTTGTGTAAAATTATTTGTTGTTGCTGTTGTTAATTGCTGCAAATGCTGCTTTTTGTTTTATTTGTTAAATTTGCATTTTATTCATATAGTTTGTATTTTTCATTCGAAAAATCAGAATTTTTTGAGTAGAGTTTTTATTAATTCACTTAATTTACGTTTTTCTTCTTGTTTCTTTCTTTCCACGCAAATTCGCTGTCATATTAATGGCGCTAAAGTCATTAGTGTTGTGCTATTTGAGTGCCAGTAACCACAAGAAAATTTATTCAAAGCATGAACAAGCAGAGTTGTGTTTTAGTACGAATAAATTGTTGTATAGAAAAAATTTATTAAATAATCGAATTTTAAAAACCACTACGATAACATTCTGCTCTCGTTCACCATTGCATACATACTACATTGACACATTCTAATCTCATGCAACAGGTATAATTTTTAAATAATGAAATAATGCTTTAAAGGGATTTGTATAGAAATATTATTGTTTATAAGTATTATTAGTGTACATTTCAGAATTATAATATATATATCCAGAGATAAAATTCTTGTTTTATTGGTTTGTATTGAGTTTTTATTAAAAACTAGTTGGATGTACATAGTTTTCGATTTGTATTGAAAAATTAAAGCTAAAATTTTTAATTATTAATGTTGCATTCACAATTAAGTACTTTACTCACAAATACCACCGTTAAACGCGATTATAATTTTTTTGTTTCATAAATATCGATTATAAATTTTTAAACATAATAAAAAATTAAATACTTCAATAAAAATGAGAATGTTTAATTATAATATATATAGACGTTCGGAGAGTGAGGAAAAGAAATTTTGAATTAATGTGAAAATGTAAAAACAATTCGCGCAAAACGAGTTTGTTGAACATTTGATTACTACTCTGATTTTATAAATACAACCTTGTTGGTCATATCATAACTATAATACTCCCATTAAAGCAACCATGCATTTGTATCCATACACAATCCACAAATATATGGCGGTTAAATAATTTAAAATATTTTTAAGTGGATTCCAAATCAGTCATTTTCAGGAGAAAGAACGCCATTTTATCCTGGCTTAAAAATTTATTGTTTGTTTATCTGTTTTCTTTCAAACTTTTTTAAAACAAAGTGTTTAAATAACTTTATTGTGTTATTCTTCAAAAATAATACATCAAAATCATGGAAGATATAAATAATTTGCTACAGATGATTGAAACATATCCTATTCAGTTAGAACAAATGACAGATGTGTGTAAATTACAATTGCTTAATAAATTTACAGAATGATAGCATTTTTTTTTTTTATAAAATTTTAGGAATTCTTGTTAAAACTGCATGTGATTTTGTGGGGACAGACAGCCGTATCTGCTGCCAATAAAGAAAAATTAAATGATTTGCCAGTGGCGTCACCCCAACAGAAAAAAAAACGTGTCAAGCGGCTTACTTCCTTAAATGAAGATAATGAAGCGGAAGGTACGTCTAATATTATGAAATAATTAAAACATAATTTTTATTACTAAAACTTGTGTAGATAACTTGCACACTCTTGCAGCTGGCGGTACAGACGTCAAAAACCCACTTTCACCACCAAAAAGCAAGCGATCAAATGCTGAGCTATTAGCGTCAGCTGAAGCAATAGATGATGCCAATAAAGAATATGAAATGGAACGGCCTGTGGCAGCGCCAAGGACACTGGATAAGACATCTGCTGCCGTTACTGCTGAAGAAGCAGCTGAGTCTACTGAAGACAATAAAGGAAACGCAGATGCAACAAATCTTATGCCGCCACCACCCGCACCTACTACTGCATCTGCTAATGAAACGTTAAATAAACGTCCAACACGAGCTGCTAAGCTCAAATCGGAAAAGTCTCTTAAAGAGGCACCATTAAAAACAAAATTACGTCGACCCACTAATGATGAAATCAAAATCAAATTAGAACATGAACAACGACCATCACAGATGCACGAGGCCACAATAAAAACTACCACATCAAAACTTTCAGCCTTGGCAGTTTCAAGTGTTGAGGCGAGTTCTAGGGATTCAGTATTAAGCAAAAATTCCGGCGACTCGGTTGTTGTTGTGCCTGAAAAACAACCCTCAATTGTATCGGTCAATTCTGACTTTGAAGATTTACCAACAACAGCTACCACAGATGTTAACAAACAAACTGCAATGGGACAAAGTGAGTATGATTTGAAAATTGCTAAGCTTAATTTTATAATACTGAGCACTAGTTAATCGTTAGGGAATTCAGTAAAACTTCATGTTATAAGCTATTATTTTTTCTTTAAGTTGTTTTATTAAATTTTTTTAACTCTGAAACAACTTGATTAAAAAAACGCTTAGAGTAGATTGATTAAATGCGGTTCTCCTCCAGTTCTGTGATTATAAACTCACTAGAAACGACAAGTGATTTTCTTGTTTTGAAATTAAAGTTTTAGTGCGATCGATTTACATTCCTATTAATCGAAATTATATGAAATTAAATTAAAAATTACAATATATGATTCCTCAAGAAGTACATAATTAATTTTAACTCACTATATAGTAGCATATTGCCACGAAATTAAGTTATATCTTAACTAATTATATTATTGGACCAATTTCTAAAAAATAAAAATCTTAATTTACAGAAAAAAGTGCCGATTCACCTGAAGATGAAATTCGTGAATTGCGTATTAAAATTAAACGAGAAAAAGTCAGTTTGTCTAATGAAGACGTACCACCAGAGGCATCATCAGATACATCTGCATTTAAAGTCCCAGATGCACTGCCATTACCAATACATTTGGCTAAAACTGAAACCACAACTATGGAAGAACTATCAATGGCTAGTAGCATTCTATCATCAACAACAAATACTACTACTACTGCGGTACCACCAAAGAAGGGACGTAAGAAGAAGGATGTTATTCACAAACCCATTAAAGTTGAACGTTTTAGTGATCTGGATCCTAAACCTTCTCCAATCTCTTCGCGTACTCGCCATAGCAGTTTGAGTAAGACTGAGACTTCACCAACAAAGGACATTGAACGACCAGCATCAATATATGAAGATGCTGTTGAAACACCACCGTCTCGCAATTCAAAGGAAATCAATAATGCTACAGTTTCGGTTACTGGTGGCATTGCCAATGATACAGTTAATCTTGGTCTGGCAAATGATGCCACTATAAATTTGGGTCCTATTCCTGGTGATGCAACATTTTATACTAATCCAGCTCAAACTACATATCAAGTCGCACCCGGTCAAACAACGTTTATTATGGATTCAAATCCTAATGCTACAGTGACATTAAATAAACTTTCAGGAACTGATGCTTTAGCTGATGCCACCTTCGATATTAACCAAATCTCGAAGACGGGTAAAGATAAAGATGAGGATGCTGTTGGTCAGCGTTCTTTTCAAACAGCTAAAGATACATCAATTTCTAATGATGATAGCCTTTTAACAGAAGAAGATGAACAGGAAAAGCCAATAGTGAAATCCAAAGTGTCGGCAGCATCTGCAAAAGCCAAAGCAGCAACGAAAACATCCACCACAGCTAAAGGTAGTGGTTATAAAATGCCAACACGTACACATGAATTGTTCAAGTGAGTTTATAATAACTTATTTTTATCTTTGTGTCTCTTACATGTTTTATTTAATTCTAGTCCTTTGGCTCAAAGTCCAGTGAAAATGCGTGTAGAAGCATTTGAAAATGCGGCAGCAGCTGCAACTGAACAGTCTAAACGGACATTGCGAAACAAAAAGGAAAATGTAACACCAACGGTAAGTCAAATTCTAAATTTAATTTATATACTTTGAATTATTTTTCAAGCAATGAGGTCACTTTTAATATTTATATAAAAATGTTCTATATATTTATATCCAATATTTCGTTATCTCAATGGATAACTTCTTCAGGGATTTACAATTTTAAATTATAATACAATAATAATTAAAGTATATACATTTTTATATAAATATTAAAAGTGACCTCATTGCTTGAAAAATAAATCAAAGAATAGCGAAAAAGGTCGAATAAAAGAAGTAAATAACTTTAATTTATATAATATATTTGAGAATATTATTTCGAAACTCATTTCTTTTTACTTTACTGTGTTAATTTTTATTAATTATAACAAAAAAAAAAAAAAAACAGAGGGTTTGTGTAAAAATATGTATTGAACAAAAAAAAAAAAACAATAATAATTAATTTTTCAGTAATTTATTGAACAGACAATTATAGCAATATGTTAAATATAACGTAAAAATATTTTAAATACAACTTAAATTCAACTATTAGAATGCAAATTGCCTATATTTGCTACTTTATATTCAGGGGTGTCATAGAATATTATATATAATATATATATAATATTAACTTTAAACAACCTTTTGACAAAACATTACAAACATTAATGAGCTTTTGTTGATTTTGTTGCAGAAAGTCGCCAGTGGAGTATTAATATTTATTGAAGTAAAAGTGGGTCCTAACATTATAATGCTTGGTTTTCACTATGTCATTTTTGTTGTCAAATTGTCCAAATTGTTATGAAATTACCAACAATTTGGACAATTTGTTATGAAATTACCAACAATTTGGACAATTTGACAACTAAAATGGCATAGTGAAAACCAAGCATAAGACTAAAATAGTAGTGTGAATAAAAAAATATGACCAAAAGGAATATATATCTCGAGTAGATAATTGTTAGTTACATTCAGTTTAAATAAAAAGGAAAAAAAAAACAAAATAATATAAAAGGACAAAATTTTCTATAGTTTGAGAAATATTTCTCTAAGACTTAAACTTGGTAAAATGTAAATTTCAATGGATAATATCTCCATTGAATTTGTTTCGTTAGCGAAAGTAGTGGTTGAACAATTCGTTCACGATAACAGTTGAGAATACTGCACCAACCGGCTCTTAATTGTACCAGAATTGATCGAGTTTACCTAGGTAATTGCTGCTTACTTTCCGGAATCACGGGTGAATGTTCATTGAGGATTTTATTGCATGTGTAGCCATTGATAGCTTCTGTGACCGCCAATTGATGCAATACTTTATGAGCGTTTAACAGTGACGATTGGTGGATGTCATTTGGAATGAAGTCCTGGATGTCACTAGAGTAATGTCTAATGTTCAACCGAATGTGTCCATCAAAATTTGTAGCGAGGGGCAGATAATAGAGATCTGGGGAGCTTAAACATCGTGCAGTTGGGAATACCAGCTCTCATGATATGCATTGAAAATCACCAAGTAATCTTTTCTTTATCAGTCTCCAATGCTGTTGACGGTAAGCAGTTTGATATCTGCAGTGTTAACCGAAATGCAAAAGGAATGGGTGGATGAGGGAGATACGTTTTATTACGAACGCTAGTCCTCCACCGTGGTCTTCTAAGTCTATCCCTCCGAATGATGCTACAAGTCCCAGCAGATGAGAGTGAACAAACATTGGTGTGCTTCGTTTTCTGTATTGCGACTATGAGAATATTATCGTGCATAAATTTTGTAATTTCAACAACCTTATTCCTTAGACCATTGCAGTTTAACTGCAAGATATGGAATGATTGTTGAGATCAGTAGAATAGCATATTATTTGCGAGGAGTGCTGCGGCGATATCGGCGGTGTATGATTTGACAGTTCAGATTGTCGTAGTTATTTGTTATTATAGTTGGGACGTATGCAGGGATGTTAGCACAGTACTGCGTGCGGGTAACGGTCGAGCAATGAGGACTGGAGTGTTAGCTAGTACCATGGAGTTATTTACACTACAATCGGTGTAAAAGCTGTTATTCCAGTTTCTGTGGGAACGTAAGTTAGTGCATCATCTCTAGTGGCACCAATTTCCACAACCATTGAACTGCACAGATGTTACGTTTCTCCTTATTACACCCTGGCACTTTTTTTCCGTCCATTGTGATCTATTGTGTTCCGGTGATGGTGAGCCAACACGATTTTGCGGGGTAATAATGGGAGTTGTCGTGCTGATATTAGAGGCTTGTGTACTCCAACAACTCGCCGTGAAACTTGGGTATCAGTTGTGCTGGTTGGTGAGACCTGAACACCTTTCCAGGTGGCACCAGTTATTGCAGATAGTGCATCTTACTGGCGGTGGTACTTCGCATTATGCGGGTATGACACTCTGAACATATCTAAATTTCAGGACCTGGATTTTGTTCAATGCCGATCATAGTTAAAAGGAATTTGAGTAAAATGGCTAGCATGTTTTGCTCACCTGGGGAAGAAACATCCGGTTAATACAGCTGTTGCTGTTTTTTTTTTCAAAATTAATATTTTTTTTATTGGAAAAAAGCAATTTTTATAAACCAATCTTTCAAGTGGATATTTTAGTATATACTCGTATACATATAAATGTTATGCTTGATAATACCATTCGAAACGATAATAGTGTAAGATGTGTTTTTGCCTTGACCAGTTAAATTTTAAATAAACTAATTACAGACTTGATTTATAATAAACTGCAAATATATTTATCGAAAAACGTTCACGTATAAATATAATAATGCTGAAATTACTATCATGTTTTCCATTTTTAGTCTGCTACAACACCAGGAATTGGTAAACTACCAGCTCCTGCCCTCGGACGTTTTCTCACGCCAACACAAGGTTCCAACATTACTGCCTTCAATAGCGCCATAGCAAAGAAGGGCCCCACAAGTGCATCGAAAGCATTGCCAATGCCTAGATCTGCTAATGCATCAAGTTTGCAACGCAGTAACTCAGTAGTATCATCGAAAACACTACAGCACGAAAATAGTGGCGATGATTTCCGTAAAGGCCTACATAATCTAGCGGAGGAACGCAAAAAACAACGTGAACAGAAGCATTTGCTGGCCGCTCAACAGAGAGAAGCCAAGGAGCGGGAACGAGCTGAACGTATGGCCAAATTGGCTAAGGAGCGTGAAGAAAGACGTATTTTGAAGCAACAAGAACAGGAACAAAAGAAACGAGAATTGGAGGAAATACAACGGAAGTTGCGACAACAACAGGAGGAGGAGACAGCTAAATTAAAAGCGGCCAAAGAACGTGAAATGCTTTTGCAGATGAAGCAGCAGCAGCAACAATTGGCTAAACAAAGAATGTTGCCACCGCCACCAAAAACATCCTCTAAATATACATTTGAAATGTTACACGAAGATGATTCAACTGATGATGAAGATAAAGTCTCATATAAACGACCACCTCCACCATCATGGAGTAAAAGTAATAATTTGAAATTCATCCTTTATTTACAACAATAATATATTCTAATGTCATTCCTATTTCATTTCTCTCATCTAGGTCATGTACGTGGTCCATATATGTTAAAACAGGAGTATACACCAGCAGCGTACATTGACAGTTTCTTCTCTGTACAACCAATGACTCCGGATCTTAAAATAATCTTCCCCAATATCGATGCTCGTCACTTGAAACGAAATTCGAGTGTTCTGTGGTCTACACCTCCACGCTACTCGGAGCTGCCAAAATATTAATTTTAAGCTCTAAAATGAAAAGAGCGTTATAGCATTTGTTGTATTATACTTAAAACATTTGCCTAAATGCCTATTCTTATCGATTAATAATATGTAGTATCTTTTTTATTTTAAATTATCATTTGCTTGCAGCGAACCCTTTATCGTTATTATACATTTAACATTTTTACATTAATATATTTAATGTACTTGAGTTTGTGATTCATACATGAGGTCTAAACTACTCTAATTCGAATTCGAGTTGTATCAAGGGTAGAAAAACAGTACCGAGCCATTGATGTCTAAAGAAGTTCGAAGCTCTCACGATTTGCTGAAAGAAATCAATTTTATTTATATTTGTTTTGTTCATTGTTTTTATTTCATTTATATACTAAATTCCATTACATTATGTATATACTAGTGTTTATGAGGTTAACGAAAAATTGTATACATATTTAAGGGTTTACGTTTTTATTTTTGGTGTGAACCGGTTAATATATAATATTATAATTTCCATAAAAATCAGATCAAGCAAATGAAACTGACTCCTTCAATAAAATGGTTCTTTCACGTGCTGCAGTAATTGAAAATAGCAAAATTTACTTATATAATGTAGCTATTGAAAATTAATTAATATTATATGCATTATAATTTCTCTTATAATTTTATGTACTTACATATAAATTAAACACATTTTTACAGAAATGTTAATTTCATTTTTACAATGAATTGTAAAATTTAATATTGTTTGTGCATTTAGCTTTTAATAAAATAATTATTTTCAATATCGGTCAACTGCCAATTTTCGATTAAATGATGAACACTAGTATGTGGGAATGATTAGTATTCATTTGATTGTGCACACCTTGTTTTGCATCCTTTATGAATTTAGTATAATCGTTTTTAATAAAATTAAATAAATCATAAATATTAAAAAAATGCTCTTTGTGCGTATTCATGTCAAATAGGATACGTTTTTAAATTCGGTAACATTGGCTGTTTTCATAAACGCAGTATGCAATATAACATTTCATTGCATAGAGTTCATAATAGCATTTAGAAATATACAGCCATGTCACAGAATTTAATTCCGTTAGGAAGTGGAATTAATTCCGTATTTTGCTTCTATAGAAAAAGTAAAACGAAACTTTTTTTCAGAATGAAACCTAGAAATTCTTAAAATTACAATTCCACATAGCAAATTAAAATTGGTTTCATTCCGAAAAAATTGTTTGTTTGGCTTTTTCTATAGAAGCAAAATACAACATTAATTCCACTTCCGAACGGAATTAAATTCTGTGACATGGCCGATAATTTAAACATTTTTGTTTTAAGATGTTAAATCATCGCATGTTTTGTTATTCATACCTTGATTTATTTACATTTTGCACTATCCATGGTGCAACTATACAAGGTGAGTGCAAATTGGCAACAAATACAACACAAAACAGAAACAACAGGTATTTTGTTTGTGTAAAATAATGTACAAGGTGGCGCAAAAGTAATCTTCCTATCAGAAAATGCTATAAATTTTGCGATTGGCCCCTAATGTCAGTTCTGTTTTGACATTTGTGTAGTAAACACATGCGAAATACACGTTAATAAGCAATGTTACGCTACACTGCTTCAGAACGCGGAATATTGCTGACTATTTGACCAATAATCGGTCGGTTTTTTCATCAAAAATAATCATGAATGTTGAGGCCCAATTCCATCATAGCGGGTACGTAAATAAGCAAAATTTACGCTTCTGGGGCACTGAAAATTCGCGTGTAACCCACGAAGAGCCATTACACCCGCTCAAAGTCACTGTATGGTGTTCTGTTTTCGCTGGAAGAGTCATCGCACCTTTTTTCTTCGAACACGTCGCGGGCCAAACGATTACTGTGAATGGTGAGCGCTACAGAGCAATGATCAACGAGTTCTTTTTGCCGCAACTTGATGAATTGGGATTGGAAAACATGTGGTTCCAACAGGACGTTGCAACGGCACAAACTGCACGTGCCACAACCGATATGCTGAAGGATGCATTTCCGGGGCGCTTAATCTCCCGTTTTGGCGATTTGCACTGGCCAGCAAGATCGCCAAAACGGGATCGCCGGAAGTTTTGGCCAAAGTGATTGAAAATGCCATAAAAAGGGCTCAAATGAAAATCAACTATGGCGGCGGCCATTTACATGACATCATATTCTCGACTTGACGTAAAAAAAATTAAAAGACCAAATAAAAATAATCCACAGGAAGAATCAAAGTTTTTCATTTTTTTTTTTAATTACAGCCAAAAAACATCGGAAGTTTACTTTTGCGCCACCTTGTACTACGGTCAAAAATACTTGAAAAAGTATTACTTTTGACATAAGTAAATTGTAAACAAAGTCAGTCAGCTGGGCTACTGCACTCACCTAGTATCGTTGCACCATGGCACTATCATTACTTCAGTTTCGGTTCATTCCTTCGCAAGCGTGTTTGTCTAATTCCATTCCAAGTGTCATGTTTTTAAATAATAAACGCAAACATAACACACTAACCTTAAAGGAAAAGTGTGATATTTTACGTCTTTTTTTTTTTTTTTTTTTTTTTTTTTTTTTTTTTTTTGCATATTCTTTTTTATTGTATCTTCATTTTAAATGAACTAACAATAGGTATTCAAATCTTAAAACTAAAGTTAATTAAGATAAGTCCAGCCAATGCTAGGCAAAATCTAGTTTTCAAATTCGATAGGATATAATGAGCAACTTGTATTTATTCATCTGAGAGCGGTGGTGTCCCTCCTTCTCAAACGGCTATGACCGGGATGTTGTAAGATGTCTCGAGCGAGGGGATTTGGATGAGTTTCCAGCTTACCCAAATAAAGGGCCACGTGTTTAGTTATTTCCCATTTGACAAGTGGAACATCAAGATCGTTGTGTATGTTGTTGTTTTTAATATACCAAGGAGCGGTAGTTATCATTCGTAGAATTTTGTTTTGACGGCGTTGAATTTTCTCAATATTGGAGTTGGAGGCAGTGCCCCATAACTGGATACCATAGCACCAAATTGGCTTTAAGATTGAGTTGTAGAGTAGAAGCTTACAATCGAGCCGAAGGACGGAGTTTCTGCCGATGAGCCAATGAATTTGGGCTGCTTTCAGTTTCATTTGAGTCAGCTTAGCATCTATATGTGGTTTCCATGTGAGGCGACGGTCCAGATGAATACCAAGATATTTCACGTGTGAGTTTTGAGGCACTATATGGTCATTAATACGAATAGGGGGACATGATTCCCTACGTAGAGTAAATGTTACGTGGGTGCATTTCTGTTCATTTATTTTCATTCCCCATTGTCTTGCCCATTTCTCCACTTGCGTTACGTGGTGCTGTAATTGAATCGAGGCATCTTTTGGATCTTTGTGAGTACTGAGAAATGCCGTATCATCAGCAAATGTTGACGTGTGAATTTCATTGTTTGTTGGCATGTCTGCTGTGTACAGCAAGTATAGAATTGGTCCTAAGATACTACCTTGAGGGACGCCAGCACCTATAGGTTGAGGACGGCTTAAATAATCACCTTCTTTAATCATAAACTGACGGTCGATTAAGTATTTCCATAGTAGGTGTTGAAGATTCACCGGCAAGTTCTGCTTTAATTTAGATATCAGGCCTTCATGCCATACTTTGTCGAAAGCTTGAGAGACGTCAATAAAGAGTGCCGAACAGTATCTCTTTTCCTCAAAGGTTTTTCTTATGACTTGTACCAATCTATGTGTTTGTTCTATTGTACTGTGTTGACGTCTGAAGCCAAACTGGTGATTGGGAATGCAGTTGTTTTCATTCAAAATCGGAGTCAGCTTGGTTATAAGCAATTTCTCGAATAATTTGGACATAGTTGGTAATAGACTTATTGGCCTATACGACTCAACTTTGCAAGGATCTTTTCCCGGCTTAGGAATCATCTTTACTAGTGCAATTTTCCAAACCGGAGGGTAGTACTCAAGCCGTAAGATGGCATTAAAAAGAAAGAGGATTAATCTTTTTGCAATGCGAGGCAGCTCAAAAATCATTTTATTGCTGATTTTATCAAACCCAGGTGCTTTTTTAACATTTAAATTATCAATAGCCTCAACAACCTCCAGATATTGAAATCTTATTTGTACAGGTGGTCTGGCAACAACAGGCGGTAGTTCGCTAATGTCAGTATCCGTATTGGGAGTGAATACATTTTTTAAATGACTTACGAAAAGGTTGCCTTTTTCTTCGTTATTTCGTGCCCAAGATCCGTTCAAAGTACGCAGTGGAGGTTTTGCGATTACGGGTTTTCTCAGATTTCGGACTGCACGCCATAATGAATAATTTGACTGGGAAGTTGCGTCTAGACCTTCCAGATGTTGTTTGAGAGACGCTGCTTTTTGCGCTTCTAGCAAGATCCTAAGGTTTTTGGTACATTCTCTCAACCTAGTTTTAAGTTGGGGCGATCTGTGTTGTTGCCACTCTCTTCGGACTCTCCTTTTTTCAGACAATAGTTGCTCAACATCTGCAGAAAAAACTCTGTTGTACCTATTCGGGCGGTAAGTGGAAGAAGCATGTTCTGCGGCTTTCTCGACATGTTCATTAAGACTTTTTATACAGGCATCGATGTCTTCAGCAGTTTTTAACGGGAGTTTCTCTGTGCAGTGAGTGCTGATGTATTTTTTGTATTTTAACCAATTCAGACGTTTGACAAGAAGTAAGGCATCAGTTACGCTTTGCTGAGGACTTCTGATGGTGATTACAGTGGGTGAGTGATCTGAAGAAAGATCCAGTGAAGCCTCGACTTCAATGAGTTCCGGGGATACCCCTTTCGCCACGCCGAAATCGATAACGTCAGGAATTTTTTGCTGGTCAGTTGGCCAATAAGTTGGTTGACCAGTTGAAATCACATTCAGTCCCATTTCAGACAGGGAGTCGTACAAGATACGACCTTTAGGGCTAACGAGTCGTGAGCCCCAGAATGTATGCTTAGCATTGTAGTCGCCAGCCGCTATGAAACGGCTACCTAGTGATTTGTAAAAATCTCTATACTGATCTTTTGTTATTGAAAATCTGGGCGGACAGTAAACTGACGAAATCACGAGGTTTTGACAAAAGTTCTCAATACAGATGTTTGTTGCTTGAAGGTAGCACTCTGAAAGACCACCCAATGAATGGTGTTTGATTCGCGATTTGACCAATATTGCCGAGCCACCACATGATCTATCTCTGGGGTCCTTGGTGTCGTAGAATGTATAACCACTTATTTTAAAAATGCTTCTCGACGTCATATGAGTCTCGGAAATCAGCATTACATCAATTTTCTTATTAAAAAGAAAATATTCAAGTTCATTTTTGTGTTGGCGTATGCCGTTTGCGTTCCAGAAACATATTTTGAGACAGTTCATGGTCTATTAAGTATGGCCTGCAGTAGCGTGGACTGCATTTTTTGCATCTCCTGCATCATACTTGTCATGCTTGTCATGAAATGATTCATGGATTGCGCCAGATTCTCCATTATACCTTCAAGACGGCTAAAATTATGGCTGTTTGTATCATTTATTGGTGATTCATTTTGCACTGTTGGTTGGTTAGATCTTAGCACGTTGGCATATGAAAATTGGCTAGTGGATGCTTGTGCTACGGGGGGAATAATTGTAATAGGTACTTTTGTCGTCTGAGTAGGGGTAGAAGCGGGTTTGTTGATCAAGGAGCGTTTAACGACCCCGAAAACAGGGCAACCCCTGTAGTTGGCAGTGTGGTTTCCACCGCAATTGCTGCATCTTTTTACCCTGGAATCATCCTTAGGTTTATCGCACTTTGAGGTGTCATGAAGATCCCCACAAACAACACAAACAGTAGGCAACTTACAATAAGATTTAGTGTGACTATATTCTTGGCAGTTCGAACACTGTACTGGGCCAGATCGCTTATGAGGTTCTTCCACTGTAACTCTTCGGTGCATTATGAATTTCAAGTCATATATAGGATGTGTTTCATTTTTCTTCAGCTTAACATCACCAGGTTCTAACTCCACTCTAAATAATGGTTGAGGGATCCTATCTCTGTTTCTTATATTTGATACGGCCTTGATTTTAAAGCCTTTGTCGGCCAAACTGCTCTTAATCTCCTCAGGATCAACAAAAGAATCAATTCCCTTAATTACGACTTGTAGACCTTTTGCGCTTTTAAGTTGATACGTGTAAAAATTCTTTTTGCGTTTTTCAAATTCCGAAACTATTCTCCGATAGTCGTTTTCATTATTAACCTGAATCTTTGTTTCATTAATATTGCCACGCTTAATTGGAGTCACATAAAAAGAATTTTCACCAATTAATGAAACTAATATTTTTATAAGTTCGTTTGAATTTTTTTCTCTTAAATATATTGGAGGTGGTTTTACTGGCTTATTCACAGCGTTAGGGACATCATTTTTCTCTTGGAGGATGGCAAAACGATTTTGCGAGCGTGGCTCTTCAGCATTCTTTGATAATTTTGCGGCTGGTGTAATTTCGGCAGATTTTGGGCTTCTGCCTCTCTTCGATACTGTTATATAACGGTCCATTCCTACCTGTGTTTTTTGTTTTTCTTCAACAGCAACTATAGGAGCGGTCTTATTTGTAGGACTTAATGTGCCTTTTGCAGCTGTTGACGTCTCTCCAATATTTGATAACGAGGACCGTGAAGAAGACGGTCCTTCAGTGATTTTTCTATTTAAATTAAATATGCTTTGGGCTAAGTTTGTGCCCTGTTCAACACATTTATTCAAGTTTGGTGCACTTGCACTTAAATTCAGATTTGTGCTTATTTTTGGTTTCACAGTTAAGTAGTTTTTATTAAATTCGGGATTTTTAATGTTCTCATTACTAACACTTGCCGAGCTCAACACGAAATAAGCATTTCGGCTCTGGGGCCCACTCGCACTGTTAGAATTGCTACTCATTCACTGTCTCACTGTATTTAATTTTGTAGTTTTCAAATAATTAAAAATAAATTATTACAATTTATTAATTTTTTATTGCACCTAGTGCAATTATTTGACTTTGTAAAGTTTTTCACCTATTACGAGTTTTTTTTCCACTTTTTTATTTAATTTAACTTTATATACTTTTTCACCTATTACGATTTTTTCACCGAAAATTCAGCCGCACTAAAAGTAACACGTCCGAACTGTTCGATGTATCAAGCAGAATTTTACAACGTCTTGATGAGGGAAAAACTACCTAAATCAACGATTTGCGTTAAAAAAAAATAACGAGAAGATAAAACAATTTATTTCGAATACCTACATATAACTACTTATTTTAATAATTTAATGTAATATGTAATTAAATATTATAGTTTATGAACCTAGTTTTCTGAATATTCAATGGGTCTGAAGCATTTCTCAATCTTTTTCGTTGTATGTTTTCAACGCGATTTGAATTATTTATTATTAAAAAACACGTTGATAAAATTAATGCAATATTTGTCTATTTAAAAACAACTTTATTTTTTACAAAAGTTGTTATTTTCACTGAAAAAATTTGAAAAGGAACAAAAATGGGAAATAAAACCGTTCGATTTTGATCACAACTTACACTAAAACGTCCGTTTTTAATTTTATTTAAAAAAATGATATACAATAATATATACAAAAATCATTTTATTTATTTTATAAAGATCGGGTTATAATTAATTATGAAAATCACTCTAACATGCACCATCTTTTTTGTGTGCTGATATCGTGATAAAATTTAATGCAAATAATTTAGATGTGCACATTAGTAACGCTACTAAATTTTATGATGATCGATCCATAAAAGGTCGGGTTTGACCGCGACTATACTTTCTTACTTGTTTTGCTTTATTTTTGCTATGTGCGTGAAGTTAGCTCCGTCAGTTAGTTCCGTTTTTAACATTACCTATGTTAATGTAGAAATTAACATTTTTTCATCTCAGTTATTATTTTAATATTAAAAACTAATAATGTTAGTGATGGTGGCTATCCACCCTATATAGTACAGATCGCGCACAATTTCTAGTTTTGGTAGTTTTTTTTCAAAATTTTCATGTACCACTTTTTTACTAAGACAATTCTGTACAAGCAGATACTCTTCATAAAAAAATTTTATTTTTATTTAATATCTACAAAGTGTATTAATTTCTATATATTATCTGAATAATCGATACTGACGTTTTTTGTTAGTTTTTAATAATAAAATCATAACTGAGATGAAAAAATGCAGCTCTCTTAACTTAACAGTCGATGAGTAGTAAGTATGTTAATTTATACATTAACATAGGTAATGTTAAAAATGGAGCTAACTTCACGCACATTTTTTGTTAGTGATCTGTGCTAGTATCATTTTATAACGACACTATTAAGTATAACGATGTCTGTTTGTCCGTTCATAAATTGCTAAGATATGAATAAAAACCATCTCTCGAAAACCAACTTTGTTGCAATATATACAGTGGCTCTCAGCTTATTACAACCAACTTGAATTAAAGTCTTTAACTGGCTATAACTGCCATGCTAAAGAAAAACTGAACTTTTTCAATTTTGTTTTATAGTTATCCTAAATTAAAATGATTACACAAAAGTCCGAGAAATATGTGGCTTATGCTTGGTTTTCACTATGTCATTTTTGTTGTCAAATTGTCCAAATTGTTATGAAATTACCAACAGTTTGGACAATTTGACAACAAAAATGACATAGTGAAAACCAAGCATTAGATAAACAAAACAGAAAAATAAATTTTTCCAACACGTTGGCATCACTCCTCGAGTAACGGTAGATTTTCAAGCGTATATTTTGTAATTGTGGTTGCAATGAATTTTTAGTGTGGTTGTTCCAGTTATGAGGTACTACCATAGAACAGAGAGAGTCGGTTATGGTCACTCGTGCCGAAAAATTGCTGAAACGGTTAGCCAAAATGATTCAACAGTGCAAAGCATAATATCTCGGTTCGTGCACGAAAATAGGATTGATTCATAATGTGGTAGAAAAAAACCTAACATTTTTTTTTAATGAAGATAATGAGCATTAAATTGTCAGAAAAATAGGGCAGAACCCTTAGTTGTCGGCTCCAAAATTAGCTACGCAAGTTAAAAATGAGCTTGACAAAACATGTAGAACGGAACAGTCTAAAGGCACGGTCACACTTGGCAAATATTTGCCGAAAAAAACGTAACCACTAAATAAAATATTTTTGAACTCGTTTATTTATTAAAAAAAAACTTCGTTTATTTCGGACACGACACAACAAATATTTGATGCTGTTTAATCATGCAAAACTCTTGTAAGAGTAAACAACGCCAAACAAATGTATGCTAAAAAAGAGGTTTGAGTAAATATTTGCCATACCTTAAGTTTAATATCTTTGGCTCGGATGCTCAAACTTAACCTAATACAGGGCTCCAAAATAAAAACTTAAAACCAACAGTGAAGCACGGCGGTGTCATGGTTTGGGCTTGTATGTCATCAGGTGGTGTAGAAAACTTGCAGTTTATTGAAAGTGCGATGGACAAAAATATGTACCTTGTCATTTTAAAATCTGCAAAGTGCTGAAAAACTGGGTATTAGGAAGCAATTTCGGTTAACGTTCCAAAAAAAACATAAAGGTCATGGCTCAGTTGGAATTGTCTCCACTTGATATAACCGCCGGCACAGTCCCCTGAAGAATGGGGAAAAATAAACCATCAAACTAAACGAAAGTTAGTGGAAGTTTTAGAGGCAAACAAATAATTTTTCCTAATTTAAATGTTTTTTATATGTATAACTGGTTGAAATAAGCTGTGACTACTTTTGTACCCATATTTCTGAATTTTCTGAATAAAAATCCTATTTATAATTTTAGAAGATATGGTATAACCTTTATTTACATTTTGGTAATATCTATTATTATTTTGAAATTATACACACTTTATATTCTTAGCAGAAGCTGGTTGAAATAAGCTGTGAACCACTGTAATATGTATGTAAAATTTAAATATAGCACTCTAACATGGTTTTATTTGCCCTGTAAACCTTTTAAGAAGTTAATTTAAAATCGTCTTTGTAATTATAGAAACAATATAAATATTTGTTCGATTGTTGCTGTTTGGGGTCTTCGAAACAAATTGTATTTATGTATTTGATTTTTTAACATGCGTTCTTTTTAGTTTGCAACAATTGCTGCCAGCAAAAAAAAAACATTAGTTTTTCATTTGTCATTATGGCTGCCACAGAAGTTGTTGCAAATACCTAAATGTTAAAAGAAATTTAGAAAATAAAAAGTAACGACAAATGACTTTAGGGTGCCATTTAAAGTACAACAAATTACATTGTGGTTAAACTTACCACGAATATTGAATTCCCATTCGAAATGAAAATTGATATTTCTATGTGACTTTTCCATTCCAGCCTTCTTTGGCTGTTATTGCATTTTCTCCATCGATCAAACAAACAAAGATCAGTAGTAACAGCAACAACACAATTGAGCTGTAGTCATTCAATCAAATCAAACAAAGTAAATAGTGATTTTTTAAGAGCTTTTATATTTAATTTAAAAAACACATACAAATTAGAGAAATGTATGAAATCTTAATTTGAGTCGATAGAACTATCTATATAATTCAATGTTTAAAAATGATTTAATGTAAATATGGACCGCGGGCGGCTACGCTTCAAATGATTCATGTACCAGGTACAATTTTGTCAAACTCTCTCCAACAATCCACACCATTTTTCGCGATGCATTGCCAGTACTTGAAATGTTTCTGGCTGCTCATTACACCAAATACGACAATTTTGCTTGTTTACGTATCCATTCAGTTCAAATCTCTTACCATAAAATGGAAGAAGTGCACGATGCATTGTCTTAACCGAGCATGAATTTGATAATAAAATTTAATTATCTGCAAGCGTTGTTCGTTTGTAAGTCGATTCATGGTTAAATTATAGACCACACTGAACATGTTTAACAGCAACATGTTACTCTACAATAGCTGAGCTGCCAAAAACAGTCTTGCCAAATTGAAGGTTGCTAAAAAATCACCCTTTACAATTATTACGCATCGACTTAAAAAAACATAGACAATAAAAACAGCAAACTTAGCCATGGTGTGCTTACATGCGAGTGGATTATGTACGTATGATATACATACATGCATATGGTATGTAAACTTTCAAGAAATTTCAATTCAATCATAACTAAAACGTAAAAAATGTTTTAGTAAGTAATGTAGTAGTAAGTATAAAAAAGTAAACAAAGTACATACATACAACAAAAAGATTTCTTCTAATTTTCTTTTCTTCTAATATTTTTATTTACAACTTAATACACTCATTCAAATTGTGCGCTTGTGCAGATTTCTGTGTGGTTTTTGTTTCTTTGTACATATAACGATTGAGTTTTTTTTTTTTATAAATTTTTGGTGTCACTAGACTTATAAAATCATCTTTCATTGTATCTACCACAACATACAAACATGCGACTATTAAACTTCTTTCAACATACTTTTTTTAAACTATTTTAAATGTATTTATTTATATCACATTAATAAACTATTGTAAACACTTTCTTAACTTCTTCATTTGTTTTGTAGTTTCCATAGTAAATACCCTACACTACTTCAACTATTAATTAAAAACCTGGGGCCAAATTACCGCATTCGTGATCGAATGAGCTATCGTATCGAAAAATGATTTCGATATCGAAATTATGATAAAATGTACTAAATTTCTTGCTCGATATCGAATGCGGCAATTTGGCCCTTGTTTTACGTCTAACTAGTATGCATAAGGTCTAGTTATTGTAAAAATATATTCCGTTTTATTCTGAAAGACATCAATTATTATAATTTTTCCCAGCAATATTTCTCTACAAGCGAGATATATCACATAGATAAGAGTACATATGATTTAGGTTGGTCCTTTAATTTGTACTTTTTAGATTTTTGGCTCTCCAAAGATTTTGAATGTTGTTTAAAATATCGTAAAGGGAGCCATTTACTGTGGTATAAGATTACTTCATATTGTATACAATTTTTTCTCTAGCCATGTCAACAAAATCATTGACCCGTAATCTGCAACTAACCATATTTTCACATTGGTCCAAATCCTACAAAAACCCATGAAAAAAAAATTGAAGGGAATGGCAAATATTTTTTTAATTCTCTCGTTTTTTATTGCATCGTTCTTTTAAGAAATATTTACCTATAATATAAATGACGTTATTATTGCTGCTGCCAATATCCAGCCAAAATAGTCCATAACTAACAAAATCTGGATCGCTCTAAATTTTTACTCAAAACATAGTAGCTTCCTTGCAAGTGTATTTGGATAATTCAATAGTTTTGCATGATATTTTTGCGTATTTTTGTGACTTGGATATGGATATTATTATTTCGATTGTAGCATGGAGTGTTCGTAATTGCTCACAAGAAAAGTGGTCGGAAGTGGATACCAACATTTATGAACGTTATAATGATATTTGGTAGTGGAACGCATACGACCAGTTTCATTAGGCTTCCTGCTTGGGAAAAAACGAATTTAACTATTATTTACTTTTTATTTTTCAAAATATTTAAAAATTCCGATATATACTTTGTGCACATGGTTTACATGGACATCCGTTCAGCCAGTCAGTTAGATGGACGGATGGACGAACATCGGTAAATTGACGCAGTAAGTAAAAGTGTTAGATGAATATTTTTGAAAGTTATACAGCCCAATCATGAATAAAAATTCCGCGGGAGTTTTTTCCCTTTTTTATTAATGATTGGGCTGATAAACATCAGCACTAACGTCATATGATGGAGTAGGATATACAAAATATCGATCTATAAATTCACCTAACAAAGAAAATACCTTGGTACTTTAGTTTAATATAACGAGTTACGCTAATATCTCAAAATACAACAACAAAATTTCATATAACAAATGAAGGGCATAGCATGGTCGAGCTTAACTGATTGGTTATGCTATCGTATACAGTACATACATGCATATTGGTGTATATTCTGTTAAATTTTCTTTGTTTAATTTAATTTAATCACATTACAACAGCATTGAAGAATTTTTCTATGTGGGTACATGATCATTATAGTAATATACACTTGTTTGGATAGTTGTATGTAGATGTAATTTTATGTGTGTTTATATGTTTTTATGTGCACATTTAAAAATCACAACCATGACCAGTGAAATTTCACTTGTTTATTTAATTTTATTTAGTTGGCTGTCTGTCTGCCTGTCTCTCTAACACACTAGAAATATCAATTTCATCTTCATTATTATTTTTTATATTTCATTTAGTTTTTATATATTTTTTTCTGATTTAATTTCTCACATATACTTCAGGTGCTTCAATTTTTATTTCTAATTTCTATTTTCGTTTAGAGTGGCGTCAATTATAACACCTTAATGATTTAGAGTTTTGAAATTACAAAAGAAAAGTTTTCTATTAGAAATTAATGTCAGTTATTTTTCAAACTGTATCAAAATAAAGAAAATTTTTTAGAAATACCGTTAAATACTTGTTATGTGTGCTACATTTTCAGATTTTTTTGTGGCAAATAGTTCTATTAATTTAAAATAGAAATATGTTACTCCTGTGCATGTTTATTAAGTCTTTCGTTTTCAAACGATTTCTACGAAAGTTTTCGCTTTATTTAATGTTGCTATATATAAAATTACACACCTAAAATGTAAAGTATTCCAAAAACGACTTTATTTCTATTTCTTTTTTTATTTATTTTAAAAACTTAAACTTTGTTTTTAACAAGGGGAATTTTTTTATTTAAGGTATGATTAAGTAAAATTTACAAAACGTTTGTTTAGAAAACATACAAGGTTATTGAAATTTAGTAACTTAATATAGCTGTAAACATGTGCAAGTATTTTTTTTCTGAGTTATTATACAATCAACTCTAGCTGAAGTTACTAAATTTCAATAACCATGTATGTTTTAAACATTTATAAATTAACAAAATACAAATGAACACCAAGTAATTTAAAATGCAATTAAGCTTATTTAAGTCAAATAATAAAAACAAAACAGATTTCGCAAATTGAAACTAACATCGAGAACTCCGTAAAAAAATAAAACTACATATTTTTTTACCTATGATTATCAATTGATTTATTTTTGTATCAAATTTAAAAAGAAAACTTATTAACTAAATAGAAAAAGTGCTTAATCTACTGTTTTTATTTTATGTTATTAGTTTCTTATTTTATGTTCTGCAATTTTTAATTAGATTTCAAAATAATTTTGTCTGATTTATTTTCGTATTTAATTTATTGATTTTTAATTATGTTATTTTATATTTAATTTAACTTATTTGCTTTTGCAGCTATATTACTTTGTAAAAGTAAAACATATTCTTCATATTGTTATTATTATTTTTGTTGTGTTCTGCCTAATTTTGTCTTGATGGTTTTGGTGGTGGTTGTATTGTTGTTGTGGGATATTCCATTACTCGCCTCGCCTTATTATTACTACTTTTGACGATTTGTGTGAAATATGATGTTTTAAGAATAATTTACAATATTTTAAAAGATAAAAGATACCATTAAAATACTAAATTAATTAAGACTAAAATACAAATTTCTCTATTTGAAAGTATTGGCTTTTTTACCATTTAAATAACAAACATATAGTCCAATTTTATTTAACGAAATGTTTGGTAAATATGTATATAGTTTTTATGAAGAATAATTCTATAAAATAAGGCTCCAAATCGAATTTTTATGCATAATTATTTAAAAACACAAAATGTACCAAACTACAGTTTGTATAATTTTATACCCCTTAATCTTTAAAATTTGTAGACCGAATATTCGGGTTTGAATTAGACCAAATATTTACCGTAAATTTTATAAAAAAAATATAAGTTATTGCATTTTAAACGAGAAACAATTTTTGAATATAATTAATAGAATGTAAAAACTTATATTTTATTGTAAAACATCTAAAACTGTTTCCCCAAAAAATTATTATTTAAAATTTGTATAGAATCCTTTCCTAGTAGATATATATGTATGTATATCGATTGTTAAACATGAAATTCGAATTTTGTGTCTTGTACGAGTACCTAGATCTGACATCAGATCGGGGAGGAATTAGGTTTCGAAAAATTCAAATAAAATTCGAACTAGATAGATTTTTGAAAAACGAAAAAATTAAATTTTGCAATATTATAAAAGATAAAAATTTATAAAACTTAAAATGTTTGAAATATAAAAATACTTCAAACATTTGTATATTTGTGGACATTGTAAAACTTTTGGCATAACATAAAAATTTAAAGAATTTTAAATTATTTAAAGAATTTTATTTAAACTTTTATTTTAGCTGGCAACATCCACAATATTTTTATTTGGCGCCATCCTAAGGTATATTGATCATAAACAAATGAAATTTTTAAGATATTAAAAATACATAGATAATATGCAAAAAATCATAGCAATTTTAAATGTGCAATGAGTTTCCGTTTTATTATAATGCATTAACACACGATAATAGGACAATTTTGAAATGTATCTTGAATAACCCAAAACAGACATAAACAACTTTATAAACATTTTATAAAACTTTATTTTATATTAAATATGTATGTATGTATGTAAACAAACACATTTAATGTATGTGCTTTAAATATTTTACACTGAATTACAGTTTTAAAACACACATACTCTCACACAGCCTATACAAGGTTGTGTCTTAAGTCTTTCGTATAATACCTACACTTACGAAATGAAAATAAATAAAAATAAACGAAATTTCTACTAATCGAAACCGATCATTTATTCATAATCAACAACTACAACGAAAAATAAAACGAAACACATATGTATATACAACAGAAATATGCAAATTACATCAACAGATGCCACCACAATTGCGGGCAACAAAAAGAGCTCATTTGTCTTGTACATATTCAAAGTCATCTGAAAAAAAGTTAAAAATTTCATTTAAAGTCATGAAGGCAAAACACAAACAACAAAAGCAAAGCCAACAAAGAGAAATAAATAAAAAATTAAATAAATTCGAGTAGGCAAAGTAAAATAATTTCACCACACTTTCTTGTTTTCTAAACAATTTAATTTACCACTTCTTTTAGTGTTTTTAGTGTATATGCTGTTTCTACTTCCATTTTAGCCAACAACATCTCAGACCAACAGTTTGCAACGAACCGTGCTTGAGTTAACAACGTCTTTTTCCCCCAACAATTGGTAAGACTACGCGGCTTATAAAACGTTCCGAAAAAGAAATACCAAAAGAGAATAAAAAAGAAAAAACAAGTTGCGTGAAACAAACAACCGGCAGTTTTAAGTTACGATAAAAAATAAAAAAAATTAAGAAAGAAACCAAAAGAAATGATAAATCAACACCAACAAGTGTATGAAAATAGTAACTAGTGAATGAGTGAGTAAATGTGAGTGAGTGCATACATAATACATGTCTTACACGTATTTCAGAGTGTAATTTAATACTTGATCAATAAGAAAAAGAATAAAAAGAAGAAAAAGACGTGAGCATTTGTGTACTAAACTTAAAAGTGTATTTGTTCACTATGAAAAGTGAATAATCAACAACTTAACTACTCTCTCTCTCTTCCTATTTATATTTCTCTACTTGGAGCACTCTTTCCAAGTGAATAAGAGTGAGTGTGCAAATAATTGTATGGATTAAACGCAACATCACAACATCGCAACAATAGTGCATGAATGGCGTGAATTTATCAACTCTAAAACTGAATTGTACGTGTGTGTAACTTGAAATAAAAATATTTTTAAGTTATTTCAAAATATTTTTCTTTATACTTATACTATATATACATACGAAGGCGGACTAAAAAGTATGCTTAAAGCTAAATATTGCATTATTAGGCAGACATTTTGTTGGTTTGGAGAAGTCAATACCAGTTGAAAACATCATCAGTACCAAGGCGGTTAAACTTTTATTGATATTTTTATAGTTATAAATGTAACTCGCTTACATGGTTATTTTAAGTGATTCATATGGAGAATATTACATTCTAATATACGAATCCATAAATAACTTTATTCTCAGTCATTTATAAGTCAGTCAATTGTGAACGATATAAATTTCCCATACAAGAAATAAAAGACCGTTTTCATTTCCAGGAAATTCAGAGAATTTAAAAAAATTAAACCAAAACTTTATAAAATTGTTTCGAATTAGTTTATGTTGGAAGATGCATTGTTTAAAATAAATCAGAATGTAAAAGATTTTTCAACGAAAATTTTGTTTTTCAAAATAAAATAAAACAAAGAATTTATATATATAAAAATCATTTAATTTTTAATTTTACTTGCAATTATATTTGAATTTTAAGGCTTTAATCGATTCTATTGTCTATCAAGCTCTATCTTTGACATAGTCTTACAAAAATTTTATCGTATACTCGGGGCGACCAATTTACAGCAAAATTCCAAAATAAACAAATTTACACCACTTTTTTTTCATAAATACGAATATAATTGAAAGTTGTATTGTTAGATACCTTAATAATCCTTTCAAAACGTATTTACAAACCTAAAGCTTATTAGTTAAATGATTATCGGCTACTTGAACAGTAAAAACTATAACTAAAATGAAATCATTTGATTATTTTAAACAATTTTTATACACATCTTGCGAAAATATTCAATAACTTCTATAACTTCTAAAACAAGTAAGAAGGTTTGGTCGGTAAATACTCTACATAGGAACTATGTAATAATACTCTACATAGAAACTATGATCTATTATCGGCAGATCATCGAAAAATTTTGTGGCATTACTTCTGTGCATATAAATATTTTTTGTGTTAAATTTTATCTCGATATTGGAACTATGACTAATTATGGATAACATTTTTAGATATGATTTATAACTTATTTATATGGAAATTTGTTTGTATATGTGCACGAATCAAACATTTCTGACCGATAAACCCCTATTTCGAGAATATAGGTGCAATAATGGACCGATTTCAATCAATTTCAATATCAACCGTCCTTAGGTTAAAGAAGTATTATGAACCAAATTTTATCGAAATAGCTTGAAAATTGCAACCTTTGTGTACTTTGCGCACAAGCTTTGCATGGACACCCAGCCAGCCATATGAAGTGATTCTAAGTTGATCGATTAACTTAAGGTGGGGTTTGGACTAATATTTATGGGCGTTACAAACATCCAAGCACAAATTCAACATTTTGCTACAATGGTGATACAATGGGAAAAAACTATAATGAGTTATAGAAGTTTAATTTAGTACCTAAAATTAGAAAACGTCTTTTAATATTCCTATGCAGAAACAAACCTGTTTAAAATTATGGGTGCTGTCTTTAATTGATAAGATTGCCTTCGTATATACATACGTATGTATGTTTAGCTAACATAACAAAAAAACTTTCTTTTTTCTCCCTCTGTCTCTTTTACTCCTCAGCACTTTGTACCACTAACTACACTACGTCTCTTATAGCTTGGCAGCACTATGCAAAAAATATAGAAAAAATAACTTTAAAAAATCATGTGAATGTATTGTTTTGTTTTATTAGTTAAACTTTATTTATACTTATTAAAAAAACAGCAACAAAAATACATTGAAATGTTAAAATAGAAAAAAGAAGAAAATAAAATTCATACTAAATGGTGAAAAAAGGAAGCAAGAAAAAAACATAAGATGAGCAGAGAATCATTATAAAAATAAAGTGCATCCATTATTCATTGCACCCGAGTATATTTCAATTAAATTGCATACAATAAGAATGCTGTGCTAAATAAAATTAGTTGTTGATTAAAAACAAAAGCAACAAAAGAAAACTAAGAATATAAAATAAAAAATAATAATAAATAAAATTAACATGTGTGCTAGTGTGTCTCTATGCATTTAAATGTGCAATAAAATGAGGTTACGTTTTTGTTTAATATTCAGTTTTAATCATATAGTGATAATTTTGTAATATAAAATTATCTATATATTTATATTTTGTATCACAAATATTTATAATTTATTTAATAAATCTTTCACTTTACGATTGAAATATTTAAGTTCTTAATGGAGTATTATTGCACAATTTTGTGATTTTTATTTTCATCTTTTCGATTTATTAAGAAATGCATAATATTACAATAGTAAAAGTAAAAATTGTAGTAACTTATATCAAACCATGTGACATTTTGATATATGTAAATGTTAAAACTAAAACTATTTAAATATATAAATATGTATGTATTAGCGGATCCAAATTATTCGATTTTTCTTTTGTTCGAATAAAACATATATGTAATTGGAACAAGAGATTTTAACTTATTCGAATAATTCAATCACATATCTAAAATTAATCAGATTATTCGAAACCACTATGATTTATTTTCTATTATTTATTGTGTTTTCTTCTATTTTTTTACTTCTATGTATTAATATGTTTATGTTAAAAGGTTCTTCCTATATTTGAAATTTTTTTCATCTCATAACTATTTTGTTTGCAATCACTTTTAATACATTCTTTCGTGCTGTCAATAAGGGGCAAATATTTATATAAATAATTAGCACATCATTTTGATTTTGCCAATATTTCGCTATCAAATGCGAACTTTAAAATTGCCAAACTCGTTTTCTCTTTTTTTTTATTAAATACATATCAAATATTTTTTATAATTTACTGCAGTACTTTTATATATTTTTATAAAGGAACTACCAGAGCACTTATTTATAATGATTGAGAAACTTTATTTAACGTTCGTTTATATTATATTGACACGGAAAATTATTACTATTTTAATTATAAAATTTTGAAAAATTAAAAAAAAAACAATAAATTAACGCAAAAATATTTATTCATTTTAATCGATTATTCTTTATAAAATTAATCGAATTATTCGTTATTCGAAAATGGTTATAATGAAATTCTGTGTATAATTATTCTGCAGAAATTGTTCGATTATTTAAACGATCATTATTCATTCATATTATTATTCAAATGGATGTCTTAGTATGTACGAGTACATCCTTTACTTTAAACTTATATCTTTATAGGAAAAGAATTGTTTTTAATAAAAAAGAGATCTGTCATGATCATAATAACATGTCAAGAGTGAGAGTGATACACATTTCTAATAGTTCCATAAACTACTAGTGTTTTCTTTACTGAAATAATTGCCACACAAATACTATTTAGTAATTTTAATTTGTAAATAACTTTACATCACATTGATTAGATTTTTGATATTGCCTTTTTTATTTTTTATTATTTAAATTCAATTTCTATGCATTCTTATAACTCATTAAACATAAGTAACTAAAAAATTTTTAACAATTTTGAATTTAGTTTCTATAGAATATTCGTATATAAACCTAAGTTTTATCTTCTGTTTCAGTCCATAATTAGTCGAAACTCCCATATAAGACCCTCTCCGTAATTCACTTTAACCTCCATAAATCTTTTAAAATTATATATTTATATCGAGATAAAGTTTAACACATATAATATTTATATTCACAGAAATCATTGAACTAAATTTTTGGATGATCGGTCCATAATAAGTAATATCTCCTATATAGCGCTCGTTTTTGAAAATCTGTTTTATACATATACTGGGTGTAGGGTATTATATGGTCGGGCTTGACCGACTATACTTTCTTACTTGTTTTTTCTTCGATATATTCATGCTTAAATTTTTGAAAAAGAGTTTATTTAAATTTATTTTTATTATTGAAATCAAAAATACAGAGAATATGTTAAAAAAATTAAATAACTAACCCCACGTCCTGATATGCCAACGTTTTGGTCGGCAGAATTACAGACACACACATTTGTTCATGTTCCACCCAGCAAGCCATATGAGTCCGAAAAGAGTCTTTTCTGACACCTTTTCAGGAGCGTTCATGCTCTCTATGAGCTCAAAAAACAATCATTATTGCTCCGAAAACCTTTGGAAAAGAGGGTCATTACATTCATAAATGGTCCGTCAGAAAGAGCTCTTAGATAATGTCAGAAAAGAGTCTTTTATGAGGGGTTTTTGGGCTCAGAAAGAGCTCTTGCAATTTTAAATACAACAAATTAAAAGTTCACATTTATTATTATTTTTTGTTCAAAGAACAAATAACAGGAACGCTTTGGTACACACATAATTAAGTGGAATTTCTGAGTCATACTGCGTGCCGACTCAGGACAGTAACAAGCTAATTTTTCTTTCGCTCCGAAAATGCCAACTACTCTTTTCTGACTCCTTTTTCGGAGCGCTCCTAGAATGGTAGGCTGGGTACTGAGTGGGATAAATCTCTTGATGTTGAAATTCATACTTTTTTTGTAACTATCTAAAACAGCGGTGAAAATTTAATTTGATGGCAGACATTGTGCGAACAAATATTCTGACAACTTTGTTCGAACAAGAACAGAACATCGACAGGATTTCTCCACACAAGACAAATTTCAGGGTTTTCGGAAAGGTTTAGAAAGCTCTGGAAAGCAGTAAATATATATTGAAGTTTTCAATAAGCAAAGAAAAGCCATTAAGCATGAAATTTTTAGAGCTACTTGTTAAGAATTTTATAATTATAATTAATTATTTTTAATCGTTTTACTAATCTCACGTCTTGACCTGCCATCGTTTTGTACTCGTTTGTACATGAACAAAGCGTAGAATATATTTTTTTGTAGAATCGGCAGTTTAAAGATTTTATTGATATTTACTTTGTCATCGATTTAACTATGAATTGGCTCCAATATTGGTTACAATAACAAAAATGTGACTTCTCTGAAAAATTTAAATCTTATAAAACTAGATTTAATATAAGTATGTATGTAGGTATTTTCTCTTAATTTAAATTATCATAAAATTATATCATGCCAGTGAAATAAAAAAAATTATTATTCAATTCTTACATATTTACATTTAAAAATTATATTTAGATATTATATTTTTCATTAAATTATATAGATTATATATTTGTTTTTTTTTTTGTATTTGTCAGACCACTTTTGTGGACATTAAATAACTCATGGAAATCAAATAAACGGATATGAACAATATCTAACAACTTTATACAGAGCAAAACTAGTATATATTTTTTTTATAGCCAGTTGCCTGCCACCAGTCACACTTGTATGTAGCCTCAATTTTCACCATTGAATAGGAGCGAAAGAAACCTGGTGGCAAAAATAGTAATTTACTAGTAGTATTTCTTTATTTGTTTCTGTCCAAAGACAACAACTAAAAACATTATGTTGTTTTTTTCATCTGTTTTAGTTTTTAGGCAATCAGCTTGAGGAGATCTGAAGAATTGAAAAAAAAAACACAAGAAAAAACAAATAAAAATATATTGGTTGAACCAAATGTTAATAGATCTTGTTTTTTATACATTTGTAGTACACTTGTATGTGTCTTTCCAGTTCTTGTATTTATATAAAAATCAACTTATTTTATTTTAACCAAGATCATGGTCATGCTCAGCTTAATTCTTCCCATAAGCCAGGAGAGAAGTGGCTGAAAGAATTTTTTCTTTTATTATACATTCAAAGTCGGTTACATACCTCCATACATTTATACAATTAACAAAAAGATACTTGTATTTACTTACTATTGCCACTCACTCCACTTAGAAGAATGTATCGTCAAGGTTATTTGTAAATAGTTAATGATGATGATAATGATCACCATTCATCTGACAATCCAAACAGTCGTCGTCTTGTGAGTGCTCCTTCTGGGTGTGTACTAGAAAATAGAAAGATGTTAAAGAGAAATACAAGAACATTAATTTAATGATGGTTGTTGATAATGGTCAGGGTTATCATCGCGAACTAAAAAAGAAGTAATTTATATAAACATGTACCCAGTAAGTATGTATATTTTTTCATTTCAAATATGTTTCTTTGTTTCCACTCAGACTGCAGATAGAACTTTTTAAAGGTTTACTTGGAAACAAAATTTAAATTATATAAGATTTTTGCCTTTGTTTAAGCATTTTAATTGAATTTCTTTGTAGTTTCTTGAAATTATGCCATTATAGAGTGCGAATTAGGGGTTTTATTTCCAAAATTATTAAAAATTGTGTAAGACCTTTGAAATTAGTTATTCAGGTTTTATTGTGTAAGTTGTGTAATAAATATTTAACAAGAAAGTTTATTGAAGGTTAAACATGAAATTAGCAGAGCCATTTCCGGTTACAAAAATAAAAGAAAAACAAACAATTTATTTTATTTTGAGAAATTTTTACAAAGATGTCCAAAATAAAAACACAAATATAAAAAATGCTCTATTGTTTGTTTACGGTTTCTGTCTCTAATAAGAGTAATTAACAAGTAGCTTAAAAAATGTATATCTTATTAACACTAGTGGGTTTTTGCTGCAACTATTATTGGTCGCAATTCGCTAACAGAAGTTATACAAAAGCTAACTTTACTTTAATGTCTACTGATATCAATAAGAGTAAAGGTCGCAATGACTAACCGACCGCTGGGTACATTCAGTTTTAAATTTAAAGTTTAAGACACCAACGCTTCCCAAAAGTTTTCTTTCAAATAAAAGATTTTTTCATATTCAACTTTCAGCTTTACCTTCCACGAGAGCTTAAAGTCTACTATGTCTTCTTTAAAAATCAAGAATAATACTATCTGTGGTGGACAAAATTTGGGATTTTTTTTTAATTTATTTAATTTTAGACCGTTTTCATTGGTCCCATGATAGTAGTACGTATTAACCAAATTATAGTTGGAACATTTTTTTTCTAATAAACAGACAGCACAACCTCATTAGGAAATGTGAATATCTGGATACTAAAGTTCCATTAGTCCATTGTTAGATCAATAGATTATGTTATCCAAAAGTTGATTAACTGAAAAAGTCGAAAATAGACTGTTAAAAAATTCAAATTCAAAAATTCAAAAGTCGACTTTTAAAAAATCTAAAAAGTTTGACTTCTTATTAACTATTGAATCCTACTTGGCACATTCCCATAAAGTAGCGATATAACTCCTCCTTGCTAAGTATAAATACCTATGTTATATTTGGTAACCAGGGCTGCCAGAAAAAATCGTCAAAATCCCGATAAAAATATCGTCATTTGGAATTTTAAAAATCTAATAATATTTTGAAATTTTTATTTAAACGAAAACATAAAAATTGAAGTTTACATAGGCTGTTGTACAATACATATCAAAATACATAAATTTTAACACAACTTGTGTAATATTTTTATAATATCTTAGTCCGCTTTCAAACTTTTCAATTCTGACTCGTCAAGGCAAGTATTTTCAAATGAGAAGGGAAAAGAGAACAAAAGAGGTAAAAACTTGACGGTATTAGTCAATATTCTTATTTCTTTTTCTCTTTTTTCTTTCATGCATGTTGATTTGCATGAAAAAGTACGAAAATTGAATTGACGAGTGTACATGAAATGGCAAGTTCAAAAGAGAATTGAACAAAAACTGGGAAGCTAAAACTGAAGAGTGTGAAATAAGACTCACAGTATTTAATAAATAAATATCTGAATTTAGCATATTTTATTAATTGAGGTTAAAGTACAATGTCAAAACAATTTAATTTAAATAACATTTTGAGTATAAAATCCATTTCATTCATAACATGGTTTAACTATACAAGGTGAGTGCAAATCAGCAACAAATACAACACAATACAGAAACAACAGGCATTTTGTTTGTGTAAAGTAGAAAAACACTTGAAAAAGTATTACTTTTGACACAAGTAAATTGTAAACAAAGTCAGTCAGCTGTGCTACTGCACTCACCTTGTATAGTTACACCATGATCCATCATATACAGGTACTTATTTTCAAAGATTTCCGTACTTTTTGGTATTTAAATTTATTTGGCTTAATATTCTTTCGACGTTTTGTTAAAATAGGAGAAGTTTTTGTAGAATTTCCCCGTTGAAATTTAGAAATTGTTTCCTCTAAAAATTTTATTTCATGAAATTCAGCATTTAAAATTGCTTTCCATGTTTACCAATAAATAAGTAATTTCTACTATTATTTGGAATTGTTATGCTTAAACTTAACAATTGTTAATAATTAAGAAAACATTACTACATATTACTCTGTTTTGTTTTTGAAATATGTCATGTTCTTCTTAATATTTATGATATTAAATGAGAAAAATAGTTGTTGTCTCAAAAAAGGAGAGCATTTGGTAACAAAAACATTCATAAAACAAACAAATGATAGAATATTTTAATAATTCAGAAAATCGTCACTTTGTTATTTTTAGAAATCAAAATAATAAATCCTCAAATCTGACAGCTATGTTAGTAACACTAATCTTTAGCATGTTCTCCGGTGAGCAATTCTCTTCTCCTTTGCTTAGGGATTAATTTATTGAGGATATATTAACATTGTTGAATTCTTCATATCAAGATTTTTTCGATAGTACCGACAACATCACGCAAGACTAATTCCACTGATAATTATTCAACAAAATTCAGATTAGAATTCCTTTTATTTCTGACCGCTATAGTTCATTCTTTACGAGAAGAAGTAAAAATCTGGCTTTTAAAATAGAGGAGGATAATTGACAGTTGACAAGAAAGTCATATCAGTCGGAAGGGACAAGCTCTAGCCTATAAGGTGGGTGAGACAAAACTTCCCAATCACTTCTTTTTAAATAGTTTTTAACAGGTATTGTATCATGTGGTCGAGCGTTGTTATGATGGAATATTACGCTTTCATGTCTGGCTTCATATTCTGGGATATATTTGGCCAATGCTCGCTTCAAACGAATCAATTACTTTCGGTATAAGTTTCCTGTAATGATCTGGACATATTTCGGTAGCTAATTATAATAATTAGTCCCACCAAATATAAAACATTACCTTAGTGTCATGGATATTTGGCTTTCATTGTCTTCCCTGTCTAAGTCACCAATTCTGAACCGCACTTTGAAACAGATGGAACATATTCACCACATAAACTTTGGTGGGCTTCAGCGCCACTTTTTTCAAATTAAAGAAGTAAACCAAAACTTCCCGCTTTGTTGGAACAAAATTCGACATATCCGATGCAAAAAAAAACTTTGTTGTTGACACTAAAGACAAAAACCTGCGTTCATAAGATACGCCGTCTGTTATGAATCCCCCATTTATTAGGTTATACACCTAATAAAGGGTACCCAACTAGAACGCAATTTTTAAATTTTAAATAAAACACAGATATTTAAAAAAAATTGTGAAACTTTATTATATCATAAAGTAGACAGAATGAGGTTATGTATGGAACAAGATATGGTGCAGATGGCTGCCCCGGCTTTGCTGGTACACACGCGATCTTTTAATGAAATTTTCAATTACCTTTTTGCATAAATGCTGCGGTATTTCATTAATGCAGCGTCCAATTTCCTCTTTTAAGGCTTGATTCGTCGTCAGCTTATTCGCGTATACCATCGACTTAAAAAAAACCCCAAAGGAAAAAATCTAAAGGTGTTAAATCGCACGATCTAGGTGGCCAATTCTGGTCTCCAAAACGCGAAATAACACGGCCGGGAAATGACTGGCTGTATGACATGTGTCGCCGTCTTGTTGAAACCACATGCCCTCCACATTCATTTCTTCAATTCTAGGAAAGAAAAAACTAGTTATCATTTCACGATACCGAACACCATTGACTGTTTGCGCTTGACCTGCCTCATTCCTGAGTCAATTGAACTTTGTATGCATGAAGATGCAAATCTTTCGTCAAAATTCGCTGCATAGTGGATTTGGAGGCACCACTTTGCTGAGTTCGGTGTCGAATTGAGGTAGATGAAGTTTGAGCGACATCATCATGTACAGCTGCGACATTTTCAGTCGATCGACCTTGTCGAAGGCGCGTTGTTGTCTTTACATCACTAACATACCCAGTTTCGGCAAATTTATCCATTAATCTCTTTACAGTTGACTCTTTTGGAGCATTTTGCGAACTGTAGCCGCAAAACTTTCACCATTTTGTTGTTCATTCGTGTAGCGCTCCGTTTTTACTAACCTCGTACCTTCTACTAAAGGACACCCTTTATATAGCCATGGAAATTTTGCTATAATATATTTGGTCAAATATTTTCCTAATGTGGTCTAAGCTTCAGTGTCCTAGTTATTTTCTAGTTTGATTTAAAACTAAATAATGTTTTTTTTTTATAGAAATCATGGTCGCAATTAAATCATGCTCAAATAATCATATCTCCAGTACTCAAAGCTAAACGACAAATAAAAGGAAAATCACACAACACACAAATGTCCTAATTTAAGTCAGGGGAAATTACAGTTTTTCCAAATTAGCCAACTTTAAATAGTAATTAATGCACAAATATGTTGTATGAATGTACACTTTGCACACTCTCATATTTGTTCAAACATTACACATACATATGTACATACTCGTACATGCATACAGTGATAAGCAAAAGTGTAAAATTTTTACATACACACGCACTCACTTGATTGTATTAAAATTACATTCACCTACATAGGATTTACAAATAAACAAAAAAAAAAAACAAACAAAAAAAAATCACATGTTTCTTTTAAATCCGTTTGGCTTTATGTTGAATTTAAAGAAAATAAAAAAAAATGTTGCAACGTATAGGACGGTCGTATAGGCAGACATTACTCGTAATAAACCTGTCCATCGACTTTTTCTTATTGCAATGTCGTTGTTGTTGTTAATTTTTAACTGTCTTTACTATTTTCCAACTCTTAACGGACGCACTTGTAAAAAGAAATGGTCATCAAATAACGGCAACAAGATAATTTTAAAACACGCCATCAGTGTGGAAAACAACATCATGTACAAACAAACAAACAAAGCAACCAACACCAAATAAAATGCCATTCAAATTTTAAACTACGAGACTATGTACCATTTTTAGTTTCATTTAAAAAACTACAATTGCAAGAATTTTAAAGGAAAACTACAAACAAGTGCATTTAACGTTTGAAAACCATTCATAGAATTTATTTTAAGTTTGTTTTCGATTTGCATACAATAAATTTTGAAATGTAGACACATAATAATGAAACTTGTTTTATTTTCACCTGATTCTCTAAATATTTCACATCAATTTTTCCAGTTGAATTATTTTCAGTGTCATATTAAAACTTAAATATTCGTATGTACATATGTTTTAAGGGGAAATATAGGTATTTGTAAATTTAGGAATCATATAGAATCATCAGCCTATTGTCGAATACATATATTAAAGCTATTCGAGAAGATACTCATGAACAAGTTATACCCGATTTTAATTGAAAATAATTGTATTCCGAATTACCAATTTGGATTTAGAAGAAAACACAGCACTATCTAACAAACCCATAGATCTGAATCGCGAGAAAAACATTTGAAGGAAAAAAATATTGTTTTGCTCTTTTTATTGACATTTCTCAAGTGTTTCATAAAGTTTTGCATGATGGTTTAATATAGAAACTGAAACCAAATTTACCTGCAAACACACTTAAGCTATTGGAAATCTACTTAAATGATCGAACATTCAAGCTTAAAGAAGGAGATTTTTTAAGTTCCGCAAAATCTATAAATACATTCGATATGCCAACAAACAATCGTACTCACACATCAAGATTTCGTGATGATACTGCTATTTTAAGCATTTATGAAAACCCTTAAGAAACGTCTCGTTACTTACAAAAACATATACATACATATGTATGTATTTGATTTAGAAAAACGGTAAAAACAATGGAGGATAAAAATTAATGAGCAGAAATGTACACACATAACCTTTACATACTCTCCTATTAATATCAATAATCAAGCAATAACACAACAATTAGAAGTTAAATACCTCGCTAAACACCTCCATTGTCGCTTTATATAAAATTCCCATATACCTAGATGAAAAATTTAAACAAATGAAATTGAAATTAATTGGCACATTGGTAGAAACTCTAAGATTAGTTTAGATTGTAAACACCTACTTTATAACATAATCAATTTTATTAGAGAAACCTAAACGTAAAAAAACTCTAAAATAATTATTTTAGGTCATAAACTATATATTTCTTCGTAATGGGTAAACACCCTAATGTAAAGTTATACGAGTATAAATAGACAAAAAATAATAATAATAATAAACAAACACTCAACTTTTATAAATAAATTCTTTTTATCTTTCATTATTTTAATTTACATACTCGTAAATCTTTTAAAATACCTGACACTAGACTAAATGGGTCACAATATTTATTCACACATTTAATACAAATTTACACTGCAAATACAATTTATAAAATAAATTGAGAAAAACTAGAAAAACTAATTGTAATTTTTATTTAATCCCCTAAAAACTTTATAGAGCACATCAATCAATATTGTTAAGAGGCAGCAAAAAAAAAAACAAGAAGTAAATAAATTTTGACGTTTTAGTTTTTGTTAAACATTTTTTTGCCCGAAAAAATATCTAAACGAAACTTAAAAGCGTATTCACATATGATATTTGTGTGTACTGCATTCAATATTACTAGTTTAATACAAAACAGCAGCAACTACAAGAAAAGAGCAACCAAAAACGAAAAGAAAACACTCGTTATCACTTGTTATCTTTAAATACAACTATAAACTACTGGATACAACGTCAATATGAAAGTACACACGAATACAAAACACCATTTAACAACAACATCATTTTAAAAGCCAACTAAACTGTTGTACAATTTTATTATTATTATTGTTGTTGAGTTAAAATATTCTTCACTTGTTTCAGTGGCGGATTAAAAGATTTTTGTTTATTCTTCATTCGTATTAAACCCTCCCTCCATAGTATGGAGTCAATACACACAAATACTCGCATGTTAGTCTGTATGTGTGCTTGTTTCTCTGCGATGCTGCATATTAAAGGTATGTAAGATTTACAAAAAAAAAAAAACTACAACAAAAAGTATTTTTACTTTTTTTATATTTCGAGAAAGTTGCTTAAATACTTTTCTTGTGGCAGGTTGAATACAAAATTAATGTGTTTTTTTTTCTTAATGTTTTTTACTTTATAGTTAAAAAATAATGCTAAATAAACTTGTGCGAAATGTACATACTCGTACACACATACACATACAATATAAAAAACAAGGTTCTAATCTTCGCAACAAAACCAGAATTGGCAAATTGACAAGAAATAAACAAATATATTAACCAATGAACGGCTACATGTACAAAAATTAATAAATCTTAATAATTTATCCATTACACCAATTAGGTCAATTAATTTCTACCGCATTTCTAATATCAATGTTGTAATATTAGAAATTTTAAGACTAGCGTGAAAATGCTATGAAATGTTTAAATGCAATAAAATGTTTAAACATTACTCTTGAATTAAATTTTGAACGCTAACATCTAAAATACAGTTTAATTAAGATGTGAGTATTTTTAGTTCAAGCCGAACTGAACCGAAAGCAGTTACAGTCTTATATTTGGCTATACCGAATCTTATACACCCTTATACACGTTAATATACATATGTATATGGATATTATTATACATAAAAGCCTATACATACATACGAGTAGGTTTGAAAAATGAGACGAAAACCCCAAAAATAGGATTTTTACAATTTTTGGACATTTAAGGTCCACATTTCTATTGGGGCTGATAAAATAATTTAATCATAAATAAGAAATACCTGTAATTTTCGAAACTGCTTTCTGTTTTGTAATCTCAGGAATTATAGAACCTACATTTGAAATTTTTATACAAAATAGGTAAAATTCGAAACAGCATAGGGAAAACATATTTGAAAAATAACAAATTAATAATCAGACCAGGATTTGGCTAAATTTTTAAGTTTTGAAAAACCATTACAGATAAATAGTACACGCAAGCATATTTTTTAAAGATCTACCCGAGAACTTTCGGAAAATATGTATAAAGGTATGAGAAATCGAATGAATAGCAAAATAATTGCATTCACTTAAACAAATTAAGGTGTGTTCACATTATGTGTATTTGTCATGTGGACTGTCACTTTTTCGCATGCCAAATTTGTACATATAGTCTGAACACCTTCAAACAATATCATGTGTTATTTCTCTGTGTACAATACACATGACATTTTGTTTATTTAGAACGAGTTCTATTTTCAAGTGACAAACCATCTGACATCAGCTGTTTTTTATAACAAAAATTTTGTGGCGGCAAAAATTAATTGAAATTTTATAATATAATTTATAAATAGTAAAACAAAACTACAAAAAAAAAATTTTATACAAATTTATTATTGAAAATAGAGGAAAAAATTGAAAAGGAGTTAACAAAAGTAAGTACATATGTATTTTTTTATTGCAATTTTTATAGTTATTTTTATGTTGTTCCAGTTTGACTGGTGCAAAGAAGCGGTTTTACAGTTGATCGAAATGTGGGAAAAGAAGGAATGCTTGTATAACCCGCGGAATAAGTTTTACCATATCAGCTGTTTTAAGATTTTTTTTGATAGGTTATGTCAAATGTAATTAACATACCAACATTTGAACATGTAAATTCTAAACCGTATGTGAAACTCAATTTTTGACATACACATGAAAACACATGTGGATAAAAAAGTGACATTCCACATGACAAATACACACAATGTGAACACAGCTTTACATGTCCAACCAACCCACAGAAGTGAAGTGAAAATTTTTTATAGTACACGAGCAGTACAAATAGATTTAAAAAAATCCATTCGTATTCACATAAACTTGATGGTTTTTCTTGTAATTTACTTACCAATTCATGTACATATTTATTAAAGTAAACTTTTAAATAATAACTACAAGATGTTATTGCCCTAGAGGAAGGAGAACTAACAAACAACATGCCACATGACTAGTTCCGAAGTGTTAAGGAACGGTTCTAGTACTAACATTTTATATGAGGGTGATCTGCCAATTTTATATCATGTCAACTTGGATCCCTTTAATCGTTCTGTGACAAGTAGGGTTTTGGGACCAGAAATTCCCGCCCGTTTTCAACAAAACATTTTTTAACTAAAACTACTTAAAATCTATTCTACGAAAGATTATCGATTATCGATTGTTTGCAAACAATTAAATATATATTACGTTTGTCATTCCGTGTGACACTTTCAAATATGTACTTAGAAACCACATTAGTGGATACTGGATTTAGAAGCTATCAGTCCATAATTGGTCCACTTCTAATATGCCACCCATAAATCATTTGTAAATAATATTATTTTATTTGATTGAAAATACAGACCTTGAAAGCCTGATTAGAAAATTCGAAAACATAAAATTATTATTGAGATCAAATTCACACAAAAAAGCCTCACGTTATATCTTAACCATTTTTATACTCTGTTTTATACTCTGTTTCTTAACTTGCTGCGAATATTAAAAAATTCAAAAAGATTATTATGAATATCAAACTCTGTAAATTATGGTGAGAATTGGTAATTACATCAATTATAAATGGTCAAAATTAGATAAAATTTAAAAACATTATGTTGGTAATAAAATTGTATTTCAAACAATATATCAAATACTAATAAAATTTGCACTAAGACTGAATAGAAAACACAGAATAAGGATATACTAGTCCTATAACCAGTGTAGTTTTTGTATTTCTTATTACGTTTAGGTGGAGGGTATTAAAGATTCGGCACAGACGAATATTGCACTCTAACTTGTTTTTAATTCGTATTTTTAAATTTTCGCTTATGTATTGGATGTACAACTTAAAAATGCTGGATGTTTTCGATTTTATGCTTTTATTCAGAAGCATTTGTATAATATGAATTTATTCATAAGTACATATTGGACATTATTGGTTATGACCTTTTCCCATTTTTTTTGGCAACATATGTATGGATTCCGCACCAAGAGAACTGCTCACATTTTGAGGTTGAAAACGAATCGAGACAATTGCGGATACCCTGCTCTGAAGTAAACCGTATCCCAGAGCGTGCATTCTGCATCCATTGAAGTAATCAGAAGAGGCAAGGTCTAGATTATAAGTCGGATATAAGTCTCAACCACTTCTTTCTAAATAGTTTTTAACAGGTATTGCAATATCTGACCGAGCGTTGTCATTATGGAATATTACGCTTTCGTGTCTGGCCGCATAGTTTGGATATTTTTAATGAATTCTGCTGCTCACAAACATTTTAAAACGATTTTAAAGCTCTTGTTGAGTTTGATAACAATCTTTATCTTTTCATCCTAAGCTTCCATGAGCAATCGTTGTGTTGCAGCGACACATTTTTAAATCAATGATACGGCATCTGTTATAAATCCGGCATTTTAAAATTATACACCTAATATATATACATAAATGAATTTCATCAAACACATCTAATTCTAAAAAACAATCAAACATTTATTTTCTTAAAAGACGCCTGTATCAAGAATTATAAGTATTCATTATGCATAAGAGTTATAGATAATTCTGTCGAGTTTAGGGGAATATTTATTAATTTATTTGTTATGTCATCTATTAAGTTGACATAAGTCTGAAAAATAAATATTGTACCTCATATAAAACGTTAGTTTAAAACTGATTTAATTTAAAGTCCATTAACCTTTCAAGACCTTTCAAATCATAGACAACGAAAATGTAATAACAATTATAAAATTCGTTTAAAAACCAGCCAATTACTTAATACCCAAGTACGATATAGATACTTACTTAAATACAACTAAAAACACATTAAAAGTAGTAGAAAATCAAAGTAACTAAACTCAGCTGAGGCAAAGGTAAAATTCAACATTCATTATTGTCTGGATACAATTTTCTGTATTTTCAGTATTATGACTTCATTTTATAAGTAATAGTTTATTTTTTCCAAGCTAACTATTTTTGTATTTTGTCTATTTAAAATGAAAGTATTGGTACAGCAAATAGTCAGCAAGTATTTTTAAAACGTTTCCAAAAAGTTTGGTTCAGATGCATTGGCCTCAAAATTTCGTTAGAAGCACAACATACATACGAGTATTTACGTGGTCTGGTCTGGTCTGGTCTGGCCTTATAAATACATTCACCTCCACTTCATTGAACTCAACTCGTTTGAGTACGAAACAATAAAATTGGCCAAAATGGAAAAATAAAAGAAAAATATAAAAATAAACACAATTACGAGATCACTTTGGCTGAGAGTTCATTTTTGTGTGGCAAAACGAAAGTGAAAGCCTTTTTTTCTATTATTATTATTATAATTTATAGTATATACTCGTACAATTTGGTGTGTGTTTTATTGTTGATTTTCATGAAAGAAGGGTTAACAAATAAAAGTTTACTTTTTTGTGCTTTTAATTGACCAGTTATCATGGGTGTATGTATATGGAATGCTTTTATTTAAACGAATTGTCAGGGGAAATTAATCTTTGTGAGCTGTTTCCTAAATGCTTGCTATTTTCCACATTTATATAATTTTCCCCAAAGTTCCTGATCAGAATTAATCACAAATCCTAATAAGGTCTGATTTTTGTGTTTCAATCGGCTGACAGAGTTCTCCTTAACATAGAAAGACTTATTAAAAAAAAAAATAAAACAATTTTATATGGACATCTGATCTGATCTGCTCCGATCTAGTATTATTATGTGTGATCTGCACTTTCACGTATATATCCATTTTGAATTAAAAAAAAAAAAGTACGAGTACTTTGGAAGACATAATAACCATAGTATTCCAATCCGCGATATGCCTTCTTCCAAGATGTTTTAATAACATCAAAAAATCGAATAGCGAACCTAATTTTATTTAGTTTCTAAAAAACATTTCAATTTCGAATAAAAATAAAACTCGAATAAGTTTGCACTCTAGTAGTCAGTTAAAAGTTGCAATTCAAAACAATATCTTGTAAAAAGAAATATACAATATTTTTTTGTGTGCTAAATGTTAGTAGTAACAAATATGCATTTACATTCAACAAGATCTTAATAAATGTCTATTCATCATTCACAGTCTGCAGATTAAAACCTTGAGTTTTATACACTTTTTTTTAGCTATTTACATAGCATACCAAAAAATAAATCAAAATATTACAAATAAAACTGTTTAATTAATAAAAGCAAAAAGATCTAAATAAATAAAATATTAATACTCATTTTAATATCACTGACAATAAGATCAACACAATTTCACAGAGCGACAAACTGACTGACTATGGCGCTTAATGACTGACTGTTTGTTAAACGAAGTAGAAAGTTAAAGTTTGGTATGCATGTTTTTCATCACTCTTATTTTCTATATTCATAATTTTTTTCTTGTCTTTTCTTTTGTTCCATTGAATGAATTTTAGTATTTCAAGCAAAAAAAAAAACTTTTATAAGAGCTTGTTGTCATTATTATTGTTTTTGTTATAAATTAAATTAAGTTTTAAAGAAAATTTCTGTCGTACACACGAATACATTCTTCATTTTCTTCAAAAATGTTGCAAGTTATAATAAATTTTAAGGGTCTAGTTTATAACTGTTAGTTTAATCTTTGTAATAAATTTAAATGTATTCTAACAAGTTTCTTTATAATTATAAAACGTTTAATATGTCTAATGGAAAGGAAATTGACACAAAACTAGTTTTGTAGTAGTTGCGATCAGTTCTATTTTTAACATTTTGTGTAAGAAAGGCCTTCATCGAAAATACGGTTAAAAAATTTAGAGAAATCTTTATTTCTCAGACGAACAAAAATTTTCAATTTAAAAAAAATCAAATTTCAATTGATATCTTATAACGAACTTTCGCTCGAAATCGAGAAATAAGCCATTAAATATTATTTACTTCATTGCATAAACGTAAGAGTAGAAAAAAATTATAATTTTAAACAAAAGACGTTAAATAAAGAACTAGTTCATCAAAGAAGTATGAAATACTAGTTATGTGCATACACTTTAAAGCTGATTGTGGACCTAGTAATATTTTTAATGGAATGCTATGCAATTTTTTGTTTTTATGTTATATTTATTTAAAATTATATTTTAACTTGTCAAACTTTAAAATAACTTGTATATCATAGGATATGTTTTTCCCATTTGGGATTACTACTTTGGCCCATTGTGCTTAATGTTTATTAATGTTTCAAGTTACAATTAAGCTTCCATAGTTACATATTACCATTTATTTTGTTACTAAGCTACGAACAAAGCTGGAAATTGTTTTGGCAAAAATCATAAAAATGTTTCGATTCGTTTTCTCACATAGTGAACCATAATTTTTCATTGTACCAATTTTGTTAATTTTTTATATGCTTAGGACTATGATTAAAATATTTTATGGTAAAAAATTGATTTTATATACAATAATAAAGGTCTACAGACATATTTTAAGGATTATTTTCTTGGAATTTCACAACTTGTGTCACCAAATAAAATTAGGAAATTTGCACTATATTTTTACAATATTTAAAAGTTTTGACCTGCAAATTGTCTTAAATATTTTTTTTTTCATACATTAATTATGACACAATTTTATTTCGTTACTTATTTTAAAACAGTTAAAGCTGTTTCACATTTGATTTCTTAATAATTTCAAGTGTTGAAATATTTAGTTAAAGCGTTAATTAAATTTTATTACATTTTTAGGTCTTTTTCCATACTTAGATTGTATTCGCATTTTATTCCGTATTTCTGTTTTATTTCAATTTATTTCGCTGAATATTCTTTCGACATTATGTTAAAATAAGAAAAGTTTTTGAAGAACTTGTTTTTTATATTTATCAATAAAATAAGTATTTTTTACTAACTCATAATATAATTTGGAATTATTATACTTAAACTTAACAATTGTCAATATTTAAGAAAACATTACTATGATTTAGTTTTGTTTTTGAAATATGTCATGTTCTTCTTAATATTTATGATATTAAATGAGAAAAATAGTTGTTATCCAAAAAAAAAAAAAAAAGAGAGATTTTGGTAGCAAAAACATTAATAAAAAAACATATGATAGAATATTTTAATAATTCAGAAAATCGTCAAATCTGCCAGTGTGTGTCTTTCACAAATGAATTGTCAAATAATACTGAATAAAAATAATATGACTGTACACCAGCCACGACTGATCTGTGAAATCAGCCTATATAATATAATGCCGCATACACGTTTGCTGTCTCTTATAAGACGTCACCACTTTTTTTAATCCAAGATCAGATAATGATGTCAAACGAAATCTGCAATTGTGGACTCGTTTGTGATAATTAAAATAATTGTTTTTTTTAAAGATGCGTCAACATTTGGCCATCGATAAGATGATGATCAGTGCCTACAGAAATCATTACTTTTTTTAATTTGTCATTAAGTTTTGCAGATTACTAATATTACAATGATTCTATTATGGTTATTTCCACAATTATTATGGTGGCTAAACCCTGTAAGCTATCAATATTCCTAAAATACTCGTTCAGGGCGAATATTGTATACGTTTATATATGTATGTTTGTTGGTCAAAATAACACTGTAATGCTTGGTTTTCACTATGTCATTTTTGTTGTCAAATTGTCCAAATTGTTGGCAATTGTATGAAAACGGGTTGTCATATGGTGTCATCTATGTTTGCAATCATGATCATGATCATAACAACCCGTTTTCATACAATTGCCAACAATTTGGACAATTTGACAACAAAAATGACATAGTGAAAACCAAGCATTACAGTGTTATTTTGACCAACAAACATACATATATAAACGTATACAATATTCGCCCTGAACGAGTATTTTAGGAATATTGATAGCTTACAGGGTTTAGCCACCATAATAATTGTGGAAATAACCATAATAGAATCATTGTAATATTAGTAATCTGCAAAACTTAATGACTTAGTGAAAACATAGTGAAAACGCGGCCTAAGTATAAGAACTTGACTGACCACTTCATTTTAAACGAGTTTTAAAAGTCATTTCCTTAAAATTACATAAAGAACCAAATAATCCAAAGTACCAAAACATTTTAAATTAGCGTTAAGGTTTCTCTTTAATATTTTCGAATTTCCAGAAATATTGGCTACAGTCTTGCCTTAAATAAATTAAAAAATTTACCGATAAAAGTAATAAAATGAAAACATATATACTTATATGTATATAGTTCACAGTTGTCTAAATATATTTAGGTGTAGATTTCTTGATAATTAATTTATCGTTGTATCCCAACTATGAACTCTACTATTCTTTGCGTTCAACTCCATTCCATGCCAGATTTCCAAGCATTCACTATTAAAAATTACCTTATACCCCTTATCTATCCCTCGATAAGCCCAACAAATACCCACCAACAACTACGGGAGTCTAATTTTTTTACAACTGTAAATGAAATTGAAACTGGTTTTCGTGTCATGTCATTTTTATTGTTCAAAAAACGAATTGTTGTTAAATTTGTTTAACAAAAGTCGTATTGTACAAATTTACTTGTACTTAAATGTATTTCAGTATGAATGTCAAAAGACATTCGTTTTCATCATTTTGTCTGTGTTTGTGTTGGTCTGTCTTTAAATGAATCATTTTCATTACGAATTGTTTTTTGGGAGTCTATTGTTAAAATCTGCTGGCAGTCATACAGTCACTTCATAAGAGTGCGATGAGTGTTTTATATTAAGTTTTATAAATACTTGAGTATTATTATGTAATTTTATTTAATTCTGTTGAAGTGCGTTAATTTTGTATAGTTTTCTTTGTTGTTTTTGGTTTTCATCGATTTTGTAATAATGTCTTGGAATTGTTGTTTAATCATGAGGGTATAAGAAGTTTAAGCTGAATTATGTTGTGTTGGCTTATTTCCTTGAAGCAAATTTTTTTTGGTTCATTGGAAACAAAAGACTTAAAAAACGAACTTGGTTAATGAGAGCTCTTGTTTGTTGTCTATTTTAAATCTCTCAAAAGTTAATCGTTAATGATGCAATATAAGGTATTAAAAAAACCCAATAATAATAAATTTTATTATTTCTTTTAACACTTTTAAGAAAACTATTTTTATTTTTGCGGACATATGTATGTATTTTTATTCGTATTTGGTTGAAAGTGAAAAGATTTATTACCAACAAATTCTAAGATGTGAAATACAAAAAGTATATAATTATACATATTTAACATTTTAGCATAGTGTCAAATTTAATTAAAATGTTCAAAATAGTATTTCATAGTATTTGGTTACAATTATATTTCAGTTCGTTCATAGTCGTATCAATGCTGTTATAAGTTTTTATCAAATTTCACTTTTTAAATATTGCCAAAAATCACACACACGCAATTTTAAACAAATTTTAAAATTTCTATTAAATTTATTATATTTCTATTAATTTTTATCTAAAATATTGATTATATCAAATATAAAAAAAAAAATAAACTAATATTATATTATGATTGAAGTCGTCAATTTAACAGTCAATAGCAAATTAATTGAGTAAATGAACAACATTTTCACTGTAAAATCATTTTACCAAATTTAGTTTTTCATTTGCATAAAAAATATTATTCAATAATTAACAAAAACTAAAACATTTCTTTTAGAAAAACATCTATATGTTAGTGGTAGTTTATATAATATGTAATGACAAAAAGAAAATACCTGAACATTGTTAAATAAATTTTAAAATCTTTAAGAAAAGCTTCAATGAAAAACATAAAACAAAAGGTTAATATATTTTTTGAAAAAGTTCGAATAACAAGATTTGTATTAACCCATATTTATAATTATATGAGATAAACATATAAATTGTTTAACAAGCTTGTTTGCACTAAAGGTTCTCAATTTGGTAAAGTCTTTTCAAAGATTAAAAAAAGTCTTTCCTGTAGATTTAAGCAGAGTTGCTAGAAACATTATTTACTGAGAGCTATTATTATAAAGTAATTATTTGATATTTTATGCAATTTGTCCTCTCAGATCGGCATGAAATGGTTTTAGAACCAAAACTTTTCTTGATTCATTAAAATTTTTAAAATAACACTGTCATTCCCAAGTATATGTAGCATCTAGACCTCTATATATTAGCTATTAGCACATCAACTACATATCGAAGTTTATCCTTGAGTAGAAAGTGATCCTTTAAAAGACTGCTTTAATTAAAACAGATGGTGGGTTACGGCAAATAATAGTAGAGGGCCTAATTCAGAATTCATAGGACCACAAGAAAAGAACCATGGTATATAAGAAATTAGAACATCCACAGTGGCTTAGAAGTACAAACCCGTTTGCAAAATTATTTACTATAACTGAAACTTGAATAAAGTATTTAAGAGATGATTTCTTATAAGTTTTAATTATAAAATTTGTTTACTTACTTGGTAGAAGGGTAAACTGGAAATTAGAACTTTTTTTAGATTGATATGTTCATTGGTGTAGTAAGTAGTATGTACCAGTAAACGTAAAATTAAACATTTTAAAAACGGTGGTTTATTTCTATAAAATAAAAAGGGATTCTTGTTAATTGCAAAATAAAAGCGTTAAATAGTTTAAAGAAAATATAACGAGTCTTTATTAATTTAAATCAGACATGTGCAAACTGACACAAACGCATTTCAAATCAGTTTTACGAATTTTGCGACTGTGTTAAGTTGAACGGAGCAAGCAGAACAAAAGCAGAGAAAACAAAAGTAGTACACTGAGTAAAAAATTAAAATTAAAAAAATTAAACATTAAAACTAAATCTTAAAAAAAAAAATCAAATATCAACATCTCCAATTGGGCATTATTTTTGCCATTTACAAACATAAAAATTTCTTTATATTCGTCCATGGCAATTAAAAATTTTTTTTTTAGTGTAGTGTTTTTTATTACAAATAATTTTGCTTGCAGAGCGATACGGTGTTTCTTTGTCAAATGCAGAATAGCAACTGACTTTGAATCGGTAAACAAGCAGCAAGCTTTCGGACATGTTGGTGTGAAAAAACGATCAAGCTACTATCGGTGTGAAAACACGATGACTCAAAAGAGTACTAGCTGCACATCTATGATTTAAATGTACACAAAACCAATTAAAAAATTAACACTCTCTCTTTTTATACACGTATATTACGGTTTAAGAATACACTTAAATTAAAGTTTGAGAACGCTTGATGTTCACACAACAATGACTCATAATCAACCAACTAATTTGAGTTGCTCTGTTAGTCTATTTATACATCAATCATTATTTCTAGATGGTTCGGAGCTAAGATACTAGAATGTTCATGACTGCAAGTCTAGAATGTTTGTGTCCAAAATATTCAGCCAAAGCCATTAAAACTAAATGTTGCCATATTGCTTAGCTATATTTATAACAGGGTGTTCTTAATAATGTTTATAAATTAAAACTTCTACAAATGCAAATGCTGCTAAACAAATTGTATGTCGATAAACACGCCATCTGTTGATAAAGATTCTGTTTGTTGATTACAACCGTTAAATTTAAATTGAAATACAATTTCATAACAATATTTTAAACACTTTTTAACAATATAAAACTACAAATGAAAATTTTAATAATTAAATTCACGCCTTTTAAATCACAAACGTTTATTAACCAAATTTTTATATGCAAATCTGTCATAATAAACGTTTGTTAAATTTAATAATCGTTTTTGAATAAGGGGGTAAGTATTTTGAATACACATTTTTCTAAGTTTAATTTTATACCTATATATATATAAATGCCTAGTGATGTCATCTTTTAATAATAGCTTTTACGAATTTTAAAAAAACCAAATATAAATTAAGCCAGATAAAATAATAGCAATTAATAAAAATTTGATAACATCAAAAAAACAATTGGAAACAAAAGAAATGGTTAAATTCATTTACATTAAGCATTCACTGTTATGTGAAATAGTTTTAGTATTAGTTTGTTAAGCAATAGTTTTCTAATTTTATTTTTGTCTTAGAAAGATAACCTAGTTCTCTCACTATATATTATTTAATATTGCAAACTAAAAATGTTGACTAATTGTTAAAAAAAAGTAGGACAACTAAAATTCTACAATTATAAAGCAGTTAACACAAACTATTGTTGAGATTTGACTAGAGGGCAAAGCTGGCCTTGGCTAAAAATAATGTTGTTTATTAAATTTAATTACTTAAAAATTCTTCTTTATTTTTTAAAATTGCTAAAAAATACAAGACCATACAGATAATTCTCATTAGAACATATGTACTTCTCCACTTATCGCAAATTAAATCTCAAAATTCTTTGAAAATATCAAAAGACTTAAAAATCCTACTTTTTATGAGAACTAGACAAAATTAAAAGATTTAAGCAACAAACTTGTTATTATTTTAATTTGATTTTTAATTCGAATTAATTTTCTTTCTTTCTCTTTTTACTATTCTTCTCATTTCAGCATGGCAAACGATGGAATTTTGATTAAGAAATTTATAAATTTATAAATATGTTGAACATGTTACATAAAAACAGAACTCATATAAATTAAACAACTTTAACTTTATTAAAACAAGATAAAAGAGGAAATTCTGAGAAAAAGAAAAAAAGAAACATATAATTAAAGAAATTGTTAAAAAATGCGCCGAAAACCTCAACGAAATGTAAATTTTAAACAAAATTTTAACAGCTTGACAATGAAGTGTCAAGCTCCATACTACAATAAACTATTAAGGAAATCCACAAGTGGAACGAGATCAAAAATGTTAATTGTTTCAATAACTTTGATAGTGGCGTTGGCGAATTTCGCTGGTAAGTAAACATTTTCAATTGTTTTGTCTACTGGTGGCTAATTTTCGAAATTACAAATATTTCATGAAGCCCTGTTAAGTGAATGCAAATTACTTATGCGTATATAGAAAAGTTTTTTCATTAATTAAAATATTTAAATAGAGCTGGTGATGAGAAAGTGCCTCTTTGGGTGTGTATCTATATGTCTTATTTATGGCCTCATAAATTAAGCAACTGGCATACATATGTACACATATATTGTTTATTGTCACTGAATTTGCTTAAATGCAACTGCTGGAATAAAAACAAAACCAATTTTTAAAACAATTTCAGATAAGCTTGATGAGTGTGCAAAACATAGTATTGATGGTGTCGGCAATGAATGATGTTTGTAGCATACCAAATTGTTTATGTGCTACAATTGTGTTAAATATTTATGTATTTAAATTTTCACAATTCTTTATATGTATCTTTCTAAAGTCATTTGTTTTAGTAGCTTATGTTTTTGTTCAAAAATAATAACAATTCATAAATTCCATACGAGTACAATGGCTCTAACTATGCTGCGGGTTTGTTCTAGTTTTTCATGTTTTTTGTTAAGATTATATTTCTTTTGTAAATCTGCATACAACATTTCACGTACTTCAGTGTATGTACATGAATCTGTAAAATGTTGTACGTGGTTAAAGAAATTATTATTTTGTTAACAATTATGATTCATAAGTGTGTGTCTGTAAATTTTAAAACAAAGAGAGAAAAAACGTTTAAGCAATTGTATTTTATTTAATATTAAATACATTAATAGGTTAACAGTTTATTTTATTAATATGTTTATACATACGTACCTACATATATTATTTTCCATATTTGCTATCTATATATATATAAAATTGAATGTGTGTTTGTTTGTATGCACCTTATAGGAGACCAAACCTCTGGACCGATATTTTTAAAATTTTCACAGCATTTAAATGGGACTCTGGTGTGATTAATAGGGTACTTTTTTTTGACCACGCCCATTTTTACGCCCACTTTTTTAAAATATTGTAATTGGAGACCAAACCTCTGGACCGATATTTTTGAATTTTTCACAGCATTTAACTGGGACTCTGGTGTGATTAACAGGGTACTTTTTTTTTGACCACACCCACATTTACGCCTGCTTTTTTAAAATATTGTAATTGGAGGACAAACCCTTATACCGATTTGCCTGAAATTTTCACAGCATGTTCTGTGACTCTGATGTTTTGATTGTACAAACGGGGGTGGCACCGCCCATATAACCCAAAAATTTAAATCGCCATATTTTGGGCATTTTTTGACCTACATACGTCACTGATATGTGGTACATATGGTATTGGCATAATTAGGAATACGTACCAGGAGAAAAGTGGGTGGGACCACGCCCCTTTTTAGGAAAATGAAAAATCGTAAGGATAGGTCCATATAAATTATTATTTATTTACAAGCCCAGATGATGATACTCAAAGAGTATCGAAATATCGGCAAATAAAAATAAAATAAAATTTATTTTCAATACTGGCCTCGAGCTTGAAACAAAAGCATTTTTATTTGTCGAACAACAAATGTTGATAAAAATAAAGCAAAATCAACCGAACATCGAAATTTTTAACATTAACAATTATATAATGTTATCAAGAATAACTCAAAAAATTGTCGCTATCTAAAGAATTATGAGCTTTAATGTTGGTCTTTCGACCAGAAAAAAAGCAAATATCTATAAAAAATCTTTATTAAAATGGTTTCCAAGCTTTCCATTAATGTATCTGGAATAATGAAAATATTATATTTTTTAACTGCAGAATCATTTTTACAGTCGAAATCTCTCCCAATTAATCCTTGATAATGCTTTAAATCACCCTTCCAAAGAATAATTAGTAAAACCTACAAAATATGGAAAGATTTCAGTTATAGTCAGTCTCCTTATGTATGACATTAAAAAACTTAAAACTTATTTAAAAAAGAAATCTCAATTTTTCGATTTAATGTGTCATATGTTGTATATAGTATGTTGTATAGACTATATAGTTTGCATTGTCTTTATCAGTGTTTTTTTTCAGAATATTTGTGTGATTGGAAGAATATTAATAAAATATTTCCTCATTTTAGATAGAAGCTCATTTATGTTAATTGTTATAAAATGTAAATTCTTTTTCCCAATTTTGGTTCTCTTTTATCCCACATGCAGCAATAATTTTGTAAAGAAATTAAAAAATGAATTAATAAAATACAAAACAAGTTTTAAGTTGAAATGGATAAATTTAAAATTTTACAAGTGGTACCATATTAAAAACAAGTAAGAAAGTATGGTCGGTCATGTGGAAGCGTCCATAGTAGCGTGACTTCTGTGCATATACAAATTATTTGCATTAAATTTTACTTCGATATCAACACTTGTAATACATATATATGGTAGCTATGGTCAAGTATGTACCGACCTTCACAAAATTTCTAGATGTGATTAGGCTTTATTTGGCGAAATTTGTTAAACAACATGCATAATTCAAACATTTATGACCCATAAACCCTATTTCGGAATGACATTTGTATGGGGGCCAGGTGAAATAAATAGCCAGCCAGACAGACGGCAGTTTTGGATTAAAAGAGAATGCGTTTAGGGTTATATTTTTGAATTGAGTTGTTTAGGATTTAAAAACATAAAAACGCTATGAAATGACCTAGTACCCAAACTGAGTGGTAGATATTAGTAGTTTGGACTGATATATGAGTCAGTTAGTCACTATCTAACATATATATGTACGTATGTTTCATATATATGTAGTTATATATAAATATTTCACAACATACCCACAAGTTTTCGTAATATATACATTCTGCTTGCTAAAGTTTATTAACATTATCGATTTTTATGAAAACTATTAAAAACAAAAAACTGATAAACTGATAATAGTATTATTACTACTCGTACATAAACAGTACATTGTTGAACATTGGTGGACTTTAAATATTTGTTGTTTTAGTTTGTGGCAAGGCGTCATAAAAAAGAAACAATTTGACCCACTTGTAAACAAGTTCCCGAACACACCGAATGTGTAGTGTAAAGTTATTGCAATGACCAAAGTGGTTTATTAGGTCATCATTGTATGTTTGTTTGTTTGGTGAATGCCACAAAACAATTATTTAGATAAACAGGAATATTTGCATACATTTACTTGTGGTTATAAGTAAAGAGTATAGTTCTTCTAAAATAATTACAAGAAATAGCAAAAATTTATCAAATAATAATTAAATAAAATAATAACAAATAAATCTGGCATTTCCAAACCTAATCAAAGAGTATTCGAGTTCAAGTTTTAAAAATGGCAATATTTTAAAATTGAATTCAAAATAGGGAATTTTTTTTTGTTTAAGCGCATACAATTCTTTAATTATTCATCCGATTTCTAAAATTTTTATATATTTTGAAAGTCCTTTTTTACTTAGATTAAGTAATTTCCAATCTTATCTAAACGGAGTCAAGTCAATATCTCTATTAGATTCAAAAATATTCTACTTCAAAGCTTTAGCCGTTTAGAAATGCCAGATTCACTTCCAAACATTTTTGATTCTGCCCCATTATACACTGCACACAAATTAAATTAACTCAGAATATTAAATTTACTTTATGTCCAAAAATATTCAAATAATATTTATGATAATAAAATAATGTTTAAATAAGAATAAAACGGCTATATGTTCATAATTATGATATATTGTTTTCATCTTTGGTTGTTTCAACATGAAAATACATAAATAAAAAAAAATAAGAAACGCTTTTCTTTACCTTAATATATTGATCAGTTATGAACACAAAATAAATATGAATACTAAAAAAAATCTACTAAAAGTCAAAAAATAAGAACATTTCAAACAACATAAACTTTTAAATCAAAATGGAAAAATTTCACACATCCCTTAAAGAATGAACTCAAGCCTAACTAAAAATTTTCTCTAATATATAAATATAACAAAAAGTTCGACATAATATTCTCCGAATTTAGTTTAAATCAGATTCAAGTTTGCAATAGAATTACTATGGAAAGAAAAATATACTTACCTTTATGCATGAATTCTCGACTGCACGATGTAACTCAATAATCAATCAACAAATTTGGATCAAAATTTAAGTTTCACTTAAAATGTTTGCACCAATTATAAATTAGATTTCTATATTGTAAAACGATGAACACTTAACAAACGTCACAGCACAATTCAAATTGCATTTTACTTGTTAACGTTACAGTTCCTAGTTTTTCGAAGACTACTCGAAAATATTAACATTTGATAAATTCTATTCCAGGTCTATTGTTTTCTTAGTAAAGTAGGAAGAGAATATGATTACGCATATAAATCAGAATGGAAGGATGTTTATTAAACTGGGTCGACCGCATTTGTGCAAAAAAATGTCCCAAAGTCTAACGCAAATATTAAAGATCACCTTCAGACATTTAAGAAAAAAATTTTTTATATTGCTATCGGAAACCGTTAAAAACAGCCAAAATCGTTGTTTTTTAATGCTTTTATTTAGCTTCACTTCGGAAATTCAAATCTTGAACGGATTTTATTTTGGTGAATGCCTGCAAAGTTTAATCCATTTGCATTTAGTAGAAGGCAGTCAAAAAAGAATTTTACAAAAAAAAAATCCCCCCTAGATTTTATCCTGGCTACGTCCATGTATTCGTGTATTGCCATCGGGAGTATGAATGCCTGCATAGTTTTATCCATTTGCATTGAGTAGAAGGCAGTAAAAAAAAGCATTTTATCAAAAAAATTGTTTTGCCCCCCCTAGATTTTATCCTGGTAAATGCCAGCAAAGTTTTATCCATCTGCATTGAGTACGATACATACAATTTTTTAATTTCAAAATAACACGTGTTTTTGTTTACAATATACATATTTTTTTATTTTTTTTTTTATTTTTTAGAACAATATAACAATAGTCAGTTGTTTTTGACATTACAAACATGAAAACAAAAACAAAATTACTCTGTTCTTTCTGTTGCTTTTGCATTGCTGTAATCTTGATATCACCTTGTAAAGTAATTTCACCATTATCTAGAAACATTTGATTTCTTTCTATAAATGATTTCTAAAATTTCATGTCAATTAGATTATTTCCAAAATCTAGATATATTTGATTTCTTTCTATATTAATTTTTGAACATTTTGCTCTCAGATGCTACTTGTTTTCTAAACATACGTGTAAATATGTATTTATTAAAACCTGGCTAAATAAATGTTAGAAAATTTACAAAAACAACTCGTACTGTGAGGCATTAAAACTCACAGATATAAATGGTTTCTCCTAGCAGAGAAAAGCTAATAAATACATACCTATACATATAGTAAATAGTTTTTGTTTTATTAGAAAATAAAGAATGTTTATTATCCAAGATGTAACACACCTTTTTGGGAGAAAATACCATAATAAATGGTTACAAAAGTACATACGTATGTTTATAAAGAGTAATTTTTTGAAGAGCTTTTAGATTTGATTAAAAAAATACATACAATTTAGAGAAATGTATGAAATCTTTATTTAAGTCGATGTTTAAAGATGATTTCAAGTAAATGTTGAACGCGGCTACGCCTCAAATGGTTTATACGCTGGGTCCATCATATATCACGAATAAATTCATCAGTATTTGCTTCTAGTGAGTAAACCTCAACGGGCTTGTTCCTATAGATATGAGCCTTAACATAGCCCCACAACAATAGACAAAGGCGCTAAATCGAACAATGGACGACCAATTGGCCGATCTCCAACGTGAATTAAACTGTTTAACGAACTCGCATCTCAACTAGGCCATTGTTTCGCGTGGTGTGTGGCATGCCGCGTGAGGCACCATCTTGTTGAAACCACATGTTAGTCAAGTTCTCCCATTTCGGGGAAAAAAAATTGTAATGATCGCACGTTAGCGCTCTCCAATTACAGTAACGTTCCTGCCTTTGTCGTCTTTGAAAAAATACGGTCCAATGATGCCACTGGCCCATAATCCAAACCAAACTGTTCATTTTCGGGATGCATTGGCAGTTCTTACAATATTTCCGGCTGTTCTTCATAACAAATACGACAATTTTGCTTGTTTACGTATCCATTCAACCAGAAATGAGCTTCGTTTCTGAACACAATTTTTAGATACAAAAAATGCGCGGTGCACTTTCTTAACCGAGTATGAATTTTGATACTAAAATTCAATAATATGCATGTGTCGATCCATATATACCAAACTAGACATGTTTAACAGTAACATGTTACACAAAAAAAGAGGAGCTGCCAAAAAGAAAGTTGCTAAAAAATCACCCTTTACAAATGTGTTAAAGAAGAATACACTTCAATTATCTTTGGTAGATTTTAACCACTAGTAACTAACACAAATAGGCTTTTGTTTAAATAAATATTTTAATTTATTTTACGAGTATTATGAAAAAAAAAATAAAAGATATGTTAATATGTTTATTTTTTTATTATCATGAGCGCTTGTTTGCCCACTAACGGTAAGAGGTTTTTGTGCATAGTATTCGTAGCTCTGCAACCAAACATGTATGGTTAAACTTAATTAAAATAATTAACGTTGTTGTAGAAATAGTAATACATACTTATGTAGTTCTGCTAGTAGTTAGTACATAGTGATTAGTAAATATTCTAATTAATGCATACGAGTATTATCTGCATTTGTATAGAAATTATGTGTATTAGGAAATAATTTCTATGTACCTATTACCATTAATTTGCTTACAGTCTTTGGTTTTGCTTTGTTAATTTTTATGTACAAGTACTTTTTTGAACGGTACTTTTCCAGATTAATCAGATTCAGTTAGGTTGTCGACAAAGAATTTTGTATTATTTGGTATATTTTTCGTAAACTGTTACTGTTATTTTAAAATACTTGCAATGCATCATTCTATTTTAAAAACTTGATCATTTTGGTTTTGTAAGTGCGGCTTCTATATAGATTCATCAGATATGTACGCTTTGCACGTACACTCAATTTTGTTTTTATGAGGTAGATACGTTCCTGAGCAAAACGCATAAAAAAGACACTATCTACATTGAATAAATAGGGATAGGTTGTATAGCTCTCGAAAAACCCCGTAAAACTAAATAAATATCCAAAAAATCGCATAAAAATAATGATGTTACCCACCTGAAGGTGTTTAAACCCACATTTAAAACAAATTGAAATCACGAGTTTAAAATTAGTTTTTTATTACAATTTTTGTTAAAAATTAAATGATAATTACACCTACTCATTATCTTCACTGGTTGACAATGCACGTGACCTTTTCTGAGCTGGTACGAAATCAAAAATTCGGGTGATTATACTAATTCTCCCTCATTAGATCCAGTGCGAATTTCAACGATTGGTGGTTTTGCTTCTTTGATAACAAAATCTGTTATTAAATTTTGCAAAGATTTCTGAAATTGTTTAAAAAGTTCCTGATAGCCAGAAATGCAACTCTTCAGGTCTCGCTGGAATTTAAATGCCCGTTTGGGATTCGGGTCATTATTAAAAAAATGATTTTCCAATGAATTGCAAAGTTGAAGATCTTCTCAAATTATTTTTGCAGTGAGCGGTGAGTGGATCTAGGACCGGATTCAATATTAATTCGATATATCATCATTACTTAATGCCTCGTCCACAAGCAATTCATAAACATCATTTTCGTTAAATGTTTCAAAACCTTCGCCACCAATTTCATGTGCGAAAGCAATAATTTCAGTAGAAACCGTCGACCTTTGATTAATTGCGTTTCTATTTATAATGCATCCAGGCCATAGTGTTTTCCAACATGCATTTAAAGTTTGTCGTCTTATTTCACCAATAGCAGAAGTTGCATGATTGATACAGTCTAAAATCGAAAACTTTTTCCAAACGGAAAATGGAATGTAACTGCAACAGTAAGAAACAGCTGATGGATATTATTATGTGTAAATTAATGGAAATGTATTGTAACGCAACACCGAAATGTATGAATCTGTAAGAAATAGAATTTCCTTACATTTTTACATCATTACATCAACATTCCATTGCAGTCGGCTAACTGATCCATTATCAAGTTGATTCATAATAAATTGAAAGGTTCGTTTTACATAATAATTTTTAAAAGTAGCAATTATGCCTTGATCCAATGGCTGAATAAGACTCGTTGTATTGGTGGAAGAAACATCATTTTCACATTTGGACGTTTTATTGCGACTGAGCATTATCAACAATCAACAGAACTTTAAAATCAAGTCCCTTTTGCTTCAAATAAACTTCTACTTCCGGGATGAAACAATCATAAAACCACTCGGTGAAAACAGCAGTTGTCACCCAAGCCTTTTTATTAGCCATCTAATGCACTGGTATTTTTTTAAAATCTTTACCCGTGGTCTTAGAGATTGATTAATAAGCAGGAATCCGATCTCCCTATCTTTGGCTGCTTTAAAACCACTTGATTTTTCTCAGCTTTCGCAATGTATGTTCGGTAGGCGTTTTTTTTTCAAAAATAAACCCGTAAAATCTGATCGGGACAATAGTCACCATCCATAATAATATTTGCCAACTGTTCAGGATAATGCTTAGCAGTGTCCTCGTTTGCTGATATGATCTCCCCGGTAATCTTCACGTTGTGTAAAGCATTTATTTTTAGAAAACCAGTAAGGCATCCTGTGCTTGCCAAAAAAGCTGTACCGGAATGAGGGGTAGAGGTAGATAATGGTTCTGATCGCTTCAATTTCTCGTAAAAGCGTACAGCCTTATTTTTAATTAACGGACCATCTAAAGGAATTCTTTTTCTTGTTAGATCGTCAATCCAAATCACCAATGCTTTTTCGGTTTTTTCTACTTAAACATTTTTTGAATATGATGACGCTTGGGAACTTAATTTTGCACCCAAAGTTACAGACTGTCTTATTAACACTTCATTCTTTATAATGGCTCTTATAGTAGATTCGCGGAAACCAAAATGCCTACCAAAACTTCACTGATATCGACTTAAACCACAGCAGACAGAATAGAAATGATTAAACGACTAATCTGCCAACTACAAAATCTGATAACGTTGAAGTCTGCCACCGTTTAGCCCCTAATTTTTAAATTAAAATCGTATAAAAAATTCTTATAAAAATTTGTACTAAAAAACCACATAAGTTTAAAATCGCATAAAAAAGTCGCATAAAAACAGAATTGAGTGTACTACTGTTTATTTATTTATGTACGAGTATGTATGTATGTATGTTGTTTAATGTGAAAAGTGAAACTTTATTTTAAGGTTCTACTTTGAAATACAAATACATATGTAGTATGTTATTCATTAAATGCTAATTTTATTATTTAGTTTAAATGTTTATGAAATATTTAAATTAAAAGCAGAGAAATTTTCGTTTTTATCTTGTCGGCCATTTATGAACCAAAAAATATTTTTAAAAATATTCTGCTAAATATATTTGTACAAATTACTTGTCAACACAGCTAATTATGGAACGATTTCTCAACATTGATGTAACTTACATGTTCGTAGGTTATTTGGGAGTTTTGGAAAGTTAATTTCAACAGATAAACGTCCGGCTTAGGATTCAGCATATATTTAGTTCGTTTCACGAAAATTGTTGTTCACTTAAAATCCGGACATACTACCGAAAACATGCTTTTTTCTGTCAAAAAAATTAATTATGTATTTGAAATATTTTTGTACCAGTACTTAGCAATGGAAAATAAAATAGAGTGATTAAATGATTGAAAAAAAAACTAAAGCCTCCAAAAAGCAAAGTAGTAATATCCAAACCATAGTGAAAAGCAGAATTGTGTAGCTATAAAACAAGCACTCACTGTTTACGTCAAAGTTTTAACAAAAAGTTTAAAAATGGACCTCAGACAGCATTTTATGCTGTAGCAAAACCAATGGATAAATTTGGTAGAAATTAAATGGTTTGGCAAGCAATTAGCAGTTGCGGTCTGAAGTGCAACTGGAAAAAGGTACATTTAACATCACAATTTTTATGTTACGATGCATTTTTGTGGCCATTACGCTAGAAGTTTAATATGAGTTTTATTGGAGAATTTCGGGCTATGCGAATATCCAAGAAAAACAAATATTTTTTGTAAATTTTTGCAAAAAGAATGGTTATCAAATGTTAACGATACCTATACCAGAGAACAGAAAGAGATCATTCACATTTGCTAACCATTCGCAAATTCATTGCTTTTGCATTGCTTTTACTCGACAATAATAAAAATGTGCATTGCTGTTTGTTTACTCATTCCTTATTACTGTTTGCTATTTTACATTCCCTTTTTGTTATGCGGTTATACATCAAGCAACGAAATAATTTAATGCCACATGAAAACACTAAAAACATTCACACCATTCGTCCAGTATTCGTTGCTTTCAGTGAATGAAAACATAAAGAAAGAGCAAAAACAATACAAAACCTAATGAGAAAATAAATATTTTTTGGTTGTTGCTTAATGTGCGATTTGTCGACAGTAAACTAGTAAAGTTTGATATTTTTTGTTAGTATGTACAACTTATACAATCAGCATTGAAACCATTCATACCAATCGTACCAATCGTTAAGTATTCGTTGCTTTTGGGAGTATACGTTTGCATTTGTACAAGACATGCAATGCAAGCATCATTTTTCGTTACACTCCGTTTTGTGAATAATGACATGTATTGCTTTACGGAATTAATTTATGTTGTCAACATGAGGTTCGTTTTTTGTGATTGTATTCAAAATCTAAAATTAACCAATCAATCCGTTCTCTGACCTATACTTTGTTACAATAATATTATTTTTCGTCTTTAGTTACGAGGCAATCAATTTATACAGAACATTCTTTTTAAAATTATATAATAGCAATCGATTGGACATCTTTCTAGTTATTAATAATTTCTCCGAACATGATGTGTTTATTTCCATATGTAATTAGAAATGTATGAAGAAAAACAATATTATTAAACAATATATTGTACTTGGAACTACATAGTATATTTAATATTATGCACAAATGAGCAAATGTTAACTTGTAATCATGTAGTTTTTATCATAAAATGTATTACAACAATCCAATACAACTGGAAGCATTTCATAATCTAAATGCAGCATCTTATTTTTACGCACATCTGACAGTTCGAAAATGATGGCCACTCATGTTATAACTTTCCCTTTTTAACAAAATTTAAATAAAATGCAAACAATTTTGCAAAGTCCTTAACAATGCATGTCAAAAGGGTTTAACATTGAATTGGCTGGCAGACCATTAAAAAACAACACCAAAAATAAAACATGCGAAGCGAAAGTTAAATAAAATTCATTCAACAACATTAAATTGCATTTTTTAAGTTTCTGTTTCTCTCTGTAGCTGCTTCTCTTACCAAATATTCGGTCAAGTTCGTACTCATTTACGAATAAAAATAAAAACTTGATATAATGAAAGATGCTCTGGTTTTGGAGTTGAAATTTTACCGCCAAAATACTGACTGACTGAAAAAGTCATGTTGGGATGCACCTTACACACATGCATGTGGTCTTATCATTTTTCAAATATTTTCGTTATTAATGATTTTTTGGTAACAAAGATAAAGAAAATGTTGTTGAACAAAAACGAAAACACAAAACAAGAATTGCGGGTTTTTAAAGCGTTGAATTTCTGGAATGCAGACTGAAAACAGTTTAATGAAATATGTTTTTCATTTAACAAGAGATTAAGAAAAACAGACCTGTTTCAATAAAGTTACTGATTTACATACAAATTAATTTGCCATCGCGGGGACTTTCACGTCTCTTCATTTGAATTCATTTAATAATTAAAGATATTCCCCCTTTTTTGTATTTTTTTTGTATGGAAATTTGTTTTATAAACCTCTTATAAACCTGCTGTAAGTTTTATGAATAAGGGCAATTAAAATTAATGTTTATTATAAAATTTTTTATTCGAAGGCTTACTTCTAGTTAAACATAAAAATTTATTTGAAATTTATTTTTGTTTAACTAGAAGTAAACCTTAGAATAAAAAATTGTATTAAACATTTTTACAATTAATACTCGCAAGAGGAATAATTCTCATTCAGTAAATTAATGTTTATATATAAATATATATATATCTGTAGGTAGCTTTAAAATTTTTTATTTTGATTTTATTGGATAGCGAGGAATACAGCGCTGATTATAGCTATATACTAGCTCTGTTAATTATTTAAAATAAGTTTCTATCTGATGAAATCAGTTTATATCTGCTAATACTTAGATTAATTAATTTCAGTAAAAGATATTTATCTTTAAATCAAGTTTACTTGCAAGTTTTAACCCTTTCGGCCGCACTTGAATTTAGCTATGACTACCAAAGCATCACATATTTGTTTTATTAATTAATTTTACATTTTACCAAAGATAGCCTAGTATTAAAAAAAAGCTACATATGGGCAATTTCACGTCAAGTGACCCAATTTTTAAAATCGATGTCTTTCGATTTTGATGAAATTTGCACCAAGGTTAGTACTATTGGATAGTAGGCCATACATAAATTTTCAGCTCTATCATTAAAGAACTGCCGGAGTTAGAGGGGGTCAAAGTTGACATATTGGTCATACAGGGTTTCTTTTTAAATTAGTGTAACTTTTCACCTATTTATTGGTCCTAGCAAAAATTGTCCAAAGGACTTTAGATAGCTCTTCAATCATTCCAAAAATATTTTTTTTAATTTAAAAAAAAAAATTTAATTTTTTTTTAAAAATATTTTTTTTTAAATAATTTTTTTTCAATTTTTTTTCAATTTGGGCCCTTTTTTAGACCATTTCCTTTAAGAGCTTTGTGGTCACTTAGTAGCAAGACGCATATCTATAAAAAAAATATTTTAACTCAAAAAACAAAGTTTTTGAATTTTACCATATGGGACCACAAAGCTCTTAAAGGCAATGGTCTAAAGTTTCTTTTCAGCAAAAATAAAAAAACTCCATTAAAAAAAAAATAAAAAAATGGGGGAAAATAAAAATGATACATGTGCCAAATATTGAAAAATCCTATTCTTAAGTTTAAAATAATTTTTTTGATAGATATCCCACTCGCATCCCATTAAGCAATTATAAAGGCGTTAAAAAAATTGTATAAGCTTTGTTTTGAAAAAAGGACCCAAATTGAAAAAAAATTAAAAAAAAAATAATTAGTAGTATTTTTGTTGAACTATTAATATTTCAATTTTGATATTTTCTTTTTTAGTTAGGCTTAAGTTCATTTGAATTTAATTTTCATTAAATTGTTTTTACTGAATAAAGAATTATTTAACAACTTGAAAAAATTTTTTATTTTTGATAATTTTTCTGACTAGGATTCGAACCTGGGATGTTGGTTGAATTGACATATGTTTCGAGAAACACCACTTTCTCTCATCAGAATTCTTTACGTTCTGACCATTGCACCACTACGGTGCCTGCTAGTCAACAGACAACATCAATCCTTTAACCAGTGACTGGTGGTTCGAAGTTTTCTGTAAATTATCATTTTTTATTAATTTCTATTTAAGTTGTTGTTTTTTCCTTTTCTTCAGTTATTTCTTTCGTATTCATGTCGAGACTTCGTCTCGAAAACCTGAATACATTTATTTTTATTATGTTTGTTGTGCACTTTCTGATGAGAGAAAGTGGTGTTTCTCGAAACATATGTCAATTCAACCAACATCCCAGGTTCGAATCCTAGTCAGAAAAATTATCAAAAATAAAAAATTTTTTCAAGTTGTTAAATAATTCTTTATTCAGTAAAAACAATTTAATGAAAATTAAATTCAAATGAACTTAAGCCTAACTAAAAAAGAAAATATCAAAATTGAAATATTAATAGTTCAACAAAAATACTACTAATTACCCTATAGCTAAGGCACAAGCCGTATTGTTTACATGTGTACGAAAGTGCACAACAAACATAATAAAAATAAATGTATTCAGGTTTTCGAGACGAAGTCTCGACATGAATACGAAAGAAATAACTGAAGAAAAGGAAAAAACAACAACTTAAATAGAAATTAATAAAAAATGATAATTTACAGAAAACTTCGAACCACCAGTCACTGGTTAAAGGATTGATGTTGTCTGTTGACTAGCAGGCACCGTAGTGGTGCAATGGTCAGAACGTAAAGAATTCTGATGAGAGAAAGTGGTGTTTCTCGAAACATATGTCAATTCAACCAACATCCCAGGTTCGAATCCTAGTCAGAAAAATTATCAAAAATAAAAAATTTTTTCAAGTTGTTAAATAATTCTTTATTCAGTAAAAACAATTTAATGAAAATTAAATTCAAATGAACTTAAGCCTAACTAAAAAAGAAAATATCAAAATTGAAAAAAAATAATTTTTAAAAAAATTAAAATTTTTTTTTTTAAATTAAAAAAAAAATATTTTTGGAATGATTGATGAAATAGCTATCTAAAGTCCTTTGGACAATTTTTGCTATGACCAATAGGTGAAAAGTTACACTCATTTTAAAAAAACCCTGTATGACCAAAATGTCCAACTTAGACCCCCTCTTACTCCAGCAGTTCTTGAATGATAGAGCTGAAAATTTGGGTCTGGCATACTATCCAATCACTAACCTTGGTACAAAATTCATCCAAATCGGAAGACATCGATTTTAAAAAATGGGTCACTTGACGTGAAATTGCCCATACATATGTATTTCATTTACAACTCAGATTTATGAAAATAATTTACTATGTATGTATATTAATGTTAGGTTTAGTTTATTATTGAAAAAAAAAACAACATACTTATAAAACTGACCGTTAAATTGGCTTCAAGGAAAATTAGAGCATACCATCATTACCTACTTAGATTCTTGATTTACTTCTTTTTCTTATTTGTTGTTCTTATTTTTTATTTTATGCTTGTGTGCGTTTTTCTGGTCTGGTAACTGTCAATCAATATATTTAGTAAATACTCTTACTAACAATATTTCTCTTATTTCCGAATTCCTAACGTTATATGAAGAGTGAGTCATAAAAAACCTAGACGCACTTAAAACTACATACCTATTTGGATTTAATATTAATTAAAATAATATTCGTCTCACCATTTCAAGAGCTGTTAAAGAAATAATTTCCCAGAATAGTACTGTTAAAAAACGTGTACCATGACAACGGCATCGAGAAGACTTGCATAGGAACTGTAACACTAGAAATGTTAGGTTTTCTGAGGGAAATGTTTAAAGTCCAAATTTCAGTAAGTTGGGATTTGTTTTGGAAAAAAATATTTTATATTCTAATAGACAATAGAAATAGAAAGATTTTTAATCAAGGGTTATATTAATAATAATGTAGTTTAATTTCATAGTAAGTCGGGTAAATCTAACTTCCAAAATATATGGAGTATCTGTGCAAGGACTAGAATTCTGGAGACTGAAAGCGAAGAACATGTTTTTTCATTAATGATTTTTTTATAACTTTACAATTAATTTTTGGCTTTATATGCGTCTAAGTTTTTACTGATTCACTTCTTACATGCATACAGACACATGATCGCGTATGCACAGGAATATATGTATGTTTGTATGTATGTTTGTGAATCTACTCACGTGTATAACTGCTTATATACAAACATACTATTTACTAAGTACAGTCAAAGACTAAAGTTTAAATACACCTCAAAAATTGATTGTTTAAAGAAAAGTAAAAGTTTCAGGAAAACTTAAAGTATACAGTTTTATTTAGTTTTATAAATAACAAAATAAAATAACAAAAAATATAGACCTCATTACGAACATAACGGTAATTCTTAAAAATACGATAAAATTCACTCGACAAAAGTTTAAATACATCTTGGAATGTTAATAAATTTTTTTTAGATAAATTAAAAAAGAAAACATTTCAATACTTTTTGGACCGCCATGGCTATCAATAACGGTCTGCAAGCGGCGTGGCATAGAAAGTGCCAAGTTTTCTGTTTCAGAAGGCGATATTTTTGACCAGATTCTTTTAAGAGCTTCTTTAAGCGACTTTTTGCTCGTTATTGAAGTTGCCAATAATTTGCGCTTCATTATATCCCAAACGTGCTCAATTGGGTTTAAGTCTGGCCATTGACGTTGGCTATGAAGCTGTCTGGGATCAGAATAAAGCAACCACTCTTTCACAGAAAGTGCGGTGTGCTTGGTATCGTTATCCTGTTGAAAGATCAAACGGGATCCAAGGCCAAAGATGTCGACGGATGCTTGCAAATTGCTTTCCAATGTACTCTTTTAAGTATGTTGATTCATGATCCCATCAATAAACTCCAAATTTTCAACCAACGCTGCTCCAATCGGTCGCCAAACTATTACATTGGCACCACCGTGTTTTACCGTAGGAACCAAATTTTGGGTTTGAAGGGCAGTGTTTGGCTTGCGCCAGACCTTTGCACGACCATCGCTTCCAAATAAATTAAATTTGCTCTCGTCTGTAAAAGGAACTCTTTTCCAAAACTCAGCGTCTTTGTTTCTGTACTTATGTCCAAACTCCAGTCTAAGTTTTCTGTTTTTTCACTTATTAGTGGCCTTTTTCGGGGAACTCGGCTTTTATATCCATTTTCTCGCAATGCTCTTCGAACAGTTCTTGGATGAACATTTTTGTTATAGTTATTAGCGATATCATCTGCAAGTTTTGGTGCACTTATTCTTGGATTATTTTTCACTTCTTTTACGGTGTGGTTACCAATCGTGATATTGGTAAGTTTTTTTGAACGACCGCTTCTTGGAATATTTGCTACGGAGCCATTTTCCTTATATTTTCTAATTATATTTTGGATACTTTTAAATGATACATTTAATAATTTTCCTATTTCCTGATAGGATTTTCCTTCGTTGAAACGTTTTATTATTAAATGTTTAATGCTGGACTCAATTTATTTACCTTTGCCCATAATTTTCGACAAAACTTGCAATGCTGTCAATAAAAAGAGTACTAATAACAAGTTCTGGCTTGTAAGAACATAATTTCACCGAAACATAAAATATAATTGTACTTTGTTTTTGAGAAATGAAAGAGAGTTCTTTGTTTTGCAAGATGTATTTAAACTTTTGTCTAGTGAATTTTATCGTATTTTTAAGAATTACGGTTATGTTAGTAATGAAGTCTTTATTTTTTGTTATTGTATTTTTTTATTTATAAAACTAAATAAAACTGTATACTTTAAGTTTTCCTGAAACGTTTACTTTTCTTTAAACAATCAATTTTTGAGGTGTATTTAAACTTTAGTCTCTGACTGTAGTTCATTTTATATTTATAAACTGGATCTAAAAACAAAAATCATCATTAAAATGTTAAAGCAACGAATCAATAAGAAAAAGCAGCTATTACAACAATGTCTTAGAACAAAACAAAAAACCAACAACATAAACCTGATGGACAAGTGCAAACCGTTTTAGTTACAAAATGAGAAAATATACAACGGGGCGCTTTATCTCTAAAAAAATGTTTGTAAATGCAAACGTTATAAAAAACAGAACTAGAAAAAAATCCGTTAGTTTTTTGAGAATCGAATAAAAGAGCAAAACTAAACTAATTTAGTATAAATTAAAAGAGTTTTAGTTTAAAACACAACATAATGTAAGCAGTATTTTCCACTTAGCGCTTTTATTCATGTTTTAAAAACCTTTTGTAAACCAAAATATGCATACGCTTTTAAGCTGTTTCCCAAAAACCAATTAATATTCTTAAATTTTCGTTGTTTTCTTTTAGAACTAATTTCAGTTTTGGAATGTCGAATTTAGAACTGCAAAACAACTTTTTTCACTTGGAACTGAAACACATATCAGAGATTAAAAGGAGTACGAGCTAAAATTTTTTTAAGTCAACTTTAATTGAAAAGTTTCCTTTGTATTGTATTAAATTAATTGCTTACTCTAAAATAATACTGTATATCGAGAGGCAAGGAAACCTTCCAATAAATTGATATTATCAATTTGATAATGTTTAAATAACCGTATTGTTATTTTAAAAAGTTAATTGGCAGTTTACGTTTCTTTCGTCAAATGCTTAATATGTTTGATTTACATTTATTTGTTGTATTTTTGTTAGGTTTCTATTTGTTTTTTTCATTCTTCCATTTCTTCAATTTTTACTTTTTTAAGTTTTTTTTGATTTTTTAAGTTCTAAAAAAATTGTTCTCGCGCATAATTATACAGTTGTCAGTTGGTGTTTAGAACCTTGTTGTTGTTGTTGTTGTTGAGGTTTTATTATTGCCATCATCATTCCTAAACAACAACGACATCATTGTATTTTCCTACATACAATCACACATACATACATATGTATTCATACATATATGTATGTAAATATTCATGTATTTCCTAGGTATTGTTGACACAGTTTTTATTTCTTAAACATTTATTTTTTTACGGTTCTTGGCTTTTTTATTTTTTTATTCTTCATTAGTTGTGTATTTCTCTAAAGTGGAGAGGAGAATGAATGAATGAAAGAAAGAAAAATTAATTTTATAATTGGTTTAAATCTCTTAAATCAATATTAAATGCTGTTGACCATATTAAAACATGTTTAGTTGACACTATTGGAGTGTGTGTAAGAAGTAGCATACGAGTATTCATTTACTTTTAACTGAAATTGGGAATACATTTACTTTACTTACATAAACCAATAACTAGCCTTTAAGAAACTGGTTCAAAATTCTGTACTCAATTATATTTATTGATAAGTTGGTTTAATTATAACTGTGCTAATACATCAATTAGATGGAATAGAATGTTGTTTATTAGTTGTGAATAATTAACCATTTTTACTTCTTGACAGAAAAAAAATTTGTTGCACTAATTATGTTTATGAAAAAGGCATAAGTTACAAACCTCCGTGTAGAATGTAAAATTTGAAACTTTTCACACAATCTGTGCCAGTTTATTAAACATATGTACCTAAATGGATTATCAAATTTTAACTCACATTAATGGTGAAGTTCATAGCTAAAACCAAAACTGATACATACCTATAGCCACAATAGACATTGTGATTTACTACCAAATATCATGTTCACTGTCATAAATTTAATATGTTGTTGGAAGGAAGTCTTATCTAGGGAACCCTTTCAGCTATAAATGGCACATTTGAAAGTGATACCAAACTAAAATGCAATTCCTGTTGCTTATTGCCCATTATTATTATATGTTTCTGAAAGTGTCATGTTATTATCCCACGCCATCTGAAATTAAGAGTAAAATTTGAAAGTTGCATAACACCTATGGACGTTGTAAAACATTAATTTGCAAAACTTTTCTTTAATACGGTTTTTAGGAGAGGACGAATTTCTGGCCGGCTGGATTGTTATGCTTTTAACTCAGATGCGGATAAAATTTTGGCTTTACCTCAAAAAGTGTCAAATCCATCTGAACGTTTTAAAATAATTTATTTCATTATTAAAACTCTTTTAAATGAATAAATCGCCTAACACCAGGAAAACAATTACATTAGAAGCATTCAAAGTCGTTTGAGTTGCAAAAGTTACGTAAATGTAAATTTTTGTCATTAATTGTGAATACACGTCCATACATATGTATAAGAAGTAATGTTGCCAAATCAAGAAACAAGTAAAACATGTCAACATAATTAGATTTTCCCCCAGTATTGGTACCTTATTGTTCTTTTGATTTCTTGTAAGTACATATAGATATTGCAAAAAGGTATTTATTTGTGTTGCAAAACATAATAAATGCAATCTTGTGTAGGATGGCAGAAAAAAGCTACGACATTTTCCATTGCCAAAACAATTTGCACTATACGAGTACACTGAACCTATACAATATATACATACATACATACATAGATATGCTATTTACAAGTTGGGTTGTTGTTAACATTGTTATTATGCAGCATAAGTATTCTAACACACATACAGACTGTAAATACTTGGTTTGAGTATCCTTGGTAATCTCACCACATCATTGTTCCAACATAAAGTTAATGACCTTAATCAAGGTCTGATCTAACACTTCTACTGCTACCACATACATACATACATTTAACAGCATTTTAATGGCACAATAAAAACTTGCAACAACAAAAGTATCCTCTATAAAAACTAAGAAGCTGCCACATTACTGCAGCGACAATGAAACGTGAAAAAGCATGATTGCATGTTATTTCCATTGAATTTATTTTATACTTTTTCTATAGATTTTGTTTATTTTCAATAGAGTTTTATGTGTTTTTTTTTTGTTTGCTTAAACAATGCACCTTCTACATGTTTAAATATCCGCGTACTTGTATGCATACGAATGTGTGTATGTGGTGAATAGTACTTGCCTCCTACTTGTTGGCTTTTGGTTACGCTACTAAATTGCATGCAACATGGATATTTACTTCATGATACATACAATAAATTTTCTTTAGCTTGGGTTGTTGTTCTTTTTGGCTCTTTTTAGTTTGTCTATGCGCATCTATTTACTACAACCTTCTTCTTTAGCATGTTTAACACACATGTTCATGTAAAGTTGCGAGTTTTAAGAAAAAATGTGCTTTTTAGGTTTTTAGAAAATTTTAAAATTATTTTAAATTAAATGTATTTGTTGTTGGTATTGTATACATAGTTATGGACCTATATGTATATGTTAACATATATGTATGTAGAATTGAAGCGTAAACATATTTTAGTTTTAACAAGAGTTTATGTCTAATAGTTGGCTGTATCGAATCTGTTTCTTAAGTCTTTTGTTTTCACCTCTGGTATGTAAAAACATAAAATTTGTATCTTAAGATATTTTTAGTTTTTACAATAGTCGAAGTACGCGTCAGGAATACATAGTATATGTATGCTGAAAATTTTATTTCTTGGAACACATTTCATAATTTTAAATTCCTCCCATACAAAGGCAAGTAAACAAACCTTTTTTTCATACACCCATTTTAACCATAAAAATATGCTTTGGTGTATGCGAGGTGAATTCTAATACAGCCATACGAGTATATTATATAATTTATTAATATTCGTCTGAAATTTATTGTATTATTGTTTATTATAAAATATGCTTTGGGCGCCTTATTCTTTTCATGGGTATTTTTTTAAAAAATTTACAGTTAAATATTTGTATGTCGTAGTTTGCATATTAAATACACATTTAATACTCGTAAAATTAATTGAGAGCATTTTATTTTCGTACCATATTTAGTTTTTTTTTTTTGTTAAAGAAAGGAGTGCCTGTAGTTAATTAATATTTAGTAAAGGTTTTTTATGCTTTTTATTTAAAAAAAAAATGTTGATTGATAACCCAAAAAAATAAAAGACTTTTTTTATTTTAAATTTGCACATATGGGAATTTTCATGAAAATGTCAACCACGACCAAAAAAATAAGAGTAGTACTTGCAAAATATTTCTAATATGATTTAATAAGAGAAAAATATTTCATTTTTCATAATATGGAAGCATTTACAGGTTATTGGAATTTTAAAACTCTAAAATGAAAGAGAAAAACTGAATGTCCCTTCGACTCAGTTTTTGCAAATAAAATATATTATTTTCTCTTTGCTATTAACTAAATTAATAGATTTAAATTTTAAAACATTACAATTACATCTTAAAAATAAATTTGCAATAACAAATAACTATAATAATGAGAAAAACGAGAAGTTAGAGTTCGAATAACGGTATTTTTTTGATTTGCTTTTGATGGTATTCTAATGTCATGTACGTTATGCAAAAACATGATTTAACTATGTCATTTGTATATTCTTTCAATTAAAGCTATTAACTAAAATTTCCTTTTTAACCGAAATAAAAAAAATGATTACCTTTTAAAGTTTGTCGCATACGTTATGTTAAGTACGATAATTTAAATTAAATGCATCAAAATCAATGTTAAATATAATTTTTTTATTTAGATTATTTTAAATAGTCGTAAAACCATGAAACGGTGGTGGGAAGAGTTAGAAAAGACGAAGCAAAACTAAAAAAGCAACATTTTTTTTTTCATTAATCGAGAGTTAACGTATAAATGTTGCACGAACGGCTTACTCCTCAGTTTGCCGACTGTTGTGGAATGTAACTGCACTGCAACAGTAAGAAACAGCTGATGGATATTGTTATGCGTAAAGTAATGCAAATGGTTATGCAGATGTAAAGTAACGCAACACCGAAATGTATGAATCTGTAGGAAATAGAATTTCCTTACATTTTTACATCATTACATCAACATTCCGTTACAGTCGGCTAACTGAGCCGATATTATATTTGTTATCACACCGTTTTTTGAATAAGTAAACACTTTTATTTTCTTTCATCAAATTTATGTCTAAAATTATCTACAAAATACATTTCATTATTTATATACGAGAAAATTTGTCACGTACGTTAAAACTAACCAGAGATGATTTCTCTTTAAATATTAAAGGTTTGAAAGGTACATTATTTAGCTTATTTTAGGAATTTTTAAAGAAAAGAAAAACTCCCATGAATCGCAGACTTTCGCGTGTACGTAAATATGCCTTAAAACCACTTCCGTTTTTGTCACGTACGTTATCACCTTATTTTGATCGGATATTTTCGACACCAAAGTTTTGAGGCCGCCCATTTTTTCTCAAACATAGAAGCTTTTAACTGCAACATAACTGTAACATTGTTTTTCATTAACTATTTTTGTGAGATTTATATTACTCCATATGCGTACGAATGTAACGTATGGCTATATGAAAATACCCATATGCAGATGTGTATTTAGCACAGAATTTATTCATTTAAAAAATAGTATATACAGCCCTGTTACAGAGTTCAATTCCGTTTGACAGTGGAATTAATTCCGTATTTTACTTCTATAGAAAAAGTAAAACATTGTGGAATTGTAATTTTAAGCATTTCTAGGTTTCAGAAATTGTAAATTGTATCCAAATAAAACTCAACACAAATAAGTTTCATATACGAGTATATAATAGTGCTGGCAAAGCATTGAGTAATGGGTACCGAGTATCGAGTATTTGGCCTTTTTTTGGATACTCAATACTCAAAAGTAGTTACTCGATACTTTCTGAATTGTATTTTAAAGCAAGTTGAGTGGGTAAAATAGTGCATAAAAATACATCACTGTATAAAAAGACAACAATGTGTAAGCTACAAAATTCAACAATTTTCCAAAGAATTTATTTTAATTATTTCTTAAGTTGTTGTTAACGTTGAATTAAAAAATAGCTTTACATTTATTTTTGATTTAATAATAAAATACATATAAAACCAATAATTGGAAATCTATTTTTTATTTTTTGAAGAAACTACTTCAATTTGCAGATAAAAACTATGCGTTACAATTTAAAAAAATCCGTTAAAAGTATCGAGTAGTATTGAGTACCCAAATGAAAAGTATTGAGTATTATTGAGTAATGGAAAGTAGTAGAATTTGCCAGCACTAGTATATATACATAAAAAATAAAATTAATACCTATATACTCACAAATCATGACATTTAATTTCATAACGGTCGGTCCAAAATTAATCAAAGCTCCCACTTCGTAAAATCACTTTGAAATGCATAAATCTTTTAAAATGGTTTATATCAAGATAAAATTTAACACAAACTATAATTTTATGCAAATTGTTCGATAACCGCTCCATAATAGGTCATATCTCCCATATAGCATCCATTCTGCAATTTCCAGTCTATGGAAATTTACTCACATCCAGTGTAGGGTATCAACGATTGAACGATTATACTTTCTTCGTTTTTTTGATACTAATTTAATGTTATCAATTTAAAAAATGTAACATTATAACAAAAACTTTAAATTCGTAAGTCTGAACCAAATAAGATTAATTTAATAATCTGTTATTATAGAAAGTACAAAAGGTACATTTAAAAGAAAGAAATGTAACGTTTAGGATAATACGATCCAAATTCTTTTTATCTAGGTTTATTTTTACGGCAAATTAAAAAAGTATCATTAGAAGAAAAAATTCATTACTGCTCCATTATTATAGATTAGTTGAAAGTACATTTTGTTATCTCATTTCAAAAAGTTCCATTCTCCTTTTATTTATAAATTTAACTGAAGTTACATAACATTTGTTTACTTTTTTTATCCACAATAATTTACAAAATTAAATAAACTACATCTACAGTATACAAACAACTACGAGTACAATAACTAAATTTGGTACTACAAAACCAAACCATACTCGTAAATGTCATTTAACTTAAATTTAAAATATTTAAACATTTATTTTAGTTTTACTATGATATTTATTATTTAATTTCAAATAAATTTCGATTTCGTAACTCTGCACTTTGTGTAAAAACATACACATTTGTCTATATATTAGTTAATGGACTTATTTCAGTATGTGTAGTTAAATTAAAGACAAGTTTTGGTAATTATTGTCGCTAGGAATATTAATGACTTTTGGTTGTTACACTGATTCATAACCACAACAAAAACAACGTTACAAAAGTACTTTACGTGCATTAAAGATAATCACTGTTTTAAGAGTAAAATTTCAAACACTTTAAACAAGTAAAATAATAAATTTATTGTCGTAGGTTGTTGAATGTTGGTTTCGTTTTGGTTTTTGCGGCCATGCGCGTGTCTGATTGTTTTGGTGTCAGTTTTATTTAGCTTTGTGTTGTTTTATTATGTTTTCCTAAAAGGAAGTAAATACACTTTGATACATGTTATTGAGTTAAAAATGTATACCTAAACCAAAAAATGTCTAAATTAAATTTGTTAAGCATGTTTTCGTATGTGAACACATAATTAATCGTTTCGCAAGACAAGACCACATATTCTGTCTTATTGTCGATCGAAATTTTTAAGTTGCATGATGTTTCGCTGGAAAATAATTTAAAATACCATTTATTTGATATACTGCCTATATTTACCTCTAGAACTTAATATCCGAGATATCGTCGCACCATAGTCGCAAAATTGTGAATAATTTTGGTTATCAATGTTTTGCTTATAGCTACATATCTGATTTCTTATGATTATATCTGCTATATTGATACCACACGTGGATTCGTAGGTTATCTGGGGTCGCAAATGAAACTTGCGGAAATTATAAAAGAAATTCAAACTTATATATATATATACGCTTAGTACTCATTGTAAAAGAAACAATGAGTTGGATTAATATCTAGTATTTTGCTGGATCTTCAATTCAGAAATTGTGATTCTGAAGGATTTAACACTTTTGAGTTTTTAAATTAAAAATATTATAAATAATGTCTTTCGTATACTTATATATTTGACCACGTTTTTAATTTAAATATTGAAATTTTGATAAAAGTACATATTTACGATATATGTACATATATAATTCACGATTATCTATGCATGTAAACAAAGTAAATAGAGAGAAGTATAAGCTTTCCGATATTTAATTTTCCACCAATCTTCTCCATATTGCTAGCCCAACCTCCAAATATTTTCGAAATCTCTTCTTACCATAAAGGGAATGTAACCTACGCAAAACTGGTCCATCTCTTAATTTCTCAGCTTTAGTTCGAACACATTCTATGAAAGGGACCTGCCACTTTACATGATTTATACCTTAGGAGTGAGTAAATTGACATTTTTAGGAACTCTCTGATAGATCATTGAGTGTAAACAGGATAACGGGTCGGTATCACACCGACAAGGGTAAAATAATCAATTCTTTGTCAAAATTGTGCAAGTTTTGTCTTGCAATGTCATTATTTTTGCTGGGTGTACTGTTGACAACCCCTTTAATTATACATTACACCACCATAGTAGGGAGGGTATATTGGGTTTGTGCTGATGTTTGTTAAAAATCACTTCCTGAGTCGATTTAACGATGTCCGTCTGGCTAGTTCTATGTTAACATTTTGCGCAGAGTAGAGTTCGTCATTTTGAAGATATTTCCATAAAATTTGGTATTTGATATTTCTTCAGCCAAAGGACGTACATAGGGGTTTTTTGACAATCTAGCCGGACATTACTTTTTGTTTTAGCTTAAATTGCTTCTTAAAAGTTATTGAGTGCCCCTAGATCTATGAAACTTGGCAAAAATGTGTGTTATTGTCATATTGTCGGACCAAGGAAAAAGTTCCCCCTAGAAGAACTAATCCAACCTCTGAAAAATGCAATTTTTTTTCAATACTTTTGTTTGGCAAATTCAATTTTTAACGTCGATGAAAGTTAAAAAACCTAAAATTAGGCACAGGAGATCGTAAAATTAGACTTTTCGACCCCGCCCTATTTTGTGGGTGGTTACATAAAATAATTTTTTCAAATTTCCAAAAAAAAAATTCATTTTAAGATTTTATGTGACTTTTATGTATTTAATTTATCTGAAATTAATAAATTTATTCGTAATTATAACTTATTTATAATAGTAATAACAAATTTTATTTAAAATAATAACAACTAATTTATTTAAAATAGCTTCTCTTTTGAACTAAGATGATGATGAGTACCATGGTTCTTCTTCGTCTGTTTCTTCAAAATCCTCTTCCGAATCTGAACTCTCTTCAGATTATAGGTCGGCATCCTATAGCACAATAGTGCAGAGAGCACTTCACACATACGCTTAATCTCTTTCATTCAGTCGTCATTGAGACAGCAATGTGTGCACATGCGGCGGATGCTTTTATATTTTTTTCAGAAATACTTCCCAACAAACATTTCAAATTAATAATGAATTACGAAAAATATTTTATAATTGATAATGCATTTGGTAACATGCATGTAATCAGCTTTTGAAGTATTAGAAGTTCCGTTTGTATATCAATCTCGTTGTTAATTTCTTATATGTTACGGAAAATACATTGTGAGTGTATGTTTCCTATCTAAGTTGTTTTGTATAATTTATATAATTATGTTTATGTTTGCTGGGTAGTGTGCTCACACACACAACCTCATTTTACGATTTGCCTACCTCTGCTTCAGATCCAAGTACAGGTGGAAGCATAAAAGAAATTGCTTCTTTCGTAAAGGTTAATGACTTTTTTTGGAGTTGGTCTTATGCTAATAATCAGTGGGTCAGAACTGAGCAAAAGTATATTTATAATATCTTTGTTACACTGAACCCTCGAAAACTTTCATGCAAAATTCTGCGTGTAAAGCCGAAAATGTTTATATCGTGCCTCAGACGCTTCTTCTGATAATAGCCCAAGAGACAACAATGACTCGCTAATTACAGTTGCGCCATATGACTGACGAACGGGTTTCTACCATATGTACCTATACAAGAAGAGCAAAAACAGAAAAAAGGTGGTTAAAAACCATTACTTACTGTTTCGCACATTCCTTTTTTACATAGGTAATATTAGTCTAAAGCTAGATTTGCACGATTGAAATTTTCTTCAAAATTGCTCTTTAAAATACTTCAAACTCGTGTAAACAGCAAACATTCTTCAAAATTTATTTATTTAATAGTTATTAATAGTTATTAAATAAATAATTTTTTCGATCAAAAATATTTGATTTATGCCCATATTCATAACAAATGAGTATATCACAAATTTCGCCGAAAATAAGTTTTACATGAAGCCTAATTACAAACCTAAAAACAAATTTCATATAGATCGGTCCACAATTGACCATAGCTTCCATATAAGGCCCACTTCATTACACAAATCATGGCTCCCATATAATGCAAACTTGCGGAAATCACTTTAGCGACCATAAATCTCTTCAAAATATTGGCATCCCAATACAATTCATTACAAATAAGTTGTACATATACAAAAATCATGACACCTAATTTTATAACAGTCGATCCATAATTATCTCTCATGTAACATCCCCTTCGAAAATCACTTTAACTTGTATAAATCTTTAAAACGTGTTTGTTTCTAAAAATTAACATATAATTTGACTTACTTCACTAAATCTTTGCTTCACTAAATCTTTTTTTTGAGCTTAAACAATTTTGTTGTTATTTTAAGTGAAATAGAAAGTAGCATTTGTTTTCTTGTGGTATAATCGCACCAAAAAAAGTCACGCATTGTAAAAATGTTTCATGTTTCACAGTTTTCTTATTTCATGTTTATTTGACTTGTATGCTTTTTTTAGATTTTATAAAAAAATACTTGTTTGCGTAGGTTTGTTTAATTGGTCTTCTTCTCTTGTGTGTAGTGGAACTAAACATTTTTATAAAAATAAAATGTTATTTTGAGTGGAGGAAAAATACAAAGTTTTAATTGCCGCATTAAATAAATGTTGAAATTGCTAATTTAATTACTCATATATGAAGTTAATTTTAAATAAAAGATTTGTTTAATAAGTTACACATGTGTTTGAGTGTTTTAAATATTATCACCTTACGAGTAAGAGCAGTCAGTCTCATTAAAACTCTGTTTCATTTTGACAAATTTCCGTTTCAGTTATTGTTGTGGTTTTGCCAACGTTTTTTCATTGAAAAGCCATTTATGATTTATTTATTTATTTATTTATAACCCATTACCACAATTATTTTTATTACTTTGTATTTTTTTTAGCCGTGAAATGTTTGTAAAGTTGCAACATCGTTCATTCATTCAGTTGGTTTGATTTCTTTTGAGTTTGCTTTGTAAAAAATGATCTTAGGTGGTTAAACCACTTTTACTTTCTATCGACAATATTTATTGTTTTTAATTAAAATATTTAATATTGAAAAAAATAACAATTTCGTTTTCATTTAAAGAAATAAGATGAAAAAAAAAACGTTGGTATTGTAAGTGCTACTGGAAAAAGGAGCTTGAGTCATTTATGTCAGCATTGTTAATTATTTTTTTCTGTTTTATCATTTTGAAATGAAAGTGAAAAAGTTAATTGGAAAATTTGCTTGTTAATAAATACAAATATGGATGCATTAAATAAATATTTCCACTGATAATAATATATATGGTGAATTTCACGTCAAGTGACCCAATTTTAAAAATCGCTGTCTTCCGATTTGGACAAATTTTCAGCTCTATCACTTCAGAAGTGCCTGAGTTGGAGGGGGTCAAAGTTGGACATTTTGGTCAATTTTGGTCATACAGGGTTTTTTTTAAATGAGTGTAACTTTTCACCTATTGGTCCTAGCAAAAATTGTCCAAAGGACTTTAGATAGCTATTTCTTCAATCATTTCAAAAATATTTTTTTTTTATTTTTAAAAAATTATATGATACATGTGCCAAATATTGAAAAATCCTATTCTTGAGTTAAAAAATAATTTTTTTGATAGATATCCCACTCTCATCCCATTAAGCGACTCTAAAGGCCTTAAAGGAAATTGTATAAGCTTTCTTTTGAGGAAAAAAGGGCCCAAATTGAAAAAAAAAAAATAAAAAGTAAAATAATTAAAAAATTTTTTTTTTTAAATTAAAAAAAATTATTTTTGGAATGATTGTAGAAATAGCTATCTAAAGTCCTTTGGACAATTTTTGCTAGGACCAATAGGTGAAAAGTTACACTCATTTTAAGAAAACCCTGTATGACCAAAATGTCCAACTTTGACCCCCTCTAACTCCAGCACTTCTGGACTGATAGAGCTGAAAATTTGTGTCTGTCCTACTATCCAATAGTACTAACCTTGATGCAAATTTCATCAAAATCGAAAGACAGATTTTAAAAATTGGGTCACTTGACGTGAAATACAGGCTCACAACAAAATTTACTTTAATTATCCCCTGAAATTAAATGTAGCTTAGAGATTATTGTTGATTAGCGATGTTAAAATGTAATCTTTTAGAAGGATTGTAAAATAATTGGCCCATAATTATTGCTTTTCCTCTCTTTGTTATAATGCGACGAATAGATGAAAAATATGATAGATGATAAAATCAAATAATAATTAAGACACTTAAGGTACGGTCACATTTGGCAGATAGCTTAACAACTTGTTTTAGCACAAATTTGTTTGACGTTGTTTACTCTTACAAGAGTTTTGCAAGATCAAATAGCATAATTTAAATTAAATTTAAATATTGGTTGTGCTTTGGCCTCAATAAGAAAAGTTTTTTTTAAATAAATAAATGGTTTCAAATATATGTTATTTAGTGGTTACGTCTTTTATTTGAGTTTTTTTTTTGTAGTGAAATTAATCCCGAATACTATTTATTAGTAGTAGTAAGTTAAATATATGATGTTTAGAAGAGATCTTGGATAACTGAGGACGATTCATTATGTCCTGCTAAGGGTCTAAAATGTTCAGAATTAGCTAAGAAATAATAAGGTTTATACTTATTGTGTTACTAATAGTTCTAACTTTTCTATATTCCACCTGATTAAATATTGTGCTTAAATTTTTGTAATAAAAACGTTGAAGATTATTTCTACTAAATTAGATTACATTAAAAGTAGGCAAATGATTCAAACACTACGCTACTTTTTTATATATGTATTTAAGATTGCAATGTAATAGTTATTTAACTTTTATTTTCTACTTATTTTCAGATGGCTTACAAGATGTTTCACAAATTTCACCAAAATCCAGTAGCCATATGGAAAATATAGATTTAAATCCATTTCTAACAACCTCAAAACTATTACTGGAAACCACAATGGCCGAGACAGTAGCAAATAGCCAGAAGGTATCGAAATCTTCACAGATCAGTGGGGAGAATGAGACGCGTGATCATGTGCGTGTAGAGCGATCAGCATTACCTATACTAAATGAGAACTTTCCTAAAATTGGTCCAAATAATGTACAATTTCCAGGAGAAAATGAAAAGGAAGCTGCGGCTGGTCGTTATTTTCAATACAATATAAAACCGACAAGCACATTTGATCAGGAATCGGAAAACGTCGAAACAACACATAAAATTCGGGAGGGAAAATCGGTAAATCTGGCAACATCTGCTGCTACTATGACCGGTCCTTTTTTAGTAAATGGGGACCTTCGACAGCATATGTCGGGGTCCCAAATCGTGAATCCGACGAGCAGCAGTACTGCGATCTCGACAGCAGCTACTGCAACATTGGTGCCACATAATCCCCGTCAAAATCCCAATCCCGACATACAAGACATCATAACGGGCATTGTTAAGTTGCTCAACGGTAACGTCAATGTTCATGCCAATACTCAAGGTGTAAGGCGTCCATCGGCAAATCGCATCAACAATCGTGGGCCTCCAAGAATATCAGAAGTACAAAACTTGCCTATAGAATATGATGGTCAAAAACCATCAGGAGCTACTTCTATGCAGCCACCACCTTATCCATTTGACCGCCCGGAAAGACCATTCATTACAGGTGTTCCTATTCCCGAACAAATTGTTCCTGTGCGGCCCGGTTTCGTAAGTAATCGACCACCTTGGCATCGAAATAAACCCAGACCACCCATTACCACTTCAATCGGCGGTCGCAGACCAATACCTCAATACAAACCTCTACCTTCTTCACAAATGCAACCTCCACAAGAAGATGATCAGCAGTCTTCCAATGTTCCCAATATGAATGCTAATGGACCCATTGAAATTCCTACAGTTGTCGAAGATTACCATGATAACAATGAAAGTCCTGCACCCACAGACAACTCATTTGACTCTGAATTTTCGAATGAAGATTTAAACACTCAATATATAGAGGTTTCTGATAATGATACAGACACTCAGACGTCAAATAATTCAGCTGACAGAGTAAAAGAAGAACTTCAACCACCTACTCTGCCATCGAAAAAAGAAGAACACACTTTTAAAAAGAAGATTAATAAACACAAGTCCCCTGATAAGAAAAAACATTCCTCTGATTTTTATACCACAATAGTAGAGACAAGTTCTGAGGTTCATACTGTTATGCATATGACGTCAACTTACTTGCCAATGCCCATGGACACGACAGAAGCTACAGTCGGCATAGATCCCTCAACTGAAGAAGTTATTTTTATGACTGCCAGCAAAACACCTGAGTTGGCAGCTATTGCTACGAAATCTACAAGTACAATGCAGGAATCTACTTCTACATCTATGTCTACTCCCATAAAGACTAAAATATCATCCGCCATATCTACTAAACCCTTGAGCACAGCAGAAAACGAAGAAACAACTTTTACCAACGCAAAGCAGAACACTTTAGTTCCCACAAAAATCACCTCTGTTCCCATACCCACAACTACTACTAATTTATATACTACTACCACAACCACTACTACTACCACTACCTCAACCACATCTACAACTGAAACCGTACCCACCTCTAATAACCAACATCCAAATCCAACATCGCCAACTCCAATATCAACGCCACCACAACTACCCGCTCAATATCAACCAAGACCTGGTATTGTATTAGACGATCCTGAGTTTCAACCTGGTGGACGTCCTCGTCCACAGCGCCCACCTCAATCACAAGCGCCTCGCAATCCTGGTCCGCCCGTTAATATACAACCAACACGCCAACACTTACCACCCGGTTATGGTGAAATATTTGATGTGACACTATCTGCCATTCAGGGACCTGGTTCCAAGAGTGGCTCACAACAAACAATCAATATTAAACCATTTGGTTCCTACGGTTCTTCCGGTGGTAATGGTGCTCAGCCAGGTGCAGACATTATTGTGTCCGCTTCAGGTGATGATGGTTTTGTATCCATAGATGGTAAACGTACTTACATCAATCTTTTTGGTGATCCCACAGATCCTCCCACAGGCGTTCAGATGCCCTCAACACCACCCACAGCTATACCCCAGCTGCCAGGTAGTGGAACTTCCTCAACCTCGAAGCCAATTAGTAGTACAGGAAGCGCGCTTGGTGGTAGTAGTGCTAATTTACCAGTATCCCCAGTAACTCAACAAAATTCTCCCGGTTTGGGATACGGTGTAGCTGAAACGGAAGTTGTAGATATTCACACAAACAAACCACAGCATGTTAAACCACAGCCACCCACAACCACTAACGCTGGACCGACTAGGCCACATTACAGACCACGTACCACTCAACCACCAGTCCGTATTGATACTTGCATTGTTGGAGACGACTCCACCTGCGATCAGGCTCAACACGAACATTGTAAAACGGAAAACGGTGTATCAAGTTGTCACTGCAGACCAGGTTAGATTACCACTGATTTATTTTTGGTAAATTAATAAATTGCAGGAATTTAATTTCTGGTTTTTATATTAAATTGTTTCAGGTTATTCACGACGCAAACACCGTGAACCTTGTCGCCGAGTTATTACTTTCTATATTGGCATGCGTGTAGATCGAATTTATGAACATCGCATCGTGTGGGATAATAAACTGGCAGATCGTAATAGTGAGCCATTTAGTCAATTGAGTTTTGAGTCCATTAGAGCTGTAAGTTAAATTTTAATATACATAAGTATAAAGGTATGGCCACACATGGCAAATATTTACTCAAAAAAGCGTAACCACTTGTTTAATCACGAATTTATTTGACGTTGTGTGCTCTTACAAGAGGTTTGCAAGCTCAAACAGCATCAAATAAAATAAAACTAAATATTTGTTTGGTCATGTCATAAATAAAATAAGTTTTTTTTAAAAAAAATTAACAAGTTTAAATATACTTTTTTGAGTGGTTACGTCTTTTCCGGTAAATATTTGCCAAGTGTTAAGTTAATTCCTAAAAAGAGAAATCTCTTTACAATTATTTTAAACATAATTTTAAATATTTTTGTGGTAAAAATTCCGATCCCGTTTATAATCTAAAACTAAACTATGCCTTTTAGTTATGTCAACGATTCATTTATTTTCAATTGATTTTGCATTAACTTTGTTCTATATGCGATGTCGACGATCCAACTGTTCAGTTAGTGTAATATATAATGTCTTATACATATTTTTAGTTACTCGTAAAATGTATGATCTTGAACTTATAACAATGCAAATGTTGATGTATGAATTCAATTGTTTGTTGACATATTAGAGGTGTATAACATGCCTAAAGAAGAACCTTGACGAAGTACAGCTTCAATGAAGTGTGAGGAATTTAAAAATTATTTTCATTGTCTTAAATGTTCGCTCATTCATTTCATAAATAATGAATTGATTTTTTTTTCATTTTTTTTAAATTTTTATTCATAAAAAATTCATTTACAAATTAGTGCCTCATAGAGGCAAGTTGGCATTATAATATACAAATTCTGCTAACAAATATACAAGTTAATGTTGAAGAAAAAAGAAAACAAAACAAATAGTTAGATAAAAAAATAAGTTTTGAGATAGATTTTACATCAAAAGTTGTTCAAAATTTTCAAATAAATATTTTTTTAAATCAGTTTTAAATAACGAAATTCTAGTTATTGACTTTAAATGTTGAGGTAAATTGTTATATTCGCGACTACCCATGTATTCTATCCGTTACTTAGTTGTTTCAAATCTACATAATGATACAGCCAAGTTCATGTTGTTACGTGTGTTAAATGTTTGCTGAATTCGTGAAAAAGCAATGATATGATGACCAATATTGTGAATGCATTTAAAGACATATAGGAGCAGCTGTAGCTTATATATTCCAAATGTTGGTAATATACTTTAAGATACGTCTCGGTATAATGCTGAAGGAAGATTATAAACAAGTTTAAGGGCCTTATTTAGCACGCGCTGCAATGATCTTAGTTCATAGGTTTTTTTTATATCCATACAAAATTGCCAAATAATTAAAATGGCTTTGAATTAAAGCATTGTAGATCATCCGTTTTGTATTTTCACCAAACTTGTTTTTGAATTTGTACAGTATACCTATAGCCTCAGAAGATTTAGACTTAACATGTTAAATATGTTGACTCCACGAGAGATTATTTTGCAAGTAGGTACCCAGAAACTTCATGGACGTAGACTCTACTATTTCTTTCCCATCTACAAATACACTAAATGTGTAATTTCGTTGACTGGTTGGTTTAAATCTTTCCAACGGCGTTTTATTGGCGTTTAATAAAAGTTTATTTATTCTTGTAAATTCTAAAATTAGTGCAGCATCTCTTTTAAGATAAGCTTTAGCAACTGTTTCATGTTTGTAAGGATAAAAAAATACATATATCGTCAGCATATATAAAAAGTTCCCCCCCTTAAGGCCAAGGTTCTTAATGTCATTTAGGTAAATGCTAAACATTAGAGGGCCCAGAACACTACCCTGCGGAACTTCATGCTCAACCATCTTAAAAGAGCTCTTGTGTGAATTTATCTGAGCAAACTGTTTTCGTTTCGATAAATAACTTTCAAGTACATTAAGATCTTTACCAGTAAATCCATAAAAACTCGATTTTTGTAGCAAGATGCGATGATCAATAATATCAAAAGCCTTTGTTAAATCAAAAAACACACCAATTACACCACTGTGACCTTCGTCAAGTCCCTTACAGATAAAGTTGGTAACATTAACCACTGCTTCTTCCGTACCACAGCCTTTTCTAAAACCATACTGGAACTCATTTAATAAATTGTTATTTTCCACAAAGGATGAAATTTGTTCATACAAAATTCGTTCAAAAATATTATCAATAATGGGTAAAACTGTAATTGGTCGAAATTGATCTACGGCATTAGCATGAATCATCTTTGGAATAGGAATGACTTTGTGAATCTTCAATATGTCTGGATATGATCCCAAGCTAATTATGTTGTTGAATATGTTCACCAGATAATGAACAAGCGTGCTCTTACTTTCTTTAATTATTTTAAAAGAAACTTTATCATGATCTGAACTTTTGTGTAATTTCAGGTTTTGTATAGTATTGAGAACCTCTTCAGGTGCTGTGTAGCTAACTTGAAATCTTACAGTATTTTGAACTAACGTTCTTAAGGAGTTAAACGAATCTGAAGATAGTTGATCTATTTGACACACTAAATCTTTGAATGATTTTATAAAATAGTTGTTAAAAATTTCTGCTTTGCGCAAATCACAACTAATAAGCTGACTATTTTCATCCCTTATATGTATTAATAGATTGCTTTGAACCTCTACCAAGAGTTTCATTTTAAATTTCCAGCTTTTTCTGGGATCATGCTGAATATCCTTTACATTATTCTCGTAGTAATTGTTCATAGAGTCTTTGTATGCTTTTTTAATTATGTTACTGATTCTTCTTAGTCTCTCATTCAATTCTGCCTTATTAAAACATCTTCTTCGTTTTTTCAAAAGTTTGTGTTTATATTCTATAATTTTTAGCAAATTTCCATTAACCCACGGCGTGATTTCTTTCTTTAATAATTTTCTTTTCAATATTTCTCGAGAAGATTGATATAGCATCTTGTAAGCAGGATACTAAAGCTGACGTGTCATCTGAAGGATTACCTGATTGCAATATTCTGGGTAAATTACTATCAATGTATAGTTTTACTTTGTTGTAATTACAATGTACAATCCAACTAAACCCTTTAACTAGTATCAACCAGTATGAGAAACGATGATGGAGAAAGCAGAACAGTGTTGTTTTCTTTAACTGTTTTTTACTACATAAAAAAGTGCAAGAGTTTCTTCCATAATACCTTCGAAATCCAAATGAATGATTCGGATTACATCTATTTTCAATTAAAATAGGGTACAAGTTGTACAGTGGTACAGAAGAACATTACCTCAGCACACTGATATTTTTTATATTTTAGACAATCTATAACTTGGATTGCGGATGTAAATTTGGAAAAATGTTGCAGGTTTAAAGGTTTTGAAAACATCTTTAAAACGTTTCTGTAAATGTTAAAAAAATGTATTGATTATATACGTCAATCTGTTCCATTACTATATGTAACTTAATTGTCACTGAAAATTGCGTTTTTATACAATTAGTCCAAAATAATATCAATCATACGCAACCATGAACAAATAAAAAACAAATTCTGGAAAACAATTAAGGTGGCCATTTCACCCATTCGTTCTGAACAAAATATTTGTTCGGACAAAATTTGTTCATATGAAGTTTGTTTGAGAGAGAGAAAATATTTTTTACAAACAACTCTCAGCTTGAATTGGTTTAATTTTATCAGGCATGTGATGGAAATCGAAATCGAAAACGAATCAGCATTTATAATCTAATTTTTAAAATTTTTGTTTTAAGATTCTCTTTAGTAGCTCAATATCTTTATATTTTATGTGATAAAAGTTTTTCAATACAGAAATATTACGAAAAAAATTGACTTCTAAAATCATTCGTTTTTGTTTTCTTTTTCCATCACATGCCTGTATATTTTGTCTGGACAAAAATGAACTGAGTTGCCAATAGATTATATCTCTATCTGTGATGTTTGTGAAATTAAATTATTCACTTCATTTATTCATTAAAAATTTTGTAAATTGTTTTTGAAAAATATATAATATTTGTTTTTTGACACTTAAAGCAAAAGAAATCAATGGCTGCAGTATTACCGCTTGCAAAACTAATGCTTGGTTTTCACTATGTCATTTTTGTTGTCAAATTGTCCAAATTGTTGGCAATTGTATGAAAACGGGTTGTCATCAAAAAATTTAATTTTTTGCAATCATCATTGCAAACGTAGATAACGTCATATGACAACCCGTTTTCATACAATTGCCAACAATTTGGACAATTTGACAACAAAAATGACATAGTGAAAACGCGGCCTAATAGATTTTGCTTACATATGACAGCTTTGATTTTCCAGAAAAATCGTTCGAAATGGATTGTGCTGCAAAAAACTCCCAGTAAAAAAAATTTTTCTGGACAAAATGTTTGTTCGGAACAAATAAGTGAATGAATGTTTTAGTAAAGTTGTGGAATGCCTAAAGTCTTGCAAGTGATTTACAATTCAAAATAACAATTTATTATCTGTGGACCAGTAAGTGTTTGTTTGTCACATTAGGTTATTTTATTTGAATTTTTATGAATATTCCGAAACTTAACAAACTCTTCTACCGAATGTAAAAGATTTTCAACTCTTACAAAACATTCGCCAGTATAAAATATGTATATATGTATGTTGCTACAAATTAAAAAGAACATACAAGTATATACATATGTATCTCACAAGTCTAAATATTTCATATTAATTTTTTTTCAGAGGACCGATTTTGTTAAATAATAATAAAGTCACTTTAAATATTCAAAGTAATTTTACTGAAACCTATGTTTTGTGAGTTATGACGTTCTTGACGCAAATAAGCGATATATTGAATAATTATTTCAACATTTTGTTGTTGAAACACCACTTGTCTTTTATAAATTTTCATGAAGTTTTATTTTATTTGTTTTTCGTATACAACAGATTGATTCAGCCATGTCGATGACTCCATATTCAGATGAGTTTATGGATGCCAAAGTTAATAATATATATCGTGGAGATCCAAATTTAGGAGGCAGTGGAGTTTATGTCAATCTAACAATTAAGGCAAGTAGTAGATATATAAATCATCATATTTGTAAATGTATTTTATTTTTTCCACTTTTAATATAATTTTAATATATTTAGTTGGATGAAAGCGTTGAAACACTGCGTCCTAACTTGCGCACTGATGTTCAAAAACATTTGTTGGGAGTTCTGCATAGGCGCAACAATAACATTGGAAACTCAGTATTATATGTCAGCTCTCCTGAGGGTGCCATATCTGCATTAAGAGATTTGGATGAATGTCAAATAATAGATTTAAATGATTGTCACCCCACTGCAACGTGTGCAAATGTTTGGGGTAGTTTTCGTTGCACATGCCAGGAGGGCACTAAAGATCCTTGGTATGATCAACCTAATCGAGCTGGAAGAGAGTGTCAAACCTGCCCAGAGACCTACTGCAATAATCGTGGAGTCTGTAGTTACAATGACGAAGGCAATCAAGTGTGTGCCTGTGATTCCAGTCATTATGGTGGACAATGTGAAATTGATGGTGAGGTGCTGGGAGTAGCCATAGGAGCTTCAGTGGCAGCTGTTATTATCATCGTATTGACTCTCATCTGCTTGATTATGTGGTCGCGCAGATGGCAGAGGGAACAAAAGAATGCCATTGGCTCGCCGGTGTTTGGTTACATGAATACAGCTCCCTTGAAGTCAGCTGCTTTGCCACAACCAGGCTACCAAGTCACCTTAGAAGATCGCATGCGTTGGGCCCAAATTGCCGATGTTATGGCACAAACCAATCACTATGGGGTAATTATTTTGCTTTGACTATGAATACTTGATTACATATTTTGTGATTTTTTACAGGTTGAGCCTATGGGTGGACCTACACGACCCTCATCGGCTATGTTTGCTTATCCAAATTTACAGACATTGGGTACAATGGGTATGGGTACTATTGGCGGTATGTCTATGCAAAGTACTATGCAGCAAATACATCAAAGTAACGCCATGGCACCGCCAGTTCCACTACCACGGTATGAGTGCGTATTGTTTGTTTTAGGCTAAATGTTAATTGTTGTACTTACAATGTAATATACTCGTATATTGTTTATTTCATTTTTAGGTTGGGGCTAAACTCACGTTCCGCGGGCATGAGAACCTTAGAAAATTCAAGTTCCAGTGAGGAAGAAGATCGTACTGATTTATTGGGTAGAAACTTTCAAGTACCACGACCGAAAAGTCGCAGCAATGGTAGTATAGCGGTAAGTTTTTTCATCTTGGTCTATATAATCACAATATTTGTCATAATGGTGGGGGGAGTTTAATCTATCCACATTTGTATATCTTGTTAGAAATATATGTAAATCTTTGTATACTCGTATAACGACTATTTCATATGTACTATTTCCCGTTTTGAACGGGACTGTCCCGTTTTCAGCTACTTTGTCCCGTTGTTCCCGACAACAACTCGGGGACGCAAAAATGTCCCGTTTTTAGAAATTCGAAAAAAGAGATAGTTGATTTGTTCAAAAATGTAAGAACAAATCTTCAAATTCGTCAAAGGTAGTTTTTTTTAATATATGTACATTAGGGTGGCCCCAAAATAAAGTTGCGGATGTTCCCGATTAATATGAAAATTTGATTCATTTTAAGACTACGTTTCTCAATTTTTTTGTCCTGGTTTCAATATTTGGTGAGCTGGATCAAAGGATAAAAAGGACCTTTTTAGAGGTTTTTTGATTTTTTTTACATTTCTTCCAAATGTACTATATGTAAATTTAGTATCATATGAAAGGCCTTTGACAGGCGCATTCAATGGGTTATCAAAAATTAAAAAAAAAAACATTTTTAAATTCAAAAATTTTGAAAATTTCAGACAAAATTTTAATGTTTTTTTTATTTTTTCATAGAATTTACTTAAATTTAAAAATAATTTTTTTTTAATTTTTGATAACCCATTAAATGCGCCTCTCCACGACCTTTCATATGATACCAAATTTACATACAGTTCCTTTGGGAGAAATGTGAAAGAAATCAAAAAATCTAAAAAGGACATTTTTATCCTTTGATCCAGCTCACCAAATATTTACCCCAGGACAAAAAAATTGAGAAACGTAGTCTTAAAATTAATCAAATTTTCATAATAGTCGGGAACATCGATACCTTATATTTTCTCCATACAAACGGGGCCACCCTAATGTACATATGTATGCATGTATGTAAGTATCTACAAACATACATATGTATCTATTTATTTTTTTATTTTATTTATTTATTGATTCCATTTCCTGGGCAACAAGACTGAGTCTTATACTTATAGCACAGGAACGTATTACGTTACAAAACAAATAAAGTTAAAAAAAAATTATAAATTAATATTAAAAAAAGTAAAAATTATAAATTATTATTTAAAAAAGTTGAATAAAAATTTGTTGAAACTATTAGCATTGCTGTTTAGTTGTTGACTTTGTGGAAGATTGTTCCAAAGACGAGCGGCATATATATAAAACTGCCATTCAGATACAAGTAAATTATGTCGAGGTATTACAATATTTCGGTTTTGTGGCGATTGAAAAAAACGTATTTTATCTCATATATATATTTAGGTGTTTGAAAGTTGATTATTTTATGTAAAAAAAAAAAAATAAGAGTGTGAATTTTTAGCAAACTTTCAAAGGATACTCCATAAAGATTATTGGCAACAGAGGAAACATGATCAGACCGTGTTAATCCATACACATATCTTATTCTGTTATTGAACAAGACATTCAATTTTCTCATACCAACTGAGTCACAGCTTCCAAATACTTCAAGTATGATTTAGCAAGCAAGGCCCTTATTCTTAAGAGTGTGAGATATTGTGTGGACCAGAGAGTACGTAACATAGGTTTGACCAACCAGCAAATTTACATGATCAGTCCAAGTCAAATTACCATAGAAAATGATACCAAGATTTTTAGCTTTATTAACAATTTCGCCATTTAAAACAATATCCTCAGATATGGATTAGATTTATGAGGATTCAAACAGAGACCGTTTGCACTAGCCCAAAGGTAATTTCTATTTAAGTCGTCATTTAGGTAGGAAATCCCCAACGCAATATTTTGAACTGGGCTACTTAAAGTGAGTACAAAGATCTAGAAAAACTTAATTGGGTAAAATTAACAGAAGTGCCACTGTGGGAAGATGTTCACAAAGTTCTAGATATATTGATCGAAAAAGAACATATCGATTGCAATAAAGATACGGAAGTATTCGATAAATATTCACTCGTATCTAAAAATGCAACATCGCAGAAAATTGATTAATGGAATCAACAAAATATTTCTACAGAAAATCGTTGGGTGAAAGTATTTACACATTTTAAAAGCAATTACCAAACCCATGAAAATTTTCAAATTATCGTTGAATATTTTATGTTTGCCTGGAACAAATGCGCCGGTTGAACGTGTATTTTCTTTGATGAACAAGTTGTGGGCAAACAATTTTTTTGTAGTGTAACGAAAAATAAATAATGCCATTCATTACGGACAAATAAAATATTATTATATTATCTATGCATTTTTATTTCATATAACCGAACCCAACAGAATTATTCAATGTCCCGTTTTCAGATAAAAAAATATGGTTACTTTAACTATATGTCATAAAAATATTGATGGTTTCCTGAGAAATTAAGGAAATTAACGCCATTTAAAATGCTTGAAATCCAAAATTTTACCTTATCCCTCATTGATCATAAATGTATGATGATCGCCTCATATTAACATAATAAAATAACCCGTTTAAATATCGTTATCGATACAAAATGTAACACAAATTAGTCATAGATTACATAGATGGTGGTTGGTGTGATTACTATTTTTATTATTTTACATTACAAAAATAAAACCCCTCAAATTCGAGAAATAATTGCATTCAGATGGCATTAGTAACATCAAATTTAAAAAAAAAAAATTAAAAAAGTGTCCCCTTATTCTAATTGATGAATACGATGCTTGGGAAAATATTCGCATGATAATCTGCGACACAACAGCCGTTTGCACGGGATTGTAAAGCTGATACAGGATGATGTCTTGAGCAAGGGCTTTCAGAAGCCACAATACATTGGCTGTCAGCACCATGTACTCGATCTCCTTCTGAAGCACGTCATGAATTTTCTTATTCAAGAGCCAACGAGCAGACCAGAACTGAACTATTCCTTCATTGACAAATTAAGAACTATGTCTCTCTTCAGGCTCGTTACCATCAAGTTGCGACAGATGATGTTAACACAGACGAGAACCCTGGATGGCGAGATGATTTAAAGTTCTTTTATGAACTATGTCAGGCATATCGTCAGTACAAAACAACTTTACGATCAGCTGGAAGAAACTCCCAAACTTACAACAGGCAAGATGGAACTCGCGTGCTGTTATAGCCTATGCTGTTATAGCCTTTTTTCTGATGCCAGAGTGGCGCCGCATCCTTGGTACAGCATGCGACTTCATCTGTTATGAATGGGCAAATGCTTGGTTCAAGTCGCAACACTACAACGAAGCGTCCTTCAATGAACTTTTAACCGCACTCACCAAAACAAAATGCAAGAGGGCAATAAAGTGTTTGAAGACGAGCTGGTCGGTCGAGGAGTCATTAATTGACATTCCCAGATCTAACCAAAATGCTGAATGTGCTGTAAAACTATTGGAGGGACTACATGCGAATTCGAAAAAATTTGAATTTCTGAATTTAAAATTCATAGGAAAAAATAATTTTTAAACATTTTTTTGTACATTCTGTACTTAACTATTACTAACTGTTAATTTTTTTACTATTAATCTTTTAAATAAACCCAAAAAAGCGTGTAATTAATGCAATTAATATTCTTACATTACACAAAAAACTTCCTCGATTGCAAGTGGTTTCATAATTTTTTGTAATTACACTAATGGTGGTAATCTATGTTTCTACTGAATAGTCTGCAACGCCATATTACTTTACAGTAACATATATCAATATTTTAATATTTACTTAACGATATATACTTCAGAAAAAATTATGCCTTAAATTTCTTTAAAACTTTTTGTAATGTTAATGAACTCAGTACAAAAATGTTTTTAGAAATATCAAAAACATCCATAAATATATTAGTAAAGGTATGGTCACACTTGGCGAATATTTGCCGAAAAAGACGTAACCACTAAATAAAATATATTTAAACTCGTTTATATATTTAAAATAAATTCGGACACAACAAATATTTAGTTTTATTTTATTTGATGCTGTTAGATCTTGAAAAACTCTTGTAAGAGTAAACAACGTCAAACAAATTTGTACTAAAAAAAAGTGGAAATAAATATTTAGCAATCACAATCAGTTTTGAAACGTCAAATTAAATATTATTAAAGTAGTTTGTTATTTATTTATATTATTAAAAATATATTCTTTTGTATTTTTAGAATCAATCTGGCATTTATTATGATGTTGACTATGAACCCTCGGCCAATGGAATTGGAAGTTCTAGCGTAGATCGTCTGTATGGATCTCAAAATCAGTCCACCACACATTCTCACATGGGCAACCATCACATACCGGGTCCACAAGGCATACCCATGAGTACGTATACATCGGGACGGGCACCCAGTAGTTATTATATGAAATAGTTCCCTAGTAATAACATTTAAGTCTTGCTACACTGAATAACACTTTAAAACTTGTATCGATATGATTAAACTTGTAATTTGTAGATACATTTATAATTAGTTTATCTATAGAGCAATTCCAAATGAAAACGATCAAAATTGGCAAATTTTTGGACGATCCCTCTCCGATTTTAAAATAAATAGTCTCAATCGATTGTCCAGCAAAAAATAATGTACCTACATATTTTTTTTATAGTGACTGGTTTAGTGGTGGTGTACACCACTGTCTGTGACAAAATTGAAGAATTCTTCATAAGGGACCTCATTGAAAGTTGTTTTAAAAAAAAACTAGTAAAGCCATCGCAACGAGTGATAGCTCGTTGGAAAGGAATTGAATCAGGCTTTAATTGAAAAATAAAATTTTCCTAATTTTTCTTAGAAATTTACCTTTAAATTTTCCCATGAAAATTAAATTTTCCGATTTTCCACAGAAGCTCCTAAATTTTCCGATTTGGATTCCTCATAATTTTTGCTTTAAGAATCAGCAATAAAAAAATGGGCCCCAACTCCTTGTTTGGACAGGAGAAGAGCATTTAAGAGACCACCTTGTTAAAAATACATTTTAAAAATTATTTTACAGTTAAAAATACATTTATGAAGAAAAAATCTTTCTTATTTTGCTGCTTATACTTAATTACAATATTTATTAAAAATTTCAATTGTCTTGGCATCATTATAAAATTAAAGTAACTTTAAATTTAGCACGTCGGCAGACGAAGAGTACCGCTTTACATTAATTGACATATCAGAAATATTTGGTATGAAGCAATGAAACTTTTGCGTTCCAGTTATAGTTTTGACATTATCTGTTTTGAATTCGTCGCTCCATGGCATCGTGTTCTTTTTGAGTGCATAAAACTGTGTAAATGGCAATTTCCTTGCTTTGAATCCACGAAAACAAATGTTGTACATTTAAGATCTGGTCAGTATATGGCCTTTGCAAACTTGCCTTAGTCGCCATGCGTTTTAGGGTTCCCCCTAGCGTATCGCATGGGCCCTTACCGTGGGACGTCGCGAAAAATTGCCACTCGACCTTGCAGTTTTGTTCTTCTTCAATTATGCAAAGATTGTAAAAATTTTTTTTATTCTGAGAAGCCGCGCCGTCTGAGAAAAACGTTACTTTGTCGACACATAATTATGAGCTAAACTCTCCGCGACAACAACAAGGCTTACGGTCTGTAGTTCGTTATGTTCGTTTTTGAAATAAATGCAAAAAGGATGCACCGTGCACTGGTCGTTTGCCCAGTGATAAGCCTGAATTTCATCCTGAACGAGAAAAGTGTAATTCTCGGCAAAGTCGCTTATCACAATGAATTTATTTTGGGCTAATTTCTCCTTACTTTCCTTTAGAAATTTCGATTGCATCTCGGATATGAAATGGTGGGCCTTCAGTTCATTCAACTTGAATCCGAATTCCTCGATGAATTCCGGAATCTGCTTTACCACGGTCTCAAGGGAACATCTGCCGCTGCTAATTATCCACTGTTTGAAATGCACCTCCTGAATTAACAGCTGCTCAAACTTTTCCGCCAAATATTGCTCTAGCTCGTCAATCTTCGGACAATTGTCGCATTTGGACAGATGACAATTTTCCGTGGGGTATGCGCACAACGACTTCGACAGGAGGTCCCTATATGTTTCAATTTCACCGTGAAATACTTTCAATTTCTTGCATGGAAAGAAAATTAATTTGATGTTTTGATGAAACATGCAAACGCAGACTGAAACTTAGAAAATCCCACTTTTTCTGCTGGGTATTTCTCATTGAACTGATGGTATGCTTCGGATAGATTACATAATAATAATCTGCGCTGCTTGTGTACTTTTTCTCCATCTTCACGTGTGATAACATAGTCACGTGTACCTGGGCAGGCGCGGCTGTTGTCATCATTGCAGTAAAAATCTTGAATCAATTTCACCGTTGCCGGTGAAAGTCGCCGGTGGGAGTCGCCAATATGCCCTTCTGTCGAACTAATTCTTTGCTTCTTCTCGCGATGTAAAAAGATGTTTGAAACTGTTCAGAAATCTTGCGTATAGACCATGATTGAGGCAGCACAGATAAAATGAGATATTTCTCCGGAAAAGTGGTCGCTAAATTGAATTTTCTTTTCAACTGCTCAATCATTTGTTTGCCGTCATCAACGTCATCTGCTTGACTGCATTCGTTATCAGAGCCTTCATCAAATATTATCGCGATTGCACTCATAACCTTGCCTTTTTTCTCTTTCCTGTATGTTTCACTTCGCAACTTTCTTTTTCTAATAGGCGTTTCACCTAAAGTGGTAATAGCCTCATTCAAAGGACTCAAAGACATATTGACCATCGGAATGTCTGCCTCACTATCAGATGAAACATTTTGTTCACTTGTCATTTCACTCTCGGATTGTGGCTGCATTTGTTTCAATGCATTTGCTTGTTGAGACAAATCGATTTTACACTTGGGGCAAATTAATTCTGCTTCTTCACCGTATATGACCTGTAGCCTCAGTCGGGTTTGGTGTGCCATTACATGCCACTGCTGCTATTATCCATGGATTTATGGCCGATCTTGTGAAGGCAGGCAGACCATATTCACTACACACTCAACTTGGGGCTCTTAAAAAAAAATTGATTTTTTCTTCATAAATGTATTTTTAACTGTAAAATAATTTTTAAAATGTATTTTTAACAAGGTGGTTTCTTAAATGCTCTTCTCCTGTTCAAACAAGGAGTCGGAGCCCATTTTTTTATTGCTGATTCTTAAAGCAAAAATTATGAGGAATCCAAAAAAGAAAAAATTAGCCGGAAAATTTAGGAGCTTCTGTGGAAAATCGGAAAATTTAATTTTCATGGGAAAATTTAAAGGTAAATTTCTAAGAAAAATTAGGAAAATTTTATTTTTCAATTAAAGCCTGATTCAATACCTTTCCAACGAGCTATCACTCGTTGCGATCGCTTTAGTAGTTTTTTTTTAAACAACTTTCAATGAGGTCCCTTATGAAGAATTCTTCAATTTTGTCACAGACAGTGGTGTACACCACCACTAAACCAGTCACTATAAAAAAAAAAAAAAAATATGTAAGTACATTATTTTTTGCTGGGCAATCGATTGAGACTATTTATTTTAAAATCGGAGAGGGGTCGTCCAAAAGCTGATCGCTTTCATATGGAATTGCTCTATAATTTTATTATCGTATACTAATCGTATATATCTTATACATATGTATACTTTTAATACATATATCATCTGAATAAAAATGCACATAGTCTTGTAAGTGTAATTTCTTGGCAATTAATTTATGTAAGTATCTAAATATAAATATATACATACATACATATGTGTAACATTAAGATACTTTATCTCTTTAGTACTAGTCTCTTAAGAAGAAAATTGTAAATATTAATAAACAAAAAATAATTATTATTTATTATAAATGAAATATTCATTAAGTAGTTATCAACATTGTTTAAGTGAATTTATAAAAAATACTAAAATGTTTTAATTATTATTAAAAATGTGTACTAATCATAATTTTTAAAGTTTTTTCCATAATTGTATGCAATGTTCTTAAATTGGAATAATATGATTAAATAGAAGTGTAAATAAATAATTTTATGAAAACAATATGAATAAAAATGTATTTATTTAAATCTTAATATTTTTTTCTAACTGGAATGAAATTTCAAAAGCAAGGATTCTGAATTTATTAACTCAAATTAAATCTCCCCATTATTATGATTTTGTAACTTTAAGAGTTAAAAAATATTACAACAAAATATTAAGAAATTATCATTTGCGTTCTTATTCACAGCGTAAGTTCAATTGTTCTATCTGTCCATTTAGAAGCTATTTTTGATGGTGTTGTAATCCATTGTCGTTGACTTTAAACTTGTTCCGACGGTGTTTGATCACACTGTTGTAGATTTTACTGTAGTGTTTTTGGATGGTGTTTCGTTAGCTCTTGATATAGTTGATCGCGATACTTCTCTTTCAAGACATTTGTTGCGCTGTTCACATGTATCGACAGCGCTAGCCCTTTCCGTCCCAAGAAGTTTAAAGTTGGTGGATTTAAATAAAATTTTCGGTGTCCTTAAAAAATCATAGAAATAAATTTATTATGCTCCTGCAGTCTACATGTCCCTAGAAACAGGATAGATTACATATTTTATTACGAGACTAAAAATAGTTGCAAAAAACAAGCCAACCATACATAAACTTCTTGTAAGATTTACCTACTCATATGTGTAGGCAGGGCCGCAAAGGGCTAAAGGCTGAAGTCCGACTCATATCAGGTTTCAGGTTAGCTTCACGCTTTTCGAATTGCAAAGATGCTACATTCTAGGTGCGTTCATATTTATACCCTACACCACCATCGTGAGGAGGGTATATTGGATTTGTGCTGATGTTTGTAACGCCCAAAAATATTAGCCCAACACCCACCTTAAATTATACCGTTCGACTCAGAATCACTTCCTGAGTCGATTTAACACTATTCATCCGTCCGTCTGGCTGGCTGTCCATGTAAATCTTGTGCGCAGAGTACAGGTCGCAATTTTGAAGATACAGTCAAACCTCGATATAACGACCCGCACTATAACGAATTCCTCGATTTAACGAATTTTTTGAAATCCCCTAAAATGCTCCATAAGATTTAATACAAAATAAACCTCTCTTTTACGAAGACATTTGTGAATTTTCATTCACTGCAGACTAACGAAATAGAAAGAATTATTTACCTCTATTTAACGAATTTTGTCAACTTACAACCTTTTTATAACGATTTACATCAATTAATCCAAATTATATGAAATAGATACACACAAAATTATTGTGTTTGCAACGAAAACGTCTCCACCATTAGACTAACGGCTGAAAAATTTGTAGAAACATTTTTTGTTGCCAAGATTTTGTACGCTTGTTTCAGCAGTTGTTGTTGCAATCTAGCTAGTTAATCACTGGCTCAGACTTATTATTTTATAAATGCAAACTATTTTTCAATTAAATATAATACTATTTTTGAATTTTAAAACTACAAAATACAGTATTTTCCTTCAAATGTATTTTGAATTATTATCGGAAATCGTTCGCTATAACGTGGTAAGCAGATGATGGTTAATATACAAAATTTTTTATTACTTCGTTATAACGAATAGAAGTGCAACTTCACCTCGATATAACGAACCTCATTGTAACGAATTATTCGATATAACGTTTTTTTAATCCCCTTAAGATTCGTTATACCAAGGTTGAACTTTATTTCGTTAAAATTTGGTATGCTAAATTAGAGAAGTCTAGTTGCTATATTTTTTCAGATAATGGAATTTAATTTATATAAGATGTGCCACGCACACTATTATTGGTCCGATTATTTTCGTCTTAAATATTCTATATGGACACTAAGCTGTTCGCACTAAAATTAAGGACTTCTAGATGTTTTATTTTCCCAGATATACAAATATTAGCATTTATTTTATGTGGGGGTACCACTCCCACATTTTCGAAATTGTCCGTACAACATTTGAAGACTACAGCTGTAGTAGTTCCCGAGATATACGACAGTTAAAAATTATATTGTACGTAGGCGGACACCTCGTCCAATTGCAATTTCGAAACACTGTGAAAATTTCAAGAAAATCGGTTCTGCAGTTTATCCGTATAAAGACTTTAAACAAACATACACTAATTTATATATATATAAATTTTAATGCCTTATCGAAAACATTTCTAATTTTTTGGTTTATTCATTTTTTAGAATAAATAAAATTTTTTTTAATTCCTATTTATGGGTTTCTACTTCGTTCGGAATCAAATGGGGCTAATTTTAAATATTATTAAATTAATAAAATATGCCGAAGTTTTTATTGTGATTTTTTACTTACTCTGGCCTTATTTGCCTCATTTCATATTTCTAGATCTGTTGTAGAAAATGTCACTAAAAAAAAGTACCATTAGCTTTCTCTTTTGTGGTACCTTACTACCATTAAACCCTTAAAATTTTGTTGTGGTATGTTTCAAATTTGTGTTAATATATGTATGCCAGAAAACATGAAGAAATAATAAACTGCTGTATTTTTTGCCATCTCCACTTTAAACTTATTATTTTAGAAATTTAATAATATGATTTAAAATTTGTGTATCAAAACAGTATGTATTATTAAATCTATTTAATCAAACCTACAGACAAGCTTCAGATGTATTAACATACATACTATGTATATACTCTTATAAAAATAAAATAAATCAGTACTTAAAAGCTTAAGAAATAATTTACCCTATTCCCCTTTTTACCTGTATTCTATGAAAAAATATATTTCAAATAAATAAGCTATAAAATAATATTTATGGATTCAGAACAAAATATATAAAAGGTACCTACCTATAAAGTACCAATTACATATATAATTTTCTGCTTCTATTCCTTTAATATATATTTTTTTAAGTTTTTGATCGCTCAATATATCGATATTTAAAAACATTTTATTAACAATAACCACAAAATTCCATTTCTTCTCCCTGTTAAGATAGACATTTCAAAATGTACTTTACTCAAAATTTAAAAGTTTTCTTTCTTTTTTATCTCCTTTTGGTGCAATTTAAAAAATATATTAATAGGAGTTTTTTTTACATGAAAATTATTATTAAATTTTATTGATAATTTTTCTTGGCTTAGGATTCGAACCTGGGTTGTTGGTTGAATTTACATATCGATCCATAACCGCCGAAAAAATGTATCCCACAAACTCAAAATTTTACAGGGGAAGGTTTTTTTAAATAAAATCAGTTTGAATAAAGCCATTATTTTAAAATTTATAATGTAAATATTGTTCTGTGTAATACATTTAATTTTAATAATTCTAAATGATGTTGAACTATCGATTTCGATAAAAAAAACAACAATCGATTATGGTGTGGGATACATTATTTTGGCGGTTATGGCTCGATATGTTTCGAGAAACCCCACTTTCTCTCATCAGAATTCTTTGCGTTCTCACCCTCTGCACCACTGCGTTACCCGCTAACCAACAGTCAAACATCAATCCTTTAACCAATATTACCGGTGGTTCAAAATTTGCTGTAATTATCATTTTTCATTTCATGTTTGCAGTTCAATATATAAAATAAAAATACGAACACAATCAGGCAATAACAGCTGTTTTGAACAAGTGTTACATACCACGTATGAATTTTCTGTTCGCGCCAAGTCTATGAATCTTAATGCTTCGAAGTGCACAACAAATTTATATTTAAGCTTACATCTAAAAAAATTATATTATTATAAAATATAGATATTTTACTTTAAATTGACATTAAAAAAACTAACAAATATGTATTGTGATTTGAAAATTGTTGTTAAAAGTTGTCTAGAATAGAATCGCCCTATATATGTTTTAAATATCGGTACCGACTCAAAACTTTGTATATATACTTTACATATACACACAAATCATTCTGCACAATTTTGTGAATTTCGGTCCATATTTGACAATATCCTCCACAAAAGGTCCACTCCACGTTAATACTAATATATATCTTAAATATACCGTTATTACGTTGAAAATCGACATAAGATATCCTCATCAGCGTTGCCACGACCAAAAAAATTTTGTAACCAAAATGTAAAAAAAAAGTAACCAAAAGCAAAAAAAAGTAACCAAAATTTTTATATATTTAAAATTTTATTTTATTTATACTTCAGCTAAAAAATATATATGTAAAATATAAATTAACCATTGCATTTCAGTTTCTAGTTTAGTCTTATAATTAGGTACAATTGAAAGAAAAAAATAATTCAGCAATAACAATATTAATAAAAACCAAATGTAATTAATTTTATTAGATTTGTTACAAAACACTAGTAGATAAAGTTTAAGTAGATGAGGCTAAAAATCTGTCTTGAATGTTCTTAGATGATTTATCCATATAGCGAACGACTAGAACTAGTGATTTCTTTGTGGATACGTATGTTGTTTCGTCTACTATTAACGAAAACTTTCCTAACATTTCTGTTAATTGAGTTGCTTTACCTGCCACATTTAATGTGTTTCGCAATTTTGAGAGTCGGGACAGCGCTCCTCTAATAAGCCTGGTAGATAGTCCATTAATAAAAAAAGGCAAATTGTGGGTAATAAGAAACATTACTAATGTTAGCTCTGTTTGGTGCACTTGCTTATTAAGAGTTTCTTTTTGAGAACTTGCAAATGTTGTTTTTATTTTCCACATTTTGCTTATGACACTTTTTTTGTGTGCTTTCGTAAATAACTTACGTGATTTGGAATTTTTTTTCACAGGCAGCGCAGAAACAACATCGATCTTTGTTTCTTAGCCACGGAAACTCATCCAACCACAATACACGGAATTTTCTTTTCGTGCTGTTTTTAATATCACTAAACAACAAAATATTATTTAAAAAAAGTTATTGAAATTGAATGCAAATATGCCTATTCTCATCATCACTTCCAGAAGATAACTCGACATTATTAGTTTTACTTTGAGCAGCCTTTTTAAATAAAAATCTAACAAAAATAAAAATTGTGCTTAAAACCAATATTATTATTTTTTAATTCGAAGTACATACAAACTTATCCATTTTTTACGAAAGAAACCCAATCTTAACTATTTAAAAAACACTTTATTAATTAAAAATTAAATAGCACGCTAATTTGTAAAAAGCTTTTTTTGGTTTTCTGATAAAAAACATAATTTATGAATGTTTATTAAGGTCCGTTCATATCTAAAACAAAAGAATAATTAACTTGCTCCGATGTCAAACATCAATATGAAAATGCATTTAGTAGCATGTTTTTAGATGGTTTTTGTGAAGAACCTTTTACTCGTTCAACAATACAATGATTGTGTTTGTTATGTTTGGAGACAGGCATGTATTTTTTTGTAATCTTGTGTTTAGTGTTTTATTTTTAAAACACTTAAAATGTGGTAGTTTAGTTTATCACCAAAATTAGTGGTAAAAATTAAGTCAAAGTAAAAACAATGTAAAAAATGGTTACTTTTGTGTTAAAAAAAAGTAACCAAAACGGAAAAAAAGTACACAAGTACACATTGGAAAAAAAAGTAACCAATTTTGGTTAAAAGTAACCAAAACGGCAACGCTGATCCTCATATGCATGAAAATCACTGTTCCAAAATTTAAGAAGATCGGCCCATAATTTGTCATAGCTGTCCTATAAGAACCATTTCCAAAAAATAAATAAACCCACAAAAATGTCTAATAAATATCGATATCGAACCAACTTTTCTCCAGAAATCATACTAATATCAGTTAAATGTACGTCAATTGTGCTACTGGATTTTGTAGCTGTCAGTCAATAATTGGCAATAGCTCCCGAATTAAGTCCACTTCCGAGCACACCAACCAACTATACAACTCTTGTAAATAACATTATTGAGATGAAATTCAAACAAAATAAGCCTCAAATACGTAGAAACCACATTAGTGGATACTGGATTTAGAACCTATCAGTCCATAACTATTAAATAATATTATTGAGATCAAATTTACACAAAAAAGCTTCACTTTATATCTTATCCTTTTTACTACTCTGTTTCTTAAATTGTTGTGAATATGGAAAAATGTTTTTTTTAATTTTATAAATTGTAAAATTATTATGATTATTATGAAAATCAGACAAACTATGTAAATTATGGTAAGAATTGGTAATTACATCAATTATAAAAGCTCAAAATGAAATAAAATTTTGAAACTAAAAATAAATAAAATAATAAAATAAATTATTTTGGTCGTAAAATCGTCTTTCAAACAATATATATAAAATAATAATAAAATTTGCAATAAGACTTAATAGAAAACACAGAAAAAGGATATTCTAGTCCTATAACCAGTGTAGTTTTTATATTGTTTATTTTGTTTAGGTGAAGGGTATTTAAGATTCGGCACAGCCGAATATTGCACTCTAACTTGTTTTTATAATACATATATGTGTCTATCTTAACATAATTTTCATTATTGTAGGTCTTTAAACATTATTTACATATAACTACATATGTATATTACAACAATAGAAAATATTGCATTGCACTAGTTATGTAATAAAAAATATTTACACACAGTACAGCTGTTGTCATATCAATATTTATTTGAAATTGTTAACCTCAATTATTCTGCAAATATTATTTTAAAATGTATATAAGTGTTTTACTTGCACTTAAATTGTTTTTTTTTTTTGTAATTTCGAGAAATATTCGGAAATATATTCTAGTATTGGCAAACGTTTGGCCCGCTTTTAGCGAAGAGACAAAATTTGACTTTTGTACGTGCATGCAAGTTATTAGAAATTTTCACATGACCTTTTGCTACAAATTAGTAGAGATATTTAAAAGTTAGAAACATAAAAATGTTGGATGAAACAAGATTTCCTTGCAAATTCAAAATTATAACAAACACCAAAAATCAATGTGTGGGGCTAATTACAAAGAAAACGGAAAAGAATATTACCCCCTGGCCCACGATGTCGAACGATAACGTTCGCTTAGATAAGACTTAAGACACAAACTTGATTGTGGAATAAACTAACTTGATTGAGTAAAAATAGATACGATAAAAAGTTTGTGTCTTAACTTATCTAAGCGAACGTTATCGTTCGACATCGTGGGCCAGAGGGTTAATCTTTTAATAAAAATTTGCAAATATTATTCAGAAAGATTCAGCCAATCAAGCATTTTACTTTTTATCCTTGCTTATTACAGTGAAGATGTTTGTTTTATATGTGAAATATGATTAATTGTGATTTTTTATAAATCTCGTCATTCTGTGTGTTTTTTTAGTTCATCATTGTCAACAAATTGGTTTTTCCCGAAATCCGCCAAATTAAAATTGCCGGTACAGAAAAACGATAGGAGGTATTTCCATGTTTTTTTTTTATATTTTTGTTCCTTCATATATCCTTAATAAATCCCTTCTGCCCTACGTAGGAATCTTACATACAACTGTGAATATAAATCTGTAAATCCATTTTATAACATGAAGATGTGAAAATTAAATATTTTTAAATTTTGTTTATGTATCTACCAGTGAATAGTGATTTGATAGCTAAAAATAACTGATTGATTGATAATTTTTAGTTATTAAAAAATAATCAATGTATCCCTTAGAGACAGGAATTTTCATTAATGTCTGATCACTTGGCTGACTCATCCCAATTTTGGCGGGATTATCTCGCTCATCTTGCTTGGTCCCAATTTACACGAAGCAGTAAATTGAAAAGATTGATACAATTTTTCCTTGAAATTTCTTCGGTGTAAATCGCTCGTATTTTTAGTTATTTTATACTCTTAGTATACACACATTTGTATACACATATGTAATACGAATAAAAGAGCAAAACGAATGCAAGTATGTACAATCAAGTGTTTGCTCGTCTTATCTTTCCCTCACCTCGATGTCAAAAGATAATTAGCTAAGCTTAAAGAATTGCTTCGTGTAAATTGGGACTCAGATTTTATAACCCGCTTTTCAAAAAAAAAATCCCACTTTTTACTGTTTCAGTATTTTTTTATTTTTTTGATAATTGTAAAGGATATATAAAAATTAAAAACTGATCATGACCTTTTTTTAAAATTCGAGTTTAATGCGCTTTAATTTCGTACCAGAATTCAATGACACCATTATTGTTAAAGTACAAAGGTATTTAGTCTCACATTTTGGAAATTACGATATTAATTTCCAAAATATAAGCCAAAATTCACAAATGTTTTTCGATTTGAGAGCATATGGCCTAAACTATAATTTTTTTGACCGAGAGAAGATATTGATTTAAAACTTAATGTGTGTGATTGGAAATTTTGCTGTTTAAGTAAAAACGTAAAGTTAAGGATATTTTAAAAAACCAGATAAAAATTTTTAAATTCTAATTTTGAAATGCGTATAATTCGAAAATTATAAGAGAAAATAAATATATCTTTGAAATCGGATGGAAAACAAAATATGTCAAATGATTATAAATTTTTAAGGTTTTTATTCGAAGGATTTAGATTTTTCTCCAAATCAATTTTACAAGAAATTAGTAACTTTGATGAATTGTAAACCGATCAAAATAAAATATGCAAGTTAAACTTTTAATTTTTAAAATTCTTTTATTTAATTACATCATGTATCCGAATGATTTTAAACTATATTTTGGTTTGCTTAAACCTTTAATAAGGTTTTTATTTTTATTTTTAAAATAGTACCAGATGAAATACAGTTTTTGGTTTAATCCGAAACTGATTATTTGTTTGAACTTTATTAATAAACGGTAGTTGTAGGAATCGCTGAATCAGTAGTTGGGATACATATCCGATTCGCATAGTTTGTTTAAGATTTTACGGCACCTCTTTGATAAAAGGCTGCCATTAAATATTCCTCAGTGATTCTGATGAATTCTTAATGAATTTACAATAAACATAAAAACTTGTTAAAGTTAATTTTTAAATATGTATGCGATTAATTAAAAAATCCGATTTTTTCGTATCATAATTTTCAATTCCCGCTTTTTAATAATATATGGTTACGTTTTTACCTTTTAAAAACGGTGTTTTTTTTTATTTTAATAAACCGGATTCTTATTAATTGTAATTAAAAGCGTTAAGTAGTTTGAAAAAAATATAACGAGTCTTTATTTATGTAAATGTACACAAAAACAATTAAAACTGAACACTGTCTTCTTACACACTTTTAAGGTTTAAGAACAATGGTTGGTTCCTACGCGCAGGCACCCAGACCAAGGTAATGTCAGATAGACGACCTAGCCTTGACAGAGAATTCCTACATTGCCTGACTAGTGAAGATGAAATTGTGTAGGCATTAAGTGAGAGGAGTGCGGCCTGACTGTCGACAAAAATACCTATATTGCCTCTAATGTTATGATCGTGTAATGTATTACAAGCTGCCATGATTGCAAAAATTTCCGCCTGGAAAACACTACACTCATGCGGAAGACGATACGAGATGTCTACCGTCACAGGAGACCCCAGAACGAACACCGCAGCTCATCTTAGAACCGTCTGTGTATATCCTAGTGTCGTATTTGTGCACGAGATTACCCCTATTCCACTCACTCCTGGAGGGAATTAAGAACTTGAATATCCTATCAAAATCCGTGTATGGAGTAATGTAGTCAGATGGTTGGAGAACGTTTGAAGGCAACTGGCCAAGAATCCCCGCATGGCCATATATTCTCGATTTCCAACAACCGGACGTTTGAAGCCTCGCTGCGTTGCAGGCAGAAGTGGCCATTATGTGAAGGTCAATTGGCATAAGGTGCAATATAGTGTTCAGTGCCTCTGAAGGACTAGTCCTTAGTGCACCTGTTATGCCTATGCAGGCTGATCTCTGAACTTTATATAGTTGGTCTACGACATACTTCCTTCTAGTGGCAGTTCACCATACAAGAGATCCGTAAGTAAGAATTGGACGTACTATAGCCGTATACATCCATTTAACTATGCTGGGACTAAGTCCCCATTTCCTACTAAACATCTTACGACAGGTGTAATAGGCCACCGTTGCCTTCTTTACCCTGATATGAGTATTTAGCTTCCATGACAATTTAGAGTCCAGTATAATGCCTAGATATTTTGCATTGTTTGAAAGGGGGATTTCGCAGTTTCTCAACATTGGAAGTTTGAAGCTTGGAATCTTGGTCTTCGTCGTGAAAAGTACAAGTTCCGTTTTGCTCGGGTTTACCCCAAGACCGTTAACTGTGGCCCAGTTGTCGAGCAACCTCAACGCAGTGGACATAATCTCACTGGTCACGTCCGGAAACAGACCTGGTACGAGTATCACCACATCGTCCGCATAAGCAACAACTTTTATACCCCTACTGTCTAGATCAATGAGAATCGAGTTAATAACGATAAGCCACAGTAGTGAAGAGATTACTCCTCCCTGTGGAGTGCCTCTCTCAACTTGCTTAGACTTAACGGTATTACCAAGATTTGCTGTGACTATTCTTGAATTCAACATGGTAACTATCCAGTTATTGATATATTCTTCAACATCTAGGTTAGTAAGAGCTTGCTGAATTGCAAGAGTAGTCACATTATTAAAAGCACCCTCTATATCTAGAAAGGCTGCCATTGTATATTGTTTAAATTCGAGAGATCTCTCTATAACCCTTACAACCTCATGCAGAGCTGTATCTGTAGAGCGACCCTTAAGGTAGGCATGCTGACTGTTTGAGAGCCATGTCGAACCCTCAAGGCGCTGCCTAATGTGAGCGTCAATGACTCTTTCCAACGTCTTAAGTTGAAAAGGTGAAAGACTAATTGGACGGAAATCCTTCGCCTTCTCATGACTTCTTTTGCCAATTTTGGGAATAAAAACGACCCTGACTCTCCTCCAGTTAACCGGAACATGGTTGAGGGAGAGACAGAGCGTAAAAATTCTATGAAGCCAGGGAATGATATGCCTTTTTGCACTTTGTAGCATCTTTGGCGAGATACCATCCGACCCAGGTGACTTGAATGGTGCAAAACTGTCAATCGCCCATGATATCCTGTCATAGGAGATGATGTTACTATCAATATTGGATAGAGTCATGCCTACATTCTCAATAACCGTATCCATAGCAACATCCTTACAGCCTGGAAAATGTGTATTCAGTAGATGTCAAGTGACTCTGCTGAGGATTCGGACCAGGAGTCATCATTCCCCTTGATATAAGTGGGATTGGATTGCCCCTTGGCCAGAATTCTGCTAAGTCTTACAGAGTCTCTTGTGTTATCTATAGATTCGCAGAAGCTTTCTTGTAAGCTTTCAATAGATCACGATATGGTTGCCATGATTTACTATTATAGCTAATGTTAAAGGCCCTACGAGTTTCCCTGCGTAGTTTAGATAGCTCCGAATTCCACCATGGATGGAAGCTTTTCTTAGCGTTAGTGACTGGACAGAAAACTTCAAAAGCTTTAACTACAGTTTTACTAAAGTTTTCCTCCAATATTTCAAGACCAGTGATTGAATCTTCTACAACTGCCATATTCCTAAGTTTATGTTTAAGGATCCCATTAAATTTTAACCAATCAGTCCGTCTTGGGTTCCTAAATTGTATTTTTTCTGTCGAGTTCTGAAGTCTAATTTCGAAAGGAATCCAGTTATGATCAGAGAATGATCTTTCACTAGATACTCTCCACCTATCTACTGATACCTTAGACCTATCATTAATGAGTGTAATATCTAATACTTCCTCCCATCCATTATAGTTGTCCGAACTCGGAAAAATTAATGTAGGCGTGTTACCAGAATTACATTAGAAACTAAGTATGCTGGAATTAATGAAATCAAGTAAACACTCACCCCTTTTACTTGTTTCCTTGCTGCCCCAGATTGAATGCCTTGCATTAGCATCGCAGCCCAGGATAGTGTCCGATGCACCAACAGAGGACATTAGAGTACTCACCTCGACTGGAGGAGCTGTCTTGTCATGTGCCATATAGGTGGAGGCAATCAAGAGGCTACTGTTGCCCGGTAGCTCGATCCTTGCTGCTGTAAGGTTCTCTGAACTAAGCTGTGTACAGAGAAAAATGTTAATAGATTTTTTGGCAATAATACATGATCTTGGCCTACCATTGTTTCTTGCATAGAGGATATTATAAGCTGAGGCCGGGAAACCCTTCACGTCCAGGTTTGAATGCCAGGGTTCTTGTACCAGCCCAATGTCCAGGTCCTCTTCAGCTAAGACTACCCTAAGATTTTCTGTAGCACATTTCGAGTGCTGCAGATTTATCTGCACTATCTTAAGCGCTATTGTTAGTATCTGGGGGGGTTTTCATAGCTTCATATCTGTGAGCAGAGAGCTTGCAACTTCAACCTCATCCGCCTCACCGCTACCTGTTCCTTTAAGCCGAAACACCCTGACCTTAGCGTCCCTCACTCCGAAGAACAGCTTGAAACCCGCCTTCTCAAGCTCCACTGAGCCAGATTCTATGATGGCGAGGATAAGGCATGTGTGGCCTTCGCCTTGCTCAGTACGGATGATGGATCAGTCATCCATGTGGATGTTGGGGTTCTGCAGCTTCAGACAGTCCAATATCTTATGTGCATCGGTTGCCATCTTTGGTAACCAAATACATGCACGCGGTCTCATCGGAATATCTTGAGCAGGGATCAGTTTAAGGCTTAACCCTCCCATGCGCCACTAATATTAGCGATGCATTTGCTAAGAAATTCCTTTGAGAACCCGTCCATACATTTGATCACCCTGTATCCCCGGTGAATTTCACCAGAGTCAAAACAAGGTGCCGTACCAGTCCTATTAGCGATCAAGTATTCCATAACGAGCTCAGCTAATTTGGACTCGATAGCACCCCATTCTGTTACTACAGGATTGATGGCACCGTCTTTTTCTGTCTGTTTGAGAGCGATTTCGCTTGACCCTTTCAGTTGCTACGGCTGCTGCCTTCGATGTGCTGGTTACCGAATCTAAAAATTTCTGGTATTCATCTACCACAGCCTGGTATTTGGCGCGATCTGCCTCATCACGCTCATGCGGGGCACCGCTGGCAGCATTCTTGTTAATCTTATCCAGAATGAATAGCGCCTTGGTGTATCGAGACTTGAGGATGTCTTTCTGACTCTTCCTCTTCTTTCTTTTCTTCTTCAATTGATCGCCAGCCTTGGCATTCACTTGAAGAGGAGCATCTGTCAAGTTTTTGTTTGAGGGCAGCAGAGTGCTGTGTCGGTCACCCACGCTGTCTTCCATTGCAACCAAGGTCTCTTGGCTAGACGCCAGTAGGCCGCCTTCTGAAGAGGAACCGAGATCATCGGCGCTCTTCAGGGAGTTGTTGTTGGTTTTTATATTTTTATTTATTTTGCTTTTTTCCATTTTTGGTCCCACGAGTAGGCACGTAAGGGGATGGACCATCCATGCAGTGACGGCGTACATGGACTAGGCAAAATACTCATTACAACCGACCCGTGCTCTGGCGTCGGAGGGAAGCTGTTCGCGACTAGTTTCTTTAACCACTAACTAGCCATTCAGGTCTTCGGCACTGCTATTATCCACCTTGACCTTAAAAGTGGGGATAACCCTTGGTCATGTTGGCTTTAAAGTTTATGCCTTCTAACTTGTTCCGGCTAAAAATTAACCGATTCAAGTTACAAGACATACACTACAGCCAGCATTTAAGCCACCACATCACGACAAGATGGTTATCCAGGTGGGGGTTTCAGAACACACTTAAATTACTTTTTGCGAACACTTTGATGAACACAACGATGACTCACAACCAACTAATTCCATTGACAATAATCATAATTTCTGGAAGGTTCGGAGCTAAGGTACTAGTGTTCATGCCTGCAAGTCTAGAATGTTCCTGCCCTGAATATTTAGCGAAAGTCGTTAAAAATCAATGTTGCCATATTGCTTAGCTATGTTTATAACAGTTTATAACAATAATGTTTATAAAGTAAAACTTCTTTAAAATCTAAACAAGTTGTATGTCGATAACCATGCCATCTGTTAATAAAGAAGTTGTATGTTGAAATACAATTTCGTAACAATAAACTTCGAAAGCATATTGAAAACATCTGGTCAGGTTAGTCATATTACACACATGTTTTAAATTTTTATTTTGTACATTGCTTTAGAAAGTTGTTATTTTATCCGCGAGAAATCTGAAGTAATAAATGTTTAAAGTTTTTATTTGCATTCAACTTTAGGGATAAGTTATTTTATATATAAATTATATACAGGTAAATGTAAGTATCTATGAACTCCAAAAAATGCAATATAAAGAATAAATTAAGAACTAAAGTTTTCAATACAGGGCGCTACAAAGATCGGCCGAACAGTACAACGTTTTCCTCAGCTTAATGGAAGGGCACCCCGATTTGGCAAAGGGATTCTCTAAAGGGGATAGAGTGAAGCAAGATCAGCTATGGAGTGATTTGACCAGAAAGCTTAATTCTTGTGGACCACCTACAATAGATGTTGGTGATTGGAAAAAGGTATGCATTTTAAATATTTTACTTTAAAAAAATTTTAATATGTTATGTAAATGTAATGGAAAAATTAAGGATGGGTATCGCAGATGAGCAGATATACAAATTTTATGATCTCAATTATTAAGTCATTAATTATTTTATTTTAAAGTCACGAACTGAATTTTTATAACACTGTGATGAATTTTATTTTTGTTTTATAGCATTTAAGTTTTGTTTTATAGTATTTAAGTTTTTTTTTAAATAAAAAAACATTTTTTAAATCAACCACCTTGTGATGTTATCAGCGCTTTCATTATTGATTTGAAATTCGCTACTATCTTTCTGGATTTCTTCTTTTTGAGTATGCACAATATCTTCGTCCTCTACTGGTATATTGTAATGTTTACAAATATTGTGCAAAGCAGAACAAACATTTGTGAGTTTTACTTCTTTTAACGGTGTGTATGGAAGGCACATTTGAAGACATCTAAAACGGCTCTTTAAGTTGCCAATGGTTCTTTTCACTATATTCCGAGCCGACGAATATAAATTAAACTAGTGTCGCATATATCCAAATACTGGAGATTAAGCGGAATCAGCTAACAACCAGCAACTACGGCTGCTATCACTTGCGTATATTTCATCGTAGTATGTGTGAGCATCGCTCAAGTTCCACACAAAAGCATCGTGGCACAATCCAGGCCTAGATGTATCTACAGCACGTATCTTCATTCGGTAGTCACAATTCTATTATAATGAATTAAGCTGATTAATTTAAACTTCAAAATGTATATGCAAAAACTTAAGTACTTACGATCAGCACATTTAGACTGTAATAACCCTTTCTGCAATAATAAACTTCAGAATCAAATGATCGTTTTACTAGCTCACATGAGTTCCATCAAGAGCCCCAATAACACCGGGAATATTGAATTTCTCGTAAAAGTGCAATTTTGATGCTCTTGTATTTTCTTCGGTCATCTCTAATTGGATCCAAAGTGGGCACAGCTTTTCTTCAATAATATTCAATACCTCCGAAAGTATTTTACAAAATGTTGTTCGGCCCATATGTACTTTTATTGAGGCCATTGGCGATCACACCTTGAAAAGAACCGACTGCTAGGAATCTTAATACGCTGGCCAGGCGCACTATTTCAGGAATAGAAGTTATGTTCATATTGGGGGCAGTTTCATTTAATATCATCATAAATGCATTTTTGTTAGAACGATAGAGGGCTATAAATCTTAAAAAAAAAAATACAAACTGCAACATAAAGCCCTTTTAACGTATGAGTGTACTTACGATTGGATTGGAATATCCATTGGATTGGAATGATCTCTTAGTGACCTTTTTTTAACGCGTTCTTTTTTTTTTTTTTTTGCTTGCAATTCGTTTAAAGCAATTATACTAAGTAAGTACGCTGCTTTCATTTTTCGAACACAAGTTTGAAAAATTACAAAACGCAAGCAAAACGCGTGACTTACAGAACATGCAAAAATACATTTGATTGTCAGAACATGCCTGATAACTATTTGTTGAAATTGCGACAATAATTTGATTGTATTAACTAACATAAGTTAAACTGTTTGAACAATATTTAATAAATAATTTGTATTAGAACACTTGATCAAATATTGTTTATTAAATGCTAGATATTATTATGTTTTAGCGAATGATAATACATTTCATCTCAATATTGTAATTTATTTTTACATATGTAAAACTAGTCTAAATACGAAACTTAATTTGATTAACACTCATAATTTAAAAACCATGAAGTTCATCGTTGTAATTACCGTTATGTTGGCTGTTTTAGTCCTGACCCAAGCTCAAGTAAGTACCTTTTCCAGCATGTTAATTTGGTTTTAAACAAACGTTTCAATGTTTATATAGGATGACTCTATTCAACCTGATGAGTCTTATCAACCTGAACCATCTGACTCAGGTAATGAATCTGAACCAACCGACTCATCTAATCAACCTGAACCAGCCGAACCAGCACCACCTTCTGATAGGCCAAGGTCACCACATCCTGAAGGACTCCAAAGACCATCAAGGCCTGGAAGACCTTTAGGTCATCTTTTCCCAAGGCCAGGAAGTTCTGATATGATTAAATCAAAATATAGAACATAGGTTTGAACTGAACATTAAATAAGCATAACTTTATGTATTTTTTTGCTTTATGAGTATGATAGCTTTGTTTCTATTAAAAAAAAAAATAAAATTAAATATGAATAAATCAAATGACTTTGTTTACTGACCTTTTTTATAGTTTTGTTAGGGTTGTCAAGCATCTTGAATATTTACATGTATTCATGGCTAATATAAATTTGATTGTTCAAAATACAAAATCAACTGATTAAACATTAATTGATTACAAATAGAGGTTTTGTTGACCTTATGTCAATGAACTTAGTTCAATGAATAATTAGAAAATTCGTTTAACTTTAATCATAAGTTGTCGCGATTTAATGGTCGTACTAAGAAACCAGCAAATTATTTTTATATATTGAATACATGAACTAAACGTAGAACATAACTAAAATTTGAATAATCGAATATATTATATTATTACGAAATTGTATTTCAATTTAAATTTAACGGTCGGTATAACATATAGCATACATACAACATCTTTATCAACAGAAGGTATGTTTATCGACATACAACAAGTTTAGCATTTGTAGAAATTTCTAGACACGAACATTCTGGACTTGCGGTCATGAACATTCTAGTATCTTAGTCTCGAACCTTCTAGAAATTATGATTGCTGTATAAATAGACTAACAGGGCCAATCAAGTAAATCAGTTTATTGTGAGTCATTGCTGTGTAAACATAAAAGTGTGTTCGTAAACCGTAATATAAGTGTGTAAAAAGACAGATTGTTATTGTGTACAGTTAAATAAATAAAGACTCGTTATATTTTCTTCAAACTACTGGACGCTTTTATCTTGCAATTAAAAAGAATCCGGTTTATTTAAAGGAAATAAACCACCGTTTTTAAAAGGTAAAAACGTAACAATATAGTAATTATACGTACATATTTTTACATATGGGAAATAAAGGTGTCAGCTATAGTTTCATCATATTCAATTGGGGTTAGGTAGTAAAATTTAGTCAATATTTATATGTTTCACTATTTTCAGTTTAATTGAACATTTAATTAGGAACATAGTTGATTTTCATTAAATAGTTGCAATTAAAGTAAACTCTTTTAGTTATTAAATGAATCGATCTGCAACAAATTGTCGGACAGAAATTTTATAAAACTACCCATGTATAGGAAAGAGGTACATACAGTTTATGTTTTCAATTTTGATTCTGGATTCTAGTGGTTAAAGTTTACCGAAAAAGCGTGTCCCTAGTTTTAAAGATATTAAATTTGTAAACTACTCTGGTCTATACTAATAGGTGTGTTCCAGCAAATAATTATTTTATTATTAAAATAATAACTCTTTAATTCAAGAGATGTATTGTTACTTATTTTATTTTTGTCATACTTGTTTTTGGTATTTATGATGTGAAATAAAGTGATCAGAAATTTTTAATGAAACTATACTAAGTTTTTGATTGTATTCAAATAAGGACAATTGTAAAACTTATAAAAACAATGATTAGATATTTGAATCTTTATAAATCCCAAATTTAATTGCTAAATTCAACCCAGCAAAAACTTTACTTACAAATTAAGTTAAAAAGTATGTAATAGGAATTTGTCTACCAGACTACTTACAAAACTACTAGAAAAAGTACTTTTTTTTGTTCACAATACCCCAAAAGTAATCTGTTTAATTTTACCACTTTTAGCCAAAAAGCTAATAACTTATTTTTATACTTAAAAGCTTTATAAAAATATTAAGAAAACTTCTTGCAAAATGATATTAATAAAAATTTATAATTATATTATAAGTTCTGTTTCACACATTTTAGTTTTAGCTGACCAGTTTTTGTTTAACTCTGTTTCGAACCTGCCATTTCGTTCACACGCGTATCTTAAATTTTCGTGCTCTTTAGCTTTTAGTTTATATTTTTTCATGCAAACAACTTCGCGTAGAAAAAACGGAGAAAATAAAAGAAGAAAACAAAAGGAAATTTCCAACTCTCTTCTCATCCAAAAGAGTCAAAATTAAAACGTGTAAAAGCAGACTAAATTCTTTAAATCTATGTATTTGAAGTATATTTTTTGATTTTATAATTATGACCTTTTTAAGATATACATAAAGTAGTTCTTTAATATATAATTAGTAATACGAAAAGTGGCGAAGAAAGCTACGAAATAATGAATTCTGAAAATCATTAAAATTAAGAATGTAAGTAAAGTTTTTGCTGGAAAGTATATTTCTTCTTATTAAAATACGTTTTTTGTGTTTTGATAGATCGCGTTAAGTGTTATACAAAAATTTTTAGTCAATTGCGTTGAATATTTAATTAAATTCGCTAGCAATTTTTATTGTTATCAACTACAATACCACTCCGCTTAAAGTTTCCTTTAATAATAGTCCAATACTATACAATTAACCGTAGAGTATATATAAAGGTTCAATTATTTTTATATTTCTTCGATACCAAACAATTGCAGCTTTCGAAAAGTGGCGTCTAATAAGAGGCAGAAACTTTTTTGCAGGCATTCTGTTATATACCACACAAATTATAAATCATATCTGAAGAACATTTTTTAAACTTTTTGTTATTATATGTACATATTGTATTTGACATTTTTTATTAAGATTTAAATAATTTTTCACGTCTTTTTTTATCAGAAAAAAATATTTTCCTGAAAAAATTAAATATTTCCTGAATATGCTACACAACAAGTTAGTAAAATATCGAATATGCAGATATAAAGATTTTATTTAAAATGACCTTAAGCTTGAAAAATTATTAATAGCCATCCCTAAATACCGGCGGCAAACGTTTTTTAATTGCCAAAATTTCTCATGCTCATACATTTTGTATGGAGCATACTGAAACAACGCGGCGGCAACGCTTTGCTATTGAAAATCCGATTTTGACAAGGCGTTTCACAGTAAAGTTAGTTTCAAAAGAAAACAAAACAAAAAAAAATAAAACAACAATGTCCAGCAAGTTTTTATTTTTTTTATTTATTTGTTTGATAACTCTGTTTTTATCGTTTTGACATAACGTTGCCGCTTTTGTTTAGGGATGGGGTATCAGCGTTAACGCTCAGCGTAAAAAAGCGTGCCGCTTACCGCCGGTATTTAGGGATGGCTCTAAGATATTTTTAAATTTTTGTCCACAATAGCTGAGGTTCATATGTTTCATTATCAACTTTTACGCAAAGAATGTATGCCTGATTTATAGCAACACCATTCAATTTCCTTCTGTGATTTGGGTAATAATTTGCACGTTAGCTTTAAAAATCAACTCATCACCTTGAATTGCGTTTAGAAAAAGAAACACATTTTTAAAAAAGCATATTCCTATTTATAGGAAAACTTGCACAAATATTATGAAATTAACTTATGTATGATATGGTCGGGCTTGACCGACTATACTTTCTTACTTGTTTTTATACTAAATAATTTGCCATATTAGTTTCTACTTTCAATCGTTTTCAATTAAATTTATAAATATTTACAAATGATCAACTAGTTTAATTCATATACATATTTCCTGTTTTCGGAATAAGCTTGAAATTATTATTACGTACGTAAATAATTTGTTTATCTACAGTAATCATATTTAAATATAACATATTTAATTTTTTAAAACAAATAAATTAACGAATAACGTGTTACATAAAGAGTAAAAAAGTCTCTAAAATAGGTTTTTTATTTTATGACATCGATAAATGTTATCTGGAGATATTAAAAATTGTTTCTAAGACGATCTAGCCATGTTCCTCTGTAGAAGTCATGATAAAACTCCGAAAAAAGCACTGAGCAATGAACTTTTTACCAAACATTCTTTCGTTCACCCAAAGGTATTAATAGTAGGCATAATCGGTTCAGTAGGATCCGAGTTATAGATATTTTTCAGATATTTTTTGCCATTCTCATCAAATATAATACAGATACCTATCATAAAATTTGGCACACTTTATTTTTATAATAGGAGGACAAAACCTTTAAAAATGGTAAGAATAGGTTTACGATTTCTCTTAGCCCCCTTACAAATTTCATCCCGGAATTTGCCTATAGAAAAGCATTCCATGTTGATCAGTCTATATTTGACCCATATAAAGTCTTCTTCCGAAAATCATTTTAAAGCCCATAAACCTCTTATAAATATTGCTATCAAGATAAAATTTGATAAAAATTATCCACATATATGTATGAACGTTTATCCATAATTGGCCATAGTTTAGATAAACCTCTTATAAATATTGCTATCAAGATAAAATTTGATAAAAATTATCCACATATATGTATGAACGTTTATCCATAATTGGCCATAGTTTAGATATAAGATCCACTTCCGAGAATATGAGGATAGCTACATAAGGTAGGTTTTTATTATTTGATCATAGCCCGATAATTCCAGAGTATAATGAACAAATAGGTGGTTCTTCTAGTTCAAATTTGTTAATGGGGGAGGATTTAATTGAAATACATTACTTAAATGATCTGCAAATACCAATGCTTAATCCTTTGCACTTCATAACTAGGTGCCATCAGATTTTCGTAATGGACTTTGGTTCTATACCGGTGGTTTATTATTTTTAGCTGCTTTTCAAAGGGAGAAATTTGTGTGCTTAGTATTTGTTAAATTTTTAATAAAATTTGCATTTCTGTGATCCTCTTCTGAAAGTAGGGCCCTCTTAATTTTTTACTTGCAGCGGACAGCCTCTTTTTGGAGCAGGTGATTCTGATTTATTGCCATTCTTGTCTAAGTTTCTTCTTTATAAGAGGCTTTTATTTAAGAGATTTATTTAAAGTTTTTAACAAATAAATAAATTTTAAATTATATTTTTTATTTTAAACAATAGTTCAGCGAATAGTTCACACTAAGAAACTTGCTATGTAACTTAATTTAAAATATTATATTTAATGAAATAAAACTTCTCAAAATACTCGAACAAATTGCGTGACTCAATTATTAGACATATCAAGGAATTGAACAAATGTACTGGAAATGTTCAAAAAAACACAATATTGCGTTCTGCGGTAATATTTTTTCCAATACTTTTTGATATATTTAAGATATTCTGCTACTTCATATTTTTTGCTTCTTAAAAAAGCTCTGACAAAAGTATTAGTTCTAAAAATTTGTGTTTTTGGCTTAGTCGGTTTTAGTGACTTTTTTCAAATCACTATCAAAATTGTATCACTAATAGAATCTTAAATTCCGATTAAAATAAAAAAAATTGGGGCGGTCACGCCTGTTTTCGAGTGGGCGGGGCTCCAAAGTTTGTAATATATTTAGCTATATCTTGAAAACTGCATTTTTTTTATTAGACGATATATGTATCATATGATAAGTATTTTAAAGACCTTTCAAACGATATGTCCATTTATATGGACCACCTATTGATAAATTACGCAAAATATAAATTTTTTTAAACAATCTAAAAAATACGGGAAAAATGTCTCATAAGTAGATAAATTACAATATTTTCAATTCAAGAAATTAAGCTTTAACATGACCATGTAGGTAATATAAATCCGAAGATATTAAAACTATTACTATGCAAAGCCGGTGTTCTGTATACCATAGAGGAGAAAATCCTTTCGCCCGGCCGTATGCCGGCAATACAGGGACTCTGTACTATGCAAAGCCGGTGTTCTGTATACCATAGAGGAGAAAATCTTTCCGCCCGGCCGTAGGCCGTTAATACAAGAAATTTGTGCAATGCGAAGCCGGAATTCTGTATACCATAGAGAAGAAATCCTTTTTTACATGAAATAGGGTGACATGCAACATTATCAAAAATATGGATTTATGTCACATTTCTGTAAAAAAATGTATGCCGTTAAGTCCCATTCCATTGAGACATAAGGGCATACGCCATATGGTTTTATGTCCCATGGTTTTGTGACACCCCACCGTATTGGCTATTTATATTAATAAACTAAAATAACACTTATATAGATATTTTTTTAATTTTTTTAGATATAAAAAAAAATTTCGGGGCAAAAAATATTATTTTTGGATTTAACCCATATTCGGTCCATATTTTATAATCATGATTATACATATATCGTTGGAAAGGTATTACCTTTTATTTAATGTAATCAAATTATCAGACACGCAGTAGTTCCCGAGATATAGGCCTATATATTTTCAACTTTACGGGCCCGCCCCCTTGAAAATAGGCGTGACCGCCAACAATTTTAGCAAAGTCACTAAAACCGACTTGTTCCCTATTCAAAGTTTTTATAGAACCAGTTCTGGAAAATTTCAAACAAAAATAATTGATCCCAACAAGTAAGAAAGTATAGATTGTCAAGCCTGACCATAAAATACTTATGTATGTATATTAAGCTATAACTAATTGTAGACCGATCGTCATACAATTTTTTAAGGATGAGTTCTGTGTATATACGGAAAGCTTTTTGCTACGATTGAGGAGATAAAAGAGAAATCCACAAAGCAGCGATACCAAAAAGCGCGTTTCAGAACTGTTTCAAGGATTGGAAAAAACGCTGTCATAAATGTATTATATCTGAAAAGGATTACTTTGAAGTTGAAATACTTTTTGAAAAAAATTTAAAATAACGGTTATTGTTTTGATCAGACCTCGTACATATTAGACTTATTTGTATTGAATTTTATTTGGATACATTTTTTAGATATTTATGCTCGAGCTATGGTCAATTATTAACTGATCAATAATTTACGACCGATAAACCTATTTCGGGGGGACATTTGTATGGAGACTATATGAAATAATGGACCAATTTCAATACAAATAGTCCCTGGTCCAAGAGAGATTCAGGTACCAAATTTTATCAACATATTTCAAAAAGTGGTATTGAGTCGATTGGTATATTTTAACGTGTGAGTTAGACATATATTTTTTATTTATTTTTTCTTAAATCATTTTAATAATACAGCCGGCCCTCGGCTTTCAGGGATTGAATTTATTTCAACGATAGTGCTGACATTTACAATTATACTATTAGAGATCAAGAAAACTTGTTTAGAATTTATAATTTGCTGTTCTCTGTTTGGCACGAGAAATTGTTCAGAAGGTGGTTCACGCTGAGGTCCAGGTTGGTTTCCAGTATTTGAAATTTCAGAATTCTTTTCATTTGGTTGTTGATATTCTGGTTTTGACTCGGTATATAGTGCAGAAGGTGGTTCACGATCAGTTGTGGCATTTGGAATTTCTGAACTATTTTCATTCGGTTGTTGATGTTCTGTTTTTGGCTCGGAATCTACTTCAGGATGAGGTGTAAAATTATCTTCATTCGGTTGTTGCTGTTCTGGTTTTGGTTCAGAATTTAGTTTAAAATGTGGTTTGCGGTCAGGTGTAGGAAGTGGCCCATAATAAGGCTTAAAGTATTGTCCATCTTTGTGTTGTTGAATTATCCCGTCTTCGATATTTAATGGTATAGCCTCCACTTTAAGAAGCAGTGCTAAAAAGCAGCCAATTACTAAAAACAACTTCATGTTTTTAATCCGTTTTATCTTTACAATACCGTACTCACTTTTATACTTATTTGTAATATTCATAGGTCTACTAACATTATGTGACTTTAAATAAATTAATTAGAATTCAATTAGCAAATATTTTCCAAAGATGTACTTACGTTCATAGGTGTTAATATAATTAGTTCTTATTCTTTCATTTGCTATTTATTTTCATAATTTATTTATTGTGTTTTTATACCCTACACCACCATAGTGGGGAGGGTGCTGATGTTTGTAACGCCCAGAAATATTGGTCCAACACCCACCTTAAAGTATACCGATCAACTCAGAATCACTTTCTGAGTCGATTTAACGATGTCCGTCCGTCCGTCTGGCTGTCCATGTAAAACTTGTGCGCAGAGTACAGATCACAATTTTGAAGATATATCGATAAAATTTGGTACGTGATACATTTTCAGCCCAAGAATGGATGGAATTGAAACTGGTGGGAATCGTTAAATTATTTCACCTGGCCCCCATACAAATGTCACCCGAAATTGGGGTTTACCGATCATAAATATTAGAATTATGCAAGTATCCAAACAAATTTCATCACAAACGATAACTAAATGTGAGCATAAGTCTCTCAAAAATGTTGGTATGCAAATAATATTTAACGGAAATATATTTAATATGTATGCAAACAATACGGTACAATTTTATTATGATCGGTCCATAATTAGTCGTAGCTCCCATATAAGGCCCACTTTCGAAATTCACTTTAACGTTCATAAATTTCTTAAAAATTTTGGTATTCAAATAAAATTTGACACAAATAAGTTTATTATATACAGAAATAATGTCACCTAATTTTATAATGGTCGGTTCATAATTAGTCGAAATTCCCATATAAGACCCTCTCTGTAATTCAAGTTGAGCTCCATAAATCTTTTAAAAGTATTTATATCGAGATAAAGTTTAACATACATAATATTTATATTCATAGACATCATGACAATAAATTTTTGGATGATCGGTCCACAGTAGGTTATATCTCCCATATAACGACCATTTTTGAAAAACTGTTTTATGCATATACTGGGTGTAGGGTATTATATGGTCGGGCTTGACCGAAGGTATTTTGATGGCGTTTTAAACATCCTTTGATAAATTTCCAATATACATACATATTATTATTTAAGAAACTTTACTTAAACTATACGACCCATTACTGCACACTTGGGACAAATTTGTGCGGTCTCTGTTTTGAAGCTATATTATTGACGGATAGTCATAAAATATTGTATTGTTCAACTGTATCCCAAAAATATTATTTACAAACGTTTTATGGGTGATTATCTCGAAAATACACATTATATTGTTAAATAGAAACTGGTATTCATGAAATCTTGATTTTTAATTTTTCCATAATCAGTACTGATCTTTGATAAATTTTCAATATCGTTATTTGATAAGGTGTATTTTTCGGATGTGGTCATTATATGGACAGATGACCATAACATTTTCTATGGCGAATTTTGTATGGATACTGCAATTATATATATGTGCATTTATACACCATTAATCTATTATGTGAAATTATGGACCGATTCCTACTATATTTATTAATGTTTGTCTTTTTATCATAGTTATTATACCCTTCACCTTCATGAGAAGGGTATATATAAGTTTGTCATTTCGTTTCTAATTTCTACAATATAATTTTCCGACCCTATAAAGTATATATATTCTGGATCCTTATAGATAGCGGAGTCCATTAAGCCATGCCCGTCTGTATGTTGAAATCAATTTTATGCGAGATATGCGCAAAAATCCGAAACAACCTCTGAAAAGTTCATCAGAAAAACTATCAAACAAAGTGTATTAATATAATATATATATGTATGTATGTATATAATATAATTATGCATCCACAACAAAGGTGAAGGGTATACATATAAGATTCGGCATAGCTGAATATAACACTCTTACTTTTTTTTGTCTGCGAAATTTCATGGTTGCAATTCAATATTTTTCAATGTTACTCATGGAATGACTAACTAATTCACCACTTTTAGTGGTAAAGTTGTGTATCCTTTAAGAGCATAACAAAGAATTTTCTAGAACAAATTTGTTATACATATGTATTGTAATAAACAAAATCTTCTACCGAATTTTTTAAGCAAAATTATTTCTCTGGAAAAATTAACTTATTAAATTGAAGAAATCAAAAACTATTTTGCTGATGTACGTTTTTATTTAGTTTTTTTTTTCTTTAATCATTATAATAACATAGTCTCTTGGACGAGCTTTCAGGTGTTCCCTTTATTTCAATGATCTTGTTGTTATTTCCAATTTGACTGCCAGAGATCGAGAAACCATGTTTATCTTCTGCAGTTTCAGAATTATCTTCAGTTGAGTTTTCAGGTGTTCCATTCTTTTCAATCAGAGTGTTGTCATCTCCAATATAACTGCCAGAGATCAGCAAAACATGTTCAGCTTTTGGAATTTCAGAATTCTCTTCATTAGGTTGCATTTGTTCTGGATTTGGATCGGAATCTGGTCCAGATGGTTGTCCACTTTGAGGTCCAGGGTACGGGCCATGATGAGGCTTGTATTGTGGTCCTTCATTAGGTAGTTGAGGATTCTCCTCTTCGTTATTTAAAGCTTTAGCCTGCACTATAGCAAGCAGTGCTAAAACGCCGACAATTACTAAAAAGAACTTCATGTTTTTAATCCGTCTAATCTTTAAGTTTAATGCGTTAGCATTCACTTTTATACTTATGTATTTGTAGTATTTATCAACCCCAAAGAGCTACAAATATTCATGTGACTTTAATTAATTTGAATTCAATTAACAAATATTTTCCAAAGATGCACTTACATATATACATACATACATATGTATATAATTGTAAATATAATTAATTTTTATTCTTTCAAATGCTGTTTATTTTTATAATTAATTTGCTCGACATTGAATATGCTAATTTGCTTTTGTCAACCTTATTTAATTTTGTTTATTTTTATTACGAATATACTAATTTGAATAATATTGGTAACTGCACTTTTATTGCGAACAAACACATTTTATTTTTATAATCCGAATGAGTTGAAGTTAATTCATATTTTCCCAACTGTCGCTTCACAATTGACCACAAATTCTCAATCGTATTAATTAGGGCCTTTATGCCGGCCAATCCATCAAAAGGCAATTTGGCTCAGTTAGACATTCTTTCACGATTTTGAACGCGAGATTTGGGTCCAGCTAAAAACTAACTTTATCTACAGGATAGATGCTCTTATCTACAAAATCGGAAGGTGAGTTTGCAAAACACGCAGATAGCCTTCTTTCCACAATATTCCTTTGAATGTCCAATTTGTGTTATCATGACACGTGCGTCCGCATTCGTTAATAGCTTTTTGAGATATCTCATTGAACCTTGAACCTATTCGTTTCGTCTACGAACCCCTACTTCCAAAAAAAAAAAACTGGGTACTATTCCTCCTCAAACCCCCCCTTTAAATTTCCCTTTCAAATCACCTAAATATGGCAACCTTATGTTATTTGTTTTCAAAACAACCCCGTCACCGTCTTTTCCAGAAAGGACTTCCAGTGGTTTATATTTTGCTTCTCATACCCAGAACAATCAACATACCACAATTATTGACCACAACAAGAAAAAAGAACAAACACAAACGTGAACATCAATCTAATTGTCAAACAATGAACAAATCCATCCATAGACATCTCAAAATTCATACAACTCAAACCAACACATTGATGCAGAGCCTAACCCTGCAAATAACGCGACTAGTCCATACATGCATGTAAAGACTAGTCCAAAGAGGAGTAGGAGTACTCCAAAACTACTCCAAATATATGAAAAAAAGGTGGTCCATTTAACATTGTGATGTCCTAGGACTGGACCATATAACCCATCGGAGTAGTCCCAAAACTACTCCATGGAGTACTCACGAGGGTTAGTTTTAAACAACAACAACAACAACTCAATATGCAATCGTGTTAACACGAAACCATGTCGTTTAACTACAAACTCTTGTTTAACTATGACATGGTCCATGACTGCATTACATTGGACCATGTTGTGAGTAGTCCATATCATCTAAAATGGATCACGTAGTCCAATATTATTTGCAGGGAAGTTTATATTCCACATTATCAAAAACAAGACATACGGAATAACAACAAATATACAAAAGCCATACAAATATAAACTAATAACATCCCTGCAAATGACGCGACTAGTCCATACATGCATGTAAAGGTACTCCAAAACTACTCCAAATATATGAAAAACGTGGTCCATTTAACATTGCGATGTCCTAGGACTGGACCATATAACCCATCGGAGTAGTCCAAAAACTACTCCATGGAGTACTCACGAGGGTTAGTTTTAAACAACAACAACAACTCAATATGCAATCGTGTTAACACGAAACCATGCCGTTTAACTACAAACTCTTGTTTAACTATGACATGGTCCATGACTGCATTACATTGGACCATGTTGTGAGTAGTCCATATCATCTAAAATGGATCACGTAGTCCAATATTATTTGCAGGGATAGAACCCAAACTACAAAAAAAAATAGAACCAATACTTTTGGCTCAATTGATTCGCAACACCCTTTTGTATACTCTTTTCCATATCCTGGTGAATATCGGAAAATGTTGAACGTATTGTTTTAGTTTTATAAATTGATGCATTACATATAAGATTATTATGACATATGTATATACAAACTATTTAAATCATGGTAAGAATCAATTATAAATGTTTAAAATTAGATAAAATTTTGAAACAAACTAACTTGTTTTATGACGTCTGATATAGAACTCTATCATACTTATAAAACTAGCATAGCAAAATGTTATTTTAGAATAAAGTAACCCTTCATTATACCCTACACCACCATAGTGGGGTGTGTACTCGTGTATTGGATTTGTGCTGATAACCTTTACAAAATCCAATAGTATTATAAGCATAAAAACCATGTGTGCAAAGTAGAGGTCCTAATTTTGAAGATATTTTGATAAAATTTGGTACATTATATATTTTGGTCCAAGGACGGTTTGTATTGAAATTGATTGAAATCGGTCCGAATGGGTACTTGAATGTCCTTCCGAAATATGATATTCATATATACAAAAGTCATGTCATCTAACTTTACAACGATTGGTCCATAATAGGTCATAGCTCCTATAGAGCGCACACTGCAAAAAAATAGTTTCTGCTCATATACTCTGTGTAAGGTATTATGTGGTCGGTTTTGACCATAAATGACAACATATACTTTCTTAATTGTTTAATAAAGAAAAAATGTTTTGCTTATTTCTTTTTATTATTGGTTTTATTCATTACGAACAAGTTCATACTTTTAAGGAATTAGGTGCAAATCTATTTGCCAGATTCAATATTCAATCCAATGTTGAAAACTACGTTTTGGTGGTTTACCGTCTGAACGTTCATGAGGACGACTGTGTTGATGATGATGTTGATTTTTCATTTTTATCGGATTGTGGTTCTTTAGATTCCGGTGCTGGTTCTGAATACTGTTCTGATGGCAGATTTTGTGTAGCTTCATCCTACACTAACATATTAAAAATATTAATATGCGTAAGTGATTTTTGAATTAAGTATATTAAATTAATTTAATTACATCAGGGGCATGATGGACTTCATGATTATTTTTACTAATAATATACATATGTAACGGGTGATTCAAGTAGAGATACTTTTTTCAATAGCCTTTTTTGACAGATCATGTGTGAGTCGTGTCATGTTGTCATGTTATTTTTGTTTAGTATTGTTTGGCATTTCTTAATGGAACGACTTACGCCTGAACAACGTTCACAAATCGTTCAACTTTATTACGAAAATTTACGTTCTGTGAGGAATGTGTTTCGTGCACTTCGCTCAACTTATGGTCAACATAATCGGCCTACTGAGCGTACTATTCGTCACACCATCACCCATTTTGTGACGCAGCATTCATTATTGGATAATATTCGACCGAATAGACCACGTCCAGCATGCTGTGAAGAAAATATAGCGGCCGTAGCTGAGAGTGTACACGAAGACCGTGGAGAGTCGATTCGGCGCCGTTCGCAGCAAGTCGGACTGACGTATGGAACGACTTGGCGCATTCTACCTCGAGATCTTAAATTGAAAGTGTACAAAATCAAATCAAGCATACAATCAACGGATTTATTGAGAGAACACTTCGGTGAGCCCATAATTTCACGTTTTTGGTCGGTCGATTGGGCACCAGGATCGTGTGATATCACACCGTTAGACTTTTTGGAGGAAAACATCACGCGTGTCCGACTACAACGCTGGTTGTTCATTCGAAATGTATAATTTTCGGTCACTGTTTCCAGCATTGCTACCGTTATCTTGCGAATTACGACTTTGACCTGGTTGAGTATATCACCGTAAAATTTTCCGCTTCGTAATACTGGTGAATAATAAGAGACGTTGTCCAAAAATAAAATTATGATGAAAGGTCCATATTTGTTTGTTAATTATTTAAAAAAATACATAGGTAGCTTTAAACAACACGACTTTATACAAAGGAAAATATAGTTTCTTATTTAGTTGAAAATTTTCAATTATTCAATAAATTCGATTAATTTTAAATGTGTAATCACGTTAATCGAACAAGTTAAAATCTCTTCTTCAAATTATTTATTTTATTCAAACAAAAGAGAAATTGATATCTTCATATCCTTAATAAAATTTGTGTAAACTCTATCGACATACTTCGAACTTAGCGATGATTTTAATGGAACTTTACTCGTATATTCTGAAAATGTTGGTAAAAGTTGTTAAGCATGTAAGGCCTTAAAAATTACTATAAATAATTTTTATGTTAATGGAAAACTGAAATGTCTAATGGCGTTTTCTTTTCTGGCAAAAATGTTACACGTTTTCCCCATTTCGCACCTTTTTTAATTTTTTTGTGTTCTTTTCTGAAAAATATCAACACTGCTAAAGTGTAGTGTGTTCTTTTCTATAAATGTTACACTATAAATTTAAAAAATGGTGCTCCTTTCACACTCTGTATTTTTAGAGGGGGAGAATCGCACGATAAAACAGCTGACATTTGTTTTGTTTATGATTGTGTATTTGTGTTAAGAACAAAAAAAAATATACAAAATAGAAAATATTACTACGTTTTTATGTGCTGAAAAAATTTTGGATGACTTTTTGGATTCATCTTCATCATCTGATGCTGATGAAATATTTTATATGATTATGGAAAGAAATCCACAACCACGAGTGAAAGGCTTTTAGAGAACGTGATTAATGAATACTCTGAAGTTGATGTACATATGTAAAATTTCATAGGACAATATATGTATATAATTTTTATAGTTTAAGAAGAATTTGCGTATTAGTCGGGAAGGTGTCATTGGTCTTTTTGAGAGATATTCATTGTCTTATTTCAAGCGATCTTACCAGGGAGCTACCTGCTTCTTCTTTTTTAACAAAAAGAAAAACAAAAAAAGCTGTACATGAAAAAAAGTGTTAAGCTAAGTATAGACGATATGTTGAATCAGCATATTTATGCTGAAAAATTTGTGACAAGTGCTTACATATCGTGTAAACGCAAAATTTTTTCAGCATACGTATGTTTAACAAAATTTTCTTACACTTTGTTAACAATGCAAACAAACGTATGTTGGTAATTTTAGCATATCGTGTAAACAGCATATTATTAGTGTTTGACAAATTTCCTGCGTATGTTGACAGATATGTTATTTGTTGAAAAGCGTATGCAAGCTTTTCAGCATATGGCAAATTCATATGCGATCAGAGTTGTATTTTCTAATAAAGCTGATAATATGCCATTTACACCTAAGCGAAATCTACTACTTACGGGATTTCAAGCCAAATCTAGTAGATTTTGATGAGATTTCCCATACAAAACAAAATGCAGCAAATCTAGTAGATTTCGCCAAAATCTTTCAAAATCTTGCACTACTTACTAATACAACCGTGATTTTCCTATTAATGTACTAAAAAACGCAACACTGTCAATTAAATTTTGACACTTTGACAATAAAAAAAAGGGCGGTATTTTTTGGAATTTTTGCGGCAAAATTTAAAATCGTAATAATTATTAAAGATAATTGGCAATGGAGCACCAAATAGTAAATAAAGTGTAAGTATATTGTTGTGTACTTTTTTAAAAACAAAAAACTCATTGTGAAGCTCATTTTTTGCCACAAAAAAATTTAAAAATTTTCCTTCCTTTTTAGTCAGCTGTTTTTGTTATGAAAATGAAATCCCACAATATGACAAAAAACAGTAGTGTAAACGGCAAAGATTTCCTTGAAGATTTAAACTGAAATCTAGTAGATTTTGCGTAGATGTAAATGCAGTATAAGAAAACAACAATGTCGGCTTCATTGATTTAAATCACAAATTATGATCTAAAGGACATACGTTTAACATTTTTTAATTGTTTGTATAGTTTATACAATTTATTATATTCACATATAACAACAAAATAATTGAACACAAATATTAATTTAAATGGCGGAAAACTGCGTTTGTTGACATTAGCAAAAACATATGTTTTTGCATCTTTTTTGTGTAAAAAAGAGGATAGTGTATTACGGCCCAGCCACCGATAGTTTTTTTTTTTATGTAAATACAATTCTTGTTGCATATGTACGTACACACATACACACACAAGAACACAAAACGCAATATAATGGCCGGCGGCATAGTTCAAATTAATCGACACAGGGGCCAAATTACCGCATTCGTGATCGAATGAGCGAACGTATGATTTCGATATCGAAATTATGATAAAATATACTAAATTTCTTGCTCGATATCGTATGCCATAATCTCAAATAAGAAAATTACGATCAATTTTACTCGATATCGAATGCGATAATTTGGCCCCAGAAATAAACAATAACCCCCTTATTCAAAAACCATTATTAAATTTAACAAACGTTTATTAAGACAGATTTGCATATAAAAATTTGCTTAAAAACGCAATAGCTAGACCAATTTCCTCCCACTTGATCATTTATGTTTTTTTTATTGATATTTTTATTATTTAATTTTATTTCAAAAATTTCACATAAAATACAGAAGTTGAATAATAATTGAAAAATGTTGTCAAACTGACTAATTTCACAAACAAATGTTTATACGACTCAGCATATGTAGCACCACATAAAATTCAACATATCGTATAAACACAAAAATCGTATGCTAACTCATATGTTGACATTTCATTTGCTGACATATGCTGACATCAAAAAATTTGCTACTTTCAACATATCGTGTAAACGTCTAACATATGACATAGGAATTTGCTGCTAATTTTAATCATATGCCTGTCAGCATATATATGCTGATTCAACATATCGTCTAAACTTACCTTTACACTGTTGTAATTTTATGTTCTATTCTGACCATTAAAAATGCGACATCTTTAAAATGTAGGGTAAACATTATAAAAAGGTACATAATAAAGGTGTATGTATGTCAAAAGTAATACTTTTTCAAGTATTTTTGAAAGTAGTACATTATTTTACACAAACAAAATGCCTGTTGTTTCTGTTTTGTGTTGTATTTGTTGTCGATTTGCACTCCCCTTGTATAGTTGCACCATGGGTTCTTTTTTCAAAATCGTTTTAATTTTATTTTAAATTTTTGTAAGAAAAATTATAATTCTCAATAATCACAATATTGTAAATACAATGTAAGTACGATATTTACAGTAGATATTGGACATTAAAAGTTATTGGTAGGGTATAAAATGCATTGCAATATTTATGCAACCGAATTTTATGTGAACAATGACTTATGTCTGCAACATATTTTAAATTAGTAATGAAGCAAAAAAAATTCAAATTTTTTAGTAATACACAATGTAAAATTTAATAATTGCCAAAATGTTATACAAGCGAAATAGTGTACGAGTATTATACATTTTCAGCTCTAATGCATGTTGTTCTAAAACCATAGTGATGAAATAATAATTTTAAGAATTACATTTTTCAAAAAATCAAAAACATTTTTGCTGATGAACGTTTTTATTTAGTTTTTGTTTTTAAATCATTTTAATTATACAATCCGTCGGTAGAACTTTCAAGTTCTCCATTGATTTCAATGATAGTGTTGTCATTTCCAATGCTACTGTTAGAGATCAACAAAACATGTTCAGCTTCTGGAATTCCAAAATTCTCTTCATTTGGTTGTTGCTGTTCTGGGTTAGGCTCGGAATCTTCTCCAGATGATGGCCCACGATGAGGTCCAGGATGTGATCCAGCTTCTGAAATTTCAGAATTCTCTTCATTAGGTTGCTGTTGTTCTGGCTTTGGATAGGAATCTGGTCCAGATGGTCCACGTTGAGGTCCAGGGTATCGGCCATGATGAGGCTTGAAGTGTGGCCCTTCGTTGGGTAGTTGAGGATTCTCCTCTTCGTTATTTAAAGCTTTAGCCTCCACTATAGCAAGCAGTGCTAAAACGCCGACAATTACTAAAAAGAACTTCATGTTTTTAATCCGTCTAATCTTTAAGTTTAATGCGTTAGCATTCACTTTTATACTTACATATTTGTAGTATTTATCAACCCCAAAAGCTACAAATATTCATGTGACTTTAATTAATTAGAGTTCAATTAACAAATATTTTCCAAAGATGCACTTACATACATACATACATATGTATATAATTGTAAATATAATTAATTTTTATTCTTTCAAATGCTGTTTATTTTTATAATTAATTTGCTCGACATTGAATATGCTAATTTGCTTTTGTCAACCTTATTTAATTTTGTTTATTTTTATTACGAATATACTAATTTAAATAATATTGGTAACTGCACTTTTATTGCGAACAAACAAATTTTATTTTTATAATCCGAATGGGTTGAAGTTAATTCGTATTGTCCCAACTGTCGCTTCACGTTTGACCACAAATTCAAAAGGAAATTTGGCTCGTTAAGCCATTCTTTCAAGATTTTGAACGCAAGCTTTGGGTCTATCCAGATATATGCAGATATCCTTCTTTCCACTATATTCCATCGATTCTATGTAGTGGTCCGAGATGCCACCATGTAAAGCAACCCATACCATGGATCATCATGATATACATATATATTGCTAATATCTTACCATGCTTCATTGTTTCCTTGACATGATGTTTTTAAATTCTCTGGCTGTTCGGGGCCTGCAATATTATTTACTGTCGTATTGAAAACGATTACATTAGTTACAGTTATTGGACAGTAGCAATTTCTGTGTTCTCTGACAAACTTTAACCGTGCCTTAACATTTTTACACCGACAATGCAGGTTTTAATTTTTTTCTACAGAGATGTAACCAATATCGCGAAGGACTCGTCTTTTGGTGTTAAACACGTTCCCATTTTTAGTAGCATTTTGCTACCTCTGAAGTTTGGTTTGGGAACAATAGAACGCCTCTTTTGAACTCTTATGACCACTGATTTACATCTTTAAGCTGATTATAGTGTTATGCTTTATTGAGTACTCAATAGCTCTACATTATTTATTATTATTTATTTTCAAAAAGTGTTAATAACATACAATTAAATTAATATGAAACTACTGCTTTTTTTAAGTAATAAATTAGGCAAACACAACAATTCTAAGCCTGTGCTAAGTTGAGTTTAAATTTTTGTACTAATTGTACGAGTATATTTGCCGAAAATTATTACATATTCGTATTATGTATTACAATTGGTATTGTAAATTATTTTGTATTACATTAAAACATAAAACATTTTTAAATTTTCTTTATTATTATTTTAAAGGATCAGTGCCAAAAAAAATGTCTCTTATGTTTTTACTCAACATGGAGCTAAAATGTCTTAAGTAACCTTAAGATGTTTTGTCATATACATACATATGTACTTAAGAAGTTTTCCAGTTTTACATAACATTCAAAATTAAGAAACATTTTTAAATTTTGTATTTAGTTTTTACTATTTGATAATTCAAAATATGAAATATTTATAAAGGTTTTTTATTTTAAAATATTTGCGTATACGAGAATTTTAGATTTAATTAAGTCAATAAAAAATTGAAGAACTCCATTCAATGTGTATATGTTGGTATCTAAATAATATTCCACACAAAAATTTTTCATATACATACATATGTATATACAAATCATTCGGCCTAATTTTATGAAGATCGTCCCATAATAGCTCCCGTATAATGACCACATCCGAAAAAGTCATTAATTTTTATATATATCTTATAAATATCGGTACCGACCCAAAACTTTATATATATCATTTACATATACACAAAAATCATTCAGCAGAACTTTGTAAATTTTGGTCCATATTTGACCATATTCACCATATAAAGTCCTGTTCCGAAAATCACTTCAACACTCATAAATCTCTTATAAATAACGGTACCGGTCCAAAATTTTACAGGGATCGTTTACATATATGCCAAAATTAAACTGCTGGATTTTGAGAATATCGGTCCATATTCGACTAAATATATATATATAAGGTTCACGTTAATACTAAAGGTGTGTTCACATTGTGTGTATTTGTCATATGGAATGTCACTTTTCTATCCACATGTGTTTTTATGTGTATGTCAAAATTTGAGTTGTGACGGTCGCGTTGTCGATGGCAACTCTGCTTCGATAATGAACCTACGGAATTGTCATGTATGTAACGCATAAAAGGCAATGCCATCACGTTGGCATGGTCGCGTCACAGAGTTGTATATAAGTTTCTACAACGAAACGAATAACTCCATGTATTTACAAAAAAAAAAAAAAAAAAGATGGCAGAATTTAAAGACAAGGCTACCAACATGTACCTCGAGTACAGAAGGCCAAGGAAATGCATGGAGATATGAGTGTGATTTTATAAAAGTTGGCAGTGAAGTGCGACTAAATTAACATTCCGAAGGAAACAATATACGCATACAAGAAAAAAGAAAAGGTATTTATAGTTTTGTACAATTTAAAGAAAATGTCTGTTATAACTTAGATAAGTGAAAAAAAAAGACAAAAACGCTAATAGTATATTTTTTTACCAACAAAAAAAAAAGGAAACCGTACCACACCAACTAACACAGCAACAGTAGAGGAGTGTGACAGGTGGAAAGAAACAGGCAAAGAGCCGAGGCATTCGTGTCAGAGCCACTAAGACATCGGGCAGACCACGAAGGAAAATAGCATCAATCCTAACGGAAGAAAAACACCACGCTACACTTCAGTCAATCGTCCCAACAGGGACAAGGTCCCACAAACACCAAGGACATACAAGACGCCAGATAAGTAAAACAAATACATTTAATAAATTTACCAACCAAAAATCTAAAAAAAAAAAGAGCATACTGGTGAAAACATCACAAAAGAATCTTATAGCTTTATAACAAAAAAACAAAACCGTTATAAGCCTACTGGCACACGTTTTCTGTGACCTCCTCGACATTCACGCAACTTCTTGACCTTCACATAACCTCATATAACTTCCACGGCTCTCTCAGTTTTTTTTTTGTTACAAAATACAAGATTATTTGTTAAAGGCCAATTTTAAGTTTTTTTGTTTGTATTGAGATTGTGTATATACATAATAGAAAAAGGAAAACAAACAAGAAAAGTTGCACAAAAAAAAAAAAACATATAAAGTTAAACAAGAAATTAATCAATTTGTATAAAATTAGAAAATTAAAATAATAATATTTATATACAGGCATAAATTTACCTTTGATAAAATTACATCCTTTTTGATTTCACGTTATTTTTATGAAACAAAACATGTGTATAAAAATAGTATAGAAAAAGAAAAACGAACAAAAATATCTATCTGCAAATATATACGTACATACCTACTAACAATTTACTACATTAACTCAAAACATAACTGATTCAAAATTTATTACATACTTTTCCAAATTTTACTTTTTTTTTAAGTTTCAATATCAAATATGTTAAAATGTGTAAATTTATACTAATATAAAAGAATTTTGAAACATTTATTAATCGAATAATTTTATAAATAGGATTAATTTAAAAGTAGAATATTTAGACATGCTACTATATATATATATATAATATATGTATGTATTAGTTAATTAATTAACAACTAAATTTGATAATAAATGAATGTATATAATAGTAAATGAATATATATAAGAATAAGTAAATAACTAAAATGTTAAATAAATAAATAAACACGGTTATAAAATAAATAAATACGGATACAAAATAAATAAATACATAAAAATAATAAATGAATAACTGAAATAACAAACAAATACGGATATAAAATAAATAAATACGGATATAAAATAAATAAATACGGTTATAAAACTAACAAATAAGTATATAAAGTAGATCCAGGAATGAGATTTGCCAAATAATTAGATTTATAAATAATTGGACTAATTTAAGAAATTGATTAACAATTGAATGCATTAATCTATGATTTAATAAATTAATTAATGATTTAGTAAATCAATCAATGATTTAATAAACTAATTAATGATTTAATAAATTAATTGAAGATTTAATAAATTAATTAATGATTTAAGAAACTAATTAGTGATTTAAGAAAGTAATTGATGATTTAGATAAACGGATTAATGCTTTAATAAGTTGATTAATGACCTGGTCGAATAATTAATAAATAAATGGATAAGATCCTGAATAAATATATAAAATAATAAACAAATATATGAAATGATAAACAAATACATAAAAATAATAAATAAATAAAATAAATAAATAAGTAAACCTATGAACGAATTGATAAACAATTAGATTCATATATAAACAGACTGATAAATAGATTTATAAATAAACCATTACATTGAATAGATAACTAATTTAATGAATTATTAAATAAATAAATAATGAATAGATATTTAAAATTAACTAATTAACAAATCATTTCAATAAATTATGAAGATGATTGATTAATTAATGACTTAGCGAATAAGCCGATTAATTAATGAATTAATTCATAAATTAATTAATTAATAAATAAAATACTTAAGCGCTGAATTATATGATCTAAATAAATAAATTAAATGAGTATATAAGATAGACAAATAGGTAGATGAAACAATAAGCAAATGAATTGTGATAATTATTAAATGAGTAAAATAATAAATGAACGAATATATAGAATTACATATATAAAGCCATATAGACACATGGATATACATGTGAATATGTCTAAGAATCTACATGTATGAATTTATATTTATATTTTAATAGCCCCGTATAAATAAGTTAAGATTTTGAATTAATAAAACAATTTGTAATATTAGTTAGTAATGTTTACTAATAAAACAAAATTTATACATAACAATTATAATTTTCCGTAAATAATTGCATTATTTATTCTCACGATGCAAGGCTAAAGGAAACGATGTAGATGATGTGAAGATGATTGTTGGGTAAGTTTGATTAGGGGTTCCGAAAAATACGTAGGTGATCCGGAGCCATGGATGGCTGCGAATGCCATATCAGGGGTGGGCAACCTACAGAGGCGAAACAGCTAAGCCTCAGAACTTCGTTAATTCCAGTCCATAGTTTACTATAAGCAACTGTCACAAGTCCGTCCGTTATAAATGTCTTTACTTATTCCCAGTGTCATGTCTAGTGTTAAATGTCAGCTTCCAGCAGCAAAAAAGAAAAACCGGCACGAAATGTAAATGTCGACAAACTTGGTGGAAAGAACCACACCTAATCCGACGAGCTAATGCCGTGCAACCACAAGCGTGCCGATACCACCAATACGAACAGCGGTTTGTCACATTTTGGCGCCCAACGTATGAGCATTTTTTTTAAACAATGCCATACTTTACAATGATTTAATGATTACCTAATAAACGCAAGTCCCGGAAGATGTCATATTTAGAACATCATGCCTGCGTTGCGGCGATTGTTTCGTAAACATTAAATAATTGAAGAACCACCAAACCAATTCTTAACGTGTTTTCTTTAAGGTAAGTCATAAACCGTCCGACTAAAACGTCTTGAGTTTATTTGCGACCTTAAAGGAATCACATTCGAAGAGTTTTGGAAAAGTTCTCTTTATGTAATATCGTCCTGTAAATATTGTTCACGTTCGTCTATACGACAGAAAAAAAAAGCAAACAAAAAAAAAACAACATCTATAGTTAAAACCTATACAAACATTTTTTTATTAATTTTCCAAAGGAAAATTATTATAAAATCTCGATCTTTTTTATAAAAGAAGAAAAAGTATATACATATATTATGACCAAATTTATAATATTTTTATATGTACTTAAATACTAAAGAAAAAAAAAAAAAAGAAAATGATTTAACGAGGCTCCAATTATAAAACAACTACCAACATCATCGATCACATCAACCAATCATCACATCTAATAAAAAAATAGAAAATTATTTATTTATTAAAACTTATGTAGATGTAAAACATTAACAAAAAAAAAAAAAAAAAAACTAAAACAAATAAAAATCTAACATATTTACTAAAAATAATTTAACTATACAACACTAACTTTGACAGTTTCCCATAGCGAACACAAACTGTAATATACCCCAATTTTGATCTTTTCCCACAGATTTATTTTTTTTTTGATAATTTTTAGGAATCGTCATATAAACAGATTATCTATTATTGCTACGATTTATTGCATTTTTACATTTTTTTTCAAAAATATCCCCACTTGTGTCTCAAATCTTTTGTCCAACAATACCAAAAACACTTTTAAGGTTTAGCTAGGAACTCTCTTTTTTTTGAAAGTCTAGAATCTTTTTCGTATTTTGTTAGAGTTAGCTTCATTCCTTTTATCTACGCAAAATGCCATCAGATAGAAATCTTCGGTCTAAGGGCAAAACGTCAAATACGGAAGAAAACCCGATCCAACGAACAACAGCAACAACAACTACGACAACAAACATCATACCTTCATTGATGTCACTGGCATTTCCTCAAATCCCAGTTACGGGACAACTCAACACTTCGTCCCCTACCAATGATGACACTTTAAGGTCACCACAATACGGTAGCATCGCAGCCCAGGAGATACGCCAGCAATATAATGAAGCTCAAGCAAATCGAAACGTAAGGCCAGAACAGATTATCAGAGACGGAGACGAAACAGTCATCAACCAGAATGGATTGACGTTACGAGATTATGTAAGTGCATCGGTCGGCGCATCTCAGGCACAGGTATTAAATCAAATTACAGAGACGTTACAACAGCTAGTACCTCGTATTGTCCAGGACGTAATGAGAGCCGAAAGAAACACCTCCTTTGAAACTATTAATAATTCGAATAGCCAACCACCACCTAGAGTTTTTTATGATAATCAAAGACCATTTGAAACAAGAGACCACCAACGACCACAACCATTTCCAAACAATAATATGCATTCCCATACAAGAATAAATACGCCATTAGAGTTGGAGAAATGGGGCATAAAGTTTGATGGTAGCAGGAAATCATTTACGGTGGAAGATTTTGTTTTTAGGGTTGAGTCTTTACAAGCGGACTATAACTGTTCAATGTCCACACTCATGAAGGGATTTCATCACCTTTTAGCAGGCAGTGCCTACGAATGGTTTTGGACGTTCCGCCGAGAAAATCCTTTTTGCGAGTGGGCCCAGCTGAAACATCACCTAATCCGTAAATTCAGACGTTTTGAAAGTGACTCTGAAATTCAAAGATGTATCACGGAACGTAGACAACACCCATCCGAATCTTCAGAAGCTTTTATAGGAGAAATTATAGCTTTGAAAAACCAACTCAGTCGAGGGGTGAGAGAAGACGAACTAGTGAGAATTGTTAAGGATAATTTAAAAGAGGGAATTTACCAACTCGTATACCCAATACCCACAGTCAGCTTCGATCATCTGTTGGAAGAGTGCAGGAGAGCTGAGCGTAACTTAGCCAAGAGAAACAACCATAGACAGTATTTCGCCCGAAAAGTCAATGAATTAGAATACAATCAAATGGATATGAACACGGATTTGAACGTAGAAGCAATTAAGATAAACCATCCATCAGCAAGGCAACTCGTTTGTTGGAACTGCAAGGCCCCGGGACACTCATTTGTCGAATGCGGCTCAGAGCAGAGGAATCTATTCTGCTACAAATGTGGGTTCGAAAATGTTATCACTCCCATATGTCCGAAATGTTCGGGAAACAAGTAAACGAACATGACGAGAGCTGGCACAACATGTTCGAGCCAAAGCCAGCTTATAAAACAATAAAAATAGCAGATATAGAGGACAAAACAGAAACAATTAACACAACAACAAAACCACAACACCTATTGTCATACGAGGAGCGGCTCGAAAATTATAACATAGTACGGAATAGAATTTTTGCAGATTTTGAGCACAAGGCGAGTGAAAAAACTGAGAAAACTCGTCAGCGATATAGGAAACGCAAGTTTGAAAGGAAAGAGATTGCTACCACCCTACTAGAATCAGATACCGACATTAGACCACACATGGAAGTCGTCGTGAACGGCATAACGTTAAAAGGCTTGATGGATAGCGGAGCATCAATAAGTTGTTTAGGAAAACATTGCTTAGAAAATATAAAAAAAATGAAATGCGAGATCTTAGATTTTAAATCCTCAATTAAAACAGCAGATGGTACAGGTCAACAAATAGTAGGTAAAGTAAATGTCAATATAGGATTTGGTTCGCGAAATAAAAATGTAACCCTATACTTGATTCCCAATTTGCAACAAGAGCTAATATTAGGATACGATTTCTGGCAACAAATTGGTATAAAAATTTGCTTAGCGGATCCAAAAATCGAAGAAATTGAACAAGCTACTACTAACGACGAGAAAATCCACAGATTGTCACCTCAAGAAACTGAAATTCTAGAACAAGTGAAGCGGACTTTTAGATGTTACACAAAATACGGCTTAGGAAAAACTAACTTGGAAACCCACGTGATAGACACTGGAGACGCTCAACCTAAAAAGATGCGCTATTACCCCGTTAGTCCAGCGGTGCAAAAACTCACTTACGATGAACTGGATAGGATGCTAGAGCTCGACGTTATCGAAATTGCAAAACAATCGGATTGGAACAACAGGACAACGTTAGTGATAAAACCTAACAAAAACAGGCTATGCCTTGATGCGCGAGAACTGAACAAAGTGACGAAGAAAGATGCTTATCCTCTTCCAAACATTGACGGTCTACTTGCCAGACTCGGGGATACACACTACATTTCGGCCATTGACCTAAAGGATGCATTTTGGCAGATTCCCTTAGAAGACTCAAGCAGGGCTAAAACCGCATTTACTGTCCAAGGTAGACCACATTACCAATTTAAAGTAATGCCCTTTGGGCTATGCAACGCCGCACAACGTCTTTGCCGTTTAATGGACAAGGTAATACCTTCAGATTTGAAAGACAAAATTTTTGTTTATCTAGATGATCTGCTAGTGGTGTCTCCAAATTTCAAAGAGCATATGCAAAAACTAAAAATCGTCGGAGAAAAGTTGAGTTCTGCTGGTTTAACCATCAATATGGAGAAATCCAAGTTCTGCCACAAAGAACTCAAATATCTAGGATACATAGTCGGTGGAGGGAAACTTAAACCTGATCAAAGCAAGATAGAGGCAATATTGAACATGAGTCCACCTAAGAACCCGAAAGAAGTCAGAAGATTTTTAGGAACCGTAGGTTGGTATCGAAGATTTCTAAATGATTTTTCTACCCTCACAGCCCCATTAACTGACACGCTAAAAAAATCATCTAAATTTACTTTTACGTTTGAAGCTATGAAGTCATTTGAAGAGTTAAAGCAACGTTTAGTATCTAGCCCAATTCTCTCTAGTCCAGATTTCGACAAGCATTTCTACGTGCAATGTGACGCCTCAAATGTCGGAATAGGAGCCGTCCTATTTCAAAAAGATGACGACGGAAGCGAACATCCCATAGAGTACTTTTCCAAGAAGCTTAACACCGCTCAAAAAAATTATTCAACGACGGAAAAGGAATGTCTTGCAGTAGTGCTAGCGATTGAGAAATTTAGGCAATATATTGAATTAATGGACTTCACCGTAATTACAGATCACTCTAGCCTCAAATGGCTAATGAAACAACAAGATCTTAATGGAAGATTAGCCAGATGGAGTTTAAAACTACAAGGTTTCAAATTCGACATTGAACATCGAAAAGGGAGCAAGAACGTTGTACCTGATATGTTATCTAGACTAGAAGTTGAAGAACTAGCAGTGGAACCAAATTACTTGATTGATTTTAATTCGGATGAATTTAAAAACGCTCAGTACCTATCACTAATAGAAACTGTAGAGCAAAATAGTGAAAGATTGCCAGACATTAAAATCAGAGACAATGTAGTGTACAAAAAGGTTAAGTTTTACCAAAATGAGGAAAGTGATGAGAACTGCTGGAAAATATGGCTACCAACCTCTTTAACGACAAATATAATAAGAAAAGCCCACTTAGACAATACCTCACATGGGGGTGTAGCCAAAACCTTGTACAATATTAGAGAATATTTCTATTGGCCATCAATGGTACAAGATGTTCATAATTATATAAAATCGTGTGATATGTGTAAAGAGATTAAGCATCCCAAGCAAATATTGAGACCAAACATGGGAAAAGAAGTAGTAACCCAAAGGCCATTCCAAAAAATTTACATTGATTTCCTTGGACCATACCCCAGAAGCAGAACCGGAAATACACACATTTTCATTGTACTTGACCATAAGACAAAATTTGTATTACTGAAGGCCATGGCTAAAGCCTCAACTAAAGCAGTCATTAAGTTCCTGATGGAAGAGATATTTTACAAGTTCGGCGTGCCTGAACTGATACACTCCGACAACGGCAAACAGTTTGTTTCCAGCGCGTTCCAAGAACTACTAAACACCTTTGGAATAAAACACATGAGGACACCAATATATTCGCCACAAGCGAACGCGAGCGAAAGAGTCAACCAATCTATCATCAGTGGCATAAGAAGTTTCATATCGAATGATCAGTCCAAATGGGATGAAAACTTGAGCAAAATAGAAATGTCATTAAGATCGACAATACATGCGTCCACAGGAGTCACCCCTTATTTCGCATTGACAGGCTACAATATGATAACTCACGCTAACGCTTACGAAATTTTAAGGAAACTAAATGCTATAGAAGATGGAGAAACAATAATACTACCTAAATCTGATCAGATGAAGTTAATCCACAGCAAAATAAAAGCCAACGTACATAGAGCCTACGAAAGAAACATGAGATCGTATAACAAAAGAAGTAAGACAATAACATTTAAAGAGGGACAGGAAGTCTTCCGAAAAAACTTCATACAAAGTAATTTCGCAAAGGGGATCAACGCAAAGCTCTGTAAGCCCTGGCTGAAATGCCGAATTAGAAAAAAAGTAGGATTAAACCAATACGAGGTGGAGAACTTAAAAGGCCAACTTATTGGCGTAGTACACGCGCAGCACATAAAACAATAACCACCTTCTGACATTTCAAAGTCATGCGTGTACCAAGGTTGAAACTCGCCCGGACTTCGGTTAGTTCCCAACTTTTGATACTCCACAGGCATCGCAACAAAAGCTGGCTTTGTGACGGTCGCGTTGTCGATGGCAACTCTGCTTCGATAATGAACCTACGGAATTGTCATGTATGTAACGCATAAAAGGCAATGCCATCACGTTGGCATGGTCGCGTCACAGAGTTGTATATAAGTTTCTACAACGAAACGAATAACTCCATGTATTTACAAAAAAAAAAAAAAAAAAGATGGCAGAATTTAAAGACAAGGCTACCAACATGTACCTCGAGTACAGAAGGCCAAGGAAATGCATGGAGATATGAGTGTGATTTTATAAAAGTTGGCAGTGAAGTGCGACTAAATTAACATTCCGAAGGAAACAATATACGCATACAAGAAAAAAGAAAAGGTATTTATAGTTTTGTACAATTTAAAGAAAATGTCTGTTATAACTTAGATAAGTGAAAAAAAAAGACAAAAACGCTAATAGTATATTTTTTTACCAACAAAAAAAAAAGGAAACCGTACCACACCAACTAACACAGCAACAGTAGAGGAGTGTGACAGGTGGAAAGAAACAGGCAAAGAGCCGAGGCATTCGTGTCAGAGCCACTAAGACATCGGGCAGACCACGAAGGAAAATAGCATCAATCCTAACGGAAGAAAAACACCACGCTACACTTCAGTCAATCGTCCCAACAGGGACAAGGTCCCACAAACACCAAGGACATACAAGACGCCAGATAAGTAAAACAAATACATTTAATAAATTTACCAACCAAAAATCTAAAAAAAAAAAGAGCATACTGGTGAAAACATCACAAAAGAATCTTATAGCTTTATAACAAAAAAACAAAACCGTTATAAGCCTACTGGCACACGTTTTCTGTGACCTCCTCGACATTCACGCAACTTCTTGACCTTCACATAACCTCATATAACTTCCACGGCTCTCTCAGTTTTTTTTTTTGTTACAAAATACAAGATTATTTGTTAAAGGCCAATTTTAAGTTTTTTTGTTTGTATTGAGATTGTGTATATACATAATAGAAAAAGGAAAACAAACAAGAAAAGTTGCACAAAAAAAAAAAAACATATAAAGTTAAACAAGAAATTAATCAATTTGTATAAAATTAGAAAATTAAAATAATAATATTTATATACAGGCATAAATTTACCTTTGATAAAATTACATCCTTTTTGATTTCACGTTATTTTTATGAAACAAAACATGTGTATAAAAATAGTATAGAAAAAGAAAAACGAACAAAAATATCTATCTGCAAATATATACGTACATACCTACTAACAATTTACTACATTAACTCAAAACATAACTGATTCAAAATTTATTACATACTTTTCCAAATTTTACTTTTTTTTTAAGTTTCAATATCAAATATGTTAAAATGTGTAAATTTATACTAATATAAAAGAATTTTGAAACATTTATTAATCGAATAATTTTATAAATAGGATTAATTTAAAAGTAGAATATTTAGACATGCTACTATATATATATATATAATATATGTATGTATTAGTTAATTAATTAACAACTAAATTTGATAATAAATGAATGTATATAATAGTAAATGAATATATATAAGAATAAGTAAATAACTAAAATGTTAAATAAATAAATAAACACGGTTATAAAATAAATAAATACGGATACAAAATAAATAAATACATAAAAATAATAAATGAATAACTGAAATAACAAACAAATACGGATATAAAATAAATAAATACGGATATAAAATAAATAAATACGGTTATAAAACTAACAAATAAGTATATAAAGTAGATCCAGGAATGAGATTTGCCAAATAATTAGATTTATAAATAATTGGACTAATTTAAGAAATTGATTAACAATTGAATGCATTAATCTATGATTTAATAAATTAATTAATGATTTAGTAAATCAATCAATGATTTAATAAACTAATTAATGATTTAATAAATTAATTGAAGATTTAATAAATTAATTAATGATTTAAGAAACTAATTAGTGATTTAAGAAAGTAATTGATGATTTAGATAAACGGATTAATGCTTTAATAAGTTGATTAATGACCTGGTCGAATAATTAATAAATAAATGGATAAGATCCTGAATAAATATATAAAATAATAAACAAATATATGAAATGATAAACAAATACATAAAAATAATAAATAAATAAAATAAATAAATAAGTAAACCTATGAACGAATTGATAAACAATTAGATTCATATATAAACAGACTGATAAATAGATTTATAAATAAACCATTACATTGAATAGATAACTAATTTAATGAATTATTAAATAAATAAATAATGAATAGATATTTAAAATTAACTAATTAACAAATCATTTCAATAAATTATGAAGATGATTGATTAATTAATGACTTAGCGAATAAGCCGATTAATTAATGAATTAATTCATAAATTAATTAATTAATAAATAAAATACTTAAGCGCTGAATTATATGATCTAAATAAATAAATTAAATGAGTATATAAGATAGACAAATAGGTAGATGAAACAATAAGCAAATGAATTGTGATAATTATTAAATGAGTAAAATAATAAATGAACGAATATATAGAATTACATATATAAAGCCATATAGACACATGGATATACATGTGAATATGTCTAAGAATCTACATGTATGAATTTATATTTATATTTTAATAGCCCCGTATAAATAAGTTAAGATTTTGAATTAATAAAACAATTTGTAATATTAGTTAGTAATGTTTACTAATAAAACAAAATTTATACATAACAATTATAATTTTCCGTAAATAATTGCATTATTTATTCTCACGATGCAAGGCTAAAGGAAACGATGTAGATGATGTGAAGATGATTGTTGGGTAAGTTTGATTAGGGGTTCCGAAAAATACGTAGGTGATCCGGAGCCATGGATGGCTGCGAATGCCATATCAGGGGTGGGCAACCTACAGAGGCGAAACAGCTAAGCCTCAGAACTTCGTTAATTCCAGTCCATAGTTTACTATAAGCAACTGTCACAAGTCCGTCCGTTATAAATGTCTTTACTTATTCCCAGTGTCATGTCTAGTGTTAAATGTCAGCTTCCAGCAGCAAAAAAGAAAAACCGGCACGAAATGTAAATGTCGACAAACTTGGTGGAAAGAACCACACCTAATCCGACGAGCTAATGCCGTGCAACCACAAGCGTGCCGATACCACCAATACGAACAGCGGTTTGTCACAGAGTTTCACATACGCTTTATAATTTACATGTTCAAATGTTGGTATGTTAAGTACATTTGACATAACCTATAAAAAAAAATCTTAAAACAGCTGATTGCTGTATGTGTATAATAAAAATTAAATTTATAATTAAATAAAACTGTATTTTAAAATGGAATGAGAGATTTTTGTTTTACTATAAATTATATTTATTAAAATTTCAATTAATTTTTGCCGCCACAAAATTTTTGTTATAAAAAACAGCTGATGTCAGATGGTTTGTCACAAGAAAATAGAACTCGAAGAAAAATGTCATGTGTATTGCACACATAGAAATAACACATGCTATTGTTTGAAGGTGTTCAGACTATATGTACAAATTTGACATGCGAAAAAGTGACAGTCCACATGACAAATACACATAATGTGAACACACCTTAATATGTATGTATCTAGGGTTGCCATACGTCCACTTTTCCCCGGACACCGTCCTCTTTTTAGGGCGTCCGGGGTAGTCCTACCTCTTTTTTTGCAAGTGTCCTGGGTTTATCCTACTTTTAAAACTTTAATCTATAATTTCGTTTTATTTCATCGAAAGTATTGTTGGCATTGATGTATACATTTTTTTAAATACACACGATGTCATGACATGCTTTTTTGTGATGCTTTTTGGCCGCCATATGCGCCTTCACAATTTTAAACGACTTTGGCTTTTGGCCTTTGTCTACGTGTCTTATGCCCGTAATTTTAACAAATAGATAACAACTAGAGTTTATACCAATTACTTTTTCTTACCTAACCGGTAAAAAGAATTTTGTAATTTTAACGTTTTTTTACCTACGTGTAACTACCGACTGCATTCGGTGAAAAATGTGGTAACATTGGTGTTTGACGTTTAGAGTTACATCAATTAATTGCCAAATTTAATTGTTTGCAACGACTTTTTTAATTTTGTCCAGAAATGTCTGGAAAAGGTGCCAAAAGAACTGCTAGTTTGTTGGAGGGGGGAAAAACAGCTGATGCACTTTTCTTTGAAAAACGAAATCTTCTTATAAATTCCAAATCATTCCAAATTCCCTGAATGTGTGTGTTAACCTTTGGGAATTTTGTTTTATGATATTTCTCAAAGTTCTTAGTTCTAGAAGTTCTGAATTCAGTGGACACCAGAAAGAAACAAATTAAGCACAGAAACTATATCTGATATTATTAAAGTCAAATATAATTTTGATATGAATTGTCAAGTGTTTTATGAATATTTAAAAAAATGCGATAATAATATATTGGTTCAAATTGAAAGCGCTGAAAAATATACATGAAACTTGACAACTTCTACTAAAAATTTATATATAATACATGTGAAGTTTTAAAATGAATTTGTTCATTTTTATGTTTTTATGTTGTAGTAGTTATGAGATCAGACTGATAAAATATCATTTTTTATACCCTTCACCATCGTGAGAAGGGTATATATAAGTTTGTCATTCCGTGTGTAATTTCCACAAAAAAATTTTCCGACCCTATAAAGTATATATATTCTGGATCCTTATAGATAGCGAAGTCGATTAAGCCATGTCCGTCTGTCTGTCTGTCTGTCTGTCTGTTGAAATCAGTTTTTTGAAGTCCCCAGATATACTCGGGATCCAAACCTTCAATAATTCTGTCAGAAGTGCTTTCGAGAAGTTTGCTATTTAAAATCAGCAAAATCGGTTTAGGTTAACCAGAGTTATGAACCTATATGTGAGACCACCTCCATAAAAATTTGATATTTTTCATCCATTTTATTGCAATATTTTGAAAACTATTGCAGATAATACCATGAAATTTTGTATACGTTGTTTATACTATAAAAGAAGAAAGTGTGCGGAAAATAGTAAGAATCGGTCCATGATTTCTTATAGCCCCCATACAAATATATATATTCCCGAAATATGGCTTAATGATAAATAAATGCCTATATAGTTGGAATATCAAGACAAAATTCAGCAAAAATAAGTTTTATACAAAAAGAAATCTCAAAACGAAATTTTTTTTTAATTCGGTCCATGTTTGACCATAGACCCCATATAAAGTCCACTTCCAAAATTCACTTCAATACGTATAAAAGAGATATAAATAATGTTAAACGGCTAAAATTTGACATAAATACTCTTTATAGGCAAATAAATTGTCGTACTAAATTTTATGGTAGTCGGCCCAGAATTGGTCATAGCCCCCATACAAAAATCTTCCCGAAATATGGCTTAATGATAAATAAATGCCTATAAAATTGGAATATCAAGACAAAATTCAGCAAAAATAAGTTTTATACAAAAAGAAATCTCAAAACGAAATTTTTTTTAATTCGGTCCATGTTTGACCATAGACCCCATATAAAGTCCACTTCCAAAATTCACTTCAATACGTATAAAAGAGATATAAATAATGTTAAACGGCTAAAATTTGACATAAATACTCTTTATAGGCAAATAAATTGTGGTACTAAATTTTATGGTAGTCGGCCCAGAATTGGTCATAGCCCCCATACAAAAATCTTCCCGAAATATGGCTTAATGATAAATAAATGCCTATAAAATTGGAATATCAAGACAAAATTCAGCAAAAATAAGTTTTATACAAAAAGAAATCTCAAAACGAAATTTTTTTTAATTCGGTCCATGTTTGACCATAGACCCCATATAAAGTCCACTTCCAAAATTCACTTCAATACGTATAAAAGAGATATAAATAATGTTAAACGGCTAAAATTTGACATAAATACTCTTTATAGGCAAATAAATTGTGGTACTAAATTTTATGGTAGTCGGCCCAGAATTGGTCATAGCCCCCATACAAAAATCTTCCCGAAATATGGCTTAATGATAAATAAATGCCTATAAAATTGGAATATCAAGACAAAATTCAGCAAAAATAAGTTTTATACAAAAAGAAATCTCAAAACGAAATTTTTTTTAATTCGGTCCATGTTTGACCATAGACCCCATATAAAGTCCACTTCCAAAATTCACTTAAATACGTATAAAAGAGATATAAATAATGTTAAACGGCTGAAATTTGACAGAAATACTCTTTATAGGCAAATAAATTGTTGTACTAAATTTTATGGTAGTCGGCCCAGAATTGGTCATAGCCCCCATACAAAAATCTTCCCGAAATATGGCTTAATGATAAATAAATGCCTATAAAATTGGAATATCAAGACAAAATTCAGCAAAAATAAGTTTTATACAAAAAGAAATCGCAAAACGAAATTTTTTTTAAATTCGGTCCATGTTTGACCATAGACCCCATATAAAGTCCACTTCCAAAATTCACTTAAATACGTATAAAAGAGATATAAATAATGTTAAACGGCTAAAATTTGACATAAATACTCTTTATAGGCAAATAAATTGCTGTACTAAATTTTATGGTGGTCGGCCCAGAACTGGTCATAGCTCCCATACAAGGACCACATCTGAAAAAGAGATTTTTCCCTATATATATTGTATAAATATCGGTACCGACTCAAAACTTTGCACAGATCATTTTAATATATACAAAAATCATCCCACAAAATTTTGTGAATTTCGGTCTATTTTTAACCGTATGCCCCATATAAAGCCCTCTTCCGAAAATCACTTTAATACCCATAAATCGCTTATAAATAAGGGTACCAATCCAAAATTTTATACGGATCATTTACATACATGCCTAAATCTAACTGCTGGATTTTGAGAATATCGGTCCATATTTCACAATATCCCCCACATAAGGTCCACTCTCGAAATCCACGTTAATACTAATATATATCTTAAATATACCGTTATTACGTTGAAATTCTACGTGAAATATCCCCATATGCATGAAAATAACTGTTCCAAAATTTAAGAAGATCGGCCCATAATTTGTCATACCTGCCATATAGAAGCATTTCCAAAAACAAATAAATTCGGGTCAAAAAATATTCTTTTCGGATTTAACCCATATTCGGTCCATATTTTATAATCATGATATATATCGTTGGAAAGCTATTTTTAATACCTTTTATTTAATGTATTACAAATTATCAGACACCCAGTAGTTCCCGAGATATAGGCCTATATATTTTCAACTTTAAGGGCCCGCCCCCTCGAAAATAGGCGTGGCCGGCAACAAATTTTTTTTTTGCTGGTATCTCCTCTAAAAGCCCTATTTGATTTTGTTTTTTTTTTTTTTTTTTGAGCAAAATCACTAAAACCGAATTGTACCCCTTTTTATACCCTTCACCATCGTGAGAAGGGTATATATAAGTTTGTCATTCCGTGTGAAATTTCCACAATATAATTTTCCGACCCTATAAAGTATATATATTCTGGATCCTTATAGATAGCGAAGTCGATTAAGCCATGTCCGTCTGTCTGTCTGTCTGTCTGTCTGTCTGGCTGTCTGTCTGTCTGTCTGTCTGTCTGTCTGTCTGGATGTTGAAATCAGTTTTGTGAAGTCCCAAGATATGTTCGGGATCCAAACCTTCAATAATTCTGTCAGAAGTGCTTTCGAGAAGTTTGCTATTTAAAATCAGCAAAATCGGTTTAGGGTAACCAGAGTTATGAACCAATATGTGAGACCACCTCCATAAAAATTTGATATTTTTCGTCCATTTTATTGCAATATTTTGAAATATATTGCAGATAATACCATGAAATTTTGTATACGTTGTTTGTACTATAAAAGAAGAAAGTGTGCGGAAAAAAGTAAAAATCGGTCCATGATTTCTCATAGCCCCCATACAAATATATATATTCCCGAAATATGGCTTAATGATAAATAAATGCCTATAATATTGGAATATCAAGACAAAATTCAGCAAAAATAAGTTTTATACAAAAAGAAATCTCAAAACGAAATTTTTTTTAATTCGGTCCATGTTTGACCATAGACCCCATATAAAGTCCACTTCCAAAATTCACTTCAATACGTATAAAAGAGATATAAATAATGTTAAACGGCTAAAATTTGACATAAATACTCTTTATAGGCAAATAAATTGTCGTACTAAATTTTATGGTAGTTGGCCCAGAATTGGTCATAGCCCCCATACAAAAATCTTCCCGAAATATGGCTTAATGATAAATAAATGCCTATAAAATTGGAATATCAAGACAAAATTCAGCAAAAATAAGTTTTATACAAAAAGAAATCTCAAAACGAAATTTTTTTTAATTCGGTCTATGTTTGACCATAGACCCCATATAAAGTCCACTTCCAAAATTCACTTCAATACGTATAAAAGAGATATAAATAATGTTAAACGGCTAAAATTTGACATAAATACTCTTTATAGGCAAATAAATTGTGGTACTAAATTTTATGGTAGTCGGCCCAGAATTGGTCATAGCCCCCATACAAAAATCTTCCCGAAATATGGCTTAATGATAAATAAATGCCTATAAAATTGGAATATCAAGACAAAATTCAGCAAAAATAAGTTTTATACAAAAAGAAATCTCAAAACGAAATTTTTTTTAATTCGGTCCATGTTTGACCATAGACCCCATATAAAGTCCACTTCCAAAATTCACTTAAATACGTATAAAAGAGATATAAATAATGTTAAACGGCTGAAATTTGACAGAAATACTCTTTATAGGCAAATAAATTGTTGTACTAAATTTTATGGTAGTCGGCCCAGAATTGGTCATAGCCCCCATACAAAAATCTTCCCGAAATATGGCTTAATGATAAATAAATGCCTATAAAATTGGAATATCAAGACAAAATTCAGCAAAAATAAGTTTTATACAAAAAGAAATCGCAAAACGAAATTTTTTTTAATTCGGTCCATGTTTGACCATAGACCCCATATAAAGTCCACTTCCAAAATTCACTTAAATACGTATAAAAGAGATATAAATAATGTTAAACGGCTAAAATTTGACATAAATATTCTTTATAGGCAAATAAATTGCTGTACTAAATTTTATGGTGGTCGGCCCAGAACTGGTCATAGCTCCCATACAAGGACCACATCTGAAAACGAGATTTTTCCCTATATATATTGTATACATATCGGTACCGACTCAAAACCTTGCACAGATCATTTTAATATATACAAAAATCATCCCACAAAATTTTGTGAATTTCGGTCTATTTTTAACCGTATGCCCCATATAAAGCCCTCTTCCGAAAATCACTTTAATACTCATAAATCGCTTATAAATAAGGGTACCAATCCAAAATTTTACACGGATCATTTATATACATGCCTAAATCTAACTGCTGGATTTTGAGAATATCGGTCCATATTTGACTATATCCCCCACATAAGGTCCACTCTCGAAATCCACGTTAATACTAATATATATCGTATATATACCGTTATTATGTTGAAATTCGACGTGAAATATCCTCATATGCATGAAAATAACTGTTCCAAAATTTAAGAAGATCGGCCCATAATTTGTCATACCTGCCATATAGAACCATTTCCAAAAAACAAATAAATTCGGGTCAAAAAATATTCTTTTCGGATTTAACCCATATTCGGTCCATATTTTATAATCATGATATATATCGTTGGAAAGGTATTTTTAATACCTTTTTTTTAATGTATTATAAATTATCAGACACCCAGTAGTTCCCGAGATATAGGCCTATGTATTTTCAACTTTAAGGGCCCGCCCCCCTCGAAAATAGGCGTGACCGGCAACAAATTTTTTTTTGCTGGTATCTCCTCTAAAAGCCCTATTTGATTTTGTTTTTTTTTTTTTTTTTTTGAGCAAAATCACTAAAACCGAATTGTACCCCTTTTTTATACTCTGTTTGTTAAATTACACTCAAGATTATTATGAACATCAGACAGACTCTGTACATTATGGTAAGAATTGGTAATTAAATCAATTAAAAATGGTAAAAATTAGACAACATTTCAAAATATTTAACATAAATTATGTTGGTCGTAAAATTGTCTTTCAAACAATATATCAAATACTAATAAAATTTGCACTAAGACTGAATAGAAAACACAGCATTAGGATATTCTAGTCTAGTGTAGTTTCTGTATTTCTTATTACGCTTAGGTGAAGGGTATTTAAGATTCGGCACAGCCGAATATAGCACTCTTACTTGTTTATACTCTGTTTGTTAAATTACACTGAAGATTATTATGAACATCAGACAGACTCTGTAAATTATGGTAAGAATTGGTAATTAAATCAATTAAAAATGGTAAAAATTAGACAACATTTGAAAATATTTTACATAAATTATGTTGGTCGTAAAATTGTCTTTCAAACAATATATCAAATACTAATAAAATTTGCACTAAGACTGCATAGAAAACACAGAATTAGGATATTCTAGTCTAGTGTAGTTTCTGTATTTCTTATTACGCTTAGGTGAAGGGTATTTAAGATTCGGCACAGCCGAATATAGCACTCTTACTTGTTATACTCTGTTACAGTCAAGATTATTATGAACATCTGACAAACTCTGTAAATTATGGTAAGAATTGGTAATTAAATCAATTAAAAATGGTGAAAATTAGACAAAATTTTAAAATATTTAACATAAATTATGTTGGTCGTAAAATTGTCTTTCAAACAATATATCAAATACTAATAAAATTTGCACTAAGACTGAATAGAAAACACAGAATTAGGATATTCTAGTATAGTGTAGTTTTTGTATTTCTTAGTACGGTTAGGTGGAGGGTATTTAAGATTCGGTACAGCCGAATATAGCACTCTTACTTGTTTATACTCTGTTTGTTAAGTTACACTCAAGAAACAACTGTATATCGGCCAATTTTTCAAAATAAATCAATAAGTACTGCAACAAAGAATCATATTATTGCTTGTAGGTGCCTAATTTTTCATTTTGTAACTGAAAACATAACAAATTATCAAGGAAAATTTCGAACATTTTTCAGAAATAACAAATAATATGAAGAAAATTTAAGCAAGCCTACTAGATAGATTTCATCTGAAGTGAAAAAATATTAATGTATATTTTCATTTCATGTTTGATTTATTGTCCTATTATATACATATATTTGTTCATTCGTATTTTAAAAATATTCTGGTGTTTCGATATACAACATTTTCTTTTGAAAACAGATATCGTGCCGTTTTTTCTACCACTCTTTCTTTTCAATTTTATTCATGAATTTAATTCCTCTAAATTTTTGGAAATTTTTCTTTAAAACTTTTTTTTCAAGTTGTAAATTTTAAAAAAAAATTCCTTTGAAATAAATAAAAAGCTTTAAAAATTTTGTTTTTTAGGAGTTTTATTTACAGCTACCATCTTAAAACTAATAAGTAAATAACTTAAATTAACTCTATTTACAATATAAACTAAAATCATTACATTACATTAAGTCTATTTACAAAATTTACAATATCAGGGGGGTTACTCTCTATTGCGATGCGAAAGCAAATGCGATGCGATAAGCATACAAATTGTACAGTTATCGCATCGCATTTGCTTTTGCATCGCGATAGAGAGTAACCCCTCAGCACAGATTATTAAAACATTTTTTAACAATGTTTTTTAAGAGTAACACCAAAGTCTTGCGTAAAATTATTTTATTTTCGCTTCATATTTGCAGCTTGTAACACCAAAGAATCGTCCAACGAATAACTTTTTCGAGTTTTCAACCTTTTGAAGATTTTAACACCCAAGAATCGTCCAACGAATAACTTTTTCGAGCTTTCAGCATTTCAAAGATTTCAATTGTAGAATATTTTTTATGTGTAGTTTGTCAACAATTTATAAAGAGCAACTTGCAATCCCAAGAATCCTCCAACGAATAACTTTTTCGAGTTTTCAGCATTTTGCAGCCTTTAATCCCCACGAATCGTCCAACGAATAACTTTTTCGAGTTTTCAGCATTTTGCAGCAGAGATGAGTTGATTCCATGATGACGGTCGGAATTCAACTGATTTTTTTTTTGCAACTAATGCAAGTATTTATACAAAAAATTCTTGAACAGTATCTGTTATAGATAATGCACATATAATTACAACGCGACAACTATTTACGCATTTGAATGTGTGGGTTTTGGTTTTAAAAAATTTTCTTAGAAAAACATTCCTGGGATTAGGTGTTGTTTGCAAGCCGTTAATTTCAAGTTCATGACAACTAAAGTTCATATCTAGTGAGTATTTGGTACCTGTTTTTAATTGCAATAGGCTGTCCCGAAATTGAGTTTCTTTTATTTAATGAGGGGTTTTTCCGTCTAAGCCAAAATAAAGGTAAATCGAATATGTTCCGAATATGTTAGTGCAGCTCTTTTCGCGCATGCTTATTTCTATGTACGTAGGATTGAAAGAGGAAACACAGATTTAGGTAGACGAACTCACTATTACAGCGAAATGTTTTTAATATACATATGAAGTTTGACAGTTAAATGCAGCAAAAATTTACCAGCTGTACATTCCATCCTATTTTAGTGTTGCTTGTAATAAAAAGTTACAGTCAGACGATATGTTTTTGTGACATGCATTTGATGAATATAAGGCCCGGTCTTAACAAGCCATCAATGCATTAACTATGTCTGCCATCAAATGGAATTGGCACAGAAAAACACAGAATATTTTAAAAATTACAATGAAAGCTTTAAACGAGACGTTTTCTCCACACATAAGAATATAAAACATATTTCTTGTTCATTTGGTCGAAGTTTTGTCATCCTGTTGTACACAAAGCAATGACTTGTCTTGCTATTTACCAATATTATATGAAAGTAGTTTGAAATTTTAAGCTCTTTCTGAACGTAATTGTACTTTTAGACATTACTAAAATATATTTCAAAAGTGAAAAAGAAAAGTTAGTTTCAGAATAAGATTTATTGCATTTTTCTATTAAGACTTGTTATATTCTTCAGTTATTCTATTTGGTTAGAAAGTCTTCTTTATTTATGTGTTTTCTTTTTATTCTGCTAATAATTTTATTTTGAAGCCTGTTACGTAGTACTATGAAATTTTATATTTGACCTATGTATAGAGCCTTATATATTGAGTGAAGCTAAAATGGAATCGAATCCAATAATGAAAACTTATATCGAAAGAGTAAAAGACCTACAATCGAAGCTAAAATTAAACAATATAAAGAACAAGAACATTTAATTTAAAATTAAACTCTCTGCGACCATTTATTGGAGCTAAGTCGGCTGTTTAAAAAATAATTTTGAAGCCAAAAATTAACTATTTAAAGATCTGCGAATAAAGCGAAAATTGAGCTGTTAAAATACCAGCTATTAAAGCCAAAAGTGATCTATTTAAAGCTAAGATTGCATAATTAAAGCTAAAATTTAATTATTTTAAAAAGGCTAACGTATGAAGCTAAAAATTAACTATTTTTAGACCTACTATTGAAGCTTAACTTGAGCTATATAACCTAACATTTAACTCTATAAATATCCATCATTAAAGCTAAAATAAAGTTATATAAAGTCCAATGATTAAAACTAAAATTGAACTAACTACGTTAATACCTACGATAATAGCTAAAATTAAATCACACAAAGACATAGAGTGAGGCTAATATTCAGCTAAATAAAATATCTTTATCAAACACACTATAAGTAACACGATTTTGCTTAGTAAAGTTTTAGTAAATTTTGTTTTAGCAGCATATTTCTAGATTTATTTGGAATATTTTCCTCAGCATATTTTTACTTAAAAATTACCTTGAATCTTTTACATTAAACAGAAGAAATTCAAGGTCAATTTTATATTTCTAAATAATGTGTTTTTAATGTGTTAGAAAATGAATATATATATACACAAATTTAAACGTACACACATGCGCCAGGACTTAAGAAATCTTAGTTTCAAAGCCTGATTACAATTGCAACCGCTAGCGACAAACTACAGCAAAAGAAATGGTATTGAAATCCTACATCACAAAAATATGAGAAAATTTAACAAACAGAACAAACTGTAAGTGAGAACATATTCTCCTTCTATTTAAAATATGAAACACTATTAAAGGATCTAAAACCTATTTTATTATTTCATTAAAAATATCGATACATAGTGAGAAATATATCTTCCTTTTTCCAATTTAGACTGATTTAGAGCTATGTGATTACATATTATCATCCTTTTGCCAGTTAGACTACCATTAAAAGATTTGGAGCATATTTTACAATTTCAATAAAAATCGTTTTTGTTGAGATCACAAAAGAAATCCTTTATTTATTATTAGCAGCATATTTCTAGATTTATTTGGAATATTTTCCTCAGCATATTTTTACTTAAAAATTACCTTGAATCTTTTACATTAAACAGAAGAAATTCAAGGTCAATTTTATATTTCTAAATAATGTGTTTTTAATGTGTTAGAAAATGAATATATATATACACAAATTTAAACGTACACACATGCGCCAGGACTTAAGAAATCTTAGTTTCAAAGCCTGATTACAATTGCAACCGCTAGCGATAAACTACAGTAAAAGAAATGGTAAAGGTTCTAGAGACAATTTTATAATTTTATATAAAAATCAATTTTTGGTAGGAAATTATTCTACCTTTTAATTTTCGACCACTTTCTAAATCCTATTTATACAATTCATCTTTATGAGAAGGGTATATATAAGTTTGTCATTCCGTTTGTAATTTCCACAATATAATTTTCCGATCCTATAAAGTATATATATTCTGGATCCTTATAGATAGCGAAGTCGATTAAGCCATGTCCGTCTGTCTGGCTGTCTGTCTGTCTGTCTGTCTGTCTGTCTGTCGGTCTGTCTGTCTGTCTGCCTGTCGGTCTGTCTGTCTGTCTGTTGAAATCAGTTTTTTGAAGTCCCCAGATATACTCGGGATCCAAACCTTCAATAATTCTGTCAGAAGTGCTTTCGAGAAGTTTGCTATTTAAAATCAGCAAAATCGGTTTAGGTCAACCAGAGTTATGAACCAATATGTGAGACCACCTCCATAAAAATTTTATATTTTTCGTCCATTTTATTGCAATATTTTGAAATATATTGCAGATAATACGATGAAATTTTGTATACGTTGTTTTTATGATAAAAGAGGAAAGTGTGCGGAAAATAGTAAGAATCGGTACATGATTTCTTATAGCCCCCATACAAATATATATATTCCCGAAATATGGCTTAATGATAAATAAATGCCTATAAAATTGGAATATCAAGACAAAATTCAGCAAAACTAAGTTTTGTGCAAAAATAAATCGCAAAACGAAATTTTTTTTAGTTCGGTCCATGTTTGACCATAGACCCCATATAAAGTCCACTTCCAAAATGCACTTAAATACATATAAAACAGATATAAATAATGTTAAACGGCTAAAATTTGACATAAATACTCTTTATAGGCAAATAAATTATTGTATTATTATGATAAATAAATGCCTATAAAATTGGAATATCAAGACAAAATTCAGCAAAAATAAGTTTTATACAAAAAGAAATCTCAAAACGAAATTTTTTTTAATTCGGTCCATGTTTGACCATAGACCCCATATAAAGTCCACTTCCAAAATTCACTTCAATACGTATAAAAGAGATATAAATAATGTTAAACGGCTAAAATTTGACATAAATACTCTTTATAGGCAAATAAATTGTGGTACTAAATTTTATGGTAGTCGGCCCAGAATTGGTCATAGCCCCCATACAAAAATCTTCCCGAAATATGGCTTAATGATAAATAAATGCCTATAAAATTGGAATATCAAGACAAAATTCAGCAAAAATAAGTTTTATACAAAAAGAAATCTCAAAACGAAATTTTTTTTAATTCGGTCCATGTTTGACCATAGACCCCATATAAAGTCCACTTCCAAAATTCACTTAAATACGTATAAAAGAGATATAAATAATGTTAAACGGCTAAAATTTGACATAAATATTCTTTATAGGCAAATAAATTGCTGTACTAAATTTTATGGTAGTCGGCCCAGAATTGGCCATAGCCCCCATACAAAAATCTTCCCGAAATATTGCTCAATTATACATAAATGCCTATAAAATTGGAATATCAAGACAAAATTCAGCAAAACTAAGTTCTGTGCAAAAAGAAATCGCAAAACGAATTTTTTTTTAGTTCGGTCCATGTTTGACCATAGACCCCATATAAAGTCCACTTCCAAAATTCACTTAAATACGCATAAAACAGATATAAATAATGTTAAACGGCTAAAATTTGACATAAATACTCTTTATAGGCAAATAAATTATTGTACTAAATTTTATGGTGGTCGGCCCAGAAATGGCCATAGCCCCCATACAAAAATCTTCCCGAAATATTGCTCAATTATACATAAATGCCTATAAAATTGGAATATCAAGACAAAATTCAGCAAAACTAAGTTTTGTGCAAAAAAAAATCGCAAAACGAAATTTTTTTTAGTTCGGTCCATGTTTGACCATATCCCCCACATAAGGTCCACTACCGAAATCCACGTTAATACTAATATATATCTTAAATATACCGTTATTATGTTGAAATTCTACGTGAAATATCCTCATATGCATGAAAATAACTGTTCCAATATTTAAGAAGATCGGCCCATAATTTGTCATACCTGCCATATAGAACCATTCCCAAAAAACAAATAAATTCGGGTCAAAAAATATTCTTTTCGGATTTAACCCATATTCGGTCCATATTTTATAATCATGATATATATCGTTGAAAAGGTATTTTTAATACCTTTTATTTAATGTATTACAAATTATCAGACACCGAGTAGTTCCCGAGATATAGGCCTATATATTTTCAACTTTAAGGGCCCGCCCCCTCGAAAATAGGCGTGACCGCCAACAATGCTGGTATCTCCTCTAAAAGCCCTATTTGGTTTTGTTTTTTTTTTAGCAAAATCACTAAAACCGAATTGTACCCCTTTTTTATACCCTTCACCATCGTGAGAAGGGTATATATAAGTTTGTCATTCCGTGTGAAATTTCCACAATATAATTTTCCGACCCTATAAAGTATATATATTCTGGATCCTTATAGATAGCGAAGTCGATTAAGCCATGTCCGTCTGTCTGTCTGTCTGTCTGTCTGTCTGTCTGTCTGTCTGTCCGTCTGTCTGTCTGTTGAAATCAGTTTTTTGAAGTCCCCAGATATACTCGGGATCCAAACCTTCAATAATTCTGTCAGAAGTGCTTTCGAGAAGTTTGCTATTTAAAATCAGCAAAATCGGTTTAGGTCAACCAGAGTTATGAACCAATATGTGAGACCACCTCCATAAAAATTTGATATTTTTCGTCCATTTTATTGCAATATTTTGAAATATATTGCAGATAATACCATGAAATTTTGTATACGTTGTTTTTATGATAAAAGAGGAAAGTGTGCGGAAAATAGTAAGAATCGGTCCATGATTTCTCATAGGCTCCATACAAATATATATATTCTCGAAATATGGCTTAATGATAAATAAATGCCTATAAAATTGGAATATCAAGACAAAATTCAGCAAAAATAAGTTTTATACAAAAAGAAATCACAAACCGAAATTTTTTTTAGTTCGGTCCATATTTGACCATAGACCCCATATAAAGTCCACTTCCAAAATTCACTTAAATACGTATAAAACAGATATAAATAATGTTAAACGGCTAAAATTAGACATAAATACTCTTTATAGGCAAATAAATGTACTAAATTTTATGGTAGTCAGCCCAGAATTGGTCATAGCTCCCATACAAGGACCACATCTGAAAAAGATATTTTTCCCTATATATATTGTATAAATATCGGTGCCGACTCAAAACTTTGTACAGATCATTTACATATATACAAAAATCATCCCACAAAATTTTGTGAATTTCGGAATAGGGCTTACTATTTTGACCTTCTGGAGAAATACTGATAATGTTAAAGATAATTTTTATGTTCATGGTTAAGACATTAATAGTTAAGAATGTCTAAGGAAAAAAGCTTAAAAATATTGATAATTTAAGATTTATTGGCGATTAATATAGAAATCGGTGAGGAAAATAGTCTACATACAGTAATAGCAACTCTTTAAATGAATAAGAAAATGAAGAAGATAACGGGAGAAACCCCGTTAATTTTCTTGATTTGCTTTATTTCCCAAACACTCCAACCATTTAAATTCAATGAGCGATTTGTAAAGCACGGTTTGACTTTAAAAATGGTAAACAGAAAAGAAATAGAACAGTCAGTTCGAAATTTGGCGGTAACCCTTCGAAAAGAAAAAAAATCTTATGGTGAAATTGCTAAAATAGTAAAATTAAGTCGCTCTACTGTGCAAACTATTATAAAAAAACATAAAAATACCAACAGTACCGAAAACAAGCCACGACCTGGAAGACCGAAAAAGCTTTCAAGACGTGATGTAAGTAGTGTCCTTAAGGAAATCCCGAAAGATCCAAAAATAAGTGCCCCAAAATTAGCCGAACATCTTGAAAGATGCTCGAATATAACTGTTTCATTAATAACAGTAATAAACGTTTCACATGATAGCGGCTTTAAAAGTAGAACAGCACGCAAAAAGTTATTTATTTCAGCTAAGAATCGGCAACTTCGCTAAGGCACATCTGCAGAAAGGAATACATTTTTGGAAGAACGTTATATTTACCGATGATAGTAAGTACAATATTTTCGGAAGCGACGGTCGAAACAAGGTTTGTATAAAACCGAACACTGCACTTGATCCCACGAATATTATACCCACTGTGAAACATGGTGGGGACAGTGTTATGGTGTGGGGAGCTATGGCAGCATCTGGGGTTGGTCGATTGGGTTTTGTTGAAGGTGTTATGGACAGATATCAATATAAGACCTTATTAGAATAAAATTTTAAGCCATCTGTGGAAAGCTTGGGCGTTGGAAATCAACATACTGAGCATATTGTTCGAGATTGGCTTCTTTACCATACACCAAGACAGCTCAATATACCTCCCCAGTCACCGGACCTCAATCCAATTGAGCATATTTGGGACTTATTGGAAAAATCTGTGCGAAAATATAATATCACAAACCATGAAAACCTGAAAACTGATCTAACTCGGGCATGGTCCGAAATTATGCCCAGTATTACGGAAAATTTGGTGATGTCTATACCACCTCGACTTCAGGGTGTTATTGAAGCTCAAGGTGGCCCTACAAAATATTAAAAATATTTATTTCCTTTATACACGCAGAAAAATTTAATTTTTTATTAAAATTTTAAGACTGTATGTATTCTGTTTTCTTATGAATTTTTATTGTTTTTGTTATTTCTGTTATTGTTATGCTTCGGAATAAGTTTTTTGTTTTATAAATAAATAATTTGTTTCGTGCTTTAAACATTGGTGCAACCACTTGACTGATTCGCTCTACGAATGTCTTAAAACACACAAAATAAGGGGTGTATGTAGAGTTTTTTCCTTAACTGTATATATCATTTTCTTTACAATATTCATTAAATATGAAATAAAAATGTTATGTTAATATATGTTAAACGTTAAAAATGGATTTTAAATTTCTTTTTTCAAAATGTATCTTTTCGGGAAAAAATTTATCTTTTTGGAAACTAAAATGTATCTTTCTCGAAATATCACTGGCAACACTGGTATGTATGTATTTAATATAATTATGCATCCACAACAAATGTGAAGGGTATATAAGATTCGGCATAGCCGAATATAGCACTCTTGTTTAATTTAACCCTTAAATGCATACTGTACCATATATGGTACATAAAAAAATTTACTTTTTTGAATTTTCCGGAAAAACGGTGACGAATTTATTGCCCCTATTGCCGTTCTCAACTCAACTAAGTTTGGTCGTCTGTCAGTCAACCCGACTTTAACTCTACATTAACTCTACTACATTTAAGTTGTGAATGGCAATACCGATTTATGAAAGACGACCAAATTATTAAAAAAGTTGTGAACCGTAATAGGGGCATATATTTAGTGAGTGATTTTATATAAGGGTAGTGTACTCACGATTCAGTGCATAAATAGAAAACCTATTTATGCCAACACAAGAACACCGCTATCTATAAGTCTCCAGAATGACTATTGTATTGTATATACATAATTACAGGCGAAATAGCAAAATCTAAGTTGCATCACTAGTTCTACTATATGCCCATATTGAAAGGTATAATAGAAATTTAAAAGAAAAACAATACATTTACTTCAAAATAATTTATTGAGCTGTTTTATGTTTAAGTATTTAGTTAAATTACTATTTTATAATAAGAAAAAATAAAATATTTAAATGTAGAATATACATACATATGTTATATGTAAGCGAAAAATTAATAAATAAATTAAATATGTGTATGGTCAAATACAAAATCATGATCAAATGCAATCAAAAGAATAAAATAAAATAATTACTTCAAAACACAAACAAATGAAAAAACTAAATACATATAGTTAAATATAAAAGTGACAAATACAAAAATGTGATTAAAATTTAAAAATTCGTATGAAATTACTTTTTCTTTTTATTTTTGCCCTGAGCATTGGGTTCGGGAGCACCTGTTAAAGAGACCAATTCCTTTTTAAGAGACAAAAGAACTTCTACCTCTGGCTTCCAAACGGAAGCATCACCAGAGGCCTTCAAAGTGCGCACTTTTTCCGCTTGTTTGGAAATTTTATCTTCTACATCCTTTACCTTGTGGGAATCTACTGAGGCTGCTGAAGGAGTGGTGGTTGTGGTAACAGTGGCGGCAGAGGCTTGAGCTTCTGCTAATTGTTTTTTCAAGTCTAAAAGTCTATTAACTTCTGGTTGCCAAACGGCTTTGTCTTTTGTAGAAGCCTTTATTTGACGCACTTTATCACCTTGCACCTGAATGGCAGCATCAAGATCTTTTACGCTTTTTGGTGCTGTACCATTTTGTTTAGTTTCAGTGTTGGTTGCTGCCTGCTTAGCTTGAGCTTCCGTTTGTTGTTTTTTCAAATCTGAAAGTTTGTTAACTTCCGGTTGCCATACGGCTTTATCTTTTGTAGAGGCTTTAAGTTGTCTTACTTTATCGCCTTGTTCTTGTATAGCCTTTTCCAAATCACCAATCGCTGTAGTACTGGTCTTCCCGCCAGCGGAACTTAGAACTTGAGGGCCAGCATATTTTTTTTTCATTTCATCGATGAAACTTTGTTCCAATTTAACGAACAATGGTGCTGGTTTGCCAATCTTGTGACCGGATGGTAACAAAATTGAGGTAAATGGTTTTCTGAAAGATTTAATGAAATAAATAATAATAATAATTTGGTAGGGTATGGGATATTATAAATCATTTTATATACATATATGGTATGTATTCTAACAAACTACTTACTCAGAATTTAATTGTGTCTGCTTAGCATTCAATTGTTCAAACATAGTTCTAGCCGTTGATGGCATATATGGGAAGATAAGATTGGCCAGGAGACAAGCAATGTTACAACATAAACCAATAATTGTAGCAGCTCTAGACTTCTGATCATCGTTGCCTTTAAGTAGCACCCAAGGCTGTGTGGATTGCATATAACCATTGCCATGACGTGATATAGAAAGCATGTGTCTTATGCCATCACGTAAACGAGCCTTCTCCATGGAGTTAACATAACCACGCAATTCACGGTTGATAAGAGCCAGCAAAATATGCTCGTCATTGGTGGGATTCATGGGAGGCACAATGCCATTAAAGTTCTTTTCGCAGAAGACTAAGCCACGATTAACAAAGTTACCCAAATTGTTAAGGAGCTCGGAATTGTTACGTGCCGCCAAATCATTCCAGCTAAAGCTAGAATCCTGACCTTCTGGACGGGCTGAAGCCAAATAGAAGCGCCATACATCGGCCGGAATGCCGGTATCCTAAATAAAGAATACATTCATACTTAAAGAAAAATCAAAGAATATTAATTTAAAACTTACCTGAGCATCATTGCCAAAGACACCAATACCACGACTTTTACTGAATTTGCCATCTTCATAATTCAAATATTCCGTGGCCATGATGTGGGAGACCAAAGTGTTGCCTTTGTTAATAGCCAACAAGGCACTGGGCCACACCACCGAATGGAAGGGTACGTTATCTTTAGCCATAAACTGAAAGAGCTCAACCTCTACACCCTTTTCGGGTTGCCACCACTTTTTAAATTCTTTGGAGTATCGTTTGGTCATTGATACATAACCGAATGGCGCATCAAACCATACATAGAATACTTTATCTTCGAAGCCCTTGTGTGGCACAGGAATACCCCACTTCAGATCACGAGTAATACAACGTGGCTTCAAGCCCTCGCGTATCCAAGCGCGTGTTATAACACGGGCATTATTCGTCCATCCGTTTTCAGAATGATCAATCCATTTACATAGTTTGTTTTCAATTTTAGGTAAGTCAAGGAACAATTGTTCGGAGGATCTTACAACTGGAGCAGTATTGCACACTTTACAGCGGGGACGTATAAGTTCGGTAGCATTCACCAGTTTACCGCACTTATCACATTGGTCACCACGAGCATCGTCATAGCCACAGCCGGCATGAGGACAAGTACCCTCAACAAAACTATAACGCAATAAATTAATACATTTGTAAACTTCTATAATTACTTTAAAGAACTCTTACCGATCGGCCAAGAAACGATTACACTTTTGACACAATAACTGCTCAACACTTTCTGTTAAAATGTAACCATTATCGTAGACATCTTTAAAAGCTTCTTGTACAATTCTAATGCAGAATGATTTATTTAACATTATTGTTGTTTATTATTAAAGTTATTTATTTGAATTTTACTCACTCTGTTTGATCTTGGGTTGTTGTGCGGCCGAAATAATCGAATCCAATGCCAAACCAACGATATATGCCATTGTGAAGTTCAAAGTATTTATCACAAATTTCACGTGGTGTTAGATTTTCAGCAAGTGCTTTATTTTCTGTAGCTGTACCGTACTCGTCTGTACCGGATATGTAGAGTGTGTTGTAGCCAGCAGCACGTGAGTATCTTTAAACAAACAGTGAACAAATAAATAAAAAGATGTGTTTCAGTAGTAAATTAAGTAATAATAAACAAAATTGCTCTATTTTGAAATGCTAGACTAATTTGATATTTCGTAGATTCATAAAGATTACGTTGCGTTACGATTTTTTAAAACCACAAATTCAACCTTGAGCTTTAATTATTTAAGGAAAAATTCAATTGTTGGTAACTATATGATCTTGCTCGTTATCGTATGGGACTTTGAGATATAAATCTTGACAAAGACATTCCCACGACAGCTGGTTTTACGCACCGGAATGACCCGAGATCACTCGGTCAAGGGCTGTCATCTCAGCAATTACTGATGTTACAACAACAGCAGAGACATTACAAAAAAAATTGTTGTGTCAGATTTTATAAGTAACAATGTACTAATACTAAAAATATTGATAATATTGATATTCTGACCATTTAGGCTTAATATTACGAAATAAATAAATGAAACTAATACGTAGCGAAAACTTTTAGAACAAGTTAAAGGAGCATTATGTTTTAAACATAAATATCTGAAAGGGATATTCGTATGCAGTCACCTTACAGTCATACTTATCTAGGTGGCCAGCAGACAAAATTGTCCAATCGCTAATTCTGCAGATATTGGCCGTAACTTATGTTTTAAATCTATTTATTATACATACATATCTTATAAATTAATGAATTACCTTGCAAAAATATCAGCGGATAAAACACAACCAATAATGTTGCCCAAATGTGGAACATTATTAACATATGGGAGAGCAGAGGTGACCAGCACATTGCGCTCACCAGCTTTAGGAAGAACTGTGCGGGGTTCCTTACGCTCTGGTACTGGAACAAATACAAAGTTATTGATGGCCAAATTAATTTCTTCGTCAGTAATGGTGTCAGCCAAAGTAGAACCAGTATCAGCCAAAAGATTGCCAACTTTGGATAAAGATACAGGCAATTTAAGAGGAATATGATATAGACCTCCGTACAGATTTGAGTTTTGCAAAGCATTAAAAGATAAATCTTTTAAAGGTTGCGTTGCCAACAGTGATTTAATATCAGGCATGGCACTTATCCTACGATACCAAACAAGAAGATTTTCAATTTGTTGGGCACCCTTTAATGTGCCATCCGGTGCGAGAAGGGACCACACTGAGAGATCAGCAGCAGTTAGTTTATCACCAGTCAAAAAGGGCATTTTTGATAAATGATCCTCTAGCTTCTTAACCAAAGCATTAAGTACGGGCAATGCGTTAGGATTAGCACGATGTCCTTGACCCATGTGATGTACCAACGCAGGTGCTAATAATGTTGAAGACCATTCAAGCCACTGGAGTAAATTAATAATATGTATATAATTAAAATAACCTTGAACAAGGTCAATGTTGATAAAATTAATTACAAACCTCATCCCTCAATTGGCCCTCATCAGGGAAGAAATATTTAGCCACTGCATCTGTCGAAAACAATTTTAAACCATTCTCCAATTGTAAAGTTGGTAAAACCAACAAGTCTTTCGATTTAATATCTGCAATAGAAAAATGTTGGTGTCTTAAAGAATTTAAATTGGTGGCACCCCTTGCACTTCTGCTTATAACAATCGATCAGATGTGTACTCATACCAAACACAAACAACTTACGCACCATTTAGGTTAACTTTTTCCACTGACACCTCACGTTTTGCAAATTTGGCCAATATTTGTAATTTCAGGCCAAGTGGATTGCCCTCATTTGTATAGATTTTCATTTTTGCTTTATGTTTGTTTTTAGCTAACACTACGAGTTTTATTAATTAAATTTAATAAATAACGTGGCAAAAGGGTTAAAATGTCTTCGTAGTTATTTTCACAGACTAGTCTGTGGTTATTTTTTTCTTCAACTGCAATTTTCTACAACTAGACACAATTCGTTGTCAAAAAAGTCAAGAAAAGAAAATGAGTAACAAAATAAAATGTCAAAAATTTTCTGGGTAGGAGAATGAAAATGTTAAATGCCAGGGACGTTATATGTATGCACTAAAAAAAATAATGTGACATTTGTGTGAAAAATATTTAATTTCAGGAATGTTGCAGAAAACAATAATATGCGTTTTTATTTTGAAATTAAAACACATTTTGAAATTCAAAAATAAAGCGTTAAAAATTTGTATGTCTAAGAAGCTTTCATATTTGATGTTATAGAGCTTTCAAGCTCAGGTATATATATTACTATATCTCTACGATTTGTAAACCTATCCGGACAATATGTATATATATATAATTTGAAAGTGCTTTGAAATAACTCTCATATAATGTGTAATATGCACCATTATTACCCCACTATAGCCAAAATTCAAAAAATTTAATTTCTCTTAGGGGGATTTTGTACAAAAGCATAAAATGCATAAAAATATGCTATTGTATGTATTAATATACAATTTTAAGGTGTGTTCACATTATGTGTATTTGTCATGTGGACTGTCACTTTTTCGCATGTCAAATTTGTACATATAGTCTGAACACCTTCAAACAATATCATGTGTTATTTCTATATGTGTAATACACATGACATTTTTTGGGATTCTAAATAAAATAGAATCTGGGTAGTGTCAGGGCATAGACTCAATGGAAATTGAAAGTATATGTACATCCCACTAAATATATTAAAAGCTTTCCGAGCATTTGGTCATATACCACGTGCTCGTTGCTTTTCTTTTTTTTTATTAGGAATTGCGATCGATTTAAGTAAGTTTGAAGTCGACCTATACCTTCATATAGGGGAATCATAAATGGTACAGTTAAACGACACCAAGCATTAACTAATGCAAGAGTGAGACGCAAATCTCTCGTAGGCAGCGAAAAAAGGACGCTCTGATAAACTTTAATACAATAATGACGCGCGAGTTCTTTTTTACCCAGAGTTGTATTATGGCACGTGTTTAGCAAATCAACCGCAGACATAAAAAGACTTACAGGAATGTGATGGAAGTAGAAATCGAAAACAAATCAGTTTTGGAAATACATTTTAATGCATTTATTTATTTATTTTTAAAATTTTTGTTTTAAGATTCTCTTTAGTAGCCCAATATCTTTATATTTTATGTGATAAAAGTTTTTCAATACAGAAATATTACGAAAAAATTTACTTCTAAAACTCATTTGTTTTCGATTTCCATCACATGCCTGATAGACTTAAAGACAGTAAATAGTAGCAATAATTATGAAAAATTAAATTGTTTCTTTAATTACCAATACGGCGAAACTTAAATAACTTATTTTTGCAAATGAATACGAAATTAATTCATTTCATTCATAATTTTTTCAAAAAATATTGTTATTGATAATTTTGTTCAAATTTAGCAGTTTTTGCATTTGGAAATCTGATTTTAATAGGCCTGAACCCTGAACAATATTTTTTGAAAAAATTTTGAAAAAACCACGGCTAACGAAATTTAGGAATTTTACTTTTAAAAAATTTGACATTTTTTTGTAATAAAATTTTTTTAAAAATCTGAAAAAAGGCAAAGAATACACTTTTTCTAAAAAGATTTATAGTGCACCAACTAAAATGTGGAATTAATAGTAGTTTAATTTTTGTAGTACTCATTTATGTATTTATTGTAATTTTCTAATCATACCATAAATCAATATATCGAGTATATAAATACCTTAAGGTATTATTAAACAAAGAAATCAACCGCAAATTGTATTATTTTTTAATGAATTAATTTCGTATTCATTTGTAAAAATAAGTTATTTAAGTTTCGCCGTATTAGTAATTAAAGAAACAATTTAATTTTTCATAATTATTGCTACTATTTACTGTCTTTAAGTCTATCAGGCATGTGATGGAAATCGAAAACGAATGAGTTTTAGAAGTAAATTTTTTCGTAATATTTCTGTATTGAAAAACTTTTATCACATAAAATATAAAGATATTGGGCTACTAAAGAGAATCTTAAAACAAAAATTTTAAAAATAAATAAATAAATGCATTAAAATATATTTCCAAAACTGATTTGTTTTCGATTTCTACTTCCATCACATGCCTGTAAAGGTGCTATCAGACGGGATGTATTTTACATATGTACTGTCAAATTTTCCAAGTTGTAGTAAAAGTTGTACACATCGTGTGATACATATGAAACTTTGCATGTGTAAAATACATGTGGAAATACATATGTAATTTTTTCGATTAGAGCACGCTCTATTTTCATGTGACAAACATAAACAAAACAGCTGGTTTGTTTTGAAAAAAAAAATAGTTTGAAAAAATATATTGTAAAGAAAAATTAAAGAAAATGGATAATGAACATGGAAAAGAAAGTATTTTTCGATTTTTAATAAATTAAATTATGTTTATTATATTTATTGCTGTTAGATTAGCCAAAAGAAGCAATTCTTGAAATTTATATACGTTAAAAACTCAGCTTTTGTTTACATTTATAGGTTATGTCATACGGAAAAACATTAGCAGGTGTGAAAGCAAAAATTATGAATCGTATGTAAAATGGAAATTTTGACATACATACGGAATTACATATGGGTAAGAAAAGTGACAGTACATATGTAAAATACATCCCGTCTGATAGCACCTTAAGTCTTTTTATGTCTGCAGTTGATTTGCTAAACACGTGCCATAATACAACTCTGGGTAGAAAAGAACTCGCGCGTCATTATTGTATTAAAGTTAATCAGGCCGTCCTTTTTTCGCTGCCTACGAGAGATTTGCGTCTCACTCTTGCATTAGTTAATGCTTGGTGTCGTTTACTGTACCATTTATGATTCCCCTATATGAAGGTATAGGTCGACTTCAAACTTACTTAAATCGATCGCAATTCCTAATAAAAAAGAGAAAAGCAACGAGCACGTGGTATATGACCAAATGCTCGGAAAGCTTTTAATATATTTAGTGGGATGTACATATACTTTCAATTTCCATTGAGTCTATGCCCTGACACTGCCCAGATTCTATTTTATTTAGAATCCCAGATTTTCTGACCATTTTTGGAGGAGCTCGAATTTCTCTGGAACGGCTCTGACAATTTTTTGCACGGAAAGTGTTTTATATTCAGTGGGATGTACATATACTTTCAATTTCCATTGAGTCTATGCCCTGACACTGCCCAGATTCTATTTTATTTAGAATCCCAGATTTTCTGAACATTTTTGGAGGAGCTCGAATTTCTCTGGAACGGCTCTGACAATTTTTTGCACGGAAAGCGTTTTATATTCAGTGGGATGTATACTTTCAATTTCCATTGAGTCTATGCTCTGACAGTGCCCAGATTCTATTTTATTTAGAATCCCAGATTTTCTGACCATTTTTGGAGGAGCTCGAATTTCTCTGCATTTTTTATGCTGAATAATTACATTACCGCTTAATTCCTAACATCGTTTTCGGGCTTTCTTGCTCTCGAAATTGCTAAAATTGGTTCTAGTTTTCGTTGCCCCTGAATTCCTAAAATCATTTGTTGCCACTCGATTCCCCTAAACGATATTAGAAAAGTTCCTCGTTTTCATTTCCGGCGTTGATATTAAAATGTTAAAATTGTAGTGACACTATTGAAAATATTATGTAAAATTAATTATCTCACAGACAATTTGAAGCCGACATAGGTACTAAGATTATATAGATGCCTCCTTGATCGACACGTACATATGAACTTTTTTTTGCCAGATTAAAAAGACAAGATATCAAATCGACAATTTTTTACTTTAAAAAACAAGTTTTGATACTGCTGCAAATTTTATGGTACAATATGAAGGAAGAACTGGGGGAAATCGATTCATTTCGTTAAAAACGAATCATATGGTATGTCAAATAATCTACATTCAGATTGAAAATGAAAAAAAAACAATATAAATGTTTACTTTTTTAATATTAAATTTTTTATATATACTAAGGCGGGCCAAATTTTTTGTCGATTAGAGCCGCCCCCTAGGATGATTCTATGGACAATTCTAAGCAACTTTGGTGAAGGAACTATGGGTCTATCTCGATTTTCGAGTCTCCCACTTTTCAAAAAATGAATGACTTGAAAGCAAGAAAGACTTTCAAAATAACTTATTCCGCTTTTCTTCCACTAAATTAATTTTTTTTTACACATGTTCTTATTTTTTAGGTTGAATTTCTGTTGAAAAAAATAAAATAAATATCAATTTTACCGCACATTTTTTCTCGGAAAATAGACGAAAAATATTACAATATGCATGAATTTCTCGACCCCAAAAACCCCCCATATACACATAAAAAAGATAATATAACGATGAATAAAAAATCGAATTTCGAATCAAAATGATGTTATAGGGAAAAAAATCATTTTTTGAAAAGTGGGAGACTCGAAAATCGAGATAGACCCATGGTTCCTTCACAAAAGTTGCTTAGAATTGTCCATAGAATCATCCTAGGGGGCGGCTCTAATCGACAAAAAATTTGGCCCGCCTTAGTATATATAAAAAATTTAATATTAAAAAAATAAACATTTATATTGTTTTTTTTTTCATTTTCAATCTGAATGTAGATTATTTGACATACCATATAAACAATGATTCGTTTTTAACGAAATGAATCGATTTCTTTTTTTGACTGTTGCTTAAAACGCGTGAAACGCGTAGACGCTTGGTGTGGACCTCCAGCTTAAGGATCCAGAATATGTATGTATATATACTTTATATGGTCGGAAAGTTATATTGTGGAAATTACAAACGGAATGATATATATACCCTTCTCATGAAGGTGAAGGGTATAAAACTATAACTGTTATGTTGTAGTTTTTTCTTTGGCCAGAGTGATAAATTTAAGATTGTTATTTTTTAAGCTAGAATGGCCTAAATTTGTTTAATGTAAATAAAAATACAATTTTTTAATTACAAAATTTTTCCCGACATTTCGTCGATTGTTTTATCGAAAAAGTCAAGAAAAAAAGTTATTTTTTAACTTTTAATTTTTAAGGCAGAAAGAAAAGTTATTTCTTGACTGATGGCTAGCGGGCGCCGCAGTAGTGCAGAGGGTGAGAACGTAAAGAATTCTGATGAGAGAAAGTGGTGTTTCTCGAAACACATGTAAATTCAACCAGCGCTAGTTTTATGCAATATTTAATTCATGACTTTTATTTTTGCCTTAAAATATTAAAAGTTAAAAAATACCTTTTATATTTTGAGTAAAATAATAAAAGTCAAAAATAACTTTTAATTTTTGCGATAAAAAATAAAAGTCAAAATTAAAAGTTGACTTTTATCAAAAAAGGCACAAATTTAAAAGTTACACAAAAATTTGCATGTACATCACCTATGTATCATAATGATAAGAACCAAAATTTTCTACGATCATTTTTTATGTGTGATTTTTTGATGTAAATTTTTAAAAATAACAGTTATTTTCTGTCCCTGGTATAGGAAAGCTCTAGTTATTGTAGTATTACTGTATATTAGTTTTTAATCTGGCAATGTTCTTTGTTTGAACATCTGTTTTTTAATTTTATGCTGACAGTATTTGTGTTTACCACAGACTAGTCTGTGGTGTTTACATTGTCAAATAGTTTGGAATTTATTTTTCGGAAAGTATATTAAGAAAATGGGTGAACGTAAAGGACAAAATAAATACTATCCGCCCGACTATGATCCTAAAAAAGGAGGCCTTAACAAATTTCGTGGTACCCATGCTCTCCGGGAGCGGGCAAGAAAAATCCACATGGGCATAATAATCATTAGATTTGAAATGCCTTACAATATTTGGTGTGATGGCTGTAAAAATCACATTGGTATGGGTGTTCGTTACAATGCTGAGAAGACTAAAGTGGGAATGTACTATTCCACCCCCATCTATAAGTTCCGTATGAAATGTCATTTGTGCGACAATCATTTTGAAATACAGACAGATCCCGGCAATTTAGATTATGTTATACTATCGGGTGCTAGAAGGCAGGAAAATCGTTGGGATCCCACACAAAACGAACAAGTTGTACCAGAAACTAAAGAAGTACAAAAACGTTTATTCGACGATGCCATGTATAAGTTGGAACATCAAGCCAAAGATCAAAAGGCTGGAGATCAAGCGAAGCCAATTTTAGAAAAGCTAATGGAGCGGAATACGACCGTTTGGAATGACTGTTATGAAGCCAATTGTAAACTGAGAGCTGAATTCCGGGTGAGTTTTTGAACAGCTTCCATGAAACAATCTATTAAAAATAGTATATGTTTTTGTAATTATTTTATTTATTAGATGAGAATTATTCCTCTTGCGAGTATTAATAAACAAATTTTAAAAAAATTTAATCGAAGTTGCCTTCAAGTTAAATATACAATTTATTTGAAAATAAATTTTATACACTACATTTATTTTTGAATATTTCTGTTATATGTCTTACATAGCCTTCCGTTGGAAAGCATAAATGCAAAATCATACAAAAATATTCAAAGAGGCACTAGCAAAATGTAATGCATTTTCTGGCCTGCTAAAGCCGTCATCAGCATTCTTTGTGTCTAATAGTGTTTTATTTTCAAACTCTGTATATTTAACTTTTTTTTATAAATTAGATGAGAATTATTCCTCTTGCGAGTATTAATAAACAAATTTTAAAAAAATTTAATCGAAATAATAATAACAGAAATATTCAAAAATAAATGTAGTGTATACAATTTACAATTTTATTTTCAAATAAATTGTATATTTAACTTGAAGGCAACTTCGATTAAATTTTTTTAAAATTTGTTTATTAATACTCGCAAGAGGAATAATTCTCATCTAATTTATAAAAAAAGTTAAATATACAGAGTTTGAAAATAAAACACTATTAGACACAAAGAATGCTGATGACGGCTTTAGCAGGCCAGAAAATGCATTACATTTTGCTAGTGTCTCTTTGAATATTTTTGTATGATTTTGCATTTATGCTTTCCTACGGAAGGCTATGTAAGACATATAACAGAAATATTCAAAAATAAATGTAGTGTATACAATTTATTTTCAAATAAATTGTATATTTAACTTGAAGGCAACTTCGATTAAATTTTTTTAAATATTTTATTTATTTTTTTTCTTTTTAGTCCAAGAAAACTGAATTAAAAGCTTTGAAAGAACTTGATGACAAACTACTGGCTAAAAGTAGTCTGGATATAACACTTTTGCCCGAAACTCAACAAGATCGACAAATGGCTGCTCTAATGAAACTTCAAAGTAAATCTGCACAGGAAAGAGAAGAAGAAAAACGTATAGATATTCTGCTGCAACCTACACTACCAGGTTCAACGCAAACAACTTTTGGTGGTCTCAAGCGTCAAAAGGCATTAAGTACGCATCTAGACTACAAACAACTTGGAATCAAACGAAAACAGAATACAAATGAAGCAAACGCAACCAAAAACAAGGAAAGTGAAGACTGTGAAGGCACAGATAAAATACCTGTTGAATGTGCAAATAAAGCAGATATGAATAATCCAACTACCTCTATAAATTCCACCAATGCTTGCTTAGCAACTTTACCTAAAAGTTTGGCATTAGTTTGTGATTATGACAGTTCCAATTCGCCAACATCATCTGAGAAATCATATAATAAAGAAAGCTAAATAATATTTACATATTTAATTAATTAGACTTTTATTAATTGTATAAATAGCAAAAGGAATTAATAGATTTAAGACAAATAGTTTATTAAATGCTTTATAAATCGGCTGTTACTACAACAGCTTCTGCAGCATAAATATCAGCGCCATTTTCTTCATCGCCAGTCGGTGCGTTATCATCCACTGCATACAGTATGTTTAACGCACGATTACACCATTCAACATATATTTCATTCTTTACAGATTCGTTTAAGCTGAAAAGGAAAATAATTATATATTGGTCATGCAACAGTTTAAAAAATATTCACCCCTATCGTGAATAAAAATTCCACATGAAATTTGTTCCCTTTTATTTTTTTAACATTGAATTTAAATAGGAAAAATGTGAAAAGGGAACAAATTTCCTGTGGAATTTTTATTCACGATAGGGGTGATTGATTTGCTGATCTGATGTGCTGTAAATCAAGTTCATCCATAAATTATTTTTACATTACAGTTTGCAATAATATTTATTATGAAGGTCATCGATCTCTAAATTATTTAGGGACTAAATTTTAGACACTAAAAAAACTGTTGTTAAATTTAAGAACAATCGCATAGTGTAACTATACAAGGTGAGTGCAGTAGCACAGCTGACTGACTTTTTTTACAATTTACTTATGTCAAAAGTATTTTTTATAAGGTGTTAATCAATTTTTTCGAATTAAAAATAGAAAAGTTATACGGATCTCACCATTATTGAGGCGATGGGTACAAGAGCCTAACTCACCTAAACTAACTTACAAAAATATAGAAATGTGAATAATGCAGAATTAGCATCCCAATTGCATCTTGTTAACATTATTTAGTACTAAAATATTTGTTATCTATCGATCGATCTATATATAACAGCACTTGACATATGTAAAATATGTAAAACCCCCACAAATTAAAAGAAAATGTTAAATTAACTCCAATAGGTATGCTTGTGGGTTAGGCCACACTTACACTCATCGCCTCAAATATGTATATTATTAAGCAATAGCTACTAGTAAAAGAAAATAATTGTTTACACAACTTTTACATACAAAACAGAGAATAATACAAATATGTTTTTGTTAAATATATGTATGATGTTAAAAATGCTAATAAATTGTTTATTTTTTAGTTGAGATTAATGTTTTATATCTTGCCTGGAATATAATTTTCTTTTAAATATAATATTAATGCCAAGATCAAAATTATCTATGAAATCAAAAGTGCAATTGTTTATCCAATTTTACAACTTTCAATCGACTTTCGGCACGTATTCATTCTTGTTATCCGATTGGCTTAACCCATTTAAAGACCAATTTAAAGCAAAACAATTGTTAAGGGCAGGTTAAATGCACAATCATAATATAAATATGTGAACTTTATGTACTAAGAAATTAAAAAAAAAATATTTTGTTTTCAGGTCATGACTATGAAATACATTACAGATTATACATATAAATACAAAATTACATACAAATTTAAAATTTTTTTAACAGCAAAAAAGTATTTGTTTATTTTTTTAATTTTTTATTTGTTAAACCAATCTTAATTACATTGTAATACAAAAGTAAACGAAAAAAAAAAAATAATCAGGGTTTCTAATATAGAAATTCTGTTTTTGTTGGTGTACATCTAACTCGTGTATTTTTGATGTGTTTCTTTTAAATTGTTGTTTACCATTGCAATGGTAATGGTAATGCATTGCCGATGTGAATAATGTATTTACAAGAATAAGGAGATATATTAAATATTCTGAACCTTTATTCTAAATCATTAACATCTGAAACTAAGATATGGTACAATATTGTTATCAATTGGAACTTAATTATTTTCTTGTTTTAATAGAGAGATAAGAGCTTCAATATTTATGGAATAATTTTACTATTAAACTGTAGTTGGTTGTTTACTTATACAAAATATGAAATACGCCCCTTAAACTTTTTCTGCATGTGATCATAAATTAATGTACATCTATATATATAAAATTGAATGTATGTATGTAACGTATGGACTCCAAAACGGCTGAGCCGATTTTGATGAAATTTTCACAGCATGTTGCTGTGACTCTGGAAGGAATAATAGGCTATATGAAGTTTTGATTGTACAAACGGTGGTGTCACCGCCCATATAACCATCGCCATATTTTGGGCATTTTTTGACCTATGTCGATGATATTTGGTACATATGGTATTAGGATAATTAGGAATACGTACCAGAAAAAAAGTGGGTGGGACCACGCCCCTTTTTAGGAAAATTAAAAATCGTAATATAGTCTTAACTACTGGACCGATCGTCATTAAATTTTCACAATAGGATATTCTTAAGAAATAATAAATTCTTGACTACGTAAGTGAACAAAGGGGCATGGCCTCGCCCACTAAACTAAAGTATTGCAATCAATACATTAAAATTAAATAAATAAATGTTTGTAAATATATAAATACGTTTTATTTTATAACGAGGAGGGTAGCGAAGCACACCGGGTTTAGCTAGTATTACAATATAATATGTCAATGATGTGGTAGATAAGTTTTTTAGTTCCAAGTTATTATTATTGGCCCATAATCATAGTCATAGAAAAAGCATACTTTAAGTAAAAGTAGACTTTTAAACAACAAAAACATATAAATTTTGTTCTGAATTTAAAACAAAAGCATGCTTTTTCTATGACTATGATTATGGGCCATTAAGTTTTTTTTTCAATTGATAATATTGAATGTTACACCGATTTCGAAGCTATGTACATATTTAAAATCGAAGTAAAAACACGAAATTTTCTTGGTTTTTGATACCTTATCATATCATTTTATTATGTCCATAGTCGTACGATTTGATCCGATTAATCAAATAATTTTTGAACTGCTGGCTACTCGTAACATTTTTTTAGTTCGGTGAGATGGTAGATTGATTTTGGCTGGTTTAAATTTGAGAAATTTTAAATATTCCGTGTAATTTCTGAAAATTCTATATAAGGTGTCTTAAAATTGCATATCGAAACATTTATTTAAAAAAAAATTAACGAATTTGTTTCACTAAAATATTCCTACAAAATGAACTTGAAGTCCTATGTTGAACACAGTTAAAACTACACATATTAAGTAAACATTGGGTCGAATTATTCATTTCGTTCCGCTATTGCGGAAAGAAATTTTTTGTGCGGAAGCATAATTTGAAATTATTCATTCCGTTGCTGCGGTATTTTTCCTTTTTGCGGTATCATCTCTACACAGACAATATTGCGGTATGCCGCAGGAATGAATAATTACATTTTACAAATCGATCGATATTTCTTTCCGCTTAGTTTAGCTTTCCGTGCGGAATCAATAATACCCCCATTGTATCCTAAGTAAACTAAAAATACATCATAAGTAAAAGAAACTGTAATAAGTCCCAAGAAGGACTTATAAGTCACGAACGCTGGTTTTAGAAGTTATACCAAAAAAGTAATAAAACTCCATCAGCTAACTTCAAAAATATTTAGAATAAAAGAATTTTTGAAAATTTGTTGTGTCTCCTGCAAAATTTGTGAAAAGTAATACATCACGTTTACTTACTAAACTAAAAAATTAATCAATAAATAAATCTCGCAATATCTATCCCAATTAAAGAAATGTGCAAATTGCTTAGAAACCCTTATACATCTATAATTTGTCCGACAACGAATTTGTTTGGGAAGATTTTCTATGCATCAAATATTAGTAAACACTCATAGGTTAACTTACATGGCTTCAATATCGGCAAGTTTCTTATAGTAAGTATTCCGTTCCAGCTCTATGCCCAACATTTGTTGGGTTAATTGTTCTTGTGTTTCCTGCAGCACACGTAGACTTGAAGGCGAAACCACTCTTTCCTGATGCTGTTGACCACTCTTGGGTGTTTTCAAAACATCCGTTTTGCGGGTTGTCGACCTTGATGATTTTGCACCGCTACTAAATGGCTGCGTTCCTGGTTTTCTTATAGGCTTGGGGGCAATTTGTGCGGCAGCAGCTAAGGCAGCGGGCACTTTTAAATTCTCCTTACCAGCCGAATGCGAATCGAAAAACTTCTTAAACCACTGTAAGAACTCGAAATTATCTTGGAATTTTCCTTTAATTAAACGATCAATGGGTACGGATTTATCTAAATTGAGTTTAATAAAAGCAGCTTGGAATAGCTTTAGGTTGTGCAGGAATTCGTGTTCCAATTTTGCATTGCATTTAATTTTTTTCAAACCAATTGTATTAGGGAACAAAAGTTCCATCATTTGGCAATATGCCACCCCTAGAAAGGTAACAAATTGAACGACAGACATCAAATTTATAAACACTGTGTGAAAATGTGTGCATATAAAACTTACCGGAGCACAGCTCTTCAATTTTTTTATATTGTCCATGTACGGTGCAATTGACCCACTCCAACATATCATGGCGAGACATTTTTTCCACCGTAGCACTAGTAAGTGAAACTGTGATTTTTAAATCTGGCATAATAATTATCTATTTTTCTTTTTGTAATATTTTCTTCTTTGTTTCAGCTTTTAATGCAGTTGCGAATAAATTGCAAATGAATATAACGGTATCAAAGCAATGAATACAGATTTCTATTAATAATTTGTTGTTATTTATTTATGATAATGTACGGTATATGTTGTTTGTGGTTTAGTTCAGCTCTCTTTAGAATAATACAACCAACTTCTGCACGAAGTGCATATGAAATGATCATAAAGATCAATTAGTTTTATTTTTGCACTGTTTCTCTTACTATTATTAACACTTTTATCAATTCATAATTTCATATTTATTAAATTTTTATCTCTATAATAAAACAATTTTTATTTTTTAAACTAATATGGACAAAAGTTTGTAAAAATGCTTCCATCAACTAATAATTAAATTATTAGGTAATTAATTTGGATACATTTTTAACAGCTCTGTTCATAGTACGCAAGCTGATGTTTAATCACTTTTTTAGTTTTTAAACCTCATACGAGTATACGTAAATATTAATTTTTTTACTAAAGAGTAAATTTAAACGTTTGCTAATACTTAATTTAATACAAATTATAAAGGATCTATGCCAGCCAAGATGTCAATAAGAAAGAGTAAAGAAACAAGTGATTTTGCGAATTTTTTATGTACTTAAACATACAGTGTGTGGATAAAGTATTGACATTTGACATTAACCCAAAAATTTATTTCTTATCAATTACTTTTCAAATAAAGATAATTTGCAACACATTAACATTAATATGTTATGGCATATGTATTTTGTTAGACAATTTTGAAATAAATATTGGTATGCAAATAACAATTTAATGCATGTAGAACTCGGTCACACTAATCTTTACAACATAAATTTGTCTTTACTAAAAAAATTGATTTTGTATTGCACATTTCAACTTCTCTATTATATTCCGCTATTCGTATTTATTATATTTCGCTTTTATTTGCGATTCTTTAAAAATGTATAGTGCGTAAATATCCAAATTTTCGTTTAAAATTGCAAATAGTTTTACTTAAATCTTTAACACTAAAGGTACGGTCACACTTGTCAAATATTTGCCGTAACCACTTAATAAAATATATTTGAACTCGTTTATTTATTAAAAAAAAAATCGTTTATTTAGAACAACGTCAAACAAATTTGTGCTAAAATAAGTGGTTACACTTTTTTGAGCAAATATTTACCTTAAGTTCTTTATTTAGACAATATACATAAATATGTATGTATATGTGATCATTAGGAAAACTATTTGATTTGTTTTCTTATAGTATATAAAATAAAAGGTAGTAGTATAAATTTATATCGGCAATGAATCAATTTCCGTAACATGTATGTACATATAAAAATGCATAAAAAACTATTTAAACAGTAATACTTGTATTGTGTAAACGTTAAAAAGAGTCCAAACAAATAAAAGTAAGAATTTTATCAATATGATTTGCAACGTGTAGCAAAATATCTTGTAAAGCTTGAATTTAAAATTGAGATAACTTTTTTATATTATACTATATTTCCACGGTACATGCTTCGCTCTCTATTCATGCTTCACACCCCAATCTTGTGCGAAACAACTTGCTTCACCCTACAAAATTTTAAGAGCGAATCAAGTAGATTCATATTGAATCTACTTGCGAAGCACGAAAAATTGCACTCTTCTCTAATTCTTATCGCAAGTTTATCTGCACTAGCTGTAAAAATTTAATATTATTGTAAACAAAGCATATTATTTTCTTGTTGCTGGAAGTAAAGAAAGTAAATACATACGAAGAATGTATATTTTTTTTCAAATAAGCTAACTAATTTCCACTCAGTTTTTTTGTCCATTAAAAAAAAATATTTTCCACAAATTGTAAATTCTGTTTTTTTATTCTGTTTGTTTATTAAAGACAACTGTCAAATCGAATCAAGTTTATTAGTCATGTAAACAGCAGGATTCATAAACATGATACGTTTATTAGTTATGTAAACAGCATGATTCATAAACATGATTCAGAAGGCGAAGCAGGTGATTCAAGTCATCGTGGAAACATAGTATTAAAGTAAAGGGATGAATCGGCACAAAAAAAAAAGAACTAAGAGGTGACTTCACTAATTAAATTTTTTTATTTAAACTCCTAACTTTAGCACAATATTCCCAACCCTAAAACATTTTTAAAAAATGTCTCTTGCTTTCAAATATTAAAACGTTTAGAAATTCAGGCGAGATTTCGAACTTTTCTTTTTAATTATAAACAGTTTTTATTTGCACACTGTAAAACTGCAAAACGGATGTATTGTTGCCACTATTTCCATGAAAATCAACATCAACAAATGATAAATTATAAAATAATACATTTCTAAAGGGAACAATTTTCCCTTCTTTTTCTTGGCATTTACAAAAAAGTGTTAAAAATAAAGATTTTCTTTCAAAAATATACATAAGAAGACACTTCCACTCTAACAGGCATATTCATAAAAATTTACAAGAGGTTTATGAACCATTATTAATTAAACATTATTGTTTAAAGTTGTATTCATAACAGATTATTAGCTAAACAAACTTTTGTAAAGCTTTGTTAAATCTAAAATTTTTAAAGCTGGTCCGACCCTAGTTTAAGGCTTTGTTTACATTTTGCGCATTGTTCATATTCAATTCAAGTTTAAAATTATAAAAGAAATAAATAAGTTTATTCTCAAATAAATAGGCTGCTGTAGCTTTATTGGTTAGCGCATTTGATCATTAAGCATGAGTTGGTATTTGTAGCCCGGGTTCGATTCCGTGCCGCTGCCACTCAAACAACATCAGTTTCTGATAATTTATCACAGCGTCCTCCTTCGGTGGTATAGCATTCAAACGTCACCGAAGGAAAATAATTAAATAAAGGCTATAAAATCAAGCTTTAAAAAATTATGCGCCTACTCACCATCAGAGGCGCTGCAATGCTGCACTAAAAAAACATAATGCGCATTTGCAGAGTTGTGATATAAAGCTTTCTTCTACTTTCACCACCTTTACTTCTTCAATCTATCCCTTTTCCAAAGAAAGTAACGCAATTATATATAGGCATATTAATTGCCTGAGTGTTACTTCTCTTTAAAAAAAAGTAATGGAAACCTCAAATTTAATAAGAAGAATAGGTAAGAAAAAGTTTTAAATAAAATATAAAAGTAGAATTTATTTTCATGGAAATGTTTACACAAATTTCAAATCAGCGGCAGCCAAAAATTAATAAAGAAAGGGTTGATCCCTTTCTATTCCGAATAACCAGTTTAAATTAAAATATCGTTTTAAAACAGTGAGAAAAATAACTAATCCTTGGATCGTAGAGAATATGGAACATAAACAGAATTTCAAGTGTTGATTGCTTTTCGTTGCTGGGAACGAAGAGATGAAAACAGATTTTAATAATACATAATAACAATGTAGACAACAAAACAAAATTAAATTGTTAGTTTCAGAACGAGTAGAGAGAGGGATGGAGCTTTAGAGAAATCGCAGTGAAAATATTTTTATTCTGTGCGATTTAAAAAACCACCTCTTTTTTTTATTACATATCAAGTTAAAAAATTTAATATTGTTTTTGCTACCTTTTAACTCAATCTACCATTGTATTTTTCGGATTGAAATTGTACCAAAAAAGTACAATTGTACCAACTTTGCCATCCCTGCTAAGCAAACCTCTCCTCAAGTACGATAGTGTGTTGAAAATGCGTACATAGAAAAGCGCGAATAAATAAATTGATGTAGATTTCTAAATACATAGTTAAAATTATAAAAAACAGATAAATGTATTTATTTTTTTTTGCATTTTATTAAATTACATCACAATTTAATGGTCACATAATCATTTTAAATTTTTAATATTCCCGTTTTCCGGTATTTATTTCGAACTTTTCTTATATTTAATTTATTTTTTTTAATGTTTTTTGTTTTACGTATTTTCCAATTGTTATTAGTAAATATTCAAAAAATAGTTATAAAAATAAGAAAACAAAAAATTTAAAATATGAACTGGAATTAATAAACAAGAAACTACTTCTGTGACCTGCAAATTATAATGTAAATTAATAAAATGCAACCACAACTAAACAAAAATTAATATTGTTACGATTTTTTCTATTCAATTCTATATTAACTGAAAAAATTATCATTTTATATATGAATGGGAAGCAAATTTCTCCTAAAAATGAGTAACTTGGAGACGTTTTTGCAGGTGTGAGTCTTTCCATGATGAACTGTCAAACAATACCATTCACGCGTGATCTGTGGAAAAAAGCAAATAAATCACACTTAGATTTCCTCTTGACCAGATCCATCGAAAGAGCTATCACGAACGAATTTTATATTCTATGCGAATGTTCATCTCGTCGCTCACTAATATATTTTAATTAATGTTAATATTATATTTATTATTTATGCTATACAAATTTAATAAATTAAGAGGATTCTACAATAAAAATGCAAAATTGATAATAGTTTCATTATAACATAACATTAAAAAAGGTAGCAGTAGAGTAGACATGGACATATACAGTGTGTCTACTCATTTTGAAGAGAAATTTGTTTTAATTCAAACATAAAATTGCAAAAAAAAATAAAAATTCCACGTGAAATTTGTTCATTTTTATTTTTTTAACATTGAATTTAAATAGGAAAATGTGAAAAGTGAACAAATTTCACGTGGAATTTTTATTCACAATAGGGGTGATTATTTTGCAGTTGATAGTAACATTGGATTTTTTTAATTTAATGTTTTTTGTTAAAATAATACGAATAATTATTTTACAGCTTTAAAACTAGGGCAAATAAATTAAAAACCTTTGTGATATGTTTGGTCGCGGAAGTATTTAAAATTTACCACAGAATGGTTGTCCAAAATCAATAAATGGTGGGGAGTAGTGTGTTAAACTTTATCTCGATATAAATACGTTTAAAAGATTTATGGAGGTTAAAGAAAATTACGAAGAGGGTCTTATATGGGAGTTTTGACTATTTATGAACTGACTATTATAAAATTGGATTACACGTAATTTGTACATTAGAAACTCATTTTTGTTACATTTTATTCGGATAACAACATTTTTAAGAGATTTATGGTCCTTAAAGTGATTTTCGGAAGTTGGAATTATATGGGAGCTACGACTACTTATGGACCGATCAACATAAAATTCTACCATATTATATGTATATGTACCAAACATATTTGTGTTCAATATTATTTGGATACCAAAATTTTTGAGAGAGTTATGCTCTTTTAAGTAATTTTCGGAAGTTCGACTTATATGGGAGCTACGACTAATTATGGACCGATCGTCATAAAATTCTATCATATTATATGTATATGTACGAAACATATTTGTGTTCAATATTGTTTAGATACCAACATTTTAAGAGAGTTATGCTCTTTTAAGTGATTTTCGGAAGTGGGCCTTATATAGGAGCTACGACTAATTATGGACCGATCTTTACGAAATTTGTAGATGTGATTAAGCTTCATTTAGTACTCATTTGTGGTGAAATTTGTTTGCATACTTGCATAATTCAAAGATTTATGACCGGTAAACCCCAATTTCGGGAGGACATTTGTATGGGGAACAGGTGAAATAATGGACCGATTTCCACCAGTTTCAATCCCATCCATCCTTGGGCCGAAAAAATATCACGTACCAAATTTTATCGAAATATCTTCAAAATTGCCAGCTAGCCAGCCAGCCAGACGGATGGACGGACATCGTTAAATCGACTCAGAATGTGATTCTGAGTGGGTATGAGACCAATATTTCTGGGCGTTACAAACATATGCACAAATCCAATATACCCTCCCCACTATGGTGGTGTAGGGTAAAAAAACAGGGTGCTGAGAGTCATTAGATATCGAGTAAAATTATTCGTAATTTTCTTATTTGAGATTATGGCATTCGATATCGAGCAAGAAATTTAGTACATTTTATCATAATTTCGATATCGAAATCATTTGTTGCGGGCAATTGTTCGCAGCAGGAATAATTCTGCAAAAAAAAATGGAGAAGGAATGAATCAGAACTATAGACAGAGTATTCACTTACCTGTTTTCCACATGATAGGGTCGAGTTCATCCATCCTTGTGTGATGCCCACCACGTCTAGTCATTGTCAGTATTTTTGTTGTGTATAGTTCTTTTTTTTTTTTGTACGCTTAATAATACATCGTACAAAATTCTATTTATTTAACATTTTTGTGCCCAGATGCTGGCATATATTAAAAAAAAAAAATTTTTAGAGTGTTTTTATTGGTAACTTAGGACAAATTTAATAGATTTTTATTTATTCTAATGTTTATGTAGTATTTCGATTATAACTCTTTTGTTTTTCTTTGTGTTGATATTTGTACCGGGTGACGCATACAAAACAAAAAAAAAAACAAAAAGGAAAAGGGTATGATAAGTTGTTGGTAACGCAAATATGATATTATTAATTAGGATGAATGGAAAAACCTAAGGACGCTCAAAAGAAGGGGAAAACAGGGAAAGAAACAGTAAGGGTTATAAAAGGATGGCGGGGTGATTAAGTAGAGAGGAAAAGAAAGGACAACAACATGGAATGACGTGATCTATATGCGAGCGAACAGATTACATAACGATAACGGTAGGAAAATACCAAAGTAGACTGTCACGTTAGGAGGGGAAAAACGATACATAAGGATGTATGATAATGTAGATGTTGAATTAAATAAGAAGAGGAACCGCTAGGATTAGTAAATAGGGAAAAGGAAGAAGAAGAAGGTTATTTAAATTAAACAATGCAAGTTATAGGGACATTTGCTTTAGCAAACTGGAGAGTGAAGCTTCCAGTGAAAAAAAAAAATAAATAAAAGTTGAGCCTTTTTTTTTTAAGAAAATTAAGTTCAAAATAAGGAAAGTCGAAGTGAAGTGCAGTATAAAAGCTAATCCAAGAAGAGGAAGTTATATAGTGTTGAAAAAAAAAAAAAAAAAAAGAAGAGGAGTGAGACGTAAGTGTTGTGAATATGGTCGATTATAGTGAGGATTGATTCTAAAATGTTTGTGTAAATGTATTTCTTGTAGCTGGCTAATTGATTTGGAAGGCAGATAGCAATTGAGGAATACTGGCCTCCCATGAGAAGCTGCATAATTAGCCAGGTAATCTTTTTACTCTTATATTCTATATATTTTATTACCAAACCAATATATAAACGGTGATTATTGGGGAAGTCTAACCTTTATGACGAAAGACCTACCGAGTTAGCTGAAAAAGTAAGGAAGAAGGAATATAGATACGTACAAGTTCAGTGTTCGTGTTTTAACGTAACTATTTCTACATGCATCTTTGGGCACCTGCAGAAAAAGAAAAAGTAACAAAATCAACAGGTAGAAGAACGAATACATAATCAGTGCTTGTCAAACCGTGGGAAACAAAAGAAAAAACAGAAAATTGTGAACTAAACATTTTTTATATATTAAAAATTAAGTGTGCCTAATAGTGGTGTTATTCGTGAAGCAAGAATTGTGTGATATCGTGAATGTTTAGTGTATGTATATAAATCTCTAAAAATAGAAACATATGTGTAGGGAAACGGAAATAGTATCGAAAAAGCCGCAGATTTAGAAAAATTTATGAATTATGATTGACGGGAAAAAGGGAGATAAATAAATATATATATCTGGAAATCAGTGCTCGAGAAAAGAAAACGCGATAGAGGCAAGGGAAAGATTATTTTTGTAAAAGATATAAAGAATTACATCTCAGGGAGCTCCTTTAGAGTATTTTAGTTGAACCGAGGTCCTAAATTGGAAGAAATAAATACTTAAGCCCTGATAGGAAAATATACAAAAGATATATATAGGTATTTACAAAAAAAAAAAAAATATATATATGGGGTTTTTTTTTTTGCGGTAAAATAAATAAAATATGCATGTATAAAAGAAAAACAAATAATTAAGAAAAGAATTTGTAATATTAACATTTAGATTTTTATTGATAGAATTAGGTGAATATGCTGGAATTATATTTTTATGTAGTGATAGTCATTATTATTAAATATTGGTATTTGTATCATTATCATTAAGTAACAGAAAAAAAAAAAGAAAAATTTACCTGTAATAAATAATGTGAAATTTTTTGTAAGATTGAAACGAAGATGTATCAAGAGTAAAAATATAGATATGGCAATGATGGACAGGTAAGTGAGTGATCGGAGTCGAGCGGATATGGGTCGTAGGCGACTTTGAGTAGGGTGCATCACTGCGACATGGTTGGGTGGGCTAGGTAGACTAACATCTGTCTCCATAAAAGTAGGTATTGTGATATGTGGATGTTAGGGGTTTTTGTTTTCTTTGTTTTTTTTTATAAATTTTTTTTGTTGTTCGGAAGCGCAGCTGGCGAGAGGGTTGGGACCTGCCCGGATGAGATGTATAGAGAGCTAGCTGGAAAACTCGCCAAGCGAAACTGGGTGTGACGCTAACAAAGACGACGTCGCCCCATAGCGGAACTTAACGCACTAACAATAAAGACTTCCCGCAACAGAAATGGCGCCCAAACAAATGAGGCAACTTAAGTAGCTTTCTCAATCCTTGAGAGGTAACTTGAGGTGTACGTGATAACATGTATGACACCTAAACATGTAAATGTAGGGTATATCGAATTTCTTTTTTTTTTACCGAATAGCGGGCGTGAAGCATATTGCAGGTGTTGATTTGCATAGCCACTCTAGTATGATAGGGAGTGTTGTATGTAGGTGGACTACTTGGATATGTGGATCGGCAAAGCAGTACAAATATGGAAGTGATGACAGTAGCTTGAGAGTGACCCAGAGTGTCCCCAATGGTAGTGTGTTCATTCCAATTTTGTTGATAAAGTTAGATTTTTATTTATCGTTTTTTTTGTCGAGGTAATGTAATCTCCGATAGCCTGTCGTATCATGTGTAGATCGAAGCGTGTAGTATCGGAAGTGCAGGCGTATACTCGTCCTGAATGTGAAATTTTTTTTTGTGAGTTCGAATGTGAGGAAGTGTTTATCAAAGGAGATGCCCTTATGATTATTGATAGCCTGTCATGAGCATAAGTATGTAAATCATGAAGAGTGTTGTATCAATGGGGTAGGGGTTGTTTTTTTTTGATTTTTTTTATGATTTTGTTTTATTTGATTTAGAATGTTGTGACTATGGATAATACGATGTGAGATAGCCTTTCTAATATGGGATGAGAATGTTGTATCTTATATCGTAGGTATCTTGTCGTAATCTCGGTCGATGTTGTGTCATGAGCGAAGTACGACAAAACATAGTTGGGGAATTTAAATCCATTTTTTTTGTTTGTTTGTTTTTAAAATTTCCACATATCAGGTATTTACGAAAATAGAAACCGCTGCGATGATCACCTCCGTCTATCATTGCCAGAACTAAAATAAGAAAAAGAACGTATTAAAATCTAAAGATTTATAACATATTTTAAACAATTGTTATAGATATGTCTGTGATTTCGCTGGTATAAGTTTTCATTGTTTTTTTTTTGAGCCTTGAAGATATATACATATGTGTTTATATGAAGTGATTCTGTTTAGTATTGATTTGTTTATATCTGAGTATCAAATGAATTTTTTTTGTGTGAACATTCAATGAGTGAAATCGTATTTTTATTATTAGAATTTTTTTAAATAAGCGATTAGTGTATTTGAATTATTTTTATATTATTATTTAGTCGTATTAATTGTCTTTATTTATTCTTATATTTTTATTATCTTATTATATATTTTTTTTTTACAAATTAGTTATTTTACCTTTTTTTATTATTATTATTTAAACTTTGATTACTTTCTTCTTAGATATTACTTAATTTTTTTTATTATTTACTTTTATTTATTATTTTTTCTTCTTAGATATTATTTAATTTATTATTATTTACTTTTATTTTTATTATTTTTTATTATTATTTTTTTTTGATTTTTTTTATTTTTTTTGTATTTTTTATTATCGTTTTTTTTTATACATTCTTTTCTATTTTAAATTGTTTCCATATCTATTTTAAATTTCTTTTTGTGTGCGTAATAGTATTTAATTTTTGTATTATCCTTCTAACTCAGTGGGGTATGAATGCAAATACTCAATCACAAGTGAATAATAGGAAAAGAAATAGACAACCTCAATTTGATTTGAATAGATCGATTCCACACGCGTTACCGAAAGTCCGGAAGACTATTAATATTAATAAAATAATGCCGAATCCCATAGAACCTAACAGATCTCAATTTATAGATTTGTCTCAGACAATAAATACCGCTAATCAGGCAATGAATATAAATCCCAGTAGTTCTAGTGGTACAGGCAATAATGCAGGGATGGAGAACATAACTCCGGAAGTCAGGGAGATGGTCACTGACGAAGCTATGGCGGTGCAGAGGTCTTTAGAAGACAAAGTAAGAAAAATGGTTCAGGATGAGATATCAGGTGTGAAAAGTAGTATTTCTGAATTAACAAAATGTATAGCAGAACTTTCAAAGGGAACGCCACAAAACCCAAGGTCTGCGGTAGAGAACGGAAATTATAATAATCCCACGGATAATAATGTGTCACAAACGAACGGAAGATTAGATGTTAGAATAGCATCAGAAGATAGTTCCGATAGAAATTCTACGTCCAGTAATAGTAATATCATAAATCCGAATCATAATAGTCACCTACCGGGTACTAGAATGCAATCGATTGAACAAGCCAGAATACGGGTTGATAAATTAGGAGTGATATTTGATGGTAATCCAAGCCATATTAGCATAGACGACTTTGTTTTTCGATTAGAACATTTGCAACTACATTATCAAATACCATGGTCAGAAGTACTGAGGGATTTCCACTTGTTAGTTTCTGGTCCAGCGAGGGAATGGTATTGGTTATTTGTAAAAACTCATGGAGTGTTTGACTGGCCTGGACTACGGCATGCGTTAATAGGACAATACAAAACGACGCGATCAAATTTTGAAATAATGAGAGAGTTAGTTGAGCGCAAACAGCAAAATGGAGAAACGGTCGATAGTTATTTTCATGAGATGTGCAAGCTACGATCCAGGTTAATACAACCTATCCCGGAATACGACTTGATAAAAATAATTAAAAGGAACATAAGAGAAAGCGTAGGTAGAATCGTATATCCGATCGGAGTGTCTTCGGTGGAACAATTGCGAGTCGAATGCAACGAAGCTGAAAAGAATTTTCCTAGGAGAGATGTCCGGCATATACAGCCAACAACACGTCCATTAAGATATGTCAATGAAATTTATGTAGAAAATGATGCCGAAATGGGAGGTGCAAGTCCTTCAGATACCTATGAAGAAATTGCGGCCTTGAATACAAACCTACAGCAAAGAAGAAATCAAGTTACTTGTTGGAATTGTAGGCAACCTGGTCATGTGTATATGGATTGTACGTCTTTGGAAAGGACAATATTCTGCTATAAATGCGGAAGACCGAACGTGATAACGCCTAGATGTCCCAACTGCCAATCGGGAAACCCATTCAAGGGCTTGGGAACAAAGGGGGATCCAAGCTCGAGCGGAAATTTTCCCCCAAAGGAAAATTAATGCAAACAAAGATTATTGATAAGACACATAAAGAAATTAGAAATGAGCTCGTGATACCTAAAAATCTTCCACAAATGCGACACTATATTCCCAGGAATGAGAGACAGTCTTATTATAACCGAGTCAGGGAGAAAATTTTTGGAAATGGAAATGGTCAGAATAAAAAAACTGATAATCGTATTCGCAGGGTGCGAAAAAAATTCGCAGAAAGACGAAAGAATAGAAAGCTAGTAGTAGAATCCGTTAGAAGAGCAGGTCAAGACAGTGCAACAGATTGTAGAAGTTTTGCAGAGGTTGACATAGAAGGAAAGATTATCCGAGGTTTGTTAGATACAGGTGCAACAGTTAGTATATTAGGAAAAGAGTGTAGGGAGTTAGTGCAAGATTTAGATGTAGATATCCAACCGATAGTGACAAGTGTCAAGACAGCCAGTGGTAAATGTCATAGAGTATTAGGTAAAATAAATGTGTATGTTAGCTATACAGGTCAAAAGAACAAAATGTGTTTGTATCTGTGTCCGGATCTAGAACAATCATTATACTTAGGAATCGATTTTTGGAGACTATTCAAGTTAGCCCCAGAAGTGATAGGAGTGAGTGAAATTGATATTGAAAAATTACAAAAGGATTTTACATCGGAGAAAAACGATTATAAATTAAGACCACACGAATTGAACGAAAAGCAAAGAAATAGGTTGGATAAGGTAATCAGCGAGTTTGATGCTTTTGAGGAAAAAGGACTGGGATTGACCAATTTAGAGAAACATACCATAGAATTAGTTGAAGGAGCAGTACCTGTAAAGGATCGCTATTATCCTATTTCCCCAGCGGTTCAGGAAATAACGTACCAGGAAATAGATAAGATGTTAGAATTGAAAGTGATAGAAATTAGCGATAGTCCATGGAGCAACAGAACTACAATCGTCCGAAAACCGGATAAAAATCGTTTTTGTTTAGATGCAAGGAAATTAAACAATCTAACAAGAAAAGATGCGTATCCATTACAAAACATCGATGGTATAATTAGTAGAATAGATGAAACCGTTTTCATAAGCAGCGTAGATCTAAAATATGCCTTTTGGCAGATCAAGTTGGATGAGCAAAGCAAGCAATATACAGCATTTACTGTGGCAGGTCGCCCACTATACCAATTTAGAGTGATGCCATTCGGGTTGTGTAATGCTGCTCAAAGATTATGCAGGCTTATGGACAAGGTTATACCGCAGCGACTAAAAGAAAACGTATTTATTTATCTGGACGATCTTCTAGTGATTTCTAGCACATTTGATGAGCATATTAGACTTTTAAGTGAAGTAGCCGAATGTCTTAAAAAGGCAAATCTGACAATAGGACTTAAAAAGTCACAATTTTGCTTTCAAGAGCTAAAATATCTTGGCTTTATTATTGGTGGTGGGATGCTAAAAACTGACCCCGAAAAAGTCCAAGCAATTAAAAATATAAAGATACCAAAAACTGCACGTGAAGTTAGGAACTTTTTAGGCACCGCCGGGTGGTATAGGCGATTTATAAAAGATTTTGCAACAATATCAGCGCCTTTAACAGACACTCTAAAAAAATCAAACAAGTTTATGATGACAAATGCAGCAATTGAAGCTTTTGATAAATTGAAAAAAGCATTGACATCTGCTCCGGTACTGAAACATGCCGATTTCAAGAAACGATTTTATATTCAGTGCGATGCGTCTGATTATGGGGTAGGTGCTGTCTTGTTTCAACTGAATGATGAAAAGGAAGAACATCCGATTGCGTTTTATTCTCAGAAACTGAATTCGTGTCAGAAAAATTATAGTGTCACTGAGAAAGAATGTTTAGCGGCGATTCTAGCTATAAAAAAATTCCGACCATATGTAGAGATGATGCCATTTACGGTCATCACTGACCATGCCAGTTTAAAGTGGTTAATGACCTTAAAGGATCTAAGTGGTAGATTAGCTAGATGGTCATTAACACTTCAGGCCTATGATTTTGAGATAGAGCATAGAAAAGGTTCTGAGAATGTGGTAGCTGACATGTTGTCTAGGGCTCCCCAAAATATTTCTATAAATGAACTAAGTCAAGACGAAATACTTGATTTCGAAACTACGGAATTCGAAAGTGAAGAATATTTAAACCTAATCAAAGATATAGAGCAAAACTCTGAAAAATTACCGGATCTTAAAGTAGTCAATGGTAGGGTATTTAAGAAAACCGGGTTTGATCAAGCAATAGAAGAAGACTTTAAATGGAAATTATGGATACCGGAGAATATCACTGTGACCATTATCGAAAAAGCCCACTCAACAAACACTGTAGCTCATGGCGGGGTAGCAAAAACTATAGAAAGAATAAAAAGGTATTTTTATTGGCCCAAAATGGTAAATCAGATTAGAAATTTTGTCCTTAATTGTCAGATTTGTAAGGAAACAAAGCCTTCCAATCAAAAGTTAATGCCTAGCATCGGTGCCGAAGTAATCACCGAGCGACCTTTTCAAAAATTGTATATTGATTTCCTTGGCAAATATCCAAGATCTAAGAAGGGAAATTGTTATATTTTTATTGCGGTAGATCATTTTACCAAATTTACTTTTTTAAAGGCAATGAAAGAAGCTACAACGGTCAATGTGATACAATTCCTAGTAAATGAAATATTTCTAAAGTTTGGGGTACCTGAAACAATACACAGTGATAATGGGGCACAATTCATAGCAAAAGCTTTCCGAGAAATGACCGAAGCGTATAAGATAAACCACATAAAAACCGCTGTTTACTCCCCACAATCAAATGCGTCTGAAAGAGTAAACCAGTCCGTGCTTGCTGCGATCAGGGCCTATCTTAATAACGACCATAGGGACTGGGATCTCTATCTATCAGAGATCGAATGTGCTTTAAGAACTTCTGTTCACTCGGCAACTGGTGTAACACCATTTTTCGCTCTATTCGGTTTTCATATGTTCTCATGTGGGTCAGACTATAAACTAGCTAGAAAGTTGTTATCTTTATCTGAACACGAACTCTGCAATCTTGATAGAAATGAGAAACTGGAATTAATTAGACAGAAAATTAAAGATAATCTTCATAAAGCTTATGAAAAATCGGCAGAAAGATACAACAAAAGAGCTAGAAATATAAAATTTAGACCAGGTCAGGAAGTATACCGAAGGAACAATGTATTGAGTGATTTTAAAAATAATATCAATGCAAAATTTTGTAAAAAGTTTATAAAATGTCGTATTATTCGTCCCGTAGGAAACAATATGTATGAATTAGAATCGATGAAAGGGAGATCTATAGGCGTCTTTCATGTTAAAGATATCAAAGTTTAATAAGCAGTGAGATAGCTTAGAATCTGTGATAATGTCTGTGATATATAAGGTGCAATATTAGGTTTAAGAAAACAAATTATTTTTAGAATTACATATATGGACATATAAATATTTTTTAGTATACAATTTTTTTTATTTTACAAATTGTGATTTTTAACACTCTTGATTATACAAATTCTAAATGTTTGTTTTCGTCCTAATAGATATGACATTATATAATGACTTTTGGTAATACCTAGATTCATAAGCTTAAGTGTTTACTTTTAAACCATACCTATACACGTACCTTTTATCTAAGTGTGCAATCTCCCTAGTTGTAGTTTAAATTCATATTCAAATTTTACCTTGTGAGTACCTGAAAGGAAATAACAACATCAACAGAAAGTAACATTCTTATCGAAACCAAGTTTCTCTAAACTTCCCTAATATTTGCATCCCAATGAATTCCAGTATGACCATTAAAAATCCTGCATCTGAGACTAGCAGATGATATAATTTTTTTTAAAACTTCTCTACGTACAACCCTATATAAAGAAAGGTCAGAAAAAGTTCGAACACCAAAATTTTAGCGCATTTAGTAGTGCGAAACTACTTACATGTAAAGGCAATTACTCCAAATGTCACCAATAAGGCCAATTATGAGGTAAATAGACTAGGCCCGGCTAGATTAAGATGAGACTCATGTCAGGGTGTGGGAGTTCCCCACGTTGTATTAATGTTCATAGGAAAACATACCCGCACACCGTTTCCTTTCGTGTCCACTCAACGAAAACGGAGTTTTGTTGCGGGCAATTGTTCGCAGCAGGAATAATTCTGCAAAAAAAAATGGAGAAGGAATGAATCAGAACTATAGACAGAGTATTCACTTACCTGTTTTCCACATGATAGGGTCGAGTTCATCCATCCTTGTGTGATGCCCACCACGTCTAGTCATTGTCAGTATTTTTGTTGTGTATAGTTCTTTTTTTTTTTGTACGCTTAATAATACATCGTACAAAATTCTATTTATTTAACATTTTTGTGCCCAGATGCTGGCATATATTAAAAAAAAAAAATTTTTAGAGTGTTTTTATTGGTAACTTAGGACAAATTTAATAGATTTTTATTTATTCTAATGTTTATGTAGTATTTCGATTATAACTCTTTTGTTTTTCTTTGTGTTGATATTTGTACCGGGTGACGCATACAAAACAAAAAAAAAAAACAAAAAGGAAAAGGGTATGATAAGTTGTTGGTAACGCAAATATGATATTATTAATTAGGATGAATGGAAAAACCTATCTAAGGACGCTCAAAAGAAGGGGAAAACAGGGAAAGAAACAGTAAGGGTTATAAAAGGATGGCGGGGTGATTAAGTAGAGAGGAAAAGAAAGGACAACAACATGGAATGACGTGATCTATATGCGAGCGAACAGATTACATAACGATAACGGTAGGAAAATACCAAAGTAGACTGTCACGTTAGGAGGGGAAAAACGATACATAAGGATGTATGATAATGTAGATGTTGAATTAAATAAGAAGAGGAACCGCTAGGATTAGTAAATAGGGAAAAGGAAGAAGAAGAAGGTTATTTAAATTAAACAATGCAAGTTATAGGGACATTTGCTTTAGCAAACTGGAGAGTGAAGCTTCCAGTGAAAAAAAAAAATAAATAAAAGTTGAGCCTTTTTTTTTTAAGAAAATTAAGTTCAAAATAAGGAAAGTCGAAGTGAAGTGCAGTATAAAAGCTAATCCAAGAAGAGGAAGTTATATAGTGTTGAAAAAAAAAAAAAAAAAAAGAAGAGGAGTGAGACGTAAGTGTTGTGAATATGGTCGATTATAGTGAGGATTGATTCTAAAATGTTTGTGTAAATGTATTTCTTGTAGCTGGCTAATTGATTTGGAAGGCAGATAGCAATTGAGGAATACTGGCCTCCCATGAGAAGCTGCATAATTAGCCAGGTAATCTTTTTACTCTTATATTCTATATATTTTATTACCAAACCAATATATAAACGGTGATTATTGGGGAAGTCTAACCTTTATGACGAAAGACCTACCGAGTTAGCTGAAAAAGTAAGGAAGAAGGAATATAGATACGTACAAGTTCAGTGTTCGTGTTTTAACGTAACTATTTCTACATGCATCTTTGGGCACCTGCAGAAAAAGAAAAAGTAACAAAATCAACAGGTAGAAGAACGAATACATAATCAGTGCTTGTCAAACCGTGGGAAACAAAAGAAAAAACAGAAAATTGTGAACTAAACATTTTTTATATATTAAAAATTAAGTGTGCCTAATAGTGGTGTTATTCGTGAAGCAAGAATTGTGTGATATCGTGAATGTTTAGTGTATGTATATAAATCTCTAAAAATAGAAACATATGTGTAGGGAAACGGAAATAGTATCGAAAAAGCCGCAGATTTAGAAAAATTTATGAATTATGATTGACGGGAAAAAGGGAGATAAATAAATATATATATCTGGAAATCAGTGCTCGAGAAAAGAAAACGCGATAGAGGCAAGGGAAAGATTATTTTTGTAAAAGATATAAAGAATTACATCTCAGGGAGCTCCTTTAGAGTATTTTAGTTGAACCGAGGTCCTAAATTGGAAGAAATAAATACTTAAGCCCTGATAGGAAAATATACAAAAGATATATATAGGTATTTACAAAAAAAAAAAAAATATATATATGGGGTTTTTTTTTTGCGGTAAAATAAATAAAATATGCATGTATAAAAGAAAAACAAATAATTAAGAAAAGAATTTGTAATATTAACATTTAGATTTTTATTGATAGAATTAGGTGAATATGCTGGAATTATATTTTTATGTAGTGATAGTCATTATTATTAAATATTGGTATTTGTATCATTATCATTAAGTAACAGAAAAAAAAAAAGAAAAATTTACCTGTAATAAATAATGTGAAATTTTTTGTAAGATTGAAACGAAGATGTATCAAGAGTAAAAATATAGATATGGCAATGATGGACAGGTAAGTGAGTGATCGGAGTCGAGCGGATATGGGTCGTAGGCGACTTTGAGTAGGGTGCATCACTGCGACATGGTTGGGTGGGCTAGGTAGACTAACATCTGTCTCCATAAAAGTAGGTATTGTGATATGTGGATGTTAGGGGTTTTTGTTTTCTTTGTTTTTTTTTATAAATTTTTTTTGTTGTTCGGAAGCGCAGCTGGCGAGAGGGTTGGGACCTGCCCGGATGAGATGTATAGAGAGCTAGCTGGAAAACTCGCCAAGCGAAACTGGGTGTGACGCTAACAAAGACGACGTCGCCCCATAGCGGAACTTAACGCACTAACAATAAAGACTTCCCGCAACACATTTTTCGATACGATAGCTCACGAATGCGGTAATTTGGCCCCAGGCTAGTTAAAAACCATTTGTTTTGGAAATAATGAAAATAAAAATTTTGAGTGTCGGCAATGAGTTATATTCTATGACGAAAACAAATGCAATATTTTTGGTAGGTTCTAGTGCAAGCCAAATAAAGCCTTAAGTATAACAATACAAAATCCACGGCTAATTATGATGGCGTTTCTATAGTGATATGGAACTGCATTTCTGTCAATGGAGTTGGTAATCTTTTATATACTGATGATATTATTGACCACCATGCCCGGGGGCGAGGTGTAGGTGCTCAATCACCTAGACCACACCCCAATGCGGGCTAGAAATGGTTACTAGTTCCATGAACTCGCAAGGGTTCGAAACTAGATTGAGTGGAATCTGGTTTTACCAGAGGAAGGTCGCTGTGGTTACTAGTCCCATGAACCCGCAAGGGTTCGAAATTAGGTGGTTACTAGTCCCATGAATTTGCAAGGATGCGAAACTAGATAGAGTGGAATCTGGTTTACCAGAGGAATCTCGCAGCCGACTAGAGTCTTATCTAGTACTGCGGGATCAGTTATTGCCCGGGGACATATCCCTAGTTTAATTATTAGGGTGACTGTCCCTTAACTGATGATTGGTTGAGGTCACTTAGGTGTACACGCAGTTGCTGTGGTTATTACCCAAAGCGGGGAGAATGGCATTTGATTAAAGGTCCGATGTAGGCTTGCGTAAGTAAGCATACTTCAGACTATCAATTTGTCCTAGGTGCTGTTGCCTATCTCAAACAGAGCCGTTGAAAGTGGCGGAGGCTCTTAACTCTGTGCTCAGGAAGTTATGGCAGTTGTGTTGGTCGGTCTTTGGACTTGGTTCGATGCTTGCAGATCATAGTCCTTGACCTCATATGATCATTGCAATGCTGCGTTAGTACTATGCTTTTCGTTGTCCTGGGCTATGTTAATTGTACTGCAGCCACGGACGGCAGGGATTAGATAGCCTAATCTCTTAAGCAAGGTGATCTTTACATTGATCTTGCAGTCATATATCGAGAAATTGCTAATTGTGTGACCCCTGGCAAGGCACACAAAGTATTTTTTCTGTGAGGCATATTCCTGTGTCTTGCAGGGGCATACAATGCGGTTGACCTACCGAGTCCGTCCTGCGTTTGAGTGCGCTGTGAGGATAAGCCAACTTCACATTAAACTTAAACACATTGACCACCATGCCCATTCCGAAAGCAAAAATGGATATACAAAGAAATATTGTTATTTTTAACATTATAATGACTCGAAAAAGACAGTTTTAGATGTTAAAATTTAGCTTTTGTACAGTAGGTGCCAAACATTTGCCAACGTTTAATTCTTTTTCTTTCGGCATATTTAATGTTCACAGCAGTAGGCAATAAGGAAAGAGTTCTTGGTAATAATAATTAGAATATTTAACTGATTGTTCGACCTTTTTATTAATTAAACAATTTTATTTTTGGAGATTAAGGTCAGGTTTTATTTTTTTATTTTTTTCCAATATTTCGCTACACAATGTGTAGCATCAATAAAAAAAATAACAAGTAAGAGTGCTATATTCGGCTGTGCCGAATCTTAAATACCCTTCACCTAAGCGTAATAAGAAATACAGAAACTACACTAGACTAGAATATCCTAATGCTGTGTTTTCTATTCAGTGTTAGTGCAAATTTTATTAGTATTTGATATATTGTTTGAAAAACAATTTTACGACCGACATAATTTATGTTAAATATTTTGAAATGTTGTCTAATTTTCACCATTTTTAATTGATTTAATTACCAATTCTTACCATAACTTACAGAGTCTGTCTGATGTTCATAATAATCTTCAGTGTAATTTAACAAACAGAGTATAAACAAGTAAGAGTGCTATATTCGGCTGTACCGAATCTTAAATACCCTCCACCTAACCGTACTAAGAAATACAAAAACTACACTAGACTAGAATATCCTAATTCTGTGTTTTCTATTCAGTCTTAGTGCAAATTTTATTAGTATTTGATATATTGTTTGAAAGACAATTTTACGACCAACATAATTTATGTTAAATATCTTAAAATTTTGTCTAATTTTCACCATTTTTAATTGATTTAATTACCAATTCTTACCATAATTTACAGAGTTTGTCAGATGTTCATAATAATCTTGACTGTAACAGAGTATAAAAAAGGATTACAATTCGGTTTTAGTGATTTTGCTAAAAAAAAAAACAAAACCAAATAGGGCTTTTAGAGGAGATACCAGCAAAAAAAAAAAATTGTTGGCGGTCACGCCTATTTTCGAGGGGGCGGGCCCTTAAAGTTGAAAATATATAGGCCTATATCTCGGGAACTACTGGGTGTCTGATAATTTGTAATACATTAAATAAAAGGTATTAAAAATAGCTTTCCAACGATATATATCATGATTATAAAATATGGACCGAATATGGGTTAAATCCGAAAAGAATATTTTTTGACCCGAATTTATTAGTTTTTGGAAATGCTTCTATATGGCAGGTATGACAAATTATGGGCCGATCTTCTTAAATTTTGGAACAGTTATTTTCATGCATATGAGGATATTTCACCTCGAATTTCAACATAATAACGGTATATTTAAGATATATATTAGTATTAACGTGGATTTCGGTAGTGGACCTTATGTGGGGGACATAGTCAAATATGGACCGATATTCTCAAAATCCAGCAGTTAGATTTAGGCATGTATGTAAATGATCCGTGTAAAATTTTGGATTGGTACCCTTATTTATAAGCGATTTATGAGTATTAAAGGGATTTTCCGAAGAGGCCTTTATATGGGGCATACGGTTAAAAATAGACCGAAATTAACAAAATTGTGTGGAATGATTTTTGTATATATGTACATGATCTGTACAAAGTTTTGAGTCGGTACCGGTATTTATAAGAGATTTATGAGTATTAAAGCGATTTTCGGAAGAGGGCTTTATATGGGGCATGCGGTTAAAAATAGACCGAAATTAACAAAATTTTGTCGGATTATTTTTCTACATATATGTAAATGATCTGTGCAAAGTTTTGAGTCGATACCGATATTTATACAATATATATAGGGATAAATGTCTTTTTCAGATGTGGTCCTTGTATGGGAGCTATGACCAGTTGTGAGCCGACCACCATAAAATTTAGTACAACAATTTATTTGCCCATAAGGAGTATTTATGTCAAATTTTAGCCGTTTAACATTATTTATATCTGTTTTATACGTATTTAAGTGAATTTTAGAAGTGGACTTTATATGGGGTCTATGGTCAAACATGGACCGAACTAAAAAAAATTTCGTTTTGCGATTTCTTTTTGCATAAAACTTATTTTTGCTGAATTTTGTCTTGATATTCCAATTTTATAGGCATTTATGTATAATTGAGCAATATTTCGGGAAGATTTTTGTATGGGGGCTATGGCCATTTCTGGGCCGACCACCATAAAATTTGGTACAATAATTTATTTGCCTATAAAGAGTATTTATGTCAAATTTTAGCCGTTTAACATTATTTATATCTGTTTCATATGTATTTAAGTGCATTTTACAAGTGGACTTTATATGGGGTCTATGGTCAAACATGGACCGAACTAAAAAAAATTTCGTTTTGCGATTTATTTTTGCACAAAACTTAGTTTTGCTGAATTTTGTCTTGATATTCCAATTTTATAGGCATTTATTTATCATTAAGCCATATTTCGGGAATATATATATTTGTATGGGGGCTATAAGAAATCATGTACCGATTCTTACTATTTTCCGCACACTTTCCTCTTTTATCATAAAAACAACGTATACAAAATTTCATCGTATTATCTGCAATATATTTCAAAATATTGCAATAAAATGGACGAAAAATATAAAATTTTTATGGAGGTGGTCTCACATATTGGTTCATAACTCTGGTTGACCTAAACCTATTTTGCTGATTTTAAATAGCAAACTTCTCGAAAGCACTTCTGACAGAATTATTGAAGGTTTGGATCCCGAGTATATCTGGGGACTTCAAAAAACTGATTTCAACAGACAGACAGACAGACCGACAGGCAGACAGACAGACAGACCGACAGACAGACAGACAGACAGACAGCCAGACAGACGGACATGGCTTAATCGACTTCGCTATCTATAAGGATCCAGAATATATATACTTTATAGGATCGGAAAATTATATTGTGGAAATTACAAACGGAATGACAAACTTATATATACCCTTCTCATAAAGATGAATTGTATAAATAGGATTTAGAAAGTGGTCGAAAATTAAAAGGTAGAATAATTTCCTACCAAAAATTGATTTTTATATAAAATTATAAAATTGTCTCTAGAACCTTTACCATTTCTTTTGCTGTAGTTTATCGCTAGCGGTTGCAATTGTAATCAGGCTTTGAAACTAAGATTTCTTAAGTCCTGGCGCATGTGTGTACGTTTAAATTTGTGTATATATATATTCATTTTCTAACACATTAAAAACACATTATTTAGAAATATAAAATTGACCTTGAATTTCTTCTGTTTAATGTAAAAGATTCAAGGTAATTTTTAAGTAAAAATATGCTGAGGAAAATATTCCAAATAAATCTAGAAATATGCTGCTAAAACAAAATTTACTAAAACTTTACTAAGCAAAATCGTGTTACTTATAGTGTGTTTGATAAAGATATTTTATTTAGCTGAATATTAGCCTCACTCTATGTCTTTGTGTGATTTAATTTTAGCTATTATCGTAGGTATTAACGTAGTTAGTTCAATTTTAGTTTTAATCATTGGACTTTATATAACTTTATTTTAGCTTTAATGATGGATATTTATAGAGTTAAATGTTAGGTTATATAGCTCAAGTTAAGCTTCAATAGTAGGTCTAAAAATAGTTAATTTTTAGCTTCATACGTTAGCCTTTTTAAAATAATTAAATTTTAGATTTAATTATGCAATCTTAGCTTTAAATAGATCACTTTTGGCTTTAATAGCTGGTATTTTAACAGCTCAATTTTCGCTTTATTCGCAGATCTTTAAATAGTTAATTTTTGGCTTCAATATTATTTTTTAAACAGCCGACTTAGCTCCAATAAATGGTCGCAGAGAGTTTAATTTTAAATTAAATGTTCTTGTTCTTTATATTGTTTAATTTTAGCTTCGATTGTAGGTCTTTTACTCTTTCGATATAAGTTTTCATTATTAGATTCGATTCCATTTTAGCTTCACTCAATATATAAGGCTCTATACATAGGCCAAATATAAAATTTCATAGTACTACGTAACAGGCTTCAAAATAAAATTATTAGCAGAATAAAAAGAAAACACATAAATAAAGAAGACTTTCTAACCAAATAGAATAACTGAAGAATATAACAAGTCTTAATAGAAAAATGCAATAAATCTTATTCTGAAACTAACTTTTCTTTTTCACTTTTGAAATATATTTTAGTAATGTCTAAAAGTACAATTACGTTCAGAAAGAGCTTAAAATTTCAAACTACTTTCATATAATATTGGTAAATAGCAAGACAAGTCATTGCTTTGTGTACAACAGGATGACAAAACTTCGACCAAATGAACAAGAAATATGTTTTATATTCTTATGTGTGGAGAAAACGTCTCGTTTAAAGCTTTCATTGTAATTTTTAAAATATTCTGTGTTTTTCTGTGCCAATTCCATTTGATGGCAGACATAGTTAATGCATTGATGGCTTGTTAAGACCGGGCCTTATATTCATCAAATGCATGTCACAAAAACATATCGTCTGACTGTAACTTTTTATTACAAGCAACACTAAAATAGGATGGAATGTACAGCTGGTAAATTTTTGCTGCATTTAACTGTCAAACTTCATATGTATATTAAAAACATTTCGCTGTAATAGTGAGTTCGTCTACCTAAATCTGTATTTCCTCTTTCAATCCTACGTACATAGAAATAAGCATGCGCGAAAAGAGCTGCACTAACATATTCGGAACATATTCGATTTACCTTTATTTTGGCTTAGACGGAAAACAGCATATTGCAATTAAAAACAGGTACCAAATACTCACTAGATATGAACTTTAGTTGTCATGAACTTGAAATTGACGGCTTGCAAACAACACCTAATCCCAGGAATGTTTTTCTAAGAAAATTTTTTAAAACCAAAACCCACACATTCAAATGCGTAAATAGTTGTCGCGTTGTAATTATATGTGCATTATCTATAACAGATACTGTTCAAGAATTTTTTGTATAAATACTTGCATTAGTTGCAAAAAAAAATCAGTTGAATTCCGACCGTCATCATGGAATCAACTCATCTCTGCTGCAAAATGCTGAAAACTCGAAAAAGTTATTCGTTGGACGATTCGTGGGGATTAAAGGCTGCAAAATGCTGAAAACTCGAAAAAGTTATTCGGTGGAGGATTCTTGGGATTGCAAGTTGCTCTTTATAAATTGTTGACAAACTACACATAAAAAATATTCTACAATTGAAATCTTTGAAATGCTGAAAGCTCGAAAAAGTTATTCGTTGGACGATTCTTGGGTGTTAAAATCTTCAAAAGGTTGAAAACTCGAAAAAGTTATTCGTTGGACGATTCTTTGGTGTTACAAGCTGCAAATATGAAGCGAAAATAAAATAATTTTACGCAAGACTTTGGTGTTACTCTTAAAAAACATTGTTAAAAAATGTTTTAATAATCTGTGCTGAGGGGTTACTCTCTATCGCGATGCAAAAGCAAATGCGATGCGATAACCGTACAATTTGTATGCTTATCGCATCGCATTTGCTTTCGCATCGCAATAGAGAGTAACTCCCCTGATATTGTAAATTTTGTAAATAGACTTAATGTAATGTAATGATTTTAGTTTATATTGTAAATAGAGTTAATTTAAGTTATTTACTTATTAGTTTTAAGATGGTAGCTGTAAATAAAACTCCTAAAAAACAAAATTTTTAAAGCTTTTTATTTATTTCAAAGGAATTTTTTTTAAAAATTTACAACTTGAAAAAAAAAGTTTTAAAGAAAAATTTCCAAAAATTTAGAGGAATTAAATTCATGAATAAAATTCATGAATTTTTTTATTGCAGCTGAGTGGAGTTGAAAAGAAAGAGTGGTAGAAAAAACGGCACGATTTCTGTTTTCAAAAGAAAATGTTGTATATCGAAACACCAGAATATTTTTAAAATACGAATGAACAAATATATGTATATAATAGGACAATAAATCAAACATGAAATGAAAATATACATTAATATTTTTTCACTTCAGATGAAATCTATCTAGTAGGCTTGCTTAAATTTTCTTCATATTATTTGTTATTTCTGAAAAATGTTCGAAATTTTCCTTGATAATTTGTTATGTTTTCAGTTACAAAATGAAAAATTAGGCACCTACAAGCAATAATATGATTCTTTGTTGCAGTACTTATTGATTTATTTTGAAAAATTGGCCGATATACAGTTGTTTCTTGAGTGTAACTTAACAGAGTATAAAAAAGGGGTACAATTCGGTTTTAGTGATTTTGCTCAAAAAAAAAAAAAAAACAAAATCAAATAGGGCTTTTAGAGGAGATACCAGCAAAAAAAACATTTGTTGGCGGTCACGCCTATTTTCGAGGGGGCGGGCCCTTAAAGTTGAAAATATATAGGCCTATATCTCGGGAACTACTGGGTGCTTGATAATACCCTTCCAACGATATATATCATGATTATAAAATATGGACCGAATATGGGTTAAATCCGAAAAGAATATTTTTTGACCCGAATTTATTTGTTTTTTGGAAATGGTTCTATATGGCAGGTATGACAAATTATGGGCCGATCTTCTTAAATTTTGGAACAGTTATTTTCATGCATATGAGGATATTTCACGTAGAATTTCAACATAATAACGCTATATATACGATATATATTAGTATTAACGTGGATTTCGAGAGTGGACCATATATGGGGGATATAGTCAAATATGGACCGATATTCTCAAAATCCAGCAGTTTGATTTAGGCATGCATGTAAATGATCCGTGTAAAATTTTGGGTTGGTACCCTTATTTATAAGCGATTTATGAGTGTTAAAGTGATTTTATATGGGGCATACGGTTAAAAACAGACCGAAATTCACAAAATTTTGTGGGATAATTTTTGTATATATTAAAATGATCTGTGCAAAGTTTTGAGTCGGCACCGATATTTATACAATATATATAGGGAAAAATGTCTTTTTCAGATGTGGTCCTTGTATGGGAGGTATGACCAGTTCTGGGCCCACTGCCATAAAATTTAGTACAATAATTTATTTGCCTATAAAGAGTATTTATGTCAAATTTTAGCCGTTTAACATTATTTATATCTGTTTTATGCGTAGCGTACCGACTACAATTATTGGCACTACAAAATATTGCCCTAATTATTGGCACCTCCTACTTGCATAGCATTTAGGAGACATCGTTAAAGTCCCGTTGGTTCTAAATTCATTTTATCTCACTCTATGATCTCTTTCCATCATTTTTTCTGAACTGATGCAAAACATTAAAACGCTCAGTTGCCTGTAATCTTCCTAATAAGAAGGGTGTTTTGAAAGAGGGATTGTGCGCTGTTTTTAGTGTGGGTTTCAATAGCGAGCAGAAGTTTGGTAAATACCATTATTTTTTTATTTATAGATTTTTTAATTAAGCCTTTTGATTCATTGACATACTAAAACATTAAATAATCTAGTTTTACCTTAATAAACACAATATTTCCAAAGTATTGTAATAAAACATCAGTGCCAACAACAGGTTCCAAAAAACTATAATTTCTATTATTGGCAGGTGGTGCCAATAATTGAATTTGTAATTACTACAATAATTGGCACTGCCACTAATTGTACCTTTTTTTAGTGCCAATAACTGAATTTTGTGTATTTTCAGAATTTTTGAAATGCCTAAAAAACAATTCATATGAAGAAAGTCTTCTGAAAGCTTTGTCCGAAATTAGGGATGGCAAAATTTAAAAAAAGCTGCATCAAAAACTTATGGGATACCACGGTAAATGCTACAATTTCGCTTAGGCCCTAAATTTTCTAAAATTCTACCAGGTCCACCAACCATTTTAACAGAAGCAGAAGAAGAAGCCATTGTCGATTGGGTGAAAGTCTCTCAGCGGAAAGGTTTTCCCAAAAGAAAGGAAGACGTACTCCATGCCGTTAAAGACTTTCTCGATGTAAATGCGCGGCAACACCCTTTTGGAGAAGAAAATTTGCCGCGTAAAGGATGGTTTACTTCATTTTTAAAGTGCATCTAACATTAACCTTTAGATGCCGTCTCATCCGCCATCGACAATGTAGCTGCTTCTGACATTTTTGGCTGGTTTGACAAGATAAAAAACTACTGGGTTGAAAACAACTACTTTGCTATACTATCCGACCCTACCAGAAATTTTAATGGAGATGAAACCAAGTTCATGCTATGTCCTAAGGCTAAAAGTGTACTAGCAGCAAAGGGAGCTAAAAATATATACGATGTAGACAGAGGTTTAGCAGTATTCATGACACCACCGATGATCATTTATCCTTACAAAAGAATGAGGGATGAAATTCGAAAAACTATCCCGAAAATTGGGGTTATGGAATAAGCGATAACGGTTGGATGACCAAGCAAAAATTAAACCAAATATAAACCTGTTAAATATATTCTATTTTTTATATAGCTAATATGAATTAATGCGTAAATAAAATTAGTTTAGCTTATTTCTCTTGTTCAACAGAGAAAGAATTATCACAATCCTCTACCTAGCTAACTAGTTAAGTTTTAAAAGTTTTTTGAGTTACCATGGTGCCAATAATTCAACTTTTAGGGGTGTTAATAATTATGGTAATGTGCCAATAATTATAGTTTTTAAAGGGCCAATAATTGTAGTCAAGTGCCAATGACTATATAATTTAATGTGCCAATAGTTGTACTTGAGTGCCAATAACTATATTTTTTTAAAGGTTATTTTTATTTTAATTACTAAAAATCGCACAGAGTTTATATTATTATATCAAAAACTGTATCTAATAGAAAACATATCAAAGAATTAAACAAAAATAACACAAGATAGGCTCTTATAAAACCAGACGGTATATCCCATGCAACAAGTCGAAAATTCCTTATGGGTGCCAATAATTGTGGTCGGTAGCTATTTAAGTGAATTTTGGAAGTGGACTTTATATGGGGTCTATGGTCAAACATGGACCGAACTAAAAAAAAATTCGTTTTGCGATTTCTTTTTGCACAAAACTTAGTTTTGCTGAATTTTGTCTTGATATTCCAATTTTATAGGCATTTATGTATAATTGAGCAATATTTCGGGAAGATTTTTGTATGGGGGCTATGGCCATTTCTGGGCCGACCACCATAAAATTTGGTACAATAATTTATTTGCCTATAAAGAGTATTTATGTCAAATTTTAGCCGTTTAACATTATTTATATCTGTTTTATATGTATTTAAGTGCATTTTGGAAGTGGACTTTATATGGGGTCTATGGTCAAACATGGACCGAACTAAAAAAAATTTCGTTTTGCGATTTATTTTTGCACAAAACTTAGTTTTGCTGAATTTTGTCTTGATATTCCAATTTTATAGGCATTTATTTATCATTAAGCCATATTTCAGGAATATATATATTTGTATGGGGGCTATAAGAAATCATGTACCGATTCTTACTATTTTCCGCACACTTTCCTCTTTTATCATAAAAACAACGTATACAAAATTTCATCGTATTATCTGCAATATATTTCAAAATATTGCAATAAAATGGACGAAAAATATAAAATTTTTATGGAGGTGGTCTCACATATTGGTTCATAACTCTGGTTGACCTAAACCGATTTTGCTGATTTTAAATAGCAAACTTCTCGAAAGCACTTCTGACAGAATTATTGAAGGTTTGGATCCCGAGTATATCTGGGGACTTCAAAAAACTGATTTCAACAGACAGACAGACAGACCGACAGGCAGACAGACAGACCGACAGACAGACAGACAGACAGACAGACAGCCAGACAGACGGACATGGCTTAATCGACTTCGCTATCTATAAGGATCCAGAATATATATACTTTATAGGATCGGAAAATTATATTGTGGAAATTACAAACGGAATGACAAACTTATATATACCCTTCTCATAAAGATGAATTGTATAAATAGGATTTAGAAAGTGGTCGAAAATTAAAAGGTAGAATAATTTCCTACCAAAAATTGATTTTTATATAAAATTATAAAATTGTCTCTAGAACCTTTACCATTTCTTTTGCTGTAGTTTATCGCTAGCGGTTGCAATTGTAATCAGGCTTTGAAACTAAGATTTCTTAAGTCCTGGCGCATGTGTGTACGTTTAAATTTGTGTATATATATATTCATTTTCTAACACATTAAAAACACATTATTTAGAAATATAAAATTGACCTTGAATTTCTTCTGTTTAATGTAAAAGATTCAAGGTAATTTTTAAGTAAAAATATGCTGAGGAAAATATTCCAAATAAATCTAGAAATATGCTGCTAAAACAAAATTTACTAAAACTTTACTAAGCAAAATCGTGTTACTTATAGTGTGTTTGATAAAGATATTTTATTTAGCTGAATATTAGCCTCACTCTATGTCTTTGTGTGATTTAATTTTAGCTATTATCGTAGGTATTAACGTAGTTAGTTCAATTTTAGTTTTAATCATTGGACTTTATATAACTTTATTTTAGCTTTAATGATGGATATTTATAGAGTTAAATGTTAGGTTATATAGCTCAAGTTAAGCTTCAATAGTAGGTCTAAAAATAGTTAATTTTTAGCTTCATACGTTAGCCTTTTTAAAATAATTAAATTTTAGATTTAATTATGCAATCTTAGCTTTAAATAGATCACTTTTGGCTTTAATAGCTGGTATTTTAACAGCTCAATTTTCGCTTTATTCGCAGATCTTTAAATAGTTAATTTTTGGCTTCAATATTATTTTTTAAACAGCCGACTTAGCTCCAATAAATGGTCGCAGAGAGTTTAATTTTAAATTAAATGTTCTTGTTCTTTATATTGTTTAATTTTAGCTTCGATTGTAGGTCTTTTACTCTTTCGATATAAGTTTTCATTATTAGATTCGATTCCATTTTAGCTTCACTCAATATATAAGGCTCTATACATAGGCCAAATATAAAATTTCATAGTACTACGTAACAGGCTTCAAAATAAAATTATTAGCAGAATAAAAAGAAAACACATAAATAAAGAAGACTTTCTAACCAAATAGAATAACTGAAGAATATAACAAGTCTTAATAGAAAAATGCAATAAATCTTATTCTGAAACTAACTTTTCTTTTTCACTTTTGAAATATATTTTAGTAATGTCTAAAAGTACAATTACGTTCAGAAAGAGCTTAAAATTTCAAACTACTTTCATATAATATTGGTAAATAGCAAGACAAGTCATTGCTTTGTGTACAACAGGATGACAAAACTTCGACCAAATGAACAAGAAATATGTTTTATATTCTTATGTGTGGAGAAAACGTCTCGTTTAAAGCTTTCATTGTAATTTTTAAAATATTCTGTGTTTTTCTGTGCCAATTCCATTTGATGGCAGACATAGTTAATGCATTGATGGCTTGTTAAGACCGGGCCTTATATTCATCAAATGCATGTCACAAAAACATATCGTCTGACTGTAACTTTTTATTACAAGCAACACTAAAATAGGATGGAATGTACAGCTGGTAAATTTTTGCTGCATTTAACTGTCAAACTTCATATGTATATTAAAAACATTTCGCTGTAATAGTGAGTTCGTCTACCTAAATCTGTATTTCCTCTTTCAATCCTACGTACATAGAAATAAGCATGCGCGAAAAGAGCTGCACTAACATATTCGGAACATATTCGATTTACCTTTATTTTGGCTTAGACGGAAAAACCCCTCATTAAATAAAAGAAACTCAATTTCGGGACAGCATATTGCAATTAAAAACAGGTACCAAATGCTCACTAGATATGAACTTTAGTTGTCATGAACTTGAAATTGACGGCTTGCAAACAACACCTAATCCCAGGAATGTTTTTCTAAGAAAATTTTTTAAAACCAAAACCCACACATTCAAATGCGTAAATAGTTGTCGCGTTGTAATTATATGTGCATTATCTATAACAGATACTGTTCAAGAATTTTTTGTATAAATACTTGCATTAGTTGCAAAAAAAAATCAGTTGAATTCCGACCGTCATCATGGAATCAACTCATCTCTGCTGCAAAATGCTGAAAACTCGAAAAAGTTATTCGTTGGACGATTCGTGGGGATTAAAGGCTGCAAAATGCTGAAAACTCGAAAAAGTTATTCGGTGGAGGATTCTTGGGATTGCAAGTTGCTCTTTATAAATTGTTGACAAACTACACATAAAAAATATTCTACAATTGAAATCTTTGAAATGCTGAAAGCTCGAAAAAGTTATTCGTTGGACGATTCTTGGGTGTTAAAATCTTCAAAAGGTTGAAAACTCGAAAAAGTTATTCGTTGGACGATTCTTTGGTGTTACAAGCTGCAAATATGAAGCGAAAATAAAATAATTTTACGCAAGACTTTGGTGTTACTCTTAAAAAACATTGTTAAAAAATGTTTTAATAATCTGTGCTGAGGGGTTACTCTCTATCGCGATGCAAAAGCAAATGCGATGCGATAACCGTACAATTTGTATGCTTATCGCATCGCATTTGCTTTCGCATCGCAATAGAGAGTAACTCCCCTGATATTGTAAATTTTGTAAATAGACTTAATGTAATGTAATGATTTTAGTTTATATTGTAAATAGAGTTAATTTAAGTTATTTACTTATTAGTTTTAAGATGGTAGCTGTAAATAAAACTCCTAAAAAACAAAATTTTTAAAGCTTTTTATTTATTTCAAAGGAATTTTTTTTAAAAATTTACAACTTGAAAAAAAAAGTTTTAAAGAAAAATTTCCAAAAATTTAGAGGAATTAAATTCATGAATAAAATTCATGAATTTTTTTATTGCAGCTGAGTGGAGTTGAAAAGAAAGAGTGGTAGAAAAAACGGCACGATTTCTGTTTTCAAAAGAAAATGTTGTATATCGAAACACCAGAATATTTTTAAAATACGAATGAACAAATATATGTATATAATAGGACAATAAATCAAACATGAAATGAAAATATACATTAATATTTTTTCACTTCAGATGAAATCTATCTAGTAGGCTTGCTTAAATTTTCTTCATATTATTTGTTATTTCTGAAAAATGTTCGAAATTTTCCTTGATAATTTGTTATGTTTTCAGTTACAAAATGAAAAATTAGGCACCTACAAGCAATAATATGATTCTTTGTTGCAGTACTTATTGATTTATTTTGAAAAATTGGCCGATATACAGTTGTTTCTTGAGTGTAACTTAACAGAGTATAAAAAAGGGGTACAATTCGGTTTTAGTGATTTTGCTCAAAAAAAAAAAAAAAACAAAATCAAATAGGGCTTTTAGAGGAGATACCAGCAAAAAAAACATTTGTTGGCGGTCACGCCTATTTTCGAGGGGGCGGGCCCTTAAAGTTGAAAATATATAGGCCTATATCTCGGGAACTACTGGGTGCTTGATAATACCCTTCCAACGATATATATCATGATTATAAAATATGGACCGAATATGGGTTAAATCCGAAAAGAATATTTTTTGACCCGAATTTATTTGTTTTTTGGAAATGGTTCTATATGGCAGGTATGACAAATTATGGGCCGATCTTCTTAAATTTTGGAACAGTTATTTTCATGCATATGAGGATATTTCACGTAGAATTTCAACATAATAACGCTATATATACGATATATATTAGTATTAACGTGGATTTCGAGAGTGGACCATATATGGGGGATATAGTCAAATATGGACCGATATTCTCAAAATCCAGCAGTTTGATTTAGGCATGCATGTAAATGATCCGTGTAAAATTTTGGGTTGGTACCCTTATTTATAAGCGATTTATGAGTGTTAAAGTGATTTTATATGGGGCATACGGTTAAAAACAGACCGAAATTCACAAAATTTTGTGGGATAATTTTTGTATATATTAAAATGATCTGTGCAAAGTTTTGAGTCGGCACCGATATTTATACAATATATATAGGGAAAAATGTCTTTTTCAGATGTGGTCCTTGTATGGGAGGTATGACCAGTTCTGGGCCCACTGCCATAAAATTTAGTACAATAATTTATTTGCCTATAAAGAGTATTTATGTCAAATTTTAGCCGTTTAACATTATTTATATCTGTTTTATGCGTAGCGTACCGACTACAATTATTGGCACTACAAAATATTGCCCTAATTATTGGCACCTCCTACTTGCATAGCATTTAGGAGACATCGTTAAAGTCCCGTTGGTTCTAAATTCATTTTATCTCACTCTATGATCTCTTTCCATCATTTTTTCTGAACTGATGCAAAACATTAAAACGCTCAGTTGCCTGTAATCTTCCTAATAAGAAGGGTGTTTTGAAAGAGGGATTGTGCGCTGTTTTTAGTGTGGGTTTCAATAGCGAGCAGAAGTTTGGTAAATACCATTATTTTTTTATTTATAGATTTTTTAATTAAGCCTTTTGATTCATTGACATACTAAAACATTAAATAATCTAGTTTTACCTTAATAAACACAATATTTCCAAAGTATTGTAATAAAACATCAGTGCCAACAACAGGTTCCAAAAAACTATAATTTCTATTATTGGCAGGTGGTGCCAATAATTGAATTTGTAATTACTACAATAATTGGCACTGCCACTAATTGTACCTTTTTTTAGTGCCAATAACTGAATTTTGTGTATTTTCAGAATTTTTGAAATGCCTAAAAAACAATTCATATGAAGAAAGTCTTCTGAAAGCTTTGTCCGAAATTAGGGATGGCAAAATTTAAAAAAAGCTGCATCAAAAACTTATGGGATACCACGGTAAATGCTACAATTTCGCTTAGGCCCTAAATTTTCTAAAATTCTACCAGGTCCACCAACCATTTTAACAGAAGCAGAAGAAGAAGCCATTGTCGATTGGGTGAAAGTCTCTCAGCGGAAAGGTTTTCCCAAAAGAAAGGAAGACGTACTCCATGCCGTTAAAGACTTTCTCGATGTAAATGCGCGGCAACACCCTTTTGGAGAAGAAAATTTGCCGCGTAAAGGATGGTTTACTTCATTTTTAAAGTGCATCTAACATTAACCTTTAGATGCCGTCTCATCCGCCATCGACAATGTAGCTGCTTCTGACATTTTTGGCTGGTTTGACAAGATAAAAAACTACTGGGTTGAAAACAACTACTTTGCTATACTATCCGACCCTACCAGAAATTTTAATGGAGATGAAACCAAGTTCATGCTATGTCCTAAGGCTAAAAGTGTACTAGCAGCAAAGGGAGCTAAAAATATATACGATGTAGACAGAGGTTTAGCAGTATTCATGACACCACCGATGATCATTTATCCTTACAAAAGAATGAGGGATGAAATTCGAAAAACTATCCCGAAAATTGGGGTTATGGAATAAGCGATAACGGTTGGATGACCAAGCAAAAATTAAACCAAATATAAACCTGTTAAATATATTCTATTTTTTATATAGCTAATATGAATTAATGCGTAAATAAAATTAGTTTAGCTTATTTCTCTTGTTCAACAGAGAAAGAATTATCACAATCCTCTACCTAGCTAACTAGTTAAGTTTTAAAAGTTTTTTGAGTTACCATGGTGCCAATAATTCAACTTTTAGGGGTGTTAATAATTATGGTAATGTGCCAATAATTATAGTTTTTAAAGGGCCAATAATTGTAGTCAAGTGCCAATGACTATATAATTTAATGTGCCAATAGTTGTACTTGAGTGCCAATAACTATATTTTTTTAAAGGTTATTTTTATTTTAATTACTAAAAATCGCACAGAGTTTATATTATTATATCAAAAACTGTATCTAATAGAAAACATATCAAAGAATTAAACAAAAATAACACAAGATAGGCTCTTATAAAACCAGACGGTATATCCCATGCAACAAGTCGAAAATTCCTTATGGGTGCCAATAATTGTGGTCGGTAGCTATTTAAGTGAATTTTGGAAGTGGACTTTATATGGGGTCTATGGTCAAACATGGACCGAACTAAAAAAAAATTCGTTTTGCGATTTCTTTTTGCACAAAACTTAGTTTTGCTGAATTTTGTCTTGATATTCCAATTTTATAGGCATTTATGTATAATTGAGCAATATTTCGGGAAGATTTTTGTATGGGGGCTATGGCCATTTCTGGGCCGACCACCATAAAATTTGGTACAATAATTTATTTGCCTATAAAGAGTATTTATGTCAAATTTTAGCCGTTTAACATTATTTATATCTGTTTTATATGTATTTAAGTGCATTTTGGAAGTGGACTTTATATGGGGTCTATGGTCAAACATGGACCGAACTAAAAAAAATTTCGTTTTGCGATTTATTTTTGCACAAAACTTAGTTTTGCTGAATTTTGTCTTGATATTCCAATTTTATAGGCATTTATTTATCATTAAGCCATATTTCAGGAATATATATATTTGTATGGGGGCTATAAGAAATCATGTACCGATTCTTACTATTTTCCGCACACTTTCCTCTTTTATCATAAAAACAACGTATACAAAATTTCATCGTATTATCTGCAATATATTTCAAAATATTGCAATAAAATGGACGAAAAATATAAAATTTTTATGGAGGTGGTCTCACATATTGGTTCATAACTCTGGTTGACCTAAACCGATTTTGCTGATTTTAAATAGCAAACTTCTCGAAAGCACTTCTGACAGAATTATTGAAGGTTTGGATCCCGAGTATATCTGGGGACTTCAAAAAACTGATTTCAACAGACAGACAGACAGACCGACAGGCAGACAGACAGACCGACAGACAGACAGACAGACAGACAGACAGCCAGACAGACGGACATGGCTTAATCGACTTCGCTATCTATAAGGATCCAGAATATATATACTTTATAGGATCGGAAAATTATATTGTGGAAATTACAAACGGAATGACAAACTTATATATACCCTTCTCATAAAGATGAATTGTATAAATAGGATTTAGAAAGTGGTCGAAAATTAAAAGGTAGAATAATTTCCTACCAAAAATTGATTTTTATATAAAATTATAAAATTGTCTCTAGAACCTTTACCATTTCTTTTGCTGTAGTTTATCGCTAGCGGTTGCAATTGTAATCAGGCTTTGAAACTAAGATTTCTTAAGTCCTGGCGCATGTGTGTACGTTTAAATTTGTGTATATATATATTCATTTTCTAACACATTAAAAACACATTATTTAGAAATATAAAATTGACCTTGAATTTCTTCTGTTTAATGTAAAAGATTCAAGGTAATTTTTAAGTAAAAATATGCTGAGGAAAATATTCCAAATAAATCTAGAAATATGCTGCTAAAACAAAATTTACTAAAACTTTACTAAGCAAAATCGTGTTACTTATAGTGTGTTTGATAAAGATATTTTATTTAGCTGAATATTAGCCTCACTCTATGTCTTTGTGTGATTTAATTTTAGCTATTATCGTAGGTATTAACGTAGTTAGTTCAATTTTAGTTTTAATCATTGGACTTTATATAACTTTATTTTAGCTTTAATGATGGATATTTATAGAGTTAAATGTTAGGTTATATAGCTCAAGTTAAGCTTCAATAGTAGGTCTAAAAATAGTTAATTTTTAGCTTCATACGTTAGCCTTTTTAAAATAATTAAATTTTAGCTTTAATTATGCAATCTTAGCTTTAAATAGATCACTTTTGGCTTTAATAGCTGGTATTTTAACAGCTCAATTTTCGCTTTATTCGCAGATCTTTAAATAGTTAATTTTTGGCTTCAAAATTATTTTTTAAACAGCCGACTTAGCTCCAATAAATGGTCGCAGAGAGTTTAATTTTAAATTAAATGTTCTTGTTCTTTATATTGTTTAATTTTAGCTTCGATTGTAGGTCTTTTACTCTTTCGATATAAGTTTTCATTATTGGATTCGATTCCATTTTAGCTTCACTCAATATATAAGGCTCTATACATAGGCCAAATATAAAATTTCATAGTACTACGTAACAGGCTTCAAAATAAAATTATTAGCAGAATAAAAAGAAAACACATAAATAAAGAAGACTTTCTAACCAAATAGAATAACTGAAGAATATAACAAGTCTTAATAGAAAAATGCAATAAATCTTATTCTGAAACTAACTTTTCTTTTTCACTTTTGAAATATATTTTAGTAATGTCTAAAAGTACAATTACGTTCAGAAAGAGCTTAAAATTTCAAACTACTTTCATATAATATTGGTAAATAGCAAGACAAGTCATTGCTTTGTGTACAACAGGATGACAAAACTTCGACCAAATGAACAAGAAATATGTTTTATATTCTTATGTGTGGAGAAAACGTCTCGTTTAAAGCTTTCATTGTAATTTTTAAAATATTCTGTGTTTTTCTGTGCCAATTCCATTTGATGGCAGACATAGTTAATGCATTGATGGCTTGTTAAGACCGGGCCTTATATTCATCAAATGCATGTCACAAAAACATATCGTCTGACTGTAACTTTTTATTACAAGCAACACTAAAATAGGATGGAATGTACAGCTGGTAAATTTTTGCTGCATTTAACTGTCAAACTTCATATGTATATTAAAAACATTTCGCTGTAATAGTGAGTTCGTCTACCTAAATCTGTATTTCCTCTTTCAATCCTACGTACATAGAAATAAGCATGCGCGAAAAGAGCTGCACTAACATATTCGGAACATATTCGATTTACCTTTATTTTGGCTTAGACGGAAAACAGCATATTGCAATTAAAAACAGGTACCAAATACTCACTAGATATGAACTTTAGTTGTCATGAACTTGAAATTGACGGCTTGCAAACAACACCTAATCCCAGGAATGTTTTTCTAAGAAAATTTTTTAAAACCAAAACCCACACATTCAAATGCGTAAATAGTTGTCGCGTTGTAATTATATGTGCATTATCTATAACAGATACTGTTCAAGAATTTTTTGTATAAATACTTGCATTAGTTGCAAAAAAAAATCAGTTGAATTCCGACCGTCATCATGGAATCAACTCATCTCTGCTGCAAAATGCTGAAAACTCGAAAAAGTTATTCGTTGGACGATTCGTGGGGATTAAAGGCTGCAAAATGCTGAAAACTCGAAAAAGTTATTCGGTGGAGGATTCTTGGGATTGCAAGTTGCTCTTTATAAATTGTTGACAAACTACACATAAAAAATATTCTACAATTGAAATCTTTGAAATGCTGAAAGCTCGAAAAAGTTATTCGTTGGACGATTCTTGGGTGTTAAAATCTTCAAAAGGTTGAAAACTCGAAAAAGTTATTCGTTGGACGATTCTTTGGTGTTACAAGCTGCAAATATGAAGCGAAAATAAAATAATTTTACGCAAGACTTTGGTGTTACTCTTAAAAAACATTGTTAAAAAATGTTTTAATAATCTGTGCTGAGGGGTTACTCTCTATCGCGATGCAAAAGCAAATGCGATGCGATAACCGTACAATTTGTATGCTTATCGCATCGCATTTGCTTTCGCATCGCAATAGAGAGTAACTCCCCTGATATTGTAAATTTTGTAAATAGACTTAATGTAATGTAATGATTTTAGTTTATATTGTAAATAGAGTTAATTTAAGTTATTTACTTATTAGTTTTAAGATGGTAGCTGTAAATAAAACTCCAAAAAAACAAAATTTTTAAAGCTTTTTATTTATTTCAAAGGAATTTTTTTTAAAAATTTACAACTTGAAAAAAAAAAGTTTTAAAGAAAAATTTCCAAAAATTTAGAGGAATTAAATTCATGAATAAAATTCATGAATTTTTTTATTGCAGCTGAGTGGAGTTGAAAAGAAAGAGTGGTAGAAAAAACGGCACGATTTCTGTTTTCAAAAGAAAATGTTGTATATCGAAACACCAGAATATTTTTAAAATACGAATGAACAAATATATGTATATAATAGGACAATAAATCAAACATGAAATGAAAATATACATTAATATTTTTTCACTTCAGATGAAATCTATCTAGTAGGCTTGCTTAAATTTTCTTCATATTATTTGTTATTTCTGAAAAATGTTCGAAATTTTCCTTGATAATTTGTTATGTTTTCAGTTACAAAATGAAAAATTAGGCACCTACAAGCAATAATATGATTCTTTGTTGCAGTACTTATTGATTTATTTTGAAAAATTGGCCGATATACAGTTGTTTCTTGAGTGTAACTTAACAGAGTATAAAAAAGGGGTACAATTCGGTTTTAGTGATTTTGCTCAAAAAAAAAAAAAAAACAAAATCAAATAGGGCTTTTAGAGGAGATACCAGCAAAAAAAACATTTGTTGGCGGTCACGCCTATTTTCGAGGGGGCGGGCCCTTAAAGTTGAAAATATATAGGCCTATATCTCGGGAACTACTGGGTGCTTGATAATACCCTTCCAACGATATATATCATGATTATAAAATATGGACCGAATATGGGTTAAATCCGAAAAGAATATTTTTTGACCCGAATTTATTTGTTTTTTGGAAATGGTTCTATATGGCAGGTATGACAAATTATGGGCCGATCTTCTTAAATTTTGGAACAGTTATTTTCATGCATATGAGGATATTTCACGTAGAATTTCAACATAATAACGCTATATATACGATATATATTAGTATTAACGTGGATTTCGAGAGTGGACCATATATGGGGGATATAGTCAAATATGGACCGATATTCTCAAAATCCAGCAGTTTGATTTAGGCATGCATGTAAATGATCCGTGTAAAATTTTGGGTTGGTACCCTTATTTATAAGCGATTTATGAGTGTTAAAGTGATTTTATATGGGGCATACGGTTAAAAACAGACCGAAATTCACAAAATTTTGTGGGATAATTTTTGTATATATTAAAATGATCTGTGCAAAGTTTTGAGTCGGCACCGATATTTATACAATATATATAGGGAAAAATGTCTTTTTCAGATGTGGTCCTTGTATGGGAGGTATGACCAGTTCTGGGCCCACTGCCATAAAATTTAGTACAATAATTTATTTGCCTATAAAGAGTATTTATGTCAAATTTTAGCCGTTTAACATTATTTATATCTGTTTTATGCGTATTTAAGTGAATTTTGGAAGTGGACTTTATATGGGGTCTATGGTCAAACATGGACCGAACTAAAAAAAAATTCGTTTTGCGATTTCTTTTTGCACAGAACTTAGTTTTGCTGAATTTTGTCTTGATATTCCCATTTTATAGGCATTTATGTATAATTGAGCAATATTTCGGGAAGATTTTTGTATGGGGGCTATAAGAAATCATGTACCGATTCTTACTATTTTCCGCACACTTTCCTCTTTTATCATAAAAACAACGTATACAAAATTTCATCGTATTATCTGCAATATATTTCAAAATATTGCAATAAAATGGACGAAAAATATAAAATTTTTATGGAGGTGGTCTCACATATTGGTTCATAACTCTGGTTGACCTAAACCGATTTTGCTGATTTTAAATAGCAAACTTCTCGAAAGCACTTCTGACAGAATTATTGAAGGTTTGGATCCCGAGTATATCTGGGGACTTCAAAAAACTGATTTCAACAGACAGACAGACAGACAGACAGACGGACATGGCTTAATCGACTTCGCTATCTATAAGGATCCAGAATATATATACTTTATAGGGTCGGAAAATTTTTTTGTGGAAATTACACACGGAATGACAAACTTATATATACCCCTCTCACGATGGTGAAGGGTATAAAAACTGACCTTAATCTACAAAAATAAAATTGTTTAATAATTAGAATATGTAAAACACTTTTTTTTAACAAAATAAATAAAACAATTCCAAAATTAAAAAAAAATTAACAAAAATTAAATTTGTGACCTTTAAATAATTATGCAAATTACTAAAATGCAACAATAACTAAATAAAAATTAATATTTTTAAAGTTTTTTGGGGTTTTCTATTCTACATAATATATTTTATCAATTGAAACAAAAATGGACAAGTAAGAAAGTATTGTCGGTCAAGCCCGACCATATAATACCCTACACCCAGTATATGTATAAAACAGTTTTTCAGAAATGTGCGCTATATGGGAGATTTGTGGATGGAGGTTAAAGTGATTTTCGGAAATGGGCCTTATATGGGAGCTACGACTAATTATGGACCGATCACAATAAAATTGTACCGCATTGTTTGGATATATTTGTGTTAAATATTATTTCGATTCCAACATTTTTGAGTGAGTTATGCTCTTTAAAGTTATTTTCGGAAGTGGGCCTTATATGGGAGCTACGACTAATTATAGACCGATCACAATCAAATTGTACCGTATATTTTGTATACATATAAGATATATTTGCACTATATATTATTTGGATACCAACATTTTTGAGTGAGTTATGCTCTTTAAAGTGATTTTCGGAAGTGGGCTTTATATGGGAGCTACGAGTAATTATGGACCGATCTGCACAAAATTTTTAGATGTGATTTGGCTTCATTTACCACTTATTTGTGATGAAATTTGTTTGGTTTCTTGCGTAATTCAAACATTTATGATCTTGAAACCCTAATTTCGGTGGTGTAGGGTATAAAAACAGTATTTCGCAAAATAGGTTTGCGATGCACGGTATGCATGCTTAATTTCATATATGTATATATTTTTGTTTATGGATTCAGACTTACCATCTACATGTATTTCATGTTTGTAAAAAATTACTAGTATAAAAAATTTACAAATTTCCAGTTTTTCTGTTGAACAATTGCCAAACTTGAATTTGAATAGGGGCAGACAAACGAACGTACAGTTAAAATTTCTTGACTCTAACTTCAGGCATGGTTTCATAAAAAACAAATATTTAGTTTAAACTTTAAAAAAATTCTTTATAAACAAAATATACAAAATTAATTTAAAAACATTTTACTTAGTATAATCTAATTGATTACAGCTCTCTTTTGTAATTAGAAATTTTCTTAATATTTTCAACCTTTTGTACAAAACTAATGAAGTCGTCGTACAAAGTCGTTGGCAATTCCATGGCGGCAAAATGACCTCCTTCGCTGTGGTAAGTACTATGAATTAAATTTGGATATTTATCCTTCAGTTGGAAATCCAAAAAGTGCATTAAATCATTCTTGAAACGAGCACAACCTGTCAGTACTTTAGTGGGTACACGTTCCAATTGTAAAGCCCTCTGTTCCGGCGTATAATGTTCCTTGTAAATACGTTGTGAAGTGGTAATAGAGTTAGTTAAATGATAAATCATAATGTTATCCAACAGAGCGTCGAGCTTGAAGCGTTTTTTAAGACCACCATCAGACGAATGACGATACGTAGGATTCGTCCAGGTCGAGAATTTCTCAAGTATATAGGCTGCCAAGCCCACCGGATTATCTTGAAGAGCTGTGCCAATTGTGTCGGGTTTGGTTGCCTGTAAATGCAAGTAACCACTTTCTTCCATTAGATATTTGAATTTTTCTGACATGGGGAAAAAGAAGTCTTCGAAATCTTTGGGGACAAAGAAACTGGGTAATATGCTGGCAATGGAGCCTTTGAGCATTGCTTTGGGTGTTAATGCTGTACACATATTGGAATGATAGCCAAGTACATTTTCCGGGAACAATGTTGCGATGTGTGAACCAATCACTGAACCCCAGTCACCACCCTGTATGAAAAACTTGCTGTAGCCAAGACGCATCATTAAATTTCGCATCATAACTGCTATTTGAGCCGGACCTAGTCCTTGTTTAGAGGTGCCCTATAAATAATAAAAGTAATTTCAGTTAATTTTGTGTATAAATATTTGATACATCAAGATAATATGTAACAAGTGAGAGTTTATATTCCGCTGAGCCATGTCTTATATACCACCAAATACCGGTAGTGTGATCTATGAATATGAAAGTAATTTGTGTTTAATTTTGTGTCGATAACGATAATTATATTGATTATTTTATTTTGCGAACTATTATGGGATGATCGTCATAAAATATTGTATCTATTTATTTGTTGTTATGTTTCAACTTATTGTTTCAACTATTTGTTGTTATGTTTCAAGTTATTCTATTAAATATACGGAGGTGGACCGAGGCGGAAGATAATGACATTTTTTAATTATCTCTTTCTTTAAGAACTGCCTTTCGTTTATATTTCGGCAGTGTGTAACGATTTACTTTGACACAAAATAAATTAGATACCATAAAGCCCCAGGAAACTGATTTTGGCTTTTTCCAACATCAAAAATACATATGTATGAATTATTTCTATTGAATTTTGACTTGTTAGCGATTTTTGTAAGACATTTATGCGCATTTAAGTCATTCCCGAAAGTCGACTTTACTATTTTCAACAGGACTTGTGCTTCTATAACAAATAAGAGTTGATATTTGGCTGTGCCGAATCTTATATATCCACCACCAAATCACCTATTATGGAGATTTATAAGAGATTTATGCGCATTTAAGTGGTTTTCGGAACTGGACTTTAAATGGGGGCAACGGTCAAGTATGTACCGATCATCATTATATTGAGAGTGAAGATTTTTAAATATGTATGGACCGATGATTTAAATGTATATTTTGATTATGATTATCGAATTTCAGCTTGATAATCATTTTTAAGAAAGATAAATGTTCATTTAAGTAATTTTCGGAAGTGGTCTTTGTATGGGGCTATGTTAAAATTATAAACCGATGCAAACAAAATATTGTTTTAAGTTTTCACTTTGCATGAAACTTACTATTGCAGAATTTTGTTAAGATACTGTTTTTCTATAGACATTAAAGCCTCATAAAGCCATATTCCGGGAAGACATCTGCACGACCATTTTCAACGTGACTTGTCTTTCTATAATAAAAATAAAGTGTGCAAAATTTCATGATATTATCTTCTTTATATTTGAAGAAAACAGAAAAAAATATCTGAAAAATATTGAGGTAGTCTAAAACTTTGATCTATAACTCAGATCCTACTGGACCGATTTTGTCTATTTGCAATACCTAACATTTCGGTGGATCAAAGAATGTTTGATAAAAATATTATTGTTATGTCTTTTTTTTTGAAGCCTTATCGTGGTAACAACAGACGGACGGACATGACTCATTCGTCTTAGAATCTTATAAGGACCCAGAATATATAGACTTTTTGGTTCTACGACCATTATTTCGATGTGTTACAATCGGAATAACAAACGCAATATACCCTTTTGGTGGTGGGTGTCTAAACTTGCGTTTAAACACTAATTAATAACACAAAAATTTATTTATATTAAGAAACCACAAAATAAATTAAAATGAATTATTGAATGTACTAAAATTTATCTAAAATGTATCCATATTAAAAACTTAAAAAATTAATTAAAATGAATTGTTAAAAATACTTAAAACTTATCTGAAATGTATCTATTATCTATAGTAAAAAACTAAACTAAAAAAGAATTAAAAATTGTAATAGTAGCTATAAGAATTGAAATATAGAGGGCGTAATCAGTGGTGATATTCGAAACAATTAACAACCGGTTCGCTTAAAAAAATTCTATTTTTGCCAAATTTTGATAAAAATAGCGCAAATTTTAAAGTCGCATCCCAGTAACAGCCCACAAGCCTCTTGAAGGAAATGATATCTTTCGTTTAATAAAAAAAAGTTACGTTTTTAACAAAAAATAGTTTTGATTTTGCAAAATAAAAGTCAAAAAAAATTGTTTTATTTTTTTCTCAAAAGATTGAAGAAAACGCTATCCAAAACATCATCATCCAAGAATTCAATGTATGACCAAAATAAAATCATTTGTTTGTACGTTTGGACAATGAACAACTGAACAATATTGCGTTTGTTTAAGAGACTATATCACCTTGATAAATACACATTATATAAAACCGTTAAAGCAAAAAACATAATCACCCCTATCGTGAATAAAAATTTCACGTGAAATTTGTTCCCTTTTCACATTTTTCCTATTAAAATTCAATGTTAAAAAATAAAAGTGAACAAATTTCATGTGGAATTTTTATTCACGATAAGGGTAAATATGCAACAACCGGTACGGAAAATTTTTAAAATTTTAACAACCGGTTCGAGGGAACCGGTCCGAACCGGCTGAATATCAGCACTGGGCGTAATATACTATGTAAATGTAAATTAATAAAATTGAATTTTAATATTAAATTGTATAAAAATAATTCGGTTTTTATTAACCTAAAGAATATCTTATCTGTCAACATATTTAAAGAAAAGGTAACAAATTATAAAAAGCTCACACAATTTACATACATATATATGAAAAGAAATAATCCCAGCATACCATTTTAGGAGCGCTCCGAAAAAGAAGTCAGAAAAGAGTCCAACAAAAGAGCATTTTCGGAGCGCTCCGAAAAAAGGAGTCAGAAAAGCGTCCAACTAAAGAGCATTTTCGGAGCGAAAGAAAAATTTGCTTGTTACTGTCCTGAGTCGGCACGCAGTATGACTCAGAAATTACACTTAATTATGTGTGTACCAAAGCGTTGTTGTCCTGTTATTTGTGCTTTGAACAAAAAAAAATATAGCTGTACCACACAAGCATGATAAAAACAAGATTACACAGAGCCCAAGAAAAACCTCATAAAAGACTCTTTTCTGGCATTATCTAAGAGCTCTTTAAGAGCCCAAAAAAACCCTCATAAAAGACTCTTTTCTGACATTATCTAAGAGCTCTTTCTGATGGACCATTTTCGAATGTAATTACCCTCATTTCTGAAGGTTTTCGGAGCAATTATGATTGTTTTTTGGGCTTATAAAGAGCGTTAACGCTCCGAAAAAGGTGTCAGAAAAGACTCTTTTCGGACTCATATGGCTTGCTGGGATAAAACGCCCCATCTCTTTGTTTATTTCTTTTCTCACATAGTCCCCTTTTACAGTTGAGAAATTGAAAGACACACAGACGAAGTTTGTAGGCGATGTATTGAAGAGGAAGAGTGTGCGGTAGACCTCTACTGTACTGGACCAATGCATATTTATTATAATTAATATGCCTTGGTCCAGAGGTCTACCGCAAACTCTTCCTATCGCCTACAAACTTCGTCTGTCTGTCTTTCAATTTCTCAACTGTAAAAGGGGACATACCAACAATTACAAGCAGCGTTGTCAACTTTGAAATTTCAAAACGCACCAAAATGGAGAAAAAAGCGCACCATTTACAAAAAAACGCACCAAGTTAAGAATTTCGTTTTTTTTTCAAATATTTATTGAATTAATTTGAAATTTTTTAATATCATAAATTCTATGAAAAACTTTTTATCAACGATTAGTAACAGTAATAATACTAAAAACTTTTTTTTTCATAAATGAGCTAATAAAGATAAAATAAGCATTTAACCACTCAAAATTTAACTCACAATACGATATCTGTGGAGTTTTGACAAAAGAACCTAACTCGAGATCGGACAATTTTCCACTTTTTAAGTTTTAAAAGCGCATCTTTCTGTCTTTTCAGCGTATTTCTAGATAGTGTAGATCGGAAGATATAGAAGCCCCCAAATCAACCTATCTCGCAATTTTTACAATCTGCTTTTGACAAAAGAATCCATATCGAAATATGCTGCAGGGAACAAAGAGAAATTTCATAACGTAGTTTTTACAAAAGAACCTATTTAAATATGGGTTTCCAATAATTTACTAAAATTATTTTGACAAAACAACCTATTTGCACTCATGTTCTTTTATCAAATGCATAAACGAAAATAACACGTTCCCTTCTAAAGTTAAGTTCTTTTAATAGCCATTTGATCATTAGCATTCATTGTGACAAAACAACCTATGTGAACATGAGTGCTTTAGTGTAGTAGGAATTATCGAAATAAGAGGAACCTATATCAAATCAAGTGCTTTTGTCGAGTGCATATATAACAAATTAAGACGTTTTTAATGAAAATATGTTGTTTCCTAATATAGAAAAACATAAACAATGCACAGAGGAAGACAACATAAATACAAAGGTTCCAAAGTTTTGGAGGAGCATTGACTCTCTCGCAAGTGAATATATTGACTACAAGAATATATATATACAAGATTACGACAATTATCAGCTGTTTTGAAGGTAACTACGTCACGGCTCCAAAGAGTTTGTCAATTTGTATGTAATTTTCAATGATTTTAGAATTTTCGACTTTTCTAGAGGGTGCAGTGTTTGTGCACCTTTGTTCAACTACTGATATTTATAAGATCATCATACTATAGAAGTTTCTGGTTGTTGGACACACGCTTATGGAATGTGACACGATTCACTCCCAAATAGAAAAAAAGAAGAAAAAATGTGTGAATTCCATACATCACCCACATGACTGGGCTACTTTAATAACAATTACAAATCACAAATACAATGCAATCGAGATGGTTCAAGATCAATACTTTGACTTTGGTAGTATATTAAAGAACAAATACACGTGGAGAAATACTAATACATTAGGTGCGTGTAACACTACTTATGTTTGTATATTTTTAGTATAATTTTTATTTGTTGTTTTGTAAAGGTGACAAATTGTAAAGGCGACAAGATGCGATATGAGAAATCTAAGTCTGGAATATTACAGTACAAGCTAAAGATATCAGCCGGACGAGGACTTCTAGGAACTAGACACAGTGACGACGGAAAATAACAAATTTAAAATTTAATAAATGTTATTCTGACCTTTTGCCAATATCTTCTAATAAAAAACGTCCGTTCTGTCATTTATAAATGCAGAGTTTCATAATTTTTACAATAACTTTCACGTTGAAGGTGAAGTACAATTGGAAGATGATTAGGATATTGACGAATATGATTAGCTGAAGACTGAATTATTCTTTTTTTTTCTGAATTATAAAAATTAAAGCAATTTAATATAAATGTGAACTACAATATATTATAATATATTAACTATTTCTTATTTGTATTTTTAATTCAATTAATTTCAACTTTTCTTTTTCATACCTAAAAATGCATGTAATTGGTCTAATAGAAAGCATAACTTTTTATAATATTCGTTGAAAGTAAACTGAATTCTATTTAAGAAAATAACATAATTCACTGAATTTGTCTTATTTCATTTTAACAAAAGCACTAGTCCCGACAAAGGTTGCGAAATATTTGTAACTTTTCAGTATGAAAAAAGACTTTATCTAGAGAAGAGTTGATTTTTCGATCAAAAATTATTTTGACAAAACAACACATCTTGATTTTTTGACATTTTCTTGGCAACAGTTGTATCTGGAAGAAAGATGCAAATTGTAAAATAAAGGTATTTAAATTCTCCACCATAAAAATAGGTTACATTTGCTTAGATATGTTCTGGGACGATTCTGTGACCCTATGAAAGTGTTTTTTGGCCCTCCTGTAAAATTCAGTTTTTCGACATTGGTTGTTTTGTCAAAATTCCACAGATATTTGGAACTAAATTACTAATTCATAAAAAAGCTAATTTTAGTACATATTTGGTACTTTTTTATATATATTTGTTTTCTAGTTAAAGTACTTCTATTTGATTTTTTCCAATAACATTTGTTAGGATTCCACTGGTACTCTAACCCTAGTTGTTCGTCTACAGTTCAGTAGACCAAACCATCAGGTTAGACAATAATTTTTATTTACATGCTTAAAATGTTAATTTGATATTCAAACATAGATTTTTGAAGAATTTGATTTCATTTATCATTCATTCGTATTTAAAATACATTTTTTCATCGTAAAGATTTCATGAGTTATGAATTATCAAAAAATGCAATTAAAAATTAGATTAGATAGATAATAAAGATTTCATCACATTTTCGAAAAAAAAATAAAAAACGCACCGAAATACACAAAAACAGGTGTATTTTATTGTAGAAAGATTTTTTCTCACACTGAAACAAAAAGTTTTGTTGAATTGGCTTTGGTGCTACCAAAAAATAAAAAGCGCACCAAAATTTAACAAAAAGCGCTCCGCGCACCAACTAAAGAATTTTTCGCACCAACAATTTAAAAAAGCACCAAAAATGGTGCGAAACGCGCCAAGTTGACAACGCTGATTACAAGCATTTACGAGTGATTGTAATTATAATTTTCTCTATCAGCTCAAACTACATACCCTGCAATTTCAAAACAAAAAGGAAAAATAATTAATATTTCTGTGTACTCCCTAACACAGAAATACAGTGGGTATAATAAAAATAAAGTGTGCTAAATTTCATGATAATATTATCTGCACTATATTTGAAAAAAATTGCAAAAAAATATCTGCAAAATATCGAGGTTGTCTGAAACATTGGTCTATAACTCGGATCCTACTGAAGCGATTTTGTCCATTTTCAATACTAAACATTTCGGTGGAAGCTCTACCGTGCCTTCAACAGTCGTGTGTTTTTAATACATACATGTAAGTTTCAGAAAACTTATTTTAGCTAACAAGGAAATAAGGATCCTTTTAGATAGCGCTATCTATAAAGATCCATAACATATTTATTTTATGGGGTCAAAAATAATTTTTTAAAAATTACAAATTGAAATGTAAAGCTTGTGCGCAAAGTACAGGCCACAATTTTAAGGTATTTCGATAAAAGTTGGTACATAATATTTTTTCGGCCCAAGGACGGTTGGAATTGAAATTGATTAAAATCGGTGCATTATACAGATCGGTTCCCTATACAGATGTCCTCCCGGGATTTATCGGTCATAAATGTTTATTTATCACGTATCCAAACAAATTTCACCAAAAATAAGCTGTACATGATGCATAAATATTAAACACAAATATGTTTCATACATAAAGAAATCATTCAGACCAATTTTGTGATGATTTGCCCATAATTAGTCATAGCTACCATAAAAGACCCACTTCCGAAAATCATTATAACTCTGTTAAAAATGTTGGTATCCAAATAAATTTCAACAAAAATAAATTTCATATGTACAGAAACACCTTACAGAGACACCTTATTTTATAACAGTCGGTCAGTAATTAGTCAAAATTCCAAAATTTCCATTCTCACCTGAGACCATCCATAACCGGGTAAACTGGGCACAATGACATTGAAAATGTACTTGTTATTTTTGTCTTTTCTCGTTTGATGCAATTTATGAATGAGACTGTAAAATTCCCTTACAGAACCTGGCCAACCGTGTAACAACAGCACTGGATAGTGATGTCTATCTACGGTGTATTCATCGTAGACCATTAAATGTAGAAAATGCATACGTAATCTAAAAGGGAATGGAAGAGATTTATTTTTATACGATTTGTTTTTGTCGTAAATTTGAGGTGATTTGATAAGAATATGACGGTTGTGAAAATGTTTAAAATAGTATTACTGTATTGATAATAAATAATATTTCATATTCTTACCCTTGTATATCGGTGGTAAAATGATTAAATTGCCAAAGAAACACTTCACGTTCACGCCAACGCGGCAAATAGTCATCTCGCCAATATTCAATAAGTTCTTGTAATTGTTTCGTATTGAAACCGTATTCAAATGTAACACCTTCTAAGGGTTCAGTCAAATGTAATGTGCGATTTAGTTGGGTTTTTAAATCATCTATTATCTAGAGCATTAATAGGAATTAAGATACATATGTATATATTTTTAATAACGAAAAGTTATTTACCTGATCAGCATAATGTAGTTTATTGCCAATAACTTCGGATGAATTAGTTAAATACGCTTGCCAATTTTCGGGTTCAGCTACATCACCCCACCATTGATTGAGCGGTAATGTGGGTGCTTTGGCATCGCCCATCAGATCATTTACTTTTTTATACAGCATACCGCCGGCTATGGCCAGTATGAGTACTAAAATTCGAGTAATTGGTGACATTTTTGTTGTTTAGACATAAGAAGGGTTTTGCGTTGTTACTCCTTAAAAAGTTTTTTTTACTCCAGTTAATACGTTATTTCTGGATTGAACAACGCGTGCCTGTGATTTGTTACAGGTGTTGACGTCAACTGTTTATTATTATTAGATTCACAGTATATTTGCTTATTATTGATTTCTAAGCGTCACTAAATGTGTACCCTATACTATTAAATGGGTAAACTTATTTTGAGAATATTTTCGTAATTTTCATGGTTTTAAACTAAGATTTATCAGTCAATATTTTCAGTAGCCATTTTTTTATCTAGGAAAATTGTTACTAAGTATTGATGTTGAAATTAAAGTTATTTTTAAGAAAAAAGAAATTACCATAATTGCACTTTGCTGCAAAAAGGAATTGATTGATGATTGATTATAATGGTCACCTTAATATTTATTTAAGTTTTACCCGAATCATTTTTACAAATTTCGTACTGAACGGTTCATATTTGGAGATTATATCACCTGGGTTCTACATTTGTAAAATGAAGTGAAATTTTCATTAATTTTGTGTTCTAAATTTTGTGAAAGTGATTTGAAAAGTAAAATATCACTTTTAGTTTCGTTCATCGTATGTAGTTAAAAGTTTCACCTCGTTTTCTAGAACGCCGTGAAATTGTCCATGTGGAATTGAAAACGATTTAGTTTCACTTCGTAGTGGAATATAGAACATAGGCGTAAATTTGTTTATGGTGCCTGAATTTCGACTTTACTCAATTAAAAGTTTGAAATTTGTTTTTATTGAATAATATTCTCGTAAAGGTATGAAAACAACCACTACTACTTCAATTAATGCCAGTCGTATTTGTTATCGCATGATAACTGCATTAATCCATAAACGATCACAACATGATCGTTTTATAGCAAATGCGTGTTTGTCAATGTGTTTATATATATATTTTTTTAAATAAATATCTTTTAATTTTTATACATAAATCAATATTCATATTTAATACTCGTAATATTATTATTGTGTATTTTTTGTTCATACCTATTAACTATTTACTGGGCCAATTTTTTGATTGGATTTATTCTTATCAAACGCTACTCGAATGGTGTTCATACGCGACACATATAAAAAGAGTATAATTTTTTATACAAGTAAATGCTTAGATATACTGACACCCAACAAATTCCTATTGCATTGCATAAGTTTATAAGGGTGTTCGATATATTTTGTTTTAAACTTGAATGAATTAGTTGTATGCGTAATTTTCACATACATACCCTGCCAGCAATTGGAAGTTTCTTTCATCGTCCATCGTCAAAGGCGTTACGTTTTACTCACTTCCAGACGTTAATTGGAAGATAACAATAACAATTTACTTTGCAGTCGTCTTATAATAATCCAGACGACTGGCCTTTTCGAGTCAGAATTGAAGATTGTGAAAGCGGACTAAGCCATAAAGTTCAGTTCTATTCTGGTACTCAAGCTCACATAGTGAGTAAAAGTAATAACAAGCAAACTAAATAATCAAGTCTAAGAGAGAGTAACAAATAAATAATTAATGTTTAACTATTATTCTTTTTTAATAAGAAAATATAAAATAATTTATGTAGGACTATTATCCTTTATAAATAAATAAATAATTAATGTATAAATATTATACTTTATTAACAATAAATAAATAAACGAAAGTGAACCGAAAGTCTCTGAATTACTTTCATACCAATTAAGAGAGGGGAAGCAATAGTTAACTTATATAAAAATCAACATACCTATCAGTCTGTGTGTCTGGATTATATGTATACATTGTGTTCAAAATTCAGGACTGTAGTTCTAATCCAAAATTCATAATAAAGCGAAAAAATTTCGGCCGTATTTTTGTTTCAGTACTTCCAACACATGTAGTATGTATAATTAAATAATTTATATACATACATATGTATATATTCTTTTAAATAAAATCTCATACTTCAAATCTTATATGGACATTTGGTATCTTTGTCCTATTTTAGTCGTTTAAAGCAATAGTTTTTCAGAAATGAGCAATATATGTGAACTATGACCTATTATAAACCGATGATCATAAAATTTAGTAGCATGACTTCTGTCGATATATTTGTATTAAGTTCCATTTAAAAAATGCAAAAGTTTCTTTGCAAGTTTGTATACGAGTTATTCAAACATGTTTTGAATGTTCCAAAATAGTTTTGATGTTCTACTTCATTTCTCTTCTACTTCAGCTTTGTTCTATTTTAACATTGTTTTGATGTACTTGGGTTCTCTTCTTCAATGTTTTAATTGTGAAACAAAAGAAATATTTTCGGAATTACGTGTTTTGCAATGATTAGGGTGTCCAGACGTCACGCTTTTGCCGTGATTGTCACACTTTTGAAATCTTCCTGGCGTGTCACGCTTTATTTTCAAAAATGGATGGATTAAAATTTTATAATTATATTTTTTAATCACCGTTCAAACAGAAACAATTTCTAATATGTTGTTAGTTAATTTATATACAATGCTTTAGTTTTCGCGTCGAGTATGCTAGCGTTAAATCGCGTCGCGTCGTTTCTGTAACGTCCCTACAAGAACAGTGTCGGTCATTTGATATGTAATATAAATGTCACTGATGAGAGATATATCCATCAAAGTTTAAAGGCAATATGAACAAAATGATAGAGACTTTTGTGTCCGTGTGATTTTCTATCTTCCTTCCACTTATTTTTTGTCTCTCCCTCCGAAAAAGGAGTCAGAAAAGAGTCAACCAAAACATCATTTTCGAAGCGCTCCAAAAAAAAAGAAGTCTGAAAAGAGTCCAACAAATGAGCATTTTCGGAGCTAAAGAAAAATTTGCTTGTTACTGTCCTGAGTCGGCACGCAGTATGACTCAGAAATTCCACTTAATTATGTGTGTACCAAAGCGTTGTTGTCCTGTTATTTGTGCTTTGAACAAAAAAAAATATAGCTGTACCACACAAGAATGATAAAAACAAGATTACACAGAGCCCAAAAAACCCTCATAAAAGACTCTTTTCTGACATTATCTAAAAGCTCTTTCAGAACCAAAAAAACCCCTCATAGAAGACTCTGTTCTGACATTATCTAATAGCTCTTTCTGACGAACCATTTTCAAATGTAATTACCCTCTGTTAATTCTTTTATATGTGTAAATGACTTTACTTGTTTAAATATTTTTATTAGAAATCATGTTTTCTGAATTTATTATTTATTTTTAAATATTGTCAAATTTTTATTACTAAATTTTTACTGTTGAATTGAAAGGAAGGTTAAACAAATGTAAGCTATTTTTTATACATATATACATATACATATCTGTAATATAATTTCAAATATTTAGTTCTTTTTAGTGAATAAACATTTTTGTAACGTTTAATCAAAAAAGCCTTCTTTTATTTGGATCGTCAACAATTTTATTCAATTTGTTAATTTAAATTAATTGCTAAACGCTTATTTGTGATTCCGATTTGCTAGTTAAGTCCTCTTCTTGTTTTTTGTGAGGACGTGGGATATATTGAAGATAAATATAATAATAAACCTGTCCTCTTCTTGTTTCTTGTGAGGACGTGGAATTGAAAATAAATATAATAAGAAATCTGTCTTAGAGGTCGAATGAAATTAAGTCGACACATAATGCCATTAACACGTTCCGCCCAGCGACAACCTAACGATCAAACAAATGACACTAGAACCGCTAACGTTCATATTGAGGAAGATAGTACATCTGAAGCTAATAATGTTATTTCCGAATTTCATTCAGTAATTCCCCAGGCAAACCCACCATCAAATATACATACATGAGAGCTTAGAACAGGTAACATTAACTCTAACTAAAAGTATGGAAGTGATGCAACGTCAAATTTGTGCTATTCAGTCAATGGTATTGTCAAACAACATAGAAACTCAAAAATCTGTAATATCTTTAACAAATGAAATTAGAAATATTTCGACGCAAAACAATAATGTACAACACATTATTCCAATAAATTCTCAATCATCGTGTTTAACTAATTTTATATCTGATCCCAATATTAATATCTCTTCCAATAGTACTACACATGGTCCATCCATTAATTTTCATCTTTCTACTTCCGCAAACGTATCATCCAATATATCATCCAATACTAATATTCCCTTAGCACATGCTGCTTCTCCATATCCAATGAATGCAATCATTCAAAATCGACAAAAGAAAATATACGCATTACCAAAATTTTCAGGTCTATCCGAAGATTGGCAAACATTTTATGAATCTTTCAAAAGCTCAACTTTCGAATTTGAATATTCTGATCTACACAATATCATACGTCTTAGAGACTCTTTAGATGGAAATGCTCGTGACACAGTTGAGTCTCTTCTATCAAATTCAAAAAATGTTAACTCCATAATCGATATTCTAGCAGAAACATATGGACGTCCTGAACAATTAATTAAGTCACAAATATACAAAATTCGTTCCCTGGACTCGGTAGAAGAGACAGATCTTAACTCTCTGATTGTATTCGCTAATATAGTCACAAATATGACCACGTTCTTGAAATCAGTTGGGGGAAATTATCACTTAATAAACCCAATGCTACTAAGCGAACTAGTTTTAAAGTTGCCCGTATCAAGACGCCTTCAATGGGCTGATAAATGTTTGAATATGGGAAGAATGCCTGAGAAAAATTGTAAATATGGTAACCGATTCTTTTCCTATTTATAAAGAAAATACAAACTATGCATGTGTTTCGGTTGAAATAAAGAAATGTAAACTGTGCAATAGAGATTGTAAATCATTGGCCTTTTGTGAACAATTTTGTAAACTCCCTTTGGTAGCAAAATGGGAAAAGGTAAGCAATCTAAAGACTTGCTTTAGGTGTCTTAAAGAAGGCCATCAAGCCGCAAAATGTTTTTCCTGTATCAGTACTCATCATAAACTTTTGTGTAAAGTTCGCCCTTCTCCACCACCCATTCACGAAACTTACGAAAATAGTTCATTAGAAAATAATGTTATTGGAGCTCGAAGTTGTTTAACTGATAGAAATACTGATGAAAATGACATACTCTTCCAAATTATACCGGTAAAATTATACGGCCCTAAGAATGACATAATTCTTTATGCGTTTATTGAGGATGGAGCAAATGTTTCAATAATTGATGATGCTGTAGTTCAAGAATTAGGAATAACAGGCGACAGTGACGTCTTAGAAGTTCAGTGGATAAATAATCAAGTTACTCGTGAAGAATCAAAAATTGTAAATATCACCATAAGCAGTATAAAAAATAATTCTAAAAAATATAATATGAGCAAAGTCTATGTTACATCTAAACTGGATTTGCCTCGACAGAGCTTTAATTGGTCCATGGTTCCTCAGGGAAATAGTGATTTGCAGATATATCTGTTCATAACTACGAAAATGTAAAGCCTAAAATGATTATAAGTTTAGCTCACGCGTTTTTAACTGTGGGTATTGAATCCCCTAGAGTATTATCAACAGCTGGACCTATCATAACTAAAACAAGGCTAGGATGTATTATATATGGAACAATAAAACGACATATACATAAATTTGTATCATGTTATGTATTGAAATCTGAAAAGGAACGTAAATCATTTATAGAGATAGAATATCTTATGAAAGGCTATTTTGGACTGGAAACTTTAGGTATGCGATCTCCCATAAAGACGTTAATTTCTAAGAAAGATCAAAGAGCATTGGATATTTTGAATAAAACAACAAAACGCTGTAGAGAAAGATTTGAATCCGGTTTATTATGGCGAGAACATTTTTTAAACCACGATAAAATAATGCGTTTGTTAACGCCTTTAGGAATTAAATGGATTTTTAATACGCCTTTTGACCCCAGTGTAGGTGGAGCATGGGAACGATTGGTACCATCGATAAAAAAGACACTGGTTGTATTAATGAAAGATATTGCACCCAAATTAGACAGTTTTCAAAGCATATTAATCGATGCAGAAAATGTAGTTAATTCGAGACCGTTAACACATATTCCCACAAGTCCTCAAGATCCCGAACCACTAACTCCAAACCACTTTTTAATACGCACTACCAATTCTACTCAAACTCCAACCGAAATTGAAAATAAATTTTTAAATATAAGCGTATATTAAAAAACTTAAAGAAATCGATTTTGGGTACGATGGATAAAAGAGTATTTGTCTGACTTAACTCGTCGTGTAAAGTGGTGTTTGGCTAAAAAGTCATTAGAAGTTGGGGATATAATTCTCGTATGTGATATAGATCTACCAAGATCAAAATGGAGACGAGGTCGAATTATAAAGGTATATTGTAGCGCTAATGGCACTGTGCGATCGGCAGATATCAAAACTATCGATGATATTTTCAAAAGACCTGCTTCAAAACTAGCGCTTTCAGATTTGGGTACTTAGTTGTGAACTTCCCTAAGTCAATTCACGGGGGTGGAAAATTGTTAATTCTTTTATATGTGTAAATGACTTGTTTAAATATTTTTATTAGAAATCAAGTTTTCTGAATTTATTATGTTTTTTAAATATTGTCAAATTTTTATTACTAAATTTTTACTGTTGAATTGAAAGGAAGGTTAAACAAATGTAAGCTATTTTTTATATATACATATATCTGTAATATAATTTCAAATATTTGGTTCTTTTTAGTGAATAAACATTATTGTAAAAAGCCTTCTTTTATTTGGATCGTCAACACCCTCTTTTCTGAAGGTTTTCAGAGCAATAATGATTGTTTTTGGGCTCATAAAGAGCGTTAACGCTCCGAAAAAGGTGTCAGAAAAGACTCTTTTCGTACTCATATGGCTTGCTGGGTAAGTTCAGTGTTGCCAGAAAATGAATTTCAATATATGCTAAAACTTAAAAAACTAAGTGCTAAAATGTTCTACAGAAGAAAAAATAAGTGCTAAATTTGTTCAATGTAACAATACAATTTTTAATTAAATGAGAATTATTCCTCTTGCGAGTATAAATTGTAACATTTACAAAATTTTAGCAGGCCAGAAAATGCATTACATTTTGCTAGTGTCTTTGAATATTTTTGTATGATTTTGCATTTATGCTTTCCAACGGAAGGCTATGTAAAACATCTAACAGAAATATTCAAAAATAAATGTAGTGTATACAGTATTTATCGCTTATATGCATCCCAACATGAGTAATTTTTTATTCGTAATTAATATAACCGATTTTTATACATGCATTTCTCGCTTATAAGCACGAAAAGTCGTGCAAAATTTGAAATGCATATAAGCGATAAATACTGTACAATTTATTTTCAAATAAGTTGTATATTTAACTTGAAGTGAACTTCGATTAAAAATTTTTAAATTTTGTAAATACAATTTTTATTTCAAATGTTAGTTTTTTCTAATTTTGTTCATAAAGATTGTTGACTTGTTTAGTTCGTTTATTTGACCTTTTTCATTATTTTATAATTTCGTTTTCCAAGTAATAAGGTCACTTGAATTTTATATAAAAAATACTATAATAAATAAACGACTAATAAATTTTAGGTTTGAATGTTTTTTTTCAAACTTGTCACGCCGTCAAAAAAATTAGATCTGGACACCCTAGCAATGAGCAAGTAATAAATATGTACACTTAATTAATGACAAATTATTTTTAAAAAACAGATCAAAATATTCTAAATAAAGATTGTATGCATTATCAAATACTGATTTCGATAATATGTAATGTCTTACATTTAAGTATCAAATTTTAAATTCTATAAATGATTTTTTTTTTTTTGTTTTTAGTTCGTACTTATTTATTTTTTAACTTTTATAACCCTGTTTAAGCAGATAAATGTAATAAAATTGACTTTTTATGTAATTTTCATAATAAATAAATGAATTGTTTTTGGTTATTTTTTTATCTTGTGACTTTTTTATGCGATTTTGGTCTAATTTTTACACCTAAATTTGAAGTTATGCGGTTTTTCAACTTTTTGGAACGAATCATCCATTTTGTGTGAAAATCAGCCTTTTTTTATGCGGATTTTCTTTATGCGGTTTTCTTTGGAACGCATCTACCGCATAAAAAAAGACCTAAGTGTACACACTAATTGCAATTTCATGAAATGCTTGTAATATGGTGTTCAGACATGTATTTTTAATTGAGTCAATTATTGGTTAATTAAAAAGTGTTCACATATGCTCAATAATACTAATTCAATTAGCGTTTGACAGCAGCTGACAAAAAAGAATACAATTACAGTGCACTCGGGAAAACATCAACACTCGTTTACGTCAACATCCAAAAACGTCCACCGTTTCTTTACATTACCTACTCTAAAATTTTATGAAATAAATAGAGAGAAGGCTCTCTTCCAAGTGTTGGAAAGAAAAAAACAGCAGAAAAAAAATAACAGATTTTTTTTTAATTTGTTAAATGTCAACACCCGCGGTTTTAATTAGTTGACGTTTTCCCTAGTGCACTGTATTTGGTTGTAATATTATAATTTTCAGCCTAAAAATATTCTTTATTAATTTAAAAGCGAATCAATTGCCATTTTAGTTATTACTTGTCACAGGGTTGTATTCTTAATTTTAACAATTAATAGAACAATTAACTCTTAATGAAGCAATTATCTTAATTGAAATTTTGTATGGATAATTGAATTAAATTAGGCATTAATTAAAAAAATTCAATTAAAAATGCATGTGTGAACACCATATAAGACATTTTTGTTGTGTTTGTGCCACACTTTAGTATTTATGTTGTATGTGTCAAAATGAAGATTAAAATATTGTATACCTACTACCTATGTAATTAAAATAAATTATTTTATTTATTTATTAGATCCATTAAACATAGGTATTAGGAATTGCTCTCATAAATAAATTAACTATACTCTATAAATTAACTATAGGTACTTTTTTTTAGAACCAAGCCCAATATAATAAGTACATAGGTATGTACATATGTATGTAAAATAATATTTCTATACCACAGTTTATCCGCTTTTACTAAATGATGACGATTATATCTTGAAATACGACTTTATGAAAATTTAACTTAAACGATCAGAAAACAACCCCTGTAAATTTAACGCCAATTCATTTAAAATTTAAATTATATTGTATATGTATGTATGTATATCGAAAAAGCATTTGTTAATTCAATGATCTGATGATTTCGGAAAAAACATAATTATTGGAGATAATTTGATCAATAGGCCAATAAGTTTAACTCTGACACAGTTTCAGAAAATTATGAGCCAGATCAAAATAATTATATAATATAATATAATATGACATATCTGGGCTTGGTTTAGAATGGATCAAATTTTAATATATTTGGAAATTTTATACAAATTTAAAAAAGTCGTCATACCTACATATCGTTTTTAGCGGGTATTGAGTTTGTATGCAGAACGTACCACTGAATACTGCGTTATGTGGCCTGAGGGCGTCATTGGGCTAACTGGTTGAAAATGCGGTTACGGTGCATGAATCACTCTATTGAGAGTTGGTAACCACTAAATTTTACCTACTTTTAATTATATGTATGTATGTAACCGATTTGTGGTTTTAACAAGAAACGACATTTGTATAAGTGGTCCTAGCCGACATATCACCAATATTATTTTTCATTTGTAATTGTCAATATAATAACATTTTAATGATTTTCATATAAATTCTTTGTTTTATTTTGAAATTAAAATAAGCAACAGCTTAAAATAAAGGCATATTTAATAATTTTTAGAACCGAAATCTTCCCAATGAAGACTTTATTTATCATCAGAATACTCGCAAGTTACCTTCGCTAAGAACAATATTAAATGTGAACTACCAATTGTTATTCCGTTTGTAATTTCCACAATATAATTTTCCGACAAAAATGTCTAATAAATATCGATATCGAACCAACTTTTATATGGATCAGAAATTTTAATCCAGAAATCGTATTATATCGGTTATACGACAATTAAGCTACAGATATCTTCGGGATCCAAATCTTCAATAATTCTGTCAGACATGCTTTCGAGAAGTTTGCTATTAAAATCAGCAAAATCCATTCATAAATAACGGAGATATGAGCAAAAATCCGAGACAACCTCTGAAAATGTCATCAAAAAAACTTAGTGTATTAATATTGTTCATCAACAGATGGCGTTGATCAAACAAAGTGTTCAAGAACTTTAAGTGTGTTCTTAAACCGTAATATAAGTGTGTAAAAAGACAGTGTGTTCCTTATACCCTTTTTATACCCTTCACCATCATGAGAAGGGAATATATAAGTTTGTCATTCCGTGTGAAATTTCCACAATATAATTTTCCGACCCTATAAAGTATATATATTCTGGATCCTTATAGATAGCGGAGTCGATTAAGCCATGTCCGTCTGTCTGTCTGTCTGTCTTTCTGTCTGTCTGTCTGGATGTTGAAATCAGTTTTTTGAAGTCCCAAGATATATTCGGGATCCAAATTCTTAATAATTCTATCAGAAATGCTTTCGAGAAGTTTGCTATTTAAAATCAGCAAAATCGGCTTAGGTCAACCAGAGTTATGGACCAATATGTGAGACAACCTCCATAAAAATTTGATATTTTTCGTCCATTTTATTGCAATATTTTGAAAAATATTGCAGATAATACCATGAAATTTTGTATACGTTGTTTGTACTATAAAAGAAGAAAGTGTGCGGAAAATCGGAATCGGTCCATGATTTCTCATAGCCCCCATACAAATATATATATTCCCGAAATATGGCTTAATGATAAATAAATGCCTATAAAATTGGAATATAAAGACAAAATTCAGCAAAAATAAGTTTTATACAAAAAGAAATCGCAAAACGAAATTTTTTTTAGTTCGGTCCATGTTTGACCATAGACCCCATATAAAGTCCACTTCCAAAATTCATTTAAATACGTATAAAACAGATATGAATAATGCTAAACGGCTAAAATTTGACATAAAGACTCTTTATAGACAAATAAATTGTTGTACTAAATTTTATGGTGGTCGGCCCAAAATTGGTCATAGCCCCCATACAAAAATCTTCCCGAAATTTTGCTCAATTATACATAAATGCCTATAAAATTGGAATATTACGACAAAATTCAGCAAAAAAAAGTTTTATGCAAAAAGAAATCGCAAAACGAATTTTTTTTTAGTTCGGTTCATGTTTCACCATAGACCCCATATAAAGTCCACTTCCAAAATTCATTTAAATACGTATAAAACAGATATAAATTAATGTTAAATGTTCCTTATAGGTAAATAAAATTTTGTACTAAATTTTATGGTGGTCGGCCCAGAACTGGTCATAGCTCCCATACAAGAACCAGATCTGAAAAATACATTTTTCCCTATATATATATTGTATAAATATCGGTATCGACTCAAAACTGTGCACAGATCTTTTTCATATATACAAAAATCATCCCACAAAATTTTGTGAATTTCGGTCTCTTTTTAACCGTATGCCCCATATAAAGCCCTCTTCCGAAAATCGCTTTAATACTCATAAATCGCTTATAAATAAGGGTAGCAATCTAAAATTTTACACGGATCATTTACATACATGCCTAAATCTAACTGCTGGATTTTGAGAATATCGGTCCATATTTGACAATATCCCCCACATAAGGTCCACTCTCGAAATCCACGTTAATACTAATATATATAGTATATATAGCGCTATTATGTTGAAATTCGACGTGAAGTATCCTCATATGCATGAAAATAACTGTTCCAAAATTTAAGAAGATCGGCCCATAATTTGTCATAGCTGCCATATAGAACCATTTCCAAAAAACAAATAAATTCGGGTCAACAAATATTGTTTTCGGAGTTAACCCATATTCGGTCCATATTTTATAATCATGATATATATCGTTGGAAAGGTATTTTTAATACGTTTTATTTAATGTATTACAAATTATCAGACACCCAGTAGTTCCCGAGATATAGGCCTATATATTTTCAACTTTAAGGGCCCGCCCCCTCGAAAATAGGCGTGCCCGCCAACAAATTTTTTTTGCTGGTATCTCCTTTAAAAGCCCTATTTGATTTTGTTTTTTTTTTTTTTTGAGCAAAATCACTAAAACCGAATTGTACCCCTTTTTATACCCTTCACCATCGTGAGAAGGGTATATATAAGTTTGTCATTCCGTGTGAAATTTCCACAATATAATTTTTTTATACTCTGTTTGTTAAATTACACTGAAGATTATTATCAGACATCAGACAAACTTATGGTAAGAATTGGTAATTAAATCAATTAAAAATGGTAAAAATTAGACAACATTTCAAAATATTTAAAATAAATTATATTGGTCGTAAAATTGTCTTTCAAACAATATATCAAATACTAAAAAAATTTGCACTAAGACTGAATAGAAAACACAGAATTAGGATATTCTAGTCTAGTGTAGTTTCTGTATTTCTTGTATTTAAAATTCGGCACAGCCGAATATAGCACTCTTACTTGTTTTTATTCTGTTTGTTTATTAAAAACAACTGTCAAAACGAATCAAGTTTTTTGGTCATGTAAACAGCATGATTCATAAACAGGATTCAGAGAGCGAAGCAGGTGATTCAAGTCGTCGTGGAAACATAGTATTACTTGTTCTCATTTAATATTGTTATCGACATTGTTTAGAAAAAGAACTGAAACGCTGATAAATACGATGGCTGATAAAAACAAACGTTAAAATTAAGGATTTGTTAATCCATTGATTTCTACATCCAACAGATTTTAAACTTTTAATTTTTTAGATATGGGTACATATCTGTATAAATTTCTATTCCCTTACAAGTTAATGCCAAAATTAATATTTAATACAATAGTATAATTTTTTAACTGAAAAATACTCAAGTTTTTATTGAAGACAAGAGGAACTTTCATTGACGTTTAATTTAAAAAAATCAATTGTTATATTTTACTCTAACGTATTGCCTTTCGATAAACTGTTGTGGTTCCAATTGTAATCAAGATGTTATGTATTGTGTTTTAAAACCTATTCTTAATTTATGAAATATTAATTGCTAATGTGTCAAATCTGTTGTGAGTTGCGCTATTTTACTACACACAACTATAGACGAAATGCGTTCTCAAGCACAGTAGAAAAATCTTTTAAAAACATTTCAAACAATAAAAGCTTTTAAGAGCGTGTTATTTTCAATAGTTTTATTTGAATACGATCTCAACAACACAAAAATATTGCGTACTCTTTTAAAAAAATTTAATTTAAAAAAATCAATTGTTATATTTTACTCTAACGTATTGCCTTTCGATAAACTGTTGTGGTTCCAATTGTAATCAAGATGTTATGTATTGTGTTTTAAAACCTATTCTTAATTTATGAAATATTAATTGCTAATGTGTCAAATCTGTTGTGAGTTGCGCTATTTTACTACACACAACTATAGACGAAATGCGTTCTCAAGCACAGTAGAAAAATCTTTTAAAAACATTTCAAACAATAAAAGCTTTTAAGAGCGTGTTATTTTCAGTAGTTTTATTTGAATATGATCTCAACAACACAAAAATATTGCGTACTCTTTTAAAAAAATTTAATTTAAAAAAATCAATTGTTATATTTTACTCTAACGTATTGCCTTTCGATAAACTGTTGTGGTTCCAATTGTAATCAAGATGTTATGTATTGTGTTTTAAAACCTATTCTTAATTTATGAAATATTAATTGCTAATGTGTCAAATCTGTTGTGAGTTGCGCTATTTTACTACACACAACTATAGACGAAATGCGTTCTCAAGCACAGTAGAAAAATCTTTTAAAAACATTTCAAACAATAAAAGCTTTTAAGAGCGTGTTATTTTCAGTAGTTTTATTTGAATACGATCTCAAAAACACAAAAATATTGCGTACTCTTTTATAAACTTTATCGATCGCAACAAGCGAACAACGTTGCCATACATATGTGTATGTTTTGAAGAAAACTTTATTTAAAAACAAAAAAAAACTTTTTTATATAAATCTTAAATTTGTTTAAGAAAATTATCAATATTATTTATTAATCTATTATTTTATCAATCGAAATCAGACAAAAAAAAATTACGAAAAATCAAAACGGAATATCTCACGCCATTTCCTGTCAGTTTTGCGATTGCTTACCTTTTAGACATCGGAGTGAGGGGAAGATAAGACGAGTACACACTCGATTGTACTAGCAAATATTATACTTGTTACATAGTCCCCTTTTACAGTTGAGAAATTGAAAGACAGACAGACGAAGTTTGTAGGCGATGTATTGAAGAGGAAGAGTGTGCGGTAGACCTCTACTGTACTGGACCAAGGCATATTGATTATAATAAATATGCCTTGGTCCAGTACAGTAGAGGTCTACCGCACACTCTTCCTATCGCCTACAAACTTCGTCTGTCTGTCTTTCAATTTCTCAACTGTAAAAGGGGACATACGAATGGTAGAGTAACACATATGTGTATACAAAAGTGTGTCTACTCTCACTCAAATAAAAATACGAGTGATTTAAGAAAAAAATTATGCTGTGTAAAAATAAAAGAAATTTTAAGAAAATAATTGTATCAATTATTTTTTTTTTGTGTAAATCGGGACATATGTCCTTATTCATAAAACTTACAACAGGTTTATAAGAGGTTTATAAAGCTTATTTTGTATCGAAATTTGTTTTATAAACCTGTTGTAAGTTTTTATGAATAAGGGGGTTAGTATTTTAATTCCATAAAACTTTTTTTTCATAAAATACACCTTTTTTCGAGAGGAAAACAGGGGAATACTTTATTGATATATGGCAACGCTGCAAGCGAATGTGATTTTTAGCATTTTAATGATTAGTTTTAATTTTTAACAGCAACAAAATCGTATTCAGTTGATTCTACCTACCTGAAGTGATAAGTGCTGAAGTAATTTTTTGCAATAAATATAAATTGTAACAAAATGGGACTTTTTGTTAGAGTATCTATAGTTGCGGTCTGTTTGGGCTTGGCAGCTTTAATACAGAATTATCGTATGCTGTCGCAGCCATTGACGGCACCAAAGTTCAATTTTCAAGAATATTGGGGACCCGGTAAGGCAGCTGATTATAAAGAAAATACAGCTGTGACACCATTTGATATTGCAACCAAAATAGAGGTGAGTAAACAACATTATTAAGTATTTGCAACGAGTATGTTACCACTTGTTACTGGTTTCCAAAATAAATAAAAACAAAACAAAGAATGAAGTAAAACTTGTTGTTGCAAATTGTGTTTGTACTAAAATTTAATTGAAATTTCCTTGTGTTTTGTATTTCTCTACATATGTATGTATGTATGTATGTAGCTGATTGACGATCTTAAAACACAACTCCAACGACCATTGAAATTACATGATCCTTTGGAAGGCGTTGGCTTCGAATATGGTTTCAACTCAAAATACTTACAAACTGTTGTGGAATACTGGCGTGATGACTATTTGTCTAAATGGTTGGAACGTGAAAGTTTCTTAAAAAAATTCCCTCATTTCCAAACACAAATTCAAGGGTAAGTGTTGCAGTTTTATTTATTGCTTTTTTATTAATATAACTAGCTAAAACCCGGTGTGCTTCGCTACCCGTATTTTTTAAAATTAACTTTGTATGGGAGGTACCACGCCCACTTAAAATTTCCAAAAAAAAAGTAGCCTATAGCTCCTTCCAGACATACAGAAATATATATTTCAAGCAAATCGGTTCAGCCGTTTAGCCGTCTATAGACTTCAAACTAATAATAATAAACATAACGACACACATTCACTTTTATATATATAGATAATAATATTTGTTTGGGCAAATGTTTGCATACGTTACACAAAATAAAGCAGAAAATGAAAGTTATAATCGTATGGATCTGACCATAGTTGTTCATTTAGATTATGATAATGACCAGCTGCTACATTACTATATACATACATACATACTCATATGAAACAATTATTTTTGTGTTTTTCTGTTTGTACTATGATCTCAAGTAATCGTTTTAGTTAACAACTTTAATTTTATGGGGGCTTTAATTGTATTTAATTTCTTAAAATTTTCAAAAATAAATTTTAAAACTTAATACTAAATACATTTTCTTAAATAAATTCGGCTGCGTTAAGTAGGCATATATCCTTCATCAAAACTTTTTTTTTTTTTTTTAAATTAGGATATAACCACTTTGAGTTAATTTTCCACAAATGAACCAACCTAGTTGCTAATTCTTTACACATATGAGTTTAATCTCTGGAATAACTTGATTCTATAACGAAATTCATTCAAATTTCATTATTTTATATTAATGTTCAGGTCATTGACTATACATTACTTCTTACTTTTATTGTTAAATAATTAGTTACTAAAACATATACGGTTAACTCTAGGCCAATGTAGTAAAACTAAAAAATAAATTTATATTGTGTTTTGAATAGCAATTATTTTGTTTTTTTTTTTAATAAATTAAGAAGCAATTAATAATATGAATACTTATTATACGTCTGTTGTTATTTATATACATACGAGTATGTATGTAGTTTTTCTATAAACAAATATTAAATTCAAAAAGCAGTTGTTAGTGTTAATTGTTGAAAAAATGACAAAATGTTGACATTGACATTGACCTTGAGAGGTTTTTGTTGTGCAAAAAATAATTATTGAGTATGATTTACTTATGATTAAGGATGCATTTTCCACCACACCAACTAGGTGCATATCCCTTAATGCCACCATTGGTCTCAATAACATTGGTGGAATCAAAAATATATTTAGACCATTCATTGTAGCCATTGTTAGCCGTCTTTGACGTCTCTCTGACAATAAAGATTATTGCACTCCTAGACCCTTCGTCGACAAGATATTTAATGTACAAATATTGATCACAGATGAAAGGATTGATATAATACAATACCTCCGGGAGAGCTCATTCGAGATCTTCACTGATGGCTCAAAATCAAATGAGTTTTCAGCAGTGTATGCTTATTTAGTGCTAAAATGCCGGCAATTTATGAATGAGATTGGGAAACATTTTTAGTTGGACTCTTCCAGATACCATTGCTTATTCGTTGGTCAAGATAGGAACCTCAGACTGAATGGTTGAAATTTCTTTTTCATCGTTGAATTCGATTAACTCTAAAATTGCGCACAAAACAGATAAGGGCCATATCGCCCAATTACGATTGTCCCAGGACTCCAACACCGAACAACATTACACGTAATCTATTCCCACGACAGCCGGTTCTACACACCGGAATGACCCGAGATCACTCGGCCAAGGGCTGTCAACTCAGCAATTACTGCTGTTACAACAACAACACGTAATCTATCACAGAACAGACGTCAGAAGACTATATGCATTCATACGAGCATCGGCGTGGTATGGTGTAAAAATAATTGACTTAAAACAGATCGATTATGGGGATCCTATGATCAATTCCAAGATCACTGCCAACTTAACCTAACGGAATCATAATAATTAGTATTAAATCGACTAAAAAATGTCTATCCCTACATGTAATACAAGACTACTTTTACGTTCTTGAGATTCATAAAAACTCTGCTAGGAATTTAAGTCTAACTATGACATTGCTTATCTATTTCTATTCTGCTTGTAGTATATCATTTAAAAAACTCAAATTTAAATATTTTTTATCTTTGTTTAAATCAAATACATAATGTGTAGGTATATACTAGAATTAAAATTGAGTGCTTCAAGATTGTATGAACGAAAAAAAATTCAAGCTACAGACAGAGAGCGAAGTGTTCTTTGCATTGTAGAAACACGTTCTGAAAAATATTAGGATGATACGATAACGTTAACTAATGCCGCAACGGCTCTGAAGTTGTGAAACTTCCCTTAAAAAATCAACAATTCTGGACCGTACTAGATCTTAGCTTAACGTTATGTTACGAACATAAAAACTTATATACGTACATATACGCAAAACTACGGATAAATTTAAAGTAAACAAATAATTATAATCGAATATTTTTTAAATTTGTTTATTGTTTCTTATTCAACTGGTCTGAGATGGGGACGGTCAAAATTCGCAATTTTTTTGTTTTTGGAGCACTCTTTTTTTTGGTCTATTTTTTGAAATACTGGAAAATATACCTATGTATATTTTTTGGTATCAAAAAGATAATGTTTATAAATAATTTATTGGCGAAAAAAGTATTTAATGAAAAGAAAATTGTCGGAACGAAATTCTAAGCCGTTATATACAGCTTTGGAGAGCTCTTTGAAAATCTGACTTATTCGTGGTATATGTCAAAATTTCTTTTTATTTATTTCTTATTTATTCCAATATTTCGCTACAACAATGTGTAGCATCTTCAGATAAATATTACTTATTAACAATTTTATAAAATAATGAAAATATTTTTCAATATAACAGAATTGTCAGAATGAAATAGCGAATTAAAATTTTTCACCTATCAGTTATACGTAAGCCAAAATTTTACTATTGGATTTTGTGAAGATCAGTCCATAATTGGCAACAGTTCCATTTCCGGGGACAACTAAAATACCAAAAAAAAAAAACTCTAAAATATATCGTTATTGAAATGAAAATATCGTTATTTATCATAAGACTAAAATGCAGTAATATATTTTATGACAATCGTCTCATAATATGTAAAAGATCCTCTATAAGGGATCCAAAAAATAAAATAACTCGTATAAACATCGATACAAAATACTACACAAATTTCTTTCAAGTATGCATAGATCACTACTGATATATAGGTTGTGGATACATAAGATTCGGCACAGACGAATTTATACTCTTACTTGTTTCTATAACACTTTATTCCGTTACCTAAATATAAATATAATATCGAGCCATAACCGCCAAAATAATGTATCCCACACCATCGAAATCGATAGTTCAACATCATTTAAAATTATTAAAATTAAATGTATTACACAAAACAATATTTACATTATAAATTTTAAAATAATGGCATTATTCAAACTGATTTTATTTAAAAAAACCTTCCCCTGTAAAATTTCGAGTTTGTGGGATACATTTTTTCGGCGGTTATGGCTCGATATGAGCAAACAATATTAAATGATTATAATTCAATATCTAATCTTTAAACTATTATTATTAATTGCAGTTTAAAACTACACTTCATACATGTCAAACCAAAGAAAACGGAAGGTAAAAAAGTTTTACCATTGATACTTTTGCACGGCTGGCCCGGCTCTGTACGCGAATTCTACGACATCATTCCTTTGCTGACTACACCTAACGAAGAGAGCGAATATGTTTTTGAAGTTGTAGCTCCAAGCTTGCCCGGTTATGGTTGGTCTCAGGTGAAATACATTATATATTGGCTTTTATTTTTGCACCTAAAACATAAAATCCTGGTTATAAACTAAATTCGTATTTTACAGGGTGCTTCCAAAAAGAACTTTGGTCCCGCACAAATGTCCATAGTTTTGCGCAACTTGATGTTGCGTTTGGGTTACGAAAAATTCATTGTACAAGGTGGTGATTGGGGATCTATTGTCGGCTCCAATATGGCAGCTTTATTCCCCGAAAATATTTTGGGCTATCATTCGAATATGTGTGGAGTAATGGGACCCATTGGCATCCTTAAAATGGTACTTGCCGACTATATGCCCAGTCTCTTCTATGAAAAACAACACAGCGCCTTCTTCAAACCTTTGGGGGATTTCTTTACCACCACCATGGAAGAGATGGGGTACATGCATTTGCAAGCCACAAAGCCCGATACGATTGGCACAGCTTTAGCTCATAATCCAATTGGCTTGGCTGCTTACATTCTTGAAAAATTCTCCACCTGGACAAATAGCGCGTACAAACTCTTGCCAGATGGTGGCATCACCAAACGTTATAGCATGGATGCATTACTTGATAATGTCATGATCTACTATGTCACCAATTCCATAACTACTTCTCAACGTCTCTATGCCGAACAGTTTAATAAGGAACAAATGAACTTGCAAATGGATCGTGTTGGTGTCAAGGTACCAACTGCCTGTGCTCGTTTCCTTCATGATTTATGGCATGCCACCGATTGTCAGCTTAAAGATAAATATTTGAATTTAGTTCAAAGTACCTACCATGTGGAAGGTGGCCACTTTGCTGCCATGGAAGTGCCCAAAGTAGTCTACATCGATTTCGTTGAATTTGTGAAAAAGGCGAATTTGTAGAGCTGGTTTCTATGCACTTTACAAATTTAATCACAAAAAAGTCTGTTAAAAATAAGAAATTAAAACATATACGAATATACAAATTTATGTAATGTTGTAATTTTATATACATCTGGAGTAGGAATTTTGTTTATTGTAATTTCAAATATTCTTAATAAAGTTTTTTGTTTAAATTGTTATAAAGAAATGTGTGTTTTATTTAGCACAAACAAGGTAAATTTAATTACATTTTTTTAGATGCAAATTACATTCATTCACAGCGGTATTCATATTAAACAAGCCGGTCAAGTCCAAGCATATGCTACCCTGAACCATAGAAGTGCTTACATACGAGCATATACAAATATAATAAACCTAGAATCAATTATGTACCGATATTTGTGAAATATATAAAAATAAATTACATTTTATTTAAAATTTTAAATTTCAAATTATAACTAAACGCTTTAAGAGATTTTTTTATATTTAAAGCATTTTTCGGAATCGTGTTTGTTTAAAGGCTATAAGCGGCGAAACAGCTGAATCGATTTTCTTGAAATTTTCAGTATCTAAAGTTAAAAAATTAATGATAAAATTGATATATAGTTGAACCAGCAATTATGGGCGTGGCACCTCTCATATATATGAAATTCGACTATAGGAATCTATAACAGCTAGACTTCTTAAATTTTGTAAGTGCAACTTTAATGAAAATACTAAAATTAGTATATCTTGAAGAATACAATAGGAACAAGTTAAAGTGCTATTGTATACGGCTGTGTCGAATCTTAAATACCCTTCACTTAAATATAATTAGAAATACAAAAACTACACTCCTTATAGAACTTGAATCCTTATTCAGTGTTTCAGTGCATTAAGTTTGTCATTCCGTTTGTAACACATCGAAATAATGGAAATAGGAAAAATGGGAAAAGGGGAAAAACTCCCGCGGAATCTTTATTCATAATTGGGCTGATTGTCATCTAATATGAAATTCATTTAAATACAAATTTAATCGTTTCTGGATTTTCGGATATAAAATAAAAACATGCAAGAGATATGATGAAATTTATAAGTTGCCTTAAAATATAAGCACAGTTATTAGATGGAATTCGACAATATTTTAAAATTTCCCTTATGGTGATGAAATTTGAACCAGGGGCCAAATTACCGCATTCGATATCGAGTAAAACTGATCGTAATCTTCTTATTTGAGATTATGGCATTCGATATCGAGCAAGAAATTTAGAACATTTTATCATAATTTCGATATCGAAATCATTTTTCGATACGATAGCTCATTCGATCACGAATGTAGTAATTTGGCCCCAGAGTTATGTAGTTTAAATACCATACAATTTTGCACACGTGATTATACCTTCCACCACCAAAAATGTTGAATGAGAGTATATGTACATTAGACTGGCCATAGCGTTATATAGAAAAATTAAAAAATGCTAAATCCAAAAGTTTTCGCACTGAAAAATATGAGGTTGGGGATAAAAATAATTATGCATATTTAAAATTTTTTTTTTTTTAGTTCCGAGTACCTCCGGGTTGAGCCCAAAGTTTTATTGGAACAAGTCGGTTTTAGTACTGCTAAAAAAAAAAAAAAAAAAAAAAAATTTCATCAAAGAGGGATTTTAAAGTAGATGCCAGCAAAAAAAAAATTGTTGGCGGTCACGCTTATTTTCGAGGGGGCGGGCCCGTAAAGTTGAAAATATGTAGGCCTATATCTCGGGAACTACTGGGTGTCTGATAATTTGTAATACATTAAATAAAAGGTATTAAAAATACCTTTCCAACGATATATATCATGATTATAAAATATGGACCGAATATGGGTTAAATCCGAAAAGAATATTTTTTGACCCGAATTTTTTTTAATATCTAAAAAAATTAAAAAAATGTCTATATAAGTTCTTCAATTATTTTTTTATAAAACCCGAGTGCAAAAACTCCCAGTGAAGGCAAGTATAAAAAATACAATACATTCTACTCTTGAATTTTGGCAAAAAGCAAATATTCCAACAATGACCGAAATCAACTGCGTGAAAAAGTTTAACTTACTTTATGCCGAATGGAAAAATTTGTCCAAGAACAGATTTGGCAAATATGAAAAATATAGAAACGATGAGAAAGAATTCTGTGAAAAGATCGAAAATTATATATTTGATATCGCAGCTGTGGATGCACTTGAAACTATGACTATTGAAGAAGACAAAGATTTCCTTCTGTTGCTGGCAACGCTATGGCTAGAGAGTGAACTAAAAAATGTGCTGTGCGAAAAATATTTAATTTTTTAAAATAATAATTGTAAAAAAGATTACAAATAAAACTAATAATAGTGAAAAATTATTAGAGTTTAATATGCGTACATAATATAAAAAGACAAATTTACAAGCAATTTTACAGAAAAAATATAAAGGCAATTTTATCACATACTAAAACAACAATTTAGTTTAAACAAAAAAATTTTTTTTTCACCAAATTTAAAATACCTATAAACAATTAATACGAAATAACAAACAAATTGGAATATATAAAAAAAAAAGAATAAAAAATTTTACAAGCTAACACAAATTGATTACACTAAAGCACATTTGATCACTTTGGATAACCTCAAACTAGTGTTTAGCTACAAGTGTCTCAAAAAATGGCATTTGTATGTACGATCTGTTCTACGAATTGTAAAAAAGCTGATTCAATGATATGTGCTATTTGCAATGGATATCAGCACGTGAATTGTGTCATTGAACAAATGTCTAATGTGAGTAAATCAGTTTTGGACAATACCTTGAAAGTTAAACCTGGTTACTCTTTCGGCTGCAAAAGATGTTTCTTCTCTTCTCCGGTTAATCCCATTACTTCGAAAATGGACGCTGTTGAAAAGCATCTTTCTGAATTAACTAATCTCATTAAGGAAAGTGTCACTTCACAACTAGTAGAAATAAGAGCTGATATTGCTAAGTCTTTGGATAATACCAAGCAATTTGAAAATGAAACAAATAAAAAAATTGATAACCTTCAGGTTGAAAATAATTATCTACGCAAGCAGCTAAATCGACCAGATATAATAGCTAGCGGTCTTCCATCGCATCTTCAGTATACAGACTTGTACTCTACAGCTATTGAAATTGGAAAAGCTTGTGGTATCAATGTTACTGAAAATGATATAAATTTTTGCACCTGGATACGTAGGAAGTCAGCTGTGTTAATTAAATTTAACAATGTTCTGAAACGAGACTCCATAATGGTAAATTATAGAGCTAAATATAGCCTGAAGCTCAATGAAGTCATGGTAACGGATATTGAGAAAAGAGTTTATCTAAATGATCATTTAACTCCTGTTGAATCAAAACTACATTTTATCTGCCGAAGCAAGTTAAAGTCTGGTGAGATTAATAGTTACCGTATCTTGACACATAATCCATTAAAGGTCAAGCTGATTCATGCTAATAAAGAAGAAGTCATCTTAACTGCAGCAGATGTTGTCAATACTGAACCAAGCCTGGAACGCACTACTAATAAAGGCACCACCAACTCTTCTCAGATTTAATTTCAATCCACACATTAATTTTAATTTTCAATGATCAATATTATGTTCGTTTCTTTATTATTTTTTTATTTTGACATACATATGCGTTTATATTTTCCAATGAAATTATTAATATTAAAACATTTTTTCCCTGTTAATATTGTAATATATTGCATTTTTTTTTTTTGAACTCTTATGCTTAACTTATTTGTGTAACATATTACTTCATCTTCTTTGTTTTGTTTTGATTTTTGCATAGAATATTAATATATAAATGTAAAGAATTCTATAAATAGATTATATTTGTATCAATCATTGTTTTTTACCTGCCCTTGTTATACGGTTTGATACTTACATATTTTTTAAGAGTATAATAGTATTTGAGATAATTTTATAGTGAATATGAACATAATACTGAATTTAATTATATAAGCAATAAAAGTGTTAAATGTATTTTTTTCTTTAAAACATATTTTTTGTAATACTGTATAGCGGGAGTGAGTTGTATTTTTTCTTAGTTATGATAATTTACATACTATATTATTGTTGCAGTTCTCTTATACTGTTATACTCTTATATACATATACTATGTTATTTAATACACGGGGAAAAATTGATACTGTTGAATTTTAATTTTATTTCTTTTATATCTTACACATTCTATTTTGTTTGATTTTTTTTTGCGAAATTACATATATGTATATGAATATATTTATATATAAGTATAAAGTATATTATATATAAAAAAAAACTGAAATTATCTCATTAATCTTTTTTACAAATCTCTCATTTACTACAATCGCACAGTTATTATTGTGAAAAAATTTCTTAAATGAATATAACAGTAAATTTATATATATTTAAGTTTATAATTGGGATTAATTTATCTTTTGCACAAATGTTAGAGTTATATATGTATTGTTATGTTATGTAACCTTGGTCCTTTGTTATGTAACAGAACATCCTTAAATTCCGCTCTGGACATTAACAATTTTAACATTTGCCACTTTAACGCTCAAAGTATAGTTCCTAGAAATAGTTCAGTCAAATTCCAAGAAATAAAACATGTTTTTGATAGTTGCAAATATGACGTTATTGGTATTACGGAAACTTGGTTGAAAAATTATATAACAAGCACAAGCATAGGTATCAATGGTTTTCAGATTGTTAGGAATGATAGATGCTGGAGAAGAGGAGGTGGAGTATGTCTTTATATATCTGAGAAATTTGATGTTAAAGTAATCAGTGATTATATGGATGAGGGGAATATTGAGACATTATTTGTTGAAATTTCTTTAAATAACTACAACAAAATCTTAATTGGTGTTATTTATCTACCACATGGGAATTTTTCTGGTTGTGAGGACTTGATTATAGATTTATCAGGTAGATATCATAATTGCATCTTAATGGGAGACTTTAACACTGACTTATTTACCAAATCAAATATTGTAAGAGACTTTTGCTCTCGTTCTAATCTTTCAATAGTTCATAACAGTATTCCAACTCACATTAATGAATTTCATAATACTTCTACTTTAATAGACTATTTCTTTGTCTCAGATATTAACCTGGTAGGCCATAAGGCTCAATACCAATTTCCTCCACTAAATTCTGGTCATGCTATTATATCCTTAGGCTATAAGCTGAAGAATGACACACTTCATTCGGAACGTTGGTATAGGGACTACAAGTCAATCAACTTGGATCGATGTAATTCAATATGCAATAATTTTAATTCTTCTTGTTTTTTTAATACTCAAAGTGTTGATGATCGATTGGAAATTTTTAATAATATTGTAGGAAGTTGTTTTGAGGAAAGCGTTCCACTTAGGAAATTTTATGTTTCTAAAAAGGAAACATGGATGGAATCCAGAGAATTAAAAATTGCTAGGATAAACAGAGATTTAGCCTGGAGGGCATACTGTGAATGCAATTCAGTTTCTAATCGTAGAATTTATTGTAAATACCGAAATAGAGTAAAATCAACTATTAGACGATTAAGGAAAGTATATGCCATGAGTTATTTTGAAAATTGCTCCCAGTCACAATTTTGGAAAAGATTGAGATCGGAAGGCCTGTTGGGGGACAATTGTTATGAAGGTATGATTGATGTTGACGAATTTAATCGACAATCAGTACTTCCTCCCATAAATCAAGCTAGTACCGGTATATTTTCATTTTACAACAATGGAGGATTTACATTTAGAAATGTTGATGAATCAGAGGTATTTGATGCTATGACAAGTATTAAAAGTAATTCGAGCGGGCCTGATGGTTTACCAATTAAATTTTTAAAAATCATATACCCTTTTATTTCAGCTCAATTCACTTTTTTATTGAACTCCATTATTACCTCTTCAACTTTTCCTAAATCTTGGAAAATTGGTAGAGTTATACCCATACCAAAAATAAAGTCGCCACGTTCTTCTTCAGACTTTAGACCTATAAGTGTGTTAAATGCTAGTTCCAAGGTTCTGGAAGTGTTACTTAGAAAGCAAATAGAATATCATCTTAGTACAAGGGGCATGATTAGTGCATTTCAATCTGCTTATCGAAAAAATTATAATACTACTGGATTGGTATTGGATATTACTGAAAATATAAGGAGGAATATCGACAGCTCTTATAATTCATTACTTGTGATACTTGATCTGAGTAAAGCGTTTGACTCTTTAAGTCATGAAATTTTATGTCATAAACTTCAGAGAGATTTTGATTTTGGTACCTCTTCTAGTAAATTAGTTTGGAGTTTCATTACGAACAGATTTCAGTATGTTGAATATGGAGGAAAAAGATCATTGACTCTAGAAATGTTCAGAGGTGTTCCACAGGGATCTATTTTAGGACCACTCTTGTTCATAATGTACATGAATGATCTGTATCGTGAAATTACTTCATGCAGTTGCTATATGTATACAGATGATATTCAACTTTTAGTGGATGATTCTGGATTAGGGGTAACACATCTGGAAAATACTATCAACAACAATTTAAAATCTATTGAGGAATGGTGTCAGTCAAATTACATGACTTTAAACTCATCAAAGACAAAAGCCATGTATTTTTCAAACAACCTAATTTTGCCTAATATATCAGTAATGAATGAAAAAATTGAGTACGTATCCCATTATAAGTCGTTGGGTATATACTTAGATTCTAAACTTGATTTTAATTTTCATATAAGTCATATAATATCAAAAGTTTCTTTTATCTTAAAAAAGCTTTATTGCCTTGGATATTTTTTGCCATTCGAAGTCAAAAAGAGAGTTGCGCTGTCTTTGTGCCTACCTTCTTTTCTGTATGGGATTGAAATATTTTCCGGAACGTCCCAACAAAATATGATTAAATTACGATTGTGTTTTAACCGCGTAGTTCGTTTTATTTGTAATCTTCGGTATAATGAACATATTTCTGCCCATGTTATTAGCATTTTAAGTTCTGATTTTTATACTTTTGTTAATCAACGTTTATTACTACAATTTTTTAAGATTATGAAGTTTGGAAAACCTCCATATCTGATGGAGAAATTTGTTTTTGGCAGGTCTACCAGAACTAATACTATTGTTTGCCCTAGGCACTCTTCATTGTACATGACTAGATCATTTGTGGTGAGGGTATCCCGAATTTGGAACCACTATATTCCTTATGAAGAACGCAATTTTAGGAGATCAGTTGCAAATTTTAACAGCATTTCTAAGAAGTATTTCTAAAAATAAAAATGTTCTGTTACGTAAAAAAGTTCTAAGATATGTAACGTAATACAGGAATATATTTAACTTTAATGTTTGTGCAAAAGTGGGGGTTTTTTAAGTACATAAACTGTTTTTATATGAATATCTCTTATCTTTTTAGATGTATATTTTGGAATTTTTTTTCTTTCGTCATAAGATATCTAGATTAAGTAGGCCTTTGGGCTTGTAATCTGAATTTAATAAATAAATAAATAAATAAAAAATAAAAAATAAGCGTGACCGCCAACAATTTTTTTTTTGCTGGCATCTCCTCTAAAATCCCTCTTTGATGAAATTTTTTTTTTTTTTTTTTTTTTAGCAGTACTAAAACCGACTTGTTCCAATAAAACTTTGGGCTCAACCCGGAGGTACTCGGAACTAAAAAAAAAAAATTTTTAAATATGTATAATTATTTTTATCCCCAACCTCATATTTTTCAGTGCGAAAAATTTAACTTTTCAAAAAAAGTTCCACTATGGCCACTCTAATGTACATACGTTGGTCATTCCGTGTGTAATATTGAGAAATATTCAACAAAGTATGAATATTTTTGACCCATATGAAATTTTACTTCAATGAGCTTTGCCCGTCTCTCTTTATGTATGTCTCTCACATAAAAAATTTATCATTCTTCTGAGCAGTTTGATATTGCAATTAGTTGATTCATTTGAATGAGAGCTAGGAACCAAAATGTGAGACAACCTCTAAAATAATATTTTTCACAAATTTGTTTTGGTATTTCGTTTAAATGTATTGCAGATAATTCCATGAAACTTTGCATAAGTAGTTTTTAGATTAAAAGGATAAACTCTGGTGGATTAAAGGATTGGTTTTTATTTGACCATAGACCCTATGTAAAGTCCACTTTAGAAAATCACATAAATACGTATAAGTCTCTTAAAAATAATGTTGTCAGGGGCCAAATTACTGCATTCGATATCGAGTAAAATTTATCGTAATTTTCTTATTTGAGGTTATAATATCGCTATCGAAATCATTTTTCGATACGATAGCTCATTCGATCACGAATGCGGAAATTTGGCCCCAGGTAAAAATTCAACATATATTATCCCCATTTACGAGTACATACAAATCGGCATACCGTTTGTAAAGTTCGCCCATATAATGCCAATTCCAACGCCTTTACTAAGTAAAAGCTCACATTTATGGCCCACATATGAAAAATAAAATACTTATTAAATCTTGTTCTTTAAGACCCCCGTCGAGAAAATATATTAAGCGCCAATATAGATTTCGTCATTCCGAGTGTAACACATCGAAATATTGATCGTAGACCCACAAAAGTATATATTCTATTCTATAATTGTTTTTTATGGAGGTTGTGAGACAATTATGGTCCTGATGGTGTTCTAATAATGGTGCTATTATACACAATTGTGGTCAATCCTTGATATGTATTAATTATTTTATTCAACACATCCATTAAATATGGTTATTTTCCGAGAATTTGGAGGTCTTCATTCATAATCCCATTATTTAAATATGGTAAGAGGTCTGAGGTGTCAAATTACAGAGGTATTGCTAATCTTAGTGTAATACCTAAGATTTTTGAACACTTTATCACTGATTACATGTGTCATCAATTATCTTCAATTTTGTCATCTTCCCAACATGGATTCCGGAAAGGTTGCTCTACCATATCAAGTGTCCTTCAACTTACTACCCACGTTAACCAAGGCTTTGTACAAGGAAAACAAACTGATACTGTATATACTGACTTTAGTAAAGCTTTTGATAAAGTAAATCACAGTCTTCTTCTTATTAAACTGGATCTTCTTGGTTTTACATCTCGCAGTCTAAACTGGATAAAATCTTATCTTTTGGATAGAACTCAATGCGTAAAATTTAGTAATAAATACTCTAAAAATATTTTGGTTACTTCTGGTGTTGCTCAAGGCAGCCACCTTGGTCCAATTCCTTTCTCCTTGTTCATCAACGACCTTCCAAATGTTTTAACTTTTTGTAACATTCTAATGTATGCTGACGATGTTAAAATATTTATGAGCTTCTCTAAATTTTTGAATCATATATATGGCCAATCCGATCTGAACAATTTCTGTTTGTGGTGCAGTATCAACTTAATTGAATTAAATTTAAAACAAGTAAGAAAGTATAGTCGGTCAATCCCGACCATACACCCAGTATATTTATAAAACAGTTTTTCATATATGGGCGCTATATGGGAGATATGACCTATTATGAACCGACCATCCAAAAATTTAATGTCATCATACATCGATAGACTTAAATTGATTAAATTGCCAACTCTATCTAGTAGAAGGACTATGCTTAATGTAACATTTATGAACAATATAATTAATGGTGAAGTCTGCTCCGAGTTCCTTGTAAACAATGTTACTTTTAATGTTCCTCAACGATTTTCACACCATTTTAAGCCACTGTATGTCAAACATGTTAGTACTAATTATGCTCAAGCTGACCCATTAAGAAGATTATTTTGTTAATTTAACAATATATATGAAATAATTGATTTTTCTCTTTCAATAAATGTAATTAAGCATAAAATAATTAGTTTATTAAATAATTAATCTTTTGTAAATTAATAGTAATTTTCAATATTCTTTTTTTTAATAGTCTGTAAGGATTTAATCCATTGACTTAGTAAATAAATAAATATTGGTCCATAACTCTGGTTGGCCTAAACCGATTTTGCTGTTTTTAAATAGCAAACTTCTCGAAAGCATGTCTGACAGAATTATTGAAGATTTGGATCCCGAAGATATCTGGGGACTTCAGAAAACTGATTTCAACAGACAGACAGACGGACATGGTTTAATCGACTCCGCTATCTATAAGGATCCAGAATATATATATAGGGTCCGAAAATTATATTGTGGAAATTACAAACGGAATGACATAAGTTTGTCCCTTCTCATGAAGGTAAAGGGTATAACCACACAAAACAAATAAAAATAAATTATATTATTCAGTGTTGCCATTTTGACGCTTTTCGGGTATTTTATGACGCTTTTTTGATCTTGTTACCTTTTATTTTTTTCAAATAGCTATCATATTAATTACTCGAAATAAAGTTTTTAAAAATTTATATTTTAATAGAAACAAAAATGTATTCATTTAAAAAAATATATGTACATTAAAAAAATTCAGTTCAAAGTTAATACATATACATATATCACAAATAATTTACATACATACATTACTATTTTGTACTTTGTTGTTTTAAAAAAATTTTTACAAATATAATTTTAAATACTTGCAGTTTAAATAAATTTTTTGCTTTTATTTTTAATGCACTGAGCATTAATGTAACGTTTCTTTGTTTTTAAGCCGTACGTAGCTCAGTTTCTACATCTTGAGAGCCAATTGATCGACAGGCATTTACAATTTAAACAATATAAATTTGTACATGCTTTTAGACTCGATTCATATGTACATAAATTTTCATATTAGAACTTACCTGTTAAGGCGTCATAAAATGCAGAAAAGTCTTTTAGTCGTTTTTTACTCCATCCTATAAGCGTTTTTGGCATTTCATTGCATTAATATGTAAAGAGTAAAAACGAATTATATACAGTGGGTGGCCAAATTATTAGTTACACATGCAAAATTGTTTAGTTTGAAGCCGTATAACATTTTAAAATAGTGGAAATTTATCCTTTTATTTGTTCGTTTAGGTAAATTAAGTGTTTCTAATTCAATTAAAAATAAATTATTTTGTTGTAAAAAATTTTTTAAAAAAATTTTATTTATTCGAAGGTTTACTTCAAAGTTAAATATAAAAATTTATTTGAAATTTATTTTTGTATACCTCTGTTATAAAAATTAAATTAAATTTTTTTAAAAAAATTTTTACAATAAAATAATACTCGCAAAAGGAAAAATTCTCAAATAATAAATTATTTTGTTTTAAAAATATATATTTGAGGAAAAGAAATACATATTACAAAATTTAAAAAAAAAAAATCTTAATATTTCGTAGAACCTTCTTTGGCATCAATTACAGCTTGCACGCTTTTTGGCATGCTCTGAATGCATTTTTGAACATTTTCCTTTTGTTCTTCATCGTGATGCCAGACTTTAATCAATTTAATCAAAATTGCATATTTCACACTTCAGAGCAGAATGACAGATAATTATCTACAACTGCACTCTAATGTCACCAATCATTGTTGACTCTACACAAAATAGTTAAGAGTATTACCAGAATTAAAATACGAAAACATCTGGTACAAGAAATAAATTTATATACGTATTAAAAGCGGTTGAATCTTAATTAATAAGTGTACCTAATAATTTGGCCACCCACTGTATATATATGATCATATTTAGGTATTTGATTAGAAAACTTACGTAATCTTTACGATTGTTTTCGTTAATGGTTGTATTTATTTCATTTAAACCAATTATAGAGTCTAAAGGGAATGTATTGGCCAAATTATTTTGAGTAGATTCTTGGTACACAACTCTTTCTGTTAATCTTTGTGTTCAGACAGAGTTTTCATAATGACATCGTTTTAGTATACAATCAGTTCTGTAAATAAAGAATTATAGTTATATAAAATATCAAAAGAAATGAAATAAAGCCATTTATTCGGCTTAAGAGCAAACAATTTTCAAAAACGCTGTTTGTTATAGTTCTAGTTGAAAACTCGACATTACGAGTACAAATAACTTCAAGAAAAGGATTTGAATGGTTTTAAAAAGCAATTACCTTTAAGATTTTGTATTGTATCTGAAAGAGAAAAAACATACATATTAGGTATGTGAATATTATTTTGGCATGGCTCCTTATTATGATTCTTATTCTGATCTGTAATATATTAATATTAATACAAGTTATTAACAAAAAAATTTACGATTTATTTGTTGAATAGACATCTGGATATTTTAATGGTATTTTTTATATTATAACAACCACACACATTAATTTTAATTTTGTGTTCCTACTTTTTTAAATTATTTTAAATTATCACGTCTAAGACGTTAACTAAAGTCGACGGCGCACAGTGGCTGAAAATCGTTTTTCATTGGCCAAAATTCTGTAACTTTTGAACCGATCAAAATATTAAAGTAATTTTTTTTTAATGGATAGATATTTAGTTGAGCTTGGTCAGTCTTAATTACATTAAAATTGATTGATGACTTTTTAAGGACTTCTAGGTCAAAGTTGAACTTTTGATTTTTTTTAACTTTTGGAGTGAAATATGGGTTTATTTTTTTATTTACATATTAAAAAATTTAATATTTGGAACTTAATAATAATTATAATTATTTTTTGTGATAATGGAATTTTTTTAATGTAAAAAAATTTTTACACTCAAACAAATGTTTACACTAAAAAAAATAGTAAAATTCATTGGAGATTTTGCTGTTACTACAGAAAAATTTATTCTTTTTTGCTGTCAGATTTGATAATTTTAAAAAACGTTTTAAAAATAAAAACTGCAATAGATTTTATTAGCATTTGTAACAAGAGTAGGTTCTATTTATTATTATTTTTAACCGACTTCAAAAAGGAGGAGGTTATCAATTCGAATGGTATGTTGCTTTTTTTATGTTTGTTCCACGATAACCATTTCTGAACCAATTTTAAAAATTATTTTTTTGTTTGAAAGGGTTTGCTTGCAGGTGGGTCCCATTTCATTTTTATGAAGTTCGGACGGACATACGGTTTTTTATTTACCGTTATCTATATTTTTTCTGTGCTTCTCTTATAAATTGTTGAATAACTTCGTGATTTATGAATCAATTTTAAAAATAATTTTTTTATTTGCAAGATATGGCTTGCAGAAAAATATATTTAAGGTAAAAAAAAAATTAAAATATCAGAAATTGATTGAGATATATCGGGGATATATAACATAAACCGATTTTTAAGAATATATCGAATATGGGTGTCAAAATTTAGCTCTGTTAATGGGAAAACATTATAGATTTAGCACAAACCGGTTTTTTTAGAAGATTAACAAGATTTTCAAAATTTTTTCTTTCAATCAAAAAAGTGCAACAACATTAGTTATATTAAACATTTTTGAAAATTAATCCAACATTTTATTTGGCCGAAATTTTAAAGTCGGTTTTTTTTAAAGAATTATTTACTAATACTATGTTTTTCGTACTTAAATAACAATGAAGGCATTTATAATTATTATTCATTTGAAACAAATATTGATTGCAAATATTCTATATTTTGTTCTGCGCTATTTCTGTTCTTTAGTAGTTTTTTGGCTTCTTCATCTAAATCCCGATGTTCCACTTTCCATTGATTTCGAATATTGGAGATGAACGGATCTGATGTTGCCAATAATATATTAAATAGATCTTCATTTGTGGAATTTCGTGAAATTTTTCTAGTATTGTGCTCTCTATAAAATCTGTAATCCTTGTTCCTTTTTTCCTGAACCTCCTCTGATAGATCTCCAAGTGGCACCAAATGATATTTAATGATATCTTCTCCATGATAAAGGATTTTGTGAACTGTTGCAGACATATTTCTCCATGGGTAGTTGGTTGTATATATTTTTGCAGTTTCCTTAGCATAATCTCCAAATTGTCTAGCGTCAATTTCTTCATTGCACGCAAGTACTTCTAGGATTATTTTAAATCGGGTAAAACTAATTAGTATCTCGCCAATATTGGGGTTTTGTTTTCTTTAGTGGTTTAATGTCGCGATTATTATTATAAAATTGTTTATGACTTTGGTTGACCCTAGCAGTTGATAACAGATATATTAGAAAGAGATCATATGTTTACTGTAGAACCTATTGTGATATTTTTATGACTTATTTTTTTGCTGATCAAAACAAAGCCATAAAACCCTTTCGCAGGTATTATATTTAATTATTTTAGTTTTACGTAGTCTAAAGTAAAAAAACATAAACCTTTAGGCGAAAAAGTGAAAATTTAATACACCATTGTATACGAGTAACTATAGGGCTGTTTAAATTATCGTAATTTGAATTTTTTCAGAGTAATTTCATTAAAATTAAAAAAGTGTTCTACCGGCGGGTCGTGGCGGGTGCAAAAGTATATATAGGGTTAAAGAAGACACTTTCACCTTTCTTCGGGTGGTATACGTTTCTTGTTCCCTTTTGTTCCCTAGAAGTTCTATTCCACTAAAGTTTAAATTTCAGAAAAATATAGTAGTTTCATAAATATTTCAGAACACCCCTAATATTAAACGCTAGAGCGGTAACCACTTACAACAACTAAAGACTATAATCCTACCAACATTACAAAAAAAGACCGCAGGCCATTATCGATGATAGCTTGCGAGTAGTAACCATTTATTTTTGACAAAAAACAAATAAAAAACACCTTTTTCTGAAATTAAAAAAACAGTTGAGTTTGACAGCATGCCACGCCCACAATTATTAATAGTTTAACCTAATTTTTTGGCTACCTTAATATGGATATATTAGCTCCAAAAAGGTGTAAAAATTTTAAAAATCGGTGAAAAAAAAAATTCGACTTTTGGCCAATGAAAAACGATTTTCAGCCACTGTGCGGCGTCTATCTGAATGAAGCCGATATTTGACAACATCATTAAAAATAATTTTATGAAAAGAATACAAAAGTTACTATCAGTAAAAAACAAAAAAAAATATTTAAATAAAACAAGACCATATAATACCCTACACCCAGTATATGTATAAACAGTTTTTTAGAAATGGGCGTTATGTAGGATATATAACCTATTGTGGACCGATCATCAAAAAATTTAGTGTCATGATGTCTATGAATATAAATATTATGTATGTTAAACTTTATCTCGATATACATAAATACTTTTAAACGATTTATGGAGGTTAAAGTGAATTGTACCGTATTATTTGTATACATATGAAATATAATTGCGTTAAATATTATTTGGATACCAACATTCTTGAGAGAGTTATACTCTTTAAAGTGATTATCGGAAATGGGCCTTATATGGGAGCTACGACCAATTATAGACCGATCATAATGAAATTGTGCAGTATTATTTGCATGCTTATGAAATATATTTGGGTTCAATATTAATTGGATACCAACATTTTGGTGAGAGTTATGCTCTTTGAAGTTATTTTCGGAAATGGGCCTTATATGAAAGCTACGACCAATAATAGACCGATCATAATAAAATTGAACCATATTATTTGTATACATATGAAATATAATTGCGTTAAATATTATTTGGATAACAACATTTTTAATAAATTTATGGTCGTTAAAGTGATTTACGAAAGTGAGCCTTATATGGGAGCTACAACTAATTATGGACCGATCATCAGAAAATTCTACCATATTATTTGTATATACACGACACATATTTGTGTTCAATATTGTTTGGATACCAACATTTTTAAAAGAGTTATGAACTGTTTTTTACAGATTTTCGTTTTGAACACATTTACAAATTTTACTCTAATTATGATCTTTAACAGCCTAAAGACCTTAATGTTTTCTAATGTTGGTCATATTTTTGTAAAGGGTAGACTTACGGTAGATACATTCAAACCCTATTAATATAATTAGCACAACATTTTTAGCGGTAAAAAGTTCAGATTGAACCATGTAGACTATTAAAATTTGAAATGTAAACTTGAAAATTGTCAAAAAATTTTATTAACTTTATTGATTAAGAGAGAGTAAAAGAAAATTTTTTAGGAATACCAATCTAAATACTAAATACGAGAAAATTCTAAATATAAATGATCAGCGATCCGGAATAAAAGATAACAAACCCACGCGCAACGACGGGTTCAAAAAGCTGGTATACATATAAATCGTCGTACAAAAATTCATGATGATCGGCAAAAAAAAAAAAAAAAACTCTTACATAAACATCCATATCGAACCGAAATTTTATACAGATCAGTTATAAGTATCTAAAAATTACACTATTTGCTTTTGTGAAAGTTGATCCATAATTGGTCATAGTTTCCATATAAGCTCTAGAGTATATAGAGGTGACAATTTTGTCGTTTCAAAATCCAAAATCAGTTTGGAAACTGGAGTTGGATTGCCAATAGGCACGGCAACTGACATGCAAGTTGTTATTATGTAAGGCAACTTTCGTGTTAAATCTGTTTTTCTAATTTTCGAGTAGAAAACAAACATTTATACTTGTATGTTAAAAATATAAATAGTTTAACAACAAAATAGCTAACATTTAAAATTTACCACTTAAAAAATAAAAATCAAACCAACCAGAAATTCTCGGTTGCCATGTTTGGCAACTGAAGTTAACAGCTTACAGTTGTAGGTTGCCATCTGTAATATGTTTTTGGCAACTGTCAACTTCACTGAGGTTCGGTTGCCATCCGTAATCGACCCATAAAACTCTCAACTATACACTTCTGTAGTCACACGACAGACTTTTTTAAATTCCTCTACTGTGTGCCGATACTTGTGATAGTCGAAATGGTCAAAACATTATTGTATTTAAACAATTACATAATATAGGTTTTTAAGACTTTAAAATACAGAGATAGTGTTATCAGGTATTACTCTATACAAATGTTTAGCTGTGATGTAAATAAACCATTCTTTTATTTCTATAAACAAATCATTTTAATACAAAACATTAAACAAATTAACAAAACTATACAAAATAATCACTAGTGATATTTATAAATTTATTACAATTCAATTTTAGCAATAAACTCTGAAAAATCCATATGCAACATGACAGGCACTTCCAAAGCCGCAAAATGACCAGCTTGATTGAAATATTTGCTGTGAATTAAGTTGGGGAATTTGTCCTTCAATTGCCAGTCCATGGCGGCTGGCAAATCAAAAAGGAAACGAGCACAACCCATTGGCACAGGCGACTGAACACGATCCATTTGGTAACTTAAGTATTCCTTAGACACTGACTCTTTGTAAAGACGTCCCGCTGTGGTGGCAGAGTTAGTCAAATAATAAATCATTATATTGTCCAAAAGCGCATCGATGGTGAATACTTTGGTCATGCCATCAAAACGTTGGTTATTGGCGGGTCCAGTTAAACCTTGGAATTTCTCGAGTATATAAGCGGCCAAACCAACTGGGTTGGCAATTAAAGCTGTACCAATGGTGTCGGGTTTGGTAGCCTGAATGTGGAAGTAGCCACTTTCTTCCAAAATCCACAATAATTTTTCAGTCAGGGGGAAATGATGTTCGTGGAAGAAACGCGAGGGTAAGTATTTATCGGGATTAAAGCTAGCTATAATGCTCTTCATTAAAGACAGGGGAGTATTAAGAACACACAAATTGGAATGATAACCAATAACGTTCTCTGGGAATATAGAGGCCAAACTACTGCCAATTAAGGATCCCCAATCACCTCCTTGTACCAAAAACTTATTAAAGCCCAAACGTAACATCAAATTACGCATAACTGTGGACATTTCTACAACATTCATGCCGACCTTACTGGCGGGCTGAAATTTACTAGTATTAGTAAAGGATTAAACAAATACTCATGCTAAATTACCTGTGACCAACCAAAACCGACCAACGAAGGTGCAACAACTTCATAAACATATTCACTCAAATCGGAGGATTCGGTAAGAAGTGGTATAAAATCATAAAACTCACGCACTGAACCTGGCCAGCCATGTAGTAATAGCAGGGGTAAAACCTTTTTCGTTTTCAAAGTCTCAGCGCTGGGCTTGGCATGAATAAAATGCATACGTAAGCTGTGTGGTTAAAGAAATAAAAGTAAGTTCAAGTCAAGAAATGAATGCAAGTGAATAAGTGGTACCCTTGAATTTCGGTGGTAAACTGAGGCAAACTGTTCAAGAATTGTTGACGATCCGACCATTTGGCTAAATACTTTTCACGCCAATATTCAATAACTTGAGCCATAGCTTCAGTATTGTAGCCATATTGGAATTGAACTCCCTCTAAGGGTGCTGTTAATTTTAAGGTACGATTCAGTTGTTTTTGCAAATCGGTTATGACCTGTAGAAAAAAAAAAAATAATGATTTACATTAGTTGCCTATACATTAAAAATTTAGACTTAGTAGCGACTTTCGCTTATCGGACATTAAATGTCCAAAATATTTCTCGTGACTCTATTCGATATATTTATTTACTTTTATTTATGTACATACATACATATATTGCTTTAGGGTTGTAATCTCTGAATCTAATGAATAAATAAATAAAAATAAAGAGATATTGCTATTCGTTTTCCTCTTTCCCAATTTTGGCGGTATGCAAATCAAGGAAAAGAATTAAAATAAAAATGTTAAATTTTTAAAATTAGCGTAAAATTATTTTAAAGTTGAATTTTTTTAAAAATTTAGACAAAAATTAAAATTTCTTTGTACCAATTTTTTTATGTATCTTCTTTCAAAGCGTTTATTTTGATTTGAAAGTCCGACGTACTGAGATTTTATTCTAATTCTTACACTCTACACCACCAGGATATTGTATTTTAGAAAAGTCTTAGTCCTACAATTAATTAGTTTCATTTTATATTATCAACAAAAACGCAGAAAGGTCTAACTAACTGTTATAACTTTTATTTAGCGATAGATTAATAAGCAAAAAAAAAAAATTGGAGATTTATAATGGTCAAATATGGACCGATCATCATCATATCGAGATGGACGATTTTATATACATATGTATAATAACATTTGTGTTGAATTTCAACTTAATAGTGGGTTTTATAAGGGATTTATGCGCATTTAAGTGATTTTGGGAACTGAACTTTATATGGAGACTACGGTTAAATATGGACATTTATGTGTATCAATAATATCCTTATCGATTTCTATGTCGATTGAGCTATATCTGTCTGTCTGTGTAACACACTCTCACGTCCAAAATACTAAAATCAACAAAGTTAACAAAAACGCGTTTATAATTCTCCTAAGCAGTTTGGTATTGAAAATCAGCAAAATCAGTATTGTAGAAAATGTGAGACTACCTCCATAAAATTCTCTGTTCCGAAATTTAAGAAGATCGGCCTATGTTTTGTCATTGCTCACATATACATAAGTACCACCTACGAAAAACAAGTAAACCCTCAATATGGTCTAATAAATATCGTTATTGAATCAACATTTTATACAGATCAGAAATTTTAATGTAAAAATCATACTAATATCGGTTATACGGCAATTATGCTACTGAATTTTGTAGCTGTCAGTCAATAATTGGCAATAGGTCTCGAATTAAGTCCACTTCCGAGCAAACCAACCAACCATACAACTCTCGTAAATTACGTTATTGATATGAAATTCAATTAAAATAATCTTAAAATACATAAATAGAAATCACATTAGTGGATACTGGATTTAGAATCTAAATATCAGTCCATAATTGGTCTACTTTTACTATGACACCCATAAATGTCTTGTAATTATTGTTATATAGATCAAATTCAGCTAAAAGAAGCATCAGCTTATAATCTTACCATTCTCTATACTCTGTTTCTTAACTTGTGGTGAATATTGAAAAATATTTTTTTAATTTTATAAATTGTTAAATTACACTCTAGACTATTTTGAAAAGTCAGACAAGTTCTGTAAACAATGGTGAGAATTGATAATTACATCAATTATAATAAATGGCCAAAATTAGATAAAATTTCAAAACATTAGAAATAAATTATGTTGTTCGTAAAATTGTCTTTCACACAAACAAAACTTTTAAGTTTTTATTCTTCACAATTGTATAAATATATATGTATGTACAAAAAAACTAATCTAAGTTGATAACTCTAAAATAGTCCAAATGAACAAAAATATTTCCATGTGAGCAAACCTTCTTGTTTATAACAAATTTTAATACCAACCTCTGTATTGACATAAATTTGAAATGGTTTAATAGTTTTGTCTTCTTTGTATGTGGAGACGTCACCTGGTCCCCAGTATTTATTGGTGTCAAATATTGGCGGTGGTAGTGGACGTTTCAATTCATCGAATTTGTGATAACCGAAACCGATAAGCACACATAAGAAAGCAACAAAAATTATAAGGCCTTTCATTTCCAAGAACACTTATTGACCATTCGTCCAATGTAGAAAGAAATATATCTGTTCGAAACCACCGTAACTGAAAAACTGAATAATCGCATTTGTTTCGTTTGTTTGTGGCCGTTAGTGAAATAAAAGTAAACTAATCGTTACGTTCTCTCTTATTTGTATTTTATTTTTCTGATAAGGCGCTCTCTTAAAAATAAAAATATTGCGATATTAAGATTTTTTGGTACGCGTTTAAAAATATGTATTGTCTATAGTTACTAGTCAAAAATGTTTTCATAATAGCGCAATTCACAAAATTGTGCAAATGGTATTGCATCATTGCATTTACAAAAAGGTTTAGCATATTTTTGCTTCTGCTGTGTATCTTGTTAGTTTAGAGCAAAAATATGCTAAACCTTTTTGCAAATGCAATGATGCAATACCATTTGCACAAGATTGTGAATTGCGCTGACAAGAACAATTTGAGATTTTTAGGTTCTTCAAAAAAAGAAATTAGTCCCAATTTACAGAAAGCAATTCTTATTGAAAATTGATAAATTTTTTTTCTTCAAATTGCTTAAATCGGTTGTATTTTTTATTTCAGAGCATACATACATTTGTATACACATACATACGCGACGCTTTAGTCGTTTTGCACCAGGCAAATTTTCTACTATAATTTTCTATTTTACATTGATACCTTCCAACAATTGTACCTATTTAACACAGGGACAGGGTTTAAAAATGCTTAACTATTTTCAAGCACTACGTATGTGCTTAACTTTAACTAGAAGAAAATACACAAGCAAAAGCAGAGCACAAAGTCAAAAAACAAAAATAAAACTATTGACTGTAGCTTAACTATGTGATTTTATTTGCTGACACAGTCAGCCACAGCAGTGTGTACCCCACTTGATGGTTGAATTGACGTGAGTGGCAAGTTCAAAAGAGAATTGAACAATAAATTCTTAGCGTAAACTGAAGAGTGTAAAACAGGACTTACTTTATTTAGACGCGTAAAAATTGGTTTATTTTAACAATTAATCAATTCAATTTATGCATATCCGATTTTGGTTTTCTTTCTTTTTTTGTGAATTCAATTCTACTTAAAGAACTATATAAAAATGCAATATCATTTTCTAATATAATATTATTTATAGTTATATTTATATAATTAATTTTTTTTTAATAATATGTATGTGGTGTTGACTTTGTTTTGACGCTCACAGTATGTTATGATATTTAATATCTGTATCGTTTTTGACTGGGACACTTCAGAGTTCCCTGTAAGTAATCAGCAACGATTCCTTCTGAATTCCCAAAATCGACGCTATTTTTCGAAGCCTACTTGAAAGTGGCCAATATTTGTGTATTTTATTTTTCCGATATTTGACTTTCCCGGTTTTTAAATTTCTAAAATCGACGATATCTTGTCGACGCTATCTTGGAGCACTTGTTTTCTTCTATTGTTGATTATATCACATAAAACTAAAAAAAGTGTGAAAGCAAACATTATAAACTGCTTGTAAATTGCCAATTTTTACATGCACAATTACATGCAGTGGTAGCCATATAATTAGAAACGGCTTTTTAGCACATATATTTGTTCATATATTTTAAAAATTTAGTTCAACATATTAAAACTAATAACTAGAAATAGTAAAGTAAGAAATTATTATTAAGTTTACAATAAAAAAATTCACAGCATTAATACCGTGTTTCACTGTTTTAACAGTGTATCTGGGGTCTAAGGCTTTATTTGGAGGACGTCTAATATACGATTTTCCATCAGATTGGAACAACTTAAACTTCGTCGCTCCAGAGAACTCTATTCCAGTAACGCCGATCTTTTCTGAGCATTTCTCTTACAAACCGCAACCGCTTCATGATATTTTTTTAGACATGAGGTTTTTTTGCGCAATGCATCCTCAAAGTCCTGACTCATTGAGGCGTATTCTTATTGTATTTCTGCGCTTATTTGCTGTCCAATTTCAGCCTTTATTTCGCGCGAAGATAAGAATGAATTTTTTACTGGCTCTACAAATAACTCTATCTTCTGCTAAAGTAAAAAAAACAATTGTGAAAATAATATCTTTATATTTTTTTATTTAACTAGAACTCAACGTGTTGTGCATCAACAACAATGTTGATTGTTTACTCATTGAATAAGGGTAAAAAACAATTACAGTGTAGGTCTTTAACGAATCTACTCAGCGATCTTTTTATATCAAAGCATCGTTTCTAATTATATGGACCACTGTATATATGGTACAACTGACAAGTACACTGCAAAATACATACCGTCTAAAACCATTGGGTCATACAAACTGATTAAATGTACAACTTAAATGCAAAATTTCCGTAGAGTTTTTAAAAAACGGAGATTGTGTTATAAGACATTTCTCTATACAAATGTTTGCACATGTGAAGAAAAAAAAAAACACTTGTATGTACTTTGTTAAACAAATCTTTTTATACTATGTTTCCACGACGACTTGAATCACCTGCTTCGCTCTCTGAATCATGCTGTTTACATGAACAAAAAACTTGAGTCGATTTGACAGTTGTTTTTAATAAACAAACAGAATAAAAAAAAACAGATTTTACAATTTGTGGAAAATATTTTTTTTTTTAATGGACAAAAAAACTGAGTGGAAATTAGTTAGCTTATTTGAAAAAAAAATATACATTCTTCGTATGTATTTACTTTCTTTACTTCCAGCAACAAGAAAATAATATGCTTTGTTTACAATAATATTAAATTTTTACAGCTAGTGCAGATAAACTTGCGATAAGAATTAGAGAAGAGTGCAATTATTCGTGCTTCGCAAGTAGATTCAATATGAATCTACTTGATTCGCTCTTAAAATTTTGTATGGTGAAGCAAGTTGTTTCGCACATGATTGGGGTATGAAGCATGAATAGAGAGCGAAGCACGTACCGTTGAAACATAGTATTAATACAAAATATATTAGCAAATCTATACAAAATAATCGCTACTGATGAAATTACTACAATTTAATTTTAGGAACAAACTCTGAAAAATCCATATGCAACATGACAGGCACTTCCAAAGCCGCAAAATGACCAACTTGATTGAAATATTTGCTGTGAATTAAGTTGGGGAATTTGTCCTTCAGTTGCCAGTCCATGGCGGCTGGCAAATCAAAATTAAAACGAGTACAACCCATTTGCACAGGCGACTGAACACGATCCATTTGGTAACTTAAGTATTCCTTAGACACTGACTCCTTGTACAGACGTCCCGCTGTGGTGGCAGAGTTAGTCAAATAATAAATCATTATATTGTCCAATAGCTCATTGATAGTGAATATGTTGGTCATGCCATCAAAATGTTGATTGTGGGCTGGTCCAGTGGATGTTTGGAATTTCTCGAATATATAAGCGACCAGACCAATTGGGTTGTCATTTAAAGCTGTACCAATGGTGTCGGGTTTGGTAGCCTGAATGTGGAAGTAGCCACTTTCTTCCAAAGTCCACAATAATTTTTCAGTCAGGGGAAAATGATGTTCGTGAAATAAAAGTGAGGGTAAGTATTTATCGGGAATAAAGCTCGCTACAACGCTCTTCATTAAAGACAGGGGAGTATTAAGAACGCACATATTGGAATGATAACCAATAACATTTTCTGGAAAAATAGTGGCCAAATTGCTGCCAATTATCGAACCCCAATCACCTCCTTGTACCAAAAACTTATTAAAACCCAAACGTAACATCAAATTACGCATAACAATGGACATTTCAGCAGGATTCATGCCGACCTTACTGGCAGGCTGAAATTTACTAGTATTAGTAAAGGATTAAACAAATACTCATGCTAAATTACCTGTGACCAACCAAAACCGACCAACGAAGGTGCAACAACTTCATAAACATATTCACTCAAATCGGAGGATTTGGTAAGAATTGGTATAAAATCATAAAACTCACGCACTGAACCTGGCCAGCCATGTAGTAATAGCAGGGGTAAAACCTTTTTCGTTTTCAAAGTCTCAGCGCTGGGCTTGGCATGAATAAAATGCATACGTAAGCTGTGTGGTTAAAGAAATAAATGTAACTTTACGTCAAGAAATGAATGTAAGTGAATAAGTGGTACCCTTGAATTTCGGTGGTAAACTGAGGCAAACTGTTCAAGAATTGTTGACGTTCTGACCATTCGGCTAAATAAATTTCACGCCAATATTCGACAACTTCTTTAGTAGCTTCAGTATTGTAGCCATATTGGAATTGAACTCCCTCTAATGGTGCTGTTAATTTTAAGGTACGATTCAGTTGTTTTTGCAAATCGGTTATGACCTATAGAAAAAAAAATAAAGATTTACATTAGTTGCCTATACATTAAAAATTGTGAGCATATTGGAATGAATGACGGTTATGTAGTACAAGATTTAATTGACATTAAAACTATATGGGCAAAATTATATTTCAATTATTTATACCCTCCACCACCATAAGTTGTAAATGATGGTATCATATAAGCTTGTCATTGCGTGTGTAACACTGAGAAATATTCATCTGAGAACCAGCAATGTATATACATTCTTGATCCTTATAAAATTCTAAGTCGATTGAACTATATCCGTCTGTCTGTCTGTATGTGTTAAACACTCTCCCGTCCAAACGACACAAACAAAATCAACAGAGTTTACGAAAATCCGGTTACAATTCTCCTAAGCAGTTTGGTGTTGAAAATCAGCAAAATCGGTATAGTAGAACCAGATTTATGGACCAAAATGTGAGACAACCTCCATAAAATTTTATACTTTTAAACATTTTTCTTCCAATTATTTTAAGTATATTGCAAATATTGCCATCATATTTTGTTCACGTTATTTTTATGATAAAAGAATAAAGTGTGAGGAAAATAGAAAGAATCAGTCCATGATCCCGAAATATGGCTCAATGATAAATAAATACCTATAAAATTGGAATATTATTACAGAATTCGAAAGAAATCACATCATGTAAAAAGTTTGTTTTGTTCGGGCCATGTTTGACCATAGATCCCATATAAAGTCCACATCTAAAATTCACATTAATTCGTATAAATCTGGTACAAATATAGTTGCCAGGTTAAAATTCGACACAAATAATTCTTATAGATATATAAATTATTGTACTAAATTTTATGACGGTCGATCCATAATTGTTCATAGCTCCCATAGAAGGACAACATCCGAAAAAGCCATTTATCTTTAAATATATCTTATAAATATAGGTACTGATTCAAAGCTTTATATATATCATTAACATATATAAAAAACAAGTAAAAAAATATAGTCGGCCAAGCCCGACCATATAATACCCTACACCCAGTATATGTATAAAACAGTTTTTCAGAAATGGGCGTTATATGGGAGATATAATCTATTGTGGACCGATCATCCAAAAATTTAGTGTCATGACTTCCGTGAATATAAATATTATGTATATTACAGTCCACCCTAAATACGAGCGTTAAGCGCGACGTAATTTAACGCCTTGTTTTTACGCTGTAATGAGCAACTTAAATAAGAGCGCCAACGTTGTGAAAAGAACAGTAATGTTTACTTATCTTATTTGTTAAAAACCACAAAATAAAAACAACGAAGAGAGATAAAATCGCGAAATTGGCCTGAAAGTAGCTGTAATGTCATTACTTACTTTTGTATATACCACAAAAAAAAAAAAACAATAACACTTGTTTTGCAGCCAACTTCACTTTTTACGCTCTGCAAAATTGGATTTTCCAATTGCAAAGCGTTAGCGTCGCGCTATTTGGGTGGTCTCATACATTTTGTATGGGCATGAGAAATTTTGACAGCCAGACAGCGCTTTGCGTCGTAATTTAGGTTGGTCTGTTAAACTTTATCTTTATACTTTTAAAAGATTTATGGATCTTAAATTGAATTACGGAGAGGGCCTTATATGGGAGCTATGACTCATTATGGACCGATCATCATAAAATTGTACCACATTATTTATATACATAAGGAATATATTTTCGTTCAATATTATTTAGATACCAACATATGGAGCGATCATCCTAAAATTGTAGCACATTATTTTTATACCCTTCACCTTCATGAGAAGTTTGTAAAACGGACTGACAAACCCTATAAAGTATATATATTTTGGGCCCTTATAGATAGCGGAGTCTATTACGCCATGCCCGCCTGTCTGTCTGTCTGGATGTTGAAATCAGTTTTCTGAAGTCCCCAGAAATCTTCGGGATCCAAATCTTCAACAATTCTGTCAGACCTGCTTTCGAGAAGTTTGTTATTTAAAATCGGAGATATGAGCAACCTCTGAATATTTCATAAAAAAAACTTAGTGTATTAATATTGTTCATCAACAGATGGCGTTGATCACACAAAGTGTTCGAAAACTTTAAGTGTGTTCTTAAACCGTAATATAAGTGTGTAAAAAGACTGTGTGTCTACAGGTGGCGTTGATCACACAAAGTTTTCGAAAACTTTAAGAGCCAGTTTTTAGGATGTAGTTCAACCATGTTTATTGTTTTAACTTAGTTTAAACTTCAAATTAAGTTTTTAGGATGTAGTTTACTTTGTTTTAATAGGCGTTTAACCCTTCAAGAATGGGCGTTTAAACTCTATTCATATTTGTCAAAAGAAATCAGCTGGTTAAAAATACTATAAAATAAAAGAGCTGATTGTTTTAAGTTTTACCTTATAACATAAAATAAATTATTATAAAATGGATTTTTCCCCAGATGATGAGGATTATAGTGATTCGGAGATATATAATAATTTAAATAGAACTATATTACACTATATTGTATACTTTTTTTGTTCACCAATTCAATTAATGTTTCTATTTCTTTCGAAGTAAAATTGGTTGAACGTTTTAAACTATTTATATCGACCTTGTTCGTTTTTATGATTTTTTATCGGTTTTTTCTTTTGCTGCTTTGATTTTACAATGTTTTTTCTTTTGCCGCTTTTATTCAATTCAATTCTTTATTTTCAATATAATGTTTATGTTTTAGAGAAATTTTATAATGCTACCACATTTATATAAGAAGTTTTTAACGATGCCATATTTTTATTATGTGTAAAATATGGTAACATCAAATAATTTGACGTTTCTTAAACTACCACTGAAAAACGACTAGGTGGATTAAAAAAAGTTTGAATGTTATTAAAGATTAACTAAACCACTAACAAATCAAGTTTAATCCTTCTCCTAAAAACTGGCCCTAAGTGTGTTCTTAAAGCGTTATATAAATTATGCATCCACAACAAAGGTGAAGGGTATATAAGATTCGGCATAGCCGAATATAGCACTCTTACTTGTTTATACTCTGTTTCTTAACTTGTTGTGAATATGAAAAAACGTTCTTTTCATTTTATAAATTGTTAAATTACACTCAAGATGATTTTAAAGCCAGACAAACTCTGTAAATAATGGTGAGAATTGGTAATTACATCAATTATAAATGGCCAAAATTAGATAATATTTTGAAAAATTTAAAATAAATTATGTTGGTCGTAAAATTGTCTTTCAAACAATATATAAATACTAATAAAAATTGCATTCAGACTGAATAGAAAACACAGAATAAACATATTCTAGTCCTATAACCAGTGAGTGTAGTTTTTGTATTTCTTATTACGTTTAGGTAGAGGGTATTAAAGATTCGAATATAACACTCTAACTTGTTTTACTACCTCTTGATTTTTCAAACAAATTGAAAAAAGTTGTTATTCTCAAAATAAAACACTTGCATAAATATGTACAAAACTTAACCTTCTAAATTTTATATAATTTATATAGTTTTTTGTTTCTAACACATTTTGTTACTAACCTCTGTATTGACATCAATTTGAAATGGTTTAATAGTTTTGTCTTCTTTGTATGTGGAGGCATTTCCCGGTCCCCAGTATTTATTGGTGTCAAATGTCGGCAGCGGTAGTGGACGTGTCAATTCATCGAATTTTTGATATCCGAAACCAATAAGTATGCTTAAGAAAGCAACAAATATTATAAGACCTTTCATTTCCAAAAACAATTATTGCCCACTCGCACAATGTAGAAAGAAATAAATATATCCACTCGATACCACCGTAATTGACAAACTGAATAATCGTATTTATTTCATTTGTTTGTGGCAGTCGTGAAATAAAAAGAAACTTAAACTTGTGTGGTTATGTGTTATTGGCTTAACGATCGTATCTGCACATTTGTTTGTACCTATACAATGCCTATATACTACATACATACTTATATAAAAAGCAAACATATATGCTAGCTATGTACGCACATTAAAAAAAAAATTTATTCGGATTCTAGCTAGAGAAGTGTTTGACTGTGATAATGATATGTTGCTTACTTATCTCATCTCTGGCCACACTTGGTAGTAGACTCCTTTAGAGATTTGTATTTATGATGTTTTGTTCCGTTTAAAAATAAGGGAATAAAAATTAATTTAAAACATTTAAAATATTCAATAACTGCCAAGACAATTAAGACGTTATTGTGTTAATAAATTTGAGATTATTTAATTAATTTTCCAAATATTTACGCACGCTCAGACAATTGAAATATTATGAGGCACGAATATACTTATATACAGTGGGTGGCCAAATTATTAGTTACACTTATTAATTAAGATTCAACCGCTTTTAATACGTATATAAATATATTTCTTGTACCAGATGTTTTCGTATTTTAATTCTGGTAATACTGTTAAATATTTTGTGCAGTGTCAATACTGATTGGTGACATTGGTGTAGTTGTAGATCATTATCTGTCATTCTGTTCCGAAGTGTGAAATATGCAATTTTGATTAAATTGATTAAAGTCTGGCATCACGATGAAGAACTAAAAGAAAATTTTCAAAAATGCATTCAGAGCATGCCAAAAATGGTTCAAGCTGTAATTGATGCCAAAGAAGGTTCTACGAAATATTATAATTTTTTTTTAAAAAAATTTGTAATATTCCTTTTCCTCAAAGAGATATTGTTAAAACAAAAGAATTTATTTTTAATTGAATTAGAAACACTTTATTTACCTAAAAGAACAAATAAAAGGATAAATTTCCACTATTTTTAAATGTTATACGGCTTCAAACTAAACAATGTTGCATGTGTAACTAATAATTTGGCCACCCACTGTACATACATATGCATATAGGCATGAACGTAGTGGCAAGGTATAATTTGAATAGAGATAAATATTAATTATTTTAAGATACTCACTGCCATAAAATTCAGTATAACGGTAATAAGAAGGATCATTTAAAATTCAAATTGATGGTATATAAAGTTTATGGGATGTTTTATTTGTTAATGTGTTTCTCTCATATGTATCTACTGTTGCCAGTAAAAAAAAATTCAAGTAAAAGTTTATATTCGGCTCTGCATATTCCAGTTATAATCAATAATTTACACTTTGTTTATATTTTTGCAGCGTGTAACACAAAGCGATTTACTTCAACACAAAATAAATTAGGCACCAAAAAGGAAACGGATTGTGGCTTTTTAAAACGACAAAATTGTCTCCTCTGTATATGCGAATTATTTGTTTTAAATTTCAATGTACTAATGTTTTTTTTCAGAGATTTATGAGCATTTAAATGATTTTTTGAAGTGAACTTTATATGGGGACTACGGTCAAATACATATGTACTGATCACCTTAAAATTGGGCATGAATACTTCTAAATATATATGGACTATTTGTGTTTAATTCCAACTTGATAACATAACCATCAAGAGATTTATGCAAATTTAAGTGATTTTATGAAGTGGACTCTCTAGGGGGGTAGATCAAATATGGACCTATCATCATCATATGTATATACTATACATATGTATATGTACATATATGTATATACATATATGTGTATGAACTATTACCGTTGTATTCCAACTTGATAGTAGTTTTTTAAGGGATTTAAGTTTAAGTGATTTTCGGAAGTCGACTTTGTATGGGGCTATGTCAAAATATGGACCGATGCAAACAAAATATCGCGTTAAGATTTCATTATTGCAGAATTTCGCATGGACACGGCTGTAGAAATAAACATTTATATATTGTACATACAAAGCCATATTCCGGGAAGACATTTGTATGGGTGCTATGAATAATCGTTTCAACAAAACTTGTGATTTTATAATAAAAATAAAGTGTGCACAATTTTATGATATTATCTGCATATCATAATAATCATATGCCCAAGTCTTAAAAGGAAACCCTAATGCGAAAAATCCCCCGAGTATTTCCAACGCAGGGCAGCCTCCATGTTCCTAGGGAAGGTCTACAAATGCCTTTTGGCTCAATTGAAAATTTAATTCAGACCATGAATAACTTCATGGCCTCTATACAGAACATGTTTCAGGAAATGATGCGAAACCAGAAGATGCTTCTGCAAGTTCTACTCAACAACAAATGAACCAGTTCAAAATATGTTTCTGGAATGCCAACGGGTTATCCCAACATAAACACGAAGTTGCGAACTTTCTTCATAGGCATGAAATCGATGCACTTCTTGTCTCTGAAACACACTTTACTCATAAAAACTGCTTTAGGGTAAATGGATACCTTACGTATAACACAAAACATCCCAGCGGACGGGCTTGTGGTGGCACAGCCATAATTGTGCACAAACATATCAGACACTTACCATTGTCAGAGTTCGAAGAAGATTGTATCCAGGCCACATCTATAAATCTTACTGATTTCAAACTTATTTTGTCAGCCGTTTATTGTCCCCCGAGGCACAAAATTGTACACGAAACATTTCTCAACTTCTTCTGCACATTGGGCACCGTAACTGCAAATAATTTTGATGTTGTATCGAGTGGTGAGCCTACCTATTGGCCAACCGACTTCAACAAGCTACCAGACCTTATTGACTTTGCTGTAATTAAAAACATCAAGCGCGATCAGGTACTAGTTAGTTCCTCTTATGATCTATCGTCTGATCGTTCACCTTCAATCCTCATTTTAAAAGGCAACTCTGACGCCGCAGCTTCAGACTTTATTTCCTATCCAAACGGAAACACAGATTGGTTAAAGTATAGAATGTATGTGAGCTCTCACCTATCACAGTGCATTCCCCTAAAATCCAAATAGCTGTCGACCGATTTACAGAAGTCTTGGATTCTGCAGCAAGAAATGCAACCCCAATCACGCGGACAATTAAACGTGATCCTTACAATACATCGACGGATATAGAGACCCTTATCAGAGAAAAAAGGAAGTTAAGAAGACAATGGCAAAACAGTCCTTCCCCAACCACTAAGACCCAACTACAATTATGCCTGACAACTCTTCGCAACAAATTGAGACAATAAAAGGCTATCTAAACAGCCTAGATGCCACAAAAAACTCCAATTACAGCTTACGGAAGGCCGTACGGCATATGAAATGCCCTATAACCCAAGAATCTCCATTAAGACTAGAAAACCGCACTTGGGCCAAAAACATAAATGAAATATTAAACGCTTTCGCGGTCCACCTTGAGAAAGTTTTCACGCCACATGATGCATATACAAGTTCCTGTCGTCCAATCATTCCTGATAAGGTAAACCATCCAATAAAATTTAACATAACTCAAGTAAAATCTCTAATAGAAAAAGTGAATATTAAAAAATCTCCGGGATCTGATCGCATAACAGGGTCAATGATAAGAAACTTACCATCGTCTGCTTCTAGAATCTTGCTGCTCATTTTTAACGCGATATTAAGAGTAGGATACTTCCCATCCTCATGGAAGAGGTCTATATTTATTATGATTCCCAAGCCAGGAAAAGATGCTAGCCAGGTTGCGTCGTACAGACCGATAAGGTTATCAATCCTATCGAAGATTTTCGAAAAAATATTCGTTTTAAGTATATATAACTCCTCATCTAAATGAGCACGACATCATCCCGGATCACCAGTTTGGATTCAGAGCGAAACATGGTACAATAGAACAAGTGCGTTTGATAAAAAGCAATACTGCTCAGCCCGGTTTATAGACATTTACCAAGGATTTGGCAAAGTTTGGCATGATGGGCTACTCATCAAAATAACACGAATGCTTCCTCAAAACACTCACAAGCTTCTGGATAGCTATCTAACAGGTAGAACATTCATGGTAAGGTCGCAAGATAAATACTCCCCCCTCAAGAAAATTACTGCTGGTGGCCCCCAAGGCAGCACATTAGGACCGCTTCTATATATAATATACACAGCGGATATGCCAACAAACCTGAACACGCATACCTCTACAAAAGTCGCATCGCAAAATCTGCAGTTCCACATCAATGAACTAGAAGCCTGGCTAGAAAAATGGAGAATAAAGGTTAACCCGGCTAAATGTGCTCACTTAACTTTCACGCTCAGAAGACAAACGTGTCCAGCTGTAAAAATAAATAACATCACTGTTCCGGTAGAAAACCATGTTAAGTACTTGGGAATTCATTTAGATAGACGCTTGACCTGGTCTCGTCATATTTTATTTTTTGCCTTTAATTATTTATTGAATCTTCATATCTTGAAATGACAATCTTCATATCTTGAAATGACAATAATAAGCCCAGCCAGTGCTAGACAAAAATTTTTATGATACTAAAAAATTTTACATCAACTGATCCAGTCATCTGTTTTGCGCTTGAGTTAAAGCAAGGGTATCCCTCCTTCTCAACCGATTGTGGCCACTAAAGTTAAGAATGTCTCGTGCAAGTGGGTTTGGATGGTGTTCAAGTTTGCTGACGTACTTTGACGCATATTTTGTAAATTCGACTTTTACTAACGGCACGCCTAGATCTTTGTGGATTCGAGAATTTTTAACATACCATGGAGCTGCAGTAATTATACGTAGAATTTTATTTTGACCCCTTTGAATTTTTTCAATATTTGATGCTGAGGCCGTACCCCATAATTGTATTCCATAACACCAGATTGGCTTTAGTATTGCATTGTACAACAATAGTTTGCAATCCAACTTTAATGTAGAATTTCTGCCGATTAGCCAATTAAGTTGCACTGCTTTTAATCTCATCTGAGTAAGTTTTGCGTCGACATGAGACTTCCAAGTTAAACGACGATCGAGGTGGATTCCGAGGTATTTGACTTCATTGTGTTGCGGGATAATTTGATTATTTGTTCTGATGAACGAGCAGGTATCTTTTCGCAATGTGAAAGTTATATGAATACATTTCTGTTCGTTAACCCTGATTTTCCAAAGCTCAAGCCAATTCTCTAGCTTATAAACATATTTCTGCAAGTTCTGTGATGCTATTTGATGGTCCTTATGAACGCTAATAAAGGCAGTGTCGTCTGCAAAAGTTGAAGTATATATTATTGGGGCTGACGGCATATCGGATGCATAAATCAAATATAAAGTTGGACCCAGTATGCTACCCTGGGGTACTCCTGCTTCAATTGGCTGAGCGGGGCTTAAAAAATCGCCTTCTTTGATTGTAAATTTGCGACCATATAAATACCTTTTCATAAGTTTGTGGGTGTTAGCAGGCAGAGCTAATTTTATTTTATGCATTAAACCTTCATGCCAGACTTTGTCGAACGCTTGGGAAACATCAATGAAAAGGGCGGAGCAGTATTTTTTATCTTCAAACGACCCTCTTATCACATTTACCAATCTGTGAGTTTGTTCGATGGTACTGTGTTTAGCTCTGAATCCGAATTGATGATTTGGAATACATTCAGTGTCATTCAGAATTGGAGTCAACTTAGTCATTAACAATTTTTCGAACAGTTTAGAAATTGTCGGCAGTAGGCTAATTGGCCTATATGACTCCACTTTCCACTGCACGTGATTTGTTTGAATAATACACAGGGAATATCGAACTGTACTCGTTGAGTGCTAGACGGAGACTGTGATACGGCAATTATGCTATTGAATTATGTAGCTTTCAGTCAATAATAGCTCCTGAATTAAGTCGACTTCCGAGCATAACAACCAACCATACAACTTGTAATGAATCATTTTTTTTTTCAATTCTATTTTTTTTAACATTACCATAAATAATACTTTGTAAACAATAATTTACATTAACAACTAAATCCCAATTTTTAATTACCTTATGTTAATGAGGATCTTTCCCTGTATAATTTTCTTATTAGTACAAAAAAATACAACAGTGTTACCTCAGGTTTTACATTCATGTTAACCTACTTTATTATGTTTTATTCTTCTTCGCTTTATTCAGCATCTTCTATCATGTATATCTTCTTAAAAAAATTATACATGATGTTAAAGATAAGAGATATTAGTATATCTTTGTCTCTTTTATACCAATGACTTATTTATGAATAAAGCATAAAAGCTTTTTATTTGTACCGATGTGCATATTTCTGAAAACGCAATAAGAGGTCTGATGAGAAGTTAGAAACGACGAGAAGATCTTTTCAATTCTGGCAGTGATATATTAAAGATAAAATTGGAAGATTAAAAAAAAGTACAGTAATTGAAATAAATAGCATTTTAGAAATTTATAAGTAAAAACAAAATAAACTGTTTTTTTCACATCGCTTTAGAATTATTTGGACCAAGATAAAAAGTATTCCAAATCCACATTTCTAAAACAACACTATCTAAAACAACACCTAAGAAAGTTTAATTTAATCACGACCTCTCGGGTGACACTACGACCTTAAGGCAAGATTTGGGTTACACGTGGCATGGTCAAGGCATTTACTCGAGAGCAGATTTTTTAGTTCCCGGCTAAAAATATCCTAAAGGGACAATACAGGCTTTCAGCTACATATACCAATCATTAGTATTGCCTAAAACCAGCAAACATACAACCAGATGTCATTATACCCATCTATCTAAAAGCATATCCTCAGTTAATTGGACACCGCATATACTCACCAATCACAGAACTCGATAACTTTTATATAAATACTTAAACATTCATGCAAACCACTATTCTAACTTAAAATAACTTATTAACTAAAACGTAATAGCTAAACTTATGTCTTATCCTAAATCTGTATTAACTAAAATCTAATAACTAATGTCTGATCTCAAATCGATACTCTAACATTCGACCGTAAATTTTCTAAAATATTATCTGAACTAACTACCTACTTATAAGTTCTATATAGTTTTTTTCTGTTTTAATTACAAAATCAACTTCACTAACTAAATTAAATTAAAGTTGTTAAATATAAAAAAAGGAAACTCATATATATAAATTACATAATTACGTTATTTTGTCGCTTCTACTAACTTATTTTTTTTAAATACAATTAAACTTATAATTACAATTTAAACATATATACTAAAACCAACATAATACATAAACTACACTGTAAATCGAATCCAATTACATCAGCAGAAGGCCTTCCGCATCGTTGGAATCGAGACCCTAATGTAAGTCAAAATTGTATTTTTGTTTATTTTTCTTTCTTTTATTAAATATTATTTGCGTAGTTTTTTTATTTTTCATTCATATGTAATCTCTTTATTCTTATAACAAAGAAATTTTATCGCATGCTCTGAATACTTGGCTTGAGCTAATTGTTTATGCTCAATTGCAGCTTTAAAGTTTCTCTGTTGTAACTTAATTACTCTTGTTTATATTAACTTTAAGAAAAAAAACTTCTGAGATGTAATTTTGAGTGAAAAGCTGTTTTGTTTTATATAATTTTTAACAGTTATGTTTTAATTTTTAAATATAATGAACTTTTGTTAAAATGATTGGTCTGTAATTCTCTTTTAATGTAGAACTTCAGGGATAGAAGTGAGGTCAGTGTGTTAGGGTTTCTACCAAAAATTATAGCCATGGAAAGAAACACGGATGGGTGGGTTTAGAGGCTAAGCTTTAACATCTTAGCTGATTTTTATAGATTTTAAGAAAATTGAGGAATTATTTTTATTATCCAAGGGCAAGTAAATCGCACGTAGTTTTTTTATTGTACATAATTGGTCACATGGAACAAGATCCCCGCCCACAACTCCCGATCTTGCTAGCTAGCCAGTACGTGCGTACAGTTCCTTAAACCTCAACTTATCTAAATATTTAAATTTAGAAACTACCAAAAAACGGTTACAAACTCTTGTAAATAACGTTATTGAAATAAAATTCAACCAAAATAAGCCTAAAATACGTAGAAATCACATTAGTGGATACTGGATTTAGAAGCTCTAAGTCCTTAATTGGTCCACTTCTACTATGCCACCCATAAATGTCTTGTAAATAAAGTTATTGAAATCAAATAAAATTCGTTAAATTGATAAAATTGTGTTTCAAACAATATACATATGTATATAATGCTAAGGTATTAGTATTAAAAAATACTGAATAAGGATATTTTATTCCTATAGCCAGTATAGTTTCTATGATTTGGCGAGTCTCAATTGATGTTTATCTTCCCATTTTAAATTTTACACTACTTAGCGTCATAACTTATTCGCTTTTACTTTTGGATTGACAGGATTTGTTTGCATAAGAATGATGTCAGGGTTTATTCCGCTTTCACTTTCTTCAGTTTTGACTCTTCAAGGCAAATATTTTTGGATGAGAAGGGAAAAGAGAATAAAAGGGGTACACACTTGATGGTTGAATTGACGTGAGTGGCAAGTTCAAAAGAGAATTGAACAATAAATGCTCCGCTTAAACTGAAGAGTGTAGACGCGTAAAAATTGGTCTATTTTAACAATTAATATCAAAAAATATCAAATATGATTCTAACGCTATTATTGTGCCCTATGCCCTATAGCATTCTAAGGCGATCTAGTCCATACTTCTGCTGTTTGCTTAAGATCCGAAAACGTTATTCCATCGAGGTCAGAGTTACACTTTATTTAAATACAGCAGTGAACTCTTATTCATTCCTTGGTTGATTTTGATGAAACTTTAGACAAACAAATATTTAATTAATTGAAGAAATTGAATTATTAACAGTTCAACAAAATACTACTAATTATCCTATAGCTAAGGCACAAGCCGTAATGTTTACATGTGTACGAAAGTGCACAACAAACATAACAAAAACAAATGAATTCAGGTTTTCGAGACGAAGTCTCGACATGAATACGAAAGGAAAAACTGAAGAAAAGGGAAAAAACAACAACTTAAATAGAAATTAATAAAATGATAATTACAGAAAACTTCGAACCACCAGTCACTGGTTAAAGGATTGATGTTGTCTGTTGACTAGCAGGCACCGTAGTGGTGCAGAGGTCAGAACGTAAAGAATTCTGATGAGAGAAAGTGGTGTTTCTCGAAACATATGTAAATTCAACCAACAACCCAGGTTCGAATCCTAGTCAAAAATTATCAAAAATAAAAATTTTTTCAAGTTGTTAAACAATTCCTTCTTCAGTAAAAATAATTTAATGAAAATTAAATTCAATGAACTTAAGCCTAACTAATAGAAAATATCAAAATTGAATTATTAACAGTTCAACAAAATACTACTAATTATCCTATAGCTAAGGCACAAGCCGTAATGTTTACATGTGTACGAAAGTGCACAACAAACATAACAAAAACAAATGAATTCAGGTTTTCGAGACGAAGTCTCGACATGAATACGAAAGGAAAAACTGAAGAAAAGGGAAAAAACAACAACTTAAATAGAAATTAATAAAATGATAATTACAGAAAACTTCGAACCACCAGTCACTGGTTAAAGGATTGATGTTGTCTGTTGACTAGCAGGCACCGTAGTGGTGCAGAGGTCAGAACGTAAAGAATTCTGATGAGAGAAAGTGGTGTTTCTCGAAACATATGTAAATTCAACCAACAACCCAGGTTCGAATCCTAGTCAAAAATTATCAAAAATAAAAAATTTTTCAAATTGTTAAACAATTCCTTCTTCAGTAAAAATAATTTAATGAAAATTAAATTCAATGAACTTAAGCCTAACTAATAGAAAATATCAAAATTTAATTGAAGAAACTATATTGGAACATTCAAATTGATTAAATTTGAAACTTAATTTCAAAATTGCCGTCGAGTTTTTAAAATACGAAGATTGTGTTATAAGACATTCCTCTGTACAAATGTTTGCTGCTGTGTTGAAAAAAAACACTTCTTCTACTTTTTTAAACAAATCTTTTTATTACAAAATATATTAGCAAAACTATACAAAATAATCGCTACTGATATTTATGAAATCATTACAATTTAAGTTTAGCAACAAACTCAGAAAAATTAATGTACAACATGACAGGCACTTCCAAAGCAGCAAAATGACCAGCTTGATTGAAATATATGCTGTTTACAAAATTGGGAAATTTGTCCTTCAATTGCCAGTCCATGGCTGTTGGCACATCAGAAAGGAAACGAGCACAACCCATTGGTACAGGCGACTGAACACGATCCATTTGGTAACTTAAGTATTCCTTAGACACTGACTCCTTGTACAGACGTCCCGCTGTGGTGGCAGAGTTAGTCAAATAATAAATCATTATATTGTCCAAAAGCGCATCGATGGTGAATACTTTGAGCATGCCATCAAAACGTTGATTTTTGGCGGGTCCAGTTAAACCTTGGAATTTCTCGAGTATATAAGCGGCCAAACCAACTGGGTTGGCAATTAAAGCTGTACCAATGGTGTCAGGTTTGGTAGCCTGAAGGTGAAAGTTTCCACTTTCTTCCAAAATCCACAATAATTTTTCAGTCAGGGGGAAATGATGTTCTTTGACAAAAAGTGACTGTGAGTATTTATCGGGATTAAAGCTCGCTATAACGCTCTTCATTACAGACAGGGGAGTATTAAGAACGCACATATTGGAATGATAACCAATAACATTTTCTGGAAAAATAGTGGCCAAATTGCTGCCAATTATCGAACCCCAATCACCTCCTTGTACCAAAAACTTTTTAAAACCCAAACGTAACATCAAATTACGCATAACAATGGACATTTCAGCAGGATTCATGCCGACCTTACTGGCAGGCTGAAATTTACTAGTATTAGTAAAGGATTAAACAAATACTCATACTAAATTACCTGTGACCAACCAAAACCGACCAACGAAGGTGCAACAACTTCATAAACAAAATCTCTATATTTGGAGGATTCGGTAAGAAGTGGTATAAAATCATAAAACTCACGCACTGAACCTGGCCAGCCATGTAGTAATAGCAGGGGTAAAACCTTTTTCGTTTTCAAAGTCTCAGCGCTGGGCTTGGCATGAATAAAATGCATACGTAAGCTGTGTGGTTAAAGAAATAAAAGTAAGTCCAAGTCAAGAAATGAATGCAAGTGAATAAGTGGTACCCTTGAATTTCGGTGGTAAACTGAGGCAAACTGTTCATGAATTCTTGATGTTCCGTCCAGCTGGCTAAATACGCTTCACGCCAATATTCAACAACTTCTTCCGTAGCTTCAGTATTGTAGCCATATTGGAATTGAACTCCCTCTAATGGTGCTGTTAATTTTAAGGTACGATTCAGTTGTTTTTGCAAATCGGTTATGACCTGTAGAATAAAATAAAGATTTACGTTAGTTGCCCATACATTACAAATTTTTAGCATATACGTGTATAAATCAAATTTAAATTGTTTAGCCACAAATGGGAATGAATGAAGGTTATGTAGTGCAAGATTTTATTGCTAAAACTATGTAAGCAAAATTATTTTAGTGGTTTATATTAAAACGCATGTAAAGGCATCTGAACGCATATCCATCGTCAGGAAATGTCGTTAAATCGCCGAAGCCTGGTTTAGAAAAAATAATAATATGAAGTTTTTTTTTTTTGGACAAAAACACTTGATTATAAATGTTTTTCATCTAGCAAGAGCAATATACATTTTTTTAAGTGAATTTTTATTAATTAAGTCATTTTACAAAACATAATCTTTTAAAAACAAGAAAGTCTAAATTTTATTAGATTTATTTTCGACAAAAATATTTCTACTTTATTGCCTGAGGAAAAGCATGTACAATAACCAAAATTAATAAAATTGAAAAACTTATTTTTGTGCTAAAACAAGTGGTTACGCTTTTTTTAAGTAAATATTTGAACATACCTTTACACTCTAAAGAGGCCTCATGAACAGTTGTGTTTATCAAAAATTTTATTTTCGGTAAGTCACAGAACAAAGCTGAAGAAAACAAACAGGTCTTTTTGGCAAACTTTTTTTTGCAGACTGCCATAAAAGAATCTTTTGTTTACATTTTGTTTGAAATGCATAAAAAATTTAAACAAATAATGAACAAAATTTAGCTAAATTAATGCAACCACCAGCAGGACATTTTTTAGTAAAAATAAAATTAAAAAACGTGAATCAACAGTATGTACTATAGTGCAGTTAACAAATTTAATGGTTGTCACTTTCGACATTTTAACTATTTACTTAATAATGCGCACTAATTCCAATCACATATACATACATACATATTTTGATATTTTTAATAATAAAACCGATAGTATTCTGCGTGCGCATATCTCGTTAACTGTAACCGGTAGGACACAATTATACATGGTACCTGAAGTCATCAAAAGTTACGAAAAATTTATCTTTCGTATCCTAATGGCATCACTGATGTAAATACATAAGTACGATAAAATATTTAATTTTAACAGCCAAGTATTTTACAAATGGTTCTGATCGTAAAGCTCTTCTAGCAACCTTTCATTTTCTGAGTCGATTTAACGATGTCCGTCCGTCCGTCTGGCTGGCTGCCCATGTAAAGCTTGTGCGCAGACTACAGGTCGCAATTTTTAAGATATTTCGATAAAATTTGGTACGTGATATTTTTTCGGCACAAGAATGGATGAGATTGAAACTGGTCGAAATCGGTCCATTATTTCACGTGACCCCCATACAAATGCCCTTCCGAAATTGGGGTTTACCGATCATAAATCTTTGAATTATGCAAGTATGCAAACAAATTTCACCACAAATGAGTTATAAATAAAGATAAATTACATCTACAAATTTTGTCCATATCAGTCCATAATTAGTCGTATCTTCATAATTGTGACCTGCACTCTGCGCACAAGCTTTACATGGACAACCAGCCAGACGGACGGACGGACATCGTTAAATCGACTCAGGAAGTGATTCTAAAGGTAGGATTACACGAGTCAAATATTTTACAAAAAATAGATCAAATATTTGACCTTATGTGTAATCGTAAAACTTTCAAATGAAATATTTGACTTCAAATGTGTTTGACTGTGTTTGATCATAATCATTTTGTGACAAATATTTGACTCGTGTAATACAAACATGAAGTTGCCCATCAAACAAAATGGCATTATTTGATCACATAATTTGTTTGCCCATGCAGTTTTTTTACATGATCAAATACGTCAAACATTTCACGATACAACAAAGCAAGCAGAGAACTTTCTGGAATTAAATTTAATTTCATCGATTTTTTGCGGTGAGTTTATTGTATTTATGGAGCAATTCCATATGAAAGCGATCACCTTTTGGACGACCCCTCTCCGATTTTAAAATAAATAGTCTCAATCGATTGCCCAGCAAAAAATAATGTACCTACATTTTTTTTTTTATAGTGACTGGTTTAGTGGTGGTGTACACCACTGTCATGTGACAAAATTGAAGAATTCTTCATAAGGGACCTCATTGAAAGTTGTTAAAAAAAAACTACTAAAGCGATCGCAACGAGTGATAGCTCGTTGGATATGTATTGAATCAGGCTTTAATTGAAAAATAAAATTTTCCTAATTTTTCTTAGAAATTTACCTTTAAATTTTCCCATGAAAATTAAATTTTCCGATTTTCCACAGAAGCTCCTACATTTTCCGGCTAATTTTTTTTTTGATTCCTCATAATTTTTGCTTTAAGAATCAGCAATAAAAAAATGGGCCCCGACTCCTTGTTTGGACAGGAGAAGAGCATTTAAGAGACCACCTTAGGTGAAACGCCTATTAAAAAAAGAAAGTTGCGAAGTGAAACATACAGGAAAGAGAAAAAAGGCAAGGTTATGAGTGCAATCGCGACAATATTTGATGAAGGCTCTGATAACGAATGCAGTCAAGCAGATGACGTTGATGACGGCAAACAAATGATTGAGCAGTTGAAAAGAAAATTCAATTTAGCGACTACTTTTCCGGAGAAATATCTCATTTTATCTGTGCTGCCTCAATCATGGTCTATACGCAAGATTTCTGAACAGTTTCAAACATCTTTTTACATCGCGAGAAGAAGCAAAGAATTAGTTCGACAGAAGGGCATATTGGCGACTCCCACCAAGAAATTTGGCTCAAGGACCCTCAGCGAAGCAACGGTGAAATTGATTCAAGATTTTTACTGCAATGATGACAACAGCCGCGCCTGCCCAGGTACACGTGACTATGTTATCACACGTGAAGATGGAGAAAAAGTACACAAGCAGCGCAGATTATTATTATGTAATCTATCCGAAGCATACCATCAGTTTAATGAGAAATACCCAGCAGAAAAGTGGGATTTTCTAAGTTTGCCATCCTACGACCAAAATAATGCGTGCTGGCATTAGACAGGCACGGAACGCATTCAGTCTGCGTTTGCATGTTTCATCAAAACATCAAATTAATTTTCTTTCCATGCAAGAAATTGGAAGTATTTCACGGTGAAATTAAAACATATAGGGACCTCCTGTCGACGTCGTTGTGCGCATACCCCACGGAAAATTGTCATCTGTCCAAATGCGACAATTGTCCGAAGATTGACGAGCTAGAGCAATATTTGGCGGAAAAGTTTGAACAGCTGTTAATTCAGGAGGTGCATTTCAAACAGTGGATAATTAGCAGCGGCAGATGTTCAATTGAGACCGTGCTAAAGCAGATTCCGGAATTCATCGAGGAATTCGGATTCAAGTTGAATGAACTGAAGGCCCACCATTTCATATCCGAGATGCAATCGAAATTTCTAAAGGAAAGTAAGGAGAAATTAGCCCAAAATGAATTCATTGTGATAAGCGACTTTGCCGAGAATTACACTTTTCTCGTTCAGGATGAAATTCAGGCTTATCACTGGGCAAACGACCAGTGCACGGTGCATCCTTTTTGCATTTATTTCAAAAACGAACATAACGAACTACAGACCGTAAGCCTTGTTGTTGTCGCGGAGAGTTTAGCTCATAATTATGTGTCCGTTTATTTATTTCAAATGAAACTGTTTGAATTCTTAAGATCAAAATTCGATACAATCGACAAAGTAACGTTTTTCTCAGACGGCGCGGCTTCTCAGTACAAGAATAAAAAAAATTTTTACAATCTTTGCATAATTGAAGAAGAACAAAACTGCAAGGTCGAGTGGCACTTTTTCGCGACGTCCCACGGTAAGGGCCCATGCGATGCGTTAGGGGGAACTCTAAAACGCATGGCGACTAAGGCAAGTTTGCAAAGGCCATATACTGACCAGATCTTAAATGTACAACATTTGTTTTCGTGGATTCAAAGCAAGGAAATTGCCATTAACACAGTTTTATGCACTCAAAAAGAACACGATGCCATGGAGCGACGAATTCAAAACAGATATAATAATGTCAAAACTATAACTGGAACGCAAAAGTTTCATTGCTTCATACCAAATATTTCTGATATGTCAATTAATGTAAAGCGGTACTCTTCGTCTGCCGACGTGCTAAATTTAAAGTTATTTTAATTTTATAATGATGCCAAGATAATTGAAATTTTTAATAAATATTGTAATTAAGTATAAGCAGCAAAATAAGAAAGATTTTTTCTTCATAAATGTATTTTTAACTGTAAAATAATTTTTAAAATGTATTTTTAACAAGGTGGTCTCTTAAATGCTCTTCTCCTGTCCAAACAAGGAGTCGGGGCCCATTTTTTTATTGCTGATTCTTAAAGCAAAAATTATGAGGAATCAAAAAAAAAAAAAAAATTAGCCGGAAAATTTAGGAGCTTCTGTGGAAAATCGGAAAATTTAAAGGTAAATTTCTAAGAAAAATTAGGAAAATTTTATTTTTCAATTAAAGCCTGATTCAATACATATCCAACGAGCTATCACTCGTTGCGATCGCTTTAGTAGTTTTTTTTTTAAACAACTTTTAATGAGGTCCCTTATGAAGAATTCTTCAATTTTGTCACATGACAGTGGTGTACACCACCACTAAACCAGTCACTATAAAAAAAAAAAAAAAATGTAGGTACATTATTTTTTGCTGGGCAATCGATTGAGACTATTTATTTTAAAATCGGAGAGGGGTCGTCCAAAAATTTGCCAATTTTGATCGTTTTCATATGGAATTGCTCTATGATATTTTTTATTGTATTTTTATAAAACTTTGATTGATTTTAGTATTTACTTCATCTTTTTTTTCCTCAGTGTTGCGTCACTTGCTTTGTATTTAAATATTTTATTATACTTTGTAAATATTATTTAAGCATACACAAGTCGCTCATACCTAATTTGTTGTTGTTTACAAAAACATGAATTTTGTTCTTGCTTGAACAGTTCTTTATTGCTTTTGGTTAACTGTTCTTTCCTTTTTCAACATGTTTTCCTACTTGAAACGATGCAAAGTATTGAAATCTAATGCACTCATTCGTAGAAAATTTTTGTATAAACTTGGAACTTCCAACTCCAATTCACGCGCCATCTTGTTGACGGCGAAGCACCCAATCGCGCACCCAAACACTGCGTTTCCTTCTTCGAGGAATGGTTTTATTTTTGTTTTCACATTCTTCAATTGCAATAATTGCTGCAGCACCAGAACAAACTGTATATAAAATATCCTCTTCAGAATCATCCATTTCATCCATGGGAAATAAATGGCTGTAGGCGTAGATTCAACCTCTGGCTGCAACATCGTATACGATCGGAGAGAGTCCGCAAACCAGTGGTTTACATTTGTATCTTGTGAAATATCGAGAATGATATGGCCCTTGTTTTCACATGAAATGACCAAGAGTCTTTTCGGTTTTGCTAGACACTTAATCAGACCATTATGGGAATACTTAATGGGCATTGTATATGGAAACGTATGGAAACGAATCGATAATCACATTCTGTGCTACTGACCCGCTTTACAAGAGCAAGTCTGACTGTGTCGCTATTGGATTTAATCAGATTTGTCAGAAGTATCGGATGGTTCTTATGAATCCAATGTAATTTATATAAAATATTCAAACATAATATAGTATCATCTCCTAATCCCTTAAATTCATAAACAATTAAATAAACCACCCTAATATACAACTTATGCATATGTTTTTATAGTGTTATTTTTAATTTCCTATTGACTTTTCAAACAAAACAAAAAACGTTGTTATTCCTCAAAATAAAACACTTGCATAAATATGTACAAAAATTCACCTTATTTAATTTTCCAAATTTTACATTATTTTAATAGTGTTATTTTTTATACCCTCCTCAGTATATATAAGTTTGTCATTCTCTGTGTAACACTGAAAAATATTCATCTGAGACTCAACAAAGTATATACATTAGGGTGGCCCCAAAATAAAATTGCAAATGTTCCCGACTAATATGAAAATTTGATGCATTTTAAAACTACGTTTCTCAATTTTTTTGTCCTGGGGTCAATATTTGGTGAGCTGGATCAAAGGATAAAAAGGACTTTTTAGAGGTTTTTTGATTTTTTTTACATTTCTTCCAAGGGAACTATATGTAAATTTAGTATCATATGAAAGGTCTTTGAGAGGCGCATGCAATGGTTTATCAAAAATTAAAAAACAATTTTTTTAATTCAAAAATTTTGAAAATTTCAGACAAAATTTTAGTGTTTTTTTTATTTTTTCATAGAATTTACTTAAATAAATAGTTGAAATTTCTTGATTATAAACACAATGCAATGTAACCCAAATGGTTTTTCCTCACGTTACTGGATACTGGATTTTGAAGATAACAGTCCATAAGTTAACTCCCACTATCCCACCCATAAATCTATTGTAAATAGTGTTATTGAGATGATGTAAGCCTCACCTTATAACCTTACCCTTTATTGTACTCTTTTCCTTAACGTAGTAAATATGGAAAAACGTTTAACCTATTTTTAGTTTTATAAATGGTTACATTAAATATCAGATTGTTATGATAAATATGCAAACTCTGTAAATAATATTAAGAATCGGCAATTATATCAATTACATATGTAGGTAAATGGTTAAAATTAGATAAAATTTAAAAGCATTTGAAGTAAATTATTTTAAAAAATATATAAAATACTAATAAAATTTGTTCTAAAACTGAATAATAAAAACTGAATAAGGATATTATAGTCCTATAACCAGCGTAGTTTTTGCAATTCTCATTATATTTATGTGGAGGGTATTTAAGATTCGGCACAGCCGAATATAGCATTCTAACTTGTTTCACTTTTTATTGATTTTTCAAACAAAACGAAAAAAGTTGTTATTCTCAAAATAAAACACTTGCATAAATATGTACAAAACTTAACCTTCTAAATTTTATATAATTTATATAGTTTTTTGTTTCTAACACATTTTGTTACTAACCTCTGTATTGACATCAATTTGAAATGGTTTAATAGTTTTGTCTTCTTTGTATGTGGAGGCATTTCCCGGTCCCCAGTATTTATTGGTGTCAAATGTCGGCAGCGGTAGTGGACGTGTCAATTCATCGAATTTTTGATATCCGAAACCAATAAGTATGCTTAAGAAAGCAACAAATATTATAAGACCTTTCATTTCCAAAAACAATTATTGCCCACTCGCACAATGTAGAAAGAAATAAATATATCCACTCGATACCACCGTAATTGACAAACTGAATAATCGTATTTATTTCATTTGTTTGTGGCAGTCGTGAAATAAAAAGAAACTTAAACTTGTGTGGTTATGTGTTATTGGCTTAACGATCGTATCTGCACATTTGTTTGTACCTATACAATGCCTATATACTACATACATACTTATATAAAAAGCAAACATATATGCTAGCTATGTACGCACATTAAAAAAAAAATTTATTCGGATTCTAGCTAGAGAAGTGTTTGACTGTGATAATGATATGTTGCTTACTTATCTCATCTCTGGCCACACTTGGTAGTAGACTCCTTTAGAGATTTGTATTTATGATGTTTTGTTCCGTTTAAAAATAAGGAAATAAAAATTCATTTAAAACATTTAAAATATTCAATAACTGCCAAGACAATTAAGACGTTATTGTGTTAATAAATTTGAGAAGAAAATTAATGAAATAATTTTCCAAATATTTACGCACGCTCAGACAATTGAAATATTATGAGGCACGAATATACTTATATACAGTGGGTGGCCAAATTATTAGTTACACTTATTAATTAAGATTCAACCGCTTTTAATACGTATATAAATATATTTCTTGTACCAGATGTTTTCGTATTTTAATTCTGGTAATACTGTTAAATATTTTGTGCAGTGTCAATAATGATTGGTGACATTGGTGTAGTTGTAGATCATTATCTGTCATTCTGCTCTGAAGTGTGAAATATGCAATTTTGATTAAATTGATTAAAGTCTGGCATCACGATGAAGAACTAAAAGAAAATGTTCAAAAATGCATTCAGAGCATGCCAAAAAGGGTGCAAGCCAGTGTTGTCAGATAATTTTTTTCTTCCCCCCAAAAAATTTAGAAACCCAGTAGATTCTACACTGTTTTTAAAAAACCCCCCTAAAGTTTCATCATTCATATTAAATTTGAATTGAGGTACTTACTATCATTCTTATATAATATACTCTACTAATTATTAAAAAAAAAACATTTGAATTATTCTACACATTTTTATGATTTTACGTAAGGTGAACTATATATTAGGAATACAATTTATATACATATAAACATATATATGGTTAGTTTTATTAAAATCAGGTTTCTCTAAGAATTTCAAGAGTTGCAAAGTCTTCTGCAGTAGAATTGAAAAGTTTGAGCATTTCAGGTGTTGGAATAAAATCTTGACATTTATTGTTTAACGAGTACTTGACTCTTAAAATACTTTCAACTATTGAAATATTCATTCTGTTTCGCAGCTTATTTTTTACCACATTAAACATAGAGAGCTCTTTCAACTGATGCATTAGAATAAGGTAGTACATAGTAATAAAAATATTCCTAGTTTACTAATTCTGAAAAATGTTGGGTTATTGCCAGCATCCCTCTTTTGTCCAACTTCATACCAAAATTTTTCTAAAGACGTCGTATTACTCCACGATATAAAGTGCAAGTTGTTCCACTCACTAAGAGTTGCATCGATATCTTCACAAATGTTTTTGAAATGAACAACGATACTGTATTGTCTGGTTTTTTTAGCTTTCTGTGCATTTTCGATGGAAAACAGTGACAATTTTTCCATAAGATCAATATTATCTGGAAGTCGCTTTTTTATTTGGGAACATATTTCCAAATTAAAAGTTTTGCAATTTTCTTTAATGAGCATAATGTCTTCTATTTGCATCGACAAATTTTTAATGTTTGTAGTTGTCTTCGACATGCTTAGTTGTTTAATTATGTACTATACCAAACTGTAAATTCGAAAATCCCCTATAAATCCCCTAAATAAAATTTTCTTACCCCCAAATTTCCCCCTAAATAATCTGCCCTAAATAAAAAAACCTCTCTAGGGGGAAACCCCCTAATCTGACAAGACTGGTGAAAGCTGTAATTGATGCCAAAGAAGGTTCTACGAAATATTAGGATTTTTTTTTTTAAAATTTTGTAATATTTCTTTTTCTGAAATATGTATTTTTAAAACAAAAGAATTTATTTTTATTAATTAGAGAGGAAGAATTTTTAATTGAATTAGAAACACTTAATTTACCTAAAAGAACAAATAAAAGGATAAATTTCCACTATTTTTAAATGTTATACGGCTTCAAACTAAACAATGTTGCATGTGTAACTAATAATTTGGCCACCCACTGTACATACATATGCATATAGGCATGAACGTAGTGACAAGGTATAATTTGAATAGAGATAAATATTGCCATAAAATTCAGTATAACGGTAATAAGAAGGATCATTTTAATCGAGTTATAATTTTGTAGGATGTTGCTGCTTTCAATTATTTTTCGGGAATTTCGTTAAATGCAAGTTGTACATATTATGAATTATTGTTATAATGGTAATTTTTTGAAAATATTTTAGCCAAATTGGACAATGACAAATATTTGCTCTGAAATTTTAAAATGCGTTACTTTAATTTTCAAAAGGTAGAAAATATTCTGATATGAATTATTTCTAACTAGGATAAATAGTTAAAACAATATAAAATAGTGGCATATGTGCAAAACTATTACCAAAAATTTAGTTTTTTTCCGAAATCCTTAAAGTTCAAATTGATGGTATATAAAGTTTATGGGATGTTTTATTTGTTAATGTGTTTCTCTCATATGTATCTACTGTTGCCAGTAAAAAAAAATTCAAGTAAAAGTTTATATTCGGCTCTGCCGATATATATATAGGTTTTTTTTAGTTGAATTTCCTCCTCATTTATAAGAATTTTATGCATATTCCAGTTATAATCAATAATCGTATTTTTAAATATAAATTTTATGTTTTTGAAAATTAATAGAATTTTATGAAAAAATTTTGTTAGAAGTTTCGGCTTAAGTCGGTTTTAGTGACTTTTTTCAAATCACTATCAAAATTGTATCACTAATAGAATTTCAAATTCTGATTAAAATAAAAAAATAAAATTGGGGCGGTCACGCCTATTTTCGAGTGGGCGGGGCTCTAAATTTGTAATATATTTAGCTATATCTTGAAAACTACATTTTTTTTATTAGACGATATATATATCAAATAATAGGTATTTTAAAGACCTTTCCGACGATATGTAACACGACCTATTTATTGAAACCACCTATTAATAAATTTCGCAAAATTATTTTTTGATCCGAAATTTTTTTGAAAAATCTAAAAAATCCGGGAAAAAGGTCTTTATGAGTAAGTAGATAAATTACAATATTTTCAAGTCAAGAAATTAAGCTTTAATTTAAGGTATAATATGATCATGTAGGTAATATAGATCCGAAGATATTCAAGAAAGATTATGACATTTCACCATAAAAATACAATCTGTACTATGCGAAGCCGGTGTTCTGTATACCATAGAGGAAAAAATCCTTGCGCACGGCCGTAGGCCGGCAATACAGGAAATTTGTACCATGCGAAGCCGGTATTATGTATATCACAGAGGAAAACATCCTATCCTGCATACAAAATTTTGAAAAAATGTGTTTTTTTAATATTTCAGATCTTATAATTCTATGATTATAGTACCTACAAACACATATGATACCTTAAATTAAAGCTTAATGTCTTGGCTATTTATATTAATAAACTAAACTAACACTTATATAGACATTTTTTTTAAGTTTTGTAGATATTAAAAAAAATCGGGTCAAAAAATATTATTTTCGGATTTAACCCATGTTCGCTCCTCATTTTATGACCATGATATATATCGTTAGAGAGGTATTTTTAATAAATTTTATTTAATGTATTAATGGGTTTGGGTGTACTCAAGCTTTTTAAAGTGTTTTCTGCTTTTTTTTCTTCTTTATGGGTATTCGATTTTTTTTTTGTACCAGGGGGAAATTGTGATCATTCGTAGCAATTTGTTTTGGCGTTTTTGAATTTTGTCCACATTTGAAGCTGCGGCTGTTCCACATAGCTGTATGATTGAGTAGTAAAGTTGTAAAGAGTTTGCAATCTAAACTTAGCTTAGAGTTTCTGCCAATGAGTCAATTAATTTGGATAAATTTTAATTTCATTTGAGTCAATTTTGCATCTCTGTATTTATATAGGATTCTATGTAAGGCGACGATCGAGGTGTATACCGAGGTATTCAACTTCGTATTATTGTGTTATTACTTAATTATTGATATAAATGGGAGAGCATGATTCTCTACGCAATGTAAAGGTTATGTGTGTGCATTTCTGCTCATTAACTTTTATCCTCCATTGCTTTAACCATTTTTATAACCTCCATCACCATAAGTGGTGAATGAGGGTATATATAAGTTTGTCATTCCGTGTGTAACACTGAAAAATAATCATCTAAGACCCAAAGTATGTACATATGTATATTCTTGTGAATTTTGGTCCATTTTTTACCCTATCCCCCATATAAAGCCCTCTTCCGAAATCCACTGGATACTGGACTTAGAAGCTCTATGTCCATAATTGGTTGAAATCAAATAAAATTCGTTAAATTCATAAAATTGCATTTCAAACAATATACATACATGTGGGATGAGTTACATATAACCGCATACTTGAGTATTTGTGTTCTTACAACACTAATCCTATCTATGCTTTTATTGTAATTCATTAATTGGTTCGCTAAGAAAATGACTAAGAATAAAAAGGACAGACAGAACAGATTGAGAGTTAGAGTTAAACGGTTGAGTTGAAAAGTGATGTCGAGTAAACATAAAACAAAGTGCACATTAGTTATTTAAAAACATTTACATAAGTAAAAGAAAAGATTTTGTAATTTTAATTTAAGTTACCATATGAATTAATAAACTGAATTACTATGTATTTAAAAAAAAGAGAACATTAATTCATATGCGTGTAAATTGGCTAAATAAAAAGGTAAGAACCCTACAAAATTGGGGGCTCAACCGGGATTTCTTTCCAAAAAAATTTAAGCCAAAGTGAGTGACAATTAACAAAATGTAAAATCTTAATCAAAAGAAACATTAAAGTTTGTGTACATAAACGTTTGTAGTGATATGAAATTAAAAATTGAATTTTGTTCGTAAAAACAAATACAATATATTGTGCCGTTACATATGAACTACAATTGAGTGGCCTTGAAAATCAAGACGTTAGCTGTGTCAAAAAAAAAAACAATATAAGCAACTGAAAAGAATTTATGTGTACCAAAAGTTTAACGCAAAAAAAAAACAGTTACTTTACAAAATACAATATGCATTAACATTTGTATTTTTGTTTTAAAAAGATGAAAAAAAACTGTGCCAATGAAAGAAAAAGAAAAGAAGAAAAGAGAGAATTAATAATTGCCGTGAATTTAAGAGAAAAGTAAATAGAGCGATCCATGCCGAGGACGTTTGAGGGATGAAGAAATTGAATTTAAGAGTACAAGTTGTCTATGTGTACATTCGAGTGAGGATTGCCGATTAATAGCAGAGAGCTGGAGACGTTAATTGCAGTCAAACATCATTATTATCAACAGAGAGAGCTGCAACGCCTTGTAGAGTAAAGATAAGTGGTTGTAGTTTGTTGGTATTATTGTATGTAACATTGAGTTATAAAAAGTAGAAGGCTTTTTAATAGAGAGAAAAAATTTTGTGTAAAGTGGAAAATATTTAAGAGTAAAATATTATAATCGAAGAGAACATTGGAATGTTAAAGTTTAATTTGAGTTGATTTGTTGTTTTATAATATTTTGAATATTTTTGTTTTCCATTCAGACTTAAGGTGGGGCAAAAAAAACTTTGGGTGAAATTGATATTTTGTTTTGATTTAAATTAAAGTTGATTAGAAGTTTTTATACAATATAATATTCTTTTGTATGTTTTTGCCTTACTTTTAAAGGGAGAATTTAATTGAAATTATTATTCTTTTAAATTTGAAAAAATATTTTACATATATTTTAAATTTAAATTATTGTGAATTTGTAAAACTTTTGTGCACTATCATGGAGTTAAGGGAAATTTTAGCTATGACAGTAGAAGACTTAAGAACAAACGCTGAGGACGCTGGACTGTCGTCTACTGGGTCTAAAACGGACTTACAGGAACGTCTCATTCGACATTTTTGCAATACTGACGCTACTGACGCTGGCTCTAATTTCGATGATGCAAATTCAGATTTGGTACGCAATATGGCAGGACGTTCTAGTTTTACCCTGAAAGATATAGAAAATTCGCTAACACGGTTTTCAGGGGAAGGTGCTCCTGATGTTGAATCGTGGATTCAGGAATTTGAAGACTGTTCGCACGTGGTGCAATGGAATGAGTTGCAATGTTACATATATGCAAAACAATTGTTGACGGGTGCAGCACGAATTTTTGTAAGAAGCCAAGCAGGCGTAAGAGATTGGGGCGCTCTTAAGAGAGTTTTAAAAGGAGAGTTCGGTACCAAGTTGTCATCCATTTCAGTCCATAAAAGGCTGAATTTCAGTTTATGGGGGACACCCCTAGAGAAAAAATCTAAATATGCCATCCCCTTCAGAATATTCCCAGGAGTACGAAAATCATAATGAAAAAGGGGGCTCACGCCCCCTATGGGCGTGGCAGTCGAAAAACGACCCGGCCCACCTACGTAGACAATATGGGTATCAAATGAAAGCTAATGTCTTCACGATTCCAAAAATAGCCATAGTTGCCAGATCGGGCGGTTTTTGCAGCCGATACGGCCATTTTTGTTAAATAGGGGCGGGGGTGAAAAACGACCCATGCCACCTACTTAGGCAATATTGGTATCAAATGAAAGGAAATGTCTTCACGATTCCAAAAATACCCGTAGTTGCCAGATCGTCCAGAATTTGAGGAAGATATGTTAATTTTTATAAAATGGGGGAAGGACTTTTTTTGTTTATTTCTTTTTAGCTCGGCCAGAGGCCGAGCACTCGAGATCCCCGCCGTCTAGAATTAAGACATACTGGAGTTAAAAACCCCTAAGCCCGGCCGTAGGCCGGTCACGCAAAAAAAAAAAAAAAAATTTCCCCCACCCCAAATTTTGCCAAAATGGCCATATCGGCTACAAAAATCGCCCGATCTGGCAACTAAGGCTATTTTTGGAATCGTGAAGACATTAGCTTTCATTTGATACCCATATTGTCTACGTAGGTGCGCCGGGTCGTTTTTCGACTGCCACGCCCATAGGGGGCGTGAGCCCCCTTATTCATTATGATTTTCGCACTCCTGGGGTCATTTAAGGGGGCGTGGCATTTTTTTTTTTTCCCCCAGGGGTGTCCCCCATAAACTGAAATTTTGCCCCATAAAATGTTGAAGAGTCGTAGAAAGAAGGCAGATGAGTCTTATAAACAATATTTATACACTCTAATGGGAATTGGCAGTTCCATACATTTGGATGAAATTAGTATTGTCGAATATTTCATTGAGGGCATAACCGATTCCAGAATAAATAAGTCCATTTTATACCAAGCGCGAAATATTTCAGAGCTGAAAGAAAAAATAATTGTGTACGAAAAAATTGGTGCACCTGCGAAATCGTTAAATTTCAAAGGCAGCAAAGAAGTGGTCTCAGATGTAAAGACCGAAGACACTGTAAAATGTTTTAAGTGTGGGGAAAAGGGCCACATTTCGAAAAATTGTCGTTCAGTAGATATAAAATGTTTCAAGTGTAAGGGATTTGGCCACAAGTCATTTGAGTGCGGTACAAAAAAGAAAGTCGAAAATCCTAAAGATGAGAATATTAAGGAAGAGAAAAAAGTTGTTCACACACTGACAGACGATGTATCTGCAGCTCCGAGACGAATCTTTAAAGATATTGAGGTGTTAGGAAGAACTGTCTTTGCTTTAGTCGATACTGGAAGCGATATAAGTTTACTCCGTTATGATACTCTTTTATTGTTAGGCGATGCAACTTTAGAATCTGGAACAAAAGTTCTCTCGGGTATTGGTGGCAAAACAATAACGACAATTGGTTGTCTTAAATGCCTAGTGAAAGTAGATAACCTTGAACTAGATATTGTTTTTTATGTGGCAAAAGAGGGTGATATTTTGTATTCAGCTATTATTGGAAATGACGTTTTAAATCAAGCTGATTTAATAATCGATGTGAGAGGTGCGACATTTAGAAGAAATTTTAAGCCCGTTAATATGTTTGAGATAAATTTCGACAACATAGATAATTCTATAGAGGAGACGTTAGTAACTTTCGATGAACGTTTGCCCACGTTGGACGTCAATCCAATTGCAGCAGCGCAAAATGAATTTCACGAAATAATTCACTCTATGTCTCTAGATGAACAACTTTGCGATATTTTAGAACTGGATCATTTAAGTAAAGAGATGCGTGCCAAGATTGAGAATGCAATTAATTCATACAGGCCAATTAAACCGGCAGAGTTTCCTATAAAAATGAAAATTGTACTGAAAGATGATATTCCAGTTGCCAGCCGCCCTAGAAGAACATCGTTCGTTGGCCAGCAGAAAATTGACAAACAGGTCAGAGAATGGCTAGATGAGGGCATAGTGAAACCAAGCGTGTCTGAATATTCCTCACCAGTCGTGTTAGTTTCTAAAAAAGATGGTACATACAGACTATGCTGCGATTATCGGCGTCTTAATGAAAAAATTGTCCGCGATAACTTTCCAATGGCCCTTGTTGATGACGTCGTTCAGAGATTACAGGAGGGTAGAGTGTATACCACAATTGATTTGAGGAATGGTTTCTTCCATGTACCCATAGAGCAAGAATCACAAAAGTATACGGCCTTCGTTACACATAATGGTCAATATGAGTTTAGTTTTGTACCATTTGGTATCTCTAATTCCCCAGCCGTATTTTGCCGTTATATTTCTGCAGTTCTCCAAGAGTTGGTTAGAGACGGTACTGTGATAATTTATATGGACGATATCGTTATTCCATCAAAAGACGAGGAGGAGGGTCTTAAAAAATTGTATAAATTTTTAAAAGTCGCGTCGTCAAACGGCCTTGAGATAAAATGGAGCAAGTGCCAATTTTTGAGAAAAACAATTAAATTCTTGGGATATAGAATAGAGAATTCATCAATATATCCAACCGATGAGAAAATTTCTGCGATTAGAAACTTCCCCATTCCAACTAATGTGAAAGCATTGCAAAGATTTTTGGGACTTACGTCATTCTTTCGACGCTTTATACGAGAGTACGCATTGGTCGCTAAACCATTGTCGGATCTTCTTCGTAAAAATGCTAAGTTCAAGATGGGAGATAACGAACTACTTGCAGTTCAACAATTGAAAAGTGCACTTACGAGCGAATCGGTTCTAAGACTTTATAATCCTAAAGCCGAAACAGATGCTAGTATGCATGGTTACGGAGCAGTACTTTTTCAGAGAGATTCAGAGGACATGCAGCTACACCCTGTTGAGTACATGAGCCGAAAGACGACACCAGCGGAGGAAAAGTACCATTCGTATGAGTTGGAAGTGCTAGCTATCGTAGAAGCGCTGAAAAAATGGAGAACGTACGTCATGGGTCTGAAATTTAAAATCGTAACTGATTGCAACGCGTTCGCAATGACCATGCGCAAAGAAGATGTTCCTGTTCGAGTTTCGCGTTGGGCACTTTTTCTTCAAGATTTTAATTACGTCATAGAGCACCGATCGGGTACGAAAATGAGACATGTAGACGCTCTCAGCCGTGTAGCGTGTCTGATGATACAAGATAGTCTACAACATCGCATAAAAGAAGCTCAAAAAAGTGACGATCGTATCAATGCTATTCGCAAGGTTTTGGAGATGAGCGAATATGAAGATTATTTCATCAAATATGATATAGTTCATAAAGATGCAGCTAAGGAACTGATAGCAATACCAGAGAACATGGAGAAAGAAATAATTGAAATGGCACATCGTCAAGGACACTTCGCAACAAAAAAGACGAAAGATTTGGTCGAAAAGCAATTTTTTATTCCAAAATTGGACGCTAAAGTAGATGCTGTTGTAAAAAGTTGCGTTGAGTGTATCATAACTGACTCAAAGGCGGGAAAGAAAGAAGGATTGCTTAATCCGATAGGCAAATCAGATAGGCCACTTCTAACGTACCATTTGGACCATGTCGGTCCAATGGATAATACAAAAAAGTTATACAATCACATTCTGGTGATTGTCGATGCATTTTCGAAATTCGTTTGGCTTCATCCTACGAAGAGTACAGGCAGCAAAGAAGTAGTGGATAAATTACAAAAACAAGCGGCTATTTTCGGAAATCCAGTTCGTGTTATCACCGACAGAGGTACAGCATTTACCTCGAACGAATTCGAAGAATACTGTAAAAGGGAAGATATTCAACACTTGTTAATCGCTACCGGAGTGCCAAGAGGAAACGGTCAAGTCGAGAGAGTACATCGTGTGGTCGTGCCTATGTTAGCCAAAATGTGCGCCGAGCAGCCGAACAACTGGTACCGATACGTGGATCGAGTTCAACAAATCCTGAATAACACCCCATCAAGAAGCACGCAGAATACCCCGTTTAAAATTTTAACAGGCATCGATATGAGAACAAAAGAAGATTTCGAGTTACAGAAAATGCTTGAGAAACTAGCAATTGAAGAGTTGCAAAATGAACGTGACCAAGTTCGTGAGGATGCCAAAGAAAATATTTTGAAAATACAATTGGAAAACAAGAAAACTTATGACAAAAACAGAATTGCCGCCAAGCAATATGAGTTGGGTGATTTAGTCGCAATACAACGTACTCAGTACGGTACAGGCTTGAAACTACGACCAAAGTTTTTGGGTCCATACAAAGTAGTCAGAAAATTGAACCATGAAAGATATGAGGTGGAAAAAGTTGGCGAATGTGAGGGTGCTAGAAGATGTCCAACCGTTGCTGAATTTATGAAGCCTTGGAATCCGACTTCGGGGTCGAAGTCAGCGTCAGGATGGCCGAATGTGGGATGAGTTACATATAACCGCATACTTGAGTATTTGTGTTCTTACAACACTAATCCTATCTATGCTTTTATTGTAATTCGTTAATTGGTTCGCTAAGAAAATGACTAAGAATAAAAAGGACAGACAGAACAGATTGAGAGTTAGAGTTAAACGGTTGAGTTGAAAAGTGATGTCGAGTAAACATAAAACAAAGTGCACATTAGTTATTTAAAAACATTTACATAAGTAAAAGAAAAGATTTTGTAATTTTAATTTAAGTTACCATATGAATTAATAAACTGAATTACTATGTATTTTAAAAAAAGAGAACATTAATTCATATGCGTGTAAATTGGCTAAATAAAAAGGTAAGAACCCTACATACATATGTATGCATAAAATTCCTATAGCCAGTATAGTTTCTATGATTTGCCGAGTCTCAATTGATGTTTATCTTCCCATTGTAAATTTTACACTACTTAGCGTCATAACTTATTCGCTTTTACTTTTGGATTGACAGGATTTGTTTGCATAAGAATGATGCCAGGGTTTATTCCGCTTTCACTTTCTTCAGATTTGACTCTTCAAGGCAAATATTTTTGGATGAGAAGGAAAAAGAGAATAAACGGGGTACAAACTTAATGGTATTAGTCAATTTTCTTATTTCCTTTTGCTTTTTGCTTTCATACATGCTGATTTGCTTGGAAAAGTACGAACATTGAATTGACGTGTGTGGCAAGTTCAAAAGAGAATTGAACAATAAATGCTCCGCTTAAACTGAAGAGTGTAAAACAGGACTTACTTTATTTAGACGCGTTAAAATTGGTCTATTTTAACAATTAATAATTTAAAAAAATATCAAATATGATTCTAACGCTATTATTGTGATTTTTAGTGCTTTGTTTAAATGAGTCACATATAAACTTTAATCACAAAGAAGACATCTTTTTCTATTCCGTTAAGTTCAGTGTTATTTCAATATGAATTTAAGTACTTCAGTTAACTGCAAAAGATCAGTTGATCCCATTTGTCAGCTTTTTTATATTGTACCTAGCATCAAACAGATAGAGATATATTGTTCTTGTCAATGCGTTTGTAACATGTGGAAATATTGATTGCAGACTTCTAAAAGGATGTTATGTAATGATGCCCTATATTATTCTAAGGCGATCTAGTCCATACTTCTGCTGTTTGCTTAAGATCCGAAAATGTTATTACATCGAGGTCAGAGTTACACTTTATTTAAATACAGCAGTGAACTCTTATTCATTCCTTGGTTGATTTTGATGAAACTTTAGACAAACAAATATTTAATTAATTGAAGAAACTATATTGGAACATTCAAATTGATTAAATTTGAAACTTAATTTCAAAATTGCCGTCGAGTTTTTAAAATACGAAGATTGTGTTATAAGACATTCCTCTGTACAAATGTTTGCTGCTGTATTGAAAAAAAACACTTCTTCTACTTTTTTAAACAAATCTTTTTATTACAAAATATATTAGCAAAACTATACAAAATAATCGCTACTGATATTTATGAAATCATTACAATTTAAGTTTATCAACAAACTCAGAAAAATGAATGTACAACATGACAGGCACTTCCAAAGCAGCAAAATGACCAGCTTGATTGAAATATATGCTGCTTACAAAATTGGGAAATTTGTCCTTCAATTGCCAGTCCATGGCTGTTGGCACATCAAAAAGGAAACGAGCACAACCCATTGGCACAGGCGACTGAACACGATCCATTTGGTAACTTAAGTATTCCTTAGACACTGACTCCTTGTACAGACGTCCCGCTGTGGTGGCAGAGTTAGTCAAATAATAAATCATTATATTGTCCAAAAGCGCATCGATGGTGAATACTTTGAGCATGCCATCAAAACGTTGATTTTTGGCGGGTCCAGTGGAAGATTGGAATTTCTCGAGTATATAAGCGGCCAGTCCAATTGGGTTTGCATTTAAAACTGTACCAATGGTGTCAGGTTTGGTAGCCTGAATATGAAAGTTGCCACTTTCTTCCAAAATCCACAATAACTTTTCAGTCAGGTGGAAATGATGTTCTTTGACAAAAAGTGACTGTGAGTATTTATCGGGATTAAAGCTCGCTATAACGCTCTTCATTACAGACAGGGGTGTATTAAGAACGCACATATTGGAATGATAACCAATAACATTTTCTTGAAAAATAGTGGCCAAATTGCTGCCAATTATCGAACCCCAATCACCTCCTTGTACCAAAAACTTTTTAAAACCTAAACGTAACATCAAATTACGCATAACAATGGACATTTCAGCAGGATTCATGCCGACCTTACTGGCAGGCTGAAATTTACTAGTATTAGTAAAGGATTAAACAAATACTCATACTAAATTACCTGTGACCAACCAAAACCGACCAACGAAGGTGCAACAACTTCATAAACAAAATCTCTGAATTTGGAAGATTCGGTAAGAAGTGGTATAAAATCATAAAACTCACGCACTGAACCTGGCCAGCCATGTAGTAATAGCAGGGGTAAAACCTTTTTCGTTTTCAAAGTCTCAGCGCTGGGCTTGGCATGAATAAAATGCATACGTAAGCTGTGTGGTTAAAGAAATAAAAGTAAGTCCAAGTCAAGAAATTAATGCAAGTGAATAAGTGGTACCCTTGAATTTCGGTGGTAAACTGAGGCAAACTGTTCAAGAATTGTTGACGTCCTGACCATTCGGCTAAATAAATTTCACGCCAATATTCGACAACTTCTTCAGTAGCTTCAGTATTGTAGCCATATTGGAATTGAACTCCCTCTAATGGTGCTGTTAATTTTAAGGTACGATTCAGTTGTTTTTGCAAATCGGTTATGACCTGAAAAAAAAAAAAATAAAGATTTACGTTAGTTGCCTATACATTAAAAATTTTTAGCATATACGTGTATAAATCAAATTTAAATTGTTTAGCCACAAATGGGAATGAATGAAGGTTATGTAGTGCAAGATTTTATTGCTAAAACTATGTAAGCAAAATTATTTTAGTGGTTTATATTAAAACGCATGTAAAGGCATCTGAACGCATATCCATCGTCAGGAAATGTCGTTAAATCGCCGAAGCCTGGTTTAGAAAAAATAATAATATGAAGTTTTTTTTTTGGACAAAAACACTTGATTATAAATGTTTTTCATCTAGCAAGAGCAATATACATTTTTTAAGTGAATTTTCATTAATTAAGTCATTTTACAAAACATAATCTTTTAAAAACAAGAAAGTCTAAATTTTATTAGATTTATTTTCGACAAAAATATTTCTACTTTATTGCCTGAGGAAAAGCATGTACAATATCCAAAATTAATAAAATTGAAAAACTTATTTTTGTGCTAAAACAAGTGGTTACGCTTTTTTTAAGTAAATATTTGAACATACCTTTACACTCTAAAGAGGCCTCATGAACAGTTGTGTTTATCAAAAATTTTATTTTCGGTAAGTCACAGAACAAAGCTGAAGAAAACAAACAGGTCTTTTTGGCAAACTTTTTTTTGCAGACTGCCATAAAAGAATCTTTTGTTTACATTTTGTTTGAAATGCATAAAAAATTTAAACAAATAATGAACAAAATTTAGCTAAATTAATGCAACCACCAGCAGGACATTTTTTAGTAAAAATAAAATTAAAAAACGTGAATCAACAGTATGTACTATAGTGCAGTTAACAAATTTAATGGTTGTCACTTTCGACATTTTAACTATTTACTTAATAATGCGCACTAATTCCAATCACATATACATACATACATATTTTGATATTTTTAATAATAAAACCGATAGTATTCTGCGTGCGCATATCTCGTTAACTGTAACCGGTAGGACACAATTATACATGGTACCTGAAGTCATCAAATGTTACGAAAAATGTATCTTTCGTATCCTAATGGCATCACTGATGTAAATACATACATAAGTACGATAAAATATTTTATTTTAACAGCCAAGCATTTTACAAATTGTTCTGATCGTAAAGCTCTTCTAGCAACCTTTCATTTTCTGAGTCGATTTAACGATGTCCGTCCGTCCGTCTGGCTGGCTGTCCATGTAAAGCTTGTGCGCAGACTACAGGGGCCAAATTACCGCATTCGATATCGAGTAAAATTCATCGTAATTTTCTTATTTAAGATTATGACATTCGATATCGAGCAAGAAATTTAGTACATTTTATCATAATTTGGATATCGAAATCATTTTTCGATACGATAGCTCATTCGATCACGAATGCGGTAATTTGGCCCCAGGTCGCAATTTTTAAGATATTTCGATAAAATTTGGTAGGTGATATTTTTTCGGCACAAGAATGGATGAGATTGAAACTGGTCGAAATCGGTCCATTATTTCACGTGGCTCCCATACAAATGCCCTTCCGAAATTGGGGTTTACCGATCATAAATCTTTGAATTATGCAAGTATGCAAACAAATTTCACCACAAATGAGTAATAAATGAAGCTAAATCATATCTATAAATATCGTGAAGATCGGTCCATATAAGGTCCACTTCCAAAAATCACTTTAACGATCACAAATTTCTTAAGAATGTTGGTAATCAAATAAAATTCGACACAAATAATATACAAAAATTATGACACCTCCCATATAAGACCCTCCCCGTAATCAACTTTAACCACCATAAAATTATTAAAAGTATTTATATCGAGATAAAGTTTAACACACCTAATATTTATATTCACGGAAGTCTTGTCACTAAATTTTTGGATGATCGGTCCATAAGAGGTAATATCTCTCATATAGCGCCCATATCTGAAAAACTTTTTATGTATAAGTGTTGATCGACCTTTTTTGTTTGCTATTAATAGTTTATATAGTTTCCTATATGCAGGCTTTCAAGGTCATTAATTTAATGTAAATAAAAGATTATTTATTTCATTTTCAATTAAATCCGACGTTTCGTTGGTATTCTTTCCAACTTCTTCAGGGATTTGAGTTTTTTATTAAAATCTGGTAACATTGCAAAAATACAAAAGAAACATTTAGTCAATAATAACAATAATTACAAGATTAATTTTTGACAAATTAACTTACAATAATCTTTTTTGTCAGTCTTTACATCAATTTATGATTTATATCACAGTAGTTTTTTGTATATGTGGACAACACAACACAAAACTTAAAATATTTAAAAAATGAATGTAAATTAAAATATCGTTGTCTTAACATGCAAACCTGCTAACTCCCTTTCAGTAAATTTTACAGGAGAGACAAAAAACTTCCTATATATCATATTTGCAACTATAGAAGAAAAACAAAAGTATAGTTGGTTTATTTTATGGTATTCTACATCCATGACTTCAATCTATAAAAATAAATATGGTAATTACGGAGTTATAACCGATTTTGTAACTTAGCAGCTTTTCTTACATCGATTTAAAATATTATGGTGGATATAGCAGGTTTTCTTTTTTAATTTCAAAAGTACGTTTTATTACAACAATCCATGTAATAACACTAAAAATTAAGAATAATAAAATAATTGCAGCTAAGTGGAATTTAACAAAAAAATGCTTTTCAAGAAAACAAAATAGTAACAAAAGAACTAATGCTAACAGTACAATACGTAGCTCTTTAAAGAAGCTCGCTGTTATGTATTTTTAAATTTATTCATGAGGTAAGTTATCATAAAAGGAACGGTAATCTTCGGGAAGTAACCTCTTTAAATGTTGTAGTCCTCAAACTTTTTGACAGTGATCTTTCTTCGATATTTGTAGAGGTTTGGAAGCTGAGAAAAGAATTTGGGAACTATTTGGGATGATTTTCTTTGAGGCAACTTTTGCCACTCGTCAGTATATCTTATCTTAAAAAGTATTTCACCATTTGAGTTATATTGTAATGCACGAATATAAGTGACTTTCGCATCATATTTGTTGCGCCCAGGTCGGATACTTTTGAAGAATTGCACAGCATCAAATTTTTTGAAAAAAGAGTAGTTTAGGTACTTTACATTGTATGGCTTTGGTCTTTTCCTAGCTGATTTACAGACTTCAACATAATCTGCAGGAACATAAATGTCTTTATTCTTTAGTGCCCGCTCGATGGTGGAATGAATACAGTCAGTTTCCATTTGAGTATGGCCTACTTCTAGAAACTTTTGCTCAATAATAATTTTGTGGTTTATGGCCGTAGATAACAAAGCATTAGACATCACACAATTTCTATTCTGATAATTACATCCATCACTGTAAAATATTATTTGAGGTGTCTCCGAGGAATCCACTTTCGGCAATACAACCTTTTCAATTAAATTCACCCATATGCTCGCAAACTCTTCGGAGCCTAGCCCTCCTTCAGTTTCGTTCCATAAGAAACAGTATCCGTTTCTATCTTTTAAATTGTAAAATGTAAAATTATGTACATGTAATTTTGTTCTATAATACAAACTACTAATTTTTGACTTAGGAGCCATCAGAACTGCTTGCATATCACCAGTAAATACGACATTTTTATCACTTTTGTCTCTTTCTTATTCTCTCCTAGCCTCTTCCTTTTTCTGTTGGTGCTCTAAATATTCTTTAAACAATGAACATTTTTCGCATTGGTCCTTTTTTGGAATGTATAAAGCCAAATTTTTTGCGTCAAAAGCATTACAAAATGCAGCAATAGAAAGACTCCGCACATTACGACTTTTGCACCAATCCTTTTTATAAAACTGGTAAAGGGACATTTTTGTTTGCCACTCTGGTTGTAAATATTTTTTTGTGGATGTGGCGCGACAGTAATGGGACTCCATAGTAGGCAAAGAATCCAAGAATAGATCTAGCTCTTCGCGATCCTTAGCGTAGCGAGTAGAGGAAAGTTTTTGGGTAACAGAACGACGGGCGGCTACGACAGAACTACTGGAGTCTTCAGAAAGTATTTCTTCATTTTTCCAATGAAGCACACTCCATCTTCCAATACCGAGGGTATTAAGAAACATAGTTCTGCATGCTTTGCTTCGATTGTCTTGTTTCTTTAGATAATATATGAAGGACTGATGTCTCCTAGACCCTTGATCAGATTTTTTCCCCCGATATCTTTTTATTGGAACTGATGTTACAAGTCCTGTAATGTATACCTTTTTTTCTTTCCAGTTCATTTCCCAAAATTTTTTAAAAATATATTTTCTGTCATCTTCTGTAAAAGTCCCACACTTGCAAGTACCACGTTCCGTTTGTCTGCAGTTGCACCTTTGTTTTATTATTTTTGGTTTTTTCGGCACTTACAATACAATAAAAAACAGCTAATTTGGAGTTTTTAATTAACAAAAAAAAAGAATATCAATGTTATGGATTTAGCAGTTTTTCTTACAAAAATTTTTCTATGCGTGGATTTAGCAGTTTTTCTCATCAGACCTTTTTACATACTTTAAAACTCCAATTGAAGAAAAATTATACGTTGGTAGATTCGTCATCCCATTCTCTACCGAACGGCATCAAAACCTCACTTTGCCTAAAAAGTGGATATAGCAGGTTTGCATGTTAAGACAACGATATATAAATATCACAGAAAATTTGTCGTTTTTTCTTGGTCACAGTTGTTATTAGTACTAAAGTATTGCAATGGTGTAGTTTGCATTTGTATTGTCTTTGTCTTCTTTTGTGTTTATTGCAATTGTCGATTTTTGTTGTATTCCCAAGCTCTTCAACGTGTATCTCTTATTTTCTCTTTTCTCTTTATCTAAAATTTTCACTTTTTCAAAGTCTGGTTTGTGTCCGTTTTCAATGCAGTGTTGTGCAAGTGCAGTCGATTGTTTTCCTCTTTTTATGTCAGCTTTATGTTCGTCTAATCTCACGCCTAAATTTCTCTTCGTTGTACCAATGTAGATTTTTCCACACTCCTCATTATCATCGCCATCACATTCAATTTGGTAAACAACATCACTTTGATCCCTACACTCAATCTTTGTCCTTGTTTGTGTAAATATATTATGTATTGTATTGTTTGATCCATGTGCGAATATTATTTGTTCGTCGTTTATTATCCCTCTTATGGTGTTTTCTTTTCTGAAATAAAATGTTACACCTTTATTATGTACATTTTTATAATGTTTACCCCACATTTTAAAGATGTCGCATTTTTAATGGTCAGAATAGAACATAAAATTACAACAGTGTAACACTTTTTTTTATGTACAGCTGTTTTTGTTTTGTGTTAAAAAAGAAGAAGCAGATAGCTCCCTGGTAAGATCGCTAGAATTAAGATAATGAATATTTATCAAAAAGACCAATGGCACCTTCCCGACTAATACGCAAATTCTTCTTAAACTATAAAAATTATATATGTATATAAACATACATTACAAGTAGGAGATATTGTCCTATAAAATTTGACATACATCAACTTCAGAGTATTCATTTATTACGTTCTCTACAAAGCCTTTCACTCGCGGTTGTGAATTTCTTTCCATAATCATATAAAATATTTTATCATCATCAGATGATGAACATGAATCCAACAAGTCATCCAAAATTTTTTCAGCACATAACAAAGTAGTAATATTTTCCATTTTGTATATATCTTTTTTGTTTCTTAACACAAATACACATTCATAAACAAAACAAATGTCAGCTGCAGCGATGCCAACTTAGCCCTTTTCGGGCTAGATTTAGCCGGATTTTAGTCACTCACAACGCGAAAAAAAGAAAATTGGATGTGGTTTTATATGGATTTTTTTCCATTTAGCCCTTTTTTCAAAAATGTTTACGCGTTTTGAGTCTCAAAAGTTGGCATCACTGGTCAGCTGTTTTATCGTGCGATTCTCCCCCTCTAAAAATATAGAGTGTGAAAGGTGCACCATTTTTTAAATTTATAGTGTGACATTTATAGAAAAGAACATACTACACTTTAGCAGTGTTGACATTTTTTCAGAAAAGAACACAAAAAAATTAAAAAAGGTGCGAAATGGGAAAAACGTGTAACATTTTTGCCAGAAAAGAAAACGTCATTAGTTTCTTGTCCTCAGTTAGTCTTGGAATAAACGGCAGGCTATAGTATTTGGTGTTGCCAGATGTGTCTCTTCTGTTTCTTTCCCCTGAAGAAATATTATTCTCAACTTTGGTCATTAATGAATTAATCAACCCATTTGGAAAATTGTTCCTTATTAATATATTCTTTACTCCTGTCATATCCCCATACTTAAATTCCACGTCGCTTATCCCCATAACTCTGTCAAATAGATCCACTGCCGCATCTTTCCTCCGTTCCATGGGTTGTGTTGAGTGAAAATCCATCAAGCGTCCAGAAGCAATTGGTTCCACATACCAACCTGTTATTATTTTGTTATTTTGTCGGAATATCTCCATATCTAGATATGGTATAGCATTGTTCCTCTCCCCCTCTAGAGTAAATTTCAATTTGTTATGATATGCGTTAAATGTTTTCAATATTATGTCCCTGTCTTTAAATTTCATTATGGCAAACAAATCATCTACATATTATGTGATCAGTCTTATTCGTATGTCGTTCATTTCCAGTTCCTCGATGCATTGTTCCATTAGGTGGTCCAATATAATGTCGGCTACAGTCGGTGACAATGGGTTGCCCATTGGCATCCCGTATGTCTGTTGGTATAATTTGCCATCATGCACAAAATAATTATTACCATTAAGACAAAATTTTAGTATTTTCAGAAATTGTGATCCTGGTATTTCAGTGTGATTCTGTAGCACACTCCATTTTGTCATAATATTACTTATCGCTAGGTGTACAGGTATGTTTGTAAATAACGATACCACGTCCAATGATACAAGAATCTCATCTTCGTCCAAAATTTTTATTGATATACTGGGTGTAGGGTATTATATGGTCGGGCTTGACCGACTATACTTTCCAACTTGTTTTTATTGAAAATATTTTTGTTTTCCCAAAGAATCTTTCAATTTAAGAATTTACTGACATGAAGAAAACATGTCTATGTTTACAAATTTTAAAAATGACGATTTGATACATATTGAATGCAGTAATGAGCTGACACGACTCGTATCGTAATATTATTAGATACGAAACTTTATACGCTATCGAATGCCGCGACTTGGCCCCTGCATACGTTTAATATTAAATTAAAATTAATATTAAATCATTTGAAAAGTTTAAACTGGAATTTAAAAATTTTTTAATGCTTGTTCTCAGTTTTCCCCAACTTTCATTACAATAAGCAGGGTGTAGTAATTTAAAGGTTTTATACCTTAACCCTCAATAGGAGGTGATTTTGTATCTATGGTGATGTTTGTAAAACCAAAAAATAATTGTTCAACATCTACCTAACGCTCGACTCAGAATGATATAAGGGTTACTCCCGAACATCACATTAACGCATTGAAGTCTAAAATAAAACCATCGTCATAATCATTATAATAGCTATGATGAAACATTGAACGTATGCGCGATTGCCAAATAATTCTTGATTATGTACATATCGCACCCTAAACCCAAAGGGTCACAACTCAAAATACTAAAACACACTTAATATAAAGCAAGTAAGAAGGTATAGTCGGTCAAGGCCGACCATATAATAGCCTACACCCAGTATATGTATAAAACAATTTTTAAAAGATTTATGGAGGTTAAAGTGAATTACGGAGAGGGTCTTATATGGGAGTTTTGACTAATTATGGACCAACCATTATAACAACATTTTGAAGAGATTTATAGTCGTTAAAGTGATTTTTGGAAGTGGGCCTTATATGGGAGCTACAACTAATTATGGACCGATTATAATTAAATTCTACCATATCATTTGTACATATACGTAACATATTTGTGTTCAATATTATTCGGATACCAACATTTTTAAAAGAGTTATGCTTTTTAGAGTGATTTTCGGAAGTTTGCCTTATATTGGAGATACGACTAATTATGGACTGATATGGACAAAATTTGTAGATGTAATTTATCTTTATTTATAACTCATTTGTGGTGAAATCTGTTTGGATACTTTCATAATTCAAACATTTGTGATCGTTAAACTCCTATTTCGGGAGGACTTTTGTATGGGGGCCAGGTGAAATAATGGACGGATTTCCACCAGTTTCAATCCCATCCGTCCTTGGGCCGAAAAATATCACTTACCAAATTTTATCAAAATATCTTCATAATTGTGACCTGCACTCTGCGCACAAGCTTTACATGGACAACCAGCCAGACGGACGGACGGACGGACATCGTTAAATCGAATAAGAATAAGCAACGTTATAAAAAAAGCAACTAAAGATTCTTTGAATAATTTTTATAGAAATAATTTAGACGGCTTTCAGAATGATCCGAAAAAATGTTGGAAGTTTTTGAATGAAACACTCGGTAGAACAAAGAGCAAACAAATTGACTTGTTAGATTCTCATGGTGAACTAATCACTAATAATATGCAAAAAGCTGAAGTTCTAAATACGTTTTTTCTGAACTCAGTAAAAGATTCGAAAACGCAACATTCAGATGGTTTAATTGATTCTTTCACCTCCTTAAGAACCATTTTTCAAATGAATACAAGATTTTACTTTGACTATGCAACACCGGAATATATACATATATAATGCGATATTGAACTTGAAACCAAATAAAAGTTGTGGTTATGATAATATAATGCCGAATATACTTTTAAATTAAAATTGAATTTAAATTGAACGCAAACGGCATACGCCAACACAAAAATGAACTTGAATATTTTCTTTTTAATAAGAAAATTGATGTAATGCTGATTTCCGAGACTCATATGACGTCGAGAAGCATTTTTAAAATAAGTGGTTATACATTCTACGACACCAAGGACCCCAGAGATAGATCATGTGGTGGCTCGGCAATATTGGTCAAATCGCGAATCAAACACCATTCATTGGGTGGTCTTTCAGAGTGTTATCTTCAAGCAACAAACATCTGTATTGAGAACTTTTGTCAAAACCTCGTGATTTCGTCAGTTTACTGTCCGCCCAGATTTTCAATAACAAAAGATCAGTATAGAGATTTTTACAAATCACTAGGTAGCCGTTTCATAGCGGCTGGCGACTACAATGCTAAGCATACATTCTGGGGCTCACGACTCGTTAGCCCTAAAGGTCGTCGAAAGGGGTATCCCCGGAACTCATTGAAGTCGAGGCTTCACTGGATCTTTCTTCAGATCACTCACCCACTGTAATCACCATCAGAAGTCCTCAGCAAATCGTAACTGATGCCTTACTTCTTGTCAAACGTCTGAATTGGCTAAAATACAAAAAATACATCAGCACTCACTGCACAGAGAAACTCCCGTTAAAAACTGCTGAAGACATCGATGCCTGTATAAAAAGTCTTAATGAACATGTCGAGAAAGCCGCTGAACATGCTTCTTCCACTTACCGCCCGAATAGGTACAACAGAGTTTTTTCTGCAGATGTTGAGCAACTATTGTCTGAAAAAAGGAGAGTCCTTCACTGGATCTTTCTTCAGATCACTCACCCACTGTAATCACCATCAGAAGTCCTCAGCAAATCGTAACTGATGCCTTACTTCTTGTCAAACGTCTGAATTGGCTAAAATACAAAAAATACATCAGCACTCACTGCACAGAGAAACTCCCGTTAAAAACTGCTGAAGACATCGATGCCTGTATAAAAAGTCTTAATGAACATGTCGAGAAAGCCGCTGAACATGCTTCTTCCACTTACCGCCCGAATAGGTACAACAGAGTTTTTTCTGCAGATGTTGAGCAACTATTGTCTGAAAAAAGGAGAGTCCGAAGAGAGTGGCAACAACACAGATCGCCCCAACTTAAAACTAGGTTGAGAGAATGTACCAAAAACCTGTGGATCTTGCTAGAAGCGCAAAAAGCAGCGTCTCTCAAACAACATCTGGAAGGTCTAGACGCAACTTCCCAGTCAAATTATTCATTATGGCGTGCAGTCCGAAATCTAAGAAAACCCGTAATCGCAAAACCTCCACTGCGTACTTTGAACGGATCTTGGGCACGAAATAACGAAGAAAAAGGCAACCTTTTCGTAAGTCATTTAAAAAATGTATTCACTCCCAATACGGATACTGACATTAGCGAACTACCGCCTGTTGTTGCCAGACCACCTGTACAAATAAGATTTCAATATCTGGAGGTTGTTGAGGCTATTGATAATTTAAATGTTAAAAAAGCACCTGGGTTTGATAAAATCAGCAATAAAATGATTTTTGAGCTGCCTCGCATTGCAAAAAGATTAATCCTCTTTCTTTTTAATGCCATCTTACGGCTTCAGTACTACCCTCCGGTTTGGAAAATTGCACTAGTAAAGATGATTCCTAAGCCGGGAAAAGATCCTTGCAAAGTTGAGTCGTATAGGCCAATAAGTCTATTACCAACTATGTCCAAATTATTCGAGAAATTGCTTATAACCAAGCTGACTCCGATTTTGAATGAAAACAACTGCATTCCCAATCACCAGTTTGGCTTCAGACGTCAACACAGTACAATAGAACAAACACATAGATTGGTACAAGTCATAAGAAACACCTTTGAGGAAAAGAGATACTGTTCGGCACTCTTTATTGACGTCTCTCAAGCTTTCGACAAAGTATGGCATGAAGGCCTGATATCTAAATTAAAGCAGAACTTGCCGGTGAATCTTCAACACCTACTATGGAAATACTTAATCGACCGTCAGTTTATGATTAAAGAAGGTGATTATTTAAGCCGTCCTCAACCTATAGGTGCTGGCGTCCCTCAAGGTAGTATCTTAGGACCAATTCTATACTTGCTGTACACAGCAGACATGCCAACAAACAATGAAATTCACACGTCAACATTTGCTGATGATACGGCATTTCTCAGTACTCACAAAGATCCAAAAGATGCCTCGATTCAATTACAGCACCACGTAACGCAAGTGGAGAAATGGGCAAGACAATGGGGAATAAAAATAAATGAACAGAAATGCACCCACGTAACATTTACTCTACGTAGGGAATCATGTCCCCCTATTCGTATTAATGACCATATAGTGCCTCAAAACTCGCACGTGAAATATCTTGGTATTCATCTGGACCGTCGCCTCACATGGAAACCACATATAGATGCTAAGCTGACTCAAATGAAACTGAAAGCAGCCCAAATTCATTGGCTCATCGGCAGAAACTCCGTCCTTCGGCTCGATTGTAAGCTTCTACTCTACAACTCAATCTTAAAGCCAATTTGGTGCTATGGTATCCAGTTATGGGGCACTGCCTCCAACTCCAATATTGAGAAAATTCAACGCCGTCAAAACAAAATTCTACGAATGATAACTACCGCTCCTTGGTATATTAAAAACAACAACATACACAACGATCTTGATGTTCCACTTGTCAAATGGGAAATAACTAAACACGTGGCCCTTTATTTGGGTAAGCTGGAAACTCATCCAAATCCCCTCGCTCGAGACATCTTACAACATCCCGGTCATAGCCGTTTGAGAAGGAGGGACACCACCGCTCTCAGATGAATAAATTCAAGTTGCTCATTATATCCTATCGAATTTGAAAACTAGATTTTGTCTAGCATTGGCTGGACTTATCTTAATTAACTTTAGTTTTAGGATTTGAATACCTATTGTTAGTTCATTTAAAATGAAGATACAATAAAAAAGAATATGCAAAAAAAAAAAAAAAAAAAAAATACTTTTAAATAACATTAACATTTTTACACCTAGTTTGGTAAGCATATTTAATAATATACTGAACAACAGCACCTATCCAGACACGCTTAAAATCCACAAAGTTGTACCGATACCAAAGGTACACAATACTTGTACTAGGGAAAATTTTAGACCCATTGCTGTTTTATCGGTTATTGATAACGTATTTGAAAAAGTTTTACATAATCAAATTTCAAAGTATATGAAAACCCATAACCTGTTAAATGATTTTCAATTTGGTTTTAGAAGTGGATGTGGCACAGAGGAAGCGATTGTTAGTGTCATCAACTTTATTTGTAAAGGATTAGATGGATTTAATGGAGTTGCTGGAATTTTTTATGATTTCACCAAAGCATTTGATTTTATAGAGCATGCAATTTTGTTGGAGAAATTAAAGTTGTATGGTATTTATGGTAGAGAGCTGTCACTTTTGAGAAGTTATCTGACGAATCGCAAGCAATTTGTTGAAATTAATGGTCAAAAAAATTCTCTTAGAGCTGTCGAATATGGCGTGCGCCAAGGAAGTGTACTTGGTCCTCTACTGTTTACCATTTATCTAAACGATATACAAAATCTCCAACTCTTTGGAAAACTATTTATGTATGCCGATGATATTTGTATGTTCTACCCCTACAAACACGAAACAGTCGCTAAGGTTTATATGGAACGTCGTTACTAGCTGAATTTGCTAAAATTAACAAACTTCTTTTAAACCCACTTAAAACTAAAATAATAAGATTTAGACCGCATAGTAATCACACTAACTTTAGTGTATTTGTGGATGGCAACGAGATAGAGGAAGTAAACTCCGTTAAATATTTAGGTATGGAGCTACAGCATAATCTTTCATGGAGTCAACATATTAGAAGCTTAAAGTCAAAAACTGCTCAAGCTGTAGGATTGCTTTATAAATTCAAAAACAAATTTGATGGAAAAACAAAATTATTACTTTATAATGCATTAGTTCAAAGCCATCTCAATTACGGTGCAATCGTATATGGTTACAAAAAGAGCAATGAACTGAAAATGCTGCAACGAGTACAAAATAAAGCCCTGAAAGTTGTAGGTAATCTACCAATAACGTATCCCACAATATTTTTGTATACTAGTATGTTTAAAAATGTTCTACCAATCCATGGACCTCATTACTTGCAGTTGTTAATTTATGTTTTCAAATGTATGCATGGAATTGGTCATCACACAATACATTTTTGAAGAAATCAATCTGCTATCAATACAAGGAGCAATATAAACTTAGCAGTTTCCCGATGTAGATAGACTTGAAGTTACAAAACAAAGAATTGAATACATGGGTAGTCGTGAGTTTAACAACTTGCCGCAAAATTTAAAAAACGTCAATAGAATTTCAATATTTAAAAGAAACGTTAAAAATTATCTAATACAAAACATACAAGACATTTTAATGTAACATTTTGAATAATTTATTACGTCACATACATTATGAATTTATATCCATAGTCTTTTTCTATTTTGTATTTATAATATTATGTTAAGAAGTAGAATGCTTTAAATATATACTATATTGCCAACTCGCCTCTACAATGCCTTTTTGGCGCTGAGGCCATGATATGAATAAAATTTACAAATTGTTAAAAAAAAAGTGATTCTAAGTGATTATAAATGACAAAACTGTGACGTGAAAAACATTTTTGAAATTTTCAGGGTCCTTGGCAAACGCATTAAGATATGTTGTTGACGTCGTGCTCTATATAGAAGAAGATTTTATTTCTATCATAAGTGAGCTCGTGAAATCAGCATTGTCATCTCATGAGTCAAAGAAAATGGTCTGGGCGTCATCTACGCCCATCGGCTATCACTCAGGCTGTCCAATATTTGTACATGGGCAGATTTGCCGCAAACATAAGATTACCATGGGAAATAAATGGCTGTAGGCGTAGATTCAACCTCTGGCTGCAACATCGAATACGATCGGAGAGAGTCCGCAAACCAGTGGTTTACATTTGTATCTTGTGAAATATCGAGAATGATATGGCCCTTGTTTTCACATGAAATGACCAAGAGTCTTTTCGGTTTTGCTAGACACTTAATCAGACCATTATGGGAATACTTAATGGGCATTGTATATGGAAACGTATGGAAACGAATCGATAATCACATTCTGTGCTACTGACCCGCTTTACAAGAGCAAGTCTGACTGTGTCGCTATTGGATTTAATCAGATTTGTCAGAAGTATCGGATGGTTCTTAGGAATCCAATGTAATTTATATAAAATATTCAAACATAATATAGTATCATCTCCTAATCCCTTAAATTCATAAACAATTAAATAAACCACCCTAATATACAACTTATGCATATGTTTTTATAGTGTTATTTTTAATTTCCTATTGACTTTTCAAACAAAACAAAAAACGTTGTTATTCCTCAAAATAAAACACTTGCATAAATATGTACAAAAATTCACCTTATTTAATTTTCCAAATTTTACATTATTTTAATAGTGTTATTTTTTATACCCTCCTCAGTATATATAAGTTTGTCATTCTCTGTGTAACACTGAAAAATATTCATCTGAGACCCAACAAAGTATATACATTAGGGTGGCCCCAAAATAAAATTGCAAATGTTCCCGACTAATATGAAAATTTGATGCATTTTAAAACTACGTTTCTCAATTTTTTTGTCCTGGGGTCAATATTTGGTGAGCTGGATCAAAGGATAAAAAGGACTTTTTAGAGGTTTTTTGATTTTTTTTACATTTCTTCCAAGGGAACTATATGTAAATTTAGTATCATATGAAAGGTCTTTGAGAGGCGCATGCAATGGTTTATCAAAAATTAAAAAACAATTTTTTTAATTCAAAAATTTTGAAAATTTCAGACAAAATTTTAGTGTTTTTTTTATTTTTTCATAGAATTTACTTAAATAAATAGTTGAAATTTCTTGATTATAAACACAATGCAATGTAACCCAAATGGTTTTTCCTCACGTTACTTGATACTGGATTTTGAAGATAACAGTCCATAAGTTAACTCCCACTATCCCACCCATAAATCTTTTGTAAATAGTGTTATTGAGATGATGTAAGCCTCACCTTATAACCTTACCCTTTATTGTACTCTTTTCCTTAACGTAGTAAATATGGAAAAACGTTTAACCTATTTTTAGTTTTATAAATGGTTACATTAAATATCAGATTGTTATGATAAATATGCAAACTCTGTAAATAATATTAAGAATCGGCAATTATATCAATTACATATGTAGGTAAATGGTTAAAATTAGATAAAATTTAAAAGCATTTGAAGTAAATTATTTTAAAAAATATATAAAATACTAATAAAATTTGTTCTAAAACTGAATAAGGATATTATAGTCCTATAACCAGCGTAGTTTTTGCAATTCTTATTATATTTATGTGGAGGGTATTTAAGATTCGGCACAGCCGAATATAGCATTCTAACTTGTTTCACTTTTTATTGATTTTTCAAACAAAACGAAAAAAGTTGTTATTCTTAAAATAAAACACTTGCATAAATATGTACAAAACTTAACCTTCTAAATTTTATATAATTTATATAGTTTTTTGTTTCTAACACATTTTGTTACTAACCTCTGTATTGACATCAATTTGAAATGGTTTAATAGTTTTGTCTTCTTTGTACGTGGAGGCATTTCCCGGTCCCCAGTATTTATTGGTGTCAAATGTCGGCAGCGGTAGTGGACGTGTCAATTCATCGAATTTTTGATATCCGAAACCAATAAGTATGCTTAAGAAAGCAACAAATATTATAAGACCTTTCATTTCCAAAAACAATTATTGCCCACTCGCACAATGTAGAAAGAAATAAATATATCCACTCGATACCACCGTAATTGACAAACTGAATAATCGTATTTATTTCATTTGTTTGTGGCAGTCGTGAAATAAAAAGAAACTTAAACTTGTGTGGTTATGTGTTATTGGCTTAACGATCGTATCTGCACATTTGTTTGTACCTATACAATGCCTATATACTACATACATACTTATATAAAAAGCAAACATATATGCTAGCTATGTACGCACATTAAAAAAAAATTTATTCGGATTCTAGCTAGAGAAGTGTTTGACTGTGATAATGATATGTTGCTTACTTATCTCATCTCTGGCCACACTTGGTAGTAGACTCCTTTAGAGATTTGTATTTATGATGTTTTGTTCCGTTTAAAAATAAGGAAATAAAAATTCATTTAAAACATTTAAAATATTCAATAACTGCCAAGACAATTAAGACGTTATTGTGTTAATAAATTTGAGAAGAAAATTAATGAAATAATTTTCCAAATATTTACGCACGCTCAGACAATTGAAATATTATGAGGCACGAATATACTTATATACAGTGGGTGGCCAAATTATTAGTTACACTTATTAATTAAGATTCAACCCCTTTAAATACGTATATAAATTTATTTCTTGTACCAGATGTTTTCGTATTTTAATTCTGGTAATACTGTTAAATATTTTGTGCAGTGTCAATAATGATTGGTGACATTGGTGTAGTTGTAGATCATTATCTGTCATTCTGCTCTGAAGTGTGAAATATGCAATTTTGATTAAATTGATTAAAGTCTGGCATCACGATGAAGAACTAAAAGAAAATGTTCAAAAATGCATTCAGAGCATGCCAAAAAGGGTGCAAGCCAGTGTTGTCAGATAATTTTTTTCTTCCCCCCAAAAAATTTAGAAACCCACTAGATTCTACACTGTTTTTAAAAAAACCCCCTAAAGTTTCATCATTCATATTAAATTTGAATTGAGGTACTTACTATCATTCTTATATAATATACTCTACTAATTATTAAAAAAAAAACATTTGAATTATTCTACACATTTTTATGATTTTACGTAAGGTGAACTATATATTAGGAATACAATTTATATACATATAAACATATATATGGTTAGTTTTATTAAAATCAGGTTTCTCTAAGAATTTCAAGAGTTGCAAAGTCTTCTGCAATAGAATTGAAAAGTTTGAGCATTTCAGGTGTTGGAATAAAATCTTGACATTTATTGTTTAACGAGTACTTGACTCTTAAAATACTTTCAACTATTGAAATATTCATTCTGTTTCGCAGCTTATTTTTTACCACATTAAACATAGAGAGCTCTTTCAACTAATGCATTAGAATAAGGTAGTAGTAATAAAAATAATCCTAGTTTACTAATTCTGAAAAATGTTGGGTTATTGCCAGCATCCCTCTTTTGTCCAACTTCATACCAAAATTTTTCTAAAGACGTCGTATTACTCCACGATATAAAGTGCAAGTTGTTCCACTCACTAAGAGTTGCATCGATATCTTCACAAATGTTTTTGAAATGAACAACGATACTGTATTGTCTGGTTTTTTAGCTTTCTGTGCATTTTCGATGGAAAACAGTGACAATTTTTCCATAAGAACAATATTATCTGGAAGTCGCTTTTTTATTTGGGAACATATTTCCAAATTAAAAGTTTTGCAATTTTCTTTAATGAGCATAATGTCTTCTATTTGCATCGACAAATTTTTAATGTTTGTAGTTGTCTTCGACATGCTTAGTTGTTAAATTATGTACTATACCAAACTGTAAATTCGAAAAGCCCCTATAAATCCCCTAAATAAAATTTTCTTACCCCCAAATTTCCCCCTAAATAATCTGCCCTAAATAAAAAAACCTCTCTAGGGGGAAACCCCCTAATCTGACAAGACTGGTGAAAGCTGTAATTGATGCCAAAGAAGGTTCTACGAAATATTAGGATTTTTTTTTTTAAAATTTTGTAATATTTCTTTTTCTGAAATATGTATTTTTAAAACAAAAGAATTTATTTTTATTAATTAGAGAAGAAGAATTTTTAATTGAATTAGAAACACTTAATTTACCTAAAAGAACAAATAAAAGGATAAATTTCCACTATTTTTAAATGTTATACGCATGGTGAAATTAAATACCAGGTGACCGCATTGCTACAACAATTACAATAAGGCAAGAACAACAGGCATTTTTCTATATGAAAAACTTTCGTCACTGTCAAAAAGTTTTTTTTTTATATAACTTTTTGACATTTTCAAATTCACCATGAATAATCAGCTGGCGCTACGCTATCACCTAGTATTTAAATTCACCTTGGTTATACGGCTTCAAACTAAACAATGTTGCATGTGTAACTAATAATTTGGCCACCCACTGTACATACATATGCATATAGGCATGAACGTAGTGACAAGGTATAATTTGAATAGAGATAAATATTAATTATTTTAAGATACTCACTGCCATAAAATTCAGTATAACGGTAATAAGAAGGATCATTTTAATCGAGTTATAATTTTGTAGGATGTTGCTGCTTTCAATTATTTTTCGGGAATTTCGTTAAATGCAAGTTGTACATATTATGAATTATTGTTATAATGGTAATTTTTTGAAAATATTTTAGCCAAATTGGACAATGCCAAATATTTGCTCTGAAATTTTAAAATGCGTTACTTTAATTTTCAAAAGGTAGAAAATATTCTGATATGAATTATTTCTAACTAGGATAAATAGTTAAAACAATATAAAATAGTGGCATATTTGCAAAACAATTACCAAAAATTTAGTTTTTTTTCCGAAATCCTTAAAGTTCAAATTGATGGTATATAAAGTTTAAGGGATGTTTTATTTGTTAATGTGTTTCTCTCATATGTAACTACTGTTGCCAGTAAAAAAAAAATTCAAGTAAAAGTTTATATTCGGCTCTGCCGAATCTTATAAAAAACCACCGATATGGTTATATCCAAGTGGAACAATGGTGTGGGCCAAGTATTGGATTACTTGACAAAAAAAAGAAAATTTATACTGACAAGTATATCAAGTCAATTAAAAGTCGTTGTTTTATTTTGTTGACTACTATGACACCTTCCTTTGGTTTATTATTTTCTTTGTGTTTTCCAATTTTCAAGATTTTCTTTAACAATTATTATAATTTCAATTTATAAGAAAATTATTACGAAATGACTATTGAGGATCAAAGACAAAATTGGTATGTATATCAAAAAACAAGGATTCGTTAAATTACAAAAACAAAATTTATAAACTAATATAAAGGAAAATAACTAAAAGAAAATTAAGAATAATAATGTGAGCGCCTCTATATGTCGCTTATCATCACTTCATGGTAAAGCAGTCCACAAAAAGGGAAGATCAAAGATGGGATTTCCAGCACCATTCATTCAAAGTTGAACATCCCGGCGGCCTTGCAGTATTGCAACATAGAAAAAACTGTTTCCAAAAAAAGTAAAGCAAAGAAACTAAAAGAAGAATTCAATAATTCAAATATGTGTATATTTCAAAATAAAATAGATGAAACTCCAAGATATAGATTAATACACCCACGTCCAACAATGTTGTAATTGGAATTCAAACATTATCCACGCTGAAGAAGATAAGAAATATATATTAGTCCAAGTATGTACAATAGTTTTATGTATCATGGAAAAGTACTCCCATACACTGATTATTTAACACATGATCCAGATATCAAATATCCAAATATCGAAAATTGTGCTAATGGTTTGCCAAAAGTTCCACCAGCGATACCGTTTTTCATTATTTTGGGGTACACATCACCACCTAATGTTACGTAAGCCTTTTGTGACATATGAAACTGAGGATCTGCCAATTGTAATCCAGGGAACTCATCAAGAAGATTGTCGTCTACAGATTGTTTAGGTGTAACCACAGTATGATCGCGGTGAACTTGAGCATATATTTCAATTGTTGTGCTCATTCCAAAATTGCCTCGAATTGTGATCAAGCACCTCTCCATTTTTCCGACTTTAATGGTTCTGGCATTCAAACGTTTTACGACTTGGTCCGATATAATAGAAACTTCTGCACTAGGATCAATTAAAGCTCGTTCTAGAATGTATCGATCTTTGGCAACTATTTTTATTAATGCAGTTGGCCTCAGAATAACAGTTTCAGTAATCTGATACAAGGGTATAGGGTTGGGATCGGATCGTCCTCTAGATGTGCTACCTTGAGTTGTCAAAAGGTTTTTTGACGTCACTGGTACTAAAGCTCGAGACGTACTAGGTCCCTTACTTTTGTGGCCATTGGACGAACTAGGTCTTTCGGCAGGCACTGGGAACGAACTAGGTTCCCTGTTAGACGAATTCTGTCCTTGTCGTAAACGTTTAATCCGTTTGCTACGATCATTTCGTGATATACGAGATCGCGAATTGTTTTTATGTAACAATGTGTGATGCATGTCACCGCAACGCTTGCACTTTCCTGTGCTCTGACAAGTACGCCATGTATGAGCATGACTCAAACACCCAGCACAATATTTAAAATTTGCCACCATTTTCATCCGTTCTTGGTAATTTTCTTTTAAAAATAGCTTACAGAACCTAAGAGGGTGATCTTTAAGGCATACTCGGCAAACCATTTTGGGGGTACTACGATTACCTTCAGTGTACTTCTTGCGAGGGACCATGATACTGAAAATATATGAATAACTGATAGATAAATTAATTAGTGGGAAGAACTACAAGCTTTACCACCGGCCTTGTAATTATTCCACGTCCTGTTTTTAATTCAACAACTCTAATGTGACCATCTTTACCCATATGCACTTTATGTACACGTCCCAAACGCCATTCGTTTGTCTGTAAATTGTCTTCTTTTATTACTACCATATCTCCCACTTTCATGTCCCTTTGGATGAACTTCCATTTATTTCGTTTCTGAAGGTCCTTCAGATATTCATCCTTCCACCTATTGCATAAACGTTGATTTAGAGCTTTAACCTTTTGCCAACGATTAGAGATAGATATAGGGTTCTCCTTAATCTCTGGTTCCGGTGGGGCCAGAAGAGGTGCTCCTATCAAAAAATGGCCTGGTGTCAAAATATCAAGACACTCCACATCGTCCGTTAAAGGACACAATGGTCTCGAGTTCAAACACGACTCTATGCGTGCTAGTAGGGTTGAAAATTCCTCAAAGGTATATTTTATATTACCTGCTATTCGTCGAAAGTGATGCTTAAAGCTTTTCACTCCAGCTTCCCAAAGTCCCCCCATATGAGGAGCACTAGCAGGATTAAAATTCCAATTCACACCTTGTGGTCCGTAACTACTATTCAATTCTGAGCCTACATTTCGTAAAAATTCTCGAAATTCAATTTTCAAAACCTTTGCAGCTCCAACGAAATTGGTACCATTATCAGAATACATGTCTTTTGGACAACCACGACGAGCCACAAATCGTGCAAAAGCTGCTAGAAACGCTGGAGTCGATAGACTACTAACAGCTTCTAAGTGAATGGCCTTTGTAGCAAAGCATACGAATAAACACACGTAACCTTTTGTAATGAGACAAGCTCGACCAGTAAAATTTCGAATATCAAATGGACCAGCGAAATCTACTCCTGTTGTCGTAAATGGGCGTGAAATTATAGTGCGATTTGTGGGAAGTGCCGCCATGATTTGATTCTGTACTGCTTTTCTTTGAACAGTACATATCCTACACTTGCCTATGACAGATTTTATTAAGTTTCTAGCACGTAAAATATAAAACTCAGTTCGCACAACTCTTAACATTAGTCGATTTCCTCCATGTAATGTGATTTTGTGTATAAAGTCAATTAATAATACAGAAAATCGACAATGTGAAGGCAATAAAATTGGAAATTTTTCATTATAGGTCAAATTTGGAGCATTAGCTAAGCGTCCACCAACACGCATAACACCTTTCTCGTCTACAAAAGGGTTTAGGTTTGCTAGCTTACTGCCATGAATGGCTTTTTTGTTCACGATCTTATAATATTCATCGCCATATAATGCCTTTTGTGCCATAATTATTAATGACTCTTTAACGTCGTTCAATTCTTTTGATGAAATATCTTTAGAGACGTAGGTATCAAGTTCTATTTTACGCATACGTCGTATTGCTCGCATCACTAATGCCATAACACGCAAAGCTCTCGTATATGAGGAAAACCTCTCCAATAGATCAGAATACGAAGTAAAATACAAAAAAAACACCTTATGAGATTTCTGCTCTTCTCCTGTATCAAAATTTATTTCCGTCTGTGTATCCCAAAAGACAGAATTATTGTGAAGAAATTTATAAGAAAACTACTAAAAGAAACAGTGATGGTCGATATATAGTTTCATTGCCCTTTAAACCTCAATATTTGAAAGAAACACATTTAGGATCATCTCGTGAAAGGGCACGTTGTCAATTTTTAAGAAATGAGATATCTTTACAAAGGAAACCAAATTTAAAAACTATTTATGATGACACTTTATTAGAATATGAAGAAATGGGCCACATGAGTCAAACTGCAGATAAGAATTTGGATAGGTCGAAAGTTTATTATTTACCTCACCACGCAGTGTTTAAGCCTGAAAGCACTAACACGAGTCTAGCATTAAGTCAGATGTCCACATCGTTGTCTAAGTGAGTTACAATACTAAAAATAAACAAAAGAATTTGTCAACGCTTTATTGTTTTACGCATTAAACATTCCAAACAAAATAAAAATTTATATATAAACTGTGTGTGTGTTCTTTGTTAATCAAAAATTAAACATGTCTAGTGCCGCCACAAAAAAAGTCTACATCCAAATTGAATCGGCGGCTGAGCAACAGGAAAACATTAAAAATCAACGTAAAACCTTGAAAGTCTTACAAGGTGTAGCCACCGATAAGGAAAACCTAACGGGTCGTACACAATTAGACAAACTGAGTCGCCTTAAAGCAGCTGTTCATGAGACCACCATCTCAACGAATACCAGCGAATATGCGAAACGTAAAAAGATAGAAACCAAAGCGGTCGAAACGCAAACAAGCCCCGACTCCAAATCTTCAAATGCCGGCAAAATCACCGCTGAAGATTTGTGCAGTGAGGCCAAGCCCGGCGAACACTATTGGGAACGTTTGGCTGAGAAAAGGCGTGAAGCTTTAGAACAGTCATTAGAGGAAAATCAACGTTTGTATGAACGTATCGATGGCCTGGAAGAATAGCTAAATACATCACGCCAACAGCTGGAAGAAGCTAAGCATTTAGTATCTGTATTAACAGAAATGCTCAATGAAGATGAGGCTGAAAAAGAGGTAGGAGAAGAAGAAGAAGGCGAAGAGACCGAGCCTGAGGGAGTTTCAGCTCTAGCAGCAGAAGAGGAATCAGACGATTCTAGTGCTTCTACGCCCAAGGCTGACAAACAAACTCAGAATTAATATAAGTTTTCATTAAACAATTTAAGTTCTTAAAAAATCTCCTGAAACCAATGAAACTCCGAGATTGAAAGAGCTAAAAAAAAAAAAAAAAAAAAAAAAAAAAAAAAAAAACAATAAAAAACCACCGATATGGTTATATCCAAGTGGAACAATGGTGTGGGCCAAGTATTGGATTACTTGACAAAAAAAAGAAAATTTATACTGACAAGTATATCAAGTCAATTAAAAGTCGTTGTTTTATTTTGTTGACTACTATGACACCTTCCTTTGGTTTATTATTTTCTTTGTGTTTTCCAATTTTCAAGATTTTCTTTAACAATTATTATAATTTCAATTTATAAGAAAATTATTACGAAATGACTATTGAGGATCAAAGACAAAATTGGTATGTATATCAAAAAACAAGGATTCGTTAAATTACAAAAACAAAATTTATAAACTAATATAAAGGAAAATAACTAAAAGAAAATTAAGAATAATAATGTGAGCGCCTCTATATGTCGCTTATCATCACTTCATGGTAAAGCAGTCCACAAAAAGGGAAGATCAAAGATGGGATTTCCAGCACCATTCATTCAAAGTTGAACACTTATATAGGTTTGTTTTAGTTGAATTTCCTCCTCATTTATAAGAATTTTATGCATATTCCAGTTATAATCAATAATTTACACTTTGTTCATATTTTTGCAGCGTGTAACACAAAGCGATTTACTTCAACACAAAATAAATTAGGCACCAAAAAGGAAACGGATTTTGGCTTTTTAAAACGACAAAATTATCTCCTTTGTTGTTATTCTAGCTATGCTCAATTATGGACCAACCTTCACAAAAGTCAATAGTGTAATTTTTTCATACTTATAACTGATCTGTGAAAAATTTCGGTTCGATATGGATGTTTATGTAGTTTAATGAGTTTTCGGGAGTAGTCCTCACAAGGGTGCTATGACCTATCATGAGCCTAGCATCTTGAAATTGTATACGACTATTTATAAGTATGTATATGTGAATATCAACGTAATAATGAGTTTTATACGAGATTTATGCACATTTAAGTGATTTTCGGAACTTTTTTGGTACGACAATTTAAATATGCATTTGGATTATTTTGTTGAATTTCAACTTGATAGTGATTATGATATGAAAATAGATTCAATATGAATCTACTTGATTCGCTCTTAAAATTGTGTATGGTGAAGCAAGTTGTTTCGCACATGATTGGGGTGTAAAGCATGAATAGAGAGCGAAGCATGTACCGTGGAAACATAGTATAAGAACGAATCAAGTAGATTCATATTGAATCTACTTGCGAAGCACGAAAAATTGCACTTTTCACTAATTTTTATCGCAAGTTTATCTTCACTAGCTGTAAAAATTTAATATTATTGTAAACAAAGCAAATTATTTTCTTGTTGCTGGAAGTAAAGAAAGTAAATACGTACGAATGTATGTTTTTTTTTTCAAATAAGCTAACTAATTTCCACTCACTTTTGTTTGTCCATTAAAAAAAATTATTTTCCACAAATTGTAAATTCTGTTTTTTTTTTATTCTGTGTGTTTATTAAAGACAACTGTCAAATCGAATCAAGTTTATTAGTCATGTAAACAGCATGATTCATAAACATGATTCAGAAGGCGAAGCAGGTGATTCAAGTCGTCGTGGAAACATAGTATTACATTTGCCTTTACATTAATACTTACCTTAAACATATCGAACATTGAAGAATTCAAATAAAGGAAACTGAATTGAAATTGATAAAAGCAAAAAAAAAGTGATATTTATTCTATATGAACCAGCCTATGAGTTTTGTCATCTAACCCCTTAATTTCTCTCGACCCACAATTTTATTCAATTTCTGAGTAATTATAATTATAGCTTTATTATAGATTACCCCTTTTAATCCTGTTATAGGTCAACCCCCTTTCTCAACGGCACTTTAGTTAACATCTATAATAGAGATACTATAATACTCTCAAAAGTATTCAGTAGTTTTCTTTTTTGGGTTGACCTTTAAGTGTGTTATAAAGAGTAAAACATATCTTTAAATGAATAATCAATAGAATTAACATTTTATATATATTTGTTCTAAATTTGCGTAGTTTGTGTTGCTGTTTAATCAAACCACAAAATTATAAAGTGGTTTTCAACGTGAACTTTGTTTATCAAAATAAAATGCTTAAGATAATGTGAAGCATGATTTCTTGTTGAAATTGATAAGTAAAGACTCCTATAAAATCAACCTCTTTAATAGTTTAGACTACAGAGTTATAACCGAAATTCTAAATAAATCTCAGTCCTCCTGGCACTCGTATGAAAATAAGCAAACGAGACAGATAAAAGTCATGATCAAAGATTTACACTTCTCCTGCGATCCCAAAGATATTGTACAAGATTTAATTCAGCAAGGATATAAGGCTACAAAAGCAATCAATAAACTTAAATACAAAACCAAAGAACCATTAAATATGTTCATCGCAGAATTCGATTCTTCTGAAAATATTAAAAATATATATGAAATAAAACAAATTTTGAAAACGGTTGTAAAAATTGAGCCGATCACACCATCAAAACTAATACCACAATGCAAATCTTGTCAAGGTTTTCAACATACTAAAAATTATTGTTGTAATCCCCCCAAATGTGTAAAATGTGCTGGAAATCATCCAACCACTGAATGTCAAAAACCTGAAAATGAAATGCCAAAATGCTGTAATTGTGGAGAAAATCACCCAGCTAGTTATCGGGGCTGTTCTGTATTCAAAACCCTTCAGAAATTAAGAAACAAAGACTTAGCAAAAAGAAATCCACCAGCAAATACAACAAATGCAACAAATTGCAACCAACCTATTAGTGGGCAATCGTACGCTAAGGTTGCTGCAGAAAGCAATCACCTGAAGAAACAAGCACCAATAAATGATGACATACTGTCACAGATTTTATGTAAGCTAAATGAACAAATAGCTTTTAATCAGCAACTCATGCAAAGAATAGAAAAACTTGAAAAAAATAGACATGTCTAAACGTTGCTTAAGAATAATGGCTTGGAACGCTAATGGTATTTTAAAACACAAAAACGAGCTTGAAGTAATTCTTAATAGAAATAAAATTGATATATGTTTAATATCAGAAACACACCTCTCTAACCATAAGTTTGCCTGCTTTACAAATTACAAATTTTATTGCACTAACCACCCATTAAACAATGCTAGAGGTGGCAGCGCAGTTATAATAAAACAGACAATAGAACACTACGAAAATGAAAAAATATGTTCTGAAGAATTTCAGACCACTGCGATTACAACAACTCTGAATGGATCTGAACTTACAATAATCGCATTATATAGCCCACCAAGACACAAAATTACAGAAATAAAATACAAAGAATTGTTAAATAAATACAGAGGTAGATACGTTATCGGAGGAGACTTCAACGCAAAAAATGTAAAATGGGGATCACGATTAAGTACGACAAAAGGTAGAAATTTATATGAGGCAGCAAATAAATTGGGGTGCGAAATTATATCTACAGGCAATCCAACATACTGGCCCTCCGACATAAATAAGAAACCTGACCTAATAGATTTTTTTGTAACCAGGCACTTGTCCAGAAATAACTTAAGTATAGAAGATAGCTCAGAACTAAGCTCTGACCACTCACCAATTTATTTGTTTATAGAAGGCGAACCTGAGAAGCAAGAAGAACGTTTGTACCTTTCAAATAAATTCACTGACTGGAGTTATTTTAAGTTTAAACTGGAAAATGATATTGACCCTGCTTTGTTTTTTGAAACGACTCAAGATATTGAAAATGAAACTGAAAAACTCACGTTGCAAATACAACAAGCTGCTTGGCTAAGCACACCATTACTTAAGCCTACAAAAACTCAACAATCTTTTCCCGCAGAAATTCTAAACCTAATACGGAAAAAAAGAAAAATTAGGAAAAAATGGCAAACTACCAGATTTCCACCTCTAAAAACAGAATTGAATAGTTTAACTAAGTTTCTGCAAGAAAAAATACGAGAATATAAAAACCAAAACTTTAACATAAAATTGCAAAACTTATCGTCAGAGAAAGTAAGCGATTACTCATTATGGAAAGCGACAGCCTGTATAAAACGTCCCACTCTTCATAACCCCCCAATTAAAAAACAAAATAACTCATGGGCTAAGAGCGACGCTGAAAAGGCTGAGGAATTTGCACAGCACTTATTTAATACCTTCCAGCCCTATGATATGAGAGATTTTAATATGCCCACTATAATCCAAGAGTCTGAGGATATTCAACCAATTTCAATAACAGAAACGATTCAAGAGATAGCAAAATTGAAGTCAAGAAAAAGTCCTGGTTTCGACCTTATTACTGCTGAAGTCCTTAAAAATTTGCCACATAAAGCCCTGCTTAGTATTACCGCCATTATGAATGCATGTTTAAGCTACAGATATTTTCCGTTAGCTTGGAAAGTTTCTGACGTAATAATGATAAGTAAACCTGGTAAAAATGCAAATGAAGTTTCGTCCTATCGGCCGATTTCTTTGCTACCTGTAATGGGAAAACTGTTCGAAAAACTCTTTTCTAATAGACTAAAACAAATAATTTCAACTAAGCAATTAATACCTTCCCATCAATTCGGCTTTAGAAAAAGGCATTCTACGATAGACCAAGTGCATCGAATTACCCACACAATAGAAGAAGCTCTGGAAAAAAAGAAAGTATGTTCAGCTTTATTCTTGGATGTTGCACAGGCCTTCGACAAGGTATGGCACAAAGGTTTACAATACAAACTGAGAACAAAATTACCTGCCCAATATACTAACTTAATAAAATCCTACATGGAAGATCGTCTTTTTAGAGTTAAACAGAGGAAAGAATACTCAGAATTTAAAGAAATTGGAGCAGGTGTACCACAAGGTAGTATACTCGGCCCTCTTTTGTATCTATTATATACGTCAGATATTCCTACTCCTATAAACGACAACATAATAGCAACTTTTGCGGATGACACTTGTATCCTGTCAGTTGGTGATAACGAAGTGGAGTCTTCCACTAAGCTACAATCCTCTATAAATATATTGTTAAAATGGACGGAAAAATGGAAAATTAAATTAAATGAGAGTAAATCAGTCCATGTCGATTTTACATACAAATCAATAAGATACCAACCCATAAAAATATCGAACTCTATAGTCCCATATGCTAACCATGCTAAGTATCTTGGAATGACGCTTGATGCAAAACTAAAATGGAAAGAACATATAAAAACAAAAGAGACAGAACTGAATATAAAATTCAACAAACTTAAATGGATTATTGGAAGAAATTCTCCAGTTTCAATTCAAAATAAACTGCTTATCTACAGTCAAATGCTAAAGCCAGTATGGACTTACGGAATTCAAATATGGGGCTGTGCCGCAGAAAACCAAATTAATGTTATTCAACGATTTCAAAATAAGGTACTTAAGAATATTGTTAACGCACCCTACTATATTAGAATTAATGATCTACACAGAGATCTTGGAGTTATGAAAATCTCAGATGTTATACAGAAATTTGCAGCTAATCACGCATATAAACTTCAGAGTCATGTAAATCCAGAAGCAGCCATATTGTGTAATGATGAAATCTACTCAAGGAGACTGAAGAGAACTAAGCCACAAGACCTGGTGGCTGGTTTAGCATGAATTTTATTAAACAGAAAAATATTACTTGTTAGTCTAAGACTAGGTGTAATGAAATGAAATGTATATATGTATATAATTTCTGCAAAATAAAAAAAAAAAAAAAAAAAAAAAATAAAATAAAACAAAGAATTTATTTGAAAATCATTCAAATTTGTATTGTACTGGAAAGTGTAAGGTTTGTTTTATCAAACATTTTCAATCACATTTCGGCAAAATGCCAAGTCTGTGTCATTACTAATATTAGGAATTTTGAATTTTATGGCTGAAATCGATTCAGTTGTTATTAACGGTCTCCAAAGAACTAAAATATCACATACGAGTATTTTACGAAATTTAGCTTTTACAGGTGAACGATATTCATAGTGAATTTTTAAGTGAATTTGAGTTAAGTGCAGCAATTGCCAAAGCTTCTACTACGGATAAGTCAAAAAGTAAAACAATTTTACAATTGTTTTTTGGTTTCTTTTTTATCCTTTCTATTTAAAACGATGAAATATGTTGGCGAAAAAGTAATATGATTTTTGCAATCATAATCATAAACTACTATTAATGTTTGGTCATATCATATTATATTAAGAACATAATATGATCCCATTAATTAGAATATATAAATAATATTAAAATTGTAACATGAAATAAGTTAATTGTAATAATTATTTAACTGATTGTTCGACATTTTTATTTATTAAAATAAAAAAAATAAATTTCTTTTATTCTTTGGCAATCTTTTTAATTCTAATAAATGTATTGTTTTTTTTTAAATTTTCATTGCAAATAAAAAAATCATAATCTATTCTTCATTTGAAGTATATAAATTATATCATATACCCACAAAAGTAACTATTATTAAATTTATTAAATACTAGAGAGCTCTCGTATGGGAAAAATAAAATAAGGGTGTCCCAACTAGAACGCAATTTTTAAATTTGGCGCCATTCGAAGTGTCATTGTTTGACATTTGAACAATTGTTATTGTTTGCTAGTAGAAGGTACGATGTTAGTAAAAATGGAGCGCTACACGAACGAACAACGTATTCTCATTGTGAAATTGTTTTACCAAAATAGTGAAAGTTTTGCGGCTACAGTTCGAAAATTGCGATCAATTTGGGGTCACAATAATGCTCCAAAAGAGTCAACTGTAAAGAGATTAATGGATAAATTTGCCGAAACTGGGTCTGTTAGTGATGTAAAGACAACAATGCGCCTTCTACCAGGTCGATCGACCGAAAATGTCGCAGCTGTACGTGATGATGTCGCTCAAACTCCATCCACCTCAATTCGACACCGAGCTCAGCAAATTGGTGTCTCCAAATCCACTTTGCAGCGAATTTTGACGAAAGATTTGCATCTTCATGCATACAAAGTTCAATTGACTCAGGAACTGAAGCCAGCTGACCATGGTCAGCGAAGGGAATTCGTTAATTGGGTATTGGAGAGGCAACATGAAAATGCTGATTTTGCCGATAAAATCATCTTCAGTGACGAGGCCCATTTCCATCTTGACGGCTTCGTCAATTGGAAGAATTGTCGCATTTGGGGTGAGGAAAATCCTCGAGTGATTCACGAGTAGCAAATTCATCCTCAACGTGTCACTGTGTGGTGTGGGTTTTGGGCTGAAGGAATCATTGGACCTTTTTTTTTTTTTTGAAAATGAGGCAGGTCAAGTGCAAACAGTCAATGGTGTTCGGTATCGTGAAATGATAACCAGTTTTTTCTTGCATAGAATTGAAGAAATGAATGTGGAGGGCATATGGTTTCAACAAGACGGCGCCACATGTCATACAGCCAGAGAAACAATTCAATTGCTGCATCAGTCATTTCCCGGACGTGTTATTTCGCGTTTTGGAGACCAGAATTGGCCGCCTAGATCGTGCGATTTAGCACCTTTAGATTTTTTTCTTTGTGGTTTTTGAAGTCGATGGTTTACGCGAATAAGCCGACGACGACTCAAGCCTTAAAAGAGCAAATTGGACGCTGCATTAATGAAATACCGCAGCATTTATGCAAAAAGGTCATTGAAAATTTCATTAAAAGATCGCGTGTGTACCAGCAAAGCCGCGGCGGGCATCTGCACGATATCGTGTTCCATACATAACCTTATTCTGTCTACTTTAGGATATAATAAAGTTTCATGATTTTGTTTTAAATATCTGTGTTTTATTTAAAATTTAAAAATTGCGTTCTAGTTGAGACACCCTTTACAATTGTTAATTGTAATAGATAATTATTATTATTATTATTGTCACAGCCATCATAATATAGTTTAAGTTTTATAGTAATTTGTTTTTAATAGGCATTTCCAGTTACCATTCGAAATTATTATTGTAATAACGAGACGAAATATTTAGAAGATAGTTTTCATTATCATATAAAGACATATACATACTGGTATGTATGTTAATTTATCTGAAAACTTCAATTACTTTTACAACTGAAATTTTTGAAATGTTACTCCCATTATTGTTCTTACTAGTTTTTAAAGTAAATTGTAAAGGAAACATTCAACAAATTTTATTTCATTTAACTTTGTATTCATTAACATAATTAGCAAGTGGTTTCAATAACAAACAACTTTAGCTATAACAACATGCAAGAAAGTGTAGGCGGACATATCCGATCATATAATACTCTATTTATACCAACTGGTAGTGCTAATTTATGGAAAAAATGAGTTATAACGTCAATATTAAACACATAAAATAAGAATTAACACTTTTCCCGATTTTGGAATTCAATTGGAAATTTTATTTTCGTATTCACGTATTAAGAGCGCTCTATTGCTAGATCTTATATAGCACATAGGGTATGTTCCGAGATTTATTTTACAGGTATTGAAGTTTTCAGAATCTAATATGCATAACAATATTTTATTTCAGAGTGCAATGCGTTAATGTGATGTTCGGGAGTAACCCTTATATCATTCTGAGTTGAGCGTATACAAACATCACTAAAGATGCAAAATTACATCCTATTGAGGGGTAGGGTATAAAAACTTTAAATTGCTACACCCTGTTTATAGTAATGAAAGTTGGGAAAAAATGAGAACAAGTATCAACACATTTTTAAAAACCAATTTAAACTTTTCAAATGATTTAATATTCATACAATTAAACGAATGCAGGTGTACTTAGCAAGTTATACTAACGACAGCAATGGGAGTAACCACATTTAAAAGCAGATTTTCAAAGAGTTGAATATTATATCTTAATCTATATATTAAAAAATATAAATTCAAGGATGTGTTTAGAATAGAAGATTGTATCTCAATATCTTTAATTTTCACTTGTTATTATAAGATGTTTCAACAAAACAACAAAATAATCAGATTCTTTTCAATGTCTGGTGACGTTCGGATATATACATTAAGTTGGCCACCAACAAAGGAAACTCTGCTGCGAAAAACCTAAGTATCTCAAATAAAACCACAATGGTAATATTTTGGTAAATTCAAATGTATGAGGAATGGAGCAAGAGCAAGTGCTTTTTGGAAATATAAAATTAAAATGGCAAACAAGTAGCTTCTGGTACCATTTTTAACTTTTAAACAAATCGACAAAAATTTATACTCAAACCAAGAAATACAAAAAAAAACTCCTTTACTACTTTTTGAAAAATCATAATTTCTGATATTTCATTATCCCGCTTTATTTCTAGTTATTTAATTTTAATTCTGAATATAACATTTTTATTCTAGGATGACTAAACTAGTTTCTATCCATAGTCTCACTGCTAGGAACTCTCTTATGAAGCGGTAAAAATGTTGGTACTTTTTTAAAACATATTATTTCCAAAGCAAAAGGAATTAGTAAGTGTGAAGTATTTGATGTTTCTCCATCTTCCTGAATACTCCTCAGTACCAGTTCAATATTGTCATCCGTGTGCACCGTTCATCTTCTGCCATCACGAGGAAGGTTCCTTACTACCCCTTGTTGTCGAACATTTTCAACCAGATGGTTAATTGTTGTCTCTGAGGGTCCAACCCGCACATTAAAATAACGACGATATGTACGCTGAGTCAAAACAATGGATCGTTGATATCTATCTATATATATAAAAGTGATTGTGTGTTTGTATGTATGTTTATTATTTATAGACGGCTAAACGGCTGAACCGATTTGCTTGAAATTTTCACAGTATATTTCTGTATGTCTGGAAGGAGCTATAGGCTACTTTTTTTTTTTTTAAATTTTAATTGGGCGTGGTACCTCCCATACAAAATTAATTTTAAAAATCAAATACTTAGGAAACTATAATAGCTATAGTACTCAAATTTTGCATGAGCAATTCCATTGTTTGTTTAAATATTTGCGGAAAAAATGGGAGTAGTAGCGACAGGGGTGTTGCACCTCCCATATGATGATAATTTAAAAAAAATCAAATATATGGTATACAATATTAATATTTAGGACAAGAATGGGCGGACTATCAATAGTGGGGGAGGTACCATGAAAACAAATTATATATAGGGAAAGCTATATCAGCTATCAATATTAATATTTAGGACACCAATGTAACAATATTAAGTAAATGTTAAAATTTGTATACATTTGAAACCCTTATCCATATATAAAAATGAATGTGTGTTTGTTTGTTTGTATATTGTAAATCATAATAAGATAATGTAATAAGATTTAATTTAAAAGGAAAACTGTAGGTTTTATTATAACTTAATAAATACCGTATTTGCCGGACGATAAGACGCACCTTTTTACTCTGAAAATTTGACCTAAAATCAGGGTGCGCTTTATCGTCCGGCAAATACGGTATATTTGTTTAACTTTAAACTTTTTATTTCATTACGATACGGGTAGCGAAGCACACCGGGTTTTAGCTAGTGAAAAATAAAGCTCAACAATTTGGGCACGTTGTTCAATTGAGTACTGCTCCATTTTAAATTCCCCAAGTCTTCATTAGAAAATACTTAAAAGAAAAGGAAAACAATTATTATAAAAAAGTTATAACCAATTCAAACCCCTTCGGTAATTTTGAGCCACCCTGTATTTTGGTAATGGTACTTATTAAATATTCTTTATGATTGAACCTTTGAACTTAAAGGAAATAGAGTATTTTTAGGTAATAATATTTAATATTGTTTTATTTTACACCATTGTTATCGAATGGGGTTCTAAATAAATATATTGGTAGAATTAATTGTGGATTAGCTATAAAGTACAAATAATTTGAACTTTTATTTTATTTCTGATCACCGAGAACTTTATATTGACTCTATAAAAACGTGGCAGTCCTAATCTACAATGTGTAAGTACACAAAATATATGCACATACATACATACTTATACATATTTGCAAATCGCGTGTCTTGAATGAAACAGTAAAATTATAGAGGCATAGATGATGTGAGAGCATGTATGAAGCTACACTCAAACATTCATATGTATGTATGCCACATATGCCACATATTTATTTGTATTCATGCTCGCCATGTTTTTTTTCCAAGCTAAACAATTGAATTATAAGGATATTTCCAGATATACAATTGCTTTTTCCAAGAACTCAGCATGAAATGGGCGGAAGTACTTAAATCCCAACATGCACGCATACAAACAGTTACTAGGAGGTGTAGGAACATGAATGTTGAAGTTTATCCAAAGTATATGTATATATGTAGTTGCAAAATAAAATTACTAACAGAGTTAAAAACCAAATGTTGGTTTAAACTTTACAAAATTTTACATTCTACAAATTGAGTGCATGAGAGGGTGTGTGGTCGACTAAAAAAAACAATTTTGCAAATGTTTTATGAAACACTGAAATTGTCCAATTGTATTGAAATTGGTGTGAAAAACTTTGATGGATCGAATTAAGTTAGTTTAAAGTACTGGTTTTTCAAATCCCGGGATTCCGGTTTTTTTGTCTCATATTAAAACAAAATACTTTATTTTATTTATTTCGAAAAAGTAACTTATGTTAAATACAAAAATGTTTGAAAATAAATATTTTCTGTCTTCATTTTTTAATTTATTAAAAGTTTATAAACTATTAATAATTTAAAAACAATAACATTACATTGCAATGTTAGATAAGATTTACAAAAATAATATGTCATTTCGCCTTTAATTTGTGCATACATATATTAATTTAAAAGCAATAGAATATTATCGTTCAATCTTAAAAAAGCTTCTTAATAATATTAAGAAGGCATCTAAACTAAAGAGAATATTGATTTAATTTAGTCAATGAAGCTGACGAATAACATCATTCACATCGTTTGTGATTGCATAAACAATCCTTTCTCACTCTTCGAAACAAATAATTATTCTATTTCTTATTCAACATTTGATTCCATATCATTAGGTGTTGTTAGGTGCTTTTACATATTTCAATTCATTTCATTCGTTTACCAATCAACGCAATCTTTTCTAAAAACAAACAAACATTCTATTTTATTATCAAATTCACTCTTCAATTTTTTTTTTAAATTTTAAAGTGTTGAGTAAATAAATCATCCTCCTTTCTTGGTTTCATTTACGGAGAATTTAACCAGTTAATCGCTTAAAATGCAATCATGTTTTGATATCTCTTTGAGCCCTTAATCAACAATGCATCATCAGTAGAGATTTGTTTCACTGCTACAAAGGGCTTCATCTGTTACCTTAACCGGATTTAAAGTGACAACTCTTTGTTTAAGTAAAACAAATTATTGTTCTGTCATCTGTTGAGATTTTAAGTCAATTAAAGATTTTTTATAGGACACTTCAATTCCAAAAACCGTAGAAAAATCAATTAGTGCGTTCGAGTTTGGCAAACCAAAATTAATTTTAATCTTTCACGTTTATTTCTTCGACAAATACTTTTGTTGATGACTTTTTAAACAAATACTAGTTTTCGGGATTTGGCATATCCCCAAAATCGCGGGATTTTGGGATTGGCATCCCTACAAAGTACTGAGTGCAAATTGTTAAATAGGTTTGTTAAAGGTGTGTTAAACAGCCGCCTAAAATTATGCTACATAAAAATTACAAACGTTTTCTTATAACTTATACGTTGTATACTTTATTGCTGTAGTAAACATAAAATGTTAAATTACATTTAATGTGTGCGCCGTTTTACCTTTAACACAAAAGTAACAGCCAAAAGTTTATATTCGGCTGTGTCGAATGTTATATACCCACCACCAAAATCACCCATTGTGGGGCGAACTATATAAAATATTGTACCGAAATTTCTATTTATTTTAGGTTTATTTTAGATGAATTTCATCTCAATGACGATATTTATAAGAATTTTATGCATATTCTAGTTATAATCAAAAATTTACACCTTGTTTATATTTTTGCAGCAGATTTACTTTAAGACAATAAATTAAGTACGATATTTAAATTAAGTACCAAAAAGCGCTAGGAAATTTATTTTGTCTTTTTGAAACGTAAAAATTGTCGCCTCTGCATACTCTATGGTTATTCTCGGAAGTGGTATTTTGGCCAATTATGAACCAACTTTCACTAAAGTCAATAGTATAATTTCTACATCCTTATAATTGATTTGTGTAAAATTAATAAATTTTCGGCAGTAGTCCTCATAAGGGAACTATGAGCTATTACGGGCCAATCATCATGTAATTGTGTACGATGATTTATATGTATATGCGAATTATTTGTCTTGAATTTCAACTTAATAATGATTTCTATTAGAGATTTACGAACATTTAAATGATTTTCGCAAATGGACTATTAGTCAAATATGGCCGACCTTCATAAAATTTAGTATGAATATTTCTATATATAGTCCGTACTATTTGTGTCATATTTAAACTTACTGGGCTATGATAAATCGTAGACCGATTTCTACTTGTCCTTCTTTAAAAAAATAAAGTGTGCAAAATTGCATGATATTATCTGCATTATATTTGAGGGAAATAGCAAAAAATATCTGAAAAATATCGAGCTAGTCTGAAACTTTAATCTATAACTTATATTCTACTGGACCAATTTTGCCCATTTTCAATATTAAAAATTTCAAAGAATGTTTGGTAAAAATTTAATTGTTCTATGTCTTTTTTCTTCGAAGCTCTATCGTACCGTCAATAGACGGACGGACATCGCTTGATCGGCTTAGACCCAGAATATATAGACTTTTATATACCATTATTTCGATGTGTTGCAAACGGAATGACAAACGTAATACACCCCCCATCTCTTGGTGGCGGGTATAAATATATACATATATATTAAAAAATAAACTTTAACAAAAACTAAACATTCGTCATTCATTCCAGTTGTGTTCCTAGCGTTAAGTAAAAAATACCAACACCGCAAAACAACGGTCCCCTTAAATTTCCATATTTGTGTAGCTCTTAATATTTACATAGAACAATTATTTTACTATCACACGAAAAATAAAATCAGTTTTTTTTAAACTGATGGTCGGATTGATATTAAATTTTGCATGAGAGTACAAAGCAGTATTCGTGTTTAAATTTTGATGATAACCCCACCCTCCAGGAGGGGAGCAGTGGAGTCTAAAAATAGTGCAGATGTGACATGTTAATTGGTTTCAACGTATGTATTTTTTTTGTTTTCATCCAATTCCAAAGATTTTAGTATATACTAAAAGTCCTCGGCTAAGACATTAAAACCAATTAACCAATAAATAGTTTTCGAGTTATATTGCATTAATACCATTTAATTTTTAATTATGTAAAATAATATGTGTTTAAAATCTGTTAGTGTAGTATTCTTACGTGGCGAGGATGATAATAATATTTACACTTTCATAAATTAGTTACTGGCTGCATAAGTTCGCAAGATATGTATGCGTTTTTACCAGGGTTGAAGAAGAAAAAAGAAATATTTAATTGTGTAAAATTTGGAATTGAAGTCATGTATTTAATAGCTTGTTATTAATTTTACTATGTCCAAGTTGTTAAATTTCAACCTGGTAACTTTTAAAAATATGACCCAATTCTAAAGTCATTTTGAAATACAAATTTCATAGAAATCGTTCTAGTTTAGTTTTTTTGACATACCCTAGCGTGGATTTTTACAAATGGAGGATTAAAATATTTCTGCATTTTTTTCGTATTAACAAAATTTAAAAAAATTATTACTTAAAAATCTGAGTCAGATTAAAGGTGCATTAAAAATTAAACAAATTAAAAATGTTGATTTTTTGCAATTTTTAATTTTTCAGTTTTTATATTTAATTTTTTTTTATAGATTTATAGAAAATATTAAATATGAAAAATAATTTTATATTATTCGTCACAGTTAGGACCAGAGGCTTCCAAATTAGACCTATTTACACCCTACAGCACCATGGAGGAAATTGTGTATTGGATTTGTGCTGATGTTTGTAACGCCCAAAAATATTATTATAACACCCACCTTAAAGTATACCGATCATCTCAGAATCACTTTCTGAATCGATTTATTGTTTTTATTAAAAATTGGTTGAAATACAAATCTTCACATAAAATATGACTTTATACGTCAGAAATATCTGATATATATAGGTATCCACACAAAATTTTCCAAATTTAAAAAAGCGGATCGGTCCATAATTGATTACAGCTTCCATATAAGGCATATTTCCAAAAGTCACTTTAACGACCATAAATCAATAAAAAATTGAACACAAATTAATACAAAACTCATTTCACATACACCCCCAAAAGCAGGGAGTTGTTTATTGGGTTTTTGCTGCTGTTTGTAATGCCCAAAAATATATTTAAATATCCTACACACGATCGACTTAGAATCAATTTCGAAGTATAAAGGCCCCAATAATATTCAATATGTTTTGTATATTAACAAATCCGGCCTAAGTTTATGATTATCATAACAACCCTCTCTTAAAAATATTTGTATCCAAATAAAATTCATTTTGATAAACTAACATCTTCCCGGAATAAGGATTATGTTATTGTAAACACATTCATTGAGCATCGGTCCTCAACTCATAAAGCTCATAGATATCGACTTTGCATTATAAGTTTCAAGTACTTAGAAATCTTTTTAATTAATGTTATGACAATTGGTTCATGTTTGGTTGTAGCTTTCATATAGGAACACACGAAAACAATTTAACTCCTATAAATATAATATAGCCAGTCCATTTTAACTTGTTTACATTCACCTGCAATTATGTTTTCCATAACGACGTCTTATATTCAATAAGGGCTATCTGCAGATTAATTAAAAGATCTCGTTATGTTTCCATCTTAAATGTGCTATAAATGATCGGATAATTTTAATATATTGCTTCAAGTGAAGAGTATTTATTATCATGAACCAGTATACAATGTTGTTGGTTTTTTTTTCTATTTTTTTATGATTTTCTTATGTTTAATGATTTATAACATTTTTGGAAGATTTGTTGTTATCAAACTGAACACACAAAATAAACATTATCTTCATAATTAGCATCATAATAATGACCATTGTCATAATCATTATAATAGCTATGATGAAACATTGAACGTATGCGCGAGTGTTAAATAATTCTTGATTATGTATGTAAATAGTTGTTTTTAAATCTTTACAAAAAATATACATAAAAAATAATAAACATAAATATTTAAAAGAATTATTACTCAATTATTAGATTGACCTTGTTAAAAAATACTTATTTAACATCCAACGAACCTCCCTCCACCAAGTAAAAACATCTTCCATTAATGGCCAACAAAAAGCAAAGAATCATTACAACAAAAAAGTACAAGTAAATCTGTGCGCAAATGAACCGCATCACGAATACAACAATTTGTTTGCTGGAATTATGAACGACACACGTTCTTAAGAATTAAAAGCGAAATTAACAAAAGTGTTTTTATTTGTTTAATGGATCAGAGACGTAGACTACGATAATCGGCAGAAGTAATCCAGCAGGTACTTATATTTTTATAAAATCTAATGAAAATGAAACACTGATAATCCATGTTCCAACAAACTGTTACAAAACTGTGTCGTGAGCATTTTGCTAAATGAGAAATCAAAAGTAATCGTATCTTATTTAATTAAAATATTTAGATTGATTGAAGAATGTATCAAATTTGTCATTCTCTAAACTACGTTTCTGCTTAAAATAAATTACCTTTTTGTTCTGGCTTCACAAATTATGTTTTATTAGCATTTTGTATTATTTGTTTTTTGTCTTGAATACTTTTAATGCTCATAATAATCAAATATTACTTCATATAAAAAATTAGATGTTTTGGGCGTATTCTACAATATCTATTGTATGAAACCAAAATGAGCTGTTAACATGATCAGACTTAACCCTAGAACACACACCCGGGTACAAATGTATCCGTGACCCTTTTGGCCTATATTTCTTGAACCAGGTAGAATATTTGCATGCAACAAAAACTAAAACATTTGTAAGGGCGCGTTTTCACTATGTAATTTTTGTTGTCAAATTGTCCAAAATGTTGGCAATTTTATGAAAACGGGTTGTCATATGACGTCATCTATTTTTGCAATCATGATAGATGACATAGATGACGCCATATGACAACCCGTTTTCATAAAATTCCCAACAATTTGGACAATTTGACAACAATTTGACAACAAAAATGATATAGTGAAAACGCGCCCTAAAATATTAATATACGCATTTAAAAATAATGAAATTGGAGAACTTAAACATTAGAAAAAGCCAAAATAAGCTAGTAGGTACAAACGTATCCCGGGTGTGTGTTCTAGTAGAAAAGGCTGGGTATGCATCGTAAGGTTAAAGGGGTTTTTTTGTTGTTTTATAAAAAACTTTTTTGGAGAAAAAAAAATCTGATACTGGTATTTTTTAAAAGTTTTAAATTTATAAATATAACAAGGAAACAGAGTATACACAAAATATTTGGATATTTACATATGTACATATTGAAAAAACAAGTAAGAAAATATAATCGGTCAAGCCCGACTATATAATACCCTACATCCAGTATATGTATAAAACGGTTTTTCAGAAATGAGTGCTGTATGGTCATCCAAAAATTTAATGCCATGACTTCTATGAATATAAATATTCTGTGAATATAAAACGATATAAATACTTTTAAAAAAATTATGGAGGAATTACGGAGAGGATCTTATATGGGAAATTTGACTAATTATGGACCGATGATTATAAAATTAGGTGTCCTTATTTCTGCATATATGAAACTTATTTGTGTTGAGTTTTATTTGGATACCAAAATTTTTAAGAGACTTATAGTCGTTAAAGTGATTTTCGGAAGTGGAACTAATATGGAAGCTACGACTAATTATGGACCGATCATCATAAAATTGTACGCAATGGTTTGTATAAATATATGAAACATATTTGTGTTGTTCAATATTATTTGGATACCAGCATTTTTAAGAGAGTTATATGGCAGCTATGATCAGTTATGTACCAATCTGCATAAAATTTGTTAATGTGATTTAGCTTTATTTACCATTCATTAATGGTTAAATTTGTGTGGATACTTTCATAATTGAAACATTTATGATTGTTAAACCCCAATTTCAGGAGGACTGTTGTTTTAGGGCCAGGTTAAATATTGAACCAATTTCCACCAGTTTCAATCACATCCGTCCCTGGACAGAAAAATATCGAAATATCGTCAAAATTGCGACCTGTACTCTGTGCACAAGCTTTAAATGGACAGTAAGCCAGCCAGCTAGCCGGACGGACACCGTTAAGTCGACTCAGTGATTCTAAGTCGATCGGTATACTTTAAGCTGGGTCTTGGGTAATACAAACATCAGCACTAATCCAATATACCCTCCCCACTGTGGTGGTGTAGGGTACAGTAACAATGTTGGGTACTAACCCAGCAAAACCTCTTTTGGAGCGTTAGAGATGTTATATTTCATTACAATCGTAAGCACTTACCAAATTTTGAGTTGCACAAAAACGATTCAGATATACTGCATGTTTTTGAAGAATTATATTTTTATTGATTTAAAACTAATACAAATTAATTCGAAATATGTTTTCATCATTCAGTTTGTTTTCTGTTAATATCTTAGAAAATAAATAAATAATATTTTAATAAGAAAGAATAGTAAACAAGCTTAGTTTACTTTCTATATAATTGTATGATTTTGTGGTGAGTCCTTGCATCCTTGACACCACCACGTTAAAATATCAATATTGATATATGTAAGTAATGAATACTAATTATTTAAGCAGTTTAACACAAAATGGGTTGAAAATTTTAGAGTTATTAAAAATCACATGTAAAATAAAGTGCTGGAAAAAAATCTAAAAATTACATTGTTATCTAAATATTGTATATTTTAATCGATAAAATTTATTTCTTGGCTTCTTAGATTCACTCAAATTTTATTTTTTTCCATGAAACTACAGTAAACTACATAAATAAAAAGGCCAATTTTAATTAATATTTGAAATGCATTATTTTAAGGCGAAAGGGTACTTTTTAAATAATGTTTATATTTCATGCTGCCGTCACTAAATTTTTGTTGTATATATCAGTAAAATATTTATTAGGAAAGTACTTTTTCGGTAGTCAAACTTCACGGAATATTAAGTACTTAAGCTTTCAAGTTAATATTTAATTTAGGGATCAAAAGTTTTGTAGGCTATTACATAGGTTTGCAAAAGGTACTTTTATGGTACTTTTTTGGTATCTTCTGTATTACAGTTCTTAAAGCGATGGAATTGGTATTGCAGCTTTGTGCAATCATAAACATTTTCATTAGAAAATAATTTGTTGTATTTACATTAGAACATACCGTATATGAAAATATAAATACAACTCGACGATTCGGGACATCTTTTAATTTAATCTTGAATATCGATTTCATTATTAGCACTAAATGTATAGTAGCAATTTTATCTTACAAATTATGATCATGACTAAATTTACAAACAATTTGATCAACAATCTACGATTTGCACATTTAAATATACCGTTCAGTAAACTTTTTTTTGAGTAAATATTTGCCAAGTGTGACCGTACCTTAATTATGTAAAAAGGTTTAGTAGAATATATTTCTTTAAGAATAATATTCAATGAGAAATACGGAAAAATTTTAAATGTAAAATATTCAGCAGTCAGAAATAAAAGATGAGGCAACGACGGATACAAAAATATGGTTTTTTAAATAAAGTAAGAGATTACATTTTATACCCTCCACCACTGTAAGTGAAAAATGAGGGTTTATATAAGTTAGTCATTCCGTTTATAACACTGACAAATATTCATCTGCGATGCCACAAAGTATATATATTCTTGATCCTTATGAAATTCTAAATTGATTGAGCTATGTCCGTCTGTCTGTCTGTGTAAAACACTCTCACGTCCAAAAGACACAACGAAAACCAACAGAGTTTTCAAAAGCTTGTTTATAATTCTCCTAAGCAGTTTTGTAATGAAAATAAGCAAAATCGGTATAGTATAACAAGAGTTATGGACCAAAATGTGAGACAACCTCCATAAAAATTTGATATTTTCAAATATTTTTCTTTCAATTTTTTTAAATATACTGAAGATTATGTCATGAAATTTTGTACAGGTTATTTTTATGATAAAAGGAGAAAGTGTGAGAAAATATTAAGAATCGGTTCATGATATCTGATAGCCCCCGAAATATGGCTTAATGATAAATATAGTAAATACCTGTAAAATTGGAATATTACTACAAAATTCGGCAAAAATAAGTGTCATGTAAAAATAAATCGCAAAACGAAATTTTTTTTTGTTCGGTCCATAGACCCCATATAAAGTCCACATCTAAAATTCACTTAAATACGTATAAAACTGGTACAAATATATTTACCAGGTTAAAATTCGACACAAATAATTCTTATAGATATATAAATTGTTGTACTAAATTTAAATTATATCTTACCGCAGTAACACTCACATATGTATAAAGAGCTATCGGATCACTCATCTACAGTGAAATTATTAATCACTTCAATAATTATTATTTTTATTTATTTTTATTTATTTATTTATTTATTTATTTATTCAGTAATAAAAAGCCAATTAGGCCAAAATAATATTACATAGTAATACAATAAACCTAAGTATAAAGGAAGGTTTAATATTCAATAAATTTCATGTTACAATACTATCAAATGGGCTCCCCAGCCATGATAAAAAAAGTGTAGATAGGTATGTCAAGATTTAATAAAGAAAAAGAGAAATGAAATACGGTCCAGTTAGGGATAGTTAGGACAAGAATTACATTAATAGAAGAGATCACAAAGGCTCTGAAAAATATTGCAAAAGTTTTATTTTGAAAACATTATTAGAGTGCGTAAAAATTCGCAACTCTAATGGCAGACTATTCCAATAGCTTGTGATCCTAACAATAAAAGACCTACTGAAAAAAGATTTAAATATTCTATGGGAAACAAAGTGAGGATTTCTGTTGCGGGGAGAAAAAATAAATGCATCGCATATAACAGAAGGTCTACCAGTTTTCATGATTTTGTAAAACTTTAGCAAATTGTTGGATTTCGATTAAAATATCAAAATAATTACATATTGTAGCTTAATTGATTAGCGCGTTTGATCATTAAGCATGAGTTGGTATTTGTGGACTGGGTTTGATTCCCACCCACTGCCACTCAAAAAAAAAAACCTCAGTTTCTGATAATTATTAGTTTTCTTCTATCTATCATAACTAATATTTATCACAGCGCCCTCCTTTGGTGGTATAGCATTTAAACGCCACCGAAGTAAAATAATTAAATAGTGGCTATATATCAAGCTGATCAATGCGCCTACTCACCACCAGAGGCGCTGAAATACTGTGCTACTATTAATCATAACGCGCAATTACATTGTTGTTATAGGACAAGCTTTTCTCTACTTTCACTTCCTACCTATCCCTTTCTAAAGAAAGTAACACAATTAATTAATTAATATATAGGCATATTAATTGCCTGAGTGTTTGTTACTTCTCTTAAAACAAAAATAAAGAAGGCATTTAAAACCTCTGTGATTAACCATTCTGAAGAAATAAAATACAAAATTTGTATTCGACCGCCAGATATATTATATATAGGATATATTAATTTATATATTTAGATTAGGTGTTTTTATATCAAAATAAGAGTTACTTGCAATTTCAACACTTTGGATTGGAAAACAAAACCCTATTGGAAGCAATAATTTAACTGGTCATACTCTAGATGAAGGATGAAACTGATACAGAGCTACTCGTGTTGCCGGTTAAAAATCTAACACATATCAAATAAGCTTGTTATTTAAACACAGGGCCGCAAATTTAAACCTATTAGAATTATTTCAAAAAATTAGCAGAACAAAAAAATCTTGCTCTGGTCATAAAATTGCATTGAGTTTAATATATATTTTGTATGCGTTTTACCTTTCAGTAGATCCCATCAACAATTAAAGATATGTATATACAATTAAAGATATATATGGTTAACATCATACTGAGATTTATTTAATGATCTTGTATGAATTAAATGCTCAAACACAAATATGTACAAAATTAGTAAGAGAGTGTGTGTCGTGAACTACGAATTCGTGTTATCCGAAACATATTCTCCTTTAGCATCATCCCATACAGGAAATTCTACTTTTTCACGTTCACTGCTCTCCTGATAATCTAGCGGCTTTAAAACTGTATCAAAATTAGGTGATCTTTCCACACGTTTCAAATCTCTTAACTAAAATTAGATTAGAAAATATGATTTCATTTGCATTGAGTTGTATAATTTAATCACAAACAAACCCGTTCATTATATCGAGAAATTTCAATTGAGACTGTGGCAATATACGAGTTTAAAAATAGATTTAATAAAAATAAAATATAATAAAAATAAAAATTCATTTTAATTTGTTGTGAAGAAAATATAGGTTGATTGTCACACCAGTTTGTTTTTGATACTGATTCATTTAGTCTCATTATAAATAAATGGTCATACATTCATTCATACAACTACATACATATACATAAGTATAATTATTTGTATGATTTGTGTTACAGTGAATTTGAAATTTGTACGTACATACTTTGATTTGTATGAAAATGTCTTTATAGTTAATGTTGTATAAAAACCATGTTAAAAGTGGAAATAAGCTATGGTTATCAACCTGAAAGTATTTAATTCTAATCGATTACTTTGCGTTCTCTAGATTCCGATCGATTTTGTTTATTCCCAAAAAAATTTAAAATCTCGATTTTTAACTTAAAAACAAAAAAACATACAATTTTTGTAATAAAAGTGTAACAAAAGGGAAAAAAATAGCGCTAACAAAGAAATTTTTAATAAAAGTGAACAAAATTTTTTTTTTAAATGCCCAAAATTTTAATTGTTGCTATTTTAAATGAACAAAGACATTAAAACGCAGTGTAAAAGCTATGAAGGAGAAATTTAAGGAATGCATTTAGGGTTGCCAGACGAGCCTGATTTGGCCTGATTGTCAAGTTTTTTAATGCGCGTCAAGTGTCAAGTGAAAAAGTGATTTGTCAAGTTTTTTTCTCAAATTTATTCTAGCTAATAATAATACTTAAAAAAAGTCAGTTTATATTTCTAAAAAACAAATCGAAAGAGCATATTTTTACTATAAATACAACTAACGACTAATATGATACATATATACCAAATGATAGACTATGGTCATATTTTTTAAAAAAGAAAGCAATCTTCAATATTTAAAAAAGTATATCTCATTTGTGTTTCCTATAAGCAATAAGCAATGCCATTTGTGACAAAGCATTTAGTGTTCTAAATAATTTATATACCAAAGATAGGAATAGACTGTCCTTCGATCTTATAAAAGCCGAACTATTAATAAGAAAAAATTTTAATGAGGATTGAAAAAACTTTAAAAATTTTTAACAACACCCGATGGTAGAGAATTAATTAATTCTGTATCTAAGAATACGAAATATATGTGGCAAAATAAATAGAAAATAAATTTTTTTAAATAACACCTAAGTTTTCTTTAAAATATATAAAGACTGCATTTTAATTGTTATATTGTTTTTTGTTTCTTTTATATTGTTTCTGTTATTTTTACTTTTTATGATATTTTTGTTTTTATTCTAATAATTTTTATGAAAAAAAATAATAAAAAATTAATAAAAACCAATAGTATGAGTGTTTTTATTTGTCAAGTTTTTTTTTTTAAAATCAAGTTTTTTTTTTTTTTGGTCAATGTCAAGCTTTTTGGCAAATTGAATCTGGCAAGCATCTGATCCTCTAACATTCCAGTGCTGTGTAAATATTTAAAATTTTTGTAATTTTTTTACAAAAGTTTTCTTGTTGCTGACACCAACTTTGAAATTTTTAACATTTTATTTAAATATCAATGAAATAATAAAATTAATTATAAATAATTATTTATGACAATTAAATTATAAATTAGTAGTGAGGAGTTTTTTCAGTATAAAATCATAAAAAATAACAATACCACTTTAGAAATCTAAAGTGGTTTCATTCCGAAAACAAAATTCGTTTTTCGTTTTCTAAATTGAGAATCAAAAACACTTTCCATCGGAATTGAGTTCTGTGACATGGTTGATAATATTGCAAATTGTCTAAGCAATTTGTAAAACATGTGCCCTTGTTAGTTTACAATGCAAAATAGTTTCGGTTGGAAATATGAAATATGTATCTTCAAAGTCTACAATAATAACAAATGGCAATAATTATCGTATAATGTATTTAAGTAGTTTTAAAACTGATTAAATAACAACTCAGTATACTATTTAGAAAAATAATAATTTGTCATAACTGACAGTAAAATAAATAGTTATAGAATGGGATTTTTTTTAGAAATTGCTAAATTTTTCAAGTTATTGTATAAATATCGTTTACCAGTTATCAGTCTTAAAACATGAAGTTCTTTACAATTTTCATAGCAGTTTTAGCTCTAGCAGCATTTGTTAAAGCTCAGGTGATTTATTAAATAAAGTCTTTAAACTTGTAAATATGTAGAATAAAAATTATTTCTTTTTTACAGGAGGATACAACTGAAAGTGATGGATCTTTTGAAGTGCCCGTAGCTCGGGGCTTTCCTTTTCCATTTAGATTCCTAGAACGCTTCTTTTCATTTTTCTAATAAGTAACAAGACAATCGATGTATGTTATTTATTTCAATAAAAGTTTAAATTAAAGTAGATAAAAAACAGTTTGTACTTAGTTCAAAAGTTTTGAATTTCTATAAAAATCCATAAACGATTACAGCTTTGGCGAGATTCTAGTTTTGGAATTAGAATCGGTCCTAAGAAACTAATCACATCACTGGCTTCATGCCAGTTTAATTCTTTATTCATAAATTATATTCGATTCTCTAATGGAAATGTAATAGTAATTCTTATATAAAAGATACCTTATATTAATATGTTGTCGATTGGCGCAATACAGTATACAGCGAGGTATTGGTATATTGAATACACCAATACCTCGCTTTATGTCGTTTCGTTTTGCGTTTTTTTTTCGAAGTTGCGTCGCTGCCTAATTAGACTAATTTTCATTGTGCGTCGTTAGATTGTCGATGTTGCTTGGTTTTGGGTTCGAGTCTTTGATTTTTTTTTTGAAATTTTTGCAAAATCTGCAACATCATTAGATGCTGAAAAGATTGCCCGTACAAGAAGTGCTTTGATGATCGAAATGGAGTCCTTTCTTTCTATTTGGATTGAAAATCAAGTTGTGCAGAGAACACCATTAAGTAAAATGGCATTTTAGACAAAAGCAAAACGCTTATTTGATGACATAAAATGTAAAGCATTATCAAACGGCAATGCTAGTGGTAGGAAGGAATACAGACAATTTTTACAAGAAAGCCGACGACTTAGTATTTTCCTGTCTTCGATTTTTGCGTGGTTTCAATTTGCGTCGCTTTTTTTTTTTGCACGCAACCCCGACGCAAAGTGAGGTATTGGTGTACATTAGTTTTGTGGCCACATTGTAACATATATCATCCGCTTTCCCTTACAAAGCAATGTATATTTTTTGAAAAGTTTTCAGCAGTTTGTTTTTCATAAGATATGTAGCTAGAAAACATAACCACTTTTGATAACATCGAAAACATTAGAGATATTCTAAAGTATATTGTTCCAATACATACACTGTCTGACAAAATAAAGTGCGGTTTCAAGAATTTCCTGTTTGTTTTTTATTATAATAATAATTATACATTATAGTTTTATTTTTTAAATCAGTTACTATTTTATTTAATATTTATGTACTTCTTTGCAAAGTCTAACCGCGTTTTTATATTTGCAGCTTGTAGGCTTTTTCTTAGCGAACGTACTTTTTAGACCGTCTGTCTTCTTAAGACAGTTCGAGTCGAAATATTTAATTCTAGTTCTTCCATTTTATCTATGGCTGCCGTAAAAGAATTTATTTTTGCTAGAATTGCAATATGATCATCGTCTTACGTTTTCTGCCATATAAATACTTTAGGCTTTTGTTTGACTTTCTTATTTTATACAGAGCAAATATTTTTTCTCACCGCAGATTCCGATATCTTAGAATTAGAATTTAAATCTTTCTGTCTCATTTTAACGATCTTTTTCCTTTTCGGTTAAACTCCTCATTTCGAAAAAGTCAATTAAATTAAATAAATAAGTACTTCACTATAATTTATTATTTTTTTAAAACTTCCACAAATTTAAAAAAATAGGATTACAACTCTTCAATATATTTACATCAGAAATATAAAAGAGTGACTTTATAAAATTGCAATGTTTATGTAAATTATTCAATAATACTCCAACAAATAACGTGAATAAGTAATAAATAATGAATGCAGAAGGTTACAAAACCACACTTTATTTTGTCCGACAGTGTACGAGTATATTCTAGCGAAATAAGGGGTTTTTTTCTCATAAATATTCAATGCAAATTTGTCTTATCATATTGCAGGAGAAATTAGCTTACCAAGGAAAAATTCGACACAAATGGCAAAGACAAATATAAGTTTCATATAATAAAAAATTTCACTACCAATTTTTTAAAATAATTACGCAAACTATTTTATGGACATAAATAAATATAAACAGTGGCTCACAGGTTATTTTTTTTATAAATAATTAGATATTAAAACAAGTTAGAGTACAATATTTGGCTGTGCCGAATCTTAAATACCCTCCACATAAATATAATGAGAAATACAAAATCTACATTGGTTATAGGACTCGAATATCCTTATTCAAAGTTTTTTAATACTAATAGCTTAGAATTTTATGCATACATATATATGTATATTGTTTGAAACACAATTTTACAATTTAACGAATTGTATTTGATCTTAATAGCTTTATTTACAACAGATATATGGGTGGCATAGTAGAAATGGACCAATTATGGACTTAAAGCTTCTAAATCAGTATCCAGTAATGCGAATTGGATGAAATTCATCTCAATAACGTTATTTACAAGAGTTGTATGGTTAGTTGTTGTACTCGGAAGGCTATTGCCAAATATGGACTGAATGCTACAAAATTCAGTAGCATAATTGCCGTATAACCGATAATAGTATGATTTCTGGGTTACAATTTCTGATCTGTATAAAATGTTGATTCGATAACGATATTTATCTGACATTATTGAGGGTTAACTTGTTTTTCGGAGTTGGTACGTATATGTGAGCAATTATTATAACAGTGAATTTCGGAAGAGCGCTTCATATGGTGAATATGGTCAAATATGGACCGAAATTCACAAATTTCCTTAGTATGATTTTTGTGTATACGTAAATGATCTATACAAAGTTTTAAGTCGGTACTAGTATAGATAAGATATATATAAAGATAAATGGCGTTTTCGGATTTCGTTCTTATATGGAAGCAATGACCAATTATGGACCGACCATCATAATATTTAGCACAACAATTTGCGTATCTATAAGAACTATTTGTGTCGAATTTTAACCTGGTAAATATGTTTGTACGAGATTTATACGTATTTAAGTGAATTTTAGATATGGACTTTATATGGGGTCTATGGTCATACATGGACCGAACACAACAAAATTTAGTTTTTCAATTTCTTTTTACATGACGTTATTTTTGTCGAATTTTGTAATAATGTTCCAATTTTACCGGCATTTATTTGTTATTAAGCCATATTTCGGGAAAATATTTGTATGGGGGCCATGACAAATCATGGACCGATTCTTTCTATTTTCTCATACTTTCTTCTTTTATCATAAAAATAACCTGTACAAAATTTCATGGCATAATCTTCAATATATTTAAAAAAATTGCAAGAAAAATGTTTAAAAATATAAAAAATTTATGGAGGTTGTCTCACAGATTGAAGAAGTAAAGGTGGTGAAAGTAGAAGAAAGCTTTATGTCACAACTCTGCAATTGCGCATTATTTTTGTTTTAGTGCAGCATTGCAGCGCCTCTAGTGGTGAGTAGGCGCATTATTTTTAAAGCTTGATTTTATAGCCCTTATTTAATTATTTTACTTCGGTAGCGTTTGAAGGAAGGCGCTGTGATAAATATTAGTTATGATAGAAAGAAAACTAATTTATCAGAAACTGATGTTGTTTGAGTGGCAGCGGCTGGAATTCAAGCCCGGGCTACAAATACCAACTCATGCTTAATGATCAAATGCGCTAACCAATTAAGATACAGCACCCTCAAAGTTTGGAATCCAGAAGAAATTTGTAATGTCCATAGTCGCTGTATCATCAAAAATTGTCATTGTTGCAAGTGTTATAAAAGTCAATGGATTTTCATAAGATTTTCAGAAATTGATATCATACAATACACTCAAGTGCAGGTGAGTTTCGAATACAAGTTTCGCACAGTTATTAAGTAATATAAAATAAAAGACAAAATGTATTTAATTTTACCAATAATTATTGTGCATTGAAGCTTTGTACATTAAATTTTACAATGCACTGTATATTAAACTGATAAGAAAATATGAGTTAAGTTCTTTTATATGTATATAATACATATAGTAGACTTCTATTATTAATAAAATAACTATAAAGAGATGTATAGGGTATATTTTGATTATTTTTTGGGGGGAAAAAATTATATATTGCCGCACAAATAAATATAAATATACTCGCATGTACATATAATAGAATATAATATTATTACAATACACAATCTGTATATAATCTGTCAAATATATTTGTTCAATGATGTTTGTTTAAAATCTTCACCTCAGGACTATATCTTGAAAAGTTTTACAGAGCAACACATCGTTGTAGAACTGGCGCTTTTATCATTTTTAAATTGTCACGCTAGGAAGAAATTGTATTGCTTAAATATAAGATTAGCTTTAAGAGACTTGTGTTTACTGCTTGAAATAAGATAGAAGTCTATAATATAAAATAATTTTGAAATTAGGTAAGGTTAGGTTCCATGGACTGCTGTTCTCTGAACAGCTAACTTGGCTCCATTAAGTTGATAACATTGTGTGACTCGTTAGGTAAACAACTGGTCGATCATTCAACACTGGTTGTTTCCATTTTAAACCACCCTGATTCCTTGGCGAAAATATAGATGTGTCTGAAGCTCATTTTTGATAGCTCCTCCATGCTTGGGGTGTAGGTATATGCTCCTTCATTATTGATACGCTCCCTCATTGGCTCTTCCTCCTCCTGATTGTGATAGCTCATTGTACCCCAGGCCTGGTCTTCTGGCGTGTGTTCCGAAAGAACACTGCTCTGTAGATACTGAAACAATTAGCCTTATTTATTTACGACGAAAGCTAATTCGTCCTGTCAAATACGTCTCAAATTGATTTCGAGATAGAACAAGTGCTGTGAGACTTCGTGAGAATAAGACGTGTTTTATTGTGCTTTCTTAAAACTGTTAAAACTGTTTCAATCAAAAAAATATAATTAAAAAAAATTGGTTCGATTTTATGAATTTAATTAATTGTTTGCATTTTTATAAAAAAGAAAAAAAAAAACAATCACTAGTTCTGTGTTACAACAGGCTGTGATTTAACAAACAAACAAACAAACAATAACATCAGAAATAATAAACTTTAAAGTGTTTTTTCTTTGATTTTGTTTTCGTAAATAAATCAATAAACAATAACAACAATAACCTTTACATTGTTCTTTCATTTGATCTTGTTTTTCTATATAAATATATTAAAAGACAATAACAATAATCAAAGCAAATTTAAAAACTGTAACCATAAACAATAACAACAACAATAACTGCTGCTCACTTTAAATAATTTCGTGAGAACAATAAAAACAATAACACTCATTTGTATTTGTTCTGATATAAAACTCTTATACATTTTACACCTGAACCTCTTTATTCGTGTGTTTAACATAAAATCATAAAATCAATTATTTATAATATATTAAAGTCGGTTATATAATCTCAACTCTATAACTGTTATCATGTCTTGCTCTAAGCCTAAATGCCGTAATAAATCCGATGAATTGATGGTTTCCTGCTGGCTTTGTGATTCCGTTTATCATGCTAAATGTGTTGATTTGGCTGCTCGAACTGTTGACAATTTGCGTGAAAATAATGGTCTGCGCTGGTGCTGCAAAAAATGTATGGCTCTTGACATTGAATTTTACTCATTCTTTAAAAACACATGTAATCAATTTAATGAAATTCATAATGACTTAAATAACCTTTTTAAGAAATTTACGCAATATAAAGAACTTCTTGAAAAAACACCAAGCTCACCGAAAAGAAAGAAACAAGCTACAACTATAACTAATGCTGTTGAAAAAGTTTCTGATAATCCACTAATTGCATCTTCATCTTCATCTACCAGTTCTTCCTTGTCGTTGGTTCACCCATTAACAACTGAAAAAAGTCCTGCAACTATTTCTATACCCTCATCTGACTTAATAAACAATGTACCATTATCTTTAAATCTTAATTCAACAAGTTCACCTGTTCCCATGAATCTAAATCAACTCGCTCCTGTTTTTAAACCACCAAACCACAAAACTATTCAACAAGTTCTTAATCCGCCAAACAATTCAACAAGTTCATCTGTTTCAACTAACTTAAATCCGCCCACTCCTGTTGCTATACCGTCTAACAATACTCCAATTCTTCAAGTTATTTCTCCAAAAAAAACTATATTTGCTGCTCGATTTGCTTCCTTTACAACTACTGATGACATCAAACATTACATAACTGATAAAATTGGCTCCAATATTGATATGATTGTTTTCAAATTTAAATATTCTGAACCAAGAAATAAAGCATCTTTTAAAATAATCGTCCCTCAAGAGTACTTTGATACAATTGTGAATCTAGATTTTTGGCCGCCAAATGCTCTTATTCGTGAATACGAGTATAAAAATACTTCAACATCTGGCATTGTTCATCTACCGCAATCATCTTCAAAAAACTAACTCAACTATCGATAGATAATCTCATTAATATTATTTACCAAAATGTACGGGGTCTCAATACTAAATTAACTAATCTTTTTGCAAACAGTTTTGATTTTTCATACCACATTATTGTATTTACCGAAACCTGGCTGAATGATAAAAAATGTATTCATAACAATGAAATTCTATGTTCCAAATATCAAATATTTAGATATGATCGTATGCGAAAACTTGGTGGTGGAGTACTTATTGCTGTCCTTGATGTTTTGCTATGTGAGATTATAGAAAATGTTTTAATTGATGACATTGATGATGAAATTGAGTTTATTGCGGTTAAAATTCGTGTTGGTCATAGACAATTATTTGTCACGTGTTCTTATATACCACCTAACTCATCTCTTTTAATATATAATAAACATTTTTCCGCTATTAAATTCGTTCTGAATCAATCAAACACATCCGATATAGTACTTCTACTTGGCGATTTTAATATTCCAAATGTAAAATGGGTTCAATCCTTTGATTGTAATTATTTGCTACCAACAATTATGTCCGATTTTTTAAACTCCCTGCATGGATGCGGATTTTTCCAATTAAACCATATAACAAATGAATCCGGAAATATTCTTGATCTTGCTTTCGTTAATTATCCTCTGGAATTTTGTCTTCGTGATACATTGCCTGTGTCGTATCCCGTTGACCTTCACCATCCTCCTTTTGAAATTGGTTTATCATTGCCGGATAATGAACAATCTATGGCTAGAATACAAAATGTTATACCATTGCAATCTTACTGTTTTACTCGCACTAACTATACTGTACTTAACAGCTTGCTATCTAATGTCAATTGGGATTATGTACTTGCTGATGATAACTTAGATAATAATGTATCAAGCTTTTATAATATTTTGCATAATTTCATTAGTATCACAGTTCCAAAAAGTAAATTCTACAATAATAATGGGCCGCCATGGAATAATCAACACTTACGAAATGCTAAAAATAAGAAAAATAAATGTTTTGCTAAATATTTGAGAACTGGTGCACTGGTTGATTTTCGTAAATATGCTATAGCAAGATCTGAATACAACACTACTAATAAACTTGCATACAATAACTATATTTATCGTATTAAAAACAATATAAGAGTAAACCCCAAATCTTTCTATAAATTCGTAAACTCCAAGCGTCGCTCTTCATGTTATCCAAAGCAATTGAAGTATGGCTCCTTAACTGCTGATGACGATGTTTCAATAAGCAATATATTTGCTGACTTCTTTTCAACAACTTATTCTACCAAGTCCTATTCTAACACAACAAAATATCCTTATACTACGACTCATTCATGTGGGATTTACTTTCCATTTATAAATATTGATACTGTGCTTTCGAACTTAAAGTCGCTGAAGAACTCGTTTAGTCCAGGTCCTGATGGTATTCCAAGCAGTATCCTTAAAAACTGTGCAGCATCACTGTCCGCGCCTCTTACTGCATTATTTAACAAATCTGTTGTAGCGTGTTATTTGCCATCAGTGTGGAAAACATCATATATAATTCCTTTATTCAAGAATGGCAGTAAAAATGATGTATCTAACTACAGAGGTATCGCTAAAATTAATGCAATTCCAAAACTCCTTGAAAAAATTCTTACAGATTGCTTATATCATCAAATTTCTTCCCTTCTATCACCATGTCAACATGGGTTTCGTAAGTCCCGTTCAACTACAACTAATGTTTTGGAACTCACTACTATCGTCAATGAAGGTTTTACAAATAAAATGCAAACTGATGTGATATACACGGATTTTAGTAAGGCGTTTGATAAAGTTAACCACAATCTTCTATTACACAAATTATCACTTATGGGCTTTAGTTTCTCAGCTATAAAATGGTTAAACTCTTATCTATCACAAAGAACTCAACAAGTCAAATTTGGGAATGTTATATCAAAAATTATTCAAGTACATTCTGGTGTTCCTCAAGGTAGCCACCTGGGTCCAATTTTGTTCACGCTATTCATCAATGATCTTCCTACTGTTATTTTGCATTCTAATGTACTGATGTATGCCGATGATGTTAAACTTTTTAACTCTTTTAATGATACAAATGGACATAGTTTACTAAGTGCCGACTTTTACAATTTTTCTCAATGGTGCAGATTTAATTTATTGGAGTTAAATATTAAGAAATGCAAACACATGTCATTTTTTAGACACAATCCGATTGAGACTTCTTATTATATTGATACTGTTATTTTAAATAAAGTTCAAACCATATGGGATCTTGGCTTACTGTTGGATCATAGACTTGATTTTCGCGATCACATCTCTATAATGGTAAATAAAGCCTATGGGGTACTTGGATTCATGAAGCGCTGGTCTAAGGAATTTTTAGATCCTTATATTACAAAACTTTTATATACTTCTCTTGTTCGACCAATTCTTGAGTATGGATCAATTGTTTGGGATCCTTGTTATTCAATTCATATCAATAGTATTGAATCGGTACAAAAGCAATTTTTAATTTTCTGTCTCCGTGATCTTGGTTGGAATTCTTATGTCTTGCCACCGTATGAAAGTAGACTTGCTTTGATAAAATTGCCAACTCTAAATAGTCGACGATTGATGCTGAGTGCTTTATTTGTTCTGGGCATAATTCGTGGTGATGTTGATTCGGAGTTCCTGCTTAGTCAACTAAACTTCAATGTTCCTGTTAGACCAACCCGCAATTTTGAACTCTTAGCATTAAAATACTACCGTTCTGTATATGCTAATAACGATTCTTTTCGTCGTGCATGTGTTAACTTCAATAAATGCTATCACCTTATGAACATATCTGAGAGTAACGACGTACTGAAGAAAAAAATTACTTTATATCTAAATTGTTGAACTAATTATTTATATATATATATATTACTGTTTTGTCATTTATATGTAGTCAGTAAGGATGTAAAATCTATTGACCTAAATAAATAAATAAATAAATAAATAAATAAATATCACTTTGCCTGAGCAAGTCTAAACAGTTCTTGCAGAACATACATTTTAAGAGTCATAATAAAAATACCAGTCAATCAAGGGGTCAATCGCCTCCTCGGTCATCATTGTACCCATTCTGGCCAATTCATCAGCTATATTGTTGCACTGTATTGTACTATGCCCAGGGACCCATATAAGAGTTTTCCTAGAATGTTTCGCTATCTCTTTCAGAGACACCCGGGATTTTGGGGTTCACCTAGATGTCGAGTAGACACCTCATGTACTATTAACGCCCGCTTTGCTATCAGTAAATCCCCAGATATTCGATAATATCTTTGTCAGTATGCAGCACGCTTTACGGCAGAGATATCTGCTTGAAGAATAGAGCAAAAATGTGGAAACCTGAAATAGGACTTTATCCCAAACTCCTCAATCTCTCTGTTTCCTCTCCTGTAGCGGTCAGTGTATAATAATTTTGGAATAGTTACAGGTATATTTCAAAAACTTTAATTTTAATCCTCTTAATATACATATGTATATGTATACACCTAATTCTATTTTTATACGGTAATTGGTTCCAGGAAATTTCCTTTCAAAAAAAACATTGATCGTAAGCAAAATAGGACGAGACAATAATTGGTTCCTTATCTTTAAAACCTATAGTAATTAGTTTATGAGATTAAATAATATTAAATTATTAAAGAAGAGAAGGTATGCACTCTCAGCTTAAAAGTAATGTAAAAAAATGTATGACAACTTGTCATTGACAAGTTCATTTGATTGTATACACTAAAAGGGATTTCCCCTAAATTTGTGCTACTTGCAATTGTTCTGACTTGATTGTATCCACGAAAATGTAATTCACCTAAATTTGTGATATGCGCCCATGTTCTGAAAAACGCAGCGTTTTCAAATCGCAAACAGTTTTAAAAACGCAAAACGTATTTTGACCTGTTCTGAAATCGCTACGATTTGCTAGCGTTTCGCCATTTTTCGAAGCTATGTTCGAACAATAAAAACAGATGTTTTGTCATAAAATAACGTAAACAAATAAAAAAAAAAATTCAAAATAAAATGCATTACATTACTTTGCGAAGATCAAGTTGATCAGCTGTTTGCACAAATCGCTAGTTCAAAAGTAAACAATTGAAACAGACAATTGACACACTCAAAGAAAATTTTTAAATTGCATATTTTTAATTAAAATCGTGGAAAAATGTTACAAGCTTTATGAATATGTATTTTTATTCGACCTTTATTATTTCAATTATTACTAATTTTTCAAGCTTAAGGTCTTTTTAACATTTATTTAAATCCAATATTTCGGCACTTCCTTGAGTGCCTTCGTCAGGGTTTTTTTCTTTCTAATTTTACAAATTTTTAACAAATTATAACAAATTTAATAATAACTGACAAATTAAAAAATTTTTAAATTCAAAAAACCAAAGAAATATTTTTCAAATGAAACTTAATCAATATGTAAATAAATTATTTTTTTAACTTCCGTTTCTATTTTTATAAATTAAGTGTCTATAATTTTGTGCTACATTTTCAGTGTCTGACTTAAAATTAATTCTCGAAATTGTCGGAACCTTTATAATTTGTAACATTTCTAACATAAATCTACGTTTATAATTATTTTCTGTTATAATTTGTTAAAAATTTGTAAAATTAGAAAGAAAAAAACCCTGACGAAGGCACTCAAGGAAGTGCCGAAATATTGGATTTAAATAAATGTTAAAAAGACCTTAAGCTTGAAAAATTAGTAATAATTGTTACAAGCTTTAGCTTAAATAAAAAGAAAACATATTAAATTTAAATTGTCCATCATTTCATTTTGGGTTTAAAGTGCAGTTTCAATAAAATAAACCAGATCGCTTCAGTATACACTATCGTTTTGAAAACGCCAAATTTCTAGCGTTTTCGTTTGTCAGAACACCTATTTTTAAGCGTTTGGCGTTTTTCAGAACATGGGCGAGGAACACATTTCGCAAAAATTAAATTTAACCTAAACAAATTTAAAATTAAAAGAATTTGATTTTCAAACCGTGTTAAATCAAACCCGTGTAAAAATAGAATTAAGTGTATTTTTTTATATATATAATAAAAAACTAATGGAACTAATAAGTGAACTAGACTGGATTTATTGTTTCCTTAAAGGAACATTCAAATCAATTGCCACAGCAATAGTTCTGTCATCAAATATTCTGAAATGCTTATAATTAGACTCGTTTTAGAACTACACCATTTCGTTTTGTATTTCAAAAATTTTTAATTATATTTTTGAAATTCCCAGTTAAATTTCAGAAGTTTCTAATACAATTAGAATATTTCAATTATATTTCAGAATATTCGTATTATATTTAAGAAATTTCTATTTGTATTTCAAAAAATTCTATAACGTAGTTAGTTGCGATATTATTTATATAAATTTCAAAATTTTTTTTTATTTATAATATACAATAGAAGTAATAGTTTTTATTTAATTTAACATTTTATTGTCGTAAATAACATTATGCATCGTCAGTATCATCAGGATAATAAGTAGTTGTAGTTGTAGGATTGAAAGTTGTTCCAAAATTATTAGTTTGAATTAAATCGAATAAAACTTGTCTTTATCATTGAAAAGGGGGAAAAAGGGAAAAAGTAGTCTCCAGTTGGGAAATTGAGGGGGGAATCCGTAAGGTTCTTGAGAAACTGCCGGCTCTTCCGAAGAATTTTCGCTTGCAGTAGCCTCCTCCTGTAGAATATATATTTGTTTTTTTTTACTCTTTGAGTAAATTCATATCAAATAATTACAAGAATTACCTGTGCATTAGCAAAAGCTATTAAAGCTAAAGTTGCCAAGAAAACTATAAAGAATTTCATGATGTGAACGTTGATATTGAAAAACACACTTTGAATATTAGTAGAATGTAAAAGCTATTTATATTTGTAACATAACATCGACTGATCCAATATTTTTAAACTCCCTAGTTCATCAGTTGTCTGCCATTAATGATAAATGAGTGTTTTTCTAGATACTGAACTAATTTGTATTTTATTTAATCAGTTTTGCATTTGTTAAACATGTCACATGTAATTGATGCTTTTTTGTACTTTAAGACATTAGTTGTTGAATTGGATTGTTTACAATAATTGTACCTAGTATAAAATTAAGAACCAAATATTGGGTGTTTTTTGAGAGGTATAGAATTTCGAATTGAAATAAAACACAAGAAAATCGTTTTAATGACCATCAATTTGGCTTTATTCGAAGGATAATTTTATGCCATTAATGCTTAAATATGATTTCAGGCATGTGGCCGCCGCGGCTGGCTCGAATAAAGCCAATTCTACAGGTCAAATTTTCAACCACTTTTTCGAGCATATGGGGCCGTATGTCGGCAATAACGCCACGAATGTTGGCTTCCAATTCGCCTAACGTTTCTGGTTTGTTGGCGTAGACGAGCGACTTCACATATCCCCAAAGAAAATAATCCAATGGTGTCAAATCACACGATCTTGGTGGCCAATTGACAGGTCCATTCCGCGAAATTATGCGCTCATCGAATGTTTCCTTCAATAAATCCATTGTGGCGTGCGCTGTGTGGCATGTAGCACCGTCTTGTTGGAACCACAACTCATCCACATTCATGCCATCCAATTCGGGAACAAAATAGTCGGTTATCATGGCTCTATACCGGTCTCCATTAATTCTTCAACACTTTGCTCTACAGCGGCAATTGTTTCTTCGGTGCGCACTGTTCGACGTCTCTGCGGATGCGTATTATCACATAGAGTAAACGTAGTGCGAAAACGATCCATGGTTAACCGAATTAATTGATCTGATGGACGATTATGTCGACCATAAAATGGACGGAGTTTGCGGTAAACTTCGCGAACTGAACCGTTATTTTCGAAATAAATTTGCACGATTTGCAAGCGTTGTTCTTTTGTCAACCTGTTCATGATGAAATGGCAAACCAAACTGAACATAAATGACATTAGAGTTGCCAGATTTGACCACAAAATGCCAGTTTTATCTCTTTTCGAAAAACAAACCTGTAAAAAACACCCTATAAATACTTAACACAACATTTATTTATTTTTCACAAAAATCAAATTATTTATAGGATTGGTTGCCGCTGCATAAACAGCAGGTCAAGCTGTAGTATTTTCAATAAAATTTACCCAAATCTTATAAAATATTTTCAAATTCTGATGAAATATAAATTATTGTTTAATGTACTCGTAAATACATATTTATACAATCACTTCCAACACTAACATACATATATGCATGTATATGTATTTTCTACATACATACATACGTATGTAAGTATATTACATACTGTGCATAGATTTATTTATTTTTATACATAAATAAATACATTCAAGTATTTTGAATGTGAACAAAAGTTTATTACTAAATAACCTCATAATAATAGGTCATAATGTGTAGTTCATAATACCATCAGCATTACCGTCATCATCATCATCGTCATCGTTTTCATCTTCATCCATGATCATACAAACAATTTGAAATATCAACAATTGAACCTCAAGACATTTGGCTTATTAAGAAGCGTGTTGCCAATTTTAAACACCATTCAGTCAGTCAGTCAGTCAGACCGTCAGTTATTCATTCACTCTTCCATCAGGCATGCAACAGACATTCAGATAGCCAGACCAATCACTGAAAATATATAAAAAAAACCATACGACAACTACAAATTTCATATCAGTGTGAAGAAGTGGATGTTGACAGTGCACAATGGATACGTTTTCGCCATATTATTGTTTTTCATAAAATCTGTATTTGTAGTCATTTATAAGGACACCAGAAAGATGTCTCTACAGGAATTATGACAAGATGAGGTCGACTGTGATAGATATGTAAAATCTCAGGCACATGCTTGAACGTTTGCTTAAACTATTTAATTCCAATCAAATTCTCAGATGGATCAATATTCATCCAGAATAACAAATTTAGACTCATATTGTGTGAAATAACACTTAGAAGATTCCACAGCCAGTGTAGCTAAAAATGAATAAATAGTTCCGCCATTGCAAAGAGAATCTATAATCAGATTTCACAAAGCTTTTGCCATCAATCTGATTAGACCAGAGGTGATCAAAATTTAAATGCTTGTGTATTGGTTAGAAAATGAGACAAATTTAAAAATACAGTAAAACGAAAAAGTAAACGAAAGATTTTTATAAAATAGTAAACGTAAAAAGTTGCTTGGGTTTAAAAAATAATAAAAAATTATTTCGCTTCGCAAAATAATGATTTCTGTTTGTATTTTTAACTCATATTTTGTAACTTTAACTTTAAAGGGGGCTTTAAAAAGATAAAGAAAGGGTTCAAGGGCATCAGAATCTTTAAACCTATCTTGAAAATTAAAAGATCATAACAAAGTAGTGGGTTGGGCCAATAAGCAATTGCTCTATGAAATGATCACCTCTGTATTAGACTAATTATGTCTATTGCGAATCGAACATAATAGATTATTCAAAATATTGGCAATGCAACTTGGAATCATGTTTTAACCCATGGCAATTCCACCAATTATGGTAAACTAAGGACTTAAAGGCTAATTTTTGTGTTGAATATAAAAATAACTTTCATATTCAACACTTAAATTTCTGGTCTAAAGGAAAATGTCATGAAGTGTATCGTGATATTTCTAGTATCTAGATATTTATTGAACGTGTAGCAGTGCCCTATAACACCAAAGCATTTTTTTCTTGTCGGTTTTAAAACCAATTCTGATAATATTAGTTTCTATGACACCCCTGATTATGTCAATGATATAAATATAATCTACAATATTTTTTTTATTAGCCTTTATTTATTTATTGAATCTTCATATATTGAAATGACAATAAGTATTCAAATCTTAATACTAAAAATAAAATAATAAGCCCAGCCAGTGCTAGACAAACATTTTTATGATACTAAAAAAATTTACAATATGCCAAAATTTTCTTGTTAACGCAAAAAGGTTGTAATTCTATAATCGGTGTTGGAAAACGTTTTATAATTATTTATATTATAATTGCCCATTGTGCAATCAAACGCTAAAATTTTGTGTGCGGCAAAAGAATGAGAAAATTTAAAACAATACGACAACGACAGCGATTAAATTGTGAGTGACTCTTTAAATGCCGTTTGAATTTTCTGTTGGTCGATGCTTGCCAGTTGCCCGTTTTAATGAAGTGGGGGACGATGGAGTTGAATTTAAACCTTTTAGCATTAAAACTCCACTAAACAAAGACTAAGAAAATGATCATTGTTGGTTTGCTTTGGTTTGGTTTGGCAGGGAAAATGTCAAATGTTTGTAAATAATTAAAACGTCTTTTATATTTATGTTTGCAAGAGTATATTTGTATTTCATTTAAGACAAAGTAAACACAAAGTTAAACAACTTAAATGCGATTAAAATTAAAAATGAACAAACCTTTTATAAAATAATTATTTAAATTAAGAAGATAAAAAACGCAAACAAATAACAAAGAAAGCTTTCTGTGCGTTTGTTCATTATAAATTTTAGCTGTGAAATTTCAATGGATTTCGTTTTGCTTCTTTCTTTGTCGCAAGTGGGTATAAGTGAGTATTAACTTGGCAAATGAATTTTTAATTGTTTTCTAAGTTACTTTAATCATTTCCGTTTGGTGTCAACTATGCCCAACACAAATAAAATATAGTTATAAAAATATTATAAATAAAACTTGGAAAGACTGCCAACATTTTCAGATCAAAACAAAAAAAAAAAAATAGGAAAATTTCACCCATCTTCAGTAATCATGATAATAATGCACACATAACAGCACATTTTCCACTTTAAAATTACATCAAATTTACACTCAAAAGATTATACATAACAATAACAATTTCTAATCCATTTCAGATCACAAGGGGTACAAAGTTTATACATGGCGTACCCGTAAAGTTGAAAATATATAGGCATATATCTCGGGAACTACTGGGTGTCTGATAATTTGTAATACATTAAATAAAAGGGATTAAAAATACCTTTCCAACGATATATAAATATGGACCGAATATGGGTTAAATCCGAAAAGAATATTTTTTGACCCGAATTTATTTGTTTTTTGAAAATGGTTCTTATATGGCAGCTATGACAAATTATATATGACAAATCTTCTTAAATTTTGGAACAGTTATTTTCATGCATATGAGGATATTTCACGTCGAATTTCAACATAATAACGGTATAGTTAAGATATATATTAGTATTAACGTGGATTTCGAGAGTGGACCTTATGTGGGGGATATTGTCAAATATGGACCGATATTCTCAAAATCCAGCAGTTTAATTTAGGCATGTATGTAAATGATCCGTGTAAAATTTTGGATTGGTACCCTTATTTATAAGAGATTTATGAGTATTAAAGTGATTTTCGGAAGAGGGCTTTATATGGGGTCAAACATGGACCGAAATAAAAAAAATTTCGTTTTGCGATTTCTTTTTGTATAAAACTTATTTTTGCTGAATTTTGTCTTGATATTCCAATTTTATAGGCATTTATGTATAATTGAGCTATATTTCGGGAATATATATATTTGTATGGGGGCTATAAGAAATCATGGACCGATTCTTACTATTTTCCGCACACTTTCTTCTTTTATCCTACAAACAACGTATACAAAATTTCATGGTATTATCTGGAATATATTTGAAAATATTGCAATAAAATGGACAAAAAATATCGAATTCTTATGGAGGTGGTCTCACATATTGGTCGATAACTCTGGTTGGAATAAACCGATTTTTCTGATTTTAAATAAAAAACTTTTCGAAAGCATGTCTGACAGAATTGTTGAAGATTTGGAACCCGAAGATAGCTGGGGACTTTAGAAAATTGATTTCAACACTCAGGCAGACAGACAGACAGACAGACAGACAGACGGACATGGCTTAATCGACTCCGCTATCTATTAGGATCTAGAATATATATACTTTATAGGGTCGGAAGATTATATTGTGGAAATTACACACGGAATGACAAACTTATATATACCCTTCTCATGCAGGTGAGGGGTATAACAATTTAGAGTGCAATATTCGGCTGTGCCGAATCTTAAATACCTTCCACCTAAATATAATAGCGCAATTCACAATCTTGTGCAAATGGTATCATTGCATTTGCAAAAAGGTCATAGCTCTTATATAAGGATCACATCCGAAAAAGTCATTTCTCTTTATATATATCTTATAAATATCGGTATCGACACAAAACTTTATATATCATTCAAAAATACACAAAAATCATTGCACAAAATTTTGAGAATTTCCAATATTTGACCGGAAGAGACCTCTTCCGAAAATCACTTCAATACTCATAGATCTCTTATAAATAACTGCTGGATATTGAGAATATCGGTCCATATTTGACTATACCCCCATATACGGTCCACTTCCGAAATTCACTCTATTACTTATATGTATCTTAAATATACCGTTATTACGTTGAATTTCCTCGTGAGATACTCTCATATGCATAAAATTTACTGTTCCAATATTTAAGAAGTTCGGCCCATGATTTGTCATAGCTACCATATAAGCACCATTTCCGAAAAACAATTTAGCCCACAAAAATGTGTAATAAATATCGACATCGAACCGTCTTTTATACAGATCAAAATTTCGGTTATACGGCAATTAAGCTACTGGATTTTGTAGCTCTCAGTCAATAATAGCTCCTGAATTAAGTCCACTTCCGAGCATAACAGCCAACCACACAACTCTTGTAAATAACGCTATTGGGATGAAATTTAACCAATATAATCCTAAAATACGTAGAAATTACATTAGTGGATACTGGATTTAAAATTTATCAGTCCATAATTGGTCCACTTCTACTAAGCCACCCATAAATCTCTTGTAATTAATGTTATTGAGATCAAATTCAACAAAGAGAAGCCACACCTTATAATCTTACCCTTTTTATACTCTGTTTCTTAACTTGTTGTGAATATGGAAAAATGTTGTTTTAATTTTATAAATTGTTAAATTACACTCAAGATTGTTATGAAAATCTTGTTTTTTTATTATTATTCATAACTTTTTATGAGTATATAAAACCAAGATATTTTATATAGAGCATATTCGATACAAAATTAATTGTTTATTTATTTAAGCAGTTGATTATAATATATTGAAAATTTCTCTAATTTCGGAATGTTTTTAATTGATTAAAAAAAGAAACATTATTTCCATGTACGAAGGAACGTTCTCAGCACTAGACACAGCAGATAATCAACCATCGATCTGAGTGGCGTGGGCGCATGCAAATGACTACAATGAGCGCAGTTGAGCTTTCTGCCACAGAAGACTCCAAACACTGACTGATTTACTGCGTACAGGGTTTGATGGGGTATGATCATCAGTTGGCTAAAATATTAATTTAAATTAGTTGTACTGGATACACATTCATAGTTCTGTAACTAAGAAATTGCATTTCATCTCACCTGGACAGTATTATGGTTGTCACTAATTGATTCGATGGTTCTTGCATGACCTTCGTAAATTCCATTTAATAAAATGAATAAAAAACAAACTATTAAAATGTAGACCTTGAATTTAATTGTCATTTTATGGTTCTTGTAATTGTTTTTATTTGTTATTATAGTTGGTATTGTTTTAGTATCTGTTAAATATTTGCTCGTAATTATTATAATACTAGCGGCAAACTGCAAGCAACAATGACGGACCAACCAAACCAAAGATTTGGATGCCAAAAATAGACAATGATGATTCGTCGTTGTATTAAAGTCAAGTGACACTTTGATCGCAATATTTAGCACCGTGCAAAATATTAATTTTAAATGTTTTTAATTTAACCGTACAATAAATGATGTATGATGATGATTTTTTCTGTTTCTGTTGTGTCAAGTTCATTTGAAACACACAAAAGTATAAAAATATTCTTATCATTTAATTAATATGTATATATTTTTTTTATTTTATACATATATACACTAAACAACAACAAATAAGTTGTAATAGTGATTTAAGTACTATTTATTTGTGTATAAATAATGTCTGTGATCATGAGTGTTGTAATAAATATTTATTCAGGGATTGTATTTAATCCACTGCGTTTTAGTCGTGTTTACAACTTAATCGCTTTCTAAATTGTATTTAGAATTAAATGCAGTATATGCATACGATTTGTTTCAAAGCTTTAAAAAGAATTATTAAAATTATTGATTGACTCTATCATTAGCGGTATTCACACCGAGCTTGTTAGTTTGTTAGTCGTTAATCGTTACTTTTTTACACGCATTTTGTTTTTGTATATTTAACGCGCTAACGGATAAACATTTAACAAATTAACGACACGGCACCCCTGATAAAATAGTTGTTAGTTGGTAACTCACAATCAGCTGTTGCAGTTTCTAAATAAATATATTTAAAAAATCATTTGTGATACATTTCTAAAAAAATATTTGTGTACATTGAGAGTAAGTATGTTAAATAAATGATTTTTTATTTTATTTTAATAAATCATAAACTGTTCTCGTAGTGGATAACCAAAAGAAAAAATGAGTAATTAAATGGTTTACAATTGTTTTTTTTACACTTTCTCGTGGCATGTTTTATTTTTTCCAGAATAATAAATTGTGTCAAAACAATAAATCAGCTGTTTTACTACGAAAGTTACCAGACTAACAAAGTTTTAAAAAGGGGGTCGTTCACAGTTGGTAACTTTAACAAATTAACAAACTACCGACTAACAAACTAATACTATGTTTCCACGACGACTTGAATCACCTGCTTCGCTCTCTGAATCATGTTTATGAATCATGCTGTTTACATGACCAAAAAACTTGTTTAGATTTGACAGTTGTGTTTAATAAACAAACAGAATAAAGAAAAAAAGAATTTACAATTTGTGAAAAATATTTTTTTTTAATGGACAAAAAAAGTGAGTGGAAATTAGTTAGCTTATTTGAAAAAAACATACATTCGTACGTCTTTACTTCCAGCAAAAAGAAAATAATTTGCTTTGTTTACAATAATATTAAATTTGTACAGCTAGTGCAGATAAACTTGCGATAAAAATTAGAGAAGAGTGCAATTTTTCGGGCTTCGCAAGTAGATTCAATATGAATCTACTTGATTCGCTCTTAAAATTTTGTATGGTGAAGCAAGTTGTTTCGCACATAATTGGGGTGTGAAGCATGAATAGAGAGCGAAGCATGTACCGTGGAAACATAGTATAACAAGCTCGGTGTGAATACCGCTATTGTGTATCATCCCTAGTCAATCCCGATTCCGAAATTTTAAAAATTATGTCGATGAAATAAAGATAAAAGAATTAAAATTAAATTTGGGCCAAACTCGAACGCACTATTTGATGTATCTACGGTTTTTGGAATTTGGAGATTTCTATATAAAAAGATTTAATTGATTTAACCCTTCTCTGCATGATTTTTTCTTTATTGGTGATATAAATCAAGGTGATATTAAAAACATCTTAGTATATATTTCTAGTATGAATTTAGCAAAAAACAATATGATGGAAATTTCCATCATGATGCAATGTAAGATCATTAGCTTAATACTAAATAGATATAAAAGAATGCATTCAATGTTATCATGGAAATCTGTTCATCAAGAGAAGAAGAGTTTGTTTTACTTAAATAAATAGTTGTCATTTTAAATCCGGTTAAAGTAACAGACAAAGCGGAACAAGTCGGTTTTAGTGATTTTGCTAAAAAAAAAAAAAAAAAAACAAAATGGGGCTTTTAGAGGAGATACCAGCAAAAAAACATTTGTTGGCGGTCACGCCTATTTTCGAGGGGAGCGGGCCCGTGTAGTTGGAAATATATAGGCCGATTTCTCGGGAACTACTGGGTGTCTGATTATTTGTAATACACTGAATAAAAGGTAAAACGATATATATCATGATTATAAAATATGGACCGAATATGGGTTATATCCGAAAATAATATTTTTTGACCCGAATTGTTTTTTAATATCTAAAAAAATTAAAAAAATGTCTTTATAAGTGTTATTTTAGTTTATTAATATAAATAGCCAAGACATTAAGCTTTAATGTAAGGTATCATATGTGTTTGTAGGTACTAGGGAGATCAATTATTCGACTTTTTCAAAAACCGGTTTTCGAATAATTCGAAAAGCAACATTTTGAGAAAAACCGGTTTTCGGTAAAAATTGTGGGGGAAAACCCGGTTAACCGTACATATCTATATCTATATACTTATGTACATTCATAAGTATTCTAAAAATTATATTATTTTACTTTGGTAACAAAATATATTCAAAATCAAGTAATTTAAAAAGTATTATTGATTGCATCTGTTAAAATAATCTTTTAAAAACAAGATGCAATTCAAATGTTTTGAAGTGTATCTATCTATTTTTCTCTTTTGTTTTTATGAAACTGGACATTGAAAATGACCGTTCACAAAGTGTGCTTGTTGGACTTATAGAAAATAAAGCATTAAGCAATTTTTGTAGTCTCTCAGATCTCTTATGGCACTTGTCTAAATAAAAAAAAATCTTCTATAATGTTTTCTCTACGATTATCATGAATAGAGTTTTTTGGCGTTTGCACACATTTAATGGTATTGCTAAGTTAATTTTCTAAATTTTGCTCACTATCATCATTATTAAGATCTTCATCCACATCTGTTGAAATGTCGTCTTTATCAGTAAACAAACGGTTATATAATTGTGAAGCAAATTTCTTTGTATCACTCTTGTTAGAATATTTAAGAAAAGAATTGTTTATGGGAAAATTTCCTGTGCTAAGATATAAAATTAAAGTATTTAGCAGTTTATTACGTCGTTGTGTAATACGCGATTTTAAGGATTCCAATATATCACATGAAAGCGGAATTGTCAATTTTGGAAAACTTAGAAAAAATTTAAAAATACCTTGAACTAACGTAGTGTAGTTTTTTGACAATTCATTTATGGCTACTTCCAATGGCTTCAAAGTATTTTGAAGAACTCTTAACATTTCAATGTCGTTTTCACTAAATGGAGTTAGGTCCAGCTCTAAAAGTGCGTGGTTTACACATTTGTAAATTCTTAAAAATTGCGAGACCATTTTTAACAGAGAATTCCATCTATGTCTTACATCGTGAATTAATTTAATTTCTTTTTTCTCTTGCTCTTTAACATAGTATATTTCAAGCTTATTTTGTTTCTCGCTTGATTTGTTGAACATTATGTCAGCAATATTTTCATGCAGAAAAGTGTTTTCATCAATTAAATTACACATTTCATCTCCGGAATCTTGCTCATCGAATTTTGACTCATCGGAACTCAAATTCTCATTTAAGGTACAATCTTTTTTTCTGTATATTGTGTCCACAACACAAAGATGGATTGCGTGATTTATACAGAGCTGAGATTCTGCATCTATACTGCGACCGTATTTTTGCATCACCGCTGCACCATCATGGGTAGATGCTACAATATCACTTTCAATATTTAACGAAAATTCAGATAATTTCTTTTTTATAATTTCTTCAACGTTGTTCGCTGTAGCTCTAACACTAAGTGCTTCCAGCCCAAGATTGTATATTTCGCAAATCTTTTTCTCATCGTTATAGCAACGAATAGTTACATTAACATTTTTTTTATACGAAATACCGGTCCATTCGTCGACCACAATGGAAAACCTACCATGGGTTTGTTTAATTTCTTCAATTTTACTCTTTAGTTCTTCTTGCTTTTTTAAATAAAATTGATCAATTTTCTTCCATATAGTTGATTCCCGCCAGCATATTAAAATTTCTAGCACGTAAATATGATAGAACAACTTTGGACTTCTTCAGAGCCTTTACGGACATTTCATCCTCGGCAACGCAACGTGCGAATATTTCACCAAGTGATTCCTTTTTGGCAGGGCATCTAAAAGGATTGTTATCAGCAGACGCCTTAGAGCTACTGGTAATAGAATTATTTTTTTTCTTGCTGTGCAATAATTTCAATTTTATGGACATGTTTAATGTGGCTTAGAAGTCCTAATGTCGAAGAGCCTTTGCAGCTTAGTATTTTTGGACACTTTATACATCTGGCTTTATCTCTTCCATCACGTTCAAAACATTTCCACACTTCGGAAGACATCTGCGTAAAAATATAAATATATTTGTATGTACGTAGTCGAATATGTACAATTTTGTATTTAAAATATTTTCAGTAAGTAATATTCACCTTTTTCAACGCTTTCTGGTAAAAATAGCAATGTAATTTTTTAATTATATTATGAAACAAAGACAGACGCGTCTATAATTATATTCGAAGAAAACTTTTCTTAATTGTGGTTCGTAACGCTTTTTTACTGTTTGTTTTGTTTTGATATTTTTCACAAAGCGTTCAGAGTTGCCATATGTGTAAGTACTAAACGGTCTATGTTACACTTAGAAAAATTTTAAAGAAAGAGCATAAGTGCGATTAAAAAAATTGGAAAAAAGTACACAGATTAAATAACCGGTTAACCGTGCTAAAAAAACCGGATTATTCGATATTCGAAAAATGCACTTAAAAAAACCCAGTTTCAGTAAAACCAAAAAACCGAGAAAACCCGGTCGAATAATAACCGTTCGATCTCCCTAGTAGGTACTATAATCATAGAATTATAAGATCTGAAAAATTAAGACACATTTTTTCAAAATTTTGTATGCAGGATAGGTTTTTTTCCGGCTTCGCATAGTACATATTGTATTTTTTATGGTGAAATGTCATAAACTTTCTTTAATATCTTCGGATTTATATTACCTATATGGTCATGTTATACCTTAAATTAAAACCTAATTTCTTAACTTGAAAATATTGTAATTTATCTACTTACTCATATAGACCTCTTTCACGGATTTTTTAAACAAATTTCGGATCAAAAAATAATTTTGCGAAATTTATCAAAAGGTGGTCCATACAAATAGGTAATGAAATATCTATCATTTCCCGAAACTAATGAGGAGCTAATGGTATAATCTCAAAATGTTTCTATAAAATATGCAATGTATTAAACAATTTAGTTGCTAGTATGGAATCCAAATATATTGCATACATTGCATGGTAGTATTATATTAACTACCAGGATATTATATATATAACTTACGTTTTGGCCATTCATGTCCTGCAAACAATTTAGTACCAAGAATGGAATCTCAAGATGAAGGGTATACAATTAATAAATCTTTTAAGTAAATACAGAAATTACAATGTGCTACATACGAGAAGTCTCTCAACAATTTGAATGTTTTATTCTACTCAAGTTAAAATTATTTCCGTTCTGCAAACCATTCTTTTTTTAAGGTGAATTACATTTTCTAATCTTTATTACAGAATCTTCTTTCAGCGCAATATCATTCAATGGCTGGCAATTTGTACTTTTCGTGAGTGTTTATGTCTTTGGGAGCGAATTTGTATGCATATCTGCTGCATGCATTTGGCCTTCTGCATATTTGGGAAACACAAGAAAGAACTCAATATATTTCAGTGATACTTAGGTATTGATGCAGTTTGTTTATTTGGTGGCTGGTACAAAAAGAAGACTGTTTATTGAAATGAACAAGCTGACAAATGAAACGATATACTCGCAGTGACAATTTGTAGCCCAATTATATCAAATGAAAATAACCCATATGCCGTCAATATTAAATGAAACGATTGAAATTATTTTAGCAGATACTGAATTTAGGATAATCATATATTTAAAATGTTCTATTAAACGAGTACAAATCTTTCACATGCATGGAAACTAAAACAAATGTAATCTAACTCTATGCCATTCTTCTTCTCTATTGAATTGAAGTTTTCAAGTTCCAATGTACAAAATAAAGAAAAAAAAAACTGTGAAAAAATAGAAAAAATAATACTACATAGTAAGTTTAAATAAAGTTTTATTGCCGACACGCATTAGTTGAACTTTTTGTTTTAACCTGATGACATTAAGATTTTTATTTGCCATTTTCTTTAGCAAAGATTTTTAATGGTTTCTGACAAAAGGTTAGAGACTTTGAGACTTATGGTGGTGCTGCATGTTTAATTTACTACTGTGTTCCGTTGTAAAAAGTGATCATTAAATATAATTAGAAAAATGTCTGTATTCCTTATCAAATACTCATGGAAATATGTACAAATAAATGTATGTATGTGCTTCAAATGAGGTGGAATTATTGTTGTTGTTTAAATTCGGAAATAGTAATCTAAGATTACTCACAATTTATCCACTAAACATAATTTTCTGTTTTGCTTTAAAAATTGTAAAAAGATTATTTGATAAATTCAGTTAATGAGCTGCTTATGATTATTTGACGTACACTACATTTAAAAGTAGGAGAATCAAAGAATCTTCAAAACTTTTGTCTTGATCTGTAGTTTATAAAAATAAATGTCTCTGAAAAATAAAAACCAAGCTTTGATATCGCTACATGTAAAACTCGATCATAGTTACGGTTCAAATAGCATTAATGACAAACGCAAATATACCGTTACCTCAAAATACCACGTTACCGATATAGTCGAAATTATGGTTACATGTTTACCACCATCTAAAACCCGGGGCCAAATTACCGCATTCGTGATCGAATGAGCTCTCGTATCGAAAAATGATTTCGATATTGAAATTATGATAAAATGTACTAAATTTCTTGCTCGATATCGAATGCCATAATCTCAAATAAGAAAATTACGATAAATTTTACTCGATATCGAATACGGTAATTTGGCCCCCGATGTGCTTCGGTACCTTCATTGTAATGAAATTTAATTGAAGACTTAAAAATAAAGAATTTTTTGCAAATTGAACCCACACTTTTTTTACAGATTTGTTATGAAAGGCAATCCGATGATAAACCATTCAATTGCTTTTAGCCATTTATTTTATGATGTTCGAATCCGCTGGCATTCTGTTCGAATTTTTTGTTTTTTTGCATCAATCGCAATTTTTATGATTCCGAATTTATTCATTAAATATTTGTATTATTCAAGATATAGTAACTTTAGTACTTTATTGTATTTTAAGATTCTAGCGATTATAATTTTTATGATATACGAACGATATACGTTTTTTAATTCTTATTAATACGTACAATTAAAAAATAATATTTCAATTATTTTTTTTTTAAATTAATTTTATAAAAAACTACAAAAAAAAAAAAAAACATGGATACGTTTTTAAAAAATTAATTCCCTGGCCCACGATGTCGAACGATAACGTTCGCTTAGATAAGACTTAGGACACAAACTTTTTATCGTATCTATTTTTTACTCAATCAAGTTCGTTTATTGCACAATCAAGTTTTTGTCTTAAGTCTTATCTAAGCAAACGTTATCGTTTGACATCGTGGGCCAGGGCGTAAGATTTCGTATTTCAAAAAACTACCAAAAAATATTTGCTTTTATTGAGTTAAGCCGTATAAGTGTTAATTTGTATTTCTTTATTTATTTATTTAACAGATACAAAGGGTTTTACGGATACCACTTTTAGACGTTTTGACAAAAAAAGTACCAAAAAAGGGGTACAATTTTAAGGGATAAAATTCGAAGTACCGAAAAAAGTTCTGCTCTTCATTGACTTAAGGCGATTACACTTTAAATTTCATTTCCATGTTTATTCAGAAGAAACAAATTGTTACAGTAGGTTCTAGGGTACCATTTTTACCCGTTTCCACCATCTAGAATTTCGTATTTTCAAGTACCAGACACTTCTCCTTGTTTTATTAAAGGCAGACAAACTTAAAATTTATATTCTAGCTTCATTAATTTTGTAAATACAAAGTTACCTTTTTTATCCGTTTTTGTCCGTTTAAACCGTTTAACCTTAACGACCGAATTTAAAAATTCCCTTCTTAGCGGGTCTTTGTGATGTAAATGGAATTCATTATCCGAATTTCAAGTTTCTAGCTTAAGCAGTTTGGGCTGTGCAATGATGAATGAATATTTCAGTCAGTCACGTTACTCTTTTATATATGTATACAGATTAGGTATCGGTAGTTAACTTTGATTGAAAGTCATATGTCCTCAAAAAACCCAGCTTTTTATTTACTTGCTAAGGATTTAAGCTGGCCAGATTATTAGATTTTACTTAAATGAATAATTCGATTGTTCGAAAAATTTGATCACACATCTAAAATTAAATGAATTATTGAAATAATTGAAATTAGTTTAATAAAGTAAGAAATTGTGTTTTTCTCTGTCAAGTTGTATCGTCTATTTTAATGTAATCAACAATGTCATACTTATCACTTTCTTCTAAGATAATATTTTAATAAGCAATATTAAGACTGCAATTATAAAAGTTCTTAAATAAATCACCGACTAACATAATATTCGGTATTCCATATTATTGATGCTGCATTAACAGAGAAAAGGACAGTGATTGTGGACGAAATCAAATAAAGTGACAAATATGGAAATGACTTTATAAGACGGGTTACTGATTGACTAATGGCCGAATTCACAGTCCTTAGTTAGCTAATGACAAAGGCTTAACTAATGATTCTTTATTCGCAATGTCTAGTTTGCCATAAGAATAACAAGTATTAATTAAAGAACAGTTAGTATGTTAGTTTACCAATGGTTAACTAATGACTGAGAATTCGGCCATAAGATACACTTCATTGACGTTCTATCTGGGCATTTGAAGTATTTTATTAATAAAATTTATTTTTGAGATTTTTCTCCAATAACTAATTAGTGAAGTAATTATGAATATGTCCACCAAAGATACTTTAGAGATTGCATCAAAAATACCTTATACACAAATCATTCGACCTACATATTTTTATGGTGATGAATAAATATTTTGTCATTGCCCCATCTGAAAATCATTTTAATATTTATGCATATATCTTTTATATTTTTTACATCGAGATCAAATTAAATGCAAATGATTTATATATTGACAAATGTCATGATACTAAATTTTGATGATTGGTCCAATCTGAAAAACTTGTTTTTGCTTTTATGATTGGTGTAGGGTATAGTCGGGATTATGAAGTTTATTTTTTATTTTATTTTCCAAATTCAACTTGATAAATTAAAATGATTATTGTTCAATTCATATACGAGTACGATGCGATCTTTAAGTTAAAACAACAACTGTTCTGCTACTTAAAATTATTTAATAACTTTTTGTTATTGTTTGTTGTCTTGTGTTCCTGTGGCATTGTTGGATTACAAAGTTCTTGCTCTTTTTACTGTCTCTTATTTGTTGTATAAATCTATACTTATGATATTGTGTGTGTGTGTGTGTGTTTGTACGTATGTGCATATTGCTTATTAAATGTTATTAACTTTCAAATCATATTTTCATCTCAACCAAGAGTTCATCATCATTCACACACAAAAAAAAAACAAAAAAAAAAAGAATTGAGAAAAAAGTCGAAAGAAATAGAAATAAAAAATAGAAAATGTGTGTACGTGCTGCCTACATATGATGCAATCAACACAAACCAATCTTCGGAAGAAAAGAACAAAATTTAATAACAAATACACTCAAGTAGGAATTGAGCTTCAAAATAATAACAATTGAATTGAATAGGAATAGAATAATAAATACCAAATACAAAATACGGAATTGAAATACGAATACGAGTACAATTTACTTACAAATGGAATATTCTATATTTTATATCGTTGATGGGCCAACAAGAAGTCCTAAGTTTCTTTTATAAGGAAAATTTTTTTTCTAACTTAAAGCAATTTAATAGACCAGCGCTATTCAACCTGTGGTACGCGAGACTTTTCCAAGTGGTACACGAAATTTTTTCATTAATTAACGCTTTTTTTCCAAAATCGTTTTTTTTTTGTTTTCCATCCTTAAAATATACTTTTTCGAAATTTTTTTTTCGAAATTCCGCCATCTGTACTATAAATTAACAAATAAAAAAACTCCATTATTTTTGGGGAAATTTTCACGCTCTTATAAATATCTTACACTTTTTATAACAATTTTAAACGTTATTTTATTTAAATAAGACAGGAAAAATATTTCTTGATATCGCTCGCAAAAAAAAAATACCTTTTTTATAAAACGTTTTGCTCTTTGTTATTTGCTATGATTTTTTTTTTGTAACAAACTTTTCATAGAAAATACTGTAAATTTGCGTTTGCGATGTATATGTTTTAGTTGACATATTTCCATATACAGTCGTTCTATTTTTTATTTGTTACGATGGATAAGTGGTTAATAAGAAACAAAGAAACGAATAAAGATAAAAATAATGATTGTCCTGCTAGTTCAAATGAACCTCAACAAACTTATTCAGAAGAACAACAAGTTGAAAGACCCCGATCTCCTCCGACCACCAGCGCTCCAAAAAAATACAAAAGTACGAGACGATATGATGGGGAGTATATTAAATTTGGTTTTAGTGTCCTTGTTGTAGAATTTTCGGATGATCGCCCACAGTGTGTTATATGTAACGAAGTTCTGTCCAATCAGTCCATGAAAGCATCACTTTTAAAGCGACATATACAAACAAAGCATCCTAGTTTAGAAAACAAACCAAAAGATTTTTTTTTTGCAAAAACAAAGTGAAATGAAAGCTATTAAAACTAATATTAAATCGTTTTCTGGTACTACAAAAAAAGCAGTAGAAGCATCGTTTTTAGTCTCCTACCAAATAGCAAAATGCGGCAAACCTTTTACAATTGCAGAAGAACTAATATTGCCAGCTACAAAGTCCATAGTTAGTTGCATGTTAGGAGAATACCAAGTAAAAAAACTTGCATCACAATCTCTGTCAGATACTACAGTGAGTCGCAGGGTAAATGATATGGCATTAAATGTAAAACAATTAGCTAGAAATCAGATTAAACAAAGCGAATACTTTGCTCTTCAAATAGATGAAAGCACCGATGTAGTAAATTGTGCACAAGTACTCGTATATATTCGATATATTTTTCAAATGGAATTCAAGGAAGAGTTTTTGTTTTGTGAGGACCTGCCGACTTATACTACAGCAACGGAAACATTTAAAAAGTTAAATCACTTTATTGAGGAATTTAGATAATTTAGAATGGAAGCTTTGGTTGCCAAAAGAATATCGAGTGACCTCAAAGAAGTTCTTGATGACTCAGTAAAAATTGTTAATTTTATAAAATCAAGATCACTTAATTGTCGCTTGTTTAAAGATTTGTGTTTTGAAATGGACAGTGTATATACCAGTCTTCTCTTGAATACTGAGGTAAGGTAGTTGTCAAGAGGAAAAATGCTAACTCGTCTTGTGGAGCTACGATCAGAAGTTTAAATATTTTTATCACAAATGCACAATAATTTGGCCAAGTTAACATATTTAGCAGATATTTTCTCGCGTTTAAATGATTTAAATTTAAGTTTACAAGGTTCATCAAAAACTCCATTTGAAGTGCAAGGAAAAATAAAAGCCATGACTAAAAAATTTTATTTAATGGTCAATGCTGTTGAAAATAGCAATTTCGAATCATTTTCCAAATTGGAACAATTTTTACTTGAATATTAAATTGAACCCACAACTGAATTAAAAAAATGCATTTAAAATGCTTTAAAAGTCATTGTAAACTGTTAATAGCTACCTTTAATGAATATTTTCCTGAAAGTCACGAAGAATATTTATGGATACAAAATCCGTTTTTAGATCAACAACATTCCACATTGAGCCTAAAAGACAGGGAATCATTAATTGATATATCATGTGATCCAGCACAAAAATTTGTTTTCCAAAACACAAATATTTTTTTCATTTTGGGTAAAACAGAAAACTGAATATGAATCGTTATTTCATGAAGCAGTTAAATATTTGTTACCATTCATCTCTACATATTTATGTGAAAAGGGATTTTCATCAATGTTAATAATCAAAAATAAATATCGAACATCATTAAATTTGGAGCCCAGTATGCGATTAAAATTATCAAAAATTGAACCAGACATTAAAGATTTTTAATTTCAAACATGCAGTGTCAGCCATCCCATTAGTTTGTGATACATATTTATAAAATGAATTTTAAGAATATTTATGTTACGTTTTTATTAATTTTAAATATTTTTTTATGTTCATTTTCTTCAATATTTTATTTATTTTTAAATAGTTTGTTAACCAGCAAATTGAATCTCTGATATCTCACTACTATATATTTTTTATTTTATGTTATTATTATCTGTTCCTTTTTTTTATTAAAAAATGCAAGGAATATCAAAGATATTTAAATATTTTTAATTTTTTTGGTTGTGTGTTGAGCTTTTTTTTTCATATACATAATATATTTTTTTGGTGGAACGCGAAAAGTTGTTCGTGAATTTTGTGGTACGCGAGTCAAAAAGGTTGAATAGCGCTGTGATAGACTATTTATTTAAAGTATTAAATACATACATACATATGCATATATATGGTTTTTTGAACTTTTATAAACAAATACAAAAAGTGTCTAAAAAATACATTGGACTATTTGTAGGCACATCGACGATATGTAGATTTGAACTTCCTTGTATTAGTTGTTGCAAGTATATAATCATGTCATTAAATAAATATAAACAAAGCAACTTAAAATTGTATTAATTTCTAAATATAACGAATAAAATGTAAAAGTATTTTAAATAAAATTTATACCGACATCAGTTATTACTAAAATTGTTTCGATTTTTTTTTTACAGAATTTTTTGGTTGCTTACAGGTGGTGTTTTAAGTTCTTTAAAAAAATTTTGAAAAGTGTTTTAATTTGTTAAATACGATTTGTTGGAATCAACTACTTCTTTTAGTCCGAATTAAGGGGGTGTTTTTCCTAACCGCACATTTAATGTGGCCACATTAGATTTTTCGTAGGACAATTGCAGCAGGGAGGCATTTATTTGGTTAATTTTACAGGAGACTATAAATACACGATTAAACTTAAAAATTGGTCATTTTATATATTTTATTATTGTATTTACTAAGATATAACTAATACTTACCCATGTCCTAATATGTTAAAAATTTTTTTTTTTTTTTTTTTTTTTTTTTTTTTTTTTTTTTTTTTAGTTATTTATTGAATCTTCATATTTTGAACTAACAATAAGTTTTCAAATCTTAATACTAAAAATAAAATAATAAGCCCAGCCAGTGCTAGACAAAAAATTTTTTTGATACTACAAAAATTTCATATCAACTGATCAAGTCATCTGTTTTGCGCTTGAGTTAAAGCAAGGGTATCCCTCCTTCTCAACCGACTGTGGCCACTAAAGTTAAGGATTTCTCGTGCAAGTGGGTTTGGATGTTGTTCAAGTTTGCTGACGTACTTTGACGCATATTTTGTAAATTCGACGTTTACTAATGGCACGCCTAGATCTTTGTGGATTCGAGAATTTTTAACATACCATGGAGCTGCAGTAATAATACGTAGAATTTTATTTTGACCCCTTTGAATTTTTTCAATGTTTGATGCTGAGGCAGTACCCCATAATTGAATTCCATAACACCAGATTGGCTTTAGTATTGCATTGTACAACAATAGTTTGCAATCCAACTTTAGTGAAGAATTTCTGCCAATTAGCCAATTAAGTTGCACTGCTTTTAATCTCATCTGAGTAAGTTTCGCTTCAATATGAGACTTCCAAGTTAAACGGCGGTCGAGGTGAATGCCGAGGTATTTGACTTCATTATGTTGAGGAATAATTTGATTATTTATTCTGATGGACGAGCAGGTATCTTTTCGCAATGTGAAAGTGATATGAATACATTTTTGTTCATTTACCCTGATTTTCCAAAGCTCTAGCCAATTCTCTAGTTTATAAACATAATTCTGCAAATTCTGTGATGCAACTTGGTGGTCCTTATGGACGCTGACAAAGGCTGTATCGTCTGCAAAAGTTGAAGTATATATTATTGGGGCTGACGGCATATCGGATGCATAAATCAAATATAAAGTTGGACCCAGTATGCTACCCTGTGGCACACCTGATTCAATTGGCTGAGCGGTACTTAAAAAATTGCCTTCTTTGATTTTAAATTTGCGACCGTATAAATAACTTTCCATGAGTTTATGGGTGTTAGCAGGCAGAGTTAATTTAATTTTGTGCATTAAACCGTCATGCCAAACTTTGTCGAACGCTTGGGACACATCAATGAAAAGGGCGGAGCAGTATTTTTATCTTCAAACAACCCTCTTATCACATTTACCAATCTGTGAGTTTGTTCGATGGTACTGTGTTTAGCTCTGAATCCGAATTGATGATTTGGAATACATTCAGTGTCATTCAGAATTGGAGTCAACTTAGTCATTAACAATTTTTCGAACAGTTTAGAAATTGTCGGCAGTAGGCTAATTGGCCTATATGACTCTACTTTAGTGGGGTCCTTCCCTGGCTTAGGAATCATGGTAATCATAGATACCTTCCAATCTGCAGGATAGTATTCTAGGCGTAAAATAGCATTGAAAATAAAGAGGATGATTCTTCTAGCTACACGAGGTAACTCCACAAGCATTTTGTTGCTGATTTTATCCATACCTGGAGCTTTTTTAAGATTCAGAGTACCAATAGCGCTTTGAACATCATTAAAGCTAAGTCTTAGAGGTACAGGAGGTCTAATAACGAGTGGAGCCAAATCAGATGCATTAATTGAGTTGTTTATAGTAAACACATTTCTCAAATGGTTAACAAATAAAGTCCCTTTCTCGGAATCATTTCTAGCCCAGTCTCCAGTCGGATTTCGCAGAGGAGGCTTTCCTCTAACTGGTCTTTTTAAACCTCGTGCCGCCTTCCATAGCGAATAGTCAGATTGTGGGGTACTATCAAGACCCTCCAAGTAAGATCTAAATGAGGCCGTTCTTTGGATTTCTAAGAAATTTCTTAGTATATCTCTGCATTCTCGTAGCCTAGCTTTCAGTTGAGGAGACCTATGAATTTGCCACTCTCTTCTAACTCTTCTTTTTTCTGCCAGGAGATGATCGAGTTCAGCGAAATAAGTTCTGTTTGTCCCACGTCTGCATTCAACGTCATATGTGGAGGCGTGATGTACAGCTCTTCGTATGTCCTCAGTAAACTTGCCAATCGACCCATCAATATCCGCGGTAGTTCTCAACACAACATTTTCCGTGCAGTGGGAACTTAAATACTTTTTATACTTTATCCAACTTACTCTGGTTTTAGATATGTCCCGAAATGAAGAGCCATTCCCTTGAAGGAAACGCATTGAAATAATAGTAGGAGAGTGATCTGAAGACAAGTCTAATGAAGGCTCCACTTGTATCGATTCTACAGGGATATTTTTCACTACTCCGAAGTCAATAACATCGGGAATCTTCCGTCGGTCCGTCGGCCAGTAGGTGGGATGCCCGCTTGAGAGTACATCTAATCCCATTTTGGCAATGGTGTTGAAGAGTTCACGACCCTTCGGGGTCACCAGACGTGAACCCCAAAAAGTGTGTTTGGCGTTAAAGTCACCAGCAACTAAAATGTTAAAAATTGGTTATTGAAATATAGCTAATTTGTAATAAATATGTTTGTATTGATGACTTATTTTTTGTTTTAAATGAAAATGTAGCAATTCATTGCAGCTTTTGAATAATAATAAATAGGGTTAATTTACTATTTTTTAAATATTGTCGTACAGTATCTAAACTACAATATTTTTAATGGGTTTTATTTATTAACATAACACTAGGGTATTCAATTAATCGGGGTTTTAGTTTAATCGGTTAATCGAGCAAATAATTAATCGGGTTGAGATTTAATCGGTTAATAATCGGTTAATTAAGAATTATTCGGTTAACCGAACAATTTAAATTTAAATAAATAGATTGGTTAATATTAAAATAAACACTTATTTTATGTTTAGAATTTATATTTTATTAATAAAAAAACAAATAAAACGTAACAATTCATAAGTAATAAAATATTAAAGTAAATGAGATCCTTCTTTGTACATATGTATATGAGTTAAACTAAGGTTTTAAAGGGATCTTGTGAAATAATCTTTTAAAAAAAGAATATTATTCAAATGTTTGCTTTTAAACGGGGTTTTTCTTTATTTTTTATAATACTTGACTTGGAAAAAACTCTCTCGCTGATTGTGGATGTTGGAGAAATCGAAAGTAAGGCATTATAAAGAATATCCAATTTATCAGTTCTGTTCTTTGTATTTTCTAAGCATACAAAATCATCCATTATACCATTGAAGTCCTTTTTAGAATTTTTTACATTTTTAATACTATTAATAGTTTCGTTTAGTTCTAAAAAAAGACTATTTTCATTAATGTCAGAAGTTTCTTCTATTATCATGTCGTCATCCGAGTCATTATGACATAGTTCATCATGGAACATTCTAGAAAAAAGTTAATTTTCAAATTCCTTAGTTTCAGTTTTAGAGCTATATTTCAAAAAACTATTGCTAGAAGGAAATGTTCGGTTAATCGGCACAAATTAACCGATTTATTTGTTATTTGAAAATCGCCAATATCAAATTATTCGAACAGTTAATCGACCCAAATTAACCGGTTAACCGATTAACGGTTAACCGATTGAATACCCTACATAACACTAAAGAAATTATTCGCCAAAATATGTCAAAAAAAAATACAATAATTTTTCCAATATCTTATATTTTTGTTTCCTCTTATATTTGTAATAAATCTGATTGTGGATGTTGGAGAAATCGAAAGTAAGGCATTATAAAGAATATCCAATTTATCAGTTCTGTTCTTTGTATTTTCTAAGCATACAAAATCATCCATTATACCATTGAAGTCCTTTTTAGAATTTTTTACATTTTTAATACTATTAATAGTTTCGTTTAGTTCTAAAAAAAGACTATTTTCATTAATGTCAGAAGTTTCTTCTATTATCATGTCGTCATCCGAGTCATTATGACATAGTTCATCATGGAACATTCTAGAAAAAAGTTAATTTTCAAATTCCTTAGTTTCAGTTTTAGAGCTATATTTCAAAAAACTATTGCTAGAAGGAAATGTTCGGTTAATCGGCACAAATTAACCGATTTATTTGTTATTTGAAAATCGCCAATATCAAATTATTCGAACAGTTAATCGACCCAAATTAACCGGTTAACCGATTAACGGTTAACCGATTGAATACCCTACATAACACTAAAGAAATTATTCGCCAAAATATGTCAAAAAAAAATACAATAATTTTTCCAATATCTTATATTTTTGTTTCCTCTTATATTTGTAATAAATCCCAAAGAGATGTTATTAAAATTCTAAATTTAGTTTAACAAATTTTTTTTTACAAACTTGAAAATGAATTTTTAAAACGGCCTTTAAAAAATCACCCATTTCGTACTTAATACTTCGATACGGCTGTGCGCTTGTCGAGGTTAAGTGGAGAACACCCTTTACTCAGAAGGTGATTCTAAGTTGATTGTTATAATAGGATTCTTAGTATTAGCCAGTACAAAAGTGGAAATGTTTTAGCATATTAATGAGAAATTAATTTTACAAATACATAATTATCATTTACATATAAAGTAAATATTTATAACCAAATTAATCTGATTTGATATAATCAGACATTTTCCTCGTTAATTTCTTCGTGCAATCATTTTTTTTTTCAAAGTGTAAATATATCATTGATCCTCATGTGTTTGCAAAATGTTTGCATATTCCATTAGTTCCCAGCAATGTTATTAAACAAATATTCGAATCATTTATAGAAAAAAGATATCAACCATACGCGTTTATGCTTACAAATCACAAATTCATCTGTGTATGTATTACTCTATTTGTTTTATTTTAAAGACTTCCTGTTGAAACATTTCCTGCCCTCGAAATCAGTAACCTAAAAGAAAGAAGCCACTAACAGCCAGCCATATAGTTATTTTCATTTCATCAAAGAGTCTGTCTGTCTGTTGCCCACAGACAGAAAACAATTTGAATAAGAGGTGGAGGGAGAATGATTGAGGAACGATTGAACCAAGAGAGTAGATTTACAAAACACTTGTCAGATTGCATGTTAAATACTAATAATATAATTTTCTTCTTGTTCTATGGTGGACATTGTGTCCATGGATTATTCGTACTCATACTTTGCCTGCTTCCTTAACTGCCTTGACATTGTGTCGTTTGTGATATTTTTGTTTGTTGTTTTTATGAATGTTGTTGTCCACTTTTTATGAAGTTAATGATGATGAGACGTATGTATGTTCATATTTACAAAGTTGTGGAATCGGATTAATCTTGTATAATTCGCGTGCAAATTATAATAAACGTTGAACATAAAAATGATGTAGTAAGTTACTCTGACCAACTGGCGAACGCAGGAAAACTGAAGGAACAAATGAATGAATCATTTTCTATTTGTTTCTTGCGCCGCACACTGGGTCAGAATCGAATTTTCTGGAATTTCTAAATGATTAATACAAGCTAGATAAAATTTATATCGCCCAGAATTAAAATTTTGTTTAAAAAATATCAAATTCGGAATGGCGTAGGGGAAACATATATGAAAAATGAACATTGTTTTATATCATATACCATAATTGTGGGGACTTTGCGTGAAGAACAGGTCGCAATTTCGAAGACTTTTCGATCAAATTTAGTATCAGACGTTTGTTCCAAAGACGGTTGGGATTGCATATGGTTGAAATCGGTAAATTATTTCACATAGCTTCTATACAAATATCCTTCCGAAATACGGGTTGATCGATCATAATAAATGTTGGATTTATACAGGTATCCAAAAAATTTTTACCAAAATAACTTATACATATATTAAAACTAATTCTATCAACAAATTTTGTGCAGATCGGTTAATAATTGACCATTGCTACCATATAAGATTTCCGAAAATCGCTTTAAAGAGCATAATGTTGGTATCCAAACAATATTCAACACAAATATGTTCCATATACACACAAATCATTCGCTCCAATTTTATGACATCGGTACGTAATTAGTCGTAGCTATGAGAAAAATTAAATTTACTTTTAAAGAAAGTGATTTTTAATAGAACTATGGCACTTATAAACTGATAATCGTTTATTTCTATTGCTTTAAAATAAATTATATCTGCTTGTTTAACTAATAAAATAAATTTTTCGAAAAAAAACCAGAAATTCTGCCCAACCAAGAAAAGAAAAAACGAATGAGGGTTGACAAAACCTTTAAATGAAAATTTTCAAATCCGTATAACTCGAAAACCGTAAGATATAAATTAGTTATTCAGTTGTACTAGCCTTTTAGAACTGTCTTATTTATGTCCAAAAAACTTGCAATCTGCCCCACTATGCGCCAAACTGTTGGAAAATGCTCCAAACTGGTGGTTTTTAAATATTTCACATTAAGCAGATCTAACTGTACGATATGTGCAAAGAAGACAAAAATTGTGAAAATAAGTACCACTAGTTTTCTATTATTAAATGTACAACACAGGATTAAAAGTTGATAAATGTTTATATATACAGGGTGTTATGTAATGTATGATTTTGTGTTTGAGGCTCAGATTATTGCCGTTAACCCTACGTCTTGATAAGCACAACATTTTTCATGTTCTTCTATATGTCTATGCCAGTATTTTAGAAAATACCAAAGAAAATTATGAATTAAATTTGATGGCAGACATACTTCTGCGAACAAATGTTCAGACAACGTTGCTTAAACAGAAACATAATATTGACAAGAGAAATCCGTACAGGACAAATTCATGTGAGGACAATAAATTATTCGCAGAGTGAACAAAATTTAATATAATAGGTACAATTTTTACCTAGGTGGAGAAAAATAAAAGGTTATATGATATTGGATCAAAGTGGAAAACACCCACAACTTATTAAACTTGGATCGATTACGGATAGAAACCGAGCCTCATTGGAGGTTGGTTGGTTGGTTAGTTTACGTGGTTGCCTGTTGCCTGCAAGCATTCAAGTGGAATCGTGTGATTCTGTTTAGAAAACTACCTGCGCTTCTCATTACATGCTGACTAGTGGTCCTGCGGGTGTTCAGATTACGCCACCTAATTCCAGCCTTTTTAAATTAGTGTCCGACTTTTAATAATCCCAAGGGTATTGCGACTGATACGCCAGTTAAGACATCTAAAGAGGATTCTTCATTGGCCAGTTCGTCCGCCCTTTGATTGCCGTAGTATTGTCTATGCGCAGGGACCCAAACTGCAGTAGACGACCTAGCCTTGACAGCTCTTCTTTGCATTACCTGAGTAGAATAAATGTTGTTGTAAGGGATTTGAGTGACATGAGTGCTGGCAAAAATGGCTGTATTGTCGCGAATATTTTTTCCCATAAAATTCTGCATTCTGCTGAATCGCTAGTATCTCAGCCTGAAATATACTAGATTTGTCTGGGAGGCGTAGTGGAAGTGACAGTTGCCAAAAATATATGACAGATATCAACAAATATTGGTATCCAAGAATTTGTGTGCTGACAGCGGTATGCCAACAGACCATGTACATATGTCTAGTCTGTTAGATTAGAGTCTACCTCCGCTAGATTATCAGCAATATAAATGTTTAATTTCTCTCCATCCAGTTTAAGGATATCTGACATTTCTGGTATAACGGTGACTTAGTGTAAGCATCCGAGAATTTACACTAGATCTGCAGTCTGTAATTATTCAAATATCTCTATTTGATATCAGTTGTTATCTCATCCAGTTTGCTGTACTTTTAATAGCCAACATTAATTTGGCTTCGTAGTTTCCGCAGTGGCGTTCAGGGTTGCTCTATAAGTCACTATCCGAGATGGAGATTCTAAAGTGTCTTGAGCATGAGGGTTTTAAAGTCTAGTAGCCGGGTTCGAGTCACCAGTTATGTTCAGTCTGTTTTTCTCATCCCACATGTTATCACTGTCAGTATTGTCATATTACGTAGGAAATTATTCATATGAAATAATTTTCTGCTATATAAAATGCTTTTCGTAATTTTAAAACATCATTTATCCTTTGAATCTTTTGAAGATTTTATTGTAGTGATCGTCTCGTGCATAACACGTCCAAGACAATTTGTTACAAGGGAGGTTCGGAAACTTTTTTGTTTTGGAAACTTCTATCATGTGTTCATAACATGTTAAATTTCTTTTTTATCTGGCAACTCATTCATATAAAAAATACGCATGCGCGATTTTTTTACAATGGGAAAAATTAGAAATTCGTGGTGTCATTAAATATTTAAATAAAAAAGGTTTATCGGGACAAGAAATTCATAAAGATATGGTAAATGTGTTAGGTGAAAGTGCTCCTTCATAAGCAACAGTAAAAAATTGCGTTGCTGAATTTAAACGTGGTCGTACAAACAGCAACAACAACAGAAATTTTAGCCAAATTGCATGATATGGTATTAAATGATCGACGAATAAAAGTGCGTGAAATAAATAATATCATGGGCATCTCAAATGATCGAGTCCACTTTATTTTGCATGAAGAACTACAGATAAGAAAGCTTTTTGCATGATGGGTGCCGCATTTGTTAAAAGTCGACCAAAAACGCATAATAATGCAAATTTCTCATGCCTGTTTGGACCGTTTTCAGAAAACTAGAATGGATTTTAAGCGTCGTTTCTTAAGTGTGGATGAGACATTAATCCACCACTATACTCCAGAGGCAAAAACAATTCAATCGGCTGGTAAAGTTATGGCAACGCGTTTTTGGGACTTCAAAGGTATTTTATTGATTGACTATCTTCAAAACGGTAAAATAATAAATTCAGAGTACTATTGCAACATTTTGGATCAATTAAATGTAAAACTTTAAGAAAATCATTCAAGCTTACAACACAAAAAAATGTTCATCAAGACAACACAAGAGCGCACAAGAGTGTTTTAACAATGGCTAAACTCAACGAAGTTAAGTACGAGTTGCTTGACCACCCACCGTATTCTCCTGATTTAGCACCCAGTGACTTTTACTTATTCCTACAAAAAATCTTAGATGGCAAGCGTTTTACCTTAAATAAAGATGCAATTACAGTTTTAAATCACTATTTTGAAGGCCTTTAGGAAAGCAATTTTAATTAAAACCTCTGGGCGTTTTCTGCAGATAAGTAAAAAAGCTTCGCGGTTTGTGCTTGTTGATTATAGAAAAGGTGATTATATTGAAAAATAAAAATGTTTTTGAAAAACTAACTATTGTCTTTCTGTGCTAGGCTAAGAAGTTTCCGATCCGCCCTCGTACTGCTAGGGTGAAGTAAACTGAATCAGAATCCGGGAATTATTTAAAAAAAAAAAACTTAATGTAAAAGGCCACCAAATGAACTGTTGAACTGAATGCAATACCCGTTATTATTGTTAAATAGATGTTGTTTGTTATTGTAAAATTTTAACATTTCGATGGTTGGATAGATAGTTACATTGATATGATTGTATGAGTGTAATAAACTTAAGTATTGTATCATAAAAATATACATCATTTATATTGGGAACCATTAGCAAATAACGACAACAGCAACAACAAAATAAGCAAAGAGCATTAGAATTTGATTTGCATTTCCTACACTTTTCCTGGGCTGCAACACTAAACAAACCGCAACTTTAAGCGAATCGAAATCAAAAGCTTAAACGCTTTGCTTGTCCAGCTGTTTTTATGATTTTTTTTTTTGTTGTCGGTTGTTTTTTTTTTTGTTTGTTCTTCCAATAACATGATCATTTATCCTGCTAAGAGAGGGAGGAGGCACAATAAACATGATGGGTTGATTGTTCCTGCTAAGTTGTTGCATAAAAACGCTGATGTTGTTTTGAAGTTGAAGTGGTGGTAAAAGAAAGAATGAAAAACAACAAGCTGCAATCTAACCAACCAACATTGCAACCATTAATGTCCATTTAGTCGTGAAGGCAATTATTGATCAACAAGGTGCTATAATAATGATAGAATGTTTGATTAGCATTACTATTCAAATGCACTTGTTGTTGTTGGCTAATGTTGTTGTTGTTGTTGTTTCATAATCGCTTGGCTTGGTGGTTATTGCACTTTCCATGATCGATCTGCCATTATGCAAAAACGTGGTTGACGTTGAGAGAGAAGTGGGACTTGAAACGAAACGAAAACTTCTAACTATAAATAAATATTGACTTTTTTAGTGCTCTTCGAGTACGAGTACTCGTGTAAATGAACGCATGCGCAACGTTTTCGTAATAATTTCAAATCATCTTGTGAATATTAACGAACAAAAACCAAGTCCAATACAAGTACATACTCGTATGAATGTCCATATTGAAGGCTATATGGCATAAGCATTTGCTAGTTCTTATTTTTTCTTATTTAGATTCTTAATGGTGGCAATGCCCATTATGAAATCAACGCCTAAATGATCATAAAATAGCAACAAAAAACAGAATTTTATACATTATGATGGTGTGGATGATGATGAGATTATAAAAATGCATGACAATAAAAAGTCAATCATGGCGGCTGTTTTGTTGCACTTAGCTCGAACGTGACACTTTCATTTGAGTCCATCAAATGTGTTCACTTAATTGTTGACTGGGAATGCAGACTTTGTTAAGAAAATAAATAAATGCATGTGGAAAACATTTCCTCCCCAATTAAGATAAACATAAATAGTAATTGCAAATATTTATTTATTTAAATATATTTTATACTTTCCGATTTGATTTATTCCGTTTGTTGTTTGGATGTTGCTGATATTATTGAGTTTGCTTAAAACTACAGAAGTTAATTAATTTTATTACTAAATTAAAAGCAATTAATTAGAAATTACCATTATAATTAAAAATTGTTTCCATATGCCATTGCGGAAATAAACCAAATTAACGAATGTGTAGGAAAATGTTCAATGATATTTAATTAAATTTGTAATTTTTATATGAAATAAAAAATATGTTGGTAATTTTTGTTAAACGAAAAGTGGACGGATATATCTAAAACACCCATATCATGGATGTTTGTGCAAGGTTTAGCAAACGAAATAATAATGTTGAAGAAAACCGTTGTATATGCAAAAACTTAATATACAAGCTAAATCTGAGAATATTATTAAATAATGTTGGAGAAAATCTAAATTTCGAAACTGACAATAATGTCTGATGCTGTCAAACAATATTCGAGGAAAGGAGCTTTAAAATGGCGTTAGATAAGAAGTGTTAAATTGACAACTTTTGGGGTTCCGGGATATGAATTGGATTAAAAATAACTTATATTTTTAAACTTATTAAAAATTCATTAAACAATGTCCAACGAAGAATGTAGTAGCCGCTATATTAAAAACATTGCTTCGACTTAGTGGGAGTTAAAAATAGTTAAATCGAAGACTGTATAAAGACATTTATATTTATTTACTTAAGGTAAGGTCAGACTATGCAAATATTTGACATTGTGTTTGATAAAAACCACATAAAATAATTAACGTGGTCACACTGTACGTACACATTTATTTGCATTATTTTTTATTTTTTTTATTACTTATTTATTTTACTATCACAAAATCACAATGGTTTCTTATTTCTAAACAATTTTAGGTTACTATCATTAAGATATTACAACAAATAAATTCAAGATTTATGTAATTAAAATAGCTTTTTACAAAAATATTCCACTGTATAGGAAAAAGATAGTGGGAAAAAAACTATATAAAATATCACAGAAGTATTGTTTTGAAAAGTTTTTATTTTTTAAATCACAAACTAATTGAATCTATACCAGTATGAATAGAATCAATTAGTCAGTGTTTCGCAAACTTCTCAAATGTGCAAAATTTGATCTACTGCATTTATTATTTAATGTCAGTGTCATATCATTTATAAATGTTTCAATAGTTCTTTGGCGAGACATTCTATGTAGTTCCAATGTTGGAAATCGTTTTGGTAAATTATATATGCTCTTCAAATTTTTATTTTGAATTACTTGAACTCGTTTTCTGTGAGTCTTCGCACAATTCTTCCAAACAATACAACCGTATGTCAGTATAGGTCGAATACATAAGTTATATAAAAGAAGTTTGTTTTTAATACTTCATTTCGATTTTCTGTTAAGCAGAGGGTACAGAGCTCGACCACAACGGACCGCTCTTAAACAAACATTTTGCAAATGTTCTCTGAAGGTCAATTTATAATCGATTGTTATGCCTAAACATTTTATTGACTTTGAAAAAGCAAAAGTCCAAGAGAGGGAATTCTTTTAGGAGATTTGTTAAATGGAAGTAGTATCGCCTGAGATTTTCTTCATTAATTTTTATTTTCCACTTGACGAAATAATTAGTTGCGGAAACAAAAGCCTTTTGCAAACGCTTAACAATAGCGTTAGAAACTTTCCCATTAGCGATGAAAGCGCTATCATCGGCATAAAATGCTACATCAATACCCGAGTGTATCCTGAAGTCTGATATATATAAATTATATAGCAGTGGAGATAAAACGGAGCCCTGCGGGACTCCTGCAGAAATGCTCTTTTCCGATGAACGTGCCCCTGCCACTTCAACTAAAAAAGACCTGTCAGTAAGAAAACTACTGATTAACTTTATTAGGTATAATGGGAATTTGAATTTATTGAGCTTGTAAATTAGCCCATTATGCCAAATAGAATCAAAAGCTTTTTTAATATCTAGGAAAAGCACTCCCGTTGAATATCGTCTGTTTTTATTTTCTCTTACTTACTTACACACGTTTCAACTGATGAGTGGTAGAATGTTGGGGCCTAAACCCATACTGACAGTTATGAAGAAGATTATTATCATCAACAAAATGTCTGATCCTAGTTAGTATGATATTTTCAAACATTTTATCCAGAGATCTCAATTAGCTAATTGGTCTATAACTGGTTGTCAATTTAGGATCTTTACCACTCTTTTCAATAGGAATAAATTTTGCTTTTTTAAATTCTGTTGGAAAATAAGAATTTTTAATACAAAGATTATAAAATTTAAGGAAAAAAAGTAAGCTGAACTTGGAAGTTTCTTAATTACTATGTTTGTAATTTGATCTAAACCAGGGCCCTTTGAGTTTTTGAGACTTTAATTATAAATTTAACTTCGTCTACATTGGTTAAATTACCAATATCGTTATTGGGCGAATTGTTATTTTTTATTGAAGCATCCAATAAGTTAACTTTTGAATCTATAGAACTACTGAAGTTAGTTGTAGTTGTATGCGCCTTAGCAAACTGATTGGCAATAGCGTTGGCCATGGCAACTTTATTCGTAATAATCTGGTTGTTAACGACTAATTCCCTTATCGTTTTAGTCTTGCCTCTTATACGCTTAGCAATTTTCCAGAAATTCTTACCCCCATCTGACAATTTTTCCAAAAAAGTTCCCCATTGCTCGTTTCTGGCTTTATTTATATTGTATTCAATCAATTTATTAAGTTCCCTAACTATTGCTCCAAATGTTGTTTTTCTAGTGACGTCATTACACCGTTGAAACTTTCTCCTAAACTTATTTCTCACAGATATCATACGTTTACATTGATTGGTTATTTTGACACCTCCATTCTCAAGAATACGGAAGGGTATTTCAGAGCTAAAAGCCACCGAAATCAGATCAGTAAACTCTTTAATTGATTGGTTTACATTAAGACAAACATCAAAGAAAAAGTGTCCAACACACGAAGGGGAAAACAGATTGCCTGGTGGTCACATTTGTGCCAATATTTTTTTTAATTAATTTCTTTATAAAGCAACAAAAAAATATTCATTTCTTGTTTGCTACAAATAGATATTTTTTGTTTCTAGCTTGAACATAAATTATTTTTGTACTGCAAACAACAAATATTTTTCTATATTTGTTATTTGACCTTGCAAGTTATTTGCAAGATCAAACAATGATAGATAACAGCTGTTGTACCATATGCCAACATAAAATCAGTGTTGATATATCATAAATTGAAAATCGCTAACTAAGAAACCAATATTAATTAATTTTTTTTCTACACCACCATAATAGATGGGATTGAAACTGGTAGAAATCGGTCATTATTTCACCTGGCCCCCATACAAATGTCCTCCCGAAATTGGGGTTTACCGATCATAAATGTTTGAATTGGAAACAAATTTCATCACAAATGAGTAGTAAATGAAGCCAAATCACATCTACAAATTTATATAATAATATAATATAAGACCATCTCCGTAATTCAATTTAAGCTCCATAAATCTTTTAAAAGTATTTATATCGAGATAAAGTTTAATATACATAATATTTATATTCATAGACCTCATGACACTAAATTGTTGGATGATCGGTCCACAATAGCTTATATCTTCCATATAATGCCCATTTTTAAAAAAACTGTATTATACATTTATTGGGATTAGGGTATTATATGGTCGGGCTTGACCGACTATACTTTCTTACTTGTTTTTAATAAAATTTGTGGATTTATTCATATTTTGAACAAAAAACAAAATTTAATATTTATATAATAAAATGAGTTTGAATGTTGACCCAATTAACCAAAAAACGAATCTCTTAATAAGGTGACTATATTACTATTTGAAATAATTTGTTTCTAATAAAATAAACCAAACACAAACATTTGGTAAAATAACTGCAAAAATAAAAATATTAATTAATTTTTGTTCAATAAAACACAAATGAACTAATGCTTTCATTAGCTTTAATTAACATTTTAAGCAAAATATAATATATATTGTGCGTGAAGATAAATAGTTATAGTTGGAAATTAATATAGCGGAGGAAATCATATATATATTGAAAACAATATCATAAAATTGGTAATTTAGGTGGTAAATAATCACTTTCAATTCGAAAATGACTATCACCATTATATTAGCCAAAGCTAGTAGAAATACATAGTAAAAAAGTAGATGAACAAAGAAACATATTCGAAGTTTTTAAACTCTAAAAACTCACATTTTAATGTGTTATTTTTTCATATTTATCTCTTAAAAAAACAACTGCATTGACTACATTCTTTTTAAAATAAAATAGTGTTGTACTGTCAACAGTGTTGCCAGCAAGACAATTATATGTTCACAATACAATTTAAATGGCAACACTTATTGTGTATCAGCTGTTTATGCCTAATAATGTACTTTGCCATTTGATTGTTAAAATTGTATTTAGATACATATAAAATAACAAATGTTGACGAAAAATTCGAAATTTATAATTGCGACATAAAATTAGTGAAAATTAGTTTTTGCCTAAAATGTATTTTTTTTTAATAATTAACAAACACATACTGCGAAGCTTTGGGATTATCTGCAGAAAACATCCAGAGTCTTGGCGGGGATTGCACCCGCAACACTTTGACTGATAGTCCGGCACTCGCCTAGTCTATCGGGGCACTAAATGTATACCATATACATATACAGATATACTATATACCAATACAAAAAACATTTAAATATTTTCGTACTTTTAATTTACTGACATGTCGAGGAAATATTTTTTTGTTTTTGGACTATTTGATCTAACAAATATTTCATAAAAGTGTTATAATGTGAACATACGGCAAATATATATAATGTTTATTTTTGATCAAATAATAAGCGCAAAATAAAATTCACTATAAAATAAGAAAATTAAATAAAATTTTTGTAAAATATTAAAAACAAATTTACAAGATTTAGTTGTAATTTTTTTAGCTATTTATATAGCAAGTGGTCACACTAGGAAAATATTTTGTATGTCGGCAAATAATTTTGTTCGACGAAAATATATTTTTACATTATTTGCCATAAATTTTATTTGTTGTCAGATTCAAGCAATGAAACGAAAAATGTCAAACATTAGCCTAATCTGGCCGTATCTTTAGTAGGACAGAATCTAAATATTTTTTTATAACTCTATCATTTGTAACTCCAACTGATTGAGATAAAATTTTACATTCTCCTCCTACGACCAAGTATACGAGTTTAAGTTTAGACAGAGCCAGGATACACAATTTTTAAACTCTTGCAATTGAAATGAAATTCATTGACATACATATATCATTCTACATATTTATATTTTTATTTTTAATAATAAGCGTAAATAATTAATAAAAAGTTTTAGGGCCATTATTACAACTTGTCTCTAATGTTCTTAATAGTAAAAGGTAACTTTAATTAAAGTGAGGAATAAAGTGACCTTTAAGATTTTTCGTTATTACAACTTCCTTGTAAAATAAAATAATTTTATTTCTAAAATATGGCAATACCAGTGAAAACCCGATTACTTTTGACAAATTACTGACAAGAAACAGTAAATTGTGTGTGTTTGTGAAAACATTTGTTTGTGAAAAAAATATAAATCAAACGTCTGCTTTCCATTTTTGTTTATCAAATTATTTATTGGCAAAACAAAATTAAAATTAATTTATTTTTCATGAATTTGACATTTTTTCCAGAACATATGGCAACTTCAACCATAAACCTCACTATAAAATTAAAGGCAAGATGATCTTTCCTTTAGCTTATCGGTTGGTTTTAGATTAAAGTAAACTTGTAATAACCAAATACTTCTTATCTGTCCGATAAAATCATACTTTTAACTATTGCCAAGTTGTAATAATGGGCCTTAATAATCTAGTTAATTTAATAATTATCTAATGCAGATCACATAGCATAGCGTTAAGTTTTATGCCCGGTACTATATGGATATGCCCTAAACTTTTTTTACACACACATATTTTTTAATTCATCATAAAATTATTATTTAATTATGTGTTTCTTATTGACGAAAATAAATTTTGTCCTAACTAAGGTTGTTTCACCTCATAAAGATGGCAACTCATTGAAAATAAATAATAAAATCAATTCGAAATAAATGGACTCAAATAACGGTTATTTTATTGATTGAGTAAACAATATTCTTTGTATTTATGAATCATTAAATTTAATATTGTTTTGGTTTCATTCATTTAAGCTGTCAATTTGTTGCTGTAACATCGACAATAAAAGTTTGGATTTGCACAAGTTTGGAAAGAAATTTATTTCTGTAATTCATTTAAATGATGTGATTTTTATTGGCAATAACCACACGAGACGCAACAGGTTTTGTTTGTCTTTATATACTCGTACTTTACACATGTAAGTAAATATGATGCAATTTACTTGGGGAAATATGAAGAAATAAATAAAGCTTTATTATTATTTGGACACCTTTTAAGCTGAAATAAAATTATATAAATTTAAATATTTCAAGTTCTTAGGAAGTGACATAATTTTAATTTAACAATATTTATTTAAGTGCATGTTTGTTTGTTAGCTAAATGAGATGGCGGGACATTTATACGTGATGCTGCAGCCCTCAGCATCATGGTTTCGATAATATGAATGCACTTCAGGGAATTGTTATGAGTATGGATTAAACAAACAGGTGCAGGATATGGGGCGTTGAGATGTGCTTAATACAAAAAGCTGCGAAGCCTTTTTTGTCTTGATTGCAGAAAAAAACCCAGAGTCTTTGGCGGGTATCGAACCCGCAATCCTCAGACTGATAGTCAAGAACACTATTACCTTGTCTATCGGGGCGCCCAATGCTATGCTCTTTCTGATGTCAATCTTTCTATTTATACTAGTGCACTAACATCACAAACAAAGTTGCTAAGAGTACATATGTATGTATGTATATCAGTGATTATGGGAGTCTGTGCTTAAAGGTAGCATGTCAGGTAAATAGGTCTCCATTACTACAGGATGATTTAATATGAAGATAATGAACGACTTTTTTTTCTTATTTTCTTTTTGAAATATAAATATAGACATTTAAAAAAGCTTTTAATACATATGTAGCTTATAAGCTTCGTTCAAATCTATACATACATATGTATAATTCAACCGTTGACATCTTAATGGAACGGAAATTGATAAACAAGAGTTAAACGGTTAATATACTACAAAACAATACATGTACGAACATGCAAACTTCGCTTAAACAATAAATAACAACAATCAATTCGAATGAAACTCATTTAAAAGAGACAATTTCCAATCGATACCCTCAACACAAGATGTTAAATTTTTTTGAGCGTTAAGTTAACAAGTGCCTATATACCAAATAGTATTACTTACTTTAGATAGCAAAAGTCTGCATTATATTTGATTCATATAGGAGAGACGATATATCGACATCCATCTGTCTAGTGAAAGCCGGCAAATAGCTGGAAAAATGTATATAGAGGCACATATGTTTGTATGTATGTGTGATATGTCTCAAAAAATATACAAAAAAATTCTCAGCTGTGCATTTTGTTAAACGTCGATGCTATGCTTCAAGCTCAATAAAACATTTTATCGACAGTGACTTTAATAAATTTGTGACAACTGGACCAACTTAAAGAGTTCAAATATTAGCAAAAAAATACTCAGACATGCAGGATATTAGAATATGATTCTCTTTAGCGGTCATAAGTTAATTGCTTAAATTTTATTAAAAATCTTAATGTTGTCGGAAAATTAAAAATTTTTAAAAAATTGTAGATTTCTCTAATAATTAAAACCCTTTTTCTATGTTCTCTTTTGTTTTCAATTGCATTTGGTCCAGAAAAATGTTAATAATTAAAAAATATATTTAATACTATTATTTTAGGGGATATCTTGTAAGCGTAAATAACGTCAAACAAATTTGTGCTAAAATAAGAGGTTACGCTTTTTTGAGAAAATTTTTGCCATGTGTGACCGTACCTTTAGACTCTAACTAGCAACTAGCATTTAATCGTTTACATACATTTAGATCTCATTAATTTTATGAACTTTAGAGAGAATATAAAGAAATTGTGGATGGATTATAATCATTTGTTTTGTTTGGAGTTTCCTAGAAGTGTATATTAAAGATAGCTTCATGACTCAATTATGCAATTTTTTATGTATTTTTAAAAATCGTAATTTTTGTGATTTTGCAGAAAAAACAACTGCTAGGATTAAAAATGTTTTAGTCCTACTTAAATACAATTTTTGACTGAATTTCGATTTTTTCATTTAATTCAATAAACTAAACAGTTTTCGAGTTACGCGAATATTTAGTGCACCACCTCCCCCATCCTTTAAATAACGCTATATCTCGAAAACTAGAGCTAACCAAAAAAACGGTTAGCACCACTGGATACAGCATCCTCGATTTAGCTTTATCCACTAGGTACCCCTTTTGTCGGTAAAAAAGTTTCAAAATCGAGCACAGTGTAATGAGTCTTGCAAATCACTGCACATTATTTGAAAAATAAACAAGAAAATAGTGCCAGTGAAATTGCAATACTGATGGATTGTTCCAAAACAAAAGGGCCTCATGGGATGAGCAGATAAGTAAAACCAGAAACAAGAGACAGCAAGTTAAAAACAGCAACACGGTTTTTAATAAGTAAAAGCATATGAAGAGCTTAAAATTGATTTATGTCTGTTAGAAAATTAGAAAAAAGACTTGAGGAAGCTGAAGCCGGTATTCCGAAAAAGTTACCCTTATTGAGCTAACAGAATGCTAAACAGAGGTTGTGTTTTATTAAGAAACATACACCAGGGAAAATTGGGGAAATGTGTTTTATTCAGATAATACAAAGATAAATATGTTTGGTTCTGATGAAAAAACATTCGTTTGAAGGGTGAAAAATAAAATATTTTAACACCAGGTACAGCCAAAACTCTGACAATCATAGGGGAGGTTCGTTAATGATATGAAGAAATTTTTTGTATAGATGGACAATTTTGTGCTGGGGATTACGTAGAAATATTGCTAAATGAACTGCTACCCTATGTCAGTGAAAATTGCCAGGACAATTACACATTACACAGAGGCCATCTGCGGCCTCTACTGATCTAAATTTTTATTAATGACTTACCGAACGTAATAAAATCTTCGAATATCTTAATGTACGCGGATGATGTGAAGTTATTCTTGAGCTACCATCAGTTAATAGATCATTGCTTATGCAAAAGGATTTGAACTTATTTTATGATTGGTGTGCTAAGAACTTAATGGAACTTAATATAAAAAAATGTAAAACCATGAGCTTTGCAAGATGTAAGCCAATAACTGCAAATTTTGAGAAATCATAAACTGGATTTGGTTGACAGCTTTCTGGACTTGGGTTTATTATATGACCCTAAATTAAACTTCACCCCATATATAAAGACTATAATATATAAAGCCAGGGATATGCTTGGCTATATAAAACGTTGGCCTAAGGAATTTAATGATCCGTATATTGCAAAAACATTATACATGTCACTTGTGCGTCCGATTCTTGAGTATGGGCAGTTATCCAATCAATTTATCAGTCACATTCCAATGCTATTGAATCGGTGAAAAAACAATTTCTCTTGTTTTGCCTTCGAGGATTACGTTTTAACCCACTTAACTTACCATCATATCCTGCTCGTCTAGCTCTTATTAAGCTGCCAACACTAAAAAATCGTAGAGTTATGCTGAATGTATCATTTATTTTAAATGTTAGAAATGATGTTACATGCTCTAATTCTCTAATAAATGAAATTCTGTTCAATGTTCCACAACGTCCTACCAGAAATTTTTATCCATTGTCAATAAGATTTTTGAGATCAAACTATGCTGATACTGACCCACTAAGAAGGATGTGCAACACATTTAATCAGTTATATAGATTTATAGATTTTTCATTAGATCCCAGTCTTATAAAACTTTATTTAATAAGGTATCTAAACTCATAGTGTTCTGGTTTATATGTTTTAAGTTTGTTAATTTTAAAATTTTTTTAAATGTCTGTAAGTAATAAATAAATAAATATTTAAATTAGTTAAGGCTTGGTTTAAGTAAAACAAAGTCCCCGGACTTAAACCATATTGAACACCATTTGGGAGTATTAAAACAGAAAATAACGGAATATAAACCTAAAAACAGAAACGGAATTCCGTATCTCCTGAAATATATTCAAAACTTGGTAGATCTATGAATCATTAGTGCAAAGAAGTGTTAAAATGAATGGCAGTTTAAATAAACATTAATATTTTGTGATACATAAACGTAGATTTGTATGAAGTTATTAATAATTTTGAAGAAAATATATTTTGCTTATAATTTTTTACCAGTTTCTTATGAATAAAATATTTTTTTTTTGCTGCAGTAGTGGCAATTCATTATCATACAGAAGTGGCTTATTTTGACATTGTTTAAACTATTTTTTATATTTGTAAAATTTTACATATAAGGCTTTCTTTACCACTCCTCTATTAACCATAAAATAAAACACTTCCCATCAGCATTGTCTTGTGTGGGGGAGCATCAAACATTCGTATTCAACTTCGAAGAAGACATTCATCTATTTATAACTGTAAGTAATTACGTTTTATTAAGGTCTTTTAAACATTTTCCAATTGATGTTGACGATGATGAGGATGGTGTTTGAAGAAAAAATGCACATCTTAATTGTGATCATAAATAATGGTCTCTTTAAAGTATCTGCAGACAAAACAACATTATATTGGCCAATTATCACTCACTCCCCTACAATTTCATACAGTGTTATTGTTTGTAACGACTTGCAAAAACACTACTTGAAACTACAATTACATTTTTGTGACCTTCAATTATCATTGTAGTTGAATTTAATATTTAACTGTAGAATATTCAAAGAATTGTCAGTTTAAAAATATGCTTCTAAATATGTATTTTATCTGTAAATTATACAATTATAAAACAAATTGCTTAGTGTTTCTCTTTTAAAAACGTTGGATTATTTCCTTCAAATAAACATGATTCTTTGAAGTAGCTTAATATTTGTAACAAACCACCAGTTATATGGTGGTAATACGGGCATTAATTGAGGGATTGCTTAATATTGACTCAACTGTTTCTTGTTTGTGCTGTCAATTTTTATACACCAACGCGCAGTGTGGTAATTTGGAAAAAAGGATATAAATTCGTAATTTCTAAACGGCTTCTGGTGTGTTTATGAAGACAAAATTTTAAAAGTTAAGGTACATTCACACTTGACAAATATTTGCCGAAATAAAATGAATAAAATATATTTAAACTCTTTTATTTATTAAAAAAAAAAACTTCGTTAATCTATAACAAAACACAACAAAAATTTATTTTTATTTTATTTGATTCTGTTTGATCTTGCAAAGCTCTTGTATGCGGAAACAATCTCAAACAAATTGGTGATAAAACAAGTGGATACGTTTTTTTTTGGGTAAATATTTAATACGTGACGGAGGCCGTTACAATTTAAATGCAATTTCGTAACGATTATAAAGTTCATTATGAATCTATGTAACTGTATACATAAATGCTGCTTATTGTAGGGTATACATTAAAACGAATCTTCATGTCAAAGCAATTTCAAACAAATCTTTAGCCAATAAAAAAACTGAGTAAAAAGTTGAATATGTTAAATGTAATGTGAGACTAATTTTACATATACTATACATAAGTAAAGCTGTGTTCACATTATGTGTATTTGTCATGTGGAATGTCACTTTTCTACCCATATGTAATTTCATGTGTGTGTCAAAATTTGAGTTTTACATACGGTTTATAATTTACATGTTCATATGTTGGTATGTCAAATACATTTGACATAACCTATAAAAAAATCTTAAAACAGCTAATTGCTGTATGTATATAAAAATTAAATTTGTAATTAAATAAAATTTTATTTAAAAATGGAACGAGAGGTTAATAAAATATTTGCATATAGATTACATGCATCTTTTTTAATTTTAATAAATTCTTCCATGAAACCCATTTCGTTGAATCAAAACTCACATGGCACATGCACATCATCTGTACCGGCCCTGCTTCTTTTTTATTTTGCTTTTGCAATTTCCCAGCTGTATTGACCGCGCAAGTATTTATTTCAAATAACTATTGCCAAATGCTTAAAATTAACTGCTTTAATTAAATTAAATGCTTTACCTTAACTTCATTAGGGCCAAAAGATGAATTAAACATTTTTAATTTGTCAGCCATATCATTAATGGTAAAACTTGTTTCACGGGTTATACAAGCATTCCTTATCTTGTCACATTTCGATCAACTGTAGAACCGCTTCTTTGCACCAGTCAAACTGGAACAACATAAAAATAACTATAAAAATTGCAACAAAAAAAATACATATACAGCCCAATCATGAATAAAAATTCCGCGGGAGTTTTTTTCCCTTTTCTCATTTTTCCTATTTAAATTCAATGTTAAAAAAATAAAAAGGGAAAAAAACTCTCGCGGAATTTTTATTCATGATTGGCCTGATATACTTACTTTTGTTAACTCCTTTTCAATTTTTCCCTACATTTTCAATAATAAATTTGTGTGTTTTTTTTTGTATTATTGTTTTGTATAAATTATATTTATTAACAGCGTTATGCATAATAAAAAATTGGCATGAAGTTAGCATAGAGTTTATCTATAATGTGCAAACAAACTACGGTTAACAAACTGCTAAACACTTGTTATCGTGTTGCCAAATACTGACCATCTTTTTATAAACAGCTGTTTAGTGTCAAAGCTTTTGTGAAAAAGCTTTTGTTTTAATCTGTTATTAATATGATTTACTATAATGACTTACCTTTTCATCCTGTTGCCAATTTGCCGATTTTTTCGTTTTTTCTATTTTTCTTTTATTTAACTCGGGCACTTCCATTTTAAACTATAAACTATTTTTAATATTTTTTATTTAAATTTTTATTTTGTTATGGAGGGAAAACACACTTTAAATTTCAAATTCAGAGATGATATAAACAAAAATGGTAATTTTAGTAGTGGCATCAACCATTTTCAGAGTTGATTTTTTTAAAGTTAGCAGACGTTTGCAAATTGTTTATGAATAAACATTTTGCCAAGAAACTGCTAAGTCAAATCCGTATTCTAGTTAGCAGCTAGTTGACCGCAGTTTATAAACAGTTGCCAACTTTTTATTATGCATAACGCTGTAAAATTTTAATTATTTTTTCCGCCACAAAATTTTGGTTATAGAAAACAGCTGATTGCAGATGGTTTGTCACTTGAAAATAGAACTCGTTCTAAATAAAAAATGTCATATGTATTGCATACAGAGAAATAACACATGATATTGTTTGAAGGTGTTCAGACTATATGTACAAATTTGACATGCGAAAAAGTGACAGTCCACAAGACAAATACACACAATGTGAATACAGCTTAAGTAAGTATGTGTAAGTAGTACGTTTGGAAGTAAGTATGTGACCTCAGTTTGTTAAATTTGTCGTTTCACTCATCGATTTTATCTTTTATTTAACTTTTTATTTTCTAATTTCTATTTTATTTAACAATAGCAATAGAACTTCCTTATTGCAAGGTCATCATTTAATAATTTTAAAAGGGTGGTACCCATTGCAATTGCAAACATTTACTGAATGGTGTTTGAAACTCCAGTTATTTTTTGCAGCAAACATTGCAGACGTTCTCGGCTGCAAAGACCAGTAAATAGACAAAATTATAGTAGAATTACACTAAAAGAAATGCCAAATTTAAATTATTATATACATATAACACATTTTGATGGGTTTAAATAAAAACTAGGAAATCCCCGTTTAAACATAAAGGGGTTTTCAACAAAACATGTGCATATTAGAATAACATGATTATTTTGATATTTCACTTGTCCTTTTAAGACTCTTATTAGGTATTTAGTCGATATAATATCCGTATTTAGGCTTCTGAATATCAATTGTGAGAAGCCTTTGATTAAATGTGATTAGAAATGAGAGAATTTTAGCATAACTTAACGAAATTCGCATCTTTATCAGGTTTTCGAGAGGTTGGCTAAGAATTCAAAGTGGCACCAATTTAGAGAAAGTTTACGCTTGCTCCTGCTGTACTTTTTACTTAAACAGTTGAAATAAATAAAATTTTCTAATAGCGTGTTCAGATATGAACCTTAATTGCGATAATCGCAATTAACCCCTTATTGAGCTCAATATTCCATATAAAATCTCAATTAATTATTGCGCAATAAGTACGAAATTGTTATAATATTGAGTAAGATTTCGAATGCAACACTGTTCACAACTGTGTTTAGTGAACAAACTTGTATAAAATGGCAAATGTCAACAAAAGAAATCATTAAAAAAATCAATGTGAATGTAAGTTTGTTTACATAGAAACACAACAACCATATAGAGTTTTTTTTTGTATTGTTTTCCAGCTGTCAAATGATTATTGAGTAAGCTGAAAATTGCGTATGCCTGAACACTTAAAATAATATTGTCAATTAACCGAATATTGACTCAATTAAGTTTCATATCTGAACACAGTATTAAGTGGTCGGAGTAGTTTCCTATTTGTTTCTTTATGACATTCATGTTTTCATTCTAGTCAGAATCAGAAGACGATGAGTAACAGTGTTGTAATACGTACTTATTTAAGATTTTTACAACATTGAAGCAATGAATCGATTCGATTCGTATCGAGTATTACTGTCGAAATAAATTTCGATCACGACTGCCAGAATTAGACCTCTGATCTTATACCTAGGGTACCAAGTTGTCGCCACCATCTTCACTTTTGCTTTTAGGGTTTCTTTGTTGTGTTCTGTATTTGGTTTCCGCCAAACATACGACATGCTATCTGAACCGAATATGTTAAACTTAAATTCATCGGCGGACATGAAGGAATTCCAAAGTGCAGATTTCTTGAAAATGAAATTTAGTTTGCAACAGTCTGTTTTTCGGTTTTATAAACGGTTTCTTGAGTGCAACTCGGCCATTAAAATCATGTTGGGACAAGACACGACAAACAGTTTCAACGCAACATTGGCCCGCGTTGGATGCCAGTTGTGAAGGTGATAGCCTTGTTTGTATTTGCCCTTATTTTTTCTTAAAATTTGGAAATTTGGCTGATAATACGGACAAGAGAGCAATTCAGAGAATAGTTAAAAGTCATAAAATCTAAGCTTTTCGCAAAAGTTAAATCAAATAAATGATGAATTGTTTTCAATGTTGATGGAAAAGATGACTTTAAAATTATTTTTACCTTTTTTCTTTAGCAGCTATACTGGCTGATGTAAATTAACACACCTAAAAGTTTGATCAATTTCCAATTCCATAAATATTGTTTTCGAAATTGGCGAATTTTTGATAAAAATTTCTAGATTTCCTAATTGTAAAATAACAAATATTTGGGAAGCACATGATAAGTATTCGAGATATAGGGGTTTAAAAGGATAATTCAGTACAATAAAGATAAAATAAACATAAATAGCAAAGATTTTAAGAAAACCTGAATTTCAAAACCATTGCAATTTTACAGAACGAGGTCTTATAATCTATTGAACAATTCGTCCATGTTGCTACGTTTATGAAATTAGTAACAACTTTTCGTTCAATGTAGCTGTGATTTCTGTGATAGTTTTATGTTTCAGTCATTGTCTGATTTGTTGTATTTGAAGTTGGGGATCTATATACACATCCACATACATATATATGTACGTACATATGTAAGTATGTATGTATATCTTAGTTTAGAACGTAGTTCGTTGGGTGGATGTATGGTTTGGTTGGTTGGTAGATAGGTAGCATGATTATTAAACAGAAGTTTATGGCAAATTGGTTTATGACCAAACTTACCTAATTGGATTTTAACGAGTTATTGCTTTTGAGACAACTGACGACTACTTACATACCTATACACTACATTTATACCATCCATTCGAACGGAGTTTCAGACAAATAGTTACGAGTACGAGTTCAACAACTGCAAGTAGTGGGTTGATGCATGTTTCTGTTTTCTATTGTTTCAGACATGTTTTTTTATTTTTATTTATTTTTTGTACAATATGAGTCTAAGTACATATGAACATGTCTATTGTATTGTGCTCGTGCTGTTAACGAATATAAGGTCCAAAGGTTCTCTCACAAAGTGTTTATAGTTATTTCATGGTGTATAATTTAGTTTTCAAAACATATATTTCTTTTAATTAAAAATATAATAACTGGTTTAATGCTGTTAAATATTCTTGTTAAATCATTTAATTATCAACTTAATCATCACTTTGATAAAACGGACTCTGTTTAGAGACATGAAGCCAGCAGCATCAAATAAAGTTTAGAAAACAATCAGTAATGCGCTCGATAACACAAACAATGCATAATATCATTTTCAAATGTGATCATTTGTTAATAATAAATTCAAAATAAAATTAAATTGGAAACTTTTTCAAATTATTTCATCAAATAAACTACGTAAATCTTTGTTAAATGTTGGAATTAATTAGTTTGCATTCGTTTTGAAGCAGTCTCTTATTCCTCAATTTAAATAAAGCAATTTATGATATTTGGTCAAATTAATTCCTAAAAATTATTAAGATATTTAATTAATTACTTAACACTGCCTAATTTTATCAAAATTAATTTTCAAGACACGTTTAGCTGATCTATTCAAGTTTCTAAGTCCGTTATTATAGAAAATTCAAAAGGTACCATTTGAAGAAAGCGAAATTGCAATTAGTACCTTTTTGGTACATACATTCTTGATTCTTGCTTCATTCCGAAGCATATCAGCTAACGCGTATGAATAGAAATTAAATACATAACTTAAAATATTAAAAACAACATGAGGGATAAAAATTACCAATTTCCATATTGAACACCCGTTAAGTTTATAATTTTAAAAGAGTCAATTTTGGCGAATTTTTTGTGTCTCAAATACAGTGGGTGGCCAAATTATTAGGTACACTTATTAATTAAGATTCAACCGCTTTTAATACGTATATAAATTTATTTCTTGTACCAGATGTTTTCGTATTTTAATTCTGGTAATACTGTTAAATATTTTGTGCAGTGTCAATAATGATTGGTGATATTAGAGTGCAGTTGTAGATCATTATCTGTCATTCTGCTCTGAAGTGTGAAATATGCAATTTTGATTAAATTGATTAAAGGCTGGCATCCCTATTAAGAACTAAAAGAAAATGTTCAAAAATGCATTCAGAGCATGCCAAAAAGGGTGCAAGCTTTTAATGGAATTAGAAACACTTAATTTAACTAATAATATGGCCATCCACTGTATGTCTAAAATGGTTCAAATCTGTGATCATATGGTCATTGAATAATATATTTTAGAAAAGTACCAAAATGTTTCAGAGGCTTAATCAAACCTTGGGCAAAAAATTTTAATAATTACTGGTGGATCAAATATGGATGATTATAATATCGCAGTTGGAAAGGACCATTTACTTCAATTAATATGAACTTTGTACTCGTTCCACTAACCACCTGTTTTGCCGTTGAACTCATTGACCTCTTGTGAATAGTTAAATTAAATTCTAAGATATATGTATAATAACCTTTGACTTCGTTGACCAGTACTGGTGAAGTCAGTGTTTTCAAGGCGTTAAATTGATACTTCCATTGAAATCCACACGTGAAAACGCCGACCCCAATTTATATAATCAATCATTTGATTTGTATTTGTATGTGCTGTCACTAAATGTTCGTTTGTAATACGGGGCTTACGGTAGGCCTCACAAATGTTAAAAGATTCATTACATGTTCATAATCCACATTTGCGTGAATATTTTTTAAATATGGATATGAGAAGTATACTTGTAGTTATATAAAAAAAAAATTAAAAAAGGTTGTAACAGAATTGCTTAAATTTTGATTGTTGCATTCATTTATGGCTGTGTGAGTATTTAATATCTGTGTATTTGAGAGTTTGTATTAGATTATTTGCTTTAACTGCGTGGGTTTTATTTATTTTAAGTATTTTTTTTCATTACTTCGTGTCTCTGTAATTTGAGCGCTCTTTTATTTGTTCACTCAGTGATAATACAAAAGTTTTGAAAGGTAATTAAAAAATGTTTGCATTGATTATAATGTTGTACATTGTATATTTTTAGTCTTTAGATGTATAAAGACAGATAAAGATGCATAATTTTATATATACTGACCTTATAATTACAGACCTATTACATCCCTTTGAATCGGCGTGTACACAAATGCGTACATCACTTTGTATTATGAGTACAATTGAATGTTTTAAAATAATAAAGAGTTTTTGATTGGGAGCATATTCTCTGAAGTGTTCTCACCAAGTTTCTCTCGCGTTCCATAGAAACATCAATGTTTAAATGATTTTTTTTTGTAAATTTCTGACACAGCTTACGTCATATAGAAAACTGGTGTCATGGATGCATTTTAAATCCTTTTTACTTGGTCTAGACATATCCGTATGCTAGACATAATTTAACATTAAGGTTTTGACTTAAAACGCTTAATTTGCATAAAAATACAGCTAAATAAAAGTATGTACGCAATTGTGTACACACGTACTGTGGTATTGTGTACGCAAAGGTGTACATGGACTCATATGTGTGCAAACAGAAGAGCGTGTTATATGAGACAATCAAAAAAAAAAAAACATAGAAACAGTTAGAAACTACAAATTGTAACGAGAACACCGTATTTCGACAAATACTTGCCTTCTCAAATTTATGAAAAAATGGCAACGTACACCAATATCTATGCAGAACATAAGGGCACAAGCTGTCGGACATTTAAACATACGACTTCCGAGGAAATTAAGCACTTTATTGGAATTCATTTGATTATGGGAACAATGAAACTGTCCCAAATCAAAATGTATTGGAGCAAATATCTGCAAATATAATCCGTGGCCTCTGTTATGTCCTGCGAACATTTCTTTCAATTAAGGTCAAACCTGCACTTCGTCAACAACTTAGAAATTCCAACCGAATGTAACGATTAGTTTGTTAAAACCCGGCCATTAATTGATGCGGTGCTAAAAAGATGAGAAAAATACCAGTTGAAGAAGTTGTGTCAATTGATGAGCAGATAATTCCATTCATTGGGCATTTAAATATTAAACAATATATAAAGGACAATCCATCACCTTGGGGAATTAAAGTTTACATGCTATGCGGTAAAAGTGGATGACTTCTTCCTGTATCGAGGACCTTATACAGAAATATCATCTTTTGAAAGCGCTCGATTTGGCCACGGTGCTGTAACAGTACTTCATCTAATCAAAAGATTATATTGCACAGGTCATATGTTATATTTTAACAATTTTTTTTACAACCTATCAGTTATTTGAAATATTGAACGAGCGGAACTTCAACGCAGCAGGAACTATAAGGATCAACAGATCCAACAATCCGCCATTTGTTTCAGATGCAGTATTAAATAAAAAAGGACGAGGATCCTCTGATGAGATAGTAAGTCGTGATGAAAAAATTGTACTTATAAAATGGCAGGACAATAAGGCTGTTCATATAGCTAGAAACTTTATTAGAGTAAATGAAGAACAATCTGTCCGACGATTTGATAAGAAATCAAGACAATATATCGATATAAAACAACCCAACATTGTCTTTGCCTATAATAATGAAATGGGAGGGGTCGACCTCTTGGATCAACTAATGTCTTATTATAGAATATTTATAAAATCGAAGAAGCGCACATTACATTTTGTTGATGTTGCTGTTTGTGCCAGCTGGATTGAATATAAAAAGGATTGTGCTTTGAATAATGTTCTGTAGAATGATATAATGCATTTGTTGGAATTAAAGCAGGTACTAGAACGAAGTCTCACAATAGTCCAACATCTACACAATCGGAAAAGAGGAAGGCCATCGAATTTTTTTCGAAAATAATGCACCAACTACAAGTAAGTTTGTTATAAGAGAAGTGAGACCGCTACACGAAGTACATTATGACGGAATAGGTCACTTACAAATTACGACAATTCAAAAGAGGCTACCAGGTGCAACCCGCAGTGTACGGAATTTTTCTATTGTTTTTTTTAAATATAGTGCCATAAATAAAATAACATTGTTTTTAAAATTTTTTCTCTATTACTGAGAGGAGCTCCATTGGAGTTTGTTAGTACGCAATTGCGTACATCCTGAAAAAGGATCTTCGAGCTGTCGGAGAAAATTTTAAATAAATTGTTTGGGGTTTTTGGGCTCTAGTTATTAATATCGGATATCAAATAATTTTTTTTATTTGCTATATTTAATTCCCGGCTCAAAGGGATATACAGTGTTGAGCACAAATGAGTATATGTTAGTACTTTGTGCACTTGTTACATAAAAATAAAACTAACAAAGAAAGTTGGAAAATGTTTTCTGTCATTTATTTAGTTTATGTTTAATATTTAACCCTTTCACGCTCAAAGTTGCTTATAAGCAACTTTGACTTTCAAAGCTAATATTTCTTTGCCTTTGCAATTTAAGGAATAACGGTAAATTGTATTTTTTTTGTTTATGCGTTTAAAGTAAAAGCATTTAGTTGTGGACAAGAATCCAAAGTAAGTGCATGTAAAAAATTTTTCTCCAAAAACAGAGTCACGTAAAACTGAAATATATTAGAATTTCGAAATTATAAAATTGTTTTATCGGAACTATGGCTGAAAGAAAATGTGATTTTAGTTATAAAAACAAAAACAAACAAATAAAAAATTTGTTCCTTTTAAAATTTTTATACCACTAATGCCCATTATTGCTTAAAAGCAACTTCCTCTGGACTCCTTCCTGGAAGGACCTGGTGTCCGAAACTTGGTATATACCTTATCTGAGCCCAAAATAAACAGAAAAACAAGGTTTCATATTTTTAACACCACCTAGAAAAAAGTGGGCATGAAAGGGTTAACAAAATAATTTATCAAAAAAATATTTATTACATCAAAACTCATTTTTGAACCATACATACTTTAGGAAACGAATGATTGTTCAAAGCCCACTTACATACACTTAGCATATTATCCATCAATTATTCAATTAATTCCATAATTGGAATACCCACACATTCGAGCTGAAGAAAATTCTGCTTGCTAAGCCATTCTTTCAGGATTTCGGAAGTGTGCTTTAGGTCACCATCCAGCTTAAAAGAAACATCATCCACATCATCTTATCTACAAAATCGTGACGATTGCAGGGGTGACGATTGCAGGGTCCGAGGTTCCACCATGTAAATTGAGTAAATAGTTTGCCTATTGCATTAGAAGCGTCTTTTGGTGTTAAACACTTGTCTCTTTTCATTTGAGTTACCATGTTGCTCTTTGCTACCTTTTATTTATGTTTTGGTAACGTTGTATTGTTGCTTTCACCTACTCTTTACTTTCTGACATTACTAAAACACATACAAATCTAATGTTAAACTTTGATAATTTTGATCAAATATTTCAAAAGACACACTTGTGCCAAATTAAGCTTAAGCTAGTTTTTTTGTACTAATTGTTTATTTGCCGAATATTATTATTTTCCATTTTTTCAAAACACAAATATGAACTAATTTGTGCTCTCCACTGTATGTATACAATGTTAGCAATTTTGTTAACGTTATGCATAAACTACGAAATTGTGTCTCTTCCAAAATTGATGTACCACTACAATATTTAGAATACGATTATTTAGATTTCTTAAATATTGGTATACCTTGGATAACATTGCAACGACATTGTAATGTTTGTCTTTTACTGTCTGAGAATTTACTTCTTGTCAGGATGTAAGTCGTATAAAATTTTATTTTCCTTAACTAAATTAGTTATGTGATTGTATTGCTTGTATTTGTAAATTTGTAACAAATGAGTTCGATATGAAGTGGTTCATTACGTGATTTGATTTTCATTTTAATATTCATAAATAAAAAAATAAAAATATCTGGACAAAAATGCATAAACATAGACGTACAAAAATGGGTCAAGAGGCAAAATTAAATATGAAAATATTTAAAAATGGATGTGAAAGAAAACGGTGTTGTCAATGATATAAATAATCAAGGTTGGTTAAAAAAAATATGTACCTGCTAAATACAACAATAACTAGTAAGAATGTATAGCCAATTAAGTTCGATCATATAAGTAAGTAAGTATATGACCAAAAACTATGACCTATTGTAGAACGATTAATTTAGTAGCGTGACATATACAAATTATTTGCATTACATTTTTTATCGATAGCAACAATTGTAAAAGATTTGTGGATGTTAAAGTAATTTTCAGAAGTGGGTCTTATATGGGAGCAATGAGTAATTAACGACCGATCGTTTTAAAATTGGGTGAAAGTTTTTTGTATTTATGAAAATTGTTAAATTTTACTTGCTTACCAAAACCTATAAAAGATTTTTGGTCGTTAAAGTGATTTTAGGAGCTATGTAGTAATGTATTTAAAAACCGAGGCCGGATACCGGTTAACCTAGTTTTTCTTTTTGATAAACCGACCGGTTTCAAATATTTTATATTTTGAAATTATTGAACTAACCGATTTTTTGTATCGGTTAATCGGTTTTTATAATATGACCAAATATTTAATTTCTACCGATTTGTCGGTGTGATTAGGTTGGCAACACTTTTTTAACTAGCGGCCATTTTGTCAGCTGCACAATATATAGGTTATGTGTCTCGAATTTTTTTTGATATGTGTATTAATCAAACATTTATGACCTATTAAGTTCTATTTCAGGAGAACCTTCTTATGGGGACTAGGAGAAATAATGGACCGATTTTAAACGGGATGAATGAAAATCTTCATTTATGCCAATCTAGAAGACCATGTAGAATGACTATGACATTGTGAAATCGATTAACCATCTGAGGAATCACTACTGATCTAATAAAATGTGTTTATTGTTTTGTAAAGAACGCTTAAAATTTCTAAAGTATTAAAGATTTAAGATTTTTTTGTCTGTGTATTTCGATAATAATGAAAGTTTATCAAGCAAAATCATCCTAAGTGAAGAAGCTCATTTTAATCCTTTCATCATTTTAATAATATTAATCCTTAAAACAGTTCGTAGAAAATATAAGTGATTGACGAAAAAGAAATACACCTACAACATGTGAGATGGAAGCATCATACTTTTTCGTTATTGATCGTGATCCTCCCAAGCGTTGCAGGAGGAGGCGTAAACCAATAAACCCTATTGTATTTGTGCTGATGATTGTAATGCCCATAAATATTAGTCGAACACTCTCCTTAAAGTATACGGATTGACTTGTAATAACGCCGTGAGTCAATTTAACTATATCCGCCTTGCTGGCTGCCTGGCGTCTCAATTTTGAAGATATTTCGGTAAAATTTGGTACATGAAATTTTTTCTCCAAGGACGCTTGTGATTGAAACTGGTTGAAATCGTTCCATTATTTTACCCAACCCCCATGCAAATGTCCTCCCGAAAAAAGGGTTTATGCACGTATCCCAACAAATTTGTCCAAAAATAAGTTATGCATAAAGTCTAATCTCGTCAAAATTTTGTGCAGATCGGATCATAATTGACCATATAAGGCCCATTGCCGAAAATCACTTTAAAGAGAAATATTCTTTTAAAATCCAATGATATTCAACATACACCCGTTTCATATACAGTCGGGCATCGATTATCCGTGATGGACGGGACCAGAAGCATTACGGACAATCGATTTTCACGGTTAATCGAATTACAATTTTTATTATACAGTTTTTAAATCATTTTATTATTTAACAAGTGAACATACATATTTATAGTAAAAAAATTAATTCTTCTCAAAACTTCGTATATCTGAGCTAGCATTTTAAAACTCACATTATTTTTGAATGCTCGTTAATTATTTGAACTTTATCTTCAATATCACTTTTAAATGCTTCTGACTCATCGTATTCAAGTAAGGGAATTCCCCGTTTTTTGTTTATTATATTGTATGTATGAATTTGAAGTTAATAAAAAATATTCTGCCATCTCGGATAATAGAGGTAATCACGAATAATCGAAGCAAACAATTTGAAGACATTACAACCAAAAAACAATAGACTGATATTTTTCCATCACGGTTAATCAAGGTTACAGGTTAACCGAATCACGGATAATCGAGGACCCACTGTATACACAAATCATTCGGCTCAATTTTGTGATGATCGGTCCATAATAGCTCTCATATAAAATGCCAAATCCCAAAATAATTTTGAAGATCATAAATCTCGTAATAATGTTGGTATCCCAATAAAATTGAACACAAAAATGTTTCATATGTATATATAGATATCATGACAACTAATTTCTGAAAATCTGTTTTTACACATATACTGGGTATAGGGTATTAGATGGTCGGGTTTGGCCAACTATACTTTCTTACTTGTTTATTTTTCATTTGTGTGTTACCAATTATTTTAGAAAAACTTACCGGAATTCTATGGAATAATTCCGAGTAAAGTTTTTCGATAGTTATTTGATGCTAAAAACACAAGGGTTAAACTTTAACATTAGTATTTATTAACTTGAGTACGAGTATATAGATTTATATGATTTGGCGCATTTTGTGGCTCAAATATTAGTTCTAAAATGTTTACAACATCCGACGGAGATGGTTGGAGTGAAGAAGTAAGTACGTAATTATTATGAGCTCTTGGTTTTTAGTGTTTCGGACTCTTTAAATACTGTACTGTATATTTTGTAGATTTATTACTTTACTTTAATCTCCAAATCAAAAATTAATTAAATGTATTTGTAATTTTTTTTTCATAAAATAGCTTGCAGCATTAAAAATACTGTGTTTATCTAATCGGGGCGATATGGATTTGTAACTTCCGGACTTAAGCTGTCAGTATAATCATTGCCCCTTTTAAAATTTAAAAAATATCAACAATGAGTTAAAAACTGTTTTTGTCACTAACTATTAGCTATTAATATACTATTATATCTAATGAAATTTTGAATGTTTTCATGCAAGTCTTAATTTTATTGTACGCAATCCCACATTTTATGCTGCTTTCACAATAGTCTGGTAACGTTTAAAAGTGTTTTTAGTACTTCTCTGCTCTCGCCAACTGTATAACAGTTAAAACTAAACAATATCACAATAAACTCTCTTATTTTCAGATTATTTCATTTGAAATAAAAAAAAAAAAAAATATGGAAACCGGCTTTTTACTTTATTTCCAGCAATAAAAAGCAAAACATAAACAATTATGTTCACGCAAGTACTCATGCTATTTACTAGTGCCTACTCATACTCACCACCTTTCGTACGTGCGAGTAGGATGAGCAACAACAGTCTTATTTAATACTCCTCGTATTAGAGGTAAAATTAAAGTTCTCAGCCAAGAAAGTCTGTTGTTGCTATAATTATGGCATGATTCTTGCATGTTCGTTTGTTTGTTGCATAATTGTTAAAATGTAATTTTCAAATACAATTTGCCCCCAAAAAAATCACAGCCAAACAAAACAACAACAATAAAATAATTGTAGCAGCAACTTCAGTAGTATTAGCAATAAAAATATGTTGGCAATGTAATTGAAGTACTAAATAGTAGATTAATATAAATCAAATCAAGTCTAGCAACAAATAAGGACCAGTCGCACTAACAACGACAAGCAAAATATCAAACAACATACTTATAATCAAAATGGTAACATTTGTTTAAAAATGTTTAAAACTAAACTTTAATTTGGCACCTACATACAGACATACATACATACATACATTTATAGGAGTAACCAAGGTGAATTTAAATACTAGGTGATAGCGTAGCGCCAGCTGATTATTCATGGTGAATTTGAAAATGCCAAAAAGTTATATAAAAAAAAAACTTTTTGACAGTGACGAAAGTTTTTCATATAGAAAAATGCCTGTTGTTCTTACCTTGTTGTAAATGTTGTAGCAATGCGGTCACCTGGTATTTAATTTCACCATGGGAGTAACATTCATTCATACAAATTACACCATACAATCATATATGCACACATATATGAGTTGTACATTTCCTTCAGTCTATAAACCTTTATAGTTTACAAAAAGTTACACTCGAAAAAAAACAAAAATATTAACAGTTGCAACTGTAGTTATACATGTACACACATATATATTTTATGTCCTTTAATTTGTTTTCAGAAATATGATTTTTATACCCACCACCAAAAAGATGAGCGCTATATTAAGTTTTTTATACCGCTTGTAATACATGGAAATATTGGCCGTAGAACCAACAAGTTAGAGTGCTATATTCGGCTATGCTGAATCTTAAATACCCTCCACCTAAATATAATAAGAATTACAAAACGACGCTGTTGTTAGGACCAGAATATCATTATTCAGTATTTCTGATTCAGTTTTAGCGCAGACTTTCTTATTATTTTATATACTGTTTGAAAGGCAATTTTGCGAACAACATACTTTAATTCAAATGTTTTGCCATTTTATCTAATCTTGACCATTTCTAATTGATGTAATTAGCGATTATTACCATTATTTACAGAGTTTGTATATATATCATAACAATTTTAAATATAATGCAACAACTAAATATGTTTACTATTTAAAATGGGTAAAATTGATCTAATGGAACTAGAGTTATGGTTCAAATCCTCTATATTTTTGAAATAAATTTTGCTGTTTTCTTTAAATATATTGCAAAAATATATCATGAAACTTTGTAAACAATATTTATACTATAAAATAACAGGTTATATTGGAAATGGTAATAATCGGTCAATGATTTTTCGTAGACCCCATAGCTGCCATATAAGAACTACTTCTAAAAATCAGTTAAATACTTTACAAACATCGTGATTTAGTTGAAATTTGGCATAAAAAATTCTCATATACGATTAAAAAAGTTTATTTAAAATTAAAAGTATGTTTGTCTTTTATTTGAAAGTACCAAAAAAGTATAATATTTATACCCTACACCACCATATCGTGGAGGGTATATTGGATTTGTGCTGATGTTTGTAACGCTCACAAATATTTGTGCAACACCCACCTTAAAGTATACCGATCGATGTCCGTCTGTCCGTCTGGCTGGCAGGCTGTCCATGTAAAGCTTGTGCGCAGAGTACAGGTCGCAATTTTGAAGATATTTCGATAAAATTTGGTACGTGATATTTTTTCGGCTCAAGGATGGATGGGATTGAAACTAGTGGAAATCCATCCATTATTTCACCTGGACCTCATACAAAAGTCCTCCCGAAATTGGGGTTTACCAATCATAAATGTTCGAATTATACAAGGAACCAAACAAATTGCATCACAAATGAGTGGTAAATAAAGCCAAATCACATCAACGAATTTTGTGCTGATCGGTCCATAATTATTCGTAGCTCCCATATAAGGCCCATTTCTGAAAATCACTTTAAAGAGAATAACTCTCTCAAAAATGTGGGTATTTAAATAATATTGAACTGAAATTCCATATATATACGAATAATATGACACAATTTTATGATGATCGGTCCATAATTAGTCGTAGCTGCCATATAAGGTCCTCTCCGTAACCTCCATAAATCTTTTAAAAGTATGTATTTATATCGAGATAAAGTTTAACACATATAATATTTATATTCACAGATCTCGTGCCACCAAATTTTTGGATGATCGGTCCACAATAGGCCATATCTGCCATATAACGCCCATTTCTGAAAACCTGTTTTATACATATACTGGGTGTAGGGTATTATATGGTCGGGCTTGACCGACTATATTTTCTTACATGTTTTTACTCAAAGTTTATGGTTTTAGAATTGTATGTTGTTGTTATCCACAACCAAAAATATATAAAATTGATGTTTTAACTGTCAAAAAATTGCTTTTTACTTGTGTATTTTTGTTAATACAGAAAACTACAACAACAAATCCCTTTTTAGGTAAAGATCTATTATGTTTCAAATTTTAAGCATATAAATAGAAACTTGTTTAATTTGCAACGGCCATTACTGTGCGTATGATTAATATTTAAAAAAAATAATATTGTTTATCCGTATCACCAAAGATATTACATACTTTTAATTGCAAATAGCGTCAATTAGTTTGAAGAAAATAAAACGAGCCTTTATTTATTCAACTGTACACTAAAACAATTAGAAATGAACACTCTCTGTCTTTGAAAGTTTGTGAGTGTTTGATGTTTACTCAACGATGACTCACAAGCAACTGATAGTCTATAGTCTACAGCAAACATAATTCATGGAAGGTTCGGAGCTACAAATGCTAAACAAGTTGTATGATCTGTTGATAAACATGCTGTATGTTGATGCCGTTCGTTAAATTTAAACTGAAATACAATTTCGTAACAATATTAAGGAAATTATGAGTTTTTTGGTGTGAGGGAGTCTAAAGATGGGCAAATTTAATGATTTTGAAAATGTGTGTTTACGAGAAGGAAAAAAGGTAAAATGTAACGGTTGAAAATGGAATGTATGTAAAATGTGTTTATAAGAAACTTATGTTTAGAGTTCTGAAGTATTGAAAAATATCTAATTTCTCAACTATAGCTCTAAAACTAAATTGCCTGTGTTTTTCATATGAAAATAGTGAAGTCCAAGACATCTCCGAGTTGTTACAACCGCCAGAGGTCTCATGCAAAGCGACAAGTTATCATGTATTTTCTTCAATATATTAATGAGACTTAGTAAGACCATATAAGTCATATGCTACGCGCTAATTCTGACACAATTGAAAGAAAATAGATGTAACTGCTGTTAAATTGAAATCGGCGATAAACGACAATAAGTCCAATACAATGGTTGCAAAGAAACCTTCAAAAATCTGGAAATAAAGTGAAAGCAGGCAATTGCAAAGTCTATTATCTAGATGGATAATTCCTGCGGAAGAAAGCCTCTTTGGGCTAAGAAAGAAGTTTGAAAGCAAAGCCATCTCCTGGAAGGCAAAAAAGTGTCAAAAAGTGAGTATTTGTGAGCATATTCGAGTAAAGAATATTTCGCAAACTTATGAACCTATGATTGGTACACATTGGAAGAGTGACAGATACTGATCAAGTAGACAAGACAGATCAAGTAAAGAAGAACTACAAATTCTTGTAGAATGCAAATAGAATTAGCAACCACAAGATCGAAAGAAACAGAACGAGTCCAACAATAGGTTGTAAGAAGATAAAACGTTTGGTTACACGCTTATGACATATTTAAACTCTTTGATAATTTATATCGAACTAAATAATTATGTTATCATATAAATGTTGTTAGACATTACAATTTTGTTTTATTAATCTTTCTTTTTTCTAATCTAAAACTATGTTTCTTTCGAATCAAGAGAAAAGAGCAAAAAAAGGTCTATCATAAAATCTATTTAACTATAAGGTAAAAAGCTTATAAATGAAGTATTCTGCAACTTGAAATCACTTGGCCGAACTAAGACAATTAGTTGCTAGTATATTATTCCTGCGTATTTCAACACACATACATAGGGTTGTTGATATGATGTTGATAAAATCTCAGTTTAACATTTTTTCCGACCCTTAACCGAGTTTTTCACATGGCAACCTTGTTTTCTAGCACCGTCAACAACTTTTGCTAGTTTTTTCAGCCGTCGACCGAATGTATTTGGGTGAACAAGTTTTCTCAGTGCCATTGTAAATTTTTTTTATTTTTTTTTGTAAGAGTGTAAAAAGTATTCAGTGATTGTTTTCTTTCGTGAAAGAAATTTAATGCAGTCCAAAATTCATTTCAAACAAGTCAGGGTTGAACAAAGAAAAAGGGGGTACCTTTGAACATGTTAATTCATGAACCGTAGTACCAAACATTGTTGATTCTCTCTTATTTTCTGAAAATGACGAATCCAATGCTGATTATGATGCTTTAAAGGAAAATGTAATGTCACCTGAAATCGCAAGGCCTTTTCCGTCTTAATAATATAAAACTTAGTTTTGATCTGATTTTTTTTTTATATTTTTAATTGTTAATGTTTATGTTTTTCTTAATAAATAAATCGAATTTATTATATATATAAAAAATATAACTGTTTATGTTATTATTATTGTTATTATTGGAAAAATTGTCATTCAAAACTGCCCCAGCCTAGTTAAAAGCTGCCCCGTATGGGGGCACATTTGAACACAATGACTTCATCCATTAAAAAAATAAAAAAAAATATAAATCGAACTAAAAATAAGTTACTTGTAGACTTAAGCTAAAATTTATTTCCATATATATTAGTTAAATTATGTAAAAAGTCAATAATTCAAAAATATAAATTTTTATGTGGCTTGAAAGCAAAAAGTGTTCTAAGGTGCCCCCCTCTCCCCTATATATCTCAAATATTAAATATAACATATAAATGAAGTTCACATAATTTTTGTAAAAAAACAAACCGACAATATTTTGTAAATTCTTCACAATTAATCATTCTTTTAGATCGAAAACAGTTAATTAAAAAAGAAAACTAATCTAATACGAACTTATTTTCTTGAGCGCATGCGGCACGTATCGGAAGAAGCAACAACACCGAAGACTATAGTTCATATTCTAAATTTAGCCATTTTTTTTTTGTAATTGTTGTTGTTACTGTTGGTATGAAATGGCAAATAGTTTTAACAAGTTGAACAACATGCTGTTGCTATTATTACTATTGCTGATGTTGATGTTGCTGTCTTAGTTTTTTCTGTTGTTGTTGTCGATAATGTCGTAGCTTTTGCTGATGCAGATGCTGCGAATGCTATTTTTGTTCCTGTTGCTATTGCAGTTTTAGTGTCAGCTGCTGCTCTGGCTGCAGCAACTAAGAACAGCCAACATTTTAACATTTTATAAGGAACAACATTTTAATGGCAAAAAATAAAACAACAAAATATCAACACAAAGTCTTTAAAAAGAGATGAGCATTTTGAAATAAAACTGCAAAATACAATTAAGATACACCACAACGGCGACGAGGACATTTAAGTAAGAAAAAAAAAAAATTCAGAAAAAAAACCTAAACAAAAACTGAAAAGACGACAACTGGTTACAAACACCGGTTTGTTATTTAATAAAACTTTAAATACTCAATACTTGCATTTTGTTGTTATTGTTGTTGTGGTTTTTTGTACGTAAAATAAACTGAAGTAAATACATCGTCTGTCTATACTTGCTACAAAACACACAAACTTACTCATGTTTAGGTTTATTATTTAGATACGATACGAGTGAGTATACATATGTATGTTGCTGTGTGTTGCAAGTTTAGTTGGCTTAAGATTTTTGTTTCTTACCACTAAACCGTGAACTTCTAAGGCATCTTAATGTGCAATGAAACCAAAATGGAAAATAACGTAAAATACAAAAAAAGAAAAAAAGTGTGAAGACATGTGATAAAGGTCAAAATTCGATTTATTTTCTTATAAATCAATTGAAACTTTTGTAAACTTTAAAAGCAAATAAAGAACCAAAATACAGACTTGCAAATAGCAAATAGAAACATGCATGACCATGCAAGTCTTACTAAAGTTCCTTTGCTAAAGGTTCTCGTATATAAACATTAGCGGTATTCACACCGAGCTTGTTAGTTTGTTAGTCGTTAATCGTTACTTTTTTACACGCATTTTGTTTTTGTATATTTAACGCGCTAACGGATAAACATTTAACAAATTAACGACACGGCACCCCTGATAAAATAGTTGTTAGTTGGTAACTCACAATCAGCTGTTGCAGTTTCTAAATAAATATATTTAAAAAATCATTTGTGATACATTTCTAAAAAAATATTTATGTACATTGAGAGTAAGTATGTTAAATAAATGATTTTTTATTTTATTTTAATAAATCATAAACTGTTTTCGTAGTGGATAACCAAAAGAAAAAATGAGTAATTAAATGGTTTACAATTGTTTTTTTTACACTTTCTCGTGGCATGTTTTATTTTTTCCAGAATAATAAATTGTGTCAAAACAATGAATCAGCTGTTTTACTACGAAAGTTACCAGACTAACAAAGTTTTAAAAAGGGGGTCGTTCACAGTTGGTAACAAACTAACAAGCTCGGTGTGAATACCGCTATTGTATTTATGAGCATGTGACATTTGCTGGCAATTTACAAGTGACAATGATGGTTGTTTCCAAATTAAATCAGTAACTGTTCTCGTTCTATAAATCGTAGTATGAAAATACATAAACGTTACTTACTTTTACAGAAACTTGAGTGGAAGAATCAGCTGAAATTCTTCGCTTTACTATGTTGATTTTCTTTAGTTATCATGGTTAATTCATAGTTAATTTTTCGTCGAATCATGCAATACATGATTTAAGTAATTGATTAGCTTGAATCCGATAGAGAGTTTGAATTGTGGTCAGTATTAATAAACACGGAACAGGAGCTGGAGTGGAGTGAGAGGTGACAAATTATGGACTGATCATCGTATATGAAACTTATTTGTGTTAAATTTCATTTGGATACCAACATTTTGAAGACTTTTTTCTGTTCAATGAAGGAATTTGCGGAATTAAGCCTTATATGATAGCTATGACTAATTAAAAATCGATCATCATAAAGTTATGTGACATGACTTGCATATACATACATATCGTTGGTCTCATGTAGAAAGGCCCTAACTCGCTATTTTTTCGAAATTTGTTTTTTTTGCGATTCCAATGCATTTAACGCAAATACACCTCCTCACAAAACTTTATTGCAATAGTGTAAAAAATAACGCTTTTAGAAGCAGTTGTACAAAAAACAGTCACATGTTGAATATTACAGTTTCTATTATGTTTTTACCTTCTCCTGTAAAGTTTCAAATAGGTTAGCAGGCGGCCATGTAAAACGGCCCACTTAGGTCCATATTATTGGTCCCATTGTGAAAGTTTTAGTTTCAAATATGCGACTTAGGGCTTTTCTACGTGAGACCATCGATATATTTATATGTGTTAAATTTGCATACCATTAAACCGAAATCCCGATAATCCTGCTGTTGACACAAAAAAAAACACACAACGCATAATTGAAAATAGTTTGGGCATTCTTAAAGTAAGATTCCCGCGTCTTAATTAATTGAAATGGTTTCCATATTTACAATAATTTTATAAAAAATACTTACTTTATTGTTTTAAAAACTAGTAAATAAATATCTTGTTTCTTTAATTTTAACAAGTTTTTTTGCAATGCAAAGAGATAACATAGCAATGCAAAGATGGTTGAAACACTTTGCACACTCACTTTGCAATGTCTTAACAAAGAGTGCAAACATTGTTTTTAGTGTAAAAATGAAATTTGCAAAGTATATTGTGGAAGAGAAGCACTTATCTTTTTGCAAAAAGAAATGCAATTTGATAAGTGTGAAGTGAAAATTGGCTAAAAAAGTATTGGCTTACATTACACTTTCAGTATAATTCGACATTATAAATATATATCTATTTGTTTGGCCACCAACTGCTCGAAATATCTATTGACAAAGGCTTGCAATTTGCTCTTAATTTCGGTGAAGGAGTGCCAGGATTCGCATCCATGGAAAAGACGTTACTTTTATAAAAATGAAGTTTTCTTCTGATACTTATTTGATTTTGATTTTATACAAGTTGGGAATGTAAGTTCGTACACCGCAAGGCAATATCGGCAGTTTATAAAAGTTCATTCAGACAATACAACCCTACGCCCTACTGTTCTTCAAAACTTAGGTATTGTAGCTTGTTTAGGTTACATAGGTAAGGTAAGATCATTGTATATACTATTTTGATATTTTATTCAATCAAATGCTTTTTCAAAGTCTATAAATATAACTTCAACATATTTTTAAATTTCATTAATGTGACATATTAATATGCGAGAAGTGGAATATGACCAATGAGCGATTTCTTGTTGCTGAAACCAGCTTGCTGTAATAGTTTCAAATAGCTTTTTAAATGTGTATTAAAATGTTAAACATACCCTCGTGATTAGCTTACATTAATCCATTTGCATTCAATCATTATTTAAATGTTTATCATAATTTGACTTTAAATTAAAAATTGTTTAGCAGTCGATTTCAGAAGACCGAAAAATCACTAGCAATGTTGAAAGAAACCAAAATAATATGTTCGATAGACTACAAGTATAATTCATGACTCCAATGTCAAAACTCAGTAATTAACAAATTTTGTGAAAACTGAATATTGTGGATGTTGATTTATTTTATTTGTATAGTTAATTTATCAAATATAATGAAACAAAGTTTCCTTTCGAATTGCATAAAGTTATTGAAATAATATTCAAATTCCTAATAATGTAACGCCTTTAACAAAACTGCCATAAAATTGTTATAAATTGTACCAAGTTCAACACATTTCCGTGGTGAATAAATACAATTAAATACAAGAGAAACAATCAAAAACAGAGTGGAAATATACAAACACAAACAAGCACAGCGCATGAATGTGTAAAAATACACTCTCGCCAATATCGCATTCATACCAGCTCTCACTACTAACTGATTTTAATAATGAACTGCAGCAGTAACAACACAAACAACAAGAACAAGCCAACTTAATAGATATTCGTAAGCAGCAAGTCAAAGTACCAGTATCTATTACTGGCACAAAAAAAGTACTAGAAACGAAACAAAATAAATAAACAAACCTCAGCAAAGTTTTTATTTTGCTTTTTGTTCGGTGCTTGTTACTGGGAGCTTAAACATTTACTAACAACTGCCTACATACATACATACTCGTACATACAATAATATTGCTAATCGCAATGTTGCCGGATGAAGGGGTTTATCTCTGAGATGGGTGAAAGACAAATTAAAATTAAATATTTAGTTAAATTTCGGATGTTGATCATATTGAACCCTTACTATTACTATGCAGGTCTTCCACACCTATTTGATTAAACTTAAAATAAGTTAAAAAGCGACCGCGGCTGTGACGAATCCTACTTAAAAAATATTTGTTAAATAAACCCCTTTTTATGTGCAACCATTATTTTATGAAAAAAAATCTGACTATCCGGCTTCAATGAAATAGTTTAAACAGCAATAAAAGTTTTTCGCATTTAAAACTCATATCATAGCTTATGTATCTTGGACATGGTAGAAAATGGCAGGATAGAGAATGCATTCAAATTTGCCAAATGACTAAAGTAATTGACAATTGTATTCTTTGAAATATAACAGTATTAATTAAAAAAACGTATTAGAATTATAAAATTATTTTTCTAAAACACCGATTTCTGAATTACACTTAACAAACAAAACATCCGATTGGTTGGTAATATTCGGTAAAAGTTATATTTAAGTTAGAAAGGATACAAGTCCGTCTCTAGTGCCTGGTCATATTCAGGTTACTTCTATAAAAATAGCTGACGTATATTATTCTCAAAGAAATTAGATATAAAATGACAGCTGGAGATTACAAAGCAGAACATACGAGTATATTTTGGTGTTGTTAAAACCAATATAAAATAGATGCCGTATCTAATGTACTTATTGGTCTACATATATCGGTTACATTGAGATTTCCCATTTATTTGACCTTACTGCCATTAAAAATGGTCAACAAATTTAGTAATGCGTAAAACTATTTCCTAACAGCACTAGAAGAAGAACTACGAACAAAAATCGTATAATATTTCAGTAGTATCGGAAACACTTTCCGAAACTTTTTCAAATGCATTCAAACCTGAGAAGCAGATCCGACTGTAATGAAATGTAATGCTTCCATTAAAATTTTTGATTTTGTTAGCCCACTCCCTAAGGTCGTGAAGTAAATGCTAAGCAAATTTAAGAATTATAGTACATGTTTTCGTAACAACAATACGGATTGGAAAAATTACAAAATGTATATTAGCTCCCACTTCTCACAAAAAATTTTGTTAAATTTCGAAAATAATTATGAAATCAAATACGTTGTGTATATTTCTACACACATATGTGCATACCTATATCCGAAAAAACACTGATAGGTTGTCTTTACTCCTCGAAATATAGTCTCGTTTATATTTAGAAAGCATAGAGTCCGTTAAAAAAGCAGATTGCTAAAAATTTCATTATTCAAGGTTTCGACTGCTTCTTGGGAATTGTAATCAAAGTCTTTTCTGTAGACCCATTGATAGATTTACGGTTAACCTGTGCAACCCATTACCACTTACTTCAGCGTATCTCAATTAGTATTGACTTATATTACACCTTCAGTATAATAATTCGATTTTATATTTGCTTGGACACCAAATTCGTCATATATAACTAAAAGTATGGTCACACATGGCAAATATTTACTCAAAAAAGAGTAATCATTTATTTTACCACAAATTGGTTTGACATTGTTTACTCTTTCAAAAATTTTACAAGATCAAACAGCATCAAATTAAAAAATCTAAATATTTGTTGGGTCTTGTCCTAAATAAGTTTTTTTTTTTTAATAAATAAACGAGTTCAAAAATACGTTTATTTAGTGGTTACGCCTTTTTCGGCAAAGTAATCATTTGATAAAGTCTTGCATGTTGCTCTTTATTTCGCTGAAGGAGGGCCAGGTTTCGCATCTACGAATAAGACTTTACTTTTAAAAAGACAAAGTTTTGTTCTGGTACTTATTTGATATATTTGTTTACAAGCTTAATGAAATGTGACTGCCCAAATAGCAGAATCTGCCTACCGATTCCATGAATTTATCATATACACTAGATCCCCGATATGCGTCTATCCTAATTGCGTCGTTTTGATTCCGATTTGCGTCGACTTTGAAATTTTGTGTCAATACATCTGTATAGAAAAAAATTGATTGGATTTGCATCGTTTCGGTTTGCGTCGCATTTCCCCGGTCCCTATTAACGACGCAAATCGGGGCTCTAGTGTACTCGTAAAGCAAAACGCTGTGGATTGAGAACATGACAACTAGGGCATATAAAATTACCGAAATTTGCTTTTACCGGTAAACGGTAAATTTTTTATTTAAAAACCGGTTTATCGGTAATTTACCGGTAATTCTGTTTAATTTTAAGTTTATCAGTAACAAGTAAAATAAATGCTTAAAATTGTGTAAAGAGTATTGTTATATATTAAAGTAATAAAACTTTTAATGCATTGTTCAACATAGTTATTTAAAATAAATGTAATTATTAATAAAACAAAATAAGAATGTTAAAATATATTATATCATTAAGAGAAAATTTTAATTTTAGAATAGATCTGCGTGTGTATTAAAATATGCTCGCAATAGGCAAATGGTGTCAATTGTATTGTCATTAAGGCTGGTTCTAATTTTTGTGCAAATTAACCCTGCTGCAGAAAAAGCTCTTTCTGATTCCACACTCGTCGGCTTTACTGTCAACAGGTGGTTGAACGCTATCGTCAGATACTTTCCACGCTTTTGTTCTTTTTCAAGGAGTGCGATTTCTTTTTTTATTACTTTTGTTAAAATCGTGGTATTGGTTACGTTGGAAATTTTATTCAATTTTATTTTATTTTGATTTTTAATGGCCAATTGTAGCCTGTCTTTCATTGTTAACTGGGTTGATTCAGGGATTTTTTCTACATCATCAGAAGACTCGTTTGAATCATTTGTCGAGTTACATTCGTTTCTCATGTTCAATATAGAACGAAGCGTTACAATAGTTTGTATCAATGAAGGTTTATGTAGTTTTAACCTAATAATAAAAATAAAATATTTCTTAAAATATAACATTTTATATTTAAATTTAACTTCAATTGGAATGAAATATTTATCAACAATTACCGAAATTGCCGGTATTTTTCTTTTAAATTTACCGGTAAATTCGGTAATCAATACGACCGGTAAAACCGGAAAATCGGTTAACCGTTTACCGGTAATGTAACCCCTAATGACAACTCCTGTCTTTGGGTTTGGCGTGTACTATTTGTTTTGGGAACAATACCCTTAATTTTAAATTATATACGAGTGATAATTTTAAAATAAGTAAACAAACATTTTATTTATTTAAGCAATAATAAAGTATTTAAAAAATATCTTGGTATTCTAATTTTTTAGACTGGTTACAAGGAATGGTGTAATTAAACAAGGTGAGTGCAAATCGGCAACAAATACAACACAATACAGAAACAACAGGCATTTTGTTGGTGCAAAATAAAGCACTGCTGCCAAAAACACTTGAAAAAGTATTACTTTTGACATAAGTAAATTGTAAACAAATTCAGTCAGCTGTGCTATTGCACTCAGCTTGTATGCAACAGATCAGCTGATTATTAATTCGCTTTGAAATAATAAATCCATTTGTCAAACTTTGTTTTGTTTACATTTGTTATTTAAAATAAAAATCGAAATAAGGAAAACTAAAAGAGACTGAACAAGTAAAATTAATAAAAATAAATTGTGTATTGTTATGGTTAGGAAAACCGTTAAATTAAAACGAAACAAATTGAATTAATTTTGCTTATATTTCAATTCGCTTGGATTTTGACATTTCACATACATATTAACAAAAACAAAATGCCTGTTGTTTTTTGATTGTTGTATTTGTTGGCATGTTGCATACACCTCTTTAATACGCCTTGACTGGGGACAAACCGCAAATTTGATCTGGCTATACTGATTGCAAGTAAAAAGCAATGAAAACAACACAGAACAAACTAACGAACAGTAAAAAATATGGCCAACAAACATTATTTTGTGCTACGGGTAGTATTTCAATATAGAGAGAGCCAAAGAAACAAACAATGTTGGCCTAAAGTGTCTGTGGAGGGAGACGATGCAAAAACTATGAGTAGAATTCATGCAGCAGAGCAAAAGCGCACCACCAGTACAACTCTAAGCCAGTTAGTACGAGACGTGTACGAGCACTAGTAAATACGTTTGGAAACATAAAACACCATAGAAAACAGATGCGAATTTTGTTGAAGCCGTAAAACCAGTTAGTTGGATGGATGGATGGATGGTTGGTTGGTTTGTTAGTTGTTGAATTATTCTGTGTTTTTTACTTTGTTTTTTTTTTGTTTTGTTTTTGTTTGCCTTATTGTTTTTGATGTTGTTGTGTGTTTTTGCTTTTTCTTTGCTTTGGCCCAGCTTGATTGTGACGACTCTACAGACTAGACAAACAACAAATCAGTTGAGCTTTTGCAAACGACTACGGAAGGTGTATTTCAGTCAATTTAGTTTTGCGTGCGCGTGTGTAATTTCTATCCACATTCAGCTAATATCAACAAAGTTTTGTTATAATTTTCAAAATATAAAGCAAATTCAAAATAAATAAAAGTAATAAAAAGTTTTTTATCATAAAATTTCCAAAAAAAACAAAAACTTGTTTTATTTTCTCCTAAAAACTTGAAGCATATTGCTTTTTAATTTCGAAAATTGCATAGAATATGTTGAAATAAATTTCACACAATTTTATTAAAAATAAATAAACGTCAACTGTGTACAAACAAATTACACATTTAAGTGAAATTTTGCATAATTTGTTTTGTTCTGTAACGAGTAAAATTGTTTGTTTTTTTTCAAAATAAATAAATAAAAAAGCAAACAATCAACAGCCTTGAAAACTGCTGCTGTTGCAAGTAAAAATTATAAAAAAGAAAATCATAAAAAATTTTACTAAAACAAAAAATTAAAAAAAAAGTGAAGCTTCAATAAAAAAATAACTTGAAACTCAAAAAAAAAAGAAACTGAAAAAAGTAAAACAACAACGACAACAACAGCAGCAGAAACAACGAAAAAAAAAAGTAAAACAATACCCTCATTTCTTCAAGTGACTGACTGCATTTACAAACAACGACCGAAACCTTGTGTCTTGTGAAATGTATCTTACGGATGCACATGACAATTTTTAACAAATACACACTCGTCTTGTAGTTGTTGTTGCTTCTCACTGCTTACTGCTGCCACTAAAGCTGCCGTTACTGCTTCTAATGTGTTTATATAATTACTTACTAAAATAAATATAAAAAAAAGCTCCAAATTAGATGCAACTTATTTTATTGTCTTAACAATTTTTATATTTTAAGTTTTTCTTTCGTCTTTACTCCAAAGTGGCTTCGTTTTTATTGTGCCACAGAAAATAAGTGAAAACTATTTAAATAAATAAATAAATCGACTTACAGTTTATTTATAACAACATTCAATTAAATTCTTAACCCTCCGCTTAGATATTCATTGGAATTGTGTTCATTTATTTTGATTTTGTTGTGTTTTTTTTTGTTTTTAAATTCTTCTTCGAAAGTGAATTTAACTTGAGACAAATTTTTTTTTTGTATCACAAAGCTTGATTTATATAATTTATTAATATTCATTCTTTATTAATAAATAATTTGTTGTTTTTTCAATTTATGCTTAAAAACCTTAATAAGAAAAAAAATCCACAAAAATTTAAAACATTTCTTTTGATTTTGAAAGAAATTTGTTTTCAAGAATTATATTTATTGGCCACAACATATTATTTGCATACATCTGTATATTTTATTGTGCTTCATTTACCGTCTAGTAGAAATACGACAATATAATAATTTTGCTAAAAGTTTGCTGTATTTTGAGGAACCAGCAGAACGTGTTTGAGCAATACCGATAGTTTCAGATTGTTAACAAAAAGGTAAGTCGGAATTAGCTTTTTTTTAATTAAATTAACTTCATTCAGATTTTAAACGTTTTGTAATGAAAATTTTCTGAAGAATTTATTTCTTTTGAAGTTGGGATGGTTGTTTTTGGGGAATTCGTTTGAGTTTTTAGTACAAAATTATATTTTGCATTAGACTTTATAAGTTATATTTACCAAAGAACTTCATATAACTACAATAAATTGTAAAGCAAAATTAAGGATATCTTGATTACTTAAAGGTAAAGAAAGGGACTATGCACAGTGAACTCATTTTCAGTACAGGTAAGTTATTGACTTTGAAAGTAGTTGAATAATAAATTTCATGCTTTTAAATAATTTTTCACTCACTGCAAATAATTTAAGAATATCTGGGACACATTGGGACATATTTAATTTTAAGCATTAGGAACTATATCGGTTGTTTTCAAAGGTAGAATTAACAGGGACGAATTCGGTTAAAAAATGTATTTTGGTACTTATATCTTGAAAACTAAGAAATAAAGCTTAAATAAAAATAAAAAGAACCAATAAGGGTAATAAGGGCAAAATATAATTCATGAAAAATTATTTAGTAAATTATGATAAATTTTAAACATTGATTTATGACCGGATATTATTTTGTTTAAAAAGTTTGGTACATTTTTAAGATAATCAGTTATGCTTGGTTTCAGTCATATCTGTATCCTACGAACTTTGGGAAATATGGACTAAATGTGGAATTTTCTGCAATACTGAACAAAGGTAAACATAATAATACCTGTTCGCCCTTCTAAAGATAACTTTCTGTATTTTCTATAATAATAAGAAAAAAAGACATAAAAGAATGAAATCGTTCCAGAAGGTTATAGATCAAAGTTTCAGACTACCTCGATATTTTCAGATATTTTTTGCTATTTTTTTTTCAAACATAATGCAGATAATACCATTAAATTCAGCACACTTTATTATACCATTCACCTTCATGAGAAGGGTATATATAAGTTTGTCATTCCGTTTGTAATTTCCACAATATAATTTTCCGACCTTATAAAGTATATATATTCTGGATCCTTATAGATAGTTGAGTCTATTCAGCCATGCCCATCTGTCTGTCTATCTGTCTGTTGAAATAAATTTTCTGAAGTCCCCAGATATCTTCGGAAAGTTTGCTATTTAAAATCAGCAAAATCCCTCCATAAATAACGGAGATATGGGCAAAAATGCGAGACAACCTCTGAAGATTTCATCAAAAAAACAGATGGCGTTCTTAAACCGTAATATAAGTGTGTAAAAAGTTTTCGAAAACTTTAAGTGTTATCTTAAATCTTAATATAAGTGTGTAAAAAGACAGTGTGTTCATTATACCCTTTTTTAAATCCTTTTCTTTACTTTCACATCGGAAAATCAAATCTTGTAACGTCAATTAAAATGGATGAAACTTTACTGGCATACATATTCCCGATGACAATACACGAATACATGGGCGTAACCAGGCTAAAATGTAGGGGTGGGGGCAAATTTTTTTTTTGATAACATGCTTTTTTGACTGCCTTCTACTCAATGCAAATGGATAAAACTTTGTAGGCATTCATACTACCGATGGCAATACACGAATACATGGGCGTAGCCAGCATAAAATCTAAGGGGGGGGCAAATTTTTTTTTGATACAGGGTTTTTTTAAAATGAGTGTAACTTTTCACCTATTGGTCGTAGCAAAAATTGTCCAAAGGACTTTAGATAGCTATTTCTTCAATCATTCCAAAAATATTTTTTTTTTTAATTTTTAAAAAAAAAATTTTAATTTTTTTAATTTGGGCCCTTTTTTCTTAAAAGAAAGCTTATACAATTTACTTTAAGACCTTTATAATCGGTTAATGGGATGCGAGTAGGATATCTATCAAAAAAATTATATTTTAACTCAAGAATAAGATTTTTCAATATTTGGCACATTTCATTTCATTTTAATTTTCCCCCATTTTTTTATTTTTTTTCTAAATGGAGATTTTTTTATTTTTCCTCAAAAGAAACTTTAGACCATTTCCCTTCACAACAAAGGCTATATAAGATTCGGCATAGCCGAATATAGCACTCTTACTTGTTTGAAATCGTTTTTGTTTGAAATTTTGTGTTTCCTTAAGCTGATTTCTAAAATTGACCATACATTTAAGATACCAATAAGTAAGGTCTGGCGACTGTGGTGGCGGTGTCATCTAATGTACGCAGTTATATATTAGTTATCTGCTCTTTCCAACAAGTTGTTCTTGGGTATCTGAAGGTACTTCGACTTGTTCACCGTTGTTTCAGGATTTGATAAACTCCCAGTACCAGCATCTGATATACAGGCCCAAACCATGACACTGTCACCACCATGTCATTTCGGTTTTCCTTGTTGAGTTTTGTATTTGGTTTCTGCCAAACATACGGCATGCCATCTGAACCGAATATGTTAAACTTAGTTTTATCAGATTCCTTTCAAACATGTTCTTTGGCGAAATTTGACCTACACAATCTGTTCTTGGGATTTATAAACGGTTTATTGCGTGCAAAAGAATGCTGGCGCAAGACAAGACGAACTGTTCCAACACAACATTGTTTGCCCAGATCAGCTTTAACTTTGGAGATTTGCTCTTGTTTTCTTAAAATGTGTTTTCTTTCTGCCGTTGTCTATATTAAGTTGACACTTGACGTTAAAAAATCGGACTCTGAATTCAACAGAAAATAGTGATAGAAGTAGAAAAAAAGAAAAGAAAAACAACGCTGCATTTAGTTATCGGTAAAGTAGAATTTGACTGCAAAAAATAAGCAGTGATGTAAAAAAACGAGCATACACTGGTTATAGGATTAGAATATCCTTATTCTGTGCTTTCTATTCAGTCTTAGTGCAAATTTTATTCTTATTTTATGTAAGACAATCTTAACAACCAAAATAATTTATTTGAAATGTTTCGAAATTTTATTTCATTTTGACCATTTGTAATTCATGTAATTACCAATTCTTACCATAATTTACAGATTTTGTCTGATTTTCATAACACTCTTGAGTTTAATGTAAAAATGTTTTTTTAATTTTATATTATATTAACGATTTATAAACAGGGTATAAAGAATTTGAATTTGATCTCAATAACATTAATAACACTATGCGACAGTCAAAATCGGGAAATGTTATATCGGTAAAAAAAAAGTTATACGTGTCCCGGCGTTTCGCTGGGTCACGTCTAGGAATCGAGATATATCGATTTGAAGTTAGTAAGTATATATAGTAAATTTGTCACGTTTTAGGCTCTTTTGTTTGTCATAACTCCAGAACCACTAGTCCGAATAAGCTGAAACAAATTTAAGAAAAAAAAATTAAGAATTACAATTCCTTTAATCTATTCATACAACGTTTCGCTACATAAGCAACAGTTTCGCAGTAATAAATAAATATATGAAGAAGAAAACTATTCTTTGCCTAAAAAATTTAATTTTTTTATTTTTAATTCATAAAAAATCCAAAACGGTAAAAAAAGTGTCAAGTCCTATTACTTTCACGTAAAATCGCATAACCTGTGAACAAAATGAGACATAAATCATGAAAATCGATGAACACGTTTCGCTTTTATTCACAATTAAGTAAAGGTATGAATTTCAAAAACTTGCTCTAGATATGCACAAAATGTACAAGTTAATTTTTCTCCGGTTTTTTAAAAAAATTTTGTCTATAAGAATTATTCGTGTCGAATTTTAACCTGGTAACTATATTAGTACGGGATTTATACGTATTTAAGTGAATTTTAGATATGGAATTTATATTCGTTTTGCTCACACTTTATTTATTTATCATAAAAATTACGTGTACAAAATTTCATGGCAATAACTGCAATACATTGCAAACAATTTTAAGAAAATTTTTTAAAAATATCAAATTTTTTAAAAATATCAAATTTTTATGGAGTCTGTCGCACATTTTAGTCCATAACTCTGGTTCTACCAGACCGACGGAGAATTATAAATGGGTTTTTGTAAACTCTGTTAATTTTGGTTGTGCCATTTGGACGAGAGAGTGTTTGACACAGACAGACAGACAGACGAATAGACGGGCATACCTCTGTCGACTTAGAATTTCATAAAGATCAAGAATATACATACTTTGTTGGGTTAGTGTTACACACGGAATGACAAACTTATGTATACCCTCATTCACCACTTATGGTGGTAGAGGGTATAAAAATGTTTTAGCCATTACTTTTTTTTTCTAATTTGTTGTCAACAGCTGAATATATACTATATTGCAGAGTGTTACTTACTCATTACTTTTCACTCGATAGAGGATTTGAATGGCTTGTATACTTTATATAACACCATCAATGAAATTCTTTAACATATTCTAGAAATAGCTCATACAAAAATCAGCTTGTTACAACTATTCTATAATTCCAAAATTAGTAAATTTTTTTTACATCATTTAAATTATAAAATTGGTTGAGAAAAAATCTCATTTGTAATATATGCTAGAAACACAACTGGGACAAACGACGAATTGTTAGTTGCTCAAAAAATAAAACACATTTGTGTGTATGAAAATATACTTAGTAACGGCGTCGGCTGAATACGTCATATGCGGCGAACTTTCAAATAGAGTCTTTCTGCTTTGAGGAAGAAGTTCTGGAATGGAGCTACACCACACATTTTTCTAGGGCAAAAGGTATTTTATCAAGGTATTTTATCACTAATACATTTTATATGCATATATTTTTTTAATGAATTATTAGTCTGCGAGTTATTCTAAGTTACTTTTCCCGAGTATCGTGCTTCGTAGACCTTTGAAAAATTTTGCCATTTGTTATTACTTTTAAAATTTATGAGTTATTGAAAATATAAAATATAAAAGTAAAGACATGACACTATGCCATATTTCAGAATATATTAATACAGCTTTATTCGATTATGGACAACAATTTCCTTCTTCTACTAAAATTGTAGAGAAAAATTTTACTTGGACAATAAAACATAAATAAAATTTAAAAGTTTCAATAATTTAAATTGAGTTACGTTAATGTTACTTGTTTGTATTTTGTTTTCTGTCTAGTCTCATAAACACTTTCCACTTTATTTCACAGAGTAACAAATTCGATAGTCGTAAAAGAAATAAAAAAACAGTCATATATCAGCAGAAGAAAAATAAAACTAAAATATGTACATTTAACCCATATTTGCTTTATGTAAAATTTTTATTGCTTTATGTAAAAAGTTTTAAAAGTGACATTGAGAACAATATTTGATGTCTCACGTCATTCTATACATGCTTAATTTATAGTTTAGGTTCATTAAATTGAAAAATTCAAGAGATATGAAAACAATGTTTCTAGTTTCGTTATTACAAAAGTACAATTAAGTGTCATGAAATCTCCGTTGCACGTTTAAAAATAATTTAATTTCTGATTGCGAACAATTTAAAAAGTAACATTAAGGAAATTATAATGTGAAATATTAATTATTAGTTAGTTATCATTACTACTAAAAGCTATAGTTTAAACTAGTTCATTCAGGCTATATTTGGTTCTTACTTCAGTCAGAAGCAGACCAGCTAACATTTTTGTTGTGTAAGTTCTTTAATATTTCTTATTATAGTTTATTTGACCTTTTTTATTATTATTATTATTAATATTTTAGTAATTGTTCAAGCTTACGAGGGCGGCTCGGAATCTTTTTAGTCTACACAGAAAGAGAATAATTAGTTTTTCAACAATATTTTTATTTTTCAATATAATCTTCTGAAACTTTTCCTCATGGCTCAAAATAGTGGTTTACAACTGTAATTGTATCTTCATTTGAGGTAAAATGCAAATTTAACATTTCGCACCCTAAATACAAAAGGGTCACAACTCAAAATACTAAAATTTTGAGGAGAAACAGAACAAGTTCATCGTGCACAAGCAACACACAAAAAAATAGACATAACTGTACTTTTCCAGCTAAAGAAGATAGTGATGTGAAAGAAATTTTTGCAGTAGTTAGAGATGTGTACTCTGAATTAATTTATGGAAAAAGGTCAGTTTTGGAAAATTTTGAGTTGTGACCCTTTTGTATTTAGGGTGCGATGTGTTCATAGAACAGATGGAGGTTTCCAAAACACTTTCTTCTGTTTATATCGTGATTTTTGTTTTAGGCTTAGAAGATTGCGAACCGCCCTCGTAAGGTCTTTTTTTAAATTTTAAAAAAAGCTTGAACAATATAAAAAAATAATTCCTTAAGCTTGAACAATTACTAAAATATTAGTAAGTTCTTTAATTTAAAATTGCCAAAGTGTCACTGGATAAGAAGTTTAAAATTTCTCTTTCACTTTTAAGTTACATTAAGTGCAATTTTTTAAAATCCTAAATTTTTTTGAAAATTTGTTTGACAAATCTGCAAAAAAATTATCAAATTGTTTATCTAAATTTGTTTTTTTTTGTGTTACTGTAAATTTTAATTTCCAAAAACGACCAAATTTAGTTGAACACAGCCTGTATCAGAAAGTACCAAACACCTATTTAAACCTTTTAAATGGATGGCTGATATATTGAATGTTTGTGTCGTTATCAAATTTTCCCCTTTTTACCATATTAATTGCAAAATAGCTATTCGAAGCTTAGAAGTAACTCCTCCAAACTTTAAAACTAGAATATTTGCCTACACTTGAGGCTAATGTAATAAATTCAATAAATGTTGTCAAAGGTATAACAGTATACCTAAGTTCATAATAACTGATATAACATGGGTTAAAACAAATGCACTCAGTTGATGCTGTTTGTATAATAAAAATACAAAAGCAAATTAAAAATAAACAAAATAAAATAAAATGAAATGAAATGCCGTTAATTCAAATAGTAATTTATTAATATTTGCACAAATTAAGCAGATGTTAAACACACAAAATGAATGACAAAAGCAACAAACCGCTTCGAACAAATGCACGATTATTTACAAATCACATTCACCTGTGTTTAGTTTTCATTTCATTTCACTGCCACCAATTTACAGACAACACTTTACCGAAATAAATATTTAATTAATGTGATTTACAGATAAATACTCGTACATTTACGACAAATGTTAAATAATTTTGTTTAACAAACTGCACAATGGATTAAATAATCGACTGGCATCTATTGACGTTTTTTATATTTTCTTTTTAAGGGGGAGGGGCTTTTGGATGTTGTTTTGTTTTGCGTAAGTTTCAAGTCAAGATTAGATAATTTATTATTGAATTGAATTGAATTTGATAAGAAATAGTTTAAGTTATTGTTGGGATTTGATATTAAATTTTGTATCTATACAAATTATTTAGTGTCTTAATAAAACATTTTTGCTAAATAAATATATGCAAATATTTTTTGTAGTGGATTTAAAATTCTTTGGAATTACTATTTTTTCTTGCATGTTATTTCTTGTAAATTATGTTATTTAGTTTAGTTCAATGGACTTGATGTTGAGGCCTAATATGAAAAGAGTGCTTTATTTACTTCATTTACAATTTATGCTGTCTTTACCATGACCTAGTAGATTTTATTTATATTTGAGTTTAATAAAATGTCAAAATACTATTTTAATAAAACAATATTAAAACTTTCCACTAAATTTTATGAATTGTTAAATCAATTTACTAAAATTACTAAATCAAATCAGCCACAAACAAATAAACAATCTATTAAACGGTTGAATAGAAATTACAGTTAAATAAACATCACACAACTGGTGGAGCATATTGATAATAAATTTCAATACCAGAATACAATAGTTAACAGCAACATGTTCATAAATATTTATATTGTTTATTTGCCCGTTTTAATTGTCAGCATTTAAGCACGTTTGTATGTTTACGAACCATGAATTTCTTTCAGTTTCAGTTTATTTCTATTTAATTTTTTCAAAATGATTTAATTGCAGATCAAATGATAATTTCACTTTTAAACGATTAAAGTTTTTTATATTTTTGAATTTTATTAGTTTTTAATTGCATGTAATTTTGTTGGATATGCAAATAATTTGCTTTTGTTTAAGTTTTTTATATTTCTCAGCAAAATACCAGTTTGTTTCTTTGCCTAAATTATTTATTTCTTTCGTATTAAGTTTTATAATAAATAGTTGAAATTATTGTTTAATTGTTTTTTTTTACAATTTCTGTATAAAGTAGTTTAGCTGATGTTTTAATTTAAAATCGAATGTATTCAAAGTGACTAGAGCTCATGTTACATTCTCCTTTTTATTAATTTTTTTTATTGTATTTCTAATTTGGATTTAATTTGTTTTGTAGTTTATTTTCTAGCTGTTGTGGTTGTTGTTTTATTACTATTTGTTTTATTAATGCGGTTATTGACTGTTAACTCTTTTGATTTAAAGTTGGTACAAACAACCACAGAAAACGAAAGACTTAGAAACCAAACTTGTTTTTGCTAAAATTTGGTTGTATTAAATTAAATTTTATAGCCACCACCGTCAAAATATAGCTTTCAGATCACCAAAAGTAAGATAATAAGGATCCTTATAAATTTATACATTTGTAAATTTTCAATGCAGATATTAAATATTTCTAAAATATGCGCTCCTCAATAGATATGTTTGTAATTGGATAGATGCCAAACTGAAATAATAAGAGATTGTCAACACTTAAAGGATCTATTAAACTGATGTTTGCTTTTAGACGTGTATGTAATCGAAATAAAACGAAATTAGCAACCGGTTTATTGGCTATGAATGTTTGTTACCCACAAAATTAGACAAAGCCAAATACATATTATATATTGAAAAAAAAAAAAATCAGTACACTGTCTTGTAGCAGCCAGAATTCACAAAAATAGATGTACATCCAAACTGTTTTGGTTAACTGGTGGGTATATAAGATTCGTCAAAGCTGAATATAACATTCTTACTTAAATTTAATTTAATATTGTTTGTAGCTAAATTTCACAGATTTTTAATTAAACTTGTTAATTATTTTACTATTATTAATTAATAAATTTTTTATACCTGTCAAAAAAAAGCATATATGTATGTATGTTTGTGTGTATATTGGGGGCCAGTTATTATAGGAAAGGACTTAGCCGAATGACAATTTCCAAAATATTCTCTGGTCAGAAATGTTTACTATCGGTGAAGAAGGAAATATTTTTTCCCAAAAAGTTATTTTTTTTATTTCTTTTTTTTCTATTTTCTGAAATATAAGCCATGAAATTTTGCACAAATTGTTCCTATAATAAATTGGCAAACTCAGAAAATGGTAAGAATTAGTTCATGATTAGTTTATAAATATTGGCTTATAATTGTACAGTGATTTCTTTATATTTGAACTTCCGAAAAACACATTAACCATCATAAGTATGGATTTCAAACTCAAAGAAATCAAAATTTAATTTATATATTGATTCCTATGGTTCCAAGTTGGAACAAAGGGCCGTAACAAAATTCTTCCATTGGGATCTGTCCTGTGCGATTAGTCTGATCTCAGACCATGTTCTTCCTGTTTCGCTAATCTCGGATTCTAGTTGCCTTCTCCAGGTGTTAGCTGGTCTACCTCTTCTTCTGCTGCCATGAGGGTTCCAGTCAATTGCCATCTTTGGTATATCATCATGGGGTCTTCTCAGAATATGGCCAACCCAGCTCCATTTCCTCTTTGCAATTTCTATGCGAATCGGTATTTCACCTGTTCTTTGCCAGAGGTCTCTGTTGGAAATTACGTTCGGCCAAAATATTCGCAAAATTTTTCGTAAGCAACGATTAACAAATACTTGCAGGGATTGGATATCGCTTGCAGTAGAGTTCCAGGACTCGCATCCATATAGCAGGATAGAGCGAACATTAGAGGAGAAAAGACGAAGCTTGGTTTTTGTATGTATTTGTGGTGACTTCCATACTCTTTGTAATGCACCAAAAGACTGTTTTGCTTTCCTTATGCGAGATGCAATATCATCACGTGAGCCGCCTGTTGTTGATATGATACTTCCTAGATAGCAAAACGATTGGACATCTTTGAGTTCTATGTTGTTTACTCGAAACTTGGAGAGATTAGTCGAATTGATACGTAGAGCCTTAGTTTTGTCAAAATTAATATGAAGACCAACACCCGATGCTAGCTGATGTATCTGGTCCAATTTGGCTGACATGTCGGTAAAGTTGTGTGCGAGTAGGCAAATATCATCAGCATAATCAAGGTCTTCCAATCGACCATTCATACCCCATGTAATGCCTCTTCTTATTCGGGTTGCTTGCCGCATAATTGAGTCCAATACAATATTGAATAACAGAGGAGATAGGATACATCCCTGTCGTACCCCAGTGCTTACACCAATCGGATTGCTTAACATACGTTCATGCAGTACTCGACATGTTGAGTTGCCATACAGAGCTTTGATTAAGTCGATTAGCACAGGTGGAACTCCCTTGCATCGAAGTGCGTGCCAAATTGCCTGATGGTGGATCGTATCAAATGCTTTGGCGAAATCGATAAATATCAGGTATAGTGGAGATCTCCATTCCACCGACTGTTCCACTATGATCCGTAGACTATTTATATGGTCGGTGCAAGATCGGTGTGGTCTGAAACCAGCTTGCTCATTTCAAAGATCCGCTGAAATTGATGATGCCAGTCTAGCATGGAGTATATTCGCTAAAACCTTATTAATCATGGTTAAAAGAGTTATACCCCGCCAATTTTTACACTCTGTTAAATCTCCTTTCTTGGGTAATTTTATTATCACTCCTTCACTTAGTTCAGCAGGAAGAGAGTGTGATGTCCAGAAGTCTCTGATAATAGGGTAGATTATTTTAGCGCTAAGAGTCGGATCAGCCTTAAGCAGTTCGGGGTTAATATTGTCTACGCCTGGTGCTTTGCCAGTCTTCAGTGCACGGATTGCAGTGACAATCTCAATTTCGTCTGGACAGATTGTATTTATGTCTAGTCTGATTTGGTGTGAAGTACAGTGACATTGCCAGACAGTTGCAGGTTGCGGAATTGACAGTATGCCGGCATAATAGTCGGACCATATTGCCAGTTGCCGCTCCGTGGACGAGGCAGTTCCTCCCATCGGGTCCTTAAGCGGATGTGTTGTTGAACGGGAGTACCCTGATATCTGCTTTGCAATTTTGTACAAATCCTTGCTTCGATGTGTATCGGCAGCTGATTGTGCTTCTATGGCCATATTTTCAACCCAAACCCGCTTGTCTCGCCGCGCACTTCGTTTTACCTGGCGATCAAGGCTGGTATACTGTGCCTGTAGGTTAGATTTAGCAGCTCTTGTTCGGGCAACGTTAATGGAACCCTTAAGTTGTCTTCTATCTTCAATAAGTTGCCAGGTAGCGTCTGAGATCCATGTTCTACGCTTAGGTTGAGGATGACCAAGATGTTGCTTCGCACTGTCTGTGAAAATGCTTTTTATAGCATTCCATTGGCCTCTATTGCTGTTCGGGATATCTTCATAGCAAGTCGTTAGGGAGCTAACGTAACTTCTGAGAATACTTGAGTATTTTAATTTGGATACATCGTATCGTCTTGGCAAAGACCGTGTTGTTAGTCGTCGGATTGCAGATGTCCTTAATCGTAACTCTCCTACAAGTAAATGGTGATCTGACGCTCCATCTGCCCCACGTCTATTGCGCACATCTAGTAATGAACCCCGCCACTTCTTGCTTATCGCAATGTGGTCGATTTGGGTTTCTGTTCTGTGGTCAGGGGAAACCCAAGTTATTTTATGCACATCCCTGTGAGGAAAAATAGTACCACCGATTGTAAGACCACTGGTTGCACATATTCCGGTAAATAATTCGCCGTTCTCGTTCATTTGCCCCAGTCCATGAGTTCCCATAACGGACTCAATATTCGTGTTAACTGAACCCACCTGAGCGTTGAAATCACCGGTAAGAAGTAAAATATCACCAGTAGGTGTGTCTTTTATTACCTTTTCCAGGAGGCTGTAGAAGTCTTCTTTGTCATTGGGATCTGAGATTTCAGTAGGGGCATAGCATTGAATGCATGTGATGTTGCGAGCCCGGGTATGCAGACGGATGGATATAATCCTATCAGAATGAGGTTTCCATGCCATTAGGGCGCTCTTGGCCTCTCTCGACAGAAGGAATCCTACGCCGTTCGATCGAGGGAGACCACTTGGCTTGCCAGAATATAAAAAGGTCAAGTCGCCGTCGGTTGTTATTGTGCCATTATCAGGCCACCTTGTTTCACATAAACCAAGGAAAAGAAGGTTAAAGTTCCTGAATTCCTTGCAAATTTGGGCCAATCTTGATGGTTCCAGAAGCGTTCTAATATTCCATGTTCCGAATCGTGTCCTTGATTTAAAGCTAAAAGTCGTCAACAGTTGGGGATCATTTTGGTTTCTATTTGTTGCGGTTTCTGTAATCAGTAGAGTTTAAGATGAACCGGTGATTAGCCGATCGCATCCGATTCTGGTACCGGGGCTGCCGGTTGTAGCATCCAGAAATGCTATAGGTTGTTGAGATTGGCTATTGAGTGGCGCCAATTACTCGCCACGCCGTTCCAAGGATCATTGGCAACTCGGGTATTTACAGGTGCTCTAAGCGAGACCCCCCGAGACTCTCCCCTTGAGACCGCTGAATTGTCCGCGACTGCTTATTTTATTCGCAGTTTCCCAGCATATCTGCTGGGGTTTCCACTATCCGCAACCCGTGGACGCGTCTGATAGCATTCAGCTATGCTTCCCGAGGCAGTAAGTACCATGTAGTATGTAATTTTACACATTATATGCTACTTAGCCACCACTTGGCAGAAAATTTAATTTAGTTTACACAAATTATTTGTCTATATGTAAAACTTCATTATTCATTACTTTGTAATGATCGGTCTATAATTGGCCATAGTTTCCATGTAAAATTCACTACCAAGAATAACTATAACGCTCATAAAACTCTTGTAAATAGAATTATTATTGGACTAAAATTCTACAAAAATAAGCTTCAAATATAAAAATAACTATACGATATTTTATAATGATCGGCCTTTAAAAGTTTATAGCAATAAGATATCGATACAAATTTTATTCAAGGATATTTGGGTATGACAATTTCCGCAAATATTCTTTGTTGAAAATAAATGTTTGGTATTAAAATAAGCAAAACCATTCCAACCAAATATTTTATAATAAAATACCCGTCCATCATTTATAAGCAATTAAAACACAATGAACAAGTAGAGCCAGAAAAAATTGGCATACAATTGGATCAAAATATATGAAAATCTTTGAATATAATTTGTTGACGAAATATTTAAATGGTTGATTCTATTGTAGTAAAGTGAAATTTAGGACAATTATATTCTAATGATTTTACAAGATTTTAATACATGTATTTCATATTTTTTTTTCTTATTTTTTTAACAAAAAAACAAAGTACCATAATTAAATAGTTGAAATTCTACTAGCTAATTTATAAAAGTGATTTTTTCACACTTTTGGAATATACTTTTGATAAGATTATATTAGAGAAAATTTTTAATTAGGCTTGAGTTCATTTTTAATTAATAACTCGACGAATACCACTTTGAAAACTATATTTTTCTAGAGAAATGGAACACTGAAATGCATTTTATGCCCTGCCAAGGGCTTCATCAGCAATGTTTATTGTTCAAGATCTACTTGTAAATATCATCTATTTAACTCACCATTTATTGAGAAATAGAATTTGGGAATTAACATATTTCTTTATTATTAATTAAAAATGAACTCAAGCCTAATTAAAAATTTTCTCTAATATAATAAATATAAAAAAGTTCGAAAAAATATTCTCTAAAAAAAAACTTTTGAGACGATTTTAAAGTAGACGTTTTACTTTTCAATAGATATTTAACACGTAATCAGTTTCAGAAATATAATCTAAATATGTAGTTGAATTTTAGCGTATATAAGGTAATTTTAAAAATAAAGTATTTTATTATTATTATTATTATTTAGAAGGCAAACAAGCTAAATATAATTAAGCTAAATATAGAAACGTCCGCAATTAAAAATATTAAGGGTCCTCATGATATTATTTAAAAGACTCACACACACATTACACATACACATACTTCGTAAATTTGCCCAACAATTTTGGCTCGTAAACTTGCATTGTGCAATTGTGCATTCAACTCAACAGCTGATTTTTAATTACTTTTGAAAAACATTTGAAAAAGAAAATTGTGTGATTTCGGGACTGTATGATGAACAAATGGCATTGCAAAGCGAAAATATTCCCCAGCTGCAAGAACATAAAAGAGAAATCTTTCAAAATCTCTTCTTTCGTCTTACGTTTATCTATAAGCAACCAAAAAATAAAAGTTACATAGTGATATACACAAATGGATTTATGCTTACCATCATTTTTACCGAAAACTTCATGTGTTAACATACCACAAACGGCAACTTGTTCAAATAATCTGAGTAATTCAGTTTTATTTCTTTCTTTAGGCATTTTTAAAAATAAATATCTTTTTTAAAACCAACATTTTAAGTTTATTTTATTTTTTCTTTTTTTAGTTGACGTTTCTCACAAACTGACGTTGTTAGATTGCACAAAACTTAAAGAGGGGCTTCATGAAACGAGTCTCGCAAGTTTGCCTAATTGCACAAACGGCAATTTTAAGCAATATCATGGATACTTATTGATTTCAATAAAATTTGTTCAAAAAACAAACAAAAAAAATTTTGCAATTTTTAAACTCTTCCCAATTACAAGAAAATTATTTTTATTTTTTTAATAAGTTTGTGCCATGAATTGTTCACTCGTTATTAAAACTACTTTCTAAACGAACTCGTACTTGCAATAGACCTCAAAAGTTCCCTCATTTTGAAGTGTTTTGTAGTTGGATAGGGTTTGGTACTCAGATTGTATGTCAGAGACTTCTAATGGGAATATAGAAAAAGGTCTCTATTATCAAAAAAAAGAAAAAAATATGTGTAAATTACACTTGATTGCAGCTTTCAGCATGTGATATCATATAATCATTTGCAGTTAAATTTTGTCATTGTGATAATGTTGGGAAATGCTAAACTTTTGTATTTTGTCTTTTATTGATTAGGATTATCATTTGCCTATTTTTAAATAACTAACTATAAGCTTAATAACCTTAGTGTGACCTGTAACTAGATCTGCTAACATACATTTTTAACTCTGGTTGAAATCAATGATCATCCCTTTTAGAAACTGGATTTTGTTGCCAACAGCGATTGAAATTCAAGAAAATCTTTAAATGAAACAGAACATATCTCATTTATATTAATGTTAAGTCAGAAAAGTTAATCTTTTATTTAGACGCAACAAAAAAAAAAAATCACACACACACACAATTTAGCAAGAATCATTTGTCATTTGTTAAATTAAATAGTAGTAAAAATAAAATACAAACATAAACAAACAACACAGAAACAACTACGGAAAAAAGGAATACCCGTAACCAAAGTGTGTCTTAAACTAATACTCGTAATGTAATTAATTTTATAACCACAAACGAATGGAAAAAAATACAGATTACAAAATCTTTGATTAAGAAGTAGTAAAAAAAAACAAACTGCAAAAGTTATATATACAACAAAACCAACAAAAAATTAGAAATAGAGACAGAAAAAGAAACACAAGAACATGTTTAAAAAACAATTTTTTTAATGATACAAACTGACAGGCTGCCAAACCAAACCAAACTGAACTAAAACCAAACGAAATAAGAAACTGTAATTTGCTTTTTAAACTTTTAAATCTTAAATTAATAAAAAAACTAAACTAAGATTACATTTCAGCTGATGCTTGTAAGGAAAAATTATCGAAATTTTGCAATCAGATGTTGAAATTTCTTTAAACCTAATGTCAGGGTTAAAGAACTTTGTTCGAGAAAAAAATAAATAAAAACTAATTTCAAACCTTTAGGAATTACCAGCGATTAAAATATAAATATGATTCTATGTCAGTATGAATATAGTTTACTAAGTCAACCGTAAATGTTTAAATTATTTAAGAACAAAAACCCACACGTTTTTCTTTATTTCACCATAAAATGTTCCCCTTAATTTGCTGCCAAACTCCTAGCAAAACAACAAACAAAATTTAAAGTTTATGATTTTATAATTTTGTTTCCTCCATTTTAATTCTTAATCAATCATAATATTTATGTTCAGATTTCAACTTTTTGCCATTTACAATAATTTTATTTGCCAACAAATGTCCAGCTTAAAGTCTGCAGAAAAAACGCAATAAAATTAATAACTTTTTAAACACATCTTAAGAACTCTGCTTGGTTATTCATTTAAGCAAAATATACCATCACTAATACAAGAAAATACAATAGAAAAAATAATAAACGTAATTTTTTCTCTCAAAGAGCATTACAACAAAATAAAAAATTTATCGTGAGGCAGATATATTTTGAAATACTAAATTGTATGTATGTAGTTAGTAATGTTACGTCCACATCTAGATACTTAGATAGACATGGATACTCTTAAAGTTCATAAATAATATGGCTATTGGATATTATGTACGTAGTTTGTTTGTATTAGGGTGAACCATATAGAACAAAAATAGAACAAATAAAAGTCGGGATTAATTTTAGTGATGGCGTGGGTTGTTGACTTGGCGCCACTTGTCCTCCTGGAACAACATTTCGTACAAAAGAAATTGGTTACTGACCTGTCACTGATTTGTATCTAACGCCGTTGGTGGATTGGTGTTGTCCTATATATATATTCTTGTTAACATAGTGTTAAAATGCTATTGGGTAAGTAGTAATGTGTAGTATTAACATTTTAACTCATTACTAGTTCTCGAAATAAAATTCCTGAAATCAAAATCGGTTGTACAATTTTAATAATAGTCATTAAGGGGCACCCTAATATAAAAATAATACCAATTTCCAGGCCTACAGAATGAGTCCTAAAAATAAAAGCACAAATAAGTTGAAGGAAACTAAAAAGCCACAAAGGCTTTGTGTATTTTATTATTATTTTTCTTTTTTTTTAATTTCATTGTGTAAATAAGTGATTTTGTTAATTTACTTTTAATTATTTATCATTTCTTCAACTCTCAAACAATTTCTAAAATGTTTTAAAAATAACCTTGGGGCAATATTGCATAATATTTGCATAATTTTTTTTTAAAGAGAAGTAACACTCAGGCAATTAATATGCCTATATATACTTGCGTTACTTTCTTTGGAAAGGGGATAGTTGAAGAAGTAAAGGTGGTGAAAGAAGAAAGCTTTATATCACAACTCTGCAGTTGCGCATTATGTTTGTTTTTAGTGCAGAATTGCAGCGCCTCTGGTGGTGAGTAGGCGCATTATTGTAATTATTTGACTTCGGTGGCGTTTCAATGCTCTACCATTTTTTTAATATTACATATTTTGTCTCTAGCGGTTTTGGTAACTATTTAAAGAAGTCTCTGAATATTGTGTTATTTAATCAAAGATATTTCTGGATGTAAACATAATTCATATGCCACCAAGGAGTTACACAGATGATCAGTAAGTCCTAAAACATTTTGCAATTCAGAAAACAATATGTCGCACACTCTTGCTTGTCGAGCAATTTTCATAAACGTGCAGCATTGATATTCACTGAAAATGTTTTTTATAGTTTTTATCGATGCCGTTTGTTTAGAAAAACTAATCTAGGATAAGGTATCATGATGTTTTAGGCAGTAGTATAGATAAAACTAAACGTATATGTTTTGCGTGCTCTGGTCCAAGAGAACTTTTGGAATGTGTTGTATTGGCAACATATGAAATTTGTAAGAAATTGCTATGACTATTTTATTTATAGTTGATTGGTCCATGGCGCCGATTAATGCTGTATTAGATAAAGTTTTGAAATAATTCCAACTCAGGTTTAGGTTTGATATTTCTTCGTTTAAAGTTAAAGATTTTGCCGTACATGGACTCTGTGACATTTATTCCTAGACATTATGTCTTTTTTATGGCATAATTCTCATTGGCATAATATAATTTTCTGATTGTCAGATTGTCCATGGACATAAAATTGGACATTACTTGTACTCAGAAATATCATTAATTAGTCAAGTAAGACGTGTGCCAATAAAAGTTGAACTGAATAAAGTTGAAACAATCATGTAACAAAAAACGAATACGAATTTCATGCTTAATTTATTGGATTTAAGCAAAAACTAAATATGTATATCACTATATAATTATTTAATTAACGAATATTTATTTAAATTATATCTGCGTTATACACACAATTTCTTGGCTTGTTTATTAGTTATTGTTGCTTTATTTGAATTTTGAAAAGTTCAATAAACTTATTTAAACCTTTAATTTCAGCATTAAAATGATACAATCAATTGTTCGTTATTTCTATATTTTAATACGTCTCTATAAACAGCAGATACGGATTCATGCCAGTGTGTTTCAATAATAATAACACATTTAACAGCCATCATCTATTTATAGCTGGTATCTATCTAAAGTTCTTTAATAATATTAAAAAATAAAAAGAAGTAACTATTTATACAAAACTTTAACATTTTACACGTTTCAATTGAGTGAACGCCTTGAACTTCCGCTTTAAAGAGAGAAATACACTGAACTACAGTCAAGTTAATGTTAAAGTAGAAGAATTACACAAGAAATGAATAAGAAACTAAATTAAAACTTTACACGAGTACAAGTGTAAGAAGACGAAAAAGAAGTTCAAGCACTAAATACAATAAATAAAATAAAATAAAATGATGTTGCTGTAGACAGTTTCCTTAACAATAAACACTTGATGCATTCAACATTGTTTAAAGTTCAAGTTGAAGGCACATATTTTCAAACAATTAGTCAGCCAGCCAGACAGACAGTCAAACATGCCGGCAAATACAGCCTGACATACGAGTACGTTTGTGCAAAGAAACATACATAACATGCATGTTGTGTGTTTTAAAACTTGGTAAGTGTGTATTTTTACACTAAACTTGGCTAAAACAAACCTGGCCGATTATTAAAACAGCATACGTACAATTTAAGTTAAACGCACTGCAATATTTACTCACACAACAAAGTTTAATGCTAATACCAAATATTTAATATTTACGAGTAAGTAAAGTTTTACAACTGCGTAAGAAGGAGATGCAAGTTGAATTAATTGTAAATTCCTACAAACTAATTTGCATATTATGCAACAACAGCAACAATAAAGTAAGTAAACCGTACTAAAGATTATTTAATTTTGTTGGATTTTGAACTTTTTGTTTGTTTTTTGTTTTTTTGCAAAGTTTGTTTGCGTTTATTTTTCGTGTTGCTTTTTTGTGTGAATTCTACTTAAAAGTTTTAAAAGTGTTAAAAATCCTTAATGTGTTTGTTGTTGCTGGAGTTGTTGGTGTCGGTGCAGCGGTGAGAAAATTCAAAAATTCCCAGAGTAAAAACTACAATAAATTATATTTGTTATTCTTTTGATTGATAGGAAATATCTTAAACTTATCTCTATAATTTGCAAGTAAAATAATACGTTAGAAAAACTATTAAGCAGGGTTACCTAGTTACCTTATTCATTTCAAGTTTCAAATAATTTCAATAAAGTATTTGAATGGATTTTGAATTCGAATTTTGACAGTGGCAGTGAATGTGAATGAATGAATTACTATTAAAAATTATGTCTTTTACGAAATCTTTCAAGTTCAGAATGCAGATTGTACTGAACATATTACTACAGCTAATTCTGTTTTTACACGGTAATTTGTATGTACGAGGAAACTTCGTGTAAAAAACCCGTGTAAAAAAGACATTGATCGTATGCAAAATTGGTGATTGGTTCCTTGTCTCGAAACCCTATTGAAATTAGTGAAAAACAAGGATTTTATAAAGCAACTATTCAGGTCTATAATACTAAATCACATACATATACACACATATGTAGGTACAGTGTGTTTTTACACACGCATATTTATTAAAAAATGTATGTACTTTAAGTTTAAAAGTAATGTAAAAAAATGTATGACAAGTTCATTTGATTGTACGCAGTAAAAGGGAATTCCCCTAAATGTATTTACAATTACAATTATAAGGTGCTGTAGCTTAATTGGTTAGCGTGGCCTGGGTTCAATTCCCAGCCGCTGCCACTCAAAAACAACATCAGTTTCTAATAATTATTAGTTTTCTCCTATCTATCATAACTAATATTTATCACAGCGCCCTACTTCGGTGGTATAGCATTAAAAAACGACAACGAAGTAAAATAATTAAATTAATAACTATTAATTAAGCTTTGATCAATGCGCCTACTCACCACCAGAGGCGCTGCAATACTGTACTATTAATAAACATAACGCGCAATTACAGTGTTGTCATATGAAAAGCTTTTCTCTACTTTCACCACCTATTCTTCTTTACCTATCCCTTTCCAAAGTAAGTAACACAATTAATTATTTAATATACATTTAATATAATATAATAATTGCCTGAGTGTTACTTCTCTTATAACTTGTATCCACAAAAAGGGAATTTTCCTAAATTTGTCATATGAACATATTTCACAAAAATTAAATTTAACAAAAAAAATTTAAGCTCAAAAGATTTTGAATCGTGCTAAATGGAATAAAATCGTACAAAAAAGATTAAAACCGTGTTAAATCGAAACCGTATAAAAAAAGACAGTGTAAAAACAGAACTAGGTGTACTCGTATATGCATACAATTTATCTAAAGCAATTTCAATAATGTTGGATTTTTTGAACAAAATTTTAAAAAGTTTGGAATTTATAGGAATGAGTAAACGAGATTCCAGTTGGACAACTATTTATATTAGAGAGCACAGTTTGGATTTGTAGTTCAGCTTGAGCCGGTCTAATCTTTTTTACTTTGTGTTTCTTCTTGGCAACTCTTCTGCGTCTCGTTATATTTATATTGGAATTGCATTCTATGAACTTTGACTTGTTACTTTTTTTAACCATATTGTCTTGATGTTTTCCCCTTTTTTTTGTTGATTTTCTATTCTGCACACGATAAAATTGTTGATGACGATGGTGATGATGATGGTTGGTGATGGCAAAGACTATGATTGTATAGTACAACTTTCGACTTAAGTCAGTAAATACATACATACTTACTCGTATATACAAACTGACAAACAAGTAGAATTATTTCCAACATCGTTTTATTTAACAAGATGTTAAATTTTAAAGAAATTTGTAAGCATATAATTTTCACATGATAAGTGTTAATTTTCAACTAAAATCACCACAATTCACCAGATATTCAGCCTTTTTTGTGCTCAAATGTTTAAACAACGTTCTTGAGATATGTATATTACTCGTAGATAGAAACGAACACATTTTTAAACTTTATTAAATAAAAGAACACATGAGAAGAAAATTTAAAAACAAAAACAAATTAAACTCATTTGTACTGGTAATAAAATGTTATTTGTGGTATCATTAAACCTGATATTGTTTATTTTTCTTCGTTCCATTTTATTTTATTTTTCTGCTAAATTCAAAATTTATTATGTCATTTTGTTTATAGTTTAACAATTATTATTTGATATTACTGCCTAAAATTTATTTTTGTTTGTTATTTTACTAAAAAAAAACTCTATTAAACATGACCATTACATAGCAATTCCATACAAAACAAACCATACCATACCAGAAATGCCAGGCCATACCATAGGATTTCAACTTGTTATACCCTACACCACCATAGTGGGGAGGGTATAACGGATTTGTGCTGATGTTTATAACGCCTACAAATATTGGTCCAACACCCACCTTACAGTATACCCATCGACTCAGAATCACTTCCTGAGTCGATTTAACGATGCCCGTCCGTCCGTCTGGATGGCTGGCTGGCTGGCTGTCCATGTTAAGCTTGTGCGCAGAGTACAGGTCGCAATTTTGAAGATATTACAATAAAATTTGGTACGTAATTATATTTCGGCCCAAGGACGGACGGGATTGAAACTGATGTAAATCGGTCTATTATTTTACATGGCCCTCATACAAATGTCCTCCCGAAATTGGGGTTTACCGATTATAAATTTTTGAATTATGCAAGGAACCAAACAAATTTAATCACAAATGAGTGGTAAATGAAGCCAAATCACATCTACAAATTTTGTGAAGATCGGTTTATAATTAGTCGTAGCTCCCATATAAGGCCCACTTCCGAAAATAACTTTAAAGTACATAACTCTCTCAAAAATGTTGGCATCCAAATAAAATTCAACACAAATAAATTTCGTATGTACAGAAATGATGACACCTAATTTTAAAATGGTCGGTCCATAATTAGTCAAAACTCCCATATAAGACCGTCTCCGTAATTCACTTTAACCTCCATAAATCTTTTAAAACTATTTATATCGATATAAAGTATAACATATATAATATTTATATTCACAGCCAAGTCATGGCACTAAATTTTTGGATGATCGGTCCATAGTAGGTTACATCTTCAATATAGCGCCCATTTCTGAAAAACTGTTTTATACATATACTGGGTGTAGGGTATTATATGGTCGGGCTTGACCGACTATACTTTCTTACTTGTTTTTATATACGAGTATGTATGATAATTGAACTAGTTTTTTTTTCTATTTAGATTTTTATATTTCCGTATGACTTGAGCCCAAAAACAGAATTGAAACAGACCAACAGCTAAATTTAAAAAAGTATTATTATTATTATTAAAAATAAAAATATAAAAATAAAAGCGAATACAAGAGGTGTAGCCAAAACAAAAACCAGCCGCAGCAACATCTACGAATAAAAACCCCACCTAAAAATAAAACTTAATAAAATAAAATAATATTGTTACACATGAGTGCTTTGAACCAAAAAACCTAAAAAAAAACTGAAACATTTTTTCTGTAATTTTGCAAAAAGGAGAAAAAAAAACCATTTTATATATTTGTTATTATGTGGTGTTTTTTTTTTTTTTTTTTGTATTTAAGAAACAATTTCATAATTTTTGCATTGAGATATTAAATTGCACATTAATTGCTCACATGTTCAGTACATACGATTATTGTCTTCAACAATATCTGCAACAAACACAAAATACCTTCAAAAATATTTAACAACTTATGTACACACATTTAAGTGCACTTAAAGAAAATTAGTTGTGTTGGATAACTTAAATACCTCCAAAATACTCGTACATATTGCAAAATAATAAAATCACCAAGTGAATTACTTTGTAATTTTTAAAATAAAGTTAGTACCTTAAAAAAGTTTTTTTTTGTGACACACTTAACGAATTCTAACACAGTTATTGCTAAATTTAAATAACATACAACGGCTATAAATACAAATACGAAATAGGTTGTCTTTTTGTTAATTTCAAGGAGTGCAAATTGTTTGAGTCAAATACATAGGATAATATTACGAGTGAGCAATATTGTTTAGTTCAGTCTTCACTAATTGCAATCCGTGGACTTTGTGACCACTATGCTTGTGTAATGAAGACATATTTTTTGTTGTGTCATTATTTCCATATACTTTGGTTGCGTGTAACTTTCTATGGGGAACAGATAACTGCTTGCAAGTTTTTTTAATTTTATTTAGAATTTTATCACAAATAAAGCTGATATTTTAGAATATTTTTTCAACATTTTTTTTTCGAATAAAGAGTAAAATTAAATAATAAACCATATATTTCTTAAACTAATGCTTTCACATGCAAGCATATTTTTGTAGATCTTCTCAAAGACTGTTATAAATTTCAGCACATTTGATTAAGAAATGGATTTTGGCGTTTTTATAGCCATCACCAAAAAATAATGGTCGTAGAGCCAAAGAGTCTATATATTTTGGGTCCTTATAAGATGATCTAGCCATGTCCATCTGTCCGTCTGTTGAAATCACGATAGAGCTTCCAACAAAAGACATAGAACAATTAAATTCTTACCACACATTCTTTGATTTACTGAAATATTTGGTATTTAAAAAGGGCAAAATCGGTACAGCAGGACCCGGGTTATAGATCAAAGTTTCAGACTACCTTCATATTTTTCAGATATTTTTTGCAATTTTCTTCAAACAAGGCATATAATACCATGAAATTCAGCACTTTTTATTTTTATTATAGAAGGACAAGTCCTGTTGAAAATGGCAGGAATCGGTCTACGATTTGCTATAACTTCCATACAAATGTCTTTTCGGAATATGGCTTTATGGTACATAAACATCTATACAAAAGCCGTATCCATACAAAATTATGCAATAATAAGTTTCATGCATAGTGCAATCTCAAAACGATATTTTGTTTGCATCGGTCCATATATTGACCATAGCCTCATACAAAGACCATTTCAGAATATCACTTAAATGCGCATAAATCTAACAAGTCGAAATTTAATACAAGTAATCCATAGACACATCTAAATTGTCGTACTAAATTTCATGATGATCGGTGCATATTTGACCATAGTCCCCATATAAAGTCCAATTTCCGGAAATCACTTAAATGCGCATAAATCATTATTACGTTGAAATTCAACAAGAACAACTCGCATATACATATAAATCGTCGTACAGAATTTCATGATGATCGGTCCGTAATAGGTCATAGTTCTCATATGAGGATTACTCCCGAAAACTCATTAACCTACATAAACATCAATTTCGAACCGAAATTTTACACAGATCAGTTAGAAACTTGTAAAAATTATACTATTTGTTTGGTGAAAGTTGGTCCATAATTCAGGGTGCTGTAACTTAATTGGTTAGCGCATTTGATCATTAAGCATAAGTTGGTATTTTTAGCCCGGGTTCGATTCCCAGCCGCTGCCACTCAAAAACATTAGTTTCTGATAATTATTAGTTTTCTTTCTATCCATTATAACTAATATTTATCACAGCGCCCTTCTTCGGTGGTATAGCATTGAAACGGTACAATATTTTATGAAGTTCGAGCCGTAATAGGTGATTTGGTGGTCGGTATATTAGATTAGGCACAGCCGAATATAAACTCTTACTTGTTTTCTTTAAATGAGTGGGCTGAGGTGTCGCACTTTGGCTAGCCACCTACTGCAGACATTTCCGCCTACGACGCCAAAAAGCTATAACTCAACTTGAAAACACCTCAGCTATTCGTTACGATATCTGTAGTAGCTCCTGAGATATCGAATTAAAACATACTGGTCTGAGAAATTCGTAATAACTCGGTAATTTTCAAATCGATTTTTTACTATGAAAACTTTTTAGAGATATAAATCTGTATAAATTACAATTTCTTTATAGTGCAACTAACTAAAAACGATTTAATATTAAATAGCTTTTTTTTGAAACGGATTTAAAAGAGGTGTAAATTCTCAAAATCCACAAAATCTATTTCATAAAACCAATTAATTTATATTAATGTCAAATAGAAGATGTCAGCTCGATTTGTAAATAGCGTTATATTTTTTCCAGTGTAAATTTTAACCCCACTAATATTTTAAAATAGTGTCATCATTCGAAAATAATTAAGAAAGTGAGTATGTGAATAAAAAGAGCTTTTCAGAAATGGGATCGCCCATAGTAGCATGCCTTCTTGTCTTGTTATTTGCATTCAATTTTAACTCGATATCAACATTTGTAAAAGATGTATGACTGTTAAAGTGATTTGCAGAAGAGGGTCTTATATGGGACCGATGGTTATAAAATTATATGCCAAGATTTCTGTGTATATGAATTTTTGTGTTGAATTTTATTTTGACACCAGCATTTTCAAGAATTGCGGAATTATTAATTATGGACGAGCTGCGCAAAATTTGTAGGTGTAAAACTTGTTTATAGCGAAATTTTTTGGATACGTGCATAAATCAAACATTTATGACCGATAAACCTTGTATCGAGAGAAAATTTATATTTAATCCCAACCGTTTTTAGGCTGAACAAAGTTCTCATACTAAATTTTAATCGAAATATTTTCAAAATTACGTCCTGTGCTCTGCGTACAAAATTTACATGGACAGCCAGCCAGCCGGACGAACGGACGTCGTTTAATCGACTCAGAACGTTTCTGATTCTAGGTCGATCGGTATACTTTAAGGGGGTGTTAAACTAATATTTTTGAGCTTTACAAACATCAGCACAAATTTAATATACTGTCCCCACTATGTTGGTGGAGGGTATTAAAAGTAGATCAAGTAAACTATAAGGGATCTATTTTGTTTACAATGACTGATATGATATTTATATATTGTAATACCAATAATTTGTTATTACTTAGAAATTTATTAACTAATTTAGCTTAAATACTTGCCTTTTCCTAGAAAACACTCCTTGAATACTCTGTGTTTGTATGAATAGTATACCTTTTTGTTTACAACAATAAACAAAACCAAAATAAAAAAAAATTGCAAAAGCAGTCAAGTATAAAATTTATTTAACAAATTAAACTAAACAAAGTGCTGAATGTATGTTACAAGACAAGAACATTTTTATTTTTACCACCATTTCTGCACATACGATTTTATTATTTAATGATATTTTTTTTGCTTTTATTTGTGCGATTATTTGAACTCGTATGTAAACGAATATTAGGAATTTTGCTTTAAGGGAATATTTAATTATTTCGTTTAGCAAGTAATAAAAGTTGGAAGGTAAAAGAGTTCTGGTTGTATGCAAAATAAAAAAAAACTTAAAAAGTACCTAATTTTATGTTATAAGGCCTTAAGCGGTATCACGGTTTGTTAAACAAATATTAAACGAAGCATTTACATAGAATCAAAAGCGAAGTGTATTCGTCAACTGAAAAAAAACATAAATATTTTCAAGCAGGAATTGAAAACGTGGCTGTATTTGCAAAAAACCACACATTATTTAACAATTAAATTCTATTAAAAGAAAAATAATTTAACGCTCACTTACATTTTTGCGTTAATAAAGCAAATAATAAATAAACGTTAATGTTTAAATGAAAAGATTTAAGACTCATAATTTCTTGTTTAGTTAGAATTACAAAAACACACTTGTGTTCTTTGCAGATTTAACATTTTGATAATAAATAAATTTATTTATAAGAATCATTCTCTAAAGTAATGTGACTAAAATTTGTGATTTTTAATAAAGGAACAATTTATTTTTTTAAGAAAAACCAATTTTATCACTTTTTTTATCTCTTACACATTTTCAGTTATAATTTATATGAATTATACATGAATAATGGCAACCGCCCTCCATAAACCGGACGACTACGTCAATTTCGTACGTTCCGTAAAGTAAACTCGTAATTCTTGCAAATGATACTACTAAAGGGTGTCCCAACTAGAACGCAATGGTGTCAATGGTGTTCGGTATCGTGAAATGATAACCAGTTTTTTCTTGCCTAGAATTGAAGAAATGAATGTGGAGGGCATATGGTTTCAACAAGACGGCGCCACATGTCATACAGCCAGAGAAAATACATCAGTCATTTCCCGGTCGTGTTATTTCGCGTTTTGGAGACCAGAATTGGCAGCCTAGATCGTGCGATTTAACACCTGTAGATTTTTTTCTTTGGGGTTTTTTGATCGCTGGTTTACGCGAATAAGCCGACAACGACTCAAGCCTTAAAAGAGGAAATTGGACGGTGCATTAATGAAATACCGCAGCATTTATGGAAAAAGGTTATTGAAAATTTCATTAAAAGATCGCGTTTGTGCCAGCAAAGCCGCGGCGGCCATATGCACGATATCGTATTCCATACATAACCTCATTCTGTCTACTTAAGATATAATAAAGTTTCACGATTTTTTTTTAAATATCTGTGTTTTATTTAAAATTTTAAAAATTGTGTTCTAGTTGGGACATCCTTTGTATGCTGTAAGGATACCTACTTCAGTCAATTCAGATCAGAAAAATCATCTATATCAAAACACCTTTGCGTATTTTCCTGTAGAGCGCTTCAGTTGCTGAACTGGCGCTAAATCAATCCATACTATGGATACCAATCCAATCAAATTTATTTTAAAAATATGTGTAAAAGATCCTGGAATATATACTATATTTGTTTTTATCTGTTTTTTAACGTATACATACTCGTACATATACAAAACATCTAAACTTTTTCTTAATCATTTTCAAAAATAGAAAATAAAAGCGATATACCGACAGATTCCACATTAAATCTCTAATTGAAAAGATCACCAACATTTCAAAACTATTTACAATTTTTAATTTTACAAAATTATGTCGAAGAAGTAAAGGTGAAAGAATAAAATTTAATTTTGGATTGCCAAACTCGAATGCACTATATCTACGGATTTTGGAATTGGAAATATTTTTAAAAACTGATGTAACTGATTTAAAAGCTCAACAGATGAACTTAAACAATTTGTTGTCTGTTCCAGTAAATCCTTTCATCGCAGTTATGTGAATCTCTCCCGATGTTGCACTCTTTTTTATGTCCAAAGAGATATCAAAAAATGTTGCATATTAAGTGATGAACTGGTGAAATATCTGTGTAAAAGAAACAAAGAAAGATGGCTGCTTTATTCAACACTTTTAATTATTTTTTTTTTAATTTGATAATGAGATAGAAATGTTGTTATTAGAAATTAATTAAAAAGGTTCAATGCGAAACGGATGAAGTTTTGAAAGTAATTGAAATATGTAAAAGCCCCTCACAACGCTAATAATGTCTGTAATGTTAAGGAATCAAATATTGAATAAGAAATATAATTCTTTGTTTCGGAGCTTAAGAAAGAATTATTTATGCAATCAGCATATAACATTTTTAGCCATAAGAGGTGATACTGAACGAAGTTTTTCGTCAGCTTCATATATTAGTAATACAATTAAATCAAGATTCTCTTTCCCGAATAATTCCGGGATGCTGGATTTTATAAATATAACTCCCGGCATTCCGGGATTTGCAAAATCAGTCCCGTTTGTCATCGCTAATTCATATAAATTCTTTGTGAAAGCCAAAAAAGTCTTGGGTCCAGACCATTTGCAATATTTTACAAGTGCTAACTAATCATGACAAGATGGTCCGAGTATCTTTTAATGCCCATTCATTCTATTCGTTTACAACCAAGAGGGCACTGTTGCCAGAATTGCCTATTAATGGATTTCCGAATTTCACCTCAAAAATAGCTATTACAAATTTTTACAAGCGAATTTAACAATCTTGACCTTTGTCCAGTGCTGCCAGTATTTTTCTAGAGCTTATCCCCAATTTTTGATTTGTCATCCCCAAAAATCCCCAAACTGATTTTTTTTATTCAAATTTTTTTTGTAAAATTTTTATTTTATATAAAAAATAAAATATTTATTTAATAAAATTAATTTTTATCGATAGCTACATATGGGTATTTCCATGGTTGCGCACGTGACAGTCGCACATATTCAACATGAAGAAAATTAAACTAAGGCACAAATATTTTTTTCTTAATTTAGGTTTTTGCGAAGCAATTTTAGAGCTCTTTATTTAGTGGAAAGCATGGTTGCTGTAAAAGTCGGGGTCCTGACATATTGGTCAACAAAAGCAGTTGCGTGATGTGACAAAAAATAGAAGTGTTTTTTTCCTATATTTACTAAAGTGCAAAAATCAGCGAAATAAGCTAAAAACTTTTTTTTAAATTATTTGGATATTATTAAGGGATAGTTTAGCTTTATTTTCATAACTGGTTTTTTGATGATTTTATGTTTAGTTTTATTGATACAAGCCATAATATGAAGCGTGACGTGACATTGCGTTACATGACATTTTTTCCCTTATGATAAACTCGAATAATTTTTGATGTAGTTTGGTTTTAAAGTTTTAATTTAACGAAAATAAATAAAAATTCAACTTCAGGTCAATGTTTGAAAAGGTACATAAGAATAAAAAAAAAATAGTAAAACAAGGTTATTTATTAAATATTTCTCTTTGACGAAATTGCGGTTCGAGCTACTTTTATTTGTAAATCTTCTTCGCATGATAAGTAGTGAAGTTTATGCATGCCTGAGATTCTCTTCACTTCTTTCCATTTTTCCGTTAACGGTGGGGAAAGTTTTTCAATTTCGTCTGCACTTATAAAAGTTAAATGAATTCCATTTATGTGGTCTCGTGCGCATTCGAATAAAGCAAACGCGTCGTGCAAAATAATATTCTTTGCTTTCGTTATCTGCCAAACTTTTCTTTTAATTACAGCACCTACTCCATCGACTGCTCCTTTTCCATGAGAAGTGGCAAAGAAGTTCCATTCAATATATTTGCAGCCGAATTCCACCAAAAAATTCGGTAAACTCCTAGCTATAAACTTGTTTTTGAATTGGCTGCTGCTTCCATCTGAGAAAAATAAGATATTTTGAAAATGTCCGTATTGGTTTTTTATTTGCTGGACAAGTGTTGTTATAAAACAGTAAACATCGTATTTGTTGTGGGATAGCTTGTCACTTATTATAGCAAACGATTTTGTGTCTCCAGCCAACCAGGCTACGCATGTAAAAATCGTGCTTTGATGGTAACTAAAATGAGCACTTTGCACTTCGTTTTGACACAGAAGGCGGTAGTTTTCTGCGAAATCAACTTGCAATATCAGTTCTCCGGGCTTGATTGTATTTTTCTTCATTTCAAAATATTTTTGTTGAGCACGCTTTACAAAAAAATTAACTTTAAATAAAGGCAATTGAGCTTTCAATTCGTAAATGAGGTCCGATAAAGGAGCAATAGTATGAGTTAAGGTAACACGATCTTGAACTTTACGCCAATGCTGCCACTTGACAGTTGTCTCCAACTTTATTAGGTCCTTGACTGGAATCAGATCATGTTGAACATCGTGTACACAATTTTCGCATTCACTTGTCATACATTTTTCCGTCTCGATGTTGCAACAGGCAGTTTGCAGGAAGCTTTGAAAATTAGTTGAAAATGATTTTAAGACTTTTGCACATCCCTCTAATAAAAAGCGAAAATTGGCATGGTGCTGACAGACACACATATTGTGGGGCATCTTGCTCGTGAGTTCAATTTCCCTTGGCCGGTTTTGGAAAAATGTTGACTTACTGACATATTCCTGATCATATTCATTTTTGTACAATTCAAACGCTTCAAAAACGGTCATTAACATAAAGCGCTTAGCAACTATTTCTCCATCTATAACAAGAGTGTCTTTACGACCTGCAGCCTGGACGCTAATGTCTTCACGCATGTAAAAATCTTTAACAGTATTTATTTTCTGTTCATGTTCTAAAGATTTGGAAGATTTATTTTCGGCAATTGTTGTTGAATTTAGATATTTTGCATTCAAAACGTTGAGAACTTCTATTTTCTTTTTCAAATTCATAGGCAAAGCTTTTTCTACCTTCTTGACTGCTTTTCCCAATGTTTGCTTGCAATAATACGCCTCATTCGTTTCTTCCAATTTACTGTTTTTTTTTTTCATTCGGTATTGTTTTTGTCTTACGCGGTCTTTTTCTCTCCTCTCCTTTGTAAGTTTCTTGTTTGTTTTTGACAATTTCAACTGCCGCTGTCGATATTTCTTAGCTCTTTCCTTTGCTTTTAAGCGATACGCTTGCAATTTTACGGGATCTTCTTTCAACTTTTCCCTAAATTTCTTATCTTAATTTTTTCAGAAACAGTGTCCATCTACATAAAAACATTAATTGCTGATTATAAAAATATTTACAGCAAAAATTTACAAAAAGTTTAACTTACACCAGTTGCGTTACGTGACAAACTTCAATATTAAATAGAAATGGTCTATTATTAACTTCGGTCAAAATAATTTATTTTTTAAGTTTTGTATACAAAGCTTGCTTTAATTTTAAATTTTTATTGAATTCCGTTCCACAGCGCAGAAGATATAATAAAAAACTATGCTTTAAAGGTGCGCACGTGACATTAGAATATCAATGAAAACAAATTGAAAAATTACAGTTAGATTTCTTTCGCTTTGCTCTTTTCGCATTTTTTTAATTTATTGTTGTTGTAAGCAAACTATTTTGTAATTAGTGCAATCATAAAAATGCGTTTTAAAAAAATTACCATTAAAGAGAAAATTATATTAAAAGTAAGTGAAAGCAAGTAGCATCTTATTTTGAATTTTACTGACATTATTCTCATAATGAGTGTTAACATACGGTATAAATTCTTTAAAATAACAAAATTTGAATATTTTTCTCTCATAATATTGGATAAAAATAATTGTTTAATAAGTTATAATTTTTTGGCCGCGGTAGACCTTTCTGTGGAAATACCCATATTTAAAAAATCGTACAAAACATAAGTGCTTACTTCAAAACGTTTTTTTAGTTTTAAACAAATATTAGAATTAAAATAAATTAATAATTCAATATTAAATTAATAAATACATTTTTTAAAAATTAATGCTACATAACAAAAAAAAAAAACTTGGATACATATTCAAAAGGTATGCATGGTATACCTTAACTATATTCAATATTCAGTCACCAGAGCTGTAAACGAATGATTCTTTTCTGACTGAGTTCTATTTATGTATTTTTATTCAAACAAGTCTGTGAAATTATATTAAACACCTTTTATATTAATTTACATCTACTGTACACTAGGCAAATACCAAAAAACTTATTGCAAATAAATCAAATTAAAAAGTTACAATACAAATCATCAGGCGGCTAAAAACCTGCGTAAAATAATTTGGCAAGAAATTAACGTTGGCTACATTTAATCGACTTCATATTACTTCGATAGTATCGAAAGTAAAAGAAAATTATCGATAGTCAGTAAAAAATAAAACTATCGATAGTACTATCGATTGTTTTGCAGCTCTAGGGCTAGGTAAATAATGCACCGATTTCAAAAAATATCATGTACCAAATTTTATCAAAATATCTTCAAAATTGCGACCTTTACGCACAAGCTTTACATGAACAGCCAGTCCGACAGATAGACAAACGAACGGACGGACATTGTTTAATCGACTCAGGGAATGATTATGAGTCGATCTGCATACTTTAAGATGGGTGTTAGACCAATATTTATGGGCGTTACAAACATCAGCACAAATCCAATATACCATTCCCAACTATGTGTACGGTGTTGTGGGGTGTAAAAACATGGATTTTATATGAGGAAATGAATTTGGTGCTTTCTTTTAGACTTTCTTGTAAACTACAATAACAAAGGTCGACGTATCATGATTATTCCCTACACCACCTCCTATACAGCACCCATTTCTGGAAAACATTTTTTGCTGAGTTGAGGGTATTATATGGTCGGGCTTGTAGAACTATACTTTCTTAATTGTTTAATTCTGGTATTCTTTTTGAAGCTATAAAGATTCGAAACATTATTTCAGACTATCACATAATAGTAATCCAATATTTCAAATCAACTTCATTTAGTTTTATGATAAAGAATAACTTTAACATTTGAAATATTTGTCAAAGAAAAAAATAAATTTATATTTTTTTAAAGGCAGTTAACGAAAAAAAAAACGTAAAACAAAAATACTAGAAAAACTAAACATCTTCAAAAAATCGTGCTTCAAGCATTTATAAATAATAAAAAAATATAATTTTTGGATGGAAATCATGTAATCGATTTGAAGCAGTATGGTGCAGCATCTTCATTTTTTATGATTTCTATTTTTAAGTGTTTGCTAACTTATAATTTTTGTAGTTTTTTTTTTTGTTTTTTGTTGAAAATTGTTAGTTTGTGTGCTAATGTTAAATTATGTAATGAAACACGAATTGAAAACTATGATGAACTTTATTATTTTTAATTTACAAAAAGTAAACAGCAGACAAAATCAAACTAATGAAACCAGAATTCAGCAAAAAGAAGACATTTTTTGTATTACGTAGTTTTTTCTGGTGAAGGCACTTTGAAATTTTATCAAACTTTCTAATCAATCACTGAATTGCCTAATATTTTTTGTCTCAACATAATTCTGTCACAACTTTATGTAATATGAGTTATTGTACTATATTTCTTGAAAAGTTTATAATTTTTTCATGATTGATTTCTATCTGTATATAAATAGTAAATAGAAGGCAGAAACCTTTTTTTAACAATCAATCAACCATCCATCCATCCATCCATCCATCCATCCAACCTACATTTATTTTGTTCATAAACGTGGGTTAATTCAACACAATTCAATTCAATTGATTTTTGTTTGAGTTGATTCATTTTACAAACGTACACACATGCAAATTGACATTATGTACAATATGTTTGTATGTAAGTATATAAATTATAGTAGTGTAGTGGCATTAAGCCAAACAAATAGTAGTAATATTAATATACATTTTGTGAGATATTTGGTACATTTCAAACTCATGTCAAATTTAATTGGTTTTTCGCCATTAAAATGTCACACACACACATTGTTCCATATGAAACCTAATGAATGAATATGAAGTTTCATAATGCGAAGGTAAATGACATCAAAGGTTTAAAATTAATTTCAACTACAAACCAACCTCAATATCATACAAGAGCATTTTGGTTTAAATATAATTATTTGATATTTCTTTGTAACAAAGCAAATAGTTTAACAATTTAATTAATGATTATTTATTTCTCTCTATCATTTGTGTTTTTGCAGGTAAGCGGTAGAATGTTATCAACAATTTCACCTTTAACATGTTGCTAGAGCTGCGGGCATTTTTGATGATTTAAAATAAAATTAATAAACAAGTAATTTTCTCTATAAATATTTCAGTAAGTAATTAACATATTATTGAAATGATTTAACTGTTTCATTACAATATCATTTAAACGGTATTAATAGTTTATTGAAGATGAATGTTTTTCTATTAAACGTTTCATAGTGTGACAAAATTACCAGTAATAAATATGTAACTTCTAAAGTACTAATGCCGTATTTATAAAAAATTAAAGTAGACTTCAAATGTACTTTAAGAATATTTTGCCAACTTTATTTTTTATAAATATGTACACTAGTCAGATCTCTTTGACATTCGCAACGTAAATTTAAAATCAATAATTAAAATAAAAAAAACCGCAATTTCTAAACGCAAAGTCCGATCTTAATAAAACTTCGTATGTCTATAGATTTGGTATAGTTGAGTTTATGATTTGGGTAGGTGTCAAAAGGCTCCAAATTAAAGTAAGGGGGGGAATAAATTGTATTTGAGCTGATATTTGTGACGCTCAAAAATATTAGTCCAACTCCCACCTTTAAGTATACCGATCGACACAGAATCACTTCAGATATTTCGACAAAATTTTGTACTTGATAATTTTCCGAAATTGGTTGAAATCGGTCCATTATTTTGCCTAGATCCCTTAAAAATGTCCTTCCGGAATAGGGTTTATCAGTCATAAAGGTTTGATTTATACACGTATTCCAACAAATTTCACCACAAATAATTTGTACATCTGCCAATTTTTGTGCAAATCGGTCAATAGCTGCCATAAAAACCCCACTTTCGAAAATCACTTTTAACGACCATAAATCTCTTAAAATCCAATATTTAACACAAATAAGTGTCATATATATAGAAATCATGACACTCAATTTTATAACAATAATTCCATAATTAGTCAAAGCTCCCACATAAACTTTATAAATATAAATGGTTGTTACATATATATTGGGTGTAGGGTGTTATATTATATACATAGTTGTTTTTGATCTGATTTGATATAGAATCCATGTATTCTATTAGTGGATTTCAAGTTGATTAAAATCATTGTAAATATGAAATTCAGAGATAAGGAGTTCAAATTTTGGAAGACATAAATTGTAAGCACAGACAGAAATATTTAAAATTTATTTGTTTTTGCCAGGCCGCGAATTTGGGAAAACTATTTCCGGCCTTAATCCTCTGCAAATATATACCGATTTTAAAAAATTTTACATTTTAAATTTTATCTAACGTTAAGTTTTTCATCCATGTTTTCCTCGTACATATGTTTTAATCACCTGTTTGAAAATTGTGTCTTTTGGAAAATTTTTTTTGGGATGTGGGTTTTATAAGAACGCTATGGCCAATTACAGACCGATGATCATACAATTTTACTAATATAGGATAGATGGTATGAAAGTACTTCGAGTCTGCTTTAATACCAATATCGACTATTAAAAGAAATTTTTTATATTTTATAACGATAAGGTTATTTGCGGATGTGGCTATGGTCAATTGTGAATAAATATTTACAAAATTTTTCAGTGTATTGTGGAACGACAATATTTTCATCTTCATTGCTTACACACTATATTCGGCGTAGATTCAAAAACTTTAAATTAAAATGACGAGCGACTTGAACTCTTGCTAGTGTGTAAGCAATGAAGATGAAAATATTGTCGTTCCACAAAATCCTTAATAAAAACTTTATTTTTCATCCGATTTTTTTCAAATTGCGCTTAAAATGTTGGTAATTAAATAAACTATTTGGATAAAAAATAAAACATTCCAGATATTAACTGTAACGTAGAAAAAAAACGAAATAAAAAAGAAACATTTTGAAAATAACTCAGCTATTTCTTATCGGGCTCTTCGGTTGGGCTCCACAAGGGTTTGAATGGGACCATACACCGAAAAACACAAAAGTACCGTTATCTAAGAAACGGTACTTAGAAAAAAAAATTACAGCGTTTTTCGTGTTCAGGAGGTCCCAATTAACTTATCTAGGCATGTGGCGTTCTTGGTATTTTTTGGCTGTAAACCAGTGTTATAGGTCAATCAAAGTTTATGCTAAATTATTATATTGTTCCTCTCAGACTATCATAACAATAAAAATGATTGCCACAACATATACTTAATTGCTACAATCATATATATGCTTAGTGCAATCATTAGAATAGCCACGGTTGCGGTAGTCCATAATATTGTTAACAATTTTTATTAATATTAAAATATTTACAGTGATCGTGTTCAACTATAGTATTTATCTGAGCGAGGAGTAAATCCTTTTTACGGTGACCAGATGGACTCTCGGCGGACATTGTTAACATTAAACCAGAACAACCCGTTTTCATTCTGTTACTTTTTTGATTTGCTTTCTATCTTGCGATCTGTAAAATTACCAGTTTTTTTTAACAATTATTTTTAAAATTATGTAAATTTTGTGAGACCCATATACATAATAATACGAGTATACCAAATAAATTTTTTAATTAATAATATATTTTACGATTTAGAAACGATTAACGTTACATTGTATTAATAATGTAAACGGACTCTGCAATTGGTTTAAAATATTAAAAATATGTGTCATTGCAATGGAATTTTAAGACGCGGAATTAATTAAGAAATAAACTAAACAAAAACAAATCCATTTATGTGCTCTTAATTGTTTTTTTCAACTTAAACCTTTAACAAAAGTTTTTTGTATTTTATTTTTAAAAACAATAACTTAGTATTACAAAATCGTAATCGTAGAAATAACAACGATTTACAAAAAATAACTTTCAATTTAATTTTGTTCATAACTGTCTAAATATATTACGAGTGTTATTATCATTATTTTATTTGTTGTTTAATTTTATTTCGCTTAAAGATAATTAAGATTTTTGTTGCTGCTGTTGTATTTTAAAGATGTATTGCCACAGTTGATTGGTAGCTGCACCTTAATCTCTTAATAATTTAACAATTGTTTCATAGTTTGTGCATATCTATGCAGCCTATTGGGGGTACATTGAGTGGTCATAGTGTTACGGGTACTTATACATTTTTTTTTTTATTTAAATAATAATTAACTGCATGATAATTACAATGATATTATATGTGAATTTAACAATTATTATTGTTTGCTAGTAGAAGGTACGAGGTTAGTAAAAATGGAGCGCTACACGAATGCACAACGCATTCTCATTGTGAAATTGTTTTACCAAAATGGTGAAAGTTTGCCATAAACCACAGATTGGTCCGTAATTAGTCATAGCTTTCATATAAGGTGCACTTCCGAAAATTAATTTTTCATTAACGGGCATAACTCTCTTAAAATTGTTGGTATCTAAACAATATTTAACACAAATATGTCTCATATGTACACGAATAATTCACTCCCATTTTATGATGATCAGCCATAAATCTCTACAAATTTTGACATCGAAATACAATTCAACACAAATAACATTCATATACATTTTATACTGATTGGTTTATAATTAATTATAGATCCCATATAAGATCCACTTCTAAAAATCACTTTAACATGCATACATTTTTTTAAAGTTTTTTTAATGAGATACAATTTAACACAAACTATATTTATATTCTCAGAAGTCATGCCACAAATTTTTTGATAATCAGTCCATAATATATCATTGATCCCATAGAGAGCCCATTTCTAAATAAACTGAACAAACTGCACATATGCAGGGTGTAGGGAATTGAATACTCGGACTTGACCGACTATACTTTCTTACTTGGTTTTTATAGAACAAATTGCACTAAATATACGTTTAACTTCTGGATTACAAAATGGAAAAGCATATTCATAACAAAAGATGAATGGATTTTTTAATATAAAGCATTCTCGCGTCCACAAACTTGCATCCAAAATTCTTGATTTAAGAAAAAATTTTACTTAATTTATGATTTTTTTTTTGCTCAAATCAGGAGTATTATTCTTCTTTTAAGAAAATCTGCTCTTGATTTGTCAAATCAATATCGATTTGTATTGATTTTAAATATGAACTTGAATGAAACTAAACTTAATTTTAGAATGTGATTTTGCTCTCTGTGTATATCAGAAACTCATACAGTCTTACAAAACTCAGTCAAATACATATTTATAAATTAAAATAAATTTTGCAATAAATTCACTCACATTCGAACAAATCCTACAACAATTGCTTGCAATTCAATACAAAATAATATTTTATAATAAAACAACTTAAGTCTGAACTAAAAAAAAATGAAGAAGTTTCAGGCATATAAAAAACGTAATTATTTATTGTTTTCGATTCAATTGTATTTAAGAAAATCAAAAATGGTTTAGGGCTTCAATACCCAATTGCAACCTTTAACCCAGCTTACGACAGAAGTGTTTATTGTTCAGTACATTTTACTACATATTTCTTTTTTTTTAATCTTTAAACACATTTTTAAAACATTTAAAAGATTGCGAGATATTTTTTGTTTCTTTAAACCAAAAGTTGTTTAAGTTTAACTCAGCGCTTGTTAGAAAAAAGAAACAAGAAAAACAATTTTATTGGTTAAACATTTGTTTCATTGGTTTTTGTTTAACATATTATTATTTTGGAAGTAAACCTTCAGATGCCGTAGGTGATGTCAGTCTGTCATCTTTTTCTTTGTCTAAGAAAAGAAAAATATCAAATGCAGCATTTAGGGAATGTATACCAATAAATAAAGATTGTATTGTAACATTAACCCTAGAACACTAACCTTATTTTTTATACGTTAACACTAATCGATTGGAGTAATAATCGACTAACATATATATATAACCGATTTCTTCGATATCTATATACATATGTAAAATTGACACATCTAATAAAGGTTGATATTTGATTTATTATAAATGTAAATAAAATAACAAATTTTAGTTTTTATAAAACAATTCATTTAAAATAATATATTTAATAAAAATACTTTTGAGATTAATCTTTTGAGATCAGTTGTTAAAAATAATAAAAAAATAACAAAAACAAAAAATAAAATCACAGAATTCATTACAAACAATAAAACTTAAATTATATAAAAATTAAATGCAAAAAAAATTAAATTCTTTTTATTTTTAAAACATTTGTTGCAAACTTCATTAGTGGATTCGACTAACACGAGGCATGTAACTCAAAAATTGCTACACTTACCTCAGCAATGCGACCGTTCACAACGAGAAAACACCGACTACTGAGTAGACAAGAGAGTTGAGAGTGATCGGTAAAAAAAATATAAAAATGTGAGCGAAAACGTAAGTGATGTTAGTCGAATCGACTATCGTTAGTGTTCTAGGGTTAAGTGCAAACTCAAATCTAAAACGAATATGAAATGTATGACATAAAATACTTGATATTTTAATAATAATAAGTTAGAGTGCTATATTTGGCTGTGCCGCATCTTTAATACCCTCCACCTAAACGTAATAAGAAATACAGAAACTACACTGGTTATAATTCTGTGTTTTCTATTCAGTTGTAGTGCAAATTTTATTAGTATTTGAGGCTTTTTTGTTTCAATTTGATCTCAATGTTATTATTGATACGAGATTTATGGGTGGCATAGTAGTAGTTCATCAGTTATATACTGATAACTTCTAAAATTTAGAATCTAAATCCAGTATCCACTAATGTGGTTTCTACTCATTTGAGGCTTCTTTTGGTTTAATTTTATTTCAATAACGTTATTTACAAGAGTTAGAAAGTTGGTTGTTATGCTCCGAAGTGGCCTTAATACAGGAGCTACTAAATCCGGTAGCACAATTGCTGTATAACCGACATTAGTATGATTTTTGAATTAAAATTTCTGATCTGTGTAAAAGTTGTTACGATATCATTATATATTAGACATTTTTGTGGGTTTATTTGTTTTTCGAAAATGGTTCTTATATTTCAGCAATGACACATTTTGGAACGGTTATTTTCATGCATATGAGGATATTTCCCGTTCAATTTCAACATAATAACCGTATATTTAAGATATATATTAATATTAAAGTGGATTTCGGAAGTTGACCTTATGTGGGGGATATTGTCAAATATGGACCGATATTCTCAAAATCCAGCAGTTTAATTTAGGCATGCATGTAAATAATCCGTATAAAATTTTGGATTGGTACTGTTATGTTATCTATGAGTATTTCAGTGATTTTCGGAAGAGGTCTTTATAAGGGGGATGCAGTCAAATATTCCCCGAAATTCACAAAATTTTGTGGGATAATTTTTGTATATATGTAAATGATATATGCAAAGTTTTGAGTCGGTACCGATATTTATACAATATATATAGGGGATAAATGTCTTTTTCAGATGTGGTCCTTGTATGGGAGCTATGACCAATTCTAGGCTGACCACCATAAAATTTAGTACACAAATTTTTTTCCCTATAAGGATTATTTATGTCAAATTTTAGCCGTTTGACATTATTAACATCAGTTTTATACGTTTTTAAGTGAATTTTGGAAGTGGATTTTATATGGGGTCTATCGTCAAACATGGACCGAACTAAAAAAAATTTCGCTTTACGATTTCTTTTTGCATGAAATTTATTCCTGCTAAATTTTGTCTTGATATTCCTTGCTAAAATTGTATCTCGATATCAATACTTAAAAATGATTTATGCATGTTAGAGAGATTTTCTGAAGAGGGTCTTATATTACAGCTATGATTAATTACACTGTGCTAGTTGGAAAATGTGACAAAGGGGGCACCTGGCGGGTTAACCTAATTTGGGTACGCTGAATCCAGTGGTGCTAACCGTTTTTTTAGGTTAGCTCGTTTTTTCGAAATATACCGTTATTTCGAAAATGGAGGAGGTTGCACAACATATATTCGCGTAACTCAAAAACGATTTAGTTTATTGTATAAACTAAAAAAACCGAAATTCCGCAATGAAAATTGGCGAATTTTAATTATAGATATGCTAACCGCATTAAAAACCTTAACGTCAAAATGTCATTGAAAATACATTTTTTGCATTGTCATGCAGAAAAATTTAATGAACAATCACCAGCCGAGTCTGATGAACATGGCGAGAGATTTCACCAAGTAACAGCCAGACTCGAACACTGGTATAGTGGCAAACAACTTGATTCGCTATTACGGGATATTTGTTGGAATCTGCAGGAGGAAGAAGAATAAATTTGTAAATAAAAACTTAAACTTTAATTAACAACAAAAATAAATGTTTTAATTTTTGAAGTTTCGTCTGGTTATTATATATTTCATCTTTTGTGAGTAAAATCAAAAGTTGTAGACATTTTTTAATTATTTATATCTTGTTTTGTTTGCTATGCCTGCAGAAAAAATTAGAAGCACAGCTATGTTTTCCAATTTTTTATGCCGTTTTAAAAAACAAAATTTTTGAAATTTTGCTAAAAAAAACTATATTTGTTGGTCAAAAAAAATTATGTTTCTACAACGACTGCGCATATTGGAAAAAAGTTTAAGCTTGCTTAAAGAAAATTTCATTGCGGAATTTCGTTTTTTTTTAGTTTATACAATAAACTAAACCGTTTTTGAGTTACGCGAATATATGTTGTGCAACCTCCTCCATTTTCGAAATAACGGTATATTTCGAAAAAACGAGCTAACCTAAAAAAACGGTTAGCACCACTGGATTCAGCGTACCCGAATTAGGTTAACCCGCCAGGTGCCCCGTTTGTCACAAAAAAAAAGTGTCAAATTCTAGCACAGTGTTATTGGCCGATCGTTATAAAATTGTGAAAATGAAATGATTTTTGTATTTATGAAACATTGTATTGAATTTTATTTGTATGACACGACACTGTTAGCCTCGGGAGCAAGGGCATTTACATTAAATTTTTCACAAAAGATTTTATACATTTATTGTAAAGTTTGGTACTGTATATTCACTTTCACAATTATTTTAAGACATTACATTATAATCTTAAATGTTACTTTAATATGTATTTTTTTTAAACCACAATTATTCTTAAAAAAAAGTCTCAATAAAATTAAATTTAATTTATTTGTATGTATACTAATATTTTTAAGATATTTATGTTCGTTAAAGTGATTGTCGGCAGTAGACCTTATATGGGAGCTAAGATTAATTATGGATGGATCTGGGCAACATTTGTGTGTTCTAGTTTTATATACAAGTTATTTGTGACGAAAATTATTTCTTTTATATTTCGGGGGGCATTTATATAAATGCTAGGTGAGATAATGGACCGATTTTCAATCAATCGTTCTCGGGACGAAAAAGTTCACACACTAAATTTTATTAAAATATCTTCAAATTGCGACCAACCATGAAAGTTTAAATAAACAGCCAGCTGGACGGGCATCGTTAAATCGACTCAGGAAGTGATTTTGACTCGATCAGTGTGTTGGGCTAATATTTAAGGGCGTTACAATCATCAGCATGAATCCAATATATCCTCACCACTTTGGAGTTTTAGGGTATAAATACCTAGATAGAAGAGATCTTAGATTTGAGTCTAACATATTTTTATGCATGAATTACCTTTCGCAATTTCATATTGCTTCATCTAAAATGTATTTTTACATTACAATTTTGTCTTTTTGGACAAGTCTAATGTATGTTTCAACTTAAATACAAATTTTCGTAGACAATTTGGCAAAGGTAAATTTTGATAATAAAACAATCAAGCAAAAATATTTGTTTGAACTTTTATACTTAAAGATTTTATGGTTTTAGTAGAAATATCTGTAAACCAAATTTGTTTTTGATTTTGGTACGATAATTGCTTTAAGGCAAAATAAAAAATATGATTTTTGATTTCATTGTGTTTGTAATACTATTTCTAGTCAAACTTATTTTCTTATAAGATATTGTCAGTTTTTGTTTTAAACTTTTGCACTGAAACTGTCATCATCATCCTGCATCAATTTTAAAGGTTTAAAGGTTATTTAGAGTTTGATTGTCGATTGTAGATGTTTGTATTGTCAGTTTCTTCAGGCTTCGTTTTGAATTTTGTCATTTGTTATGGTCGTTTGTATGGTCGTGTTTGTCTTATTATAGTTTATGATAGATAATGTTATTGTAGTTGTCAAAATATGCCCTTAAACTTTATTTGATTGAAGTTTATTTTGAAATTCTTTTGTTTTGTTTTGTTTTTTTTATAAAGTTGCTTTCATATTTCGGTTGTCTGTAAATTAAACTGCCAAAGTTACTTAACTTCCAAAAGCTAAATTTTAAATGGTGTTGATAACTTTCGATTTTATATCAATCTAGAGAAATAATTTTATTTTATTGAAATTATGACATGACCAGTTTTATGTTTTTTTTATTTATTTAAATTCATATTTACACTGTTTAATTGTATATCAACATTAACTTGATGAAAATTAATTAAAATAATTAGTTATCTTAACCATTACTTTTTAAGTAACATGCACCAAACAAATTCACTCTTCAAATACTTAAATATTAATAAGTTGTTCATCATCATTCTGAGGAAACAAATTCACTGCAAGTTTCCTCATTATCTCGTTTTTATTAAACAAACATACTCGTACATCTTTGTCCACTTTTGTTTAACTTACTTAGATTGAAACGGCGTATAAATTTTAAAACAACTTTTTCATAAAATTTTAATTTTGTTGCATTTTTTGCAACCATCGTTGTACGTGACAGACGTACATATGTATGTATGTATTATGCTCATCATGTGGAAACAAACAAACAAAAAATGGTTGCAAGGTTATTGCTTCTGATTAAACACAAAAAAGAAAAAAAAAACACAGCAAATATTTGGATGCATATTCTTTTTATAATCTTTCTAAGCTAAAAATAGAATTTCCACACATTTTATAAAATGAAAGATAACAAGTTGGAGTGATAAATTCGGCTGTGCCGAATCTTAAATACCCTTCACCTAAATATAATGAGAATTACAAAAACTGCGCTGTTGTTATGCAGTATTTCTAATTGAATTTTTATCTCAAATTTTACAAGTATTTTATATACATATGTATGTATTATTGATAGACAAGTTTACTCACAATATATTTTATTTTAAATTTTATCTAATTTTCTCCATTTATAATGGATATAATTATGAATTCTTACCATTAGTTATAGAGTTTGCATGTTTATCATAACAAGTAATGTAACAATTTATAAAACTAAAAATAGGTTCAATATTTTTCCATATTCACCAGTTTAAAGAATTCATCAACATTTTTTCAATAACGTACTTTACAAAAGTTTAATGGCTTAATGGGAGTTTGCTTTATTTGGGAGCTATTATCAAATATGGAATTACAACTACAAAATTCAATAGTATAATTACCGTATGATCGATATTAGTATGATTTCTGGATTAAATTACTGATCGTTAAATAATTTTGGTTTGATATCGATATTTATAAGACATTTTGGTGGGTTTACTTGTTTTTCGGAGTTGGTGCTTATATGAGAGCTATGACCAATTATAGATCAAACTTCGTAAAAATCTTCTATATATACAGATGAGGATATATCATGACGAATTTCAACAAAACACACAGATGTGAGTATTTAAGTAATTTTCGGAAATGGACCTTATATGGAGGCTATGGTCAAATATAGACCTAAATTCACAAAATCCAACAGTTTGATTTTGGTATATATAATGAAAAATGTATCAATCTGTACCAGTAATTATTACATATTTATTTCGGAGAGTAGACTTTGTATGGGGGCTATGGTCAAGCATAGACCGAACACAAGCAAATAGTGTTTTGTGATTTAATTTTATATGAAATTTATTTGTGCTGAATTTTATACTGAAGTTTTCATTTTGAAGGCATTTATGTATCATTTAGCCATATTTCGGGAAATAATTTGTATGGGTCTATGAGAAATCATGGACCGATTCTTACCACAAAATTATCTTAAAATTGCATGACTTTATCCACAAAGTATTTAAACAAATAAGCAAAAAATATGTTAAAAATATAATTTTTTTGAAAGTTGTCTCAGATTTTGATTCATAATTCTAGAACCGGAATTATGGACTGATTGTATTGATTTTCAATACCAAACTGCTTAGGAGAATTACAATTTTTTTTTTGTAAACTTTGCAGATTGTGATTGTGTCTTTTGGACGTGAGAGGGTTTTACACAGACAGACAGACAGACGGATATAGATCAATCGACTTAGAATTCCCTAAGGATCAAGAATGTATATACTTAGTTGAGTTTCAGATAAAAATATTTCAGTGTTACACACGAAATGCCGAACTCATTCACCACTTGTGTTGGTGGAGAATATAATAAAAAAAAAACAATCACATAAGAGCAGACCTAGTGAAAAAATCTGAAACTAAAACTAATTCTAAATAAATGCGAGATTTTTAGGGAGTAGTAGCAACCAACTGGTAGCATAGGACAGACAAGTGAACATGCAGACGGACAGATTAAAATAAAAATAAAAAACAATTAAAAAAAAACACATGAAAATGCATACATACATATATGCTTACTTCAACATACACTTTCAATGATAGTACATAAATACCCACAAGTATATATTCATACATACAAATATATGTACATATGTACATTATTTACTCATATAAATAAACATTTATATGGAAGTTTTTCTACTTATACACTGAAAAAATAAACAAATATCAAATATAATATAATATATTTCTGTTATTCACGAGTTCTTTATAAGAGAAAGACAATTAGTTTTGAAATTTCTGATGGTAAGAAAAAATTTGTGGTTCAAATATTAAAACTTTTGTGAGACAGCATTTTATGTAAACCTGCATTTTATATTAAACATACGAGGGCGGTTCGGAAACTTCTTAGCCTAGCACAGAAAGAGAATAGTTAGTTATACATATATATTTCGTAATTTGTTTTATTATTGTTTGAAAATACAATACCACCGAATTTATTTATTATTTTCATATTTAAGGAAAATTACTTTTACAGCAGCTTATAATAATAATACTTCTGGAATCACAAATTAAAACATTTTACAAATTTCATGAGATATAGATTAAATATAAAATTAAATTTGTTTCTTTAATCTATTACGAAACAGTCGTTGTCGTAAGAAGAAAACGACACTCATAATAAGGCTGATTAGGTGCCCAAGTTTTTAATATTTATTTTTTGATTATTTTGTTCTTCAAAATATTTTCAATTGGACTCGAAAGGACAATGTATGAAGTAATGTTTAGATTCTTGTCAGATTTAAACAAATTATTCTTCGTTTCATTGAACCATTCAACTGGACAAAATAATAAAAATTCGTGTCTTAAAAACATTTAAAAATATAAACATGTATGTGCATTAGGTTGGCCCAAAAAAAAAATTTTTTTTTTATTTTTATGGGTGCTCAAACACAATTTGAAAGCTTATAGGGTAAAGTATTTTTTGAGATTTTTTTTCAGATTTTTCGGAAAAGGTTTTCAGGTCGCACAAGTCGAATTTTTGCAAAACATCGGCTTTGCCTGCCGTTTTTTGAGTTTTCTTCATAACTTTGTCAAAAAACCACAATTATCGTCACTTTTGAAGAAACACTTTAAAAGAAAAATGTCTAAGCTTTATTTTTGTGTGCAAAAACTATAAGTTTTGGCAATGAACTTGTTCATTTAGGTACCCTGCATTACAATTTTTCATAATAAGAACAATTATTATTTTTAGTTATGAATTTAAAATTATCAAAAATTATTCATAATTTTTTCCCATAAATTTCGTAAATAACGCTTTATAACTTTTAAAATTTATATGAAACTGAAATAAAATAATGATGCAGTTTAATAGATCCGTTAATTCTAAGTAATTTAGAGAAAATAATTCTTGAAATTGCTCTTACAGTTCCACAGTTATAACATTTTTAAAATTTGTTTGGACATTGTGCATATCAAAGTATAAATATTTTTATTTCAACAAATTGAGAAAACTAACAATATACATACGTTAGATTTAAAATACTTTAAATTTATTTCCGGTAATTTTTTAAAACCTACCTACAATACCATGCTTTGTAACTTGAATAGATTCGAACTGTCGCTCAAACATATATGTGAGCGGAAGAAAAAGTTAGAATATACATTTGTTGCTGTTTATATTCCCTGCACCAGCATAGTGGGGAGGGTATATTGGATTTGTGCTGATGTTTGTAACGCTCACAAATATTTGTGCAACACCCACCTTAAAGTATACCGATCGATGTCCGTCTGTCCGTCTGGCTGGCAGGCTGTCCATGTAAAGCTTGTGCGCAGAGTACAGGTCGTAATTTTGAAGATATTTCGATACAATTTAGCACGTGATATTTTTTCGGTCCAAGGACGGATGGGATTAAAACTGGTGGAAATCGGTCCATTATTTCACCTGGCCTCCATACAAATGTCCTCCTGAAATTGGGGTTTACTGATCATAAATGTTTAAATTATGCAAGTATCCAAACAAATTTCATCACAAATGCGTGTTAAATGAATCCAAATCACATCTACAAGGAAAATATTATTTACCACTGTACTTATCATAAACTTATAATCAAAATTTGAAGTACGTCTTCAAAAAACTCTTTTATTTTCCCTGTAAAAAGGAAAATTATGTAAAACTGTGTATCACGTGTAATGAGTCAAATGTGTCAGCGAGTTTCCAGCGGTTCGGTTCCTGTCGATTTCTATTACATTTTGGTGTTGATATTTTAAAACCGAACGATACGACTTTTTTAATTTTATTTAAAAAACGACTTTTTGGTTTAGAGTTTCACAATATTAAATAATGATTGTTTTTTATGTGCTATGTAGACCTTTTATATTGTTAAAAATCTTTCTATTTTATTAGTTCGGCTTGAGGTCCTTTTTATTAAAAATATAAAAACTCTTGTTCGTTTTTAATTTTTATTATATTTTATTTATTTCCAATATTTCGACCAACTTTGTTGATCATCTTCAGGGAAGAAATATAATCTAAAAAACATAATTATTATTGTAACAATTTTCTTAAAATTATAATAACAAACAATTTACTTAGTGTTTAATACAGTGTTGTCCGATGTTAATATCTTAAGTTTACTTCACTGACTGTTAGCTTTTTTGTTTATTATTATTTTTGTATTTGTTTATTGTATGTCTATATATGTGAGCGCAATTATCAGTGTCTGTTTTGTAGTTCATTCTCTTTTCAATTGGAGTATTAATTATATGTAACATCTCTTGCATATATCGTTTACTAGTATTATTCTCCTCTACAATTACTCTTACATTATTAAAGTTTGGTCGATGTCCAGTTGTTGCACAATGGGCAGCAAGTGCTGTTTTTTGTGAAAGAGGTTTGTCATTTGATCTTAGGTCCGATTTATGTGATGACAATCTAGTTTTTAATTTTGTCTTCGTTGTACCTACGTATATTTTTGGACATATATCAGTATCGTCGCCGTCACATTTAATTTGGTATACTAGATTTGATTTTTCTAGTTTGTCCAATTTAGATTTCATGTTGTTGAATAATTTTGCTGTCGTATTACCCGTTTTCATTGCTAATATGTATTTTTCCTTGTCATATATATCAGAGTACTTCATCCTTTCTGATAATCCAGGTATATATTCAACAGATTTGTAAATTTTTGGTGGTTTCGTTTCTATCGAATTGTCAGATTTTTTTCTTATTTAATGTATATTTCATCAAATTGTCTATTGTTATATATGGAAAGTCATTCTTGTGTAAAATATGTCTAATTATTCTCTTATTTTCCTCGTGAAATTCAGTATTGCTCGTACTTAGAACTCTGGTGATAAAGTTTGTAGCAGTGTTGATTATTATTCTTCTGGGATGTTTTGAATAATAATTAATAAGTCTGCCAGAAGATATAGGTTTTTGGTACCAGTTTATCTTAATTATATTACCATCCCTGATGACTAGGGAATCTAAATATGGTAATTTGTTATCCATTTCTCTCTCTAATGTAAACTGTATATGTCTGTTAAATGAGTTCAATGTCTTTAAGGTATTCTCAACTTGATTCGTTTTTAAAATTCCAAATAGGTCGTCAACATATTTCGTCATCATTCTCGGTCTCATATCCATTTTATTAAGAGCTGTGTCCAATAATTCTTCCATAACGATGTCTGCAATAATTGGAGAAATGGGAGATCCCATTGGCATACCTTTATTTTGTGTGTAGAAATTGTCCTTAAATTTGAAATATCTACAATCCATTATGCAGAACTTTAAAATGTCCAAAAACAAATCTTTAGGTATTTTGGTATGTTCTTCTAACATAAACCATTTTTTCTCAATAATCTGAACAGCTAGGTTAACGGGAATGCTGGGAAATAGTGAAATCACATCAAATGATACTAGTATTTCATCGCTGTCTATTAATGTATTATCCATCTTATTTTTAAATTGTATCACGTCTTTTACATTGTATGTAGAATTGTTTGTCAAGTTCTTTAAAATGTCAATTATATATTTGCTTAGTCCGTAAGATGGTGAGTTAATCGATGAGCATATTGGTCGTAATGGCATGTCGTCTTTATGAATCTTTGGAAGACCATATATCCTTGGGGGTATCGCAATTCTGGTTGTCAGTTTATTTTTGTCAGATATGGTAATTAAATTTAAATTATATAGTCTGTCAACAATAATATTGTTCTTGTTCTGCAAACTTAACGTAGGATTTTTCTTTAATCGTCTATATGTACACATATCTTTAAGAATGTCTTTCATCTTTGTTTCGTAGTCCTTTTTCATCATTGCCACAGTTTTATTTCCCTTATCTGCGTTCGTAATTATTATGTCTTCATTTTCCACCAAAAATTTCTTCGTTCGTCCCACTGTGGTTAATATGAATTTGTCTCTTACACTTGGCTTTGATTTCTTCATGTGGTCATCTATTAATGTTACAAATTTGGTTCTCGATATTTCTTGTTGTTCTTTATCCTCAATCGTCTGTATACATTGTTCTCCATCGGTTATACATTTGAATAATGGGAATGTTTCTCTTTCATTCGGTAATGCAAATTTTGAGCCAAGTGACAATAACCATTGTATGTTAGTCGGGATTATTTTCTCTGTTTTGTTCACAAACCACTCATTATTGTATTGCATTCCAATTCTCTTTGTATCATTTCTCAATCTCTCATATTTATGCATAAGTCTATTATCGTTGTTGTCCTTAAGATTATTGTAAATGGTCTTCTCACTCATTATTAATAAATCATAGTCCTGTCTATTTAGCTTTTTTATAATGTTTTCTCCTAATTTCTTTATCCTTTTCGTGTTGTTATATATTTGTTTATGTTTTTGTTGTATTAGTAATTTCAAAATAATATTGTGAAAATTATATATGTGTTTTTGTAAAGTTTTCTCCAAAAATCCAGATATATTATTATTATACACAAAAATGCTTCGTATGTTTGTTGTAGCTTTCTCGATAAATCCTGGAATTAATCCACTTTGTCTGCATCTTATAAGAAAAGTGGTGGCTGATTTCAAGTTGGCCAATTGTTTGTTATGTTTCGAAAATGTTCTTATTATATTGTTTGTGTTTTTGTCATATTTTTGTCTGATATTCTTGTACAGCGTCATGTTGATACTGCTACGGCGTGCCTCCCGTGTATGTATGATTGTTTTTTATGTGCTATGTAGACCTTTTATATTGTTAAAAATCTTTCTATTTTATTAGTTCGGCTTGAGGTCCTTTTTATTAAAAATATAAAAACTCTTGTTCGTTTTTAATTTTTATTATATTTTATTTATTTCCAATATTTCGACCAACTTTGTTGATCATCTTCAGGGAAGAAATATAATCTAAAAAACATAATTATTATTGTAACAATTTTCTTAAAATTATAATAACAAACAATTTACTTAGTGTTTAATACAGTGTTGTCCGATGTTAATATCTTAAGTTTACTTCACTGACTGTTAGCTTTTTTGTTTATTATTATTTTTGTATTTGTTTATTGTATGTCTATATATGTGAGCGCAATTATCAGTGTCTGTTTTGTAGTTCATTCTCTTTTCAATTGGAGTATTAATTATATGTAACATCTCTTGCATATATCGTTTACTAGTATTATTCTCCTCTACAATTACTCTTACATTATTAAAGTTTGGTCGATGTCCAGTTGTTGCACAATGGGCAGCAAGTGCTGTTTTTTGTGAAAGAGGTTTGTCATTTGATCTTAGGTCCGATTTATGTGATGACAATCTAGTTTTTAATTTTGTCTTCGTTGTACCTACGTATATTTTTGGACATATATCAGTATCGTCGCCGTCACATTTAATTTGGTATACTAGATTTGATTTTTCTAGTTTGTCCAATTTAGATTTCATGTTGTTGAATAATTTTGCTGTCGTATTACCCGTTTTCATTGCTAATATGTATTTTTCCTTGTCATATATATCAGAGTACTTCATCCTTTCTGATAATCCAGGTATATATTCAACAGATTTGTAAATTTTTGGTGGTTTCGTTTCTATCGAATTGTCAGATTTTTTCTTATTTAATGTATATTTCATCAAATTGTCTATTGTTATATATGGAAAGTCATTCTTGTGTAAAATATGTCTAATTATTCTCTTATTTTCCTCGTGAAATTCAGTATTGCTCGTACTTAGAACTCTGGTGATAAAGTTTGTAGCAGTGTTGATTATTATTCTTCTGGGATGTTTTGAATAATAATTAATAAGTCTGCCAGAAGATATAGGTTTTTGGTACCAGTTTATCTTAATTATATTACCATCCCTGATGACTAGGGAATCTAAATATGGTAATTTGTTATCCATTTCTCTCTCTAATGTAAACTGTATATGTCTGTTAAATGAGTTCAATGTCTTTAAGGTATTCTCAACTTGATTCGTTTTTAAAATTCCAAATAGGTCGTCAACATATTTCGTCATCATTCTCGGTCTCATATCCATTTTATTAAGAGCTGTGTCCAATAATTCTTCCATAACGATGTCTGCAATAATTGGAGAAATGGGAGATCCCATTGGCATACCTTTATTTTGTGTGTAGAAATTGTCCTTAAATTTGAAATATCTACAATCCATTATGCAGAACTTTAAAATGTCAAAAAACAAATCTTTAGGTATTTTGGTATGTTCTTCTAACATAAACCATTTTTTCTCAATAATCTGAACAGCTAGGTTAACGGGAATGCTGGGAAATAGTGAAATCACATCAAATGATACTAGTATTTCATCGCTGTCTATTAATGTATTATCCATCTTATTTTTAAATTGTATCACGTCTTTTACATTGTATGTAGAATTGTTTGTCAAGTTCTTTAAAATGTCAATTATATATTTGCTTAGTCCGTAAGATGGTGAGTTAATCGATGAGCATATTGGTCGTAATGGCATGTCGTCTTTATGAATCTTTGGAAGACCATATATCCTTGGGGGTATCGCAATTCTGGTTGTCAGTTTATTTTTGTCAGATATGGTAATTAAATTTAAATTATATAGTCTGTCAACAATAATATTGTTCTTGTTCTGCAAACTTAACGTAGGATTTTTCTTTAATCGTCTATATGTACACATATCTTTAAGAATGTCTTTCATCTTTGTTTCGTAGTCCTTTTTCATCATTGCCACAGTTTTATTTCCCTTATCTGAATATCAGACAAAAATATGACAAAAACACAAACAATATAATAAGAACATTTTCGAAACATAACAAACAATTGGCCAACTTGAAATCAGCCACCACTTTTCTTATAAGATGCAGACAAAGTGGATTAATTCCAGGATTTATCGAGAAAGCTACAACAAACATACGAAGCATTTTTGTGTATAATAATAATATATCTGGATTTTTGGAGAAAACTTTACAAAAACACATATATAATTTTCACAATATTATTTTGAAATTACTAATACAACAAAAACATAAACAAATATATAACAACACGAAAAGGATAAAGAAATTAGGAGAAAACATTATAAAAAAGCTAAATAGACAGGACTATGATTTATTAATAATGAGTGAGAAGACCATTTACAATAATCTTAAGGACAACAACGATAATAGACTTATGCATAAATATGAGAGATTGAGAAATGATACAAAGAGAATTGGAATGCAATACAATAATGAGTGGTTTGTGAACAAAACAGAGAAAATAATCCCGACTAACATACAATGGTTATTGTCACTTGGCTCAAAATTTGCATTACCGAATGAAAGAGAAACATTCCCATTATTCAAATGTATAACCGATGGAGAACAATGTATACAGACGATTGAGGATAAAGAACAACAAGAAATATCGAGAACCAAATTTGTAACATTAATAGATGACCACATGAAGAAATCAAAGCCAAGTGTAAGAGACAAATTCATATTAACCACAGTGGGACGAACGAAGAAATTTTTGGTGGAAAATGAAGACATAATAATTACGAACGCAGATAAGGGAAATAAAACTGTGGCAATGATGAAAAAGGACTACGAAACAAAGATGAAAGACATTCTTAAAGATATGTGTACATATAGACGATTAAAGAAAAATCCTACGTTAAGTTTGCAGAACAAGAACAATATTATTGTTGACAGACTATATAATTTAAATTTAATTACCATATCTGACAAAAATAAACTGACAACCAGAATTGCGATACCCCCAAGGATATATGGTCTTCCAAAGATTCATAAAGACGACATGCCATTACGACCAATATGCTCATCGATTAACTCACCATCTTACGGACTAAGCAAATATATAATTGACATTTTAAAGAACTTGACAAACAATTCTACATACAATGTAAAAGACGTGATACAATTTAAAAATAAGATGGATAATACATTAATAGACAGCGATGAAATACTAGTATCATTTGATGTGATTTCACTATTTCCCAGCATTCCCGTTAACCTAGCTGTTCAGATTATTGAGAAAAAATGGTTTATGTTAGAAGAACATACCAAAATACCTAAAGATTTGTTTTTGGACATTTTAAAGTTCTGCATAATGGATTGTAGATATTTCAAATTTAAGGACAATTTCTACACACAAAATAAAGGTATGCCAATGGGATCTCCCATTTCTCCAATTATTGCAGACATCGTTATGGAAGAATTATTGGACACAGCTCTTAATAAAATGGATATGAGACCGAGAATGATGACGAAATATGTTGACGACCTATTTGGAATTTTAAAAACGAATCAAGTTGAGAATACCTTAAAGACATTGAACTCATTTAACAGACATATACAGTTTACATTAGAGAGAGAAATGGATAACAAATTACCATATTTAGATTCCCTAGTCATCAGGGATGGTAATATAATTAAGATAAACTGGTACCAAAAACCTATATCTTCTGGCAGACTTATTAATTATTATTCAAAACATCCCAGAAGAATAATAATCAACACTGCTACAAACTTTATCACCAGAGTTCTAAGTACGAGCAATACTGAATTTCACGAGGAAAATAAGAGAATAATTAGACATATTTTACACAAGAATGACTTTCCATATATAACAATAGACAATTTGATGAAATATACATTAAATAAGAAAAAAATCTGACAATTCGATAGAAACGAAACCACCAAAAATTTACAAATCTGTTGAATATATACCTGGATTATCAGAAAGGATGAAGTACTCTGATATATATGACAAGGAAAAATACATATTAGCAATGAAAACGGGTAATACGACAGCAAAATTATTCAACAACATGAAATCTAAATTGGACAAACTAGAAAAATCAAATCTAGTATACCAAATTAAATGTGACGGCGACGATACTGATATATGTCCAAAAATATACGTAGGTACAACGAAGACAAAATTAAAAACTAGATTGTCATCACATAAATCGGACCTAAGATCAAATGACAAACCTCTTTCACAAAAAACAGCACTTGCTGCCCATTGTGCAACAACTGGACATCGACCAAACTTTAATAATGTAAGAGTAATTGTAGAGGAGAATAATACTAGTAAACGATATATGCAAGAGATGTTACATATAATTAATACTCCAATTGAAAAGAGAATGAACTACAAAACAGACACTGATAATTGCGCTCACATATATAGACATACAATAAACAAATACAAAAATAATAATAAACAAAAAAGCTAACAGTCAGTGAAGTAAACTTAAGATATTAACATCGGACAACACTGTATTAAACACTAAGTAAATTGTTTGTTATTATAATTTTAAGAAAATTGTTACAATAATAATTATGTTTTTTAGATTATATTTCTTCCCTGAAGATGATCAACAAAGTTGGTCGAAATATTGGAAATAAATAAAATATAATAAAAATTAAAAACGAACAAGAGTTTTTATATTTTTAATAAAAAGGACCTCAAGCCGAACTAATAAAATAGAAAGATTTTTAATATTAAATAATTTAAAAATAAATAAATAGATAGTAAATAATTTTGAAAAGTGTATAAATACTTTCATATGTTAGTGTATGAAATGCTTGTAATGTAGACTTAATCAAATGCCTTGATGGGTTGGTTGGTAACTTGGCTTATAGATCTTGCTGTTGTTTTTATTTTTGTGTTTTTTTATACGACTGGCCACTAAGACGCCTCTTAATACTTGTACTTTTTATATGACTCTTTTATTTTTTTGTTTTTTTTTTTTAATTTTTTATTTGAATGTTTTGCTTGCCATGCTAAAGACGAAACTAAACCGAACCTCCTTGTTTCCTTTTTCCTTGGCGTGTAATAAACTCAGTAGTAAATGAGTGAGTATGTATGATGTGTTGATGTGTATTTGTACGAGTATGGGACAACAAACAAACATGCAACGTTAATGCACAACATGCAACATTACTCTGTTGCATTTTGTTGTTGTTAATGTCGTGTATTGTAGTTGTTGTTTGGCTGGTGTTTCTGTTTGTCTTTTTTCTGTAGCATGTCGTTTTTAATTACAAAATGTTTTGAGGGTAAGAAAATTCTCTTGTTTCTGATATTTGTTGCTGCTGTTCCTGGCGTTGATGTTGCTGTTGTTGTTGTTGTTGTTTTTATGTTGTAGGTATTTGCAGCCCAACTTACGAGTATTTTCCTCACTTTGAATCATTAAAGTTCTCTAAAGTGCGCATTAATTTATGCACATATAAAATACTTGTTGAGTTTTACGTTGTTGTTTTATTTATTATTATTTTGTTGTTGGTGTTGCAGTTGTTGCAATGTATTTAATGTTTAAGCATAAAATTACTAAATCGTATATAATCGTAGTACAACAAAAAATTTGTTATTAAAATACAAATAACTAAAACAAACACAATCACAATTACACACATGTCAGTTACGTACATAGTATGTATGTATGAATAAACAGTCAAACTTCTCTATATCGAACTATTTTATAGTATAGGTATTTTCAACAAGAACTTTGTTCTCCAAAAGCAATATACATATGTATATAACAAATAATTTATATGAAAATCATTCAAATAGTATTTATTGTGTTTGAAGGAGAAACGTTTGACATTTATAAATTATATTGGACAGTTGTCCACCATGAACATGTGCTCCAAAAAATAATATAAAATTGCGAATTTTGACCGTACCCATCCCCGAATTGTTCTATGGATTATAGAAATACGTTCTGGAAAATATTAGAAATATAACATAATTAGCCAATTCACAATGTGTGCTATTGTGTCCTATTTGTCCTATTGTCTAAAAATTTATGACTGCATAAAAATGTTGTTGGTATTTCATATTTAAAAATATAATATGACAATACAATATTGAAACTCATGTTTTTTTGCTATGCTATTTAATTCAGTGATGACAGACTCACATTTGAACTTTGTTGATTCTGCAATAATTGTATCCATTGCATATTTTTCACACAATTCCTCCATAATTTTTTCTTTTTCTGTTTTGCTGGCCATTTTTTATTTTAATAATTGCGCCCTTATAATATTTTTATTTATATTTGACGTTTTATGTTTATTGAATATGTGTACTCAGTAATGACGTTTATGAAAATAAATAATATACGACAGGCCGTTCACAACAGTGCTATTTGGCCTTAAATAGTATTTTAAGACTTAGGACTTTAGAACACATTGTGAATTGGCTAAATGTTAACTGGCTCCGCAACGGCTGTGGAGTTTAGAGGTGCATTTACAGAGAAAAAAACGATTTTTATTTTTGTTCCCTTATTTATTCTTTACAAATCCCTAGGAGATGTTCCAAAAGTTCAAAATTTTGTTTATAAAAATTAAAAAAAAAAAAACTTTAATTGGAATTTAGAAACGGCCTTTTAAAAAATCAACTTTTCTACGAAGAAAAAACTCATATATATACTCGTATATAAAATATGATTATATTCGAATATTTCTCTAAATTTGTTAACATTGATCTGTCATTTTTTCAAGTGGTCGGAAACATGTTAGTGACATGGGAAATAATTAATAACTTTCACATTTGTTAACCAATTTTTGTCTTTTATATCTTTTTAGAACGATAATTACTTACACATTTCGATTGTTATAAAATTTTGGCACGAACTGAAAAAGCTACTTTTCCCCTTGTAAATGCATTTCCAAATTGCAGGATCGTTGTGACGCCATTTAACGTTATCCTATCATAATAATATTTTTCAAAACACATTTCTTAAAGCCAAGGAACCATTCTAGGGGTGGGGACGGCCTGTAGCCTAATATTTTGTTATCCATGCAATCTAATGACCACACATACTTCTGTATGCGATTCTTTTATAAAAATGTGAATTTATTTTTAAACAAAAAGGCAGGACTACATATATCGTTAATCACGTCACTGATTTTGAGTTTTGACTTAATGGTTAATATTGCCACACAATAAATAGTCCAGCGGCGTTTAATCACATGATAGGGACGTTCAATTAACGACAGAATTTCCAGAAATTAGGCAATCGGGAAATTAGCTTTGCAATAAATTTCTTGTTTCTGTGGCTATATGACATGTAGTACCGTCCTGTTGAAATCACATGTTATTAAAAAAAATTTGTTTTTAAGATCTCTTGATATTGTTATTGCATTTCCAGTCGAATTATCGCAAAATATGGTCAACACGCCTCCAGACAATATATCAAACTATACTGTGACACATTCAACATGGCCGGGCTTCCTAACATTTGGATTATTGAAGCCCAAAGGCATCAATATTGCTTGCTCACATATCCAGACAAATGAAAACGGGCTCCATCTGAAAAGAATATTTTTTCAGAAAAACCAGCAGGTTGTTGTCGCATTAATTTATAGCAATATAGAATCTACAGCAATTTTCGAGATAAATTTAATTCATTGTAACAATTTTTAAAGAAAAATAATTTTCTGTTCGTTTTATTAAATTATACTAATATACTCGTATTTAATTATTGTAGCTAGATTTACATTTCATTACCAGCGTAATAGACCGATTTAAATAGAATGGACCTTATAAACTAATTTATATATAGAAAATTTGAAACAATGCTATTGATTTTGAGCTGATCCAGAGATTAGTTATCAAAGGACAGAGAAACATAACAAATGGAATATCATTACAAAGACTTTGCATGATACGATTATTAGCGATCAGGATATATTTAAAAAGAAATATAAGGGCTTTAATGAACACAAACAAATAACAATATACAGGGTGGGCCAAGTTTGACTGAATGATTTGAACTGCTTATAACTTTTGTGTTTTTAATGCATAATAAAATTCAACAATTTTTACACGTTCTTCCACTGAGTATGATGACATTATGAAATTTTATAAAATTCTGTATTATCTGCAAAAAAAAAAATTAAAAATGCAAAAGTTATAAGCATTTCAAATCAGTCAGTTGGCCCACCCTCAAATCAGTCAGTCCAAGTTGGCCCACCCTGTACACATATGTATGTATTTTTTATTTCTGCTCATTTAAATATACATATCGATGATCTCATGTTGAAAGGCCCTAACTCGCATATTTGAAAATTTACAGGAGAAGGTAAAAACATAATAGAAACTGTATTATTCAACATGTAACTTTTTTGTACAACTGCTTATAAAAGCGTTATTTTTTACACTATTGCAATAAATTTTTGTGAGGAGGTGTATTTGCGTTAAATGCATTGGAATCGCAAAAAAAAACAAATTTCGAAAAAATAGCGAATTAGGGACTTTCTACATGAGACCAACGATATGTATGTGGTTACAAAATGTGCAATAGTTTTGCCATCAAAGAAAAAAGTGTCAATGTACGCTTTTAAATAGATGTACGAGTGTTTGAGCCATCCGCATTGTTGCAATTACCTTTCTATGTATTTATCTACGAGTGCGAGTTTGTTTTTAATGTTTAAATGATTATGACAAGCACAATAGCAACTATAAAAGTAAAATATAAGAAACGGCAGCAAAAATACTCATACTTTTCCCATTATGACCCTTCAAGTCAGCCAACCAACCACTCACTCGCTGAATGTGTCATGTACTTAAACCTCCAATGAACCCGCAGTTTAGTTTTGTTGTTGTTTTGTTGTTTGTTTAAAATTAAATTAAAATTTATAATAGGTTAAAATAAAACATAAAACAGCAGCAACAACTGCGAAATAAGGCATGACTTGAGCAGTAAAGTGTCTGATAAGTAGACACCTTAGTGGTGGTACTCTTAGTCAAAGGCAGCAGTTTTATGAATTTTAAAATGACCATTTATAAGTACCTAAGTACTTGCTAGTAATACTAAAGTTACATTAAAGTGTTTTAAACAAAATGTTTAATATTGCTTGAAAATGAGGAATTAACTAAATTTTTGTTTTCTTATGAAATCGGGAATCATTCTTACACTTCCGGGGATCTTGTAGTAAAAATATTTGATTTAAAAGTTCGTCAATGTTATAGATAAGCTCATTGCTAGCAAATCTGCAAACATGCTAGAACATTGCTATTTCTGTAAAACTTTTACTGCAACAATTTGTTTAGTTCAATTTGAGATGCAATGTGTCAGGAAAATATTTGACTGAACTTTATAATTTAGTTTTAAGGTACGGTCACATTTGGCAAATATTTGCCGAAAAAGACGTAACCACTAAATAACATATCTTTGAACTCGTTTATTCATAAAAAACACTTTTCTTGCTGAGGCCAAAGCACAACAAATATTTAGTTTTAATTTATTTGTTGCTGTTTGATCTTGCAGAACTCTTGTAAGAGCAAACCACGTTAAACAATTTTTTTGCTAAAACAAGTGGTCACGCTTTTTTGGGTAAATATGTGACCATATGGTAGATTTAAAAGCTCTGTTGCAGTTTAAATTATTTAAGCTATAAGAATGTCTGGGTCTTGAATACATTAAAAATAAAGTTTGTTGTGCCATTAAAGCATACTAAAGTGTTTTCCAACTAGAATATTGTTTTGCAAAACAAAATAAAACAATAATTTTATATGAAAATCATTCAAATGTTTATTCTAATTCCGATATAGATATTCACCATGACAACATTATAATATTTTCAATAACATTTTTACAAAATGGCGGGCCAACAAAAACTAATTAACTGAAGTTGCATGATCGGGCGGCCAAATAACAGATGAATTTCGTGAAATTACATGATCGGGAGATTTGGTTTGCAATACATTCATTGTTTTGGGGGCCTTAATGACCTATTGGAATCAAGTGTCATATCACCAATAATAGCCCAAAATTTGGTTGTTAAAATTTCTCGATATCCTTATCCATTCTCAACTTTTCCAATAAAATTTTCGAAAAAAATGATCCAATTGTGCCTCCAGATCACATAACACACGCTCAGCATGCATATGCTTCTCAACAATTGCTTTTGGATTTTCAAAAGCTTAAATACGCAAATTTTATCGACCAAATTCTAAATACCGAACGATGATAGCTGTATAAACTATAAAATTTAACAAAAATATCTCAGATTTTTTGGAATGTAGCATTTTTAGACCCTCCATTTTCAGAATGATTTTTCGAGCGAAATTGAATTTATAACAATTGTCAAAACTTCTACTGATGTGTCAACAAGCAAACTGTTGAAATACAAAATTCTTGTTAAAAACCTTTTATAATTCAAAAACCCATTTTGAAATACCCTTATAATTCAAAAAGAAGAATTAACCAAAAAAAAAAATATATAGGGGTTTTTTTTGTTGAATATCTTCTTATATCGAAATAATAATTCTTATTTGTAATATTTCCTAAATTTTAAAATCATCCTCGTATGTATTTATGTTATAGTTAAATTACTATTTGCACAAAACAGACGGGTTTGGAACATCACATCAAGCTACAGACGTATTATGTCTGACGTCTGTATGTCTTAAATACCCTTCAGCAGTCAAGTTTTTATATGTTTGACGATAGTTACTCTACATAATGTACTCGTATATTCTATTCAGCGGTGTACCGGGCACAATTGAATTTCTATAGAATTAAATAGTTTAAATGTTTAAATGATCAGATCGCAAATCGACAAAATCCATGCGATTGGCATCTACATCTAACCTGTTAAAGTGATGTATGTGTATGTCGTGTTCTAACAAACCTTTCTGAAATTATCAATTATCTTGCAATTACATAGTTTCTGATTTTATTTGAATACTGGAAGTATGCTTTTTAATTGGTCCAGATGCATCTACAAATATTCACAGCTTCCATTTATTTTATTGTTCATTTTTGTTGCACACTTTTATTCTTTTAATGAATGAATTACTAAATGCGGACATCATTTTGAAAGAACAAAATGAAAAATAAAACAGGCATTTTGGAATGAGAGCGGTTTAGTTTATATTTCCACTGACGGCGAACATGAAGTGATGGCTAAGAGCATTTAGACTTTTCCTTTGAGTGGTTGAGATACTTTTGACGGGGTTTGTTATTATTCCTGGTAGTTGCTTGTTGGTTAAACTGAAGCGATTGTCTCGTCGCAGAATATAATGTTAGGAACTGCTAAACTTAGTTCAACAAAATTTTAATTTTTCACGTCGCTGCTACTGTTGATGACTATGATGATGATGATGATGATGATGATGGTGAAGCTTCTTTGTTGTTTTATCCAGAAGTTTGTTGCTGCTATTTTTTAAACTTTCTTAAAGCAGTGATAAAAACAGAGATTCTGTATAAAAATATAAAACAATGATATAATTTAAAAATTATTGTAATCTTTTAAAACAAAAAATGTGTATTCGATTCTTAATTATTAATTTAAATTTAATGTTTAACGTGATGATACATTTCAACCAAGTAATTTTTAACACTTTTCTGGAAATTTACTTTGTTTGGAGATCTTCAAGATTATATTTAATTTCTATTGCAAGTAAGAAACATAATTAAAATACAACACTCGTCGTACAACTAATAATTTAATTTATTGTATTTGTATTGGTGTGTGGGTTGGACACCAATGGGAAATAACCTACTTCTGGATAGAGGATAGGGGATGGCCGCTGATTGTAAACGGTGGGCTATCAAGATATAGGTTATTATTATAATTTCTCCATAGGAGTAATTATAATAGAGTGAGTGAATATATAGAAAATGAAACAAGGATTTAATACGTTTTCAGTATGGGTTTATTGACAATTTAAGTTTCTTTTTCTTATATTAAAATGAGTATATGCTTACGTACGTTATTAAATTTGTAGCGAAAAATAAAATGGGTGACAATCGATGTTAAGTTTGAAGATGTAATGAAAGTTGCACGCACTGCTGGGTAACGTGTTGAGTGATCTCTTGTTAAAAATCAAAAAAGGAATGTGTTCGCTCGCAAGAGCAACAGTATATATAACGTACAACGTAACTAATTACTTATCGAAAATTCGTTACTATTGACAAATGGAAAGGTTATAGCGAGTGTTAGGTTTTAGTGTGGGCAACTTTCATTAAATCTACGAGATTAGGTGTGGTGAATTTATATAAATCAAATAAATAATTCAATTAGATTCAAATACATAAATGGCTTAATTCAATAGGTTGATTAATGTAAGTACAGAAAAAAAATTAAATTGATCAATAATTAAGAGTTTTAGCATATTTACGAATTGTTTTATAATGTACAAATCTACTTTGTACAGTATTTGTTTAAATAGATATTAAAATATTATTTATTAAATACAAGGTGGCGCAAAAGTAAACTTCCGATGTTTTTTGGCTGCCACCGACCGATTATTGGTCAAATAAATAGTCAGCAATATTCCGCGTTCTGGAGCAGTGTAGCGTAACATTGTTTATTAACATGTATTTCGCATGTGTTTACTACACAAATGTCAAAACAGAACTGACATTAGGGGCCTCGCAAACCGCGCGCCACCTTGTATATAAAGTTTTTATTAAAGCATTATCGTCAATGTCGGCACAGCGCGAATAAAACATTAAAACGTTTTAGTGCTGATTATTATAATTTAATTTATATTATTACATACCTGAGAATTCAAATAATTTTATTTAGATATAATTCACTCTAAACTTTAGCTTTCTCTTTCTTTGATTTAAAACAATTTTAATGAAAATCTTTATTATATTTATCTTTATTTATTTACTTTATATGCAGCGCTTAGTAATTTATTTACATCACTTTACTTGTTTGGGAATATAGATTTAAAGATTTAAGACAAATGTGAGTGAAGTTTGAAAATAATAACTTATTAATTATTTAAAATATAGTCGTGCATCAAACTAATGGTGTTTTCTTTTCTGAAATAAAATGTTACACCTTTATTATGTACATTTTTATAATGTTTAACCCATATTTTAAAGATGTCGCATTTTTAATGGTCAGAATAGAACATAAAATCACAACAGTGTAATACTTTTTTTTATGTACAGCTGTTTTTTTTTTTTTTTTTTTTTTTGTTAAAAAAGAAGAAGAAGCAGATAGCTCCCTGGTAAGATCGCTTGAAATAACACAATGAATATTTATCAAAAAGACCAATGGCACCTTCCCGACTAATACGCAAATTCTTCTCAAACTATAAAAATTATATATGTATATAAACATACATTACAAGTAGGAGATATTGTCCTATAAAATTTGACATACATCAACTTCAGAGTATTCATTTATTACGTTCTCTACAAAGCCTTTCACTCGCGGTTGTGAATTTCTTTCCATAATCATATCAAATAGTTTATCATCATCAGATGATGAAGATGAATCCAACAAGTCATCCAAAATTTTTTTAGCACATAAAAAAGTACTAGTAGTAATATATTCTATTTTGTATATTTTTTTTTTTTTTTGTTTCTTAACACAAATACACATTCATAAACAAAACAAATGTCAGCTGCAGCGATGCCAACTTAGCCCTCTTCGGGCTAGATTTAGCCGGATGTTAGTCACTCAAAACGCGAAAAAAAAGAAAATTGGATGTGGTTTTATATGGATTTTTTCCATTTAGCCCCTTTTTCAAAAATGTTTACGCGTTTTGAGTCTCAAAAGTTGGCATCACTGGTCAGCTGTTTTATCGTGCGATTCTCCCCCTCTAAAAATACAGAGTGTGAAAGGTGCACCATTTTTTTAATTTATAGTGTGACATTCATAGAAAAGAACACACTACACTTTAGCAGTGTTGACATTTTTTCAGAAAATAACACAAAAAAATTAAAAAAGATGCGAAATGGGAAAAACGTGTAACATTTTTGACAGAAAAGAAAACGCCATAATACTTTAAAACTACACGATAAATAGATTTTTCGATTTATCTTACTAAAAATATTTTACAAATATATGGAAAAACGCGTATGTACGCGTATGTAATATTTATTTTCGGAAATTTATCTGAAAAGATAACTGTCTAATATTTACATGATTTTTTTTATTACTCTTATATATTTATTGAATCTTCAAAATATGAATTAACAATAAGTATACGAATCTTAATACTAAAACAAAAGTTTATTTGAGGCTAGCCAATGCTAGACAACAAATATTAAGTTTCAACGGTACTATATATGTAAATTCGTCTGTTTTGAGCTCGGATGATAGCAAGAAAGAGGGACACTTAACCGAGAATGGCCGCCAAAATTAAGGATGTTACGTGCGAGTGTGTTTGGGTGTGTTTCAAGTTTGTTGATATACTTTATCGTGTACCTGTCGAAGTCTGCTATTACCAGAGTTACGCTTAGGTCTTCGTGAATTCGGGAGTTTTAAATATGGAATGAATTTTTTTTCCTTTGCCTTTGATGGATATGAATTTCGAAATTACGGAAAAACCAGTTAGAGTACAATATTCAGATGTGTCGAATCTTTAATACCCCTGAACTTAACAAGAACAAAAACTTTACTAGTTATATGACTAGAATATGCTTATTCTGTGTTTTCTTCTCAGTCTTAGTGCAAATTTTATTAGTATCTTAAATGTAATTAAACAATTTATAAAATTAAAAATAACAATAACATTATTTACAAAATATTTATGGGTGGTATAGAAGAAGTGAACCAATTATGGACTGATAGCTTCTTAATCCAGTATACACTAATGTCATTTCTATGTATTTTAAGATTATTTTGGTTGAATTTCATCTCAATAACGTTAGTTACAAGAGTTGCATGGTTGGTTGTTGTGCTCGGAAGTGGCCTTAATTCTGGAGCTATTGCAAACTATTGACTAACGGCTACAAAATCAAGTAGTATAATTGTTTTATAACCGATATTAGTATGATTTCTAGAAATCGATATTTATTAGACATTTTTGTGGATTAAATTGTTTTTCGGAAATGGTCTTTATATGACAGTTATGACAAATCATGGGCCTAACTTCTTAAATATTGGAACAGTGAATTTTATGCATATGAAGATATCTCACGTCGAATTTCAACATAATAGCGGTATATTTAAGATATATATTTGTATTAACGCGAATTTCGGAAGTGGACTTTATATGCAGCAGTTTGATTTTGGCATGTATTTAAATAATGCCTGTAAAATTTTGGTTCGGTACCGTTATTTATACGAGATTTATGAGTCTTGAAGTGATTTTCGGAAGAGGACTTTATATGGGGGATACGGTCAAATATGGACCGAAATTAAGCAAATTCTGTAAAATGGTGTTTGTGTATATTTAAATGATCTATATAAAGTTTTCAGTCGGTACCGATATTTTTAACATATATATAAATATTAATGACTTTTTCGTATTTGGTTCTAAATGGAAGCCATAAATTTACTACAACAATTTATTTACCTATAAGGATTATTTAGGTCAAATTTTAATCTGGTAAGATATTTTATACCTGTTTTTTACGAACTAAACAAAATTTTGTTTTGCGATTTTTTTTTCATAAAACTTATTCTTGCTGAATTTTGTATTGATGTTCTTCTTACTTCTTTTATCATAAAAATAACGTGTACAAAATTTTATGGTAGTATCTGCAATATATTTAAAAATATTGCAAAAAAAAAAATAAAAAATATAGGGAGGTTGCATCACATTTTGGTCCATAACTCTGGTTCTACTGTACTTTTACCGATTTTGCTGATTTTCAATACCAAAGTTACCTGCAAAGTAAGAATATTTTTGTGGAAATTTCGTTTAGTTAAGTTGTATAGTTTGGACGTGAGAGTGTTTTACACAGATGGACATAACTCAATAGTCTTAGAATTTAATAAGGAACAAGAAAATATATACTTTGTTGGGTCTCAGATGTATATAAACAAAATTTCACACGGAGTGACAAAGAAGAATACACACACGTATGTAAATTTCGTTCTAACTCATAACATGTAAAAAAGCAATATGAATAATTCCCAAAATCTATTTCTCAATAATGGTGAGTTAAATGATGTTTACAAACATAATCTTGGACAACTAACATTGCTGATGACGCCCAGAAAAAGCATTCCAATGTACCAATTGTCTAAAAATATTACTTTACAATGGTGGTAAATTTAATGAACTCAAGCCAAATAAAATTTTCCCTGATAATGAAAAAAATAAATAAAAAATTCTTTGCATCCATTTCGTGACATAAAAACTGTTTTAAATAATTGTTAGCAAAATTCTAAATAATATGAATGAATATCAGTTAAAATAGTGAAAACTTGTTTTAGTGCTTCACTTATTATACAATATATGGACTACAAATCAAGGCATTAACTTTTAATTATAGTTGAAATATGCATACAATTATTTCTGGTTTAAACGTGATATTAAAAATGCATAAACATGTGCAAACAATGTGCAACATTATGTGCATTTAACTTTTACATACAATTTAAGCCCTTAATGTAAACTACATCAATTTGACAATTCTTTATCAATATAAACCTTTTAAAACACAAATGCATAAATGGTAATTTCATTTTATAGGGGATTACTTAAACTACACTGAAAGAATTAAATGATTATTTATTTACAAGCAAAATGTAAAGTCCTTCAGACATGTATGCTGCAAACTATTGTGTTAAATACGGAAATATTTCTATCAGTGTAGTAGAAACTATAAAATAGTAAATAGACTTGAAATATATTTGCAGACCGATGGATGCATATTCATAAAAATTCAAACACATACGAGTATATTCAACCACTGTATGTAATTTTAAATGAAAAATCAATAAATGCAATAAAAACTTGCAACAAATTAACTGAAATATTTATGCTCTTACAAATATTTCTATCTGTTGGATACATTTTGTTTCAACTACTACACTACAACTTGTGCATACACTTCATCCAGCGTTGCCAGTTTGTAGAATTTATCGCCGAATAGGGGATTATTTTTGACAAATCGCCATACAATTTTAGGTTTGGATGAAGATATTATTGGGAAATTTTATATTTTTAATTTAAATATTTTCAGCTATTAATTTTTTTCAAATTATATTTTATAATGCAGTTTTGAACCTATGGATCACATCTACGGTTTGGGATTTCCCGGACAATTGTTTTCAATTCAATTCAAATATGATTTATTAAAGTTATGATCCATTTTGTATACATATACATTCAATTAAAAAATCATAAACAAAACTTATAGATAAATCATAATAAGACATAACATAAAATGTTGTGTGTCTAATTGGCAAAATATAAAATAAAATAAAATAAAATAAAAACTACTTATTTAAAGTATAACAATTAAATAACATTTAATTAAATTAGATCCCTGTATTTTAAACAATTTAGTAAATACTTGTAAAGACGCATGTAATCCTTGCCGTTTAATACTTCATATACTTCTTCAGAACATAGAAATCTTTTACCAAAAAAGTTTAAACGGTAACTAACAAAAATAGGACATCTGCATATCAAATGATGTGTGTTTTCCTGTTCATTACAGTTACAGAGTGTACACATATTATCATTGTTTCCACTGAATGCACGAGCGTTTAAGTTAAGAAGGCCACCTCTAGCTTTTAGTAGCAAACTAACGAAATGTGCTGAATTACTATCACAAAAGTAAGGCTGAATATCATACTGTAATGTAGGGTACATATCATGAAATCTAGAGTCTCTGGCCCTTACAATGAATTTCTCATATTCAGAGATTCTTAAAGATTCAATAATACGATTGTGAAAGAATTGAATATTTGATCTCCAAACTTCAATGTCATGATTCATACCGATTTCACTGCATAATGAATTCCAATGAGGAAGCCAAAAAGTGTTTTGTCTTAAGGTCTCATCAGCAAGCAGTCGGGGTAGTCTATTGAGTGGCAAGTTTAAAACCTTTCTGACATAACTGAAATGCAAATTTAGTGTCTCTAAAAAAGCGATTTAAGACCAGTTTCAATATGTAACATATAATTAGGTGTATTTTCGGGGAGGTATAACATTTTTTTCAAAAAATAGCGCAATAATTTTTCAACTTCCTCGAAGCTCCGATATCCCCAAACCTGTGCACCATAAAACATAATCGATTTAGCTGCAGAATGGAAAATTTTAAGTTTGTTAGAAAAATTTATCTTGGGGTGATGAATACAGCTTAACCAAGTGGAATTTATCGATGTTTTAGATTGTAAGTCAAATTGATACCAAGGTACTTGTATTCGTTTACTATATCAATAATATTGTCACCGAATTTCCTTGTACCACTTCTGAATACCATTATCGTTGATATATCGAGATTAATTCTTAAACACCACTGAGCACAATAAACATACAATGAATCAATCATATTTTGCAGTACCTTTGGAGAGTCTGAGAGGAGAACAATGTCATCGGCGTATAGTAAAACTTTCAGAACAATTCCAGCAACACAATTGTTTTCCCGGGAAACAAGAATGAAAAATGCATTTTTATTTAATTAAAGCCTAAACATAAGTATAAAAGTTAAGTCTTTTATAAAATTGTATAATTTTATTAAAGAACACCCATTGGAAACAAGGAATACACATTTTGACATCATTCGTTGAAATAAAAATTAAATTATATTTTATAAAATACAAGAAATAAAATTAAATTTTTAGGTTATCATAAAACAATTTTTTAAAACGTGTTTTTTATTGGCAAAGATTCCAGTCACAGAGAAAAATCTCTAACATTATAAAAATAATCCATTTTTTGTCCGATTTGTATTTGCTTGAATTTTTAGGAAATTTAGCAAGTTTTTCGGATATGAATGTGAAATGACATTAATACCGTTCATTTACTTTACACAAATGTGCATAATAGCTGATCATACAAAGACCAACTTTAATAGAGTTTAAAACATTTACCAAAGTTTATAAATGTAGAACAAGCTCTGCATCAACTCTTTTCTATTGCGTTCTTTAGATTAAGAAATGACTGAATGTATCATCCCAACCATTCTGTTTCACACAGTGTGGACCAGAGACCTGCAACGAGTACTAAATTTTCGGGTATACTTAATGATGCACATTGATTTTTATGATTTAATCGTTTTTGTTCAAATGCACAAAACGCTCGTTTACGCAACCGTTCGTTTCAAACATTCAGTTTTATTCACTGGTTGTTTTTTGCGAACATGAATATTCTGACTGTGTCGTTAAATGTATGAAGCTCGTTTTACATCAAAGCCAACGTGTTGTTAGCCGAACATGTGTTTTATTCATTTGTTGTTTTGTGCGAACATGAATGTTCGACTGTGTCGTTAAATGTATGAAGCAGCTCATTTTACATTTTTTCTTTAATTTTTTTTGCTGTGCAAAGATATATTTGACAAACTGTACATATTACAAATTTTATCATTGCTTTGTCAAATAAGTTTTCTTTTCGACGAAATAATGTTAAATAGGTAGTAAATGCACATTTTTTATGTTTTCATATTTTTCTGCCAGCCGCTTTTTACTTATAAGTGGCTCGTGTGTTTTTAGTTCAATTCCAATCAGATCATGCACAACAAAGCCGACATGCAAAAAACAAACTGTGTATAAACAAGAATTTTTGTTTTCAAACATTGCAGTTCGAACCAAGTGTTGGAAATGATTTATACTCGTTGCTGAATTTTCTGTGTGTGCATAAAAAGTGAATAAGCATAAAATTGAATCATACTTTTTTGTATTGTTCTTAAAATTCAACGTTAGTGAATAAGTCGGCTCGTTCATACTTGTTGCAGGTCTCTGGTGTGGACATTTATGTTTAGATGACACACGACGGTTTTCAAGAAATTACATTTATTTAAATATGTTTCAAGTGTTTGATATACCTATATAAAAAATGACAAATTTAAAAATGCCAATAGCGAATTAAAAGATATTGATTTTTTTTTTTGTCAAAAAATCGTTCATCTTTCATTAAATTAATTTTAATTATTTTAACTGGTTTTTCATTTTAAGTAGTTATTTACAGCAGTGATAACTTTTTAATAAAATTTAATTACGTTCAAATTTTAAAAAATGCAAATTTTTTTGCCAAAAAATTTCAAAACTACGTTATTTTTAAATTATTTGTTTCCCCGGGAACTTGTGGTAATTGTTAGTATTTGTGATTTTAGCAAATTAATTTTATTTAACTTATAGCAAATATAACAATATAAAATATTGTTATATTTTATATATTTTGTAAATATAACAATTTTTGCCACCATATGATACATTTTCTCTTTAACTCTTGCTTAATTTTTTTTTATTTTTATATTTTATAAAAGCTAATGCTGCAAGTAATAATTATTTAATTTTTTAATCCATCTTTTCAAACTATATTTGCAAGAACACAAAACTCCCGCGAAAATATTCACAACGAAAACAGCTGTTGTCTTCTATTGTAGATTATGTCACATGAAACTAAAACTCGACGTGTGAAAGTAAAAATTATAAACTGCCTGTAAATTGTCAATTTTGACAGATATGCATAATTACATATGTATGTTTCGTACAAGTACACTGCAAAATACATACCGTCTAAAGGGAGCTTTAGGGCTAAAAGCTATGTTCTTGTGTTCAGTATACGTAAATATACACACTCATTCTCTGTGATACATTGCACAGTGGGAAAACAAAATCTTAATATCTAAACAGATGAAAAAAATTTAATAATTCAAAGTGAAATTTGCTGAATCTTGCTGTTGACATACATTTTATTTTACCACTGTACCGATCACGGCATTAGGACAATTAAAAATATGCTCATATGACAATATTATGTATATTGGCATCGATTTGTCAATTAAGCTCTTCCGTTAATGTGACTGGTCCCTTTCACATCAAGTGTTAAAATTAATACTTACCATCCATGAAAAAAACACATTACCAACAAATATTTAGTAAAGTTTTTAGCCAATTTGTTATCGAAGAAATCAAAATATATAAAGCCCCTAAATGCCACCAAAATTGTATAATATTAGGTCATTATTAAATGAAAGTTAAAACGAAATGAATGCAGCGCAGCTGGATCGAAATGCTTTTTTCAATGAACACAATGATTCTAAAAGGAAATAAGTTTAGTTTCGTGTTTTAGCTTTTCTTAAATATTAATAAATAAGTGCCCCGATAGACTAGGCGATAGAGTGCCGGACTATCAGTCACGCACTTTGTGTTTGTTAATTATAAATTGATAAATTACATAAATTACATGACATTAATTTGTGGTTCCAAAGTATTCAATCGAATTTGTGTATACATAAATATTATAACATTTATGCGACTGGATTTTAAGTGAATAATGAATTAAAATGTCAAGGTCAAGGGACCTTGTTTAAAAATGGACACATGTCGTAAAATAATAAAATTATTACTAATTTGTGAATATTTATTTTCAGCGATTAAGATTTAAAAGAATGTTTTCCTCAAAAAGTTATCAATTTAAAATTAACAATTTTAAACATATGCCAGGCGGCGGTCTGGCCTCCAATAGGTTCCTATTATGTGAAAATCAGGGAATGGATTGTGGGCGAGACAAATAGGGCCTGGGGAAACCGAACGGACTGCCGAGTGTCAAGGACGATATGACCGGTGCTTAGGAAGTCCGACTCGGAATCGTTGCTGGGCGAAAGCAGGGTCTGCATGAGAACCATGATAGGCGTTATCACGGGCCATTGTATGATAGGTAGAATATCAAGGATAATAGGATCTGATTTGTCAGACATGTGCGAGTTATGCGAGGACCCGGAGGAACTGGAGACGATCGAGCACATTCTGTGCCATTGTCCCAGGCTGCAAGTTAGCAGGTTGAGGTTTCCAGGCAGTAGATTAATAAGCGAATTAGGGGATATCTCGGGTTGTAGGCTCGGGGATCTTAAAGGATTCGTAATGAATATGGCCTGGCTGCGCAACAGGGGAAGGGGCTTTGTGAGGGCTTAGATGTTTCGCTCTTGGTACAGACTAAGTGCCTCCAATCATATTGGCGGAAATCCGTGCAAGAATAAAGCCAACAAAAATTGGAATTTTGACAATGAAGTCAAAATATGATAAAATTCTTAATACCTTAAAATTTGTTGTCCGTTTCGAGGTCCCAGCTTCGGAATTTTAGAACACTCAAGTTAACAATTTCGACATTAAATGGGTTGATTGTGAAAGGATTTTGGGGATACATAATTAATTTGTTTAGCATTTTCTGTCAATTTTAAATGTGTATAACTCATAAACTGTAACCAAAAAAATGCATATTTGTTGGCGAGTGTTTAAAAAATTACTTCTTTTGAGACCCAACATCGCCGCTGCTAAATGTTCCGCGGTGTTTGTCATCAAAACTTAAACACGAATACTACTCTGTTACGCAATCAAAATAGCCAAAACGGCAGAATTATTTCCAAAATATTTTGATTCTGCCCCACCGTGCCGTGCTAATGTATGCATTACATACTAGACAGGATATTATTGTACAGTGAGTGACAATGTTGTAAAATGTAACAAATATTGAATTTATGACAGATATATACACATACATATTTGAAATGAATTATGTTCAGATTGTTTTGAGCTCTACAGAAACATTAATAATAAATATATCAAGTTTTTACGAAAGTTCCTACCTCGGAATTATTGTATAAAACTGTTCCAGTAAGAACAATTCAATAAAAGCTTCAAACATAAACCTGATGACTGGACACATAACTCTTACATCTGATAGCACAACGATTTTCACTTTTTTTCTAAAATATCTTGCAATGTTGTATTTATGTTTGTCACTACACCAGTTCAATGTCACAAATGTGAATGTGTGTTTTTTTCTCTTCGTAGAATTCGCAGAATGAATGCATGTTCAACATTCATTCAGTCATGTAGGAAGGCGTAGATACGCACTTGGTTGAATGCATGTTGTCATGAGAATTTTTATTTTATTTTATTGTTAGGTTTTGAATTTAATGGTTTTTTTTTTTGTTAGGTTTTGTCTAAAATCCATTTAAATCCCTTAAGTGTAGAAGTTGAATCCATTTAAAAAATTGTCTCTCAGTCTTCCTGTCGTTCATACTTCTTGCCTGTTTGTCAGTCTGTCTGTTGGTCTTCCTTTATGAAGGGTTATTCTATTCCTAGTGCCTATTTGTTTTCATCTTCTTCTCCATTTTGCATAAATGTCGCTCAAATATTTTTATTACATTCAATGTCTGTTGTTCACTTAAGTTTCCCTAATGATGACAATTTCAGACTCTCCAAGCGTATTAAACTATAAAAAAACAAAAAACCATCTAAATGTTACACATTGTGAAATCATGTAACGAAGAAGAGAAATGGTTAAAAAAAAGGGCTTCTTAATTCGAAAAAAAAACAGTCTGGGAATAAAAACAAGAAAATGTAATCACATTATAAAACGGATGCTGTTAAAGAGTTGCAATAAACTTGATATTAATATTTGACTTTAAAGCTGGAAACTGTGTTTAACTAAAACTCTTTAAATGTCACAACCCGGTGAGGAATATACAAATGCGCATTAGGAAAGTAAGTTGGAAAATTACATTCAATTAAGATCAGTTCTGTTTAATGTTTCGTAATGATGTGTTGCAGATAGGGATGCCAAACGGTACTTGATTTTTAAATCCCAGGATTCGAGATTTTTTAAATGTAAATCCAGATCGGGATTTCAGGACTTAAGGATTTTTGTTTTATATTAAAATATATTAGTTTATTAATAATAAAAACTATTTCAAAATAGTAACTTTTGTTATGTTTTAGCTATAAGTTTTAAATTTATTAAAAGTTTATAAACCATTAACAATTTAAAACAAGTAAGAAAGTCGGTCAGGCGCGACCATATAATACCCTACACCCAGTATACGAGTATGTATAAAACAGTTTTTCAGAAATAGGCGCTATAAGGGAGATATTACCTATTATGAACCGATCATACAAAAATTTAGTGCCATGATTTCTGTGAATATAAATATTATGTATGTTAAACTTTATCTCGATATAAATACTTTTAATAATTTTATGGAGGTTAAAGTTGATTACGGGGAGGGTCTTATATGGGAGGTGTCATAATTTTTGTATATTATTTGTGTCGAATTTTATTTGATTACCAACATTCCTAAGAAATTTGTGATCGTTAAAGTAATTTTTAGAAGTGGGCCTTATATGGGAGCTACGACTAATTATGGACCGATCTGCACAAAATTTGTAGATGTAATTTGTCGCCATTTATTACTCTTTTGTGATGAAATTTGTTTGGTTCCTTGCATAATTCAAACTTTTATGATCGGTAAACCCCAATCTCGGGAATACTTTTGTATGGGGGCCAGGTTAAATAATCAACATATTTCCATTAGTTTCAATCCCATACGTCCTTGGGCCGAAAAAATATCACATACTAAATTTTATCGAAATATCTTCAAAATTGCGACCTGTACTCTACGCACAAGCTTTACATGGGCAGCCAGCCAGACGGGCGGATGGACATCATTGAATCGGCTCAAGAAGTGATTCTGAGTTCATCGGTATACTTTAAGGAGAGTGTTTGACCAATATCTATGAGCAATATTTATGAGCGTTAGAAAACCTATTCACTATTGTAGTTTAAGGTATAAAAACATAATAGCATTACATTGAAATGTTAAATTTACTAAAACAATATGTCATTTTATTTTTAATTTCTGTTCAAAAGAATATTATCGTTTGATTCTAAAAAAGCTTTTTAAAAGTTTTTAAAGATAATCTTGATTTAATTTTGTAACCAATATATAAAGCTGATGAAAATCATCGTTCATATCGTTTGTGGGCAAAATTGTTAGCAAATTGTGGTATGCTTGCTGCATAAAGCATTCGTTCTAATGCTCCGAATTAAACAATTCTATTTCTTTTTACATATTCGATTCCTAATCAAAACAGACATTATTTTGCAAACAACGTTTTGAATTCATTTCTAATAACAAACATCAAAATCACTTTCCACTTTTTTTAAATTTAAAAGTGCTTAGTAAATTATTTCTCTTACTTGGTTAAATCAAATAAAGCTTTTTTAACGAAATTTCCAATTACAAAAAACCGTAGACACATCAAATATTGCGTTCCAGTTTGGCAATCCAAAATTAATTTTATTTCTTCCACCTTTACTTCTTCGACAAACTTTGTAAAATTGAAATTTTTGTTAATGACTTTGTAAACAAATACTAGGTTCCGACATTTGTTTCAAAACAATTCGGAAGTTTGGGATTGCCATCCCTAATTGCAGATGATAAAGATTGTAGTTAATGTAGAAATTGGTACTGCTGGTATTATGCTGGTATCCATATAGAAGTTTTTCGGTTGTGGAATGTAAGTAAATATTACAAGAAATTAGTGAAAATAAAAAAAAAAATACAAACTTATGAAATTATCACATATTTTGCTCCATTAATTTTTATAATCACTACCAAAAAAACGATGGGTATATTAAATTTGTCACTCCGTTTAAAACACATCGAAATATTGGTTATACAACCAAACAGTATATATATTCTGGGTCTTTATAAGATTCTAAGAAGATCTAGCCATGTTAGTCTGTCTGTTGAAGGCACGATATAGATTTCGAAAAAAGACTTAGAACAATGATATTTTATGCAAACATTCATTGTTTCAACGAAATGTTTGGTATTAAAAAGGAGCAAACACGTTTCTGCAGAATCTAAGTAATAGACTAAAGTTTCAGCCAACCTAGATATTTTTCAGATATTTTCGCTACTTTCTTGAAATATAAAGCTGATAAATAATATTATGAAATTTTGCACACTGCATTTTTATATAAGAAGTACAAGTTTTGCTAAAAATGCAAAGAATCGGTGCATGATTCTTCATTGTCTCCATACAAATGTGTTCCCAGAATATGGCTCTGTGATACATAAATGCCAATAGAACAGCAGTATTCATAAACAATTCTGCAAAAATTTATTTCATGCAAAGTGAAATTATAAAACGATATTTTGTTTACAGAAGTTCATATTCCGAAAATCACCTTATAAACATATTTATCAAATTTAAATTGACATAAATTAACCAGATACATATATAAATTACCGCAACGTGATTCTTCATGTAAACGGTTCATAATTGGTCATGGCTTCATTATATCTTATAAATATCGATATCGAACTGAATTGTTACACAGATCAGTTACAGTTAAATAAAAATTTTACTATTGGATTTTTAAAGATCCGTCCAGCTGGAAACTGGAACATCCTAAAAACTCAATAATATTGCTATTGAGATGAAATTAACCGTAAGACTCGAAATTTTATGACGATCGTCCCATGTAATAAAATAAAATAAAATATCTTTATCGATGCAAAATGTAACACAAATTTGTTTCAGGTAAGCATGGATCATACTTAATATGACCATACATCCCGTTTCCGTTCTCCCGTTTTTTGAAGATTCATCCCAATGAAATTTTATATCACGATTTTCAAACCAAAATGCAGCTTTTTGCTAATTTGGAAGAAAATATAAAAACTCAAAACTGTGATCATTAACTTTTCTTTAAACATTTGAATTTAATTGTCGTTATTTTAGTAACAGATTTTAATGACCATTAAAATATTTTACCAGCAACGAATGAAAAGAAAAAAAACCCAGTTATTGGAATTTTCCTCTTATTTTCTGACTATTGCGAGGCTATTCAAGTACTTGATTCAGATAGTCCCGTTCGGGCCAGCCATTTATTTCCAAAAAATTTAGATCTGATAATTTAGATTTTAACATTATTGACTTGCACATCAATGTTTTTTGTTTCAAGAATTTGGTAAATTTTATATGTTTTAAACAAAAATATAAATATATATAATTTTTAACAGTTTTTAAAATATTAATTTGCTAGAATCCTTTTTGTAAAATAGATGCAATTTAATATTCAGCAGTGATTCTGATTTTGCTAGTTTTAGAATTAATGATTTTATAAAAAAAAAACAAAAAATAACTAAATTTTTAAAAATTTAAAAGTAATAAAGATGAAACCAACTTTTTTTTTTTTTTAAATCCCTCCTTCTCATTATATTTACTTCGCAATCCAGCTTTTTCTCTGGTAATGTTAATCATACTGCCGATATATAGGTGGTGGTATGCATATCAGATTCGGCACAGCTTAATATAAACTCTTACATGTTTTCTACAAACTAAAGGTGCTATCAGACGGGATGTATTTTACATATGTATGTACTTTAAATTTTTCCATATGTAAAAGTTGTGCACATTGTGTGATACATATGAAACTTTGCATGTGTAAAATACATGTGGAAATATGTATGCAATTTTTTCGATTAGAACACGCTCTATTTTCCTGTGACAAACATAAACAAAGCAGCTGGTTTGTTTTGAAACAAAATTGTTTGAACAAATTTGTTGTAAAGAAAAATTAAAGAAAATAGTTAATGAACATGAAACAGTAAGTATTTTTGAATTTTTAATAAATTAAATTATGTTTATTATATTTATTGCAGTTATGCACGTTAAAAAGTCAGCTTTTGTTTACATTTATAGGTTATGTCATACGGAAAAACATAAGCAGGTGTGATAGCAAAAATTATGAATCGTATGTTAAATGGAAATTTTGACATACATACGGAATTACATATGGATAAGAAAAGTGACAGGACATATGTATGAAAAAACATCCCGTCTGATAGCACCTTAATTTAGCTGATTTTGGCGTTAGCGTATTTTACATACACACTATAAGTATTTGAAATATATAGTGTTGAAATATGTACATATAGTATAAAAGGGTGTCCCAACTAGAACGCAATTTTAAAATTTGGCGGCATTCGAAGTGTCATTGTTTGACATTTGAACAATTGTTATTGTTTGCTAGTAGAAGGTACGAGGTTAGTAAAAATGGAGCGATCAATTTTGGGTCACAATAATGCTCCAAAAGAGTCAACTGTAAAGAGATTAATGGATAAATTTGCCGAAACTGAATCTGTTAGTGATGTAAAGACAACAACGCGCCTTCGACCAGGTCGATCGACCGAAAATGTCGCAGCTGTACGTGATGATATCGCTCAAACTCCATCCACCTCAATTCGACACCGAGCTCAGCAAATTAGTGTCTCCAAATCCACTATGAAGCGAATTTTGACGAAAGATTTGCATCTTCATGCATACAAAGTTAAATTGACTCAGGAACTGAAGACAGCTGACCATGGACAGCGAAGGGAGTTCGTTAATTGGGTATTGGAGAGACAACATAAAAATGCTGATTATGCCGATAAAATCTTCATATTCAGTGACGAGGCCCATTTCCATTTTGATGGCTTCGTCAATAGGCAGACTTGTCGCATTTCACGAGAAGCAAATGCATCATCAACGTGTCACTGTGTAGTGTGGGTTTTGGGCTAGAGGAATCATTGGACCTTTTTTTATGAAAATGAGGCAGGTCAAGCGCAAACAGTCAATGGTGTTCGGTATCGTGAAATGATAACCAGTTTTTTCTTGCCTAGAATTGAAGAAATGAATGTGGAGGGCATGTGGTTTCAACAAGACGGCGCCACATGTCATACAGCCAGAGAAACAATTCAATTGCTGCATCAGTCATTTCCCGGACGTGTTATTTCGCGTTTTGGAGACCAGAATTGGCCACCTAGATCGTGCGATTTAAAACCTTTAGATTCTTTTTTCTTTGGGGTTTTTTGAAGTGGATGGTTTACGCGAATGAGCCGACGATGACTCAAGCCTTAAAAGAGGAAATTGGACGCTGCGTTAATGAAAAATACCGCAGTATTTATGCAAAAAGGTCATTGAAAATTTCATTAAAAGATCGCGTGTGTGCCAGCAAAGCCGCGGCGGCCATCTGCACTATATCATGTTCCATACATAACCTCATTCAGTCTACTTTACGATATAATAAAGTTTCACCATTTTTTTTAAATATCTGTGTTTTATTTTAAATTTAAAAATTGCGTTCTAGTTGGGACACCCTTTATAATAAAAACGGCTTCTTCATTTTTAATGATGCGATTTCAAAAGCAAATAACGTTGTTATTTCAAACTGACAAACTACTGATGATCTTATGGCGAATCTATACTCGTATACTGATAAGCTTTCTATGAATGTCATAAGTTAATTTGCTCGGAAAATCTAATAAGAATTGAATGTTATTTCAACAGGGAAATAATAGTTAGTGCATTTAATGCTGTAAGCTATAGAAATTAAAAAGTGCGGAGCAATCGTTTTGATAAGTTTTTAAAATAGTGAGATATATTGTATGTTTGTTTTTAATTTGTACACATTGTTGTTTACAATTTTAAAAATGCTTTTGTTATTAATTTCTCATGACATTACATTTCCCAATGAAATTATTTAAAAAATATGAAGTAATAAAAACAAAAATACATACATACATACATACATACATAGTTTTATATTGTTTAAAATGCATGTATGTATGTACATATAAAACAATTGTTGCTGTATAATTGTAAAATTTGTATATTTTTTCCTAATTAAAAAGCTAAACCAAACATAGCTTTGGCTGGCATCAACAATCGACATGAAAAAGTGCCTCTAAAAGCATTCAACATTATAAGATGCAACCAATAGTATTTACACACTGACACAGCCACTCTCATTCAAATGTTATTTGTTGTCGTACCCTTTATATGGAAGTAATAAAATTTTAATAATCTTTTGAGAATATCAATCAAATCAAATGTAAACAATCTTAATTTTTTTTTTATTTCTCTTCTAGATATTGAATGTATTTCATTTGATACAAAAGTATGAATGCGAAAGCGAGTATTTTATTTAACTGATTGTTTTGTTTTAATTTTACAAATTAATACGCCAGGGAATTTTTATTAGCCATTGTTTTAGAAGAAAAAAATAAAACGCTCATACAAGTTTATACGATAGAATTATTTTCAGACTACTGTATTTTAAAACAACCGAAAACAAAAAAAAAAAAAAATAAAACGAAAATAACTGCAACAATCTACAGGGAAGTATGACTGCGTTTCTGTTTTATGCAATTTTTTTACTTACTTGTACAAAACAAATGTTTGCAATTTGTAAATTTTCTTGTAAAAGCCAAAGCGAAAAAATGTTTGCCATTATATTTAGATTGCTGTCATTTCAAACTGTCACATTAGGGATTTACTGCTATTGACAACTGCTGGAATCCAGGCTGTATCTTAAGTATTCTGTTCATATACATATACATACATACATATTAAATGAAGACCATTTGTGTTAATTCTACACATGAATTCTTTTTTAACTAAACTAATTTCTTTGAACTGTCAGATTTTTAAATATTGTCACTAATGACAATGACATTTTATGAAACTGTAAGCCTTAGTAATAAATAAATGTAGAAATCAGAAAATTATTTTAATGGATTTTTAAGACAAAGGTACAAGATTGTGATTTGCTGTTATTACTCCCCTGACTTATCAGTTTATAAAGAACTAGTTATATAACCGGTTCTTAAGGGATAGTTGCCGGTTATAGTTCTAACACTTCTATAATACACTTCTATATGTATTTGTTTTCGAAAATTTGTTTTAATATTCTTCTTTTTCAAAACTTTTCGAAGCTTACGTTCCACGAAACAGTTTCGGTAATAACGAGCCTTATCCTGCCTTTACACATGCAAGTACTTGCATGCAAGTTCCGTGTACGTATGTATTATATACGAAAACTTACTCGAAAATTCCTAGACGTAAAGTTACAGTGACAAGAATAGCTAATTTTAAACTTACGTTAATTAATACATAAAATATTACAACTACTGCATTTGTATTGAAAACAATTAAATGAAACTGAAATGTATGTATATGAGAGTTATGACTCATTATGAACTGATCGTCATAAAAATTGGTAATATGATCTCTTTGCAATTTTTTATTTTTTACTTTCTTTGGCAAGGGGAAAGGTTGGAGAAGTAAAGGTGGTGAAAGAAGAAAGTTTTTGATATTACAACTCTGCAAATGCGCATTATGATTGTGTTTAGGGCAGCATTGCAGCGCCTCTGGTGGCAAGTAGGCGTATTATTTTTAAAGCTTTATTTTATAGCTTTTATTTTAATTATTTTATTTCGGTGGCGTTTTAATGCTATACCACCGAAGGAGGGCGATGTGATAAATATTAGTTATGATAGATAGAAAACTAATAATTATCAGAAACTGGTGTTGTTTGAGTAGCAACGGCTGGGAATCGAACCCGGGTTACAGATATCAACTCATGCTTAATGATCAAATGCGCTAACCAATTAAGCTACAGCACCCTCAATGAACCTTATTTGTGGTGAAAATACGATATTTAAAGCCGTTAAAGAATTTTTCAGATGTGGACTTTATATAGCAATAATTGCTACCAATCAAACGTTAAATGGATTTACGGAAATAGAATTTTGAATGAAGCTATTACAGTTCAAAAAGAAACTTATTTTTTCAAAATTTTGGGAAACTATATGATTAATAAACATTATAGTTCTATATTGAAAGGATATTTGTATGTCCGATTTACAAAAAAAGATTCACCGAGACCGAAAATAAAAATGTTAATAAACAAATACTTTTTACTAACATATTAAAAAAAAATTCTACATTTTCATATCTATGGTCTCATGTAGAAAGGCCCTAACTCGCATATTTGAAACTTTACAGGAGAAGGTAAAAACATAATACAAACTGTAATATTCAACATGTAACTTTTTTTGTACAACTGCTTCTAAAAGCGTTATTTTTTACACTATTGCAATAAAGTTTTGTGAGGAGGTGTATTTGCGTTACATTCATTGAAATCGCAAAAAACAAATTTCGAAAAAATAGCGAGTTAGGGCCTTTGTACATGAGACCAACGATATATACATTTCAAGCACTATATTAAAATCTGTTGAACCAACAAATAATAAATTCAACTCTTTTGGTGATATTACTTGAACTAATTCCTTTTACAAATAAAAAGTTCTGATACAAATATCGCGTGCTAAATCATAAAGGTTATATGAAAATATTTTAACATGACAACTATCAATAGATAGCCAGATTATTCTTTAGTTTAAAACAAATTAGAAGGTCGGATTATTCATTCCGTTACGCGATTGCGGAAAGAAATTTTTTGTGCGGAAGCATAATTTGAAATTAATTATTCCGTTACTGCGGTATTTTCTTTTTGTGGTATCAGCTCTACACAGATATTATTTCGGCATGCCGCAGGAATGAATAATTACGTTTTGCATAACCGTGCGGAATCAATACCACCCAGACGGTTATCTTCGGCTGTGGCCGAAAAAGTATAATGAGAATTACAAAAACTACAATGGTGTTAGAGATAGAAAATCTTTACTTAGTATTTCTTATTCAGACTTAGCTCCTTTATATGGGATCAGTGACCAATTTTGGGCCGATATTCTCAAAATTCAGTACACAGACTGATATCCCGCACACTATGGGCTAGTCTATTGGGGCACTCCAATAAGGATTATTTATATCGAATTTTAACCATGTAACAATTTTAAATCCAGATTTATACATATTTAAGTGAATTTTGGAATTGGAATTTATAGGGTCTATGTTCAAATACGCACCGAATATGTACCATGAGTAGTGTGACCACCTCAATTTTGAGCGAAAGCGGGACATTCTTCAGAGAAAGTACTAAAATCCGAAACATTCAAACTTAAAACCGGGCCATTTTTTATGGTAAAAAAAACTTTATTATTCAAGTTAAATTTAGAGAATTATAATGTTATAAAATTTGCTCATTTATTTTTAATTTTTGTAAAATAGATTGCAAATAAAACAATATGAAAAAAATAAGTAATTTGAATTTAATTTGCTGTCGCTTTTTGTTTAAAATCGTATTTATCCTGTGATGAAATTTGCTTCAGTAATGTTGGGGATTCTTTCAAAAAATTGTAATATTCAACGCATTCGTACTTTAAATTGTATTTGAGAAATAGGATATGTTTTAAAGTATCTAGCTTGAGTTGCGAGTTTTCATTTGTCTATAATTTTTCGATCAACGAAAATATACGCTCTACACTTGCAGATGTTGTTGGCAAACCAAATATAAATTTAATGATTCGGGCGAAACGAGTGTACGATACATTCTTACTTTGAAAATGTTTGAAACATTCCACCCAACGTTGATGTGGTTTAGTACAACGTGGCTTAGTAGGAGTATTATTTTTATTCTATTTGCTAATTTTCTCTGGGGTAATAAATTTCAATATGTAACCAAACTTGTTAAACTATTCTGCATTGTTGTCTTCAGGTTTTAACCAATTCTTTTCAACCATAAATTTGATCGTTGTTTCTACATCTTTCCAATTCAGAGCAGCAGCGAGTCCCTTTTTGTTTAAGTAAAAACAATTAAAAAAAATAATAATAAATGCGACCTTTAAATTTGTTGTATTTAAAATTGCAATGACTCTTCTCTGACATTATTTAAGAGTTCTTTCTGAGCCAAAAAAAAAACTCTCATAAAATACTCTTTTCTGACATTATCTAAAAGCTCTTTCTGACGGACTATTTTCGAATGTAATGACCATCTTCGGAACAATAATGATTGTTTTTTGGGCTCATAAAGAGCTTGAACGCTCCGGAAAAAGTGTCAGAAAAGACTCTTTTCAGACTCATATGGCTTGCTGGGGATATGCATAGACACATGATTTTAAAATGAATCATTCGAAGGAATTATTTTCCATTAAAATATGATGCGATTGTGCCGAATTGCAATGAAATAGACTGTTTTGTTGTTCAAGTCCACATATTTTTTATTTAATTAAATTCAAAATAAAATTCCGGGCCATACGGGGATGTCACCGGGACATCGGGACATTGGTTCCAAAACCGGGCCATGTCCTAGATTTTCCGGGCCAGTTGGTTGCACTTACCATGAGAAATCATGGACCGATTCATATTATTCTTATTATATAAAACTGGTGCAAAATATTATATTTTTATGGAGGTTGTCTCACATTTGGGTCCATAACTCTGGTTCTACCAGACCGACGGAGAATTATAAATGGGTTTTTGTAAACTCCGTTTTTTGGTTTTGCCATTTGGACGTGAGAGTGTTTGACACAGATAGACGGACATAGCTCAATCGACTTAGAATTTCATAAGGAGCAAGAATATATGTATATACTTTGTTGGGTCTCAGATGAATATTTCTTAGTGTTACACACGGAATGACAAACTAATATCCACCCCTCATTCACCCCTTATGGTGGTAGAGGGTATAAAAATACCCTCCTGTATAAGATTTAAAATTTTTCTTCAACATAGTATAAAATAAAGTATTTTTATTTAATTAGTAAACATGGTATTAATTGAACTATATTGTACATCAATACATAATATGCCTTTTCAATGTTTAAACAATTATTTCTGTTTTCTTTATATGTACTGCAATACTTAAACATGAAACCCATTTATTTTAATTAAATGTTTATTCTCCTTTCTCCTTGTTTAAGAAACTTAAAAAAAATCAAAATATTAACAAACATAAATGGAAAAAAGGGTTGGTTAAAAACATAAAACTAAAGGCATAAATTTTAAAAAGTTAAACAAAAAACATAAAAAGTATGAATAAATGAGTGCATGAATGATATTTTAAAATTTAGCTATAAAAAAAATTATATTTTTTCTGGAAACATATGTAGAACAAACAACACACACACAAAGTCCAGTCAAATAACATAATGTTTGAATGTTTGAAAGGAATTGCTGAGTAAAAATAAAAGAAATAAAAAAGTTACAGATGCATTTATTAAAACAAGTGCAGAAAGATGTAAAAATGTACATAAATATGTATTACAACATTCTTTTTATTACTCAAAGACAGCTTTGCAGCACTACAGAATGAGAGCAGCCTCTGCGAGTTATTAATTGGGTTAAAATAACTAAATGGCAGATGCAAACAAAATGTTTTCGTAGAATGGTAGAAGAAGTTGTTTGTGGCAATTTATTAAAATACATATTTAAAATACAAGGCTTTTTTAGTTTTCTTTTCATGTTTATTTTATTATTAATTAAACCTTTTTTTAAGAAAGACAAAAATGTATTCCAATTTTGCTAACATTTTAGCTTATTTTCCTTTTATGTATGAAATCGTAGAACTATTCATATACATACATACACTTAGTTATACTTGAAAGAAGTAAACAATATATGTATCTAAAATATTTTATTATATACCCACCACCAGATCGCCTATTATGGCCCGAACTTCCTAAAATATTGTACCGTAATTTTGTATTTATTTTAGGTTCGTTTTAGTTGAATTTCATCTCAATAACGACATTTATAAGAGTTTTATGCATATTCCGGTTAAAATCAATAATTTAGACATTGTTTATATTTTTGCAGCGTGTAACACAAAGCGATTTACTTCAACACAAAATAAATTAGGCACCAAAAAGCCCCAGGAAACGGAAACGTCATAAATGTCAACTCTATATACTCTGTGAGCTATTATGGACCAATTTTCACAAAAGTCAATAATATAATTTTTACATACTTATAACTGATCTGTGTAAAATTTCGGTTCGATATGGATGTTTATGTACGTTAATGAGTTTTCGGAAGCAGTCCTTATTAGGGAAATATGAAGTATTACGGGCCAATCGTCATAAAATTATTTTTGTTGAATTTCAACGTAATAATGATTTTTATAAGAGATTTATGCGCATTTAAGTGATTTCCGCAAGTGGACTTTTTATATGGGGGCTATAGTCAAATATGCTCGGATCATTGTTACGACAATTAAAATGTGTTTTCGGATTACTTGTGTTAAATTTCGACTTGTTAGTGATTTTTATAAAAGATTTATGTTTAACAGATTTTCGGAAGTGGTCTTTATATGGAGCTGTGTAAAAATATGGACCGATGCAAACAAAATATCATTTTGAGATTCCACTTTGCATGAAAATTATTATAGCAGAATTTGGTATGGATACGGCTATTCCATATTCCGAGAAGACATTTGTATGGGGCTATTTTGAAAGAGGACTTGTCGTTCTACAGGGAGGCGCAAAAGTAATCCTTCTGTCAGGAAAATGCTATAAATTTTGCGATTGGCCCCTAATGTCAGTTCTGCAATATTCCGCGTTCTGGAGCAGTGTAGCGTAACATTGTTTATTAACATATATTTCGCATGTGTTTACTACACAAATGTCAAAACAGAACTGACATTAGGGGCCAATCGCAAAATTTATAGCATTTTCTGATAGGAGGATTACTTTTGCGCCACCCTGTATAATAGAAATAAAGTATGCAGAATTTCTTAATATTATCTGCATTATATTTAAAGAAAATAGCAAAAAATTTCTGACAAATATCGAGGTAGTCTGAAACTTTGATCTATAAATCGGATCCTACTGAATCGATTTTGCCCTTTTTAATACCGACCATTTCGGCAGATCAAAGAATGTTTGGTAAATTTCATTGCTCCATATCTTTTTTTCTAAGTACTATCGTGATTTCTATAGACGGACGAACATGGCTAGATTGTCTTAGAATCTTATAAGACATTCTGGCTCTACGACCATTATTTTGATGTGTTACAAACGGAGTGACAAACCTAATATACCCTCCATCTTCTTGGTGGTGGGTATAAAAATGGGAGTGGTTCAAAAAATCAAGCGTAGAATGTATTAGAAAAACAAAATTTCTTAATAAGTGTGAAAATGTTATTTTCATTTGTGCCAGCTGGCAACACCTTCTCCAATGGGTAGCTTTTGTTATATTTTTTTCATTGTTTGTCTGCCTTCTATGTTTTGAGTCTACAGCCAAAGGTCCATAATTAAAAACAAAAAATTACCTAAAAACAGAAGACAAGCAAAAGGTTATGAGTGTAAAAGTTTAATTCGAATATAAATTTTGGTAAAAAATATAATTTTATTTGATGGTTGAAGGTCATACTGAATTTTAACTTAAGAATTCCTAAGAAGTTATGTGTAATAATATTTTTAAGAATTTTATAATAAAGATTAATGTTCTATTTAGCTGCCTTTGTTTTTTGTTAATAACATAATTTTGCTAAAATAACTAGAATTAAAAATCTTTGAAAATTATTTATACCATCTTAATGATTTATTTGTTCTTATTTATCTTTATTTTCAGGTTGGTCGAATTCTTTATAGTTTTACATGAGCACTTCAATTACTAAGAAATTGTTAAATTTAAAATATTTGCCATACATAGTAAGTGAATACCATAACCATAACCATATGTAGATATTTAATATATTTGTTGCATGATTAGTAAACATTTTAATGTTATCATGTATTTATCATTGTTGTACAATGTACATATAAAATATTTTATTAATTAAATAAAATCCTTAGTTTTAACCTCATTCTCATGGGAAAATTCAAAATTAAGACAACAATAAATAATTGATTACTTGTTAGATAAATAAATGTTATTGTAAATGTTCACATCACATCGCATCACATTACATATATCGTATGGCATCTTTTGTTTAGTCTGGGTTAATAAACGTTTTAAATTACTTCTTCAATCTGGAGAGAATTGAATTATCTAAATGGCAAACAGTTGAATAATTGCTGTTTGTTATTGCTACTGGCCATTAACAATTTAAACTCTAACATACGAGTACACTCGTTTATACATACGTAAACACAGATACAAAACTTTCTATCTTGTTCGCCAAACAACACTTACACTTGTATTTTTTCTAACAATTAAAGTAGACCAACAACCACATCTGACTACATCTTTAATCTGATTAGTAAGAATGGTTTTTTCCTCAATAATTTTTCAAAAGATACTCATCAAAAGAATGAGTTCGTTTATTGTTGTAATAAAAAACAAGCCCGAACATATGATACCCTACACTGAGTTTATACATAGTTATACATATATATAACATCTTGAGTTTTCAATATTGGGACGAAAATAGTCGGACCACCATAGTGGCCGTGGCACCTCCATATAATTTAATTATATAAAAATCTATAACAACTACACATCTTAAATTTTCTAAGGGCAATTTTGGTAACTATATAAATGTGTAAATGAAAATTGGGCGGCCTATTAAGAGTGGGAGTGAGACCATATTCACATATCTTGAAGAATACTAATGAACGCGAATTCTCCCATACAAAGTAAGTGCAAAATTCGTATATCCGAAACAATTTAATAATTAGAATATTCGAGTTTCGTGTGAGTAACTATTTTATTAACAACTACATATCTATATGTGAACAATAAATGGTAGGGGAGAGGGGGGCACCTTAGAACACTTTTTGCTTTCAAGCCACATACAAATTTATATTTTTGAATTATTGACTTTTTACATAATTTAACTAATATATATGGAAATAAACTTTAGCTTAAGTCTACAAGTAACTTATTTTTAATCCGATGAATTTTCAATGGATGAAGTCATTGTGTTCAAATGTGCCCCCATACGGGGCTGGGGCAGTTTTGAACGGCAATTTTTTCTTGTAGCGCTTATGTTCAAAAATAACATAAACAGTTATATTTTTTACATATATAATAAATTCGATTTATTTATTAAGAAAAACATAAACATTAACAATTAAAAAATAAAAAAAATTCAGATAAAAACAAATCAGATTATTAAGACGGAAAAGGCCTTGCGATTTCAGGTGACATTACATTTTCCTTTAAAGCATCATGATCAGCATTGGATTCGTCATTTTCAGAAAATAAGAGAGAATCAACAATGTTTGGTACTACGGTTGATAAATTAACATGTTCAAAGCTGCCCCCTTTTTCTTTGTTCAAACCTGAACTGGCTTGCCATTTCACGGAAATTTATAATAAATATTTTTTTTTACATAAATATCAAATAACTTAACTTAATTTTGTTTGAAATGAATTTTGGACTGCAATAAATTTCTTTCACGAAAGCAAAAAATAAAAAAATTACAAAAAAATAAAAAAATTTACAATGGCACTGCGAAAACTTGTTCACCCAACTACATTCGGTCGACGACTGAAAAAACTAGCAAAAGTTGTTGACGTTGCTAGAAAACAAGGTTGCCATGTGAAAAACTCGGTTAAGGGTCGGAAAAAATGTTAAGCTGAGATTTTATCAACATAGTTCAAAGGTGCCACGGGTATAAACGTGCCCCCTCTCCCCTACAGTTTACTAAAACTAAATTCTGAAATTCGTATATCTTGGAAAATGTAAATAATAGAACATTAAAATTTTGTTAATACATTTATATCAACATCCATATCTGAATCATAAATGGTTGATTGTAAGAAAATAGACGTGGTAACGCCAATACGAAGTAAGTACTCAAATTCGTATATCATAAAATATACAATAGTTAGAATCTTAAAATTGAATATAGCCACATCTAAAACCAACTCATGTCGATGTTAGAAATATTTGACCATAACGTGTTATTAATCACACATAAAGTAAATATTGTTTATCACATATTTGAAAAATATGTATATGACCTCAATAAGATTTTAAAAATTCTACTAAATTTCAAGAAAAAGTGTATTTTTACAGCCCAATTGTACTTAACTCTTTTCTTATTTGTTTTTAATATTTTTATTAAAAATTAACTAAAAACGTATATAAAAATTCATTTGTACATATACATGTATGTAAAAAACTTCACAATTACTAAAAAGCACATCAAAATTCATTCGTACTAAGTACTTACATAAGTACATATGGGATAAACTTAACAATTAATATTAATGTTTTAATTTCAACAGGTACATTAACACTATTAGCACGATTTAGATGACTTCAGCAAATATATTATTTGGGTTAGATTGGACACAGTCGAAACAAACAGCCTGTTCCACTCTTTGGTTTTTATTATATTTTGATACAAAAATATCGTTTCCACATTTGTAGATAAACGTGTGAAATTGAAACGAACACAAAAAAATGAAATAATGATGAATTTTTTAAAATAATTTGTGCAATGCAATAATATAGGGAAACATTGTACTTTTGACTCTCAAATAGTGCTAAAAAAAGTTAAATTGTACCCACTTTTGAATCCCTGCCTGCCTGAACGATGCAAAACAAAATGTTCTCATAGTATGCTATGCTAAAAAATGGAGCAATTGGGCTTGCGTCCTGAACAAAATCTCAATCGAAAGGTTTATCATCGGACTGCCTTCCAAAAGATAGAATAAAAACTAATATTTATGAAAAAGTGTGGATAATAACTAAAAAATTATATATTTTTGACTCTTCAATTTTATTTTATTTTATTACGATGCGGGTAGCGAAGCATACCGGGTTTTAGATTGTTTACGATAAAACGAATTTCAGAATTTTTCTAAAGGCATGAACTCTCTAGGTGCGTTGAGCATACAAAATAGGATACTTTTGACATGTAATTTGTTTCAGCGCCTGAATTTTTTTATTTTTCCTTAAATTTATTTTGTTTGTTAAACAATAAAATCTCTTATGAAACACATACTTTTTCAAAACAATATCTTCTCTAGGTCTAAAACAAATGATTTTCAATTTGTATCTTTATAGAAATAATTTTAATATGAAAAACATATTAAATTTTCCGTGAACTGGGGGATTACATTGTCGTAATATCATTTTATAGAAATACGAAGTATATAAATAGTCTAAATGATATTTATAATGACACTTAGTCAATGATAGCTTAGTCATTTCTAGCTTTTATTATTTTACTTCATATTGCTAGTGTAAACAAAAAATGCAACAGACAAAGGCGTAGAATGATATTTCATAGCCAGCAGGAACCGAAAATGATCTGTTATTTACCTGTAAATAACACCAATGCCAACGAACTTCAAGCAAATAATCAAATAAGAAATACAATTCACAATGAATAATCCTATTTCACACTCATCAGATTTAGCTGACCAGTTTTTATTCAATTCTTTTTTGGACTTGCCATTTCATTCACACACGTCAATTCGATTTTCGTACTTTTTCATACAAATCAACATGCATTAATAAAAAGGGAAATAAAAAAATTCTCTTTTTTCTTCACGACCAAAACTACTTGCCTTGACGAGTCAGAATTGAAGATTGTTAAACTAATTTTTTTTATTTCTATAGATATGTACTCTATATGCCGACCACTGGTCGAAAGCCAGCCTTAAAAAAAACTATCTTAAAGTGTTGTAAATTCAACATGACAGAACTGCACACTAGGTTAGCAATTTTAATTCTCAAATCCAGCTGATTGTTCATTTACACAATCCATTCGTAACCAAACAGTAGACAAAATACTGAATTTAGTTTCCAATTTAAATTCGTGTAACAAGGATTTTTGAAAATTTAGTTCAAAATTTCTGAATTGGTGCGAGCTTTCCCATTCTGTAATGGAATGCTTTAACGTTATCTTAAATATATTCAGTAACAGCTAGAGTGAGTAACATTCATTTACGAGTATTTTTACGAATTCAAAAGTCTTCTTTTCTGTTTTTTTTTTTTGCAAACAATTTATATAATTACCGCTTTTTATTACAACAAGTAAATCATTTAAACATAAACATATATATTTTATTGTTTAAATTCAATACCGCATCATAAAAATTTGTCGATTAAAAGTTAAAACGCACAATGTATAATTAAATTTTACCGTTTCATATTGTTATAATTTTCATTTGAAATAATTCTAGTTGGTGTGAAAAGAGTTCAACACGTTATTTAATTTCATATAACCCAGCAACATTTTAAAGATTTAAATTGCAATTCAGCATAATCTATAAAACATTTTATTAAAACATGTATTTTTGAAATTCAATGTAAATTGAAAATTAAACTAAAATATGTTGTTGTGATATTTATTGTAAACCATCAGTTTAATTACAAAACATTTGTATATTTTGTATTGTAAAAAAATATACAAAAATATATATTGCAAACAAATATCTACAACACATGATAAAATTACAAAAATAAATAAATAAAAAACATGAAAAATTATAGGAAACTTGTCTCAATAATAGTTGGTTGGATTAATTTATAGGATGATACGGATAGTAATATCAAGCCAAACATACGACTATAAACAAAATCATGTTTCTTGTTTTTTTTTAAACCAAATTGCCCGTCCATATTCTGGTCTGGTTCTAACCCCAGAATGGAGCAAGTTAGACTCTAGAGTGTGTAAAGATAAAAACACCATCATCATCGTCATTGGCAATATTTATTAATGTTTGTGAGTAATTCTGTCTGCTTATATTTGTGCGAATGTGGTTAAATGGATGGATGTATGGATGATATTGCAGCTGTTTCGCATTTCCGTTAAATCTATCAGTGAACAAATTGTATCGAAAGCAACATGAATTTATTGCTTCCTTTGTATTGCAACATCAACATTAACGAACATAATACATACATACATACATATGTACATACATGCTTATCTTTATTAGGATGGCGCTATTTGTAGGATGCCAAAAAAGATTTTCCAATATTCGTTTCAGCAATTAAACATTTTAATAATATTTGTTATTTCTAAAATATTTATATGGCACCCTTTAAATTATATACAATAATCGGTCAAGCCCGATTATATAATACCCTACACCCAGTATATGTATACAGCAGTTTTTCAGAAATGGCCGCTTTATGGTCATCCAAAAATTTTGTGTCATGACTTCTGTGAACATAAATATTGTGTATGTTAAACGATATAAATATGTACTTTTAAAAAAATTATGGTGAAATTACGGAGAGGGTCTTAAATGGAAGATTTTACTAATTATGAACCGATCATTTTAAAATCAGGTGCCCTTATTTCTGTATATATGAAAATTATATGTGTTTTATTTGGATACCACCATATTTTTTTAGAGATTTATAGTCGTTAAAAAGATTTTCGGAAGTGGAACTTATATGGAAGCTACGGCTAGTTATTTACCGATCATCATAAAATTGTACCATATTATTTATATGTATACGGTGCATCCTTTTAGCATTTATTTCAAAAACGAACATAACGAACTACAGACCGTAAGCCGTGTTGTTGTCGCGGAGAGTTTAGCTCATAATTATGTGTCCGTTTACTTATTTCAAATGAAACTGTTTGAATTCTTAAGATCAAAATTCGATGCAATCGAAAAAGTAACGTTTTTCTCAGACGGCGCGGCTTCTCAGTACAAGAATAAAAAAAAATTTTACAATCTTTGCATAATTGAAGAAGAACAAAACTGCAAGGTCGAGTGGCACTTTTTAGCGACGTCCCACGGTAAGTGCCCATGCGATGCGTTAGGGGGAACCCTAAAACGCATGGCGACTAAGGCAAGTTTGCAAAGGCCATATACTGACCAGATCTTAAATGTACAACATTTGTGTTCGTGGATTCAAAGCAAGGAAATTGCCATTAACACAGTTTTATGCACTCAAAAAGAACACGATGCCATGGAGCGACGAATTCAAAACAGATATAATAATGTCAAAACTATAACTGGAACGCAAAAGTTTCATTGCTTCATACCAAATATTTCTGATATGTCAATTAATGTAAAGCGGTACTCTTCGTCTGCCGACGTTCTAAATTTAAAGTTACTTTATTTTATTTTATTTATTTATTTTATGCCAAGACAATTAAAATTTTTAATAAATATTGTAATTAAGTATATGAGAATTTTTCCTCTTGCGAGTATTATTTTATTGTAAAAAAATTTTTTAAAAAAATTTTTAGTTCAAAGTTAAATAGAAAAATTTGAAATTTATTTTTGTATACCTCTGTTATATGTTCTACATAGCTTTCCGTTGGAAGGCTTTAGCAGGCCAGAAAATGCATTACATTTTGCTAGTGTCTTTTTGTATATTTCTGTATGTATGTATGTAATGTAATGTATTACACCAAGTTTTGTTATTTTTCTTTTGTTGCAAATTGAAGTCTCTTCTAATCTCGAGTAATAGCTCTTTCATCGTATGGAATGAATCGATGCAATTCGGTGTAATATTCCAGCAGTTAACAAACCCGTTAAATTTGAATTAAACTCCATAAATTTCAGTGCTATAGAAATTAATTTCAAAAATATACGTATTAAAGCGTTAAAGAATAAAGATGGAGGGAGGCGTATTGTGATACTAACACTACTTTGTAGCTTCAGGGTTCTTCGTGAAAATCAACCGGTACTTCAGACAAAATTGATTAGAATTCATCAGTGTCAGTGATGTATCTTTAAGACAGTCGAGACCAAAATACCTTAGTCTACTCTCCTATAGAACAGATCAGAAGGTGGTGGACAAGAGAATTCTTAACATGAGCCAAGACAGTTTTGATCCTTTCTATTTCCGGAGAAACCAAAGCATTCTTGATATTTTTACACCCACCACCAAAAAGATGGGGGGTCTCTTGCGTTTGTGATTCCGTTTGTAATACATCGAAATAAGATTCTCATAAGATTCTAAGACGATTTATCCATGTCCGTCCGTCCGCCTGTCCGTCTGTTGTTGGCACGATAGAGCTTCGAAAAAAGACATATAACAATGAAATTTTTACCAAACATTCTTTGATCCACCGAAATGTTTGGTATTGTAAATGGGCATAATCTGTCCAGTAGGCTCTGAGTTATATATCAAAGTTTCAGACTACCTTGATATTTTTCGGATATTTTCAAATAAAATGCAAATAATATCATGAAATTTTACACACTTTATTTTTATTATAGAGGAATAAGTCCTGTTGCAAATGATAGCAAACGGCTCCCACACAAATGTCTTCCCGGAATATGGCTTTATGGTGCATAATTTCTATAGAAAAGCTGTATGTAAACAAAATTATGCAATAATAAGTCTCATGTAAAGTAAAATCTCAAAACAATATTTTCTTTGCATCCGGTGTAGGTACTACATCTGTTTCTTCAAGATTTATCTGCCTATTGTTTGTAGGATGGTGCCGAAATGAATATCGTCAACCTGACTCCTTAAGTCTTAGAGCAGAATTGTATTGTATGAGGAGTGTAATTCCTAAACTCAACTTTGTTCAAAATGAAACTAATTCCAACTTTTGCCAAAGAGTTTCTTATAAATATAGAATACATGTATTGTGTTTCTCATTCGATTCTTAGCAGTACGAGTCTAGAATTACTCGCAACTTGCATAGTGTCATCTAACTGTGGTGGTCTGAATTCAGTAATTTTGTATCTTCTGGTAAAAATATCCAATTCGGCCTTGGCCTTGCTCGTAAGCATAAACCTTTGTTAACTTTACTGGTGCCCACATTTGATTCTTATAAAAATCGTACAACAGCAGCTTTACAACAAAATAAAATTGGAAGCCTTTTCCTATTATTTAGTTCAGTTCTACCAAATAATTACAATGTATGGATGTGCTTACCAAAAACTACTTAGTAATCTATATCTTCTTAAAAACATTAATTTAATTGATAAACATGCGTCTTTAAAGCCAATTTTGTGTTGAAAATCATGGATTATTAAACTTTTAAGGATTATTAGACTCGTAATAAATATGTACATAGATGATTATGAATTAGTTTAACATATGCAAGAAAATGGATTTTTAAAATCTGGTCTTTACCATTTTGTTCACATACATGCTTCATGTGTGTATTAATTTTAATATAGTAAAACACTTAATCATTGAAATGTAATAATGAGTACGATTTCTTTGCTGCAAAATACATGAAATTATAAACACTTATGTATCAGCATTAAATTTGATCTAGAATATTATTCATCGCTACTTAACTTCCACGTTTAAATATTTTGTAAATCTATTTTATTACTTTCTATTTATGTACGATTAACACAGAAAACAACAAAAACAAAACAACAGTTTATTATATGAACTTTCGTTTTTGTTTTCTGGCAGAGCGTAAAAAATTGTTCTAATTACAGCCATCAAAATATTTAGTTCAACATCTATGTATGTATCTCTCTCTGCGTATAGAAACTTAGATAAATTCACTGCTTGACTGACATACATACTTTTGAGGCAGAAAATAATTTCTTGGCGGAATTAAAAATTAACAAAATATTTGCACAAATTACCATTCATTAAATTAAAACACACAGTCAGCTATTTTTATAAAAATTTTAAGGGAAAAGCGTAAAAAACGCAGATATACAGTGAGAAACAGAAATGAAATTCTGCCACATATTCATACGCATTTCAGTTTCATAAAACTAGTGATATTTGTGGTTGTAATTTAAAATTAGTATTAGAAAAAAAGTATTTCAGTTGTAATTTACAAAGAAGTAACATACATATGTTTTTTTTTTGAGCGTAAAAGTAAAAAGTCATTAACAAACCAAGTGCAAGTGAAAATTCTCATTAATAAAGCACAACAAATTAAAAAAAACCTACAAACAATACAAGTTTGTTTGAAAAAAATATCATAACAATATTATAAAAAGAAGACTGTGTATGTATGTACATACGAGTACTCGTATTTATATAAAAAATCTACTTACTTTTTTTCTTATTTTTTTAAAGAAGGTAAAAGTTTTATTTGTTTGCTGTCTAGCTGTCAGTATGTCGTTATCTATTTATATGTTTCAGTTGAAACCTTAGACATGTTCATAAAATCACTGGCATTTCAATTTAACGAGTTTTAGTATTTTTGCTCTTCTCATTGTTTTTCTTTTACTGAAACAATAGCTGAAATAATTGTAAAATCTGACACATTTACCCTTAAATACTCGTACATTTCTTGTGTGTATTATTTACTCTAGTCTACATTTACATGTGTATGTACATACATGCATTTAACATGAAACAGGTAAGAAAGTATAGTCGGTCAAGCCGCACCATATAATACCCCACATCCAGTATATGTGTAAAAATTGATTTTCAGAAATGGGCGCTCTATGGGATGATCTATTATGGACCGATCATTCAATAATTTTCTGGGCATATTAATATTTTTCGTGTTAAATTTTATCTCAATATAAACGTTTTTCAGAGATGTTTAAAACATGTTAAAGTGATTTTCGTAAGGGGGTCTTATATGGGAGCTATGACTAATTATGGGCCGATAATTATAAAATCAAATCGAATAATTTCTGTATGTACGAAATATATTTGTGTTGAATATTATTTGGATAATAACGTTTTGAAGAAAGTTATGTACTTTAAAGTGATTTTCGGAAATGGGCCTTATTAGATACGGTCAATTATGGACTAATCTGCACAATATTTGTAAATGTGATTTCGCTTCATGTACAATTTATTTGTGGCGAAATTTGTTGAGATAAGTGCATAAATGAAACATTTATGACCGATAAAACCTTATTTCTAGAGGGCATTTGTATGGGGGCTAGTAAAAATAATGAACCAAATTGGAAATAATCAATTTCAATCCCAACTGTACTTGGCTCGAAAAAATATCACGTACCACACAAATCCAATTCCCACTATGGTGATGTAGGGTATAAATATATATATGGTGAATTTCACGTCAAGTGACCCAATTTTAAAAATCTATGTCTTCCGATTTGGATGGAATTTGCTCCAAAGTTAGCACTATTGGATAGTAGGCAGGCACAAATTTTCAGCTCCATCAGTCAAGAAGTGAAGGAGTTATAGGGGGTCAAATTTGGAAATTTTGGTAAATTTTGGTAAGTGTAACTTTTCACCTATTGGTCCTAGCAAAAATTGTTCAAACTACTTTAGATAGCTATTTCTTCAACCATTTCAAAAATATTTTTTTTTAATTTTTAAATAATTTTTAAATATTTTTTTTTAAATTTTTTTCAATTTGTGCCCTTTTTTTTAAAAAAAAAAAAGCTTATACAATTTACTTAAAGGCCTTTATAATCGCTTAATGGGATGCGAGTAGGATATCTATCAAAAAAAATTATTTTTTAACTCAAGAATAGGATTTTTCAATATTTGGCACATGTATCATTTTCATTTATATATTAATTTTATTAAATTATTTATTATTATTATTCTTATTTAGTAATAAATAGAAAAAAAATTAAAATAGTGTATATGGTACAAATTGAAACACTTTCTTCTTTGAGTTACAATTTTTTTTATAGATACCCCACTTGCATCCCATTAAGTGACCACACAGCCCTGAAAGGAAATGGTATAAAGTTTCTTTTGAGGAAAAATAAAAAAAACTCCATTTTGAAAAAAATAAAATAAAAAAATGGGGGAATATGTTATTAGTTTAATATCGCTAAAACTGGTTACAAGTAAGAACCGAATTTGTTCACGCAAAGGACTAGAAAATAAGCAGTCATATAAAATATAATAAATAAATCATTATACGACTATGTACTTCTAAATAATGCAGACGGCATGAAATACTGATTGAATAGAATATTACATAGTTTCTGCCGGCTATATTTACAATAAATTATATGAGCGAACGAACAGCTGATTTCAAATTATATTTTAAAACAATGACACGAAAAGCAATTAGTTGTTTCGTTATTACAACTTGGCAATAGTTAAAAGTATGATGTTATTGGACAGATAAGAAGTATTTGGTAATTATAAGTTTACTTTAATCTAACACCGACCGATAAGCTAAAGGGAAGATCATCATCCCGTAAAATTTTATAGTGAGGTTTATGTATTTGAAGTTGCCATATGTTCTGGAAAAAATGTCAACTTCATGAAAAATAAATTAATTTTAATTTTGTTTTGCCAATAAATAATTTGATAAACAAAAATGGAAAGCAGACGTTTGATTTAGATTTTTTTCACAAACAAATATTTTCACAAACACAAACAATTTACTGTTTCTTGTCATATTTTAGAAAAAAAAAATTATTTTATTTTACAAGGAAGTTGTAATAACGCAAAAATGTAAAGATCACTTTATTCCGCACTTTAATTAAAGTTACCTTTCACTATTAAGAACATTAAAGGCAAGTTTTAATAATGAAACTTAATATTATATTTGTTGATATCCTATGCATTTGTTATTAACAATATTAAAATCATTTTCGAATAATGCTTAGTATATGTATATGCCTAGAAATTATTGCTAAAAATGTATTATCAACTTAAACGCAGTAAACAACAAAATTTAACTTATAATTGTGCTGGAAATAATAGCAGTAGTTGTAATTACCATTTCTAATTGTATGTACATAATAATAATTATAACCAAAAGTATTTTAATTCCTTGCAAAACTTACAGAAACTATTTTTATATGAAATTTATTAATTTGTGCCCATTTTTTGTTTTTTGTGTAAACAATTCTTCAATATCCCCAATTTTTTACAATTATTATGCTCGGTCCTATTTATTTGTTTACATATTAATTTATATGTTCATGTAATAAGCCATGCATGTGAATTAAACAAAGAGAATTTATTTTAACAACAAAAAATTATAATATATTGTACTCAACAAAAAAATTTATACATTAGGGGTATAACTCTTTGTTTAACAATTCAAAAACTAATAATAATAAAACAGTACCCAGCAAGCCATATGAGTCCGCAAAGAGGCTTTTCTGACACCTTTTTCGGAGCGTTTACGCTCTTTATGAGCAAACAATCATAATTGCTCCGAAAACCTTCAGAAAAGAGGGTCATTACATTCGAAAATGGTCAGTCAGAAAGAGCTCTTAGATAATGTCAGAAAAGAGTGTTTTATCAGGGTTCTTTTGGAGCGCTCCGAAAGTGCTCTATTGTTGGACTCTTTTCTGACTCCTTTTTCGGAGCGCTCCTAAAATGGTATGCTGGGCATAATAAAATAGTGTGGCTGTATTGGTGGCCGTATGTATGCAAAATATATGCTAACCACTGCCCAGTATACCATTTTAGGAGCGCTCCGAAAAAGGAGTCATTAAAGAGTCCAACAAAAGAGCATTTTCGGAGCCCTCCGAAAAAAGGAGTCAGAAAAGAGTCCAACTAAAGAGCATTTTCGGAGCGAAAGAAAAATTTGCTTGTTACTGTCCTGAGTCGACACGCAGTATGACTCAGAAATTCCACTTAATTATGTGTGTACCAAAGCGTTGTTCTCCTGCTATTTGTGCTTTGAACAAAAAAAACATAGCTGTACCACACAAGAATGATAAAAATAAGATTACACAGAGCCCAATAAAAACCTCATAAAAGACTCTTTTCTGACATTATCTAAGAGCTCTTTCTGACGGACCATTTTCGAACGTAATGACGCTCTTTTCTGAAGGTTTTCGGAGCAATTATGATTGTTTTTTGGGCTCATAAAGAGCGTTAGCGCTCCGAAAAAGGTGTCAGAAAAGACTCTTTTCGGACTCATATGGCTTGCTGGGTGGGTTCTCAGTTATTAATGTTAATATCCATATTGTGTTTGACCCAAATTAGGTTTATATTTATGGAAAAAAAATGTGATTTAACATTAAATTCAAAGATTTTGCGATTAAGATTACCTGCAGAGATTACCACATGTTAGAGATGAGAATCTGAGTACATTTTTTCAATAAAGGGATTTTTTTCTGAAACGAATCTCTGTTAATAAATATTTAACAATATCATTTCTGAAGACTATATTTAAATATTTTTTCTATATTGTTTTCGTATTCAGTATTCAATGTGCATCATCTTGAGGTATTAATAGACTAATATTAATATACGTAAGTATCTAGTGTAAATAGAAAAAATACTATTTTAATAAAAATGTTTGTTAAACAAACACATATTCTATCGCAATTAAAAAAAATTATTTAAAATGACAAAACTATTGAGTCAAAGGGTTGCGGGTTCGATTCCGTCAAAGACTCTGGGTAGACGAGTCAGACATACATATGTATTTGTGAGAGATTTTGCACAGCAAACATATTGTCAAACGCTTAAAATCAGAAAAAAGTAAAGAATTCTTTCCAAATATAAACACCTTATGAAACAATATCAGGGACCGTAAATAACAATTATCAATATCGAAAACCAATTTTAGAACAGTTATTTTGATAAAAAAAAACAAAAATAAGTCTATCTAAACAGTTTTTTATTTTTCGTCTTCAATTGTAATTGAATCGCGTGTGTTTGCTATGCTTTGATCAACAAGAAGCAACAACAATGCTTAACAAATTTCTGAAAAAAATGACCATAATCCGTCGCATGTGTTCTCATCGCTTGCTCAACGACGACTGAATGAAATGTGTGTAAATTTTTCAAACAATTGTTGTATGCAGGGCTGTCAGATATGGCGATTTTTCGCCAAACGTGGCGATTTTGAAACGTGTTTGGCGTCGAGATTTTCCGTTTGGCGACATGACGATTTTTTGGCGATTTTTGATATCACTGGCGATTTTCTTGGCGATTTTCACCAAAACATCTATAATAAATTATGTGATGAAAAAAATCGTCTTTTTTTGGTTTTTATAAATCCAATTGTCAACGAAATGAATCATCTGAATTTGGAATTTCAATCTTACAGCATGGATGCAGGAAGCATGCATGAAAAAATGTATTGTACACTTCTTATGTTTTAAACAAAAGTTTTCAAACCTTGTTTTATATAATACTGAAAACAATGAAAAATTTTTCAATGATTTACATGCAGCTATTGATTCTTCAAATTCATTTTTGCCTCTAAATGCAATTGATTTTGGAGCAGAGTTTGAAAAAGAATTAAGAAATGCGAAATTGAGCGAAGTAGAAATATTCGTACTTAAAGAAAACTGTTTTGTGTATTTAAAAAAACTTTTAAAAGAGATGATAAGCAGATTACCAGAAAATATGAACTTTTTTAAAGCTTTTGGACAATTTTCTATTTCAAAGTGTGCGAATACATTATCTCAAACTAAATTTGGCGTTGTTCAAGAAACATTAAGACCATTTATGGATCCAAATGTAGCAATAGGCGTGTATGAAACGCAATAGGGAAAACTTCCGTTCATAAATTAAAATAATTATTTTAATAACGAAATTCCAACAAATTTACTTGAATTTTGGCCAAAAGTGTTTGATTATCACGATACAGCAGGTACGTACCATTTTAAGGAAATATCTTTGGCCGTTCTTATTATATTGATAGTTCCAACGAGTAATGTCTGCGTTGAAAGGGTCTTTCCAATAATGAATTGTACAAAAACTCGACTAAGTAATAAAATTCAATATGAGCTTTTAGACGCTCTATTGAGAATAATAATCATATGAACGTAAATAAATTATGCTGCAATTCGTTTACACCGACTAATGAAATGATACAAAAATTCAACTCAACTATGTATGAAAGTCAAGACTCTAGTAATGAAATCGCTGAGGATGAAGTTTACGAACTCTTAGACTTATCTACTTAATTTTACTTTTTTTTAAATATGATCTCCATTTTTATGTAATTTAAAACTCTCTTTTAACAAAGTTTTAAAATTTTTTAAATAGTAAAAAATACAAAAACGGATATAAATGTGTATATATTTTACTAAAATATTGTTTAATAAGTAACAATTAATGAATTAAATAAAAAAAATGTAACAAAAACTAAAAAAAATTTATTTTTGGCGATTTTTTTGGTTTTTTCTCAATTTTTGGCGATTTTTGACTTAAAAATTTAACTAGGTTTTTTTGTGTAAACAAAATTTATTTCATTTAAATAATAAAAAAAATTAAAAACTGAACAAAATCGGATTTTGGCGAATTTTGGCGATTTTTTACATCCGTTTTGGCGACGAAGCTCAAAAAAATCTGACAACCCTGGTTGTATGGGCTGAACATCACTGATGTAGACCAGTAAGACATGTGGAGATAAGTCACACAGGCCAGTCAGACATATGTAAACTAGTCAGACATTTGGTAGAGCATCTAAGGCATCGCAATGGGTCATATTGGTCTCTGGGTGAGGGTGTAAGGTGACTCACACCAGCCTTCCTACCTAACCTAACCTAACCTACTCTATAATATATTTCCAAACTTATGTATCAGACAATAAAACTTTTGATTCCTAAAATAATAAATATTTTTCTGATTGCTGAGAGCAACAATACAAATTTTGGGACTTCAGCACAAAAAAGTAATCTTTAAATTAAGGGCTCCACAAATTTTACAAACAAATTGTGAATTTTTGTATTTAAGAAAATATATTCAAAAAAATGTCCATTTTTACATGTGATTGTCGTTTTATAGAAAAAGATATTTTGCAAATATTTGAATGAAAACATAATTTTTATTAATTTAGAACAAAGTATACAAAATATACCGTTTGGTCCCCTTAATTTTGAATTGACCAAATATCTATAGACGAGTATTCTAAATCTGTTTATGATTTATTTAAAAGAAATAAAAAATTCCGTTATTGCCTTTAAGGGTCGTTTTATGAAGAAATTGCTTTTCCAATACATGTTTTGGAATACACACAACAAATTTTGTTGCATTGAAACAACAGACACAATAAAATGGACCAAAAGATAAATCTTTACCCATTTTTACGTCTTTGGTTTAAATTTTCCAATTATATGTCTGTAATAAACATTTTTGTGACTACAGAAAGCTAAAATAAAAATGCTGTTGCTTCATACTAAGGACAATCAGTATTTAAGAACAAATTTTTCTCGTTTTAGCCTTTTTGTTCTTCCTTCTCTTAGTATTGAAACATTATCTAACCTATTAAAGGAACAAACAAACTTATAAAGACATTTGTAATATATATTATACGTATATGAATATATGGATAATATCAAAAATAAAAAAAATCAAATGAGTAAAACAATTTCTGAAAAGTTTCAGAAATAGTTTCTTTAGCATAATTTTTCTACCAACCAAACAAAACTAAAGTTATACCTCTAGTAAACATATTTCATTTTTAAGTTTTTTTTTCAACATTATATGTTTTGATATTGCTGTTAATGTAGTTGTTGTTTTTATTGCAACTATTTCAACTAAATATTTTTTTGTATTGCAAATGTACGTGTACTACTGCAACTATAAATAAACAAATAAAAAAAAAAATGCGAAAAATGAGGTTTTGAGTAACAAGGCCATATTTGAAAAGAAATAATACAGAAAAAATATGTATTATGTTAAATAGTTATAATGGAAAAAAAGTATAACATTTTTAAGTAGAAACATAATCTACATACGAACAAACATTCATTTATATATAAAGGGTGTTTTTTTTAGGTGTATGTATATAACTTTAAGGTGGCAACACTTTTTTAACTGGCGGCCATTTTGTTAGCAATCAAGTGATTTATGTTTAGTTTGGTTTGGCATTTCAACATGAATAGACTGACTGACGTCTGAAAAACGCTTCCAAATTATTTGGAAAATTCAATTATTCAATTCAATTATTTTTAATTTGAATGTACATATACGTCAAGAAACAAAACTGCCGTATTTGAAGTGATGATAATCCTGTGTATTTCAACAGAGACATCATTACATCCAGAAAAACGAACTGTTTGTTGTTGTGCTCTAAGTACCAGGGGACTAATTGGTCCGTACTTCTTTAAAAACGAAGCTGGTCAGATCGTTACAGTCAATAGTGATCGCTATAGAGCCATGGTTATTGACTTTTTCGTTCATCAATTGAACAATCATGACAGATTAGACTACGTCCGAGCCAGCTAGAAGATTATCTTTCAAATAATTACAATTTAAAAAATCCTCTTTTTGTTGTTCCATTTCAAAGTTCTATACATCTAAAAAAAAACACTCTTTACATATGCATATGATGTGATTACATTGCCCGATTAAATTTATATTTGATTTAAAGAAATTTTTAGATTTTTATTAAAATCACTAATTGCTTGATAATTTACAGTTTGAAAATGGATTTATGGCAGATTAGTTTTATTTTCAGATACCTACTGCCGTATTTATAAAAAAATTAAAGTGGACTTCAAATATACTTTAAGAAAATTTTGTATTAAAATTGTGTCTAAAAAATTACTGGAAAGGCAAAATTTGTGATTCTAATAAAATTTTATTTTTTTCAAAAAGTCCATAAAATTATAAATTTCAAATATATATTAGTTCATAAAAAGTGGGTGGTTTAAAGCAATGTCAGTATATCAGATATATAAGAATTTTGGTATTTAAAATCAGCAGAATCGGTCACAATTGTGCCAGTTTTTCATCACTTGTAACAATTTACAAAATATTACTGTAAAATAAAACTAAAAAAAACTTTTTTGAGCATTGATTTCGAAAATGGATAAAAGTGATAAAAATTTCATTGTAGAGCAATGGTATCTGCATTTGCACTCATATGTTTTCTTTAACAACACAGGTTCAATCCCCAACTCAGCCGAGAAATTATCAATAAATTTTAATAATAATTTTCATGTAACAATTCCTACCTTCAGTAAAAATAATTTAATGCAAATTAAATTTAATAAACTCAAGCCTAACTAAAGAAATATCAAAAATTGTATTTATTTATTTATTGAAAATATATGAATAGAAAAAATAATTGTTAGGCAGCAAATGTTTTATGTATCCCTACTTGAAATATAATTTTTATTTAATTTAGATTAGAAAATTTGCAAAACAAATAGTAATGGATCCTGCCTTCTGAGGACAAGAACGTATGCCAGATATTAACAAGTTTGATATTAGATCATGATGTGTATTTAATTACAATTACTTTTTTTTAACAAATTATATAAAAATTTTGTCCATAAAGGATCCGAGTCATGCTCAATTTCTGAAGAGTAATTTTGCAATTATAGAAAATTTTTGGATTTCAATTTGATTCCGTGATTACGATATTAAATTTAGATTTAATAATCGTTTGTGCATAAATGGTTGTAAATTTATTGTATAATTGTCTCTTACAGCGGCTGAGGATTTAATCAAACTTAAACAACTTCATGAATTTACTTCTTTTTACCTTCTGATCCATTGTCCTCAATAAATTGAATAAATTAACCGTAAGTTCCTACTATTCTATAAATACAGTCGGTTACACCTTTTCAGTTTAGGGAACTCTATTTTCTGTAGTAGACCTTAGAAGTTAAAAAAAATAAATTTTGATCTTCGATCGTTGCAGCAACCTTCTGATTTCCAATCAATATGAATTGAAATTTGCTTTCAGATTATTGTTGGAACAGCTAAGAAATTTAAACATTAAAATTTAGTTAACAAATGACTAAATATAAATAATAAATACGTATATATGTATGTATATTGCATTTTGTGATCGACGCACCTGAGAATTGTGACATAATTGTGACATACAGACATAATTGCACAAATTAATAAATTTCGAACCACTTTTATAATGTTCATACAATTGACTTCGAAAACCAAGAAATATTAATAGATTTAATATTTTAATACATACCAGTTGAAAACAAACAAAAATAATCCAAAAACAAACATTTAATAAAATCAAAAGCTGCAATTGAATTGCATTGCATGCAACATGCAAAATGAAACAATAAACAGTTTGTGCAATAATTTCACTGCAATTCTTTATTTGAACAATTGCAGCAAAACCAAAAACAACGACTGCAACTAAAAATTCATTCATTCATTTATTTGTTTATTTTCATGGTTTAAAAATAATTTATTAATAATAATAACACAACAATATTTTCTTTTACTTTCAACAGTGAAACGAAAGTTTGATTTGTTGGCAGTATTGAAGGATCGATCGTTTTATATTTTTCGTTAAATATGAAAAAAGTAACAAACAAGCAGCCAACAAGGTCAATGTAACCTTTAAATGAAGGCATTATGCCAACAGAAATTTGCTCTGCTATTGAAAACAGTTTTAAAAATTTAATTTATTTTTATAACAAAAAAAATTAAAACAATAATAAAGAAAATAAGTTATTGGCAAAACAATGCTTTAGTTTGGCCATAAATTGGGTGTGTGATTTTATTTCAATGAGTTTTTTTTTTTTTTTTTGGTATCAACAACGTCTTTGATTGATTTGTGATTTATACGAGTACAAATAAAGTGTTTAACAAGTAAATAATTGCTTAACAACTTTTGGTATCTAATAACAGTTATTAGCTTTTAGCCAACAGTGATTGGTTTCAACTTACCAGTTGTATTCTACATATTCTTAAGTTTCAGTGCATGCATAATGTCGGCAATATCAAATGTTTCAGAATAATCAAGCTACTTTTTTAGCAAATTTAAAACACCCAAAACTGTATAAGAACAATCCACGCACTAAAAATATCATCTAAGAAGTATATTTTTTCTGTAGATAATGAACGATTGGAGATGTCTTAATGATATTTAACACAATTTGTAAAGTGTTTCCGAATGGATTTGTATATACATGAAGCCGTAGTAACGGCATGCCTCCAAATTCAAAATATTTTTAGTTAGAGAACTTTAAAGAATCCCATGCAAACTATTGCCTGCAGACATGTTTTAAATAGTTTTAACGTTGCACAGTGGATTGCAATTGCAATAAAATATCACATGACTAGAGAATAAGTGTTGTTGATTTTATAATTTGAACCTGCATCTCAACCATGAGTGCCGGTAGCGGTCCCAAAGTGGGACATCTCCGATATTTGAGAAATTATAAACGATCCTAATGCATTCTTTGTGAATTTTGAACTTATGCAGTCACCCTAGTCTGTTTCTTTGCTATTAGCGGATCCAAATATTTTCCGATTTTCTCTAAAGATTAAATGTTGATTACAAATTAAATTTTAGTAAAAAAAAAAGAATTGTTTAAAAATCATCACAGAGTCAAAAGTTATTCGAAATTATATTGGAGAAATGTTAAAAAATGTGATATTACATATTACAGTACATTTTTTTTAATATAAAATGACATATGTAAAATGAAAACAAAATTTATCAAAATATCCACATGAATGCAAAATATTGTTAAAAAATACATAGTTAGAAATAAATGTTTTATTTCAATTTAAAGAATTTTTTTCAAAAAATAGTCTTTCATGAATATCTTATTTGTCAAATAGTTAACAACTAAAAGTAAATTTGCATTTTATTATTTGTTTATTTGTTTCTTTAAATTACATTTAAAATTACCAATGATGCACGTTAAAAGTCTTAAATAATGAAAACGAAAAACCTTTTTATGTCAAAAAATTACCAAAAAATCAAATTTTTAAATTTTTTCCAATTTAAATTCATTTAGCTTTCAAGTCTGTGATGATTTTTAAACAATTCTTTTTCTACTAGTTTTATTTGTTAGTCAACAAAAAACTATTTAGAGAAAATCGGACTAGGGGGGGGGCAAAAAAAGTTGTGATATATAAAGCTTTATTCTTACTTCTTCAACTATTCGTTTTCGAAAGAAAGTAATGCAAGTATATATAGGCATATTAATTGCCTGAGTGTTACTTCTCTTTAAAAAAAAATTAATTAGTAACTTGCATATCATTCCATTATAATTATTAACCACAGAGTGTTGAGAGCCTATGATTTTGCATTACGGACTATTCAAAAAGTTTGTATTTATTATATATATTGTGATTTTAATGCCACCAATAAAAACATGTTCCACAGTTTTCCACTCAATTTAAATCATTAGCATTAGCATTGGATTATAAATTTAAAAGGAATTCATCCTTGGGCACATTTAAATATATTATTCTTAATCTTTTCTGTTATTGTATATCTTGAATATTGCAGAATCCATAACATCCTTTGTAAGTAGAAAATTCGTATACAGTCAAAACTCGATATAACGACCCTCACTATAACGAATTCCTTGATTTAACGAAATTTTTGAAATCCCCTACAACGCTCAATAAGATTTAATACAAAATAAACCTCTCTATTAGGAATACATTTGTCAATAGCCTCGTTATAACGAATTTTCATTCACGGCAGACTATTTATTTTTATTTATTTATTTCCAATTCTATACACAAGACTTAAAGTCTCTTATTGCAGTATAGAACATTGTTTTAGCAGAAACATTAAAAAGAAAAAAAAAAATTATAATTCTTAAAGATAAAGTGATTAAACTAATTAATTAATTAATTTATAAATTTATAAAAGAAAACAAAAAAGAAAAAGAAAAGTGTTTAGTTAACAAATTAACATGTAAAAAAATTAATAATGCATTTTTTAAATCTCATTGCGTTACTTATTATTTGTATGTTGTGCGGGAGTAGATTCCAAAGCCGGATTGCATTAAGAAAAAATTGCCAATCAGAAGTTAAACTATGATGTCTAAACAATAAGATTCGCTTTCCTCTATTAGAACTCAATTGGGTTAAGCGGTTATAGAGATGTTGTGGTTGTTGGGTATACACGATTTTGTGCATGAACAGGAGTACTCTTGTTTTGAGTATGGCATCAAACTGAATACCATATAGTTTTGCCGTAAAAGGCGAAACAGAATCAAACCTTTTCACGCCATATACATAGCGCACAATACTTTTGTAAACTGAGTTTAGTTTTCTTGTACTTGCGGTATCGCATTTGGCAAATAATTCGCATCCATACATCAGAACTGGCAATAAATAGGTTTTTGCAAGAAGTACTCTTATTTTGACAGGTGTGCAATACTGCGTTTGCCAGAGAGTTGTAAGCATGGAATACGTACGGCCACATGCATAACTAATATGATTGCTCCATGTCAGGTTCTTATTAAAGATAATTCCAAGATTTTTTGCTGAGTTTACCCTTTCTATACGTGTGTCATTAAGAAAAATATCCGGTATATGATCACTTATAGTAGTCCGTTTTTGGATTAGAAGATATTTAGACTTTTTTGGATTGATACTAAGACCATTAGCAGTAGCCCATTTATAAATATGTTTTAACTCGGTATTTAGAGTTAAGACACACTGTTCAATTTTAGATAAATCACAACTGATGTAAATTTGTATATCGTCAGCATACATTCTGATTTTACTGTGCGTAAGTTGACTCGGCAGGTCATTAGCATAAAGCGAGAATAGTAGAGGCCCAATAATTGACCCCTGCGGTACACCTCTCATAACAGGTAGTAAATTTGATTTATCGTTACCACTTTGAACATACTGATGCCTGTTGGTAAGATATGTAAATACTAGTTGTGTAGCGGCTGTAGAAAACATAAACATGTGCTGTAGTTTATAACATAGGACGTTATGATCGACTGTATCAAAAGCTTTCGAATGGTCTAAAAGTACTAAAATATTGGTTTTTCGTTCATCTATCTCACTTCTTATATCTTCCGCAACATCTACAAGAGCAGTTATGCAACTGTGTTTTTGCCGAAACCCAGATTGCTTATCATTAAGCAAATTATGATCATTTACGAAATTAGATATCTGACTATGACTAACGCAATTAAAAAGAATTATTTTCCTCTATTTAACGAATTTTGTCAACTTACAACCTTTGCATAACGATTTTCATCAATTAATCCAAATTATATGAAACAGATGCATACAAAATTATTGTGTTTGCAACGACAACGTCTCCAGCAAACCAACATTCGCATTAGACTAACGGCTCAAATATTCGAAGAAAAATTTGTTGTTGCCAAGAGCTTGTACGCTTGTGCAGCAGTTATTTTGATTTATTAGCGGAAATCGTTCGCTATAACATGGCAGATGATGATTAATATACAAAATGTTTTATTACCTCGTTATAACGAATAGGAGTGCAATTTCACCTCGATATAACGAACCTCATTGTAACGAATTATTCGATATAACGTCTTTTCTAATCCCCTTAAGATTCGTTATACCAAGGTTGAACTGTATTTAGGTTTATATGGTTAAAAGCGACATAATTATATTCCATTATAAAATTTAGCACATGCATGCATTATTAAAATCACATTATTGATTTAGTATTTGTTTTTGATTTAATATTTGTCTATATCACATGTCATGCTTTTCAAAATAGTTTATTATTATTTTTTTCTTTGTTTTCAATGACAAATACACGGAATATAGAGAACTTTAAGTGTTAGCAGTAAACATCAAATATTAGAATAAATAAATGAAAGCTAAGAAGAAATAAGCGCCAAACCCACGCTCAATTATAATGATGATGGTGCCTGCAGTCAAATACATACAATATTTTTTTCCCGATCTAAATCTCATTTTATTTTCAAAAGACAACAATAAAATCTAAGAAAAACTCCAAGTAAAACTATTAAAAGAACCACCGAATCAGATTATTTATTCCATTCAACCAGTTTAAACTGAGGGAATATATTACGGGCATTATACAAAATTGACCTCTGTGACAACATGTTTAGTAAACAAACGGTAGTAAAGTAAATTTTTCTGCTGCAACAACAACAACAATAATAAAAACAATAACAGCAGCAACAACTACAATTACAACAAGAAATGAAAAATATAAATGGAAATGAAAATTACATGTGCAACTGTGTGCAACTAGAGCAAACTTCTCTTAAATACATGCAATATTTACAACCCAGCACCGAACACAACATAACACAATACAACACAACAGCTTGCAACAGTCAACATTTATTTGTTAAACACATTTTTAGCATTAAACTACACATTATCATTTATGGCCTTTGGTTAAAAAAGTAGTATTGTAACAACATGAATAAAATACAATGCTAAACAAATTTGTAAAAGAATTATTTCATTATCTTATTTGAAAATTTACAAGCAAAAGATCTAAACATATGCTTACAAGATGCAGCATCTCAGATAGAAATACTAATTATCCGAAGGTAGACTTTATCAGCAAGACAAAAAGAAAAAAAAGGGTCACACAAAGTACAACTGAATTTTTAAATGCGAAAACTCATAATATGGCTGTTTTTCATAGAGTTCATAATAGCATTTAGAATATAATTTAAAAACTTTTATCACATAAAATATAAAGATATTGGATTATTAAAGAGGATCTTAAAACAAAAATTTTTAAATTATATTTCTAAATGCTATTCTGAACTCTATGAAATGAAATGTTGCATTGCATACTGCGTTTATGAAAACAGCCATTATAATAGATAATCAATATGAGAAACAAAGTTTTTATAGATTCCATATTCAAATCAGTTCAAAACACAAAATTGCCAGCCACTATAGTTATATAAGTTCAAAATTTGTCTCCCCTTTTAATTAATTTATACTTGACATTATTTGTTTATAATTAAAATAATTTATGTTTATGTTTATCAAAGTTTTATTTTTATTATTTTTCAAATTGTAAAAAAATTAGTTTTATGCAAATTTTAAATTGTACTGCCCGAATCACATTAGTTTTTAAACAATTTTTGTCTTTCAATTGCGATGCTTTCGTTTGGTTTTGTTTTTGCGTTTTAAATCCAAAAACAATTATTTAATGATAATCGTTTTTAATTGGAAAATATTCTTATGTTTTAACGATTCAAGGAATAATTAATCTTGGATCCTAACATTTCAGCAATTACGGTATGACAAGGGTTCCTAAAATTAGCTAAACGAAAAAAAATCATAGGTAAAGCAAAATTTATAAGAATAAATCCTTTAAAACAACTGCCACAGTAGTCATCATTATTGTTGATAAATATTGTACATTGTAACCGAATGTATTACAATAAAATTTCCTTCTGTAACTTCTTTTTGGAACAAGTCTTTCTTTATTTCTCCTCCTGTATTTGCGGGTAGTAGAAAGATCTAAAATTTACAATAGTTAGATTTGTATGGATGTGAATACTTGTCGTTTTGTAGGCAGACAAATTGTTGAGAGTGGCATAAATAAATGTTACAATTTTCTTAAGTTTAAACTTTTAATGCAAATCTGTTTATAACAACATAAATGCTCTAATTATAATTAATGTTATTTCTGTTTATTTTTATTTTTCTCCTGCTGGTTTACATTTGCATTTATGCAAAAACATTGAAATGTATGTCAGTGTTAAATCAATGCTTCCTAATGGCCATTAAGGTGACACAATGTTTTGTTAGAGTTTATGTATTTTTTTTCTTTATTTATTCCTGACAATTGGTTTTTGTATCATGTCTTCTGGTGAATGCTTTTATTTTATTTCCCTGGTAACTGCGCAAAGGTGCAAGTTAATTGTCACACAACCGTTAAGTTGACCCAATTTTAAGGATCTTTTTTATTGATCATTTTCACGTGTTTTCTTTTTCCCAAATACAAGGGTATTTGACTGACAGAAACATCAATTCCTTTAACAGTTTTAATGACTTATTGCATTACTGATATTTTACTGAAATTTGTTTTAAAGTAATTACTGATCTGGCTTGACAATAAACATGATTTTTGTAATTTGAAATAAATATTGTAAAATATTAAGTCAGTTTAATGATATTAATTGAATCTTTGCTATAATACCTTAAAAATAACCCATTGTGCGACCATAAGCAGCAACTAGAAGTCGAGTTTAACAAAGATGCATTCTCACTTTTTCATTATACCCTCCACCACCACAAGTGGTTAATGAGGGTATACGAGTATATTTTATATGTTTAACATTGAGAAATATTAACCTGAGACCCAACAAAAATATATATACTTGATTCTTATTGAATTCTATGTGGATTAAGCTATGCCCGTCTGCCTCTCTGTCCATCTGTATGTCTCTCTGTCTGTGTAAAACATATAACCCAAATCAACAAAGTTTACAAAAAAAAAAAAACATTTTAGACAGTTTGGTATAGAAAAGCAGTAAAATTAGTTTAAAAGAACCGAAGTTATGAATCAAAATCTGAGACAACCTCCAATAAAAATTATATTATATTTTTTTTCAAGTACAATTATTATTTTTAGTCGAACTGTTAATTTAATTGTTTTTTTAATATGTATATTACTTTAGTCAGGCTCGCGTTCATTAAATTTAATTTTCAGCCAAGAAAATTTATCAATAAATTTTAATAAGATTTTCATGTTGTAACAACAATTCCTACCTTCAGTAAACATAATAATTTAATGAAAATTAAATTTAAATTTTTTTTCTTATTTGTTTAAATATTTTGTAGATAAAGCAGTGCAATTTTACACAAGTGATTTCTATGATAAAATGACAAACAATAATGAAAATTTATTTTTATTTCGGCTCGAGTTCATTAAATTTAATTTTCATTAAATTATTATTACTGAAGGTAGAAATTGTTACATGAAAATTATTATTAAAATTTATTGATAATTTTTCTTGGCTTAGGATTCAAACCTGGGTTGTTGGTTGAATTTATATATGTTTGGAGAAACACAACTTTCTCTCATCAGAATTCTTTACGTTTTCACCCTCTGCACCACTGCGGTGCCCGCTAGCCAACAGTCAAACATCAATCCTTTAACCAGTATTACCGGTGATTCGAAATTTGCTGTAATTGCTATAATTCATTTATTTACATGTTGCCTCCTTTTTCTTCAGTTTTTTCGTCCATGTTTTACAATTGCTCCAATACAATGTCCACTTCCGAAAATTATCGTAAAACAACGGTACCGATTCAAAAATAGTCTAGATTATGCCAAAACCAAACTGTTGGATTTTGCGAATATAGGTCCATATTTGATAGGGTCCATTTCCGAAAATTACTTAAATATTAATATAGGTTAAATTAGAAGGCCGGTGTGAAGTTGTCCCCACACCATCACCCAGAGACCAATACGGTCCATTGTGATAAATATTCATATAAATACTCATATACTCGTATGTCTTAAATATACCGGTATTATGTTGAAATTCGAGTGATATATCCTCATGTATATAAAATTCTCTGTGTTCACATAGCTCCCATAGAAGCTCCCATAAAAGAACCAATTCAGAAAAAACAGTAGACCCACAAAATTGTCCAATAAGTATCACTATCATACCAACATTTTATATAGCGATGAGTAATTTAATCCAGAAATCATACTAATATCGGTTATACGGCAATTATACTACTGGATTTTGTAGTTATCATTCCATATTTTTCAATAGCTCCTAAATAAATTAAACATCCGAGTATCATTATAAAAACCATTAAATTTTTGTAAACTAGATTATTGAGATGAAATTCTGATACTGGATTTTGAAGATATCAGTCCATAATTGGTCCACATCCACTTAACACCTAAAAATTCTTGTAAATAACGTTATTGAAATGAAATTCTTCTAACACCTTATAATCTTAAAAAATGTTTTGATTTATAAATTGTAACATTACATATAAGATTGTTATGATAAATATGCAAACTCTGTAACTAATGGTAAGAATTCATAATTACATCAATTATAAATAGAAAATTGAAAAACCTTTTAAACTTTTCTAACAAATAATATGTAAAATATTATAAAATTTGCACTAAAACTGAATAAGAAATACTGAATAATGATATTCTGGTCCTAATAACAACAACGTAGTTTTTGTAATTCTCATTATATTTCAGATTTTTAAGATGCACAGCCGAAAATATCACTCTAACTTGTTCAAACTTATATTCTCCTCTTTAAAAAGTTTCAACGATTTATTATTACGAATTAATAATTACAATATTTATACACACATTTTTATGGCAATATCAATCATTTCAATATTATTAGATACATATTTTTTAACAATATTATGGTCACAGTAACTATTTTATTATTATTTACCTTAAAATAACAACAGATTTAGCTGCGTTAACTAAAAAAATAACTGTAATAATTTGAAAACTAATACATCATAATATTTTGTCAAATACAGTAATTAATTCTCAATTATTTAATTTTATTTATTTTCAGCTTGATTACTCATCAGGGTAAGTTTATTAACAAAAATCTTGGATCTTTTTCGTTTTTATAGTCTGTAGTATATACAAGTTTGTTAATTTACAATTTGGATAAATGGCCAAAAATAGCATATTTTACTACACTCCGGTTCACTTATTTAAAGTCACCACATATTAAAAATCCCATATTCAGCAGCCTGTATCTTTTTAAACGATTGCAGAATTTTAAAATAGAAATGGAAGATATACATCTTGAGATATAAAAAAGGTCATGACGAAAGTGGTTTCGTTAGTAAAGAACTTTTCTTGAGCAATTCATGACAAAGTCCAAAAAATTCCAATTTGTTTGGTTCATTCGAATAAAGGCACTTTGAGCTGCATTCGACAATCATTATTCGCTGGCTATAGAAAATTGACCTTCGAATGTAAAATTTGTATTATGAGTTAGCATCACTGTCAAAAATTTCGTTGTTCAACGAATTTTTTATCGAACACAAATTTGCTGTCGACGCTGTATAAAACTGTGTAAAATTTATTAAAAAAATTTATTTTTTTGTTTTGGTCAAGCAAATACTATTTGTAAATTATTTTTGCTAATATCCTGCAGGTCTAAGTTCATAAGTGCAAAACAACAATTGGAGAAACTCGTTTCTCTCACGGAATATCAGAAAAAGTGTTGTCAATTTTAATATGTTTGAAATTGTTCTGCACTTTGAGCATTGTTGCAGCAGTTCATCAGACAGCAAGTCCGCAACAAGTCTTACATAAATGTAAAATCATATAGAAATACACAAAGAGACACTAGCAAAATGAAATGCATTTTCTGGCCTGCTAAAGCCGTCGTCAGCATTCTTTGTGTCTAATAAAAAAAATTTATGTAAATAAAATGTTTAATATCGTTGTTAAAACCTCATCACAAAATAAACTCAAGTGGTGGAATCCAGTTCCAAATAGTTGGAAGCATCCGTCAGTCTTTTTCTGCTTTTGGCCAGTTCTAGTAAGGATTCATCTTCAGAATTTGTAAACAAATATAGCGCCAGCTGATAGAAATGTACTATTGTGAATAACCCAAAAAGAGTGATTTCACAATTGCGTTCTTTCATTGAATGTACGCCATAATACTAAATGAAAATTATTTCGATAAGCATTTTGCTAATAATAGGCACCTTTTTAAACTAATTTTAATGAAAAACAATTTTTCTAGTTCTTTTAAATTAATTTTACATTATTATTACTTTATTTAAGAACGTCCTTATTAAAAACACTAACTTCAAATATTTTAATTGACAGATAAAGAGAATTTATGTAATCCAACGAAATTTGATTCTTTAATGGCCTGCTTGTCATCAAATTGTCTACCTGCTTCATAGACCTTACGAGATATCTAAACCCAGACATTTTTAATAATGTTTAGATCTGGCAAATATGGTGGCCAGTCAGATATTAACATTTTGGCTTGCAATGAATTCCTTTACTACTCTGGCGTTGTGTATAGCGGTATTATGCTGTTGTAATATCCAAGATATTGGACCAAATAACTCACTAAACTTCGGAAAGCCGATTCCAAAAAAGTTGTACAGCTTGTAGCAGTCATTTTTGCACTTTGAAATTTAACATCAATGGTACCATAGTACGTAATAGCACCCTATACCATAACGCCGCCGTTTCGGCTGTGATATCGGTTTAAAAATCGATTTTCTTTGAGCACATCATGGAAATAATAGTTGTAGCCATCAGGCCCTAACAAATTAAACTTCTTCTCATCAGTCATTTATATTACCTCTTTGCTGCACATCCCATGTAATGTAGTCTTTTGCAAAGGGAAACCGCTTTTTCTTACGAGGATCATTCACTGGCGGTAATTTAAGATATTTAAGATACTCACGGCGCTTAATTACTCTGCGTACTGATGACTTGCTCGCTTGCACTCCAGCTTTTCTTTTCTTTTCTCATACGTAGATAAAGACATTAACACCTTTCCTTAAAATTTTTTCCATACCCCTCGGGGTCCTTGATGAAATCTTCGACAACTGTTGTCCAATTTTTTTAACTATTGCGCGGTAAGAATATCCTTCAAAACGATAAACATCGAGCTTAGTTTTTTCCGATTGATTTAAAATTTTTTGTTTTGCCATTTTAACTCGTAAAATGATTAAGATGTAATAAATTGTAATAATACAAAAAAATCATCACTTGCTTTAAAAACAATAAAAAGTACTAAAGTGCCGGTATTTAAGTGAACCAAAAACAATGTTTGGACTTTTTTTATTAATTGCTCAAAAAAGTGCTTTAGTTAAGAAACCACTATTGTCATGACCTTTTAGATATCTCAAGATGTCTAGCTTCCATTTTTATTTTAAAATTCTGCAATCGGTTAAAAATTGCAAAGAAATATGGAATATTTAGTGCCTGTAAATAAATGAACCGGAGTGTAAATTTGAAATATTATAAACAAGTGCTAAGTATATTTTAGTTTAACTGTTATATGCAGACATACTTTGACAGTGTGATTAATAATTACGACAACAAATCTTGTGATTCTTTACATGTTTAGTCAATTTTTATTTTTTTTTTTTTTGCATTTCTTATCTGCATTAAGCTTTTTTGTCAAATCACCAATTTCTGATCTGCCATCATTTTCTTTTAAGAAATTACAAAAAAGAATACAGCGAACATAAACAGCTACACGTTTTGTGGGTTATTTTAGACCGAAATAAGTTAATAATGGTATAACAAAGCTCTAGTAACACGTTCCATTTAGTTTAGTTGAAAGAGTATTCGATTTACTGTAATTTGAAATGTTTATGTACAAGTATGTTGTTTACCTATTTGATGATCGCAATTATACACAGTAAATATTTGACTATACAATTAGTCTGACAACATATAAACCACACTGTAAATATTTAACTGTTAACAATACAACTCAATCTCAAATATGGTAACAAGACCTATTTTTTTGTTGGTCTGTATTGCGTTGAAGCATTTATTGAAATGTAAACAACGAAAATATAAACAGACAAACGGTAAGAAATTAAGACTGGGGATTTTTGTTTATAAACAAATTAAAAAAGAAACATAAATAATTTAAATTGTTTATATCAGTTGTATGTAGGTAGATTTTATAAGTATAACTAAAATAATTTATAAGAAAAAACTTACGCTTAACCAAATAAGTTCTCAAATTGTAGTGAAAGTAGAAATTTATTTTAAATTGTCTTCAGCTGATTGCTGATTTTCGGTTTAAGGAAATTTCATTTAAAAGAAATTAACATTGTTTTAAAAATTAAACTCTTGTGATTATATAATGAAATAAATTAAATCATAATGGTATTTAATTACAGTTAATAGCTATTCAAAAAAATTGTTTAATAATTTTAACATATTAAAGAAGAACAATGGATGAAAGATGGGTATATGAGTCATATTAAACATTTTATAAGCTTAAAACAACACCTTTTATTTGGATTAATAACTAAAGGAAATCATTATTTATATCAACGTTTTAATGAATATTTATTTGTTCGTTAATTTGATTTTTATTTAATAGCAAAGTTGTTTTTAAATTTTGTTTATTTTGGGCTTTTTGTTTGATGGAATTAAATTGCGGGTTTTCCCATCTAAACGAATGATGACAAATTACAAATACACCATTTAATCACTTGCAAATATAGAGAAGATACTTTAAGAAGTTGGCAATAGTTGATATATTATCACGCTATTATTATTGAATCGAGCAATGTTAGAGAAGGAGGAGATATGTATTTGTTTGTTTATTGCATTTCTTTGATTTCTGGTATCTCTAGGAGCAGTATTATGTGTAAAATAGTTCGAGCAGATGTAGCAATACACTATAACCGCAACGTCGAATATTTTAAAATATTTGCTTTAAAAAAGAAGACGTTGACGTACGCAATTAATTTTACAAAATACTCAGAAAGTATTTGGAATACTTTAAGGTGAGTGTGGAAACATTGGTTTTGGTCGTTATAAAAATCTACGGGGACGCATCTAAATGATTAAAACAATAAATCTGCCTTAAGTGAGGAGCAGAGAGCACATATGCATAACGATACCCTCCTCAGTAAGAAGCTTTAACAGGATATCTGAGATAATCATAAAAATCTGATACATCATTATACAAAAGCGAAGATTTTGGACATTGATATCTAGCAAAAAACATAAAGTTTCATGTATTACTCAAATCTGAAATTTTACATTCATGTTTTTTAAATCTAGTTTTAATAAACAGCAAAATTGTTTATGGAATCTAAAAAATTCTAAAGTAGAATTAACAAGTTAGAATGCTATTATATTCGGATGTGTCGAATCTTAAATACCCTCCACCTAAACTAAAAAGAAATACAGAAACTACACTGGTTATAGGAGTAGAATATCCTAATTCTGTGTTTTCTATTCAGTCTTAGTGCAAATTTTATTAGTATTTAATATATTGTTTGAAAGAAAATAATACCTGTTGGTCGTAATTCACTAATGTGATTTTATTTTAAATGTTTTGAAATTTTATCTAATTCTACAGAGTTTGTTTGATTTTCACAACAATCTTAATTGTAATTTAACAATTTATAAAATTAAAAGAACATTTTTCCATATTCACAACAAGTTAAGAAACAGAGTATAAAAAAAGCATAAAATATAAGACGAGGATTTTTTGTTTGAATTTGATCTCAATAATATTATTTACAAACGATTTATGGGTGGCATAGAAGAAATGGACCAATTATGGCCTGATAGCTTATAAATCCAGTATCCACTAATGTGGTTTCTACGTATTTGAGGCTTATTTTGGTTGAATTTCATCTCAAGAACGTTATATACAAGAGTTGTATGGTTGTTTAGTATGCTCGTAAGTAGACTTTAATCGGGAGCTATTGCCAATTATTGACTGACATCTACAAAATCCAGTAGCTTAATTGCCGTATAACCGATACTAAAATGATTTCTGGATTAAAATTACTGATCTGTGTAAAAGTTGGTTCGATATCGATATTTATTAGACATTTTTGTGGGTTTATTTGTTTTTCGGAAATGCTTCTGATATGGCAGCTATGACAAATCATGGGCCGAACTTCTTAAATATTGGAACAGTTATTTTCATGCATATGAGGATATTTCACGTCGAATTTCAACATAATAACCGTATATTTAAGATATATATTAGTATTAACGTGGATTTCGAGAGTGGACCTTATGTGGGTGATAAAGTCAAATATGGACCGATATTCTCAAAATCCAGCAGTTAGATTTAGGCATGTATGTAAATGATCCGTGTAAAATTTTGGATTGGTACCCTTATTTATAAGCGATTTATGAGTATTAAAGTGACTTTTGGAAGAGGGCTTTATATGGGGCATACGGTTAAAAATAGACCGAAATTCACAAAATTTTGTGGGATGTTTTTTGTATACATGTAAATGATCTGTGCAACGTTTTGAGTTGGTACCGATATTTATACAATATATATAGGGAAAAATGTATTTTTCAGATGTGGTTCTTGTATGGGAGCTATGACCAGTTCTGGGCCGACCACCATAAAATTTAGTACAACAATTTATTTGCCTATAAAGATTATTTGTGTCAAATTTTAGCCGTTTAACATTATTTATATCTGTTTTATGCGTATTTAAGTGAATTTTGGAAGTGCACTTTATATGGGGTCTATGGTCAAACGTAGACCGTAGACCGTAGACTAAAAAAATGCGAATTATTTTTGCATGCAAATTATTCCCGCTGAATTTTGTATTGATATTTCAATTTTATAGGCCTTTATGTATAGGTAGGTAGGTATGTGTGAAGGTGAAGGCTGGTGTAAGTCACCTCACACCCTCACTCAGAGACCAATATGGTCCATTGCGATGCGTTAGATTCTCTACGAAATGTCTGACTCGTCTACAAATGTGTGACTTATCTCCACATGTCTGACTGGTCTGCAGAAAAAAACCCAGAGTCTTTGGCGGGAATCGAACCCGCAACCCTTTGACTGATAATCCGGCACTCTATCGCCAAATCTATCGGCATTGATGTATAATTGAGCAATATTTCGGGAAGATTTTTGTATGGGGGCTATGAGAAATCATGGACCTATTCTTACTATTTTCATCATACTTTCTTTTTTTATCATAAAAACAAAGTACACAAAATTTCATGGTATTATCTGCAATATATTTAAAAATATAGCAAGAAAAATGTTTAAAAATATTAATTTTTTATGGAGGTTGTCTCACATTTTGATCCACAACTCTGGTTTTACTATACCGAGTTTGCTGATTTTCAATACCAAACTGCTTAGGAGAACTATAAACGGTTTTTTGTAAACTTGGTAGATTTCGGTGGTGTTATTTGGACGTGAGAGTGTTTTACAGAGACAGACAGACAGACGGACATGGCTCAATCGACTTAGAATTTTGTAAGGACCCATAATATATATATATACTTTATTGGGTCTCAGATGAGTTTTTCCCAGTGTTACACACGGAATGTCAAACTTATATATACCCTCATATATATGGTGGTGGAGGGTATAAAAATACTATCTAGATAACTTGGGTTTGACTAATTTATTTGTGAATATATTAATTAATTAATTTTCTTTGTGTTGCGATTTTCTCATTTATAATTTATATGATTTATAATTCATATGAGATTTATTTCTGGGTTAAAACTCTAGAAGGATACAATATTAAAAAGTCTGTATTAAAAATTATTAAAAATAAAAATAATAAGTAACAATATATTCATCTAAATTTCACTTGGATTCATAGTTTTAAATGTTATCGAGTTCAAAATATGTACATTGTACAATTTATAGTGATGAAAAGAGAATATAGTTGATCATATGCTTTGATCTAAAATGTTTATTAACTCGGTTTATTTGACGTTTTTAAATGACGTAACTGGCAGATATTTTCCTCTATATTTTTACGTTGCACCGATTCTGCAAATAATACTTAAAAAGAAATTAAAAACTTAATAATATTTCTTCTTTTTGCTGATAGGTACAAAAATAAATTAAATATAATATATATTTTAATTAATTAAAAGATTAACCCATCCTAATCTGTCAAAAGTCAAATATTTTTACATTAAACTTTACACATAATCTTAAATTATCATTATTTCCAACAAAGAAAATAATACAAATATTTTTCGATTTTCTGACTTTTACTATATTCGATAAACACATACCCTTAGGAGACCTTGGGTCATTGCCATCTTTAGTGTGTTTGTGAACTTTGTGCGTAAAGTACAAGCAGCAAAAAATGCTGATTTCTATTTGATGCATCAGGACAAAAAAAAAAAAACTAAAAAAAGACCTTTAAAATTGAATCCGTAATACAGATACGTGTCATTATATTACATTTTTAAAAACAGCTTTTTTTAATTTTCCATTTTGTTAAAACAAAACGAAAATAAATTTAACAGCCCTGTCACAGAATTTAATTAAATGAATGAATGAAACGACTTTTAATCTGCTATGTTGAATTGTAATTTTAAGAATTTTTAGGTTTCATACCGAAACAAATTTTCAGTTTATTTTTTCTATAGAACGGAATTAATTCTGTGACATGGTTGTAAATTTCAAGAAATCTGCTTATTTTGAAATTGAGTGCAAAATCAACTGTTGCGCTGTAGTCAAACTTGATTTAATTTAATAGTTTTAAAACACTTGCTATCAGAAACAAAGATGTTATAGCTAATAATTTGTGGTAACAGTTCACTTCCATTATCGCCTTTAAGGAAGTAAATATTTCAACGAACATTTTATTAAAAATTAAAAAGCATGATCAAAGCATGTACAATGCTATTGAATATCATCGATAAGTATATAAGCAATTTAAATTTAATCAATTTTCTTTAGGAAATTTTGTTTAAGCTTTAATTTTTCGATCACTATGTTATTATATTACTTTCAGAACATTTCTGGAATAAGCCAATTTGTTTGTGACGAAAATTATAATTTTTACTAATTAATGCAATAATAATATTATTTTCATGTATATATAAAACTCATACTCATGAAAATGACAGTAAACATATTCTGAATTTTGGTATCGATTTAAGAATATAAACATTTGTATGAAGATGAAGTTTGAAAATATGTTTGAAATACATATAATCTACATTATGATTAGGATAACCCAATTATAGTCTCTTACAATATATGTACGTAATTTATAGTTTGAAGACATAATTTGAATGAAAACAATGCACTCACTGTATGTGTCTCAACTCTTTTGTTTTAAAGCAGTTGTTGTACAAATGAAGTACATATGTTTCAAATGAATACATTGTTAATTTAAATCTACCATATGTAGGGCATTCAACAATAATAAAGCACATTTAACACACACGCGTATTTAATAAAATGTATTTAAAAAACAAAAATAAAATCTCAAAATATTTCCAAACAAAATCTGAAAGTGAAATAAAAAAGCAATCAAGCCGAATGTAAAATTGTGCTCGTTTTTTCATGTGTTTAACTGAAACTGAATGTAAAAAAAAGTAACAAAAACTAAAAAAATCTTATAAAAATTGTTGACGTTTGGCGTACGTTGACTTGCCCACGCTTTAGAGATTTATTGCGCCTTTAAAATGTGGTGGTGGTGGTGGTTGTTGTTTTTGTTTTTGTTACAATATGGGACTGCTGATATGATACACACACACTCTTTACTCTAGCGTAATAGCATGAAAATGTACTAAATCCAAAATCGCACACTCAGGGTGTAACATTTCGATCGGCAAAGCGGGGATTGTCGAGTAGATGTATGGATGTATGTTTGAAGTACATACTTGATATTTATTTATTGAAGTTGGCTTTACTTAAAATATTTATTGGTAAATAGAGACTCGTATTTTAAAGATCTCTTGCAGTTTGTTGTTGTTTTACTTATGTTTTTTTTATTATTATTATGATTTTATTTTGTTTTAGTTGTGTTTATTTATGAGGCAAACGTAAAATGAGTGGTTTTGCGTGGGCAGTTCACCGATATTTAAACACAATTTATTTATTTAGTTTTTTGTTTAAATAATTTTCTATAGAACAGTAAATATTGTTATGTTTATATACAATATACACCACAGAACATACATACATGACAACAAACAGCCAGATAGACGGGCAAACAAAAGGCTATACACATTAGAGAGCTTAAGCACATAAAACAGTTAGAAGTTAGTTTTTCTAGTCTTTGTTAGATTTCTATTTCTTTTTTTTTTTTTTTTGGGTAAAAAAAATCAAATATTACTTTTTTATGCCAGTATCGCTAAAAATGGTAGCAAAACGGTTGCAAAATGTTCGCTTAATGTGAAAGCGAAAGAAATGTTGAAAAATTTTCATAATACTACCGGCCTCCCCACACACACAAACTAAAAACGTTCAATTAGACATTTTTGGTGGGTGTAAATTGTTTCAATTTGTAATTAATTTTTTATAAAGAGAGCTAAAGGCAAATCAATATACATACTCGTATGTATGTACATATGTATATATTTAATGAATTTGTATATAAATGATGATACAGCTCCTTTTGGTTGTCATTTGAAACAAGTTAATTTATTTTAGAATTCTAGAATTTTTGCAACAGTCACAAAACATTTCCCAGCATGTATTTATAAATATTAACTTTGTTGCAGCTACTAACAAGTATTCAGATTTCACATGAAAAGGTCTTGTGTGTGCATGTCTGCTCATTAATTTTTATCCTCCATTGCTGTAACCATTTTTCTAATTCTAATAAATGATTTCATGAATGCTTAGAAAAGCAGTATCATCGAGTGAGTATGATTATTTGTTGGCGAATAATGTATATGGATCAATATATTTTGCTTATTTTTAAAGTTTTTTCAATTCGCCTGTAAGAGTGGCCAATTTATATAGAAATTGATGAAGAATCCGGTGCTACTTTTAGGCTCTCAAAAAAATCAATATTTTTGGATTTTATTTTAGGTTTTCTATGATTTCTATATTGAGCGTCACACACCAAATATGTATAAAAAATCGATAAAAATGCAAAAATATTTGAAATTCAAGTTTACTACGATGTTCTTTTGTTTCTCAAGATTGACTTTTGCGAAAATCACCTTTTCGATTCTAAACACAAAATTACGATTCACTTTGATTTTTAATTTTTTTTAAAAAGTGACTAGTTATTTTAAAATTATTAAATTTAAAGTTATTAAATTTCTTAATTTTGTTATTGTTTCCCTGAAGATGCTACACATTGTGTAGCGAAATATTGGAAAAAATAGAAAAATAAAAAAATAAAAATAAAAAAGTGACCTTAATCTCGAAAAATAAGATTGTCTAATTAATGAAAAGGTCGAACAATCAGTTAAATAATCATTTTAAGATGAAAATAAGTAAATTTTTGTTCAAAAAAGACTTGAACTTAGAGGTTACTAGCAAAGTAATAGACTTGTAACAATGTGTTTAAAAAAAACTGAAATTATAAGCGTTATACGGAAAAAAAACTAAGTGTGACGCTCAAGATATTTTGTGACGATCAAGAGATTTTGTTGCACGTAAACAAGAAAGAATGCCAAATTTAAAGTTTAACGAAACAAATTTTATTCTTTTACAAATAGTAAATGAACAGAGCAGGGGGGTTACTCTCTATTGCGATGCGAAAGCAAATTCGATGCGATAAGCGTACAAATTGATACTCTTAGAAAGCAAATTCGATGCGTAAGAGTATCAATTTGCACGCTTATCGCATCGAATTTGCTTTCGCATCGCAATAGAAAGCAACCCCCCAGAACAATATATTTGCATTCAAACGTTTTATTTACTGTACTGTGCTTTCTTCTAAATTCAAATTGATGATTCGCAATACAATTAAAATCGGGTATAACGTGTTCATGAGTAGCTTCTCGAATAGCTTCGATATATTTGACAACAGACAGATGGGTCTGCATGATTTTACCTTTGTGTGATCTTATGGTAACCAGTGAAACCTTTAATTCTGGTGGATAATTTTCAAGGCGTAAAAGTGCTTAAAAATAAGAAGTATTATTTATAATGCTTTTTGGTTTAACTCCATAAATACCTTAATACTGATTTTGTCAATACCAGGTGCTTTTTTAGAGTTTAAATTAACAATGGTCTTTTCGATCTATTCATTCTTAACACGTAGAGCAAAATGGTGTTCAACTGGTGGCAGGCATGTCAATTGTTTTATTTGATGTATTTGGGGTAAATATTTTATTAACAAAAAGTTTCTCTTTTGCAGGAGTTGCGTCTAGTTTTTCTAAATATTTATTTAGTAAATCAGTCTGTTAGCTTCGATTTGAGTTATAGGGATCTGGGCAATTGCCATTCTCTTGAAACTCTTCTTTTTTCAGTTAAGATCCGTTTGAAATCTGAATAATAATTTCAATTATTTCTGATTAGGCAGTTTAAGAACATTATCGAAATCAATGACAGAGTAATTGATAATTTCCAGTGTTCTTGGCGACATGTTTTCAGAACAATGCGTACAAAGATTTGTTCTATGTTTAAGCCAATTTAGGCTTGTGCCTGTCATCGCTAAATTACCAGTCGGGGATGCAATTTATCGGAGGCTGGCTATAGTAACAATTGTGGGTGAGTGATCTAATGATAATTCTAACGAAAATTCAACTTTTCTAGGGATATTTTTAATCACTCCAAAATCAATGTTCAGGAAACGGGGGCCTAGTGGTTAATAAAAATAATTTTTATAGATTGTTTGTATTTTTAAATCTAGGAGGTGAATACATAGACGAAATCACTATGTTTTGTAAACAATCTTCAAAACAGATCGTAGCGTTTTGAAGATAATCTTCACAAAGATAACGCATTAAGTAGGGTTTAATTCGAATTTTTATTGAAATTGCTTTGCCTCTGGGATCCTTAGTATCATAAATGAAATACCCATTTATCAGAACGGAACTTCGAGACATCAAATATGTTCCAGAGGTCAGCTTCACATCTATTTGCATTTGCGATATGAAAATCATGTTATGATTAAAGAGAAATAATTCTCATGTACATGTACATAAAAATCGTTCCACTATGCATGCGGAATAAAAGATGGTGTTATAAAACTTGGCACGCTACTGGAGGTAAAATGTCACAAAAATTAATTACATTACATTTTAGACTTTGAATTAATTGTCCATGAAAAAAATTGCTAAGCTATGCTAATTCTGAAAGACATTACTGTTTCGAATACAACAATATTTCACTTTCTAAAATAGAATGAAAACGTTAGAACATGTTTAATTTATACTAACTTCCCAACAAGACAACAAGTTTTAAAGATTTGTATAGCCACAATCGATAGAGATTCTTACATTGGAGCTTTGTTAAATTCTTGGCCTTTCTGTGTATCTAAAACTTGTTTGTACGGAAATTTGTATGGATATCGACTGTTTCAACATTGAATGTGTATCGTTGTATCGTCTCAAAAAGTTATTGCGAGTGATTTCATTAGAGAGTCTAACGATAATGTCAAATGAAATTAATAATTCGGCAAAATCTAAATATTCCATATTAGCATCATCTTTTATACATTGTTTAAATATTTATTATGTTTTACTTTCATCCTTTCATGGATGTTAAGCCTAACTGATTTTGTGCGCCATAATACACATTACAACTTAACATGTGCCGTCATATAATTTGCATATCCGACCGTATAAGAGCTTACACAACTATATACGAGTATGTACTCTTATGCAATAATGATACATATATTTATTAACCTTAAAATGATTTTCGATTCTCGATTTATTTTTTCATACAATATTTATAGAGAATTGCATCTTCATGTCAATGAATAAAAGCTTCTATTTACATTGGAGCTCTGAAGTGACTCAAGTAAATTTATTTGGAAATATCTGTTTACGTGAGACGTGAGAAGTTGGCATAAAATTAGAACATTCAGACATTTTCTATGTACCGAAAACATATTTTAAAAGAATTTTATTTCCATGGCAAGTAGGTGCAACATTAAAGGATATGGGCCGATCCTTAAGTGGTATTATGTAATTCGTATTTAGAAAACTAAATGTAATCTATTTGTAATATCGTTAACACTCTACAGAGTGATCATGCCCCATTAATCCCCGCATATCAATATTGTGTTAAAATTCCATTTCATAACAGACTGTTTGTATGTGGGTATATTAATAAAAATATTTTTGTATTTAATCATTAAGCCAATATAAAGAGAGTTTAGCACTTTTTCAGCGATAAATTTATCAAAAAATTTAACAAATTTCGAAAAACAAGTAGCTTAATAACATGTACTAAAGCTGTAGAGTTAATTGCTGTAGCTGGTTTGTTAATATAGATATGTATGTTTGTGAGTTCCAGATCTATAAATGAATGATTTATATTTAAATTTTAATTCAGTATGAATTAGAATTTCATTTTTTTCATTAATACTTAAATATTTTTGAATTGAATTAAACGAATTCATGGGTGATAAAAAAGAAAGTAATTAAAATTAATTCTTTCATTAAATTGTTTAGTTAGAATAAAGTTGAAAACAAAAGCAATTCTTCTGTATCGAAAAACTCTTGGACGAATTGAAGAGTTGTCCAAAAGTTTTTTAAATTAATTAAGAGCTTGTTTGCGGAATTTCGGTGAAATTGTCATTGTAATACCGTAGACAGACGACAGAGTTAATGTGCATTAAAATCTCACTAATTTGGATTCAGATTTTACTATGACAGACGACAGTTTCTGCATTTAAACTGCATTTAGTAAACAGCTGTTTATTTGTAAACAACTGTTTATTTTGAAAAAATTTGTTTGGCATTTGGTGAAAAATCAGTATTTATTTGAAGCTGAAATTACTTTTACTGAAACTGCTCCATAATGCAAAAATTGTTCATGCACTAGCAACCATCAACCTGAACGTGTTGCTACAAGTGGCGACCGCAGTAGGACACTCTGAAATAAGAGAAAGGCAATTGTGGAAATTTATTTTATTATTTTATTATTATCAGTAAGAAAAATTGTATTTTTCTTCTTTTACAATAGTAAACAATTTGATAACATATGATTGATTGTCGACGATGTTGCCATATTAAAATAGCTAAATGCAGTATAAATTCAGTTTTATTTTGTGCATTTACGTCTAACTTAATGCGCATTAAGGTGGGGTAATTCACGAGTTAATTTGAATTAAGACTGTTAATGCAAATTAACTGTGTCGTCTGTCTACGCTATAAGACATTTTATTTAAGAATCGGAATTATTTTTTGTAATTTTTATCTGAACAGAAAAGTCAATAATAAGAATGTTAATTCAATTAAGATTTTAGATAGATTGCGATTCAAAAATTTTCAATTAATTTTAATTCAATTCATATTTCGGTTAAAATGAATGTAAACAAAAAAAATTACAATTCATTGCCTAATTCGAAGTTTCCTTTAAAAATAAATCATTCTTTTACAGCTCTTGAACATATATATGTTTGTTTGTATGTGAGTACAATCTTAGATAATTAAGTGGTAGAATAATAGATTCTTCAGCTAATAAATGTTTTCTGTTCTGTTTTTTTTTTAATAAATGTTTTCTGTTTTTAATACTGGAACTGGAACTGGGCTTGTCTTTTTCTGCTGCACTATTTGTTTAATGGCTGGTTACCGAGATCTTGTTCTGTAACCAGATACGGGTATTTTGTATTCTTTATTTGATTTGATAAGTAGATGTTATTGTTATAAGAGTAAATACATATGTATGAAGTTGCATTTTGGTATTTACAACAATGTTGTTAGAAGAAAACAAAAGAGTAGACAGATAAATAAAAGAAAATACTTGAACGTAATTTTTTTTTGTTTGTTTTGCAAACATATTATAAGAATAAAAATGCTCTGTTACGAGTAGAATACAACAATTTATTTATTCCATCTAGAGTGCAATGTAATAAAATGGAAATAAAAATAAAAACAAAGGTAAAATTCTTGTTAATAGAGTCGTTGCTAAACTGACACCTGGAGTGGTGGTTGTTGGTTAAGGTGAGGTCTATTATTCATACAATACGAAGCAGTTTTTTGTTTAAGCATGTTAAACAGTGTCTGCTACCTGATACGGCAAAGTTTTTTAATGCTTTTAAAAAGAAATAATGTTTAGCAATTTCATTTAAAGTACAAAAACATATTAATTTGATAGGAATGAATGCCCTTGTAATTCACTAGATTTTGTGCAATATTTTTCTAGGCATTTATACATTATACACATGTCTTGATACTTTAGTTCTTAGTAAGAGTAGTAAACTCCCAAAATATCTTTAAAATATATATTTTTCTAATATTTTCATATATTGACATTATTTCAAATACAGTTTCTATTCACTAGAGCTAATACTGTTACATCATGTGTTAAATGTATGTTAGTCTATTTGAATAAAAAATTTATATGATTTATAAATGTTTATATAATTAGTTTTGTGATTTATAAATACAAGTTGATTTTGTGTTTTCCTCAATGCTTAATTTACTTTTTTATTGCAAAAACAAAACATATGTATGTGCTCTTGGTATGTAAAGTGATTTTTGGATTATAAATATATGTTTTTGTTAATTAAATTAACACGATTTCTAAAGCGAAAACTAAAATTAAATTATAACATAATAATTTAACGAAAATACATGTGTATAAAATGTAGCATGTTTTTTATTAAAACATATTTTTTTTTTCTTTGCTCAACATTTACCTTGAAAACAGTGTGTTCTCTAATAATAATTAATTATTATATTTCTTCAACACAAATTAATTAATTTACGATAACATTGTTAGCAATTTTTAAATGGTATGCTGGTACAATTTTAAGCTCATATATTTTAATTAGTTTAAGCTTTTCTAAAAATACTTGTGCACAGAATAACTTTTGCCAAGAAAGCTTATGGCGTATACTTGTTGGTATGCAATGGATTTTTTTTGCCAATTAAACAATTGACACACTCTAGAAATATATTCACTCCTCTATAAAAGTTAAGTTCAACAAAATAAAAAATAATTGTAATTTAGCACTTACTACATAAATAAAACAAAATAAACAAAAACACTTGATAGTCTTTACAAAAACTTTTGAAAAATTTCATCTTTAATTTTTTTTTGTTGCTGTCATCATTTTTGCTGGCAAACAATTGTCAATAAATTCAACAACAATTTATCTTCATGATTTTATTTATTCCACGGTTATTCATTTAACTTTTTTCTTTGTCATCAAATTACAGCCAATAATTACAAATTACATGTTGTCGCACACAGTTGTGTACGGAATAAAATAGAGAAAAAATGCAAAAAATAACGAAATCGAAAGTAAAAGTATGTATCTGCAGCAAGTAGAAAGCTGGACGACAACTTAATAAAAAAAATAACAAGCTAGAGTGGAATATTCGGCTATGCCGACTCTTAAATACCCTCCTCCTAAACGTAATAAGAAATAGAACAACTACACTGGTCATAGGACTATAATTTCCTTATTTCGTGTTTTTTATTCAGACCTAGTGCAAATTTTATTTTACAATATAATATATGACCAATTATGGACCGGCCATCATAAAATTTAGTACAACAATTTATATATCTATAAGAATTTATATTGTCCTGGTAACTATATTTGTACCAGATTTATACGTATTTAAGTGAATTTTAGATGTGGACTTTATATGGTGTCTATGATCAAACATGGACCAAACAAAACAAAATATTGTTTTGCGATTTCTTTTTACATGATACTTATTTTTGTCGAATTTTTTATTAAGACTCCAATTTTACAGAAAATATTTGTATGGGGGCCATGAGAAATCATGGACCAATTCTTTCTATTTTCCTCACACTTTCTTCTTTTATCATAAAAGTAACGTGTACAAAATTTCATGGCAATATCTGCAATATATTTAAAAAAATTGCAAGAAAAATGTTTAAAAATATCAAAAATTTTTATGGTCTCAGATTTTGGTCCATAACTCTGGTTCTACTATACCGATTTTGCTGATTTTCAATAGCACCCTGCTTAGGAAAGGGTTTTTGTAAACCATGTTGATTTTGGTTGTGTTGTTTGGACGTGAGAGTGTTTTACACAGACAGACAGACGGACATAGCTCAATCCACTTAGAATTTCATAAGGAGCAAGAAAATATGTATATACTTTTTTGGGTCTCAGATGAACATTTCTCAGTGTTACACAAGGAATAACAAGCTAATATATACCCTCATTCACCCCTTATGGTATAATAAAAGCATCCAGTTGCACTTGATGTTTTGATTTCTTTGTTAGTGAAGTAGAAAATTGTTTGGTTTTTTCTTGGTTTTGCTTATGGACTTTTAGTGCAAAACTAGTTAAATTTTTGTTGTTCTTTTGTTAAAGTAAATCGATTTATAGAAGAAAAAATAGTTACAAAAAATTAACCATTCTTTTAATTTTTTATAGTAAAGAGCTTGATTGTTTTAGCACGTTACAAACTAAATTTACTTAAAAAAATATATTAGGATTCAAAATATATACACAGGGTGTTTTTTTAGATGTATATAATTTCAAGTTGGCAACACTTTTTTAACTGGCGGCCACTTTAACAGCTGTCAATTGATTTATGTTTTGGTTTGGTTTAGCATTTCAACAGACGACTGAAGAACGCTCCTAAATTGCGCGAATTTATTTTGAAAATCATGGGTCTGTTTTTTAGATGTATAGAACAGCAATAATGCGGTGAATGTTGTCCTCTAAGTGGTCATGATTAATCCACTAATACTTTGTTGTTTTAATAAGACGGAGCAAAAGGTCACACAAATAGTGCCACAATTGATTTACTGAAGGAAACGTTTGGAATTCGTATAATTTCACCCGTGAATTGGCCTCCAAGATCATGCGATTTAATGCCACTTGACCATTTTCTGTGGGGATATGTCAAGTCACTAGTCTACGCCGATAATTTGATTTTCACTGTAAGCTGCCTTAACTACATTGTAGGTGAATCTTAATATTGTACTTTAGGTGCACGAGGATATAAAACAATTCTTAGTATGTAATTACAATAAAATGATTATTTTTTTCAAATTATTCGATACTTTAATCTTTAATCTTAATCTTGCGAATAAATTACTCTTTTTTTCTGCGGCGTTTGTTGCGTTTTCCCTGACAGCCATTTATACTTCTTATGCATATGAATATCTTTCGACATTCCTTGGGTGGACTCAAACTGTCTGATATGACATCTCAGGTGGAACTGTTCTTTAATTTTAATTTCCAAATTTATTGGTGTTCAGCTACACAATTTATTTTCCATTTCTTGCTTTGGTTTAACCGAAGGTCCACCATATTTATGGAATTTTATATAAAAACGCCATTTTTTATTTTCTTTATTATTATTTACTAAACATGTATAATTTTGTATATCACATGTAAATGTAAATTAAATTTTTATTTAATATCCTTCTATTGAAGGCCCGATAGAGCTTCGAAAAACAAACATGGAACAAGAAAATTTTTACCGATAATTCTTTGTTTCATAGAAATGTTTAGTATTGAAAATTGTAAAAATCGGTCCAGTAAGATCCGATTTATAAAAGAAAGTTTTAGACAACCTTGATATTTTTTACTATTTTCTTCAAATTTGATACAATTTTGCACACTTTATTTATATTAAAGAAGAACAAGGACTGTTGAAAATGGTAAACATGGGTCCACGATTTCTTATAGCCCCCACGTGTCTTTGCGGAATTTGGCTCTATGGTACATAAATGCCTATAGTAAGGCAGTACCAACCCCAAAATTATCAAAAATAAGTTTCATGCAAAGAAAAATCTCAAGACGATATTTTGTTTGCATTGGTTCATATTTGACAATATCACTCATATAAAGAAGACTTTCGAAAATCACTTAAATGTGCACCAATCTCTTAGGAACATCACTATCAATTTGAAATTCGCTACAAGTAACTCACATAGCTCCCATATAAGATCCACCTCCAAAAATAACTGGAATACCTATACAATTCATAAATATATATAGATGAAATCCAATCAAAATAAGCCTCATATACATAGAAATTATGGCACAATATTTTATGACCAGTGCCCATCTAATAGGTGCAGCTCCTATTCGAAAAATCCGAAAAATAAAATAACTTCTATAAATGTCACTATCGATACACAAATTAGTTTCAAGATTCGGCACAGACTCTCTTAAGCTAGATTTACACGATTGAAATTGTCTTCAAAATGCTTCAAACTCGTATAAACAGCAAAATATCTTCAAAATTTATTTATTTAATAACTATTAATAACTATTAAATACATAAATTTTGACGAATTTTCGCTGTTTACACGAGTTTGAAGCATTTTGAAGAGCAATTTTGAAGAAAATTTCAATCGTGTAAATCTAGCTTTACTTTAACGTGTTTTGATTGAATTTGAGCTGGAATATTAAAACCCTTATAACAACTCATCTAAAACGAAGGACTTAAAACATAAGCACGATATTTAATTGACTTTAAACAAAAGTTTTGCCGATTTAATACTCGAAAAAAAACTTATTTTTAGTTATCCCGATGACGAAACTCTGAAAACATCAGAAACTTTATTAAAAAGATAAACCAGAGTGACAGATTTAAGCTCTATGATTTGTTTGTGGTACTCAGTTCAAAAAATGCAACTTTTGAGTTTTAAGCCTCTGAGCGTAAATGAATGATGTATATTTCATTATTTATATTCAATTTACTCCAATTCTTTATACTAATTAAAATAAAAACTAATAATAACCAACAAATCTTCTGTAACTGTTAAATACTCGCATGTGCCATAGTCATGAACTGATGACTGACTGAGTATGTTCATGAGTAAATAATCCACAAAACTATTTCATTTTATGAACCAGCCTCCATTAAGTTTTACTTTATTTCGTATTAATCATTGTTGCATTTATCATAGAGTGTCCTTCTAAGTTGGTAAAAAATTCTCCAGCGTTCAATGACTTGCTGTGTTTGTTTGCTTAGTTTTTTTTGTTGTTTCTGAATTTGTTGCAACATGCTGCTACCATAAGTGGAATTTTACACCTTTTTTTCTACCACCATCAGAGTAACACAAGCGAAAAAATATAAAGTTCTGTATAAAATAAAACCACAAAATATATAAAAAAAACACGTTAACAATTCGTACAAACATGGCAAAACCCTTAAAAGGTTTCAATGTTGACTTAAATGCAAAATTAAAAAAAAACAACGCCAAGTGGATAATACACCACATCCTCATTTAAAGGCCAGTCTATAAATGAATCAAGTTAAGTTTTTAATTGTATTGATAGCTGAAAATTAAGGCTTCTTTAAAGTCAGCTTATTTTTTGTAAAAATTTTTTCAATTATATTTGATTCAAAATATATATTTGAACATATATAATATAACAAGAAATCAATTTTATGATATATCTTAATCATAATGCTGACTACCACTAGGTAGTGTTGTACCCATAAAAACAACGAGTTCTACGAATGTTTTATAAACAACTAGTGCAAGACCATAAATGGCAAGGATGCAGAAAATAAACAAAAAATATTTATAAATAAAAAAAGTTATATAAGACTTAAGAAAAAATAATAAAAGAAATAAAAAATAGCAAATAACAAGAACACCAACAAATGTAAGATGCTTTAACATTTCCTTTGTTTATTTAGTTAAATGTCATAGAATTAACTACAAATTCTGGTTGTTGCTTATTAAACCATTTTAGTTTAAGCCTGGTGATTTTTCATTTGAATGTCCACATTAATATAGAAACAGGCGAAAAGGAGGTAAAGAGGTGCCAAAACGAAAGACAGAATAAATCCTTACAATTTGAAGAATTTTAAAAAGCAAGATAAGTAACCACTTCTAAAGAATTATTCTAGGAAATATTGTAATTTTAAGTCTAGAATTTTACTATTTTACTTATAAAATTATTATTTAGTTTGAAATAACGTAGAAAAGCACTTACATTACAATAATAAAGGATGCATCATAATTTGCTTTGCTCCCATAAGATAAAATTTATAGTTTGGTCATATTTTGCTTGTGAGCGAGCTTAAAGAAAAATAACATGGTGTTTGACTCTTCCTTTCCTTTTGGTTGGTAAACCCAAGGTACAAACAAAAAGTTACATTTTCGGCACAAATATTCCACGTTTGATAGCTTTTGATATTTATAGGTATGTAAGGAAAGTTATCAATACATATTTTAGTGATTGGCCAAGCTTAATATCTTTTGTTAAAAAAATTTAAATTAAGAACAATTATTATTTTTATTTGAACTGTTAATTTTAAATCTTTGATATTTCTTTTATTTCGGCTCGAGTTCATTAAATTTAATTTTCATTAAATTATTTTTACTGAAGGTAGGAATTGTTACATGAAAATTATTATTAAAATAATTCAACCAACAACCCAGGTTCGAATCCTAAGCCAAAAAAAATTATCAATAAATTTTAATAATAATTTTCAATTCCTACCTTCAGTAAAAATAATTTAATGAAAATTTAATTTAATGAACTCGAGCCGAAATAAAAGAAATATCGAAAAAAAAAATTAAATTTTTATTTTCAATAGTTCGCTACATCTTTGTATAGCTTTTTCAAAATTATTTGTCATAGGAAAGAATATATGAAAATTTTTAACATAACAAAATATTAAAACAATTTATAACAAATAGAAAATATTACTAATCTTCTCTATTATATAAAAATGAATGTATGTATGTATGTATGTCCTTTATAGACTCGAAAACTATGTATTTGATCATGTGATGATCTTGGGCAAAGTTGTTGTGCATGAGTCCGGGAATGTTACTCAGTTGGTACCACCACTACTACTCTTTTTTAAATTGATTAATTTCTTCTGCATGGGTTTTTACAGATGTACTTCAAACAAATAAAAGTTGCATGTGCCACGCCCACTTTCTCGCCTCATCTCATCCAGGATGACGCTTGCCGGTACAGATCTGCCTGAAATCAGCACACTAAAGCTAGGGATAGTTATATCTTTCAACCACTCCTACTTTTTTAAATTGTGTAATTGATTCTATTCGGATTTTAACATATTTACTTCAAATTGAATACACTTCATACTCTAGGTGAGGTTAAAAATTAAGATTCATACTCCACGTCTCCTTTCACACCCCATCTCTTGCAGGACAATGACTGCCGGGAAGGCCAGACCGCTAGACCGATCTTATTAAAAATTTGACGGAATATAACTAAGACTCCGGCATGACTAAAAATACTTTTTTCGACCGCCTACTTTGTTTTCAAAATTAGCAAAATCAATAAAATTATTGAATATTTGTCTACTGTCTTGCTCTCAATTTTTTTTTAATTGGTGGCGTAGCAGAGCTAGTTATACAATATTTGCACTAAATGTCTGTAAATCTGTGCTATATTTTCATTATCTGCTTTATAGTTGATCCTTTTAGTTGTAGGTACATTAATTATCTGTAACATCTCTAACATATAACGATGTTTGTAGTTAGTTTCAGTGTTTAATACCGATACATTTTCAAAGTTTGGATAGTGATTTAATATACTACAATGAGAAGATAACGCAGCTTTTTGTAAAGTAATATTGTCTATATATCTTTGGTCTGATTTATGTTCAGCAATTCTAATTTTTAGTTTATTTTTCGTGGTTCCGTTATATACTTTATTAAAATTTTCTTTATCATTTCCGTCACAAGGTATTTTATAAACAATATTTGACATGTTCCATTTTCCTATTTTATCTTTTGTTTCACTAAATAATATATCTAATGTGTTATAAGTCTTGTAAGCCATTCTATAATTATCAGTATCGAAACTTTTTAATCTCCTCAATTGTTCTGATATTTCCGGAATATAAGTTATTGATTTGTAACTTTTCGGTTCCCTGTTGTTTCTTTTTATTTTTATTCTTATATTGTCTTATTAATTTATAAATTAGCTGCACTGGAAGATTATTGTCTTCTAATATATTCGTGATCTTTTCCTTGTTCTTCTTATGAAATTTCTTGTCACTTGTAGTTAATATTCTTTTAATTAAATTTTTAGCTGTTTTAATTATAATATGTTTACTATTAAATTATTAATAATTATTATTGTGTCATTTAAATTTTTCCTGTAAATCTTCACAATAATTCTTTTGGGTCCAAAATTATGCATTTTTTTATATAGTGCCAAATAAAACGCTGATAACTTTGCTATTTTCGATTCGAAATGAATATCCCATTTAAAAAGATAATTTAATCCACAAATTAAGTTTTATTTCAAATGTCTAAAAATATAATTTAAATAGCTACATCTTTGAAGAGCTCAGTAGAAATTATTATTTAAAACAAATTCATCGATTTCATCAGTTAGTTTTAGATACTAATAAACTAAATTTGACATGTTTGTCTTTTTAATTGCAAGTCCAGTGTTCAGGCTATTTAAACAATTATTTAATTACGTTGCTTTATTTACATAAAAGCTAAAAGAAAAAAACTAAACTTAATTCCCTTTTATAAAAATCTCTGTTCAGATATGAACCTTAATTGCGATAATCGCAATTAACCCCTTATTAAGCTCAATATTCCATATAAAATCTCAATTAATTATTGCGCAATAAGTACGAAATTGTTATAATATTGAGTAAGATTTCGAATACAACACTGTTCACAACTGTGTTTAGTGAACAAAATTGTATAAAATGGCAAATGTCAACAAAAGAAAACATAGAAACACAAAAACCATATAGAGTATTTTTTGTATTGTTTTCCAACTGTCAAATGATTATTGAGTAAGCTGAAAATTGCGTATGCCTGAACACTTAAACTAATATTGTCAATTAACCGAATATTGACTCAATTAAGTTTCATATCTGAACACAGTATTACATTACAATAGTGGGGTGTAGGGTATACTCGTAGATAAATTATGGTTCCAAAAATAAAATTGTTGTATTTTATTAAAAATTTGTCATCAAGAATATGTGCCCGTTTTATGGCAACAAACTCTTGTTTTATATGTGATTTTTGAAAATATTTCGATACAATTGGAACGATTCAAATTGGTCAAAATCACTCCATTATCTCATCTAGTCCCATACAAATGTCTTCCCGAAATACAATATTATTTGTTACTTTCTTAATTGTTTTGTTTTATTTTATATTAATACGAGTATTATATTTTTATATTGAGTTTTGTATTAATAAATTAATTACAGAGACAATAAATATAATCTGCATAATCAAGTAAGAACTAACTAACGATTCTTGTTTATAAAAAATTAGTAAAAGAGAAATGGGGAGCATTTTACTGATCTAAATTTGCGAATTTTGAAGAACTAAAAGCTTAAAAATCTATCAATTTATAATAAAACCCTGTAACACATTAAATTGCAAATAAAAACAGCTTACGTTTTTATATCATTATATGTATATTTATTTATAGATTATGTTGGTCTTAAAAGGAGTTTTTAAACCCTGCTGAGTGCAAAAGTCATACCAATGCAATTGCAATATAACGCAATATACTTAAAAGGGAACTTATCTATAATAGTGCAGGGAAAATTACACATAAAATGATAATGAATATGTAAATTTGTTATTTGATTGTTTTTTAATTTGTTTTTTATATTGTAATCATCATTATTAGCAACATTTTGTTTAGTTTACAACCATGTGTATAATTTATAAGATGGTTGAGGTTATTTTATCTTTTCTATATGATTTTTTGCTTTGTTTCTCTATAATAAAACAAGTAGGAAAGTATAGTCGGCCAAGCCCGACCATATTATACCCTACACCAAGTATATGTCGAGCCATTACCGCCAAAATAATGTATCCCACACCATAATCGATTGTTGTTTTTTTATCGAAATCGATAGTTCAACATCATTTAAAATTATTAAAATTAAATGTATTACACAAAACAATATTTACATTATAAATTTTAAAATAATGGCTTTATTCAAACTGATTTTATTTAAAAAAAACCTTCCCCTGTAAAATTTTGAGTTTGTGGGATACATTTTTTCGGCGGTTATGGCTCGATGTGTAGAAACAGTTTTACAGAAATTGGCGCTATGTGGGAGCTGTGACCTATAATGGACCAATCACCCAAAAATGTAGTTTCATGTCTTCTGTGCATATAGATATTTCTTGTGTTAAATATGATCTTGATATAAACACTTTTAAAGTATTTATACATGTTAAAGTGATTTTTGAAGTGCGTCTTGACTAATTATAAAACGTCCATTATAAAATTAGGTGTCATGATTTCTGTATATACGAAACTTATTTGTGTTGCATTTTATTTGGATACCAACATTCTTTAGATATTAATGTGCGTTAAAGTCATTTTCGGAAGTGGGCCTTATATGGTAGCTATAACTACTTATGGACCGATAATTATAAAATTAGACCGAATGACTTGTATATATATGAAATAATTTGTGCTAAATAGAATTTGGATACCAACAGAAGTGGGGTTTATGTGGGAGCTATGGTTAATTATGGACCGCAATATCAGACCGAATGATTTGTATATAAGTTAGCATCCTCCTAAAATATCATTCTAAGTCCCAATTGGGAACTTGTAAATCACAAAAACTTCTAATTATTCATATTGTCTGGCATCGCCAATTAGTAATACGTATTAATGTAATAACATTTTGACAATCAACCACGTTGTTTCATTTACAGCACACGTGAAACGTTGTAAGATAATTCAGAAGGTCGTGTACTCGATTAAAAGTATCGAACGTGTAATAACTTATATGTTTTTAAGAGAGCTATTCTCTTTAAAGTAAAGTTATATGGGAGCAATAGTCAATTATGGTCAATTTTAAAACGTGATTAGGCTTTATGTACGACTTGTTTTTGGTGAAATTTGTTTGAATACGTGTATAAAACAAACCTGTATGACCGATAAACCCCTACTTCGGGAGGATATTTGTATGGGAGATAGGTGAAATAATGAACCGATTTCAATTCCAACTTGGGGCGAAGGAATATCATTGCGACCTGTACTCTGCGCACAAGCTTTACATGGACAGCCATACGGATGGACGGATATTGTTAAACAAAATGTAAGATGTTCGACTAATATTTATGGTGGTGTAGGGCATAAAAAAACAAACGGAAAGAAAATGAAATGCATGTAGCATTTATATAAGCTTCGCGGTGGAATGTTTTTATGGCGTTTTAAATTCTTTTTTTTTTTCTTGTTTTTTTTTTTTTTTGTTTATTTGTTCACTACCACAAAAACCACACAAACAAAAAGATCAAGAATAGAATAGAGAAATGAAAATAGCGAGCAAAACAGCGCTAAACTGAGCAAACAATATCGTAGATAAGTGTACAAACTGAATACTTAAATCCAAGTTTATGTGCGAGCACATAAAGATTTTTTGCAGCTTTTTCCACTTTTTTATAAGTCAAACTTAAAGCACGACGCAAAGAAAAAAGTCGTCGACCCTAAAAGCGGGACTGTGAGACGAATTTAACTGAACTGAACTAAACTAAATTGCCTGCATGAATTTATAGAAATATATAAATAAAAAAAAAAAGCATTTAGGAGAAAATTTTTTTAAAAATTACACTTACGAGATGAATTTCAAAAGGGCTTAGGAAACTTACGATACAATTATAATGAAATACAAAAGTTTGCTTTACATCAGTAAAATTTTGCCACAAATTATAATAGACTACAAAAGCTTATATTTTGTAATAAATGTTCAGGAGATTTAACAAATTGTTTATTTTTTATATGAAAACTTGCACAGAATAACCAATGAACCAGTTAAGACATTTTTAATATTTAAGAACATTTTATTAATTGCATATACGACAGTGATGGAAAATTCAATACCATGGTACTATTTTTCACAACAAAAATACCACAGTACCCCCACATAATATTTAGTACTATTTGTTACTATTACTATTTACTATTTTTATAATCATTGACAACATTGGCTTCAAAACAAGGACATAAGGAATGTACAAATTCGTTAATCATGTTATTTATTTGATCTGGAATCAGCTAATCTACAAAAGTAAACAGATGCATAAATAATTAAAGTTGTTTGTGGTACTATTTTGATAAATTTTTTTAAATTTCTTATGTTTCGTACATTTTTGTAATTCTCATTTCTTGTTTGAGATTTTTTGTGTATCATATGAGTTTGAAAATTTCAAACATATTGGTGAACGATCTATTAATGATATGGTATTAACACTAACAAAATGCAGGCATGCTCATGTGTTTATTATCTTAACCCACAACAAATAAAAATTTTTCAAACATATATTTTTACATAAAAATTAAATAATTTTTAATTTTATTTTTGAATAAAAATATATGTTTCCTAAAAAGTACCAAAATGTTGAAAAAGTACTCTTTTTATTGACGCTCAGTACCATTTCAATTTTTCAATTTTCCATCACTGATATACGATGAATAGCCAACCTCTCAAATGTCCACATAACCACCCCTATTCTGACTTTCGATTCGAATCGAAATTTTCTCCGTTTGGCAAATTTGGTATTCAGAGTTTCGACTCCGCTACGTTTCTTTCGATTGTAGGTATTCTGTATTACGATCGTAGTTATGTTTTTCTACGCTTATATTTTAGCAACGTAATTTTTTCGATTGCTCTTTTTATAAACTTAAAAAGTGTTTAATTAAATTAAAATTTCAGGTAGTTTTATTTTGGCCGAGAACGCTTAATATTACAAATAAATGAATAAATAAATAAAAATACTTACATTTAAAAAAAATGTTTAAAAAGTGATTTATATAAATTTCTGTTGTACGGCCAATCAAGAGGTGATATACAAATGTGTAATGGTGGAACGAAGGAGTTTTGAATTACAGTCACTACAAACAGGAAAGCAGCCAATTTTTTTAATTTTTCAGGTCAAAAACAACGTCATGAGACCAATACGAAAAGCTGGCAAGTTTAATGTCAACAAAACAGGATATTGCTTGCGGCTATCATAAACGATCCAAGGAGGAAGTTCAGGTATTTTCTTTTCAAGCTTTTCAAACCTTACCTCTGTGTTCTGAGTCACGTTGTTCTCCTCTTCCACCATGGAATATGGATTCCATTTCTCCTTCAAATACAAAAATTAAAAATACCACCTCCGGCTTAACATTATTCTTAGCACTTAAATATTTTGCAAACAAATATTATTATCTTTTTATTATTATTAATTCACAAGTCTTTTGTATTATTTTATTTTTATTATTTCCCCTTATTAATCGCACAAATTTTTATTTTCCTAATTTTATTGTTTGTTGTGACTTTTGTTTATTAAAATAGTAACAAACTTGCTCATTTCTTTGTTTCTATTCAACATTTCATAGTAACAAATTGGTTTTGTAAACATTGTTGTCTTCTTCTTGTCCTTTCGATTCAGTTTTTGTTTTGAATACCAACTTTCGATCGTAGCGTAACTGAATGCGGAGACGTAATCGAAACTCAGAATAGGGGTGAACATTACATAAATGATAAGCAAATGTTTCCACTGATATTGAATAAACGTCTTAGAAAACAATCAAACATCATACAAAAGTGGACTCGTGATATATCTTTGTTTTATCATGAACAATTTTAATTAAGTTTTAGAATTGTATCCTGTCAGACTAGATACAAAAAAAAAAAAGAGAATTCAAGAATATATACTAACATGCTGATGTAGCAAAGTAAAATCAAACATTTTGTTTTAATATATTGTATTTTTCAATGACTTTTTGAGCTGCCCTCGTATAATAGTGGTAGCAGTGTTGCTGTTTGTTTAGATTGTATACGTTCTGGTGGTAACGTTATAAGTTGATATGCACACAACACATTTATGCATGTATTCCATGTTGAGCTTGACACCCACTACAACTTTTCAACTTGCACTTACACTCTCTTATAAATATTTGTATTTATTTATGCAAATAAACGTTCATATGTAAATAAATGTTTCTACATGTATGTAAGTATATGTATGTATGTATGTATGTATAAGTAATAAGCAAACTGCAGTTTATTAAGAATAAATTATTAACACTCGATGACGCATAAACCAGTAAAATGAAGAAAATGTGTAAAAAAAATTATGGAACAGACTCTACTATAGTATAGTGTACCTACAATATATAGTATTTTGTATAAACTGGCAAGGGTCTCATAAATAACTTTCGTTAGTAACAAACGAACAAACCAACAAAAAACAAACACACTCAAACTCACACATTCACTTATGTCATGTGTTATTGTTAGAATATTTACAATATTTGCTGCAATTGTTTTTTTTTTGCTATTTTTCTTGTTCTAAAATTTATTTACAATAAAAACACTGCCGCAAGAATTCGCTATATAATAAATGCAACGAAAGACACCAGAGTATGTAGAGAAAGAGCACAAAAACCACAAACAATTCAAAATTATTCTAACATGTACTTCGGCACTCTGTACTCGCTCGCAATGCAATTTAGAAAACAAAACAGCAAATACAACAAAATATTCTCTTAGTTCATTTAAGTATAGAAAAATACAGCAATTGGAAAAAACTCCAGCTTAGATAACAATCAACAACATGTTTAAGCGGACATTTTATGTGAATGTATTGTGAGTTTTTTTTTTTTGTATCAATTTTTTTTGTTTTCAATTTTAAGATTGTAGTTAAGCTTAGTTGTTATTACTAAGTTTATTGTTGTTGTTGTTGTTTTTTAACAAACACAAAACTATTATCTATGTGTTTGTTTGTTTGTTTGTTTTAGCACGCGCCGTTAGTGCAACTAATTTGCCGGAAAAGCGTAATTTTTTGGTCGTAACCTTTTTCTGCTCTTTTTTTTGTCAAGATTATTAAACAATTTGATTTTTATTAAAAAAAATATACAACCAGTTTAATTCTTTAATTGTTGTTGAAGTGAAAATTTTGTAAAATTTTGTGTTCTTTTTTCATAGATAAAAAAGTTCTGGATTTAAAACAAAAGACTTGAGATACAAACCTGAAATTTTCATAATAACCGTTTATAATATAATTATTATATGTATGTAAATATGTAATATGCTGTGAAAATCGACTACGACATAGCTAAAGTCCTACAAGGGTACACCCTTTATAGTCAAGAGAATTTTCGATTTGGAGTTTTGTAAGATCAATTCTGGTATTCCCGTCCATTCAAAATCTTGTTAATTTTTTACGGTCAACCAGTAATTTATAATGTGTTTACTATACTCGTACATCTGGTATTTAGTGGTCAACAGCCTCAGTTAATGTGTTTGGTATTGTAGTCAGCACATTCGTTAAACTTTTCCTTGTTCTTCAAACAATCCTTGGTGCTTAGTTTTAAAACTAGAGCCAAATATGAATATGACCTACATAAAGTATTTTGAGAATTCACCTAAGCTGTAATGGCCGAAATCTCTGTCAACAATCTATTGATAACAATAAATTCGAAATAGATTAAATTTAAAATTCCAGCAAAAACTTCACTTACAAATTAAGTTGCAAAGTAAGAAGTTGAAAAAGAACTTATTTTTATTTGCCATGTTCCAAACGAATCCGTTATAACATTTCCACTTTCAACAAAAAATTAATAAATAATTGTATACTTAATAGTTGTGTAAAAAAATGTAGTTGTAGGCTGATCACAAAAAATGTTATAGAATAAATAAATAAAAAAAATTTAAGAAACGCTTTTCTTTACCTTAATATATTGATCAGTTGTGAACACAAAATAAATATGAATACTAAAAAAATCGACTAAAAGTCAAAAAATAAGAACATTTCAAACAACATAAACTTTTAAATCAAAATGGAAAAAATCTCACACATCCCATAAAGGAAAGCGTGGGGCGTCCATACCAACCTGAACTTAAAAAAACATGATTGTCGTGAGTACATTTTTATATATCAGACCGAACGCTTTTTTTAAGGGATGTGTGAGATTTTTTCCATTTTGATTTGAAAGTTTATGTTGCTTGAAGTGTTCTTATTTTTTGACTTTAATTAATACATTACATTTTATTTAGCTTCACTTCGGAAAATCAAATCTTGTAACGGATTTTATGCTGGTGAGTGCCTGCAAAGTTTCATCCATTTACATTGAGTAAAGCCTCAGTTAGCCGGTTGTAATGGAATGTAACTGCAACAGTAAGAAACAGCTGATGGATATTGTTATGTGTAAAGTAATGCAAATTGTTATGGAGATGTAAAGTAACGCAACACCGTAATGTATGAATCTGTAAGAAATAGAAATTCCTTACATTTTTACGTCATTACATTACATTTCGTTACAGTCGGCTAACTGATGCTTAAAATGCGGTTAAATTGACGTTACCAGATTTTATTTTCCGAAGTGAAGGTAAAGAAAAGGTTTTAATAAACAGGCATAACAAATATTAAGGAAACTTATTGCAAAATAATACCAATAATGATGATTAATTGTGTAATAACTTGTTATATTCTTATATTTGATTTTATAAAATATTTAAGATTTAAGAATTACTTCATATTCTTTAATATATAATTAGTAATACATAAAATGGCCAATAAAGCTATATAATAAGGAGTTCTGAAAGTCATGTACTGGGATGTTAAAATTTTACGAAATTCATTAAATTATTTTTATTAATTTTATTCTAAAAAATTAATTTCTAGTGATATTTCAAAGAATATACTTTAGAAATATTTGTTGAACTCATTAGTGCAGTTTTTGTTGGGAAATGTTTACTTAGTTATAATCAATGTGGCAAGTTATAACATATTCAACAATATAGTTCTCTCATAATTTCACTATAGTAAAATGTGTTCATTCATTTTATTTTCAAACATGAAAACTAACGATTGATGTATAAAATAATAATATTTTTGAATTTGCACAACATTTTAATTAATGTGATGCTACAAAGCACAATTCAAATCAAAGCCAAATATGGATGCTCCATATAAAGTGTGCAACATGAATTTTCATTCAACCGTCGCGTCGTCCACTTTGACCACTTATAACTTTCCTACATGTCTTTCCTATGCTTTTCAGTTGTTAATTTATTTCATGTAATTTATTGGAAACCTTTACTTTTTTGAATTGTATTTTGTCTGTTGCAGTTGGTGTCTTAAGTCTTTTGTTTAACATTACTGTAAATCAATGAACACAATTATGCCGATACAAATAAAGTAAAACAATTGAAACACGTTTCGTTTAAAGCAAATAATACATAGCTACTTATTGAAATAACTGAATAACTGCTTAAGAGCGACACAAAGAAATTCATACACATGTCAACTTTGACAAATTTCAAATCAATCACAATCACTTCTGTGGGTATGATTGCCATTCATGAATAATATTGTTGAAAAAAAAAACATATAATGGCTATAATGGAGTTAAAAAATTACACACAGATCAAATTGCAATAAGAAGAATTTAAATTAAATGAAATAATATGTTACTGTAGAATTACAGTGGCAGTTTGAGTGTGGATGGCACTAAACGAGACAACTAAATATAAATTCAGAAGTTACTGAGATTAGTTTTTTGTAAAATTAAATCTAATATTTAATGATAACAAAATGGATTGAAATGAAGAAGCCTAAACTGTTTTGAACATCAATGTGCCTTTTTAAATTGTTTTCTTCAAATTACACAACGATCTTATCCTGTTGCATTATGTGGCAAATTATTTCCTTACACCTTTTTATTGTGTTCAGAAGTTAATGCTTAAGCTTGTTGGATTTTATTCTCTATTTTTTGTGCATTTGAAAAATCTTTACGTGAAAATCCATTGATCACTTGACATTCCAATGGGTATTGCTGCTGCTGCATGTTGGTACACATAAATCTTTTGATATGTTTGTTTTTTTGTTAGTGTTGTTTATCCTAAATGCAATTAAAATGTGCCCATATTAAGTATATTAGTGGCGGCTGTTCTGCAATTCATCGTAGTAAAGATCAAAAGCAACAACATGACCTTAACCGCTAAAATACAAACACAAACAACCGTTAGAGATAAAATTTAGGAAATTTATTTTATTACCATAAATTATTGCTACCAACAAACTAAATAATGGGCAACAGCAACAACAAAACGGCAAAGAGGATAGAAAATACAACAACAATGACAATGTTAAAGAAGTAAAAATTAAACCAAAAACTATTAAAGTCAATAGCTTGAAAATCTCGTCTTTTATCACAGCAAAATATTGAACAACATAAAAAACAGAAGTGAAAATTGGAAAATGTGATTTCAATCGACTTTGTGAAATACTACAGTAAAACATTATTGATTTTTTAGGTTTTATTGAATATCATACAATCTTGTAATTTTTGAAGTAACTTAACGGAATCTTTAATGGTTGGTTTTACAGACATGGCATTATTTCCGCATATGGGACAGGATTAATATTCCTTTTTTCAATATTTTCTTTAACTTGGGAAGTTATGTCTCCCTGACAGTTAAATTAAACTTTCTAGTCATTGCTTAACAATAAGCTAACATTAATTTAGCTTTTAATAATTTTAAGCTTTTAGACAAGATATTTGTAATTCAAAAATTACCACTGACAGCAAATTAATCGACGAATGATTTTCAATAAATATCTTCAAGTCTGCCATTGTAAATTGTTTTAACTTTTTTATTATTTATTTATTCAATCGGTATTTACTTCAAAGGCCTTGCAAAAACTATTCAGAACATATACCTAAACCTTAAAAACTATTTGCTCTCAGTTGAGATAGCCATAATGCACAAATGGGCCTTAAATAAGAAGGATAGTAAATCTTTTCTCGCAAGCGCATTCCAATGGTTTTGCAACTTCAAGATATATCTCTCACGAATTTTTTTGAATTCATCTTTAACCATTGGTATACTAAATTTCTATGAATGTGTTCATTCCTTATATACCATGGTGCTCCCGTCATAGTTCTAAGAATTTTCGCTTGGGCCCTCTGTATAAGATCAATACTGGTATTACTAGCAGTTCCTCATAATTGGATTCCATGTATCAAATTGGTTTTAAAACAGTCTTATACAGGATAACTTTACAATCAAAGCTCAACCTAGATTGGTCGTTATTTAGTGCAGATTTAAACATTATAGTCTCATATGGACCCTCTTGGTGACTCCAGGTTAGGAGTCTATCCATATGTATGCCAAGCCATGTGACATGATCAGACTGTAGGATATTCAAATTGTTTAAAAGTTGAAAAACTTCATAAATACATTTTCATTTTATTCAAATATCATTTTTTTTGTAAATTTTCACAAAAATAAATTTTTACTGAAACAGGTAACGTAAATATAACATGCCTACTTTTCGTTTCATTTACACGTATTCTCCAGTTTTTTAGCCACGTTTTTAAACGTCTGAGATAATTATCCAGTTCTCTAGTTGCCATACTTGAATCCACATGTGAGCTAAGAATGGCAGTAATATCTGCAAATGTAGAAATATTTAAATTTTCACACTTTGGCAAATCAAATACAGTTTTGTTCCGAAAACACTGCCCCAGGTCTAATTTCGAAGTTACTTGTCAGATAAACACTGTATTTAACCCTAAATAAGCGATCCGTTAGGTAAAACTTTAGTAATCTGTGAGTACTAGGAAGCAGTAAGCATTTAATCTTATATATTAGACCTTTATGCCAAACTTATTCGACATCTAAAAAGATAGCCCTACAATATTGCATGTTGTTCACGGAAACCAAATTGTTGAACTTGGATAACGCTTTGATCATTCAAGAAGTTTGTAATTTTGTACTGTAATCCATCATATTCGAATCCCATGATGCCCCTTTTCATTTCTTAAATCAATTAAAAAAATTCTTCGGCAGACTTGAGTGACAGCTACATTAACAAAAAAGTTAGGAGACCAAAATTAGGTCCTAGAAGCTCTCTCTGAAACCTTCTGGACATGAACAAGAATACGTTAATAGTGACATATGGGCAAGAGGTCACTCTAATACATAATTCGTTCTGTGTAAGTTTATTTCTCAAATAAGTGAATAAATCTAATACATGTATTGGTGGTTAGAAGTCTTGTTTGAATCTTTTCTTCTACGTAATATAGAGGGTGAAAGTACTTGTACTCATTAGAGTAATTTGTTTGGGTTATAAGATCGGTATCAGTGAGCAGAAAAACCAATGTACATTATGATTTCTTTACTTTTATCTTCCACTGAATTTCTATATGCTTTTCAATTGTAAACTTGAAATAAAAAGGAGCTGAGAAGATTAAATCTGTGGAAGTATTCACATATTAAATTTAGTAAAAAACAAAATTTTTTCCACTAAACTGAGATTAAACTTTGTAGTTTTTTTCTGTTCCATTATTTTAAAAGGTTTTAAGAATTAGTGGATTGTAATAATAACTGATTTCATTTAAGCAGTATTTTTTACTAATTTTTAAAAATTTCAATTTATGTAAGAAAAAAAAATAGTACGTATATGAAAAGAAAATATTATTCTCGTTTACTAGTTTTGACATAAAAATAAAACAAAATATCCTATGAAATCGTTATTCTAGTTTTTGTATTTTTTTTTTAATAATTTTTTATTTTTCTCTTATTTTCTTATTTGGGGGAATCTGTGTGAGATATTTCAACAATGTAATTTTCACTAAAAATCTGCAGTTATTTTAACAAAGTAGACTTGTAGTCAAATCTTTGGTTATTCGAGTATTGGTAATTTTTTAACTGTGAGTCGTACTGAAAAAATTCAATTGTACCTGACTGTATCATTCCTGGAAAGTAATAATTGTCTTCAGCAGCATTAAAGTTATGAAATGTTTTCCCATTTTCTTTTTTATTTTACTATTAATCAATTATGGTGTCTTCTTTCCTGTCATTTAAAGTAGAGCTAAATTCGTATAACAAATCTCATTTTAACGAATATCAAATGTTCAAAAAATTGTATATTCGTTATAACGTAAATTGGGTAAAATAAAACAAATTCAAAAGAACAAAAAATGTTTAAACATTAACAATTATATCAAGCTCTCAGGAATGGCACAAAAAATCATTGATCCCTAAAGTTTTCGATAAGGAAATGGATGGAAAAGAAGCTTTATTATGTCTCGACCGAATGAAAAACTCTTTCTTGTTAATTGAATTGCTTTAGAAACTAAAGCAATAGAAACAAAAATAGGGTGTAAATGATAAATTTGTTGAACGTGATAACTTTTGGTGCAAGAATCAGAAGAGAAGTTATAATCCCGAGCTTATTTAGTAGCGCCATGCAAGAAAAATTGCAAACTATTGTAGTTGAGCACAATTTAAAAATTATTTAAGAATATAGAAACAATTTTATAAAATTGAACCTTTTCTTCTTCAAAAAACGAAAAACCCAAGCTCCTGTCGCAAGAGCTGCTTGCCTTTATGAAGACTTTATTAATTCTTGATTATGCTCCAAAGAACAATTAATAATAGATGAACAAATTTGGAAGATAGTCATGCCTCCGAATGTCACACCACTTAAAACTTATTTTATTTTTAAAGTAATTTCGAAATAAATGATTTTTCGGTTTAATGAAAGGACTTGAAAGGATATCGTTTGTTATAGCGGAATTTGCCTGTACCTCTATAATATATATATATATATTCTGAAATACTCTTGTAGAAAATACTCCAGAAATCCAACTTTTTGTGGTAAAGTCTGGCTTTCTGACAATCAGACTATCAACATATGAAATAATATAACGTCCATATATTTGATATATATTTGATATTTGATATTAACATATGTTTGTAAGAAATTCTCCAACCCTTATTGACTCATCTGTTAATATATTTATATTAATGAGCTATATTAATATATATAATACATATGTATATTCTGAGACCAATCGTTGAAAGATGATACAAACTTTACTTTTACTTTTTAGTTGTTAACATTAATATTATCTCGTAAGTTATTCCAAGAAGTCTATATGATGAAAAATTCTAAAGGTACGATCTGAAATATATTTTCGATATATACATTTGAGGTGTTTACTTTGGATACTATATGGACTTTACTCAATAAAAGAAACGCATACGTGACATCATTATGATTATAAGTCCGTATCAGTGGCGAATATACCAAGATGTTGACGACATAAGTTTAGAGCAGCATAGGCTTTCATTTTTTTGTCATTAATACAGAAAATTAAACTAATTAGAGATATTTGATTTAAATTATTGAATAAAATATAGATATCTTAGCATAAAAATAGAATACAATAACTTTTAGGGCTCTTGCAGAGTTAGTAAAACAACACACTTACTGTAGCGCACAAATATCGTGTGTACTACAATATTAGCGCAAAACAATTTGAATGTTGTTCATTGCCTCGGGCTATTATTTCATTTTAAATACCTCTTCTACAAACACAACAAGTACCACCACCACAAACAGCTGACAATTCTTGATGCTCTTACACAGTAAAAACATTTTAAAATTTACAGACACAAATACCGCAAAGAAGTTGGTATGAAAACATACCAATATTCTCTGCTCTTTGACTGGAGTTTATAATCCCTGGTACACAAGGCGGTGATTTAATTGCTTTAGGAAAGTTTTTCTTAAATAAAAAGTTTCCTCATTTTTGTGTTCATTTTAACAACCTCTAATAATTGACAAACCATAAATCAATACATACGGATGGTTTAAGAAGATTCCTTAAAGTAATAAATTGGCTTTTATTTACACAACAATGAAACAGTATATACTTAAGCAATCTCATTAATTTCAAGTTTGCATCTTAAATCTTTTGTTTTGTTTGAATATTTTTGATTAAATTACACTTTAGATAAGAGAAATAAAAAAATATGGTTTTTTTTTTTGTATTTTACAGATTCTTACGCTTCATAATATTCCAGCATAAAGGTAAAATTAATAATATGTTTCTTATTGTTTTTTATAAATAATACACAATATTTCACTTTAATGTTGTGTGTTGGTGTCTAGTGAAAGTAAATTTTCGAAATATTTTTCTAGACAATGGAAACATTATTTTCTTTATTTACAATATATAGTTTTAAAATGTTTTTGTACTCAAATGTCTCTTTGTCAAGTAACCACCACCCACATTTAAATTTGTCTTGATGTATTATTGTTCACATATCATATAGCAATAGTTGTATTTTTACCCGATTTTTTTATTATTATTATTATTTTGTTAAGCAACACGAAGACAAACTACAAGACAAGTGCCAAAACTAGTTGTTTTGTTTCTACTTGGACCATAATTATAATATATATTTGTCTTACAAATATTCTATGAAGTACAAATTGTTCTCTTGAAATGTTATTAAGGTCAAAATATTATTTTCTAAGTTTATGACGCTTTTAATTCATTTTACGGTTTGTTGTTTCTGAAGCATTTTTCGTGTACGTGTGTGTTTGCCTGTAAGTAGGAGAAAGTTTGTTGTATTTATGATCAAATTATGAATACAAAGATACACAATTAATGTTAAATTGTGAAAATTTTTAAGTGTCTTTATTTTATTGTAATTTGGAATAATTTCACGACATGATCTTACTGAAATTATAAGTATAAAATGCTACTGGCATAAAGTTTTATTAAATTGCAAACAAATTTGTAAATAATTCATTATAATTGGTATAAATTTAACCTAAAATATTTTATTTTAAAACCAATTTTTTTCGGGAGAGACAATATTTTCTTTAATTAAAAATCATTTGGCAAATACATATATGAATATTTTTAAAAAACAAACACAAGCTGCGAAATCTTTAAGGGTAATCAAAAAGGAAACCCTCAGTTTGAGAGTCCAGTACACTAATACGCACAAATGTTTTAATATTTATGTAACAAAAAAGCTATTGAATACAATGGATGAAAATAATATTAATTTCCACTTGTTGTTAATAATTGCAACACACTTCGATTTATCTGCACATCATACTTATTCCAAAGATTATTTTATTGTCAAAAACAACAGTACCACTCCTGTTTAACCCTTTCAGACCGTGATGCATCGATTGTGCAATTTGAAATATAATGGCATGCATCGATTGTGCTGATTGTTTTTTATATTTGCTTCTCACATTTCTCTTCTTTTCGATTTACCGTCACTTGAATTATTGCGAAATTCTTCAGTCAGATTTCAGTTTTAGCAAAATGAGTCGTGAAAGTAAGTGTCTGTAATTTCAAAAGTATTAATCGTTTATAAATAATGATAAATTTTAATATTTCAAGCTAATTGAAATTGTTTCATACAATGAAAATGTGTTTTAGTTACAAATATTAATTAAAATCAACCAACCAATTGTGCTAGTCCTGAAAATCCTTGAAGGATATAAAAATAATAAAATCTAATCATTGATTGTAATTTCATATGATGTAGAGACCACATATTCCAAAAATTAGAAAAATCAGGTATGAAAGGGTTAACTTTCGTTTGATAAAACCCCAATACTGTTTATATATTTTCCTAATAAGTCGATCTGATGTCTTCGATATTTAAACCACTAAGGGGTTTTACTTACCCCGCGTCAGTTAAAGGTTTAATAATAACTTAGATTTACCATTCAATTGAAAGAGTATTGGATGGCGTTCAGTGAATTAATAATTCGTAAACTGATTAAGCTTTTGTGAATTTTGGTTTGTTTGAAACTATTGATTATGGACTTTTTTAAACGTCCGGCAAATAATTACCTCATCCACATGTAACATTTAATTACTAGTATTAGAACATTTATAATATTTAACATCCAACTAAATTTTGAAACTCCTTTGAAAATAAGCATTTAATGAACATTTAAACTACAGAGACATATCTTCTACAATAACAGAAACAAACGACTTAAGCAACAAACATACATTTTGTAGAACTCACTAGTAAATTCGATGTAACAAAATGTTGCATAATAATCATATGCACATCCATACAGACATCACATGCATACATTTGGAATTATTAAAATTCTTGATAATTTGTTAAAAATAATTTGTTTAATACAAACGTGCATACATAAATATTTATAGTGATTAGATTTGAAGCATAACATGATTATTTTCCGCTAGAGTTGTGGAAAAAATTATTTTGGACTTGGCAAAAACACTGAACATAAAACTACCCAGGCTTGACAAACGTAACTGCCAACAATATTTAAATGACATTAAAACCAAAACCAAATAATCAAAACACAAAAATAAAAATAACTGAATCTGGCTACAAGTTTGTATATTCAACTTAAGAACTATAATTTTAATGATCATCAATCACTCTTCTGTGGCAAACATGCAAATACTCTCATAAATAAACAAAACAATAACAAACCAAACAAAAAATTAAAGAATAAAACCAAAAGCAGCAAATTGTCGCAATAAGTACAGAGTTTGTAAAACCACATTCTTACGAATGTATTTCTTATTTTTTTTTTTTTTTTGGCGGTGGAAAAATTTCACATATGAGAAATCATGGTCTATACCCACATATGGATCATGTACTCGTATATAATACGGCAGCAGCAGCAGCAACACACACAAACGCGGCCAGAACTTATGATGTAATAATGCGGTATGTACGAGTATATATGTACATTAGGATGGCCCTAAAATATAGTTGCGGATTTTCCCGACTAATATGAAAATTTAATTCATTTTAAGACTACGTTTCACAATTTTTTTTGTCCTGGGGTCAATATTTGGTGAGCTGCATCAAAGAATAAAAATGTCCTTTTTAGAGGTTTTTTTCATTTTTTCACATTTCTTCCAAAGGAACTACATATATGTAAATTTGGTATCATGGTTTTTTCCCGTTTTTTAGCTTATAAAATTTACGTTATTTTAATGCCCATTACATTAACGAATTAAGTTAACAGAGATTGTCAGATAGGGAAGAATTTAGGTTTTAAAAAAAATTAATAAAAATTTAAATAGAGAGAATTTTTAAAGACGGGGAAAACCATTTGGGTTAAATTGCATGATGTTTATAATCAAGAAATTTCAACTATTTATTTAACTGAATTCTATGAAATAATGAAAAAAATAAAATTTTGTCTGAAATTTTCAAAATTTTTTAATTTAAAATGTTTTTTTTAATTTTTGATAATCCATTGAATGCGCTTCTCAAAGACCTTGCATATGATACCAAATTTACATATAGTTACTTTAGAAGAAATGTGAAAAAAATCAAAAAACCTCTAAAAAGGACATTTTTATCCTTTGATCCAGCTCACCAAATATTGCCCCAGGACAAAAAAAAATTGTGAAACATAGTCTTAAAATTAATCAAATTTTCATATTAGTCGGGAACATCGATGCCTTATTTTTTCTTCATAAAAACGGGGCCACCCTAATGTACATATATTTGAGCATATGGCTACATTATATTGCTGCAGTAACATACATACGTGGAAGAAAAAAGTTTTTGTTTGCAAATAAATGAAAAGCATTCTTAGCCGTCTGTCTCATGAATATTTACAAACAAACAACAACAAAAATTAAATAAAAACTTTAGCCAATTTTGTATGCAGTTTTTTTTCTTGCTTGTTGTAAATAGTATGTTGCATAAATAACGGTAAATTTATGGTATAAGTGCCATAAAAAAAACAAAAACCTGGTAATAGTGGTGGTGTTGGTGTTGGTGGTAGTGGTAAAGGCCGCAGTGGCAGTGACGATGGCATTAGTGTTACTCCTCTTGCAACAATTGGCAAATTGAAAATGAGTAAGTTTTCCAAGTTAAACTTTGTTTGGAAAAAGTACTAGACAACATTGTGAAACATAAAGAAAGATGCAACAAAAGGCGGAAGCCAACTACGTTTGGCATACATGCCACATTTACACACACATTACGACAAACACGTGTGTGTAATGCTGCTAAAAGAACCTTTAGTTAAAATTATATTTATATGGCAGCTTGTGTATTTTCCTTTTGTTTTGTTCTTTCTATAATACATATAAATGTTTTGCTATTACTGCTGCCATCACCGTAGCTGTTTAGTTTAATGATAATGATGCTTGTTGTTGCTATTCTTTATCACCAAATCGCCTTCGTCATTGTTGAAGTCATAGTTTTAGCAACTGTAAACTAACTAGCGAACAAAAAAGTTCACAAAAAACACGCTTTGCATAATAAACGTTTCAATTTCAATCAAATTAAGATTTCATACAAGTTGTAATAAATCCTATTAAATGGCTGAAAACAAAAATAAAGCAAAATACAAATGCTGCGTAATTATTTCCAGTGCATTTTTTTTTCATTATTTCTGTCATAGTGATCATCTCTTTTATGCAAATTTTGTTTAACATGACTACAATTAATAATCATTGTTGTTTTGTATTTCTTCCAATACTATTACAACTATTTTATTATTGTCATTTGAAAAAAAAACTTTAGATTTATTTTATAAAAATTACGTCTTTGTATTGCAAATTAATGTAACCAAGTTTATATACATATGGAAGTATAGTCAGAAAAGTCTAAAGGTAAGGTCACACTTGGCAAATATTTGCCGAAAAAGAAAAAAAAAAAACTTTCTTATTTAGACCAAAGCACAACAAATATTTGGTTTCAATTTATGTGATGCTATTTGATATTGCAAAACTCTTGTCCTAAAACAAGTGGTTACGCTTTTTTGAGTAAATATTTGCTAAATGTGACCGTACATTAATAATATAAGGCATAATACTGAACATTTTTTACGCCCTCAAAACAAACTTTCTTTTGTTTTATTATATCTTCTTCAATATATTTTCGATATAATTTTTTTTGTTTGTTTTCCAAATATTTGTTTTTTCTCCAGTATTTTCTACAATATCGTGTATACTTTTAAAGAGCTTTTCAAGCCCCATCTAACGGCATAGCCATAATGACCATGTTGGAAACATCATATTTGCTAGATTGAATGTTCAATAGCACGAGAACTAATACAAATATTGAAAAAGCAATTAACCAACAATTTCTTAAAGCAAGTAAATTTTTAAATATTCTAAATTACGTTCAAAATAATAAACAAATTTTAGAAAAATCTTTAAAAACCATATAAATTGTGGAATATCCCCATGGATATGATGTATATATATTTATTTAGATGCTGCGCGAAGATCCCTTTAATGTATAAATAATATGCTATGTTGGTAGAAAAGACAAATATTCCAAAAAAATGTTTTTTTTTTTTTGGAAATAGTCCAATTAATGATCAGTTTGCATTGGACCCAAACTATTTTGTAAAACATCATAGAAGAAAAAAAGTTCTTTTTTTACGAGCGGTCAATACGTACCTACAGAAAAACACGTTATCTGGTTTAGAGAATTTGGTTAAATTTATATTTTCCATTACTAGAAAATATCAGTGGTAAATTTAACCTACAGTGGGGAGCAGAGGTGGGTACATGTTCTGATTTTCTGCATTTGCAGGTGCATAAAAATGGTAATAACAAAGAGATTTAAATTATTACTTTTTTATTTTATTTATTATTTAGTGGATTACAATAATGATCTTCAAACAAAACAAAAAAACTACGTATTCATGGAACAAACTAAATTAAATAAAATTAAATCTTATGTACTCAGTTTTGCACTTTCAGGAAACAAACAAAAACTTTAAAATTTTTAGTACTTAGTCCACAGTCCTTTATTTTTTAATACACTATTTATGCGATTGGGCATACTTTCAACCAACTTTTGGATAATTTCATTTGGAATTCTCTGACACTCCAGCTCCACACGTTGCCACAACTCAGATAAGTTCAACGGAGCTGTTCGATACTGTCCCAACCGTCTTTTCACAATTGACCACAAATTTTTCAATTGGATTGAGGTCGGGACTTTGCGATTCCTTAACGATTTTGGAGGTGTGTTTTGGGTATCCATCCTGTTGAAACACAACTTCTTTCTCAGGATATGCGCTCAGATCTACAAAATCGAGAAGATGGGTCTGCAATATTTTCAAATAGTCTTCTTTTCTCATGATTCCATCAATTTTTTGTAATGCACCAGCATGCCACCATGTAAAGCAACCCCAAACCATGATGTTGCCTCCGCCGTGCTTTACAGTCTGTTTAACATGGTGTCGTTGTATACTCTCCCGCTGTCGACGCCAATAATACTGTTTACCATCAGATTGATATCGGTTAAACTTGGATTCATCTGACCATATTATTAAAGACGTGTCTGCTTTCATCTTTCTCAATATAGGGCGTTGGTGACTGAAAACCTGTCTTTAGGAGGTACATTTCGCCGTTTTAACACTCTAACAACTACTGATTGGCTTATATTAAGCTCTTTTGCTATCATACGTGACGAGGAGCCATTCTTTGTTTTATATATTATCTAATTTTCCACGGCGATCGATAGTTTCTTCATTCTTCAAAAAATATTAACTCTTACTTTTTTAAATTAAAAAAACGACGTTTTTGGAACACGGAGTTATTCAATTATTATTTAAAACTAAAATTCATACTGACAAAATTAAAGATTGCAGCAACAAATTTAAAAACTTAATTTCAAATAACGGTAAATTAAAAAATGATTCAATAATTTGGTTGAGTACAAGTGTGAGCAAAACTGAGTACATACAAGTTGTTTTGTTGTTATTTAAATTACTCTCTTGTTTTATTGTTCTTTTATATCTCTTATTAAGAATTATGTTAAAAACTAAATAAAAATTAAAATAGAAAAATAAATTTAAAAATCACTCTATTATTACCATTTTTATGATCTTTACAATGCAGAAAATACAAACATGTACTCACCTCTGCTCCCCACTGTACATAGATCGTAGATTCATGCATTAAAATTTCGGAGACAAAACATGGTCCGAACAAAGATTTTCATATATTTTGATCAAAAATTTTTTGCTGGTTCCAAAAATTTTTTAAATTTTAAAACATTGAAAAAAAATTTCACAATTTTTTTTTTTTGTTTTAATTGCTTTTAAATAACGGAAGGACGGACTTTTCATTCTAAAACATTTCGTTCGACTTATTTGCCCATTATATTACCAAACATTCCTGATAAACAAAACAATATTTGGGAAATTTTTATTTCCCAAAGATCTTCCTGCTAGTTCTTATTATACCTTCAGTAGATTCCACAAAGACTTATAGTGGAAGGCCAATGTAAGCGGCATGCGGCCGCGGGCGGCAACAGTATTACCAGTGAATAAAAGTTTTGTTTTTTTTGCAAAATTATTCATACAAAAATTTTGAAGTATTGCAATTTACTTAATCTGACAATGCTGTGAGAATCGGCAAAGTAGAATTTTGTTCAACTTTCATTCAAAAAGAACAGCTGATTGCCGCCCGCGGCCGTATGCCGCTTACATTGGCCTTCCACTATTGAGATTATATACCCTATATTTTTGTTATTGGGTATAATATGTTCGTGTTTATGTATACTTGTTATTAATATAGCTATGGCCTATTAAAGGAAGATTGCCATAAAGTATTGAACTTTTCTCGCATTATTGCGGCTTATTTTTGTTGAATTTCGTCTCAATAATAATATTTACAAACGGTTTATTAGAGTTATAGTTACTTTCGAAAGCTATGGCAGATTATGGACTGTTCATCACAAAGTCAAGAAGTATTATTTTTGTATACATACAACTGAACTGTGTAAAGTTTAGTTTTGATAGCGATAAAGTTCGATAAGGCGATTTTTATATGTGTATACGAGTATATGGGAATAATTTATGACGAATTTGAACATGTTAAATATATTTTAAAATAATAATGATGTTTATACAAAAGTTGTATTATAAACATGTAAGAAAGTATAGTTGGTCAAGCCCGACCATATAATACTGTTCATGTCTGAAGGATGGTATTGGTGTTTCCGTCTCTGTCCTATTGGGAGATGATGTTACCATCAGCAATATAACGACAAAACATAGAGCGCTGCTATTATATATACTTTAGCTTAAGTTAGTTTTTCGTTAAATTTTATTTTAACATTATGTTAAATGTTCGAGCCATTTTGTTAAATAATCGTTGCTTAGACTTTGAAGAAATAAGTATCTACTTTTGATTTATATCGAGCCCTTCATTTAATTGTGAAATAAAACATCATTTTGTATCACTACAATATTGGAAAGAATTTAAAGGAAAGTGTTTTTCATTTTAAATAAAATCAGAATTTCCAGTAATTATAAAACAATCCCTTTCTTATTAACACAAACCAAGTTGTTTGGAAATTTGGTTGGCAAATTTACAGGTCCCACAAAACCATCTACACACACACTTGGTGATTTAACAAATACCCTACACCCAGTATATGTGTAAAACAGTTTTTCAGAAATTGGCGCTATATGGGAGCTATGACTTATTATCAATCGGACGATACAAAAATTTAGTATCATGCCTTCCGTGAATATGTTATATTGTATCTCGATATAAATACTCTTTTTAAAAGATTGATGGACATCGTTAAATCGGATCAGGGACTGATCCTTAGTCGATCGGTATACTTTAAGTTGGGCGTTGAACTAATATTTATGGGCGTTACCCTCCACACTATCTATGGTGGTGTAGGGTATAAATATTATTTTTTATAGTACGAATAATATGAGCACATGTGGGCTGGTCTCCGACCTTAAGTAAAAGCAATAAACTAAAGCTTTACAAAACGAAATAGCACAATAGCGCAAACAAAACGACATATCCAACATAAACATCATGCTCGTTGTTTAAGTCTTCAGTTTGTTAAGAATTTTTAATATCATTTATATTTTATGCTTAAATGCAATGATTAATTAATGTTTATAAACATGGACAATAGAATTTTGAAAAAATTGTAAATTTGAATGTTGGGAACTATGAATATAAGCCTCAAGCTTAATGAAATGCGTGGGGGTTCTTAAACGAACAAATATTCTTTATAATACATTTCTTAAAATTCATTGAAGCTTTAAGTGTTAAACTTTCCTTAGAAAGAAAAAAAAACACAAAACTTTTTTTCTTCTAAAAGATGTCCAGCTGTTATTGATGATGAAGTGTTGATTAAATGGCTTACTAGCTGCGTGATGGATTTCTTTACAATGAAAATAAAAATACAAAAAAAAACTTGAAACCAACTTGAGGATTATTTAGCTAATGTTTAGAAAATTTACATATTTAAATTAAATTTCTTAGCTGTTTGAAGTTGGCCGCTGTATTAAATGGGGCAAAGTGAACAAATAAATTTTTAAAATAAATGCTGCTCGCATGCCAGAATAATGTTACTAGATTTAAAATCTTTTACATAGTTGTAATAAATGCGTACTCTTTTAATTAACATATATCTAATTGACCTTATTAATGAAACAAAGTGGCAAATTACTTACAATTGGCCGGATACTGCGTAGAAATAAAAATCGTTTTAATAAATTATTTATAGACTTATAATTCTTTATAGAGCTGTAGTTGTTGTTGCTTTATTTCATTACAAGCATTTCAAATAACAATTTTCTATTGTTGCTGTTAATATTGTTGTTATTGCTGCCCCTATAACATGTCGAAATGACTTTAATTATCTGTGTAATTTGTAAAAGAAGTGTGTAATTAACAACTTTATTTAATGTTGTTTATTTTTCTTCGTTATTATTAAGATTAAATTAAGCTCTAATAAAGCATGCTGTTTAATTAGCTTTGCTTATTTGACTGTTAGGCAACTGGCTGTGGACCCAATAGATATTTCATGACTGTAAGTAACTGCAAACACGAAATATGCAACATATTTGCAAACGGCCATTTAAGTGTTAATCTTTTATTTTAATTGTTTTGGATTTTGTTTTATGGTCAAATAAATATATTTCAAGGTTTCAAGGCTAAATAATTTAAGAGCTTTTATATGGATTTGAAAAACAAAAAAATGCAATTTTTATTTTAATGATTGCCTTAAATGCAAACTTTTCTCAGTTTTGTAATTTGATCAAATAGTCAGAATGTTAAAAATATTATATAGCGTCGTAAAATCTTAAAATATTTGCCATAGCCAAATAAATTTTCATTGAAGTACATGTGTTCCATAAGAGGGATATGTTTATTAGACTCTTCTAAATTTGCAACAATTATTTTATTTGTATTTCAGTCTTTGTATTTACCACGATTTCAGTCGTAAATAACAAAAAAAACACAAATAAAAATAACTTTTACATTAACAACACACAATCTTTCTTTCGTTATTTGTAATATTAATTTTTATGGAACATGTATTAGTGGCAGCAATCGCTAACTGTTTGTTGGTTTGCAGAAAAAAGATGAACGTTCTCTGGGATAAGTTCAAAATTAGGTTGAAATTTCCATCTTAACTTTTTCTAAAGAACTCCTAGTGCCTCTTCATGATGCTTCAAGGTCATTTCCTATTTCATACGGATGATTCTTGAGAGTTTTTCGAGCAAAGAAATTGTTTTTGCTGGCGATTTTAATGCTCACAACTCCTCTTGGATTCAGTATTCAAGTAATACAACTACCAAAAGTTCATATAATGAATTAAACACGAGACAACAGTATTTTTAAAGTTTCACGAAACGTTTAACATTTATTTGCAAAAAGGCTTGTTGGGTCAAACGAAATTTTTTAATTGGAAACTGCAATTGAAAATTCTGTTTTTTGCACAAAATTCTCAATACCATGCCGAATATGAACGAGAAAAAATCAAGTAAAACTAAATAAAAGTCTTGGAGTAGTAAAAGCTTGTGGCTATTCGTTAAAAGATGTGTACTCATTAAAGAGATATCCAAATATTAGCTAAATTATTTACAAGTAATTTGAACCTGGCGGAAAGCAATCAGTAATTATGTCAAATATATTATATTTAATATCGAAGGGTTTTGTCGAATTCCAACTGAAACAAGTCTCCTGGACCAGTGGTACACCAGCACTGATCTTAAAGTGTTGGTAAAATTTTCAAAATAATGAATTGTAAGACTCTTTCTTAATTAACGCCCAAGTTAATTAAGTTAATTATGTAACGTGTTGTAATTATTGGCCGTTATAGCGTAGACAGACGACAAAGTTAATTTGCATTAGCAGTCTTAATTCAAATTAACTCGTGAATTTTACCCATCTTAATGCTCATTAGGTTAGACGTAAATGCACAAAATCAGAGTGAATTTTACTGAATTTAGCTATTTTAATATGGCAACATCGTCGACAATCAATCATATGTTATCAAATTGTTCACTATTGTAAAAGAAGAAGAAGATGACAATTGTAAAATTAAAATAATAAAATAAATTTACAAACAAACAGCTGTTTACTAAATTTAAAAACTGTCGTCTGTCAGGGTAAAATCTTAATTCACATTAGTGAGATTTTAATGTAAATTAACGCTGACGTCTGTCTACGATATTAGACGTACAGTGGGTGGCCAAATTATTAGTTACACTTATTAATTAAGATTCAACTGCTTTTAATACGTATATAAATTTATTTCTTGTACCAGATGTTTTCGTATTTTAATTCTGGTAATACTGATAAATATTTTGCGCAGTGTCAACAATGATTGGTGACAATAGAGTGCAGTTGTAGATCATTATCTGTCATTCTGCTCTGAAGTGTGAAATATGCAATTTTGATTAAATTGATTAAAGTCTGGAATCACGATGAAGAACTAAAATAAATGTTCAAGCATGCCAAAAAGGATGCAAGCTATAATTGATGCCAAAGAAGGTTCTACGAAATATTAAGATGTTTTTTAAAAAAAATTTATAATATTTCTTTTCCTCAAATATATATTTTTAAAACAAAACCAATAATTTTTAATTGAATTATAAACACTTAATTTACCTAAAAGAACAAATAAAAGGATAAATTTTCACTATTTTAAAATGTTATACGGCTTCAAACTAAACAATTTTGCATGTGTAACTAATAATTTGGCCACCAACTGTATCAGACATGGCATCATCACTGTATCTCTCTCAATTTAAGATTCATTTATACTTTTTTTTAAATTTAATATTTATAATAGCTCGAAATAACAATCTTAGAATTTACTTTTTAAAATTATTTTATGCTGGCCATGCCAACGCCGTTGGTTGTCCATTCGGAAGGTATGATTTTCGATCAAACTTTTGAGCACTGCTACAGGTATCTCACGAATTAGTAGAGTTGTGATACGATCTGGGCTACCTGATCAATTGTTCGGAAGGCCAAATTAGTTACTCACGAACATGATTTCGCAATAAAGCTATTGTGCACAAAAAACATTTCTCACAGATCGCTGGTTTGTGTTATACAGCTGAATATTTTGGAAACGTTGTTGCTGTGTTACTGCCGTATTTATAAAAAATAAAGTAGGTTTGAAGTGTGATTTTAGGCAAGATTTTCATACAAAATTTTCTTAAAGTACATTTGAAGTCTACTTTAATTTTTTTGAATAACTGATGAATTGTCGAACAATACTGAATAACAAAAAATAAGATGACCGTTAAATTTTTAACTCAACAGTTGATAGCTACCTTTACCATTTTTAAAACGGTATAAAAATACTTCACTTCATGTACTTTAATCTCCTTAATATTATTACTATTTATACTCGACAGAAATTGGAATACAATTCTGTATTAAAGTGTCTTCAACCTACAGGGTAGGGCGAAAGTACCTATAGTTGACATTTAGCTTTCGAACTCTATTGATTCCCTTGTAAATCTGTTCTTTCAGTAACTATCCCGATACTTCAAGTTCTTCTTTAATAATATTTTACAAATTTTTGTTCGATTGGGAAGTGCATCGTACAATACGCTATTGGGAAAATATTATCTTTAACTGTATCGCCTACATTTGTAAAAAAAAACTTTCTGCAGAAATCTTTCCTGTCACAAACAACACTTCCTCTATCCTCCCTCACACAACATAATTGCCAAGTTTCAACATAATGAACGACATGAATAGAATTCCACAGTCTAGTCTATTCAAAAAAGAAATAAATATTAATAATATTCATATGTATTTAGATATGTTTGCGATCGCCTCAGTAAGACTTTCTTAAATTAAAAATTACTAAACGATTTACAAATCCGGTTAATGACAAGTACAAATTGTCTCTAATTGTCAGTTTGACCAAATCTTTTATGACCTACGTAAATGCTCTCATATATCTCTAATATAATTTAACATGAAAACATAGGTCCGGCATCTAGTCTTATCAGAAATTGAAAATTTTGTCAACGTCTATGTCAAGATTTCTAAGGTGTAAGCATTATTATTGTAGTCTACATACGAATATAGACAGTCATTATATCAATTTCATACACACACACACTCTGCAATTACAAAGAAATTTTCATTCTAGCCTTTAAATGTTGAACGCCCCACCCCGTCCCACCTTTTTAAAAGAGGGAGGGGACTGGTTTTGCAAAAAGTTTTTTTTCGAATTTGTTTCTTAAACATTCATTTAACCAGGCCCAGCTTATGGCATTCAAAATAAAATATAGAGGTAGTTGCTGTTTATCTTGTTATTTTGTTATAGAGTTATCATTAGAATGCCGTTACTAATGTCAAAGTCATTGTTAGTGGCATGCCATAACAACGAACTAAAATCTTGTTTTATTTAATGTAATACGAGTACGACTACATAACAATTTTATTATTACATACTGACGCATATAAGATCATAATATCTAAAGAAAACGACAACAGCCATGCGGGACTTGAACCATGTAGCCATACAGAGGGAGACAATCTTAGGCGAATATGCAACTAAAACTATAAAAATTGTCGAATGTTAGAGACACTTAAACACCAAATGGGGCATTAAACTAAAACTGCACTACTAGTAACAAACAAAGAAAACAAAAACAAACAAAAAACTAAGAAGCAAAAAAACCATGTGCGTTTATAGTAATGACAGCAATGCGATTAGTGACCATATTTGTGTCTAAAATACATGGTTAGATATCAAAGATAGATTGCAAATATATGTACAAGAATATTAATACTATTGCCACGACTATTAAGTATTCTGTAGCTACTAGTATGTCTGCCGGTATCTGTCTGTCTGTCTATTCTTTATAACATGAGTATTTGTATGGCTGTTTTTGTGCGTGTACAGCAGCGACCTTTAATAGGAAATCAAATAATATAAAATTATATTTATGGTGTATTAAACGGCGACAATAGTTGATTGTATAGTTATAGAGAAGAAAATTCAATAAAGTAAAAAAGTACCAAGACTCTCAACTTAAGCAAATTCTAAGCAATAAAACATGCCTTACTGTTTGTTGCCTTTTTTAAACTTTAAGTTCTGCTGGCAAAAAATTTCAGAAATACCTTTCTTCATTTCAGTCTTTTTTGTGGCATTAAGGAAAAATAAATGTAAAAGTATTTCATTTTATTTTCCTCAATTTAGCTTAAACATGATTTGTTACAATGTTTTTTCATATTCTGTGTGTTAAAAAAAACAAAAAAATTACACATGACTAGTGGAGTACAGCAGTGGTGGCTATGAATAACATTGTGCTAAGAAAAAATTAAGAAATACTATACCAGGAACAGAAGGAAAGATTCTATTGAAGCGAAATAACACCAAGTTATGGAGCAAACACACACTCCAAGGTACAGTTCTAGAACTAGTTCTACTAGAAGTGATTTTTCATTAAAATGTTTTATTTATATCCTAGACCACCATAGTGGGAAGGGCTAATACTTGTAACGCCCATAAATACTAGTCCAACACCTACCTTAAACTATACTGGTCGACTCAGAATCACTTCCTGAGTCGATTTAACAATGTCCGTCCGTCTGGCTGGCGGTCCATGTAAAGTTTGTGCGTAAAATTTAATTACATGATAATTTTCCACCCAAGGATAGACGGGATTGAAACTGGTGGAAATCGGTCCATTATTTCACCTGGCCCCCATACAAATGTCCTCCCGTAATAAGAGTTTACCGATCATATATGTTTGAATTATGCAAGTATCCACACAAATTTCACCACCAATGAGTGGTAAATCAAGCCAAATGACATTTTGTGCAGATCGGTATATATTGTAATATTGAACTATTGAATGTTTACTGAAAGTAGGAATTGTTTTTACAACATGAAAATCTTATTAAAATTTATTGATAATTTTTCTTGGCTGGGGGTCGAACCTGGGTTGAATTTACATGTTTCAAGAATCATCATCATCCTTCATCAGAATGCTAGCCAACAGACAAAAATAATAATTTAATGAAAATTAAATTTAATGAACTCGAGCCCAACTAAAAATTATCAAAAGATTTAAAAATTAACAGTTTAAATAAAAATTATAATTATTCTTAATTAATTTAAATATTAATATTATGTTGCCAATACTAAACGTTGAAGTTGCTATTATTAAATGATAAAGTTTTCTAATTAATACGTTACATTTATTCCAGCATTACCATCAAGAGTGTAAATTAAATTTCATGATGTTTTATAAGATAAATTGACCGAACACTTTTAACAAAACAACAAAAGTGTAGAATCAAAATTATGCAACATGTATTGATCGTTGTTGATGTAAAAAATAAAAAATTTTAAAAACCTGAAAGTGTTAAATTTTGCTACATCTTTATATACGATTTTTTTATTTATATTTGCAAATAAACGTGCAATTTGATCTAGAATATTTTAAAAGGATTTGAAACTTTGAAAAAATTTTACATATGTAAAATTTGTCGAAAAATGGCCGTCGAAAAATATTTACTTGCAGAGATGCTTGACAAATTGAAACAGCAAATTTTCAAAAGAAACTATTGAATTCAAAAAAAAGTAATGCTAGTGGTGTAACGGTGCGGAGATTGAAAAATGCCATGAAATTTGAACAGAGAAAGACTGGAACGAGTTTTATGGTCCAATATGATGAAAATAAACTAATTCTAATAGTTAGTTTATTATATTTTTTGCCACCTAGTCTTGTTCTACTGGTACAAATCAGTTGCATTATATTATAAGTTTTGTTCTCATTAAATTCAATCGTCAATAATATAGAACCAAAATAACTAGTATTCACTTTTGCTTCATAATTTACATTATAACAAATAGCATCAGCATCGAACTGTTAAATAAATCGAAAGAAAGCATGTTTGTATTAAACTGGTTGTTTGTGTGTAAGTATTGATCGTTGTGAGATAACAGATAGTGACACCTGCTAAAAACTGTCATGATGAAGATGTCTTATTCCACTTTCATGGCTGGAAGCATATTCTGAACGTTTTTCAGCCAAAGCTCGCTTCAAACGAATTAGAATTAGTTGTATTCAGTATAAATTCCCTAATAAGTCTGGTCAGACTTAAGCAGCTAAGATAGTAACCTTTTGATCCCACCAAATGCCATAGATATTTCAATTCGTTTGGCTGGCTGGGCTTCAAATTCAATCTCTTGTGCTTCAGTTTACCATAATGGAACCATTTTTCATCGCAAGTAATTATTCGATGCAAATATAATTTACTTTTATAATCTATAAGCAGAATTTAAGACATGCGGAATCGTGTTTTAAGGTTCATATCAATATATCAATATCCCTTTTCTTGGGTGAATAATTTGGTCGTAAATGTTTTGAAATTGGTTGAGCAGCTACCAATGATTTTGGGAGCTCTTGTTAAGTTTGACAACAAAGTTCATGTAGTAATGCCTCCAATTCTTGCTTGTCAGACATTTTTGACTGGCCTGTTCCATCTTTGTCTCTTCCCCAGTCTTATTATAGTTCAAACCTTTTTGGTTTATTTCTATTCTGCTGAAAACGGCGTAAATTATTGTTCAAACCCATTTTTCCGATTGAGGATGGAGATAAAGGTGACGGAGTTGGGTTTTTCAATATTGCATCACTTGTACCAGAATTTGATCGCTGTTCTAAATTGTTCGATGCACTGATGGGAAATTCAATATTAATATCAATGTCTTCCTCAGTTTGTAAATTGGGGGTTATTGTAGATGTTCGGATTTTTATCTGATTTTGATGTCTTCTTATATTTCCCCACTTATATTTAACAGTATATATCATTTTGCCTTCAATGCAATGTTAGTAATAGTACCTTCTATCCATTTTTATCTTCCCCGCAAAATGTCTAGCGTACACGGGATCGTTGCTCAGAATTTCATTTGGTTTTCAATTTTGGAACGTTTTGAAGAAAATAGAGTATGGCGTCCATGGAGGAGTTCTGCTGGTGACTTACCAGTTACAGTGTTTGGTGTAGATCTGTACGTTGACAAAAATTTAAAACCAGCTCTATGTTTATCCTGCTAATCACACATATTCTTCTTAAAAGATTCTTTAAATGTTCGAACGGCTCGCTCCGCTAAACCATTTCATGAAGGGTGGAAAGGTGGACTTGCGACATGTTCTATAACATTTCTTCGACAAAACTCTATAAAATCTTTAGAAGTAAATTGACTTTTATTGTCACTTACGATTGCCTTTGGTAGACCTTCCAAATGAAATGATACTTAACATGATTTTCCAAAAATTAGTTAAGGCAACTGCCTCTTTGTAAAAAAACACATACAACAATTTACTGAAAAGATTAAAACCAGAATGAAAAAAAATATGAAAAATTATTAATGAATTTGAAATATAAAAATGGGTTACTTGATTTAGAAAACAGTCTTCCGTGTCAAAATCACCACTTCTGAACTGCACAAACCATCTCTAGCACGTTAAAATCGATGGAACACGTACACCATAAGCTTCGATAAGCAATCGGTGGGCTTGAGTTTTTATTTTTCAGTATTTCTTCGCAACTGTTCATATGTTTAATAAAAACTTTGTAGATATGATATATAAAATAGCAATATATATGATTAATGATATGATTTTTCCCTGGAGATTTGTTCTCTAAAGTAATTTTTTGCGGATCCAAAATAATGTCAGTCATGATGTTATAAGTCGCAGAGAGTATGTCTAATAAAGTAAACACATTAATGTATTTATAAATTTTGATAAATACTGTAAAGCGTGTGCGAGTATAAAAGTATAAAAGTGTGTGTTTAAATAGTTATTTATTTTTTGTATTTTGTTTAGTTTTAGTGTGCGACATCACTTTGGTATGGCTTACGGCTATAACTTTGGCTTTGACAATGCAGTTAAGAAACTAAACTTGGTTATTTATTTGCATGGTTAGTTGCATTGTTGTTGTTGTTGCTGTTGTGTGTGTATGTGTGTGTGTTACCTTTTGTATGGATAATGTGTGTTTGTTTCTTGTTTGGCTAGTTTTGCGGCATGGCACTTGGCAGCTTTTTTGGATTTTTTTCAGTAGGTATGCAGTAATTTTCTTTTGGTTACAAAAATCTTGCTGTTGTCACCATTGTAATGATATATATTTTTACAAGAATATTTTTGTTAATTTTTATAAAGCCAAAAAATACTTGGCCACAATAACAGGAGAAATAATTTCTATTGGCAAACATTAAATACAAATCTTTGGATATTTGTGTGCCGTTGTTACGAATGGTTTTACATGACTTTCAGTCGCTCAATATGATCACGATGATCATTGCAGCAGCATTTACAACAGTACCAGCGGTAGTGGCAGTTGTTGTTGTGTGTTATTGCGGCGGCCGTGCACTCACTACACAGCATGCGTGTTGTTGCCACATGGACAAGAAACGTTTGGTTTGTTTAGTGTTTTTTTTTCGTGTTGCAAGTATTTGGCTACTGCAGTTTTAAGAGAATCATGCTAAAGTGTAATTAAATTCAAAAATACTGACATAACCATAACTTTTGGCTTGAACTTAAAGTCTTTGAAGGCAATTTAGAAATAACCAGTTATATTTATTTTCTGCTTGATTGTATTTCTTTCTCAACTGCTGCAAAAAACAAATTTTTATTACTACACTCCGAATGCGCATTCAGCAAACAACAAGTTCTAGCTGGACTGGCTTGATAATTTTTATTTTCTACTGAAATTGTTTAAAGTTTCTTTTAGATTTTTTGAGGTTTTTGGTACGTGCTGTTTAAAAATAAAACAAAATATACACATGCATACATATTTACGAGCAAGTAATAAGAACGTAACAAGTTTACACTGCCACAGTGTAGTGTAAGTGTGTATAAACAGAAACACTCTCATAGAGGAATGAAGTAAAGTAACAAATATTGGTTTAACTTTAATAACTTGTTTCATATTTTTCTTCATATTTTGCCTAATCTATTGCATATGTATTGTATAAAAAAACCGAAATGTTGTAATGAAAATGAATTTAAACATTTTATTAGCCTTTATTCGTTTAACAAATATTAATGTTTGTATAATTTCATTTAAAATACATACAGAAAAAAATAGATAAATCTTATGGCATTAATTAAAAATCAATTTACGAATAATGAACACTCATATATTCATTCAATTGTATGTACATATTGATATTGTAGTAAAACAGCAAACAAAAAGAGTTAAGCAACAAACCTTTCACACAGTCATGGCTTGTCTGGGACGACTGTGTGCGTATAAGTTTTATGCATATTTTTTGTTTTTTTTTATGATATTTCTTATATTTTTAATGAATTTGTGTTGGTTAGTTTTATAAGTACAAGTACTTATGAGAACAATTAATAAAACATAAATATAAACAGGGTGTGGTTGTATTGAATAAAACAATTTAGTAGACAAATTATTTTTGCGAAAATTAATGAAATTCCGTTTAATTAAAAACACATTAATAACTCTTTAGTGATCTTGTTTAAATAAGTAAGTTAATTGTGTTGCAACATATTCAAATAATTTGCATTTTTTTATATAAAAATTCCATTTGAAAAATGTTGCTTAATTTGTTTATTGTCGTCATTCGTATGTAATTTCAGTTAACTTTAATATCAGCTGTAATTCTAATAACTTGTTTTTAAAAATGTATGTGTTTGTTAGTTTTGTTTCGTGATTTTATCAGCAAGTTGAACAAATTATTTGCTTGTGTTCTTGTTTAATTTATTATTTTTTTCTTTCATGTCATTTTCTCCACGCTAATCTATCAAAATGGCCTGAAAACAACAACATGTGTGTATTTATGTCTCAATCTTGCAATCACTATTCGACAATCTTTTTGCAATATTTCTCTATTGACAAATCTAGATATGAACATGTTTTGTAAAATTTTACCAAAGATTGATCTGTAAATGAAATGTTTGTTTGCAAAAAAGTTCTTAATTGATTTTGCGATTATAAGAGAATCAAGTTTACAGTAAATTATGTATGAATTTTTGTATACAAATTGTTACTGAAAACAAGTTTTTTATAATTTTTACTTGGTGCAACACTAAATGGTTCCGTTCCATTTCGTTACAATCTGAGACCCTTGATAGAGCCCATATAATCTATAACATAAAATTTCCTACATGAGATTCCTACATTCAATTTTAATATAAATTTACTCATTTGTTCCTCCAGTCACATACAAATTTATAGAGCCACATTCGTATAAAAAGTTTGGCTGATATTTTCTTGAGCCAATAAATCATCTAAGACATATGTATCTGGTAACAGAGAGAACCGGAAATTGGTACCTTGCAAGTACTATTCGGTTTAGTATGTAATTATCTATATTAAAAAACATTGAAATAAGAAATTGATCAGATATTGGTCTTGAATAAATTAGAATCCACAAATAATGCATTTTCTATCGTTTTAAATTTCACAGAATAATAGAATTGGAAATATAAAATCAGATTTCTGTAACTCTATTTCAATGGTATTCCTAAATTTGCAAATGGTATTTTTTAAAAAATAAACGATTTTTATTCAAAATTTGTATCATTCATCTGCTGATTGGTAATATAAATCAGAAAACTCGGTCAGGTTGAGAAAATGTATGGCTACTAATATTGTAAAATTTTGCACACAGATGCAATTTCACTACAATTCCAGTTAGCCCTCATACAAAACAAATGAATATGGATTTACGATATATATGTAAATATTTTAGACAAAAAGTAATTGCTAGAAGATCGTTTTAGTAAATGAAGTTTTACTCAAATAAAATCATCGTGTCTAATTTTAGGTCGACCAATAAATAATTAATAATTGGTTATATTTTACATTTCAGTTATTATATTGCGATCGTACGTAAAGACTTTTCCTGATCATGCATTGGAAATGTTGGTATAAAGAAGTGTAAATTCAATAAAATAAAATTAAATTCAATTGGACCGTCAATCGTGGTGATCGTAACGAGTCTGGGAATTCATATAGAAGTTGTTAAATTATATAAAATACACATATACTATCCCCCTTATTCATAAAAATTTACAACAGGTTTATAAAGCAAATTTCCATACAAAATTTAATATAAATTTACTAAATTTAAATATAACTTTTTACACAATTTTTTTTTATAACTTTTTACTCTACTATTGCAAGCATTTTGATAAAATAAAAAATAAATAGCTAAGCAGTCTTTAGTCCCAATACAAAATCTGGAATATACAGCCATGTTGCAGAACTCAATTTCGATCGAAAGTGATTTCTAAAGAAAAGTTGTTGTTTTTTTTTTTGATTTTATACTGAAAAAAGACTTACACTTCTAATTTATAACGACAATTAAATAATTTATTTTATTATTGCATTGTTGTTCTAATTATCTCATTGATATTTAAATAAAATGTTAAGAATTTCATAGTTGGTGTCAGCAAGAAGAAATCTTTTTTCAAAAAATTACAAAAATTAAAAATATTTACCCAGCACTTGAATGTGATAGAGGATCAGATGCATCTCTTAAAATTCTTCTCCGTAGCTTTTTTTTAGGAGAAATAAGACTCAGGCAATTAATAAGTTACTTTCTCTGGAAAGGGGATAGATTGAAGAAGTAAAGGTGGTGAAGGTAGAAGAAAGCTTTTTATATCACAACTCTGCAATTGCGCATTATGTTTGTTTTAGTTCAGCATTGCAGCGCCTCTGGTGGTGAGTAGGCGCATCATTTTTAAAGCTTGATTTTATAGCTTTTATTTAATTATTTTACTTCGGTGGCATTTAAATGCAATACGTAGCTTTTCAACTGCCTTTTGATGTTATTCTTCATTTAAAACAGCAACAATTGAAATATCGGACATTGTTAAAAATGTTTTAATTTTTATTTAACATTTTTTTTATTAGTGCTCTTTGTGTTCGCTTTTGTTATACTTTTTACAAAAATTATTTGGTTTTTGTTTTGGTTACACAACGTTACAAATACGGATTTGAATCCATTGCGATCGAATTATGTGACATGCCAGATACCCAGCCAGCATTTCGTGAAAATTTTAAACAAAAATGAGTAACATATAACTCTTCTAGATGATTAAAACAATCGAATATGCGCTCATTATTTAGTCGTAAGTTACTCTCCAGTCGTGAGGAAACGGTACCCTGCAATGACTATTCCTACAGAATAGTTTATGATTTATGCTTTAAATCAGTTTTTACGAGTATTTGATATAACTTTTTACTTAATTTGGCAATCGTTTTGTGGTAATATTTGAAATCATTTTATGATCATATTTGAAATCATATACAATCATTTTTTGATTATATTTAAAATCATTTTCGCCCCAATTTTATAGTCAGATATTACTATAATTATAATTCATTTTATGATTGAATGTGAAATAATTTTAAAATCAATTTTTTTTTTTGTAATATTAATTTATTTCTATTCCATTTTAATTACATTTATTAAAGTTAATTAAATTTAAGTAAAAAAAAAAGTTAAATAGAATTTAAGTTAAAAAAGCAAAACAGAAAATAAAAACTTAATGTATACAGACTATAACTAATTTTTACATTGGCGTTTACGTTTTTGCAGGCGCTCTTTAGCATGCACAAAGTGTTGTTGGAGAATTCCATTAATTTCTTTCGCTTCAGCTTTATACTTCTGGTGGCAAATATCTGTAACAAAACATATTAAATACAAAATCATATTGTTATTTAAAATCATATAAATCTTACTTATGACTATGGTTCTTCCATATCTTGTTGAACTTCAGGATTGCTTGGCATAATTTTTTTAGCTTCTTTTACAGCTACGCGCCTTATTTTTTTGGCTGACATTTCTTCAATATATTTAAATTGTTTTTTTGTTTTTATTAATACCTTTTTTAGAAATGTCTCAATTTTTAGACCCCAACTTCTCACTATGAATCACAAAACTAAATGAATATAAATTTTATTTCAACTTCTCAAATTTTCAACTTGATATAAAAGTCCCGGTATAACTGTTTTAATAAAACACAAACATCAGTTTTCAATCATATAATTACCAAAAAATGATAGCACCTTCACATAGATCATATTTTAAACATATAATGAGTAAAAAATGATTTATATTTATTTATTTTTTTTAACCAAGAATACATTTTTGTTATTATCATTTTTTGGTCATCTAGTGTACTCTATAATGACTCAGAAAATGATTAAAAAAATATCTTCAGTTTTCAATCATAAAGAATAGTCATATTTGACTGTTTCTTTTGTTTATATAAATGAAAACTTAGTTTTCAATCATTGAAAGTAGTCAAAAATGAGCCAGTTAGATGACTGCTGAAAATTCAATCATCCAAATGCTGGCTGGGATAGACTTCTTTCTGTTTTTATAAACATACAAGCATACATATGTATGTATGTATGTTATGTAGTAACGTAATTACTTTAAACATGAGGTCTATAAAATTATCGAGTTTATCACATTTTTTGATATAAGAAGAAGTTTGTCTGATAGCTATCACAAATCCTTTTTTGCCCTTAATATCACCTAAGCAACGTAACCACTGGTAAATAATAAATTCTTTGATATTTAATTGTGTTAATAAAAAACTCGGTTTTGCAACAAATAATGCAAATGCATTATTTTAATCCATAACACCTAATGAAAGATTGTTCTTATTCGTAGAAAACCGAAAGCGGTGACCATGTAGAGCTATTGTTTTAACGTGCTAAGAAGTTATTTAACAATATGAGATTTGATGAGATTGCAGCAACCATTATATATTACATTTCCCGTTCACATGACTGCTACAATCATATTAATTTAGCTAGTAATTATGTAAAATCTTGTGGAAATTAGTTCTATGTTAAGGGATTAAATCAAGATATATTCCTCTCTGATTGTGGTTATTTATTAAATATAGTTATAAATTATTATATACTTATAAATATTACCATTATTATTGCAAATGAAACATCTTTTAACATAAACTCTAGGTCACTACTGCGATGCTGCTGTAACTGCCAACACCGTTTTAAATATTTCACACAACAATGAAAAGAATTCAAATGCCAAGTTAGAATTTATTTTAGAAATTCAACAAAGTAAAAACCACTATGTTTAAGTATGTATGTATGTATAAAACATATTTCACGATTTATTTAACAGTTTGTTCAAATCCCTAAGAAAGATCACACACACAAACAAGGACAAATATGTACAACCAAAAAAAGCTAAAACATATTGCACTCAGGGGGGAATTTTGTTTATGCTCGAACAGAATGAAATAACCAGAAATTCTCTGACAAAGTGCAAAAGAAAACAAAGAATATGTTGAAACGAAAAAACAAAACAATATATAGTCACAAACGTAGAACATACTTACGTAGAACGTATTTACAAATACATATCGAGTGTACTCACCGAAATACATCGGAGGACTGCAAATACAACTGCAGATGGATTACAAAACAGAAATTCAAAGAACTACAGCAACAACAGAAACAATAAAAGTATTTCCTTTTATTTTTGTTTTTTTTTTTTTTTTTTTGTTTTTAGCATAAAACACCGTAATGCGGTAAATACGTAAATGCTTTTTTGGATTTCTTTTTGTGTGAGTTTTAATTTTTTTTTTTTAGTTTTTGGCATAAAGTAAAAAGTCTTGTTAAAAATCAAACAAAAAAATGTATGATTTTTAGATTTTAACTGCATTTTTGAAATCTGATGGCGACAAAGACCATCATTATGTTGATGATGATATTGATGTTGTTGACAATACAAGGAAAGTATCAGCAACATGACTAAACCATTATCAACTACTGCTGCTGCTGCCACCATTACAAATACATTCCACAAGTGGATACACTTACAAATACAATTACATATATATATTCGCATAAAGGGTGATTTATAAATGGTGTTTAATTTTAAATTTTAAAAACAATTTTATTATATTTATACAGATATACATACTACCAATGTATTCTTTACATTTGTATATGTATACGTGTATACAAATTAAATACCTAAAAAGAAACTAGTCAAATCATTTATGGGTTAAGGAAATAAAATCTTTTTTATTCACTCTTTAAAAAGTGTTAAACCCAAAATTTTTAAATGTACATGTACTAAACGGTGTTGCCAGGAGTTGGAAAAAAACTAGAAAAAGTTAAATTCGTTTAAAAACAAAAAAAAAATGCCAACACAATTTTCATTTTTATTTTCTGATTTTTCGAATTAAAAGTAACACAACTAAAAATTGTAAAACATATACGAGTAATAACGTTACATTAGTGTAAATATGTATGTCTATATTTTTATGTGCATAAAATAATATGTATCCAAGTTTATATTTTCATCTGTTGGGTCTAATTTTTTTTTTAGTATCTAAAGAGTGTTTTTTTTACATGTATAGAACTTTAAGTTGGCAACACTTTTTTACCTGGTGACCATTTTGTCAGCAGCAAGTGATTTATGTTTAGTTTAGTTTAGGTTGACATTTCAACTTTAATTATATTGAAAATTCGGTGAATGGGCCCAAAATAAGATTGCGTTGATCCCGATTTTCATAAAATAATTTTGTTAAGCGATGCAGCTAAAAAAGCGCAGCTGGCCAGAAAGTTACAGGCAATAGTGACCGCTATAACGCCTTCGGATTAGACTACGTCCGAGCCAGCCGTGGCGGTCATATGGCAGAAGTCATATTTAAATTATAATGCCTGAAAATTATCTTTCGAATAAAGAAAATTGCATGTCAATTTAAAAAAAATCAACTTTGTTTCATTCCACTTCAAAGTGGAAGTTGTTCACCTAAAATTTAATGTCAATCTAATAACGCGATAGTTATGAAATAGGAAACAATATACTTTTTCTGATTTCAAAAGGACTTAAGCTTATTTCTAAGATGTCAAAAAAGTTAGTTGTTTAAGTATGTAATTTAATAACCTTTTAAATAATTTAATCGGTTTCTGACATGAAATTTTGTCATCCGACAAGCTTTTTTTCTATTGATTAGTTTTAGATGTTTAAAAATAAGATCCACCCAACAAATCTAAATTTTAAGAATTATTATTGTTCCTATAAATATTTTTTAATTTTGCAAGCATCTACATATAACTATAAAATTGGTATAATAATTTGCTCATCCTTAAAAGAATTGCAACTAGAATTTGCCTAAATATGACGAATGTATAGGAAGTTTATGAGATCATCAGAAAGTTTAAAATCGTTGTAACGATGCTGTAGTATTTTTAAAGATCATCGAATATTTAATAAAGGTGGCTATACGTGTTTTTTACATTGTATATGTCAAATTTTACATAACGGAGTAAAAACTTTGCTTGTGTAAAATACATGTGGAAATACATATGTAATTTTTTCGATTAGAACACGCTCTATTTTCTTATGTTCAAACACATGTTTTCAAATGTATATGCCATGCGAAAAGATTTGTCGACGGTTGAATATCTGCGCTATCATTAGCCGCCCGTATGAAGAATTTGCAAAGGTGATATATTAAATATTTTTTTTATCTCATTTTGTTAATTTAATAACAATGATATAAATATTTTTGATACAAGCTCCACATATTGTATATTAAAAGACGAAAAACCTTAAATCAATATTTTTGACGCCGGCATTTTAGTGACGCCACCAAAAATTTTTGCAGCGGCTTTAACGCATTTTTCAAAGAAACGACATGGAAATTTATGTGTAAATAATCATGGCGATGTCACGTGTAATTGTACATACAAGTTGGTGACCAAAAATTAAAACCCTTATGTAAAATAACCAATTTTGACAGACATAAAGAAAAACATGTGGGTTGTAAACTTAAAAATACATAAGCAAAAACACGTAGTGTATAGCCAGCCACCTTAATGCATTCAGTATTTTAACTTTAATTTGATTTCTTTTTTTTTTTTTTTTTTGAACATTTTTAGTAGTACTAAATAGCATCTGCATTGCTAAAAAGTGCTAAATATTAAATTTAGTAACTTAGTAAATGAATATTCTGTGGAGTCTACGTATGTATGTCCAATTCTATTATTTCATTTCCAATGTGAGAGATTATATTTAGTTTTATTATTTTTAATGAATTATCAATGGATAAAAGGTAAATTTGACGAAGTGTATCCATACTTGCTGGTAATCTTTGCCTCAATTGTTCTATTAGTTTCATAAAAACATTTTACACTTTTGACGTACTATTTTTCAGAAATTTTTTATAATTTTTTTTTATTTTATTTTTTTATTTTTTTAAAATGCTGTTTTAAAAATAAAAAGTCAGAAGCTAAAACATAAATGCAAAAGCTTAATCTAGCCTCAAAACCACTAAAATGGTAACACTGGCAACATAATAGGACCCTATTCGTGTACTGCATACATTGTATGGTAGATAATACAAAAAACTACCAAAAACAACAAACAATTCAAATAAAAATCCCCAGGTGATGCGATCAGATGACATTGAATAGCGATAACCCAACGAATGGATTTGTATTGCCTGTACTACCACTTGTATGACTACAAGTAAATATAAGTATATTTTTTATTTTAACTAAAAAAAAAACCTTTTTTCATAAAATGAAAAAAAAACACACTTTTTGACATCATCATGATCATTGTCATACCTACTGGCACACTGTTTGACAAACCAAAAAAAAAAACACAACCTAAAGATACAATGTATTATTGCATTACGATGTCTTTGAAAAACTCGTACTCGTGCTATTGTTATTTTTATTTTTAATCTTTGAAAATTTTCGGCACAAAGTCACAAAATATAAATAAATTTCAGTTAGATCATTATGATGGGGACTCTTGCTTGTTTGCTTGATGATGTACACAATATTATTTATGGGTTTATGGGTAAAACAACGGTAAAACAGTCCAACATGTCCGTACCAGTATTCGTTGTGACCACTTATTTCAACATGATAAATAAAAAGTTATTCATACTTTATGCCACATGCCACACGATGGCAAAACCAAACAAACAAATAAATGCTTGTCTACCACTTACAATTGCATAAAAATCCATTTGGGAATGTTTTTGTTTTATGTAAAATTTTATACATTTTTGTATTAAAATGCAATGCGTCATTTTAATATAAAACAAAACAAAGAAAAATTATGCCACTAGGATATTTAATGTTTTGGCTGTTGCTGTTGTCATTCATTGTTGTTGCATTTGTGGTGCGTCAAAGAAATGTTGGCTAATGGATTATTATGCATTTGATTATTGTTATTCTAAAGTACTTATGCGTGTGAATAAACGTAAAATAAACATTTTTTTGGCATGATGGCAAAGAAAATTAAGGAATGGACTACGCCCAGTATGGGCTTGTTTATAGGTTAAATACAGAGACGTATCAGATGGCGCTAGAATCACAATAGTTAAAAATCTAAACAACCTGACATTTTTAAAAAAATTTCTCGATTTGCTATGACAGCTATTATAATACGAAATTTGATTTAAAGACTTAATTAGACTATCTATCTACATTTTTCAAATTACATGTATTATAATTATGAATCTTATACTTATAAAACAATTAAAAGTTAACAAATTTGTATTAAATTAAAATAAATATGCAATTTTATTTACAAATATATGAATGTTATTGCCAGAAGTTATAAATTAAAAAATATTAAATTGACAGATTTTGAACTATATTTTGAAGGACAAGGGTATATAGGTACAAAAGACTGACAAGCATGATATTCAGGATGATATTGAAGATTACATTCATCACACAACAATTGAAGACATAAAAGCTGAATAAATATTACAAGATCATCAAGTCAGAACTGTTATAAATGTGCATTACAAAAAACCCATTGACCATGTTTTTTGCTGACTTAGATTCCAATCCAAATAATAATAGCATTATATACGTTAGTTAATATTGAGTTAATGCTAAGAACAAATGATTTGGTGCAATGTCATCATTGCCTACAATTTGGGAACACGACATCATTTGCAAAAATCCATACAAATGCGTTAAATGTGGCATGCGTGGATCATGCTACTTCCTCTTCTAAGTGAAACATAATGTGTTTATTTTTTAAGTTTGTTAACGCGTATACTTCCGCTTTAAAATACGTCTCCGAACGGCTGAAATAGTTTATCCCTAAATTTAGAAATTGTTAAACTGGTAAATCAGAAAGAAGTATATATGAATTGGTATATATAATAATTATAGCCGGACAATATTTTCTTGGTCCACAAGATTTTAACACTTTCTCAAATAGTTTGGATAAACTAAGGCTATAGATCTATAAGATGATGGTATTGGCAATTCAATTCCTGGTTATGTTATAGGTTTCAATCAACATTGAAGTTTTCACTAACATCAATTCAATATTATACTCGTGGTATGAAAAATTATTTAACCCAAAAACAAATTTCTAAAGTTTTTCTATAGCAGAAGAGAAATTTACCAAGCTTGTTTTTCTTCGTTAGCAAAATATACATACATACGAGGTCTGATCAAATAATAACCGTTATTTTCAATTTTTTCAAAAAGAATTTATTTATTCATTTATTTATTCAACTATTTTGTCCCCTTTAAAGTAATCCCCCTGAGATATAATGCCAGCGTTTTTTCCAAACCCCGAAACATTTCTGAAACCCGCTTTTTGGTATCGTCAACAGTTCCTGTTTCGATTTTTCTTATATCTCCTCAATCGTAGCAAAACGCTTTCCTTTCATCGGTGTTTTCAGTTTTGGGAAGACGAAAAAGTTTGCAGGGGCCAAGTCCGAAGAATACGGTGAATACGGTGGTTCAGGCATGATAACGGTTTTGTTTTTGACCAAAAACTCACGCACAAGCATCGATGTGTTATCTGGTGCATTATCATGGTGCAAAATCCATGAATGGTTTTTCCACAATTCTGTGAGTTTCTGACGCAAACGGCCGTATTAACCGTACGACCTTGTGACACGAATTCATGATGCACCACGCTATTGCGGTCGAAAAAAACAGTGAGCAAAACCTTCAAGTATGACCGAACTTGACGTGCTTTTTTCGGTTTTGGCTCTTCTGGACGTTTCCATTGGGCTTTGGTTTCAATGTCATAGCTATACACCCATGATTCGTCATCATTTATGACATTTTTGAGGAAATCTGGATCATCGTTGACGATGTTCAACAGCTCCTGAGCGATGTTCATGCGACGTTGTTTTTGCTCAAAGTTTAGCAATTTTGGAACAATCTTCGCTGCCGCACATCCGTAAAAATTGCTTGGCATGTGCCGAACGACATGCCAACATCATCAGCAACCTGTCTGATAGTGATTCGACGATTATCCAAAATCATTTTCTTCACTGCTTCAATGTTTGCATCGGTTGCTGACATCTTCTCGGCCTGTCTTAAACGCCACAGTCAACATTTCAAATGTCCTTGCGCATTTAATTTAATTTTTTACACAAAACTTAATACAGTTTCTTTGATCCATTTTTGTCTGTCAAAAATAAACTGACAATCCAAAATGGCTGATATTACCAACATACATATATAACAGACATGTGTACCAACCAGAGATCGGCAATGAATCGTTTTTTTACGATTCACAACTACTCATAACATTTTAAGTATAAGTGGTTTTACATCATTGAAATTTAACTACTCTGAGTTACTCAAACTCACAACAACGTTGACTTATAAATGCGGGTGGATATAAGTATGAGTACAACGCCGACATCGAGCTCATACCATTCCCAATATGTTTGATTCATAAATCGCGGTATTTAGATGTACATTTTAAGAAAAATACTCACATACTCATAAAGTATTCAACTCAGTCAACTCTTTAAAAAAAAATTCAACTTATTCCGTTAGGTATTTATACAAAATAAGTAAAAAAGAAATATAAAAACATACAATTAAAATTATAGGAAAACATATTGGGGAAAATATAACATTTATTATTTTATATAATTTTTATAAGCGGACTGTAAAAATGAACGACACTCGCATGAGTGTATGCGAGTCATACTTATTTTTTATCGTCTACGTACATTGAGTTAAGGAGAGTCAAAATAAACAACATTATATATGAGATTAAGTCTGAATATAATGAATACTTCAAACTTTAAAGATGAATATTGGTTTGATGATATTGAGACAAGTATGAGTACGTATAAGTATAACAAATTATAAGTCATGATTCAAGTATACTCACTTTTTCAGTACTCATAACTGATCTCTGGTACCAACATAACAGAAAAAAATGCGAAAATCGAACATACGTAACTCACGAAATTTTAAAATAACGGTTATTTTTTGAACAGACCTCGTATATAGATACTACATAAATAAACATTAATCACTCATCCATTTTCCCAATTTATTTAGCACTTAAGACTCAATTAGCATAAATTTACATCTTAAATTGTATAACAACAATAAAAGTGTTTCATATCGGTTAAATTAAAAAAGAATTAAAGTTAATAAACTTTAATGCTGTACTCGTAATATGATCACATTAATCATCTAAATTTTGCAAACAATCAAAACAAACATAGAATAAACGCCCACAATAGAACATTTTGTCTTTGTTTTTTGTTTTTGTCGTTCGGTGTATTTATATTGCTGGGCCATTTCAAATTATTTTAGACTGCTTTTAAACCTTTCTATTTTTTATCCACTGCAATTTTTTGTTGTTCATTTTGTTTTGTGGATTTCTGTTTCTATTTCAACTAATAACACGCATTATTATAACACTTTTTGAAATGAATGTATAAGAATTGCATTGCAATCAACACAGTTATTGATTAGTATGCTCAGTTTAATTGCCCTGTCGTACATTCAGTTAACTTTCAATTAACTTAAAGCTAACTATTTCTCAAGTAGTGGTGGTTGACACTTGGATTACTTTTATATGCAATTAACTAACTATTTTAACATTGCGATGCCCTAGGAAGTAGTCAATTTTCCGACTCTGGATTACTTTCAATTAACTGTAAGTTAGTTACCTATCCGTTAACTTAAAGCTAACTTATTGTAGCTAGCTATAAGCTTACTACTTTAAATTAGCTTTAAGTTGGTTTTTTTAAACTAACTATAAGTTAGGTAAATGTCAGTCAACGAAAAGTTAGTTTTTTACACATTGGTTTTAAACTCACTATTTGTAACCTGCTACAAGCTTAGCTATAATATTAAGTATTCGAAATAAAACAATTTTTAAAATTTGTATTACATTTTAAAAGAAAATAAAAATTTATTCATTTAAAAACAAAAATTATAAATTTAAAAAATGAAATTCAAGGTCAATAAATTTTTATTAAATAATTTTTAAGCTTGAGGTCACTTTTTTGTTTATTATAAAAGATTTTTTTTTTATATATAATTAACTCAATATTTAGATTTACTTTGGAAATCTTCTTCAGGAGTTATTTTAATATTATAACAAATTTTCTATATAATATTAAAATATCTCCTGAAGAAAATTTGCAAAGGAAATCGAAATATTGAGTTAATTAGGTATATAAAAATAAAAAAAAAATCTTTTATAAAAAACAAAAAAGTGACCTCAAGCTTAAAAACTATTTAATAAAAATCATTAAAAAGGTCGATGAAAATAGAATAAAATTATTTACAAAGGTCAATAAATAAAAAAAAATGAAAAAAGATATAAAAAATTTTTAAATTAATTTTTTTGGTTTTATGTTTTTATTTTTAATACATTGAGCATGTATGCACCGTTTTTTAACTGTTTTTAATGCATTGCGTAGATCAGCTTCTGCATCGTGAGAGCCAATTATTCGACAGGTATCTGTTTAAAAGATATAAATTTGTACACGTTTTAAGACTTGTGTCATACATAAATTTTCATTTAGGACTTACCTGTTAAGGCGTCATAAAAAGCAGCAAAGTCTTTTAAACGCTTTTTGCCATGAACGCCATCCAGGTTTATTTCCATGCACAAATTTGTTGATATAACTCCTGTAAGTGTTTTTGGCAAGTGACCTTGCAAAATTGATTTCATAATATTTATCTGCAAAGAGTAAAAATTAATTATATAGATATATAATCATATTTAGGCATTTGATTAGAAAACCTACGTAGTCTTTACGGTTGTTATCTTCGATGTTTTTACAGGGAATGTAGAAGCCAAATTATTTTGTGTTATATCTTGGTACAAACCCTTTCTGTTAACACTTTGTGTTCAGACAAGGTTTTCATAATTATATCATTTTGGTTTACAATAATTTCTGTAAATAAAGAATTATAGTCATAAAAGAAATGAAAAGAAGTGAATCGAAAAAATATTTATTCGTCTTATGAGCAAATAATTTTCAAAAAGGCTGTTTGTTACTGGTTATGCTTTATTTAGTCTTACTGTTTAATCGATTAAAATGCTCTTCAAAATATTTGGCACAATTTTGGCATGGTTCCGTCTTATTCTGATCTGTAATATAATAATTTATTAACACAAGTCATTAACAAAAAAAATTTTTGAGTGATTTTTACTTACATGTAGCTACGGGTTTTAAGCCAAGAGTTTTACGGCTTATTTGTTGATTAGACATCTAAATATTTTAATATGTATGTATTAATTTTGTGCAAAAGTTAAACATTTTTTTTAAACGTTTTTTAAAATTTTATATCTTTGAATGTGGTTTTTTTTATTACATGCAACCATGCAAAAGTGGTACTAAAAGATATTTGTTTTGAAATGGAAACCCTGAGAATTTTAACTCAATACTTGCAATATCAATCTGAATAATAGGTTGACTTGTGCTTGGTAAGTCAACAGATGGGCTAATAGATTCTGAATCTGCAACATTGCACGGCTTTAGTTTTTTTTTAAATAAAAAATTCTTTCCTTTTTAAAAAGCCTCCTTAAATTTCTTTTACTTGCACCTTTCATGTTTGTTTTGTAATGAATCTTAAAAAAACCACAACCTTTTGTATCACAATCTTTATGTATCTTTTTTTTTTAATTATTTTACACAACCGATATTAAGAACAAATTAAGTTTAAGAACAAATTTTTAAGTGAAAAGATGACACGCGGTTTTGTTTACTAATCAAATGTCTAAGATGTTAACTAAAGTCGACGGCGCTTAAAATTGAACGGCGTTGGTGGCCGTAAGCTGATTCAATCTGAATGAAGCCGATATTTAACGACATTTTAAAAAATTATTTTATGAAAATTATACAAAAGTTACTGATAAAAAATATATTTAGTCTTTATATGTTAGTTACTTATACCTTCGTATGTTAACATATAAAAACGATAATAAAGGCGATTTTTACAAATGCAAAACTATAGATAAGTTCAACATAATCGAAAATTTTTATTTATTTATTTATTTATTTAATTTTTTAATTAAACTATAACCTGGCTATAACCGTTTACCAATTTCTACTTAATAAATTGTAAACTTAATAAATTGTAATAATAGCCCTAAATATATTAAATCTTTTGTGCGTTTTGGAGCCGTTTGGTTGTCAATCGACATTGTTCTCTAAACACTTCAAAATGTCATTTTAAAAAATATTTGCAGTGTGTGTATACACTTTAGTCAATGTACATTTTGCATTTCGTAGTAGCTGGCTTTAAGTAAGTCTATACAAGCTAACTTAAAGTTGATTTTTTTTGTAGTCAGCTACTCATTTGACGGCAGGGTGTAAATTAAAATTGTGTTTATGTATTAATGATAAAATATTATTTTATCAATATGTTGCTTATGATGAAATAAAACTATATCTAAGGTTACTTATTTTCATGATTTCAGGCAAATTCTAAAAAGAATTCATTCCTTTAATGAGTTTGCTAATCGTAAATATATTTTTAGTGCATAGTTCTTTTTAAGTATGTAGAAAAAATGCCGTTATACATTCAATTGTTATAAATTAACTGCTCGTTTGTTTGAAGGTGTTCAACTTCACAGTCAGTTGATTTTTATTATACCCTATATCAACATAGTGGGGAGGGTATATTGGATATGAGCTGATGTTTGTAACGCCCATTAATATTAGTTAAGGTATATCAATGGCTGGCTGGCTGTCCACGTAAAGCTTGTGCACAGACTACAAGTCGAAATTTTGAACATATTTCCATAAAATTTGGGACATGATATTTTTTCGGCCCAAAAACGATTAAACCCCATACAAATGTCCTCCCTAAATAGGGATTAATCAGTCATAAATGTATGATTTATGCATGAATCCAAACAAATTTTAGCACAAATAAGTTGTACATGAAGCCTAATCACCTACAAATTTTGTGCAGATCGCACCATAAGTGACCATAGCTCCCATATAAGAACGACTTCCGAAAATAAACATCAATTTCTTAAAAATATCGGTCCATAAGTAGTCAAAATTCCCATATAAGACTCCTCCGAAAATCAGTTTAACATATATAAATCTTTTAAAAGTGTTTGTATCGAGATAAAATTTAACACACAAAATATTTATATGAGCAGAAGCCACTAATGGCCGAATTCTCGGTTATTAGTTAACCATTGGTAAACTAAAATACTAACTATTGTTTAACTATAACTTGATATTCTCATGGCAAACTAACAGCCATACCTAAATACCGACGGAAAACGAAACGTATTTTTACGCTGAGCATTAGCGCTGATACCCCATCCCTAAACAAAAGCGGCAGAGTTATGTCAAAACAATAAAAACAGGGTTATCAAACAAATTAATAAAACCAGAGTCGTCGTTTTTTATTGTAACTGCTGGACATTGTTGTTTTATTTCTCCTTTTTTTTTTGTTTTGTTTTCTTTTGCAACTAACTTCACTGTGAAACGCCTTGTCATAATCGGATTTTCCAATAGCAAAGCGTTGCCGCCGCGTTGTTTCGGTATGCTGCATACAAAATGTATGAGCATGAGAAATTTTGCCATTTAAAAAACGCTTTCCGTCGGTATTTAGGTATGGCTGTAAGCATTGCGAAAAGAGAATAATTATGCCTTTGCCATTAGCTAACTAAAGACTGTGAATTGGAATAAGCTCTAATATAGCGCCTAACTATTTCTGAAAAACTGTTTTTACAAATATACTGTGTGCAGGGTATTATATGATCGGGCTTGACTGACTATTTTTTTTTTACTTGCTTTTGTTTTTACTCTGATCTTTAACTCAACTATTTTAGTACTTCTGTGAGTGTTTTTATATAGGTACTTATATGTTGGTGGGAGTGATATTATTGTTTGTACTAATGATTATAACACCAATCTTACTATTTGACACAAAATTATTTAGTGAGACGATTCAACTTGTTCATACATCCGTCCTTGTAATGAACTAAATTATTTGATCAAATTCAAAATATGCCAGTTCATGGAAAAGCCTTTGGAACAAATCATAAATAGTCAATTTCATGATTTTACATAGTCCCTATAAAAAATCAAACGGCAAAATCGATCCCTATGTTACCATAACAACTGTTGGTACGTACATATCGATGGTGTCATGTAGAAAGGCTCTAACTCGCATATTTGAAACTTTACAGGAGAAGGTAAAAACATAATATAATCTGTAATATTCAACATGTAACTTTTTTTGTACAACTGCTTATAAAAGCGTTATTTTTTACACTATTGCAATAAATTTTTGTGAGGAGGTGTATTTGCTTTAAATGCATTGAAATCGCAAAAAACAAATTTCGAAAAAATAGCGAGTTAGGGCCTTTCTACATGAGACCAACGATATGTAAACTTAATACAACTAAAATAATTACATTATTACTGAAATCAAAGCAGAGTGATTGCAGAGAAATATGTTTACTTGGTATAATTTAAGCTAGTGTGAGTTTATTGAATGTTCATGTATGTATGTGTTTATGTGGTGATTTGATATTTACTCGATTTACAGCTTTGAAGAAATGTTAAAAGTTGTTGCTGCTGTTCATAATAAATCAACAGCAAACAATAGCAAATACTACACAAACAATATTAACACGTAAGCGTTTATATTCGGCTGGGCCAAATCTTATATACCCACTAACAAATCACCTATGATGGGACGAACGTCATAAAATATTGTACAGTAATTTCTATTTATTTTAGGTTAACGATATTTACAAGAATTTTATGTAGTAAAATCAAGAATTAGTTTATATTTTTGCAGCGTGCAACATAAAGCGATTTACTTCAACAAACAATAATTAAATACCAAACGTAAAAATTGTCACCTCCACATACTCTGTGTTTATTAATTATGTTGTCCTTTTTATTACAAAATTTTAATTTATACACTTCTTTATTATATTTGTGTGTCCTTAATTTATGGATGTTTTTATAATATTTTTATAATATTTTATTATATTTATTTTATTGTGTTTGCTTAGAAATCTTGTTTCGAACTGACTTCTAAATCTGTCAACGATCTTGATTTAGACATTCAAAAATAAAATAGATCAATTGTGAACGATCATGATTGGTCAAACATTTTCTTTATCTTTCTTACGCACTGTACGAGTACATACATAAGTAAGTAAAGAATATTGGTAAGAATATATATTTGTATGTTAATACATATGTGTATACAGATTTACATACCACATATTACTTCAATTAGTCTTCATGCCCAATCTTGATAATTACTACATTGCACTTAGCAACAAAATAAATTGATAAAGCAAGCTTTAAAATTGTATAAAGCCATGCTTGTAACCAAGTGTAAGGTATGCAGTGTGTGTGTACGTACGTTTAAAATGTAATCTACAAAATCAAAATTCTACATGTCCAATCATGATCGTTAGCAACAAAGAAATAACAATAATTAATTTTGCGTTTTTATTATGTTGCAAAGCTAGCATTTAGTAACAAAATATGTATGTATGTATGTACATATGTATTTACATAAATATGTTTGAAATATTAAGATATTACACAAATTATTATGGATATTCAATATAAGTAGATACAGATTAGAGAAATTGTAATTCTTAATTTTTCTAAATTTGTTTCATCAAAATCGGACAAGTGGTTCTCGAGTTATGTTAAACTACGTTTTTGCCAAAATGTTACAACTAAGCGAAAAAACATCAAGATAAGGAAAAAATTTAAAAGGTCATAAAAAAACTGACACATACGAACGCCAAACCCTTTGAGGGTTTTACTATACTGACCTAGTATCATCACCGTGACTTGGAATTTCTCACCCCCCAGACAATAATCCTAAAAATGTTCTACAGTGTAATTGGTCATAGCTCTTATATAAGTACCAACTCCGAAAAACAAGTAAACCCACAAAAATGTCTAATAAATATCGATATCTAAACAAAATTTTATACCGATCCGTAATTTTAATCCAGAAATCATACTAAGATCGGTCTACTATCTCTTTTGTACTTGTCAGTCCATATTTGGCAATAGCTATCAAATAAACTTCCGAATGTCATTATAACAACCATTTAACTTTTGTAAACTACGTTATTGAGATGAAATTCTACCTAAATAAGCCTCTCATGCATATAAATCACATTACTGGATACTGGTTACAACTGTTTATACTTTTTTCCTTAACCTTGTGAATATTGAAAAATGTTGAACCTATTTTTAGTTTTATAAATTGTTACGTTGCATATAAGATACAAACTCTGTAAATAATGGTAAGAATTGGTAACATTTGAAATAAATTAAATTGTGAGTAAACTTGTCTATCAAATAATATATATAATACTAATAAAATTTGCACTAAAACTAAATTGGAAATACTGCATAACGATATTCTGGTCCTAACAACAGCGTTTTTGTAATTCTCATTATATTTAGGTGGAGGGTAATTAAGATTCGGCACAACCGAATATATCACTCTAATTTGTTATTGTATACAGAAGACACACACACTGAGATTCTTCAATTTAAAATGCTACCGAGTTATCTTAGAGACAATTATATTTTTTCAGTTTATCCTCACAATACTGAGTGTGTCTATATCAGTGTGAGGATAAATCTATCAGATTATTTGTGTATCTACGTGCAACATTATAAACCTTGACTTTTTTTTCGTTTTTTTGGCACTCCTTGAGCAGAATGCAACTTAAAAGTAAACTCACGAGAAAAAACAAATCGATTTTGATTTTTATCATAAACTCATGCTGTTCAGTCTGGCATCTTGTCATATTTTTAACTTTTATGCAAAACACTTCAGTTAATACGATTGCATCTTTATTCTTTTATTATTCATATTCTTTTCTTAAAATAAAATGTTTTGTATTTTTATTTTTTGCCTTGCATTCGTATATTCTTTAGCCCAAATCTATTAAATAAATTAACTACATGTGCATATTTTCATTGTGTCTGTTTGAATGAACAAATAATTTTAAATTGAAAACTGAAAACTGAATGTTGTAGTGTCTACATTAAGTGCATTTTTATTATTAATGTACTTTGGCTTTGTCGCTGCTGCTTGTTTAGAAGTATTAAACCCAGTGAGCATTTTCTCTTTCCGACATATTATGAATTAGGAAAATTTGTTTCAAATAATGACACACTGTTTTTTGTAATTGTGAAATTTGTTCTTTAATTTCTCTTTAGTGATGTGTGTCTTTTTGTCCAGGTCAACTTTCCGGAAACCTCAAAAGCTACAAGCATATTTTTCTACAAGAGTCAGGATTGTCCTAAACTGGCACTTTTACAAGAGACTGATTCATCCAAAAGGAAATACTTACAACTGCTTTACATCTTCATGTTTGCAGCCAAAATTATTCTAAAACTTCTGCTACTTAAAAATCGATAAATGTCCTAAAGCTGCTGTTTTTGAAGAGCCATGAAATTAAACTATGACCAACTAGATTTAGAGTTGGAATATTTAAAGTAACATTGATTGTTTAAATATTTAAATTTGTTTTTAAGTTTTCATTAGTAAGTTTTTGTTTTTACAATAAATTGCTGAGTAATAACATAAAACATATTTTGCTGAAAAAATTTTAACAATATCGGCTGTGTTGTCAACAACCTTTCAGAATTGTCTATTCTACGAAAACAATGCTGCAATTTTTTCGAAATATGTACTTCAGACACAAAATTATGATATTTGGTCAACGTTTCATAAAAATTTCGATAAGTTTTCTGTCCTTCATTACAATTTAAAGGAAAAATGTTTGCTGGGTAGTCTTATATATAGTTGGCTGCAACAGTAGCTGGTAAATTTCTTTGGTTTTCAAAAGCCTTGTAACGTTTTTTTTTTTTTTTTTTTTTTTTTTTTTTTTTTTGTTTTTGCTACATGATGTAGATAAACTACTACTTCAGAGATTCTCAAATAAACTGCATCAATGCTCTATAAAGCTTCCAATGTAGCAAATACTTCAATATTTTTTAATTTTTTGAAAGTTAAGGCCCAACTATAATATGCATAAGCAAGCTTAAGCAAATTGCAAAAGTTAACGAAAAGGCTGTCAAATGCATAACCAGTTCAGAGTTAACTTTTAGGTGGCTACAATGACTTTGAAACTTTTTGTCCACAGTTGCTCATTTATGTTAAAAAAAAATGTTTTTATTTTAACAAAAACCCATTAAATGACTATATTTTATAAATATTATTATATTATTTTATAATTAAAAGAAAACTTCGTACCAGAAACGCATAATTTTTCCTTTTTTTTAATTTATCGGCAAAAGTACTAAAATAATAAATAACGTTGACATATATTTTGTTAATTTTCGTATTGTGTTTGCAAAAATGGAGAAAAAATTTAAAAATTTAAATAATATAAAAATATTAAAGTTAGCGCTTGAAGGCCTGTGCACATTAAAAGAAATAAGTGAACTACACTGTAAAAGAAGAAGACGCTCTTGTTCTGACAGAGAAATAAACCGCGACAAAAAGACATTTTTGTTAAAATAAAAAGGGTTCCTTTTATTGTAAAGGCACTTATTTTTTCCGCATTTTCTATTAAATTTAAAATAAATATATTTTCTTCCATTTTGTTCAAAACACAAACAAACAACAACAAACAGCTGATTCCGTACAGAATGTGCGATCAGTTTCGCTTTTTGCTTAAGCAAATGACAGTTGAAAAACTTAACGAAAAGTTTCGTTAAGTACATTATAGTTTGCCACATACAATTTATATGTGTTCGCACGTTTGCTTAAGCTAGCATATGCATATTATAGTTGGGCCTTTAAAGTGACAAAGTGACATATTCTGTTTGCAACCTCATTCAAATTGTCTAAGGTTAAAGGAATAGGAACTGCTCTAAAAAAACTATTCACAATTGCTAAAACAAGTCAGATTGCTGTACTCGTCAATGGCGTATATTATACCCTTCGCCTTAATTCTTCTAATATTTCTAAAATATTTTAAAAATTGGGTAAAAGTTGCACATAAAAAGAACAGTTGTATAGAATATAATGTTCAAAAAAATGGCTTTGCGCTAATTATTGTATTCGATAGAATTTATTTCAAATATATAAACATATACTAATAAAGACTTTCTGGTATATAGAAGTTCACACGTTAAAAGAGGTTTATAATTTTTAGTATGGTAGACATTCAAATAATGATCGTTTGAATTTAATTTCTTACGAATAATTACTCGCAGAATTTTAAAATGACCATTTTCGAACAACAAATAATTCGATTTTTTTTTTATGGCGAATAGTTGAATAAAACGCATAAATATATTTAACTTAACTTGTATAACCAATAATTCGATTAATTTTAAATGTGTAATCGAATTATTCGTTTTATTAGAACAAAAAAATCAACTGATTTGGATACTCTAATATCTAGTTTTTCTAGAAGTTGAGAAAAAAAACTAAATACTGCCCACTTTTGAAAATTATTATACAGACAAGGGTATATCCCGACATATTGCTTTTGAATTGGAACATGTATAAGAAAATGTATTCCATAGAAAGTGTTAGCGCCACAGCCTAATCGCTACAATACATTACTGGTTATCGATTATAATCATTATAATTTTGCTATTACTTAAGTAAGTTATTTTTGTAAGTGTCTTTAAGTAAATAATAATAAAGTAAAATTACAGGAATTTTAAACGCAAAAGTATAAGAAATAAATAACTGAATTTGTTTTAAAAAATCTTGTACTTTTCGTTTTCATAACATACATTTGGGCTCTTCACCCAACAGAAAGTATATTAAGACTGTAAGAATGATGAATTATTGGTGACATTCATTACAAAAGTGCATTAGCATCTATATAACTATAATCTTTTGTAAGAAAATAAACTTCTAGAGAATATCTATCAAGAGATTTAGAGAAATGATTTTGTCATTTTCCATTCGATTAAGAGGTACCATTCGATTAGGGTTAAGATTGGATAACCTTAATCCAATTTTCTTAATTTGACTCGTACTCAATACATAATTTTGAACACTAACAGTCTCTGAAAAATATGATCTTTTTCGAGTCTCAATGCACAAAAATAAATATTATAAAAAAAATTATAATTGGGAAACACTGTTCTGCAATGTGTGTAACATATTCTTACTTTCATAAAAAAAAACTTAAATAAATAAGTTTGTACGAATATAAGCTTATGTGTGAAGTTGGTATAAATGTATTGTTAGCCAAGATAGATCACATATACATTGTTGTTGTTGTTGTTGCTTTTGTTTTCATTATTATTATTATTTTTTCAAGTATTTTTTATTTTTATATTGATTTATGAAGACTTTCTTTGTAATGCAACTTGACACTATTATCGGATGTTTAACGACGATTTGTTTTGACAAAAAAATAATTCAATATTGAGGTCAGCAGATTGCAGAAAGTGATTTATACGCAAAGAGAATCTAAACACAGGAATAACACACTCTGAAGAAATCTCTACATTACACTCGTGTCGTATGCAGTTGGCGGGGGATGAGGTGAGCTAAATATAATGTGTCAGAAATTAAACATTCACATATTTGAAGTTTGAAAGTTTTTTTTAATTTGAATGCAAAATGAATTAGAGCAGAAGTCTATAGAGTTTGCGGAAAGTTCATAATCAGCAGTTTTTAAATGCGAGTACAACTGACAGCCAAGCAAATGTGAGAGTAAGGAGAAATTATAATAGCAACTATGATGGGTCGAAATCTTGTAAATAAATCTAATAGGACATAGTCCTTTTTGCATATTTATTTAAGATTTCTAAACAAATATTTTAACAAAATTATTAAGTTTATACGTTAATGTATATTACAGCATTATAAAACGTACATATCAAAACGTCCTTTAGTTTTTTTTTCCTCTCTGACGCACATAAATGACAACTTAAGTACAAAAACGTGACACTTGTTCCAAGAAAATACAATAAAGAAACAATACCACAAAACTAGAGGAAATTATGTCAAAGATGATTAATAAAGATTAAACAGAAACTACTGTACGACGTCGAGTGCTCGTACGTTGGAACACAGCACAAAAAAAAACTGAAAAGAAATTGAAAAAAGTAAGAATGAAATGTGTGCTCAAGACTAGAAATAAGAAAAGAAAATTAGATTTCAATAAAACGATAATTAAATGCTTAGAAAAGACAATTAAATGAAGCAGTTGTACTTCGTTAGCACTTAATCTTGAAATCTTTGTGAAGTGAACCTTTAGGTTATAATTTCACTCTTTTAAGAGGAAATGAATGAATACAAATGTTTAATGAAGTATGCAGGTATGTAGGTCAATTAATGTTTGAATGTTTGAATGTATATTTTTATTTTTTCGAAATTTATTTATAAGAGAAATTAAGTAAAATGAGACGTTGGTTACATTATGTTATTTTCATTTCTAAACATGAGCATAACATTTAAATTCCAGCTTAGCATGTTTAACAGTTGATGCTTTTGAGTTCCTGAAAAGAAAATAGTATACGAAAAAAATTCAGAAATACTACTGTAAAACCGATATCAAACAAACATAGTTCTATATAACAAACATAGTTAGAATATGATAATCTTCTGATGAATTAAGTAATCCGACTCATCTAGAGTTATCTGTTACACTGTTTCATGTTTAATTCCCATGTTAATGGATGCAAAGAAAAACGATGTATTATCATTGAAAGTATGTATATAAACGGATATCCTGATATAGGCTTAAACACCCTTTATCATTAGAAATTAATGAATATACAAATCATCGCCGCCAAGTCAGTTTTAGCTTTTTAAAGCCGTTTGTAAATCGAAAACGACAAACGTACCAGATTCAGATATAGATACACTAGAGCCCCGATTTGCGTCTATTCTATTTTCGTCGTTTTGATTTGCGTCGCTTTTCTAAATGTGGTTTAATCCGCTTTGTGTCATTTTGATTCCGATTTACGTCGACTTTGAAATTTTGTGTCAATCTGCGTTGCTATATACCATAATTCCATAATTACATGTGAATGTAATGGAATTACCATTTTATTCATACTTATCATATGAAGTTACGTGCTATTAAATTAATTTTGGTTATGCTGAAATAAATATAATCAAACGTACCATAAGACGTTTTTTTTAATAAAAACTATGATTTTTCTAGCTAAATTTTTAAATTTTGGACCCATTCAACAAACAGTCAATACATTTGTATAGAAAAAATTGATTAAATTTGCGTCGTTTCGGTTTGCGTCGCATTTTCCCGGTCCCTATTAACTACGCAAATCGGGGCGTCACCAGTTTAAGCTTTTGATCTATACAAATTTCCTTGTTTCCGATCTTAGCAAACTCAAATATATCTTATTTAAACTGTAACACCAAAATCGAAGGTTTAATTAACATCTGTGAATATGGGAATTCCAAACATATTGGCAATTACTGGTAATTTTTTTCACACGTTTTTGCCACTTCATGTTGCTAATTAACTTATTTTTGTTTCTATTTTATTTAACACAATCAATGTTGCTCCTTAAAGGGAGCGTTCCAAGTGTTAATTAAAAATATAGTACAACATGAAACGTTTTACAACTTAAATGAAAAAAAATACAATAACCTACATGAACATGACTGGATATACATTTATATATGTACAATATATTTACATATACATATGTACAATACACTAATAATTTACTTTATTAAAACACTAATGTATTTACCAACCTTTCTTGGGTTTTTCGTTTGTTATTATTTTGCTTGTTGTACATTTGTTTTAAAAAGATACACATTTCCAAAAATAACTGTAATATTAATAAAAGCTCAAGGCGAAAATATTACAACGCCTAATAATACATCGTACATTAGGGTGGCTCATAAATAAATAGAATTCAAAGATTGTCATGCACGAACAGCATAAAAAACCACTTGGTTATTACAGACATTCTAGTTGCTATTTTTACAATCTCTTGAAAATAACTCAAGTTTTCCTAATAGTTTTGAATGGTATATATATATTTAAATATACTGGAGTCTTTTACATATACATATGCAAAATATTTGAAAATGTTACAGTCCTAATGACCCCACACATACATACTGTTGGTGTAACACCGATTATTACTTTCAAATTACAAGTAATTTAATTTTATTATAAGATTAACAACTCTTACATTCATAGATATGTAATATTTGAAACTACAAGGGCTATTAAAGGAAAGGAATTATTTTATTTTTGGACCTTTGGACATAAGTTATTTAATATACCGTCTACTCACATAAAATTCGGCCACATATATTTTAATGAATGCTGAGCATGCAATTTTTTAAATAATCCGAAACCCGGTTAAAAAAATTTAATACTCTAGTCAGCTCCTAAGCACTTAAGGTGGATTAACCCATTTGTTCGGAACAAAAATTTTGTCAATCGAATAATTTTTTTACTGAGAGAACGATTCAAATTCAAAACTGTCATATGTAACCAAAATCTACTAGTTTGTGGTGGTAATCTGCGGTCATTGATTTATTTTGCTTTGGTTTATTATTTTAAAATATTGTGTATTCAAAATAAATGAAAAAAGGAAGTTCCTTTTGCTGATGTCTATTGAAATACATAAGGCATTATTATTTGTATGAAAAAATGTAACCTATTGTGAACTGAGTTCATTTTTGACCGGACAAAATATCAAATTAAACCAATTCAAGCTGAGAGTTGTTCGTAAAAAATATTTACTCTCTCTCTCTCAAAAAGATAGACGTTAATATGAAATTTGTCCGAACAAATATTTTATTTGAATCCACGTTTACTTTTGCCTCAATTTTCCGAAAGTAATATGAATTATAAATCCCGTTTGCTTTACTTAGTAACTTTTAAGTGATGATTCAAATTTATTATACAGCGAACAATAATTTCTGTGAAAGAAGTCTATATTTTTAAAATTTATTTATATAAAAATGTTTCGGCTAAGCCAACTTTTATTAAACAGATATCTAGCAAATATCTAACAAAAGAGAAAATGCTCTTAAAAATGCAGTCAATATTTAGTATACAGGAAGTTAAAATAAAATAAAATAACTACCCTTATGAGTAGACTGTACATTAAGCACTTTTTGTAATGCAATTATAAATAAAATTAGTAATAATTTTGTAAGTACAGAATGAGAAAATTATTTAAAGAACCGAATGGCATGTGGCAAAGTGGAGGCTTGAGATATAATAGTGTTGCATCGAAGCAATGGAAAATCTCTCGCAGATACTGCTAAAATTGTGAATAAATGCGGCCAACTGTGCAAAAATTTATTGAAACAAGTAAAGCTCGAGGAAACACTAAAACTGCAAAACATACTGATCGACCACGCTCTCTAATTAATAATGTGGTGCGCAAAATAATCAGAGAGGTAAAGAAAACTCCAAAATCTAGCATAGTCAAAATAGCTCAAGACCTTTTTAAAACACGTGGTGACCCATTAAGCGCATCGACAATTGGAATACTGCTCAATAACCATTGACTTCATGGAAGAGTGCATAGAAAAAAAACCGTATATTTCTGCAGTAAACCGTACTAAACCTAAAGTCTTTGCAAAGGCTTACTTAACATCTCCGCAATCTTTTTTTAATGATCTAAAATTTAGCGATGAGAGTAAATTTGATATTTTGTCGGACCAATTAATTTTGTATTCATTGAAAGTACAATGATTAGCTGAGACTTTTAAAGGACAATTTGAAAGTAAATGCTGAAAATTTAGGTCTTGAAACGTCATGGTTCTTTCAGCAATACAACGACCCAAAACACAACGTCAATTGCCAAGGAGTGGCTGTTGTACAACGTGCCTAAGCAATCAAATTCACCTCTGGAATCTCCAGACCTTAAACCCATATAGCACCTGTGAGAAATTTTAGACAGGAACAAAGAAGAACTCCGAACATCTTTGCCGGAAGAGTGGAGTAAGGTTACTAGAGACGTGATGGAACCTTTTTTAAATTCTATGAAAAGGCGACTGGAGACTGTAATTAAGCTGATTGGATGACCAAGAAAATATTAACATTTAATTTTTGGATTTTGTTAATATAAAATAGGGTGTTATCCTAACTTTTTACTAAGTGTTAATTGTTTATCTCAGCTCCTTATTTTTTCTTCCCACAAAATTTCCAAGAATAAATTTAATTGAATTTTTTTTTTAAATTAAACCTTAAATTGAATTTTAAGTTGATTCAAAATTACATATTTCTTGTTATAATAAAATATGACTACGACTGTATTCATTCATTAGCAGCCCTTATTGATGGGAATTTTTGTATATTGAATTAAATTGTTAATGTTTCATTAAAATGAAAATCAATATTCTCCAATTAAATTTTTTTATTGATTCATGCACTCTGTGCATGTAACATCCTTTGTTTGATTGTTTTTATTTTATAGCGCCTCCTCAATTTGATCTTTGTATTATTTATATGAAATTTGTTTTTCATATCGTGCAAAAAATACAATAAATAATAAACAAAAACGCCAAAAAAAAAATAACAGTCGTAGAAAAAAATAAAACACTTTAGGCTATAACCCAGCAAAAACTTTTCCTACAAATGAAATTAAATGTAATAGGAAATTGTCGACCAGACTACTTACAAATCTACTAGAAAAAGTATTAATTTTTGTTCGCGATGTCGCAAAAGTAATTTGTTTAAATTTTACCACTTTTAACCAAAAAAAAAAATACAAACCTATTTTCATACTTAAAAGTATTATACAAATATGTAGTTATAGACTGATTACGACAAAATGTTGTAGAATAAATAAACAAACCTAAAATATTATGGAAACTTATTGAAAAATGATTTATTATCGTATAAAAACTTTTTTAAATCTATTTATTTGAAGTATATTTTTTGGATCTTATAATTATAATCTTTTTCATATTTCATATTTATGAATGCTTTGCTGGGAAATAAACCAAACCCAAAAATTAAATATATACAAATCCATATTTTACACATCATAAATATGAATTATTGCTTTGAAGTGTGCTTCATATGACTATACACAAATTTTATGGTTTTTTGTTTGTTATATTTCTGCTTAATATTGTTTAATTTAAAAAAAAATATCTTTTGGTCATGTTTATAAAGAAAATAATTTGAAATGTGTTGTGCGATGAAAAGGGTATTTGAACCACTGGAAGCTGTATGGAATCCAGATATTATAATTGCAAGCATACAACAGTTTTAAATTATTATGTAATTGGAAACTTTCTATGTTTTGCATTTTCATAACACAGTGTACCATAAATGTCAGCCTAATTATTTCAGTTTGATATATTAAATCACCTTAAAACTTAGAGAGTTTTACAATCTTAGTGTCGTCTAGTTTTACCCTAATACTACATTTTATAAAATAACTTAAATTGTTGAAGATATATTAGAATAAAAAATGAAAAAATGTCTCCTAGGAAAATAAGTCATTCAACCTTCGAATGGGTATATTTTTTATTAAAATTATAAAACCATAAAAAATTTGTTAATGACTCGCAACTAGCACACAAGTTACTTTTCAGCAACTACTTCATACCACCTTTTATATAAGCACAATTTTTATTATTCAAATTGAATCCAAATTTTTAAAAATATTCTTCTTTTATCAAATTTGTCATTTTTAACGTCTTAAGATATGAATGGAGAATCATTTTAAATAGACATTTTGAAATAGATTTAGTAGTAATAAAAATTTAAGTTCCTAATTGTAAGTCCCAATTTACACGAAGCAATTCTTTAAGCTTAGACATCGAAGTGAGGGGAAGATAAGAAGCAGATATCAATTCTTGTTATTCTCTTATTAGTATTACATATGTATGTGTATACAAATGTGTGTAGACTATCAAATAAAAATACGAGTGATTTAAGCAATTATATTGTGCTGTGTGAACACCGAAATAATTTCAAGAAAAAAATTGTATCAATCTTTTCAACAAAAATTGCTTCGTGTAAATTGGGACTAAGCGAATGTAGTAATGCCTTATTTTATTGAATTCCATTACTATATATATAATTTGATTTGATTTGATTTTTGACGATAACGATATTTTCTGTAGAGGTAGCTTGGCAGTAACTATAACTAACGTGGATATAAACATAAAATTGTACTATTAAAAATGTTTAAACTGTTTCTGTTTCCATTGATATTACTTTTGTTCCGGCTCGAGTTCATTAATTTAATTTTTCATTAAATTATTTTTTACTGAAGGTAGGATTATTACATGAAAATTATTATTAAAAATGTTATTGATAATTTTTCTTGGCTTAGGATTCGAACCTGTTTCTGTTTCCTTTATTTCAAATCAATTTTCGTAAATTTAGTTCATTTCTCATATTGTTGTGCTTATAGCGCACAACTTCTGGTGAATAGAGCGTTCTAAAAATATTTATATTATAATATTTTTTCTAATACGTGCACCTATAATTATCGAATAATAAGTTTTGCTAAAAGGAATGATTTCTATTTTGCATAGTGTTTATATCTATTTCTATTCCCCTGTCAACGTCTTTTGGATCTTTTGCGTAATGAATGTGAAAAAATTTTATTCAGCGTTAATTGTTTAAACGCTTTACTTAATAATTTCTGAACTCAAATATTGAAATTTAATATTTTTATTTGTAAAAAGTAAAAGAAAATTATTCTGTATCATTGAATCTAATAGAGTTTAGCTTTTTCAAAATATTTTCTTTCGTAAAAAAACATTTGCTACTCCAATACTTAAGAAATAAATAAATAAGAAATACTTAAAAAGAAGCCAATGACTTACAATAAATCAATTTGTAAGTGTATTAGAAATTCTCTGTTTTGTACCGCAGTTTAATTAAACCTGACTCATGCGATACAACTGTCCATAATCCAACTAAAACAATCGTGCTAATTGAATAATAAATAATATTGAAAATACGATCTTTTATTTATTGCATTCATTCGCGGTTTGATTGCAACTCATTAAAATTTCCGTACATTTGCCAAATCGATCAGAAACGGAATAAATAATGGCAACATTTTCTTCTAGATACATAATATTTTTAATGTTGTTGATGTTGTTATTGTGATTGTTGCTATAGCCACTTAAAAATATCAGCATTTTACAAATCAATGTTAACATCCTTTAGGCAATTGTTGACATTAACCTAACATGAGTCAAAATTTATAAGATTCGTGTCGTGGAAATATGTTTCTGTACTCGTACTATATATTCATATTTATCTATCTTTAAGCACGCACACACTCTCATTCATAAACCAACATTTGCTGGTTGAAAATAAACTAATGATAGAGTCTATAAATGCAATTAATCTAGTTTAACTAAAGCTTAAGGCATTAATAATGAAAATGACGGAAAAACAAAAACAAAATAATATTACAACCAACCAGCCAAGGAGACGGACAAACATGCGGACAAATAGACAGACAGAAATGGCAAACTAAACAAGTTGAGATACGCGCAGTCGTTGTCAAAATCATATTGAGCTAAAAATCTAAAAAATACCAACCAGCTAAACTTGCAAGTATATCAAAACGAAAGACTTCAGACACAAGCGTGTATTTGATAATACCGGTAAAAAAAAACGAAAAAGCGCAATATTGAAATGAAAAATTAAAGAAAACTTGACCGCAAGTATTTGTAAAATTTATAAAAAAAAAAAATAAAAAAATCGAATAACAACAGCTACACAAATAAAAATAACTGCAACATACTAAAGAACTCATGGTATAGAAAAGTGTTTAGTGGTGTGAGAATACAGAGCTTTAAAATAATTTACTGTTTCAGTTTTATTCAAAATATCAAAAGTGCAATGTTGTATGGTATGTAACACAAAAAGAATTCTTTAATTTGAAACTCTGCCTTATCTATGTAGTTGTGTCTTTGTTTACATATACAAGTTGTGAATATAACATTGTGACAAGACATTTGGTAACATGTTCTAGCAGTTTGTCATCGACACACAAGACATTATGCTTAACAACAGCAACAACAGTATACGGTAAGAGCATAGAGAACTGAAAAAATACGACAACTTGGCTGCTGTTGCCTGTCGGCATAATTGACACAATTTGAATAATTTCAAGTATATTTTTCTTTTCATTTTTCTTATCTACAAGATGCAGTCTATTCTAGACACACACACATACATACACACACATTTAACATACAATTCGTTGTACGCTGAAAATAAAAATAATATTAAAAAGCAAAATATCAGTAAATTTATCTGAGTTGCTTGATAATACCGTGTAAATGCTTATAAATCAATATGAGATTTACACTTAAACATACGAGTGAGTAGAGTACACGCTCCACGATTTTTGTTTTATTTTGCATTTAAAGTGTCTGGTGTTGATATTGTCACAGTTTGATTATTATTTTATATTTTTTATTCTTATATATTTGGAATTGCTGGGTACAAATTTGAATATTTCTTTTCATGGTAAATCTTAACATATGTACATATTAAGGTAGTAACTACTTGTTTAAGGAATTAGTATACAAAATATCCAATAATTTGTATTTCACTGCTGTGTTTAAATGGTTAATTTTCCTGATTGAAAACTTTAACATATATTCCTAAAATTCTTTGGTTATGCTCTATGGGTATTTTTTATATTTCTAGCGCCCAAAAGTATTTGTCTAATATATCATTAAAGTATTCCGACTGAGAACTAACGACATCTGTCCGTCTGGGTAGCTGGCTGTGCATGTCAACTTTATGTGCAAATTAGAAGTCTTAATTTTAAAGATATTTCTATAAAAATATTTGTTCGGCCCAAGATCAAAGCCTATTGAACTTGATTAAAAATTGGCCGAAACGTGTCTCCACTTCCGAAAATTACTTTAACATGCTTAAATATTGTAGTAATATTGACTTTGTGCTGTAATTAACATAATGCACAGAAGTCATTGCTCCCATATAATATTCATTGTAGAATATTATTGGTGAATACTTTCTTAGTTGTTTTGAGAAACTATTAAAAATATACAAAATTATGAAATAACTGGCCAAACTATTGCCAAAGAAATCTTAAAAAATCAAAGAATCTTATTTGTAATTGCAGTTTGAAAATAATGCAAAAATTACTTTTTGGCAGTAGATAGTGTTGGATAAACGTTGTCTTTGTTAGACAAAAAATCATATTAGAACTTTTATAAATCTAAAACAAAGGCTAAGATTATATAATGTAAATCTAGACTCGAAAATTACAACTTGGAAATTTGTGAAAGATAATGGAATAAATTTAATTTTTTTATGTTTCCATACCAATGCGGTTCTGGTGAATATTATCTGACTTGGTCTATTGTATAATGTGTGAAGTAATCTGATTCGCAGTTCCCAAAATTACCCAAAAAAAGACAACCACCCTAATATATATGCATATTACACAGTTGTGATTTTCATATATTAGACATAGTCAGCCTAAAGCAGGATTTAAACTTTATGTCTGTTAAAAACTAAAACATTATTTGCTGTATTTTTACTCTATTTAAGCAAGACTCTTAAGTTCATTGTTAAAAATTGCACCTTTTATTAAACAAAGTTTTCTTTATTTTTAAATTTCATGTCCTTGATTGTGTTTATAAAGAAATATTACAAAACACCAGTATATAAAGGTAATTTTTTAACACACACACACACACATTGTACATATTCGAATTGTTTAGTGTGACTAAATATTTCTTATGCAATGAACAAATATTGTCATGATGTTGGTTTTGATGGCAGTACATTGTTACAAAGTTACTGACTGCATGGCGGCATTAATCATAAGTTTGTGCTTTAAAACTTTAATGTCACCACAATGCTAAATTGCGTTGCATTGTAATGTTTTAGGATTATTTTTGTTTCTATCTCTTCAACAATTTTTATGCCAGCAACAGCAACATTGTATCAAACAAATTTGAATTTTTTTAATAACAATAAAAGAATAACATAAAAAAAAAAGAAAAAGAAAAAAAAGAAAAAGGGTGTGGTAACTTTGTTATTAATTTGATCATCGGTATGTCTGCCAGTCAGTTAAGTTTTACAATACAAGAAATGTATTATGTTTATTTTATGAAATAATAAACATATAAGCAAACAGATTAGGTGTTACACAAGCTAGAATTAACTCTTTGTAAGCAAATCTACAATTAAGTTCCTGTTTGCTACAATTTCATTATTTTTTATAGATTTTTCTTTTTAGTTTAATACAAAAAATACAAATGTTTAATTTACATTGTATTCTAATGTAATTTGTATAATTAGTGGAAATAATTATTATGCAAAGAATTTATTTGAACGAAACGTACAACAGTTTGCCTCAAGACATATAAGCTTTAAACTTTAAGCCATCAATCAAATTATGGTGATTCAAATGTGACTTGAAATTGACATTAGGTTGGAGTAAATGCTGAGAAAGTTATTGACCTCAAAATATGACCACATTGTTTCGTATTTTGTTCTCTGTTTTCTCTACAAATTGTGTAAAATTCTGCAAAACAATATCAAATATTACAGCGATAGGCTTCAAAAATTCCATGATTTTTCTTCTGCTGAGATTTTCATGACTTTCTTTGTGATTCCTGCAATTTGTCTCTACTTTGGAAGCTAAATATTGTGAGAAGATTTTAAATCCTTTAGACTTGTACGAATTTAACAACGTAAACACGATTTGTTTTACATTGCTTTTTTCGGCTTCATAACCTATTAAATTATTTCACATTTCACTATATCGGTCGTAAATATCTGTTTTATGTAGGAATCCACAAAAAATTCTCTCCGGAAAGTTTTCCATAAAAAAAATCAAATTTAAAAGTGTTGTGCGGTGCGATCCATAATTGACCAAGCCACTATGTAAGGACCACGCATAGAAATCAATTCTATAAAATAAAATTATAATTGAAAATTGTGCCCATATACGACGCACTTCCGAAAGGCCCATTACAGAAGTCATGCCATCTGATTTTATAACGATCTCAACATAATTAGTTAAAACCCGAGTTGCTCCAAAAATCCATGTTCAAAACTCAAACTCGACTATACATCTTTTTTCAGTCTCGTCTCATCGAACTGTTCGGACGTGTTAATTTTAGTGCGGCTGAATTTTCGGTGAAAAAATCGTAATAGGTGAAAAATTGTAATAGGTTGAAATTAAACAAAAAAGTGAAAAAAATAACTCGTAATAGGTTAAAATATATAAAAAAAAAAAGAACATTAAAAATCGTATAAAAACTGTATGAGTGTTCCTCTCAGATGTAATTCTGAGAAAGAGCTTAGCTCGTCGAGAAAAACTAAATGGCTCTCTGAGGAAGAATCCATAAAAAAATCTCTGGAGAATTTTCTCACTACAAGAGCCGCAGAACGGCGTCGTTCCTGTTCGCCCAATATAGTGATTTCAACAGATGAAAAAACATCATCTTCATCAAACAGTGCAGTCAAACCAAAAAAACAAGTAGGTATGGATAAGTACATCACAGTTCTCAAGCGACAGAGGAGCCCGAAGTCTGCTCAAGTGTCATCAAATGCAAAAGCTTCTAAGACTGTGAGTAATGATCAAAATAGGTTTGCTCTCCTCCAGACGGATGAGCCAGAACTTCCTAAGAAGACGTTTAAGCCCCCACCAATTTATCTGAGAGAGCCCACTTCCAGTAAATTGGTACAAGGAATTGTTTCGGTAATAGGTGCAAATATGTTTAGCGTAACATCAATTAAACATGGAAATATCAGCGAAACCAAAATACAAGTGAAAAAGGAGGATGATTTTCGTAAATTGTCCAACCAGTTGGAGAGGGAAAGTAGGGATTTCTATACCTACCAGCTGAAAAGCGCAAAAGGACTCCAAGTCGTTCTAAAGGGTATAGACCCAGATGTTGATCCTGCCGATATAAAGACTAGCTTAATGGAAAAAGGCTTCAAAATTAAGAGCATAACGAATATTAGAAACCGTGAAAAGACTCCACAGCCTATGTTCAGGGTGGAATTGGAACCTGGAGATGTCGTATTAAAGAAAAACGAGTCCCATCCCATCTACAATCTGATGTACCTTCTGCATCGTAGAATCACCGTGGAAGAACCACATAAGCGTCAGGGACCCGTCCAGTGTCTCAACTGTCAAGAATTTGGTCACACCAAGGCGTATTGTAAATTGCCGACAGTTTGTGTTGCGTGTGGGGAGCTACATGCAACTGCTCAATGTGATAAGTCGAAAACTGATTCAAAAATCAAAAAATGCAGTAACTGCGGAGGTAATCATACCGCAAATTATAGAGGTTGTCCAATTTACACTCATTTGAAAGGCATAAGCACCAACAAGACGTCAGTATTACCTGATCATCGTCAACAGCCTATTTTGGCATCGAGTGACAATTTCCCGCAATTGTTACGGTCCACTAGTCATGTAAACGCGCCTAGTTCTAGACAAGTTTCTTACGCTAACGTGGTTAAATCTAACATGCCAGGTTTGGAGCAGGCACCTAATTCACAATATTACGAGCCTAATATTAACACTCTAGAGACTACACTGCAGACACTTGTCCAAACCATGAACACTTTTACGACCACTATGACATCCATGATGCAGGAAATGCTGAAAATGCAATCCACTATCTTACAAGCCATTTTAAAGAAATGATTTGTTTAAAAATTTGTTTTTGGAATGCGAACGGCCTCCGCCAACATAAAAACGAACTGGAACACTTCCTGATGGATAAGCAGATTGATGTCATGATGATTGCTGAAACTCACTTGACGGCGACAGCGTACTTCAAAATTAATGGCTACGTGTTGTATGATACTAAAGATCCCCGCGGAAGAGCATGTGGAGGATCGGCAATTCTTATAAAGAACAGAATAAAACATTATTTAATGAACAACATATGTGAGGATTACCTACAAGCAACAAACATTTGTATTGAATTCTGTCAATACAATTTTGTTTTATCATCATTTTATTCGCCGCCTCGATTTTCAATAAAAGAACACCAATACTACAGCTTCTTCAATTCCCTTGGAGCTAGATTTTTAGTTGCTGGTGACTTTAACGCCAAACACACTTTTTGGGGTTCACGTCTGGTGACCCCGAAGGGTCGTGAACTCTTCAACACCATTGCCAAAATGGGATTAGATGTACTCTCAAGTGGACATCCCACCTATTGGCCGACGGACCGACGGAAGATTCCCGATGTTATTGACTTCGGAGTAGTAAAAAATATCCCTGTAGAATCGATACAAGTGGAGCCTTCATTAGACTTGTCTTCAGATCACTCTCCTTCTATTATTTCAATGCGTTTCCTTCAAGGGAATGGCTCTCCATTTCGGGACATATCTAAAACCAGAGTAAGTTGGATAAAGTATAAAAAGTATTTAAGTTCCCACTGCACGGAAAATGTAGTGTTGAGAACTACCGAGGATATTGATGGGTCGATTGGCAAGTTTACTGAGGACATACGAAGAGCTGTACATCACGCCTCCACATACGACGTTGAGTGCAGAAGTGGGACAAATAGAACTTATTTCGCTGAACTCGATCATCTCCTGTCAGAAAAAAGAAGAGTTAGAAGAGAGTGGCAAATCCACAGGTCTCCTGAACTGAAAGCTAGGCTACGGGTATGCAGAGATATACTAAGAAATTTCTTAGAAACCAGTTAGAGGAAAACCTCCTCTGCGAAATCCGACTGGTGACTGGGCTAGAAATGATTCCGAGAAGGGGACTTTATTTGTTAATCATTTGAGAAAAGTGTTTACTATAAACAACTCAAATAATGCATCTGATTTGCCTCCACTCGTTATTAGACCTCCTGTACCTCTAAGACTTAGCTTTAATGATGTTCAAAGCGCTATTGTTACTCTGAATCTTAAAAAAGCTCCAGGTATGGATAAAATCAGCAACAAAATGCTTGTGGAGTTACCTTGTGTAGCTAAAAGAATTATCCTATTTATTTTTAATGCTATTTTACGCCTAGAATACTATCCTGCAGATTGGAAGGTATCTATGATTACCATGATTCCTAAGCCAGGGAAGGACCCCACTAAAGTAGAGTCATATAGGCCAATTAGTCTACTGCCGACAATTTCAAAACTGTTTGAAAAATTGTTATTGGCTAAGTTGATTCCAATTCTGAACGACACTCAATGTATCCCAAATCACCAATTCGGGTTCAGAGCTAAACACAGTACCATCGAACAAACACACAGATTGGTAAATGTGATAAGACAGTCGTTTGAAGAGAAAAAATACTGCTCCGCCCTTTTCATTGATGTGTCGCAAGCGTTCGACAAAGTCTGGCATGAAGGTTTAATGCATAAAATTAAATTAACTCTGCCTGCTAACACCCACAAACTTACGAAAAGTTATTTATATGGTCGCAAATTTACAATCAAAGAAGGCGATTTTTTAAGCCCCGCTCAGCCAATTGAAGCAGGAGTACCCCAGGGTAGCATACTGGGTCCAACTTTATATTTGATTTATGCATCCGATATGCCGTTAGACTCCATAATACATACTTCAACTTTTGCAGACGATACAGCCTTTATTAGCGTTCATAAGGACCATCAAATAGCATCACAGAACTTGCAGAAATATGTTTATAAACTAGAGAATTGGCTTGAGCTTTGGAAAATCAGGGTTAACGAACAGAAATGTATTCATATAATTTCACATTGCGAAAAGATACATGCTCGTTCATCAGAATAAATAATCAAATTATCCCGCAACACAATGAAGTCAAATACCTCGGAATCCACCTCGATCGTCGTTTAACTTGGAAGTCTCATATCGACGCAAAACTTACCCAGATGAGATTAAAAGCAGTGCAAATTAATTGGCTAATCGGCAGAAATTCTACATTAAAGTTGGATTGCAAACTTTTGTTGTACAATGCAATTCTAAAGCCAATCTGGTGTTATGGAATTCAATTATGGGGTACTGCCTCAGCATCCAACATTGAAAAAATTCAAAGGGGTCAAAATAAGATTCTACGTACAATTACTGCAGCTCCATGGTATGTTAAAAACTCTCGAATCCACAAAGATCTAGGCATTCCTTTGGTGAAAGTCGAATTTACAAAACACGCCTCAAAATATGTCAGCAAACTTGAACACCATCCAAACCCACTTGCACGAGACATCCTTAACTTTACTGGCCATGTTCGGTTGAGAAGGAGGGATACCCTTGCTTTAACTCAAGCGCAAAACAGATGACTGGATCAGTGGATATAAATTTTTTGTAGTATCATAATATTTTGTCTATCACTGGCTGGACTTATTATTTTCTTTTAGTATTAAGATTCGAAAACTTATTGTCATTTCATTTCTGAAGATTCAATAAATAAATTAATGTATGGAAAAAAAAACTATACATCTTGTGTAACCAGATAAGTTTTATTGAATTCGGTCCATGCGCTCTATAAATGAATGATTTATTTCCTTTTCTACTTTTTGAAATTCTCTCACTGTATGCCCTTAATTCCCTCAAGACTTTACAGTGAGTTGTTACCTCCCAGAAATAAAAAATTCCAAATAAATAAAACCAAAATAAAACAAAATTTTCTATTACTCACCTAACATTCAAAGTGTACGCAAAATGGACAGTATTAAATTTCAAATTGTATTTCGTAACTTTGACTCAGTGAACCAATTGTTCAAGCAACTAACTTATTAGAGTACGAGTATTCTTGTGTACGAGTAATTCCAAGCAACACACTTTAATTTCACTTTCAATGGAAACGCAACAAAAAGCCGAAAAAAACATTGTTAAATAACTTTGACACCCTTTGAGCAGCAGCACCAAAATTATTATTTTCGATTTGAAATGAGATAAAGTAAAAAAAAAAATAATAAAATATTATTTGAACAACGCCGACAAAAAGACACAAAAATATTGTCTAAAAATTGTTTTGTTTTGTGATTTTTGTGTTACTAAACTCTATTACACATAAACTTTCAAACTATGACAAGGGGCCATGAAGTTAAATTAAGGACTGCAGATGGCGCTGACAACAATGAAATCAATTTTATTTTATTTTATTTTATTTTAAGAAACATTCAACATCTCCAAAAACCCTAGTAAATGGTATTATGAAAACAAACGTATAAAAAGCCACCAGAAATTATCGGGTTCTCTAGTAAACATTCCTGCCAAAATGATCATAAAACTGTCAGATAATAATTTGTTAAAAGGAAATAAACAACAAAAAACATTATAACATTTCAGCCAACTGGACAAATGCAGTAAAAGTAATAAATATATATTTCACTCTCAATATAAGTAAATGTATGTTGTCTAAAAAAAACGCAGATTTATGACTTTTACTTACAGTTTATGTATCTGTAAATATTATTTCATGTCAACATTTTGTACAAGAGATGTAAATACACGTTGCATGTATATGAGTGCATGAAAATGTATTGAAATAAATACATACATATGTAGGTACGTACGTACGTATGTATCATACAAAAATGTGTGGTAATCAACACATAATTTTTGGTCATTTGCATGTGCAATTCATTCTCATTTTTTTAAGTGCAACAAACATAAAAAAATAACTACAACCAGCCAGCCAGCCAGCCAGCCAACATGTGGTGTAATGCCAAAAATTATGTCATGATTGACCCAATAAAATAAATACAATAATTTGAAATTGACACCCAACTGCAGTCGAAATAAAAGTGAAATAAAAATTCTTTATTTATTTTATACATACATACATACATATGTTTTAGCTGTAGCCCATAAAACTTTGCCTTTCAGTTTATCTTTGTGAAAAAGTGAAACTTTTTAAATATTTCAACAAGACATTATATTATATTTAAGTAGAGATTTATGCGCTGAATAAGTTCCTTTCATATGAATTCGACCCAAAAAGCTAATTATACAATTTTACGGCCTCTCTTTGAATTAACATGAATTATTATTCTCATAAATTTCCAATGGATGCAATTTCACACCGCTATCAAATCTAATAGCCACTATGTATGTAGTATGTACTAATTCCCAATGTGGTTAGATATTGTAGAATATCTAAATTTTAAACATTCGGACAAAAAGTCAGCTGCGAAATTTCTGATATAGATTTCAGCAAAAACACTTTATGAAATTCTAAAAGGACAAGTCTTTAATTGATCCCAGCCCACCAGGAAAAATCTATCAAACGCTTGTAATGTCATATAAATCATGTGTAATTGATATCAAAATGTTTTGTAAAGACAAATTTACTCTACCAAATTTTCTAGAGTTCTGTCTATAATTGATATTTATACCCTACACCACCATAGTGGGGAGGGTATATTGTATTTGTGCATATGTTTGTAACGCCCAGAAATATTGGTCCAACACACACCTTAAAGTATACCGATCGACACAGAATCACTTACTCAGTCGATTTAACGCTTAAAGCTTTTGCGCAGAGTACATGTCGCAATTTTGCAGATATTTTGATAAAATTTGGTAAGTGATATTTTTTCGTCCCAAGGACGGACGGAATAAAAACTGGTGGAAATCAGTCCATTATTTTACCTGGCCCCCATACAAATGTACTCCCGAAATTGGGGTTTACCGGTCATGAATGTTTGAATTATGCAAGGAACCAAACAACTTTTATCACAAATGAGTGGTAAATAAAGCCAAATCAGCTCTACAAATTTTGTGCAGATCGGTCCATAATTAGTCGTAGCTCCCATATAAGGCCCACTTCCGAAAATCACTTTACCGATCATAAATTTCTTAAGAATGTTGCTAATCAAATAAAATTCGACACAAATAATATACAGAAATGATGACACCTAATTTTATAATGGTCGGTCCGTAATTAGTCGCAACTCCCATATAAGACTTCCCCGTAATCAACTTTAACCTCCATAAATCTTTAAAAGTATTTATATCGAGATAAAGTTTAACATACAAAATCTTTATATTCACAGAAATCATGACACTAAATTTTTGAATGATCGGTCCATAATAGGCCACATCTTCCATATAGCGCACATTTCCAAAAAACTGTTTTATCTGTTTTACTGGGTATAGGGTATTATATGGTCGGGCTTGACCGACTATACTTTGTCACTTGTTTTATATCTAATTAATTTTTAACATTAACGTAAGTTTTTATTAATTATAAATGTAACAAAAACAAAAATATGTAAACATAAAACAAATGTACCACTCACTTTACACTTACTCTGCATAAATAAATACCGACATTCACACAACATTATACTGAATTTCATACGTTACACATTACAAACAAATAATGTGAAAATTGTTCTAACTAATAAATTTTAAACCTTACGTCAAAATATAAAAAAAGACAACAGCGCTGATGTCAATGTTGGATTTGATTGGTATTTCAATATAAAGATTTATAATAATTGATATGTAGTTCAAAAACATAAAAAAAAGTTAATAAGTTAAAATTAGCAATTAATTAGTTATTTAATTAGAAATTTAATAAAAGTCTAGAAATTTTAATGTTGAAAAATTCAGGTTTAAGAAATTGGGATATCAGATACACATATGTAGGAGACTAGTCAAACTACCTTGCAAAAAATGCTTTGCAAATGGTGTTCCAGTTTCTCCCTTTTCGTTGTCTCCTTATATTTTGTCAAAATAAAATAAAATATGGCAGTCTTTGGATGACAACAAATTACTTATAAAGCTGTTGAATTTTAAACAGGAAATGGATTATTATATACCAAAAGCGAATAAATGAGGTCTCTCCCTTTTCCAGGATTAGTTTATCATATCAGGGATGGTTCCAATTAAATATGAACCCCTTTCTGAGTAAAAACAAACAACAAAAATTGTCAACAGAAGATACTATATAACTATAATTTTTGCAAATATATTTACCTTTGTAAATTGCCTTTGAACGTTTTCTCACAAACACAATTGGTAAGTATTCAACTCAAAATGTTTCTCAAATAAAATTTTTCAAAAGCTAAATGAATTTTGTTTTAAATAAAATCTGATAAAAAAAAAAATTTAGTTTAAACAAGTAGAAAATTTTTCAATTACGCGATCTCACAATAAATAATAACTTTCGCCCACATCTGTTGCTGGTCTTGGTCTTTTAAACGTTATACATACAATTTATGTGAAAACGTATTTAAGAACAACAAAAATAAATTTTTGTAATAAATAGGCATATTAACCTAAATTTTGCGGCTTCTGAGTACCTACTGCCTGCGGAAGGAAAGAAAAAGTGTAATTCTTATGAAAAAGAAAAGTTAAATTAAAAATTTTAATGAAAGTGTCAAAATTCGTGTATAACACTACGTATTTAAATTAGATTATTATATATTATATTAAAGCGGATGAATAGTATCATGAATCTTTTTAGCCAAAGACAGTTCTTTTGTGTGGCATTAAGTTGTGTGTTATTTAAAATAATTATGAATTTAATTAAAGAATTTGTCATGTGAACGTGTATACATACGTGAATGAGTGAGTACGAGTGTTTTACAGTTACAATGAAATGAAAACCTAAATAAAAATCTCACGGATAATTTTTAACATGCAATCCAAAAGATATGTAATATGTATTTGAAATTGATGTTGGTGTTTTATTCCAAAATTATTTCTGTCTTCTGTGGGGTTTCCTCTGTGCGTTGATTGTTGTTGTTGGTTTCTCTTGTCGGTATTCTGCCCAAATAATTATTGTGGTCAGTTTATTATTATTACTATTTCTGTTGTTGTTTCTCTGGTGTTTTCGTATATTCATGGCATTGTTTTGTGATGAAGAACCTCATCTGCTGTCATCATCCAACATCGTCATGTTTTTTCCCAATACATGAGTGAGTATGTTACAAGTATGTTTCTTTACGTTTATTTTTATACCCTCCACCACCACAAATGGTGAACGACGGTATATATAACTTTGTCAATCCGTGTGTAACACTGAGAAATACTCATCTGAGACCCAATAAAGTATAAATATTCTTGGTCCTTACGAAATTCAAAGTCGATTGAGCCATGTCCGTCTGTCTGTCTGTCTGTGTAAAACACTCTCACGTCCAAACGACACAACCGAAATCACATAAAGTTTTCAAAAACCTGTTTATAGTTCTCTTAAGCAGTTTGGTAATGAAAATCAGCAAAGTCTGTATAGTAGAACAAGAGTTGTGCATAAAAATGTAAGACAACCTCCATAAAAAATTGATATTTTCAAAATTTTTTCTTGCTATTTTTTTTAAATATATTGCAAATAATACCATGAAATTTTGTGTAAGTTGTTTTATGATAAAAAAGAAAGTGTGAGGAAAATAGTAAGAATAGGTCCATGATTTCTTATAGCCCCCATACAAAAATCTTCTCGAAATATTGCTCAATTATATATAAATGCATATAAAATTAGAATATCTATATAAAATTCAGCAGGAATAGGTTTCATGCAAAAAGAAATCGCAAAACGAAATTTTTTTTAGTGTAGTTTCCGTATTTCTTATTACGTTTAGGTGGAGGGTATTAAAGATTCGGCACAGCCGAATATAGCACTCTTTGTTTTTATTATTTTTGTAACACACCCAAAAAAACATCGAAAATTGAAAGATGTTGGAAAAAAAGTCTAAAATCTTTCAAAAAAAAAAAAAAAAAAAAGTTCATTTGCCTTGTCTGCGGTTTTCGTTTTTATTTTGTGTGAACAAAAATTCTACTGACCCAGAGATCTTTGACATCTTTGATCACATTTTATACGAGAATGAATGTAAAAAAAGTTATTTCTCTTAAATTTTTTCCAACGTTTCACATTGAATTTCAATAAAGTCTTATTTTTTTTCTTTGATTCGTTTGCTTGGGTTGGCTTTGTTACTTCTGGGAATTGGGTATTTTTCCTCAAATTCGTTGGTTGATGTATTTTACATGTGAAAAAGCTTACGTGCTTTAGAATGCGAGAACGTCTTAACTACGCAAAATTATTTACCCAGTTGAAGAAAACTTTTAATAATAAGATCTGTCTGTCTTCTATAAATAAATGTGGGTAGACAGGAATTATGATTTTGTACTAGTGACTGGCATTAGATGTAAAGAAAATGAATCAGGATGTTATAAAATCATTTGAATTTAAACAATCAAATTATATATGTATCAGTGCGGGAATAAAGTATTATTACCTAAGAAGAGCTTTTTTTTAATCTAGCCCAAAAGCCAAGTCAGTGTATACATATATGTAATACTTTTAGCACTAATTGCAAGCAGTTATGCCATCAGAAAAGTAGTAGTGTGAACAGCACTTAAGAACTTGGTTTACATAAACTCCCAGACTAGGGAACACCATAACCATTTACCAGATCACGTTCGCTCCTTGCAAAATGCATGGAATATAACAGTTAACCCTTAATCAAACACCAAAATGTGTTCACTTAAGCGAACCCCAGGGCCTAGCTGAGATGTTTTATATTTTGTATGGATGTAAATTAAAAATCTTCAATTTCATTATGAATTTCTAACTCGTTCCCAATATCAAAAACGTCGTCTTCATTTCCATCAACCTCATTCTGAATTTCGTTTTCTTGCCTCTGCCAATCTATCTATTGTAATTATGTTTATTTAATAAGTATAAAATTATAAGTATGAAAGTCTTGACAAATTTGAATACAATAAAACCAATGAACTACTAGCTCTGTATAATAAATAATTTAACAAAGTACGAAAAGATAAAGTTTATTTTCAATACAATCTATTTTCAATACTATCATAATAGTTAGGGTCAGATTTTGAAACAGTTTCAAAGATTTTGTCTACTTCAGTACTCATTGTAACAAGTGTATAGTGTTAACTGCCAACACAACAATAAAAAACTTATTTCTGAAACGTACAAGCACATTGATTCTGTTTTTTATACAAAACACAAAATACTCGTATATAGTAATAAATTGTTTTAATCTCTTTCTCTTTTGTTTTGATTTTATTTGCTGCATTCTCTACATAATAGAGTAGGGCCAGGCTGGGATCTGGTGTTACAAACATGTTGAGAGTAATTAGCACGTCTACAGATAAAAAATTTTAAGTTTTTTTTAATTGTTTTTTGTACAAAACAACTTCATTGAAACCTAACGGGCTCCGCCTAAGATGTCTAAGTAAAAAACTATAAAAATGTACAAAAAAGCCTGACCAGGTCCTGGTGTTCGCTTAAGGGTTAAACAGTATAGTTGATATTACTAGGGACTTTGAACGTTTGTCAGTAAACTCTAAGAACAACTGAAGGACACTCAGATATTGGTGATATTCCAACAGGAGACCATGTCATTTCGCCATGTCTTTCTCAGTTTCAATGTCTCAGATGTTGTGATCTAAAGACTTAATCGCAATTTTATCAATGTTCTTTAGTTTCTCTTCTTCGAGTAATCTAATCGCGTATTCTAATTATTCTTTATACATATGTATGTATGTATGTATATTTAAATACCACATGTTGAGGCAACGTCATTAAGAGTGCAGAAGCTGGATTCATCAATTTGTTTTACCAACAACGTGCCTCAGTGGTTAAGCCTTAGTCTGGAATGCTGGAATTATTGAGGCACTGTTGGAAAGTTGGTGCAATCGGTTCTGGTACATTGTGTCCTTGACCTTATTACAGTGGTAATAGACATTGCCACAATACCTGCGTTACAAACTTGCTGGTGGTGTAGTGTATAAAATTAAACATTGTGTCAAGAGCAATAACAAATGTTCACTTGTTTCAAAAACATACAAAATTGCTTATAATAATAGTTGTTCAGCTACAACATAAATTCATATTGAAATTAATGTGAAATCATTTCTTTAATATCAATAATAATTTGTTGCTATTAGGTTTATTGTAATTTGTTTATCACAAAAAAATTATGCTGTTATGCTCTCTTTCTCATTAAATTCAAATATCGTAAATTCCAAGAATGATAGAATAAAGATTACGCCAATGCGCGTAAAATTTTAAAATGTTCTGCGCATTTAGGCCCTGTGACGTCACACATTCTGTGTTTCTATTGGCTAATTTTTTCTCACTTGTTTTTTTACTCATGTTTTGCTTGCATTTGCTCACTGCACTCTTCATGTTTATAATTTTTGTTGTTTTTTTTGTTTGTTTTTCTTTTTTAAACAGATTTTATTTTAGAACTCTCAGAGATTTCAATTGCAAGGTTGCCAACTATCACATAAAACATAAATTTTTCGCAAGAAATTTTAATTCTAACACATGAAACATTATTGGTAACCCTTAGAATGGCCCTTCCACGTCACATAACGGGAAATCATGCGCATGGCGTAATCTTTATTTTATCATTCTTGGTAAATTCCACAATTAAAATTTACTTATTTTTTTCTCTTTGTTAAACAAAAGAATTGGCATTGCAATTTTGTATATAAAGCAAGCAAACAAACAAATTGAGATTCATATTTCTGATCCTATACCGTTGCAATAAAGAATGTGATACTTTTTCGCATTTACATTTTTTTAATTAGAATTGAATTTTTGTAAATAAACATTTTGTAATTGAATTAAAAACGAATGGTTTTATTTTCGAAATATGTAAATAAATTGTGTTTCACCGTGTGTTCGATTTTACGGGAATCATTCAATTTAACATAATTTTCGTTCGAAAAATACGTGTGCTCGTTTTCACGTCATACAATAGTAATAGTTGGGGATTATTGACCAGAACTATTATTATGGTGTAACTTGATTTTCTAAATTGACTTTTTACCTTTTTCGAATTTTAAAGGGTAAAAATATAAAAGAAAAATTATTATAACAAATAATAATTATATACATATGCACATATATCAATTGCATCAACTAGTCTTAATTACCTTTACAGAATTGTCCTTAATATGCATTTATCTGTGTATGTCTGTAATTTCAATTATTTAAATATTTAATTTTTTTTTTTTTGGTTTTTTTAACAATATTTTATATAAAAATACATATTAAAGTCATGCTCAATATTTGTCTCTGTATTACGAATTTCCTCAATAATTTTTGAAGACAAGAATTTTTTAAGTGGGTTGGAAAATTATATTGGCGTATAAAAAAGAAAATAAACTGAAAACAAAATATGCATAAACAAAGAAAAATACCGAAAAATATGAGTTTTATTTGTTTGCTAACGTAACATATGGATAAATAAATATGTACATACATATTTATGTATGAATGTATATTTACACTACTGGCAATTCAAAAATACTTACTATGTACTCGCACATTGTACACCGTACACATATAATACGAATTTTATCTTGTAACTTGTTATTCAAGACAGCAAGGTTTGGTATTTAGTTATTTAAACAACAAAGAATTCAGTTTATGTGTAAGTAAGTATATGAACGTGTGCTATTTAATATAGTACGATTACATCGTGTACCACACATGTGTAAACAATGTATGTTTTCATATGCATGTAAGTATGTTTGTAAAGTGACATTTACCATACATAAATATGACAATTTTATTTTTGCTTTTTTTTTATTTTCTCGGTTAGTAAAACAAGGAAATGTTTTTCTTTTTCAAATATTGCCAAAAATAATAATAATACACAAGTAGGTACATAGTTACTCAAATGTATGTAAATACCCTGCAGTCCTTGAAACAATGTTAAATTTGTTTAAAGTACATAGAATGAATAATAACGGTGAGTTTAACACAACATTTACTTTTTACATAAATCATTTATGTATGGAGCCAAAATTGTATAAAAAATTTTAATTAAAAAATTAATTAACGCCCTAATTGAATTTAATTATTCATACAAAATTTGAATTAAGATAATTGCTTCATTAACAGTTAATTGTTCTAATAATTGTTAAAATTAAAAATACAACCCTGTTACAAGTGTGTTTAGTTAGCACAATAATACTCAATCAACAAACTTTGTGGAAATTTGACAACTGAAATTTAAATAAATGCAAACACAGAATGGAGGGTCAAGTTGAATGTAAGTTTTTAATATAAAATTTGTTAAAAAATTCTAAATAAATAAAAATTACTCATTTTTTTGAGAATTTTTAAATGCTTATTTTTTCTTTTTTTAATAAATACAAACTTTGAATCAGAATTTACACAATTAAAATATAAACAATTTTTTTTGTCAGCTGCTGTCAAACGCTAATTAAATTAGCAATATTGAGCATATGTGAACACTTTTTAATTAACCAATAATTGACTCTATTAAAAATGCTAGTCTGAACACGATATTACTTACTAGAAACAGATATTCCGCACTAGTCCATGATCTAAATATTATTTTTGGAATACACATAACTTAAAGCATTTTTTTTGATTTTCTTGTGAATAACTAATTAGCTTTTTTGTTTGCGAACAGTAATAAAGAGGCAACCACTTGACAATTGCTGCTAAAAAAGTTCAAAAACTAAATGTCTATAACGATTATACACTTTAAGGGATACCAGTAGAGTTAAAGCAAACTAGTGTTGGTATAAGTAGGAATGTAGCAATTACTACGCTTACAACTGCAGGGTATTACTTGAGTTAAATACATATTTACGACAATATTGCGTGAATGTAATAAAATGAACATTTGCATAAAAGACCCAAATAATTTTTTAACTTGTAATATAAAAACCACAAACAAAACAATAATCAATAAATATCTAAAGTTGACATTAGAAAAGCCAAGTTTATGGTAATCCCGAAGATAACTTTAATCTCAAGTCGTACAAGATTGATTTAATTACGCATGCATTACTGTATGCTACAATTATTGCCAAAAGGATATTAGCTCTCTGAGCTTGGCTGCTCAAACAGTACATACATTGTATTGATAGTAGAAAAATAGGTTATGGAAATGCAGCAAGATTTTCTTAACTGTTTTTTTACTATAAGAATTCTACTTATAAAGTACAAGACATAAACAATTTTTATCAAAGTTCAGACATTTTCTGAATATAAGACTCCTTTACATGATAACAAAATAGTTAAAAAGTGTTCTTAAATTATTACTAGATTGATTTAGAAGTCATAATTATCTTTCACCTGGTGCATATAAATAAATTTATTTTGATTTTTTTATAACACATATTTTTGTTAACAATTAAATTACCAATATTCAAAGTATTATTTTATTAGTGGCATTATTTTAAATGTGTTTAAAATAAAATTGCAATATTTTTTTTATTTTATTTTAAACAACTTGAACCTGAGTCATAAGTAATTGAACTTTTGCACCATGTGTGCAGTCATTTGTAGTTTCGGTTCTTTTTTTTAACAAATAGTGTCATTTATAAATATTTTCTGTGCTGCTTAAAACAATTTGTTTTTACAAAAAATATATGTACTCGTAAAATAAAATTATTATTAAGCAATATATGTATTAACCCTAAATATGTGTTTTCATGTAAATGTTGCCATTGATTTTAAGAGAGAAAAAATTAGGAAACATGAAAATTACGTGCACACCTGGACCCAATTCATTGCACAGTCCATGATTAGTCAATATTGAATTTTATTGAAATTGCATATTTTATTACTTGTTTATTTGAATGGGAACATACACAACAATTTTGATATTTTGTTTTTTACTATTGTGAATAAACAAACCTTCAAATATATGTATGTATATCAAAATTAACTAAATAGTGTGGATTACAATGAGTCAATAAATACGCCAGGTGGTAGAGAACTGGTCGCGTCATTGGTACATCGGTGGTAGGTACTGATTCTAGATAGTCTTCAAACTTTTTATAAAAGAGACTGGCCACTTTCATATGGCGATGTTTAGCATCACTTGGGCACTTTGTAATAGCTCACGGAAAGAAATTGAGGGTGCTGTTGCTTAATTAATTAGCGCAGTTGATCATTAAGCATGAGTTGGTATTTTTAGCCTGGGTTCGATTCCCAGCCGCTGCCACTCAAACAACATCAGTTTCTGATAATTATTAGTTTTCTTCTATCTATCATAACTAATATTTATCACAGCGCCCTCCTTCCGTGGTAGATCATTCAAACCCCACCAAAATAAAATAATTAAATAAACGCTATAAAATCAAGCTTTAACTTTAATGCGCCCTTTCCAAAGAAAGTAACGCAAGTATATATAGGTGCATATTAATTGCCTGAGTGTTACTTCTCTTTAAAAAAAAAAAATTTAAAAATTCCTAAGGGAAGTTCTACCAAAGGAACACGGCAATGTCCTAGAAGAAGACTCTGTAAAACACGAAACTAATCCACAATCATATGTTCTGTTTTGGACATTTTAATACTGTTTATAAGATTGAACAGAAATTAATTTATTCTATTTTTAAACAGATTTTTACCCTGCCTTTACACATACAATTACTTGCATGCAAGTGCCGTGTACGTATTATATACGAAAACTTATTCGAAAAACTCGACTAGCTCTGCAAGTGAAAAAATGTGAGTGTATTAGTAAAAAAGTGTGAATGTAATGACTTTTTCGAACTTGCACTTGCATGTGTAAATGCCGGGTTAAACATAATTTTTATACCCTTCACCAACACAGTGGTGAATTACATTTGTCATTCCGTGTGAAACTTTAATAATATTCATCTGAGACCCAACTATATATTATATATTATTGAACCTTATGAAATTCTAAGTCAAATAAGCTTTGTCCGTATGTCTCTCCATGTAAAACACTCTTACATCAAATACATAAGTAAAGTTCACAAAATTCCCAGAAAAATGTTTTTGCCCTTATTCATAAAACTTACAACAGGTTTATAAAACAAATTTGGTATGGAAATTTGCTTTATAAACCTGTTATAAACCTGTTGTAAGTTTTTATGTATTTTGGCAGGCAGATACCACAACCAGAGTTATGGACCAAAATGTAAGACAACCTCCATCAAAATTTGATATTTTTTTTATTGAAAATGCCATCAAATTTCGTAGACGACATTTCTTTGAAAAAAAGGAGCAATTGCGATTTAAAGAATAAGAATCGGTCTATGATTTCTCATAGCTCCCTCAATTTCTCAAATTCTTTTTCCGAAATTTAAGAAGATCAGCCCTGGATTTGTCATAGCTGCCATTTCCGAAATACAATTTAACCCATCGATATCAAACCAACTATTATACAGATTATATTAATCTAGAAATAATACTAATATCAGTTATACGGCAATTACGAGTATGCTATTGGATTTTGTAGTCAATAATAGGCAATAGCTCCCGTCTCAAGTCTACTTCCAGGTAAAACAACCAAACATACGACTCTATATAAAGTTATTGAGATGAAATTCAACCAAAATAGGCAGTTTATAAAATTTGTGATAATTTCTCTCACTTTCCACTGTGCACTGTGTCTTTTTTTGAAAATTATGAGGTGTTCTGAATCCAACATTGTTTTTATTATTTAAAATTATGCTTCATTTACTGACTTATTGATTTGAGTCTCAAAACTTCTTTCACCCTCCCACTGTGGTCTTAAACCCCTCTAAAATGTAATCTTGTATAGTTAAAATAAAGCGTTGTTGGTTTCTACACTCCTTTAAAAATGTATCTTTTGTGCAAATTATTTAAAAAATCCTTTACTTAGTTTTCTCATTTTTTGGAATATTGCGTGCTACTAACAAAATGAATTATTATATCCAAAATACAAACAACCAACAAATATTTCAGTTTGTTGGCTTATAAAGTATGACAGAATGATATAAAAATAAAACCACAATAATATAGTTAATTAGAATATTAAATATTAAGGTTTGTCATTTATTTTCACAGAATTTACCATGAAATGTGTGTAATTAATATCTTTTATTTCGCATTGAAAAATATTCCCTTTGCATCTAAAGCAAATAATATTAAATTTTAAAAAAGGCATTACATCCTGGGTTAATTACAATTAGTCACTATTTATGTGACAAATGGCTGTTGTAAGTAGAGTGACAAAATCGTCAAGAGTAAGCAATTATAATCGGATTAGTTGAATAACGAAAAACTAAGAATGAAATACAATTTTAGTTAATAGCGCGACAATGAGATTTTTTAGAAAAAGAGAAAGGATTTTATTGTTTCTAGCTTGGGTGTGTGAATATTTGTCAGAGCATTTTACTATGACAAATGTTGAACTAGTATAATTTTACTGGGAGAAGTTTCTGCAGTTTGAAGTCAAATTTACAATCATTTGCATTTAAATTGTACAAAAGATATACATATATTTTACATAATAAGTATTGCATAATATGAAATAATTAGTAATTAATCTTAATAAAATGTTATCCGGTTAAGGGAAATAGATGAAAGGGAAGTTTTTCCAGCAAAAAAAAAACACTCATAGGTAAAACTTAACACGGTTGCTTAAGTGAGCTTTTGAAACAGAAAAGTTTTTACAAAAACGAATTAAATTACTTGAAACAACAAATGACACTCTTAAAGTTTAAATTTAGTTTTGATGGCAGGAGAAAGTTTTGTCACAATATAAAAAGTAAAAGTAGGGGGTGAATGACATAAAGGAATATTTTTTATTTTTAAAAAACTATATTGTAAGTAACTGTAAGAATTGTTATTTCTTTTAAAGTGTGTATAAATAATTTATATATATGTATGCATGCATGTAAGAATAAAATTCGTGATTGAAATCATAGCGTCAACTTTACTTAAGAACTGTAACAACACTTAGGAAGCTATAAGAATATACAGCGAAATGCATTATTGTATTGGAACAATAGCAGTGGCAAGCTGCTATTGGTTCAAGTTTTAGAGACATGTATTCTTATATGTAGTCTATACTCAATATTATCCCTTATGTGATTGACAAAAAAAAACAACATACACCCGGGTACCTCCTTCATACAAATCTTATGAAAAACAATCCATTTTGCAACAAAATTTGAAATAACTATTACAAACATTTAAATAAAGGGTGTCCCAACTAGAACGCAATTCTTAAATTTTAAATAAAACACAGATATTTAAAAAAAATCGTGAAACTTTATTATATCGTAAAGTATTTCGATAAAATTTGGTACGGGATATTTTTTCGGCCCAAGGATGAACGGCATAAAAACTGTTGGAAATCAGTACATTATTTCACCTGGCCCCCATACATACGAATTTGGGGTTTATCGATCATAAATGTTTGAATCATGCAAGTATCCAAACAAATTTCGTGGTAAATAAAGCCAAATCACGTCTACAAGTTTTGTGCAGATCGCTATATAATTACTTGTAGCTCCCATATAAGGCCCACATCCGAAAATCACTTTCAAGAGCATAACTCGCTCAAAAATGTTGGTATACAAATAATATTGAACGCAAATATATTTCATATGTATATAAATAATACGGTACAATTTTATTATGATCAGTCCATAATTAGTCGAAACTCCCATATAAGACCCTCTTCGTAATTCACTTTAAGCTCCATAAATCGTTTAAAAGTATTTATATCGAGATAAAGTTTAACACATATAATACTTATATTCACAGACATCGTGACTTTACATTTTTGGATGATCGGTCCACAATAGGGTATATCTCCCATATAACGCCCATTTCTGAAAAACTCTTTTATACATATACTGGGTGTAGGGTATTATATGGTCGGGCTTGACCATACTTTCTTACTTGTTTTTAGTTCTATTAAAACGATCCCATTCTAAAGCCTACAACTACAATATGTTTGCAACACTTACTATAACAAATTTATTTCATATTTTATATATTATTGACCATTTGGTTGTGTATTTGTGTAATTATTATACCCAGATCAGATCATCATTATTACGAGCAGTAAAATAAAACATTGGTTGGTTGTTTAAGTAAAAATATTTTATTGTTTGTTTTTATACTAATTTTGTGCTACGAATATAATTTTCGTTTTATTGTTGAATCTGATTTGTTCATGGTTTAAATAAATATTTTATTGCGGAATTCTATTAAAGGCAAACTCATAGACATAAGAGAATTATAACTCCAACGATAATTTAGACGTACTGCAAAACAGTAATGGTGGACGGAATAAATGACTGACTGTATGAGTAAAAGTATGGTTAGATACAAGTATGTTGTGCTGTCATTTCTTCAGCTTCTAGCTTAATGCCACTTACTGAATTCACTGACAAACACACTCGAAAAATGTGTACATTTTAAGCTACCAAAACAACAATGCAAAGATATAATTTTGTCATTTGACTGTTCGGATGTGTTATCACATTATTAAGTCTTATTACAGTTAACGGGTTTCTTTATTATTCTTTTATTTCTGGTAGAATACAATCAGTCAGTCAGAATTCGTACAATGAATTACCGAATTTATATTGTCATCTACCGCCTGGGTGTGTTTGTGTGCTATCATTGTACAGTGATGAGCAAAATGAATAATGCAAAAGTATTATAACAAAATTAAAAACTTCGGCATATGACATTTTTTTGAGAATTATTTAAACAAACATATTTACAATACATATTATGTATTATTATTACAGTACAAATATTAGTGTTCATATAAAATACTACAAAATTAGGTTTCGTATATACGAAAATCACATACATAATTTTATTATTTTGTTATTTGTCCGATATAGGGCATATTTCCCACATATACTCTAAGACTCATAAATCTATAGAAGTATTAATTTCGAATAAATATTTTAAAGTTTTACAACGATCCGGTCCATACTTATGTTCCCAGATCATAGCGACCTCCATCAAATCTTACTTTCGAAAAACAGTTGACAGTGCAAAACTTTTGCAGCGTCAATATCGAACAAATACTTTGTTTGCTTTCTAAGAGAAATAAATCTGATTTAAGTTTTGTTAACCCAACTTTTGTGTGAACGATGACACAAACATCAAGTCGAACGTAAACGTACACATTTTAATTTAAAAATTAGGTTTTACAGTTTTCAACTCTGAAAAGATTATTGTTAAAATCAGTCACATCGTATTTGACAAACGTAAACTCAGTCGAATAAAAGTTTTTGAAATATAGCAATCCTATTCTATTTTATTAAAACGACTCTACTTAAGTGTTCGCACGTAGTGAAATACCACGTAAACCAACCATTCTTTAAAGACATTCCTATCTGAGTTAAATGTTAAAATGTTAGATATGAGTAGTATGGAACTGGGGAGGCAAACTGCCTCCCCAGTTGTTTTCGTGCCATGAAGATGAAAAAATTTTTTGGTGCAATGAAGATGAAAAATTTTTTGTTTTGTAGACAAGAAGAATTTTTCGTTGCTTTGTTTTGTTAAATTGGTTTCGTTTTTTTTTTTTTATTTGCTTTAGTTGCAGTTTTGTGTTTTTTCGTTGTTTTGTTTGTTGAATTAATTTGATTTTTTATTGCTTTAGTTGCATTTTTTTTTTTTGTGTAGTAATTTGTAATGCAGTTATAATAGGGAGGTTAATATTATTTCATTTAGTCTGCATTAGGAGGACTAAAATTTTGTAAACTTTGAGTATTAGTAGAGAAAATTAAATTTTTCCGAAAATATTTGAGTAAAACTCAAGGAGGCAAACTGCCTCCACAGTTCTTTTCGTGGCATGAAGATGAAAAAAAAAAAAAATTTTGGTACAATGAAGATCAAAATTTTTTTTGGTGATTTAGTCTGCATTAGGAGCAATAACATTTTGTAAACTTTGAGTGTTAGTAGAGAAAATTAATTTTTTTCTGAAAATATTTGAGTAAAACTCAAAATTAAAAATTTTTCTTATTCAAAAATTGATATAAAAAGTCATTCTGTAGATTGTTTTTTGTCATTAATCTGTAAAGATATAAATACCAAGTACAAAAATAAGAATTCAATTAGATATTCGTTTTTATAAAGTGCATAAAAAATGAGTTCCGCAAAAGTTACTAGTGCTGAAATTGTTGCAGCTTTTAATAAATTGAAGACAAAACCTTATCTATCTACTAAAGATTTACAATCATCAAAGCCACATAAAGTTTTATGCATGTTTCGTCAAAAGACCAAATATGGAAACGTTGTAATTGCAGAACTAGAAGACGCTTTGCTATACCTCCCAAAACAATACAACAATTTGAATGATAATGTGATTGAAGGAATTGCTAATGAAAAATTTATACTAACGAAGAAGTTGGAAAATAAAAATTATGTCCTAGAATTGGAAGAGTCAATCCCGATCGTTGAGACTGACAACGATGTTGATGATAGCTTTTTCATCCCTAATTCACAACCTTTTTTTAGTTGGGAAACACCAAAAGTATCTAGAATTAATTAATGTGTATAACTATAAATGTATATGTATATAAGTTTAAATAAAAATTGTATATAAATGTTAAAATTTTAAAAAATATATTCATTCAATCTAAAAATTATTATTAGTAATTAATTGTGTCTACTGCAAAAAATGTTTCAAAAATTGTTTATTTTTTTAAATGATTTTGATGACTATATTTTTCCTGAACATAAACAATTGATAGAATGTTTTTTAAAAATGGATAAAAGATCAAATCACGATGAGATAACTAATTCTATTCATGGTGTACATTATACAAGTTGTCCATGGTCGAGGAATGATGCCACTGAGGGTCCAGATAACTGCAGTTGTATGATATATGATAAACTAAAATGCAATATAGATGATATAATAAACAAATATTATTTATTGTCAAAACGTCTATAATACTTTAAGAAAAATTATTAAATAGTTTATAAATTTATGGTAATATTGAAAAACTAAATGTTTTGAAAATAAATGTTGTATATAAAACTGTTAAACTTTGTTTTATTTTCCTTATAGTTTTATTTTGTTTTAAAACTAAAACTATATATATAAATTCAACTACGAATATTTTTAAAGCATTAATAAGTTAGCACTTTTTTAGAGTTTATTGACTTTATAGAAAAAACTTTGCTGACTTTTCTTTGTAAAATTTAATTAATATGTATATATAACATTTTCAAAAAAAAATGTTGAATAAGCAATTTTAGGTAAAGCATTATTTTATTGTTTTCATTAGTCTATTGACATATTTGCAAGTGACAAAACCGTTGAAAAGGAAAATTTAAAAAAATGATGTTTGAGTGCAAATTTTGTAAATCGCTTTTTGCTGAAAAGGAAATGTTAAATGAACACGAATTCCTTCACTGCTCGGAATGTGGAAAATGGTTTTCTAACCGAAGTCATTTGCAGGAGCATGAGAGATCTCATGCTTCTGTATCCACCAACAATAAAATTGGAAGGTTAATTAATGATCCTTCAGGTTTGAAGCAATTTAAATGCTTCAAATCGGCATTTAAAGGAAGAATACAAGGATACGTATATCAGAATAAACAAGAGGATATACTTCATCCCAAAGAATTTTTCGATGTCATAAATGAGGAGCTAAAAATTATAATAATAAGTTCATTAAAGACATATATAACATTCAAGTTTAATATGGAACTTGAATGTCAATATGTTAAAATTAAAGAAGACAACCTAGAACTGTGTTCCATCACTCATCGCTCAAAAATGTCTTTGATCACATTGAGCGACAATATTGAAGAATCCCTAAAGTTGCATTATGATCATATAAGCAACAAAATGAGTGAATTTCAGGAAAGGGATAGTGGATGGTCACTAATTTGGATGAAGCAGCTTGAAATTAATATTAATATGGCTTCATTTACACGTGGATCGAAGTTCATCCCATTGCCGATGTGGGTGAAGAAAAAGCAAGCATGCTTTAATGTGAATAATGAAGACAATTATTGTTTCAAGTGGAGTGTAATAGCCGCATTCGTAAATAATAAATCCAAATTGACTGAAATTAATATAAATGACGCTACAATAATTATAGAAGAAGAGGAAATAAATTTTAAGAATTTGAAATTTCCGTTAAAATTAAAAGATATAAGAATTTTTGAAGAAAATAACCACAATATTAGTATAAACGTTTTTGGTTGTGAGAACAATAATATTGTTGGTCCATACTACCTCACCAGCAAGGTAAAAGAGCGGCATATAAATCTTCTTTTATTAACGGATGAGGAATGGTTCCACTATGTCTTAATTACAGACATTTCAAGGTAATTTAAACATAACCTTTACAATTTTTGTTAAATATATTAATTTTTACTTTAATTTTCTAAAAATTATTTTTAGGCTATTAAGGAATAGTTTAACTTCTCATAAAGCAAGAGTATACCTATGTAATGCCTGTCTTCAGTACTCTCAAAATGAAAAGTTAATTCGGGATCATGAAGATAGCTGCAGAAAAGTAGTGTCGAAGATGCCAAAGGAAGATGAATGCATACTACACTTTAAAAATTACCAAAAGCAGCTAGACGTACCATTCGTTGTGTATGCGGATTTTGAGGCATATTTGGAAAAATTAGTTAACTGCGACATATCTGGTAATATACAAAAACATATAGCATGTGCCTTTAGTTATTATATAAAGTGTAGTTATGATGATAATTTGGATAGGTTTAATATTTATTTTGGTAATGATGCACCTACTAAATTTATAGATAATTTAATAAGAGATACAAAAGAAATTTATGAAAATTATTTAGCTAAAAATATATCTATGACCGGACTTACAAATGACGAACAAATTCTACATGATCTCTCAACAATATGTCATATATGTGAGAAAAGCTTAGGAGATGACAAAGTACGCGACCACTGTCACTTGACTGGTAAATATAGAGGTGCAGCCCATAACTCTTGCAATCTTCTTTATAGAACAGCTAATTTTATACCAGTATTCTTTCATAACTTTTCTTCTTATGACTGTCACCTATTCATGAAAGAACTCTCAAACTTTGAAGGTGATATAAAAGTAATTCCCCTTAACAAAGAATTATATATATCTTTATCAAAGTATATACCAATCAATGAAAAGAAGTGTTTTGAAATTCGCTTTTTAGATTCTTGTAGATTTATGGCTTCTAGTTTAGAATCACTTGCGAATAATTTAAATGATGATGATTACCATATTCTCAAAAAAGTTTTCATACAAAAGCAAGATTTTAATCTGATTAGAAGAAAAGGAGTGTTTCCATATTCTTACATTGATTCAATGGAGCGTTTTAATGAACAAAGTCTTCCCACGAGAGATAAATTTTATAATATATTGAATAACTCTGAATGCACAATTGAAGACTATGAGCATGCCCAAACTGTTTGGAAAACGTTTAAATGCAATAACATGTTGGATTACACAAAATTATATTTAAAAACAGATGTTCTGCTTTTAACTGACATTTTTCAAAATTTTAGAAAAATTTGCAAAAATATTTATAAACTCGATCCATGTCAGTATTATACTGTACCAGGATTATCATGGGATGCTATGCTAAAAACGACAAAAATCGAGTTAGAACTACTTACTGATATAAATATGTATAATTTTATACAAAATGGCATCAGGGGTGGTTTGGTGCAATGCTCTAAAAGATATTCGAAAGCAAATAATAAATATTTGGAAGATTTTGATAATAGTAAACCATCGGAATATTTAATGTACCTAGATGCCAATAACTTATACGGTTGGGCAATGTCTGAATATCTCCCATATGGAGAATTTGAATGGATTTATGATGAGGAATCATTAAATTATCTAGATGTAACTAATATATCAGATACATCATCTATTGGTTATTTTTTGGAGGTAGATTTAGACTATCCTCAACACTTACATGAATCACACAACGATCTTCCGTTTTGTCCAGAAAACAAAATTGTTGGTGATTCCAAATGTAGGAAGCTTATTGCAGACTTGACATGTAAATTAAAATATCAAATCCATTACAGAGTTCTTAAACAATGTTTGAAGAATGGTTTATTATTAAAAAAAATCCATAGGGCATTAAAATTTAAACAATCACCATGGTTAAAAGAGTACATAGACCTAAACACTTTCCATAGAACACAAGCAAAAAATTCCTTCGAAAAAGACTTTTTTAAACTGCTCAATAATTCCGTTTATGGAAAAACCATGGAAAATGTGCATAAACGCAAAGATGTAAAAATTGTTACAAATTGGGAAACAACAAGATGCAATCATTTAGGAGCTAGAGCACTAATATCTAAACCAAATTTCTCAAGTATCATTCAATTTTCTGAAAATATGTTTGCAGTTCAGCTAAAAGTTGTGCAAATAACTTGCAATAAACCCATTTATTTAGGTTTTGCTGTTCTAGAACTATCTAAATGGAAAATGTATGATTTCCATTATCAATACATGAAACCAAAATTTCAATCTAATTTAGCACTTAATTATATGGACACTGACTCATTTATATATACCATAAAAACGGAAGATTTTTATAGTGATATTCGTGAAGATATTGCATTAAGATTTGATACATCTGAGTATCAGCATAATAACAAGTTTAATCTCCCAATATTAAACAAAAAAGTTCTTGGTATGATGAAGGATGAGAATCATGGAAAAATAATGAAGGAGTTTGTGGGACTTCGATCAAAAATGTATTCATATAAAACAGTTGATATGAATGAAGTAAAAAAATCAAAAGGTGTAAAAAAATCTTGTATAAAAAATTTTTCTCTTATAGATTATAAAAAATCATTGTTTGAAAGAAAAATTATTTCTGATTCAATGAATACATTTAGATCAAAGTTTCATCAGTTGTATACACAGAAGTTGTATAAAGTTGTCTTGAGTTATGCGGATGATAAAAGAATTATTGCATCCGATCAAGTAAATACATATGCTCGTGGACATTACAAACTGAAATCTGACTATGAAAACTTTTTTATGGATGAAGACGATGATATATTTTTAGATATTGATGATGATTATACAAATTTTTTAAAACATTCATCTGATGATGAATATTTAATGAACATAGATGTTTAATTCATATATTTAATAAAAGTGCTGTACATATTTATATATAGTTATTTATTTATTTATTTATTAATATTTATGTTAAATGAATAATATACATGAATATACTTAAATATATTTCAACATATGTAAATAATAAAACAATTTTATACATATATTTTAATTATTAAATGTGTTTTATTTTAAATATTTTGCCATGGTACATTTTCAGTTTCATAATCTAATTTTTTTCGATTTCTAGTCATTCGTGGAGAATATTGATATGGTAAAGTTGATTGCTTCAAATTTTTATGATTTTCATCTTTTAATAATATTCTTATTTTTGGTGATCCCTTATTTGAAAAATTTTTAAGTCGTTTAGCTACTGAAGATGCTGAAGTAGGATTGAATTTTTGTATTGTTGTATCCATATCAACTTGATCATCAATATCATCAGTAGCATAAACATCCTCAGGTAAATTTATATTCGATTGTATTCCAATACTAGTTGACTCTGGATTCATTGTTTGAGTTTCAGTATGTTTTTTATATATTTTTCTTGTTTGGGTTTCATTATCGCGTAAATTATTCTTTGCATTACTTGTATTCTGAAATAATGTTTTTTGCTTTCCAATTAAAAATTTGGAAAGCTCTTGTTTAATATAATACCATTTGTTAATATCTTTAAGTGTATGCGATGCGTAAATTGGTAAAAGTTTTCGATGTAAAAAATCAGAATCAGAATATTTTGTTTGAAATTTATCATAAGTTGATGGATTAAGAACGATAAGTTTTGATAAATTATTTGACATTTTCTAAAATTTTCCCAATGATTCCACTTAATACTGAAGAAATTATGACTGGTAAAAATCCACCCTTTTGAATAAGATGTTTCCTCTTTTGTTTCAAAGAAGTTTGTGAGGAACAAACTTTTCTAATCGTATTCTTATATGGTTTTATTTTATCAAGAACTGTTCTATTGATTTTATGGTTTTTGTTAATAACGTTAAAAAGAATTTCATATATAGTTTTAATAACCACATCATCTACATGTTTTAGTATTGCATTTCGTAGTTTAGGCTCTGCTTTTTTAAGGACGTAAAGAATATGCTTGTTCTCCTTTAATAATTTTAGATTGGAGCTCATTATTTATATTTGCAAATATTGAGTAATGACTATTATTAAAAATATCAGTTCTAAATCTTAAGGCGTTGTGTATTTGTTGAGTAAGGTCTATTAATAAATAACCATGAGCATGTTGTGTACATTTATTATATACATCAACCAAAGCTTTCGAATTTTCAGGATATACTTGACGAGCTAAATGTTGAAATTGTAATTTGTCTCTAGGATTTTTAAACATTACTACATATTTTGAATTTAAGGAAATATCTCTTGAATAAGCGCCTTTATGAAAAATGTTTTGTGTTACTAAGATTACAGCTAAGTTTCGATGATGGGATCCCTTAGTAAAGAGTTCACAAATTTGTTTACTAGATGTTTCAAGCATTAAATCATCTAATATTATCAAAGTTGACTCTTTCTCATTAGTATTAAAATTCTCCGGAATTCCTTCAATAAACTCTATATTTTTAATTTTTGGAAGTGAATTTTTTTCAGCAAAACACCATATAATTCGATCTATATCTTCGGATATTAAGTGTTGATTTTTTAACAAATTTAAAATAAATGTAGATTTTCCACATCCTGAGGGACCGCAAACCATCATTGTGAATGGATATATAAACTGTTGAAACATGTTTACACTTTCATAAACAACATTTAAATAAATCAAAGCTGCACTTTCTTATTATAAATATGAGTAAACAAGTTCTTGTTAACGAACTTCATCATCAAGCAAGAAAAAACTTTAAACGACGTCGAGTTATTCAAAGGGGTATTTTAGATACATGGCAAATAGACTTAGTGGAGATGATACCATATGCAAAGTTTAATAAAGGTTTTAAATATATGCTAACTGTTATAGATGTTTTCTCAAAGTATGCATATGCATTACCAGTAAAAACCAAAACCGGTGCAGAGATTTCAAAAGCATTTAAAAACATTGTAAAATTAAACAATAACAAGTCCCCAAAAAATATCCATTCTGATCAAGGAAAAGAATTTTATAATACAAATTTCAAAACTCTTATGAAAGAACTTAACATTAATCATTATCATACTTTTTCAAATATGAAGGCTTCAATAGTTGAACGATTTAATAGAACACTAAAAAATAAAATGTGGAAAAAATTTAGTATGCAAGGAAATTATAAATGGATAAATATATTAGATAAAATATTACTAGAATATAATTCATCTTATCATCATACTATAAAAATGGCTCCTAAATCTGTTAACCAAAAAAATGAGAAAAAGCTTCTAAATAGTGTGTACAACAACTTAAAAATTTTCAAAAAAGGAAAATATAATTTAAATGATTTTGTACGAATAAGCAAATATAAAAATGTTTTCGAGAAAGGTTATACACCAAATTGGTCTGCAGAAGTTTTTAAAATAAATAAAATTTATGTTACAAATCCTATAACATATCAGCTTGTTGATCTAAATGGAAATATAATAAAAGGAGGATTTTATGACGAAGAATTATTAAAAACTAAAGTTCCTAACATTTTTTTGGTTGAAAAGGTCTTAAAGCGCCGTGGGGAAAAACTATTTGTAAAATGGTTAGGTTTCGGGAAGGAGTACAATTCGTGGATTAATCAAAATGACATTACTTCATAACTTAAACATATATGATTGTAGTCCACAAATTATTTCATCATTTCCTCTAAAGATGTCTTCAAGTATAGAAGAAAATGATATTTATGTTACTTTATTAAGTAATGATTCATCGGATATTTATAAGAACTCTCCGAGTACATTTACAAACTTGTTAAAACAATCAATGAACTTAAATAATGAATGGATGGTTGGATTATCAGATATTTCATTTTCATTGATGAATAAACAGAACATAATTAATAAAAATACTATAAATCGTAAAAGACGTAATATTTCAAATTTGGACAATAAATCTTCAAATTATCAAATAACTAAAATATCAGAGCTGAATACCAATACAGAACATGATAATATGAAATTAAAATTTAAGGAGCATATTTCAAATTTAAAAAAAAAATCTTTAAATCATCAAATAACTAAAACATCAACACCTAATACCAATACAGAGCACGACAATATCAAATTAAAATTTAAGGAACTTATGGATATATCAAATGAGCATGAAGAAATAAATTCAAATATTAATAATATAACTTCGAAACATTTAACTAACTTAAATAACATTACTCCAGAAAATATATCGTTTAAAGAAAAAGACAACAGAAATATAAATAGAGTAACCGCTGAAATTAGTACCAAGGAAACGGAGAATAATAAAAAGGATTCCAAGTTAATTCAAGAATTAGAAAATGATAGAGAAGATTCTATTTTATCGTCAACAAATTATAATTTGGAAAGATCTTTAAATAAATTCCCAAATAATGTTTCTCATTATTTTAATAAAGGTGAATCACCAGATGTAAACGAAAATATATTTATTTACACAGATATAATTAAACCTCGACATGTGGGTAGTAAAAAAACAAAATGTTTAAAAATATTTTCTATATCATCATTAAAAAACTATATACATTTTAATAGAATTGATTATTTTCCTATTGAAACTTTTAATATCAATGATATTTCTATAATGATTCGAAATGACGAAGGAAAAAATATTGATTTAGAGGAATATATTCCCGTTTATTGTACTTTACACTTCAAAAATATATATAAAAGGATGATACATTAAAAAGATAACTCATATTTTATATAACCATGGATGTGTTGTATACAAATTACTACAATAATCAGTCTGGAAGTAATGTACAAAACATTGGTGAAATATATCATACACCAAGATTTGTACAACATGGACGTGGTATTGGATCACTTTTTTCGTCATTATTCTCACATCTAAAACCTTTATTGAAAACAGGGTTGAATATTTTAAAAAATAAATCATTAGATATTGGAAAGGAAATGTTAGAGGAAATTGGGACAAAACCTGTAAAAGAAATTTTATTAAATCAAGGACGAAAAGTCATAAACAATATTAAAGAAGCTACTATTGATAAAATAAAAACATTACAAAAGGGCAAAGGCAAACGTATAAAACTTAAACGTTTAAAGCAAAGACATCAGATTAAATCAAAACGTTGTAGAAGAAAGAACTTTAAAGATATTTTTGGAAATTTAAAATGTCTGGATTTATAGAATGTATGAAAAGTGAATTAGATTTATTTGAGTCTCCCCCAATTCAAACGAGTATCATTAAAACAGAAGAAATATGTTACAATCCAATAGCATCATTGGATAACTCTAGTACTATTGAATTTGTTTCATTGGGAAATAGCGAAACATATAGAGATCTCAATAGTATTTACCTAAGACTAGTGGTTGAATTTAAAGGAAATGGAGGTGTTGTTAATAACCTACTGCATTCCTTATTTAGAAATTGTACAGTCCATCTTAACAATAAAAATGTATGTCAACCAGACAATAACTATCATTATAGAGCATATATGGAAACATTGTTAAATTATGGAAATGATGCTAGATCTACACATCTCGAATCATGTGGTTGGGCTACTGATACGAATAAAATCAATTCATTAATTGAAAAAGATAACCCCGGATTAGACAAAAGAAAAAAAATATTCAAAGATGGAAAAAAAGTAGAGCTTTTTGGAAAACTACATGTAGATGTATTTAATCAACAAAAATATTTACTTAATAATGTAGATCTTAAAGTGACATTAAATTTAGAGAAGGCAGACTTCTATATTTTAGAAGGAGATAAAAATGAATCTCAAATAAAAATACACGAAGCTAATTTATACATTAATCACCTTGCTATTAATAATAATATATTAATGGCTCATCATAATGTATTACAATCAAAAAATGCTATTTATCCATATAAAAGAATTGAAATGAAAACATTCACTATACATCCTGGAAATCATTCATTATCTCTGGATAATGTTATACTTGGGCAATTACCAAATTTTTTAATTTTTGGTATGGTTTCTAACAAAGCATATACTGGTGATAAAAAAGAAAATCCATTTAACTTTCAACATTTTAACTTACAAAGATTTAACTTGGTTGTTAATGGTGTACAATTTCCCGCACAGCCCATTGAATTTAACTATAATAATGGTGGAATAATAAGCACTCGTGGTTATCAAACACTATTTAAAGGAACTGGAATTCATCATTTTGATAAAGGTCATCAAATAACAAAAGAATTATTTGATAGTGGATATTTTTTGTTATCTTTTGATTTAACGCCAGATCATAATAACAATTCAAATTGTGGCAATTTAATTAACCAAGGAACAATTCGCATTGAAGGACGTTTTGGAAAACCAATTTCTGAAGCAATTACCTGTTTAGTATATTGCGAATTTGATAGTATAATAGAAATAGATAAATCTCGGAATATTATTCAAACGCTATGAATTCAACAAGAATTATACACACTTTAAATTCAAATTCTACAACACAAAATAAATTTAAAGGTGTTTTTCCATGTAATAAATTACCAACAAAAGCAGTTATCAAGCCATCATTTTATATTGCTAATACTGATCCTTCTTATAAACCTGGACAGCACTGGGTTGCTTTTTACTTCCCTGAAAATAAACCAGCTGAATTCTTTTGCTCTGCTGGTCAACCGCCAATTAAACCTTTCATTTCGTTTTTAAGTAGAAATTCCAAAACTTTCATATGTAATAAAATACGTATCCAAAGCGAATCTTCAATTTTATGTGGAGTCTATTGCTGTATTTTTATTTATTTAAGATGCAAAAAAATAAGTTTCAAACAAATTTTAACCTTATTCAATTATTTTAATTTGTATCAAAATGATATATTAGTTGTAAATTTATTTAAGAATATTTTCCAGTAATTTTAAATAAATAAATAAAACAAATAAATTAGGATATATTCATTATATTTTATTTTAAGACTATTTTAATAGTTACAAAAATAAACAATAATATTAATTAAATTAATAAATTATGGTGTTTTATTTTTTCCCGATTTCCTTTTCAACTTGAAGTAAAACATCCAAAAGTAATTGATCCTTGCCATCATATAATGATAGAAAAAGTGACATATCGAGGGGTGGTAGGATGAGTACCTCCTTTATTTCCAATAATTCCTTTTTGGGTTCTGTTTCCTTTTTTCTGTTCAAATCCATTTTGTTTAATTTGTTTAACAGTTGATTTAAAAATATATGATTTTACTTTACATTTATGTTTTTATTAATATAGTTTTCAACTGTTTTCTGATATTGCCCATGACCATCGACAACAAAATTAAATAAAATATTTTTTTCTTTGGGGTTAAGGAACTTTTGTTAAAAAAATAAAATGTGCATACTTGACAATATTCTCAGGTTCATTAATTTATTTTGATACAATGTGCTATTCAAACATAAACAAATTGCTAACTATATATATTTTTTTTTTTTTTTTTGTATTTTGGTGTTTTAAGTTTCATAATAATTTCGGCATGCGAAACATTTTTTGTCTATGTATGTAAAAAATTATGAAATTAATTTAATTGATTAAGCAAAATATCTTTATGAAATTGCATATTATCAAGGTTAAATGCAAAGTAAGTTAACATTGCGCTTTTCAAAGAATTTTAAAAGTTTAAGGTGTTGTAATAAATATTTGTTAAGACAAATTTTATTTAAACATGAATTCCCTAAAGTGCGAGTTCTGCGCCTACGTTACCTTTTCCAACAAAGCTAACAAAAGGCGACATTTCCTAGCCAAACATAATTTTGCTTTTTACAAAGCAAAATCATACATACCAGATGGAGGGCTGGAAATACCAGCGGAGAGAACAACAGCCGAAACATCAACTAAAGAAGATGATGACATCTACAAAAAGTTTATGGAAGAGGACGATGAGTTTTTATTAAATATTAAGTTGTAATTAATAACTATAAATATATTTGTTTAACAAAAATAAAAAAATTATACAAATTTATAACAATTAAAAAAATGTGTTTTATTTAGAGGACGATGAGTTTTTATTAAATATTAAGTTGTAATTAATAACTATAAATATATTTGTTTAACAAAAATAAAAAAATTATACAAATTTATAACAATTAAAAAAATGTGTTTTATTTATTTAGTTTTTTGTAAAATTTAATTCAAATATTGCAGGACCATTTAATGATTGACGACCTTTATAAATAATTGTCCACTTTACATCATTCATTTTAGTTAAATATGGATCCTCTTTATTTAAATATTTGGTAATTCTTTGTGGAAGATAAAACCATTTATTGTTTTCCAAATATGCAACGGTTTTTGATCCATATTGTGATTCTTTCCATTCAAAACTTAAGATTTTGTAGGGCTGGTTTAAAGGGATGTCATCGATTCTTGTGTACTCTGGCTTAATACCCAATGCTATGTTAATAATTTGTTCGAACATCTGAAAATTTGTTGTTAATTTAGTACAATGAAAATATTCTGAGTCAGAACATACTTACCATTATTTTAAGTATTCTCGAATATAATAATACGATTAATGACAAAAAACAATCTACAGAATGACTTTTTATATCAATTTTTGAATAAGAAAAATTTTTAATTTTGAGTTTTACTCAAATATTTTCAGAAAAAAATTAATTTTCTCTACTAACACTCAAAGTTTACAAAATGTTATTGCTCCTAATGCAGACTAAATCACCAAAAAAAATTTTGATCTTCATTGTACCAAAATTTTTTTTTTTTTCATCTTCATGCCACGAAAAGAACTGTGGAGGCAGTTTGCCTCCTTGAGTTTTACTCAAATATTTTCGGAAAAATTTAATTTTCTCTACTAATACTCAAAGTTTACAAAATTTTAGTCCTCCTAATGCAGACTAAATGAAATAATATTAACCTCCCTATTATAACTGCATTACAAATTACTACACAAAAAAAAAAAATGCAACTAAAGCAATAAAAAATCAAATTAATTCAACAAACAAAACAACGAAAAAACACAAAACTGCAACTAAAGCAAATAAAAAAAAAAAAACGAAACCAATTTAACAAAACAAAGCAACGAAAAATTCTTCTTGTCTACAAAACAAAAAATTTTTCATCTTCATTGCACCAAAAAATTTTTTCATCTTCATGGCACGAAAACAACTGGGGAGGCAGTTTGCCTCCCCAGTTCCATACTACTGATATGCATTTGGTGAAATTTTCTCTAAGTACAATTTTTGCTTTCTTTTTATTTATGATTAATGATTAAGTTTTGTTTATGTCGTATTGTTTCGTATAATGTAGCCCCATAAAATATAAATAAGCCCCATCTTCTTGGTGGTGGGTATAAAAAAATACTTAAGATCCTGGAAAAAGGTGTTAAATTATAAAAAAAAAAACAAATAAAAAAGTAAAGTCGGTTAAACCAGACCATATAATACCCTACACCCAGTATATGTGTAAACGAATTTTTTGAAATGGGCGCTATATGGGAGTTATGACCTATTATGGATCGATCCAAAAATTTAGTGCCATGACTTCTTTGAATACAAATATTATGTATGTTACACTTTATCTCGATATAAATGCTTTTAAAATATTTATGGAGGTTGACGTGAATTACTCATTTGTGTGGGATACTTGCATAAAACCCTATTTCGGGAGGACATTTGTATGGGGGCCATATGAAATATTAGTCCGATTTTCACCAGTTTCAATCCCATCCGTTCTCGGGCCTAAAAAATATCATGTACCAAATTTTATAGAAATATCTTCAAAAATTAAATCGACTTAGGAAGTGATTCTGAGTCGATCAGTATCCTTTAAGGCGTTACAAACATCAGCACAACTACAATATACCCTCCCCACTATGGTGATGTAGGGTATAATAAAACCTAAAAGCTTTTTTAATTATTACCTTTTTTAATTTTAAATTTTAAGACTTTTGCTCTCTACTGTAACTGAATAACTTATCTTACTTACACATAACTTTAATTTTCACTTTGATGGTCACAACACCGGCATTTATTTAATGTGTTCATACTCAATTTGTTATGAGAGACATGTTGCTTTTTTGTGTCTAAAATAGTAATGATGCTAATGCATCATTTACTTTTGTTTCTTTTAAAATTTGTGTATTTTATAAAAATTTAAGTGAAGTTACCTTTATTTGTTTCTGTGTCAAAAAAAAAAAACATTATTTACCTTCTTTACGTGTTAGTTAGTAATTTGTAGTCGTTTTTTTGGTGTGATTTTATTCATATTAATGCAGTCATGCCATTTTAATAATTTTTTGTTATTTTTATTGGCGTTTAGGGCTTTTTTGTATTTTTTTTTATTTTGGTTAGAGGTGTTTAGTATGTCACATAGTTTTTCCCACAAACAGGGAAGCAAAACAGTTTGTTGAAATGTTATTTAATGTTTTTAATATTTTTATTACAGTTTCCGAAATGAACAGAAATTTCAAATAGTTTATAAAAGCTTTTTATAACCTTCACCATGATAATATACTTTTATATTACTTGAAAAAAATTAGTTATTAAATTGGTATCTCTCTATTAATATGTTGTTTTTCAAGGCTGCAATTGGCGCTGTCATTCTTTTTCTCTAATGATTTACGTCCCCAAAGACTTAAGCTATAGAGCAAATTTCTGAAATTAATTCGTCACTATTAACACTAAACTTAGTTGGGAACCTCTGCAATTATAGACACACAAATTCTCATAATTTTTTAATTAACTAAGCCTATTAAGGAAACGCTATTTAACTTTCAACTTTACAATATTTCCTAAAATTAATTGTTATTTTTTTTCTTTCTTTGCAGGTATGTTTTGCGTTTAAGCGCGTGTAAATTTAATAATATTTTCCAACTACAAACACAATTTACTAACATCAGACTTGAATTTCAAAACTACTAATTAGTAAGTGTTTTTTCACTACATTTTTTTATTTTACATTAGACACTGTCGAAATAACTGGGTTAATTTATTTTTAAGTACTTACTTTAAATTTGTTGACAATATGTACCTGTAACCATAACAAAAATATATCACTGCTGTGAGATATTAATGTTATGCTATGTTCCAATACAAAATTATATTATATTTTTAATTATAAATTATATTGTTTATATTATATAAAAAAAAATAATTTCAAAGCAATTAAAAATCCGAATAAAGGCAAAATAAAACTTTTTCAAACTTTTAGTATCCAGAATTTTTCTTATATTTTATCTAATATGCAGCTCCATAGTGAGACCTAACAGAAAGATATTTTAGTAAGCCTCCTTTTTAGTGCTTATTGTTTATCCCCATGACAATTCCGGCATTTGAGGTATTCGAACTCTTGAGATTTAAAACACGATCAGAGAAAGTCAGTCGTATTCTCTTTGGCAATAATACCTACATACAGTATCAACGGGATGTTTCTGAATGGTTCTTAAGTGTATTTACTTTGAATTTGTCCCTTATATTTCTATATACAAATTCAAGATTAGGATCATCACTCTCGCAGGAGGTATTCATCTGCTCTATCTCATGACAATTCGTCTCCAATTAAATGCTGCTTTTTTTAATACGTACTGTTTGTTGAGAGCCTGCAAGTCTTTGCGACCACTACTTTAGATTTACAACAAACTCTGATGTAACTCGTAAATTTTTCGGCCTCATACATAAAACTCTAGCTACTTCTATCAATTTATGACCGTATCTATTACCTAACTGTTTTACAGGAAACATTGCTGCATGCTAAATTATCTTTCCTTAAACCGTTGGCGTGCACCGTACACGGTCGAATTTTAAGAAATGATACATTTAGTGAACCAGGCTTTGGTTACGATTTTAATACTCTCTAAGGCCCATTTTCTCAATGTGTCGACAAACTGCCTGTTACTAAATGTCGACATAAATTTATTAGACTGATAATATGTCCGTTAACAATTTTTGTTTTCTCAATATACCGACAGAAACATTATTTTCATTTGGCAATACCTCTCAAAATTTATGTGAAAATTGGAAACCCTGTCTTCAAGTGACAAAAAACAAATATTTTAAAAAGTAAATAATATCCATGTCATTCACTTGGAATTCATGTTCTTCGAGTTCATCCTCCATCAAATTAATGTTTATTCCTCTATTAAACATTTTTTCTAAAATCTATTTAATTTTTTTACAAAAACTCCAGGTATTGCCACATAAAAATATGAACAACAGTCAGCTGATTGAATTTATCTGTACAACAAATAAATAATCGGCAGATGAGGGCTGGTTAGTTTTTCGACAGAATAGAAGCAAATGAGACATTGAGAAAACCAAATTTCCTTAATCGGCAGTTTTTCGTTGGGAAAAAAGATAATCACCTAATGAGAAAACAGCCCTAAGTCTATTCCGCATACATAAACCTACTTGGCTATATTTTATTTATTAAATTAATGAGCTCAAACAATTGAAAGCTTGTTTACATTCATTCTCTTAATAATTTAGCATTATTAGGAATCTTCAAAGAAGTATGATGTTAAAATTAAATATATTAATTAAAAACCAACCAAGAAAAAAAGAAAGAAGTAATTTTTGACAAAAACAAAAAACAAAGCATTGGAAGAATCACAAAAACTGAGACAAGATAAATTGGTATTAGAAAAGTTTACTATGGTTTTGACCTTGACTTTGACAGCAGACAACAACAGAACAACAGTTTTAAAATAAGAAACACAGAAAAGTGCAAACAAAAATCATCATTAACATCCAACTTCAGCAACTACAATATACGATTTTATGTATTTTATAACTACACAGACTAATATTTAGACAGGCAGTAATGAACAGATGTACACAGACGAGTACATATGTCTATCTATCTGAGTACAAAAGGTAAAAAAAAACAAACAATTATTAAAGAATAAGATAAAGAAAAAGTTAAGGAATCTCGTCTTTGCTAAATAAACATTAATATAAAAAGATTATTAAGCATTTGCTCATATTGAGTCAGTCAGCCAGTCAGCAGCATCGCCAACTTCTCTGGTTAATTAAACTAAAAAAGCAAAAGTTTGTGCAAAAAATGAAATTATAGATGAAGATGTTGTTAATGATGATGTAGCCAACATCAGTTAATCATAAAGTCATCATACTAAATATATATTTGTACAATCATACAATTAAAATTAATTTTATACAAAAAAAAATATTTATTGTTGTTAGAATAAACATTTTTTATAAACTTCTTTTTTTGCTTCAGTTTTGGAGAGATCTTTTAAGTTTGTCATTCCATTTGTAATTTCTACAATATTTCGATAGGGAAGTTATATTGCAGTTATCGTCTGTCTGTATTTTATGTCAAATCATAATTCTAAAGACCCCAGATATCTGGCGAAAGCATATCTTGTATCAATATATCAAATATATGGTCGAAATTTTTTTATTACAAATCAGCATTGCTCCATAAATGAATTGGATATGATCAATTAATCAAGAATTCCATCGCGATTTCGTTACACCAAGAATTAAAAACAATGAATACATAGTTTTTCACAAAAAAAACTGTATTTTTATTTTAAAATAAATACAGTAAATGTCTAGTATAACGAATCTCACTTTAGTGAAAGTCCGATATAACGTTCAGCAACGTTATGTCCCCAGTAAAAAATGTTGTGCTCCAAAAGGAGCAGGTTTTACGTATAAATTCATACCTCCAATCGCTTCAAACCTGCTGATGGGCTGCATGAGGTGTTCCCGGTTTGGAGGACTACTTTCTGCTGACAATAAGCGCTTCTTTTAACCTAATCAAACATGCAAATAAAGCACTTTCCTAAAGTGTTTTACGTCACTTCGCGCACACCAATCAAAGAACTAATTCTATCTGAATATTTTTGCTTAGGATAGGATAGGAAGGGTTGTGCACTATGTGTAACATTGTGATTCCCTTCAGCAGAAAAGATAGAGAGTAGAAAGATAGATATAAAAAGAACAACCAAAACCGGCTGATAGGGGGAGAAAGAAGGAAAGAAAGAAATATCCCTTTAGGGATTTGGAGTCGCCGTAGAATGTCCGTTAAATAGCTACCCTATTCCCCTAATGAAACCCAGAATGTTACTCGGTTTGCAGCCAGCAACATTAGTTAGTCCAGGAATCTATTTCCTAGCCACTTAAGTCTATGACCCTGCAACCTAGGACAAATATCTTTTTGAGGAGCTACAGTTATTACGAATTTATTATCCGCTATTCCTTATTTATGAATTGAATTAGTACAATGAGTATGAGGGGGATTTGCTGTTGACAATGCTACATTAACACGATTCTTTCATTCAGTCTCGTCTCATCGAACTGTTCGGACGTGTTACTTTTAGTGCGGCTGAATTTTCGGTGAAAAAATCGTAATAGGTGAAAAAGTGTAAAAAGTTGAAATTAAACAAAAAAGTGAAAAAAAATCGTAATAGGTTAAAATATATAAAAAAAAAAATAAACATTAAACATCACATAAAAACTGTATGAGTGTTCCTCTCAGATGCATCTCTGAGGAAGAATCCATAAAAAAATCTTTGGAGAATTTTCTCACTGCAAGAGCCGTGGAACGGCGTCGTTCCTGTTCGCCCAATATTGTGATTTCAACAGATGTAAAAACATCATCTTCATCAAATAGTGCAGTCAAACCCAAAAAACAAGTAGGTATGGATAAGTACATAACCGTTCTCAAGCGACAGAGGAGCCCGAAGTCTGCTCAAGTGTCATCAAATGCAAAAGCTCCTAAGACCGTGAGTAATGATCAAAATAGGTTTGCTCTCCTCCAGACGGATGAGCCAGAACTTCCGAAGAAGACGTTTAAGCCCCCACCAATTTATCTGAGAGAGCCGACTTCCAGTAAATTGGTACAAGGAATTGTTGCTGTAATAGGTGAAAACATGTTTAGCGTAACCTCAATGAAACATGGAAATATCTGCGAGACAAAGATTCAAGTGAATAGGGAAGATGATTTTCGAAAATTGTCCAACCAGCTGGAAAGGGAGACTAGGGATTTCTATACCTACCAGCTCAAAAGCGCAAAAGGACTCCAAGTCGTTCTAAAGGGTATAGACCCATGTGTTGATCCCGCGGAGATAAAAACCGGTTTAATGGACAAAGGGTTCAAAATCAAGAGCGTAGTGAATATTAGAAACCGTGAAAAGATCCCTCAGCCCATGTTCAGGGTAGAATTGGAACCTGGAGATGTTGTCTTAAAGAAAAATGAGTCCCATCCCATCTACAATCTGATGTACCTTCTGCATCGTAGAATCACCGTGGAAGAACCACATAAGCGTCAGGGACCCGTCCAGTGTCTCAACTGTCAAGAATTTGGTCACACGAAGGCGTATTGTAAATTGCCGACAGTTTGTGTTGCGTGTGGGGAGCTACATGCAACTGCTCAATGCGATAAGTCGAGAACTGACTCAAAAATCAAAAAATGCAGTAACTGCGGAGGTAATCATACCGCAAATTATAGAGGTTGTCCAATTTACACTCATTTGAAAGGCATAAGAACCAACAAGACGTCAGTATTGCCTAATCGCCCTCAACAGCCAAATTTAGCATCGAGTGACAATTTCCCTCAAGTATTACGGTCCACTAGTCATGTAAACGCGCCAAGTTCTAGACAAGTTTCTTACGCAAACGTCGTTAAATGTAATATGCCAGGTCTGGAGCAGGAACCTAAACCCCAATATTCTGAGCCGCATATCAACAATCTAGAGACAACATTGCAGACACTTGTCCAAACTATGAACACTTTCACGACCACCATGACATCCATGATGCAGGAAATGCTGAAAATGCAATCCACTATCTTGCAAGCCATTTTAAAGAAATGATTTATTTAAAAATTTGTTTCTGGAACGCGAACGGCCTCCGCCAACATAAAAATGAACTGGAATACTTCCTGATGGATAAGCAGATTGATGTTATGATGATTGCTGAAACTCACTTGACGTCGAAAGGGTACTTCAAAATTAATGGCTACGAGTTCTACGATACTAAAGACCCCCGCGGTAGAGCTTGTGGAGGTTCGGCAATTCTTATAAAGAACAGAATAAAGCATTATCTAATGAATAACATAAGTGAGGATTACCTCCAAGCAACAAACATTTGCATTGAATTCTGTCAATACAAATTTGTTTTATCATCGATTTATTCTCCGCCTCGATTTTCAATAAAAGAACACCAATACCATAACTTCTTTAAATCCCTTGGAGCTAGATTTTTAGTTGCTGGTGACTTTAACGCCAAACACACATTTTGGGGTTCACGTCTGGTAACCCCAAAGGGTCGCGTACTCTTCAACACCATTGCTAAAATGGGCTTAGATGTACTCTCAAGTGGACATCCCACCTATTGGCCGACGGACCGACGGAAGATTCCCGATGTTATTGACTTTGGGGTAATGAAAAATATCCCTGTAGAATGGATGCAAGTGGATCCTTCACTGGACTTGTCCTCAGATCACTCTCCTACTATCATTTCAATGCATTTCCCTCAAGTGTGTGGTTCTCCATTTATGAACATGACTAAGACCCGAGTAAGTTGGATAAAATACAAAAAGTATTTAAGTTCTCATTGCACGGAAAATGTTGTGTTGAGAACTACCGACGATATTGATGAGTCGATTGGCAACTTTACCGAGGACCTTCGACGAGCTGTGCATCACGCTTCCACTTATCACGTTGAATGTAGAAATAGGACAAACAGAACTTATTTCTCTGAACTCGAACATCTCCTATCAGAAAAAAGAAGAATGAGAAGAGAGTGGCAAATTCACAGGTCTCCTGAACTGAAAGCTAGGCTACGGGAATGCAGAGATATACTAAGACATTTCTTAGAAACCCAAAGAACGGCCTCACTTAGATCTTACTTGGAAGGTCTTGATAGTACCCCACAATCTGACTACTCGTTATGGAGGGCGGCAAGAGGTTTAAAAAGACCAGTAAGAGGAAAACCTCCTTTGCGAAATCCGACTGGTGACTGGGCTAGAAATGATTCCGAGAAGGGGACTTTATTTGTTAACCATTTGAGAAATGTGTTTACTATAAACAACTCAAATAATAACGAATCTGATTTGCCACCACTTGTTATAAGGCCTCCTGTACCTCTAAGACTAAACTTTCGTGATGTCCAAAACGCTATTGGTACTCTGAACCTTAGAAAGGCTCCAGGTATGGATAAAATCAGCAATAAAATGCTTGTGGAGTTACCTCGTGTAGCAAGAAGAATTATCCTCTTTATCTTCAACGCTATTTTACGCCTAGAATACTATCCTGCAGATTGGAAGGTGTCTATGATCACTATGATTCCTAAGCCAGGGAAGGACCATACCAAAGTGGAGTCATATAGGCCAATTAGTCTACTGCCGACAATTTCAAAACTGTTTGAAAAATTGTTAATGACTAAATTGACTCCAATTCTGAATGACACTGAATGTATTCCTAATCATCAATTCGGCTTCAGAGCTAAACACAGCACCATCGAGCAAACACACAGATTGGTAAATGTGATAAGAGGGTCGTTTGAAGACAAAAAATACTGCTCCGCCCTTTTCATTGATGTGTCGCAAGCGTTCGACAAAGTTTGGCATGACGGTTTAATGCACAAAATAAAATTAACTCTGCCTGCTAACACCCATAAACTCATGGAAAGTTATTTATACGGTCGCAAATTTAAAATCAAAGAAGGTGATTTTTTAAGTACCGCTCAGCCAATTGAATCAGGTGTGCCACAGGGTAGCATACTGGGTCCTACTTTATATTTGATATATGCCTCCGACATGCCGTCAGACCCTAAAATCCATACGTCAACTTTTGCAGACGATACAGCCTTTATCAGCGTCCATCAGGACCACCAAGTTGCATCACAGAATTTGCAGAATTATGTTTATAAACTAGAGAATTGGCTAGAGCTTTGGAAAATCAGGGTTAACGAACAGAAATGTATTCATATAACTTTCACATTGCGAAAAGATACCTGCTCGTTCATCAGAATAAATAATCAAATTATCCCGCAACACAATGAAGTCAAATACCTCGGCATTCACCTCGACCGCCGTTTAACTTGGAAGTCTCATATTGAAGCGAAACTTACACAAATGAGATTAAAAGCAGTGCAACTTAATTGGCTAATCGGCAGAAACTCTACATTGAAATTGGATTGCAAACTTTTGTTGTACAATGCAATACTAAAGCCAATCTGGTGCTATGGAATTCAATTATGGGGTGCTGCCTCAGCATCCAACATTGAAAAAATTCAAAGGGGTCAAAATAAAATTCTACGTATAATTACTGCAGCACCATGGTATGTTAAAAATTCTCGAATCCACAAAGATCTAGGCGTGCCATTAGTAAAAGTCGAATTTACAAAATATGCGTCAAAGTATGTCAGCAAACTTGAACACCATCCAAACCCCCTTGCACGAGACATCCTTAACTTTAGTGGCCACAATCGGTTGAGAAGGAGGGATACCCTTGCTTTAACTCAAGCGCAAAACAGATGACTGGATCAGTTGATGTGAAATTTTTTAGTACCATAAAAATTTTTGTCTAGCACTGGCTGGGCTTATTATTTTCTTTTTAGTATTAAGATTTGAATACTTATTGTCATTTCATTTTGAAGATTCAATAAATAATTAAATGCAAAAAAAAAAAAAAAAAAAAAAAAAAAAAAAAAAAAAAAAAAAAAAAAAAAAAAAAAAAAAAAAACACGATTCTTTACATTTCATTTTATTTTACCATTTATTGTACTAGCAACAACCCTAATTCATATTTTTACATGAAACAGGTTCAAATAAACCCAATAGGATTAAATTCTAAACAAATCTTAACAGTAATTTACTTTTCTTACTTTATATTTAATCCTTTAATTATTAAATGATGAGATAATTTATTAAATTAGTTAATGAGCTTGAAATAAGCATATGTTTTGAAAACATAAAATAGAAATCAAACTTTCTATTAATTTTACTAAATTAAATTCGTTAAATTAAATGAATTAAAAAAATTTTAAACCCTACAAAAAATAATAAAAAATTCAATGAAAAAGGTAAAAATCTCTTTCAAGCTAAATATATATATATCATATCGAAACCGAGGAAAAGTTCCTCGTACTCAAATAAATATAAAAGAAACAAATGTTAATTAAAAAAAAAATAAAAGAAAAAACATCTCTACCTAAAAATATTACACAAAATAAAATTCTTATAAATAAAATACTTGCATATTCAGCTAAAAAAAACAATGCAAATCCTCCTCTTCTATATTCTACATTAAACCCAGACACTAATTCTCATTCTTCTTCAGCAAAATCAAATATAGTTCGATTAGTTTCCGCTAAAGAAATACTAAATCAAACTAAAGCCATAGGAAATACAGGATGGGCCAACTTGGACTGACTGATTTGAAATGCTTATAACTTTTGCATTTTTAATTTAATACTCAATTGAACATCTCCAGAACATCGCTACGACGTATTCTAAAAGTTGATCTGAAGATGTTTCCATATAAAATTCAATTGGCCCAAGAATTATTGCCGAGGGATGCACCACAACGGCTACAATATGCCAATAGAGTTCAAATCATTCAGTCAAACTTGGCCCACCCTGTATAATAAACAAAAATCAAATAAATATTTGATGTGCTCTATTGTCTCTGGCTCCTTTGCATCCCCACACACTCTACAGAAGTTCTGTATGTTATTATCCCATTTGCCTCTGAAGGCCCCAATCGAACAATGCCCGGTTATCACTCCTACCAGAATCCTGAGACTATACCTGTCCAATTCCATCAGCGTTTCGGTCGCTTTTGCATTTAGTTTTGGCCATAAGGTCCTATGCAATTCGACCTACTGCCTCAGGATTGGTCTGCACAGTCACGGAATCTATCATAAATCAGCCTGTAGAAGTGACATATAGGTGGCTTGACCCCTCTTTCTCTAGTATCATGGCCCAAACCAGAACCAGTCTAGCCAGATCATCATTTTGCTTAAGAAAAATTCATAGTAACTGAGAAGCCCGATATTCGTTTTGTAATTGACTTTCGTTGTCATACGTAAATCTGTAGGCTATAAGCACTAAAAAAAACATATTTTTTGTATATTTTATTCATAAGCATTTACTGCTTCAAAAGAGCGATTTTATTGAAGCGCTCGATTATGCGCTTTTTCTCTTAAGTGCTGATGGTTTTTATACCCTACACCACCATAGTGGGGAGGGTATACTGGATTTGTGCTGATGTTTGTAACGCCCAGAAATATTGGTCCAACACCCACCTTAAAGACTCAGAATCACTTTTTGAGTCGATACAAATGTTGCAAGTAATAACTGGTTATATATAGTGTATTCAAAAAAGCCCTTAAAAATGCTAAATTTTATAGTTGAGCACAACTAACTCCTGATGAATCACAATGGACCGTATTGGTATCCGGGTGATGGTGTGGGATAACCTCACACCAGCCTTCTAACCTAACCTAACTCCTGATGATATTATTAATATTGTAGAAACTGGTCTCTTTTAGAAAATTCTACAATAGATCGATAATTTTAGACATGACTCCTAATGCAACATCACTAGCAACTTATTCAAAAAATAGATACCGATATAACGAATGGCCCTGGCGTTCGTTATCAGCCAAATATTGTTTTCCTTAAGAGTTGGAAGTAGTCAATCATAATCATTGAGTTTTTTTAAAAATACAAGTCCTAAATATTTGCTTTTTTATTCAACTTCTTTCTTTAATTTTTTATTTTTTAAATATTTATTTATGGATATGAAGTATTTAGAGACAACAAGAAGAAAGCACAACACATAATTGTTAAAAAACAACAAAGAAACACTAGAAATAGTTAATTAATTAAATGAATTGATGTTTAATGTGATCATACAAATAACTATAAGTATGAATTTAAGAACCTCTAAAATTAAATAATACAAGTGACAATAAAAAAAAAGTTACAATAAATATTATTAATTTAACACGTGCTTAATTTCGCAAGAGTCATGTAATTATTAGTGATTAAAAATAAAAGTATTAAAAAAAACATCTCTCGGTTTTCTTTATTTATTATTGGTATGAGTTTCTACTAACAATTTACAAATTTTAATTGCTGTCATACAATGTCAAGTTACAAGGTTGTAACACTTGAACATTGTTTTTTTTTTTTATTAATAATTTTTCACTTTGTTTTTTTGTTGCATTGCACATCTTTCTGAAAACCCTTGTCGAACATACGAGTATATACAACTAAACTCAATGATTTTAATGTATTTTTAGCATTTTCATCATAAATCTTCTCGTGCACATCTAGTATGTTTGTTTGTAACTGAATGTTTATAGAAATTTATTATATTTCAGAAGACAATTAGTTAAACATCGTTAACTTTTTATTATTTAGTTGATTTGCTGTTCCGTTGTTAATAAAAAGCGAAAACAATAGATTTTCGATAAATGACATAATATTACTAATAATAATTAAACATGCATTCTTACATTATTTGAGTTAATGTTTTTTTTATGAAATAATTAATACCTATGTTGTTAAATTAACATAATAACATTTTTTTCAATTTTACTATAAGTAAATATTATTTTTAAGGGCGTAATTAATTTGATTTTTGTTTAAAATAATTACATGTTTTAGCAGAAACTTTAAAACTTTATTTAATAATTATATTTTGATAAAATAAATATTTTTGATGACCTTAAATTTATAAGTTTTCTTTCCATTTCCTATAAAATATTATGTGTCACAGAGTCTAAAGTTATTTTGCTACAAAATTTCATCACGCATTAGACGAAACTACAACTTTTGAAAGTGTCAGTTGTGATTTCAGCAGTCTTCATCAAAATTATTCATTATTTCAACAAAATGAGAAACTTGAAAGTGTATGGATAACTTCAATGGTCTGACTCTAATAACATTTGATAGTTTGCGTTTTATTTAACTCCATTGAAGTAATTTTTGGAAATGACAATATTCTCATATTAAACTGAATAGAATCTTTTAAATCATTTATCTTTATCCTTCACTTCGTTCACAACGTTATTCCTTATTATATATAACAATCGTTTAAAACATTTATTTTATAACTTAGAACAATGTTGAAGTTTATAACATGGAAATTTATATCAAGCTCCATGGCTAGGAAAATCTTCAACCTCTAAAGAATGGTGAGTATCTAAAGATAAAAAAGGTGTCCTGTTATTGGTTTATCGAAAGAAACAGATTCTAATAAATGAATATGCTTTCAAACCCAAAGCCATTAAAATACAAAAAAAGTGAGGGCTGCTATATGGGTCAATTCCAAAAAAACGTACACAACGAGTTATTTTGCTTATTTTAAAAGTTTTTTCAATTCGCCTGTAAGAGTGGTCAATTTATGCAGTAATTGATATAGAATCAATCCGGTGGTACTTTTAGGCTCTCAAAAAATCAATATTTTTGGATTTTTTTAGGTTTTTTATGATTTCTATCTTGAGCGTCACACACCAAATATGTAAAAATCGCTAAAAATTCAAAAATATTTCAAATTCAAGCTTACTACGATGTTCTCTTGTTTCTCAAGATTGACTTTTGCGAAAATCACCTTTTTGATTATAAACACAAAATCACGATTCACCTTGATTTTTAATTTTTTTTTTTTTAAGTGACTAGTTATTTTAAAATTTTAAGAAAAAAATATGTAAATTTTTGTTAAAAAAAGACTTGAGCTTAGAGGTTACTTGCAAAATCATAGGCTTGTAACAATGTATTTAAAAAATCTGGAATTATAAGCGTTTTAAGGGGGAAAAAACTAAGTGTGACGCTCAAGACATTTTGTGACGATCAAGAGATTTTGTTGCACGTAAAGAAGAAATAATGCCAAAGTTTAACGAAAAAAAGTTTATTCTTTTACAAAAAGTAAATAAAAAATAAACAAAAATTCTTCAAAAAAACACAAATTTTCATACAAAACTAAACATGTACATTGTACATATTCATTGATGTATTTAACAAAAATGGAAAAAAGGAAGTAATTCTTGAAGAAACTTATACACATATGTAAATATTGGACACAAAACAATAACTTAACTGAATTTAATTTATAAATTTTCATTCGAATTCTTATTTTGAATCTCTATAAACTTCATGAAATGACCAGCGGCGTTTTTTTCATTATCATTCAGTTTTACCACTTTCGAATTAAGTTTGTGGCAAAAACAGAATCAGTCAATAAAAATAAAAATTAAACTCAAATATAGCACGATTATACATTTCTTTCTTCTTTATTTTATATTCGTCATTACGCGCTTTATCGAGCTTATTTTCTCTCGATATCTCCGTGCTCTTTCAGAGTCATCGAAAAGTATCAAGAAAGTCAAGAAAGTACTAAGCTATGTCTGAAATATACTACTGTATGTCTGAAATAATATATCGATCGAAATTTATTTCTGTAGGTCTGTACTTGGATCGCATGCTAAATTTTATAATAAAAATGTAATTCGTCTTTCATTTAATAGCAAATAAATTCATTTAAAACAGAACATACCAGTACATAATTAATTCTGATTAATTCTTTGCCAATCAAGTTGTCAATATTGAAATCGAAATTGCATTTTTAACTAGTTTACAGATTTAAAAATAAAATTGTGAGCCATAGTGCAATTAATTCATAAAAACGATCGTGTTAAGAACAAACAAAAAAAAAACAAAAAGTCTATAATATATAATGGTTACCAAACTTATTTGCAACAGCAACATCTGAATGTCTTTCATAACTCCAATATCAAGAATTAAGACTTAATACCAATAATTTTTTAATGATTTATTAATGAAAAATTATTTCAAATATGTATGTTCGTTTTTGCGTAGGTCACAACAAACTTAGACATTAACTATATACTCGAACATGTGTGCACAATACGGCCAAGTACAAAAACATGTGAACTCGTATAAAGATATATTTCAAATACAATATAAAGTTGTTATAATTATAGTATCGATTGAGGTGTATGGTTGTTGTGATTTATTCATTTTGTATGTTTTAACTAAATTAAAATTATATTTCAATTATTTATTGCTGTAGATGCTGATGTTTTAGGTTCATGTCGTTTTTACTTCTTAATTTGCACGCAAATCAACTTGAGGAGAATTTTGGTCAAGGTTTTAGTCTGTTGAAAAAAAAGGTAAACACATTACAAATTTTTAAAATTCAATTAATTAATTAGGTGTCATACTAATACTTTTTGCACCCTACGTTATTTTTATACCCACCGCATCGAAATAATGGTCCTAGAGCCAAAAAGTCTACATATTCTGGGTCCTTATAAGACTCTAAGACAATCTAGCCATGTCCCTCCGTCTGTTGCGAAATCACGATAGAGCTTCGAAAAAAAGACATAGAGACAATGAAATTCTTACCTCACATTCTTTGATCTACCGAAATATTTGGTATTAAAAACATGCAAAATCGGTAGAGTAGGATCCTAGTTATAGATCAAAGTTTCAGACTATCTCGATATTTTTCAGATATTTTTTGCTAGTTTCTTCAAATATAATGCAGATAATACCATGAAATGCTGCACACTTTATTTTTGTTATAGAACGACAAGTCCTGTTCAAAAATTGTAAGAATTGGTCCACGATTTCGCATAGCCCCCATACAAATGTCTTCTCGTAATATGGCTTTATCGTAAATATCTATAGAAAAGCCGTATCCATACAAAATTCATGCAAAGTGAAATCTCAAAACGATATTTTGTTTGCATCGGTCCATACTTTGGCCATAGCCCCATACAAAGGCCATATCCGAAAATCACTGAAATGCGCATAAATCTTTTATAAAAATCACTAACAAGTAGATATTTAACACAAGTAATCCCAAAAACACATTTTAATTGTCGTAACAAATTTCATGATGTATCGGTCCTCATTTTGACCATAGTCCCCATATAAAGTCCACTTCCGGAAATCACTTAAATACGCATAAATCTCTTATAAACATCAGCAGCAAGTTTAAATTCGACACAAATAGTCCATATATATATACACTCAAAATATTTTGTAGGTAAAATTAACTGAAAATGTAATTTAAAATAAATGAACATTCGTTTAAAAACCGGTCAACTCAATTTTCATTTAAATTACATGAAAGGTTCATTTAATTTTCTATGTTAAAAAATTAACTGATAAGTAGATCGGGTTTTAAGTAAATTTTCAGTTATTTTAAATTACAGTTTCGTTGAATTTTACATACAAAATACTTTGATGTAAACAACTGTCAATATTAAATGCAACTGAAAATCCGTATTAATGTGCACTTAGTTTTTTGAATAAATGTTAGATTCAGTTAAAAATAAATTTTCTTAGAATTTTAAATGTTTATTTAGTTAAAAACAACTGCACGGAATACTTCCTAAATAAACTACAGTCCGTTACTGTAATAATATTCTGAGTGTAGAAATATTCACACGCATTATAATGATGATCGGTCCATATTTGACTCTAGTCGTCATATAAAGTTCAATATGAAAAATCACTCAAAAATCTCTTATAAAAATCATTATTACGTTGAAATTCAACAAAAATAATTCGCATATACATATAAATGGTTGTGCAGTATTTCATGACGATCGGCCCTTATGAGGACTACTCCCGAAAACTCATTAAACATATCGAACCGAAATTTTACACAGATTAGTTATAAGCATGTAAAATTTATACTATTGACTTTTGTGAAAGTGGGTCCGTAATTGAGCATAGCTCCCGTACAAGCTCCACTTCCAAGAAGAACCACAGAGTATATGTACAGCGTTGACAATTTTAACGTTTTTTGATTTAATTTATAGATTGTTAAATTAACAAAAACTTTTTATCATATCTATTTTTTACTCAATCAAGTTTGTTTATTCCACAATCAAGTTTGTGTCTTAAGTTTTATCTAAGCGAACGTTATCGTTCGTCATCGTGGGCCAGGGGGTAGGTAAATCTCTTTATGTTACACGCTGCAAAAATATAAACAAAGTAGAAATTATATTCTTATAAATGATGAAATTCAACTAAAACAAACCTAAAATAAATAAAAATTACGGTAAACTTTTTAATTTTATTTTTTTTTAATTAAAATTTTTTTCCTGAAGAAGCTACACAAAGATGTAGCGAAATTGTTGCGATGTTACAATAAATAGGCGGATTCGTTTATGATAATTACAAGAAAGAGCTTTATTAACAATGTGATTTGTAATCGAGAAAAAAGGAAGTACAAGAAAATAAGGATAAGTAAAACTATAATGGTAGAAAGAATAAGTAGAGTTGCATTAGACCAATAATAAGTGAGATGACAGATTTTTTTATACCAACAGAAATATTGAAATAAAATTTAAATTTTTTATAAAAAAAAACCTTAAGCTGAAATAATTACTAAAATCTAAATAATAAAAAAGGCCAAATAAACTATAATAAGAAAAGTACAATATTTTATGAAGTTGGCGCCATAGTAGGTGGTGGGTATATAAGATTCGACACAGCCGAATATAAACTCTTACTTGTTTTAATCTAAAAGCCAAAACAGTTCACCAATATCAAGAGCTAAATTTAAATAAATGATCCTCAGTCAGTATTCTATATTATTCCGCTGAAGTATTATTCAGTTTTTGTTTTCAATCAAAATAAATCATGGATGAAATGAATGAATGTGTTGCAGTGAAAATACGATAATAGGCTAATATTTTTCAAATATTTAATCGCCTAATCTGACAAAAAAAAAAACAAATTAGATATATCATAGATATTTTAAATAATCTTTTGACCACTCTTGACAATATCCATTTTTATCAAAGTAAGAATTGACTACTGGAATTGCAACCCACCCAAAGTTCTTGAACAAGGTTATATAAAATTATCTCTGTTATTTTGATACAAAGGGAGTTAGAAATCAATAGCTTAATAACGGTGTAATATCGAAAGGCAAATCTATAAGGCGTAAATTTTTTGTTTAATTAAAATTAAGATCAGATTTCTACGTTGACATATTTTTATTTATCATTTCTTCATATTTTTCGCCAATACATTATATTGCAATATTGGTCTGGTCGGAGAGAATCTTATCATATCTAAACGTATTCATAACTTTTCCTCTATATATACTAGTGAATTATTAGAAATTAAAACATGTCTAGAAAATCTCCAAAACGTTCCTAAAAAAATACTTATTATATCGGACAGTAAAAGTGCCCTAGAAGGACTGCAAGATCCATTTAATAATAACATGATTATACAACAAATAAGAATATTAATAACTTGCCTTCCTAATCACAAAATTACCCTTCTGTGGGTTCCTAGCCACCTAAATATAGGTGGAAATTAGAAAGTAGACCAGCTCGCCAAAAATTCTTTAAAAAACAACATATCTACTGAATAGAAATTTCAATGCTCAGACTATAGGCAATACATTGGAAAATACATTTTTGACATTTGGAATGATCATTGGGAAGATAATAACGAAACAAAATTATTTAAAATTCAAACAAATATATCGCACAAATTAAGAGTACCAAATATATCCAAAACAGATTTTATTAAGTTAAATCGACTAAAAATAGGCCACTGTTTATTCTCACATAAATATATGTATCATTGAAAAGACCCAACCCCCAGGTTGTCAATGCGGGCAAACGCTAACCATCTTTCACATATGTATTTAATGAATGCAGCAGAAAATGAATTTGAAAATATTAAAAATCTATAAAATAATTTAAATATATATTAAATAGAATATAAGTTCCTATGTAAAATTAATTGGCCTATATAAATAATAGCAAACAAAATAAAAAATTGGCCTAGTTAAATATCGCTTTAAAAATACCACATTATAATTAAAGCAACAAAATAATTCAATAATAAATATTTTGTTTATTTTTTAACACGCAAAAATGTTCCGTTTACGACATGCCATTGAAAAGTTGTTAAATTTTTTGTGTTTTATAAATTAATTAATTTCGTATACCAATGCTAATGTTAATAACTGAAATTAGTTTCTGAATCATTTGCTTTAAACCGGAAGTAACTGATATTTTGTGTCATTTTACTTAAATAGTTTTAACCAATTTCTAAAGAAAAATTATTGCAGAAATTACCCTGGTTACAGGAGTTTGTTTTTATTAATTTTATATGTAGTAACCTGAAAATTAATTAAAAAACTTTGACGATTTTTTATGGAGAAAATAACGAAAAAGAAAAACATAAGAATTATTTGTAAATGTCAGAAGAAAACAAGCTTCAACTTCCGCTTTGTGTAAATAATTATGTAAAATACTTGATAAGAAATAATGGAAGTGAAATGAAATTTATCCAAGTCTGTGAATAATTCGTGCCAGGTATAGATAGATACACATACATAGTTATGCACCAACAGGCATGCATATTAGTAATACAGCACAATGGTCTATTAAAAACAAAATGCTGAGAGAAAATATTTTGGACTTACATATTTAGTTAAAAATTAATATCACCATTTTTAAATTTCTTCGATTTTATAGGTCCTTCAAGAGACAGCAAGCAGTGTTGTCATCAGAGATTGGTTAAGATTTTCTGCAGTTAATAATATAATTTGTTGATTGTATTTTTACTTAAAATCTGCGTAATCATACCACTGTGCAGCATTTGCGTTTTTTTAACTCGCAATTTAAACACCAAGTACGACATATTCATTCGTACGTTTAATTAAAATTGCTAATGAATTTCTTAAGAAAAAAGAAGAGGGTTGGGTATCAAAGAAAATTAAAAACAAAAACTCAATGTAATTTCGCTTAAAAGCAAAATGGAGCAAACCCAAAATGAAAAAAATAAACACACAAAGAAAGAATAATATTAAAACTCTACTCTAAAACAAACCTCTGCAATGCAGAATATCAGCAGTAGAACGACAATGAAGCTACGAAAAAAAAATCAATCAATTAAATTGGAACTGAAGAAAAAAAAAGAAGCAAAAGACAAAGAACTGGGAACATATCAAGCACACAATACCTCAAACACATACATCAACATACACCAGCACAATTTGATGTAGTTTGTCTTTAACTTGTTTCTGAAAATGATTCTTTATTCTTTCTTTTTGTAAAGCCAGCAACAGCAAAAATAACAACTAAAGCTCAAAGAACAACAACAATAATATTAGCAGCAGCAAGACCAACAACACCAACCAACAGCAAACAACACTATTTTACGTTACGTTAAAAACATCATCAACACAGTGGGATTTTGCAAAAGCAAAGATACTTCTTCTAATTCTTACAAATACACATCATATAAACGTTTAAGCAAGTACGTACGCGTATGTATGCATTCATTCTCATTGTTGTATTAGTGCGCTAGTAGAATCGCATTAGAGATACACACGTACCATGAGTACGTAGTGTATTTACCTTTTTAACTGAAGTTGAACTAAAAGAGTTCATTGGCATCTACACCTTCAACTTTTGTTTGCAAACAAATCACACACACACTCACTTGAACAAAACGGAACAAAAAAAATATCAACAACCACACAACCATATAAAAGAGGAAAAATAAATGCGATCTAAACATTCATCTGCTAGCAACAGAGAGCTCAAAGAATTCGTTCTTAGAAAATGAAGTACTATTGGACTTTGTCGAAACTTTGAGAACATGATCCGAATTTCACTCGCACAAAGACGAACTTTCGGAAATAACAAAAGTATGACAACAACAATGAAAAGTAGCTCTCTATTTTAAAATTTTTAAATTTAAATAGATGTTACTTATATAAATAAGTAAATTAATTTAAATACTCTGACTTAGCATTAAAGAAATAAATTATTACAGTATTTCGTATTTAATTCGCGGCCACAACACATCCTCCTACTGATGAATTCTAGACAGTTCAATCAGTTATCAGTTGTCTCAGAGACATCTGGATTTAAAAATTAATTTACATATACATATTACACATTATTTTACTTTGCCTTCCTGATTGCGATTGTTTTATTTTAAATTATTTTATTCCTTCGCTTAAAAGAATTAAACGTTCAAGAATTTATTACTAATAAATGACTGATGTCTTTAGTATTGTTCCGTCCGGTTTATTATCCTAGGGCTGTTTTCTCATAGGCGATTATCTTTTTTCCCGACGAAAAATTGCTGATTAAGGAATTTTGGTTTTCTCAATGTGTCATTTGCTTCTATTCTGTCGAAAAACTAACCAGCCCTCATCTGCCGATTATTTATTTGTTGTACAGATAAATTCAATCAGCTGACTGCTGTTCATATTTCTTGTGTGGCAATACCTTAAGTTTTTGTAAAAAAATTAAATAGATTTTAGAAAAAATGTTTAATAGAGGAATAAACATTAATTTGATGGAGGATGAACTCGAAGAACATGAATTCCAATTAAATGTTGAAAGAGTTTATCATGCCAGACCTAACTACCTGACAGACATGGATATTATTTATTTTTTAAAATATTTGTTTTTTGTCACTTGAAGACAGAGTTCCCAATTTTCACATAAATTTTGAGAGGTATTGCCAAATGAAAATAATGTTCCTGTCAGTATATTGAGAAAACCAAAATTGGTAACGGACATATCATCAGTCTAATAAATTTATGTCGACATTTAGTAACAGGCAGTTTGTCGACACATTGAGAAAACGGGCTTAAAAATTAAATATGCACTGATTGTCCGTCACTCATTAATTCTTCTAGTGCACACTTGTATTCCAGGACGCATATCAGTTAGACACTATATTCACTTAACAGGATGGATAATCAAGTTCGCCATCATCAAATACGAATGAAAGGTCCTGATTACTACTGACTGTTCTCAAAAATTAAAATCTCCTAAGCGATCGATTTTTTTATTCATTGTAAAACCAAGTTCTTTAGAGAATATTTCCGAACCTGTGCAGCTAGTCTATGAGTGATCGAAGAAAACTAATTTCTCTTTGCAAATATTTTAATTTTCCCTTAATATATTTTCCTAGTCTATCAAAGTTCATCGTATGTAGATGGTCAAAATTTTGGCACCATGGACTTTAAAACTGTAATAATAAACACTAACGTGCTAAGGAATGAAATCGTATGGTTCCAAAGATATATAAAAAATAGCTCAATTCCTTTTTTTGACTATTATAAAACCTAAAATTCGTAAGTTTTTTTGACCTAGCAGCAGGGTTAAATAATCAAAAGTTTTTTTGACAAAGCTATTGTTATTGTTCAACTTAATCGATTTTAATATTTTGGACATCGTCTTCTTAAACGTCGATTATAAAATTAAACTTTACATGTATTTTGAACGTTTAATATCGGGATGATGGGCTGGTCCCATAACAATCTATTGCAGCCACTCAATTCCTTTTCGATCTGTCAGTAAACCCTCTTAATATGGATAGAGTCAAGATATCCATAAAACCATGAAATGCAGTTCAGAATCCGACCATGACCATTTTAAACTACGAACCGCACCATCTGTCCCAATCATGGAGAAAAGTTTCTTCAAAAATTGAAATCGAAAATAAAGTTTCAATTCTTTTCAATATCTGCAATTGACGTTTAATTTTTCACTGCAACAATAAAAGAACAAGAAAAGAACACTTTTTTACCATCCATGTACAACATTCGTATAACTTCAGTTACTTTGTTTTTTTTTTGTTCATTTTCATATTTGAAAAACTCCTTCAACTTTTCATCGACATTGCCAATGTAAAAGACACGAATTAAAAGAGAAGCACCAAAAACTGAACATGCCAGTAACACTATTTCTGCTTTTAAAAATCGCTTTTTCTTTATTTTACTTATTTTGATTCTGAGCAATTCATCTTAAAATGTCTTTACTGTCTGGATGGGATTTTTGGTTAAAATTTCACTTAACAATGGGTAGAGTTCGAAACGAATTTTTGAAAGACTTTTGATTATTTAACCCTACTGCTAGGTCAAAAAAACTTACGAATTTTAGATATAGGACCATTTTGGTCCATATTAGTTCTTTTTGTAATAAGTAAACAAACAAATTTTCTTTTGCTTTATATAATAGTCAAAAAAATTAATGGAGCTATTTTCTATATATCTATGGAACCAATTGTCAATTTGTTTTGAAATATAGAACAATATATCGACAGCTCAATTCCAAAACATGCTAAGTCGAAAAAGTGAGTTTTGCAAGAAAAGCTCCTAAAGTTTACAGGCGATATCTAAAAAACCATATGAAGTAGAACTTTGTTGTTTATAACTATTGATTGGACTAGCCAATCACAACCAAAATTTGACAGAATTTAAGTTGAAAAAATCTAAATTCACAAACGCAAAAAAATAAAAACATGATAAAGCTATGTGTCTACGATCGTCAGATATTACAATGTTGTCCGAAAAATGTTCAGAAAATGTCTAAATGTGTAAACTTAAAATCTTTGCCTTTCAACGTTGTAAGAAAAAGCATTTTTAGTACATTGGAAGACAAAAATATTGTCAGACATCTAACAATCGTGTAAACATACAATTTTTTCATTGTCATTGTTTTAAGACAATTGTTAAACAGTTTTCATTGTCATATGTGCAAAGTTTATGCATCTGCCAATGGCAGCATTGTCATAGAAATTATTTCTAAATGCAACTCTGTATATACATGAACAAACAAGTGTGCATTGATAAAATTTTTGAAAAAAGTAGAAGAAAATTAAAGAATTAAATTAAAGTGTGCATTAGGACATAAGCAGATAAAATGGTTCCAAATGCTCTTTTTTGTTCCATGACAATATTTAAAATTTTTAAACACACACAGAGCTGCAAAATGAATTTGACAAAGCCACACAACAATCTGACAACCGTGTTGTGTGAAAATTGTGTACAAATGAAATTGTTAATTTTCTTACAGTCGTCTAAACTGACAATTTACCTTTTGCTAAAAATGTTTCAATGTACTGACATTGCACATTGCTAGATATGACAACGTTGTAATATCTGACGATCGTGGACACATAGCTTAAGTCGACATAGCATGGTTTGAAATTGAACTATCGATATTAAAAAAAAACAAAAATATTATTTATAATAACGGCCGAATTTTGAGAAGAGTCTACATATGATAATACAAATTTTATAAGTAAGCCTGTAATGCAATGTCGAAATATCTAAATGATGCAACCAGTTTGTCTTGGAAGCGTCAGTTCATATTCTGTGTTTTGTCAGTGACTTGTTTTTTTTACTTTGCTAAATCAATGAAAAATCGACGATTTTTAAATTACCTTCATATAAATAAATAAAAAAAAAACGGACTAAAATGGTCCTAAACCCAAGATTCGTAATTTTTTATTTTTCTAACTTCCATTTCATTAATTGTGGTTGAAAATTTTTCAGGAGTAATAAAATATAAAAAAATACCCCACTAGCAAACGTTTTAAATTGATATATTGAACCATTTGATAGCCAAAGCAAAAACAAAACAAAAATTTACCAAAATGGGCCAAATCTAAACAACAGGGTTAAAATGGTGGCATGTGTGACCCATAGTGCACATACTTTAGTTAAGAAAACGATAAAGTTATATAAGTGGCAATAGTTTATAGCCTTTTTCAAAAACGTTGCCATTACCATCATCATCATCCTCTCTCTCTCTCTCTGCTAGCTACTCTGCCCATCATCGTCTACGTCATCATCATCATCTAAATCTTCACGGTTTTTGTTCTTTTATAAATTTTCGTTTGTTGTTTTGTTTAGTTTAGTTTTGCATACGACTACAATTTTGATCACTTATTGCACTCTTAAATATTTTTTTTTCTGTTTTTTGTACCAAAGAACCTTTTTATTGTACGTGTAAAAAATCTTTAGGGTTTATTTTGTACCTTTTTGATTTTCAGCTAAAGAAAATATTGAGCTCTGTGAAGCGACCATTATCTTGTGTTGCGAAGCATTAATAAAGTAAAAGAGAACAACAACAAAAAAATACCAAAAAAAAACTAAAGAAAATCAGTAAATTTATTTTGCTTAATATAAATCACTTCCGTAAACAAGAATTTTAATATTGGAACATTTCGATTATCTACTTTTCTTTCAAACAAATTCCAAGAAATCAAAATTTAATACAAATGGTATAAAAAGAATTTATCGAAATCAAAATTAAGGAAACTAAAGGAAGAATGAACAGTTTTAGAGAGAACAATTTGCCAATACTTGATTAAAATAAATTTAATGTTTAAGTATACCGTTAATTTTAAATCAATAAACTTTAGATTACACACAAATCCAGTTATTTAACATGTTACTACAGACTGCCTTTGAATATTCGATATAATAGTTTTAAAAAGGAGTTATTTACTCAAATCCATGTACATACATATATTTAAACCAAAAATTCAAATTTAAAACAATCATTTGAAAGCAGTAAATATTTATTTAACAACTAACAAAGTTTTGCATTAACTAAACAATTTTAACTGCAACATTATATACACATGTTTATCCTAAACATAAATAAATCGTGATAAAACTTTTATTTGTTTGGGGCAATTACAACAAAAATGTTAAGCTGTTATTAAATTAAACATCAACAGGGGCTCAAAAAAACAAATGTTTTATTTCAAAGTACAGGCAAAACCAAGTATAACGAACGATATGTCAGGCATTTTATTAAATCGAAGAATTCCTTATATTGAGATTTCTTTTCTGTAATAAGTTTAAACCAGTTTGACATAAGGAGGTGTGACTAACGACAAAATTTACCCATTTTTTGTAGTTTTTACTGATTGTGAAGATGACTTAAGACATTATTAAGGAACAGATTTTAATTCTATATACGATTTATTTGAATAAAGATAATTTATATGTAACACTTTGTAACGAAACGAGAAAAGTAGATAAATTTTATTTATTCCATTTGCATTAGCGCATAGTAAAATTTCTTACTCTATCCTTCAATAACTTTCTTCTTGGAGTACTAGACAGGGATGTCATATTTTTTCACCTACGGCGCCAGAGTCAAATTTTTAAAATTAACATTTTATTTTCCATTTATGAAGAGTATGAATAAAATTAGTTTTTTTCTTTTTATCAGTTTATTAACACACATATATTTATAAGGTCGTAAACCTCATTGTACATTATTTTAGCATTAAATCTTTTTAACATATTTTGTGTAGGTACAAATGAGTTGCAACAAATTTGATTAACATTAATATAGTTAATAATTCTAAGTAAGGCATCATATAGGTTCATATTGAATTTTATTGCGCAAACGATTTTAAGTACAATTTATAATTGAAAAACGCTAGTTGCTAGTCGGAATGATCAACATATTAAGAACGGCCAAAGCAAACTCTATGTTTGTAAACTTTGGGCCAGAAGTCTAGTGAGCTTGTTGGCATTTCTACTTTAAAATAATCTTTCCAATTAGTATAAGCCAATTTTGACCACTGAAGTTCATACTCGCCTAAAGACACTTTTGGATCTTGAAAAAGTTTTAACGAATTTTGTATCAAAGAAAATTTAGCCTGTGTCAATGGATTTTCACATTTTATTATTGAAAATTCTCCATATACTTTAAAAACTCTCATATTTTCGTCAATGCATTCAACATTTCTTTTAAAAGTCTCTTGAGATATATGTATAAAACAATCTTGTTTTAAAGTGTTTACTTGGTCCATTCCAATATCTATTTTGTTTAATTCAGTTTCAAACTCAGCTTTACAATCAATTGCATCTAATGAAAGAAAAGAATTGGCTAAATCGATAGATGATTTTAAATCAATAGATCAACAGTCAATTTTACTTGAATTTTTTGTTGACTTTAAATGTGGAATTCACTAAAAAATGTCGACACAACTTTAGCTATGTATAGACGGTTGTCAGATCATACAATGTTGTCAGATCTAACAATATGCTAGCCATGTACTGACATTGAAAAATTGTTAGCAAAATGTAAATTTTCAATGCCTTTTCTTACAACGTTGGAAGACAAAAATATTAAGTTCACACGGTTGTTAGACATTTTCTGAACATTTTTCTGACAACGTTGTAAGATCTAACAACCGTATGTACAAAGCTTTAAACAATATGAAGAGGATGATGGATATATAAAAACGCCAAATGGAAATTTATGTCGCCATAAGCACTAATAATTCGCCACTTTAGGCGAAATATCACCATATCTGACAGCCCTGGTACTAATTGCTTTATCGTGAACAATCGTTTTATCTACATAGTAGCATTTTCCAATTGAGCCAAGTTTTGTTAGCATTGAGTTGGAGATTTTGGTCACGGATTTGATAAATCTCAAGAAATCAAAAATATAGTCTTGCATTTTTTTAATTTCTCTTTGTATGTAACATACACTATGTTTCTTAAAAATTAATTAATTGACAAATTTTAAATACTATATAGGTAGTAATTGCTTGCTAAAACTAAAAATAAATTCGATACTGCAGGGGTTAACATTATATGTATTTATTATAATTTTCAGACTGTATTAACTATCACGATAATCCTCCCTAAGAAATAAATATATGTACAAGCTGGCGCAAAAGTAATCCTCCTATCAGAAAAAGCTATAAATTTTGCGATTGGCCCCTAATGTCAGTTCTGTTTTGACATTTGTGTAGTAAACACATGCGAAATACACGTTAATAAACAATGTTACGCTACACTGCTCCAGAACGTGGAATATTGCTGACAGAACTGACATTAGGGGCCTCGCAAAATTTATAGCATTTTCTGATAGGAGGATTACTTTTGCACCACCTTGTATAAACACATTATTTGTCTTACTGTCCCAATCTTGAGCAGCTTATTTGTCAATATTGTCTAAATTAGATACATATGTATGTATAATGTTCCTGGTAAAAATTCTTTAAAATCACATAAATATCTCTCTGTATTTGCTTCTCGCAAGCAGCTTTTGAAAAAAGGGCCCAAATTGGAAAAAAATTAAAAAAAAAATTTTTTCAAAATTAAAAAAAATATTTGAGAAATAATTAAAGAAATAGCTATCTAAATTCCTTTGGACAATTTTTGCTAGGACCAATAGGTGAAAAGTTACACTAATTTAAAAAAATCCCCTGTATGACCAAAATGGGCCAAAATGTCGAACTCCGGCAGTTCTTGACTGATTTGTCTCTGGCCTACTATCCAATAGTACTATTCTTGGTGCAAATTTCATCCAAATCGGAAGACATCGATTTTTAAAATTGGGTCACTTGACTTGAAATTCACCATATATATATTTATTATATTACAACGAAGTAGGGATTGTATTCAATATTATTATTAATAATTCACAGTCAGTTGAGACAAAAATAAAAGTATGTACTGTTGAAAACCACTATTTGCATTTAGCAAAAATTAAACAAACAAAAGTAATTGTTTACAATAATTTGAACAAAATCGTTTTATAAGTAATTCCTTTCCTATATGTAGTTGAGTTTCCCCTCAAAGTTGTAAAAAATATAATTTCTTTTAATGCAAAAATTATAACGGTATGCATGCAAAAAAACAAAACTTGGCCAAAAGAAACAGAAACCAAAAAGCGATAACAAAAAAATACCACGATGTACTCCAGTAGTAGTAAGCAATAATATTTATTTTGTAAAGCCAACAAATTAAAATCTATTACCAAGCACAAGTACAAACAAACACAAGTCAGCTTACAAGCATAAAGTGGCAGTAAAAAGTTGTAAGAAGTGTGTACATGAGTTTTGGTTTTAGTTTTTCTATTAGTTAAATTCGTGATTTCTTTGTTTATACCAGCCAACGAATTTGTCATGCAGTTGCAATTTGGCAGCATTGACAGTGGCAATATTTGCATGATATTTTGTACTTTGAAACTACAGCAACAACAACAGCAATGGCAATAACTAACGACAAGAGACATACATACTATCAACTATAGTTATAACTTCAAGTTGATATTTTCTTAATGTACTTCATACACTAGTATGTATGTAAGTATGTACGTATTTGAAAAATATTATAAATTGTTTATCACTATCCATGTATGTATGTATGTGTGTATATGGATTTTTTGTCTGTATTCAAATTTAATGTTACCACCAATTGTGATTTTGTTTTTGTAGTTTTCACAGTAGATTACATATTTGATTGAAATAATTTTTTCTGGTTTTTTTTTTTTTGTTCATAATTGTTGTTTTTTGATCTAAATTGTATAGGGTCTTACTAGATATAATATTCGTATAGATTTTGAACTACACCCATGAAATTAAATTAGTTTTTGCACTATTTTGTTTCATAGTTTTGAAATTGCATACAATTCAAGGTAACACCCATAATTTATATTTATTACATAGCAAAAAGCAACTGAAACTGTCTATAATTATTATTTTTTTTTAACCAAAAACAAAAAGCAATGCATCTACAGCAAAATATTTTAGCAAACATTATTTATTAAATATAATTTGTTTGATAGGCATTTGAAGCAATTTGTCTTCTTCATTTTTGAATTAAATGAATTATTGGTAATTATTTAAGCATAACTTATTCTACATAAACATAAAATTGTAATCCATCACAACTTGTGGCGCCTCTTGGCATTTTAATTATGAATATTTACGTACAGTAGTTTCGCAATTTAACGAATCTATATATTGTCAGTCCGGTTCGTTAAATTGAAAAGTTCGTTAAACGCAGTACATACTTACGTAAAACATCCCCGCGATAAAGTTTTATTACAAAATGCAAAAGTTATAATGTTTTTTAATTATTTATTTCATTAATAAATATAAAAAAAAGAAATAAAAAGAAACAATTCGTATCACTTTGGCATGTAAAATAAAAAAAAATGTATTAAATTATCCAGCATACAGCTGCTTATGAAGTTCTTTTGCTTTAAACTGCAAAGTTTCACTACAGACTGGCGTAAACGACTTGCTTTGCCTTTGGAACCAAGACAAAAGCTTATTTCCAATACTCGGAAATTCGCCTGACTTAATGGCTTTTCTATTTCGGGCTTCAAAATTTGTATCTTTTGCTCATTTTAAAAGATGTTCCTCTGATTTAAAAAAAGTGTTGTCAATACATACTTTTTACACAAATATTTTACTAGCAAACCTCTCTGATAATCATCGACGATTTTTATTTTATTTATTTTTTTTCTCTTTCAAAAACAATATCTTACTTCTTCCCATTTTAATGTTTACGCAACAATATAACATACTAGTACAAGACTAAAGGTATGGTCACATTTGGCAAATATTCACTCAAAAAAGCGTAACCACTGATTTTGGCACATATTTGTTTGACGTTGTTTACTCTTACAAGAGTTTTGCAAGATCAAACAGCATCAAATAAATTAAAACTAAATATTTCTTGTACTTTGGACTAAATGAGAAAAGTTTTTTTAAATAAATAAACGAGTTCAAAAATATGTTATTTAGTGGTTACATCTTTTTCCGCAAATATGTGTAAATGTGACCGTACCTTAACTAAAGTAAAACACAAAAAAAAATTAAATAACGATATAGTTTTTTCTATTTACTACTGCAGTTTTTTTTACAGCAGTTCTAAAATAAGTAAAATTAGTTTTTTTATGTAAAATGTTTATTAAACTGAAACCAAAAAATATTTTTTTTTCGTTATATAAGGTACTCAATAGAATCAAAAAAAAAGGATTCGCTAAGTGTGTTGTTCGTTATAACGATGGTTCGTAAAATCGTGTAACTACTACACATACATACCTACATATGCATATAAAATGTAAAAATATTTAAAATGTTTAATTTTTTTAAAACACTTTAATTATTTGTTACACTATTTACTAATAACTTATAATTACTACAATAATAATTCGATATATTCACTTTTGCTGATTTTTGAAAAGTGAGGTGTCGAATTAGTGTGACACTTGGTTTTAGCTAATATTGAAATCAAATCGAATAATGTAACCCAGGCCATATCTAAAGGCAAATGCTGGAAAAAATGCTTATAATTTAGAGAATTTTTACAATGTGAGGCTATTTCGAACTTCCTAAGATAAATAATGGTTTCAAACATTCGCATCTGCCGCCAAAAAATGTAACTAAACCCTTCAACATGTATGGTAAAGGGTGTAAATAAGTCTGTCATTCCGTTAAAATTTCCACATTTTCATGTGACACCAACCCCATTAAGTAAACATATTCAGTTTATCAGGATAGTTAGCGGAGATGCCTGTCAATTGAAATCAACATTTCGAAACCTTTAAATAACATGCACATAATAATATATCAGGAAAATCAGGTCAGAAATGTCTGATTTATTAGAAAAAAAAACTGTGCTAAAACCAGCTAATTTGTTTATACAAAACAAACTTTATTTGATTATTTATGTTGAAATATAGATCTACCATTCTGTTGCTTAGTGTTACTAAAAACTCATTTGGAATATTATTACTCGATCCATAGCAAAACAAACTTAAAGGTGGATTCACCCATTCATTCTGAACAAAATATTTGTTCGGACAAAGTTTTTTTCATATGAAAAAGAGAGACGTCAAACTTCACATGAAAAAAACTTTGTCCGAACAAATATTTTGTTCAGAATGAATGAGTGAATCCACCTTAACTCTTGCATTTTATGTATTTATTGGTGAATTTTGTTCAATCTTTATAAAAGCATTTCACTAGCTCTAGGACTAAGGGTACGGTCACACTTGGCAAATATTTGCCAAAAAAAATATGTGACCGCTAAATAAAATATTTTATTCGTTTATTTATTTAAAAAAATTTCGTATATTTAGAACAAGACAGAAAAAATATTTAGTCTTATTTTAAACATTTGATGCTGCTTGATCTTGCAAAACTCTTGTAAAAGCAAACAACGTGAAAAAAATTTATGCTAAAACAAAGTGGTTACGCTATTTGCTATGTGTAACCAACCCTTTAAGAATAGAAGCAAAAAATTAAATTGTATATAAAATAATAAAATTAACACTTTTTTTTGGCTTTTGAGAGCACGAAATGCTCAATGTTAAACTTTTCCTTTTAAAATGTTTAATAAAATTTTGTAAAGTTCATCATATAGTATTTATACCCTACACCAACATTGTGGGAAGGTTATATTGGATTTGTGCTGATGTTTATAACACCCACCTTTAAGTATACATATCGACTGAGAATCACTTCCTTAGTCAAGTTAACGATATCCGTCCTTCTGGCTGATTGTCCATATAAAACTTGCGATAGGAAATTTTAAGATTTTTCGATTAAATTTAGTATGTGATTTTTTTCGGTTGAAATTGGTTGTATTCGATCCATTTAATATGACTTTTTCGGTCATACATGTCTGATTTTAATTAATTATATCTAAAAATTGTTTGTGGATCGTTCAATAATGGCGCCTTCCTGAAATCACTTTGACGAGCACAAGTGTTTAAAAATGCTGGCATCCAATTAAAATTCAATACAAATAAATGTAATATCTACAGAAATCATGGCACATAATTGTATTATGATCGGTCTATAATTAGTCATAGCTACCAGTTTTAAAATTGTTTCAGAAGTTGAATATTAACTACTTTTTTAACAACCAAAAATATTTGGCGTCCATAGATGTTGGCTTATTAGCAACTAACTGGCTGACTTTACAATTAAAAAAAAGTATTTAAACTATAGAAGAATTTAACTCAATAAATACGCCCAGAGAGTTTTTTCTTTCTTGATATCTGTCGTTGAAATACAAACAGTTGTCTAAGATTTTTTAAATTTTTATTTCATTGATCATAAAAACAGCATGATTTATGTTTTATACTAAAATACCCTAAGAATCATCTTTTAATTATGGTTTTTAAGCAATTAAGTTTTGAGTATCTAAACACAAACATAACTACCAACAACTTAAGCTCATACAGTTGGTGTCTAAAGAACTAACTAACCAACAGTTGGCCTTAACTATCATATCCCGTACTAACTGATTCAAATGGTTTGTTTAATTCGTTGAAATTATTGTTGGGAATCATGTTGTTGGCAGCAGGTAGATTGTTTGTAGTTTATTTTGATGGGTTGTTTAATAATTTAAACACAAAATTATATTTTTTATTTTGTTACAACAAAAATAATAAACACAACAGCTAACTACAAAACATACTGCATATGTACAAGGTGGCGCAAAAGTAATCCTCCTAACAGAAAATGCTATAAATTTTGCGATTGGCCCCAAATGTCAGTTCTGTTTTGAAATTTGTGTAGTAAACACATGCGAAATACACGTTAATAAACAATGTTACGCTACACTGCTCCAGAACGTGGAATATTGTTGACAGAAGTGACATTAGGGGCCTCGCAAAATTTATAGCATTTTCTGATAGGAGGATTACTTTTGCGCCACCTTGTACATGTTAATAACTAACAGTAATTCTTTGTGTGCTGTAACCAAGAAAGTCTTTCTTTCATTGGTAAGTTTCATGTTGTCAGCATTGAAATTCAGTGTGGTTTCCTAGACTTGCTTCTTTTCTTATATTTATTTCTTTCTTTCTGTTCAACATTTACGAGTGTGTGTGTGTCTGAAATTTTACATGCAACATTGGAGGGCCAGGTCGGACACCTTTGGGTGTTTAATAATTTTTATTTGTCGTGTTTTTACTGTTGCTGTCTGTCGTCTGCTGGTGTTTCTTTTAACTTGTCTAATTTATTTAGTTATTCTCTTGTACGAGTATGTATGTGTATTTCTTAAATTATAAAAATTAAATACATGTTGTATGAGGCTTAAGTTTAGTATATTTCCACAAGTGCTTCTTGTACAGTGATAAGTATTGACTTAACAGCAGTTATTCTTCAATAATTTGTAGTATAGATTCAACATAAAAAGCAAAATAACTGTAATTGGAACGTGTAGCACATTTGGTCAATAATCTAAAGACTTATTTGATTTCATCAGATGATTTAGCTTAGGTATTGGCTTCCTATTCACTTATGTTTATTTATCTAATAAAATTCGCTGCCCTTTAGCATTTATGTCTCACTGTAAATTATTATTTTTATGAAAATTGATAATATGTATTTCTATATTTATATTTAAGCTTCAATAACTAACTACTTACATTAGTTAAATACAAACAATGCCTTATTGTAGTCAAAATACAAAAAAAAAACTAAAGTCTGGTGTTATCAATGAATTTTTAATCGTTGTAACACGACGTGAAATTTAAATATTATAATTATTACAAATTATAAAAAACCAACAAATTTTAATTAGTTTTTACAATACAGTACAAACAGTTGCAACGTAAAAAAGCTTAAGTTAAAAACAATTTTGTTTTATAGCACGTACTTATTAAAAAAAAATTAAAAACAAAACAAACATTTATAAAAGTCGTAAATAATTAAAATCCTAGTCATACACATGCATACATGCTGATCAAAAGATCGATCGAGCGTAAGCAACAACAACAAAATGAACAACGCCCTTTTAAATATTAGTATTTAACCCTAGAACACTAACCTTATTTTTTATACATTAACACTAATCATTAGTCCAATCGACTAACATATATATATAACCGATTTTTTCGATATCTCAATACATATGTAAAATTGACACATTTAATAAAGGTTGATACTTTTTGATTTATTATAAATGTAAATAAAATAACAAATTTTAGTTTAAAATAATATATTTAATAAAAATACTTTTGAGATCAATCTTTTGAGTTCAGTTGTTAAAAATAATAAAAAAAAAATAACAAAAACAAAAAATAAAATCACAGAATTCATTACAAACAATAAAACTTAAATTATATAAAAATTAAATGCAAAAAAATTTAATGTTTTTGATTTTTAGAACATTTGTTGCAACACTTACCTCAGCAATGAGACCGTTCACAACGAGAAAACACCGACTACTGAGTATACAAGAGAGTTGAGAGTGATCGGTAAAAAAAAATATAAAAATGTGACCGAAAACGTAAGTGATGTAGCCGAATCGACTAACGTTAGTGTTGTAGGGTTAAATAAATACGTATATTGCTTGTAAAGAAATGTACTGACTGTTTAATTGTCATCAGAAGTCAGCCAAGTTGAGAGATGTGTTGAAAGGGAGGGCCCTTTTTTGTGATTGTTGACATTAGTGGAGGTCTATACTATTTTGATCATTTTATTATTGGTAATTTATGATCACATTTAAAACCACTGGAATTTAAAAAAATTTGTTTTTAATTTAAAAGTTTGTTCAAATAATTTGTGTCAATTACTATTTTATAACTCCACTGAAACTAAAGAATCGTTATTTTTTATTTTTAAGTTTAAACTATAGATATTATAGATGTTTTCTTATATCTAAATATGTCTTATTTATTGCATATCTGAAGCAGGTCGATGTTTTATTATTTATTGAGCCAGATATGGAACCCCATTCATGCACTGTATTGTGTCGTTACTCGCAAAGGTTAGAGAATATAGATTATAAAATTGAAAATTAGTAAACATTTGTTAAAAAAAAATTATTTTTGTATATCGTGACAGAAAAGACTTTGCAAGGAGTAATTTCAAACACTTACAGTACGGCTAAAAATTAATGTTCACCGTAAATATTGATACGATTCAATGGAAAATTCTCTATTTCATTAGAGTGCATTCGACTGTAGTATCAAAAGAGTAATATAACAAAGCCCAAATTGTGGCGATATTTTTTCTGTATGCGATCGCTTTCAACGTGCGAAAGAAAAAGATTTTGACACAGAAGACAAAGATGGCCACCAAAGCCACAAATTATGCTTTGAATTGAGGATGACAAACATTTAAAACGTGTTTGCATGTCCAAAATGCTGCTAAAACCCGGGCCAAATATCCATGGCGCTAAGGTAACGATCTAGATTTGGTGGCACAAAAAGAGTCGTAACTATTATAAGCTGCTAAAATCTGGCTAGACCGTTACAGAAAACCTGTACCTAATGCAACTGATTATTAGCGTAATATTACATCATGACAACGCTTGCCCACATGTTGCTAAACCTGTAAAACCATTTAGAAAGAAGTGGTTGCAAAGTTTCGCCTCACCCGCCATTTAGAATAGACCTTGTCTCATTGGACTACTATTTGTTTTGATAAATGCAAAACGCTCTCTGACTGCAGAACAAGATAACCGAAATTTACATTTTTTTGGCTTGGACCAGCACTGAGGAAGTGACGCTACTCATGCAATGCATTGTGCTGTCACTAGGAAAATAGGTTATGGCAGGGAGGATAGAGGCAGCAGTGTTTGTAAACATTTGATTTGATTTTCCTGTATTGAAAGTGACAAGGAATACTTCTGGAAAGTACGACTAAAGAACGAATTTTCTCTATAATTTGTTGTGCGATCCACTGTCCAGTCGAGGATGAGAACCGACTGAAGAACGTATATTACGGAAAAAACTACGTGTTTCGGGAACAAGTTCCTTAATTCAGCAGACACATTCAGCCGATACTCCAGTGAATCTATAGAGTTGGATACTCTACTGTCACGGATAAGCATCTTCGCTCTCTCCTGTACGCGGTCGAGTAACTCCAAAATAGACTTGTATCCCATTTTCGGTCGAATATAGGTAATGTAAATAGTAAGGAGATCAGATGCAGTGAAGTATTTCCTACACCATTTTAAAAAATCAAGGCTCTTGAACGCTTCTTTTGACACTTGAAAAATGTGTTTGGTCCAGCGGACATCACACTGGATTATCATGCCTAGAAGATCAAGAGCGCCTGATTCCTTAATATTTACACCGCCCACAAAAACAGATGAAGCAACATGATCTGACGAGGGTGTTAGCATAAACATCGAGTCTTACATGCGTTAAAATCGACTGTATTCCCACAACTTCATCAGAATGTTTCCAATAAAAAAATACCAAATTTTTTTCTACAAGAATTTCCAAATTCCAAAAACCGTAGACACATCAATTAGTGCGTTCAAGTTCATTCATTAATTTTAATTCATTCGCATGTCTTTGACATACTTTTTAAAATTTTAATTTTTTTATGACTAGTTTTCGGGATTTATTATTCTTGTAATTTTTGAAACAAATCCCTGTATTTTTCGGGATCGGAATTTCGGGATTAGCATCTCTATTAAATACCCAACATAAAGACCACTTCCGAAATTAATTAATTTGCCGACATTAACATTTAGAGGTATATTTTTCAGCGAAATAAATTTTATATTAATTTTAATTGCGCTACCAAATATTATATAAAGCGTTCCTTAGTGGGCAATATGTATATCCCATATAAGGCACTCTACCGAAATCTTATTTTACTTGAATCACTTACATAAAGTAGAGTATCATGCGGCCTGGGTTGCCCAAATATACATACGTTCTACTTCTTTTCTTTTGTGCATTTCAGATTTTCTTTAACTCAAAGTAAATTACTGTCATATAGTTTTTTATTTCTGCTAAATACATTTTCGCCCATCAGCAAGCGACATGTTATATTAACATGTCGTCTTTACCTGTTTCCACTAAAATTGTGTGGAAATATTTGTCTGTGATATTTGTTTCATAGTCGTATTAAAATGCATTCAATACAATTGCTGATTTTTTGTTTGTAAATTGTCTTGCTTTAAAAGATGATGATGATGACGATAATTGTTGTGACGACGTTGAGAGTGTTTAGTTTCAGTGTAGGCGTGTAAAACGTTTTTCTGCATAAAATCAGGCGAAACCAAACAAACAAATAAACATTAAAAGAAATCAAAAACATTACACAACTTTGATTTACATACTCGTAGATACACGACATAAATACACAATACACAGTTGACAGTAATAAAACTAAAATATTGCTGGATGCGAATTGTAGCGTAAGAAAAATTAAAGTCAATCGAATTGACTCAACCCAGATTTGTAGAAGATTTACGATATGAACATTTTGTTTGTTTCTAAAGATTATTATTATGGATTCATTGATTGAAATTGAAATTGAAATTATTTACACAAACGTAAAGGAAATATAGCGGAAAGTGGTGTGTAGTTGTTTAATCCTACAATTATCGGCAATCATTTTGTATGTAAACTATTTGATTGTATAATTTTGTCTGAATTGTTGAGTGCGAAGATCGTGTGATGAAATTCAGTATTATTACAATATATAGAAAACTGTCATTCTGGCAGATAAAATCAATTGTAGTGAGAAAATTGTCAACATATATTGTAAAATGTAATTATCCAGTGAAGGCATGTTCAAGGCTTGACGAAAGCAGTAATGTTAGGCGAGTGTGAGTTGTGAAGCTTGTGGCAATAGAGAGAAAAGAAATATTTTAAATTAGTTCGAAAAATAAAATAGTTTTTAGTAAGGATACATGTACACAGTTTTATAAATACAATAGATCTGAGAAAAGGAGAGATGTTCTTGGCGCACTTAACATGACCAATTATGGCAAAAAGTTGACAAATGATCAATGAAATTAAAACAAATTTGGCGACAAATAATGTCCATTTTAATCTGGGGGCTTCTTGTATTCGAATGCATTCGATAACGAATGATCATTCGAACGCAACCTTGCCAGTTTTTACTCGTAAGCAAAGAAGAATTCGAAATAACGTTAGAAGTTAGAATGCTATATTCGGCTGTGCCGAATCTTTAATACCCTCCACCTAAACGTAATAAGAAATACAAAAACTACACTGGTTATAGCACTGTTTTTTCTATTCAGTCTTAGTGCAAATTTTATTAGTTTTTTTTTATATTGTTTGAAAGACAATATTACCTGTTGGTCGTAATTCATTAATGTGATTTTATTTTAAGAGTTGATCTACAGCTTATTTATGTTACACGTTTGAAATTAAACGAAACTGGACGAAACGTCAACGATTACGTAACAATTTGCGTTTATGTAACGCGCTTTCTATTGTTCGTCTTCATTTGCGTTATCGACGTATAAATGAACAATGTGTCAAATCACAGTATTGCCAATATGTAAATACATTTGTTTTGTTTACTTTTGTTCATATTGAATATTTTAATTTACTATAAACAATGGCACCCCTACTAAGAGCAAATAAATAAACAGCTGGATATACATACATACATTATAAACAAATTAAATTATTTGCAAATTTGTGTATTTTTTAAAAATTATATTAAATAAATAAAAAATATGTTTTCATCATTATTGTACATTGCTTTTACATAAATAATATTTTAGCATATATGTAAATGATCCGTGAAAAATTTTGGATTGGTACCCTTATTTATAAGAGATTTATGAGTATTCACAAAGTTTTGTGGGATGATTTTTGTATATATGTAAATGATATGTGCAAAGTTTTGAGTCGGTACCGATATTTATACAATATATATAGGGGAAAAATGTCTTTTTCAGATGTGGTCCTTGTATGGGAGCTATGACCAATTCTGGGCCGACCACCCTAAAATTAAGCAACAATTTATTTACCTATAAGGATTAGTTATGTCAAATTTTAGCCGTTTATCATTATTTATACCAGTTTTATACGTATTTAAGTAAATTTTTGGAGTGGACTTTATATGGGGTCTATGGTCAAACATGGACCGAACTAAAAAAAATTTCGTTTTGCGATTTCTTTTTGCATGAAACTTATTCCTGCTGAATTTTTTATTGATATTCTAATTTTATAGGCATTTATGTATAATTGAGCAATATTTCGAGAAGATATTTGTATGGGGGCTATAAGAAATCATGGACCTATTCTTACTATTTTCATCACACTTTCTTTTTTTATCATAAAAACTAATCACGCAAAATTTCATGGTATTACCAATGAAAAATATATTTAATATATTTAAAAATATAGCACGAAAAATTTTTAAAAATATCAATTTTTTTGGAGGTTGTCTTACATTTTGATGCACAACTCTTGTTCTACCATACCGATTTTGCTGATTTTTAATACCAAACTGCTTAGGAAAACTATAAATGGTTTTTTGTAAACTTTGTTGATTACGGTTGTGTCCTTTGGACGTGAGAGTGTTTTACACAGACAGACATAGCTTAATCAACTTAGAATTTTGTAAGGACCCATAATATATACACGCACTTTATTGGGTATCAGATGAGTATTTATCAGTGTTACACACGGAATGACAAACTTATATATACCCTCATTCAGCACTTATGGTGGTGGAGGGTATAAAAACGAAAATGTAAGTAAAAAATGTGTTACTTACTTTAAAAAATATTATAATATTAATAATATTATTACTTTTAGGTCAAAAATATCAAAAAAGAATTTTACCCATGCTTCCTTTGTGAGCCTAAAACATCTTTTGTGTCTAGAAAAACTCATACATACATTAATACATATGTATGTGTGTCTGTGTGTATGTGTGTATGTATTAATTTATGTAGTACCATCATTAAAAAATTTTGCACTGTCGAAATAAATTTCGATTCGAAAATAATTTCGATAACGGCTGCCAGAATTAGCCCCCTGATTAATAAGAAAAAGTCTCTATGGGTTAGTTCCTTGACCTCTCAGACTGCGTCTAAAAGAAGCCAGCAAACCACTCCTAGGTCAATCATATATCAAGTTGGGACTAGAACTGGTCCAAACTTCTGAGAAACATAGCACATTATCAGTTATGTTTCAGTTTCTGTGGATATTACAGAAACTTTAGACAAATATTTCACTAGGTTTGAATGTCTTTTCGGATCATTAGTTAATAAATAATAAATTCTGATATATAAACACGACACATATCAAAATACATAGTTATACAAATAATTTATTCAAAATTATCTCACCACCCCCGTTTTTTATAATAAATGTTAAAACTTCTCACTCAATTTGTACAATTCCTGCAAATAATTAAAAACATTGTGTCATAAATCCAATTTCACTTTCATTTCAAAACAAAAATAACACTTTATTTAAAGCAGTGTACTTTTTCCAAATTATTTTATTACAAAATTAAAAAAAAAAAATTGCATCAAAAACATGACGAAAAAATCAGTTTTATTATTTAAAATAAAACATTTTTTGCACTTTCACGGCACTGTCTGTCTCGCACAGACAGACAGACGGTCATCGTTGAATTTTATTGCAAAAAGAAAATAAAAATATGGCGCAACAAGTTGCCAATAAAAGATTGTTTACGAGTTTATTTATTAGTCTGTAATTGTTACAGAAAAAAACTAATAAGATGTAAGATTTGAAATTTAAAGATTTTATTCATATTTTTTGTTTTATTTTATTAAACAATACGTGCTTTCTAAACATTTTATAAATCTAACATTTCATTATGAGTAAACATTCCCCATTAAATTTTAATTTTCTGTATTTTTTTTTTTTTTTTTCTTTAAAAAAGTAAGGAACCTCGAAATTATTGTCCAAGACTTCTGCGTTTCAGATGCCAAATGCCGGTAATAGTATTCAGAATAGTGAAAATATATTCAGAATAGTGAACAGTACATTAGTTAAAGTAGTCTAAAGTGCACATGTTAAATAGAAAAGTGGTTTGATAACAAAATCATATAGAAAGTATGCCTTTATAGAACAATGGTTCTGGATTATTTATTCAAGGTCCAACCAAAACGTATCAAACAATTTTACTAATGCTCCATTCCCGCTTTAGTGTTTCTAGACACTGTATTCGTGTTATTAACCAGTATAAATCTAATATATTTGACATATATTTTATATTATTTATATTAGCGCTATTCCATTGATTATAATTGTAACAAACTGAGAGATTTTATATCCCTTTGTTTCCTGCTCTGGTTGGCTTTGCTCCCAGCTCACCTTCCTAGCAAATAGTAATATCGTAAAGAGCGTTTATTAAAATAAAATTTTAAGTTTTGAAGATGGTGTAATCAAACATCCAATAAAATATAAATGAAATATGTTCATAAACATTTAAACAACTATTTAAACATCACTACTTATTAATATTAATTTCAAAATGTCAAATATTTATTGATTTACTTCCTTTATTTCACATTTTTCAATAAATGCAGTTAATCATGATATTTATCACTCAAACGAATTAAGGCGTTACTTATTATTTAATTAATTTGTTTAATAATCTTTAATTATAAACAAAGAATTAAAAAAAAACTAATAAAACATCAAATACACATAAATATTTGTTTGTTGCCAAGCTCGAAAGAACCTACAATAAAAGAAATATTTGACACTTACGCCTACATCGGCAAACAAAATCCCTCTCCATAGCAAAAAAAAAAAAAAAAATACACAATCACAATAATTAAATTAATATTTTTTTGTCAATTTTTCAATTTAAAAATTATTTAATGGATTTTTTTGTTCAATATCTTTGATTAAGTCATTTAAAATAGTGAATTTGAACACGATACAATAGAATTGTATATAAACACCTTATAAACATCATTATCACGTTCGTTTTTATATGTATGTGCATATGTAAGTATGTATTTTTTTGGACACTTTTTGAAACTTGTTGAAGAAAACTTCACTTCACATACAGAGCGATTTCTGCTTATGTCATTTTATTTAATAGTCTTAATGTCATGTACCTTCACACTCTTTTGCCGATCCAGTGTAATCGAACATTCAGACAATCGGTGGTCATTTATTCATTTATTCAATCGTCTAACCAGTCATTTGCTTGCTATTCATGTAAGTGCGAATACTCGACTACATTCAGCCAGACAAAATGACAATAATTTTAGCAATTTTATGTTGTGGACATAAAAAAAGTGAACAAAATACAGCAACTAAATGACTAGAACCATAAAATAAAACTTAACAATAGATTCACTGATGAGGTTTTGGTCTGTTTTATTTGGTTTTGTTTATGGTGTCTACTGTGTGTGTTGTTTTTTTTTCTTTTTTTTACTTTTTGTTAATAAATCATTTGGAATTCATACATTTAAATGCAGACATTAATTTATCAAAAGAGTTCCACCACATACAACCACTGATGCATATTTTAGTCATGTAAATAGCTTTTGTTCACAAATGTGCAAAAACGACTTCAATTACAATACGAAATAAAGTTAGCAGTTTTTTAACTGTCAAAATGACATTCCCTTTATTTTATTGCTCTCTTATCTTTTTGTTACACTGTAGAGGTTATGATAATGTACGGATTAATTGCCAGTGTTAACATATTTTATACAATTAATTAAACTTTATTTTCTTCTTTAGAATTTACTATGAAGTTGAATAGACTTTTATGACTTTCCTTGTATTACAATTTGCATAAAGCTTTTAATTTCTTTAGAAAATCCAACTAATTAAAATTCTACAATTATAAATCAATTCCAGAAATCAATTTGAATTGATTAATTCCAATCCCACATATCGTCACCTGAAATGCCCAAAGACGTAACCCTCAAAAATTAAAATTCGTTTTTTGATTAAATATGAAACACAAGGCTAAACATACAATAAATAAGAAATAAGTTTGTCGTCTATCTTAAGACAAGATGTGAAGAAATCGCGATTTTTAATTAAACAGTTTTCATTTTATAACGTTTTTTGCTTCTCCTGTAAAATTATGATAATGACGGTTTCGTCTTTGGGCATTTTAGGTGACGATATGCAAGTATGTATGTATGTATGTATGTATGTGTATGGCCAATAGAATAAAATCATTTTTGTAAGTGAATTTTATTTTTATGGGGCAATGTAATAAAACCAAAATAAATTCTAAAGCAACAGAAATGTCCATTTATGTTGTTAAACCAAGCACAATTTATAGAATATAGAAATAAGGAAAAATAGACTGACAAACTGTTGAATGGGCCATAAAAACGAACCAAAGTTGGCATCTTAAAAAACCTTCAATTTATTATACGTCCAAACAGAGATTTCTAAACATGCATTTATATTATAAAACTAGCATTGAACAAGAAAGCTTTGTGGTCAATAGAGAATCTGGAGTCAAACTGGCTATACGTTTTTAACAGATACTGTTGTAAAATTCTAATATGTATGTAATAGTTTTCTAAAGCAATTTTGTATTCCACTGGTGTAAAAAAACAGTTGAAAAAAACTTAAAGCACAAAATCTCTAAAATACACAAGAAAAAACAAGTAAACAACCTAGTAAAAATAGGATCATCCAAAGAGTAATCCTGGAGCGCTCCTTTGCGAGTAATGGATTACTCCATAAAACTCCGAACCTCATAGGATTTGTAACACAGTATGTCCGCAGACAGGAGTACTCCTTTTAAGCTTCTTATGGAGTACTCCCTTTGATCTTGAAAATGACGACAGAGGGAGTAATCGTTTTTGTCTACTAAAAGAGCATAGCGGGAGTAATCGTTTATGTCTCCTAAAAGAGCATAAAGGGAGTAATCGTTTTTGTCTCCTAAAAGAGCATAAATACAAATTTGGTTATTTTTTACAAAAACAAGAAAGCCTCGAAAAATAGCAACGGCGGAAATTAAATTTGCAATCCCGTTTTCTTGAATTTGAGTGGCATCACAGAAATGAATTGAGGGAATTGAGGAGATTTTTTAACAGCAACGAAAAATAGCAACGAATCCCACTGAATATAGAAAGTTTTCCGTGCAAAAAATTGTCTGATTTTTATCTTTATCCCAGAAACTAGCTCTAAATAGAAAAACAAAACGAAAATATTTTACAGTTATGTCAAAGAAAAAAAAACCAAAACGAACTGATACATCCCTCATTGATCCATTTGGAGTATTAAGCGAGCCATAGACAACAAAACAAAAAAAAGTTTTGATAGCTCGCTTATTACTCCAAATGAATGAACAAGTCATTACTCTTTATTGCTCGATTAATCCATATATTTTTTACTGGGAAAGTATATATATATGTATGTATGTATGTATGTATGTATGTATGATGTATGTACATATGTATATCCTAAACCAGCTATGAGCTGAGAATTTCGAAGACTATTTTTCGGATTATTGTGAAACTTGATATAAATAATGCAACTCGGAAAATGTCATTCATCAGGAGATATTGCTCTTTATAGCCACCACCACAAAGATGGGGCTATATTACGTTTGTCATTCCGTCTGTACCACATTGGCGTAATGGTCGTAGAGCCAAAAAGTCTATATATTCTGGGTCCTTATAAGATTCAAAGACTATCTAGCCATGTTCGTGCGTCTGCTTTGATCTATCGAAATGTTGGGATTGAAAATGGACTTAATCGGTCCATTAGTTATAGATTAAAGTTTAAAACTACCTCGTTATGATTCCGGTATTTTTTGCCATTTTCTTCAAATACATATAATGAAGATGATATCATGAAATTTTGCACACTTTATTTTTATTATAGAAGGACAAGTCATGTTGAAAATGGTCAGAATCGGTCCACGATATCTCATAGCCCCCCTACAAATGTCTTTCCGGAATATGGCTTTATGGTAAAATGCTGTAATAATCAGGTATGTGATGGAAATCGAAAACGAAAACGAGTCAGTTTTTAAAGTCCATTTTAAAGTATTTTTAATCAAATTTTTAAAATTTTTGTTTTAAGATTCTCTTTAATAGCAAATTATCTTTATATTTTGTGGGATAAAACTGTTTCAATACAGAAATATTACGAAAAAATTAACTTCTAAAACTCACTCGTTTTCGTTTTCGATTTCCATCACATACCTGAATAACTTTTATGCAAAGTGAAATCACAAAACGATGTTTTCTTTGCAGCGGTCCATATTTTGACATCGCCCAATACAAAAACCACTTCCGAAAATCACTTAACTGAGCATAAATCTTTTACAAAAATCACTATCAAGTTGAAATTCAGCAAAAATAATCCAAATGCATATTTAAATTATCGTACCAAATTTCATATTGGACCGTAGCCTTTAACGGGCATAAATGGCTTACATTTATGCCCGGCTTAATAAAATTCTACACAAATAAGTTTATTATATGTACACACAAATTATTGGTTCTAATTTCGAGACGATCTCTACATAATATGTCATAGAAACCTGTTTTTGCTCAGGTTGTAGAGTACTATATGTTCGGGCTTGAACGACTGTACGACGACCTACTTGTTTTCAATATATCTACATTTATTTAAGATTTATGATTTTATATATGAATGTACGTACATACATTGATTTTCGGAATAAATAGGATTAATGATATTTATATGTACATATGTATATAAAACATAATTCATCATTTATTTCCATTTGTTAGATGTTATAGTCAGGTTCTCTAAAAAATTGTTAGATGATTAAGCTGGAACAAAATGTCACGATTTAGCACAAATACTTATTGCTAGTAGATTATGAGTCTAAATATATGTTGAACCGGTAAAAAGTTTTCGATGAAAATATATATGACAGACTTGTTTCGGAATTATCACTAAACAATTAATAACCATTAGAGACATGAATATAGAATCTAGGTGAAATTTTGGTGTAATATAATATATAAAACTAACCAAATCTGGTGAACTATATAGATAAATGGTGGATATATAAGATTCGAGTACCATATTTGTTTCTACTTGAATTCTTAAAACTGACTTGTGTGGAAAATAATCCGAACAGCAGAATATTTATTATAATTATCAGCACGCATACACAATACACTTCTAAATATAGTAGTGTAGGTTATAATAGCGTAATAAAACTAGCACTAACAGTGTAATCCGCCAGTTCATGGAGCTAGTTCAGCATTGTCGAATAAATTCGACATCTAACAAAAATGCTTAAATGTTTCTTCTTTTTTTTGGAAATGATTAATAAAGGAATCAACTGCATCCCGCGAGTCGAACTCACATTGGTTCACGTTACACACTCGAACGGAATATGTAATTGGTTTCAACATATTATGAGGACTAGTAGCCCAGTTGATACAATTGTATTTTTTTATACAAATTGTGAACCAATGTCTTTTATTAAGAACGTTGCAACTAGTGTAAAGTTAGCAATTGCCATTTTCGAAACTGCAGGGTGGTAGTGACTCGTGCTAAACAACATACATACATAGAAATGTACATATGTTTATACAAACATACACAGAATAGACAGCAATGCAGACAAAATCGGAAATGCACTTTCAGATTTTTTTATAATTTTATTTTTTTTACTTTTTGGCAAAATGTTACAAGTACTAAGTAGTGGAACTAGCAGTTGTACTAGTAGCAAATAAATGTCGAATAAAAATCTATGTGTGTATTTGTGTGTATCCATGAGCATAAAAATTATTTCTATTTATTGTTGGGTAATCTCACATTAAAACAATCTAAATGTTTTTGTTTGTCTGAACATTGCCAGTCATGGCTGCTGCAAAAATAAAAACAACATAGTTAAAATTAAAGACAAACATCGTCAATAGTTTAATCTAATATTTAGCAGAAATCGAGAGCAATATTTTTAACGATTGGCTGTTTAGATTTACAGAGTCAACAAAAAGGCAAACATTTTTATTTTAAAAGTTTTAAAATAGTTTTGTACCAGCGAATTGTCTTTTTGCATCAGGGACGTAACATTAATTCGTTTCACCTTAATCTGAAGTCACATTTAATATATTTTGAAATGTTAACAGAAACAAGCGGTGATTAGTTTCAATCAATTATTGTTTCCGAGTTCTTATTAAAGGCACCAATTGTTTTCGGTATTTCATTCACCCGCACCTTTGAATGAGATTTTAGATTTATAAAATATGCTTATTTAAGTACTTATTTATATTAACATATTCTTTCTTTTCTTCTAAAAGCCAAAAATAAACAACGACAATAATAATAGATCTCAATTGAACACTTTGATTTAATTTGTGTGAGAACAAATTTATGTCAATTGTTGTACCCTACACCACCATAGTGCGGAGGATATATGGGATTTGTGCTGATATTTGTAACGCCAAAATAACCTTAGAAATTAATTGGAATTATTTCACATAAACCCCACACAAATGACTTTCTAAAATATGACTACATCGATTATAAGTGTTTGATTCGTACACATATCCAAAACAATTTTGCCAAATATCGATGAATAATTGACCATAAGGTCCACTTCCTATAACTACTTTAACGACCATAATTCTTTCGAAAATAATGGTATCCAAATAAATATGACATAATATAAATAGTTCCAATTTTCGATGACCCTGGCACAGAGTAACTTTCTTTTGTGTCTTATTGGTCCCCAGTTACAATTTACACAAAGCAATTCTTTAAGTTAAGCTTATTACTTTTTAGAAAACAAGAAATCAGGGTGAGGTGAAGATAAGATATCAAAAAGTGATTACATATTAAGCGATGAACTGGTGAAACCACAAATCAAGGATGATGTACACAAACTTTAAAATTTTCTGAAAAAAAAATCCAAAATTGAAGAGTGAATTTCTTAAAGGAATAGAAATATTTGTTATTAGAAATTAATTAAAAACTTTGATTGCGAAAACAATGAAATAATGAATGTAACTGAAACATGTAAAAGCCCCCCCCCCCCCCTTAACATCTTATAAAGTCTGTAATGATATGGAATCAAATATTGAATTAGAAATATGTATAACTATTTGTTTCGAAGGGTGAGAAATGCAATCAGCATACAATAATTTGTTATCACATGCGTTGATTGTGAACGATATTTTTCGCCAGCTTCTCTTATTAGTAACAAAATTAAATAAAGATTTTCTTTACTATAGATGTCTTAATATCAGTGTTGCCAGAAAATGAATTTCAAAATATGCTAAAACTTGAAAAACTAAGTGCTAAAATGTTCTACAGAAGAAAAAATAAGTGCTAAATTTTTTCAATTTAACAATACAATATTTATTTCAAATGTTACAAATATAAATTATAGTTTTTTCTAATTTTGTTCATAACAATTTCCGTGTTCGAAAGAAATTTAGTTGAACTATTAATAAAAGTTATTTTTTTTCTCCAAAAGTATTTTTTGGAGTAAAAAAGTAAAAATTTGTTTAAGAAAAAATTGCCTTTTATCAAGCAAATTATGCTAAAAAGCATTTAGCATAATTTTTAAAAATTTCTATGCATTTTTGAGAAACAAAATGTTAAATTTAAGACTGAAAGTGCTAAAATGGCAACACTGTTTAATATTTTTAAGAAGCTTTTTAAAGGCGAAATGACATACTTATGTATTATTTTTCTCTTTTTAATTTTCAATGTAATGTTACTACGTTTTTTAATTATGAATGGTTTATAAAACACAAGTTTAGCTTTATGAAATTAAATTATAAAAGTAAATTTAAATTTATGAGAACAGAAAATGTTTGTTTTCAAAACTTGAAATAAATAGTTTTTATTATTAATAAACCAATTTCTTTTAATAAGAAACAAAAATCCCAAAGTTCCGAAAATCCCAACAAATCTCGGGATCCCAGGATTTGAAAATCCAATCCCTTGGCATCCCTAGTGAACATTAACGAAATTTAAAGAAAAAATTTGTATCAAACCTCTCAAACAGAGACTTTAGTCCGATATATTGTCATTATGGATTGGATTCATCTTTCTAATTACCAGCGCTTTGCTGGTGTATTCTTGGGTGGGGGAAACAAGATTAAGGCGGTCTTGGACTAGGTAATTTTTTGGAGTGTAGGTAATTTTTCAACTAGAACTTTGTTTTTTAAAGCAAAATAAAATAAGGAATGTATATACGAGGGCTGATTAAAAATAACCGTTATTTTCAATTTTTTTCAAAAGTATTTATTTATTCAGCAATGACTATTTTGTCCCCATCAAAGTAATCCCCCTCAGATATAATACACTTATGCGAGCGTTTTTTTCAATCCTCGAAACACTTCTAAAACGCGTGGTATCGCCAACAGCTCCTGCTACGATTTTTCTTTTATCTCCACAATCGTATCAAAGCGCCTTCCTTTCATCGGTGTCTTCAATTTTGGAAAAAGGAAAAAGTCAGTGCAAAATCCATGATTAGGTTTTCCCACAATTCTGTGCGTTTCTGACGAATTGCTTCGCGCAAACAGCGCTTAATTTCAAAGTAGTATTCCTTATGGACGGTACGATCTTGTGGTAAGAATGCATGATGCACCACGCCATTGCAGTCGAATTGGGCTTTGGTTTTAATGTCATAGCTATACACCCATGATTCGTCACCTGTTATGACATTTTTGAGGAAATCTGGATCATCGTTGACGATGTTCAACAGCTCCTGAGCGATGTTCATGCGACGTTGTTTCTGCTCAAAATGTAGCAATTTTTGGAACAATCTTCGCTACCGCACATCCGTAAAAATTGCTTGGCATGAGCCGAACGATATGCCAACATCATCAGCAACCTCTCTGATAGTGATTCGACGATTATCAAAAATCATTTTCTTCACTGCTTCAATGTTTTCATCGGTTGTTGACGTGCTTGGGCGACCAGGCTCGTTAGTCAAGTCACTGATTTTAAATTTAAAGCTGTAAACGATTCGACTGTAATCGTAAAGGTACGGCCACACTTGGCAAATAATTGCCACTAAATAAAACATATTTGAAATATTACGTTTTAATTTATTTGATGCTGTTTGATCTTGCAAAGCTCTTGTAAGAGTAAACAACGTCAATTTGTGCTAAAACAGTAATAGGTAGTTACGCTTTTTGAGCAAATATTTGCCATTTGTGATCACACCTTCAATTGTTTTCCAAACAATAGGAAAATTTCATGAAATTATTATTCAATATGATCGATATTCGTATTATTTTCATAATAACCTAAAATTTAGTTTCTAACATCTCTCGATCCATTTACCATAATTTTATTTCTAACCGAATTTGCGAAAATGGCCCAGTCATGCCTCTAGAACCGCATAGTGCAGCAATAAGAGTGGCAGGTTCAGCACGGAAAGACTTTTTTCTCAATTGCTCTTGAATTTCCGATGATCTTGGTTTCTTTTAATACAAAATCCTTTAGGCCGACATAAAGTTTTTATAGTGTTAAATCTTGCAAATGGTGATACATAAATATTTTTAAGCATTCTTCTCTATAAATCACAATTAAAAGTTTTTATTTAAAATGCAGTTTTTTGAAAATTAAGTTTAAAATTTTCAATTTACTTGTTTTAACTTACATTGTTTTCAAAACTTATGGCTTGAATACAGAGTCAGTTTGTCTATTTGAATGGTTGCTCCTTTGGCAAAACCATCACTAAGCAACTGTCCATCAAGAGGATTAAAGTCTGCCTCTGTCTTTAGCCACACTTTGACATTGGTGGATTATGTGTCATGAAACCTTCGCCTATTACATGTTTTTTTTTTTCTTTTAGCAGATTTAATTTTTTGTAACTTTAAAACAGACATACAACTGGTGGTGGAAGCATTTGTGTTGTGTAAAATATTTAAAAGATAAACAAAATCAGTTTTATAACAGAAAAGAAGGAGCGGAGCGTTCATTTTCTTCGAAAACAACTTTCCTGAGATTTTACTTTTGGTTGGTTCCTAATGGAAAACGATGTAATTTTTGTACACTGCTGGCTGCACTTGTTGTGCAGGTTGATGTAATGAAAGGTTTTTTTCCTGTTTTTTTTTTTTTTGTTTTTTGCTCTAATGATGTGAACTTCAATTGCAGACGGGAGTGTGTGGAGCAGAGCAGACTCTAGTATGTTGTAGTGTTTTTGTATAGTTTTCTTTTAGTATATTTTGTTGCTGTTCTTAATTTCAGATAACCGTATCTAATAGTTTTGGGTTAAAACTCTTTTCGTTTTGCTCTTTTTTGCAACAAATACTGCAGAGTCAGGGTACTTCATGGCATATTGCACCTTTGGAGTTGTATGCTGGAGCAGCATTTGCTGTGTTTGTTTCCATTTTCATCTGTTCTGTAAATTGTATTAAAGCTACCTTTAATGTTTCTAATCGTTTAAGCGTTTTATTAAATTATGTACGAATTAAACATTATATTGCTATTGTTTTTTTTTTCTTGTTGTTTTTTTTTGTTATTGCCTTTTATACTTATTTAGTTAGATATATAGTTGTTTTTGTTTTAGTTTTTTAGTTGGTTCACTTGTTTTATTAGTTTGAAATGTTTTTGTTTGTGTGGCTTTGTCGGTCGGTTGGTCGGTTGGTCGGTCTGTCTGTCTACTGGCTTTAAGTCTTTGAAACATTCGCTAGACTGGGCTTGGGGATACCAAGTACAACAAAAAGTAATTTAAATCAAAGTTGTTACATCATTGTTCAACTGCTTTTATTTCTGTTTTCATTTTTTTCTTTTTTTTTCTTAAACAATTTTTATACATAGTTTTTTTTTTTTTTGCTTCCATTTTTATCTTTTATTCCTGCTGGTTTTTCATTGTCTGGCTTTGGTGTTTGAATTTTTGTATGTATTTCAGTTGTTTTTTTATTATTTTGTTTTGTATTGTTTTTTTTTTTTTTTGCTGCCGTTGTTGTTGTTATTGTTGTTTAATGGTCCATGACCTTGTTGGGTGTTTCCATCGTGTCAAGTTCAAGGCCAATTTTTCTCCTTTGAAAAAGTTCACTTTATATTTAAATCGCAGGCGAATTATGTGAAACTTCATTAAAACGCAACAGTTCTCTATTGAATGGAAAATATCACACTGATATTGTAATGCAAAACTAAACAAGATTTTAGTATGTATTTATTCGAAGATATTTTTATGCGAATTATTTCACACATGTGCCACCATTCTCAGTTTTTTTCATACAGTTGGTTATCTATTCAATCTTAATTTGTTAAAAGAACATGTTGTTGTACAATGTGTTTCTAATATTTTTTCGTAAACTCTTTGATTCATAATTGTTTTCCATTAGTTAAATTGTTTGGTAAGTTAAAATATTCTTCATATTTCGAATTTTTTCCTTTAACACTGAGCAACACAGTTTTGCGCATATGTTTTTGACATATGAAAAATCGGCCTTACGACCAATGATTTGAGTTTGAGTTTGTCACCTTCGGAATAGGTTTTAATGAATTTCCACCTCATGGAATGGTTCTGAAATTAGTTATTTGATATATGAAATTTTAGAACTAGTTCTACGAAAGCGCTTTTTGCAAGTGGTTGTAACAAGGCCTTTTTCCCCAAACATCGAACTAGTTTCCCTGAATAATGTTTGGTTTTCGAGATAGCACGCAAGCAATCAATTAAAATCGATGAACTAGATCTCCAATATGTCGCGCTGAATAGACTAGCTTTATCTAGTATTCACTACAGAAGACACACACATTAGTTTATTAATACTCTAATATCATATCCAATCAAGTTCAATTTGGAAATAGCTTCGAGTACAGAATAACACCCTAATATTGAAGCGATTGGAATAACATAGTGAGTTAGCAGCTATTGATGTTCCTTGATCATTTTAAGAAAGCTAACACGTATATGGTTTAAATTCATGTAATATCTCATTAGTTCTTACTCCATTCATAGATCCTTTAAGTTTTTATGTTAACAGCTCGAGAATCTAGATTAGAACTGGGTATTGAGTATAATATATAGAGATTTCTATGAAAATTTAGCCTTTGAGTCATCAATAATTTTTACATTTATTTTGGTATTTTCAATAGATTCGTATGAATTGCCTGACCTTACCACAAAAGGCAATATTTTCCTCTTGCATATGTAACTCACTCACTTTTTGTTACATAATAAAGAGGTTACAGATTTAATTTGCTGGAAGAGCTAGTTACAGATATCTATAAGCGTCGCTTAAAATTATTGATGAAAGTCTTGTAATTATTGCATTATCAGTAGAGAAAGTCAAATTGTAAATACTAGTTCTAGTATAATTTAATCCATAATACAATCCGTTTTTGCAAAGTAACGTAGCAAATAAGTAGGAACTCATTTGGCTTTTATTTTATAAAGGGTGATTTTTTTAGAAACTTTCTTTTTTGCAAGATTGTTTTTGGCAGCTCAGCTGTTTTCCTTTAACATGTTACTATTAAACATGTTCAGTTTGGTATAATTTAACCATGAATCGACTTACTAACGAACAATGATTGCAGATTATTATATTTTATTATCAAAATTCATGTATTAATTTTATGCTTTAAATTGTATGTTTTTTTAATCAAGTCCAAAAGCTCTTAGAAACCTGTATGGATTTTTTTCTTCAAGTTCCAAGCATTTTCCGAGTAGTTTTCATAATAATTTAATGGGTCTTGTGTATTATGTATTTAAATTAAGATTTTTAGAGATATGTGAATTATCAGCAAGAAGTCTTTTCAAACTCATGACACAACATACATATGTATGTTCATACACGCAAAGAAAAAACGTAATCTAAGAGCAACATATTATGATAAGATTTATGATTGTAGTCAAAACTTATTATGATGAATATAAGTGCCATGAAATATCATATTATGATTAATTATCATCGTAATATTTGATCATAATATTTTCTTGTTAATCATTATTTGATATTATAACATCCTAATATAATCATAAAATTATCATACATGATCAAATTATGACCCAAGGTAATCATATTATAGTTTAAATTAATCATATTATGATCTAAAGTAATCATATTATAATATATAATAATTAATAATTTATTTTTACTATTTATCATATTATGATAGTATCACTGGTACTAGTTGAGACATTATTTCAAATGAAGACACAATTATTTTAGTTTTTTTTTATTGTTTATTATTATACAGCTTTGCTAAGTGGCCTTTGCAAATGGCACGTAATATGTTGCCCTGACCTCTGAGAGAAATATTTCAACTATTGATTGTAATAGTTCAAAAAAATCTTCTCTAAGTAGCCTAAATTTAAATCGACGTTAGTATTTACATTAAGTAAAACTTTGATTTTCAAAACTTACTTTTTGTTTGGATTATTGTTTAAAATATGAAATACAGTAGCTTTTGCTATTTGTGTACGCTGTTTCAAGTGGTTTAACATTCTGCAAGCTTTGAATTTGATTTAAAAATCCACTTTGGCCAAGTACAACATTTTCTTGTGTAAAATTGAAGAGTTTTGTTTGCCAGAGAATGATAGCGCTTCAAGTGTTGCTAGTTGTCATATGGCAGGTAAGAGAAGGGGTGTGATATTTCTGCTGCAGTTTGATTGTTGGAAATAGTCACTGGATTTTGATGTTGTTGCATTCGGAGCATCTGAAAAATTATAAAATCAAGTAAAGTTTCTTACAGCATTAAATTAGTATATACTACTTACGTAATTTTATATCCAATACGAAATCATTGCTGGAAATATATTGAGCAACAAAACTTGAAAAGATGTCCTCATTAATAATGAAATCTTTAGAAAAAACATTAACATTTACATCTTCTTGTAGTTTATACACTTTTTTTAGCTAAAAAAAGACAAACAATAAACACATTGTCCACATGTACATATCAAAGGTTTCTGCTACCTTGTTTTACAAATAAATCATAGTCTTCTTTGCATTAAAATTTATACCAATAATATGTTTATTATTTTCAAATTTTGTTTTAATTGATGTATTTTGCGAAAAAATCTAAATTGTAATAAAGCTTTTACAGCGTTGATGCTAAACAAAGCAAACGGTGATGCCAGATTTGAAGTTTTTAGTATTAAACATGTACGAGACGCCATCTGAAGAATTTTGTCTTAGCGATTTTTGTATTTAATTGTTAAATTATATTTAAATATTTTTGTATTAGTATCAAAAATTTAATCTTATAATGGAACATTATTATACACGAACATACATTCAAAAACAAAATACATATGTATCAATATTATGTTTAATAAAGGTGCCGTGTTTTGTTTGTATTTATCTCATATGTTATTGAAGTAAAATATTGCCGACTTTGTGAGCCAACACGTTTTTGACAAAATAATGTAAATGCCGTCGTACAAATATTAAATGTGATTATTTACTGTTGACTGTATAGCAAAATTTTAACGAAACCGGTGATTTGGCCATTAATTTGTAATGAGCAAACCTCATTTGTTGAAAAATTTGTGGTGGTAATTCCTGGTTTATAAAATAAATTAAATTTAAACTTGTAGCAAAAACTGCTATAGACTAAATTATAAATAGATCAAAGAGATATTTTTAACCTTTGTTAAAGATAAGTAGTTTTTCTATTTTTAGAACTGTTTCATCTATTGTGACACTTTTATAGCAAGGATTTCTGGCAACCTTGATAAAAAACTGTTATGGAAATTTCTCATCATAATATGATGAATCAACTTAAAAATTACAACATAATATTTTTAATGGAAAACATATTAATGGTTAAATATAAAACAATATGATTATTTATAAAACAATAATTTTTATGACGTAAATCGCAATTATTTCTACATTTATTTAAACAAAAAACTTAAAAACACTAGTTAAGGTTTTTGTAAATAGAAATAAATATTTATGCACTTTTAACGTATATAAAAAAAATACATTTCATTTTTAGTTATGTTTAATAGATTTGTTTATGATGTTTAAGATTATTTCTTTTATATACACTTTATTATTTATTTATTATATTTATTATACACTATTTATGTCTTTTACACTTCTTTGACATTTTTGTATTTTGTGGTTATATTTTATATACGAATTGTTTTTTTTTAATTATTGAAACATTTCAATTCAAATAAATAATCCGATATCACGCAGACAACTTACTGAACTAATGCAAAAGCATTCTACAAATGGTTAAAATAAAATATTATTATAATTAAACATATTTTGTTTGCATTTTAAACATAATATGAGTATAAATATAGAAACTTATCATTTAATGGTTATTTGTAAGTTTAAATAGTTGTAAATAACATAATATGTTTGAATAGTTATCATTCAATAGTTATGGTAAACATTTTTAAAAATAATTATGTTTCAGTGAACCATATTCAATTTTATAGTCGTTATAAACATAAAAATGTTTATAGTAACTAAATTATTTTTAAAATCAAATTTAAATAACAATTATTTGTGTACCACAACAATATATTGTTACCAAAAACAAAGTGTAGTTGTTGTAGCAATGTCCAACCATGTTTTTTCTCTGCGTGTATATGTAAAGAATTTTTTAACAATTATAAAATTAATATATTTATTTCTTCTTTCAATTGTCAAGGTTTAAACTGCCAACAACTTCTTAAAACTAAAAATATAAAAAGACTTCTTTAAGCAAATTTAAAATAACCAGCTCAAAATTAATTAAACTTTTATATTTGTTTTTATATGTTTAACCTTTAATATATTGCAAATAATTGTAGACACGGAAAAATTAATTTTGTTGGTCATAAAAACCAAACTAATTTTATTATTATAAACACTTGTACAATTTACACATTTCAATGCCATAGTTCTCATCATGGCAACATATTTCCTTTGTGAAAGCCTTGGAGCAAATGCTGTTCTGTTCTTTTTTTCTCTGAAAACTTTAACCTTTTTGTTAGCCGTTTTTCTTTTCGCAGCATTATATTGAAATCATAGACAATATTCTTGCCATCCGTTTATTCAACCATAAATCAATATTGAACATGACGAATATTGAAATGAAAGAAAAAAGTCATAAAATAAAATGAGATAAAATACTGGAGGCAACATACTGTGAAAATAAATATGGAATTTTTGAAAAAAAATCAAAATCTTTTTTTTTTTAATTTCATTTCAAATTAAATGATGAATGACTGCAAATTTTTTATTTTTTTTTTATTTTTTATTTTTAACTGCTGTAATGTCGTATCAATAACATCAATCTGACAATGTTAATGTTAAAGTTATATGTAATATGTTTGCGGACTTTTTTTCAACCACCTACTCAAATAAAAATTATGATGATACAGTCAAATGAAAATCAATATATGTATATCCTGACCGTCTCTTGATGTTTCTACAGTCCTCAATGGTTTTTAATGCCATTTAGGACTGTAGAAGTTCTCATATAGTTCCGGTCCTAACAATATCCCCAGTAATATATATTAATCAACTGCGCCAAAGTTTTAGCTCCTCCATTAACACTTTTGTTTAACATCTAACAACAATCATCAATCGCGGCTTTATTCAAAGGATGCAAACTGATTCCATATATACGGGTTTCAGTAAAGCATTTGACAAAATAAATCATTTACTTCTCGTACAGAAACTGCAAAAATTGGGGTTTACACATCTCAGCGTACAGTGGATACAATCTTATCTGTCGAATAAAACACAAACCGTTCGTTTTAATAACACGTCTTCATATAAAATTAACGTTTGTTCTGGAGTGCCACAAGGGAGTCACTTTGGGTCGCTGTTATTTTCTTTTTTTATTAACGACTTGCCTAAAGTAATTAAATTCTCTAATAGATATTTTAATGTATGCAGACGACGTAACAATTTTCTTGGTCTATAACCAACCTTTTGATCTCTTACGTCTCTAAACCGACTTGTATTCTTTTTATGAATGGTGCAAGCAACTTAACTTAAAGAAATGCGCTTTTCAAGGCACAATCCAATTTCTACAAATTTTTTTTCTTCTTTCCAACACTTGGAATAGAGCCTTCTCTCTATTTATTTCATAAAATTTTAGAATAGGTAATGTTAAGAAACGGTGGACGTTTTGGGATGTTGACGTAAACGAGCGTTGACGTTTTCCCGAGTGCACTGTAAATGTATTCTTTTTTGTCAGCTGCTGTCAAACGCTAATTAAATTAGCAATATTGAGCATATGTGAACACTTTTTCATTAACCAATAATTGACTCGATTAAAAAAGCATGTTCCCAAGCTACAAATCAGCAGTCACAAAAAGCTATTAACGTCTCATGATAACACACATGAAAAGATTCAAATATTTAACACCCAAAAATGCTTCTATAGCAGTATAGTATATAGAACGGACTCTAGAATTAGTTGCGACATTAAGTTATATGTATGTTAACAAAGAATCAGATATGGTTCTTGTCAAAGTCATTCTACTACTACTGAATTTAAAACCGGTTCTCAGTATTGTCCTTGGCTTTATTTCAATATAATTTTAAAATAAGCAAATTTAAAGTAAATTATAAAAAATGTATGCATTTAAATAGCAAACTTTATTATTTCGATAGATAAATGATTTACATGGTATTTAAATATTCAAGAAAAAACATTTGATTGTATATCCGCCCCTGATAAAAATATTTTTAAATGTGCATCTTTATTTTGTTGAATTTTATTTTGATTCTATAGAATCAATAAAGATCAAATTTTTGTGCACAAAAATTCATAACCAACATTTTTTGAATCTTGAAAAGATAAACATTTCTTTTTGTTTAATATTTTAGGTGGCCTCAGGAACTTTATGGTTGTGGAAATTTTCAATAACACGAATATTTGTAATCGTATTTTGCTTTTTATATCTCCTTAGAATACACGTACATTACGATTTTATTATCATTAAGTATTTAATAACAAAAATTAAGCAAAAACCAAGAACCTTTCAACCTCCTGACGCGTCACAGTCATTGAGACGCAAGATAACGTTATTTCTTTTATTCTTAAGATTGGGGAAACATTTTCTGTAAATATTTTTTTTTTTTAAATAACATACAAATATTTTCTAGCAGCATAAAAAGATGCTTCCTGGTCCACTACTTCATTTTTGTAAAGACAAAAAATAAAATCCAAATCGCATTTCATATAACTATGTAGAAAATGTTTCACCATTTACGATTATTAATAATAATGATCCACAGATAATGATTAGGGTGTCACAAGATCCGGTTGTATTGCATACACATCTTTTTTATTTCATTTGCAATTGGCATAAACATTTTTATTGTCAGTTTTCGTTTGCATAAACTGACAGTGATCAATAAAGATTACAATCTAATGGATTTTATGGCCAATGTGTTTTTCACATACTCCTACAAACAACACACAGAAATTCATATTCATATTTCTGCAAGTGTATGAGTGGTTGTTCGTTTAATATGAATGAATGATTTAAGGTTTTAATTGTGGGCTTGTTGGTATAGTTGGAAACTTTTCAAAATTCACCACATAAATCCAAGACGATCGGTCGTTCATAATGCGTTAAAAGGTAAACACCCGTTTGTATTAAAATTCAGATTATGTAGACTGATTAAACGTCGATTTTTGTGTTTTTGTTATTTCACAGTTCTCGCTGTATACCAGTAGTATAGTGGATTTATTGTACTACAATAGTTAGTGCGTCTATACGTTTGTGGTTCTTAATATTGTTGATGCATTCAAAATACAACAGAAATATTTTATACCTTTAAATTGTATTTGGGAAAGAAGAAAAACACAAACTTCTTTATCAGATATGTTTTATAATTCTATACACGTATTGATTATTAATAAGTTTTAGTTATTGTTGTGGTTGTGATTGTTGCTATTGCTGTAGTTTTTGTTTCTGTTACTTTTCCTGTGCATTTGTATCCCAAAGGTATTTAATGTAACGTTTTTTTTTTCATACACGTATCAATGTGGCATTATGAGCGGTTTGTGTGTTGCATTTATAGTCGTTTGGACAAACTAATGTTCTAAGGAAACCATGTGGCAATAAGGCACTTGTTGCGTTTAAATGGCTTTTAGACTTTATTTAACTTAAGCCGCTTTTATATTCCTTAGAACACACGCACACTTTCTTTCGCTTGTTGTATCTATAAAACATTTGTATCTATACGAATACGCGCTTAAATATGTTGATAATGAAACATTAAAAATGTATTTATTTAACACAAATAAAGTGCAAGGAGAAAAATATATATACGAGTATTTAATTATGAACTATTTACTCGGTGCTTACCAGTGACCATTTTTTTACAATTTCAAATAAATAAAATTTTACGGCGTTATGCGGTTGGTAGAAAATTTATTCCTTGACCATATTTGAGTTTAAACATTAAACTATTTACATTTTCTTCCTAGTAGCACTTTGGACTTTAATTTTTTTCTAATATTCTCTTAAGTGAAATCAAACCTGTCGGTGTGTCTTTACATGTAACTTCTGACTTTTAGTATCATATCCAGTGAGTCGACGGGTCCAACTAATATTCTGAATTAAATATGAATTGAGATTCACTTTTATACACTGCGTTGCATAACTAAAAATACATAAATAGAAATGAGAATAAAGAAAATATAAAACACGTATGTGAAACAAAAAAAAAACAAGAAATAAATCATTATTTTTTATTTTACCTCTTGAAATGTATAAAGAAATAATTTAGTGTTTCATAACTATAAATACACTGAAGTAAACATAACTTAAAATACCAATATTCCCATACAATTCAGACTTTAATAATGCGGTAGGCCTACTTTTTTTTAATCAACTCAAAAATCCGATCAGGCATACTATTCACCAGTTTTATTCTTATAGCTTATTTAAGGTGATATTAGCTTTCATATTGTCAGAATTCGGCATAAATTTGATGACTTAAAATCCTCTAAATATTCTCAATGGGGTTCTGAACTCAACAACATGCGGGTCATTCAAGTACATTAATATTAAAGAAACCATTTCTTTGTTTGACGACTTTCTACATGTATAGGTGCGTTGTTATGTTGAAAAATATATTGTTTTTCATTACTATTTTCTGAAAATGGCACTAATTTCTAATTTGCAACATTTCTTACTCGAACATGTGACAGGTTTATTTTTTTGGAAATTGCTTGAAAACGTGCCCTAACTTTTTATATGAAATTCAATTTTACTTAGGATCACTAGGATACCAAACACGCTGCATTTTGTTTAGCAAATGAAAACTTCCATAATAAGAATAAATAACAGTTATTCTTTTATTTTTCAAGTATTCTTCTTTGTTTATCATAAAAAGTAATTATAGTTATGAAACACTAACAAAATATTCATGTACAATTTCTCTCTTCAATTAATGAAGTGTTACTGTTTGTAACTTTACAACAAATAGCAAACATCAATTGAAGTTATAGCAATGTTCGTAGAATACTCTAAAATGCCACTATTACGATGCGTATTTATATATGTGCCGAATATAGCAAAAATAATAAATATTATTTAAATCTTTAATTCCCTAGGCTTATTAGATTTAAAGTTTAATAATGGTCTATATAAAAATCATAGTGTAAGTTTGTTCTACAGTTTGCGAAATCTGGTATTAATCCACGATAGCTCTTTCAGGTAAGGGATGAAATGAATGAAAGAATAGGTGAGGCATTGTCTTTTTCACACTATGGCAAGTACTGTATGCAGTACTCGTTGAAACGTATTACCCTGTCTCATAGAATCGATTATGTAGTTTCGCCTTCCAGCACCACATTTGGGCAAGTTTGTTTGCACCGCCTAATTTTAGTGACTTAAATTTTTACAAGAAGAATACCAGGAAAAGTATCAAATGTTTTACCAGTCATTAACATCCCTTATCTGATTTTGGTTCCTGACATTTAAGATATCAAAAAATGTCTAAATATCTCAATTCTTAGGTTATACAAGATCTCGTGAAGACAATTACTATTGCAATAACCGCATAGATGCAATGCATCATAAGATTGCGAAAGTGTAAAAAATCTAAATGTCATGCTAGTAAGAAATCTGTAAGTAAATTGAAAATCCGTGGCTTGATTTCAGAATTCTTTGTTTTCTGGTTTGCATTTCTTTATTTCTTTGAGGAAATGCCACTGCAGTTAATAGCAATGATTACAAAACAAGTTTCCATTTATTAAAGAAATTAAAACTTCTTTGTTTATAAATAAAAATCAAACTTTGTTCTTAACACACTTTTACGCATATGGAGCAATGACTATAAGAAAAGATAAATAAATTGTTCTTTAGTAAATGGAAATAAATACACAGCCATACATTTTACAAAAGACCTAAATATGACATGTAAAATCATGGTCTTTAATTTATTAAACATGCATTTAACAGTTAATCACACATGATTCTAACTGACTCATATTGAAGGAAACAAACAAAACCAACAATAACAAAACTTAACAAGACTGAAAAAGAAAAAAACAGCATGAATCAATTATATTTCGGTTTTCAAAACAGTAACAGCCGTTTGACCTACTTATCAAATTAAATCATTACTCACGTAAATACACTTTTTTTAAAGAAAAAAAAATAAACAAACTTTATACGTTTTTTTTTGTTGTATTTTTGACAAAAAACTGGGGCTGTTTTGATAGTGAGTGTGAGTGTTCATTGTATCTGCTGCGTACTTCTGTAGCTCTTATCTTTCCATGTGTGAATGAATGTGGAGTAAATAATGCAAACAATTACCAAAAAAATAAATGTATACAAAATATTGTATTGTGCATAATTGTATATAGAACATGTTAGTTTTGAACATCACTCTTTTGTACTTTTCGTTTACTTTTGACAATGCTTTTATAGTCAAAGTGTATGTGTTCTGAACATGTTTAACACATTTCAGTAATTAATTATACGAAAAAAAAATGTATAAAATAAATAAAAAATATAGAACAACATGATCGTAAACAAGAGATGATTTTAAGCAAACATGCAGTTTCGTTTGACATAAAGAATTAATAATAACCTTTTAAAGATGATGCCAAGTTTAATTTATACAAATATTTGTTACAATTTAGAATGAATATTATTAAAACTAAAGACTTTAGACACAAACTTGATTCCAAATCATAACAAACTAACTAAAACCAAAGACTTAAGACAACTACCCGATTTTCTACTAAATAAATGAATTTGTATGTCATTATTAGTTTGCTTTAGTGCAGGCAAAGTATTGAGTAATGGGTACCGAGTATCGAGTATTTGCCTTTTTTTTTTGGATACTCAATACTCAAAAGTAGTTACTCGATACTTTCTGAGTTGTATTTTTATACAAGTAAAATAGTTCATAAAAATACATCACTGTATAAAAAGACAACAATGTGTAAGCTATAAAATTCATTAATTTTCTAAAGAATTTATTTTAATTATTTCTTAACTTGTTGTTAACGTTGAATTAAAAGTTAGCTTTACATTTATTTTTGATTTAATAATAAAAGACATACAAACCAATAATAGTCGAAGATCTCGTTTTATTTTTTGAACAAACTACTTCAATTTGCAGATAAAAACTATGCGTTACAATTTAAAAAAATCCGTTAAAAGTATCGAGTAGTATTGAGTACCCAAATGAAAAGTACTGAATATTATTGAGTAATGGAAAGCAGTAGAATTTGCCAGCACGTCTTTGCTTGTTTAATACTGCTTCCCAAATACACTCAATCAAGTTTCTATTTGTTTTTTTTTTCAATTACAAAATCAACGTATTAGCATACAAACAAAAATAAATCAATTGCATTAAATGTAGTTTCAATTGCAAAACAATTATTTTTTTTATCATATCTTTAAAAATCAACAGACTTTTAGACCTAATTGTAATTCATCTTTAAGACATAAAATTTAATTTAGAACATCAAAAGCCTCAACAAGTACTACTTTGCATTTCAAATTTGTATCTGTTTTTGTAACAAATATAAAAAATGAGGATCATAAACAAAAGAAAGATGGTCTGTCAATAACCTCAGACCAAATACAACATTAACAAATACACGTAAGTACAGAAAGACAGACAGACAGGCAAATAGACACACTGACAGACACGTAGACTGTCATAAGCTTTTATTTATGTAAGATGCTCTTACCAAAACAAATATTAATTGCTGTTAACACTTTCCAAAGCCTGTTTCAAAGAATGTAGTTTTTTGTGTACTTCTCTCAGATATATTTACTCGTTATTGTCTTGTGTTCTCTTGCAAAGAAAAGAAGTGAAAATTTTTACACTTTTATGCATTAGACACCACAGTAATTTATCATCTTCAAGGAAGTTTAAACTTTGTATACTTGTACCTAACGACCCATTGGGCTAAAGCAGAAAACGAAAAAAATAATATAATGTAAAGCAAATCTAAGGGAAAAAAGATTTCACCATTTATTAAAAAGACTCTGGTTAATGATGTTTGTATTAATGGGCGGAAAATAATGAAATTAGAATTTATACGAGGTTTATAATGGAAAGTTTAATGAAATGTGCTTTATCTGGTCGATAAAAGTAAGTGAAAAGAAATAAAAATGGTACAATTAAACGTTTATTTGTTTAGTTATTTACCAGTATGTTCGTTATTACCAAAACAATATCGAGAGCTTATATTCACAAAAAGGCTATTTGCAACAACTAAATTGTTCAAGAGAGTTTTTTCAATTAACTATTTTTAGTTTGTTTCATTAACTATTAAAGATTTAGCCTTTTATTTTTTTACATCTTTTACATCTCATAAACAAAAATTAATCACTAACACCAATTACTCTCGAGTTTATATTATTTTCATGTATATAAAAAGCTATAAAATTTAATCACAACTAAACAACTAAACAAAAAACAAGGCTGACATTTAGTATATATGTACTTATATTGCTCAAAAGCAGTCAAAATGACTGCGATAGCAAAGTGAGAAAACATTTTGTAAATGTTACAGAAGAGATCTTTTGTTTTAAATATATCTCATGATTGCTCACATAAAATGCGGTTGCATAATAATTTATTGTTTATGTAACAAAAATATTCAAACCCAGAAATTGATAATCACTTATTAATATTTAGGAAAAGCTAAAAGCAAAAATTAATTTCATCTTATAAAACTTCATGTTTTTGTTTTTTTTTTAAAGAGTAGTAACACTCAGGCAATTAATATGCCTAAATATGTATACTTGCGTTACTTTCTTTAGAAAGGGGATAGTTGAAGAAGTAAAGGTAGTGAAAGTAGAAGAAAGCTTTTTATATCACAACTCTGCAATTCCGCATTATGTTTGTTTTTAGTGCTGAATTGCAGCGCCTCTGGTGGTGAGTAGACGCATTAATTTTAAAGCTTGATTTTATAGCCTTTATTTAATTATTTTACTTCGGTGGCGTTTGAATGCTATACCACTGAAGGAGGAGGGCAATTCGATTAACTTTTACACGCTTATTCCAAATCGTAAACCGTAGCCCAATACTGCCGAATGAGGATTCGATACTAATCCATTAAAGCTTTAAAATTCCGAAAATAATGTATTAAAGAGTGCAACGTTTAAAAGAGGCAGCAAAATCTTTCTGGAAGCATTCTTTTATTTAAATACTCAAAGTCATTGTTGAAGAGGTAAGAAGTTGTAATTGGGCTTGTCAATTCCTTGGCTTTTTACCAATTCTTAATGTAATTTTTCATAAGACTTTGATAAGATAAGATTTTGTAATTATGGGCATAAGAAAAAATTAGCTCCTTTTATAGAGTGTAATTTTTGCGAAGAAAATTGATTAAATTTTGTTTTCATTACAACCACAAAGATTTATTATGAATTAAAAAACTTTTTTTTGAAAAATTGTACTGAAAACTTGATCTTAGATCAAGGAACTACAATTTTTTCTAATATTTGTCCCTTTTAAGTATATTTGATCAGAATTTATCAAACTTTTCTATCTCAAATCTAAAACACTAGAATTTTTCCTATATCCGTTTTTCCGGTTCAAGCCAACATTTCATTTGAAATATTTTCAGGAAGTTGTATGTGTAGACATAAGATATATCCATAAAAAGCTAAAATGGTAGAAAAAGAAGATAATATTTATACATACATATATCATGAGTGCTGTTTGCAAATCGACTTGAACGTAAGTATTATGAAAAAATCCGCTACTTTTTTCTTAAATTTTTTGGTAGATTCGAATCGTCTGAGATATACTACATACATATGCAGAATACAATTATAACTTTTTATCCTTTAATAAAACATATTTCATAAAAGTAAACTTTTAGTAAATACAACAACAGAACTAAATGATCAAAAATATTTATTTTTATTTGGAATACTAGCAATTTGGAAAATAATAAAATACTTTTTCTAAACAAAACCTTTTTTAGTTATTGTATATATAATTATTAAAATGCTAACTGCCGTATGCAAAAAAAAAAAATAAAGTAGGTTTGAAGTGTGCTTTTAGACAAAAATTTCATACAAATGTATTATTTAAAACTCAGTAATTTCAAAATAAATTTTCTGAAACTTCTCGCATTAACAACAATGAAGGGCAGTGTTTAACAAAACTAAAGACTAAAAACTCAAGACACAAACTCGATTTCAGTTAATGTTTTAGATTTTCCTGGATGCTGTTGCTTGTTGACGCTGTTATTGCTGTTATGTATTGTTATTAGCCTTAGTTTCGTTTACTTTCCTTTAGAGTAAACGTTTTTAGGGCTTTCTCTCTCTTTTGTTAAACTTTTTGCTACTTTTTTGCAACATAAGTGACAAGAACATCCAAAGCACACCCAAAAAACAGGCTAACAAATCTCAGTATGAAAAGTTAAACGAAAAAAGGCCTTTAAGACATTTACTTACTTTTTAACAAACATTTTGTATGTAAGTAAGTAAGCAAGTTAGTAAATGTTGTTTGTTTGTTTTTTCCTTCATCTTCTTCTACTTCTCTTAATGTCATGTAAATCCCACATTTAACCACAATTACCATTGTCTGACAAAAATATCACAAAATAATGGGGAAAAAACGAAAAATAAAATCTAGAAAAAGAAGACACTTTAACCAAGTAACCGAATAGAATTGTCGTGAAAACCTTAACAACAAAAACAAACAACAACAGTAAAGCAGACAATAGTAGCACACACACATACATATACAAAAACACTGACAAGAGTCAGAAAGGACACTTTTTTGTGGTTGTTGTGTCAGTCGAAAGCAAACAAAAGAAGCCAAAAAACTAAAAGTGTTCATAACCAAACAGATTTTTTATTTTGTTATTTAAACCAAAGAAGATCTGTTTAGAATCGCTGAGATTTTAAATGTCTTTTTTTGTATTTTTTAATTTTTTTTTTTTTTGGTTTTTTGTCGAAACTCTGTCAGTGTTTTGGGCCAAAATGTGCTTAAAGCTGTAATTTTTGTTGCTGTTGTTCAGTTTTGTTGCTTGAAATCAGCTTAAAATAAAAACTCTCCTTTAAGATTTGTTGGCTGTTTTTCTTATTTTTTGTTTAATTCAGTTTTTTTTTGTGCATGTTTACCGCGAATTCGTGAAACGTGATGTGATGCTACGCGTTCCAAAATATTCATTTGTTTTGCCATTTGGTTAAAAAGGAACCATATACTTTTTTCTGACTCTCTTAACTTGTTTCTTTTTTTATTTTTTTATTTTTTTTATTCGTTTGCTTCAAGAAACGTTTGTAGATTTATATTTGTTGCATTGTGTTAGAAAACACTGATATTAATTTAAAAAATGTTTTTCATAGTTTTTTGTTGGCCTGCCTGTTGCTGCAAAAAAGAACTTCAACAAGCTGAAAAAACAAAAAGGGAAAACGAAATGTCAACATAATAGATTTGATTTTTAAAATTTTAAATATATTAAACAAGAGTATGGGCTTTTAAATGATTCATATATTTCTAAAAGTAAACTTTATTAAATTCCTCATCTTGGGATACAATCAAAAATATTAACAAATTGATGTTCGAGTTAGGCTTTTGGTTTTAACTTTTTCATTTTGGACCTTGAAGGGGGACCTCTAACATACAAGTATACAAAAATGAAATCAATGTCAATTTTCTGGTTTCGATCATATTTGTTTACATTGTCTACTGTTGTATAAATCAAATTTATGGGATTTCTCATTCCCATTTCTCACAAAGATTTCAACTTTTTTGTTGCATAAAAATACGTCTAAATAAATTCCAATTTAAGTAAAATTTCTATTTTCTCTAATCGCAATGTTGAAATCAAAAATTTAGATCATGTTTTGTTTGATGCAATATATTCTGAATTATTTTGGAAAACGAATCTATTGTGCGATAAATATATTTATATAATTTAGAAATTTGTGGGGTTTTCAAACTAAAGCTAGATTTACACGATTGAAATTTTCTTCAAAATTACTCTTCAAAATGCTTCAAACTCGTGTAAACAGCAAAAATTCTTTAAAATTTATTTATTTAATAGTTATTAATAGTTATTAAATAAACAAATTTTGAAGAAATTTTACTGTTTACACGAGTTAGAAGTATTTTGAAGAGCAATTTTGAAGAAAATTTCAATCGTGTAAATCGAATCATTATCAATAAAATTACAGACTTATAGTGCGCAAAGGTACAAACCCCGGTTTTTTAACCGTAAAACCGGATTTTGGAAGTGTCCGTAATATTTCACTATTAGAATCTTATTTTACTCGACAAGCCCTACAAGAAAAATAGTATCCGGTCCCAGGTTTTTCAATTTTGTAAAACTGTGTTAATTGATTAATACAATTTGTATAAAATGGTTATAAGTTTATTTTCATGAAAAGTTAAATAACTCAGTCAATTACTTATCTATTTTTAAACCCAAATATGCGTTGCAATCGTAAGTAAACGTACTTAATGAATAAATTCAATATCATTATAGTTTCTTAATAAAATAATGTATTAAAACTTCACCAAAGTTGAATTTTTTTTGAAAAATCTACAAAATTTGTGTTTGCTCGACAATAACATTAAAATTTCTCAAGTTTTCTTAGATAAATTATATATCATTCAAAAGATCTCAGTTTCTTCTTTCCAAATCTAGTAAGAAATTGAAGTCATTATCAACAAAATTACAGGCTTATAAGTGTGCAAATGTATAAAAACCGGTTTTATAATCGTAAAACCGGATTTTGGAGGTGTCCGGCATATTTCACTATTGGAATCTTCTTTTATTCGACAATCCCTACAAGAAAAATAATATCGGTTCCCAGGTTTTTCTATTTCATTCCATTTTGTATCACTGTGTAATCAATGATTAGGTTTTATCATTTTTATATTCTTTAAAGATTTCAGGACACGCACAATTGATGCATCTCGGTTGATTTTTATTAATATTTTTAACTAAACGATTTCAATTAGTTTGAAATATTAAAATTTATCATTATTTGTAAACGGTTAATACTTATGAAATTAAAAACACTTACTTCCACGGTTCAATTTGCTAAAACTGAAATGTGACTGAAGAATTTCGCAATAATTCAAGTGACGGTAAATCAAACAGAAGAGACATCTGAGAAGCAAATATAAAAATTAATCGCACAATCGGTGCATGCCAGTCTATTTGAAATTGGGTTAACAAAAGTAAAAATATTGAAGCCGAAACTAACCCGCACAATCGATCTGTAGATCTCAAATGGATATATAATTTACATTTTTACAAATTGCAATTTAAAATACGAATAAACAAATAAATATAAAACAGAACTAGAAATACAAATAAAAATATACAGGAATTATAAATCACCGTATAAATTGAGGAGATTTTTAGATGATGTTTTCCAAGGTAAAAAAAATCATCATCTAAATTGGGCCTAATACGAATTTGATCGAATAAAAAAAACAAATTTACACAAACGCCTAACTTTGCTTTGGAAAATATCTTCCATGTTTTTTCAAATTTAAAAAAAAGGTAGGAAAGTATAGACGGTTGGTCGATGCAAAAACTGTTTTGCAGAAATAGGCGCTTTATGGGATCTATGGCCTTATATGGACCGATCATCCAAACATTTAGTGGCATATTAATATTTTGTGTGTTAAATTATATCTCGATATAAACACTTTTAGAAGATTTATGTACATTAAAAGTGAATTCTGGAGGAGCTCTTATATTTATATTATAGTTTTGACAGACTCTCCGTTATAAAAAAAACTGTAGTGATTTCCGTATATTTAAAACTTATTTGTGTTTAATTTTATTTCGATGCCAACATTTTTAAAATGTTTATGGCAAGATAGATATGACTAATTGTGGACCGATCATCATAAAATTGGCCTGATTTATGTGTATATGAAACATATTTGTGTTAAATATTATTTGGATATCAATATTTTGCATAATTATAAATACATTAGACTTGTCTCAATTTATTAAGTTAATAATAAAAAAAAAGTAAAACAGAATAAAAAGACAAATATTATTAAAAAAAAACTCTTAAAAATGTACAAATAAATGAATTAGTGTTTCATAACTTAACCCTGACCTCATGCATTGGTCAGAAACCTGAATCGTGAGTACACTACCCTTATATAAAATCACTCATTAAATATAAATTCTGCGTTATTTTTCCCTGAATCGTGAGTACACTACCCATATATAAAATCACTCACTAAATATAAATTCGGCACCGTTTTTCCGGAAAATTCAAAAAAGTAAATTTTTTATGTACTATATATGGTACAGTATGCATGGGTTAAAATACCAATATACACAAACAATTTAGACTTTAATGATGTGTTAGTCTTCCTTTTTTTCAATCAACTCAAAAATTTTATCAGATATACTATTCACCAGTTATAGATTTTTTAATGTGATATTTGCTTGTCGGTATTCGGCGTACATTTGATGACTTAAAATTCCCTAAATATTCTCAATGGGGTTCTGATCTCAACAACATGCGGGCCATTCAAGTGCATTAATGTGAAGACAACCATCTCTTTGTTTGGCGACTTTCTACATGTATAGGTGCGTTGTCCTGTTGAAAAATAAATTCTTTTTCATTACTATTTTCTAAAAATGCCACTAAGTCCTCATTTAGTAATTTTGTGTAATCAGAAGAATTCATATTGGTGTTTGGAAACGCCAAATCAATTAATAACATTTATACTTTTGTTTTTGTTTGAGTATTCTTGTTTGTTTATCATAAAATGTAATTATAGTTATGAAACACAAAAGTTTTTATATTATGGATCTATTGTAGGCACAATAGATACTCGAATGAAGGACTTACGGGTATTAAATATTCTTTGTTTATCAGAAATATTTGATATTGAAAATGTGCAAAATCGGTTTGGTAAAACTAGAATTGTGGAACAAAATTGATGACAATGTCGATATTTTTCCAAATTTTGTTTTTATAATATATTGCACAGATAATTTATATTATAAAAGAACAAGTATTGGTGAAATTGGTAAGAATAGGTTCATGATTTCGCCCAGCCCCGATACAAAAATATTCCCAGAATATGGCTCTAAGGAACATACTAAATATACATAAGTTGCATGTTTAGAGAAACTACAAAACGCTATTTTCTTTTGTTATTTTGTTATTAACATAACAATCTTAAAGTATTGTGATCGAAATCGATCGTATCTCCTCGCTGCTGGTTGAAAGATATCCGAAAATCACGTTTCATTTTTATTTGGAAAATTTGTTTTATAAAGGATTACAATTGAATTAAAGTTTCATTTTATTTGATGCTATTTGCTCTTACTAAATACTTTTGTAAAATAACAAATGTACGTTTAAAACATCGTCAAACAATTTTGTGCTATATATAGCGTAAAAAGGCCATACTTAACATACAAAACTCACATTAACGCATACAAATAATGGTGACTTTAGAAATGTAAAAAAATAAAATTATTATATAATTGACACTGGCACTCCGAACAGATAAACTTAATTTGTCTTAATAATAGTCTTAGGCATAGCAAAGAAACTACTAATTTCACTAAGTATCTGGGGCAATTAAATAAATGCGTGTTTATAAATACAGCCATTCGATTGTGGCCTCATGGAACAGCCCATATTATAAATAGTTTACGTTTCAGCTACCATATTTCTTTGCAGACAATGAAGACTAGAAACGATGGTTGCTTATGTTTATTCTTAAAAAAAATGAAGGCAGAGTCAACAAACAAATAAAAGAAATCCTTTATCTGCAAATGCTACAAAAGGTGAACGAAGAAGTAAACCTAAAAAAGCTCTTCAATTAACAACAATGGCAACAGAGAAATAATAACAACAATTGCAAAAGGGAAAATCAAATGTAGAAAAAACCCTTTTTTCTGCCTCCTTCGAACACAACACAATAGAAGTACAAGTACAAGTACAAATATAGAATTTTGCATGTCATACAAAACAAACAAACAAACAAACAAACAGACCAACAAATGAAACGAAATAAAATAAAGTAAATAGATTTACAGAAGGAACCAAAGACTGCAACAAACACAAGAAAAAGAAACAATGAGTTGTGCAATTTAAGTTAAAGACGAAGAATAATCCTGAACTTTGTAAAACAAAAATAAAAATCGAAAACATACCCAGTGTAACCAAACAAATAATGATGATGATGATGGTTTTGTTGCAGTTTCCACAACTACTATTAAATCTGCTGCTGCAGCTGCCGGTGGTGATGATGACGCTGGAGACGACTTGTGGCAGCAGTAGCATCAGTTGAACTTTTAAAGCCTTCTTCAGTTGCAATTGCTTTGTTAGAGTGTTACTCGTAAATACAAATTTACTAAAAGTATTTAGAATCATCATCATCATCATCATGATCATCATGATCATCCTCGTCTTTAGACAATTTCAACTTTATTATTTTTTATATTGTATATTTTCTGTTTCTTTGTTTTTAATGCAAACCTTTCATTTTCATTATACGAGCATGAAATCACACACATTTCAGTTACAAATATACTGATTATATTGTAGATACAAAGAAAAACAAATATCAGCAACAACTACCAACCACCTCAATGTTAAACAATAAAAACAATAAGTAATATTTAAATGGCCATCAGCAATAAATAAAGAAATGAAAAAATGAAAAAATTAAAAAAAAGAAAATAAATAAATTCTTTAATATACAATATAATGAACATTAAATGGCAGAGTGTATTTAAATAATTGAAGAACTTAAGTTAAACATTTTTTTTTTCTCGTATGAGCAGTAAGGACTGGGAAAATATAGTAATCTTCATATCACAGATAATGCAACAAATCATGTTGGAATTTGGGGATCAATAACAGTAGTTTTATAGTTTGCTTTAAAAAACATTACGACGATTAGAATGATTTGCCATTGTACCTCTATAATTGGTTTAAAATGGTTCAATGTCCACCTTAAGGAATACCATTTGTCTCAAAAATAATTACTTAATCACTGACGATTAATTTGCAAGGCGTCATGTGTAAAGACCTGTATTTATGAGTATTCTATAGCTAGGAATATTAAAATCTTATGCTAATTTTAATCTAAGACATGACGATTTCTACTGATTAATGATTAACGATTGAGGCTTAAGTAAGACATATATACTACATTTAACTCCCTCTATTTAAGCTAAATTAACTACATATATACATATATAGACCTAAAATTTAACCGATTACATAAAGATCAACCTTTAATTGTAGCTTAACCAGACCATTAAAATATAAATTTCATTTGCACATACGGTATTAAGAAGCCTATTGTAGAAGCTTAACAGTGTTTAGAGACCTGCAATTGAAACTTAACTAAGTCTACACAAATATTGACAATCGGAGTCTAACAAAGTCATGATGATTTAGAATTAACAACTATAATACGAGTACTTTAGAAACACCTGCTCTTGAAACATAAGTAAGACATTTATGTTTAACTAAAACTACTCGTATATAAAAACTAACATAACTATGACCATACAAAGAGTTACTATAGTTTAACTAAGACTATGTGACATCTAAAGTCTAAATCATGACTTATGTATCTGATTATATAAAAACCTATGATTGAAGCTTAACTAAGGCATGATTAGAACTTATCAATGGACTTTTTTTAGATTTAATTTAAATTTATACAAACAAATATATTTAAATTTGATAATAAATTAATAATATAGAATCATTCTAGTAGAGATACGTTTTTCAATAGTGAGTCGTGTCATGCTGTCATGTTATTTTTATTTAGTATTGATTGGCATTTCATAATGGAAAGACTTACGCCTGAACAACGTTTATAAATCGTTCAATTTTATTTCGAAAATTCACGTTCTGTGAGGAATGTGTTTCGTGCACTTTGCTCAACTTATGGTCATTATAATCGACCTACTGAGCGTACTATTCGCAACACCAACACCCATTTTGAGACCCAGCATTCATTATTGGATAATATTCGACCGAATAGACTACGTCCAGTACATTGTGAAGTTTGTTGTGGGCCGGTGGAATCATCGGTCCATATTTCTTTAAAAATGATGACGGTACGAACGTAACCGTCAATGCCGACCGATGCGACTTCGATGAGCATCGCTCTATTGGCCACCAAGATCGTGTGATATCACACCGTTAGACTTTTTCCTGTGAGGATATATAAAGTCTAAAGTTTATGCAGAGAAACCAGCTTTGATGTAGGCCTTGAAGGAAAATATCACGCGTGTCCTTCGCCAGCTACCAGTCGAAATGCTCGAACGAGTAATCGAAAATTGGACTTAACGGATAGACCGTCTGCGACGTAGCAACGGCCAACATTTGATAGACATAATCTTCAAAAAATAAATGCCAAAGAATGTTCTTTCAAATGATAATAAACATTCCCCATTAAATTTGAATTTTCTGTGTTATTTTTTTTTAAAGTAAGAAACCTCGAAATGGATCACGCTTTACTTAAAGGTCTCTCAGTAGTGACTTAAATGTTGTAAAAAATGTTGGTCAGCTTTTGATGTCACTTCGCTTATCAGGTTAAGTCTGTAAGACATTTAGTTTTAGTTTATCTTTTGTACATAAATTTGTTGGCCAAAAATAAATTCTGTTGAAAATGGTTGGAATTTTTGACCATTTTCATAATTATCGATTGTAAATTAAAGACGAGTCAAGAGCTCTTGAATAGAGAACATCAACCATTAATGTGCCGAACTCAATTTTAATTAAATATATGAAAACTACTCAGATCATCTGATCAACTATATCATCATTTGATCATGAAACTAAACATAATTTGATTGAACTCACTCTTTAGCTATTGCGATTTTAAGCAAAAAGTTTGCAAATAAATATGTTCATCATCATAAAATGCACTCTAAAACTTTACTTAATTTCTAGTTTTATTTTCAATTATTATTAGAAAAAAAACAAAAATAATTATTTACCAAGAAAATTATTTTAACTTCAACATAAAAAAATGTGCATAAAAACCGTTTAATTTACGTGCTTTCCGCAACGGAAGTAGGTTAAAAGTGTTAAAGAAAAAAAAATAAACAATTTTTATTGCCACTTCTTTGTTTTCTTTAGTTTTCTTTTGGTCGTTGATTTGAGTTCAGTTGTAAGGCTTTCTTAGCGCACGTCTTAATTGGTCACTTGTCGTAAAATCATAAAGTCATACATTCTTATAAATAGCAAAAGAAAAAATAAAAGTTGGCAGCTACCACTACGCAATACTGCTAAATGAGCTGATTGTCAACTTGCCGACCAAATAATAAAAATAATTTAATTTAAAATTTTGTTTTATGATTATAAATATAGACATTATGATAATATTTTAATTACTTCTTGGTAAAAAAAAATATAAAAGATTTTCTCTTGTTATTTTTTTTCAGTTTTAATAATAAGCAAAATAGTTAAGAAACAAACTTTTTCAAATTCCAACTAACTTGTGAATAATGATTTGTTATTTAATGCTGATTCGCTTTCTGTAAGTTTCCATGTAGACGAGCTGCAGACGTAGATTAATATTTAATAGTAATATGTTCAAACATATTGCTTTAGTTAAACTTCAATCATCGTCATAGTATGGTTTTAATTATATATTGCTATATATACTATATACTCGTATAGTCTGAGCTATGATTAAATCATAGGCGTGTTTACTGTCTTCATTAAGCTTTTATCGTAGGTCTACGGCGGACTTGTCATACAGTCATAATTAAGCTTCAGTCGTAAATATCTTTATATGGGCTTAGTGAAGTTTTAAACATAGAATTTGTATAGCATTTTATTTTGAACTTGGGTTTGTTTGAATCTTATGCTTGGTTTTCACTATGTCAGTTTTGTTGTCAAATTGTCCAAATTGTTGGTAATTTCATAGCAATTTGGACAATTTGACAACAAAACTGACATAGTGAAAACCAAGCATTAGTTTTAGATTCTGGCAATATTAATTACTTTTTCAAAAAGAGAAAACCATTTGGGCGTCATTGTTGTAAAGCTTTCATATATATACTGATAAATTCTACCTATCTGTTTCACCTGAACTTGTCATGACAAGCAAAACATCCCTATAAATATCTAGTCATTGAACTTTCAATTCAATTTATTCTCTCAGTTCCAGTTTAAGATGTGGTAGAAAGACATCTCAAGTCTCGATGTGATTTTTTACCCAATTCTAATGGATTTGAAAGGAAATGAACTCGATATATTGAAACATCTAAGGCCACTGTCAGATTCTTATTATGCATGAAAGTCTCTTTGCGGCACTGATAACTCCAAAAAGCTTGACGAAATGGTATTTCTGATAGATGGAGAAAGATACTCAGTTTCTGTTTTAGGCTAGTAAAATTAATTAGGTATCAATCCACTTGAACATACAGCAAAATGTAAGTGCGACCAAATTTGGGATATACCTACCGTAATTTTTGTAAACTTGGACTTTAATAATAATATTAAATATCTACAAGACAAAAATTTTTAAGTATAAAAAAAATAAATAAATTGGAAATTAAAAACTCTTCAAAATGTACATTTTTAAAAATATTTATGTGTGTCAATCTCCACTAAATAAAATAAACAATAAAAACGTCGTTTTAAATAAGTCATAAAATTTCAATCTTATATTTTAATAATAGTTTTCTTCTTTTTCATTTTTATTAACTGACATTAAATTCTAACAAAAACGCAACGATTTTTATGACTTTTGCTTTAAACAACATAGAAAAAACAAAAGACTTAGGTAAGAAACATATATATAAATGTATATATGTATGTATGTATGTTTATACTAAGACAAAAGAAATAACAAATAAATATAAACTTAACGTATTATAGTTAAAATTATTCCTTATTATTTTCTTCTCTCTTTCTTTCTCTACTTTTCATACAAATTATATAACACTATAATTTTGTTTCATTTTTTTCTTCTTATATTTACAGCGAGATACACTGTTAACACGCCTAGACTACCGGGTACACAATTAAAAATAATAATAAAAGAAAATAAAATTAAGGTAAGAATTTAATTAAAATAAATCATAATAATCTTGCAAGATTAAGAGCAAGCAAAAAGACAAAACGGCTAAAAAACGGTTCTCACATATAAAAAGCAATAACTTTTATCAAATTAAATGCTGTGAGAAAAAGTGTCAGTTTTCTTTTTTTTCTGCTATTTGTTTATGCATACTAAGAATTTTTCAGGAGGAAATAAAAAAAACAATGTAGACAATTTAACAAGTTTTCTAGAGTTTGCAGGGTTTTTATGTTTGTTAAAGTTGTGTGAAAACAACTGAAGATGTTGGTTGCTTGTTGTTATTGCTTTTATTCTTGTACTTCTTAAACTAAATTAAATTAAATTAAATCATTTCACTTTTTTCTACAAATAATATATATAACAACAACAACGGCAATGTCTGTAATAAACTCATTAACAGTATTGTTCAAACTATTACCAACAAAACTAGATGAATTGGTCTGCTTAGAAAGCTAAAGCAATGTTTTGTTTAAATGGGGTAGAAATTAAACTTTTGGTTTATCTTTTCGGATCAAACACTTAGGCCCGTTTGCTCAATCTGTCGACAAACTGCCTGTTACTAAATGTCGATATAAATTTATTAGACTGATAATATGTCCGTTAACAATTTTGGTTTTCTCAATATACCGACAGAAACATTATTTTCATTTGGCAATACCTCTTAGACTGAAATATAAATGGTGCAAAACTTTAAACTTAGCATCTCACAAAAGCATAGTATCTTTCTTTTCATAAATATTTATTGAATTAAACAAGATCATGTCATTGTACAATTCTTTACTATTAAAAGTTCTTAATTAAATCAAATAAATGTTAAATATTTAAAAAAAAAAAATTTGATTTTTTTGCTTAACTTGAGCATCTACATATGTTGTGAAAAATATCACAAGATTAATTATAAATTCATAAATTGGTTTCTTAATTCTATATATCAAGAGCATAAATTCAAACAATTGCAAAACAAAAGTGTTTAGTTTTCAAGAGATCAACAATACTGTTTAATTTGCGAATTATTAATTAAACACATTTTTGAAGTACTTATCTAAAAGTTAAGACATATTTAGCTTGAGTAATAAACTCATATTTAATAATATCCATTTTCAGCATGTCAAATTAAAATGTAATTTCAATTTGTAATAATTTTTTTTTTTTCATTTAAAGAAAAATTGTATTGGTATATTTTATATACGGGGCATTCATCCCAAAACGGCCAGAAAATTGGTATTTTTTTATTTGCGATTTTAAGGAAATTTATAAGCATTTGTATATGGACACGCAAATTTGCTATTTCGTTTGTAGTTCCTACAAGATTTGTTAATAATGTAAATGTAAACCCATAAAGTGTGTAAAAACAAATTCACAGAAATCAACTGTTGGCTGTTGTACAAGATTTAAAAAACGCTTAATTTAAAAAAAGAACAACTTTAACAAACCCCAATTTGTTCTTTAAATATAAATAGTATCCCTTATAATTTCTAATTGTTATCGTTAATAAAACAATGTTTAATTATTAATACACATATAATATAATATAATGTGCTGCATGTTGTAGCAGCCAAACCACTTAACACAGACTGGTTTTACTCGGTTAAGTTAATAATGGTCTGTTAAGGTTAACAGTGTTAATGTAAAATCTCTATCACTGAAAGCTGCTGCGGCGTCAGCAGATGTTAAGCATGCGCTTTAATATTGTCTCTCTATCCGTCCATCCGTGCATCTGACTGACTGACATCCTATCAATATTAATATTGTTTTTGTATAGTTGTTTAGTATAAATTGTTGTTTTTGTTTTCATTCACTCTTTAATAAATAAAATGAAATGAAAACGACATCACTTGACATTCTTAAACAGCTTTGCTGTATAATCTGCTGCTAATGCTCTCTTACTCTCCCTAAATTCGTAAGTTCTCTTTTTCCTACAACTGCTCAGCTGGCTTCAATTACATACGTTCCAGTCATAGCTACCAGATTTGACGATTACATGACGATTAATATTCAGCCAAATAAATTTAAATAAAACAAAAATACGGAATTCTTTGAAAATAAGGCTGTTTTCATAAACGCAGTATGCAATGCAATACTGCAAACATATGCGCTTACAATGCAACGCAATACTTCATGGCATTTTGAAAAGTTTATGAATGCTGCTTTTCGTATGTTTATTTCGGGTATTTTATAAAAATAATTGTTATGTGAATCTCATAAATTAATGTCTGTATATTTATTGAAAAAAAAAACTTATTTGTATAAAAATTGTGTTAAATTTTAACTTACGTTAATATGTCCACCATTTCAATTGTTGAAAAATCATAAAGCATCACAAATACAAACACTGCACAAATTTGACAATTGTTGCTCATTCAAAAGCGTTGTCATGCATTAATGAATTTACGGCATTGTCAAAAAAAAAGGCAATTAAGTTTATGAACTCTATGCAATGCAGTGTTGCATTGCATACTGCGTTTATGAAAACAGCATAAGTAACGGTATATGTTGGATGAATTGGATTCTGTACTCAAAATTTTAATAAACTAAATTGTTTTGACATTGTAATTTAACCTAAATTAACAAAATACGCTAAATTCAGTCTTGTTTCGCACTCTTCAGTCTTAGATGACCAGTTTTTGTTCAATTCTCTTTTGAACATTTACACACGTCAATTCAATTTTCGTACTTTTGCATGCAATTCAACATGCATGAAAGAAAAAACAAAAGCAAATAAAAAAATTGATTAGTACCATCAAGTTTGCACCCCTTCTCACCCAAAAATACTTGCCTTGACGAGTCAGAATTGAAAAGCGTGAAAGCGGACTAAGATATTATAAAAATATTACTCAAGTTGTGTTTAAAAATATATTTTTTGTGAAGTTAAAATTTATGTATTTTGATATGAATTATACAAGAGACTATATAAACTTTAATTTTAATGTTTTCGTTTAAATAAATATTTATAAATACTATTGGAAATAGTGATTTTTTATTTTTCCCATTTTTTTGACGATTTTTAAGATTCGAAATGACGATTTTTTTTTGCTTCTTTTTTATCGGGATTTTGACGAAATTCATCTGGCAGCCCTGGTTCCAGTACGTGTGTGTTTGTTTCATGGCTCTGTGGTTTATTTCTATAGAGCGAAGTTAAAGCTTCATTGATTCTTAAGCTATGGGCAAAAATAAATTTATAATTTGTGTATAATTTTTAGTTTCTTTCAGAACACATCGTTTAAATAACGTATTCGTTACTCCGTACACTTATTCGACTGTATGACGACTGTTAACATGTTTCATGTTGCCTGGTTTTTCATATTTATTTTTTTCTAAACGGTTCTCTCTTCGTCATCGTAATCGTTAATAAAATTAAAATAGCAACAGCAACAAAAATCTTCTGCTTTTCCTTTTTTTTTTTATACAATGTTCTTTCATTTAATTCTTTTTCCATACACGTCCTCAACGTTTGGCTGCAATAACGTACAGACAAAAAAAAAACAATTTAAACAATTTCTTTAGTGTTTGTAGTCGTTATCGTCGTCACTGTGTTGCTGTCGTCGCTTAAAAGAGAGGAAACAATAAAGACAAAAACAACAAAAAAAAAAGTTGGAAAAAAGTTTTGTTAGCCACACTAATGTCAGTACGGGTTCTGTAGGTTCAGTCTTCACTCAGAATCCATTTTATTAATGTGTCTTTTAACAGTCATTGCGGTTGCGGTAGAAAACGAAAAAACTGCCAAAGAAATTAAAAACAAAACGGAAGAAAAAACACACAATTAATTATTATAATATTAATAAAGCAACAAATGTTATTAAAAAGAATAAAATAATATATTAAATATTAAAAATAATTGTTTTAGTGAATTATACAAAAAAATTAAGTAAATAAAACAAAAGACTTAAGACACATACTACATACAGGATTTAAAGTTATTTTTTTAAAAAAGTTTAATTAAGTTAAAAAAGCAAACAAGTGCTGGAAAGTTTAAATCCATTCTAAACAAGAAAGTATGAAATATTTATAAAGCAGCTAAAAGTCTATCAATTAACATATCATTAATTTATAATCAAGAAAACAACAAGCAAAAACATCAAAAGAAGAAAAATTATAAATTCTTTTAATTTGATTTAATTTTTTTTTTTGTTCATTCTTTTAATTACAGAATATTATGAAATTTACCGTTATTAAATTTCAAAGTGTTAAAAACAAATAAATATAAAAAAACACAAAAAAAAATATCATTAACAAATAACTTGTTATTGTTGTCTTTTAGCTCCAGTTGCTGAGAAATTCTTTTTATCGGCATTTAAAACAGCTGCCTGCTACTCAGTTTCATTGTGTTAATTTGTTGTGGCTAAACAAATAAAATAAAAATCTCCATAAATATACAAATGTTTTATTTGTTTTTTGTCCAGCCGTGTTAAATACAAAAAATGAAAGCGAAATTTATATTATTTTCAAAGTGCTGAATATATTTATTGTTTGTAAGTATTTCATTAATATTTTGCCTAAATATTTCCTTATGTTTAAGCCAAGAGACATGATTCACACTGTTAAGTAATAAAAGTAATTTTAAAAATGAAAAATCAACACACAAAAAACAAGAAATTTGGGTGAAATTTTTTGTTAAAGTTTCACAAGAAAAAACGAAATTAAGTGTGACATTGAAAGGAAAAGTACTTGTGTGTGTAATAAGCAGGCAATATTTTGTAACAGTTTGTAAGTTAAAAAAAATTATATTAAAATAATGAAAGAAGTAATAAAACGTTTAACTTAACTTGAAATTGTAAGCATACACTTGTTTTCACTTAATTATAAATGTTATTATATCACTAAGGCTTATTTTTAATACATGCTGCAAAATTCTTATGACGAAAGTTTAAGCTTTAAAAAAATCCAACTAATATTTTCTTATTAGTTGATTAAATATTTACAAAATAAGCATCGGTTCTCTTTAAAACTAGCAAACATGTTGCTACCGTATATTTTATTTATTGGGTTATTTATATAGGAATTGCATTTTATAAGGAAATACTCGTATAAGAAATATAACAAGCCCAATAATATTGAAGAACATTGCGGTTATTAAAAATTCACTTACCATTCCAGCAAAAACTTGGTTAGAACTTACAATTGCTGAATAAATAACTTCTAAATAACAAGAAACTTCATACAATCTTAATTACTTAGAAATAGTTTAGTAATGGCTGACATATTATTTGATATGTTTACAGAAGCGGAATGAATGAAAAATTCATAATAAAATGTACACCTAATTCTGTTTTTACACGATAATTGGTTCCAAGAAACTTCGTGTAAAAAAGACATTGATCGTAGGCAAAATAGGTGATTGGTTCCTGATCTAAAATAGAAACCCAAAAGATTTTGAATTATGCTAAATGGAATAAAATCGTGTAAAAAATTTAAAATTTATTTATTTTCAAACCGTGTTAAATCAAAACCGTTTAAAAACAGAATTAGGTGTATTCAACCTTTGAATTATTACATTTTTGTTTATGCAAACCTAATCCAGATGGATATAAAATATTTGTTCTTCATTTAAATTGTTTTTTTTTTTTTATTGAAACGTTTTTAGAACTTGTTCTTGTTCAGATTCTTTAATGACAGCCGTGGAACTTGTCATGTCGCAATTATCTCTAAACCTAGTTCTGCGGAACGCTATTGTGATTAAAATATACTTCTATAGCATTTTAGAGCACCTAGTTCTTTGGCAATATTTCTACATTGTTGCCTAATTAAATGTATTGAATCTTATTAGTTTCAAAACAACTTTTTAGAACGGTTTTAAAAAAATTGTATTTTTAGAAAAATAAAATCTTTGAAAAACAAATTAACGTTTTAAATCGTAGCCAATCTTTTTCAGAAATGGGTTTCTCTTTTATGTATATTTAAAATTTTATGCAATAATCGTTGAATGAATTCAGAAATAAATGCGATAAATATATATTTTCTATGTTGAATTCTTGAAATTTGTTTGTAACGTAATAAATTCAAAAAAATCATTGGCAGAAGGAGCTAGTTCTACAACTGTTCATAAGCATGTTTAAAATAAATATTTCCGAGCGTGGCTACGTCAAATCACTGACTAAAGAACTGGTTGTAGAACCATTATAAATAACGTATGCTAGCTCTACAACCCTTCTTTAGCAACCGTTAAAAACTACTGACCATTCAATATAAAAATAATTAAGCCTAATACTCTCTATATGGGTTCTAGAACTTGCTGCGGAACTAATACCTTTTTTCCTAAGAAAAATAATGTTCAAAAAACAATATAGGAGTTTCCTTCAGGCTAATTTGGTCAAATGTTTGTTTCCAAACTTGTTCGATTTTTATTTTATTTTATTTACCCAACGTTTCGTTAGTTTTATTCTAACTTCTTCAGGGGTCTCGTTCTAAATAATAGCTTTGATGTTTTTTATCATTCGATATTAATTTTTAATATTAATTAGTTATTTAAATACTAAAAAACGGGACATCACAAACAGAATTTTGGTATAAATAATCAAATAATTAATTAAAAAAAATATAATATACAATACACGACCATAAAACTTAACTCAAGTTTAACTTAAAGCTAATATCACAGAATATTTAATATATTTAATTTTTACTATTAAATCTATTACAAAATCATCACATCACCATAGCGGGAAGGTTATATTGGATTTGTGCTGATGTTTGTAAAGACCAAAAATATTAGTCTAACATCCATCTTAAAGTATTCTGAGTCGATTTAACAAAGTCCGTCCGTCTGGCTAACTGGCTCTACATGTAAATTTGTGCTCAAAGTACAGGTAGTATTTGTAAATAATTACCCGAAATAGGTCTTTATCGGTTATAATTGTTTAATTTATAAACGTATTCAAACAAATTTTGTCACAAATTAGTTGTATATGAAACCTAAGCACACCTTAAAATTTCTTGCAGATCGATCGATAATAGTCTATATTCAATATAGTCCAAAGTCAATTTAACTACAATAGATCCCTCAAGAATGTTTGTATCCAAATAAAATTCAACACAAATAAGATTCATAAATATAGAAATCTTGACATCTAATTTTAAAACGGTCGGTCCATAATTAGTCAAATCTGCCATATAAAACACTTTCATGACTTTCTTACTCTTTTTTAAGTCCGCATTTGTAGGCTTTTGTGGTAAGTACTTGCCTCCAATTGCATCACAGTATTGAAATAGTTAGTATTTCTAAATGTCAATAACTATATATATATTTTTTTATTTAATTTACAAATTTGTTATAATTAAAATTAAAATAAATGTGAATTTATATCTAACTAAGTATCAATTTTAATTCATTTGAAATTTTTAATTCAAATTTTAATTAATATCCTCAAATACTGATAGTTAAACTCGTTCTCTATAGGCCCCATTGTGCAGCGAACAATTTGGAAGATTCAAATTAAATCAAAGAAACTAACATAAAAAGATATAAAAGGTTAAAAACCAGTACATTCATAAAATATTCAATATTTTGACTGGTTGAGAGCAACATTTAAAATTATATATATGTCGCACCCTAAATACAAAAGGGTCACAACTCAAAATTTTCCAAAACTGACTTTTTTCCATAAATTAATTCAGAGTGCACATCTCTACTGCAAAAATTTCTTTCACATCACTAACTTCTTTAACTGGAAAAATATAGTCATGTATATTTTTATGTTAAGTGTGTTGCTTGTACATAAACAGTTTTTTGTCTCTCCTGAAAATTTTAGTATTTTGTGTTGTGACCCTTTTACATTTAGGGTACGATATGAACATATGTACATATTTCGTTCAAAACGTATTCTATTCAAATTGGAAATTGCAAGTCCATGCTGACTTTTTCTTCTACGTTTCCATAAAAACTGCCACCAAAAACTGACCAGTGGGTCAAATTGCCTGTAGGAAAGCGGAATTGTTATAAAACGGGACGGTAAACGATTTTTCAGTATTACTAACAACCAGTCAGTCGATTTGTAAAACTGATATTTGTTTAAGACTATAAGAAACTCACAGGTGAATCCAATACTAGTATATTTAGTGATTTAAATGATACAAGGTGGCGCTAAAGTAAACTTCCGATGTTTTTTGGCTGTCACCGACCGATTATTGGTCAAATAAATAGTCAGCAATATTCCGCGTTCTGGAGCAGTGTAGCGTAACATTGTTTATTAACGTGTATTTCGCATATGTTTACTACACAAATGTCAAAACAGAACTGACATTAGGGGCCAATCGCAAAATTTATAGCATTTTCTGATAGGAGGATTACTTTTGCGCCACCTTGTATAATTCATATAAAATTTACTATATTAACAGTCTCTAATTAATAGCTATCAATCGACATACAAACATTTATTTCATTTGCAACATAAACTATTAACTCCCACCTCTAAAAGATGATGAATAAATTTCCAAAATTATTTATTTGTTTTTTTTTTTTGTTTGTGTCTACAAATTATGTTTGTTATCAAATTCGTTTGTTTTTTTTAATATATTTTGTGTTTCATTGATATTTGAGACGTTAGTTTTAGGTGTTTTTGTATTTCTAAATTCAACCAGTTTGAATTAATCACAAAGTCGTTATTTTTGTATTGTATTTTTTTTAGTTTGCCTGAATGACGTTTTGTTGGCAGTTGAATCTTTTTAATATCAATTGTTTTGTTTGCTTTTCTTCTCATTTTTGTAGAAATTATTTTGTTTGTGTTAAAATTTTTACTGGTTATTTACACATCATTGAACGAACAAACGAACGACCTTATGACGTTTTATAAAATTTTATATTTGTTTCTAATTCACTTACTTAAATAAATTAGACAGTAAAAAACATTTATACATTATATGCATGTATATTTTAATATAAAACCATTTATTATAACACTGAGAGTGATGAAGATGATAATCAACACAAAACTATTTGTTCACAAATTGTATGGATTTGATGTGTGATTATCAACTAAATACGAGTATATGTATTAATATTTGAAAAGATAAGTGGTTACTGTGGGCGTATCTTTAGAATTTAAAATATAGATTTTAGGGTTTTATAGTTTTTACATTTTTTAAATATAAAAAGTTTGTTTAGAAAATAACATATTTTAATATTCTATTGAATATTTACTACAATGCATTGTTTGTATGTTTTTTTTAGTTTATTTTAACACTGATTATTTAAATACTCCAAACATTATCAACATTTTAATTTAATTTAAAATATTATTAGAGAAAATGTTTCTTATTGTTTCGGCTTGAGTTCATTTAATTAATAACTCAAAGAATACCATTGTAAAGTTATATTTTTTTAGACAATTGGTACACTGGAATGCATTTTCTATCCTGTCAAGGGCGTCATCAGCAATGTTTATTGCCCACGTGTGCCAAGAAAAATAAAACTTTACAATGGTATTCTTTGTGTTATTAATTAAATGAACTCAAGCCGAAATAATAAGAAAATTTTTATCTAAGAATTAATATAAAAAGTTTAACCATTTTTCATTATTTAATTTTTAGTTATTTTACATTAAGTAGAATTTTAAATTTGTAACCGTTCCTTTTAAAGGCTGATGAGACTGATTACCGTGAAAATCGTAAAGAATTATTATGACAAATAAATAGCCCACTTATTATCATTATGATTGTCTCGATTTTATTTCACCGTCATCAAATACATGACAAAATTATCAGTTCCAACAGAATGGAAATACAATCGATTGTTTACTACTCTTGACAAGGTTGTCTGTCTGTTGATTCAGTATAAAAAGTTTTATGCACTAAAAGTAATTTCAAAAACATTGCCGCAAGTGTCAAAACAATTGTGTGTATTTCTTTCAAATGGCTTAAAATTAAAATTAAGGTTTCATTTATGTTCGTACATGTGTCTAAATACCCTTCCTAAAAATAAATTTTCAAAACAAATATGTTTTCAACACAGATAATAGAGAATAAATTTTAAATGTAAATTTCACTACAAACCAAAATTTCTACCAAACATAAAAAAAATTCTCAAACTACAAAATTGTTATCGAAACAATGAAATCAAATCAAAACGTGATCGCAACAAGATCAAAACGATAAATAATGCAACAAAATTTCTAACTCACTTTCTTCACAGAGACAATGTTTAAACAAACATCCGCAAAAAAAAACTTCAAAAAGTTTCTAATGTCGATATACAAAAATAAAAAAGTCAAATTTAAATTTTTTTTTATTTAAAGTCATATGACACACTTATTGTTGGGTATTTTCTTTTTTAAGGTCAATAAGTTAACAATTTTTAAATTTAAAAAACAAAAAAGTGCAGCCAAACAAAAAAATTATAACAAAAACTTTGTTGGCAAAAAATAAAAATAATAAAAAAAAAATACATACCGCAGACCTGCCACTTTGGGAGTTGCCCAACCCAAAAGAAAACAAAAATTAGAAAACCAAAAAATAAAAAGAAGAAATATGTGTCTAAAATAAAACAAAATTTTCCCATTGTCTTTATGCCACAGCAATAACAGCAACAAATTTGGAAGAATGAAGAGTTGAAGAAGGGTTTTCCCTTGCTTGAACAGGCCATAGAGAACATAATGACCAAATCGTTTTTTTTTCTAACAATCCATCTAAGTACGAGTATGAGCAAGTGTTTGGTGTGAGCACATATTTATTCTATTCCTCAATGAAGCGCAACATAATGGTCTGTAACTTTCGTTGCCAGTTTTGGCCAAAGGCCCGCTAACAATAACAACAAATAAACAATAATAAGAAATATAAACTTTTTAACTCATTTAAAATTCTTTCATGATTTTTTTTTCTTCGTTTCATTGTTTTATGCTGCTAAAACAGAAAAGGCAAGTGTCACACACCAAACTGTTACTTGCAAAAGAAATTGAAAACAAAAGAACTCCAACAAACAAACACACACACACACTCTTACTTTATCACTAAATCTGCAAAAAGATACTAGTCACATAGATACGGCTCACATAACAGCTACACACACATAACTATTTATAAGACAGAAGAACAAACATAAAAAATCAAATATTTTTTTTATTGTTGTCGTTGTTGTTTTTTTTTATATTTTATTTCTTTTAAAATTAAACTTTAATCGAATGCACAATCACAACAACAAATACTACGACATTTATTGTCTTCTTTTGTCTCCTGATAAGCCTCAATGAATGCTCAATGAATTATAAATATCTAGTTACAGTTTGTTAAAGAATTAATTCATTGAAGGGAATCTAATTTTTTTCACATTCAAATTTTGAACTCAATTCCATTATTTCAGTCAGAACTAGACCCCATAAGTGGTTAATGGCTGCGCTAAATTTCCGCAAACAATTACTACTTTTTCTATTTACTGTAAGCGCCTCGAACATTTCCAAAGTCTGCTGGGATTAATTTACAAAGAGGTGTAATTTTTATTAACATCAAAACTCTGCTTAAAGTCACGGGAAAAGCAAATACTCCCGCAGGAGTACTGAAATATGCGATCAGGAATGTGGACAGAATTGGTATTTTGCATATTTAAAACTTTGATGAAAAAACTCATACATATTAGCATTATCAAATATCTTGTAGTAATTAGTACTGGATAATTCACTAAATTAAAATCTGCATAAATAATCCCGAATCACTAAAGCGATACAGTTAAATATAAGACTGCTCCTCAGAATACCGGATTACAGTAGGGTAATCTAACCGGAAATTGGCAGGAAAAACATATTTACTGATATCCCTAGATAATGTATCGAAAACTGCCAAAGAAAGTAAGGTGTTTCCAGAGGTAATAGCGAGTCATTTATCGGTTGCCATTATATGTGTTCCCGAACATGGGACAGTGATGGTAGGTGCAAAGCCGACGCACATGCGATTGTTTACCTAAGATTTAAATAAGTTTAGTTTTGTTATTTGTATTCGGGAATTAACAAATTTTTCATAAATATTATCTCATTGCAAACGCAAATGAACCCACTTAGATGTGTAGAAGACGTGACTTCAAAAAAAATCTAAAAATTTAAATTCGACCTAAGTAACCCCATTGTGGCATTTGCTCTATTTGTCTCTATTTGACTTTTGAAAACGATGCAATGATTAAGAAAAAGAGGAGACAACTTAGCATTTTCTCGAAAGAAACTGGATGAGTTAAAAGTCAAGTAATATACTATTTAGATGGCTGCCTATTAAACTTAACATAATTCCTTTTTAGAACAATTATTACTTTTATTTGAACTGTTAATTTTAAATCTTTGATATTTCTTTTATTTCGGCTCGAGTTCATTAAATTTAATTTTCATTAAATTATTTTTACTAAAGGTAGGAATTGTTACATGAAAATTATTATTAAAATTTATTGAATTCTCTCATCAGAATTCTTTACGTTCTCACCCTCTGCACCACTGCGGTGCCCGCAAGCCAACAGTCAAACATAAATCCTTTAACCAGTACTACCGGTGGTTCGAAATTTGCTGTAATTGCTATAATTCATTTTTGTCATACATTTTAAATGATTTGTAAAAGAAAACTCGGCTTTTCGAACGTTGGATCTGTCAGAGCCAAAAACACCGCTAGGGACTGTCTCGCCGTCTCCACCTTTCCATTGCGACAGCCTGACATTTTAACAAAAATGCAGTGTAGTCTTTGACGGGACCATTTAGTTAGCAAAAATACAATGATAGATATACACCGACCAGTATGTCATATTCTAATCAGTGAATGTGGACTACAAATACAAGTTACATAACCGAAGTTCTTGTTCTTTCATCCATCTGGTATTCACCGACCAGTTTCGATACCGTAGATACATAAAATAAAGTTTCCAAGGCTGTTTATTAAGTTCAAACATTATTCTCTATTCAAAATAGTCCGTTTTATAACAAAAATGTCTGCCTAAAATCATTGCACTTAGACTTTGGAAGTTACTAAAGAAATTAAAAGCATTTACTTGAATATATTGTATGAAACAAAATACTATACACCTCATCCTATTTTTACGCGGCAATTGGTTCTTGGAAACTTTGTGTAAAAAAGACATTGACCGTATGCTAAATAGATGATTGGTTCCTTATCTCTAAAACCTATTGAAATTAGTGAAAAGATTTTTTAAGAACAACTATTCAGGTTTATAATATTAAATCACATATACAATTTGTTTTTACACAAGCATAGTTATTAAAGAGAAAAAGATATGCATTCTAGGCCTAAAAGTAATGCAAAAAAATGTATGAACTGGTCATATTTCATTTGATTGTATCCAACAAAAGGGAATTCAACTAAATTTGTGATATGAGCATACTTTGCAAAAATTTAATTTAAGCAAAACAAATTTAAGCCGAAAAGATTTTTAATCGTGCTAAATGGAATGAAATCGTGAAAAAATGTAAAATTTGCCGTGTAAAAACAGAATTAGGTGTTTACATATATTCCACAAAGCAGTCCAACTAAAGCGATAACATCATTCACATTATCTTTAATAAAATACAGTTTTGTAGTGAATTTTTATTAAACTCAGAAACTGTCCTTTCATAAAATCTAATAGCTATTGAAAGCTTTTACAGCTCTGATGAGAACTACAACTATGAATATATTTAACAATAAAGACAGTCATATAGACAACTAGGCAGACCTTTTACAATGTATTATTCAAAATGTTTTTTCCTTTTTGATGTTTTTTCTTTAGTTACTTTGTTCAAACATTAGAATTTAACCTCAATTCAATACATAGGTGGACACATACATAAGTACAAGCCTACAAGCCCCACACAAACTGCTCGTCGCATACGAATCGAAAATTTATTAAGTGTTTGACTATTTTTGGTAGAGTTTTGTTTCTGTTGGGCTTATGTGCTTATGTGACTTTGTGTTTGAAAGCTATTAACTTCCTGTTGTGGGAACCTTTTTATGGGCCATACTAAACATTTGCGTTTTCCATAAAATGATTAATAAAAATATTTTGAAAAAATGTTTGAGTAAAGAACCCACAAAACACTTACATACAAAACTAAAACGTTATTTCTAATTTATTTCTTTAAATAAGTGATTAATAAACAAAACAGCTTATCAACCAAAACAATATTTTTATACCCACCACCAAAAAGATGGGGAATATATCAAGTTTCTCAATCCGTTTGTAACACATCGAAATATTGGTCGTAGACGATCTAGCCATGTCTGTCCATCTGTTAAAAGCACGATAGAGCCTCTAAAAAAATTCTTAAAAATATTAGAAATAATAATTAACTGAAAATGGGCAAAATCGCACCCAGTATGATTCGTGTTATAGGTCAAAATTTCACACTACCTCGATATTTTTCATATATTTTTTGCTACTTTCTTCAAATATAATAAAGATAATAACATGAAATTTTGCACTGTTTATTTTTAATATAAAAGTACAAGTCCTGTTGGAAGTGGTAGCAATTTCATATCCCGTCTTCCCGGAATATGACTTTATGGTACATAAATGTCTATAGAAAAGCCGTATCCATACAAAATTCAGCAAAAATAAATTTCATGCACAGTGAACAGAAAATCACTTAAATGCGCATTATTCTCTTATAAATACTACTATCAAGTTGGAATTCAACGCAAATAGTCATACAAATCGTTATAATAAATTTTATGATAATCGGTTTATATATAAACGTAGCCCCCATATAAAGTCCACTGCCAGAAATCACTTCTATGAGCATAAATCTCTTATAAACATCAGCACCAAATTTAAATTCACAACAAATAGTCCATACATATATAAAAATTGTCATACTTCATTTCATGACGATAGGTCCATATTTAATAGCAATCCCCATATAAAATCTGCAAAAATATAAACAAAGTGTAAATTATTCAAAATTCTTATAAATTTCGTTACTGAGATCAAATCTACCAAAATAAATAGAAATTACGGCACAATATTATATGACGATCACCCCATAACAGCTGATTTGGTGGTATGTATAAAAGATTCGGCACAGCCGAATATAAACTCTTACTTGTTGTTTTTGAATACATTTATTGGTTTGAATGAATTGTATTTATTTGAAAAAAATGTCGCAATAAATATGTTTTGTTCTGTTATATTTAATTTTTTCGCCTGGGTTGCACAGTGTATATTTTTCTACTTTAAGCGAGCATTATATTTTTTTTATATTTTGTTCATACTTATTCTTAAGCACCTTTTTTCATGTTAATATTTATGTATCAGTTTTTGCATATTAATTAGTTTTTTTAACTTCAGTTCTTTGTTTCGAACACGTTTAAATTTTATTGAAAATATTTTCCACCGCGTAAGTTTTTTACACTTTAAAATCGTTGACATGTAAGTACATACTTTAATATAACAAAAAGACCGACCCGAATTAGGGAGAAAAGAATACACCCAACTTAATTATTGATTTGAATTTTTGTTGAATTGTATAGAATTGGTGTTAAGAGTGACAATCGGTGTAAATTTTTATAATAAGTCCCAGAATTCTGAAATTTTTATTTTAAATCAGGAAAAATATAATTCAAGAAAAGGTCCATCCTCACATGAGACAAGGCCAATCATATGATCGCTAATGTTTATGGATTAGTTGCTATTGAGATTGTCAACGAGTAGGTCGCACAGCGGCGGAATTTGGAAAATAAGGGAAATAAATCTCTATAAATTACAGATTTATTCCCCTTCTTTCCAAATTCTCCATTGAGGGTCATTTGGCATATTATAATTTAAAATTAATCCATATATCTTATTATTGTTTATTTGACTGTTTTTATTAATTTATTAATCCATATATTGTGATTATATCAATTGATGCATGTTTTATTATCAAATATTCATGGTAAAACTTTGTTATCATTGACATTGCTTAGATAAAGAACTATAAATAATGTTATGAAGCGATCATGAAGCATTTGTAAAAATTGACCTCAAACAGATACCATGACTAAAGCTAGATTTAAACGATTGAAATTTTCTTTAAAATTGCTCTTCAGAATACTTCAAACTCGTATAAACAGCAAAAATTCTTCAAAATTTATTTATTTAATAATAACTATTTGAAGCAGTTTGAAGCATTTTGAAGAGAAGAAAATTTCAATCGTGTAAATCTAGCTTAACATTTGTAGAAAATTGTGGTGATCCCGGCCCAAAATATATATACACAAAAATTGAGAAATTTTATGAAAAGCCAATGATTTGACTAGTAATTTGCAGTAGTGATCTGGAAAGTATTTTGGCAAAATTTTAGTTTTAAGGCTGCAATAGATTATATTGGCTTCGTAAACAAAAAATATTGCGATTGGAAAATTCGGTTTGCAATAAATTCATAGTTTCAGTGGCACCTTTCTGTTGAAACCACATGCCAGTGATATCCATATCATCAAAAATAGTGTAAAATTCAGCTGTTAACATTTCTTCATAGCATAATACATACATTCACCGTAACTGCATTTCGAGCTGAATTTTCAAAAAAAAAAAAATGGCCCAGTCACGCCTCTAGCCTCATAGCTCATCATAGAGTGACACGTTCTGCATGTAAATGCTTTTTAACAATTGCTCTTGGATTTTTTAAAGCCCAAAAGCAGCAATTTTGCAAAACAGTGTTTTGACTGGAAAAAAACAAATAAAATGTTATTCACACATTCCCTTGTTGGTGAACAAAATTCTTGCTGAACATATATTTTTTTTTGTTTTCAAAGAAATAATCAAACAAATATTCTAAAAAAATACCCAATTCTAAAGCGATTCACAAATTTCATTCTGTGGCTGTAAAGTTGCAACCTCTTGAATTATTTTTTAAATATAACCATGGTGAAATTACTTTACAAGGTGGTGTTGAAAAGCCAGCTGTTTTTTTAGTCATGTTCGATATGTCAATTTTTTTTGTTTGTATTTATACATGTACATTAGGGTGGCCCCAAATTGCGGATGTTCCCGACTAATATGAAAATTTGATTCATTTTAAAAATACCTTTTTTCAATTTTTTTGTCCTGGGATCAATAGTTTTTCCCGTTTTTTAGCTTATAAAATTTACGTTATTTTAATACCCATTACATTAACGAATTAAGTTAACAGAGATTGTCAGATAGGGAAGAATTAAGGTTTAAAAAAAATTAATAAAAACTGAAATAGGTTGAATTTTTAAAAACGGAAAAAACCATTTGGGTTAAATTCCATGATGTTTATAATCAAGAAATTTCAACTATTTATTTAAGTAAATTTTATGAAAAAATAAAAAACACTAAAATTTTGTCTGAAATTTTCAAAATTTTTGAATTAAAAAAATTTTTTTTTAATTTTTGATAACCCATTGAATGCGCCTCTGAAAGACCTTTCGTATGATGCCAAATTTACATATAGTTCCTTTGGAAGAAATGTGTAAAAAATCAAAAAACCTCTAAAAAGGACATTTTTATCATTTGATGCAGCTCACCAAATATTGACTCCAGGACAAAAAAATTGAGAAACGTAGTCTTAAAATGAATCAAATTTTCATATTAGTCGGGAACATCCGCCATTTTATTTTGGGGCCACCCTAATGTACATACTTCAAAAATAAACAAGAAAATTTTAATAAAAAATTTTAATAAAAATTTAAAAAAAATTGGCCATCAATTTGAACAATTTGCCATCATTTGAATGAATACAAAGAACTAATCATGATACAAAGAGATTAATTTAAACATTTTTGGAGTCATATTTTATAGCCTAAATTAATACTGTTATTTGAAGTTTTGTGTTCAAATTTTTGGTCATCTGAATATTTTGATCACATAATTTAGTATCCTCGTCATTCTTTTTACTCACAGATGACTGGAATTTGGACGTGTTTCTTTGTGTTTTTTTAACCGATTTAACAATTTTTTGCTGTTCCCGGCAAACTTCCTCCAGTTTGTCTCTCATTAATACATTTTTATTGTAAATTTTCCAACTTTTAAAATCCGAGTTTTTGTTCACTTTTTGTTAAAATAAAAATATATTTTTTTTAATTTTGTTGGATAAAGTTGAAATTTGTGTTCAAAATGCAAGAATATCACCTGAATTTATGAATATAATGCAACACCAGTTAAAACGTTTGTTAGAACAGTTCATTATTTTATAGCATCCATAACGATTCCATGTTAAATATTTGCCTAAATTTTTCATAAATTAACAAATTTATAAATTATTTTTATTGAAAATCTTAATATTGTAAGCAATATACATATGTATTAATTTTTTTTCTACAGGAATGTTTGCAAACAATAGTCAGTTCTTTTTGACATTAAAAACATGAATGCAAAAACAAAAATACCATGTAGTTTCTGCGGCTTTTTTATAGTTGTAATCTTGACATCATCTTGTAAAGTAATTTCACCATGAATATAACGATAGATTCCTCATTTATAAGCTCTTTTGCCCTTTGAAAATCAAAAGTTATTCTTTTTATTAAATTCATATGAAATAAAATTACAAATCCAGCTTAAGAAATTCGAACTGCTATTGTATGAATACAATTAATACAATCATAACTCGCTATTACTTTTTGTTAATAATGATCAGAAAACAAGTAAGACTTTATATTCGGCTAAGCCGAATCTTACATACCCACCACCAATATACCTGTAGTGTGATTTATTGATACTTGAAACTAATTTGTGTATCAATAACGACATTAGGCTTATTTTGGTTCTCGATTCTCGGAAGTGGATCTTATATAGGCTATTTATTGATACCCCTTCACAAAATCCAAGAGTATAGTTTTTGAATACATATAATTGATCTATGTAAAATTTTGGTTCGATTTCGATATTTATGAGATGTTATTGAGTTTTTCGGAAGTAGTCCTCATATGAGAGATATTGTGGGCCGATCACAATAAAATTTGGTCTGATAATTCATATATATGTATACGTGGGTTATTTGTAGCGAATTTGAACTTAGTAGTGATGTTTATAAAAGATTTATGCGCATTTAAGGTGTTTTCAAAAGTCTACTTGCTACGGTCAATTATGGACCGATCGACATAAAATTGAGTACAACTATTTTAATATATGTATATGTATATGGATTCGTTTTGTCAAATTTCAACTTGATATCAATGTTTATAAACGGTTTGTGCGCTTTTAAATTATTTTCGAAAGTAAACTTTTTGACCTTAGCCCCCATCTAAGGTCAAATATGGACCGATCATCATGAAATTTGTTACGACGATTTTCACATATACATGAACTATTTGTAGCGAATTTCAACTAGAGACTCATATTTATAAAAGATTTACGCACATTAAGTGATTTTCGGAAGTGGACTTTAGTGCTATGTTCAGATAAGGACCGATGTAAACAAAATATCGTTATGAGATTTCTTGTGGCAGTAAATTAAATGATGCTGCATTTTGGTATGGATACTGCCTTCCTATATATTCCCATTTTCCGGGAACACATTTGTATGGGGGCTATGAGAAATAATGAACCGATTCCTAGCATTTTTAACAGCACTTGTCCTCTTATAAAAATAAAATATGCAAAATTGTATGTTATTATCTGTATTATATTTAAAGAAAATAACAAAAAATATCTGAAAAACATCTAGATTGTCTAAAACTTTAATCTATAACTCAGATCCTACTGGATCGTAAGCACCGCGTTCCGTGTCCTGTAAAATAATTCAAATTTTATTAAATCACTTAGAAATTTAATGTTTTTTTCCAAAATTCTTCCACAGTTAAATGGGACAAAAAGCTTTTGAAATTATCTGTCAAGCGGGGATACTGCAATATGCGTAGTTTTTAGATATTGACACGTTAACTAGATCTTTCTAAGGGCGATATTTTCGATTAGTTGCGTCTGAATGACGCGGCCTATTTTTATCAACTGCCAATGTTTTAACACACAAACTATACCCACATTTTGCAAGCTTACACACCCTGTATACAAACGAATATATTTACATATACATACATATGTACATACATACGTATATATGTAGTGTAAAGAAACATACCACAACAATACTTATCCAAACTCATATGAAAGTAAATTTTCAACATTTCAATTTTAAAATAAGCTTTTCTATAGCATGTAACCCAGAGAATGAACACCGCCCACAATTGTAAACAGTGTAGAATCGTACGCAAAATGTAATTAATGTAAAACATCTCTACTCGTACAACGCTAAAAGTGTTCTTTGTGCCTCAAAAAGTAATTAATAATGCTCTGCTCGTGCGATGTTTCCTTTCAGTTATCAAAAGTTTCAAGCGTTAATCGAAAAAAGTCTAAATAAATTTTAAAAGCGTTAATCATGAAAAGTGTTTAACTGAAAAATACACATTTTAACTGTTGAAACTGCTACAACTTGAAGCCTACAACACTAATACTCTTTGAGTTGCGACTATTTTGCATAAAAAATTAACAAAAGTTTGAAATGGTTAAGAAAAATAGTGAGGAGCAGAGTTTGTCTAAGTCATGTTCTTTCTACAGATAACTATGAATATTGTTCAAAATGTACGAACATGAGTGATAAAGGAATGGTTACTTTAAGCATATATAGGGTGTTTTTTTAGATGTATAGAACTTTAAGTTGGCAGCTCCATTTTGCCAGTTGCCAAGTGATATATGTTTAGTTTGGTTTGGCATTTCAACACGAATAGACCAAATTGTTTAAATTTAGTTTAAAAATCATAACTCTGTGTTTTTGTTTTTAAATGTTAGAATTTTTAAATGGAATAAAACAAAGATGATTTTTTTATATTAACCTGAAATTTATTTTATTCGAAAAATAATCTTCTGGCATTATAATTTAAATATGTATGACTTCTGGCATATAAATCAATCCGAATTGATTTAACTACTTTAAAGAACTGAAAAATATCATACATACATACTAGTATGCATGATGTCTGAAAAGTATAAATAAAGCAAACAAAATCTAAAGCAGACTTACTTATGTTTAAGTTCTTGCATGATGTGGACATCATTAGTCACGGTGACATGAGTGTACTTCAGAAAAAATCAACCAAAGTAAAATAAAGTTGTGAATAAAATGTCTATAGAGATGAAAATGTATTCACTATGTATGGGAGAAGGTAGAAAAAGCCTTAACAACGACATAATAAGTTAACGAAAAAGAAAAGCTAAAAAATGCTAGTACAGCTAAAGGAATAATAAAATACTAGACTGCTCTCAAAAAATAAAATTTTAAATTTTTATTACTTTTCACTGCAAAACTACATGATGCAGAAGATACATATTTTTTATTTAATTTTAGTTTTCACATTATGCATAGAAACATGACCTCAACCACATAAAATATCACTGCTGCTGCAGAGGTCAAAGTTCAATTGTTTCAAAATTTTAAATTTTTAAGGCAAATGACCAGAAGCATTTTGTAAACCTAAAATAATTTTGTGAACAATATTTATGTTGCATGGTTTACTACGGTTAACGCTACTAAGTAACATTTACTTTTAAAATATCGTCTCATTTCTATTTTCGTGACTATCAACTAAAATACCTTTTACGTTTGTCATTTTCGTAAATGTCCAACGAATTATGAATGAACATGACTTCAAAATCGAAAGAACTGCATGATTTCTCTCAACAATACATCTTTGGAAATTTTTACCGCTGACATGGACGAATTTGAAGCAGTCTAAAATTTTGTTTCCTTTGGAAAAAGTAGCGTCAAATATTTCGACCGAACAGTCACTGACTTTCCCTCTGGCTTTCTCTCAGTCCTATGAATTTTCTAATTAAATTATATTCCTCTGTGGGAGAGAGCTTAATGTTGTAATAAATTTTATAGTTTGGAGAAATAAAGCATCCAGTTGCATAAAGGTTTTAATAATTATAGAACAATAAAAGCAATTAAATACTTTTGATTTATTGATATCTAAAAAAGCTAAAAGCAGAAACTAAAGTTAATTTGCTCGTATTCAAATGTGTATTTTTGTTCTTATTCCAAATCGCTAATATGTTTTACTGTCAAGACTCCGCTACCATTCCGCTTTAATTTCCTTTGACTTTGGCTAATTTGGCTCAATTATTTGGGTTCATATATTTCTCTATTATGTCGACATGTGTTTTGGATATAAATCCATTTTGGATACTAATCCATTGCACCTCTTTACGTAAAAGAGGTGCAAGAGGCAGCAAATGATTAGAGTGCGCTAAAAAATAAAATGGCGTATTTCTGACGTCCTCCTCTAGAATTGTTGTATGGATTGTAGAAACATATTCAAAAAAATATTCAAATTCACAGTGATTTTTATGGTTTTTAAAGTTAGGTTTCATTTTGTTGGTTAGGTTGGAGTGGATCTAAATGCGTTTAAGGCTTAATTTACATTTGTGCGTTTCTATTGTGTCATTCTGAATGGGTACAAACTTCAAAGCAGTTGCGAAACGAGTTAATGTTATCCTCTTACTCTTACTAACCAACTTTATGGTGATCGGCCCATAATTTGGTCCTAGCTTCCATATAGGGACGGCTTCCGAAAAACACTTCAACCTACGTAAATATCTTATTAAAATCGATAGCTAACTGAAATTTTTACCGATCAGTTATATGTATGTAAGTAAAAATTTTACTTTTGGTTTTTGTGAAAGTGAGTCAAGTATGCATAGATAGGTGGTGGGTATATAAGATTCGGCACAGCCGAATATAAACTCCTACTTGTTCAGAATGTGTTTTTACAAGAACAATTCTAGAGGGGTACGGCATGTAGTTAGTAATTTTGTTCATCATTGTCAAAGATTCCTGCGGTCGTTTTACTTTATTTAACATAGTTTTTTTTTAAGTTCTTGGTTTCTTCTACTTTCATTTTTGCTATCGGATTTACAAAGAAGTTGTGCATGATTTTCTTTCTATTTTAAATCTCCATTGCTCAACAAGCGTACAAATATAGTTCGACTTATTAATTTTTTGGCAGAATATCGGTAGCAATGTTTAAAAAGCAATCACTAAAAAGGAAAGTTTTGCCACCTGCTTCCTTGGTGTGCCTGGATTTTTGTCAAAAAAAAAACGATTTGTGAATCTATTTTGTTAATCTTCAATACCAAATTTCCATGAATACATATTTAATTAATTAAGGTATGTACGTGAGATATCGGCTAATAAAGGGTATACTTAAGCGCTATTAAAGTATACGTTCACAGCATTAGTGGGCTGATTTTAAACGACTACACAATCCGACTTGTTATTACATATTTGTTTGCCAGCTTGTTGTAGTAAAGCTTATATGAAAACCAATTCTAGCTGAATATAAATTGCTGAGTTTTGTGAAAAAAGTCTAAAAAAGGAGCAAGCATATTGCAAAAACTACAACAGCAAAAAACAAAAACATAAAACTAGCATAAACATAAAGGTATTTAGACAAGTATTATATTTCATACATATGCAGTACATAAATACATAAGTATGTAAATATACATACATACTTACATTTACATTTACACTCCAGATGTAAAACAAAAAAAAAAGGGGCTCTTAAGATCTGGTGTGTTGTGTTATGTTGTATGGTCTTTTCGTTTTTTGAATTTCTGTTCTTTTCATTATTTTTTTTCTTGTTTGTGGCAGTAGAGAAAATATAAAAAATAAAATAAACAACATACACATCATGTTGCATGAATAGTGTGCCAAATCCTCTTTTACCGTGATTAATGATGAAATGAATACGTATTTATTTATACGTTGTTGTTGTTTGTTGTTGTTGTTATTGTATAACTCCTTATAAACATTTTCACTTTTAATTCTAGTTTTTTTTTTTTTCATTTTTCTTCGTCAAAAAGAAAACATACACAGACCAGGTTATTCTGTTGAAATATTCTTCCATGTGTACAAAGTTAAAATAAAGACAAACACCCACACTGCCACCATCAACATCTTACAGTTGTACATCATTACCAGGCTGGCAACCAGGCAAAGTCTTTGCCAGAGTTTTTATTTTATTTCGAAGAACATCATGCTAAATGCAAGCAAGTACTCGAGAAAAGGCTTTTGCGTCTGACGACTCGACGACGATTCTTTCGTACGTTTGAAATTCACTCCTTGCAACGAAAACTGCAACAAATGAATATTAATGCCAGCTCTGTTATGAATATTTAATGTCAGTGTTTCAATTGATAAGTTACTGTGATAGTAAGTGAAGAACGATCCTTAGCACTTGTGATCCTTAGATAATTTCCAAACTTAGAAATATCGTTATATTGTTTCGCAATCATATACTCATACATGTATGTATGAATGCCGATATTTAAATTCTTATACATTGCGAAAATCACTTACATATAAATTAAGCATATGTTGTGTTTTGATATTGGTCTGGTTAGAAGATAAAACTGGTTCTGACTTAATTTTCTAGTTACTTCTCACTTCACCCACGTTTTGGCATTAACATTAAAAGGTGTGTATGTAGTTTATTTTTCTGCATATTCATGCGTTTTACATATTTTTCTTTCATTCTGCATTTCGTATGAGCAACATGTGTAATACATCAGATTTACACAAACACACACGCAGAAACATACACAACAATATGTGTGTAAATATGTGTATGAGTGTTGTACATTAGGGAGGTCCTCTTTAAGGGAGCAAATTTGTAAAAAATTTTAACTAAAATTTATGTTTATTTTGTTTTATGATTACACTTCTCAAAATTTGAGTAGTAGTGTAAAGGTACGGTCGGTCACACATGACAAATATTTACTTAAAAATGCGTAACCACATTTGTTGGACGCTATTGATCTTACAAGTGTTTTGTAAGATCAAACAGCATTAAATAAACTAAAACTAAATTTTTTTGTGTGACTTGTCCTAAATAAATCAAGTTTTTGAAATAAATAAAAGAATTTAAATATACAATTTTTTTGATAATTTTTAATATATATTAATATATATATATTAAATATATTTTACTCAGTGGTTACGTCTTTGTCGTCATATGTTTTTCCTGTTTTTTTTTTCTTGTTTATTGCAAAGAAATCTAGCAAGTTTGATCATTTTCCCATTTTTAAGATTCTATTTCAGAAATTTAAAGTTACTGAATGATTTTAGTAGTTTTAATATTATTTATCCAACTCGAAGTTGGACAATGAATAATTAGGCATTTAGGGTTTCCTTCATTACATATTAAATTTGAACATTAGTTTCATGAAAAACATTTCAATGACCTTTAGTCTTATGTCTATACATTGAACATTTTTGATTATATACAAACTTACTTTACAAAGTAATGACTTAAAATGCTAATCATTGCACTCCACTACTTATTCATTGGCATTTTAACTCATTACTGAACACGATGATGTCATCAAAGCTAGTCTTACCACAAACTCTTACAAATAGGGACTTAAATAAGTTATTACATACTATTAAACATATATATATGTATATAAGAAAGTGTTTTTAAGAAATAGTTTTTCAGCTATTTTCTATGGAAAAATAGAAAATATTTAAATCAGTTTGGATTGGATTTATTCAAAGGTTGAATGAAATTTATAATGAATTAAAACTTCGTAAACAGGTACTTATATAGCAGATTATATAAGTAAACAATGAAAAGTAAATTACCAGTTTGTGCTGTGTAACTTTCAATTAAACACTCCGAAATAATTGTTAAAAAAAAATCCGTATAAAAATCTGAAAAGTAAAACCCAAAAAAAATCATTTTAAGTGGAGCCCTGTCTAATAAACATTTACTCAGCAATACGTGCTACATACAGACATAAATATATATATTAATAATGCATCGCACGACATTTATGGTTTCTTATCCTTTTCATCATATTTCTTCTACAAATATTTTGTGCTTAATAATTATGAAAAGAAATGAAACGATACAAAATGAAAAGAAAAACTTTTATTCCCCCGTATTGTGGATCTTTTTAAGTCATCAGAAATTGCTTGCTGTTTCTCTTCGCATACAAAATAAATTCACTTTTTCCTAAAACCTTTGTTTACATATATTACGTTTGTGCATTAAAAAACTTCTCTGCATCATGTACTTTTTACAGAAACCTTTTTTTCGTATTTAAAGCCGGGAAAAACAAGCTTTAATTATTAATTTATATTAACATTAATATAATTGAAAATTGAACATTTTCATACGGAATTTATAAATTTACAAATATTTACAATATTTTCCAGACAAATCAAATATTTATGTCAGTTGCCTTTAATAAATAATTTCAAATCATGATCTCTATCTCTCCAAAACTACCTTTTTCTCATAATTCGTATCACTTTTAACTCAATCTTAATTGTTAATGGTAGATAGTTGTTGTATGTTGCATTTGTATTTACGGCCATTTAAAAATTACATGCTCAAAACTCGTTAAACACTTTTATAAATAATTTCTTCTTCAATTTGCAATTGTTGTTGTTGCTGTAGCTTTACGTAGTATTTTAAATCATTTTTACTAATTGTATGACACAAATAACTTTGCTAAATCTTTTTTTAGATTTCCATCAACTAACATTAACTGGCATTTTATTAATGCTTTCTGATGGCGTCAGTCTTTTAGAACTTTCCAAATTTCATAATTGCCACTGCATGATGCAGTTGTAAGTAGTTAGAAGAACTAAGTAGAATTGACTGCGGCAGTAATATATAAAATTGAAATACGAATATTCTTGATTAAATTCTTAATAATTTGCATTCTTCATTAAAGTAATTGTAAACAAATAGATGAGTTTCATTTTTTTATGAAAACAAACTAATAAATACACCATTTCCAAAAATGTTCATGGGACCATGTTCATTTTTCTGCTATTTATATTTAGATTTTTATCTTTTAGATTTTTAGAATTCAAATTTCCACTGAAAATTCCTTTGAATGCCAAAAGACGGAGATAAGTTGTTTTCTCTGTATGTGTTGACAAAATATTTAAACATTTGACACTTGAATCATTATTATATTATAATTTTAAAATTGGAAATCCCTGAAGAAGTTATCCATTGTGATAACGAAATATTGGATATATATTAATATATATATATATAAAGAACATTTTTATATAAATACTAAGTGACCTAATTGCTTGAATAAAAGAAATTATAGAATTTGACACTTTTCTTGTAATTAATTTCGTACATGCATTCATTACGGATATGTCGATAAAGATACCTCGTTTTGCTTCTTCTACATGTTCTGAGGTTACGTAGTGCAGCGTTTTAATTTTAAAAAGCTCAGTCATTGTAATTGCTTGCGTTTTTTGGTACTGTAATATTTTCAATAGATAAAGATCCTTTTGCATCAGGGGATACTCACCGTTATTTAAACCACAGAGTATACAGAGGTGACAATATTGACGTTTCAAAAGAGCTGCAATCAGCTGATGAGGCAGTTCTCTTAAAAAGAGAAAGAAAATATTTGTTCCTAGTATGTTGATAATGTGAAAAAACAAAGCACTATATATAACACGTATTTTGTGGACAAAGCAAAATAAACAAAACAAACAATTTGAGTTAGAATATTTTAATTGAAATTTTAAATTTTGTTTGTATTTCAATAAAAGTTACTAAATTCTATTTTAATAATTGTTCAAGCTTAAGGTCTTTTTTATGTTTTTAAACTTACTTACCTTTCCCATCGAAAATTTATTTTATTGTGGCAGAAAAAGAAAGAAAAATACAAACATAAAGAAAACAAAGAAAGAGACAAATATAAAACTGGATTATCTTCCGTTTCGTGACACCTCCGTATACACTGTGATTTAAACATAGATATTCCTAGCCACTCTTGATAATTTAATATGATCATTTATTGATCATATTCATTGTAATAATTTTTGTCGTTCGTTTGATTTTGTTTTATTTTTCTCAACATTTTTTAAATCAAGCAAAATATTTCTTTTTAATATAAGTTATTGTATTTGATTTCAAACAATTAATTTAGCGTTTTTAGCTTTGTAAAGCTCTGTAAAGCGAAAGGAATTTATAATTTACATGGAATAAAATTCAAATTAATTTTTTCTAAATAAAATGGAAACAAAATGTTTTAATTAAACCATTATGTTAAATAGTTACCTTAATACTACATTATGAAATTGGTCTCCAAAAATCGTTAAAATCTTCAAAAGAGTTTGTTAAAATAGTTGAATATTTAACTTTTAAAAAAATGTTGACATTTTGGAAAATTGATATTTTCTATTAGTTAGGCTTAAGTTCATTGAATTTAATTTTCATTAAATTATTTTTACTGAAGAAGGAATTGTTTAACAATTTGAAAAATTTTTATTTTTGATAATTTTTGACTAGGATTCGAACCTGGGTTGTTGGTTGAATTTACATATGTTTCGAGAAACACCACTTTCTCTCATCAGAATTCTTTACGTTCTGACCCCTGCACCACTACGGTGCCTGCTAGTCAACAGACAACATCAATCCTTTAACCAGTGACTGGTGGTTCGAAGTTTTCTGTAATTATCATTTTATTAATTTCTATTTAAGTTGTTGTTTTTCCTTTTCTTCAGTTTTTTCTTTCGAAAATTTTAAACTATCTCTAAATGTGTTTATAGATAGTCGATTTTGTAAAAATATTTTTTTTCTTGACATTTATATTTCTGAAATACCTTTACATATATGTATATTAATATAATATAAAATACAAATCATTTAAATATCGCAATCAAAAGTTAAAAAAATCTATATACATATATATAACTCCTGAAGAAGATTTCCAAAGGAAATCGAAATATTGAATTAATTATATATAAAAATAGAAAAATCTTTTATAAAAAACAAAAAAGTGACCTCAAGCTTAAAAATTATTTAATAAAACAAAAGGATTTGCTCTTTTTCATTGGCCCGACTTTTAAAGATCTAAGATGTCGATTGCTTAAGACAAGTCTCTAATGTGAATACGAACATTATTCACTGCTTTATTTATTCAACAGCCTGGTAACGTTCGCGTGATCTAGACATAGTACATGGTATTACGTTTCAACCTTTATAAACTTTTATTTATTTGTATATGTTTTACAAACAATTATAATTCAATTCAACTCTAACAAGATATTCCAATTGGAGTTACCAAGACTATCAGTGGGAATCGAAACCACAACTCCTACACTGATAAACATACTACTGATTCAACCAATTTTTGGTTTAAATGCCAAAAAATTTAAAGAAACTTTTAATGCCAGCAGCAACTTTAAACAATATTCAGATATTAAAAATTAATTGAAATACATAATATTAATATTAAACAAATTCTATAATTTCTTTTATTCAAGCAATTAGGTCACTTAGTATTTATATAAAAATGTTCTTTATATTTATATATAAATATATATAATTGCTTCAATAAAAGAAATTATAGAATATTAAAAAGAGGTCGAATAAAAGAACTAAAATAATTATATTAAACAAATTTTAATTGAAATTTTGTTTAGAACACCATCAAAATGAAAAGGGAAATAGTGTGAAAAATTAATTAGAAAATATCTTAATAAAATACAACAAACAAAATGCTAAATGAAATGAAGAAAATCCTCAAGAAATGTCGTGCCACTTTCTACTTAAGCCAGTCAGGCAGGCATTCAGTCTGCCTGCTACTCGGTACAAACAAACACTCACTTCCAGCGTGTCATAGCGTCAGCAGTAGCAGCCACAGCAAAAAAACAATCCACGCTAATAAGCAACAATATAACAGCAGCACCAATAATAACAACAATGACAATAATATACAGAGTACTAGACTTGGAGTAACTTCACCTGGGTCTACTAGATTTGCTGCTGTTGTTGTAGCTTTTTTAACATTAAACAACCCAGCATACCATTCTAGGAGCGCTCCGAAAAAGGAATCAGAAAAGAGTCCAACAAAAGAGCATTTTCGGAACGAAAGAAAAATTTGCCTGTTACTGTCCTAAGTCGACATGCAGTATGACTCAGAAATTCCACTTAATTATGTGTGTACCAAAGCGTTGTTGTCCTGTTATTTGTGCTTTGTACAAAAAAGAATATAGCTGTACCACACAAGAATGATAAAAACAAGATTACACAGAGCCCAAAAAACCCCTCATAAAAGCCTCTTTTCTGACATTATCTAAGAGCTCTTTCTGACGGACCATTTTCGAATGTAATGAAAGTTTTCGGAGCAATTATGATTGTTCATAAAAGAGCGTTAACGCTCCGAAAAAGGTGTCAGAAAAGACTCTTTTCGGACTCATATGACTTGCTGGGAAATAACGATTACCGCGTCACTTTGTGCCGAAGATGAAATACATTCACACATCCATACGATCTAAGGAACATACCTATACATACAACATACATTCATTTCAGAGATGAAGGTACTCAAATTCTATTATATACAGAATTTTTTATAGAAAATACTGTTACACAGATGATTTTCTATAGAAAATGCTGTTATACAGATGATTTTTTTATAGAAAATACTGTTATACACAAGATTTTATATTGGAGAAAAAACTATTAAACACAAATTTTTTATCTTTTTTACACAAAATACTGAAAATTGTTTGAAAATCACAGGAGTAAAATAAATATCAAAACAATGCAATCGTATTAACTGTTCCATCCCTGAATCATACACATATACGTGTATGTATATATTCTATATTAAATTATGCTGGTTAGCAAATATCCAATCATCCATCCATACATTCATTTAACCATTCATCCATACAACCATTTAGCTAGCCACTCATCCATCCATCCATCCATCTATACCATCATTTGCTATCATCGACAATATTCTGGCTTTGGCAAATTTTTAAATTTAAACTTTTCTAACACGGCAATAGCGACAGACACACCGACAGACACCAATCATGAAATGTATCTATGAGTATATGTGCATAAATGTATGTGTGTGTGTGTGTGTGTGTACTTATGACTAGTTGTTGCAACATTTAAGTTGTTTATTGTAAACACATACATACAAATGCACCTATGCAGCTTAGAATGTCACAAATTAATTAAGCTATTTTTGATTAAATCGAAATTGTTTTTAAACCACTTCTTTTCTTTTTATATTTTTGTTCCTTGTATTTTACTTATGCCAACATACATACATACGAGTATGTACATACATTCTGGCAGAAATACATAGCTGGAAGATGGGTACAGCGTAAAAGAAGCACACAAATGACAACAAATGGCGAAAGACATAAAATTGTGTCATCAAATAAATGACATGAACTCAAATATCCGAGGATAAATTTTTGCAAGTGAAAAAGCAAAAGAAAAACTATGAAAACAACAGCCTGAAAAATACAAAGTGATTTAACAAGTACCAGCTAGTACTTTATCTCTGCAACAAAGTTTTTCTGCTGCAAGTTTTATTATTAGTTTTTCTCCATCAGCTGCTTTTTACTAAGTGTTTGAAAGTAGTAGCAAACTGGCAAAATGGGGAAAAAAATAAAGGAAACAAATAACAGAAAAAAGAGCATAAATTTTTGTCCAGTAGCTTGGAAAATGTCACGTTTTCGCATAACTTATGATTGTCTTAGGTTCTACAGCCTCTGGTCTCAGCAAAAAAAAAAGTAAACCAGTGTGGTGCATGGCAGTTGCGTTGATGGGAGTTTTATTAGAGATATTTGTGTTTAGTTTTACTGTCCTGCTCTTTAATACGTGTACTATAAAGAATTTGAGATCTTAAGCCGAAACTATCCACAAAATTTTTCATTTAATAACGTAACATTTTTTTACTTGCTGATATTAATGGTTCTGATTTTATAACATAATAATTTAGATCTTTAATATGGCCTTAACTTTATTAAGTTCACAACTATGATACAATACATATGTTTTGCATTTTGATACTATTTCATATTCAAAAGTACCGCTTTAGTCCCACAACTTATTTGATACTATCAAATAATTTTCAGTATTTTATTTATAAAGAGAAATTTACACATTTCTATAGATTCAAAATTATTTCCTGTTTGATATAAGAATGATAGTAGAAAATTGTGTGTATAGGAGTTCATAGAAAATCTTGTTTAAAACCATATTTTCAAAACAAAATATTTTTTAAAACAATAAATCTTCCTTATAACTACACTTTCTACAGCAAATATTCTATAGAAAGTCTTTGGTACAACAGTATTTCCCACAGAATGCCTTCGATACTTTCTAAAGAAAGTATTTCGTATAACAGTATTTTCTATAGAAATTTCCTATAGATAGTCTTCTGTATAATTGTATTTTCTATAGAAAGTCTTTGGAACATTCCCAGAGAATGTCTTCTATACAAGAGTATTTTCTATATAACTGTAACTTCAAAGAAAAATCTTTTGTATAACAGTATTTTCTATAGAAACTCTTCTGTACAACAATTTAGCAAGTCTTTGGGATAACTGTGTTTTCTAAAGAAAGTATTTTATACAACAGTATTTTCTATAAAAATTCTATGTTATACTGTTATATTTTTTGTAAAAAAAAAATACTATATATAACAGTCTTATCGATAGCTGTAGACCAATCGTGTTTGTTTCAACCTGTTATATATTGGATGTGTGGTGATGTTTGTAAATACCGATCGACTCCGAATCACTTTCGAATCCTGATGGCTGTGTGATAACATAGAAGAATAAAAATTTGCCACTTAAAGACTCTTTAAAGACTTACTTACTTACTTACTTACTTAACCGGTCTTTTATAACAACCCTTGTGGGTCATTGGCCGAACTTAAAATAGTTTTCCAGGCGCTTCGGTCTTCTGTGCTTCTTCTCCAATTTCTAACATTGAGTTTGGAAATGCCTTCCTGGACTTGATCCTTCCAGCGGAGTTTCGGTCGTCCCCTTTTTCGCCTGCCTACAGGATCATACTCGATCACATTTTTTGCTGGAGCATCTGTATTCAATCGCACTACATGTACTAGCCAACGAAGTTTTTATATTTTGATACGTTTTACTATATCAATGTCGGCGTACAGTTCATACAGCTCTCGGTTCGTACGATATCGATATTCTCCACTTACGCAGATTGCGAAGAATTTTTATCTCGAACACACCAAGCGCCGCTTCATCTTGTTGAGTAAACACCCATGCCTCTGCGCCATATATTAACATAGGTACGATACGCGTCATGTAGAGTTTAAGCTTTGTCTGTCGAGAAAGGGACTTGCTCTTAAATTGTTTGCTTAGCCCAAAATAGCATCTATTACCAAGTACAATTCTTCGTTTTATTTCCAAACTGATGTCGTTTCTTTTATTTATGGCGGAACCTCGAAGTTGTGGTTATCAACTCTCACAGATTTGGCTAATCTAGTGGATTCTCTATTCGTTGAAACCATCAACTTGATAATTTCTTCTCTATTCTAGCAAAGACAGCAGTGACATCTGGCAATGTTCGTCGCATGATGTCAATGTCATCGGCATATGCCAGCAGCATATGGCCTCTAGTAAAAATAGTGTCATTTCTGTTCACTGCTGCGTCACGTATGACCTTTTTTAATAGGATATTGAAGAGATCACATGACAGACTGTCGCCCTGTCTGAAACCTCGTTTGGCTCTGAGAGATCTCTTCCCATTTTTACTGATGACTTCGTATCAGTTAAGGTCATCATGCATAGCCTGATCAGCTTTGCAGGTATTCCGAATTCAGACATGGCATCTCTTTAAAGACTCCCCCCGCAAATACACACCCCTGCCGCACATGTAACTAGAAAGCAACAGTAAAAAAAGTGTAATAGATTTTTAGCTGAATAAGGAAAAATATCCCTAAGTAGCAATTGTCGCTTGTAAAGACTAATAACACAAGAGCGTGAGAAATTACGTTTAGTTTAGTTTTTTAATTTTTTTTTTCTTTACATTTTGTTCTTTACATCTGCCACAACTAAAAAGTTCCTTTTACTAAAATTGCCACAAAAGGAAACAAATACGAAAAGAAATTTTCACAAGAAAATTATTGCAGTGAAACAATTCCATGTTTCTAATGCAGTGAGGAGAGTCTGATGTTGCACAGATGAATCTGTGGCCGAGCCTCACTCAGTCCGTCCTGTCTGGTCTGATGGGGAAAGAACAAAGTGAAAATGAATTCATTTTATATAACAAATGAGAAAATAATTAATTTAAAACCAAGTAGAAAAAAATAAGAACAAAAACAAAAAAAATATAAGATTGGAATAATAAACTGAGTGGCTATAACAAGGTAACTGGATACTGGGGCAATTTAAACGTTTTTTATTCTTTGTTTAGTTTTTAACACAACAACTGCGGCAAATGAATACAAAAAATGGAGCATTTAGGCCCTCATGAATTGAGGCTAGAAAAAATACTGCAACAACAACAACATTTGAACCTACGAACTTTTTTTAAAATACTTAAATATCAAATACACAGATACAGATATACAGGCATATTTATATTTATACTCTGGTATGAGTATTAACGAATACATGCATAAAAACATACATTCATACATATAATCGTAGGTACATAAATAATGTTTGTTAAAAGTATGTATTGAATTTATAACCAGCATCACCATCCTAAACAACAGCAGCAGCATCAACATGTATGTTAGAAGCAACATGCAACAACAACACAAATATGTGTTACAGCAACCACTCAAAATGTTGTTGCTATTGTTGCTGAAGTACACCAGTACACGTGTATAAACATATGTATGTAGAAATAGATGCTGCTCCAACTATGAATGTAATATAACGTTTAACTAATGATGGGAAGAATTTAACCTAAAACCATTATTTCATGTTCTCGTCAAATATGGCTATAGCTAGACAAACAGTTCTTTCGTTTTATCTTTAGAGTACATTTGTGTGAATATGAGACAGTACCTTGAGAACATCTTTAGAAATCCTTTTATATTGATATATTACAATACAAATGTACATAGTGCTGGCCACTTAAGAGTGACCTCTTCTATATCGCAAAAGAAAAAACTACAAAAATGCATGTTGTCATCATAAAATATTTATAATCATGCTGATGTTGAAGGAGTTGATCTTCATCTTTTAATTTGGAGAAATATTTTAGCTGGTTTAGTTGTTTGTTGTATCTTGCATTGTAAGCCGATAAATGTGATCTCTTTACATGTAGTTACTTAAGTGCAAAGGAAGGACTGTGCATATTAAGCATATTAAAACGCTAGTAACATATTGCTTAGTGTTCCCATTATAGTGTTCATAATTGTAATATAGGTTGATTTAAAAACATTTTCTTCTAAATGGAATAACGTTTACCCATTTCTATCGGAAGCAAAACGAGACACATACGAGAAAGTTCCAATTTCAAAGAGTTTAAAATTTAGCTTTCTAACACTCGTGTTAAATGTTTGAATGATCACATGCGATACATATATTTTTAGCATGATTACAAGTTTTTCATCAATATTATGTCCCATGCAATTATTTATATTATTGCGTCAACCATATTATCGACTGCAGCAATCATATATATATATATGTATGGTAGTTTTAACAAAGTATTTATTTGTAGCAATCATATTCATAAGACTAAAATGACCATAATGTTGTTGATCAACATGCAGTCATGCTAGAAAATGGCTGTGATTGATGAGATGTAGTGACATATTTTTGGTTTTTATTGTCTTATATATATATCCTTAATAATTTTTAAAGAGTATGTATTAACAAATTGAGAAAATGCTTTAAATGAAATCCTCTTTCTCTTTAAGATGGGAATGCGTAAACATTATTTTATAATTAACTTTGTTCTTACCATCATACAATTTATTAGTATTAAAATTTGGAAATCTGTCTTAAATTATTACACTAGAACCATAAAACGCACATTCGCTTATTTCACGACCAACTTCGAACATTATGAATGCATGTTATGGTTGTTGCCAAATTATATTACGGTTCGTATATAATTACTAACCATAATAATAATAACATAATCAAACATATTATGGTTCAACGGCCATATTTTAATAACAGCACAACCATAATGTGGTTGTAATAGTATTAAAGATGATATAATCACATTATGGTTGTAGCACAACCGTAACCATAACATAGCATCGTTAAAATAAGTGGTTAAACTATATGTATGTATATAGAACACAGTCTATTTGCCGCAAACATATGATAACCATATATTTTTTTTCGCTGACTAATTTGTGTTCTTAAGTCTTTAAATTAGGTTTCAATTACCAAAATGTTATCGTTCAAACGAATAATTCTAATTGTCGTAAACAAGTACAGATATAGCAAATATTTGCTCGTTTATCTGGGAACAGAAATATATTTTTGTGTAAAAGTGTTGGTAAAAATCGAGGTATTTCTTGTTTATTATTACAATTATTTTGGGCCGAATTTCAGATTTTCAGTAGTAAAATTGAAAACAAAAGAAATATGTTTTTTTTTGTATATATGTACATACATAATATTATTTACTAAATATATTTTACACGCAAAAGTAGGGTTTCACTAGTTTGACCTTTACTGGCAAAACTATATCCATCTGTACAAAACATATTTGAACGGACATCTTTATGATGATGTTTCTGCTATTTATTTGCGGCATAAAGCAACAAAACAAAATGTATAAAAGCATAAAATGACTTTTATTTGCCATCATTTGCCTTGTGACCATAATAAATCGAACGAACGTGATGTTCAAGTATTCGTATTCTGTGTGGAGATACACTTTCATAATGATGCAGATGATAATGATGATGGCAATGCTAAGATGAAGAGCACTATTTTAGAAGAGTTTAAATATCATCGCTTTTGTAGTCCATCTTCGGAAAAAAACACACAACTTACAACATAAACTTGAATGTTTTATAAAAGTTTTAAGGCATTTTCGTTTTTATACTGTTTTGTCGTTTAATTTTTTTATATTTTATTTTTTGTTAGTTCCTTCAGCACGTTGATATTGCCACATATTTTATGATTATATTACTTTTGTTTACAACACCACTCACTATACACATGCCTAGTATCATTGTAACCACCCTGCCAGCAATTTGAAGTTTCTTTCATCGTCCATCGTCAAAGGCGTTACGTCTTACTCACTTCCAGACGTTAATTGGAAGATAACAATAACAATTTACATTGCAGTCGTCTTTTAATCATCCATACGACGTTTTGAAGATTGTGTGTTGTTTACAACACCAGCCGAAAATGACATGTTCCGTTATAAAAGAAATGAAAAGAAGTTTTCGACATCATCGAAATTAGTTTTATTTTGTCATTTGCTGTGGTCGGTCAGTGGTAAAGTGTGGTTTCGATTTGTTATTGTTATTGTTGTAGTTTTTACATATTTGTTATCCCATAGTCAATATGAGTGTATTATCTGTAAAGGCAAACAAAAATCAAAAGCAAAAGAGAGGCGAATAAAATAACTTCTGGAAGTTACGCTGAAGTGACTTCTTGAAGTTACGCTGAAGTGACTTCTGGAAGTTACTTCCGGGGGGTACAACTTCTCAATACGGAAGACGCTTCTACGATCAGAAAATGGTATCGCAGAAGATGAGTTTCAACTTCTTAGCGTCACTTCTGAGTCACTTCCGCAATAGAAAATGTTGGCAGGGCATATACATATGTATGTATGTATGCACATTAGTATGGACCCATTTGTCTAATTAAAATTTAAGTTGACCCCATTTGAAGTTCTCAATTTTTCATAAAGTAAAAACTCATCCACTGCTAATCCTATACGTAGAAAACATTATCGATGTTGTCAGTCGACTGATTTGATCTTCATGGAAACGATTTTAGATGTAGAGATAAATATTTGGTTGTTTCAATAGTAATTCATCTACATATACCAACTAACTTCTAGTTGCTAGAATCGAAAAACAAACAATCAATTGGAAAGTTGTGTTTTAGAATGAAGTAAACCTACCATATACTATGTATATTTCTGAGGCCCCCTACTTTGCCTCGTAACACGTCTTTATGTATTTATCTATTAAGTGTTCTTATTCTTTGTCTGTAATAAAGTTATTATTATTATTACGGGTATTACATATTTAAAATATGTTGGTTTATATATATCAAAAACAATTAATCTTATAAACAATCGCGGAAGCATAACATGTTTGTTCAAAATTCCAAGAATCACACATCAAAATAATCCTAGAGAACAAGTTATTTGTTTATAGTTTTATTTTAATATGTAAAATTTGGAAAGCTTTTTATAAATTTCGAATTAGGAAAAAAAATCGAAATTAATTAGAATTTTTTTTTGAAATGTTTGAAGAATAATACAAATTTTTCCCCGCAAGCAAAGGAAATATGTATGGTTGTTGTCGAACTATACTATGGTTCGTAAATAACCATAATATAAGTAATGTGTAGCATAATAAGATACAACTTAAATATTATTGAATCATGTTATGGTTCAATGACCATATTATATTAGTCTGATTATTTCCAAACATACTGCGACAATCATGTATTTATAAAATTAAGAAATGAAAAAAATACAGCTGTCTTTGAGTTTGTTTGATAGTGCCGTGTTATCTTCTAAAGCAAAATTGATGATTCGGAATCTATCTATTTTCATTTTAAAGTTCCTTACTAATTTTGCAAATAGTAGCTTTGATATATTTGATAATAGACTAATTGGTCTGTATGATTCTACGTTTATGTGATCTTTTCTCCTACCTAATAAACCTAAAGAACCCTTTTGTTCCGGAAGTAATAAATTTCTATAAGCCTTTTGTTACAGATTTTCTCACTTCTATTCCCAATACGTAGGGCCACTGCTGCTTAAAAATGAGGCATAATAGATGATAACTCAATTAATGCATTTAATGTTTTTTTTAAATACTTTTTTGAAATTATCGACAAACAGATCCCCTTTATCAGTATCATTTCTTGCCCAAACATCGTTCGATATCAGTTTTTTTTTGTATGATTTTGTGAATTCTAAGACATAGATACATACGAGTATATAAACCTTTTACGGACTATGACGACTTAATTTTTCGGCTGTTTAAATATTTTATTATTCTCTTAATAATTGTCTCATCACTCAAAACTTTAACAACTTTGACACAGTTATAATCAACTTTAAATTAATTTAAAGCATTGGAATTAAGCTTCCATAGCACTTCCGTTGTCTATGCATTTCACAGTCTACAACGAACTTATTTATCCTAATGCTTCTGGATTCATAAATATATGTATTATAGATACCTCAATAAGATCCAATGCATTTCAAAACGATTTAAAAGCATTATCAGAGAAAGTATCGATGTCAATTTATTCTTGCCAGCAATAATGTCTACATAAAACTTTATTTAAATACATTCCCCTGTAATATTTATTAATAAAATAAATCATAAATTTAAAACAACTATAGTTAAAATTCTTTTAAATAGTTATTTAAAATTGATATTTCTTTAGTTAGGCTTGAGTTCATTAAATTTAATTTTCAGCCAAGAAAAATTATCAATAAATTTTAATAAGATTTTCATGTTGTAACAACAATTCCTACCTTCAGTAAACATAATAATTTAATGAAAATTAAATTTAAATTTTTTTTCTTATTTGTTTAAATATTTTGTAGATAAAGCAATGCAATTTTACACAAGTGATTTCTATGATAAAATGACAAACAATAATGAAAATTTATTTTTATTTCGGCTCGAGTTCATTAAATTTAATTTTCATTAAATTATTATTACTGAAGGTAGGAATTGTTACATGAAAATTATTGTTAAAATTTATTGATAATTTTTCTTGGCTTAGGATTCGAACCTTGGTTGTTGGTTGAATTTACATATATTTCGAGAACCACCACATTCTCTCATCAGAATTCTTTACGTTCTCACCCTCTGCACCACTGCGGTGCCCGCTAACCAACAGTCAAACATCAATCCTTTAACCAGTGTTACCGGTGGTTCGAAATTTGCTGTAATTATCATTTTTCAATTTATTTACATGTTGCCTCCTTTTCTAAAGAAATATCAAAAATTAAAAATTAACAGTTCAACTAAAAATAATAATTGTTATTTAAAATTATTAATTTAATAATCGCTTAAATTTATACAATAAAAAACATAACTATAAAATAATTTTACTTTATTAATTCTGCTTGAGGTCTCTTTTATTAAAAATATAAAAACTTTTGTTCGTTTTAATTTTTATTATCTTTTATTAGTTTCCAATATTTCGACCAACTTTGTTGATCATAAAAAACAATCTTTATAAAATAATTTTATTTAAACTAAATTATATTGATAAATACTCCTAAAATTAAAAAATATTGCCCTATAATATTTTTTAGTTCATATTTTGCCATCACCAAAAGTTTTCTTAACGAGATGTTGTCTCTAAGTTTCCAAGGAGTTTTAGTTTGCTTCCATCAAAATATTAAGATTTTTAAACATAATACAATGCTGCAAAGAAGATTTAAAAACAAAAAATCAAGTTAAAAACGTAGTTTAAAAGAGTTAAATTTACTTTATTTGGGAGCTATTGCCAAATATGGACTGACAACTACAAAATCCAGTAGTATAATTGCCGTTTGACCGATATTAGTGTGATGTCTGGATTATAATTACTGACCGGCACAGACATTTTTGTGGGTTTACTTGTTTTTCGGAGTTGGTTGGGAGCTATGACCAAACCTTTGGCACAGAGAATTGTATTTATATGAAGATATATTATGTCTAATTTCAACAAAAAAAAAATCGGCATATTTAAGACAGCTATGAGTATTTAAGTAATTTTTAGAAGTGGACCTTATATGGAGGATAAAACCAAATATGGATTTAAATTCACAAATCCAGCAGTTTGATTTTGCTATATAAAAATATACATGAGCTGTGAAAAATTTTGGATCGGTACCATTATTTCGAACAGATTTATACGTATTTAAGTGATTTTCGGAAATGGACTTTGTATGGGACCGAATGCACCGAACCAAAGCAAACGTTGTTTTGTGATTTAATTTAATATGAAACTTAATTTTGCTGAATTTTGTACTGATGTCATTTGTCATTTTAAAGACATTACTGTACCATTTAGCCATATTACGGGAAGTAATTTGTATGGGAGCTATGAGAAATTATGGACCCATTTTTACTATTTCCATTATAGTTTGTACTTTTAGCATAGAAACTACTTGTGTAAAATTGCATGGCATTATCTAAAAAATATTAAAACAATTTAGCATAAATTATGTAAAAAATATCATTTTTTTTAGGTTGTCTCAGATTTTGATTCATAACTCCGGTTCTACAGGACCGATTATACTGATTTTTAATATAAAACTGCATAGGAGAATTATAAATGTTACAATTACATAAGGATCAAGAATATATATTCTTTGTTGGGTCTCAACTGAATATTTCTGAATGTTACACACGGAATGACACTTTTGGTGGTGGAGGGTATAACAAACCAAAATGTTTCTTTAAAAAATAATTTTTTTTAAAAAATAGGATTCAATACAGCACACAGACTTTTTGTTTGTATTAATAAAATCGATTCTAAATTTTGATTATATTTGATTATTATAAGATTTTCTATAGCAAACCATTT